>CM076260.1:48569842-53569842 GCA_038380795.1 Pyrocephalus nanus
TCCTTAAGGATCAAAGATGCTTCAAACTAGCAAAGAACTTCTGAAGAAATCAGTTCAATTTCTGCCTCAAACTGTGACTCAGCAGAGGAGGTGATGTTTGTGTTACAATGTTAGTATTTTCAAAGTATTTCTATACCTGAAATATTTCTGATATTTAATCAGTAAATATAAAATGCTTAATGTCTTTTAACATGATCCCTCTTTGCCTAAAATAGTTTGAGCCCTGCTGGTGGCATGGTGGTCACAGAAACTAATTTTAACTTCTGATACAAACAGTATTGATGTTGCAGTTGATGCTGATACTAAGCAATTGTAAAGAAATGGATAAATAAGCAATAAAGGATATTTCACACTGATTTCTTCAATAGGTTTGTAAAACACGGAAAGTTTATTTAAATAATAAAAGTTGAATAATTAAAATAAAATTGAAAATATTTGTATTTAATTCCAATTTCCTGAAAATTAAATGGGCATATGTCATCCTCTTCAGCTCTGAGTTGCCATATAGAAGAACAAAATTTGGGAGGGTTCTTTTCCTTTTCCTTTTTTTTTTTAAGGACGCTTACTAATATATGTCTTATATATATATATATATATATATATAATATGTGCTTTAAATCAAAACTCTAAAAATTACCTTTTCACTCTGTGGACTGCACTTCTTCCAATGGCTCATTTACCCTGCAGTGCTATTTCCATTCTCGTTGCTGTACTCCAGGCTGAGACTGTCAGTTGTGCTTTCCTTTCACTGACAGAGAGAGAAATCCCATGGTTGCCACTGTCAAGAACATTTCTCTGCCTTCATTCCACAGGGACATCAACAAGATGTCTTTTCCTTCTCTATGCACTCCTCTGTCATAGGGGTGATCACCTAAGCTTAGGCTGCCTTTACTTCTTCCTTCCATTGACAGCCACTGCTTGACATGTTATCATCATGCATGCAGAATCCTTCTCTTCTCATGTGCAAAGGTCTAGCTGAACAATAAAAACCTTCAGTCAGTCCTTCCACCTCCCAGGCACTGGGAAAAAAAAAGCCTGAGCAAAAACCATTTTCTCAGAATCAATTTCTGAAATGATTTTTAGTTCTTAATAAGAAGTAAATATAAAGTTTAGAAAGGTAACCTAGAAGAAAGAACAATACATAATGCAACTTATTTTATTTAATGGTGGCCCAGTATGCCTTAATTAATACGTACTATTTCCAGGATAAAGATTATGTTGTTTAAGTTCACTTCCAGTTCCTATAAAACATTGTGCAAAACTCTGTCAAAACTGAAAAGTAATCTGGAGAAGTCAAATTCATCATATGTAAAACAGTTCCCTCCTCCAGTTTAAGGTATTCTTTTCAATCTGCAACAGGACTCACCACTGAACACACCTTTCAAATTCTAGTATCAGCTAATTCTCCCTCATCTTCCATTCCTGCACTTTTGCCCTTTAGTTCCCCTTCTGATTAGCAGTGTCCCACCAGTTCATCCTTCACTGCCTAACTGACCTCTTCTGTCTCCCTTTACTTCCCTGGATATTTAATATTTCTGGATATGGTCAGAACTAGTTTTTGAGAGAACACAGGGAAAAAAAAAAAAAAGCTTGGTTCAATGTCAAAGAATTCACACTGAGAACACTTTACCATCAGCCTCCTCCTGTTTATTACCATGAAGGGGCTTTTAACTGAAGTACCTCAGGTGACTTCAGCTGTGCAGGAGACACAAAAAGAGACAGTCTGTTTCTTGCCTAGGTGAGTACCAAACCATTTAAAAAGTCATTTAAAAGGTCAAAAACAAACTGCTCTCTGCATGAAATGCTGCTTAAGAAGTGGACTGGAATGTTCTACCCCATCTACAAATTGTAAGTGGTTTGAAGGGGTGCCCCATGTAGAAAGCATTGCATTAATCTCCATTCAAGGTAACAGGTGTAGGGAAAATAAGGATTGTTTCCTTGCCAAATATTCAAGTAAGCCCACTTGACAGCCACTGTTAAGAACACAGTATGACCTGACAATGGAATTCTGCCCCCAGGGTAACTCACAACAGAGACAGAAAAAGCACCAGGTATTGCATCAGCACTCAAATCAAGGTATCTGTAAAAATAACTGATTTCGGTTTCTTTTTGGTTACTTGCATCATGAGCATTTAAGCAAAAGTTAATCCTATAATTTTTTCATGTTAATATCTTTAATCATGCATTAATTTATATTAGAATTTATTTTCACCTGAATGTGGTTAATTTTCTCTTTGGTGCTTTTCAAATTCTTCCCATGAAACCTAGCTTATTCTTTCTTTTCATGCTCTACTTTTTTTTGTTTTTTATTGCCTTATTTCTCTTTGTTCCCTTAAATCATTCCCTTTCACTTCCTTACTTCTTTCATTTCATTTTTTGTAATTTAGTTGAATCTATCTTCCACTCCCAGTCCATGCATGTCTTCTCCTTCACTATCCATTCAATCACTGGGACTATTCCCTTCTAATAGTTCAGCGTGTAGTATTCATTTCTTATTCCCATCCTAGTTCATTAATAGTGTATAATGCATTCTTTGCAATTCCAAATCTTACTTATTTTAGTTTATTCTCAAGTAGTTGAGACTGAACAAGAAAAGAAGTTAATTGCATTCCACTGGAGTCAGAATACAAATAACTGAGAAAAACTTGGAACTGGAAAAGTAGTAAAATGGAAGGAAATTGAATGAGGCAAGAGATGGACTAGAAAGTAGTAGTGGGTAAAACTGAGCACACATTTGTACGAAAGAGCTGCACAAATACCTGGAAAAGGGACTGAGGTAGAAATAAACCAGGGAATGACGTCCAATGAGTTAGAAAGGGAAAAGAGTAAATAAAGTCCAAATTCAAACTGAGAGAAGAAAAAGATATCCATAGGAAAAGGACTAAACCTGGTGAGATGAGGAACCAAAAAATAAAAAAAAAAAAGGGGGGGTGTGTTATCTTCAGTTCCCACTGTGAGAAGTGTTTCCGTTTACTACCTAGAGAGGGATAACTGCAGCTCGGTGGAGGGAAAATGCTTTACTACTAATATATTCAATGTGCAATTAGAACTGCAGCACAGTTAATGGCAACATAAGTATCAGCCTATCTGAGGAGCAGTTGTATTGCTGCTAGAACGGACATAGGAGGTATTTAAGCTTATCGAGGAAAAGACTCTTGAACATCGGATTATTCTTTGATCTTGTTCCTATCAGCTGTACTGTGAAATCTGGCTTTTCTTCAAACTGCAGATAATTTGACTGTCATAAACTGGCAGCGTAGTTTTGATTACATTGTTGCAATAAAAATGTACCCAAATTGGTTTCAATGGAATTTTGACACCTGTTTGTTAAATATTTTCAAGTATCTGCATTGAGCCAGAAGCCTGAGAAATATTTCAACTGACTCTGACTCACAAATCTGGAAAAAAGTAAAACTAGCTGCTAGTGTTGTAATATTATCTCCAATAGTTATATGGGCTGCATTGTTGTAAGGTGCTCAGTGTATCTGTTTTAAATATAATAGGGTGCGAAGTGCAAGGAAAGTGCAAAACTGATCCAGAAATATCCTTAGTGTGTTCAATTTACACAGAAACCACTGGAACATTCAAGTTGCTAGCATTTAAATAGTACAGTGTTGGACATAACCATCAGAACAAGCGCCAGCAACGTATTCTTGTGACTAAGGTGGCTGGTTAGAGGTAGCCTGGCTGTGTTAGGAGGAACACTGTCCATAGGTTAAGGAACTGAAAAAACACTGTTGAAAATCCAGGCTCTGCACTGAAGAGGAAACAACTTCTAGGCAAGACCCCAACCTGGATCTGAAGTCTGAAGCAAGAGCTGTAACAAGAAACCCATTGCTTTCTTTTTCTGTTAGGTCCTCTCATGCTGAGTTTGCTGAAGACCTGCTGCCTGTTTTTATTTTTCATTAATAGGACTGGGATTTTGCAGGATAAAATACATTAGGACAAGCAAAATTCTGTACCCTTGTTCTACTATGCTATGAGGATTTCAGCTGTATCTAAAATACTTTACTACTTATTGTTAAAAGGGAATTAATTTCTTTATTTCATATTCCTCATAAAGTTATTTCTTTAACTTAAGACATTTTAAAAGAAAAAAAAATACTTTTTCCCCCTTGTTTTATACTGATAGTATTTCTAAGTTAACCATCAATAAATAGTATTTTTATACAAAATGGAGGATTTCTACATGGTGATATCTTTATGTCTATATGGACATCCTTAGCTGTCAGTTTCCTACCAGTCCTTCTGCCACAATTTTATTGCTTTTTAACCAATAATAAAGTAGGAAAGATTGAAAGGGGAGAGGGAAAAAAAGAAAAATCTGAAAGCAGCACTAATCATGTTTATAATGTCTTACATCTAGGGGCAAAAAGTAATGAAGCCCCTCTATTAGGTGTGACACTTAGGTTCACCATGTCTCTGTTACACGAAGTACTGTTTAGACATCAGAGACACAGTGTTAAACGCTTTCCTAAAGGAAGCAGAAGCTTTCTGCAGACTGACAGGATTTTCAAACTGAAAGGTTCAAAAATGTCAGTAAGTTTTGGAAAGGTTCAAGCTAAAACTTGGGCTTCAGTGTATATAAAGTAAACATTCAGATATGTACTGTGGTCTAGGATCAAAATTTTATTCTGAGTTGGCTGATAGGAAGACAGGTTCATCATATGTTTTGGTGTGGGATTTTTGTTTTGTGTTTTGTTTTGTTTGTTTGTTTTGTTGTTTTGTTGGGGTTTTTTGTTTGTTTTTTTTTTGTTTTGTTTTTTTTTTTTCATTTTGGTTGCCTGGTTGGTTGGTTGGTTTGTTGTTTGGGGTATTTTGTTTAGTTAGGTTTTTTTGTTTGTTTTTTTTTCCCTCCCAGACAAAAGCTTAATCTAAATTTTTCTCATCTATTTCTACAGTAGCTTGGAAAAAAAGGAGAGAGATAATCTCATGACTTGTCAAAATCCTCCTCCTCACTACCACTTACATAAAATTAAAAAAAAAAAAAAGTGTTAGCTAAATTTGATCATATTGTTAAAATGATAAATAAGACAGAAAATAGTCACTCTTCCCTATGCCTTTCCCAGAGAAATCTCCAAAGTGCACTGACAAACTTTAATGAAGAAGTGGTATATTCCTGGGCAGAGAACCTACTGATAAGATATTGCAAAGCAAGGATATCATATATAGCTTGCTTTGATTTTCAACCAGCTGTGGGATTTCATAAATTGCACCTACAGAAGAAAACTGTTTAGGATTCTGAAGAAGATACTTGGATGTAGAATAGTGGTAGGACAGCTGCTGTAATGTGATGATTTTGGGCTAATTTTATGAATAGAACTGCCTGCATTTGAACTTGTTTGGCTACAGTCTAAAATGTTTATTCATTTCAGCTCAGCTGCAATTTCTAGAGGAGTTTAGTTACATGCCCCAAAACAACTTAAGCATAGAAGCATAGTGGAAGTCAGAAAATTCATATAGAATAACTACCATTTCAATGAGTCTGTAAGCAGCTTGTGTAGCCACCAGAATGGCATGGAAAGTCAAATCCCTCCAAGTCTGGACAACAGTAAAGTGTAACTTATAAAAAATAAAATTAAAAAATCCTCACTGGGCCTCTGAAAAGTGTTTTTGGAGTCCAGAACTTTATCTAGTGGTACTGTGGGAACATGGGGAGACGTCCTCTGTGTCCATCCCTGACTTGTTCTCTTAGGCCTGTGTGTCAGAGAAATTCATCATCCTCAGCAGAGTTGCTCGGCAACAGCTGGTCTTAAAATTGTGGATAGGTTTTTGAATTTTCTTTTCTCACTTTTTCACAGGTGAAATACTATATTTTGCTTGAGTGATATTATAGCTTCAAGATTCAGTTATTTTCAGCTGTGCTGTTGAAATAACCATGAAAAAAAACTTAAGAAAGGCAAAAATATACTTTGATATGGAAGCACTGAAGAATATAAATTCACATTCAAAATATTTGTTTTTTGCTGTGTACTCCTAAATAAGTTATCATCCATATATACAAAAGGATTATGTTGCACCTATTTTGAAATCTGGTGGTCCTGTTTCAAGATTTAATCATCAATAGGGTCTTTTTAATATGGAATAGACTTAATTATTTTAGAAACCTTCATAGTTCCTGTGGTGTTCATTTACTGCAGCTTTAGCCCTCATAAGATCCCCTAAGGTGTTCTGTTAAGGTCTCAGAAATGCATATGTGAATTTTGTTCAGATGAGGAAGTGCAGTCCTCAGCTTCCAGACTCGACTTTATAGGCCCACCAGATCTTAGGATACCTAATATAGGGTTGGTACTTACCCTATGGCTCTAATAGGAACAACAAGGAGTTTATCTGTGATCAGAAAGTTTTCAGAAAATTTAGTGCTCTTTATTTAAGAGTGAAAAAAGACACCATAGATATTTATATCACAAAACAATCTCTCTGCAGTTATTGCACATCAGCAGCACATAGTGCAGGCGAAAAGAAATCACTTTTTCTCTAGTCTGTGAAACCAGCTTTCCTCACTTTGCCTCAGAGATGGGCTGACCTGTTTTTGGTCCTTTTACCAACTTCTGTGAGGTGCTTTCTAAATTGCAGCAAACTGTTTCCCCAGTATGTGGGAAGGACTGCTTTGTCTCCTTCATCTTCCCGCAGTAACCCAGGATATCAAAGTTACATATCTCATTTGCAGCAGAGATATATTTTAGCCAAATCATACATACAAGGTCTCTGAGTAAGGCTCAGAACAATAATCTTCAGTGTTCATATTTGCAAAGGCTCACCTGTCAAAAGCATAAAAAATAGGTTTTAAAGACTAATTAGTGTAAAAAAGTTGGGATTTTCAGCACTGAAAGGATGAATTAGTTTAAGGGTTTACACCATTTCAGGAAAATTACAACACCTCTTTATGCATGGTGGGCTAAAAATGCTGGACAGAATATTGTCTCCATTTGACAATGGAGCAAGGTGGCAAGAATGGTAGATGAAAGATTATTTATCATCATGTTCAGGTTTAGGTTCCCCATTAAAGCCAGTGCAAAACGTTCTACATGATTCTGTACATTCTTCTCTTTATTAAGCCCTTTAGAGCTCCCCCAGGGGTGCTGACCTACCAGTCAATGAGCCAAATTTAGGCACTAAGCGAATACGTAACTCATTCACAGAAAGTATTTTGGTCAAGGTTGTGAGCTAGTCATCATCTGGGTTACAATGTGGCCCCAAAATATCACTTGCTATGACAGATGGTAAAGGGGTAGCTTCCACATTTAGCACTATTTAAAACTGTGATAGAAATCTTCTCTAGTGAAACTGAAAAGTTTAACTTCACCTTTCAGAAAAAAAAAAGACATTTATATCTTGCCTGCTGTAACAGATAATAATAGTTACTTGTCTGCTACTAGCTGACAAACCTGATTTGCAAGACAGCTCTTTTCACATGAGTTTCCCTAAATCAGCTGCTTCCCCTAAAGAGAAATTGTGATGATTTTACTACTGGAGGGCAGCAGAGGGGAAATGACATGATGACTTTTTAGCGCATGAGGCCAAAACTGAGGAAGAGTCACAGTATTTTTATAATGCCAAGATCAAGTGGAAAACATTTTTATTTTACCTGTAACCAAGTTTTGGTCTGCATTATGCACACTACAGTCAGTTCTTAATCAGCTCATTCCTTTTGAGTAGATTTATCTAAATATTAGTTTTCTTTTCACATATAATTTTAGAGCATTCATATTTGTACTACATTCCTATAAATCCCTATAAGGACACTATAGACTAGGGGTTGAATTCATTACTGTCTTAGTACTATCTTATCCTACATGTATGCAAGTTTTCAACTGAATTTAGCTATGTCAACAAGTAAATAAGGATTCTAATAACTTATTTAAATTTATAATGTGCTGTCCTGGAATAAAGGTTTTTTTTTTTTGTTTTTTTTTGTTTTTGTTTTTTTTTTGGTTTTTTTGTTTTGTTTTTTTTTTTGTTTGTTTGTTTGTTTTGTTTGGGTTTTTTTTGTGTGTGTGTGTTTTGTTTTGTTTTGTTTTATTTTTTTGGGTTTCTGTTTGTGGGTTTTTGTTTTGTATTTGTTTTTGCTTTTCTTTTTTGTAGTGAGATGAACAAGGATAGTTTGTTGCAGCCCAAGATTAAAGAAAAGAATGAAGTAAAATAAAACTTCACACCTCTTCAGCTTACCTGATTACTGTTTAAAAAAACCTAAAAATAAACAGTGGCCAATAGCTGCCCAATTGATAACACAGAGATACATGACTTTAATTTTTAAGTAATTTTAAATAAAAGGAAGGTTGTAATATTTAACTGTTATAACCCCACCACGGCCTTATTAGTGACAGAGATTTTTATATTGCATGATAAAAATAAATCGATACTGTGACAGCTGTTAGTCTACCGAGTGTCTCTAGTTCAGTGTATGCACAAGAAACTGCCTCTCACTGTAGTGCTGCAGTGCAGCTGCTGAACAAACAGAAGCATCCTACATCCCCTGCCATTTTTACACCACTTCCCACACCCTCAATGGGTTCAAACTAACTTGCATAGTTGTTATTAATCTTACACAATAATTACAAAAATGTGCTACAGTTGGCTCCTAGGAATAAGCGTCTCAGGCATGAGGCATGGCAACAGAAATGTAATCTTTCAGTAGCTGCTATGTGACAAAGTAATTGTCTCAAAACTGATTTGCTGCTTGAATCCCAACCCTCCAATTTTGATGCTTTATTTAGAGTTTAACTTACTATTTCTATTTTTGAACAGAAACTGCTTCGTCCTCACTCCCTGGTTTGTGAAAAAAAGTGAGGGGGAAACCCAATCATCAGACAAATCTATCACAATTTCCAGAACTCCTAATGTTCAAGGAAGTGAATTTAAAGATGATACCCTTATTTCTATATCTTAGGAAGTGAATCCTAAGAAAACGCTGGGTTCTCAGCTCTCTCTTTCTCCTGTTGTGTACTTGGAAATACTAATTGCATACCTGATTTCTCTTTTCCTCTCTCCCTTTCCCACCAGCCCCCTATTTTTTTTTTTTCTCCTTTTTGCTAGGCCACTGCAAAGCAATAATCTTCACAGCAATGTCAGGGTTATGCTGTCATTGTTCATGGTATCCCACAAAATATCATAAAAGAGTCTTAGGAAGGATGAAATAATGCAGATATTTAGTCTTAGACTTTACTGAAACCTGTAAAGCAAAACAGTAGCTTTGGTTTTTGTGCCTGAAAACATTCTATTTTTTCCATATTCTCTCTCCAAACAAAAGTGAATGCCACAATGTGCCTGTATCTTTTCAGAATTTATCACCCATGCAGCTGAAGAGCATCTTCATTTGGTAGTCTGGAGCCTCTGTGGAATGGGAATGCAAAGCACAATTTCAAGTTTTATCCTCAAACGTTGAGATGTTTGCACTGTGCCAGCCTTAATTTGGTTGAGAACACTTTAGGATGTTTGCCCCAACAATTACTTTAGCTGTTATGTCTTATTAGTCCTCTTTGCTGTAGCTGTTCTCTGTGACAGTTGCCTGGTAAACAGCTCTAAGTTTACAGGTCCTCTCACATCCCATTGCGTCTGCCTCCTTAGAACTAGAAAGACAGAACCCACTTATTGACAAATGAAAAATGCAGCTTGACATTCAGTCCTCAAAAGATACCAAAATATTTAAATGTTGTTTTAAGTCATGTTAACAAGTATGTAAAATCCTACATCTATTACACAAAGTAGTTGTAAATATTAAGTGAATAAAGCCCTAAAATATTGTCAATATAATAAACATGAAATTAATAGAAAGCAGAAGAAGAAGAAGAAGAAGAAGAGGAAAGTAAGACACTGTGATGTGTTACCAGTACCATGCCTAAAATAAATTCTGAAAATATCACCCATTTTTTGCAAGATGGTTTCTAATGTAAAACCTGAGCAAAAGTTCTGTGTGTGTAAGAGGTAAAATTTTTTTCTATCTAAAGTAAAACTGACATAATTCCCTCAGAATTTTAATGGGTACTGAAATACCTTAGTCTCCTTGGAGTAACCATAGTCATAAGTAGTCATTTCTGAAAATATTATTGAAATGGCTTCAGTTATTATTCTTTGTGAAAACTTACTTTCCTCTATAGGTCACCAAGAGTTCTTTTAGGTATTCTGGTTTTCAGTATGACTTCATTCGCAGTTGTTGGATGACTACATACCAAAAATACAATTCAGAAGTTGTTTTCCTTTTATAAACATTTACTGAATAACAACAACGAAGAAAAAAAAATCCAGGGCAAATTTAAGAATTTTTTATTTTCTTTGATACTGTTATATAATTGATCTTTTCTCATGATTCCTCACTTCACACCCTCTATTCAATCTGCCTCCCCCGACCATTTCTGCAATTCTCTTATTTCTTTGTTACTCAGTAAAATGGAATGTGCTCATGCTTCCCTATGCAAGGTGACTTTTTTTCTTCTTTTTCCCAGACAGCAGTAATCCATTGCTACATGATTAAGAACTTCACTATTCCACTGAGTTAACTCAAAGAGTCTTATGAAGAGCAGGTAACATGGGATTAAAACATTTGGAGTTTTATAATATATAAATGTGTTTATACAGGAATGTAAATCTCTTTCTAAGTTCTTTTTTTTTAATTTCATAGTAATTTATATATATGAAAAGTTTCCAAAGGAATTCTGCAACTTTGCTGAGCAATGAAAAATTCCCTGAAAATTACTTTTTAAATGTATAAAAATTCAGAGTCTACAAAGTGGTCTTAGCATCCCTTTCCACAGTTTTGTGACTTCATAATTTCCCCTTTTATTTTTACCTTTTCATTCCTTATAACTTCTCTGATGGGCTAGTAAGCAGTGATACAATTTTATAGAATATCAAGAACAATACTGTCGTGGATGAAAAATCATTATTTCTAAATATGTTTTGGTTTACTAAAACATTGCAGATTGTAATTAACTTTAGTTCTTAATATTATGTTTGCATATTTGAAATACACTGCAAAGTGTTATTAGGAAAGAGGTTGTCATTGGAAGTTATATTAAAAGAAATAAGTATCTTTTTGCGTCTATAAACAGTCTGGATTTGCTGTAAAACAGGAAGATGGACAGATCTTGTAGCTGAGAAGCACAGGTAAATAACATGAACTGCCTGCAGGTGAGAGGAGAAGGTCCAACTCCAGGTGCCACTGCTGTGGCACATGGGTGCTGTGTTCCTGGTGGAATCTCAGTCAAAGCTTTGTGTTCCTCAGGAGTCCTCAAACCTGCACGCTACACAACACTAGCATGAGAGTTTCACTTAATCTGCTTGTGAGTTGCATATAACTAGAACTGCAGGCTGTACCTCAAGTTATAATAGCCAATATAGGGTATTTAAAGACTAGATTATGGCTAAGAACTCAAAAGTAAAGAGAACACTGAGGGAACACTGGAATTTGCAAACTAGACAATCAAATTAAAATATATATATTTTCTTTTTTTTTGTCTCTCTTTTGAACTTGATTTTTTTTCTTGAACTTGAATAGTTGTGCTTCTATATGAATTTATCTGTAATACTTACTGTTATTAAATATTCAAGATTTTGCTTATTTTAAACAGATACAGGTAATATATTAATTGGATAAATATAATTCCTTAACCATATTTTCAGGGCCAATAAAGCTTCATAATTGACTTTCCCTGAACATTTCCTCAAGATTTCTATTGCTGTAAATTCAGTCCCCAGACTGAATTTTTGAACACAAAACAAATCTGTTTATTAAATTTAAATTATGTCCATGACAAGTATTGATCCTCTATCCAAATAACACAGTTTCTTTTCTATGAAAATATTGTTGAACTCAAATACATTGATAGCAGGAGTAGATTATTAGTATTTTTTTAAAACGTGACAAATGAAACAAGGCATCTTTGAGACAAAAGAGCAATTCCTTTATGTCTGAAGATATGGGATTTCTGTTTCTTCAATTTCTTGATTTGTTTTGTGATAGAATATCCAGGATGGATGATTGAAGGAAGACAAGGCTTTAGAAGGGTTAATCGAAGCATCTTGCTGCAGGAGCCCACTCTTCTCTCCCCACCCTTTTCTCGCCTTGCTCTAAGGAGATTTTGTTCTGTACAAATTTTGTAGACCTAAGCCACAGGTACATCGCACAAAGAGCCCAGAGGTAATAAATCTTAGCCAAAGGAGCCAAGGTAGACATTTGAATAGGTAAAATAGGCCCAGAGCCAAGGGTTTCTTGAAGCCTCAGTGATCAGAACACGAGAACAATAGAAAGTACGAAAGGTCTCCGGAGTCATGTGATGAAGAGGAGTGGATTTGAGACCCCAAGATGAAGTAAAGACCGGAACTACCCTAAATTATTCCTCAAAATAGAGACCACACCTCCATCTCCGCCCCAACTCCACCTGCTATGAATATTGTAATGTAATGATGCAATAATATGAGTATGTATATGAATATGTTGTAATCATTGTCAAAAACTGTATAAATTGCTCGTTCTATTCAAACACTGCAGAGCCTGTTTTCCCAGCAATAGCTAGCAGGCTGCCCGGCCGCCCAATAAATACCTTGCTGTTTAAAGATTTAAAATTCTGTCTTTAAGCAGTTTTTTTAATCTGCCTTTTTGGGCATCATGATAGAATGTAGAAATTTATAATACCTGAGTACTGCTGTAACAGATTAACCACCTTAAACATTTTTTCTTGTGTTCACATTGCTATTTTTCAGATTAAGAACTGCAATACAAATTAGAGACATGACTATCTGAAGGTTGAAAAGATAAGAGTAAAAATTTTCCATTGCATTGTTTCAACTGTTATAGTCTCCCTTTCAAATATGAATGTCCTCCCTCTCTTTCTCAGTTTGTTGGATTTTCAGCTTCATTACACTTCTCAACAGAGGTAGAGACACAAAGAGATGAGAATTTGGGATCTCATTCATGTATACAACATTCTGGAAATGCACAGATTTTCCAATGAGATACACAGAATCCCCAGAGCTGATATTAGCACTTTTTTGTCACTTGCTGAGAACCAGCCTATCTTCTTTCCTATCTCTCATTTTCTCATAACATAGTTTGAAAATGGCTACCAGACCCATACAATTTTCTTTATACTGGATAGTTTGTGATGTTATCTCTATTTCAGACAGACAGTCAGCCATACTGCTAGTAGAAATTGTTACTGGCATCAAATAATACAATAATGACTGAAGTTCTATAAATTGTATCTTCCATTATGTAAAACAGTGCCATTCGTTCTTAGCTGATTTCAGAGTTTTCCAGTTCCCCCAAAGCTTACATGAATACAAATAAGACATGTACTCTATCCCCTCAGAGAACAAGTCTAGGGATTTTATTTTCTTTTTAATCTTTGAACTAGTGAAGACAACATTACGAAACATTACTAAATCAAAATTTCCCATTCTGTGCCCCAAACAAATATTACACTGACATCCACTTAGAATTGGCTATATACAGAAGTTAAGAAATAAAGCTGTGAAGAAACAAGTGGTCGATTAGTTTTGTCTCTGTTCTTTTCAAAATTAATTTCAAAAGAACACAAGACACACATTACAATGCCATGTGCAATACACCACGGCTAACAAACCTTCCAAACAGGGATTACAGTTGTTATTCATTCCATGAAAGAGTAGAGCATACACTCACATTTTCTTCCAACAGAAGAGGGTTTTTCTAATATCCTTTCTGATATGTGTTATAACATTCACCAGCTACCATTGCACGAGCAAGGCAGAGTTTCAGACTTATTAATTCCCCTTGCCATCCCCACCTCTCAAACATACAGGCTGCTTGGGAACTCAGACCCAAGGCCATCTGAAATATTTGCTTAAGATCAGCTTGTTTGATTAGGCTTTTACTTGATTACTTTCACATATTTGACTAATGCATTATGAAGCATTTGATAGCCTATATAAAGACTTTTAGGATAGGTTGTATTTGTGTGTAAAGATCCCCTGTGATAAGGAAAGTAAGGGCTCCTTGAAATGAGCAAAGCTAATTTTGCACATCCTTTCTTCCCCAGAAACAAATTTATTCAGTTCCCAGCGCCTACCTGGAAATGGCCCTTGCAGAGCTCTGGACAGCTGCAGACCACACTGAGTTTGAAATTCATTTACATGAGTTGAAAACTTTTCCAGACACAGAGTCATAGAAGCACACAAATATTTATTGCTGTACTGATCACCACTGAAACTTTGTGATATTTATCAAATCTAGAGGCAGCAAGTTCTTTGTATTTCAGGTAGTAATTATTACTCATTGATTTTGTATATGAAAAACTGGTTGACATTGAAGATACTATAATACAGAAAGTATATAGTCTATTCTGCAGCTTGGCCTGTCACCTAAGAACTCTGTACTCTTAAAGCAGGTAAAGGAGATATAACAGAGGTATATTATCTATATGCTCTTTTCTGTGTTGTAAATGGGTTAGTAACTTTCCATTTAGCTCAGAAATCTGTATAAAGGAAGCTAAAACAGTATTGCTAAATTGTTTTAGGGTTTATTGATAATTAGCATTTCCAAATTTAGCAGAATATAATGTTCTGGAATCTTTCAGTGTAATATGTAAGGCATCCTAATATGTTTTTAAATAGTGATGGCAAATCTTCTTTACAAGAACTTTTGTTCTGTAAATAATCTTGAAGATTTTTTCTCATGAGAACATTATTATTTTGGCAAATTTTGATGCTCTGAGCTGTGTTTGTCATTAACACCATGACCGCACTTGAGAAAAAATTTACATATTATTGAAAAAACACTTATTCCTTACCAGCTGTACTTCTCAAATAAGCGAACCAACTACAGTTATTTACCAACGTTAATTATTTTTTTCTAAGTGTGCAGCTAAGTATATATTGGAAAATACAAAATTTGGCAGAATAGGATAACATAGTTGTCCTTATGGGCTTTAGACAGCTGGTTTTGTTTGGTTTTTTTCTTTGAACTGGTGAAGCACTAAGTGAATTATGTAACTCATAAAAAAAAAAGCTAATAAACCTTTTATGCTACCCCAATGTGTATTCTGCTTAAGCAACTTACTGAATAGAAGTGTATTTTAGAAATGGTTTGGGATTTCACTGTAACTACTTTTCATATCCCTCTGGCTGTGTTCATTTCTCTAAGAAACACTAATGGAATAGTAAGAGAAAAATAATACATTAGAAAGTAGAAAATATCTAAAAATTACCAACCTTATTTTTCTACTGCAGTCCCTTGTATCAAAAAAAAAAAAAAAAAAAAAAAAAAGTCCACAGCTTTTTAGGCGATATTTATGGATAGTTAGACTGTAAGTAAATGTTATTTCCTATAAACAATAGGCCTTGATGTTCCTTTAATTTCATGTGGAGGACTTCATACTGAACTTTATTGGGTCACTGCTTCTAGAGTAAGTATACACAGCTTACATAGCAGCCTACAGTAACTTTGAACAGAAAATTGTAAGACATAAATGTTTCTTCAGGGGACTTTTGTCTGTTGCTTTGATGTTTTTTTTCCAGTCCTTTTTTTCCTATGAAACAGTATTCTGAAGATAATTTGTTGGATAGAATGAAAGTGGAAATTTAAGCTAATGTGTGTAATGCATGAATCTGATCAACTTTACTGTAGCAAAGATGACTATGCTTACTGACATGTAAGCAGTTAGAATGATTTTTTTTTAATACTTTTCATTGACAGCTTTATTTTAGATATTATTGCAGGAGGAAGGTATTTGAGACTTTTAATAAGGCTGGATGCACTGAATTTGCAGAGGGAAAAAAGAAAGGGAAAAAAAAGTCTACAGACTGAGAAGATAAGCAGTTAGGATTTTATCAGTGTTTTAAAATAAAAATTTCAGAAGTAGTTCTGTAGAAACCATAAACAGTTTGTCTATCTAGGTTTCACAGCAGTATAAGTGGTTAATATAGACCTAATATGTGCAGCAAGGAAAAAAGTTGAAGAAGAGCTTTTAAAACATTTCTGTGGGCTCAGCAACAACAGTCAGTGTACTCAAAGGTAATAGAATTTTAAATGGAAAGTAAATACTAATACACTTATTTGGCATGAGAGTGATAAAGCACAGCCTCCAAGTTATTCATGTCTATCAAAATAAGGCCAAAGATTAAAAACAAATGGTGTTTTCTCAAATATACTCAAGCATACTCAAACTCAGTTCCATGTTTGAAGCAGAACATGGAGAAACATCTTCTTCTGTAGAGGTAGATGACAACCAAAATCAGAATCTTGATATAACAGTAGCACAGCACAGGCTGAAAGGATGATGTTCAGCCTTCTCTGTAGACAGAATGAAACTCTTGAGTAGTTCTCTCCAGGCAGAAGAAGAAGCTAAAGAAATCACAAACTGAGTTTTGCAAACTTCATTTATTTCAGTAGTTAAAACTAAACTCTTAAAAGCAGCAGAATTTCAGTACAAGGTTACATTAATATTGGAACAATGCTTGTATACAATGGAGTGGCTATGAAATATTTCAAAGTATCTCTTAATAAAAGTCAGGCCCATAGAAAAATAATCAAAAGTTAAAAAAAAAAAAAAAACACAAAAAAAACCCCAAAACAAAACATAAAACCCTACCACCACAACAAAAAACCAGAAACAAACAAACAAAAAACCCAGTAAAAGACATGAAGGGTTAACACTGTTTAGGCAGTTTTAGGTATACACACTTAATCTATTTCTATATTTAAAGCCGTTTGTCTTTAATAACGTGATCTTCTCCTTGTTACCACCATTACAAAGGACTATGTGTAGATATGTAAACTGGTAATTCGGGTAGTGCTTGTAAGCCTTTGCCTATCACAGCATCCTGATCCTGTATCACACTCATGCCTGTATATGAATCAGTTTCATTCACCTCCATTTATGTTTTTGTTGTGAAGGAAGCCTCAGTGTACTCTGTCCACATGTCTGAACTTCATAAACAGAAAAATAAGATCCTGGAACACCTAATGAGGTAGGCACACATGCGTGCATGAGTACTCCTTGTTCTAGAAGCTGCCATGGTGAGTGAACATTTTCCAAGGTTGTCCTTGCTAGAAGCAGCCATGATACAAAAATTAGGAAAGAAATTAGTGAACAAACTCCCCAAATCCATAGGAATCCTTAGTTTCTGGATCAGCAATCTTGACAAGTGAATTCTTGGTTTCTCAAGCTCCAGTTACTCTTACTGAAAAAATTTAAATGAGCTGGAGGCAAAAGTGAGGGGAAAATACATCTAGTTCTTACTGAGCTCACCAGATCATATGACTTTTCTCTGCTTTGCCCCTTCCCTTGTCCATACTCCAGCAAGAGTCAGCTAGCTGTCAAGCTCTGTGTATACATCAGTCTGTTCAGTCCTCTGTGAATCAGTTCAACTCTACTGCAGCACAATGAAGTGCAACACAGAGTTGTCAGCTGCTGTAATGACAGCAACACTGCTTTGTAATTGGAATACCATAACAAGTCTGCTGCCTTTTGGAGGATGCCTTTATGTTTGACAAGCAACTTAAGACTGCACATGGAAGGTAAATATCTTCCAGGAAATTTACATTTAAAATACATCTAAATATTTATACTACTGTCAGTTTTGGTAACTGTTAACATTTTAAGTTCTTCTAATTGAGCTCTATAAATTCTTTAACAAATTTTTAAACAACTTTAGAGATGACTTTAGGTGTTTGGATAACAGTAGTTGTAACAGCAAGAAAAATGCTTGCTGTTATTTGGTTTCTTTAATTAAACAATGGATTACTGAATTCTCCTACAATGACATAACCCCATAACAAACTTTCTTAAAAAAGAAAGAAGTAAATTATTTTATCAGTCTTTAAACTTTTATTCCCTCAGTTCACTCTCTGTTGGCTACACACTTCACTCATAGTCAAGTGCTTCATTCAAGGGCATTATAGGGAACTTCTCAACAGTACTTATTCCATTATTTGTTCACTAAGTGCTAATTTGGAAGATGCAATGTGAAGGACTGTAGCTTTCAACCTTTAACAGTTTCCTCTTAGCTATTTTATCTTAGTTTTTTGTTATTCTTTTCAACATTTTCAGTGCAAAGCTCTTTTCCCGTTAAATTCCTTAGGAGGGGATTTTTCAAGGTGTAAAAGTTCAAATTTCTCTCCTGTATGCCCAAGCCATTTACTGTCCTGAAGACTCTCTGGCGCACCTCTTAAGGAGTGTTCTCCTAATATCTCTCTTCCGAACAAAGTCCCTTCAGTAAAAGAGGTGTCAGGCTCATCTCTGTCTGACATTTCCGTGGTCAGAAGAAATGCAAGGGACCTCTTACTCCTAAACAAAAATTGTAATATGACTAGTGCTCCTGCCAGGCTGTGAAGGCAGGTTCAGAACCTGTTCCAAGGCCCTGGGAGCACACTCAGATCTCCCTCATTGCCCCATGACTTGGGACCCCACATCAGCCCCAGGGGCCATGAGCCCCGGCCCCTGTGCCACTGCAGGAGGGCCGGTGCCCAGGGAGGTGTGGGACACCTCGTGCCCCCAGCTGCCCAGCTACTGACTGGGGCAGTGGAACAAGCCATGTCTTCGAGATCCTGTCCTGGAGGGTCCCACTGCTCCTGGCCTAGGAGAGTCCTTGGCCCCATTGTGCCCTGACAGCGTCCGCTTTCTGTGGTGAATTCTCCCTTTCTAGGTTTTGAATACAAATATGCTTCTTTGTTTTCTTTATCTTAAACAGAAAATACTACAGCACTGAGCAGAGCAAGGGAATTTGTTTTCCCAGTTGCGGAAGAGCTCTGTGCTCACCACTGTTTTGCACTACATCTTCCAGGCACTCAATTAAAAATATATATGATGCACAGATTCATTCCGAAGGATCATAAAAGTTCTCTGCAAATTGCAGGCTACTGGGCTTTCCCACAACCCCTTTATTTTAATGGTTGCTCTGCACCAAGCAGTGAAACAGCCTTTTATTTATTTGTACATTTAGTCTACACTAAGCTATGATTCTCCAAACAACCGTAAATAGATTTGGATTGTATTCCTTCCAAAATAAGAAAATCTGCCCCTATTTAAAAAAATTTAGTAATAAGTTATTGTGTGAGTAGTCCTCTAGGGGAAAACAGGGCTGCTGCTCAGCATCAAGGTGTTTCATATGGAGTTGAGTTAGAAAGAGTTATTTCTGCCCTTAAATCCAAAATACACAATGTCTTCAAAGCATTAATTAAAAGCAGCTGAAGGAACAGATAAAGACACAAAGACCCATTGGAAGAGAGTTTTATACCAACTGAACATGAACAGCCTATTTTCTTTTCTGCTTAAACAGGCTCTTATATCTGAACAACCAGATCAAAAGCCAACTGACTGAGTGCCAGTTCAACAGCTTTACAGGGTTCTGCCATCTGCGAATGAGAGTCTGTCAGGGTTTTTAATCTCAGTGCATGGTCTGGGAAGGCAATACATCCCCTAATGACAGCTACACTGGAATGACTTGTGGCTTCCTCCTCCTACAGCAAAGTGGAATCATGAATCCCAACAACAGGCTATAAAGTATTTTATTATGTGGTCATGAGTGTCATTTTCCATGAGGAACAGAGTGGTGATTTAGTGTGTTAAATTATCACTTAGTGAAATCACATGTAACAATGAGCTCTAAACTAACCTTAATTGAAATGATCTCAAACTATTCAGTGCTTTAGTGCAGGCCTGTTTGTGTATGTGCATACACTTGTAAAATATTTATGTTTAAAATGCATTCATATCTGGACAGCAAAGAAACCTTGGTCCTGATGGTCCTCATGGTGTCAAGATTCCACACTCTTCCTGGCAAATAACAAAAAAATAATAATAAAAAAAGATAAAATCCAAATATTAAGATCTACTTAAGGCAGTAAGAAATTGATAAAATATGAAAATAATAAATAATATCCTCTCATTGAAATATCTAGAATTTTGGATAGAAAAGCACAAGTTAACTAAAGCAAATGTCAGTGGACTCTAACATACAGCAAAATCTATCTTAGCTGTGAGTATGTTTGAGTTCTGAGGACAAGACAAAAAATCAAACGTGAGACCTTATTACATAACCAAAAGTTACCCTTCTACCTTTCTATCTGTTGAAAAAACCTGAAACAAACTTTGTCTTTTCATTTTATAAGAAATGCAAGAAATTTTAATATTTTTTCATTTGGGTCTTTTTTTGTTAGAACTACCCCTCTCTTCTTCAAAATAAATAGCAAGATTTTTTAATTAATCATTGGCTTTATGCAGTATTTTTAGTCCTTTTATGAGGGCTCTTGTGCTAGCTTTTCAGTTCATTGACCAGACATGGATACATCACCAGATATTAAGTTTGAGCAGGAATGTCAGTAAGTAAAAAATATTTTGTCAGGTTTTCAGATTCTCACAATTCAAAATAATTTTGACAGGTTTTTTAGTCACATGCAGTGAAAAATGTAGTCTGTCTAATCCTGCTGCATTTGGCATCTACAAAACTCTTATTCCCTAGTGGAAGAATTCAGATTGTGCATGTGTGTCCCAAGTCTCTTTGAAGCATGAGAGGAAGATTTAGACAGCAAAGTTTTCCTGTCTCCTCCTCTTCAGTTCCCTCTCAGTTTGCCCAGCTAATGGCTGTAGCAACCAATCCATAGACTAGTTTGTTTTCAACACTGCAAAGGATCATCTTTCATTATATTGTGATAAACAAGTGTCCCAGTTTAAATGAGACACAGGTGGTTCGCTGAGGATGAGTTATGAGAAAAAATTCAAACTCCTCCCTCTAAGTAATTATAAATCTGAAATTAAGAAGCTCCAATTGAAGAAAAACAAATTATGGAAAAGGAAAAAATAACAGCCCTTTATTAAAAGGTAGGAGTTATTGGTAGAAACAATGAAGGAAAAAAAAACAAACAAGTAAAATAACCAAACAATACTCTTATACCCACAGATAATCCCTTTCAAAACAAAGCAATAAACAAGCCAAGGGGGAAAAAAAATTAACAGTTTTGTTTGCACCCTTTGGTGCAATTCCAACCACAGTTAACAGGAGGCACCGTTGGGTCACTGGAGATGCACATCTTGTAGTTTCCTGTGCCAGTCACCAGGTGGCACTGCTGGATCACTGGAGATGCAGAGCCTGCAATTCTCCACATCGGCCAGCAGGGAGAGCTGTGGGATCACTGGTTGCCGCCACATGGGGGGGTGGGGGCAACACCCTCTGGGGTATGCTGGAGAAACCAAAAAAAACTGGGCCTCCCTTCCCACACACTGGGAAAGGGGAGAGGGAGAAAGGAAAGGGAAACAACAACAAAAAAGAAAGTCCTCCCAATGAAAAAAGGAAAAAAAAAAAAGATAATCCTAACTCACTCCATTTGGCTAGTTGAACTGCTTAGCACAGTCCTCTCTCTCTCCCCTGATGTACACAAGGACCACCGCCAGGAAAAAAAAAAACAAACAGGAAGGGGGAAAGGGGAAAACCCCCAGAAAAAACAGCTCCTCTCCTGATGAAAAATCCAGGCAGGGCCCGCAACTGTCAAACAGGTCAAGAACAACAGAAACCACCCAGCTTCCACTCCGACCTGTGTTCCAGCCACAGCCAGCTGACCAACTCCTCCCCCCGTTTCCCAGCAGATGAGAGAAAAAAGTAAAAAATAGCACCTCCTCTCCCCTGTTTCCTAGAAGACTAAGTTCTGGGCAAGCAATGAGAGAACCAGTTCTTTTGTGTCTCTTAAGTGCTCACCTAATAGCTCTGCACTCAGTGGGCAGGGGGAAGGGAAAAAATGCCTCCTTAGTTTTCTAGGAACCAGTAAAACCATGACAACAAGCAAACAAACAAATAAATGGAGTGTGATAAATTTAAATTCTGGGAGAGGGAACATTGCTTTTACCTGTTTGAAGACTGAACTATTTGGACCCAGGTGTGAAATGTAAATGCCTCTTCATTTCAAGCTTTTTTCCTCCTGAGAGGTCATTATGTCTATCAAGAAATCTTTGCTCACTGTTGATATGATTAGTGCAGCAGTGGGCATAGCATGATCATGCTCAATAGGTCCTTGAGGGAATATTTGTTTGAAGAGCAACCTATCCTACATTTTGAGATATAGAAAGTAAATGTTTCCACTAAAGTCTCCAACTCTGTTTGAGACCTTGGAGTTTGAGCACCTGTGACACTGCAGTCTTCCTGCATAACTATTGAAAGGACTTGTTCCTCTCTGTCAGAACATTTCATAAAATTCAATTTAAAACAGGTCCAAGAAAGGTATCTCACAGCAGTAAATGAGATAATTTTCCTCATCAGTTGATCAATATGAACTGACTGCTCAATGGGCTGTTAACTAAGAAAGAAAGAGATGTCCTTGACTGATACTTCCTTATCAGATGGTGGAGTCATCTAGGTTGGTCTTAGTGCTGTTCTTCTTCATCTCAGTGGCACCAGGGACCTTTGTGCTTCTTACAGTTGAAGTATTTATCAGAGTTCCCACTCTGCTTTAGAACCATCTTTGATAGCTACAGATTTTCTTTCTGTTTTAACTGTATGCTTATTAGCAATGATCATTTCTCTGAGCACTGAATTAAGTAGATTCTAATGAGAGTAATATCTCTCTCTCTCTTTCTTTTCATGCCACAAGTTACAAGAATTGTCAAGTGCTGAAATTAGACTATTCCTCTTTAAGCATCTGTCACTTCTCTCTCCTCAATCTCAATCTCTCTCCTCAATCCTAGTACAGACCTTCAAGCCAAGAATGGACATCAGGAGGAGATCCTTAATTCCAACTTAGGCACAGTGTCAGTCTCCCTGGCCAAAATGAGTCTAGTCAGTCTTCTCTTTCCTCTAAACTTTTTTTGAACAAATTTCATGAATAGTGAACTCTTCTCTTCTCTGTAGACTTTTATTAACCATTTATACTCTGAGAATATATTTCAGTAATCAGACTTCCAGACTTTTCCAAAGGGTTTCCAGAAGACAAACTACACTATTTGGAGTTTGTGAATATGAATCCTCATTAAGTATTACTTCCACTGAATATAATTTATTAGTTGGGATATCAGATCTTGTTAGAAAGTTCCCTTGTATAACTCAAGAGGAAATCTGATCTCTCACTGCTGTCAATCCAAGAATCACAGTTAGGCAGACTTAACTATTTTAAAATATGTTTTTCCTCTTTTATGGGTCTCCAGTTCTGTGTATTTTAACAGGTTTTATAAGGATATATTTTTCAAAAGCCTGTAGATTTGAATGTGTCTTGAAAAACAAATTCCAACACACGGAACAACATATTTCAAACTGTCTGCTGCTTCTACATGGCATTTTAAAGAATATAGAATATAGAAAAATTAAAGGACTATGAATTTGCATCAGAAACGAGACCATAGTATAAGCAGCAGTGTACATCACCTCTGTCTACTTCTCTTACTAAATCACTTGGATCACTTTCCTTTGCTTCTTAATCCTGTACTTCAAAACCTCAAAATGCTTCAGAATATTTACTGCTCTTACTACTTGATCAGCTACATCCAATATGATGGCATTGTGTAACTGTATGTTTTTTGTAGTACAGGCTATTTTTTCCCCCTATTTGTTGATTCCTAATGTCTTGCTACATGGCTATATTCACCTGAATAACAGAGAGTGTTGAACTGGGGAATGGAACTCTCCCTCATCTCTTTCCCCAGCTTCAATATGATCCACGTTTTATGAGCTTGGCTGATTCTTCCTCCTTCCTTCCCTTATTCTTCCCACTGTATAATCACTGTGCTGCATTCAGTTGCTGTACACACATAAAAATTATGTGCTTCACAAAATGAAAAATAATACACTTAACCCATCTCAAGAGATTAGCTAATAAATGTCACTGCCAAAATAATGTGAGAACAAGTTTGGTATACAATTTGGAGCTAAACCCCTCTCCCCAGAGTCACAGAATAGTTGAGGCTGGAAGACATCTCTGGAGATCATCTGATTTAATCCCCCTGTTCAGAGCAGCGTCAGCTAGAGCAGGTTGCTCTAGACTGTGCTCAGCTGGGTTTTGAACACCTCCAAGGATGGAAACTCAACATTCTCTCTGGGCAATCAGTTCCAATACTTGACTACCCTCAAAGTAAAAAATGTCTTTTATGAATAAATGGAATTACCTGGTTTTAAATTCATACTCAGTGCACTGAGAAGAGGCTTTTTCTTCTTATCTTTCTTCTCTTAGGTATTTAGGCACATGGATAAGATCCCACCACCACCCTGACCCTTTTCATTCTGAGGCTTAATATTTTGGGTTAATAAAGTCTCTCTCCTCACATGCCAGATGCCCCAGTCCCCTGTTCATATTCTTGGCCCCTCACTGGACTCACTCCAGCCTGTCCATTTCTTGTTCAAACAGAAAACCCAACAGTTCAGATGTGTTTCACCAGCACTGAGAACCTACTGACAGCACATCTCCTTAGGCAGCCCAAGATGCTGAAATATTGCCACTCTGGACCTGTTTAAAAATGCAATATATTTTTAAGACACAATATTTAAAAATATTTCAAAGTGCTTATATTTGGCTTTCATAATGTTATTAAGATAGGTGTACAAACATTTGTCCTATCTGTATGATACCTAATTTTGTAAGAAACTTTATTCACAGCCTTTGACAATAATTCAGATTTTAGGAGATAAAGACATGAATGAGAACTCTGGCTTTATTATAGCACAAATTGCATTTCTAAGTTATGGTTTGGATATGATTTTGTAAGACTTCCTTCCAAGGTTATAGAACATGTAGAAAAGTCCCCTCCTTTCTCCTGTAAAAGAAAATATTTAACACAGAATATGATTTCTGATTATTATTTTTATTTGGATTTAAATCTTTAGATCTGATTTAGAACCTAAAAATATTTAGGTTTCAGTATAAATATTTCTGATTTGTTAAAAATTTAAATTACATCAGAATTTTGAGATCATGTATTAACCTTTATTATACCAAAATAACACATCATAGCATTTGATTTCTGGAAAATAAATTCTTGATTGCATCAGTTACAAATTTTCTAGCGATGTCCTGAAGAAGGTAAACATTAGAAGAAAAGCAAGTAATTAAGCATAGATTTAAAATACCAATGATTACTTCAAATTATTGAAGAGCTGATGGTTTTATGTAATAACTCTTTTTTACCCCTTTTTCTTGCCGTCAGTAAATAAAATGGTGCACACCTGTCTAACATAAGTGACCAGAAATCCTTTCTGTTCCTGTGTGTATCATCAAATTGCTTTGAAATCATAACATTTCTGTATAGCAGCTTTTCCATCTGCAAAAAAGTGGTATATCCTTTGAACATTTACTTGGTGCTTTGAGACATGTTGATGCTACATAAATAGGAAGTATTAGTATACCTAGCACTTCAGTAGTAGCTGAGATTTTTCAAATCACATCATAAGTGTCACAGGCATGGGGATAACTGCATCACTTATGTCCAGTATTGTTTTTCTCCTCATGTGGTTTACTGAACCAGTCAGTCCAAGGGATACAGTTTGAAAACAGACTATATCACTAGTTGAATTTTCCCACCAAAACCTGACGGATCTTTAATTAAAAAAAATATAAAAATTAAAATCCAATAATCTTTATTACAGTGCACTGAATAACTTCCCAGATGCCTTCTAAATATAATAATCACTCTCTTAAATTATTTTGAATAGTTCTTTCATTCCTTTTAGAGTTCATATTTATATATTTTCATACAGAAATATCATAAAAATATATAAAATTCTGAAAATAGGAATTCTGCTTATCTCTTTGTGAACAATCCTAACAACAAGAAAGAGACAATAAGTACTGAGGATAGCTTTTCTTGATGGTGACACCAAATTTATGTCTTTGTATGTAACTAAGCAAAACAAAACAAACAACAACAAAAGAAAACCGAAGCAAAACAAGAAACCCCTGTGTACTAAGACAACCTTCTTATATTCCAAACTTAGAAAAAATAAAAACTTCAGAAGGTGATTGGAGCATGAAAATGACATTAATAACAACAAGCTGCGCTGTTCCTTTTTATTTTCCTTTTCCCTTTTCAGTGACTCTCATTTTTTTCTCTTTGTTTCTCTGACTTAATTCTTTCCACCAAAAATCACTTTTCACACCTTTCTCTTTCTCTTGGTCTTCTATATCTCTATTTCCCCTTCTTTCAAATTTAGGGACAGCAGTGGCTAATAAATAGATCGGGAAAAAAACCCAATAAAATGAGAATACCATTTCATTAGTATTAGAAGCTAGTACTGGAGTAAATATCTTTTTCTTTATTTTGGACAGAGATTGGATAGAATGCCTAATGATATTAAAGCTTTTTAAATCTTTTTTGGGTGTGTCTCATCCTGAAAGATAGTCTAGGATAAAAAAAAAAAAAAAAGAGAACGAATTGTTTTATGGCCACTCTGAAACCCACACAATAAGTAGTTTCTAGCATTTCATATTGTTTCCTGGCTGTATATGTGCACAGAGCTTGCTTCCACTAACATGTATATCTGCCCTTTTTCCAGGAATAGGTAGCATGCCAGTATTTAATAAACAAACAAACAAACACACACAAACATCCATACAAGCAAAACCCTAAGAAGCTTGATAGTCTGGTGGCTTAACAGTATCCGTCTTTATAAAAAGGCAGAAATACCAAGTTTTTGGCTTTCCTTGAGGGTTGCTAGGGTATCTGTGAAGCATGCATAGACATTTTGACTGTGGCCAAATATTGTGGCAACACCACAAATTCTCATGGAAATCAGTCTTTGGAAAATGCCCAACTTGAATAACTCATACTGGGCATGTTCCCATATCATCAGCTCAAGCACATCCTTGCTCACACTCCTGGTGAAAGAGCTCTGTGCAGTCAGTTCAATTTGTTCTCTTCCTGCCAGAGATTCCAGTTCAAAATCTGACTCCTGGGGCTATGTGACTCAGACCTATGGCTGAAGAGCAGCATCATGTGGCTTATATCCCAGGTTCTTTTAGAAATTTGTTTCATTAGAAGAGCTAATAAGAGGAATTGTGCATTGTTGATATTCAGCATTACCTCATTTGAGAATATAAATCACATGGGACAGAGAAGCACATTGACTATGTCAAACAAGCCTCCTATATTGTTTCACGTAAAGAGGAGAAAAAGGGATTTGAATACCATCCCATCTCAGTGAAGCTGGGTAGTAATGAAGTACAGGTCCTCAAAAGACTTTTTCTATTGTTAGAAATGAAAGGAGAAACAACACCAGTAGGAATTGCAATGCTGGGCTGACAGCAGGCACATGGTAGAAAAGAAAGAATTTCAAGAATCCTGGGAAAAAATTGAAAACCAGAAATAAAGAAGCAAACAAAGAAACAAAAAACAAACCACGGCAACCTCAGCACTGTCTACACAACACTGATAACTAGCTGAATGCACACAGCTACTGAACTCTGGTGACTATTAATTCTGCCAAGAAACAGGGAGCAACCACGTGTAAGTAAATTTAATTGAAGGAAATGGATGCATGCTACAAATGGTGCAATTTGTCCAAAAGACTTTTGAAAAAACATTAATGAAGATTTTCTGCAGGGTAAGCTAGTATAATTGTGCTGCACTGTATATTGATTATACAAGAGAAGAAATCTAAGATAA
Organism: Pyrocephalus nanus; assembly: GCA_038380795.1. Taxonomy (NCBI): domain Eukaryota; kingdom Metazoa; phylum Chordata; class Aves; order Passeriformes; family Tyrannidae; genus Pyrocephalus; species Pyrocephalus nanus. The sequence continues at coordinate 48,597,391 of CM076260.1, forward strand.
GACTTCATGCTGGTAATACCTTGTCAGGAAGGGCTAAATGTTTCTTCGACTATTTATATTGGAAATGGAAGTACTGCTGCCATTTTTTATGTTTAGTTTCTTACTTTTCATGAGGAATTTGGAGCAGCAGTTAGATATCATCTGTAAATATCATCTATGTTGCTGGTTGATTTTACAAACAAAATTATACATCATTGTCATGTAGACTTCACAGCTAGAGAGGAAAACTTTAGTTGTATAAAATCATCAGGACTTCCATGGTAAATAATTATCATACCCCTCCATTTATTAAAAATATCTATTCAAAGCACATGGAAAAAAACCCCGACTATTTGGGGTGATACAGTTCTACAACAGGGTTTAGCTTGAAATGGTACTATCTTCTGTTTGTTTAAAGGTGGTTAGTTCTGTTGGAATACTCTGCTTTTATACTATATAGATGGAAAAGAGGAATGACTGAGTGTTGCCACATTGCCTTTAGTATAAAAAGGTTTGTGGTCAGTGGGTGAACTGCGGTTTTTAAACTGGTAAACAACCACTGCATCTGTTCTCAATCAAAGTGCAAGATATGTATGTTTAATCCATCTAGATGTTTAAGTGACAGAACTCAAAATCTGGTATAAAATTTCTTACACTAAAACATGACAGTGAGGAACCAAAATTTTGAATGACAGTTATTGTTCCTAAGTCAAGTGCCAGAAGACAACATATTGGCCTAACAAGAAAGTAATGTGTCTTCAAGGCAAGAAAATATTTTATTTTTATAATGAAGATATATGGCCAGCCTATGTTTTCAACTGGGAGAAATAGGGTTATTCCGAGAAAAAAATTAAGATCTATTTGACTTTCTAGGACACTTCCAAGTGTAAATCAGATTCAAAATTAAGCCATTCCACTAAGATGAAACGTTATGCTAATGAAGGTTCTCTGACAGGAAGGACCTAAGAGATCAGCTGGTCAAGGCAGACCAGCATCTGGATTTGAATGAGACCTCTTCTGACCCAATAGTACGCATGTATAGATTAAGAAAATGTACAAAGACATCAATAATAACAGTGCCAATTGATAACAGTGCCACTGCAATGCAAATGATATGCATGATATCTTAATAAGGTAAGCATGAACTTAGATTGATAATAGTGAAGACTTCCTTACCAAACACAGTGGTGAATTCAGAAACTGAGTATAAAATATGTTAAATACCAAGTTCTCCAGCACATTGCTTCATTCATTTAAAATGCTGCAGTGTAACCACAGTTCAGTGGTTCAGAAGAGGAACTAATATTACAGTCTTCAAGAAGGTAAGTGCCTTTTAGTAAAATATTACAACCAAGAAGACTCTTCAGCATACAGTGGGAGATCAGAGTTGAAACCTGAATGGCAAGGGCTGCCAGAACATATGCAAACTGTGCCTCTATATCTCATGTGCTGACAGAGGTGAAAGAATGATAAATCATTAAGTAGAGACTAGAGGATCCATACGTACTGAGTGATAGTACCAGAAAGGGTGTAATGTATCATGAGGGAAAGAGCTATTTTGAATCTTCATGATAAAAACAAAGTATTTGTCTGCTATTTTATAGTTTTTATCTTTATAAAGAGCAGATCATGAGACCTCCACAGATTCTGGTCCAAAAAGACAGGGAATGCAACAGTAATTTGTGGAAGGGGAGAAGACTCTTAAAGACATAAAGGAAGATATTTGGAAACTTGTAAGTTACATGGAGTGATCAATGCTATTACTTCATTTCATATTGCTAAGAAGGTTTAAGGTTTGCACTGTACTTTTATTCTGAACATTGCTCATCTAGAAGAAACTGAAATACCAGTCTTCTTGCACAAGCTGTCTCCTGATTACTGAAATTCAAGCCCACATCAAGAGGTGCAGCAAGCTAGGACACAGTGATTCCTCTCCCAGCAGGAGATGAAGTCCATTGCCAAGATACTTCAGAACAGCATGCTGAGGCTTGTGAGTGCAATAGGACACGCAGAGGAAGCAGATGACAGAGATGAGAGAAAAGAGACACATTATGTTGATGAAGGCTCTCTGGCAAAAGGATTTATCAGATTTAAAATAATGCATAGGGTTACTCACAAAGAGGAAGCCTTGCATGCCAGCTTGTCAGGAGAGAACAACAAACCTCTGAATGAGAGGCTTTCTAATCCGGCAGGGAACCTATGTTGAATTGGACTGGCAGGGTAAAGATATTACATAACAAAGATGCAGTGATGGAGTAGACTGGACAAAAAACATTAGTGGTAGAGGTTGAGAGAAAAATGGAAGTAGATCTGAATAAAACAAACAAAAAATAAAAATAAAAAAAATGGAAAGTTTAATATGTTGGGCATTATCATAAAAGTCCATCTACTTTATAAAATCCTTAGAAAGGCTGGTTGGTGATCATCCATTAAGCCACCTCAGTTGTGGCAGAGGAAAACCTGAAATAAATAAATAAATAAATAAATAAATAAACAAACAAACAAACAAATAAAAGGCTGGAAAAAAGTGCTCCAGAAATCCGTGTAAGGAAAGCATCACTGTCTCACCGTTCCAGAGGCACTCTGGCAGTGACATTCCCACCACCAGAAACTGTCACTGCTGGGACTGAAACCTCTTCTCAGCAGGCAGCTCCAGTGAGCCCCCATGACATCTTGCACACCCTGCTCTCACACTGTCAGACTGGGTCTCCTCATCGGCTCAGTCCCAAGTTTCCCATAGTGGAGTTTCAGATTTCTGGATCCTTAAGGCAGTTTAATCACAGTGCAACAACTACACAACCAGCTCTAGCTGGTGCCTCCTAGGAGGGACCCCAAGCAAAGGAATCCTTGGGCTTTTAAACCCTCACAGTCTAAGAATAAGATGGTCTAGGTTCTCTCATCTGAGCCATTGGCTCCTCTTGTATCTCTGAGTGTCCAGTCACCTGGCTGGGCCACAGATTCCATACAGTGTCTGTCCTTTGTTATATAAAAGGTTGGTACCAGTCCCCAGCCTCTTGCCTGGGCTCTCACCACCGGAGAGAGCCCATCCTCTCAACCTGCAGCTCTCATTGGAGCTGCACACCCAGCTACCGGCACTAAATGTATTCCCCAGTATTTACTTCAACTTTGCCAAGAGCTCCAAACACTCAACTCAGGTTTTATGTTTCAAATTCTACAACCAGCAATGCTGACAGCAGCATTCTGATAGCATGTAAAGTTATGGGAGCAGAGGCAGCTATGATTGCCCAGTCAAAGAGTGTACCTAGAACCCCGGTAGTGTTCAGACCACCAATAAAAGCAAACAGGTATTGAAGTCTTGCCCATTCCCAGGGCATCAGATAATTCTCATCAAGATATTCATGCAAGGTAATACAAAATGAAAATGCTGAGTTGTAACTAGTTTTCAAATGTTTCATATGAAAGAAAGATGTTCAACAAGGAGGCTTCCTAGTCCAAGGCCCACTGAAGTCAATGGCAGCCTGGACTGCATTTAAAAAAAAAAAAAAGTATACAGGATTTTGATTTTTTCACAATGATGCATTCATTTTATGAATATACATGTCTTTTTTAACAATATTTGGTTATTATTAAGTGACATTTTAGTTGCAGGCACAGAAATAAGAAAATTTGGATATTATGAGACTTAGTTGTGGCTAGATTTTCAGGTTGGAGACAAATATATTGATATGTAGATAAATATGTAAACTACAGGCAAGCAGATATCATGACTCAGGACCTCCAGTAATTACATCGAGGTTGAAGTAAATCTTTCTTAACATACTACATTGAGAAATTAATGGGTTTGGGTTGATTTTTTTCTTTGTGAAGAGCACTTAGGAATTGATGGGTGATCAATGGCATAAAACAGAGTGATACTGTTTCTGTTCAAAACATAAATGTTTCCCCCAAATTTCATAAAGTTTATATCTCTTCTCATTTTAATTTATCCAGAGTTTATAAATTAAAGGTGTAGAACCTTCTACCAACACTCTCAAATATTAGGAAATATTGAATAAATTTAGAGTGTTTCTGTTCATTCATATATCTATAGCTAATTTAGATACCTGGGGTTATAATTCTGAAGGATTTAATAAAGCCAAGATAGATGAGACAAAGAAAGAACCAAAGAAAATTTTACAGAGGTAATAACTTTGCCATTGTACCATTAGCAAAAAGTGTTAGGAATTTGCAAAAAACATGGATTTAAGCATATGAAATGGTTACTACAGAGAAAATAGTTTGATGAATCAAGTGAGGAAAACACTGTAAAAAACAAACCTGTACTCACAGACTCACAGGAGTGTGAGAGGTAGATACAGCAATGTGTCAAGGTAGATACTGCTTTTTTCATTTTAAAACTCAGACTTATTATTTTAGTCTGTTTAGACACATGGTTCAGTTTCAAGAAAAATCATAAAGCCAAATCCCTTGCAGGAGTTTTTAATATGATCACTGAGAAAAAGATCTCCAGCAAGCTGATATAATTTAGCTGAACTTTTCCAGAACATTGTCCATGAAAACTGCTCTCAGATCCATAATATCCCAGACTCCAAGGTCAGCTGCATCTCTAAGATGCAGCTGGTTTCTTCCATAAGCTTCAAAACACTTTCATGCCACTCTGTCCCCTAATATCTCATAGCTTTCTACAACGTATCCTGTTCTAGGTACTTCAGATAGCAGGACCAATATTCATAGGATACACTTGAGATGTTATTCTTACCATTTTCTTCTACCAACAAATTTACTTTCAATAATGAAAATGGCCTCTAGATAACAGGCACAAAACCAAGCCAATTTTTTCATATGATATCTTGGGGAGATTTTAAATAGTTCTCACACTGCTGTCGCTACCCCAAACAGACAGAATCTGCACTGGAAAATGAATTCTTCCAACAGCCTGGTCACTAAATTCATCTTTTGGAACAAGCTCTCTAGAGTCTGATGTGCACTGAATGAATCTATGTTGTGCCTCAAGTCATAATTTAAGCTTGCCAAAGACCTCCACAACGAACACAAAAATATTCCTTGCAGTAGAGCCATCAAAATCCTCAGATTCTTTAATTTCTTGAAGGGAATTATTGTTTTTTTATCCAGTGTACTCAGTACTGTTACTGAAATTATGTGTGTGGAAATAAACAACCATTATGCACCAAAATAAACTCATACAGACAGTCACTCAAGGATGGAATGACCCAATTACAAGTAGGGGAAAAATGTTTCTGAGAAAATAATTTCTTGATCATCTCATCTTGACAAAATAGCTTACAAAGCTGAACTTTGGAACTAAGCTCATAATTATATGAAATAGCAAAAATCATCAATTCAGTAGGAATACTGGTTCTAGGGCATAAGTAAGCACTCCACCTGCAAACACACACACAAATATTCACGCACAATGTGCAGCTAACTTAATTTTAGCCAATTCTTTCTTCCCCTCTCTGACAGATAACTACTTTATCTACCCCCTTGCATGTTAAAATCCCGTTTTCTCTCAGATGGTCTTGCTGATATCATATCTAATTAAATCTAAAACTCTTCTTAAATTGTATTTGTTGTTAAAGATTGCTTTTTCAACTTCATTCCTGAAAGATCTTCATGCCCAAATGCTTGGTTTTCTTCATTTAATATACCATCCACCTACAAATTATGCCTGGTGAGAACAACTTCTTTTCTCTCTAAAACTTTTCCATTTTTTATGATACTTATCAAAACTAATGACAGAGTCTCTTGAAACTGTCATACTTTAGGTGTCTGATTATACTGTTATCTGTTCTTTATATGATCTGTCTCAGTATCTCATTCCCTTTTTGTTGATAGAAGTATTGCATGAAATAAATAGCTGATAAACCATCCCTATAAAGCTTTTGAAATAAAAAGGGTGCTACCATCATTATCTAAGCTGACTTCCTGCTAACAGATGGCATAGTGCATTGCATCCTCATTTCTGCAAAACAAGATATTTTCCTTTGAGTTATAGTATATTTTTAGTTGTCTATCTTGTGATGAGTTTGGTCTCTATTTCATCTGACTGTGGCTACTCAAAAAATATAATCTAAATTAGTCATGTAGTCTCCCCCTGGCTTCTGTGGGCTCTACATTCCTTGGTATTACAGACTCCTCCAGAAGGTGATTCATTCCATTCTGAAATAAGTGTCTAAGACAGGTGAGACAGATTGTTCCCATAAGATTGAGAGGTTAGCACCTCCCCTGGTAACTTGTTTGAGTCATTGGTTGCAGCCGTACATTATCAATACTTCACTTTATCACTGATCTGAATATTCTAGTGCCAGACTTGATGACATTAATGTCATACCCTTAAAATTTCTAAGCTTTTCAAAACCTGTTTAAAATTTTATTGAGAAAATATTTCTATGTAATATGTTGATAATATAATTGTTTTTCTTTTATTTATCTCCAAACTTTTGTTATTCTGGGTATAAGATGAGCAATCTCATTTTGATGTCTGGAAACTCAAAGTTTTACAGTCATTTTCAAGCTGAGTTCATAGATTCAATAAAGTAATTAATTTTCTTCATTAAGAACACTGACCAGATGGATATATTAATGAATTAATCCTTTTAAAACCTTTACAAATTTTTTTACAACCTTCAGTAAATTGCAACTTAAAAAAAAAAAAAAGAAGAAAAAAAGAAAATTAAAAAAGTGCTAGTCCCTTTATTAAATAATAACTTTATTTTGGCTACTTTCCCATCCTTTAAGACTTTATTCAATCAGTAGGAGTTTGTCAGTCTGATTTTATGGTATTTCATTCTGCCTGGAAATATTTTGTGGGGTCCTTATCAATTAGCCATTTCTAACATTTTGAACCATAATTTCTGGTCTACTCTGTAGACTTTCCTACTTCCTCATGCTGTAAAAGTTATACTGGCAAATATCCATTTTGCTAATTTGTTGGAATAGAGGAAGAATAATTGTTTAACCCTTGATATGGGTCACATTTTTTATTATCATTTTCAACAAAAGAGCTGCATAAGGTATTGAACAGACTACTTTCTTACACTAGGGAAAAAATTATATTTTATTAAAGATATTGACTTAAAATACCCTGTTCTAAAAATGACTGCCCTCCTAAACAGAGTGGAACAAGAAATAATCTCAGTTATGCAATCAATACAGCTGCACAGAGTTGTTTGTATATAGAAGGGTTAAATAAAAAGGTGATCAATTTTCTGCAATAAAAGTCATGGTTTGCATCCATTCAAAACTTCAACTCTATGATGGAATTTCAGGACAAATGCTGCAGTGAATGCTGCAAGAAATCTTGGTAGACCTTATTCATCCATTATCAGTTTGTCATTTTTTCCTTTTATATTCATTCCACCTTTTTTTGCCTGTTTTTTTGCTTTAAAGGTCTTGTGGAGAGCAAATGGAGCCACAAAGCATAGGTCTGCCACAGACTGATCAAAATCCCTGGGCTCAGCATTTTGACACACCACCTCAGCAGATCAAAGTGTTCTTTCCATACCCCCTTGAGTTTTGTACAAAAATGAATTTTGTTACAATTGTGTAATGAACGCAAAATATGCAGCAAGGACCTACATATGTTTCTGTACTAAACTTTTTATTAAAGTTGATGTAATTAAATCCCAACTAATGGAAGTATTACATGTTTATTATTTAACTGTTTATCTGGATGCCATATGTACCTCTCTTTTTAGAACAAAATAAACAGCAGATTTCAGATTTTTTATTTGGCTCATTACTTTCCAACTAAAGGCATTCAGCTAAGCACTAAAGCTTCCAAGCCCATAGGTTTACAACCTTTAACCATCTCTGTTCTTTCCTGCCGCTCACTCTTGGGCACAGGTGTAATTCATTTAATTTGAAGGCATTGCACCCACTCTTCTTTTAAGATCAAGGTCAAGTATATATTCAAGGTCTTTCTTTTTACCCCTTTCCTTTCTTTAGCTCTAGCATAGCTACAACATTTTGAGGTAGTGTGGAGTAACTTCAAAGAATGGTCTGAACTCAAGGAGTAGATGATATTTTTCCTTGTATAACCGATTAGGAAGGTACAAAGATTTTTTTTATTTTCATTTTGGATGTAAAAAATACACATGGGAGCTGTGAATAGGCCAGTGTCCTAGTTTCACCTAGTTTCGGCTGGGGCAGAGTTCGTATTTTTCTTAGTAGCTGGTATAATGCTCTGTATCTAGGATTTAGTATGAGAATAATGTTGATAACACACTGATGTTTTAGCTATTGCCAAGTAGTACCCCAAATCAAGGACTTTTCAGGGTCTTATGCTTTGCAAATGAGGAGATGGGCAAAAATATGGGAGAGAGTATAACTGGAATGACTAACCTGAACTGGCCAAAGGGATATACCATAAGACAGAATGTCATGCTCAGTATATAAACTGCAGGAGTTACCCAGAAGGGGGCTGATTGCTATTCAGCGACAGACGGGGTATCAGTCAGTGGGTGGTAACCATTTGTACTGTGTATCATTTGTGTCTCTTGGGATTTGTTACTCTCTCTATTATTATTGTTGTTGTTGTTGTTATTTTCAATAATTAAATTATTCTTGTGTCAACCCACAGAGTTCACTTTTCTGTCTGATCCTCTTCCCCATTACAAGGGGTGAGGTGTCCTTACTGAGCAAGCGGCTATGTAGTACTCAGCTGGAATTAAACCATGACAGACAATTTTGACAAATTTTTGTATTGCAGCTCCCTTCTGATTCTATGTGTGATAACTTCTGTGCACTCCATTTATCTACATAAGTAAAAATACCCCCAAAACCTAATTGTAACTCGCATACTAGTCTGTAGCATCTGTGCAAGTTTAAACATAGGCTTTGAGAAAACACCATTGATAAGTAGTAATTACATTAGTATATATTATTATGAAATGATTTTACTAGTGGTAACAAAAGATGGTGATGATTTTGACCTGAACCGGTTGAGACTTCGTAAGTGCTAATGATGACTATGTGACTGACTTAGATTCATTGATTTTGCAGGTGCCAGGCATGGAAGTTCTTGCCTTGTGCAGAAGAAGGGATGGGACTGAAAACGCGGTCAACAGTGAGCATAGGCAGCTTTATTTCAACAGCTAAGTCAAGTTCATCATTTTCATGCTCTCCGAGCAGGAGCATAGGCAGAACAGAGTGGGCCTTTGACACTGAGGCTGCCTTTGGATCAGCAGGCATTGCCCTGGCAGGAATCAGTTGTGGTCCACTGCAGCCTGCACTGGATCCTGTTTATCCTACCTAACAAAGCACCCCTTTGGGAAGTTTGCTGCCACCCTGCCCTCTGCAGCAGTTTGCCACCAGCTGCTTCCCATAAACCATACAGCCAAGAACATGGCAATTGCAGGCAGGATGCAGGTTTGGGTGTGGAGGAGCCAACCCAGCTACAGCTGCATCAGGCAAGCAGTGAAGCGCAAGCCCAGTGAGCCAACTGTACCCAAGCTGGGTCACCCTTCCTGTGCAAGGCACAGAGAAACACAGCTGCAGCACAGTCCATGCTGACTGTGTCAGACACAGCCACAGACTCTGACAGGCTCCACATCCTTGCTCTCTATGAGTTCTGTAACTGTTCTGTGCCGACAGTGATGAGGGCATTCCTGGCACCCTGTATACATGGCCAAGGACCTGCAATGAGAAGCCATAGGCAAAGAAGGATGCTCCTGCTCTCAGAGAATGAGCCATTCTCTGTGCTATTGTGATGGTCTGAAAGTTATTAATGTCTTAAACATTGCCAAAATCAGGGAAGGACTTCTGTCAAACTGCGAGGAAGCAACAGTCTGCCTGTGGCCGTCGAAGCACCCCTCTCCTTCCAATGCCTCCTGAGTGGAGTTTGGACTGTGGCTGGGGACTTGAGATAAAACTATTGTCTAATCATCTGAGGAGAAGTAAACAAGGCTCAGGAAGGAAGAATGTATCTGTGCTAAGAATCAGCCCTAGCTAGGCTCAGGGAGTAGTGGGGGACAAGGGTTTTGGGTGTGATTGTAAAATCTCTGCACACCAAACTAAAGGAGTAACCCCTGAGAAGACCACATACATATAGGACATTCACATGAGAGGCAGCTAAGAAGGGGTCATAAACCACCAAAGACCCCCATAGTGCCCCCCAAATTCATTCCTGAGACCTTCCACCACCAGAAGACTGCATGTGTTCCAAGTGAGACAAAAAATCTCTTACAAGAGACTGCAACATTTCCCCCCAAGTGGATGTGCTGGGCATCTCCTGAATGTATGTTAATCCGTTGGACTCTATGTTTTTTGGAAAACCCTCACCACCAAGAAGACCAGAAGAACTGGACTGACGAGACACTGCTGGGTTCTACGGAGTGGTGATACATTTTCTATTTTATTCTCTTTCTTTCTTCCCCCCCCCCCCTTTTCCCTATTTCTTTCTATCTCTCTTTCTCTGTCTCTCTTTACCATGAAATAAAACCTATACTCTTGACTTTGGCGTCTAGTCTCGTTTCCACCTTCATTTGGGTAGAGACATTTCTAATAATTTTAATAACTGGACCATAGCAGCCAGCCTCCAGTAATTGGATGTCTGAGGCTTTGCTGTGGGAAACCTAGGGCGAAGAAGTTTCTTTGACAACCTGTGGTCATTAGGTGTGGGGCTCAGCCATAGAATCAAATTAATCAGCTGTTTGTGCCTGTGTAACTGGCTCCTTGATCCCTACTTCTCTCCATTTGCCATGCTTATATATCCCATTTACCTTCCTCACCACCTGCTGTTTTTCCCCATAGGACCTGCAAGAACTCCTGCACCTGAGTAAAGAATTCCACCAGCTTTGGGAGTGGAAATGGGCAGGATCTAACCCACCTGCTGGTGTTGGTATTGGCCTTGGCTTCTGAAAGGGGTTTGAGGAAGTCATAAAATTACTCCGTGCCATGGGCAGGGACACCTTGCACTAGAACACCTTGCAGCAGACACTATCAGCAGGATGGCCTGAGGTGCCTCTGTCACAGCACTGCCCCCCATAACATTTTCTTGCCAAAAGATTGAACACACTCGAAACTGCAGCTGCACAGCCTGGTGCTCACTGTCTACTTGCTGTCTCTAGGATAAGATTCAGTACGTCAGTGTGACTGGCCAATTCAGGACACAGTGTAGCAAATAAATCTAATGGTCTTTATGCTTTATAGGATTTTTGCCCCAAAATGGATGAGAAGTATTTTCAAGGTCAGGTTCAGCAGAGAGTTGGAATAAGAAATTCTTCTTGTGCCTCTCAGCTACTGTCGCCCAGAGCACTGATAACTGACTTCACTGATAAACCTAAATTTGCTTGCGCTCTCACTGAAGTGTTTTTGTTCACTATATCATCTTTTTCTTTTTTGTTGTTGTTACTGTTGTTGTTTTTTTTTTTTTGTTTTGTTTTAATTAGCATAATAATCTATGTAGTGACAGTTAAACTGTATAACCTTATATTATGTTATTCTATTTATGGTGAATGGACAGTTGTAACTCTTTGCATCTCTCTGGTTTTGTCCTGGGGATTCACTTAAACTTCACTGATAGCCTTTGAGCTAGGACAAGGCAACATTCACTGGGACCTACTAGATACCTTTACTCATGTTAGCTGTTACAGAGCTCTGCTGGGTATTCTTGGCTGTATCTGCCCAGCCAGATAGATTTTCATGGCTGGAAGCCATGTGTTGCCTCTATGTGCTGCAGCTGCTCTCTGAGTTATTTGTTTATTTGTTTCCCTTGATTAAAAGGAAAGGTCATCTGAGTCCTTGTTCAAGCCTTCCCTTTTAATCGTGGGAATAGAATCACAGAATCACTTAGGTTGGAAAAGTCATCTAAGATCACTGATTTCAACCATTAACTTGGCACTGCCAAGTCCAACAGTCAACCTTGTCCCTAAATGCCGTATCCACACATTTTTGAACACTTCCAGTGACTGTGACTCTACCACTGAGCCGCCTGTTCCAGTGATTGATAATACTTTCTGTGAAGAAATTTTTCATAATAGCCAAGGCATGAAATACTTCAGCATTTTCCTCACCCATTGTCACCATGTTTGCCCCATATCCAATAAAAGATGGCAATACTCCTTAGCCTTCCTTTAGTTATTGATGTATCTATGGAAACATTTTTTATTGTCTTTTATGGAAGTAGCAAGATAAAATTCTAGTTGGGTCCTTCTAATTTTCTCCCTGCATAAGCTCACAATGTCCTTGTAGTTCTCCTTAGTTGCCTGCCTTTTTTGGACAAAGCTCTCTATTCAGCCAAGTTGGTCTTCCCTGCCAGCTCATCTTTCAGCACATGGGGAGAGCCTGTCCTTTGAGATTTCCTTACTGAAGAATGTCCAGCTTTCCTGGACTCTCTGGTCCTTCAGGACTGTCTTCTAAGGGACTCTGTCAACCAGTCTCCTTAAAAGACCAAAGTCTATACTCCAGAAGTCCAAGGCAGGTGTTTTGCTGCCCCCCTCCTTATTTCTCCAGGAACTGAAAACTCATTTTTTGATTTGTGTGCACAAAATGGCCTCCATCACCCATCAGTCCTTCTCTGTTCATGAAAAAACTGCCACGGTTTTCCTGTTCCACAATGGCTTCCAGCTCCTCCTGTTTGTTGCCCATGCCACGTGCATTGCTGTAGATGCACTTCAGTTGGGCTGTTGATTTCACTACCTTTTTATGGGGAGAAGTCCTAATTCTTATGTGACCATTCTCAGGAGCTTCCATAGTTTCTAACACATCAACAACCCTTGCCTCTTTACCATGGATCTCCATCCCTTACCTCCACTGAGACAGCAGACCAAAGGACCTAACTCACACACTCACTCACGCCATCAAATATTGGCATGATGCTCCCTGGCTTATCTCTAGTGAGCCTGGTTTTATCCCTTTCCCCCCTCAAATCAAATTTAGAGCTCTTCCAATGAGCCCTGCTAACTTCTGCGTAAACATCGTTTTCCACCATTGAAATGTGTACCCTATCAGTTTGGTATCATGTAGAGTAATTCATGATCAAAACTCCCAAAATTCTGCTGGTGACACCAGGCTCAGAGCCAGATATTGATCTACTGGTCCTTCCTTTTTCTTTCTTCATTATTTCCTGAAACTGAAGGGATAGAGAAGATCACTAGTTGTGGTCCTGATTCCTTAACCAGTCGGCCCAAGGCTCAGAAGTCTTTCCTGATTGCCCTCTGACGTCTTGTTGCAACTTCATCTCTGTGTCCTGCAAAAATCAAAAATGGATGATAAACTGAGGGCTGTACCGAGGCAGGAAGCTTGCTCTTCACATCATAAACCCAGGGCCCTGGGAGATAGCAGCTTCTCTAAGCAGTGGGTCCAGTCTGTGTGTCAGGACTTCTGTTCCCTTCAGAAGGGAATCTCTTGTGTCAAAGACCCATCCTTTTTTCTTTATGGCATCAGTTCTGAAACCAGGCATAGGCTGACTTCACCTCAGCAATGCCTCCATGCTAAATGAAACAGCACACTTGTTACTGTTTGGTTACACTTGCAGAGCCTCATACCTACATTGCCAGGGCACCTGGGGAGATGGGGCTGTCCCACAGGAGACACATCTGGTGGGAACTTACTGCTATTGCCCATATCCCTTAAGTCACTGTATTCAGCCAGGCAGAGAGAGAAAAGGGAATCATCCATATCAGGCATCCTGTCTGCTTGTTGACCTCTTGTGTCTTCCAAAGGAAGAGGGAGCTTTTCTGCCAGGGGCAGAGAGCAGTGCAGGAGTGGTCATTTGTGCTAGTTTAGTTCTAGTTTTGTATTTCTGGCTTCTGAACAGGAATAATCATATTATTTTTTGCAATTTTGCTGATTCCATATGAGTACTGACTATCTTTTGCATTGATGCAATGGGTAATCGTTTAAACATTACTAGTTTGGGTTGCTACTGCACACTCTGGTATCCCAGCACTTGTTTATCTAAGAATGTGCACATAAGCCTGCCTTCTTGTTCCCATGCCTCTTGAGGAAAAACTGAAGAAAAGTTTGTAACTTACATGTACAAGAGTTGGAAGTTGTAAGTAATTGTCAGATAGGTAGGTATTTTTACATGTGATACATTCAATTCAAATATCTGTAAGAAGAGCACTGATATATATATATAAAAAAAGAAATTAAATAAACACCAAATCATTGGTGGGCCTCACTAGGCAAACTGAACTGTAGCTATATTTATTCTCTGAGTATAAATACAGTGATACTGTTCAAAGCTAGAACTCACTATGCTGAATCAAGGTGCACATTTTAATTATCAGCCAGGGGCCTGTTTCTCTAATTAGGCTTTCCTCCATATTCAGTTCTTATTCCCGCTTTGTTGATGGCAGAGAAAGGCTGACACATGCTTGGGAAAAAAAAAAAAAAAAAAAGAAAAGAAAAGAAAAAAAAAGAAAAAAGAAAGAGAAGAGAAAGAACAGCAAATGAGCTAATCAGGCACTAAGGAAGGACTTTGCCCCACTCTCATCTGGGAAATGTCTGAAAGGACGTTTTTTCATGCCATGTGGGGAGGGTGAATATCTGAGGATACTTAAAGTCTGCCTCAGGATAAAGCATGTCCTGAAGTCAGATGAGAGTGATCTTCTACTGAAGCCACACTCTTGTTGTAATATATTCATATTCTGTGCTTTAGTTGTGCAACTGAATCACTTCTAAGGTGATTGAAGGATATGGAGAAAGAAAAAGTTACACTAATGAAAGTCTCTGTAGCAGAGACATTATCCAATTTTTAGTCCCTTCCTGATTAGAGGATAAGAAAGCAAAGATTTGAGATAAACTGCACACATGAAAAGGAATGTCTGACATTGTTGTCTAATAATATGATCAAAGGAAAAATTAGCAGAAGTGAGCAAAACTCAAAGGCTTTGCAGAGCCTGCCTACTTTTGACAGTAGTTTCCTGCCCTCCTGGTTTCAGATGAAAAGCAGGAGGAAGAACAATAATTGATAAGCTTGTTTTTGAAGCACTTACTTAACACTGATCAACAGTTCAGGTTTAATTAAACACATGTAAAGTAGAGGAAGCAGTGAAAAAGACTTGAATTTTTTGGCTGTACTTCTTAACCAAAATCCACTGAAGTCAACGTAACAGGGTTTATATCTGTGTATTTTGGCCCAAGTTAAAATTCAATAAAGTAATGGAAATAAAACTACAATAAAATTGTTTATCTTTTGAGAAAATAAAGGAAAAATTTTCTTTACATTTTTCAGAACAAGAGGTAGGAGAAGGAGTAATAGGTTTTGCTGCTTGGGGTGTTTGCACTGACATGCTGGTTTTTTATAAACAAAGACAATGGACATAGCAGCAAGTTAAATTCCCAAACTCATTTTAGAAGCTAGTATCTCTAATAGATTTGCTGGAGTTGACTTGTCTGCATTCAGATTTATTTCTAGACTCATCAGTTGTATCTACTATTAATAAAACTTAACACTGTATTTTAACTATGTTAGGTAAAGAGACTAAGACCTGTTGCTACATTTTTTATTCTTAAAATTTGTTATAAATATCTGGGTAGGAAAAAATATAGATATGTTGGTAACATAAAACATTTTCTCATGTACTGAATACTGAGCTTGAAAGAGAAAAATTGTAGGTGGATCATTACCCAAATTTGACTATGACAAAGGCAAAAAGCCCTGAAAATGAAGTTGTTGAAGTGACTGATAAACCCAAAAGGAACTTGTATCCAACGTTTTTGAAGGGGCTGAAGTGTTGTGCCCTATGTTAATGCACATAGTTCTTACTGAGTATAGTGCAGTTCATCCTTTTATTTTTTTTCTTGGCTTATTAAACATAGCTCCCTAGATTAACTGGACTTTGAGCTACTGAAAAGTAGATGTCTTTTGAAATGTCAAGAAAATTGTCAGTGGTATAAAACAAACAAGAATTCTCACTATAACTTCCTATTGCTAAGGTACTACTCATCTAATTACACATGCAGAAGTATTTGTGCTTAGTGAATCATTAGTCTTGATCAGCATACAACGGTAAAATCATTGTTACTCTTGGCTGCCACAAATAAGGCACATCTATCACTCCTACGCCAGTCTGTACATCAGTACATGACACTTACCTTTCTCTGTTGCCTAAAACTGGCACTTTAAAGAAAGTTCTAAGGCTCAACTTGTGAGTTTTAGAAGCCAGGCATTCTTTATTAAGGCACACTGCATGACCACAGGATGCCAGGTGCCCTGGGAATCAGTTCACTAAAGTGCACACAGAGGTTTCACAATTGCAGCTTATGTGTCAGCATTTCATGATTATTCATTTTTTGTTCCCCACGTTCCTATTACATTTTCAAGAAATTTCCCAACACTTATTAGCATATAAACATATCTTTATAAGGTCTCTGAGGGGCTTCATCAAGGGTCTTAGGTGGTCTTCTCTGTCTGGAGCCCCCATAGTTCTAATGCCTTATGAACTTCTTTAGGATGATACACCTGATTATAGAGTAATCTGGTGTTGCTTGGCTGGCTGCATCAGTTTCCTTCTTCATTGTTTCTTTACTTCGTTTGGTTAGTCCCTTTAAATAAAACTACTATGCTACATTCTGCTGCAAAAACTATTAGTTCTTGTTACATCTCAAAACTCAGATATCACTTATTTTTTCCTTTTTTCTTTTATTTTTTTTTAAACTTTGTGTGAGTGAATGACTCTTGAGTAAAAAAAAGGAAGCTTACTCTGCAACACTAATACTTAACTTCTATGCTAGCTGGCACAATTTTAGGAAATGTTTAAAAATCTGCAGTTTAGAAAGTCCAGTATATAAAATTGGAAAGTTTAGGATACAAAAATAAAAAAAAGCTGTACCTCATTGGAAGACTGTTCCCTCCTCTGTGTATTTGCCAAATTTCAGCTCTTTGTTACATACATTTTAGGTTGAGAACTTTCTCATTCAACTAGCAGCAACAAGTTTGATGTCTTATTTCCTGCTGTCTTTTGTAAGGGCAAATCTTTCTACAGGGCAAACTACAGCCTACTAATCAGCGTAATCTCTTCTGCTTTCACCTGCATCTCTGCTGATCCAAGCTTCTGTGACTGAAAATATGGCCTCATTATTGTTTTCTGTTCAGATATAATATTTTCCTCTGGTTTAGAATTCTTGAGTGGGAAAACATAATAAAGATGTCATAACAAGGCTCTATTTCATGCCCTGATTTCAAGCTACAGAATTAACGTGTAAGACACGTGTTGTTATGTTGTGAACACCCCAATTTTTACTAACTCAAAATAATTTGCTAGAATGAGTTAATGTGCAAGAATTAAGTTCTTTGGAGGGGGATGGGTTTGCTTAAAATGTTAAGGTGATAAATTGCAGGAGTATGTCCCACTCCAGGTTATCAGATCTGTTGACCTTAATGTCTTCTTAGATGGTTTTGTGTTTCTGTCTAACTATGAATTTTGTCCTGAAGAAAAGAGATATTATATATATGCCACTGCATGTGTTGAATGTTTCCTTGGTGCCATTCTGTGGTATTTGCAGCCCTCTTTGACATTATCAAATGGATTGACATTTCAAATATTTGCAGTGCTCAGTGGGTACTAATTCAGTGAAGGTGAACCATGAGTTGCTCACATAGTGGCACAGCAAGTGATGTGTGTCTATTTAATCACAACTGCCGAAATGAGATCAAAAGGCACTGTGTTGTTAAACCCTTAAAGCTGCTGTCACAGCAGAGAGACCAGGAGGGGCCCACCACAGGAAGCAAAGTAAAGAAGAAACTTGGTCTTGCTGTAATGCAATTCTGTTGTATCTCAGTGGCAATGACTACAGGGGGTATGTTCAGGAGAATGGCTGTGCACCTGGCTAAAACTCTCTTCCACAAATATTTTTCCAATGTTGGGAGCACCAAGAGACATTTCTTTAAAAGAACTTGTGTGATTCACTCTTTCCTAGGTAAATTATGTTTTTAACTTCACTTTCAGTATATAACCTAATTTTCTAATTTTCAGAGACATCTCTCTGAAACAGTACTTGTTCAACTTTAAGGTGGAATTCTGGACCATGACAAGGCTTCCTGTGACCCCAGAGTTCAGGCACATGAGATACTTATCTGCTCTGGCCCAAGATCTTCCTGACTGGTTTTCCTTCACCTGCTGAGACATGTATTAATTGCACAGATGCACTTCACAGTTTCTAGCCAGGAGAGGGCAATAGCATCCACCAGCTGCTGTACAGGAGAAGGAGAAGGCTTAGAATAGGTGGCGTAGATGATGACACAGAGGGTGGGAAAAGAGCTGATAAGGCAGCAAGCATTGCAGATGATGCACAGTAAGTATGACAGCTCTTATTTCCACTTAAATATTTGGTCAGGACTCTGTTACTGCTTTGAGCTCAATCTTGGCTGCTGCTTATTTAATACACTACCACATGTTGTGTTAGTTGTGTTAGCACTAGCAAACAGAAGCTCCACTAGATAATTTAACACAGAGCCCTCCACTGAATTGCATTACTTCAAAAGATCAGGTTCCTTAACCTTTGCTGGAACAAGTAGGGATAATAACACAGAGAATGAGGTAAGGCTTTTTATTTACTTAAAGCCAAATCACCTTGCTTTTAAGATCAAATATTGAAGAAAAACCTGACAATGAAGCATCTATGACTTATGACTCCACATTGGTTATTTAGCTCAGTACAACAGTCTGCACAATATTTTATGATCTAGGTCACACAGAAGGTCAGAAGACATGACCTAATAGTCCCTTCTGGCTTTAAAATCTTGGAAACAGAATATAAACTAGACTGCAATGTAACTATTTCTCTCTGTGTGTATAAATTAAATGCACAGAATGTTATCAGGTTCCAGGCCCATAGGTGTTCAGAAACTCTTATTTCATTCTTCACCCCAGCGGCATCCGCTTTACCTCCCTGAGAAGTGATTCCTGAGTTGTAGCCTTGATAGGTTTGTAAACCTATCCTAGTCCTCCCATTACTCAGTTAT
Organism: Pyrocephalus nanus; assembly: GCA_038380795.1. NCBI lineage: Eukaryota > Metazoa > Chordata > Aves > Passeriformes > Tyrannidae > Pyrocephalus > Pyrocephalus nanus. Next base: position 48,616,265 of record CM076260.1, read on the forward strand.
TCTCTGGCCTCAGCTGTGAAACATAGTCAGTCTGAGTGGTTTATGAGAACCACTGTGGTCAGGGATTTTCTGCTTCTGTGATGACAAGATACACATGAAACTTTGAAGAAATTTCTTCTTTTTCGGTTAATTGTAAACCACTTCTTCATCACCTACCCCCATTCAGAATGCTGGATTCAGACACCTGGAGTTACCAAATGCTAAGTGTTTTCTGACTTTTTTCTAATCATTCCAATTGTCAGTTACATCCAGGTAGATTCTAATGAAGACCAGATCATACCATGAAATATCCAGTACCATCCTGGAGGGGAAAATGAAATTATTCACACAGAACCACAACCTGTAGGATATGCCTATCCTGGTAATGCTCAAGAATTTCACAGACCTCTTAAGCTTTTTTTCTTATTTTTCGTAGAAACTTGTCTCACTGAGAATTTTTCTACTTCAAGTCTCCAGTATTTTCTTATTCCTGGAAAATATGGCTGCACAAGTAACTAACTACTTAATTATTTTTCACCATTTTCTCTGGGATGTTTCTGCATCTTTTTAGTCTCCAGTGACAAACACCATCACACTGCATGTAGCATTTGTTGAAAAATTAAATGAAGCATGTGCTGGAGCATCTGAGAGCAACAGAAAATAATTGAAATGAGATGTAAACTCTCATTACTCCCATTAAGGTTTACATTTCATAAGAAACATTACTGGGGAATTTGATGCCAAGCCTTTAGATTCCTCTCAATGTGGGTTGGCAGAAGACTAACATTCAAGACATTAGAACAGAACACAGCAAAAATGGAAATCGTTTATGTTCCCGCATAACCGAGGATGAGCTCTAGTAAAGGGGCGGGAATGGGAGTGAAGCTGAGGAAGAGACATTGCTTATGTCTTTACGTGGGAGGAGACTGAGCTCACCACTCTCTGTCTTCGCAGCAGCTGCATTATGAATTAATAAAGAGACAATTCATGAATATGCACATGAGGTGTTTTCATTAATAATTCATGAGGCCATCAGTCAAGCAGCTGCACATTCAACACAGGAAATTGAGTTTAGGCCTGTTCTGCCCTGCTTTCTGAATTACAACTGGAGGCACAAGGTGAAAGGGTGGGGGAAGAGAAGATAAAATGTTTGTCAGGGAAGGAGTGGAGGGAAATGGGACATTCCCACACCTTCTTCAGAAAGTATCTGAGAAAGACTGCTTGAATAAAAGTATCTTCACGGGTGTGGGGGAAAGGGCATGGGAAAGCAAAACTAAATGTGATTATGTCTTATATGGTTTGTCATACAGTACATCTTTAAGGTGATGCAACGATCAGCAATGGTAAACTACTCTGATCTTCTGATAGCAGGAGTGCTTTGTACTAGCTGCACCTTGAAGAACTGTTCAGAATGAGGAAGATCATTCATTTCTTTTTAACAAAGGCTACATCAAGCATTTTGCTTTCTAATTATTTTTCTTGGTTGGAAGTTAGCTTTGAAAAAAAAAGAAAAAAAGAAAAGAAAAGTGGAGAGTGTGGAAAAAAGTCAAAAAGGTCCAACCTAGTCCAAACACATCTCTTCTCTAAAAACTCTAATTCTCTGAGTAAATCTATAGATAAAATCATCCACAGATGAGAGAGACAAAAAGAGACAAAATCAGAGATGATTAAGGTTACAAATTTTCCTGTGAAACAGCGATCTGTTGAAATATGAAGGCTTATTGAATTAATATGTACAACTCATACATATAATAAATGCCTCCAATATTGTGATCTGGCTTCTCACACTTCTCAGTTCTCAGAGAGTCAGATAATTAAAGGTTTTAGATGAGCTTAATATAATGCCATCTTCATCTTTACCTATCTTTGAAATTCTGGCCCTTCTTTTTCATGTAATCACCTTCTACATTTCCTCTGTAGGTAGTGCTTAATTTACAGGATGTAATGCCACATATCATAAAACACTGTGTATTGTTTTACTACATTTTACATGTTATGATTATGAGCTAAGTGCTGTGCATACAGTGATATAGGGGATGACATTCTGCTAAGCTCAGTTAAGGCCACACCTCATGTAAAGTACTGAAATTTTACTGCCAACTGAAGAAATATAGACTTGAAGCAAAATAATGTAAAACATGAAAAAATAAGAATTTATAAGATTTATTTAAAAGTTTGAATTGTAATATTACACAGCCTTGAGTTTTGAATCTGTTTGGGCTTGAAACTTCTACTCAGCACAGCTTTCTGTCTACCCAGGTAATTAACTATTGAAGCAAGCTGTCTGTTGAAACGGGAATTTTTTTTGTGTTTTAAAGTATTTTAGAGACTTTTAACACAAACTTTCTGAAAAATGTACTTTGGGCACAGTAAATACTTTTCAATGTAAATACGTTTGAAATTCAGATTTAGAACTTAAGTTGGATGATCTTGTGTTTTTCTCTGGCCTTCAAAATCTGAGTCTCTAATAACATTCCATTAAATAATTCTGTGTACTTAATTCTGTGTAATTAACGTACTTGCAGTTGAAGAATTTCTGGGAGACGATACTAGTTTGGATTGCCTGCCTACCCTTATTGTTACTATGAGGATAGTAAAGAAATCACAGGTATTCAGTGACTTTTTTCTGACAAATAATTGCATGTCTATTTTGGACAAGTAAGCTTTTGGATGACTTGAAGAACTGCATATCATAAAGAAGACTAACTACATTCCACTAAGTGTCTGTTCATACTGATAAAAGTAGTTCTAAATTTGTCCTTTGTAGCAATTATTCTTTTGAAAATATCCACTCTTTCTTTGGCATATGAAAAGATAATGAAGCCTTCAATTACATTGGGCAAAAAATTGTACAATTTTAAAATGGAATATTTGTGTATTTTAAATATTAGGGAGAGATATAATACAAAGTGTATTTCCTTAATTTGAGATAAATACTATACTTCAAAAGTTATTATTAAGTCTCTAACTGTGAGTTAGAAAACTGTGAATTAGAAAACGAATACCTTTTCACCCTTTACTCTACACCAGAGCCACTTGCAGATTTAAAAAAAAAAAAAAAAAACAAAAACAGAAGAATTCAAAATTCAGCAAATAGTTCCAGTTGTTTCCTGGGAAATATAGAAAACAAGCCAAACACTTTAATTATTTCATTTATTTCTTCAATATTATTTTCTAAGTGAAGGTAAGTGGCGGAAATTAGCCCTCATTACCCATTAGGGGTAAAAAGGGGAAAGTGACATTTCCTTTGTAAAACGTTAAAATAAGTAAGTAAATGAAATAAGCCTTACATCAAAAATAAAACCGCAAGAAAATACATATTCTCATGTTATTTCATTTGATTTTATATGGGTATGATATGGGGAAAGAGGAGATTTAAGGTAGTTAAAAAGACCAGTTCTGTTGTCCTTTATGATAATTGTAATGAGCACTATAGTAAAACGTTTTGCATGCACACTGGGTCTTCCTCCTTTTCCTCAAATTTCTTTCAAATGTGATGTGATCTGACCCTTCAGGCTCCTTCCAGTCAGTTTCCCTACACAACTTCAGCCCATTTTCCTGTGTCATTGCCAGGGCAACCTTATGGCCTTGGAAATCTTGTTCTTTTTCATCCTATTTTTTTTTCTACTGATCTGGTCTAAACAACACAGCCAGAATACTCACTGCTTTGATGAATTATAACATTTCCAGAGGGAGACTGATCCCATATGCCCACATCATTATTGACACCTTTTTGATTAAATTAGCACATAAGTTTTCAAACTGTTGTTGGTCAGTGGCCCATTTCTGAAGCTTTCCCAGGTTTTCCTGGTCTTTCAGGTGGTCACATGAGAAAGGTTGCATTTTTTATGCATGTAATGGTATTGACTTAGGAGGTATATTAACTACAAAAACACAAGGTATGTCTTACTAATCTATTTGCAAAGTTGAGGGCAATTGGCTGTATTTGTGTGCTTTCCATCTACAGCTGACTAATAAAGTCAGTAACTTTTTTCTTTTCGTTGTCACCCTTTGCAAAAATGTCAGTTAAATGTAATCCTTTCTTTTTGTTCTACAGGACACTTTTCCTGAGAATGCCCACAGAATCACCACAATTTTCCAGCAAGGAGAGCTGGGGATGGATGTTACTGTAGTATCTCTGACATGTGAAGCTGCTGGGAGCTAATTCTCCCCACTAAACGACCTTACATGGTTCAGTAACAATCTGCTGCAGGAATCACTGACATGGATGATTGTTCTTTGACTTGTAACCTCCAGGTAATAGAGATTAAGTGCTACTTGGATGGAGACAATATTTTCTAACACTGAGTTTCTAATAACCACACTATACTACAGCACAAAAAAATAATGGAGTTTACAATTGGAAGATACTGATTCTTTTCTTCCTTCTGTTATAAGCTCCATTTGCCTCTGGAAGAAATTTATTCAAATACAGTGTCCACAGAGCCTTCAAGTTTTTATGTTTTACAAACCAATATCACCTGATAGCCATGAAGCAACATTATTATCATCAAACCCCATTTAAATTACAATCCAGGAATTTTATTAAGGTTAGATGGCAAAAGAAATCATATTCATTCTTCCTGTAAGGAATACATAAAACCAGCTGGCAAGTTAGACATTATATGCAATAAGGAGGTTTTTTATCAGCTAAGTAATATCTTGTTTATACTGTAAATCTTTCTTGCTCTTATTAATTTTATTTTCTGATAAAGTAATAATATTAAATAATAAAATAATAATAATCTACTAGATATCAATAGATAATAGATAATAAATCTATGAAAGCAATAATACTAAAATAGTGCTTTTCCTCAGTAACTGGCTAAATTTTTCTCTTTTATTAATATATTATTTTCTGAAATCCTGTATTGTCTTTACTTTGTCACTTAGGAGAGATCAGCACTGCTCTCTTTCCATGATTTCTGTCGTCCCCAGTGCTCCAATGAAAGGATTAACTCTATGAATGAGGAATGAGTTTACTTTTTCAGACTGTTCTCTATTTCCCTCTCAGATGAGAAATACTCATGTTGTGTGAGCTGAAATTCATGTGATTCATCCTGAACTGATGCAGTTTCCTCACACCACAACAGCCTTCAGGAACCAAGTTAAGTTCATTTAAGATCCACAGTGCACATTTTTTTCGCTTACACTTTACTGACCTCACATGCAGTCTGCTAGACAGAGATAGGCCATACCTAGAAGTGTGGTCTCATGCTGCAGAGCAGTAAATGCAGTTGCCTCATGCCGGATGTTTTACAGCATGTGAGAGTGGTTGTGCTATGACATCACAATAAGAGGCCAGGGTCTGACAGCTGCTGTCCCTCACACAGTGAAAACTTCGCCAAGACCAGCTCTGGCAGACAACCTCACCTGCACTGGAAATCACCTTCATCTTTCACAGATCAGCTGGGGACACAATCGCATTCATTTTCCAAAAACTTCTCATGACTAATGAGCTGCTCACTAGGTCTAATTAATGTAAACTCAGACTACCTGAGTTACAATTTAGCTGTCCCAAATGGGATATTTGACAAACAGCAGCATTAAAAAAAAAAGTTGTAATTCCATATAGATCAAAAAATAACATCACTGATCAATTCAGATGGTCTGGGAAGACTGGGGGACAAAAGTAACAAAAAATATTAATCAATAATGTAAACTAGGTGGGATGAGCCTACGAAACAACTACTGGGTCCTGGCTGTGACTGAGAGTAGCACCAATGTCCTTTCTCAGAAAGTTTAACCTCTTTTACTTGCTTAAGTGGAAGAAAAAAAAAACATTACTACCAAACTTTAGTAGTAGTTAATGACTTCTAAGCAGTAACTTCTAACTATAGGTTAATTTGTGAAGTAAACACAGACTTTATGCAGCATAAGGCTTTCTGAATTTATCTAACTCGCTGCATTGGTGACTGATCAACTTGATCTTGTACTCTGGATGGAGGAATCTTTATGCAAAGTTCAAGTACCAGTAATTACAATAACATTTGACCCCAATAACATTATGTTGACATCACAGCTATAAACCTGTACTGGAAGGATTAAACTTAAGGGGAAATTTATAATCTATACTTTACAATTAATTGTAAAAAAGGACCAGGTGAAATGAAGTGCCATAAAAATACACATAATATACCAAATAAGGAAAAAAACCCATGCTTTTCTCTTCTTTCTTTTTCTTTTTTTAACATATACATTAGGAGTTATAAAAATTTAACATTTCTATTTCAAATCAAAATAAAAGGCATCTGACTAATTATAGTACTTTTCTGGATCAGGCACAAAGGTGATGAGGAAAAACATTTATACTGAAGTAGAAAAAAAATATTTTTTGACACCAGATTCTTGTAAGGTTTCAGCAGATTTATCTCATTTGGAATTACAACAATGACTTTGGTGTTGGCAACACAGGACAGAGGTATATAATTCTACTTAGGACTTGATATTTAACATATTCACATATCTTACTGGTAAATGAACCCTTTCTCTCCACTTTTATCCTGACATCCACAGGTTTATATAAAGGAAAATAAGAGGAAAAGCTAGCCCATTAACTTACATTGTGATGATTTGAGGTGATCATGAGGGCATGAGCTTTGAGACACAAGCTAAAATTTTCAAAAACATTTCAATGAAATTGAAAGTGGCTTCAAGGTCAAGTGTTATTTTCAGAAATATCCTAGATAATTAGCATGAGTTTTATAAAGAAATCTATGGGAGATGAATGTCAAGTGCTTAAGTGTTCCCAAATAATGAGACTCAAGTATTGAACTTATTCTGCAGCTTTACCAGTTCACTCATGCTTTTCCATAAGACTACCTTGAACATAAAGCTCCTACCTATGTGCATACATCTTGATATTTCAACATATAAATACAAATTTTACTCTTTAAATCACAAGTAGATGTTTCTAATATTCATCTCTATGATTTATTTTTTTTTGGGGGGGAAAGGAGTGCTTTAATAACGCTCAGTAAACTCAAATCGTGGGATAAGGTTTATTCAAAAGAGAGAAAAAAAAGATCATTCTTAACAATGAATATTGCAGTCTTCAAGGAGCAGAAGAGATGATTTTAAGGTCAGAGAAGAGTAGAAATGGCAAAGAGATATATGAGCCATCATTTTAATTTTTTAACTCACTGGTTACTCTCTCTCAGGAGAAATGAAGAGATCTGCAAAAGGAGAAGAAAAACATTCAGAATAAGCTCATTATCGTCTCTTTACAACTCCCTTCTCCCTCTGTCCCCAATATAGTACAATATCTCATTGATAAGAGAACATAAAATTTACCCTTGACTTTTCTATATTTTCTAATGATTTAAGTCCATATTCATTAATTTTTTTGTACATGTGATATTTTCCAGAAATCCCAACAGTAAAAAAGTTAATTGTTTTTCCTACATTTTCTTCTGTCATTTCACCTTTTCCTTCTGTCATTTCACCTTTTTCTTTTCTTCTTCTTCAAGGGACAGCATATTGTTTCAGTCCTGTAAATGGTTACTTAATGTGTGCAAAAAAAAAAAAATCTTTAGAAAGCTAATATATCATGGAAAAATTAATGAAGGTGCTCTGTACTCCCTAAGTGATAACAGACTTCTCTTACATCACATGGAAAATGATAGTGCCTACATTCAATAATAAAAAATAATATTTTATTTTATCAAGTGAACAGTTTACTTAAGCTGGGAAGACTTCTTGTCTATATAGGATTTAAACTTTTGCTTTAGAATTCACAAAGAACATTTAAGTATCTACTGCATATTTTTGATAATATGCCTGAAGATGGAGGCTATAGAGAGGACATAATTTCTGACCTATGACCCAAATGAGGCAGGTATAAGATACCATAAACTACCTGACAAAAACTATTTTTCAAGATAGCAATGTATAGAATATGTAAGCAACCTGACAGGCAAGGAGACAATGAATCTTCAATTCATACATGAAATATTAACACTTCACACCCTTAAATCATTTACTAGTGAACATCACTCCTCACAGTAGAAGAAAACTGTGCTGTATGACAGTATCATTCATTTTACCCACACTGACTTTAATCTGAATTGTTGCACATTTTCTATAAACAGCATCAAGTGCATGTACTGCTCTGAAATAAGAAAAAAAAATAATCTGAGAAATATTTAAGCATAAGGATATGTTTGCATGTGTGTGCAGTGTGGAATTACAATTTTAAGAATGACCACTTAATTTTATTCTTCTGCTAATTTGTTCATGCATTTGATTGCATTCTCTCTAAATGTTTTCCTCATATTTGAGACAGTGAGTCAGAGTGAGAAAAATCATTCTCTTCATTGTTTCTGATACACATTGTGCACCTAGTTGTCAGAACCAGCCAGTCAGTAGCCGTTCATATTCCATCTGTGCTGGAGAAGGAAAAATTCCATGCTAGAGCCACAAGTTTCAGTTTGAATCCTTTTCTGGGGTAAAGTCCCCAGAAGGGACTGGAGGTCAATCTGGACAAAGATCAAGTACTTCAAACCACAGGTGTTTTGCATGGCCTTTCTTACTTTTTTTTTTTCCCACACTACCTTTTTCAGAAAAAACAGCATTAGAACAGCATGTCAATGAGGCTCATAAAAGACTTTACTGCATGTACTATTCAGTCTCTGGGTAGGTCTGGTCTCTTTGAAGTGTCTTTGTGGGGAGAGAACAGTCTTCAAATCAAGATGCAACATGGATAAATAGTGCCTCTTCCTGGCCTTGTACTCCCCTGTCACAGGGAACTGAAAGGAGATAAGCACAACATCAGGAGGGTAAGATTCAATTCCAGATTACTTTTCTACATGATGTCTTACTGTGTAGTTTATACAGTCTCACTCCCCCAGAAGCAGGTATTCCAACACAAAAGAAACTGGACCTCTTTGGTTAACCCCTTATTTCTTCACAGAAGTCTTTGACTGCCCATCAGTATTAGTGTTTTAGGCTGACTCATCAACAGTTGCTGTAGAGTACCTCGTAAGTATCGTTAAACAATTTATGGTGAATTTGAGAAAAGTATACTTTCATCTAGTATTGCTGCACCTACTTTAAAGGTGTTAATTTCATTATAAGCGTATCAGCGTGATTGCTTGCAATGGTTTATCAAAGAATTGTAACAACAAGGAATGCATTTACCTTTTTTTAAGGTACTCTTTTTAAGAAGTGTGCATTTTGGCATGAAATGTTTACTAAGCAGAAACACTCATCCTTTTGGAATTAAACCTGAAAACCTGCCTTAATAGTAAATGTATTTGCAGAGGCTTGGTGACCTCCCCTTACAAATATATAAATATAAACAGGGATTTTTCTGGAAAGGAGAAATTATCTGATCCTTCACTGAATTTGTACTCAGACTCCTCTGGTTTTTAGAAAATGAAAGGTAGCCTTTATTATTCCCTTCCATTTTTCATTTCCATTTATTCTTCCTGAATCTTAAAATAAGACAAGGAGCCAATGAACTCTAATATGACAAGAAAAATTGTTCTCAATATCTCTACTTGAAAAAAGCTGAAAGAGTGAGAAATCATCTTTGGAACTCTCAAATGAAGCTTTAATCCTTCAGCAAGTGCCTGATTAGAATAGACAATATTTTTACTTTCAACCAAAAAAAAAAACAACAAAAACCCACTTTCTTTGTAAAATCTTCAACAATCTCTTTACTTCTGTAGATGACCCTTAGCAATTCTAATTTTGTAATTCAGTTAGGATTTATTCTAGTTTGTTGGCCTTTTTTTTTAGAAAAAGAAACTTTTAGTAAATACTGGTAAAGTCTTTAAAAACTGTATAAGAAAATATTTAAATATTATATTTAAATTAAATAATTAAAAATATGCTTAGAAGTAACAACATTAAAGATTCTGTTCTAAGTATCTGAACTCTAAAGCAAAATACTTGTTAAAACATTTTAGTTCAAAGTTGTTTAGAAGATAATTTTTTTCTCCTTTACATTTAGAAAATGGGGATGGGAAATACAGTTCTCCTCAACCTGAAAAAGTAAGACAAATATTTAACATGAAGAACAGTGTTGAAGATAAATTGTATCAAATAATTTTCATTTGAGAAAAAAGTTATTATAAAGTCCTTAATTGTGATGATTTACAGATTAATAAATATTGTTAAAATAAAAGTAGCTGACTGCACACTGAAGAGTTAGGTAACTTATGAGTTATAGTTTTCTGATCACTGACTTGGTAAGTAGTTACTCTGTGTAGAAGGTGTAGGACTTGAAGTCTCAGTTGCTTAATTCCATTTAAAAATAACATGCAAGACAATGAAAAGGTTTTGGTGTCTGGGATAAGCTTATTAGTATATTAAATGGAAATGTGAAGAAAGAACAGAAAAGATTTGTGATGCTTTCCCTGAGCCATGACTTTTTTTCAGAAGAAAATGGGAAACAGAGTATAAAAAATAACAAAACCTACAAAAGCATGAAAAACCCTAATAGATGCTTTCAAGTAATTGTAAGATAAATCTAGTGAAGATCTTTTTGGACTAAAACTTATAGATTTAAATGTCCTGATGTATGTGAGTAAAAAAGAAAAATTGTGTAGGAGTGGAAAGTGAAAATTTTAAGTTGTTGGGCAGCTAAACAGGTTATAGATGTGTGTGATCGAGAGTACATGTATATAGGTTACACAGTAACAGTTGTTCAATTATTACAGCTAGAAGTTAGTGTCCCTTGACTCACTGTTCTATTTTTTTTCATATATTTGAAAGTTAATGTGACATTCCTCACATCTTTGCTGCTCATAAAAGTTGGTTGTAAAATCCCTGCCATTTCAGCCATGTGCCTAAAAATTTTTTAGAACTAGATTTAGAAGTCTAAAAACATCCAGATTATGAATTTATGTTTCTATATGTTCCAAGAAATTGGATTTTGTTTAAACTGAGGTTATCACCAAGCACTGGGGAACAGCAGAGCCTCTACACAACTAGATGTGATAAATATACATGGTGTGGTATTACACAAACCTAGCATTTCATGTCCAAAAGTAGTGTAGGTAAACTCATGCAGTACTTGAGTATATAAATAAGTCTGTGTTAAGGAAAATTCCCCATCTGACCATTCCAGAGCCACTCTGGCAGTGACATTCCAACCACCAGAAACTTTCACTGTTGGGACTGAAGCCCCTTTTCAGCAGGTGGCTATCTTCGTTAGCTTTGTATCATCTCAAACTAATCTGAGTGTTTTCGCATTACTGCTACATGTTTGGATACGAACTTTAGGTATTTCTATGTCCCGTACCAGTGAGGTTATGCAGGCTTTTGAAGCATAGCTGGAAGAGGTTACACCTATTTAGTCTCATGGTTGTTTGGTTCACTAATGAAGTAGTTCAGATGTATCTCCAGTGAGTTGATAACTTAGATTTCTTTTCTGATGGAATACACCCAGGTATTTAGAGGAAGCTGAGAGATGTAATTTGCAAAAGAGCTCTCAATTTTCTTTGAAAGGTCATTGTGAATGGGAGAGGTTTCCACAGACATGAAAGAAGCAATATCACTCCTACCATCAAGAAGGACAAGAGAAAGATTTAAGAAACTACAAGCTGTGTAGCATCACCTTGGTCATACAGAAAATGGTGGCAGAAATAGTCCCAGAAACTGTTTTCAAACACAGGAAGGACAGGAAAGTGAATGGGAATAGTCACAAGAAGGGAAATGTGCTTTACCAACCTGGCTAATAGATATCTATGATGAGCTGACTAGCTTGGTGAATGGCCACCAAGCAAGGTGACCCTTCCCTGGGATCCAGCTGCCCACAGTGGTTGTAGAGTCTTTATCCTTTTCCTATGAATATCCTTTGAATATCCTTTGAGATATTCAAAACCCAGCTGGACAGCTACCTGAGCAACTTGCTATAGCTGACCAAGTTTGAGCAGGACACTAAGACTAGATGATTCCCATAAGGTCCTCCCCACCTCAACTCCTCTCTGAGTCTATGGTTCTGGGATTCCTAGCTGCCAAAAGTTTCCTTTAAAAGCCTATATGGAGGAAAGTACACAAATGAACAGAAATAAGGTCAAAATGGGTCACTGTCTGTCCTTCATCTTAGAACTGTTTCATTGTACCAAAGTAATGCAAACTGATAGACCATAGAAAAAGTAAATAAAGGGAATTGGGACTGTGCTCCTTGTCATCCAGTGAGAGTGCCCATCAAGGACAGCAGTTACCGTGATTTTTTTTCTAGAAAGAAGCTTGAAAAGATATAATACTTAATTTGCTGTACAATTTCCCTGACACAGTTTAATGGTACATGTCAGAAATCTGATCATGACAAGGTAGAATTTAACAGAATCTAAAATCAGGAAATAGAAAAGGAAAAACTTCATAACCAGAACATGCAAAATCACAGTACCATGTCTGCAAATTGATAAAATGCAAATTATATATCAGCCCCTTCAGTTTCAGGTTATGCATAAAGTCATTGTTAGACAGAAAACATAAGGAAACATTTGAATTTCCCTTAGGTGTAAAATTCAATGTTTTAAGAGATTTAAAAATTTGTATGCTCCCAAGAGCACATAAGGGTTGTCTTTAGAAAGCTTTGTGTGCATTGTATCATCTCTGTTTCTAAGACAGCAAAATCCAGTATATAGAACTAAGTACAGGATAGTAAAGCCAAACCAGACTAGAAAAATATTTCCAGCAGCTAACACTAGATCAATAGACAGAAAAGCTGCCAGGAGAGGAAATGACAAGTGTGCATTTTCAGTGAGAAAATTTACTACTTTCTCCCTTCATGGCAATGAATATACCTCATCTAAGACTTAGCATTCATAAGCCTTAATTTTCTTTTAGTCACAATTAATTTTTTGAGCTACTGAACTGATGTATTTTCCAACCCTCATTTTCACTCCTGGTTTATGTTTTAAAACTAGTACATGTCAATAGCTAAAATTAGCACTCTTCCTCTCTTTCTTCTGCCTGTCTGTGTTGTAGTTTTCCAATGTTATGAAAAAGAACACATTGTGGTAATTTGTATGTGCTTGTAAATTAATCTTAGGAAAACTATAACATGCCAATGTTTTACTAACTTCTATTATTAACAAAGGTTTTAGACAGGAAACTTCACCATTATGAAGAGAATGCATAAATTTCAAAGACAGCCTGAGTCTGCTGGGTAATATCACATGGAGTAACTCAGCACCAGTTTCAGAAAAGAAGGCCTTATTAAGCATCTCTACATGCAGTGGAATAGAAAGAAAAACTTAAAACACTATTGCTGGATTTCTGGGAGAGTGTCAGAAAACAATGTTGCTTTGTGTGATTATATAGTCTGCATTTCTCAGGACTGCAGTCCAGGGAGCTGGTTCAGCCTATTCAATTTCCTTACATTCTTTCTTCTTGTTATATTGCCTGTGGACTAGACACTAGGACAGTAATGGGGTTTTTGAATGCATTGCTATTTTCATTTTTAACTGTATATTGTCTAGGTTTTTTGTTTTGTTTTAAATTACTTTTCCAGAGCTTATATGTATAAAGAATGCATGCTTAGCTGGAGGCAATTCCAGCTAAAAATTAGTTCCTTCTGCCTCATTATCCTACTATTTCATGCATCTCTGAAACTCTGCATTATACTCCAAAAAGCTTCCTAGAAGAGATTTGTTGCCATAAGGCATCCATCGGCATATCTTGTGATTAACCTCATACTACAGAATAAAAATATGTCAAAACCTTCTCATGAAAATGGCTTGATGTGTACAGCACAGACATTTACCATGCCAGATTCCATGTATATTTATATTGATCTATTAGCTGTCTGGCACTCTGAGTGAGGGAAAAAAAAAAAAAACACCTATGAAAATAGGTTTAAATGAATACAATATGACAGACTGTAGTAAGTGTGAAAAACCAAACCACAATCTCTTGGTATGACAATTTCATATTGCCTGGAGTCAGCATTTCTTCAGCATTATATTGTTGTATTTGGACACATCTGGGCAGGTGGCTTTCAGGGAAAAGGTAAAGTCACCATGAAGGCAAAAGCTGTAGGAGTAGATGACACTAACTGTAGCCAAGCAGATGGCTACTTGAAGAAATGTGGTTCTAACCAAGGGGTCAATAGGAAAAGGGAAAAAAAAGCCAAAGACCTGAAGAAATCATGCAAGGAAGAGAAAATAAAGAAGTGGATGAGAACAATGTTATAAATAATTTTCCAGATCCTCTGGATAAATCCTTCTCATCTCAATGCCAAATATGCATAATTTGCAAAGAAGTAAAATAACTTGCTTAAAGCATTTTTAGACACTTATTATCAGATGAAAAATATGACAACTTTAGTTAGGTGCTCTTTAAATTGATAAGGCCTTACAGGATACAAAAGAAAGACTGACAGACCTGAGGTGAAAGGTAAAATCTAATATAGTTTAAAACTGGGTAAGTGAAAGATAGAAAAAGAAGCCAAGAATAAGTATACTGCACAGTTAAGTTAAACAAGGAAGGAGTCAAACAGTGAATTGTTGCAGAATATGGCCAGTCATTGTTGCTCACTGCATTTATTGGTGATGGGAAAAACTCACCAACAGTCAGTCACTTTGATAGTGATATGTCTGTTTCCTAATGACTTTTTATTTTGCAAAATATTTTTGGGGTGCTTTCCTCCAGAAATGCTTATGCCTTGCTCTGTACTCTGTGTCTGCTTTTTGGTCCTCCTTTGTCAAATGGCATTCAAATTTGGTTTTGATTTCATTAGTATTTTAGTTTTACATCTGTTAAACTGTGTAACTGTGACAAAACCAAATTTGTGCTGCAGAAGCAGCTGAACAAATTTCCTCTTCTGATATCAGAAGAGATAAATATTGCTGAAGTGGTGGACACTCTGCTACTTTACAGCCCCAATAAAACACTAATGACTTTGCTGATTCAGGCATGAGATTTGTTCTTACTTTCATAAGTGGACAATGAAAAATAGAGATAGAGAAAAGAACTGAAGAACAAAGTTATATGTAGTGTTGCTTTGCTTCTTCAATGTACTTTTAATGACTCATGAAGCAGGGATTTTGATTGAAAGTAATATTATGAAGTATTTAATCAGAGAACCACAGAATGGCTTGGTTTGGAGTGGATCTTGAAGATCATCTAGTTCCAACCAGCCTGCCATGGGCAGGGACACCTTTCACTCCATGTTGCTCAGAAAAAATCCTTGATGATTTTTGTTTTTCTTTTAGTTTTCTCATTTGCAGAGCTAAAGCTAATATTAACACTTTCATTTATGTTAACTATATCGTCTGAAATTGACAGATTCATTATGAACTGAAGAAAAGTAGTTGCTGTCTGCTGGGACTTGAATTTGGGCTAGTTCTAGTTTATTCAGAACTCCATTTGTCAGTTAGCTAGAAGCTTTCAGATGGGAATGCATTGTGTCTCAATGCATTGAAAGTCTCAGGCACAGCTCCTGGCTTATTGAAACCACATAGATTCCAGCTTCTAACATACCCACACAAGGCAAGTTCTCAGCTCAGGTGAAGTTTACCCTTATCTACTTGGAAAATATGGCACAGACCTAGACATATCTTGAAGTCAATACCTGTTTCTGTGTCAGACTTCCAGTCATGAAGTCTTTAGTCTTCTCTCTGCCTTCACAGGTACCATCCAACTTCATCTGTTTTTTCTTAACTATCAAAGATTCAAAAGACCAGCTTCTGTATTCTGTGCATGTGAATAATATTTAGCAGAGCAGGGACAAATATAAAGTGGGAAAAATGCATAAAGCTGCTTCTTAACTTGAAAAAATTGTATTTATTTTTCCTCCAAATATATATTGAAATGCAAACATGTATTCTCTAGTACCTCTACAACCAGAATTTTATCACAATAAATTACAGAACACAGACAGATCCCAGAAGATATGGAAGATACACTCTGCCTCTACGTGATTCTGCTTTAGAATCACATATTCATACAAAGTCTATGACATGCCATTGTAATCAAACTGTGATGCAAAGTTAAAAAAGGATGAAAACAGCATCTAGGGTACGTGTATCCAAAACCCTAGAACTCAAAGAAGATACTGCACAGATTACCATGACGACATATTTAATGCCTTCAGATAGTGCATAGGTTATGATTTGAGCATTAGTTCTCAGAATTGCTAACCATGTTAATTGTTGTCCGTGCTCGCTATTTATAGTACTCTTACTAATAGAGGACTGAAATTCACAACCTGTAAAAAGCAGGATTTTATAGGATTTTATATTAAGTACTTGAATTAAAGACTCCCAAATCAATAGGTTTGCATGACTTGACCACAAAGGTCTGTTGCTTTGTGCATGTGTGTATACAATTTTTCAAAACCAAAATCAAATGCAAGTCCTTTTACCTAAATGTGAATTTCAAATGAAATCTTTGCCAAAACAGGAAATTTATGGTCTGTTAAACCAACACTTAGAGGTCATTCCTCTTCTATGGTTTTATGATCTCTTTTTCTTACACATTCATTCCTTTCTTTCTACTGACATGTAAAAATATAAACCAAACATTGTTCTGCGCCATGGTTGCCACTCAATATGAGTGCTCATGAATGACTTAAATAATCCTATTTTTTTTAATTTCTTTCTAGTTTCTAATAACTGAAATTTTCTTACCTAGCCTTAGCCACAAGCAGTCTCCCCTTTGTCAAATTCTACTTGCAGAAAACTCTGAACGAACAATTTAGTTGTAGTAGTTAGATCTGACAAGACGAATGAATAGAATTTGATGTAATCAAATTAAAAACATACTGAAGGTGTTGCACAAAATGGACTTCTCAGTTCTCTGGAGAGTATTCTGCATGTTTGGTGAGATGGGAGTGAGAGAGAATGCAGGTTTCAAGACTGACAGACATTAATCTAAAACTTTTTACTGTGAATTGTCCTCCATGTCAGAATATTTCTTGTCCTTAACTGTGAACTTGAGTTTTTTAAAAGGCAGAAAAATTAATTAGGATTATGGTGGAATTGTTGACAACTGTTATGCATATGGGTGGGGATTTGTATAAATATTACATATTATGCAACATTTAAGAGATAAATTCATTGTCTGACTCCTCAGGGAATGTAAATGAAAGAAGGTATGAATTAAAAATTAATTTATTAGGAAAACTTTGGTGAACTATTTAGATATATATGTTGCTGTCCTTTGATAGCTCTAACTTGTACTCACTGCGGTGTATGCAGTTAGTCTTGATTCTAGTTTCGATTCAGGCACAACAGAATACTCCACTTTGCTCTCCATTCTCTAATTTCCAGAAGGAAAAGGGAGCAGTGGAAAAGTAACTGGTAGGAAAGGGATGTTGCTGTCCTTGCCCACTATGGAAGTTGGCTGCAACAAAAACATGAACTATGGGAAAGAGAAGCTGAAGACGTCTTCTGCGTTGTTGTCTCTAAAATCAGGCACAAGTCTTGTGTGTTTTCCACAAGTAAATGAAGCTGAAATTCCCACTAAACTCATCTACACAGAGGACTCTTGTACCTTTTGACAATGCAGTATTACTTTCATCTTTGTTGCTGCTGTGTGTCTGGCCTTTTTGATCTTTTTGTTTCCCCCTTCCCTGTAAAGCTGTCCTCTCTTGACTTCACAAAAGTCAAAGAAATCAACAAAAGGCTTTCAGATTTAATTTGAAACACTTCTCATTTTGAGTTTCATTGGTCAAAACCTCTGATCTGATTTCCTCATCCCCTAAGACTGTTCACAATCTCAAAAAAAAACCAGATCTCAGGCCACAGGACTACATCTATAAATCTTCAAAATCCTGTATCTAGGGCTGTTTCATCTGTTGTAAACCTGCAGCTTTGCACAGGTGAGTGATCATCTCTGCCCTAATAAAGTTGGTAATGTAGTTTGAAATGAAATTTGATTCCTCCCTTTTTGGAAGGAGCAATGCTGTTTGAAAATGAAATACAGGCCATTTGTTTGACTGCTACCGCATTATATTATAGTCAGCCTTCCTCTAGCCATATAAAAAGCAAAATGTGAAATAGTGATTTCTTTTCCCTTAGTAATTGCACAAGAAAATGGCAAGCCTAATTTTTTTTTTTTTGGTATGATTTTAGTAAGCAGATTCTTCTTGATAAATAACTTTCCTGACAAAATCAAATTTTACTATTGCATTTCATATGGGTCTTAAGGAGATGGTTCCATAAACTGAAGAGTAAATACATATTTAATGCCTCAGTTCAAGTTGCTATTGCACAGTACAGACCCTTATAAATAAATTGTTATTCACGGAACAGTAGTTGACTGTATAATGAAATCATGAAAATAGCTACATCTACCGAAACTGTCCTTAATGCATTTGTTAACTAGCAAGTTTTCATTGCTGTTTTGCCAAGAAAACTTCAAATAAAAGGGTTTAGAAATAACAATCTTTTTTCTAGTTCATGTAGAGCCACTAAAGTGCAGCGGGAATTAAATCCACTAATCTATATCTTTGGTTGGTGCAAACCACTGGTAAGCTTCAGTCAACAAGTGGCTAATCTCCAGCCACTCTGCATTTCCCTACAAAGACCTCTGTAAGAAAATATTCTGAATCTATTTTTTTCTGGTTTTGCTAATGAAATTTATTTGTAGTGTGTTTCAGGGAAGATGACCATCCAGTATAAATTCAATAAACTCCATTGACATAGATGGAGTTTTGCTGTTTATACAAACTGACATTCCAGCTCTATATACATGCAAGGGTTGGACTCTATGACCTTGGAGGTCTTTTCCAACTTTAATGATTCTCTTATGCTATGCTGTATTGTTTTCTGTTTTCACATGATTGACATTCATTATTTTTCTTCTGAGCTACAAGACAATATTCAAGTCTCTTGAAAGAATTCAGCAAGTCCTTTTTTCCTTTATTGTATGCTTCCTGAATTTCCTTGCAACAATTTCAACAACGGACTTTTAAAAATATTTATTTCAGATAGGCTACTACCTGAATGATCCAAGCAGCAGACTTTCTCCCTTCCCTGTGTTTCCATCCTAACAGAAAAGCTATTAAAGAAGGCAGAAATCTGATTGCAGTCTCTGTTTTCAAGTACTGTGGAAATTGGTAAACACATGATATTTCTTTCTGTGATGGTGGGGAAAAATATTAAAGTGTATATAAAGTGAATTAAGTTTTAGTGTTTTTTTTTTTTTTTTTATTTCAAGAAAGAGATTCGTGCAAGCACTCTGTATGAGAGAAAGAAAACATTTATTGCCCTTTCAGTTCCTCCCTCTTGTTATTTCATTTTCTCCAGTCTATTTACTTACTTTCAGCATCCCTCTCCAAGATTTAGCTACCTTCTCAAGTCTCCTCTTATGCTATTTTTTGTTTAGATGAACCAAGTAGAACGCTGAAACAGTACCCTACCTCTGTTGGTGCCCAAACACAGCCAATGAACATCATTCAAATATCAGACAAAGAGTGAAGTCCAAATGTGAAGTCTGATAAATAATAAACCTGGATAAATATTTAAGTTAATTGTGGACAGCCTGTGATTTTAGAAAATAACCTAAATGACCTGAGTGTATAATTTGTTCACTGAATTTGTTGCTCAGCCCCAATTACAAAGGCACTCAGATGACCTCTCTTGCTGTAGCCTGAATACTTGTTTGTGAGATACACGGTTATTCCAACAGCATTGAATGCATGGTTTTGCTTCAAGGGCCATATAACACATTCAATATGCATTCTTAAAATGTATAAATATTAATCATACTTACATTGCCAGAAATTGAGGCTCATCTCATTTTTAAGGATCCTTCAATATATCCTCGAATATGTATTCAGAGTTTGTCTACTTATATGATAGAGATGCCTGAACACATGCAGCCAGGTTTTTGAATACTGTATCATCTAATTAATATTTCAGATCTGAAGAAAATTAATAAGGCAGCTGAAAAAAAAGTGAAATAAAATATAGGGAAACATTTCCTTCCCTGGAGGAATTTTGACCAATGGAGCTCTGTGCAATTTCTTACAAAACATGAATGTATCAGGTTCTTTTAAGGTAGTTTTGCAGAAAGCATTCAACTGTGTGCGATGTGCAGCTGTTGGTAATATTTTGATTCCATGATATTTTGCTTGCCTTTTCTAACTAGATTTCATAATTTTCCGCATTTAAGGAAACTTCTCATGATATTGCTAAGGATATGATTTATGGTAGGATTTTAAATGATCATGCTAAATGATATTTAAAGTTTCATAACCTAGTTTTGAACAAAGAGAAATACAATAAGAAGCTGTGCAGTTCAGGTATAATAAAGACAAGCCATAGGTCTTTGGTTCAATCACCTTGAAATCCAGTCCATATATTCAGCTTCGTGCTGCAGATTTCGGAACAGGTTATGGAATTTAAGAATCCAGTTATTCAAATATGGTTTATCTAAAATATTTTACTATGATCTTTTCTTGAGAAATTTACAATTCACGGATGCAAACATCTGTAAGTATTTCTATATTTCAGTAGCTGTACTGTTGATTCAAGTCGGTATAAAAAAGTATTTAATACACTCAATGTAGTCTTGCAAATTCATATATACAAATGAAATTGATTTTGTAAATCATTTAACACATTTGTGTCTTTCCTGCACAAATATGTGGAATAGTACTAGTGACTTTTTCATATGAATATATGTTTCAACTTTATTCGTCTTCTGTTTGGAATTGAATACTCTTAAAACTTCTTCCTTTGAGAGAAGTTAGCAAAGATACTCAGAAGCTCCCTTAAAAAGCTGTGGTAAGAATTTGTAAATTAATGGCTTCTATAATTTCTCCTAATTTTGTTAATTATTGGGTTTCTCAAAAGGTATTCCAGTGTTCCTTGGATGGAATCCTTACTCACAGTTATACTGTATTTTAAAGAGATTTTTATTTTTCCTATATGGACAGCTTTTAGTATTGGAGGTTCTCTACCTTTTGGGTGCAGAATAGCCTATAGAGTATATGGACAGGGTAACTTCTTTGAGTGGATGCCTGTTTTAAGGTTTCTGTAGTTGTTTTGTCATAATGAGGCTGGGAGCTGAAGGAACTGTAGTAATGAATCATCCTCACCAACACAGGAACCTGGATAGGTGGGATGAATCACCCCCTGGAGATGCTCGTCTCTCCTCATTAGATGAGAGCTAGAGGAGAGTTGACAGCATGAACCAGACAGCTAACTTTCTGAATGTTAATGCTAAATGACAAATTTAAGCATAATAGTTTTAAATTTTAAAGTGCTCAGAATCTTTTTTTATTTTCTCTGCTATTGGATACCTGCAGAATGGTATTTCTTTCAACAGTATGCATTTACTACTTAGAAAGTACTCTTCATTACCTCAGAATTATTCACTTTAAAATTAAAAAAATAGCTATTGCTGTGAGAAAGTTTCATTTTATATTAATGTGTGAAATATTCATATATGAAGTCATAATTTATCTGACCTGAAATTAGCATTTCACTGAGAGGTTCAGCCTCCAGCTGTTGCCAAATGGAAGAGAAAGGCACCTAACTGAGGCAGTTCATCCCAACACAAGCTCAGTGAAGTTTTTCACACACTTCATATTTGAATGAGTTGAAACTGGGTGTTCTGAGCATCCACCCTCCATCACGGTAAATCAGGTCATCAAGACTCTCTCTCTTAGCTGCGCATTGTAAAAGGCACCTACAATAAGTAAGGTGCTTCAAATAATTATTTTAAGCTAAACACTTAATACTCTGATGTAATTTACACTTTTATGATCCATTTTTCAAAGTGGAACCCAGAGCAGAGACTTTTGTGGGTCTACCTATCTTCCTGCAGGCACATTTCATCGTGTTTGATAATGTGACTCTTTTTATGGCACATGTGTCATCATCATCATCATCATCATCATCATGGTTAGGCTTCGCGAACGAAGATTTGAGAAGGGCTTTACCCATGCTTGCTACAAAAGCGCTGGTGGCTAAAAAGAGATAGACAAGTCCAGTTGCAGAAGGCACAGCAGAAAGACTCCCCAGGTGATATCGACGAGACGCGATTCTTTCTGCATTGTCTTTTCTCCTCGAGAGTGATCCTGTGTGTGTTCTCAAAAGCAGCAGCAGCGTTATAGATGGTGTGTCTCCAGGCCTCCCAACTGGAAGCCAGGGTAGACCAGTGGTGGTGATCAATATGGCCAAGGCTGAGGGATTGTTTCAGGCAGTCCTTGTATCTCCTCTTCGGGGCTCCTCTCTTGCGGCAGCCAGTGGCAAGTTCCCCATAGAGCACGATCTTAGGGAGGCGGTGGTCCTGCATCCTGGAGACGTGCCTGCCCAGCGCAGCTGTGTTCTCAGCAGCATGGCCTCAATGCTCGTGACTGCTGCCTGTTCAAGGACAGACGTGTTGGTCACACAGTCAGTCCAGTGGATGTTTAGGATTGTGGGGAGGCAGCGCTGATGGAAGCGTTCTAAGAGATGCAAGTGGTGGCGGTAAATGACCCATGAGGCACATGTGTAAAGCATATGGTAAAATCATGGCTAGGCTTCGGGTAGGAATCTCAAATCTGTGGTAAAATAACCATTCTGCAAGAGATACCCACATGAAATAGCACAGAATAATGCACTAAATATAAACAAATCCTAAGTTTCTTCCTTTACCTGATTTCTCCTCCTTTCTTTCCTTCTCACTTCTCACCTTCCCCTGGTGGGATAGAGTAGAACAAGGAAAAAACCTGTCGATTGAGATTAGACCAGTTTAAAACTAAATTAAATAATAAAAATAATTTATTTATTTTTTATTATTATTCTTATTATTATTACTAATACATCAATAATAATAATAGTAATGAAAAGGAGAGGAAGAGAGAAGAATTGAACCCAAGAAGAATAAGTGATGCACAATCAAATTGGTTGCTGACCACAGGCCTACACATAATCTTACCAGACAGATAAAATCCTTCCATTATGCAAAGGCTTGTGCAATCAGACTTGTACACTCAGCAGAGATATCCTAGAAGGGTGACTCAGGTGAATGTAATACCTTACACTCAATATTATACTGATTAAATAGTCTCTCTGTTAACTGCATAGTCAACTCCTTAAAGCTTAGCTCTAACCAGTGGATAACAAACTGAAACTCCCTATTAGAAAATAGTGGGTGTAAGAGGATTTCTGAGTATATTTGTGCCTGGCTACAGGATAGCGATCATTTTGGGATTTAGAGTATTGAGTCTGTCTAAGTTTCCCTGAGATCACACAGCTTTTGATTTTGGGCTCAGTATGCAATGCCTCTTACATATATGGTTCACTGACTCTTAAATGGAGAGTGTATGATAAACCCTTCAGGCAATAAGTAAAAATCAAACCTTAGCTTGTTTCAAAACATCCTAATAACCACATTTTATACAAGGTCATGCTTCCTGCAATAAAAAAAAAAAAAAAAAAAAAACCAAAACAAAAAAAAAAAAAAAAAACGCAAATTTTTAATAATTAGTCCAACATTGACTTTAGCAGAGGTGTCCCAAATTCTTGTAGGGTTTAACATATTCTCTTTATATATGCTAATAGGATATAAGTTAGGGCCTATGCAAGCATAAATTAGTTCTTAATTTACATGAATTTTAACCCTTAAGAAACTAAAGGCCTTAGAAAAGTGATTTATAAATTAGCAGAGTACCACTAAAGGCATTAGAAAGATGTTGAGTTACACCACTCCAGACTTTGGCTTTGATTGTTTGAAAAAATTATTGTTATTGTAATCCATACATAATGGGAATTTGAGTCAGCTGTTCAGCATGTTGTTGACAATTCCAAACATCTAGTAGTAGTAAATATATGATTTTTCTTCATGCTTTTAGAGAAAGGAGACAAAAGTATTGTCTATTACAACCGGAAAGAAGCTGGCTAGAGAGCACGGTTGTGGTACAAAATTCAGTGCTCATCATGTATTTCAGCAACTTAATGCACTTCTTTTACTGATTTAACTGTTTCAAATTCAACCTATTTTAGCTAATTCTCCAAGATTTAGATTACGAAAGTGCAAAAACTGATCAATTTAAGGAATGTTAAATTTGCAAATGGATGCATTTTATGCCTCTTTAACGGCTTTAAACCCTTCATTTTCTTTTGAGATAAAAATATTCTATAATGGGAATAGAAGAATATAAAGTAAACTCAAATTCACTAACTCAAACTTTTTATGAGTAGCACTTTCTTTTAATGGTGCATTTAGCTAATACAGAATTACAGGGCAGTTCCAGCAGAAGTGCATGATGTCTGCATTAATATCAAATTAATCTTTTATGATAAATGTTATTGTCATGAAATCTGGACAAATTCATTAAGTGAGTCACATAAAATAAAGTGTTTTTTCTTTATTTTAATTTAAATCCTGTTTGGGTAATAATTACTCATTTTCTTAGGTTCAGGAGATCCATTTGTTTCCATTCAGCTGCACTCCTTGAAGAAGGACTTTAACTGCAGCGTACTCTGATGATGGGGAATACACTGCATGGTGCTCAGCAAAATCGGAAGTTATCCATTATAAACCATTACTATAGCAAATAAAACACAGTAATAATTATAAGGGATACTTTTCAAAACTGAGAATCAGTTTTCACTATGTACCCCTCAAAATCAACACCTAATACCCACAGACAATTAACTGATGATCCAGTCTTTTCATTGATATTACTTGGCTTGTTCTGAGATCTTGAAGCACATGGGAAGACTACTTTACAATGGAAACAGCTGCAGGACATATCACTTTATCTACTTATGCATATCTTGGGGCATGGGTCCACATATCAGAGGGGCAGAGGTAACCTCTAAAGAGCTAGAAAGCTGACCATCTCTCTGAGAATGCCTGGCATGCTTTTCACATTGCCATCTCACAGAAATCAGGTAACACAAATCACTAAAATACAGTGAAAAATAATAAAAATTAATAAAATAATAATAATAATAAATTAAAAAATCAAAACAATAAAAAAATAATCACAATATCATCCACTAGCTTTGAGTCACAGATCCACCACAGATCATACAGAGCTGTTTCAGGGAGCAAGAAATTTCCATTGTTCTAAAAATCACACAGTCCTATAAAATTCACTGAATATGTTAACTTCTTGTCTCTGAAAGATAAGGCTAAGTAATATGACTTGCAGCCAAAGAAAATTTGATGTTCTTAATTTGTTTTATTAACTTGTTATGATTGTTATTGCAACATACATTTTACAGCCAGAGGATATGTACTGAATTCCATGTCAGTCATCAGGGTATGAGAATGTGATTTTACATTGGAATGAAAATGATAAGTATTTCTTGCTATTGCTGGGCCCTTCTTATGAGCTTTTCCTTTCTTCCCCTTTTTAAAAAAGGAATCATACCTAAATGGGTAACTTCAAAAGTAAATTTACCTTTGTTCATAGGAGAAAGCTTTCAGATCACAGCTTCTAATTAGAAGAGGCTTTTTTTCTTTCAGTGGAAGTAGCAGCCTGGGCCTTGGCTCATCTCCATTGAAATGGTTACTATGCTTCAAGGTATATTTGGGGTTAGATGTCCCTAATTCAAGAGTAACTAAACATAGGTTTAACTCAGGTCAGTACTCACATCATCAGGCATGGAACCTGTGAAAAAAGAGAGTCCAGGACCAAATCTTTCTGAGGAAAGTTTCAGCTGCAAAGTGTTTCAACACTGACTTATTTCAATAAAATTGAAATATTGTTAAGGTGTTTCAGTCAAATATAATTAATATGTAATATCTATACTTGATTTTCATCAAAGTGAATATATAATAACAGGTGGTAATGCCAGGGTATACCAAGTCTTACAGAGAGAAAAGGGTAATGAATAGATGCCTATAATACAGATGCAATCCTTGATAAATACATTTAAATCTTATTGTCTTAATGAAGTTATGATATTCCACTCTTTGGGCTATGCTGAAATTACTTTTACTAAACTAAAGACAGACATGTGCCTAAGGATTCCCCTTTTGATAGAATATAAATTACAATGGATACAAAAACATCTCTGTAAAGTACAGTAATATGTTTCTAACATAGCTAAGCAATCTATTCGATTAGATTGTTTTAAGGACACTTTTAAACTTGAGTTATAGGAATTAGAATGGTATCATTTCAGACTTTCCCAAGTCCACTTAATTGAACTGTTCTTGTGGGAGAAAATGATATTTATTTGGTTCATTTATCCAACAGAAGTTTCTTGGACACCTCTATTACTTCAAAATAACTTCCAGGAATACTGAAATGCCCCAAAGGTTGCTTATGTTGCCCATTACTAAGTCTTTCCTTGGAGGAATAGTAACTTCATCACAGATTATAGCTTAAACTCAATTTTCCAAAACATGATAGTTTATAAAATTATAGTAGGTGCTATAACATTTGTTGTTGATTCATGCTCAGCCTGAAGCGGAAAGTCGGCTGCCTTACAGGAGAAAATTATGTCTCCTTGAATGAGAAAGGTATATAACAACTGTAAAGGCAGACATCAGTAGTTTGATTTAAAAAAAAAAAAAAAATTGTTTGCTCTAAATATTCTGCAGGTCATGAAGCTACAGGACTATTCTTAATATTCAGTTTAATATTCTATGGTACCTTTGTAGGGAGCAGTAACACCACCATCTTATTTGCTGCAGCATGTATGCAAACAGAAAATATTGGATTACTTGCTGGTCTCTTACATACCAATATCATTCCAGAATAACAGTTTAAATCACTGAAGCAATTGCCCTGGAATTAATCAGGTTATGAGGGCAGATAATACCATGGTCTTTCTCAGCACCCTTTCAGCTTGAGTTCTGTTGCTGATTTTGTACAGGGAAAGAGGACACAAAAGGGAATTATGAACCTACTTAAAGCCTTAAATAAGCCTGAAGAGTGGCTAAAGTTATATTAACTGTATCAAGCACACAGACCCAAAAGTGTTTAGGAAACTGTCAATGTTTTGCTGTATGCATGCTTTCTGTATGAGAAATAATGTGGTATGGAAATGTTCAAGCTTCTTTCAATCATCTCATCTTCTTTTAAGGACAAGAAATTAAGGGTTTAAGGCAAACATCAGGCAACTTCTAAAACAGATAATATGAATATCATCCTAAGATTTAAGTTAAAATAAGAATATCTGAAAAAACTAAGACTGACTGTAGGAATTTTCCTAAGTTTAACAGTCAGAGAAGGATTAATTCTGTGCTAGTGTCAAGAAATCTCTTCAGATAGTTCCAGGGTATCAGAGGCATGCCAAAGGGCTGACAGATGAGACCTGGGACCTATGAAAGGTTCATGCTGCTGTAAAGAATCAGCTGAAATGGAAGGAAAATATCCCAGGGTACCTAAACTGCTATTAATTTCTTAAATATAGACAACTGAAACCTTATCTTTGTTAAGCAAATTTTAGACATTTAATATTTTTAAGCAGAGATAATCTTGGTTTGATTTCTGACACGGTAATGTTCAAAGAAGGTTTGGCTCTACTGAAATCACCCTATTCCTATGACAAGATAATATTCTTGGGTAATTACTTCTAAGGCATAAAAGAAGGTGATATTAGAATGTTAAAGGCTAAAATTCACTTTGCATATTAGAGAAAGGCTCAGTTTTTCTAAAATACTGTATTTTCTTTGTTTCCACATTTTGCATAGGAGCTTTATAAATATAAGCTCTCTGACAGCTTGGACAGAAATCAGCAAGGAATGATTCAGACATCTCAGTGTCATAAACCCTAATACCTACAGTGATTTTGAACTCAGTTCCCTAGTTTGACTTTAACCTTTTTGGTTTGAGCTTTGTTAGATCTCACCTAGGTTGTGAAGCAAAATTACTCTCTGTACATAGCCTATTTGAACAAAACATTCTTGTTTTCACCTTTAAGTATGGATTTGAATAATGCATGACATAAAATTGTAGGATGGGCAATTTAAATTGAGTGAACACTGAATACCATCATACATTGAATCTCCTGACTTGTGTATGCTTGATTACTCAGGCTCACTGTTGCATTAATGTTTCTTTATTTCTATTTAACACTAAAGAGTATTTCTTCCAAATCTTGTAATGTTGTCTTTATATTAAAAATAAAGCTGGTAAATATTGGTTAGTATATTACTGCAAATATTATTAAATTCACTGGAAATATATACTAGTTAAATTGGATATGTTGAGAATAACTATCAGAGCAGTAGGTACATCTATGTATGCTCAAATTATGTCTTTTTGCTGAATTTTTGATGTAAAAAGCTTAGATGGAAAAAAAACCCCAGTAATTAATATGATCAAGGTAAATTAGCAATAAGAAATCTGGACATTTCTCCTCATATGCATGGGAGGCTCATGTTTCTTATACTCAAAAACTTTTTTCATGTAAACTCTTGAGGAAAACTTATAACATTCTTTGAATATCTGTAAGGTTTTATAGTCTAGGTTCAAGGTCTATTTTAGAACTCTTTCAGGACTCTTCAGTGTTGAGAATAAGAACTATAGATTTTCTTTAAAATTTTCTTTCTTTTACATTTGTTATAGTCCCTTTGCAGTTAGGGATTGCGATACAAAACCTCCTCTAAAGAATTAAAAGAAATAATAAAGCAATAGGTGGATTTTTCTATCCATAAAGGCAGAAATATAGGTAGCTGAACATATTCTAATCATCCTTTTGTTTTCCAGTACTTCAAGGGTGGCTACAAAGATGACGGAGGCTCTCTTTTCACAAGGAGCCACGTGGAGAAGGCAAGGAGCAATGTGTACAAGTTCCACAGGGAGAGGTTCCATCTAGATATAAGAAATAAATTTTTTACAGTAAGAATAATCATTCACTTGAAAAGCCTAGTCAGGAACTTGGTAGTGTACCCATCACTAGAAGCTTTCAAGATTTATCTGGACAGTGCATCAGGAGACCTCATCTGGCTCCCTTTCCCATGAAAGCTTGGACAAGCTGAACTTTTGAGGTCCCTACCAATGTGGGCTGTTCTCTGATTCTGTGAATAGACATATTCAGAAAGCATTTTGAAACAAGAAAAATGAATGTTGACAGGAAAACTAGAAGGTAAACACTTACAAGTCCTGTGGAGGAGACTGTGTCTTGTGAAGACATTAAAATGTATTGGTTTATCTAGCCTAGAGAGGGGTCTAACTGAGGTGTAACTGCTGCTTTTAGACAGAGTGTAAATACTGGAACAGTGACACTGAAGCGAACAGATAGCTGTGGTTTAAAAGCAAATTAACACAGACAACCCTGGATACATTTAAGCTAAAAGTTTTAAGACAGCTTTTAGCTGTAGAAAGTTCAATAGCAACCAGAAGAGTAGGAACATTTATGGGTGAACATTAACAGCAGTAAAAGATACGTTTACAGGTATAGTCAGAATAGGTATTTTTAGAGATCAGGCAAATACAGGTGGCATAACTTGATTCTCATAACTATGAAAGTAAATAAGACAATCAAACTCTCAAAATTCCAACATGAATTTTGATTTGACCCCTTTTAGCTTATAATTTCTGAAAACAATTTCCAGGAAGCAGCACCTGCCTGTTTGTTTGTTTGTTTGTTTTTTCTGTAGCACTTGCTATTTTTACTCCCTGAAGGTCATCACAAGGCAGTGCTCCCTGGAGTGGAGGAAAGTGTCCATTGGGCTCATCACACAGTAATGGGGTGCATTTCCTTAACTGCAGCACTGCTCCATGACCATTCACTTTCTGGATGGAGGCTGAATGGCATGTAAACATCCTCAGGGCTGGAACTTCTCAGAGACATCTGGGGAGTAGAATGGTGAAGCCCAGGTTATATAATGGAGTTGCTACAGAGAGGGAAATCCGGGAAGGGCCAACGCTTCTCCCCCTACGAATTGCCCTGTTCTCTTCCTCAGACAGAAAGATACTTTTTCTTTAATAAGAGCTGGTGACATCATGTTATTACAGCCTGGTATAACCTTGTGAGTATTTTATACCCTGAAAGTCAAAAAAAGAAAAAGCCTTCAAGCATAGAAGGGTCTTGGTGCCAGAAGAAGTCATTAAAAAATCTCAGGATATGATGAGTTTCCCATTTTAAAATGCTAAAAAGCAGTGCAGGTAGTTTGAATGTTAACCTGCAGATAAAAGATGCTTTCTTTATATTCCCAATGATGGAAGTTTTGACCTTCCACTCGTCATTCCATATTTGCAGATAGTGGAGAACAGACCCTCCAGGGCTAGAAGGGTGAGAGAATAGAGGCATTCAGTGAAAAGCACATCTTTCATAGTGTGTGATCAGCAAAGAAAATGCTGCCTTGTACTGAGGTTGCATTTCAATAGCATCACAGTCTTTGTTTATCAAATATAGTATTCTTGTGTTTCTATTACAAACTTGAGTTTAAGCCTTGTTTCTGCAGAAATGACAAATCCAAATATTATCAGGGAAAAAAAAAAAGAAAGTGATTTTAACTTAAATTCTGTCTGCACAAAGCTCTTTTCATTACAAGCCCAGAAGCCAAACACAACATACATCTACAACATTTGATTAAGATCCACTGAGTATTAAGTATAAACTTACCCACATAAGTTTTCTCCTGCAGTGCTGCTTCTAAAATATTGAATGCTGATCTTTTTGTTTGTCTCTTTTCCCAAAGACAATTTCTGTCTCTCAGGTATCCTGTACTGAAATGTGAGTTCTTTTTCATGTAGAAAACCTTATATCTGTCATAAGGAACTCTGCTGATATAACTTACTGCAATATATTAAAAAGAAAAATCCACTGAAGAGGAATGGTATACAGGTAATCTAGAGGATTAGGAGTCACACAGTCAGTCAACATGTAAAGCCCTTCCAGATGAAAACTAGTGGAGGTATGAGTAAAGTAGTTAAGACTATTGACAGATTCACAGAGATGAGCAGGTAAGATGAGTGTGGAAAGAGATGTGAATTCTGAACCACTATGAAACTCTGTCTTTTAAAATATTTTTTATTATTTTGTAGTTCAGAAGAAAAATGTCAAATTATATTTGTAATCAATAAAAAGTGAAATTTTGTGCTTAGGGAAATTTTAAATATAGAAAGACATATTACAAGTAGATATTTTAGCAGTTAGAGGTGGGGGCAGCTGGGGAGATTGTTTTGGTTGTCATCAGCTTATATCTGTTTTCAGATCTAATACCTCTCTGTGGAGCCAGTGGGAGGTACTGCAGCAAGATACGATAACAGCTATTTTTCATTAATATTTAAGGATCTACTGCATCATTTCTTTTTTGTACTGAGCCACCAACATATGTGCAATAGGGGGCTTTAACAGAAGCAAGATCAGGCTACCTAATCTTTACCATATGCATATACGTGCATGCCATATGCACATTTAAAGTCCATTTGCATTGGGTTTGTGTCAGATTTTTCCCTTCAGTTTTGGAGTCATAAATTACAATGTAGTCATTAATTATATCCATTCTAAACAGCCAGCAATCTTTCCTTACCATCAGTCAATATGAATGAGAGGAGACAACTATATATACAAGTTGCTATCGCTTGTGCAAATTTTGAATTCAAATTACAAAGGGCTGAATTCTCAACATTCTCAGAAAAACACTGATCTTTTTATATATATTACTGGTAATAGAGGTCTGGGGGTTATTTTTCCAGGACAAGGAGTAATGGTTTTATACGAAAAGAGGGTAGATTTAGACAAGATATAGGGAGTAAATCTTTTACAGTGAGGGTGATAAAACACTGCCACAGCCTACAGAATGCCCCACCCCGGGAAACATTCAAGGTCAGATTGGACAGGGCTCTGAGCAACGTTTCCTAGTTGAGGATATTCCTGTTTATTGCAGGGGCATTGGGCTAAATGACTTTTAAAGGTCCATTCCAGACCAAACCATTCTATGCTTCTATGATTATTCCTTATTGCACCTTTATTTTTTCCTCAAGCATGGGAAAGAACAAGTGCTATTCTCCTAGAAGGGCTTTATAAAAGGAGTGATGTAATCCAGAAAACCCCAGATTTGCTGTGAGGGAAAATCATAAATTCCTAAGATTTGTTACTTTGGAAAAAAACCCCACAGTGCTGTGGGGAATTGGGGTTCCCTAATAGACTTCAGCACTGTTTGCAATTTTTGTGATAATAGCAGTTTAAAGATTTGTAAACTATTTGGGAAAGATTCCTATCTCCCATGTTTTTTAAAATGAGACAAATATAAGTTTTAGTTAGGGATGATAATACAGATTGCCAAAATTCCACCTAACATTTATTTGTAAAGGGTAACTGAACTGTCGCAAAATGCTTAGTCAGAGATATCTTGTAGAAAGTAATTTTCAGATATCATTTAAACAAAACTTTTATTTCCATCACAACACCCACTATAAACTAGCTTCATTCTCTTACTGATACCTTTAAAAAACTCCTCTGGGTGTGAAATAAAACAATGAATAATAAAATTGAAGGCTCTGAAAGCATCCCAGAGTTTCTGTTGTCCTAGTCATTAAAACAGTCATCTGTCTCTACCTGATTAAAGCAGCTGCTTCTGCACTCTAGGTGACTTTCTGCTTGTGAAACACCTGTAAACAAATCTGTCAGATGCTGACACTTATTCAGAGAGGTTACAGAGCTCCACATTTTTAAGTTAACAGGGGCTTAAATGGTTCTATCTGCATACCCAACAGGGCATCTTAGGTCCACAGCCATAAAGTCATGGCACTTGCAGAGATGGAGAGCAGCCAAGACACAAACAAGCTTTGACTGCATGACTCAGCACATGGCTGTGATGCTCCTTGCAAATGTCCTCTTCAGTCTTCCTTTTCCTCATCCATCATGGAAGACAGTCTTACAAGGACTGCTTGCACACAGTGATATCTCCCTGTGCAAAAGTAATTGATACTGGCTCATTATAAATTTGACCCTCACAACCTAAATGCCAAATCAAGGCTGGTTTTGTCCATATGACAAAATTCCACAAGGATGAGTGTATATATTTCTTCTCCAGCTCGACAGGAACTTGCAGTAAGTGAGCAACTCTATTTGATGAACAGCAAATTTAATACCTATGAAACCTCTTCACCGAAATGGTTGTACAAAAAAACCCCCAAATCCCACTAATAACTCCTCCCCAAAAACCAAACCCAACCAACAAATAAAATCAAGGATATTTCATTCTTTTAAGTCTGGTATATTATTTATATATATTTTATTCTTGCTGTGCTCTTCAAAGCTTTTGTAACCATTCCTGTGGCTGTAGATACACTAGAAATCTCAAAGGTTAATTAACCTAGTTCTTATCAGCAATTACAGTAATGGCCAGCTAGCCAAAATACTAATCTCCCAATGTGCAGCTTAAGCTTTGTATCTGAAATCAATGATATTTGCAAGCAGCCTGCAATGTTATACATACTGCAGCCTAGTGTTAAATACCATCCCATATCTAGTTTTTGAACTTGAGTCCCAGGACTCACTCTGTCATATTCAGTAGAATTTTATTCTGCAAAGAGGCCCACAGATTTCCCCAGAATATATGGCGTAGTTATGCATGTATCATCTGAAAGAAATCTGTCTTTGGGCTCTATAGAATCACTCTCAACACAAGCATTACAGTATTTTTAGTGTTAACCATATGGCCTGTTCATTGCATCCTCAAAGGACGTGCAACATGTTATTACTCCATCAAAGATGACTTTAACTTAGATTTCATGTAAAAGGAAGACCATCATTCTAATGTTAATACTTGTGTTGTACACATTAACACCATATTGCTCCTTCTCACTTTATTGTTTCTTACACAACAGTCTCCTAAGCTGTAGAAGCGTAAGTCTACTTCTATTTTCATAGTAGGATTTAGCTTCTTCACAGTAGGATAAAGGCCATTCGACTCGATAAACTGTATTCATGTGTGGAACACTGTGAATTGTGTTTGTGTGTATTCTGTTGTGCCTTTCATTTTGTCAATAATAATAAAATAAAAAAAAAAACAATGACTGTTTGTTACTGAAATCTGTTCTAGTTTGCTTTAATTTCCTTTCTTTCTAAATAGATGTGTTTACAGGAGAAATCTCCACTCCGAGGTACACAGAGTGGAAAAATCCCAGAGGTACATTTTGGATTCTGCAGGGAATCAGAAAGCTGCACATACTCCTAGCATTGCTTCTGAAGCTCTCATGTTGAGAGAAATCACAGGGCTTGCTGAATCTCACAGCAAAAACCTGCTGTCTCAGCAACAATTACTGTGGATGTGCTTACAAACTGACACCAGTGATAATGTCACTGTGCAGCTGGGATCTTAAATGGAACCTGCTGCTCCCCACCAGCTTATTCAAGCAGATTTATGGGTGGGGAAAAAATAGGCAGAGGGGCAGAGAGGATATAACAGCATTTGTGTGTGTGTGTATCACGTATACATAAAAATGCAATCATGCATTTAGAAATGAAAAGTATTAAAAGGTGAAGAGGGTGAAAGAACACCACCTGCCACTCTGCAGGGGATTCAGGGCATCAGGAAAGCAGCGCAATGCTAGCAGGTGAGCAGGGCAGCAGGAGCCTGGTAGCTGGCAGCCAACATGTGGCCAGGCAAGCAGGCAGCAAACACCTGGATGCTTCTTTGTGAACCAGCCAGCAGGAGCCTGGTGCAGAGCAGAGAGCAGGTGGATGGGGCGGCAGCCAGGCTGGGTACCTGGCAGCTGTTTGGGGTCAGCTTGTCAGAGAGCTCACTACACAGAGCCATAAAAAGGGCTTTTTGCTTTGTCTCTGTTGTCTTATGGTTATTCACATATTTTAACAGGAAAGAAGAAACCCAGCTTCTCCAAAGTGCCCTTAGTGGGGAAGAAGAAGGCTGTGCCACAGTTCAATAAATTTTCCAGCAGTCATTTCAGTAATTTTCAAAGACTATCTCAGTTTCAGCACCTCTTGAGAAATACTGGAATGAAATTCCCTTACTCACATTGGTCAGTCATTAAATGGCTCTTGTTTTAAATATCATGGTCCATATTTAGATCTCCAAGCAAGGAAAGCTAGCACATTAAGCAGTGTAAAACAAGCCACAGCAGCAATAACATTATAAACACCTTCCAATGAGCACTACAGCAATGAGATAATTTTTCAAATCCTAAGAGGAAAAAATAGAGACTATGGAAGAGCTGATGGTGTTCATTACAGCTCTGCCTACTTCAAGGCACTACACTGACTGTCACTATCTAGAAACTGGCTTTGTATGTCCATCCTGTCCCTGATGAGCCCTGCAGAGCATGGCAACCAAAGAATAACAAGAGCTATTGCTGCAATGTCAAACCCCCGGTTATGAAGGGGACTAGCTTGGAACCAGGGTGCAAATTGATGAGCTTTTAAGACTTGAGGTTGCACAGCTCATTAAACTCTTTTAATGAAAATTATATTTTTTTCTATGCATTTTACAGACTTCATTCTTTCCCTGAAGAGTTTACCATGCAGCTGACCTATTCAATTAAAAAATCTTTCACCAGTTTGAGTCATCTGGGATAAAACTGGATATACATGAAATTAAATCAGAACCCTTCCTTTGGAGAGAACAGAAAAAAACCTCTGTACTGATCAGAATGTGGTTTTGTGGTTTTATTCTTTCTTTCTTTCTTTTTCATTGCTAATACATAACTCTCTATAGAGTGTATTTGCAGCCAGGGAGTAACCTCTTCACTCCCTGGCAATGCACTGACATGATGCAGGGTATAGCACATTCCTCGGGTGTATAAACAGATGGATATTATGTAGGAAAAAGGAAGTGGTATTACCTCTGACTACTACATTGATGGAATTGCACAGATAAATAGAGTATTCATATTTTAAATAAAGGGTTTGTAAATAAATTGCTAACTAAAAAAAAAAAAAAAGGTAAAAAAAAAAAAAAAGTAAATTTTGTGAATATAACCCAGTACAATGTTTTAATAGAAACATTAAAGAGGAAGAAAACTGACGGCAAATCACAATTTAAAACAAAACAAAACAAAACAAAAAACAAACAAACAAAAACTAGTTACACTGAAAGAAAAATGTTAACAATTACATTGCTAATGGTATTTGTTCCAGAAACAACTGCTGAAATGGTAAAATAATGCATTCCTGTCAGAGTTAGATTGTTTAAATAACACTACAAAAATAGCTTGTTTAATAGGTAGCACATTATAAGAAGACTAAAATATACAACTTGGAGGAATGTGTGAAATATTTTAAGAAGTAATCTGCAGGTAAAGACTATAATATATATTCATAAAGGGCAAAAGTTAAAATTGTGCAAGCAACCTTGGCTGTTAATTTCTTAACTGGAGTGCTTACCTTTGCAACCTTTGAATTTTCTTCATTAAGACATTCTAAGTAGTTGATCATTTTTATAGTGTTCAGAGGCTGAGATACCATGGAAACAGGCTGAAACTAGGGGAGTGGTTGTAGTATTAGAATAATTAGCAGTGAGTTGTGGTACAAAGATGCTGAGCAATGCTTATCCTTCTGAGTTCAGCCTTACACAGTGACTTAGCATTTTTTCTATACTGGGTTTTTTGTCTGTGTTCTTATGCACATCTGCACACATTCACATCAGTCAGTGTGCACATAAAATTTTTTCTCATGTCGTATAATATGTACTTACTCTAGAAAAACATGCTCTGTGATGTCCATGTACTCTACTACTTACTGAAAGTGAAATTGCCAACAGACTGTTTCTCATTAGAGTGGTTTGCTTTGTTCCAGAGGAAATCCAGTAGTTGTGTGCACTAGTTTACCAGCACAGTTCCTACTTTTTTGATGTTATGGCTATTTGCATAATGTGATCTAATGTTCCGGATCTGCAGCCCAACATCTTGATATATTATTAATAAGATACCTTCCTTACTGTGAAATTCTCTGTGAAATCAAGGATCAATGTTTGTTGGAACTTTCAGAAAAGGAAGGAGGAGGGTGTCAGTATGAATTGGCAGCATTTTGTTGTCCTTGAAATCCTTGGGTTTTAGTTTAAATGAGAAAATCACTTTGACCTATTTGCTTTGATCATATTTGCTCCAGGAAGAATATAGAAATGCTGTGTGGTGCAGTTATGCTCAAGGTGCATTGTGAAAATCATAAACACATAAAATCATTTATGCTGGAAAAGAACATCAAGAACTTTGAGTCTAACCTTTAACCAAGTACTGTCAAGTCCACCACAAAACTATGTCCCTAAGTGTCACATCTACGTGTCTTTTAAATACCTCCAAGGAAGTATCAATCTCTTCCTTGGGTATCCTGTTCCAATGCTTCTGATGCAGAAAGCACCATTTTATTTATATTTTTGGAGTGACAAGGATATTAGAAATTCTTCTTTGAACCTGGGAGGTAAGAAAATACCAGAAACTATAATTTTCACTTTTAAAGAATGCTGTAATATTATAACAATGTTACACAAGTTTATCTGAAACTAGTTTTACAGCTAAAGTTTCTAAATGAATTAGTACTGTAAGTAATGAACAGGAGGCAGATGTTATTTTGGTTTTCTCAAGAGAGTGTTGTTGTCAGCAAAGAGTGTTTTTGTCAACAAAGAGTGTTATTGTCAAGTGGGTAAAGATAATTTTTTTGCAATAGCAGTAACCTTTAACAATAGATACTTATTTTCCACTGAAACCTTTTACAACATTTCACATATCTTGCACTGCAAAGTATGTTCTTACTGAAAACATTCCACAAGAATTTATCTTAATGAATTGATCTAACCCTAAAACGTTCTCTTAGCTTCTCAGTTAACAAAAAGGAGCACTTTGCCAAAATGTGAAAATTTTGCCAAATTGAAGGAAATTGTGTATTATAGGAATTTGGAGAAGAAACTGAGGCTTATTTTCTGTTCTTCTAACATTAAACTGAGCAGATTATAATTCCTTTAAAGAAAATTAGGCAGGGGATACCTTTTTTTCTTGGCCATGTCTGTGAGTAATAGGTTCCTATCCATCAGAGAGTATACATTTATAATGAGCATTCAGCATGCAACATGGCATTTCTGCTGATAGAATGATTTCCTTTTACCATGGGATATATTCCAGGAAACATGATGTAGGTCAAAGGCCAGCTGGATGACACTGATTTTACCCAAAACTTAAGGGCAAATGTCTAGGTAGTTGTTTGTTTTGTGAGAGAAAGAGCTGTTTGAGGTTTCTTTGGTAGGTTTGCTTTGTCTTACTGAAAAAAAAAAAAAATCTTCAGTGTCCAGAATTCTCTTTGAAAAGCAAACCAAAATTTCTCTATTTATGTAAAAAAATATAACAAAGTTGGTCACATTATAGTAAAGTATTGTGAACAGAAAACTAATCTCTTTGAAAGCATCAGGAAGATATTTAAGCAATCCCTATTAACATTTTAGCCCAGCTCTTAGTAACAAACATTAACAGCTTTTTAAAACAGGGTGAGATATCATTTGGAGATGCAAAACATAATTTTAAGGTTTTCCAGGTATCATAATGAGAGTTTTTTCTTAACATTGAATATTCATGGTGCATCATTAAAGTAATGATAAACATAAAAACTGATGTGAACGTTTGACTAATCTGTTCTTATTTGTTTGGAAGAGCTGTAGTAATTGCCTGATTTGTAAATTAAACATCTGCTATGGGAATAAACAAAAACATAACTGAGCATATTCAAATAAATTGAATTCACCTTAGTTCCATAAATTTTATTATATGGGTTCATCAGTTTTATTATACCTGAGTGCTGTAGCGCTATGGATTGCATTACTTAATTTCCTTTTAGAGACCCTATGTGTTACAATAAATATTTTTTGGTTCTAAAAAACTATTGTTCCTATAAAAGATTTTGGTTTGTCTGGATTTTTTTCTCTAAAAGATGGTTAATAAAACAACCTATTTAGAGTAAATTTGTCTACTATGTTTGTTTTTTACTAAACTGTTATGCTGGACCAACAGAATGTCAAAAAGTCTCTACTTACATACCAGCCCACTTCAGATATGCCATAATTTTATTTTTTTTTTATATGCATAAGAAATAATTTTGTATTTAAAGTTTCCCTGATTTGCTACCTGCCAAGTTTCAAATAGTGAAAGATTAGGACTAAAGCAAAACAAGGAACATTGATTAGATAGGGTATCCTGCTATTCCGTTAGGACTGCAGAACAAAAGTTCTGTGCAAACACTGAAAATGCCATGTTGAACACTCCCTTGAGATTCACAGGCCAGGACTACATCCCCACAGAAAGTTTAGCATAAGATTAAAGAGCTGATGTATGTCTGGTTATTTATTCTTCTTAAGCTTATGAAACTCTATACACATGAACTTAAATCAAGAATCTCAGAAAACCTTCTGTTCTTCTGCTTCAGAAGGGTTTTCTACCTTGCTTATGACTGTGCTTGAGTGTCTTACCCCTTTGATGTAAGGTAATTTCAGAGCATTGCAACTTCAGCTTTTTCTTCTCAGTGAAGAAATGGTTCAAATTTGATTTACAACAAAGGGATGCTAGAGTTCACCAAAACTACCTTCCCAAAGAAGGACTGAAAACACAGCACAGAAATTGCTGAAATCTGAAAACAAGTTCAGCTCAGGAAATGAGTTGGAACAGTCATCATTCCAGGTAATCTCAATCAGGGCACCATATTCTGGAAGTAAATTTATTAATCTACAAATCAGATACAGTCTTTTTTCCTATCATTTCATTTAGACTTGTAGGAACAAATGGACTTGCTCCATACAATTGGACTTCTCCTCAGCATCCCACACTGTAGTGTGATGTGAAATTTTGTCATTATGTCCAGGGAGGCATTTGACATTCACTAGAGAAGAAATAAAAACTGTTCTTCTTAGGAACTGATGGCAAAACTGCCATTGGCTGCAGAAGCCAACTTTCTGCATTCTGTGTTTCTAGTGTTTTGTTAATGAATGTTAATTGTGTGTCATGTGAAAGAAGAATATGAGCCCACAGATTCCAAATTAGTGGGCATGTAGGAGGAAAAAAGGCTATTTTAGTTTTTTACTTGCATTGTCTTTTCATCAGACAGGACATGGTTTTTGTGGGGTTAGTTTGTTTGTTTGTTTGTTTGTTTGTTTGTTTGTTTGTTTTTGGTGAAGTTTTAAGAAACAGAGGCAAAACTCCGGCAAAAAAAAATCACTGCTTGTGAAGCCTGAGAAATTATTCAAACCACTGTTGAACATAAGAAATTTCGTAAAGATGCAATTGTCTGTTAATCTTAAAACCATCTTTGCTGAGTGTGAACCTTAGTGTCAGAAATTCAAATCACCATATTCCTTTTGAAGAGCTTTCATCGATACATAGGTGACTAGAACTCCTGTATATCCAACACACTGCACTTCTTCAGAAGCCAAGCCCTCACCATAATAAGTATATAAAACCTTGCATCTTGATTCTACAGAGGCATTTAAACATCAAGTGAGCTTTGGGAATAGGGGAGAGGTGGACTGGCAAGACAAATCCGTGTAATACTTAGTCACTCATAAATAGATACATGTACCTAACTTGAGGCACTTGAATCTCACTTATAGATAGTAAAGACACATAAATTACTAGTCAGAGGCTTGAACAGTAATGCAGTTTTCCAAAACACAGCAATGTGGCAGATATTGAAAAAGAATCAGGTCTTGTTTGATGACATAAAAAACAGTGCTTTGTCATTCGGGGAGATAAAGTGATAATATTACATTATCATCCTAGACCTTTATATTGCTCTGGGGTTTTAGTTTTAATAGCAACCATTACCTTCAGAGAGGGAATATTTTTTGTTTTCCTTCCACTCTCCAGAATAGCTATTTCTTAATAATGTAGCTTGTGATAGTAGCAGCAAAAATTAGAAATAAATTATTCTCATAATTTCTAGGGGAAGCAAAAACCTGTACTTTCTCTTGCAACAGATTTTAGTCTGAATGTGTCACCAAAATAGATTGTTTATTAATTTTAAGTATAGATATGTACTATGTACTTTTCTAATGAAAGCTGCCATACATAAAAGGCAAAATCATAGGATAATCTTAACTCTCGAACAGTTTTCTAGTACCACCCACCCATCTCTCCATAGGGCTTCACTCCTCACTCTCTCCTACTTCATGTGCAAGGTGAAACGTGGTTTGTGAAAGAAGCCCTGGAATTCTGCTTCACAGGGAAACACACTCTGCATCACAGTAGTATCATGCATCACTCTGTAGATACACTCTCAAATTTCCACTGCTGGATAAAATCATAAATTTTGATACATAAATGTATTGAGCAAAATAGCCCTTCTTCTCCAGCCTTCTCCAGGTTTTTTGCTGGTAAGCCAAAATAGTTTTCTGTTTAATAACCAAAGCTTCCCTTACCTTCTCTGCTACTGGGACTCATTTTTGTGTTCAGAAACTCATATGTAGGACTGTGGGCTTTACCTTCTACACACCTTTTGGTCTCAAGTTGTACGTTTTAAGGAAGTTTGACCTCTTTTATATGCGAAGAAATGTGGCAAGTATTTTTCCTAAGAACAGCACTGAAAAGCCAATTGTAGTCAGGGTCAACTGCAATCCTGGGTTTCCAAGGCCCCTCAGTCAAAAGACTAAGTCCCTCTCTCACTTCAGTACTGGAAAACTAATTTCACTTTCTCACTGGCTCCAGGGCAGAGTCTTTCAAAAGATGTTGGCTGCATTTCACGTACCTCAACAAAGGAAAAGGGAGTGTGACTGGTTTGGTAGCTATCTGAATGAAGATTTCCAGTAGGGTCTATCAGCTCCAGCTTTGGAGCATAACGTGAGCTCACACACACCTGTGTGTGCACCCTCAGGTGTGCTGCAGTGCCACA
This sequence comes from Pyrocephalus nanus, assembly GCA_038380795.1. Taxonomy (NCBI): domain Eukaryota; kingdom Metazoa; phylum Chordata; class Aves; order Passeriformes; family Tyrannidae; genus Pyrocephalus; species Pyrocephalus nanus. The sequence continues at coordinate 48,657,871 of CM076260.1, forward strand.
GGCTCTGCACACTTTGGAACCTAGAACTGCACAATATGTAAGTGTAGGCTTGGATTTTGTAATAGCTTGGAAGTAAAATATTTTGTGTTATAATTCCCAATGGTTTTTCCACACTGTTGATTGCCTGCTTTGATTTCTCTTGTTATCCTTGTAAAGGTAGTGTCCTGAATGCTGACGGCAGAAAACTTGGCACTCACAGAGGCTGTAATTCTATGGTAGCAAATATTGGAGCTGGTCTGTAATTTGTGATATACAATAACTGCTATAATGGTACAATGCCTGTGGGTAAAGCAGTGAAGGGAATATAATGCAGCTAATATCTGTTCATTTCATGCGTTTTTAATTTGTTTTCTTTTTCTGAATGTATCCTATGTGAAATATTTTAACCATTTCACAACATTTTTGTGAAGATAGTTGTTTTTAATTACACATTTATATCATCCACCACACTCAGCTTCCTAAAAGGCAGACATAAGTTTCCAAAGTTTTTCTCATTTTTAATTTCTTTTCTATTGATTTACATTTTCTATTTTAAGGCACTTATTCTGTACTAATAACAGGCAAAAGTTATGTACATATTGCTTTGGCCAGACTACTCTTTGACATTTTAAAATCAGTTTTTTAAGAATGATATGGTTTACTTCTATATTTATTTTTTAGAAATCTTGTATACTGGTAGTTTGTGTAAGGAATTCTATAGCTCTTCTCTGTAAAACAAAAATATCTCTTATGTTCTATTAGAAGGCAGTAGTTGCCCAGAGGATACTAACAAGAGAGGAGGAGAGAGTTTCTTAAAGAGTTTGCTGAAACTCTTATCTGCAACTAATAGCACAGGACAGCTGGAACTCCCTTAACAGTACAGTGCTTCTGGGACTAAAGCTGTTGCCTGACACAGATTGATAATTTATGCTTGTGAATGGCCACTGGGATGTTTCTGGTATATAACTGATGGACAGTAATAACTGAGGATTTGTATCTGGAGCGTTACGAGATCTCCTCGGTTTGAAGGCTTTCAAGTGCTTTATACTGCCCATCACGGTAAAGTGATGTAAAGTAGGTCAGGTTAGAAGGAGGGAAGTGAGATGGGAAATCATCAGTTGGTACAGACATTAGCACATTGTGATCTCATCTGCTGCTGTGAAGCTGTAACACAGACTTGATAAAGTCTGCCAAAAATATTTTTTTCTGTACCTGTCAGTGATTCTTTCTCCTCCTTACAGTTGTTATGTCTGACTGCAGCATGTTTTAAATAATAATGAGCCAAGTGGGAAAGTGTTGTTAATGCAATTTGTATATGAATGCTAAGCAAGTTTTTGCACAGTTTTGTATAAAAAGGTATATTGGTAAACATGAACCACTACAGTACTTGTCTTTTGCAGTGAGGTATATAGACATGGCCAAACACAATGGTGGTGTATAAAATGCAAATATTGTGTCCACGAAAGGTATGTACTAAAAATCTCTCCAATTCTTTTTTTTTACTGTGTAATTTTATATAGTTTATAATACCTCTCTACTGGCTTTCAGCACTCATTCCTTAATAAAGATGGAGGTAAAAATCCTAAATAAGACTTTTTGCAGCATTTTTAGCATTAATTTGTTTTTCATGTTTCTTTTATATATATTTTCCACTTTTTTTCAGTATTGAATCCCAAATGATTCTATTTACTTTTAGTTTTTTTTTTTTTTTTAGCCCTCTGTGTGCACACCAACACTCATACAGCTGTGTACATTCATCTTTAAATGTAAAATCCACAGAGTGGGTGTGATATAAACATCCCTATATAAACAATAATTCTTAGAAGGAATAAAGGCCTGTGGCAAGTTAGCTGATAAATGCAATTCAGTGCAGAACTCCTCTACAATTAGTTCCTAATTGCCTCTTACACTGGTTATTTAGCCATATTCCTCAAACATAAGCTAACTAGTTATATTGTCCTTGTTTAGGTACTGAAATATTCTTGTTATTCTCTCTCCCTTTCAGTTTTAAAGAAAAACTTCACTGAGGTGCTCTAAGACCTTATCAGTCTAGTGTGTGTATAAAGAGAAATATCTGACATGTCCCTGCTTCTCAGTAGTTTTGAAATAGATAGAAGTCATGAAAAAATGACACTTTATAATAAAAGACCATTAAAGAAATTTATCTACCTTTGGAAGAACTGCTGTCAGGACTTGTCATTTTGTACAAGATCATTCCAAGTAGTCAATTGCTGTAGTGAACATGGTTTATCTTACCTGAATTCTTCTTTGTCTCATTTGGCCACAGACGTTATAATGGGATTTTATTAATAATTTTAGTATGTTGCTGTTTACATATAACAGGTCGTATAGGTATCAGACCAAACAAGAGTCTTAATAGAAAAAAGTAAATTTAAATTTACCTGACAATGTCAGGCATACTGATGACTGGAACTTAGTTGTTTTAAAATTAATTGTCCTTCCAACAGTGATCCTTTCAACCTCTTCCACCAGATGTACAGTGGAAAATATTAAGTGTTACATATAAAAATATCATTTTATACAAAGAGATGTATGCTTTCCAGATGAGTAAAACTGTCCACTAAAGTGAAAGAAGAACACATAGTAGTTTGTGCTATGATGAACATATCAGGAAACAGTCTAGAAAAGGTGCTGAAAACTGCCCTTCAGGGAAAAAACAGTTACAAAGGAAGAGATATTCATCTATATAAATATATTCAATATTCATCTGTATTCAGAAAAGTGAATACAAAAGTATTATTGAAAAAAAGAGCTTACTCCTAGAACATATCTTGGCAATTCTCAGACCAGCCATGGCCTTATCTTTGTATTAGATAGCCTCTGTTTAAAACACAGGATGAGGTGGCAGGAGAACCATCTCCTTTCATTCTTTCATCACTCCCAGACGTCCCTGAACATGCTACTATGTGAGAGTGATGCTCATCCTCCCTTTCCTTCTGTCTTGATTGTAAGGTTTTATCATCAGATTCAAAGGCAAGAGAGAAGAGCACCTCATCCAGTGAAGATTAGCAGCAACAGATTAAAATGGGATGGGAGATGGGAACTAAATCCAGGTGTCTGCTGTATAGAAGAGGATATCCCTTCTCCTGCACTGTCATTTTAAAACAAGATTCAGGTCTACTCTATTTTAGTACAGAAACTGTACCTCTCTTCTGGTGTAGATTTTGAATGCTAAATACCAAAGGATATGGTGTCTTTTCATAGTTTTCTTTAGACCTCCAAAATCCCAGAAGGGCACAGGATTTCAAATAATTCTGTCATCTTTGCTGGATCCCTCCTTAAAACTGCAAACTTAGTCTATTGCTAACCTATAGCCAAAGCTAATGAATTAGGTCTTGGGGAAGAAAATGGTCCTGCTGGTCCTTGGACCTGGAGTGAGGTGAGGTCCTGAGAAAGGGGGTCAGACGCAACACTCACTGCGGCTGCAAGCATCCCATTGAAAACACACAAGGCTTTATTTCACTCCAGATCACCAAGTCAGTGTTTTTAGCGTTTGCTCCTGACTGAGCAGGATTTTGTGTGATTAATGTAAAGAAGTCAGCATGGTGAAACATGAGGCATCCTGCTTCCTGGATATAGCCCTGAGGTGAAGTCTCACAAAGCAAGGAGCTGTGGAAGATGGGCTTCAACTGGAAAAGTCAAAACAACTGTGCCAGTAATTGTGTATAGCCAAAATCATGTTTTAAATAACATTAATAGTACCCTCAATACAAGGCGTGAAATATCATTGGCTCTGCTAATCTGAGTATCCCACTGTTCTGACAATTTCATTAAACCCTTAATAATCCTTTAAAATGAGCAATCATTAATCTATTCATTTGTATGGCTTGTTGTTGAACACAGTGATAGACATCATGTTCTTTCACTGTTAACAAGTGCCAATTCTTGGGCATTGTGACAAGTTTCATTTGTCAGTGTTCATGCAATTTTCCACAGAGTTACTATTCTTTCCACCAGGGTATCCACATTTGGACTAAGCAATTTTGCCACAAAGAAATCCCACAGAGTTTTTCACAACTTCTTTATAAAAATAGCTTGTGTTAATTACTTTGTGCTATCAAGGTGTATAAACATGATTCAGCATTATGTTTGAAAAGAGAGATAAGGAAATTTACCCTTATTTGACCATATGCTTACTTAATAGCATATGCCTCAGCAGTTTAGAAAGCCATTACAATTGTTTTTTGAAACAAAAAATAATGGTTTGATGAAACAGAGAAGAACATTTTTTTGCTAGAGAAGGAAATGTGTTATTATTTTTCACTAATAAATCCTGCAAAGAAGAGAAATTAAAAAGATTTCAAAAAAGAATATCCATTTCTCTCTCCCTTGTCTCCTAAAAACCAATACTTAGAGATCAAATCTAAACCTAAAGACAGCTATACTATTTCTTGTGTCTTTTTAGTTATCATTTATGCAGCAGAAAAGAAAATAATTAGGACAATTTTCTGGAGGAAAAACTCTAGTACTCCAGCTAGAGACTCCCCATGCCTTATCTTGACTTCCAGTAATGCCACTGGCTGCTTCAAGTCTTGCAGGTAAATTGCAGGATGTTGCTCCTCTGAATCATCTGCTACTCATTTAGCCTTCAGAAGTGACTCAAGCCTGATGAAGAGGCCTGAATGAAAAGGCTACTACAGACATATTAATATGTCTACATCAGTCATTATCCTCAGAAGTGGAGACAAAGTCTTATCCCCAGTGGCTCTTATTCACCAAACATTTCAATGAGTTTGTAAAGAAGAGCAAACAGGGATGTACTACATGGTTGGGCAGTACACGAAATATATGATATAGGAAGAAAAAGTCCTAAACTGTAGTGCCACTATGGAAGCACTTTTGGATCTCACACCCAGTGTGGTCGTCTACTTCATGTATCAAAATGAGGAGGAGAAACAATTAAGTGGGATATGAATTCCTTCATACCCAAATGAATCTTTTCCTGCAGCTGGAATATTTGTAACACATTACTGCAGTGTGGAATACCTGGTGCCAAATAATATTTGTATTTCTAACTCTCATCATGCCTTGAGTTCACCTCCCTCATGAGTTCATGCTCCTTCAATTAGTTCTGTAACTTTGGTAGGGCTGTGATAATTTCTCAGATTTGGTGAAATGAGAAGCCTCTTAGTCATAGATATAGAGCATTTCTTTCCTTTACCTGGCTAACTCTTTTCATGAAACATTTCGTTTCCTCAGAGATCTCTACTCCTGGCTGATATTGGACAAGATATCTCGAAGTTAAGAGAGGAAAGAAATATCTATGTATGTAAGTACAGATATTGATCAAAGATGTGATTGTGTGAGACTGATTTTCCTGATGAGCCAGGTTAAAAGTCATATAATGACAAGGTTTCTGAGTTTATGGATTACTATTTGATAAAAGTTATAATGAATAAAATGTCTTTCATTTCTAACTTGCCGTGTCTGATTTGGGCTATGCAAATCCCTGACACATTGATGTTCTCTCAAACCATACATAAATAAAAAAAAAAAGTAAAGCCATTATCAGAAATTCTGTTCTGGTTATATTTGAGCTGGAGAAAAAAATTGCTAAATTGCTGGTTGCCTGCCCAGATTACCTAGGCACCAGATCTGCCAAAAAAAACCCTGCACGAGTAGTACCTAATCTAATGATGCCAGAGTAATTACAGCTACCTTACACACTTATATTAATAGGGTTTCCTAGCCCTCATTATTTGATGGGACTGGATTTATGGCACGATTACATGGACAGTTATTCCAGAACAGCTGAGGGGAAGGTAATCTATGGCAGGGAGTCATTTTTGAGCCATTTTGGGTGAAAATGGAATGTTAGCCTCTTAAATTGCCTGAGTTACAACAGCACATGTGTCTGCCCAAAGCCTTGGCTCCTAGAGAGCAATAATCCACAAGGCCATGATTTAGGTACAGTGATAGATTAATTGGATGTACTGTTAATTCCATATACATATAATCACTGATATACATAGAATCATTAAGATTGAAAAGGATGTCCAAGATCATCGAGTCTAACCTTTGACTGAACGTTACCATGTCAACTAAATCATAGTACTAAGTGCCATGTCCAGTCATTTCTTGAAAACTCTGGGATGTTGATTCCATTACTTACCTGGGCAGCCCATTCCAATGCTTAATCCTTTCAATGAAAACTTTTTCCTGATGTTTAAACTGAACCTCCCTTGGTGCAGCATGAGGCTATTTCTTCTTGTCCTGTCACCAGTTGCCTGGGAGAAGAGACCCACCTCCACTTCTCAACAACCTTTCAGGTAATTGTAAAGAGCAAGAAGGTCTCCCCTAAGCCTCCTTTTCTCCAGGCTAAACAACCCCAGCTCATAAGACTTGTGCTCCAGACCCTTCACCAGCTTTGTTGCCCTTCTCTGGATGTGCCCTAGCACCCCAGTGTTCAGTGTTCGCTACTCAGTGTAGTGAAGGGCCCAGAACAGAACGCAGCACTTGAAGTGCACCGTCATCAGCGCCAGATACATAGGAACGATCACTGCCCTAGTCCTGCTGGCCACACTGTTTTTTACACAAGCCTGGATGCCATTTGCCCTCTTGTCCACCTGGGCACACTGTTCTTTGAGCCAGCTGTTGACAAGCACCCCAGGTCCTTTTCTGCTGAGACATGTTCCAGCCACTCTTTCCCCAGACTGTAGCACCTCATGGAGTTGTTGTGACTCAGGCCAAAGACTCAGAACTTAGCCTTATTGATCCTCATACAGGTGGCCTCGGCCCATCAATCCAGCCTGTCCAGATCCCTCTGCAGAGCTTTCTTACCCTCCAGCAGATCAACACTCCTGCTCAGTTTGTCTGCAAATTTACTGAGTGGGCACTAGGTCCCCTCATCTCAATCAGTAAAGATATTAATAAAGATATCAAACAGGACTGGCCTCAAAACTAGTCCCTAGGGATCAGCTGCCAACTGGATGTGGCACCATTCACCACTGCTCTCTGGGCTCAGCCATCCAGCCAGTTTTTAACCCAGGGAGAATGTACCTGTTCAAGCTGTGTGCTGCCAGCTTTTCCAGGAGAATTCTGTGGGAGGCAGTATCAAAGTTTTTCCTGAAATCCACAGCCTTTCCCTCATCCATTAGACAGGGCATAAAAGGAGATCATGTTGCTCAAGTGTACCTGCCTTTCTTAAGTCCATGCTGGATGTGTCTGATCCCCTCACTGTCCTGTGCATGCTGTGTAATCGCACTCAAAATCTGTTCCATAACCTTCCCCAGCACCAAGGTCAGGCTGAGAGCCCTGTAGTTCCCTGGATTCTCCTTCTGACCCTTCTTGCAGATAGGTGTCACACTGATCAACCTCCAGTCAACTGGGACCTCACCATTTAGCCAAGCCAGGGCTGATGACAAATCATGGAGAGAAGCCTGGCAAGCTCTTCCACCAACTTCCTCAGTACCTTCAGTTGGATTCCATTCAGATCCATAGACTTGTGAGTGTCTAGGTGGCTTAGCAGATCCCTGACAACTTCTTTCTGGACTGCAGGGGATCTATGCTACTCCCTGTCCCTGTCTACCACCTCAGTGGTCTGGCTATTCTGAGGATAACCAGTCTTTCTGTTAAAGATTGAGGCAAAGAAGGCATTAAGTACCTCAACATTTTTCTCATCCCTGGTGACAGTGTTCCACCACACATCCAATAAAGGGTTCCCTCCTTTTGCTGTTAATGTATTTATAAAAACATTTTTTTTACCATTCACAGCAGTGGCCAGATTGAGCTCTAGCTGAGTTTTCACCTTTCTAATTTTCTCTCTACATGACCTAATATCTTCCTTGGACTCTTCCTGAGTTGCCCGCACCTTCTTCCAAAGATCATGTGTTTTCCCCCTGAGTTTCAGCCAAAATCACTGTTCAGTCAGGCCAGTCTTGTTCCCCGCCAGCTCATCTTTCATCACACAGGGACAGCTTGCTCCTGCACCTTTAAGATTTCCTTTTCTTTAATGTGCCTTTCAAGTGCCTTTTTTCATTTTGTGAGAGTAGACACACTTGAATGGACAATTTCTTTTTTAATTGAAGCCATGTATGGAAAGGAAGGATTCTGAGGGGTCTACTAGAATCTCTAGCATCTTCAGAAATCCCATTTTCCTGAAACTGAGGAATATTATGGAATGAAAAAGGAAGCGATGACTACTAGCAGTTTTAGTTTGATTTTTTTTTTTTCAGAAAATAGCTATTGCAAAAATCTAAGTTATCATAAGATACTCCAAAATCTTCTTGTATAAAAGATAGCATTGCACACAAATACACACGGTAATTGCTACTGCTTTAAGCTGCTAATCAAAATAAATTCCCAGAGTAACACAATTTAAAGCTGTCATGACATGAGACTGGTTAGGACAATCTGGCATTTATAAGAAAATCTATTTAGTTATCTTTGAGCTTCACTGTAAAGACTGCCAAATTTAGGCCATATTATGATCCAGTTAGTCATGCTGATTAATACTATTCTGTGAACATAATGCTATTGATTAACTAGGATGACTCACTGAATAAAGTCTTATTCAGTATAAGCAACGAAGTAGAATCTGACCCATTTGGGAAACAGTCTTCTATTTAAAGAGCTCATAGGGACATCCTCTTTGTGAATGATATCATCAAGTTTCTGCTGCCCTGACATACACCTACATTTGCTGTATAAAAGGTATATAATTTTGTGTAATTATTTTTTTCAATTTAATATTAGAAACTTGGAGAAAGAGAAGCTGCAGCTACAGCAAGAACTTTTTAGTTTTTCAATTAAGTAAGCATATTAGTAATACATGGACTAATAATTACACTGTTGAAACAAATGAACCAAAATGCAGTAAAAGCCAGAAAACTAAGAATTAATACTTTATCTATTGACTGTTTAAAAGATAATATGTTCACAAAAGAGGCAGTGTAGAAGAAATAATTGACTAAGGTAGCACAGTGGGGAAAATCCCTATTTTACCAAAACTTACTTTATTTACAGGTTTTCTAAAACAGTATGAATATTTACTGAGTTCTAAAATGCGACACTCAGGAAACTGCTTATTTCTTTTTCTTTTGACTTCTGAATTAAAATCTGACATACATAGTGAAATATTTGTTTAAAGCATACATTTATTTGCTCCACGGGCTTCCTTGTACTTATCTATCTCTAATTATTCTTCTGCTGAAGTTTCTGCTTTATCATAATATAAAATCCATTAGTTACTTGTAGTATTATCTTCCTGTAATCTGTTTCCTCCTGAGTTACCGTATACCTTAGGCTTTATTTCTCTGCTGTAGTAATAACAGGCTTTTACTGAGCTCCTTCATAGACTGAAGATACAGAATATTATTATTTCATTGTACACTATCATACTTCAGCAATGAATAACAGGACGGTCTCCGGCTTCTCAGTGAGCGTCAGCTTCAGATTTTTTCTATACAGAGTCACAACAGAAGTCTGATGAGATTAGACCTAACCATACAGATGTACCCAAGCTCTTCTAAAAATGAGGCTCAGATTGTCAGTGAGGCTTTTGGTGGTGAGTTGTTCAGTGTGTGAGTGTGCATGTCAGTATTCTCCAGCCTGTGCCCTCAGGCTCCAGAGCTGCAGTTGTCTCTTATTGTGCTCATTCATTCCTTTCACCAATTGCTTAAAGAAACTCTCCATGAGTAAGAAATAGCAGAAATAATAGTAGCACTATTTTCTAATACTTTTTTTCATATGAACATAAGTCAATATGAAGTTCTGTTTCACCACTGTCCTGCCATGTGTGTTGTCTACTCACACCTGAGTTGCTCCCCTCACATGCACAGAACTGCAGTATTCCTGCCATAGTGACAGCCCTGCTGTTTGTGAGCCACATGGTATAAACCAGAAAACGTAAAAACTTCAGGCATGCTGTGAACATGTAACAGATTACTCAAAGTTTGTTTCCTGGACGGCTACATAATCCCTGAAGTTGGCAGCAGGCTGTCACTGTCATTCATAACAGTAAGTTGTCACATGCCTTTGGCTGACCAAGTTGTAGGACTTTTCCTGGAGCAAGGTCTTGGTAGTCCCAGGATGCGCTGGAGCAGAGCTCCACTGCTATTGTTTTTGCAATTCTAAGGCATCATTCCAATGCAAATCTCTTGATCTGCAGTCAGATTTCTACCAAGGCCAGGATGTTTCAGATCATGGTTTCGCAAACTGTTAGCTGATTCTGCCTGTCTTGCGGTATCCAGATAAAGCTTGGAAAAAGGCAATAACAAAGATTAGTGTTTTTACAAACCATCAGAGACTAAAAATATGTACTGCCAATGAGCTTCACAAGACCTGCAGATTGATATTTAATAGTATGAGTTCCATGTTGTTCATACAAGAACTGCAAGTTGGAATGGACAACCTGTCTACTATATTTAGATGATAATCTCTTCCACTAAAATATAGCAAAAAAAAATAGGGGCTTGTCTCAGTTTTGAGTTCCAATTCATATTGCTGGATGTGGGCAGTAGTGCCTGTCTTTGATGTAGGAGCTGGGTGGTTGGAATGGTAACTCAGGCAAATGCTTCCTCACCTTTGCAGAAGAGCATGGACATAAAATAGCTCATTTGACTAGAGTGCAGTTCTCTACAGAATTTCAATTTTGTCTTAAATATGTCTTTTATCATAAAGGCATTTTTGTTGTTTCAGAAAAAGAAGGTTGAAAGAAAGCATAGTTTGCAAGTAAGTTTTCTTATGCTGTGTTTTTTCAACAGAATAGGGATATAACATGCTTCTCCAGCTTTATCAAGGTGACATAGCAAGTTAGTAACTGAGTCAAAGCTAGTTCTCTGTTATTTGGCTAAGATTTCTGTCTCTTCATAGATTAATGCTAGCATACCAAATTACAATCAGAGAATACGAAAAAGAAAGACTCTTTCATTCTAGCTTGAATTCATTATATAGCAGGCATTTCTTCTAGTGATAATGATTAGCCTTCAAGATGTAAAGCGTATGCATTTCAAAGACAATTAATTTTGATTCAGTATTGCTCAGCTAGGTAAAGTGAAGGATATGTGCTGCAGAGTGGATTTTTTATGTTATGGAAAAGTTTAACTCCAAAGGATTTTATTTAGCTTCAGTAGTTTGAGCTCATCAATGTCACTTCAAGGAGAGTAAACACGCATCTGACTTTGAGACTTCCATGTAGAATTAGTATATTTTTAGCTGCTTTACTGGCTATTAAAGGCAGATGTCTTCTCTTCTCTTTATGTGTCTGGACCAGGTTGTGAAAAATAGTTTAAAAAAAATTCTCACAATATTGCTTAATTTTTAAAAATCATATACAGGACCATTTCTGACCTCTTATGTGTTAAATCTTTTGAGGTGTAGTAAGAGGAAAAAAATATTATGTATTCCAGACAGAGATAGATATTGAAAATAATGGGAATTTTAAAATATTTATTATATTAGTTTATTATATTGAAATTTTATTTGTTCATCATAGAGTTCTTTGGAAAGATGACCCAGCAATTCAAAATCAGAAATAATCTACACCTAAAGTATCTTCAGTTAAAATCAGGCCCATAGAATTCTGCATTTCAGCTACTCAAAGTAGTGACACAGAGTTATATCTTTGGATGATTGAAAGCATATTCTCTCCCATAGATCTCTCCCATTTGGGTTAACATTTGTCAATGCGTAACAAAACCTTTAATAGCAACCTGTGATGCCTGCTAGAGCTGCTTAGAGTGGTCATGAAAACTGTATAGTGTTTCCAACACTAGTCTAATTATCAGTGCAGCAATCTGTTATAATCTGGTCCCCTGCTCAAAAGATAAAGCCTTCTTACCTAGGACTGTCCAAATCTCCAAGTAATGTCTCTGTAATTTTTATGTCATTTTACTAATCATAACCACATGTAATATTGAACCAGATGTAATATTTAAGATTAAATGACACATTTTTAATGTTCAGTATTTACATTATTTAACTCAGAACAAATGCCTGCAAGATTTACAGAAAATATGAAAATACGTGTGACATCTTAATTGCAATCAGGATATTTCTTAATTCAAAGATGGTGGATTTAGAGCTGCAAAATAATGTTCTAGACAACTCCTGTGAATTAGTTTACCTCAGACTTTAGTTCTTAAAACTGTTACATTACTCCATCTTGAAAATGTTTTCAGAAGTTTAAACTCTGCATAAATTATGTCAATTTTTCTTCAAAATCTTCGAACAAATTTGTTTACTAAAAAAAATTGAACTCTGATTTTATTTTATTTGAATTTGCAAGTTTTGACTTGTATTAATTTTTATTATTATTAATTCAGAGACATAGCAAAAGCACAAAAACAGGTCACAGTTTTATTTCTTTAAGTATTTTTCTATGGCTGAAATTAATACCTCTGCTCAAAGGACTGTTATTTTATAGATTGATATGAAAAAGCACAGCTAGAAAGAAACGCTAATCAGAAGGAAAAACATTGGCTTTACAGTTAAGTCTGCATGGTCTATAAATGTGTATTAAGGAGCTTATTTGCAGAAAAAAAAGAAACCAATCTTCCAGATTTTTGTAGCTTAACTTTTGAAGGGATTTATTGCTGCTTATATTTCTGAAAAAAAAAATATTTCTGTGTATATTCTTAAATATAACTTAAGGAATTTAACTTTCTTAAATCAATCAGATTCAAAATGTTTCAATCTGAACATGTGGGGTTTAGCTCATATTTCAGTTTTCCACCTGAAATCCCAGCTCCTTAGCCTTTAGCAGTGAATTCCTACCAAAACATTTCCAAATCATGCTGAGGTGTGCTGTTCAGGAAGGTAGTCACAGTGAAGGAAAATGAGAAAAGTATAAGGATGCTCTTCAAACTGCAATGTAGAAATAGAAATAGATGTTCTTGCTGGACATTCCCATAGCTACAAAAAAGGAATGCACTGAAGTAAAATTCAACTGCAGGACTAGGAATATATTGTCATAAAATAAAAAAGTCAAGAAAATCGAACCAAACAAACAAAACCAAAACCCAAACAACAACAAGAAAAGCAAAACAAAACAAAACAAAACACAACAAACTCAACAGGATTAAACAGGACCTTTGCAAGCCTTTGCAGCACTTCCCATTAGAGGTAGAGCTTGAAAGGAACAAGATACCAAAAAATATCAAGCACTTGGAGGTTTTACAGTTCTGACTGACACTCTTCCTTGAACCCCCAGTAAAACTTTTTATCCAACCTTGACTATTACATCCAGTTTTAAACACTTAATACTTTGCAAGTTGTCAGAAATTAATTACTTTGACTGAAGATTATTTCCCAATTCCAGCAGAGGACTTGCAATAGCATCTTTGGATATGATCAAATTGCACATTGAATAATCTAAATTCAGTCTTGCCTGAGCAGCATGATCTTGCTTGCTTTAATTAATTAACCCCTCAAACATTGCAGCATTGAACATCCAGTTGAGAGAGCAATTAATGTCTACAACAAATTATGTCAACATTCTCTTATGTTTTATTCATATACAACTTCACATAATGTAATTAGAGACTAAGGGCTTCTAATTCTGCCGTTATTTACACCCTGCACATTGCACACTTCATTGACTAATTTGAACCAAAAAAATGAAGATATAAGACTTTCTGATTTCAATTACCTTAAGTTGGTGTTCTGCTGCCTACAGCTTATCTGTACACATGGGAAGAAGTGTCAGACACCCTGCAGCATGTTATGGCGTGTTGAATAAAAATCAGAGAAAACACAAGAAAGGTTAACTTGCCGTGAAACAGAAACACATTAGTCTTTATAAACTGGAAATAAACAAAGAAAAATGCATGAGAGAAAATTAAGAGCATTTTTAAATTGAAAATTATGGCATGCAATTCAGTTTTCCAGTTTTACTTAATCTTATGATCTTTGCCAGTTGAACCCAATCAGTAAAATGACTGTTTTGTACCTAAACGAGTAACCAAAGCCGAGATTTCAGATGACAGCTTGACATATTTTGCCATTTCTTTAACTAGTGCTGACAATTGCTGATTGGTAATAATCATTATTAGTGTAAATAATACAACATCTCCTATGAACTTCATCCAAAATCTCCATTACATGAAGAACTCTTAGCAGTGGAGCATCAAATCCAACTCTTTTCCCAAGGGCAGGGAACATAACAGAACAAGACCTTTTGATCAAATAAGGCTTATTTCTGTAACAAAGAATACTCTTATTAAATGTTCTAATGTTTTGCCAAAGATCATACCATTAACTACACATTTTTCTTGATCATTCTGGTGAGAACTAGTATGTTTAACAATGTTCTCAAGCAAAAGTCATATTTGTGAAGCACCTTAATAACATGAAAAATCCTGACTTATGTTTACCTATTTATTCTTTTATACAGTCTTTGAAATGTATAAAAGTATGTGAAGTGTGTGCTTTCTTTTCAATGTGATTGATCTTAGGAAATGGATTCAAAAATTCCCTTGATTCGGGAGATGGGTAGACAAGATGGACAAATGTTTGTAAACACATATACAGACTAATTACAGAAAATGTGCTGTCTTAACAAACTGTGTTAAGCCCAGAATAGGTAGCTGTAGTTAAATACTGATTTTAATTCAGATCAGGGATGTTTTATCTCCCTTAGACTTTGTTAAGAAGTTACAGTTTTGGACTATTTATTATTAGCAATATACTTGTGCTGTCCCAGTACAGAAGATAGAAATAACAAATATAGAATCCCTTATAATTATTTTTCATAAAAATCAGGAAGTTCCTTATATTATTATAAAAAGCTAGTTCTTCAGAAACAACTCAATCCTTAAACTAAGCTATATTACTTTGATGACCAGAAGATTCCCACCCTCTGCCATTAAAATTACATGTGGTTCTATTGTGAATATGCAAAATTATTGTGTCAAAAGCTGTTATAACAGCTTTTTAATGGGTACTTGTTAAGTGTTCTTTTGAAAATTGTGCCATGCACATCTCAAATAAAGAAGAATTTGAATGCAAAAAGGTTAAAATCCTAGTAAGAATACTAAGAAAAACTTAATATCCTGTAAAAAGTCACATGAAAAAACCTAACTTTACTACATGTTTTGTCTCCATGTGTTCAACTCTTTCATTTTTTTTTCAAGTTGATTAGTAATCTGATTTTTCTCCCAAATTCAAATTAAATTCCCTCCCTACCTTCTTTTTAACAGACCTTCATCTTTGTAGTGACTTTCAAAGCCACAAGATGGTCTTAAAGTAATTTAAATTTCTGGTTCTGCTGTTAAAACTGAAGCAGAAAAAATTTTACTGTGCTTTGAGCTCTAACTTAGGGTTTATTTCCTTTCTGCTCTACAAATTAACTACTTGGACTTCTGTGATTTGAACTGTATTTCTAAATGTCACTGACTATCCTACATTATGTAAAT
Source organism: Pyrocephalus nanus (assembly GCA_038380795.1). NCBI lineage: Eukaryota > Metazoa > Chordata > Aves > Passeriformes > Tyrannidae > Pyrocephalus > Pyrocephalus nanus. The sequence continues at coordinate 48,673,224 of CM076260.1, forward strand.
AACTTTAATAAAGCACAAGAACTTGATAGAGGTTTCTGAGAGGTTTTGAATCATAGCTAAAATCAAAGACACTCCTCTATCTACAGTGTGGATCAGTACAGAAAATTCATTTGCCATGTTTTCTCCAAAGTAATTTATTCCTCACTTTCTCCCTGCAGGATTGTCCTGGTTTTGGCTGGGATAGAGTTAATTTTCTTCCTAGTAGCTGGTACAGTGCTGTATTTTGGATTGAGTAGGAGAATAATGATGATAACACACTAATGTTTTAGTTGCTGCTCACTACTGCTTATCGAAGTCAACCTAACCTAGGTTCCTGGCAAGGTTTGGAAGGGATCATCAGGAGTGCCATTACACATGCAGGCCAACTAGGGAATCAACCCACCAACATGGATTTATGGAAGGCAGGCTCTGCTGAACTAACTTGATCTCCTTCTGTGGCCAAGTGACCCACTTAGTAGAAGAGAGAAATGTTGTGAGTGTAGTCTATTTAGACTTCAGTTAAGTGTTTGAAGCTGTCTCCCACAGCATCCTTCTAGAAAAACTGCCTGCTTGCAGCTTGGATTGGTGGACTGTTAGAAGGATAAAAAACTGGCTGGATAGCAAACCCATGCAATGGTACAACCTGGGAGAGGAGTGGTTTGAAAGTTATTCGGCAGAAAGGGACTTTGTGTGCTGGTTGACAGCCAGCCCAATATGAGTCAGCAGTGTGCCCAGGTGGCCAAAAATGCCAGTGGCATCCTGGCCTGTATCAAGAATAGTGTAGCCAGCAGGACTAGGGAAGTGATAATCTCCTTATTCTTGGCATTGATGAGGCAATGCCTTGACTACTGCATCCAGTTTTGGGCCACTCACTTTAAAAAGGACATTGAAGTTCTTGAGTGGGCAACAAGGCTCATGAAGAAAACTTGTCATATGAGGAATGGGTGAGGCAGCTGGGGTTGTTTAGTCTCGAGAAAAGGAGGCCTAGAGGGGACCTCATGTCTTTCTACAACTACCTGAAAGGAAGTTGTAGTGAGATGGGGGCTGATCTCTTCTATCATGCCTGCAATGAGAGGACAAGAGGAAATGGCCTCAAGCTGAGGCAGGAGAGATTCAGATTAGATATTAGAAAAAAATAAATTCACTGTTAGAGCTTTCAGGCATTGGAACAGGTTTCTTAGGGAGGGGGTGCAGTCACCATCCCTCAAGGTGTTTAAGAGGCATTTCGATCTGGCACTGGATGATAATCTTTAGTGTTTTAGGGGTTACAGTGATAGTACTGGGTTGACAGTTGGACTTGATGATTTTAAAGGTGTCTTCCAACCTTGATGATTCTATGATTCTATGAGCCTAAGAGCTAAGGAAATAAGGGCAATATAAGGCAAAAAATGATAAATTTATTTGTTTCACACAAGTGTAGTCACAATATACCAGTTACTTACCCTATTTATAGATCTTACAGGAGAGAAGATTTTTAGCTTGACGTCTGAAGGCATTTATTGCACTGTCTTAGTTGTTCCAGTATATCGGTTGTAACATGGAAGAAAGTCCACAGATATCTGAAGGAAAATTGGTTTGATGGGTTAAGAAGGCTGGCATTTCCCTGCACATTCAACTTGATGACTTAGAGACAACAAAAAAGATTAGGTGGGTTTATAATTAAGGACTTTGAGAGAGAAGACCAGTAGTTTATAATATGTTTGAATTTACAATTTTTTTTCTTCTGAATAGTAATGGAACTTTAAAATTTGCTTTCAATAAACAAAAAAATGTCTTTCTACAACCCAAATGTCTTCATACTGCAGGCAAATGTGCTTTGCAAGCATGGCCAAAGTAAGTTTATTGAAATGTGTCTTGCATAGAAATTTGTTGTACTACACTTTCAGGTCTTCATTTGAATCTGTACATGAATCTCTTGCAATTTTATAACTATTTCCTGGCTCTGCATACTATTTCTTTCCTAAAATGAAGCAAAAAAATAGTAGATTCTGGATCACCTCATATTTTGTCACCTTCTTCCTGCAGCCCTAAACATCTATAGCCTACAGTCTATCCATTTTAGGATGTTTCAGAGTTAATATCTTCTCTAAGTCATCTCCACTGTAGCCCAGTAAAAGAGAGAGGTTCAGATTTCTTTCTACTAGTATTCACATCTGAGTTTGACATGAGAGAAAGATATTTTGGGGTTTGTCCTCTGTGGTAAATGAAACATGGAAACAGGCACTTGGAGTATATTAAGGGCTGGTGTTAGATGTGGAAGACAAGATATGCCATAGTATCTCAAATAGTATATTGCTAATTGAACTAAGTCCCTAATCAATTCAGATAATGAAGGCTAGAGACTATTTAGTCACCCTAAGACAGACACCTGTCCACTCTTTAGACATCACTGTCTACACTCATGAGCTTTCTGTGGGGAACTTAGAAACAGAAACCTGCATTAGGTAGGTTTCTTAGTCTTGAAATGAATTCTTCCTGAAATGGTATTTTGATCTAGTGAAAGTAAAACTCGAAGGTTTTCTTTGTCCTCTTCCTATGTCTGCAACTTCCCTCTCATGCCATCTTTAGATCTCCTTGTTGCCCCTTTCAGTGCTAAAGCCCAGAGGCAGCAGGGAGAGCTCAGTGCGTCTTTTCCCCTCAGTGTCCTTTTTGCTTCAATCCACTTGCTCCAGAACCTTATGCTTATAGCAGGACATTCTTGTTTGTTTTCTCACTGATATAAAACTGGCTATCTAGAAGACTACTGGGTTTTTATTTTGGGGATAATTACGATGGTGTAAGAAACCTTGATGGATGCATGGATGTCTGATGAATACTGTGTGAAGCCCATGAAAAACAAAAGCAGCATTTTCAACATATTCTGCATTCCTTGAGGTGATTTATAATCAGATTTTTTTCCAAAAAAAAAAAAAAATCAAAATTAAATCTCCACCTTCTGTCAAACAGAACTTAATCTTTATAGTGACTTTCAAAGCTGTGGGGTAGTGTTAGTAAATGAATTTTCTTGTTACATGATAAAAATTACGCTGCACTTCTAAAACCTAATTTAGAGAGTATGGACTTTAGGTTCCATTAATCATCAGCATGTCCTTCAGCTGAAGTGTGCTCACCACTTCTCACAGGCTGTAACATGCTATGTAATCATACAAAATATAAACTACAGTAATAGACTCTCTTAAAAAAAATTTAAGGCAAAGCTTATATGTACATAAAAAAAACCCATTTTATTGGGATATTACTATGATAAAACACTTGAAAGGGAATTAAAATTACCTCTGCTTTCAAGTTCTCTTTAAATTTGAGTTCAGTTAACATGAGAGGGACTTCCTAACCAACACAAATGCCATAGTACATGAATATAGACATTAGAAAATGCTTTATTTTAACTCTTACTGATTACAAAGGCTCACTATCTCTTGTCTACCTTATTATTTTGTTTCAAAACTGGGTTACAATAGTTCCAAAAGTACTAATCATTTTCCATGGTTTATAAATATTAACATTCTTGTACAAGATTTCCCTCATAAAGAACAATTTACATTTGAAGAAAAACTTTTCCTCAGTGCATTATCACTGAAGCATCATGACACTGATGGCCACTTTCAGGGATGTGTATCTGGGTAAAGAATGTGCACTTTGCAAGATGCAAAGTAATAAGATGGCTGCAACTCATTGTCTATCAAGTAAAGCAACATGGTTCTTCTAGATGTGCTTCTGTCTCAGCTTCTCATGCATTTGTGCAATGTGCAATGCTAGAAATAATGGTAAGCCCTGACTTGGAGTCTGAAAATCAGGTTTGATATCTGCCTTTTCAATATTTACCCCTTCCTTACAGTAACTGTTTCTTTCTTCTTATCTTTATCCTTCCATGCTACAGAGTAAATATTTTACTGTTTCTTTTACGCTGTTATTCTCAGCTCAGTGCTTTTTCCTTTTTGATGCATTTTTTTTTTTTTTTGTGGGACCACTGGAATCAATTGCCTGAATTTGTAAGCATTTTTAAGTGTTTATGTCCAAAAGGTGACTAAAAATTAAGTCCTGCAGGTACATAACTTTCAGTTCTATGCTGTGAACAGAGTTCATTTGCCCGAGACCCTGCATTCTCCTAGATAGAGATTATCTCTGCTGTTATTTGGAGGAATGCCTCAGTGCATTTGGAATACGGTCAGGATCTCAAATGAGAACATGTATCTTGAAATTGGATAAAAGCTAGCCAGTAAGCTTTGTGATGGATGCCAGATGGAGGAATCACAATGGTTGGGGGGCAATATCTATTTAATGTAGCAATAAAAAGTGATAAGAAAATTGGTACACCTGCAAAATGCAGATACCACCAAGTTAATGCCAATTGAGCCTTGGCACACCAGGCCAAGGATCATCCTGGAGTGATGAGCCCCGTGGAGACATACACGGCTTGTTAACTCACCAAATGCAGTTATCTCAAATTCAGAGGCAAATTAGACTGTCTGCATGCCACCATGGTGTGTGCAAGCACCAGGATCTCTGCAATCCAGTGTAGTGCAGACATGCCAAATGCATTTTTAGACTTCTTTGGTTTATAGACTTTCTCCAGCACTATTCTTTTACTTAAGTAAGCACTATTACACTTTTCTTTTGTTATTGCACTTAATAGCTTGTCAGAGTTCCAAGAAGGAATTCTACTACAAGATGCAAATACAAGCATGTATTTTGGGAAAATACAGTCTGTGAAATGCATCTAAAAAGGGAAAAAATTTAAAACCACTGCACTGATATAAGAGAAATCCTTTTATTTTAGATAAGTACTTGCAGGGAGACTGAAAAAAAGGCTCTCTAGAGCTACTTGCTATACAGTCTAAAAGTAAAATCACTGTACTTGTCCCTTCAAGGAACTGAGTTACTTATTTTTTATTTTCAAGTTGTATGGCAGTGTTCTGCAAAATAAAATTTTCCTATCTATTCCCATCTCTTGTTACTTCTGTGTATCAAGACAGAATTGTAATGTAATTTAGGTATTCAAAATTCCTTTGCAATCAGTGGAGTGAGACAAGTACTTTAGAAGGATATTTCATCCCATTCCCAAAATCAGAATCCCACTCTGCAATTCAGAGACTTAGTATGGTGTTCCTTCTATCAGAAGTTGGAATTTATGTTGCTCATACAATCATAGAATCACATACCACGTCTGATCTTGTTGTCTAAATTCTCAGTGGTAATTCTCATTATCTGTGGTAAAAAAATAGTTATTTCCATTCATCCTAAAGTAGATTCCAAATAGGATAGATGAGTTGGTTGTTAAAACACCTTTCCTCTTACTTGAATATTAAGGGAGATGCCAGGCATCTACATTAGATGTAGAAGTCAGATAACTAACAATAATATCTTCTTTCCTGACTACTAAGATTGATTCATCTCTTAACTGAGCCTAAGCTACTGTCCTTGACATTTCAACTAAACTAAATCCAAAATATAGGTAAGATGAATCTTGTGCACTTCCCCATTTGTGCCTTGTATTTGCAGATGTTTATCTATTTAATTACATGCCCCTAATTCCTATTGAGTACCTATTTAATTCCTAAGTTGAAATTCTGTTTTCATTTAAAAGTTCAAAAAAAATAAATAAATAACAATCCAAAATCTAGTTATGAATGTCTATTATGAAGTATAGTATAGGCAGCTCTTTCCTTTCTCTGTACCTAAAAGTTCTAACGCCCAGCTGTGCTTCATCCTCCCTCTGCCAAACAGAACATCCTTTTCACACATCTTTCCATTAGTCAGAAAGTGTGTCTTTCATAAATATTTGGGTGACACCTCTCTTCCTTCTGAACTGTATAGCATTCAGGAGCAAAAAAATCACTGTCCTTTTTCTTCTCCCTTAGATGGTGTTAATTAATGAATCTCACATGGCTTACATCATTAACATCTTTTTTGGTTCCCTTATAAGGTTTTTACAGTGTGTAAACAATGAAATCAAATCCAACACATCCAGTAATGGATCACCTAATGTAAGGGGGAAGGGTGTTGGGAGGCAGGGGGAGAAGATGTGTTTTATTGCAGCAGCTCATTTTATATTACAGCCCCATCTGCCTATGCTGGACCTTTGGATGACATCGTACAGTACAAGACAAAACAATGATCACTCAGAAAACACTTCAGCAGATCACCTAAATAATCAGACTCGAACCAGATGGTGCTGCAAAAAATTAGCATCTTTTTCTCCACAAGTTTTTGAGTAACTACTCTTATAATGACGACAAAAAATTTAATACAAAGCTTTTTTTATTAGTAGCAAACTCTCCCACTGCCAGGTGAGGAAATGGGTCATTTTGGCTTGTTAAGACCATCTTAAATCACTTTTTCATGACATAATATTTTCAGTATGGGATGATAAAGTCAGTATTAGGAAAGATTTCTTTTTTATTTAAGATGACACATTTAGAAGCACACCCTCTGTGCATATAAACATGCATGTACATATCTGCCATTGTGATATATAGTAAATACCTTTTTTGCTTTATGTATATGTATAATACTATAGTGTTTATATTATGAGATATAAATATTTCTGATTCTCCCTATAGGGGGTTTAATTTACCTTCCAGTGGAAACTAGCAAAGCCAGTGATTTTCCCCAAGTATATATCAGCTACAGAACCATCTTTGCTAAGTAACTGTGGGTTGATTTACTGAGCTATCACTTTTCTCTTCTATTTCTTGTACTTCATACATTTTTTATTTTGTTATTCTCCTTACCTTCACTGTCAATTTCTCATAAATATAGAAAAGTGGTAATACCAAATATGTTTAGTTCATTTTATGTGATAATCAGATATAAAGTTATATTCTCTGAAATCTAAAACCAAAACGAGAGACATTTTTCCCCAGATTCTTCTTGATATAAATAAATAATTTTTTTTATTTTTTTTTTATTTTTTTTTTACTTTCAAGAAAAAGAAAACCTTGCAAAGTTGAGTTATGAGATATGGTTTGATCATTTTGGAATATTACTACTTTAAGACTCAGCAATTTGGCAGTGTTAAAATATGATGATCATTTGCAGCCTTCTTGCGAGGAATTCAAGACAGGTATGAAATTTAAGGCCTAATTTTGTTCCCTCCCTATGCTGGCATAAATCAGGAAAAATCTAATTCAATTCAGTGGAGATACATCAATGTAAAATTAGATGTTGGTCCCAATGCCAGCTATCACTTCAAAATCATGACCAATAATACTGCTTTATTATCAGTGTTGCACTTGATATTGGTATTTTGATATTTCCCAAAAAAAGAAATGACAGACTGGAGGGTACTACTGCACAAACCATGTACTGGTAGCATGCCATTATCCTCAAGTTTTGGAAAATGTGCTGTCTCCTGTTCGCAGTGCTTTGGCTATCTGTCTCTCCAACATACAATTCCAGTTATGTGGGACAGTTTGTAGACAGTACATTACTTGAATAGACAACTCTCTAACAAGATCAAAAACTAATTTACTATCAGATACCACATGAGAAAACAAAGACGGAGGAGGGAATAAAGTAGGCAAATATGGCAGTAATGCGATCTCCTTGTACAGTTTAGTAGTGACAATGACTTGGACATTCTGAATAATTGAAGCTTTCTGATGTAAATAAAACATTAGCAGCAGACTCCATCTGCCATCTACTTGCTTTATGAATTACTAGAAAAGAAAGTGTGTGTGATAAGGCAGAGGTTTTTTACCAGTGGAAAAGGAAGTTCTTTTCTGTCTTCTGCTTTGACCAGTTGTTGAGATTTGCTAGTCCTTGGTAAAAGGAGTCAAGAGTTACTTCTTTTGTGTTGTATTTTTAATTTTCTTTCTTCAAGCTTCTCTCCTTCTTCAGGCTAGGAGATATTTAATGTTATTCTGTCCTTTGCATGCAATACTGTGAACAGATTGGTGGTGTCAGGGAATTACATCCAATCTGTGTTGAGCTTTGAAGAGGAATTGTTTATGATTAGGTGATTTTCACTTGAATTGGACAGAAGATGTCAAGGCCTATAATTAGAAGGAGGGAAATTTATTTCCCGACAACATGTTCCTCCCTCTGAGCAGAGCCCTAGAGTGAGAAAAGGGCAGATGTAAACATACTTCTCCTCCAAGCTGGCTGATTCTGCACCTGGGTTTGATTGAGTCTGGGTTGTCACTGCCAGAATCAACAGTTGGACTTCAGCGTAGTTAGGAAAGGAGAATTCTGCCACCACTGTCTTCTTTGCTTAGCTTAACTGTTGTGTTTTCTAAAGTGTTTTGTTGAAATACATCTGCCTCTTCTGACCCAGTTGGCCCTACATGCACGAACATGCTGCAGACCATTACCTGTTCGTGAGTTTGAGCAGCCACAAGTCACTTGAAGAGATGAGAAGGAATCAAAAAGCCGCAGAGTAACCATGCTAAACAAAATCTGTCTGAATATGAAGAAAGAGATATTGTCAATGTCCCAGGTCTCTTACTTATATCTGTGTAGTTATATCCTACCTCTGCTCTCCTGCCTGTAGCTGTGCATCAGGGGTGGGGCTGTGCCAGTCCCCAGTAGGGAACAATGGCTATAAGCCATTTCACAGGTATTACACTCATGTTTGCCAGTCTAGAGGATCTGTTGGGTAGGATGGCAAAGGGCTTATGATTCTCACTTCTCACATGAGCTTGTTATCTGAGTGTCTTACCGACATCTTTGGTTACCTTACAAGTGTCTTTGGAGCATAGTATCTGGGTTTCTGAAGTTGCCTTCTTTTTTACACTAACATCACCCAGGTCTACTCCACCATTCCCAAAAATGTCCTAGAGAGGAAACAAAAAAAAGAGCTTCTGATTAGGAATATATCCAATAATTCAACTCTAAATTTCTTCTGGAGCAGTCCAAATACTCCACAGATTATTTTTATTGTCAATTTTAAAAGTCTGTATACCAATTTGTAAAGTACAGAATTATTTCAGCTGAAGTTTTGAAGTGATAAAGTTGTCTTTTGACTGTAAAATCACCTCCGGCTAAGTGTATTCTTAGGGTAGTTAAGAATAAATCATAGGATCATAGAATACGCTGAGTTGGAAGGGACAAATCAGGATCATTGTGTCCAACCCCTGACCCTGCACAGGAAACCCCAAGAATCACACCGTGTGCCTGATAGTGTTGTTCAAACAATTCCTGAACTCAGGAAGGCTGGGTGCTATAGAATCATAGAATAATAATGGCAACATAGAATAATAAATGGCAACTAAGAATTTCCATTTTGCTTTGTTTTGGTTTTCCCATTCAGGAAGCTGTTTTTTCTTCAACTTTGCTGCTTCTCCCTCAGTCTAAACTTGAGATAAATATATTTTTTAAATGTATTAAGAGATAGGTAAAAATTAACAGATAGATATATGCTGCCTGACTAAAACCCTATATCTAAAAAATCCAAGTCTATCCTGAACACTCCTAATCTACATGAATTTCTAGCCAAGCCAAAGCTACTGTTGTCCAGGAAGCTGTTAAGTAAACAAAGAGAAAAGTTAAATGGCAATTTGTTCTTAATTTTGTCTTTTTATGTACATCTGTTAAACATGTTTTTATGCAGCAAATGTTTTTCTTTTTTTTTTTTTGCAGCCTCTTTCTAACCAATTGTTTCATTGTTCACCCTCCTCCAATTTCTCACAGAACAGAGATATTGAAATTAGTTCCTATAGCTCATAAAGGATTTTCTGCAGGATATATTATAGACATAAAAGGAGACTGATTATATTCCATTGTAAACTCTTAGAGAGCACAGCAGGATTATTTACAGTGTCTTCAATCTGCCTGTACTCTCCAGTAGGAAAGAGGTCTTGGGAGTCTTGGTCTGTATGTGACCAGTAGTTCAAGTCCAGGAGTGCTGTTAATGCTCATTGAGTCTGAAGAAACAAAAGAATTGGTTTTACTGAGTCTACCAGCTTCAATAAGCCAGGAAAAGACAGGTTATTTATTAAATATATACCCATAGGAAAGGTTGCTGTTATTCTTTCTATATAATGGGCAGATAGACACTGGAAAAGGAAGAAATACAGCTAATATAAAGATAAGACAACAAAAAATGAACAAAAATAGCATACATCTCAGGAACACAGGTGAGGAGAAAATAGAGGGGAAGTAGAACCTTTTTTTCAGCAAAAGCTACACTCCTGTTATTAGATTAAGAAACATGTCAGAGCCAAATTTTTTCAAGGTATGTAAAAAAAGGGACATCAGAAGGAGAACATATCCAGCCTCCACTAAATGTCCACCTGCTTCTTTAGATCACTATATTTCTCTGAGCTCCAAGGGACCTTTTGGATGAGTGACAAACAATAGAGCTGCAGTTCAAATCTGAAATAATGCAGAGTGAGAAGTCCTGAATGTCACTAGAGTGTTTTAATTTTTTTTATGGCTGCTATTTGATGCTTATGAGCATTCTGGGTCCAGCTGATTTGTGCTGCACTGCAGGAAACAGTACACAAGCTTCTAATCACTCTAGAATGGTCTGAAAATTAGTTCTCTGATATTAAATTCAATTCTGTAGGGAGAATTTTATAATATGAAGGCCAAATGCAGCCATGACATAAATGGTGACTAGAGCCCCACTGCAGGTACTGTCACTTGCTGTCTCATCCTCCACTGGAGCCTGGGCTGTGCCACATAACCCCAGCCACAATGGGTTCTTGCTCCAGGGGGAGTTAGCCTGCAGCCAGAAGAGACAAAGTACCCACAAAAAACCCTTCTGGCTTTCAGGCTGCTCTGTCCCTCTCTTCCCTTCTCCATTGCCACAGTGCGGTCATTATTTTGTCTCCCAGTACAGCACCAGAGATTCTCTGCAGAGCCAGAAACTGCAGGGATGTGCTGAGTGGACTGAGTGATGCCAGCACCTCAGCAGGGAAGATGGGACTCACATGAAAGCAAAAACCTTTATGGTTTACCCTGGAAATCTGTTCTTGGCATTACATATTCAACATCCAAATGCCTGGTGAATCACAGGTCACATTCATTAATTTAGGCTTCATTTCAGTTAGCTGATTAAACACATAAAACAAATGAATATTCCCCTTGATTTCAATTAGGTTGTTCAGTTTAAACCTGGGCAAATGCTAATCTTTGCTGAACTAGGGCCATTGCTGTTCCATAATAAAATCTATTACTTCATTTGAAGGGACAAAATGCATATAGAAGGTTGTTTGCTATAATGAAGGAGAAAAGACATGCTGAAGCCTAGCCTCCATCTCTTGTGTTTGTTCTCTGTAGGCTGCAAGCGCAACCTGAGCTGCTAAAATGACAAAATCAAATGTAGCATTTGTGGATAAGACACTCGATTGCCCCCTGGGAGCTGACACAAAATTACACTGGCCCAAATAAAAAACAAATGGTCTGTCTGAATGTGTTATCTACCTCTAGATGAAAGTACTTGATTTGGCATTTGCCAGGATCCTCAGTTGTGGACCACTCACAGCTGCCAAAGGCTTACAGGGGGATGCTGCATATTCTGATATTCTGAGTTTCAACAGCATATTTCAAACTGACCAACCAGAGCTAGGAGCCTCCTGACTTCAGTGAGTTAATTTTGGACTCAAATGCCCGTTTGTGAATGGAAAGTCTTACATTTGGTTCATTTTTATTGTTGCCATGAAAATAGTTCCTTTGGAGTGCATGCCATACTGCTGAGCACCTTAGAAATGAGTGCAGATACTTTTTTTTTAAACAGCAATTGTCATCATTCTCTTCACATGTGTTCTGAAAGCTCTAAAAAGCCCTCTCTGACCCTTTCATATTCAGTTATTTGTCTTGCAAAATCAGCTGCAAAAATCATCTTGCAAATATACTCAATAATAAGGGTTATTTCTCCCAAGGAACAATGAATTCTCAAGTGTAGCTGGAAAAGAGAAGAGTACATTTAAACAAACAACAATTAATCTACTTTTTAATGTAACTCACTTTGCAACAATAAGCTAAATGTGTGCATAAAGGAGTTAACTAACAACAATATACAATATCAATGCAAAAATATTATTAACATAAAAAATTATGGATAAAAGCAAAATGATTAAGACACCAAATAAGAATAGTATTGCACTTTGAAATGCCACTCTGAAACTTATAGCCTCTTCAGTCAGGAAAAAAAATACAACAAACAAAACAAAACAAAACAAAACAAAACAAAACAAACAAACTACAGGTCTTATTTTCTAGAAGCTGCTGACTGCATTCCTATCTACATAAAATACCCATTGATATCAGAATAAGGCCTCACTAAATCTAATGAGTTTTATTTGGAAGTGTAGGTTGAAAAAAAGGGAAGAATTTTGATGTGAAAAGTGGAATAATGACATATATAGCTATGAGAAGGGCATCCAGGCATTGGAGTGATAACGTATATTTCACTAACAAAAGGGATGTGGGGGTGAATGTGCATTGAGCATCCACATAACCCAGAAGAAATGCTGTTCTTAACCAAATATATTCTGGAACACTGCAATCAGTCATGAGGAGTTTTAGGTTTGGTTGGTTTTGTTATTCTTCCCTGTTCCAAAGGAACCAAGATACAAATGATATCTCCATGTTAAAGGTATGTCATCTGAACTTACTACAGGAGCAAATGTATGAAATACACCCCTTTGCATAATATTAATAATTTTTGAGAAACTGACTGATACAGTCAAAGGATTTCTTTGTTAAATATAAGGTAAAAACATTAAAACATGTCAATAAAAATGGTTCTTTTCTTCGATTTGTCTGTGCTTTTGATGAAAAAAAGACTGTCGTTATTACAAGTCAATGTTACATCTAGATGTTTCTCTTGAGCTCAACATACAAGAATTTACTTGAAATAAAACACAACAAGGCTGGTTTATACTCATTATTTATAGTATAGAGTCACTATTTGTGCTCCTAACAAGGTTACAGCTCAAAATGTGAAAGTGAAATAAGAAGTTATATTTTTTCAGAAATTTTAAGGGAAAATAATTAAAGATGGCAGGCATGCACCCAGTAGAATAGTTAAAATTTACAAGTTACAAAACTATATGGATACAAAAAGTGAAATTTTCCAATATCCAGCAAAAGAGCATGAGATTCCTTAGAAGCTAAAAACACGATTATTGGTAATTCTACTGAATGAAAATTGATTAATAATATGCACAACACTGTATTGCACCTCTAATTCCTCTGTTAGTTCATGCAACTGATTGGACAGGTTTGGAGTATGTGATATACAATATGATTTAATATTATTTCACATAGTAAAAATTATAAATCAATTATTTGCTCTCTGGTCAAACGTTTAAAAGATCATCTTTCTGTACAGAACATGGATTTCAAGTTTGGAATTATTTGCAAATTCTGCTTGATTTTATGTTGTCACATGGGTTTGCTTAACCTTATTTTACAATTATGCCCAACCAGAAAAACAATAGATATTTCCATTCTTTTCATGTGAAGATTAAATTTAAAGTTGGGAGGACTTCAGTATGTCAATGTATTCTGACTTGTCAAGACAATATGTGTTAAGACAATATGTGCCTGGATTCTTTGGCAGCACATACAGTATCATGAATGGCATAAATGCAGGCTTTCTTCAGTGTCATATTTGGGGTTTTATTGAAAGTAAAGTGAATGCAATTCCATTGATCAAGATCTAAACTTTGACCTGAGAACATTTCCTCTTTGTACTATATGCTAATCTAGCAAGCTAGAGCTGCACCAAAACAACTGGAAATAAATACCTCATTTTTCTAAATATGCTGCATCCTCCAGTATCTCAAATAACATTTTAAATTAACAAAAGCATCTATTTGTGAAATACATTAACACATTTTAAAAGGAGATTCTCACTTTTTCTGTCTTTGTGAGCTTTACCACAGATTCATTTAGCAGTATCACACCAAAACCTCAACATTTTTGTCAATAATTCACAAGTCATGACACTCAACTTCTCACCTAACCTGTTTAGTTTCCAAAGAAAAGGATTCAAAAAAGTCAATATATTGGTCAAAGCGCTAAAGAAACTAGACAGAATTTAGACTGAATAGAAATTTCTGGGTCCCTTAAAGAAGGACAGTTACCTAACAGCAAAGCAGCTTGGCTCAGCTTTTAATTAAGAACCACATCTATGAATGTAACACTTTTAAAAGGACATTCCTTTCATGTTTGTCAGGGGAAGAAACATTACTCAGCATCTTCTCTTCAGTCTATAGTATATCGCAATAGTTGGTGGTATTTTCTTCAGCTGTATTGGTGCAAGGACAGAAGTTAGACAATCAGAAGCACAGGATGGCTACAATAAGGATGACCTTTGTGCATCATCTGGCCACTGCAAAAAAACCCTCTTCAAAGTAGGGTCTGCTACAGCAGGCTGCTCGGAGCCACGTCCAGTGGGGTTTCGAACATCTCCAAGACTAGAAACTTCTTATATTTCCTTTTGTACCCCTTATCTCTGTTCCTTTCATTGGATACCACCAAGGATAGCCTGATGCCATCCTTTTTTACTTTCTCCAATGTGGCATTTATAAACATCGTCAGAGTCTGTGAGTTTCATCTTCTCCAGGCTCAACAGTTCCAGCTCTCACAGTCTGTCCTAAGAGATGCTCCAATGCCTCAGTCATCTTCCTGGGCCTTCACAGGGCCAACTTCATTTTGCCAATTGCTCTCTTGCACTGAGAATTCCAGGACTGTGCACAGCAGTCAAGGGGTGTTTCACCATTGCTGTGTAGAGAGGATCCTGTCTCCTCACCTGCTAACAATGCTCTTCCTAATGCAGCTCAGGATGGTGTTGATTTTTCCTAATGTGTCTTGAAAAAAGGCATATATAGCATGAAGAAGAAGGAGGCTAGGCTAAAACTGATGCTTATTTCCTATACTTGTGCAAGGGAAACATCTCCCCCAGAGACGTCATCATTCTAATCTTTGCTGCTCAGACTTCACCAAGCCTCAGGTTGTTTCTTTTGTCTTCTCTAACATTTGGTGTTTATTGTATCCACTTAAAAATCGTGTCTTGACAATACATTCAACATTTGCAAGGAATGTGAGAAGCAAGGCTTCAAAATCTCTCTCTGCTGAAAGTTTTGTGTCTCACCTCTCAGAAAGGTGTCCTACAAATTATTCTGAGTCACTCTTAACCTGCTTTGCTAAAGCTATTCATGCACATCTAAGCATTAGTTGTTCATTGGTCTAGAAACCAAATATAGGCCAGTAATTAAAGAGACCTTATCTCACTCACTTCCACATTTATTAGCTAAGTAATTTATCCCAAACAGAAAAACTTTAAAAAGTATAATTGAAAAGATCCCCTTCCTCCAGATATCTGTTCCTTAACAGTCCACTAACATTTAGGATACAGTATTTTCCAATACATATCCTCAGAGGATGGAGTTGAATACTGAATGTCAATTTTGACATGATTCTCCAGTGCTCTGGCCTTTCCAAGTAAAGGTTCTTAGCTACTATTCATTACTTCATTGTATGAATCAACTTCTTTAGATGACATATGTAGACTGCGAATCCCCACTTGAATATATGTATGAAATATGCACACTGATGGATGTAAGAAAGACTTGAATTTGACTAAATTGTAGACTTAGGCATCAAAATATCAGTTGTACACTTCCTGTGACACTTGATGCTTCAAATTAACACTTCTGGGATATGAACAAAGACTAGAAGGAATATAAATTTTTATTATAATTTTATTTCTAGTCAGGATAAAAATATAATTTAGTCTGTGAATAACTTCTGATTTTAGTCCTGTGTTTCCCATAGGAGAGGATCACAGTACAGTTATGTATATTAATTCTTCAGAATACAATTATTTGTACAACCTTAAAGGGTAATGATGGGAATTTAACTCAGGCTGCACTAAAGGCTAAATTCTTGGTTGTGTTACTTGTTAGTTTGACATCAGAAAAGTTTATCCTAAAATTCTTTTTAATAAATAAGGATGGAAGAGCACTCTGATAAGATTTTGCAGTAAATCACTCTAACAATATACTTGTAATAGGGAACACAAAGACACTAAGATTTTTCAGTGTACAGCACTTGCCCTTCAGATGCCAAAACAGAAGGATCCAAATCTAAAGACAGTGTTAAATCTTTCAGTTTTGCATAGATGACTCAAATGTTGTGTGACATCTCAAATGGCACTAGATGTCTACATTTTGGGAACTGAATTGTGCATAAAACCCAAGATTCAATAGTAGAGTAAGATGCATATATTAAGATGTTCATTTGTTTAGAATCACATTGTAGTATATGGAAACTGCAGAGATACTCATTTAGCCAAAATTATCTTCTGCTTGAGGCTGAAACAAGGAAGGCTGTAGACTCAGTGAACCTGATTGCTTAGACTTCCATTTTTTTATAGTGTCCCAAGAAAAAAATTCCTGTCCTGCTTCTGCTTATTCAGAATATTAGACTGGAAGTTTATTTTAAAGAATAAAATAATAAAAAGTAGAATTAATGTAGTACACTGACTATAATAATAGACAAGTCATTAGTCTGACTCAGTAAGAACATAATATCATTAGAACATTCATTAATTCTGAAGTAGGAAAAATGTCTCTCAGCTGTTCAGTCTTTAGAGAACATCAAAGCCCTTGTTAGTGCACTATATAGGAAGGATGGACTCCTCCTCCTTATCCTTAAAACTGGAGAAACATGGATTGGACAGATGAACCACACAATGAATAAGAAATCGGCTGGATGGTCTCACTCAAAGAGTTACAGTGAATAGCTCAATGTCCAAGCAGAGGCCAGTGATGAGTGGCATTCCACAGGACAGGTATTGGGACTTGAACTGTTTAACATCTTTGTCAGTGACTTAGACAGTGAAATTGAGTGTGCCCTCACTAAGTTTGCCTTCAACACCAAGTGTGGTGTAATTAACACTCTGGAGGGAAGGGTTGCCACCCAGAGGGATCTTGACAGGCTTGAGAGGTGGGAATGTTTGAACCTTTTGAAGTTCAGTAGGGCCAAGTTCAAGTTTACTTGGGAGTGATGGTGGATGAGAGGCTGTACATGAGCCAGCAATGTGCACTTACAGCCCAGAAAGCCAGTTGTGTCTTGGACTGCATCAAAAGAGATGTGGCCTTCAGGAAGAGGGAGGTGATGCTCTCCCTCTAATCTGCTCCTGTGACACCCCACCTGGAGTGCTGCATCCAGTCTGGGATCCCCAACATAAGAAGGACATTGACCTGTTGGAACAAGTCAAGAGGAGGACCACAAAGATGATCAGAAGGTTGGAGCACCTTTCCTATGGAGACAGGCTGAAAAACTTGGGTTTGTTCATCCTGGAGAAGGATCCAGTAAGATATTGCAGCTTTCCAGTACCTAGAAGGAACCTACAGGAGAGCTAGAGAGGGAGTTTTTACCAAGACATCTACTGACAGGGCAAGGGCAAATGGCTTTAAACTGAAAGACAGTAGATTTAGTTATTAGAAAGAAATTCTCTACTGTGAATATGATGAGACACTGGGACATGATTCCCAGAGAAGTTGTGCATGTCCAATCCCTGGCAGTGTTCAAGACAAGTTTGGATGGGGCTTTGAGAAGCTGGTCTAGTGGAAGATGTCCTTGCCCATGGCAGGGAGATAGGAACTAGATAATCCTTAAAGTCTCTTCCAACCTAAACCTTTTTATGGGTCTATGAATATCTCTGTCAATACAGAATAAAATATTTATTTAGCTGGAAGAACATACTTTCTCCCCTCCATGCACCCTCCTCTTTATTGGTTTTCATAGTACTGTTCAAGACTTACATTAAAACTTGCTTTTCCTTAATAGAAAAAGAACACATTTTTAAACACCAAGGTAGAATTTCAGCACGCCTGGCATCCAAATGCTTTGGAAACATACTTTTACTTTTTATAAGCAAGGAAAAATTGCAACCGATAAGTTTTTCAGTAACAAGAAAAATTTTTCTCAGGATTTAACATTGGGCTTACAGGTATCTGTTTGACAAAAGCCAAGAGTTCTAGAAATCACCAGTTGTTCAGATTGTATCTAGTGTGTAGCTAGTACCACTAAAAGGAGTTTATTTGCAATTAATGCCTATAAATCCTCAGTCTTGGATTTCTTTTTTTTTATTCCCTATATTGTCACTGAGACGTCAGGAGTGCATTATTCTGCTTACCCAAGTCAGGAACTGAGAAACTGATGAATGTAGTAAAGGTGAGTATCTCTACTCTCTTCTTGTATCTATATTTTGTATCCAAATATAATAGAATGCTTGAGTCAATGTAAGTGTTCATATTAGAATAAAAATCATGCAGTGTTGTTTGCAATTGGACAAATGAAGATAATAAACCACCACTTTCTGAAGAGGTTTTAGTTCTAAGGAGGAGACCTTTTGAGGACCCCAATTAAAGACAGCCTTTCAAGGTTGATGTTTTTATTGAGACCATCTATAATTCTTTTGATCATCTCTGAGCCTTGAATTTACAATGGAGACTGGACAAGTCAGATCCATCAAAGAACAATACACACCCGGACTCTGGCACACTCTTTAGGCACCGTATTCTGACCAGTGCAATGATTACACAGAACAGAAAGGATAATTAAACCTCTCATTTCCATGCCATAAAATGGTAAAGAAAGTCATAATAAGAAAATTTACATTGAACCCTCCTTATTACCCTGTTCTTTTTTTTCATTAATTTTGCCCAACATTCAGCACTTTGGAGTTTGGGAGACAGTTTTCCTTCTTTTATTTAAAACAAAACAAAACAAAACAAACAATAAAAAACCCAAAAAAAACCAAAAAAACACAACAGTTTTTTAGAAGCACATAGATTTGAAACATTAGAAAAACATTACTACATTGCAACAGAATAATGGTGAATGAGATCCAACATTCAACTGAATAGTAAACATTCAGTTTTCCATTTTGCTGGATCAGAAATGTGAGTAGAAATACCAATAAATGGATACTGACAAGATGTCAAAGTTATAAGGGTTGAATTTATGATATATTTAAAGGAAAACACTCTGATTTGGGAAGGATGAAATTATATTTCTTCTAATTAATGTGTTAAATACATAAGAAAAATGATGCAAGGTAGAAGAATAAATTAAAATAAAGTGAAGGGTTGTTATTTCAGTTTTTTCATATCAATCAAAGATTGAATTTAAAGAACTTCTGTTTTGTTTAGTTTGTTTTTAATCCCAGAAAGTCGGGAAGTTTGTAATACCCTTCAAAGTCCAGGTGAATTTGTTCAGATTCTTTATTGTCCTGGAGGTGTTTCAAAGAGGAACTTTAGGTATGTTTATTGGTTCAATGTCTTGCCAGCTTTTGAATGCAGTTGATTTTTTTTTTTTTTTTTTGATTAAACTATCAGGTCTAAATAACCTTTGCTGACGTTTTTTGGGGAAGTGCAAGGGGATATTATTTTCTTTTGTAAATCTCATACTGGAAATGCATAAATTAGTGTGTATACTGACATTCCCACATTCATTCTTTGTAAAGTCTCAAGAAAACTAATTTATCACATTTTTTCCATGCTCTCACCTACAAGTCCTCTTTTTTCAATTAACTCAGTTCTCACTGCTTCTTTGTAATTGTACCCATGATTGGCTTTCCCTCAGGAGTAATGGCAGCTGCTTTCTGGTGAATGTTAAATAGAGCAATTATATTCTCAAATACCATAAATGTCTACTTAATTCCCTAAATTGTCAATACTGTTTGTAAAGGATAAGTGAAAAGACAAATATTTGTCCTCATGATTTATTTAGAATGCAACCTGCTACTGTTTGGAACTGTCTGCGTGTATGTGGGTAGTGGCTGGCACAATAATACTCATAAAATGTTGTGCAATTATTGATGCTATAAACATCTTAATTATAAAAATCTAAAACTTTTTTGAGGGCACAAGAGATTAGGAGTGATAACTTTCAAGTCTTAATTTTGGAAAATTGCAATTCAGTGCACGAAAGGACGCAGTGAGAAATCCTTAACCTCCCTTCACTATGGAGAGCTAATCCTATCAGAAAGAAGTATGCTTCTTTTTTAGTTACCAGTATAATTTTTTCATGAAAATATTTCTTCTAGAATTGTATCTAGAACTGTTCCATGTAGATGTCTATATTATTGATGAAATGTTCTATTTTTAATATTCCAACAAGTGCAATATGATTTTAATTTCTCCAAGTTCATGAAAGGATTGTGATATAGTACTTGAGAATATTGAAAGCTGTTTTAAAGGCGTTTTCAAAAGTTATTGAAAATATTTACTTTATCCTGAAATGTTTCAAATACAAGAAATTGTAAACATTTGAATATATTTTTCCATGAGAACAATGAAAAATAAGTAAAGCCAATGGGAATAAAAAAGGTGAGAATTGAAATCAAATGTGCTACCCTTATACTGAAAGAAGTCACCTAGTGGGAAATGGGCAGAGAAAATTGAGAGAGACATTCTGAAACTTTGGAATGTATGTCAAATTTTCACAATTTTTTAAAATATTCCTCTTTTTAAAGTGAAGAATTAAATTAAGTTTTAGCAGAATAACTCCTTGCAGACAATGAGAACACTAATTAAATACTTAAACCCTGATGATTCTGTAAAGGTCAAATGGCTAATATCACATGTAATGCAAAATGATCCATGTCAAAAGTAATTTCTGAGAAGCTTGGGTGAGGACAGATAAGTCTATTGTGAAATCACTAGCTATTAAGAAAGTAGGAAAAGCACTGACAAATCTTTGAAGATGTGAGCTGTTGGATCTCATGACAGTAATGTGAAAATTGCAAGTCAAGCCATTTCTAACGCTCTGGAAAATATTTATTGTTTAAGAAATGCAGACAAAGGCATTTTTTTCAAATAAAGAAATAGTAGATGAATATTAGCAAAGTGTATCTTTACTTATTCATCTCATCTATAATGTAAAACTCATTCTGAGGAGAAGTTTCATTAAATTTTACCACCACTACTCATTCTGCAGGCTTTTTCTGCACTGGAAGTGTATGATGTCTTTTTTCACAATGAAATTTCTCATTATGCTAGGGTCTCAACTTGTGTTTTGGATAGATTTTTGGATAGATTTTTCTGATTGCTTTGAACTTATCTAGTATAAACTTTAGTAAGAATTAACCTTATTGTAAAACAATTGATAAGTAAAAATTGTAAGGAAAATATATTTTCAGTACAGATCTGCAGGAAAAATAATTCTAAAGACATCACTGTAAACAAAAGCATGGAGGAACTGGTATGGATTTTATCTTTCAACTTTTCTTGGAGAGTACTTTTGTAGTACTAGTTTTCTCACCTGTGAGTACAATTTCCAAGCGATGATCACTTTTTTCCTTACAAGAAATTTTGGTTATTCAATATTAGACACAAATTGAAGAGCTGGGAAGAAAGGAATATTAGTACACTGTATTTATGATGCAGTTTAAATCTGAAAGTATCCTAAATGCTTTGTTAGTTGTGCATACAAACAGATATTACCATGTCTCAAAACTAAATTAAAGCTATGTTTTATTAAAAATTTAACTCAGAAATTGTATACTACATGAATTAAGAGATTAAAAGTTTTTTTTCCAAATATGTTGAAAAGAAACATTTTCCTTTATTTAAATGTGTGTGGGTTTTTTTAATATATATTCATTTTGAAATATCATTATCACGTTCTGTGAACATATCACATTTGATTAGCATTTTGCAACTGATTCTTCAAAAAATGCCTCAATGGTTCTACATAAAAAATCTTTATCTGATACCTATGGGAGAAGAAATAGTAGTTGTACTACAACATTTTCACAGAAGCTTTGGAAAGAACTGGGAAAGAACAACTTGTATTATATGTATTTCTGTAATTTTAAATAAGCAATGAATAATTGATAGGTTGATGACCTTGTTATCTCTACTTGCATAGAAAGTAAAGTGGATTATAATCCCTCTCTTGGGTTGTGTTGAGTTTTGTTGTTGTTATATTGTTCTTGTTAGGGGTCTTTTTATTTTGTTATTTGTGAAGTGTCTCTTTTGCTCACACCAGAAGAGTTTAATATTATTTCAGCAGAAGCATACCGATATGATTACAATTTCCAAGATTTTCTGGAAATTATTAACCTACTTGCAACATAATCCATGAAACAAAAAGCCACAAGGGTAATCAAACACAGGGTTTCTTAGGTCCTGATTTGCAAGCAGAGGAAAACAAGTTTGCTAATTTCTTAATTAAAATTAACTTTGTCCTCAGAGTTCATGACATAAAGTGTAATGTGATTGAACAAATACAGTGTCTGTATTTTTTATGGATCTTATTTTTTAAGAGATGAATAAGCAACTGTATACTTAAGCAAGCCTTTTACTGAGCTAATTTATAACAACTTTACAAAGCTAATTAACAATGGAATGATACAATGATTCAATCAAAGTCATGATTAAGAGTGAGTCAATAAATCAATATGTGAAATTATCAAATCATTGAACGAATTTGGCAAGTAATCAACTGAAATTACAAGGCTGACACCAGAAAAGCTGAGAAGATCACTTTTAGTCTAAGATATCAACTGGGTTTTCAGGCATCCAGAGCATTGACCTAGTTTTTGAAGTCCTTAAACTTTTAACAAGAAAGTTGTCTTTCTTTGTTTTGTTCAGAGAAGTAGACAGCTGGTCTTTTGGCAATGCCACCTGGTAAGTTTTTATTGATACTTTGCTTTTATTTCCTCCTTTTGTAAGACAGAATTGTAACATACATTCTAAATGTACATGTAGTGATAAATAAACAATGTCCAACAAGAGATTTTCTATATAGTTGTTTCTTTGTAATCCAAATGAAGAAATGACAAAACATCAGAAGGAAGGGTTGGTATTCATATGTAGAAACATTTCCCACTTTCCCTTTTCCTTTGCGTTTGGAAATCTTAATTCACTGAGATCCAGTTAAACAGACCTAAGTATAGATCTCATGCTTTCACAGCAGGCAATCTGTTAGGACTTACACAACAGTGCAAAGTATTGTCATTAGTGACCTTTAACTTAAAATCTGCTGGTATTATTCACAAATATTCTTCTTGAAAGAAAACAACTTGTGTCCAGAGGTATATCAGAAATCTAGCTGGATCAGAAGAGATAAGACCACAATGAGAGCAGATTATATGTTATTTTATGAAAAGAGGCAAAAATTTAAGAATCTGACGTTGCCTATAGTGAAGAGTTTCACAGTTTAACTAAATGTGTCAAGATGTGTCCATACTGCTGGGGGGATTTGTTCCTGCTGCCTGGCACGTAAATCCATTCATTATTGCCCTAGTTTTTGTTCACTTCCTCAATAAATTTTCTCATTTTATAAATCTTTATTGTGTTCTCCACCATCTTTCCTAGACTGAAGATCTTCAGTCTCTTCCACCTTCCTTCATGCAAAGGTTTTTCTACAGTTTTAAACATCCTTATCCTTCTATAGAAAGGTAAAATCTTGTAATTGATTTTGATGTTGTTGTTTCACTGTGGTTTTTTACTATTAGAAAATATTTTCTTGCTAATGGATTAAACCACCCTGTGTAAAATTGGCCCTGTGCATTCTATTCATAGCAGCTAGACAGTTGAGACTTAAGTGGTGAAGCCCACTGAGAGTGGGAGTGAGAGCAAAGCTGTGTATTCATTTATGAGGGGACAGCCTGAAGTTCTGATTTAAGTGCTGTGAACTTGTGTGCATAAGCACATGGCGTTATGTGGGGTGGAGTATTACTACCAGTGTTGCAGCAAACTGTTGGTGGCTTATTTTACTTTGTTTTTTTATCTCTCATCTTGACCTAAAAGCATATTGCAGAAACTGAGTAAAAGATATTCAAAAGTGTTAATACATGTTGATATCTCTATGATGTATGTGCATTCATATGGGTTATTCTTGTGGTAGGGCAGAAAGTATTTTAGATAAGGAGAATCTGTGTCTAGGATAGAATTTCAATGGGAACATCAGGTAGAAAAAAATTATATTTTTTTAACCTGTGTTTGACATTTATTTCCTGGATGAAGGCCAGAACAGGACAGATCAAAGGAGGTAGATCGTAAGTAGATATAATACACTTTATAAAGAAATGCCTTTAAAATTAAACAGACAAGCAGACTTAAAATCAAACAAGCACAACTTTAAATCTTAATTTTCAGTCCACAGAGTGGATTGAGAAAGATTCCAATAGAATTGAGGTGGGAGAAATTAGATTTCTTTTTGATTACATCTGGATACAAATTGGGTTTAAATTAGATTTGTGCTGCAAAACAAACCTTTCACAGGGAGCTGATGTATGTGCAGTTTTCAAGTTCACATTGAAGGTCCATTTTTTTAGCAGCTGAGGTACTGAGTTAGTGAAGTACTTCATTACGTGCCAAATTACATGAGCTTTATCTGTATCTTGCTAAAGGAGTGAAGCTCAAACTCTTCTAATGTATTTTTTCATCTAAAGTGAAGAAATTCTGTAGATTTCTTTCTTGGCTGAAAGGGCCAAAGATAAAGAATATATATTTAAATTACCACAAGTAGTGCAGGATGACTAATTAAATATGACTGAAATGTATATGCATTTTTCACAGTTTTAATAAGTGAAATTTTGTGTGAAGGAGGATGAGAAATGGGAATATAGTGAGCAATTCTTTAGAGTGCTTAGCTAATATGGTTGAGCTTCACTCTTTCAATAAACAGAAATGTATTTCATACTTTTAAAAATTATTTAGAAGTATCTTATATTTTCTTTTCTAATGAACAGTTCACAGTTTCACTGTCAAAAAAAAAAAAAAAAGGAACTTTAATCTCTAAGAAATTTTTAGTTTAAGAATTTCAAAAACTTCCAATGGTTTATGAAAAAAAAATATACCTTTGTTATGCACTATGGCCCACAATAGATGTATAATTACACATTGTGTTCTGACATATATAATGGTGTCCTCACATATTGCTTTGCTCTATATTGAAAAATCATTTTAATTCTGTTGCTCTGGTAATACTCATAATTTGATCATTTGAAGCTTCATTAGTGTTAATAGGCTTGGACACATTTTCTGTGAAATCTTTTCTACACCTCATAAACAGATGCTAATATTTCACAATATTTCACACACGCAATATAACACACAATATTTCAAGGAACAAAAGAACACAAAATATCTTTGAAATAAGTAGGTCGTCACCTCATCTCCATAACTAGTGAAAGAAAGCTAAGAAGAATCACACACAGAAGTAACCAGAGATAAAATGCAAATGTTAATTCTGGAGCTGTAGAATGTACTCAGTATCGTTTTCCTTACAATAAACTATTAAAAGTTAGAACTACTTGTTTAATGTTAAACAAAAAATTGTTCAACAGTGTGAAAAAGAGAGATGTGGAGGAAGAAAAGCCCAAACATGGTTGCTTCTACATATACTCTTTCAAAAGCTACATTTTAACAGTAGGCTTTTTCGTTAATTTTAGTTAGTAATAAAAGTTAAAGATCAGCTGCCATATTTAAAATTTTTAATCATCCAAATATGTTTTTTCACATTTAAACAAGTGGTATATATTAAAAATATTAAAAAACACTACAAAACCCTAAAAAACAAAACCCCTCTTTCTCAGAAAAGTTTTCAAATTATTAATATTTTAGTAAAATTAACACATACACTTGCTAATACACATACGTACACATTCACATATATAGGTCCTCAGGATTTTGAACAGATTTCAGCCTTTTTGTTTCATAAGGTGAAAGCCAAGTTCTACTGCTTTATCCTACATATTAGAGATGTACACAATTAGAAAATCTTTTAATTTTTCTGGTCTAGAACAATTCATGAAAGAATTCACTTGTTCTATTGAAGATGTTAAGTAAGCTTTTTTTGCATTAAGAACCAATTAAGGAAAAAGAGGTTGAGATCACTTATAATTTCTTAATAAGCAAATTAATCAGAATACATGAACTATCATTCATTTATCAAGGCACTAAGCAAGTATAATCAGTGTCTTTAACCTTAGTGGTGATTTCAAAAGCTCAGGAGAGTGGGCTGTGATTTCTGTGTTTACAGTAAAAAAATATAGATGTCCCTGAGTGTTTATGGAAATACGTCATCCTCTAAAATCACGAAAGTCCTTCTTTACAGTAGTAACTAAATATTTTATGAGATATCAAAACCTACGAAAAGATGACCACAATCTTGTTTAAAACTAATTTACATTTCTATGCATTTCCTTCAAGTAAAGAAGATGGCTTAATAGCTTCGGATTTCAATAATATTTCATTACTAACAATAACAACTTTAAAAGAATTTTTAATTTCATTTCCTGCAATAATAATAATAAAAGAAAGCTACATTTTGTTTTCTAAGCACATTTTATTTCCCTTTTATCATGCCTCTGGTTTCTGACATATTCATTCAGTCCAGGAATTCAGATGATGGATTTATTAAATGTTAAGTTTCCTTCCAAAGTATTCAAAATTGCAACACTGACTGCAGGAAAAATGTATGCTGTTTAGTCATGGAAATGAGCACGCTGTAAGTCCTGTTCGGCACCTCACAGCCTATTAAACAGAAGAAAGTGAAGCAAGTTTGCTTAGGTTTATTATGACAGACTGTGAAAATGAAGAATAGTAATGTATTCCTATAGTCTTAGACTGCCAATATTAACATGAAAAATTATCAATCTTTAATTCATCAAAGAATGCTGAGTTTCCAAGTCTCAGTTATTACTGAATCCTTCTGTCTGGAGGAATAGGAAATATAATGAAATAGGTTTAGTGGTTGAGTTTAATGGAGCATCTTACTGGATTGTTATACCAAAAGGCTTTCTTCATCACCAATAAACCTGAAGATTTAAAAGAGGTATTTCATACTAGATCACAAAGATAATGAAAGATACCAGAAGGTCTCAGTATAATGGACCTCCAGCAGTCTGATTATGGGAGTGTAATCATAACTCTTTTTTTGTCCTGGAAGAAAATAAATCAGCTTTGAACATCTCAAGTTTCTGAGCTGAAGAACTGTTAATTAAGAAGTATCATAAATTCTATGTGACAAATGACACAAATGAAACCACTATTCATTTAGGATTCTTACTCTAAATCCACTGGAAACCTCCTTGGATTCCCCTTAATAACAATGGGGTTTGGATCATTCCTGCTTTTATGGAGGAAGTGGAGAAGAAAAAGTTTGAAATTAATGATCTGAATCATATAATCTATATCATGAATAAAGTTTTGAGGCTGCAAAGAGGGAGACAGACTGATTGGCTGAAAATGCCTGTATTACTAAAGCTGACACATTTGTTCCATTGCTCACATCTTTCAGAGTCAACAAGTGTGTGTGTGTGTGTAGTTTCTGTGTGTCTATGGTTTGCATTTCATTCTTCCATGGAAGCCAAAAAAGTATCTTGGGCCACAACTACAACTGCTAGAAGCTGGATGATTGTGTTCTAAATTCATTAACTGCTGAACAACATGCTGAAACAAAACAATGTGCTGAAACAAAACAACGTGCTGAAATATGACCGTCCTGGAAATATATATAATTTATATATTACTATTATCTAGCAAAAAAATTTGTAAGTATGTGTGTAATGATGAGCACAGGAAGAGTCCTACTGGCTGTCACAACGTCATACTTTTCCTGAGAGAAGAGCTATCAAAGTTTAGCTGTTTGCATGGCTCCCTTTCCATACAATAGTTCAGGTGGTGCATTGGAGTGGAACAACATGTAAACCACTTTCGTACCCACCCTGTAGAGTGAAAGAGGTACACCAAATCAGGACTCCACCTGTGGCCTATGTAGTGATTTAATCCAGCTCATGCTAAGTTAGCCTAACATTACTATAATAAGATATACTGCCAAAAGTAAAACATAAGGTATTTCTTTGTCATATAATGTTGTCATATGTGAGAGGTGCCTGGTTTACCTTTGAGAAGGGAGCCGACAGTGTTTGCTGTGGGTTCCAGCAGTGCTAGCATGCTCCCTGCAGTCTCACAGGAGCTGTTTAGTTATTACCGCATTGATGCACTTTAATAACTTATGGCTAGAAGAACAAAGAGAAATCTGGCCAGCCATGTCTTGCCAAATATAGCTTGTAAGATTCAAGGACTTCAGTGACTCACTATGGAGAAGGTACTGGATGAGCAGGAAGCAGTTAAGATCTTACAAAAAAAACACACTAAAACAAAACAAAAACCAAACCAACTAAACAAAAAAACAAAATTCAGAAATGTTTAATTATTAAAATAGAGAGGAAAAGAAATTAAACCTACAAAATTATTGCAATTAAAAATGGTAAAAGACTGGTTTTCTAGTATCCCTGGGAGAAAGGGAGTCTAATTACCATACATGATTCTCTTCTTTAACTGGAGATTTCAAAACATATAGAAAAATCTTGATGTTTTTCTTACACTTTCCTCTTCCCTTCTTCATCCCCAAGAAATTCTTAACTGGAACCTACTGAAGATTTTTGTCAGGATCCAATTGAAAACACACAGACTAATTTATTTCACAATAAATACTACAAAATGCAGAGTTTTTTTAAGTTTTATTTTGTATTAGCTTTTATTTTAATGTCAGTATGATCTTTAAGCTTTTACTTCTGCTTACTCATACTGCTTTTCTTAACATCAGTACAGCTTTTGAGATTTGATTGGAGCAGTTCTTTGTTTGAACCTGAAAAAAGTGTCACAATTGTTTTCTGTTTCATCAAACCATGTAAAAGAAAAGTGAAATTTATTTCTTAAACTGCAAGAATATAATGATGAAATGACAAGCAATGTCTTTTAAAGTGTCTTCAAGGTTGAAAGCATATTAGAGTAATAGCCATTAGTCTGCATGTATGTGCCTTGATAGAAGTTCTGCAGCACAGTATTATATTTGATTACTCAACTAAAAACAGTCATCCATTAACCCCCAGAGAGTTACAGCTCCCTCAGCATGCCTGAGGCCATGCCACTTAGTGTGTCCCCATTATTTTAAATGTTATAGAAGGAACACTAGGACATACGGAAACACCCTCAGGTCGCTCTGTCATTCAATAAAAGTTATGGGAGAAGTTTATCCCCTTTCCAATGTTACTGCAGTCAGCAGCACTGTAACACCAGGGAGGAATGTGGCATAAATATTCAAGGGCATTTAAGAGTTAAACATCAATAATAATAGAAATAAAGCTATGGGGAAAGAAATAAAGAAATAAGAACAACAACAAAAAATTAAAAAAAAAAAAAAGGATGTGCTTGTCAGAACAAAGCTAGTATTTCCACTTTTCTGGAATTATGAGGGGATTTCACTAGTTCCTTCCTCTGAAAAAAATGCAGAATTACAAATTATTCCCCAGGGCTTTACTGATGTTGCTAGTGCTACTGATTAATGTTGTCATTGTATTAGGGCTCAGATTTTTTAGTAAGATTTGGATTCTGTTCCTGTGGTTAAGCAAGACAAATTTTGACTTTTCTCTTGTTTTGAAGAATTCATGATAAAAAAGCACTTGCAATATGTAGAGAAAACACTGGATTAAATACACATACAAAGTGCACTTTAAAAGCCTTAAAAATATTCAGCAAACAAGTAACTATATTCCATAATTTTATTGTGTTTTTTACCTTACCCTCCCTGCAGAAAGCAGTTTTAAAGAAAGCATTGGTAAGCTGGTAGGAATGTATTCCAGGATCATCATGCTACAGATCACATAGTACAGCCAGAAGCAAAGTCCTGTTATGGAAGCTATTTCAGCATCACAAAGGAGGTCACAATCTGAGCCACCAAATTCTGTTCCTCTAGCATAACAATCCTATCCTGTCATTTTCTAAAACACTCTAGTGACTCATGCAAATACATACGCAAAAGTGCCACCTAACATAAATTGAAGATTTTCTTGGTTTTAGTACTGTCTTCTGCTTTAAATTTAGATGGGGTTTTTTTTTAGGAAATTGTGGGCAAAAATCATGAACAAGATCTCTATCCATTGACATGAGTTACAATTGTGGTTCCACATCATCACAAGAGTGATGTAATTTGAGAGCTGAAAAATACTAGATCCTCAGACGTGCTGTGATCTTTGATAGCAATCACTCTCAGTTGGTTTTACTCAGTAAAAGATCGTGACGTCATGGTTTCAGCTGTGATGGAATTTATTTTCTTATTCTCATCATGGAATCATAGAATCACAATGCAGCTTGGGTTGGAAGGGACCTTAAAGATGATCTAGCTCCAACCCCCTGCCATGGGCAGGAGCACTTTTCACTAGACCAGATATTGCCAGGAACACTGCCAGGGATGGGGCATCCACAAGAGCACAGTAGCTGGTACAGTGCTGTGTTTTGGATTCTGTATGAGAATAATGTTGTTATCACACTGATGAGTTAGTTATTGCTCAGTGGTACTTATTCTAAGCCAAAGACTTTTCTAAAAGTTTCCCATGGTCTGCCAGTGAACAGATGTTCAAGATGCTGGAAGTATGGAGGGGCCAGCTGAGTCAAACTGGCCAAAGGGATATTCCACACCGTAGAATGTCATGCTCAGTACATAAAATTGGGGAAACTGATGTGGAACCAATAATCACTGCTCAGGAGTGGACTGAGCACCATCAGGTGAGCAATTGTGTTGTGCATTACTTGTTTGTTTAAATAATTATAATTATTATTATAATTATTAGTAGTACTTTTTATTATTATTATTTGTATTATTATATTTTGTTTGCTTCTTATCTCAACACATGAGTTTGGTTTTTTTTTTCTTCCCCGTTTCTCCACCTCATCCCACTTGAAGTGGGGCCAGGGGCAGTGAGTGAGCAGCTGTGTGGTACTTAGCTGCTGACTGGGGTCAAACCAAAATATGTGAATACTCAGGATACAATTATCAATTTTTATGTAAGAGAAAAATTTTATCTACTGTCCACGACAAAAAAATTCAACTTCTTATACTGAATATCATGGGGTTTTTTTAATAATATAATTTGTTTTCAATGACTCATAATGATGAATCACCAGTTTGCCCGATGATTTTGCATTCTTTGCTGCATTTATAATAAGAAAACCAAACAAAGAAGAAATTGCAAAAAGCATGTCTCTAAGGGCGTGTTCAAACTGAATCAGCTACTGTGATGACTTTAAAATAGTTGTTGAAACCTATGGGTATAAATTTAATCTTCATTACAACACTTAATCTATATAAAAGACACAGTACTGAAAGGCTTAATTAATTCTCTACTGTAAAACACTTAAGGAGCCTATGAAAAAGTGCTATGCAAGTCCAAAACATCATGGCTTACAGTAGTGATTCACAAGAATCCTAATATTTTAGTTGATAAAAGAACTAATCATTGTTTAATTTTTGTGGGATTTTTCTTTTCCTTCTTCCACAGTATTACGTTCAAATGAAAATAATAAGCTCTCTTGGGCAAATCAGGGCAGCTGGACATAAAAGCCTGTATGCATGCTGTCTTTCCATTCAACCATATAATGCAACACTTTGCTATCTCCATTAAAAGACTTACTTTGTACCATATCATGCATTTCATAATATTTCCATCTAAATGCAGATTTTTCTGTTCCACGTGTAGCATCTAGTCAGGTTTTCCATAAAAATACCAGCAGGACAGAACATTGAAATTCATTTTGCATATTAAAGAAATCTCTCCTAGATTCCTTTTATTTGTTTTAGCAACTCAAGCAATAAGGAAGAAAATTAGAGTTTCAGCAATGATGGAGAAAACGTTTATGATTTTATAAGATTTTTTTTTTCCTTGCTCAGTCAATTCCCAGACTCCTAAGATCAGGTAATTTTAAAATATTACACTGACAAATGACAAGTCCATCTGTATCATTTAAACTAAGTGCAGTAGTAATATACATTGTACAACAAGAACTTCACTTTGGGTAACACATACCTAATTCTTTTCTTCCCAATATTCACAACACATTTAATATCTGACCCATAGGAATTTTTTTCCTTGAAAACATTATTGCAAATGCCATAATATTTTCTAATATTGCTCTCTGGTGTGTACAGGTAAAAAAAAAAAAAAAAAAAAAAAAAAAAAGGTAGTAGAGATAGCAGAGCTGTCATTGCAAACACTGTTCTAATCCTAAAAAGAGAGAACAATCAAAACTGTCATTTTCAAGCTGCATAAATATAGTTGAACTAGATTTTTACTGTTTATTAGAAATTTTTATATTACACATTAATAAAAAAATGAAAAATAATGCAATTTATTTAAAAAAACCCCAACACATCAGAGAATGGTTACTACAGCATTCCATATGTGAGTGTGTTTATATTTACAGAATCACAGAATATGCCGAGTTGGAAAGGAACCATAAGGATCATCAAGTCCAACCTTTAGCCCTGCACAGAACCATTCCCAAGAGTCACATCATGAACCTGAGAGTATCATCCAAACGCTTCTTGAACTCTGGCTTGGTGCTGTAATCAGCTCCCTGGGGACCCTGGTCCAGAACCCAATCACCCTCTGGGTGAAGAAACTCTTTTTAATATCTAACCTAACCGTCCCTGACATTATTGATATTGTTTATATAAATAATGTTATAATTCAAAAAAATTAGAGACAATATTTAACTTATACATATTGTTTTTTTTTGTTTTCTGATATCTTCTAAACATAAAATTTGTGGTTTAGAGAAAGACTATTTTTTGGGATTTGTGTAGAAAATATGATATGGTAATGAATAAGTGGCCTACTTTTATGTCCATACTTGATTTAATTATTATTTTTATGAAGTCCTTAAACACCCAAGGTTTTACCAAATCAGCAATATGTCAACATCTCAGGAGAGATCTTATCACTCTCCACAATTCCCTGAAAGGAGGTTGTAGCCAGGTGGGTGTCGGTCTCTTCTCTCAGGTAACCAGCAGTAGGACGAGGGCACAGTTTTAAGCTCTGCCAGGGGAGATTTAGGTTGAATATTAGGGAAAAATTTTTTGCAGAGAGAGTAATCAGACATTGGAATGGGCTGCCCAGGGAGCTGGTGGATTCACCATCCCTGAAGGTTTTTAAGATGAGACTGGATGTGGCACTTAGTACCATG
The DNA here is from genome assembly GCA_038380795.1 of Pyrocephalus nanus. Lineage (NCBI taxonomy): Eukaryota > Metazoa > Chordata > Aves > Passeriformes > Tyrannidae > Pyrocephalus > Pyrocephalus nanus. Next base: position 48,706,148 of record CM076260.1, read on the forward strand.
GTCTAGCAACCACGGTGGTGTTGGACCAAGGGCTGGACTTGATGATCTCAGAGGTCTTTTCCAACCCGGTTGATTCTATGATCTTACTACAGTTACAGCTCAGCCTTGCACAGATGTGTGTGATCATCCAGGATGATGCTTGCAGAAAGCCTGCAAGTTTTCCTTCCATTATCTCAATACAGCTGCTGAGATGACATAGAATGATGGAAGCAGCTGCACTTTGTTCACTGCTGACCTCCACCTTATAAGACCTTTGTTTTGATTTTATTTCAGGACAAAATGTGAAGCATTTTTCTGAACCAACAAAGCAGGGAGCACACAGACAGGAAACCCAGACACCGTGGTTAGGGAAGACTGGCTTGGTCCCCCTGCAGACTGCTTCTCAGCACAGCATCATCTTCCACGAGCATGCTTCTTGGGAGGACATCTGCCATCACCAGCCTCTGCTTCCTCTCAGCAGCAAACAGGACTCCATAGACTCTCAGCTCACTTGCTGTATTTCACTTGCCTCTTGCCCTTCCTTTTCTGCATTTTTCTTGATAGAATTCATAAGAACTTGTTCCTGGCAGGAGAGTTTTGTCTACTCTAAGTTTTCAGGTTGTACATCCAGAGAGGTGGTACACGCTAAGTAAAACTTCCAGCATAGACATGGCCAGACTAAATTCCCAGACTTGAAAAGGGCAGGGAAATTGTTTGCTGCTTTTACATTTGTCATTTCCAAGAATGGTCTATTTATTAATAAAATTGCATAAATAAAAATAAGCAAAAATAGCACTTTTGCAAGATCTCACAGTCTTTTGCCAAAATTAAGTGAATTAATCTCACAGTTCACTGACTGTGTGGTATTTATCTCTCTGTAACTGTACTGATACATGCGGTGTTTTATCTTGGGGAGAATACTATTTACATGCCCTAATCTTCATCTTAGTTTGCTAAAATATTCGTATTCAAATCTGCCATGAATGCAAAGCAATATGCAATTATGTGTAATAGAGGGAAAGAGCAACTTCTGGATCAGAGCACATTTAGGTTGCAAAGCTATCATCTTAAATATCAAAATAAATATTAACTTCATTAGCATTTGTAAATACTTCAAGGTTGCTTCAAAATTCATCAGAAAAAAATGAATATAGTTAAGATTAAAATTATTCTGCTTTTATTCAAGCACAGAAGAAAAAAAAAACAAGACTGTGTTTCCATTTCACAGGAGACTTGTGGTTGCTGGAATGTTATTGTGGTGTAACAACTTTTTGAAATCTAACTGGTCAGAATACAGAGTGCTGGCAACAGGAACCGCAAGTGAGAAGAGAACACAATGGTTTCAGAAACATGGACAAACTGGAGTGAGTTCAACAGAGGGGCCCCAGGCTGGCCTGGACTGAAGTATTTGCCCTGCAAGGAGAGACTGAGGGATGGGGCTGGCTCAGCCTGGGGACAGACGACTTCAGGGGGCAATGTTGGTAGCAGTGCCTGGTAACCACGGGAAGTGGTCGGGTACTGAAATGTTCTGGCTGAAATATTACAGAGACTTTTCTCGTTTATGAACCCAGGTTATCCCTTAGGAGTTGATTCTGTCATGTCATTTCCCTAACTCATTTGTCTCAGAAAATAATGAAGGACTTTTCATCTGGAAAAAAGTTATTGAAAAAGGAGACTTAGAGTAAAGAAATAAATTTGTCACTTGAATGTAAAGGAGCAGCTGTTTACATTTGACTAGGTTGCTGCAGTAGATACCAGGGAATGGCAAAGGCTCATTGACTGCACTAGAAGTTGGAGACTTGATACGATGTGCAACCTCTCCTGTCCTTATTTCTGTAAAAAATGGGTTCCACTTTTTTCAAACAACACATTCAGGGCAAAACACTTCTGCTGCTCTCCCAGTACGGCCTGCTCACAGTGCAATGCACACTACAGCCCTAGCACTCCCCTGAGAACAGGTCTTCTTCCCTGGTGGACAGCAGTCATTTTAGTGAGATAGGAACTGATTACATGATATATTTTTTTGAGCTGAGGAGCAGGGTGATTCACAAAGAGTATGGCCTGAAGGAGCTGCAGATCTGTGGCATAATACATGTTCAGGTGTCATGGCTTGCCTTTATTCTCTTCAATGATTTATGTTTTCATGATCCATGTACAATACAAAAATTAATGCAAAATAACAACAAAGAACTTCTATTTATTCTTTACTTTCTCAATTTTATCAAATTAAAAATTAATTACCTTTTTACCTTTTTCAAAGTTCTTGTTCTTAATGTCTTCTTCTCATCCCCCCCCTCACTTTTCTTTCTTTAGGGGAAAACAAACAAACAAACAAACAAACAAAAACAAACACAAAAAAACCAAAGCAAAAATAATAATAATAAAAAAATCACAATTGGTCTTGCACGTTATGAAGCACAGCTTTTCTAGGTGTATTCATACACCTTCCATTATTGTCTGTCATGATCACCAATATCTTCTTTTTCACATCAATTTTTTTGCTTGTTTTAATGTCAAAGAAAGGTCAATTAATTCCTGTATAAAAGACTGCAGAACATTGTTCCCTGCTATATAGAGTTTTTGGCTTTCTTCACTAGTCTCAAGAGTTATTTTAAATGTAAGTAGAACATTATAACAAGTTATTTTCAGTTGTAATATCAATGCATACTCTAAATTTTTCTTTAAATTAGTCTTTAGACTATTCTTTAAACTGGCAATTTAAAAAGCATTTGCCAAGCTTTTCTTTCCCATGGACTTCTTTCTTAGATAGGTTGATGTGAGTCTTACATGAGACAACCACATGCTTTGACATGTATACTATACCATCTTATTCTGGTGCTACCATTTTCTCATGCATTATTTACTTGCTGTCATGCAACATTTTTTATCAAAGATGTCTTGCCACACCTGTTCTTCATTCCCTTTTAATTTGGGGCATTTTGTTCTGCTAACTATGCTGGTGATTTGTAATTAAAGTCAATTTACACTTTTAACATTTACGGTAAAGACAGAATGCCATCTAAAAAAATCCACCAAAGTAAACGGAAATTCATTCTATAAAATATTCTAAAAAATATATTTTATGATGACAAGTTGCACTCATGCTTACTAAATAATATAGCTACTGGTATTGATTTGGATAAAGATCTTTCCTTGCTACTAATTGATTGCATTACTAGACAATGATACTTTTAAAAAAGGCAACATACCTAAAAGGTTTGTTTCTCTGCAACATGATTAAATGTGTCTAATCTTGCCAAACCTTCTGTTCACAAGAGAGAAAAATAAGATCTGGATTATTTTCAAACACTATATGGTCCTATGACACAAAGTTTTAGAGTAGTTTGTGTCCTTGTGGTAAAAATCAGTGATTTACCTCTACTTACAGATAACATATTTTAAATAAAAGTTAAGATTCAGGAATAGGTAATTAAAGGAATAAATGTTATGTCATTTTACTTGTTTCACTACTGATAAAAGCTATCATGAAAGTTACTGATATTTGATGCTGCCTTAAAATAAGCTTTACCTTGCACTTCTTTCACCCTTTTTCAGCCATTCGATTAATATTTTGATAGCTCCATTTATAAATAAAGTTGTCAAAGAGTTAATAATTTTCTATGACTAATAACCTTTGTATGCCTTGCCTTTCTCTAACAATCTCAGGTTGATATTTTCATTTTCGCATAAACACACAAATACTTTTTTTTTTGAAAAATTTTTTTTCCTCTCTGCTTAAAACAGTTCCATTAACAATTTTATGACTGTAGATTGGGGCATTTGTGTTTTGGATCAAAGGCTTACCATCTGCTGTTTAGAGGAGATGCATCTGCACCTCTGTTGCTTCTGATGAGCAAAGTGGGAAAGAAGAAAGAAAAGAGAAAAGGTTATTTCCAACAGAAATTGTTTAAATGGTCCTTGAACAAAATCTCTGAAAAATTCCAGCGTGTTTGGATTTGCCTTGTTCTTAAGCACAAATGTTCACGTGTGTCCTGCCTCAAATGCCAAGTGACTCCAAACCATTAAAACGTATAACAGCCTGTTCCCAGGCACTGTCCTATGTGCTGAGCTGCAGACCAGAGCTCTGCCCCTTCTCACTTGGTTCCTGCAGGCACTGAACTTTGATCATTGACCACTGAGGGAATTTTCATATGGATGCAACTACTGCAGCAGCAAGGGTTCAATACAACAGTGACTTAGCCATGCAGAGGTAGACTTTTTTCCCTTTGTTCTCAGCACTAGACTGGACAAAAAGCAACATGGCAATCAGCATCTGCACTTCAAAAAGAGAATGTAAGAGGTAGCAAAAGGAGCGCATAAGGAGAAACTATAGAAGGAAAGGCAGAGAATCAGAGGTGAAAACAGTGTTTGTGAGAACATACAGAAACTGAAGCTAGAATCATTATTCCATTAGTACTAGTAATCATCATAAAACTCATAGGGTAAATGTATTTATATACAAAGGTAAACATACCCATTTCTGGCTCTTGTGTAAACAAAAATCTGGTATTTTAATCTCCTAATTTATTAGCTAATGGCAGAAGCTCTGAATATTCTAAGCCAGGTAATGGCTTGTGGAGATGTTAGCAAATTTGTAAGTTTTGTCCATTCACCGTTGCCAAAAACCTGAAAAATACTGTTCTGTTTCTCTCCTGTTGTCTCCCTTCTCTATAATATACTGAAATCACAGTACATGAGAGGATTTTAAATACTAAAAACTAAGAACTTAAAAGCTAGGAAACAGTTAATGATTCACTCATCACTATTTCATTATTAACCAGATTCTTGTTGAAAAACTAAGACACAGACTCGCTATCTAGTCTTTTTGAAATCACTTTATATTACTTTGTTATACTGAACTCCAGTCAACAAAAGCGATTTTCACTTATGAGGCTATAAATTCCCCAGTTATTTTAATTGTTGGTTTGTTTCAATTTCCCACCACAGAATCTGTGGCTTGTGTGAACTCACTGTTCTTTATTCAGGCAAAACTAGTCTTCATCCACTAGCTGTTCTTGGCCAACATTTGACCCCATCTGGCACTCTCTGGTGAAGAAAAGCAAGATGAGATCTGTGTTGTTACTGTACTAAGTTCATGATGATCCCACTGTTCTACAGATCTGTCTGTAGATGTTGAATAGTACAGGTTCAAAGAGAGAAATTACAGTTGTGAAGTCAGGATACAAACATGAAATTTCTTGTCACTTTATTAGAGCTGTATATACCCAGAGAGGCATCCTTGCCATTTCCTTAGTATAATCTCTCATGATCACTGTCTGCATCAAATGTTGCATAGAGGTCAACAAAGATGAGAAGGGATGCCTGCCCTCCACTTTACACTATCCAGAAATTATCCATCACTGCCATTAGTATCTTGAGATCTAGGTTCTGATTTGCATCCATATTGCATTGAGGCTTGAACACTTGCTACAGTAGTCCCCCAGTAGTCTGTCATTGCTACAAGAACACCACAGAAAATATCAGTAATGTTGTACTCTTTGTGCTGAAGCTGCTGTCACCAAGATTCAAGGATCAATAGGAGTGGCTGAGTCTAGTTTCTGATTCCTTTCCATTCTTCAGTTTCATGTTGAGATGCATGGCAGAACATTGCCCTGTGCCTGTGAAAAGAGAAGAGGGACTTCAGTTAGAAGTAGAAATAGGACCTGCATCAGAAAATGATGAGTCACAAAGCTCTAATTTGTGACATCTTGGGTGTGAAGTAAAACAGAAATCTGTTCACTGGTCAGGTGCCCAATATGCAAAAAATATGGCTTTGATTTGTGAGCTGTGTCATTACCTGTATATACAGCACCACAGAGAATCTAGATTCAGTATTATAAGAAATGCTCTATGAGAGGAACCTTTCAAATATGGTTCTTCACTTAGGAATATCATAGCAATGATGGCCAGTAAAAGATTCTGCCTACATTTTGGATACAACAATTAGCAGAATCAGGACTAACTCTATTGCTAGAAAAACTTTGAAGATAATTGGAAATTTTATAGCTCCAGTTAAAACTCTTTCTAGAATTCTATTTGGGAAACTAATTGCACCATCAGTCCAAAGAAACAAGCACTTCTTCCTGAAAAAAAAGATAATGGGATCAGGGAAGAAGAGGGGTATGCATAACAGCTAGAAAAGATGCTTAGTAGAGCACGTACATGTAAAGTGTAAACAAAATTTTTAAATTTGCAAAATTTAACTGTTAATCATATATGTCAAAGGAAAGCCTCTTTAGGAAAACACTCAATAACTGTTGAAGCTCAGTTTTTTTCTTTGAAAAATCCAGAATGTAAAGTCACAATGCTCAGTTCTTGATGGTATTGTCAACTCTTGGTCAATATGGAGCCATAATTCCCCCATATTAAACAAAAGCCCTAAAAATCCTCTAAATAAAATATCTGCTAGCTACAAAATATTCTAAAATCCAGGAAATACGTTTAGCTCAGAATCTAGTAACAGGGTAGATTTCTTTTTTTTCCTCTAAGACACAGGGACTTAGTAAAACACAGCAAATACTTACACATGAATTTTAAGACACAGAGCTTATAGACAGAAATGCACAATCACCTCTGGACATCCAAGCTCCCTTTAAAGTGCAGAGGGACAGCTGGGTGTCAGAAAATGTGATTTCCAGTGATAGGCATGTTGAGACAGACAGCAGTGTGTATGGAAGTCACTGGGAAAGTCAACACAGACTCACAGGGGTCTCACACAGAACACCTTTTAGAGAGTTGTTATTCTTTGGGCTCTTCAAGACTGAGGCTGATAAATATTTAATCCAGAGAACACTTGAAGCCATCTCACCCTCTCTCATATGACCTTTTAACCTAATTTTTTTCAGATCGGAGAGCTACCATGCAATTTTTGTGTTAGTAATTGCCTGACTTCTTAGATAACATGAGCAGAAAGTACGCATGGTTGTCCACTAGCAACCTGAGTAATGAACCAACATTCAGATTACTTTAACCCTGAATTTGAGATGAGATTTTGAGACGGCTTCTTCACCCCCTACAATTTTATTGGCTTTTTTGCAAGAGGAAGGAAGGTTGTATAATTTTAAAGCTCTGATCCAAACTGATAAGAGACGTATGCCAAATCATATCACATCCACTTTCAAGTGTTTGAAGCTATGAAAGGACAGAAGAAAAGTATGACTCTCAGGATTAAGGGATCTAAGAACCTTGTTCTACAATTTTACCCCATGAGTAGTGATTACTACTGAAATCAGCACTAGAGTCTAATCCATTCTGTTAGCAACCCATTGGTCAGTTTTTTGGCTGTATTTTTAATTTGCAGGATTTTATTTCCATAGTACAAAAAAAAATATAGAAGTTAAAATAAGGGTTAAGCACACAGATGTGAAAATTGCAGCTTAAAAATGCATCTAAACCTTTTTCTGTTTTTCCATTTTACCAGGAAGTCTTATGAGAATGCATAATATAAAATAGGGAAATTTCCATCTCAAATGTATGGACTGAAGATATTTAAATAACAATACTACCATTTAGACATTGCCTGTGTGAAAAGAATTTTCAGGCTTTTGAGGTTCATCTTTCACTAGTCAAAATGTAGCTACTGGAGGTTTGCATGCTGTGTTGCCAGATTAAATGATAATGTTCCTTCATGTAAGTGCTACACCGGAAAAATTAAAGCCTTGGGAAGAGATCCCTGTTCTTCCCAGGGTCCTTTTATGATAGGTTAATGACTAGTAAAATGGGCTGGAAAAAAATAGCCAAATCTTGGTAATGCAGGAACTGCATCTTTTAAAGACTTTTTCCCAAGCTCTAGCTCAGCAGCCCTGGAGATCGGAAGATATGTCAGGAGAGGGTCACAGCCTATCTCTGGCAATGTCTTATTTGGAGTGGGCACCAGATAACTATTGGAGTGTGCTACCTCACAAGAGCCAAAGGCATTAGCCTTAATGTCTGAAAATTATTTTTTATACTCTTAGACCTCTGGTTTTCATGGGTCTGGTCACGGGGGTAGCAGATTACTAAGGTGTCTGCTGCTAGGATTCAAAGGAAGACTCCTCCAGAACTTCTGAGCTTCATGAGCTTCAAAACCAATCATGTTTTCTGTCTTTCTTTCTAAACTGAATCAATGGCTTTTTCTTTTGTCATCTATTCAGCAGCAGGTATTCCAGTCAAGAAGAACAGATAGAGCCTGTATACATGACTTACACCTATGAGGTAGCTGAGGTCTCCTAGAGCACAAAGCACGGCCATATCCTAGTGGGTTCCAATCTCCCACAAATGCAGGCTCTTCTTGACAAGCCTGAATATTGTCTAGCTATGTACAAATGACTATTCCAGGCACAAAACCCACGCTGAAGTCTCAGGAAGAACCCAGGAAGAAGTCTCCACGTCTTCCATTCGACTCTTACACAATGGCATTGGCTGCCTTTTTTTTTTTTTTTTTTTTTTTTTTTTCAGCAGTAGAGGTAGTAGGGACAGGTATTCCAGCAATACAGGGAGCAGGGGAAAAAGGCTGGTGAAGGAAAATACAGGACAAGGCAAAACAATCCCAAAACTGAAAATCTAAGAAATAATTGTTCATTTCATAATGTGAGCTTTAATAGTGCTTCAATCACATTTCTTATCATGGCATCATGGCATCACCTCCTGGTGATAAGATTCTCAGTGAAGAATATCACTCAGAATGCTCAGAGTGTGATACCTATGAAAACTGTACCTAAACTATGTTTAGCAAATATAGGACTTTCAACTGTTTTGAACATCTACAAACTTCATATTTTGTGGGATGAAGTTTGGAAATGAAATAAGGAAGTAAACCGAGTACATTAAACATGGAACATTCAAAACCTCCATTTCTCTGTAATGTTTCTTATTGCATTTAAATATGAGAACTGTCTGTTTTCAGGAGTCACACTCACATATATGACTATCTCAGCTTGCATAGAAGTGAAAGGGGAATCAGAATTTTCCTTACTTGAGGATGCCTGAGGGCATCAAAATATTCTGAACTGCAAAGTTCTAAACTCTTTGCACTGGATCAGACTTACTATCATTTTGATTTACTTAAAAAATACTCCGTAGTTAACTTGACAAGTTATGCTTACTCCAGCTAGTGTGGATGGTTTGAATTTCATAACTCATTTTAAATTATTAACTACATAAATACAAAGACATTACATAACAATTTAAAAGCAAGAAAACAAAGAGATAAAAACACCATTATTTTGCATATATTGCCATGACAATGTTAACAGCTGTCAATATAATGACTTCAAATGAATTTAAATATACACGTACATTTCCTGGTTTAAATTATAATGTATAAATACTCAAACCAGGCCAGACTGGAAGTAGGCTAAAATGAGTGATTTATCACACTTTCCAATTTAACCTGGTTAGACTATCATACCTTAAAAATTAATAGGTGATGTACACTGCTGTAGGAGAAAGGACATTCGGAAAGAAAACAAAAAGTGATGTGACAATTTTATGTATCAACTTGGACCTACCTCAGTTAATGTTTGAAAGAAAGAAAAAGCTATTTCTTTTATGAATACTGGGATACTACTAAGATTGGTTTTCCATTCAAATAACAAACAGTTTTTTGCTAATGTGAAGTAAAGAAACTGCATGCTGCAATGCATAAAATGAAAGTACCTATTAAGCCAAATTAAATTGCTTGCCTGAATGGGTTGATGGTGAAGCTGCTTTTATACAGGACTGAAAGGTATATTAGAAATCTCCCAGATGGAAAATATATGAAATTTGAATATTCTCTTTTCAAAACAGCAGACATTACCTTCTCCTGTAAACTCACAGCTAAGGCTTTGAATTTGTTCTCAATAGAAAGTGTACAAATAGATAGTTGTTTAAAATGTGCCTTTTTCTTTTTTTCTGCCAGAAAGTCCAGAAATTAGATGCTTTATTGCTTATTCTCCAGTGATTTAAAATAAAGTGATGATCTTTCTAAGACTATATGTGATGAATGATAATCAGTTTGAAAAGTCTGGAGTTAGACCCAAGAACCCATCTTTATGCTCAATTTGATCTGGTAGCCCCTAAGATAGTGAGTATGAATTCAAATATTTCCTATTATTTTCACAATTTCTTATATAATTTTGCACAGCTGGTGACACAGCAGGTTATTATGAGTTATTGCTTACAAAAATGGGCATAATCAGTATAGAATTTGAGCTTATTTAGCTTCTAAATGTGGATAGAAGCATTTCAGTTTATATTACCAGTCACCAACAAAAATAACTTCTTTTCTTCCATTGATGTTCTCTGTAACTGCTTAAGTGGATCTATTGGAGGTAGTATTCCAAGTTTTCACCACTGTCAGATGTATCCTCCATTTGTCTAGGTAAGTTTATATTATATTATTATAATATTTATAATTATATAACTATATTATTATTATATTGTTTTATTATAAGTTTAGCTAAACTATGTCTCTGGTTGGGGTTTTAGACTTTATTTTAGACTGGTTTTTTTTCAGACTTTTCTAAGACTTTTCTCTATTAGACTTTGGAAACCCTGCTCTTCCTTTTTTCAACCTTATTTCCATATAATTAATGAACTAAATATATACATATTGCTATCCATTTGACACTGAAAAAGATATTTTAAAATTCTACATCATATACTGCTGCGATCACTTATACTTAGCAGTAGCATGCTTCCACATGGTGACCCTCTGTCCACTTAGTCTTTGGTTTTCCTGCAGTTTGTAAGATCCTGTAGGCAAAGATAATTTCTGTTCATTTCTTTTAAGGTCCCATGTGGTCATAACAGATGACATGAACAAGGCAATTTCCTCAATAAGTCTGCTTCACACTAAACGGCAATCCAAAAGGCCTACTGGATGCTGGAGATTGAACAATAAAATTTATTAATATGTACCAGTTGCTGCCTGGAACTCAGGACACGCAGCCATTTATAGAGTTTCAGGATAAAGGAAAGTGCCTGTGATTGATTTATGCTACGTATCACAACGCATGAAATTTTTGTACATGTGGCAGAAAAGTGTTACACTTTAAATGTGTTTTTTCAATAGAATTATCATTACGTTTTATAACACCATGGATAAACATTATCTGCTCCTAGAAACTGTTTATATAACATCTCTGAGATAGCTTTCCTGCTTACCATACACTATATTAATATTTTCTTTTTGGCAGAACTATTTGTACATGCCAGTTTTATAACAGATAAAACTGTTTTCACATCTGGTTGGGATTCTTTTGTTGCACTAGTTTAGTTTTTGGGTTTGTTTGGGCCTTTTCCTACTGGAGTTATCCTAGTCCAGTGTTAATTGTGTTTAATGTCCTCTTTGAAACTGTTGGTAAGTTCTGTTTGCTTTTCAAACAGAAAAGCTGAGACCAAAAAAAATTGTCCTTCTATTAATTTAAGCAAAAATAATGTAATTTTTTTCCATAAGCAAATTTCATTAAATATGCTGGTTTTGCAACAAGCTACAGCATTTAATAGGCTCTTCTAAATTTAGCATGTACCTGTATGGCTTTGAAATATGTCAAAATTTAATGGGTTGATAGTGCATTGAGGCAACTTTTTTCTTTTCTTGCTTTTGTTTACAGCTTGGGCTTTGATTCCATGAAGACCTGTTTTCTTTGCTAGAATCTGGATATAACCAATCACGATCTAAAAATTCTCACTAACTTAGAAGTCTTTTTCAACCTAACTGATTCTGTGACTCTGTGATTCTGCGAGTAAACAAAATCTACATAATCTGTATTTTTTATAAACTAAAACTGAATTCAGTTATCAGTAAATTAAACATAATCATTTTACTAAATGTTCTACCTAAAAACAGTGTTTAGCACCTCAAACTCCATTTGAAAGTAGTGTCTATGTGGTTATTTTTTCCAGTGATGTCTTATAAGCACAAACTAATCAGAACTAGTGATCTACATTTAGGTGCATGTGTAACATGCATATAAATTCATATGTTGACTGTTAATATATATATGTACATAAGTGAAATTGTGTGTTCTAGATGTACATACATGCAAGAACACACACTCCATATAGCTAAGAATCACATAAGTCTTTATTTGCCTTTACAATAAATGTTTTCTTACCTTTCTCTGCATAAATATAGACAGACTCCATTGAAACAACATGCATAAGCAAAGGGATGAATTTTGCCTTAAGACTTTAGAAATATTCTGAAGTGCAGTTTGGGTATATCTATCAGTTGCTGCTGAATATTTTATACTTCCAACATGATATGTTTTATTCTTTCCAGACAGACAGCTATCAGCAGCTTCTACAGAAAGACAGCTACTTGGTTCTTTTTGTTGCAGTGCATCCACATTTATTTTTACCTCTACAGGGCCAGCGAAGATAGGCTTGCAACACATCCAGAAATATCTATGGTATATCTAAGTGACATACTAGGGATAAAAGCTGCAGCACATCCCCAGGACAACGACTGCAGAGGTTATTCTGTGGGCATGTTGCCTTGGATCAAAGGTACTGAACAGAGACTGATGGTTATTGTATTGTCTACATTGTGCAGCAACCACAGTAGATCATCCTGCCTCTCAGGTCAATAAATCTGCCCTGCTTCCTACCTCAAGTGGGACACCCACAGACCCCTACTCCACATGGTTTAGACTTGATTCACTTGGAGCTAGTATAGAATAGGTATTTCCTTTAAAGATGATATGAAACTGTGCGTAACCTGTTGTTACTTGGGTTCAGTTTCTTGAACTTCAAGTGGAGACACAGCCATTAACTTGGCCAAAAAACTGTTGTGCCTTACTCCTAGATGAAGATATCTGGAGTCTGAAACAAAACCAGAAAAAAAATATCACAAGACAATCAGTGAAATACTAGTTCCAGCAGCACTCAGCCAAGGTTCCCAGCCTTTAATTTTTGGTTCCAGCTACTTATTCCTGGTTGTGACAGTAGATAAGTGTGGGGGTCTGTGATCCAGACATAAATCACGCAAAACTTAGGTTAAGTCTCTGAAAGGCTTGTTCATCAGCTGTTTTTCACTTTAACACACTGGTTACTGGAAGAGTTAAATAGCCTGATCCAAACAAGCTCTGAATTTCAGTTTTGAAGCAAATGTTTCTTTCACTCCCTTACTGCAGAACCGGCAAGTAGTGCAATAAATAAGGTTCCACTCATTTGTAAAATCTCAGCCTTTACAGTTACTCTTCATTTGACACAAGCAACTTTAAGTTATCTAATCATATTTTCCTTTTGAAAACTGAGTCTAAAAAATAGAAGGATTTACAAGTGCATTCTGTTGCTACTTCTTTGTCTCATCATTAAAAACAAGGTTGCAGATCAAACAGTGCATGGATTTCCCTTTTGGCACATTTAGCCCCTACAGGTCATCACTGTGTGTGGGCAGAAAGTGTTGTTGCACTTCAAAGATGTTATCAACATTCTGGTAGTGAAATTACAATTTTAGCTAATAATAGCTGCACACTTGATTAAACATTTATCATTTGTTTTCACCACAAAAATATAAATTAGTTTACGGTAAGAAATGTCTATTCTTCTAATTTAAGAATGAGGAAAGGTTCTTTTAGTATAGTCTCAAGAAAAATATACAGTGCCCTATGCACTAATGTTAATGTGATACTATTTTTGTATAAGCCTTCGTTACTTTGATTGATAAATTTCTCAAAATGAAAGAAACTTCACTAATAAACCTACAAATGTGCTTTTCAAATTAAGAGACACAAACATGTAGCAGTTACTGTATGAAAACAGATCACTGAACCATATGGTTGCTTCTGAAAAAAACCAAAACAATATGATATATTTCACAACGCAAGAAATACCTACCATCCATGGAGAAAGACAGTGAAGTGGACAAATTCCTATTGTCCTCTCTAATGGTTGTCTTATTCCCTGAAGCATAACATTTGACTGTCCTTATCTTTACATGGATAACTACAAATGTTATTATTAGCTATAAAATTATCCAACCCTTCTGAAAAATTATTCTATAGTCTCTGTCTTTCCCATTTCATTTTGGCCATGCATATCACAGGCTGAAGACACACAGGTCAAAGGAAGATATTTTTCATTTTGCATATTTTCCCTGTCCATTTTCTCTGATGATTTTCTGATCTTTAGAAAAGCGTGAGAAAAAGGGAATCCTCTGGGCAGGATTCAGGCCCCTACTTTTAAATTTCTAACACTTATTCTAAATATATCCCCTTCTCACCTCTTTGTGTCCCCTACCCATGTCCAGACTGGATGCTCTGGATGATGCCGAGGATGACCTAAAATGGCTCTAGAAAACATGTGCTTGGACAATAGAATTCCACATTTTGTTACCTGAAGACTGTAACATCTGAAAAGTTAAAGAATATTCTGATTTTGGTAAGCCATCTAATTTCTATTGGCATATTCTAAAATGGTATGGTTTAAAAAGGAAATATCAATTCTTTTCCAATACATTCCTATATTTGGGAAGTTTCCTATTCAGTGAGGATGGAGAATTTGTACTACATTATATGGTGCCTATATAATTTATCTGTCCTATTATGAACTTCCCCGTCTCCAGAAAAATAAAGTGTTAACAAGGAGCATTTGTAAGGTGTGATGAGGAGTTCATTGCCCACACATGAAGGAGCATTTGCAGATAAGAACATGCAGTTGAAGCAGGTTTGCCACTGTCATGGTTTCACCAACGTCTGAGTATTGATACCATTTCTGCAAGGACAAGGACAAAACAAGTTGCAAAGGTTTGTCTTGGTCCCAGTACCACTGCAGCAAAAAACCAGTATGATGTTAATTAACAGGAGTTCTACATTCTTCACAGCTCAATAGAACTTCTTAGATTATATAATGTCATTTTAGTTGATGCATCTCTTGTGTTTTACATGCTTTCTTCTAATGTGCAATTAGTCCCTTTTTGCATGATAAGGATACAACTTTACCTTTTCTATAATGATTCCTCTGTCCTGTCTTAACCTTAGAAGTTAGTTACTTCAGTGTAAGGTAATTCTACCTGGGAAGCACCTATTCTACTGCAGATACTCATTTTATACTAAAAGAAAATTCTGTATCTCCATACTCATCCCTCCTTATTTACTATATCTAAGCTAAAAAGATTAGCAGATTCTGGGGAAAATTTTTCATGTGTAAAGTAAAGGTATTTTGTGACACAGTGCAAAGTGTGATTTGCTTCTCAACATGCAGTAAGTAAATCTATACATTGGCCATCCATCTTTCTTCTGATGTTGGGAAATTCAAGTTTCTGAAATACATACACTTTTTAGTACATCCATTTTAATAGACCAAGGCTTTAACTGAGCATAAAATACCAGAAGGGAAAATCATAAAGGAGCTTGAGATCGAAAATGTCAAAAGTATAACCAACTTTTACTTTTCCTGAAGTGCAACTCTCTGGCACTGATGAATTAAAAATATTTGCCGAAGAATTTCCATTAAATTTTTTTGGAAGAAGTTGTTCCTTGTAAGCAGCTGAAACTTATTCTTTAGTTGCTTAGGATAAAAATCTTTTATGAGAATTATTTTTCTATATAGTCCACTAGTAAGGAAGAATCAGATTTCTTAAAGTATAATAAAAGCTGCTATTCGGAAAAGAGCTCCTCAATACTTTAGATTTGACCTGTTTCAAAACATAAAGCTGAGCTTTAAGAGTGTACTTTGCTAACATCTAAAAAAGGATGTAAAATTCATCCTTACTTAGAATAGCTTTAAAAAGAGTACTTAAAGCTAAGTATTTGTTTCAGTTCACTGAAATAAGCAAAAATTACTTTCCAAAAATTCAGTAAGTCCTTAAGTGCTATAAAAACTGATGACTTTTCATTGTTTGATGAATTTAATCAAGGAAAAGACAAATGAAGCTCTGTATTATTTTAATGGAATATATTACATATGTCAATGTGTAATGAAAACCAAACGGTATTACACAGCTTGCTAACGTGCCACTGCAATAGGATGCACTGCAGTACAGATGCATTCCAGGAAAAAAGTTCTTGAGGCTGTTAAGACAGCCCTTGCTCAGACACATGGCTCATTGGATACATCACACCCAGAATCCAACCAACCTTGTCTGGAGATAGTTTAGGTAGTTTGGAATAGCACTAATGAGAGCAGCAAAGAGCAGCTAAAGGCATGTTCCTCAGCAAGTGGTCCTCTGGTCTATCTCTTATGTTTTAGAAAGAATTCCTGGTCATAGGTGGCCTTCGGGAATAGTTCATTAAACTGGTGAAAGAGTTAAACTCCATTAGCATGTTGTACTTCAATAGCTTAATTTAAGGCGTTCTAATGATCAGAGAGAAAATAACACATGATATTTACTTGAATATGATCTGTATTCAATGGGGTATGTGTAACACAATCTTCAGAACGCCTCAGAAACCTTCAGGAAAATCTTTCAGCAGTCAGTTCTGTCTCTGCACTTGTATGTCACAACTTGCTGCAGATGGTTCTGCTTCTTTTGGAGTCCAACCGCTTAGCATATTTATGGGATGAATCTTTGACAGAGGGGTGTAATCCATTCATTAGATCCTAGTTCTTGCAGAGGTAGTGTCAAATTCACATGGTGCTCTTAACATTCTTTAGTTTGGATCTGAATCCATTATTTATTTGACTATTATACCAGCTAGGAAGGTTCAAGTGTATCGTTTATTTCACCTTTGTACAGCATAAATTACATTCTTAAAATATGTGTTCCTCATTCACTCCTTGGAGATCATAATACCTAAGTAATAATGTTTGGGAATATAGAATTCTTCTTTGTATAAATATTGACACAGGAGAAAGAATCTGATCCTCAAAACACTGCAGAGACACAGCTGTACCTGAATATACCAGTCTCAGCCAGCACCTTCATTTTTTGGATTTATAAGGTGAAGAGCACTCTAATCAACCAAATCCCAAAGACGTGTTCAACTGTAAGTAGACAAATAAAAGCCCCTATTTAGGAGGAAGAGAGGAGATGAGGTCGACCCATTTGTGACCTAAAAAGCTCAGTGTATCTGAGAGATCTGAGAAAAGTGTTAGGACTTACAGATCTCAGAGGGAAAAACAAATACAGTGTTTGAGGGAAAAATTTCTAAGAAATTCCTTCTTATTTTGGCATCTTTGGGTTTTTTTCCACAGGCTTGATACATTACTCATTGAAAATCAATGGACAAGAAACAAAAAAGTACTGTTCTCATTCTTTCCTTAAAAAGAAAAGCCAAAATTCTCAAAAAGCAAGGTGAAGGAAAGGGTTAAAGTCTGCAATAGTGTATGCTTTCATTCTTTACAAAAATGCTGAGATCTGCCAATTTTCAGATTGCACCCAGTGCTGAAGATGCTGTCAGTAAAACTGCATTTAGCATTTGTGTTAGTCCAGAGGCAGAAGCAGAAATTAAAACATGTCATCAAGGACAGTTAAATTTGCATGAACGAACCATTAAAGCAAAGAATGCATTCGTAGGGATTTATTTTTATGTGCTTTTCAGAAGGATGCCAGAGCACAGGGGTTTTTTTATTAAATTTCCAAAGCTATTCCCAGGATATTTTGCAGCAGTTAAATCTAGAAATTAAGACTTTAAGACTCAGTTGGTTAATTTGTTATGCTAGGAAAAAAGACTCGGGAATTTTTATATTAGAAAAGTATTTTAGCTTCAGAAATTGGATTGTACCAGAAATTGAATAAGTATCTGAGTTTGTATGACCTGATTTTCTGGCATTTATGGAAACTGCAAATGTGTAATCAAAAAGGTAATAAAGCCACTTTGTAACAAAAGTAATCTCTAAATAAGTATCGAGGATGTCTTTCCAGTAAATACTTTTAGAACTTTTTTTTATGCTATTACTGTTTGGTCTGATAACAGTCAACAAGAAACAATGTGATAGTATCTGTGAAAAAGACAATTTTCCATATTCTCTCCTGAAAGAACTCCAAAACCTTATTTAGCATTAGCTAAACATTAAGGTATCCATCAGCAATTTTATTTTTTTCTCAAATCTTTCTGATTACAGAAACTGATCACAAAATGCATATTGCATACAATTTGAGATCTAGCTTTCAGTATGGAGCCTAAAAGACATTTAATTTGAATGTTTATGGCTTTAGTTCCCTACACTGATTTCAGAAAACCAAAGCATACAGGTTAACTTATTGTTTACTTAAGCATAACACAGCAGAGTAACTGATTTTGAAAACTGTTCCAGGATTCTGAAGGTCATTTGCAAAAAGAGCATTCTTCATTTTCCCATTTTGTACTAAGTATTTGAAGAAGACAGGTTTCACTACTATAGAAAGAGAATTTATCAAGGAGTTATTGGAGATGCATTAATATTGGTAAACATAATAACAGTAGTTTGTATTACTTACCTGATGTCCAAGGTACTTTCTATCTGATCTATTTTCCTTCTGATTTTTATCTTCATCTACCCCAACAGATCAAGGGATAGCCAACCTCTTTAACAGCTGAGGGGAGTAGGAGGCCTGTCATCTCCAACTTCACTTGAAGAGGTATTGAAAACTTCAGTGCCACAGTAGCAGTTGTTTGAAGAAACTCTCTGATGGGTATTAATCTCTCTCTTACTGAAGGAAAAAGCAGGTAGATCTAACTCCCTGGTTTAGATGTAAGTGTTCCAGCTTTGTTTCTGTCCAGTGAACTCTGTTCTGTCCCCTTCAGCTCAGACGGACTCAAGAGTTGATTCTGTTATCCCTGAAAATGTCATCTGACTCAGGGATAAGAAAGGCTCGTAAAATGTGACAATTCAGTACAGTTTGCACAGCTTGTGCACCTGACCTAACTCTGGCAAAGCTTGGTAAGTTTATATCTTCCTTCTCTGAAATAGTCTTCTGTCATGCAGACTTTTAGGGTTGCATAAAAACACACCAATCATTCTTGACAAGTCCCTGCAGTTATTTTCCTTCTGATTTTGCCTAAATTAAATACATACCTGCAGACGCACATAGAAAAATATTATTGCTATTTCCCATACTCTGAATTTATGAGGAATAGCCATCTTTGCTAACAATTAAAACACAGATCAAATATGTGGCTGGTCAACAGCAGCATATAAGGTCTCTTGGACAGTCTCCCAGGAACCACAGTGTGAAATTCTGCTATGAGAGATATAATGAGAAGCATCTTTTAGTAAAAGTACTACTTGAAAATATCAATTGAATTTTTATTTATTAAACAAAATGAAGTAAAATTGGTATTCAACAATGGCATTTATCCTTAGAGTAATGAATTTCCAAGGTGAAAAAAATGTTTATATTTTAAGAAATGTATTATTTAATTTAGCTGAATTTCTAAAATATTTCCAAACTTTTACTTCTAAAATCATAAATTTATTTAAATTAAATGAAATTAATTTAAATTAAATTAATATTATAAATTATTAGACAATATTTTTTATTTCATATTTTTGGGGTTTCCCTTGCTACCAGTAATTATTCTTTAAAGGAGCCCAATGTGATTCACCAGTGGCATGATGAAGGTGTAAGCAAGTATGTAATTTTAGTAATGAGAAAGATGATGAAATGAAAGATATTTTGCACTTGATTTGTCGTTAACATATGATGAAATACCTAGTGCAGTTTTCATCTCTTTCCAGGGACACCCTTAGAGAAACTGTCAATGGTTTTAATACTACTGATCAAATTAGGCTAACAACTTTTGACAGCACTTGAAAAATAATAACATTTAATTTACCTTGTAACTTGAAACTTACTTGTGAAACATGAGGCATTTTGAATTATGTTCTGTTATTTTTTATGTCTTCTCAAATTAATGTGGTAGAAATTAAAGGAAAATATAGGATAATGACACTCCAAATGTGCATATGTGTGCACAAGATTTATGCAATCGTGGCAATGTGTGGAAAATTTGTGAAAAGACAAAAGATGAGAATAAATTTGGTGAACAGATTTTGATAATTATCTGAGCTATTACCCCTCAAATAAGTGTGAGTTGACTGCAGGAAAGAAAATTATTGTTTGTTTTCACTCAGCTGGTCAGTTACTGGGCAAGGAGGGAATTCAGATGGCAGGTCAGACTGGTGTTAGCTGGAAACAGAAGTTTCCTGGAAAATCAAAGGATAGATCTGGGAAAAAAAAACCAAAAAAAAAAACACTCAGGGAGACAAAGCAGTAAAGAAATAACAGACTAAAAGAGATCTGTAAGTCCAGGCCTGAGAGACTAAAACAGTGAGATTTTCACTGGAGACGCATAAGAGTTGGTCTGGGGTTTATTGCATCGAGAAATTACTGGCAGGAGAACAATCCTGACAGGCAAGAAACAACAGACAGGGAGAAATGGAAGGCTGTTATTTCATTATTTTTCTTTTATTCATTCTTACTTTTCTCCAAATGATTGCCTATCTATCTAATCTGCAGGTAAAACTCATTTGAACCTTTGTTATACATTTTTTAAAAAAAAGACACAGCTGAAAGTTCTGGCAGTCCTATTGCCTCAGGAATACTTTTGTAATGCCAAAACCTTTCATGAAGGAATCATCTAAATGTTCAGAGTTATGTGTGTACATGGAAGGTGTAACAATCAAGTGGTATGAACAAAGATATTTGTCCTTGGAAACAAAATGTTGATGAGGTTTTCTTGTATGTTTTCCACATTACTTTTAAATTTGTATTGGTTTTGGTTTTTTTCATTATACCTTTTGAAAAGAGATTTTTAAAAGTTAGGAGTATGGTCACAGGGTAATTCAAAATAGATATTTAGAGATCCAAGAATAAGTTGTGATATCCATGGTCAAGTTCTACCTCATGCGGACTTGACTGAGAAGTCCCATTTTATATTGAATCTTTGAACCTGCTTTAAGGACCATCATGATTTAGCCCCGGCTGGCAAGTAGTCACCACATAGTTGCTTGCTCACTCCCTGCTCCAGCAAGACTGGGAGAAGAGAACTGGAATGGTAAAAGTGAGAAAACTCATGGGTTGAAATTGAAATACAGTATAATAATCATCATCAACAACAATAACAAGTTGCAATGAAAGAAAGAAAAAAAAAAAAGAGTGAGAGAAATACAACCCAAAAAAGAAAAGTGATACACACAAACAGTTTCTCATCACCAACGGATTCATATGCAGACAGTCCCTGAGCAGTGGACTTCCCTTGCAACCTTCTCCCTAGTTTTGTTGCTGGGCATGACCTCGTATTGTATGAAATATCCCTCTGGTTAGATGAGGGTCAGCAGTCCTGGCTGTGTCCCCTCTCAGGTTCTTGTGTACCTCCAGCCTACTCGCTGGTGGAGTTGTGCAAGAAGTGGAAAGGGCCTTGACTCTGTGTAAGCACTGTTCATCAATAACAAGAAATATCTCCTGATTTATCAACACTATTTCAAGCACAAATCCAAAACATGTCTACGTACTAGCTACCATAAAGAAAAATTACCTCAGTCAAAGATAGCACATTAACTCTTTTTCTTTTTTTTTTTTTTATTTTTTAAAACTACATCCAGACTCAGTTTACATGGGCAGTGACTGACCCAGATATGTTTCTCTCCTCTGCCTTTTTAAGAGCAGGAATCAGCATGAAGATGATAAAACTGCTTGACTATCCTGCTACTCAATTTATTCTGCTATCAAAAAAACTGAGAAACTTCCATTTTCCATTTTCGTTTTTTTCTTTTCTTTTCTTTTTTTTTTTTTTTTTAATCACAGCAGCAACATCTTTTGATTTTAAAAATTAAGTTCCAAAGTTTCCTAAAGAAACAAAACTCCAGTTACCATGTTACTGCCTTGCACTGCCTATGTGCTCTGCTGCCTGCGCGTGTCTGGTTTTAAACCTATTGGCAGATTTGAAAGAGAAATCTCAGTTAACATATTGTGTTGTATAGATTACTTAAGCACTGTTGTCTGGGTAGAGTTATGGATTTGTATCTTCTAATGAGAGAAATACTGTAGTGTGAGGGACCCAGCCACTTCCAATGTGTGATGGCCACTGCAAGGGTAAATTGGGGGCTCTGTCCATGGTGCTGATTGAAAGCAGGTTCTTACACCTCTCTGGGAAACCAGGGTCCAAATAAGAGGAAAACAGTAATGCAATCTGCATAATAACATAAGCAGATCAAAGAATTTGATGGCAGATGCTACAAAAAAAGATAGTTAATTAACCAGAAGTATTTACAGGAGACATATTTTCTTCTTTATTGACATATTTTTCCATTCCCATCTGGGTGTGTAAACAAAAGCAGATATTTTAGAGATTTTTTTTTTCCTTTTACTGTGCTCAGTTATTCTGAATGCATGCAAAGGCTCAGATATTTCTCAAGAGGAATGCAGAATACATTTTTAAAGATATTTACAACAGAATGGACTGGAATCAACTCAGAAATTGCCTGGCCCAAAAGAAGAAAAGCCGTAACCTTATTTTATACCTTAAGACAGAGGGAGAGGGAAGCTGCAATCTCTAAGGGGAAACAAACAAACAAACTCACAAACTCACAATGAAACAATACAACAAAACCTCACAAAGATAAAGAAACAACCTCCCCACACCAAACATGCCTCCTCCCCAACCCCAAACAAAGATAAAGTGCCACTACCAACAAAAACTTTAAAGCATAACTTTTCAGTCTCTTCCACAGACTACACCAATATCTCTTGATAAGATCTTTGGGCTGCTCAGGGATTCTCAGAACGGTTTTGACTTTTCTTAGACATAAAGACCTTGTCACAGATTTCATTGAAAGACTATGGAGTCTTGAAAACAAATACTCATACTGAATTCATAAAAGCTCAGTCATTCTGATATTTCTCAGATCTATTCTAAACTCAGAACTTAGAAACTGTACTTAAATAGACAAAGTGGGGGGGTTTTATGTATGTTGTTTACTTCTGTCTTTCTTTTTCATTTGGATTTCCTTTCCTTTTTTCAAAAGAAAGGGTAAAAAGGACTTCTTTTATACTTTCCATATGAATAAACTATGCAGAATGTGTCTTTAGAAGAAAGAGTGTTTTCTTGTGAGATACGTTAGTAGATTTTAAAATTGGGTTAGAAATTATGCAGTTAAAAATATAAAATTGGATTTTTAATTACTTTAAAACTTAGAACCAACTCTACAATTGAAGACAAAATAAAAGCTATTTATTAATTTCTATAGATGCTTTGCCAAGCAATAAAAGCAAGGAACCAAATAGTAATTTTGAGGCATAGCAATTAGGTATTGAAGAAAGATCAGTCACTGAAGGAAAGTGAATAATGGCTTTGTATCTGGTGAGGTTTTTGGTTTGGATTGGTTTGTGTTGTCTTGTATTTGGGATTTTTATCCCCCTGTATTGCTTTGTAGTATAGTCCACTGAGAGGTCCATTGAGTAATGTAGACTTCTATGTAGCCAAATTCAGTTGTTTCAAGCTTTTTCATTTTTAGATTTCTGAAAATTTTGATGATTGTTCATTAGTGCAAACATGAGCTTACTGATATCGGACTTATTTCTCTGGGTTAGTTACCTCTCATATTAACCTTGTGGACTCCAGGATGCTACCTATGGAAGGCTGAAAAATAATTTGAAAAAATGTGTCTTCCTTTTCTTAGGAATGTCTGTCTTTATGCAGCAGTCATCTGTTACAGTGTCATTTCCTCTGACTGATTGCCACATTGTTATGTGGGAAGGCTCGGGCTGGAGACACACGAGCATTTTTACTCTTTAAAATTCCAGCTTGCATAAGCAAATGATATAGTAAAAGTTAATCCTTTACATGTGGAAGTTGAGTTTGCAGTAACAAAATGTGGTAAATAGCAAGTCAAAAAGCAGAGTTATGTAAGATACAAGGGTGGACCCAACAGATAAATAATGGCATTAGTTAAGGGTGGCATCCTTAACCAGTGGAGAAAAGGCAGAGTAATTTGTCTCTGTCTGTTTTCCCTTTGTTACCATTCTTCTATGGGCTGTAGCTGTCTTTTATACTTTTTGTTAACTCCTTTGTGTTTTCATCACATAAAGGAAGATTTATATATGCTTAATGCATTTTCTTTTTAGTCTTTCTTATGCCCTAAGGCCAGTTCTAACCTGTACACCAGGTTGTATTCCTTCAGTGACCAATAGTGAGCCTTTTCTGATTTGTGTTTATAACCCTGGTACTAATATAACCCTAGTATGCCTGTTTTTTCAAGGCATATATCATCACAGTACAATATGAAATAGATAATAAACAACTGGGGTGGTCGGGAGGTGTGGGTTGTGGAGAAGTACTCAGAAAAGAGATTTAAAATCATATTTTGGCTTTCTCTTTTGCTGCCTTTAAACTCTATTGATTCTCACCTCCTTGGCTACACCATGGCCTCAAGAATCTCCATAACATAATACCAAGAGCAATCTTCTTGATGTGCAAGTCATGGATTCAAGTTTCTTCAGACTCTGAAGAAGGTAGAAAATGCCTTGTCCTCTCATACAGATAAGTTAGTTTTAGACACAGAGAAGCTGGACATTGCTTCTTCCTGCTGAATTTTTGAGAAAAAATAGCCACTGCTATACTTTATATTAGCCCAGTCCTCTTGTTTCTCTACATGGTCGCATCCTGTAAAGTCATAAAGAGAGAAATACTTGCACAAGTTCATTTTAATTCTCTAGTTCAGTGAAAGAGGATCCCCTGGGCATGTCTTTCTTATCTGCTGTCTAAGTAGGTATCAACTGGCCCTTTGATATGATGCAAAAAATGCAGAAGTATGATTTTTTTGTATTGCTTCTACACATATAAACATCTATATTCTGACTCAGACAATATGTATCCAGTTTCATGTTTGCTGTGGATATGAATGGGCACAACTACAAAACAGCATTTTCTATTCAGGAAATCAGGAAGTATAACAGTGATAGGGGACATTTAGTAAATTACAAGACAAGTTGTGTACAACTTGTATACACAAAATTGTGTACAACTTTGTGCATTTTCTGAAAAGGCTCCGCATACTTAGGTTTGATTCCTCACTGCTCACTGTTACCTTTGCAAAACTCTATGGT
Organism: Pyrocephalus nanus; assembly: GCA_038380795.1. Taxonomy (NCBI): domain Eukaryota; kingdom Metazoa; phylum Chordata; class Aves; order Passeriformes; family Tyrannidae; genus Pyrocephalus; species Pyrocephalus nanus. Next base: position 48,731,064 of record CM076260.1, read on the forward strand.
CAATGCCGCAGCTCATCTGCTACTGACACAAACATGACAACTGAATACATGCAGTCAGTAGTGATTTCAGGGTTCAAAAAACAGTAGTAACAATCACATTTAGGTAATATACACCACTGAAGATACAGAAAGAAGGCAACAAGCTGCATTTCCAAAATGAGTAATGCAACGCCCATTATAAATGTAATAGCTTCCAAAATGCAGGAAAACAATCCTTCATTAATATTCTGAAAAATCTTCTCCCAAAATGTCAAACTTAGGAAACAGTGGAAGGTTTCTTAATGGTTTACAAGATTGGATGTGAAAATAGCACCTCTTTATGTCACAAACTAAACTTCAAATGTTAAAACTATATGTTTGGTAGACTGTTATTTTTTTCCCCTAAATAATGGTAGTTAGAAGAATAAATAATACACCAAACCTACAAAAATAGAATAGAACTTAAAATGGGAAATTTAATAATGAGGATGAACATCAGATAATCTATTGACAGGGTTCATTAGGCTTGCTACTAGCAGAAGATAATAATTCACCTGCATATTACAAAATGATTCAGGTTCTGAAACTAAAATTTAATCTTTTAAACATTGGTTAATGTTATCAGCCACAAGTCGTCTGGGACTTCTAATTGTCTGATTTAAATTAAACGCTTTTTGCCATCTTTTGTTACCACCCCACTAACTTTCAAAACCAATTAAGATAAAAATCACCAATAATAATATAATACTTCTTATTAAGCCTATAATTTTGCCAATCTCATTTACCATTTTTGACCTACCATTAATGACTTCTGATTAGAGCGAACACAGACTTCAGGAGTTGTGCCTGTAAACTATTCATGCATTTGGAAAAGCGTGTCCTCTTGAATTGGGTATTGGTTTTGCTAACTGCAGAGATAAGTGAGTAATTTACAGTAAATAATTCCTTTGACATGTGTAACCCATTTTTAGGCCAACATGATATCTGCAAGTAGATCACAGTTTCCTAACAATACTAATTGAATGTGTGCAAGAAAACTCCTTTTGTATTTTCAGTTCTGTTGGAGGGAATGCGTAGAAGTAAATGTAAAGATATTTACTGCTGGTTCAATATTTTTTTCTCTTTCTTGACTGAAAGATTGCACAAGAATATTCTGTGTCAATATAGTCCCAGTATTACAAAGATTTTTTTGTGAATACTGAAGGGTCATAATGCTCTCATGCCAAGTCCCAGTGGAGACAATGTAATACATTTTTTTTTTTTTTGGGGGGGGAAACCTGCTTTTTCTAAGCTCTTCTTGCAAGACTTCATAGAATTATAGTTCTAACACCCCTGCCTGGGCAGGTATATCACACACTGGGTCAGGTTGCTCAAAGACCCACCTAACCTGACCTTGAACACTTCCAGGGACTGAGCATCGACAACTTCTCTGTACAACCTATTTCAGAGATACACCATTCTCAGTGTATAGAATTTGTTCCTAATATCTAATCTAGACCTACCTTCATTCAGTATAAAGCCATTACCTCTTGTCCTGTCATGGCCTTTCGTATAAAGTCCATCTGCAACTCTCTTGTAGGCTCCCTTTAGATACTGGAAGGCAGTTATAAGGTCTCCCTGGAACCTTCTCTTCCCCAGGCTGAACAATTACATCTCTATCTGTGTGGGAGAGGTGCTTCAGCCCTCTGATCATCTTCTTGACCCTCCTCTGGACTTACTCCAGCAGGTTTATTTCCTTCTTACTTAAGGGGTCACAGAGCTGGACACAGTACTCCAGGTGGAGTCTCACCTGATCAGATAAGAGCACAAGAATCCCCTTACTTGACCTGCTGGCCACATTTCTTTTGATGCAGCTCAGGATGCAGTTGGCCTTCTAGGCCGCAAGTGCACATTACCAGCTCATGTTCAGCCTCTCTTCCACTAATATCCACAAGTTCTTCTCTCCAGGGCTGCTTTTGAGCCATTCTTTCTCCAGTCTGTGCTTGGGATTGAGATTGCCCTGACCCAGGTGTGAAACCTTGCACTTGACCTTGTTGAACTTCACGAGATTCACATAAGTAACTGTGTTTTCCATTTTCTTCCAGAAAAGACCCACATTTTCCCTAGTCTACCTTTTATCACCAATGTATCTTTGGAAGCTTTTCTTCTTGCCCTTGACATCCCTGACCAGATTTAATTCTATCAGGGCTTTAACTTTCCTAACCTGATCCCTGGCTGCTTGGATAATCTCTGTATTTCTCCTTTCAAATGCTTGTAACCAGTGAATAGAGGCGAAGCTGCAAGTATAGATAAAATGGAATGATTTAAAATGTGAAATAATACCCTGTGGAAATACTTCATATTCTTTCTTCAAGCTTAAGTAGCTACATTGTCTTAGTGTATTTCTAAGACTTCTCTTGTGAATCGTATAACATCACTTTCCATTAATATTAGACTGTCACATTTGTGTACGATGCAACATGACATTAAAAAACATGGAACAAGTAACCTAGATTATCACTTGTTGTCAACCCAGTTCATGTAAATACAGCTGAAAAGCTCTGCATTTCAGAAAATGAAACCTTTTATTCTCAAAAGTCTGAAAGTCAGAATGCAGATAATTTATCATATGTTTTTCCATAACCTATTTTTTTAGTGTTGGCTGAGGACTAGGTGCTTGCTTTGCTCTCAGTTATGTGCCTCCTTTTTCTGTAATCACTGGTTAGTCATTTACCTATACCTGAAAATAGAATGTGCATGAATATGTATTTTAAGAAAACAATTTCTGTAAACCAACAATCAGTTCTTAAGAACAATCAGAAGCAAACGTGAATGTAATTTTTATTAAATGTACCAATAATATAAAAATTAAAGAAATCCAAGAGCTGAATTTATACTTTATAAAGCTAATAGTTTTTCAAGAGTGGGTCTACAAACAGTTTAGAGAACCTTTATTACTCTGAAAACATTTTATATGACAAATGGATATATTTATCAAAAATGTTTGTTGTTGACATTCAGTAAAGATTTTTATTTGGATAAAGACAAAAATAAGGTAGTGGTAAAGCATGAATAAGTAGTAAACTTGAGGGATGTTGAAAAAAGATAAGAGATATAGAAAGTAACTGAACCATTGCAAGAGCCATTTGCCTGTTTATTTCATATTGTTTTCTCCACCTAGAATATTTATTTTCTCCCTCTAAAATTGCCCTCACTGAGTCTCAGGGTTTTCACCTTATTGCATCAGATGAAGAAAGTTAGCAGCTTCCTAACTGGATCTATCTTGACTATGATTCATTTCTTCATTAAACTTAAAAATCTACAGCCAGGGAGAATTAAGCCCTAAGAAGAACTACAGAGGACTCATCATTCAAGTAAATGAATGTTCTGCATGAGTGTTGGAAGGAGTAAGAGTGAAAAGAGTGAGCCATCTGTTTTAGAACTGACACAGGATTTAGAAGTCTATATCACAGGTACAGATCATAAGTCAGACCTGGCACTTACATTTTTCTGTGAATATTACAGGCCTTTCTGAAATTAGGCTCAGCCAAAAGCCATACAATCCAAGCTATCCAGAGATTAAATTAGACCAGTTAGGGAATGTGGTGAAACATCCTGTTTTGTTCTATTAACCTATTATTCAAGTACGATATAAGATAAATTAATAATCGAAGAAAGTCCACCTCTTCTGTCACACCAACTGTTTATATGGGGTGAAAGAAACAGAGAGAGAGTAACAGATAAAATTCTTCTAGATGAAGGAAAGTAGACCCAGGGTTATCAGTGAATGTACATAGTAGTAAGATTGTAGGGCCTATCCTGAGAAAACTTCAGCCAAATTTTTGAAATGTTAAAAAAAAAAAGTCTCAATTTACTTGCTGGGGATGTGCAGTCACCATTTTTTCTAAATGGTCTGTTCCAGATAGAAATAAAGCACTGGTATATTTTGACGAGACCAAGGAACATGATATTTTTAGCCCAATTAGTCCACACTGTATCTGCCTCATTTTCAGTATGAAGAATCTGTGTGCCTAGGCTCATTTACAGAAAGAAGGAATACAGTGAGAGATCATATCCAAAGTGAAAGCTTGGCCCGGCAGTTTGTCCTAGAGAAGAACTCAGCTAATATCAATGAAAGTTAGTATTTGTTTCAAATAATTCTGGATTTCACTTCAAATTCTTAAATTTCAGTGTTAATCTTCTCTATCAGGAAGCTAATAGGTCTTTCTGTGACTTTGTAAAACTTATTTGCTTTCACTGTAAACTGTAGGCACATCAGTCAGCAAAACAGAGCCAGCAGAGAATAGTATACAAAAAATCACTTCCCTTTAAATGAGCTTAAAGATTATGTAACTTTATCTTTTGAATAAATTGTCTGTACCACAAGCTAGACCACTTGAAATAAAACTTAAAAGGCATTACATCAAGGTGTAAGAGAACTGTAGTGATGCCTCTAAGGCATCTTTAGGAACTAACCTGCTCAGTCAAGATAGGGGAGGGTCATCTCCACTTCAAACCACTGACACTTGTAACAAATTAAAGTTTATATACAAAATATTATGCTGTATATTTAAAAATCTGCCTGACAGCAAAAAAAAATCTACTGTGTGACAGGAAGATCTTTATGCCTCATCGCCTCCAACTTCAGAGCAGAAAGTTTTCTATGCCTCTTCCCATCACACCTACTTCGCTGAGTGTAATGCATTTTCCACAATATTAAACTATCAAATTAGTCTCTTGGACTGTATTTCTGGTGTGCCTACTGTTATTAAGAAGTCTGTGTTCCACATCAAAAGTTTTGCGTGAAGATAGTTTAACTTCTCAGCTAATAACTATGTTTTCTGCAATACACTTCAAGTATCAGAACAGTGCTATGCTATAATGCTGAAAGTTCAGGCTGAATCACAGTGCTGCTTATTTCATCTGAGTATCCTACTGCATATTACCTGCAGAACTTACTGATGTATATGAGAACCTTTCTGGACTTTTTTGTCTCCATACATTATTAACCTGTTCATTTTCTGAAAGGTAGGGTACAGATTGCTGTGGTTGTCATCGGACTACGTCAGGATGATGCTTTGCGTTTATAACTGAAAGCATATTGCATTTTCATTGGTATATATGCAAACACACAATAAATTATGGGAAGCATAATCAAGTTAAAGGAAAGAAAAGTGTTCAGAGAAAGAGCTGGTATTTAATTTATAAGTTCTTATTAATCAAGTAACAATTAGCCTATATTCCTTCATTTATTGATTTCATATTTAAATCATTTTTTACATGCTTAAAAAAACCCCACACTAAATATTTTGCTAGAAGGTCATAAAAAGTCACTAGCAATATTGTTTTAAAACTGTGTATTTTTAAAACTAGCCATTTTTTTCTTTTAATAGAAAGATTTTTTTTTGTTTGGATTTTTAAACTTTTCTGTATTAAAGTGGACTTGTGGTAGTTCTTTACTGATCCCCTCTATTCATAATGAGCGAGTTGGTCTATGTGTATAAAAAGGACAACATATGCATAAGATTTGCAAAATTAGACTCTTTTATATAGAAGTAGTGAAATTAAATAGCAAATCCTTAACTGTTTGTCTCCCACAAAAGTTACTGAGTCTGAAGTGCGTAAGTTTTCATTCCTTTGTCCTTATGTGAACGACTGAAACAAATTTTAAAGAATACTTAGCAGGGCAGACTACATTCTTTTATTTTTAACATTGAGAGAAAGTAAAGGGAGTCAGTTTGTTAATGCTGGAAACTGTCCCCAAATACTAAGTCATAGCTTGATGTTAAGAAATGTAAGATGCTATAAGAAATTTAGGTACTGTTTCTTTACATATAGGTCATTTGAAATATAAAAATAATTGTCTAAATTACTGGAATATTAAGGAGCAGCATAAGTCAATCAAAAGGAAGTCAGTTAAATAAGTCAATCAAATGAAAAGCAGAACAGAAATTACATAACACAAGTAACCAAAATCTTGAATCACTGCCAATATTACTGCAGTCAGACTGGTATTAGGCTGTTTCATTTGATCTAGCCTTTGCATGTAAATGTGTCTCCAGCAGACAGGGCATGAAATCCCAGTCAGAAGCTGCAGAACCAACTACGTATTTTTCTCCTTCTTCATTGTATACTCCTATAGGATGAAGATTGAGTGTGAAAGAGCAATTAGTGTAATCAGACATCATTTTCATGGTAAACAGGTACAGTCTACATATGAAATTGAGTTATAAGATGCAATTTTAGACTTTCATTCTAAAAAAAAATAAAAATAAAAAAGGGTCCCTGTGTATTTATCTGTCCATTGCAAATGGACAGTGCAAATGTATTTTTCAAACTTGGTGTTATTAACACCATGCCTTAAACTGAGCCAGTCTCAGTCATTGTCTTGCATATGTTTACAATTGCTCTATGTTCCATTAACAGCTCATGTGAATGGGACTAGTGAAGCAATTCCAACTTTTCTCTTTTTATCTGAATTAATCATGATAATGATCCCATGTTCACATAGTGATTTCAATCCCTGCATGTTTTACAAACTGATAGTTTCAAGATATTAAAATCTTGAATTTGAACTCACTTTCACTAACATTTTCCCCTTATACTATTTTTAGTTTAATTTTAGTGCATTTTTAGATTAATTACAAAATACCACAATAAGAAAGTACACTGTGTGACCAGGCAAACCCCTCAGGTATTCTTATTAAAGTGGAGGAAGAGAGTTGATATAGACAGAATGGAGCTCCATGAACTGGAATTTGACCAAGCTAAAAGGATTAGCAGTCTTCCTTGACCAGAAAGGTACCAAGGGAACTTTAACGAGGAGACACATCTGGCAAACTGGCAGTGTGGAGGCCAAGTAATACCATCCTTCATCAGCTCTTAAAATTCCACAGACCTGAAGACTGTGGCTAGAAGAGTTTCTGGGAGTGATATTTCACTGTGCAGCAATAGAATGACTGGAGTTATGCGGCCAGAGATAAATCACACTGATGGTCTTATTGAAACAGCCATGCCTGGAAGGGAGGTGTAGTCTCTTCCACAGACACAAAGAAAGCAAGATGATGCAAGAAGCAAAAACACTTGTGCTCTGGGGACACTTAAACCTGCCTTTGAATGATTATTCTTCTCACAAGGGGAACATTCTTTAATTATGAAAAAATGGGGTTTGGGGCAGTTGATATGTAATAAATTTACTTTAGTATTTACATTTATCTGCAGAGACATGTATCTTCAGCCTAGAAAATCTCAATGTTAAATTTACATTTATAAAAATGATCATAAATATAGCGAAACTCTCATTTTCATAAATTTTCTCCAATTCCAAGAGAATCAATTTTCCATTCCCAATGTCAGTTTGTTTCCGTCTCATCTCTTTGGTTGAATTACGGTTTACTTTTACAAAATAAAAAAGAAAAGGAAAAGAAAAAAGGGTCAGAAGAAAACATATTAAGCATTTTGGGAGTGGGATTTAATCATCAAGGGAAAAGGATTTTAAGCCCTATGGAAATTTTAGATTCACTATGGGCCTTTTTTTTTTTCTTTTTATACGTCTTAGACTTCTGTGAAAGGTCACCATATGGAGAGAAAAGAGTAGATGAAATAAAAAGCAATAAGACAAAACAATAAAACTGTCATTGTTTTCTTGACCTTTTTCAAATGCATTCATCATATTGTAAATTTAGTTAGAGCTTTGAAACTACTCTTGCTCTGAGTGGAATGATCTCTAGCATCCACTTACCAATGGCCCTTTCTGGCAAGGTCAGATAATAAGAGGCCTCTCTCTCAACTGAAATTCTAAGTAACCAGTGACTCAAGACAGGGTTTGTTTACTCCTTATTTTTCACGCAGGCAGAAATAACAGAGGCTAAGCCAATTTCTGTGCTATTGTTACATAGCCTTGTGTGAAGTTATCATGATAACACGTAAAAAGAACCCATGTTACATTTCTCAGCTGTGGGCCAGAAAAATGGGGGGAAAGTTCAGAAAGCAAGAAAGAATCTTCCTTTCTGAAGAAGGTATCCCTCCATTAACTTCATACATATACCAAAAAGATACAGTTCCTTTGTATTACAAGATGATATGTATCAGTAAGTTAATCATGTACCTGTGGTTTATGATGCTCGCTGTAGTTTCTAAACTGAAATACATGTCTCTCTGTGCTTAAGGAAAGAGCTGCAACAATATACATATACACTTTCCTGGTTGTTTTCCCAGAGCTCAATAAGCCCAGTAATCATGCTTTGATTAAATATGAACTTTATTCTCAGATATCTTTCAACATTGATTTTTTTAGTTTTTTCTATTTCATACAGCTTGACTTTTAAACAAAAAATATTTTTACTTACTATTGTATATATAAGTTGCATCTTTTGGAGTGTCAAATCTGATCCTAGAAAAATTAACTGTATTTTTGTAACATACAGAGGAGCTTTTAAAGGCAGTTGAGGGAAAAGGATGTTTTTTTATCATATGTGCAGAGCCACAAAACCATGTTTGAAACATCTGATAATAATATCCTTATTTGCAAATGAAATAGCAAAAAACCAATGTAGCCAATGATTTATTATTAAATATTAATTTCTGACAGGGTCTAGCTTCTTTCCAGCCTAGTTGGGTGGCTTAATTCCATGGTGTGATAAAGGTAATAGAAAATCACTCTAAAATGCAAAAATCTCAAAGAGGTACATTTCAGTATGCAGCCTTTGATCTATGCTGAATATTTTTAAGGTTGGAAGTGAAAACTAGAAATTTACCAGGATTTGCAGAGAAAGGAAGGTTGTTGGCAAGAGTATTTTTGCACTGTAAAGATCTTTGTCTGTTCTTAAATAAACTCGCATAATCCTTCTTGTTATATTTCATTCACTGGCACCTTATGATGTCACTCAAGCACTTTAATTTATCACACATTGACTCCTAAGAATATGTCTATTAATTGCACTCACATACTGCATATCTATTGCAATTTTTAGTGAGGTAGAAATTCCAAATTTTTCATTCTTAATCTCTTTTGAGATTATTAACAGAGATTCCTCTTATTCTAACTGTCTTGCCTACATTCTAACTGACCCTTCCAATAGGACTAAGCACTTCAGGATCTGACATCTTCAGTAGATTGTTGTCTGACCAAACCTTGGACCTTGTCTTCTTTTAGCACATGATCTGCACTGCAACAACGAGCAAGCTGGCTCACCTATTGGCAAGCTCTGTTGGATCATCTGTCTGTGTGATTCCCACGGCAAACGTGAGCTGAAGCTGTAGAGAACCAAGGTACATTCTCACTGCATAGACAATTCATAGCAATAAAGAAATGACGGCTGACCTTTTTCATTTGGGGATCAAAGGTGTCTCACGGCTAGCAATCGTTAGAAGAAGCCTTTAGTATGTTATGTCCACCTCTCTCTGAATACAAATTCATAGCAGCTCCAAAGAATCAATGAACGTGCTTTGATTGTAACATTCTCTACATTTATTTTACCGTTTTATAGAGAGAAAGCATCATCCAGGTAAATGGGGCTTTAGGAATGAACTCTGGATAAGTGTTAATTAAATAAATTGAAGGTTATATTTGTGTGTTGCAAAGAGTCCATGGAGTAATTCCAGCTAAGGAAACTCCACCTGCATCTTCCATTGTTTCCTATACTTTAGCTATCACATTGGAAGATAAAGGATAGATTGCTCATTCAAAAAAGCCTCTCCCATAGCACTTCCATACAAGTTATGGGAACTTTTTCTAAATCTGTCTGTTCCTGCTCTTACACAACTCCCTGATGAATCACCCTTTGACTTCAGTTGCACATGGAAAGACTTATACTTTTAGTATTTTCAGGTTATTTTTTGCTGATTGTGGATGTCACAGATGCCTGCACTAGAGCAGAATCACTATACTTACCAATAAGTTTGTTTAAAACAAACTTGTGTGCTTTGGAACTGTACTAGCCACAAAGTTGTGACCTGAAACAGGTTTATTCTCCTACTGTCACCAGTCACTTCTGCATTAATAAGCTATTTATCTGATTGCCTATAAATGTGAAACAATCAGCTTATCCAGGTAGACGTTAAACTGGATTTTCTGTGATTCTTTATAAAATCTAAAAACGAGAGTATCAAATATCACTGTCTAAATGTTCCTGGTGCAAATGAGCTATAAGTAACTACTCCAGTACAAAAAAATCACATTTTTAATATTTTGATTGTATGTTTAGTCCCCATTAACCTTTGCAGTAATTCATAGTGGGAACATACAGAGTCATATGACTGAAACAGAAGTCCCTGGAAAATTGTTTTGCATCCAATTTTTCTGATCATAGTCTTTTCTACAGTTTAATCTTTGTTAGCTATACTGGGTTCATGAAATCAAATGTGGGGTCTTACTTCAAAGGTGAAAATTTTGCTATGGTTATTGTACGCTACGTAGCATACAATGGTCATACCTCCTATTTTTGATACGCAGTATGGGAGGAAGAGTTATCACATCTTTTCCCACTTCCCTGCCTGAGATGCAATGTTCAACAACCTGCTCTGTCTTACTCTACTAAGTTGAAAATGTATATTCAGACAGGATATGACTCACTGTAATGACCTTTGCATAGATATGTAGTGGAGTAGGTAAAACACAGCCTGGTATTTATTTATTTTGTTACTTTATGTGACAACTTTATGGCACTTCCCAGTTCTTTACCTGTCTCTCCTTTTAAAAAGCCTGGTATCTTTTCTGTGCTTCTGCCAACCACCACTGCCAAGATGCAGAGCTTCATACAGAAAATGCACTTTGCTCTCTGATGAACTTGCACTAGTACCACTCAGTCCCTTTACTTACAAGCTCTCATGTTTACAGTGCAGAATGCATAGCTTATCCAGGGTCTGAAGACCTTCAGACCCACTAGTAGCATATTACTGTCAAAAGGACAATGCTTGAAGATACTGTGTAAATGGCCTGTGCCAGTGAGAGCTATTGGTCAAGATCAAGGCAATAAGAATGGTAGAACTGAAATCTTTTTATCACTGATACAAATAATGATATAATATAGGGAAGTAAGTTTATTATAAAAGTCATTTCATTCACATGTGTCAGGAAGTAAGATAAAGACTATGATAAGGAGACATATTCCTCTTATGCTGCAGTATGACACAGTTGCTCTCAAGAATGAGGTTTTATGTGATATATTCAGAGGTCAGGTACTTGACTGTAGAGTCTAATAGTCTTAGCATGACTCTCATCAAATAACAAAGGTTTGCATTTGCAGAACAATGATCCGGGATTATGTGCAGAGATTTGTCTCTTGTTTGCATTTGAATCGGCAAGAGAAAGCCACATGCAGTCATTGCAGATTTGGGGTATAAAAAAGGGAAAACATCTATTTTCATGAAAGTCTAAGCAGTTATCTAATGAAATCAGATTCTGGTTATATAAAGTAGTATATCATTCAGATCTGTCAGTAAAGATCTTATGAGGGATTTAGTAACAAATAAGTAAACTTCAAACTCTTGCAAGAGTCCTTTTCATGGGATAGAGGAGGTACCCAAAGGAAATCATACTTTTATACAAATGTTTCTGAGATCATAGTAGAGAAGAATATAGGTGTGGGTTTTTTCAGGTTTAAAGTTCCTAAAGGAGTCATTCTCCTTAGGAGATTAAATCTGTAAATTCAAAGAGGCAGACTCAATGGCCAGTTATAGAACAATCAGATTAAAATGATTAATAACAGTAAAAGGTTTGTCAATGTGTGCAAAAAGCTACAACATAACAATACATATGTTCTTCTTCACATGTGTTTCAATTTTGACCAGCTTGATGGATTTTTTTTTATTGAGTTACCACAATAACTCAGAGAGGAAGGGTAAGTAATTTGTTAGCCACAGCCACATGGGTGCTGGCCCTATTTTTCATCTGTACGTCTTTTGTTACTTTAGGGACTTATTCTGCACCCATAACAGAAAAACCTAATTGTCTGACATTTTGATATAGTCTCAGCACTCGCATCTTACAAAGCCTGCATTTTGAGACATGATATCAAATCACACAATTTGCTATATCTCATGGGCTGGAAGATACAATATTTGGAAGCACCCAGGGGTAACAGAGGTTTGCCAGCTGCTTCATTGCCACTGGCAAAATTGTAACAAAATCATTCTTTAATTGAAGAAGTGGTGAGATTGAACAGCATCGAGCTGTTACATGCAAAGACACAGTTTATCCCCCACTGAATTCCCTCTTGGGGCTTTGTAGCAGCAATGGCCCTCTATTCCATTAAACACTGAACCAGGTCACTATGCAGTAGCTGCCAAACACCTTGTGCTACAGATGGGGAGAGAAAAGGGAGCTGGTGTGCAAGTAAGAGTGGATTATTAAGTCTGATTTTACCAGAAGGATTGCATCACTGCAGTTTCTAGAATGATGAGGATTTCTTCCAAGTGTTAAACCCATAATTACTTTTCAGAAAGTAATTCAAACAATAATCTTTGTGTAAACAAGACATTGATTTGTGTTTTGCTAATGACTATGAGCTAAATTTCTGCTGTTGTTGCAAAAGGAAAGAAAAGCTGACACCCTTAATTGTACAACATCACTAAAATATTTGGACTGGTAAATTTCAGAACACTAAATGATAATTGAAGTTGTTTATATGCTTTTAGTTGCAAATCCTTCAGTTAAGTCCCTGCACTTTGAATCTATGTCATATCCACTAGAAGTCTCTTAGTTATATAATATAATAATTTATCAAAATATAAAAAAATTACAGGACCTATCTAGGCCTTTTTTTTCCTTCTTCTTTTCTTTGATGCTTGTTTTTTTTTTAGAAATTAAAAATTAGTTATTTCTGGTTGTGGCACAGTGGCAAGACTTAGACATCTTAAATAATAGTAATGCAAGAGAAATTATGTCATTAAACAGCATAACTTACGCCTTTTTGCAATAGTGGACAGAAAACAGCTAATAAAAACTGAACCTCACATCTATTTGGAAAAAAAAGAAAATGAAAGAAGAAAAAAAAGAAGATTCAAATGAACAGAATGTTAATGTCGTCTAGGCTTCCTTTCCATAAAAGGCTGGAGAAGATGATCTTTTAAAGTCCCTTCCAATCTGGGCTAGTTTATAGTTCTATCATTCATTCTTGGATGTCTAATAAAGTGACATGGCACATTTTAACTTTAATTTCTTTTAAACTTTCTTTGTTAACTCAGTACTTTTTTTACACTAAAAGTAGACCTTTCTGGAATTGAAGGAAGATTTTTTATTTAAAATAAAAATGTACTCCGCAGAGTCAGAAATTTGGTGGGGTTTTGCTGGTTATTTGTTTGTTTGTTTGTTGTTAATTAAAGATGTAATATTTGCATGAGGTTTCCAGATTAAATTTTTTGTTTTCTATGTCTTAAAAATGAAGAATTGGTATTTGTGCCAGTTTCTCGAAATTCAAAGTCTTTCCAGTTGCCAGACTGAAACAAACATGCAGTTTTGTGTCACTTGAAGAGTAGCCTTCCCTTCCAGAACAACTGTATTTAGAGCTGGAACTCAAGCCTTTCATTCCAGTCCTTTTTTAAAAAGGTTTCATTGTTTATGTAAATATTCTAGACCCTAGTTTCATGGCAAGCAAAAGCAAAAACACATATTGCTTTAAATTTACAAACCAAAATATTTTCATTCAGAAATGCTGGCATATCTTAGTTTTGGCAAATGTAAATAATATTCTCATGAGGGTTTTTTTATTCTGTAGAAAGCAGATTCCCCATTTGTGCAATATAGATCAATATAATATTATTTATTCAGTATTTTTATTTTATTCAAGTATATATAATTTTTAAAAACAAATAGTAAAATATCAAATCATAATATTTAAATACCTGGAAATGGAAGAGGAAAAAATTCTAATACTTTCATGCAAGAATAGAAACGCTGCTTAGAAGGAATCTCCTAATATTGTCTAGTCCAGTTTCCCACTCAGAGCAAGATTATCACCAACACCTCTGTCTGAGCCTTTTGTGTTTTTTTTTTCCAGCCCAGGCTAAAAAGCCTCCAAGAAAAGAGAGGTAACCAGTTCCAGCACTGCAACACCTTCCCAGGTTATGGTTGAGGACCTAAACACTGACTTGATAGCCCTTGTCAGACATCTCTTTAATTTCTCCTCATCCAGAGCATGACCTGGGAAATTCAGCACTGGACATGGTAGTTCTTAGGCAGCTCAGCATCCTGGTGTAGCCCAGTACAACCTACTAGCAATAGACTCCCAGGACTGAGCCGCAGGAGTGGCTCATATTCCTTTAGGTGTCCCCCATAATACCAAGTCTATTTCAGCATGTCTGATAATGAAACTGTTAATCTCTGTTAACTGTAAAGCTTTTGGCTTTTAAAGTCTTTCTTCATCTATAAATTTCAGTAAGTCATTTTACATTGTGGGGTTTGGGGTTTTTTTTGTTTTTTTGGTTTTTTTTGTGGTTTTTTTTTTGGGGGGGGGGGTTTTGTGGGTTTTTTTGGGTTTTTTTGTTTGTTTTTTTTTAATTGTTATTGTTCATTTCTTTGGGGTTTTCTTTGTGGGTTTTTTTTGGTCATTTGTTTTGTAGGGGTTTTTTATATACTACTGAATACCTTACTGGTATAAGAAACTGCAGATTATTTTCTCCCTTTCTTTTTTACATTTGACTGAAAGCCGTATTTGAATAGATTTTAACATGCTTAATCTGGTCATGGTGACTACTGTGAGTGTAACATATTTCTATAGTGTGCGGCTGCCAGAAATTGACTTCTTACACCACCAGAAGTGAGAAAAGTCATAACACCTAAACTGTGTAGAACAGCTGAACAGAACAGATTTTAGATATCAAAATCATTTTCTCCATTGCAGTCCTATGTAGCTGAGCCTTGATCTTAAGCTATATTAGTTTTGTGACAGATAAGTTAGATACTCACATCCTTCAGTTGAAACTGGATCACAAATGCTTAGGAATGAGACCTGCTTGTTCCCAGAAATGGATTACTAATATATCCCACTTTGTTGAAGATCTCATTAGAAAGAAATAGGAAAGAGGAATTGAAATTCTGTTTGTTCCCAATTTGTTTGTGCTTATAATGATCACATACACTGGAGAACATCCCTATCAGATTTTTGTGAAGAATTTCTGCAGAGTATGTTTTACTTGGAGTTTTCATACAGCAAATTCCCATGAAGAGTCTCCTAAATTTCTCCAAGGTCTTTATTTTTTCCAACTTTTTAAAATTTGAGAATGTATAAAATGACAAAGTGTGAAAACTATTACAGTGTCTTCAAAAATACAAATCACTCCAAATAGGAAGCTGAAGAAGTCCCTGGTCAGATACTTAACAGTGGCTTAAAAAGACATTGAATGAAAGGAAGGAATCAGTATAGTTAAACATTGACTTTTCTTTTCAGTTTGGTCAAAAATGCATAACGGTATCCATCTCACTGAAGGGCCTGAATTCAGTTCAGGTTTAGCACCTAAATTTAAGTGTCCAAATGGAAGTGTCTGCATGAGCATTATGTGTTAAGGTTCCAGTACAATCTACAGAGATCTAGACAGAGATGTCAGTGGAGCTTATGATTCATCTTATGACAATAAAGATACGTGGCGCAGATTTAGTTTGCATAAACACTGGTTTCTCTTACTGTTTTGTTGCTTAAAGTTTCTGTTACTGCCGTTCAGGGTTGGTAGTCATAGCACAGATAGGTTCTGTGGAAAATCTGCACACTCTGGGAGTGGGAGCTAGAAACTAAAATGTTCCTAGGGTGTCTAAGGCATAGAAAAGCTTGATACTTGTTTAAACAATAATATTGATCCTTTCCTTATATACTAAGTTGAATCTCATTCTTGGGTTTTAAACTTCTTTTTTTCTTTTCTTTTCTTTTCTTTTCTTTTCTTTTCTTTTCTTTTCTTTTCTTTTCTTTTCTTTTCTTTTCTTTTCTTTTCTTTTCTTTTCTTTTCTTTTCTTTTCTTTTCTTTTTCTTTTCTTTTCTTTTCTTTTCTTTTCTTTTCTTTTCTTTTCTTTTCTTTTCTTTTCTTTTCTTTTCTTTTCTTTTCTTTTCTTTTCTTTTCTTTTCTTTTCTTTTCTTTTTTTCTTGTCTTTTCTTTTTTCTTTTTTTTTTTCTTTACCTCTGTTTTAGTCCATCTTTCGACTTCAGGGTGTGCATTAAATATAACAGTGGAGGGAGAGTAGCTGTGGAGAGTAGCTATTTATGTCAGAAAACATATTATCTAGGTGAAGTGACTTGCTACATGAAGACATTAATTAGCATGAAAAATTAGTGAAGTACAGTTTAAATCATACTAATGCTTTTGTTTAATTACCCAGTTACTCCTCCCTGTAGATACTAAACTTAAAAAACCAAATTAATTTGCTAATTAAAAATCACACATTTTAAGTGAAGTCAAGTTCTTAAAAGTTTAATGACTTCATTTTTCTCACATTATACTTTTTGTGAAAATCAAACAGAGGGAGAGTTTAGAAGTGAGCCAGATTATGTGTGGCATTTCCATTGGAGAATTTTCTTCTGATACTATTTTTATATTTTGCTAATTGCTTTGGAAAGACTTGATGTTCAAGGTAAACAATCAATGACATCCTCTTTTAATCTAAAGATAACAGCAGTTTCCTTCCTCCTGGAAATGAGTTTGAATTGTGAAGTTGTAAAGGACACAAGATAGCAGTTTTTAATGCTCTTAAGTACTGTCAATTCTTCAGGCAATAGGGTACCTACCAATTCTGTTCTCCATTGTTTAGCAATAAATGGGAAAGAGGGGGCCTTAGCAATTCTGTAGTTGCAGGTGAAACTTAAAAAAAATACAAAACTGAAATATGACAGGTATGGAAGCCTCCTGCAACTCTAATGTGACAGTAATCAAGTAGAAATTGAATTCCATGGAACCAGTCATTATTGGCTTACAAGACCACATGCAGAGACAAAAAAAAAACAAACAACAACAAAAAACCAAACAAAACCAAAAACAAAATAAAAAAAACAACAAAAAAACACAAACAACGAAAACAAACAAAAAAAAAACTGAATAGGTTTACACTAGACTAAAAATGAGGTAGAACTGAATGATTTGGGTTGTGTTTCCACTACCAGATGAATATGTCATGTGGAGGTTGCCTATCAAAAAGAAATACAGGTTGATCATGTACATGTTTAGTATTATTGAGCAATGATTATTAAATTAGCTGAACTTTGCAACAGAAGGCTTGCATGATAATAGAACTGAAAAATTTGGATCTCCCATTTTTATATTGGTCTCAGCTTAACCACACAGACTCCAGCTTTGCAAGCTAGAGCTAGCAGAGACAGGTTATTATAATTCAAGCCTCCTAGCTTGATTTTTCAATAGAAGCAGCAACCAGTAATCTTTTTGCCAGATTTTTTTGTTTTGTATTGCATTGCACACAACTGGAAGTGAGTTCATTTTATGCAGCACATTTTTATTATTTTATACAATTTAAGACACATGGATAAGTGAAATACAGCAAAACATCTTAAAGACTATGCAAACAGAAGCATATATGACATTAAAGAGTATCATAAGATGTGGTATGGAATCTGCAATAACTTCTGGGTTTGGTTTGTTTGTTTTTGTTGGGTTTTTTTGCCAGGGGAATGGACACTTGAGCTCTTGATCCTTTATCAAGGAGTTTTGTAGGGCCACGGTGAAGCAGATATTCACCTGCAGCCCCTGGATGCCAAATCAGGTG
Source organism: Pyrocephalus nanus (assembly GCA_038380795.1). Lineage (NCBI taxonomy): Eukaryota > Metazoa > Chordata > Aves > Passeriformes > Tyrannidae > Pyrocephalus > Pyrocephalus nanus. The sequence goes on from CM076260.1 coordinate 48,748,720, forward strand.
GGCATGCCCTTAAAGAAGCTGCAAGAGCAGACAAAGTTTTCTTCTATTTTTTCTTCCTTGTTTTACCCCCTAAAATAATACCCAAGCCATTTCAAAAACTATAAAAACACCAATAAATCACCTTTATCTAGTTTTGTAGGTTCAGGAGTCTTTGCCAGCATCTTAGTCTATTTTATATAACTAAATTGGCCTTTCAATCTAAATTAAGGATCCTTCTTTCAAACTCCTATATTCTCCTTTCACCATCCTGGTGATGATATACATCTTTCATCTCTTGTCCTTTATCTCACACTCTACTGGAGCCATACAGTTAATCTAAGAGTCTGGATTTTTTACTGTCTTCAGCAGGAGCTGAATATACACTTTGTATTAATCTACACAGAAAGAGATGAAAAACAATAATTCAGTGAAAATTATAATGGTAAATTTTTGAAAAGTGATCACCATAAAATAAAAACTGAATAGTGAGACATAATTTAAAAAGTTATATTTATATGTATTGATATCATGATGTTATTTATATATCATTCTGACAGTGAGCAAAATGTCTTGTTATTTCTAACAGTAAACAAAAATTTAATGCACAGGTAATGTAATTCACAACATATCTTTGTTTTTGCAAATTCAAGAGAATTTTGTTAAGGTATAAAAAAATTATGAAAATGTGTATCAATACACCTCTGTGTTTGTGAGGGTGTGTGCACGTACCAACAGGTGTATGGTATAAAAATTTATAATATTTTCAGTTAAACAGATACCAAAGGAGATGACATTCTCTACGTGTTACATTAATAAAATAATGATCAAGGTCAGACATTTTCTCTGGACTAATTCTTAAATGAAAAATCACCATTTGTAATTCAGTCAAATGTGAATTAATATGATGTTTGCATAATTCCATGTTTTTACATAGTTTTACAATGCTTAATGTTAAGATCAATATTAGCAATTGTAGGACCTGTACTTATTATTTTGTGTGTACAAAGCTGTAAAAAGAGCACTGTTTGCTATTCATAAGCATCACTGAGTCCTTCTAATAGGTTTTTCTACTTATGTCTTTGCAATACACACTTTCTTTCTCCATTTGAATTGTAGTAGCAACGTACCTCATTCTTACTCCTTAGAAGCAAATTCAGATATATGGCTAATTGGTATCTATTATGTGCTCTTACCTAAATTAAGCAGGTTATTATGAAATTACCTGTGTTCCCACTGCACTCTAACATCATTTACAGACTCACTGATTTCTCAAGACATAGGGAGCTCATCCAGAAATGATGGAGGAGGCTTATGACATGATTTCCCATTAGTAATCAAAATTATTGATGTTTACTGTATTATAGCATGGCACAGATAATAAATATATTCAGTCCAAGATACTTTTTTTGGCATGAAAATGTTACCTCATGAAAGAATCTCTGTTTCAAATAGACATGTTCAGATGCTAATCCATACTTTATAAACTATGTTAAACACTAATTTTTTCATAGACTGTAATTTTTTTTTTAATTAGGCATATTTGAGGGCATAAAAGTCCTGCTGTCTTTGAGTAATCCAACAGATGAAAAATGAGTCTGTTAATAAGAGCTGCCCCTTGTTATAAGAGTAAAGTCAAGTAAAGAATTTTTAGAAAAGGGATACCGCAGGATATCCCTGAATATTTGATGAAGATTATGTAGAAGGAATTAAAATCATTCATATCCTCTCATAAACTTACTGTTTTCTGCCTGGGGCACCTAAACACTGTATTAAAATGGCATTACAAAGGATAGGTCTGATTTAAACATTGAAAATATTTAAAACAACGTTATAAATTTTTTGCATCTATAAACACAGAATAATGTCATTTGCAAGTGAAATCAGAGGACACTAAGAGACAGGATATATAGTAATCTATGATGATAATTTGGCATAGAGTAATTTTGAAATGTAATGATGCACAGGTAGACAGGATCCTGCTTTTCCATTTCATTTAAAGAAACTTCATTAGAAAAACCTCTTAGACAGTCAGGCATTTCAATGGTTAAAAATTAAATTTTAAATGAGAGAATATAATTGCAAAATTTGTCCTTCCCAGCAAAAATGTTGGAATTCCCACCTGCTATTATGAGCTCTTCTGCAGTAATAGACCTGCCCCAAAGTTGTTTCAGGGATGTTGTATTTCAAAAGAGCCAACTTAAAATGACAAGGGTTGGGATCACTTGGGATCACTCTCACATCAACCAGTAGGGAAAAAATAAATCTGATGGCAAACACCACGTTTCACAAACTTTATGTGTTCCATGAATGACTTCCTTCAAATTCTCATATGAAATAAATCTGTAGTATTGTGAGAGGTCAGGTGGTTTTCAAGCAAGGACTACATCCCCAAGCATGTAATGGATACATTTAACTTTTACCTTTACAGTTGTTTTATATTTTGATTCTGCACAAGTTAATCTAATACTGAAATACCTCCAAGTAAACTAAAGTTGTTTTTATCTGTTGACACTACTGTCCACTACAATTAGAACTGGTGAGGAAGTCCACTTCAGAACTACTCTAAAAAACAGTTAAACAAACCAACAGATAAACATCTATTCATACACCTGCCTATGCTGGTGAACAGTAGTCTTTCAGAAATTTTTGTAACATAGCTGCCACAGGAGGACGTGACACACAAGATCAGGAGGACATAATATACAAGACCAAAATTTCTGTTTTTCCTGATATTTCTTAAGTAAAAAAGAACTTGTATTTTTGTTTGGTTGGTTTGGAGTTACAATTCTATTGGATAACCTTTCAACCAACAAGATTTTATAGGGTATTAGAAATAGATATGCTTTATGGTTTGTAGAGGGACACTTATTTCAAGACAAATGGATAAAGTATTCAAATAGTCACCAAGGCTTCCAGTGAAGTTGTGTTGTTCTGTTTCTTTTGTGGTATATAAATAAAGGTTTATTTTCTACCTAGTGAAGAGTTACTTTCTAGAAACATTTTGAGAGCTGAAAGCGTCTGATGAAGTAGGACAGTAACATAGCCTGTGAACTGTCATGTGAATTTAGCTCTTGTTCTTTGTCACCCTGCTAAGTAATCCTTTCAGTAAGTGAAAAAAAAAACACAAACAAACCTACAAACCTGTAACACAACAAATAAAAAGCTATTTATTCTCATAAAGACTGTTCCTAGTAATGATAATGGGAGAAATTTTATGCAGTAATATATAGAATGAGGACTCATCAAGTGACCTTAAAACCCTCAATCCTGCAAAAGCATTCACACTGTTTAGTAAATGTATATGGTGCCTTTTATGAAATGAGGAATTCATCTATTATACACACTAGAGATCACTGCAAAATTCCAGTGACTTTAATGAGATAGGAATAAAGTCCCCAGCAAGACTTTTCATAAGTATGTACATCTTTGCAAATCGTTATACTTCATCTTCTCCCTTAACATTTTCAACTAAATATTTAAATGTTTTTTTTGCTACTAATAGATATCTCCAGGAAGGCAAGTGGACATTAAGTGTGAACATACAGAATATGATAGCCTAAAGTGGAGGAAGAGAAAAATTTTTATAGAATTTGCTTCAACTGCCATAGTAGCATTTACGTAGGAATTTGTCCTGTAATCATGCTGAAAGTGTCCTAGTGGATATAATTTGAGAATTCACTGTGTATCTATAATCAAGATTTTCAGAATATTTTCTGTAAAGAATCTTAGAAAATTTATCCCCCTCTAATCCTTCTACCCTTTACCCTGTGTTCTTTTTTCCTATTCTTTTTTCAGTAGTTCATGAAATTATGAGAGTAGTTCTAAATTTTTGCAATTCAATTCTTGTTTGGGTCCATTAAAGTTTAATACATTCTATCAATAGAAAATTAGGGAAAACCCTAATTTGTATAAAACATGAAGTGGTATAAAAGAGACTTATTCTGGTAGGGATTAAGGCATGTATTTTTCACTTTTGCAACCTTAATTCTTACAGTGTGATAGAAAATACTTTACCAGTTCGCACATAAAAGGTACGAGAAAGCACAGTCCTCGAGGTTATAGGTATACAGATATACAAACCCTATGTATGTCTTGTGAAATCAGTGACTGTGCATGCATATGCACCTATTACATAGGTTTTTTGGGGTCAGGATTTGGTTTCGTTTTTTGCCTTTTTGTACATTGAGAAGCCAAAAAGCAATTTTCAGAGAAAGAAATTAAATATTAGCAATGCAGAAAGTCATAGGTTAGAAAAATCAGTGAATGAGAACATTTCCCCTGCAGTACCAACATACCTGTGTCCATCAGTTAGAGGGTTGAAAATTGAAGTGCAAAACGTAAAGGCATGTGAAACACAGAAGCTCATTTTAACTGAAGCCAGAATGGAGTTACAGAGAAAATGCACTTTCATAGGGTAATATGTGAAACAGAAGTTAATTATATTGCAGAACCAGATGAGCGAGCATATTTAGCTTTCCAGTCACAACAATTTTTTCCAAAGTGCAGGAGAGACTGTTTGTTGGTGATGGAAACAAACACTCATTGGTTACGTATCAGGAGGACCCATCCAAGAAGATCCTACTGTGTACAGCTCCTACACCACCAAGATAGAAATGATGAGTGAAAGAAAAACTTTGTCTGAAACAATTTAATTCTCTAATACTTTGCCTAAAGAAGTTTAGATTAATTCCAAAATCGTCATTGTGTCATGAAATTAATCACCAAAAAGATATGGATGTGGTGTTTTTTTTATTTCTTCAGACACCAATTTTAAAAATTAATGTGGGAAAAATTACAAAGATGCACAGCACAAATATACTAAGAAATCCTAAAGAATTGGGACCAGATTCTCTTTCTCAGTAGTGTCGTTTGGCAATCACAGTTCTACCTTACAGTTGCCAGGGCTTCGTAACGAAACTGAATGCTTTACAAAGATAGAGAGCCTTCAGCTCAAGCTGCCCTCCACAACTAGTACAAGGCTTAGAAAGGGCTGATGCACCCTCCACAGCTCAGGGTTCTTTATGGCCTTACAGTCTGTCATGAAGCCCTTGTAGTGCTTCAGTCTGTCTGGCCAAGTTACCAAAGATACAGAAAATGCATGTGACTGTTGCTGCCGTCTCTTAGACCTGCAGACACACTGGGAACTGAAGATCTACAGGATAGCTCATAATATTGAGGGTGCTGGGGTTTGGGTTGTTTTTGTTTTGGTTTTTGTTTTTTTTCTATACAGGCAGTAATTTTGTATTTTCCTTGGTAGAGAAGATACAGGATGTCAACAGTTTGCAGTTAAATTGTTTTCTTCAGTTTGGTACCTTGTAGATTGTCATTTTCTGTTATTGCTTCAAATAAAAGTGCTATGGATTCAAATTATGGAGTCAAGACTTTTCTTATTGGACATTTCTGAACAGAATGTTGCATTTCCAACCCGTTCTAGATGTCTTCAAAGTTTTTCATCTTGTCTCCAAGCGCTTCTCAGTCAAGTGACAGCCTGAGACAAAACTGTAATGGGAACAAACACAGGGTACTTTGCAGCTCCTTTCTTCTCTTAGACACTTGTCACACAGCAGCAAGGTGCACAGTTGTCAGAGTACTTCTGGTTCTGGTGCTGATATATCCTGGAAATTCTCCTAGTTCTATCACTGTAGACACAGTCCTTGTCTAACTGTAACTTTAACTGATGAGGCAAAGTTGAAGATAAAAATGTCAAAGAAAATGGGGGAAAATTCAAATATATTTCTGCAATGGAATTTTGTATATTTGCTGTATTTTGACTGTACCTGTAATTGTTAAAATTTTCTTCAGCCTATTTCATGCACAGTCAGGACCTAATAAGCTGGGAGAAATGAGAAAAGTGAGCAGTTTCTGATAGAAACTCTTCCAAATAACATATGCACCAAGATGAACACTATCTAATTATCAGCTCACACAAAACTGTTGTTTGTTGTCTTATGTAATTAAAGAGGCAGTCTATTAAAAAGTGGAAGAGAAATTTATGTGATACTAAAAATTTTCAAGACTCTGAACTACCATATTTCAAAGCACAGTCAGTACAGGAAGCATACTGCTTTCTTTAGAAACAGGTGAACAATGTAATGTATAAAGGTTGAGGGGTTTGTTTTGTACATTACATGTTTCCTCATTGTGTCAGTTGTTACTAGCAGAAGTTAAAGTTTTATTCCTGAGTTATTTCTGTTTCAGTGTACTTCTGCTCAATTAATTTATGCATCTTAATATTGCCAGGATTGATCTCATTTTGTTCATTGTATATGGAAGGTTATCAGGAATGTTCATAAGATAAAACATTGTTGAAATAAAAGTGACTCTATGTTTTATAGGTTCCTTGAATCAGATGCAGCAACGTTAGAAGAATGAATGACCCAGTGCATGAATGAAATTAGAGACCAGACTCTTGCTGATTTCACTCATGGCAATGAGAAAAGATAAAGGGTAGCTAAACATTGTCATCCATGGTATAAGACTCAGATGTAGAACTGGAAGCGTAGAATCTGCTGTTTCTGCCTTAGATTTGCAAGGAGATTTTGTTATAGTCAGACATGTTTTGAAAGTATCAAACAGCAACCATGGACAGAAATGTACTTCTGTACTTTTATGTACTTCTGAGTAGAATTTTGTGGAGGTTGCTCTTGATTCCAAACACATTACCTTCTGACATGTTGTTACTTCTTTGGCTTTTCTTTTTCCATTCCACATGGGCATTATCTTGGATCTATCCATAAGCTTAAGACAAGGAAATACAACTATCCATCTGTTAAGATGTGAATGATGATGAAGACATGGGACACCAATAAGGTATTGAAATGTGTAGGCTTACGAAGGAAACTTTTGCCATGAATTTTTGAAGAAGATAAATTAAACTACTAAATCTTTTTGTGGACACTGTTTACCTGACTAAGTAGATTCCAAGCTCCTGTTTTATTTTTACAGGATAGTGTAACACACTCTAGAGTACAATGTAATCTGAATGCCTAGTGGTTTTAGATTTTTACTTTATTTTCAGTTTCCTGTGTAAAGTAGCTTCAGAGCTATCATAGTTCCCAAGAACATGAATTAGAGGTGCTTCTTTTAGTATCATGGATGATGCAGGCACACAGGTAACTATACAAACTGTGACACTGAAAAACTGGAGACTTTATAGGTTTGATCATATAAGGGAGGCACAATAGAAAGAGAAAACAAGTAATGCAAAGACAATAATTAATTCTTTGCTTAAGCCTTAAATCTAGTGGCCACTCAGCAACACTGAATGCTGACACATCTCAAAATTATAAAATCCCATATGTTTCTACAGAAGCATTATTAATCTTTCACACCCCTTTGTAATATCAGGATCAGGAATTTTGAAAGGAAGAAGCAGAGATTATTGATGTATGTGATAGCAGACATATTTTTCCCCATATTTGTCTGAGGTATGCTCAGATTGTATGGAAGTAAGCCACCCATTTTCCAGCTGCAGACAGAACAATAAAATCGTTTTCTACAGACTTTTACTGTGCTTGAGCTCAACTCAGGTGAGGCTCCACTGTCACTGGGCTCAATGGCAACAGCTTTACTGACTTCAGCATCTGATTTTTCAGTTGGTGTATTTAACAAAACAGATCGTGTTTAGATTCCACAAACCTCTCTTTCTACTCTTGTCTCTTGGGGTAACACAGTCGGTTCTGCCTAAACTCAGGAAACCACTGATTAGATTAAATCAGTGTAAATGGGGAAAAGAAGAAAGAAAAGGAGCACAAGTATAATCTGAGGAGCTGGGAATTTGATATATTTTGAAATATTATTTAAAAACTCTAAGACATATGTAAATTTGAGATAACACACCTCTCTGGTCACTATGCCTCAAAGGAATTTACTTCAGTAATTCATATCTAATTCCATAACTATTAAGCTGAATAGTGTATTTTCAATATTTAATACTACAAATGCTTAGGTGTTTTCAAAGTAATCTTTAATTTTGGCCATCAAAAGTAAAGCCTTGATAAAAATCTCTTTATGTGTTTCTTATTCTGTTTAGTGATAACTAAATCAGGTTTTCTTCTTTCCTTTCAGCATTTCAGTATTTTGGCCACCTGTCAGCCGAGCAAAATTAAAAACAGAGACTGATTAAATGACTCTCTATGGTGCTGTTCAGGCAGCTTCATTAGTGTTTCTGTTTATGACCACTCAGTGAGCCCCACTGCTGTAACTTCTGACAGTTTATGGAAGCCGATTTGAAGGCACAGGATGTGGGGTACACAATTTTGCACAGTTGCAAAGTTTTGATTGCATGAATTATACATGAAGTCCATTACTGTCGATGCTCACTGGTGGTAGCAGTAGTCTGAAGGTGTAAAACAGCTTTTTCTTTTAAAGGAGTAAAACCCAACCAACCAAGCACTAAAAGCCGCATAAAGGAGGAAAATACAGAATAAAAATAACAAAAAATCCCAAACATTCTTTATTTCTCTCTCCAATCACTAGACTGCATGAAAAACAGCTAAGAGCCTTCCAGCTCATTTTGCTGGTTTTCAGGTATATTGAGAACTAAGGCGTCAGAAAGGGGAAAGGTGATAGAGAAATAAACCTTCAAGGCTATAGCTGTAGATTATTGCACACATAAAGGATTTCTCCAGTATGAACACAGCAAGCATCTCTGAACACTCTCAATGTCACTTTGCCAAAGATGTCTCCTCTCTTCACTAGCTGTCTGTCTGCTCTGTCAAATGTAACACTTTATTAAAGCTTTGGGGCTTCTTTTTTCTCTTTTTTTTTCCCATTTCCTTCTCTCTGTCTGCCTGCCTTTTCAGATGACACGAAAGAAGTTTCAAAGGCAAAAAGATGAGAGATAGAGCAAAACTAGCTCTGATTTCTCATATTACCATTTTACTCAGGTGACTTATTACCTCTTTGCTATTTTCTCATTTCATACTAAAAGTAAAATGTTCATTTTGGTGAAGATTTGGTGTTGTTACAAAAATGCCTCTTAGTGCGGTACTATATAGAAGCCTTTAAACCTTCCCCTTATACCACCTGAACAAATTAATTTATCTATGTCAGAGATGCAGAGATATTCAGTAATGCACCAAAACCCAACACTTACACAGACGGTACTCCCGTTGACATCAGTGGTAAAAATATACCCAGGCAAACTATGGTACAGTAGAACCTGTAGCTATTGATGTAGAAAATAAGCAAAACTGATCAGGCAGTGTAAGCTCTATCAGCTTCACACAGAGTTTCCTCTTCCTCTAGCAATGGCCTGAATAAGTAAAGCTGTACATGTCATACCATAGATTGCAGTTATACTTGCTTCCACTGTAAATTAAGGCAGTTTCCACTTTCAAGGGTTCTTAGTACTCATTCCACATGCCTAACATGCCCTTTCTGTCTGAGGCTAGATGTAGAGCACTGCTCATGACTATTCATTGTAATGTCTTAGCAAGACATCCACAGCCTTAATGTGTCAAAAAAAACAAATGTTCATGGGATAATACTTGTACCTTGAAGTACTTATGCTAGGAAAAAACATTGGCAAATTAGTATAAGGCAAACTGCCTAACCCCTCAAACTTTTTTTTCTGGATTCATAAAAACACAATGTATTTGCATTCTCAGTATGTTCAAAATTTCTGTTAGCGTGCCACATGAGACCAAAGTCCACACCTTTGCAACTAAAGGTTCTTCTGTAGTCTACTCCTTGTACATAACTGGAACTGTGAAACTTCTGAATTAATTCAGCTGTGGATTTTCATGGGGAAGCAGATTCATTTCTGTTGCAGTGCTTTCCACAGATGACTCTCAGAAGTCATGCACTTCCCAGAACATGACGCTGCGCTGTTCCACAGTCACCAATACCAGACTTTGCACTGTCACGTTATCAGGCAGTACTAACCTGATTAGATCAGACATAGGCACACAATCACATTTCTTAGCCATAATACAACGTGGACTATCCCTCAGAGTATATAGTCTACCTGATTTTACACATACTTTACATCACCTGCCCTTGTCAGAAAATATTTCAGCACAAATTTGGAATAGAAGAGACAGACAGATATTGACCTGGACAAAAAAATGGCAAGAGTAGATTAGCCCACCAATTCTTTTTGAAGAAAGCTGAAAAAGAAAGGCAAGCTTGTCTCACTCCACAGCAGGATATTTCTGCAGCATTTCTGAACTCATGCTGAGACCTATGTTAATATTTGCCATTTACTATATTACTGAGCCAGATTCATAAGCAGCAATTTATATACAAAATTTGTAAAAGCTGTGCCAAGAAAAGCTTCCTCTTTAAGAATTCTCATACTAGGCAATGGAATCATTTCATTTTTCCTCGTGATGTTTTCCCTTTTTATACAACAGCAAACCTATCAATATGTTTTTATCAGCTTTTATATCAGACTAAAATTCTGTAGGAAATTAGATGCAACTGTAAAGAAACTGGTACTGTCTAAAGCAACTCCTTAACTACAAGGTATAATTTTGAGCAGGAAATGAGAAAAAGACCAAAACAAATGTCCTGTTTCTGCAGTGAGTATGCATTTTGGGGGGCTAGCAGCATGCTTTATGTGATGACAACCCACCCACCTACCCTTTTGTAAAGTAATTCTGAAAATCTCATTCATAACACAGTAGATTAGACTATCATGAGATCAGTCACAACTAATGTATTCAGCATTACTGCATTTCATAATCAGGTGTAGTCCTTCTGGAAATCTGACCACAATCAGCTCTTCACTTCTTGGGGACATTGATGTTATTGATTTCTTTTTGTTTTCCTTCTCTTTCCTTCCCTCCCTCTCCTTTTTTATCCTTTATATGGTCAAATTCTATTTTAAACCCTTCAGGGCAAACAATCTGTCTCAAAACTGGCCTCTGCTGTGAAGATACTTACAAGGAAGCAGAGTATATTATATTTCTCTGCACTTGGTTTATGTAGTAAGCTTTTGGAAGCAGGAGAGCTACAAGTTCAGTTTCTGTGAGGAGCTGCCAGAAGCTTTCCCCGTGTCCAACAGAGCCAATAACAGCCAGCTCCAAGATGGACACACTGCTGGCAAAGTCCAAGCCCCAGCCCATCAGTGGCAGTGGTGTGCCTCTGGGATAATGGATTTAAGAAGTGTGGGGGAGGGATCTGCACTATAGAAACCGTAGACAGAGAGAGGAAAGGTCACTAACTCCAAGTTTGCTTTCATATTTATTTGACATATGAGCATGAAACCTTGAACTCCTCTGTCTCTCTGATAGTAGAATATACCCTCCACAGAAGTCCAAGCTAACAATAGACTTTGATACCTAATTACCTGAAGACCTGAGACATAGAACTTCCTTTATTTCTTAATACAGGCACTTCAATGAATACAAGGCATGCATACCTTACAGAGATCATGCTGGCTTGGACCAGGCTGTGGCATCTAACAGTATGCATTATGGATTTCTGGGGTTTGGGGTTTTTTGAAATGTGTAGAAACACTCACTGAAAATGACATCGCTGACCTGAGATTCCAGGCAGTCAATATTTTCAGTAAAAATATAGATATAAAGAACGATGTAAGAAACAGACAAGGAGGCCAGTAAAGGGGGATGAATTAGAGAATCAAATGAATATGTTCAATCTATAACTCCCACCAAACAAGAAAATCTGTAATGATTGCAAGTATGATCCTAACTCAGGGAAATAGGAAGTAGAAGTATGCCTGCACAATACCTGAACAAAACCACTTTGCACATCTCTGGTGAGCATGAAGCAAAGGCATGTAACCATTTCATGAAATGACAAACAAGCAGATACATTTTTCTGCATACTTTGTATTGAAGAAAGGGTGAAAAACCATCTTTGTTTTGTTTCAGGGGGCTTTAATGCCTGTTTCTAGAACACAGCATTTCTTTGATCTACTTTCTACAGTTATTTCTAATTAGATACATTATATACATATAATATTATAAAATCTTATTTTAGTTTAACTTTGCCTCCTGCAGGTCACTGATAAAGATGTTAAATAAGACTAAGAGGTTCCAGGAAAGAATTCTGAGGAATTCCACTGGTAACTCTCTGTCAGGGAAATTTCAAACTATTAACTATTACCCACTGAGTCAAGCAATCCAGAACATTTGTCACTCATCTCATAATACATGTGTCTATATTATCAAGTCTGAACGTGAAGACAAGGGTGTTAGAGAAGACTATGTTGAAAGCCTCACTAAAGTCAAAATACCTTTCTGTTACTAAGGGAAAGTCAACACTTACTCCACAGATCTAGTAGTTTTATCCTGAAAAATAAGACACAACTTACTATAAGTCAGTCCATGTTAGTTTTTCAAGTCAATTTCTTCATGTACACAGAGGGTGTTTCCAAGAAGAGTTGTTCTATGATTTTCACAGCACTGAAGTGAGGTTGACAAGCTCAGAGGTATTTGAATTGTTCTCAGACTTTAGGAAGATGTTTAAAGTATTTGGCTCCTACCGCTGCTCTACCAACACCCTTGCGTGCAACACATCTGGTCCCATGAATTAGAGGGAATCAAGCTCTCTCAAAAAATCCCTGGCTACAGTTCTCACGTGCTGCTGAAAGTTTCTCTCCTTCTGCAACCTTACCTCTAAACATAGAGACCTGAGAGACCTTCTTGGTGAAAATCAATGAAGGCATTGAGTACCTCATCCTCATCTTGTATTCACTGTCACTAGATTGCTCTCACCTCCTTTAGCAGTAGGTCAGTTTTTCGTTGTTGGTTCATTTACTGTCAGTGTAGTCACAAAAGCTCCTTTTGTTATTCCGGACATCACGTGCCAATTTCAACTGGAGTCAAGCCTTTTCCATCAGTCCTGTGTGACCAGGCAATGTTTCTGTATTCCTCCTCCACTATACCTTGCCCTTGTATCATTGTTTCTATTTGCTGCACATGTCTTTCTTTCCACCTCCACCCCTCCCCCTCCCACCCTGGAACTTCATAATGGGTATGCTTTTTATTCATCATAAGTCTGATTGTTTTCCTGAGTATGGGAACACATCATTCTTGTGCTTGGAGGTTGTCCTCAAAGATCTGACAGTACTCTTAAACTCTTTAAGCCCTTTGCAGCTCCATCATGCAGGATTATTTCCACCACTTCTGAACAAGCCAAAGTTTGTTCTAGTGAAGTTCAGGGTCTTGATTGTGCTTCTTGCCTTCCTCACTTCCCTCAGGATTTTGAACTGCCCTGTGTCATATACATTATGCTGCCATAAACAAGGAGAGGATAAGGTCAGAGAAGAGCACTACATGCAGAATTGGCTGCAAAATACTCAGCTTTATACTTATTTTGCAAAAAATGTTAGTCCGAGATTAGTAAAGAAGTGGGTGAAGAATTGAAACTGTTAACTTTGGTATAAGTCACTGGGATTCTTTTGTCCAGAGTAACTGAAACAAGTACCCAAGGATCATTATAAAAACCTACAATGTTGAAAAGATGAGACAATTGTGAAACCACAGCATGATCCATTCTTCATAATGTTCTTTTAATCACTGCTCACATCTTGTGCTTAAATGTCATCTTGTCTGCTAATCTAAAATTTATTAAGAATATTCAGGTCCACTAATTGTCTTTTCTTGTGAAAATTATTGAACTTAACCTTACAGGAGGTTCCTCCCTGGAAAGTGTGGATCACAGATACATAATAGCAGAAACCAATTATACACGAAAGGTGCATATGAGATCATTGGGAGTGTCAATATTGACTTTTCTCCAGGCTGTAATGGATGAGTCATACCTGATCTAATGATTTTTATCATAATTCTAACCACCACATTTGTAAGAGGTGGCAAAATTAAAATGCTAGACAGATGTAACCTTTACTGATAAAATATATATATTATTAACTTCATTACAAGCAGTTTTCTTCAGTTTCTTGGAAGCTGCTAATAATGTTGACAGAAGTGATGGATAGCAACACTGAACATTTTCTCACTGAATTTTCTCAAAGTGACGGAAAGAATTCTATAGGACCAATTCAAACAGCTAACAAGTGTTATTTTACTATTAGATTTTTTTTTATGCCTCTGCTATATTTCCTTTTCTACAGGAAACATCTGTATATTCTCAGCTGAATAATTTTTAATTCCCTGGATTCCTATTGTTGATTAATATCAATTGGATTTTTTGTGGTTAATATTTTCAGAATGGCTTCTCCAGTCAGTGTTACTTCTCCCTCACCACATACTCATCACAACTCTTGAGCGAACATATAATAGTCCTCTTTCTATCCATAACCCAGAAACCTATCATTTTCAGCCAGATTGTTTTACATACATGGAGCTCTATTAACTCTGATAGAGTTCTACAGAGATACAGTCATCTAGCCATACTCTGTCAATTCCTAGATTGAAGTTTCTTTTAGTTTCTAACTAAACTTTACTTCAGTTTTCTTTTTCTGAAAACCATGAATGAAAAGTTCTTTTTGCTCCATGTTTTTTTTACCTAGGTAACACAATTCTTGTTGCAAAATTAAACCCTTACCTCAAAACATATATATGTTGTGTATGTATACATGTACATTCTTTTACCCCAAGAGCCTTTTTTTGTCCTTTCATCAACTTACTTCAATATTTTGTCTAATGAGCTGCCCAAATTTATTGTTCTTTGGCACAGTCCATGTTTCTAAGGCAGACAGATTTATCAATGTTAAAATTACTGTAAGAGATAAAACCAAAACTATATAAGAAACGCTCATGATATAGTACAGTCTTTCTGAAAAGCCTCAATAAATGACTCTAATTAAAATGTAAGAGATCATTTTATTCTCATAAACCAACAGAAAATTTGCAGCATCTAAGGTAAGTTTCTAAACCAGATTAAACATCTGCATATCATCTCAGTTCCTACACTTGTATTAACGGCAATGGAACCCTAACATGCAAAGTCTGAAGGACTCCATAGGGCAATTAAGTTGTATCACAAGAAAGTAAGCCAGATTTGGATATGCTCCTGCCAATGGAAAGAAAACTTCTGTAACAGCAAACACTTAGAACATTTCCTGCTATTAATTTGACTCAATACATTCATTATTAATCTCAGACATTTCATGAGATGGTCTGGCTATTAACATGATACAGGTACCATTACAGTAGACAATTTGTAGGTTAAAACACAGGACATTTAACTGGCATAAACGCATGCCAGTTACTGCCAGGTGACTACAGTGCCTAGAATCTGTCTAGGCAGGTTTAATTAATTAGTACGAGTGGAGCATTAGGAGGTGCTTATCAGAATACATGAGCTTAGAATGTGTTGGCAAATCCTCTAGTGATTATAATCTAATATTAGATGTCTACTCTGTGTAGAGTTACTTCCATGTAGGCATTTCAAGTTATGTTACTTACACATTAAAAACTTAATTCCACTTTTATGTTCAAATTTTTATAATATTGTAACCATGTATGTGGTCAAGGCATAACAGCTGACCCAGACTTTCTCTTTGACATCTTATTAAAAATGTAATATGTAGGTACATTCCTTTTCACGGACTGCCATGGTCAGATGGCTGGCTGCTTGATCAGGTAATTACATACACAAGAGTCCTACATGTTTAAAAAGTGAATTCTTAAATCAGCCACATTATGTTGATTTATTCTTGGAAACTTCAATGACAGACTGCTCTACTTCCAAATGACTATGAATTCCTTACTTATCATACATTTACATCCCAGCTGTTAAATGACAGTATTCAACATTCATTACTAACCTGTTAACTCTCACTGGTGAAGTATGGTATTCATATCCTTGCACACTAATCAGAGAAATCTAGTTTTCTTCTGAGTAGATGCCACAGCCTGTCTCTGTCTTCCTCATTTTCTTTAGTCAGAAAAAAACAAACAAGACAGAGCTCCACAAGAACAGGCTTTGCTTTCCAGTAAAAATGGAGTATTGCAATAGTATTTAGATCAGTTCTTCAAATATTTTGAAATTTAGCAAACAGAGCTTAGTTTCACCCATAAAGTTATTGGCCATGTTCAAGACTCCCAGACTGTAAAAGCTACACATTATTAATTATCCTGGAATTCAGCAATAAGGAGGTAGTGAACCATTCTTATCATCAGTCGTGAACACTGTTTATGTGCTGTCCAATTAGGAGACATAATAACATTACTATGTAAATCAAAAGTCCATAATACTAATGAAAAATATAAGAACTTATGAATAATAATTAGAAATTTAATTAATAATAGAATATACCTATTAATATTATTCACATTCATGTCTATAATAATTCAAAAGCTTTAGAGCTTATATATAGATATATATATATATATCATAGCTGTAGTAGATGACAAACATTAGGCTAACAAATATAGCCACTCAAAAAGCTACATGGTCTCTGGGGAATTTTGCCATTTCATTCTTTTCTTTATTATTATTTGTACTAAAACCAGTTCTGAAATAAAATATTTACTAATTAATTTCAAATATTTCAATACCAAAAATAATTTGATTGTTTAGAATTTATTTTAGCATTTAATAGAAAAAAAAATTAAGGTTAGTACACAGAAGAAAGATATATGGATATCAGATTTTAGTTCTACACAACATCTACTTAAAGTGAAACTATATATTAGCACACAGTCATCTTGAATTAACACAGGAAAATCTTACTTTCTATTCAGCCTAAACACATTTAAATCAATTCTAATTAGTCCTGTTCTTCTAAATGTGATCTGCAATTATAAAATAAATAAACTACAAAAAGCAATCTGATTGGTAAGTCATAACCTGTCCTTGGTAAATTTATGCCAGTTCTTTCTAGGTAACTCCTTGTCTTCCTTGTATTCAGATGTAGGTCCCTTCAACTGCCAAGAGCTCATGGAACACAAACTGCAACATTTTCTGAAAAAAAAAGTTTTAACTATGACTCCTCAAGAGAACATTTCAAGTTCTTTTTGAGATGAAATTGCAATACCTCACTTCACAAGATGGGACTTTTCCAAGAGATCTTTGAGAGTTTCTTTCTGGTCACAGATTTGAAGTGAGTCAAATAATATAAAAAGCTGGTGGGATTAATGAATCATTTCTTTAAAACTAAATTAGAACTTATTCCTCTGATCTAAAAACAATCAACTTTTCTCTCTGGGACAATGTATGGATTGTATCATCAGGTAACAATGAACACCTAAAATCTGTTAACCCTTCATGGCAAAGAGGAAATCACTGCTGTACTAGTCTACAGTGCTGTTGTCCTAAACAGTCCCAGAAAAGTTAAATATTGAGTGCCTGGCCATGTAGTAGGATGAAGAGATGAAGATCTGAATTTGGAGGACCATAAGAAAGGGAGGGAATAATTAACAAAAAAAAAAAAAAAAGTGTTCTCCTTCACAGAGTGACCTTGCTTTAATGTTCTCCACACCATTCACCCTCCATGGCTGATCATCCAATTCCATTTATCATTATAATTAGGCAGCATCTTGCCAGTTCAATCAGGCTCAATTACTTAGGCCTCATTAATGACTGACATACTATAACAAGTGCATCTTTGAATGAGCAAGGTCAGATAAAGAAAGTACAGTAGGCAGCCAGCAAACACATTTATAGACCATGACAATACAATGCTTTGGATGTTGAATAACTTTACATTCCCCCTTTTTATGAGGGTGTGAAGATAATGAAGTTAAAAGTAACTCTGCTTAGCTTGCACAACTGCAACTTCTACAAGTTCCTATCAACTCACCAGCTGAACAACAGTGATAAGGGGAAAGCTTCAAATGGCTCTGGAAAAACTTTGGTTGTTAACAACTTTCAGTTTAAGTTTCAGGTTCTGGAGAGTGGCAGTTTGTTTGATGCTTCAAAGCAGCGTAAATACTTAAAAAATGTGCAGTGGAGGAAACTGGACATCACTGAGACTACAGCGCTACAAATCCTTCTGCATTAGTAACACCAGCAAATGGTTCTACTTGCAAAATATGGTGGAATGTAAAGGGAATGGATTGGCTTTTCCATAAGTGAATTTGTAAAAGTTTTAAAATCATGTTAAAAGTTAGAGCAAAGTATGATTGAAGATATTTTGCTCTTTATAAATATCTTGAGAAGTAACATCCAGAAATTAACAGTATTTTAACTTCAATATGTATTATTTATAGACACACAGACATATATATAATATAAAAAGCATGAGATTAAAGAGAAAAAGACACATTTATGAGCTAGAAATTAGAGTTTCTTCACACAAGAAGGTGGTGATCTACAACTATTTTCCAATATGAATAGTGAAGAAATACATCCACTTTATTTAAAGATGGTGTCTGAAACGTTTATAAAATGTTCTGTCTCTTTGACCTCACGGGGCAAGTAACATAAATTATGAGAATATTTGTGTGTTCCAGCTATATACCTTATATACCTTCCTTAGCAGACACTGGTAATCTTTCTATAGCTTTTTTCACTCCAGAGCACATAAATAGATCTCACTTTCATGTTGTTTTATCTACAGTCATGATCTTTGGTGATGCAATTTACCTTTTGCTGAGAAGATAGTACTCTGAAGTCAGATACAATTATGATTGTTATTGTGTGTATTATTTTTATTCTGAAATATTTTCTTAGAATTTGTGATGTATCTTACATTAGGTAATCACAAAAGTGCCAATAAAGAACACACCAGTTTTCTTGGATATCTTTTTACACTTTCTTCAATTTTGGTAAAGATTTTTTCAAATGTCACCCATATTTTATGTTCCTATATTTGTATTTTGCATTAATGTATCTGGTTCTCCTCCAGTCATAATATTTAAAAGATATATTAAAAACGCCCCAAGTCCACATAGAACATTCTATAATATATTATGCATTAGAAAAAGGAAATAATGTCTGCAGTGGGGTGATCAGTATGCATCCAAAGTACAAGATTTGATTATATTAATAGATATATTCTGAGTCATTATTATCTGGTTCCCTTTTATTCTTCTACACAATATTTGAGTACATTATACCCAGAGGTATTTAATTTCACAAACTGGCAGTGTGCTATTTGAAGTGTTTCTTTCATTTATTCTTATCTAATCCTTTAGTTATTTATTTATTTTCCTAGGCAACTATTAACTATAATAGCCAAATATTAAAAAATAGAAATAACAACATCCCATTCTTATTTCCTCCCTACTTGAAGATGAATCAGCTGAAACATTTTGTCTGTTCTTGAAAACTCACTGAGTAAAAGTGAATTAAAGTTGAGAATTCTGCAAATGAGTGAGAAAGTGGCTCAGATTGTGGTTATTCTCATCTCCTGCAGCACTGAATTCTCAAGCCTTGGCTGAGACCTTAGAAAATTTCCACTTTAGATATTCATGAGATAGAGAGATTAGAGGATGATGTCACATCTCCAGACAGTGTTATTGCATTTGTCCTTTAACAGGTTTTGATCAGAGACAAAATATGACAAATACACATACATATATGCAGCATATACCTATGTGCCATTCTGCATGAGATTTTGGACCAATAGGTTGTTTCTGCAATGACTGCTGGAACAGGAATTACAAATCACAACAGTTTATATCCCAACACAGAGTTTGCCACCTTCTTGAAAATAAATGCAAGCATTTACATGAACAGTACAAAAACCCAACCAAAATATTTAGAAAGCAAAGTATTTCACTACATTTTCTACAGTTGGAGAGAGAATAAGAAAGACATTCGTGGCAAGCATTAGATATGTCATTAAAGAAACTCCTGAGAAATGTTCAGTTCAATAGTTCAGATAGAGGTGAACACAACAAAGATATATCAAATTATCTTAGAGAAGGAGTAGAATTATGAAGGTAAAGTTTTGGTTGGTATATAAGCAAAGTAACTCATAACTGCTCTCATGGATACATGCAAACCAATTTACGAGGATCCTTTTGGAAAATCAGTCATATCCTGAGCTGCACAAAAAAAAAAAAAAAAGCCTTGCCAGCAGGTTAAGGAAGGAGATTCCCTCCTTCTACTCCATTCTCATGAGATCCAGCTTCATTGTGTCCACCTCCAGGGCACAGCACAAAAAAGACATGAACTTGTTAGAGCAAGTCCAAAGGAGGGCCACAAAGATACTCAGAGGTATGGAGCAACTCTCCTACAAAAACAGGCTGTGATAGCTGGGGTTGTTCAGCCTGGAGAAAAGAAGGCTGCAGGGAGACCTTATTGTCATATTTCAGTATATAAAAGGAGCTTATAAGAAAAAAGAAGAAAGACTTTACCAAGGCCTGCAGTGACAGGACAAGGGGAAATATTTTTAAACTCAAAGAGGGTAGATTTAGACACATGATGTTCAGAGAAATTGTGATGTCCCATCTCTGGAAGTATTCAGGACCAAGTTAGATGAGGATTTGAGCAACCTAACAGTGTCAGATGACTCGGCCAATGACAGAGCTGTTGGAGTAGATGATCTCTAACATGCCCTCCCCAACTATTTCCCATTCTGGGATTCTAGGATTCCTTGTTCACTGTGAGATCCTCCAAACAAGTGCCTGTGTTTGGTGATTACACATTGCTTCAGTGTTGTATAAAGGACTCTTATTGTGATCTCACTAAAAAGCACTCAGGAATTTGGCAACTGATGTACCATAATTATTGTTTTCTTTAATTTTTTTCTTAAAAATTCCTCAGGATCTTACTTGAAAACAGGAAAAGCATCATCTGTGGCTAACAATCAAATTGATAGAAGTGAAGATATGTTTTTTATTAACAGTTCCTGCATTTTTTTTTATTAATCTATGAATATGTGCATGGGAAAGTAAGATTGCAATAATCCTGGAGCAGATCACAGCAGCCACAAAAAAAACAAATGAGCTCATTGTATATTTCAATTTGTGAAAAAATTTTTAGAATACACATTAAAAAGTCAACATTTAAAAGTGATTAACATGTTCCCCACCACCATCCCCCATTGCAAGTTACCACTTTAAGAGTGGAACTAATTTGCTTTTTTCAAATGTGGAAAACTTTCAGGATACACAACTTTCTGAAACTATGGCAGTGTGATTTACAGGGATTAACGTGCCTCAAACCCTTTCAGATCATTAAATTACCCTTATCAAAGGAGGCATCAAGAATTTATGTTTAGGAAAGTTCCTGCATGCCCTTTATTATCTATAATTGCTCAGGTAAAACAGAGGTCAAGTTCATAGGCTCTGAACTGTTGCCATCAATGATTATATTCATCTGGTGTAAATGAGATAGGCTCCTAGAAATGGGGTATTTGATATACCCTGCATTTTATTAAAAAAAAAACATCATAGGTGGATATGGGTGAACTGTTTTATGAAAAGAATTCACAGTTCTTTAGAGAAGTGATGCTTTGTTCTTGAAGTGGTAGTCTTGGTTTACAAAGCAATTTATAGTTCAGGAAAATTATGGGAGGGATGAACTTTATATTTACCTGCCATTATTTGCATTGTGCTTTTCTTCCCTATCAGAGCCCATGCACAGTTATATTCTGCATCAGTTCTTGCCATACCTGCCTGGTTCTCTTTATTTTGTAATTGCCCATCAATGCCACTGATTTCCCTTTTCTATGCACTGTATGCTATACATGTACCCAATAAAATTTGAGATTCTAAGTTAGTTAATTTAGTAGTTTTAGCTCAATCCCCAGCCAACAGCAGATAAAAACATATGCAACACTGCTCAGTTGACACAGTTTATTTCATCTGTGCTGAGGAAATGCACTGGAACACATCCAACACTGACAGTAAATTGATTTGCACCCTTGAGATGCTGGCTACTCCTGTCAGAATTGAGTTTGTTGACAGATGGCAGGCAGCACGGAGAAACTTTCTGTGGAATTGCTTATATGTTACCCAGAAATGGGTAAAAAATCAAATAGAGGTATGGTGGTGGAAGAAAGGCTGAATAAGTGGATTTATTATAGCCTCAGATTTCTTTACTTTCTGATAAAATTTCTGGTTGTCCAAATGAAACAATGTTCTAACACTTTTTTGAGTTATTTGTTATTTTTCTCTTTTTCAATGTGGTGTGCATATTTTTTTTAATGCAAAAATTAAAAATATGTCCAACAAACAGAGATTAAAGTATGCATTTGTCAAGAAAAGAGTGCTTTATGTGCTTCAACCATTAAAATCTTAAAAAAATTGGAAATGTTGGCATAGGAATATATTTTCTGCTATTTGAGCTAACAGCAAAATAATAGACATTAAAATTTCTACTTCTGATTTTAAAATGGTCAGATTTTGTGGGAAATCTTTTCTCTTAATGTAACTAGGGCTGATTTATTTCCCTTAGTTTTAATCACATCCTGAAGACTATTTTTCAAATTTCTTTATTACTTTTGAAACAGTTAAAATGGTTCATGCTCACATGCAGATTCCATAATTCCAGAGTTAGTCTTAAAGATGTCAGAGGCAAAATAACTCCGAAACAGTGTGACCTACCTAGTTCTTGCTGTTAAGAAATAAGAAAAATTATCAGACCATTTCATTTCCCCATAGTGTTACTGACTGGGATATCAAATTAAATTCTGAAGCACCTTATTGTTTATTTTAGATTTCAACTAGAGAAATAGCACAGTAAAAGCAAGGTGTTAAATGACAAGTAAATGTGACAACTGTGAGGAGGGGCTATAAAATATTCTACTAACATTTGGGAGGAATAATGTGAATTGTCAGCTGGCTCTATTTTGCTTACACTGATGGCTAATAGTGATATGAGAAGAAGTATCCATACCTCACCTATTTGCCTCCCAAATAAATTTTGTGGTTTTAAAACCAAGCTCAGACACTTCAAGAACAGGGGAATAGCTAGCTACCAAAGAAAAAGAAAATGAATTGGTAAGAGACAAAAGAGGAACAAAGAAGACAAAAGAAAAAGAATAAGGAGAAGAATGAAAGAGAGTACGAATAATGAGATATGACAGCCATGAGAGAGGCTTGTCCATCCCCTTAGCTGTAATAGTGTTGACAAAATTTCATATATTTAAATAATGGGCTCTTTACGCTTTAAGAACTGGGGACAGATGGGATGAAGGGACAAGGCAGAAACCTTTGAATTAGAGATCATATCATGCACACTTGTATATATATACTTTTTTTTATGGAATACTGTCAGCTCCTTTTTTTTTTTTTTTTTTTTTTTAACATTCAGGGAAATCATACAGGGAAATAGGTTGGCAGGACCAGCTACTTTGCCTCCTGGGCAGCTCTCCTGACAACTAGCTGCCTGAAGAGTAGACTGACAAGCTTTCCAGGACATCTGATTTCCCAGCTGTTTACCTGGTGAGCTGCTGGCCTTCCAGGCTCTCCAGCTGGCTGCTTCACAAGCTCTCCAGCTGGGATAGGGGTTACCTGGTGTCACAAAAATCAAGCTTTCCTCTTGGAGTCAGCACTGTCTAGGCCTGGAAGGGTATTTGTTTTGGAAACTCTGAAATGTTCCCGGTGTTTTGGCAGCCTGGAAAATATCTACATTTCACTGCTTTCAAAGCAGTATCTATAAAAATTTGCAGAGTCACAGTGAAAATCCCAGTTTTGATGTTTCTACCATGCTGGTTTTCCCTTCAAAAAGTACTAATTTTTGTCCCAAATAGGGAAGAAAAAATGAAAAGCAGACTGGATTTCATGTCAGAAAGCAATACCATTTTCCTTCTATGTGAGTGGTAAAAAGACATCTTGATTTCAGAGAATGGAGAAAACCAAAAGCATGCTGAAAAAATGCTTCAGTAAGACTGTTCGTTCAACTTTTATTCTAGATACATTTCATTTCAGGGGAAATTTTACAAAATTATAAAAAAGAAGTTATTCTTAGGGGAAAAATTAAAATCATAATCTCCTTATGTGAAATTAGTATAAAATAGCCCTAAAAATCACATATCTATAAAAAAGAGGTGTAAAACTGCCCTTGCACGCTGTCTTTTAAGCCCTTTCTTGAGGATATTACAAGGAAAGATGTTTTTTTAAGAGGTATCTCTTAGTGTTTCAGGTCATTTGCTGTTTTAGATCATTGTCTGACTCTGTCTGGGATTCTCACTGGGCACCTCTCCTGCTGCCAAAACTATTCAGAACAGACCTGGAGGGGGTGAGATCACTAAATATTGAATTAGGTCATACTTTCTGCAGAACTATAAGGTTTTCATAGACACATTCCTCAGACTGATAGCTCATATTGATTTCTGACCAGAAAGGGCAGCTGCATATGAGGAAAAGAACTACTGATGTTTTTATGTGTTACTCTTCCAACATGAACTCTTACAAATTAATGCAACTTAACTTCACATTTAACTTCTGTTTTCTCACTGTTCTAGCAAAAATGAGGGGGAAAGAAATTTCCATTTCCAAGTGATTTCAATACCTGGCATATAAAAACAACAAAAGTGGTTATGGAGCTACTTCTGCATGTCCAGTTGCATATTTGCACATATACATTAGGCACATTTCTGCTTAAAATCTTTATCAACAATCTGGATGAGGAGATCAAGTGTACCCTAACTCAGTTTGCAGATGACACCGAGTTGGGCAGGAGTGTTGGTTTGCCGGAGGGTAAGAAGGCTCTGCAGAGGCATCTGGGAAGGCTGGATTGATGGGCTAAGGCCAGTTGTATTGGGTTTAGCAAGGCAAAGTGCTGGGTCCTGCATTTGGATCACAACAACCCCATGCAGTGCCACAGGATGGAGGAAGAGTGGCTGTAAAGCGGCACGGAGAAAAACAACCTGGGGATACTGGTTAAGCACCAGCTGAACATAGTCACCAGTGTGCCCAGGTGGCCAAGAAAGCCAATGACATCCTGGCTTGTGTGAGAAATAGTGTGGCCAAAAAGACCAGGGAAGTGACTGTCCCCCTGTACTGGCACTGGTGAGGCTATTTCTTGAGTTCTGTGTTCAGTTTTGGGCTCTTCACTACAAGAAAGACATTGAGATGCTGGAGTGAGTCCAGAGAAGGGCACTGAAGCTGGTGAAGGGTCTGGAGCAGAGTCTTGTGATGAGCTGCTGAGGGAGCTGGGATTGTTTAGCCTGGAGCAAAGGAGGCTCACAGGAGATCTTATCACTCTCTACAACTACCTGAAAAGAGGTTGTAGAAAGGTAGGCTGTAGCAAGCTTGGTCCCTTCTACTCAGGAACAAGCAATAGGATAAGAGGAAATGGCCTCAAACTGTGCCAGGCGAAGTTTAGATAGGATATTAAGAATTTCTCATGGAAAGGGCTGTCAAGCACTGGAACAGGCCTCAAACTGTGCCAGGCGAAGATTAGATAGGATATTAAGAATTTCTCATGGAAAGGGCTGTCAAGCACTGGAACAGGCTCCCTGGGAAAATGGTTGAGTCACCATTCCTGGAGGTATAATAAAAGATATTTTGATGTGACACTTAAGGCCACAGTTTAGTCATAGGCTTGGCACTTTTTTGGGTTAAGAGTTGAATTCAATGATCTTTAAGATCTTTTCCAACACAAATTCTTTTTGAGGACGAGTCTTGAGAAAGGCTTCTCCAGAATATATGGCAAATCATTACTGGATAACTAGTTCTCATTTAAAAAGGAAAAGCATAACTTATTTGTCTAACTGTGTGTCCTGGCCAAGACAGGGCTAATTTTTCATGGTAGCCAGGACGGAGCATGGCCAGAACCTGGAGGTTGCTCTATATCACCTCACGTCATTGCCCTAGCCAGGGGCAAGGGACTCTCTTTGGGAAAGAAGGCTCCTTCTGGTCAAATAAAAGTGGCAGAGGGAGTCCCCTGGTATTGTCTTTTCTCAGGGAGTTTCCATGTGAATGGTTTCTTTTCTTGTACCCTCTAGCATTAGTATTGTTCCTGTTACTGGTCGTTTTCTTCTGTTTTCAGCAAATTGTTCTTATCTCAAGTTGTGATATTTGCCTCTTCTGCCTCCAGTTCTTCTCTACAGCCTGTTGCAGCAGAGAGCAAGAGGGGAAAGCAGGGGAGAGAATTTGGCCATGGTTTGGAGTGCCTCAGTGGGGACACTGAAAGGGGGAGTACCATTCCCAAACTACGACACTGTGGATGTAATGAAACACCATAGGGTATGCAAGACACGCAAAGGGAATTGACTGATTAAATGACACATGTATCTATGTTCCCTCCTCTTTCGGAAGCAGCAGAAAGGCAATCAGGGCTTCCTTGCAAACACTAATAGATCCTTAGTTATCACTAGGCAACTTAATTCTGCCAAAACACTATTTATCAAAATTCTAATCTCACACATTTTCTTCTTGTCCTATCTGAACCCTTAAATTTTGAATGTTTATGCTGGTCAGATAGCAAACATAGTCTTGCAAAAATCTGCTCCGTCCTGTAAGACCATGGTACAATATGTAATGGTCCTATATTCCCTAAAATTCATCTACAGAAATTAAACTGAAAATTGCCATATGACTTCACAAATCAATAAATGTAAAAGTGATAATAAATAAGACATGGGGGAAGGATGGAAATCTTCATAATAGCTACAACTGAATTTACCCTTCACTGTGAGAAGGACTTTTACCAGTTATATGCTGACTTCTGGAGTTCTCTGCCTTCATAAAAGAGAGATGTTTCCTAAAATAAAACTATGCACTCAGCTTATCTAGCACTGATATGAATGTATTATGTTTGGATTTTTGTGCTGATATGATTTACGTAAACACTACAACCAAACAGCAAGGCCTGAAGTCCTAGTGTTAAAGAAGTCTAGGAAGTCAAAAGTTGTGATATGTATTTACAGTCAGTCAGTACATTTCAGCAACAACAGTAAGCATTGATCACAAAACAGGTGGTTCATTTACTCAGATTTTGGAACTCATTGAAAAGTGTCAGCCAAGCTTCAGCAGCTTTGGGATAGGAAAGCCCAGCTTGAAGCAAAGCTTCAGTCATATTAGTGCTATGTTTATTAATGGGTTAATAAGAAGAGTATCAGTTTGTACTCTGCTGTCTGTTTCAGAATGGCAGAAAAGGCACTTGCTTTCATGGAAGGAGAAAGGCTGTCCTTGTAAATAAAGCACAGTGTTTACATCCATCACTACAATGCAGCTACCTACAAAAAGTCTCCAGTGCCTTCTGTGAGCACAAAAAAGTATTCCATTGGAGTACAGTACAGAGGAGTGAATATTTGTAATGTCATCTTTCTGTGTGATGCAGTTGCCTTAAAGTAGTGTGTGTACATATATGAGTGTAAATATATATATGTATAAAATATATATAAAATGATAGAATTAATAGCTTGAAAAATCTGTATACAAGACTGTGTCACTTTTTGAATTTTGAAGTAGTTTGATATCTAAAAGGACAGAAAATATATATATCTATATCTAAAAGGACACTTTGCCAACACAGACACTGAGGTGCAGAAATTAAGATTTCAGGAGCTGAGTGGTTTAGGTATCTGTGAATGAGTACTTTGGAAATAGGTTTTTTTGGAGGAAATTGTCCCAGACATTTTTTTCTGAGTTCTCGTTTTCATCATGAATATATGCATGCTTCATTTTAATACATCTCCATGAATACTCGAGAAACAATTTTTTAGTACAATTCACGAGTATTCCAGTCCTGCATTGAAAAAGTAACAGGCAGAGAAAGAATTTACTCTGCACAATTTACATTTAAATTCATTTACAACAAATGTCGTTTGTGTGTACAAAAGGTTTCTGTAACTGATGACATTCTATTGTACAAAACCACAGAGCAAGTAGCTGCCTCATGATATCCAAACTGATATCCAAGCTGAATGGTTTCGAATATTCATTAATCCCTCTATCAATTTGAGATACCATTTTACAGGGTACCAAGTAGCTGCAGTATCTACCCGAGTCCGTTGGTAAGAACAAGTACTAAGCTGAAGTGAAAATATGATATTAGTATTAAAAGAAGGGCAATATATGGCACAATATTATATCCCTTTAATTGCACAATTGAGGAAAAAGAACTTTCATTAAAATCAATAAGTGTTTTGGATACTGAGAACACTGAACAACCTTCAGATATTTCAGATTGTCTTGCCCTCTGTCTCACTGGTAGCACAGTGTGGAGATATGCATTGATTACTTCTGCTATGATTTTCTAAATGTTTTTTTTAAGTGTGTTAATCAGAATTTTCTTTTGCAATAAATATTTTGGCCAACATGAGCACTTCCACTTCATTTAGCTTTCCTATGGCTTCTGTTACAACTATATCTGTGTGTGTGTGTGCACTTGTCCATTTTTCTTCCTATATAACAGTACATTGTTTTTAATCACAGAACACAGAGAGGAAGGGGAAGCAGTGGAATTGATTTTGTTGGAGGAAGAAGGGAACCTGAAAGAACAGCCGAGAAGCAAATGAAAATGGAACGAAATGGTTGAGAGGGCTGCGGGACACAAAAGTGGGCCCGTGTAGATTGATTATGTATAATGGACTGTGGACAGTTCTGAGGAAAGTAAGAGTAGGAAAGAATGCCAGATTAAAGTCAGAAAGGAGCATGGAACAGGTAAGGACAGAAAACTGAAAGAAAATAAGAAAAAGGGCTGGGAGAAAGCCAATACAAACTTGAGGAATGAGAGGAATCTCATCAGCATGTTTTTGTGTATGGGGAGCATTGCTCAGAACAGCTGAGGTCAAATATTAATTGGGAAGCAAGAGCTATCTGAAAAAATCATCCAGCTAAAAAGCAAAGGACTTTCACAAAAATTTAAAGCAGGAAAATATACAGTATTTTTTACTTTGCTCATCTGGCAGTCATTGAACTTTTTCAGAATTAACTAATTAGACCAAAACTCTGTTAATACAGAGAGATATCAATCTATATGTTTGGATTTTTTTCTTGGAGAAGGCAAATTCACCATATTTCAAACTGGTTTTTTGCCATTTTGAACACAGAGTACTGTATGAGCAGTAATAGGTTTAAAGCAGGAGATTCATCATGGCACTGAAAGATCTCTATACAGTCTCCTAGAGGGCACACTGTAGCTGCTTTAGACCTAGCCCTATTTTCTGTGAAGGCAATAAATTTGCAAGCAAAATCTCAGGGATAGAAGCAGAGTATTTTCCACAGACAGTACTCTCCAGCTGCACCTGATCACGGTGCTAGTATGACAAGTGGGAGCTCTCCCCAGCTCTAGGCAAGTTCAGAAGAGCTTCCTCATATCGTCTTCCTCTCCTTGGGGTCACTCCGGGTAAAATCAAGACAACCTGATCACAGTAGGTCCCTTGCTTCCTGAACAACCACTCATCAGGACTTGAAGCCCATGCTAAAGACACACTAAAGACATGTTTTTAGTTCATGAGATGCCATGTGATTTTCTGAGTGAATGAGTGGCTTTTGGAGTGGAGAGATTCCCAGCTGCCAGGAAAGTGTTTCAGGCATATGTCATGCAATATAGTCTGTTTAAGATAGCCATTATAGTGTAACTCATGGACATGGTTTTTTTGAGAGGTGATTGATTTTTTTTTTTTACATATATCTTGTTCCCTCAAGAGCCTGCACCACTGGGATAAGGTACTAAGGGACTGTAGGGTGGAAAGCAGCACCTCTGAAAATAACCTAAAAATGTACATAAAATTATTTTTCTGTATTCTTACATAAAATAATCATATACTTGGCTTTCAAATGCTATCTAAGGAGGACTTGGAACTCAACTAAGACAAAATACAATTATTTACCCGTAAGTCAGATATTGATGGTATATCTAGGATCATAATTTTCGCTTTCCATTCATGCTTGCCATTCACTCTTGCCATTTGTACCTTTTTTTTTTCCCCTAAGTCACAGTCATAATTCTTTTTAATATGGATTCTATATAGTTCATCATATTCTGTTTCTACTCCCTCCAGTCCTTCCCTCCCTCCCTCCCCTCTTACTGTGAGAATATTCAGCAGAAGTTAGAATAGCTTGTTGTTGCAAGGGTTGTTTACAAATGATTATGTTAATTATTATGTTTAAATGTAGATTATGAACTGACTGCTTAAGCTACAGGTCATTCCAGAATTAATATCCTAATATTCTCATTTTCCTTCAAAATAACAGTGTTCTCAGTCCTCCTCTCAACTTCTTTTCCTTTTGGATTTGAAAGTTATGGGATACAAGAGTTACTCTGTGTGATGGTTTTGGCCGGGGTTGGGTTAATTTTCTTCACAGTAGCTTGCAGTGGGCTGTGTTTTGGATTTGTGCTGAAAAGAGTGTTGAGAACACAGGCATGTTTTTGCTATTTCTGGGAAGTGCTTTGAGTCAAGTTCATTTCTGCTTATCCTACACCATGAGCAAGGAGGCTGGAGGTGCACAAGAAGTTGGGAAGGGACACAGCTGAGACAGGACATTCCATACCACATTGCATTATGCTCAGGATGTAAAGCTGGGGAAGGACAGAAGGGGGGAGGTTTGGAGTGATGCCATTTGTCTTCTCCCAAGTAGCTGTTAAGCTCGATGAAGCCCTGCTTTTCTGAGGATGATTGAACACCTGTCTGTGATGGGAAGTGGTGAATTAATTTCTTGTTTTATTTTGCTCTTTTATGTGGCTTTTGCTTTACCTATTAAACTGTCTTTATCTCAACCCATGAGTATTGTCACTATTACTTTTCCAATTCTCTCACCATCCTACCCAGGGGGTTGAGTGAGTCACTGTGTGGGGCCCTGTTGTCAGCTGGGGTTAAAACACAATACTGTTGGATATAGACAGAAATAAAGTTATTTGGTATAATTTTTACAACTGTTGCAGCATTATTGGAGATTACACTTATATTAAGAAAGGAAACAGGTTACACACATTTTTAAAACTTATGCTTTAGCTTGTCCTCCTTCCAAGCAACATGGCCTTGTCCAAACTGCTGGTTAAAAGTGCCCATTAATATATGGACATGCTAACACAGTCTAAATGACTGTGGGACTAGTTATTGCTATTCTAGACACTGGTAGACAGTACCATTCAGGGGCCCAACTGGACCAGGCTCTTGCCACATGTGGAAAAATATTGAGCAAACATAAGCTCAATACGTTAAAAAATTCACAGTTGTCACTACATCAAGAATGTACATAACACTGTGTCATTACATGAGGAATATGTAGGACAGTTTAAAATCTGATCTATTGCATGTTAAGTGTTCTTTAGGAAACTCTGAACAAAGTTGTATGAGAAGAATTCACTCTTGCAGATGGTGACAATGTTACAGTCCATAGTCTAACTATCACACTTTAACCTGTTTGTGTTCTCATAAGATGGGAAAATAACATTTAGACAAAATAGATAGGTTAATAGATCTATAGATGTAAATAAAAATGTTACAGCTCTGGTCACTATAATAAGCCATGGTTTCAGTTAATGCACCTGAACATTGCATTCTTTAGAAAAAAAAAAAAAAAAGGAGAATAATGGGGAAGTTTCTATTCAAAGTCTGAGAGAAGGGAGCATTTGGTACTGCACTAAGATGTTTCCTTGAAAACATAACAGGAAGGCAAAAGGTATCAGTACATTGACCAACCAAAGAGAGAAATGTCTTAACAATTTTGAAACCGATAAGTAAGCTAAGCTTAAATAATAGCAGATGATAGAATATTTAAATGATGTGTGAAGTAGATCATAAAGGGCATGAATGTGACAAAAGTAGATCAATTTGAGGATACACAGAATTACAGGAAGATTAGATATAAGATATACATTTAAATGTTACATAGGATATGATTACATATACGTGAAATTACCAGGAATAGATACAATTAAATTTACTGCAGAATAAGGTCAGCACATCTTTGTTTTCATTTTGATACTTTTTACATATTTACACAGATTGAATACAAATATATACAGCCATATGTATATAAAAATATGCATACACATAAAATATTATATGCACAGTCAGATGCACTTAGAGACATGGAACTTTTAAAAATGAATGTCAATCGTTCTTGGTAATGTATAAACAGTTCTTCTTTCTTTTGGCAAAAGCCATGAATCTGAGGATAGAACTCAGCTACAATTTCCATAGCAAGCCC
The DNA here is from genome assembly GCA_038380795.1 of Pyrocephalus nanus. Lineage (NCBI taxonomy): Eukaryota > Metazoa > Chordata > Aves > Passeriformes > Tyrannidae > Pyrocephalus > Pyrocephalus nanus. The sequence continues at coordinate 48,780,585 of CM076260.1, forward strand.
ATATTTTCTGGTAATAGAATTCTTCTAAAAATCATGATACATTCTAAAAATACTTTCTCTTTCCTCTGCACATAAAAGCCTTCAAAAGGTAATACCCAAAATGTTTACATTTATTTGAGAATGTTTTTAATACTCTGCTCTGCACTGGTGTGGCCTCAGCTTGAATGCTGTGTGCAGTTTTGATAACCACAGTATGGGAAAGATATTAAGCTCTTAGAGACCATCCAAAGGAGGGCAATGAAGAAGGTGAAGGGCCTTGAGGGGAAGTTGTGTAAGGAGTGCCTGAGGTCACTTGGTATGTTCAGCCTGAAGAACAGGAAACTGAGAGGAAACATCATCATTGTCTGTTACTTCCTTGTGAAGGGAAGAGGGGGCGCAGGCACAGATATCATCTCTCTGTGGACCAGTGATAGGATGTGAGGAAATGGCATAAAGCTCTGTTGGGAGAGGTTTAGGTTGGACAACAGAAAAAGTTTCTTCACCCAGAGGGTGATTGGCACTGGAAGAGGCTCCCCAGCACCAAGTCTGACAGAGAGCAAGAAATGCTTGGACAATTCTCTCAGGCACATGGTATGACTCTTGGGGATGGTCCTGTGCAGGGCTCGATGATACATGTGGGTCCCTTCCAACAACACATTCTGTGATTCCGTGATTGTGTGAATAGTCACAAGGTCCCTATTATATATTCTCACTGCATTTCTACATTATTGTATAAGTATAGCAAAAATACTTTTCTAAGAAGATATACCCATCATTTCCATTAGATCACTCTTTTTAAAAAATTATTCACTCTGTATTAATCATTAGCTTTAAAGTGTTTTGATGATGTACTCCAAGGAACAACGTGCGTTGTTCCAAAGTGAGTATTAAAATATACAGTATGCATATGAAACTGTAGAAAGGAATTTTTGTCCTATTTTTACATGACAGCAAGCTACAGATTTTAACGTGAAAATCAGAAGTGAAGCAGGATTGCATGCAGGCATTGGGCCAAAACTGAACTGTGAAAATTTAAACTCTTGTGTAGGCTGCAAGATTACTTTCTTGTCTTGATGGTGTGATTTTTGGACTTGATGTTTCTCCTCACTGTTTACACAATCCTTATTTCAAGGTACAATAAATTTATTAAGATTTGCTCTAAAATTCTTATAATTGTAAAGGGTTTCTTGTGTTAATAGAATACCACCTAGTGATATTGATTTGCTGAAAGTTCAGATTTACCTTTGCCTTTTCATGATTTTGTCATGTTTTGTTTTAACATTCTCTTCCCTTCAGTTCTGGGAGATACTTTTTCAGGTCAACTGTCAGTCACATGCAGGTCATTACCAGAAAACATAAATAAAACTGCAAACACAATGATTTTTCTAGCAACCTGAAAATTTTCACAATATTAACTGGAATTACATCTTGCCTTGTGAGATCTTTGCATAAAAATTGGTGTTCTGGTGGCTATTTATGTACTTAACATCTGGAATTCCACTGAAGTTAATTATTAAGAAAGAGCAGTGATTAAAGGATGAGAGTATAAGCATAGGCTTTCATTTCTTATTTTTCCTTTCTATTATAATGATTAATTCTGAATTTGTTAGTCCTAAGTATAATCTTTCTCATTTAACTGCATATGTAGATGTATATAGGTCAAAAGCTGTGCAATCAACCCAAAAGTTAACATCTTTCTTGAATATACTGCTTAAACAAACAAAATTAGCACAAAGGAATTATTTAAGTGTAGCATATTTAAAACAACTCAGTAATCACTAAAACAGTTAATTAGAAAAAAAAATCAATTACATTCCCTAGAATATTTTATAAACCATTTGCATCATTCCTTGTGTATGAAATAGAAGCAGAAACTGTTAGCAGAAATTCCTACTAATAAAGTTATCATTTGCAGAATTCATTACAGTCTCACAAGGATTTCCGGCAGGTAATGGCTATGACCATGTAGACTTACTTTTTATCTGACAGCAAGAGTATGCAATTCGGGTTTGAGATGATCTCTTGACTGTCTCGTACACCTCCAGATCTGAAGCTTGACCTGCCCCCCATCATCACCTTTTGTGTCAGTCAGAATCCTGGTTGGCAAAAAAACTGCTTAAAAAAAAAAAAAAAAAAAAAAAAAGAGGGAGGGTGGTTGGCTTTGGGGTTTTTTTGTTTAGTTACGTTTGGGGCTTTTGTTTTTGTGTTAGTTTGGGGTTTTTTTAAGGAAGCACACTAGCTGCCTTTAAAGGGTTTTTTAAGCAACTTATTTGTTTGGGTTCTTGGATATGACCTCATTAGGCACCAAACTGTTTCTTCTCTTTATTTTATTGCTAATAAGTTTAACTGAAGCACAGTGGGGCAGAATTGTGTGCAAAGTAAAGACAGCAGTGTTTCTGCATCTCAGTGGCACATACAAAGTTTCAAGGCAAATAGCAGAAACCTGTGTTCATTCCTGCACAACAGAATGTATTCATGGCAGGTGCAGCTATTTTTCAATATATTATTGAAGAGAAACCCCACAGGCAAAGAATATATTCCTAGCTAGCTGAGTACAGAGATCTTAGAGTGATAGGTGCTACAAAAGGTGTTACAATTGTTAAACTGAACAAGCCAGGACTCTTATAGAGAAAATAATTACTAGATGTTCATGAATAGTTATTTCCTATTACGGTGCCCAGTTGCAGTGTAGGCACTTAAGGCTATTCGTTGTTTATTGAACATGTCCAGAATAAAGGAAACTTCACTGAATGGCAGGCTTTTTCTGATTGCCTAGGAGGGTTTACCCTTTTCATTCTAGCAATCTATCTCTTAAGTTGTTTTTTTCAGAAACAAAAGGCTCAGTTGGAACTGGAGCCACTCCCTACAGTGTTAGAAATTATAAGTGCAGACTTAAGCCCATGTGCATAATACTTTTAATTTATTTTCATAGCTCACATGCCCTTCTGTCATTTGCTGAATCCCCACTTCACAAGCTGACTGACCATGGCTACATTTGTAAAGAGACTGAGGCAGCAAAGATAGTAACTTTCCATGATTTTCATAAAATTTTGCAACTGAGAGTCCTCAAGAATAGAAAATTATGACCTCTGTATTTGTTGACCGCATGATTTCAAAATTGCTGAACAAACATAATGGACATCAATGCTGCCAGACCAAAAGCATGCAAGTATTCAGAAACTATCAAGAAAAATCTATGGGACAGTTTTCAGTTTTCCATACAAATTTTGCTTTTTACTGGAGGTCTTTTGCTTCTTCATCCTCCTTGAGATGTTTAAATTGATAAATTGACTAACAAAGTTATACAGGTCCAGCAGATGCCTAAGTGTCGTGGTTTTGCCCACCAGCCCATCCCTGGGGCTGAGGATGGTTTTGTCCAGGTGATTTCCGGACAAAAAGGCCAATCAAAGGTTCAGTGATGCCTTTGCTAATTACATCTTTAAGAAAATGGAAGAGAAGTTTGTTGTGCAGTGGAAATTAGGAGCAGCAGCCATGTAGAAGAGCAGCGGGCCCGAGTATGGCCAGACTCCCTCCTCCCCCAGCTTGAGCTGGGGATGGGGGGGGGCAGGTGTACCACTGAAGCCTTCTTTTTCTCTCTGGTAAGAGAGTGAAGAAAAAAAAAAGTTTAAAAGACTGACTACTTGGACAGAAACCGCTGCGGAGAAATTCCAGTGAATAGATAAGGGACTTCCAAGGTTGAAGCTGGCAGTTGGAGGAGAGAGAAGAAATTAGAAGGGGGGAGAGCTGTTTCTTCCCCTTTCGCTCTCTCTCTCCAGCAGGGAAAAGACTGAAAAGTAATCCCTGCTACTTGTAAAAGTTTATTGGGGTGAAGAGACCCCCCATGCGACTCACAGAGGAGCTTGTGAATGTACCAGAGAACCAAGACTTCATGAGAAGGACTGAGATAAGGCAGAGTCCTGTTGAAGATTTTGTGCCCCTTGAAAGGGATGATGCTTATGCTGGAGCAAGGACGACTCGGAAAGGCTTAGGATCTCAGTGAGAGAGATCCATGCTGCTACTGGAAATTTTGTTATTCTGAGAGAGATGAAACCTACGCTGGAGCACTGAACGGCTCGGGTAGGGATGTTAGGATCTGTGTGTGTGTGGATCCATACTGCTGTTGAAGATTTTGTAACCCTGAGAAAACTTCATGCTGGAGCGAGGTGGCCCAGGTGAGATGTTGGGATCCATGTGTGTGTGGATCTGTGCTAGACCCATGCCAAGAAGTCTATCAAGGACTGTTTCTCCCATGGGGAGGGACCTCCATAGGGAAACAGGAGTGAACTCTTAAGTCATTATCCCCTGTGACCCTGTGGTGAAGATCCATAGTAAGCAAGTGTCCCCTTGCAAGCCTATGGAAGGAAGACCTTTTAGGACCTGAGTAACCCCAGCCTTCGGTCTTAGTCCAGGAGGGGGATATGCCCAGCCCTAGAAGCCAACACAGAGCAAGAGAGAGAGAGAAAAAAAGTTCCAGCTGCAATGAAAATGCTGCTGCTACTGAAGATTTGTTACTGGAGAGAGAGAGAGCTGGAACTCCGAAAACGGAGAATGAAACTACTTCTCCTCCTTGGACTGGTATAAAGGGAGGAGGAGTATTTCTGTAAATATATAGCATTTTAACTTGAGTACAAATTGTTGTATATATAGTTCTTTAGTTTTTAACTTGTTAGTAGTTTTTATTTTACTAGTAATAAATGTTCATGCTATTAGTAATTGTGTGGGGAGTGGAAAGCAAAGCAACCCAGAGCAAAACCACGACATTTTTGGTGGAGAATGCAGGCAGAGACTGCCCAGAAACGCAGTGGCTGAATCAAACCCCAACACTAAGTGATAATAGATTGGCTTATTAAGAAAAGGAGCAAAACAAAAGGAGAGATAGACAATATCTTTCATCAAATAAAACAAATCAGCAAACCTGTTGTTGCAAGAGGAATCAGCTATCCCAGAGTTACAACTGTTTCATGGCACAGAGTACCCAGTGAAGTCACTACCCGTGAAGCCACAGATGGAAAGCATCAACCAATCAACCAAAGAAAAAGAAAATCAATGGAGTATGTTAAGATGATGAATACCACTAGGAAACCTTACTGTTAAGTGAAATTCAACCAAGACGTCCTTCCAAGAACATCTATTTTGAAAAGATATGTTGTGGTGTAAAATTGAAAAATGATTGGAAAAAAAAGTATCTTCAGACACTGCAAAACTTCAGTTTTAAAACTTCCCATTTCTCATGGATGAGGCTGTCAGTTTCCCCCACTTACGTTATCCTATGTTAGTTAGTTTAGCTTTCATTACACTGACGAAGTTAGCTGAAGAGACCCATGCCTACCCACTCCAGCACCCACACGGTCAATGAAGGTATAAACAGGAGGGAAAAGAGTGATCTCTGTCTCCACCTTAATTATCTGTAGATGTGGTAGAAGGAGGAGACAGTAGTGCACAAATGACTCATCTGGAATGTGACTGCTCTTCTGTTCCTGTGACATGGTCTACTGTTCTCTATGAGATGGATTTTTTTCGAGGATGGATTTTCTCAGTTATGCCTGATCTGATGTGATTTATAAGTTACAGCATGGCTCCAGTCCTGCTAACCTTCTGTCAGGCTCCTCATGATGCAACTCAGGAGACTTCCCACTGCAATACTACAAAGTCACCAGATGGTAAAGATTGTTTTCGTTCAGACTCAAAGGCATGGTTCTTCCTGGGAATAGAAGCAGTTCACATGAAGCAATACATGAGCAAATGTTCTTCCTAAACCTGGGAGTATGGAGGTGTCTATAAGCAAATTCAGGTCAACCCTAAAAGTAGTTTCACCTGCTTTGTAAGGATTGTTATATTACCTTAGACATTAGTTCAGAGAAAAGAGACTTGACTTTAGTAACTATTGTCCTAATAAAACACAATTAGTTGTTTTGCTCTACAGATGTGTTTGAATGACACCCATGACTCCATCAAGATAAGCTCTAGCACACCCACAAAACAGTGTTTGACTTGCCTACAAAAGGTAATTTCATTATACATCTAATCATCTCTAGTATTTCATGCTGACAGTCTGGTATGAAACATCTGGAAGTCTTACATATCAAAAATAAGGGAAAGAAATGAGGATATTCCAGTATGAAACAAAACAAGATTATCAAGGTTTTTTTTACCTATGATTACTGATACGCTGTAGTTTTCGTACTGTCATCTGTGATGGATACAGTTAATTTTTGCTGTTTTGTATTTATATTGCATGTTGTCATTTCTATCATTAATCATAAACATAATTGTCATAGAGACAGAAATGTCTTTTCCCAGACATTTAATTCTAAAATATAATTATCCAGACTTCCTGGTGTTAATGGCATAGAATTCTAATTACTTCAAAATGAAGCCATTATTCATAAACTTCAGGCTTGTAACACACATGTTTACAGTAGATGAAAATTAGTATAGAATTCATCACTGTGGAGGAGCTCTTATTTGCCACAAACTTATTTAACTACTCTGTTTCTTAGTACTGCTTTTGTCCTATCCCATTAAGGAATGATAAAGTACTCAACTCACTGTTTACAGAGAAAGATATGAGCAGAAGTCCTCCTTCACTGACAATGGGCACTCAACTTTTCTGCCTGTAAATAAACTACATCTGTGCCTTTCTTTGTAGGAAGGCCCTTGAAGTTGGTAATGGCAGTAATTTAATTAGCAGCCACTAGTTCTGAGTCAGATAACTTTCACAGTGGATAATGTACAATGAAATTGGAAAATATGTATCGTAATACAAACTTAGATTAATGAAGATGAAAGAGAAAAATGTTGAATTGAGTAATCTTCCCAAATTTTCAAAAATAAATTGCAAAAGGAGTGTGTTGCATACATAATTTCTTTATTAAGCATTTGTTTATAGAAGAAAACACTTAGAGAAGAAAGCACCAAGAAGAAGATATAAAATAATGGATTAAAAAAAAAAAAAAAGGAAAACATGGAAGATAATTTAATAATAATGCAATAAATTGTGGCAAATTTACTGTTCAAAAACACTTGTGTTTGCTTTTAATTTTCACATCTAACCAGGAGTTCCACTGCTACACAGACTGACCAGTATTCACACAACCTTGCAAAGGAAGCCAAAAACTATAGTGATAAGGTCAGCTCCTACCCGCCCCTGAAATTCAGGTGGAGATTGATTTGAGGGAATTGATTTAGATATATCACATTAATGCCAATCTTTATTTGATTCCCATTACTGACAGCTTGATAAATCATGGATTAAAGTGTGGGGAAAAATGTGTTAGTTCAGTACACAACAGCTGAACCTTACCAGAATATGTAAATCCACAGTTATACACTATTATAACGAGGAAACATCACCTCTTTCCCAAAATTACTGCTATGGGAAACCTTAGCATATTTAAAAGTACTGATTTAAAGCACTTTATAGAATTTGGAGAGCAAAACCTGGTTTGGGATGAGCTCTGTCTACAATACTTTCTGACATATTGCTGTAGTAGATTACAGCTTTAAGTTTTTCATCGTAAAATAGGAGACTTCTATAAACACAGCAACATTGAGAGAAATTGTATGTCACTGAGATATTTGTTTGAAGTGGTTTTATATTAAAGGTCTGAGTAGCCAGGCACAATGCATCAGCTTTAAGAAGATTTATAAAACATAAACACATAAAACACAAAAAAAACCCCAGAAAATGTAAGAGGGAAGAAGTCGATTTAAAAGTTTATGTTTGGACTAGGCCTGTTGCTTGGCATAAAGCTCAGGTTATGTGTGAACTTCAGTTTAATTTATCTTATTTATGTATGCATTGGTGCTGTGCCTTTTATTTGTGTCTAGAATAGTGCTGATAACACATTTGGCAGGCACTGAAGGTCAACCCACCACAATGAAAAAAGCTATTTGGAAAGGTATTTAACTTTATATATCCTCACCTACATTTTTCAGTAATTCTTTTGTTCACAGCTCAGATTTTAAAGCCAAATTAGTAGCACATGGGCATCTGTGGATTTTGGTTAGGTTTTGTTTTGTTTTTCTCTAAAGACTTGTATATTCAGACCTCAGAAATGTATCACAGCTTTCATTGAAAATATGACACAATCACAAGTTGATCATAAATGTAGTTGAGCTAACATTCTTGCTTGAATATATAAATATATTTGTAAGGAACAACCTGAGATTTTTATTTCTTTTACATAAATACTGTAAAATGTCACCTGAAGCCAGTCCATTCTGAGTGCATGGCAGGGACAATAGAATTCTGTCTTTACATTCTTTTTTTTTTTCAGACTGATTTATATGAAAGCTATTTCTGCCATAAAACAAGACGTTAAATATGAAAATCCATTAATATTGATTTAGGTTTCCATAGGTTTTACTTAAGACAATACGTGTCTGAGGACAGGGGTCCAGATTATGCTGGGCTGTCCATCTCTCATCCTCCCAAGAGGCTCCCTGCAGTGATATCTCTAGGGCTGGAAAAAAAATCCTGACTACTGTAGGGGTTGGGACTTAGGCAGCTTTTAGCCGTTTTAACTAAACTCTTTTCACTCTCCAGCCACAGAACACTTATGCCCCTCACTACAAGGCACTGAGGTGCAGGAGTGTGTCCAGAGAAGGGCAACAAGCTGATGAAAGATCTGGAGCAGAAGTCTTATGAGGAGCCACTGAGGGAGCTGTTTAGCCTGGAGAAAAGGAGACTCAAGAGAAACCTCCTCACTCTACAACTGCCTGAAAGGAGGTTATAGGCAAGTGGAGGGTGGGTCCCTTTTCCTAAATAACAAGTCTCAGGATGAGATAAAGCAGCCTCAAGCTGTGCTAGGGAAGGTTTAGACTGAATATCAAGAAAAATTTCTTTGTGGAAAGAGTTGCCAAGAATTGGAGCAGACTGCCCACGGAACTGGTAGAGTCACCATCCCTGGGGGTATTTAAAAGATGTTTTGGTGTGACATGGTTTAGTGGTGGATTTGGAAGTGCTAGATGTTTGGATTTGGTGATCTTAGAGATTTTTTCCAACCTAAATGATTTTATGATTCTTCTCTAGTGACTAGTTCAACCATCTTCACTTTTCCTTCAAAAGGAGAAGTGTATGAAGTACTGTGTTCCATACTTACTGTCTTTGGAAGTACACAGTCAAAGCAGGCTGTTTTTAATATTTACCTATGGGTTTAATAGGAAAACAGACTCAGTCATTCAGATCTACTGCATAAAAGCTAAATAAAATTTCATTCTTTGATTTATAGTTTCCATTTCAGTCTTTAAGATATATTCTTGGTTTTATGACAACATCCTGAACTTGGTTTGGCACTCATCTTTCTACAAATTTTAGTAACTCCTGGTAGGATTCCTTCACTATTTTATCTCTGATAATATTTTTCTTTAATCCACTGTTACAACACTACTCACCTCTAACATATTGTTCTTAGTGCAACAAAGTAACATAAAATAAACATACCAAAGCAGTTTGCCTCAAATCAGCATCCTGAATAACACTTATTACTGGTTTCACGAAAACAATAATCTGAAAATGTGACTGGTAAATTGTAGTCTAAACTTATGATTGAAATAAAACATTTCGTACCACTTCAAATGAAACTATTTGATTTTAAGTTCTTGAAATAATTTTCATGGTAAGAAATAGCTAGACTAAGAAAAGGAGTAATAATAATAACAAATAATAATAATAATAGCCAATTGATTGCGCATCACCTAATATGGACATAACCACAGTGTTCAGAAGCCATGCTTAGTTTTGACTGCATTTCAAACCCTGCTGGAGTCTACAGACATAACAGCTATTGTCTTAAAAAGACATAGATAGTCACAGGCATGGGACTCGAATGTCTCACTGACTGTTTAAATGCCATAACATCCGTGCTACAAATTCGTTTCTCACAGTCTTTTATTGAATATTTCAGCAGCCTGTGCTGAGTGAACTGGAAAATCAGTGGAGAGTGATAGCCCTCTCTCTCCCCTCAGAACAGAGCCTAGGATGAACAGGAGTTCAGAGAAGCATTGGAAGTTTGCTACCAGGTGAAAGGAGACTGCAACCATCTCGTTCAGATGGGCTTCTGAACATATTTTTTCTGAGTCTTTCCCAGACAAAAGTACTCAGTAAAAATATTCCTACTAAATGAACAACTTTAGGATTATAACAGCTACCTTTTTGGTTAAGAATTTTTTCACTAAAGGCATTCTCAAACCCACTATTGCACTCCGCACAGTCGTTATATACCTGACCCTAGACTTTTCTTTACTTTTTTTGCATACATAACTTTCACTCTGAAGATTTATGTCATTCTATTTAGTATTATCAGCAATAGATACCCTTTACACATATCACTGACTTTAATAGCAATTCTTATCTTTTCTACTTCAGTAAACAAAGAGCTGAATTAGCAGTTCCCAGAGGCTGTGGGTTGTTGTTTTGGGCTTGCTTTTTTTCTTCAATTTATTTGAAGGCACTTAAGAAGCATCTTAGAAGAAACCTTTGGCAGCCTCTTGACCAAGTGAATTGAACATCTGAGCATGGTTTTAATTCTGCTCCCCTTAATATATGCAAGATTTATTAAATACAAAATAAGAGTAAATTCTTCTTCATGCCTTTTATATTCCTAAGCATGCATGTTTTATTCAACTTTCCCCAGTGCTTCTATCCTCAAATTTCTTTGAAAAACAACTTTCTATTTTCATGAGTTTCTGTCTTTTGCTGCCTCTTAACAAGGATGCAATCTCTGCACGTGAAAGGCCAAGATCATTCTCTCTGCTCCAATGGAGCTTTACTCAGTTGTGAATCAGCCCTCAGATTTGTAACTTGAATCAAATATGACATGATATGTGTATCCACAAACTTTTTGATATTTTTTGCACGAGGAAAAACACAGACACATTTAAAAAATCCGGACATACTATCCACTTGGAGTATAGGAGACCGAAATTAATGACTGTGCTTTACTCTTGTCAGGACAAAAGTAATTTTGAACTTTGGTAAAAACTTGATGTATAAGTGGTGTTATAGGTGATCATAAGCACACTCATACAGAAACATACATGAAAAAACACAGGGAAAGTGATTTCTGAAATATTCATATTCTTCCTAAAATAAAAAGGCTTCAGGGAACATTAATGTTCCTAACATGAATATGGAGCTTAGATATTAAAATTCATGAGGACCTGTCAACTGAACTGATGCAAGCTCTATTTGCCAGAAATACATGATGACATTGCAAGCTGGCAAAGACGAAAGCAGCTCAAGAAAGCTCTTCTTGGTGCTATTGCATCCCCCTGAATGTCAAACAAGCTGTCTTTCACCAATCTGGAGCTACATATAGAGTGCAATTCTGTGCTTTTTGGTGAAGGTGTTCTCCTGAGCACAGGGGATGCGCCTCTTTCTTTACTTCCCAGACACCAGACGGCCTAGGTTTTGGAATGACAGTAGACTGCCAACCAAATTCTGTGTTTACTCGAACATACGTTGTCTTCTCTTCCAGATGACTTGCAGTGAAATTTAACAGGCGTCATCCATATGTTCACTTTCATATTCCACACAATACTTGCATGGAATATCAGCAGGTCCCTTTCAGAAAGCTCTAAATGGCTTCCCTAACAAGGGAGGCACTATGCAATGTAAAAATTACCTGTCAAAGTCATCATACTGCAAACAGAATTTTGTCAATCAGTGTAAGGATTCAATGTAAGGACCTATTCAAATATGGCTATCATAGTGAGCAATTTAAATTGTGGACTATTTAGAGTTTATACCTTACTGGGGAAGTTTGTTTGAAAAAAGTTTAAAGTCTACATCTTAGTTACTACGAAAATTCTTTAAAAAACCCAATAAATTGCTCTTCTCTGGTGCAGCAAACACCGTACATAACATGAGACATTAAGTGCAAACAGCTGGTATATCTGAATTCACAGATGGTAAAAATGCTGGACTAGAAAACATGGAGTATTTTTAATATAAGTTTCATTAAGTTAAAGGATTACCTCTCCCATCCAGAGATTTCACTGTTTTGTTGTTATCCAGTGAACCACACTGAAATTACTTTTTCAAAGACATCAAGTTATTTCAAAAATTTCTAGGTAATGTTTTTCACTGAATACTAAGTAGATGCTTGAATGAACCATTCTTTGAAGAAGTCATTCTGAAGCAGAAATAAGAATCATATTTTTCCCCTCTTTCTGTCTCTTCTACACTGAGAATTTCAGATAGCTCATCTGATAGCATCAGCACCCTGGTTTAGTAGTTTTTCTTTTCCCTTGTAGGCAACGATCACTGGTAAATTTTATGACAAGTGGAATAGAGTTCTAGAGAACCTCCCCATTCTGAGAAAGTCACTGAAACCTTCAATAAAGCTTAATGCATTCTCAATGCAGGAGAGAATTCTGAATATAAAAGGGATATTTTTTAAGGGCCATAATAGTGAAAAAAACCAAGGAATGAATACCTGATGATATGAATGGTTGGGCACGAGGGCATGGGACCCCTTCTTCATTGTCTCCTGCGAAAATGGTTAGTCGTATCAGATAATTTTTCGTGTTTCCAGCTCCCGTTTGATACGAATCTACCTCTCACTGAATTGTCACTGAATTTGTCCACCTTGTCTGTGAAAAGTTCGAAATTCCTTTTGAAACAAATTATTTCTGACCTATAAATAGCAGTAGTGGAAAAAGAATTATACTCATCTAAGTCCCTTATCCCCCAGCATGTCGTATATCATTCACATTTATGGAATAAGAGAGGAGGCCAATGTTCCCAGACTATTTTCATTCTTACCAGTTTAAAATTTAACATCCATAACTCTGTTTTTGAAAAGTATACATCCCAGTTCACACACACACAAAAAATAAATAGTATAGCTAAGCAAAGTCTTTTTCTTGAAGAAAATTTTCACGTGGCCAATGACATTCCATAAGAGAATCATCTTTCAGGTTGTGTTGTGAATAAGGAAGGCCGTATTTGCACACTAAAAACCAACACACAAAACAATAAACAGCTGAATGGATTGATTTGCTCTTACCTAAAAAAAACATAAATAAATAAATAAACTCAATATTGCAAAGTTCGCTTTGGTTTTTGTTCCGTGGCATTTGCAGACAGAGGGAGGACTGACGTGCTGTGGACGAAGATGCTATAAAAAGATAGTAGTGACATTGAAGTGTTTGCAGTTTTTATTGTAGGTAACATGAAATGAATACAATCAGGAAAGAGTGAACGAAAGGACAAGCAGGGAAGACAAGTGGAATGACACCACACTACTCACATATGGCTTTGTCACCTCCAGATCATTTGGATAAACACAGATATAAACATGTGACACCACTCCCATTAAAACATGTAGTTTATCTATTTCCAGTTGTTGTATTCATAGCTCTAATCTTCTGTCATTACTTATTTTTTTCTATCTACAAATACCACAACAGCACACCAAGTGTATCCATGTTCCCTTATGCATAAGTTATCCAATATAGGTCCTCAGCAATTTCAAGCACTTTCTTCTAAAATCTGTTGAAGTCAGAATATATTCCTCTATTCAAATCCGTTTCACTGCTTGCTGGGATAGCCATTTGGCTGTGAATTTCTACAGTCCCAAGTTAACTACCAGATACACCTTTCCAAGCCAATGGGTAGACAGGAAGCCCTGAGATTCTTTGTCAGAAGCATGAATATCAGAATCAAGTTCTCAAACTAACTTTTCTTTTTTTTTTTTTTTTTAACAGAAGAGGAAGCAGAGTAGGATAACATTTTTCCATCTCCAAAATCTAGTTTGCTCATTAGATTTCGTCTGCAAAGAGAAGGTGAAAAATAATCAAAGAAACAAACAAAGCCTGCTATGCAGAACAATTCAAGCCAGAAAACTAAGATGAATCTGGTGCCTTCTCCAAAAAAGTGAGGTGTCTTAATTTACAGTATGTAAATATCCACTTATTCCTACCAAAAAAAAAAAAAATTATCCCAGTGGTTTGTATTGGAAAATAATTAATTAATTATAAGAGGGAGAAAGTGTGACAAGGAAAATAGAAAGACCATAGTCTGACTAATCACAGGTTACTGTGCCATGTTTTGATATATTCAGGCTGAAATTGTACATACCCATATACGTCCCTAAATGCAGACATGGAAATTTTGGTATGCATACAGGTATGTATTTGATTCAGAGATACAAAGTAATTTATTCTGTATTTGCAAAATAAATCCAGGACAATTTTATAACATGCGTATTTACCTGCAAGGCTCTTTCATACACTAGTGCCTGAGAGTTACGTGTTCAACTACGGGACCCTGTGTCCAGCTGTGGGCCTTTAAGTATTTGAAAATTAGGTTTCACAGTTTAATTTAAAAATTTCACAAATATAGAAACTTTGTCTAGAGTAGCAGAACTTACAGTTTGTATTTTACAGATGAATAAAGAAACAGCAGAAGGTGTTCTCTTTCAGGTCAATTTCTTGCAAAGGAGTGTTTCTGCCCCAGTAGTTTTTCTTATAAAATCAACTGACATGGCATCTTGAAAACATGCTACCTCTGCAAATTTACCTGGATTATTTAGTTGCTTGATGTTTTACTCTTAAAGAGGGTTTTCAAGCAGAGAAAAAGATCATCTAGAAGGTCCAAGTAATGTGCTTCTGGGTCTTCCTTATGACCTAGAAAGTCATCTGAACTTCTTTTCATGAAGAAGTGGTGTTTCAGTGTCATTCCACTGAAAGTCATCACTCTCCACTGGAGTAAAATCTTGATTTTCGTTTTATAAATGTGCAACTTTCATTATTTAACCCCAGCCGTAAATAATCCCAAACAGCTGCTCATTAATTCCCCTTGTGGTAGGATGGGAGAGGGAATTGAGAGAGTAAATCTGAGAAAACTTGTGAGTTGAGGCAAAGACAGGTAAAGCAAAAGCTGTGCACACAAGCAAAGCAAAACAACAAACTCATTCACCACTTCCCTTTGGCAGGCAGGTGTTCAGCCATCCCTACGAAAGAAGGGCTTCATCTATAATGTCTTCCTGAGAAGACAAAAGCTATAATTCTGAACATCCCCCTTTTCCTTCTTATTCCACCAACTGTATATTCTGAGCATAACACCATATGGTATGGAATAATAAACCTGTGGTCAACCGGGGTTAAATGTCCTGTCTATGTCACCTCCCACCTTCTTGTGCCTCCGCAACGCTCTTATTGGTGGAGTGGGGTGAGAGTCAGAAAATTCCTTGACTCTGTGGAATCACTGCTCAGCAGTAATGAAAACAACCCTGATGTTTCCAGCACAAATACAAAACATAGCCCCATACCAGATGGTATGAAGAAAATTAGCTCTACCTCAACCAAAACTAACACAGCAACCAAGTTGGTCAGCTATTAATTGAGCTTTTCTATAAAAGCTATGCAGTTTGGAAGTACACTTCAGTGCTTGTTTTCATGCAGATTATGCAAACTATTACTCTGGCTTTTCAGGAACAGAGAAATGTGTTACAGTGCAGAAGGAAAATTCATATCCTTCTGCAAAGGGAAGCAGCTATTACTCCTAAGTGCAGCAAACATTCATATTACTATTAAAATTAGTTTCACTAATAACATGGCATTTCCCATGGATTTGATCTAAACTGTCTTCTATTATGTTGTCATAGAATTCAAAATTATAATTCAAAATTGCCTCAGCACTAAGAGTTTACCACATAAAATCTACTGTAATCCTTTCTCATAGTTGCTGCTTTTTTAACTAAATCTCTTAAAACAGTTCACATCTGAAGAGAAGTATTTGTATTTTCTGTAAGAAAATGTATGTTTCTCTAGCAAAATTCATCTTGCCATGGAAACTGTAATTCAGCAGTCAAATCTCGGTACACATGCTATGACTGTGACCCACTTTCTACTAAATGACTGGGCACTGATGCTCTGCTAGTGAATTCTGCAATGATCAGGACATGCATGCTGGTTTTAGCACCAGCCAGAAATCAAACTCCCAATGAGTCACTCCCGTTTCCCCTGCCCCTTCTGGTAAGGGAGGGACAAAAGCAGAGATTATGGGTTGAGGCAGGAAGTTACTGAAAGCACAAAGCAAGGGAATAAGACACAACACCAACAGCAATATTAACAGGAAAAGCTTACAGAAAGAAGAGTTATTTTACGACAAAAACAAAGTGTTGGCTGTTCCCGTGCACCACCCACGTGGTTGTAGGGAACAAAGGCAAGATGGTGTGGGAGCTCTTGCAGATAAGTTTTCCTTCCTTCCAACCCCAAACCACTGAGAAACAATGACAAACAAACTGCATGCCTCTCCTCTCCATATTGCCATGTCCCTCAAAGTGTCCCAGAGGCACAGGGTGGGGTTAGGGTGGTGCAGAGAACAGGGTCCGCAAGTCTGATACAGATACTCTCTCATTGGAGAGTGAGAGGCAAAACCGGCACACTTCCAGCTGGGCACCCAGCTTTTTCTCCCGAAACCACGCCCCCCAGTGATGATGTGGGTGGTTTAGAATAACACCCTGGCCCCACCAGGACATTATCCACCCCTTATTCTGTACCATCTATGTCATGCCCAGACCTTACACTTTCCAACTATACACTTATATATACATATACATATATGGGCACATACAGACACATATAACTATCCACAAGAACAGATATTACTTCAGTAGTCACTGGCCGTCCCCCACAAGATGTCTGTTGAAGTCACTTAGTCCATGACTGGTGTATCTGGAGCACACACTTTTTGTGTTTGATGAGCCCACATTCATTCTCCATGGTAGTTATAATGTACAGTGACACTGTCATTTAGAAACCAATATTACATATGCAAGTCAATGTTACAGTTCGTTCTCACCCAAAATCAAATCCCCTTGAGGTACACAACATCTTTCCTCATCCCTCTGCAGTGCCCACCAAGCGCACCTTCCCTACACGGGCAGCAATGTCTTGTCACAATTCAGCAGCCCAGAGGGGTTTACATCTACACTGCCAATTAGTCTTTTTCAATTGGTCAGCCATGCCCACAGAGCACTTGCTACCACCCATGAGTCAGTGCAGAGGTAGAGCACTGACCATTTCTCTCCCCTTTCTCAAAAACTTCCTCTGCTGTGTTCCCCAATACGATGATGTCATCAAAGTACTGTAACTGTTCTGGAGCCTCACTCTTTTCCAGTGCAGTCTGAATCAGTCCATGGCAAATAGTGGGGCTGTGTTCCCACCACTGGGGCTGTTGGTTACAGGCCTAGTGGATGCTCTTCCAGATAAAGGCAAAATGTGGCCTGTACTCTGCTGTTAAAGAACTGGAGAATGCATTAGCAATGTGGCATCAAGGGACATGGTGTGTTAGTGTCAACTAAAGCCTTATATTCTTGTGGGTCTGATGTGCCAGGTTATGAGATCCATACAGTCCAATAGATCCTATTATCCTTTTCCTCCACTTGGTTAGGGACAGGGCCTCTCTAGTCATGGTCATGGCACTCATTGCTCACTTCCTGTAAATGTGACCTGGAGGTCTCTTCAGGAGCATTGGACACAACATCATCCCTTCTATTTTGCCTGGGGACTTGTCCACAGGAAACTGGAGTGGCATTTATCCTCAAAGTGTTTCCTGTGGTGGCCATTCTTCCTCTCAACTCATGTACCCATGCTGCTAGGACAGAGTTGGGCTTTCCATCCCACTCCTTTGCATATTCTCCATGTTCATGCAGGTAAAACCACAGGTTACCTTGTGTACCCTCCCTCTTGAGCTAGGGGGGTACCTGCTCCTAATAGCAGATATTGTGTATTACAGGGGTGGCAAGTCTGTACTGGCAGGGCATGGAACATTTCCTCTTTAATTGTCTCTAAGTTTCTCATGGCCCTCTTTAATTTTCTCCTTTAAATTCTGGAGTTCCTTGGTCAGTCTATACACAGATAAGATGCAGGCTGGTAACAGGGTGGAGATAAATAACATGCTAGGATCTTGGAGCAAGCTTGGATTTACAGCTTTTAGTGGGTTGAGAGTACAATCATATACTTTTTGAGACTGCAATATGCTGGCAGACAGCAGCCATTTGTAGACATCTTGACTTGGGAAACATAAGAATTGTGTGTCTTCCTTGTTAACTCCATCTTGCAAAGCCAGTGTGCAGACACTTAAAAAGCAGAATTTTATACTTTGTGTGTGAGGTACTCGATGGGAAGGAATTTAGAATAATAATTTCTATTTAGAATGGTAGTAGCCTTAAGATTTCCTTATTTTGAATGGCTTTTAACTGCTCATACGGAAGAGCTCATGTGCTGGATGATGCAGATCTTCATAGGTCCTTCAACTCATCCTGGTTGACTAAATATTTTCTATTCCATATAAGAAGTTTGTAGAATCTGCTTTATAGAGTGTCAAAAATTGATAAATTATGTAGATCATTATCTACATATGACTGCCATTAAGTTTCAACATTTGCCAGTCACGGTCTGTTAAATATCACTATTTGCTTCAATCTTGTAATAAATAACTGCTGAATGAATGTTTGGCAAGTATGCTAACCATTTAAATAATTATTGTATAATTCTTTTTACTGCATTCCTAGAATTCACATTGTTATTGCTTGCTATTAAAATGTCAATCCTTCTTCTTTTGACATGAAAAATATCTCTCAGTTAAAGCAGACCTATCATTTTTCTACAGAAATCTAATGTTATTAAAAATATATCACATGCTGTTTTAGAAAAAAAATGCATAATAGTAGAGGTTCTGGAAAAGAGAGAGACTTTTTAAGAGAAAAACAAAAGAGAAGTCATAATCCAAATTTTTTTGAATTTTGGTAGAAATATTCTTCCTTAGAATGTAAAATTTAATGTTGTAGATTTAGAATGTGAAAGCTGACAATATGGTTTATCAGTCCTTTTAACTGACCACCATTTCTGTGATCAGGAAACAATTCTCTCAAACCACCACCATAGACACATTTAAAACTGAATTAAACAAACCTGCTTTATTTTCAGGAAAAGCTAATTCAGCACTAAGAATATTTATTCTTCTAATTATAATTAATTTTTCTGTCCCTTTAAATCTCCTGCAAAGAATTAGAACAAATTCATTATTACTATTAAGCAGTTTTCAGTATAACATAATGCATGTTCAATTCAAATACAAATTTCAACAAATTATTATTCCTTGTCATTATCAGTGCTAAGCATGGATCCGGTAATCATATTGTTTTCATACATTAATATAATGTTATAAAACAGATTTGATTGGTAGTTTATCTTTTTTTGCTCTACAATCTAACAAAAATTAACCCCAAAATTTTTCCAGAATCCTAGCAATATTTTAATTTTGCTATGAGTAAACAGAACAAATGTTTTCCAAACAAAAACATGGCAATTAGAAACAGCACTGTTTATCTGCTGAAACATCTGATGACAATTCAGTAACTCTTAGACAATGTCTCCATCAAAAATTTCTGTCATTGAGTGATTAGGAAGTGCTAGGGTCAAGAGGAAGCATATGATGAAGGAATACATAAGGGATATTGGTGAACCAAAGAGATGGATATTTTAAAATTCTGTACTATCTTTCAGCTGTTATACTAACTTCAGTGTTCTAGGTAGGTCTTAATATGCTTTTCATGGACCCAGAAAAAAGAGAGATGTTAGGATGGTAAAAAGGAGAGCTCATTTCAGACATTATAAAACCAACCCTGTCTGAGACAGAAAGCAGTCAGAAGGTAATAAGAGCAACAATTCACACTAATGAGAAAGAGATTCCATATTATGAGAGCAATGAAAAAAATGTGTAAAGAATGGTTATCAACGTGCTAAATTTAAACACTGAAAGAGCACCAGAAACGAGGCTAAGAGATGTGCAGTGGTGTTTGTATCAATTTACTCTTCTGAGGCTTTTCTTCTTTATAATGCACCTCTTCATTAGTAATTAGAATCATAAATTATCACAGAAATTGCAAATAATGGTTCATGTATTCTTAGGTAAAGAAAGAGATAATAAAATTACCTGTATGAAATCTTAAGAAAACTCTAAGCAAGAACAAGAAAGTAAAGGTGAACAGATAATGAGAGTTAAGATGTCAACCCGTAGATGATATGCTGTTTTCCAGAGCTTTATCATGTAACAGTAATAAGAACTACATAAAATTAGTTCAGCAATAAGATCAGTTAACAAACATAATTTTAAACAGCATCAAATTTTCTAAAGGCCTCCATATGGGCACCTAAGATAAGCAGTCACTGTTTTTTGATATCCTCAGTAAGGTAGCTGTTGCAATCATCAAAATCCTCATAGGATCTCCATTTAAAAAAAAAAAAAAGAAAAAAAAAAAGAAAATAAAAAGCTAGCTAGTTTTTTGCCTAAAAAGAGGCAAAATCGAGTAGGAAACTGCAAATGCATTATGAAAATACCTTTGTTGAATTTCTTTATACATTAAATATTCTAATAACAGACACTAACACTCTCTTGACCTTGCATTATACAAGTTAAGAATCATTTCACTATTGGGTTCATAACTGTTCACTGTGTCCACAGAGCAGTGTAACATAGGAGAACTAGCAATTAAAATGAGGGAAACTAATTAAAATAATCAAATGGAATAAAATTAAAAAGAAGTCAGATGATACTAGAACAAGACAAGATGCCACACACAAATCCACTCTGTTATTCTCTTCTACAAAGAGAGTAAACATTGGGCTATTGCCTTATAATGTATACTAAGACATAAGCATGCACAAGAAAACATGGTAAAAGGGAATTTAACCATCTGCTTGTTATTAAGTAGGAAAAACTGGCTTTCAAATAATACAGAATTATGGATCAGCCTCTGATTCCCTATTCCTCTTTCTCCTATAAAATTCCTGCATATAAAACTATCACAAAGTGTGAGGTATTTTAATACACAAGTAACAAGCAAAAAGTACCTATGTCATAATGGAAATTAGGACAAAAATAAAGAGGACAAATGCAAATGGAGAATAAAAGCTATCTCATTAAAATTCTTAGAGTGAGTTTTTGTCTCAGACTAAGCATCAAATCATGGCTCAAAGAGATCCAGCTAGCACTAAGACAGTGTATCCAATACTAATAATTGGAATAGGTACATAGAGAAAGAGAAAAGAGATATGTGAGACCAGTGTTCAATTTCAGAGATTTCAGAGCAAAATCTCCATCAGCACGAAGGTCAAAATCTTCTCTCACCAGAGAAAATTTCCAGCTTGGCAAAGTAGGCAGTGATTCATGTTCACTCAACCAGTTTACTACAGACTGAGCTAGAAACTTCTGAAGTCCAGGAGTTCAAAAATTCCTTTCTTCTTCCTGGGAAGAGGAGAATAGCTTTTCTAGGGCACTGAAAAAACTATATTTTATGCCATAAATATATTCTGAGGAACAGGACAGTTTCAAGCGCAAAAGAATAAATGCAGTCTCCTCGTCTCCTGCTGAATATGGTTCTTACTTTTGAGAAAAGGAAGTTTTATTGTACAAGTGCAAATAAAATGGCAGGATGTGAGAAGAGAGGAACCAAATCCCACTTTTTTCAACATATACTTTCTACTAATTTCTTAAAATGGCACAGGTACCAATTATTTTGAACTCTTTCTCTCTATTGTAGCACAAGCACGTTCTGCTTGAGCATATGCACAGAGTTTGGGCCCTTCCAACCAAATATGTCAGGGAGATCAATGGAAGGACTTCAAAGATGCGTCTCTGAAACATTCTCTAGTACCATCTCAGCAGGGCTTGTTGATATGCAAAAAACCATGAGCAAAATAAGCATTTGTCTAGAGGAACTAACGGTCAGAACAACAAAAATGCAATGGTCCCACTTTTACAGAGTCAGGAAAAAGCAAGTTTGCTGCTCTTTTGGCTGCTATTTCAGTAGTAATTATCTTATGAAGTTGAGGAAGAGGAAAGAGCAAACAGAGGAGGAAGAAGATAGCAGATTACGCTGAAGTGGCAGAATCATCTGCAGAGTACTGTAGTACACTGTATGGATTTGTTAGTTAATGGTAGCTTGACGACATCTTTCTCATGCTTCACTGTATGCTCTAGATGTCTCTCTATTCAGTTCCACCACTGAGGAGAAGTTCTTCTGTGCTTACAAAAAGGTCTATACAAGTATCATTAAATGAAAACCTAAGTGCTCTGTAAACTACACTGAAGACTTGGCTCACCATCTGTGGTAATTTTGAAATTTACAGAGTTTTAGCATAGACATTTGGAAATATATTTAGGTATTAGGATATTCCTCACTGCATATCTTTATTGTTAAGTCTGAACAGCTGCCATTTTTTTGTTAGTAAGAATCCACACCACTAAAATATACAGGCTCCTCTCTCATACAGGTTAGTTTAAGTAGTTTCTGTGTGCACAATTTCTACATTTCTAGTGATAGCAGATAGAAAGAACTTGAATTTCAGATCTCAGTGGATGTTCAGTAGAAGTAGCAATTAGGAAAAAGGGAACAGATCTCATGTGAAATAACTGAGAGACTATGAACATGCGATACCCACGATGGTCTTTTTGCTGTTATTTCTCCAACCTTAACTGCAGTTTAATAAGACCATGTTTAATTTTTAGACGAATCTGAATTAGCTAACTGATAAAGGAGTCTACATCATATCTTTCCAGTGTCCTATTTGGTAAGCCAATCAATAAACTGTTATTACACTGCACACATTACAAAGACATTGAGATAATTTTTTGGTCTCTTAAACTTATTGCAAAAAAAGCTCAGAATGCCTCATATACTAATCAGCGTTTTTCTGATCTGTGTCTTGATCAAGTGCTTGTTTATCTCAGGTTTCTTTGAAAACTCCACATATTTTCTAAGTCTTCAAAATGGAAATCAATTAATGTGAACAGAAAGGTAGCTATATTCATATCTGTAGTTATATCTAAAACCCATGATGGTGAGCAAAGTTTGCTAGCTAAACAGATGGAGAAATTATGATCTCTTCCATGATATATCTCTTGATATATCTCTTGTTAAAATTTGAAAGTTTTTGTTAGGCTGTAGTTCAAGCCCTGCTGTTTAAGAGGTGAACTATCTGGCTGAAGTCTTCCCTAATATTTTGTATTTTTAGCTTGGTTTTGTGTAGCTAAATGTGACACAAAGGTGATCTTGATGACCTGCAAGAGTAGGAAAGGTTGAATTACTCTTGCTACTTTAGAAGATTTTTAGATTATGTCTTTCAAAAAGTACTGTAAAGAAAAAGGTCATATTAAAAACAAAACAAAACAAACCAAAACAGAAACAAACTCAAGTAATTCCTTCTTCAAAATAGGACAGAGTTATCTTCTCTGGATTTCTCTATGAAATTCTCTGTGTAGATGGGCAGGAATGCTCTTCAGATGAGCTGCAGGATAGCCCTGGTAACTAATTGCAACTGCTCCTGTCTCCCAGCTGTGATGGGTGTCTGCCACTAGTTCTCCACAGATTCAATCTCACAGCCTCTAACTGACAATTTAAGATCTCTGTGATCACAGAATCACAGAAAGGGTAAGGTTGGAAGGGACCACAGTGGGAATTTCTGGTCCAGTCTCCCAGATGATGATACTGACACGATGAAAAGCCAGTATGGGAACAGGTTTCCCTGATATTTTTTCCCTTCCATATAAAGTCATAGATATAATTTCAGAGAAATTCAGTTTACAAGATGAACAACTAAGGCAGTTTTTTGAACCTCCACAAAGTTTCAGGACACAAATCACCTTTCCCTTGAGCTCTTTTCTCAAGACTCTGAATAGTACCTCAACAACGTTTTTTTATTAATTCTATTAAATTTGTTAGCACGCCTGAATTTGCCCTCCAGCACAGAGGTGAGCTGGCACAGAATGATCTACATTCCTAATAAAGAGCTTTCTAACCCTGCAAAAAATGGTGATCACCCATAAACTGATTATTGATAACAGTCTCCAGCCTGCACCAGAAGTGCTGTCCTGGAGAGGCTTCTACAAGTGCTGGCTGATGAGGGCAAAAATGTACCATAAATCACACAACAATTCAACGGTATAGAGGTGGCCGAGAGCATCCAAGGCTCTATTTCTTTTGCTGGTAAAGACACAGGCTACGTCAAACATCAGGTTTGCCTACAGACCATGCTGTTAAATGGATGAGAGCAAGATTAAAATCTGACTTTCTTAATGAGCTCCATGTGCTACACATACCTAGACATTAAATATAGCTGGGAGGCATATGAATACCAAAGGATTTGTTGCTCTGTGACTCCTTAACCTGCTCTGATTTCCTTACATTTGGGTCTTGGCAAATATAGATCTAGGGCCTCTTTGCACAGTCAAGGTTTTGTTGTTTCAGTTTTTCCTTTAAACTCATCAAATTGTATCTTAAATTACTTTTAAGGCCTTTTTTTTTTTAGGCCAAGCCTTTGTTTAGCTGTACTTCCCTTTCCCTGCTAGGGAAGTAGCAGTTATGAATTTTAGGACATATGCACCAAAAAGTACACACACAGGGACTTACTGGGAGTTCAATAGTAACACCTAACCATGTGTGTTTCTATCACACTCTAAATTATTTAGGGATGCACAGAAAAAAGCCTACCTAAGGATTATTAAAATGAATGAAAGTTTTAATTAATTAGGTACTAATTAAAATTAATTTTTAAAAAGGAAGAATTTTTTTTCTGTATGACACAAGCACCTTAAAATACTTGAAAGAAAGGCACGTTAGGAAACAGCTGTGATAGAGAAGTAGTCATTAGTAATAATATTTATTTCACATTTCATGGGAATGGCACAATACTTTCACTTCCTTACCAGTAGTTTTCTTCATTCTCCACATAATAGGCATGCACAGCAAAAAAGACAACACAAGCAGAGTGAGCCTGAACTTGAACATTGAAATATAGTCCCAGGATTATTTCACTACCTGTAATGCCTCTACAGCAAGCTGAGATCCACTTTGCCATCTCTACTTTCTTCACCAGACAGATGTTTACCTCATGTTCCTGAGCTTATCAAATGTGAATTAAAAGCAAGCAAAGCCCAGATGGATTACTTTCCATTCAAACCCCAAAGGGGGGAAAAAATCCTTAAAAAGGAACATGAGTCCACTTGTTAAAGAAATTATTTATGTCATTCTACATTCTGTTGCACTGCAAAGGTTTTCAGATAATTTTGTATTAGCCTTTTTTCAACAACAGTGTTCTTTACTCTGAAGGAATGTGTCCACAGTTTTACAAACCTTTTATGTGTAAAATAAAGGAAGTAAAAAGTAGCTAATATACAGTAGGTACAGTGTCTGTATTAAGTCTTGGCACTGTATCATTGCTGCTAGAGCCTTCAATAAATCTAATTTATTGACACTGCATGTAAAAGCAATTTTTCCTTACGAAGCAAGCCTACAGAAAGCCTCTTGCAAAATCAGTGTGTGATAGGAAAAAAAAAAAAAAAAAGGAGATGGAAGGGTTTCACTGAAGCTAGAGTCAGAGCAAGATGTTTGTGAGAGATCCAAATAGATGGGCAAATCTCTGTGGGATCATAGCATTAGAGAATATCTTGAGTTGGAAAGGACCCAGAAGGATCATTGAGTCCAACTCCTGGCCCTGCACAGAACAACCCCAAAATCCCACCATATGCCTCAGAGCATTGTCCAACAGAGTTAGCAAACTTATTAGTGTTTAGTTATTAAAATATCATTAGAGAATTAATCTAAAAATTGTTGTTGACCTACTGTGCAGCATCAAGTCAGCTGGAATTTAAAAGAAAAAAAAATAAAAGAGAATTTGAATCAGTTAGAAATAGCTATATTTGTGCCTCAACCCAACCTCCCATCCCCGAAGTGAAAGCAATGAATTCATCCTCTGCAAAGCACAACTACCAGCAGTATGAAAAAGAAAGTTTTAAAGATGCAGAGTGGAATTTAAATTAGAATGACGATACTTTATATATTATCTGTGGTGCACCAAGATGAATGCCACACAGCAGTGACTTCCCAGGCTTGGAGCTGCAATTAATCCTTAGAATAAACTAAAAGTTCATTATCCCCTCCTCAAACAGCACTTAGTACAGAGGCATCAGCATTTTATTTCAGCTGGACCAGTTGATTTGGAAACCATAAAATTCTTTTGTATGGCAACACAAAGTGACATGTTCTCTTGTAGGGCTTATTTTTACAGTAGGCAATAACAAAAATAAACTAGTGCTCTCCCCTGCAACATCCTGATTTTAGTCATTCATTACTTTTTCAAACTCCAGTTGATTAGATATAATTTTTCAAGCCACGTATCTTCCAATGTTTTGTGTTGTTTTTGTTCATTTCCCTTTCTGTATAAACTAGTGTTGTGCATTTTTTACTGATAGATCTGAGTTAATTTTGGTTTAATTTATAATTTAAATGGTTTTACCATTAAAAAAAAAATTAAAGAAAGATAACCTTATTTTCCTTTTATAATGTAAGATGTTTTTTTCCTTCCTATGAGCTCCAGCATGATTGTACAATTGTGCACTTATACTCACCCAGGGCCTTTAGCAACTCCTATGAAACAACTCCCCCCGAAGTCAGTCATTTTAAGTTAGGTTATACCTTCCAAAATATTTCACATTGCACTTGTTTAGTAGAAGTTCTATCCTTCACATTTTCTGGGGGACACCAGGAGATAATAGTCATGAAATTCGCTCAGCAAGACGTAATTGCTAACTATTCTGGAAAGTCATGACTCAGATGTTTCAAGAAGGGCATACAAAATGAGTTGGTAGCTTGTACTGTGCCACTTCTGCCTAGGCCCTTGCATAGAATCAATAGTGATTAATCTTACTGTGCTGTTATGAAAACACATTCTTTATGTCTAAGAAAGACCAAGGAATTCTATATTCTGACAAAACCTCTATTAGTTAGTTCAGGGATAAATAATAATTCTATATTGAATGGATTTGAATCAACATGAATAATTTTATGCTACAGAAATAAAATATATTGATTTCACTTAATTGTTTCAGAGTCTCATTAAAAAAGCAGCATCAGTGTAAAACTCTTTTAACATGTATGCACATGACAGTACATTAACATTTCAAAAGCCAAGTCTAAGTGCACCATCTTTTAACTTTTGAGGGGTTAACTTTGCAGACTTAACAAACATAATGCTTTTTATATCTAGACAGTGATACACAACAGTGATTCTCCAGATGTCAAAGAGAACAGCCTGTGTAAAGATGAATGGAGCCATTAGTATTGCATTCAGTAGACAGAGTGTGAAAAAAAGAACAAATTTATTGGATTCTTCTGCAAGAAGAAACAAAAAAGTATCAGTGAGGCCTGGGAAGAAGAAACCATGCAGAGTAAGCGGAAATATCCACTGTATTAAAGACAGGTGTCCGATAACAAACAAACAAGCAAGAAAGCAAGTTACATACTAGCTCTATATCCTTACACCAAAGGTTTTTCCAGGTTACACTACAAGCCATCATATCCATTTTATATACGAATCATTAAGAATTTCTTCCTACCTTCAGTGATAAAGCAGGAAAAATGATTTCAGACACTACACACTTCGAAAACGAAAGAAGCAGATCCATGGCACCTCTGCATATTGTAGTCTCTCAAATTTTTTTCAGGGCAATGATCAGTTGTTTTTATTGCAGTGTAATGGGTTTTGACAACTTTATGCCTGGAAAACAGGAAAAATCTAGCTGCCTATCTAAGCACTAGTGCTCCAGTCTCAAATTTTCAACAGGCTTTTTAAACTTCAGCTATAATTGAGTAATTTTACCACCTTTTGACATTCAAAGGTAATTAATAACTTTAAAAATAAAGAAACCCCCTTCCCAAAAAAACCCAAACAAATGAACAAAAAAAGGACACACTAAACAAGCAAACAAAAAAACCCCAAACCTTTTCCTTTCTTTTAAACCCCCTTTTCTTCTCTATTTTCCCCCCAAGTGCCATAGTCAGCCTGAAATTTGTCAGCCTAAGTCAGTCCTACAGAGTTGGCACAACCCCACAAGTACTCAGGAGGCTGCCAGATGCAGATTCCATGGATAATTGCACCTGTGGTTGCTAATTGCTTAGAGTTGGTTATGCAGCTATAATGTCTTTAAAGAATTTGCAAGGTGAATTTAACAACTTTGGTTGAGTACTACTGCCCTTGCATTACAAAATTAGTGAGGATGATGAGTCAGATCCCTTTTCTCAATAATGACAAAAAAGAACAGATCTGTGGGATCAAAACTTGTAAAGTTTTTTCAGTTTAAAAGAAAGTGAATTGAAAGTGAAATTTCAGTTACTGATTGCTGATGGACTCACGCAAAGAGTAACAGACAGAGTACCTGGAAAATCACAGCTTCTACTCTGCCTGAGTTTCCAGCAGATAATTTCACGAAACTGCAGTGATTCTTTTTCCTTAAGTGTAAGTAACTGGGTGATCTCTTGTTCTGATGTCACTGATAACCCATGGAGAAGTTTCTATTTTACAGATCTACTCGCTTGCTCCATGTTGGAAGAATCCCCTATATCAGAAAAAATAAAATATGAGTAATAGGTTAGAGCTTTTCTGGAAACAGTTTATGAAATGAAAAAGAAACGCTGTCAAAAGTTTAAAGCTTTCTCTTTTTCCAATGTTTATTTGGTTTTCTCAAGAAGGGAGTAATATTTTCTTGGTCACTGATGTGGCCTGAATTACAATCATGTGGAAACTGTCATAATAATTTACAGGTTTTCTGGTGCCAGAGGTGTTGATATGATATGTGATGTTGACAGCTCAGTGTCATGTCATTTGAAGACGAGAAACCACAACAGCAGAGTAAGAATTTTTTGCATGTATTCACTGACATATTTGCCTTACTTAAAATTTATCTTATCTTTGGATACATCTGAAACAAAATAGCCATACTACACATTTACGCAGAAATGACCAAGAAAAGTCTTGCATTTGTGTTATAAACAAGATACATTATTTTTTTACTGTATCACATTTGCATGCCACCAAAAAAAGGATGAATTGGAACAAAATGCTAGTATATAAAATACATTTTATATTCTTTTATACAATCTAAAAATACTTCTACGGTACATAAAATGTGTAAACTTTTGATACTTCAGTTCAAACCATTATTTTAGATATTGGAGTTGGAACTTCTATTTTTTAACTGATATTATAAAAGCAATATTGATTCACACTGTTGGTTAAAGAGAAAAATCTGTTCCATTTCTCCAACTGAAGCACTACATATGCTTTAAAATTGGTATTACTTACAGAAATGTACAGATAGTTCTAACAAAAATAGTTCTTTCCTGATCTGAACATTGTCAGTTAATACAACTGGCTTTAGATCTGAACTTTTCAGTATCAGACCCTACCAGCTTGTGTTACCCTAGTAACAACTCTTAAGGAGGGTTTTTGTTTACTCTTGGTCCTTTTCTGAGGAACGGAATATCTGTACAATTTTTAAAACAACATAAACATTTTCAAGACCAGAATGTATTATGGCATTTGAAACTTGTGGAGTTTCAGAACATACCCTAAAGATGGTAGTTTTCCAGTAGAAGTATAACGCTGTTTGTTCCAGCTGCCTATAAGGAGCTAAAAGAATAAAACATGTCAGACTAACTCAAAGAGGAAAGGAAGGGAGAGAATGGAAGGGAGGGGAGGGAAGGAGATTTCACTATTAATTTGATTTTTAATTGTTTTGCTTTTCTTTATTTAATTTGAAACCCTGATGAATTTATAATCTCTGTACAATTAAACTACTCTTATGATAGGACAATTTTAAAATTTGTTTGCTGGCATTTATGGAGATTTTCTGCTTAAAGAAAGTTTGCTAAACAAGCAAGATTCCTCAGCTTATCAGATTTCCGCTTAATGAAAGTCTTGCAGAAGAAGCAGCATATCACCATGTAATTAAGGACAGTATGATAATGCACTTGCACAAAGAAGAGTTTGGATGCAAATAAGGCTCAAACATTTTTAATCTTGGTATTATTTAATTATTGATTGCTTATCATTATAAGCTCAAAACCAGACTATGTTGGGTGTTTTTTTTTACTGTTGTGTACTGCATTTAAGTGTGATTAGCACATAAACGATTTGTGGATCATAGCCCTTGAACACTAAGTCCACTGAGGACTAACAGCACAGAAGGTGGTAACTGAGTTTATCTGTCCTCCATTTTTCCATTAGGATTTAAGATGTAATCACTTCAGAAGTGAGAAGTGTTACTGAAGTGTTCTTTGCTATTATTAGCAAGGTTGGTTGCCTGACTCCAGCTTTGCAAGGAAGACATCTCTCACTTTCTGGGAATTATCCTAAAGCCAACCAGGAACATTACAGGAAATAAAAGGGTGATGTTATGCATTATCTAGGAATATAAATGAGTTGAACACTATGAGTGAGATGGTCAGTATGACAGTAATTCATTCCTATATTGGATTGTGGGATATTTTTCTATATTAATACATTAATCTTGGCTGATAGGGTGATGCTGGTGAAAGCAAGCAGCAAAGTAACACAGTGGCCACAGTAGCCTTCAAACAAACACTCATGGGTAATTACAGGGTGACTGGAAAAAACAACGAATCTAAAGGCAATAAATAGGCAGAGTGAGGGAAGCTTATGATCTAGAGTGAGGAGGTTTTAAATGAGGCATTCCCCAGTGAAGTAGAGAAAAAGGTTTTGTAAGTTAAGTGATAGTGAAAGTCTGGACAAATGTTAGTCTTTGTAGAAAAATAATAGATATTGGCCAAAAAACTGGGCAGGAGTAGGGGTGTACTTGTTTTCTAGCAAAACTTTTTACTTTTAAATATAGTAAGATTCTGATTTGGAAGTGTTATGCTGAATGGTAATAGCTATCTCACTCTCTGGAAAACTACCAAGCACCAAGTGGTATAATCACAGTAAAGGCAGAGACTCTCATGACCTATTTCAAGAGAAGCACATCATTCTGTATAGATATGCTCATGGCATAAGGCCTAGGTAACAATCACCAAAGTTGCTTGAGTTAGAAAAGAACTGTAGTTGACCCACCAACTTTGACATCAGCATCAGGAAGACCTCCTTTCAGTGTGAGTTGGATTTGACCTAACAAGCTGTATGCTGTACATCCCATTACCAATTTCCAGAGACCCAGTACGTCTTTTATATTTTTTATTGAAATTTAATGGCCCTGTAGGACACTGCTAACAGATTTATAAATCCTTCAGGAATTCTTTATTCAGGCTTCTAAGGTACTCCAGGCTGAACCTCTGGGCTCCTAATTTTGGTTTTCTCATTTTGTGTGTTTTTCAAAGGTGTGTCTTAATATGAAAAGATTCAAGAACATTTCTGGATGAAATTTTAACCCATTCTGTACTTTCTATAACAGTGAACTAAATCACTCTTTGAAACACCTTGTGGCAGAGGAAAATTTCAAGAAACTTCACTGTCACCACATTTCAGCTCCTCCTTTAAAATTCTTTCTCCTGCTGTGATAAGTTTAGTAACAATATTAAAATTCAATTTAATTTCAGATCAGAGACTTTATATATATTTATGGCAGATTAATCTTTCTCTCTTTACCTCCTTACTTTATTTTCCTTCTGGAATCTGAATTGTTATGAAATGCCAGTGTTGATGAAAGCTGAAAGAATACTTGACTCTTTCAGGTGAATACTAGTGAATATTTCTTCACTGGTCTGACTTGAAACCTGGTTGCTTCGGTCAATGCAGTCATCTGTGATCCCAAAAATCCATTGTAAATATGGTAATACTAAGCATAATGTAGCAAACTTGCCTTTCATTGTAGTATGAATTGTGCTGGAGTTTGTTTTGATTGGTTTCCAAAATGTTTCTGGCTCCACATATGATGGTTCTTCATGGTGAAAATGAAGGGAAAAGATAGAAAATCAGCACTTACTAGAGATGCAAGAAGAGAGGAAAGAAAGGGAATATAGAGTTAGTGTTTCTCCTTACCTGCCAACAGCTACTGTACTCAATAAATTGCACTGGCACAATCCCAGGGCAAGATCATCTGCCCCAGCTGGATAGAGACTGAAAAAACCATGGAATAGCTGAATAGTGAAAAGTGAAATGTGACAACCACTCTGTTGTAAGCATCCCACTAGACTCCTCTGTCAGTGCTTTCACCTTCCTCTTTGAGAGATTTCTCATCTATCACAGTATTATCATTTCAGGAATTAGAAAAGGAAGATGACCTTTCTTTCCACTGTCTAGCTTCCCTCGTGCCTGTTCTACAGAGAGGATAAAACTCAGTGTAATCAAAATTTATCCTTCAATGTAGGTGATCACGTTATGATTTGTTGATTCAGTCCCTCCTGTTAATCTATGATAAAGATGCTCATACAACTCTCAGTGCTCCGTTCTCTTATTTGAGAAAGGTATGTCTGCTCCTGCCAGGCAGAAAGCTCCCTGTTCCCTGCATGTTTCTGGTTTATTCTATATCTTTAAGGGGTATATTTTTCCATGTTTCCTGCTCTCTTACTAGGAACTTTTATTATCATCAGGAAGAGAGTTGCAATATGCTACCCTTCCCCTTTCACTCGTATCTTTTTGAGAATCTACCTCAGGAAATTTCATACAGTACTTGAGGCTTCTGCTTCAGGTTCTGGGCAGTTTTTTGTAAGGAAGATTGCTAGAATTATTCCTCAAAGGTCCTAAATAACCAAAAGAAGTAATCACAAAAAATGTAGAATTGCCAAATATGAAAAGTTTATAGTAGGAAATTTTAAAACTAAAGGCTTGTTTAGAGTTAACTGTATTAGAACAATGTGATTTACTGAAAGTAAAATATCAGTTGAACTATATATTTGATTTGCAACCAACATATCATAGTGATAGCAGATATGAGATTGATTGGAATATTATAACTTGTGCTTCACCAATGTAGCTTTCATAGTATCAGCTCTGATGTAATCTCTTCATTCTGGTATATGACAAACTACTATATACCTACCTGTAACACATACAGATCTAAGCAGTTAGTTAAGTGAAACAGTCATCACAGATTCTTAGAAAGATAGATAAATGTATCATTTCTGGAGGTCAGCTGGTCCTATATCCTACTCACAAGAGGAAGTGTTAAATATATGCAGGGACAGAGATTGCAGATTTCACAGCCACTTTGGACAATCTGTTCTAGAGTTTGATCCCATTCATAGTGAAAGAATATAACCCATCAGAATTTTCACATTACAAATTGTGTTCATTGTGTTTAATCTTCGTGTTCATTGTGTTTAATCAGTGCTGGATTCTGCATCTGGGAGGGGGCAACCCTGTATGTTCTTCGTACAGACTGGGGAATGAGATGCTGGAAAGTTGTGCCATGGGAAGGGACCTGGTCGATGGCAAGTTAGATATGAGTCAGCAGTGCCCTGGCAGCCAGGAGGGCCAACCATGTCCTGTGGGGGCATCAGGCAAAGCATCACCAGCTGGTTGAGGGAGGTGATTGTCCCGCTCTGCTCTCCACTGGTGCAGCCTCAAGTACTGTGTGCAGTTTTGGACACCAAAAAGCGAAAAAAAAATATAAAAAGTTATTAGAGGGCATCCAAAGGGGATGTACAAAGATAGTGAAGGGTCTAGATGGGAAGCCATATGCCATATGAGAAGTGGCTGAGGTCATTTGGCTTTAGTCTGGAGGAGACAGAGGGGAGACCTCATCGCAGTCTACATCTTCCTCACAAGGGGAAGAGAAGAGGCAGGCACTGACCTCCTCTCTCTGGTGGCCAGTGACAAGACCCAATGGAATGGCATAAAGCTGTGTCAGGGGAGGTTTAGGTTGGATATTAGAAAACGGCTCTTTACCCAGAGAGTTGTCAGGTGCTAGAACAGGCTCTCCAGGGAAGTGGTGAAAGCACCAAGACTGAACTGTTTTCCCCTTCTGTGGATAGAAACCTCTGTGGTGATCAAAGTCAGCAGCTTTACAAACATTCTAATGTCATTAGCAAGCATTACCCTGTTTACTGAACTGTGATATTTTCTTAGTTTTGACCACCCTTTTTCACCATAAGAGTCAGCTCTCAGAAATAGAACCTGCAAGGAAAAGAAAAGAGCAAGGGAAAGTACCCTTACAAAACCCAAAACATAATGAGTAGTTTTAATACTTTTTTAGGTCCTGACCTTTTCAGAAACTGCCTTTTAGGACTTGCTGGGAGATTTATCTACTTGTTTACTTTTCCACAGTGTTTGAGAAGCTCCAGTTCTTCAAAATGTTGTTATACTACTGTTCTGAGTAAGAGCAGACAAGGTCCTGTGACCTCATTCATGAAAAGGATCTAAATAAAGAAAAATACACTGTAAACAGGAACCCAGCATATAAATAATGAAATATATATGTGAAGATACTGCTAAAATATCTTTGGAAA
Organism: Pyrocephalus nanus; assembly: GCA_038380795.1. Classification (NCBI taxonomy): domain Eukaryota; kingdom Metazoa; phylum Chordata; class Aves; order Passeriformes; family Tyrannidae; genus Pyrocephalus; species Pyrocephalus nanus. The sequence goes on from CM076260.1 coordinate 48,814,817, forward strand.
TATTTTATTATTATATTTTATTATTATTATTGTTGATATTATTATTATTTATTCTTAATTAATAATAATACTCTCATATTATACATTTACTTCACTGTAGTCTTATCAGTACTAATTCACAATAGCAACCCAGAATAAGGTTTTGGATCTGCAAAAAAATAATATCTTGCTTTTCTCACCAGCGTGTATTTCTTAAGATTAAATTTCTGAATAAGAGTTAATATATCATATTAATTTTCACTAAAAATCTTCTTTGAATTCAAATATACTCAAGATGCTCTTTCCAATACTGTTGTTAAAATTGTAATACCAATACACCAAATAATTAATATATAGTTTATTAGTATATAATTTTAGTATATTAATATACCAAATTATTGCTTCCCTTTTCCCATGAACAGCTCTGCATTCATGAATGTTGTATTCATTTCTAAGCAAGTAAAATCTTATGAGTGCATGTTTACAATTAAAAGTGTAAGGAATAAGTCAAAACTTTGTTTTGACTGAGTTTTAAATTGAGATCTCATTAAAACCAAGATAAATGTTCCCTAATAAAAGCAAATGTGAAGTAGGTGGTATATTCCTGAAAGGTTATAAAATTTGTCATAATTTTAAGAAGGAGGAAACAATATAATCTTTGTATGCATGTTCATGATGTCACTTGGAATCTTTTTCCAGTACGCCCCAGTTTTCCTTACTATTCTGTTTGTAGACGATAAAATAGTGAAAATGTGATGCTGACAAATTAGTAGCAACTTTTAAAATCTCTTAGTCTGCTTTGGATTACTCCTCTAAAACGGAGAAAGAAAGAAAATCACAGTGCCTATTATGAAATTTAATGGAAGCAACATTTTTCTTTCTGATTGGTACCTGAGAGATAATATATGGGTCACACTGAATAGCAATGGGTTCAAGTTAAATTATTCATGGTATTCACTGAGGATTGACTAACCTACTATTTATATTCTTTCTGAATACATCATTATGTCTCAGGCTCAATTTGCAAGATTCTATTTGAAGTCAGTGGACTCCAGAGTATACATTTTGTTCATCTATAAAGTCTGATAACTCAAATTATTGGGTTATTACGTAGAGTGGGGAATAACTAAAGAAGATTTAACTGTCAGAGTTATCTTCGCTGCCAGAAAATGTATTTACGTGACATGTTTGTATTCAACAGGTATACGCAAAACATTTACATGTATCTACATTCCACAAGTGGAAACTGATGAACTCTCTCCAGTGAATATCTAGAAAATGGGCAGTAATGCACCAGATTTGAAAAACAAGATATGCTTTACCCATTTCATTATTTTAAGTACAATTCCTGGAGAGAAAACAAAAAAACACATACATTTAGTTGTGCCCGTTGTTTTTGCCCTTGCAGGCATAGAAATAGAATTTGAAGATGCTGACATATCAAATTTGAAAAAGTTCCCTCTTTGTAACTGAATAAAATCAAATGTTTAGCCAATTCTGTCTTTATTTTCATTCAGTTGAGGGAGTTTCCTGAAATAAAACCCTACCAATTACACAATATAAATATTTATTTTAAATATTTTGATATTATTTAGAAAATTATTTAGAAATATAATATACTGCAGTGATAGCTTTGACCTTGCTACCAATTGCATTAATAATTAGTTTTGGAGTAGTATATACAGATCTGAATGCAACAGGAATGTTTTTGTGTGTTGCTGAAACACAATATGAAGTGTTTGCCCCTTCAAAAATCAGTGTGAAAAATTCAGTATTCAATATGAAATTTATTTCTTCAGGATTCTGCTCTTTACTTCTCAGTGTTCCTCTTTCTGAATAATGTTTAGCTAAAAGGAGAACAATATTTTTAAGTAAATACACCAAAAAGGCTTAAACTAATTTTAGAAAAAAATCTCAATATAGGGATGTATAATACAGAGATTATTTAAAGATAATTGGCTAACACCTGATGTGTCTTTTACTTAATGTGAAATAGAGATTAAAATGATCACATCAGGAAAATGCAAAAAAACCTCTCCCTTAAAATGTGACTTAAGCTGAGTTACTTGGTAATCTTCAAGCATTCTAATCAGAGCCAAATCTGGAACTGTCTCTTCTTAAGACCTTGATAACATGAGGAGCATCTTCCCCACCTCTGGGATCAGTCACTCCCTTTTGCACTGCTCACTTTAGAGACCCAGACCTAAGCATGTTTTGTCTCACACATTCTGAGTGTTGCTACAGGAAAAGCGATCAGAGGAGAGGATCCCATGGAGGTGGAGCAGCACTGTTCTGAGTCAGCTTTCTGCTCTGCCTTGACATTCATTCTCAGTCCCATCCTCCCACCTCACTTCCTGGAGAAGGACTGGCTGTCCAAGCATGAACAGAACAGTGTGAAAAATCTATTTTGCATAAGAGGCGTGCATCAGGTTAACTATAAAAGGGAGCATATTGACACTCCCCCCTTGCTCTTTTCTCTGGGTCTCTTTCTTTTCTCTTTCTCCTGTCTCCTTTTCCTCTTTTCACTTCCTTTGTCTCCCAAGCCCAGCTCCCAAACATCTGCAGAGCAGGACCAATGCAGGATCTAAGGGCTGGTGATATTCTTTGTTTTCTTCTCTTTCTTTTCCTGGGCAAAGCAAAGCTATCATATTCTAGCCCACACTCCCTACTGAACTTTGTTGTGGGAGTGGGGAGAATCTGGAGATGTGTTCTGGCTTGTAAGCCAGAACTTTTCTGTAATGGTGTGTTGTGACTTGTGCTCCAGCAGCTTTGGAGGATTTTGTTACAGGAGCTGAGAACTTATTGAATTGTACTGTACAAAATTAAGGGCTTGTTATCCAGCACCATTTCAGTCTAAGTAGTGGGCTGGTTATTGGAGTTATGTTGACTGTAAAATAAAAACATAAGGGATCCTGACAGTGGGTCTGGTGTCTTTGTTCAGCCTGATGAGAATATATAGTGAGCATCACACCCCTACTGGTGGGTCACTCCTGCAGCTCATGAGCTCTGAAAACCATGGGCTGCCAGACAGGCCAAGAAGCAAGTTAAACATCCAGAGGCACAGGCTATATCAAGTAGTTCATCTTGTCTTTTGATCTTGTATGATGTCTCCAGATCAGAGGGAGAAAAAGATTATGTTGTTGAAACAAAATCTTAGGCAGTGTCAGGCAGTGTGTATTTCTAATCATACAACCACAGAAAAGTGTTTCATTCAGTACCTATGATCTTCCAGAAGAGTATAGTCACAACACAGCAGTGTGGACTGTGTCACTAGGCAAATATGTTGGGTGTCTTTCAGTAAAATCACATAAAACGTACTCTCTTTTGTACAATCATTTTCACATTTTCTTCATTTATATCTTAAAAATATGTTGTACGTGAAGGTATTAGGGGGAAGATACATTCTTCTAAGTAATGCAGTCAAGGAATAATTCCTTCTTTTATCTGATTACACCTCCTCTAATCTTATTTAAATACATTAGATACTACATTATGATGAACCAGAAATGTTCTACCCTCTGGTACTGCCTTTTTCATCTTAATATTAAACTTCTGAATTCTCACATTAAAGATCCTAACATGTTTTTCACGAAGTGCTCTTAAAATTACAGTTGACTTCCTAAATAACAGTTGCTTTTAATCTTACTGTAAGCAAGAACTGGTTTGCAAGAGAGACTATTTAGTCCTTAATCCTTCATTAGCACTGATGAGTGCTGTAGCATGCTGTAGCGCTACAAAATGTAGTTGAGGCTTCCCAAGGGTTCATCTCTCTGTGGCTTGGTTTAAATACATTTTAATTCATAGCCAAACCTTGACTACCTGTCTATAGTTTCTATAGCTGTCGATAGGCTCTTCTTCCTTACAAATCTATGGGTGATATCCTATTTTTCACTTGATTTTTAAGTTTTCTTGATTTTCCTGATTAAGTTTTCCAGCTATTCCATTACAATTGGTCATAGATGATCTGTTCCTTCCAGTGTAATTCTAAAATCTGTACAGTGGGAACCCTTGCCTGAAAAGCTATCATAAATATGAACTTCAGCTGGAAAAGACTTGTCCAAATTGTCCTGATGCACTCAGCTGTTTTCAGCAAAAAAAACAGTATATTTAACTTACAAGTTACTTACTTGTATTTTAAAGTCATGGAGGTGTAAAAATGCATTTTATTCTGATTCTACAGTATATGGCACTATACATTCAGGAATTTGGGTAGACCTGTTGTATGCTATTATTGCAGAGTAATAAATATTAACATTATCTAGGCATTACTTAAGTCCTTTAATATTCTTTCAGAAGGCTATGCATGTCAATGTGTCTGCAAACATATGCACAAAGACAGATAAAAAAAGAGAGAGAGAGAAATAGTGCTGGTTCCATTAGGAAAACAAAATTAAAAAAAAAAAACTTTCTAAAAAAAATTAATAATTAGAATCTAAAACATTGTAGTGTCTAATTTGAGTGTCTGGAAATTAATTTTCAGTAAAAAGGGTTTACTTCAGCTCCTATTTCAGCTGCAGTATGGATCTGTTTTCTTTAGGTCTGTTCTCCATTAAAGGGTACAGCTAAGTTCCCATAAAGAAGGCAGCTCTTTAAAGATGGACTATTCACTTATTTATACCTATTCTTTTGCCATTTTTCCTTGTTTGCTGCTTCATATTGAAGAAATAGACTCAGCCTAAAAAATACAAACAGACCAAGGGAATTGGACAGAATGAAATAGTAGGCAGTTTTACTGTAAAGCAGAGAGCACAGATATCATTTTTGTGCCTCCTCTGTTCTTTTGAAATGGTTCTCCAAAATGGCTTTCCTGAAGTAATTTTTTCTTTAGAGCTATAACTGAGGGTATTCTGTCAGCTTTCCCTTTCTTTTGTACAGGTTTATAGTTCTCTATAAGCAGAATGCTAAAAGCAGGTACAGTAAAATGTCAGGGCTGCAGTCATTTCATAGGTCTGGCAACTTGCCAGGTTATTTACACATAACTCTGTGGCTCATGTGGAAAAATTAGTCTCTCCACACCTTTAAAAAAATGCATAGTTGCAATACACAGATACAAGTGGATGTAAATAATATTATCCTGTGATTATGCTTTTTTTTTTTAGATTACATACACTAACGATTTTTCCAGATTATATTTTTTGTAAGACTTTCTATATATGCTCCTAGTGTAACATTAAAATTCCATCATTCAGTTTTGTTTTCTTTTACACATAGAAAATTAAATATTATCCCTCCACATTACAATACTCCAAAACAGGAAAGCACTATCTGAATTGATGAAAAGGTTGTTATGAACCTGAGCATTACAGAGTATTCCCTGTAAAAACATCACTTGTCTCAGATGCCAGATAAACATCTGATAGCCTTCCCCAGCCAGTATGGGAGCACAGGTCTGTCTGGTTCAGAAATGGAGATTTCTTATCTCAGGTGGGTAACAGCAGTTACACTTCTGAATTATTGTCATCTTTACATGATAGCTCAAAAATGCTTCAAATTGGTGATTCAAATCATGTGGACAATAATTACTTGTACAATATTCTGCTCAGGTCAAAAATCTAGGCAGATTGAGATGTACATCAGCAAAAACTATTAACTGGAAACTCCTTTGAGCAGAAAAATAAAAAGTAGTTCTGTTTCAAGAAAGTAAAAAATATTCCAAGCTCATCTGATACCATTATAATAAAAGGTTAAAAGCTCAAGTAGCTAGGAAACGAATACAAGAGCCACTCTCTGAAAATGCCTTGTTCCCAATGCATAAAACTCAATGTGAAGATTGTAGGCACAAATATTTCACCAAGCAAAAGTATAGAATTAACATCTTGAAAATTCTAAAATTAAATCATAGATTAAAAACCATTATAAAAACAATGCTATTACAGTAATGTAATTGAGCATTACCAATGTTGTAGTCACATCTTAAGCTCCAAGATAAGCTGATGCTTCATTGTACAAGCACTGCACAAAATAGCATTGAGCCATGATTAGCTCAGTTCTGCCTCAGCACAGGCAGACCTGTGTTTAAGCAATTTTTTCTCAGCACATTTTCTCCTATTTACATTCCCTAGTAACATCTACCCGAGAATGCATTAAATACCTAGATGTCTGAGGAATGTTTCAGGAAATATGGTGATATACCAGTGTATACCTGAACATTAGCCTGAAAATGTATAATTATTCAAGTACTGTAAGTGGAAATAAAAAGAAAGACAAAGGGAAAAAATGGATACCCAGTTATTAGAAGTTGCTTCATTCAAGAAGCAAACTTGTACTGGAGCTTGTATGGCAGTGCTACTTCTTGGTAAGAAGAGGCTTGGACAGACAGGCAGTTGGCAGGAGTTGCAGGTGTCCCAGCCCCAAACAGAAGGCTTTGCTCTAAATGTTAGGTTTGCTGCTTGTCCCTTCTCAGTTCACATGCTCAGTCCCAGTCCTGGAGCTAAGACACACTCCAGTTAAAGCTTTTAAACCCTGAAGCTTAAATTTTAGTTCCCAAGTTGCCTTTAGGCTTTTATATGATTAACAAAAGTGCTGAAGCCTGAGAGTTGCCGCTATAATCAGGTCAATCCCTACTTCCTGATGCTGCTAAATCACAGTAAACATCCCTTTAGCAAAAACACTTTTGCTTACAGCAGGTGATAGGGAGAAGGAATACGCTCGTTTATATTCCACCTTCTCCCCTTTTATGTACATAATGCACTTACCCATAAGCAGCACTCCATTATTTCTCAGCTAGTCCTTCACTGGGAGTTACACAGGGCAAACCACAGGCAGTTAGATGCCTCTGATATGGACAATATTGCCTTATGCTTGGATGGCAATTTTTTATTTCTCTTATGTTACATCACCTTTCAGCAGTGCAGCTAATGCGTGGTGATGAAGCATAAGGTTCTATGCCGATTGCTTGTCTTCATTATCCATTTATTGGTTCAGCCTGTTCTCTCAGACAGGAGTAACTGTGGCTGCACTGAAAAACCATAATTACTCCTTACTTGTTAAGAGATTGCTTCTTGATCAGTAAAGTATATCATTAAATCCATGTATGCATTTTCCAGAAAAAGTTTGATTTCATTTTCCTTCAAAATAGATTCTACTTTCTTGCACAAAATGTACAATAAAAAGTGCAATTATTATGAAACAAACAAATGGAATCCATGACAGCAGCATATTACTTTAAATAGATCAACTCTCTTTAGAAAAATAACCTTTAGAAAACTTTGTCATTATGTTAAGCAATTGTATGAAGAAGACTGCAATGGAAATATGAAGGTTCTTATATGAAAAAAATCATGAAATGCTTAGGTTTTCTCAAAACCAGTTAGGCAGTCAAATAGTTCCCTCAGCACTTATCAAGTAACAAATATTACATATTGTAAATGTAATTGCTATAATGAGGAAAAAAATAAAAATTACAAAAGTATATTGACAACTCCACAATGACTGAGATCCTGTTCTCTTTTTCCTTCTTGACAATTTGAGAAATTATAATATTTAATTTAGAGGCTTGGAAGAAAATACTCTCTCGCAAGTTTAAAGAATTAACAGGATTCCAGCTCTTTCAGTTTTAATGGTGTATTTTTAATTCTACACATCTAAAGACAATATACCAAGGAAAATTGTCTTTCCTTTTTAAATGTTAAACTATCATATCAAGGTACGAGTTTAGTTACCTTCCAGCATAAGGAGGAAAAAAAAAAAAAAAAAAAAAAAGAGAAAGAGAAATAAAACTAAAAAAGATCAGTCAATTCTTCGCAAAAACAAATTATTCTGGCAACAGTACTAATCACACCTTATTTGCTTCACTTGTGTCTAGTTCAAGCCAAGTGATACATCTGTACAGCCCCATTTGGCACCACTGATGCTATCAAGGTCAACACTAACAGAACGTTTTCCTTACCTGATGGAAACCAACATTTATTTCCTTTTTCAAAAGGTATTTATTGCTGCTGAATGGACCCTACATATCATTCTGGAGATGAAAGGTTTGATTTAAAGTCTGTATGGAGTCTTTTAATCAGGTTTGGTGTGCTTTGCTTGGATCAGGCCCATGACTTTTGTTTATCTATGCTCAAAAAAGAATATGACTGTGGGTTTGTCCTAGACAGATCCCCATCTAGGAATGGGAAGCTGTGTTCTGCTTTTGGGCTGAGCGTGACAATTGATATGCTCTTTTCAGGGGCAAAGCACAAATTCATAGAACATTTAATATTCCTTGGAAGCCCCTAGTTCTAAGCATAACAATAGATCTCAGAGACCTACATTTAAAGGATTTGCCATCATTTCCCTAATTCTGAAAAAATGCTTTTTCAAGACAAGGAAAGATGGCTAGCTTGTAATGGTCTTAAATAAGAACAGGAAAATTAAGTCTACCCTTATGTACATTTTTTACTCTCTTGATGTATCTCTCACTTCCCAGTGTATTACACAGGAACATTTCTCATTAACCACAACAAAAACGTTTAATGTTAGGGTTTGTCATATTTGTTCTCACTATTGGCCAGTGGTAAAAAAAAAATAAAAATTAACACCATCTTAGTATCTTTTGTATCTCCAAGAAAACTCATTTCAGATATTGAAAATACCTGAGAATTTGTTCATATATGCACCAAGAGTCATATAAACATTTTCTGTCCCAAAGAAGTCTCAGATGTTTCATATCCACTGAATAAAACAGGAAGGTGATTATAGTTTTAAGCAAGCAACAGAGAAAATTGCAACATGGTCTATAGGGACTGATATTCTATACATTGAAAGTTTACACCTAGGACTTTAGGTGGGTAAGATGGGGGCAGGAAGGAACCCAGGGTATTGTTAAGTTACCTATAAATCTGTTCCGCTGTCCTCGAGACAGTAACATCATAGGCCACTTGATCTAGCAGGCACTTCAACCCTGAGAGTGCAGTACTGCACCAGTCATCTTGCAGCACCGTGATTTGCTTTTTTCCCGCCACAGCTATTTGTTGTGATGCATGAGAGAGAAAAAGTACCATGTAGTGACAGTGTTGGGTGTTCTGTAAGCCTGAAATGTCATGAAATACAGTGACAGTTGGACATGCTGAAGAGAAAGCATCATCTGAGCTATAACAGGTTCAGAGAGTTTCTTTAAAAAATTACACTTTTTTTGGACAGATGAGCTTTCTATTATATACCAACCTCAAAGGAAAAAATATTACTACTGAAAATACATGCAGTAATAGCATATGCCTTGCATAATAGAAACATCAGGATTTGCACATATATAACCAGGAATAAGAAAAACAAAATAATAAACAAAAATATATAAAAAATATATGTATATCAGCTGGGATTGTCCACAATTTAATTTTACATCTAAAATAGCTCTGAAAATACCATCTGTGAAAGTGAAAGCTTTCTTTAGCTCGTAGTGTAGAGGAGCTTATAAACTGATCATTGAGGTCATAATGCTATTCTATCATGGTCACCTTTACAGTAATTAATCCTACCAATCCAAGTCACTCTGCATGAAACAGATGAAATATTCCATGTAGTGACAAGATTTCTTTTAAGTTATACATACACTTAAAACATTTCACATTGTCTAAATTCAAAAGGAAAAACATAAATTCCTTTTCTTAATAAGCCCATAACAACAGATGCATAGAATGAAAACTAAAATCTTAGCACGTATATCCTAACCAAAAAATTAATGCCTTTTTTTTTTTTTTTACATTGTTTGAATAGGTCTTCAATCCACCTGGTCTAGTGGATTGGGCCCCTTTCCATGACAGGGATGTTGGAACTAGATGATCTTCAGGTCCCTTCCAGCATAAAAAATTCTGTGATTCTATGATTCTATGATAATTTTACAGAACACATTTGTTATGGTTCTCTTCCATTTACAAGAAAACTCTTGTTTTCTGATTTTTTTTCTCTTTAAAGATTCTTAAAATTAAACCTTGGGTAACTTATGAACATCACCGTAATTACCAGTGACGTTCAGCCAAAAACTCTTCAGGTGGTTTAAATCACTGCTTACGGTTCATCCACTTTTCCTCGAAAAGCCTGGCCCTGCATGGAATATTTAGCTGCATGCCATGGCTCCTGTTTTGGGAATCTTCCCTGTCATGATACCCACTACTGAGAAAAGAACTAAAAAGAAAATAGGAAAAAGTGGCAACGAATACATGGATTCCTTTTAGTAGGAAATGTATATTTTTATGGACATAGAGAGACAACCAACGACAGCCTTAGAGGTTCAACTTATTTTTCAGTTGTGGCGGTAAATTAAGGCAATGGAGGAAGAGCTACATCAAACTGCTAGGGCATTCAGTGAAATTTGACAAGCAGACCCCACAAAAGTCTCAGCCTTAGTTTGTAAGCTCATTGCTATTCACTCAGTAGGGGCACTCGTTACAGCAGTCAAGGGCCTGTGAACAATGTGGTACATTAGAGCTAAATTATGCACCAACACCCTGATTTATGGCTAAGAACTGTACTAAATTAAGTAGAAATTCTAAATTAAGGAGAAAATCGGAAATTAAAAGGCAAGGCTAATTTATTGGGAAATCATTTGCTAACTACCAGTATTATGGAAATAGTTCTAAAAATAAAGCCCCAGTGGAAAAATATATAACTAATGCACAGGATTTTTGAAACGCAAGAACTCTTGGAAAGTTTAAGGACTCCTTAGGGCATATGTGCTTCCCCACCCCCAAATACTAGATAATTAACTTAAACTTTTACAACTAAGATTTTAAAAGAGCTGAAAGATAAGATCTTTGGAAACTAATATTAATTTATAATAAATCTTGGAATATTGAGGAAATTCCAGAGGAGTTGAACTAAGCTAATTTTTTCCCAGTATTTTAAGAGGCTACATAGCAACTCAAGTAATTATAATCCTGTCATATAGCATCATTTATAGGCAGAAGGATGGAACAATTGGTACAAAGCTCAATTAATTTAAAAACTAAAGTAGGATAATAATTTAATTGATATCAATCAGACCTTGTCTAAATAATGTAATATGGGGGGGTTTTTTAGATTTGTAAAGAGGCTGATAAAAGCACTAGTTTTAATTTAATAAGCTGCAGCAACTGTGCAATTTTACTTGGTATCCAAAATTAATATAATATGAAACTAATGGGGCATGGATTAAATGGTAAATGAATTTAAAACAGGCCAGCACATCTTTAAAAATAAATGTAAATGATAGAAAGTTTATAACTTTTCAGGAAAGATTGATTGATTATATTTTTTTTCAACCATCTGAGAAAAACTGTATACTTCTTTGTGGTTAAGATGGCAAACAGTAACATTTATGGTCATAAATAATAAAGCCATGCCAATGGCTTTATGGAACAACAGAAATTTCTTAATGAATTTCTTATTAAGCATATGTATCAATATAAGAAAATGCAGGGCCATATACTTAGTGATAAGATTGTTAACTGTACTTAAAGGCTTCTGAAAATTGCTGAAAAAAATGTTTGTTTCTCATAAACAGACAAAAAAATCTTCAAAGAGTAAAATCTAAAAGATTAATGCAACACCTGAGCATGTAAACAGAATCATAAACAACAGAAATTCAGTTACACAACTTTCATTCCTGACAACACATCTTGTATTTTACCTCACATCTCTCACATCTTTTTATATCATATCTCTTCTTTTACCTCCAGACTCGATGTCCATAGCTAAAGATGTTGTGTTCATAAACTGAAGTTTTAGAAGAAAATCTCAGAAAAGTCAGAATGACCAGAAACTAGTCATGACTCTTTCATTTTTCAAATACTAATTTAATACTAATTTTAAATACTAATTTAACAGCTGATTTTATTACTCTCTATATATAGACAGATGGGGGACAGGGAATCACTGTTTACTTCTCCTGCTTACCGTATCTGCTGTATAAACATCTCATGTCCACAGTTTGAAACTAGAGAAATCCAGATTAGTAGCAAGAGACTTTTTTTTTTCTAAAGCAGTGTTGGAAGCATGGAGTAAAAAGGAATATTTTCGTGAATGACTATTTTTGGATTCAGCCTATTTTTTTTTTTAATGAAATATTTGAAGTATTCCAGAGAGATTAATTCAAGAAACTTCAGTGACCTGAATGATATTAATGAAATCATAGTCAAGGAACTATTGAATAATCTATTACTTTGGAACTATTGAATAATTACTTATAAAAATATAGAGGAAGACAGTTTCATATTGATCTTTCGTTGCCTTGCACTTTTAGTAAGGTTTATGTGATTTAATCAGGTTTCTTACACATAACCAGTTTTAGTGTATGAAAAAACGTCACTAGACCTGAGATTATTTCTTACAGCAAACAGCATTTTCTAAGAGCAAGTCCATTTTTCTGGAGAATGGGGATATGATTTAACCATCTGGAAAAAGCACATTGCACTCCTATGATCTATGCAGCATTTCTTATGCTTTCCATGGTTAATTCTAGGCCTATTTAGCTCTCATTTTTGTAATGAGAATTCCTAATAAACTCTCAATTTGCAAGCAGCAGTTATACTTTTCCACTTCAGTTATTCTAATTTAGCTCTCTTTTTTCTTTTTTCTTTTTTCTTTTTTTTTTCTGAGACTTTCTCCCATATTTAGTGTGGTTCAAAACATAATTAAGACAACAACCTCTTAGAAATGGAAAACTGCAATACACAAAAAACCAAGATCATAGCTATTAGATTGTCATGTCATGTTTGCTAAAGGTGATCAATAACAACCTAAAAGTATGTTTCATAACACAATTTATGAAAATTATAGCATATTTTATGATCATTCATAACATAATCTGTAAACAATACAATGATGCAACTCTGGAAATACCATGCAGCTAATCAACACATACAGGTGGCTGGACAGCCAAAGTAGTGCCACTGAATATGGTCACAGATTAGAGGACTTCTACACAAATCTCACTGCCTGATGTCTGTGTGCTTGTTCACTCTCTTTAGAGGAAAACTGAGAGGTTCTTTGGGACAGACATATAGGCCAGAAGCAGACCCTTGTGTTGAGCAGGGATTCTGTTACTTTAAGAAGGGAGGCTGGAGTGGAGCAGCAGATTCCAGAGTAGGACACTCTCAGGAGGGAGTCACCATCTAAAGGCTCTGCATATAGATGAAGAACATTTTTCTTCTAGAGGTATATTTCTGAGGTAGGAAGATGACTGTACTTGCCAGGTAGGCAGCATCCTAGATAGTCAGTCTTGGGACTTCCAGGCAGAAGAAGGGTGTTCTTGGTTTTGAGGAACAATAAAGAGCATGAAAAACCATGCTGAGGAAATGTGCTATACAGGTCACCTACAGTGATGTGCAAAGAAGGCCTCAGTAGTTTAAGGGCAGAGTTTCTAAAAGAGGGGCATATTTGAACATGCTTGTAGAGCTGCTCATGTTTTGTAGAGACAACAAGCCCAGGTAGACCAAGGCGACGTGTAAACTGTGTGTCATTTTCTTTCATTTCCATTTTATCTGTGTTTTAATTTGACTGGAGTAACTAATTCCCTCATATTGAAAAATTAACCAGATTGTCATCTTTATGCCATTCACAAAGTCAGGTTGAGGCAAAAGTGACCCTTTAGAAGATGAAATTTATTGAGATAATATGTCAAAAAAGAAAATTGCATACATTAGAAAAAGAATAACTAGAAACAGTTTCATCATTTTGATATATTTCTTAGTGTCCTGTTTATATGAGAAATAAGAATCATAAAGCTCATTAGGAATTTAAAAAAATTGGTAGCAGGCCAGCAGATTATTTATTCATATGTATTTGTGTTGTTAACAGAAAAGTTGTTTCTCAGCTTGCTAAATACACTCTTTTCGATCACAGAGAGAAATATAACTATGGTTTTGGATGCATATTTTAACATGCTATAAGAGTGGAAATGAAGTTTGGGTTGGCAGTACTGCAAGTCAGAGTAAAGGTGATACGCTGGATGGTATTTTTAATTTCTGGGAAATAAATCCATGTTGATTCACAGATTTGCAAACAGAAATCTGTTCTTCTTCAAGAACAGATCTCTTCCTTTTTAAAGAAAGAAAGAAAGAACAAGTCTGTGAAAATACCCTAGGCAAAGTACTTTATATTCTAGTGTCTAAGTCATCTAAGAAGTTATCAGAATGCCTTCAGCTTTTTCTAGTAGAGAATGGGAGAGCTTGTTTGAGCTGTGAACAAGGGGGCAAGCTCATCCACAAAATGTGAAATCAATTTGCAATAAATTTCCTAGAGAAATGGGCAATTTACTAAAGGGCACAAAACACTAACTTGTTAAGAAGAGAACTTGAAAAGTCCAAAGGGGGATCAATCTTGCCCATTCTGTGGGAAATGACATGGAGTCCAAGGACACTAGCAAAAAGAAGAAGAGGAGGGAGCCAATATGTTTGAAATAGTTTGGCTGTTCTGAGTATAAGGAGAGAGAATTTAAAGCTCTCAAAAAATGGACAAGATTCTGCATTTTCCAAGGCGTCTGGCATGGTCAAAGTGTGTCTTTGTTCTCTGTGAAGACTCGCTGCCAGTCTGGTCTAGAGATAGTCAATTAAATTAGAGGTTTGGACTGTATTTAACAACACTGCTACTATTCATATTCCTCTTCTCCACATTTCCTGATGTAGAGAACACATAATCAGTGAATTTAGTAATGGATTTGTTAATTGTCTAAATACATTACTTTACAGATGTCCCCATCTGTATCTTCATGAGAGGAACCTTAAAGCATATAACTTGGTTACTGGCTTGACGGGGCTTGACTTATGACCACCAGTCAGCTGCTTCTCAGAAATGCAATGAAAATGTTTTTAAGGAATTATGAAGCAATGTGTTACTGAAATAAAATGATTGCATAATATTTGTTTACAATCCTTTAAATAGCTCCATATTAAATTGAACTTAAACTGATTAAAGGAATCAAAATGACAGTTGAGATAAAAGTCAGTTCCAATGTTTTCAGATGGTGTGTTTAACATTTTAATCATCTTGATTATTCAGTTTCTCATTTAAGATTAAGTACCATCTAGTCAGACATGTATTTATTTGAACCTTAAATAATTGGGATCAGAAACAAGACTGTCTCTCAAATAGACTTTAAAAAATTAATTATACATCCAGAACTAAACATAAAATTGTTCAGAGTCAATATTCTATGTAGAATATTCCCTATTTTCTCCACTGGAAGATGAGCATACTTTTGCTGAGTCATTCACAAAAATTTTGGTTTATATCTTGATTACCATTACACTTACCTTGTCTTTAAGGATACATTTATTTATACAATGAGCATTTTTTTTATTTTAAATTATGTGTTTGATGAATTCTGAGGCCGAATGCAACAGGCTTGTACATCACTCATCTGTCTTCCTGCCAAACTTCTATTTCAGTGAAAAGACATAGAAAGCGACATCTCTTTATGATCTGTATTTCAAGAATTCTAATTGTAATTCAGGAAAGACCTTACTATTCTCCCTGAATAATGAAGAGTATTGCTCTTTAATCACTGCTTGATGGATTACAATCAGCATGTCTAGACAAAGTTCATGTTTACCTCCTAGTAAACTAGCAAGCAACAATTATTTATCTTGTCCATTTTTAATAAATATTTACTTATTTATTTAACAAGAAATGCTTTGAGAACTCAAAAGCTCACAAGACAGCATTCTCAGATGACAAACAGATCAACAATGTTGCATGCTAAATTGCTTTGAGGTATCAGGGAGACAAAAAAAATCAAGCAACGAGGTAATTAATAAGGATTTTTGTTGGTTTGGTTGCATCTGATTATCTTATCCCATGTACAGAACATTTAAGAAATTTCCTTCTACATACTCAAAATAGAAATATTTTCATATTTCTTGTGCTCATGTATTAAATTTATTATCTCTGATGCCCTTAGACTTTTCTGTAATGGCATAAGGCAATGTCTAGCATAAATTACAGTTATATTTTATTGATTTCTCTCCACACAACAGTTTTGTACAGAGAAATAGAATGAGTCCAATCCAATATAATATAAGAGAGAGTTTATTTCTAAAGTCAAATAACTTCTTTTACTGGTTATGACAAATTACCAGAAACAAAACCTCTAGCATATTCTAAGATTTTGCTAACTGTCCTGGATTGTAAATCTTGGATCGTTTATTTCTTATTGAACTTCATCAATATTACAATGCTAAGAAAAAGGTTCAAAAGACATTTATAGATGTCTATAGCTAAAACTTTTTACTTTTTTTTTTTTTTTTTTAATCTGTGGGTTTTTTTTAAAAAATTGTCTCTGTGTGTTTTGTGGTAATTTTTTCTCTCTCCTGATTTGGGAATATGCTATAGATATAAATTAAAAAAAATAAATTTAAGATCAAATTTTCAGTATTTAAGTCTGAAGTTTATGCTAAGAGTACCTGAGAAGTTTCTGTGTCCTGAGGAAAGTCCCTCCACCTATCCAGCAGTGGTATTATAAAGAGAGCAATGTGAAGAATAGCAGGAGGGATGCCCTTGTTTTAGCACTAGGACATACGTAAAGCTGATAAAATCATCAATTTTCTGATAATTCTCTCTTCATCATTCATTTAATTAATAAGTGTCTCCATATCCATGCTCTGCTGGTGTACTGTTTTACAACAAACATGTACTGACCCTACATTAATCCGTGTTTTGAAACACAGTATGCAAATAGCTAACATTCATATTTTCCTTCTGGCTGAAACAGAATTATATGTTTTGTGAGGTAGAGTTCTCTTCTTTCACTTTTCTTCTTCTTTTTCTTTTTGTTCTATGTAAGTTTCAGATCTTACTAGTGAGGATATCATATCTTTCTGAAAGTCCATGAAAGAGGGCATACTTGAAAATTTCAAAAAATAATTGAAATTCACAAGTAGCTTTGGATCTGTATTGCATCCACACTGAGCTACTATTTCCAAACACTAGATGTGTGCTCATCCATTGTGTGCATTATAGGTCTGCAAACAAGGAGAAGCACTAGTGTTTGCACATGTTTTTAATTTGAAGCTTTTTCACCCACTGTTGATAGACATTTAACCCTAAGGTGGGAATATATTTTATTTTTAGAAAGCCACTTTCTTACATAAGGGTGTTCATTCCCTGACTGTGGATCCATAGACCTGAAAAACTTAAAAACCTGTTAGGATTTACAGGGTTTCTGCTCAGAAAGAATGGTGGGACACAGGCACAGAACAGCCATGGAACTGGAACTGTGGTTACACTAAAAGTAAAGACAGTTCAAACAGAACTGCCCTCTAGCATCCTGAAACATGAAACTGTAAGTGGCTGGCTTGGTTTTTACTGCAAACAATATTTCAAAGGACAGAAGTTAATTGTGTGTAATGTCAATTTAAGTTTTAAAGAACAACAATATGATACAAGGACTTTAGTTCTTCTTTCTGATTAGGGAAACCCTTTCTGTAGTTGATTGAACCCAAACACCAGCCAAACACCTTCCCAGCCCCAGGGTTACTCCCCTCTCCAACAGGTTGGAAAGAAAATAGAAGGAAGGCAAGATAACGGATCAAGATCGCGACAGTGTAATAAAAAAAACCCTGAAGCTGTGTATACAAGCAAAGGAAAAGGATAAATTCATTCACTGTTCCCATTTGCAGGTAGATGCCATGACACTTTGTGGGAAGCAAGGCCTCCAGCACACAGAATGGTTGCTTAGGAAGACAAACTCCATAACTATGAATGTCTCCCCCTTCCTCTTTTCCCTCAGCCTTTATTGCTGAGCACAGTGTCATGGGGCATGGAACAAACCTGGGGTCAGCTGTGTCCCAGACTTGTCCCCTCTCAATCTCTTGACCACCCCCAGCCTACTTGCTTTGGGGTCCAACAGGTAAGAGAAAGTGACTTGATCCTGTGCAAGCACTGCTGAGCAGTAGCCAAAGCGCTGGTGTGTTAGCAACACTGTTTCAACCACAAATGCAAGGAGCAGCACCATATGGGCTGCTATGAAGGAAGTTGGCTCCATCCCAGCCAGGCCCAGTACCAGAACAGAGGTGGTTGTCATTCTGAATCAATGGAGAAACTGAACTTTCCAGAACACGGGAGAGATTCAGATTTCTATCACAGACATCTGTCAGTCCAGGGGTGGGGGGAGGGTGGGGGGAGGGAAATAAATCTTCCACTGGAGAAGAAAAAAAGCAAATGGGAAGTGTAGCAACATCAGTAAATTAAAGAGCAACATGAGTATTCTTGGCATGTGTCCTGACTGTGTTTCCACTAAAAGGTGATACTGTGCCCCTGCCTAGTGTATCCTGCTTTGATGGGTTTTGCCTTGATGCCAACACATCTCTCAAGATTTAGGATGTTTTAGTTACATCACACCAGTAGACAGTAGCATTTTATACGGCAAATGAAAGATGACCTGTGATGTTTGCAGTCTAAGCATATGCCTATGGAGCAGCCAGTACAGCACCTGCTGCGAAAAGCAAAGATAACTGATCCAGTATCTCAGGTACTCGCCACAGTTTCACAGCAGTAGCAGAAACACAGTAGGCTCATAAATCCCATTACAAAATGAAAGTTCTTCCTGCTCCAAGAAAGCTGGAACCTCAGGATGTGTGTAACGGGCACAATTTCTGTTTCCATGGGAAGAAGAATTACCTAAAGCTTTTCCCCTTCCAGACCTGTTTCCCATTCTGACAAGTCCTCGAGAAAATTGCCAGACAGACATAAATAACAGAATAGTTGAGGTTGGTCCACTGCCCTTGCCCAGGGACAGTCAGCTGGGCAAGGTTGTCCAGGCCTATGTTCTGTAAATTTAAACTGTTAAGTTTTGAGTACCAAAACAGCTGGAAACTCCATTACTTCTCTGTAGAACCAGCATTTGACAGTTACAGTAAAGATGTGTTTCCTTGTGTTCTGATGACATTTTCTGTATCTTTCTGTTGTTATTGCTTTTGCTATTTGTGTCCAATGCATTTTTTCTTGTCATTGGGCACTACCAAGAAGTGTCTGGCTCCCTCTTATTCATTTCCTTCCATCAAGGATTTATGTACTTCCACCCAGCTGTCTCTTTTCCTCAGCTGTCAGCCTCTCTTCATATGAAAGATACACCAGTACTTTAAGAAGAGATAAGGGAGAGGGATGACATCTTAATATTAGTAGTAGGAGAGCTGGATGCTGTAGTTATTTGTTTTAGAATATGCATTATAAAGTCTTTTTCTTTCCAGAAGAACCCAAATGAAGCTCAAACTTGCTGCTTGTATATGCTTACTCTACTTACTGTATTCTAGCCAACATATTTCCTCTGCCCATGTTCATGGTCCTAGTTTTCAACAAAATAAAGAGTGTATTTGTGTGTGCATTTTTTTTAGTAGATCTGAATCACTTTAGCCGCATTTTTGGCAAACTTCATTCACTTCATCTTCTTGGCATTTCATTATATTTTGTGATCACAAAGTCAACTCTCCAGCAACAAAGCGAAACACGACTCTTTGAAATAAATGTTGTCATTAACAAGCCGTGCCAGGCGCAGTGACAGATTTGCAGCTGTAATGAATAACATTTCCCACAAAGTTCTCCTGTCTGACAGAAAAGCTGTGACATTACTTCAGGCAACAGTGTTGGAAACGAAAAGATTGATTGATGCAAGTAGATAATTGAAACCTTAGTACTGTCACATGATTGTCAACCTAACAACCAGGCTACCACTCTACAATAACATTTATCATGCAACAGCCTCTCCATGAATAACACACACACATGCAGAGAAAACATGGGATATTTCTTCATGAACATGCTAATTTATCCTTACTAACTGATTAATTAAGTCTCAATCTCTAAAACAAAAAATGATTCAGTTACTTCTGGTATCTTAAGTTCCTGGATTCAGTTCAGAGCTTTTGGCAAAAGCCAAGAATACTTAATAGGAAGTAGAGATGCCTAGCACTGGACCTTTGACATGGCAAGCCATATTTTGTTGATGCCATCATCATCATATCTGAGTGCCTGAAGTTAGATGCAATAATCCATATTTACTCCTGCCTAGATAAGTCAGAAACTTTCAGAGGTTCTGAGATTCCAGAAGTTATTACTAATTAGTCCCTATGCAAAAAGGTTTGATGCAAGGCATCTAAATGATTGGATAATGGTTTTATTATTTATTTTAATGGATTTCAGAACACCCTTAAATAACTGGAATTAACTTAGATTCCAAAATCATATTTAAACTTAGAATAGTTCATCATTATTTTTTCATAATCCCATTAAAATTCACAATAGACATCTGCTCATTTAAGAAAATTTTTCCTCTTTCACCGCTCCTGTTACAGAATGTTTTTATTATATGGCTTCCTCTCCAAAAAACTTACAAACCAAGTAACATTTAACATACCTCATCCTTGAAATGATAGGGATAAAATGGATCCATGTGAAGCCATTGGATTTAGTAGAATAACACAGGTTTATAAATTAAACAGTAATTTTAATCTTAACAAATGACTGACAAAAAACACAGTGTTTAAAAAAGACCATCAGTGCATGTGGCATTAGTAAATTATCACGCAGGAATAGAGCTAATGTGGAAAAAGTCACTGATAGAAATACCAGGTAAAGAGGAGAGAAACCATTCCTTAAAGTCAAAAATAAATTAAAAAGAAACATTATTTCAATTTTTTTCTGATATTTTACAGCAAAACTTTCAGTTAATACTAGGAAAAAAAAATAAAAATACCAACCTGTTATGTTTTTATACCAGAAACTAAACATAATTCCCCTAATAAAACATGGCATGAAATCATACTCCAGAAAAGTTGTAGAGATTTTACCCTGCTACTGATGTTAAATGTAATATATTTTATCATTTGTCACTATTCTATAATTTATTTACCACTATTCAATACACAGATCTGACAAGACCAGCCCATAAAATGGGTTAAATTGTCAGCCTCTGCTGAGAATCTTGCCTGTCTTTTTCTGTTTTCGTCTTTTACTGATTCTCTCTATAGACATACCTTTCCTCAAGTTCCCCTCAGGCTTCCTTCAATCTCCTTAAGGTTTTTTTTCTTTCTCTTCTCTCCATGAGCTTTGTTTCAACTGTTCTGACAATCTGTGGACTGATTCCTGCAGTTCTTAAGCATTCATCATGTTCTCAGAAGCAGCTTTGGTTGACTTCACCAGAGGCAGCACAATTTCGCCTGTGGTTATTCGCTTTTCCTTACGTCTCTTTTCCATTTCGTTTCATTGACTGGAAATTTGATTCAATCTTTTTCTGCTCTGGCCTGGCTTCCTTCATTCCTGTAATTCTTTTCTGCTGCCTTTAGCCTTTGTTGTTTTTCTGTATCTCTTCTCTCCTACTGACAGAGTAAGAGGAGACTACTGAATTAGGAAGCAGTCTTTTGTTTCGGTAGGAACTTTAGAAGACAGAGACAAATACTGCCTGGGCTCAGGGAAAAATTAGGAGCCATAGAGATATTTCTTTCAATGAAATTCCTTACTTCCTAACTTTAAAAGCAGATAAGCCAGTAAAATAATAACATTTTCAGTGTGCTGAAAATTGGTTTTATTAAGGATTTTTTAATTCCTATGCTTGTTTTGGCTCACTTTTATTACAAGCAGGGAGTTATACCTCTATTCTCTTTGAGTCTGTTTAGATTTCATTTCATGCAGTATATTTTAGTTCATAATCAGCTAAAAACCTCTCTAAACTTAATACAGATTTTATTATTAGAAAACTAAATTTAGAGATGATAGTTGAATTTGGTTTTTTTTAAAAATAAACTTTCTTTTATGCTCAAATATTCATTTAGATATTTCATACTCTGATCAATTTTTCTGAAGTTCCTGTATGTCAGAAAACTGTCAGAAATTTGTTTTGTGAGCAATCTATTTGAATTAATTCAGATTAAACCTTATAACAGGATCAAGGTACTGCTGCAGGGATTAGTCTCAGCTGGATTTGATCCTTCACTGGACACAGCTCCCAGGTCCATGTCTGGTCCTATTCTGCAGTTGCAAATCTGCAGGTGGAGCAGGAGCCATCCTCCTGTGGCCACTAGTTCCCAATTTTTACCATCATGGGAGTCTCCATTTTCCAATCTGATAAGCACAGACTCTCTTTTTCTCCTTCAGTACAGCTGGAGGCTCAGACTCTTGACACTGCAAGGTCTCAAAGGAGACCCATCTGCTCTCTTTCTCCTCATCTCTGGCATTGCACAGTGTGCTGACCTCCTCCCACAGTGGTTCCTTCACTTGGTGGCAGTACCCAGTCACGCAAATCTGCAGGGAAAGTAAAAGAGACAGCAGAAGCTGAGGCAAACTGCAAAATGCTACGTCTTTTTCTCAGCAGAGGGTAAAAAACTTCCCTTGAATTTTCCTCTCCTCTGTGGAGACTCATTAAATGGAATGTGCTGTGGAATATCCTATCTCTGTGAGTGTTCTTTAATTCCTTAATATCTATGCAAAACTGTCTTCAAACGGCCACTATACATGAAACTAAAAGCATGATTAGTAGTTCATATTTTTTAAATAGGAGACTCCAAGTGAAAAAATTTAAGTCTACATAATTGTGATGAGACAATATGCACACTATATTTATCAATAGCAAATTTAAATACATAGGGGAATTGACATTGAAAAGCTCAATTCATAATGTGTTCCTATAAAAGAGGGAAACTATGAAAAGGTGAGGGTAGGAATCTCTTCTCTTTGCCTTCCTGCAAAGAGGCTGGTTTGACCTCAGTCTTTGTATTCTCCTTACATTTCAAGTGACTACCCAAATCTTCCACCACCTGCTCAGTGCCAGCCCCCAAACTGGTAAAAACCAGCCACCTTTCCTAGAACTAAACCATAAAATGCCAAATTCCATATGAAACATAAAGCTATTTTATTAAAAAAAAAAAAAAAAAGTAATGTATACTATACTAATACCAAGTGAAGTAACACAATAAATGAATAAATAAATTGCTCTGCCAGAAATTAACTCTTAATGCCATTAAAGTAATGAGGCATAAGGTCAAAGGAAAGGAAACGGGATTTTAAATTAGTATTTTCACTGCGGTGATGGAACCACTGCTGAAACCCCTAATCCGTTCCTGCTGACAGACCCATTATCTGCAATTATTCTTTATTCAAGTGTAAACCACCATTATGCATGGAGTCGTTGCTACTGCAATAAAAATTTTTTAAAGCCCTGTACTGTAAGTAGCAGCTGGCTTCAGCAAGCTGCAGGGCCCCACTGCAGAAAAAAATCCTTCAATTTTCAATCATAACTTGGGTCTAATTGTATCCTTTTGAGTAAACAAAAATAAAAGTCGTTGAAGTCTCTTGTACCTGGGCTTAGGGTCAATGTTTATTTACCTTCTGTAATGTGAAGACACGTTAAAGCTTCTGTTTGGAAAGCAATAAACAAAAATGGGTGTCGTGTTCTGTAGAAGGCACAGTGTTTTCGAGAGTTTTTTGTTGAGAAGAGTTGGCTTCCATCTCCCACAGAGATAACAAAGAATTGCAGGTCGTGCCACTGGATGAATGCAATGTTTCTTCAAATTTTCAGTAATCTGAATAATTTCCAGTCTTGACCCTAAAAAGATAGTTATCAAAAAAAGAGTGAACTCACAGGGCATGTTTTGCAAACTTTGGAGAGTGAAGAAATTTGCTTTCAGAGAAATCTTTGGCTCATATATCTAGAGGTATTGCCAAGAATTAGAAAATATATGAAATTAAAAATAAAATTTAAAAAAAAAAGAAAAGAGACATTTTATTCTTGTCATGGTCCTCATTACCTATAAGTAGGTTGAGAAATGCTGATCTGGAAGTCTTTTCAGTTCTGCTATAGGCACTAGGAGTGAATCAGTTACGCACTGCAGATATAGGATAGAGACTTCCCTGTGGCTCACACGGTAGGATGAGCTGATAAGTCCTGGCAAAGGCTACAAAAAGAATGTCTAGATGGTACTGGAGAAAAACATGAAAATTAGAACTGAAACTGCAGAATTAGGACAGAAAAGAAAGGTAGTGATGGCTGCCCTATGATCTATACCACACAGACCTGTGATTTCTCCTTTTCTCTTTAAACACAGCTCGGTGGTTAAATGTTCTAACATATGTTGCACTGCATAAACATCCCTATGAATGCTCTGACATACACCACATAGCACAAACATGTCCCATGAAGCTACTTCAATACTTACTATGCGGTTATCCAGGTGGACACATTTTGTTAAAGAAACCAAAATACATTATCAGTATATTATAGTTGTTACTCCAAGACTTGGCTAGTTGTACAGAGGGAGCTTTGAACCCATTAACCCTCTCAGGTTAACCCTAACTAGTTTTTTTTTTTTTATTACAAAAGGGACCCTCCCAGAAGAAAAAGGACAAATGATTGTTTTGGTTGCTTTTGTATCTGAGGCCTTAATTACATATGGAATATGTCTACAGAAACCTTTAAGGATCCAGAAAGAATATTGTAGCTCAAGAATGACAGCTGGGAGCCAGCACAGGAATTTCTTTAGAAGTTCATTCTAGTGACAATCATAAGACTTTGTGATTTTTTTTTCAGAAAGCTACAACAAAAAAAGGATATTTTAAAAAAATCAGAAAACCTCACATTATATCATTGTACACATTAAGATGATTTAGGTAAACTAAAAAAACTAAGAAGCTTAGGTTAGCTTTCTCATTTCTGACTTCATTCCTGTGAAACAAACACTGATAAGAAAACAAAGGATGTGTAGAAAATAGAAGTGTAGAATTGTTACTAGGTCTAAACAGATATAGGCATAATTATTGAAAATTACTAGAAGTTATATGTGCTTAAAGGTGTAAAATAAGAAATGTAAACAATGTCAGAAAAAAACTCTGATATGTAGCTTATACAGCTTTTGAGTACTCTCCCCTATATTTAATATTTCTCAAATCTGCCACAGCAGTATTAGTGCATTACTAAATCTAAATAAACCCAAATCCTGCAATAACCTATTAGATTTAGTCATCCTCCCTGATACCACAGAAGTCCTGTCTGAGCAGAAATCTCGTTTGCATCATGACCATTGTGCAAAGACATATTGCATCAAAATTATTATATAGGTAAAAAGTTTATAAGCAAGACTGGAAAAGTAATAAATGGAAGAAATAATGCTCCCTTTTCAAAATTCCAGCTTTATGACACAAAGGTTTTTTTACAATCTGAAGACACATACTTTGTCTGATTTTTATCTCACTGAGTCTGCATGAAAGGTGAGTATGCCAAGAGTGAGACCATCTCCTAATCCTCGTTCCTTGTACCCAGCATAGTGGTAGCACCGGCAGCAAGACCCCTTTCAGTCACAGAGAGGCACCAAGGTACCACTGTGAAGGAGGATGGCAGTCCCACACATGTCTCCTGGGCAGGCATAGTGGAAAGATGATTTGAGCATCATGGAAATGGTGTCTCTAAAGATCTTGAGAAGCCTTATCTGAGCAGCTTATAACTTAGTCATGTGCACTTAGAAAATATGAAGGCATATTTTCACCAACTCAGCAAAACCCCATCCAAGAGTGCAAGGCACTGAATTTCCTCTGTCAGATGCAAATACATTGGAGTCACTAAAGATTTGCAATGAAACAAGTAAGAATAATTTAACAAGCAAAGCAATATACTCTTTTCTAACCGTACTTAAAGAAGCCCAACACCTGAGTACTTGTGGAACTGGTTCCAAAAAGCTCTGTTCTGAACTGACACTATTCATGGAGGATTTCAGCCTGAATTTAAGTCTAAGTTTAGCAGAGTCAAAGTAAAGTAATCACGGGGCTTTACACTGTAAAACATCAAGAAGCCTGAACAAGCTGAATCTGTGTTTCCTCTGTCAAAGTAAGAAACCAGAAGGAAATAACAAGGCGAATTAGATATTTTCCTCTTTTTATACTTCTCAGACCTTCTTTTCTGGAATATATGACCCTGAGCATGACAAAGGATTTAGACTTTAATGTACAACCTAATTATTAATGTCAACTAGTTAAACCTCTTCACTGTACAAGGGTAATGGACAGTGGAAATAGGTGGGTTATTTTTATGGTGTTCAATATGATAGATTTAAAATATCTACAAACACTGTGTTAAGTATGATCTCTATTTCATTGGTGTAGATCTGCATCTATCACACCCATCTCCCAAGCAACTTGCTGCTGAGCAAATTGCTTGCACTGCCTTCTCACTAGAAGAAAATCCATTGCTACGGTATCCACACTGAGATATCATTTTAAAGGGAAATAGCCTGAATAGTAGGCACAGTTTGAATTGTTCAGTTTTCACATGATAAAGACATTGCCAGGTGTGTTAGGGGTAAAACATTCACATAAAGGAATATGAAGTTCAGTTCTTTTGGGGATAATAAGCTATGATTTTACAATTCTTTAAGCAATGTCTAAAAGGTCAAGCAATTGTGAAAACTGTAATGTTAAAACATCAGAAATGGGAATAACATCAGTAGCCAAACCTAAAAACGGTAAAAAGAGATAAAATACAGATAATTTATACAATAGATGTGATATCTGGTAGATCAACTGAGTAATTTATACATGCAATTCTGTGAAAATCTAGAATAATCATTCTATGAACTTTAAAGTTTTTTTTAAATAATTTCTGAAATAATTTTTAGTAGTTTTGCGTGCTGAGCCTTGCACATTTCCCTCTCTATACTGAATTGGGTGATACAGAAATATATTGCCATATTGTGGAAACACAATATAACATTTCAGACTATTCCTTTCTTACAGAATTGTTTCTGGTAGAAGTGCTATGCCCCTGTCACTTGTGTGACCCATGGTTTAGTTTTGAATTCTATAGGGTGTGGCTTCACCCAAGAAGTACTGGTGATAGTGGCTGGGATACATTTCAGTTGGATGCTGATGAAGTCATCACAGCAGTGTTTGTAACAGAGGGAGTAGAACAAACAGACCAAAACTAAAGCAATGACAGGTTTGATGACAAATAAGTATGTGGCTTTCATATTTCTAAATTTTTCTTAGAGTCTTTTCTCTCTCCCATCATCTCTTTCATTCACCATCACCACTTGGCTATTTCCCTATCAATCAAAACCTCTGTATTGGCTTTGGTTTAGTGTTTTTCATTTTTTTTCTTGTAGTGTGGTTTGATCTTCCATCCTAAGAAATAGTCATGTTAACCCATGTCACCTTCTGCTAGATTTGTCTCAAATAAATCATAGGAAGGAAGAAAACAAAAACTCATATTTCAAGGACTTAATATTTTAGTGGTTTTATTCTCACAGTGTGAACTGGTTATATTAAGTTCTTAGGGAGCTGATTGCTCAGTATAGTAGTTTATTATTTGCACACCTATGATTTATAGTGCCTTTTTATATCCACTGCACTTTTATTACCAGTCATTCTCAGACAACAGCTTTTTCAAAGTGCTCTAAAGAAGCACATTGTTTTACGAAACACAGTCAGCTGAAGAAGCTGAGTGATCAAATCTGGCCAAGATATTTTGCAATTTTCCCACACCGGAGTACATGCAATTCCAAATCCAGTTAGAGGCTACTACAGATGCTACTTATGAAGAAAGGATGTGACTGGTCTGTGAAAAGAAGTGAGTGAGATGAGTGATGTACTAGGTGATGTTTTGTTGCACAATTAAAAGAATTCTCTGCCCTTCCCTGTGCAAGAGTTTCATTGCCTAGAAGCACTTGGTCTCCGATTGTCTTCAGGAGAAGCTCTCCCAGCAGCCACTTCCACACACCCACATGCTGCAGGGACTGCCAAACTTCAGTTTTGCCTTCAGCTGTTTGTCACCTCATCCAGGTATCTTGCCATAGCCCAAAATTCTGTAAGAGCAACAGCATGCTCTAAACATGCTTTTAAACTTCCTCTTGCTCAGCCCACCTACAAGGCTACTTGGAGTTTCCACAGTCTCTGCTGCTGTATCAGGGGAGTGGGCCTAGGGTGAACAATTCCTTCTCTATCATGAGAATATGACAACACTGCTGAAACTAAACTTCTTTGCAGACTAATGTCCCAGAATGCCTGACAGCAAGAGAAGAGGTTACTTTGCAAGTAACCTAACAGAGCTGTTCCTGAAGAATTGGGAAATGTTTATTTTCCTAAGATGGAAAAGTAACATCAAAATTGTTTCTTTTCCAAACACTGCAGATGGAGAAAACCATTTCACATCACTGTGATATCTCAGGGGACTCCCCTGATAAGAACTGTTCTGACAACCTTCATAGTCTGGTTGCTCATCCAAGTTACCTTGATTACACATTTTATCTATGCAGCTTATAGAGGTGACTAAAAGCTACAAATATTGTAGAGCAGTAAAAAAAAAAAAAAAAAAGTGTATGAGCTAAATACTGTGTGACAAGTATTTGACTGACTGATACTCACCCTCTAGCTGGGATCTGATAGCTTCTTTGAAGGAAAAGATAGCCAGTCAATTTGCCCAGCACCCTGTTTTATTCCCTTTCTCCACTTTTCTCTCAGTTGTTTCAACTAGTTGAAGGAACAGAAACTGCAATGCAGTTGCTTAATGCCTAGAACTAAAAGGGGGAAAAGATCATTTAAACTTTTTCTTCATTTCTTTTTACCCTGAGAGAAAAAGGAAGCCCTACAGGTAACTTCTTTTTGAACTAACAGAAGCAAAGATATAAAACCTTAGTCAGCTCACAGACAGAAAATTACTCTCTCCTCATAGAACGTATAGAAATTTTACTGAATATTCTTAAACAGCCCATCCAGGAGATCCTCTCATTTATGAGAGTACTGTTTCACAAGCTTTTACTTTTTGAAATTCTCCATTAAATTAGCTCTCTCTACCTCGCTTCAGTTCATGCAGCAATTGTCACCTAACACTGAGTAATTTTGTCCTGTTACATATTTTCTCGTGGAATTATGTTCTGCTATGATCTGTATTAGATTCTGCAAGAAACTACTGTACTAAATTGCTAATGTAACAGTCCCTTTCTTGCTAAATGAAGGTCAAGGACAGACTCATTTGTTTTTTCCTAAATTACTCCACCTAATTGCTCTTCCTTTCCACATTGATTCTGTGGAGGGTTTCCAACTGCATTCTCTAACTGTGGGATAAGTGTGGTGGATGACAGAGCCCAGCTTTGCAGGTATCTTCTGGATTAGTGGGTCTTCATCAAAGTAGGACATAGTTTTCTGTGGTATAGTTCAGATGTATTAGTCCTTTATAATATAAAGATAAATCATTTTTACAAGTAATTTTCTTATTTTCTCCAATTCCTTATTTATCTTTTTGAGAACTGTCCTTGGAACAGGAAGAATGGATGGCAGAGAGGTGAAAGTGGTATTTCTTAGATGATCATTAAAGACATTGCAGTGAAACAAGGAGAGCAAAAACATGGACCAAGGATCTGATTTCATAAATTTTCGAGTATTTTGTACAAAACACATTTCAGACTTCATAATAATATAGGCTTTTCTAATAAATATAAACAAAATTAATTTACAACAAGCTAGCAGATGAGGGGTTGAGATTCTGAGGCATTTTTTTTAAATCATCTGCTTGTGAATTCATTTACGTTTTTGATGAAACTGACCAGGAAGGTGACTCTTAGGAGTGCAGTTAATAATGGATACTTACTGAAAATCCTTGGATTAGAGAAAATCTGCAGTAAAGCTCCCAAGTATTGTGGATGTCACAGCTTACTAATGTAGTCACAGACTCTTCTGTGCTGCAGTCTAATAACACAGTTAATATTAACGTTAAATTTAAAAACAGAGGATCTACCTGAACAAAGCTCACTGTACTGTTTCCATATAGCTTTAAAATTTACATATCAGTATTTGATAATAAAAAGAGAATAATAAATGAAACACTGGAGCAAGAAAGTAAAAATTAGAAGTTGAGTTCCACCTTTATGGTCCAGGCAGTTGTTTCTCCTTGTGCAGAGCTCAGTAAGAGTTTTACTTGTGAAATAAAATTAGATCCAAAATGTCTAATAGTGTAAACGAATGGGAAAGGAACCTCAACTCAAACTTTACAAATAGAGGAGACCAGAGGAGAAAATGGAGTATTTGAATGTGGAACAGAACTGTATTGTAAGGAGAGGGCAAACTATAAATATATATATATATATATATATGTGCATATATGTGCATATATATATATATATAGCAAGCACTTCATATCTTTCATGAACTATTCAGTCCAAAATCAAAACTCTTGCTGTAGCTTTTATATTAAATGCCATGCTATTTTCTAGATTAGTACTGCTCATTTACTTTTGAGAAGAACACAGGAAAGGTAAATTTAGAATGCACATAGTACAGAAAGTTGGTTGGTGGTCCTTTATCAGCTGAGAAGTGAGTCTAAGCTTCTACAACAATTAACTGTTCAATCAAGTGAAACCCCTTTCATGTGGTAAAATCCTTATAAATGCAAATCCTAATCATAAAATCAGACAGTAGGAGTGACTGTCCCACAGAGAACTTTAAATACAGCTTTTAATAAATGCTACATCCAAATTGCTAAAACCATAAGTCATCGGGTCTCCTGCTGGTCTGACAAAAAAAAATGGTCAATATCATGAATATTGAAACAGAGATTTATTTCTAAATCTTCACACTCTTGCTCACTTTCTGTCTCCAAAGACTCACAAACAATGCAACAGACAATTTTGGTGCTGAAATATTTTTTGAGCTGCTCTAAGTAAAGGAAATTTCTTAAGGCTAAAGGATTCATATATAAACCACAAAGATGATGTCATACAAGGATTTGAAAAGGAGAGGCTTGCCATTGTCACTGCCCGATACTGGGATCAGGTCTGTGAGTGTGTAGTCCAATCTTTAGTTACTTTTGGTTATTCTGATAACTAAGTTTCTGACAACTAACCTATGGACCCGTTACAGGGGCTATGAAAATTATTAGTCTTTCTTATGGGTGAGATCTCAAAGACTTCTTACATCTTGGAGGGATTCCCATCAAGCTATAAAGAATATTTCTGTGGCAGATTGGCTCAAATGCCTTGAAGTTAGAAACTGCTCAAAGGTAAACAGTGAACGTATATAACTGCTATAGAATTAGAACGTATTTTTTAAAATTTATTACACACATTTTAAAATAACTCTATTTAAATCTGGGTTTGTATACAAAACCTTATTTATTTGTTTTTAGACAGCAGTTAAGAAGTGCACCCAATACTTCTTAATTCAAACATATGAAGTAGACCTAGTTTACGGCCTGGAGATCTGTTGGTGTAAATGTCACCTGAAAAATCTAAGAACATAATAATGGAACAAGGGGAAAGAGTACGAATGGTCTGGAGAAAAACAAAACAAAACAAAACAAAACAAAACAAAAAAAATTTTAAAAAAACAACCCAACAAAACACAAACAAAAAGAAAACCCCAAAACAAAAATGTGGGTTCTTGGATATCAAAGGCATGGCTCCAATATGGGGTTTTTTATTAACTAGTGATACTTTAAAAAATGACTGTTATTTTATTTCCCTCAGACGGTATTCTCTTCCACACTGCAAATCTGATTAGATTTGGATCAAAGCCTTGAAATTCACCTGCATGCTGTTTCCCAGTCCATCAGCTGCAGACTGCTGGTGGAAGGTTCAATGATCAAACAGCAAAGCCGAGCGCTCGTCTCAGAGACACACAGATACGTGCGGAAGACACAGGGGCACACACGCGGAGGGCACTGACAAACTGCTAGACCTGGACAAGGTTCTGCCTTCAGCAGCACCCAGATACAAGGCTCAGATAAAACAAGATCGCAGCCAGCAAAGTCTCTCCCCTTCAGCTGCCAGAGGCTGAAGGTCGATAGCGCAGCCACACGCACAGCACTCATCACCAACTGCCTAGTGCTCTCTGCAAACGGGTCCCCCTATTACAGACACCCACAAATACTCCAAATTCTCAGGTCACTCTCCTTTCCCCTTTACAAAAGGGAAATTTGCAGTTGCAAATTTCACCTTGGCAATCTCTGAAGCTGTGCCTGGAGCTTCTTAATGGCCCATCAGCTAGTGTCTGGAGACTTTTGATCTTTGGCATTGCCTCTGTTAACCCTTGCCTACCAGGTTTGTGTCACTGTACATTTTTATCATTTGCCTCTTTACTTATTATCTCCTTTAAAATTAATTGGTTTTCCTTGGCCAGATAACCTTAATGAATCAGATGCTCACACTCTCCATGTATTCTTACAGGACCCTCAGCTTCTCATCCCCAGAGTCATCATCATTATCATCATCATCATCATCATCATCATCATCATCATGGCTAGGCTTCACGAACGAAGATTTGAGAAGGGCTCTACCCACGCTTGCTACAAGTGCTCTGATGACTAAAAAGGCCAGTGTGAGATAGACGAGTCCAGTTGCAGAAGGCACAGCAGAAAGACTCCCCATGTGATATCGACAAGACGTGATTCTTTCTGCATTGTCTTTTCTCCTCAAGAGTGATCCTGCATGTCTTCTCAAAAGCAGCAGCAGCGTTATAGATGGTGTGTCTCCAGGCCTCCCAATTGGAAGCCAGAGTAGACCACTGGTGGTGATCAATATGGCCAAGGCTGAGGGATTGTTTCAGGCAGTCCTTGTATCTCCTTTTCGGGGCTCCTCTCTTGTGGCAGCCAGTGGCAAGTTCCCCATAGAGCACGATCTTAGGGAGGCGGTGGTCCTGCATCCTGGAGATGTGCCCTGCCCAGCACAGCTGTGTTCTCAGCAGCATGGCCTCAATGCTCGTGACTGCTGCCTGTTCAAGGACAGACGTGTTGGTCACAAAGTCAGTCCAGTGGATGTTTGGGATTGTACAGAGGCAGCGCTGATGGAAGCGTTCTAAGAGATGCAAGTGGTGGCAGTAAATGACCCATAATTCAGATCCATATAAAAGAGTAGACAGTACAATGGCTCTGTAAACACTGATCTTAGTACTTTTCTTCAGGTGTTACTCCCCAAAGTAACTTGTGAGTTCCGGGATGGGTAGTAGTCCAACAGAGCTCAGCAGAGCCACCTGCCTATGTCTCCTGTTTTTTCTTAGGCTGGACAGAGCTCTGATCGTGATACAGTCTCCTTTGACAGTTTTGGTATTTGACCCTTGAGACTGGTAATGATCACTGCACCAAAAGACACAGGGCATGATCCCTTAGGCATGGTCACCAATTTTTCTGCCTCTCTTCCTTCTTCCTGTCCCGCTCCGATCACTCTGCCTCAAACTATAAAGCTGGATGCACGAAACCACATGACACGGCTAAGCATGCATCACTGTGAGAGGGGTCTGGCCAGGGAAAGAATTCTCAGTTCATAAGCAAAGACAGTAGGTTCACTAGTTAAGAACACTGTTACTGTTATAAGTAAAATAGAATTATCACAATTTCTTATTTTTCTTTTATATTTTGAATAATGATACTAGATTTAAAAATTGGCTGTAATGAAACAGAGCCTAAGATTAGCATGATAATAAAAAGAGGTTTGCAGATCCTGTTTGATTTCAGCTTTTCAGAAATGATAAATTTCAACTGCTAGCAAGTGGTGGCACTTCCTGTGTAGCACCATTTCATTAATAAAGGCTAGTATTTCAGAGTTAGACTTGTCAGAAATCCTGGAGACAAATCTCAGCTCTATTACAGCCATCATTGTTGCATTGAGCAACCCTCTGAGATGGGTATTAATAAAATCTTTAGATGACACTACAGACTTTTAGGATTCCTCAGAGCTGCCAATTTTCAAGGTTAAAGGAACTTCATTTTAATGTTAAGGTGTTCAACAAAGGTTTCATTTTTACTCACTGCTTCAATTTAAAACAGCAGTCTTCATTCATCACTCATTACAGATGATTCTGTTAATATTTTATAACACGAAGAATGATGCAGATATTGATTTTTCTTTTTTTTTTTAAGATTAGTTATATTCCTTTGTCACTTATTACATTTCAATACTGATTTTGTAAGCTTCTTTTTTTTTTTAAAAAAAAATCTATCTTGGCCATCGTCTTTCTTTTCTGTCTTCTTTTCTTCAACTGTTATGTTTACTTGCTTTTTCTGAAACAAAACACACACTTCAAGCTGCTGCCCTGAAAGACAGAGGAAGCAAAACATATTCTACCTTGTTAGCATTGTAAGTCAAAATCATTTTAACTTCTGTTGAGTTTCCACCTGCGATCCTGGGTGCTGCACCTTATCCTTCCAGGTCCCAGGTCTCTGCAACTTGTATACACCCAGCATTCACAAGTCCCTGTGACCTGATCCCTCTCCAGTGGCTACACTCAGACCCCCTTACACAAGCACACACACAGAGTCCCTCATCCAAGAAAACTGATAGAAATGGAGTTGAATGAGAAGCCAGCACCAACTGGAGGCACCGGGCACAAGGCGTGGCTGGACAAGTGTACCCCTCTGTTGGCTGTTTCCACTAAACAAACCCCTATTATGTCCTGTTCCCTCTATTTTCCCTCATTTTTTCCTTCTGAGTGAACCCTGATTCCTGCTTTCCCTTGCCTTCGGTACCTGCCTGAACATATCATAATTTTTGTACAATCCCCAAATGCTCTTTCCCCCATAATGGGCCCACAGTGCCAGTAGTTACATCCATCCTGGTCTGTAGGTAATCTCAGGACAGCCTCTTCTACTGGCTCACAGTGGTGGATGCTTTTCCAGACTCTCAGGGCTGATGCTCTCCTGTGATGCCCTGGAGGGCCAGGGTGTGGGCTTGTGTCCTCTGACTGGGTTATTGAGGTTTCCCTGCTTGGCTCCATGCCATTCCTTCATGTATGGAGAGACTGGATTGAGTGTTACCTGTGTCTTCAAGACATGCAAGAAAAAAACATGGGAAACTGTGGGGTAGTCAGCCTCACCTCAGTTCCTGTGAATATGGTGCAAATAACTCTGGAAACTAGAGCACATGAAGGATAAGAAGCAATTAGGAGTAGTTAACACTGATTTATGAAAGGGAAAACATGCTTACCCTACTTAACAACCTTCTACAATGATGTGAAAAGCTTGGTGGATCAGGGGGGAGCAGTGGATGCTGCTTACCTCTATTTTAGTAAGGCTTTCAACACTATATCCTCTAACATCCTCACAGATAAACTAATGAAATATGTCTAAATGGTAGACAGTGTGGTGGACTGAATGGCTGGGCCCAGAAGGTGGTGATCAGAGGCAAAAAGTGCATGTAAATGAGATCTCTATGTAGTGCTATTTAAACACTTCATTAATTATTTGTATCGGAGTCAACGATGTTAGAGGTCCTTTCCAACCTTAGTGATTCTGTGGTTGTATGATTTGGATTATGGGGCAGATGACAATGACAACAAAGCTTACATGTGATACAAAACTGGGAGTTGTGACTGATATGCCGGAGGGTTGTGATGGCATTCAGTAAGGACCTCCACAGGCTGGAATACTGGGTAGACAGGAACTTCCTTTCATCAAAGGGAAATGCAAAACACTCACCTGAGAAGCCAAAATCCCAGGCAACAGTACATATTTAGGGCTGACCAGATAGAAAGCAACTCTTCAGAAAAGGGCCTTAGTATCCTGGTGGACACCAGCATGTCAAAGAAAGCCAAAATCATCCTGGACTACTTTGGGAAGAGTGTTGTTGCTAGCAGGTTCAGGGAAGGTGATCCTTCACTTCAGCTGAGCTCTGATGGGACCACACCTAGAGAGCTGGGTTGAGTTGGGTACTCCCCTGTACAAGAAAGACATGAACATACTGAAGTGAGTCCAGCAGAAGGCCATAAAAATTATTAAGGGACTGGAGCAACTTTTATAGAACAGGAAAGGCTGAGAGAGCTGGGACTGATCAACCTGGAGGTGTGGAAATTCAGGGTGGATCTTATCAATCTGTATAAACACTTCCTGGGAGGGAAGGAAGAGAAGCCAGACTATTCTCTATAGTGTCTGTTTACAGCACAAGAGGAATTGGACACAGAATGCAACTGCACACAAGAAAACCTCTTTTTACTGTGAGGGTAGTCAAACACTGGAATCAGTTTCACAGAGAGATTACGAATTCTCTCTCCACGGAGATATTCAAAACTCAACTGGGCATGGTCGTAGGGAGTAGGGATTAAACTAGATCTCAAGAAGTCCCTTTCAACCTGAATAATTCTATGATTCTCTGGGAGGAGTCTTCACAAAATGTATGAAAATTGCTACAGGAAAAGAATACCTGGTTGAAGTGGAGCAAAAACTAAGGAAAGATGGCAGATTACTTTTGAGAATTGTAACTTTACCTGACATCCATCCAGAACCACCAAAGCAAGAAAGAAAGAAGCAATCAGGGACACAAAGGAACGAGGAAGGGGAAATACTTACCTAAATGCATCATTCCAGAAACATCCAAAAAATACTTCAAGCTACCACTCTTGATTAAAAAAAAAAAAAAATCTGGAACTCTTAGAGCTTTCATTATATCATTAGCTTATTTCAACTGATTTGTAAGGATTGGTGAGGGTTTTTTTTGTAAATCAGTCTGAGTTGGTATGAACTCTGTACCATTTGCTGCTTGGTGGAATCATGATAAATGCATGACCACAATATATTAGTAGAAATGTTTCAGCCTAATGGATGTATAATCCATGAACCAGATATCTTTGAGGTATCATGATCTTGGAGAAGTTAGATATTAATGGTACCAAGGGAACTATTATGATCCAGTTTGCTAAAAAGAGCATTCAGTTTAATCAGATTCAGGGCCATAGTACTGTAAAGAGTGACTCACACTTGAGCTAATGTGACAGTCGAACTCTCTTCACATAAAGTTGACTTGGAATACTGTGGAGATATATTAAAGGAGACTTTAGGTGTATAAGCACTATGTTACACATTTGTATTTTTTAGTTAAAATCACATGTGACAGGAGGATAAAATCTGAGTATCAACCACTTGTAATTTAATTCAATTACTGTTTTGACTTATTTTATTCCTTTTCTTACTGCTTTAAGCCATGGTTTGCGAAGTACCAACATTTTAGTGAGGCAAAATTGTATAAAAACTACCATAGATTAAAAAATCATATAATGCATTTAATAACTGATTTGCAAACAGTCTAAGACATGCTTTGTATGAAACTCCTTGCATTACTTCAATAACAGGCTGATATCTGGAAAAGGGCTACAAAACCCTGCAATTATAATCAGGTTAAGAATGATGTTCTCATTTAATTACAAATCTTGATTAGGGTCTTCTATGATAGGTTCTCTTTAATATTAAGATTAAATAATGAGCTCCATAAAAGCTATCCAGTTTGTCTGACCTTTATATAACACTGGGTCAGATACCAGCGTACTGTAAAAGTGCCTTTTATGAGTCTGTTAGCTCAATCTATGTATCGACTATATTTGAATTCCATTAATGCATCTGCTGTCAGAATGAAGTCTAATAAAATAAAAGATGGGCAGGGAATGGTAAAAAGCCGATTTTCTGTGTCTCATGACCTAGAAAAGTATCCTAAGGGAAGACCATTAAGTAAATTAGGGAATTTTCAGATATATGCCTATGTCTAGTCAGAGTCTTAGATGCTTGAATTTAACATCAAATATGGAGGTAATGCAGAGAAGTATAATTATTCATCTATAACAGTCCTCTTTATAATTAAAGCCTATTTTTAATCTTCTTAAACTCGTCAGTTTAATTTTAAGATTCATAAATTTATACATTTTATGAAACAAAAAAGTTAATACTGTAGTCTGTCTACTGAAAAAAATATCATTGAGTGTTTTATGAGCATTCACAAAATAATATAAGGGGGGGAAAAAGCAATGGAAAAAGACATGCTATAGTTGTGACGATTTTCACAATCATTTAAATGATAAAGTTTAGCTTGCAAAAAATGAATTTTAAGGTCTCCAGCTTGTAAATACTGGCGACAAAGTTTAAAACAAGTTCACATGAGATTTGCCTGAGAACTGGTAATATTTCATAACACAGAAATATTAACAACACTGAATATCAGACATAATTCTGCAGCAAATGCAATGTTTTTAAGTTCAAAATATACTGCAATATTATAATATTATTTTAACCTAAATCTCAAGTTGTTCTTTTCAAATTCTCCTACCAGATCTTCTGGGGATTGAGATTAAGATTGTTCTTGCTCAATTTCTTAAGATTTTCTGGTCTTGACTTCTTTCTTCATCAGAAAGAAGCAGTAATTAAAAAGCATATATGAAAATTCTGACCAGCAAAGGGGAAGGGCAACACAAGTCACTGAGGTGCATTTTCCATTAAGTATTATTCAGTCTGTTCAAAGATGCAATGGTTATTTTTTCCCTGATAATTTTCAGGAGAATTTCAAATATTTAGTTTAAAGGTGTTCAATGTTTTCTAGCAAAAAATTAGAATTATGGGGTCTTTCCATGACAATTATAATTTTAAAAAGAAAAAAAGCAAATAAGATCATTTTGTTAAGAGATGTAAGTCAGCTGTAATAGTAAAAACTTAACATTAAAAGAATGGAATTCAGGAGGTCCTATTGTAGAAAATGAGATAAACAAAGTAATTCTTTTGTTGTACCTAGGAGCAAACAGAAAATGGCATAAAACACAAAACCAATACTTATGATAGCAAGACCGGTGGTAGAAAACATAAAAATGTTTTTCCCATCAATTTAATATTGGTTTAAAATTACCAAAATATGAAAAATTAAAGTGTTTACATGATGACAGCCTCTGCCAGACCTTTACTTCGGCACACAATATTCACTGTAACTAAACCTTTTATTTCAAAGCATATTTGTGGTTGTAAAAGTTTGCAGTTCCTATTGCAATTTTAGCCTGTAGTTCTCAAGATTTATGGTCATATTTTATATTTTAGCAGAGATGTGTGCAGGAAATCTGATCCTGCTATGGAATTCAGGAGGACTTAAAAAAAAAAAAAAAAAAAGATTTTGTAAACATACCTCACACCTGTCTGAATAGTAATGGTGTTCAAGAGTTAACATCTTCTGACTTTTGAGTCAGTCCTATTTCAGACTATTCTCTGCCATATTCCCTCAGTAACAATTTTGCTTTATTAAAGAATTTTGATTTTTTTCTTCTATAATATTATACCTAGGCATGTACAATCTTACTTCTTCTGTTGAAACTAGTGAGGTTCCTTTCAGGTCTTTCTAATATTTTTATCTGGCTGAAACCTAGGGGATTAAGCAAATCAGTAAAGTAGCTCACTCTGGAACCCATGTCAAGCTGAAGATTCAGAGGGAATACTGGGACTGAGTGCCATTTTGAAGAATCTGAACATGAAATTCAACTTGAGGCAAACCTGCCTTTGGAACTTATTTTCTTCCTCCATAGACTGCGCTCTAAAAAACAAGACTACAAGACTAGTTGCCTATCTTCTAAATGTCTATCATTAGGTGAGATGACTCCTAAACAATGAACTGCTTCTCTCCAACCGCTTTTCTATTAAGCCAGGGAACATCTCCTCCATTAAGAGTGCTGACTGAAGTGACTTTCATTTAACTCTCACCAAATCCTTTCCACCCGTCTTAGTTCTGGCCAGGACGAGGTTAATTTTTGCAGTAGCCAGGAGGGGGCATTGCCAGGACCCAGACGTTCTTCTATACCACCTCATTGCCGGGGGTGGAGGAAGGGTGTTTCTCCTTGGGAGGAGATAATTCCAGTTCCAAGCAATCACGTCTGAATCATTTGCCTATCTTGTACACTTTGTTATTAATAGTGTTGCTTTCTTATCTCATTCCTGTTTCCAGTAAATTGTTCTTATCTCAACCCATGATTTTCATCTTTTGTGCCTTGAATTCTGCACTTCAGGACACCACAGGGGTGGGGCTGGGGCAGACAGGGGACAAAGGGAATAGCACATGGTTTGTAGATTCTCAATGGGAGCACTAAAGTGAGGGGTACCATTCCTAAACCACGACACCACCCTGTTCTCCCTAGGAAACTATGTGTCAGCTCAAGACCCATATTAAAGGACTCCAGCTTTTAAGTCCTTTCATGACACCAGGTTGTAAGCTAGTTCTCTTATAATCATATTTGAAAACTTGCAGTATAATTAGTTCAGAAAAATCCTGTTTTGGGTTTATGTTCTTAAACTTTATAACAGGTTTTAAGACTTTTTGTACACTGTAGCTGCCTCAGAAAAGCTTAACCACGCTTAGAGATACTCAACAGTTTAAGAAATTCTGCAGATGGATTTAGTGCTGCCATGATCCTATACACAATTTCCAGCTTCAGGGCTGCTAATTTCACCTGTGCAAGTCATAGGAAAAAGCAATGGCAAAGATGCTACTATACACAAGAGGTCTGCTCATATCAGGAAGACCCTTTCTGGCTCTCAGCACTGCTCTAATTCTGTACAGAATTAGTCTTGCACCCCTGTGGCCTGTGTTCAAGACAGTGGAAAGGGAAACTAAAGCTGCATTGTAATTTACCTGGCTCTGATGTATGTCTGCAGATGAAACCTATTTGCCAGAAGTAAACTCAAAGAAAAATGCTACTGCAAAGGAATAATTTATTTGGGATTTTTTTCCCCAATTTTTGTCCTCCCATTGCTTTGGAGTTTTCTGCTTGCTTCTATACAATTTACCTATCACAGAGCCAGCATGAATATCATGATGAATTACTTTTAACACAGAGCTTAGTTCCCATCCTTGTCTTGTACAGTAACTCAGAGGTATGAACTTCTTCCCAAAAAAGAGAGGAAGCAGGGAGATACACCCTTGTATTCAGGTGACAGCCTTCAAACTGTCTCTCTCCTTATGACAAGTGAAGATGACAATGAGTAAGACCTCCTGTGGATCACAATATTATCATAACATCTTACTAGATGACTGAAAGTACAAAGAGATCCTTGAAACTCTGAAGGGGTCAATATTCTCTGTGAGTGAATTGATGAAGTAGGTGCCTTACTGTGACAAAAACATGGGGTGAGTTTTAAGCACAAACTGAATTAGATATCTAGATAATCTGAGAAAAGCCAAATGCTATGATGTTGAAACTCTTATATGTTTTCAAGATTGCAAATAAGATGCAACAGACTCTTTATAATTAGC
Organism: Pyrocephalus nanus; assembly: GCA_038380795.1. NCBI lineage: Eukaryota > Metazoa > Chordata > Aves > Passeriformes > Tyrannidae > Pyrocephalus > Pyrocephalus nanus. The sequence goes on from CM076260.1 coordinate 48,855,685, forward strand.
AATCATAGTGGCACCAGAATCAGGTGCAAAAACTGGAGAATGACTATTTGCTTTAAAACAACCTTGCTTAATCATCCTGTGATGGCTCAAAGAATGATGAGACCTTTTAGAAAATCATTAGCAGGGCTGTCTTGGCCAGCACCTTAATTAGACTTTCTATGAACTTGGGAATTTTGGTAAAGGTGACATTTGCATCAAAGAATTTTCCCTTTTGTTTTTCAGTGTATGATCATTTAAGAGAATACAGATCATTTATGTTGGCATTAAGAGCTTTTCATTCTTCTCCAGGTACCAGGTATCATTCATGCAAATTAATTCACACAGCGATTAAAAAGCCTATTAATCTCTTTAATATCCAAGAGCCTAGTGACTTAATCATTTTTACCTTTTGTTATGTTATAAGAACTTGCCAGTTTTTTTGCTATTAACCTCCCAATTTTATGGTTTCATCGAGTTAAAGCCATTTCTTCCAGTGAGAAAGGCAAGGGTGACACAGGTAAGTTAAATGATTTTCTTCTTAAGTTATTGATCCTTGAGACCTGCTTAAGTTACAGCACTCTTTTTTCCTAATTGCTGTAAATTACATTTCTGTCATTACATTTCTCAGAGAGGATCTTCATATAAAATAGTAGTTTTATATGAAAATATTTTTAAAAATAAATTTCAGGTATTTGAATATAATGGAAACACATCTTCTTCATATGTTTTTATGAAAATAAATTATTTTTATTAGAATTATCAGGGGGAAAAGGAAAAAAATATCTATTAGGCATAGATAACATACAGAAAGAAAAAAAAGACACAGAAAACACCAGAAAGAAAAATTTCAAAGATCTTTGTTATCATAGATTTCTTCTCTGCCTTGTTTTTGTCTTTTGCTTTAATACATATGTGAACAGCACAGCTCCGATGCATAGAATAGGTTGTTAGAGTCTCTGTAAAGAAGGCCTCATTTGTTATAGTGTTTAAATATAGATTTCAGGACTGAATACAGAAATTGAGCACAGATTTTTAAAAATATTGATTCAAACAAAACATTGTTCTGTCATGATAGGTGACTGGCTACATTCTCTGAGATATTTTGCAAACATTCTGATCATGAATTCCTAATACTGGAAAAGTTTTCTTTGGTACAGAGGAAAGTACTACCTGAAATACATAAAGAAAGGTATAATGGGTCATTCATATATTAACTAGTGACATACTGCTTCAATCTAGCATAATATGAGCTTGAAATAACTACCTTTATTGTCACAGGAAGAGTCATTTAAAACTCCATCCCCTGCCCTGTAGTAGGTTTTGACAGATGAAGATTGTTTCTCAAAAATGTCTTTATAAAAAGTATAGAAAATAAATTTGATATGATGATAAACCTCCTGTCAGTGACCTATAATACAGCATGCTTTTTCTGTCCTTAGGGCTGCTTAACCGGACTGCTGAACGCCTTTGATTTCCAGGAGGAGTTCATTCAACATATCTGGATACTCCAGTTTAGCACAGAAATGATGAGTGATTCATAGCAGTACAGGACATCTCACTTAAATATCAGGAAAACATAGGTAAGAAAAAGACAAAATTTTTAACTAGGTTTTTATCTAGGTTTTCTCTGAAGTCATGAAGTTATGGTATCTAAAACAGACTAAGAATTAATATTTGTTCTTTTATACTCCCTTCACAGATACGATATTCTTTTTTCTCTCCCTCCCTCTCTATCTCTCTATACGTATATATATATATATAAAGGGAGTGATGGCATTTTATTCAGTTACACTAGCACCACTATCTGTACAAGGAAATCAACAGTGGAATATTGGCCTGCAAAAATAGCAGCCCAGATAATTTTACATAGATTATTGTTTTCTTTTTTATGTATTTGTTTTGATTGACTTTTTTTTTTTTTTTGAGTGGGGGGGGATGGTCTTGCATAATCCCATTATTGCCATGTTTGAGTGTTTAACCTCAAGACCTTCCTCATTTCTCCTATTCTCTGCCTACCCTGCCCCCTCTCAAGAGAGATAAACACACAAGCTCAGTCATTTGGCAGCTTGAAGAATGGAGACACAGAGGTATAGCAATTTGCCAAGGGTCAAATAAAATACCTGTGGTGGAGCAAAGACTCATATCCAGGTCTCCTTGGAGCCAGATTAATGAGATAAACATTGAACTAGACACCCTCTCTACACATTATCTATTTTCCACTGAGAAGTTTCAAGCAACTTATTTTCAGTGCCAGAATAGTTCCAGCATAAAAATAGAAAATCATTCAGCATCAGCAGTATCACTAGGATGCCTAATAATAATACAGATAAGACAATGTGGATAAGTGCATTATTTATACAGTTATACATACATATATACACACGTATACACACAGAAGAAAAAGAAGATGTTCATTCTAAGAAAAAAGGTTTTAGAGAAGTAACTAATGCTTTTGAGACACTAATCCTAATAAAAGTACACATAAAATAAGATTTAGCCCCACGAGTCCCAGAAATATTAATAAATTCCAAGTATGTAACTTTTAAAAGAATGCTTGGGGTTTGTTTTGTTTTGTAGGCTTTTTTGACTGCTGAATTCATTTATTCATGTGAGCAAATTCTCTCTCAATCCAATAGCATAAAAAAAACCCAAGCAATTTTAGTTTCTGAACTCCAGAGTATATCAAGCTTTCAACAGCAATTGCTTTCTCACCCTCCAACAACTATCAAAAGTTTTATGACATATTTGAGGTAAGTGAATGTGGCAGAGACAAACATTTTGATTTACAGTAATTCCAGTGCTATTAACCTGTGAAGAATAAGAAAAGAGATTGCTCAAATAAAAAAAATAAAATAAAATAAAAAAAATAAAAAAAAAACCAACAACAAAAAAAAAAACTGAGGGGGAAATAAATCAGAAAAGACACTAAAGAAATAAAGGTAAAATTCTATATGTTGTAAAGTCTCCCTAAGCCACCAAAGCAAGTGTCATGTTTGATTAAATTAATGGGCCATGGTTTTTAAGGATTCTTTTCCACATGATCCTAAGATTGCAGTGAGATCGTGACCTAAGTCCTCTAGGTTTCTTTAATCATAGACTAAAAAACTGATTCTGAGTCCCTTGAAACTGTTAAAAAGAAGAAAGCTGATTTCTTTGAGCTATAGATCTAGATCAGGATTGTAGTGCTAACAGTGATTCTATTCCACTGTTTGTGATTCCTTACTATTGATAATTTCCATATATGTTGACACAAACATTCTCAAATTTTTCATAACTCATTGAAATATCTGTGACATGATACATATCCCTCTGAAGAAATTGAAGGTGAATGTTAACTTTTTGGTTGTCACCATGGCACTGACATTAAGCCCTTAAGAGACACAGTGAAACAAAAGGAAAGTCGAACTTTCTCATCACCTTTTTTCCTGGAACAATTCAAGAGAGAAAAATGTCACCACAGTTAATAGTGTAAAGCCTCTGAGTGGCCTGAAGCAAAAGCACCTGTCAAAACTGCAATAACAAAAAGAAAGGGTCACCAGAAGGACAAATGTTGTATGTATATAGTTGTCTAGCAGTTCTTTGAAAGCCAAGTTTGAATATAGTGTACTTCCACTTGCAAATAAATCCAAGGATTTTTTTTTTTTAATATGGAACTGAAGAATATCACTATGGATATGAAGTCAGTGGGACTTGAACTGAAAATCATTACACAGTAGGCAAGCTACATTACTGAATGCCCAGCTGCAGTATTGAATTTGTGATTAAACTTGAGTTGAAATGAAGAAAATATGCTCATGAAATCTTAAACTCCAATGGCAAGGAATTAGATTGTTTTCCTACATTTTAATGCCACCCTACCTGATGGATTTACTGTCTTCTATTGTGAAATTGGAAGAACCAAGAAGGCAGTGTGCCTTTAGCAATAAGAGAATGTAGAAGAAAAAGCTTTCTGTTCACAAAACTTCCAAATTCCACTTTGAGTGTTTGTGAATAAAGCAATTCACAAAATGGAAAATGTTGGTTTATCATAGCACTGGAAGGAAACTATGAAATGTTTGTTTCTTTCCCTTATCCAGGACTCAGCACTCACACAAACGGCACCAACAGCTTCATCCTGGTTTATCAGGATTAGTGTGACTTCTACATCTATTCTTAGTGAGAGATGAAGAACTGAAAAAAAAGAAGTCATTGCATAAACTAAGTACTCCTGTTGCTTTGTTTTTTCTCTCCCAGGAAAAGATATATTTGGTTGAAGTAGTGGGTCAATCAGAAACCAATTGCTGTGACAATATTTTTGAAAGACTCACAGGACCTAACTGGTTAAGGACTAATGTGAAGTTTTTTCTTTGTTTCTGGGTTTCATAGGCATAAATTGAGAAAGTTTTCACAAGTATTTAATGCAACCATTAGATTACATTCAAAGTATTGAAATATCCACTTCAGTTGCTGATCTAAAATAAATTTATTTTATGGTAAATACTATTTCATGGAAAAGAAATTAATAACTGGATCAGTCCAATACAACATAAACAAAACAATGGCCATAAAATAAAATGCTAGAAAATTGCATGACATCAATAATTTCCACATGAAATAAACTCAATAGAGAATTTTTTCAGTAAAGGCTAAATCCGCCTTGCCATTTAACCCAGAGCCCAAAACACCTAAGAGGCTGCTGCTCCCCTTCCCCAGGGGAGGGCTACCTGCACTCACATCCAGCTCTGCTGCTGTGAGGTCTAAACACTGGAACAGACCTGGGACAGATCTACCAGTGGCCCCAGTCAATATCTGCCATCCTGCTCTGCTTCCCCACCTCGGTTACTCACCTCCTTTGGCAACTGTCGCATCAGTGAAACCACTGACCTGCTGACCTTGTAAACCCAACCTTCCTATAGCACTGAGCCTTGTGCCCACGTGCTTGCCCTTGTGCAAACTTCATTAGTGTAACAAAACACTTAGGTGTTAAGAAAACGAAAATGATGGTCTCAGAATTTTCTTTTGCTTTGAGTTTATATGCAACTTTAACAAAAACTTCTTTTTTATGTAATAATATGTGATTACATTACATTCACAGCCTGCAATTGCTCCTTTTCATAACATTCTTCTTTGCCTAGATACTGTACTGAATTATTCTTCTCCCCTGTAATATGAGATAAAATAATTTTATTCTTGCATCATGCAAACTCTCTTCATAGCATACTTCATTTGAGATAAACTTGTTACTGGAAATTCTTAGAAGCTTTCTTTCTCTAATTAATCTTTTTATTTCTTGTCAAACTTCCCTCTTGCATAGACAATGCATGGAATAAATTTCTTTTCCCAAAAGCTGCCAAGCTGAAATTGCTGACTGTTCTCTCGGTTCAGTGCTTCAATCTGAAATTCCATCTGAGAATCTATTACTAGATTATTCAGAAGAAGGCATGAAAAGGTGCAAGGGTTGTAATATATTGTAATATATGCTCCATTTTGTTCTCTGGAAGTCAACAGGATTGTCCTTGGTCTCCAAATTTTGAAATATGTTGAAATTTTATGTCAGAATTTAATTCATATATACGTATATTTAAATTCAAGCACAAAGATAGGTCTTTTCATGATTATTTGGTGGGTCGGTACTACATAGCTGACTACAAAAATGGATGGAGGAGATCAAGCCCTATGAAATAAAAATTATTTCCGTCAAAATTTTTCCATCCATATATTTCAATCATAATGTGGCACATTATTTGTATTACAAGCACTTTATGATATTAAAATTAATATATTTAGTTTCACAATTCATTTATCCTCAGTCATGCGATGATAAACTTCACCACTATCCAGATTAACAAATCAGTGCTAATAAGAACAGAGATCTCAATCCAGCTCACTGGCCTCAACCTCAACAACTGCAGAAAGTTACCACATCTAATTTAATAGGAAAGTGCTTTCTAAAAGGGTAGCAGCCAGAGGTTACGTGACACCACTGCTAAATATTCTGTAAATGATAGATGTGCTAATATTACAAAACATCAGCTGTGAAGATTAGGTTTCTTTAGAAACAGCCTGACTATGCAGCCCATAGAGAGGAAATGTGAATGACCTAACAGTGAAATACCCTGATCTCAGTGGTGGAGTCCAAGGGTAACATCAACCTGTTCTGACCAAATGTACCAAGCACTTCTGGCTGCAGTTGATACCTCCAGCTCCAGGAAGTCTGTGATCTAATTATGCCCAGTCGTTGCATTGTGTCACATTTGGCAATCACATCATTCAGTTACAGGTATTAGTCCTGATTGTTTTGTCTGGTCTCTGGCATCAAAGCAAAAATAACTAGAGTTTCTTTGTATTGCAGAGAAATTAAATACTTCAGTGTAAAGAAGGTAGAGAAAGGGACACTAACAATTAGAAATCTCCTTGTTTACATAATTATTTATAAATATATATGTTTACATTATGTTACATAATATTTATATATTTATATATTTATACACATATATATACAATATATATATTTATATATTTATACATTTAAAAGTCTATATTCATCTGGTAGAATCTAAGAATAACAACAGACTGAAATAAATAAATAAATGAAAGTAGTTTATTAGCATTTATTAACAAGAGACAGACAATGATTTCTATGGGAACAATGAGTTTTCTGTTCCATGTGTACATCTAAAATCCGAGAGGACAGAGTCAAAAAGTGATACAGATTGCACAAAACATCACAGTCTTATAGTCCTCTACCAATATTTGAGGTCAAAATACACATTGTATTTGCATCGGATATCAGGAGGAATTTCAGAAGGGAGATTCCTATCTCCCTATAGTGAGGCAATGACAAACATATCCAGTGCTATTTCCAGAGCATTCCCACATCTCTCCTGCCAGCAGGGGTAGAGAAAACCTTTATTAATTACAGCATATAGACAGTTCCCATGCTGACAGCATGCAGACACCTTCTTTCAGAGTTATGGGTGAAGAAGGTAGTTCAATCCCAGAGATGTGAGAACCCTAATCCTTAGCCATTCTTTTAAAGTTGAGCATCACAGACTGGGTGCACAAGGACTAGATCCCCAGAAGGCAGTTCTCTGGTGCCTGGAAATCTGTCTGCAATTCTTAATCTAACTAACCCCTTTCCTCCCTTGCCACTGTGAACACTGAACACTTGATTGAAAGTGAGCAAAAGAACCACTTCAGAGCAAAGCGCTTTGTAGCAATTTACCCAAAAATTGAATCCACAGAAAACCAAGTAAAACATAGGCCATTTGTGTATCTTCCTTCTCCTAAAGCCCACTCCTGCTTTGTGTGTTCAGTAATTCCCATTCAGCCCAATTACATACAACTTTTGGCTGAGAATGCTTTGCTACTTCTTCCAAATGCTCCCTTCCAGATGCTCCTGTTAATCACTCCATTGTGTCCTCCCTTCTACTGGGAACTTTCTGAAGCAAGAGTTGGTCTTTTCTTCTCTGCATATTCAGCCTTAGCTAAGTAAATGTGTAACTCTGCCCTGCACCTGAAAAATAGCATTTTCCGAGTTGACTGTCTAGCTGCTAAAGTCTGCCTCAAAATTTTGAGCCTTGGTTTCTTATCTCATTGTAATTTCATTTTCTGCTTATTATCCCTTTAACAGTGTCTTCTGAATTCAATGCCAGTAGGAAGTATTAAATGTGTAAACTATTTTGCCTTTAATAACAATTTAAAAGAAAATAGCCCGATTTTACAATTACTGTCTACATGTTTATATATAGATTAATTCCCTCTTTGTGTAAGGCTGGTTTTCAATTATGCAAGTCTTCCTTAGGAAGACTATTTATTATGGAATAATATTATGGAATACAATGGTGAACTAAAACTAATACATATATGATTGCTCATTTTCTATTCTCAAGGACTGCTTTATGTCCAGCAGGTCACACTATCAACAAGTATGATCCCAACTAGGAACAAGATGTTCTCCAGGGGGTGGATCAGTCTTATCTTATGGATTTTTCTTGAATTAATCTTTGTGTTATGGTTTCCAGTTTCTGTTTCAGAACTCAAGGGAACATTTTTTCATTAGGTATTTTTTTCCTATGACAGCCCAGTGGGCCAGGCACTCTTCTATCGATTTTGACTTCTCCATTCAACTGTTGTCATTACTGTAGCCTCTAATCTTCAATCCATGTTGAGCTACTGCATTTCTAACAGGAAAGAGGACACATGCAGAGACAAGACAGTCCTTGACATGCCTAACCTGGAATGAAGAGCCCTAGATTCCCATTTCTCCTTCCTCAGATCTGCTGTTTTTCCCAGTCAGAATAGGCACCCCTGGTCTACTATAAAACTCCCAGTCATTTCACCTGGTGAACTGTATCTCTTTATTCGCATCAGCTCCATAGATCCATTACATCTCCAGTGTATTAGTAAGCCCCTTATTCATACCTTTACATTAAAAGTATCCCAAATTTTATGACTCACAATATTAAAATGAGAGGATTATTAAATATTTTAAAATTATATTAAAAATTTATATGCATCTTGAACTTCCTCCTCCTTCTTTCTGTTAGTTTGTTCAGGTTCAGTTCTCAGCAATTCCCTTCTAACCTCCTGCTCAGCATATTCCCCAGGATCCCAATGTTTGATGCCAAGGATCAGTGACAGCTGAAGCCAAACCAAGAGTCTTCTGTGACTCTTCTTGCAGAACCCAAATGTTTCTAGCAGGAATATCAAATAGAAACTTCTCACAAGGAAGACACACAGCCAGGACTCCAGGAACTGAATAATATAATGTGTCCAAAAAAACCCAAAAATTGATCTATAGTAATTTCAAACTTATGCAAATTTAGAATATCTTAAAGGTCTCCAAATGTAACTGTACTTCATCCTACATTAAAAACTCATATAATCACGCACTTTAAAATATATTTGTTTGAAAATAGTCTGTATTTTTCAGAAAACCCATAGGTCTAATTGCTGTTTCTTTGAGGCATTTTGTGTCAGTACTGGAAGACATGTATGAGGAATATTACTGGCTACATCTATGTGGTTATAAATTCTTCTGAGATTTTTGTCAATAACAGCTACCACAGTTAGCTGTGTAAATTTTTTCTACACCATAAAATAACCCCATTCCCTTCCTCCTCTGGCATTTTTGATTATAAAACTCAATTTCTGTTTAACAGACAGGAAGATTAGTCTAAAGGAAAAAAAAAAAAAAACCACACAATAAATATTTTGTCCAAACCCATAGGCTTTTTAAGTGATTATACACAGAGTGGATTAGTGACTTGTAAATATAGTGACTCAGCTGCCTTTCCTATTTCTCCACCACTCTGCATTGTTGTCACATTCCACTGTGACTGAGTCTCATCAGGCACATTGGGTTTAGTAACTGATCTTGTCAAGTAAGCTTCAGTCATGCCTAAGGCTCAGAAGCTTGTTGCAGTCAGCATTCCTTTGGGCTGCTCTGTCAGCAGAAACTGGAAGTAAAGCTCTCACTTAGGTTTTGAATCTGGGGATCTGACTACCTTGAAACACCAACTTGATGCTCAAATGCTGCCAACTCAGAAAATGTTAGTTTTGCTAGTTTGGCTTTCACCTTACACATATCACTTTTGCTGTGACACCTCTTCTCAGAGGCACTTGAAAGGAAAACTATCACCAAGACACATGTCATTCCCTGAACTGTTGAAGTAAGAAAACAAAAAGAGTAGTACCTCTTTCATTATGCTAAATTACTTGCAGATCGACTTCAAAAGGGAACTGTTTACTGCTGTATTTGACTAGACATTTCAGTAGAGGGATTATGCATTTCTCTCAAAGTGAATGTACAGCTAGCAGTGATTTTGGCAGTTAAATATATGCAAGAAGTCCTTGAAGAGTTTGAAAAATATTTTTAAAATAGCTAAACATAAAAAAATACTTAATGGACCGTCTTCTCTAATTGGACTTTCAGCCTTTATATTATTCAGCAGGCAAGAGTACCTTCTGGACCAGGCTCTTAATTTCTGAAATGACAGAAGCAGCACTGCACATGCTGAGGAAACGGAGGAGTCCCAGAAAAGGGAAGATTCAATCCTTTCCTTTCTGCCTGTTCTCCAGTGATTTATGTGCCTTGAAGCAAGCAGCAAAAGGACCTGATCCTAAATAAAAATAGCTTCTGGAAAACTTCAATTCCATTTCTGTGTGTAGATCTATGACACCAAACAGAGTATGTCTCTGAATATTTACTCTTTTGTTTCTTGCACTTTTGTGTAAATAAATTCATTTGCGTAAAAAATAATTTAATACTATCCTACTGCATGTACCTTGCTGAAATGCTCTTCTTCAAATATGACAAGTGTATGACAATATAAACAGAAGACCAGCTTATTGACAGATAGGCAAGGATTGCTAATAGAAAAAAAACTTGGAAATTAGATTCTGTGTTGCAATTTTACCACTCTAATCCATGTTTGCACCTCTGTTAACTGAATTAGGACCAAATTTCAAGAGGTGGCACTAACACAAGAAAAAACATCAAAGGCAGATAACCTCTGAAATTCCAAATAAGATCTTTGTAAGACAAGTTTATTTCTAACTGAATAAAACAGAGCAGTTGCAGAGAGTAAATTATAAATTAATAATCACAAGTCTTTACAACGTAAACCTGATTCTCTCTGAGTTTTGTGTGAACAGAAAAAGCAACATGGCCTACTTTGCCAGTCAAAACATTTTGAATAACAAATACTCCCACATAACTCTTTGGAGATACCATATACTCTATGTATAAGTTTATTGCCAGGCAGAACCTGAAAAATTAATTATGATTTGCCTTTCTTGAAAGCAAACAAAAACAACACAGACATACTCACATACACATATGTACTCAAACATGTGTGCATATAAATATGTATTAATATCTTACTGAATTTTAATTTAGTAATGAGAAAACTTAGACTTCACTGTCTGCTTCTCTATAGTAAGAAAACTAATGGGAAATAGACTTGGCAGAGCGTGGGTGAAGGCATTCAAGCACAAGATCATTTAATTCACTCCTTGCAGACAGTCCCACTGTGCTAGGAAAGTTTGGGCTGATTCAGCTGAAACTATGGCAAGTGTCCAAATGATCTGGCATAAATTTTATTCAACCCTCTCATATACCTACCCATGCTGTCCCTTCTCCGTGGAAGTCAAACTATTTACAGGTGCCTTTTCCCTTTAATGTCTCCTCTGTTGACCTCAGAGTCATGAAGCCCTTGAAGAACTTAGCAGGCAGCTTTCTCCCATTCATTCATTCTTTCTTTCTTTCTTTTGTTAGGTTTGGATGAGGAAAACCCTGCCCACTTCCTTTCACTGATCAAGTTGTGTTTTCATGGGCCTTGGTTGCACCCTCAGACTGGAAGCTATAAAGCATTGAAATTCTCTGAGGCATCAGAAATTAATTCAGGTGGCATTTTTGAGAATACTACACTAAAAGGCTGGCAAATATTTTTCTGAAGAACGGTCTTAGCCACACAGGAAAACAAGCTTCTGCAAAACAGTTAAAATTATTTAATCTAAATATAAAATTATATTAAGCACTTGTAGTTACACTTCTGATTATGTAAGGAAATATTTCTAATTTTTTTAAATAATCTGTCCAGGTTTACTGTTTTCCAGGAGGAGCATTCATTTGAATCCAAACATATTGAAAAATCAGTTAGTGATTACAAGGTTTTTAAGTTCAGGAAATGTATAACATTATACTAATGATATGAAATTAATACTCATATATTTAGGATTTTTCCTCATGTTTTAAGTATTCAGAACAAATAATATTTGGGAAAAATAGGATAGAGTTGCTAACATATTTGACTGTTACAGTCACTGTCATATCTGTGGGCTAGTCTTTTCAATGTGATCCCAGGCGCAGCTCCAGACAAGCTTATTTATAGCTGTAACTGGTCTTTCATAACACTGTGCACAGAATCATTTTTAGATGCTGTAATATAGCTGAAATGAGAAAAAAATACAATATTTCACGTATTTTGGAAATAGCACCAGCATATGAATATAGTGGCATTCACTGACATTTAAGCCTCATGCCTTAGAGATGACCAAGATAAATAGCCAGCACCAAAAAGAACTTGTTCTTCATGTCATGAAAAATTCTTTCGTTCAAGTGATGGAGTTTACCCTGTAAATTAAATCTCTAAAGTAATGGAAGAAATAACCCATGACACTGGTGGGGGAAATCAAATTAGAGTCACTAATAACAGGTCAGCACAGTCCAAGCAGAGGTAATAGAAGTGACCACATGAATGATAAGCAGGCCTTCACTAGGCTGTGACATCTGTCTCCCAGAGACTGTGACGAACATTCATCTATGGGGCAAGCCATTCATAATTCAGGTACTAGCATGTTTGTAGTGCAGTCTGACACTGGTGATGCCAGAGGACACCAGTCTTCCTCAACAGGATGCTCTGATTCCCTAATGAAGACCATTAAGACAAGTAAAAATCTCCAACCCCCGTCTTTTTGCTAAATCGATCTGCCAGTGCTCCAGATAATCTTTTTATTTTATTTATTTATTTATTCAAAAGCATGGAAGATATTTTCTGAACTAATACAATCCCCATTCCTCCCAACATTGTAAAGTTAATGTAATTCTACCCTGAAGCAGTGAAACACAAGGAAAGAAAAAGATGGGAAAATGTAAAGAAGAGGTTCTAGTTTGAATTGTAAAAATCCAGTGTATGCTTTCTCTAAAGATGTTAAGATCACTGCAACAGCCACTGGCAAAACAGCAGGGTGAGAAGTTAAGGTAAAACAGAATCTTGAATGTCATACAAAGCACCTCTGAAGTTCACAGCCTTATTTATTTACTAATACTTGAGCATGATTACTGATCTTCTGATGTAAACCTAATAATGTAACAAATAAAATATGTCCAGAGAAAATACAGGTTTCTATAAAATACAGAGCTAAAGGGTAAAAATCATATTTTACAATCTCTTTTCTCTGCACTAAAACAACTTATTAACACACAACACCATTATTAGCAAATATTTTCCAGCAGGAATTAAGAATACAGACAGTAGAAGGAAGGAAAGTAGGATGACAGATATCAAAGTGCTTGGCAAAGTAAGCATGTAAGTGAGTAAATATATAAATTAACTTTACAGTATATGAGCCTCTGTTCAGAAATAAAAGAGGCTGAAATAAATGCTTGTTTACATTATCTACAGGATATATGTGATCTTAACCTTTTAGTCATTATGTTGAAACAAACAGCATATTAAAATGGAAATTTCCCTGGAGTTACTGATTTGCAAAGTGAAATAATGAACTTCATATCTCTCGTTTACTCACACTACTTGTTTCCATTTAAATGGTGATTAGGCTTACTAATGATCATCTGGCAGTATTGTTATGTGGCTTAAAAATCCAGAGGTACAACAACAAGGATAAAATGTTACTAAAAAGGGGAGTCAGCATTTTCTGGTGTTGCTATGGAGTTTGACATTTCTAAATAGCATCCAAAAGCACACAACAGTACCCCTTGTTCCAAGGCTCAGGCAGTCTTCAGGAGAGGAGCACTGGTCGCTCCAGCTCTGCAATACCATTCCTCACTGCTGAAAACCTCCTCCTGTGGACACACTGCATCCCCCTGTGTGCACTGACATCTGTCCCGAAGACATTAGAAACTGGTATAGATCAGGTTATACCCACCAGTGACAACAGGAGTCCTGAAGAAGTGAGGAGCTGAAGACTGACAAAGAAAATGAAAATAAAGCATAGTGTGGAGGGTCAGCAATACACACAAAACTCCCATGTTTGCATAAATGATTTCATTAATTAAAGTCCTCTCAAAGCCCAGCTTTTGTATTTACCATAGACTGGATTTCAGAGCTTGCTAACACACAGATTCCCTTAATTTAATTTTTAAAAAGTTTTAATAATCAATTCCAGAAGCCGTACATACTTCTTATGTAATAATACTACTCTCTCAAATAAATATTCTGCCAGAAGTACTGGACTTGCCTTCCAAGAAGGCTAAAGAAAAGGTGCATCCCAGATCTCCACAGCTCCTCAGAACTAACTCTTCAGAAGTACAGAACTAATTAAAATAAAGCCCTGCTCTGCCTCCAGAGCAAAAGAAAAAGACTGTCTACACATCTGTTGAAAAAGAAAGTCAGTAAGGCAACTTTCCAGAGTTCTACTTGCCCACTACTTCAAGTAAGGAAAATTTCAGGGATGACCAGCTGGAGACTGAGAAGACATAAAGTCAGTTTCTTCTGGAAAGTTCTGGACACCAGAAGAGAAACAGCATCAGTACAAACTGAGGGAAAACTGAGGACCCCATATCTTCTCAAATCTTTTAGACTCAATTTTCTAAAAGTAACCTTGTAAAAGTGAAATGTAAAAGTAACCCTATATGGATTTTAACCATAGGAATTGTCCTTATAAGACAGCCCTTTCCTAGGTCTGAGAAGTAGTGCTCTGCTGCTTCCCAAGAGTTCCAAATTTGCTTCACACTTCACCACCTTTATCAGAGAAATTAAGACATATCCTTCTCTGAGCTAAAAAGAGAGAAATGGGCAATATCAGCCCTTCATTCTTTCCCCTGGGAAGCCTAAAGTAGAAGGCAGAAAGAATTTTCATCGCAGAAAGATTTCTTTAAGAAAAACGGTAACAGAATTAATATTTTTTTTTTTTTTTTTTTTTTACTGAATGCAACATTCAGCACTTGAAATTGTCCTGGGAAAGGGCTCCTTAGCATTGTAGCCATTTTACAGTACTTCAAGTCATGGTCCTCACCTGACAAGAAACTGAGTGATAGTTATCTAGGAGGACAGACTATGTACTTTGAATCCCTCATGCTTAGCTGTGTTTTTTATTGAACAGAAATAATCACAGGAGACAAACATTTAATCTCATTTATATTTACTTTCTAATGTTAGTTTAATACTAAGTAAAGAAAAGGAGATAAACAAAAGAGGTGCTCTTGTGAGTTCCTGGTTCACTTGGGGTATGGAGTCAAAGCAGGCATGGCACTAGCCCATAGTCAAGTGGAGATTTGCATGGAAGTCCTGTGGCTGAGCAGAGAAAATTATGTTGTAAGGACAGTGTCCCTTCTTGCCTTCAGTGAGAAGTGTTTGTCATGCAGATGTCAAATTACCCTAAAATACTAAGTCCTGTTCATTTTTTGAAAATAAAAACTTTGATCACAAATTGACCTTCCGGGAGATGGTAAAGAAAAAAATACAAATTAAAAATAGTTGAAAATATCTTCCTCATGTCTCTTTTTCCCCCTACGTTCAAACCTAAACCTAAAAACTGATTAAAACAGGAAAAGATTCTGGCATCATGTCTAGTTGAGTGTACTTACACTTATAAGGGCTTGAGATTAGAATCATTTTTAGTGAAACTTAGCTAATGATTTAATAGTCAACCTAATTCAGTTCCCTGTTCTTGGAACTGTGAGAAAGAAGCATGCAAAATGTGAGACTTGAGGGACAGAACCTTGATTTATTTCATTAAGGTATAAATGATGTACAGGGCAAAGAGACAAAGTGACTTGGCAAAAGGGATCATAAAGTCCTGGAAGAAAATCCCATACTTAAGTAGTGTGGCATTCAGCAAATTCAGTTTAATTTAAAAGGATTTTTAGTATTTTTTTCAGACCAGGAAGGACTCTGAATTGCACAATGACAAGCACCATGAAGACTCATCCTTGACTCAAAAAATGGAAGTCTGTGACAAGGAATACTTGAGTCAGGATTCCACTTGTCTTATGGAAATAGTTTTAGTTCAGTATGTATCAGATCATGAGAGTATACTCTGTGCCCTTTGCCCTTTGCACAGCTCTGATGGATTTCCAGGACTCCCTCAAAGACAGATCCTCATCGCACAGCAGAAGCTAACAGTGGCTAACTTAGAATTAGGACATATGCATGACCATGTTGAGGTGTGTATATATATTTCTGTAGATCTTCATGAAATAACACAAAAGTTTGTGTAGGTTTATAAAGGTTTATGTAGGTTTACAAAATATGCCTATACAAATATATACAGGTCAGATACAAGATATACACACAGACATTACACTCTTGAGAGCCTGCTCTCCTGCACTAACAGACTACTTCCAATATTACTTTGAACTGCAACACTTCTCTCACCTTCTAAAGACAATTAAGGAGGGAAAAGTTGCACATTAAGTGGCACCATTATGAATTCATTTGCTAGGGGTTTTTTATTAGCACAGAGGATAATGAATTAATTTTGTATTCAAGTAATGCTCATTTCAGTCTCCAATAAGAATTCCATCATAACGCACCATTAGTTAAATGCACCAATGCACCATCACAATAAAAATCTAACAAAAAAAAGCATTTATGTGCTTTAAATAATGTTCTAAAAAAAAAAAAACCACGCACCCTTTATGTTACTTTAAATAATGAGTCCTTAGAGAAGCTGAATTAGCAGTATAAATTAGGAAATGTTGCATTTTAGTAAGAATATATTCTTTAGGTAGCATCAGTTCACAACAGCAACATCCAAGCTCAGTAGTTCTGTCTCCCAATTTAATTGTACAAAAGAGAGGAAAAGGAAGAAAAAAAAAAAAAAGCTTTCTCTAGGGCCCACATATATTCCCCCTTGTTCCCAAGAGGGATAAAATGAAAATCATTTATTCTACCTTTACTATTAAAAGAATAAATGACAGCCATCCACCCATGAGTCATTATCAAATTTCATTAGTACACACCTACTTGTGTGCCAAAGCCTTTAATAGAAATATTACATAAAGTAACATTGAAGAAAATTTGCAGTCTCTCCAGACGTGAGTTCTCTTTCCAACATAACCAGCTGGATAACTGTCCTTCAGCTTGTTTCCTGATTATCTGACAATCTGTATACAAATCACCCTGTTACCCTTTTAGTTGGTACCTTCTTGTGAAAGAGCTTTAATTCACAGAATTTAATTTTTGTACATTAATATTCTCTAATATATATGAAATGTCACCTGCAGTTCCTACTGTTTGTGATAGTGGCACAGGCTGTAGAAATTCACATATATTTATCTTATACATTGATCAAACTCGACAGTATTATGAAGGATATTTTTTATTATTTTCTTGATACTTCACCGTTTTCCCTAAAATTTTGGTCATCAACACCAAAATTTTTGTTCCAATTTCAGACTGCACCAGTCTATAGATTAGACACATAGAAACAATGAATACTTGTCCTGATCCACAATGATTTTGATGGAATTTTTTCAACAAAAAAAGAATCAAGTTTAGCTAAAAGATTCAATGAGCATGAGATTTTTAATTTGACACACATTTTGCTCGCCTACGCACTGATGTAAAATATAACCCTATAACCAACACTGGCAACACTGAGCACAGAACAGGAGCCAGGCTATTTACACAGGCTGCTTCATGAATTGAAAACACAAGCGAGTTCCATCCTGTAGTTTTCCATACTGTTAAATGAACAGTTCAATTTTAGCCTGAGTCAATCAGTACTATCCTTAAGAATATGCCCAGGGTATTTCTAGAGTTAATCAGACTGGGAACCTTTGCTAACAAACCTGTTCACTGTGGAGAGGGAGAGGACATTTCAGCCATATGAATTCAAATTCTGCCATGGCAGGCAGCCTCAGGGCCAGAGAACTATATGTGATTTATTTGATCTGTTTAGCTGAGTGTAAATGTAACTACATCATTGCACCAGTAGCATATACCTTCTAATAAATAGAATTGTTCAGGAATTTCCAGTGAAATTATTTGGTTTTTTAATTTAGAAAGTTCTAGTTCATTAAAACTGAGACCTTTTGCAGGAATGATCGTATCACTTTGAACAAAGATAGAACCAAAATTAGAGACAAGAATGAATTAGCAACCAGAAAGGTCAATGCTGATAGGATATTTACTTGGCATGTGAGATAATGAAGTTGAAGTCCCCATTTTGCACTGGCTAGAACGAAGACTTGTGTTCTCTTCTTATTTAGCCTGCAAGTATATTTTGAGCTAACAGCTACTCTGAGACGAAGTATAGGTATTTTTTCATTCTCTATTTTTTAGCCTGATAAAGTTTAGGTTTCAGTCCATGGGGAAGATATTTTTTATTATTTTGCACGAAGTTCTAAACTTAAATTATATCTTCATTTTTACCCATTATCTTCTTTGATATCCACCAAACACCAACTCAATCATCTGTAAATTTTTCTATAAATAGCAAGGGTTAGGTACATAATTTTGATATTTAATTTGATCTTGCAATAGGATTTAAGTATAGGTCATAATCAGAAATGATTGACAAGAATGGCAGAATGATATATATGAAAAAATTACACAAAAGGAAATGTAAGCTATATCCAGCTTCTTAAGGACACCAGTCAATACATTTTACCTTAGAAAAGATGCACGACAAAGGGTATGGTTCTGATCACAGGAGCTCCACAATGAGTCTATGGAACATCATTGGCAAAATCTATGAGGTATAGACATGGATACTCTCCTATAATAAGACACCATTTCTGCTGTCTTGGGAGCCACAGAACAGGATGACTTTGGCAGTTCAGGAGTAGCCAATATCATAGCACTGAGCAGACACAAAAATAGATAGCACAATTGAAATTATGCACATGACTCAGTGAGGTTGTACAATGATTTGTACTACAATGCAGGTAACTTTCCTAAATTTATGATATAGCAAACTGTGGTAGAAAGGTGAAATATACAGGACAGTTTGTATTGCAAAATTAAAGTGTTAGCTTGCTTACTGTATTCTGTTAGGCCCTGTTTACTACCAGAATTTATAGTCATCTAGTTTTTTCTTGTTTAGACATTGAATTTATATTTATGCTGACTCAGTTGAATTGCACTGTCAACAGAGATCATACTATATCTTTGTCCCAAAAATTGGGATGAATTCAAACTCATTCTGATCAGATCTGTTGATAATCACAATATCTCTTAGTTGTATATCTACAATTTCTTCATCCTTTTGGTGTACAGGAGATTTAAGTGGTTTCTTCAAAGTAGGTCACAGGTTTACAATATCTCAACCACCTCCAGTTTTCCTGGACAAAGTGTCAGAAGGTTGCTGCTCCACTTGCCAGTATATGAAGGCATGAGATGTGAAAGGAGGTAGTCCTCTTTTTTTCCTTTGCATTTGCATGTATCTTTATCCTACATCCTTTTTTTCCCCCCTTTGCTATGATCTTTTTTTCTTTTTACTTTTTTTCTTATTTTGGCACAAAAAAAAAAAAAAAAGGAAGCTTATATCTGTTCTTTTTGTTCTCAGTTTCATGCTCTCAAAATAAAAAAAGAGGCTGGATTTAATGCTTCTGTATTAGAAGATTTAGCCTGCTTTTCAGCCTGTCACTGAACTGATGAAAGGCAGCACAACTGTACACTTTTCCCCACTGAGCTCAGACAGGTTTTTCACTAGAGTTCAAATCTCCTACCAACAGCTCACCACAGTTCCAAAGTATTCTCCTTACATATTAAATCTCTATGTGTTGATCAGCCCATGCCCCTTCTTCCAGGCCGTAAATTTGGCAGTTTTAAAGATTTAATAGCAGAGTTGCTGCAGTGACAGCTCTATTTGTGGCACACCTCCTGGCCCAGAGTTGATAGAGGTCTGCTGATCAGCCATAAAGTTCAATTCTCCAACTCCTTATCAATCAGATTTCCTGTGTGACCCACTCCAGGAAAGATTTAAACGAGGAAGTAAAGATTCTTCACAAATAATTGGAGGGAAGAATAAACCTTACATTGTTCTTCTAATACACCAACTCTTTCAATGGATTGTTTGGCTTTGATATTAGTTCAAAGATGGTACAGAATTTGGGATCTGTGAAAAGGTGCAACAAAATTCTTAAGTAAATTTAAACAAGCTCTTTTTTGATAATTCTAATGGCTTCTTTGTCATGATTTAGGAATAGTACATCCAGCTCAATACCCACAACAAGACTCTCCAAACCACATGCCATTTGCTCACTTCCCTGTTTTCCACTGTCCCAGCCCTTCTGCAGAAGGGCTGGAGAGAGGAATTGAAGGCACAAAAGTTAAGATCACAGGCTGAGGTAAGAACAATTTACTGGAAACAGCAATGAGATAAGAAAACAAACAGTAACAGCAACAACACTAATGACAGAAGGTAAAAAAAGGACAATTCACATGGAAACGCCTTGACAATAGACAATACTTGACAGCTCCCTCAGCCACACTTACTCTACCAGAGGGAACCCCTTCTGCCTGAAAGAGATCCCCTTCCCCCAGCCCCAGCAATGATGTGAGGTGGTATAGAATAAACTTTGAGTCCTGGCCATGGCCCCTCCTGGCTATTGCAAATTTAACCATGTTCTGGGCAGAACTAGGACATCTCCTAGCCTTAAAAATGTTCCTGTTCATGCCATGCAGCAAACAACATTCTCTGCCCCTTTCACTTCAAACCAGTCCATGATGGTCTCCACTGTGAAATTAAAAAATATTTGGCTTCTTTCCCAATCTTGGCTTATGTCTGCTATTGCAGAAAACATGAGTGGGAACAGATAGGGAAAGACTCCAGTCTTGCTGAGAAGTGGATTTTCTTCTCAGGAGCAAAAGAAGTTATCTGGCTTAACCAATATAGATTTTCTTTCTCTCTGTATTAGTACAGACAGGGCATGTTTAATGTAACTTACTAGGCAGGGCTGGCTGGGATCTGTTCTGAAATAACTTCCTGAATAAATTAAATTCCAGAGTCAGAGACTAGAGGAGAAGGAGACTCAGTTTCACAAAAAAGAGGCAAGGGACAGTGCAAGAACAAGCTGCAAATCTCTCATCCTCTTCATGATAAAGACTGTACCAAACTCTTTGGAAAAGGAAGCAAAGTTGCCTTCCATAGTAGCTACTTCCAGACCTGCCAACCAGTTACAACTGCTAAAGAATATATGGCCAGCTATCACAACAAAGATAGATGAACTGTCAGTGTTAGGAAGCAACACTCACAAACCAAGCTGTATCCAGAAGAAACACGAAGAATTTTAATCAAAACCTACTGCTTCGCTGACTGTTCTACCTATATTTGCATCTTTCACAATACTTACTGGGAAAATCCTTACAGTCAAGAGTATCTCATTCCAGTTTTCAGTGTAATAAAACAATGTATTTTGCTGATAAAATTACTGAGAGGAAGCAGAAAGTCAGAGAAGAAAAGTAGAAAATAAAGCAAACCGGAGAATAAACCAAAAGATTCTCACATAGCACATTACATTCAGGTAATTTACCTCTTCATCTTGCCCATTTCACATTCTTATTTAACTGACTCTGTAACAGTTACAACCTTTGGTCAAGTTCCTGTACACTGTCATGCACTCTTATCCAAATCAGTCAAGAGGTTAAAACTTGTTTTCAGATACAGTTTCTTTAATACCATTAACGTTATTTAATACCATTCTGCTCTTGTGAATAAATGTCCACTTTGGAAACGGAAAGGGGAAGAAACTCAGGTCCCAACTGCTTTCAAAGTACAAAACTTAATATAAAAGTGAGAAAAGTTAACACCAGCTCCAGATACAAAAGAAAGGGTGTAATTTCAAAAGAAGAATCTAGAGGATTTAGATGGAGACACAAAACAGAATTTGATGGCAGCTACGTTATGTATTGACCATTTGCTGAACAGCCACAATAATTTGAGTCCCCACGGATTCAGGCTCTGATTCAAAACAGGTCACTCATTTCCCAGGTATTTGAAACAACTGCTGTGCTCTAGCAGTAGTGTTTCTCCAGTTTTCAGTGGGAAACAAAGAAGTGACTTTGAACAATAAACTATAGAATACGAAAGACTAAAGATCCTACACACTGCAAGACCCCAAAGACAAATCCTTGGCACATTTTGTTCAGTAGATTTGGCATGTTGATAAATCCCTTTTTCTGGGAATATCAGCCCAACAAATCTCATAAATTTGGGCTCACCAATGATTATTTTATGCATGTTTTTAATTTTATTTACTCAATAACAGGTAGATGACTTGTGATTTGCATACATGTCCGTGTAAACATTTCCAGCACTGTAGGGCTGTGGTGCAGAAAGATATATGACCTATTAGTAATGTTAGTTGCATCTTCCTTGCTAACCTGTTCCTCAAAGAAAATTAACACATTAACCCATGCATCTCAAATTTTAAATCTGCTTTGCTTTTTAATATGTAGAAGAGAAGAATATGTAAATTAATGTGAGAATGATAGAACAGCAAATTTTTTTATAGGAAGAAACATAAAGCAAACTTTGACATAATAATTAGTGTCAATGCACTAATTACGAAATCAATTAGGTTGGAAAAAACCTCTGAGATCGAGTCCAACCCATGACCAAACACCTCCATGTCAACTAGACCTTGACACTAAGTGCCATGTCCAGTCATTCCTTAAACACCCCCAGGGACAGTGACTCCACCACCTCCCTGGGCAGCCCATTCCAATATCTAATCAAGCTTTCTGTGAAGAATTTTTTCCTCATGTCCAACCTAAACCTCCCCTGGCACAGCTTAACACTGTGTCCTCTTGTCCTATTTGCTAGTTCCCTGGAAGAAGAAGGCCCTTTGCAGAGAAGGTCACTAGAAATGAGCAATTAACCAGTGTTCTCCTCATTGTCATGCACTTTGGTTAATGAACTGTTAAGTACTGTGTCAACTTAGAGGAGATCCTGATTGTATTAATAATCAATCTTTGGAAGTCCCTTATCTCTGTAGTTCTCCTTGAACACAGCCTGACACCAGTCTTATTTCCCTGACTCCATGAATCATTTCTGGCAGCAGTCCTCAGGTCTTGACCAAGTGATGTGACTGCTCGAGGAGTTGAACAGAATGGAAAAGGAATGCTTAGCAGAAATTGAGACAAATTGAGAATTACCACACTGGAAGGTTTGGCATTTATCAAAAGGAATGAAAAGTCAAAATAAAGCAGAGCTGTTCTAACTGCTTTCCAAACAGAAGAATTCTACACAGGACACTCAGTTCTTTCTGGTAGGACCACAGAGACAAAACAAGTTTCTGGAAGAAAAAGTGTGTTCCATGAAGCTTAAAGTATATTTTCATTAATCCAGCAGCATTAATAAAAAAGAAATCATAAAAAATAAACACTTAGTTAAACACCTTCTCCAAGCTTAATTTAAGCCAATTACCCTTTCTTGCACCTTCCTAGTCTTGAGAGCCGTGGTTTTGGCCACCCTTTCTAGACAGTCCCTGCTGATTGCTTCAATAAGGTGACTGAAGGTTGGAGTGGAGTGTATTGGTTTCTTTCTGCTGCTTTTAATTTCCTAGTGGCTTTGCCCTGTTCCTTCATGCTCCCTACTGGATTTCCTCCACTACTCTGTGCATTTTAGTATCACTTCACAGGCAACAGGTCTTCAGCAGCGTACTTGCCCCAGTTTGGGTCCACCAACAGGCCAAAGTCCCTTCAGATTGGCAGGCCTCCTTCCAAGTGTGCACCCTTGTCTGCATATTTCCTCTCTTTCTCTCTATCTCCTCACATCTCTCCCAATGCATCTCATCACATATCTCCTCATCTGCCTCCTCCTTGTTGGCTGCTGCCCCCTTCTTAAGCATGGTTGAGCAGATGCTCCATGTGCTTTCCTGGTTGGCTGAGTTTCTGGCACGTGATGAGGCATGTGATAGCTTTCTTTCTAAAATAAATAAAATCTTGACAGTCTTTGCATTCGTTTTCTAAAATTTGCTGAGATTTAAAAATGCAGAAAGACTCCAATAATATTAAAATAATCCTATAGATTAGCCATCAGAATTTGCTCAAAGAATTATGGTGAACATATTCTTTCATTTGGAAATTATAGACAATAACATTAATTTCAGGGATGTCTTAGTTCCCTGGCTGCCTATGAAGTCTACATTTAGATCACTCCTATGAATCAACCATTTCTATGAGGATAACATAATGTTTTTGTGTGAATAAGTGTTTCCTTAGTTCTGTGCCTGTTTAAGATTTACTACTTTAAACTTATCACATGCAAAAAAAATTACAGGAAAAAAAAAAAAACTAAAATAGATATCCTAATGGAAATCAAATAAAATATTCATGGAAAAAAATTAGGTACAGATGAAATTTATGTTCCAAACTCTGCCTCTAATAGTGACTGTCACGTTTTTCTAATAAAAACTTCTCATATTTAAACCCAAATCCCATCACATTGCACTGGCTCTTAGAACAGCAAGTCAGCTATTTATCACTGTAGCACCCAGAGTTGTAAACCCAGGAATGGGCATCAGCTTGTCAAATTCTCACAAAATATGCCCAGCATTTCTCATCAGTCACAGACACTGAAGGACAAATGCAACAACAACCACCTGGTCAAAATGGTTGAGAAGCAGTCAAATTAGTTCAGTTTCCTACATTTCACCTTCTCAGTTAGAAGAGATTTGCATGTTGGCAAGATGAGCTCTCTATGTTGTACTGACTTGCAGAAGTGTCAAAGACATCTTCATATTCAGATATCCTTTACTCTTTTGCTTATAACGTGTTCAAGGGAAAGGAGGGAGGAGGCAAATCAGTTCCTTCTCCTAATCTCTCTAACTAGGTAGAAATCCATACTGAGAAAAATCCATGGACAAATGCTATTTTACATGAGTAAAAGTACTATTAATCTGTCATCCTTTATCATACTTGGATGATCATTAAGCCAAGCAAGCAAGCTGTTGATGTTTACAATAACAGATACTCCCCAATAATATAAACAAACTAATAGGAGCAAAACAACTCTAATCTTGCCTTATTGCCAATGGGGATTAATTTCATCCAAATAAACATGTTTATGAAAATAAAGAAAAATTCCTTCTTCAAACAGCTGGTTAAATTTTACTTTATTTTTTTAATTCCTCCAAAAAGACCAATTAGACTGGGTGCACTAACTGTTCTTCTCCCCCCACTGATGCTTTACTAATTGCTAATGTTGGTGTGTGTAAATACCAATTAAATCTGTTCCGATTTACTCTTTTTAACTAGCATTGAAACTTTAAAGGGAAGAATAGCTTTTTAAATTTATATAGACAGTGTGTGTCCTTTGTGATTTTCACAGCCTGTTCCAGTTAGAAACAAATTAAGATAAATACCAAGAAAAATCTGTTTGGTGCTTCTATAGAACAAATAGCCCCATTTACACGGTGTTACTGAATACCTGGCATTTTATTATCCTTTATTTATTTATATTTTGGCCATTAAATTCTAATCTTTTAGCTCATTTGGTCACTTGCTTATGATTTCCTATGTATCAACCACAGAATAATGACAATGTCATGGTAAATGTTATCTCACCAATCTACCTCGGTGTTAATTGCTAGACATTTGTTGGTGAAGGGTGACAGTAATGACAAGGGAGGTGACAAAGAGAAATGCAATTCAAGTGGAGCTAAAGAAAGTATGGAAATACCTCCTTGGTTTTTATGTCTTTTACTTGACCCAAGTAAGCATCGTTCCTTTAAATCATCATTTTAGACTGCTTTCTTCTGACATTCAGAGGATAATTTAGCAAGCTTGTTTGGTAAGGATGATGAGTACAGATTTAATAGTGGGTAGACCAAAACAGAGGGGAAATGAAAGGAACAAGGGGGGGGGGGGGAGGGGGAAACACCATTATGCCATTAAATTCACAGGGATTAAAGACTAGATTACAAATAAAAACTATGTGATGCATTTTTACTTAGCTGCAATTAAGTGGTGAAAACAGGAAGGAAACTGAAAATGAAGTTGCCTCTGCAGTTTGTTTTATTAGGTTTAAAGGAGTGAAGCTGCATCCCAGAGTTTCTGTGTTCAGCTGTCCCATCACTGCACCTGATCTGTGAGGTTCAGCCTACAGCTAAGAGTGCTTATCAGTGTAAGGAGCTAGGAGCTACACAGAGATTGTAGATTCAGCCAGCTCTGAGACAACCTGCTGCTGGGGGAAACACTGGGAATTGATGGGCAGCAACACAGTGAAGTAATGAAATCAAAGGGACTTGTTTTTCACCAGATTCCTCACAGTTATCTGACCTTTTTTCTTTTTTTTGGCTTCTTAGATCAGTGTCTGTTTTCAACCTGCAGTCATTCATCAGCACTGTAACTGCAAACCGAGTCTGTGATTAGAGCTGTGCTCCTAGCACCTGTTTAAACCAGAACAGAAGATGGAGACAGCAAAAAGATACATTAACAACTTCTGCTCACAGAAAGTAGAGCAGAATTCTCTTGTTTCTGTCAGGGACTAAGAAAAAATCTCAAACAATTAACAACTATATGGCTTGTTATACAGTTGAGAGTAGGGTGAAGCACTGAAGTGGTTTATAGCTTAAACATTGCTAAAATCACTGAAGGACTTCTGTCTGCTGTAGCAAATCAA
Organism: Pyrocephalus nanus; assembly: GCA_038380795.1. Lineage (NCBI taxonomy): Eukaryota > Metazoa > Chordata > Aves > Passeriformes > Tyrannidae > Pyrocephalus > Pyrocephalus nanus. The sequence goes on from CM076260.1 coordinate 48,881,965, forward strand.
GCAAAGAAGCACCTGCTCACTGAAGCCTGCCCCTCCCTGAATATGCCTACTAATTTGGACTGTGACAGTAACTTGAGAGGATATAAGGGTAGTATTATTGTCCAGTTGCCCTAGGAGAAGAATGTAACCACAAGTGAGAAAGAATGGAATGCTGATGGCTCAGACAATCAAGGTGCAAGCTGATGATGTGCAAAGTAAGCAGCCAGGTGCAGAGGGCATGCACATTGTAAGACCTCAGGTCCAGAGCCCAACCAGGACTTTTACTTTTAAAAATATACAAGCTCCAAAAATTCACTCACCAAATGTTTTGAGAGCCTTCTGTTCTTTACTACTTTGAGGAAGCATAAGGAGAGAACACCGCACATGTTTTCTTAGGAGATACATTCCCTGTTAATAAGGGAGAAAATAAGGATCTTGGGAAAAGTTTAAAAGGGTAACATACCACCAAATAAAGCATTTCACCAAGCTATGACTTAGCATATGCTAACCCACACAACCTAGCAAAATGTAATGCGCCACTTTTAAGTTACAAAAAATATTAAGAAAGGAGAAAAGACAGAGGAGAGAACACGGAGAAATATAGAGAGGAATGAGAGAAAAAAATAGCTACCACCTGAGAGTCCTGTGGAAGTCCAGCTTTCACAAGGTAAGTGGCAAATCCCAAGAGCAAGATGTTGTTATTATGCTAGTTTTATGTGCTCTGGCCCTCTGTGGTCAGATTTCCCAGGCAGGACTTCCAGCTCACTGGCCATTCTGCGGCTCCAGGCCAGAGTGAGGGTGGCACAGGCAAGCACAGGCTGGGTTAAGGCCCCATGGGGTGTGGTGTAGGCAGCTTCCAGGCTGCCCTTTTGATTGGCAGCTGCTTTGGGGCTGCCCAATGTGGGCTTTTTTTCAGCCTTTCTACACACCCACACCCTCCAGCCCCCCAAGACAGACTGGAGTTGGTTCCTACCCAATAATATAATCCAGTGCCTCACACACACCCACTGCCTTGGGCTGCAAGCTGGGTGTTGAACAAGGTAAGGAAAGAGGCAAACCCTGCAAGGCAGAGTAGTGGTTCCTTGTCCTTACACAAATAACTCTGTTGTGATAACTTTCCTCTGGGGAAGCATCAGGATAATTCAGACATAGCCTGAAGATAGTCATTGCTGCTGATGGGCCATAATGGATTCACCTGTGCGGATGTAACAGGCAGCTGTTAACATCTTAGAAGGTGTCAAAGAATTATGAAATGTCCCATGATCCGGTATTACATCACCCCATTGTAAAACTCCCTTCCCCAGAGGAGGTACCAGAGGTGTTCCCATCTAGCCTAAGCCCAACAAAAGATGGCACAGACTTCACTCAAGATACAGGACTTTCCTTGCCATTGTGGGCTACAAGGAGTCGCTTGGACTTCCCCTACCACAGCCTCCTTCCCTCACCATACAGGACCTTGACGAACACAGTCTTCCATCACCATGCTGGGCTTCCCTCAACATATTCAGACTGAAGCCATCACTTTGATAAGACTGGGACTCTCATCACTGAGAATACCACTAGACAAGGATCAGTAAGATGCCTCTTCCATACTCTTTCCTATTTCTTTCTATCTCTCTCTACCTCACATTTACCGTTAAATAGAAATTTGTGCCGTTGACTTTGGCAGATGGAATCATTTGCACCTTCATTCAGGCAGAGGCATCTCTACAGTAATTTAAAGAACCTGATCATAACAACTAGTTTCTGGTAAGCAGAGTGTTTACTCCAACTCTTGGTTTAGTGTACTTCCAAAACAACCCTCTTAAATCACCTTTTCTAACATTAGAAATCAAGATTAAACCAACTAAAGTCCTCATTTTCAGATTGATTATCCCTATACAGTATTATTAGTGGAATGGAGGTCTTTGGTAGTGTTCTTACAGCTACAGATAGTAGGATTGCTTTTTCTATTATATTCAATGAACACTTCAGAGGATTTAGAGGATACCTTTTAGACCAGAACCTGAGATCCCTTTTTCATGGCTTGAATAAAATAAAAAAGTTGTTAATATCCAAACCAGGATCCCCATATATAATAATAATGATATCTCTATAGTATCACAAGTTTATGTAGTAATTCCCAACCTAGGTCAAAATGCATGCTTGTTCCTGTGGTGGGAGATTGCAACACTTTTCTCAGGGGCTGGGCTATATTATACTGCAGCTTTTCCTCTTATTTGGTCAAATCCTAGGTTAGCAACACATAACATCATGGAATAACAGAATGGTCAGGATTGGAAGGGACCTCTGGAGGTCTGTTAAAACAGGCTCATCAAGAGCAAGTTGAAAAATTGGTTTTGAACACCTTCAGCACCCACAACCTCTCTGGACAGCCTGTTCCAGTACTCAGTCATCCTCAAATTCAATAAGTTTTTCCTTACATACAGACATAACTTCCAGTGTTTGACTGTCTTGGTCATGACCTCATTTTATGTTTCACCTTGACAAATGCAGCAGAGGGCACGGTGTGGGCACAATCACAACCCAGAATTGTCTTGGTTCAAATGCCATATGTAGCATTTGGCAAAACATGCAAGAACAAATAAAAGCATTATTGATTTAAAGGAGCAGCATGAGTGATAATGGGTATTATCACATTATAATGTCACAAGTGTTGTTCCCCAGGGCACTGTATTGAGTCCTATTCTGTTAAATATCAATAATCTGGTTGAGGGCATTGGGTGCTCCCTCAGGCAGTTTGCAGAGAGCATCAAACTAAGTGGGAGAGTTGGTCTGCAGGAGGGCTCTAGAGAGGATTTTGGAAGGCTGGAGTGATGGGCTGGGGGCAGTTGTACGACATTCAGGAAGGCAAAGTGCTGGGTCCTGCACTCTGGTCGCAACAATCCCATGCAGTGCTGCAGGCTTGTGGAAGAGTGGCTGGAAACATGCCCAGCAGAAAAGGAGTTGGGGGTGCTGTTCAGCACATGGCTGGACATGAGCCAGTAGGATGTCCAGGTGGTCAAGAAAGCCAAGGGCATCCTGGTTTCTATCAGAAATACTGTGGCCAGCAGGACCAGGGCAGTGATTGTCCCCCTGTACTCGGCACTGCTGAGGCCACGCCTTGAGCCCTGTGCCCAGTTTTGGGCCCCTCACTACAAGAAAGACACTGAATTCTGGAGTGTGCCCATAGAAGGGCAATGGAGTAGGGGAAGTGTCTGGAGCCCAGGTTTGATGAGGAGTAGCTGAAGGAACTGAGGCTGTTTAATCTGGAGAAAAGGAGTTTCAGGAGAGACCTTATCACTGTCTGCAAGTACCTGAAAGGAGGTGGGACCAAGGCTGGGGGTTGGTCTTTTCTCCAAAGTGGCAAACGATAGGACAAGCAGGAGCAGCCTCAAGGTGCACCAGAAGAGGTTTAAATTGAATATTAGGAGAATTTTTTTCTCCAAAAGGGTAGTCAAGCATTGCAACAGGATGCCCAGGGAAGCACTTGTTTCACTATCCTTAGAGGAATTTAAAAGATATGTACATGTGGCACTTGGTGGACTTGGCAGCGTAGGGTTAATGGTTGGACTCAATGATCTTAAAGGTCAATTCCAACCTGAAGTATTCTATGATTCTATGATTTTTTAACCATGACCCTTGGCTTATGAATGCAATCCCAACTGGTAGAAAAGGTTCAATTTATTTCTCACTCATCCCTCCAGTAATCCTGAAGTCCATGTTTACTAGGTAATAGCTTGCGGAAGCTGTATATGAAATAACATTTTAAATAAGGGAAATCAACTTCACATCATATCCCTGTTTTCTTCTTTCCATTTTCACCATCTTCTTCACTCACTGATGAGGAAACTTAATATTAAACATTCTGTTAATGGTTGTCAAATGAATCATGGTTTTCACTGCTAGAGTTATGCTAGAAAGAAGCAACACACTTTAGAAGTAATCAGAGAAGGGCTGAATGAGATAATGTAAAATCACTTATACAGACACTCTGGAGATGGAACCCCATTTAATATTTAATGTAGTCATTAACCTGAGAGTGGAAGGAAGAGGGTAATGGATGGCCTATTGCTTTTACCTATAGGACAAGTTTCTGAAGCGAACTGTCTCCCCTGGGGCAAGGATCACACATGCCAAAAATCTATAAAGAGAGTCACAGATGAAAGGAGATTGAGTGGGTTCAAAATTCCCATGTGAGCATAGTGAAAACTGCAGGCAGACCAGGTGGTGAAACTTGCCATACTACACACAGCCATGGGCTATTGCCATCCAAATGCTCAATTAATTTATTATGGCAACAGACACACCATGCTGGTCAAGTAACCAGCACATCTGCAGAAACTACAGAAAATAATCAATTATTGAAGAAAACCATCTACAAGTAACATTACTCTGAGACTTTCCCATTCTTCTCTTTTCTTTTTTTTTTTTTTTTAAATTCTGCCTAGATGCCCAGCTGTTAAAAATCACCCCAGAGAGCCAGAAATCCGTTAACTAAATTTAGCTATGAGAAACATGGAAGGAAAGGGAGGGGGGGGCGGTGGGGAGTGGGGGAAGTGTTTAGTTTGGTTGGTGGTCTGATTTGGTTTGGATTTTTTTTTGTTTTGTTTTAAGAAAAAGACTGAAAAAATACATTAAACATTTCCAGGTGACCTTAATAATCCTGTAAATATTTTCTGTGTGGCAACAGAACAGCATACAGTATGTTTTTAGGCAGTATAGCCAATTCACATGGTAATCATTGCAATTACAGGGCATGTGACCCATTGTCACAAGGACATCGTGCAGGTATGAATTTACTCCAAAGTCTCAATGGGTTGTAGTGCAATGGATCCTCTCTAGCACCACGTGACATGGCACCCATCCTCCCAAACCCCTTAGCTTAATAAGAACTGGACAGCATCCAGTACTGAATTGCATTTCCAGAGAAGCTATCAAGTTCTCTAGGAAAGCAGGGAACTACTGGCACTATACTCCATCTATTTTCACAGGTACAGAGATCATTGCCTGTTCTTCTATGTCTCTGACATGCTCTCGTACATGAATGGTCTCCCTCTTCAAAGGGAGTTTGGGGGATGTTGTTGTTCTTCAGAGCTACTCTGACTGATAGTCATGCAATTGGCATATCTGTAGGTCGATATGGACAAGGCATACATCTGACTTAGAGGAGACTGAAACTTCTCAGGAGTGTCAAATCTTAAAAAAAAGAAAACCAAAACAAAAACAAACAAAAAAAAAAAAAAAACCCAAACCCAAACAAAACCAAACCAACCAACCAACCAAACAAACCCCCACACACAAAAAAAACCAACCAACAAACAAACAAACAAACAAAAACCACCACAAAATAAAAAACCCACACACACCGGAAATAGAGGTTTGGGGTGCTAACATTTTATTAACTTTTGCCACAATACCTTATATTGTGCTAAATGTTATGTAATAAAGCCGATTTCTTCCTTAAGGAACTTACTGCTATACAGAACAAATACACAAAATTCAAGATCATTCTTGGTTGCCTCTTATTCACTATTTTTTTTTCGAATGAATTAGTTTGGTAAACATTTTTAAAAAAAGAGAGGCTAGTTTTCTTAAGAATGGTCTCTTCCTAAAGAAGTTTCTCTTCCACAGAATCAAAGACCCAAGGTCCCATATTTTGAAATCTCATTTTTTAAGAAATCTAGTTTAAAGAAAATTTATATCCAGAAGTGGGAAGAATGTTAATGAAAGCTTTCAGGAGAAGTAGTAAAACAATTTCTGATATGCCTGAGAATCTGCACAAAGGAAAATGCTAAGGTGGATCTACCCATGCTTTCACATCTGAAATCTAGCCTGTAGGCAACTCTGAAATGTTCCTATGGCCTTGCTTCACAAAGATTCTGGTACAGCTGATCATTCACAATTTACTGTTCTTTCAGTTTTTGTGGTTTCCAGACCACAGTGTTTACTGTATTGGGTAGTAAGAACAGCATGTTGAGTCACAGCAACAGACAAACTATAAATCATTTTATAATCTTAAGAAATTTTAGATGAACTCAGACATTTTTATAATGGTTTAGTGAGTCTAAAGTGGAAAATAGCTATATTTCTGTACCTGTAATTTCTGTCCACATATGAAAAATGCTGAAAGGCAGAGTTCAGAGCCAGAGGGAAAGTGGCCTTTACCATGAAAGAATTTTGAATAGTAATAATTAAAAATAAATTTAATCACTAAAATGGGCTGTAAGGTCAACTGCGTTATCCATAATTATGGTAAGCATCAGAGATATTAAGATGAAATATTGAACTCTTGGTGGATGGGGGAAGGGTAAGAAGGATATTTTAAAGCATGACAATGAAAGCATATTGCTTTCTATGTCTTTTTTTTTTTCTTTTTGAATTTCCACTTGAAAATTATAGTAGCTTTTAATGCTGATAAAGCTGCAAAACTTTACAGCTTACACTGCTCTCGGTATGTTTCTCAATTCATGGTGTGGGTCAACAGTATTGTGTCAGGGTGCTTTTATGCTTTTGGGATAGAGATAATAACATGGATCTTTAAAATAAAACAGCAATACAGCATGGTTAATTCTATATTTAATTTTAAAACTAGAAAGAGATTATATACAGACAGATAGGTAGATAATGTTTGTAGTTTCTTTTAAGAAACTTTTAAGAACTCTGGATTCTATGAAGTGCCATGGGCCTTGATAGGATGCACCCACAAGTGCTGAGGCAGATGTCTGATGACACTACCTTGATAATCTTTGATCTGCAACTGTGAGAGGTACCCAAGAACCGAGGGAAAGCAAATGTCACTTTTATCTTCAAGAAGGTAAAGAAGAAGGATCCAGGGAAGTACAGGCTAGTCAGCCTCACCTCTAGTTGAAGGCCACTAGCAAGCCATGCTCCTTAGGTGTCAATACTGGGTTTAGTACCATTCAGCATCTTCATTCATAGTCTGGTTGACAGGCCAGAGTGTACCCTCAGCAAGTCTGATGATGATGATACAAAACTGGGAGAAGAGGTTATGTGCCAGAGTGTCATGCTGCCACCCAGAAGGACCTCAACAGTCTGAAGAAAGGGATTGACAGAAATCTCCTGCAGGAGAAGTAAAAAGGCCTGTACCAGGGGATGAACAGCCACAGATTTCAGTACATACTTGGCATAAGCCCACTGGAAAGCAGCTTGGCAGAAAAGGACCTGGGGATCCTTGGCTGACACCAAGCTGACTATGAGCTGGCAAAGTGTCCTTGCTGCAAAAAGAGATAATGGTGCCATGGTTTGCATTAGACAAAGTATTAGCAACAAGTCAAGAGAGGTGATCCTTCCCTTCTATTCAGTGCTGGTGAGTCCACACCTGGAGTGCTGGGTCCAGTTGTGGGGTTCCATACAAGAGGGATACAGCGCTACTAAAGACTGTCCAGAGAGGGGCCATGAAGATGGTGAAAGAACTTCACATATGAGAAAGGTTGAAAGAATTGGGACTGTTCAGCCTGGAGAAGAGGAGGCTCAGAGAGAACCTTATTAATGTATTGAAAGAGGGTGGAGCCAGGGTCATTTCTGTGGTGCCTGGTTACAGAACCAGAGCCAATGAGCACAAACTGAAACAAACACTTCTTTTATTACGAGGATGACTGAGTATTGGCACAGGTTTCCTGTTGAAGTTGTGGCCATACTTGAGGTATGCAAAAGCCATCTGGACACAGTCCTTGGCAACCAGCAATAAGTGGCCATACTTGAGCTAATTGGACAAGATAGCCTCTGGAGGTCCCTCCCAACCTCAACCATTCTGCGATTCTGAGAATAAGCACTTTTGGTCCCTATCAGAAAAGGATGCAGGACTTATGCTTTGCTGTCTTTAAAATCATGTTTATATCCTTTCAATGGATAATATCTTACCTAGTTATGTAAAATATGCTGGATTTTGTTCTTTATCAGGAATACAAAGTGAGTATGAAGAGGTGAGTATTCTTATTTACTTCCAATACTATCAGCATGGAATGAAATACCCACTGGCATTGCCCTTATGCCAACAAAGGAGCCCTGTCACTTCAGGGAGGAGGACTAGATGCACAAACGCTGAAAATCATGTGTGCAGTGAGTCATCTATGTCAGTGGACGTGACAGCAGAGGTTGCTTCAGTGTTTGGTCACCAGTATCTAGTCTAAGAATGTATTCTGTAAAATAGCCTTTATAATTTTTCACATCCAAGAGCAGTTGAGTATTGCTGCCTTTAAAAAGCCTAAGTATAATCAGTAACTTATTTGCCTCGAAAAGGATTTAGTTTTCTTACCATACTTTTCAAGTCTAGGAGTCCCAGTGCTTAAAATCCAACACTAAAAATGTATTTCCTTTCTTCTTACAATGAAGTTCATAACATGGTATTGATGAAGCTTTCATTATTGACATTTATTTACAAAATTTTCAGAGATGTTGGAATGTCTTAATGTCATAAATTGCAGCTCATGTTGCATATCCCAAAGATAAAAGCAGCCACAGAAATTAAAAGTATAAAGCTTAAGTAAGGATTATGCTAATAGTAATTATTTTCTTTTGTTTATAAGTGAGACAATATAAGACAACCAATAATTTATCCAGAGGAAAAATCAAATAATTTCATTAAAATTAATATCTATTTTATAATCAAAAAATTAATACCGATTGATCATTTTTAATAAATGCAAAGATTCACTCATACTGTTTTTATCGACAGCAACATATGCCATTATTACTCTTACTTACTAGCAAAACATGAATCTGATAATATTAACAGTTAAATTCCTTGCTTTCCACCTACAATAGGTTTTCCATAGGTAATTCAAGTAAATAACAACACATTCTTCTTCCGAAATAAAACTTGACATTTAGACAAAAAATATTGCATCCTTCTTTTGGCCACTCTTAAACTAAGATGTGATGCCTTCAATATAAAAAACGAAAGTATTGATAGAGAGGATGTTAAATCACCTATATGTGCAAACATAACAACTATGAAAAAAACCCGTATAAGCCTTCCACTATTACCTGATCTTTATTTTCCAAGAGCCAATATTAACTCTATAATGTAAATAAGCATGATATATATAAAAGCAAGTCAAAACTAAAGTAAATACTTTTTCTTTTTTAATAAAGCACCTCTGAATAGGTGTACATGGCCTAAGTAAACTGTGAATAAGCACAAGAAAAACAAACTATCCGTAACGATGGTCAAAAAAAAAAATAAAATCCAATGGTGCAATGAAAAGAAAGAAGGATATTAGATAATGAGCTAAGGATAATCTTAGTAAATTCACTTTTGAAATCACATTTTATATGTGATAGGAAAGAACTTAAGGTTCTAATTGTGCTAAGCGCTTAAGTACCTCTGTAATTACTTTGAAGCCAATGGGAGTTGAACACGTGCTTCCTGAAGGCAGCTTTGACGACTTGGAGCCTGTGTGGACACATTCCTGTTGATCTTCTAGAGCACTACTGATATAGCAGTTTGATGGAGACTCAGCCTGGAGCAGTTATCTGGATTTACAGTTTAGCTCTATGGGAAACATAACCCCATGCATGCTTCCTTTATGGGATTTCCCTATACAGATGAGAGATTTTAGGGATAACACTAGACCTCCAAGCCCAGGTATATGACAGACATCTAAGTCCTCATGATAATTACATACATTTGGGCTTTTCTGTATCTTGCTGTACTTTGCAAATTCCTTCATCGTAATAGGAAGTCCAGTGCACCCTGTTGTCCACTCTTGACACTGATGCACCAAGAGGCTTAGCCTAGCAATATTAGCAACACAGGGTAAAGATATGAGACAGAGTAGGATAAAAAAGCAAGAACTTGTTCCTGCACAACCACATGGTGCTGTACAGATACTCGTTTAATCATCTGATCACTTTATCTCGTAAGTGCAAGCACCAGCCTTGCACCTTGTCCTTGGCACACTAAACTATATTCCTGCACAATGACACCGTTGTGGGAAATCACAACATCCCAACCTTTTGTATCTTGACAGCTTCAGATTCATGGCTGCAGCAGGCTACAAATGTCCAAAATCAAAAAGTAAATTTCTTTGCCTTCTGAAACAAAGGGAGATTGCAGCAGTCCTAATTCTATATCTAAGGTCAATCATGAATTGATCGGCTATGAGCCTTTGGAAGACATCTATACCAGATGTGAACAGAACCTGTAGAGCACCAAGTGTATAAGCAAATCCACTGCTGTGGGGTGTGCAAAACCATCTGCTGCTTGATCTCCTTCTATGTGTCATCTGGGACATCCTAAACATCAACACAGCCCTAAAGCAGGAAAGCCAATTGCACCAGAGTTCTGATAAAATATTCTGATCTAGTATCCACTAGGGAGGTTTGAAAGTATTCTTTGATTGTATTCCAAATAAAAAATCATATTACAAGTCTTTTGTGCACAGATAGACTTGTTTTAGAGGGCTAGGGCAAAGGCAAAACCTCTTCATATTTCAAAATCTGAGTATGTCTTTTCCTGTACTACACTTGCAATGTACTTCATGGATACTGATAGTGTGAGGAAGACTGCATGTTTCATCATGTTGACTAGAGGAAAAGTTTGCTTGACAGTGAAAGATAATTGCTTTCTCCTGGTACCCACACAGCGAACACTTGTAACCACAACATACAAAGCAGTATTATACACCCAGAAGACTTGAGGATCCAACAACTGCACTAAACAAACAAAAGACATTTTTATTTTGCATTCTACCTTCACCTTTCTGCTTCACCCTGATGGAAGCTGATTCTGTTTGCAACAGGAAGAAGAAAAGACTTTTCGAAGGTCCTAATAAGACTTCTGCCCTCTGTTTGCCATTCTGCTATTACTTCATAGCATGCAAAATAATTGGGCCATGACCAATGCCTGCCTAGAGAATTTTCATATATCACTTCAGTTTCTACTCCCTAATGAGTCAGGTGCTGCTGCCTTATCTTAAATCCTTCTTCCATTCTCTTCCAGAATGTGAACCTTACCATCTACTCAAGGTAAAACCTGCAGCTAGGTCCACCTAGGTGCTGTGGCAGAATTTCCTTTCTGCAGGTTTTCACAGGTATCGATTTAAGCTAACAGATAAATATTATCCACTGTAAAAGAAAATTACTGTTTTCATTACTAAGAGAACACTTTTCTGTTGTCAAAAGAAAGCAGAAATTATGTCCTTGCATTAAAAGGCTTTTAGGAAGGAATAGGCATTGAACTCCTGCTTGCAGTCTATTTCTTATGAGACTTTTTGTTCTTTTGAGAATGAAAAAAGCCATACTTTCTTTATACCTACCGAGATTAAATGGAGCCTGTATCTGGAGAATATATTCACATAGGCTGCCTTATTTTAATAAGGCAAACTCAATTTAGCCACAATGCTTTTAAAGGCATGACATGGGCCTCCATTCCTGGAACCATTTAGAATCATATACATCCAGGCTTTCTTGTGGCTTCTCTGGAAGGTGAAGTCAAGAAATATAAAAAACAGAGATTACTCTCACTTAGCCCTTAGAATAGAAGAGAGTTATGATTATATCAGTATAGTAAAGAAGAATCTGCCATCATTATCTTTTTTTTTTTTTTTTTTTTTTGAGGGACGTTGGCAAATCACTTCTGTAATCTTCATGTTCAAAGTAAGTACTGACATCTAGGCCTTGTTCCTGAAATATGTACTTAAATTCAGGTCTCAGGGAAGATAGGATATTAAGATGATTTTGAGGATGAGACTTGGCCCCAGGAGTGTGTCACATTTTTCCCTCTTCTCTTGCCTCCCCTGCCCTAGGCAGTGCTTGAGAGCAGCAGTGCATTGTGAGCTCTTCCAAGCTTTCCTCCTACCATCTGCAGAACAGGACAGCCATCTCAGGAGGTGAGGAAAAGATTCTAGCAATGATATATGATGTTATCTTGAAGGTTGAGAGGTGGCAAATATTCCTCAGGTTCCACTCTTTAGGAGATGTGCCTGTAAGTCAACACAGGCTACTTCAGAAAGTATCTCAGCAGAAGCTTGCTGGCTTATGAGAGAGACCATCAGCTGTAAGAGGCCATCATGAGGGAAGGAAGCCTGACTGCTATATGGTATGGGGCTAGGGATTGAGGCTTACCTGTAGGAGATGGATGACTATAATGTAGGTGCACTTAGTGACTGGGGTCTGGGGTCTCCTCTCTGATCATTCTGTCTGGATTAGGAAACTGATAGAGTCCAGTGAATGAAAATCCCACTGATACACAGAGGTTTCACCTCACTGTTTACACACTTCCCAATTGGAAGTTTCTGCCATTGAGTAGCTGAAAGCTTTCTTCAGTCTTTTTCACCTTCTTTCAACTTTTCCCCCAGATCCAAAGGTAATCCTGTCGATCTTCCAGTGCTAAGAAAACAGAAAAATAAAAATAAAATTAAGCAAAACAGGTAAACACCACCACCCCCCAATTGTATCTACAGCAAAAATTACATGGAAGAAAAGCTGTGTGTTCCCCAGTAGCAGATTATTTTGCACAGTAAAGGCACAGCTACAAGTTCCCTCTTAATCATTGTACTGTGAGAGGTGGAAACAGTGGCATTAGGTTAAGATTATCTATTAGCATCCTGACCCCCAGATTTATCCCATTCAGTATAGCTGATTTTACATTACAAGCCAAACCTAAGTTAGGTGTCCAGGATGCCTCAGAAATCAGTGTTCAAAGTCCTTCTTCTGGGTTATTCATCTCTGGCAACGAACCTGGAGTAGACTCTAACCTTTCGTTACTGAAAGTTCAAGATGAAGAAAACCCTCATTGCTCTGTTCAAAATTTTCTGGTAAAATTCTTCTTAACTGAAACAGAGGCCTTGTACTACTTTAATATTATATAGAGTACTCTGGAGCATTAGATCGGTGTACCCAAACTAGAATAAAACCTGCAGTCAAATAAAAGGACAAGGGATCCTTCAAACACACTTCAATTTGAAGTGAACTATTAACTTCCATTCCTTATGGGGCCTGATCTGAATTGTCCCAGTTCTTCCATTTACATCAACCTCTGCTGGGATTTTATCACTCATTGACAGTGCTGTATCTGCTGAGACATATGCTTTAAGGATACCACAAAATATGTAGTAATATTCCTTACATCCTTGCAGAACAGTGAGTGGTAGCAGCCTCAAAGAACCAATTCTAATGTAAATCTCCAGAAAAATGTTCCTCAACAGAGTAAAATACAGAATGCAGACCACATTCAAATGCATTATGGAAAATAACAGAGCAACAGGGTGTGTCAATAAAAACACTTTGAACATTAAAAATTCTGCCATTTCAACAATATTTTGTCATTACACCAAAAGGGGTCAATCTGGTTACTAAGAGCTTGGAAAAAATCCATTCTCTTTAATATAATCTTTTGTTAGAGAAGTTAATTAAGATAAAGAAATGCAAACTAACAATTAAGACTAAATTTAAGCCTAGTCTGACAAATTTCACATCATGTGGAAGTTCAGCAAAAATAAGTAGGGAGGACATTGCAGGCACACCACTAATGCTGTTCAGAATGGATATGCAGACCGTGCTAAATAGCAAATCAATTTAACATGTTAGAACAGTAGGATAATTAACTACAAATTAATGGCCAGTAAAGAATTAGGCACCCAATAAGCCAACTTCTCAGCTATGCAAATTGGCACAAATGTAGGACCTGGTCTGCTCTATGCCTCATAAATCATTGCAATTATAGACAGTAAGACTAGAAAGCAGCATCCAAAAGTTGTTCCATTTGACCCCTGCCCAAAGGTGGGACCAGCTGCACTGATGTCATTCCTTACAAATGCTTGTCCAACCTGTTTCAAAAACATTCAGGAATATGAAATTCCTACGTTGTCAGCAGCCTGCTTGTATCTTAACCATGAGAATTTTTTTTCCTTCAATGTCTAATGTAAGTCTTCCCTAATGTAATGAAGGCCTCCTTGGCCTACAAACATGAATCAAGAAAGAGACTATTGCCTTCCAAGTCATAGCCACCTTTTATATATCCTGTCTTTTCCTCTCTTGACTAAACCATCCCAGATATTCCGGTCTCTGCATCAGCCATGATTTATCTGTTCTTTTTTTACTCTGTCCTCTGATTTCTCTCACTAAATTCTTAACCGCAGAGAAGGATTACAACAATTAGGAATACACAAACCCCACTTCATACCTGAGTTCTGTAAAGGTACTGGCCATCGATTTGCCAGATCAAGCCCTTTGATTCAGAAGGTTCTCCTACATTCTGAACAGAAATAAGTGGATACATATATCTGAGGATCTGGACTTCAGTATCTGGTGATAGCAAGTATCCTTGAACCTCATCCTTCTGTGTTTGAAGATTGAAATTCATCCAATAATGCCAACTCAGTCTCTCAAGGAGAGTGAGCTTAAACACAGGAATGCCCATAAAAAGACAATTTTATTTTTGTCCCAAATAAGATAGAAATACTTTTGTGCTCATACTATATTCTGATCTGTTTTGATACTGTTGTTTTTGTGAAGGGGATAGTTTCCTTATTATAAACCTTAAAACTCTTTCAAATAATATGTCATTGCTTGCTGACCCTGATGATGAATTTGAACAGGGTGAATTTAGTTTTCCAAAAAGAGACCTTTGAATTCTGATCCTTGATATGTGATAGGAATGTATGATCTCTCATAATTGTAATCTGTCATAATGTAATAGAAAGGAAATTAAAATAACTTGTTAATTACCATTATTCAATAGGACAGTGCTAAACCATTGCCTTCGCAGTATCACTGCAATCACTACTTTCCCTTAAAAATTTATTTATTGGAATTTATTAATTGATCAGCTGAATTCTCTTGTTGCTAGACATAATGAATTTTTCTCTGTGTTTTTGCAATAGATTTTTCTGCACTTCCTACTCATAAAGCAATTCCTTCCTCCTTTAAATAAAGTAATCTACAAAAGAACTACTCTGTTCACATCATTGATCTCAGCAATACATCTTGATAATAACATCCTTCCTTGATATCCAGGCCACTGTGGATTTTTGGGGGGTTAAGAGAGGAAGGAATTGAATAGTACAGCAGTGAATCCCCTGTAATCTTTTCTTCACAAACACCATTTATTGGCTGTTTGTTAATCTGATCTTTTTGCTCTACCTCCTTGTTATTGTCTATTTTATTTCTAACTTTTCACTCAGTTATCACACAGTTGTACATATATTAAAACATCTTTAATAACTCCCAGCAATCCTCCTGTATTGACTCGAGTAACTTAATGTATCGTCCTAACCTTCAGCAATTAAAGCCAAGGTGAATACCTCAAAAGCAACATGTTTCTCCTGGTCCTTAAACTCAGTCTGACTGTGTTAATCTTTCAACAGAGCACAGCAGAGTGCCAAGCTCACAGCAGTATTAGCTCAGACCCTGAAAACAGTGAACATTTACTCAGATTCAGTGCTGTGCTTATTCAGTTCACAGTTCAGAGTGAGACTGTGCAGTACCAGCTCTGTGGAACATCATTAGGTCATGTAGATATGCTCTGGTTTATTTCTCTTTAGCCAGAGGAGTATCCTCCAGCTCCAGATTCTGTTAATGTATCCCTATACACCTAAATTGTCTTTTTGCAGCTGCCAGGTTCTGATGGAACAGAATTCCAGCACAATCCTCCCTATGTTCATACCCTGATTCTTTTGGGAAAGAGAACTGGAAGTGTTCCAACTGGGTAAGAAATTGCCCAAGTTAGAAGTTGTCCTCTACATTTTTATAGGTTTTCCAGACTGAACAGTGAAGTACTGGGACTGCAGGAGAAATTCTCTCATAAACATAATTTATTCCTGTGTTCGTTTGACTAGATGAACTTTTCATGTTGTTCTCCATTAAGAATGTCCCTCATTGCAAACACCTCAGCACTATCTGTATATACCAGTGTTTTCTTCTGCTATCTTTGCTTGACACACTCTTTGTATATATATCTTATCAAGAATAGCTGTTGCAGCCACATACTTACACACCAAAAAAGAGACGAAAAACTCACATTGCCGAGGCTCCTGGGCTTCTGTGTTTGTCTTTTTTTTTCTTTTTTCTATTTCTTTTTCCCTTATTTTCCTAGGTTTAAGGCAGAAGGAATTGGAGTAATGGAGTTGTTTGAACTGCCATATGAGGTTCCAACAGTTGGATATCCTTGGCATAGCTTTATTTAAAATTTCATATTTAGTTCCAAATACATGTTCTTCATTTGGAGAATACAAAAAGAGAGAGCCATTGTCTTCCTAATTCATTCAAAATGGTTTTGAACCATCCAATTCTGAATGTTCCAGATCAGTCACTGTACCTGAAGTCTGCAGTATTAATTTGCCTTACTGTTTAGAGTAAAATCTGTTCCTGTGATAAAATCTGGCTAATGGACCAATAGAAATAAAAAGAACCAGTTCACTTTCTCTGAATCATCTTGCACCTGTGACTACATTCTTGGGGAAAAGTAGGATTCTTTTAGTGTGGAAATTCAGAAATTCCTCTGAATATACCCTGACAGACCCTGAGCACAGACAGGTATTTCAGAAACACTTTTAAGATTCAGTGATGTTTAACTTGTCAGATCAAGATTAAAGTAAAAAAGAAAATTAAAGAAAAAGTATGTGAAGACAACTTGTTACTATTTCTACCAAGACAGAAATGTTTTCTGCAAAGCACTGCTGGCTGCAGTAGCCCATCTTCTTCCCAAACTTATTGTGTAAGCCAGTAGCTCACCCATAAGCATGAGGGGGGCAGAGGCAAGGGTTAAAGATCTGTTTTCATACCCAGCTGGTTTGCTTCTGCATCTTCTATTGAGGTTGATTCCAGTATCTGGCCAAGCCCAGGGGCCAAGAAGGAGAGGAGAAAAGTTTTTTAACTTCTCCGGGACATTCTTACTGCTGCAGCCTTGTGAACAATCCCAGCTTTCATGTCCTCCCTTGACAACTCCTAGTTTACCCAGCATCACTACATCTTCTTCAAATCCTTTTCATGAAAACCTCATGAAGAAAGTATTTCAAAGCCTGAAAACAAACAGAACTCTGAGAATATAGGTTCAAATACACCTTCCTTGAAACTGGGTCTCCACAAAGTGGGAAGAATGAAAGAACCAGGGAAGGGCTGGGATCTTGGAAGAAAAAATCTTCTGGTCGATATCAAAACAATTCTGTCACTTTCCCCAGTGTAAGTATTTCTGCCAAAGAAATGTACTGAAGCATTGGACTCTGCCTGGTACTTTTCAGGTAAGAGTTGTTTTTGTTTGCTGTGTGAGCTAGTGGAGATTCATGAATGGCACTGGTGACGAAGCATCTTGTCACCTCTGTCCCTGGACACATTTCAGAGAAGCCAGCATTTATTATCTGGTTTTCATTGCAGAAGCTCTGCAGAAAGAAATAAACATTTGTGAACTTGCTGGCTCCATCATGCGTCCTCCACAGAACATTGCAAGGGGAAAACACACCTCAGATTGTTCACGTCTCTAAGCTTATAAATTAATGCACTTCTGTTTTAGAACAAACACTTTGAGTTACAAAAGACTCTGCAATGCCTCTGATGAATACACCTGCACTGCCTGGCTGAGAATGAAAAGACATACCTGTTCTTCATGATAAGAAAATCAATGAGAGTAAACAGACTATCTTTTAGTTTTGCGTTCTACTGTCAAAGCTAAACTAGATTTTTTTTTAACTTGCCAGTATTTTAGAATAATGATAATTCTAGTTAGCAGATTGAGACGTGGTTGTTACCTTGAGCATCAAGCTTGACTCTGATTCTTTTTCATTACCTTGCTATGTTTTTGTTCAGGTCACATAATTTTCTGTCTCAGTTTATCTGCTGTTAGTACATTGTTACAGAGGAATCTAGTTTGAAGGTATATGTGGGCAGGTCATGATAAAGATTTAGAAGTTTTGGAAGGAAATCACTGTATGCTTTGTCACAATATTTCCCAATAAAGCCTCTGAATAATTTAAATAATAAATAGACAGTATTATTAAAAATATCATGTACTCAATTAAACATTAAATAAATACTTCTTGCAGATTTCTATTAAAAAGAAGTAGAATCACAGATTCTTTTTGTGAGACATCCTTCAACATTATGTACTTTGATGAAAGAGAAAGTACAGGAAGCCATTATCATACTTGGGAAATGTTGTTTAGAAGGTATATTAGCTGCCATTTCTGCTTTGCATAACATGGTTAACATAGCATCCTAGAGGCAGAACAGTTATTAATTAATGTGCAGATGTAATTAATTAAGTGTGGGATTCATCTAAATAAATGCAAGGTGTCAACAAATGCAGATGTATACATCCAAGTTAGTTTCCCCACACTCTCTTTATAGTCACAGGAAAGAAAGCATCCTTAGGAAGCAGTCTGTCCTAATCTGAGATGACAAACCAAACTATATGACATGAAGTACAGTCTAAAACTTCCTTCCCATTTCTCCCCAATAACTATAGAAGGAGCTGCAATGACTAGTCAAAACTCAAACATTGAGACTGTAGTTATATAAAGACAGGTGAACTGAAATCTTTATCAGAAGTTGGGGCATACATATAGGAACTTGATTCACAGTTCTACCAGAAAACTATCAGGTGATCTTTAATAATTTGCTCCCATTTCTTCATTTGCATGAAGGCAATAATAAGATGTATTCATTGAGAAGACCATTGTAGTGCCTAAGTGAGGAGAAATATTTAATCTCAACTAATAATATGATGACTTATCAAGGGGATTGCCATTTTTATTTGTCTTCTAAAAAATCTCTGATTTAGTTTCAACCAGATGCCAAAGATTAAATACTCATTGCAGTGACTTCTTATCAGGTTACCTTTCCTCACTGGACATTTTCAGTCCAATCATACCAAATAAATTACCTCTGAATATACTAAAAATTGTTACCCACATAAAAACATTTTATTTGTGCTTCATAGTATTTCTGTACCAGATAAGCACTGCTTTTACACAGCATGGCTCCTTTAAGCATAACACAGGCAAGACAAATAAAGGACTGGATCTCAAGACAATCTGTAAATGCTAATGGAGGTATAGCATCATTTTTAGCCCCTTCTAACAAAAATCTCACAATTTTATGTTCACCGAGTAACACAGTGAAATACAACAAGATTGGCAGAAGAGGAAGGTATTATATTGCCTTGAGCTAGGCCTGCAGGTGTCCCGTGATCTGAGTGCAAAAATCAAAGCATGGACTTCAGAATATGAATTAATTGGAGCACTAACAGAAATTAGTTTGCCTCTGTTTAACTACAAGAAAATACTTAAATAAGTGTAATTGAATTTTACTTTATAGACATTTTATGTAGCTCTATTAAAAGTATTATTGTACCAGTAAAACATATTACTGATTCTGATAATACCCTTTCTATGACAGTCTCACGGTAAACAGCATTACTCATTTCTGGGGATAAAAGCTTCCACCCAAAATCTAGAACTGTCTGTATCTGAAAGTGCAAGACTCCAGAATATTCTGTGTTTTGGCCAAGGGACTGGCTCAGAAGACACATTATACAAACATTGCACTAAAGAGCAATAGTGTCATTCTTAAGCCATCACAAAGGTTTGGCTGCTAATAAACCACATAACACTGGAGCAGCCAGGTATCACTCCCAAACTTAAATAGAAGATTGACTGGTTTTCACCTAAGGGAAGTTGCAATGGCTTGAGGAGATAGATTAGTGTTCAAGGAAGAAAAGAAATCATGCTGAGCTGAGATGTGATCCAGCTGAAACCTACACCAAAGTAGAAAAGTTCAGGAAAATCTCCAATTTTCAGGGAGGGGGCGGGTTGAGCTTTTTTACTTGGGAAATATCTAGTTTGGAATTAAAAACTTCTGATAGAAATATACCGGTTTTAATTTAGTTTTTGATGGGAAAGTTTTTTGCATGATGTAATTCTGGTCAAAAACAGAGTGGAAGGAAGAACGGAATGCAAATCTACCAGATGGTCATGACCGAACTAGGGCACTCCTCTTAAATATGGAAAATCTAACTCTCCCAGTCTACTCTCTTTGAAGATAACCAAATCTTCTTCAACTTGGATGTGCTGATTGCTTGACTTTTGATTACATTCTGGACTGAGGGGAAGGCAGCTGTGAAAAATAGAAAAAGTCTCAGTAATCTGGAGTAAAAGCATTTCAGACTCAGTTTTTGCCAGGGAACAATTATTGTATCATGATGAGACAGCAGGATAAAGTTTTCACTGAGTCTGCTGTGCATGCAAACTTCCATGAATAAGTCAAAACCTTTGCTCATTCACACATGAGGACTACCAGCACACTCACTATTTTGGCTAACAGATTTTAATCCTGATAGATGGAGGGACACGGGGGCATTGCACTCTGATGGGGAATGTGCATGTGAATCTCTTGTAGACTCAGATCATCCCATCAGTATGACTTTCTATAATAGACTGTTTAGTCTTAGGGTAATCTTCAACATTTACCCAGAGATAAAGAACAGTTAAAGAATTGCAATCTTTTTGCCTCCTACAGCATCCCCAATATCACAAGTTTTTGACTGTTATACAGATGCAATTGAAATAATTTGGATGGACATCATATAATTAAATTTTGCTGCATCTTGACCAAAAATAATTAGTTTAAGCCTCTTAATGCAGTTTGATTTTTAACAGACCTCACTGTAATTAATATATTACCTTTAGTAATTGAGCACAATTCTTCCTTTTCGCATAGAACTAAAAATATATGTTGAGAAATTAGTGAAAAAGAAAAGTGTAACAGATGAAAACCATTTTTTCCTTCTTTATGTGTCATAATGAGCAAATCTTTTTGGGGGTGTACCAGCCTGACTTCATTAGAGTAAATAGTAAGTCTGTCACACATTTCTCTGTTTCCACAGTTACATTTTAAAATGTACTTGAAGAGAGGCTAAATAATAAAGAAACTCATGCAAATACATGTGGTTTTATTATTATTCTTACTATTGGTGAATAGATTTTATCTGTGCTTACAGTAGAAATAAAATTAGAGCTCCTCTGCCAAGGGAAAAATACAGAAGAATGAAGCAGGAAAACAGCTGCATTTTACTCAGGCATGCAAACAGTAAACTGCACTCCATTTTCACAATACACTCCTCTGAGAGCCCTTTATCATGTTTGTGCTTACATATGCTTGTTTCCATTAGATGTTTCTGGAGATGTGTGATGCTTAACATCCATACATAAAAGGCCATGAAAGCATTAAGAGCAATAAGAGGTTAGTCAGGCAGTTGCAAAACACAAATATCACAGCTTGTGTATCACACAAATGAAATGGTGAGCACAGTCTAAGTATATGCACTGGGAGTTCAGAATTTGGTTTTTATGCCTTTTACAGGTTTTGTGACTTTTAAATGTTAAGACCACACCGAATAGTTCACTTGGTAATGAGAGCTGTGCAGTGGCTGTGGAACAATCTGCAGGAGTTCACATTTCTTTCACAAAAAGCAGTTCTGTTCCTCATTGTCAAAGATGTATTAAGAGATAAGTCAGTCCCCAAAGAAGGCAGTGACATTTTTCCCACATCTTTTAAGGCAATTTGGACAGTTTTCAACATACAGACAGTAAAAATATTGCCACTGACTTCAGCCTGGACGGGGTCCCTTCGGAAAGGGGGATACAAGCCTCTTTATGTCTGGCCTCTTTACCACCTATTTTTCATATCTTGACCTTGGTAGGAAAACTTCAGCCGACAAAATATGCACTCACTGTGTGTTCAGCCAGAATCTGAACTCCATGCTTAGGTCTTTTGTGACCACAGTTAGGTGTGCAGCCCAGCTGGGAAAGGGTGGCTCGAGTGCCCAGCTGTGGTTTGGGACTAAAATCAGCTCTGTGTTCTGTGTTCATGCCTGCTCTGGGATCAACTGACCAAATAGCTGGCCAAACCTGAGCTCCTTTATACTGATCCAAAAGGGACGAAGAGATGAGAAAGCCTAGGAAAGGTTAAAAATAAGTAAGCAAGGAGCTATCTAACATTGCATATATGATTTAAGCCCAGATATGCCAGGCAATGTAAATGCAGCTATAATGTGTGTTGTAAGATTTTGAGTTCTTTAGTGCTAATCCAGATGTAGTGTATTTTGACTCCAATAGTGTTTCTACATATGCAAATGAAGGTTTATTGATGGAGTAATTAGAAATACTACAACTGTAGAAAAACAAAGAAAGCATAGAAGCCCTTTCTCCAGCCATTACAAAGTCACTTTGTCTATCTTTTCCTAGTATATTAGCTGGCATAATAAAAAGCATTATCTGCATCCACAGACTTTATCTCATTTTGCACATGCACTTTAATCTACATCTAATAGTAAAATCCTAAAACAAATTGTACATGAACCTTTATATCCTTGTAAAACAACTTCTAAAGGTTCCCATGGTACTTCAAAGCCAAAAAGTTAAAGAGGTACCAAATTCACTACTTTGAGTCCATTATTGCCAAAATATTTACAGAGTCTGGACAAAATAATTTTAAGTTTCCAACATGATAAACCAAAAATTGACTACAAAAAACTCACAAACAGTGAATTCTCCTTCCAAACTAGATAAATAAATGAAGATGTGATTAAGTACAAATGATACCTTAGTTTGTTCATGGTTAAAAAGTAAAGAGCAAAATATAAATATACAGTCAGCAACGTATTTTCAAAATGTGTGCCCATTTAATTAAATTAACTTTGTGTTGGTTTGCTTATTTGGGTTTTTAATAGAAAACAAATCATGGTAGAAAGTCAGCATATTTCACACTTTCTGACAAAAAAAATCACATCTTTCTTTTTTTAAGTTGCACAATAGTTTGTTTCAACATTGATTTCAGTATTTTTCTATTACAGCCTTTAAAAGTTGACAAATGAGACATATCTTGTTAAGGGATAAGTGAAACACTACACTCAGTTTCTTTTTTGTTTTACTTAAATGAACTTTTCAGAAGGGGTTTGCTGCATTTTGATGTGGAATTTATTGGTTATTGTTGCTGTATCTTCATGTTAAACTATCTAGATTTGTTGGACAATTTCTAAATCTTTAGTGGTAGTCCTAAAGGCGTTACTTTTTAAAACCAAAATTAATTGTAATGCCATCTTAATTTCCCAGGATTTATTGATGGATCTAAAGTAATATAACATTTGGTAGTTCAGAGTTTTATAGGTTAGAGATAATTCATTTGACCACAATATCAGTCTTGGGATTCCAGTAATACAAAAATATGATTTTTAGGTGTCTAAATATTCTGTTCACTGCTCTAATTTTTTTAGGGAAGTTGGAAAATCTCTTACAGACTGTGTGTGTGAATCAAGTTGTTTAAAGAAAGATGGCATTTTATTTCTATAGAGATATTAGGATTTTTCCAGTAGGCCTATTAAAAAAATATAAAAAAAAGCAGAAGTGCTCTCTTTGTTCAGAGAAAATTCCAAAACCATTGGCATAAAAAGAAGTGAAAGATATTTCTATTTTTAGTGAAATAAAACATTTTAACACCTGAAGAGAATTTATTGTTTCACTTTATTGTTAACAAATTGTATTGACACTGTAAGACAAAATATTTTTATTTAGTTGCACTTTTTTAGAAGTCCTCTAAACAGATCAATAAAAAATTGTAAAAATAGCAGAATTGAAATTTTTCTGGTGTTCTTTTTCATAGTAATATATATTTCAGATTTGTGTGTGTGTGTGTGAGGAGAAATTTTGAGTAGTTCTGTTACCTAACTTTCAGGAACAAACAGCAATTAAAATCATCTTTTTACAGTGGAAAAGGATAAGCAGCACCAAACAGCACTTTGCATAGACAGCCTTTTCAACAGTGATAGCTTTTCTACCTTAACCATTTGGAGCAGAAGGATGTTTAGACTTCCTCTTTACCCAAATAGATCTTGCACAGTATCTTCTTCATATTATACGAAAAATGTCTTCAACGTTTGACACAGAGTAATTGAAACATTTTAAATCCTACTGTTACAGGTTGATCAGACCACTAGCTACAAGTGAAGAAAGAAAGAAGTTACTTGAGAGATGTTCAACTTGAGAAACCTAATAAACTCTTCAGGTTTTCCTACAACCTGCTCAGCAAACCTGTGCCTACCAGCAATGAGAAAATGTCATTTTCAAGGGCACAAGGAAGGACAGCATACTGCAGAGCTGGTTGAGGAATTCCAACAACATTAAAGAGACAAGAAATGGGCAGCAATCATTTCCCTCAGCATGTTTCCTCTCTGTATGCTAGGCACTTCGCTTTGAATGTGAAAGAGCTTAGAGGTGGGACTTCTGGATAGATACCAAGGGTTATAAATAGATAGATACCAAGTCTTAAGATTAGAAGAGTTTTCAATTAAGCACTTCCTTTGCCTCCAATATATAGCCTTTCATTTATTTTTATTTTTAAGAACCATTCCACTCTATGAAATGAAAATTAGTAACAGCACAAGTGTTTGGGGTGTTTTTCAGTAGGATATCTTTATTTATAATTTTTTTTCACAAAACTAAATATTACGGAGAAAATTAGATACAGTAGAAGCAAACGTGCATTTATCTGAATGGCTACATACAATTGTATATTTAAACCATATTCCAGATTATAGAGAAAAATAAAAATATTAGGAAGTAAAATGAGAGTTTGAAATTAAATATTGAGTTAAAAAGCAGAAATAATTAAAGATTTATAGACAATTAAATAAGGGAAATTGTTTTTCCACCATTATGTAGTTATCTATTGAACTCACTGAACAGTAAAAGCAAATGAATTACAGAAAGTGAATTTTTTTAACATATAGAAAACATTGTGAAGATTGTTCTCTTATAGCAATTTGCTTGTAGGTTACAAAGTTTAAAAAACCTAACCCATCCACCCCAAAAAAACAAACCCAAAAACCTCAACACCGCAAAAAAAGCAAAGGAATCACATCTTTGGCTAAAATAACTAAACCCAGGCATTAATATACTTTTTTCATTTCATATTATATGGATTAATAATTTGCTTAAAACTGAAGCAGCTGAATAGCTACTATAGCCTAAACTCCCATCCCCAGCAGTCTGTATGTGGGGATTTGTTTCTCTGAATACAGTTAAAAGACTCTGCTCTCTCAGAACTAGAGCAGAAATTCTGTACATAACCAGTTTCAGTACATTTTAAGCATAAAGGTGCCATGCCACACTCTGGGCAAATCTCCTAGGACTTTCTTCTGTTTTATTATTTGGAAACATTTCTTTTCCTCAGTATTGTTAGAAAGCCATATAAACTGAATGGTATTTTCCAAATACTTTGCAACATACATATTTGCCACAGATATCACACCTCAGTTGTGATTCCTGACATGTGATATCCCTTTTCATTGTACCATACAGCACAATTTATATTTATACTTTCTATTCTCCTGGATTCTCTTGAGAGCTTTATGTTTTTCCTGGGCTTCCAATATCAAAGAGAGTTATTAATATTACACTTGCTACAGATGAAGAAATACTACATTATACCCATTAATGAACACTGTTTGAAAAATTCCATGTTTAGACAGCAGTACCTCTCCCTTTGCCTTAAACATTGTTTTGCAATGAGCCAGAACGATATGGAAAGTCTCAGGCACAGAAGGACACTGGGCTCAAGGACAGACAAGTGTCTCTGTAATTTAAACTCCAGAAGCTGGCACCACCTTACATGCCAAAGTAAAGCACTTTACAGTGATCAATCAGATCCAAGGGCAGGATCTGGCCCTGAGGAAGGAATAGTTTTGAGAGATGGTAGATGCCATCTGCAATAGCTTCCTTGTCTTAAAAACAGAGAGACACTGCTTTCCCAGCACTTCATGTTTTCGTGAAAGCCATCAGCATTAGATACATCAAACTGTATTTGTTCCAAGCACCCCTGGATAACTTGCTTATTTCCACAGCTTCCAGACTAACTTGTCGGAGAAGGTCTGCCAGCCCAGCCTGTTCAATAGCCATCTCTGTGAGTCATAACACAGCAGTTCCAGATGGAAGACAGGGCAAACATCTCCCTCTAGAGATATCACCAGCTCAGTTCCCATCAATCAACCAGCAGCTGGGAGCAAAGAATCATTTGTTGCTTTGCCTGGCTTGTTCATGCCAAAGACTCAGCATGCTAGAGCTGTGCTTTTTCTCACATCCAGTCCTTAGGGACGAAAAAGCCTGAAGACTCTCAGACTTCCCACATGGCTACTCAGCCTACCACCTCCAAGCATCATGCTAAACTTACAAAAGTGAGTTTATTTTGTCTTAGCACTTTGAGTTGGTGTTTTTAATTTAGAGAAGGAAGCTTTCAGGTTTGTCAAGCCAAGCATGTGGTTTACAGGTGAGATCTTGTCAGTCTCACCTCCATCCAAGAGAAAGAGGAGCATTACATGTATTATTCTAATGGCAAAGGAGCAAATAATTGGCAAGCCGAAGGCACTTCTGGGTTAACATGTGGGAAGCATGCACTCTGAGTAAATGTGACTGACTGCTCATGCCTGATCTGCGGTTGACAGAAGTAGTAGGGGTTGGCTGGTGAACTGCGATAGTGGTGGGAATCCAGTTTTTGCTCTGTAGTAGCAGACGTGGCAGGAGGTGGCTGTTCCTTGAGCCAAGACAAAAATGGAGAGTGAACAGTTGGAGCACTCTAACAGCAGAGTTTTGGCACGAAGCTGCACAGCAAATGCTACCTCGTGCCAGGGTGACCTGATGCGCGGTGCTCTCAGCCATCACCTGCATGTGTGAACGGCTGCAGAAGCCAATCCCTTGGAGGATATGGAGGAAACAAAACTTCATGGAAAACAAATACATAGCCTGAATAGTATCTTCTAATCTGTTACAAACACAAGCAGCAAGCACCAGAGAATATTTCTCTGCTCAAAATTTCACGGGCTGGTAGATGTAGCCCTTGGTTTTCTGGGAATTAATATTGCCCCCATTCCCAAACAAAGGTGTTTGCTTTTACAGGAGATCATGGGCCTGCCTAAGTGGGAACAGGAACCTGGTCTGCAGGGGAATGCCTGACTGTTGTTGTCAAGAAGGACACTCAGTGCCCCAGATTTGCCCCTCCATGCTGTAAGCAGACCTAAAAGTCAGAAGTCTCCTTTTAGGGGATTTTTTAAGACATTCATCCATGTACTCAGTAGCAAGAGGAAGCTGAAACAGATCTACAGCACACAACGTACTTCCATTTTAGGGGCCTCTATTTGATGAAAACTTAATGAAAGATACAGTTCTGCTTCTTACCTTTGGCTAACTATGCAAAGGTGTTATTTGCCTGTGCTGCCTTGGCAAAGTGGGCAGGATAACTTTGCATCATTTTAAATGTATTCATCCCTTAAAAATATGCCTGAACTATTACTGGCATTGTATGTGTGGGGAAAACGAATGGTGAGCAGATAAAAAGAAAATCATACACTGCAGGACAGAAAGGAGAAAAAAGTCAATGCAAGAGGGACAAAAACAGTAAAGAAAAAAATTCAGCTGGGAAATGAAATCGTACTATGTACAAATTATATATAGAAAGAAAGAGAGAAGGAAATCTGCTTCTGTAGGCTAGCCTTTTGTGAGCATCACTTTTATGCCTAGCTTCTGTAGAGGTAGCAGACCTTGCTTTTGCAGAAAACTGCATTAGGAACAGAAAATTTGAATCACCTATGGAGGAAAAGAGAAAGGCCATGGGGCTAAATCATAGGAGTCAAAGATTTAGAATATTGAACTAAAGGTACAAAGCCAAAAAAATGCAGTGATGAATTCATGAATTCTACATAGTTGCTCCATTCAACATAAGACATTGTTCGCTGCGTCTAGTCCTGGGAGATATTTTATTCACTTGGAAACTTGTCTTTAGTCTGTCCAAAATAGTATTTCAGTTCTAAGATACAGGAATGTCATTAAACAGAGGGCATCTGACATTGCCGTAGGGCTTCCCAATTGAAAAAATGCTTTATCAGATGAGGGAATTTGGCATCATTGTATTGTTGCTATCTATCTACTGAAGCTAAATAAAAAAATTACACCACCTTTGCACCTTTTGCGCTATGGAGTCTCCAGGGAAATCAGGCAGATCACAACTGAGTTAAGATTCCAAACTGTCAGTTAGAAGCAAAAGGAGTTTTCAACATTTTAAGTAGGGCAAATGGATCACTTCCCAGTTCTAGCCAAAGGAGAGGAATTGCAAAGAAACCCAGACGGACTCTGACTTGGACTCTTTTTCTGATTACCCACAGAAACACTAAGCAGATCTTTCGTAACCTATTGACAAGACTCTGTAAGATTTTAATATGCCCTCTTCCACTCCCATTTCCCTTTTGCCCAAATTCATAACCACTGGAAACTTGTGTGCAATTCAGTGATAAAGCAGGCTTGTTTGTAGTTTAATAAAAAGTCTCTGTTTCCTTAGAGCACTGTTTTACTCATTCTTAAGCTTTATTCTCCCAACTCACCCATCACAATTCAAAAATGTCATGTTAATATTTTATAGGCAGACTCCTCCCGGCTCCTTCTTAGAAACAGCAGCATCCTTGAATAATTTATACGAGTCTGTTTCTGCTCTACTTTTTTCCTGGACTTCAGTAAGCTTCCATGAAGGAAACGGAGGAGGAATCAAATAAGCAACTGCTAGCATGTGTCTGTCTCTGCATCCAACATTTGTCTTCCATCGTCCCCATCCCCCCACACCATCAAGAAAGACAGGAAAGGAAATTCTTCTCTCAGAAATGTTAAAAGTTGAATTCAAGTTCAAGCCTAGCAAGGCTTTTCATAGCTATGAGGATCATAGCAGGTGAAGTCTGGTTGAGTAAATACCTGCATGTCAATATTGTCTGTAGCATCATAACCGAAAGATGTTTTAGTGAAATTTGGGGTAAAGAGGGAGTCCGACCATGCAGAGATCTCCACACAAGGTTTTACATTGCCTCCCAAACTGTTTTGTAATGTAAATTGTTTATGCATTTGGTGAAACAAATTTAAAAACAAAGCAAAGCAAAATCAGGCCACATGCATACAAAACTCACAATCACACACCTACCATCTTAAAAAAAAAAAAAAAAATTATTAAATATAACCTGCAAAGACTGCAGAGCTCCTGGACTGTCCCTTCTTTAAGCTGAAACACAGAACAACAGAAAAGAGCAGAGGAGGCATCAGGGTGAGGGTCAGGCTGGAAACGCCCTACTCTGAAGGAATTAGCTTCTTGATCACATTTTCCATAAATACAAAAACTAGAACTATACTAATATTTTGTAACTTCCAGTTCATTACAGCAGAACCCTATTGGTAAGCTGCTAGGTGCCAAGAGATGTGGGTCTGCTCCTGCTCTGCCCTGTGACAAAGAGCCTGGAGACAGAAGTGGCTGTTCCTAGAAGTGGCCACACAGCACGTTGCTGCACTCTCTACAGAGACCCGGTACTGAAGGCTTGCTGATATCATGCACTGCGTAAACCTTGAAAAAAAGCCTTTTGTAAAGTTTATACCAGTGCTACTACTTTCTCTGCCAACACAAGGAAAGGCAGTCAAACTGCCAAAGGAACTTGTGCCTTTGAAAAAAACTTGATGGGTTTCTTAGATTTTTTTTCTGGCCAAAATCAACAAAGGACATTTAAATCCTACTAAACTCACAGAGTGTCACAAGGAGATCCAGTCTCTTAGCTTCATTATCTTGGAAACATCCAACAGAGGATTCCAGGTATTTAACTGTCATACATTCTTGACTGCAGTGCTGGTCTTTGGACAGGAACACTTTATCCCCATAGGCATTCTCCCTCTTTGCTTGTCTTTTAATCTCACCTTTATCCACTTCAGTCAGATAAATTGTTTTCAGTGTTTTACACTGTAAATCAAAAGTAAGTCTGTGGTTTGTACAAGCCATTCCCAATCCATTAACTGAACCAAGTAGCAGCTCATCTGCAGTAACACAGGGTAATAAACAGCATTGAGCTGAACACCTGTGAGGCACTGAGCTCTGAGTTACTTGTGATGGGTAAGCTAGCTCAAAATGCCAAGTTATCTTGTGATGTAAAGTTTTCTCTGTTATAACTATGCAGAATGAAGTTACACCTTTGCCTGCAACAGCAAAATACCATAGAGAAGCCTGTTATTTCCAAATTTCAAAAAGCCTCTTTGAAGTGCCAGAAGGTTTCTAAGCTGCTTACTTAGCCACAGAAATGTATTCATGTTGAGATTATGCAACTGCAAATTTTAATTTTAGAAGGACAGAAGTTTAATTTTGCTAATATAAAATATAATAAAGGGGTCAGATGTTTGTAGTTTTAAGAAACAGCACCATTATGATTTAGATATCAGTCATAGGTTAACTCCAAATCAATATTTGACACTTGCATTATTTTTAAATTATGTTGTTCTAAATTACCTTAAGAATTCACTGTTGAGAATACAGTTATTCCACAGATCAGACTACAGAAGGACCAATATAATAATTCATAACTCTAAGTATGTTTTTGACAATGATATTCCAAAATCTATCCTAAATAAATCTTGTGTAATATCTCATTATGACTCATAATTTAGTTATATCAAGAACTAAGGAAATAAAATAGGGTTATTCTCTAATACTCTGGATGTTTTATCTCTGCCCTTAAGAATAATTTCACATGGTAATTGATTGCTGTAGCCACATTTCTCACAGCAAGGGTGATTAAGAAAAACTTCATAAAATTATCTTAGAGTTTTGGGACCTGTAGGAAGATGGGATATGCACTTATCAGACCTCCAGAAACCACAGGTATGTGAAATCTCTTATCACTCTATGAGGCAGAGTTTAGCAAACACACTTCCTTTATTAGCATGACAATTGATTAGAGGAAAATAACAACCACACTGCATGTTCCTGAAATGGAGCAAATGTGTGCTTTTAGGAGGCAAACGTGCAGTGATACAACCATGTACCACTGCAGTGCCAGGATGGGGAGAGCTGTTGGATCACCCTGAAGCTGTTTCATCTTACCAGTGACCCTACCCAGCAATCTGTGGCATTACTGGGCTGTACAGGGCTAATGCTACAAGCAGGATGGGAAATGAGTTTGGCATAGGAGTGCTTCTAGCTTTTATCTAATTTGGTCAGTTTGACACTAAAAAATTACACTTGCCAAGGTAAATGAAACTTAGCTAGAATTTTTGGGCATTAGCAATGGCTCTTTTAGGACTAGATTTTCTTAAGAGGCAAAAAAATAGCTTTATAAAATAGCTTCAAAATGGAAAGGGTAGAATGAAATATCCATACAAACCTGAAGATGTAAAGGGATAACTGATCCAAAACCCAATTCATTTATTGCTCTGAATTCTCTGCTTCCTTATTCATGTCTTTTATTTACACTCCCTTGAGAAAATTTGCTAACTTACTTAGTCCATTATCTACTGCTGCTGATACAGAAAGTCAACAGCAGTAGGAATGTTACTGCAATCTGAGATCTTGTAAAAGATCATGGGAAAGCAGATGAGCTGGATATGTACACTTTCTAAAACAAAGCCTTTCTCTGCAGAATTTCTGAGACAAGAATATTGCCTTGGTTGTGTGTGAGCTCCAGCAGGCACCGGTGGCATTTCAGAAATCAGATGTCTCATTCACACCATAAGTCAGAATGATCCAAATCAGGAACAGCTTTTTTCATATGCAATAGCCAGATGACAGCAGCTACTGAAGACAGACTGCTGAAGCTGGTTGGGGTATTCCTACATACATCCTCAGCATACGAACAAATACTTTGTCTGTCACCAGTGTTTGCTTTACAGGATTGTAAGGTAGAAGTTTACCTAAAGGTAATTGACAGTGGTGAAATTTCCTCTCAGTTTTGTTCTCCAATGTGTTTGCCTTTTAAGCCAAACTTCTCAGGAGCCAGACCCTCCTGTAGTCACAGTACAAATAGAAAAAGAGCTTAACAACCTTCCCTCTGACTCAGCCATTTTCAGATTTTTGCCTTACGAGCACTTTATATTAGAGTCACACCCTGTATCACTGATTTTTCCTCCACTAAAAGTCTAGTCCATTTTCTATTTCTAGTTGCACAAGAAAATGTCAGATAATATTAAGATCGTAACATTGGAAATTTAGGGAACCATCACAGTCTCTTGTGCCTTACCATCAATGAATTTCTCTTCCCATCACGCCTTTCCTACAGAAACAGGCCTGTGTTTCTATTTCAGGGAAGGCTGTAGTGAAGTCTGTGAGGTAGCAGCTCTCATACCTCATTTCTTCCAAATTTCAGTATCTTATTAATCTGACTATTGTTATATTATTCATTCATAGTTGAGGGTTCACAAAGATTTGCATTGAGTCATTTCTCATCAGCTCCAAAAGCAGTCTGTCAACTGCAATAGGAGTCTGTATTATTATCATAATCAAATGTGTGTGTGTGGCAGGAGGACAGTTAAACAAATCAGGGAAGACCTCTGGGCTTATAACTTGCTCCTGCATGTCTCTTTTTCCATAAATGATCTGGCAGAGATGATAGAGTGGATGAGAGCCAGCCTGCTAAGGAGACAGCCAATGTTGACGATACAAAGGGAAGAGGAGACAATTATTATCAAAGAGTTGTGATAAGAGTGTGTTTTCAGGTGACATTGATGACTTTGGAGAACTGGTGCCTACATTTGGAAGAGGAGGTAAAAGGAACAATAAAATGCACAGTTTTCAGACTTTTGATTTTGATGCTAAGTAACCCAGACCCAAGGAGTTCTAGTAAAACATGCAAGTTCAGTTTGTGTTCTTCTGGCTTCTGAGAGGAATGTGGAACTGAGATGCTGGTGATGGGATAGACCAGAGAGGTATTTCTTATAAGAAGCTGCCTCAGAGAAAAAAAAAAACAATCTGTCAAATGCATCATGTTCTATTTTTTATCATTTTAAACATTTGGCAGAGTAATGGAGCCCTTTAGAATATGAAAGAGTTTTTCTGTTTGCATATGTAAATAAATAGAGCATAGCCCAAAAACATCCAAGTAAATGTTTTTAAATACCAAGAATGGAAAAAATTAGTGTGAGATAAAAGTAATGTTGAAAAACATGAAAACCATCATGATCAACAACAGAAACCTTCAACATGTTTAGATAGTCTTTTAAGCAGAGAGATATAACTGTCCAGCTAGAGAGAGAGAGGAAACAAAACTTTTGATATTGCTGCCTATATATTTGAATTCTCTAGTCTATTAAAACACAGAAGTCCAATTGGTATACTCAGATATTTACATCAAAGTAATTAAAGAAAAATAATTCAGTGCAATATGCCTTTCTTTCTTGTAATAGTATAAATAGCATAATCAGCTTATTCAGTGTTTTTTTATAAATTCAGCAGCAGCTTTCTGAATTAATTTCTTTGCTCTGAAATGTGTACCATTTTCTTTGCTAAATGCATGAACAATTGTGAAAGTATGAAAAACTGTTCCTACCTATCTTTTTTTTTTTTCTCTTTAGGAATAATCTTTAAGGCTTGCTCTTTTTATCATCAGGTGACCTGCTTGGTGGAAGAGGGGAAGGCTGTGGATGTGTCTATCTGGACTTCAGCAAAGCCTTTGACACCGTCTCCCACAGCACACTCCTGAAAAGCTGCAGCCCAGGGCTTGGACAGGGGCACTCTGTGCTGGGTTAGGAACTGGCTGGAGGGCCGGGCCCAGAGAGTGCTGGTGAACGGGGCTGCATCCAGTTGGCAGCCAGTCAGGGTAATCAGGTATTGGAATGGGCTGCCCAGGGAGGTGATGGATTCTCCATCCCTGAAGGTATTTAACAAGAGACTGGGTAAGGGACTTAGTGCCATAGTCTAGTAACTGTGATGGTAGTGGATTAAGGGT
This sequence comes from Pyrocephalus nanus, assembly GCA_038380795.1. Classification (NCBI taxonomy): domain Eukaryota; kingdom Metazoa; phylum Chordata; class Aves; order Passeriformes; family Tyrannidae; genus Pyrocephalus; species Pyrocephalus nanus. Next base: position 48,915,659 of record CM076260.1, read on the forward strand.
TGGACTTGATGATCTCAGAGGTCCTTTCCAACCTATCTGATTCTATGATTCTATGATAACTAAAGAGTCTTTTAACTCTTTGAGAGGTCTAATCCTCTATAATAATATTGGTAAAGAAATGGGGGAAGGGGGAAGAAATGAAAAAGTTGTGTATCTGTCTTAGTTGAAAGTTTTGTTGAAAACAGTGGTGGAAACCAAGCTACAGTTTCAATCATGTTTTTCCATTGTAGTGATATTTAGATCCAGAAACTGGCTAAAATTCATTTCTAGGATACTGAATGCTTCAAATGTACATTTTCATTTCCTCTACACCAAAACAAGGCCAGACCGAATTCTTCAGTACAATATAGCTGTGAAGAATAAAATGCCAAAGCAATTTTCAGTGATGTCCCCAGCTTGCTCATACATGTCATCGATTTTTTTCTTTTGCATTAGTCTTTCCTGAGAAGCCAGTGACTGAAAAAAATAAATTAAATGGACCTGCTAATAGTAAGCATGGATAGAATAAGTCTTTTCATAGACTCCAGCTCAGTATTTTGTTTAAGCATACCTAGAGGTCTTCTGGGCAAACTTTTGCAGCAGATGACTGAGACACACACTGGTCCAGATGTTGTTGGAACAGAATGGAAGCCAGACAGCTTTCCATAAAAATGTACCACACATCTACATCCCTTTGAGCACAGTGGCACAGCTCAAACATGCAGCATTTTTATCTTCTCCAAGATCCATACAGTACAAATATATGACCAGTCGCAATGGCCATAGAGGCACTAAGTGGACGTGTTGCTACAGCACTTTTTAAAGGAGTGAAACAGAAGGAGTCATGTGATCCATTTCTACATGCTGATAATTCGTTGAGTCTGAACCACAATAGAATAATGCACTCAGCTGGTTCAGTTCCTTGTATGCTCCAAGTTACAAATCTTCACAAAAATTGCTGCTCATAGTCAAGTAATTCAGAGAGCTAGTACAAGATACAATGGAGAAAAGAAAAAAAAAAAGGCAGTAGAAGAGATAGAAGGTTCCCTGTTGCCCTATCACATTTGTATCCCTGCATATGTTCTTGAATGCAAATTAGGTGAGCAAAGTTCTCTAATAGAAGTCAAAATATAAACACTAGGGACTCTCTAATACTTGCTGTTCAATTACATTGCTCCATAACTTCCTGAAGAATGGAGGGTTTAAGAAAAATAGAGGTTCTTTCTTTCTGGTTGGACATTTTTAAGTTATCCGTTTTAAGACCGCATAAAATGATTTAGTTGTCAAAGAATAACTGAACTACATAAATAAAACATTATATAAAAGACATCTCAGTACAATTTATGTGAAGTGAATTTCACAAGGACCAGTCTATTGTAGAAAATTCAACTTATCTCTTCCTGATCCTTTTATTCTATCTAAACATAGAAATTTATGTCTGTTCAAAAAAATCTATTACTGTTTCTCATAACTGAATCCATTATTTTCCCTCCATGATCCATCAGGCAAAAACAAGTGCAATAGATAGTTCTAGCAGAACCTTGAACATAAAAGGCCTCAAGAATAGAATTAGATATGTTAAACCTATCTCACTGTGCACTTTAACTGGAAATGATAACCTTGAGGTTTAATTTAAATCAAGTCATAGCAAATAATTCTGACTGTAATTGCTATCTGCCATATAAATAAAATTATTGTGAAATGGAATTGGGTTTGGAAAGTATAGTTTTGCTTGTTGCATTGCCTGTCAGCAAATTGGACTCTGGGAAGGTTTATCACTCCTTGCCGCCTTCTCCCACCAGTCTTTGTTAATAATGTATCCATTTGACTGCAAAAAATGTGGATAGAAAGAGCTGAAAACAAATGATTCATTTTCCACATTACTCTCTATTTCCAGAGCTTTGCTGGTTCCATTGCATTGGTGATTTTTGTCTCCTTTGTTCCCCTGCTAGCCCAAGGAAAAACAAAGACCCAAAATTAAGGCTCATATTAGAGTGGCAGCATTTCACTTGTACAACAACAGTTTACAGACAAAATAAGGGAGCAAGTGCAAGTGCACGGATTTAAGCCAGAACAAGGAACCAATGGATATCAGATCAACATTTGTGGTTTTCAAATTTGGCCTCAGCTGGATCGTTGATCGTGTCAAAGGTGCTCTAGCAGACACCAGACTTTGTCAGTGCAACCCAGAGCAAGAGAAAAATTAACAACCTACTGTCCCGCCTTTCCTTGCTTTCCACTTTTGCTAAGAAAAGAGTGCACTAGTCTCAGGCCACACATCAGTGGGGTGGAAATGGTGCTCAGGCTTAGAAGACAAAGAGTGACTACACCTTTTCACCCACAGTACATCTTGGGGAGGCCAAATATGCATAGGCTGTCTCAAAGATGAACACAAAATTAATTTATTTGATGTAGTATTTATAATGAGACACACCAAAGTGAACTTACCTGCTGCTTTCAGGCAGTGCTGCTGCTTGTCTCCTACCCTGGGCCAGCACATAGGAGAGGCAGCTGGCAGACCCAAACTCCATTAACCAGCTGTGTCTGTGCAGGCAGGCAAAGAGAAAGCAGAGAGGATGAAGTGGCAGGATGCAGCAGCAGGGGAACATGCCTGCCAGCAGCAGCCCAGCATGCCAAGCTGTATCACCTGGAGGCCATCACATGCAGGTGCCAGCTCCTCACACGGCTCATCAGGGTGCAGCTCACTTGCAGCTTCTGCTCCTTTTAGCCTAAGGTCGCTCGTGAGGCCACAATTGGTAGATGGAGCTTGAAACAGTAATTTCAGTTTACAACATGTGGGTTATGACACACACCCTTCAGCAAAGGGTCTCACCTCTGCAGATATCTTTACAGCAGCAAACACAAAGAAGACCACCAAGGGTGCTTCAGAGGACAAATGAAGTTTTTGGACACTGATTCATCATCTCAAGGATCTCTTTCCTTTGACTATAGAAGAAATTATGGAGACAAAGAATTCAATTTACCTAGGCAAGTAGAATTTTTACTTCCTATATGTTGGTTTAGGAATATACATATTGTGCACGTGGAATTTCTTCAGAATTACTAGTGTCATTTCAGTGGAGTCCTCCAAAACGCTGCTGACTTCCACTTGAGGGGAAGCACAGAGCAGCTTGGACCAGTTGGTGTAATTTGGCATTCTGAAAGCTTTGCTATTTCCCTGTTGTTGAAGTTTGGGGTTTTTTTCCTGGCAACAGGTCTCCTGTGAACTGCACATGTCTGTGCTTTTTAAGATTATACCTTTCATCAGCAGTTTGGGGGTTTTTTTGATTGGGGAAACTCTGATTTTAGTTGCAACATTCTTAATGTTTTAAGTCTAGAAAATCACGTTAGAAATGCTGCTTAAACATCAAGATGCCAGCTTTGACGCAGAGATTTTTCCAAATAACAGCATTCCTATTTTTATTAGATAAACATACTCTGTGGGATTTGCTAACCTTGTACTGTAACAGAATTAAACACAGCTCCCAGCTAGATGAGATACGCATGGATTGATGGAGGTTTGATAATCATAAATAACATCTTGTTGAGGCTATGAGCCAGTAGCTAGCATGAGTTTGAAAACAAACATGGACAGAGGACAGCTGGAGACTTTGCCTGAGAACCTCCCAGGTCCTTCCATGCCAATTCTTATCAGGATGGGTTTGGCAAAGCCAAATTCCCACTTTTTTCTGAGTGGATGATTACTTTCCAAACTCACATGGATGCTATGACAGTTAATCAATTATAGCTGTATTATGCTGTACAAATTTGATTACTATAAAGAGGGTTAGCAGGAAGAAACACTGCACAGAAAATGAACAGAGACACAATGCTATAAAGACACTGTAGTGAGATAGAAAGAGGAGAAAAACAATAAGGAAAGGAGGTTTGAATAATGAGTACATAAGAAATGTGTATGAAAGAAACAAGCAGTGTGCTGCCTTCCAAAAGTAGAGGAGGGGAAAAGGAAATTAAAAATTAGAAACAGGGCAAGCCAGCAAGATTAATACATTTGAAGTATAAAGACAAGACAAGAATTTGAAAAAGGTGCAATAAAAGCCACCTGGCCTTTAAAGTAATGAATGTTTTAATTTTTTTATACCCTTTTTGGATATTAGAGGGAAATGGTAGCACACTTATACTGACCTCACACTATGCTAACACAGTACAGTTTTTAATTCCTGAGTTATTTTGTTAAATAATTAACTGATGAATCACAACTAAATAATTATTTCTTGGTTCTGGAAGCCTCAAAACTGAGAACACAAAACTGTCACAGTGTTATCAGATTTCAGCAGAACTGATGTTGTTAGTCAGAAAAAGGACCAAAAAAATTTAACGTCTATAGCCTTAAAGACAGCTAGAAGAAGAACCTGGGCTCCACTTCCCTGTGGAAGAAAATAAAATGGTTCATCTGTTATTTAAATCAACTTTATTAAAGTTACATCTGGAGAAGGTAGAAGAATGGATTGCTAGTTCCTCTGCAAATTACCTAGACCTGCCCTGGGCCTTGCCCTGTTGGAGAGTGTGTGTGATTTGGTGGAGCAGGATTGGAAAGGGTGTCACTCTAAAAGACTAAGGCAGTCTTAAGTTCATGTTAAAATATCTTTTCCTCCAATACCCCTAAAATGAAGAGCTATAAAATAAATCCTTACAGTTCAAAGAATAGTTTATCAGTTCCATGGCACTGTTTAACAACCTTAAGAACAAACAGCTTCAGGAATCTAATGTTTATTCTTGTAATAGAGGAACAGTAGACAAACTAAAAAAGATCAATCTTTGTATCCACAAAACAAAATAATTCCTTTTCTCCAGTGAACACCTGTTTATTTTCTGATACAGCAAAAGCATGTGCACCTAAAGTCTAAGCAAGGCAATTAATTTGGATTCTGACATCATCACAGTCACAGTGAGAGGACTCTGGCAGCACAGATCCTGCTGTGCGGAGCCATCACACTACTTCATGAGAACAACCTGGTAGGAATGAAAAATTTAGGCAAAATAATTATTCCAATAAAGAAATGAAAAAAAATTTACAATAGTTATCGAGCTAGACTCATTTCATTTGTTCATTCTTGCAACCTGTTATTTAAAAATAAATAGAAGACACTTTATTTTTTAAAAAAATTTTAAGAGTCTCTGACGATCAGCGTGGGAATGAAAACGTACCAGGACTCCGCAGCACCCCTAAGTAACCTCGAAGCCTGAGATTAGGCTGATTCCACAGCCCCCTGTCATGTATGTTGGCTAGCACCAATCCTTCAGGGCCCACCGAGGGGCTCCTTTCACCGTGGCCTGTGCCTAGGCATAGGAATAGGACTCAGTGTCAAAGTAGTCCTCCAGCTGCTTGCTGAGGGCATCGAAGGTGGGCCGCTCATCCACCTCTGCACTCCAGCACCGCAGCATCATCTCATAGAGTGGTGCTGGGCAGGTCTCCGGCTGAGGAAGCCTGTACCCATCATCCAGCAGCTGGATCACCTGGTGTCCTGGCATACCTGCAAGCCAAAATAAGTTCATCAGACTACTCAGGGTCTACTTAGTGATGCCACGTATCTCTGTCTCTTCATCACAGAATCACCGTAGAATGGTTTGGGTTGGAAGGGACCTTAAAGACCATCTTGTTCCAACCACCCCTGCCATGGACAGGGAAACCTTCCACTAGACCAGGTTGCTCACAGCTCCTTCCAGCCTGGCCTTGAAGACTTCCAGGGACAGAGCCTCACCTTTTACTGTTTACCAGCAGTTAAAAAACCAGCTCAAATAATTCCCAATCCCCTCACCCTGACTGCACCACCTGCAAGGCACTGCAAATGGGTTTGTCTGAATGTGAGGCTTTTCTTCCACCTGCCAGGTTTCCAAAATTTTTCTGACATCTATTTCGCTTAAACTGTTGCTAAATCTCTCTAGTCTCCATGACTTCAAAATCTCTCAAGAAAACCTGTCCTGCTACTGAATTTGCCTCTCATTTAGAAACTTTTTCATTAAGTCAGCCCTAATTTTCTTTGAGGGCAGATGTGCAGTGACATCCTGTCTGCTCTGCCACCACCATTAATGGAGAAGAAACCATTCCCCTACCTTTGCTATACCTTTATATACTTGTTCTGTTCACTTTTAATTTTTTACTCTTTAAATTAAATCTCAAACTGTGTAATCTTTACTTCTTTCCCCTAGGCCTCTGAATAGTGTTCCCTCTGCACATTGTCCACTGCCACCACAAATCAACATAACCTTTTCTCCTAACTGATTACTGAGAACAAACTGCTGGAAGTAATACCAAGTAAGCAAATAGCCACAGCAAAAGGACATTTTCTACTGTCAAGATACAGGTAAACTATGTCTTTGCAAAGGGATAGCACTGATTGTATTTTCAGACAATACTCAGAACCATGTTTATACTAAAATCTTTTATTTGTGTGTGTCTGGGTGTGCATATGCACACACCTGTAGTTTATGTAAGACCTCAGGATTTTTTGCTTTGCTTTTTTTTTTTTATCTTTTCTTCAGAACACTTTCACAGGAGGTGAGGGTAGGAATCAAAAAGCAAAATCAATTTTGCCTTTTACAGGAAATATCAGTTTGGGACCCTGTGAAGTGTAGTTTATGGTGAACGCACCACCCCTCAGGCCTGTTCAGGTGCAGCATAACTTTTTTTTTTGCTTTAGTTCTTCCCTTGTGTTCTCCTCACCAGCACTAAATGAGTCACAGTCAATCATCTCACTAATATCGTATGTTATTGCAGCCACAGTTCCTTGAGCATTTTTCACAGTGCTAGGAACAGTAGCTGCTCTCAGACCATTATATCTACTTTTGATATTGGCGACATTTTTTTTTTTTATTTTTATTATTTATTTAATTCTTGTGATCCTTCTCTTTATGAACACTTTTCACTGAAATAGTAAAATATGAGGTTAGGGGGGAAAACCTCCCTGATTCATTTCTCAGACACCTTCTTCCTGAAGTGCCTGTTGCCGTGCTTCACATAGAGTCTATTCTTCCATAAGATATACTAAAAAAAAAAAAAAAAATGTAAAAAAAGACAGTATGGGAAATAAAAAAACCTTCCTTTTTTTCTTCCCTTTTTCCATATTCCAAGAATTGGCATGTTTGATCTCATGCTGGAGGAAAACAGCCAGCTGGCTTAGGTGCCTGTGCAGTACAGGTCGACTCCAGCAAGAAGAAGCTTAAATGTATGCTAATCACAGCCTTTGGAAAGCTTCCAGGGAGCCTGGGGAAGCCAGAAGGTCTGACCCACTAAATGGACCTCATCTGAGCAGCCTTCTTTCTCTATTTACAGTTTTAACCCTTTAACATTCCCATAGTACAGGCATTCAACCTTTTTTTCCTGTGTCATTCTGAAAGCAAGAAAATATTAGACATCATTCTTTAGATTTAAAGGACTTACCAGCGTAAGGCATCTTTCCGTAGGTGATTATTTCAAACAGAAGTATTCCAAATGACCAGACATCTGATTTAATACTGAATCTGTTGTAGCGGATTGCCTCCGGGGCTGTCCATTTTACTGGGAGTTTTGTTTCAGTCCTAGCCTCATATACATTTTCATTTTCTACCTGTCATGGATAAAATGAAGCAAGCCTGATTTCAGATCTGCTTCAGCAAAGCACTTAAGCACCTGACTAAGCTCAGCATGTGCTTAATCTTACCATCTTTTAGCCAAGAACTTGTCTTTCATGGCATTACAGTACACATTTTCTGAAGTTTCTATCATTGAGTTTGTCTTTGCGTTTGAGAAATGCAGAGGCTTCATCGGAGGCTTTTCTAAAGCATTTATCATTTCAAGCAAGCACACAGCGTTGGAGTGGCTCCTGATTAATTACGACTTGCTACTGTGAATTTTGGACCTGGCACGCAAGATTTCAGAAGTCTGTCAGGAATGGCAGTGTAAGCATCCTGCTGACACTAAAGACCAAATGGCTTCACGTCATGTCTTCAGTAAACAGAGAAGGCAAGAGCAAGAGCTAACGAATTTCAGAACCTTTCTCCTGTGATTTATTGTGGTGTTGAAGGGCCATTGACTATGATAACAATCACTTAAGCAGATTTCTGGGACTAAAGAATAAACTCTGACTGATTCAAATTAACATATTAGCTTACAGAGAGTCAAATTAATTAATGTAAAGTGAAGACGAAAGACACATGGAAAAAAATGTTGACTTGCAAACTTGTAGAATAATGTCCTTCAAGGTTTATTGCACAGACATCTAAATTTTGGGAACATTTATTCTCTCTTTAATTCCTACATGTAATTTAGTGTACTTGAGTCCCATCCAGGTCTTGGTCAAGTTTTTCACATGCAAATCCTGGCAAACGTGTACCAGATTTTCCTTGTATTAATACAAAATCTATGTTTCCCAACCTCACTGCCATATAGTTTTGAAAATACCGGTTGTAGTGATTTTTATCTATATACTAATACAGCATCTTGACCATAATACTAATCTCTAGGAGCAAGAAATTATTTCATTATACTAATTAATGCATATGGAAATACTGATTTCATTTCTCACACCTAATCCTTTGTTATCTTTGCACATGACCATGTCAGTGCTTTAGCTTAGGAGATAAAATATTCCTAGAAAAATATGCCAAAATGACTCTGCGACTGAATATTTTAGTAACATTCAGTTTCAACAAGAAATGTCAACAGCTGTAAATTATTACCCTTTCTAGTGGGGACAAAGGAGAAATATCCATTGTGAGCATTGATCATTTAAAAATATGTATTTTTTCATGTTAAGAAATGTGCAATCTGAACTTATGCATATCTGGAAGGATCAAAATTAAGCAAAAAGCACTTTCAAAGTCCCTTGATGCCACTGTCAAGCCATTACTCTATACTTCAGTATCTAATAAATCCAACTCTGTTACAAACTTCAATTTCAGCTGCTCGAATGGAAAAAAACAAATGAGAAGCAGAGGACTTTTTTCTCTGTTTTTCCTTCTCAGGACAAGAACATTAATCAATTAGAAAAAAAAAAAAAAAAACAAACAAAAACAAAACCCAAAAAAAACCCACAAGCAAAGACCTCAGAAATTACAGATTACATACTGAAATCCATAAAATATGGCAAATAAAATCTTCCCAACTCTGATCAAATCATTTTCAGAGGTAGGAAATCTCATTTCTAAACCACAGCTCTTTCCTAGGGAGATATTGGCCAGTGATACTTGTCATTCCCTGCCCTCAAGGGCTAGAGAAAAAAAAACACAACACGTTGCAGTGGCAAAGAACTTGAAACTGGATCAGATTTAAAGCTCTGAGAGCTCACTTTATGAACTTTGCTGTTAGCTGTGGAGAGGAATAAGGTACTTTTATGATTACTACCTGCACTTGTAAGCATCATGGAGGCAGTGGAGCAGTGAACAAGGAGAGAATAGCTGCCACTACATTTTTATATGCCTTCCCTTACAGGCTCAAGAATATTATTTTTCCATCATTCCCATGATCTCTTTCCATGTGGCAGACACTAGCATTGTGGATAAAGATTGTCCTGCAAAGGCTATTGCCTAGGCTCCTTCCTTGGTGACTTGCTTGATGGGAAGCAGACACCAGAATGCTCTCTGTAGACTGGCAAAAAGGCACAGGCCACCTTCTAACTTTGCATAGAATAATGCAGGTAAAGAATTCAAGTGAACACTTTATGGATCCTTTTCTCCCTGGGCTTGCCTTCTGCCTGAACACAGCAATTCAGAGACTGCAGTCAGTCCCTGAGTTGGCCTCTTCCACCTTGTTCTCCAGAGTTAAAAGCAGAGGCAATTCACTCTCCCACAACTTACCTTAAAAACTCTTGCAAGTCCAAAGTCTGCCACTTTGTAAACATTGTGTTCACCAACAAGAACGTTCCTGGCTGCCAGATCCCGATGGATATAGTTCTGAGATTCAAGGTATGCCATCCCAGAAGCCACCTGAGCAGCCATGTCTACTTGATGTGTTAGGAAGATTTGAGAGCCTCCATCTTCTGTTTGAAAAGAAGATTACAAGAAGAGCATAATATTTACAGATTTCAGATACAAATAACTGAAAAACCGACTGGGTCAAATAGCCAACACAAATTAACAAAACCATGCGATACAATAAAGTAATAGCCCATTCAAATTACAGAGGTTAGCGAATGACACTATTTCACAATAATTGAGTAACAGTGCCTGCCTTCACCATCTTCTCTTAAAGAGTGGATACTAAATGCAAGAGTTGATCTAGGCCTGGAAGGAGCTTCTGACATAGTCCAAAGAGAAATCTATTTATCTACTGATAGTAACATAGTATGCACCTTGGTGACAGGTGCATAAAACTGTTCCAAACTGTGAGTAAAAGTTAATGTCAGTACCCACTGGCTGTAACCAAAGCTGACTAAGGATGGAAAAGCACAAAATTACCATTGTTCCCTGTTCTCCAATGATTCTTACTAGGAAATATACCATCTGCTGTCAAGTCTAACTCTCATTTTCACTTTCCGGTTCACTTGATGCTTCATACTGTTATCTCTGTCGTTGCTATTCAACAGTAGGACTCCTTGAGCTGTTTTCAAGCTGCCTGTTTCTCTAGTAGGACTTTCTGAATGTATCATTCCCACCACTTTAAAATCAGCAACTCTCAGAAATTGAGATTTGCCAATCAAAGATCAGATGTTCAAAGAAAGTAGTAGCAGAACTTTCAGCAAGAGTAACTTGCCTCCACAAAGGAAGGGAAGAGTCTTGGGCCGTGAAAAACTGTGGCCAAAAATTTTAAGACAGGTAACCAAAAAAAGTCATTGGGATATAACACATGAGAATACAAATTCAGGGCCTTCGTGGAATTCTGGGGACAGTTGACTTCCTCATTGCAAAGAATTTACACCCCAAAGTAATCTAGATAAGCCATAACAGCGTTACATTCAAGCACCACTGTCACCTGAACCCAAATGCTGCAGCACTGAAGCATGAGTGCCTACCTCTGTATCTTCTACCACTCAAAACAGTTTCAACTTTCTGTTTCAGAATCTTAACAATATCAGAAGCTGAATGCTTGCTGCTAGACTTATTGGCAGTTCTCCTTTCTCATCAGGATGATGGCTTTTACTTGCTGCCTCTCTGTTAGAGAAATAAAACATTTTTAGCTGGCAGTTTTCTGTTGTTTATTTTTAATTAATTTGTAGTGATAGTGTGTCTTAGCATTGTTTTGCGTAGCCTCCTCCAGTTCTGGCATTTTATCTGACATAACCTTGCAATCCCACTTTATGTAGAGTTAAATAAAGTATGAAATTCCATTGTTTACTAATCTATTCTGCAATCTCCAGGCTTTGAATTTCCTGCTCATCTCAATGTTCTGAGATGAATAGGTAGAAAAAAAAAATTAAATTATTAAATTTGTCCTGTATGTGTATTACCCTACTTCCTTTTTGAGGCTAAACTCATTGTCATGATAATCCAGCACTAAGATTATTTACTTCTATTGTTGACTCAGAACATCTTTTCCTCTCCTACACATATGTTTCATAGTTGCATTAACCTTTAAAAGAAAGAGGGAGAAAAATCAGTGTATGTGAAAATCCATTCAGGCCACAGACTAATATAATGTTCTGAAAGTTTGCAATTCTGATAACTGGCAGGCATCAACATTTACTATTTGCCTTTCTACACACAGGTGTAAATCCACAAATCATGCTCGTGTTGTATTTAATCAGAAAATACCTAAATACGTTCATGTAGCTTGCATGAGTACCTGGGTTTTGGAAGCAATCTTATGTGTGCCAGCTTTAAATGTTCCCTTTCACGTGGCTTCTTTATCTGCATGTGTTGTGAACTACCTCCTGGTGAGAGCAGACAAGAGTGCAGACAAACTTGAGCACTTTGGTCTGCCAATGCTGCAGAATAGCCTGACACAAGCTTGCTCTAACAGGCAGAGCACAGACGTCACTGAAAAAGGGATGACTCATAAGCCTGCTGTTTAATGAGCTGCCTCAGTGCAGAATAGGAGTTAAACCCTCCCTGTCTTATTCCCTGCAGGACACCCTGGTGCACCGTGATAAAGGACAAAGACAAGATCTACCTCTAACAGTGGAGTTGTAGTTGAAAGACTTTTTCTTCTACTGGGGCCTTTTTTTGGGGTAGCACACCAGACTGGGCTGACCTGCTGCCTTTAGCCTGTGGGCTGAGGGAGAGGAAGAGTCCACTGTTGCCCTGGCCTCTGCAGTATTTCTTGGATGATTTATCTCTGTGAGCTGGTTCTGCACTGCAGCTGTTCTGGAGGGAAAGCTTTAAGGAGAAGCCTCAGCTGATCAGGAGCTGCAAACCGTGCACAAAGGTAGAGGATGAAAGCACATATCTCTTTGGGATCTGAAGTGTAAATCATGTATAGCAGTCTCATAAAGATTTCTGACTGTTCCTCCAAAATGCCAGGCTAGACCAGCCAAAGCACACAAGTTCAAGCACAGCACTGTGTTAGTACAATTGTAGAAGGTTCCAAACCAGAGCCATCTCCCATTTCATTCAGAGCACTGCTGAAGATATTACAGCTGTATTCATATAGGTATATGTGTGCTTTACTTTGGTTTTGTTGTTTTATAGTTTTTCCTCCCTTAAAGCACTTTAAAACAAAGTTTAATATAGACTCATAGAATGGTTTGAGTTGGAAGGGACCTTAAAAATCCTCTAGTTCCAATCTCTCTGACATGGGAAGGGAATGCCATTCCCTGGATCAGGTTACCCAGGGCCATGTCCAACCTTGAACGTTTCCAGGGATGGGGCACCCACAACTCTGGCCAACCTGTCCCAGTTCCTCACCACTCTCATAGTGAAGAATTTCTAAGAATTGCCTAAACTAAATACAGCCTTTCTCTATGTGGAGCCATTCCCCCTTGTCCTATCACTGCACGCCCTTGTAAAAAGTCCCTCTCTCCATCTCTCTTGTAGGCCCCCTTTAGTACTGGAAGGCTGCTGAATTTTATATATATATATATGTATGTGTATGTAACTTCCACACTCAAAATCAGGCACTACTGGTGAATTTATAAATCTTCCCATGGACCAGTAAAGAAAATGTAGCACCTCCATGTCCTTTTTTACTAATATTTTTTGACAAAACTCTCACCCTTATATGAAAAATTTATTAGACAAAATAATAAAGAAGTCTTGGGGTCTGCACCATGTTCTAAGTAATCAATCACAACATCTCATATAGAAAAGACAGGAAAATATTCTCAGTGGCATATATCTGACAATTTTAAAAAAATAAATAAATCAGCACTTTCTCCAGTGAGGGCATTGCCTCCATAATATTTTACAGAAGTTCAAGACTGTGTCCCTGACAGAACAAGCTCCAGGTCTATCAGATTTCATAAAAGCACTCATGTATTTATGACAATTTCATTCACATCCAATTACAAAGAAAAGTTTTCAGTTGCATTTTTCTCATAGTGGTGGCAGCTCAATAACTCTGCATAGCAGTGTTCATCAAGAACTATCCCAAAGTACATTTGCAGGATGCACAGGGAATTCATATGCCTATCATTATTAAGCCGCTGTCATCATGGTGGAATGTGATAGTAACTGTGAATAAAATGTTAGGGATTTTTAAAGTTGGAAAAGCATATCATGCAGTTCTAGGAGGGAAAACTTAACCAGAGAATATCTTTGGACTTTCCTCTGCTCTAGTTTGCCATATTTACCCATACTGCTCACAGAGACAGAAGCTTTCACAGAGACAGAAGCTTTCTGGAAATATTTTCCTGTTCCCTGCAGTGGCTGAGTCTCAAGGGCTGTCCACTCATCAGGAGCTGTCTACTCCATGCCAGCTGATCCGGATTACTTCCAGTCACAGAGCTCTGTGCAAGCTTCAAGTCTCTTTCCTTAATGCTCTCACTGACAGCAGACTTTTCTCTGACCAATACCTATCAAAGCAACTGGATCTCTGCCTTCACCTCTAAGTTCTATATACCTCCCTGTGCATGGGCCATCAGAGAAGGAGAGATACCACTAGGCTGGGTTTCATCTGGACATTTTTAGTGTTATCCTGAAATTCCATCTGCCTGAAAACCGAGTTTCCACAGTCTCTGATGCAGGACTACAGAAGTGAGCACTTAGGCAAGGAGCAGGCTGCATACATGTGCTGCTGTGCGTATGCCGGCAACTGATCCACACACAGGCTGCAGTGTTAATGTGCCCTGGACATGTTGTACTCTGTGCACAAACAGGTCAATTTTCGCCTCTGCAATAGCTGTGGCTCACCCTGGCTTTCTCAGAGCTATTTCTCCAGTGCAATAAGTGTTTTCATGCACAGCAATCATTTCCTGATGTGCCAGGCTCTTTCAATCAGGTAAGCGGCAATCTGCACACAAAGGCACCAAAGATGAGAATTGAAAGGAAATTTGTGCCTTGCTACCTCTGGAGAGTAAATGCCTACATAACTGTAGATGATCTGGCCCAAGCTCATGGCAGAACCTCTCTGTGCAGTTCCTGGTGTGGTTGTCCCTCTAGCAGGGATTTCTTTAGCTTTAATTGTCTGAGGGCTGAGCCTCGTTTAAAAAAATGATTCTGCAGAGAAGATGGGGGAAGGCATATGTCATGGTAAATACTTTCTGTGGTATTTCACAGGGCTTTGCTTTATGGGCTGGAAACAGAGAAGAAATTAAGCATGACAATAGCAGCAAACATTTTGTCTTCAAGAGATCATTATACTTAGCATCTCACAGACATCTGTTAAACTGAAAATGGGTAACACTAGAATCAAGCATTTCTCAGTAACAGGCGTGAACTTAAAGTGCAATCATTATGCCAGTCTGTTCCAGGCTGTACAGTTTTATTTTTAATTATTATTTGCCTTCAAAAGAGCACTTTGAAGTACTGCTGAGATAAAAACCCTAATGCGATAGTCAAGGGACAAAATCATAGTGAAAAGCTATCCCTGACTAGTAGTAGTTTTCAAAGCTGTTAAGTACATTTTGTGGAAGTGCCTCTATTTCACGTCAAATATGATGACCTATCCTTCTGGATGCTTGTATTTTTTATTCCATTAGTGTATGTTCTCATCTACTCATAGAACTGGGTGAAAAAATATGGGTCACTACAAGGCAAGAATCAAACTGTGAATGTGATTCTTTCCTACTTCTCAAACATTTTGGCACACCAAAAATTCATAAACCTCTCTTTCCGTTTTTTCTCACACCCACACATGATAAATAATGCAGCTTTTATATTAAACTGGGGTGCTGTACTTCAATTTTCTATGTTAGTGTATTTACTAAACTGAAAGCTGTGGCATCCCTGAAATGAATTTATTGTCATTTGCTTACTTTGAAGGTATTCTAGAAGACTTCCAAATCTCATCAGCTCAGTAATAATATAAATTGGGTCCTCCAAGGTACAGACAGCATAAAGCTGTATAAGCTTTGGATGTCTCAAGTTCTTCATTATTTGTGCTTCCCTCAGAAAGTCTTTTGGATCCATTGAACCTGAAACAACAGCATATAACAAAACATAAGCTGAGGTTATTAAAGGCCTTCCTACCAGCCTGGCAGTCTTAAGGGAATAACTGAGATTGTTTTCTGCCTTTGAAAGTACATTAGCATCTCAAATCTTCACAGTTCCCACAGAAAACAGACAGTGCAGCTCAAACAAACAGTTAATGAGTGAAACATGCCAGTTGCACAGGGACATAGAACATATGTGTTCCAGACACCACAAATATAAAGGCTAAAATCAGCTGCCCCGGGGACCTCCCCCAGACAGGAAACAAAAGTGAGGCTAGAATGTTAGCGGTACAATTTAAGCAAACAAGCTGTTAATGAAAGGACCAGAAACTGAGGTGAGAGTGTCTAGGGAATGAACATAAAATTTCTGAGAGAAAACTAGTGCTGCAATAAGAATTTGTTGCACTATATTTTCAGCTGCACCAATCAAAGCCTGAAAGCACTGGAATCACTTTAACATATACTGAGTAGATGTGTGCATTTATATCTCTAAAAATAAATATTTTTAATGTTCATGTAATAACAACCTCATTGGAAATACCAATGTATGCACAGATGTAACATTAATTTTACAATTCCTTAACTGCTGAAGTGTCATAACAGCAAATTATGCCAACCTTTTACACATTACATAAGGTCATAACATCTCTAGTTCTATTCACATACACAGTAAGCCAATGTATAAACTATGTCAAAGAAACAATCAGAAATGGCATAGGGAGTCACTGCAAATTTAGGATCAAAGCTCACATTTCCTGAATAGGGGATTTATTAGAAAAACATGCATAAATAAAGAACCACAGCTTTCTCTATGAATGATTCAGTAGTGATCAGATATAGTCAGATGTTTGAGGAAGTTGTTAAATAATATCCACTTCAAAATGCTTGTACAAACAAATACGAAACTATTCAATTACTCAAGTGTCTCTTCCCTCCCAAATCAAAATACTTTAGTTAAGAAAATATTACAGTGAAATTTAGGAGGAAAAAATCTATCCAAGTTATTCTGCTCTATGATATGTTTAAAAACTAACTCTTCTTCTAGTGTAAGCAGACTGAGTCATTTAAGAAGCCAAGGCTGCAAGAATAAGTTTTTATGGTTTTTTTTAACATTAGGTAACCAATAAGGTTCATCTGAGAGTTTGTCTCTGTTCCAAACACAGATGTTTAAGTTAAGTGAAATTCTGGGAGTATGTTAAATAGCTCAGCAATAAAATTTCAACAGAAAATCTGTTCTACAAAAAGAATTGACAAATCAGCCTGGGCCACTTTCACCCAGTACCTACCTTGAGTGCCACCTCCTGAAAAATGCTCCAACCTATTTCCCAAAACATACTAATGATGTGTGATTTCATATCCTTGCATCAATGCAAGAGGAATGACTCAGAAATGCTTCTGACACAGACTCTATGAAAAAAGAGCCACTTGACATTGCAACTTGGGAGAGCAAAGATTACTTCAAGGGACAGGTGCTCCTCTCCTCCGTGTCCTCATACTTCCCTTTGCAATCCCATAGGATCCAATTTGGCAATACTTAATAGGATGTCATTAGGAGGGATGGTGAAACTTAATGGATTTCATTGCCATCAATAAATGGAGAGCAGCCAATAATATATCTCCTCAACAGGTACAGGCTATACTCATTTCCCTTTGTCACTGTCAGAGGAAAGTCAAGGCCTGCATGAAAAGTAAATGATCTTACTTGGTCTGGATAAAGTAGAAACTATGACAGTCAGAGAGAAAAAACCCAATATCTGTAATGCTTACTCTATGCCTTTTTCCTGTGTAGAGTAGCACACACAAATTTATTTGAGCTTTTCACCAATTCTAGATTTTTTTAAAAAAATATCTAAGGTGTTCTTTGTAGGGTTTGGACTCACTTTGACACTGATTTAAAACTGTGCCCCATTTGCTTACTCTTTTCAAGATATATGCATTGTCATGGAAATCAACCTGAAATCTACATAAAAGCTCCACAGTGTGAAGCATCCTGCCTCCAAAAGCAAATGAATAAGTACGACTAATGATTTAGCATCAGTGCCAAAATTTGACAAGTTGATCCTAAAAAGGATAAAGTATTCACTCACTTAGGGTGTCCCAAATCATGGAGCCTCTATGGATCATCATGCAGGATTTCTTCACACCATAGAATATGGCAATTTGATTTGTTCCCATCATCAAAGTTTGACTACAAGGAATTTCTCAGTTTAATCATGCTATAAACTCTCCTAACAAACTGAAACCAAGCAACATGTTTTTCACCTATGACAACTCTCAATAAATTGATCAGGAGAGAAGTATTCTACTAGCTGAATAGCTGCAAATTTTTCTTTACACTTTAAAATAAAATAGTAATAATGATAACAAACTAGGGACAAAGATCCATAAGTATTTCCCACATATTTTAAAGAGCATATGTAACCTTCTGTTTTAGCTAGTTTATATCGTTAGATAGTACAAGTAGCAGACAGTCCCCCAAGCTCCACAGAGCCCTATAGATCTTATACTGTAGTTAATAAAAGGATTGGATGCCAACTGAAAAAAATTTAGAAGTGTCTTTATGAGTGTTTTGCCTAAGATTAGGTTTTAGCAGCTGGATAAGCAAAGTAAAAACTGCCTCTGAAAGCAAGCAAACATGCGTGTTTCAAATTATTTGTATAAAGCCTGTCACAATAGTAGTAAAGATGTTACAATACATCCCTGTGAGGAAGGAAATACATGCCACACAGAGTTTAAGAAAACTGAGGGTTTTTTAGTTTGTAGTTGAATATGTGTGTTTTTAATGAAGCATATGTGTTCAGCTGTAAGTAGTTAACACAGTATGAACAGCAGGTTACTGTAAGTAGAAACCACTTGATCATAAAATAATTAGTTAACAGAAGCCTTTACTGAAACAACTGAAGGCTTCTTTTGTGCAAGACACCAGTTTGGGTGTAGGTTTATAATACCTGGAGAAAATACAGCTTTGGTAATTTTTTTTTTTGAATGAAACATGTTTTTTTAAATGTCAAAGTCATTCTTAAGACCAAAATCTATTTCTTTGATATGTCCTATGATGACATGCTGCTTTGACAGGAATCACTTCTAATTTAAGCCTACTTAAAACTTACCTTCTTCTTGAAAATATTTTGTTCTAGATTTGAAGAAGCTTCACATTATATGATAAACACTGATAAGTTGGAAATGAGTTAGAGAGGAAGTCAGTTATTTTCCAGATTCCACTGGCCTAAATATAAGTGGCCCTTACATATTCGATAAGCCCCTCAAAAGACACTTTGTTTGCAACTTTCAATAAACCTTCCCAAATTACTTCAAAGTAACCTTGTACTTCAGGAGAGCCTAGTCTTCTGAATTAGTTTATACAATGAAGTTAGGTGGAGATACGTTAAGCATAATGCTGGGATCTGCTGAACAAATTTATGAGTAATAAAGAAATAACTTTAAAAAGAACATGTATTTGGCAACACAAGAGACTAAAAAATCATGTTCACATTAACAGATGGGTGATATAGGTATATGACAGTTCTCAAGCAGCTTTGTCACTATACAGAAGTAAACGTACAGGTTAGAGTGAGGCCATATGTGAATTAAATGGAATAAAAGAATCTCTTTTTTTTTCCTGGAAAATTGGGGGACTTTCCTGAGTGCAAAGATTTTTAGACTGCATATGCACTAAAGAGATGACATACTGAAGAACTGAAAACAGTACTAAAAACTCTGCTGATGGTACTAGCCCAGGCACTATTTGGGGAAAGCCTCCTGAAAAATAAAAATCATGCTTGGGCAGCTTCCATGCAGAGAGAAGCTTGGGAGATGCTTTACAAGATGATAATGACAAATGTATCTGTCAACTTGAACAGGCGTAAGGAACTTTATCAGATACAATTAATTGGTGATGATAGATGTCTGCTTCACATGCTGACAGTTAGAGAAGCAAGCTAGCCCAAACAATAGGTTCTAGGATATCCATCACACTCAGAATAGGAAGAAGTGCAAATCCCTGCTGCAATGATTTCCACTTAAAGAGAAAAAACAATGTCTCACAGAGGAAATAAAAACAGAAATGTGAAATGACATGTTCAGGGATCTGCATCAGGCCCATGCTAGATGGGCCAAGAACAGAAATAGCACCTGCTGGCTTCCAGACTATTTTCTTATCTATTGATCCCTACACCTCTTTGATACCTTTGAGATTTCAAAAGTCAGAGATGTTCCTTAAGGCAAAGATGTTCTTGTATTTTATTTTTTCATTCACATATCCATCACTATGGTTTTGGCTGATAAAATGTCACAGATGTCTCCAAAGCAGAGTCAAACACCAGTGAACAAATAAGAGAATTATCTGAATGAAGGCATCACATTACTAATGCTTTTTGTTTATAGTCACAGTGATCAACGGATTGTAATAAAGATAAGGAAAGGTAACAGGAAAGACATGGACTGAATGATATTTGACAGCAAAGGGTGAAATGATCATGTGGAATGTCAGCTGCTGTAATTGTGATGAAAGGACAAAGGGTGGATTGTGTGTAAACTGTTCACTTTTCTTTGATGTTATGATTACGGTATTTTGATTTTGATGTGGAGAAGTCTATTTCTTGATGTGAGTGAAGCTTGTGAAGTTTGTGTGATGAATGTGGACTTGAATGACAATTCTTAAATATGTTATACACAGAGCTGAGGTGTAGAATATATTTGGTTTATGTGGCAAGGTTTGGCAGTGAGGGGCTACAGGGGTGGCTTCTGTGAGAGACTGCCAGAAACTTCCCCCATGTTGACAGATCCAATTCCAATTGGCTTCTAGATAGACCTGCTCCTGGTCAAGGCCAAACTCATCAGGTATGGTTGAGATAACTGTTATCTCTGAGATAACAGACTTAAGATGGGGAAAGGAAACTTGTGGAACACTAGCAACAGCCAGAGAAGAGAGGAGTGGTAATATGTGACCTACACTGGAGCAATCTGTTTCTGAAGGACTGTGCCCTATGGAAGGGACCCATACTGGAGCAGTTTGTGAAGAACTGTGGCCCATGGGTAGGACTAAAGTTGGAGAAGGTTGTGGAGAACTCTCTGTTGTGAGAGGGCCCCCATGTTGGAGAAGGAGAAGAGTGTGAGGAGCCCTTCCTCTGAGAAGGAAGGAGAGGCAGAGACTGACCACAACCTCCATTCCCTGTCCTCCTGCACCACTGCAAGGGAGGAGGTAGAGAATTCAGGTGAAGTTAAGCCTGGGAAGAAGAGGGGTAGGGGGAAGGTGTTTTGAGATTTTTGGCTTCCTGGCATCCAGACTTTACAATCAGTGGAAAGAAAAGGGCTTTTACTGTATGTTATTTTCTCATTGTAATGTGCATTTTTAATCTATAATATGATTTATCTGATATGTATTTATTTCTTCCCACTAATTATTAAAAAAGCTGATATATATAAGTTATTAGATGCCTAAAAAAAGGAAAAATGTAGCTAGTATGTTGCACATCAATATTTCTGAAAGAAACAGTTATGAAATTTCCAGTTTGTATGCAATATTTGAAACATAGGGTCTTGCTCCAAATTGGAATAGAAACAGGTTTCTGAATACCCTAATTACTCTCAAGTCAGGAATCACACATTTGTGTCAAGAGAGAACTGGCTCTGGGAAAAACCCATCACTGCCATCTCACCAAAATTCTGGTAGATTTCAACCAGTTTTTCCTACTGGTTGAAAGGTCATAGAGTCACAGAATCATAGAATTGTTAAGGCTGGAAAAGAACTCTAAGATCATCAAGTCCAACGATTAACCCAGCACTGTGATGTTCACCACCAAACCTTGACCCCAAGCACCACACTCACACGTCTTTTGAGCACTTCCAGGCATGGTGAGTCCACCAGTTCCCCAGACAGCTTGTTCCAATGCTTAACAACCCTTTCCATGAAAAACATTTTTCCCAATATCCAATTTAAACCTCCCCTGGCACGACTGTCCTGTCACTTGTTACCTGGGAGAAAAGACTCCCACCTCACTAAAACCTCCTTTCAGGTAGTTGTAGAGACCAATAAGGGTCTCCCCTGAGCCTCCTGTTCTCCAGGCTATACAATCCCAGCTCTCTCAGCAGCTCCACGAATGACTTGCTCTCTAGACCCTTCACCAGCTTCATTGCCCTTCTCTGGACACACCTCAGTACCTCTCTTGTAGTGAGAGGCCTAGAACTGAACATAGGATTAAAGGTGCAGCCTCACCAGTGCTGGGTACAGGGGTAAAATCACTTTCCTAGTCTTTCTGGCCACACTATTTCTCATGCAGGGCAGGATGCCGTTGGCCTTCTTAGTTTTAAGCCTTTTAGCAGCAATAGCTAGAAACTATTTTAAGTCCAGAAAAAAATGTTTGAGAAATTAGGAAAATACTGTATAACAAGAAACTCTATTTAGCCTTTCTAAAGACAATTGGAAATTTAACTCACTCTGTATGTACCTGCAAAATGGAAAGAAAAACTAATGCATACAAAGAGGCTTTTATTTTATTACAAGAATACATAACAAGGGTTAGAGAGAAGACATCAGGAAAATTCCAATGCGAAATTAGGCCCACATTCACAGTGCCTTCATCTTGGGACGAGAACATTTCTAGTTATTATCTAGTCAGGAATAAGCTGTGTTTTGATTAAATATAAATACTAATCTCAGCAGAGGAATGATGTGCAATAGCATATAAGAGCAAAGTATTCAGATTATATATGATCTGAAACAAATGTACAAAACAATGCTTAACAGAAAAACTCAAAGTAACAGAAATCCCTTCTGCCCTTCAGGCCTATAAATCTATGAGATACTGATTGCATTATGCTCTTCTACACTGTTCACTCTGTGATTACCCTACCTGATCAACATGTTCCTGCTTAGTAATGAGAGCATTGCTCCATGTCACAATTTCTCTGGTGGTAAAGCCTTTTTAACAAACCCACTCTATCTCAGCCCCCTATCACTTTGAGTGTAGCACACTCCTCTTATTCTGATGAATTCCTTTTCCAGAGGGTCTACAGTGCAAAACAGCTTAGTGAAAAGCCTGCAGTTTAAAATATGCCCCCTCCTGACCCAGCATAAAGACAACCAATTTAAATCTTGGAACCAAGCAACAGCAGAGGATCATTTTACAGTGTGTAAAATTATGTGAATATTGGAAGCTTCAAACATCAACATATAAACACCATGTATTTCTTGATTACTCATGAACTAATATGTTTTCCACATTAATTTATCTTCTTTATATTATGGTGAATGAAATTACCAGACCTACCCTTTGCTGAAATTTTATTAGTACCAAGGTAAGCATTTATTACTCAGATTAAGGTGAGGGTATTGTTATTTTTCTTTAATTAGTATTGTTCCTCATGAGGAACAATGAGAACAAGCTGTGGAAAATCAGTGCTAACTGATTACAGTAAGGCAGTCCAAATGGTGAAAAACACTGTATTAGAAGAAAATAATTCCCTAGAGAAGTACACTACAAGGTTAAATGCTTACATTTCACACTGTTTGAACTGTCTTTGTAGAACGAGATAGTTCACAAAGTACAGTGATAAGAAATTCATTATTAACTATATAATTTATCAAGATGGCTTTGAGAATTAAAGTCTTCATTCTGAGCAGCACTATGTGCAAAGGACAACTTCCTCATCACAGTATTAGATCACAAACTCTCTGCTATCCAAGCACTGCATCCAGGTGGGGCTTGTGTCTGCCCTAACTCAATATAAACCACCATGAAATCAATGAGACTACTACTGTTGACCTGAACAGGAGTCAGACTAGAGTGAAAAAAACAGAGATAGAAAAAGTATTGACTAATTGAGCCCTTTTTTTCCCAGATGAACTATGATACTATAAAAAGAATCACAGTTGAAGGAGTTTCCTCCACTATACTGTGCTAGTCTGTAGATAATAATGAGTTTGAAGTGAGTCTTATGTTTATTCCACTGAGAAAGAGATTTCAAGATCGTTTCTGTGTTTCCTGGGTCACTAGGAAGATACACCTGTTCACTAAAAAAAGTACTGTCTTTCATATAAATAGCAGAAGGTCTTTAGTCTGAGCAGTTTTTATGTTTCCAGTAAGCAGAGGAAAAAAAAAAGAAAAGAAAAGGAAAAAAAAAAGAAGCTTATTTTCTTTCAGTTTGCAAGCCTCAAAACACAAAGAATCTCCTGAAACAAGAGAACTTTAAAACACATGCTTAAATTCCTCCCTGTTCAGGGGACCATTCAAGCAGGGCTCAAGTATATTGCTGTTATTCTGAATCAAAGATCTGAATCTGTTCTGCTTCCTAAACCATGTTCATTAGTGCCCAACACAAGCTTTTTCAATTAACCACAACTCATGTTATCTCTTTTAAAAAAACACGTATATCATCCAGGCTACCTTTCTTATCTATGTGGTTCTTGCCATCTGCTGGCAGATATTTTATGTTGTCAATTTAAAATGCACAAATTACTTGCCGTTAATAAAACATAATTAAGAAAAATTCTAAAAGCTGTATTAGTCACAATCTTATGCTACATGCAAATACTGGATATTAATGTTGTGTATCAAAAAATTTGAGAAATTTTATTCAGTCGATACTAAGATTAAAGCACTTCTTAAATACAAACTTATCATAGTACATATTCTATATTACCAAAGAAATAATTATAATATAGCATCTAATCACCAGAAAAATTCTCCAGGTTACAAATCTGTAGTCAATCAGTTACTTCACCTCTAGATAAAATGTAGTTATTCAATTCCATACAAGCAGCATTGCACAAGTAGAGGTACAACACTTTCTGGGGTTGCTTTTTTATGCAGTCATCTAGAAACTGAAAACTGTATAAAATTCTAATTCAAAATACCAAATAATATCTGGACCTTGAGCATTACTAATCTTCATGTTTAAGTGTGTGGATTTAAAAATGATTGCATATATAGATAAGCTTTCTTTTCAGTAGCATTTAAAAGGTAAAGGAGTACCTTTGCTAGCCTTTCACATTATTAGCATTTAAGAGTAATTCACACACCTGGTTTTAATGTTTTGATTGCCACAGGGATGTTATTATTCCACCGTCCTTCCCATACCTCACCAAACTGACCAGATCCTAATTTTTTCACCAACTTCAGAGATTGTCTGTCTATCTCCCACTGATCAACAGTTTTATATGACAAATCAAAAGTAGCAGGAATTTGAACCTGGTAAAAGAAAATAAATAATACAATAATTGAGACTTTTAATATTTTTTTCAAGAGCTCTTACAAATCATTTTTAACTATGTCATGTAAATTTGGAACAGAATATAAATCATGCTTCCTTAGAGTACACATACATAATAAAGTGAGCTGAGAACATAAAATACACTCATATACTGAGTACTATTTTTAGAAATAAGAAATACAATAAAGAAAATATCCTTTCATTAAAAATAAAAATTAGAACTCATTCCTCTAGCAAGCTTTTTGAAAAGTGACATATTGCTTGCCTGAACCTTGTGGTTTTGTCTCAGTAATTACTTATGGACAGCTAGAGTTATGAAGTTGGAGATTTCATCTCCATATATATTTATAAAAAGGTATTCATAAATCATGATTTGGCATGTTTTCTCCCCCAGCCACTCGATGATTTGTTAAAAATGGCATGGTATTTTATTATTAACTTGTCAACCTCAAGAATGAAACTGTTACAGTACCCAGAACTTACTGAAAACAAGCAGATCATAAACATTTTGAAATTATAGAAGCAGATATGGAGTCAACACTTTCTGACAGATACCTGATCAGTTAGCTTACAATAAATATTTTCCACTCTTACCTTTAGGCATGGATTTTTGAGCAACACACAGAGGCCATCACTGTTCTTGCTATAATAGTCAACCAAGTCATTCAGAGTTTTGAAAGTTTTCCTTCTGCTTAGAAAAAAGCCTCCTTCATCCAGCTTTCTGATCCTGTAGTGCTTCACAGATGCACCATCAAAAACTAAAAAGATTTAAATATATTAAGTTTCTAGGAATTATTGCAGTGGTACAATATCATTTATGACCAAATCATTATAAGGTTCCAAAATATATTTATGAGGACTTTAAAAGAAATTATTTTAGTTTTAAATAGGACAGCTATAAAAAGCCTTTTTCAAGCCAAAGCCCACTGTTTAGATATCTTAATAGTATCTATCAGTCTTCAGCCATTCAGGTTGGGAGATTCTTGCTTGCATCCTAAAAACTGAAGTAGAAGTACCTAAATACATCTTCTGTGAGGCAGCTCATGTTTTCCATCTCTGAAGATACCAAAACTAGAAGCATCTTACTCACAGTAATCATTTAATCGACTTTAGTATTTCCTTTATCAGTGTCAACATTCCAAATAGTAGCTGCTGGGCTGGTAGGCATTGGAAAGGAAACAGATACACTCTTCACACGGCCATAATTCCCCAAAAATCACTCACATCTTCCAAAGGGTTTTTTGAGTTTTGTATGTGTTTGGAATATGTAAAAATCAGGTGAATAATGCTCTGTTTCATGTAGTTGATTAACCCCTTTCAATTGAAATATGTTTTATTCTAATCTGTTGATTCTTAATCAACAAGACTTTGCTCTCCTCACCTCTTGTAGGTTATTTATCTGCATATGATGACACCCAAAATGTCCTTCTTTCTGCCTATTGGAGCACTCTTTGGATGTGTCAGAAAGAAGGTTGGGCCACTGCATGCTGGGGCTGGACCTGGACCAGCACTGTATCAGACAGGGACAAAAAATGCAGTCACTCATCTAGTGTGCTATTCAAGGAATGTTAGGCTCACAATTGTCATTTCTGAAGTCTCTGTCATACACAGGTTAGAGCAAAAGCAGTGTATGCAACCCAGGGAGTACACAAGACAATTTATTGTGGCAAGGGGGAAAAAAGTATTTTTGTACCATTAATAAATAAAATAAATATTTTTAAGTACTGTTTATTTCATCTTTGTCTCATCCTTTTAAAATTTTTTATGTAGGTTCTATAACATACAAAATCTATCAGTACAGTAGAACATGTATAAAATATACAAAAAAATAAATATATCTAGGGTGAATGCTCAAAAATCTTTTTAGACTCAGATTGAGGGCAGTTTAGAAGAGCTGAAAAGATATTTAGTTACTTACATGGCTGTCTTTTAGCAAGACACTCCATTATTTAGACATCACTGTCCATTTTCAGTGGGCAATTGAGGGTTTATATTGCATACAGAAGGGTAACTGATTTAGCTCCTAATGATGCTACAGCTGTTAGATCTAACATTAACAGTGTTCCACAATAAGTCTAGCTGGTAATGAGGAATCCTGATAAATATAAATCCTATATGAAGCATAACTTAAGAAGAAAAATGTTTGAGTAGTAGGGCAAATTTGCTGTGTCTTAAACAAAAGATACATGCATTCACTGCACAGAGATTTACTGATCCTAGGAATTTCAGAGCTCAATGAATGCTACCAAACTGTAAGATTAAGTGATAGACCAGGATTTGAAAGTGTGGACAGATTTTTTTGCTGTGTGTTAGAGCTGGTGTGGGTTCGAGGTGAAGGGACAGAGCCTGCCCAGTTAGGGTTGGGGCCAGTGAGATGGCAAATCAAGCCAAACAGGAGAATAGGATCATCTAATGTGTCTGAGGATCAGCCAGAAGAAGAAACAATGGAGAAGGACTAAATATGAAGCACCACCTTTTGGAAAAAAGCAAGAAGCAATAGCTAAATGAAAAAATTGTTATTACTTCTCTCTGGATTTATTATTATAGCTGATATAACCTTTATACTGTAACACTGCATGGATTTTGGCTAACACTTTGGTTATAATATCAGAATAATGCTTAGTTGCACAGTTGTATGTAAAAAATTATTGGTTGCATGCAATTAACAAAGCTGATACAAAGAGTAATTTCTCTCACAATTTAAGTGATCAAGTTAAAAAGGAAAAGCTCTTCTTCCTTAAGAACTATCGTGGATAATCAAATATTTTTTTGTATTGTACTGTGCGATTGTCGTCAAAGACCACCAGAGGGCAGAGAGGAGCTGTTCAAAATACTCCACCCCAGGCACTATTTTTAGGGACCTGAGAATTTACAACCATGAGGACTGGGAATAAGAATATTTGCAAATAAAATCTAGATCATAAAGATAAATACATCACACTTTTCAAATGCCATTTCCTGTTAAATTAACACTCACAAGTAGTATTTTTAATTATAAAATACATGCATATTTTTGTGACTGAAGTAAGGAGTAATTTGGTAACAAAAGACTGAAAGATTGCTGACTTCTCCCAAGTTCACAGGAAAATTGATCTGCACAAATTAATAAATCTTTGTGATGCACTGAATAAAAGAACAACAGGATGACTGTTAATTCTGTCTCAGTTGTATATCACAAGTAATCGTACTTTGACCGGCTGCTTTGTTTATTGGAAGTATTATAAATGTTACTTGTGAAGCATCTAACATTAATAATGCAAGAGTTGTTTTGAAGGATGTGCTCTAATTTCTTAAATGAGACTTCTAAGAAGCCTTGTGATTGACAGCATCCAGGTCAGGCGGTGATGTGTGTGTGGAGAAGCTGGAGAAAATTTCTGAACTGATAACCATCACTTCTTGTGATAAGTAGCTGAGATTAGTGCAGTATTCAACAGGAAATTGTTTACTTGTATCCCAGGGATGAGTCCGGCTGAGTGTGGCTGCACCACACACTTGCAGCTCTGTTACATGGTATGGCTCCTCTGCCAAGAGGAGAGCACATGTCATCCAGGGAAGAGCTAGCCATAACCCCTTCCAGTCATCCCTACATCCATGCCAGACTGCTTATCAGGAGAGGATTGTGACTTCAGCTTCACACAGCTTGACAGTAGCTAGGGTTGAAGACTGCAGTGTTTTTTTCCTCAGCTTGCCCTTTCCAGAAGAATCACAGTTCCCCACTAGATTTCTACATGGTTTCAGTTTAACAAAAGGATTCTCCTCTCCCTACAATCCATCTTTTATATATCATCTTAATATGATTGGACTAAGCAGAAGTAGGCTTTGACACCTAAAGAATGAGAATAAAATAATGTACTACTCTTTTCCCTAGGGCAGAAAAATGTACGGTGGCATCCACAGAGTCAACATCTTCACCCCATGAATCACGGAGACACTAAGGCACCGTTACTGCCAGCAACGATGTGTCCCCATATCACTCCTGCCAGCAGTGCTGCCCCAGCAGTGGCCATGCAGTACTGCCACCACAGGCTTTGCTCAGTCTCCATGCCCAGGGTTGAAGTGGGGGGAGAGCGACCCCTGAGATCACCCTCATCAGCACAGAACAGGTGCAGAGGCAGATCCAATATCATTCCCTTACTGAGGCCATGATTTTGCAAGTCCGATGAGTCTGCTGCTTTAAACAATTACCTACTTTTTCTTATGCTGAAACCCAGTCCAACTTAGAGGAAACCAAAAAATATTATTTTGGAGCATGGAAAAAAATTTTGAAGAAAACACAAACCATTTACATTGTTATTTAATGCAATAAGTCTTTCAGATACCATTATTCAGTGACGGGCTAAGTAGAGAGCTTCCTGCTATCATTGGCAATGACACTCAATTAAGCTGAGCACATCTAAATTATGGCTTTTAATTAAAAAGAGGCAACGTCTAAGATGGCACCAACGTGTTTAAAATTTAATACATTTCACACCAGATGCTAGAGTCATCAACATAAAAATCTGTTGACAACATGTGCATTTTTAAAATGGGAAAACCTATTTTTAAAATGTCAAACACTTTAAATTTATAGCAACACATCTCAATGGCCTATCTGGTTTGATGAGCTTTCCATTTAACCATTCACAGATGAGAAAAACCTTTCTGACTGTGACTTTATTTTTAATTTAAATAGTTACTTAGTATCTACATCTTACAAATTGAGAGTTTTCCCAAGTTAGAAGTGAAAAGTACCATTTTCATGAAACGTAGGGACTGTGGTTTTTTTTTTCTTTTTTCTTCCTAAGGAAATAATTTGTTTCTCTAATTAATATTAAGTCTCTTATACATTGCCCATATGAGTATGAAATCAAGCATGAAAGTCATACAAGCAGTTTATGGGTTCTTGGGTAAAAATCTCTCTTCCTTTTCAATTTCTCTTATTTTTTTTCAACTTTATTACACTTAAATGTTAGGCTGTATAAAGAATTAAAACATTTAAAGACCTTAATTCCGAAAGCCAAGTTATCACTCTTTTAGCCATTATAATCTACTCTGAAATGAAATCAAAGCAGCAATAGAAGGCAGAGTAAAACCAAGCATACCCACAGAGGATGGGACTTTGGGAGTCTATTTTTTCTGCACTGAAAAAACTGGAAACAGAAATTAGGCATATTCCAAAATATCAGGTTTTTACTTCTCCCCTGTCAGTGTATCAGCTACCATGGAGATAGAATCTATCATTCTGCTTCAACTTGAGTGTCTCATTATTCCTTCTGATGGCAAAAAGAGGAC
This sequence comes from Pyrocephalus nanus, assembly GCA_038380795.1. Taxonomy (NCBI): domain Eukaryota; kingdom Metazoa; phylum Chordata; class Aves; order Passeriformes; family Tyrannidae; genus Pyrocephalus; species Pyrocephalus nanus. Next base: position 48,945,583 of record CM076260.1, read on the forward strand.
AGATGCAGGAAAACTGTCTTCTCCATAGTATCTGGTGAACTAAACAACCTTCTTTCTAATTAATACTTTCCACAACACAAACCTCTTCATCATTTGCTTTAGAATGCAGGAAAGAAATTCACACTGATGGTTTCATATCTTGCTGCTATCAGTCATCATCAAATCTCCTGTTCTTGAATAAGCTTATACAGAAACCTGAAAAATGTCTACCACAGGCTTTTATAATTGAATCAAATATAGTAAATCAGATAGAATAAATTTTCTATCCAAAATTTGTAAGGAAAAAATTAAACAGCAGCATCAAAGGATAATCTCATCCTATCACAAATTCTGGCCTAATATTTATTTTCCTTGTCTTGGATCTTTCTGTGGAGTATCTCATAGTTTAACTAAAGTACTGCTGCCTTCCTGTTAGAGAAGTGGTTAGGATGCAGGACAAATAATTAAGGTTTTGAATCTTTCCTAGAAGCCTGTAGTTGGAGAATAATAAAAAGAAATTGCATTTTCACTCCTAGTTGCATAAACAGATGATATTTCATTGATTTTTAGTAAAAGGTGTCATACAGTCAAGTGCTAGCAATAAAAACATAATACACTCCTATTTGTCCTTCCCTGCATTACACCACACTGTTACTGCTCTAGCCCAGCCCTTGGATGAAGAATGCTTGAAAGAAACTGAAACCATGTAATACATCAGTAACCTGGCGCACGAAGAGAAAGCATTTTGTGAGGTCTTTGGCTATAATACAATCCTTGGATGAAAGTGTGCATGCACAGGGGTCACTTCTGTCACATCTGAGGAGCAATCTGATTCCTCACTGATGACAGTTTTCCTTTCAGCACTTCATGTCAAGAACCAGCTTCCTTGAGGGCAATCTGAAAATTATGGAGTGAACTCCCCCAGAACTGTAAATACTACACTTATTTCATAAAATTCCCTGTCTTTCTCTCCACATTTCTTTGTCTTGGCAATGAAAAACAATCCTTCCGTTACCGCAAGATATTGCAGGTATATCCCCTTTCCCTATAATTGGGAAAGAGAAACCAAGAATGTGTCAAATGTTCATTAAGCTGTGTTTCTGTGTAACTTTCAGAACATTTGAATGACACAAGTATTCTGGCAATAGCGGAGTCATTATGAAAGAATCTTTTTATGCACAGGGTGCCTCTCCTTTTACTGACATAATTCTGCATGTGAATACTTATGGTTTATTCACAAACATCAAGAGTCTTTGCTGGTGTCTGGAATTAACACAGAGCACATTAGGTAGCTTGGGTGTAGAGCCCTGTTGTCTCAGGGACAACATTATTCCCTTGGACTCATAGTTGTATGTCAAGTTTGATTGGAAATGTTCACAGAAAACAACTAATGAACAACAACATTTACTAAGTTAAATGGCAAATATCTACAGCATGAAAAAGATGATGTACTTATATGTGAGTGAGTAAAATTATTAACAAGTAAGTTAACAGTCCCTATCAGATAATCTCTTATATTCAAATAAAGGACTTAAATAAGTTTCAAATGCATCATTATCATAAATCTAATTTTTTACTGATGTTTACAACTCACTTTTCAATGAAACATTACTGATTCTAAAGTACAGCTTTGAAGATCTATCATTTTACCCCTGAAAACAAATAAATATAAACCTAAGTGTGAGCTCTAGGAGAAATCTCTTTTTCTTAAACTGCAGATATCTGCCAACATGCTTTTATTTTTATTTTGTGTGCTAATCAGAACAGTAGGGTACAACTGCGATGTATGTTTTTGTGCTTTGATTGTGAAAATACCATCTATTTTAAGGCAGCTGGCACACTGGAAGTACTAAGCATAAAAAAGTTAATTTCTGTTCTGAGCATATTGATAAACAAAGCCTATAAAATATAAAATCAAATTAGTCTTGCCAAATTTTCTTTATATATCTCCCAGGAAATAAATATTGTTATAGACTTTATTTCATTTTCATGCCCACGGTTTATTGTTCTCAAAAATGAAAAAGCCCAGATGACCCAAGAAGTTTTTAAAACATTGCTTCAGATGAAAAAATAGAATATACCTGAGAGTGAGTATTCCCCTTTTAGACTTTCGCTTTCTCGGATTAGGAAGGTTCCTGCCTGGTTTCCAGGGTATGACAGTTGTCTCTCGGCATCTGCTCGTTTGGTTGGGCCAAAGAACCATCTGAACAAATAAAAAACATTAATTTTACCATTCAGTGAAACATACCAGGAAGACAGTTTAGTTTTTATAAACATGTTGCATATTTACTATGAGATAATCTGTGCTATGCTAATTAAATATCAATTGGGGGGGGGGGGGAACCAGTCAGAACTACACAACAAATTTATTGCTAGAAAATATTGCTTACACGGTTGAGTGAAATCTGGATTTTACTGCTAATGAAAGATCTTACTGATTTCAAGGGAACAAGCTTTCAGAAGTTACAGACTGGTTTTGTCCCAGAAAAAAATCACAAAGAAATTTTGCCAAGGCCACAGTAGCGGAAATTGATACCAAGTCCATAGATGCCACTTGAACTATGTAGAGGTGCAGGTAGGTGCTAAAATCCTGGCATCTTAAAAGCCAGAAGATCTCTGAAACTGCAAAATGCCTCTCAGGTTCCAAGGAGTAAATCACCCTGCAGCCTTCCCCATTCCACTGTCACAAATAAGTTACTGGTAATTTTTCAGCTCTGCTGCTGTTTGACAAACAAAACCAGTATGTCCCTCACATCACTGCAAACATCTCAACACCCATGTTTTGTGAAAATCTACTCCTTTTAAAACATATTTTTCCTCTCTCACTAAAACCTGTAGTTCACAAAGGCTTGTTCAAGCAATAGTTTTAGTTTCCTCGTCTGAAAGTAGTGGTTTTGCAATGAGTTTAAATTACATGTAAATATGACAGAGATGAGTCAGCATTTTCAACTGGGACGGCATTCAGCTTCCTTCTGACAAACATGCAAAGCTTTTTCCAAGATTAGCTCCACCCTTTATTTGAAGCAAATGGTGATAAATAGGTATCGTAGCTAAACCTTTAGCTACGATACCTATTAAACCATGCAAACTTTAAATATAAATCAGTGTATCACACCACGAGTAAGTTGACTATTCAGTTAACTACTTGCTTTGTCAGTTACTGTGAAAAGTACCAAAGGAGTCATCAACAGACTACTTTAGTACCTGCAAGGCTTGTAATCATCAAGAGGAATGGTGGAAATGAATGGGTGGCACCTTGGCTGAGCAAGCATGAGAACTGATAAATGGTTTCCTATTGATAAAGAGGAAACAAAAAGAGGGAAATACAGACGACACTAACCCACACTGAATATGCCTTGCTAATAAAACAAAATGAAAGATAGATATTCTGGACCTTATTCTTGTCCTCTGACTTGAAGATGATTTGGAAATATTTGGCAGGAAAGTAATCTCATTAGAAAGCTGGAATGTGTTAGTGGTAATTTTAATTAGTCAAATGTGTTCATTAATTTAACTAATTAATTTAATTAATTCATTATTTAGACTGTAGAAAACTAAGTAATCAATATTCAAATCCTTGACTGAGGTTCTTGTCAAAGGAATAAGAGGCCAGAGTACAAGTTCAATTCTATTCCAGTCCCAAGGAAAACCTGTCTGCCCTAAAAGCTGAATTAGAATCTCTCTGAAATTTCTAAATATACCTGCTCTGGGAGTAACATCTGAAAACTAACAAACTATCTGATCTGAAAAAAACCCAGCCTAATATTTTTCTCCTTGAATTGTAAGATATTACTTAGTAGTGTTCAAAGTGACTGATTCTCATAAGAATGCATAAGAAAGGGTTTCACGGGGTGAGAAGAGAGCATCTTTTCAAAAGAATTTAATTTTGTACCAAACCCAAAAGTCCTTCCAATCCATTATTAGCAAAGTTGAATTTTATGGACAGTCAAAACACAGTCTTTACATGATCCAGCATTTGAACATACACTGTAAGTAACTCAAAGTACTAGTGCTGAAAACATGAGCAAAAATATAATGTATGTAAGAAAAAGAAATGGTTGGTTTATTTTGGAAATACAAATTAAAATAGTATTATGCTGTGTATGTAAAGTCATGATTTTGGAAAGTAATACATAAGTATATCAGATTTAGGCACAAGTATCTGTTTCTTTGACTTCAAAATATTTCAAATTACATGCTTATTTTTATTTGGTTGGAAAAACTTCATTAAATCAATATGAAATTACAATTAAAGTTTATATGGAGGATATATAATATGTAGGTTCTGACTCCACATAAATTAGCAGTTTAAAAAGATCCTAACGTGCAAAATGAGATAATTAGAGCAACAGTACTTGAGAAGGTAAGTGTAACTGAAGCAATTATTATGAAGAGTAAAAAGCGGACACATATTGTATATTACCTCATTTGCCTGACTTTATATGATCTGATTAAAATATTTCAGAAAAATATAGGGAAAATTACTTTTAATAGCGCTTGAATATCTAATTCTTAGTTCAAAGTCATTGAAATAAGTTAACAATAATAATAATAATACAGTGCCAAAAGCAATATTATTGTAAAAAAACAACCCCTTAACTTCAAAGCAAATAATTTAGTTATTCACTTTTTATTTTAACAAAAGCACATCTGAATTTAAAGTACTATTTTCAGCATAATGGAAGTTTAAAATCCCTTCATAAAGTGTGAAGAGCTTATTTCAATTTCTAGCAATTGAAGTTATGCTTCAAAAGGCTTAATATTTTACTTTATCCAAAAGTGTGTATCTTAGAGGGAAAAGTGCTCTAAAAATAATAATGAATCAAAGTAATTGCTCACCATGAGTTATTGCTCTGCAGGATAGGAAGGTCAGACCAAAACAACACCCAATCCTTAGTAAATCTATTTGTGTTTTATAGCTCAAAGACAGATGAAGGTTTTGAAACAGAGCATTTGGAAAAACAGAACCAAATATGAAGCACTATCCATTGCAGAAATTAAGTAACCAGTACTTCAGTGCCTTCCATTGGCACCAGACAGTCCCAGAGAAGTTTGAATCAGCACTTCATACCCACCATCACTGTGAACTTCAGCTTGCAGCCAGATCACTGGGTCACAAATGTCAGTGCAGAATTAGTTGATTACCAGGCGTGGCACAAATGAGTGCATTCAGAATTAGTCATAATTTTGTATTTGTAGCAGGAACTGCCTAGCTAGTACAGCAATAGCACTCTTCTGTCAGTGAGATCCAGAAACATGTTTTCTTGGCCAACACTGCATCAAACACCCTAACTCCCTTTTCAATATACCTTGACACATCTGCTTTTTAGGGATTGTTTCTAGCAGCTTCCTCAAAATCTCTTGTTTCCACCATTATTCATAGCTATCAGAAATTCCTTTATTAAAAACTTCAGGGTACTTCCAGGTCACATCTCTGCCACCATGTATAGGAGGACAGAAAAGATGACCTTCGTGTTGGTCACAAGCACAGTCCTTGTTGCAGGTGATGCTCAGTATTGGAATACCAGTGAGGTTGGTTGTGGTTACTGAGAGCATAGGAATCACATCTCTCTTGGCCATCATCCACTAGCAGTTTTTGATCACAGGATTATCATCATGGATTACAGCAGGCTTTGTAATGGGATGTTCCCTAACTGTGACAGTACCACTGCTGAGACCTTCTTCCGGCAAAGGAAAAGATATATCTTCATCTAGCTGAATGCTGTTGGTTATACTAGATGGGTGTTGGAAGTCCTTCACAAGAGACATATTCTTGGTGGAGAAAATCTCTGAAGAAAAGGAGAACTGAAGAAAAGACCGCTTTGCAATGCAGCTAAACTACTGGACAGCAGATAACTTCCTACCTCAGAGACTGCTTTTCATGTTATAAAAGTGTTATGTTTATTCAATTTAGTAACAATGTTGTTAGAAAAAATCCTGCTTTGTATGTAATTGGTGATTCTAAACCCTATGCTTATTGGCCCCTGATAGTTAAAATTTATAGCTTTTCCCTGTTTTTCTATCTCACCTCACCCATATTTGGATATGTTTAGCTTAATTTCTCCATTTATAGACATCCCCTTGCATGACACTCCCTAAAATCCTTCTAAATTCCACACATTCCATGTTCTACCACATATAAGCTAGCTCACCCCCTGAAATAAAGAATTGTCCATTTTGTCTTCACTCTGTGCAATTTCTGTGCAAAGTGGATTTTTCATGGTCTAATATTAGGAGGTGTTACAGCTCTCACCTCCCATAGATGGGAAATTTTTTTTAAGAAACTGAAAGAACAGAATCACAGCATCACAGAATACGCTGAGTTAGAAGTGACCCACAGGGATCATCGAGTTCAGCCCTTAGCCCTGCATAGGACAATTCGCAAGAGGCACAACCATGCCACCTTGTGCTCACTCCTGCCTACGCATTCAGTCCAGTTTGAATTGATAGTGTTACCTGGCCCCATCACCACCTTTGCTCAGAAACCCTCTGTCCTCCAGGGTGCAGTGCACTGCTGATCTCCAGCTCCGTGTCAAAGCCACATTTACCTGCCTCTGCTTTGTGTCTCCCTGAGCTTTGCTACACCACTAAAAATAGTCACTTCTACTTCTGCACTTTTATTCTTATAGTAGGAAGATATGGCAGAAACTTTTACACTGGAAAGTAAGAGAGTAATATGGGCCAAGGGCTATCACATGCCACATAGCAACTGACTTACTAAAGCCAATTACTAAAGCAAAGAAAGAGTTGAAGGAAAAGTTCTTCAATGCTATACCACTGACAATATTTCCAGTGCCTGGCAACATGCCTATAAGAGGACAAATGTCCCAGGGGAAAAAGCAAAACCCACCAATAACCCCATCCAAAAAAAAAAAAAGAGCTAAACACCAGCTCTGAAGTAACAGCTACAATCTTTGACTTTCTTGGAAATTTCAGCAGATCCCTCACTGCTCTTTTGTTGTCCACACTGAAGACCAACAGAGAAAATTATGTGGAAGTTATGACTATTTCACCTATTTCCATTAGGGCTCACCAGAGCACGGCTTCCCATTTTATCCTCTACCATTACTTAGATTCAATATTTACAGGAGTAAAATCAGAACTCCACAATGTCACATCTGAAGTTACTGAATTGCATTAACTAGCTGTAAATGGGATAAGGGAGGGTTATTTCAGTTTCTCATTCAAGCTGCAGGACACTGGAGGTAAGATAAGGCTAGAAGCAGAGGGCTATGACATACTCTCAATTTTGTGAATGTTCAATTAAAAGAGAAAATCCTGAGGGTTGAGTCAGCAGTAAGGTACAGCCACATATAGAAGTTGTGATCATTCCAATAGGAATGAATGGGGAGGAAAGAGGACAAAAAATGCTGAGAAACAGCTTGGAGGCATAAAAGAATAAATACCAGAAAATCAGTCACATGAAATTTATTTTCAAAAATGACTGAAGATGTTAAATAAGACAGCATGATTCTATCCTTGGATCAGCACTTTGTGGCATTACAGACATCTTGCATCTAATTTTTCTTAAGTGCTTTCAAATGAGATTTACTTTCTCATGTTAGGGTACATCTCATGAAAATGCTAAATGTCAGCAGCTGAGAAGGTCTGTTGAGTTTCCTGTGGTTCCCAACCAGAAGTCTCCATTATAGAACAAATGTCAATGGCAAAGAAGTTAGCTGGCCCTCCAGGAGATTCACTGGAGTGTGTTAACTGTGTCTGTAGTACTAGGCTGAAGAGAAGAGGTTTCTTAAGACTGATAAGAGCAAAAAATGACTACAATTAGAGCAAAAGACTTGGGTGAGGATAAAAAACCCAACACTATATGCTGAAACAACCTATATCCCACTTTCTTCTGAAATGCAAAAAGCTCGTGTAATAGCTAAAACAAATAAAGAAAAGCTACAGCAGTACATGAAGTTTACATTTTAAATGTCTCAAAATCTACTGTCATAGAAAGCTGTAACTAAAAACTCAAGAACTCCAAAGTTAGGAGATGACAATATTAATATTGTTTTCAAGGCATCCACTCAGCCTTTTTCAGGAAAATCCAGTATGATACCATCTTTAATTACATAGTCATATCCAGTGCTCCCTACAGTGTTAATATGAATGCTGCTCAGTGAATACCCTCTATTTCGTTTTGTCATTGTGTAGATAGAGTTTATTTACAGTACATTGTTTAGCCTCTGGTCTCAGTGCCAGTTACAAAATTACATGAATGGTTTATTTCATAGCATCCTCTATTATAGTGCTCATGACTGTAATATCTCAATGCTTTACAAACATTCGTTAAATTCTTCTGATTATAAAGTTTTTCTGCAGTGGAGAAACAGCCCAGGCAATAAGAAACTGTTACAAACATTTCCAACAAATTTTGGATGTCCAGCTTGAAAACTTCAGGGCCTATCTTTCAGGGAATTTAATGATGTACAGTATTTACTAATTTATTCAGACAGCAATAGGCGCTAACTTCTGTACCACAGGACACAAGAAGAGGTATATGGAAAGCCAGAGACAGAGATCCTCCAGGGTCTTATTCAATTACTTTCATCATACGACCATACTGTGCCCTTACTCAGCACATGGAAACCTGAACAGACTTGTGTGCACCGCTCTTCACTACTGTCATCCGTGCAGGACAAATGGCTGCTGAACCAGCTTTTAATCCATGACAGGTTTGCAGTCTACTGTAGGAAGAAGAGTGCAGCAGCAGGGGTAGAAGTTACCAAGGGAACCACCAGCAAGTCCACTCTATGCTGAGAGGAAAGCTCTAAGCACTTGCTGGGTTTTCACAAAATATCAAAAGTATAGAATGCAGCTGTCGAATTCTAATGAATATGTTTGGTATCATATATAAAGTGTAATTGTATTTCCAAAGCCTTCATTTGTTTAAAGCAAAGTTTTCTTAGATGGCAAAAAAGCACACACTTTTAGTACAGCAATCTCCCTTTCCAAATATCAGTCTCTCCTACTTCTCCAAAGTACATGCACAATGGATTTCTTGTATTGTTCTGAGCCATACTTTTTGCTTTCAGGGAGAGAAAGAGGTAGCCTGTGCCTGGTATGTCCCTGGAAAATTCACACCCAATCAGGTAAAGCCTGGAAAAGGCAACTAAACAAGCTCTTCTGATAGAAAATATTAGGCTGTCTTAATTATAAGACTAATGAAGTAATAGCATTTCTTCAAGACCTGATATTAGGAAATATTGCTGCAGAGATGAAAGCCTTTAAGACATAATATAGTTAAGAAACAGATGTGTTTTGCAAATGATGAGCTGTGTGCATGAAGGAGAGAGTGGGAGATGAGTGCTGGATGCTTCACTTTTCCCTTTATAGTCTACAGTGAATCTGATGACAGCTTTTGAAAGAAAAAAAAAAAAAAAGAAAGAAACAAAATCTGTAGTCAAGCTTAACCATGAAGCTGAACACTTGCAAGTAAGATTCCTTGCACAAGCATTTTCAAAAACACAAGCCTTCTCAGATACGGCACAAGAATCTACATAGTGGAAAGTTAGGGATTACTCTAGGGCTTGTAGATTTTCATTGTGCAGAGGCTAGAAATCCTAAGATTGGGTTTCAGGTCCTTTGGAAAGAGAGCCCTTCCTCCTTACTTCCTTCTACAGGCAAACCTGGAATTGTTTTGAATGCTTTCTGTCTCTCATTGTCATTTTTTTATCAGATACTGAACAAGGACAAAATTTAAGAGAAAAGAGTTTAAAGCTAATGATAAAGCAATGGATAGGACACACAAGGAGGAAGGGAGAAAGCAGGACAGTAAAAATTCAAAGCTGAGAGGACCATACGATATGCATGTGGATGGATGGAACAAAGAGAGAAAACCAGAATTAATAGGCAACAATGAGAAAAAAAAGACAAGACCAAGCTGAGCACTGCATTGAGTGCTCAAGAACTATAATCTGATCCTGCCTGAGCTGCTGCACTGCTCAGAAAATGATGGGTTTTGTCTTACCCTGCTCCCACAGGGCATGTGCTTTTGGTAGCAATTTCAGCCCTACTTGGGGAAACAATTTCACAGAATCTCTCTCTTAAACCAGTTTCACAGACTAACTCTCACAGTGAGGATTGTGCTATACAGTTCTTTTCCCTTCCCATTTCTTAGTTCATTACACAGTTATTTTTGTACTTGTCAAGAGAATACTTTAATATTAATTTTCATCACATATTTATTGTCCAGATATCACCGTTTTAAACCTCATTCACCAAAGTACCATCAGCAAAAAGTGAGTCGGGGAAGTTGTTAAATGTTTGGGTAACAATACCCTTCTCTATCTGCATAAGTAAATTATCTGAAATCCTAACTCACTGCAGAAAGTAGCTGACTTGGACTTGAAACAAAAAGTCATTTTAATTGTATAGTGACACAGCTCAGTCCTGATTACTTATTTACCATAATCAAAATCTAGTTTCCTCCAAGTGAAACTAGAAATGCAGGTTTTCAGGAATGGTTAAGTCAGGCAGCACACTTAACCTGTGGCAACTACAATAAATTTGCTTTATGTGTAAAGATCTGAGTCATGTATATTACTCAGCTCCTTGTTGTTGAATAACTTATCACAAACTAAAATGAAGACTATCTTGCAAGCATCGTGTGCTGAACTTGGAGCTTCTCAGTCTTTTCACAGTGACAGTGGGTAAAATAAGTTTGTTTTTCTTTCCACAGAGAAAACACAGAACATGTGAATAGTTATGAAAAATTATAAGTCTCATTTCTACGCTATGTTAGCAGCAGAAATCTATCAAAGCAATGGAGCAGCACTGGTTTATGTTATTTATGTTTTTTAAAAATCTGCCTGCATGTTTGAAAGTGGTTCTCTATAGTTTCACCATATTTTCCGTTCTTTGAGATCAACAGTGTGATTTTTCTTTGAATAACCATTATAGTGTGAAATATACAGTTTTGGAAAATAGCACATCCCATTTTGATCTTGGCTTTTGGATAATATTTTGCTAATGTTCTTGTCAGCAGATTATAGCTGACTGGCTGGTGTTTTTCCATATACACTGAATTTATGTTAGACTTGAGAGAAGTTTTATTGGTGAGATGACAGAATTTAAAAGAAGGGAAAGAAAATTGTTATAGTTCTCCATTTATTTTCTAAAAAAAAAAGAAATTATCGCTTAATTTGTGAAAGCACTCCATTTAAATAATTTTCAAATTTAAAGATTTTTTATTTGTTTCTATTTTCAAATGGAGGTTTCATCAAAACATAAGCCTTTTTTTTTCCTTTTAATTTTATTCAGAAATTATTAAGGTATCTGAATGCAAGATACATCAGCCAGTAAGCTTCACCTTATTTCAAGGCACATTTTGATTTCATACAAAGCTAAAATGAAGGGCTCTTGAGAAACCTTGCTGCTTCTTTCTTCCAGGAGAAGGGAGATGCTTTTCCTTTCTCTTTTCCCATTCTAATTTGATAATTAATGTGAGCACCAGAATACAAGTGATACATTCATCCATGTAAAAGGGGATCTTAAGTTAAAATGAGACGATTTAAACCTATGTTTCTAATATATTATAGTCACTATCTTGCTGCAATATACAGGGTGTATGGATGCTTAAACACAGAGAACATACCACTGTCAAAACAGAAGTAATATCTTGGAAACTGGAGGTCCGTGAGCTACCACCAAAATTAGAGTCTTTGTTACCATTTCTTTTCATCAAGATGGGAAATTGCAGGTTACTGCCAGAAAAAAATCTTTATACTTCCAGACTGAGGAACCAGATTCACCACACTTACATTGCCTAGTGACTTCAAAAAAAGATGGTTTCAATTTTACTACTCACTGACAACTCAACTATAACACTGAATAGTAGCTTACTCCACACTATCCCAATGACTGCAGTGTAACTGTGGCAAATGTGAAACACCCACCTACTCTGGAAAACTGACCTGGTGTGTATCTGAGACCCAAAAGGAGACCCAGGTTACATTTACAAATCACTGGTGGAACCCAGCTGAAGAGACTACAGATTACTCTCTCATGAGAAGAGAGCAACAGGTGTCAGAAAGGACTCTGAACTTACAAAGTCTGTTTTAGTCTAAAAAATATATTTGTTCTGTGTTAGCCCATTGTTTTTGTTAGAAATAATAAGCTGTGCCAAAAAGAAAGGGCTGCCAGGGCTTCATGGCTTTTACAGTAAGTAACTGCTGGGATTGTTTAGATAAGGGAAAATTCAATAGTGAGTAAGTTGGTTTAAACCCACCACAAGGGTAGGAATTTCCTCTTTCAGACCAGAACAAATTTACTGTCTTGTAAACGTAAACACAAATATTACTTGTGCATTAGTCTAAAAATCTGTGACATATTGTGTATAAACCTTTCTAGTAATGACTTCCGTAGGTCATAACCATACTGTCATCTGATTCTGTTGTAAGGGATTACGCATAATACTCCATTAATTTTTCAATAGTTGATAATAGTTGTAGCTGACTGTGCTGCAAACATGGAAATTGATTTGCTCTGAGTCTGCTGCAGGATGAGAAACCATTGTTCCTTTGGCTACTCTTGCACTCTGCGATGACTGGAAGTGAATATTTCTCCATAGTATTACAAATCCAAGTGCATGGGCTCTGTAAATTAACACAGCCCACCCAATACTAGGTTCACTGCACAATAGGAACAAAAGATAATAAAGCAGCAACCAAATCACAGTCTGATAGAGTTAATTTGCGGAAATATCCATAAATTGATCTCATCTTGTAAGTCCCTGCTTCACTATTGTGTAATTGATTTCAATATTTATATTAATTTTCCACAATATTGGTCATATGCATGCTGTATTATTTAATCTGCTCTGAAGTTCCTCTATATGAGAAAATAAACAGTAGTGAAAGTGATAACATATTACTTTTTTTGTGGTGTTTTATTTATACAACTCCCTGGTATTTCTCCAATTTAAAAGCCTAAAGTCAATCATCAAAGTTTGTTTCCTCTGGTGATTTTGGTACCTGGATAAGGGTTCTATTGCGTTTAAAGCTTGTTATAAAACAACAGCTTGTATTTGGAGTCAGTAAAAGGTTACCATTGTCTTCGGGACTTTAGGCATGAAATATAGCCATATAATCACATAGTTAAAAAATCCAAACTTAATATGTGTTCTGGAGACCCTATTTCTGCTGCAGTCTTCCAAATAGCATAGTAAAATCTTGCATCAATGGTAGTAGTACCTGTACGCATTTGTTAACACAAACATGAATGAAAATAATGAAATACTGACATAATATACTATAAAAGTGGTAATAACTCTGCTACTCCTAACAACTGAGGAACAAAGTGGAAACCTTGAGGTAACCTTATTGCTCACACAGTACAGAGAACACAAATAACATGAATTGATTTAACATTAAAGGAAACTCAAATAGACAAGAAAATTTTCAATCATACATTCACTTAAACCATTACAGCTTCCAAAAGCGCTCAATTGATTTTCCTGAGAAAATCATTCCAGAGAAATTATTTTATTTTCTCATGGGGAAACTCACCTCAGTACAGAAATAATACAGAAACACTCAGGAGCAAAAAAACCCCTTTGCCTGCCCAGGACACTGGTAGCAGAGCAGATCTCTTCATAAGCCAGGCACCTCTTCGTCACTGGCACAGGCAGAAGATCACTAGTGATGATGTGCACACATGCACACATACACACACACACTCTCTAGATCCACAAGAACATGCACATTTGCAGATCTTCCCTCGAACAAGCAGCACAGCCCATCTCTTCATCCAAAACCCCTGCCCTGATCCCAGCACCTCATACCCACATGCACCTCACATACACCAGACTCCCCAGCATCTTTTTTCAAGACAGGACCCAGTGACTGGGTTATGACCCCTACTCACCCTCAGTATCTAGTACCAAGACCCCATCCCTCCAGCAGCTGACACTACAGGCCAGGGACACCTACACCCCAGCTCTGACTCCAGTTGCTGGTCTAGTAGTCTCACCAGTCCCCCCAGTAGCTGGCACTCAGTCCTTGCAGCTCTCAACATGGGGCAGAGAGTCTACCCCTCACTTTGTTCCTTCCTTATCCCTTTTCCCTAAACCTTGCCTCATCACTCAACAGAGCCACATGGACCCCTCTGCAACATCCTGGACCCCCAGGTTTACATCCTTATTTGTTGCATAGTCTGATTTGCCTGTCTTTTCTTGATAGCTCACCAACTAGTGTGACTGAGTTTATTTTTTATTGTCTTTGTCAGCATTAACTGGTCAGGTTTGGTGCCTGTGTGTTTTTCTCCCTCCCTTTCCTTATTGGCAAGATGCTCAGATAATCCTGAAAAAGAAACATTCCCACACTACACACCCTTCTCTGTCAGTGCAACTGAGCAGGCTTGTTCTCATCACCACTTCCCTCTTCATGTGCCCCATAGGTTTCTCTCTGCATGTTCTTGTGTATGATTCTTTTCACTACACACCCTTAGAGGAGCAAAGACTCCTTCTATATTTCTTTACAGAGACTTCCATTAACTGAAAAGATCAGTAATTTCAAAAGGAAAATTGAGGTTGGTGATTTCTCATAATTTCTGCAATTCATGTTACGTATTCATTCCCACATGTGAGTCTCAGATTTCTTTTTTTATATCTACTTTTGCAGTGAGGTTTGAAAAAGTGTGCTGCAAAACTCTTTGTGCTATAAATACAGAAGAATATTATTAATTAAAACTGAAATATATCTGCATTAGTGAGAGAGCTAGGAAAAAATCCTTACCAATATTACTGCAGATAAATTTATAAGGTAAAACATAATAAAATATTCTGCATAGAAGTGATGAAAATGTCAATTAGTGCAATCCTTTATGGAGTCATCACTTATTTAATTCACTGCTTTGCTCTTCCATTGTACCAGCATGGAAAAAAAAGTATGTATTTCTATGTGGTTTAAGTGACAAAGAAAAGGAATACCTTTATGATCAATATTTTGTTTGCTCTTCTGAAAAGCCATTTCCAGATGAATTCTAGGCATGTTTGGAGAACTGAAAACTGCAAAGATGTAGATTTCCATTCTAATTTCTTATAACACTTACAGATTTCTTTACAAAGTTATAAGGTGAAAACCTGAATGTCAACACTTAAGAAAATTCTGATGAAGGATAAAAGTATTAACTACAGAATTTTAATTTCCTAAAGTTCTAACACAAGAAGGGCCTTCAAATATATCCCATATAGTACTATTTAAAAATAACTGAAAATTGTTTTTTCCTTTTACATTAAGTAGTAAATAACATTTTGTCTTTCTTTTAAATATCACCTAGTAAATTATATTATTTCTCCACTATGCATACTTCGCTTACATAATTTGAAAAAACCCAAAACATTGTACAACAGAAAAACATCTGAATCTGGTTAATAATGTTGTCTCTACTAAACTGTTTTAAAATTAAAGTGCAGATGAATTTTGCTTTGTCTAAACTACGCTACTGGAAGGCTGTTCAATATCATAGTGTTTACAAGATCTGCTGTGGCCTCAGGTTGGAACGTAATAGGATATATTATAATATCCTGTAGGGTCGTAACAATTCACACCCTAGGCTTAGTACTGCATCTTTGGTAGGAAATAAAATTAACTGATGGGTAAACCTGTGAGGGTAAAGGCACTGATGCCTGCAGCCCACCTGACTCTGGTGCATTAGTACAGATGGGGCAGATAGGTGTTGTCTGTAAAGGACCAGTCCCTGAATGTCATGGGGACCTATGCAGTGCTACCATTTCTTTTTGTGACTATTTATTTTAAGCGTGTCCTTTTTTGCATCACTCATGACTAAGCAATCAACAACCTAGTAAAAAAAAAAGCCAAACACTTGTTTATGAATATAAAACTTTCTGCAGAGAGGAGAGGGGATTTTGTGGGATTTGGTTTTTGGTTTTTTGTCCTAATAGTTTGGTCTTTGCCCAGCAATAGAAACAAAGAATTGTGCAGTGTCAGCACTGATGGTTTCGCTAAACAGACTTGAGAATAGGTCTGTAATTAGACATGACGGTGATGTACCCTCTGATATTGCTTATCCAACAGTTCCAGCCTTTGGTGAAGTACAAAGGTAAGAGACCAAAGAAGGTAGATGGGCTTCTGCACTTTTCACAAAATCCTTTCTGAAACAGAGAAATGGAGCTAGAGGGGACTATTGGATTGACCTTGTAGGGCACCTCTTATGTTTTTATGACTTAATCTCTTCAGTACAGATACGATCCTACACAAAGAAAGTCTTCTATAACCAACAGTGCTTTTCACATGTTACAAAATAGTTCTTCACACAGATACCTGACCTAGATTGTTTAAAATCAGCCCAGCATTAGGACTTTTTAGCCTGGCTGAACTGTTGGTTACTATTTCTCAGTTCTAAACCTGCTCAGAGATCACTCAGCTCTGCACAGCTCGGTATTGTCCTGCGCAGAGCACCATCAAAGACAACTATTGAGGAAACTATAGAAGAGCTGGTGAATGTTTTTGCCAACAACATTACTCAAAACCAACAAATCTATGCTAGCATGCATTACAATTATTCCTATTTGGTCTGGGAAAAACAAACAAACAAACAAACCAACCCCCCACACTAAACAGGACTATTGAGTTATTATGACCAGTATACAGTCTTTCTCTATTTTTATTTTTTTCCCTAAAAGGCATTGCAAAGGCCTCTTGGATTTCACCAACCTGTGGGAAATGCTAACTGGCTATGAGTACAGCATATGTTTTAAGGATATTATTTCTGGTCTTCACATGATTCATTGCCAAATCTTTCAAAACATGGTAATAGAAATTAGTATTTAATGATCATAACATATAATGTTAACACTAATTTCAAATAAAGGCAAGGTAGAAGGGAATTTCTTAATTTCTCAGAATTTGAATAGATAAAGCCATAGACTTTAGAAAACCACATTGCCAGATAATGGGTAACCTAAATTAGACAACTTTGCATGAACTGCTCATCTACAATGCCATAATTCCTTCCACCTTCCTGAGCAGAGACACACATTTTCTGAACATGGGTATACACATAGATGTTTAAATACTTTTGGCACTTGACAAAAACTGACATTTCACAGTTCTGTATACTATTTCGTGTTCAGTGTACTCTTTGAATATTTAAGAAAGGAGCAGAAATTAAGTCAAAGTTTGAGATGTACTTGAAGACAGCACTGGAGTGCTCAACTACAACTGAAGAAGTGATTAAATTCATGGTCTTTTTGCAGTATTCAATTGTTTAAATTCAAAAGAGACACTCTGCAACACCCAGGGTAATTTCAAATGTTGAGTAGTTTAGATGCTGTGAACACAAGGTCAAAAAACATCAAAAGTATGATCTAGCTTTGCAATACAAATCTCATTGCACAGGGCTGTGCTGCACGATCTTAAAAATATTGCTTTTATAAACTTTATGTTGTGTGTGTACACAAGTATAAACACATAAAAAACCACACATAAAGTATATCAATTGAAAGAAAAGATGCAATTTCACATACAGCCTTTCCAATGTTTTACAATAAATATGTATTTTGGCAATAAAGAGACCTTTTCTACCAAAAAATATATATAAGAATAGCTTTTGTTCTTAACAGGTTCCACAGATACGTGAACAACCTCCTAGCACTTACTAGTCTGTTAGCAATGAACAGTTTTTACAAGTTTATTTCAGTACAAAGGTTAATGCTAATTCTGTTGGTGTCCTCAGGAGTTTGTACTGTACCAGAGAGGGGAACTACGAGAGCAAGAGAGAAAGAACACACCGAAACCACAGTGGATGTGGTTCATTCAGTTTTCTGAGATATTCAATAGAATCCAAGATTTCACTTTTCAAAAAGCCTCCAAACATTTTGACTGTAAATATCACTTTGAAAAATGACCCACATGAACCAACGAAACCCCATAAGCCTGACTTTGCGAAAAAACTGAAACGAGTCAGCCCAGGGAACACTTTAATGTTCACATACAGTAGCTTGGATTCAGTTAATAAATGAAATAGTTAAAGCTGAGTCAGTTCACAGAGGATGAAGGAATTATGGAAATTGACAAAAATAACCTACAAGTCACTTGTGCTTTCAAAGGGCTGTTTAAAAAGCTCATTGCAGAATTGACTGGTGAGGTTTCATTGATTAGGTCTGGGGCTCGGTTTCCACCAGCTGGGAAATACCTACATAAGAAATCTTATAAAATTTCTTATAAGACATAAGAAATGTTTCTAAAACTGACAAAAGTTAAAAGTAATTGCTGTGATCTTATTTGACCTAATCTACTAGGAATTCGCATGGATTTACTTCCCTCACCACAGTAATCTTGTGTTAATAATGTTGGCATGAACATATGGAATGGGTGATGGTCAATGGCATCCTGGCTTGTATCAGAAATACTGTGGCCAGAATGACTAGGACAATGACCGTCCTCCTGTACGCAGCACCAGTGAGGCCACACCTCTATTCCTTCCACACCTCTATTCCTGTGTTCAGTTCTGGGCCCCTCACTACAAGTTGGAGCATGTCCAGAGAAGGTCAGTGTAGATGGGGAAGGGTCTGGAGCGCAAGGAAGAGAAGTGGCTGAGGGAGCTGGAATTGTTTGGTCTGGAGAAAAGGAGGCTCAGGGGGGACCTTATTTCACTCTGCAACTACCTGAAAGGAGGTTGTAGTGGGGTGGGGCTTGGTCTCTTCCAGATAACAAGCGACAGGACAAGAGGAGAAGTTGAGCCATGGAAGGCTTAAATTGGATGTTAGAAAAAATTTCTTCAGGGAAAGGGTTGTCAAACATTGGAACAAGTTGTCTGAGGAACTGGTGGTCTCACCATCAGTCTGGCAGGCAAGAGCCCCCTCTAAGTACACTCTACCCCTCCTCTAGAAAAAAAAGAATTCATGTCACTGCAACAGTGAGATGTTTTCTTTTATTTTTGCTTCATCAAAACTAACTGTACAGCTGGGCTGTTTTGTGGGGGTTTTTTGTCCATAACAATTTGCACTATGTAATTTTCTTGTTTAGTTTAAACAATTGGCACTAGTAAAACAAGGGCAGGTGAATGTGTTACTATGGTTTCTGTTTGTAGTGCAGAACAACAGGCACAGAAAGAGCATAGAGGCAGGAAGGTCACATTCTTTGCCAAGGAAATTTATCTTTTGATTTTGATTTTAGTGTTGGTTAAATTATTCTGTCTGATCATCCTTTGCTGGATGTGCAAGTTAAATTGTGTGATTGTATCTCCAATTGTGTTTTTTGTTCTCCTTTTTCTAAATCTTATGTAGCTAGAAACAGAAAGAAGAGTATTCCAAATTCATGGGATGCAGCAGATACAACCTCCCTCGAACTGCCTTAGAAATGAAAAATCTGTCTGGCTTGTGGTTTTGACTGCTACCTGTGATGCAGAGAGAAGAAAACACCAAGTGCTCTTACAGTTGCTAATTTATCATAAGCATAGTTTGTGTCTGCTTTTGGTCAGATATTATTTAAAATAATGGTTTTGTGGTACCAGATTTATTTCCTTATGAAGAGAAAGTTCAGTATGTGACTACGGTTGAATGCTTCCACTCCCCGACTGCCTCGTCCCACCTACTGCAGGTGGGCCCTGGAGAACACACCTGTGTCAAGAGGCACGAGGCACAGTTCCTTCACAATCCCCCCACCTGACACGTTGTTGGTGGCATAATGAGTACTGCAGGTGCTAGAAGAGATCAGCAATAAAAAAAATGCTCTACTGGTAAATATAAAAATGAAGGGCCTCATTTCCCCAGTCGGTCCAACACAGACTTCATGGTAGCAGGTGTGCACTTTTTGGATGTAATTACTCTTATGCAGCATGTTTGGACTGCAATGCTGCAGCAGGCAGGATCCAAGCCATGGATTTTACCTTATCTATTCACACAGATTGTTACTGATTTGATCCAAGTCATTCACCCAGCAAGGGATAGCTCAAGCCAAAGGAAGGAAGCAAAATGAACTTTTTTTAACAAGATACCATGCACAAATAAGAAGTATCTGACTTTTGCCATGTCAGTTTTATTAAACAATATCAATATATCAGCAAAATTTAATATAAAAAAGTGACTTTGCAATTTTAGCATACAATTTCTACCAGTAACTATTGGTCTGAGAAGAGCGACACAGTATTCTCATTCTTTGTCAGTTCAGCTTGAATATTCTGATAGCCATGGATACTTGAAAATTCCCTTTGATATAAATAGTGTTTATGTTTTGTTTTCCCCAGACTGGAGATTCTGAACATCATTTTTGCCCTTTCATCCAATTATTGATCCACCTTATCAGCACTACCTCAGTCACATTGGGCAGAATCAGAGACTTTCAGGAAGAAAACCTGTTAGCTAAAGAAGTTTCTCACTTTTTTTCTTGCTTTACTTCATTCTCTTTCTCACCAAGAAAAAATTAAGAAAAAGCTTTTCTTCCTGGTAAAAACTCACAGACACTTCAGCAAGGAGATAAACTGGTCTGCTGCAGTGCTTGCTGAGAACAAGAAATGACTTAGCATTATTCTCTGCCAGAATGGACAACACAGATCCAGATGGACTATGACCTCTAATTTCTCTATAATAAAGACCATGTCAAAGTGTTGATAAAAGAGAGCCAGAGGATATTTTGTTGTTAAAAATCTTGAAGGTCACAGGCAAAACTGAAATGATTAGTGACTGCTAATTGTGACTGCTCTGCATGCAGCTTTGAAGCATATATTGGCTAAACTTACAGAATGGTCCTACCATCTCTCAGTCACTATAGAACATTTCATTCCTTCATCCCTTTGTTCAAGTGAATTAATGGAGAAGCCATTCATGCATTAGAATGTAATTTTGTTAAGAGTTTCTACACAAATATGCTGAAATCGGCTGCTAAAAAATATGGTCAGTTTGATTTTCTTCACAAGCTTCCTAAGAATTACACCATGAATCAAGTCTGTTTCTCAGAAGAGTATAGCCAGTTTGTCTTGGTCTATTAAGCTGAAGATGCAGCCTAGAAAAAAACTAAAATTCATGTTGTCTCTGCAGATATACAGTAGCTGTCTAGTGCTACAAAATGTGCATTTTATTAGGTCAAGATTGTTGATTTGCCAGCTGTGCCTGGCAAATATTGCAAAGCATAAACAATACACTGCAAGTATATGGTAAATATGCATCACGCAGGTGAACATGAGATTGTAACTCTTCCATTCTTTGTCAGTTCTGTGCTGGGACCATAAAGGACTGCTATACAGGATGCAAGGATGCATTAGAAACTTTGCCTATTTCTACAAATGTCTATATCATGTCCATGAACAATTGACAAACACCAATGGAAATTAAAATCAAAATGAAAAGATGAAAGAAGATAAAGTTAAGTTTGGGCAGAGAATATGATTAAAGCATTGACTTTTAATTAAAGAGACACTAGAACAACTTATTTTCCTACTTCCAATCTTTACTTTAGGGAAAACAAGGGTTAGTTCTCTAAAGCATTATTACTCTTACTATTTCATTAGGATAACGGAGGTGTGAAATACAGAGGGTGGGTGAAAGGGAATTCTTGGAGGAAATCGTAGCAAGACAAAAAAATACAAGGCAAAAAAATCCTCACCATGAGGATGAAAGGCTTGACTAGAAATGCTCAACAAAGCAAACAGTCTATATTTATTTTGGCCATGTATGAGTTGGGATGACTGGTTCAAATATCCTCTGGAGGCCCTTCCCAACCTGAGTAAGTCTATGGCTGTATGTGTGTGGGCTGACAGCAAACAGTCTTGTATATATATGGAGATTGCTAAAGCCAAATGACTTATAAAGAAATCTGAGAAAAGACAATACGATTAGCTAGATTAATCTTGCTGTGAAATTAAAAACTCATTTTTGAGAAATTACTCTGAGCACTGTAAAAGCTCTCCATTTTTTCCTCTCTAGTAGTGTAGCAATCGATAAAGAAGAATGTTTTGCTGTAATTTAGTCTTTATTATTAAAGAGAGAAAAGGATATAACAAGAGTAAAAAAAAATTTTTTTTCAGTAACAAGTGAAAAAATGGAGGTTACACAACAATGCACTTTGGAAAAACTTTGTATTTGAAACTATAGGTATAGAAATATAAGAAGGACCTTAAGAGCTGAGGCATTGCTTTATAACTGAGCAAAATTACTTTCTAAGTGTTAACAGCATGAAGAAATCTTAGATGACTTCCAATAAAGCTAGCTCTTGAAAGGGAGCAAAGGCCAAACTGAGCTGAATTAGAGCCTACCACCATTTCTCTAGTGATTCAGAAAATGCCTTCCCTGCAGATTAATTTCTGCAATTGGAAGAATTTTTTTTGAGCATGACCATTGAAAGTGTTGTCTGTCTGAATACAGAAATATAGAAACAGCTGGTCAGACTCCCGATATTAAAGTCTTCATGTTAGAGACGAATCCTAGAACTGCCCCAAAATGCCTCCAGCACAAATCCTACAGATGCTAAAAGACTAGATATCTGAGCCAATTTTCCTAGCCTTTGGCAATACATTTGGCTGATCAGGTCAGAGATGAAGTTTCAGGTCCAAATGAAATTTAACTGAAAAGCTGCAACACCATCCCTCTAAAGTCAACATTAATTCTGAGACTAATAATGAATGCCTTTTCTGCTTTTTCTTTACCCACTGACAACTTTTACTTCTGGAACTGAAGTCAGAAGTATTTCAGCAAATTCTGCCTCTGACTGCAACAGAAATAACTGTAAAGCCCAGGCTGACTCAGACCTTACTCATCCTCACTAGGGAGCCAAGTAACTGATTCCTTGTGAGTTCTGCTCTATACCAGAATATTAAATAAGATGAGGCATGTTTTGAAAGGGCAGAAAAACATGGGATACATAATTAAACTCTGCGAAAGTCTAACAACTTCCATTTGTACTCTGTTCCTATATGTACTCTTTTGCCCCTTGCAGTACTTCCTCCAATTAAGTTTATCCTGAGGGTAGAGATTTGCATAGAAAGAAGCAGCAAGTAATGTAGAAGACACCATAAGAATCTTATCTGTTAGAGACTCACCCACCATTTGTAAGAAAGGTGTAAAGGTAGCTAGCTTCTTGTAACTCTGATTAATTGGTAACTTTGCAGCTTGTTAGGCTGTTCAGGTCAGGGGTCAAACACTTCCACCCTCTGCGTAGCATCTGACACACACTTACTGTTACACGAATAAAAATAATGAACCATCTGAAGCACTGATCTTCCCAGATGGTTCTTAAATAAGTGATTAAGGTATATCAGAGAGGGAAATTATTTTAACCAAAATAAACCCCCTCCATGTTCTGCCTTTTGTAATTTATTTTCTTGTTACCACGCTGACTTTTCCTTGCACATGCCAACTAGCACTACCATCAGTGGGATCACCGGAGGTTGAGTGTGGCAGGGCACTACTCCGCAAGGGAAAAGGCTGTAACTTCCTATCCCAAACCTATTCAACATAACAGAAAACAGTCTGCAGTGCACATTACGTGGGTTACTCACGGCTCAGCTTCAATGCTCTGGTCAGCAGCTATGTAGTTAGCAGGGATGTAGCCCTCGAGCTTGCGTCCAGGACACACTGACCCCGTTGGCAGGAGGAGCCTGGCATACCACCAGCCCTCGTGGGATGCATTCAGCACTTCCAGCTTATCCCCAGCTCGAAAGCTCAAGTCCTCCTCAGTGCGAGCGTCGTAGTCAAACAGTGCCACAAAGGTGCAAATGTTCGCTAGATGCTGGCCAGGCAGTGGAGGTAAAGGTTTCTCTTTTATCTTATTCTCTAGGTCTTTCTGTCCTGCTTGGAAGTCAGGCCTTACCACGCCAAGGTTGGCGAAGACTTGGCCCACTTTGTCATCCTGCTCATTGTTTGTCCCCAAGAATAAGCAGGGGATGTAAGGCTCCAAACAGGGGCAGTGCTTCTGGCAAAAGTTTCCCATCCTGGTTCCTTGTTCCTTCCTCTGCTTCTGCTTTTCTTTTGCTTTTCCCAGCTGCAAGACCCTTAGACCAGTTTTTGCACCATCAACATTTCACCTTTTCGCAGATTTCTTCTCCCCCTCCTCCTCTGGCACAAAATGAAACAACTCTTGGCACAGCTGGAAGCTTCTCTCCAAATCCCACTGAGTGCTCATTACAGGCAGCTCCCGGTTAGGGAGTGAAACCTGAGCATTCAAGGGCCAGCGCACATGTGGAGGAAATTTCTCACTTCCTTTTTGGAACAGGAAAGCAACACAACAGCTGTGCTGGCCTTAGCTCTGAGAACAACGGGAAAGTGTGGACCTCTTCTGCTACAGCAAAACAGTAATGGTCAGAACACCTAAGCAAGGGAGGCTTCTCAACTCCTTCTGCTTAGGATGGGTGTGTTCTTAGCTCAGGTGGGGTCCGGTCATATGATCAGCAGCGAATGTAGGCAAAGTCTGTCTTGGTAATGATTAGCCAAGCTGACTTGCCTGTTTCCTCAGCAGTCTCTGACGTGGACAGCTTGACTAAATATTTCTTTTCGTTTCCTGGTTTCTGCTGGTTTCGGTTCAGAGTGGGAAGCCTTTGCTCACCTGAGAGTGGCAGACGCCCTCACCTGGAGTGCACCTGTGGCTCCTGCCTTTGCTCGCACCCTGGTGCATTCCCTGCCAAGTGCCTGCCCTTTGCACCAGCCTCCTGTTTGTTTTTTTTTTTTTTTTTTTACTCAGCTGGATTTGGCACTTCTTACAAGGAAAAACAAATATATGAAACTTACAGTAATAAAGCAGTACAATTAATGCATTCTTTATTCTGCATTTTAAGAAAGCAAAGGCACCAGCTAAAAAACAATAGCTCTAGGTGGTTGTCTAATTACATCAACCCCATATAGAAATAATGGATGTCTTCCAGTCACCATGTAAACCAACGAAACTGCATTGACCAGTATGCTTCCATTTCTAAAGCACCTATGACCTGCCGTACAGACCAAGCATGGGTGTCTAGATACCGGTGTGGCAAAGCAGGCTGAAGACCTGGCTCCCATTTCACAGCAGTGGAACCCAAGCTTTACAGCTGCTGGAAATCACCAGAGCCTGAGGGACATGCAATGCTTGGAGCAGGAGCAAGAAGCACAGGAAGCAAGCAGATAGCCTGTCTGCATTTTATAGTGGCATTTCAGTAAAAGGTAAACTCTTACAGATGAGAGTCTATTTAGTGCATTCAATCAAAACTCATACATGGGCCTATGGCATCCTGGTGATTAAAGAAACCTGACTCCCATAATTTTATTTTTTTTTGTCAGAAACATGGTGCTGTTTTCCTAAACCATTTACACACCTCTCAGTTTCATTTAGAGTTGCTGACTTCTGTTGCTTTACTTTACTAGAAAGAAAACAACTAAATAATAGAAAAAAAAGTCTCTTGCTTTCATCACATCTCTCATTCATTTGAATAAGGAGACCAATGGCAGAGGCAGAAGCCTACTGATGAACTAGGGACTGTGGGATGACTGCAAGAAATCTCCACTGCAAATGTATTACTATCAGGTACATCTCCACGGGAGAAGGATGGGGAACTGCTTACACACTCCTCTTCTGGAATGCTGCAAAAGAACTTAAATAAAGGAGGAAATACCATACACATTAAATGATCACTAAACCTCATCATCTGTAGCGAACTCTTTGGATCTGATAAAAAAAAAGGCATGCTGATTTTGTAGATTATGAAAATCATATTTAGTTTCTGAAGCACTGGAGAAGATTTTTCACCACAGCAATTATTAGTTACACCATAATAAGAACACATATATCCAAGAGATATTCACTTTTCTTATGTGTGATAGACAATATCCAATGGCAGGAAAGGTATGTGTTGATAAAAAAGCTATCTTCATTAGTCTTGTTTAAAGAATTATCTACATTTACTGAAAGCAGAGAATATTAGAAACTACTGTAAGTAATCTGTGGATTTTCAGTTTGCATATTTGATTGACTTTCCCTGTATTGTTTTGTGGTTCTGGCAACTTGGGCATTAATCTGGCAAAGATCTGCATACACATTTACTGAACAGAATAGATTCATCATGACAACGGAGCCACTTGCATCATACAGAATCAATCTCCTACGTATCTCTGTAAGGATCAAGGCCCACATTTATGCTGAGGTACTAAAATACAAACTCATTAGAAATCACACTGAGACTGTTCAGCTAAGTATTCATAACTGTAGAACCAGGCTCAAGCTTACAAATATTTGTGTATATGACTACCTTATTTCAAAGAGCTCCAGGAATTAAATTCATCTTCTCTCTAAATTTATGCCCCTGCTCGGGGAGCAGCAGTGCCTCTGCAAGGGTCTTTGTTCCCATCCTGGTGACTTTATTGAAGATTCGCTGCATATCTGAAAATAAAGCAGTACTCGTTATGGTTTAGAGACTATATAATTTTATCACAGGCAAGAAAAAAAAATAGCATGTAATAAAAATGTTCTCATTGTTTTTACTGAAAAAAAATAAAGTCTGATAAATCCCATAATCCTAATTTTCATATTCACTATTTGGATCAAATTAAGATAATCATGTATATTCAGGGGCTTTTCAATAGAAACTATTGTCCAAGTCCTCTGCATCAGTATTACATGTAATTTAATAGGACAATCTTTGCAGCACCTATCTTGGCTTAATTTAGTTCTTTTGCCTTGCAACCCACTATATTTTCCTTTTTTTGCAAAAGGAGGCCAAACAGTTCTGCATTGCTTATTGGCCTTCTACATCTTTATTTAATTTGTTTGGGGGGCTGAGTACCAAAGCAGAAATTGTTCAGATAAATAAGCTACTGTGGGTAAAGTGACTGTAAAGACTTAATCAGATATATTGATGAGTTTTATTAGTAAAAATGCTTTGAGAAGGACACAAGAGTCTCACCTCATTCTTACAGCCAGCACTAGCTAGTGAGAATCATTAATGTATTATAAGCAAAATAGCACATTTACAGTATGGATACTAAAATTCAGTGTTCTGGTTTCTATGTTGTAAAAAAACACCCATTAATATTGCAAGTAGTTTCTTGCAACACCTTAAAACAAAGATGGATCATTTAAAAGCTGTGTCTGTCAGGACCATATAAACTTAGATTTTAGAAAAGGGAAGAAATCTATTCAATCAAGCAGTACTTTCCCCCTTCAAACTAGGTAATTCTCCACTGCTTTTAATGTATACTTCCTTGTTCCATAAAGAAAAAAATGCACACTAATGCTATAGTTTTGAGGATGACAGATATCTGAAGTTCCTTTTTATATTCTACATGTTGCTTACAAAGTCCAGTAAGCAAGACTCTTGCAAGGAGCCTTATGCCTGCTTAAAGGATTAATTTGCACTCCTCTAAATCCATTAAATCCAATTCTAATTAACTTAGAGTCAATATTCTTTAGGCCTTGTTTATTCTACAAAACAATCATGTTTAAACATGGTAGTGAAACATATTTCTTTTAGTTGCCTGAATGGAGAGTGTTAATATTGTTAATAATATGTGTTAATATTATATGTTTTAGTAAGCTTAGTACAAACCTAATCTACAATACTGATAACGATTGAAGTGCTTTTGGAATGAGGTCCTGCTCTGCGTGAAGTCAGGTATCAGACTGAGTTGTATTAAATAAGTACAGATAAGATTTGAATCCATAATATTTCAGAAGTCTTGTTTTGATATGTTTTATTTGTGCTCCATGCTTACAAAAATGATTTTATATGACTTTTAATTACAGATATTTCCTATGAGTATTGACCTGTATGTGCTCTGTATGTAACTCTTTGTATAAATATATAAAACCTTAGAGTTTTAGAAAAAAATGAACCCTTCTTTAACACGTAAATAAGCTCATCTATATTTCAGAGACAAGGAGTGAACATCACTGAGCATCAGTCTCTGGTACTGATGATACACAATGTTTGGAACAATTCCCCTATGCCATGCAGAGAAGAATTACAGCCTGAACAGTGCTCTGTTGGGGAAAAAAGAATATTCCAAGGAAATATCCACCAACAGTTTTGCAAAGAAATATGAGTCCGTTCAAACTGGAGACTAAAAAAGAGAATACTTTTTCTTAATAAGATGAGATCAAAACAGAAACAAACATTTTCCTTCACAATTGCTTTGAATTCTGTGAACAGTAAAAAACTCCATGTAGGAAAATGAGAAATAAGGATATAAAATACAAGACTTGTAATTAAGTAATGTATGAGACTGCTGCCTATATCATAACTTTCTGTACTGCATAACCTCTTTCAAGGCAGGAACTATACTGCTGCATTAATGTATTCTAGTTTAAATATTTGGCATTATATACCTTGCTTAGAAGAACTTAATATGTTATGATAAAGCAAGTCGAATATTCTAGCAAAGTAAAATATTCATATAATAGGATCTTTAAGGAAATTAGAAGAAAATGAAAAGCATATTGCTTTGAATCTGTGCTTGGGAAACAATTTAAATGATTCAAGATTTAAAGTCATGTAGGTTTTTTAAGGTATCAAAGTGAAATAAAGCACAGTGAGTTTTTTTATTACAGCTGTCTTTTTAGCTATATCTCTTTTCATTTGCACACTAAAATGGAACACAATACCACCAATTTGTAGCTTTTTTATAATCCTTTTAATCAGCTCTTCCATTTTGTTTCTGTAATTTGCAAATTTTTATTCTTTTCAGTGAAAATAAATTATGTGTGTAATTTTACTCTTGACAAAATTGTTTACTCTTATTGATTAATCACTTTCCTGGTTTTGTCTATTATCTTGAACCATAAATCCACGAAGACGCAGAGTTATATTTGATTCTGCATTTTCCAACTTCTGCATTTGTAATGAGAAAACTCTGGCTATTTATTTCCATAAAGCTAATCTAGTAATCCATCTCTACTCTAGAAAGCATTAAAAGTACACTTTCAAGTACTTTGGTGATGAGGGCTGCTTATTTATTAAGGGAATTCAGGGCTGAAACAGGCTACATCTGACAACAAAATAACAGAGAGGAATAAGGCTCCGTCAAGGACTGACAGAATAGAGACTTTTGCTATTTGTTCAAACAAATGAATCTCGCTTTGCTCAAATTTAATGCAAGTTTTGCCATTATTGGCAATGGAACCAGACCTCAGCCATTATTTTTTATTCCCTTATTCTAAGCGATATACAGCCCACACTGTTAAAAATTGCAAGTTAATTTGCTATCTATGAAGCAGCCTCTGAATAAAACCAGAGAGCTGTAGCTCTCCAAGGCATGAAAAATACTTCTAATCAGATCTATCCCTGTGTGGGAAAAAATATGGCAGAAGGATAACAAAGATGGCATGTTATCAGCAAACATGACTTTGCCATTCTTTTAAGAAAATATATTCCAAACCCGACCCTATTATAAATAGTTTTTAAATTTAGAAAGTGTATGTATTTATGAAGATTTTATGATGGGTCAAGATTATTTCTCACATAACACTATCAAAGTCTGCATGCTATGCCGTGGATGACTTGTGAACATGATTTACCATTTTTTTCTTAAGCTGGGATTGCATGAAAAGGAGAAGTCCAAAGAGAGATAGATGGAAAGGGATAGTGTATCAAAGAACTGTACTCACTGTTTCAACTGTGAGTGAAAGAGTGGGTTTTTAAAAAAAAAAAAAAATCATCACTCTCTCCTGACCTTCACTCTGCCTGGGAAAGGCAGCATCTCACAGGAAGCTAAAATTCACAATTAGAATATACTGCTATACCATATAAATGAACACATCCTTTTAATTACTTTAAATTGCTAAAATATTACATGCAAAACCAGTAGAAAAAGGCTAGCTATTAATTATGGAAGAGAAGAGAAGAGAAGAGAAGAGAAGAGAAGAGAAGAGAACAGAACAGAACAGAACAGAACAGAACAGAACAGAACAGAACAGAACAGTTCAGCTGGAAGTGACCTAAAATTATCATCTGAATGACCACTTCAGGAGTGACCAAAAGTTAAAGCATGTTATAAAGGGCATTGCCCAAATGCCTCTTAAACACTGACAGGCTTGGGACACAACTACTCTAGGAAGGCCATTCCAGTGTTCAACCACCCTCTCAGTAAAGAAATGCTTCCTAGCATCCAGCTGGATCCTCCCCTGACACAACTTTGAACCATTCCTACATGCCTTGTTAATAGATCTCAGGGACAAGACATCAGCCCCTCTCCCTCTACTCCATTTTATCTTTATTCTTCCTGCTCTATAGATCATATTTAAACAAACTAAACAAACCACATTGCTGGAAATTCCACATACATAGGATTTTTTATGCTAAAATCTCTCTAAAGTGGAAGAAAAGGAAAAGGACTGGCTCTATGATCAGCTTCCATGACTCTATGAACCCTGTACGCTGTTCATCCACCTTCCTGATTAGGTATCCTTCTCTCCTTGTATATTTTCTAGTTTTCCAACACCTGTTTTCTTTCCACAGTATCTACCTTTCATAGTGAGGTGCTGTACAAAGAACATTACTCAAAATGTAAGATTGTCTTTATAAGCCAGAGAAAAGGGGATTGCAAGTACCCTACAGCAACCTCAGGATGTGCACTTGCATATTTTCCATATGAAAAGGAAAGGATAGGCAGAAAAGGAAACTACAAAACTGGGATTATTTCAGAATTATGTTGGGAAAGAGCAGCCATGTATGTATTAAACTCTGGAAACTAAAATCTTAAACACCATAGTGTAGCCATGGCCAAGGGTATAGTTGTTTTAAAAACCATTATCTTACCTACCCATCTTCAGACACATAGGTATAATCTGAGGGTCAACAAATACCAATACTTAAATGACTAATTTCTATATTTGATACAGTTTAAAAGGTCTTAAAATCATGTTTGTCTTACTCTGAAGTCAGTGATAATATACTCATCGGTTTAACTGAAAACAAGATCACCTATTTACCCTTAGTTCATGCATCTTTTTTTTAATCAGATTTTTACTTATATTTAGAATAGTATTAATGTAAAAGTAAAGATGCACTATGTGAAGTTATTTCTTTACTGTGTTTCAGCATCAGTCTGATCTGTTTCTGTGCGTGCAAAATCCAACATTTCACAAGTGAAACTGATACAACTTGTCCTGAAAATATGTATACTCATAATCTTCATTTCTTTTTGTTCCTGTGTTCTTCTCTCCCTCTAGAGACAGCAAATTTCTAGAACATTACTCAACATGCAAGAAACTATCTTTATTAAGATAGGGAAAGGGGATAGGGAGCCGGCACCTTTAGTGATACTCTCTTAGAGTGAGCACTTACGATACAGATTTCAGTTAATGTAGATAAAATAATTTAATTCTTTATCTGAAAAAATTTTCTCAAATTTGTATTCCACAGCTTTAAAAGTTATCAGAATTCCCTCTCTCCCTGTCAGGAGCATGAGGCTCAACACAACAACATAGGTTAACACAAACATACTGTTTTCCTAAAAGTAGAAGAGGTGGCTCTGACCTTCTTTGCAGACTTAGAAACAGAATACAGATTTTTAAGCAGTTACATCAGCATGATGGAATCTTCTTGAGGCTTAATATATACTTTCAGTTTTAGGATATGTTCCTCTAGATCACGTTTTTCTTATCAAAATCCAGCATACTTTCTTTTTATCCTTTCATCAAATCACTACTAGACACCCTTAAGAGGCAGAAGCTGAACAGCAAATACCAAATGCAATTTATATTCAAAATAAGCTCTTATATTGTAGATTTATAAGAATTAATATTAGTTTTTTATTATTGCAGCTCCAAGGAATATCACTCTCATTGTCCTTTATATTCAGCAATGAACACATACGGACAATGAACACATTCTAGAAAGTATTTCTAGAATAGAAGATCAAATGCTCCTTAAGAAAGATGGTGTATTGTTAACGAAGGGAAAAATTGAGCTCTCTACTCATCATAGTGATAGGATAGAATTTGATGAGGTTCTCACAAGTGCTAGGAATAGGACACAACATAAGAAAAAATATGCATTAGAGCAACAGAGACTGTATAGAAATGGAGGGAGGAAAAAAGCTCAATGTTCTGCATGTAAGGACTGCTAGAAACTGCCTCAGTGTCTCTGTGGTACATTTTTAGAAGTTAGACAATTGACTTTTAAGAAATGTTTGTAGTTGGATTGATCCTGCCCCAGGGCAGAAGATGACCGTCTTTGGTCTTTCCCAGTTCTGTTATCTTCAAGTCTGCAGTTTCATAACTGTGGTATTTCCCATCAGCTGTTCAATAGCTCTGTTCTTTTGTGCAGACCATGTATTGAAATACATCAGATTTTTATTTTTTTTATGCAGTGACTAGCAAGTGTCAGGCTTGAAATACAAGCCTGCAACCTACTTGAACAACTCAGAAATCCTTAGAATGTCTGAATTAGACACATTCAGGTTTTGCTCATGAAGAAATTGAAGCCATAAGCAATTTAAGTTATCTGTCCTTGAATACGCCATGAATGAATGGAAACGAGAACCAAGAAATGAGTAGTTCTCCTCTGGATTTTATGCTTAACACTGTAAACATAAAGTAACAGTACGTCCAAAAGAACAAAAAACCAACCAAACAAACAAACAAAACAAAAACAAAACAAAACAAAAAAATCCAAACAAAAAACCCACACTAAACATAGGAGAAATAAGACAGTGTCCCGTAGATCATAGAAACTGCACAATTCTCTCACTTTAAAGTATAAAATGGTCTAGTTTGGAGGTATAGCTCCCCCAGAAGTCCATATTTCTAGCACAATTTCTTTTGACTAAATGTAACATCCATCCAGCTCAAAAAGAAAAATCTTTCAAAGTATCTTTAAACAACTATGAAGAGTTTCAAAATACATATTCACTAAGGGTCTAGCAATAAGTCTTGGCTATTAATCATTCTGACAAAATAATTGATTTTCATTTCCTTCTTTCATGTTGCGTGGGAACAGCCTGAGGTAGATTACAAGATCTGAGAGAGATGATAAGGACAATAAGCATGCTTTTGAGAGATTCTGAGCACCTAGTGGATTACTGTCTGTTTAACCTTTTAATGAGCTATTGGGTTTAGTTTTGGGAATCTTGTCTCTTTAACAGCCTGAGTCTCATTTCTATGCTGATGAGACAGAATGTAAGGAATATGAGGTGCCAGATGTAATCAGATATTGGACTTCCAGCAAGATTCTATAAATTTTACGTATGTGATTCCACTGAAAAAGTTGATGTGTTCATATTTTTTACCATATGAAAGGCTACTAAACAACCCAATAAACAGTAAAACTTCTGAAATTGCTAGAATTTAATCAAATCAATTTAATCAAATTGCTAGAATCAAATAAAATAAAATCTTAAATCCTGGTCAGTAGTTAAGTAAATTCACCAGGCTTCTGTACCTAGTAACAAGGTACCCTATCTGTCACAGAGGGGTGCATCAGAGATTATGTAGTATTTTGCTCAACTTTTAATGGTCTACTAAAGAAACAGGGAGTGCTAGTGACAGTTCTTCAAAGAAAATATACTCCTGACAGCTTTCATTCTCTCACAGAGAACCAGGTTACCCTTTAAATGAATTAATGTTGACAGATCTATATCTACTAAAGCAACAGTCTTTAATAAGTCATAGGCCTGCTTCTGTATATTCTGAGCTTATTCCTCTGATGGTTCCTAAACAAATGTGTTTCCTTCTTAATGCCCGAAACTTAAAATCAAGGAACCCAATCCATAAATCCTGTTTAAACATGCGAAGAATCCCATTGAAAGTACAATTTCATGCCAAAATCTAGAAACGTGTTGTACCTGTTTGACTGCCACCCACTACTCCTGAGTTTTTCTTTCAAGCTGTGATTGTGGGGTCAGAGATGAAGGGAGCTTTATGCTCCTTAGGATCTTTCAGTGTATATAGGCATGGCGTCATTATGCCAAATCAACTGCATTGTATTTGAATCTGGTTATCGATCCAGCATTAAGAGAGGAAGCAGAATGGTTGTGGTACATTTTTAGTAAGTGTCTGTAGTGTGGAACCTGTGTCGTGGCTTTTCGGGAGTTGTTAAGGGTGGTTCTCCGCTGTGGCAGCACCAAAAGGTTATACATGGGTCTGCCTGAGACAGGAGTGAAGTTAGAGCAACAGCAATATTTGTCTGGGGGCTACCCAATCTGAGGGGAGCTCTCAGGAGACGTATACAGAGCTTGCTGAGCTGGGCCAACTGGGTGAGCCTGAGATGTGAGCTCTGTCCTCCCCTCAGTCTGGGATGAAAGTAACAGTTTTCAAATGGGGAGTCTGTGCTGTAAAGAGCAGAGTTATCCCAGCAGGGAGAGTGGGCATCAAGTTTCAGTGGGGTTGGAGGTACTCTGTTGGTACAGGATGGGAATGCTGGGTTGTGAGGCATTCTTCTACCTCTGCACTGAACAATTTCATGGGTCAAAAGCTAAATCAGGTGCAAACCTGAGATTTATCTTTTACCTGTGTACTAAAATAAAATATTAAAAAACCCAACCCAACACTTTTTGGTTTGACTAATGCTACTCCGTAAGTATTGTCATATGTTTTTAAAAACAAACAGGGAAAAATGTTCTGACCTTACTTCTCCATATGAAGGTGTTCCTTGTCTAAAATGAAAACACTCCATGTTTGTTCAAATTCTTGTCTTATTTTTAGCGTATTCTGCCATGGCAATATGAGGGCCTTTTCCCGTCTTTTAACTAAACTCTTATAACTTTTGCCAAAATAGACCAATGGCTACAACTGCATAGCTGGGACAAAACACAACCGACAAAGCCAACTTACACCATCTCAGGGCAATACACACAAAGTTTAAGGAAAGTAAAATAGACTGAGGTGCACACGATTCAAAGCAAACTGGGAGGGAAGCTCCAATGTGTTGTGCTGCTGCCCTCTTAAGGACAAAAAAGTCGAGGAGCTGGAATAACTATCTCGCTCAGAGGCCTACAACTTCGGTGTGACAGCTAGGGTGAGGTATTTTGACACGGTTCTCATGTCTTTATGTGTGTTACTGCATTCTGTTACACTTCTTTTGCTCTCCTGGGTGTGTTAGTGCACTCCTGTGCTCAAAAACTACGTCGTGTTAGGATCCTGTTCTGCGTGGAAAGCAGGCATCAGGCATGATGTTCTGGGCCCCTCAGTTCAGGAAGGATGTTGAAGTGCTGGAGCAGGTCCAGAGAAGAGCAACCAGGGTGGTGAAGTGACTTGAACACAACTCCTGTGAGGAGAGGCTGAGGGATCTGGGGCTGTTTAGCCTGGAGAAGAGAAGGCTCAGGGGAGACCTCGTCACTCTCTGCAACTCCCTGAAAGGAGGCTGTAGCCAGGTGGGGGTTGGTCTCTTCTCCCAGGCAACCATCAGTAAAACAAGAGGACATGGTCTGTGCCACGGGACGTTTAACTTAGATATTAGGAAGAAATTCCTTACAGAGGGGGTAATCAGACATTGGAATGGGCTGCCCAGGGAGGTGATGGATTCTTGGTCCCTGGAGGTTTTTAAGATGAGACTGGATGTGGCACTTAGTGCTATGGTCTAGTAACCACGGTGGTGTTGGATCAAGGATTGGACTTGATGATCTCAGAGGTCTTTTCCAACCTGGTTGATTCTATAATTCTATGATAGAAACAAAAAGGCCCCTTTGCATGTCCATAAAAGGGTTTTACACATCAGATCTCCAACTTCACATGTGTTTCCTGTAGATTGCTAAACTATGAGGGCACTGAGGGTGGGCAGCAGCTGCTATCCTGTCCTGCCAGGTCCATCGGTGTCTGTGCTTCAAGTCCTGTGGGCTGAAGCAGGAATCTATCTTGGGGCAACCTTGCAGCCCCAGCCTGAGGGATGCTGCAGCTGCAGATGAGCCACACCACAAGCAACTCTACCAATTAGAAATTTCCCCTACTAGGACAGGATTTATGATTTTTTCCCAATTACCACATATTTACAACATAAAAGTAATTACTTTGGTGCATAAATTAACCACAGGGAAACCTGATAGCCCAACAGTTCAACCTCAGTTATGTGGATATCTCTGAGTGGCCCACGGTGCCATCAAACTTGAACAACAGAGCTGAAAGGGTGCTGTTAATACAGAAAGGCAGTTCAGTTGTTGCCGATAATTTCTACTAAAGGCAGCTCCTTTCTGAGAAAGGCCCTAGAATGGGATGTCAGTATGTTTAAAAGATTCATCTGAAAGGAAGAACCTGAAAGACAAAACACTTCTAAGACAAAAGAAAAATAAGTGAAATGCAGGAGTTGTGTGCTGAAAGTAAACTTCCCAGACTTTCCTGTTACCAGGTTTGTACTAGAAATACTGAAGATAAAGGTTGTTCTCTCATTTATCTTCTCTTTCCCCAGAACTGAAAACCAATTCTCTTCAGCAATATTTTCTCTATTTCTTGTTGTCAAACTTCTAATTTAATCTTCAGCTTCATCTTTCTGAAATTTAACTTGCTGAATCTCTCCCTAGGTGAATATTGTTCCCTACACAAAGTGGTTAAAGATTAAATATGATTAGTAGTTTTGTGTTGTAAATTCTATGATAGGTTGTCATTACTGTCGATATAATTGTGCGGCACTCACAAAACCTGGATTTTTAAGATTAACTTCAGTTGACAATGAATACAGTGACCAAAGGGTTTGACCAGATGATCTTCTAACCCAAACCATCCTATGACTCTATCAATGAATGTATGATTTTCAATATCTGTCCAGATGTTTCAGTACTTCAGTGTGTTAAATTGCTGTTGTGGTGAGTTTTTGTATAAAATGTTTTACAGGCTTAGTCTGTAAAAAAAAGTTATACCGCTTAAATGCCATAATCTGAACACCACTTTGGAAGCTATATGAATCCTTTTGCAGGTGAGGGGAAAGTAGCTCTGGAATAAGACAGCTGTACAAGTATAATTTGTGAGGCAGACAAACTTTACGTGAGGATAGTGTGAAACACCAGCTGTGGGTGACCTCTAGGACCTACTGAAGTCAATCAAAATTGTGGCCATTGCCTTCAGTGGTGCAGGAATTTGCTCTCTGTTTTCTAAAGTGAGCAGCTTTAGGAAGGTGAATTGTCTTGTGCTCTGCATTCCCAGGCTGCTGCCTCATCTTGATAGTAATGATCCCTGTTGTGTGTGATGTCCCAGCTGTATCATTTGGTATATTCAGATTTCACACATATTAATTTTTATGTATTTAGACATATATTTGTTTCTTTAACATATATCTAAAACATATATATGTATAATTGTGTTTACATAATTTAGGATGGGCATACATATATAATATATGGTGTGCATATAATATACAATGTATATATAATACATGGCATGCAAATATATACACACACAACAGCATTAGGAAATATATTAATGTCTTTGGAAGATACTGACAACCTTTGAAAGAAGCTGCTATACAGTGGGCTAACACAAAACTATGCAATCCATTTCTTTCTTGCTGTTAAGTGCCCATCCTGTCCTACTATTAGCATGTGCGAATTGCATTCCAAATTTCCATGTATTTTACTGTGTTACCCACTTTCTAATCTGACACTGAATTTCTCTGTACTATTTTTAAATGTATGTAATAGGTCATGTTATTCAAATTTCTTTCCTCTGTGTCTTCCTGAACTTATATAAGTATTTTTTCTCTCATTAAACTATTTGAATGTATTTCCAAAAGCATTTCACTCGGTCATGCCAAATTATCATTGAGTCATCCAGAAAAAATCAAATCATAATTTTATATAATCAAAATTGCTGCTGCAGACTGCTGGTATGGTTATGCATCTCATAGCAGACACAGCTGTGTATAGGTAAGCAACATGGAAAGATAACTTGTATTAAAAGTTTTAGAACAATTCTTCTCAATTCAAATATGTTTTATTTATAGCTATACAAGAATTCTAAAAGACAATACATTTATTTGATTATATTCAACTAGAGTTTTTCATGTTTTGCGAATCCAAGCAAAGTTTTGATGGTGTCATTGGTCTACAAAGAGAAAAGAATAAGAGAAGAATAAGGAGGCCTTGTCAAGCCCAACTGTTTTAGCATCCTGAGTCCAGCCTTAACAGTAACTTATATTCAAGTTCAACGACAGAGAACAGGACTACATCAATGTAACTCTCATTTATTTGCTTTTCTCCAAACACAGTACCATCTTTTCAGACAGTGTTTTCTTACTAATTGCACTATGGCATTACTTACTGAGCAGGTATCTATCAAAAATTCATTAGATTATGTATTCTGGACACAGACTGTACTGTTCTTAGTGTTATTCTTTTTTTGATTACCAAAGCTGTCAATAATTAAAGAAGTAGCTGGTTACTTGTGGGGTTTTGGGTTTTCCACAGCTAAAGATACAACAAAGCATGTTTACTGTATAGTGTTGCTTATACCCTGCAGGGACTTTGATAATCACAGAATCATAAAATGTTTTGGACTGGAAGGGACCTTAAAGATCATCTGGTTCCAACCACAATGCCATGAGCAGGGATACTACGTGCCCTTGTGAAAAGTCCCTCTACAGCTCTTTCATAAGCTCCTTTTAGGTACTGGAAGGCTTCTGTAAGGTCTCTCTGAAGCCTTCTCTTCTCCAGCCCTAACATCACCATCTCTCTCAGCTTGTCTTCATAGGAGAGGTGCTCCAGCCCTCCAGTCATCTTCATGCACTGGATTTGCTCCAGCAGCTGCACATCCTTCTTTTGTTGATGGCCCTAGAGCTGGACACAGCAAGAGCAGCATAGAAGGGGCAGAATCACCTCCCTCGACCTGCTGGCCATGCTTCTTTTGATGCATCACAGGGCATGGTTGTCTTTCTTGGCTGCCAGCACACATTGCTGGGTCATGTTGAGCTTCTCATCCACCAACACCCCCAAGTCCTTCTCCTCAGGGCTGCCCTTTATCCATTGTCTGCCCGGCCTGCTTTTGTTCCCATGATTGCCCCGAAGCAGGTGCAGGACCTTGCACTTGGCCTTGTTGAATTTCATGAGGTTTGCACAGTCCCGCCTCTCACGTATGTCAAAGTCCGTCTGGATGGCATCCCTTGCCTCCAGAGTGTCGACGGCACCGCTCACCTTGATGCCGTCGCGAACGTGCTGAGGGTGCAAAATGAAGTAGTAGTACTGTTTGCACACACATAATAAGATATAAATAATAATAAATAAGATAATTGTCTCCGATAGGGCCCTTGCAGTGGGGCACCGGCCATCCTGTCACTAACCAAGGCTGACTCCTGCTTTCCGCCTGCGCCCTGCAAAAGCCCTCCTGATGACCCGCGTTCGCGAGGCAGCCACCTGAAGTCAGAAGAGCGGGAGCACTCCGTTCCCACGCCTGCTCCCCAGCACACAAAGCCTCGGCGGGAAGCGTGTTTTTCGAATCGGAGCGCTTGGGCACGCCTCCGGCCGCCCGCCCTCTGCGCCCGCCTCTGCAAACGCCGTGTTCGCGGACGGGCTGTGCCGCAGGTGAGGGCGGCCCCGCCGGGGCGGGGCGAGGGTGTTGTGCGGACACCGCTCCGCTCAGCCCCGCACCGTCCGCGCCGCAGGAAGCGCCGCCCGAGCTCCTTCCTCCTCTTTCTCCTCCTCCTCCTCCTTCGTCTCCTCCGCCCGCCTGCGGCGGCGCGGCGGCGGCGGCTCGGCGATGCAGCAGCACTTTTCCCTGGCTGACTGCGACGTGGTGGGCTTCGACCTGGACCACACGCTCTGCCGGTACCACCTCCCGCAGAGCGCACGGGTGAGTGCGGGCCAGCGGCACGGCACGGCCCGGGGGGGAGCCGCGGGAGGGGGACCCTGCTCCGCTCCCTGCCGCCTGCCCAAGCGAAAGGGAAAGTGCCGGTTCCAAGTGGTGCAGGGCCGGGACCCCCGCCCCGGGAGCAGCGAGCCTTGGGCCGGCTGTCTCAGATATCCACGGAGAAACCTAGGGCCATGAGAGAAACACAAGTGCATCTTTCGCCGGGCCCTTCCTCAGCAGGCCTGTGCCCGAGCGAAGGGGACAGCCATATCTTCCTCCTTGAAAAAGGTGCTTCTTTCCCAGCTGTAGCGGCGCTGAGAATAAAGGCAGAGTCCCCGCACCTCCCCGCCACATCCAGAGATGCTGCAGAGTAAGGAGTCCGCAGCACTTTGGACAGGAGATATTTGAAAACTTTTTGGTGCTTATAATAAAACGCCGAGCTTAGAGGAACTCTGCACCCCTGACTCTACTCTCTTGTCCTTTTCGGAGGGGAACTGTTGTCATGTGTTGTGCCTTCCCGCCCTTGGCACTTTTTTTTTAAACTCCCTGGCGGTACTCTTTCATTGACTCGTCCTTCTTTGTTGATGTCAGGACTCTGCCTTGGAGCTACCTTGTGTAATGTATGCTCATGGTAATTTGCCTCCATTCACCTACAGTACATTTTGCACGAATTGCAAGATATTTCAGAATTCTGTATAGAAACAAATGTTTGTGAGCTGTCCCATTTGTTAATAGACATTATGCAGTGTATCCTGTGTTGAAAAAGTGCATTGCTTCCTTTAGCTCTCAGTGAAATTCCACGGAAAAGCATCTTCTTTACAATAGAAACAAGAAAATGTATAAGCCTATTTCTAGCTGGGAACTGTACAATTCTAGGCTTACCTTCCATATTCTTACTGTTATGCCACACAACACCACGTCATGTCTTACACAAGCATGTTCTTGCTGGTGTATATTCCTTCAAATACTTTTTAAATGTCCCCTAAGGATAAATATTTATTATTTTGGAAGCTGCTTATTGAATCTCAGTAAGAATGACATTTAAAATTGAAAACCAAAAAATATTGGGGAGGGGAAAATAGTGACTAGTCTTTAAGTATTTACCCTCTTGGTTTCCCAACAGTCTTGAAGCACAGGAACCTCAAGGTAGAATGTTGCAAACTTAATTGTGCTGGACAAGGTACAGCAGAAGTCTTGCGTGTTTTCCAGCCATGACAGAAATAATCTCAGGCACTATTTCCCAGTGGAGTCAGTAGGCCAGGGCCCTTGGTTTGATTTCACTTAGGAGGGACTAACACTTGCATCTTGTCACTTTCCAAGGAAGCAGGATATTTGATCTCACTTAAACAATATAATTAATGCATGAATTTTTTCATTTGTAGCTAATATATGATAGTTTTGCCCAGTATCTGGTAACGGAGAAGGGGTATGATGAAGACTTGCTGATTCTAGCTCCAGACAGCTTAGACTTCTGGTGAGTACTTTGAAGATAACAGAAACTTTTTTCATAACTTCCTTTATGCTATAACTTTTACAAAGCTTGGAAAACAGCTTCTCTTACTAGGCAGTTGCTGTTAGGAGTGTCAAACCCAATTGATAGATCCAGAATTATGGTTTCAAATACTTGTTCTAATAAGGATTTGTCATGAGATACTTCTAACGTGGTGTTTTGAAGAGAGAACTGAGCATCTGAGCTTGCTTTGTCTGTGCTTCTAGCTGTCTGGACACAAACCTTTTGGTCTGACTTACTCTCTTATTTATGTAGCTTCTTTGTCTTCTATCTTCTATTTAGCTGGTAAATCCAGTAACCATCAGAATTTAGTAATTTTTATCTTGACAGATGTGGTTTTGTTTGTGTAAGACATAGTAATCCCAACAGCCTTCTGAGAAACCAAGGACAGGTGATGCGCGAATGGGTAGCTCTTTGGTGGCATGTCAGGCACAAAGCTGTGATGCAAAAGACTGAAATGCAAGCTCTTGTTCTGAACTCAGTGGTCTCTGAGCAGGACCATGAACTCAAATCTTTGATCTTCAGACTTTCGTGGGTTATTATCTAGGCCATGGTGGTGGGGACTTTAAAGCCAGGTAATCACTAGATTTTTTTTTAGGAAAAACACACAGATTTTTAAACTAAATAACACATGTATTCTTGTGTAATGGTTTTTACAATATTTGACTGGACTGCTTCCAGTGAGATTGGTTACAACTTCCATGAGACAAGCAGTCTCACATTTCTCACATTTTGAGGCCTGATGCAAGAGATCCTTTGTTAAGATCTAGATGTCTTGGGCTTGATCTGTTATTGAAGCAGGAGGTTCGTTAATGTGGACCTAAAAGCCCACAGTGCTGGTAGCTGTGTTTCGGTGCTACTTGTCCAGGTACAATTCATGAAAGGTTGGGATCTTCTTGCTGCCTTCATGTCATATATTTTTTTTTGGGTGCCTTATAACAGAGGATGAAGGTGTAATTACTTTTTCAGTCTCGTTTATTCAATTGTATTC
The DNA here is from genome assembly GCA_038380795.1 of Pyrocephalus nanus. Lineage (NCBI taxonomy): Eukaryota > Metazoa > Chordata > Aves > Passeriformes > Tyrannidae > Pyrocephalus > Pyrocephalus nanus. The sequence continues at coordinate 48,987,686 of CM076260.1, forward strand.
TAACCACTGAACTCTGAACTAATTTTTCAAACAACCTAAGTAAATGAAGATTCAATTATCTGGAATATACAAATTGATTAGGGAGAATTAGAAACTCTTGAGGAGTGTCACTCCTATGTGTCAACTCTTGCCCTTGTTAGTGCTGGCTAGTATGGCAATGCTTTTGCTTCATGTATTCTTTGGTTATTCAGTTACCTCTTTTAGAGCAATGTTCTACCTCTCCTTCCGAAAATAACTGGTGTTATCAGTCTAATAATAACTAGAGGAGTTGCCACCAAAGAAATATTTCTTTAATAGAAGTGACTTAGTTGTATATGTTTGGATATTAATCCTCCAACCGATCTCTATGAACAGTCACTGAACTCACTGAGCGGTGTAATTGGATTTATTCAGAATTTTGCTATGTAAGTAAAATCCAGTCCTCTTTATAATAATATGTTTATGCTTATATGGAGCACTGTTCAAACATGAAAGTATTTGAAAGGTTATGACTTGCATGGTTTTGTGTAGCATCATTGCTACAGAAGCACCATAGCTTCTGTAACTGCATATCACTGATAGATAAGAGGGCATTCCTTTGAAACCATTAATTATTTCTTCCTTAAAATCAAATTATTCTTAGTTGCAAAGGTTTGGTGTTGGACATTGAAGAAGGAAACTTCCTGAAACTTGCAGAAGATGGAACAGTTTTAAGGTAGTATTTACAGTAAGGTCTATATTATTAAATATAAATTGTATTGTTAAATATGCCAAAATATTATCCCTTTTCCAAACACCATCTTCACTTTTATAAATATTTATATATGTTTATAAATATTTAAAATACTAATTTCAGCATGCATCCATTTATTAGATGTAGAAGTTGAAATAATCTTTGGTAATGTAGTACTCAGTTTCTCTTAATGTTACATATCCAGCCTTTTTGTAATGTTTCCATGCTAGCTAGTAGTAAATAATATCTCATTTTTAAAAAACATCAGAGACTCTGAGGGCATACTTGAAAGTAAATTCACTTTTTTGATGGCTACCAATGTACTCTTTTTCCAGTTCTGGTAAAATCTGGAATAAGGTTTTTCTTTGGATTGTGAGTAACCTCACTTGGAGGCAGTGCTAATGACTAATGCTAATGATAGGAACATTATTATCTTTGTACCATATACATTCAAAATTCTGCAGGCTTACAACGTATAATTTAAATAGCTTGAGATAAATTAAACACAGAAACTGACACATTCACTTTCAGAATTATGGGGGTTTTCCTCTTTAAAGCTATATTTTGCTTTCAGTCATCATTTTGGTACATTCTTAGCTCCTCTTTCACTCCTTGTTGTTTTGTTTTTAAACATAGTAGACTACTATTTTGAATCAAATATCTGAAAAGTAAATATACCTAAAGGATATCAGTTCCAGCCCCATTTCTCTGTTATTTTGTTCTAGAATAACAAAAAATGTGTAATTTAGTATGCAAGACAGACTCTACTTTTTATTTTTGCGATAGCATGTGGGAGAAGGAGCTTGAAGATACTAGGGAAAATCAGAACTCATTAAAAGAAGAAAGAAATACCTTTGAGTCATTGCTGTGTATCCCAAAATTCATTTAATAGCATGAATTTTGGAGTACTAAATGCAGAATTCAAGATTAAAGTGTGTACCTCATTAAAGGCAAGAGTGGTACAGGATTACTTGGCCTGGCATTGCCTGCATTTGCTTCAAAATGGGGCCCAGTTTGATGGTGGTCAAACTCATTGATTTATAATTCCTAAAAAGGTTTGTGTGTACTTCTGTATTAAAGAGCTGCTTGCAGGGCTCAAACTAGCACTTTTCCATAGTTCTGCCCTGCATTCTGTGAATGTTACAGGGCTTCAGAATGATGTATAGGCTTTCTGCACTGTGCTTTTTTGTGCAGTGTATATTGATAGCTCAGGTATAGAGAGTGTCCTCACACAATTGAAAACATTCGAGCAATACAGAGTGATTGTGTTAGCAGGTGAGGCACAGTAGCTGTGCCCCAGCCAACCAAACCTTTTTGTAGTAAGGCTTTTATCAAAAACTATAATGTATATGGTAAAAGCTTAGGTCCTGGGAAACTTCTGAGTTATAAAGAGAGTCAGTTTTGATCAACTTGCAGGCATTGCAGTATTCTGTTGCAGTGCAGTGCATTGCTTTGCAGAAGTAGTAATTTAGATATTTTCAAAATAGGGCAAGCCATGGTACAAAGAGTATGACATTCGAAGAGATCCTGGAGATATATGGAAGGAGGGAGTGGAAGCATTTTAATACAGTCAGTGGAATGGTTTCACGCACAGGTAGGTATACTTTAGCATGTCCTCTTCCTTGAAATTGCTCTGGGCCCTTCAGTGCATTGTACTTAGCAGTTACCACAAAACTGTAAAAATACTAGAGCTGAGAATTAATGGAGTATAAATGTAAAGGTAAATATATTGGGGGAGACTTGATTTTTGTGTATTTTCAACTTCTAATTCTAAAGTTCACCTTAAATTTATTTCACCTATGACAAGACAAATTTACTGACAGCGGAGGCATGTTCTGGTTATAGTGATGGGCACATTGTCCCGTTTTGAAGTAGACTGACACTACCAGTATCTCAATTTAACCCCAGTGAGCAACTAAGTAGCATACAGCTGCTCACTCACTCCCTCCCTGCCCAGGCCCAGTGGCCAGAAGAATCAGAAAGAATGGTAAACCTCGTCAGATGAGATAAGAACAGTTTAATAATTGAAATGAAATGTTATAATAATAAATATGCTAATAATACCACTACTAATTATTGTAATGACAGGGAGAGAGAGAGCAACAGAGCCCAAGGGAATCGAGTGATGTTCGATACAATTGCTCACCACCTGCTGACTGATATCCTATCTTATTTAGAACACATTTGGCAAATATTAAATTTCTGTTAACTGTTGACTTATCAGTGCTGTTACTGGAGGCCTAGATGCAGGTGCAAAGAAAAGCGTGGGTCTGGAAACAAAATTTCTCCCCTTACAGTTCAAGTTTCTTGATTTTGAGATAGCAGTCACTTTGAAGGCACTGTGGCTATGATTGCATTCTTGCTCTGTGTTTCCTCTCTGTTTTACTTTGGTCTTGGCAGTTGTGAGTAGCACACAGAAAGTGCTCAGTTAAGTTGCCTTTTGTTATGTGATGGAGATACTTTCCTTGAGATTTTGCCGACGTGCTTATTCTAACCTTCAGGTAATCTTTTGCAACAGGGAGGAAGAGAAAGGTTTCCTTTGGTCATATGGGATATCTGCCTTTCTTTTTCCTTGAAGCATGCACTTGGTCTATCTCGTGAATGTTAATCCCCATTTTGCTGTCTCGCTCTTTAGTACGCCTGAGAGGCAGCACAGACAAGATCATTAAAAAAAAAAATCACTGGTTAAGTCATTTCACTCCTAGGAGAGAGTTGTTGAACATGACCTTAGTCTGGAGAGACATTTGCACTCTCCTCATATAGTTCTGTTTTGGGTACTCGTGTAATAATGTGAGCATGGTTCCCCTTGGGCTAAGGTGCTGTCTGCAGCATGTGTGTGCAAAGGACATCACCATATGTGAGACCTGTCCAGTTGTCTCTTAAACAACTTCTCAGATGCTTTCTCTGTGTTTCCACTGCTAGGGAAACAGATACTTTGAAAGAGTTGAGTGATTCTGTCCTGACTCTTAAAACTCAAGGTTCTCCCCCTTTCTTTCACTTTTTTAGAACTCTAAAATATATTTTTAAAATCTCAGTGCCTTGATATAGGTAAACAACATTTAGTTGCCAATTTTGAGATTCAGAAGTGATAATAAAGGCTAAAAAAGATTGAAAAACAGATTATGCTCATTACCACTAAAATCAAAATAGGACCTTATGTTATTATTTAAATGTAGTTGTTATCTGTGATTAAAGCATACAATTTTTAAAAAGTATCTTTTTAAATTATTTTTTCCAGCCAAATACTATTTGTATGATAATTATTTTGACCTGCCAGGAGCTCTGTTGTGTGCAAGGGTTGTGGACAGCTTAGATCAGGTAAGAATTGGATTGTTTGAAAATTAAGTATTGCATTATCTTTTTCTCCTACCACCAAACTTCTTGCATGCATTATTAAATGCATATGGATAATGTATTGAACAACATCAAGGTCTTTAGCTTTTTCCTCATTTGAACTTTTGTTGCACTTAGTGTATTAAAGTTGCCTCTGAAGATAATTGTGAGCTATATGGCATGTTCAAAGTAAAAGTACTTCCACCAGAGGGCACAAATAACTAGGATACTAATAGAAATATACTATTTCATCAAGTTTGCCCTGTGACATGCTGAATATAGTTCTTAAAATCTTCTTTAATTATACTTGATGGTACTCGAATTAAATATAATCTAAGTCTTCTGAATGATACAATTTGCTGATTTGCAAGTTGTTAATAAGCTGAAAACTTCCTTCCATTATTTTTTAAGCTTGTTTTTGTTCTAAATATATTGATATGTGTACACAGATTATTATATTATACACAGATTATTATTATTATACCTCATGGATAGTGTCATTTTATTTTTTTTCTCTACTAAACAATAAGTTAAATTCTCAGGGTGGAAAGTACAATTACTTGAACTTTTTTCAATGCTTTTTAGATAGAGAGAATGTCCTAAATTCTACTTTTGAAGTTTAATGATAATTGGGCTTTTGTGTAGAAGATTTGAATTTTTAACTTGCTGCTGGAGGTAGGAGAGGGTTCTTCTCATACAGTAACAACTATACAGTACCGATGTGATCTTCTGGCTAGAGGTGCCATCATGCTGCAGCCCTGAAAATTTTCAATACTAAACTTTGTGTGCAGAATGAAAGTCAGAGCTGTGAGATGAGTAGCTAGGGTCGCTTTGGATATTAACTGATTTGATGCTTTAGCCTTCTCTCAAAAATAGCCTGCTGAGTAGATTGCTGCCTGCGTGCTGCATGAAGAGTTAGCTAAAACTACCTTACCAGGGAAGCATGGAGGACAGATGCTCCATAAGGCTCTTAATCTTAATTTTCGCCCTGATTAGTCTCCTTCCTCTAAGCTGTTCACAGCTTAGAACCTTGTCTCAGTTGTAACACCTGTATTGAATTTATTTTGTATTTAATTTAGACTCAGCACAAATCACCTACTTATTGAGAGAGAAAGTAGGTCTTAGCATGTGTGTTCACATCCAGTTACTAGTTTGCAAGCTGGAGCAGTGACCCGAGGCCAGTGCCATCTTCAGCCAGAGAGAATTAAACCTGTGCCATTTCTATAGAAGGATATCAGAAGTGGATCATGCACCCTCTTTATCAGCTAGGAGTTCTTGAATATTTTACTGGATGTTGGCCAAGTTTCAACAGGAGGGCTACAGTAATCTCCTGGAAGGTTAGCATCAGCCAGATGAGAAAAATGCAAGGCAGGAGGTGTTCAGCCTCTCCAGCCCAGTACTCGTGCCTGCAAAATGCTGCATTCTAAGGGTTTGAAACCATCATATTTTCCTCTTCCACATTTCTAAAAGAAAGCAGAGTCTTCTGCTTCCTGATCTCTGAGACTCTTTAGTAAGTGCTATTTCCTTACCTTTCCCAGACAACAGTCTAGGATCGGGAAAACTTTCTACGGGAAGCAGATGAGAGAAGTACTAAGTTTGGATAAAGAATGGGTTTAGACATGAGTTGGATGCTGGACTGCCCTGCACTGTTTAAAATGTACCTACTTTTGCTGTGTCCAGAGCCAGAACTCTTACGTATTTTCAGAAAAAGCAGGGGAGCTTCTTGGTGTTTTTGATCATCACACTGAAAAGCTACAGAAAATATTGCTTTGTCTTGGTAGTTCAACTAGTGAAATCAAATTTGGTAGTCACGGGAAAATCATGGTGGACTACATGGGCATGCTTACAGTTTTCTCTCTGCTTTTTGGGAATCAGTCAGTTTTCCTTTATGTCTTGTATGCAGCGGCTGAAGATTTGCAAGGAATTAGTTTGACAGTTATTTTAGTCTTCTCTGAGTTCAAATGTTTTGAAGGAAGTGTACATTCTTTTAAACTAGTATCCTCTGTCCTCAGTAGCACTCTGAGGAACTGGTTTTTTTAAGAGAAACAAGCAAAAAGACAAACTCCCAAACTAAGGAGTAAGTCAGCCACATGGAGTATGAGGGAAGTAGACAGGTGAATCTGTCTGTTTTAAGGTTAGTGATGGCATAGGCTAGTTCCATTGCCACTAGACAGATGATCCCCAGTATCTCCTGTACACAACTTTGAATAATAAACCTTGGTTAGAAGCTAACGGAAGTCTGACATATGAAACCTTTTCTCTTTATTAGTTCTTTAATGTATTTTAATGGATTTTAAAAAGTCTGAAAGCCACAACATTGTATCGTTCCTGCTCTTAACCTATAGAGCTGGTGGATGATAAGCAGACTGCCATAGAGCTTGTTAGTTGTGCTTAAAAGACCTTGTTTGTGTGACTTGCTGGTTGTAAAATTAAGGACAGACTGTTTCTCTGGAAGCCTCCATGGCAGATGAGGCCTGAAATAGCAGTTTACTTCAGTATATATAAACTAGATCTTTTTGTTTGGTGATGTTAAGGGTTTATTTGTTGGTTTGTTGTTGTTTGGGTTTTTTTCAGTTTCTGAATGTTTCCCTCTCTAGAAAACACTTTATTCTTACAAAATGGGTCGTTATTCAGGCATCGGTGAGGTCAATACAGAGAGGGCAGCCATGCCCTGAAGTCTAGTAACAGTTGCTTTGAAATTTATTCCAATGCAGGTGTGGAAATCCTGTAATGGCACTGCAGAGTAACTTTCCATGACGTATAAACTCAAAGAGGATACCACTGCTGCTGGGCTACTTTGTAACTCTGAGCACCTCTTACAGGCTCCGTAGCTAATCCTCTGTAATACTAGATGGCTGTGCAATTCCATCTGTTTAATTCATCACTCTTAAAATTTGTGGAGTTTGATAGTGCTGTGGGGCTCAGCTGGTTGAGAAGCTTTTTCTCTCTCCTGTGAGATGCTGAAGGGGCAGCTGGCTCTCTGCTCTGCCTGGGAAGCTTTCTAGGAACAACGAGAGGCTGTTCTTAAGCACAGATCACCTTCCCATGTCCTTCTGCCAGAGCTGGGGTTTGACAGTCTTCTGAGTACAATGCAATGAAGTGCTGCTCAGCCGGGCTTCTGGATGAGTATTTCATATGGTGTTTGGTCTGGGGTTGTTGGCAGAAGGGCATTACCTCTAAATTACAGTGAAGGGATTTGCCAGTTCTGAGGGTGGAAGGTGATTTGAGTGCCAAGCTGTAGACAAAGTCAGCCAGCTAATTAAGTTCAGTATAGGCACTTCTTTTTCCCAAATGTCTGTGGCATTGCTCATTTTGTAAGTTGCTCTTCTATCTAATGCCCCCTTTGCTGTAGTGTTTTAGAGTTCCTCAAAACTAAAAAATCGTTTCTCCTTTTCCCTTCCTCTCCCCACTATAACTCTCTTAAGCAGAGAGATAACTTGTCTGCAGTTACCCAAAGTTAAGCTGGGTACTACTGAGTCCTGATGTCCTGAATCCTACTGTCTTAAGAGTGTTTTACTCCGTGTGATTTTATTTATTCATAGCATTCCTGTCACTGTTTCAGTATGAGTGCTTGTAATAGCTGATACTTGATATAATGACTAGGCTCCTTTTGACACTTACAGCATGATGGTCAGAAAAAATATGACTTCTGGAAGGACATGGTGGCAGCTATCCAGCATAATTATAAAATATCAGCTTTTAAAGGTAAGTGGGTTCGCTGAAAACTCACTGTAATTGCTGGAAATATCACATGTGCTTGCCAGAGCAAAGACATTTGCAAGTAAGCTATGGGCTACTCAACACAGCGTTTACTTTTCAAGTTTACCAATAGCTGTATAGTAGACACATTTTCCTGGAATAGAGAATCTTTATCATTACTATTTCTGTTGCATTTAGCTGAAAGTGTTTTGCCATCTTTAATAACATTTGTGATGGGCTATTTAACTCAATTTAGAGGAAAAATGGTTTCTTACCATGATTAATATGGTAATGTGGGCATCCTTGAACTGTATTTTGAATCTATTCCTTTATGATCTTGTAATCATATCTAAAATTACAAATACAATCAGAAATACATTGGGAAAATTGGGAAAATTCAAGTACTAACTAGTATATTATGATTTTTCTGTAGCACTCTAGTTTTGACTAGAATTCCTAACATAGTGTTCACACAATAGTGAGATTTTTATTTTGTTATAAATTTCCTAACAGTTGCAGAGAATGTTGTTTTTTTTTTTTATAATAGCCTTCTTCCACCTAAAGCCAACGTTATTATACTGTAATATAAATTAGAATTGGAAAACATCTTGGATGCCCATCAGCTAGAAATTATTTTCCTTCTTTCACAGACATAACTTCAGAGTTTCTATTAGGCATATAAAATACTAAGTCAATAATAAAGGCTAACCATTGAATGTGCACACAGTTAATTAAAATTGTATTTAACAATTTTTTTTTGCAAAACAATTATATGGTCAATTCTGAATTCTGAACTACTATTAGAATTACCTTGGTTGATGCAACATTCATCAGGTATGAATGTAATTTTAGTTCCTTAAACTTACTTTTTGCTCACCTGAGATGTCCTGCTTGCTGTATTCCTTTCAAATGTAATTGACAAAAATGTTTCAGAGACATTTCAAACAAAAATAGAAGTTGATGTCAGGATGGATGTTGTAAAAGACAGCAAGATATTCTTAAAGTGTTTTGTTTATTGTTACTGTGTTTCCGTCCAAGCATAGACTGGGATTGGTAGTTACAAATTTGTCTAGGACCTCATTCATACAGGAAATAAATGTGTCCTTTGTTTTCTGCTGATATGAAACTAACTGTAATCAGCTCTAATTTTTTTTTTTTAGCATTTTTGTTAATTCTTTTTACAAATCATGACAGCCTTTTGTTTTAAGTAATGTGGATCGTGCAGCATTTGGCAAAAAGAATAATTTTTTAAAGCGTTCTTTGGAAACTAATGAGATCCAAAAAAAGTTAAAAGTCTAATCTTTGAAATCACACAAATAACAGCTCGGTTTTATTTATGTGAAAGTGTCTGCTTGTGTGTACATGTGAATGTTTATGCTTATATCTACCTATCAGGTACCTATTTGTCTGTGTAAACCTGGAATCTGCAAACAGATGTGTGATATGATGTAATCCTTTGTAGCTCCTATCAGAGGCACATGCATAAGCATGTTAGAAATATGGGAAAGTATAGTGACTTATAGGCGTGAGTTTTACTGGATAAGGCTCTATAAAGAAATGAAACTGTGCAGATTATATTGAAAAATAAGAAAGTGATTCATTCTGTCGTGCATCGCTTTGAAAGGCTTCATAGTGGTTTTGTTTTCCTTTTAATAGCATGGTCTGGTAGATAAAGCACTGAACAAGGAGTCAGAAGAACCAGAGATAATTTCTTCCTGTATCACTTAGCACTGATGTTCTCATGGAGTATTTCTGTGAAATGAGAATAACCATACTGATCTTCTGTCACAAGCTTCTGCCAAGGAGATTTTACTTTTCTCAATTGCATGTCTAACATAACTTCTTGAGGAAATGCCTAAACCTGGCTCCAAGATCTACATACCAGGAAGCCCCACTGTCTTTCATAGCCCAGACCCTGGCCTGAAAATCACAGGTTTTTGATTTAACTCCATATTTTGTAGAGGGTTTAACCCTTGGGAGAAAAGCAGTGCTCATTAACACTTAGTCAAGGTAAAATTTCAAGAGCAAACTTATTAAGTGGTCAGTTGAGGAGACGCAAAGTTCCCAGCTAGAAATGCCGTCTTAGTGGTGCCATTGTCAGTGACAGAGCAGAACGACTGACCATTTTATTTTTTAAAATCCACCAAGTGTTTGCAGTTCACTTTGATTTGTTGTCAGTATGCCCTTGTTTCTCTATGTCCCTTCTCTTTTTCACATGATTTTTTTTGATCATAATCAGGTGTCTGATAGATTTTGCTTTTCATTGTCTTAGCTATGGTAATTGCCTTAGATAATTGCCCTATGATATTTTTTTTGGATGGCTCTTTCAGATAGGCGTGATTGTGCTGACTCAGCTTGATGAAGTGTATTAACCCACTCTTGTACTTTTAAAGAAGTAAAGAACTGACACTTGCAAAAGGAAACTAAGAGGGTTCCAAAATAGTCTTGTGTTATTCAGACATTCCTTTTTGAAAAATAATTTTAAAAATAATAAAAAATCTATGAAACAATACTGTCAGAAATGCATGAGGTCAGGTAGCAATGAACACAGATATTCATATTTGCAGTGTGGTCATTTCTTACCTAATAATACCTGCAAGAATGCCCTCTGCAGTTGATATCCAAATTGATTTGAGAATCTCTTTCATAAATATTTAATTTATTACTGGAATATTTTGCAACTGTAAGATGGTTAGTGTTACCTTATATGTGTTGCATTTAGAGTGTGTTCCATAGACATTAGTAAATAGGAAACGTCTTGAGGCAATGTGAGATATGTGGACAGAGGTCCTCAACATGTTATGGAGACAAAGTTTGCTCTTCAGAGGACTAATGAGAGCTTGAAGGACTGTAGAATTATTTCCTTGTGAAAATTTTCAGATTTGATGATTTTTTTTTTGACAGAAAAATCGATAGCTTTTTTTAGCAAATGTTGCCTCATATAACTTCTTAAAGTAGATTCTTTTAAATTTCTTATCTTAAAGGCTACTTTTTCTCTCCTGCATAGTTGTCTTTCCCTATTATTTTCCTGACACTTCTGAAAACTGTAGCATCTATGGTTATATAGTTAAAATTATGTATTTGTAATATTTTCAATCAGTTCATAAGATTTCATTTGGGAAGTAAAAAGATCATGACTTGATATGGCAGCAGACTTCATAAATTGTGCATAAGAAGGGTTGATGAGATACACACATTCTTGATCACAAATTTATGGTCTTGGCAGAAAGTAATGAACCTAGATGTCTATGATATGTGTGTTTTATCTTTTACGTGCAAAATTAAATGTGAAAAACAAAAAGCAAAGGTGCCCTTCTGGCCAGAAAGAAAGAATCCTCAAAAAATTCTGCAAAACATTAATGATTCCTAATGTTGATATAGCAGTGATGAGATATCCTTATTTGTCTTAATTGTGAAAACTGCAACAAAGAAGCAAGTAAACTTAATGCATTTCTTTGCTGTGCTTTCCAGCTAAATACAGAAGGGATTGTTTGGTTGCTTCATGTTTTTGACAACTTAAGGCTTCAGGAATTTCAGTACCTCTTTGGAAGTGATTTTTATACTATTGCAGGCTCTTATGTTTTTATTTTAATCTCATGTTGGATTTTCTTTCCTCTACTGCCCATGATCCAGAAAAGATGAGGTTTCTGGAAGGGCTTTATCTTTAGGTAGATTGCTGATCTTCATGTGGAGAAAATATTAAACTCAAACTGAAAAGTCTTCACAGAATCTGCCAAGTTGGAAGGGACCCACAAGGATCATTGAGTTCAACTCCTGGCACTGCACAGGACCATCCCCAAGAGTCACACCATGTGCCTAAGAAAATTGTCCAAATGCTTCTTGAACACTGTGAGGCTTGGTGCTGTGACCACTTCCTTAGGGAAATTGTTCCAGTATCCAAACACTCTCTGGGTAAAGAACCGTTTTCTAATATTCAACCTAAACCTCCCCTATCATGACTTCAGGCCATACCCTCTGGTCCTGTCACTGATCACCACTGAGAAGAGATCTTACAGACCTTCTTAAGGAACCCTCTAAATTGAGAATCCAAATCTAAAATCAAAGTATAAGTTGTGCTTGTGCCACAATTTGCTGTATAGTCTCTAGCTTTTCAGTTTTAAGAGTTGTTTTCTTAATGGTGCAACATCTGAGCAATTATGAAAAGACTTAAAAAAAATGGGCATATGGTACCAACCTTTAGACTTATTTGAAATCCTACATGTTCAAGGAACAAAGATGTTAAAGGACAAACTCTAATTTACAGTAGATGGATGATAAGGATTAGTGAACTGTGCTTTTAAGAATATTGTCTGGGCCCAGTTTCTTGTTAGTTAATTGGAATCATGGTACAGTAATGTAATCATGAGCACCAAACATCTCCCAATAATTTTAAACATGTTCTTTGGCATGTGTTTCATATGTAAGGTAATTAACCAGAAACCTCACAACTACTAAGTCGTATTTTCCAGCTCCTGTATCTAGTCTCTCTATTTGTTTCTGAAACAAAAGTTCCACATTGGTTGAATGTATGGGCAGCAGCACATGCTCTGTTAAAATACTGGAAAGGGCTGTTGCACTAATGTGAGTGGCTGCACAGGAAAACATTTTTAGTGCAAAAAAGAGATTGTTGTTAAGATATCTATAATTAATATTTGGCCTAAAACATTAAGCTAGAAAAGTGGGAATAGGCAATTCAGACTCGAGTGTCTGGAACTTTATTTTGGCTTGAAAGATAAGTGTTGCATGGTTGCTATTTATAAATTGTGGTACTGTTCTTTGTATTATTTCCATACAAACATTTGTGTGTAGTGTTTATAATAGCAGGACGAATTTGCTTGCCTATGTCCCCTTGACTGCTAAAATAAGTAGATGTCATATTACATTCTTTATTTAAACATTTATTATTTTACTGAAGTATAGCCTAAACCACAGTCTTCCGTATCTGGCAGCATTTAATAAGAGGAGGAAAAAAATTCTTCAAGTTGCTTTCTTGGTAGGTCTTTGGAGTTTCCAAAATAGTATATATCTTTGTTACTAATGGATCAAGCAAAAGGTATCTTATCCCATTGTATTATCAAGTACTTAGGAAATTGCTGATATCAAATGTACACAACATAGCAAGCTTCAAGTTCTTCTTTCATGGAGAAATAGTAACATCACAAAATTTTTAATCATAGGCCCACATACTGTTAGTGCGGGTGATTAAAAGCTTCTGTTTAAAAAAAACAAAGCTAACTATAGTTGTTTTAAGAGTCCATAAGGTTTTACTGTATATGATACTTTTGAAGCACATGAATGGTAACTGGTAATTTGAAGAAATGTGCAAACCAAATTATTATGGTTTCATAATTTATAAGCTAAGTTACTTTATACCATACACTCTTTATGAAGTACCATAACATATTAATGAACTGTGTAATGTTTATGAGACATGAGTGTATGTGGATATGGTAAATATGGTTATGTCTGCTGACTAATTACTGCCATTGTCTGATAAATTTACCAAATAAGTAAAATATATATATTTTATTATATATATATATAGCTATATATAACATATATAGCTATATATATTCCCCACACTTGTTTTTTAAAGGAATTAACAGTTCAGGGAATATCAGGGCAAGAGTTATCTCCAATTTTGGAGTGGTAAATCTGTTCTGATTTTCTAAGTGTTTACATGCTTGTGAAAATATGTTCTTAATATTTGGATTTTGTGAGAGTTATTTTATAGTACTCTGAATATTCTATTTTTACAGAATATTAGGAGATATAAAAATATTGTACTAGTTTGTTGCAGCAATGTGCATCAAAGAAAGCTAAGTGGATTTCAAGGTTTCAATCTGGTTGCTTTTTCATATTGCAGAAGTCTTATATCTTCCATAACATGTAATAATTCGTAAATCTGCTTTTCCCCAAGATACTTATTCATTAATAAGAACAGTGTAACTAAATGAAAACTGACATGATGTGCACTGTATTAGAGTTGTTATTCTTAAGTGCTGTTTGATAGCTTAAAGATGAAGCTGGCCATAGAATGTTCCTTAATTGTATTATCCAGCTGTTATGATGACTGTGGTGTATTTGAGAACATTTACTTTGAATAAAGTACTTTCAGTTAATTCACGTATAGTGAAGTATGATCTAGAATCCTTTATGTGTTATGAGAAGTGATAGTTACAAGTTCTGATTTTCCTTTTTAAAAGAAAAGAAAAAAGAGGCTAGTGCATTATATTAATTCATATAATTTTAATGTTGCATTTAGTCAGACAATTGATCATCATTTAAAGCAAATTTTTTGTGACAAATTTCTAAAAACATACAATATTATTCTACTGTTTTTGAACCGCTCTCCACCTCCCCACTCCCTCCTCTATTACTGTTGCAATATTGCAGTTGCAACAAAATGCTAATGATGAATCAAATCAGCACCCAGTTACAAAGGTCTGAAGGAGAGTGTGTCAGGACAGGGTAAGTGGGATGTTGTTAAATATGAGCAAACAGGAAACCTGAGAAAGAAGAGTGAACGTAGTCAGAGGAATAGAGACCATTGGATTCTGAATTGGGCAGTTGGAGCCATACTTGGTCATTCTCCATGAGATCAATGACAGCACTGCCAGAAGCTTGGTCAAGGTATCCTTTCTGGTACTCATCATAGGTGTACATGATGGGGGAACCATTTTTGTAGAGTGCAACCCAAACATTTGTTCCCTTTGCATGTACGTGGTAGGAGAAATAGTACAGTCCAGGGGTCCTGCAGGTGAAGATTCCTGTTCTGGGGTCATAGTGTTGCTGCCTATTGTACAAGATTTTATCAAATTTGATGGGGACTGTTGCCGCAGGGTAGGCTTTTGAGAGGATGACACTGAAAGCAGACACCGGCATCCCGGTAAGAGCTTGATTTACTCCTCCCTTTATGAAAGATATTCCTGATAACTCCCGAGACTCTCCTGCTTTAACATAGCCTTCAGGCATCTGTGGGATTACAGCTTGGCCAGGGGGACCAGGAGGCCCTGGGGGGCCTGGCATACCAGGCTCGCCAGTGCTGCCTTTAGGCCCAGGGGGTCCAGGTGGTCCCATGGGTCCACTTAAGCCTTTCGTGGAAATACCTGCTGGGCCTGGCAGTCCTGGTGCTCCCGGCTCACCCTTTGCACCCTGGGCTCCTGGCAGACCAGGGGGGCCAATGGGGCCTCTGATCCCAGGTATTCCTGACGGCCCTCTGGGGCCTGGCTCTCCATTGATCCCTGGCACTCCCTTGGCTCCTTGTGGACCCATTGGACCAGGCAATCCAGGTAGCCCGGCATGGCCGGTGTCACCTTTTGGACCTGGGAGACCCGGTTGTCCCTTAGGACCAGCAAGACCCTGCTCACCTGGATATCCTGGTTTTCCCTCTGCTCCTGGTAAGCCTCTTTCCCCCTTGGCCCCTGGGAATCCTGGGAGGCCTGCAGGGCCCATGTCACCTTTGGGCCCAGGGAAGCCATTCTCACCGGGCAAACCTTTGAGTCCAGGAGGGCCCATGCTCCCTGGTGGCCCAACCGGCCCTGGTTCTCCCGGCACACCAGCTGGGCCTTGGTCTCCTTTAGGACCTGGAAGGCCAGGAGGACCTTCAGGCCCTCTGTGTCCCTTCATCCCTGGCAATCCTGGCTTTCCAAAACCTGGAAGACCTGGGGATCCAGGCAAGCCTGCAGGTCCGGGATGTCCCTTGGCTCCAGGGATGCCTGCTGCTCCTGGTGGTCCCATTGGCCCAGGCTTGCCGATGCCAGCTTCTCCAGGTTCGCCTGGGAGACCCTGGGGACCAGGGAGACCAGCCGCCCCAGGTGCTCCTGGAAAACCTCGGTCACCTTTCAGACCTGGCTGACCTGGAAGACCATTTTCACCAGGCTTCCCTACTCCAGTAGGACCAGGGGGGCCCCGGGGTCCCTGTGGGCCTGGAAGACCCCTGCTACCTGGGCGGCCTGGAATGCCAAATCCATTTTCTCCCTTTTGTCCGTTTATGCCAGGGATACCCGGCTCTCCCTTCTCACCAGGGAGGCCCCTCGGCCCCTGAGCGCCTGGAGGGCCTTGTGGTCCTGGCTTGCCAGGGACAGACAGTCCTGCAGGGCCAGGAGTGCCGGGAGGTCCTTGTGGCCCTCTTGGTCCTGGGAGTCCAACAGGTCCAGGTTCTCCTTTCTCGCCATTTAGTCCTCTGTCTCCTTGCTTTCCTGGTAGACCTGGCACACCTGGCTTTCCAACTGCAGAGAATCCAGGTGGTCCTCGGGGACCAGGGGGGCCTTGTGGACCCGGACTTCCAAACCCTGGCTTTCCTGCAGGACCTGGTTGTCCTCTTGGTCCAGCAGGGCCTGGGGGACCAGGGGGTCCTTGTTCCCCCCTTACCTGCACACCTGTGAGAGAGAAGAAACCAGATCAAGCAGGGCATCTATAACATATCTGAAGGCATGGAGCACTGTGGTGAAATGCATGAAAGGTTAACTTAACTTGAACTTTGTAGAAGTCAAGTTTCAACTGCTGTGTTGGTCACTGAGAACCTGACATTCAGAGCAAAAGTGTTTCAGAGTTCTTACTAGTAACAACTGCAAATGTGTTGGAAATATGAGCTCCAAGGCCTCTAAAATTTTTTATTTTTATTTCTTAAATACATTTAGGGTAAATAGAGAGCTTAAAAAATGCTGTGCAAGTAGATGCAAACTATTAAATAAGGGGGAAAAAAAAAAAACAGGGAACAGGTGTAGCAGGGCACCAGACATTTATCTTCATGAATGAAACCACAGGAAGCTTTCTGTGCAGGTGTAGCAGCTTTTCTGAAACTTCTTACTGCTACATTTAAGTAGTGAGATTTTTGTCCCTCTCTGCCCCCTACTTCTAAAAGTGGGCTATGTCTCTGGTTCTTTTGTAAATATGTGAATGTTGTATTTTCAAATACTGTGTGAAAGACTGTCATAAAAATTTCACACAATGGCAAGGCCACAACTGATAATTTCTTTTACTGCTGTCAGAATTCTGGCACTGGTTTATTTTTTAATAATATGTCATTTTCTTAGTTATCAAAACAGCAGGTGGAGCCACTTAACCAAATGTCACAAATAGAGAAATAAACAAACGAGCTCAGTGCTTAGTTTTCTGTGCATTTTGGATGAGTCTGCAGCTTCACGTTGGAATTAGGATGTTGATTTGTGGGACGTTACACACAAGTTTAACGTGGATATTGTAAGACTGCTTTAGTAGTTTGCAGCAACTGGCAGCACTATAGAACAAAATGGTGTACATATGATGAAAGTTAATTTAACAAGTAATTTTAAAGTAAAAACTGAAGGATATAAAAAGAGCCTGAATTCTGTTTTTTTATAATGGCAGCATATTCTGTTTAATGCTTATTTAGAAAAGATTGATAATTGATCAGCAGTTTTATCAGCTATAATTTGCTTTTCAGTCTCTCACAAAAAGAGCAGGGTATCTGTATGTATGTATATATTACATATGTGTATATATATGAAAGTTTATCCAGTGGCTGTTTGGCTGTCTCTAAGATAATAAATTGCATTTTCTAATCTGTGGCTAGTCTTGAAACAAAGATGAGTTGAGGAGGAAACTATTCTTGTACATACTGTATTTTAAAAAATAATAGTTGTTTGCATATGAAATACTTTTGATTTTGGTTTGTTATTAGATCTACAATGTTGCCTTCTTCTTCCGTTGTCAGGGAAATTGTTCTTATCAAGAAAGTGCAGAGAGTGCGTTTTCTTTTTTGCTGATGCATAAAATCAGCACAAATGCATATCCCCTTATTTTGCAAACCTTCCTATTTCATCCTTCTCAAGCCAGTAAGAAGCAAGAAAGCTGTTAAAATGCTACACACAGAAAGCAAAAAAGGTGCTTTTTTTTTTTGGTGGCAAATTGCTTCAGATTTTAGCTTCAGGGTGCATCTTATTCTTGCATTTTACCAAATTTTGAATGAATTGATATCAGTCCTAGGTTCACAGAGTGATGGGTACTGCCTCTTTTGCATAGGATGCCAAAGGCTTTGTCAGCATTCATGTTTTTATAGAAATTTTCTATCAGGAGCTATATTGTCTAAATCTGTACTGCTTTTAGATTAAAATTGTAATTTTAATTGTGCTGTCTAAAGACAATGATAATTCTTCTGAGGAAAGGACTGCTGAGCACATTAATGAAACGGGATTTTTACCAAGAAAATTGAAGTGTTGGTTGGCTTCTCTTTTACATGCCTCAGCACATACCTAGATGCAAAATCATTATACATTCTGTAAGTGCAGTCAAACACTATAAATGTATTGAATTAAGGATGTAGACTTTAAAATAACCTGCAACAATGGTTTATTTAAACACTGCTGAATAGTCAGACCTAATTCAGCTATTGTTTTCAGCTTGGACTTTTCAAATATTTCAAGCCGAAGAACTACTGGTTAAAAAATTATGTTCTGGTAATTTTAAAAAATGGTAACACTAAATGCCTAAAGAAAATGGAAGTGTATTCTGACTGATTGGAGAGCTGTCAAGAACAAGAGTTTTAAAACTGTTAAAACAATTTCATCAAATTAAATAAAGATTTAGTAGGCTTTGGTTGCCAACAGAAGTCTTGTGATCTATTTAATGTTGTCCTGAGTCACCAGTTTTTGTCCTGTACTAAGATTTCAGTTCCATGATTAGTAGTGATGATCTCTGACAGTCTTCCCTTTTTGAATTCTTCTAAAAACTCTATATAGGATGCTTGTTTTCTTGACTCAAGAACAGCAGCCCTCCGTTTTGATGTTTGTTCACCAAATGAAAATTTATCAAGCACTTTTGAATGACTGGACTCCCACATCTGTAAATCTGTGGGCTGTTCCTACTTTTGAAGTCTAGTACATAGTCTTTATTACCTTTCCTAAAGAGACAGCACTGTACACTTCTCAGATGTTGATGTAATCATTCTTATTCTAAATATGAATTTTGACTCACATTAGATTCTTTGTTAGTATATGAAGTGGAGACCTAGTTCAGGACAATTCCTTTCCCCCTTTTACCCTGTTTCCTGTCTACCCTGATTCTTCCTTAATTAGTTGCTGGTTTCCCCCTTCCCAAATGTTTTCTATAGAGGGGAAAAAAAACCTCTATGAGGAGAAGTAAATGAAGTATGGTAGAGGATAACCAAGTAAATATTGTACTTCACTTAAAAATAGTATAAATATGTAAGTTATTCTGAATAAAGTCATGGAAAAACACTATGAAAAGTTAATGAGGGGAGAGGGAGGAAATGCAGCTTTTAACTCAGTGAGAATTCTAGTTAATAAGTCCTCAGAGTAACTGTTTATGTACATATACCTAAATTTGATCTGGGAGTGCTGTTAGGATTCCAGAAAGTCCTTGTGCTGAAGGCAATGGATGAAACTGTGGCAATATTTTGGTGCAGCCCAGAAGAAAATTTTTGGGGGTAAGTTTCCCAGCCATGCTGTTTTCACTTGGCTCTTACTGTAGAGATTCTTGGAGCATGGGGGCTGGAGCTGGTTGGTATGAGACCAGAATCTCTTTGGACTCAGTGTGTGCTGCACATGAGCAGTCAGTCCTTAGGATCAGACTAGAGCTATTCTGAAACAAAACCTACTAAAAGAAGGTAATGTGAATGCAATGCCCTGAGCAGCAACTGTTCTGCTCTCCAGAATTGTTCTGTGTTCTTTTTCTGATGAAGAGAAGCTTATTTGCAAATGGTATTTTCCAAGTCCATCATTCAGTTTCCTTATTTCTGCCCAAGTGTGATTATTACAACTAAAAGTAGATGGGATACAGCAAAAATGATATCTATTCTGAATAGCCTATGCTGTCTGTAATAAAATAATGCTGTTCTCAGGGGAGGGGGTAAAGCAGGATGTTTACAAGGAAGATTTAGTTCTCTTAATTTTAGTGATGACAATTCTGAATAGACAGTACTGATCAGAAACTTTGATTTCAAGTTTTTAAAAAAGAATTTGACCTAAGCATGGAAAAATAAAACAGAACTCAATAGTTTCAAACACTAGGTATAGACACCTATTTGACTTAAAAGGACGGAGAGGATAACCAGAAATAAGATGGCACAATGTATAGCATTGCAGTAATGTATTATCATAACCTGCCACAGGACTGTCTTATGCAATGAAGAGATTTTTTTTTAATAATAAAGCTAGTATTGTTATATTGCTATGAGATTATTCTGATAATTATAATATAAGCTTAAATCACTCATGAAAAAAATTATGTAGAGATTTATGTCACATTTTTACTACTATGTATCATTTTATTTTGCCTTTCTAGGCTTCAAACTGGTCTTCATTTGCCCATGTGTATCATATATAAATTTAAATTCCCACCTAAGGTATGTTTTAAGTAGAAATAACAGGACTAATTATGTGAAAGTTCTTCCTGAATATTGTAGGTGACAGGTCTGGTGCTAGAAACCTGAGTGTTGAATCAAGAAATCTGGAGATGATTAGCCTGTTATATATAATTATGTACACAATCATGTCATGTTACTCTGACTACTGAAGATGAGATCTGGAGCTATTATTTTGTTTCTGCTTTATATGCCTTTAGTTATTAGGTGTGCATCTTTGTCAATAGGAGGCAACTCCAGAGCCACTGCAAATTCCTTCTTCAGTGATAACATTATTTTAATAAACCTAAACAGTTAGTGAAAGTTGAATGCAAATAGTATAAACAAAGAGCTTTTGTTCATGTATTGACCCTCTATGAATAATTGTGATAGTTTGCTATGAAAAAATAGTAAACTTACCTTGACTCTTTACATTGAATGGTAGAAAATGTGGCCCCTTGACGCTGGATTGTTTCTGATATCGCTCAGAAAAATATCCATCACTACCATGGACAATGTTCAGACAAAACAGCAGCAGTAAAGATATTTGTAAATGCATGTCTCCAAATCTGTGCTGTGTTAGAAAGGGTAGAAAAAGTTTGTTGTAAAGAAAAGCTGTTCAGTTCTGTTTCTTGTGCATGAATCAATGAGGGATTTTTAAGTATTGGTATTGGAAGTAACATTATTTTGTGCTTACTTCCATCTGCTCTCACTAGTTGTGAAAAGTCCTCCAAGAAAAAGGGAATCAATATCGCTATCACTTTGAATGATAGAGCACTTGTATAGATAGCTTACAGGCAGTAGTCTCACTCTTAGGAAAAGAATAATTTTACATGAATGCCAGTCTATTCAAGACAACTATCTGCAGAAATAGCGATTATTTAAACTAGAGCTCTGGAAGTCCAGGAGTTGCATATATCAAAAACTCCTAAAATGAAGACATTTTTCAGTGACAGTACATAGACACTCTACCATGACCTTACTATCTCTGTCTAATGCTATTGCAAATGAAAGATTAAGTTCTGGGTCTTTCAGCAGCAGTGGCAAAAACCTCACAATGTCTTGCTTGAAACCAGGGTTTTATCTGTAGCCTTCCAAATAGCCCCAGTGGCAGTGAGGATGCTGTCACTGGCCCTTAAATAACAATCCTCTTCCCTCCCCAGGCGGAAAGCAGGTATCCTGTAGAAGTTACCTTTAAAACCAAAGAGAATGAAATGAAATCATAACATACCAAAATGCTGTGGAGCTCCAATCCAAATTGGTAAGAGAGAGCAGTCAATCCTCCTCTTTTGAGGAGTTCCTCTGCCACTGGTGAGTGAGCAGAAGCTGATGATTTCAAGTGTCACCCTTGAGTATTTATATGGTTTTCCCTTTAGGTGGGTGACTGCTAGGCATAAGCTCCTCCCCAAAAATCAGAAAGCAGTAATTATCTGTGTGTGTATAAGTGTGTTTTTTAGGGGTTGGGGGGAGCTATTTTGGGCAGTCATCCGAGATTCTGTAAAGGGGGGGTTTTTTGTTAGATTTTTTCCTTTTTCTTCTTTCCTTGGATTTCTTATTGTTTATGATAGTGTATTGCTCATAGCTTTTTTTTCTTCAAAAATTATATGGCCTCTCTGTTTTTAGAACTGATAAAGGTAATTGGGAAAAGTCATGAACTAGTAAGTATGGTTGGTAATTTGAAGTGTATCATTTAAATTTCTCTGTAAAGGTTTTAAGGGAAGACCTATACATTTTGAACTTCAGTGAGCTGTTACTTTCAGGTGTAACCCTACTAAAGTCTGTGGAGATTACTTATGTGAATAATTGTTCACTGGGATACAAGCAGAGAACTCAAAATCAGTTAAGATGTTACTAAGGGAGTTGTGTGAGGACCTGACTACTTTTAAGCAGTTTTTATTTTAGAAGATTTTTATCTTCACATTGTATTTCTAGACTTCTGTTTTGATGCTGGAGGTACAGTACTACATAGATAATGCATGTAATGTTTTTCCATTATGAAATCTTGAAACGCAAACTTACCTTACACAATGAGATCTTCATTGTTTCCAGTTGTGGTGAATGTACTGAAATCCATACTATTTAAATTTGCAAGTGTCATATAGGCTGATGTTTGGGAGTTTCAGTTTAGCAAATTTAAACTACTGCTGTTTTTACTGTTGGAGGTTCAAACTTGCTAATGGTTTTAGCTGTGAAGAGATTTTGTTAAACCAGTCTTGCTTAATGGACTGTATCCACAGATTGTGACTTCTTCTTTTGAATAAATCTTACAGATTTTGAATAAATTTTACAGTGCTTCTGCATCACTTTATTAATGTTCAGTACTAAATAGGTAGTAACTTTCAGTCCTTGAATTTTTTGTGACTCTGAAATGTCATTTAAAATTGAAGGACAAAGTAAGAGACAAGAAACAAACTTTTTTGATTTAGGATGAAACTGTAGAATTAAATATATAGTGCACTTTGCTTTCAGTAAAAATACTTTTGTATGAATTATCTGTGTATTAAAACTCCTTTGCCAATTGCAGACTTCTTTTATATTGATAGATGATATTCAGGCTTGTAGGAGTTATAGGAATGCTAATAAATAACATGTACTGCTGTCAGTTCTCATGCAAGGTAGGTGCAGAAAGGGACACCAGTTACCATTCCAACCAAAAGACTGATCTGGTGGCCCTGAACTGTGCAGCTACCCTGTGGAATGGCAGGTTAACATGGGCTGATTTTTACCTGCTTTGTGTCTTTGTTTAATTCCACACTCCTCAACTTTTTTGGCTTTTATGTATTATGGCAAATATCCTAGAACACAAGTTACTGTACTGAAAGAGACCAATGGACCATCAAGTCTGTTCTGCTTACAATTGTGCTAATACCTTTGCTTACTAGAGGACTGGATTAATGTTTTAACTTAGACTGTTGCGATCATTTATTTAATGTATTGTTGAACGGTTCTTTTCTTCTATTCTTCTTCCTAGCCATCCTCTAAACAACATTATGTTCTATTTTTGTAAATAAACCGTTTTTGCTGCAGAGGTCTTCCAGCTGAAGCCTGGTTTCTCCAATAACCTTGCATGCCTGATCTGGTCAGTGATTTTCAGAGAATGTGTGCATATGTTTGAGATGGCATTTCTACTCCCTATATGTGCATTCAGTTCCTTTTAGTCTTTTGGACAAGGAAACTCTGTCCTCAAGTTTTTTGTGTAACTTCTCAAGTTGCTTTATTTAAAAAATTAGTCTCTATAAACTCAAATGAGAGTCCAGTGATGACTGGATTTGCTATCTTTTGACAGAGGTAGCAAATATATGGGCATAAAGTTTATTTCCTCCTTCAAGAAAAGCAACTACAGACCCTTTTTTGGTTCATATAAATCCAAAAATAGCTTTTGATTTTTTTTAAAGCATTTAAATATACAACCCTCAGTGGGAAGTGTGGTCGTTGCTAATTTGACAATATTTGGTTAAGAAAGTTAAGAACAGCAGGCAACAGTTTTATGCACACACAGTTTCATGCTAATTTGTCACCTAATTCATAAATACCCCCAAAGCAGGCACACTTATGTTACAAAAGCGTCAATAATGTGCACTGATATTTGACCAGCAGCCTCGCTTCCTGCTTGGCTCCTTCTGGGCAGGAAGGTGAATAATGTCTGTGTATCCCTGCATAAATAGGGATGATTGTGGGATCAGAAGGTATATACAGGCAAACCCGTTGTCCTTGTGATTAACCTGAGCTCCACCCTATTGTGCTATCTTATGCCACTTCTTTGGTTTGAGGTTTTGTTTTTTGTGGGTACAGGAAACTGAGGCAGAATTGGAGTTCACTGCTTTTGTGTGTTTTCCTTGTTGCTGTGGATATTTCCTATTGGCAGAGCACTAACATGCATTTAGCTCTAAGTGTGCATATGAAAGGTGTGCTTCGGTATATATTTGCACATGCAAAAATACATGCAATAGATGTACTTGTGCATATCTATTTACAGTAACAGCGTATTTCAAACAAGGTTATTTGCAAACCTGTTTTCAAAATACAAACCTTCAGATGCTTTTGTTTTATAGCTACGCATTTAGAAAGTTGTCTTTGCTTACAAATGGAGGTGTCTTTTGCTCCCTCCTCTCACACCACCATAATAGTCAGGAATAAAATTTAATCCATTCTACTACTGCAGAACTTGCTTTTTAGTTGTGTATTGGCTGTATCTTTCCATGTGAAGGTAGTTGTGATACATGTTATGGTGATGAGATATAGCTGAAGCTGAAGCTTAACTGCAATAAAATGATCTATTTTGAGTCTCTCTGGATCATATGAATTAGGTACTGAAGTCAAAGCCTCTAATGCCATTGGCAGCAGTCTGTAGTGTTTTATTTTATTTGATGACTGGATATTCAAATTGTTGTTGAATGTTGTTGGAAAGCACGCACTTACACATGCTTTCCAAAACTCCTTGTTCCT
Organism: Pyrocephalus nanus; assembly: GCA_038380795.1. Classification (NCBI taxonomy): domain Eukaryota; kingdom Metazoa; phylum Chordata; class Aves; order Passeriformes; family Tyrannidae; genus Pyrocephalus; species Pyrocephalus nanus. The sequence continues at coordinate 49,012,219 of CM076260.1, forward strand.
TTGGTGTCTTACTCCCACAGTGTCAGTGAAAACACGTGTAACATGGAAGTGACACCATGACTTGGGAAATGGGAACTGACTTTCACCACAGTCCTGCAAGTTATGCAAAAAGTCACTTGAATGAGTCCCACAATAAGCAACTGCTTACAAGGGAGAAGTGAGGAACATCCTAATTAAACATAAATTGTAATATAACAAGCAACCTGTCCTTCTCATGCACCCCTCAGAAAAAAAAAGAAAGCTGAGAAACAAAACTCCATAAAAGGTTAGGCTAGGTCCTTGCAGTAGTTGCTTCTAGCACCATCTCTGGTGAATGAATTATCCAGTCTCCAATTTTAAGCTTTCAAAGAAAGGTGCTTAAGAATTTCCACAAGAAGTTTGAAAACCTGCCATGAAATTAAAGGAATAATGGGGTTTCCTAGTTTGTGCTTTATGACACTCTGGAAACTCCTAAATCATTTCAACTCCACGGTTTAAAACTGTCCTCTCTCCTTTTCTGTCACACTATAGTGAAGTCTTTTAATGCTCCCACAATAACAGCCAAGTAAGCCCTCAATGAGAGTACACAGGTGTTCCACTGTACCTGATGGGGAAAACTAATACAGAGAGGTTTCAGCTGCTTACTGCTCTCAGTCAAATGAACCCAAAGGAATTGAAAGAGGGAAAATTTGTTAACTCAGTAGCTATGGGAAATCTGGGTGGTTGCTTGTTTATTTGTTTTTGTTGTTTGTTTGGTTTGTATGTATTATAAGATTGTATTTGCATGGAAGGTACCAACACTAGCTGCTTGGACTGCACAGGACTAGAAAACATCTTGGTGAAGAAAATATTTACCTTGCTAATTGAAAAATAAATAAGATTTCTTTTGAGTTTCAGAATGCATGCCGTCTTTTGTAATTAAGAGGCTTGTTGAGGTAGTCTGCAGCGCTGTGCAGTCCTACATATTTTGAGATATAATGAAGAATTCTCTCTAAACAAACAAACCAAAACAAACTTTGTTACTCCTGCAGTCCTTTACTAGTCTTTTTATAGATTTGAAGTCCTTATACTTTTAACACTTGTAATTGTGGTTGAATAAATGTCCTCGTTTAAAGTAGTAATGGAAAGATGGTCTGTATTTATTCTGGCACTGCAAAAGTGACTGCTGACCAGTTTGTTCTGTTCAGCTCAGGTAACTTGATCACAAGAGCTCTATTTAGTATAGCAGTATATTTAAATAGATGACACCCAGTTAAATATTTGTAGTTGTATTCTGGCTGAGTTAATTTGCAGAGACACTGAATAACCATGCTGAAACCTCAAAAGGAGATGTGTTCCACATAGTGTATAGAGAGAGCTTTGAGATTGACGTGAATTTCTGATGATACAATCCTCAGAGTCAGATAGTATTATTGATGAATGCTTTCTATCAACATTGTGTTGTTTATGGCCACATTCATTATGCTTGTATAAAGCTTACCCATCTTAGAGAATTTCTGCTAATAGGGTAAAAGATACCAAACAGAAGTACTGGTGTTAAAAAAGATGTTTTCCAGTACCTTGGGTATGCTGCTGGCCTGGCCTTATTTCTCCCTTATTTTTATTCCTCCCACCCTTTCTCCTGAAAGTAAAACCAACAAATATTGTTCAAATGAATGCATTACTTTGAAACTCGTGTCAAATGTGTGGCTCTAACTGAAAGCTGATCGGTTTCAAGATAGTGAAAACACAAAACTGGTTTTATATAATCATCTTTTCTCCTGCAAATGCCTTTTTTTTTTTTAATAGTCTGTTTAAATATATGAAGTTTTGAATTTTCACTAGTTCTATATAAAAGTTTAAACATGCAGGTGATTGCAGGACCTGCATCTAGTAGGACTTGTATGGGGAGGAAAAGCAGAAGTATTTAGTTAATTTTCTGCATAATTTAGGAAAATAAAATTTTAAGGGGCGTTAAACTACCTGGAGTTGCTAATTTTCAGCCTTTTGACTGAAATGGACTGTACTCCCAGTTGTGTCAATGCAATGGTTTATGAAGCTTTTCTTTAAGAATTTGATTTGGATTAAAATGCAATCAGACATTCCTGGGATTGATGGAAAAAGGGAGGCTTGTTTTCTGTGGATCCATATCATTTCACTGGTTGTTTTAAATGATTTTTAAACACATAAAATAGATCATTTGTCTTTAAAAGTTACTGCAAGTGTTCTCTTTATTTTAATAAATTTTTTATGTTCTTGTTTAAAAAGAACATTCAATAAAAACATAAAAATGCTAAATAGTCTTATTTTCCCACAGAGGACTACTTTTATGTGGGTTTGGGTTTTTTTTTTTAATTTCTGTTTCTTTTTTTCTCTGATTTTTATTAGATTATTTAATATCTTGTTTTACCTCTGTGCCTGCTGGACTCAAGGTTTCTGTTAGACTCCCCTGGACCACAGTGAATAATGTAGAAACTATGGTAAAATAAGGGTGGGAACCACTCCTACTTTCCCAAAGGTGAAAAAGTTCATGCAGCTTCCTTCAGTATCCCATAATTAGGGGAATCTTCCAAACAGTTGGTGAAAAAATAGGTGTAACTGAGCTGCTTTTTCAAGTGTGCCCACTGGAGCATGTAGTCAGTCTACTGAATAGTCTCATTCATTGGCTGTACTACCTGCTGTGGTTTGGACAATTGGCACAGAGTTGTTTTTGAAGGACCGTGTTTAAAAACAGGTGCCAACGGTGGAGGGAGGAAAATCCAGACTTTTACAACCAGAACAAATAAAAGTTGTCTGAGTTCACTTTAAAAAGAAGGTATTTGTTTGTTTTATTAAATCTGACATTTTAAATATTGCTGTTTTGTTTTAACGTATTTAAATTGAAAAGTAGGAAAATTCTCTTGGTGGGTGCATGTGCATGTGGTGAGTGCAAGTCCTATGGGGAGTAGCTGAGGAAACTGGAGTTGTTTAGCCTGGAGAAAAGGAGGCTCAGGGGGACCTTATTGCTCCCTACAACTGCCCGAAAAAAAGTTGCACTGAAGCAAGTTGCAGTGTCTTCCCAAGTAAAAAGTGATACAAGGAGGAAATGGCCTCAAGTTGAATCAAAGGAGGTTTCAATCAGATATTAGGAAATATTTCTTCACCGAAAGAGTTGTCAAGAATTGGAACAGGCTGCCAGGGAAGGGGTTGAGTCACCACTCCTGGAGGTACTAAAAAACTGTATGGACATGGTGCTTAGGGACACAGTTTAGCGGTGGACTTGGCAGAGCTGAGTTAATGGTTGGACTGGATAATCTTAGAAGTCTTTTGAAACCTAAACAATTCTATGAGTCTGCACAGATTTTTATACTCTCTCACTTATGCAGGATAAGCTTGAGTCATGGAGCCTAGTTGTTCCTGAGGATTATTAACAGGACTAGTTTTCATTTCAGTTAGCTGAAATTGATTCTTTTCAAGCATTATAGTATCATAGAGGAGAGTCATAATTACTTGCTTTTAATTAATTGCTAATGCTATGGCAGAAATGCATCTGGCATGCAAAGTTTTATAGGTGACACTTGCCATATTACCTGACTCAAAACATAAGCCTAAATGCCTCCTGCATTTTGTAGGAGAAAAATCACATGGATATGAAGCGTGATCTTTTTTTATGTACTTTAACTATTAAGCTTTCATGTTCAAAGCTTTGAAAATCAAAAGATAGTTTTGTAAAAGTGGCTTATGTGGAGTGGAGCAGATAGATTACTTCCCAAACTACTGATACAAAAAAATACGCAGATACCTTTAAGGATGGGGACTCCTAAACTCATGATATATGACCTGGCAGAACTTCATTCTGTTTCCAGTGAGAATGCTTGCTGACCCTGATGTTACTGCAGTAAATGGTGAAAAAAAACAAAACTGAAAATTGAACTCCTGCTGGAGGTGCTGTTAGTTGACTTCTGCACCCATTGATGGTGAGAGATAAGCAAGAATCTACACAGAGTTAATGGATAAGAGACCAGTGTATTTCTGCTGCATACAAAAGTGAGAGAAGAAATGGGATAAGGAGGGAAAGTAATTTTCTGTGTTACATAGTCCAAATTGTGATGTGGAGTCTGAATTATATGGTATCTCATGCAACCTCTCCCTTGAGGAATTCTTGTAGAACCTCTGGATTGTCTACCAACAAGCTGTAGATTCCAGTTTGAGAGCTAGTATAACTATTTGTCTGCAGAGGAAAAAAATATCATATGATGACTAGGGGAGGACTTTTTAACATCGTAGAATAAGGGTTGCTCTAAATCAGTTTTCAAGCAGAAAAAAAGTGCGGAATCTGGGAAGCTATGGCTAAAATGAGTGCTGTTACTTGATATGGTATTTATGCTAGTTTCGTCACATCATTCAACGTTAAATCTGGTAGAGTCAATTCAATTGCTCTATTGCTTTTGCGTGGCTTATCCAGTTACTACTTGGTTATCTACTTCTGCACTGTAAACAAGGCAAAAATCTATATTTTCAGTCTCATTCTGCATGCTAGCTTTTTTTTTTTTTTAAAGGTACTTCATGTTTTTGCAAAGAGTGAGAAAACAACTTCAGTACAAGATTTAGATGTAGTAGAATCAAAAAGAAACCATATATACAGAAAATCTTATCTGCAAATTCAGTAGAAGTTAGAGGGATGAGATTTGAAATTTAATTTTTTTTATTTAATTCCTTTCATTTGCCTAATTGAACTATTTTTATATGAAGCTGAGCATCTTTAAACACTCTCCTTTTTTCAGAACATAAACATAACACTATTTGTCTGTTGAAATATTAGGTCACCAAGAATTCATGTTAGGTCATTCAGAGAGAGCTTATTGTTTCAGAAAATAGACCTCCTGTGTCTATAGACCTGTGGTGGGATGTATTTGCTTACCTACGTATTAGTAAGTGAAAGTAAAATTAACATACTGGAATATTTTCCTCCTAGTTCCTTTTTATACCTGTCTAAATCCAGATCTTTTCTGGTATGTTCTGTGTACATAATTTGTATTGGGTTTCAGAGTTGGATTCCACCTTTGACTGTGCTGATGACCGCAGGATGTTTATGTGAACTATGCTAAGTTTCTGGCAGACTTCTCCTTCTGAGGCCTTCATGCAGTTCTATATCCTTGAGACACTCCTGTTGTTTAGAACAGGGGTTTTTGTTCGCAATAGCTTGCAGGTACTTTAAGGGAAAATATATTTAGGCTAGTCACATAGGAATTGTCAACACTGTTGGAAAATAAACCTGGCAGGAGCATGAACAGAATTTATTTGACATGTGAAATAATCTCTGGTCAACCTTAAAAACTATTTAGTAATGGTATAGGATAATTTTAATGCCTTTACTAGTTTCTAAAGATCAAAAATGCCAAATAAAGATAAGACAAACTTGCATTGAAGAAGACCTGTTTTACAAACTTAATGGGGATAATGGACATGGTTTTGTCACATTCTTTCTAAAACTGCTTTGGAATATTTAAACTTCTACTGGATTATCTTTCAGTAGCAGAGAAGACTTCACTCTAAAGATTCATATACTCTAAGAAACAATCTGAAGTTTCTTGAGAATTTGATTAGAAGCTGTCACAGTGATAGTACCTCTGAAACTTCCAGTTAGGGCTAATTGGTCTCATAGGAACTCAGGATCTTGGTCTTTGTGAATGAAAAGTCAAAAACAATCATAGAGGTAAAGATTCTGTTTCTGTTGAGACTTGGCAAATTCAAGAGTAGAGAACAAGTTAAAATTCCAATATTTTTAAACCATTTTTCTCTGGAAAAGACATTGCAGGACGCACTACCATCCAGCAGTTCTAATGGAAAACTGCCTCACAGTGTTTGTTCAAAGCCCTGGGAGAAGCCTCTCTCCTTAAGTTGTTAAAATGGTGTCCTTAGAGTCCTTCATTCCAAGATTACCTAAAGGACTAGTATGACACCTCAGATGTACAGATGCATGTGCTTTTTTGTGTCTAGTAGTTGTGTGAAGTTAGTTTGAATACTTTCATGCATATAACTGCAAAAAAAAGGTGATGATTAAAAAAACTACGTTTGGAGTTTGGAGTTATGTTGTAGCCTATATCTAAAATATCTACTGAAAGGAAATGTGTTTTGTCCACAGTTACACTAATGTTTAGTAAAGAACTTCAGTGCTGTCCAAGTCTCAGCAAACAGCTTATTCTCAAGGACCGATAGCACCTTGTTACATTTAAGATAACTGCACAGTGGCCTGTGAGGTAAAATATTTTTGGCAGAGGTCTGCGCTGGCTTATGCCTTTTCTCAAGGATATATATGCCCCAAAATCTCTATTGAACAGAATATGGATCTATAAACAGGGTCTGAGAACCAAGTTCTGTGTTTTTGCAGTTAAGCTGATGGCTTATCAAAGCTTAACCAGCTCCCTTGCACCTCTACTACGCAACACTTTCCTTCTACTCTACATTTATGTCATATGCCTGGAAGGCACATAAGAAGCATCTTGAGTTTCTGTTCTTGTGTTTGGAGGGCAAAGCAGACGTGGTTATATTCTGCTACTGCCTCTTCCAAAAGAAACACAATCTATTTCTTTTGGAGAGTGGTCTGTTAAGCAGCTAAGTAAGTTTGAGATCCTGGGGCTGCAGGTATAGATAAGCTTTTTTGGAGCACGTAGCTGCCAAACTCTAGTAAGCCTTTATTGTGCAAATGCAATCAGAAATTTGTAATAATTGTATAAAAGTTCATGGCAGGAGCAGATTGCCTATTTTGCACATTGCACCATTCCAAACCTATGGAAAGAATGAATGACTGAAAGCTGCTTTGCAAGATGGATGTACGGAACTACCATAGAGACCTTTTTCCCTAATATTTTCATTAAATAAATAAATAAATAAATAGATAAAATTAAAAAATCTTTCTGAAGTATTAGAAATTGCGGTTGAAATGGTGAAAATTTGGCAACATTTTGTTTGAAAATCTCATCTTGATGAAACCTCACAGTTCCCACTAAAGATGAAGCAAACATTCTAACATCAAGTAATTATTTTAATGTTTAAGCTCTTCTCTCTTGTGCTTTTACAATTCAGGGTATGTTTTGTTTTAAGGAAAACTAATTTCACAGTCTTTACTTTAAAGACATTAAAAATGTAGTATTTAATTTATTAAAAGCCAATTGATCTACAAAGCCTGATGTTGAAAGTGCTCTGTATTAACACTCAATTATTATGAATTAAAATTAAATCTTCACAAGAAAAAAAAAAGCCAGGTATACAGATGTTTCATGTGTATCCTTTATAGTACTGTAATTTAAAGCATGATCACTTATTATCTCTGTGTTCTCTCTCTCCTTACTGGTAACTGCATTCCTCTGACATCCTCTTGCCAAATAATTTCTAATAGTAAGAAACTAGTGCTTTGGAAAAGTTCAAACTCACAACTAAACTAGCTTCAGGTTTTCCATCTCTTCCCAGTGGGATTTCTCCTCTTCTTCATCTCATTCATTCATGTAGTTTGCATTTGGAGAACCTTTTAAAAATGAGTATCGCAATGTTCCTGGCTCTTTTTGAAGAACAGTGTTTTTTCCTTTTGAAGTATAAAAAACAGCAACAAAGTTGACAAAAATTGGGTTTTTTTTAAATTCTGTTTTCCCAAGCTCTGGCATTTGTTTTTGCTCGTCTAGTACAGAATGTTTATTCTGAATTTCAGTTGTTATCATATTAAATACAAAGACTTAGAAAAGTTTTCTGTATTCTCTATGTTTTGAAGCTGATTGGACTGTTAGTTTTGTATCCTCCTGTATATATATATATATATCAAAATAATCTGTAGAGGGCTATAAAAATGGTTAGGAATATCAATACAGCTTTTGGAGGGCATCCCTTGGGGATGCTCTCTGAAAGTGATTGGTCATTACAACATATAAGTACAGAGAGATGATTCGAGTTTTAAAGCACTGCACATGTGTGTAGGTGATCCCTCTTTGGCTTCACCTCTCGAAGTAATCAGATTATAAGTATTAGATAGCCCTTTTTTTGGTTATTTTTGTGGCGTTTTTAGGTTTTTTTCCCCCTGCTCTTTTTTATCTCCTAGATATTGTGAGAGGTAGTAAGGATTTTCATGATTACACAGACCTGCTGCTTTTCCAGTGCTATCCAAAGAGGTTTGGCCTTGCTGCCTGCCTACAGTGCACAGTGAACTCATGGTGCTCGTGTGCAATAAACGTGACACTCAGTGCAGATCCTTTTCTTACAGGCCTTGACATTACTGTGTGCTACAGTCATCTGGAAGTCTGATTTGTCAGACAGGATCTGGAATTCAGAAGATTAGGGATATGTTTTACCTCCCCTTCCAGTCATGAAGAAGCCAGTGTCAAGGGTCACAGTACAGCAGAATGGGTGTCACTCCAAGGGCAGGAGTCTTGGCTACTCAGCAATAAATGGTAGAAGCAGAAGTGAAATGAAAAGGAAAATTGACTCTGTTTTGGTCAGGTTATGAGAAGGTAAGAAAAGAGAATTTTTAGCCCCATATTCATAAAAATAAACCCACTATATAGGTGTTATTCATTTTCTCTAAGCATTAAAGTTCTTAATTCTGAAAAAAAAATGAGGATTACTTTCTAGTGGAAAATATAACACTGAAAGGTCATTGCAAAGAGTGATGTCTCACATCAGTAAAACTGATTCCTTTAAAAGCTGCTGCCTTGTTAGGCACTACACTCTTTGACTTAAGTTTTGTAGGTGCTTGAAGTACTCACAAAATTACATTCATTTAAGCAGTGAGACACTGAAGCTTATGACCCAGATAGCCTCAATCCTAAGTGATGGAGTCAGGTTCATGCTCTGCATGCCACTTCTGTAGAGGCAATAAACTGTTGTTCTTAGGTGAGGCTGGAGATAAGATTTCAGATGCCTTTCTCCAGTAACTGACTGATGTATTCTGGCAATAAATATACTGTCACTTAGAAATCCATTCTGTCTCATTGTGTCCATTATTTATGTCCTTATTATATGTGTTGCGTACTGAATGCTCTGTAATGCCTGCATTTCTCTTTGCATCTGGACATTAGTGTCTGGTGAATATGAATGACGTCCACTTCCTGTAGGTAGAACCAGCCAAAAGGACTAAATCATGCCAGGTGCTGTCCACATTTTAGTCAAACTTTCCTAAAAAGCAGTTCTTAAGTACCTTCATTGATGGAGGATAACGAGATCATACAGCTGACCACATTTGTAGTATAGTTCGTATTTAGAACAGTTAGGCAGGGAACGATAGAGGGGCTAATTTTATTCTTTTGGACCTCAACATTATGTTGGGTAGCAGTTTTGTAGTTTTGGCATTTTTTTGGTAGAATACAATTAATATTAAAATAATACATTTTAAGAATACCCCCCCCCCTTTTTCTCAGCCTGTCAGTTCTTGAAAGTTGCTTTCCAAAGTTTTCAAATGGCAAACCATAAGGAAACAACAAAGGAAACCTGTTTTGCTTTCAGGCTATCCTCTTTCCAAGAGCACATCAGGAAGCGTCTTCGCTCTTTTTAGAGCTGCAGGATTTCTTCTCCTGAAGACTCTCTGGGCTGATGAAAGTGGGTATAAAGGAAGAAAATAGTCAGGTTTTAAGTAGAAATGTGAACACTGCACATTTCACACATAAAACATGCAAGCAAGGCATTTAGAGTTGAAGGCTTATCTCTGTCAGTAATTTGTTCTATGCATTTCTTTCTAATTTCATTGAATCATAGAATCAGCCAGGTTGGAAAAGACCTCTCGGATCATCAAGTCCAATCCTTGATCCACTACCACTGCCGTTACTAGACCATGGCACTAAGTGCCACATCCAGTCTCATCCTTTAGCTCTGCTGTCTGCTTCTCTGTGTATCTGATGCTTCCTCATAGTATTTACTGTGTTGTATCTATACCATTCAACATGGCTTGGGTGGGAGAATTTGTTGCTGCTCTTTAAATCATCTCTTAGGACTCATGCATTATCAAGCACAGGTTCCATGGAGCCAAGCAACATAAACAGGATGAGAGTCCTTTTTTGAAAAATGAGGCCCAGACGGCGAAGGAAATACATTTTTGAAACTGGCTAGAACAGAGGCTTTAGGGAACAAAAAACTGCTGCATTGTACAGTATATTCTTGCTGCAAAGTGCCTGACAATGTTCACATAGAATCACTGCTTTCAAATGGAAAGATTTCACTAGAACATAACTTGAGTCATACTTTACATCTTTTCAAAAGCACTACATACAAAACGTGATATTTAGTATTAGACCGCCAAAGATGATTGACTCACTTTAAAATGTATTCCTCTAAAAATGCAACCTGAGTCAACAATCCTGAAACTTCTGACAGAATCACCCCCTACTCTTGGTGAAGACTTTGGATTTTCTAATTTTGTTCTTATAATTTCTGTCATGCTGTCCGAGAGCAGAATTTTCAATCTGTCCCATCATAAATAACATATTTTTCATTCATCAAAACTGGAGATCATCTGAGTTTGAGTGCTATCCTGTATATACTGAATCAAAAGTCAGTTTTAAATTTCCCATTCATTTTGCATGTATGCATGCAAAATGAAAAACCTGCTTCTTGGCTCTTAGCTACAAGAAGCTGCAGAGTGAGTCAGTCTGGTGCTGAAACGTTTCTGCTGTGCTGACAGCCCAAGAATGCTGTCTGCTCAATCAGGTCAGCTTTGGAATTCAGGGTACTTTGCTTTGTTTATGTCTGTGAACTTGAAAGGAACTTCTTCCAGAAGGAAACAAATATGGATATTTTTCTGATATGCCACTTGTTTCAAGTTTCTTCTTGTAGTTGCTCAGTCACTTGTTTTCTTCAAATTTATTTGAACTCTGTGAGACTGAAGAGTCTTCTTTCTGTCTCAGAAATCACTAGCAGGTGCTCTCTGGAGCCTTGACATGTGTCTACAGCTTATTCTCCCTTGAGCAAAATATAATTTTAAATATTTTTGGTGACTAGAGCCAAACTGGGTCATTACAATAATTCATTCCAACTGTCATAATACAATCCAGAGAAGGTTGCCCAGTAGCTTCTGTTTCTGCCCAAAGCATATCTTTAATGAAATACCATTGTAGCCTTTATTTAGCTGTGGGTTACTATGGTTGCTTCACAAACTGCTCCTGATCATCAGGAGCAGAATTCCTACTTCACACCACATAGGAGAGCTCCCTTTGTTACCGCATCTTTCAAATATTGGAGTTTCTCTTTTCTTTTTTCCTTAGTTTTATTTTTTGGTGGTTGTTGTTTTTTGGGGGGTTTTCTGTGTTTTGTTTTGTTTTGTTTTGTGTGTGTGTTTGTTTGGTTTTGTTTGTTTGTTTGTTTTGGTTTTGTTGTTTTGTTTGGTTTTTTTCTGCACTGGAATATTGTGCAGTACCATTTTAATATGCAGGGACCTGTATGAACTTGATTTGAGAGAATCTAAGCATTAGGAACTATCATAGATAGCTACTTCAGATACACGATCTCTCCAATATCTCCAAAGGAGCTTGATTTTTCTTAGTTTCATATTTTGAGAACACTCTCTTTCTCTCTGTCTCTGTCATGCTGCTTTAAAAATTAGTTCAGTGGTTCTATTTTCATCTTTCTTTTTGTCTAGACCAATTTCTTATCCTGTCATCTTCCTGCTTGTTTGGATGTGATATGTATTCTGCCTTTTGAATATGTTCCTATGAATATGTATTTAGGCAGACTAACTGGATAACAGACTTGCACAAATAAAGTTTAAAAATATGCTTTTTTATATAAGACATCTTTTCATAGAATCATAGAAATAACTGGGTTGGAAGAGACCTCCGAGATCATCAAGTCCAATCTTTGATCCAGCCCCACTGTGATGACTAAATCATGGCACTCAGTGCCACATCCAGCCTCATCTTAAAAACCTCCAGGGCCAGTGAATCCACCATCTCTCTGGGCAGGCCATTCCAATGCCTGATCACTCTCTCTGTAAAGAACTTCTTTCTAATATCCAACCTAAACCTCCCCCGGCAGAGCTTAAGCCCGTGCTCTCTTGTCCTACTTATTACCTGTGAGATTGTATATATGGAGATGAAAAGTTATCCAGCGTCAACTTAATTTCAGTATTTGATTCCAACACCACTTTCAGGCCATACATTAAATCGTAAATTAAGTTTTAATTACAAAATATTAATTTGTTTTGGAAAGTAGTGGGAAAATTAAAAGTAGTGGAAAAATTAATCCAGACAAAATTATGAAATTGAGTAGAAACTGTATAACCATTTTTTCTAATCTCCTAATTAAGCTAGTTCCTGACTTAAAAATTTAACTTTTATGCTAATTAACATATATAGAACTATATATAGTTATAGCAAAGCTGTGTAAAAATTCTATTTAATATGTTTCTCTGCAAATTTGAAAGAAAGAGAAGCATTTTTTCTTTATCAAAGGAGGAACATTCCTTGAACTATTCTCGATACTTTACCCTAAGGTGCATCAAAATCTTTGCTTTTTCAAGTGTCTTTCATTTCCTATTTTCCAAAATAGTTTTAAATATATAATCATCTTTTGAAAAATATTAATTAATGCTTTTATGTCTAGAGCTCAGTTAACTTGTATGCTGTGCATCATAACAGCATCCATCTCCTTTGGAAATGATGGGGACCTGAATGACAGACTGTACTGTTCACGAGAGCAAATGTCTAGACTGGTCCCCTGCATCTGTTGGATCCTAACTTCATCTTTATTGACAAAAGTCCTGCCCTTGACAAAGGTTTTTTTTTGAGGATAGTCTGTTTAATTAGTCTGCAGTGTATCTTTCAAGCTGTAAAATTAATTTAAACAGGAAAGGCTAAAGTAGAAATAAGGTTGTGACAGCAAATATGAATCAACAAAGGAATGCTGTCAAGCTTGGCAGGCCCAGAGCCTGCATGACCTACGTGAAGCACTTCAGAGTGTTTCTGTTGACAGATACATGACTGAACTTCCATCTGGCAAGTCCTGCTGAGAGACAGCAAAGCAGCTCCTTTCTTTTGACCAGAAGAGTGGATATAAAACCCTTTCCATGTCTTGCCAAATGTACACAAATAAATTTGAGATGCCAGTTTCTATATGAGACTGTGGTAGCAGGTTGTACTTTTCCTCTGTCTGTCATTTATTAATTCTTCGCAAGTGCTACATTACATCTTCCATTGCTAATGTCTAGTTGACCTGTGAATTTTGTTGTACTTCCATTTGAGTTGTTGGGAGGTTGTCTTTTCTCTGGCAGCTGCAGCTTTACAGAAAGATGCTCATCAGCATATTTCATGCCTCTGGCCAGCTACACAAAGCAAATTCTGCTTTTTTATGTTTGATCCTCTGAGCACATTGGACATATCTATACATTGGCACCAGACTCTTGCAATCCTGCAGAAGCCAGCTGGACAGGAAGCAGGCCTTGACTGGAAGCTGTGTGATTGCCCCAGAGTGGTGCAGCACAATACATGTATTAGCGAGGGGACATCCATGCTAATGCAGCCTCATGTGCAGCCAGCCAAGAGTCTGTTTGCACTTGCTGTGTCCAACAGATTGTGTAGAACTGCCAGTTCTGGTCACCTAAAAATAAATTTTCAAATTACAGCAAAAAGAAATAGTTGTACCTTTGCAGAATACAAGGAGAGTGGAAAAAGAATGCTGCTGGAAAGGGAAAAGAAGTTTTTCTTTTACACCAAACTATTCCATCAAAATGCCAGAGCACACAAAACTGGGATTTGGCAGGAGCCTCTTCCACGCAGCAGTTCTCTTTTGGATGCTACGGGGAAAGTGGCTTTGGAGCTGGATGAGTGAGGAGGCTGGAAATCCTATTGTGTGTGCTTATGATTTTGTACAGAAGTTCTTCCTTCTGAACTGCAAAATATGGTGGTTGGTATGTGGTCAGGTTTGTAACAAATATGCATAACCAGTTACGGTGTATACTGTGAAGCAGTGGATCCAGAGGGAACAGCTTTGGTGTCTGTTACAGTGTGTTCCTAGAACTTCACTTGGTATTGAGTGATTTTAAAGAAAGCAAAAGATAAATCCTTCCACACCCATTGGAAAAGCAGATATTTTTCCTTTTTAGAACATCTGTTGTAGTTAAACTTATATATTAAATACTTCTTTTCTGAGAAATGAGAGCTACTGCAGTTTTTACAAACTGTAAAGACTGAAGAGATGACAATAGTCCTTATGTAAAAAAGATCCCCTTCTATATAGAAAATAAATGCTTCCTTTGTATCTAGAGAGATTTTGCCTTAACCCCATATGTTAGGGTAACATGAAGTTGCTGTATCCTTAATCTCTGGTTCACTTAAATTTAAAGAAAAAAAAAAAAGGGAGAAAAAACCCCATAACAACGACAACAAAAAAAAGACCCCACAGCCTCATTCTTCCCACAAAGACCTCTAGAGCCGTTGTCTTTCCTCATTTTAAACAGATGTAGTTTGGGTTAGTATTCTGGAAATGTAGATATATCAAAAGCCCAGCTTTACACAGTAGACAGCGTGAAAAGCTCAATATTCGTGTGACATTAGGTAGTATTAGTCTTTGTCTCCTAAAAAGGCTAGTCCAGATAATAGCATAGGAGCCACCTTCTTTAGCTCCAATGCTGATGCATGCTTTTAGTTACTGATTCAGCTGAACAAGTTCTGCTTACAGCACACAAACAGCCCCATAGAATTGCACAAACCGCTCACATGGTTCAGAAAGCAATTATCTTTGTGGCTAGTATGATTGTGCACTTTTTTCCCTCTATGAAGAAGGTCAAGAGTCATAGAAGACAGTTTGATTTATCTTCACAAGATGTTTGGTGATCTACTGATACAAGAAATAATTGGGGGCTGATTAATGGCAGGAGGAGCCTCTAAACATGGGCTAGGAGTAGTGTCTGCTATACCAAACAGATATTTTAGAGAAATTTTGGGATTTAGAACTGAATTTTATGAAAATTATTTCAAAAATAAATCTAAGCTGATTGATCCTGAAGGATTTTTTACTTTTTCTAGCTGTTGCAGTTAGCTAAATAGGTATAGTTATGTATCAAAAAACCATGGAGGATCAGAAAACACTATAAATGTGCCTTGTTTGAGGATCAGTCACAGCTCTGATACTTTTGACGTTTACTACAGCTAGGTGTTTTATACTAGCTCAGCTTAATTGAGCAGATTATAGATTTGCTGTCATTTGCCCAAAGTCAGTATTGATTTAAAAACAAACAAACAAAAAAAGAGAAGTGTCCAAATTGTTTAGTACTGCTAAAACTAAATACCTAGTTCAGTCTGTAAATTTCTGGTTCATCTAAGCATAATTTTCACCCTGTCATGGACTAGTTAAAGCTTCCTAATTAGCCTAAGGGAAATGTAAAACACTGATTTACAGTGCTTCTGATGCAATGGTAGAAATGAGCTGTTGTAGCTTGAAAAAGCAATGGAAGTAGTTATATGCAAGATTTTCGTTTTGTGTGAATGGAGATAAAATTGATATGGTTGATGAAGTGAACTGTTGAAAAATGTCATTATATTCCTCAGTAATTAAATTCCCTCTGTCCCTCACAAATGGAAAGAAGTCTCAGTAATACTCAATAATGTTTTAAAAATCTGGGTTTCTTTTTAAAAAGCACTTTTCATTCAATAATACTTTTGTTGGAAAAATTTCAGTATCTTTTTCCATGAAACCCTTTTTCTTCTAAATATTGTTGTGAAAATCTGGGAATTTTGTGGATTAGTTTCATATTCTCTATTTTCTTTTGGTAAAGCCAAATTAAATTTTGCACGTATGTGTGCATGTGTATGTGTATTTATAGTGAGAGAGAGAAAAGAAGGCAACGTTCAACCTGGAAAAAGGGAAAGAAGACTAAGAAATATTTTCCCATCACTAATTTAGTCATTCCTACTTATGGTCAACTAGTAAATGTTTCTTTCCAAACTGGCCTTTGCTGGTTAAACACAACATATTTACTTTGGCTGCAGGACCTTTAGGCAGACATGGTATGAGAGGCAGACAGTGCCAAGTTAGTTGAAAGGTCTATTAAAACATTTGAAAGTGGCCACAGAGGAACAATGCTTCTTATTTATTTGAACTATAAGTATTAAAATATGGAAATGCGTTCTGTGGTAGTAGAGAAAGGATACTTTTTCCTAGTTGATAATGCAATATAACACTGGCAGATGGCAGTTGAGTATTTGTAGACCTAGAAGAAATCATTATCTTCTTCTCCTCTTCTATATATCTATTTTGTTTATTTTGCAGTTAAAGACAGAGTAAAATTCATATTACCACAGAGG
This sequence comes from Pyrocephalus nanus, assembly GCA_038380795.1. Classification (NCBI taxonomy): domain Eukaryota; kingdom Metazoa; phylum Chordata; class Aves; order Passeriformes; family Tyrannidae; genus Pyrocephalus; species Pyrocephalus nanus. Next base: position 49,028,430 of record CM076260.1, read on the forward strand.
ATAGAGAAAATGTTGACATTATTAACAGTGGTTTGAGTTTAGCCTAGGAGGACTGATTTTTCTGAAGCTGGAATGCAGTTGTTTTTCTTTTGTTTGCCTGAGGACTGAGTCCACAAATTATTGCAGGTCAACTGATCTGCAAATAGCTTTTAATGTATAATGCTTAATGCATAAACTGGTGGTTTTTTCATTGCATTTTGAGTTTCAACTTAAATGTTAAAAAATTATGAGATGACATACAGAAAAGTATGATTTCCAGAAGGCACAGTGTCTAAAACTGAGTAGCAAGGTTGCCCTCTTTATCCTTCCTTTGCACATCTTTGTCACTGTTATGTACCTTTCACCTCTTTTTAATTTTTTTTCCTTCTGGTTTTCCTAATTTTGTTCAGATTATAACTTTTATTATCAGCAATATAATTTATTATAGCCTTTTCTTAAAGTCTACATTTGCTTTTCTCGTTTCCTATATAGTATATATGACATATATAATATTTCTATATGGTATTACATATGTTATTACTGCATTGTGTGTTTGTGTATGCTGAAGTTAAAAATGGAAACAAAGCCTATCTCTTGAAAGCTATTTGGCTACATAGAACTAAATAAAAATAGCACCTGGTGGGATTTGTTTGTTGAGCACTTTTATGTTGGCCCCTACCTTCCATTGGTTTTAATTGTCAAAGGTTTATGTGTAGTGGACAAGAGACATTATATTTTGATGAAAGGAATTAACCCTTCTCCAGAACTGGAAGAGAAATGTGGTTATGAGAGATAATAACTGATATAAAATTTTGCTTTAAGTTGGTTCATCATAACAATAAAATGTCTCTGCTCAACTTTTTGAACACCTATTTTAATTGGACAAAGAAGCTGCACAAAGTATATAGTGAACCAAGATCACCATGGTTGATAAGGGAGTTTTGCTTATGGCAGCCCACCCTAGACATCAAATCAAAGTAGCTTCAGCACTGTCCAGTAGCATTCATATATTCATATTCAACATACAAATTATTCCTTATATTCTTTCATGTTATGCTTCCTCATAGTAAGAGAAACAAGCTGTTCATACACAGGTCAGCACAGGAGACAAACACAGGGTTTATCTTCCTGTCTCCAGACTAGAAATTTCTCTTAAAGGAAACACTTTTTGTAAAGAACAAAAATAATATATACCTGAGTGCTAAAAGTATTCTAATATTCCTGTGTAAAACCAATGGTGTTTCTGAGCAATTCTCACAGAGATGACATTATGGTTACCTTTAATAACTCAACCTACAATTTCATATGTGTTTTACTACAAGAGCTTAAGTGTTCAGTCCAGCACAGAAAAGGTCATCTACATGGGACAGGAGAGACTGTATATAGAAAATTTATTTTTATTTTTAATTATGCCTATTTTTTTGAGTTGTACTAGCCTAGGCCCTAGCAAAGGGGGCTCACAGTTTAAATTGTAGTAGTATAATTTCTTTCATAAAAAAACAATGAATAAGAAAAAAACAGAAGCCAAAGGAGGTAATATCTTCAGCATATGTGGCATTTGCAAGTTACTTTCCACATTTTAAAAGTGTTCCATCTCTTTTTCTTTGTAATATGATGCTGCTTCCTAATTTAATAAGTTTCAAGATAATCTTTGGCCTAGAAATTACTGGAATAAACCTAAGAAAACTGTAACACTAAGACATTTTTGAAAAAGTTAACATCTAAAATACCAAGAGGAAAGCTTTCTTCCAATTTTGACATCTGTGTCTTATTTTTTAAGCAATGGCTTTAAGTAATTTCACAGCTGTTACACAGTATTTTTATCAAGTCCCTGTTTTTATACCTCCTAAATTGTATCCCCACCATTTCTGCAAGATGTGTTCTTCTTTCTTACTCGATAACCCTATTTTTTTCCACCCCAAAAGTCTCATAACCATTGGAATGGTTTATATGTGTTTCCATGAACTTGGACATTCATGTTTTATGTGTAATATGTGCTACTGTAGTATGTTAATTCAAAGTAATTTGGAGGCAGAAGGATTAGCCATCAGCATGTGGATAAAGTCCAAATCACAACAATGATTGTCATGCACCTGTTTCTGTGCTTTAACTCTGGGACATGCCATGTTTTGATTACCTTGCATCAAAACAGAAGTATGTGTTTATGTGCTTAGTAGTCTATGGTAAATGTGAAATTATAAGCATAATTATTTAGAGTCTTTATCTGTATGGGCTAAGCCAGAGTGTTATAGCTGAGCCCATTTAGTGCCCTGCTTGGCCCAAAAGGTCGGCTTCTCTGCCCTAGCTCTGTCCTCTACTCACCCTCCTGTTCTTGCCTTATTTCCTTCCACCATATGTGGCTATTGGCAGGTTTTTCTGGGATCTGTTGTAGATGAGATGGTTAAAACTAATCAAATTTATTTACTGGTTTAGTTTTCTTCCATTAGGGGGTTGTTTCATCAGCATTGGGTTGAAAGAGTGAGCAGGGGAGAAGCAGGTCCATAAATCACTTAGCATGTTCCATAGCCCATGTTTTTAGTTCTGGTCTTTGGTTCTAGCCATGAAGGCTTTTTTTATTTTAAACCTGCACCCTGCATACGAAACAGAGACATTTGTTTCCTTATGTTGTTAGAAGTAAACTGAAGTCCTGAAAATGAGTGGTATTGCAATTTATCTTTTGTAACTTTAAAAGGTTGTTTATATCAGTGCACTCTAGATATTTGAGATCCTTTTGGATTACTTAATAGTTTGAGGTATCCTGAGTTAAAATGTGATGTTCTGCATGAAATCAAACCAGTCTGGGTTCAGATTTTTGATGACCAGTTAGCTTCAAGCAGTTTCATACTGGAAAACAAGACTGGAGAGAAGCACATGTTGTAGGAAGGGCGCCGGTGCCTGGCCAGTTTCTCTTTTCCCCTGTACATCCTGGACTACATACAGCCACCACAGTAGCATCTGAGCAAAGCAGACAGCAGTGTAGACGGGCAGGAGTCTGGGATGTGATCATGTTCCCCCCCCATGCCTACAGGTTCATCAGAAGTACTTGCAGGCAGCTGCAGGAGGACCACACTGGTGGTTTCCACTGAATGCAGCCACAGAGCAGCCGAGCAGCACTGAGGCTGAACTTCTCCTGTGTGTGGCTCCTGCCTCAGCAGGGGAGTAGGACAAGCTTATCCTGCGCCATCAACTGCTAACAACAAAGACGGTCTGTGCTGTTCCAAGGGAAATGGAATGCGGTCACTTTATGGAAATGTTTGTCAAATAATAAACACTATAGAAGGAGGGTAAAAAAAAGAGCTTAAAAGCTACAGAAAGAAAATTGTTAACTATTGGCAATAGCTGAGAGTAGAAGGAAGCATGTGGCATCAGGAAAGTGTGCAACAGGAAAAGAGGGCAAAGGGGAAAGCTGAAAATGAGTTCCCAGGATAACACCATACCCCAGCAACAGGGGAAGGTCAACATCTCTGTATTCACTGTTTCAGTCTATATTTGAGACAGTGATGGCTCTAGATGGTCCTACAAAGAACCTGTCAGAATGCAGTGAGGTATTTTGTCAAGCAAATGTCCCAGCAGCCCAGTGTGCTGACCTACAGTAGCCCTGAGAAGATGCCTGGGGAAGGAACAGGGTAGACATCCTAAAAGATGAAAAGGTCAAAAGGCAGTTCAATTTGGTTTTAATTTCCTGTTTGAATGCTTAAAGATGACAATACTTCTGTGTCTAAGTACACCTATCACCTTTTTATTTCCTTATAAAAATTTAGTTTCTTACTATGCCTTGATTTTGTTAGGAAGAAAAGCGTTAATTTTTAGATAATAAATATTTTCTCCCCTGAGCATTTTTCATGTCTTAGATTTTGAACGTAAGGACACTTTCTACAAGAAAAGCAATCCAGCTTAACTTCAATATTGTATCTTTTCTGTGGCACCTTTTTGAAAGGAATCTGATACTTGGGAAACTGAAGTGCTATTTCGCTAATAAGGGTTTAATAATCTTATTTTAGTTATGTACATTATACTTAGACAACCTTGACTCAGTGGCTTGTTGTTTCCTTCTTGTTTCTTAAAATGGGTCCTGATTCCTATGTACTGTTCATTTTGAGACCAGAATAAGCTATTGATTTCTGTATTCATCCAGACCCCGATGTAAGAGCACCTGCCAATTGCTGTGTGTTATATTTGCACATATACTGCCATCTGCAGAGTGGCCTAGCAGAGGATTATGATGCTCCTTAATACCACACAGCTGCGTGGCTGTCCTAAAAATAACCAGATAATGCTACTCAAGGTAATGCCTCAGGCACATTGACTGCAACCACTTCCTACTGTACTTCCTTAAAAACACCAAGCTATTATCTAAAATGCAAATGAGTCACATTTATGCTCATTTTGGTTCAGACTGCTTAAAGCTGATCATGGCATGCAGTTGTGCTCTCCATGGCCTATTCTGTCATTAAAGGAATCCAATATGTACAGTCTTTTTCTTTTCACCTGTTTGCTTCATTATGGGGGATGACAACCTCTATTATTCAGAGCTTTGATGCTGGGGTAGGGGAGCAGTGACACTTTTGAAACATCACTCCTCCTAACCACCATCACCCCAGACACCACTACCACAATCTACATGGCTGATTTTTCCATGAAAGACCTTAAGTGTGATTTCGTATTTATTCTTGACCAAACTCTGTTCACTGATTTATTTCTTTCTTTAATGTAAAGTTAAATTTCATAACATCATTGCTGGGACAGTATGTGTATGTGATACCTGTGGTGATGCAGTCCAGAGACAAGAGTGGAGGACTGTATCATGGCTGATGTGGACCAGCCATGCCACTCGGACTGCAAGGGAGCAGACAATACTGCAAGTTGTAAAATATAAGGTACCGCTGTAGTATTTGCTACTGGAATTATTTTTGCTTTCTACAGCAATTTTCCAGGCTATGGTCAGTTTTTTGGTAATGTCACTTCTCCTACCTCTCAGTCAAAGCACGCAAAATGTACTGTGGTGAAAGGAATGTTTAAAATTACATTTTGTCATTCAAGGGGAATAGCATTTATAAAAGGTTGGAAAGTAACCTTTCCCAGAACTGTGCAGTGAATGAACATTAGTGGACTATTTCAAATGAAAATGAAATGTTTGGGAAGAGTAATTAAGCTTTTGCAAACTATGGGGAGACAGCAAGGCAGTGAGTGCTTTAAGATTAGTAAAAGTTGAAGAAAAATCACTGATCAATCAATGAGGAAACCAATCATAGAATCATTTAAATTATCTGAATTGCTTTAGTAATCATCTCCTCTTCCAAATAATTAACAATTAATTACATTCCTAATCTAATTTAGATTTGGCACAGTAAGACAAATTTCTCAAACTTTTCATAATCTTGGGGCAGAACCATGAAATACACTTATTCTTTGAACTTGACCCAGAAAATTACTTAATGAAAAAATAAATAGCTCTAATGCTCTTTCTTGGAAAGTACTAAAAATTAAAATTCATCACTTAGAACTGCTGATGTGATTGGTAATAAATAATAAACTTGCTTGTGAGGAATTGAATGTGGGGCGTTGATAAGTGATTTATAACTGAAAGATATGGCCAAGTCCACTTTTCAGCTTGAGATCTGCTATTTCCCGTATGCTTGCAGAAAGTCACAAAGTTTGAAAAGAAGCTATAAAAAAATACATGGGCACCAGATAGAAAGCATTTTAAAGAAAAAGTTTGTAATGTAAAAATGATGTCCAAAACCAAAGAATATTTGATGAAATGATGTTAATTTGGTGATTCCTAAATGCAGTTACATATAAGGTTAATTTTATTATGTCAATTTATTCCCTAAATATATTAGCAAACTCTACTCATTATATCCTCATATAATAGATTGAAATAAATTGAGAGCATAGCTTGAAGTTGTAATGCACTGTAAATAAGTCAAGTCCTGGCAGAATAGAAAGATAAGTGAAAATCTGAAGTTTTGACTCGTGTGCCTTCATACACATTGGAGATCCTTTAGGCTACAAATGGAAAATATGCTGATTCTTTAAAAATTGCTTTCAGTAACTGACTGAAAAATAAAGGGGAAAATAAATCTCCATCAGCAATGTCTGTGTTTAGGAGAAACAATGTTGTCTAGAACATTTCTCTCTCACTCCATTTTATATCATTAAGGATATTTTCCTTTGATTTTTATCACAATGTAATTTAGGCCACAGTTTTTAAAATGCATACTTTTCTCCCTCCAAGCTGCTTTTAAATGGCAGAATTATCAATTTTCATGGCAAGCCATGCTAAACTCTTTTACCAACCACAGTATTGAGCCTTTGATTTTAGGAAGTCTATGTGCTGAATCATGGAGGGATTTCTGGCACATCCATTTTAAAATGAAGAGTGGTCTCTTTGTAATAGCAGCTTAGGTCTTCTGCCAGAATAAAAATGTTGATGTTACCTTTGAAAATGTGTTTGGCTGCTTTATATGCAAAAATGTGTTAAAAAGTAAGTGCTTTTAAATTCTTAATGTATTGGAAGACATGGTGTTGAAGAACAATACCAATTTAGGCATAAAGGAAGGACATTTTCTTTGGAGTGCTGTCCAGCTTTCTGTTTTTAATACAGTCTGGATAAGCATGGGATAAGCGTGGGAGCAGGTTTCACAGTCAGTGCACAGATCTTTGCAGGTGATGACTACCTTCAGCAGACCTCTTGAGTACTCCACCTCACAGTTGAAGAGTTCCTAAGAACACGCTGGGATGCAGGATGTCCTGATTGAGCGGATCTCCTTAAAGAGATCTGCTACAGAACTTTATTATCAATATAACTGGAAATGCTTGGATAAAAAACTGTTAATTGGCTTTTCTTTTTAACTATATCAGTGTATTTACTTAAACACATTTGACTCAGTTCAAATGTGTTTAAGTAAATATACTGATATAGTATATATAGGATACATATATATAATATATAATATGTATATATATATATACTGTAAAAAATATAATCATCTGCCAGGTGATTAGGTGTGAAGTACACTTGTTAATATTGAGCAAGCTAATGAGTTCTTCTTAGTTATCACCATGAATTACTTAATTTCAAGTGTGAAGAAGGTGTTTGGCAGATAAGCTCACACTTGCACTTTAAAATATGAGATAAAGTATGAACTGTAAGAAGTTTTATTGGTGGCTTCCTATGCCAAATCTGGGCTCTCCCTTATTAATGTATAACAAAGTAACTCTGATGAGAGAGTTCACTTTATTGAGATGAGTACTCTGAAAATGTTTCAGCTGAGTCTAGCTGTGTTCATTGAGTGCAGCTGTAACAGCTGGCATGATGGGGGTCATCTGGAATCTGCATACAAAGTTAACTTTTGTCCCTTCAAAAGACGGTTTTCAAATCTTAAACTTTTAAGTAAAATAAGGCAAGCACCACAACTGGCTTCTGAGGAGCCTAAGTTCAAAGTAGGATTATGGAGTAAAATTTGTTCATTAAACGTTACTGTGTGGACTGTGAAAAATACCTGAAGCATTTCCTCCCCTTTGGCCTAAAAATAGATAAATCCTTTAAAAGGAAATCTTGGAAGGTAGGGAAAAAAACCTTTTAAGCAAGGTATCTTTTAAAATCTTGTTTAAAGGAAAAGAAAAATTAGAGACAGTTTTCAATGCAGCCTCAGTCTTAAAGCTGCTTCCCCCCAAAAAAGATGATAATTACTGTAGCCCTATTTTTGCACTTTTTCATGTAGATACATTTCCAACAAATTAAAACAAGAAGAGCAGACATCAAAACAGATTAAAGAAAATCAAGTATTTGTTTTCAATCTAATTTTTCAGTGCTTTTGTGCAACTCCCACATTTTTGTAAAGCTCAAGCAATTTTGCCTATTGCTAACGTGTTATAAGGCTGCTCTGGAATAATTTAAACTGAAGTCTTTTGAACACACAGGAAATATTCATTGTTAGTAATTTGTTAAGTGATCAGGCTAGTAAAAATCTAACATATGATAAATATGGGAGCCAAGTAGTATTTCTTTCAATTGACTTAACAAGTAGGACAAAACCCCTATTCAAAATGCATCCTCTTGGAAATGCGAATGAATTACGGCAGCAATAGTTTTCTGATTGTGTACATTGCATGAAGGAATATTGAAAACATTTGAAGGCACAACTAAATCACTCTGCAATTCAAGCACTGAATTTAACATGAGTGGAATATTTAGTACTATTTTAACATTTTATGTCATTTCCCAACACTTGAATGGAATGTCTTTTTCCAACTAGTGTTTATTACTCAATTATTCAGCACTTGCTAGTATAATCATAAAATATAAGCATATAAGCAAAAATTAACATATCTTATGAGGCATCTATAATCAACTTTTTTTTTTTTTTTTAAAACACTATGTTGGATTTTTTCCTTTAAAAACACTAATGTTGAGGGAGAGGTGTAGTTCTATGTATTTTAATCATCAATCTAGATCCTTTTCAGTGTCCTAGAGGAATTGGTGTTTGTCCTACCTTTTAGTTGAATGAAAGCTGTCCCTCAATAGAGGGAGTGTCTGCTTGCCAGCTGTCACCAAAAATCCCTGCTTTCTTAACTCAGATGTGCTCTTCTTGCAGCAGGCATGATTCACAGGAGTGTTCAGCAGGCATTTCAAAAGCGTTAGAAAGAGGCAGCCCTCTCATTCAAAACCTCTTTTTTCGTGGCTTTTGGAATTTTTGTAACTTATTGAAAAGCTGAGCTGAATCATATGTTGGCTACTGACTGACGGGTCTGCCTTCTGATTCAGTTCCAGGAGAGAATAATTTTTTGTTTCCCAGCAGAAAATGACTCCATATGAGAGGTGGAAGGGGACTGGGGATTCTACTTGTTTGACCTCTGTGTTCTTATTTTTCTCTGTTAAAGCGGAGAGTGAAATTCATTTGACATGTCTGTCTAATGGGATGGGCTTTTTTGGAGAGTAGAGAACAAATTCCTTGAAGTTCTGTAACCAATAAAAATTGATTCTTAGGAGAAGAAGTTACAGCATTTTCCTGTGTTTGTTGCTCTATTCATTTTCATATAGCAAAACTCAGATTTCAGAAGGGGGAGACAAACTTCCTGGAAGATCTCACACAAATGCCTTCATGTCTTTCATCCATTTTTCTACTTCTTAATGTAAAGATCAGACAGAAATACCTCTGATTTTTTTCCATATTAAGGAATGAGAGGTGAGTCTAAAGTATCAGTGTTTCCTGGAATCCAAGAGAGCAATCTCAAATCAGGATCTTTTCCTCGTTTTCATTACTGCTTCTGAATCTATTAATCCAAGTACTGGAACTGGAAATGCCAGTGTTAGGACATTGCTGCTCTGTAGGCAGTGATCCCATTCGTTTCTATGGAATTTTTGACTATGACTTCAGGAGAGACAAACTTTTTCCTAAACTGCAGAACTTCTCTACATTTAAAGCCACAAGGCTGTCACAAATCACCTCTCTTTCCAGATGATCATTAATTTTTTGTCATCATTTGGGGACTGAGTGCTTGACATGCAGAAGGGCAGAACAAAAAATCGTAGTACAAGTGATTGGGATTTCTGTTTATGAGTAAGTTTGGAAAAAACAAAAAATGTCAAGAAAAGGGGCACTCAGAATTAGTAGATACATGTGCCACAGAATCTCCCTGCTTCAGGCAACTGGGGGTTCTTATTGGATGGGGATAACAAAATACCAGTATCTTATAGGAATCTGATGGAAGTTCATAAATGTTTATAAAACCCTAGGATACCCTGAGGGGAAGTAGTGCTGACAGTCATAAGAAAGCCAGTATTAATACATTTGTGTGCAAAGTATATGCAAGCATGTAAAAAAAAATATAAAAATATGATAGTGAGCCTGATGTATTAAGAGGAAAAAAATGAAACAACACGTTTATAAAGTACAAAGAATATAAGATTGTTTTTCCAGAACTGTAGCCTCAGCTGTTTGCTTCATTTAATTGATGCAGGCCTTTTTGATAGATCTTATAATGAGAGTAACATTTTCTGTCCTGTTTTTATTTGGCAGGTCCTTTAACATGTATCTGAACTTTGTTAATGCATTCCCTTTAAATTCACAGTTTAGGACTGCAGTATCTATAGTCCAGAGTGGTAAGTGCTGCAGGAGTATTAAGAAAGACAGGAATTAGCATCAGGTCAACTGTTAACTTCCATAAGACGGTTTCTGTATATATGGTCCTGAATTCAGTCTTTATTCATTCTGATTTGAGTTGAATGGACTTCAGCACTGCTGGGTAGTTAATATGGCATGGATAAGGACAGGATAAACCATCATTTCTTTGCAGTAAATCATTGCTTCTTCCCCTCTCCCTTCATGTTTTCCTAGTCCCACTGTCTTATGCCAGTTTCTTAGAAATTCCCACCCGTCTTCTACGCAAGATTTGTCATTTCTTGGGAGACTCTTCTGTTCCTCTCCAGAATACCAAGGTAGCTGAGAACTGAGAAGCTCATTGCTTTCAGCTGTTGCTGCTTCTCTCCTGGGGGAAGAAGCTGCAGACGAGATCCTCTTCATGCTAAGGAGATTTGGAACAGGTTGCATTGAGTTTCTAGGCAAGCATAATGAATTATGTAATCCTACTGGCACAGCAGCATTATGTGGGAATAGAAAATGCATAGGAAGGATGGAATCTTTGAAGAATTTTATTACCTAAATCTATAATGCAAATTTCAGAAGTGTGTATTTTAGATTGTTGCTGAAGTGTAAAACCAGAGCTCTTTAACACCAGGAGATAGTTTGTGCCATTATGTAAATTTCAAGGACTTATATTATAAAATGATTTTTAGGTGCTGGTGATTGTTATTGCTGCTCATGTTATTATGTGTGAGTAAGACAACTTGTTCTTTACATTCATGGCAGTAGCCAAACTATTTTCCTGAAACTCTGTACAAATAATGTTTTTTCAAAAGATAAAGACATTGATCGTGATGCAGCCATCTGGTGTGGAAAGTCCTGACTCACTGGTAGAAGTTTAGCAGTCACTCAGTTTAGGAGTGGAAATGCTCAACCACCCTAGCTTGTAAGAATTGTGCTTTATCTGCAGATTCATTGTTTTGATGCATTTTGCACACCAAACAAAATCCTTGAACAAATATTTTTAATCCTTAGTTTACAAATCTTGTTCTGAATATAAACCAGACCTGGGTTCTTGTTTTAAATTACTTGTCATTGTAATACCTGTAATACTAGAGAAGGCTTCCAAAATCAAATCACTGATACAAGCTGATTTTATTGCACTAAATCCTGCACACAGCAAAATGTATTTTAACAATCACAGATACATAACTTCTTAATAAGCTTTTATTTATCTTAAGTCAAATCATGTTTGATTTATGATAATGTCATGAACATAGTAGTAGTAGCATATTTTGTTTCTCAGCCCATACTCTACTTGACATTTAACCACACATTTTCTTTTTTGTCTTTTTTTTTTTATGTATCATTAGACCTTTTGATCAACATGAAATAGTGCCATAAAACAAACAAACACACACATACCCCTGCCACGTGAATTCAGTGGCATAAAACACACACACACAGAGTCACAGTTCAATTCTAATAGAACATTCTTTCTTTATTCTCAATATCTAATTACTAACCCTATTATAATGAATTTAATGGCTGTTAGCTCTGTTTCTGCAAGAGATGTAAAGAAGTTGGATTCTGTTCCTCACTGTAAAATTCTGTGTATTGACTGAGTCATGCTGGTCTACTTTGGACAATGAACTTTGCATTCAAAGTGATATGACTGTCGTGGACAAAACAGACTCAATTTGGGGGAAATTAGTTTAATTTGTTACCAGTCAAATTAGAGTAGGATAACAGGAAATAAAACCAAATCTTAGAAGCACATTTCCCCACTCCTCTCTTCTTCCTGGGTTCAGTTTCATTCACAAATTCTCTACCTCCTCTCCACCGGTGGCACAGAGGGGCTGGGAATCTGTGATCAGTTCATCACATATTCTCTGTGCTCCTTCCTCCTCAGAGGGAAGACTCCTCACACTCTTCGCCTGCTCCAGTGTGAGGTCCCTCCCATGGTAGACAGTCCTCTATGAACTCCAGTGTGAGTCCTTCCCATGGGCTGCAGTTCTTCCTGAACTGCTCCAACGTGGGTCCCTTCCACGAGGTGCAGGCTGCTCCAGTGTTGGTCCTCCGTGGGGTCACAAGTCCTGTCAGTAAACTTGCTCCAGCATGGGCTTCTCTCTCTTCTGCCTCATTCTAATGGAGGCAGAAAAGTGATCACTGAAGATGTTACTCTGTTTAAACAGAATCTTTTTTGTTCGATCCCACATATTTTCTGTGAATTTTTCAGCACTGTTTTCTGGAGGCAGCAAAATTTCTGTTAAAATTAAATCATCATGGAAAACAAGCTGATAGTGGACAAAAACACTAAGGCTGTATACAATTGATCTAAAATATGTTTTATTTTAAATAGATAGACATTGCCTTTGTAAGAAGGCGTTTTTTCACTTTTTCTGAGTTAGAGTTTATGTATTTTTTTCCTGTCTTCAAAAGCTTTCTCAATGTTCTCCTTTTTAATGCAACTGTTAATTATAGTGATAAATACATTTCATCTAAAATATGTTCCTTTTGGAAATTTGAATATGTTCAAATTCTCTTTCATAATTTAGTTTTCATCATTCCTTAGAGATCATTCTGTTTCCCTTAAGATCTGCCTAAGAAAGCTTTGAATACAATTCTACTTGGAAAGGTGAAACTGATAGTATTTCAGTTTTTACTTTTAGTTTTCCCTAGCCTAGACTGCCAATAAATATTACAGAAACTAAGAATTAAAAATCAGGAAATAAAAACAGGTGCTGGCGAAGTTCCTTACAGTTTTGGCATACAGACTTTGACCTCTCTCTTTTGTTTAGAAAGGCATTTGATCATTACAATTTGCTTTTAAAAAATATTTAAATACAAATTTCAACAGATGTCTAGATGAGATTTATCTTTTTTTTTTTAACATGGAAAATGAAAAGTGAGCTCAAGCAAAGAATGAAAATCATATTCCACAATTTCTGACAAACAGAATGATTTATGAGTCTGATCATGAACTAAAATCCAAGGATTATAATTTCTACTTTGAATTCCCCTATCAGATAGTCATGAAAACATGTATCATCAGATAGTAAAAGCTTTTCATTAATCTGTGAGTCTTATTTCAAGTTATAGGAAGTCTTGACTTTATAATAGGTACAGTCTGAGAGAGGGAAGCATTTTCTAGATGATCTTTGAAGTCCCTTCCCACCTAAGCCACTCTTATTTTACTGTGTTGCTATCAATGTGTATTAAGGGGAGTTTCCATTTTTCAGTTGTTGTACTGCCGATGGAACAGAGCTCAAGCCAGAAAACTCTGCTGTTTCTCTTATTGTGGAGTGAAAGTCATAAAGTCACAACTAAGAGTGAAGCGTGTGAAATAGCATAACTATATGGGAATATATATGGGTTTATCATGATAGTGCCATCAGTCCTGATGGCTTTGTAGGTTGCCCTGGCTAGGACAGACCACTGATAACTGAGTATTAATGGAGAAAACAACCTTGTTCACAATAGAAAGGGAAAATAGCTTCCTCAAGATTTTGTCCATACAACAGCATCGATTTAAGGTGTAAGGATACAACTTCAGCACAAATGTACACTGTAGTTCAGAAGTCTATTCAAAGAATATCTGTTCTTGCTCTTCCTCACAGAAATTGGTGCAACTTAATGTTGCACAGATCAGACATCTTGCTTCATCTGGGGATTGATTTTCAACCTCAAATTTGGAATTTCCTACATTTGGTTTGTATTGGATCCTATATGTTGCCTGGTCTTGAGTATTATTCAAGTTGAAGAGCTTTTAAAAAATAAGTTAGGCAAAGATTTGTTGTTTTCTGAATTTTATGGTTTTTAAAAGCTCATTTTGTTTACTAGGTATTGAACTTAAGAATTATTTAATGTGTTATAAATCTAGAAAAATGCTATTTCTTGCAAACATATGCCTAAATCATCAGCATTGTGCAATCCAAATCATGTTATGTTCGTGTGCTTGAATCTGCCACAGGCTCACATGAGCTCTATTTGAAAATAATCTGTCAATGAAAGGTATGCTTAATAAATAATATATCAAGTTACAAATAAAGACCCAGCAATGAAGACTGACTGTATAAAGCAGTGCAAATAGCAGTGTTTGGTTTCTAGATATGTTTTAATCTAGGTTGAGGGGAGGGTTAGTTTCTTTGGCCGTATTTAATTTATGGTGCAAAATCCTGAACTTTCCTACTAAGAGTCTATGATCTGAAAGTTATCAAAGTTTCCTTGAGTCTTAAAACAGTACAGTAAGGGCATATTTTTAATGCTAACTGCAGTTTAGGTATTTTGCTTTGTTAGAACTACATTTGTGGAATTTTATGAATAAATTTCTATCCTATGTGCAATGTATTGCCATAAGTATTCTTCCTGCAACCAAAGCAAGTGAAAAGCCTTTATGTAATTTACCAATCCATTTTAAATATTTTATTGCTTTCTCAGTTGTTGATTATTGTGGTTTTGATGCTGGTTCTCCCTCATATCTCATCTTACAGACCTACATTTAACTTAAACTATTCATGAGTTTTCTATTAATATCTGTCACTCAGAGTGTCTAAGGGATTCCCAGGGAAACTAGAATGAGGCAAAACAAGACATTCAAAGTCATTATTTGATGATCTTAGAGATCTTTCCCAATCTTTATGAATCTATGTCTTTGCAGATACCAGAATTCTTTATTCTTCTACTTCCTTGGTTACATTGCTCTTGCTTAAGAACTTATTTTATTTCGAGTTTACTTTATTAGATAGATTTTGCATCATGCCTATATACCCCATTAAATGATAGGTTAGCCAGACTACCTCTAGAATATTTTTCACAAATTAATGTCCTTGAAGTTTATGGTTTTGTCTTTCACCCATGCCATCACCTGTATTTACTTTAGCTTGCTGTGGTACTCATAGTATTCACTGATAGCCTATTCCTTTGTCATAGTTTATTTTCTTTATTATATTTAGAAAGGCAACAGAGGTCATGTTGAACCCAGATGAGGTACAGATGCCACATAATATCAATTATGTCATGTAGTTTTCATTAATATCTGTTTTATTCCACAGAGCCCAAGTAGGGACTCTGATGTTCATTTTTTGGAATATCGCCCTTAATTAATGATGTCGAATACTATTAATATATAAACTGTATACTATTTTCTGTGTACATCTGTGTGACTTTCTTGGTGTTACCTCTGGTAGTACTTAACTACGGATGATTCATATCTAATCAGTTACAAATGCCCTGTTTTAAGTCAGAACATGCAAAGAGAAGCCTTGCACTGCAGTAAAAGCCAAGTAGACAGGGTTATATCTTCAGCCTTTTTGTACAGGCCAGATCTCTAAGCAACTTCCAAACATCTCAGATTACTACTGCAGATTCCCACTTGCTTGCTCTCCTTTCTTCAGCTCTTTCTTCATCTAAACAGAAGATAAATTCAGTACCATTGCACCAAATCTTAGTAGATTTTTACTGGTGGTCCATATGGTAGTTCTTCTGTTAAACAAAGTAACTCACTATTACAATTTTATTCATTCAATTTTTATTGCAATATACAAGACAAAATATGTTTTTATTCCAAAAAGCGTGATCATTTTACTGTTGCCAAACTTATAACTGGAAAAAATCTGATCTCCAAAATTTTAGCTCAGCTTTAGGTAATTATTTCAAGTAGATGGTATTTCATTCAAATACTTAAATATTTTTCAGTATAGTAACTTCAATGGACATTTGATCTTTCTTAGAAATGACATTATTTATAATTTCAAGAACATATGTCTTCTGGATCTCCTTCAATTAAATAAAGAGAGAAAAATCTATATGTATAAAACTATCAGATAATTAGGTCTTTGTCCCATGTTTTATTCAGTAAGTCATTCAGACTCTTTTATAATTAGTCTGAAAAAATAATATTTAAAACTTCTTACTGTTTACAAAAAAATTAGTTCTTTATCTGTTTTGCACTAACCTTATCCAGGAGTTGACATCTATTTCTAACATCTCAGAAAGACATGAGACAAAAAACTTATTGATTTACTAAATTTTTGAATCACAATACAAATATATTTGGGTTTGTATATTCTTTGTTTCAGTGGAAAAATTCTTTATCTTTGCACAAAAGTTAAAATGACATCTTAATAAAGAAGATATTATTTAATGTTCTGTTCTGTGGGAAAGAGAAATGGATGTTTCTTCGACAGTGGAAAAACTTGTGGTGTCTCTAAAGCTCTGGCTGAAATTTTGTCCTCATCTTCATATTTCTGTACTTAACTGACATCTCTTTCATCCGTATACTGGAAGACTTCAATCCCCTTCATCCATCAGATATGGTCCTCCCTTATAACGTATTCTTATTCCCTGTGCATACAACCATCTCTTCACAAAAGCACCAAGCTATAAATGCATAATAAATTACAGCTTGCAGAAATATTTTAGGTCCTTAGACAGTCCTAGATCTTAAAATTATTTAGCCTGATCCCAAGCTTTAGTCAGGCCTATGCAGCTTTTCAATTCTTTGTGTCATATAAAAATGCAAAGTAATTCTCTAAAAAGAAACAGAGCTTGGGGCAGACACAGTATTGTATTTAGGAATGAAGGAATGAAGGAATTTACAACATATACCTGAAATGAGCAAAATAAAGGAAATACACGGAGCATTAGTCTTCATCTTTTCTAGTTGCATAATGATAAAAACTGCATGAAGCAAAGTTTGCAAAGACGGAATGATACTGCAAAATGTTTCTGACTTTCATTGAAAGCACTTAGATAAGTAAATATTGGAGTGGAACTTATAAGTTTGATAAGCTTTTAAGAGATGTTCAGACAAATATACAAAAGCTGGATGAGCAAGATTGTAATCTCAGTGAGACTCTCCATGGATACCCACAGATAGATAAGCAGGAGAAAGCAAAAGCATCGAAGCTTGAAACTGAATTTATAAGTGGCAAAGAGATTTTAAGCTAAGGCTTAAAGTAGGTCCATTAAGCTACCACGTGATATGGATGCATTCTGAAATTAATTAGATAAAATATAAGCAGATAGACAGGACTGAGATAGTAATAGTATATATAGTCCAATCCCTTATTTTCTCTATGTATTTTTATTAAAAATATGTAAACTATTTTTTTTCTGAATATGTATGAAATATGAAAACACTGACACTTGCAGTGATTTTCTGCTCTCCAAGGACATGTATAGCTTATTTAAAAAATTAACTATAAAACTATATTCACTTGCTGTGTTACAACTAGGCTTTGGCAAACGTCATTAGTTCTAACACAGCCTCACATGGGCTCTATTTTCAAGTACTTTGTCTATGGAAGATAAACTTAATATATTGAGTTACAAATAGAGACCCAGCAGTGAAGAATGACTGTCTAAATAGTTTTGTTTCTTTGGATAAGATTGCCCCTACTATAGTATGTTTGTGTCTCCAACATGAAAAAATGACACTGTAGCTTCACATAAAGGAACATAGCAAGTTCATTCTAAAATCAGTCATTACCTCTTCAGTCATTGCCACGTTCATGTGATACATTTTTGTTATTTTTATATAATACGTAGTGTGGAAAGACAGAGAATGGAGAAAGCTTTACTGCATATTAATACTTCAGGCTGCAGTTTGAGGTGGTAGCCCATGTGCCTACAGCATCCATATAGCTCTGACTACATAGTGCAACTCAGCACAGTGCAAACAAGACCCTTGATAAAGACAGAAATAACCAGTTTGGGAGTTTTATGCAAGATTGTAATAGTTTGCAGAACAATTAAGGTAAAATAATTAATTTTAAGGTGTACATATACTGTGAACAACGTAGCTGATAACCCTGAGTTTGTTGGACTTTTTTTGTTTGTTAGGACAGCACAGAAAAGTCAAGAGATATCTTGATTGTACCTGTATTTTTGGTTTTGCACAAGGGTTATTTGGATAAGCCACTTAAACTTTGCATTTTCCCATTTCCCTTAGAAATTCAACTTAATGTATGTTTGCTTCAAATAACTTTCAAAGATGCATGAAAGAATAGGTAATATATACATATTATTGATATCTTTTTATTAACTGTTTGCTTCTTCTTGGGTGAGGTAAAGTTGGAATTGAAGACTAACAATTTTCTTTTTAATCTTACATTTATTTTACAGTTCCGATATTTATGTCATTAAGTGCTTGTTTCAGCATGTGCTTCCCCAAATCTGTATTACAAGAAGATGAATTTATAAGAGAAGAGTAGATTCAGTCCATAACCATTTGATACTACTACAATTGGGACCGACATATGGCAAAATGATAAAGTGAAATTTGAATTCCCAGGGGAAGAAATAAAATCTAATTATTCACAGTTGTTAACTCTTTACTTACACTGTGATGATTTAAACTGGACATGCTACAAAACCATCAAGTGTCTATGTAGTAGGCTTTTTTAATAATTGTTTTTATTAAACTCTTCAAGCTCTCTTTCAAATTTGGATAAGGATATCAGAAATTAAGTTGTTTTATCTCATAATGAATTTCTATTGAACCTTCTATTTCATGTGAAATTGCAAAAAGACAGTTACTGAAACAAAATAGTTTTAAAATTTATTTTAATTATGATATATTATTTCACTAGTTATATAATTTGATTAAGAATGTGGGTATACCACAGAAACTCAGGGAAAAAAAGTGAAAAAAAGTTCTTTGATAAAAAGTCAATATGCTTGATCTGTCCGAATCCAAAAAAAAAAAAAACTTGTAAAGAAATAGTGCATTTGAAAATATTTCAATGGAAGGCTCATTTATGTTTGCTTCTGTCTTAAAAAATTAACTAACTAAATCAATCAAAACCAATACCAAATATTATATATGATTAGATTAACATGCCCCCGTAAAGAAAAATGTTAGATTTGAATTCAGGCATTTAGTTCTGTTACTGTCATCAGAATTGACAAATCTGTTATTTCCTTTTGAAAATCTGTATAAATATACTGAGGTACACTGGAAAAAATATTTTAAGAGCTTGGAAGATGTCTTTTTGGTACTGTTAAAGTACAAAATAAAGGTTTTCCAGGGCATTTCATCCCATTTCCCAATTATCGTTCAGAATTTAGCTTTTTGAGTCTTCTTTCAAGCAAACATAAAACTAGCAAGATTCTCCCGGCACACCTCTTCTCAGGCCCTGCATCATATAATCTGTTTCATGAAACTGTCCAGCTCACTTAAAATCCTCCCAGGTTTCTGGCCTTCAGTAGCTTTTCTGGAAGGCAGTCCTATAACCTCACTGTTCTCATGGTTTAGAAAGTTCTGAGGCTAATTCTGTTCATGGCAAGTGTCTAACCTGTTGCTCTTGTGCTTTTAAAGATCAAATTGTCCTCCCTTGCAGGGCAGGGTCTAATAATATGACATATTTAATATTCATACAGTTCTTGCTCTTGCAGTGTTTTCTTGCAAGACAAGCTGTGTTCTGAAAAACTCTTGGAGAATGTGGACAGATGTTGACTCAGACAGAGATCTCACTAGTGTTTTTACACTAGTAGTAACTCTTTGCTGCTTCAATTGAATTTACCTTGTGTTGTATGTCTGAAGAAGTTATTTGTGTTTTACAGATTCCCGTGTCAGAAAAAAAGGCATGTTTACCTCCTGCCTGATTTCTGGCTGATGAGCTACTGAAAAGTAGTTTTGCAATAGTCCCTGGGGAGATTCTTCACATCAAATTTAAGAAGTTTAAAAGTTAGGAACCTAAGGCAGTCTTCCAAATATCCTTTACGGATGACTATAGAAAATCTCCATTTACCCCATTTAGACATGTGTCTAAAGTAAATAATATAAAATTACCAGTGGATTTGTTCACATCTTTCTAGTGATTATACAAGGAGACTCAACAGCTGTGAAGATACAAAGTTTTTAGATGAATTGGATGAGATGAATCCCATCTTAACTGGAGGACACTGTACTTTGTACTTTCATCCCCTGTTTACTATTCCAGACCATTTTTAGCTTTGCATGGTGTTCCTCTCCCTTCATGCTGGCTTTTCCTATAAAATATTCCTATTTTAGGGGTGAAATAATGAAAGTAAAATTGTACATAAAATGAATGCAAAAACTGCTTCAGGAGAAACCCTACTGGAGTAATCTGTTTTAGCCCAGAAGTTCCTCTTTCAGCACACTTCACTGGCATTTCCTCTGCAACAGTCACTTTAGTCAGCACCTTCATAGTCTTATTCTAGCCTTCTTTTTTACCAGTTTATCAGATAATCTCCATTGTGACACCTTACCAAATGTTCTGCTGAGGTTCAGATAAAATCTAATCTCTCTGTGCAGTTCTTTTGTCTGAAAAAAGGTATCCTATCAGGCTAGTCTGACATGACCTACCTTTACTAAGCCATTTTACATTTTATTCTATTGTCCATTTACCTTCAAGCTGTTAATTATTCTTTCCTTCAAATTTTATCATAAGATTAACATAGCGCCTGAGGTGTAAAAGGATAAAGAGTTTTAAGTCATTTCTTATTCTCTAATGTTGGCACAAATCCTGTTATGATTTGAGCGTATTTTGCAGCTCTACCTAAGTAACATCTTCATTAAAAATCTTTCTATTGGATCTGGTAATACATAGCCATTTTTTAGGGTTCTCAGATGAAAGTGAGCTTGTGAGTTGACTCAAGTGCAATAAGTTCTTTAAGCTTTACTTTTCCCTTGACTATGGTTATGGGCATATATTTGCCTCACCCCACTGACTTCACTGAAGACTTCCATTTAATTTGGGGATCACATATTGATTTCTACTATGGTATTTCATCTTCTTTGATAGAGCTACTTTTTTTCCCCAGTAGATGAAAAATTTTTTGGCATTTCCCTGAATGTCTTTTTTTTTCAAGGAGGAATTAATTTTGCCATTTAAAGTTTTAGGGTGTTTTTTATCCCATCCTTTTAGGCTTTCTGCTTTTTCAAATATTATTTTTTTTTTCATTTGGATCTGGAGACACGATGCACAGGGATTTCCCTTTCCTTGACGTGCAAGTACTAATTAATATTTAAATATTTGATATAAAGAAATTCAGGTGCCCATTTTTATTTTTTGTCTGAGAGGACTAATATTTTCAAATAAACCTCAAGGGAGCTCTTGAAAAGGTGTTTTAAAGTATGTCCTCTCTGCAAAGTAGTTTGTTTGACTGGTAAAATAAATAGCTTCTAATAGTAAAATTAAGCTTATATTACTTGCACACTTTTAAGAGAGTTTCTGGTTAATCAAAGCTTATTTTCAGTGACTGTGTCATTGCTTAAGTAGAAAGAAAAAGGTCTTGATATTAGTGATCAAGCAACTTTTCAAAACACTAAGTCATTAACAGTAGTTGACTAAAAGGCATTTTGCAAAGGAAATAGAAGAAAATACTGCAGTGGCATCACATTGCTCAGGAACAATTACAGAATTGTTGTACTCTAAATAGCAAATGCCTGTAGACACGTTCCCAACAAGAGTAGATGTGGCTGTCCCATGAGAAACACTTTTGCTGTCAACATTTAGAAAATTGCTAATGAAGTAGAGAAGCCAACATTCCCTTTTGCAAATGTGAAAAGAGGCTGTTATATGCCCCACTGGAAATATGCTGCACCACTTGCTGAATGCAAAAGGCTTTGCATGACAGTCAGAGGTCATCAGTTTCTTAATCAAGATTATGGAATGAAGCAGAAACAGCTGTTACCTGCTAACCTATCCTGATGTTTAGGACTGGGATCAGCTGGTTACCCAGGGTTTTGGATTTTTTTCATTCAGTTTAACATAATCTAAAAGAGATTTTTATTTTATTTAAAAGATAATTATTTGCCAAATTATTTGAAATAAAGGGCAGAGTTGCAATGTTTAATGAGAAAAACGAATGCTAATAAAAGGAGGAAGCCTACATAATTTTGAGTAGCAAAATATTAGTTCAAACCTTTCTTTTGTATCCATGATCTCTCCCACTGGCTGTATTCAGGCTAAGACTGAATTTTTCCCAAATTATGGGTATTTGCAGAAGACAGTCAAGATCTGGGGCATACCCTTTTTATCTGCATAGTCAGTGTTCATCTCTCCTGAAAGAGAGGAGGAAGAGGACAGAAAAGAAAATAATTCATATTCAGACAGTCTGATGCCTCTAGTTCTTTAGTATTCATCAGTCCAATTCATTTCTGGTAATTGTTTGCTATGTCCTGTTTTAGAGATATTCATGTTTAATTAGCCCAGATGAACAAATGGCATCCTTCCAGCCAGACTGGCTTCCATGCATCTAAACATTGGACATCAACAGTTAGGCATCTGTTGTCTAGATTCCTTTTTTGAGCCAAACGAAAGAAACAGGCATTTGTAGCGTGTGACTCACATGATCTATTTTTGACATCTGTGTACATGAGGGTGGGAGGAGTGGCATGCTAGAGACACCAGTTTGTCTCCACCGACTATAAAAGAAGCCTTGCCATCCTGCACAGATTTAGGGATTGTCAGCCTTAGGTGGGGTGATTCCCATCCTTAAGGACAGTTCTTTTACTAGGCTAGGTTTTTACCAAAGCAATGACTCATGAGTAAGTCCTCTCCTCATCTTGCAGAGCTGGGAAATTTCCATGTCCCAGAGAAAAACTTCTCCTTTTCCCTCTTCACTTACCCGGCAATTACAGTGTAGCCAGGACTGTTTATGTAACTCAGGAGAGAGCTCTTGTTTAGGACCAATCCCAGAAATGACCTGTCAGTGGCATTAACTGCCTTGGGAGGTTATGATTCTTCTTCATGACAGTGGGATGAAGACAATGAAAACCTGCCCTGGAAGATCTGGGTGATGTACAGGAGTTCTTGGTATTGCTCTTCTCTGTGACCTCTTATAGTTACAGGACTTTAGCAGCATTCTGTTTGCACCTGCAAATGTTCCATAGGCAAAGAGAAAGAAATTGGGATAATCAGTATGGAAACTCAAACAAAGCAAAGCTTTCACAGAAACAGTGTTTGCAGTCAATAAAACCCCTTGTAGATGTTCCAAAACTGAAGTAATTGTGAACAACCGTAGACAGGAGCATTTAGAAACATCCGTAGTGTCTGAGTATAAACATCTTCAAATGCTTTCTTTTAAGTCAAACCTAAATGCTTGTGCTGTCATGTTCAATGATGAATTGTTGCTGACTTAAGGCTCCTAGTGCCTGATCCAGAACATCAGACTGAATATAAGATTTCTCTCCAGAAATATCATCCGGTTAGCTTTGTCCCAGCAGGATTTTTTTAAGGCTTCCATCACTTCAACTTCGTAAAGTATCAGGTATTTGATCTGCATATAGCATAAAACCAGCACAAAATCCTAATGTCACCATAAAGAGCTTATTATAGCGTGCTTTGTGAAACGTGACAGTAATGTGATTATGTCCACACCTGACCTGGTGCAAAATTGAATTATATTGGGTGATCTGCCAGAGGCCAGATCTGATATAACTGTCGGTGAAGCTTAGATTTTATCCTGCTACACTTATGTGAACTTACCTGCCTATTCTAAGGAGAATGAAGAGATAGTGATAATAGAGAGAGCACCTAGTGAAGGTATTAGGATGACAAAAGTGCTTGTATTGCAGTAGTATTCTCTTCCCCTAAGGAGAAGTGAATAATAATCTGGTTCCTGGGAGGAATGACAACAAACAGACAGTCTCATTGTAATTAAAAAGAAAAAAAAATTCGTTTTAATAAAACATGTTTGATTTATTAATTTTTTATTTCTAGATTTCCTAGTAGGAAAATAATAATGGAGAAGTAGAGATGCTGAGCTTTGCAGTTCAAATAATATTCTGGTGTTTTTCTGGTGTAGATTTCATTAATTAAAAGCAGTAGTAGTCTCAACATCCTAGTATTTGTCTACATTTCAAAGCACACTAGGGCTTTAGTTTTGAAAGCTAAAGTATAGCAAGCTGTTAATGGAATTTATATTTGTTCTCCCAGGAGACTTAAATGAAGTCTTGAGGGTAGCCACAATCCCTGGCGAGAATTTTCTTTCCTGTTAAAATTGACTTGGACAGGACTTGCTTTCATGCCACATTGAAATTGTCTGGAGAAAAGAATCTCTGTGGGAGACAACACACTTTTTTCCCGTGTCCCTGCCTCTGACCATCCTAGCAGAGCCGCTGTATCTTAGGCATTACCAGAGGAGAGAAGGAAACCAATACTTCCCAGTTCTGGAAAAGAAAACCACTCAAAAAAAAATATGCTTACTAGATCCCATAGACTAATAATGAAAAGTCTGTTTGATCGCTAACAACTTACTCTTGACCTCATGAACTGGAAAATATTTTCTGTTGTCTTTGGACAAGTCTTGTCAGGGAATTGTTTCAGGATTTCTTGGGTTGTATGAAGTAACTTAAAAGGTGACTTGATTAGATTCTAAAACATTATTTATTCAGTGTACTTCTGTTTGCTAATTATGTAGCGCAAGCAGAAGCAATTAGCTGTCAGTAGAATATTAGCAATAATATTTCTGTGATATTGCCTCTACAGAGTTAGCACCTGCATTAAATTTTTGTTCTAAATCACCCACCTGTATCTGCCTCAGTTTCTGCATTAATAAAGTAGGAAAACTGGTTTGGAAAAGTTGGGTAATATAGACAAGTCTCCTCATAAAACAAAAAAATGAAATAATATGTTATTTGCGTAAATTTTTTTCCTATCAAATAGATGCTTTGAGGCAAATTTATTTTTGCATTTACCTAGCTTGAAGTTACTAAAACTGCTTTGTAAGTCCAAAGCAGAGATTTGCTAAATAAAAACTTGCCAGCTAAATATAAACTTTCTTGCTAAATATAAACCTGAATTCTTACAGTCAAATGTATAAAGTTATTTGAAATTGGATGTATAATGTTATTATTCTACTACTTTTTAATGAGGATAAAAACAAACGAACGAATGCTGATGGGATACCATATCTAGCTGTAGGGGATTTGACTCTACAATGCCAGCTACTTTGTAACTGCTATCAAACTTTAGGAAAAAGAAATCAACTTCTTTTTAAAAAGAAGTTGAAAAAAAGTCAAAATATTTAGAAAAGCATTGGAGAGGGAAAAGAACCATAAGTTATGTGTGCAGTTTAGGTAGGCTGAAGATAGGTTTTAAATCATTTTCCATTTAAAGCAGATAAGTATCTGCTAAATATTGATCGTGGTGGGAACTGATTTTCTGACAAAACCAAAAAAAGCAAACAAAAAGATAATGATTGTGTGCTGGTTTTGGAGAATTGTAAGTGTCAAATATACCTGCCAGGAAGCCAAAATTTACATCAGTCTTAGAAGGTGATTTGAAAGTGTGATATACATCCAATCACTGGGCATATGGCATGAATCCACCTTCCAGCCTGAGAGCCATTTAGCCATTTTGTGGCATTAATGTGTATTTCAGAGGCAAACTAACCTACAAACAACTGAAGGATACCAGTTAACTGCCTGCATGGAGAGAGAGAAAACAAAACCCAAAGGGACAGCCCCACTGCTGAAATCCTTTTAAATCTCCTGCGCCTTTGCACCAGCTATGCCTTATAGAGCTATGAGCAAAACCAAACAGGAAAGATCTTAGACCTGTTGCACTGCCAAATATTTTGTGGTCTCTGGGAGCTTGAGAGTTGAACTACGAGACCTGTGTGGTATGTGAAAGTGCTGGAAAGGATTGTTTTAAGTCGGGAGGCGGTGACAGTGCTGCTGGATCTCAGTAGCCTGCTGAGGTGCCAGACAGCTTCTTCCTTTAAAAAGTTCAAGTGAAGTGATCCAACAGCTAGTAAGTTTATCCATTAGGGTCAGGTGAAGTACAAATTTCCTAATTACCGTGACCTCTCTGCTTAGCACAAGGAGGGGAATACACTCTGTGGAGTTTGCAGAATCAGAGTTACATTTCTTTCTTTTGAATCTACCCTCCAGTCTTTAAAAGCTCACAGTTCTTCCATAGAGCTGGAATACCAATTTTGTGATGGAGTTGTACAAATTGCAAACTATAGTTACAATAGCATTTCTCTGAGGAAAAGATGCACTAGAAAAAGTTGTTGTGCAAGACTGTCCCACCCAGAGGTGGCTGTCATGGTATCAGTGGCCATTCTTTGGGTGAGGGCTGCTGACAGTGCTGGCCTGGAGCCCTCTCACCACAACTTGCCACTGCATCAGATCCATCAGCGAACATAAGAGCTCCAGTCAGACAAGGTAGACATCAGTGGCTTCTCATAGAAACTCTAAGCTCACATAACGTCACTGAATCTCTGAGTCTGGTACAAAAAGGTACATCCAGAATGAAGGGCTTCCATGCCATTTGTCAGAGCTGAAATAATGCAATGGTCACTGTGCTACAAGAGCCCTATATCCTTTTTGTATACTGTGAAGTAAAGCTCAGTACTTCAAACTAGTTATGAAGGCAAGTCTAAGAAGTTCAACACAGTGTTTCACAGCTTGTAATTACCTCAACAACAGGCCTTTAAGTCACAAAATAATGGGAAGGAGATACAAGGATGTAGCCTGTGAACAGAGTCCAAGCAGCCATGGGTGGTGTTCACTTTGGGTTCCTTGAATCTCATTTCGTGACCTCCCTGATTTCTAAAGAGCCATGTGGTGTAGGGGTGAACAGAGAAATTATGCAGTGAGAGATGGAGGATGACCTTCTGAAAATCTGTTACAGAGGGCAGGCCTGGCAGTGTGTGGCCTCCTCCACGCATGTGTCTGTCTCTTATACTGCCCCAGTCGCAAGGCTGTGCTTGTACCCCAGCAGCTCTCATGCTGACAGACACTGTGACAGTTTTCCTTTTTTCAGCCTGTGCTTTGGAAGCAGACAAGTGCTTTATGTGGCAAGGCATTAGAAATCCTCCTAATGCTGCCTAAAGGTGGCCAGGGGCAATAAAGCATTCCCTGTTATTTTTTTGTTAGGCAGACTGACTTACATACAGCTATAGGGCATGTTGCAAAGTACTGCCTTTTAGGCATTCTTTTTGCTTGCTCCTGCACCCAGATCTTTGCTTCTTGTAATAATTGTGGTGATCAGTCCCTGGGATGCTTTTCTCCCATGGGATCATAATGCATTTGGAATGAAACACATATGAGTTGGTTTGCCACTACAATACCAATCAGACCAGCTCCAAAAGTACCTGTTGTGATTTCTGCTTTCTGCTGCTGTTGCTGCTCCCTGACCAGAAACCTTACTCACTCAAAAGGCAGCTTTTTCCCTTCTCCTTCCCCTTCCCTGGCTTACCCCTATGACTTTCTCTCCTCCTTCTCCTCCCTCTTTTCTGAAACTCATTGTTTTTAGATTGAAAGCAGACTCCGAAAACACGACAAACTGTTTTCTCTGTTTTGAAACAGCCCTTCCTGCGCATACTGTGTATACAGAGTCACTGGCTGATAGTTCGGATCAAGTACCATTCACTGGAGAGAGCAGGAAGGAATAAGATGATGTGAATGATGAAAAATTCTTTATGAGGAGAAATTGCACTAATGGTAATGTAAAGACTGCCCCTGACTTTAGAGGTCTCTCCTGCAGCAGGGCACCAGCAGCAACAGGGCAGCATCTGGGATGAGAATCCTTTGGAATCTCACTATGTAGTAAGTGGCAGTGTCTTTTGACCAAATCTGGGCCCAGTGTAATGACATAGGAGGATTTTTATCATTGCTGAATTTTAAACTGTATTAACAATGCAGGCATACATTTTCACTTTGTCAGTCTTTAAGAGCAGCTGAAAAGTTTCAGTTTCCAATTAAAACTCAGCAGCAAAGTAATTTTTGAGTCAGGTCTAGGTTTTCCAGGTGGGAATCATCATAGAGACAACAGATTTGTGGGTCTTTTTCTTTGAGCCTTGCCTAGATTTTGTCCCTAATGAAGAATGTGGGTTTTTGTCCTTAAAGAGAATGTGGTTTTTCAAGTAATTCAGTTCATTGCGTGGGTGGGCTTGACTTTGGTCATACTTTTTTTAGTCTTCTTTCAGAGGAGTTGTTACTTCACAACTGAGTTTGTGTCTTTATGCTGTAAACAAGGAGTGTGAGTCAATTTTTAAAAAAACAGCCAGTACCAAAATAATCTGCATTACACAAAGATGTCGAGGCCGTTAATTTTTCATCCCATAGTCAGTAACAGAAAAATTTTCAGCTTTGTGAATAAAATCCTGCAGTTGTCCAAATGATGCACATCTTCACTTTTTCTGCTCTTTAGTGGCTCCTTGCTGCATGTTTCATCACAAGTTAAAGGGCTTTGCTTCAGGGTTATATTCTCAACCATTCCAGGTAGTCTGACTAAATTCTTTTGCATCCTACTAAATGATGAAACAGGGTTAGTAACCAGAAAAGTTTTCAGTAAAAGTCTTCACTCCTCTGTGGAACTTGCTCCCTCTGGTGTTTCAACAGAGACAGTGCTTAGTGATTTTTAAATCCAGAGTTATAATTTAATTACATTATAATAATGAGGAATTTTTTTCTTTATAAGATCTGTAAAAATATTAGAAAAATTTACTGTATCTTACTGTAAAAACAAAAATTCTTTCAGTTAGTATTTTCACAGACACACTAAGGTGTCATTGCAATGAATGCAAAGAACCACGCACATACCTTCCTGTATTGGTCTGAATGCCATCTTCACTATATATAATCCTTCCATCTGCATTCCCAAGTTTTATGCTTAGGGCATTAAAGAAAAATAATTTGTCTGTCTAATTTTGGAACCTTCATGTATAAACCACTTGTTACTTGTTTTTGTTTATATTGTAAAGCTGTTTGTATCTGTGACGCTAGAAAAAAATGGCATGTAAGCATGCTTCTAAGTTAAATCAATACCAGTTCTGCTACATCAGAGTTTGGACACGTTCTTACAACTCAAATAAGATTGACTGGATAAAATCATGTATCATGTAGACAAAATTTGTATGTAGCAATTGAAGTGTTTTTTGCATGCCTGAGATGTTAAGTCACTCAGACAAGCTCCTTATTGCACTGTGGGGAAATACCATCACCTATTTGTTTTAGTTCTCTGTGCTTTATAAGTCAGAGTACTTTTGCCAGTCTTTCACTCCTGCAGTCATTTTGTTTGGCTCAACTGAAGGATATTTTAAACAACCTGGAAAGGAAGAGTTTAAACCTTCCAGGTGAGCATTATGAAAGGTGTTTTTAGATTGGCATGTTACATGGGGCGTGTTGCTGCACTTGCAAATGGCATAAAAAGTTATTGCCTGTCAGGTGAGATGGAGTGACTGGTTGTATATGTGTACATTAAACCTGTCCCCACAATGAAATAAAATGTTCACCCAAATGAGGGAGTAAAGAAAACATTTACAAATTCTCATCTGCCAGATGGCAACTGCTTAAGTTTGCTTGTTTGATCTCTTGTAATCATCTGCAACACAGAAATCAAAACGAGAGCAGGAGTAGGTGCAAAATCAGCTTGTGTCTTTTGAGTGTATAATATTTTGTTAACTGATGCTCAATCTCTTATATTGAGGAGAATAAAATGCTTGAAGATCCTTATGCCATTGAAGTCAGCATGAGTTTTGTCGTGGGACCGTGAACAAATCCTTAAGAGGCATACTTCTATCAATCTGTAAAATATCTTAGTGTAGTGCACAATCATCTATGATCCAACAGCTACACACATATCAAAGTGTATAATGCCAGAAAGAATCAAACAGAAATTGTTTAGACAACCTTTGGGATGATACCTTTGGTTTCTATACAGCACTCACATTCTTTGGGCAAAAACATTTATGGAAGAATGCAACCATTGATCCTGGATAAACAAAGATAGGCTTTTATTACCACAATGTTTCTGGTGAGCTAATCATGAAAGAGCATAAGGTTAAATAAAAATCTTAAGAAAAATTTTATTATAACCTTCCTATACTCTTCTGTTCATAACAGCTTGTGATGCTGTCCTCATACTTTCTAACAATGCATTTCTGTAGATGAATGATTCTACAATGTGGAAAAGCCATAAGTAATTCAAATGCCTAACAGTTGAATGAGCACATAAGAATGTATTGTCCTTTCTCTAAAGATTCTTAAAGTCTTTATGTATAACTTAAAGTTTCTTTAAGTATAGTTAGTTTTATTCTATCCACTACCCCATAAACTTATAATTATAATGGTAATAATGTCATTTTCCGTAGAAGTATGTTTATCTTTCTGTACAAATACATCTTACACTTGTGTATGTAATATGTGCAGATAAGGATTTTGTTTTATAGCAACTTTTAGTGGTGAATATAGATGGTTAAATTCTTGAAAGATCTGTATATATCTAGTATATATTATCAGACAGTTATGTCTTTGATACTTAAATGCTTTCTGATGCCTGAAAATTTCCATTTAAAAAGTAGAAAGAAAATATTATTTTTACTTCTGTTTCTTTTTGTTTGAGTCCTTATATAGCAGAGAAATTCCTTTTAAAAAGCAGTTGTAATTAACTGCAATTGCTGATATAGTTAAATATTGGTCCTGAAAGGAGTGTTTTAATGACAAAAACAGAGCTCTACTTTGTGTCCTATATTACTATAAGCATTTTAAAACCAGCATTAATGATAGATACATTTTCCATACTCAATTTTTTCTAGTAGAAAGGAGGTAATAAAATAAAGCCCATACAACACATGATATTAACACAAGAGTCTGACATTAATGTTCAGATGTCAGTCCAAAAAATAAGTGAATGAGGATTAAAAGGTTGTCTCATTATCACAGATATAAGTTGCTGAATGCAAACATGCTGTGCACATATCATTGCCTTTGACACAAATGGTAATTTTAAACCTTAAGTAGAAGGGCAACTCCTTATATATCTGTTTTCTTGGAACTTTATAACCAGCCCTGCAGTCTGGAAAACAAAAGAGTTGTTTGTGTGTCATCTGGTTTCTTCATAAATATTCAGGGAAGACTTTTGTTGATCTGTGGAAGCTGCCTCTACGGACATTTTAAATATCTAAATATGCATTGTTCATACAGTCTTTGCTCTCATAAATACTCCATCCTGTTTGGCTAATCCCCATGTAAATTAGATTTGAGTGGCAGGACTTCCTTCCTTGTAGCCTAACAAGGGTTCGAGTGGTAACCAGGCTCTTGCTTTCTGCTTTTGCTCTTCGAAGTGTGTAATTGAGGTTGTAGTGACAGGGGTAGAAAATTGGAGCAGGGCTGTTGGTGATGGAAATACTCCTGCTCCACAGCCCACCCTCCAAGCAGAACATCCAGAGGGTAGCCAGGAGTGGCCACTGCTGCAGTGAGCAGGGTGGATTCCCAGCCACCCACTGCCAGGTCTGCCAGCCACTGCAAGAAACCTGAGAGACTGAGCCCTGTAAAGTTTGTATTAATAGAAACAGTAACAGCCTTTTACCTTTAGGAGATATTCTGTCAATACACTGTAAATGTAAGGGATATTCTGTAGTCACTTAAATATCTTGGGGGAGATTTGGAACTAGATGATCTTTAAGGTCCCTTCTAACCCAAACCATTCTATGATTCTATGATTTTATATCATGTATACAGATTGCCTTTAATTTCCAGAATTTCCTGCTAGTAGCTGCAAAGATCAGTACAAAAATGGCCCCATAAAGCCAAGAGTTCTCACTTTACAGAGCATATAGATGATCCGAAAAGGCAAAGTGCTCTGTCCAGTATCATCTGCTTGCTCTGTTAAAGCTAGAGCTATCTTAAATGTATGTCCAAATTTATCTTCAAAAGAGTTTGGACTCCCCTCTCCTAATGGTAAGTGTGGCTTCTTTAGCATGCAAGTTTCTTCAAGCACATATGAAAGATTGTGATCACCTTGAACTGCCCCTGCTAGCATCTTTCTGCAACTCTGGCATAGAAACAAAAATGAAAATGACAGTGGAATGGCTGTGAGGGTACATGATCTTAGATTAACAGTTAATTAAATTCCAGTCAGAATGAGAACAAAACAAAACAACAAAAAAAAAAAAAAAAAGATCAAGCATATGAGGCATCCTTAGTCAGATACTCATGTGATATGTAAGAGAGCCAGTGTTCACATCATCCCTTTTTTGGCAGATTTAGTTTGCAGTTTCAGACTAATAGAGATTTCCAAAGGATGAGTTTAAAATACAGAGGCAGAGACTAGTTGAGATTTGATCATTAGGACACTCACATGTAGAAAGGTATTGTATAGTTTGAGTCCCTATTGCCATATGAAGTGGAGAGGGTCAGATAAGTGAGATTAAAGCACAAAACCAAAATTGTGTCAGCAGTAGGATTCATCGGACTGCCTTGCAAAATTCATTCATCCTGCCTGCGTTGCAAAATGGACTTGTGCACAGTAAACAAGTGCCAGTCCATGTGCATGTGTGTTTCTCTCATATTTCTTTCTCTTTTTTTTTAGAGCTTCAGTTTAATCCTATTGCAGGATGGGAGAAAAATCTAGAATCCCAGAGAAATTTGTGAGCTTAAAAAATAATTGTTTCTTGCACAATTATGCTTATAGAAACTCTTTTTTCCTTCTCATGTTCACTCCTGGAATTATTTTGGGTTAGTCACTGTTCATTTGGGTTCTGTTTTACACTGAGTTTACTTTTCATCTGTTTGCCCTTGTTTGGATAATGTTAAAACAGATGAATCAAACCAGGAGAGAAAAGAATACAGAATCACAAATGAGCACTCAGAAAAATTTTCTTCATAACTTTTAAATAGATCTCTCTGGACTCTAAACTCAAATTTTCTTGTTGACAGATTGACCAGCAAGGACCTTTCCAAGAGTGCTTTACGTGTAATTTTAACTAATTTCTTCCTTTCCATTCTCCATAAGAGAGTAGTGAACTCCACACACAGGCTTTGCACAATTTTTGCGATTTTTTGAACATTCTTAATGGAGACTGTACATCTTGTTAAATTTCTTGAAAGCAGCTTTTTTTCTTTGTTCTCAAGCTGATCACTCTTCTATAAAATAAACAGGTCTTTATGCTTGTAAGAACAGCATTAGAAATTGAATGTTCCTCTCTCAGCCTTCCTATGGCAAATGAGCTGGTACAAATGGGAGAGGGATGGTCTGCAATGAGAGCAGCATGAAACAGTCAGCAGTCACTTTGTCTGGATGAAGTTTCAGACCTCGTGTTTGTGTATTGATCAGACTGGCAAAAAATGTGTTATTAACAAAGCTGTCCTGCTGCTCCTGGCTGAATGCATTCTTTTTGCTGCCTACTAGGAAATCTTTCTGATATGACCAGAGGCATCATTATCCATAGGTGATGCCGATAAATATGAACACTAGCATCACTCATTAAAGCAATGGATGGAGATGGAAGTGCATATCCATCAGTAATATGTAATCACAGCACATTAAGGAATGATAGAAGATGTCTTGCATTTAGCACACCACTGCCAAAGGAGTGGGTTAGGTGTTCCTAATAGATAATTTCCTGGCCTCTTTTTGAAGATCTACACCTACAAAGATTATATAACCTCCTTGGAAGCTTTTCCAGTGCATCAGTGCCATTAAAATCAGAAACTTTTATATAGTTTCTAATCTAGGTTTACAGAAGTGTAAGCTCACTGCTTCTTGCCTCATTGACCTTGGTCTCAGAGGACAGATTACTTCTTTTTTGCCAGAAGCAGGAGCTCTCTAGATGTTTGAAGACTGTTGTTATTTTTTCCCTCTTATGGAAATAAACTTTAAGCTGTCAAGTCAGCCAGTCTTTTCCATCAAGCCTTCTCCCACACCCACACCTGACTGCTGATGCTTGCTGTTTGAGTATCACTGCCATTTGAGGTCATTTCTGTGGAACTGCATTTCAGTTCTGTTCTGTCTTTTAAAAGTTTTGTCTAGAAATTTAAAAAGGTTTCCCAAGTCCCATCTGCCTTCATGAAGGCCAATAAATAGAGAAAACAAAAACAATGAGCAGGGAAGGGGGGAACAAAAACACCAAAAAACCAATCAAACCACAAAAAGGAACAGACCAGGAAATATGAGGGATTTGTACTTCTTACACCCATGCTTTGATGGTTCCTGATGACAGGGAGGCTGAGGTGTGTCGAGTTGAGAGTGAAGACCCCATGGAGGGCATCCCCTTCGGGGCGCTGGCAATGCCGGTGTCGGCGGGGCCGCTGTCCCCTCCCTTTCACTAGATGGCACCACCTGCCCGATGGACCGGAGAGAGAAGCAGCGCCTGGAAGGATGAGCTCCTCTCAGGGAAGCTGCTCTCTTTTTCCAGTGCCGTATGGCTGAACTGTCCGCATGGCAAACAAATTCGCACACATGGAAGCCTTGTTTCCTCCAGCTGTGCTGGCTTCTTAGAGATCAGGGAATGTCTTTTATACTGCGTCTCACTGCGGGGTCTGAATTGTACCCTGAGTCTTTGTCATTTAAGCTCTTTGAATCTTATCCTGATAACCCTTCTTGGTACCTCTTCCTGTTGATATTTCTTAAATACATGGGGACTGGAAATGAACACTTCTGCAGTCTCAGAAAGATTTATGAAGCTTTGCATGCCAGAACCATGAAAAATACTTGGTATATGTGTGATTTGAGAGCTGTATTAATAGGACAGCTAACGTGAGATCCCAGGCAAGAAGAGCAAAGCTTTCATTGTATATATTCAAGTGTGATGGTAAATGTAACAAACAATGATACATCACCTACAGCAGGAATAGTTATTATCGAACACTACTTGTAAATGACAAAATTAATGGGATTACAGAAAGCACATGACTTGGAACTTCCTGTATATGCAGGCTAATCATAAATATCTGCCTGTTGCAGATCTCCTCTATTGTCACACTCTTAGGCATTGTCTTTTTTTTCTGATACGTGTTTCTGATACAATTTAAAATGCCTCATTTTAAACATAGTTCTTCCCCCCTACTTGATCTTGTGGTGCTTGTTGCTTGCAGTTTCCCATTGCCCATCAGATTGTTGTTAAATTGTTGATGTGGCATCTGGGGGGGAATGTTGCGTAGCAAGTAAAACTGTAGACCCAGAGGCTGGAGTTAACACCATTTATTCTTGTCCATAAACAGTTCCTTGGGAGACAGAAAAAGATTATTTCTGGTTTTAAGAAAAAATAAGAGTTTTCTTTACTACAGGTATATACACATATCTCTATGTGGATTGTTGCCTAAATGGCTGTGGGGAAAAAAAGACTCCAAGCCAAATTAGGTAGGAGATAAGATAAGGATACAAAGGTTTTAATGAGCCCCCAGGCGTTCTGGAATACCCCCAGCGCGCTCCCGAAATCGAGATGTTCCTAGTTTTATAATGATTTTCACCCAATCCTGTCCAGCCACCACCCAGGTTCTGCCCCCACCACACCTCTTGGAAATTGGGTCTGGGGGCGTTTTGGGACCCCTTCTTCTTCATCTTCCTCAGAGCACGTAATGTCCTTGGAGGCTTTCCAGAATTCTAGGCCTGAAGGTTGTTGGGTCTAGGCTATATCTTGTTCCGTAGGGTTAGGATGTTCTTTTATCCTTCTGCCTTGAAAAAGAGACTAAATAGGCTAAGGAATTTAGGGAATTGATATGGGAATGGGTAACAGGGGTTTGAGCTGGTGTGTTAAGGGTAAAGGGATAATATTGCTGCTACTCTAAAATCTACATTTACTACATAACTACGTCTAAGATCTACAAAAATTAAAAAAATCAAAACATCAAAACTCCAAGGTATCAGTATTAGTATGTACATGCGAATATATGAGGTATAGGATGCTGCTGCTTCCAGGAAAAATATTTCTGAAAACTTGAACTTCATGCTTACTGCAGCAAGTTCCTCAAAGCAGCTGGTACATTCAAAACTACAAAAAGAGTCAAAGCTTCAAATAGCTCTTCCCCAGAGCTATTTTAATTCAAGATCTCAGAAGTAGGGATTACCTGTAATATCTTCTTGGTTGAGCAGTACAGCTGAGTAGGATTTTTAGTTTATCGGCAAAGTGTAGTCTGGGTGTTATAAAATATCTATGGACTGCATTTTATTTCTTCATTATGTATTTATTTCCACACCAAACATAACAGCACATTTCCTACAAGCGAATGGATTTAAGTAACTCTCATCAGATGTATAAATAAAAAGGTACTCTGATATTTTACTTACTGTCAAATTAGGTGCCAGCCTTTCTATTAAATTGCAGATCCCATTTCCCACCTACTTAGCTGTATTCAGTTGAACAAAACAATTTCCTCCTTCTGTCCTAAATTGTTTTACAGGGATTTTAAGATGTGTTTACCAGGGGATGTATTTTAAGGCTATGTGA
Organism: Pyrocephalus nanus; assembly: GCA_038380795.1. Classification (NCBI taxonomy): domain Eukaryota; kingdom Metazoa; phylum Chordata; class Aves; order Passeriformes; family Tyrannidae; genus Pyrocephalus; species Pyrocephalus nanus. Next base: position 49,064,648 of record CM076260.1, read on the forward strand.
ATTAACCACAGGTAGAGTTTAACAGGCATGTAGGTATGGAAAGTTTGTTGGGGAAAATAGGTGTTCGGTGCAAATAGTTCTGTTTAGAAGAATAATCTCAAATACACTTTTATGGCAAGCATGTATGACATGTATGCAGTCTGAGTATAGGTGAAGATGAAGATTTGCAGAATAGTTACAGTAATTTCCCACTGATAGGTTATCTTCCTATAAATATTAACACCCTGGCAATGCTTGTATAACAAAGGATCCATGTAAGTCTTTAACATGAGTTAAAAATGTGGATTGTGTTGCTTTGAGTAATCACTGTATCACCTCTCAGTTTTTACTTCCAAGCATAGGTAAGCATGTTGCATGAATCCTTTTAGAAGACATTCTAATTTTTCCACCTGCAGATTATTCATTTTAATTGTTCACATGGTGCAGTAGGGAAGATCTGAAGATCTGGAGAAAATCAGTCTAATTTAACTTCATGTCCGTCCAGCAAAGGGTAGTTACCTCTGCATGGGTTTAATGCTCATCCCATGGGCTGCAATAGTGTCATCACAAATTGATTGGTCTCATGCAGTTTGATAAATCTGTTACACTGCAAACTAGCATGGTAATGTAAAGTAAGGAAGTGAATTCTTTTGAGAAAGAAATCATTTCCTCTAAAATGTAGCAACAGATCCTGTCCTACCTCTAAGTACATCCTTCCTGCTTTGTAGTGCACTGGGAAAACACTGCTATGTTGGCATAAATATTAAGAAAACCAGAAGGAAAAATAAAAATAAGGAAAGAAATAAATTCTATTTCTAAGTTTTGTGTATACAAAACTATGGAAGGTCATTTAAACTACCTATATCAAGACACCTTCCTTACAGGTGTCATGTGTTAGCAGTCATCCTGAAGTCAGGCTGCAGACTTTGCCACATACCATGTGCTTCTCACTACATTTTTTTAATTTGTGTTGTTACCTTTTACTAAAGGAAGGGATCTGCAAGCTTGGAATAAAATGGGGCAAGGACTCCAGAGTGGGGCATACTGTAGCAGTGGGAGTAGTTCTACCAGCAAGGTGGAAGTGGTCTGGGCTACTCTCAGCCACTTGGGAATGCCAAAAAGAATGACAAGAACTGAAAACATATAAAAATAGCCTGGCTTTCTCTTTCACTGTCCATGGACCCCAGTAAAAAATAACAATAACAGTACATGCAAAAGTGTCATGCAAGCATCTCTCTGTGGCATTGTGCTGTTAGTCAAGTCTTGACTGTTCTGCAGCCAGGAAACTGCTGATGTGACGGGAGATGAGGTGGGACTAGAAAGCAAGAGGGTAAAGATTAGAGGCAGATTGAATGGGGTTCTTCTTTCAGATATGAAATGGAGGCTTGTGTCAACTAATGGTACTTGTTAAGCTTGCTTGAAAAGCTTTTGGGAAAAAGTTGTTAACAAGCTATGTTTTCAAGAAAAGATAGAGCCTCACACTGAAGCTGGTTTTGGTTATGGCCAGCCTTGAAGTTCTGGGCTGGCCATCACAGGTCTTTGGTCCTACCCTCTAATACATAGGAGGTGGATGTCATCCTGCTAAGAGATGTCAGAGCAGTAATAGCTTCTAATTTAGGTATTATGACTTCCATTTAAATATAGCTAAAGGTCCTGTGTTGTTCTTGACAGCTTTTATCATGGGAATCTCACCTTGGAATCACAAGGATGGGAGGGAGAGTGGTGGTTCCTGCCTTGTAATAACAACCAGAAGAAACAACATCTGCTTTTTGCTTCCTTAGAAGAATTGCTAGTCATTCAGCCCTTTTTAGTTCAAGGCCTATCTTTAGTTACCAAAGTGTTTTAAATTTTGCAGTAAATTTCTCGTAGGCCACAGGAGTAGAAAACAAGTAGAATAGGAAGTGACCCATGAAATATTAGCAGAGGTCATGTTTTGTGTGTGTTCTGCTGAAGTGTTTCCTTCGGTATATTAAATGTTTATATAGCCCTGCAGTCACTATTAATCCAAGTAGTCATGTTTTTCCTAGCCCACCACAGACCTTTACCTTATGGTGACCCCCTTGAAATTAATCAAGGTGACAATATATTTGTCATCACTGGAAAGTAATTTATTATTTTAGAAAACACGATCTGTTTCTGCCCAACCAGAGCTGGATGTTGCTAAAAATATTGAGAAGGTTAATGTTACATGAGTGGTAAACATCTTCTTTAACAGATGCACAGGCAAAAGGGGTGAAGGCTTCTCTTTTTTTTTCAGATAAGAATGAGAGTACTGTAATTGGTACTGTAATACTAACATCTTTGTCTACAAACTTGGTATCCTCTTTTCATTTATGCTCCTACTTAACAAAAAGCTGCAAATAGCTGGTATTCTTACAGCCTTAACTGCACCAGGATCCTGAACCCCTTGATCTGTTAAGAAACTGCACAGTAAAGAATTGAGGCAATTGCAGAAAACAGAAAAGTACAGAATTTTTGACATTCGTCACATTACAGTTTTTGCTCTTATGGCATTTGCTTCTTCCTAACCTCTTATCTTCCTGAACTGTCATCCCTTTATTCTGTTTTTAAACGTTTATCTCCTGGGGGAAGGAGAGGGATGATTTATCTCTTCCTGCTGCTCCCTGTTCCTGATATCTGCCTCATACCAGGCCTCCACAATGTAACCATATTTTGTCCAGTCATCCCTGCTTCATACTTCACTCTGTTTTCTTATCTTATGTTAACATTTCCTTCCCTCTGTCTCTCATTTCACTTCTGCTGCTCCTACTAGAATACACACTGAGCTTAAATGAAAGGAAAGGAAAGACTACTTATCTAATGTAATTTTAACCATCACCCCCTTTCTCTGCTTGCCTTCATTAGATGAAATTTAAATTCTTTTGCAAAACCTTTTGTGATTAAGGTATTTTTCTTGTGTTTTTGTTGAATGGTCATGATACTTGTTAGATTTATTTGGACTAAAGAAAAAAACACAAGCAAAGAGGTGTCTCTGTTCACTGTAAAAACCTGAAGTACAGTAAGATGGGGAGTATAGCAATGTACAGTGAATATAATTGTCTCTATCGTTGCTGATTGTAATACATTATTGCAGCTTTACTCTGTTAGTCAAATCAATAACTGTTACCTACAAGCCTGCATTCAGATTAAAATTAGGGAAGAACTCCCTACTGGTGTCAGAGCTGCAGAGAATCTGGCTATGGGTATTGATAGCTAAGCTATCATATTGCCTTTGAGTTTAAAAGAAAGTCACATTCTCAGATAATACTTTCATTGTAAGAGATTGTTAAAGCCACTAAATACAAGCTACTAGTTGGCAGCTGAAAGTTTATTTTTCTTGGCTGAATTCTAGGGACTTTTTTTTTAGCCTCATACCTCTCTGCTTAGCTAAATCGTATAAATAGCGGATAAATTACTTTTAATTCAATCAAGTAGGTTCCCCTTAGAAGCAGTGACAATATTAAAAAATTCACTGTGTTTCTATGTTTTAGTTCTGGACTGAAATCTTGCCAGAAATGTGCCTCTTGAACGTTTGCCCATTTTATAATCCAGATAATAGTTAAGGGATGAAAACTACGGTGTGCTGGCAGTGTGGGTTTACAGACACTGAGTCCAAAGGAGTCCAGAGCCAGTAGGTGTAAACTGATCCTGCCAAGGAGAAGTGGTGTAATACAGAGCACAAGAGAAATCCACAATTATTTTTTCTACAAATACAGGTATTATATGAAAACATCTAACTGCATACTTCAATAAAGTAATTTTGCAACTGTAGTAGAGTAGGACAGTTGGATTAAGGACTGGATTATTGTCTGTGCTGGAAATCATGACAAGCATTGTACAGGCTTTTTCTGAGTTTGGTCTGGAGGTTCTGCATTTCCAGCTATGTAAATCCCCATCGCACTTACCATCACAACTGTATTAAGTGCAATTAAACTGCAAGGCAAGACTATGCAAAGAACATCCTGATTAAATTATAATGTCAGATGATACAAGAAAAAATAAACTCCAAACTGGACACAAAGGGAGCCTCTGGTAATATACATAGAAGAAATAAATTATATTGCTTTGAAAATACAACAGGATATCAACGTGATTAGAGGTTCTGGCAGGGCTGTAATATGTAGCAGTTCTAGACACTCATTTTAATTGCTAATATTTCTATCTTCTGCTTAAATAGGAAATATATTTTTCTGAAAGGATACTTGATGGACTGCAAAGGCAATTATTATTTTTGAAAGTATATTTGGAAGATGTTTATAAATGCCTATGGAGGCTAGTTGCTAATTTGCTATCCCAGGCTGTATTTCAGAGATTTCAGATAAACTCCAAGTTGTTTAGTGGCAAGAATGGAAATTGAACAAAATTGCATTTGCTCCATGCAACATATATGTGTTGTGCATAAAATACTTAGATTTTGCTTTCCTGTTCCATGTCATTGAATTTTCTTATAAAATCACAGGGGGCAAGTTAGTTGATTGTTATGTTGATTGTCATGTTGATTGTCATGGTCTTCTTGTTTCAATTTTTTATTAAATACTTTCTTGTATTTTGAATAAGTGTTCACACTGCCAAAGAGCCAGAGGTTACTCGTGTAGGTTTTGACATGCTTGAAGGTAACTGCAAATAACAGAGACTTTGAGGTGAAAGTTGGGACAGTTGTTTTTTTACTGTTTTGTTTTCACTGATTTGTGGCCATGCATTAATACATGTCAATGTCCCTAAAGCTGTATGTTAAGTGATATTCGCAAAACAGAGAGATAAAAATGTAATGATTTTATTTTAGGCACTGTACTGATAGCAAACTGTCAGTTGTAGAGCTGGTGCTGACCACAAATGCCTCATTTTTATACAGTGAATTTGTGCGCCAACAAAACTTCTAAAGTGTGCTTATAGTTTCATTTTTAAGAGTATTTTGCCATTTGGATGGCCCATAAGCATTACCAGGAAAGTATTGCAAGCTAGCGAAATTTCTTATTTCTCAAGAATGGTGTTTTTCTGAAGAATTCCTGTTTTGTTTTTCAAGAGTGCAGCTGTATGCAAGTTGTGTAGAAGTCACTCCTATTACTGTTAACTTACTTTTGTCTTTCCTCTGTTGGCTCTGCTGATTAATTCTTTTCTGATTTCTCACTGATGCTTTGCTTGATAGTGTTATCTTCTGATTTTTATGGATTGCCTGCTGTAGCAAAGCAAAGTGCAGCATATGGCATAGTGGGAAAACAATGCTTAATTTGTCATTAGCAAATCCTTCCATTTATTGTGAAGTCTTGACATGATGCTATTTCTCCATCCCATGTTAAAACTTCCACAACTTTTTTTTTTGACAACAAGGTGCCTGTGGCTCTTCTGTACTCTTCAAAACAAGCAAATTTTTCAGCTTTTATTTTATTTGGCTTTCAATCAGATCTTGCAGGTTTTGGTGGTTAAACTCATTTACAGATATGAGTATGTATTCCACCAAACTTTCTTCACCAGATGCAATAGTATGTTAGGAATTAAGTCAAACTCTACTTTCCTGGGCCATGCTTGCCTAATTACAGTAGAGTATGCTTTAATGAGGGTTCTTCTGATCTACCTCTGCCTGATATGGCAAACAGCCCAGAGGCAAACTTCAGATCCCAATGTCAAGTACTTATTCATTGCTTGTCTTCAATTAACAGCTGGGCTTCAGGGCGTGGATAGAAAGGCAGAATAAGACTCTCTTTCAGCTCACATTTTGAATCCAGAGTTGTTGGCCTTTTCCAGTGCAGATGTTACTCAAAGGCCAAATATAATAGATTTATCACATAGAAGATATTGCACAGATTTTGGACAAAGAGGGCAGTGTTGATTAAATTAACTAAGTCTTTAAATTGGGCATCAAAGAATGGTCATGGAGGATGGAAGGCATTTCATAAGGAAAGAAAAAGAGTGTCCAAGAGTAAAGTCCATATAAAACAGATCTTTTTGTTTGAGAGTAAAAAGAGTGTTAGGTCACTAGTTATATAAATGAACTTTGCCATCTTTCTTTTTATTGTTTGGACCTGTGAGAGTTAATGCCAAACCTGCTTTGTTTGTACCCCTTCATTCTCTTCTAATGTTGTGTGCTTTCCAAAACACCAAAGAAGAAAAATTGCCATAGCATAGCATATGAAATATAATTACTAATGATAATGCTGAAAAAAAATGTGGTTTCTGCTCCTAGAAACTCTATTGCTCATCCCAAACAGTATTCATGCCCCAGGAAAGAAGGAGGGAAAACACAACAGGAAACCTTCCTTCGTCAATCTGCTTTGTTTAATCAAAAAAATCGTTGTTGTTGGCTAGCTCTCAAGGCAAATGTCATGGCATCCCATAATGCTGGCTGCAGGAACAGGCTCATATTCCACTGGTACACGCTGTTACACAGCCTGACCTAAATACAATGAAGAACTGGAATAGTGACCTGGTTGTGAGTTGGGAGATTTTGTTTGAGACACTTTCCTCAGATATAGTAGTCCACGTTTTTGGAAGAAATCCATCAAGTCGAAGTATAGAATAATACATTTTTGCTTCCGTCTAGTTGCAGGGATAACAGCCAGTTTGAAGCTTCTTTTGGACGACTTTTGTTCCCTGCCATCTGTAGATGTATGAATGTGTAATGTATGAAATAGTGTTATGTTTAGCACCCAGCATCTTTCAGTCTTTCTTTGATACACTGGTTCAAACATATGTGTTCTCTTTCATTGAATAGCTAAAGTTCAAGTGGTTTAAATCTTATTTTTTCAAACTAGAGAACAGCATTACTCACATACCAGAAGGCTAAGTAATGTCTGGGATTTATTAAATCATTCAGCAAAGTTGACCACAGACAGTTGCATATAGAACAAGTGCTGGAAGAAAAATAATCTATGATGATGTTCATTATACTATAACACACACAGAATGAGCGCCAAATACTTGGTGTAATTTCTATCTTTACAATTACTATATTTCTTTTTAAACCTTTAACTAGCTTGACAGTTTTGGTTATAGAGGGTTTGAGCACAGAGGAAATACGTAGGTAAGTTTAATTTGAAATCTTGGTAAAGCAACTATGTGCTACAACAAGATAAATATTTATTGATGACTTAAATGAATAGGTAACTTTTACTGCCAAGTTAGTGTTATTGTAAACTTGTAGAAATCTTACATTCCAAGTGTATTTGCAAAATTCTGTTGCAGCTTTATTTGGCAAAAAGAACATTATTGAAGCTGGAATTGGAACTGAGGGGGGTTTTGCATCTGTTCCTAGTATTCGAAATACTTATGAATCTTTGCCAGTTCTATCAACCTTTCATAGATAACGTGGTCTTGGTGAAACATGCAAAAATTACAAAATGAATGTTACTGATCAGACTCTTAAATTAAAGTGTCAGAAGTAACTGAAAGGTGTTCTTGGGAATTTCAGGTCCTTACTATTGTCTAAACATTAAACTCATTTTACAATCACAAATTGAAGATCCAAAAATTGAGCAAAGATGACAAGACATAATTATTTCCTGCATAAAACTATAATCTGTAAATTCTGTATTATTAACTGTTATGAGCAAAAGAACATCAAACAAAATAACTATGACAGTTCCATAACAAAAGAGGGAAGTCATGCAAATTTATTTCTGCTACAGTGTATCCTCTTGGTTTGATTAGGTTTTTTGGTTATTACTGAGTTACAGCCCAGGGAAAATTTTAAACTTTTCTTTGCCTTTTTAAAATTTATTGTCTGCACATCAAAAGATATTTGTTGTGTGGATTAAGTGGTTTGTGAGCAGGATTGGATAACATAATTATGTTTTAATTTTTTTAGAAGACTGCGGGACATATTTCCCAGAAGTGAAAAATAATCCAGACAAATATTTACAGAGATGTCCAGAGTCTGTAAAAAAGTGGCTGAAACAACTGAAAAATGCTGGGAAGATTCTGCTATTAATTACGAGTTCTCACAGCGACTATTGCAGGCTCCTGTGTGAACATGTTCTTGGGTAAGTGCACAGTCTATTTCAAATTATATCTGCCAGACAGCAACTGTAGATAATCCTGAGCTATTGGGAAGCTAATTTCAGTTTCTTAATGGATTTTGAATTATTTGGTGCTGAGATTTCTGGTGGGCCCCTCTCTGGTAAAGTGTGACAGGGTAGCTGAGACAAAATAGTGCGTCTATGGGCCTGTGAGCTGTATCTGACCCACAGCACACTTATATCCTGCATCTTTCTGAGGGCATCACTTTGGGATTGAATATGTCAGGCCAACACCCAGTACATCATCTGAATCCCAGTTTTATCATAAACTTTTGCTAGACTGTCTTATTTAAGCCACTTCCTTTCTGTGCTTCTCCAGCAGTAAGTGCAGCTAGAGGTACTATTTCATTTCCTTGTAGTAAATCTGCAGGAAAAGATTACAACTACTTCTTCCATTGGTGGTTTCCAAAAGATGGCTGTGCGTGAGAAATGTGCATTTAAAGATCACAACAGAAAAGATAAAACAGGCAATTCATTGCACTTGGCAACTAGTTGAAATTGTAGTTGCTGATGATAACAGCTGTTTTTAGTGTAAGGTAAAGAACATGATTGGTAAAATCAGTGAAATTCAGTAGAACCATCACTTACACACCTAGGAAAAAATAAATCAGTGATGCAAATAGTTAAGTGGGTGACAGGGTGAGACTATTAATTTGTTATTAATCTAAGAAGCAAAGTATTTCAATGTAAGCCAACACTGGCCATCAGGATATGCCAGGGAACAGCAGAGTGAATACAGCAACCCAGTAAGAAAAGAGATGGTAGGGTAAAAAACAGAGCTATCCTCCAAAACCAGTCCTGCCAGTATCACTTCCCTTTTGTACTCTCTAGGCTAAATGCTAAATGAAGCATCAGCTGTGCCAATTCTCACTGCCTCACATGAACATTATACTTGTTTTGAGGGGCAAAAACAAGTTTTTGAACTACCTCCTCACAAAAAAGCAGTTCTCCTTATGAGTAAGATGCCTGTGAATTAACTCTTTTGTGTAGACTAGTCTAGCTGTTTTCTAAATGAAAATTTGGTATAAAAGTAACTTCTTAGCCTCGTATACTGATTTTGACTTTCTTTTCCTTGGTGAATAGTGTTTCAGCTGTTTCAGGCAGCTGTAGAAATCCTGCTGGAACACAGTAAGTAAGGTACCAGAGCCAATCAATTCCCTTTCAAAAGACAGAAAAAGATGTTCTGCTAGAAGGATATTGCCTCACTCTCTCTTTCCACATAAGTGTAGGATGTTCTGTGGTATTTATTGCAATCGTGTTTTCCAGTGACTCATGCAGTGTGGCTTCCAAGTGTTTTCTGGAGTACTCCACTGTCCGTTAGACATTACTGAAGTGGGTTTCTTTCCTAAAAATCTAAGCTTTTATTGGTTTTGTTTCTTCCATGCCTCTTGTATTGGACAAAAAGACTCTACTTGCCCATGCTGCTTTTGCTGTAGTGGAATATACTTTAAGTTCACGCCTATTATCTCTGCCCTTAACTTTAATTTGATCAGGCTAACTGCATTTTATTCTTCACATCAGCCCTTACTAATTGCATCTACATAGTCCTTTATTAATTTCTATCCCTAGTTCTTTCAGTTAATCAATATGATACTGAGAAGTCCAAAACTGTATAGTAACAAATAAAAAAAAACTAATAATAAACAGAGATGCATGTAAAATTTTAGCCTCCTTACCTTTTGGCTGTTTACTTTTACACTTTTTTTAAGAAGTTCCTTTTTGGCTAAGAAATTATTGTCTTCATAAAATCTGTGCTGGGAAATTCATGCTTAAGTGTATCACTTACCATTTAATAATCAAAATAGCCCAGTTGTGTTCATCTGGCCAAATTGTCCTTAGCTAAAAGACATTTTGGTAGGGAAAGGAAATGTAAGAGAAAATTTCATTTTGAAATAAAATGAGGACTGTTTCCCAGCCAGAGCACACACGTACTGCTGGGACCAGTGTATAAAGCATGTAAACCTGCAGAAGCAAGTGCCAGTTCATTCACACAGGTATCATCATGGTGTGACTTTTCATTATTATCTACCATGAGAACACTTGTCTGCTTCACTGAATGTTTAAGTGTTGGCAGGAGCACACCAAAAGACGAGTTAATTGTCACATAGTCACTGAAATCAGGAGTCATTTCACCTTTTCAGGAATGTTAGCCATCTAAAAGCTGAAAATTTTTTTAAGCTGGTCATTTTGTTTCCCTCTGTGGTTACTGGAGAGAAAACACTGAGCATTATCCTTGGCAATTCATTCTGTATTGTAGAATTATCTCTGAAATGAGTGGGATGAATTACCTTTTAAGAATGTGGATGCTTCTCCATTGGCTCTGTCTGTGGTGTCAATCACCATCTATGAATTCAGTGTGCAATTTTTAGATGGTCAAAGTTATGTGAGGTACATCCTACCCTTTCTCTTAGCTGTTTACTGTAACCACAGGCCACTCTACCAAGTAGTAACTGGAACAGATTTATGTGTATTGTTATATAGTAATGTAACGCAATGTGTCATAAAACCAGTAGCTTTGTACATATGATTTAATATGTTTAAAAAAAGGCCACAGATAACACATCTCCTCACACAAAACAACAGAGCAATAAAAAGTTAAGAAACCTTTTTGTTCTGTTTGTTCTGTTCTGTCTTTTGTTCTATTTGTTCTGTTTCAGTTTTTTTTTATACAGTGCACTTGCCGCCGTTCCCACAAATCATAGAATCATAGAGTCATTTAAATTGGAAAAGACCTATAAGATCATTGAGTCCAAGTGTTAACCAAGCACTTTGCTGTTCACAGCTAAGCCGTATCACCAAGTGCCACATTATCTGAACACTTCCAGGGATGGTGGTTCCATCACTTCCCTGGGCAGCCTGTTCCAGTGTCTGACTACCCTTTCTGTGAAGAAATTTTTCCTAATATCTAATCTAAACCTCCCCTGATGCAACCTGAGGCCATTTCCTCTCATCTTCTCACTATGCTACTTGTTCTCCATTGTGCTCCTGACATGCTTGCTTTATTTTACAAGTTCAAGCTTAACTTCCCCACAGAAGCACTGTTTGCACTGTATGCTAATTTGAAAAGTTTATCTCTGTCAATACTTTCCACCTAAGGATAAAAGAGCCATGCCTGTTTGCTCAGCTTCTGGAATCTTCCACACAGAAGCACATTTTTAAAACACACCATTGTCATATTTGATATTGCTTCTTTTAGAAAGGTAAAGGTTTGTATATGGTCACAAATGGAGAAAAACAGACAAAGCTAAAATTTAATCAGAGGAAGGAAATTTAAAGGACTTTTATTTTAAGGCTGGAATGTAATTTTGAGCACAAAACAAAAGCTTGAAGATAAGCTTATAGGGAGAGCGTTCCGTTTTTGAGTTAAGATGTCTCAGTCCCCTGTAGCATTGTGGTTTTTTTTGAAAGTGATACAGTTAGCTAGTTTACTTCCAGCAAACTTCCTCTACTGCTGATAGCATGTGTGGGGGGTTGACCTTGGCTGGAAGCCAGGTGCTTGTCCAGCCGCTCTATCACTCCCCTTCTCAACTGGACAGAGGAGAGAGTAAGATGGAAAACAACTTGTGTGTTGGGATAAGGCAGTTTATTTAAAGCAAAAACGAAGCAAAGGATAACACTGTTAATTCTCTACTTCCCATGAGCAGCGATGGTCGGCCACCTCCAAGAAGCAGGGCTTCAGGATGGGTAACGGTTCCTCAGCAGGCAGCCATGGGAGATGATGAATGCCCACCTTCCTGCCCTTTGCCTTAGCTTTTATTTTTGAGCTGACATTATATGGTCTGGAATATCCCTTTGGTTAGTTTGTGTCAGCTGGCCTTCTTGTGTCCCCTCTCAGGATCTTGCCCTCAGTTGAGGAAGGAACGTTACAGTGCTGATGTTGTGCTCAGCAGTCACCAAAACACCGGTGTGTGATCAACACCCTTCTAGCTACCAATGCAAAGCACAGCACTGTGAGGGCTGCTATGGAGAAATAAACTCCAGCTCAGCCAGACCCAATACAGCATGTCAGTGTCTATGGCCATCCTGGACTTGCCATCTGTGATTTCTTTGTTCCATGCAAGAGTATCCATCATTTTTGTATGTTATAGGCAATAAAATCACCTAAGCAATGAAACAATTCTAATGAAATAAAACACATCATCAAGGAGGAATGTTTACATTTTCTTATATACCATGCTAAAACATTCAATCCCATTTAAATTGATGGAATTTTCACAGTTCAGATACCAATCTGTATATAAGGATCTAACGAGCTTTGAAAAACCTGAATTTAGTAGTGGGATTCAGCTGGCAGATTAAGACTCGAAGTTGGCAGGTGTTTATTTGTAACACCTAACACATCTAACCTCCCTGTAACCAGCAGGGATTTAGTAAGAGCAGCCAGTGGAGTCTGAAGAAGGAGTTCAGCTATCAAAATTTCAGCTTCAGGATATGTGAAAGCACACTTCATTGACTTTATTGACTTGATTAATTAGGTCTATGTTGTCTGCCAGTGGCATCTTAGACACCCATTAGACCTGTGCATACCTACGTTATGGATACCAGCCATATAAGGACCTGTGTTTAAGTGACTTCAGTTACTTCCTATCCCATCACTTCATATATTCTCCTCTGTAAAGAAAATCCCTCATTTATATCTTTCTGTGTGTATCTATGCATATGTTGTCATCTGAAATTAAAATATGTCATCTATTACATGTTCTCCTGAGATCGAGGAACATCTTTTTGCTAGTAATGAGTCATCTCATTACTATGGGTTTGACTCCCTTTTGACAATCTCAGGAAAAGAAGGGCAATAGTGACACGAAACAAGCATTGGGAAGAAAAGTGTGACAGAAGCAAGTGCCTTAAAGAAGTGCTATGATATTTTCTTAAGTCTTAAAGAGTATTTACTATTCAGCTAATTCATTAGTTTAACTAATCAAATTTCCTCTACTTTCTAGGAACGATTTTGAAGATTATTTTGACATTTTGATCACAAATGCTTTGAAACCTGGTTTCTTCTCCCATACACCAAACCAAAGACCTTTCCGAACTCTTGGTAAGTTCAGCCATGACCCTCTTCTCAGCTGCTTACCTTTATGAGAAAAAAGAAAAGAGAAATAAGGCAATGGAACAGCTGTCGTGGAGGTGGAAAATGGACTCTACACTCTTAAAATTCTGTTAAGACTGAAGAGCACTGAGAAATTAAGAATTACAGTGCTGAAGACATTTAAAAGGCAGAGCTGTGACAGTAATTAAAGTTACATTGGGGCTCAGATATTGCATCATTAATGAAAAATAATCCTTTTCTTTATTGTGCTGACAAGGTCATGCACATAAAATGAGATTTTCTTCTTGGAAAAATATAGCAGAAATATTTAAAGAATTTAAAGGAAATTCAGAGAATGGTACACATAAAATTGTAAAATTGAAGGAAAGTATGATGGAAATGTGACGGTATTAAATGTGTTTTCTTTGGCTAAATAATGACAGAGTAGATGAAAAGGAAGTACCCCTGTATTCAATTTAATTAAAACAATCTGACACATTTGGTAATGTTGTCCATTAGGTAATTAAGGTTGTAACACAAGAGTTTTATAAGAGCAGTGTTCATTGAACTACAAATAACAATAGCGGTGTGGCTGAAGATAGTTAATTTTTCTGTATTTTGGAAAATACCTTTATGATTAAGTGGTACCTGAGAACTGACCTTATATCCAAAATAGCATAAAGCAGCATATATTGAACCAGTTTTTATCATTTTATGACAGGAAAGTGAACATTCCAGCCCAAAAGAAATTCTCCTTGTGGAACTTTTACAGTAAAACTAAAACAAGCCACAGAAATATATATTGAAACTACATTTTAATGTTTCACACATTTATGTATAGGAAAATAAGTAAGAAATATCTAAAGTGTGATTTTTAAAGAATTAGTTCAAATAGTTGCTGAGCTGACCATCTGAGAAAAAATAATCTCAGAAGGGAAATTGAAACTATTTATATGAAAGGAGGGAGGGGAGTAAAATCATAAAGAGTGAAAAAGGGTCAGTTCTGCAACCATTTTATTTAGTTTCATACGATGCAAATTGAAAATTAAAATGTAATTCGTTTTTATTTTTTTAAACAGTCTGATTAGCCTGACTTCCTAAGGAAATCCTGCTGTGTCCCTCTGTCAGTAATCCAGCCAGCAATCCGTTGGCTAGTTTCAATAAATTTAATAGACAGCCAAAAAGCTCCAAAATACCTTGGGTTTTTTTGTGCAAATAAGGGCAGAATAGAGGAAGGAGACTAAGTTACTGTCTCCAGTTTGTGTAGCATTGGTTTAATCACTATATTAGATTGTAAGGACCAGTTTTCATAAAGCTGTCTCTTTCTCCTGCTTTTAAACAGGAATAGCATTCCCTGGAGTCTTCATATTAACTTAGTGCTCTTCATGCACTTTAAATCTTAGCATTGCAAAGAGGCTCACGTGGCAGTGGATCACTCATTACATGAGTGCCTTATAAATGCAAAATAAAATGTAGTTCTGGACACCTCACTATCTAAATAGATAAGGGACACAAACAATCATCAGATTGCAATCTAAATGTCTAAAGCAATCATCAGATAAATAATTTGTTGAAACAACTAGCCTGAGAGTGAATATTTTTTAATATAATTATATTAAATTGACAGTAAGTAGTTTCTTCTGGAAGACCAACCAGAACATTCAAAGCAAAGAATTATGCACATATGACAGACTTTTAGGGACATGTTTCGAAGTAGTGAAGAGCTTGTTTAAGAGTATGTGAAGTTTAAACAACAAAAAATAGGAACATTTATATAAGACAATGCATGGAATAATGTATATTTTGCTGCCTTCCCTCTGCATTCCTCACAACTTCAGAGTAGTCATTGATAGTTTCATCCAGTCACCCCAGATAGCTAGGAACACATTTAATTTGTGAAACAGGATACAGTGAAGCTTTAATACATTAAAGGGGAACAGTTTTCCAGTTTCCAGAATTTTTTTAATGCTTTCTTTCATATCAGAACCACTGAAAATTCAGAATTTCAGTTTCTAGTTTCTGTCTTCCTTTTGCCGTTATGGATTTCCAGCAGAAGAGTTTGGCTGCTGTGCTTCACATCAGGGAGACAAAATTTCTTTATATTTGCTTTGAAAAAGGAAAGATCTAGACGTGAACATCGTAGTAAATATTTTCTTTAGGCTAGCATAATTTAGGGGGAAAAAGCTCCAGTAGGTAAAAGAAAGCTTGTTCCATGAAGAAATGTGTTGCGGAAAATGAACTTAAGTAACTGCTTATCATTGCTATCCATTTCTCCAGGTCTGAGTTTCAGCTATGTTCTTCAATCCATCAGTAGGTCTGAGCTGCAGTAAATTCCTAATGATACCATAATTCCTTCTATTCCAAGGGAACTGTGTTATAAATGGGCTTAAAGATAAGGCATAAAATATGGAATGTGTTCCTAATTTCAAACACCCCAAGTGTTTCAATGTGTACTGGAGTTAAATGGTATATATCTATAATGGGAATTCTGTTGCAGATTTACTAAAGGAAACATTTTGAAGAGTACTAAGCAGACATATTAATTCTTTTCAGTAAATAAGTTCAAAAGGCAACTGTGTTCTGTAAACATTTGAGGGAAAACGAGACCCAGGACAAGATGACAAAGGAGGCATTGTCTGGAAATGTGATATCGGGTAACTGCTGTGCAGAAGTGTTTTTTCAGTAGACAAGTAATTTTAGAGCTAATCCATTTAGAAACCATGAAAAATTATTTTAATTGCTCAATTAAAATTGCATCACTGCTTCATTTGAATTTCAAGATGTGCATTATTTAAAGCAACCATAACACTGTTTGAAATCCTGAAAGATTTGTGTGACTGCTTTTTATTGAACTAGGGCACCGAAAAGCACAATAGTTAATTATTTAAATTTTCATATTGTCTTTCAAAGTACCATTCTGTTAAGTGGAGGAACAGTTTATGTGCATCTTTACAGATTTTAGAGCAGCTGCACTTATTTTTACCTGGAAAAAACATTTCTATAATTAGGGGGAACTTATGTAGGAAAGCACACAGTTTGTGAGAACAGTGCTATACATAAAAAAAACCCCAGACTTTGCTACCATAATACAAATATCCCACAATTTACTTATTATTCACAAGGGTACATTTTCTTTTACATAGGGAAATTCTTCACATGATTCTTGAAAGTACTAATAATATCTTGAGCTACAGGATCTAAGGATCAAGTTGAAAATGTTTGTGTAAATCCTTTGTTGACAGTGAAGGATTTTCTTTGCTTTCAACAGCTACATCCAGCTTAATTTATCATTCCATGATAAATGGAAGGACTTGAAGGAATATAAATAGAAAATACAATTGTGACTTACATGATAATCTGCAACACATGAAGATTTCTGTAAAATTTTACAGCAGAGCTTTCCCTTTAACACATTACTTGTTAATATATATCAAATTACTAGCTTGACTGCCAGCTCTGATCATTGTCAAATACATTTTTTTCCAATCCAAAATAATAACTGAAATGCTAAAGATAACCCTTAATTCCCTGAAAGCCTTCTATAAGTCTGTACGCACAGGGAATTCTGCTTGGTCTGTAATAAGACTTATATATATTTTATTTCCAGCTCAGGCACAGTTACTGTTTTTTTCTGATCTGGGGTTTGTTTAATAAATTGAAAATGGGTTGCTGATTGTTCAGTGTCTGAATTTACAGCACATATTTAAAAACACATGTATATCCTCATGTATAGGTGTGTATATATGCACAGGCTGAAAACAATCCTATAGATGGAATGTCAGTGGATGCCACATTTCTGTGAGATTGTGTGCCTTTATCCTATGCCCAGAGAAACAAACCCACTTTCCTTCTCCTGCAGAGAGTCTCGCGTTTTCAAAGCCTGCTTTCAGTTGCACCCCCAGGCTGTCTGCCTTACTCCTGAACTTGAATTTCTGTCCAGCTTATGGTGCCTCTGCTGCAGCATGTAGCTTTCAATTTCAGAAACTCTTTCAGTCCTCCAATTTTTTATGGTTTTCTGGTATCTGACATTTCTGGCATCTTAACAGTTTGCTGCAGAAGCTTTTTATCTCCTTCAGTCATTCTTCTCTAGCCTTCCAAGAATACGGGAAAATTCTATAAGCTGAAAGGACCAATTAGAAAAGAAAACAAGGGGACAGGATAGAAAATATACTTCTAGACTGAAGACCATCTTTGATTATTAGGGACTGCAAGACTTTAGAAGGTGGTGATCCTGTGTCTGTTCTCTTTGAGTTTTCTTCTGCCATCTTTTGTGACATCTGGGCTTGACTATTGCTGCAGAACTGAGTGAAGAATGAGGGCCGATCCTATATAACTAATTTTTTGAATTTATATTCTAAGGCTTTTTAGGTCTGAGGAGTGGTATCAGGAAGGCAGTGCCTTCCTTCATGTGTAAGGCATATAACTTCTTTTTAGATCATTCTTTTTATTTGAGATTTCTGTCTTTACCACTGGAAAAATACCAAACTACTACCCAGTTTCATAATTTATAATAATATTTTATTTATATATTTTATAATACCTTTAGTAAAACTGTAGAATATATATTAAAAATGTGGAAACAGATTGAAACAGATTGTATGGCACTATTATATACATAATTTAAGTAGTCTTGCCTTATTCACTCAATTGAAGGACATAAATGCCACCTCTAGAAAATTCTGATTAAATGTTTGACCAAAACACATTGAATTCAATCTACAATATAGCTCAGTCACTATAAGTGCTGTATGATAGGTATTTCAGTTGCTACCTCCAGTGAAGGCTACCTTCGTAAGAAAAGAATTACTATTTTTACATCAAACTGATGTTAAAACATGAAAGCATAGCTACTCTTTTTGACTATGTTAATTGTTCACATCATGTCTTCTTACCAATCTTGCCTTGCATTATATCATCAGATCATCATATCTAAATGTAGATTTAAATTTAAAATAATTTTGTATTTATCCTTTAACGCATGACAGCACAGTTGGTATTTTCACGCACAGACTTGATATCTGGTAAAGAGTTCATTCTACCAAGAGGAACCTGGTCTTTTGCTGCACCTGTTAATCCTTACTCAAATAGATGGATTGTGGTCCTCTATCTGCAAAAGCTGTCATATTTGGTCTGTGCTGAACTCCTCCAGCCACAGGTCATTGCAGGGATTAAATAAGACTTTTCCTTTTGTTGTTTGATGTGGTTTCCCAGTACATCTTTATCCCTAAACACTGAAGATCAGATGCCCACTGCTCCTTCCAGGAACAGCAGAGAAGATGGGCAGAAGGAAAATCTCATGACCTAGGTATAGAGGTGCACAAGGGCAGGTGTGTGAGACGAAGATGAATCAGAGAGGGTCCAGGAGAGCCAGGGGATGGGAAAGGAGAGCATGGAAGGAGATAGAGTAAGAGTAAAGCAGCACGTGGAAACATACAGAGGAGAGGGATTTCACTCTGATGGGGTTTTCTGAATTTCAGGTCTTTGCTTTTTGTCTTCTTCCGTTGCCTCAAGGAGGGCTTTTGAAATAAGGCTAATATGTCAAACACATATCTTAGAATTATGTACCTGTGTGCTATGTGAACAGGGCCTTCCAGCCACAGCAGGGGAGGCAGCACTGTCTTCACAGAGGGCACAGGAAGCCTTTTCTGGGAAAGCCCACAAAGAGCCTCCTTCTCACAGCTCTCAGGAGGTGCAAGCAGTTGCACCACCAGCAAAGGACAGCCTGAGTAATCTTTTCCTCCAGTGAGTTGGGGCAGCTGTGCTTTTTGCCATTATTCATGAGATGGTGACTCTTCATATCAGTCTGCCTGAAAATATTCTATAACATGAGGCCACAAAATAATGCATTTTTGCTGAGAGCTTATGACAGACTGGCATGTAAAGATTGCGCTGGCTGCAGACTGCATTATGCAAGAGGTATAAAGTCTGTAACCATTTCCCATATGTCTTCTAAAATGACTGCCCTTATGTTGTTGTAATATCCCACAGTGCCCCATAGCCTTGAAAAGCAATGCTATTCTTTTTAAGGGAAATGTTTTAGTGACTCTTTAAAGTGTATTGGCACTGTTTTCCATGTGTTTTCTGACTATTTAGGAAAGAAAGAGAAATATAACTAATAAATAGTGGTATTTTATACTCTAGCTTTCAAAACTAGAACTTTTTGTACCTCCAGGGATCGTGACATTAATATTAGGACTCTCTTAATGCTTCAATATCAGAAACAGGTTCTGTATTAAGCTGGCAATAGGAGGTCCACTGTTTAAAGGGGTAAAGTACCTTGTTCTATACCCAAGTCACCACTGAGAAATAATTCCCTACTCTTACCTCAGCCAGGGATTTTCATTTTATCCATAATTTCTGGAGGAAGAGGAGTTTCTTTCTAAGCAACTATTCAGTATGGATGATTATATAGAGAGATCTTCATGATAGATATGGAGGTGATTGCTTCATCTGACACCCTCTTTGGCAGCAGGATAACTGCCTGACTCCACTTAATGAAAAGCAGGCTAGGGTAGGCCAGTAGGGCTGACAGTGGGGAACACTTACAAAGAAATTTCATCTCATGTAGCAGGGTTTGTTTTCATACAGGTATTCATCATCCAGTGAAGAAGCTCAGAGAGTGTTTCCTAAAATCTACAGTGTCAAGCTCCCTGGACAACTGTTTCACCTCCCAGTCTCTGTTTAAATGATCTTAGTCTAAACCTATTCCACTTTGTGTGCTGCCTTTGCACAGATACTTTGCACCAGTACTCCACAGATTTATTTTTTTTCTGCCAGTGTAAACAGCTGTTTTGGGGACTTCTGGTTCTACAGCTCATATTATTATGAGCTGTAGACAAACAAAAATCAATACATGTTACCTTGTAATCAAAGGGATTTTCCAATTAATCCTTTTAAAGTTTGCTATATAGTACCTGTGTGTAGTTTGAAATCAACACTTTGGGAATCATTTGAGAATAGTTGTCTTCAACTGTAATTAAGCCATGGGATAGGTAAGATGGGAGACTGTGGTTAAGGATCTCTTTTCTAACAGTAAATTTTATTTCATGGTTGATAAGCATAGGCTTATTTGACAATAACAGTCTGGATTTTGGTTTTTATGTGTTCAGTAAATTGATCTGTGTGGAAGCATTTAAAAAAGGTATAAAAAGCAAAATAAAGTTGGGCCAGCACATACTCATATCCTTTTGCAGAGCAGACTGTTAAAGTCACAGGCAGACACAAAACATTTTTAACAGATGGTTGCAAAATGTTGACATAAAGCTTCATTTTTTCTGATAGTTTTCAAAGACTACCATATTTGATGGTCATTACCTCACTAAAAAACAAATGTTTTGTACATTTATGTTCTCTTACACAGATAACGAATTAGAAATTGAGGATGTGTGCTTGATTACTTATTGGCAGTGTATCATTTACAACCCTTTTGTAAAATAGTGCAAGGAGATACTCTGCAGTTTGCACTGATAGTATGTGTATCCAGTGGCACAGTGAAACTGGTATAATTTCTCCAAGTTGTGACTCTGTAGTAGTTAGACCACGTGGTAGTCAAAGGACAACTTACAGTATATCCCTCTTTGCAAACTGAGCAGGGAAGCCATTCCTTTCTCCTAGGAGGAGGAATGGAGTGAGTGTGTTTTTTTCTGTTTATCTGGATTTTATTTTTCTTTTAATGTGCTTTACTGGTATTTACTTCAGAAGTGCTATGAAGCCACATTGTCATCACATCATTTATACAAATTCTTACCAGAGATGGGTTTCACTCAGGCATTTTACAACACATCAGAAGCTAGAAGTCCAGCAGGCAGGCTGGGTCTCTGTTTCTATCAGGAGGGCACAATGTTGGCCTGGCTATGGCAGTTCACTGGAAACCTAGAGCATGGGTCAAGTGCTGGGATTTCAACTGATAGCCCCTCCTAACTGGTATGGGAGGTACCTGGTTATCAAACAAGTCAGCCATTGGAAATTGGGTTGGGTGCTCCTTCTTGCGCCCCTCTGGTGTATGCCCTAACCATATTAGCCAGAGGAGCTACCAGGACACAGGGATAATTCTTTAACATTTAGTCTGTTTACCTAAGCATTGAGGCTTATGCAATCACATGGCATATGTGAGTAGGAATTTCTATCCATCCCCTACTACAAACCTCTATCAATAATGCAATTGCAACCACATTTGAGTGTGACCCAGTATTTTCAGAGATACTGCAGCCTCAGCAGGCTGGAGAGATAAAAAAAAGGTGCTGTCACTGCCAATGCAGAGAAAGGCTGAAGTATAAACTTACCCTTGATTAGATGCTGGAGTATTGGTCCAGGAGACCTAAGCCGCAAATGACCCACTACTGGAAAAGCACCCATGAGACTTCATACCCTGTTAGACACTCAGTGAATCCAGTGAAACTGCAAGACACAACTTCATGGGAAGATGGGCCCCATTATTTCCACTGTTGTTCATAAACAATTCCTTGTCTATTTAGTTTTTTTAAAAATTAAATTAATTTTTTTAAAAGAAAAGGAGAAAGACTGTCTTTGAAGTATGGCATCTCTTTGTTGCTCAGCATTGAGATGAATGCTGAGCTGCGGATGCATTTTCCAATGCCCATCCTTCTTTAAAAGAAAAAATTATTGTAAATATGTCAGGCCAAGGTCTTTATATGTTTGCATAGTGTTCAAAGTACCTCAGCGGATAAAAGGAATAAGAAGTTATTCATCCTAACTGTTTCAAAAGAGTGAAAAACTGTAACTTGCTTCTGCATAAAGACAGCAGGGGTTGCTTCAGCTGATTACCTTTGATATTAAATAGCATGTTTGGCACAAAGCTGATAAGAAAGCTAGTTCAAAGAAAGCTAAAAATGCTGTTTTCAAAAGCGTGATATCAACAATATTCCTTTTGTTAAAACTGGAAAACATGTTTAGCATAATTGCTAAGTACTCCAAAACCAGAATTCTTTGTGTTTGGAGAGTTCATTCTCATTTTCAAAAGGAGTTACAGTAACTACTGCAGTAACACTACTGCAGAGTTACTGATTATATAAAGTTATATTCGAAGCCTGGATAAAGCTCAAACCCCAGTTCTTTAAGTTATTGTGTAAGGACATGATAAGAGTCAGTCTCTGTCTTCAGGCAGACCAGATTAAAAATGGTAGAAAAACAAAAGCACTGGCTTTCCTGTTAGGACCAAGGAACTGAGATAAAGAGTGATTTACCTCTAATCGTATCTCTGGCAGATCAGCATATTTACATAAGATATCTAATGTCCTAATCCTGAAGCAATGAAGAACTGTAAACTGAGTTTGCATCAGGACTCCATCAGTCTTGATTGTGAAAATCCTTTTAGCCCTTTTCAAAGATTTAGCATAATGGAAAAATAAGATAACGTACCTGCAATTAATTCTGCTGGATTTACTTTTTATGGTTCAGTGACATATCATGTATAAGTTCAAGGAACTGGACCTATGAGCTTGATGTCTTCTATAATGAAATTATTCAAATTATTCAATGGTTATTCAATAATTATTTCAAAATATTGAAAGTAATAAACTAAATTAATTGTTTGTTTTGGAAGACAGTTGCGTACCAATGATTCAGGTCATGTTTATGTTTCATTTTAATGGAAGAAACTTCTTCATAGAGAAGCATGTCAAATGCCTTTAAACACATATGCCATGTGATTGCGAGGTCATTAAAAGTCAACATGTACAAAAAATCCTCAGTCATAGTTTTGTGATCACCTTCTGGTGTTGCTACTTTATTGTCTTTTATTTCAGGATGTTAGCAGAGAATGGAATTGTGATACAGTCTGATCAGGATTGTATCAGAGAGATAAGGCAGAAAAGCTCCACATTTAGGAAGCCAAATTAATTAAAATATGCAGCTCCTTTTTACAGCACAATGAGCTGCTAAGGGCCAGTCAACCCCATCCTATCTCTGCAGTAAGTCCCTACGGAACATGAATTACCATATCTTAGTCTGTGTTTTCAAAACCAAAGCTAAAATGCCTAAATGACCACTTTGTATTCCAGACAAGACTGTTCATCAAACAGATTGTCTGACTTAAGGAAATTCTCCTCCAACACATGATAATATTATTAAGAGGAGATGATTTTTTCTTCAATATTCTCTGAGAAAAGACAGACAGAATTTAGAAGCAGAGCAGTCAGCACTCAACATAGACCATGTTTATAGTGTGACAATAATGTGTGATGCATAAAAATACTTGGGATTCATGGAGACCCAGTTCTGTATGGAAGACAAAGGCAAATGCACATCTTCCATATATGAGCAAGACTCACCAAGCTGATTCTTGTTGCAGCATTAGTAGCACCTATTCTGAAATTATACCTCCAGTTCCTATGTTTGTGCTTCCATGGAAATGCTGAAAGTTTGAAAAAGTTGCCTAAGCATTTATATCTGAGGGACATGTAGCTCACAAAATTTAACTTACTGAAGTGATGTTAAGATGTCTTAACAATCAAGTAGTTTGTGGCTTCTTCGCATTGGATACATGGTAGCTCACACTAGTATAATAACTGAAGAATGTCTAGCAATTATTTATACAGATAATTTGATTGAATATCCAGAATTCTAGACTAGAAGGGTGTGGGATTTTTAGTATTGCTTCAGCTTATGAATGTTATTTCACCTTCATTTTATTTCCCAGGACACATAAGAATGTCCATCAAGAGTGTCCCTGACTGGGAGGGAAAAACTAAACTGGAAATTTCAAAAGTCTGAAAGGAATGCTAGGGAACCAAACTATGCACAACTCAACAGCTGTTCTGTCATTAGGAGAATACAGACTTCCTTTTGTTTTGTTTTGTGTATTTTTACTATTAGATTGTTAAACAGATACATTTTATTTTGTCCATCAAATAATGAAGGCCCCCCTGGAAAACTTAGACATTCGTGCAGATCATTAAGAGACTCTACTGCTGTTTCTAAGTAGATGTTACACCCTCGGTAGATTATTCAAAACCTGGCTTTTCTTCTTGCTAAACCTGTATCAGAGAAATTGGTAGTTTTCAGGAGCTATTTTTTTGCATGGAGTTACAAACCTCTCCCTGTTGTGATTTCACCCCAGCCAGCAACCAAGCCCCACGCAGCCACTTGTTCACTCCCCACCGTTGGGACTGGGGAGAGAGTCAGAAGGGTGAAAGCCAGAAAACTCGTGGGTTGAGATAAAGACAATTTAATAGGGAAAGAAAAAGCTGCACACTCAAGAAAAGCAGGGAATTAATTCACTGCTTCCCATGCTCAGGCAGGTGTTCAGCCACCTCTAGAAGAGCAGAGCCCCATCATCCATAGTGGTTATGTAGTGAAAGAAACACTATCACTCAAAATGTCACCCACTTCCTCCTTCTTTCTCCCGCTTTATATACTGAATGTGATGCCATATGGTATGGAATATCCCTTTGGTCATTTTAGGTCACCTATCCCAGCTGTGCCTCCTCCCAAATTCACGTGCACCTCCAACTTCCTTGACAGCGTGGCTCTATGAAAAGCAGAAAAGGCCTTGGCTCCATGCAAGCCCTGCTCAGCAAAAACAATTCTATTATCCATGCTGTGTTCAGCACAAATCCGAAACACAGCCCCATAGTAGCCTGGGAAGAAAATTAACTCTACCCCAGCCAAAACCAGCACACTCTCTCAAACAAAAATTACAGAAAAAACTCAGAATTACATTGTAAGTGTGATGCCATTTGTCGAAAATCACAGAGGTCTGTTTTGAAACAAAGAAGTACCAGGAATAGATACAGAAACCACATTGAATAGAAGCTGCTCTGGCTATCTATCATTTATCTTCAGCCAACTCCCACTGTAGGCAGTGAAGAGCTAGCAGGCACAGTACAGTGACCAAACAGCAGTGCCGATACTGCGCAGAAACACTGGCCCCACTGACTCAGTGCTGCGCTCTGCAGTGGCTGTGCTTCCTGTTGTAGAGCCTTCTGTATTTCTACACCTGAGTCTGAATCCCAGACATGTTGCACTCCTTGGCTACAGACCTCCAGTGCTAATCAAGAGCCCCAAGGAACTCCAAAACAGGTCTTGCAGAAGTGGCATAGGAACTATGGAAGCTGGGATGCCTGGGGGACAGGTCAATACAAGTTTGTAAACTTTACAGGTCCACTAAGATTCGGTGCAAACCTGTGAGAAATAACTTCACGTTGTAGGTCTTAAACAGCTGTCAAAATCCAAAGGGAATTTCTGGAAGAAAGAAAGATTACCTTTGTCATAGGGGAATTTATCTTTATGACTTTGCAGGGAAAAAAACATTCTTTGACATACATCACATGTTCATAAATAATACATGATAGATGTTGGGGGTTGTGTTCATCTCTGTTCTCCATGTAATGGCTTTCATCTGTAGAATTCAAAAAGAAGTAGATGATTAGAAAGAGAACTTCATAAGGAGTTACCTTGTGATTTGATTTGTAATTAATTTGGAAATTGGAATTGAGAGAGTTTATAGTAGAGCAAAAATAGAGTTGTGTATGGTACATTCCTAGCAAAGCAAGAGCTGGCAACCAGTGCAGAAAGCTCCCCTTCAGCATAGTTTCCATGAATCTGTATGTGCTGGTTTTCATTAAGGAGCTTTATTCTCTTGTTCGTTCTTCCAAAATGTCAAGCTTTTATTAAGGTTAGCCTGTAGACTTGTTTTTTGCAGAAAGCACTTTTTGACCTTTGTACTGCAGGCATCAGATTGCTATTGGAAGCAAATAGTGAAAGGAGCTGGTTAGGAAGCCCTAGAAATGAGCTGAGAACATGAGGAAGAATCCTGACCAAAGCTTGGGCTGAAATCTGCTTGAGTTTTATATGACAGCTAATCTCTGCTTCAGTTTCCCAGTTTCTAAATACTGCAGCTTACCCAGTGTTCATGAACCACCCAAGAGAACTGCAAAGTTATCAGTGGCAGAGGAAAGTGGCAACAAATAGCAGGTGTGGATTTATTGCATATGGGGGAAATCTCAGGTGTGTAGAGTATTACCTTGTTCAGAAGCAGCTCTGCCTCCCCCAGCTAGTACAAGGAAATTAAAGGTCAGAGAATACAAAAATGGACATTTATTGGGACACTGCAGTGTTTATGTAAGTATATAGTCCTTTCCAGCTAATGTTCAGAAGGGAATTAGTTCTTGCAAACTGAAAGCTCCAAAAAGGTAAAAATTATATGCCACCTTCTTCCTCACTGTCTTTGTTCTTCAGTCTATATTATTCATATTTGGCTCCAGATGTCTTAAACTTCAATATGTATCTTGCATGTTTTTCTAGGTAGAGTTAGCAACCCCAGGACTTTTTCTCTTCATTAGTAAACATGTTGATTCTAATTTGATTCTTATCTGCTGTAAAACCACTTCATATATTATTGCTGTCCACAGATTCCAGGTGCCTCTATAATACTGCCAGACTAAGGCTGAACGCTCCAAGATTATTATTATTTTTTCTGGAATAATAGTAGCAAAAGATTTTATCTATGAAATTCCTGAATAGGGAGATCTGGCACAAAGCTCTTTGTTCTAAGAAATAAAGTAAAGCACATTTTCATTTAGATACCGAGTGGTTTTGCAAATCCTACAAAAATCACAGATAAAAAATAGGAAAGATATTCATAGAATCTTAGAAGCATACAGTGGTTTGGGTTGGAAGGGAACCTTGAAGATCATGTGTTTCCAATCCCCCTCCTGGGGGCAGGGACACCTTTCACTAGACCAGGATGCTCAGAGCCCCATCCAGCCTGGCCTTGAACACCTCCAGGGATGGGGTATCCACAGTTTCTCTGGGCAACCTGTTCCAGTGCCTCACTACCCTCACAGTAAAGAATTTTTTCCTAATATCTAATCTAAGCCTACTCTCTTTCAATTTAAACCCATTCTGCCTTGTCCTGTCAATACATGCCCTTGTAAATAGTCTTTCCCTATCTTTCCTGTAAGTTCCCTTCAGATACTGGAAGGCTGCAATTAGGTCAATCCCAAAACCTTCTCTTTTCCAGGCCAAAAAATCCCAATTCCTTCTGCCTTTCCTCATAGCAGAGTTGCTCCATTCCTCTATCAATTTTGTGCCCGTCCTATGGAGTTGCTCCAACAGGTTGATGTCCTTTCTGCACTGAGGAGCCCAGAACTGGACGCAGTACTCCAGGTGAAGTCTCACCAGAGCTGAATAGAGGGGCAGAATCACCTTCCTTGACCTGCTGACCACTCTACTTTTGATGCAGCCCAGGATACCATTGGCTTTCTGGGCTATGAGTGCACATTGCCGAGTCATGTCCAGCTTCTCATCCAGCAGCACCTTCAATTCCTTATTGGCAGGGCTGTTCTTGATCTGTTCACCCTGCAGCCTGTACTGATACTGGGGACTGGCTTGACCCAGGTGCAACAGCTTGCTCTTGGTCTTGTTAAACCACATGAGATTCCCATGGGCCCAATTCCTGAGCCTGTATAGGTCCCTCTGGATGTCATTCCATCCTTCAGGTAAATAAACCGCACCACTCATCTAGGTGTGGTCTGCAAATTTGCAGAGGGTGCATTTGTTCTCTTCATCTATGTCATTAGTGAAGACACTAAATAACACTGGTCTGAAAATGGACCCATGAGGGACCCACTTGTCCCTGATGTCCAGTGGGACTCTGAGCCATTGACCACTACCCTCCATATGTGACCATCCAACCAATTCCTTATCCACCTAAAAATCTACCTATCAAAATCCATCACTCTCCTATTTGAAGAGAAGGATGTTGTGGGGGACTGTGTCAAAGGCTTTACAGGAATCCAGACAAATGACATTTGTAGCCCTCCCCTTACCCACTGATGTAGTTGCTCCATTGTACAAAGCCACTATGTTGATCAGACAGGATTTTTCCTTGGTGAAGCTGTGCTGGCTGCCTTGAATCACCTCCCTGTCTTCCATGTGCCTTAGGAATTATTATAGGAAGTGTCATAGGGACCATTTCCCTTTTACTTCTTCAGAAAACTCATTACTACAAATCTTTCATGTTGGTCTTCACATCCAAGAAGAACTAAACATAATATGCCAGAAAGGAGTAGTTTCCATTTTTCTTTGCCAGCTCCAGCCCAGTTACGTTGTTCTGAGATTTACAGTGACTGTTTCTCACATAGAAACTCTTCCTCTTTGTTAGTACATTAATTTCCTAACATTTTTCATTTTGTTTATTAAGTACAAACAGAAAGAATTTCTTCTTGATTTTCATTCTGGTTTTCCCTGACACACCTGGGTCCATAGCAGATCTTAAACAGCATCTGAAGTCCCTGCCAGTTGTTCTAACCCTGTAACCCTGTCATACTCTTTGTCCCTCCTTTGAATTCATCCATGACTGTGATCCACAGGGCCATGAAATTTTCCCCAGACCTCAAGAAAGAAGACAGACATGACAACAAGTGCTATATCACATGCACAAACTTTCTCCTTCCCTCCTGCTTCCTGTCCATCACAGGTTTCAATGTGGAGCTCAATGTGCACACCAGATGGGGCAGAAGTGGCACAAAAAATTAGAAAGAAGAAGAAAATGTTTTAGTGTCTCTGGTCACCAGGGGAAGTTTTCCTTCTGTCTCTCATCTCCGCATTTTTGGCCTGAGCAATGTCACAATGCAGTTATTTGATCTTTTATCCAGTCTTTATAAATCCAGTTCTACCCCTCTCATCTTCATCTCACTTTGCCCCCCTAAGCCACTTAAATGGCTGTTGTTGCCACTGTACCAAAATACTTCATGAACCTTAATATCTTTACTTGTAAGGCTTCTGATATCTGGGAGATTTAACACTTCTGTTTACGTACGTAGCATCCAAGGCCAGATAAGAAATCTAGAGTCCCTATGCCAAAAACCAGATTAATCCAGACCAAACCATGAGTTTTGCATGAGTTTGCAGCAGCCCCCCACCATGCAGCCTAGCACAATCCCCCAAGCACTAGCTGCATCAGGATGCTTTTTCCCTTCTGTGTCCCCAAGGTGAGCACCCTTCCCAAGGACATCCTCAGTCATGGCCCCCACACACCTCTCAGCAAGGCACCAGCTTGAGGAGGCAGCTGCAACATGGCCATCCTGCTCCCCAGCTGGACCACTCCAGCATACCCACCATCTGGGGAGATTTCCTTATTTATGTACTCCTCTTTCTTCCTGTTTAGCTGAACCTTGTAGTGCTGCCTAATTACTCAACAGCATAATTTCAAACTACTTTGTTTCTTTAACACTTTCTCTGATAGACCCTAATGTGCACATTGCTCATGGCAAGGGTGCACTGCACAACCCCGAGTTTTGTAATGTTTTTTTTATCTAGAAGGAATAGTAATAATATAAAATGCATTAAATATTATGCATTTTAATAAATCATGTAAGAATCGTCCTTAATGCAAAAAATGGCAAAATCCACATTGGGATTCATTGATGATACATAAACAGAGATATGATTCCAAGGGAAGAGTCTCTGAAGCTAAAATCTGTGTTAGGTCCCAAAATGTCTTTTGGTGCTTCTTGAACATTTTCATAAGCAAATGGAAACAGAACATAAGACAAAAAATGTGTCAGGAAAAAAAATGTCTATTTGCTGCTGAAGAAGACCACCCACTGTGATTGTGGGTATGTTTGATATTCTGTCATATCTATAATTTTAAACTATTAGTGGCAGTTTCTATATTTTATAGAAATAGAAAGTGATCCATTGCTATTTAATGCCATTATATTCTAATTAAATGGTTTTTTTATTTTATTGTTACTTGAAGTATTGTTAATAACCTATAAAAATGCTCACAATTTAGTACATATAGGAAGCAATGCCAAGGTAGTCTCTTCCCTGACAACCATATTCAAATGAGTTTAAAATCAGAATGATTTTTAAATGTGTAATGTAATGCTTCTCTGCTACCATGTGATAAAAAGAAGCCTTAGGTCAACAGGAGTCAGAACCCCTCTCTCAGTAGTCTCAGATGTTAGCTTTTATTTCCAGAAAAAAAGAAAAGAAAGATCAATTTTCCTTAAAAATACTGGGTTGGGTTGAGGTTCTATGTAATTTCTAAGACTGAGCAATGTTTTAATAACCAATAACTGCAGATATGAAATACTTGTACAGTAATCAACAGACAAAAAGCTGTGTGGCCTTTTTTTAAATTTTATTTTTAATTCCAAAATTTCTTTCTTTGTGGAATCGTACATCTTATGTTAGTCTTTTAAGGCTGATGTAAACCTCTCCCCCTTCAGCAGCAGCCAATATTTGGAGATGGAACATCAGACAGGGTAAATCAATAAAAATAAAGTAGGCATTTGAGATAGTGTAATAAGTCAGGAAAAAAAGAATGGAACTACTTATAAGTCATAAATCAACTTGATTGTATAAATAGTTTTCATATAAAAGTTAATGAAAATGTCCATTGTGTATTTCAAGCAAATGAGTATGTGCAATAGCTATGCATGCTCATGTCTCCCCTGCAATTATTATTCCCTTGGAAATAACATATTTTAGGGAATTAAAAAAACTAAAAGCAAAGGCCCCTTGCAGCAGGGTCCATATATTGCTTTATGGGGATACATTTTTTCAGAATCAAATTGTCTATTCCAGTTTACATATATATTTTATATCTGAAGTATTAAGATGTAGGGGGAAAAAATCTTAGCCTTTCAGTAACCAAGAATTAAAGAACTTTTGCTCTTTTTATTCCTTTTTTTTTTTATTTTTTGTTTTAATGTCTGAGGCCAAAGTAAATGATGGCAGTAAGATTTTCCCCATTACATTTCAGTATCAATTTTCAGTGGGGAAAGTGGATGGACCAAGAGCAATTTTCAATATTCCTTATTTCAGTAGGTATTACTGGAGGGACTTAGAGGTTTTGGATAAACTGAAAGATGACAGACTACACAACACAAAGAATATGCTTTGTGTGTCTCAACTTGAATTCAGAAACTGAGACATTTTTCTGAAGTGACAGGTTAGGCCAGGACTGATTGGGCCTTCATCTCATCTTCTGTGCTTCCCTCCATCTTCTTGCATCCACTCTTCAAATTTTTACAGCAGTGAACTACACCCTAGTAAGAGAGGCTATATACAGATGCTTGAACTAACTTTTATATTTCCAGAATGTTTATGTCAAGTTGTTTTCCTCAATTACCTTACCCTTCCTAACTTATTTGAAATGAAAATGCTTTTTGGGAAGGGCTGTCTCTCTCCATAATTGTATGGGGATTTCTAGGATGACTATGATATTAATATTTACATGGTTATTTATGTGAATATTGGAAGTTCCTCATTTATAAGGAACTTCCTACAAAACTAATGAGGTCCAGAATAAAACTGTTCTAGAGAGGGAATTTCCTTTATTGCCTTTTTGTACCTCTCCAAGATCCCCAAAAAAAACAAAGCAAAACAAAAATACCCATACAAAATACATGCAATGAAGAAGTGAAATCATGTATGTATGTCCCTCTTACACTTTCAAAGTAGAAGTTTTCTGATTTATAAATACAGTTAAATAAAAATATGGAAAAAACCCTCACAAAATTTGCACATGAATCACAGTTAAAAATGAACTTGTAGATTAATTGTTTTCCAGAAAGTTTTCCTTTTCCAAGAAGAAATGACTTTGCTTGTATTTCATCACATCAGTGTTTTACATAGAAATACTTTGTTAGCTAAACTGTTTGGGGAAGGTATAAAGTTAGTGGTTTGACAGATTTGAAAGCAAATTACTAAATCTGTAGTGAGCTATTATTTTCAGTTCCTGTAACACAACAGTCAAAACCTCCTAAAGAAACTTACTTGCTGACTTCTCTAAAGGAACTACTGATTTTCTTACAAACAATAAAACTTCAGTCTTGTCTCTACATATCCTGTTGCTTGGCACAATTATGCAGTATGGCAGATTTTTGTAAAAAATGTAACAAGTTGTAATAAAACTAAGAATGTAAAAACTATTTCTTTCTACTTAAAGGATTCTGTAGGTTTTTTATATGCCCAGAGCAATTTGAAAATGCCCTATCTTGTACTTTGGTTTTATCAGGGCTTATAAAATAGCAAAGGAACAGAAGTCCTTCCTGAGAAAAAGAATTGTTAGTAATTGGATAAGCAGTATTATTATGAAATAGGTTATTTTTTAACAGGATAGTATCTATATTTTTCTCTCAGCTTTATCTATGGTGTTCCTTTGGAGCATTGCCAGCTTTAAGTAGAACTGTTATTTAGTCCTCCATATGAATAAGCACATATATGTTGGGATTGCTAAGAATAAGAAATATATATCACTGCCTATGTAAATTTAAAAACCATGTTACAGTCTTTAGAACTGAATTTTTACTTTTATAATTTCAGCCTCTATCTCACCAACCATAAGCCAGCCCAAAAAATGCAAAACATTACAAAGGCAGGAAGAGGAAGTGAACTTCAGACTTTTTGGGGACAGGGGTGGGGGGAACACACACACAAAAATAGAATAATTACAGCAAACCGAACAAAACAGCAACAACAAAACAAAAAAGAAAAATAAAACTAAACAAAACCCCACAAAACCAAACAAACCAACCAAACAAACAGACAAACAAAACCAAAGACCCACCAGAGACTGAAGAGCCAAGAATGGAGATGGCCAAAATCACCAGTTACTTTGGGAAACCTTAAGCTTTGTTTCAGGGCATCACACTAAGGAAATAATTTGTTCCTTATCACTTCCCTGCAGTCATGATAAGGGACTGGCAAGTGCTGATGCACATGTCAGGCAGATGGATTTTGCAGCTGCTTCCAGGGCACAGAAGCAATTCATGGATGGCAAAACACACAGTAATTACCTGAGTGAATCCTGGAAACCACACAGCAAAGTTGGTTGGTCTATACACAGGAATTTTGGGTGGTACCCTAAGAAGGGTGCCCATAGGGTGTGAAGTTTTACCTCCAGGAAACTTGTAAGTACTTGCTTTCTTCATGGAGAACATGCCCACAGGGAAACTCTACAGCTTAAATCATCCCATCTCTTTACTTTTACAAGTAGAAGAACCCATCAGAAGGATTTTACCTATGCAGGTCCCTTGGTCTTGTGCTTTCCTGCCCTGATTTCCCTTAAGGAAAGGAGAGTTTGTTTTCTTTTCTAAAGTGAGCCCAAAATGCTATCCAGAATCAGACTGTGCTTGCAAGTGAGGCTGGAATGTAACCCAGCTTTTATATTGATGCCCTCGGGAGCTGAAATGGCATTATTTTAAATTGCAGAGAGGTATATCAGTATGATAGTTGCGGATTACAGAATGTACTTGTTTTATAATAACCTCCGTGGTGGTAACCAGAGCTTCAGTGTGCTGAACACATGAGCCCATCTGCATGCACTAGGTGCCTGCAGGCAGTGGGAGCCCACCAGAGCTGCCCACGGGCAAGAAGAGGCAGGAGCAGGTACAGGCATGAGCAGCGACAGAGTTGACACATGTTCACCATTCTACTGTGCATCTCAAAGGAAAAAAAAATATCAGTAACCCTAGTAGCCTGTCTGACTAGGTCTGTATGGAAATGAGTTAAAGGCTGTCAAGAGAAAGGCAGAAAGGCAGGAGGAGGGTCTGTTGGGAGGTGTATGAACACTGTAGTTACACCTAGCACATCTTTGGCTGGCATGGCCTCTGGCCACCCGGAATTTCTTTCCTACCCTGGTGTCTGCCCAGTCAAGTAGATGCAAGGCATCCTCAGGCTCTCCAGTGAGTCACCTGCAGGTCCTGGCCCCAGCGTGTAACAAACACTCAGTGCAGGGCACCCAGCCAGAGGAGCAGTGCAGGGTGGTGCCTCAGGGGTGGTGAACTGTTGAAAATTAAGCTGGATGTAGGTATGGCTCAGCATATGTGAGTAACTGTTTAAGCATAAATTCACGCTCATCTCTTAGCTTCTCTCTTAACCTTGGGCTTCTCAATTGAGAGCCCTGTCCCATGGGCTGGGGTTTAACAGTGTAATTGCTAGCCAGGTTAGGGGTGGATCCCCAGGTTTAGACCCTTGGCCTGAACATGCTGTGTGGACACCACCTCAGCACTCGAACTGCATGTGTTCAGATTTCCACCTCAGCAGGTATAACCCATAAACAGACAGCCAAGGAGGCGGCAATAAGCAAGCATGTGCAGAGTCTTTCCCAGACAGTGACTCTTTGCCAAAGCAAATTACCATCAGTTGTCATTTAAATGAGAATAAGCTTCGCTGATTACTTTTTGCATAATCATTCAGAATGAAACCAGATGTTCCTCAGTTCATGTTTAAAGCTGCAATGCACATTTAAAGGTAGGCAAGTCTTGTTAGTGAATTAGTTTATCTGAAAAAACGTATCTGCTAATGGTGATGAGAGTATATTTCTGAATCAGAAACCATTTCCCAAGCTGTTAGACACAGCTATATGCAAATTGCCTTTCAGTGATATTAATTATGTCCCAGCATGAGTCAAGCTTTTGTTGTTGTTTTTAAAAAGCAACAGTAACTTCCCCTCAGGAAAACTGCTCTGGATCACTGTTAGGTTTGGGTGAATGTTTTAATAGAACGATTTTCTGGCTTTAATTATTGTAATTTTACTTGCTTACTACCTTTACATTTCTTGTCATGACACGTTTTCAATTTACAGCCAGGAATCTGGGTTGCAGTGATATATTAGTCCTCAGAAGGAAGCAAGTCACTCTACCTAAATCATCTGAGAAATTCTTTTTGGTTATCCAGTCTGTTTGAAATTGTCAGGACATCTCCTTTTCCTCCCAGCTTATAGACCTGAAGCATTAGCATCCCCACCTATATATGTTGCTTCCTGCTGAAAGAATATTTATAGCATTTCTGACCTTTGAATGAACTTCTACCAATCAATAACAGCAAAGTGGAAAGGTCAGCGGCAGTTTTCCTCTTGACCGAGTGTTGCCAGTGTTAGGCTTGGAATATCTAAGATTTATTAGGAACTACCGTAACCACATTTATGCAGCATTTTTGCAGGAAATTTTCAGGTTTCTTCAGCGCTGTCATGTAGCTGCCATCTCAAAGATACAATACAAGGTCAGAGCCAATGGTGTCATTGATGGGTTTATAAGTTGTTGAGTATCAATTTTTACATGGCAGAACTTCTACAAGAAACTTTAAGAGACAGTTTAATAATTTTCTTAACTATAATTTTGCCACGGGGCAAATTTAAGTGAATTAGAAACTGTTCTCGTTAAAGGCAACTGAAACACCATTCATTTCCTCCCACTTCAGATTGCAGAAATAAAATTGACACAGTCACACCTAGATGTGTGAGCACAAGCAGCCATGTGAGATGCTTCAAGGCAAGGATTGCCCGTTCACAGTTTTCTCCCTATGACACTACATCTCAAAAACTTTAAAGGACCTATCCTAATTCCTCAAATTTCTGAAGCTCCTTCCAAAACTGAAGTATTCCCATAATAAACTAGACATCTCAATGCTGTTAGCAGCCTCCTTCTTAAGGGGAAATTAATTTCCCTTCATTTCACTGCCTAAAAGCAAAGTTCCTAACTTAATTAAATCCTTTCCTTCTCCAAAGCTGGCACCTCTAGAAAGTGCTTCTTGCACTCTCTTTTGCCTACCATGGGATTCCAGCCCATTAGTTCAGATTGTAACCTTAAATTAGAAGCCTAAATTCCGGATGCATTGGGTTAAGTGAGATGAATCCCATTGCTAGGGGTGACAGTAATAGCTCTCACAGAGTGAGAGGTCTTTTACCTTGTAATTAGAGTGAATTGTTTCAGTTAGGACTGCCCTTTATGCCTTTCCATAGAAGTAGCAAAGCAGGGTCTTGCTCTTTGCTGGAGCCTTCTGGTGTTGCTGTAATACATAGGGCTCCTGTCTGCAAATGCAACGTTTTTATTCTGAAAATACCTCTCATAATAGCTCCATTTTTCTCCATTATTTTCCTGATTGAATTGTTTCCCAGTGGAGAGACAATGATGATCACAATAACCTTCACAAATTTCAAGAAACTTTTGATAGCAGCTCAAAAGAGGTTTCATAAGTTTCTTTTTCTATGTCTCTGTCATTTGAAGATTGTGTCTACTCGTTCAGCCAGCCATGCAAATATGTCTAAAAATACAGAGAAAATAAAACAAATTTACTGAAGTTTGACAATTTTTGTTTGATCAGAAGTTGTTTGGTCAAAGGTATTTTAAAAGTCAGGAAATAAAGATATTTTAATGGATGCTATCATATTTGTTGTTATTATTATTGTTAGGTTCCTGAAAGAAGAACAAAGGAAAAGACATTGCCACACAAGTTCTACATGAATTGTTAATGTCAACTTTGATTTCCTTGTTTTTTCCTATGTTATAAAACACCCTTAATATAGAATTGTTATGTCTGAGAATAAATCCTGTGTTTATTCAAATTCTTAGATTCATAATATTAAAGAATTATTTACTTCCTCTCTCCACATGCCTATTTCCCCCTTTTTGCTTCTTTTTTTAATTTCTTTCAGGGACCAATGTACTGCTTCATGTACATCTTCAATGCTCTTAAACAAAAAGCTGTCTTACTACTTCACTGTTCTCCAGAATTTTCATTCCAACTTCCAGCACTCTCTAATCAAGCGAATTTTCCTCTGTCTAACTCTTATTCCTAGCACATTTTGAGTACGTAGAAGAATTCTATAAAGCAGAAGGAAAATTGAAGTCCTGATCTTACACCTAAGTCAGATCTCAGCACTGTATTGGCTTCTAACCCCTTTGTCTCTAGTATAAAATTAAGACATGTTTGATTGAGACTGACTAACAAAATCAACCTTTTGTTGCACCAATTCAGTAGACAAAAGATGTTAATAGTAATATTTCTGATGAAATTCTAGTTTGGTTCACTAAGACTCCAGCAAGAAGCTAATAAGTATTCATCTCTCAATAGCACATGGATCTGAAAAAGCAACAAGGTTACATGGACAGCAGGATAGATCCATCTGCTTTGGGACCAGCTAGAAACAAAGCCTATGGCACAGTTGGGCAATGACCAGGGAGTTTCTGTTTCTGCTGATACTGCCAGTGTGAATGTATGTCAGTGTGGATTACACCACCAGCAGCAATGTTGTCCACTCATCATTTCTTCAAAACTGTATGACAGCTGGAACTGCTCTTTATTTTTGCTGATCTAAGGCTGGTGAATGCCCTCAAGAGCTACTTCAGTCTGTTTTGTTGTTTTCATGTCAGTGTTTAAAAACCATAGGTTATTTGTCTGTGTCACAAGGTACATGTTATCTCTTACAGTCTGTTTTCTCTCGTGGTTTCACCTTACATTTTTAGCAGCTCCTCCATTTCTATGGTCCACGTGGCTTCCTGCCTTCACTGCTGCAGTGTTTGTGAGGCCAAGCCCATTACTTTGATTCTCTAGCTCTTCTGTAGTCCGTGCAGACAAGGCTCAGCTGCTTCTTTTCTCACAAATCTCTGCCTACTCCCAGCTACCAAATACCTTGACTGAATCTGCAGTCAGTACCAGAACTTAGCCAGATACTGGAGTCGGTTTAATGTCAAAAAAGACCAGTCATGCACAGACAACTTGTCACACATGTCACAAATGCAGGAGGATGGGCTGCTCTCACTAACAGCATGCAATTTGGTGATTTCAGAGAATGACGAGGAGCAGGAGGCTCTCCTGTCACTGGACAAGCCTGGCTGGTATTCTCAAGGTAATGCTACCCAGCTCTTTGATCTGCTGAAGAAGATGACTGGCAAGCTGGACCCCAAGGTATGTTTAGAGTGAATCTTTCTGAAAATACAGTTTCAGTCAAGAATTCACCAGGCAAGCTTTCATTAAGGTTTTTGATGTGATTGGTCACAAACTTTTGTTCTGGTTAAGGTGTCTAGCAGATTGCAGCCAGAACTGGAAGTAGTATATTAGTCTTCTTATTGGTAGAATATGAAAACTTTCTGGATGCTTTGTTCTGTATGAATGGTCATGTATTTTGGCATCTTTGGGAAGAACTGGATTATAATCTCCCTGGGGAAACAGATTAAATAGATTAAAACTAGGATTATGTTATTTTAAGTACAGGCCTGTATGGATGAAAATGCCACTGAAGATGGTGTGACCACATTTTCTCTAGGGAGTAAACTCCTCCCTGGACACAGAAGAGTTCTTTGTAACCAAGAGATGCTCCATATTCTCTCTTGTTTCCAGTGTAGTCCAAAACTTGTTCCTGTTTAGTGTATTTTCTTGATAGTCATTTAGCTGCTTTCTAATAGCCTATCAGGCTATTTCTGTCAGTCAAAACACTCAGTGATGTCCCTTGTGCCGGTCCCAATCAGGCATCCCTGTTCAGTACCCCTGGAGGGCAAGAGTGAGGAGGGTGTTGTGAGGCCAGCCTTTCCCTTATGGAGCTGGTAGAAGATAAACCCCAAACTTGATATTAATAAAATCTCTTTGTGTCATGACCAACTGTAAACGTGGAGGAATTTTTATTAGGTTGTTTGAAACCTCTTTTTCTCGCTCTGTGAAATACAGTTTGCTTGTGTTTTCCTCATATACAATGAACTTTTAATTTGCTTCTTCCCTTATAGGTTGTTTATTTTGGTGACAGCATGCACTCAGATATTTTCCCAGCTCGTCACTATAGCAACTGGGAAACTGTCTTCATCCTAGAGGAGCTTCTAGGGGACAAGGTTACAGTGCCTGCAAAGGCTGAATCTGAGCCCTTGGAGAAGAAAGGAAAATATGAGGTAAGGGTTCCTTGCAGATGTTTCCTGGAGCAGAATAAAGTAAGTTACAAAAAAGCCTCATACCACCTGCACTGAGAATGAACCTGCTTATCTCACCATGCTGGCACCATCAGCATCCCCCAAAGACATATTCTCCTTGTCTTACCAGGAGGATGCTGTTCTGCCCCAGCTTAGGCCTTGCACAAGTGACACAGAGCTTCTATCTGGAGCTAAGTCATGGATCTCAGAAAAAGAGCTGTGTGTGCTCTCCCTTAGCAACAACCCATAGTCTCCTCCTTTTTAGTAACAAAAACCTGCCCTCCATCCTACAAGGAGAAATTTCATAGACACTTATCACAAGTCCAGCAACTGAACTCTGCTGAGTTCATGACGTTTCCCTGTGTGTTGTGGCCAACTGTAAACACAGGAGAATTTTTATTAGATTGTTTTAAAGCTCGCTTTCTTTCTCTGTGAAATACAGCTTGCTTGTATACAAAGAACTTCTAATTTGCAGCTTACCTCATAGGTTGTTTATTTTGGTGACAGCTGCTCTCAGATAAGAGGGACTGTTTCGAAATCTGTTCCAGTGCAAACTGCTGATAGTTACTTCAGATAAATGGACATTATGGTTGATCACAGCTGGGAAGCAGGGCCTTAGCACTACTGCCACCCTTTAATTCTCCCACAGAACTTGAAAAGTTATTATGGTTTATCCATCTCTCTACTGGCAAAGAACAAAACAGATAGGGAACAGCGCTCATATGGATGATGTGGCAGCAATGTACCTCCAGCATGTCCACTATAGGTAGGAACTGCAGTGTAGCTTCACTCTCTGTTTAGAGTATTTTAATTTCATATGCTGCTAAATAAATAGGTCATTTTCTTCTAGTTGCAGAGAGATGTGCTTTTTGCACTTTGCTTTGTAAGCCACTAAGCTTCATTTTTCTGTTAAAATAATTACTCTTTATGATTAAAAAGTGAACTTACTGATAGAAAAAAATGGGGAGGTAGTTTTATACTAGGTATGTTTTTAATCTGACTAAGAAGTGTTGTAAAAGCCAGTTTTCAATGGAGAAAAGGATGTCTTCAATGGGACTAAAACAATATAGATGTGATATCTATTGCTCTACTTTTAATAGATATATCTTATATTTTCACCCATTATCCTGATTTCTAAACTAAGGTCAGACAAGGACGGTTCAGTCACTGAAATAAGGAAATGTAATCATTTATGTTTAGGCTTTTTCCTAGGTTGCAGAAAAACAAAAATTAAGACAAAGAAACTCAGTCTCCTGTCAAGAAAAATGTGTTTCTTAGTAAGAAAGGTGGGATGCAGGTGGGGGGAAGGAAGAATTATTAGTAGCACTACATGGGTTAATGTAATTTGATTTGAGGAATTAATGCTTTAAAAATAACTCATTCTCCACCATAAATTTGTTCATTCTCTGACTGGAGATTGTGCTACATTGCTGCATCTCTGTAAGGTTTGTGGGATTTTATTCAACCATGGTTTCTTAAGCATGTTCCATGTATGTTTTTGAAGCACACATTTTTAAATGGACAGCCAGAAAATGTTTCTTTTCCTGGAAGTACAAAGAAAGAGTAATTGAGCAATGTGTTTCTAAGCCCATGATGATGATTTGGTTTTTTTCTTATTG
The DNA here is from genome assembly GCA_038380795.1 of Pyrocephalus nanus. NCBI lineage: Eukaryota > Metazoa > Chordata > Aves > Passeriformes > Tyrannidae > Pyrocephalus > Pyrocephalus nanus. The sequence goes on from CM076260.1 coordinate 49,104,942, forward strand.
AAACACCTCTGGTCAACTGCTCACAAGATCCGTCTTCTCTATCGCATCAGTTATCAAGCAGGAAATTGAGACATTTAGACGTGGGCTTGACATTTCACTGACGCTGTAGTATTCCTGTCTCGGGGAGACACCACCCCTGCCACACACAACCCCTGTTCAGTTTACATCCGCTACCAGTGACAGCAAGCAAGCAAGGGAGAAATGAATTGTGTTGATTAAAGGAACCTGAACCAGGGGGGCCATGGCAGGTCAGTGGTGTTATTTCATTACCACACTGCTCACTGGAGTCTGAACAACAGGTCACATCCATATCTCTGCAGTTGACTGGACACCACTAACTTAACAGGACTGGTTCAAAGGGTCTCCCTTTACAGTCCTATGGAAGTTTTATTTTCATTCCCCTAAGCAACTTCTCCTATTAACCCTTTGGTTAGGAAGGGAGAAAAGCCAATTCAAATGAGTGTACGAAGTCAGGTGATTTTGGAAAATTAGTCACAAACAGATTAGTTTTCATCTGGTTCACCAGCCTTAGCATTCATTGGCAATTAAAAAAAATACACTGCTCTGTGTGTGCAGAGAGGGACTGAAAACTTAATACATGATGCAATACTCAATTCTATCACCCTTTACAAAATACTATTAAAGAAATAAAATATTACTTTAATTTGCTATTGCATCTTTCAAAAGGAAATTATAAAAATCTGTTTTCAGTTGTTTGACTGGAGTTTCATCACTAAAAGAGGGAGGGGAAGAACACAACCTTCTCACACACAAACTGTGACTTGTAATTTCCATTTTCATTGGCAGTTTTTGTCTTTTCCCTTCAGTTAAATGCATGATATAAGCCAGACACACATAGCTGTGAAATTATGGTAACAACTACAGTTCTTTTAAGTATATGAGTCATAACCAAATAAGCAAGAGAATAGCAAATTAAAAACTATTCATGCAGTTACTTGGCTCCTAAGTGAATTGCAGCATGCAGGGGGAAAAAAATATGAAGCATTGTGTTGAAACAAGATTTCCCCCCCTCCCAGAATTGGGAGTTTGTTTGCTTGGCTGGAGGCTTTGGTTTTGCCTTCTGTTCTTTAAATGTGTGATCAATTCCATCAATGAAAACTAAAAAAAAAAAAAAAAAAAAAAAAAAAAAAAAAAAAAGCTGAAATTTGTCCCAGGATTTCGAGGGAAATTGTTGCAGAGAAGCTGTAAAAACCTCAGGCTATAGGAATTAATGGAGCAGAAATCAAAGAATTTTTTGGTGGATATAGATGACATTTCTGCAGTTAGAAGGGAGAACTTAATTTTTACAGTATTGCCTAGTGGCTGGTTGGTTGTAGGGGTCAGGGCCCTCATTCCCCTGAATTTCCATGACTCCCTTGCTGTGAGCATAGACAATTTACTTTGTGCCTTTTGGCTCTGTTTGTTTCTTCATTCCCGTTTAACACAAATCCAACAGTACTTTCAGGAACAACCTGATGGGCTGTTTTGGAGCCTGGTGAGCAAAGTCCTTAAGCCAATATGCTGAAGTGCAATGCATTTTATTTTAAGTCTGCTTATAGTGATCCATATGGTAGTTTAGGTACAATATCATTGGTGAAATGTTTTATATTTGCACATGACTTGTAAGGGGGCAGGTTCTGTGCAACAGAAGTTAGACCAGTGGCTGACTTGTCCATTTGCACACCCAGCATAGGTGTGTTATTCAGGAACATCTGGTTGTTGTGACCAGCACAGCTGTGCTGGCAGCAGCATCTCACGTGCTTACTGTTATACCAGCAAAACTGTATTTTGAGCACTGATTTATTTCTGGGATCAGGAGTCGGTGATGGTATTACTTCCTTGGCACAAAGCATACAGCCAGCAGTACCATCCGTCATATTGGATGCTGTAAAGTATTTCTCATGCTCTGTGCTTGGCACAGAGATGATGACATAGATGGCAAATCTCCATCTAAATAAAGCCTTTAAAAAATACTAACAGCTTGACCTGTCACCACTGTCTCCCTTACATCTTTCTTTTTTTCATCTCTTTACGAAATGTAGAAAAGCTTCACAGCTCAGCTCCCTGCCTACTTGTATTTTAGAAAGGTCATTTGTAAGTTGACAAATTAGTGTTACCCAAGGGTCCTGTTAACAGATTCTGTCTGCTCTGTTAACACGCCGTTTGTCTGCAGTTAGTAGAGCAAAGGTGACAGTAAGCATTCCAGGTTTTTTGATTTCCAGGAAGACCCTAGTACTTGGGGAAGCCTGGTACCATCCTTATTTCCCTGAAGTCTAGACCTTTTCCTTAAGGCTTTGTACCCTCAGCTGATACAATCTATGTTTGACCCACTACTGTCTGACCAATATGCCTGAGAGCAAATCCATATACCTGGGGGATTTACATGAGAAAGAGGGTTTGCTCAGCACTTCCTGGGATCTACTGTCCTGCTGTGAAAGAAAATCCCATGTCTGGGGGCTGCAGGAGTGGCTGGGGCATCTTCCAGAGATGCTCAGCCCCACTGTTGGGCATGTGCCTCCAGGCATGTGAGGAATAGCCATGTTAAGAGCAGACTTTTGCCTCATTTCACAGATGTACAGAGTCATAGTACATGGTCTGTCCTTATTGCAGGCTATGTGTGCTGCCTGTGAGATATGGACACCTTCTAGGCATCAGGTAGGGATGGCAGCAGGAGCGATGTCTGATGCTTCTGAAAGATGTGGGCAAAGTTTTGACAGCTCTTTTCAGATTTGAAATCAAGATTTAACCTGCCAAACCTGCCCTGTAATGTGGAGACAAGCCAATAGCAATGGCTTATGATGATGGGAGCTCTCTACCAGCTGACTTGATAACAATTCTCATATCTAACTGGATTTGGTTTTACTAAGGGCTTGGGCTGTAAATCCAAGGCATAACTTCCCCCTTCTTAGTAAGGAAGAAATTCCCATGCTGAGATTCAAACTTCTGAAAAAATCAGTTCATGTCCTAAGGTCGCATTTTTAAGTGTCTGTTGAACCAACTATGCATTTCAAAAAGTGGGGCCCTCGCATTTTTTGTCTTGTCAATAAACAAGGCCCTGTCTTTTGTGCAAAGGCTTGTATGGGCCAGCACTAGGATTGCTGTTTCAATTAATCACCTGAACAGCTGAAGAGTTTTCTGCATATGTCATCCAGCTGGCAAATGGATTTTAAGTCAGCACAACATTTAATTATAACTGATGTAGAGACCTGGGATTTGCACGGAAAGACAAAATTTGGCAAACTAAAAAAAAAAAAAGTGAGATGTCCCTTTGTGTAAGGGGGGGGGGGGAACAAAACCACAAAAAACTCAGGACTTAAATTAAATTCTTACTTTGAAACAAAAGATAAGAGTTTTTTTCAACTTATTTACACCAGAAGACAGAAAGTAATATCTATATTTGTTGAAATCAGTGCTTCCTCCCCACCCCCAGCTATGCTCAGAGGAAAAACTGTTACACAGACTCACAAAGGAATGGTTCTGTGTTTGCTGACGTGGTCTGTTTGGCTGGATCAACAGCTTTCTTGTGATCAAAAGATACAGGCCTCTGTTATAAACACAAATGATTCCAGCAGATTCTCGAAACTATTAAGAAAGGGGTTAAATGGAAAATAAAGTACAAAAGTTCACAAATCTAGAGGCACGCACTACGATATCTGTTCTCCTATGCTTTGAAGGTCTGAGAAGTTACTTTGCACGCAAATGACTTTAACAGATTTTCTGTAGTGTAGTTTGGAGGGTGTTTTTCCAGTTTTTCATCTTTCTGTAGATGTCTCCTGGAGTTTTTCTCTGATTCCTCATGACAGTATATAACAGGTTGCAAGAGGAACTGGTAAAAAATCAGTTTTCCCAATGCTGTGTTAATGCTTTCTTTAACACATAATTAGTCTAGATGTTATTGTCTGAAAATATACATGAAAAAATCAATTTTTCAGAATTTGCTACACAACTGAGAGGCTCTCCATGGATTCTGTGGCTCTGTTTTCACTCTTTCCTCAGCTCAGAAACAGATAACACAGGTGCCATTCATCACAGTTACTCCATCCAGCACCAGGAAGCTCCTTTTCCCCGAGGAGGACATCCAGGATGTGTTACAGTCTGTGCCGCAGCTACCCAGCCTCTCCAGCGGAGAAGGGCAGCAGGCAATTCACGCTATCAAAAAGAGAAAAACGGGGGAAAAGGAAGATTTTTTTTTTTTAAAGGGAAAAATATTTAAAGTTAACTTTTTATGTCCTAAGAAATCCATTAATTGCATAAAGAGAAGCTTGGGGACTTTTGAGAGGAAGACTGTTACTGTCTGTCTTTATATTTTAAAGTCACATTGCCCCTGAGGTACAATACAAGTTTCCCAGAATCTAGAGTAGTTCCTTAAACTAAAACTTGTAGATGGATAAAGAAGATATTTTTCCTTTCTTTTTTCTGTTTTTTTGGGGTTTTTTTTGGTTTTGTTTTGTTGTTGTTTTTTTGTGGGTTTTTTTTTGAGCTTACATATTTATTTGCTTTTCTTTCAGGGAGATCAGCTCAAAGCTCCTTACTTTTTATCTAAACAGTGGGGCTCTTTCTTCATGGACAGAGTACCAGGCCTGGAAAACACAGAGGAAACCTTAGTTCGCACGTGGTCCTGTAAATGTATTAGCACTTACAGTACTATTGCAATCCCTAGTCTTGAAGCAATAGCAGGTAAGGAAGATGGCTTTTTTATTTTTTGCTAATGAACATGCAGTATTCATAGTAAATTGGCAATGCTATAGATCTGGTTTTGAGATTACATATATCTAAAATACATTCTAAATACTTTGTTCATATCTTGCAACAGTGCAAGTGGCCAGTTGATTACTGTGATGTTTGTGCTTTTAATTGTTGTCCAATACACCCAGTTTTTTTGTTTGTCTCTGCGAATACTAGACGTTTAATTTATACCCTGTCAGAAATAGTATGCGACATTTAAAAGATGGTAGACAAGTTCCTGAACTTGGTCAGGACTTCCTCTGACCAAATATCTTGCTGTTTCTACTTTTGATGGTGAATAAGATTAGGAAACAAACACATACAAAGTCACTTGAGGTTTTTATACTTCCAAATATGTTTCCCTCTAATCTATCTTGTTATACTTCCCCTATCAGCACATTATAACTTTGCAACTGCAGTACATGTCAGTGGATCATGGGGTGGTGAAGACCTTCTATCTATATATCCTCAGTCTGTCATTTTGCATTACTGAATTTTGTCAATACCTGTACCTAAAGAAATAAACAAAATTTGAAATGAATTAGGTGCTTAGCTGTATGAAGAACACAGCAAGCTTTTAGTTTACTAACCCCTCTGTTCAGCATCTGTTGCCTATTTCATGCATAAGACAAAGGAATAAAAGGTTTGTTGCAAGAGAGCATTTCAGACTTGCCCAGCAGTTATTTCTACAACAGGACACATGATAGACCAATTCTTTGTGACCATATTTTACACATGCACTTACACTGTAAGGATATCTCAAAACAGAGCAGCCATACCAGTGCCACAATTTATTTATTCTTCTGATAATTTGTCATTTGGCAGTCTGTATTTCAGCCTAAAGGTGCAAAGCCAAAATATAGCAAGGGAAATTGCCAACGGAGGCATAACTTCTGTAAAACTCCCATCTAATACTTTTCCATGGTCATTCTGTGGCTTGCTTTGGAAGTGTTGACCAAGAAAAAAAAACCATATTGATCAGTCACACTCTGAAACTCTGCCTCCCAGACCTGCCCAACCCTCTAACCACAGCTCAGTTTGCAGGACTAGCAAGGGCTCTCAACCACAAATGTGCCACCAACTTTCCAGCTACAGATGAAGGGGTGAGAACCAGAAAGGCATATCTGGGTAGTTAGCGGGTAGGATAGCTGCCTGTCATCAGCAGCAGAGCTCTTGCAAAGCGTGTTCCTCCATTGGGAAGGACACTGTGTGCTGTCTGTCTCTGCGTTGAACCACTGCTGGGGCAGGGGCTGATATCTGTAAAACTTAAACCCCAGTCTAAAGGACAGGGGAGAAATAACATTTTTGACTTGCAGCTGTGCTCAAAAGCAGACTCAAAGCTTCAGGTACAAGAACATCACTGCTTTCTTACAGAGAGAGGTATTTCTTGTTAGTTTGTGTGGAACAGCAGATGTTCATTATTATGGATGCTGAGGAATTCCTGACTCCTCTTGAATACCTTGTCTGACTCCTGTCACAGCAAGCTGTGAAAGACCCTGCTTTGCCAAGCCCTGAAGTTTTTGGCTGCAACTGTAAGTCATAGCTTAGCTGCAGCTATTTGGGAATAGCTAGCTAGAAGAGATTGAAACAGGTTATGTGAGTTTGATGTGCTCCAGCTTTCCCTTTTCTACTCATCTGCTTTAATTACCAGCAGAGGACTTTCCACTGCCAAGCTGCAAAAACACAGGCCTTTCCTTGAGACCCCCTCAGCCCAAACATGCAGCCAGGCTGCTGGCTTGCTGGCCATGCAAGTCCAGCTCCCAGTTATCTGCATGCTGGCCATAGGAGCCCAGCTTCCAACCAGTGGTGCGCTGACGGCAAGCTCAGCTCCAGGCCACCGACTGGCTCAGCCTTGGCAGCACCTGACTCAACCTGACCCCACCAAACAAGCTGCCACTGCACTGGAGGTGTGCTGCAGCCTCCTGTGAGCTGGGGGTTGACCAGACCTTCTCTATCAACAATGTCTGACCTGGCTTTTGTACACCTACGTGAGCAAGGGTAAGCACCACATACAAGTAAGTATCCCAACATCTTGCCATCTGCAAAAATATTTGGTGAAATGCAGACAATTGCTGCAATGCTAACTTCAAAATTGGTTCTTGTTGTTTGGGTGCAACACATATCTTGTCCATAAAGAACAGCTTGGTTTACTTCTCAAGGCACATTTTTCATTGAAAAAGATTATTCCAAAAAGTATTCAATGTTAGTGAATACTAGCAGTGTTTTACAAAAATAAGTCAGTTTTCATCAAAATTCATGTGAGAATTCAGAGAGTTATCAGAAATTAATTTTGGGTAATAAAGCCCTTCAAGCCTGCTTCTATCTTTTTTAAAGAGAGAAAATACGGAAAAAATTAAAAATAAGCTATAGACCTGAATTGAGAAATTGGGATAGAAATAACTTTTACCATCCCGTTTTTTCAGCAGCATGTTGTAAATTTGATGCAGGTAGCTGCTGATGGTTTCACCTGAAGAATTTATGCATGTAACTAAAGGGTACAATCTCAAAGTTACCAAAGAGCATTGCAGAAAAGAGTATTATAAGGAATGCTGCTGCTGGAGTTCTTGTCCATTCAAAGTGTAAAATAACAATGCATGTACACAAATTGGAAATTCAGTATCTGACTAAAAAGGGGTTTGCATTCAAAGATGCATCAGAAAGTATATTTTGCTTATTGCTAAAATTGCCCAAAGGAGATCTGTGTGTATTCCTCAGTTTAGAGTCCAAATCAGATACAGGCTATATTGACAGTACCTGGTTAATAAAATAGTAGAAACCACTGCCCCTACTCCTATTCTACATGTCTCATTCACAAATCCATCTGTTTCTCTACTTTTCTGCTATTGAATCTCTCTTCATTTACAGCTCCCCTACAGATTTCAACTATTTTCAAGCACAATGATATCATAAGACAGATTTTCCATACCAGGATCCATTACTGTGGGAATGTTACATTAGAGCTCCCACAGGAAAATTAAAAGGTGTAGGGGTCTCTATGAAAAACACCATTTTGCATAAACTACAGTTTCTAAGACATCCTTCTCCACTTCAGAAAGTTAGGTATGAGCCAAGTAGAGGTGGATTGTTCTTGTTTATCCCACCTGAGTAATCTGAACTTTAACTCCAAGGAAGGTGTCTACTACTCTTTGACCGTTTGATCAAATTTCCAGACACCCATAATAATAATCCAACAATAATTTTAATCATTTCAAAAATACCATTTCAGGTAGTTATTTGATTAACCGTTCTTTGATCCCAAAAATGATATCCATATTTCAAGTTAATACTTTTCCTTTTGATCTCATTATCGTTGGTAGTTTTATAAAAGTCCTACTTCTAAAAATTCCAGGAAGAGTTTTAGAGCTTAGAGGGAATTTTGGAAGGATTTTTTTGTTCTTCATTGCAAAGAAAAGCTAAAGAAAGTGGGCTCAAATCCTAAAAAAGAGCACACAAAACCTTTCTTTTCTTTTAATTTCATGATTGTTAACCTAATCTCCTGAACTTGTCTCGTAACCACTGAATGATGAGGTTTGTTATAGGATTAAAAATTACCGCAAGCAAGAATAGGAGATTGAATAATGTTGCAGCTCAAGAGAGTTTCATTTCAGATAAAAATTAGTGCAAATAAAATGTAAAACGTTTTATGGATGCAGAGTTCATTTCACACTTTGGAGGTTTGATAATCAAGCTTGTGTCATGCATGAGGATAATACATTTTTTTAAATCTTGCATGTCATATGAAATCTTATCAGGGTTCGCCCATATGGCTGCATAAGTTTTTCTTCATGCATTATTGTTATTTCAGTTGCTGGAACAAGAGAAAAATCTCCATTATAATTTATCAAATCTGTCTCTTTAAAGATGTCTACAGATCTGCACCCTGCCACTTTCTGCAGGAGTTTAAGTCATCATCCTGCTTGCTGTATAAATATAATGATAAAATTGCCAGTGAACCATGACAAAGAAGTTCATGTTTCTGCTTAGGGTTGCAAATTATCTGCACAACGGAAAGCCCAAGGCAGACGTGGCTGGGGCTCCAAGAACTGGCAGTGTGTGGGTTGCAGATACACAGGTCTGCCCACTATGAACTGCAAACTTACACGCCATCCTCTATACATATTTTAAAGGTGAATGCCCTTAAGGAATCAGCTATTACCACAGAAGTCATGAACTTCACTAAGCATGTGGCCATATGCTCATTTCTATATCCTGAGCAGCATCATTCATAATCATTGCTGAAGTAAAACAAAAAAATTACCCATATTTTAACACAGAAGTTCTTTTTTTCATTGACATTACATCATTCAAAGTAAAATTCAGCTCCTATTAAAATTAAATTAGACTGTCCTGTAACTAGATTGATAATTATGTGCTCTTGTTCAAATAATACAATAATTTCTTTAAACATATAGAACAATATTATGCATTGTTAATTAGCAGTAACCTTTTATGTTTAATGGCTTATCTTACAACCGTGCTTTTACTTACCAGTGTGAGGATGTATCTGGACAATAACATCTAAGACTAAGTTTATCAAAATGCTTTGGGAATTTAAACTGCTTTGGGTCTTAGCTGCTGTAAATAATAGTTGCTACTACAAGGCCAAAGAGGTCATTTTTATAATTAAACCTTTTATGTAAAAAACATATTTTTATGTCTGGTGAAAAATTGGTGTACATACACAACAGCAATGTTTCTGGGGTTTTCTGGTTCTGAGGTTTCATGCAAGGAAAAAAAACAGATAATAAAGATAACTGACTAGGGAGAAGATACATGTTCTATATATATGAACAGCATCTTGCTTTATATGTCAGTTGAAAGGCATCAGATAATGTAAATAAGATTCATCTGTTCCAGGAAACTAGATTCAATATTCTTCTTTTAAGAGTAAGAAAAACACGTCAAACACAACCAGCAAATATAATGCATTTATTTTTTCAGCTGAAAAATACAACTGAAACCAACAACAACCTGCATTTTAATGATAACAAATTATTGTCCAATAAATCAGAATGATCTTCTAAAAAGTCTTCAGGACCCAGTTATTGCCCAAAGGGTTTGAGACCCCAACTTTACTACAGGATTTGACTACTTGATAGTAATTTTCTGTGTAGAAAGAACAGTATTCAGTATATTACAATTTGTTCAGCCTTTCCTTCTTCCAGAAAGGTGTATTGACTTGTGCCCCTGAAGGCCATGTCAAATCATGCAGAACCCAAAAGATTACTTCCTTCCCAGACAGAAATGTTCCTGCCATCGTTATCCTGCTCTGTGAGATGTCAAAGTACAGCCACCTCTAAAAGATTAAAGGGAGAACTCATGAGCAACTCATTAAGAAAGGGAGAACCACTCAGTCATTTCTGCTTTAAAGTTATCCTTCAACTCAGGCAGCATAATTTCATTTGCAGGCTGTAATTAAAGCTATAATTGGGTTTTGACTGGATTGCAGGCTTATGGGGTGGGTTTAGATTGCTGCTTTAAAAACCCTGGTTGTAATACAGAATTTGATAATTTTTGAGTGTGAAAAACAGTGAAAATAGGTAAGTCAGAAAGTATTGGAAATAAAACATTTGACCAGGTTGAAATTTTACATAATCTGCAACCTCACATGTGTGAGAAAAAACATTTATATACTCTGGATTGGTGTCTAATATATTCCCTCTGGATTAAGATGGTAATACACATAAAAAAAAAAAACAGTATAGGCCTTGTCTTCATATGTGTCTGTTTGTGGATTTTTACTGTAAGGTAAACAATGTTTGTCACCTATCCAGAGGAAAAATCATGGAAAGGGAAAGAAAACATTTGTTTTACAAGAACATGATGAGGTTAACCCAAGTTTGGAGAGGAAGGTCAATCCTGGTGAGTTAACCTCAAAATGAAAGTAAAGGGGTGTATCATCTCTGCATTTGTCTTAAAAAAGCTCCTTCACAGTCTCAAAATGCAACTTATTTCTTTTCTTATCAGTCAGAAATGGCTGTCAGCTCTAACAATTGCTTATTTCCAGGCTTAGTTCTTCAACTTACCTCAGAAGCCGTTTCTACCACCCTAAGATCCAGAAGGAGTCACTCACATAGAAATTATTTCACAGATCCCTGAAAGAGTAACACTTCCTAGTAGAATCTTCACATTCTCTTAGGATTTTTTTAGATTAAGCCTTCATCTAAATATTAAAAATATCAGAGTCCAGTATTTTGTTTTGATCAGTTCCAGATCAAGCAGAGAACCACAAAGGGCTATTTTCTTCAAAGATCTCTAAAAGTCACCATTTAAATGAAAACAAAAATGAGAGAAATTTTTTTCCCATACAAATAATGAGTTTTCTCATTTAACCCCAAACAGCAAAGGAATTTCTAAGGCTTTCCTGCATTGCAGACTCTTATCAGGCTCAGCTGTGAGTTCAGTGCATGCCTTGTGCACAGCTGTTTTTTTCAAGAAGAGGTCAGCAATCCCTTGGACATAGGCTAGACCCAAAATAATGGGAATTGTTATTCCCAAGATAATGGTAAGCAAACACAACAGACAACGATGGGATGTCATTCCATCACCCCAGACACTCATCCCTCTGCAAAACTCTTGTAGCAAAGCTGCTGCTGCTGCACATCTCCCTGCCGTTTGCCTCTTGGGTTTTCTCTGATGTCATGTTTTCCCTGATGTCTTTTTGGTTAGATACCACAGAAGAGTAACCAGCGATAAAACCCCAGTGGCAGTGAAGCTCTTGCTCAGGCCAACCTCATGGCACAAATGTCTGCTGACAGTGCCATAGGCATGATCTCTGACCAATACACCTGGGTTGGCAAAAGCTCTTATTTAAGTGCACTTAAAGCAGCTAACCCATCCTTAGACTGAGACTAGTTTCAGGAGCTTTGCTTTAGTACAGCAAATATCTGACCTCCTGTTTAAGAAAATCAGCCTTAAAAATTTTTCTAAAAATAACTGCTATCAGATAAATCTACTGGTAACCTTTTTTTTTTTTTTTTTCTTTTTGCCACTAGTATGCCCCCTCACATCCTGAGCTCTTAGTGCAAGCACTGCTTTGCCTGTTATAAAATAGAAATGGCTCAGGAGATAAAAACATTTAGTATTTAAGAAAAAATAATATCTGTTACATTTTACCTGCAGACTGGCAAGTCAGATCACTTGATGGCACATCCAAACTGGTGGATTCCCCTGCAGAAGTTGTGCTTACCCCACTGTTAAAAAAATTGTTATTAGAAGTTGTAAACATTAAGAAATTAATATTTCCTTTCAACAGCACCTCTGAAATACAGTGAAAGATTTGTGATAAAGCTTCTAGGCCAGTGTAAATTACAGAAAATCTTGTAAAAGCAAAAGAATTTATACTGGCTGATGGTCTGCCCCTACAGTTTACACCATCTGAATGATGAGATAGATGTAAGACAGAGCGTAGACTATGTTTTTTGAGATTTGACACAATTAAGCAGTTTAAAGATTTTTTTTTTTTCAAACTTGGGTATCACTAACAAGGTTTTCATTTTCCTCCGTGGGTCTTTTCCTTGTTGATAATCAGGAAGATATATTTGGATTCAATTAAGAACACAACCCTGCTGTTTATTAGGCGGCTTTTGCAGCATCTGGCTCCAGCCCTGCTGACTGGCAGGACACAGACCTCAGAGAGGGGAGGGGAGTTTAGCTCTCTGCAGAGCTTCTCACTCGTCATGGAGATGCTGCCGTGGTGTCATGATGAAAAAATGTTGGCTTTGCTTTTGTTGGTCAATACTGAAAAATGATTCCTGACATTTCTACTGTGTATTTTGGGAGAAATCCGTTTCACTCTTGGACTGTGCTTTTAATTGAAAAAAAAAAAAAAAAAAGCCTTCCATCTAAAGCACTTAGTAAAGATTTTGTTTAGTGTATTGGTTGGTTCAAAAAAACCCAAATAAAACAAAGAAAAAAAAAAAACCACCACACTGATTAGCCAAGAGTATTAAGTTCATCGACCAGGCCTGTGTCTGGATTAAATTATAATTGTCTACCATTCAGTTACTCAAATATTTTCCTGATCACTCATAGAGAATATTATGTTTTTCCTTCTTCTTGTGGTTTCTTTTCCTTCCTTGTGGGTGGAACTCCAAGTCTTCCTCTGATAAAAGCTTGTGGCTTTCATTTAGTTGGCTTACACTAATTGCACAGCACACAGAAACTCAGCTTTGTAACTATGATATAAATCCATCCGTAAAACCTTACTACACAATTTGCATGGATATGGGTATACATAAGCAGAACATAATGTAATTAATGTGACTCAACACCTGGTTCTGGATAGCTGCAACACAGTAACTGACAGTGGTTCCTGTTTAAATATCATCACTGTTATTTTGTTTACACCAGGGCTGCTGGAGTCCTATAAGGGAGGTAGGGCAGGGCAGGAGTTCTGCTTCTGGGCTGAGGCTAAGGCATATAACCCGGGAGAGTTGCCCAAGCCATTGGGAAATGCTAGTAGCACTGAATGGTCACAATAAAGGAAACCAGTTTTCATCACTTGCACTCAGGCTGATGTTGAAGCAAAGGAAGGAGTAGGACAGAAAGTCAGGGTGATTCATCTATCACTGGCATTTCTGGCAGATCTAGAAAGAGACTTTGAGACCCTCCATGTCCGACTTCTAGGAGTCTTTGGCTCAAAAAGTGAATATCCTCTTTGTCTTGGAAAAAAATATTAATTTGGTTGTGATTACCTAAGAACGATAGAAAAACTCTGGGGCTGTGATTCTGAAGCAATTGGGTACAGCCAGATAGTTCATTCTTCCAGCCTCAAGCTGTTTAGTTTGTTCAAGTTTGTTTGTTTGTTTGTTTTTATGACAGTGGCAATATTGGATGGATGCTGAATTCATAATCAGTGTAGGCTAGGACTGATTAGAGCCTCACTGTCAAATTATATCTCAGAGAGGACTAGGTGTCTGTCCCCTGTCTAATTTATGACTCTTCATCAGGGTTAGATGAGAAGTGGATGCCAAGATGCAAAGGTCTGCCACAATAGTAGCAGCTGTGAGCATGCACAGCAGCAAAACCTGAAGAATTCATTGGCAAAAACACTAGGAAAGCAACAACTTGGAAATAAGCAACTATTTTTTTTCCTGAGACTGGCTTTATTATCAAATATTGTGTCTTATTTTTTGCATGCTTTTGCATCAAGCCATGATCTGTGCAAGCATTTCATTTCAGCAAAATGGAGCTCACAGACTCATAGAATATCCTGAGTTGGAAGGGATCCATATGATCATCAAGTCCAGCTTCTGGCCATCCACAGGACAGCTCCAAGAATCACAAAATGTGCCTGAGAGCATTGTCCAAACAATTCTTGAGCTCTGTCAGGTTTGATGCAGTGATCACTTCCCTGAGGCCCTGTTCCAGTGCTCAACCACCCTCTAGGTGAAGTACCTACTTCTAATACCCAATCTAAACTTCTCCTGACACACCTTCATGCCATTCCATCAGGTCCTATCTCTGGTCACAAGAGTGAAGAGATTGGTGCCTGGCCCTCCACTTATCCTCACAAGGAAGTTGTTGCCATGAGGTCTCCCCTCAATCTCTTCCTCTCCAGGCTGAACAGACCAAGTGACATCAGCCACTCCTCATATGGTTTCCCCTAAGGCTGTTTATTTCTCCTCTGTAGCATCAGTGATAACATGGAAAAAGAATAGACATGAAATTAATTGCTCCTATGTCCAGGAGACAGACTCCAGACTTGTACTGTTGTTCTTTGTTGATGAGCCAGTATTGCTGGACCTAGTGATACTATTGCCTTTTACATAAAAAGAAGCTGTATCGAGGTTTGGTGTACAACTCATATGATACTTCTGCGATCCAGGGCAGCTGTGATTTATTTTAAGTTGAAGAGTTTTCAAAGCACTTATTTTAAATTTTGCAGTAAAAAAAAAATATATCTTTATTTCCCTGTATACTTGCCCTTCTTTCTCACTGTGTATTTATTTATAGCCACTAAGATTCCAAGTATGCCTTTCTGGATCAGTCCAGAGCTTTCTCATAAATATATCAAACTTAAATCAAACACTAATATATAAAAGGTTGCATATTCTGGGCAAAGCAGATGCAACAGATGCAGCACAAGAAATCACTGATGGAAACAAACATGGAAATACAGAAAGTTTTTTCCTATGTGATACATAAAATCTGCTTCACAGGTCAAGAATAGTGTCTGTCTCATGCTTCATGCAACTTTTAGTGATGTCTTGGGCAACATTTTTAAATATGGATATCTTCTGGTCATCTTTTAAAGTCAGCTTGCTGAGACAAAAGCAATATTTAAATTAATAGATTTGGGGGGTGAATATGTAAATATGTGATTATTCTCTTTTGGAGCCTTGTGATTGTATATAGAATGGTTTTGGTGTTTAAGCTGATTGTGTAAAGCTAGTTTACCAGGAAATGTCAATAAAATTACAATTTTGATTCAACTGGTTCTTTTCTTCAGCAGTAATCAACTCTGCAGCAAGTCTGCCCCATTTGTGCTGCTCTTTGATTAAATCAAACTACTCTTGGGAGACTCCAGACTGCTAGACTAAAAAGCTAGTAAAAGCTTTTATATAAAAGTAGCTGTATGGCATTTGATTTTTATAGCTCATAAAGATATTCAGAAATATTTGCTTTCTTTTTTGTTATTATTTGTTATTTTTGAAACCTTTGTTTAAAACAGAGCTGTCATAAATAGACTCAGCAGCCTGTAAATCCATTGGTCCCTCTGCACGATAGAAAAACATCTGCCTGTTCTGCCATGCTTAGAATGAGCTCCAGAGATTACCCTGACTTGGACAAAATGAGAAAATGCAGTTCTTTGAGCTAAAATAATGCACTTAATAAAGCATAATTCTCTTCCAATCAAAATACCTCCTATTCCTACTTTATTCCAGCCTCTGATTTTTCAGCTTGATATAAATCCTCATTTGCTTGCTATAGTTATGTTTAATATGGTTTTAAAGCTCTGTACCTGTATGCTGTACTGGTGCCTGCCTGGGAATCACTTGTGAAACAGAACTCGATTTCCTGTTGTTTATGCCAAAACTGCTAAAATTATGTTTTTCTGTTTCATAAAACTTGCTGAGTGGAAAAGAAAAAAAAAAAAAGTAGCATATAGTGACAGGATATCATCTTTCCAAAGTTACTCCAAATTAAAAAAAAAAAAAAAAGAAAAATAGTTGTAATTAGTAATTAGTAACTTACTGTACAGATGAGCTGAGTAATAGTTTTTGTGTTTTGCTTTGGTTCTAAGCAGATAACGAGGAAAGGACCTAACCCTTTTCTGTTGAGTTTTATGTGGGTTGTTTTTTTTTTTTTTTCATTTATTGTGAAGGTAATTGTTTCTTGAATTAAGTTTTATTTATGTGTTTTTTTAAATTGGTTTCTTGAACTTTGAGAGGTGAGAACGGGAAGTATCAGTTTTCTGACTGTGAGGGTGGGCGGATCACTGCTGGCAGCAAAGACTTTTTTTAAAAAGCTACAGAGAAGAAAGCTTTTACTGTTCTGAACTATTTTAATGCATTCAGTGTTCTTTACAGACTGGAAGTGATGAGTACAACAAGTTGCAAGTGCAGATTTCTAAGAAGGCTTGATATAAAATGATGTTGTTAACATTGGACTGCAAGAAGGTCTAAGAGTGGGTGCCTTTGGAGAATCTTGCTATAATAACCATGAAAAACAAAACAAAAAAAAAAGGGAAAAAAAAAGGAACTGATTCTTTGTTTTAAAAATAGCCCTCTTATGAGTAGATTGCTGAGATAAAAGAGAAAGGTAACAAATGGAAGAATGGACTTGAAGGTGTACTTGGGAGAAAATTCTATCTAGGCTCAATGAAGATTTTTGATTAGTATTTAAGCATTAGATTAAATTATTTTATCTGATTAGCATTATTTCAGCAATCAAGGAACTGAATATGCTTTACTGCATTTGAGTAAACTCTGAAAGTCAATCCCTTGGACAGCTGAAGATGTCACAAAAAAAAATGGAATCATGCAATCTGATTGAATTCTAATGCTGGGGAGCAAACAGCTCAAGGTTTTAAGAAGTACTGCTATTCACCACAGGCTTACTTTTTATGTGACACAGTCTGTGTTGCTAATCAGATGTGGTATGTTTCTGTCTTGCAGATTTACCGCTGGATTATAGATTTACACGATTTTCCTCAAATAGCTCTGCAACTGCCGGGTACTACCCAAGCCCTCCAAGAGCACTGCTGCCAAATGAGGAGTCAGTGACTATGAAATAGGTTTTTGGCTTTTTCCTTAAATAACCCTATGGCCCTTACTTAAACTGCTATCAAATGCTAATTGGTGAAAATGCTGTGTGATGCTTCATAAAATAGAGTGATGGATTAAAGCAGATTCCTGTGTAGACTTGTGTTTTACTTGTTTCTCTAGTCCAGCCGGAACAGATAAGCAACGCATTCTTCTCTTTAAATCTTCAAACCACCACTACCTTTCGCAAAGTGCTATTGGCTACTGGCTTTTTCCATGCACTTCCCACAGCCTTCAAGAGAAATGTAGTAGTACTAGCTCATGGCAAGTTACATTCTACATTTCTGAGGACATTTCAGGTACTATCCCTATGTAAGGTGATGTTGTTGCTACCATAAACCCTAGGAAAGACACAAACCAGACCCTCAGCCATATTTCATGAAGAGTTATCTTGTAAGTAATATGCAACATTTCCAAATTAGGGTTAAGCATTGATTTACTGAAAGGGAAACATAAAGCAAATCTGGACAAAATTGATAAAAACTTTCTTTCAAACAAGGTGGATGAGGAAAGAAAATGAAAGTACCATTCTCCTCCTCAAAAACTATAGACTGAAAATATTTGACTTAAGATGGTAAGAGTTAGTAATACTAGACTTTAGCATCAATGTCTTCAGCAGCAAATCTCGCTCATGACAGGGATATGATTTGTATTAAGCAAAGAGATACCCAGATTAAAATCTCAGATCTCTGATTACAGCATCATTGAAATTCTAACCTAAATGAAGTAATCCTCGACAAATAATTTCTAACTAGGTTATGGTGCAAACCCATATTTTGTACCCTCACACTTCTATTGTTCTGAATTTGGAACTGACTTTTCTAGGTTGGAGATTTTTGATTGTTTTTTTGTGGTTTTTTTAAAGAAAACTAATTGAATTGTTAAAGAAAATTAGAGAGAAAATCATCTAAGTCAGTCCTTGGGTCCTGGTGTCTCAGTGGAGAAAAGTATTTTTTTTTAATTGAAAGGTGGCAGATTCTAAGGACAGACAGAACACAAAACTCGTTAGAAGAATTACATATACCCATCTTTGACAAAGGCTGTCACCAGCCATTTGCACTTACTGCCAGAAGGACATCACAGTAGCAGAGAAAAAAAAAGATAACAGAAAGCTACTCTAAGCATTACTCCATGTGCCACCGTAATCTGTGGCTGCAGGAAGACTTGGGAAAAAATAACTGGTCACCCAAAAATAAAGTTCCTCTTCCTGAAGTCTCTTCTATTTAAAAATCTGAGAAAAGTACACAGGTCTTATTACAAAGCAGAGATTGGCAATGGAGGAATGAGGAGGGCAGTTGGTGCTGTGGCAACAGGAGAGCTGTTGGAAGTGGTGTGAAGAGCCAGGGAGAAGAAATGCACACAGCAGAAAATTGGTAGAGAGCTGTCCACATTTAACATGACACTCTAAAGACACCATCTTTGCTTTTTCCTTATTTCTAGTTTTTTTTGTTTTAACCCCTGGAAATCTCTGAAATTTCTTGGATCCTCTTATGAGAGGCTATTGACAGAAAGGTTGCTGAAGTGCCTGCAAAACTATCTTGAGCATCGGCAGGGAGACATAAAGTTGTAAAGATTCATTAAAATCACTGTGTCTGGTTAGACAGCCCTTAAAGCCACAGTTTTGCTTAAAACCAGAGATGAATACCAAGTCTCTTTTGGTGTCTGTTTTGGTATAAAGCACATGTGTCTGAATTTTAAAATAAAGAGAATTTATTTCTGAAAAAAAAATACATGTTCTCTGAATTTACTTTATAGCTGAGCAGCAAAAAGAAAAAAAAGGTTGTCTCCAAGCAGTGCAAGGAGACATTTGTGCTACAGCCTTGAACAAAGCAAAACTTGACCCACTCAGAATAAGATACATAAATCAACCCTAAACTTTATTAAATTAATACCTTTAATACCTATAGGGAAGTCATCTTTGATGCAAAGCAAAGTTCACTGCAAGTGTTTCCTGAATAGGGCTGCTTCTTGGAAACTGAAAGCTTCTTCATCACCATTGAGTAGGAGTTAAATAAACAAACACAAGTAGATTATCCATGGCAGACACTGGGCACTGCTGGAGATGGGGTTTTCTGAGACCGCTGCTTCCCCAGCGTGATGGGGCTCTCCAGCTCCTCTCAGTCCCAGGTCTGTGATAGTGCAGTAGCACTGGAGCAATTCCTGTTGGAATTCCCAGGAAAATTTGGTGACAGACACTGGGACTTAGCATTCCTCAAACTGATTTACATGTTTCTTTCTGAGGCCAAGTATACATTAAATCATACCAAGGTAAAGAACAGAAGAGCCTTAAGAATATGTAGATTAACAGAGATGCCAACAGACAGAATGCAGCATCTGAGCTTCCGTGTCAACTCTACTTTTCCACCACACGTAACAAAAAATGCCATAAGTGTCAAACACCCTTTTGTACACAACCTTGATGTTTTACTGTATGGTTGCTCAGAAAGTCAGGTTTAGAAATAAAGTCACTTTTGTGCAAGAAGGTAAAAGCCTCACATGCTGCACCATACAGTGAGGGATCTGATGGGAAGGTTGCTTCTGACTTCCCGGGAAGGGGGGACATGGCATGGGGCAGCCTGCTGCTCCTCAGCACCATGGAAGGAGCAAGACAAGTTTTCTGGTGCCTAAAAGTGACTGACTTTTAAAACAAAATATACTTCTTCCTGTACACATGCTTGGAGGTAAATAGCATTTCAGCTGATGCATAACATCAGATTTAGGAGGGAAAGCACATGGCTAAGGTACGGGAACCTTACCTTTGCAGACAGTGCCAGCTGTAATGGCATAATCACCACAATGGCATAGCCACAGACATCTATTGTTAACAATTGGCCACAAAGCAGCCCTTCCAGCAAGCACATGGCCAATCCAGATCACCCCAGGGGAAAAACTCAATCCTATTATAAATCCAGTTGCCTGTAATTTTGTTTTCTTCAATTTTAAGTAAGTGGAACATCAAACCCCCTTGGTGAGTCACAGGAGGAAAAAAAAAATAAAAAGAGGTTTTCTTCTGAATGTTTTGGTGCAAGAAACAAATCCTGTTTTTCCATAAGCATTATAAATAGAAATGCTTAACTGGAAAACAGAGTCTGGATTAGGGCCAAAATAAGATGGAATCCAGGAAGTTAAACAGACTCAGAGATTTCCAGCTCTAAAAGCCTGCTAGCATATTTGAAGGGCAGACTGGGAGTTCCTATCTACAGGTCAATGGACTAGTACTGTGGCCAGCATGACCAAACATTTTCTTGAATATGGGACAAAGGTGTAAGGCAAATCTTTTCAGCATGAAGTGGGTACCCACAGCAGTTCTCTGGCAAGCATGGCAAGACCACAGAGGTTTTGCAGCTGGCCAGATGTCACAGTTCACAGAAGGGCAAACATCTGAAGCACCGCATTTAACTTCTGCCCCGCTGCAGCTAAACGGATTTAATCAGAACCGTGCTAAAAATCCCTCACGCCTCCCACTCACACTGCCACAGCACATATGTAGTTCTCTTACACATGGCCATAACGACTTTTAAATGCTTGCATGGGGGTGAGAAACCATCGCAGCCACTTCAAAACCATGTTATGGCTTCCAGCCCCTTCTGCAAATTAGAGGTTGCAAGACACAAAATGGCAGGAGTGCAAATGGAATAGCAGTCTGCACAGCACACACCAGAGCTCCAACAGCCCAGACAAAGCAGATTCTGCCAGCTAGAAAGGTATTTCTATTTTCCACTGACTACTAAATGTTGAGTAAAAACACTTACACACTCCGTTCGATTCCCTCTTATAAGGTTGAAGACCTTACATTCCTTTAAAGAGTGAAGAAAATCATAAACTATCTTACATTGTATATAGGAGGAAAAAATTAGATGTTCTTGTTCAAAATTTATGAGAGAAGTAGTTTCAGGCTGTATTTTAGGAAAAGAAGTCCATTAACTTTCAATAGACCTTGTTCTGTCACAGCACTAAAGGAACTCTAAAAACTGTGTCTCTGTGTGCCCAATAGCTTTAAATTAAAAGATTAAATTTCTAAAGCCTCCACCATCTCTGAGGAATAAAAGTAAAGGTGAATATAGCAACTCTTCTCTTGCCTTATCTCAAAATAATACCGGAGAGTTGCAGTATTCTTACTATATCTTCCCCTGTAGCCTCAGCCTACACTGAGAAATTAAATGTGCACTCCCAGGTGCTAAGCAGCCTGCAAAGTATATTAATCATAAGAAGATGCCCTTGTAAATTTTTTGAAAAGAAACAGGATGTTATGAAATTAACAGATAAAACAATTCTTTATCTTATACTGACAGAGGCCTCAAAAATATCGTCTGAAGGGCTTCTCTTGAAGCAGCTGCAGCAGTGTTGGAGATGGTAGCAGTAAACTTCTGTCCTTGTTTTTTCCCTCAGAACTGTCCAGAAAAAAAGAGCATGAATGCCTATATATATATATACAGATATATATATACATATATATACACAGATATATATATACACATACACATAAACAAGCATCAATTAAAGGCTAAGATCCCATGACATGGAAACCCTGAGACTAAGGGAATGATGGAATTATCTGCATTTCATAGGAGGTGTAGAGTTTTAGGTCAATTAAATAAACTAAACATTCTCAGGCAGTAAGCAGGGAAATCTCTAGATTGGTAGTAGACAGGTGATGGAAAATGGAGTGTAGATGAAGCTCAAGGACAAAAAGGCCAAAGGTCAGCATGAGCTGACAATAGTAGTTCAACAGGGCAATAGATGGCTAGAGGGCATCGGGGAATGGAGTTTATCCCAGAATCACAGCATATGCCGAGTTGGAAGGGACCCAAAAGGATCGTGAAGTCCAACTCCTAGTCCTGTGCAGTCACACCATATGCCCATATATCACAGAAAATAATAATTTTTTAAAAATATTGTAAGGAGCTTTCCTCTTTCCTATGTTATTATGTGGGACTTGGAGATACCTGGTGCATTACTGATATTAATCCATACCAAAAATGAGAAAAAAAATGTAACCCAAAGACAATCACATGAATTTAAGAAAATAAACCTATTAACCATTAATATGACCATTGATAGATAGATATTCTAAACTGTAGCTGTAAAAGTATTTGTATGTACACATTATATATATGTGTACACATTTAGAAACCATTGCTGTGCAGAGCATGCTGCCAGTGATTCAACCAATATGGATGTGTTACAGGAGTCCCTGAAATACTCAAGAGCAGCGCTCCAAAAGCCCAACACAACACACCCAACAACCATTTATGTAGACTAGTGCAACAACCTCCTAAAGACCCTAAAACTAAGTGAAGTGATGGAACTGTCTTTAGCGAGTATGTTCGACTTCAACAAGAGCCACCAATTGCTGAGCATCACTGCGTCAGAATCAAGTGCAAAGACCTGATTGCTATAATGCACTCTAGTGAAGCATAGGTAAGTATTATGTGTAAGTGGAAATCAATTTTGATGCCTTTGTGTTTGATCTAATATCTCACCCTGAGACTTGGCTGCAACCAAGATGCAGCAAATCAGAGGGAGAAGTTTACAAAGAGGAATGAGGAGTCAGAGACAAGTTCAAATACAATCTCTAAGACAAACCTTTTTCATTAAATGTCTCTACTGTAAGGAAGAGGAGAGAGACATGGGACTATGAAACAAAAGAGCTGGGGTGGGGATAAGTAAGCATCTTGTAAAAATTTTCTTGAATTCCAGCAGTTGCTTAGTTGTCTTCTTGGCGTTCCACATACCAAGTGACTCCATAAAATAGGTGGATTCTAGCCTTAAAACTGCCTTTCATTGAAAACAGCATGTTACAAATGGGAAACATTATTGCAACGTATCTGGCATCCAAAAAGGGAGATTGGGGCAGTCAGCTCTAAGAGAGCACTGATGAAGTCTGGCTTTGCAAGGTTCCTCCTGGTAAGAGCATTAATGTTTTGTGCTCCAAAGGGAATATTGCTTGGGTTTTAACATTGCAGAAGTTTGGAAGGAAAGAAGTTGACAAAGATCATACATGCTGAGAAAGGTCACGCATTTGAAAACATGAAGTAACAACCAATTCAACTAAGTGAAAAGCCACATGCTGCTGGAGAGGTTGCCCCTCTCCAACCTGTTCTGATCATCATCAGAGAAAAGAAGGGGTACCTGCTGAAGAAGGGGCAGGCCAGTTAGGCAACCTGACAGCCACTAGAAGATAAAGCTACATCCAGTGTATGTCTGCAGCAATGTAAAAGCAGTAACGTAGATTCTGATGTTAAAAGGCACAGAACAGATGATACAAGTAATTTTATATTGTATCCAGGTATTTTTTGTTATTTCACAGTTAAGTGCCTATGTACCTGCTTTATGGTTTCTGTTTTCCTGGCTTGTCTCAGGACCATGAATCTGTCTCCATTCACCAATGTTTTACCTCATTACTGATGCTGCAGCTTCCCATTTCTTAAGAAATCTGCAGGAATTCTTTTTTTCATCTGACTTTCTGTCTGCTGGCCTCAGGCTAAACCAGGCTGAACACATGGTGAGAGCAAGAAAAAGGGAAAGAAAGGAAATGTAAAGCAGAGAAAGATGTTCCATTTACATACAAAGAAGAGCTGTTTAGGAAACACATCTAGTGTTTTCCCCTTCCAGCTACCCTACTGATACTTTGGCTACCACAAAGTAGAAGAGTAAAAGCCTGCATTTGTGGGAAAAAGAGAAGCGTTTCCAATTTGTAGATGCAGCAGCAGGCACAGGAATTTTCTGCGAGAGAAACTGCTTTGTGCCACACTGAATGTGCTCCAGACAGACAGATACCCTGATGAGCTTGGACAAGATTTCTGGTTTTCCAGCTATTTCTGATTCTTAGGGCTGATTTCAGGCAACTCCTTTTCATCCTAGTTTTGGAGCTGTGACTATTTCTGCCCATTGCCTGCACAGTGAGCCAGAGCCCCAAATCCTCAAGTAGTAAAGGGTATGAGTCATGCACCACTCTCATAAACTTGAAGGATGTAGTAGGAACAACCAAGTTAGGACACTGTCTGATCCACACCCCGGCTGGAAAAGAGGAGATAGCCAACATTCCCCCATATGAGCCTGAAATTTGGATAAGTTTGGAAAATTAAAGCTGCCTTCATGTGGCACTAATAAAGTCCAGAAGGAAGAGTTGGACAGAGCATCCCAGATCAAGGAGGGCAGGGTGAGCCTTATGTAAGTATCCAGATTTGCAGTTCTGCAGTTCAGCTACAAGAAGAGACTAGCCTAATGCTCTTGTCCTACAGGTTTCAGCTCACAGCATTAAGATCAGAAATCATCACAGCTGGACACAAAAGGCAAGGAAAACACAAGGGTCATAACCAAGTCGATTGTTTTGGAGAATTAGTGAAAGAATCTGGAGAATTTTGTGGTTTTCTCTCCTTTCATTTGAAGAGTTTTGTCACTTAATGACAAATGTAGAAGTTTTTCTTACATGGAAATTAGAGACCAAGCAGATCACAAAGAGAACAGGTCTTTAGTGAGAGGGAGGTACTTAGAAAAAAAAACAAAAACAAAACCAAAAACAAACCAACCAAGGGAAAAAAAAAAAAAAAAAAAAAAAACACAGAGAGGAAAAATCAAAGAAAAAATGTTGTTGCATAGGTTGGACAGGAAGAAAGAAAAGGGTGGCCAAAGCTGTGTATGTGTAACAAGCTGAACGACGTACAGTTTTTCTCTTTAGGCCAACATCTTCAGTCATGGAGAAAGAAAAAGGAAACATCCTCTCATTTTTTACAAGAAAGTGAGAACCAAAGGTTTTTAAATGTATGAAGCATTAGCAGACACCTGGCATCTCTTTCAGAATGGATGAGCCCTACATCACTGACTTCATGCAGCCCTCTCCTGCCTTCCTTTCTCCTAGTGCAGCAAGAGGGGCTTGCTCCCTCTTTACATCTTGGTGACCCAACTTGTCAGTGCAACAGGAAAATGAAGTGCCTTTCCAGTGCAAACCAGATAACGACAGGGCCTCTTGAAATTCTTCACATCTCAAACATCATTTACTGTAATGGAGAAGAAAAGACAGAAGACCCTGTAACCAAGAGGTTACATGCTCATAGTGTCTCTGATGCCACAGATGTTTTCAAGATGTGCATTGTACTTAGGTGTACTTAGGTGTACTTCTATGGGTGTGACCTAAAACACTTGCTGTTGTTGGAAAAGAACAGCATTTCCCACATGTGTTTGGCTAAATCACACAGGCACCAGACACTTCATGTTCCTTGTAAGGTGGCTTGCCATAAAGGCCAAGGAAGAATAATGAGCCTGTGACATAGGAGTACAACAGTGTCTGACCTGAACAGTTTTCAAACAATTTCCACGAAACATGCTCTGTACAACTGCCCAGGTCAGGGGTGTTGAGCTCTAATAGGTTAATTTAGCTCCTTTCCTAAATCCATTCTGGAGCAATGCTACCCAAAAGGTCATGTTGCTGTAATGTTTCAGTGTCACATGATGCAATTTAAGGAAATGACAGCTACAAAAATTATTAATCTCAGCCGGACTTTTCCGAAAAAATAAAATAAATAGATAAATAAATAAATAAATAAAGATGAGCAAATAAACTAGGGTTCTGATACTTGGAAGCAGAGAGGGAGTGAGAGATTTGAGGGACAGAAGCCGCAAGGGAGTGGAAATTGTATGATGGTGTGTTACTGTGTCAGTCATTTAAACCAACTTTATGGTGTGGCAAGAACAGATAGCCTGGGGACATGATTCATTACATGCTAATGAAGATACCTAAAACAGGTCAGATGAATTCTGCTGTAAAAAAAATTTATTTTTCTCTGCAGTTATAAACAAGGTATAATGCGACTAGATCAGAGGTAGTTACCAGTCAAGTAGACAACAAAAACTCATGACATATTCAGAGGTTAGATGGATCCCACCCAAAATTGCTGCTCCGGAGTGACATTGTTTCATTGTTTAATTGTTTTCTTCTTGCTGTCATCAGCAACGAATTCACTGGCATGCAGCAAGGCTAGCAAACCACTGAGAGAATCTCAAACTCAGCAAGAGGGGTTATACCCATTACTAAAGAGGTGAAGGGTATAGGCAGATCAAAGAGGATCCATAATCTTGCCTGTGCAAGCAGCATTTTGAACATAATCACACAAAACATGACTAGAAAGGACCTAGACAGGTCATCTGGTCCACCCCTTGCTCTAAGGCAGTATTCATCAGACTTTCAAGACCTGAACCACTCTTGTCAAATATATGTCCGACTTGTAGTTAAAATGCCTCCAGGGACAGAGGTGCTTGTTCATGCCCTCTTTGTTTACCCTATCTTTGATTTTTTTTTTTACCTAGTTAGCCTAAATTTCTCTTACTGCAATTCACGTGCTGTTTTCAGAGGATGGGGATAAGAGATTATTATCTTCTTTTTAGCAGCTTTTACATAGCTGAAGGCAATCTTCCTCCAACTTCTATTCCTTGGGCTAAGTTTTTCAATCTTTCAGCATAGGTGATGCTTGCTAAAGCTGGGGTCACTTTCATTTCAAAATTACTATTGGCAATGCTGAAATTAATCTAGCATGGATAGATCTTGCCTCTCTTAGAGATCTCTGAATCATCCTATAAACTTTAACTTATTTCTTTAACCTGACAAGCACTCTGAGCTACTGGGAAGTAAAATGAGCCCCATTTCACAGAAGACGTCATAAGTCAGAAAGAATTTGTGGCTCTCAACTCTGTAGGTATCTTCACCATATTCTAACTGCACATCAGAACAAGATCCAAGCAGCACATCCAACCTCATCCTCTATGAGGCAGAAACACAAGAGCACGTGCTATAGGGGAGCCATGGTGTGCTTTGCCCAGGTATTCAGTCGTGATAAGGCAGCACAGTGCAGTTTTTCTACAATACAGAGAGATACAGACCAAGGACAGGATTTCAAAAGCTATTCAGGCATTATGCTTTTCAGAACTGTAAGCACTGATTCCATATAACTTAGAGTTGGATAGCTAATATATTTACATACCCAGTGATGCAGACGTCGCAAGTACTTAGATGCCTTCCTCCTAATCACTTTAGGCATCCTGATGATTTTAGAACTTCCAGTGGAATCATCCTTTTAGCCACATCTGGTCTGACTGTGAGAGTCTGTAGCTCTTCACATGCTCATTTGTGTCACAACGTCAATATTTTACTGCTCTACTATCAGTGCAGTATAGCCTAATACCATTCAAATAGGTGTTTAGAAACATATCTTCTAATGAATAATCTAGTGTTTGCATGGCTGAAACTGAAGCACTTAGTGCTTTTAGGCATGTCATTACTGGTAAAAAAAGCAAGGCTTCATTCCAGGTTCTGGCATTGCTCTTAAGAGTTTGCAGCAACAGCTTGTGGAACCCTATTCTTTAGGGCTGAGGCTGTCAAGAGATATTGCTGGGAAATACAACAGGAGTGCAAAGGTGAAGGGAAATTTGAAGTTTCTAGTTTTGTCTAGTTTCCACAAGTTTATTAATCTTGATAGAACGGCAGGAAAACACATTTTAAACCACAATGAAACTGTTTAAAACCACCTTCAGAAAACATAGATTTTGCATTTTAAAGCTGGGAAACCGAGCATTTATGAGCCTGCTGACTAATTCAGTAACATCAGTAAACACATTACTAAAATGAAGAATAAGCTCTGTGAGATGTAAACTTCAGGTAGTTTGACATCATCCTGACCTACCACATATAAATATTTTTATTTTCATTTACGCAGGGTAGTCTGAAGTCGGTAAAACACACTCAGCTTTTAAAACCCAATAAACATTTGGAATTCTTCACTTCAAATTTTGTCTTGGTTATAGTGACCGAAAAAGAAAAGAGAACGTTCCAAAGGATCATTTATTTTATCCTCTTTTATATTACCTTCTGAATTATTTTCAGTTGTTTGGCTGTAAAAAATGTCACAATGATCGACTTGAACAGTCACAGCATTTCACTGGTTTTTGGGGGTGGGTTTTTTTGGTTGGTTTTTGGTGTTTGTTGTTGTTTGGTTTGTTTTAGTTTTGGTTTGTTTGGGTTTTTTTTTTTACGTTTATGTAAGTAGCCACACCATACTTAAAAGAGCAGATTGACAAATCGGCTTTTTGTTTCTTTGCTGCCTTGAGGGAACTTTTGGATAGGAGGTCTTATTACTCTCATGAAGTATGATGACAGCACAAGGGATGGACACAATATGAATGGGTCACCCGGGATGCTGGTCACCTCCAGAGCCACCCTTGCCCGAACCGTGGTACCGCTGCCGTTCTGTCTAGGTGCGGGGAATCAAATCGCCGACACTCCGGTGTTGGGACAAACACATTCCCTGCAGAGAGACGAGTCTTCCCGCTAAAAGGGGGAGTCAGGGTATTTCCGCGAAGTTCGAGCCGGGGAGGAGCGCTCGGGAAAGGAAAAGCCAGGAATAAGCAAACACAGGGGCACTCAGCGAGCGAACGGAGCGCCCCGGGGCCCGACCGGGCGCTGCCCGCGGGGCCGTGGGAGCCCGGCGGGCTCCGCCGCCTGGTGCCGCCATGGCGTGAGGGGCTGGCGGGGCCGGGGAAGCAGCAGGAGGAGGAGAAGGAGGAGGACCGGGAGAGGTACGGAAGGAGGGCGGGGAAGCGGGAGGTGGAGCGGGAGCGGGGGGAGTCACTTTCTTCCTGCGTTGAAAAACGCACCCCGCCCCGTCCCGGCTCCGTCCCCTGAGGCTGCGGAGGAGAAACTTTCTGGCAGGCGAGAGGCGGGTCGGCGCCGCGGTGAGTGCCCGCCGCGGTGAGTGCCGGGCAGCGCTCCCGGCCTCTCCATCCTGTCCCCTCCATCCCGTGCCCTCCATCCCGTCCCTGCGCTCCGCGGCGGGGCGGGCGCGGCGCGGGGCTGGGGACGCGGAGTGCCTGCGGATTTGGGAGGGGTAGGTCGGTCCCAGCGTTCCCGCCCCCCCCGTCCCCGGCACACGCGTCCCCAGGCCGTGGGGCGCGCTGGGGGCGCTGCCGGCGGCAGTGGGCAGTGTCGGCGGGGCCGAGCTGCGGGACCGGGCGGGCCAGGTGCGGGGTGGTGGCTGGGGGCGTCCCGCTGGAAGCAGCCTCCAGGCATGGGCTTCTCCGGGCTGTCCCGGCGTGGCGGTGCGGGGCTGCTGTCGGGGCAGCCGCACCCGGCGTGGGGTGCAGGGCAGCCCGCGGGATGGGCCCCGTGGGTCCGGGGGAGGTGGATACGCGCAGGGGGACGTGGCGCTTGCTGTACAAAGCTTTACCTGGGGGCGCCGTGCGTAACAGGCTCTGCTTTTCCGCAGCACCGTGACCGCAGGAGCCTCCGAACCTTTTGCCTCTGAGTTCAGCCTCCCAAGCATGCGTGTGTGAAAGGTAAGCGGTAGCATCCTTGTCTTGCACCTGGGCAAGGTGAGAGACGGGAACAGACGGATTAGCCCTATGCAACTTCCTGCCACTTCTCTTTTTTTTTTTTTTTTTTAATTGTAAAAGTCTAAGGGACCAGGGGCCAGAACTGTTAACTGGGAAAGCTCAGTCTCCTCAGCTCCAGGCAGCGAGTTGCAATTCCTGTAGCTAGTATTGCATGAAAGCAGTGCATCATAACCTGATGCATCTCATGCCAACTCTTAAAATTCAGTTTAATGTGAATGATAGTAGCCACCTTCGCTGCTCTTTTGTCGTTCCCTCTTGAATAAGTATAAAGGTGTGATATTTTCCTCTGTTTTCAAGCTGGAGTGGCTTTTTTTTAGTCATAAGCAATGGCAGCATAACAAATAGAGACAACTGTGAATGAAATACAAGAAATATTGCTCAACCCCTTGGAGACTTCTGGTCACTCTAAGAAGATCAACTGCAATTTAAATAACACTAAAATTTTAATATAGTCTAAACAAAAACAAAGAAAATCTCAGCCTAAATATTGCCACATTATGTTTATCATGCCAGCAATTATTGTAACTCACTGCAGTATTTCAAAAAAACGAACAATTCAGCTGAAGGGCAGCAGTGGAAATCAATAATTCAGATGCTCTTTATTACTCTGAAAGACTCTTGCTGGGTAGCCTTGGGCAAGTCACTCCACCTCTCTCCCCATGGCTCTGTTTCCTTCCTCATAAAACAGATAAATGTGCTTGCTTGCTTCACAGGGGTGTTGAGAAGTTTAATGAATTAATTTGTTTCATAACTACTTGTAGATCCTCGGGTGCATCTCTCTACAGAAGTGATAAATATTATTTCAACTATGAGTTTTTTATTGTGTGTCATGGCTAATTTAGGTTATTGAAAGTAACACATATAAGCAAAGTTTTCAGGAGAAGTCAACAAAGTAGCAGTTCTGGATGAACTGTCTGTACCATCTGTAAACTGTATCTGGATGAACTATCTTGACTATCTGTAAACTTCACTGGGACATGAAACCAAAATATACTAATCACAGAGTAT
Source organism: Pyrocephalus nanus (assembly GCA_038380795.1). Lineage (NCBI taxonomy): Eukaryota > Metazoa > Chordata > Aves > Passeriformes > Tyrannidae > Pyrocephalus > Pyrocephalus nanus. The sequence goes on from CM076260.1 coordinate 49,135,325, forward strand.
TTTACTAGGACAGAGCCACTGATCCTTTAAGAAAACATCACTTTCTTGTTATTCAAAGTAAGAGCTTGCTTTTGTTGTTTTCTTTGAAGCGTTGTGATGTTTTTCCACAATTTTGAATTGCCATGAGAAAAATCTGAGTGCTCTTAAAATAATAAGGGACCAAGAGATGAGAATAGTTTATAAGCATATCTGTATCCTCTACAGTGGAAACTGACCTCAGAAGACAATTGGTCCTGATTTTCCAGTGCACATTTACATACAGTCTCTTTTACAACCTGTTCTTTGGTCATAGGGAATATGGTCTGAAAGAAAGAAATACATGAACTGAACCATTGGTTGCCTGTGTTAAAAGCTGATAGATTTTGGTTCCCTAAGCAAGCTCAGTTTTAATTACACTGTGTATTAGTTATCAAGAACTAAATATTTAGTAAATTTCTGCACTACAGGAGAGAGGAAAATGTGTTTAATTACCTGGCCAGATTTTAGAAGTGATTTTCATTGGTTGCATACAGTTATAAGTAAAAAAGGAGTAGGTGAAAGCTAGAGTGATGTCTCGATACTTTTTAAAGGCTCATAACGTCTGTGTGTATAGTTCTTTTTTTCTCAAGGACAATGACAACAGGTACATAAGCTTTTTTAAAACTAAATTCAAGTAAAGCCTAGATCAGTGATGATAGAAAGTCATTCACATCATCAGGCAGCTGTTGGGTTGTGAATGAGCGTAGGGAGTTATATATTAGTAGGGAAATGGACACATCCATCAGTACCCAACAGTCTGACCAGTGAAAACTAGCATTAAATGAGGCTGTAAATGTGTTTGGAAAACTGAATTGTCCCTTCTCTCAGAAGTGATTGCATTTAACTAAAACTCAGTCACATTCTTAGGCTTGTGTGTGGAAACTTGCACATCTGGCATTCACAGCATACTATAGCAATGAGCAGAAAGAAATTTAGTTACTACTGCTATTGTTCCTGGGCATGTTGCAAGAAATAAAGCCCCTTTTTCGATTTGTTTGTGGGGTTTTTGCTGGTTTGGGTTTTTTTTTAATTTTATTTTATTCTGTTTTTTCTTCATGAAGGAATTAAAAAAATAAAATTAAAAAACAACTTTCGGTAACCATTGTTTCCTCATTTAGACTCAGTAATCCAAGTGTCTGATGAGTGAAAGAGAATATGGCTTTTGCTTAGCAAGTTGTATTTAATTGATAAATATGATATCTCAGCAGCAAGTTTGTCCTGGCTGTTCATACCTTCCTTGCTGTGTCCCTTCAGCTAAGGTAGATTAAAGAGCTTAGTCACAGTAGTGTAGTCCCTAAAGCTGTTAAACCATGGTGCCAGTTTGTATTCGAGACTGCAGCCACATACTTACTATAAATAATTTAATAGATTCTGCATTTGGCTTCCTTTGAGCTAGTTCTCTGTTTAGATGGGTAAACTTTATAGTGATGTCTGCTAGCCCCTCTAAGCTCAGCTGGGCTGTGGGGAGGTGTGACAGTGCTGCATTAGTGAAACCCCAAACCCTTGCGCACTGCACTTTGAGTGGACTTGGTTATCTGCTCAGGATGGATACAGGGCAGAGGAGGGGACTGAGCCTTCTAGGAAAAAGGAAATTTAGCTGGTGTCATCAGGGATCTCTCTCATGAATGCTTTGTCAGTAGAAATTTAGCAGAAGTAAAATGTTGGTAACAAAGAACTGATTGAAGAGGTCTGGTCATCTTGGGATAACATGAAGGACAGAGCACTGGAAATAGTTTCTCACATCAGGTGCTGGCATCACACTTTCATCCTCTCTTGGGACACAGTCAGGTGTGAAAGCACAGGCACAATACAGCCATTATGTACAAAGTCTGAAATTATTTGCTCTTTCTTTCTCTTTTTCCTCTTAGAGAGTATACAATAGGAATCAGCAATAGCATTGTCTAGAGCAAGCAAAGGATTATAGGGACCCTGATCACTTGGCTCAGACAGGTGTTGTAAATCACTACAAGACAAACAGAATTTTAACATATGAATTCTTCCACCATGGTTGTCCTGGTTTATGTTTTTATTTTGTTTGTGGGAGTTTTTATCAGAAATAATAAAAATGATGAACATTTTCTATAAACCTGGTATGCATTCTTAAGCCTTCTAATCAAGTGGCTATTGCTAAAGTATTTTGGAAAGTTATTTACAGGCATTTCTGGGCATATCATGTCCCTTTAAAGCCTTTTAATCATATCATCGCCTCCACGGTGCATTACACTTTTTGCTCAAATTATCTGTCTGGTTTCAGTTCTGCTATGAGAGCCATGCCTGCACAACTTACAGTCAGAAATGAGATCATAAGATTCTAAATTTCAAAATTAACCCATAATTTAATGGTTGTCTTGACACCTGCTCAGAAATTGTTCATGCACACTGTGAGCAGCTACATTTTGCCGGAATAACGTAGCCTTTTATCTCCACCTGCAGTTGAAACTTCTGTCCTTGAAAATGTATTTTTCACTTTTACCAAGGGTATTCTGCTTTAGTTAAGGGTATTCTAGGGAGTGGTGAGGATAGTAATAGCCCTGAAGGAACTGCAGGATAATACATTTTATTGTCTCTCCAAATTTGCACCTTGAAAAAATCAGTTGCATCTGGGTACATGTATATTATATCAGTAGGGAGAGAGAGGAACTACATGCTATATCTAAATCTAGAGAAACCCTAGGTAATGAGATAACAGCTGTAAGCAGCAGTGGTTCGTATCAATAGTAATGAACATAGTGATCTACAGAGAGATTTAACTACCAGATAGGGTGGTGCAATTTAGTCTGTAAACACGATGAAATTTATCCTGTAACAAATGAACCAGAAGTTCTTCTATGTGAGTACGCATTTGGGGTCTGTATACTCACACTGACTAACATCAGCACCTTTGGACTTTGCTGGTGCTCCTATATGCTGACACAATAACTTAACATACATAATTGTCATGGTTTAATCCCAGCTGGCAACTCAGCCTCACGCAGCCATTTGCTTATTCCCCCCAGTGGGATGGGGAAAAGAACTGGAAAAGTGAGAACACTTTGTGTGTTGAGATACAGTCAATTTAACAGCTAAAGCAAAAGCTGCACACACAAGCAAGGCAAAACAAGGAATTCATTCACCACTTCCCATGGGCAGGCAGGTGTTCGACCACCCTCAGGAAAACAGGGTGCTGTCACATGTAATGGTTACTTGGGAAGACAAATTACTCCTCTTCTTTCTTCTCCAGTATTATATGCTGAGCATGGCACCCTATGGTCCGGAATATCCCTTTGGTCAGTTGGGATCAGCTGTCCTTGTGCACCCCCAGCCCCTTTGCTGGTGGAGTGGGGGGAGAGGCAGAAAAGTCTTTGACTGTATAAACGTTGCTCAGCAGTAACTAAAACATGCCTAAATTATCAACACTGTTTCCAGCACAAATCCAAAACATAGGCCCATTCTATGAAGATTAACTCTATCCCAGCCAAAATGATCACAATAAAAATAAAATTTTAATATAGTTTTGTGTGCAACACTGAGTTAAAAACAGGATATGGAAGCATAGTTTTGATCCCATAGCAACTAAAGGATGTGATGCAATTTAGAATTCCTCTCTATTAGAATGATGACTTGTGGACATACTTTAAAAATAAAAATGTTTATTTGATATCTTCAGCTACTGGAGTCTGTAGCTAGATATAGATATACAGAGAGTGAGAACCAGTTTTGTAAAACTCCAGCAGAAGCACATCATTCAGTTACAACATCTTGAAGTCAACTGAATGAAGGACAATTAAAACAATAAGGGAAGATTAAAACTGTTAATTACACATAGTAGAGGAGACCAACAAACAACAACAAACTTAAAACATTTACAAATATTTGGAAGAGTAAAGGGTAGCAAAAAAGAGTTAGTTGGAAAGATCACAGAAGTTGAAGTCTGAAATTGAAACACGTGTTTTGGTATCAGAAGATTCTGGTGTTGTAATCAGCCTCCTCAGAAGTGAGAGAAGCTGGATGGCATGCAACTGTCTGAGACAACTGGGTTAGGCACAAGAAAGAATTCTGACAGCAGTAAAATTTGCTTTCCCCTTTTGCACGTATGATTTTTTTTTTCTGTCCTTTATTTGTGCCTCCTGGGCATTGCAATCACCCGCTTAAGTTTTTCCAGTTTTTCTGTGCTCCATGATTGTACCACTGGATCCACACAGAGGCCACGCTCCTGTCTGCCCCAGGCATTCTGTTCCATTTCTTCCTTCTTGTTAGGGCCAGTTGTGCTTCAGGGCCCATGGGTTGCTGTCAGAGGAAACCCTAAGTGATGTTCCCAATACCCCACACCAAAGGGTTCGCAGCCTTACTGACTTGGAGTGGGTCTCCATGCGAGGGCCAGGCAGATAAGTTATTTTCAGCAGCTGCCAAAAGTGTATTGTTTCACCGCACAGATTGTAGAGCTGCTTTTGTTCTCTGTTTCTGCAGTGCTGTTATTGTCATAGTCCTAAGCCCCAGAAGTGTCCTATGTGCTGTAACAGTGTAACCCGTGGTTGAGTGGCTTGATTGACCTCTGGATCATTAACAGAGCAGACAAATGAAGTAGATATATCCTTTTGTCCTTCCTGTAGTGGTAGCGTTCATGAAAACATTTCTGCAAGAAAAAAAGTCTTATTTTTAATAATTTCAGTGGCCTTTTTAAAATACGTCAGCACAGGATAAAGTGCTGTTGCTCTAACAGAAGTCTTTCTGTGGCAGCCTATAGTTTTATGCCTTTGAAGTTAAAAGTGATTGGGCTTCATTCACTGAATGTGGATGCCTTAGCAGGCATGTTTGTACTGGTTGGGAAGGATCATCTGCAGGATTCTGGATATCAACATTACTTCCTTACTCATTCTATAGAGTGAAGTATGGAATAAAAGATCATAATAAGGATTAAGAATAGTCATGTTAGTGCAACCAAAAATTATCAAGAAAGCATTTATATAGTAGGATATATGATAAAATAGAAGAAAATTCCAGAATCACAGATATGGTTTGGGCATGCAGACAGTTTAAATCCTGGTTTGGCTTGAGGCAGAGAGAAAGTTGTGATTTCACTGTGCATATGCCCTGTTACGATATATATACAGTGGTAAAATAGACAAATAAACTTTTCAATGAAAGGAATTAACAGATGCAACTTCTGTCACAGCTATTTTACACATCCTACTGTAAACTTATAAAAATACTTTGCTGTTGCTGTCTTAGCTGTAGCATGGTGGAGAATGAATTCCACCCTCCATTCTCCTGGAGTTGTCGTCTCACATGGCTGTGTACTGCTCTGCATAGATCTGTTGAGTTTCATATGTAGAGATCAAAGGACAGACACAAGTTTAAATCTTGACTGCTGACATGATGTCATATACTGATAATCCCTATAGGAACTGGTTGTTTCTGATTGCTGTTAGGATTTTCATAGCACAGCTGTTATTCAGACATATAAGTTGATACAAAGCTTCTTCCAAGGTCTTTCAGATCACTTCATAACAAGTGCAATACTAACACCTGGGTACCTGAGCTAGTCTTTATATTTAATGCAGATTTAATTCTGAATTATATTTGGGAGTTCAGTATTAAGGCTTTGAAATACCTTGAATGTTATATAATTATGATGTAGCATATTTTTCATAGTGAAAAAATCAGAGGAAGAAATGAAGTAATGTCCCCTGGTGGTTAAGGTCGTAATAGGTATTTTTCAAGTTGTAAGCAGTGATTTTAACAGCTTTCCAGCATTTTTATTGGAGAGACAGATGGTCACTGGCTTTAGCTAACTGACCAAAAGATGGTGAAGTATTTCTGAGTGCTCTTACCTTGGGACATGGGAGTTTCCTGCCCTGGTGTCCAGCCCCAGCTGGAAGGGACTTTGAAAGGGACTCAGAAGTACTACTTGCTGATGTGGGAGCTATACAGCTTGGGAATTTGGTCAGTAGATTTACTGTGATTGTTAACAGCACAAAGATAAGCTTATAGTTTTCTTGGTTCTGCTCTATCTACCACCTAATTTTGCTGTATTTGGATATGTTTCTCTGTAACCAAATGACAACATATATATGAGAATTAGTTTCTATTGACCCTTTCACCTCTCTGTTTTCATTGACTTACCCTGCATTTTTTAGTACTAAAATGTCACTGAATTCAGTTAGAAGACTTAATTGTTCTCCCATTTTTAAATATGTTTGCAAAATATTTAGATTAGTGGTAAAACTGACATGGTTGAACAAAATAGCTCTTCAGTTGATGTAACTGTCATGATTTTAGCATGTTACTATTTCCAACTGATTAGTTTCATTTTATAGATACTGCTCTTCTCATCAGCAACAAAGTCAATTGCAGCATGTGTGAAAACATATGCTAATTATTTGAGGTATTCGGACAAAATGCAAAAGAGGAGTTCCTACAGAAGTTTGCTTTTTTCCACCATGATCTAACCTACCACTCCTCATGGCAAGCAGTTGTATTTTGGCAGTTGTCAGCATTGGGACAAAAATTGCACACTCATCTCCATTTAATGGGACAAGATTCCACGCATAGCTCATTGCAGCATTATCTATTAGTTTCACAGTTTTGGTAGATCTGCAGCTGTTTCTGGTGAATGATCATTTCTTTTTAAAATATCTATGACTCTCTTACCTGGTTTTGGCATTGGTTGCTAAAATTGCTTATTCTAGTTTAGTACCAGTACTTTTGAATGGCTTAATAATGTGATCTTCTAATGTAATTAGTGACAAAACAATAATGTTGTTCAAAATGATAATGCACATTACAATTATAAGCATTGCAAAAAAATACGTAGAAAAGTTTGCTTTTGCTGTCAATAATTTATGAAAAGTCATGCAAAAAATTTATGAAATTTATTTATGAAAATTAAGTCGTTGCCTAAGGTAAAAGTTTGCACACTGAAGCTGAAGATTTGCTTTTTGTCAGTATGGTGGAATAGATTTTCTTTTAAATATTTCAACACATTTCTTACACAAACATTTATTTCTCAAGTACCTCAGGTAGTGATACTAAGAACTGTAACCTTTGTGGAAAATAGTAGCTTCCCAAAATAAGACAAAAAGCTGTGAAATATGTGGAGAGAAGTCTATAAATGGTACTTTTGAGTTTACATTAGTTAAATATATTTATGTTTTTATATATATATATATATATATATATGTTTTTCTTTTCTAACAGGCATAGGGGTCAGATGGCCAAGCAGAGTGTCAGGACTTCTCTTACCTTCTCTGATGACAGTGAGGCATGCTACAGGGGGATTAAGAGGAAAGCCAGTGCATCCACAGCAGAGATACCAGGGTTTTTACCTATAGCATCTCCTGAGTAATCTACAAGGAGAAGTCAGCATGGGGATGGGAAACCCAGCTCTCACTGAGCGTGTAACTCCATCTGCCTTCTGGCTGGAGTCTCCTGTACCTATTTGAGCATTAGCCTTTCCAGGGTAGCTCCTAGGGAGGCAGAGGAAGGCTATGTTTTCAGTGTGGGTAATACAGTGAAGTGGAGGAGAGCCCATGACCTTGGGAGGTCACACAGTGACATGGAGGAGGGCTCCTGACCTCAGCAAGTGTGGTCAAGAGATGTGGTGACTGAATGGGCAGGTCTGTCATGTTCATGTCCCAGCCCTTGTGCTCTGGGAAGATCTTTCATTCAGAAATCCAAGTACTTTGTGATGTTTCACTGCCTCCAGTCTGTGGAAGTTTTAGTCACCAGAAATTCCTCCTTTTTTGTTTCTGACTGTATATGTTAACAAGATACCCATGTCAGAGGAGAGTCATGGACTAGTGTGAGAGATGCTAGCAGAGACACCTGCAGTTTCTGCTTTTTAAGAAGTGGTAGAAGTGTCCTAGGAAAAAGCATCCACAAAGCAGAGTGGCTCTTCAGAACTGGTACTACATAAAGACACAGTTCTTTTCCTGTTTTTAATTTTTAATGTTCCACAAGGAGGTCAGATGGCTTCAAGAACAGGTGTGCAAGCTGGTGGTCCTAAAAGTGCCATCCTTTCCTAACCCACCTCCTCTGCTCCTCACCCACTCCTCTGCTCTCACTGCTGGAGCAATCTTTCTGTGCACATGGGGCAGGAGTAAATGGACCTCTCTTCTCTTTTAACTAGTTTATTTGGTGAAATTATCAGTATAAACCAATGTCTGCTTTGGTTAGTGGCATCAGTTTCACAATTTTATTTATTTTTTTTTTTTTGCTGCAGTTGAACATCCACTGATTGACGCAGACAGGAAGAACTAAAATAGTTAAGATGTAATCGATTTGGTTTGTTGCCTTTTTTTTTCCCCTGGAATAATTAGTGTTCTTTACTGTTCAATTCTGCTGGAATTGGAAATCATGAGAAATGCTCTTTCAATCTAGGACTAAGTGATGAACTTTTCAAAGCGAATTGTATATTAGCATTTTCTTCCCCAGGCAAGCATCCTTCACTCTCCTTTTAATTTTTAATACTTTATCAAGTCACGGTTTCCCACCTGAATAAAACCCCCTCATTTTCAGAAACAGCTCAGTTGGTTGGTAAAGTTTTTCTTGGAAGATGTGGCTGGTAATGATGTAGTGTAATATGAAATTAAGAAATTCTTTTAACTTTAAAAAATGGTATTTTGAGTGCAAATGAAGTGATCAGAAGGCCTAAACCTCTATTCCTTTGAGTCCTGTGTATCAAGCAAACTTGTAGCAGGTTCACTCACAACTACTAAGTTGGAGATTTTGCAGACAGTTAGCTACACAGGTCTGGCTTCACGGCTGTGCAGATAATCAAGGTTCATATGTGTGTCCTTGAACAGTTCTTTAGCTTTCAGTGCAAGTAAGTTAGCTAAGGAAACCTCAAGGTATAGATTTCAATACAGTTGAATTGGCTATCTGCTTCAGGGTTTTTTCGGGTTGGTGGTTCCCCCCACCCCAGACACATTTATACTATTATAACGAATTCTAAATAGTCCCTAATTGTTACTGGATTTGGCCACACTCTTCTGCTGAGGGTGCTCAGGTTCTTTTGTAACCACCTGATGATTTTTGAAGTTGTTTTATGTATATCTTAACTGTCAGCGTAGTTTCTAGAGAGCTGCCGAACTGAGGAATGGTGATCATCCCTGTCAGCCCTGTGAAGTTACCTGGGAGAGTCAATAAAGCAATAAAGTGTGTGGTCAGGTTTGGTCCTAGTCAGCAAAGTGCTAGATGGTGTGTATGGTTGAATTCTGCCCCTAGAAATTGCTTTGAGGATGGTTTGTCATGGCTTTATCCAGAACTATCCAGTTTGTATTTCCTCACTATCTGGGTGATACTTTTTATTGCAAATCCACATGTTTATTCTGTTTGGAGTTTTGTAATTGTCTTCATTACTTCTTCTGCTGGTCCTGTTCTTAAGGACATCACAGATCTGAGAAAACTGGAACATCTGTCTCTCTCCTCACTCTCTGTAGCATGGTCTGAGCCATAGTCATGCCGTCTTGGGGCCTCTCATGGGCAGTTGTCTCCATGTGGTTGTGGCTGGTTCCTCCACGGAGATTTGCGTGGAAGGGAAGGTGTACTCCTTTCTAGCTGCCTCCTCCCATCCATCAGTCACAACAGACTGAGCCCTGCAAAGTTACAGGACAGGCCTTGCTATCCTTACCAAGTTGTGGTAATGAGTTGTTGGCTTCATATCACAGAAAATCAGTATGATTTAACCAAGAATGAATGACTTTGTACTCCTAATTTTGGCAATGCCTATTGACTTTCTTCCAGATTGTGACTCTGAATATGCTGCTTATGAATATACTGTAGATTGGTTTTCCAGTTGTGCTATTCTTAGCCTAGACAATGTGGTGTGGTAGTTTCTTTCTCATGTAAAGGTAGAAAAAAGGATTTACCTTCTCTTTGAAATGCACATGTGAATAAAGGGTGAAAATGAGGAGGTTATTAAATGCTTAGAGTATGAACTTGGACTTTTTTGGCAACACTAGACTTGTTTGATGGTGGTGTAATGCTGGGAAATGTGTTTCAGATTTACAAAGGAGGAGTTCTGGGAAACCTTACTGTGTATTCCTTAATCTTTGGTGAGAAATACCCTAATTTGGGGAACTCTTAAAACCATCCCTAAATTTATGCATGTTCTTAGTTTTCACTGATGTGCAGAAGTACTTACAGAAGTAAAACCAAAATAAAAAAAATGCATTAATTCCTTACTGCTAGCTGTTGTTTTTTTTTCTGATTGTGTAAGCCGGGAAACTTTTTCAATTTATGATTAACACAGAAAAACTTACAAGCGTTTTGAGCCTTTTTTCAGATATTTTTTAGATTCTTTCCTCTGCCCACAGTTCTAAAGGATCAGAGAGGCTTTAAAAAAAACTGTAGGTTTTCATCGTTATTACTATTATTATTATTATTATTATTATTATTATTATTATTATTATTAAAAACCAGGGGGTTTATCAATTTAAAAAATGACATTGTGTTTCAGAATTAATGTACTGATTTGGCTGGTTTTTATCTCCTTTCTCTCAAAATATACTGTTGCATAGTTTTCTTATTTATAGGTGAGAATACGAGTAGATTTGAGTATGTTTGGATAAACTATGGTGCACGTTTCTTTTTGTATGTGTGTATGTAGTGAGAAACTGTGTAGATATAGTGAAAGTATTACCAAATAAACCAGCCTGTGATCTGCATAATGTGTCCTGTAATGATTGGTTTCCATCCAAAAAAGGGCAAAACATACTTGAAAAATGCATTAAAATACTATGAAAATGTCATCTTCAGTTATGCTCTGTTAAAGCAATTATGCTGCACGCTGTAGTATATAAATTCAAGCAGTTACAGGGTGCAATATTATTTTTGTCCTAGGCAGGAATGCACAAGAAAATACGTATTTCTTGGCCAAAGATACTTGCCTCCATATTAATTTTAAGGAGCTGAGCATAAGTACCTAAAGGGTCTGGGTACTCAGTACTCGTGAAGGGTCCTGGTCTATAAAAGTTGTCTCATATTAATGACTTTGTTGAATCAGGATGTGGGTCTCTAAATAAGGTTTTAGCAGCCTAAGTTTCTGTTAGAAAATTTTGGCTGTGGAATAGGGACCTGTGGGGAGAAGTAAAAGGTTGCTTTGTACTTCAACTTCCTATGAGTTTTATGACTGAATCATATGAAGCAGGTTTTCCATGGGAAAAAAAAATTGTGTGTGTTTTTAGGTTTTCTTTCTTTCTATTTCTCCTTTTAATAATTGAAAACTACTGTTCATTATTTACATAAAACTGTCTCACTTGGGCCTGCTTTCCATAACCTTTCCCCTCGGAAGAATTCTAGGAATTTGCTGGCTTTCCTCAGGGGGATCCTGGCCATGTTTTATCTGAGACTTTAGGCCAGATAGTTGGTAATTTCTAAAAGTAATTTACTATGTTTAAATAGTTACATATAACCTCTGCGTAGATTTGCCATCTGAGCCCATTTCAAGAAGTCATGTACTTAGGAGAATATGCACTTTAATTCAATGCTCAGCCTTCTTGGTAGCTGGCAGTAAATCTTCACATGTAAAATGGAGAGCCCCTTGGAAAAAAGTACTAGTAATGCAGAATCCTAAATGCCTGGAAGGTAAGGTGTTTCAGCTGTTTTTCTAAGACTGCCACTTTCTCTTTCCCTGTTTTCTTTCTGACTTGTTCTTTTTTTTCTTTTTTTAAAATGAGGACGTGTCAGAACCAGAGGCCTTTAAGCACAGTATAAAATGACCCCGGCGCAAATCTCCAGCGTTCCTCATCCTTCCCTCTCCAGCTGCTAACATCAGCCAAGGCAGCACGCAGGCTTGGCTGCCGCCAGCACAAGCTCCCTGGCTCTCCCCCTTCCTCCTCCCCTCCCACCCTTCTCTGCTTGCCAGTACAGTCAGAGTTGCTTCATATTAGGCACCACTGCAGTTATGTGAAATCTCGAGTACAAGAGCTGTTGTTGTGTTCCTTCACCTTGTATCAGCTACTACGTGGAAGGAAGGGGACTTCTTCAAAGTGTACAGGTTTTTTTCTCTTGGATGAACTGCTCAGTAGGTGTTTTCTCTGAAGTATTCTTATAGAAATGATTTGAAAGTTACAATGACAATACATGGGGTTCATTAAGTCTAGATTGGAATTGTACTTTCTGGAGAGACTTCTGAATTATAATGTCTCACAGATTCATTTTCTAACTCTTTCTTTCACGTCCATCTGCCATAGGACATTTCAAAGATGGTTTGGCTGCCACTGAGACCTGGAGATCTGATGCCACAATGAGGACTCACACACGGGGAGCCCCAAGTGTGTTTTTCATACACGCGGTTTGCTTTGCCTTTGCCTACGGCGCCAGGGAGGACCGGGACGCAATGGTTCCTTTTGTCAATGCCAACTACGACAGCTACCCCATGCTCTACTTCTCCAGAGGGGACGTGGAGACTCTGCGTCTCCAGGCCGCCACCACGCACCGGCACATTGCGGCTCGTCTGGTTGAGGCAGTGCAAACAATGCTGTCGAATCCCCTGGAGTACCTTCCTCCCTGGGACCCAAAGGAGTTCAGCGCTCGGTGGAATGAAATTTATGGCAACAACCTTGGGGCCCTGGCGATGTTCTGTGTACTCTACCCTGAAAACATCGAGGCCATCAATATGGCCAAGGATTACATGGAGAGGATGGCGGCTCAGCCTAGTTGGTAGATTTTTGTCTTTTTTTTTTTTTTTAAGTTCTTCTTTCTGTATAAACTGCTTACAGTTGGAGGAGTGAGTGGATGAATGCATTGCTTAAATTATTTCAGTTGTTCTAACATTCGCTATAACAGTGACTAACTTGCTAAATGCATTTACCCTCATCTGGACCAGCAGTAACACACAGCTTTTCACCTTCACTGGACTTACCCTCTCGCAAGTTAATGCTGAAGAAGGTGCACCCTTTGTGCACCACCCTAATTGCTGTAAAAAAAAAAAAGAGTAATCCAAACCCACTCTCAGTCAGAAGGCAGAAGTTCACATTGCTTTGTGGCAAGAAGTGCTAAAAGTGAAGGCTTTTTCTAGTATTATTTTATATTTTTATTATTTATTTTTGTTTGTTTGTTTTTCCAGACTCATACATATCTTTGGGTAGTTCTTCCTTACAAAGAATTCAGTAGAGGGGGACCTATGAAAAAGTTATAGGTAAAATTGATACTCTTGGGTTTCTGCAGTCTGCTCTGAAATCCGTCTGAGCTTTAGTTCAGACTTTCAGCTCCACTTGTCTACATGGCTCTTGGGCATCTCCCTAAGACATACTAGGACATAGTACATTATAGTTCTCCATCTGATTATTGGAACTGCCTGATTAAATAGCATTTTGATGACCACCTCCTGGATTAGTTTACCCTGGGTGTGAGCTATCATCCACAAGTTGCTCTGTTCTTGCTGCGCCAAACTCTTTCTATGGGACAGATGTTAATGTTCTTACTGTATGAGTGCTTCTAGCAATTGAGACCCCAAGGTGTCCTTCTCATCTTCCTTTTTCATACCCACCAACAATTTATCTCCCCTTTTTCTCAGGCAGATGCGTTTCTCCTACCCCTGCAGCAGTTGCCACTCAGTGCACTTTGCAGACTGTGGCCCAGGACTGCGGTCACTGTGAGTAGGTTAGAAGATGGGAACATGGGCTTTGCCAGGACAGTGGCTTCTGCCCAGGGAATCAAGCTGGAGCTGGATGGGGCACTGCTCCCTTGTCTCGCAGCTGCTGTTCTACAGCTCTGTGGTGACAGCAGCTAAGCAGAAGTCTGAGTCAAATTTCAAGTCAGCACAGGAAGAAACATTAACTTTTCAAGCAGTATTCATCATTCAAACTACTATTCCTTACCTTCTTTGGGTAAAGACCAACTAGTAGTGTTCCTATAAATGGCATCCATCCATGTACCATCACTGGAATTATGCTGGATTTGAGCTAGCATAACTTGGTATCTGTATTCTCTTGATGGGCATGATTGCAAAGGCCTTACAGCGTTCAGCTTCCTGTACACTACATATTAAAGTGGTGAATGCCACAGAAATGCATAGGCTAGAACAAAAGAAGTGATGGAAGAGAGAAAGGACAATCTAACCATATGTTGTCTGTGTGTCACAGAAGAGAGGACACATGGGAGTTGGGAAGAAAAGTGTTGTCACAACAGGATGGTGGTCATTTCCAAAATGTTCCACTGAAGCATAGCAATACAAAGCTTCAGTCTTACTCAGCTCCAGAGACAGTCTGTGTTTCTCCTGGCACACTGACAGAGGGATATAGCTTACAGAGGTGAATCCAAGGATGTGTGACCATCTCTAATAGGACCTAAAAACTGCTCCAAAGTCAACACTTTCCTCCCTAGTTTCGTTGTTCACACTTTTCACTGTAAGCACATAGTTACATGGCCATCTGTTTTAATGTAATAAGAAAGAAGAGCAAGTATTATCTTGAGTAGGAGAACTTATTTGTGTCTGTCTTTCTCTGTTTCCTGCATCCCACTCACTGTTTCAACCTTATTTAAGTTCCTTGTGTTCTGTGATTCCTGCCTTGGATTAATTTGAGTTCTTCTGTCCCTTGCTGTAATGCTCTCCTTTGACCCAGCTGACCAGATACCAATCAAAACCATCAGATATCCTATTTCCAGTTGGCTTTGATGTTATTTATCTCCTTCAAACTACTGTTTCTCTCAAGCAAGCACCTTGGTGAAAAAAAAGCCATCTTTTCCCATCTTTCCCTTCTGATGTAAACAACCCATCCAGCAATGAATAAAAGTTTAATCAAGGTTCTCTGCTTTGCCAAAGAAGTAGGTGTAAAGTGCTTAGTAGTGGAATTGCAGAAGGAGGAAATCGGAAACATAGGCAATAGGGCTAGGGTAAACTGACCTTTGTGTAACCTCCAGCTGGCCAGCTGTTCAAATGCTGTGACAGAAACATTGATCTGGTTTCCATTTTTGTTTTCCCTCTGAGACCTCATGGCTGAATGCTGTCAACATGGAGTTTACACTATAGCTCCATCAGTGATGGCGATAATATAAACCGCTCTCACTTGTCCAACAGTGGTTTTAAGGAAAGTAGGAATGTGACATCTCTGAAGCATGTACTGCACTGTCTGTCTTTGCTTAAATAGGTTAGCATGCTCAGAATCTGAAGGAGCTGGTGTTGGCAGCTTGATTCTTTCAGCAGTATAATCTGGGTTTCTTTTGACTTCTGCTGTCATGGCACTGACTCTAAAAATAGTTCTAGAATTAAAAATAAAAAAAAAAAATCAGTCTTATGAGTTTGCTCTAATTTTTGTGGCAATATTAAGTAAAATTTAAGCCTTACCAAAAACGAAAAGTGTACTTTGGTAGCATATGCAGTAGTTGGATAAAAGAAATACAGTTTAAAATGTCACTGGTTGGTTGTTCCAGAATTCTAGTAGATTAAGGAGACTAATATTTTAAATTTCATTTTTAGATTAGTAGAATTTTCAATAGCCCTAATATGGTTCAATATCTCAGGATACAATTATGAGAAAGTCTGCCAGTAATTGATACCATGTACACATGGTACGTGGAAGGGGCATGCAATTAAGCACATTTATCCTTTCTCATCTATTAAAATAGTCATTTTATATATCACGTAATAAAGTACACCCTTAATTGAGTTCCCATTCACGTCAACTAACAGAGCCTGAGCTGTTTGTCATAACAACCCATGCTGATAGGCATGCTGCTCATTAGCAGAGCATCCCTAATGGCTACATCCTGGAGTAGGTTTACATTTTAAAATAAACAGAGGGGCAATGGCTAATAGCTAACTATAACAGTCACCCAAAATAATATGGGAACGACAATGTTTTGGAGACTAGCAACAGCAATGAAATGTAGTGCATTAATATTTCAGTTAAAATAGATGAACTTTAATGGTTTTGCTGGTAAAAATTAAAAGCTGGTATTAAATAACTCCCTTGATTTTCCATGGATTTGATATCTAGATACTGTCTAAAATTTTTGGGGAATTTGTCCTTATATTCAAACCATGTTATCTTTTGGAGACAGCAGAGGATATTGATGCATTTTCTGGCGTTTTATCTCTGACTGGTCCGTAGAGCCCTCCCCACCAGAAGGGCGTTTTGGCCGAGGGGATCTGCACTCATGATTCTTTCCATATGCCGCCTTGTCCCATTCCCGTACTGAGCGGAATGATGTAATCAGAGTCACACATTGTGCAGAAATAAGATTCTACTCACATTCTGTGTTTTGTATAAAGTAGTGAAAAACTCTTCTTTACTAAGCCTGCCTTACAAACGAATGCCTTAGACATTCACAAATTCTGCACCCTTCTTGCAGCAGGAGAGACATTTGTGGGTTGTTGTTTGTTTTTTTTTAATTTTTTGCTTGGGTGGTTGTTGTGGGGTTTTTTTCACATAGTTGATGCCCCATTTTTAAAGATAAGTATGTTACCAATGTGCAGTAAGGTGTGGGATTTGACAGCTAGCTGGCTCTGTGGGTTTCATAGGGGAGATAATTACTCTCAAGCACATGCAGACATTCCAAGGAAATAACAGCAACTAAGGAGAAGCTAACGGGAGGTTTCAGCATAATGAATCTGTGACCCTTCTGCTATTTTCTTATAAACTAGAAATCCTGTAAAAATACATACATATAAATAATTAAATGTGTAGATAATCATTTAACTAAATTTAATTCACATGTGCCAAGTTGAAATAAAGCGAGTCTCTATGCTGACACCAGAAATTTATAACATCTGTTTGATTCCCAATAATCAACAAACATTCAAATTCAAAGAAAACTTAGGGGGGCTTTATAAGACTGTGGCATAGAAGTTAGTATAAAATAAGCTCAGGGGATGCTGATACGCTCCTCCCCTACAGGACGGAAGAAAAAGAAAAGGAAGGGTAGGAGGATGAATTTGGTGTCTGGAATATATATTATGTTAGTAAGTGAAATATCAAACCCCTATGCTGTTTTTATCTTTTACATATGTAGTGTTTATAAATAAAAATTGTGCATACCCATGCAATTAAATAGGTAGATTGATTTTGAAGAGCTTCTTTTATTTCTTGGGGTTTTTTTAATTGGTATAGCAGATAAATTGGTGCTGAAGTTCGGTGGTAGCTATGTGGAGCTCACTTTGTGGCATGCCTGGTATAAAACTTTGCAGAAACAAGAGCTAGAGGTCATCTGTTGAAGTAATAACATAAGATTTCTGTGTCTGCTTAATATGGCACTGAGAACAACTAAAACAGACTCAATCCTAGTTTATTAATATGTCAACACAGAAGCATTGTGACGGATACTAAAAGGGAGCCCCGTGTGAAAAGGACTCTCTTGTTATCAAAGCCAAAAATAAGAGATTCTAAAAGAAGCTTTGGAAGCGTCAGAATGGTGATTATAGACCTACGGGAATGAAAGGTAGATGAAGGTTTTTAAGGGACTAAACTTTTAGTTGCCTCCTCACCACCTAAACCTAGGTGTAAAGTAGTAAAACCCTGCTTTTGTGGTAAGCTCTTAAAACTTCTGTCTACGTGTTATTACATATACGCCTTTTATTTCCATGCTGATATGAATGTAGCCCCTTACATTTAACCACTCTTTTGCCTGTCTTCCTGTCAACTGAACTGCAGTAAACATGAGCATGTCAGAGTGGCTGCTGCTGAAAAGTGATTGGTGAAGAGATAGGGTAAAACTTGTCATGTTTTACCTCAGACACCAGAAATATAAATCAGCAATTTTTCAAGTTTTTTTTTTTTTTTTTAACATCTTTGTTGTTGCAAATGACAGAGCACTAAGGTGGTGCAGATAATGGCCTTTTGTTTTGGAAGCCAAAATGATAAGTGTGGAAAGGGTGAAAGCTGAGAGGTTGTTTTGAATGAAACAGATTTTTTCAAAGATTTTTCTTTTTAGTTCCCAAAACAACAATTGTAAAATATTGCTCCATTAGTGAAGAAAATACTCCATTTGAGCACATTGAAATACTTTGTTTTGAAGACTTTGTAAGAAAAATACCAAAAATCTGGCCTAGTTTATAAAATAAATGTTGGTGGTCTCATTCCCCTTGGCAGGTATGCTCCCTCTTGGTATGTATACTTTGTCTATCCATGGAAGAGTATTTCTCCTTTGCCTGATGGGAGGTTCCTCCAGAAGTGGGTCAGGAAAATAGTAAGAGTACCAAGGCACTGCCCTTGGTATTGAGGAGACTGTACAATTACACAGGCGATTTCAGGATCAAGAGGTCACTTGGCCTCATTACATGCCTCATTTGCATCCACTTGTGCACTAAACTGTACCAGGCTGTTTGCTGGCCACCATGTCTGAGATAGATGGCATCAAAATGCACTAGTGGGCTGTCTTACAACTAATTTTCACCTGTAAGCCTTTAGAAAAGAGCCCTGACTCATTTCCTTTGCATCCACTTAGTGAGACTGAGAATTTCAGTCCTTCACTCTCTGCCTCCTAGAGTTAATGCACAGTAATTTGTCATGGGAAAGTTTGGAGCATTAAAATTCAGGATGTGGATTAATTGTGTAATGCATGTGTCAGGATGTGCTTAATTCTTCATTTTGCAGTTATGCCATGGTAAATGTTGACCTACAGGCCAAAAATCAGATCTCACACTTGTTGGAAGGGTATTCTATGTCTCAGGTTAAAAAGTGTTATTTTCCTATTCAATTTGTTTGTAAGAACTGGATACAAAGTGAGATGAGGGCAATTCTAGACATCCCAGAGGCCATGATATGGAACTCACTTAAGCAATTAAGTTTTATTTAAATCCTGCCTTGAGCTGGGCAAACACTGGGGTTTTTCCCTCTTGGCTTATATTTCTGAGAGAAATGGTAATAGAATCACAGAAACATCAAATGGTTTGGGTTGGAAGGGACCTTAAAGATCATTTAGTTCCACCCTCCCTGTACTGACATGAACAACTTACAGTAGACAAGGTTACTGAAAGCCCCATCCTGGCCTTGAACACTTCCAGAGATGGGGCATCCATGACTTCTTGAGCAACCTGTGCCAGTGCCTCACCACCCTCACAGTCAAGAGTTTCTTCCTAACACCAAATCTGAAACTCTTATCATTTAGTTAAAAAACATTCCCTCTTGTTTTATCATTATCTGTCCATGCAAAGTCCATCTTTCTTACAAGCCCTCCTTTAGCTACTAGAAAGCTTCTGTAAGGTCCCCCTCGAGCCTTCTCTTCTCCAGCCTGAGCAACCCCAGCTTTCTCACCCTGTGTTCAGAGGAGAGGTGCTTCAGCCCTCTGAGTATCTTTATGGCCTCCCTTTGAGCTTGCTCGAGCAGGTCGAGGTCCTTGTCCTTATGCTGAGGGCTGCAGAGCTGGATGCAGTCCAGGTGGCATCTCTTCGGAGTGGAGTAGAGGGGGAGAATCACCTCCCTCAACCTGCTGGCCACACTGCTTTTGATGCAGCCCAGGACACACTTGGATTTCTGGGCTGTGAGGGCAGATCACTGGGCTGTGTCCAGCTTTTCATCCACCTGAACCCCAAATTCCATCTCTGGAGGACTGGTCCCAGTGAATTCCTCTGCCAGTCTGTACTCATGTCTGGGGTTTCCCTGACCCAGGTGACCCTAGTTTCAGTAGGGAGTTAGTAGTGAGTAATGAGGGGGAGAATACAGAAAACCATTTCTACTGAGAGAAGAGGTATTAGTAGCATGAGTAATGTTGTCAACAAATTGAGAGGTTGTGGTCATCTTGGCTTTGTTGTTGATAGTGATTTTTAATTCCCATCCATTATTTTATACAAGTGGTATACTTCTTTAGAGCATGGAATCATGTTTAATGAAGGTGGTATGCATGCACAGAACAAACACAGAACAAAACACTGCGTGCAGGATGGGTCCTAACGCCATAAATTGATCACAGGAGAACTGTGTCTTAGCTCCCCCTTCAGACTTTTGTTCATTGTAGAAGGGGGCAAATCTAAAACAGAAAGGTGTAGGTATATAAGAGTAAAAGGGTATAGTAGGGATGTGTTTATATTTTTAGCTTTTATTTTAAAATACATTTTAGAATTTTTGGAACAATTGCCTTTGCTCAAGTGGTTTGTGTTTGCAACTAAGTAGTTGTTTTATATTTTTAAAGAATCCAGACTTTTTTATTTACTGTGGATTTTTTTTAGCATCTGATTGCTTTAAAAGACTGAAGAGGCTAACGCAGCTTTGCAGTAAGGGTTACTTGCTCTCTTCAGACACAATTGCTAAGCTGATGTTTATACTATCAGATGTTAAATTTTACTCCTGAGAGGCTTAGAAAATAGCCATTTTACAGTGCAAAGTGTTGGCATGTTTTCAGCTATCTTTATTTGTACAAATACACACAGCTTTTCCTAGGAGTCAGTAATTAGCCCTGATAACTCCTTATTTCACCTATGTTCAGTGCACGCCTTGGCTCCATGCTTTCCCACAGTTTATCAGCCAGGCTGTTTACCAAATATGACACTGAGAAATGCATTTGAAAAATGAGGGAATAATTTAGATATGAAAACCATTTAATGCCTGCTACTTTACCATGCTTCTTGTGAATAATATTCCTCATGTTTGGTGTATTTTGCCTGCTTCCCTTGAAATTAGGTTAAGGGGGGGGGGGATGCACTGATTTATAGCAGCTAAAGAGTTGTTACTTCAAAAGTGCTTCAGTATAAGAGCGAATGTTGACTGTGGGTTTGTATGTTTAGAAATGAGGATCTTGAAATAGTCATCTTTAATTTTCTCTCTTACTTGTGTGCATCTCACCTGTGAAATTCTATGCAAGACTTAACTGTACAGACTTGCAATTTGAGGGAAGTTACAACAAAATTACTTGTCTAGTCCAAAGTGGATAACTATGCCAGTAGGTGTGATTAGGGTGTCTAACAGAAGTGTTTTACACTGAAAGGCTGTGGGGTTCTTTTTTAAACTTTTTTTTTTTCCCCTGAAGAAATCAAGAACATAAATGCAGTTATAAGGTATCAATTTAGCACTTCCCATGCATAAGACTGTTTTCTATTTTGTCAGAAGCAGTGCCACAGAGACTAATATATGCTCTTATACTGTAGAATTTGATGCAGCATTGTGTTAGAAACCAAACATAAAGTTAGCATACTTCTTAACAATGAAAGTTACAATAAATCAGTTTCACTGTCAAATTCCATTTTAAATGAAGTCAGGCGAAGATCAGTAAATAGGTTTAAGCAGATTCTAATTAGCAACTTGTATGTTGTTAAAAGGATACTGAACTTTGAATCAAATATTTTAAATTAGCTCAAATTCTTTAACTGTGCTTTTATTCCAACCTTATGTGTAGCTTAGCCTCAAACTCTTCGTAATTGTTCCAAGCAGAGGCCTTTAAAGTGAAATTTCCTTTACCTATTTGAACTCTGATTTCTGAATATGCAAAGGTTTAGTGAAAAGGAAAACTGAAAATACTTTGGAAATATACTTAGGATTTGTGATATAGATGATCAAAGGAATCTGTGTCAACAGATTACTGACAGGAATCATGGTACCAGTGTTGCATAGAATGCAAGTTTACTACAAGACCAACAACATTTTAAGAGCTTTTTTAATTATAAGGAAAGATGAAAAATCAGAAATAGAGATGCAGAGAATTAGCTGAGATTGACAAATAACCAGTTAACTCAGATTTTCAACTTTTGTGCCTCAGTGACAGGGTGGCACTTACTGCCATGATCTAGTTTACAAGATGGTGTTAGGTCAAAGGTTGGGCTCAATGATCTCAGAGATCTTTTCCAGCCTGGTTCATTCTGTGATAAAAAAATCTGAAGAGTCAGAAGAGTTGCTTGCCCAGCTCAGCTACGCTTTTTTCCAGTGTATCTGGAAATACAGAAAGAATGAGCATCTAGAAAAAGCATGTAAATATTTTGGTTTACAGGCTTGCAGTTTTTTTGCAGAACAATCAAGGGAAAGCATAAGTAAGAAATGTTACTGATGCTTTGACAGTTATTTGTTACCACAGTTATAGCTGTCTATCTTAATACTGTTCATAACGATTTTCTGTCAGTGTCTGTTAATCAAGAAAATTGTGCAAACAAAATAATCTAGTCAAATAAAACCATGTTTCTGTAGCAGAATGACGATATGATGATTTTTTTAGCCTTTTGACTTTTTTCCTTATCTGCTTGTACTGCTGCTTACACAAACTAAGATGAAATCATATTTACAGAGTCATAAAATAGTCAATGCTGGAATGTGTGTGCCTTCAGGAGACAGCACAATATCCATTGATTACAGGAGGACACTCTCTCATCTCAACAATTTAAAATTAATTTCTGTAATAAAAATAAATATATTGCAAAGAAAGTGAAAGAGGAGAACAAGCATAAAAGCAACTGATGATTGTTCAGTTTATCAAAGTTTATTTTTACTATGTATTCCTTCACGTTTCCTTTTCTGTAGAACCACAGCCTGGAAGTAGTGTAAGTACTGCAGAACTGAAGTCTTTGACACACAATATGTGCTTGATTTAAGACAAATATTTGTTCTACACTACCTCCATTATGAGTTTTCTTGGTGTAAATTCACTGTTTTGCAAAGTTCGGTGTAATCACTGGATACAGGACAATAGTTCCTAGAAAATAATTTTGAGTAGTGACAGCATTTTGTCTCTTTCTTGGCATTAAAAAACCCACAGTGTTTATTAAGTATGCTAATTTGAACTATAATTATGAAAGTAAATTTCATCTTCTCAGCTTTCACCTTGAATTCATTTGGGAAATGAGGAAACAGTTATGGGCAGTTATTTTATTATACTTGCTTTAAAGACACTTTTAATCCCATAGGCATCATTTATCTACAGTTGTCTCCTTTGGAAAAGAGAACAGGTTTGTTACAGGAGGTTGGAGGAGTATAAACTATGGAATGTTACTTTATTGCAAAATTATGTGAATCTTGCTCCAAATTAATAGATTCCATTTCTCTACAATCAGTATTCTACCTATCTTTCTCCTAGCAAAACCCAGACTATTTTTTTAATTTATTTTTTAAAATAAAATTAAAGACCTTTGAAGGTTAATGTTCTCCATACTTAGGATAGAAAGAAATGGTCTCAGATACTTGGTAAGTAGTTTACTGCTGTGCTAAATTCAACATGAATGGTCTAATTTCAGAGGCATTAAGTCATATACGTATCACAGTACAGTAAGAGAGAAAACTAAGTAGGTAAAACTCAGTTAATTGGTATCTTTCTTTCTTGACAGGCTAGTGAAGGATGCCCCGTGGGATGAGGTCCCTCTTGCTCACTCCCTGGTTGGTTTTGCCACTGCATATGACTTCTTGTACAGCTATCTTAGCAAGATTCAACAGGAGAGATTTCTTGAAGTAATTGCCAATGCCTCAGGATATATGTATGAAACATCATACAGACGTGGATGGGGCTTCCAATACCTTCACAACCACCAGCCTACCAACTGTGTGGCCCTGCTGGCTGGAAGCCTGGTTCTGATGAATCAAGGTATGTGCTAAACCGTAGGAATGTTTTTTCTGAAGTGTATCAAATCAGATCAGTCGTTTATGCAGTAGAGTTCAGGATTTGATAAAAGTGCTTCTGAGTTTATATCAGTATTGGGTTTGCTCTTTTGCTGCTTAGTAAAATTTAATTTACTGAATAGAACAAATGTTTGTGGGCAGATGTGTGTGTATATAAATTCAGTTATGTAAGTAATTTTTAAATTCTTATCTCACATTTTGTAAGCATTAAAAATCCCATTGTGTACAGTCTGTCCAGTCCAGATTTATAGACAGCATGTTTCAGGGTAGATTATCAGTAAAGATGGATGCACTTGGTCTCCTTACAGGACACATTGAAAGGTCAGGGTCAGAAACACCGCACACTTTGAGCTGGGAGCTAGACAATAGGATGACCTGGAATTTTGTCCAAGACTTCTGTCTCCTGAGAGAGCTGCAAAAGTATAACTTTATGCAGCCAAAGGCCACAGCTCAGGACCTTTCTTTCCATCAGTCTTTTCTATGGAGATAAGCACTGCTTTACTTTTTTCCCTCTGAATTCTGCTCTTGCATTCCACAACCGTCATCCAAGAAGTGTCCGTGCTAGGTGTCTTCTTCTTTGCTTTGGTGACTTAAAACCATCCTTCCCATTTCCAACTTGAAGACCCTGACCAGTTGATTTGACTGCTCTGCATAGGGGCTATCCCTCTCCTCCTGTCTAAGTGATACACAGTGTAAATAATGCAAGTCAGAGAGAGCAGGTAAGCGATACTGACTTTAAACCCCGAAGGTACTTCTGCTGAGAGGTGGAAGTCGGCTCCTGCTTTCATAACAATCAAACAGTATTTTATCAGGTGATTATGTGCTACAAATATTTTGAAAAAATGATTGCCAGTGGAAATACTTACTACTTGCAAATCAAGGAAACTGTAGTTTCTGGATACTGGTGATGCTGCCAGGCCGTTCAGCTCTGCCAAGCAAAGGCAAATCTGCACATCGTTGGAGCTTTCAAATGCCCAAAGAAGTGTGGCAAAAAATTATGGCACCGACTGTGTTTGCAGGGTCATCTTCTTGTCAAGTGCTTGTGGGAACAAGCACATTGTGAGATATATATATGCTGAGAAGCATCAAGAGCATGTGTGGAAATTATCCCCTATCCTCCCGTCTTGCTATCCACAAGTTGAAGACTCAGGCCATATTTATTCATTGGGTTTTGCTAAATTTCATAAAATTACATCCTTCCCCAAGCCTTCGTTAGTGCAGAAAGCTGGCAGTTTGCAAAATGACTCTGCTTTTCATTAGAATATAGACCATAAGTATGCTTTGTGCCAAACAATGGTAACATCACAAAGTTGGGCAATATTTCTTTCACTAAAGATTGGTGAGGGTTATTTGGGGGTAAAATAAAAGGGAAAGAAGCAGCAAATTCATGAGCAATTTGAAAATAATGGTAATATTTCAAATGAAAATAGATCAAAAGAGACTGTATATTTCTAAACTAAAGTTCTATTGTTTTCAATACAAAGCAACTTTATTTTTTTAAAAATGGAACCTTACATGAAGTTTTTCTCTTGGTCTAAAACAAAAAAAAAAAAAAAAGATTTAAAAAAATATCATTCCAATATGAAAGACCTAATCTGAAGGCATTAAAAAAAAAGGGATGGGAGAAAGAGAATTAAGATACTATACTTCCTGTATCAGATACATAGCAATTGCAAATAATGTATCTCAGTGTTGATCTTTCTTACAAAAGGTTTAAATTCCAATTAATAACTTTGAACACAATTAAGCTATTGAAGCTTCCAGAGACTAAAGAGCCAATTTAAAAGCCTGTAAACATTACCATAGGACTGAAAAATGAAACTAATTTGAATGACTTCTAGGCACATGCATATATTGAAGAATTTATACTCAGACACTCAGAAACTTGAGTAAGGCCTTGATGTATCTAGTAGATATATGGTCTATATCCTGCTAATTTTAGGTGAGATTTGTTGCGGTCTGTTGTGTAGCCTGACAGAGCATTGAGTCTCTTACTTTTTTAAAATTTCTGGCTGTTCTTTTATATATAGCATTATAGCGTAGGTGCACACTAAGTAAACAGAACATTAATGCATTACAGTGGTAAATGCACTGTGCTGAACCATGGCAAATAACATTCTTGCAGCAGTCAAAAACTAGCTTATGTGGCTGTTATGTCATAAGGGAAGCAAGAGCAGGAGCGTTCAGGATTTTATTCCAGCTGACTGCTGTGACGCCAACTCCATCAGAAAAATGAAGTAGTGTCATGATAGCTGTGAGTAAAGTAAGTGGCAATAAGTAGTACCACCTGCCCCTGTTACTCAGGCCTTCCCCATCATAGTTTGCTTTTTAGCCAGCCAGTAAAAATACCATATTAGACTCAGGTTGTCTGTTTTGTTTAGATACTGCTATTTTGTTTTTCTCTCTGTTAACTGAGCAGGATTTGGCAGCCTTGACTTGTAGGATGTCATCACTCTGCTGAGCATAAATACAGTATTTGTGGCAGTGAGAGGAAACACTTTATAACAGGATTGAATGTAGCTCCTACTCCTGTAGCCTGGCACACCTGCTTCATTCAGCAGGCACCGCTTCACCACGCTGTGGGGTAGAATGTTTGCCAACTGGGCTTTGCTATAGGGTGGAATTAATTCTGGTTAAATCTGTGTTCAGACACACTGAGTTGGGAGACCTCTTAAGTTGCCACGTAGAAGCATGAGGCTATTGATCTCTGTTTAGGCCTACTTCTCTTGCTATTCAATCCAAAAGGAAATAAGAGAAGGCACATAGCCTTTCCTCTGCTGGGTTCCATGTGCTGACTTCTGCAATATATAAATGCAATACTGAGGCCGTTGTGCTTGTGCTTAGTGAAGGCAGACAGGGCCTGAGAAGGTTTCTTGTGACCTCTTCCCAGCTTTTGATTTGTGTAGAGCAGACCAAAATAGTAAAATCTATTAAATGCTTATCTTTAGAGAAACTATAACTGCTTAGGACTTGTATATTTGAAGGCTGAGAATTTACCTACTTGGAAGATTAATTTTTTTCTGGAATTGAGGAATCTGCTTTTGGAAGAAACCATGTAAAAGTCTTCCAAAATAAATTATATTTGGATAACCCTTTAGACTGTACAACAAACTGGAAAATGTAACTAGAACAGAGCAGGTCTTAAAATAGAGCATGAGTTAGTAGAATATCAGTTAACTGCAGCTCAAATGTGAAGTTTTTTGCATTTGTAAACTCTGGGGATCTCCTTACCACGCTGGAAATCCTGCCAGTAAAAATGACCCATTAGAATTGTTGCATTACCGGAGCCCTCTAGTGGGGCCATCGGTTTGTTTTCATAAGGCTTTAATTTGAAATGCAATAAATAGTCTTGGCTTGGCTCTTCCCTTTTTGCATGTCCTGGATTCATTAAGGAAATTTTCTTTTTAAGTTGTAAAGCATAATCCTACATTATTAGCAAACGATGTGTGGTAGATTTTCCCCTGCTCGTATGACCTTGCTCTGCTGTGTTTAAATCCTGTGTTTTATATTTCACCCTAGAACTGCAGAGATGCTGCAGCAATAGGTTGTATTATAGAGCTCTGGATTGCAGATTCCTTACAGTAAAGGATCTCACTGTGGGATTACAAATGGCACCATCTATGACCCGTAGTGCTCTAATAGTTTTGCCAACATCTTTTTCTTTCAGGCTACCTTCAGGAAGCTTACTTGTGGACCAAGCAAGTGTTGGCAATCATGGAGAAGTCAGTAGTCCTGCTGCAGGAGGTCACAGATGGCTCCCTCTATGAAGGGGTGGCTTACGGCAGCTACACAACCAGATCGCTCTTTCAGTACATGTTTCTTGTCCAAAGGCATTTTGACATCAATCACTTCAACCACCCTTGGCTCAAGCAGCACTTTGCATTTATGTACAGGACTGTCCTGCCAGGTAGGTCCTTTGGGTAAATGAAGATGAATCTTCTAATTTTTGAAGCATCAGTATATTTCTTACTTGAAATATGCCATTTTAAAACAACCACTGTACTTGAATTTTTTAAAATAACCATTTCCTTGGATTTTACCTTCATCATTCATCAAAACAGTGGTGTCCTTGTTTATCACTGCTTATTAAAGAGTTTTATTTAAAAGCCAGTTCTGGCTTTTAAAATCAGTGGAAACATTAGTTGAGAGAAAAAGCAATCCTTCAGAATTGGATTTCTGGTTTTCAAAGTTTGCTGGGATTTTCTGTTTGAAAAATAATATTCTTTGAGATTCTTCTTGATGTTTTCCTTTGCCGAAAATCATTACACCGAAAGGTTAGGTGAAAGAAATAGCAAATGATTAAGCCAACATAAAAATACTAGAAAAGTATAAGAAAGTTTTACATGATCACCACTTTTCCACTAAACAGTAAAACATATTTTTATCTCACATTTATTGAAATATTTTTATTATACTTTGAAAAAGTTATTTACTCAAATGATAATTTTCTATGCTCAGTCCAGGGGTACATGAACCATTTTATTTTATCAGTCTGAGAGTTTAACATAAATATCTGACAATCACTGATGAGTAAATTTTTAAGACTTCTTAGTGTTTCTCTTGCTATATATCTCCACTGTCTTGCTGTGAGTTTCAGCATCTCTGATTTGAAGTCCAAGTTGTGACTGAAAGATGAAGATATGCAAATACAAAACCAGTTATATTGCTGGTCTCTTCTTTCAGAATAGATTTAGTTTCAGGAAGTCTTGCAAGTTTTTGATGATGGTTTTATCATAGAATCATAGAATGGTTTGGGTTGGAGAGGACTTTAAAGATCATCTACTTCCAACTCCCCTGCCATAGTCAGGGAGACCTTCCACTAGCCCAGGTTGCTCAAAACCCCATCCAACCTGACCTGAACACTTCCAGGGACAGGGCATTCACAACTTCTCTGGGCAACCTTTTCCAGTTCCTCACCACCCTCACAGGAAAGAGCTTCTTTTTTATATCTAAACTAGGTCTACCCTCTTTCAGTTTAAAGCTGTTACCCCTTGTGTTGCTTATTTTCAGGGCAATTTATTAGAAACTTATATTGATCAAATTCCTTGTTAAAAAACTGATAGCTTTCTTGTAACTCCAGATCTATCCACGTGTGAGTGGCTGAGTGCAGCTTTGGCATGCCAGTACAGGCACATAAGGAATTGTGCTGACTCCTTGTGAGACCTCAGGTATCCACTGGGGACAGGTTCCAAAGAGCGAAATGAGCTAATGCTGACTGTTTCAAAGTGAAGCTGATTTTTTTCCTTGAGGTCACCTCTGTGTTTTTGCTTTGGAGAGTATAGATTCACATAAGAAAAGTGAAAGCTGTAAAGAGAAAGAGGAAGTTACCTCTGCCAGATTTGAGTGAGGACAGGAAGGATATGGGACACTGTGTCTTGCATTTAGTGTAGTACATGTTTGTGTAGCCGAAAGCCAAAGAAGAAAGGTGAATATTAAGTTAGCTACAGCAGAAGGAAACAGCTCCTGTGTAACTTATTTAAGGTTCATTTACAAGCAGGTCTATAAACATCTGAAAAGGCTGCTTCTGCTTGTACCGCTTGGCTTCACTGTCATGCTCTACAATCGCATCTTTTTTGTTTATTTGTTCTTCATTAAATTCCTTTTCACTTTTTCCTAAGGGTTTCAGAGAACTGTGGCCATCGCGGATTCCAACTATAACTGGTTCTACGGGCCAGAGAGCCAGCTGGTGTTTCTCGACAAATTTGTCATGCGCAATGGCAGTGGAAACTGGCTGGCAGAGCAGATCAGAAGGAACCGAGTGGTGGAGGGCCCAGGGACACCATCCAAAGGGCAGAGGTGGTGCACTCTCCACACCGAATTTCTCTGGTATGAAAGGGAATGAGTGGGCTCAAAAGGAACCTGACAGCTGTTTGCTGTTAGTGGTAATTCATTATCTTCAGATTTGTACTGTAGAAGCTGAGATCAGGCTGTCCATGTGCCACCCAGAGTCATTAGGCACAGAAGAACTTCTTCACTTAGCACAGATGCACAGTATGGGTTGCTAAAGGGAACACCTTGGTCTTGTCCTACATCTGCTTTTATGGTTTCTTTCCATTGCCTATCATTTTTATAGAATTGCTTGTATAGAATACAGGCAGTTCCAAAGGAACTGAAAATTTGCCTGTATGCCGTCTTTGTTTTATTTGGTCTGCTCTAATTGTTTTTAATCCCATCGTGTTCTTTTATAATTAACTAGATGAAATTTAAAACATAGTTTTCTTTCAAAAGCTTTAAGAAATAGAATGAACTTTCTTTTAAAAGCTTAAGTAATACAAACAGTAAGGCTACTGATAGGTGGTTTTGCACACTAATTTGCAAGTTATGCTTGGAAAAAACACCATGCTAGATGACTAGATCTATATTTTTCCATGTAATTTACAGCTCTGCTAACATCTATGTCAGTCTGCTAAAGGTAAGAAATTAAAAGATCCAAGAGGCTTTAGATACACATATGACTTCTCACAGTTTGTGGAGATAAGTACATTTTTGAGGAGTTAGTGCAGCTCTATTTCTCTCTCTTGCAAGAAAAGTAATGTTGAATCTCTGTTGTTCTGCATTTATGACACACACATTAGAATGCATGTTTGTTAGGCTTTGAGCAGCCTTCATCTTGTTATTTGCAAAATAGAGAACCTCTTCTCTACGTCATTCCATAATTGTTTTCTCCTGTGTCTTCATGGAAATCCTGGGAATTTATGTTTTAAAAATTCATTTTGATGTAAAAAGGAAAGCAATTTTTAAGAGCATCTAATTAAAAAAAAAAATTATCTGAATATTCCAACAGTTGCCTTTGCCCTGTGCTGCAGTGTTGCTCTTGTGATGAGCCTGTTCATTTGCATTGGAGTTTTAGGGAAGAGATCTACTTTTAGGGGAATATCCATCAAGGACTGGTAGATACAGAGCAGGCTCGCGGTGCTGGTTGGAATTTCCACAGGCCATATGCAGGACATGAGCTGTGACTGTCTAGGGCCTGACAGAAGTTCCTGGTTAGCTCTAGAGAATAAATCTGATGAGGAACAGTGTAACAGAAATATTACTGGGCTTAATGATGGTTTTGTTTATTTTGGTTGCTAAAAAGCAACGCCAGAAAGTTAGGTTTTCTTTTCCATGATTGTTCTGTTTTGGTTTGGTTTTTTGCTGTTTTAACTCCTGTAGATGAAATAAAGCAGAAATTGTAAGCATTGTAGCCTTTTCTGGAGTTAAGACCTCTTTTTAAACCAAATGTCTTATATCTTCCAACTTATACAAGAAAACCATGTAAATTTTGCTTCAGCCTAATTTAGAGAAAGAAACTAACATACATTAACTGATATAAACAATAAACATGTATCCTTTAAAATGCCTTTTCATTAATTTTTAATTTACTGCTAATTCTGCTTGAAAACCACAGACTTCTGTAATCATCATTTTGGGGAAACAGATACTGTGCTTCTCTTCATTAAGTAGTCAGTAAATAGATGCAAATGTTGATGTCTGGTATAGAATAGACTGTGTCTACAGCCTGCTTCTAATTTGCCGTTTTAAAAGATCTGTATTGCAGTCAATAGTTTTATGAATAAATAAGACAAAACATGGCTAGTTTGAAGTTAGTGGTACTCTTATTTTTGAACTGCAGAAAGACTGCCTGCTTTAAATGCAGAGCAGATGCTTTCAGCTGTTATTCTATAAAAAGTGCACAACAAATTTGTTCAGGGATTAGTATGATAAATATCATTACAACTATGTGATTAGGAAGCTAATGTGGGCTTTATGTTGTTGGCTTGCTCCTTGATGTAACTGTTGAATCATTTTTTGAGTTTTGTACAGGTTCTGATAATGGAATCGGTTGAGTGGTTTTTAAACCCATTTTTCTCATCTTTTTGGCAGGTATGATGCAAGTTTGCGCTCTGTACCTCCACCAGACTATGGGGTTCCTAAGCTGCATTATTTTGAGGACTGGGGAGTAGTAACCTATGGAAGTGCTTTGCCGGCTGAAATCAACAGGCCTTTCCTTTCCTTCAAGTCAGGAAAGCTGGGAGGACGTGCAATATATGACATTGTTCATAAGAACAAGTACAAAGAGTGGATCAAGGGGTGGAGGAACTTTAACGCTGGCCATGAGCACCCAGACCAGAACTCCTTTACTTTCGCTCCCAATGGTGTACCTTTCATAACTGAAGCTCTGTATGGGCCAAAATATACTTTCTTCAATAATGTGTTGATGTTTTCCCCTGCTGTGTCTAAGAGCTGCTTCTCCCCATGGGAAGGGCAGATTACAGAAGACTGTTCCTCAAAGTGGCTTAAATATAAACATGACTTGGCTGGCGACTGTCAGGGACGAGTGGTTGCTGCCATGGAGAGAAGCGGGGTGGTTTTTATCAGGGGAGAAGGAGTGGGTGCATACAATCCGAAATTGAAGCTGAAAAAATTGCAACGAAACCTCATACTTCTCCATCCCCAGCTCCTCTTGCTAGTGGACCAAATCCACCTAGAAGATGACAGCCCTCTGGAGGCAGCGACCAGTTTCTTCCACAATGTGGATGTGCCTTTTGAAGAAACGGTTGTTGATGATGTCCATGGGGCCTTTATTAGGCACCGTGATGGGATATATAAGATGTACTGGATGGATGACACTGGCCACAGTGAGAAAGCCACCATCGCCTCAAGGATGTATCCCCGGGGCTACCCCTACAATGGAACGAACTACGTGAATGTAACGACCCTCTTACGGCACCCCGTCACGAGGGCCATTTACCTTTTCATTGGGCCCTCTGTGGACGTGCAGAGCTTCACCGTCCGTGGGGATTCCCCACAGCTGGATGTTTTTGTTACCACTGATGAGCACGCCTATGCAGTGTACCTGTGGCCTGCCGAGGATGGGTCCCGCTCTGCCTTTGCACAGGTTATTGCAGACCGCCAGAAAATTGTCTTTGACCGAGCCTCTGCCATTAGGAGCTCCACAGTGCCGGAAGTGAAGGACTACGTGGGGATCGTGGAGAGGAACCTGCAACATTTTAAGCCTGTTTTCCAGCAGCTTGAGAAGCAGATCCTGTCTCGTGTGCGCAACACGGCTAGCTTTAGGAAGACTGCTGAGCGCCTGCTGAGGTTTTCAGATAAGAGGCAGACAGAGGAGGCCATTGACAGGATATTTGCAATCTCACAGAGGCAGCAGCAGCAGCGTGGCAAAGCAAAGAAAAACAGAAAGGTAGCCAAAGGCTACAAATTTGTTGATGCCGTTCCTGACATTTTTGCACAAATTGAGGTAAATGAAAGAAAAGTGCGACAAAAGGCACAGACTCAAGCACAAAAAGAGTTGCCTGTAGATGAAGACGAGGAAATGAAAGATCTTCTGGATTTTGCAGATATCACTTATGTGAAGCAAAAAACTGGGTTGTCAATCAAAGGCCGATCAGGGCTGGCACAGATGGTGACAACTGCTCGAAGTAGTGCCCCATCAATATCAGCTTCTTATACCCGCCTCTTTCTAATTCTCAACATTGCTATTTTTTTCGTCATGTTAGCAATGCAGCTCACGTATTTTCAGAAGGCCAAGAGACTGCATGGCCAAAGATGTCTGTACGCAATACTTTTAGTAGACAGCTGTATATTATTGTGGCTGTATTCTTCCTGTTCTCAGTCACAATGTTAGCAGAAGACCTCTACTAGTTGACCAGTTTATGGTCATATATGTCTATGCAAAAGCATTAACCCTAATAGGGCCAAAGTTTATCTTCTTTTTTTTTTTTTTCTGAAACATTCCAAAAACAGATGGGCAAAGACTGCTTTCAGAGCAGAAAGGATGAAAGAATAGGGCAAGCAATGAATATCTCAGAAAACTAAGTACTTAATAAGTACTCCTCCTTCGGGTTTTCAGTTGGGCCTCACTTCTGAGGGAATGTTGTGCTTTGTTCATCAGAGTTCAGTAATGTAAGTTGTAATTAATTTTTTGGTGAGAAGAACCCTCTTAATAGGCTTGTTTCTAAAGACTTTCATTTTTATACAGAATTTGGTTTGCATGTAGTGAGTTTTCATTCAGGCTGCTAGGGATGTCTCTGGACATACTCTTAAGACAAGGACATTCAAACATAAGTATACAAGCTGGATCTTAGCAGTAGACTTCATTTTTCTCTACCAAACCAAAGAATGGTTCAATATAGTATAATTATACACTCCTGTGTAATTATTGCAGACCCTTATATCGTGTCATCTCTTCCATGCTTTACAATTCGGCACAGTGGAAAATGACAGTCGTGTCAGTGCTCGCCAAGTGAGAGGCACTACACCTAGCAGGCAGTAGCAGAAGGTAAATACGGGGTGAACTCAAAGTAGAAAGGAACACAATTCTCAGGAAAAAAAAACCCTTTATGTTTTAGCCAAGTGTAGACTGTAGAAGGCTGAATGCTGTAGGGTCTGTTCTCCATTTTACAAGGTAGGGTTTCACAAAAGTTTGCTATAGTTTGAAGCATGTCTTAGCAGGGAAATAATGTCCTAGATCACTGCCCTTCCATATGCAATTGTAAAAATACAAACAAAGAACCAAAGCAATCCTGTGGTAACCTCAGCAACTGTCAGTATGGGAAAAAAAGTGTATTATGGAAGTATTTAATGTCTTTTTTCTGTTCACATGGCTAGAAAGAGGACAGTTAAAATGTTGTGTACAGCCTGTTCTCTATAAAACACCAGCAAGGGCTCTGCAAGCTCTTGGTGGGTCCAGGTCAATTATTTGGGGATTAGTGGTAAATGGAATCATGTGGTTTATGACAAAAATAAGTTTGACATCTCCACATATATCCCCTTCTGTTCATTAAACTGATTTCAAGAATTCATAGCTATTTGAGAGAATGGAAGCTCTATGGAATTGGGGCATACCTGTATGTCTTTACAGAAAAACAATTCTTCCAGTACATTTGCTAAATAAAAGCATTATGATTATTTCTATGGAAAAGTTGTTTGATTAAACTATTTTTCTGGTAGTTACAGTAAAGATGTTCATCAGCACTTGGTTCAAATCACAAACCTTTGTTTCCTCTTCTTTACACCATTTAGATATAAATTATCTACATTACTCCTGTTAAGCCTTCTGCAAGTCTGTTTTGAAATGTGATAAGCTTTCCTTGTCTAAACATCTTCAGTGAAGAGGTCAGAATATTTTCACTAGGTTCCAGCTAGTTCTGAGCAATGTATTCACATACATGTGCACATACTGCAGTCTCCAATGCCTGGATTTATTCAATAAAATTTGGTACCTTTGGTCTGATCAAAGATTTGGGACCTCAATTAATTTCTGATCATAGTCATTGGAGTATGAAAGCCAATAGATAGTAATTTGGTCCACCTAAGACCTTGAAACACCTTCAATACATGCCTTCCCCTTTTCCCTAAGTGCAAAAGGCATATAGGGTGGTTAATTGTCTATTACAACTCAGCCACTTAATTTCTTAAGGCAAAGCGAGCTGAGCCTGGGAGCATTACCCAGTATAGCTCCATGTCTGTAGTGGTGCCTGCTGAAGCAACTAACATGTGACAGGCTGTGGATTGCTGGAAATGTTATTTCTACCTTTGCACTGTGATGACATGAAGACATGCAGAAATAGCTGTTCTTATGTTCAGTTTCAAAGACACTGTTAGTTTCTCAACATTAGGTGATACTATTATTGACCATGAAACACTGAAAAGTCAAGATTTTATTTCATATGTATGCACATTTATGCTGTGTCAACTTGCTATTGCTTTGAACAATCAGCTATAGAAAGCCAACCTGTAGTCTAGAAGACTTTTGAGAAATACCTGTATTTCTTTCCTTAGCAGTGTGCCATCTGAATTCTAGTATGGGATATGTGTAGCTGTCAAACAAAACTGCAGAATTACAGTCAAAATTACAGCTGTCAAATGAAACTACAGAGACTAGAAGGTAAGGTATGGTCATACACATTAGCTCTCATTTACACCACACTTCTCTGCACTGTTCCAACAATGCAAAGGGGAAGAGGTGGTTTCAAGAGCTGCCAGTGCTCACAGCCAGGTCTTAAAGCAGCTTTTAAAGTGGACCAGAATTCAAATGAATGGTGCAGGTGCAATGATACATTGAAGGGAAATCAAGTGCACTGGTCTTTCCTCCTAAATGAGAGACCAGACCCATTTCAGCATAAAGTGTGCATCTAGGTGTTTTTCAGCCTCTACTTGGTTTGCATTTAATACCTTTCTGTTAAGGATTTAGGAGTTACATGCGTACAACTGTGATTACCTGCAGCTCTGAACTCCACTTGCACAGATGTAATTTTGATTCAACTAGGGCAACTAAAGGAACAAATTAAGCCTTAATTGTGCTGAGTATATTTTGGATACGAGAAGAACCCTGTGTACTTTTTTATTCTTTTCCAGGCTGGAGCCTTTAAAAAGTCCCTCTCCAGTGGTTAAGTTCTGTTTTCATTCTTTACTTCCATTCTTGTCCCTCTCATTCATTACCAAGGATTGTAACCTTTTAATAAAATTTGAAACAAATAGAAGAACAGATGGTTCCATGCCATCAGCAACCAGCAACTTGGGCTGTTGGGTAGAAGTGTCTGTGTCACAGTAAAGCAGGAGCTCAAGGCCTCAAATGACAGTGTACACTGAAAAATCCAAGCTGCCCTTGCTTCACTAGGAAGTGTGGTGAGGAAGAGCAAGTAATTGGGATCAGCCCAGATAGCTGTACTGGCTTGTGGTGAGGCTGAAGAAAGCTGGTGTTGCTCAACACTTGCTTATACTGGGGAGGATGCTGTCCTTGCCTTTGCATCCTTCATCTGAAATGCAGGAGAGAAGCAGTCTCAGTGAGTTCTGTGTTCATGGCAGAGACACTTAGCACTAGTTTTATCTGGGTTAGGTATACTGAACAATTTTTGAAATGTCACTGTATGGTACCCAGTAGCAAAGGTATTTTTCACTCCCTGTTTTAAATTGAGTCACAAGACTGAAGTGTTTCTGGCAGATGCCTCTGCTCACATTCCTATTCTGCTTCTTTTTCCTTTCTAAAAGTGTTAATTTTCTGCCTCTCTGACTGCAGGAAAAACTGGCTATCCTACAACTGGGTATATACAGATGGGTTCCTGTATTCATCAGAGACCCTGCTGACTTCATTCCATTTCTCTTCAGTAGCTGCTGTTCAGTCATGCATGCTTCATTTCAGGACTGCAGACTAATTTAGTCTAAAGTTAATTCACTGTATTTTGAACAAAGTGAATGCCAATTGAGCCCACAGGTAGTGGTGTAGATGTTTGAGGGTGGAATCTGGTTCTTAGATTTTTTTTAATGATTTTTTGAGTCCAGCTAAAAAATGGCTACATTATATACATCATTGTGAGTCAAGGAGGCAAAGGGAATGGAGCACATTACTTTATTTCTTACAATTTGTAAGATCAAAGCTTATTCTGATGAGTTATATGTCTGAAGTACACCACATTCTTCTGTTGGCCTGTATGTTTTCCAGTGATGAAAAGTTTTCTCTTAGCGTTTAAAAGCATATAGTGTTTGGAAAATATCTGTATTTCTGCACTGGGACATTAAATTTGCATTTATTTGATTTGCAAAAGCCTGAGTTGGGACCAAACATACATTTGTCTAACTTTCATCCCTTTGCTCTGGCTAGTCTGTTAAAAGCAGCAGGATAACTTTAGGCTGGTAAGTCAGACAGCTAATGAAGCCAAGATGTTATTTTCTGTCCTTTTTTGGCAGCTAACTCCAGGAGTTCTGTGCAGCAGAAGGTCTAAGCAATCCAGTGCTGGATATATCTGTACTGTCATCAGTATAGAGACCGTTTTCTAAACGAGTTCAACCTTGAAACAAATAATGTCAAAGCACTTCAAAGAAAGAGCCCTGGAGCCTCTCAAGGAAGGAACAAAACTATGATCTGCATGAGGCAAGGAGGAGAGCTGGACCTAACTACACTATATTTTAAGTCCATTCTAAAAAACATGTTGAAAAACAGGATTATTAATGGGTCTTCCACAAACACAGCATCAGTTTTTCTCATAATAATAACTAATTAACTAATTGAAATTTTTGCTTGCTTTGGTTGCTACTCTACATTGCAAAGCAGCCACAGCCATTTAATTTAGGAAAACTAATAATTTCATGAGAATTTAGGTTTTATCCTCAGTTTTCAGTGAAAATGAAAATGACTGCTATGGCCATGAACTACTAAGGAGCACATGAATCCATATGTACAAGGCCATATCCTCTCTGCTTTAATTCATATTAATAAAAATAGTAAGAGAACAAAAAAAATCTTGTATTTTTGGAGTGGTGGTCTTGTGGTGATGGAATTATGCAGTTAAATCCCACAGATTTGTTTTCAAATTTGAAAAGACAGGGGAAAAAAAAGCAGAAGGCAGAGATGCTCTCGGTATGACTTTTATGTCCATGCTTTCTACAAGAATGCCTGCAGCAGTACCAGAATTAGTGTGGGAATCCTCATTATCCAGAAAGACAAATGGTGGGATCCTAATAGTCCCCCTGGGCCTTAGTGATGGTGTGAAACCTGTGTTCTTCTTGCCTGTTCTCAGGTAAGCCTTACCTTGAAGCCATGAGGTGAGCTGGAATTTCAGAGCTCTTTATGTCAGCATCTAACTCAGGGTCCCATCCATCTGAGCTGCAGATTCTCACCAGTCACAGAAACAAAGAGCATCGTGGGGTCCCCTAGGAAAGGTAGTCATGAGGAGTGAGCTGTAACCACCATTTATATGTCTGGTAGCCCGCTCTGTTTATGAGAGACCTTTGGGAAAGACATCAGTCTGGCAGGGACTCTGAGACTTGTCATGGTGGTGAAAGCCCATTTGCAGCTTCCCTCTTTTCTAAAGACCTCTGGAATGTGGGCAGACAGCAGCGTAGTGGTGTTCACGAGCACGGTGCACACACAGAAAGGCCAGCATGTGTCAAGCCTACTGAGCACGAGCTGTATCACATTCAGACATTTGACAGGGTGTGTGGTTCAGTACATATGTTCTCCATGACACACATGGCATATCACACTGCAGCAGTGAAGTTGGGCAGTGCCCCATAAGTAAGGAAAACGTGCATTTTACTCATGCATGAGACTGTTGTAGGCAATGGGCTGTGGCACAGGCATATGCCTCTATGAGGAAAGAAGCTCCCAATCTTCTTACTTTGTTTGCAAATTTATCCCCGTGTATCTAGCTATTCCTTCAGCTAAAAGCACATGTAGCATTTCCCCCAGATGCTACTTTCCTGCCAGATTTCTCAGGTTGATAAAGGAAAATGGCATTTATGATGATTTTCCAGAAGTTTACAGACCCAGAAAAATTGCTAGCATTTGAAATGCATTGTTGTGTAAGACATTTGGGATGATATTGTGTCCTTTCTCCCATTTGACTTGTGCCCAAAACCACCAATGATTTCACTGTTTTCACTCCTAACTGACCCTGGGACAATCAAGAGGAAAACTGCCCCACTCCAACCCAGGGCTATGTTACCACAAACAATAATCCATAAAAAAACAATATATGAATTTATGACTGTCCTCAAAGTATTTACATACAGTTTTTCACCAAACATTACGTACTCAGTCTAGCTTCATACCTGAGTTTGAAGGCATTCTTCAAGGAGGTGGAATGATTCTAAAATCATGAGTATAGAAACCCTGGTGTCCCACTTTGTCTTCATAAAAACTGCAACACAGCAAGCTAGGAATGCCAGGAAAGATGGGCCCGTTGGATCTGCCTACAGGAAATGACAGTGAAGAAACCTTGAGGAGGATTGGGACATGGAAACTTCCCTACATCGCCACACTTCTGTGAGAGTAAGCCAGAGAATTCACCCTGTGACAAGAGGGAATAGGTGATCAGCACATACTGATTTTCTCCTTAAAGAACAGGACCGTCCTTGGCATGGTGAAATAAAATGACAATGATGATGGAGTATTTGAATAAATAAGGGCAGACCCAGAGCCTTGGAAAGTTACTGCTAACATAAAATATAGGCAACTGGGAATGCTTTCTGCTTATGTCCCATATATCATTCTTTCCTTTTGAATCATATCTTCCTATTAAAAAAAAATTGAAAGCGCACACAAAAGTTCTGTTGAGTGTAATGGAGTTCAGCCTTTAATACAAGCCAGACATAGTTACCATAAAGCCTGACACAGTTTGCACATTTGTGGTAAACTGAAACAGCTTGGTCATTCTGCAGCTAAGGATTAGATTGATTAAAAAAAATATGAGCAATATGAGTAATGGAGGTTGAGGCTCAGAAGCGAGAAACTTTTCAATCCTTTGACAGCTTTGAAAGGGACAGGGTCTTGACCCTTGTGCTGCCTTACTGTTAGAAAATAAGAGCATCAAGATTTGAGCAGCAAAGGAACCTGGGATGGGAAACTGGAGACAGGAGTGTACTACCATGAATG
Organism: Pyrocephalus nanus; assembly: GCA_038380795.1. Taxonomy (NCBI): domain Eukaryota; kingdom Metazoa; phylum Chordata; class Aves; order Passeriformes; family Tyrannidae; genus Pyrocephalus; species Pyrocephalus nanus. Next base: position 49,175,168 of record CM076260.1, read on the forward strand.
GAAGAAGTGGTTGATTTCTTAAAGTTTAAGAAGAGGAAGGAGGATTAATTGAATAGAAAAGTACAGAGCATGTTTTGTAGAATGTAATCAGGCACCATTAGGCCACACACATACATACACATAGAGTGGAACAGAATCAAATCTATTTAATAGGATGAGGGGACAGTGGTCTTAAGATGAAGGAGAGCAGGTTTAGATTAGATATTAGGAAGAAATTCTTTACTGTGAGGGTGATAAGGCACTGGGACAAGTTGCCCAGAGAGGTTCTGGACTCCTCATTCCTGAAGACCAGGCGGGACAAGGCTCTGAGTAACCTGGTCTCGTGGAAGGTTCCCTGCACATGGCAGAGAGAATTGGAACTAGATGATCATTAATGTCCCTTTCAACACAAACCATTCTATGACTCTATGAAATCTCAGCTATTGAGCAATTCCAAGGCAGTAAGGTGTGACATACATAATAAGAATATAGAAATATTTGGGGTTTAATGCACTTAAATTTGCAACGTAACTTTAGGGCATTTCATTTTCCATAGTAAATGAAAAAGACTGAGCTTTTCATTCTTAGAACCGATTAGTTGACTGCCCAGGGTGATATACCTGATTAAAAAAGACAGCTGTAGTCTGCCTCACCAGGGCTCCTTAATTTCATCATAAAACGTGACAACTTCTATCTTTCTAATCCTATGTTTCTATCATATTTTCTTATAAACTCAACAAATAATTGTCACTTAATCCACAGTCAACATTAAAGAATCACTCACACTTATTTATGGCTTATATACATTGTACACTGAACAGTAAAAACCTCACACAGCTGGTTGCTGTAGGACATTTGGACTGGGTCACAGGACCCTCCCCATACAGACATTAGACTTTTAGTGAATCTGTAGTGTTAAAAGAGCAGCAGTAAATAACAGCAAGGGAAAGTTAGTGCCGTGGCTTATGCGACTCTGTACCAGAGCTCGCCCATCAGAGCCTTCTCCAGAGCCACGCTCGGTTTTACAGACCTGTTTCCTTCCTACCACCTAAAAATTCGTTTTCAGCCAAAAACTACTAATAAATGTAATGCCTTAAAATAGCAGCATAAGGTACACAAATGCTTGTAAGCTGTGCAGGCCCAGGCACAGTGCTACTTCTCAGGCTGCTGCTCTGCTAAGTGTTAGTACTATTAATGATTTATGTGGTGCCACTGAGCTGTGTGACGCTTCACAAACTTGTAAGAAGGCTGATTCAACCATAAAGTAAGAATAACTTCCTCAGTTTCACAAACTAAGGCAATGGGCCTATGGGGGTGGTCAGTCCACCTGGAGGGTAGGTGCAGATCTGCTTGTGGACAGGACCTCCAACATGTTAAGCATTAATTTCACCTGAAATGAGGTGAAACAAAGGCATTACAAGAATTTTCCTAGAAAAAAAAAGACTTTTCCATGTGTCCTTCTGAGCTGGGCACTGAGAAATGAAGCTTAAACCTTTTTCAATTGAAGAAGCTAGTCCAGTTGTTCTAAACAGAAAACCAGTGTGAAGGTGCTCTTTTCCACTGCATCCATGGATGTACAAGATTTTGGAGTAATAATGTGAAGAGGAAATTGAACTTGATAAGCCTAATGACAGGAATTTAGGACAGAATGGGCCATGGACCGAGCAACTGGAAAGATAATGATTTACAGAGAAACAAAACCAGTCTTTCACTCTTCTGAGCAAGTAGCAAATGTTCCAGAAAAAAAAAAAAAAAAAAAAAAGAGTAACCTATTGTAAGGACTTACTAAAATAATGAAAACAAGACCTACACAATACGTACTGGTAAAAGCCCCGAGCACACATGCACACACACACATTGCGTTTAAGGACCAGTGTTATGCACTTGATGAAACAACAGAATTAGTCAGACTACAGCTTTTTCCACCTAGAAGATGTTTGAGACTCATCCATCTATAAATGAAAGCATAGAAATTAAAAATGTCAAGGAGAAACCTGATAAAATATTAAACAAGTCCATTTGTTTTCCTGTGACCCCTTCATTTTAATAAATAGAATTTCAAAACAAAGAGATGTTTCAAATAACAAAAATATGCATTTTGTTCTAAAAATGTTCATCTTTTTAATTCTGGCATTGTTCCCATCCCCTTGGAAGGCATGAAATTTCACGCTAATCAATGCAAAACCAACCATTAAATTGGAATTCTGGGTTCTTTAACGGAAAACTGTTTTTCTGAACACTCTCCATTTAATACTTTGCAGCTGTTGTGACCAGACAAGTGTTAATTTAGAGGGCAAGAAAGAGCTGCTTTGGGAGAAGAGTGCTCTGAGTGAACAGGGGCTCTGTAACTCCCCAGTCCCATGGCTCCTCATATCCAGGAGCTCCCCTAATTCCTTCCCCCTCCAGCTCCCAAAGCTGCCACAGGGCTCATCCTGGCCACCCCTGCACCCAACTTGGCTACCGGCACAGCTACTCCCCCACTTCCCAACTCAGGGAACCACTCAACCACCACTTTCTCACTCACCCCACCCTCACCCACCACTTTCTGTGAATATTTATTGGAAACATGCTTGCTTGAAGGAGGGTTAATCCTTTTTCATGCAGAGCTCCACTCCCTTGTCACAGGAAGCTTGTTCCTGAAATCATATTTTATTACAGATAAATAAACCGCTGCTAAAATTAGGCTCAGAAAGAGAAATAGCAGGGTTTCTTGGCTCTATTTTTAACCCTATGAGGTTGTAACCTGTTCCAGAGAGTTGCCACTGGTCCTTCAGTTCCCTTGTTAAACTAGTGGTTCTTGGAGGCAGGCCATGTCCCTGTTTGTGTCCCTGTTTGTGTCAGGCACCCTTGTAGTGATTTCAACTTGCATTTTTTATTACTGACACAGAATCACAGAATCATCAAAATTTGATTTGGGCTTGAAGGGACTTTAAAAATCATCCAGTTCCAATCCCCCTCCCATGGGCAAGGACACCTTCCGCTAGACCAGGCTGCTCGAAGCCCCACCCAACCCATCCTGCAACACTTCCAGGGATGTGGCATTTGCTAAGACCTCTTCAGATGTGGTGAATTCTGGTTTCAAGGTGTGCTAACAATTGTCTCTAGTTGCCTCTAAGTAAAAATCAAGGCAATTATACTGGCCAATAATACAAAGTTATTCTCAATCTTTAAAAATGAACCTCTGCTTTAAAGAATTGGAGATGTACTTTCTTAGCTGCCTGATGAGAAAGCAAAATGGTAGGTCTAATTGTAGAAGAAGTGGTGTTCAAAGTGAAACAAAATCCTACCTTCATATATACACTGATAGACTCTCAGCTTACTGAGACTACCCCTCAGGAAAGAGGGATTTTTTTATTATAATACATAGCTTGCTAAAATATTGACTCAGTGCTTCCTGGATTATCAAAAAGCAGTTAAAATGCTAAAAAATTATTGCAAGGAAATAGAAAACAAATAACATCAGTATGACTTTGTTGCAAAAGTCATGTGGTTCGGCTGCACCTTCAATGCACTGGAAATCTGGTGTACTTCCCATTTCCCCTCATGCAAAAAATGATACCTGCATCCCAGACAACAGTTCAGGGACAACATGGATCAGGAAATTATACAAAGGAATACATCAGATGAGGAATGACTATATTAAGGCTCCTCATATATGACTATAAAAACAGCTCCTCAGCCTGGGTAAGAGAGGACTACAATGAAGGTGTACAAGGTCCTAAGTTGAGGGAGACACCAAGGATCCACTGTTTCATATTTTTCCCTTCCAGATCTTGGGGACATCAAATGGCATGATGTCAGGTTTGAAGTAAAGTTGGGCACACTTGCTGTATGATATTCTGGATGTCAGCAAGTCTGCATGGGTTAAAACAGAATCCAGAAAAATTTACATAATAAATACCTCAGCAGGTTTCAGATGCAGAGGAAATCCCTGAAACACAGATTCACAGGGTGTGAGTGCATTCCCAAGCTTCCTTCCCCTGTTCCTTTTGCTTCCTCTCCTTGGCTGTGACCAAGATGAGGTCAGGCTAAGCTTCAGTCTGATTCACTCTTGTCGATTTTATACACTTTTTAGTTGTATGTATTTTTATGATACTGCTGCCCAATAACAAAGTCTCCTCCAGACCAAGGCAAGCATTTTAGTTAGCGGCATGTTTTCCTCTGCAGCAGCAGCTTGGCACAGAGCACAGCACATCTGTTGTGAACCTGGCAGCCACTTGAAGTGCTGCTACCTGCTCCGCCACCTCTGTGCCACCTACTCAGCTGCCCAAAGAGCTGAAAGGATCCTTTAGAATGTTTAAATCACTCACAAAGTTCATTGACAGAGCTTTGACAAGCCACTGTGTTTCCACCACACTTGGTTTCTGCAGCTCCAGGTGATGCACTGAGTGATACAGGCAGCATCATGCCTGACTGTCTTGCCTGAAGCAGCCAGTATCATGATCAGCCTAGTCCAGCTGGAGGCAGTGTTTGCCTGAGAGTGGGGTGAAGCTCTGGCTTTGTGGTTAATCTCTGTGCATTATAAATGACAGCATTTGAAATCTGATTAGGATGAATCCATATTGCTGATGCATCCAGTGAAGCCAGAGAGCTCCAAGTTTATGCAAGAGGCAGGTGATTTTTGTACTCTAAAATCCCATATAAGTGGTTGTGGCAGAGAAGGCAGTGATCACCAGCTTCCCAGCTACCTGCACATGTGGGTGTGACAAAAGTGAACTACCTACCTACATTGCCTCAGGGAGCTTCAGCTGCAGGACTACAAGCAAGAAGCAAACCTTCAACTTTTTTAATTCTGAATTCACCTTGTTTAGATTTAGACAAGACAAACCTTAGGAGCCCAGTTGAGATCCTTCAGTGAGTGAATGAAACTTAAAGACTCTGAGCAAATATTTTCACAGGTAGCTCAGTCTTCCATACCCATGGGACCCTTCTAGATATTTTTCTTCATTATGCAAGTCTTTTCCATATTTTTTCCACTTCATACCATCTGCTAAGTTTCTGCTGGTTTAGGAGTGTTTTCTGTTGCATTCTTTTCTGGGCTGCAAAGTTGCCTCAACTGGTATGGAGGAGGGAGTCCAAAATCTGATTCCTGGCAAATAATACTCTGGTAGCTGGAGCTTCAGTGGGAATCATTTGCTTGGTCATTGCTACGTGTGCACTGGATAATTTGCTCTAACAACTAAAAAAAAGATTGATTATCTTGAAATATTAACATGATTTTTGCTGAATTTTCTTCCATAAGAGAACAAGCCATATTGTATTGCTAATAATAAGTCAGGATAAAAATCTGTATACAGTTCTGGGTGGTTTTCTCACATTTTATTCCCATTTTGAATCTGGTGCCTAACTGAAAAGCTTCACTGAAAAGATGATGAGATGTAAGCCATTACTAGCTACAATGCATATATGGACAAACATAAATTATTTTTATAGAAATAACACTCTCTGTTGTTTTGCTGTTGAAACTGGAGTGAGTTTCCACTGTGGTTTCTGCTTGACCCTGATACTGTGCAGTGAGCACATGCTCTTTTCCTTTCTCTGGGGGGAGTTGTTTCTGTGCCTCATTGCATCACCACCACCAACAGAAACTGAAAGCTCTGCAAGCTTCTCTAAGCTGTGAGACCTCCAGGACACTCAACTCCCTCTCATCCTTTTCTGGTGGAGATTTTGCTCTCCTCAAAGTAAGAGGAGGCAGAAAATGGAGAGATTACGTAAGGAACTGGGTTTTTGCATCCGTCACCAAACTGTTCTGGGTTACAGCACTGTGTCCCTGCTGACAGCTGCAAGTGAGGAGATCTTCTCTTCTATGGTGTTCAGGTGTCCCTGCAATCCTGGGAACATGCTGTATGGCTCTTTCTTCCTCATAGTGCCTGCCTTCATCCTCTTGCTGCTTGGCTACATGGTGAACACCAGGATATAGCGCCTGTCGACAGGCAGCTGCTCTCTGGAGAACTGCTGTGACTGCAGCCCCTGCGGAACCTGTGCCCGCTTCTGCCAGGCGTTGGTGTCCGTGACAGCCAGAGCCTTGGTTGCTCCACTCACCTGGATAGCGGTGGCCCTGCTCAGCTCTGACTTCTACGTGTGTGCAGCCAGCGGGAGCAGCCTGATAATGGATCTCGCCTGTAAAGATCGAGGACAAGAGTGCCAAGACCTGCTGTTCAAAATACCCTGTGATGAGGAGTTATCAAGAAAAATACCAAGTGAATTTCGCAGCCTTCAGGCACAGTGGCAGGTAAAGCCTCACCTCTCTTCTCCTCACACTCTGGGTTTTGACCCTGACTCCTCAATGTATAGTAGTGCCTTCTATAGTAAACACTCCTTCTCTCTTACACTGAATAATATCATGTTCCACAAGTATATGACTATATACTTCACACCTGTGTTCTACCAGAGTAATTAAAATATATATCTGTCTTGTTAAAGTTTCTTTCCAAACTTGTGTGTGGATTTCTTTGTTTGGAGTGAAATGAAACCTCCAAAGTTTGGCAGCACTTCAGTTTTATTTCTAGGTTTGTATGGATCTCATCTTAATTCCAGTAGGAAAATCAGGTTTTGTAACTTTTCTTCAGGAAAACATTAAGGCTGGTTAAGGGAATTTAGTTTATAAGAGTTTGTAATTACTTGGATTTTTGTAAGTTTGCAGGCTCAGATGTCAGGGAGAGCAGTTACTGTCCACAAGCAGATAGAACACAGTCAGCAGGATGTCTGATTCAAGCACGAGGCACACAGGGTGCTTTTGCAACCCCTGTCCCATAAATCTGACCACAACTGTAGAAACTCATGGTCAGTATCTTGCCTTAAAACTTAAGAAAGCTGGATATTGCTGCAATGGATCTGCAGTATATAAGAGAAACAGAGGTTTTTAATGTTGTTTAAGTGAAAATGTTTCAAAATGGCTTTTTATAGTTTTTCTGCTAACTCATTTTCTTCTTCCTAAAATCCCCCTCACAGCCTTATCTCTATTCAGGAATGTCCTGAATAGATATCGTGAAGTTTTCTCATTGGGCTTTATCTACTCCTTTCTATTGGTTGTTAACCCTTGCCTACCACTGATGGTTCTGCAAAGCCCCCTGAACTTTTAATTGGTTATTTTGTAATACCCTCAAAACCTATATATATATATGATCCATGAACAATAAACTTGCTCTCCTCTGCTGACCTCTGTTGTGAGTCTTTCCGAGCTCCACGGGGACCACATGGTGGGGAGAGGAGGGGGAGCATTTTCCCCTCCAGGTAACGGGCTAAAAACCCCAGGTCCTGGTGCCCCTTTTCCAATCCACCGTCGCAGGATATAACTGAGAAAATAACTTCAGACCACCTTCTCTTTTCTTGGTATTCATCCTTAATCCAACAAGATCAGCTTTGTATGGCTGGTTGAATTGTGTGCATGGAATCCCCTTTCTGGCAGTAAGCAGACAATTACATGCACTGCAGGGAGTGTCTTTGTTTACAATTTGCATATCTTCTTCAACGCTATTTTCTATACTCGTTCATATGACCACACAAAACCACCATTAACCTATCTCTCTTCTTTCAAGTTGATAGGGTGGTTCCTGATAGCCTGCATCGTGACTGTGGCACTGATTTCAACATGTATCAGCCACTGCTGCTCCCCAGTCAGCTATCTTCAGCTCAAATTCTGGAAAATTTACTCAGAAAAAGAACAGGAACTCTTTGAGATCAAAGCCAGAGAGCATGCAACCAACCTGGCAGAAATAAATACAAATTGCTTTTTTGAAGGCACCGACCCAGCATCATTTCATACTCCCAGCAACAAAGACTGGAAGAAAATTTCATTCTTGTTTACATTCAATTCACAAGAGCAGTATTACAGCGTGATACACAAGTATGTGAACACAAACAGAGGCAACAGCGCCAAATCTGAGGAAGGATGTCGAAGTCCCACTGGTTTAGAAGTTGTGGATGAAACACAATTCAATTGATTCTTTGCAATGCTGTTAGTCTTTTAACTAGAAGAGTCTTATTCTGTAATCTTACTGAAATATATGCAAATGTTATGTAAAAGATGATAGTTGTAACCCTCAGCAGATTTGGTTTTAAATAGACTTTATTACTTTTGCTAAAGTATGCTTAAATAAATACATCTGTCACAATGGGAGTTTTCATATGTTGTTGTTCAGTAAGAAGAGCCACACGTTTAAAATTATCAGTATCGGCAAAGATGTCAGCAAATTCTATGTCAGATTATTACCAAACAGCTTAAGGGCACTTGGCAGCTCAAGTGACAATACCAAAACTTATCAAAGAGACAAAAATGAATGGAAGATTTGATCAGAAATCCAGCTTAGTTTATTAGCTCTCACTTGACAAGTTTTCAGTGCAGCAGGAAGATACTTACTTTCAGTCAATTAGTTGTTCAAGGCAAGGACAATATCGTTTAAAATCTGAGAAGCAGTTAGCATTTTGAAGATACTTGTGCATAACAAGGGGGTCCATCGAATGATTTCAGCTGCATATCAGTGTGAATTGCTGACCAAACAGCTTCCAGTCATTTTACCTCTATGTGCTCCTCAGCTTTGGGAAGTACCAGTGAAGCTAAAAGCTCCCATGGCAGTGCATTTTCATTACCACTGTCTGATCTTGGTCACCTTTTGCAGCAGTCCTTCATAATTATCTCTACTGCTAATTTCCTGTAATTGTAAAGCTCTTCAATGAAAAAAAAAAAAAAGGTATTTGAATGAATGCTGCAGGGAAAATACACTAACATTAAACTTAACCTTCACATTCTTCCTTTTATTTTTCTGAAAAGTACTTAATTCCTATGGGGTTTTTAAAAGAACAGTCATACGTACAGTGTTTTGGCCCTGGCATCAGTACCTAAGATACCTAAACTACACCTAAGCCACATTTGTTTGTCTTCGCCAAATACACTATTTAATTTTATAAAGAATGGAGTCTATCAAAGTGTAAATTAACTTGTGATGAGAGGTTAGTCTTGTGCATAACATGGCAGTGTAGGTGAAGCTTATATATTAACAAACATTTATAGCACAGCCACATATTTATGGATAATATAAATCTGCAACCCATATTAGCAAATAATAATATTCTTATCAAAGAACATAAAATTATAAGAATAAATATATCGATTTTGAGTGAAGAATAGCAAAGTTCAGTTTTCATCAGAAAATTTTTTTCTTAAGATAGCATCTAGGAGAGGTGAGTCAGATTGTTTGATCTGGACTGTCCTTTTACTCCTCACAGAAATCCTCTTTTTCTACACAGTAAACTTTGAAACAATTCAGACAGACAGAAAGGAATCTCAAGAAGTTATTTGTTATACTCATTTTCCAAGGAAGAAGGAAGGGAAGAGTCTATTTTAACTAGCTGAATATAATGAGCTTGGAAGATTCTTTCTCACTATAAACTGAAAGCATAACACATAAAGGGAAAACAAGATTTAATTATACATGTAGTAAAGAATTTTAAAAATCATTTATTTTGTCACAGTCACTGACTTGCTCAGTTCTCTTCTCCTTCCAAGAAATTAAATGATAATAGAATACCAAGGGTTCAATTTTGTTACTTGTGTCTCCAGGAAGCACAGTTCAGTTAAAAATGTTACCTTTTACTTCTCATATTGAAGATGTAAAGGTAACATTTGGCTAGTAGGATGTTGCTGGTAAAAAGTAAAAATGGCCATATAAAGTACAGTTTTTTGAGGTCAGCCACATGTCTATCTCAGCCAGCTAGACATAACCAGCAAAAACCACACTGAGGGCTCCTGAATTCAGACTAATTCCATAAGACCCTTCATCCCTGATTTAAAAAAAAAAAAAAAAAAAAAAAAAAACACCCCAAAACCCCAAACAAACAAACAAAACAAAACAAAAATAACCAACCAACCAAGAAGGAGGTAAACTTGTTACTGCCTGTAACACATTGTTACATGACATGGTTACATGTTGTGACTTACTGGTTGTAGGTAACAGGAGTTGGGTTGAGACCAAGGCTGGGTAACGAATAAGCTTAGTTTTTGCTCTGTACAGAATTGCTCTCTTAAAGCTCCATTACACTTTGCCACCACTGTAAGACGCTTTTAAGATACATGAAGGGGAAAAGACTATCATGAGGATGCACAGGTCTGGTGGGAGTGAACCCTGCAGTCCCCAAGGTAAGAGACGCCCCTCACTTAGCAGGATTAAGAGGTAAACAGACTGAGGGAAAAATAGGAGAAGAGGGTACAAATCACAGTGATAAAATCAGAGTTAACTCTGGGCTTCAATGACCTTAATTGTTTTTATTTCAGTTTAAAAGAAGTGCTTTGGTGAGGAAAAGGAGAGTACCCCATAGTGGGTAGGGTACCGTGCTAGGAACTGGGGTTTTGTCGAACCCTCACCTAGGCATCTTGTGTTACATGGAAAAACATTAAACCCTTCCTGTAACTCAAGTCTTTGTGAGGCTGCTCCTTCTCTATTTACCAGTCATGTTGTGGTAAAAAGTCCACTGCCAAGAGGAAGATGTTCAACAGCTAGTGGTGAAGGTCAGGTAAGAGCAGACACAAGGACCATCAAACGAGTTGTGTGGTAACCTTGAATTGTCATTCAAGTTTCCTTAGGCAAGTACAGATTTAAAGTGACTATACATTAGATACATCATGCTTTATTCAGTTTGGTCATGAGTGCTCTTGAAAGAGAGGGCTGACATGAAAAGGCTTGGAGAAACACAAGCTTTGCTGCAGTTGTCAGAGGTGTGTGCACACAGGACTGAACATGCCAGCAAAACTGCATTTGGGTCTAGAAGAGCTGTAAGGAACCCAGCCAGCTCCTGCCATCAGTGCAGCTGCATTCCTCTCTGGTATCAAAGCAGCAGGATGTCCAATGTGGAGGACAATAAATGGCAAACCATTACACATCAAAATGTGCACCTGTGAGCGACGCACAGCATACAGCAGCCAGAGCGGATGAATTCTTTATACTTAAGCACGCAGAGCCAGGGAAATAGAGTACCTCTTCGCAGCCATGCTTTGAAACATAACTGTAAAACAAAATGGGAAAAGGTCATCATCTTTGTTTGAGAACAGCTGATGTTCAAATGAATATTTTACATCCAGCAGGCACATACTGAGATAAAACTTGCATTAAGCTCAAGAGCATAGTTATGTGAAAAGGAAGGGCAGGTAATTTTGATCATTTTAATATCTGTGTCATGACACTGCTCTTCCCTGCCCCACCCCTCATGTTTGCGGCCCAGCTGTCTCCACCTTTCAACCAGGTGACTGATGCAGCTGGTTTTTTTTTACCTTGCATGTCTTCTTCTGAAACAAAAGGCACAAAATATCCCTCAGCAAGGGTTTCTCCCAATATTCCTTTCATTTATTCCTTTTGTGCTTTCTGTCTTCAGGCTTCCTTAAAAATGTAATTCCTATTTCTGTCACAGCATCACCCTTCAGCCTGTCCTGGAGGAAGGTGACTTCTGCTGATAGGTGAACCTAGAAAGAATCAAGTCTGATCAGTTAAGCAAAGAAATCCCCAGTTTTCCACCCTCCTCCAGTATAAGAGCTTTTTTTCCTCTCTCTCTCTCTTACCACAAGAGGACGCCCTTTCTCAGGTTTCAAAAGAAACATCGCTAGATGGTTTCAAAATGTCTTTCCCAACTCAGTTCATAAAAAGGAAATTTATATAAACTGGGATTTGTATAATATATTACCCTTCATTCCAGTGCTTTGCTTTCTTATGAGAACCTAAATTGTATACTTGATGATTTTGTTATCATGAAATTTCCTGGTCACGTACTAAAATTTATGATATAGTACTTTTGTTAATTAGTATTTGTTAATTGTATCAGATACTGTAACTATGAGCCTGATGTACATACATAATACTTGCTCAGGTTTATTTTCTCTGCAAGCATAAAATACATACCAAATTAGTTACTGGGAGAAACATAAAGCAGACCAAAAGTAATCTCCCAGAAAAAGCCACAGAAGGTCTACAACTCAGTAACTTTTAAATTATGTCCTCTACTTATTATTTTGTAAAAATCTTAAATTTAAGAACAAAATCTGGAATGACATTTGATACACTTCTCATGCTTTGATTTTAACATTATATTTATCCACATTTTGTTCTCCCTTTCAGCAGGTGCTGCAGTAAACTGAGAATATTATCTATGTGCATGTATTTGAATCTGGGGTCAGTATAACTGGCTACAGCTGTGGAGGAAAGCACTATGGGCTCAAGGAGCAGTGGAGGAGCCAGAAGAAGTCACTGAAGAGCCAGTCAGGGACAGTGTAGAGGTGAGACAATCAGTGTGTTTCTCTTTCTCAGGATCCAGGATCAGTTTGGCTCTCTTTTATTTAGATATAGACATTTAATCTGAGATGTTAAACAATATTGTATTTTCATTTATCTGAGCAGGTAGGTTTGCTTTCCTGTGCCTCTGCAAATTAACAAATAAAGCAGAAAACAGATGTGCACTTCCTTACCATTTCCAAAGCACCTCGAATCACCCCACAGAGGAGGTTACAGTAGCAAAGTGACGCTCGTTCTGCTGGCAGCTCCTCCACAAAATCCACCAGTGGGTTTTTGTCCAGGATTAAGGAGAATTCATTTCCTGCAGCACTGCTGCAACTTACACTAGGGGTGACCCCAAGATACGTCTTGAAAGCAACCTGAAAAAGGATGAAACTTTGCTGCTTGAATCTGCTATATACAAACCAGAGGTGAAACTTTAGAATGCAGCATCCTGTAGACTAGTTTTGCCCCAGGAAAATAGAGGGAAGGGCCACACTGGCTAGAAATTAAACTAGATTTGTCTTTTCTGTATTCAGCTTGAGCCAGCAATGCAAAACCAGATTTATGCGATGCTCCAGGGAAACACAGCAGAAGGCTCTCTGTTCTGTCTTTGATGTTCCTACATTTACAATCCCATACAAAGTTTATCACTCGTCTGCTTTTAGTCTGCTTCCAGTCATGTTATACTCCCCTGGGACCATTAGCCTTTATATTAGGTCCTTCGCTACACTGCCACAGCTTTTACCATCACAGCTCAAGATCTCCTGCAACTGGTGTGTGTTTTTTACTCTGATCTCCATCTGCAGTCACAAAAATAACAACAACCCACCAGGAACACAGACTGCCAAGACCGCAGACTTGTCCGATTACCTAGAGCACTGCCTGCTTGTTTTCTACTACCGACGAATGTTACTGTAAATGTGCAACATCTGCTGTGCTGGCGGCGGGGTCCGTTCTACAGGCAGTGACATCACGGCGTTATCTCGGCGGTGCGTGGGCAGGCGGGCCGGCAGCGGGATGCTCGTCCTCGGGAGAGCTCTCCCCTGCTGCAGACCGCTGCGAAGATAAACTGCCTCGGTTCTTACCTCCCTAGTGAGTATCAGACATGGATGCTTTCCAAACAATCCTAAAGTTCTTCATCAACCGGAAAACTGCCATAGGTTACAGTTTTATGGCACTGCTGACAATGGGAGGTGAACGTGTGTTTTCTCTTGTTGCTTTCAGATGCCCATGCAGCAGTGAAAACCTCAGGTACGGTTTGGTATTTCTCTTCTCCCCAGCTCTTGTTTTGCTAGTTATTGGATACTTCTTGAACAGCAAGACCTGGAAACTCTTTACAGGCTGCTGGGTGAATCCCAGGAAAATATTTCCCAGAGGGAATGTCTGCCATTTCTTTTACGTCTTTGGACAAATCACTTTAAATGCCTTGATTGCCCCAGTGATGTGGCTTTCTGTGGCTTTGCTCAACGGGACCTTTTATGAATGTGCCATGAGTGGCTTGGACAATCCTGACTACTTAAATGCGGTTTGCAACAGAAAATCTGACAAGTGCTTTGGAGAGCTACACATGGTAGCCTGTGGCAAAAGCTCCATGCCCTTTTCAGAGAGTGATGAACTGAGACGAACACTTCAAGCACAATCCCAGGTAAGAGAAATTATAAATAAAGAGCATTATGCAAATTGCATTGCTGCTGTGATTCATCTGTGGAAGATCCTGATGTCAGATGTTATGTTAAAACCATTGGTTTTATGTAAACAGTATTTTGGCAAAGTGCAGCCTCGCAAAATACAATCCATCTTTCAGTTCAGTTTGAGCTGTTCCATGCTTCCTGAGGGGCCCCGCATATGGCAGTCTCAATAAAACCAGAAAACTTTAAGCTTTCTTCCTGAATGGAGACAGCTCTAAAGAGATAAAAACGACTGAATTGTTTAAAAGGCTGAATTAACAGATGTCATTTCATTAAAGAGGTCTGTCCTAATAAAAAAATTCATGCTATACTCTCTTATTTTAAACTATTGTAATAAATGTACATTGTACAATGTAGAAGATTGTGATAACCGTATTGAAATCTTAGGTCACTAACAGTAGAAAGATACTGGAAGATAAGATTTTTGACAGACTTGTGACTGCCTACATAATGTGTTTCTGTTTCTGTTCCTCATATTCATGATGCCAGATGCGAGCACATTTTTGTCCTGCTTAAAGGAAGGAAGAAATACTAGCACAAAGCAAGCAGAACGTGCAAAGCTGAGATTTTATTACATTTTACAATATTTGTGTGATACAGTTCTGCTCACTGCTTTGTAACACAAATAAATTCTGAGATAAAAAAACAAAACAGTGGAGGGAAAAAAAAAAAAAAGCTACAGAAAAGGAAAAACACTGTGGAGCCAGGAAGTGTTTGTCAGGCAATTTTATCCATCTGGAACAATTTCCTCCCCAAGAGCCAGTTTTATTTTCAAGTCCTCGTGCCAATAAGACTGGAATGCAGACAAAGCCTGCACTGCAGCCAAAGCAATTTATTTGAGAGTTTTAAAAGGAAATAACAAATAGTGCTTTAGAATCTAAGTTGTATGTACAACATGCAACTTAGGAAATAGTGAAAGACCAGTGACTGGGTTTATAGCATGAGAATGCATGACTTCATTTTCCAAGCTGCAAGAAAGTGAAAATCTGCTCAAAAGAGCAATTTCTCAAACACCCATAGAAATCGTCAGTACAAAGTGATTGGGGAAAATAAAAGAAAGCTAAACTATTCTTCCCTACAAGTTCATAACAATAGTTGTTTGTCAAGCTTCTCTGTTTCACAGACCTCCCTGAGGAAACTTTCTATATTCTCTCAGCTAAATACAGATTTTTACTAGTGGTTATTTTTTTTAAATGAGTGCAAGAGGTCATATGAGAAAGGTTGCAACTCTCCATTTCATCACCACTAGAGCATGGGAAATCAGTTCCAGTTCATATGCGTCTCTGAAACCTAGAATATTTGTTCCACACTGTAATATTTTCCACTGTTTGCAGACAAGTATTACATTTTTTTGCAAATGTGACATATTGCAGTGGAGTAGATGAGTAAAACTATTGGCTAGGCCAGTAGTACAAGGCATTGAACATGCCAGCGTTCGCATCTCTGCTCTCCTTAGAGGAGAACATCCCACAATAACAATTTCAAGCATATTTTTCCACCCTCATCCCTTGCTGGGGTAGCTCTTTCTTTTAAAATGTTCTTAACAGAATTTTGTCAAACTCTGAAGCTGCTATAGGAAAAAAAAGCTGAGTGATGGTAGAAAAACATTTCAGCAAAAAAAAAGTTCTCTGAAAATACAGAAATTGTTTCTAATCAGTGTGTAGATGAATAGGGTTCAATCCCAGTGCTAACACAGATATACCAATGCACATAATATTTCTTCTTTGTCATGCCCTCCTGGCATTCTCACAGAATTGGGCAAAAAGGGAATTTTTAACTGGTTTTAGCATTAAAATAACTTTCCACTACAAAGGATTGATTCACCAAAGTCAAGAAAGGTTCACAATAATAGCATAGATTCCAGTGAATATTCTGCCAAAAGAATTGGGAACACTTCAAATTGGGGAACACTTTAAATTTGAGGCCATCTTCTATATTCCTGTTAGTTAATGCAGTTGTTGTGTTTGAGGGGTTTTTTAATTAAAAAGAAGTCAAAACAACACACCTAACTGAGCTCACAGTTTAAAAGGTTGTTTGATCTGGGACAAAAGATCATCCTTTTTGGTTTTGTAGTTCATCATGATTTAAGATTGTGTCAATACTAATTTTTGTTGGGTAATTTTATTTAATGCTTTCAGGAGATAGAAAACTTTTTACCATCTAGTGATTGATATTTCATTCTCCAGATGCACTTTTCCCTTTGTGTGATAGAGTACAGAGAGCAACTCCAGCATGCTACACGCCAGATGGTTATGGTTTTGCAATAAACTCTCATAAATATCCTCTCTAAATTACCCAGATACTACTCCTGCTCTCAGGTCTGCTCTCTTTTCTGTATAGCTCTATTCAGCCATAACATTATTTGATTGATCACTTAGATCTCTCATAGATTTTTTTTCATATACAATCTTGTAGTTGAGAATGGATTTGAAATCATCCGTCTCTGAACCTGCCACTGCCATTGCACTGGTCATGTCTCTTCAGGGAGCTATTATCCAAGTTCCCTTTGTTATAATAAGGTCTGGGAAGGCAACAAGACTCTAGTATGAGCCAACTCTTCAGGACTGTTTCACCTTACACTGTAAAAATCAACCACCTTTTGCCTTCCTGAGAAAAAGACCCTAAAATGAGCACTCTTGCAAAGTCTCAGTCTGATGGATTTCTCCTTCCCTTTAGTCCCCATATAGATGCTCCATTAACATCAGTGCCAGCACCAAATGCAAACTGGAATGAGATGCCTGCAGTAGGGTTCCAAAAATAGCAGCAGGTGCTCCCTGCAAAGTGTGGTCACTCAGTCAGACATTCGTGATTTAAGTAGCATTTTCACTTGGATCTTTTTAACCTGAAACTCATTTCTTTTGCTTTCCCAGATTTTAGGCTGGTGTGTGATAGTTACCGCAGCCCTTCTCTCCCTGATAACTGCTTGCTGTGCCAGCTGCCAGTCAAAAGTCAGCCACCTCCAGCTGATGTTCTGGAGAGTGTATGAGGGGACGGAGAAGGAGCAACTGGAGCAGATTTTCCAGCTTTATGCCACCAAGCTGAGTGAGCGAAACCTCAAGTGCTTTTTTGAAAACAAGGAACCAGAACCAATTTCCCTGCCAGCTTTTCAGGCATGGGAAGATGCTTCCCAGCTTTACTCTTTCAGCAGCAGCAAACAGCATTATAGCACAATTCACAAGCTAGTTGAAGAAGGCCAGAAAGGAACCAGTGAGGAAAGGGAGACAATGCTGGACTCTGTGGACAGAAGGGAAATACCATAAATAGAATATATTTTCAGCTTTTTTATATCTTGCTAATATAGCTGCTTTCATCTCTATTTTTTTTCACAATGGTCTCCTTCATCATGTTCCCTTCCAGTTACACACTTGCTCCAAAAGGATGGAATGAAATTATTTCCCTACATGAGTGAAAAGACTGCTGCCCTCCATGTCACCCAGGGTTCACTCTTCACTAATGTCACTGGCTGACAGCAAGCGCTGACAGCAAAAAAGAGATGAATAATGACTTCTACGAGAGTTTTTTAACAATGTCCTATGTAAAAGGTGCTGTTGTATTCTTTATGTAAATCAAGAGACTACCATTAAGTAACATCGTTTAAATTGTGTGGATATGAATAATAGAAGATGTGTGTGGCTTTCTGACAGCCCACAGAAAGTAAAAGTTTTCCTTTCAAGTCCTTTCCCAGCCAATTGCAGGTACAGACTTGTTTTAAGGCACCAGTGATCCCTCAAGACTTCTCTCTTTGGGTATTTTGCCAAACATCTTCTCCATATTATCTTCTACAATTGAGAATTTCTGTCTGTATGGGTATCAAGTTCTAGTTTTGAGTGGGCTTCAGGCACTGGGTGCAGCCTGTAGTGCTATGTAATACTGTTTGTACTGGGCCCACAGTTAGTGTACAACAGAGGGCCTGGAAGCAAATTCCACTTTTCAAGACAACAAAATATTTTTGCAGAGGACTGATTTTTATTTTTCTCATTATCTTAGAAAACTTAGTGTTGGGAGCAAGAAGAACTGGCAGGTGAGGCAACTGCATTATTGGTGCCTCTGACAAATGCATTTCACCCCAGAGCCCTACGCTTTACCTCACCCACTTGGAATTCACCACATGGCTCTCACACAGGGTGTCCATTCAGAGTATTTTCAAACACCGCATAAAAGGAGAACAAAATTACTTTCCCTGGGGTGTCTGGGCAGGCTTTTACACAGCATTTTACTGTCAGTCTCTCCAAGTCTGCGAAGCATCAATTTTTGCTGTGCTTGAGTCAGGCTCTTATCAACAAATCAGGGTACTCTGCCCAGCTGTTCTTGTACTCACTGTGCTTCTTACAGCAGGTAAAAGTATCTATAGCCATATACAGACAATTACTCTTTCTGAAATAAAATCCAAGAGCTAATTCCATTGTCTGCTTAGAATTTTTTCTGTCTGTTTTGAATAACCTGTGACCTTTCAGACAATGTTTAAACTTATTTTATCCCAGGTGATCCACTTATCAACAGACTTAGAACATGTCATACATTTAATGCTGGAGCTGAAAGCACAGCTGCAATACTGCCAAAATGAAAGTCACAACAGCAGACATGTCTGACACTATGCCTGACATATATACAACGGGCTCCTCTCCTGGTATAGCATCCACCTACTTCCACAGTATATGACCCTTCCCATTTTTCTGGTTTTATCTTTCTTAATGAGAGCTGCCCCAACATCATCTGTTCAGTCCCCTTTCACCTTCTCCCTACATGCAAGAGGAGAGGAAAAACATCCTGCTGTCTGGGACAACCTGTCTTTCCCAAAACTGTCTTTCCACCTCCTTCCTCAGTGGTATCACAGAAAACCAAAGAAAGGGGGGATGAGAAGGGGAAGACACCACGTAGGTTAATAAGTTGATCAAGGACTATGGGAAACATGTGGATTGATGTACAGATAAGGCCTCCAGTGTGATATAATATCTGGGACACAGAGCCAAAAGCAGAGCTGGTAGAGGGAAGGGTGGAAGGACAGAGTGATCCCACTTAAGGCCTTTGGCATCCTCTTTTCCTTTGGATGAAAACACAAAGCTCAAAGCTCTGTACTTGAGTAGTTAGGGCCATATGAAACAGCAGTGCTTCCCAGCCTAATCTTCTATTATGGAGGGACAAAACCAAGGTGAGCTCTCCCCTCTTCATCCTTACCCTGCTTCATGTTTGCAGGTAACTTCTGCTGAGAGTGTCTCCACCTCCAAGAGAGCTGCTGGATTCATGGATTCGTGCTGCAATGTGTGCCTGGTAGAAGCCCATCTCTCACTGATCCTCATTCCCAGGGCTGTGTGACTGCTTTATCTTACAAAAATGCCTGTGACCTAATGCAATTTCCATGTGGATGCTGGAATACTACCATAACACCAGAAAAAAATAAAAGCCAGTTTGACCCTATGTTTTCAACTGGAATCTGTTTTTGGCAAATTTAACTCTGTCCCTCAAGCTGCTATTGCAAAAGCTGTTTTCTGTCAATGCTGTCCCTAAATTCAGCATCTATCATGGTAGCTCAGGATGAGACTAAGACTATTGTTAACACCCTCCAAAACAAAGTGAAAAGGGAGAAAAAAACCCAACAAACAAAACAAAAAAAACCAGCAGAATCAACATTTTCTGCTGGAAAACTTAGATTTTTCATTAACTCTTATGTCCACCAAAATATGAGTCACAGGAACATTCTGCCCAATTCTCTGTGCTCTGTCCCTCAGTTTACTTACTTAAATTCTCTTAACTCTTCTTCCACTACACATCTGCCTCTCCTTCAAACTAAAGTCTTTGTTATGAGAATAAAGACTTTTTAATTAAGCCCTCATACACTTTCAATTTAGTTTCAGCCATACTTGGCATTACAGTAGGATGTATCTGTCCAAATTCTGTGGTTTAAAATTTCCTGTGTAAACAAGAACTTGCACATGCGAAAGAAGTAGCTGGTTTGCAACAGAGCACCAGATTAGGGCAAAATTGCAAAGCTATAAAATTGAAAGCTGAAAACTGTGAAAACGTCTTGTCAGGAAAAATAATTGAAGTACATAGATAAGTAATTCAATGAACAGATATGAATATTTAAAAAAAACCCACAGGCTATGACTAGACATTAATTATTTTAAAACTACCATTTACAGCTTCTCAGAGAGTAAAATAAAAGTCTTTTCAGTCTTTGTGACTCCAAAAGACTGGAAAGTAAAATGAATGAGCTGTTTCAAAAGTCGTCTCATTTATATCTATGAAATGGAAGGAAAAAGAATATCTACTTAGAAACTTACATAGGCTTGCCATCAAAATTATGCCCATATAAAGAAAAATCTCTCTTTTGAAAATGTTACTTGCAGCTCTATGAAATTATATATTGTTTAATGTCAAACAAGAAATCTATGCAGTCAGAATTAAAAATGTACCACTGACCTTTTCCAAAGTCTCAACCAGCATTCCCTCTCTCTCAAGCAGCAAGAATAAAATTCATTAACATTTTGATGATGCTCAAACACAGTCTAGAATTACTGAAATATTTAGGAAGCCACTAACTTATCAGTCCCTTTACATACTACTGAGGACTTTTCACTACAAAACCTTGTATGCATAAGTAATGACAGAAAGTAAGTAAGTACACACTGTTAAACAAGTGAAAACCATAATTTCAGCTGGTTTCATAACAAGATTAATGAAGGACCAGAATTAATCTGCTTAGAAGGGAAAAGCAGCCAAAATAATATTTCTGCTAGCATACTTTTCATTCTTAGTATTTTTCCAGTCAGTATTTGGTAAGACAAGTTGCTTTACAGCAGCTGATTCCAAACTTTTCTCATAAACTTTTCTTTATTCTTTACAGTGCAGCACTTCATTTTTCAGTTCACTTAGCACAGCAACCTGCTGTATGCATTTGTCTCTTACCGCTGAGGTCTGAAAAACAACATTTACCAACTTTGTAAATTCTGCTAGCTTCTGTCAGACTTTCAAACTGGCCAAGGGACCTTGTGTGGCAGCACCTTCCATGATAAGGGGAATCACATCTCTTGTCCTACAGCTCTGGGCTTGGTGGTGACATGACTGGATTACCCCATCCCTTGTTGTTCCCAAGGCCCTCTCGTCAAAGAGCTGCAGAGACGTTTTCTGCATTCATGGGGTACTGAGAATCCACAATAAAGCCCCTCTCTGCAGTCACTGCTTTTCAGCAACAGATGAATCCTTAGGCACAGCACTGCTTAGTAGAGGTGTGACCCAGCACTAGCTTACTGTGGACCAGAGGGTGAGGTCTGGCTGCTTCCACCTGTGGCACGCACCTACTGGTGCTATAGAAGGTAACACCAGGATGAGATCTAAAACCAGAAGCTGTATGGTTTTTGCATGTTATTTGAATGATGTCAAGGTTCTGTGAAGAGGAATTGAAGTAAAAATGTGACTTTGTAGGATTATAGAGCAAAATTATCACCCTTATCCCAAAAGTATACACTCAGTTAGATTCAAATTCTGAATCCAGTCTTGGACATTACTTCTACATCTGAGCTTTGTTCTTAATACCATTCCCCAGTTGGTTTCCATTTTCTCATCCCAGTTTGTCAGTGAGAGCCTACTTTACATGGCCTGTTTTACCTTTTCTTTATCCAATCCCCAACTGTAACCATGCCAAGTCACAGGACCAACATGAGAAGTCAGTCGGCACCATGAGAACTCAGTGTAGAAGGGCTCACTTTGGTTCACCATCAAAGCTTGTTGGCCCTTCTCCAGTCCAGTATAAGGCAGCAGTAAATCCCACGCTTTGCAGTCTGAACCAGTGGTGGAAGTTCTAAGCCCTCAGTCACTGCCTTGGGTGCACCTTTCCTCCACCTTTATTTCTTAATATTGGAAGGTGGCTTTGTAGTCCTCATATTATGGGTTTTTTTGCTTCATCTCTTTCCATTTCCTCAGGGAACACCCACAGCCTGACCTTACAGACTTTTCCTGTGTTTTCCAAAAGACTGCTGGATAACAACTATGTTTACAGGACGTTTGGCTCTTGGTACTTGAAGTGCTTAACTGTCTTTATTACTTTAACTTTGAACTGGTTCTACTCATCCTCAAACAGATTTATACCTCAGAAGACTTAGTACAGCTGAATATTTATGCACTTTCCCCTGGCTGAGAATGCTACTGCTGAGGAGTTAAAAACATTAGGTAAACAGCTGTGTGATTCTGAACACAAAAATTTAACACTGTATTTGCAATTACTTGCTGGGTGACTTTACATATGTTTTGTTGGTATATGCCTCAGACAAATGTGCTTGAAGAGTATTTAAAAATGTTTTGCCAAAGAAATGTGGAAATGCTTTCCATATCACATTTTGCCTCAGAAATGCTATACTCCTACTACAAAACTCCTCTTCTAGTTTGCTAAAAATAGTCTTTTCAAGAGACTGTGTGTGCTTTAAAGTAAAGTTCCAGTCATTCCAAGTAATCTTTTACTTCTCTCAGTGTCTTTTGAAGTATATCCTGCAGAGAAATAGTGTCTTTTTCCTTACTTTGATCATTAATTCTGCACTGTTTTGTGCTGTTGAATCCCCTGTACTTGAGAATGGTGGTTCAACTGTAACAAGGCATTTGTAAACAAGGGAAACATGAAGAATAAGACCTAGAAACCCAGATATCCGACATATACATGAAAATAAAGTACCAATACCATCTAAGGTAGAATGTAAACAAAAAGTGAACAAAAATGTGATTTTGCAGCCCAGTATCATTCTTTTAATGAGACAATGTATTTTTAAACAGTGATTGAAATGCTGCTTGTCTCATGGGTTTCATTCAGCAGCCCTCCAATGTATCCTCTACCCTAGCTCGGCTGATCCACAGCAGGAGTGTTGTTATATATCATCATGATTTGAGACTCCAAAATAGACTTTACTAAAGTAAGAAATTTACTTTCCACTCTTTTATGAGCTATTGGGCTCTGGCTGGCTTTTAGTACTGTCACCTGCTTCTCCTTTAAACTTTGGCAGATGGTGGTGCACATGTGTGTTTTGCACATGGGCACCTTAGAGCTGTACCGGCAACAGGAAAAGGAGTCTCTTTCTCCATTTTTATGACAGCCATCAGCTTCTCTATGATAAGGGTTTTGGAATAACAATGTAACTTCTGTCCCTCCATTTGAGTCCGATGCAACATAGGTATTTCTGACACAGTTAATGTGAGCAGGATCACACACCATCTGGTAATATCCACGTGCACTTTCAACTAAGATACTCCTGTGTAACTAGCACATATTGGTGCCTTAGTTCACTATACAGCCTGCTGCTTCCTAGTTCCTAGCTCCTAGTGGGTTAAACACAGTGATCACATAATGAGAACTACCACACACTGCTGGTAATTCTCAAGCAATCAAAACGTATGCCAGGTATACTTTTGTCTCCTAAAATGAGCCAACAGAAATAAATCTCTGTTCAATTAAGTGATGCCCTTATCTCTCCTCTTAGAATAAATGACCACTTTGTAAATCTCTTTGTTATAAAGTGTGGTCAATTTTTGCCTTTGGGAAAGGCCAGGCATATCTTCACTGGTAACACTTCATAGGTGGAAACCAAAGAGGATACAAGGAATCATTCATCATGACCTGTTAATCTGAGCTAACTCAGTATCTATGAACTATCACCTCCTTTACAGTGACTCAGCAGTCTAATGGGGCTGGATGTCTGATGAATTTCTCTTTGAACTTCCCCAGGAATTCTGACTTGGCCTTAGGGGCAAAAGTACATCTTTAGAAACCCATGTATTGCTGCTACATTTCCTCCTAGACCTTTCTTGTCTGACAGAAGTGTGAACAGCTACTCAATAAAAGGGAAATTTCCATGAAAGAAGGTGAAAGTACACACTGATTTTATGTTTTTGATTTTATTATTAGATTTGTGGATAGTCAGGAAAATGTTCCTCTCATTTTCCTCTCTTACAGTTTTTCTTTCCTACCACTGATATTTTCTTTTTGCACAAAAGCCTGCAGCTTATGCATAATACTAATTACCATTTTAAAGTTAAAAAACATCTAAGATAATTATGGAAGAGAATCAAATGGAGAACTAAGAATATTGAAGTTTAAGATCTGTATGAGATGCTTAAGGGTGATGCTCCTAGGAAGAGAAAACAGGGAATATATGATTGGAAGTTTGTTAAAACAGGATTACTTTTTGTTGTTTGTTGCACTGTCTAGCAAGACTAGAAGAAATCAGTTTAAGCTGCGACAAACAAAACAAACCCCCACCTCTTTATTTATTCTAATGGCAAAATGCCTTATTAGCTGCTAGAAATAGAAGAATTTTAATTTCAGCTTAGTAACTGACTTTAAAGTCAGTTTAAGTCAGGGGCTGGCAGCCTCTTACAGCTGGCATCCCATTTTGTGATAGGTGTTATGGAGTTGTAGATAAAGAAAAGGCTGTATTTCATCCAGTGGAAGCATGGATGTGATTGTGGAGTGTTTTTTGATATGAGAATCGTGATATAGCAGAAAATGTAGGTAACTGTTCTGGAGCAAATTGAAAGAAGAGGGAAAAACTAAGACCATTGAATCAGACGAAGCTCTAGAAAACGTAAATCTTATTTACCTGTGCAATCATGTCTGCAGTTTCAGAATAACTGCGGCATTTTTTAACAGCCGAACGAGCTAAAAAGTCATCAATCAGCCTTACACCAATGCTGTAACCCCTAGGGAGGAAACAAAGACAGTTAACATTCAAAATGGGGAGTTTCTTACCATCTCCCTAATGTGTCTTTGTGCTTTCTCAGAAAAACAGATGCATGGTCCTTATTGGGTGGCTTTGATGACAACAGATTTTGCTGGTCTACGTTCTGTTTTCTACCACATTTTGCAACACAGTGGAATTGCTGTTCACGTAGTCATTTAAGGAATCATACCTCTTTAAGAATGATACTCCTGGCAAGGATGATATGAATTCTCCATACAATTTGTCTATACATTGTCTATATATATGTATACTTACATTTACATGTATGAATAAATCCTGGATATTAGATATACAAGTTTAATACATAACTAACATCCACAATACACCTGATTAATACTGCTTTGTCACTAAAAATAGGATAGGATAACATAGCCCAGAGTTTCCATTATTCTTCTGGGATCCCCGGTGTTCTTCTTACACTGTCTCCGTAAGGAGAACAAAGCAACTGTCCCTTTGGGTCACAGCCTTCACCTCCCAGCTAGTATGGAGTTCAGCAAATCTTGGGCACACTCATTGGAGCATTCAGGTGCTGGGAAAACCCACAGGGCATGGAATCACACCTGATCTCTCTCACTTTCTCCTCTTATCTCTTCACCTCATTTTTTTCTCTTCCTCCACAATTCCCTCTTTATCTGTTTTTCTAACATGTTCTCTCTCTTCATCTAACTAGGAAAAAATCAGGAAAAAATCCCAAAGGTGCTAATTAACACAGAGTTTCAGTACACCACCAACTTAATTTTGTATTTAAAATACTGAATTTTTTAAAAAAAACCACAAAACAAACAAACAAAAAAAAGGAAGATAATGGATTTTTTTAATAAAAAAATACTCATTCATAGCTCTCACAAAGGTCAGTAACTTCATAATGTACAAAACAGCTGTGCTCCCAAGCATTTCCAATACAAGGAAAGAGATGGACACAAATGTTATGAAAGAATGCACACTCAGCTCAGAAATGTTTTTATGGAATTTTTGATTTCCATTTTTTGTGGATGTTGGCAGTCTCTGCCTGTTTGTCAGAGGCCCTACATCCTCAGTGAAGCAGTCTCTTACCAGTTTCTGTACCACATCTTTGTCAGGAAACAAAAAAATGATCTAATGTCTAATGTGATGACCACAAAGTGGTTTTGGCAGCGTGAAGATTAAAATTGCAGTAGGTCATGCATCTAGAAACAATGAAATATTTATCTATTGCCTAAGTACCAATAACATTGGCAAATATGTCATCAGCATTTAGCAAGGGACGCACTGGTGATGTACAAGACGACTTAGATACTTTTCAACTTTTATGCCTTGGATTTGCAAAGTCAAATTAATAATGAATTGACAAGCAGCTGTTTGGCAATTGTACAGTGAAAAACACCCTTCTCACTACGGACTATATAAGTACAGAGAGAGATAAGAATACCATTCCCACCTGTCACAGGTCTGCTAATCTGCAAGGTTACTTCCTGAAACTGGGGTGTTTTCATAACCACAGTAGTAAAGAACAAACATTTTGTTTTAATGAAACCTGTAATGATATTATCAAGTCCCCCTCAGAACAAAAAGATTTTATGGAAAATGCTATAATAATGAAAACATTGGCAGCAAAATCCGTCTCCACAGATTCTTCCAGAAGTCTGTACATTCTTCAAATGTATGATTTTCATCAGAGCTGAATGTAAGATGACTATAAAACAAATATCTGAGGGATGTTGTCCCTTCTAAGTTTGTGAATAAATTACTTTTCTTTTTTCCAAACAGTGATCTTTTTAACTCACTCTCGTGGATAGCTATTGGAGGGTAGCTCATTTGCAAACTTTCAGGTTAATAGTAAAGTGGTCAGGTATTCTGTCCACTGATTGCTGTAAATCCATTTTGCATGTCCACTTTGTCTGAAAACATAAGCCTTATTGTTCTGCCAAAGACCTTAGTATATCTTTTTAACTAGCTCAGAAATTGTTTCTTACTGATTTTCCATGATATCATTATTTTTATGGCAGTAATGCCTAGGAATCTCAGTCAGGATGATAGGATCTTGTAATCATAGGGTCTTCATTTTCCAAAGAGATTATCCACGTAAAAATACATTCTCATTGACTTTTTGTACTATCTCACTCATTGCTGTATGGTATTTTAAAGGCAAGAGGCCCATCCACCCCTAACCCAATAACGGGGAAGTTGAAATTAAATACATGGATATAGGAGATGAAATTTAGACGTTTATATTATTAATTAGCATAACAAAAGGATCAACGAGGAATGAGTGCAAGATACGAAAACGATCCTGAAACCATCCTTCTGAGAATTCAAAAGCTAATTGTTGATCTTAACTCACAAATTACAATTATTTCTGTTGACAGAATATAAGACTGCATCCCTGTCATCCTTATAGTCCTAGACAGAATACTGGAACTCGTAAGACAACAAATAAAAAGCTGAGAAGTAACATATAGCTGGACAAACAGCATTATGGATAAAGATGAACATTTCAAGCAGTACTTACATTCTGTCTAAACAGGTGTTGACATCTTCATCTTTTTCATAGTCCTTGCACAGCTGGGCTACCAAAGCCCCATAGGTGAGTACAAAAAGTTCTCTGCTCTGCCAGGAAATCAAAAATGAAGGAAACTAGAATTAAATTCTTCCAAGTTTTTTAACTGCTACTGTATTAACAGCAAACAAGAATAACATTTGCATTAATAAAGAAACTTTTGTCTATGGTTGCATAATCACTGAAATCCGCAATTCAAGCATGACAGAACCTGAATTGATTGTCACTTGAGTCTGTAAAAGGATTTTGCTTGTCAGAAATACCATTTCTTGGGAGACTTGTAGTTACTTTTATTAGATGCACTCTTGCATCCTATAACTTCATGTACGTATGCTGGATTGATAAATGCTGTCAAATGCCACCAAAGAATAATGACAAACATTTAGTTGCAGGAAGAATAATAGAGGCAATTAGCTATTAATTCCTTTGCAATAGGAACAACAGTTTACAAAGGTAGGGTTGATCCGATTCAGATCATCAGCTGATTTCTCCAAAAAAACTAAAAAGCAGATTAAAAGTTTAACTCAGAATAAGGGAAAAATACAATAATTCAACACAAGTGTAAAGAATAACAACAAGATGAAGGGGACAGGTGAGGATTGCAGCTGCTTGCCCAAGGAGCATAGAGAGCAACCGAACATGTCAAAGGCAGAGATTATGTCAGTGGTGCTAGTTTGGGATCTTCAGCTGTGGAGGAATTACTTAAAGGAAGTATTCTAGCCCTTTGGCATGTGATTAGACTAGAGGTGCTTTTTGTTTATAGCCTGTGGAAAAAATAGTGAATAACAATGAAAACAATAGAACAAATCACATGAGGAAAGGAAGAACAGCTTGGTGGAAACACCTATTCCTGCTCTCCTTGCATCAAAAGCTTGGAGATTAATATGGAACCATCTCCTAAATTCACCTTGGTAATAACTTCTGTTTACAATAATATTGCACACTTGGCCAAATTCTCATTAATGACTTTTTATTGGAGTAAATGGATGTCATACAAGTTCTGCATTATATTATTATTGTTCAGCAAAAAGTCTATGTTGTAGTAAGAACAGCACCTTAGAGAAATCCAAGCATATTATATCAACATAATTGTATTTATCAACTACTCTTGCAATCCACTGGAATATTTTTTACCCATAAATTTATGTACATGAACTTAAATTATCTTATATTCTTCTGTTTGTTTTTCAGTGGAGACCTCTGTCCCCTGTTCAGAAATTACCACAACATTGCTGTAAAGCCTTCTGGACCTTTTCCACTGCCTGAACTCCTGTTAGAAATTGCCATTCACCATACAGAGAGCCCTAAGGCTCCAAGTTCCTGAAGAAAGATTTGCATGGAATTGAACTATTCAGGCACTAACAGAGATCTCTTTCTCTGTGTTTCATTTAAGAACTATCTAACCAAGGAGGCAAATAAACTTACCTAGCATTCCTGTCTTTGACCATAAATTGTCCAAACCTCTGTTTCTGAACACATCGCAATCTCAGAAAGTTTGTGCCTGCCCCTCTTTCCTAAGCCTGTTTCAGAATCTCAGCAGTAGGGACAGTAGCCATGAATGCTGCCAGCACCTCTGCTCTTGTACTCGCGGACTCATCCCTATCCTTTCAGTACTTTCAGAGTGTTCAGAAATACGACTGCATAATATACATCAATACAGTAATAGCCTATTATTATTACTCCATGCACAATTTTAATCACACATTACAAAAATGTCTTACTATTTTGTGGTTCTCCTGCTTTCTTCCCGGTGACTGAGACATGTTGCTTATGTAATCCCTGATGTACTCAATTGTCAGTTTATGTCTGCTCTTCCTCAAGCAGCATAGTTTTCTCTCAATCACTGTACTTCCTCTTTCTCTTCTCTAAAGTGTTCTCCTCTCTTCTCTTCTGCCTTTTGCTTGAGATGTGTTTGCTGCAGTCTGTAATGCTGTTGATGCTCCTCCTATCCTCTATCCTCTACTGAGCCCTTTGGGAGGAATTTGACTGGCAACAGATCTGCCCCTGTCCACAGCATAAATAACCACTTCATCCATGAGAATGGTACACAGCAAACATCCATGGGAAGTCAAATCAGACAGCCCCAAGACATTCACAGGTTTTTAGAGACATCAAATTAATTTTGTTGTTTCTGTCAGACTTTGGTGTTTGGAGAGCTAACCAAAGCTTTCTCTCTGAAGATAAAAAACAACAGGATACTGCTGCAAATGGTAATTAAAAATTGATCATTTTCAACTTAAAGGAGCTATAGTCTCATGTCACTCTGACTGCTTTAGTCTGGTGAGTAGGTGTCTGCCTAAGCAGGGGCAGTGTGGGTTATAAGGCACTGCTACCA
Organism: Pyrocephalus nanus; assembly: GCA_038380795.1. Classification (NCBI taxonomy): domain Eukaryota; kingdom Metazoa; phylum Chordata; class Aves; order Passeriformes; family Tyrannidae; genus Pyrocephalus; species Pyrocephalus nanus. Next base: position 49,204,684 of record CM076260.1, read on the forward strand.
CTGTGAATCTGCAAAGCTGGCAGAACAGATCCAGAGAACTTCCAGCTTCCCAGAGGAATAAACTGCTACAGCTGCCAGCTTGTGCAAATGGTACTTTCGTTAACAATGTTCCTTGGGGGTGTTCTATCATTCTTAGGCTGTTATAGCCCCTATTTGTAAATATCCTTGCTATGAACATCCAGGCTTATTTTGCCTGTTTTCTCCCATAGTAAATTTGGTCTATATGGTTAGCTTAGATTTGCAATAAATTTCAACTATTGTCACAGATGAATTTAAAAATTAGATAGCTGTCATTCCTTATAGGACTTACTTGCTCATCTAGTTCCACTGAGCCCTCTTAGGAAAGGAGGGAATAATATACAGCCTCATCTCAGAATGACATGCTGTTATTAAATTTCTATTAATTAATAGATTCAGTGTTAGAGTAAAAATACAGATATTTACTAGTCCAGATACACAGAAAGCATTCAGATGTGATTCATTTGGGATAAGGAAAATTAGTTTACTTTAAAAATGGTAGTTTAAAGTTATGACACAATTCAATAATAAAATATAGGACAGCTAAAAGGATTTTCAACTTTTTCTGTGTAATACTTAGTCAACCAAACATCTCTTATTTTACACAGAATGAATTGGTGTTGACAACTTTACAGTATATTAAGCCTCTTCCTTTTTTTTTTTTTTTTAGGTGCTTTTCTGGCCCTGTAAAATCCTACTCCATTTTATAAGTGAAACTATTGTAGGTACTTCCTAGATCTAAATTTAAATAAATTTAAAAAGCCAAACATTACAATTATCTTGATAGTTACTTGCATTTCTAAATTGAGTCTGAGATGGATTAGTTTCTCTACTTGTCCCCAGCTGGCAAAAAGCATCAAATATGTCTCACATTGCAAGTCATCCCGTATTCCACAAGAAAGTGTACTGCACTGCATTTTAAAAAACAACTGCAAAAGATTATCATTGCCATAATTTAACTTCAGTGAACCCATTGAAAAGCACTTAAGGCTACCCATAAATGACCACCATTTTATTTATATGGTTCTGAATATGTGGATGAATCACTTCAGCCTGCATTATTAATACTATAATAATGAAGGAACACTGTGGACCAGATGGTGCAATGTATCATAAGGACACATCATAATTCTTTGAAAATACACACATATAAGTTCACACACAAGTTCTTATACTCAAATCCCAGTTTGGCTGCTGCTTTGTCAACGTTTCTGAATAAAGCAATGCTGTTGCTGCCTCCTTGCCTGCAGAAGCATTTTCATTGTGACTTGCTGAAATTTCCTTAGTTAGGTTACACCTCTCAAGAACTGTTTTCAAGAAGGTGTTTCGGTATTTTAATGCCTACTTTCTGCTGAAACTCTGCAGGCACCTGAAATCTCATATAAATTTGCCTATAAAGCACAGGTAAATTCTGAAGCAAAATATGTAAGGTAAACAAAAAAAATCATTAACTGGTTTCTATTCTTCCCTTAACTTAAAGCTTATTATTTTTCTCATCAGTGCTCGTCCTAATTAAAGGGAGGGGACCTTCTCCCTTAAACAAGCCAAAGAGACCATGAAAATGACTTGGCAGCCTGAATCCCACCCTGGCAGAACAGAGGACATGGGCAGTGCTCCCCTCACCTCCCACAGGAAATCTGTTAGGCAGGCACTTTCATAGCATGCTTTCTAACATGCACAGGCAGGCTTGACATCCAGAGTAAAGAGAACTCAAAATGTTTCTGGAGGGGCCACAGAACATCAGCCTTTTGGCTGCTATTTTAGTGATGAAAACGTGCAGGACCAGAGAGACCAGGGTTCAGTCTCCTCCTCCTCCAAACTTCACAGGAAGCAACCTTCAGATGGAAAATAGAAGAACACTCTTTCTCTCTACGTTTTCCTGGCCAGTAGATAACAAAATCCTAATCTTTTCTTGATTCAGTAAGTATCAAAATCCTCTCTATGGGGAAACTAAGTGCAACGTGAAAGCTGGAAAACACAACTTCTTTGCACCACAGTCACAGCACATAACTAATAATACTGAGATTTTGGAAGAAAGAGACGAGTGAGTTTTTAGTAGATGAGGCAGAGAAGGGGCCTGAAGCCAATCTCTACCTTCTGCCATGGTTGCTTTATTTCAATAGAAGGCAAACAAGAGAATAAAAACTGTTTGCTGTGTATGGGAGGATAGGAAGGTGTAATATGTCTTCCAAAAACCATGTTTTAAGAAAAATGACAAATCATTCTTAGTTCTTAAAAAAAAAAAATCTTTTTTTCTCGTGAGGTTACCGGCAGTGAGTTCAAGCTGGCAGAGCCCTGCAATAAGATAAGCAAAACCATGGCTAAGGTTTACTCATGTATCCTATTTGCCTCAGATGTCAGATATAAGCATTTCTTTGCCTCAGAGGCCAGCTGGCTGTCACCTCAGGCAGTGGTGTTTTGGATTGCATTCAGTCCTAACTCTTCCTGGGAATCAAATAAAGCCTAAATGTCTACCCCATGACTCTGGGTTCCTCTGCAAAGGTGAGTACTTTAAAGTCTGATGTGCTACCCAAGCTTTTAATTGGATGCAACCCTATAATTTCTTCCATAATAGGATGACCCAGCAGGATCACTTACAGCAGAGTATGAAACAAATGCCAAAGAAGTGAAAATGCAGAAGTATAAAGTTGTAGTATTGATTGTTTAAATTGCCTCATTCAACAGCCTTAGGCTGACTATGAATATTTCAGTATTGTACACCACTTCAGTTTCACATCTAATGTGTTTCTGGAGTAAACAAGTGATGCTTGGGAAAGCCTTCCTTCCTTATAAACAAAATAAGACAAGGGTTCCCAAAGAAAACTCAGAAGCAATCAATCAGAGATTTTAAAACAAACTGAGGCATAAGGGAAGACTCATAAAACATATCTTCAAAATAATTCTGTAATAGACTATTGGGCTATTTCACTGACTTTTTTTTTAAATCAAAATACAATGCCACCACTACCAAAAAAAAAAAAAAAAAAAAAAAAAAAAAAAAAAGTTGAAAAATCCTGTCATACTGAAAGAAAATTAAGGTTCAAAATGGCAATGTTTAGACAGCACCGGGATTTTGTTGAGCTAATGCTCTGTCTGAACACCTAAGATCTTAACAACAAGCTCCAGAAAAGCTGTGGCAAAGTGCTGCTGGATGTTTCAGCATGTTTCTCTATTGCTTTTAATTCTGTGCAGTAGCATCACACAGTTTGAGAGCCAGTTACTAGCAAAGACCTCTTTCACAGATCATGAGTGGGGATGAGACAAGCAGGTGTCCACCCTAGCAGAGCACTGGAGAAACAAGGTCTTGCCTAGAGAACCAGCAAGGCATGTATAACATGACATCCATGTGTTTAACAGCTGAGAGAGTGTCTCTGCCATCCAAGGGGATATCATGGGTGCTAAAACTACTATTTGAGATAAAACTTATTATTAGCAACCCCCTCTGTAAGGGGAGGAAAGAGGCTGTGCAGACACCCTATTTATTCCATTATTATATCACATGACCAAGTCCGCACATGCTGTAGACAGAGACCTGTCATGGGAAGACAATTTTTCCCATAGACTTTCTTGCTGAATTTCAGTTTCTGTTCTTGGTAAAAATGTTTATATTACAGTTGACTTCTCAGTACTTAAACAGAAGAATTTGCAGAGTCAGATCAGCCTAGGTTATGCAACATATAGAACTACTGGATAGGATGACCACACAAAAAGTGCAATCCAGAGGAAATCATCCAAAGTAAAATACTCTAAATTTTTCAGGCCTCTACTTAAGGCTTGATTTGTGACCAATGCCCAGAGCAGCCAGACTATATAATCCAATATCCAGAAACCAGCTCTGGAAATGCTTAATGGAAAAATTTCTATCTATCTCAGCCCACAGAATGGGACTCACCATACTCACAGAAAATCTTAAAACTTGTAATCACAAGTATACTATATAAATGCCTGGCTTGACACTGTGTGAAGTGAATAGCAGATTATACATTACCAAAAAAACCCAAACCCTAAAAAAAACCCCAGCTTTCCAAAGGAAACCAGCACTGTCAGGAAAAGAGATATGCCAGCTTCTTGCCACCTACAGGTGAAACACTAAAATCCTTATTGCTCAGCAGATGACTACATCTCAGACTCCAGTTTGGAAAGTAAATTGCCCCAGAACTGACATTAAATAGAAACAGCACAGGGACTCCAAATGTTGTGTCACTTATGGAATATTTTATGGGTTTATTTTAAAGTGGAATTTAAAATTAAAATTTAAATTTAAAATTCAAATTTTAAATAATTCATTTTTAAAATAATCAGTCCAGTTGCCAAGTCTTTGTTTGGTTGTTCTTTTATGGAGAACAGCTGAAAGATCTCCTTTTTCCTTTTTTTTTTTTTTTTTTTTTTTTCCGTGTCCTAGTCTCATGCCATGTTCCTGCTAATTACTGTTGATTAGCAAACAGCTTGGCAATTAATCTTGGCAAGTTAGTCATCAGTTTGATAGCACTGCATGTCATCCAAAAAGGGGGGAATTTATTGTTAGTTTCAGACAATTAGCAAGGGGCTGGCAGAGCTCACAACTGCCTAAAAGCTAAGTGTTCCAGAACTGCTGAGATGAATTACTGAATCAATTAAATCACATCAGCGGATGTCTGCAAGCATATTTAAAAGTAGCAAACAAGCCCCTGAGAATTAAGGGGAGGAGAAAGGCTAGCAGGAGGGTTTTTTGGTGTTGTGTTTGGTGGTGGTTTTTCTTAAGTATTGGAGTTTGTTCTGTTCTGCTATTAAAATTAGTTAAATACAGCTAAAAGCTGGTGTTGACTTAAAGTGATTTGGTAAAGAGTAAGAACTAAAATGACTTTCCTTCCAAAGTGGTTAACTTTTCTGAAAGGCAAAGAAGTTATTATTGCTAATGCCATAATTGCAATACTGACAATTGGTGGGCAGCAGCTTTTTTCTTTTTTCACGTTCAGCTGCCCTTGTCATGTTGGACAGAACCTTATTTATGGGCTGGCTTTCCTAGGAGTTCCTGCACTGATCCTTCTGATTCTTGGCTATGCCCTGAATAGCCAAACTTGGAGGCTGGTTACAGGCAGAAGATCTCATTTTGAGAACATGACTACATCAGACCGGTTACTGAAATGCAAACTGATCTGCTTTGTCTTATGTAGCATCACTGGGAGAGCGCTGGTTGCTCCAGTAACGTGGCTAGCAGTCACCCTGATAAATGGCTCATATTACATCTGTGCTGTGAGTGAGTATGTCCCCACATATTATTATGGAGCTAATCCTAACGTTACTGCTAGTGAACGCAGAAGGATACTGGCTACATTTCCGTGCAGTCAGTTAGTTCCACCAGAGATGACCCGAGCAAGAGATGAAGTGATTCTCCTACTCCGATACCAGTCACAAGTGAGTAGCTCATGTTGTTTCTGTTGCCTGTGAACCTAATGATGAGAGGTAGAGTTAATTCATCAGGCAAAGTGTTAGGATAGAACAAGATGAGTGCCTTGTGTCATGAGTGTAAAATTTCTGTGTGTTTTGAAGCCTGCTTTTTTCTTCTAAGTGGAACTGAATTTTAGGTATATAAGTTACTATATCTGGTTGTCCCATTTGTTACCTGCTATGAGAGGATATATTCTTCCTTGTGTAGTATCCTGAAAAGTACTATCAAGTAAGACAAATGAAAGTCAAAGAGCCAAGGAAGATAGGGAGCTTCTTCAATTAAGAACAACAAATGTGTGGCTAAGGGGCCCAGGCTATGAGAGTTCCATGGGAACCAGGATAAAACCTTGGGGTTTAGATCAGACTCAATTTTAAAAGTTTACATACTGGGTAAATAATAGGGTAAACATTAAGTTGACACTTCTGAGAAAATTGGTTTTAAACAGGCCATAAGCTAATACAGTCTAGAAGTTACATGGCTTCTCTTCTAATAATAACAGCTGTTAGAGCAATATACTTTAAAATTATACAACAGAACTTTCTTAAACCTGACAGGAACAAGTGACTTTACTACACGGCTGCCTCCAGTAGGCATAGACTGTATTTGGTGGTAACAGACTTCTTCCAGGCTTATACCTTGTTAAGATTATCATTTAGGACAAGCAAGTAAAGATCACATGGATTTTCTGGTGTTCAGAAGTTACCACTGTGAGTATTTTTAGGATGTAACAGTTCTTTCTTTTCTTTTTCTTTGTAAGGTGGCTGGTTGGCTTCTGATTGCTGTGGTAGTCATCACTGTCTTCCTGTCTTACTGCCTGGCAAGCTGTTTCTCCCCGCTCAGCTTTCTGCATTTCAGATACTGGAGCAGCTATGTTCACAATGAGCAGGAGCTCTTTGACGAGGCAACGGAGCAGCACTCCAGGCTCTATGCCATGCAGCATGTAAGGAAGTTTTTTGGCTTTGTCCCAGGAAGTGAAAATGTAAAGGAAATTCGCATCCCATCTCTCAGAGAGTGGCAAGCCATTTCTGGACTGGCCTTTCTAAAACAAGTGGATGAGGAGCACTATGATTATAGTCTCCTCCATGACTGGGCACTCAAGGAACGTGCAAATGGAAGATACTTGAAGACTGATGAAGACCCTTTGATCAGAACACAGCTCTGAGGATCCAAGCCACCACATCACCTTGCAAAAATGCAGGAACCTGTATCAGACCTGAGCGGCTCTGGAACTTTCCAATGCATTATTACACTGATATATAAAGTATGTGAGCAAGTAAAGCTTGTTAATGTAGTCCTTTAGCACATGCTTACAGATGCCTTTACTGATGGCATCTGACTCCTAGGGTATGTGATCTAAGTCTAGATTAGGGTGGGCTCTTTCAAACTGCAGCTCTCTGCTTTCTGACAGTTGTGCTAAAAGGATACGTATGCACTGGGAAAGTTATTTGCAGATGCTTTTTTAAAATTTTTTTTCTTCCCATTAAAAAGATTTTTAGTAGCTAGACTTTGACAGGATCCTCTGAGTTGGTCCATTCTGTACAGAGCAAAAGCAGCTATTCAGCTTTTCTTAGTGAGCCCTAGCATAATTACTTATGTCTCCTCTTCCACTTTTTTTTTTTGTGTATTGTATGAATAAAGTACACCGAGCTAACTATAAGCTAAGTCTATGGCTACAGTAGCACAGAAGAAACACAGGGGAAATCTTATTGTCAAAGGCTGAGTCTAGATACAATGATGAGAGAACTTTCAGTTCTGGTAAGGAGTGAAAATTCCCAGTGAGGCAAAGGATGGAGGTATCCAAAAGGTAGCAGCTGTTTGAACAAACACTTGACATTTGGTAAACTGAGCTGAAAGGTATTCTGGCTGCATGCAGTAGCAAGATCAGTCTCGTTCTTAAAAACATTTCAAAATCTCTCAGGTGTTTGTGTGCTTGCCCACTGTACAAATAGCAAATCAGGACAGGAAAAAAAATCTCATTTTGTGCAGTAAGGTTTGCTTCGCCTTCAAAGATCTTGTAGTTTAGACATAGTACTGGGCCCATGAATGTTACTGTGATTAAAAACTACTGAATTTAGTGGAAGAAGGCATAATGATGTTTCTGTGTTAATTCAGTGTGGTATGATGTGATGTTGCTCACCTCCTCTCTAACTCCTTGTGCAGATATTTCTAACTCTAAAAGGGGTTGGGGGAAATGCATATGATAATTTTTCCTAATGCTTCCTGTATTGCCTTGTCATGTACATATACACATATTGTATGTTCCAAAGCTATATGCTAAACTACAGGATGCTATCTGCTATTAATAAATGACCCCTGGTGGTTGAGGTGGAGAAATATAATTATTTGGTATGTTTTACTAGAAAATGCAGGAGCCAGAAGTAAGTTACACTGCAAATCGTGGTAAATGTGTATGATCTTGGAGATTTAAACTTCTAAACAAAAGCATTTTAGCAAATGCAAACGATGTATTTGTTGAATAACTGGAAACTATGCATCACTTTATATCATTCATTTGAACCCTAAGCTTTTGCATAGGTAATGGGTTGGCCCTGACTGGAAAAGAGGTGCCCACCAAAGCTCCTCTGTCACTCCCCTCCTCAGCTGGATAGGGTAGAAAGAATATAAGGAAAGGTTCATGGTTTGAGATAAGGACATCACTACCCATTTACTGTCACAGGCAAAACACATTCCACTTGGAGAAAATAGTTTATTTTATTACCAATCAAATCAGAGTAGGACAATGAGAAATAAAACTGAATCTTACAGTACCTTTGCCCCTGCCTTCCTTCTTCCTGAGCTCACTTTCACTCACAAATTTTCTACCTCCTCCCATTAATGCAGGGGGAGAGCTAAGGGGGGCTGAGGGCAGTTCATCACATATTGTCTCTGCTGTTCATTCCTTCTCAGCGGAGGGCTTCTCATGTTCCTCCCCTGCTCCAGTGTGTGATACCTCCCACAGGCGCGAGCCCTCCACGAGCATCTTCCAATTTCTGGCAGACGTGGCATTCCGCTGCCTTCACGGTACCCTTCTATGATACCTAGAGCATCGGGTTTGAATCCTCTTCAGTTTGCTGATCCCTGTAAGTTTTCAATGGAAGAACGCTGAAGGGTGGATAAAATAGCAATGCGTTCTTTGTAGTGACCCTGAAGCCTGCCTCTCTAGATGGGAGCCCACATACCACTGCAAGACCAAGTAATAACACAGACCGCTGACGTCGCCACCGCCGCTGCTCCCGGGAAGGGCGCGGAAGCAGCGCACGTGCGGAGCGCACCTTGGCGCGAGGATTCCTCCTGCACGGCAGGCACAGGCGGGCAAACGCGCCCAGACCGCTCCACCCGGAGCTGAACGCCGGGCAGCAAGCGCTGGAATTCGCTGAGCAGAGGGCACGGCACCTTATGCCTCCCCTAATAATGAAGAAGATCCAGGCCGGCTCCCTGTCCCCTCCCCTCCGCCTTTCGCCCGGCCCGGCGCTACCAGCAGCGCCCGCCGCCCCGCCTCCCTCCCTCCGTCCCTCCCTCCCTCCCGTGCAGCCCAAAGGCATCCAGCGCCGAGCGCGAGCGCTAGGCATGCTAGGAAGGGAGGGCAGCCGGCGGGGAGGACGCAGGCGCGGGCGGGCGGGGAGCGGCGGCGGGCCGGGGTGGCTGCGCGGGGCGGGCGGCCCATGGCCGTGGGCGGCGGCGGGCGACGATGACCGACTACAGCGAGGAGCAGCGCAACGAGCTGGAGGCGCTGGAGTCCATCTACCCGGACTCGTTCACGGGTGAGCCGCGGCGGGGCCACGCCGTGCCGGCGGGACGGGCGGGAGGCCGCGCTGGGGCTGCCCCGGGGCTCCCGCGGGGCTCAGGAGCACCCTCTCTCCCCCCAGCCTGGGGAGCTTTTTGTTTGCTTTCCCTGTGGGAAGGGGGAAGGAAGAGCAAAGCACTCGGTGGCTCTCGTGGCAGGCAGGTGAGCGGCGTGGGCGCTGCCCCTGCCGCCTTTGGCGCCGTGGCACAGCCTGCCCGGCGTGGGCACCCGCTCCTGGATCCCAGCCTGGGTGGAAGGATGCTCTTGGGAGAATCCTTTCAAAAGATGCGGCCCTAGGTGGCAGGTGGGGAATTGGCTTGTGTGACGGCTAGTTTTCCTTTTCGGTAATAACTTGTCGCGACCGTGCAGCAGGGGATGTTTTGGGGCACCTAAAGATGCTGTTTTCTCCGTAAATGTCCTCTGCCTTATTCTGTTGCTGGTCTGTGGTGGAAAAAAGGCAAGACTAATTCCTTGGTGAAGTATGTTATACTATTGAAACTTTTGTAGGATGGATACGTTGGTTCATCAGTTTTCCAGGACTTCCAAGTTACCATCAAACAAGAGTATCTATCATGTTAGCTAATCCAACATGGTTTATGTTGCTCAGTATCCAAATAATTTTAACAGTGAAAAAAATAGGGCATTTTCAGTATCTACTCTCCCCAAAGTCCCACAGTATCTTGTTTGACAGCAACTTAATCACACAGATGTTTGTCCATTGCTTCAATGAGAAAATCTTTTTGGTTCTTCAGTTTTATTTTAAAGATTAGTTAAAGACATGTAAATTGATCTCTGGTAGCTGGGGACACTGAACCACTGATGCGGAACTAATATTCTTTCATAAAGTCTTCCCTCTGATGCTGACTCCACAGTTATTGTTCATTCATGTAATGCTTTTATGCCCAAGAGAAGGGAATAAAGATAGTAGTAGTAATTAGCAATTAGGCAAAATTCACATAATACTCTGAGAGAATTTATGCTAGTTTGGGCATAGGTTGTAACAGTGATACAGAGCAATCCTTATTTGAGGATATGGTCTGGAACCCTCAGTTGTGCAGTGAGGTTGTCCTCACTGTGAAACACAGATCATAGCACCCACAGGAGCCACTTTTTGTCTGCCTTCTAGCTGCCTAATTCACAAACTTTTATTCTAGTACATTACTTGGGCAGTACATTCTTGAAAGAAGACCCTGTGTATTCCTTTTTTTGTTTCAAGAAGCATTTCTTACATTAAGCTGCCCTAAATATAGGTGCAGACATACTGTAAAAATAGTCCAGTGTCAAGAGTACACTGGATCCTCATCACATGTGTCTGGCACAGTAAAGCAAATTAGCTTTGGGAGCTTTCGGAATGCATTCCAGGCACTAAAAGAAGTCATTTCATGGTAGGCAGGTTTGTACTTTCTGGAAAAGTGAAACTGCCAGAAGGGAAAGTTTTCCAAAAGAGAAATTTCTCAGTATTATTGGTGTTATATGTGCTCATTCAAAGGGCACTCTAGGCATCACATCATATGGAAAGCAGCTGTTAATGGAAAAGTATTTATTAATAAAGCCCTTAACACTGTATCAAGGGCTTCCTTTCTTCTTTTGTCCTTGACAAGTTTTATTGATGTGAAGTAGTTGACTGATTTAAGGAATCTCTCACTGACTTTTTTTCCTTTGAACAGTATTGTCAGAAAAGCCAACAACCTTCACGATCACTGTGACATCTGAAGCTGGAGAAAATGATGAAAGTAAGTTGGTCATGTCTTAAACATACATAAAGGAGGAGTTTCTGTGTAGGCCTAATTCTATCACCAACAACTATGTGTACCTCCATTTAAGTCCTCTTAGGGGCCTGATACAGCTAACAGTCCTCAGCAAATGAAGTTCAGGGATTTTGGTGATCCTTGTTTAGTTTACAGAAATGTAAATGCTCTCAGTAGGACTGCTTTCTGCTGAATCTCAAAGGCTTTGTAGTGTAGCTTCAAAAAGTCTGGGTTATCATCACCCATGTAGCAGCTTTCAGCCACGTGAAGAGATTTTTTTCCTAGCAACTGTATGTATGCCTGTCACAAAGGAGAGTTGAGTTTGTGGGCTCTGAGTGTGCAGCCCTTAAGGAACAGTTCCAGAGCAGAGGGCTGTGAGTCCCAAGTCGTTGTGTATTTGTTCGGTGTCAACAGTTGCATAGGCATGATGTAAGCAAGCCTTGCTCCAAGCTGGTATGGAAGCTGCTATTCTGGATTATTGTAACAGAAGGAATAAGCTGGTGCTGTCTTGTTAAGTTGTAAAGGAGCAAGTCCTGCTTGGAGCAGGTGTCTGTGTTGTAGTGACTGATGGGCTGCTAAGAACTATGAGTCTGGAACTAAAGGAAAGCTTCTGCTTGGTATTCTGTGAGGATGTGTAAAAGGACCTTGATTTTCTTCTACATTGTTTCCATGTTATCCTGGCTCTGAGAAGCTTCAGCTTGAATGTGTTTTCCTTAGGTGGTTCTCTGCTTAATACCTCCTACTGGACATAGTGTTTTTGTCATAAGATTTATGGGGAACTGTGGAACCCAACACAGAGGTTGATAATCCAACCAGGCATGCAGAATTTAAAGTGCTAATATGCTGAGATTCTCTTTAGGTCTGTTGTTAGGACTCTTCACCATTTTCCAGCTTTGAGTAAGAGGGAGAAGAGATTACTGCTCTGGTATCCACCATACCACAGAAGGTTTTCCAGTCTTCCTAAAGACCTTTCAGACATGAATAGGTTATAATAGTTTGTGCAAGTGTAAACGTGTTCACAATATTAATTTCTCAGAACTCTTGGTTTATGTTTAAATCTGTTCATATTATTTTTAATATCTGTGTAAGAAGACCGTTCTCTTAAGGCAAGAATATTTTATAATCTTTAGGCTTTCTATAGAAAAATATACAAGAAATTTATATAGATTTACCACCATAAGAATATGTGTTTTTTTATCTTGTAGCGGTCCAAACAACCCTTAAATTTACCTATAGAGAAAAATACCCTGATGAAACTCCACTTTATGAAGTTGTCTCACAGGAGAATCTTGACGATAATGATGTCACAGACATTATAAAACTGCTAGAGCAGCAGGTAAGGAAAACAGAATATCGTGATACAGCTTGATATCACTTTGCACTTTAGCCAGAACTCTCTCAAATCAGTTGTTTTCGGAGGTATGTGCTACTGATCTGAAAGCAATTTCATACTGTAGGGACTGACTGTGAGATTTGATTTTGGTGAATGACATTATTGAGGTAAACTGTGGTAACGAGGTAAAATATAGGGCTAATTCAGTGTGTATGATAATGAAATGGAAGTGCACTAGAGCCTCCCCTCATTTGCAGTTCTAGCTTAAGGTGAATTTGTCTAACTGTGTATATAGTATTTATGGAAATAAGCCATTTCAGTTTTATTTGGAAATACTGAAAAATGCCACATTGATTCTTGATTCTTTTTAATAATGTAACTGTTTGGGTGGTGGGGGTGGATCTCTTCAATCTTTGGGATCAGTGAGAGTGTCTCATGAAGGAACGAGAAGGAAACCCTTCTTTGGTTTCAGGAATTCCTGACAAGTCCTCCCTTCCCTAAAATTGCCATAAGACGTTCAGTAGGCTTTCTTTCATTTCACTTTCCTTCATATTACCTTCCATCAACTGATGTTTTTTGATTTTCCTGGGAAACTGTCTCGCTTCAAAGGAGCATGTAATAGGATTAAGGAATAAACCTGCAGGAGAGGTTCTGAGTGACTCTTGTCTCTTATGATTTATAATACTCAAATTTTAGAGTTGTATTTCTACTACATACTTTCTTTTGTTCATGAAAAGGCTTTCCAGATGTCCATAATGTGTTGACAACCTGAACACAGGTGTTCAGCTTTGTGTTTTGCTGCACACCCATGTGGGGATTATGAACTGGATTAAATGGCCAACTGATTTGAATTCTACAGCACACTTTTGAGACTGGTGCAGAATGTGTCAGCTGTGCTGACTGCATTTGCACAGCATCCTGCTTTCTAAATGCACTTATGCATTCATCTGCTGAAAGTCTGAGATTCTTCTGTTTGAAGTTGCCTTCTTTGTGTTGTAGGCAGAAGAAAATTTAGGAATGGTAATGATCTTCACTCTAGTCTCAGCAGTACAGGAGAAATTAAATGAAATAGTGGATCAAATAAAAACACGAAGAGAAGAGGAGAAGAAACAGAAAGAAAGGGAAGCAGAAGAAGAGGAGAAAGTATGTAAAATAATGTTTTCAACTAAAAAGACTTCTGCTTTTTTGAAATGTGTGGGTTTGAAGCAGGAGCAGTTCTTAGTTGCTGTGGAAAAGGAACAGCTATCCCAAAGATGATATAACTGAAACTTATGTTCTAGAAGATTGTTTAGTGCAATTAAGTTTTTTTTTTCCCCTTATTCTATAAAGCAGTCTTTTTAGAGATTATAACTGCTTGTTCACAATCCCTTCTAGCATTACTTCCTAAGGAAGGGGCAAGGATTTTTCCCAAATGAAATCAAGGTTGCTGTAAACAGGTTTTTGCCTGAAGAAGCAAAAGGGGATGGGTAGCAAGAAAAGCTAGAATATGTCACGCTGCACACAAGCTTTATGGCTTGAGGAAGGCTCTCTTCCTTGGTAAACTGACTGGATAGGGTGGAAGCAGTGGGACCAGTCTTCAAGACTGGTTTGTCCTCCTTGTACGTGGCCGTTCAACCACTGTAGAATTGTTTTTCCATTTATGGAATATGCCATTGTAAGTCCAACTAATGAGTCTTCACTTACGTCCTGAGAAATAACTAGAGGGTGATGGGATTTGGAAGGTTTAGTATTTCTGAAAATGGCAGAGAAATAGTTGAGAAACAATAATAATTTTTTCTGTTTCAACGACATAAAGGAGTTAATGTATGTTAATGGTAAATATTTAAGTGTAGATTGCCCTTAAGGGTTGATAAGAAGTGCTGCCTACTTACAGATAACTTGTATTAGTGATGCATTTTGAACTATTGCACTCTTAGGTCCAAAAGTAGTATGCAGGGCTTTTCCATGAGAATTTCCACCTCACTATAGTTCTCTGAAGGGAGAGTCCCATGACAGAAAAAAGCCATGAGAGTGTGTTCTTTGTCTGTTTTCAGAGTTAGGATTAATTTCTCAGAATACTTCACAGTAAGCAGTGCTTTTTGGAATGTTGAAATTTAAATAATTAAGAGAATGCTCATCTTCACCCATAGCTTTGCAAGTTGTGTTTGCAGCCTTGTTTTCTGTTCTTTCAGCAACGTTTTCATGGCACTCCTGTTACCATTGAGAATTTCCTAAATTGGAAAGCCAAGTTTGATGCAGAACTCCTAGAAATAAAAAGGAAAAAGATGAAAGAAGAAGAACAAGCAGGCAAAAATAAATTAAGTGGTATGTTTTAATTCTGGTTGTGAAGTTCCTGCAATGTTACCAGACTATAATGATAAGTTGAAAAGTAATTTTTGCTATGGAAGATGATAGTAACTCTTAATGCAGTATCTGATTATTGCCCTCCATGTCACATGAAGTCTTTCTGAATGCTGATTTTGAACTAAATAGAAAGCTATTAGGTACAGGATTTCTGCTGAAATCGTTAAGATTTCCAAACTCTGTGTTTAAGCCAGTGTACCACTTGGAGCTGCTGATATCAGGAAGAAGTAGTTGGGGTTTGTTAAGCAACAGGATGAATCTACATCAACGGTTTATTGATTTGGCCTTTATTGCACTGGATTGTACGGTGACTTCAGATTATCTAAGCACATGTAGGAGTTTGGGATGCTGTTGCTGGACTGAAGCAACACAGCAGCTGCTGCATGTGACAAACTTACAATGACTAGTGAGAATGGCTCTGATATTTTGGGGAAGAGCTTGTCCTAGCAGTGGCTTTGTGCTCTTTGTTTTGCAGATCACAGTTCATTCAGTAGAAAGCAAACTGTATCCAGTGAGAAAAATGTGGAGGAAATTATTTTTCGTATGAGAACCTCTAGGCAAGAATTAGGTCTTGGGCATCCTCCTCTACAGTCTGCGTGATTTAGCCTTGAACTGGTTCTCCTGTGATGTTTGATCTACATGACCAGTGCGGTTGTGCTGTATCACTGGTCTGTTTTCTCCTCATTTCCAGAGGCTTTTGAAACTTTTGGCTAGTCTGATGATATTTGACAAAGATGGAAATGTTAATGGTAGTAAGTTTCATAAAAAGCTGTGCAGGGCAGGGGACACGCATGATTCCTCTCTGACAGTACTGCATTTGGGAATCTGCAAAGATGAGAGAACAGAAACAAGGTTTCTAGTTTTTCTTTTCTTAATAGTATTGTTAGTGAGTTTCTTCTGTTTTCCTCTGTACAGATCTAGTTTATAAAAGCTCCCCTTTACAAAACCAAAACGGCTTATTCTTGGATGCCATTAGTGTAACCCCAGTATTACCAACCAGTCTTGTCTGTAGAATCTTGCATAAGCAATGCAAATGTACATGGAATGTGGAAAGAGTCCAGAGCTTTTCTTCCCAATCAGAAAGGCTTCACTTTGCTTGCCTTCACAGATGTGTGTGTGTGTTGGAGCTGGTGATTTGTGTGTAGATCCAAGTTGCTTTTCAGGTGAGAGGATATGTGGAAACAGATGGAGGAGTCAGCTTTCTTTTTTAGTTCCCACAGAGGATTTCTTGAGGAATGCAAGATGAAGACTAAAGCAATAAGGACTGAACACAGGCTGTGGGGCAGTATGGTGTAAATTTTTCCACCCCCTCCCATTATTAAAGCCTTAATAACATTAAAGTTATAAATAAGAAACACTGACCCATTTCACATGTAAGAGGAGGAAACCTGCTGGCTTGTATGAATCCTGGATGAATAGTCATAAAACCACGATGGGCAACTTAGAGAAGCAAGCAGTTTAAAAAAAAAAGTCTGCTAGAATTAGTTAATATGAAAAGACTAAAATACGTGTGCTAACTTGTTGCCTTAAGTTGTTTCAGAATTCTACTTGCTTATAGATTATTTTTTATTTTGTTTCTAGGTAAACAGCTGTTTGAAATGGATCACAACCTTGACACTTCTGACATCCAGTTCTTGGAGGATGGTAAATTTTTATTTGTTTCCATAACTGAAAGACAACGGTTTAAAATAGATCAAAATTCCTAAGCAACATCTGTGTTACATTTCTGACTTAATATCTTTCCTCAGTATCACTTTTACGTTGGAAGAACTTTCTGATAAGTACTGTTTTTCAAAGTGAAGTGATTTTAACTTATAAAAACAAAGGAAATCTTTTCAAGACGATAGAGCATATTCATTTGCAGCTTTGAGCTTGAGTTGATCTTATTTCCATTGTTTCTGTTCAAATGATTCGACATGAAGCAAAACAAACAAAAAAAAAGAAACTCAACCAAACTCTACTTTTTGTTTGTTGTTTTGGTGGTGTTTTTTTTCTAATGCCCAGCCTTCTTACCCTGATTTAAAGCACAGGTCTTGAAGTTCTGTCTCCTCCTCTCTGATCCTCAGCATCAATAGTAAACATCTTGCAGGTCAAAACAAATGCTGTTTCCTTCTGTGTAACCCAGTTCTTCACGGCTTTTGCACATTTGCCTGTTATCTTGCCTAAAATATCAACCTAGTGCCAATTTAAAGTTTTGTAAGACTGTGCCAAAGAAATTTTAAACTTGGAAAATCTGTTGGAGGTAGAGCAAATAAATCTATTCATAATCACATACCTATTTAACTTGCTATACCACCTTTTAGTGTCCTAGTTTGAAATGCTTGATTTCTGAGTTAGGGCAATTCTTTCATGCAGCCACATTGTCTACTGGTAAACACAGGCAGGAGAGCGTCAAGAATCTTCTCTGAAAGTAACAGTTAAACAAAATATTTATGAATGTCAGCATAAACTTGAATTGGCAATAATGGGGGAGTTTAGTTTCTTTTAGAAGGAATAATTTAACCTTGTCTTCCTCCAAAATACCTAAAGTGAAGATGGTTTGTTGATGCCACATTTGGCTGCCTCAAGGGGGGAACAAACCTCTGGACTCTGTGCCCAAATGATTTGGGGTTAATGTATTAACTTTTAATCCTGTTGCAATTGGTGATTAAAAACTCACAGTTTTATTGCTGTTTGCATTGTATCATAAATGCAAGAGGTTACTAACGGTATTGTAACATTATAACAGTGTTTAATGGAATTTTCAGAGCATAATGACATTATCTTTAGATAGAAATGGTTATAAAGGCTCTTTCAAATCCAGTGAAATAATAGAAACTTATTTGATGACCAGAAGATGTCACTGTTGGTGCATGCAAATAAAATAGCAGCAGTCCTCAAGTTTTATCCTCAGGTTAGCAGCATCTCTTTCAGAAGAAAACATGAAACTATGCAAAGCTTCATCTTGCTTGTCAAATTTAAATCTGAATACAAATATATGTATATAGGCATATGGTGTGTAAGGAATATTTTATAAACCCAGTGTGTTTATGTGATTATGATAGTTGTAACTATTCCAGCTGTGAGGTCCTGAGCTCCTACTCTGGCAGTCCTGGGGAGAAAGGATCTCTGCTTCTGGCAACTATAAATTTTAATTTCATTCTCCCAATGAATCCTGTGTCACATTTCTTTTGAATGGGTTTTGTTATGAGGGAAAAATAGCTTTACTTTAGCTGTAAAAAGATGAAATGTGGTGTTCCTTTTTCATATCTATTTGATATATAAAAAATAAGTTTGCAGCTACCTACACTGAAGAACTAATATGAGAAAGTCTTTTGCATTTTCAGTTACTGGTTTCCTAGTTGCATGAAAATAAATTATTTTTCTGTTCTTTACAGCTGGAAACAATGTGGAGGTTGATGAATCTTTATTCCAAGAGATGGATGATTTAGAGTTGGAGGATGAAGAGGATGACCCTGACTACAACCCTGTGAATTTAGATAGTGATTAGATTTACTTGAACTGATTCTGTCATCAGTATGGACATATATAAGGAAAGAGGGGCAGGCTGGAAAGCCACAGCATCTGTGGTTTTAGTAATGAGTATTGGTTTTCTTTCTTTTTTTTTTTTTCTTTTTCTGTTCTTTTTTTTTTTTTTAATTTTTTTTCCCAAAGAAAAAAACCAAAATATTTTAAATCCAGGAGAATGGTCTTCTGATGACTTTCACTATAAATAAATTTACATTAATATTTCAAATGGAAAATTTGAGAAATATCAATCTGTCTGGAAATGCTTGTCTAGTTTCTCTTATTTTTTTCCTTCCCACTTCCATAATTGGCCTTTGAAGAGATGTGGCAACAAAGCAAGATGGAAAGATGTTACAGCAAGCACTAAACACATCTGCATCTAAAGGCTGAGCAGCTCTTCTGCTGTCTTCCACCTGGAATATACATGGGCAGCTTCAGTGAATAAAAGGGATCACATACTATGCAGTTACTTATTTTTTGGGGTTTTTTTTCCCTCCTGTGAAGTTTTTTAACACTTCAGGTCAGTTCTGATGCCCCATCCTATCACCTGTAGATAGACAGCACTAGTCACCTTTGTTGTATAGCCTTATTAAACTTTAATGGAAACCATTTCCATACAATTAAATTTTTTTGCCATCATCATGAATAATATTTTCAAAATGACTAGTTCAAGTCTGTAGGGAAAAAATCAGAACATGATCAAGTCCTCTTAACATTTGGTTGATTTGTTCAGAGAGGGTGGATTTTTTTCAATGTGTGCATCCATAAATTTCCATGAAAAGTCAAAACCCACCCTAGGAAAATTAGTTTGCTTTTAGCAACTGACTGCATCAAAACACTATCAGTGGAGTGCAGATTACAGTACCAGGATTTATAGAGTGCTTTTAGGTTTCAATGTAATGGGTGTAGTTTTAGAAGCATCTTGTTGGCAGCCTATGAAGGTTAGCACAACATGCAGTAAAAGCTAGACATCAACTTGGGGATGTTACCCATCCTACAGAATTGTTTCTGGAGCTAACAGATGTTAGACTCCTCCCTTACCACCTCCAAAAATCCCCAAGCACTGCAAGAACTGTGGTGTTTAAACATGCTGTGTTTGAAACTGCATCACTAGAAGGATGATGGTATTGGCAAAGGTTTCAAAAGAGAGCTCTCCAGATAGAAGGACAGGCCCCTCAATGATTAAACACTATGTGCTGAATTTTAAATGCTGTTAGTAGACTGCCTTAACTGTGCCAGCTTCAATCTTTGAAGAGGGTTGCACTAAAGTACCACATTGCTTAGAGGAATAATAAATTTATGAATCTTAATATTTGAAAATTCTGTATTCAAAATGACAAATTTAGTTCCAGAAATAATTTAATGGGGTATAGGATTCTCTGCTCATATCGCCTGAGAACATCTGTTTAGGATGATCTCCTTTAACATGTTTCAGTAGAGTTTTTTTTTTTTTGTTTCTTACTGTATTCAAGAGTAATGAATTTCTAGTAGATAAAATAAATGTTCAAGTACCCTGTAAATACTTTTATAAATTAACCATGTGCCTTTGTTCCTAGTCTTCTCTTTGATCTTTTTAATTTTGGCTACTAAGAACTCTAGATAAGCATCTAGGTTTCAATGATAATGTTGTATGTTTCAAAGCAATAAGCAGGATCTGTGTTAAAGCAGAGTTACCAAATACATTAAAAATTGTAAGCTAATGAGATATTAAATCTGACTTTTCCAAAGATACGGTTGGAAACCTTGTAGTTACTACATCCAGCTTCCTATGTAATTGCTAGGATACTTTAAAATGCTCTTCAGAATTGAACCTAATTTACTTCTGGTATGTTTCAATTCAGCTGCATAGAAAATCTATTTAATTCCTAAGGAGGCTTTTCATTTTCAGCTATGTATGTTTATAACTGGCATTTTTTTCATAAGAGGAGAAAATTAGTTCTCTTTAAATTTGGACCGAATCGAAGAATGCTGTAGTCTGTGCAAAATGTGGTAGTCAGAAATTTTTCCAGGTGGGTCACTGAAAGGAATCATCTACATATGAAAGTTTCTCATTAATGATATTTGTAGATTAATGAATTTTTCTAGTCCATTTTCACACATTTATTGGTTTTCATGCAGAGGATGTATAGCTTAAAAACTGTTAAAAATATATAAAACAAGTTAAAATGTGAAAATATGTTTCCACTGTTGTATTTCAAAGCAGAGGAAATAATAAGGGTTGAAGTGACAAAAAAATTGCATAAAGTGTGTTCCTCCAGGTCTTTGGAACAAGTTTCAGTGACTCAATCTGAACTGCAGATTTGTTTAGCTTTGTTAGAAATTAACATCTGTGAAATAAAAGGGAGTCTGACTGAGAGTAAGCTCGTCAATGTGTGTGTGTGTCTCTTCGTTTGCTGAAGCGGACTGAGATAAGGGTTTTTTTGGTGGCAAAAGTTTAGGTGGGATATTTAAATTTGCTTACACACTTTGGATTAGATTGAAGTCTTTTTATTAATTTAATAAAATCCCAGTGATAAACTTTGACAGAATTATGATAATTCAAAATCATGGCACTGAAAATCTGTCTTGTATCTTGCTTTTAACTGCCTGAGTCCAAATCATACATTGTGATGCTTGTAGGGAGATAACACTGAGTTGCAACACTTGACTGTGACCAGAGCTAATATACCTGTGAAGATGCTGAATGTCTTGAATAGTTAGTGCCTGAGCTTTATTAGAATTCAGAGCATGGCACCTACCACATCAAGATGCTGTAGGAGTACAATCTTGAGCTACAATATCTAGCTGCAAAGCCTAGGATTTTGCATTCAAATTATGGTTGCATTTTTGATATCTCTTTTTTTTCTTTCTTTCCTTCCATCTGATTGAAAAGATCGCTGGTCCTCTTGTTGGAATTTCAGAGTCAGAGGTCAGGTGATGCAGTGGTTACGTAAGTCACATAAGAGTGGGGTTTTGGGTTTTTTGTTTGGTTTGGGGTTTGTTTATTTCTGCTTTTTTGGTGTTATGTTATTGTTTTGTGGGTTTTTTTAGAGGGGATGGGGTGAGTTTGTTTGTAACTTATTTTCTTTGTATCAGGGATACAAGTTTCGAGGAGGAACTTGTTATGGGCTAATTACATGAGGTCACCTTTACCCTGTGCCTTGCATCAAGTAATTATGTGCAGGTAAAAGCAGGAAAAAGCACCAGAAGGCTAAAATAGGTGGACTGAAAGTGGAGAAGAAGGAGCTGGTCCCTTGAGACTCATGAAAGAAGCAAACAAACAAGGTTATTTTACATTTCTAAACAATTCATGGAAAGGCCAAGGTTAGATGCTCTTTGTCAAATCAAAATGATTATTTGGAGTAGTTTGGGGTTTTTTAAAATAGAAGCTGTATCCTGCTATGGCTGGTTGTTAAAGCATTGATTTACTAGCCATCAAAGGAAGCCACCATAGCTTGAGCATGTAGACACCGTAGCAGGAAGCAGGAGTCAGGGCCCAAAACTTGTCTTCCTCACCAGGGAAGTGCAGTTGGTGTCTGAAAAAAAAGGTTGGAAAAAATTGTTCCCTCTTCAGATCACGTCCTTTGCCCTCCTGGCTAGGGCTGTGCTTAAATGGATGGAAGACTTTGGAGTGGGAAAAATGCTAGAGATGTATCAGAAACTTAACAGGTGCATATATGGGGAGAAGAGAAACTACAGCTCTAGGTTGTGAGTGGTTTCAATGGATAGAGCTGAGGAATACTCAGGACTCCCCTTTGTAAGTAACATGTAAGGCATTACTGTCTACAAGGGTGAATATATCCTGGATCAAATGTATGTTATGAGTAGAGTTGTTGAATTTGCAAATAGTTTTGAATTGTTGATAAGAAGAAACATTGAGATATGTCTACATATCTCCTCAGGGAAATCCATGGGCAAGCCACTGCATGGAGCTGAGCCATGAACAGGTTAAATTACGTTAATGAGTCAGTTAATACATAAGGAAGGATGTACTCATAGACAGCTGTTTACAAGAGTGTGCTATTCTTGGAAGAGAAAAGCAGATCAAAGTCTGTCACTTTAACCAAATATTTATGGTCTTGCAAATAGATCCAAACGGGACTCTGTTGTTTCTATGAGGCAACTATTTGCAAAGAAGATAAAAAGTTCAGATTCTGAAACCCAGGGGACTCAGAATAAGAGCAGTTATTTTATTTAGCACTGAGCCCAAGCAAATTCATTCTCTCTCTCAGAGCAAACTTGAGTAGTGATTCAGGTTAAGTTCTGTGTCTCAGTAAGGTTATTTTAATGTTTTGTTACCACACTGCTCTTTCCCATGATGCCCATTTTACCTCATTACCTTGCTCAAGCTGAAATTCCCTGAGAAGGCTGTTGTTTGTTATAGCATGATTGTCTTGGTTGGTTGGACCTTTACATGGCATTCCTGCTGTCAAGCTGAAACAAGTAAGACACCAAGAACTTGACCTTAATAAATTGAATTAGCCTTGTCTTGCTCTGATACTCCCAGCGCGCTTGTTAAAAAGAAACCAAAAAACCAATTAAACAAAAAACTCCCCAGCAAAATGAAACAAAAAAACAAATCCCAAAATCTATTGAGAGCTTGTCATAAGGTCATATTTACAAAAGGAATCCAATATCTCAAATGGCTGGTTGGTGTCCAGGGAGTGCCAGGAATCGCTGCTAAAAGAGCCTTTGCAGAGGCACCTTCAGCTGCATCAAGCAAGGCCCCCACTCTTCTGCTCACCTATCCCCTGGCTGCTCCGTGGTGATAACGTAGGAATAAAATGGCACATACAAAGAAGTATTTCGGATTTGGCACATTAAAAGCTTTCCACTGAAACACCAGCTTAACCCCAATAGCAGTTTGAACACAGAAGCCAAGAGCTGGTACTGCAATTCCTGCTTCTTCAGCTTACACATCTGGGCACAGTGTCACACTGGTAAAACAGCACGCTTGAGCTGGAATCAGCAGAGCCCCAGTCACAGACAGGTGTGGGAACAGTGCAGAAGACATTGAATCATATCTATAAGAGGTTAAAATGACTGTGTGGCTGCAAAACTTCACATGACATGACAAGTGCCACATAGACCAGGGCTAATATGGGAGCTGATGTCCCTAGTGTCAGCCCGTGTCCTCCCCTAAGTACTGAAACCTTTTACAGCTTACAAGCCACCTCTACATACCTACTGAAATGAATGCGTTTTCATATTTTTTTTTACTTTCATGCATATTTCAGAAAAATCGGTGATTCATGGGGCGTAATATCTGTACATGCTCAAGTGTTCCACTACCAAAAACTGCCGGAGTACATGAAAGTACATGAGAGAAACAGGTTCATGGAAAGGCTCTTACACCTCTTAACTAGGGGCTAACGTAGAAAAGAGTCTAAATGAAAGGGACGTACCTAAGGTCCAGTTACAACAACTGGAGGCTATGGCACGATTCAGTTAATTAGCAAAGGCATAGGATACTATCTGCAACACGCTCAACCATCCCTCCCAGCCTCCAGCTGCCCTCCCTGAGAGGCATGGCTCTTACTTTCAACCAGAGCAGCATGTCTTAGATACAGTAAGGTGCCTCAAACACCATGATACTTGTTTTTCAGCAAATAGCTCCACCTGTTCTTAAATGGCATTAACCCTGTGGCAGAGCTGCTAGTCAAAAGCCAGTTCAAATGTCCTTCTGAGATGCCTTTAAGACCCAGGGGTTATACATTTTAAAACATACACAAACATAGAAATTAAAAAAGGATGATGTTAAAGAAACACTTTTAAAAACATATTTATTTTATTTATCCACGGTAGAAAAGAAATATCTTCCTATACCTCAAAGGATTGTCTTGCACAGCATCTAAAGCACACGCACTGTATCTGGACAGCACTTTCTTAGACCTCACAGCCAATGCCAACACTGATCCACCTCTGTGTTCATGCTTACAGATGATAACTCTAGAGAAACCACCTAACTGAAAAGCAGTTCAGTAGTAAACTAATCCCTTGTGGAACGGACTGTACTGTGAAGAAACAGAGGACTGGTCACAGAGGGCGCATAATTACATTTACAGACATAAACCATGACCAGGAACTCCAGCAAAGTAGTTCCATAGTATCTTTATCCACTGCTTATTAACAACAGTGCATAGTTTGATACAAGACAGTAGGTGCTGCTCATTTAAGCAACTAAGAAAATAACACATTTTCTAGTAAGATAAAGACTGCAGCACTTCAGAGTTAGTTACATCAGGATGGCAGTTTTGACTGAACACCAAAACTACAGGCTTACTCCAGTGTTGTGCTTTTCCAGAACCCCCAAGCATTTACAGAGATATAGTTCAAGTCTAGAAATTGTTGAGTTAGGGTCACAGTCCACAAGTTTAATGGTTTGCATCCAACAAATTCCACAAACAGGTAATAAAGGTATCCTTTAAGGAATCTTCTCTGATGTTAAGACCTGAGAAGCACGGCAGCGAGCCTAAAAATAGGTGAGGAGAGAGGGAAAGAGAATAATTTAATTAACAAAACCACCACTTGAGAGAGCTTTTTCCAAATTAGTAGTGTAGTAAGCTTAATGAGTATAAAGGGTTATATTTCATCTTAATTAAATGAGAGCTTTCAAGATAACATTTTGAACAACTGATATTTTTATATATAAATCGAATCTTGAAAACAAGAGAAAAAAATGTACCAAACTAAAGACAACAAACCCACCCCTTCCCAATCCCAAATGACACTTCTTTTTACTGTGTCTTGAATTTTAAAGCTTTTGTCAGTAGGAGAGGAGGAGAAATATTTCACTAGTATTTCTGACATGTTCAGGGCCAGACAACACTTAATTCAACATACACATTTAATACAGTTGAGCAAGTAATTCAGTCACCAGTTATTTAACAGCTTAAATGAAAGTCTGTCCTGAAGTTTGAATGTAAGGCACCACAGAATTGGAACAGGAGTCCTTAGAATCAATTTGTTAGTGTAGGGAAGAGAAAGCCTTAAAATAAAAACTACATATGACAATCAGCTGAAACCTTCTAAGGTCTTAAAAAAGCTAAAATGCCCAAAGCCAAACACATGTAAAGGGTTTAGAAAAATTGCAACAACTCAAACATTTAAGTTTTTCAAATCTGTGTTCTAGATATATGAAGTTCTAAATACTTCTAGAAAGCTGAATGCACTAGTTGTAGTGTCCAAGCTGAGGAGACATTGGATGGTTAGGCCTCAGTCTCTGTGCACCTTGTTCTTCAGCCATCAAAGGCTTATAGACACCACATAGCTTTACAAAATTGCAATAAAAACCTCTGAACATATTTTGCACTGTGAATCTTTGAAAGTAACTTCCATGGTCACAATTAGGTATTTAGGAGAAAACATTGTAAGAAAACGAAAAGTTAAAAAAAAGCCTAATAAACAGCTGCAAGCTTCATACAAGATTTAGAAGTTTTCAGTTGCAGCAAGGTGGCATTCATATATATGCAAAAAGGTTTTGGTTTTGATATCCTGGGATTATATAGGCAGAAAGTAGCACAGAAGAAGAACAGGGAAAGTGAAGAGATGAAAAAAATCCACCATGCAACCATATACGAATGTGCATTTGAGTATTAAAGAAGAGATGCAGATTGTCTTAAATGTTCTTAGACTAAAACTATTTTCTGAAATACATACAGCTTTCTCTTCCAAAGACAGCACCCCATCTACAGCCACTATCTGGTATTGCTTTTCTTTGAGGCTACCCATAAATTTCCGAAGTATTTTGAGATTAGTTCCATCACTGTTTTGTTTCAGCAGTTTCTGCATTTCTTGGGAAGAACATCCTGGGTCAAACAGTAGCAAACATAGGCTTCTGTTTTTCTTCTCTTCTATTCCAACAACAGTACGACTATGACCTAATATCAAAATAGAGTTTCAGTATTTTAAAAACATATAAATCCCATTTACTTCCTTGTAGCATACTACTGATTTTCAGATCAAGGAAGGCATTACTTGAAATTTAGTAAGATAGTTACAAGTAAAGAGCACAAGTCAGAAAGTTGACATCCCAATCACACTCAGTTCTTCCATTCAATAAAAATACAAACTTTAGGGTTGTTTTAACTAAATACAAAATAAAGCCATGCCTTCAATTCAATGAGGAAGGATTACAAAATGCTGCTCTGAATTACAGCACATATGAAGAGAGATAGAGCATAGTAAGAAACCAGCATATAGTGATATTGACCTTGATGTTGCAAGTAGATGGGTGGTTTGGAAGTACACACCACCTTTGCACCACCTTCATTATCTGTAGAATAGTAATGCAAAATCCACTCAAATAAACGAGGGTGTGTACCCATAGGACCAGTTGGTTTGTGAAAGTCAATGATTTGGCATCTACAAAACACAGAGAATGAAAACAACAATAAAATTTCAAGGAGGTTGTTTGTTAAAAAAAAAATTCACCTCTTCTCCCTTTCTCCTGCACCAAGGATGTTTTATAAATACAGCAATTCAAGGCATCAAGTGGTCCTTACCACCTTTTTTTGTAATACAGGGGTAGGAGACATCTAAGTACAAAGCAATGCAATATATACTGTGCCAAACTGGAAGACTTACTACATAACAAAGAAATGCCCTATTCTGTTTTGTCTAACAAGAAGCTGTGAAGGTTGTAAAAATTAATGTTAGATTTTCTGTATGTGATACACACACACACTAGAGAATCCAATTAAAAGATATAGAAAATAGCTGAAATTCAGATTCTTCTTGAGAAGAGACTTTTAGAGAAATTCAGCTTTTAATCAGTGTTTGAATTCCTGCATATGTGGCATAATTTTGCACCAAGTCTGAATGATCTAGGCAGTTATTGGAATTATGTACCTCCATAAGTAGTTATACAGATTTATGCTGCACTAAATCAGATCTGTTTACAGATTAGTTAAATTTAAAGTCACTAAGGTAGCTTTGTCATTACACACATGAATTCTAACTTTTAAAGGTCTAGCACTTAAATCAGCACTTAAAAATAATAACAAAAAACAGTATTTACTTCATCCTGAGACTGGTTAACAGTGAATAAATTTCACATGCTCCTATCCATGCTTTGGAACCATGTAATCTGTTGTTGAAGTGAGATGCCCCATGAGGATCAAAACCTTCTCTCCAGGCATCTTCAATCATGGACTGAATCTTTGGTATACTAGGAATTAGTGTAGTATCTGGAACAGAAAAGCTTTTGAATTGTAGTTACAGTTATCGAAATAGTCTATTAATTAAAAATATTCAGCTTCTTTTATAAGAGGCAGTTGATGTTACAAAGATGCACCAAAAATACTAAAGGCAAAACTTCAACTACATCATGTCTTGCCAGTATTTGCCTTTCTGACTCTTTCCACAGTAAGTCCCAGTGGTATAACAACCATTTAATAGGTATCATTTACCTCATACGACTTGCTGTGTAAATGAAAAGGCAAAACATCAATCAGCAGGTTGTCATCCCAGGTATGTGAAACAAACAGCATTTTGCTTAATACCTCTCAAGCAGTCTCTATACAAGCTGTTCTGCAACAGTGAGGAGAGGAGCATTTGGAAGTTCCTGTAACCACAACCCCAGCCTCTGTCGCCTAAGGATGACTGGAAGTGATCTACTCCCGCTGAAAGCCATACACGCCTCACATCTTTGTTCTCATTCTGATAGTATTTGCACAATGCTTCAATGACTCCTAAAAGAAGAAAAAATATAAAGTTATCTGCAAAGTGAACTACAGAATTTGCCAGAAGATTCTCTGTCCAACTTGGAAATTATACAGATTAATACAATTTATTTTAAAACTTCTAACTGATCCTACATTACATTTAGAACCCAAATCACAAAACCAGTGGACATTGCACCACTTCAGCGGTCTTTACTTTGATGAATTTATGTACTATGAAGCTTTCAAAATGAAATCTATTTTTTCACTGTTGCTACACAATGAGTATTTTAAATAAACAGCTTGGACTACATTATAAACTGTGATAGTCACATTTCAATGATATAGAAAAAGCATTCCTATGTCCCTACCACCCCCAGTATAACATCCTCTTAAAAACATGGCACCACTTTTTATTCCCCACAACTTCCAGGAGAAACAAAAAGGGAAAAAAAAAAAGGAATAGGACAGAACTTGAGAATTACTGTAAATATTTTAAAATAATCCACTCGCAAGATATTCCAAATCCTCCTTTGTTACATGAAAGAACATACTTGGGAATGCTCTCTTCAATCTGTATATGTAAATTCTCAAAGGCCCTTTATTGCCATGCTATTTTGAAGACAATTATTCCATAGTCATCACAAATTACTTTCTGAATACCTCTCTAAAATCCAAATCATTACCAAGAACGAAAACTTTAAATGTGTTATTTCCATGCAATATATTTAATAGAAGAAATTTTATTTCACCTGTCAAGAACCAAATGGATATTTTGTGAGCTATTGCGAGCTATTGCCATTAGCAATGAGCTAAAAGACCTCTGAACTGTGGTCTTGGAAGGGAAAGACATAAGACTCTTTTGAAAGGGACACAGAAATCTATCTGCACTGTATTTTTTAACAACTATAACATATTTAAAAGAAAACGTATCAAATAGATGTCTATTCCTCCTAGTCCTCTCTTGGAGTTTGTAATCAGATGTTTAATCAGGACACTGTGGTTACCTGCAACAAGCTTACATGATATTATAATTAACTGAGACACAAGATAAAAAGCTACTGTAAATTTGAAATCCTACACTAGATTAGTAGTAAACAAGCATACAAGCAACCAACTTGTAATGACAGTTACATCTTTTGATACATACTCTATTTGTGGCCTTAACCAGACAACTTGGTCCCAAGGTTCCGTGGGGGGGGGGGGGGGGGGAAAAGAAAAAAAGGAGTAAAAAAAGCCTACAGTTTAGATTACAGATTAGAAACATACCAAGTTTTAATTTCCTTATTAGTTTAGGACTACAAGGGTATAGATTGATCTAGAAAATAAGGATTAGAACTAGGATGCAACCAATACTGAACAACCAATTACATGTTTTGTTACAAACTGGTTTGGTCACTACAACCTAAGTCTAGAGAGTAAAGTCTTAGTTGTATAATTTCAGCATTTTTACCTGAGGTCTTTGTTTTCCCGTCATCTATACCAAAAGCCAAACTTTCCATCATGTCAGCTTTTCTTTTGTGATATTCGAAGGGCTGCATCTTTCCTCTATCAACTTCTCTTTCCATATTCCTTAGAAATTGCTGCTTGTAGCCACCAGAATTATCCAGGCCATACTGTCTCTGTTAGGGATGGAAAGTGCATGATTTAAATCACAATTTTAAAATTTACCTGTTGTGCACATACCTTTTCAAAATAACTATCACTAACTTTGAAAAACAGACATAAAAACTTCAGAATTACAATTATTTTAGAGCTGAAGGCCAAGCTTCATTCCTGAATATGAGTGCGGGTCTATGAAAGCCACACCTGGAAAGGCAGGCACATCCCTCTGCTCCCTCTCGGCAGAGCCACTGGCACAGAGGCAGCCTGGCACGGAGGTAGTGAAAGTGGGAAATGAGTTACCAGGGCTGTGAGGTGGGAGGCAGAGGGAAGCAGGACAGAGAGCAGGTGATGGTATTCTGGAAGAGGACAGCCAGGATGCTCAGGGCCTTTGGCACTCTGACTGCATGCTGCACTGCAAGGCAGAGCACTAGGGCTGGGTGGAGCACGGGCAGCAGGTGTGCTGTGAGAGCAGTATGGCACACACAGGGAGTACCCAGCCCCATCCTAAGCCAGCACCACTCAAAGCAGTAAAGCCAAGTAGCTAAAGGCAGGCAAATCCAGCACCTGTGCCAGGATCAGGGTTTCCAAAAGCATCCATTTGCTTCCAGCCCACTCCTGCATCATCACCTCAACATGGACTGGTGACCTGCACAGGTCTGACATGGTTTGGCCATTTCAGGACATTTAAAATTCCAAGATACTCAGTTTCTAATAGCACAACTGTCCATAAGTTTACCATTTAAAAATAATAGTGTACCTGCAGCTTTTTAAATTCTTCTCTCTCTCGCTCTTCTTTTGATCTCTGCCATTCATCTTCTTCAGACTGAAGCTGCTGAGCCAGTTCTAAATCTCTTGTGTGTCCACCTACCCCAGAATAACATTCCAAAGAGAGGTAACTTGATCAGAAGGTTAATAATGCTTCGATGGATCACTTATTTAATTTTTAAAGATTCCTTTCTAAGCAGACATATGTAAACACAACTGGGCATTAATTCTAGGAAATGCATCCTAAATTAATTTGAGCTATTAGCAACAAATACTGAAAGGGAATTCAGACTGCATTCAGTCTGCCAAGACTCAGACTCTTGACTTGGACAAAATTTATGCAATTATTGGAGCAATTACTTGGCAAATAATGCATGTACCTCTACCACTAAGAAGACAGCTTTTGTTTATTATGTTTCATTTCATTGTTAGCAAGAAGTCCCAGTCTCCTGAATACTACACACTTATTAGCTTCTAGGACCATTGCCAGCAGTCTCATAAGGAAGTGACAAAACTAAATCTAGGATAAGGAATCTCTAGGACTTTGTTAGCCATGCTAATAAATAAAAGCCATTATGATATGACTAATGAATCAGTACAAGCATTTGCAGAAAAGAATTGAGAAGAAGAGTTTTCGTAAGCTATAAATTCTCTGCAGAATGTACCACTGTAAATTCCACTTATCAAAACCTTCTACAGAGCTAGAAAAAGAAATATATAATACTGCCGTCTTTTAACATTTTTTGCTTTAACTTTTGGCTAACATGCAGTTCATTTACTAAACAAACATGCATAGACAAATTAAATATTAACTATGTTAACTTCATAATATATGTGTTCCATTCTTTTAAAATAAATATTTATATTAAATTTTGTGTGAGATTCTATTTGCCAACATGCAAATACTTGTAAATGCTTTCAAGTATTATCAAGCCTGTATCCTTTCATGTACCTTCTGAAAAGCTATGTTCCTCTAAGTGCAAATTCACATGTTCTTCAAGAATCTGAATGTTCGTACAGGTAAGACTGCACATAGGACATTCATACAGCTGTTCACCATTTCCAGCGTCTGAAAAAAAAAGGTAGTTTCTTGATTAATGCAATTACGGAGGGTTTTCATGAGAATTACCCCCCTAAATGATATACAGTCTAAGTGTTACTGTTGAAATTCCCCAGTGAAAGGCAGCAAATTCTAAACAGCTGTTACTCTCTTAACCACTTAAGAATTTGTATCTAAATACACATAAATTTTAAGACATGTTTTTCCTTCTTTCCATTAAATTTTGCCCCATTTAACTTACAGCTCACCATTTGCTATGATAATATTTGTATTAAGAAATAGTTAGTCTTAAATATCAAACCACTAATAAAAAGATCTGTTCTGCTAACAGAACACTTGCTTAAAAATACTTAATATTCATAACACGGCAGTTGATGGGCTGAAAGAATAAAATAAAATGTATTATTATTCTTACTTTGTTGGTCTTTCTGCATCTCCTTAAATATTCTTTCTGCAGTTTTAGTAGTATTATTAAGAGTACCACACAGGATAAGTAAATTTCAAGTGGATTTCCGGAGATCATCTAGTTCCTCATAGCAGGGTCAAATTTAAACACGTTAAGTTGCATGGGGCCTTTTCCAGTCAGTTTTTTAATTTCAAGGATAGACACTCCATATGCTCCCCAAGCAATATATTCCAGCGTTTGACCACTCTCACAGTATAAAAAAAAAAAAAAAAGTGTTCTTGCCTTTAAATGGCATTCTTTGTATTTTGATTTGCACCCATTGCCAGTTGTCCTGTCACTGAGATAAACATTCAAGTGCCTGACTCCACCTTTACTGCTCTCCTTTTGAGTCTCTAGATTTTACTTGCACCTTCCTAGGCTCACAAAACACAAGAAAGCATTTCTCCAGGCTAAATATTCATGATGGCTGGAGGGAAACTTGGTGGTATAATAAGCTAAATTCACCAGGAGCATTTTACATAACACTGCAAACACAGAGTTTTCTTAAACATACTATGCACATAAAAAACCAAACCACCCATAATAAAACTATTTTTAAAGTATAAATTGCCACACAGGCAATTAAGTTATTTATTTAAGCTGCACATTATTTGCACCCATAGAAGAAAGATGTTCTTCAATGCTAGGACCTTTTTTTTTTTTTTTGTTAAAAATAACATTTTAGTCACGGATTATGCACTGTGGTTGATTATACTGCCAAATTCTGCATTCTAATAATCTGTAGTGGGTTTCTGTGGCTAGGTTGTGTTAGCAGGCAGGGCTACAGGGGTGGTTTCTGTTAGAAGCTGCTAGAAGCTTCCCCTGTCTGATAGAGCCAATGCCAACCAGCTCCAGGACAGACTTCCTCCCGCTGGCCAAGCCAATCAAGAGCGATAGTAACGCCTCCATGACAGCATATTTAAGAACAGAAAAGTATTGCACAGCAAAAATTCCAGCCAGGGAAGAGCAGAGTGAGAACATGTGAACAACAATGCAGACACCAAGGCCAGTGCAGAAGGAGGGGCAGGAGGTGCTCCAGGAGCCAGAGCTGAGGCCCTGCAGCCCATAGTACAGACCATGGTGGGACAGCTGTGCCCTTTCAGCCCATGGAGGACCATCGGGGTGCAGAGACCCACCTACAGCCAATGGAGGAGCCCATGCTGGAGCAGGGGGATATCCAAAGGAGGCTTTGACCCTGTGGGAGGCCCAAGACAAAGCAGGGTCCTACCAGGAACCTGAGAGGACAGGGAAGCCCATGCTGGAGCAGGTTTTTCCCGAGTAACCCATGGGACAACAGTTTGTGAAGAATTGTTGCTTCTGGGATGGACTCATGCTAGAGAAATCCATCAAGGAGTGTCTCCCATGGGAGAGACCCCATGGGAGCAGGGAAAAGACTCATCTGAGCAGCGACAGAAACAACTGACCATAACCCCCACTCCCCATCCCCCTGCACTGCTGTGGGGGAAGAGGGAGAACATGGAAGGAAGGAAAGGTGGTGGAAAGGTGTTTTTAAGATTATTTTACTTCTCACTCTTTTGTTCTGACTCTGTTAGTAATAAATTCAATTAATATCCCCACTTAGAGTCTGTTTTGCCTGTAATAGTGATCAGTAAGTGACCTCTCCCAGCTCTTATTTCAACTCATGAATCCTTAGTTTTTTTTCTCTCCTCCATATAGTTGCAGAAGGAGTGAGAGATCGACTGTAGTCACTACCTGCCATCCAGCCAGGGTCAAACTACTATATCATCATTTTTTTATCTTGTCAGTATATATAGTTTGTTTCATCATGAATGCTGTCTTCTAAGGGAATTACCCTGTAGTAAAGATGCCACCAGTAAGCTTCTGAAACAGCTACCAGCAACTTTGGACAGTTAGTCAAAATAAGTTTCTGATCAAGCCTAAAATAAAATAACAGTATTTAAATACGCAACTATTTTCCTTGATCCAACTTTATACCCGAGAATATCCCCAAGGTTTAGCACTTCAGAATATTTCGAAGCTGGATCTTTTCCAAGCCTCTACTTCAAAGTCCAAATCTTACTTTCTCTAACACCTAACGCAATCACTCTAGGGGAGGGATCCCGTCAAAGACGAGTCTTCAAGAGGCAAAGCCAAACCTCTGCAACCAAACATATGCCAAATAGGTAAAAAACCACCTCCCCGCCACACAAAAGGTTAACGATTTGCTTTACCGACATGGCGTGCAAAACACTGCGAGCTCGCCTGTACTGGCGTTTTCAGTTCAGCTCCGGAGCAGATCCTTCGAGTGACGCCCCTCCCGCTTTCAGTCACTCGCTTCCCCTTTCCAAGTGACTTTTCCCCATCGCCCTCAGTCGCTGCCCCGTGTTTGCACCCAGAGGCGGCCTCGGAGCTCTCCGGGATGGAAGCACAGAGGAGGAGGCACTCCGGGAGCATCCCAGCGCGATGCGCTCATCCCGTGCCGGTTCTCCGCTCCCCGACCGCAGGGGGAGAACGCCCGTCGCCCAGCGCCGCTCACCCGTGCCCGGCGCGCCCAGCAGGTGCCCGTGTCGCTCTCGGACGTGCTCCTCCAGCTCCCGCCCCGCCGCCTCCCCGCAGAACGGGCACTCGGGCGGTGCCCCGGGGCAGGAGGAGCCCGGAGGCCCCGGCTCCGGGTGGGCCGTCTCCAATTGCCGGCGGAGCTCGCCGCAGCCCGGGGCGGCGGCGGCGCGGCGGAGCGGGCAGCGGGGCTGGCTGCGGCACAGGGGCAGCGCCTGCCCGCACACGGCACACAACACCATCGAACCCGCACAGGCGCCGCGCGGCGGCTGCCTCCCAGTACGTCCAATCCAGCCCCGCCCCTCCCGGCCTTGCCCCGCCTTGCCCGCGCGCGCGCTAATCCCGCTAGGAAGCGCCGCTTCCCGAGCCGGGGCGGGCGCGTGCCGCGCAGAGCCTGCCGGGAGCCGCGGGTCCCGCCCCCCCAGCCAGCGCGGCGCGCGGCGGGTTGGCGGCCGCCATCTTGGCCGGGGGTACGCTGGCGGCGCCGAGCCCTGTGGGGTGGGGAGCTTGGGCTTGGAGAGCGGCGAGCGCCGGGCGGCTCCGCTGCGATGGGTAAGGGTGGAACAGCGCCGAGAGCTGGCGGGCAGGGGCTGGAAAGGCTACACCGCTTGTGGGGCAGGGCGGGGTTGGGCGGGGTGGAGTGCCGTGCCATGCCATGCCATGCCGTGCCGTGCCGTACCCGTGCAGCCGGGCTCCCCGGCGGAGGTCGGTCTCTCGCTGGCTCCGGCCGGACATTGCCTGCACGGCAGCTCGGCCGGGACTGGGACGGGGCCGCTCCGCGCTGTTCTGAGTCAGGAGGGCTCTGCCGTCATCCCGCTTCCCTGCCCTGCTGCTGGTGGAGGGGACTTTCCCATCCCTTCTGGGGACGCGGGTGAAGAGCTTTGCTACTCGCTGTGTGTAGTCGAGGTGTGTGTGTGGTGGGGGTGTTCGTCCTCTCGGACTGACAGGTCAGCCCTGGCGGTCTCGGACTGGTCAGTCCTGGCGATCTGGGCCGGTGCGAAGCCCGTGGGCAGCGTCCGGCCGGGGAGGGGGCGGCGGAGCAGCGAGGCGCGGTGTTCCGGGAGCCTTGCGGAGACAGGAAGGGGGAGGGAAAGTAGTACGATAGGTCTTAGTCTAGGCACAGCAGGTGGGCGAGATGCAGGATGTGGTGGGTGGAGGAATTTGGTGTTAAAACGGGTGTAGTTTTGCAGCACAGAAGTGCAGGCTTGCTTGGATATGGATGCCGAAGGTGTGAAATCAGGGGCTGCCAGTCTTTTTGCCCTTACGATGGCTATACCAAAACCCTTGTGAGGCGGAAAGAAGCTATAAATTCATAAGTTTTTCTTTTTGAAAACAGTTTTTATGGGACCTTCCTCCCAGCTGACCTTCTGTAACTCTTTTTAGAGCTGATGACTCTGTTCCTTTGAATGTTCACTTTGCTTGGCCGGACAGTTTTATTGGCACAACTGAATTAGCAAAGTGCGAATGACTGAGAAAGGGACGGCGTTTTAGGACTAGTTAAGCCAGTAGCATTGTTGGAAAACTTATCTTTTTAAATTATACCTCCAAAGTTATGTGACTATTGCTAGAAATTTGCTTTAAACAGCAGTACACTTATCATTGTGGTCCGGAGATGGCAGTAGTTTACTTAGGTTCTTGTGAAGCAAATATGTTTGGTGAAACAGGCAGCTGAGCGTTTGGGGTATCTAGTGGATGTCAGCCTAAGTCTGCAGTCTATATTCCTCTCATAGCTTGTGTTTATTGCTCAGCAGTCCTTGGTGCTGCTGATATAAAAAAAAAAAACCCAAAACACCAGACCAAACAAACAAAAAACCCAGAACCACAAACAAATTGTCTCAGCGTGGAAGCTGATGGAGAATGTGAGAGCATGCCTATCTGGGTGCCATTGACCCTTACATTGTTTTTCTGTGTACAGTTTAGAAGGAAATGTAGCATAACCTTTAGATCCTAATGTGTCTGCAAGAAAGTGAAAGTAAAGAAACAATGCCATAAGATATTAAATGAAGCAATAATTACTGTAGGTTTTCTTCTTGGGTTTATCCTTATCGATAATACATTTAATGTCATCTTCATGAGAGGAGAAATGCATATTTCTTTACTTGCTGACAGAATGAAAATTTAGCAGCATAGTATCTTAGCTTTTTATTTTGCAGTTTGCTTGTAAAACCTATAATTTCTTTCTACAGTAGCTTATACCCTTTAATGACGTATCTGATCCTTGAGATGAACTGTACTTTAATCTGCAATTTAGAAATGCCTATCTAGGTAAAGATTTTTCTGTGATTTCTACCCTAAAGATTTTTGTTGATGAACTGGATATTGCAAGCAGATGCAGGAATATATAGCTGCTGCTGTAGATACTTTTGTAGTAAAAGAGATGGCAGGTTTGTCTTGCACAGTTTGGCCTTTTGGAGCAATTTTTCTTTTCTTTTAAATAGACAACATGGCAAGCCCGGGTAAAGATAACTTCAGAATGAAAAGCTACAAGAATAATGCACATAATCCCCAAGAAATGCGCAGGCGAAGAGAGGAGGAAGGAATCCAGCTTCGGAAACAGAAAAGAGAAGAGCAGGTAAGTATCTTGGTGAGCTGTTAGTTGTTCAGTGCTTGTGAAGCTGTATTCAGATATGTGAAAGGACTTGAGCAGACTCATCCTGTGGATTAGAATCCAGAGCTCCAGGTTGAACATCTGTTTTCTCTGCAGTATCAGGAAGCACCAGGCACATCTCAATAGCATCATAAAATAGTGAACAGAAGCCCTTTTAAGTCACTAGGACACATGGAGGAGAGACTTGTGACTTTAATCCTTAGTCTAGGTTTACATATGTTGGACTGGACTGAAAGAATACTCTTATTTCCAGTAAGGATTTGAAACCTTGCGTTCTCTTCCAGAGTTTGGATCAAAGTTTTGCTGTTTAAAGGAGGAGGATTATTTTTGTCTTTGATACCATAATGCAAATTGCCCAAGAGCTTTTCTACAGTAACTTAATAAAATGTCTACCAGTTAATGTTCCTGAATTATTGTATAAACATTTGCAGTTGTCTTCATTTAGTGATCAGACTATGTGAACATTGTATAATTTAATAGTTTGCAGTAGTCCCTGATCCCAAAATGTTTAGTAGATTCTTGTCAGGAAGGTAAGGAATGTAGTATGTTTTTCTGGTTGGTCTAAAGTAGCTGAAATTGTCTCCCAAAACCTAAAGAGTGTCCCAGGCACTTATCTACAGTCTGCTCTGAGGTAGGAATGCTTACACTTCTACTGGGAAAGTAGTGCTACTGCATGGGAAAGGAATTTAAGTTATTTGGGCCAGAAAAGTAAGAGTCAGAAGTGGTGTGATACTGGAGCATTTCCCTGTAAATGGGTAACAGTTCCTGCTGAAAGTTTTGTTTGTGTATTTTGTACTACATACTCTAGATAAATTATGAAAATAATGTGTGATTCCTCTCCTATGCTGACTGTTGTAACAATGAGACTACTGTTATGTTCTCCTTGATCCTAGTTTGTTGGACTGGTGTTTTTAAGCTCTTCCTGAAGTGGGGAGAACAAGCAGGGAGATGGGACTGCTTCGGTTCAAGAAGAAATTATAAGTGGTAGATAGACCAAACAATAACAGTTTATACATTTCAACCAAAAGCTTCTGCATCCTTGTTAAGTGCTAGAAAGAACGTCTTCTCTTCCAAAAGAGGAATGTTGTTTCTTCTTCCTTTGTGGGTTTAAATGGAGTTAAACCTTATTTACATTCAGATAGTGCAGTTGTTTTGTGTCCAGGATTATGCCCAGGATAATGCCTTGTGTTGAACAAGGGAGAGAATGCCTTGTTTTAGGTTCCTGTTTGAAATAGAGCTAGATGTAAACATGGAGTTGTTTCTGCAGTTTTATACTTGTACAGCAGTAGAAAGCTAGGTCTGTAAACACCTAGAGGACAAAACCATCAGGAGGTGGTTTCATTCTTATGCTTACAGGTGACATCTTAGTCAATGGACTGAGATTTTATTGTTTATGTTTAAAGGTACCAACATAATATGCTTTGAATTATTAATTACAGTAGCTGTAAGTGTAGTACTGAAATAAAGATAAAAACTTCAGGTTTGGCTTCTGGAAGAGAACAGGCCAATGTGAAGGTTTTGCTTGTATGCCAGAAAATGAAGAGGTGCTCATTAAACATAGCTTATTAAATACTACGATGCAGTTATGCATTTTGAGTGTAGGCAGTGCATGCAGCCAATTGTAAAGGAATGTTCATTGTTACATAGTTTGAAAGTTCACCTTGAAGCTCTGCTGTTTTTTCTCTGCTGTATTAAAATAATGTTTCCAGTTTAATATTTCTGCAACTGTCTACGAAATGCAGTTGAGAGGAGGAATGCAGTGTGCTGAAATACAAACATTGGCTATGTGTTGATGATCTTAACCTATAAATGGAAAAAAAAGGGGAAAGTAGCCTGTAGAATACTGTTTCCTGCTTAAAAGTTAATGCTAATTATAAGGGATAAAAGAATCAAAGTAAAAAGATCAGTATCTTCTTTTTCTTGCATGTGGAAAAATTAATGAATCTTGATTACTAATCAGAACTTCAGTTTTTAAATGTCTATCTGAAGTGTTCCTGTACAGTTTGTCAAGATACAGATATAGTAGTGTTTTCCTCCTTTTTGCTATTTAAACTTTTGTGTAGGATTCCCTTTGCATGGATGAGTAGGAAGGTGAATAGTTAAAATTCTTTGACTGGTATTGGTGAAGGCACTTCAAGTGTATGTCACCAGTACCCCCTCTCTGGTAAGTTCTAATGTCTCCCAAAAATTTCTCCTTTGTTTAGCTGTTTAAACGCCGAAATGTTTCTCTGCCGGGAAATGAAGAATCTATGGTAGAAAGCCCAATTCAGGATCCTGATGTCAGCTCTACTGTACCTATTCCAGAGGTAAACACTTCAGAGTGTGCTTGGAATGTTATCTATTAACATTGTGCATAGTACTAGATGTAAGAAATCTTCCTTGGGTTTTTAGGAAGAAGTTATTACAGTAGATATGGTACAGATGATTTTTTCGGATGATCCTGATCAACAACTCACAGCAACTCAGAAATTCAGAAAATTGCTATCTAAAGGTAAGGAAATGTTGCCTGATTTTTCTCTTTGCTTCTTTCTGTGTTATTATGAATTATACTTACCATCAGTTGACCTTTAGCTATGTTTAACTTCAGAAAAGAGCTTTCAGAAACTTCTAGTTCTGTTTATAGAGAAACTGTGCCAAATCTGTTCCGACCTAATGGCTAAATACAGAAAGCTTCATTATTCTAATGCTAAGTCTTTCAGACAAAGTAACAAAAACAAGGATGTTTTGATTGAGGTGTCCAGGGCAGTAACTAACTGCACAGTAACGTAGTAATTGTTGCAGTGATTCAGTTTATGATTCTTATTCTGTAATCAAGGGGAGAAAAATTACATGGCTGCCAAAGAACACTTGCAACTTGTTTTTGTTGGGACTGTAAGACATGCTGATATTTGTATAACGTGAGAGGAGAGGTGTGCTTGGTCATATAAAATAATATCTAATCATAATTGCTCTTCCATTGTCCTGAGCTACTGGTTAAAGGAACAGTGTTTTGTGTTACTAACATGTAAATGGATAGTATGTGTTACCATTATTATACCGAATAGGGTGTTTACTAAGTTGTAGCACTCTATAGCGATGATCCTGCAGTCTTCTCAAGTCAAAAGAAGTAACACCTTCATTTGACAATAAAATTATTGAATGAAATTATAAGAACTGGAAATCATATTCATGTTTCGTGTCATACTGAAAAAGTAACTTATTTGGTCTTTTTACACAGAAAAGTTTGTTTTTATTCCCTAGAGCCTAATCCACCCATAGATGAAGTCATACAAAAACCAGGAGTAGTACAGAGGTTTGTGAAGTTTCTAGAGAGGAGTGAGAATTACACTCTGCAAGTGAGTTTGGCTGGTATTGGTTGGGGGTTTGGAATACGATTTATAAACCTTGCAAAAAGAGCTTTGGAAAGCACCTGTTGTTCTGGTGGGTTTTTTTTAATTTAGCTATTTTTAACCGCTAAAGCCATACATTTTAGTTATTGCTGCTAAAAATGTAAGACTCTTGTGAATGTCATAGTAGTCTTTAGAGTGATGTGTTCAGCTGGACAAATAATTGGGTATTTGAAACAGAAGGTGTTCAAGAGGATTTGCAGAGTAGTGTTTTAAGGATAAGCACTGATGTGTAAGCAAAATAGGTTTTGGTTGTGTTTAATATTTTTTTAATACTTTTCAACCGAAATCTTAGTTTCCTGTATTTTTTATTATTTTCTGAAAGACTTGTTTGAAATAGAAAATCTTCGCGGAATATCTAAGTAGCGGTAGGAGTAACAAGTTCTGTCTGCTTGCCCATGGGAATGGCAGTCAGGCCTTGTGGATATTCGTACCAGAAGAATGAACTTAATATAGAGTAAACAAAAGGGATTTTTACTATTTAATAGTGGTTTGAAATCTTTCTTACAGTTAGCGCTGTAAGCCAAATCGTAAAAGTAATGGAGCTACTGAAAGTTCTTACTAAACACAGTTTTTGTCAGTGCCAAGTATTTTACTGAATAGAAAGTACTCTAATAATAATTGCATTTCAGTGTCCTAGGAAAAAATTTGGAAAATTAACCTCTGTAGCTCTAATGTCAAACTGTATTTCATGAATTTAAGTTTTACTGCCGAGTGTTAAAACATGGTTGTCTTTGTGCTCCTCAACAGTTTGAAGCAGCTTGGGCCTTGACAAACATAGCATCTGGAACTTTCTTACACACCAAAGTTGTAATTGAAACTGGAGCTGTTCCCATTTTTATTAAGTTGCTTAGTTCAGAACATGAAGATGTACAGGAGCAAGTAAGTGTTTTCTTGAAGAGTTTTATAATTCCTTAAAATTCCTTTATAAATGTCTTCTTTGGGGTGTGTGGGGTTAGAGAGGCTTTGAGCCCCATTTGCCTACTAACTAGTTCTATCTCCAGAAAGATAAAAATATACTATCAGTGTACTTTTTCCTTCATGGATTTTTTTCTACTCTGTAACATCTGCTGTAGAAAGTATAGATTATCTAAAAGTTGTTTTGCAAGCATGTAAAAATTCACTAGAATGCTTTCCTTTTTAAGGCAGTGTGGGCTCTTGGGAACATTGCTGGTGATAATGCAGAATGCAGAGACTTTGTTTTGAACTGTGGAATATTACCACCTCTCTTGGAGTAAGTATTGTAAACTAGTGCTGTAACTATAGCATACGTGTATAAATAACTGTAAACTTCAACTTAAAATTTTTTTGAAAAGATTATAAGCTTTTTTTCTAAATTAAGACTTCTGCTTTTTTTGTTATATCATTATGAATCTAGTGGTTTGGATTGTGTGAGATTCATGCATATCTTTAATTAATTACTCCATGACTGGAAGTGTTCCAATGTTTGCAAGAGGAGAGAAGTGTTATTTCACAGGTGTGAAATGTCTGTGTTGTGCAGAGCTCTGTGTTACCCGATTTCTGGATATATAGGCTGGAAAATATGATTTAATTCACACTTGTGTGTTTCCAGCTGGGTGGGCAGTAGAGTGATTTCCCCACCTTTGTCCAATAGCTCCAAGCTCCAGTCTTCTATTTATCCATTTGTTTGTTGAGATGAGCTGAGAGAGTAGTTGTTACACAAGCTGTGTTCCACTGGAAGATTTCGCTTCATTAGGAGTATCATTCCATTGTTTACATGGGCTTACAATTGTATGGAAGGTAGCTTCATCACAGGGAAAAAAGTGCACAACACAAATTTTGTCCAGTTTATTACCTCTTATAGTAATGAAATCGTAAAATAGCTTAAAAAAGCAGAGGAGAATGTAATTACCTTCATTAAAGGTTTAAAGGATTAACAGTTTTAGACATATCTGGAAGTGAACCTGATTTTTCAGGTATTTATTCTTTCATGTTCTGTTTGGTGAAAACAGTAAAGTGTTAATTTTTTTAGAAAGTCTTTGAAGTTCTATCTAACTTTCTTATGGAACTATTTTTGTTATTATTAATTGCATTCTCTGAATGAAACCATCAAATTCCATTTCAACATCAGTTGATTTTAAGAATGTAAATGTAAGACTGCAGCCTGTAAGCTATGAAGAGAAATAAATTTAAACTAGTGCCCAGTAAAAGGATTTCTCTTCCAGATTTGAGGTGCTGTTGGTAATAATAGATATGAAATTACTTAACTTTTTAATAAGAAGTTACTATTTTTATTATTATTGTCTCTCTTTCACAGGCTGTTAACAAATTCGAATCGTCTTACAACAACTAGAAATGCAGTTTGGGCTCTCTCAAATCTTTGTAGAGGAAAGAACCCACCTCCAGACTTCAGTAAGGTATAATAAAGTAGTAATTTTGAGAAATCAGAAAGCTAAAGAATACTTATGTTTGTAATATTTTATAACAAACAGAATCTCTGAATCTGGATATGGACTCCCTTTTATATTTTAATGTCCTCACACAGTTTTGTCCATCTGTTGTATCTGGGAGAAATCATCTG
Organism: Pyrocephalus nanus; assembly: GCA_038380795.1. Taxonomy (NCBI): domain Eukaryota; kingdom Metazoa; phylum Chordata; class Aves; order Passeriformes; family Tyrannidae; genus Pyrocephalus; species Pyrocephalus nanus. Next base: position 49,247,414 of record CM076260.1, read on the forward strand.
CTTTGACACCTATTAGCAATAAAATCCCATCACTTAAAAATTTGAGACTAGAGTTAGTCAAATGCAGATAGTCATTCACTAGTGTGAAATGATGGACAAATTATACATTCAGCACCAAACTCTTTGGGGCTATATTTCCCCAGAACTGTTTTAGAGGATGTGAGTTATGACTGAAGCTTCTTTAATTTTTTTGTGTGTATTTTATGATTGTGAGTGCATGCTGCATGGTTAAAATTCTGAGTTTTCTGCTCTGTTGGATGCAGTTAAATCAGAGTATGATGACAGGAGTAATTTGCCTGTATGCTCTCCCCTTTTTATCTCTTCTCACTAGTATGTGGTTATAAAGACAGGATCACTGTAGATGCTAGTAGGAGTTTTAGATTATTATTTTTAGTATTAAATTAATTCCTGGTAAGGTTAGTGACATGAAAAAAACTGAACATTGGATATGCTGGTAAAAGAGAGGTTAATTAATCATTAATCTGGAACGAGTTTACCTCATGAGTTAGTAATGATACTTAATTCTTGAACAGATAATAACAAAAAGGGGGTATTTCTGATGTCAGTTAATCAGTTACCTCACAGTTGCTCTGCCTAAGTTAAATCTTTTAGTAGTGTTTTGGTCTGGTAGAGAAAAGCCAACAAGATTTCTCGCTGCTTGAACAAAGAACTTCAGAGGAAAAGGATGCCCTTTAGGCAGCTGCTGATAAAAATAGGTCCTTTTGCTTTTTGCCCTTTGCAATAGTGCCAGTTGGACACATAATGGAGGCTGAATTTGCATAAGCCACATAAGGTAAAAAATTAAGTTCTGCAAAGAATATGAAATTCCCAAGCTGTACAGCAGAAACCTGTCAGGTTCCAAATGGTGTTAAGATGGTCTAGTTTATTTGGCTTTGTGTGGAAGTTACTGGAGATAAGGCCAAAGAGTATAGGGAGAACTGAAATCAGACATTGCTTGTTTGATTGCTTTGGTGAGTGTTGGGTCCTCTGTGAACTACTCTAAGTTGGTTATTGCAAGTAACTGCCAGTAATCCTACTAAGATGGCAGTAAAAACCCATGAATTTTATTTCTTTGGAATTCTGTTCCCTGAGTGACTAAAAAAAGCATTAGTAATTCCTGATCACCTGGTTACCTGTAAAAGCAGATGTGTTTTGTTTAAGCTGAGCAATTATATATTTAGTAAAAAATCTGTAAATAAATAGGCTGTGAATCAGAATTTATCCAGTTTGCCTGTTTGTTTGAATTTGATATCTAGTTTAATCAGAAAGTGTTCCACCTAGGTCCTCATTCATTAAAGAGCTCGTGTACTTTGGCAGTAAATAGTTTTGCACTTTTATGCCTTTGCAGAGTGTTCTCTTAAACTTGAAAAATATGGAACACCTAATTTTATGCAATATTTTCCTTTAACCTAGGTTGCTCCTTGCTTAAATGTTTTATCAAGGCTGTTGTTCAGCAGTGACCCGGATGTGTTAGCAGATGCTTGCTGGGCCCTCTCGTATCTTTCAGATGGTCCCAATGATAAAATTCAAGCTGTTATTGATTCTGGAGTGTGTCGAAGATTGGTAGAGCTGCTTATGTAAGTATTCTCTTCACCAAATAGACCTCTTACTGTTAATATTAAAACTGAGTTGTGTTTTCTCACCTCAAGTCTTTATTTTTGTGAGAAGCAATGAACAAGAATTCAGTCCGAAACCTTTTAAGCTGCTTGCTAGGTTGCTCAGCTCCTGGGATTATTCCTGAGACTGACGGTGAAAAAAAGTTTTCTTCACAATATTCCTTTATATTCTTTAAAATTTAATGCAGGATTTCATATACATATAGGAATAGAAGGTTAAAGACTGAGATCAAACTTGAATTGGAAATTAATTTCTCATCTTATTTTTGTTTTAATGTCGCTGTTGTATTTTCCTTTTTAGGAGATATAATTGCAATACAGACAGTTCTTGGACTCAACAAAGTCCAGAGGCAGGCTTGAGCCACTTTTGAACTGTTCCAATATATTTGGTTTATGGTTCATTATTTTTCTTGAAAGCAGGACTAAATCCCTGTGTTCACAGACTGCAGAGTGGGTCAGGGATAGTAGTTCCCAGCATTGACAGCTCAGCACAGTTCCCTGTGAAAAGCTCACTTGTATAGCTGTCAGGAGAGGTGAGCTTCTCTTCTACAGAAGCTCCAGGACAAGTGAGTAATTTCCTTCCCCCACACCTCAGGCAACTGAACATGAACTTCATGTATACTGTCTTCTAGGGACAAAGGGAGGCTATTAAGTTTTAGTATACAACAAATAACACCCCTTTTGTTTTGTTTGTGGATGTGGAATGATGTATGTTCCAGTCTTGTATTTAATAACATTTGAGCTTGGTGAAATGGATCTGCTGGGCTGATAGATTGCTCTAAGTTGTGTTGTTCCATAGAGATGCCCTTTCCTTAAATCGGCAGTCCAGTTGTGGGCTTGCAGTAGTCAAATTTGGCTAAAGAGAGGGGAGGTGTAATAAGTAATGCAGCATTTATTTTGTAACTAAAAATTTAGCACCTGAAGGAAACCATAGTTCACTGAAAATGCAAAATTATACTTTGACAGTTTGTGTTAAATCAATATTTATTAATCAATATTTATCAATCAATTATTAATCAATTAAATTAATATCAAGCAATTTAATATTTGTCTCCAGGCATAATGATTACAAGGTGGTATCCCCTGCATTAAGAGCAGTTGGAAATATTGTTACTGGGGATGATATCCAAACACAGGTAAGATTAGTTGATTAAAAAAAAATTATTTGGCAAGACACAATTTTGTAAAAATGGTGACAAAATACATGTCAGGTATGGGTATCTGCATACGTCACTGAAAGAGGCTCTGTAGAAATCTATCATTATTTTGACAATTTGGGCTGCTATTTTCAATATGAAATTAATGCAAGAATGAACTTCTTTTTTACAGCATTGTAGGTAGTGGATTGCTTTCTTCCTGTATGGTACTTTGACTGTTTCTTCCCATTTTTTTTCCCCCTCCTTACTGGTGGTTCATTTAGTTATTATGGTTCCCCTTGTTTCAATCTTTAATGGCAGTCAGAGTTTTCGCTTGTAAGCATTTGTGATACACGATTTGTCTATGAATTTGTATACAGTAGTCTTACTGATGTAATTTGTTCTAAAGATTTATTTTTTTAAATTTTATGCAATGTAATTGAGTTTGAAGCAGTGCAGAAAATATCAAGTCAGGTGCTGCTTTAAAAAGAATTGTGTCAAAGAGGCTGACAGTATTTGTGTAAAAGCAAAATAAGAAAAAAGGTTAATTAAATAAGTTGTGAGCAAAATCCTCTCCTCTAGAGTTAAGGAATTACATAGAAAAGCTTTATCTCTTGAAAAAGACCACTAACAAATTAGATGTACACTTCTCAGTTATTTTGAGTTACTCATATTTTAACCTTAAGCAGCCTAATTCAGTCTTGCTGTTGTCTTTTGATCTGAACTTAAAAGAAGGCAAATTCTTTGAAAATGCTGGATTGTCAGTTCACACACTATAGCATTGAATGCTTAAATTTTGCAGGTTGTTGTCTATAATACCTTATATAAACATGTTGCAAATCTTTTGAAGTCATCCCTAAAGTACTCTTTTTTAAAATATATATATGGATATTGTGCAACCCAATTTTCAATTCTCAAATTATTTTAGGTGATTCTAAACTGCTCTGCATTACCCTGTCTCTTGCACTTGCTTAGTAGTCCCAAGGAATCCATTAGAAAAGAAGCATGCTGGACTGTTTCTAATATAACTGCAGGAAACAGAGCTCAGATTCAGGTAAAGCTTGTGAATTTGTTACTTGGTTGGTTTTGTTTGGATTTTACTACTTCACCTGATTTTCCTTCACAAGGACAGTTAAATAGATACTGCATTGACTCCACATTATTTGTTTTAGTTGTTTCTATAATTTAACCTAACTTTAATATTTTCTTCTACATTTTGAAATACTATTTTAAAGAAAAATAGCTGTCACAATTTGTACTAGTGAAGCTGGTAAATTTCTCTCAAAGGGATTTGACTTATGCTTATAGAACAAACAAAAGGATACTTCTCTTAGATCTGATATGAAGAGTTACATTTTTCCTTGTGGGGGCATCATCTGCTACATTCTAGATAATTTTGTTCTGCATTGCAATATATGTATTAAAGTAATAAGAAACTTTTCTTCTTTTAAAAGTTGAAACAAAATTTATTGCATAAATTTGTCCAGTGAAAAGTGGACCAGTTTAGAATGTTGAACATTTTTCTTGGATAAAAAACCTGTGTAATTTTTGTCATGCTGAGTTGTATTTTTGTGGAAATTACTAAAATCCTGTACCAGGTGTCCAGAGGTTCATAAAAAAAGGTTCTGATCAATAAAAATGAGAATTCTGAATTGGGACATATTTCATTATGATTTTTTTCCCCTTCTACATCAATCAGAGATGAAAATGTTACTTCTTGATGTAATTTAAAAATATGTAATCTGATTACAAACTTAGTCTCTCTATGGAGACCTCAAAACTAAAAGTGAAATTTTGTTCCAAGGCTTGATCTTCAGTTCAAAAACTGAGGATGTGTTTTATGATTTTTAAATGTGCCAATCCAGTAAGCAGAGTTCTGTCCACCACAGAAGGTATTCTGATGGCTGCTGCAGTGCAATGTCAGAATAGTTCTGAATTTCAGTTTAGCATTTCTAGTTTGTATGGCACCTTCTAACAAAATATTCTTTGCTTTTATATCAGCAGGCATCACTAACTCTTGTACTTAAGGTTATTAGTATTCTGAAATCCCTATTAATTGTCATAAAATACTGCAATTTCATCTCTTAGGCAGTTATAGATGCAAATATTTTTCCAATACTGATCGAAATTCTTCAAAAAGCCGAATTTCGCACCAGAAAAGAAGCAGCATGGGCCATAACTAATGCAACATCAGGAGGAACCCCTGAACAGATCAGGTAAGTTTGTGTATGTTACTATTTTCTCTGCCTAAGGATTTTCTCTAGGGCATTTGGATTTCTGGATTTTAATCTTGACAATCATAGCAAGAAAATTGTAGCCTAAATTCTTGAAGCTGTACAGGGATTAAACATAGAAATTCAGAAAAATAAGAGGAATACATGCAGCAAATTTAATTAATTGACCATTACTGCTTTGTTTCAGTAGTTTTAAACCTAAGGTTTTCATAGGGTTATCTTCCAGAGCTGGTATTACATTGCCAAACACAATTGAAACAGTTAATGAACAGTTTCAGTGTTTGAAAATGGAAAACTTTGGGAGGGTTGTTTAGAAAACCTGTGCAGTGTGATTGTGTATTTGTGGAAAGACTTCAGGAATTTTAGTGGCTTCTTCATGTATTTTAAACTCACTATCAGTATTATTTTAAGCAGATATCTAAACTCCTTTTTCAGAGCTGAGTTTGATTAAAATTTTGCCATCAGTAGGTATATGCTGCGAAGATAGGACTTCTTGAATTGCCAGAATAAAATACTCTCTGGTTTCTTGGAATACTGTCAGCACAATCATCACTTTGAATCAGTCATTGATAAATTGATTTATAAATTACTGTATTATTTGGAAACCAGAACTGAAAATGGTGTGATAACTCTTCCAGCATATTTGGGAGATCTGTTGCAATAAGTGCATGTTCATTTATTTAAAATGCAAACAATCCTGGTTTTCTTATAACCACTAAGTGTTATCAGAGGTAAGGAAAGTGTGTTGGTATTTTTTGTTTGTTTGTGTTTTTTTTAATTTGATTGCTTGTATAATCTTAATATTTAGCATTTAAAAATTTTAATTTAGGATCTTCAAATATTTACTGTTCTACACATAGTTAATGTGCATGAAATACCACAAAAATAGTTTCTTATCAAAAATAGTTATCAGTGTTGTGAGGTTTTAGCCCTTCTAATGTCCTCTGGGTGCTACAGTCTTACTGCAGGATAATTTAAAATTACTAAATAAACTATATTTAGGCAAACATTGCTGTCTTCAGTTTACTTACACTGGAAACGAGGACGAAGGTTATGACTTCCTGAAGTTCATACACAGTTTTGTTCAAAACTGCAAAAGGGAATGAAATACTCAGAATCCCACTATTTTTTTTTTATAATTATGTCTTTCTCTTTATTGTAAGTGATGCTAATATCTTCACGAACTAGTAGTGTGGACTGTGTTAGCAGAGAGCAGTGTCCAATGTTCTTATGTGCATTTAAGATGTTTACTTGATATTTTTACTAATACAAAATTTCAACTTCCTGAGAAAAGAACTTCTAGCTAAAACTTTTTCTCTTATATTCAGTTAAACCCATCTGAAGATCATAAGTGGAAAGACTACAGATTCCACACTCCGATTAGGAATACACACATTAAATTTTCTTGCTAAGATGAATTGTTGTATTTATTCCATTTCAGGCTAAGTTTATCTTTGTGCTGTTGCATGTTTTAGAAATTCTTTTCTTTCAGCCACCTTTTATATCAATAGTAGTAGACTGTCATGTCAGAATAAATGCACTGGATTATCAGTTCTTTTTTCCCCTTCCCTCTGTTTTTCTTCTGTTATGAAGGTATTTGGTAGCACTAGGTTGTACCAAGCCTCTTTGTGACCTCCTCACCGTGATGGATTCAAAAATAGTACAGGTGGCTTTAAATGGACTTGAAAATATTCTGCGTCTTGGAGAACAAGAATCTAAACAAAATGGAATGGGCATGAATCCTTATTGTGCCCTAATAGAGGAAGCATATGGTAAGAAAATACTTTTGTAAAACTACATACCTGAACTTCTTTATTCCAGACTGTAAAAATAAAACTATTGTGAGTAATTTTGAAATTTGTAGGTAAGTTTATTACAAGAATTACTTCAAGCATAAGGAGACATAAGGTATCATAAATGAAGTAATGTAACATGGTGGGAAAAGTGGTTAAATACAGAAAACATCTGGGTGTTTATCTGTGGTCAGTTTATGAAATGTTCCTGTAGAGAAACATTCTCAGAAGTATTTTAACGCGGATGTCCTAGTCTATTGGAGTCATGCTTTGCATAAGATTATCAGCCATTCCTAAATATAATTTTTATAACTTTAATACATAGGTATTATTTAGTACATAGGTATACCTGTCTGGTACAGTTTCATTACCAATAGGGATGCAAAATCAGGGTTTGTTTTACTGATTCCCAAAGTTGGATCACTTTTTAGCATAGTGAATATCAGTAACAGCAAAATCAACTTCAGATTATAAAACTGAGCAAGTTTTCCCTTGTGAAAGTATTTTGTTCTTCTTCTTATAGAAGTTTTTGAATTAAACTATGTTTTAAAGGCAGACTGTCAAAACTAATTTGTGGAATTCCAAGACTGGAGGCTTTTGATTTAACAAAATCAGTGTTAAAATTGGCTTAGAATGAAATGGCATTATTTATGGAGATTTATTTTTTTGTAGCTCTGACATAACAAAACTGGCAGACATTTGTATTTCAGAAACTGCTAGTAACAGTTCTAGTTGACCACATTATATGTGATTAGATAGTACTGACTTTTCTGTAAAGCAGTCTTTGAATCTGAATTGCCTGTTACAGAGTTTAATTTCTAAAATCAAGTGCATAGTTGAAGAACTTTCCAATTTAATGTTTAAGAGGAATAAGTACTGAATACTTTATTGGAATTTATTCTGTTCTAGATTTTTAGTCCATTCATAATTTTAACTGTTGAATATCTAGACTGTCTTTTTTCCCTTACTACTTAACCGAAGCTGCATAGTATAAGTTCAAGAAGGCAAAATAGCTTCGTATATCACCCTCACTGCTTTAGCCTCTTAACTGAGGCCTTTATCTTGGCCTTAATCCAAATTAAGTGAAAACTGAATTATCTAAAATAGCTAACCAGCAATTTTGTATCAACCTAACTGACTGCCAAAGACTTAATTCAGCCAACAAAGCAGAGGTTGCATCCTCGAGTTTGCAAACAATAAATCCTTGGAAAGGTAATATCTTCAAATCTCACAGTTAAATTTGAAAAAAGATACCAGACTGTGCCAGTGATGACTCCATAATAGGAGATAGAATTTAGAGTTGGGGAAGACTGAAAGAGTAAAAGAAAAGAAATTGACAAATGAGAAATTGCTATAGCAAACAGTTTTATGCTATCCTAATTCTATACAGATTCATTGTCTTTATAGGCATGGCATATTTCTTTGGAGGTACTACAGCCTCCTTCCCAGTTTAACTGATATGCTTTTAGCATAGTTTTAAAATTGATATGGACAGCAGAAAATGAAGTAGAAATATGTGAGTTAGGAAATTACCGATCAATGATACTGAATGAATTTAAGTGACTTGGTTTTGCATTTTTTTATCTAAGAAGTACCACTATACTGTAAGCTGTTTCTCTCTGCATTCATACTTCATTTAAGCAATTAGATTTTTGAAAAAAATTTTTTTTTTTTTTTTAAATTTAGGACTGGATAAAATTGAATTTCTTCAGAGGCATGAAAACCAAGAGATCTATCAAAAGGCTTTTGAACTTATAGAACATTATTTTGGTGTTGAAGAAGAGGACTCAAGTATTGCACCTCAGGTGGATGAAAGTCAGCAGCAGTTCGTGTTTCAACAGCAGGAGGCTCCAATGGAGGGTTTCCAGCTCTGAACTACTGAAGTGAATAAGCATAAAATTTAAACACTTGTACGGTTTGAGTTTGGTTTGCTTTTTTTTCTCAGAGGTCTTTTCTTCCTGGCCAAAGTTAGAGGAAAAGCTGAATATGTTTTGCAGAAATAGATGAAGAAGCAGCTCATGCACTTTCATATATTGTGTTAGAGACAACTGTTCTCTGTTTTGTATTTGTGTTTTTCATTATCTCCTATGTACAGAAAACAACTGTGAGTAATCATGTCTAAAAGCATTAAATGTGATTTAACAAGAACTGTTAAGCTAAGACTTGGTAGGATTTTAGTTAGTGGTTCTGAATTTTTCATGTAGTCTCAAACTTCATATCAGCAATACAGTTACTGACAGTTGCATTTTTGGCAGTAAGCTTGACTTGCCCAGTCTCTATCAAATCTACCTCTTGTATTGAAGCAGAAACATTGCTTCAAAACCAAGGCATGAAATAAAGAAGAGCTTGTAAGAAGCTGAATTGGAATGTGAAAAATATTTATTTAAATTGTGAAACTTTTATGCATTACTTACTTTACAACACACTGTTGAAGTTTATTTATAAAATGTATTTAAAGACATAATAGATATACGTATATAATGCTAATTACCTGATATGATACTGAATATATGAAAAGGTTTTTTCTGAATTATGTGGGAAGAAGACTATTTCAGAAATCTCCAAATTGGAATCAGCAGAGAGCTTGCTGGTCATTTGATGTTGGCTCTGTAATGAAAGCTGATAAATGGCATTACAAGACAGCCACAACTGCAGTACTTTGCAGTGGAAGCAGTTGCTGTAGTTACCACAAGAATGCTGCAATTATGAAGGACAGAGATGGTGAATTGCACAAATCACCGAGCAGATGGTTTACAGCTGTCTTCTGTCAAAATGTGGTAACACCACTTTAGTTTGAGAAACATTGTTTGCCTTTTTAGTACAGTAGCTTCTTAAAAGTTTAGACAGTAGGTGTTGTTTTTTGACCAAATATGCTACCACCACTTGAATTGTTCCTTAAGTTAACGAATTCAGTTTTCTTTTGATAAGACAATAGAAATACTGCAGTGAAGAATGAATAGTGAATCACTCCTTTCCAGTTGAAGGAAAAGTTTGTTGTACTGTAAATAGCATTAAGTATGTGGACACCAAAACTAACTAGAAGTTATTGTCATCTAAATATTTAGGCTCTACAATATACAGTGTTTGCTGTTAAACACTAAAAGAAATAGAATTCTAATATTTTATGTTAACAGTTTTGAATACAGAAAAATGTATGCTCTGCTTCGACTTGCATATAAATAGTGTTTCTCGTGTATTAGTAGTATATATCGTTTGGAGAAATCAGAAATTTGGGTTATCTTTGAAGTATTGCTATTTTTTATTACCTGTAATTAATGTATTAACATCAAACTCCTGGGTTAAGTGAAATCCTTGATATATGAGAGCATTTCATGCTTCAGAAAAAGCTGCAGTTTGAACTTCAAATCACTCACCCATGGCACTGTGCTTATCACTAAACAATATTTTAATGCACTGAAAAATACAGGTTAAAGGTGGTATCATTTACAGTACCATTTTATATTTAGAATTTTTTTTTACATGCAAGTTAAGATTCTAAGATGTTTCACTTTGATGTTACAGCAATATATTCTATATTGTAATTGAATGTGGGACTTGAAGTGGATTTTATAAGATTAATGGTCAGTTTTGACTAAGATGTAACTGAGAGGGAAGAAACCTCCCTTTGAAGTCTTTTTAGTGGAAGATAGAAGTGTAAGAAGTGTATATAGGAGTGCTGTTACTTTATGAACTCTGAATAATGAGATATTTTAGCAAATGACACTTTAAACCTAGATTTGTACAGCATACAACAGTTTTGAATAGTGTGATAATACTGAGTACAGCTGCCAAATTTTCATATAATGTTAACTGATTGTACTTATGCCCTTTTTACTCTCATAGTTTTAGGTTTTCAAACACTAACCTTCCTTCTTTCACATGCTCTCCCCTTCATCCCCCCATCTATCAAAGTACAGGGTAACAATCATGGAAATCTACCAAGATTAGTAGCAAATGCTGAATTTCAATGTTCTAGTGTAAGAAAATTATTCAGGTAACAGGGTATTTCTCTGTTTCTAACAACCTTGTTTTGATAACAACCAGCTGTGCCTGCTTTTTATTTGAAGAACCCTGTAAAAACGACATTTATACACCTCTCTAATTTAAACCAAATCTGAGCTCTGAAAGTCTTGATTGAAAGACTTGAAAACGAAGAAAAGAGGGGACATTTAAAGTATTCTATTTGTTTGGAAGGAATGTCTTCAGTTGTGTGGATATATTATTCTATATGTGTGAACAGTTAGTGACTGCACTTTACACATTTAGATAAACTGTATTTCATGCCTCTGATACATTTAAATGGAACAGTTTAAAAGGGAACTAAAATCGGTGAACATTATTTAAACTCAACATTTGGTTTACCCTAAAATTGTTAAAAAATAATGATGAAAATCCTTTAAAGGATAAATATACAGAATGGCTTCTCCTATTTTATCACTGGATTTACATCATACTTTGTTAAAGGCACATAAATGAGCAATATAAAATCAGAGATTATGACTTAAAGTCAGCTCTGTTGTACTCATGTGCAGGTAGGAGCATGATTATGATGATGTTGCCTAAACAAATGAAACCAATATGCAGAGGAAAACAAAATAAAATGATGATATGAAAGTCTCTTTAAGTTTGCTATCTAATACGGAATCTGAAGTACCCCATCAGTTACAAAGTCTGCTTAAAAATAAAGGGTTTTGGTTTTATTAAAAGGGTACCATTTGTTCTGTTTAAATGTGAATACTAACTAGCTAATCTATGCAACTATGCAGAGCATAAGATTTTTTTATTAGTTCCCTCCTCTTGTTACACTGAATCATATCTAATTTTTTTGTCATTGCACTTTTGTCTAAGGACTGGTTCATACAGCTTTTTAATTTTCTAGTATTTGCTTTAAACACTGTTGCTAGCAGCAATCAGAAAATAGTGATAATGTTGGCACAGAAATGTTCGCTGTAGAACAAGTTTGCAACTGGAAACTATTTATTGTTAGACCTGTCTTTAAGAAAATAGTAAAGATGCACTATTGTCTTTCCTCTGTGGTTATTTCTCCGTTGGTTTAAATTTATTAAATTGTTGTACAACTGAGGATTGTTGTAATGGGTGTGAAAATGGATATATGAATTTCAACTGTGACCTTAAGAGTTCACTGAAATCCAAAATGAGAAATTTCAGTAACTTATGGCACAATGTCTTCATATAATGTGTGGAAACTACATAACCTATATTAACTTCAGATAACAATAGTGCATCTTTAAATCCAGGCCAAAGGCCTATTACTGTAACAGAATACATATGAGTAGTATGCAATATTAGGGAATGTTAAATCTCCAAATACCGTACAGAAACCAATAAAACCTATTTTACAGATGTTTATTGTATTTATTTAGTGGTTCAGTAAGTTCTTCTTAAACTGGAAAAGCAAAAAGCATTTTGAATACAGCATTGATGCAAGTGAGTTCAAACTGGCTGATTTGTGTGCTGAAAAACTAGGCATTATCTAACCAAAGATGCCTGATATTGTTACGAAACTACCTCATCTCCTTTAAAATGAATGACTGCTGTTAAGCATATGCAGAATATTCTAACTAATTTTAACTATATGCAACACATAACACCAAATATACCCCTAATAAAAGAGACCCTTTCTTTTTGTGATGCCGTAACTACCCTTACTGTGTGTGCATACTATTGTTGTCCATTTATGGGTGAAACTCACTAATCACTCTCAGCAACAGTTAATTTGGCTCCTAGAAGGGCATTTGGCATTTCATATGAAGTTACTTTGCCTTTGACTCCGCGGCTAGCGCAGCCTCCTTCCGCCACTTGGCCTTCTTTGCCAAGTTCCAGCTTGTTAGAGACTCATGCCGTGCAGCAGCCTGTGGAAGTAAAACATCTCCTGAAGGGTAGTGTAGTAGGAGTAACAATGTATCCATGGCAAAGCTACCCCGCCTCAGGAAGGGGCAGCAACTACTTGTACAGTGTGGGCTGGCAGAGAGCAGGTCAGCTAAAACTTGCATAGGTGTAAGCTGCTGCTCCTGGTTCAGGTTAGTCTACTTTTCACAGAATTCCATAATTTGAAAGTATGCTACATGGCCATACTCACCTTTTTAGCTGAAGCAATCACCGCAAAGCAGGCAACAATTGAGAGCCCAATCATGATGTAACAAGCTTTCACTCGAGCTTTGTTTCTTGCCTTGTCTAGCATCTCTGGCCTGCAATTAAAGTTGTTGAATTGAATCATTACAAAACAGTAAAGTATCTGTTCTTCAAAGCATCACACTCATAGCATCACAACTGAATAATAAAAACATAATTAGCTTCTGAAACAAGCATCTTCAGCTTGCTGTGGTTGGTTATGTACCACCCATTTTCTGACCCTAATCCATTTCCCTTGGAAAAGCAACACTTAATGGATTTAGGTGGGTTTGCGTTTTTTTTTTGTTTGTTTTTTTTTTTTTTTTTTTTGTTTTGTTTGGGTTTTTTTTTTTTTTTTTGTTTTTTTAATAAGCTGAAAAAAAGTGCTCAGGCAATAAATATTTGTATTTAAATGAATACACCAGAAACCATACCTTAACCTCTGTTTAAACAAGGAAAAATTAAGGGGGTTAATCTGCTTTAAACAGATGAAGAAGTAAATGTGGTGTCAACCTGATGGGATGAAAGCAAGTTGCTTTTATTCAAAATTAACTTTAGAAATCAATTACTGTTGTATCTAAGCTGTTTAGGTGGTGTCCTGTAGGCTAAGGACATTAAATACATAGATTGGATTAAAGCAGAGTTTGTACTGCTACGAGTTAGAGGTTTTAGTTTTCTATTAAATCAGCAGCAGCCTCATAGAAAGTGGGCAGCTGATGTCAGCCACATCACTCTCACAGGAGCAATCTATGTGATTATTTTTGCAGGTCATCAAAGGCAGAAGTAGTGAGAACTTCTGCCCTCTGGCAGTAGTTGCTGCAAGAGAGGTGTATAGCCCAGCAACCTGTGTTGGTGCAGCTCCCACTTCCACCTCCTCTGCTCTGAGCAGGCTGCTCAGAACCAGCAGTACAGGAAATCATGAAAATTGTTCCAAAACTTTCAGTCTTTTTTCCAAGTCAAACATGTACAGTTGCATGGGTGTAGAGTTTTTAAGATGTTCATAATAATAATAATGCTGGCGGTTCACCATTTTCCTTTCATAAATCATCATGGGTATGCATTATATATACATAGATAGATATATTTGTAAGATAAAGAATATAAATATGTATGTATAAAACCACAACTATATATTTAAAAAGAATAGTTTTAAAAGAACTGATTTTTTGATGTAAAAGTGAAGATTGTGTAATGATGTCTTTCCCATGAAGCACCTTTAGCTTTACTTTAAAGAGTTAATGTGGTGGAATTGGGCAGAGCTGGAGATTTTGCAGTGGAAGTTCTTCCCATGAAAGCCTGTACCAAGGCTGAGGGCTGTGGTGCTTCTCTCTAAGGTTTGACACAATGGAATAGGGCAAATCCTCAGCATGGCAATGCTGTACTGCCCCCCTCCTTGCCAAGGCACACAGGAGCACACGTGCACATTGTGTTTCTTGCAGGTGACTGACAGTGCCTGCAGTTCTAAGTAACTGTTTCTGGTTTGTACAATGGTAAAAATCATCTTCAAAACAGACCACATGTCAGACCTAGCACATAAAATTATTAATCCAATAATCCATTTGTAGCAACAAAAGCAAAAGCATAAATGTTATTAGTGTGGCTTATTAGCCTAATCACATTTCACAATGCACTAATTGAAGCTCTTCTGAAGCAGATTTTCACTTCCTCTGCTTTAAGGAAAACAGACCTTACAATTTTCTTCCCTAATTGCACATTACAGCCTTTGCTACTCAATCCTTAATCAAGACTCGGGGTAAATCTCTGCTGAAGTCAGTGACAGCTGTTTTTTTTAAACAAACAAACAAACAAACAAAACCCCACCAAAACAAAAACATAACAACCTTGAATAAGGACTGCAGATTTGTTCTTTAGTACAAACGATCTTCAGCAGCTAGATTGTGTTTACAGGAAGCAACATCTTGCAATTTTTTTTTCTTTTAAACAACAGTTAAACAGTGTCACAGTTCAGCTTCAGTGTAGCACAATTAGCTACTTCTAGTATACACTTATGATCTTACAGTTGTAAAAAGTCTTTGCTCACCCAGAAAGCACGAGGTGGTAACATGAATTTGCCAGGCCGGCTATGGCACAGAAATGAGTGATTTGTGTGTGTGTATGTGTATGGACTGGCAAATGCAACGTGTCTTTAAAAACACCTCCCGATGACTTGAATAGCATTTACAGCTTCTGAGACCTGTCTGAACCTTTCTCTAGGAGAAGATGGTGAGACTAACACAGTGCAAGAGAGGTTAGACTGTTCAGAAAGCCACTGTCCAGCTCAGCAAACAACAGCAAAACTGTCAGGAACCAACAGGAGCAGGCAGAGGATGTACCTGTGTTACACAGCTCTGCATGCTGCTTATTCTCAACATGTCACCAAAGACAGGGATGTGCCATGATGATTAAAAGTAGTGTCCTAGAGAGAGATGCCTAACACACTAACATCCTGAGAAAAGGCAGCAATTGGCATTAGAGGGCTTTCATGTGTTTAGTGGCTGACTCCCTTGGGGGATGCTAACTTTCAGCAAGTCAAAGAACCGCAGAGTCAGGTTTGGGTGGGAAGGAACCTTCAAAGGTCATCTAGTCCAGTGGGTCAACAAAAATGGGCAGTTAAGTCTATGTTAAGTACTCAGTTTTCCTTGGTAGGGAATGCTCCTCTTGAAATTTACTTCCATATGTTTTCCTCAAATTCAGTAATAATGATAATAATAATAATAATTATTATTATTATTATTTATGTAATTATTCAATAACAGCCAGCTCCCTCAGAACTGTTTATGGGAGCTATAAACAGAAATTAATGTTTACCAATAACATCCTTCTCCAATTGCACATTAGGAATAAGCAAAACAAACAAGCCAATACATAAATGTAACCAAGGCTGTCTACTCAGATGGATCCAGTTCTTATCCCAGGCTCTGGGGACTCCAGAAAGGAACATTTTCTCATCTTAACCTCTAACCAGGACAGGAAATTCTCTTGCCCTCTAATTTGTTTCCAAGTCTTCAGCGCTGAAAAACCGACTGTTTAAAACTCTGTAGAAAAGCTGTAGATCAGAATCAAAGCCACTGCTTTACCTTCAGCTCCATGTTCCCCTCGGACAAGGGCAGTATACTTACGGGATTCTCAGAGGAATCTCTTCTTCTGTCTTGAAACGTCCAGTCCAAATGAGGATTTTTTTATCAAACTTCGAAGGTTTGTAACTTGCAACCACCTTGTGAGCCTGCTCAGCTTAAAGATTTGGAAAAAAACACTTCGTCAAACCGTGTACTAAGAGTGAATGATATCTGCTAATAGCAGTGGAAGAGGAAAACCCTGACCGTCCTGGTCGTTGGAAGAGCAACCCAGGGATTAGACCTTCAGGTCTCGCCTACGCAGAGTGACCTCTGTGGGGTCTCGGGGGCACCCCCGCATGCAATGAGTGTTCCTGCTGGTCTGGTTCGCCGCCCGCGGGCGTGGGTACCCGAGACAGCAGGAGAGCACCCGGGACCACCCGAGCTGCCGTGCCACCCGCGGGCAGCACCACCGGGCAGTTCTGCCCTGCTCGGCCCCGGCCCCGGGCCGCCCGCACACCTCCCCGCCAGCCCCGGGGCTCTGCCGCGGAGCCGGTGCCCCGCAGCTCCGCTCCCAGCTTACCGCGGGCCGTGCCCGGGCTCCGGGCGGGCTCCCCGGCGGCGGCGGCTCCGCGGGGCGCGGGCGGGCGGAGCGGCGCGGCGGACAGCAGCCGCCCGGGGCGGAGAAGCGCCGGCAGCATGGCCAGGGCGGCGAGGAGCGGCGGCACCCTCTGCCTCGACGGGATCCTCTGCCTCGACGGGAGTTGCCCCAGTCCCGGTCCCGATCCCTATCCCGGCCCCGCCCGGCCCCGCCCCGCCCCGCGGACCCTTCCAGCCGCGCCCGGACGCGAGGCGAGGAGGGATGGCCTCCTGCACGGCGGGGATCGGTCCTCCGGAGAAAGCATCCTGCTCACCTGCCTCGCCCACGGGCTGCAACTCCGGAGAGGAAAGGTCAGCCTTCAAGTCAAAATTCGGCTAAAGAAATAGCCACAGTAGTTCACCTTCGTGTCAGGACGTGGACCTGCTGGAGTGAGTCCAGAGAAGGGCCACAAAGATGACCAGAGGGCTGGAGTATCTCTCCCATGAAGACAGGTAGAGAGAGCTGGGGTTGTTCAGCCTGGAGAAGTTCCCAGGAGACCTTAGAGCAGCCTTCCAGTAACTAAAGGGGGCCCACAAGAGAGCTGGAGAGAGGCTTTGTACAAGGGCATGAAGTGATTCCTATACCCCTTTTCAAAGGAGTAATGGTTTTAAGTTGAGACACCGTAGGTTTAGATTAGGAAGAAATTCTTTTCTGTGAGGTTGGTGAGGCACTGGCACAGGTTGCCCAGAGAAGTTGTGGATGACCCATCCCTGGCAGGTGGGATGGGGCATTGAGCAACCTGATCTAGTAGAAGGTGTTTCTGCCCATGGCAGGGGAGGGTTGGAAAATCTTTAAGGTCCCTTCCAATGCAAACCATTCTACGATTCTATGTTTCAGAGCAAAGTGGATTCAAGTTCTGTAACACAGCCACCCACATCCATGTTTCTGTCATTTTACTGCTTTCAGAAGGTTCAAACATATTGATTCTCATCATATACTTTTCCATTTACTTCAATTAAAAACCTTTTTTCTTTTTTTTGCTTTCATGTCCTAGTCAAATTAAGCCTTTATTAAAAAAAAACTAAGGCAAAACAAAACAAAAAAGCACAAACAAATAAATTTCAGTATGAACATATCCTTGAACAAAAAGATTGTCAGCCCAGAATACATATTTAGTAAGCAACAGCTCATGTCAGCATGATACCAGTGACAGTGTCAGACAGGGTCTCAACAGAATTATGTCTGAGGCACCAAACACTGGAAGATTTTATGCGCACCAACCAAAGCCAGAATGACTGCTGAGGAGCAGAGGAAGTCTTGCTCCCCAGGGAGAATCACTGCCCAGCAACAGCTACACAGTCCTGTGCTCGGCATGACAGCACAAATGAGGAGCACTGAACTGTTTGCAGCCAAAACCTCCAGCTATCTTTTTTTCTGGAGCAGAGCCAGAGGTAAGCATCTTTTTCTGAAAGCAAATTGTTGGGTATAGGAAATCAGAAAGTAGTTTCACCAAAGTGAGTTCTAACAACCTTGATATTAGAACTTTTTTTTAAAATGTCATTTGAACAGCATTTGACTCTGGAAAGATATTCAAAAAGTACTTTCTTTTCAGTAAGTAGTCCCATGCTGATGTTTTCTTATCTATCCATGTACAGTTTTATTCCAAAATCATTAAAGTAACAACATATCCTTATTGTTGGTAAAACACCAAAGCCATTCCAATCTATTTAACTCATTCCAACTTAAAAAAAAAAAAAAAAAATCAGAAATCAATCTTCCTACATTTTATTTCAGAACAAAATTTCTGTTTGCTAATGAGCCAGTCTCTAGATGGAAGAATCTAGCTCCCTGAATCAAGGCCCTATGCCAGCTTTCCCATGTCCTTCTAAAAATAACACATAGGAAGAGATGCACCTCTTTGTGCACTCACATACACTCCCTGAGCAGCTCTGCCCTCTTTTGGAATGTTGTCAAGGAGATGAATATACACTGATAGAAATGACCTAGAGGGTGATACTTTACCTTTGCCTTCTTCCTGCTCAAAGAGAATGACGTAGGGCTAAGCGTGCTCCTTGTCCCTAGAGACCTTTCTGGGAAGGGTAGGAAGAGTCAGCACATCTGGAGTGGGCTGCTCAGTGTCATACATTATGAGCAGCATCCCAAACACTGCTATTAGCTGCTACTCGTGATGGTAAACCACACATTTAGACTCACTGTAGTTCCAATGGCCATGAGCAGAGTTGCTGGGAGGAAGCCTGGAACACACATAAATAATTTTCTTCTTTCTCCAAAGAACTGTCCTAAAGATTCTGGGCAGCTGAAAGGCATTTCCACAGCCAGAGCTACTGAAATCTTGAGGGAATTATGCCCTGGAGGACTTGAATACTTGGTGACCTTCATCATCTTCAGTCTCCCTGAAGGTATTGTGCATTGTGTGATAGTGGGTTCAGAATGCATCATTTAGCATCGTTAACAATGAATGAGACTCAAAAAGCTTAAACAGTGTTTACATCCAGGGCAGCCTCCTGCTGATTTCAACTAACACCATTTTCACATTCAATTTCTCTGTGAACAGCAGTGTATTTGGGGACATTTGTTCTCTCCATTGCTCTCAGAGACAGAAAATATGCCCCTGGGATATTAGTGTTTTGAGAATTAGTTTTAGGATCTTTCCAAAGTAAACAAGGAGAGTGTGCTGTGAGCCAGAAAGAAATGACCTGACCCCTTTGGCCCCACATGACCTGATCTATTGGCTATGGCTCTGGGTGCATCCTGCTGAGACTTTGCTATGACTCTGGAAGGTGATTCTCTTCTGTGCTCTGGGAATGAAAATCTGCTTCATGCTCATTTCATATCCCTGTGACTGGTAACAGGAATAAGTTACGTTGGTGGAACCCTTACTGCTCTGAGCAGGTGAAAGTGCACAAATCCTTCTTTAGCATAATGAACTCCTATTTTAAGCCTTTTCATATCCTCTATAGCACAATCCCTTTACGTTCTACTTACATATGATCAGTTGTTTCTTACAGACAAGACATTTAAAAACATGTAACACAGCTTAGTATAGTGTCTCTATTTTCTGCCAAGTCAAGCTAACAAATCTGTTACACACTCTCAGCTCCACTGTTGACTGTGCTTTGCACAAGACCCGAGTAGCTGAAGAATTAGATGCAGCAGGTAGGGCTCCTTTGAAATTCTGCCATATATGGTGTCTTTCTTTAAAGATACCTCAGTACAGACCTTCACATTGCTGTCACCAGTCCCTGTTCCTCTAGGCATTTTCCTCAGGGTCCTGTAGGAGGAACATCCTTCCACACACAGCTTTCAACCTAAAGGAAGTTTCTAAGAAGCAGACTGATATCTACCACGGAAACACCTTACAGGTGTGTGTATTGCTGTTGTTCAAGGCCAAACAGAAGATCATGTGGAGAGGTGTGGAAATTAAGTAAGCAAACTCAATTTGAAATAACAATATGGCTTTAATCATTCCCTTTCATATAGCCTCAAGAGATTTGGAGCTTCAACACTTCTGGAAACAATAAATGCAGGTATGACATTTGAGCCAAATTAACTTTTCTAACCAGCTGATTGCTGACAGTCATGCAACGTATGCTTTGCTTCTCGCTTTTAGGGAGAGACTTCTTGCTGCATTGGTAGTCAAATTGCAGTAATTGTAACCTTATTATACATAACTTCACATCCGGCAAAGTATTTGCAACAACTGATGTATGAACAGCATTCATTGTATAAATGTATACGCATAAAACGTCATTCCTCTAACCAGCAACAGAATGTTTGCAATTGCACAAGTCCATATGTAATAGCACTCTTGCCATTCAAATGACTTTTAAATGTCTTCATAGATTCACAGTACATACACAGTCTAGGTGTCATAATTTCATTGCCCATGTCCATTTTTGACATGTGATTTATTTTTTATTTTTAACAAAATATTAATAGAAAAATATGGATAAGGGTTATAACATATAAATAAAAAAATTATAAAAATAGATATATTTTACATAACAATAGTACAATATGCCGCTGTAACACCAAATCTACTGAATTTTATTTTGCTCTGCTACAACATCCAGTTATTCCAGATCAAAACAGAAGCATGGGCAAAACTCAAGGAATTTAGTATTATTTCACAGTAGCACGGCACAGAAGTTAAAATATGTTTCAGGCTTTCAGAATATGGAAAAGAATTTTTCCTGGTCCTGGACTGACAGTGTAGCTCTGCTGTTTAGAGTCTGAAAAAGCTCTGTGGTACCACTACCCTGACAGAAAAGTCCCTCCTTCTGTGAACTTGCTTTTTGCCTCTCATGCAGAAGGCACAGCACGGCTGTGCTCAAATCGCTACAGAGCAGAGACTCATCCAATGCAAATCATGCCAGTTCAATCTTGTGCTATTTCTAAGTAGTGTAATGGTGCATTGGCATGTTCTTATTGAAAATCAGATTTTTTAAATTTCTATCCAACCCCCCAAAATTCCCAGAATGTACTCATACTGATACTGGTAATTACATTATTTATCCTAATGAGAAGAATCAGTGACAGTTTTAAGTTTTGACATTACACATTGTCCTTACACTCTCAACTAAGAGGACATTTTGGGGGCACACACAGTAGGCTCTCTCCTCTGGTGCATCAGAGGAGGTGCATGAGGTGAATCGGTATATTTCCTCTGAGTATGATGAAAAAAAGGTAGATGAACATATGTATAACTACAGAGCTCCAGAGAAATTCTTTAATTCTTTTATAGACCTGTCTCCAGTTCAGTACCATCCTGATAAATACAAAGAACTTTAAAAGTTACTGCAGCGCTCATCTGGAATAAGGTGTGCAATTTTGGGGAGGAAAAAAAAAATTCAGTGATACCAGGTGAAAAAGGTTACTTTTGGGAGTTCAGGAGAATGGAAAGCCTATCTTAAAAGTGGAGACTACAAGACTCGGCTTGTTTATCCTAGCAAACAAAGGCTGGGACAAGGCTCTCTTTGATCTGTGAAATGGGGCGAGATGAGAAGAATAGCTCCTTAAACAATTGTGTGTCAGAGGCAAAAGAAGTGGAGTAAACTCATGTGGCCCCACCTATATGACTGTAAGAAAAAATAATTTTGTGCTGCTTCTACGTCACTTGAGGAAGGGAGACTGCCGAATAGGTTCCCACAGGTCCTGCTGAAGGGGACTACGCATCATGGAGCCTGCAGGAGCAAGGGCTGGACTCTCAGAGCCAGGAAAGCCTTTCAGATCTGGTAATGGATAACTGCTTAAGCATAGGAGAAGAATTTTCACATGTCCTGCTCTCCTTGGGGATACCAAAAGGAAAGAGATCTGAAAGATAAATGGCTCTCTAAGATGGCTTTTTATCTTCCAGTGCTTTACCACTGGCCAGTCATATGCTGGAGACTCTCTTCCTGGCAGCATTTTTAGGAAAAACCTTGCCAGTTATTAGTGACTGCCCTGGCACTTGGAACTGGCAGTTTCCATTCACAGAGTTTTTGTCAGTTTTACATGAGTCTGAGATAGGAGCTCGGAAGCTGGAAGACTTTGAATCCAAAGAAACCTGACTAACAGCAACACTGCCTGCACTTTTAGAGGAATACGTGTAAACCATTTTGAGAAAGGCAGATTTTGTGTTTGTTTCTTGCTTGTAAATGATGATATAGCACTTTGGAAGAAAAGTGCAGCAGAGGATTCCATAATTGGATATTAAAACAACGATGATTTCCACTGCTGGCAAGTATTTGCCAAATGTAGTCGCATAGACAGGGATAAATACAATCCATGCTATGAAGTAAATTAGCATGCCAAAAGTGATGAATTTAGCTTCATTGTAGTTCTCTGGCAACTTCCTACCTTTAAAGGCAAATATGAAGCAAATAAAGGCTAGGGCAGCAATGTAGCCCAACATAATACCAAAAGCTACAATAGACCCCTCATTGCACTCCAGAATTATTGCTCTTGGAATTGAGAAATTTTGGTTTACAAAAGGTGTGCTAAATATTAGCCAGAAGATGCAAATGATAACTTGAATTCCAGTGCAGGTGACCACAGTGGGAATAGGTTTATACATGCATTTCAGGAAATTCTGAAGCTTGGGATCAAAGCTGAAGGCTAGTAAAATTTTTAGTGACTTTATTAAAATACATGAAATGCAGAGTGTAAAACTTATGCCAAAGAGTGCTTGCCTAGTTTTACATTTGAATTCTGTGGGTACGCCTATGAAGAAGATGGTGCTTAAAAAAATTAAGAAGTGACTGAAGAGAATAATATAGCAGACAGTCAGACCACCAGATGCCTTTACAACTGGTGTGTTCAAGTTTTTAGTAAATATTACACAAATTGAAAAAACCAACACAACCCCAAAAGCAGACAGAAGGAGGAGGAAAACAGCAAACCAGTCAGTCCAAGCAAGGAAATAGACTGTCTTTTTGTAACATGTGGTACTGTTGATGGGAGCCCAGTAGGTTTTGTTGTTGCATCGGTAGCAGTAATCCATATCTGGAAGCAGAAAAAGAGGAAGATAACTTAGGAACCTTAAGTAAATAAACTGTGAAGTGGATTATCCGGCCTTGAGATGCAGGAGCAATGTGGGAAGGGATGGTAAGAGGAAAAGACGTGTCTGACTGCATCTGACTGCTGCTGTCGCTGTCCAGGTGGAGGAGCTGCAGGGCTGCGGTGGCTGCGGTGGCACTGGCAGAACCGCCTGCCAGCTGGGAGCAAGGTTTTCCTGCAGCCAGGGTCAGGGAGAGGACAGGGAGAATGAACAGGGCTCTAAAACTGTCTCGGTCATCACTGACCAGCAATACGTGACCTGACCAGAGCTCTGGGCAGGCAAATTTTAACTAAAACCTGACAATAAATAATCAATTCTCTTGCAAAAAATGTTATCTATTTTTCTTTTATTTGTCTATTTTGACAAGAAAACACCTAACATGGATATATCTCATTGCAGATAGCTTTTGAAATACAATAACAAGAACAAACAATGCTTTGGTTTATGATTTGAAAGGTGTTTTTCCTTTGAAAATCCTATCCTCTGACATGGAGAAATTTCACAGCTAATTGAATAAGAAGGTAAAATTTAATTTCCTTCTGCTCTTAGGATACTGAAAGTACACAGTACCACAATTTTCTTAATTTCATCTCTCTCCTCCATATTTAATTTTCCCCTAAAATTTTTGCTTAAACCTATAAATGAACCACTGGTTAAGGTGCACATCAAATTTGATATCAGAAAATATTACTGTACAATTCTGGTGAGCAAAATACATAACTCTTGAACTTCATAGATGCATAACCTCATAGAAGCGTTTGGACTGGAAGGGACCTTCAAAGACCATCTAGTTACAACCCGCCTGCCAAAGCCAGGGACACCTTCCACTACATCAGGTAGCTCCATCCAACCTGGCCTTGAACACTTCCAAAGATGGGGCATCTGCAACAATTTCTCTGGGCAACCTGTTTCAGTGCCTCACCACCCTCACAGTCAAGAAATTCTTCCTTATTGGACTGAGTATACTATGGAAAGACAGGGAGGTAAGACTTTATTTAAATAAGATAAATCTCACTGATAAATCTGCCAGAATTTCCATCCTACCGAAGGATAATACTAGTTAGCTGGCCAATATAATTTGGTCTCCTAAGAAGCATTTATACCAAGTTTTATGGGAAACTGATCATAAACAAATATTTAAATCCTATTCCAAAGTTAAACTCAAGGTTATCAAGGCACATTATATATCCAAAAAACCAATTGTATTGATGTCTAAATAAACCTTTATTTGGACCACAATTCTTTACCTGTTTGATTGCTGTAGTGGTTTTCTGGGCAGTAAACACACTCGTAGCAGCATGTATGTGGACTTTCTGTAACCTTTTTCATCTGGCCTGGCCTGCAGTGCTGGGAACATGTTGAATGAACTTTCTGCAGTGTACAGTGAAGAGAAAACAAATTTAAAAAATCACTAAGGAACATTAATATAAACCTCCAGTAATGCTGCAATTTGTACTCTTTTTTTTTTTTAATATATATTTTAAGGGATTCTGAAAATTATATTGAACATTTGCTTGCACCACAAAGAGGGACAAGGTTCGAGGTTTTCTTCTGTCCTCAGCTGTGTTCACATGCTGAGACTAGAATTCAACCCACCTAGTAAAGCAGTCTCTCCCCGTCCCATTGGTGGGGAGCTGCACCACCAAGTCAGACCTCCAGCCACGCACAGATGACAGATTATCCAGCTGGAACTGTCCAGGACCACACACTAGTTCTGTGTACACCAGTGCGGGGGCCACGTATGGCACTGTCTACTCAGTTAGCCGTGATTATTCCAGCTCTTACAGGACCAAATAAACAACAAAGCATCTTCTTTTCTTTTTGAACAATAAACTCAACAGATATGAGGCTTCACGTTAAAAAAAAAATAAACATTGCTTCAGTTGCAAATGCTGGAGGGAGAAGAAATCACATGAAACAAATTTCACATGTTATGTTGATAAATTAAAAATTACCTTTAGATTCAGAAAATCTTTTTTTTTCTCTTCATCCTTGAAGATAAAGTCACCTTTCTCTGCATCATATTCTGCCATAGTGGTGATTTCCATGTGGCCGTCAATTTCTTTCCAAAGAAGTACATCATAACTGGTGCTCATATCTCCATTGGAGTCAAACTTGATTTCTTTGTCATTTTCAATGATTATAACTTTTTTAAGTTCTTCAAGGAGCTGCACATAGGTATAAGGAATGATAACATACATCAGTGTCATGTCAGTGTGACAAACTGAGTAGTTAACATCTGTACGATAAAATCAAGTTTAAAAGAAATGCTTTTAGGACTAAGAGAAGTATTAAAATCTAAATTCATCTTTATAACTGTTTACAGAATTGCATTGTACAGACAATACTGTTGACCTTACAAAATCTATTAATAAAAAATTAATACTTTCTTAACTCTATGCAGTGTGCACAAATACTCAGGTTAGTATTTTTTCCAGTCATGTAAATTTTGGTATAATGTTAGGAGAAAATATTTTTGCTTGCAAGAACTAATGGTCCTTTGACACTCCCCTTCCTTTAAAGGACAAGGGAAGGTGGTGCTTCTGTTGCTACTTTACTGTCATCAAAGGCAATCTGGGCAACACTTTCTTCCAGAGTAAATTCCCCCAGTATGTCTGGAAATATCTAGCATTGTTCTCAGCTGTGACTCTGACTGAATTTGTGTATGGCAATGGAAGACTCAGAACTGTTAAATGAACAGAATGTGCCAGTTTGCTCAGATGAAGAGATCGGTGGCATAATGTCAATAAAGTGCAAGGCCATACCATATTTGACAAGTCATAGGAAATACCAAAACAAGAATGCTTTGATAAGGCAACTGTCCAGCTTCATATGGCAATTGATTTTTTTCAACAGGGTAACATTTCTGCCTTCCTTTAACACAAAAAGCCAGATTAGAAAGGTCTCCGTGAATCTATAAAAGAGCAGGTTAAGGCACGTATAACCCACTCTCAATTCATGAGGATATTGTCGAAGAACTTCCATTTGCTACCATGGTTCTTAAAAAAAAAAGTTTTATTATTTTGCAGGTCTAGTGATTTTTTGGCACCAGGGATTAACTGACAAGGAAAAAATTCAACGTTTTGGTGAAAGGCTGAGTCCAACTGCTTTTGAAAGGCATACACTTACATGAATCCATTTGTGATATTCATAGCATTTAACAAACATTCTGAAAGGTATATTACCTCAAAAGGCTTTTGAGGTATATAACATGCCACTTTTTCATATATAATCTAATTTTTTTGAGAGTTCATATAATTTATGAAAAAACTGATGTGTTTCTAACCAGTAGTGCATTTGATTTGGATGCTGCATAATTGTGTGGAACTGAATAGGATTTATTTTAATTGTATATACTCAGACTGGTCTTTGAATATTTCTCTTCTCTACTTTTACAGTTTCTCTAACAGTATGAGGACACTATAGCTTTTTGAATATATCTAGAGCTTCAAACGGAAGGGACTAATTATTAGCAACATTTTGATGCATCTGATGATTTTTTTTGTGAAGTCTGTAACACCAATCACTCTGTTGTTTCTTTGTATATAGAGATGTGTGATGTGGTTTAGTTGGATCCTAAACTTTATCTATCTATCTATCTATCTATCTATCTATCTATCTATCTATCTATCTATCCCTTTCTAGAAGGTTTAAATGTAGTGTAGAAGAAATATGTAATGAAAACAGCACAGGGGAAATAATTATCGCTTTCAGTTTTCTTCACAAGTGCTTAACAACTTAAAAGGATTTTTACTTTTGATGGTTTGCGATTTAGCTTAACAATGGTGTAAATACAGCTCCATAAAGTTGCATTCCTACAGAGCAGCCCTGAATTTGTCCCATTTGCATTTTCAAATTCATGTAAGAGTACAATTGTTACTGGGTTGTTGGTTGGTTGGTTTGTTGGTTTTTTTTCAAATCCCCTATCTTGGTTTGACCTGCCCTGACCTAGGATAAGAGGTCAAAGCAAGTCAGAGTGGTTGTTTGACTTTTAAATTAACATTTGTTTAATCCTCAGAGTAAAAGTGTGTAAAAGTGAATACTCCGGAGCAGGTTCTTGGGTAAAAGGTCAGGTCAGGTTTACTTGTCTGATTTTTCCTCTTCTTTTCCCACCCAGTTGACTGTGATAATGAGTACCTCACCTATCTTAAAGATTACATCTAATTTTCCAACCAGTCACTTCAGGATAAATCAATATGAAACTGAAAATGTGTTGCATTTTCAGTTTCAAGTAGAGATTCATTACAGAGAAAAATATTTGAATTAAGACAAAACAGATACAATGGTGAGAAAGTTGAAACTCTTTGGTGAAGGCTCCTATTTAGCAGTATCCCCATGTTTCACTAGTGCTCATAGATTTGTATTACAGTGGTTTACAGCAACAGTACCAACCACTAGCAGCTGAAGGACTGATAAGTCAACTGTAGATTGACTACACATTTTATTTCATCCTACATGAGTAGCTAGCAAGATGTTCCAGCAAGCAGCCTACAGAATGGAGAGCCTTCATTCAAGCTGGTGCCTATTCTATGTGCTCTCCAAAGGTGATGTAGGAAGTGTTAGGGTAGCTAATGAACCCCAGAAGCTAAAGATCCCTTCTCCACTTGTGGAATCACATATTTACAGCCATGCTATTGTACCCATCAAGGAGGAGGTGGTGGTTATGCAGTTACCACCATCCAATAGCTATCTGTAACTAGAGCAGAACACATAAGCCAAAAAAAGGGACACAATACTGTAGTGTTAGTTATCACTGCAGCAGCTAGATACTGCTGCTCTGGCAGAAAGAAGAATAAAATGTCATTTAGAAAAAGGACCAAGCTAGAAAATCTAGGAATGTGGGAGCAAAAAATGAGGTGAAGGTTAGGCAGAGATAATAAGACCTGAAAGAATTAACATCATACCTCCCAGGGAGTGAAGGCAGAGGGATCCTTACAGTTTCTGTTTTTGCATTGTCCTTTAATGGCATGAGCTATGGCGTAAACTGCAAGTGTAGTACTTTGGATAAATCCTGGTTCAATGTTAGCATTCAAAAAATCATCTCTCCAGATCTGATGTTTATTCTCAACATCTTCCAGTAGATCATCCTGGGACTGGTTTGAAATGCAAGTTTGAAAATCGTGGTATTCCAGGTGTGCACAGACTGACAAAAGCATAATATATTCACGTAAAAACTTGTTGTTTTCAGTAGGCTTTCCCTGAAGGTTTCTCAGAAAGTCTTGGAATGAGGACATATCTCCACTTTTAAATCCAAATCCCACAATGGTTCCCAGCTGTTTGATTTTGGGAATTGTACTGATTTTGACTGCAGCTGACCAGTTATCACTTGCAATCCAGATTTTATTAACATTCCTCTCAATTGCCTTCTTAAATAGTTTGAGCACATGGAACTGTCTCATAAAGACAACAATAACATTTACTTTTGTTTCCTTGACAATCTTTTCAATTGCGTGATCAACTTTGATGTGAAAGGTGCTGTCAGAGAGATAGGCTGGTAGCATTTCTTTAAAAGCTATGCAAACGTTGTTTGCCATGGCCTGGACCCCAAAGCTCTCCAGAGCAAACCGCCCATTGTCATCATCAGTGGCGATTACTCCAATCCAGTTCCACCCAGATTCATAGATCAAGTGGGTCATTGCCCTTGTCTGATGAAAATCACTGGGGATAGTCCTGAAGAAAGAAGGAAACCTGATTTTGTCACTGAGGATTTCAGCTGATGATGCAGGACTGACCTAGGAAGAGCGAAGAATTCAGTTACAGAGTTGGTCTCCCCCAAGAGATCCAAAGCTGCAACAATTGCCCATTTTTCTAGCCTGATCCAGCCTCCCTTCTCCTGTGAGTGAGCATCAACAAGCTACAGCCAAATGGGGCAAGTTTCCTCTCCCTGCTCTTCAGGGACTTGTGCCCAGTACCCGTTCCACTTTCCACTTTTTTTTCATTCTCATCCGCATAATTCAGTGAAGGCAGAGAACAAAACTTTTCAGAATGGATATGACAGTTATGATGGTATAAAGATTTTGGTTTACTCTGTTCAGATACTATCAACATACTATTCAAAACAATATTTAAAACACTGGAAGCATTAACTGTTTTTTGAGTTACTATTCAAATTCCTAGTACTTTTATATATTGCAGCATATTTCTATCACTGAGTGTGTTAGTATGGCTCATCCATATATATATATTCTTTCCAAGATTTAATTATTATATACATTAAAAGAATCATTACATCTATTTGAAGAACCTTCCAGAAAAACAAAGAGTAACAAATACTACAGAATGCTCTAATTCTTTCGTACAAAATATTTATTATTTTTTCTTGTGAATGTAGCTAGAAAAACATAAATTGAACATTGCTATTCAAATCTCTCTAGTTTTAATCCTTCTCCATTTGTTTGATGGAACTTTTTTCCATACATTTCTTGACGATTCTTAAAAAATAAATCTAAACTTTCCAAAATAAGAGTCACCTGTCTGAAGGTGATACTAAATCTTACTGGTGTCAGAAGATTACAGATGCTATTGATAAGAAAAATCTGCTAGGTCCCATTTTCCATCTATGCCCTAAAGCAGGTTTGTTTCACACCACTTGCCTTTGGGTTATGTTCAAGTGTGGCACTTTAGTTTTCATACTTACTATATAGCTCCTGTGGTGGCGTTGGAGGTCAGAATTACTTCCTACCATTGCAGAGGAGAAGATTGAGTTAGAAGTTATCCTTTGTTCAGATTTTATGCCTTTTCCATGTGTTTGGTTACTATATTGCTCCTTTGTAGAGTTAATTTATATCAACTGGCAAAACCGAAGTGCAAGACATCATGGTGCAGAAGTTATCTGCTTTTAGCTTGTTGGTCCCAGCCTTGACCCTTATTCTTTTACAATGCTGAAAGTAGGAACATAAGAGCTGGCAAAGCCACAAGTGTGGGGCAGTACTAGTCCTAGAGATGTCAGAAATAAAGAACAGTGCTTTGGGAAGGACCAGCGTGGATCTAAATGGTTGTATTCTTTTTCTTCTACTGCTTGAGGAGTAACAGGAGTTTTAGAGCAGTCTTCCTCACTTCCCTGTCCATAGTTTTATCTGACTCTAACCTTTAATTTCTCCTGGGCCAAAGAGGATTCCCAGATTTCTAAGTCCATTTGACTTAGTCTCTTTTTTGTTTGGTTGGTTGGTTTGTTTTGTTATTTGTTTGTTTGAGGTTGAGTATTGTCATATTTACCACCTGCCAGACTAGACATGGCAGCTGTAACCTTGTGTCCTGAACAAAGTCCTAGAGTGTCATCCAAGGTACATTGGAGTAACTGGCACAAATGGGACTGGCCAATGGCAATGCCAGGCTGACAAGAGCCCAGCATCACCCTGAAAGAGCACTTGGATGCATGTGCCTCAGGCATATAAAATATTCTTTACTACTTTTGTTTTGGCAAGTGAATCAAGCCCTCCATTTGGAGCTGAAGTTCACCCCTTCTGATGTCCTTAGATTGAGCTAAATCCTGCCCTGTAGTAAATGTGTGGCTTTTGCAATTCCTGTGATCAGAACTGCAGCTTTATTCTAAGGTAAATTTGAACCTCTGCTCAGAATAATGTAGTTCCCTAAAACCTACCTGTGGGATTAGTTGCAAAGCCAACAGCCTTGAAACTGCCATCGACACCTCCGAGTAGCTGGCTCCGGTGACTGCCTTAATTCTTGGGATATAGTCTGAGTAGTTACACTTGAACTCTACAGCATCCTCAGAAGAATTGAATTTTGACAGAAACCTCAGAGCAGATGCCATGGCTTTTGTAACTTCTGCACACGTGTCATATATCTCGTAGCCCAGAGTAATTCCAGACAACAGTGTTGAATTGTTGATTGTTTCAATAGCGTGTATCATTGCAAGTGTCTGAAGGAAAACTTGAATTTCAAAGCTGTCAGGAAACACAGGAAGTATTTTTTTGAAAAACATTGCTGGAGACAACGATTGAGAAGAAATGATGGGTAGTAAGTTTTGTGTGATTTTTTTGGGTTTTAGTGTACAAAAGATTAGAAACCGTATATTTTTATCTCACCTAATGGATTAAGGAAAATGAACACAGAACTTAATACATGCCTGAAAAAAAAAATGTTTTTCTGGGAAAAAAAGGGACTAAAAATTTAATTTTCATGCTATATGAAAATTTGCTAGTGATATCTTTGGGAAGTATCTGTCAGTGTCAATTAAAATATTTCAATTTACTATATCTGCCCAGTAAGCCTTTTAAAAAATGTATTTACTTAAATGCACGAAGCAAAGAAAGTACTAAATATTTTAGAGTAGAAGAAAATTTTTCAGAGGTTGAAGCCTCTAGTGATTGCATTGATGCTTCTAAAATCCTCTTTGGACCTGGAGAGGCTAGTATAGCTATTTCACTCATCTCCAGTGGATGTTAAAACAGATGTTTAACCAGAACTGTGCTAGCACAAAACGTCTGTAATAGAACCAACCCTACTCTCAGGCAAACTTCTCTAAAGTTTACAAATCTTGTGAACTAACCTAAATTTCAGATGGACCTGAGACAATTTATGACTCCATAGAGAAATAATAGAAGACTGACAAAATTATCAACTTTATCAACATTTTGTTGTAAATCGAAATGGATGCCTCTCTGTTTATTAGTTCAGATGTGTGATTAAGGTGCATGTAAAATTCAAATTAAATTTGAGGATTTGAATCTGTATTTAAATTAAACAAAATGCATATTTGTAGTTCCTGGGCTTAGGAAAGCTTTGCTTTTTAAATGAAGTTCTTCACCAGGTTTCCTTCTTATACATTCCAGAAAAATGGATGTTTCAAGCACAGCAGGATTTGGAGCCAACAAAACAAATATTCTGATGCACACCATGGACCTGAATGCATTCATGACATGGTGTTTATATAGTCTATCATATAACATAAGTAGTCTATCATATAACATAATACCATGATTATAATTCCAAGTTTAATAATTACAGTAATTATAAATATAATTACAATCCGTCTGCAAGGTATGAGGTGGGAGGCATACTTGACTATGGGCTTAGGTAAAATGGAATAGTCTGCCTGTGTTCAAATCCTGTGCATTCAACTTCTCAACAAAAAATGATTAGCTGCACAGCAGAGTCCTTCAGACCCATAGCAAGTTAACATTTCCATGGAAATTAAATGATTGTTCAGCACAAACCTCCAAGGCTACTAGATTATCTAGGAAGATTGAAATAGGATCAAATGCTCATTCCATTCCTCGGGCAGCCACAGTATTTTTCACTGTAAATTTGCAATGTTTTTGTCATCCTGTAATAATTTACGTGAAATTTGTGTGATGTCCAAGGTATTTTTAAAGACTAAGAAAAGCAAAAGAACTAGAATTTGTTGACCTTAATGTAAGAGTTACATGCCTAATTTCAGTGATCTCTTCTATATTATGCATGTAATTTCCAGTATTACTCACCCAGCACAATTCTGAATTACTGGCTTGACGGGATCTTCTTCTGTATGCAGCATTTCGCTGTGAACTGCAAACAAGCCTCCAATAACAATGTCTCCTGGAGAACTGGCACCCACGAAGTCGGCAGCATTCTGGCAAGAGAAAGCGATATCAGTGCCCATCACAAAGCAGGGGATCAAAAAGCTGACAAATGCCATGTTTCTGTTCCACTCGCTCGCTCCCAGCTGCAGGGCCAGCAAGGGCTCCTGTGTCATCTGTAAAGAGCAGCAAAGGACAAAGTCTGCACTCAAAGTTAGTCACACCTCATAAGGTGGTTGTATTTGCTTCACTGGCTGAGGCTGTTTTATTGAAGGTACTGAAGCAATGCTGTCACAAAAAGTGTGAGGGTGCAGGGATGTGAGAATGAAGTGGGAGGGAGAAGTGTAAATGAGTTTAAAAGGAAATGTTGGCCATTAAATCTGTTGTGCTGTGTTCAAAGTTTATTATACATTATCTGAAACACATGGCAAATATTTTGGTATAAATTTGGGCTTGTTTTGAATACCTTCCAAGTGAGTGCAGAGTGCAAAGAAGCAATCATATAATATGGTAGTGATGCTACTGTGACAATATCTTAAGGGTTTGGTTCAAAGAGTACTGAGAAAAGACCCTGCTGCCACAGTGTGCTTTAGGTCAGACTCTGGTCTAAAAAAAAAAACCAACCCGAAACTACCAAAAGACTGCTTTTCTCTCAACGTTTTTCTATATGTTTTAAAATCTTTATATAAAAATTATTTGATTAAGTTTATATTCATGGTTCTGGTGCACACACATCTAGGGACTTCAGTGGGCTTTGGATCAGGTTCTGTAGTCACAAGCCAGGCCAAGTCTGCTGCAGGCTAATGTGATTAACACAGAACAGTGGGAAATATTAGTCCTAGTTTTTGCTTTCTTCCCCCTCTGACTGAGGACACCAGCACATGAAAACACCTCTTGTGCTGTGTGAGAAATGGGAAATAGCTGTTCTCACTGTTACCATTCCCCTCAGATTTTCAGGAATCAGACGCTGTGCCAGGAGGGAACTGGGGAAAAAAAGAAGCAGAGGCTGGACTCAGCTTTCATACACTCAAACCATAAACACCGAAGTGAACCTCTTCAGGACAGTAACATGACTTATGCTAATAAACAACACCAATTCTCTGAGGGACACAGATCTGACAATAAACCCTCTCTGATCTTGGCATTGGTTTAGTTCTCTGTTTTCTTGTAATGGCTTCTTCAGATTTTGCTTCTTTTGGTAGTATGCCAAAATGCTCTGAAAAGAGCAGGCTCAGTCATAGTGTTTGTTGTGTATTATGGTATAAAAGCTGGGTTTTACATGGAAAATTTGAGTCAATGATTATTTCCTGGCAAGCAAAAAGAGAAATGGGATGTCTGTCATGTATTCTTTCCGAAAAGCATAATGCACACCATATAAATTATTTGAGTTATTATATTTTGCTTGTTTTCTCATTAATCTCTTTGTAGTTAGTACCCATTTACAACAGAGATATTTCTTCTAAATGCAAATGCAACAGACATATTTCTTGCAAATGCAAATGTTAACCCTTAGTTAACTGAACATTTGGCCACTTTATTATAACAGTTCGTGTTTCTTTCATCTGCCTTCTTTCTTTCCATGTGGAATTCTCACTGATGGGTCAGTGCATATAGTAAACAGCTGCCTGCATTTTATTTAGTGTATCTGATCACATACTTTTTTTGGTAGATGTTGTTACTAGTTTATGCTGCTCCTGCACTGACTTGCAAAAATTCCAGCTATTCCAAAAGCTTTCCTCTTGACTTATTAGTGTTAACTGTAGTCAGACTCTGTCTCTGAGTTATGAGACATTAACTTACAAATATTCATTTACTCATTCTTTACCAGCCATGTAATGCATCCTAAAGCCTGGCTCCACATATTCTAGCGTTTCCTTTACCTTGACTATAACTTTGTATATGAAACTTGTTCATACTTAGATGTAGCTAAAGCGTAAGACTGGAACTACTGATTTCCTTAAGCAAGTCACAAGAAATATTCAGCCACATGCCCTTTGTATAAAATGTAACTTTTAAAGGCTTAACACTAAGGATTAAGGACTCAATGAAAACACAGTACTGATCATTTGAAACTTCAGATTTGTTATAATTTATGATTAGAAACAGAAAAGGAACTTTACTCTCACCAGTCTCTAAAAACCTATTAATATCCATAGAAGAGGAAACTTTTCTACCTACAAGTAAAAAAGCCTTACTTAGTCACTTTGGAAAGTGGAAGTTGCCAAAATAAACATCGCATATCATTGGTGCATAATTTCATGTTATTTATAAAAACACCACAAAATGAGGTATGCTTCCAATACAACTACATAGAGTTTATGTCACAGTGTAGTTTTTTTCAAAAGAAAGGAATTTTATTGTTTTTGTTTGTTTTCAAGATCTATATCTTGTAATTACTACCAGCGATGAGAAGTCTTACTTTGAAGTCTTACTGAGATAACTCAGCCTACTCTAATACTGCAGAATTGACTGGGATTGTTTGCAAATATCCTTTTTCTTTGGCACTTAGATGCAATAGAGATAAATGTATAGTACAAAATGTTCCTTGCTTCAAGTTTAGTGACATATCATTGACACAACACTAGACTTTCACAGTTGTCTGCATAGGAATATTTCCTGGCAAGTAGAATCAAGCATAGGATTCTTGAAGTAACATCATGTCTAGAAATCAGCCTTTAATGGACTATGCAAAGATAGTAAACAGGACATAACAATCCCAAAGCTACTGGGAGACAAAGATGCCAAAATGGTTACTTCTTCCATCTGGACTTTAGCTTCAATTTGAGGAAATCAGAATCCTTGGGGTTTGGGTGGCTCTTTCAAGCTCAGCACTAATCCTGAAGGTGACTGCTTGTAATTTCATGGCTAATAAATTTTTGGCAGCAGTGCTATACCTATTGAAAGGATCCAAAATCCAAAATGTATAAGAGAAGCCAGGGGAACTTAAGACCACCCCCACAGCAGTGGATACCTGTAAATGGACCCCCTGCCCCTCCCATCTTTGCAGCCTCGAGACATGGATAGGTTATGGTTATTGTGCAGAGGGAAGTTTTGCAATTGTCAGTAGCTTGGTCAAGCAAAGAGAAACTATACTGTGCAGGAAACAAACACCAATATTTTAAATGAACTTCTTGTCCTTGCTAGTATTTTTCATGGAGCAGTTAATGGCTTAGATTCCAATAGGAATATCTTTTCTCTGAAGGCCATTCAGTCAGACACTGTTGGAGGAGAAAGATATTTTTCATTACTTTTTATTTTAAACTGGTTTTAATTGCGCTGTTTCCAAACCAACATACAACAGACAGCTAAATCCTCTGCCAGGCATGTACAATAGCTAAGGAAGGAAAGAAGAAACCTGGATACTCTCACCATTATTCAAAAGAGTAGGGTAAACCCTCCTCACTCAGACAGGATCTACACTGACATAAATGGCAATTGCCCTGTTTGGAGAACTCGGCAACATTCAAAAAAAATCCCATCATTTGCATTAAGAGTATTAAATATTGGTTAGCATTGCCAGAGTTCAAGGTCAATAGAACCGTTGTATTTAACCCAATGATTTTGATTTATGGAGTTTCTTTTAAGGAAGTTTAAACAATGAAAAAAAAAAAGGCAGTGGATATTTCACTGCTTAATTTCAATTACCTTTTAAAAATTCTTCTACTTATTGGAACCCTGTATGGCTTAATATTAAATATTAAAATTAAAGAATGGGAAGACAAGTACCCATTATTTTGATGTGTGGTATGTTATAAAACCAAACAAACATAAAAATTAAAAACATCAACAGTGAAATGGAATTTGGATGGAAGCCAACAGTCACATTAATTCGTGAGAAACAGACTAACTCAATTTTCAAGTTCATTAGGTTTGTCCTCTAGAGGGTGTCAGCTGAGCTGCATAGTGGGAAGGACGAATCCTGTTTTTCTTCATCAAGTCACAATATTGTAATGTGCCTCTTGATGTTCCCTGAAAGTTGAATTTCCCCTGATGCAAATTACCATGTTGGAATACTTCTGGTGGAAAACTGAGATGCTGGATCGTCTGCATAGAGCAGGTCTATGACAGTGCCTTGGACTTGTCAGGGCTATTCTCACAGTAATTTCTTTTTCAGAAAGTGTTTTATTTAATAATCCATGTTGCATGTATTCAGTGCACCTCTGCTACTTATGCTACAGTAGAATAAAAGAAATAAAAATAGAAAAATAAAATAAAAGAAATTAAAACACAGTGTGGAAAGGGGAAATACAGCTACTTTATACATTTTTTTTAGTTCAGATCAGAGACATTTTTTTCACTTAGCTTCTTTTTCCTATATTTTATTATACTTATGTTAAATATTATGTCGAATACAATTTAGATATAAAAATTCAAGGGGATTTAAATTTTAAATTTTCTGAGGTTGATGACAAATATTTTTAACCATTCCAAAACTGAATTTACCTGTAAATTACTTGCTTTTTTTTTTTTTTTTTTTCAAATAATCCAGGAAGGCTGCCCCTATTCCACTCAGCCAAGATAGTCAGCTGCATAGGTTGGATGCAGGACAATTTTTCATAAAAACCAGCATAGTAGGCATGACCCAGCTTATTGAGATACATTTCCAGAATTTTTCACCAGGTTTAATTCTCTCCTTTGTTCCATTTTCCCCTTTCTTAATTAAAAAACAAGAGAGAAATAATGCCATTCATCTGTTGACAGTGCAAATATTTGGTCCCTGACTGTAGTGAAAGGGTCCTTCCACGGGGAAAGAAAACCTCTAGATTAGTTATTCAGGCTTTCTCCTGAGAGACTGGAGGCCAGGGGTCCTTCTGCCAAAGACAATCCCATAGTGACATCTTTCCTACATAAAGGAGGGGTCTCAAATCTTTCTACTTCCAGTGCCCTCTACTCACTGGAATGTCATTAACAATTTGTTTGAGAAAGTCTTTCTAGCCTGAGCATTAAGAACCCTCCTCAGAGACTCGTATAGCCAGAAATACCAGGGAGTGTATTAACTCCTATATTTGGCATATTTTGGAAATGCATATCTGCAAGAAAGTCAGGCTGTAGATATCTCAAGTGGAAATGCTAATGGCAAGTAGCTATGAAGTTCATTTATAGGGATTTAAAAATATAAGTAGTTACAGTTTTTAGACATCTCCAAAGGAATGGATTGTGGAGGATCTGAGTGTGGTAGTTTTGAATATAGGCTGTTAAAGGGACAGATAACTACCTCAGTCAGCTGAGGTCACTTGTTCTGCTCAGCCTGAAGAAGAGGAGTCTGAGGGGAGACCTCTTCACAGTCTCTACAGCTTCCTCATGATGGGAAGAGGAGGGATAGACACTGAACTCTTCTCTGTGGTGACCATTGATAGGACCTGAGGGAACCTGAAGTTGTGTCAGGGGAGGTTTAGGCTGGATATTAGAAGCACATTCTTCAACCAGAGGTTGGCTTGAACAGGCTCCTCAGGGAAGTGGTCACAGCATCAAGTCTTGACTCTTGGGGATGCTCCTGTGCAGGGATAAGATTTGGACTTGATGATCCTTGTCAGTCCCTCCCAACTTGGCATACTGAGTCATTCTGTGAATTGGCCATAGCCACCTTGGTGACCTTGTGCTTATTCTCATAAAATCTCTTTTGCAAATAGCACTTAGCGATTTTTTTAAATCTTCCAGTTCTTGTCCCACAAAAATTTTATTAAAAAATACGAGCACTTTCCTGCAGTCATTTTGGAGATAAATTGGAACTGATAGTATTAAACTGTAATTTGAGAAAGAGAAATGAAAACTGTTTTGAAAGCATGGGCTGAAAGTCAGTTGGAACCTACTTTGAAGGGAATGCATGAATCACTAAAAGATAACATGAAAATACTTGCCCAGATGTTCAATTACTCTAGGCAAATATCAGAATAAAAACAAGTGAGAATTCATTTGATTGCCTCCCTCAGCATATTTTATCAAGAACACTTTTTGAAAACATGGATTTAAGACTCTTCATATAGAGGAGGAAATCGAGTCCATGCCTCCCAGATGTGCTGGCTGACAATATCTGTAATGGTACACCAAGAAAGGAGCTGGTCTTCACTTGCCCTAGTTTCATATGAGTCTGCATTTGTCACTGTCTTGAAACCACATATCTGAGCTAGCACACAGCTGTTTAAGTTCTCCCTCAACACTGAGTTATTTAACACAGAGAAAGATACCTTGGGATTGGAATAGGGGATTTCCAGAATTCCCTTTCAACCTCAACTATTGTGTGATTCCTTGATAATGCTACTTCCAGTAGTGCTTAGGAGGTATAGGTGTCTACAGATGCCAAACTAGAGAGGCTCACTCAAGTGAGATCTGAGGGTTCTCTTAGGACAAACTACTGTAGGCAGTCCTGAGCTCGGCCAGAAGGTCTTGGGAAATTGTTTCTGAGAACCTAAATCTCCTTATGTTTACACAGGATATAATCTGTTAGGAGCTCCTTATGCATCTGTAAGGAGCTCTGCAGGTAAGGGACAAGATTCCTGAAGAGATAGGTTTTATGCCTTAGTTAACTCAGTTCAGGTTTCATGCTTATTGATTCAAGGTTGTTGCTGTCACACTTATTCTGGACTTTTTAATTTACTTTGGTTTTCTTTTGAGAACTTAAAAGATCTCAGTTCACCTTACAAGGTTTAATGGATTGTGTTATAAAAGTAAACATGCATCTGCAAAGAGAGTAGTACAGGCAGAACAGGTGACACTCCTAAAGATTCATTTCAGATAAGGAAAAGAACCCAAAACAACAAATCCACAGGAGTCACTCTGGATTTCAGTCTTCAGAGTTAAAGACTGAGAGGGAAAAAAAAAAGTTTTACATATTAAAACCATTGGAAAAGTTTCTTGCTAAAAGGTTCATTCTTAAGGTCTTGTAGATTAACATAACATTCTACACACTTCCTACAGAATACCATGCACTCTTTGCTAAGGAGAGCATTACTGACTTTGGCTAACCAGAAAATAGGAAAGAAGATCTTGCTGTCATTTTTACTCCCTGACAAAAATTGTTTCTGAAGACATACCTCAACGATGGATAAAACCATTAATCTGCAGTTACTTCTGCAAGCATTCTCTCATACACATCTTTTAGAAATACAATACAAAGAAGCTAACAGTACATAAAAACATGATTGATTCTAAGTTTGGTATTAAATCTCTTTGCAATCACTCAGCCCTTTACTCTGACGGTGGTAGAAAAATTATGATTACCTTCATTAATTGGGAGAAGAAACAAATTATGTCAGCAGCTATCCAAAAGCCAGCAAGAATTTACAAGCATCAACCAAGGAAATGTTTTCAAGAGAAAAATTACTTATTTGATTTGATTACATTACTTATGTGATTTTTTTTTTTTTTTTTAACATCTCTCCAGAGATTTTCAGGTATTTTCTCCACTAGATTTTCAGGCATTTGATTTACTGCAATTTTAGGGTACTTCCCTGATAACCTATGTAGATTAAATGCTTGTTGACACACTGCCAGACAGAATTTTCATTATTTCATATAAAAGCAAGGAAGTTTTATTTGGAAAATGAAAAAAAAAAAAACAAACAAAACCAAAAATGAGTATTTTCCTAAAGGTACATTTAAATATCCCTATATTTAAAAGTTAGAGGTATTTATCAGCATTTTCTGTTAGATGGAGCCATTTTGAAGTCTCAGAGGATAACCATAAAACCTTGTACTACACATTGCTCTAAAGATTTCACTTCTTTCAACACCAAAATTTTTTATATCATCTCTATTATCCAGAGCAGCAAGAAAAACAAACTTCAGGAGTCTGAAGTCCAATGTATATAGTGTTTTCCCATCAGTTGCTTTGGATTTTTTGCTTGGGTTTCTGTTTTGGTTTAAAATCAGAATGGTTTTCTTCTTTTTACACATCAGTTTCTTTATGTAAATTCCCGCCACTCACTGGGGAAGCTCTGTTTTCACATCATTCCTAGTGATAAGAAAAATCATATTTATGTGACCCCTAATATCATAACTTGTTCAAATCCTTCCTCTACCTCAAATACATTGAAATGCAGATACTGCTGTTCTTACACAAATGCAGAATTCTTTGACTTTCATTTGTCTAAGAAGCTGCATGTGGGCAGCAGATTCTTAGACATATAGAATGGTTCAATCTGGAAAGGATCATTAAAGATCATCTAGTTTCAACTCCTCTGCCTTGGGCAAGGACATCTTCCACTAGACCAGGTTGCTCAGAGCCCCATGCAACCTGGTCGTGGACACTTCCAGGGATGGGACAACATCTCAGGGTGACCTGTTCCACTGTTTCACCACTCTTATAATAAAAAATGCCTACCTTATATACAAAATAAATTGAGTCTCTCTCAAGTTAAAGTCATTGCCCCTTGACTTGTCACTACAGGACTTGGCCAAAAGTCTTCATCTTTCTTATAAGTCCCCTTTATGTACTAAAAGTCTGCAAATATTTTCTTGTTGTTCTTGAGAAAATATTTTCTTTTAAAAGGTAATGTCATTATTTCCACATATGAGCATTCATAAAATCATTAACCAGGAATAATAAAAACATGATGATGATGATGGTGATAGTGATGATGATGGTAGGTAGATGAGGGTAGATGACATTAGAGTCTGTGAATATATCTGTAGGTTAATGAAAGATCATTCATAATAACATGATTCTAAGTGAGGCAGTAAGAAAGGTCTCTGTAGAGATGCTGTCTCTAGTCCTATCTCATTAATAAGAAATTAGGAAACAGAAAACTAAATTATTTTCTGAATTATACCAGAATAATTTACAGCTTAATTCTGCAGAGTTGTTTTGGCTATACAAGACTGATCTGTACCCTCCAGGACTGAAACATGACAGATCTCGAGATTCAGTGTGAGATTATAATGTTTAGAAATACCCCAATCATACCTCCAAATTCAAAACAGAATGTGATCTGGAAAGTACCAAGGTCTTTGAAGTTTTAACTGCATTTTTAATACATGGCAAAGTAGCATATACATTCCATTATTTGAAAATAAATGTTAATACAAGCATGAAAGAAATGGAAAGTAAATTTTAGTGTCAGAATTAATCCAACACAAATATTTTGAAAATGACATAATCTCCAGAGTTTC
Organism: Pyrocephalus nanus; assembly: GCA_038380795.1. NCBI lineage: Eukaryota > Metazoa > Chordata > Aves > Passeriformes > Tyrannidae > Pyrocephalus > Pyrocephalus nanus. Next base: position 49,289,143 of record CM076260.1, read on the forward strand.
TCATCAGGAATTTCATTCCCATTAGACCTTTTTTATTCCACTGGATCTAACCCTTACTCGTTCTTGTTTACATATGTTATTTCCGATTTGTAAACAGTGCATTTCCAAGTGCCTTATTTATAATAATTGAGCTTTCTATTTCCTGAAAGGGTAGTCAAGCTTTCAACAGGATGTTCAGGGAAGTGGTGGAATCATTGTCCCTGGAAGCGTTAAAAAAATGTGTAGATATGTCGCTTAGGGGCATGGTTTAGTGATGGAGCTGGCAGTGTTAGGTTAGTGGTTGGACTTGAGGATCTTAGAGGTCTTTTCCAGCCTTAATGGTTCTATGGCTCTATGATTCTATGAAAAGTATTATGAGAGAATCTTACAAAGAGTCCTTACAAAGAAAAGCTGTGCCTGTAAAAAATTAGGAGCTTCTTTTTTTCCATTGGAAGATAATTGCAATGGCCCTTTTTATAAATACTGTAGAATCATCACTGAACCATATTTTGTTTGGTTTGGAAGGGATCTTTAGAGGTCATCCAGTTCCAAAACGCCTGCCTTTGGCAGGGACAAATTCCACAGGACCAGGTTGTTCAGAGCATCATCCAGCCTGGCCTTGGACTTTTCCTGGAATAGGGCATCCGCAACAACTTCTCTGGGCAATCTGTTTCCATGTCTTGCCACCAGAATGTATCAGTGTATATATACTATATACTATGTATACTATGTATAGTATCACTTGTAATGCTTCCGAAGTTTGAGACTGTAAGCCTCTATAGCACACAATGCATAAAAAGAAACAGTTCTTCCCCTCAAATATTTTAATGCTAACTGAACCCAAGGAACTATTTAACTTCATTTTACAGACAGAGCAGGTGACTTTTTCAAGGGCAAATCAGACATGCTAAAAGCAAGCAATAAACCTGTCTATTAGAGCACCCTTTACTGAGTACCATCATAATAATCCACCCATCATTTCAGTATACCATTAACATTTATTATGCCATGCACATGCTGGTTCAGATTGTAGTGGGATGTACTGCTAGTTCCTGCACAAATGTTCTGTTCACCTAATCTGTTGATAAGAGACACAGCTAAGACCTTTCTGATGTTTTCAAAACATGTAGCAGGTGGAACAGGTGGTGTTGAAGGTGTTCGGGGCGAAGGAAAGGACTAGCTCACATTCACTGGAGCTAAGGAGGTACTCAGCCTCCTTTGGCTTGCTGTGTTAAACAGAGTAGAAAACAGGCAAGCTTGCTTATTTAATGCCAGTGTTTTGGGAAGCACCCTGAGCACCAGAAACCAGACCATTACTGAGCATATCTAGTATCTCTTTACCAAGGAACCCACATCAACATAGATTCTCTGCATCATGCAAGGTTTCATACTGTACCTTCCCCAGGGCATGGTTGGGTTTCTGTCCACTATCCCAGCTTCCCCACAGATCTTGTCTTTGGCCAGTATTTAGGCTCAGAAGCTCTGACAATAGCATGACCACTTTGTGGTTGAAGATAGCTCTTTGATAGTAAACACCATAACTTCTCTGACACAAATATTCAAATTCGTTTTCCTCCAGAACAGATTCCAGAACCTGTTACCAGCAAGAACTTGTGGGTTTGCTTAGAGCATAGTATTCTGTGACTCTGTACATGCAAAAAATGGAACTTTTATCTAGTGTTTACTTAGCAAATAAGGACCTAATCAAGAGCCCATTGAAATCAGTTGGAAGGACTCTATTGCCTCTGGATCAGGCACTGAATTGCTTTGATGTTGTCTGTAATTAAGTATAGTGTATATATTAAACACCTTTTAAAATATTGTCCAAAAATATAATTAAAAAAATCATAATTTTTTTACTTCTGTCCCAAAATTTAATGTATCTATTACTGGGAAGCACCATTTATCAGTGACAGTGGGGACCAGTGATGGCAAACACTTGCTTCCTAACCTTAGAAAACTCTTGCTGAAATTACTGTAACTCAGAGACTAGAAAGTGCAGGAATCTCTCTCCATTCAGGAAACAGCCTCACTCTGTCATCTCACCACAGAGCATATGGTACAAATGGGAATATGCAAAGGGGCTGGACCGTGATTGTGTTTCCATGTTAATTGAGGGCCTGAGCAACTTCCAAGTGAAGGCACTGTCTATTCCTGAGGCTTTCAGTAGACTGTGGCTAATCAATCCCAAGGAAAAAAAATTTGAGGTAGTTCAGCAGATTTTATTGCTGCAAAAGTCAGGAAATCTTTCTCCACTCCACTTGAGTCTCATTCTCAGATACTCTCTGCCTCCTCTATCCTACTCCATCCTCCTTCCCTTTCCCTCAGTCACAGTTACACCATCCCACCCATAGTCTATCTCTGATCACACTTGTGGACTGATTTAATTCACTGAAATGTTAGAAAGCTCTTAATTGTTTTCTTTTACTCTTTTTTTTTTTTTTTTTTTTTTTTTTTTTTTTTTGTTATTTCAGTGAATTAAACTGACACAGAATTGTGTGACAAGTGCTGAAGCTGGCACAATGTTAGCAGTGGGAGTGTGTGGCCAGGAATAGGGTGGGCAGAGAGACACAGAAGGGAAAACCAACCTGTTTTCAGCAGTGGTGAGCTGTCTGTGAATGAATTTAGGGAGCTGTACCCAGCTGGTGGTAGAGCCTTCAGGTCTCAGCTTTGCATAAAGAGAATAGTTCCTTGACTTTAGTGGTTTGCTTCTGTTAACACCTATTTAGCAGTTGTTTGCAGATAGGCTAGGTATACAAGCAGAAGTGCTGCTAATAGAGCTGCTTGGAGTATCTGCAGAAACTCTCAAAACCGCTTCTTAAAGGGTGAACATATTCTCCAAGCTCAGCTCTATCCTTGCATCATTCATAGAGAAACACGAGATGTTTGTATAGCTGCCCACTAAAAAACTTGGCAGGACTCCTTACTATTCTTTTCCTGCATGCTGCCCACCAAAGCACAGTGCAAATACATGAATGGTGAAGTGGCTGTTCAGTCTGTAAGCTTGTAGGAGCATGTACTTATATGAATACAAACATTTTCTCCCAGTTTGGTAAAGAAAAAAAAGAATACATACTGAAAAGTGGCATTTCAATATCAAGACAAGTAACCCGAGATAACTGTTTAACATCAACTTGTGAGAGAGGTAAGCATGGAAAATTTTTACTTACATTTAGCTACATAAGGTCAGACTATACAGTTTACCTCTACTACCTACAGAGTGTAGAGTCTCCTTGTGTTTGTAGGGGATAGAGTGGATAACTGTGAAGGGGTTAGTGTAATACATAGTTTATATATTTTGAACTTTGTTCTTTGGGAGGAAATACGCAACAGTCCACTGTATACAAAACAATGGGTTTTCATTTAGAGATCATAGGAATAGGCAATGAGCAAAATACCCAAATGTAGAGCCAGGCATGTTTGGCTTTATCAGCTGGAGACAGAGCAGGAAATACATGATTAAACATCACCATCTACTGGAGGCCAGTAATTGTTCCTTACAAAGGAAACAGTAAGCTTCTAAGCCTAATTAACTTGCCAGACAAGCCTCTCCTTTGCAGATCTGACATTGCTTATGAAGTCATTGGCAAACCAAGGTTTGTGGACCTTTTCAGTACCAAGCTGTGAAAAGATTTTCAACATTATGAAACCAATCTCAGAAAGTTCATGTTGCTATAATGCAGGCTATGAAATTGCTGATAAGGCAGAATGGGAACTGATAAGAAGAAAGTGAGTGTAGTCAGGCATGAAGGCAATAGTGTCTTCTGGATAATCAGTTTGTTTTCTTGTGGTATTTTTGTGTAGATAAACACATACATGTGTGTTGCACAGAGCTCCATGGTTGTCCTCCTGGGTAGTTCATGCTGACTGCAGTTCCATGGTTTTGAATATTGACATTTTACTCTCTCATCTGCACAGATAAAGTTCAACCATATCTGTGTGATTTACAGCATCAAGACTAGGAGCAGGTTTCACAGAGTTTGCTGAAGTCAAAAGGCACCAGTGCAGATTGCACTCACCTGCTTCAGCTGATAGACAGGACTAGCTGGGCAACAAAGGATGCTCCTTCCCTTCCCCACTGAGAGCAGAAGTTCCCCGCCCCCAGTTAAGAATCCTTGCCTGATGCCCGATGCCCTCCCCCTGTTTTTACATCTCTCTCACCTTTTTTCTGCAAGTGTGAGAGAAGCCACAGCACTGAGTGGTATCAGTGGGTAAAACAGGTACCCTCCTCTGTGGTAGAAGAGTAATCCAATGGAAACAAAGGTAAAATTTGAGGGCCCTCCTCTTTCTTTCCCTTTGTTTTCTCTACAGTTTCATTTGGTCACATTCACAAAACTGGTGACTTGAGACACCAGAACTAAAGAAATTCTTTAGTGAAATTACTTAGAAAAAGTTGCTGAGGTATAAGCACACTGAAAAGGGCTCAGAAAAAAGCTGCAATAAGAATGTAAAACCAAAGAATTTTTCTCTATTAGTGAGTGATGATCTGAAGCCATTTATGATATCAAGAAGAATGATTCAATTACTATTGGAAACAGTAAATCTAAATTATGGAGTATGTTTCAATGCTTTGACCCTCTAAGATGAGTAGATACTTATCTAAAGAAATTTGTATGACAAAAATATCTATTCCTTGTTATACCCTTTCAGAAGGTGTTGCCAGTGACAGTGTGAAATGCAGGAGATTTAAGCTAATGCACTATTTTTTTATTATTATTATTTTCAGGACCAAAATGCTGTCAAAAAGTAAACACTGAGATGTGGAAAGGATCAAAATAAGTGGGAAAGCTGTCTTGTTCGAATTGGTGGTGATTAAAACTGTTTCTTGCAATGTCGCAGAAAAACAGAAATAGAGCTTCAGAAATGTTCATGCTACATCAAAGAAGAAAGAATGACAAACACTGACAGTAACAAGAAATTGCTTTATAATTTCCTTGTAGAGTACTGGTATGTACCATACTGTGCTGTTATTGTACTATCAGCATATTTGGAAAGAAATAGGTGTTAGAATCTATCAAATAGTCCTGACATCAACACCAGATCAGAGCTAGTGTGTAGTTCATTTGTCTGGGGAGGATATGAGGTGAAACAGTTTCCAACACTTAAATATCATGCAGTTACACAGGAGCAGATCAATAACAAATGGTATTTCTACTGCTGCATTTATCTTCCAAACATTCCAAGGTTCAAAACAGAGAACCCCTCAAGTAGATTGTTGTTACTGGCAAGTCACACTGATACAAATAAGTTTAAAAAGTTTTGTTTCAATGTGCTGTGTTGGCAACGTAACAAGAAAAAGCAGGATGAAATGGTGCAATACCTGAGTGCTGATATAGAAGGTATTTCATATGTATATTTTAGAAAAAATAATTCTGCTGTTCTACAGAGCAGATGCATCTGATATTTACTCCAGGCTGTGTAACAGAATCTGTTCAATTTTGATGGGATTACACCATTACAAAATGCACCTGAAACTAAGTAAGGCTTTCTAGGCTCTCAGTACAGACAAGGAAGAGAAATAAATTTTTTGAGAAAATGGCTTGTTCAGCTGGGTAAGGTGTCTGGTATGAATTATCCCTGGGATACACCTTTTCTTCTCCACTGACTATAAAGGGAGACTAAGATGAACAGATCAGACACAGAAAACTTACTCTGAGGTGGAGTTAGGCAAGAGGTATCACATGCTTCAGGGACAAATCATTGAACCATACATTAGTTTGGGTTGGAAGGGACCTTTAATGCTCACCTAGTCCAACCCACCTGCAATGTGCAGGAAATCTTCAACTAGATCAAGTTTCTCAGAACCCTGTCCCATCCAGCCGGACTTTGAATGTTTCCAGGGATGGGGCATCTGGCCCCTGGGCTGGACCCCTCACTCAGTTAATCTCTGTGTTGGTGATGGCTAGACTTCATTAGTGCCACTGAAGGTATTCGGGCATCATAGCAAAGGAGAATTCTGCTCATTAGGAACAAAAAGGTACATTTAGCTCCATAATACCAAAAAGAAAATGTCACATTGAATTCTGGTCACAAAAGATTCAACAAAGAGGTTTTATTATCCCATGGAAACACAGGTCCTTGTGGACCAAATTCTGAAGTGCTCAGACCAGCAAAGAGTCACAGAAAAGTCAGAGGGTCAAATGCTGTTTTACCATAACCTCAAACAAGGCCATTGGGGCCAGAAGATGAACTGCCACAGTGAGTTACACTAAGAATTGATGCACTAGCATGGGCAGGTACAGAAAAAGTCATACATAGCATCACTTAATGAAGTAAGACAGAGACGTGGGAACAGTGAAGATATGTTTGAATAGAGTAACCAGCAAGGAAAGAAATATATTTTACACAGTGGAGGGAAGACATGTAAGGAAAACAGCAGAAAGTTCAGATGGATAAATGCCATCTTTGACTCTGGGATCCTATCACATGCTTTCCTCATTTGTAAAGTGCATCATTTACTACTTACGAAGAGATTTTAGACTTTTGGCAGATATGAGCACACCTGGGGTTTTGTTAATATGGATGTGGGAGATGATAGCTGACAGCTGGTCTAAAAATACATCTGTGCAGGAGTGGAAGTGGTCATATTCTGCTGCTTTGTGGTGCTGGTGGGATCAATGACTTGAGGTGCAACAGGAGACTGCAGGAGAGTAGAAGACAGAACAGCTCTTCACAAGCTTTGTGTCTGTGACAGACCAATACTACTTGATGGCTAGAAGAATGCCTCTCAATTCATCCTATACAGTATTTCAGGGCTGCTTGCTATCACAAGCCATACTAAATTTCCCAGTCCTTATCTGGAGGAGCACAATACTCAAGATTTTGCTTGAATGAGAACATATTAGACCAGTGGATGTTGCGGTGATCAAACTAATTTTCTTAAGTATTGACAATTTTGCTCTCCGAAAAAAGCAGGGACCATCTTTCTGTGATTGTCTCCTGCCATCTCTCAGTCAGCATGCTGAAATGGAGCAAAACAAAGACACGTCTGCCATATGAATGTGACTTGTTTGTACAAATTGAAGATGTTTTGTTAAATCACCCACAAAATTATACTAGGAATTAAGGGAATACTGCCAGTGGCTGACAGAGCCCAGAGCCACGACTGGCTTTCCCCATCTTGGCCTTGTGGCTGTCAGGAGGCTGCTGCGAAGAGCAAACACCGGTCGGTCAGCCCTCACCCTCCTCCGGAGGGGAGGATGAGGACAGCATCTGCGGCTGCCTTCTACCCTGAAAGGATGAAGGGATCCTTGAGGCCCCCCGTTGCCCTCGTCGCGGCGGAGCTCCCTGACACAAGCCGGAGCCACTGCCGACAGGAGTTAATCATTAAGTCTCCCCCCAGCAGATCCGCTCCTGGCCGGCTCCCCTCAACCTCCCAGGGCTTCAGCCGTGTCCGTTTCTGGCCTGACTGAGCACCGCGGCTGGAGCGGAGGCTGGAGGCAGCGAAGGAAACAACTCCCCGCTACCCCTTGACAGCCACCTCCGGGAACCCGTCCAAGGCGGAGCCCCCTCCGCGGGCGCGGCCGTCTCTGCCCGCAGGGGAGCGATGCAGCCTCCCTGGAAGGCGCCGTAGGGCACACCTGTCCCCCGTCGCCGCCCCCGCATCGCCTCTCCTCCCCTTCACGTCGGCGCTCGGCTGACACGGTGTTCCGCCGAGGCGACAGAGCCCCGGCCCATGCCGCAGCCAGCGACCCCCGCGCCCTAAGGCCACCGCCTCCACCGCTCCCTCTGCCCCGTCCCCTCCCGCCTCCCATGGGGCAGAGCAGGGCCCGGTGAGGAGCATGGCCAAGGGGCCGGAGCAGGAGGACGCTTTCCTGCACCTCCCGGCCGAGCAGGCTGTGCCCGCCGGCGGACAGGAGGAGTGCTACGGTGGGCTGCTGGGGCGCGGCTTGCTGCCCTGCGCCCAGGAGGGGCTGCCGGGGCCGGCGCTGCCCGCCGGCATCAAGGCAGGTAAGAGGAGGGTGCCGGCAGCGTTCCCTGCTCAGCCCGCGGGCAGGGCGGGTGCTGCAGCCGGGCCGAGGAGCTCGGGGTCTGGCTGGGGGCGCTGCGGGAACGAACCCCCACCAGCGGCTGGAGGGGGCGGCGTGTGGCCGGACCGTAACGTTGCCCTCGGGTTTCTCTTCTTCTTGTCGCCCCTGGCGCTCAGAAACACAGCTCAGCAGCGAAGCCCTCTCCTCGGAAGAAGAGGATGCGGATCCTCGCGACGGCCCGCTGACAGCCGCCGACCAGAGCCCGTCTGCGAAGAAGAGCATCACGCAGATCATGAAGGACAAGAAGAAGCAGACGCAGCTCACCCTGCAATGGTAGGGCCCCGGTGGCCAGCCCCCGATGCCTGCCCTGGCCCCCGGGACCGGCGGTGGCCCCGGGCCCGGCCGCTCGGCGGGGACCCCGCGGCTTCAGCACCGAGCCATTAGACTCAAAGGGACCTTTCTCTAACAGCTGAGCCTGCAAGGAGGGTGACATCTCACAGTTATTTTAGAAATATTTGTCATTTGTGGGGTGTTTGGTTAGTTGGTTTGGGTGGTTGTTTTGGTTTGGTTTATTTTTTTTCGGATCAGCCTTCTCTACAAATAAGTACATCCCACCCCAAATTTCTGATTTTTGAAATTAGCAGAGGTTTGTCAGTTAACAGAAGTCTCTGTCAGATTCTCACAGCACATGGCTGTCGATTAAATGTACCAGCAAAATGTAGAAATGAAACACTACTCATGGATTACATATGTGAATGGCTGCTTTAATTATCCTTAAAGGCTATGGCAGTTAGATTTTCACTGTCTCATAAGGTATTTATTTTACATTTTATTCTACCACCCATGGCTTTGCTTCATTTTATCTGGGGAAAAAAGTTAACCAAATAAGAGGTCAAATTCTGCAGACATTAACTAATAAATATTTCTATTAAAGTGCACTTGAAATTAGGGAAGACTGCTGTTGAATTAAATGGGAACTTAATTAGCAAATGCAGACTGTAAAGAGAGATTTTTTATTTTTTTTCCTTCCAACTGAAAAATTAGACTATCCCAGTTATTCAGTTTCTTAGTCTAGATTACATCTGACTTCTGAGTGTAAATATTTAAGTCTGGTGAATCAGTGCAAAATTATCCAGTATGCAGTGTTTACTCCACAGTATTTTCTTACAGATTTGTGTAATTTGAGAAATAAATTTTTTTGCACTTCATCCCAGGAGAAGCAACTAACATAAAATGATAAAGAAAGAATCCAACATGACAGCAATGAAATATCCAAGGGTTCCGTTCAAGTAAAGACAGCCAAGTTTTTACTTAGGTTTTTAAAATTTTACTTTAATGACCATTACTTGGCACTTGCGTTCTGTAAATTATTGGGAAGCTACATAAAATGCATCTCCTTCAAAAAAGGCTGGTTTTTAATTTTCAGTGTGGTTTGGTCAAGAAGTAATGTTCGGGTCCAGAGTAGAAATTAGAAAGCAAAAGGAGGAAGAAAGACATTAGCTCTAGTGTTAAGGATACAGTGGGACAGAAAATGCAAGTCCAGGTCCCTGCTCTTAAGTCCTTTCAATGGACAGAGTTAAACCCAGGTCTTTCATAGTCTAGTTAGTGCTCTTATTCTCAGACTAAGGCTGACTCTTAGGTGATGATAATTTAATGATTTATATAAAGCAAAAAAAAAAGTCCAGACACTGAAAGACACTCATGAAGAAAAGGGACCTGGCTCTAGGTTTTTCATATTCTGCAACTAACCTAAGCACCAAGTGTGGAGTCAGTCTGTAGTTCTGTCAGGTTCAGCGTGAAAATTATCTGTGCTGTGATGGAATTCTTCAGTAAAATTAAAAAAAGAACAACAACAAAAAAGAGAGCAGTGCAAAAAAATGGAAAATACAATCAGGAGAAACAGCATGTTGCTTCTTACTCTGGCAGTTTCTTTCTTTACACAGGCTGGAAGAAAACTACATTGTCTGTGAAGGAGTTTGTTTACCAAGATGCATCCTTTATGCACATTATTTGGACTTCTGCAGAAAAGAGAAGCTGGAACCTGCTTGTGCTGCAACTTTTGGGAAGGTAACAAGTAAATGCCTTCATAAATTGTTAGACTAATTGTTTGACAGAATCACAATTTAGTGCACCTATGTCAAAATTCCTCTGAAATTCATGTTTTTTACTGCTAATGTACATGGAATCAGACTAACTTCAACTACACTGTTTCAATCATAACAACACCTTTTGGAGACTAAAACTGAAGTTCCCTTTTATTTATTGTTATTCCTTAAAGACACACAAAACAAAACAAACCACTCACCCCTCCCCCCCCCCCAAAAAAAAAAAAGAAGAAGAAAAGGCTTCCTCTCTGAGTGCCTTTTTTTTTTTTTTTTTTCCTTTTTGTTGATGACAGTAATAGGTTCTTTCCACAAAAAGTGATCGGACATGGGAGACACTTATAATTATATTGAAGGCAAAGTAGAGATGCAACACTAGAAACAATACTGGAAGAGGAATAAAAATTAATAACACAAAGAGCTCCTGAATGAAAAATTGTTGATTCAACAATTTCTGCCCTTCCCTACAATTAATCCTGAAATAATTTAATGAAAGTGATATATGAACTCTCCAAATTAAATCCTGAGTATATAGTGAAACAGGAAACCAAAAATGCTTCAAGGATCATCTTTTTTTTAAACACTACTGATCGAGTAATGGTTCATACTTAGCAAACTGCATTAATTTAATTGAATAATAATAATGGATTTAAAATCCATTTTATAAAATGTTCACTTCCTATATTTTCCTCTTGAATTGGATATATTGAGAAATTGTATGCCTAATTTCTGTTACACAGTTTCAGTATAAATGAGCTTTTCATTTAAACATTGTTTTGACAGTGATCTGTTAGGTGTATCTATTGGATCTACTTCTAGTACTGAATTAATTTTTCAGATCACACTTTTCAAAAAAAAATCAATGTATTTCTAGTAATTTCTGTTTGAAGACAGAATAACTAGAGGGCAGAATTTCCCCTGGTTTTGTTTAGATCTCTGAAGCAAAAGATAAAGTTGCATTTTAGGGACTTGAACAAAACAGGATCCTGGTGAAGAAGTCTAGATTTTAAAATGTAAAAGTGAAAACAGAAAGGGGGAAAAGGAGGCAAGACTGCAGATACACAGCAAGATGGACAAGTATGGAAGAGACTTTGCAGCATGAAACATGCTTAATCATTTATGTTGTGCTGAACGTGTCACAAGTATTTATTCATGAACACCCTTAGACCATATATTTACACTACAATTTTTCTATTAACAGATTGCTAAGAAAGTATACCAGTGTTAAAAATTATTACAGTTATTTTCTTCTCTTTAGACCATTCGCCAGAAATTCCCTCTCCTTACCACAAGGCGTCTTGGAACAAGGGGCCATTCAAAGTAAGGAACAATTACCTGTGTATCCGCTTATAGAACACATTTTAGGAATGACATGTATTTCCATGTCTCCTTAATAAATAATAATTGGCATAAATACTAATTACTCAGATGATACGCTGCGAGTGATAAATTTGGTGTACATTAAACTGACACAAACTCGAGAGATTGAATCTGAAAACTGCTGCAGGCATAATTTCTGAAATTAGACTGACTAAGTTTCTAAATCTTGTCGTCGTATTTATAGATCCTTGCATTTGTTGAAAATATATGTTAAAATGTTAGATATAAAAAGCATTATATAATACATATATCCTTTTTGCAGTTGCTCATCTTTCTATAAATAGTGATATTATTTCCATTTTGCAAGCCTAAAACCTTCCATTGTGTTCTGCATGTAACAACATGGATTCACTTAAATACACTATAAAAAAAGTGTTGTTTTAAATGGAGAAGAAGGTATATGTGTGCTCTTTGTTGTGGTATCTTACAAAACTCTGAAAAGCACACACAACCTAGAATGCAGTCATTTCATAAATCCAATTCATTTGTATATTTAATCTGTGAAACATTAGATTGTAGGAATAGATCACAGATCATTCTGTATCACCTATGGTGAAATGTTTGTTAGTTCTGGTTCTGACATGATGCTTTTGCCCATAATAACGTTAGGGTAAAACTGATGTGAACAGTGGTAACAAAAGTATTCCCTCACATCCATTTTGCTAATGAATAAGATAGAAACTCAAAATAAAAGTAGTAATAGAGGAAACTCAAACATTGTTTGTTTGGGGAAATTCTTAATTTTGAACTACTTATCCTTGAAAGACAAAGTTACTTAGGTCTTTCAGTAGTTTATAAGCAAAACTCAAAGCAAAAGGAGACTGAAAAGAAAAAAAACCCTACAAGACTGGTTTTCCTAAGTGCTTTGCAATATACTAGAAATGTCTGAAAGAAACATTTCTTACTTTTGTAATTTTTGGGAGTTGTTACATGTTATGCTTGTTTGTCTTCCTGCCTTAGAAATATAAGAAATAGCTACTTGATTCCACCTTAGTTTTGTTGAAGAATGCATGTGAGATGTCATGCGTGGATTTTAGATTTTGTTCCTTTTGTTCTTTTTTGTTTGTTTGTTTGGTTTTGTTTTGGTTTGATTTGGTTGTTTGTTTGTTTGTTGTTTTGGACAGAGGACTGTTCTTGCATAGTTTCAATCACAGAGTTACAAATTTGTAATCCATTTATCTTTTTTTAGGAGATAGTACACAGTCTGCATTGTATAGAGGAAAACTGGAACTAAAGTTAATTTCTCTTTTTGTAGATGACATATAGGTGCTGAATAGAGGAGTTTTGAGGACAGAAACTGTTAGAAAGGTTATTTATTGGGGAAAATAGGAATTTTATGTATTGTCTGCTGTGGTGAACTTAAGCTATGGATGCAGACATAAGGTAATGTAGACATAGCTTTACAGACAGACAGTTGCTGGTAATCTGCACAGGACTATTTGAAAACCTACTGATTCATAAATGTCTTGGTGAATTCTCACTGAGGTTCATAATCCAACACCTTTGGAGAACCACTTATAAGCTTTAGTGAATGAGATAATACAGGAAAAAACCTCCCGCATTCTCATTATATATTTATTCTGACATACCTAATGGATTGATAAACAAGATCCAATCAGGATCTGAACTTCTGAAACATATCATGTGTCTGCATAATTTAAGCACAGTAATTCAACTTATGTTAATCAAATGAGTATGTTTCAAAGGGGTATCTAGCTACAAAAATTAATTTTCTTGGGACAGGTGTCACTATATTCCACTTTTCTCTAAGACCTTTACAAATGTTAGTATAGAAATAACTCATGCCCAACAGTTCTTTGGCAGATTCCATATCCCTACTTACCTTGTTGGTATTATGTGTCAGATCATTTGGATTAACTGTTCTTGAACAATTTCCTCAAAGGGGTGAGGCATCAGCAGGTTTTGTTTGAACATCTGGCACTTGTTTCTCCTTATTTTTTTTTCATCAGAGTTTTCATCAGAGACTTTTCCTCTGCAATTCTCATTTCCACTAAGATACATTTACATTGATCTTGCTGTGCTAAAAAGATCCTCACAAAAGGCACAAATGACAATATATCCAGTTCAGAGACTGAATACAGCAGCAAGTAGTCATAGAGAAGTAGCAGCAATAATCATAGAATCATAGAGACATAGAATAGTAGAATGGTTTGGTTTGAAAGGGACTTTAAACAACAAGCTAGTTTCAACCCACTGCTATGGGCAGGGACACCTTCCACTAGACCAGGTTGCTCAAAGCCCCATCTAAACTGGCTTTAAACACTTCTGGGGATGGGGCATCCACAGCTGGTCTGAGCAACCTGTGCCAATGCTTCACCACCCTCAGAGTAAAGAATTTCTTCCTATTATCTAATCTAAACCTACCCTCTGTCAGTTCAATGATCTCTGATTGTCTGTTTTTTTTTATCTCTGGTGTTGTGGACCATATCCCCCTCAGAACTACAGACTTACTGAGGAGCCAATTAATTTCTGATTTCACCAGGTAGCAGTTTGTCACATCATTTACAGAAGTATTTCCATCAAATTATAATCAAGTTAAAGGACTGATCATCAGTTTTGGGAAATTACTAGTTAGCCTGTTTTTTATGGCACGTGCACTCTAAATGTTATAAGCTGTTTCTGGGTTACTGAGACTGGTAAGAGAGTTCTTACTAGCAGTTAAATCATATTTTTTAAAGCGTGGTAGTGTAGTGACATTGTATTATTTCTATTGCTGCTATCATTATTACCATATAATCCTAGTAGGAGCAGTATCAGTACAAACTATTCCTAACAGTGATGTTTTATTTGGCAATATTGCCTAGGAACTCTGACCATTGTCCAGGACTCAGTACTGAGTCAGATGCTGCAAAAGCATGAAAGGAAAGAGACAATTCTCCTCCTGTAGAATCATTGTTTTTATATTGCAAAGAAAAGTTAATTCCCCAGGAAAAAGGTACCTTACTGGACAATGCATTCATAGACAGTAACCTATTGATCAGGACGAAGCAAAGAAAATCAGTTCCCTTTTCCATCATCTTGAAAGTGACAGAAATTGTTTTTCTCCCACATTGAAACAAGGCCAAGCTCTTTCTAACATTTTCATGAGCATGAATTGGATTTGAAAAAAAGCTCCTGCTCTAATGTGTGAAATACAGTTGCTATTCTAAGGTGTGAGATACACAAATGTTCATTCCTCCTGTGATCCCGAGCAGCATTTGTCATCTCCAGTACTGGACAAAAGACAAACTTAAAATTGGGTCTAATGATTCCTAGAATTCAAGTCAGAGTCTCTTTTTCTCTGTGTTTACATCCAACAAGCTTATAAGTGGTGCCAATACTAAAACACTCTTTTAAATATTCAGCCAAGAAATACAACACATTGAACACAATTTTGTTAACAAAGTTCATTCATCTCATGCCTATACCAGTCACTCTATATTGCTCAATGTAAAGGAAATTTTCTATACTCCTGCTCAGCTGAAGAAGGCCCAGCACCATAAATACTACAAACTGCTCTCTTAGATGAGTATTTCATAAGCAACAGTTTTCTGTCCTGCAGGTCCTGAATCCGCTTTTTTGCATAGGTAATGTTGAACATACTGTGATCACTGATAGAATTCAGTTATAACCTTCACAGTACATGAATTACCTGAAGCAGCTATTTGGGAAAACGTACAAACTGCTCAATCCATAAACACAGAAGACTGTTTGAGCTCAAGTTACAATTTAATTTCTTTGTAGACTTTGATCAATGATGAATCTAAGCTTTTATTCATCATGTCTGAAAACTATTATCTTATTTATTAGGAGTGATTTAGTAGGTTAATAAAACTGATATGGCAGCTGGCCCTGTGATAACAAGTTATTGCAAGTCCCTGAACAGCTTAAGCCTATCATTTCCTTATCAGCTATCATTTGTGTCAGTGTATGCTAAAATCAGGACTGCAAGTAGCATAGGAACATATGTTACAACAAAACACTGAAATTAAAAGAGAAAAGCAGTTCAAATTGTTTTATAAAATGTTTGTTTCAAAAATTGAGAGTAAGTTCCTTCTGGTGACTGGTTAAAATTTATTAATTATACAGTAGAATTATAAATAAAAAAATACATATATACACTATATGCACATAAAAATATACCCATAAAGAGACAGAAGGCATTTGAAGATGTAGGTTAAAGATATTATCAGTGTGTCTGGGACTGGTATACTACTCTGAACAGGGAGCCCAAAATATAAGCTATTTAGTTAATGACTTTGGGTTGTAGGAGAATAATAATCTTCATACCCTATTACTCTATGAATTGTGCCAGACAGAGCATGAACAGTAAGATTATATTATTTTTAATTGTTTTCATGTCATGACTGGAAAACTGTATTTTGTAGTATTAAAAGTTCAACTACAGAAATCACTGAAAGAAGTCAGAGTGACAGCTGTTATGCCTTTAATACATATAGAATATGTACAGAAAATATCTATACTTAACAAAATGTTTCAATGATAAATTTTGATATTTTGGGGCAGTCCAGCGGGAATAAGTGTATTGCCTACCACTGGAAACCTGAGAATCTAAATCACACAGTAGTTCCTGTTTCTAACCCAAATATATTAATATTGAATTAGATGTTGAATAATCTAGATATTGAATCCTAACTTTGAAAGGAAGTAATGATTTTCCTTGCCTCTGGACCACTCCAACTTTAGCAGGAGGGAATGCCAAATTTGAAGTGAAAGTGTAAAGTTTTATTTTTAGAATTTAAAAAATGGCATACTATTGAAACTGGGAGATTTAAGCTATTAGAAGGAGATGTAGGCAACTGCTTGCTTACACTGTCAATGCAAAATGTATAGATAACATTGTTAAAGAAGTGGTCATAGCTCTATTTTGTTTTTCATCCTGTTCAATGGACAACCTTTGCAGTGTAAAGACAAAGTAAATGCTGTTATTTCAAAGAACCCATACACGCATATTTTCAATACCTCTTGTGTCACATCTAAAATTATTTAATTTTCATGAAAGAAGAAAAAATGCTTTTGTGTCAGAACTCTGACAAATATTAGGAATTTCCATGGCCAAGTCTTTAGGCCAAGTCTATAAGTTTAATACTCCCAAACTAAAAATGGTGGATGAAAATCTTTATGACTTTAGCTCACAACATAGGTGACACAACATGTGAGCCAGGGGACAACCATATAGCACTGTACTATTTAATGAAAGGTTCCATTGCCATCCTAAAACACACTGAGGTATCAGTTTGCTTTGATCAACCTGACTTTAATGGAGAAAAAGGGAACTGTTATGAGTAGATGGTCCTATGTCTGAGCTTTTATGTTAACAGGTATTTAAAAATAGTCTGTTCATCACATCATCATCCCTCAGAAAAATGTACTTACAGTGCAAAAAAACTAAAAGTGAAGAAAGAGGGGAGAAACTTTTGGCTTTCCTGGGGGTTGACAGGTGCCACAGTGATGTAGCAGTGTTATATAGACTCATCAGTTTCAGGAAAACACTAAAAGTAATGATGTTTAACAGCAGCCACATTTTGTCATGTTTTTGGCTGTAAAATCTTGAACTCACACAGCAGACTGTCCAGAAACAGAATATTTCAGCTGAGATTTTCAAAGCTACCTAGGCTAGGCAAATATATCATCCTAATGAATATTTTCTTATATATAGTTTACATCTAAAGCCTTTAGTCAGATTTTTAAATATAAAGCGCTTGATACCTGTGATAGTCCAATGCTAGAACAAACAAAATACTGTGATTTTTTTTTCAATGGGCATCACCAGGAACAGCAGAAATGAGATGAACACTTTTGTTAATGTGCTCTATGAACTATTTGCTGGGGCTTTGTGTCTTAAGAATGCATTTCTTCAAGCTTTTGAGAAGTTTCAGTGAAATCAGTGCCATGTGTTGCATTGTACTTCTGACTTAATCGTGGTTTACACACAATGTACTCGAACTGCAAGTGTTTCTTCGAAGCAGCTCGGTTAAACCAGCTGCCGTAGCATTTTCAACCTAATTTTAGTAAAAAAACAAATGAACCTGAGTATACTATCCATAACATTCTTAGACGAATTTGGTTTAACACAATCAGTTTTTAAATCTATTGAGTGGAATTTATAAGACAGAGGCTATCACCTTTGACAGATGAAGCAAACTTTGCTATGACCAGTAAAGAAAGAGCTGCCCCCAGCTTGCTCCCCTGCCCTTCTCCTGAAGGTCACTTATTTTGTAGCAGAATCAGTGGAAAGCAGTAAGTATCCACTGCACAGCCAGTTTTCCCAGCACCAACATCCCCTTTAGCATCTTTGCTGTCTTCAATTAAGGTGCTGGGCACAGCACTGCAAAGCCTGAGCAATGGGCTTATTTCCTTCTTCAAGCTCTGTTTAGGAGCAGTAACCTCAATGAGAGTAGCAAGGCAGACAAATGTGGATAAGAACTGCTCAGATGGCTAAATAATTCAGAGTTAGTCAGTCTACAACCTGACAGAAGAGTGAATGAATGACATGTTAGTATTTTTAGTCTAGGAGGCTGAACACTAAGTTATAAGGTACACTGGCAAGCTATTTTCAACTGAGAAGTACTCTGAGGGACTGTCTAAATAAAACAGTGGTAAGGCATAATGTAATAATATATAATATAATAAACCTGGTAGATCAAACTCAGCACCCTTTCAGCAAATGAAGTCAAATGAAATGGCATGCATATTAGGGAAAACAGATGTAACATGTTTCTGTATTTTCTGTTTCAGCTACATTTTTTGTAAGAGAGAAAGTATTTTAAATTTAAAGAAGGTCCTGTTCTTGAATTTTTGATAAAATCATGACAATACTGTTTTCCATGAGACCAGATTTTGTTCCATGTGAGCAGAAGGAATTATTAGGCACAGTTTAGAAAAGTTTTCATAAAGCATTTGAAATCAGTTTGACAGCTTGCTTTACTTGACATGACACTCATAAATGCTCCTATTTTTTTTTTTTTTTTTTTTCCTCACAGGTACCACTATTATGGAATTGGCATTAAAGAAAGCAGTGCGTACTACCATTCCGTGTATTCTGGAAAAGGCTTAACCAGGTACAATAACACAACTTCTGAGACTTAGTCAGTGAAGGTCTAACTTTAGTCTTCCCTCAGAAGGTATTTGTAGGACTCTAATTTTTTTTTCTACGAGAATTAGTATTGCAGCTTATCTCAGTGTTTGTTTTAAGATGCTGTTTTAGATATTTTGCGAGTGTCTTTCAGTCCATCCCCACCACAATCAGTGTAGAGCTGCAGCAACTTGTAACAGAAGAGCATTTGCTCAAGTTTGTATGAGGCAGAAAAATCCCATTTCCAGGACACTTGTCTCATTCTGTTTGCTTGTGTGTCACCCTATGAGTTCTTTCCCGAGGACAGCTTTCCATTATGAAACGTCTAGAGAATGGTGTGAAGCTGGCACCTGTGGGGCAGGAGGGAGGGGTCTGTGTAGATTAATATTTACAGGTCCTTTGACTGGCTAATATCAGTTTAAACCTAACCCAGGAAGCTCTAATTATATTTATTTAAGGGACAGCTAGTAGGATCAATACGTTACGATAGCTGCCTGTTGGTTTGCCAAAGATTAATAGTTCGTAAAACAAATGTCTCTGTTCACATATGGCTTGAATGATGGCTTTCACTGTCTATGGCAGTATACCTGTATAAGTGGGACTCTAAGAAAGGAAAGGAATAAATGAGTTTATAATCACACATAGAAAATTCAGCTGGTGGCAGATTTAGGTTATATCCAAAGAGACCTTTTCCAAACAATAGGACAATTGAAAAATTGAGGGTAATGTTTCCAATGATGCTTAAAAGGAGGGCTCTCTCCACTTCAGGACTTAGGGTGTAATAGATTGAAATATGCTATTTCCTTGTCCAGTATTTATCCAGAGCTGTGGAGGTGTTGCTGGTACACAGTGTATTATTCTTTCATAATACAGAATTATTTCAAACAAACTGTTTATCTAATTGACTAAAAGACAGTTAATTTCATTCAAGGGAATATAATAACTTTTATTCCTCAGCTTTATGTCAGGCAGTGACTGTTCATGTAAAGCTCTGTCCTTGCACAGTCTAGCAGCAATGAATGCAAAGAAAGTAGAGGTCATGCAAAATTCCCCACAGCTGGATTTCTGACAGCATACACACACATAAAGATGGTATAAATACTCTCTAAGATTTTCAGGAATACTCATGAGATTTCACTACTTAGGAACATTTTCTTTGTGTTAGGACCTGTACTTTCCTGTATGAGATTGAATTTTCAGGGTCCAGCAGTCAAATTACCTCCCTAGCTGATTGAGAACAGAAGCTTAAATGCTCATTTTATACAGTCTGGACCATCACTGTGGTTGGATTTTTCTGTGTGAAGAGAATAAGGCAGTATCCTAGGCTTAAGAACAAGCTTCTGGATAGGGAAACAGTCAGGCAGTGTAGAGATTCAGAACTGAATCTCCCAATTGCTGGCTGCTGCATACAGTGATCCATAACATCTGTCCTTTATCTGATGTCTCTTCTAGTAGGTGAGCTATAAATATGGTTCCTGGATCAAGCCTGGGGCAAAAATAGGCAGGAAAAATATATGGGTTGATAATGATGTCAAATCACATCATGCCCATGCACAAATATGGGCATATGGAGGCTTTTACCACAAGGTTTGTATGTTAACTGGCAGCTTGACCAGAGATTAGACAGGACAATGGGCCTCAGTTTAGTTGCCTAAATATAGGCCTCTACACTGCAATTTCAAACTTAATTGGCATTCATATATTAATATTTAGGTAAGTGAACTGAGTACTGAGTCCTTAAATGCAGGATTGCACATGCTTGAATCCTTAAATTGTAAATTTGACCTCCTGTTTCTTTTAAATATCAAGCCTTGCACTCTGAAAGGAGCACACCTAACACCAAAAATGGTTTGTATCCACAGCACTGTGTGAAGGGTAGTTTTAGCTAGCAATTAAGGCTGTGGAAGAGCACTGCTAGCAGATGCTGCCTCACATTTTTGCTGTACATTCTGTGTACGTTTTGCTGAATATTCAGAAATCCAGAGTCCATAACAAATATATCTAGCTAGGAAGTTAATTAGATCTATGTTGTAATCATCTGAGTAATGCCTTCATCTATACTTATCTATCAACAGACAAGGGAACACTGTAGGTAACATGGGCTGAATCATCATGTGGTGGGAATTGTCAGGCACCTCTGTCTGGCCTGGGCAGGAGGAATTCCACAACTACTCAGCCTCTGTTTTTTTGTCCTGCCAGCAGAGCATCTCAGCAGCAGGAAACCACAATATTACCCCTAATAATTATAAGACTCTACGTTGCCCACAGTATCTTATCAGTTGGCAGCTAGTAGTACAGGAAATAACAATAATCAAACAACATTTATCATTATACTGATCCATTAGAATCGCAATTATTACACATTCTTTCTACTTTAGTAGTTATAATTCCAAACATGTGCTTTCTGATTTCCGCATAGAAGATAGTCTGATAGTCCAATGACTTCACTGAGAATCTCTGAATAGGATATTCACAACACATTTTTACTAGTTGATAAATCTTTGATCTCAGAAATGAATTGAATTTTATCAAAATAGTACTGTGATGAAAAAGAATAGGAAATCACTCTGATTTCCTAATTTTCCCAAGAACTGTAAATTCTATATATACTTTTTCTGCTCTGAATTTACTCAGCTCTATCAAAAACTGTATTTATTTCCTCATAAAAACCTTATAGACTTGCATCTATGCTACCCTTTTGCTGTTTGTGAAGTTGCAAAGATCCAAACAAAAAACTGAAACTAGATTTTATACTTTACTGTTTAGTCAATGGTCTGAAGCTTCATTTTTTATACGACATCAGTAGGTTTCCAGATATCCTCAGGCATTTGCAAATCAGTGGAAGAAATTAAGAAAAACTCCATGATTTTTACCATAGTTACATTTGGAAAAATGTGATAATTTTTTAAATAGATCTATTATTTATATATATATACCTATATGTACATCATCTCTACAAATGTTCTGCTTAGGAAAAAAAATAATCAAATGTGTTTCTTTTCAAAGGTTCTCTGGAAGCAAGCTAAAAAATGAGGTAAGTACTGTAGCCTGTTTCCTTTTACTTCTGTTGTAATCCAAATATGAAGTGACCTGTAATTTTCTTCACATTAATTTCTTTGAGAATTGTAATAGTATTTTTCATTAAATATTAGACTGCATAACCTTTTTGATGATGCTGAGTATTTGCTTCTCTAAATATTCGAAGAAAAATAAGATTGGAAGACACCTTCTAGGGTTCCCATTGCAACCCATTTCCCCATAACAATAGATGTTCATAATATACCATTTAAAGTAAAGGATCAAGCTCTTGCTTAATTTTTTTAGATGTTACTTTTCAAGGAGGTCTTTTTCAGAATCTCATTTGTCTGACTGGAAGCCAAAGAGAAAGGTTTTTTTTAATAAACTGAAATTTTTGCCTTCTGTTCAGGATTGACTTTATTATTTGTGTTGTGATATGTCTTTTTGTGGCTTTTGCTTGCTGGATGGGATAAACAGCAGCTTTTAGTAATTTCTGATAGCCTTATGGCCTTTCACCATACCAGTTCTGATTTTAATATCTTTAGAGTAAAAAGAAAACCATAAAGCCTTGTAAGTGGCATATTTCCAATTTCTATTGGAAGTATCCCTTCTGCTGACCCCTGAAACAGGATCTGGTTTTGATGGTTTTTGTTCTCCCTCCCACCCCAAGTAGTCTACATTTTCACAACTCTATACTATGGTATAGTCACTGTCATTATGGTCATGTCTATACTAGAAAATTATGTATTATTGTACAATAAGGGTTAAGGGCTGAAAAAATTTTTTCTTTGTTGCTGAGTTCAGCTGGCATGGAATATCCTGCATCCATATTACTGAACTCCTGAACCTGCAAAAGAACATAGGCACATCTCAACCACATTGCCACAGAGAAACATCCCTAACATGCAGTACCTGTTGAAGTATAACCAGAAAGTGTTTGGGATACCGCTAACTGGCGTGGGCCAAAAGAACGCCAGGGGCCATTCTGAATAATACTGTTCCAGTATTGCCTGGGAGTGTTTCCTGACACCATTTAACTTACTAGACTAAATACACCTTCTGTGATCAACTGATACACAGAAAGCCTTTCACTTTTTTCATTTCCATAAGCAACTTCTAGATCATAGCAGACATTCTTATTGGTCCCTGAGAGTGTAGCTTTGCTCTGTTGATTTTCATCCCCTTTATTACCATTATCTCAAAGCCATCCAGATCTTTCTACATGACCTCTTGATCTTCCTCTGTTGATGATTTCATTAGCTCACGTCAACCAATTTAATCTATGAAATGTTCAGTGAAATCAGCCCCAAGTTTGATCTTTGAGAATCTTCCCTTCAATCCCTTTTCAATCAGTAGTTTCCCTGTCAATATGACTTGTTAGCCTTTCAGCTGGAATCAGCTTCTTAAACATCTTTACATTCTTTTACTAATCCCCACTCTCACCAGCATAACTAATCATTTCCCATGGTGACACCACATCAAGTATTTTAGTGAGGTTGAGATAGATTAGATTTGCTGCATTTTCCCTGTTCAGATAATCAGCTATCTTATCAAATAAAGATAGTGCTATGCTGTGGGATATCCCCAACAAATTCATGAGCACTACTGCAGCATTCATTTGTTCAGTTTTGGGATGGAATATATCTGATTCTCTTGGCAAAAAAGAATACATATTTACTTCCCTCTCTGATATGGTATTCCCAGTCTGTCTTGTAGTTCAAAGTCAAAAAAATCTGTCTTATTTCTGCCCCAATCTCCCAGAAAAAATGTTCACAGATGACGTGGTAGATATGTGAGAAAGGATACATCAGTATGAGTTTTTGATTGTCTATCTCTGTGTTGTATGAAATTATTTAGACAGTTCTTAAAAAAGTCTTTCATAGTCAAAACTGGATTACAATAATTTCAGCCTATGGAAAATTTTCATCATACTTTCCATTAATATGAGCAGGTGATAGATATATCCTTACTCATTTGCTTTAAAGTACATGCAATCAGGTATTCCAGAAAGATTTACAATGATTGCATAAGGTCTAATTCCCAGTAGGAACATAAAGACATTGAAAAGATGTTGAAGCACTGATTGTCTAAATATAATGAGTAAATGGCATTTGAATGAACACTTATTGAGTGCCAGGGACACTGTTTACTTCTGGTATGTTTTATCGCATTTTCTAGTATTCTCTCTGTAGGGGGAGATATCAGCAAATTCTTTTATCTAAACCAGTTAGTGCACCATTAGAGTCTGCATGGTTAATTAGGCAGATAATATTACTGTCATTATCTTAATGTTAAATGGCCATTAGAAACAGATGGCCTTAAATTGAAAGGGCAAGTGGAAGCAGGTTAAAATATTAAGCCTAGAACTGAGTCACAGTCATATATAAGTCCATTAGCAATGTAAAAAACATTTCAGACTCTCTTCTCTTAAACCTCCCACCACAAGCAGTGCTTCTTTTAAATGAGCAAATCCCTTTTAATCAGAGCTTTTAATATATTTTATGGGTAATTGCATAATAAAATTACTAAGATTACTCCTGTTATAAAAGAAACCCCAAAAGATCCTACTTATACTAATAGGCAATTATAACTCTGCAAAAGTATTGACACAGAAAAGTACTAATGTTTCTAAATTTCTACAATTTTTTGACTTAGAGCTTTATATATGTTTAAATAGTAGATAGCATAGGCAAAATTCATTTACATAGTATACTATTTTGTTTCTTGCTGTCTGTTTTGGCAGACACATCTCCCTCTAAAAATAGGGCTGTATGTATGTTGAATAAGTCAGTTACAGCTATAGTTTTCTGAATTCGGTATTTGAGAGAATTTCACTTGAAAATGGCCTCAAATTACTGAGTCAACATTTATAGGTATATAATTCCCTTTGCACACTTTTACACTGTATGTAACTACTATTCCGACTTTAGTGAAATCTGACTGCATGAAAAGGGGTAGGAAAAGGTCACTTCAATTTCCATTCAAATGCCTTGTGCTTGATCATAAATTTCATCCATTAGTACAGAGGGAATCTGCGCAGAAGTAATGGATTTACCACAGGAATATGCAGAAGGCCAGCTTGTGGCTCTGTACACCGACTTGATGTAAGGACTGGTTAGGCTAAAATGGAACAAAGGGTTTCAGCCAAATAGTCTTCTTCAGATTTGAATGCAATCCTATGAGAATAAGTACAGTTCAGTCAGTAAGGATAGAATCATAATACAGATTGTATTGATTCTCTTGAGGATGAGGGTTTCACCTTAATTACATCATTTGGGAGCTTAATAGGCCTAATAAGGTGTGCATTATAAGTATAAACATAACTACCCTATATTACTACAGGATGTACTCAAGATCTGTTCTCAGTCTGTAAGTAGAACAAGATGTGCCTACAATATTTTAGATATCACAAGGTAAGGAGACTTAATATGTGAAATCTAAAAACTGAAAGAAACTCTCAGATCAGCAGTATTTAGCATAATTCATGAGGAATTTATCTTGTGTCCAGGTCAATACTGACCGTGCCCCAACAAAATGGAAAACACTAAATGGGAATATCTTACTGAGAATGGGGATATTCTTCCTGGCATGTAAAACTGGGACTTCATGTCAAGTCTGCCACAATCACAGAAAGCTATACAATAAATACATGGTACAGAAGTATCCATAGATCATATATACCGTCACATCCATAATGCAATAAAATATTACCAAAATTTGTGATAAATTAAAATAACAGTTGGCATAGTAAAGGAGCTGAAATCATGATTGCTGTGCTATCAGAGCAGGAAGAGAGCAGGGGAGAACAGTAATATCTCCACTACTCTCGATCCTTGCACTAGAAAGATACATATTAAATAAAACTGACGGTCTTTTTGAATCACAGGATCACAGTCCATACTGTAGAGAAGAGGAGTATTATACTTTAGCTTTTAAATATAGATTGAATGCAAAGCTTGTAGAATTCCATGAAGTAATGTGTCTGAAATGCTACTTCACTCTGAAAACTGTGTTTGGTGGAGTTTAGATCTAGACAAATATTTAACAACCTTCCTGAGCTGGTGTCCAGATACTGATAAGCATCAATATTTTTGAAGGATTATTTGAATGAAAGTATTCTGGTATATAGAGAGACTCATGAGATAATATACAAGTTAGGCATGAATTGTTGGTTTCAGTTGTATCGATATTAGCTACTTGAATGTTCCTTCTTTTCCCTCTCCATTTCAGGGTGGTTTTACTCGTAAATATTCTCTGAGTTCCAAAACTGGAACACTCCTACCAGAGTTTCCAAGTGCTCAACACCTTTTGCTTCAAGGATGCATTTCTAAAGACAAGGTAAAATGTGAGCTGCTTCTCTTCCGACTTTAAGATCAAAAATCTGCCACAGAACGTTTCTTCATATCTTAGGCTTTGAGGTATTGACATGAAAGAGCCAGAAATGTCCATAATCAAATAGAGGTGACTGATTTATAGAGGGGGCAAACCTTTACTGACACCGATTAACCGGCTTTCCACTGGAAAGGTGGTTGAATTATTTACCTATTAACTGACCCAGTATTTTACAAACTGATGGTATGTAAGACGGGGAGAGCAAAACAAACAAATAACTGAGAGTTGTAGTCTTTCCAAATGCCTTTGGATTTAAGGTAAATTTTGTTCTGATTAGAAGAGAACAAATAATTCACAACAAATAATTAGATGAACTTTACTCTCTTTCATTGTTTGAAAAGAGACTGAAAGTCTGAACATTCGGGGTTTTTTTTAATTACTAAAATCATTCCTCAAATCAATACTTGGTATTACTTATCCTAAGTATAACTATTTAGTTAGAAGTATCTCTCTCATATTTTATGTCTTTGACTCATTGCCTGTGTGTTTTGTCTGTGTTGTTTCTGGTCACATTACAAGCTGCTCCATCCCTTAACTCTCCTAAAATCTTTTTATATACATTGTGAACTCTCCAATTTAGCTTCCAGTGCAGGTCAGGATGGTGACTGTTTTGAAATAGGTTGCTTTAAAGCTTTTTGGTTTTGAGCCCTTCCTCTTAAGTTTTTTTCTGGGAAAGTAGCGAAGCCTAGGATTCCTGTAGTGAGAAGTTAAACAAAGGGAGTCAGCTGTAAATCTTACAGTTCCTAAAGAAAGCCCAGGTGTACTCAGCAGTGTGCACCACCTGTTGCTATAGTCTCCATCAGTGAGTTGACATCTCTCATATATATAACATTCTCATAATATTTAAATCTGAAGAATATTTGAGGTTTCTTGCAGACCCAACACAACGTTGTAAACAGAACTGATTTTTACTACTCCAACAATGAAGAAAAAGTTTCAGCTCTTTTCCCTTTCATTTTTCGGTCAGCAGCATTTTCCATGACTGTCTAGGATCAGACTCATGGACTTATGAGGAGACTGGGAAGAAAGATGAATTTCTGTGTATCTCCCATACTCTCTTTCCTTGCTGCTCTTTCTTAATTTCTAATTCTCTTATTTCCTGTTTGCTTTCCTTTCCATCTTTTCCTTCCTTCAGCTTATCTGAGCAAGGATTATCGAACATAAGATGTTTAGATACTCTGTTGAAGACTGTCCATACATGAGGTTTGACTCCTGCATTAAACTCCTAGAAATTTCTCGCACCTGAAATCTCTGAAGAGTCCATAAATGTAGCATTCTGCACTAAAATAGATGGGGAATTTCTGAACTTAATGTTTTTGAAGAAAACTTACCCAAACTCTAAACTTCCATCAACCCCTTTCAAAAACAATTCTTTAAAATGTTCTTGGATTTCACACTTTGCCATTGTTTTTCAAAGATACATAGTTACAGAAGCAGATCTGAAAGTCAGAAAAGTCTACTTTCAAAGAAATCTGCATGCTAAACCTGTTGCAATGATGGTACTACGTTCATCGAAAGCTGATAGTGTTTTGCTGGAGAAGTTCACAAGCTGTGACAAATTTTCTGTGATTCAAGACATAAGAATGGTTTTGCTAGCACTTTTCTTAAAATAGTTTAGTGTACTTCTTATTTGTTTTATAATTTGATACAAATTAAAAAAATTACTGCCTTTTTTTTTTTTTTTTGAATACGAGAGCACTCCACTCAGATAAAGTAGCCTGATGAGATGAAAGGGAGTTCTGCTTTTTAAAGTTCAGTTCATGTAAGGCAGTGATTAAACTTTGACCAAATGACTGGCAGCTATTTTCTCATTTGTCCAAGTAGATGATGTTTCAGAACACTCATAGACGCCTATAGTAGCCTAATGATTAACTTGCACTGCTCTTTGGGATTAATCTTAGCTTCAGAAAGGTGAATTTACTTTACCATCTGACTGGATAATCTAGCTATTGCCTTACTTTAATATCCACACTTTCACGGTGTATACATGTTTGGATCCTATATTTCTGACAACAACATAAATCCTTGACTTAAATAATGCTTGACTAATAATGACTTAAAAATGTTGATAAAACTAGAGATGAGTGCCCTCGTCATCACTTCTGGATATGCAGACTTCCTACTTGTAAATACACATCACAATATATTTTATATGTTTAAATATTAGCTACAGAAAGCAGAAACCTAGATGACTATAGCATTAAATTAAAAGCAGTAAAAAAGGAGTGATCTAAGAAACTCAGTTTTATCTTTCTTCCTTCCTTCCAAAACAGGTAGATACGCTTATCATGATGTACAAAACACACTGTCAGTGTGTCCTTGACAATGCAATTAATGGGAACTTTGAAGAGGTAAGGTTGTTTGAACACACATTCTTGGTATATATGCACAGGGAGCCAAGAAAGCTTTATTTGTGTCTATGAATCTGGTTCTTATTCCTTTAGATTCAACATTTCCTGTTACATTTTTGGCAAGGAATGCCTGATCATCTTCTTCCCTTGCTTGAAAATCCCATCATCATTGACATCTTCTGTGTCTGTGACTCAATACTGTATAAGGTAAGCATTGAGCTACATGGATATCTCAACCACATTACAGGTTTTGCATCTGTAAAAACATAGAATAACAGGATGCCATGACTGCTTTCTGCCTCTGCTGTGTAAACCAGCAAGGAAATAATTGAAATAAAGAAATAAAATGGGCACACGTAAGAGCTGAACTCCAGTCTTAGCTCTGCTTCACACTTGGTGTGTAACCACAGGCAGCACACTAACAATGAAATCCTGACCTATTTGCTTGAATGTAGCTAAAAGAAATGTTCATGTGCTTCACTGAAAAGGCTGACTAAGGTAATCCTGGATGAAAATGGAAGCCTTGTTTTTACTTAAAAGATTATTATAATTTCTACCAGCAAAGAGAGGCTGTGGCACATGGGTGAGGTGATTCTACATGCTGATCTGCTACTCATAGGTGTCAGGCCATGGTTTCATATTATGAAGTTGGAACAATACTGAGTTAAGATATTCCTGCCTCTCCTGCCTGCTGCACTTCATATCTGTGTTCTGCAAAATGTACCAGAAAAACTGATACACTGTGAACTGCTTTGGGTCAAAAAAAAAAATAAAATTAGGTAATACTTGTATGCAAAGCTTTTGTGCCATTTGAGTTCTTTGATCTTGTTCATGGCATTATCACACAAATAGTTGAAACAAAGTGAAACTTAGGAGTGTTGCAAGGTCTGGATTAGATGATATTGTGCTGGAGAAAAAAATTAAGTAATGCAGCAAAGTTTCCTGAGTTTTTCATTTCGAAATTCAGATCAGATTCTTAATAGCTGCAAAGTACTTTAAGCTTCTCTGATAGGACATGTCATAGAAATAGAAAAGGATTGTCATACAGATGTCTCTCTAATAGATTTCATGTCACATATTGATGGGAAGAAATAACTATTGACATAACAGTAAATACCAACATGTCAAAGCAAGAGACTTGCTTTGTTTGGCCCTGATGCCCTATTGTAGTCTATCTGTCATTCTTCACTGACCAAAAATATGGGAAACATCCAGAAATGATGAAAATATATATTTCTTAGAGGCATATCAATCTCTGAAGTAAGACGAAGTGCTTTAGTTACTGCAGGGAAGTAAAGGTAATTAGCATTGAGAATCATAATTACTACCCAGGAGATGAGCCATTAAGCCTCATTTACTTGTACTTTACATTGTACTTTGAGTTTATGAGTTTTTTCCTGCTCTAAATGTGCTGTCTCAATAGATTCAATATTAACTTTATTCGTGATAAAGATTTAATGTGACAGAAGAAGAAATACTACAGGAGCATTAAACTATAAATTGAATAGGACAGAATTTCTCAAAAGTTCATAAATTTACCATTGAGCTTCTTCCTTGTCTGTCATTATTTCTTATTTATAATCATGTGAGATATTCTGGACAGCATAGTGACAGAAGAAAAGAGGAATTGCATTGGATTGTTAGCAAACAATTTATATCAGCAATGAACAGAGATTTTTGTGATATAGGCTAACAACTTTGCCCTCCACAATAACAATTCCCAGAGGCCATGCCAGATGGCACAGTTTTTGCAAAAAGAGTCACACACCATACCTAACTATGGAGTACCATGGCTAAACTCTGAATGCTTTCAGTGCCATGTCCAGTTTGGCAGAAAGAAGAGTCAACAGCACTCAAGGACTTGGGAGATGCTTGAGTATCTGCTTTACAGAGAACTGGTGATGCCAGAAAAGCCAAAGTGTTTATGCACCACACTTCTACTGATTTCCCTACTGGAGGACATGTGAGATAGGATGTCTTGGTTTTTTTTCTTGTTTTACTGGTATGCTGGCATGCATTATGAATGGGAGCTATCTATGTATATAAATACCTCACATGTTCCTATACAATATTGACTGGAAAAATCTAGGTATATAAATATCTGGACAATAGGTTAAATGGCTTTATTCTGTAAAAAATTCTGTACTTATCACTTTGCAGTTCAAGTAGGCAAGACAGACATGAATGAATGCATAAATGGCCAGTGGAAGCTTGATATAATTTTCTGTTAACTTTTTGAAGGTTCTTACAGATGTACTCATCCCTGCAACAATGCAAGAAATGCCAGAAAGGTAGGTATTTGACAATAATCATGCTACATTCTGGTTTTTAGGCATATTCCAAGTAAATAGCAGTAATTCTATATCCTCACAGTATTTATACTCATTTTTTTAACAGTAGACTATGTGTGACAAAATACTGTCAGCTCTGAGGACACCCATAGGACAACCTTTAAATATTACACAATATTTTAATGTCCCAATTTTTCTAGAGAAGGTACAGGTCAATATATTGTCAGTTTTAGCCTAATGATTGGTCATTTCCTGTTTCCTTTTGGTAACACCTGAGGATTAATTCGTAGATAAGTTAGTCATAGATTGAAACCCGATTATTTAAACTAATGCAAGACAATTTTTATTGATGATTCTCTAAACTACGGGGGTTTTTCTTCTTATAGTTTACTGGCAGATATAAGGAATTTTGCAAAAAACTGGGAACAGTGGGTTATTTCCTCTTTGGAAAATCTACCAGAAAGCCTGAGAGATAAGAAATTGCCTATTGCAAGAAGATTTGTTTCCTCCCTGAAACGACAGACATCATTCTTACACCTAGCACAGGTAAACAGATTAAGACTATACATTCAAAAATTTGTTAGTTATAATCAGTGTACCTTTCTGTCCATGAGATATAGTGCATTACTTTTTCAAGTTTGACCTTTAGCCATGGAATACTCACATCTTGTGCTTTTAACCATGAAAGAAGGAAGTGACTGGAAACAGATCTGACCCAAACTTCCAATTTTTGTAGTAGAAAAGAGAGGAAAAACCATGGGTTTAATGGTTATATTGAACAGCCACCACTGCAACTTTTGGCAATCAAATGATGAAGTGGAATACATGTGCATTTAGTTTAGTTCCAAACTGGAAAATTTCAGATGATCTTCCTTGCCTAGCAAAGGTTTGCTGTCTTGTCCATGATGTTCTTCAGTGAGCTTATTTCTGTTTGAGTTTTGAGCGAAAAGAGAACATGGGAGTGAGAGGGAGCTGGGGACTCCAAGGCTGTGTTGTCAGGCTACAGGTATCTTCAATTAGGAGTCACATCCACAAGATGGTTTTGTAGATTACACAGAAGGATACAATGCCTTTTGAGGAACTTCAGTGCTAACAGCTTGGGCTTTGAGGTGGTCATCCCCATGAATGACTGTAAATGCACCATATATTCATCTTGACTTGGTTTTCTCTTTCACAAATATTAAGGCAAAAGGAGCATGTGGGTGATATTGTGAAGATGATATGACAGGAAGGCACATTAGAAGAACATTAGAAGTTTGATGAAAGGGAAAATATTATCTCATCTGATTTGTGAAAAAATCCAGCCATGATAGTAAAATTAAACATAAGGTGATCGATCCCCAGATGTGGGTCTGTCCTGGTTTTGACTGGGACAGAGGTAATTTTGTTCATTGTAGCTAGTGTGGGTCTATATATTGGATTTGTACTGGACACTGTCAATAATTCAGGGATGTTTCAGCTACTGCTGAGCAGTGTTTACATAGAGTCAAGACCTTGGCTTCTCACACTGCTCTGCCAGAGAGAGAGTAGGTTTGGAGGTGCACAGATAGGTGGGAGTGGACATGGCTGGGACAGCTGATCCCAGATGACTGCAGGGACTTTCCATACCATATGGCATGATCAGCAATAAAACTAGGGGGAAGTTTGGTGGGGGATGACTGCTTGGGCAGTTAGCTGGGCATCAGTCAGTTGATGGAGCAGTTGTTTTCCTTTACATCACTTGTCTTTCTTGGGCAGTATTTTTCTCTGGTTTTGTTTGTTTGTTTACTTTTTATTATTATTGCTATTGTGTTTATTTTTTCTTTTTAAAAATTATTAAACTGTTTTTCCCTCAACCCGTAAGTTTTCTGACTTTTTCAATTCTCTCCCCTGTTCTATGACAAGGTGGGGAGTGACTGAGTGGCTGTGTGGTGCTCAGCTACATGGTGGGGCTTACAAACCACAGCAGGGTCTCAGCACTTTACCTTGCTTTCTCTTGCAGATTGCTCGACCAGCACTGTTTGATCAGCATGTGGTGAATTCCATGGTGTCAGATATTGAAAAAGTTGATTTGAATAGTATTGGTTCTCAGGCACTCCTTGCAGTCTCAGGGAGCACAGACTCTGATGGGGAGGTCTACAGTGAATGTAAGTCCATGGTGAAATATTTGTATCATTATAATTCACTCTTTCATTCCATGCCACACTATTTTACTTGGACTGGCTGGGACAAGGCGCACATAAGACACTGCATTCTGTAATCTAGTACACTGTTAACTTCAGTAGCTTAAGAAAGCTTGTACTGGGAAGTCATCCCAGCTAGATGACTTTAAATGGTTGCTGAAAAATTATTTTACATGAATATTTTATTTTTTTATGAATATGTTTTTTTTGCTTCAAGTTGATCTTTTAAAAAATAAATTATTTTCTCTTTAGTGCAGCAGCTATTTTTCTACAGAGAACAGAGTGAAGTATAAATTTTGAGGGTGTTAATTTTCATATGCATATCTGTTTTTGAAAAATAATATAGCCTCTTCATTAAAAAGATAACTTTTGTCATAAAAGTGATGTTTATCAGAGTTTAGAGAGCTGAAAAGGGTAGCAATGTGTTGTCCTCTAAGTATTATTTCTTTGTTAATGAATCTTTGCTCTCTTTAATGGTTTATAATCCTATTCACATCTTCATTTGAGTTGCCCATTCTCTACTTTTTGTGTAGTTGTTTTTTATTTTATTCTTTGTCTTCTTGCACACTTGTTAAAAAAGAAAAGGAGAAGAGAAATAACTGGTCATTCAGGCACTTTTTTGAAAATGGGAACTGAGGAAGTTAACTTTGCATAACATAGTGAGGGAGAGAAACTTGTATGATATAAGGGAAACTTAAGACACTACAAATCTGCCATATTACAGATAAAACTTTACTACTAAACTTAGTATTAGAAAGGTTTTCAAGGTTGAATCTTTCAAGGAATGAAAAATATAATCTTGTTTTGGTTTTATTTTCCTGTAAAACTTCATTGTCTTACAACCCGTATCACTGTAACACTTAAGTAATTAAAATATATATATGTGTGATGGATGTGTGTCTGCTTGCTTTGCTGGGGAATTACTTATTTCTTCGTGGCTCTAATTCTCTGCTTTTCCTTTCCATGCTACAATATTGTCATATGGCTGGTGAGTGGCTTTTTCTCATGTTCAGAATAGAGTGCGATGATATGTTCTCCTTTTTACATGGTAGATGACTCTATTACAGTGTTCCAAGAACTGAAGGACCTTCTAAAGAAGAATGCCACTGTGGAATCATTTATTGAATGGTTGGATACTGTGGTTGAGCAAAGGGTTATCAAGGTACCTTTCCAATGTTCTGCCTGACTCAAGAACAAACCTTACTCCCCTTACTCCTTACACAGACCTTTATGCAGTCCTATTGGTTTCCAACTTGGGATTCTCATCTCTACTCTCCTTACTGTAGCAAGTGTGAAAGATTCCAGTGCTGTTAGATCTAATTAATGATGTTGAGCATGTTCAGCAGTCTTATGTGTGTGACCTATTAAGAAACACTGTAACTAAAACACTAAAGTCAGCACTTCCATAAACTATACATGAAAAAAACCCTTCCAGCTTCTGTGTGCATGCAGAATCACAGAGGTATTTCTCAGTGAGCAAGGTGAGCAAAAACTGTTCCTTAGAGAAGCAATTCTTTCTTTTATGGCATTCAGATGGTACTGTATGTGATATAAGTTACTGCAGAGGGTGGATTCAGAAGGTAGCCAACCTCCAGAAGGGTTTCTACATACCAGGATGAAAGATACAGTTTTGTAGCTTTGTAAGGTGCTTAACACAGTAATTGATGATTTTGATGGGGTTCCCCTTCCCAGCTCCAATTTACAAGATGCATTATCAGCATGACTATTTTATATGCATGTAGTTATACAGGGACAAATATACTACAGCTCAGAACAAAATAAAGGAGTTCTGAGTTATATCTCAAGTAAGAGGTACATACCCAATTTGTGACTCTAATAACTGTAAACTAGCAGAATAGGATGTTACACATTGCTTGCTAATAGTTGAACACAGATCTTCTCATGAGACTTGTCCTATTTGGAAAAGTAATAACTTATCTATCATTTTAGGTAGTATCTTGATATGAGTGGATGCAAAAGGATGAGACAGCTCAGTTAGCTGGCAGAAGAGCTGGCAGACTGCCAAGTACAGAAAAACCATGGGCACGCCATTTTTCCTTTTTGTGCCTGTTTTCCCAAGTTTCAATGGAGACAGGGATAGTTTCTTTCTTTTTGAAGTACTCCGAGTTTCCTAACATTTGCTGACATTTGTGAGCAGCGCAATGAGGAGCTTTGGACGACTTGGGGCAGCATAGCCAAAGCAAGTCCTCATCTACACTCAAGTCTTTAGTCAAAAAACTCCCACTGAAGCTGAGCAATCTCAATTTATTTTAGAACTGAATGATTATGGCCTAAAATTCATTCCACAATTTCAGAAGAAAATTTCTGATAAACAAGTCAGGCAGAAAAGGTGAAGCACTTTTCCATTCAGCATCTACTATGTGCTCCTGTATCATTAAAGTTAACAAGTATGGTTCATAGCTTTGCTTTCTTGTAGTTAAGGGGAGAAATACCAACAAGTTCTGATATGAAGCTAGGTCAACTAAGCAGAAGGTAATAATTGACAGAACATGTAATCCTTCCATTGCTGTCTGCCTTCTGTTCACGCTAAAATGTGGCTACTGTCAAACTTGCACAACAACTTCTTTCTGCTTGCTGTTTAAAAAAAGTAACAGGGCATATGTTACCACACGAACAAATCACTGCCAGAACAAAGTGACAGTATGAAATGAGCAATATTAAAAGCATCACTTTGATCATCATGATAGCAAACCATTCTGAAAGAGAAAGTCTGGCCAGTACTATACAGATTAAAGTACAAGGACTAATTTCTATCCCCTGTTTATGTGGAATAACATAGTGCCAGAGGGTGGAGGTTTGTCTTTCTTTCTGCCCTATATTTATAGAACAACTTGGCACCTTTAGTA
Organism: Pyrocephalus nanus; assembly: GCA_038380795.1. Lineage (NCBI taxonomy): Eukaryota > Metazoa > Chordata > Aves > Passeriformes > Tyrannidae > Pyrocephalus > Pyrocephalus nanus. Next base: position 49,324,751 of record CM076260.1, read on the forward strand.
CTAGAATATGAGGTAATCTATGTACCTTCAGGGCATATCAAGGCACAAGCAGTAAGCAGTTTGTTTCATTTAACACTGACATTCTGTGAGATCTGCACTGCAAAGAGAGGATCCTGCTTTTTACCACATTAGGACACACATTAAGAAGATACTTTGAATCAACCAGCTTGATTCACTCTGTCCCATTAGCCTGAGTCAAAGACTCTTTGAACCCTCAAACATACTGAATTCTTCCCTCCTGTGTGTAGAAAGTAGGTTAGCATATTTAACAGTGTTTTACTATTCTCTTTCAGGCAAGCAAGCAAAATGGGAGGTCTTTAAAGAAGAGAGCTCAAGACTTCCTTCTGAAATGGAGCTTTTTTGGTGCTCGAGTGATGCATAATCTAACCCTAAACAACGCATCAAGTTTTGGTACCTGAGCATTATAAAAACACTCATATTTTGTACATATATGCCAGTACTTACCACCTTTTCTGAGCAGATGAACCTGTCCTAATCTAAAGATTCTTTAATCAAAGCCACAAATGCTGTGTAATGGGTTTTTCAAACTAACATTTCATCTTAAATGCTAGCCATATTTTGCTGATGACTTGTGTCATTTTTAAAAGTGTTGGTTTTTTTAATTGCTGTTTGATATTGTTTTATCATTTAAGTGCTAAAAGCTTTGCTTTTTTTGATATGGCAATGGAAGTATAACTGCATAGCTCATTGTAGGAGACAGAAGATTTGAATCATTTGTTTAACCTGAGGATCAGATTGATAAAAAATTACTATTGTGTAGAAGATTTGTGCATGATATGTTTTCATAAAAGCAAAAGAAATTTGGCAGTAGCCTCACATTTAATTCTGGGATCAGCAGAAAATCAATTTCTGTTTTTTAAAAGTTACATCCATCTTTAGGAATGTTTACATTTTGGAAACATTCAGGAAGAATCTTTTATAAAATAGAAGATGGCAGAACTAGTGAAACTAAATCTAGTACATAATTTCCTAAATTTAGTCATAGGTACACTTAGTCATAGGTACATAGTCATAGGTAAACTGTTATCTAAAATTCAGAGGATTTTTGAAATGGCTGTTAGAGACACACACGTTTTTTAATGTGATGTATCCTTGAAATAAGGTCAAAGACTTCACCAGTTATTGTCTGGTTATTTAGCACAAGACAAACAGAAATAGAGCAGAGGCATTCTAGCAGTCTTCAGCCTTATCTAGCTCCACTGTGTGCCCTCTTCAAGTATAAAGCATGTCTCACTTTCATCAGTATGTTTCTTTGATGTAATTAGTGGTCAAATAGCCTACAGGACAGTAAACAATTGAGCTAGGTGGGCCAGTGCAAAGAGAGATTAGAGCTAGAATTTAGGCACTACTCCTTGTTGGTCTTGCCAGGTCATTTAAAGTCCACAATTATTTGTTTGTTTCACTGGCTTCTTGTAGAATAGTGAGAGATGGTCACAAAGATAACTCAGCTACTCTCTCTCTTCCAAAAGGTTCTTTTCATTTAATCCGCATGTTACTAGATGAGTACATCCTGCTTGCCATGGAGACACAGTTCAACAATGACAAAGAACAAGAACTCCAGAATCTACTGGACAAATACATGAAGAATTTAGGTAACTGAAACTTGGATCTTTAGAATGTACTTCTGTACTTTTAGAAATTGTTATATTTGTTTAACTTTAAACAGAAACAAGTTTGCTCTGTTTTCCTGAAGTTGTAGTTATATGCAACATGATCAAATTCACCTGAAACATTTGTAACCATTCACTCAGCAATTCATTCACACCTTCCACCATAGTTCATAACATTTTGTGGGAATGTGAATACAATGGACCACAAAATTTGCTTGAATGCAACAAATACTTTTAGGTACATCCAAAGAGCCGTGAGCTGAAGTGTGAAAACAGGTATAAGTAGCAGAAAGGGCAGGAATTCCCAATTCAGTTTTTCTCCAAAGCCTAAATATGTAATTACACCTTGAACTGGGAATGTATGAAATGTTACCAAAATGCAAATATCCCTGCAATTTTGGAACAAAAGTTTGGAGCCCTGTTTAGCATCTTGGTGGAGTTTAGCATCTGGATGAAGTATTACTATGTGAAAGAGAAATAAAATTATTTTAATACACTATCCTTAACATTTTTCATCTACCAGGCCTCTTCAAAGTTAGACAATTTGAAGTTATATGCTCCAGGTCCTTTGCTATAAAAAGAATGAAGGTGTATTTGAATGAAGTTCGGGTCCAAGTTAACCCTTAAAAACCCAGTGAAACTTCATTAGGTTCCATAGAATTTTTTTTAATTAACATTAGCACCAGTACTCAACTTGAAATCTGCACTTTGCTGAAAGAAACTTGCATAGAATTTTTCTGACAGTAGGTGCTGCATTTCTTTTAATTCAGCCTCCAAGAGAAAAACCTGTTCTATGTGCCAGTTGCCTTATCCTTGGGTATTTAGGTGAAATACTTGAAACCATAAAGTAAAATCATTGTTTCCACTGCAGAATAGCAAAACTGACTTTTATCAGTAGTCTGCAGAAAACTAAAGAATTATTGAGTATAACAAATGCTTTTCTCTAGATACCCACATGAAACAGTTCAAGTATTCTAAAGTTCCCATTGTTAATTCTTTAGGATGAAGTGTTGAGCCTGATTCACTCTTAGTGCAATTTATTTCATTGTTGACATTTACTTTAAGGGAATAAATCTGATTCATACCTTCCCTACGATGGCTTCAGTAAGGACCTGATACTGTGTGATATAGATCTGTGATCAGGGAAAATGATACAAACATTTCCACCAGGAAGATGAAGGCTAGAGCAATATCTGTATTCGTTGCCTACATGCAAAATATGCAGACTTAACAGGGTTTTAGAATAACCAAACAAAGATACAAAATAATTGGGTGGCTCATTTGCTGTCTATATGCTAGGAGTAAATTTATGTGCAATGAGCATACATAAAAACTGACAGGAGTTTTGATTTACTCCTTCAGATGCAAGCAAAGCCACCTTCACCGCATCACCAAGCTCTTGCTTCCTAGCAAATCGTAACAAAGCTGCTCCTCTGCCCAGTGATACTTCAGTCAAGAATGAGTGTCTAGCAGAGCAAACCTATGTGTCCTTGTCAGCCAGCCAGCCCAGCAGTGTACCTTCTGGTCTGAACCCCTTCACCACAGGAGACAGCGAGAACATGCAGCTGACAGGTATGCATCAACTCTTCCAGCTTCTCCTTCACCAATTTGCTTGTTAGTCTTCCAGTTCACAGTAACATGTTGCTGTAGGAGGGGCAATGACCATATGCATTTATAAAGACCTCTAGTAAACAGCATTACATGAGCTCACCTTCTGTGCTGATTTATAGAAGGCAGCAATGGTAATTACCCTGCCAGTAATAGTTCCTCTTGGAAAAGTGGTTAACTATCTTATACCTCTTGGCTTGGTGAGGTTCTTATGAAGAAAGAATGAACAATAACATCTGGAGCACAGAAAGATTGTAACTGCTGGAATTTCCCACTGAATGTGGCATCTCCAAGCTGGAGAATGAAAAGGGGAAGTTTTAAGGTCTGTAGCCAAGGATTAAAAGCTGGGAGTTGCATAGGTAGAGGCTAATGCATGTCTTTTGTAAAGGTTTCAAACAGTAATGTACACTTCGCTAGAGAGTTAGTATCTTAACAGCAGTACTGCAGTATGGGGGCTAATCATAGCTGATGTTTATTTATTCCAGATCAAATGGAGCTGTCTCAAAGCACTGGCCACCTCATGACTCCACCTATTTCACCAGCCATGGCCAGCCGAGGAAGTGTTATCAACCAGGGGCCAATGGCTGTGAGACCTCCAAGTGTAGGTCCCGTGTTATCGACACATTCACAGTGCTCTTCTTACTCAGAACCCCCTTATCAGACTTTGTCACAAAACAATCAGAATTACTATGGAAACAATTCCAATTACCAGGCTATGTTCAGAACACAAGCCCATTCCACTTCAGGAGTTTATGACCACAGAGCAGAGCACAGCCGGTTCAATGCCTTGAGTGAACAGCAGTTCTCCAGAGACTACTTCAGCAACAGTTGTGCTGTGTCTCCATACAGTGCCAGATCCCCTTCCAGCTACGGTCCCTCAAACATGTCTCAGGACACGCACAATATGCAGTTTCTGAATACCGGGAGTTTCAATTTCTTGAACAACTCAGTGTCTACATGTCCAGGAGCAGCATATCCTGCTAATGCTTCCAATGGTATTAATACATATTTTCTTTTTCCCTTCTGTTTCTCTTTCCTTGATGGAGTAAAATACTTTTTCTCCACTTTTTCTTTTCTATGAAAGATGCATTTCAACTCTTATTTATACGTTCCTGTTTTCTACTTCTCGGATGACACACAGAGGTGTAAACCAGCTTAATAAGCTACTGAAGGATTTATTTTTCTCTGGTGAATCCTAAGTTGACCTCAAATGCATGTGCTGGCCTATGCTAATCTTCCTTTGGTACCATCACCCTGTCTTGCACAAAGGAAGCAAAAGCAGCATGGCCTTGTCATTTAACAATCTCTTGAAAAGCCCCCAAAACATCTACCATGAAACAGAGCAGAAACAAGATAGTTTACCTCTGGGATCAGCATAATGGACCATTCTAGTCACAGGGTCATGATGGTGAAACAAAGTATAAAAATGTGCATTAACAGTAGTTTGAGACTCTGGCCCTCCACCTCCCTCTTGTGGAGGAAAGACAATAGTGGAAATGTTACTTTTATATGAATTTGTATATGCAGTAAGTATGTATTACCCTGCAGATTTTTTCTCCATATACACTTTCCTTGGCTGTGAGCTTCAAAAGGGAGCACTGAACTATGGATAGGGCTCCCCATGGGGTCTCTTACAGCCACCGATTGCAGGCTATGTTTGATTCTGAATTTAGAAGGGAAGGGCAATTTTCTGTACTGAAGGCACAGACTCAACCATTAGTGTCTTTTTGTTTCCTTGTTACCACCTCTCTTTTGGGTCAATCATTGCATATGTTTCTAGTGTTACTAGGCTCTATGTGTACATAAACAATCTTATTCTCAAGTGCTTTTTGTCCAAGGTTATCACAGGCTCCTAACCTACCCAGTAGTTTCACTCATTTTTTTTTTTCAATCTTCTGTCAGTAGGATATTATGGAAACAGCATTAATTATTCAGAATCTCACAGACTTGGAACAATGGTGGATCAGCATGTTTCTGTAATCAGCAGTGTAAGCAGCATTCGATCACTGCCATCATACAGTGATATACATGATCCACTGAATATCTTGGATGACAGTGGAAGAAAACAAACGGGCTCATACTACACAGAATCCTCACCTTCAATTGTCTGCCGGACTCCTATGCGTAAGTACAGCAAAAAGCTGAGGAACAGCTATGAACTTTATAGCATCCTAGCAAGTGTTGAGTATTAAACTGTAGCTCACATATATTACATATAAAATGCAATATAGAGGTAAAAGAACTCGGTTCTTTGGATTTATCATGTGTTTTCCTTAAAATTACAGGACAATGGGTTTAATAATTCTTTGCTCCCATAAAGAGGTCTATGATCCATTGTCCATAAGGAGTGGAATGACTGGCCTGAATTGCAGAAAAATCTAGTTTAGGAAACACTTTCTAGCTATTAAGAGAACTAATAACAGACCAGGATTTTCTAAGGTCTGTTAAGGATCTTCACTGCCAAACACATCAAATGAACCCTGGGTCAGAGGAAGTACAGAGGTGTCTGTACTTCCTGTGGTATAGTTCCCATCCTGTGCTCCAACAACTGTGTGTATTAGGCAAAGCTGCCACTGACAGTGAATTTTAGGCATAAATACCTGACTCGGAAGGGTTTGTGTTGGTATATGCCTTAAACAAATGGCAGCTGAGTTTGGTTTCACATTCCAAAAAGGGTTGCATGGAAGCTATAAACTAAGGCACTGTTTGTTTCTCCAAAAGATTACATCTTCCCGCTACTTACCTGTTAACCTTGCACAGAAGATCAGACATTTCCATCCTTCAGATGATGTGCCAGGTAGAAAAGAGGTTCCATCAAATGAAATTGGATAGTGACTTCTGTTAAATTCAACAGACTGAAAACTTGCAATGAGGGTAACCTTTTTTTTCCCCACAGCTTCAAACTTGCAAACCACATCTTCTTCACAATGTATGTACGGAACACCTGGTCCATTCCCTTCTCAGGAAAATCTGGAGGTCCATGGCCCACCAAGCAGAGACATGGTGTCATCGTTACCACCAATCAACACTGTCTTCATGGGAGCAGCTGCTGGAGGAACCTGACTGGGAGAGACGTGTCAGTGCCTTAAGATTAATTTCCAGCTCCAGACATTAAGTCTATGAAGACAATGCCTTTCAAGTTGGTGGAATATAAAAGTATTATATATAGGTGTTAGAGGAGCCATTTTAGAGATATTAGCAGCCATCCCCAAATAAGAAAATAGCTATATTTAGATTGGGTCCTGCTTGTGAATCTCTCAGGATTGTTCTCACCATTACAGCTTTTCAGTCAGAAATTTAGGGTAAGAAGAAAGCCACTGATTCTTGCAAGCAAGACTAAGTTGTAAAGAAATTATTGCATCTATTCCTAATTTATTAAAAATGCTATTTTAGTCTTTCATTTATATATTTTCTTTTTTCTTTTTTTTTCTTTTTTTTTCTTTTTTTTTTTTTTTTTTATAAAAGATGTTTATTTAATGCCTGTGTTGCTCATTATTTATTAGGACCACAGAGTAACTGTTTACTTTCTCATATTTGACAGACTGTCAAATGTATGTATCCTACCTCCTATGGAAATGTTTACAAGGTCAATTTTTACAGTTTTAAATGAAACTAAGCCAAATTCTTAATTTTTTTACTGTTGTGCTCTGAAAAGTCGATTTCAAATGTTTAGTGCCTCCTCATGTAAGTGAAAGTCCTCAGGAAATAAATAAAACTTGTTGTGGGTATTTTATTTCTCTGCCTTTTAAAATAAAACCAAAAAACCATGCAAATATCATAAGCTAACTAATTTCAGTACCCTGCTACTGAATAACTGAAGTTAACTGAACAACTGAAGTAGTTGAATAAATAAAGAAAATTAAACTATGCCACTAAATGTCATGGGATTTCAGAACTACTTCTAGTATGAGCCAAAAAGTTTTGCTGATGGAAATCCACTAAAAATATGTTCATCAACTTTCATGGGTTTCATTCAGCTGTATAAACTGAAACCAAAAATAATAAAAATTATTAAAAACTATTGCTATTTTAATAAAAAAATGTTTTAAAAGTGCCATGATTATCTGTGCACAAACATACATTTTTTTATGCGTTTGAAGAAGCCAGATTAAGAATATTTGCCAATGGTATTACAGAGGACAGGGAAGAGAACACACAAAACAGACTTCTTGCTACACATTCATGAAATAACAGGTCTTACTTTGTAATCTGCTTGTCTCAACAACAGATTCAGTTTTGGATTTAAATCCAGTCTTCTGAGGATATTTCATGTCCATATTCCCATTCAGCCCATTGAATATATGCTGAATATTGTGGAATTGGAGTGTAAGGCATTTTTTGGTGGAAGAAAATGGATGATACCATGAAGAAGCTTTTCTTTCTAATTCTATATAACTTCCTTTAGCATCTTCTATCATGAGAAGCCTGACTGCAGCATAAAAGTAATAAAAAGCATCCTCTGGACTAGCTCATGAACAATTCCTGATATGAAACACTTTATGTAGAAACAAGAAACCATTGTTCAGTAATAAGATGAGGGAGACTTCAACTCAATTGCTTCCTAGTTCAGGATGAAAACTTATGCTGTGACCAAAAATGCCATAATGGTGTAAGAAAGCTTTGGTTTCTACAAAAATTCACAATGACATGTAGTGGTAACACTGACTATTCAAAAAATATTAATTGGGCAGGGCTTTGCAGTAAGTGAAACAAGTAACGCAAAATAATTCTTTCTTCGTGACTGTTCAGAATATGATATATTTTCTTATAAAATGAGTCCTATAAAAGTCAGGTCCTCTATCTATGCAGGTGACCTCTATAATAGACAAATGTATAGTCACTGACAGGAGAGGAGATCACTCCCATTCCAAGTGACATAAGATGGAGAAGGGGAGTGCAAAGGTAAGGGATATACCGCTAGGACAAGGAATATGTCACTATTCTGAAATGCTTGACTCCCTCTGAGGACAAGTGGCATGGCACAAATAACTACTTTAAACTTCCAGATTGTTGAATATATGTGGGAGCAATATGTAGAATTTAGAGGAAGTAGGCAATCACTAGCAGACAGGGTCTTAGTCTGTTAGGGCCTACATAAAAAGAACTGGTTCTTGGTACATAATTTCTCATATGGGATTTACATGCATAATTTCCAGTCATTTTCTTTTTTCATGTCAAGCATTTTGCATTGAAGCTCGTTGGGGTTTTTTGTGGATTTTTTTTGCCTTAAATTAATGTATCTGCACATTATCTGAATTAGGAAACAATCAAACATCATTAAATGTGCATATTCTTCTGAAGGCTGCATAATACAAAGTAGTGTAAAGTGTCACACAGTTGCAAATCACAGTTCATTATGAATAGTAAGGAGAAAAAAAAATTCTAATATTCAATTATTCAGTTGAGAGAATTCTCTCATAGTGCTGAAGAACAAACCAAACCCATCATAACTGTAACCAGCAAAACCAAATGAGAAATTTCCATTTTGTGACCCATTAGTTCAATCAAATATATGGTTTGATGAATTTAGTAAGTTTTGTCTGTGGGAAATGAAAAAACTCTTAGCTTTAGTGAATACCCCATGGAAAGATTTTTACCTTTTGTAGTGCAACAGTATTACAGTAGAATCAATGAAGAATCAATGGAGTTGCCAGTTGGTGTTCTTGTACTACTCAGTTCAGTTGCAAACTTTGTGGATGCATTAATACATTGGTTTTAATATATACATGCTTAAAAATCCGTGATTAAAAATTGTATATGTTGAGTACAACCAGTGTCAAATGAATATTGCCTAAGGGGGAAAAAAAGGCATTTTTTTGATTTTTTTCTGAGAAAGTAAGATGAAAAATTAAATCCTTTTGATCTATTTATTGTTTTCAGTGAATTTGAATTAGTGCTAGGAAAGGCAAAAGAGATGCGTGAATGGGTCAAATCAGCTTCCACTTCTAAAATAAAACTGATTCTAATACAAATTATATCAACCAAGATGAAGCAATATTGGAGAAAAAACAATTTTCTTGTGTGCCTTGAGGGCATGCCTAGCAGCACAGAATTTGTGCTGCAAGAGAAGTGCAGTTCTTTGACCCTGAAAGTAATTAGGACCATGGGAATATCACTCCAAACTCAAAATTAGTGAGAAAGTTGGCCTCTATGTCTAATGTGTAGTGAAAACACAGTGAAATAGCTTCTAAATTTAAACCTGTGTATTATTCTGTTTGAGTTTATGGTCTTGGATTCAGGCTACTATGCTGGATGAGGTTGCACAATGCCTGAGTTTGGCTTATGGATCTTGCCAGAAAGGTCTGCACGGTGTGTTTAACTCAAAGTAGTTAATTCATGAAAGTTCTTTGCTTTCCTCTTAGTGATATAATCAGGATGGAGATTAAACCTGAGTTAGCTTTGGCATTAAGATTAACTTCAGGGGTTGGGTCAACATGAAGCTGGAACCATGAGACAATGGCAGATTTAGAAGTGGTCAATAAGCTTGACTTAATGCTAGTGCTTAGAGGGACCCACAAACTATGTTTAGTTCCAGATAGAATGTAGGGAGAATGATATAGATTTACGTGGGCAGGAGCAGGTAAAAGTGAGTTGTTTCTGCATTTAGTAGGGATTGTTGAGCTTATAAAAAACTTATTGTCAGACCAGACGATCTAGTTATGATTCCTTCAAGGTCTGGTCTTAAGAGTAGACTTAAAATTGATTTGAAATTTACATTCGGAAATTAAAGAAGAGGAGCCATTTGGTTAAAGCCAGGTCTAGAAGAAATGAGTGAAACTAATTTAAAGTTTTAGGTGATGGAGACCACATTATCAATCACTCTTCTGAGGCTGGCATTTCTGGAATCTGAAGTTATGATTGGGATTCAAGCCAACATGAAGCAATGAATCTGAACTAATTATGGATTTAAGACCCTAATGTATCTATGCTTATTCTTGAAATTAATAAGAGTAATGTAGATTAATAAGAGTGATGTAGTTATTATCATCAGCTAAGAGTTGAAATGAAAATCTAGGACTAGGTTAGTAAGTTCATTTAGCCAGGATCAATGTACATCTAAATAGTCATTAGCTGAAACTTCTCTGATGCAAAAGAGATGTACTTTGCACAACCAGAGATCGGAATGATATCTTTAATGGAAGGACTGCTGGATTTGTATCCTCTAGAGAGATGCTGCATCATTGTTAATGATTAGACCTCAAGTAATTAATATTACTGAGATGGTGAAAGATCAGGAAAACAGGAGATCCTACTAAAACCTATGCTGCTTCCATGGTCATCAGACACTTGCAGCAACTACCAGGCTCAGCAGAATCCCTCCTCGCAAGGATTTGAGCCTGCCAATGAAGGTATAACCAGATAAAACAGGAGAAGGGATCTGAAATATGGGAGGCAAAATATTGTGCTCATTGCATAATAAGTGACACCAAATATCATTTCTCTACATTTAGAGTCTTTGTTATTTGCACAGTTTTTTCCCATTTAACAATTTGTTCATGTTACAATGCTGCACAGAGCAATGGTTACACAACTGGGAACACATAAAAGATTATATTAGCAGCTGAACTAGGAAAATCTACTTCCCTTCCTTTTGGCTTAGTTGATTATTATCCTTGATCAAATAAAGGGCCACATGTTCATACTGCCCTTGTGCCCTGGTTGCTACAGTAGAAAGAGACATACAGTGAAACTGAACATTTAGAGTACTATATGCCTTTTTGACTCCTGTCATATTTAATTTTCCCATATAGTTCAGTTTTGCTCAGAGTTTATTGATTAGTCACCTGTTTTGCACCAAGATACAGAGAGATCTCTCTAAATTTAATAAAAATTACATGTTTTAGAAAATCTCCATTACAGGAAAAATACAAAATGTATGCACTACAGAAGTGGACAACAAACAGCCCTTCCTTCCTTTCTCTTATGTTTTTTACCAAGCTTCATGTTTAAAGTGTGATTAGCTTTCAAAAACTGGCCCAAATGTACTGAATTCTCTAACAGCATCTTTCTCTTGACTCTAAACGTTTTTCCCATGTAGGTGTGACATCCACAGACTGATGTACTGGGTCCGTGTTCCTGCACACCCTGCATACCCTGGGAAACTACCCTTGAAAACAAAGGGGTCCAGGAGGGATGGACATGCTTCAAGAAGGAAGTCTTGAACGTACAAGAGAAGGCTGTCCCAGCCTGCCGAAAGGCATGCTGATGGGGAAGATGACTGGTCTGGCTTAACAGGGAGATTTCAAAGGGAATTAGGGTGAAAAAAAGAACCTACCAATTATGGAAAAAAGGCCTGGCTACTCAGGAAGAGTTTAAGAATACAGTTAGGTCTTGCCAAAAGAAAATCAGAGAGGCAAAGGCAAAACTTGAACTTGGTCTTGCCTCTTCTGTTAGGGATAGCAAAAAGTCTTTCTATAGATACATCAATAGCGAAAGGAGGGACAAGGAAAACCTCCATTCTTTAATGGACATGGGTGGGAACATAGTTATCAAAGATGATGACAAGGCTGAGGTATTTAACACCTTCTTTACCTCAGTCTTCAACAGTAAGACAGGTTGTCCTGAGGACTGGCTGGAGCTGGCTTCTGGAGCTTGTAGACAGGGATAGGGAGCTGAATAGCCCTCCTGTAATCCAGGAGGAAAAAGGGACCTGCTGAGCCACTTGGATCCTCACAAGTCTATGGGACCAGATGGGATCCACCTACAGGTGATGAGAAAGCTGGTGGAAGAGCTCGCCAAGCCACTCTCCATCATTTACTGGCAGTCCTGGGTCACTGGGGAGGTCCCAGATGATTGGAAGTTGGCTAATGTCACACACATCCACAAAAAGGACTGGAAGGAGGACCTGGGAAACTCCAGGCCTGTCAGCCTGACCTCAGTGCCTGGCAAGGTTATGGAGCAGATCATCCTGAGTGCAATCACACAGCACCTACGGGATGGGCAAGGGATGAGAGCCAGCCAGCACGGATTTAGGAAGGTCAGGTCCTGTCTGACCAAGCTGATCTCCTTTTATGATCAGGTGATCCACCTGGTGGATGAGGGGAAGGCTTTGAATGTGTTATATCTGGACTTCAGCAAAGCCTTTGACACCGTCTCCCATAATATACTCCTGGAAAAGCTGGCAGCTCACGGCTTGGACAGGGGCACTCTGTGCTGGGTTAGGAACTGGCTGGAGGGCCGGGCCCAGAGAGTGCTGGTGAACGAGGCTGCATCCAGTGGTGTCCCCCAGGGAGCAGTGCTGGGCCCAGTTCTATTTAATATCTTTATTGATGATTTAGATGAGGGGATTGAGTCCACCATTAGTGAATTTGCAGATGACACCAAACTGAGGGAGTGTTGATCAGCTGGAAGGTAGCAGGGCTCTGCAGAGGGACCTGAACAGACTGGAGAATTGGGCTGATTCCAACGGGATGAGGTTCAACAAGGTCCCAGGTGCCAGGTCCTGCACTTTGGCCACAACAACCCCCTGCAGCGCTACAGGCTGGGCACAGAGTGGCTGGAGAGCAGCCAGGCGGAAAGGGACCTGGGAGTTTGGATCAACAGGAAGCTGAACATGAGCCAGCAGTGTGCCCAGGTGGCCAAGAAGGCCAATGGCATCCTGGCCTGGATCAGGAACAGTGTGGCCAGCAGGACCAGGGAAGGGATTCTTCCCCTGTACTCAGGGCTGGTGAGGCCACACCTGGAGTGCTGTGTCCAGTTCTGGGCCCCTCAGTTCAGGAAGGATATTGAGGTGCTGGAGCAGGTCCAGAGAAGAGCAACCAGGCTGGTGAAGGGACTTGAGCACAAGTCCTATGAGGAGAGGCTGAGGGAGCTGGGATTGTTTAGCCTGGAGAAGAGAAGGCTCAGTGGAGACCTCATTACTCTCTACAACTACCTCAAAGAAGGTTGTAGCCAGGTGGGGGTTGGTGTCTTTTCCCTGGCAGCTATCAGTAAGACAAGAGGGCATGGTCCCAAGTTCTGCCAGGGGAGGTTTAGGTTAGATATTAGGAAGAAATTCTTTACAGAGAGGGTAATCAGGCAATGAAATGGGCTGCCCAGGGAGGTGGTGGATTCTCCATCCCTGGAGGTATTTAGGAAGAGACTGGATGTGGTACTTGGTGCCACGGCCTAGTAACTATGGTAGTAGTGGATCGAGGGTTGGACTTGATGATCTCAGAGATCCTTTCCAACCCATCTGATTCTATGATTCTATGAATAGAAAATATATTTAAAAAATTTATAGAAATGTTACTTCTCTAACAATACTTATTTATCTTTAAAGAAACTGATCTTCACTCTTGCAGTGCTGACCAGATCAACACATGTAAACATGCAAAATCCCCCATGACTGACTAGTTAAAAATGCTATCCTCTGTTCTTTCATCTTATTGACAATTCTGAAGGTAGAGCAAGGCTTCCACATCTGCATTTAGTTTCTCAAGTAAGCAAACAGCTCTTCTGAAGTGTTGCACACTCAGCAGTTCCTGCTGACTGGCATTAATGAAATGGCTTTGCTAGGAAAGTGCATGCTGGAGAGCCATGGAGATAAAAACAAAGCTCACAGAGTGGGGGTGGGGGGTGGGTGGGCACTGGTCTCCCTTCATATCACTGTTCTGTGGCAGCACTGGGTCAAATGCTACTCTTTTCCACAACAACTACAGTATGGTACAAGGGTCTCTGTTTAGGAAAGGAAATAAATAGTAAGAGTAGGACAGAAATCAGTGAACCCCAGTATCATTGATAACAGCGGTTATTGCTGTCAGATGGGATTGAATTAAATGGAATTTCTTAGCCACCTACAATCAGACCAGTTTTGTTTCGGCATTCAGGAATTTTAAAGAATCAGTAATTTCCCTGTGAGAGGTTCATGAAGTGAGTCCAGTGGGGCAGGCAGTTTAAGACAACCAAAGGGTGGCCAGCCCTCTATCAGCCTCAGGAGTCCTGATGCGCTGGAACTGCTTAACAGCAAAAATCTGCCCCTCTCAAGCATTGCTTTATCTGCTGTCCTGCAAAAAGAGCTTCAGAGGCTATAATGCCAAATAAAATTAGGCTGAGATCAAAGCACAGATCTACACAACCTGTGTGATGGACATGGCATGTGGAGAACATTTGTATCCCAGATTTAGGTATATAGAACATTTGCTGTCTGATTTAGCAGTTTGATCTGTCCTGAAAGAAAATTCTTCCTTGGCAAACTAGAACAAGAGAAAAAAAACAAACAAAAAAAAAGGGAATTCTTATCAATACAACTGGGAAGATTCCCTGCCACTTCTCTCTTCCTTTTTTTCACTATCCCAGGTTTATGTGACAAAATGTGAGAGTACATTTGTCTCACACATTGGTCAAAAGAGCTCTGCCAAGCTGACTGACAGTGACAGAATGCAGGTGAATACACAAAACTGGGGCAAGATGAAACAAAACATGTATTTAACCAAGAGGTGCCCAAAAATGCCTGATCTAGTGCTTTAAATTCAGAGCAGCAAACTTAGAATCAAGAATCCAGCAAAAACCCTACCTTATCTCAGCACACATTTAGCACACATTTAGATCTACTGAAACAGCAGACCAAAACAACCCACTGAAACAAAACAAAACAAAACAAAACAAAAGAATCCCACACAGCTGGGAGAAAGGAAATTGTTTTACCAAGGCAGAGAAAGCTCAGGTTTTAATGCCTGTCACAAGTGCTTCAACTAAGATCACCTGCTTTGCACTGAGTTAGTTACATGAATGAAAGTCCAGAATTTGGGATTGCCAAGTGCTGGTACCCCTTTTTCTGGGAATGCCAGATTGTTATACCCCTGGAAGGGTTTTCTATGGCTTTGTCCATACTGATTTAGTGCAACTTGCAGGAGTAGGCAAATCCTAAGGGATTTGTCCAAGCTTATAAAGGCAGCTGTGTTTCTTTTTGAGCAGCATCAAGAACTTCTTAGCTACTTGTCCTAACCAGCAAGGAACATACACAGGTAGGTCAACAGACACAAATGGCTTCACTAAAGACGCTCCTCTCTCTTCTGCCTTAATCCTTTCTTCTTTTTTCTTTCCCTAAACACTAAGAGCTCAGTGGATCTCCATAGGAGCAATTCTCATTGCTAGGCTGTGCCGTGGCAGAGCTCAGGCTCCATCTGCTTTCCTCACTTCTCCCAGTGGAAGTCCCTGGCAAGGGCTGAGCAGTCAGTCAGAAAAGGGAGGTACCCTACTTTGCTCCCAGGACAGGAGGAGCTGGGAGTGAAAGCCCTACGTGCATCTCTCTTCTCAGGGAGTGAGATCTGTGAAGCTTTTGCATGTTGTCTTAGAAAAATGGAATTATTCCCATTTTCCCTTTCTACCCCCATCCTAAGGAGGGCTTTGCAATTAAAAACATGACGGCTTTTTTTTTCCCAGAGAAGAAGGGCGAAATGGGGGTTGGGGGAATTGCCCGTGTACCATAACAGATGGTTTAAGTATGGTGATTACAAAATCCTGAAGTTAAAATAGTTTAATTACAAAGTCAATACTGCCTCCAACCTCTGCTAAGCCCTTAGTGTAAAAACAACAGACGGTATAGTGCAAACGGTAGGACAATATTTAACCAGAACTTTGCATTAGCTACTGCAGTACAGCTCTCCATCAGGCCTTCAGCAAACGGAATATCAACTGATTTTCCCAGCTTGTATTTGTTAACCATCTCTGCCTCAGCATCAATGGGCGGTTCTGAGAGAGCCACAGGCAGCCCTAAGGAAATAAGCTGCAATACTATACTGCACACAGAGGCTCAGCAAGGTTGGATGCAAAGGCTAATATTACAAGTGCGTATCTGGGACAACTATTAGCACCTTACCAGGAATGAATACAGAGGTAAAAAAATGAGCAGGTAAAGGTATTTACATAAAAAGTGAAAATAAAATTCAGTGAAATAACCAATGTTTTGTTTTATACTATGGTTTTATAGAAAAAAAAAAAAAAAAGAGGACAATGGAAGGCACTGGGAAACAAAAAGGTGAGGATGATTTCAAAAAGCCCAAATTCAATCTTTCACGTACAGGGAAAGCAGCAGCTCTATACAGAAAGTTGTAGAGAAATCTCACTAAGCTGTGCTCTTGCAGCTGAGAGCCTTGGTCTTAGTCTTTGCCAAGTGTTTATGCGTGCTACATATTCTTTAATAGTGACAAACCCTCCCTCTGTTGGCTTGCGTTCCCTGTAAACATCAAGTCAAACATGGAGCCGGAAGAGTCAGAGGAAGTCTGGTTCTATTTTATTAGCAATATACTAAAACCTGGTCCCATCTGCTTCCATCACGACACAGCATAAGACATTCACCATCCCTGCTACATATGAAGCACTGTGAGGCACTGCTCTCTTACCTGGCTGGATGGGTAAAACCAGGAACTAGCAAGCAAGAGATACAGACCAGTAAAAGCCAAAACAGACAAATGGAAGATAGTCTTCAACACTTTTTCTCACTGCTGACCCCTGAGCAAAATCAAAAGGTAAAGCAAGAGGGAAAACATGCTCCAAAAGAGATGATACAATACAGAGGAATTCTCATAATTGTGTTTCCCCATTATAATTTTTATTGCAGAGTTCGAGAGATGAAGACTAACTTTGGGTGTCTGAGATCAAAAGTGCTAAGTCAAATAAGAGTTTCTAGTAGCTACTCTGTTCCTTTGGGCTTCTTAATAAATAACAGCATTTGGGACAAAGACCTGCACTGGCTAAAATGAGAGGAAGGGACACCCTACTGAATCCAAAGGAAAATCTTCAGTAATTAAGAGGAAAGTGGAAACATTTCTAGGGCCTGATCCTTCTGGTTGTTATATACTCCAGTCCAGCTTTTAGTAAATTAGCTTTGCATATATGAGTAGCTTCATTGACTTTCAATTAAGACTAAGTGAACACTGAAGTGCTTCATTTCATTAGAGTGGAACTGATCCTCTGTAATAACAAAAAGCCCCACATAAAGTATCGTTCTATTGGAAATTACAGCATGACTCTAGCATAGCACTGACAACACAAAAGCAACTGAATTACTTTTATATATGAACAGAAGATACTTTTTTTTTTCCTAGAATATGATAATATATGGTTTTGTTACTACTCATAATAACAAATAACTCTTTAAAACATATTGTAGAGGACTTCTGAATGTCCACTAATTTCTTTTATTCTCATGTTTGCCTCCCTTTTTTACCCTAAGCATGTCCTTGTAATTAGGAAATCCATCCAAACAAATAAGGCGTGATCACGGCATTTTAAAAAATCTTAGCTGAGGGCAGAACCTACAAGTTTGTATCAGATCTCAGTCTCTCAACTAGTCCATGTTGAACACAAGTGCCATAACTGCTCTCAGGATAATTCTGTGTTTAAGTCAATAGGTCTTTAGTGACTGCTGTCACCCAGTACCATGGGGACTGATGCTCAGTGCCCAGTTCTGGGAGGACTCTTCTCCACCAGGAGATGAAGTAGACCCTTGCCTGAACAGATTCCTTGAGGAAGAAGCTGTGAAGTGAAAGCATTCCCTCCTTCTCCACCCGAGCCCCAGCAGGAGGGGCTGTGAGGAATCAGGCCCAGTGAGGAGCTGATTCCTACGGGCGTATGTTACGTAGATCACATACATAGCAGTACATAGGAGTTTGGATTCCAAAAGTCTGTGGTTTGGTACTTAAGAGCTCCTCATCTCTCCTGCACTGGCACTTTACAACTGACACTGTTTAGAATACATTAAACTGATGCTGTTTCTTTTCCCTAATGTCACATCCTGTCCACTTTTTTTGGAAAGGGCCTTATATCCTGGGCATGGTACCAGAAAATAGGTTGTTTTGACTGATTTCAGATTAAGATGCTGCTAATGAGAGGCATGCTGTTAATACTGCAGTTCAGCTGGGAATTTTGGCTGTCATCGTTGCCAGACAAGCACAACACCAGGAAAAGCATGTTAACATCAAAGTTACAGTGTGTTTCAGGAAACACAACTCTGGAAGAAAGTGTTCTTGGTGATGGTATATATTACTGCTACAGAGCCAGGCTTTCCAATAGCAGCTGTTTCACACGATACACATTCAGGATGACCTCTGTGGGTTGGCTAGAAATGACAGCATCCGAATTCTGACTTTTTATGCCACATTAAATGTTGATTTCTGTAGGGATTTCATGACTAGATTGGGCAGAATTTGGCCTTAATGACCAGAGTCTTGACTTCACACACTTACAGGTGATTATTCCTGCAGAATTCCACTCTTCATTGGATCTCTGCATTCTGAGGAAGGCTGATTTCACTCTGAATTTGTTGGCAAGGCTTTGGATACATACTGCTGGCACAAGGACTATCAGTGTTGTCATCACTTTTATCGGTGCTCTCAAAGCACTTGGTGACACTGCCGGGATTATGGCCCTGCTGCTCTGGCAGCTCCTCAGGAACACGGAGGAGGCAAGTTGTCACCACCCAAAGCTCACACACTGAAAGTTTTGATGGGAAATGGCAATGCAGGCTTTTTCAAGACCTCCCCAAATAGCAGGGGATCTGAAGTCAGCCTGAAATATATCCGTGCAGTATGCAGAGGAAGATACATTTTAAAAAGCTAAGCAGGAGAAATCCTGTTGTTGTAGACTGACCTTTTTTCCTCCCAACAAACATTTACCCAGGGTTGTCTCATGACTGGTAGACTTTTGTAATCCATTAGAAGGTGATGTTGTTGCATGACATGATCAAACACCAAACACAGCAGAAAGGCCATAACTATATCTAAAAAGCCTTTGCTTTGTCAAAGCCTTTCACTAATGCTAGCAACAAAATTATTGAGATCTGTAATGAGCTGATCTCTTGTCAAATAAGCCTTCTTATAAGCAGTGTTAAACTTTATATCTGCTTTCAAATTAAACACTTTGGGTTTATTAATGTTTCCTTTCCTCTCCAAATTTCTTTGTTGAGAAGAGGTGCCAGAGGAAATGTACTGGCAACAGTAGGATGTGAAATATAGTTTAGAATACATTTAACATATGTTGATGGGGCCATTAGCAGAGTTTATAGATACCACCACCTGTCTCTTATTCCACTTGCCATTACTTTAGTGACAGAAATCATACTGTAAGAGAGCTGGTATGCTACCATTAAATCTTTACTCCTGTTTTAGAAGGAACATAACAGCAAATTCATGCCTTATTGCTAAAAAGAATTTCCAATAATGGTTTGCTTATTGAGATAAATAAACCTGAATAAATAAGCAGAGTAGGGGCTAAAGAGTAAATAACGTCCTGGGTTTGGATGCAAGAAAGACTCTGAATATCTGAGAGGGAAACAATCTGCCATTATAAATGTACGGTGGGGCAGTTAACGTTTTACTTGTTCCTTTCAATCTGGTGAGATTACAGCATCACTGCAAAAGGCACTCTTAGATGTACCACACGCAGGGTTTATTGCCTCCGGGCAAAACGAAAAAGGAAATTATTAACAAAAAAAAACCTCAAGACCAAACCACCAGCACCACCACCAACAAAACACCAAAGCCAAATAATAAAGTCAAATGAATAAAATAAGGTAAATAAGCGCTGACGGCGCAGGCGACACTACCTCGGCCCAGGGGTGCCGTCTGGCGGGCACAGCCTGGCTCTGCTGACCAGGCAGGGCGCGGTGCGGAGCGTGGGGAGGGGCTGATGCGGGCACGGTGCGGGATGCAGGGCAGGCGCGGTCCTGAGGTGGGGTGGAATGCGGTGCAGAGCATGGGAGGGGCGCGGTGTTGGTCACGGTGCAGCGTGGGCGTGGTGCGGGAGTGGTGCGGGATGCCGTTCAGAGCGTGGGTTGGGCACAGCGCGGGGTGCGGAGCGTGGGGCGGGACTCGATGTGGGGTGAGAGACGGGTGTGGTGCGGGAGCGGCTCATGGCCAGCAGCAATTTTTCTAAACGCATGATGAGAACCGTGTCCCGCCTGTGGGGCAGCGTCTATTGCCCCCGTGTGCCGGCGCCTGCCGTCTTTCCGGGGAGACCATCCAGTGTTTGTGCTGCAGAGGAAACCCCAAAAGTGCTGTTGGGCACCCCAAAAATGGTGAAAGGGTACGCAGCAAGGCAGTCTCCCCACAGGAGGGAAGAGAGGAGCGCGAGTGGCGAGGAGGCGTCTGGTGCAGCATCAGGCCACCTCAAGGGTCCAGTTCCGAGATCTGCAGGTGTTTGCCCGATCTCCTCCCCTCTTTCCACCTCATTACTGAGACTTGCATCGTTTTATTTTCCTTGAGGTGGCATGATCTAGGTTGAATTTCCCAAAAACTAACATTCAGAAAATGTTATTCATCATCCCAGAATGGACCTTTGCCCTGCCTCTCCTATACCTGCCAGGCAAACTGGGGAGAGCCTTCAGCAAGAGCAGCTCCCAACAGCTCTGGTCCTCTTCCAAACCCAGCCTCGGTGCCACTGCCCATAGGTGTCCTCTGCACAAACACTCTTGACAAACAGCAAGCAGGTAGGAGGAAAGGGATGGAGTTCCTTGCAGAGCACAAGTCTTTTGAGGAGCAGCTGAGGGAGCTGGGTTGTTCAGCATGGAGAAAAGGAGGCTTGGGGGGGACCTTATTTCTGTCTACAACTGCCTGAAAGGAGGTTGTAGAAAGATAGGGATCAGTCTCTTGTCCCAAGTAACAAGCATTAGAGGAAAAGTCCTTAGCTTGTGCCAGGGGAGGTTTAGACTGGATATTTGGAAAAATTTCTCCATAGAAAGGTTGTCAAGCATTGGAACAGGCTGCTTGGGAAATGGTCGAGTCACAGTCCCTGAAGGTATTTAAAGGCATATGAATGTGGCACTTAGGGAAATCATTTAGTGGTGAACACGGTGGTGCTGGGTTCACAGTTGGACTTGATGATCTTAGAAGTCTTTTCAAACCTAAATGATTCTATGATTCTGCTGTCCTTTCTGGAAAGAGAAGGTAAAAGATTGCTAACCTTCGTCCCGATAGGTTTTCAGCAGGGGAAACCTCAAGTTTGATCAGGAGATGGCAGCACAGTCCTGGAAAGCTCGGAAAACTCCCCCACCAACTCTCCCTATTAGTAAGATCTCAGGAGACTCAGGGAAACAAAGCACCGTTCTGCCTACTGCAAGAAGAATTTAAAAGGGAAAATCACGCATGTGCCCAGTAAGTATTTGAACTCAATTGCTAAGAACTCTGTTAAAAATCTAAACTGAAATTGCTGCTGTGCACCAAAGTAGTCCTTAATCATGATGACAGCACACATCCCACTCCAAAATGGCACAAGCTTTCACAAGAGAAAAGAAAAAAAGAAAAAAAAAAAAAAAAAAAATGAAATGGCAGATACCACTGGAGACCTCATTGTTTCAGTCCTTTTAACAGTTTATATGGAAGTACCCATGTATCACCAACAGAGCTATAAAACTTCATACTAGAAAGATAGAACTGTAAAATGTCTCTTCCTGTCTTCCAGCATATACTTTAAATGAAAAAGATGATTTAAAAATCTGCTAAATCTGCTAATGTGATAAGTAGAGTTTTATGTCAGACCCACAAAGAATCTGATGTTTGATGCAAACCCAGAACTAAACCTGTAGAAAACATAAAGTACCTGTAGTGACAATGCTTCCAAGTTAAACAAACTTAAGCAAAACTAAAATCACTACAAAAGGACTGTTTCTGACTTATTCCTTCATGAGCTTTCAGTCTGAAGCTGCAGGCAAAGTTATTAACATCTAACCACGTGTTACTTGTCTCTTGCCCCAGACTCCAGGCCTGCTCAATCTGTGGTTGAGGAATTCCCACAGACCTGCAGATGTTGCCAGGAAAAAACCTTATAATTCATTAGGTGGTGCTACAAGACTTTGCTGGAAGTGCCATCATGTTGACTGTGTCAGCATTTTCTAGAGCTGGTCCACCTGAGGCCTTACGAGGGCAGATGCTATTAGAAAAGCTGTTTGGAGTTAGTTTAGCACCAAATCTGGCACCCTAGCCAGACTGAAGACCTTCTGTTATTCACTGAATATACCATATATATGGATCGGTGTATGTAACCCCTTTTTTGCACTCTAACATATGCATAGATCCATTTCATTTTTGACACTTTATTTAGTATTGGAAACGTTCAAGGAATGTAACAAATGGAAATTTAGGGTTTAAGCAGATTGTATCAACTGTTGGTATTGGACCATCAGGGAAGCTCAAACAAGTTTCTCTTGGCAGGACAATTGCACAAAAGCATATGATGTTGAATCACAAGCTATTTTCAAGATTCATACACACAAAAGGGTTCAAATATAAGCAAATTAAAGCCCGAGCATTAATAAAATATGTTCTCCTTTCCTTTCCACTTGCCAACTATTTAACCTGGTCAGGAGACAAATTCACTTGGGATTAATTCTGTGGAGCCAACTTCAGATTCCTCCTAGGTTTCCTTGAAATGAGGTATCCATTGCTTCCTACCCTGCACGGTTTGGTAATGCAGCTGCACATTGTTGAAAAATTGCCACAATTCATGGCAGGATGGCTGCGCTTCAGCAATGAGAGAAGTTATTTAGAATACATATGTCTGTGTTTGCATGCTTGTGAAGCTTACATGTCTGGCTTGTTAAACTCTGGGATGTTCCTTGATGGACAATGCCATGATATACAACGGATGGCAATTAAGCCATGACCTCAGCACTGTGAGCTCCGAAGGAACTTTAGAATACTTTTGTAACTCAAAAGGCTAACATCCCCTATAGGGTGGAAAAACATGTAGAAGATAAGGAAGAGGGTGAAAAAACGCTCTCCACAACCACTGACACCTGTATGTGCCATGTGGCGTGAGAATCATGCCTCAGAGCCAGGTAGCCTCAGGGTTCTCCCATCTTTCCACAGTGCACCAGTAAGAGGTGTGACCATGAGGAGCCAGCTGGAGGCAGCTCTTGCCACCACTCTTGCTCTGTGCCCTTAGCTCACCCAGGTCAGGCAGCGGTGGGCACAGGGGGCAGCATGCCCAACTGGCGTTACAGGCATTCTTCCAAAGGTTTTAGGCTTGCTTTCTTCCTTCTTTATTTTGTAATGTGGCAGAGGGGGAATGTTTGGCCTGGAAGTATAAACACCTTCTGTTTTGAAACAGGATGAGAAAAGGGAAGAAGAAGCAGAGCTTTTAGCTGTAATCTCAGTAGTTCGGTCTTTCTTGGGAATGAAGGCACACCCCTGTGCAGGTACAACAAGGGAAAGCAAAAGGCCCAACAAGGCTTGAGTGTCATTTACTGCTATACATAAAGGTGTGATGCCTGGGACAGGGAAGAGCTGAGGCTCACTGAGATCCAAAGTGGATTAGCTAAACCTCTGCAAACCAAATTCACAACCTATGTAAGCTACAACCCAGAAACAGGAGCAGTAGATTTGCTCAGCAGCTGTCTAATTACCAAGGAAAAAAAAAAAAGTCTCTCCTTATGATGTGTAGTGGCTGGCAAAGTAGGTGCTCATCTGTGCTCATTTGGCCCTTAAAGAAATGTCTCATTTCCTCCCAGGAGTGCCCGTTCTGTAAGCACTTTGGTGCCCTTATGCCTATACAGGTCATGAGAAAATCATGCAGCAGAAGCTCACTCTTTTTCCACCTTTTTATTTAAATACAAATGGTGTGTCAAGGAGCATTTTTCTACTGACCTGATGAAGACCTTCTCCAAAAGGTCAGACAGGGGTGAACACAAAAGGTCTGACAACAGTCCTGACTGTACACCCTCCCCGTGATGCTGGGTTTATCCCTAGTGCAGTGGAGGGGCTGCAGAGCCCTGCTAGCATGGAAGCTGGGAATGGAAAACAATTTTGACATTGGCAGCCTGGAGACCTGCCCTTCTCAAACTCATTTGATGTTCATACATGGACTCTTGGCTGCTGCTGCTGGGGACCATCTGTTGGGATGGCTTCGTGCCTGATCAAATGGTGGTATGCCAGTTTCACTGGGACATGAAATAGATGCCAAACAAAACGCGTCTGGTTTTACTTCTATTACTCTGAATTCAAAGCACATGCTAATACTAATCCCCTTTTTAACACTGTTGTGGTGCCAGTTAAACCTTCATTTCTTCCCACTAGCTGCCAGGTTTCTACCACGTACTTAGGCTCTTAATGAAATCCAGCAGAAATCGTTACCGCTGATTTCACGCAAACGGGCACTGTCTGCAGGAGTTCAGTGAGATGTGATAGTGCTAACAACAGAGGTGAATGCACGAGAGCTTCCTATATGTGTAAGATGGAATCCTTAAGGAGTTGGTCTAGGACATTTCTTTGAAAATTGCATCTGAAACCCCATCCCACTATCGTAAAATTTTCTGCCCAGTGGAAACATGACTTATCAATTTAAAAGTGTTATTGCAAACTAGGCATAGCTGTTTTTTTAAAAAAAAAAAACTCTACCAAATGTGTGAAGGCTTTGAGCATTATGTGAGTACTAATCTGAGATGTTCTGAACACATTTTCTTTTCGCTGTAGCTCCAACCCTGGTACACAGTAAAATCTTCCATGCCGCGGCTGGCTTTGCTGTCTGGGTTTATATGACTAACTCCCTGTGAATGTTCCATGTTCAGAGAAGTGTGATCCTGACCTCAGCCAAGATGAATATTGTTGTCAAAACTGCCATCATTACAGCTACTGTGGGTTTTCAGATTCCTCTGGTGTTTGTGGGAAAAACCCATCTGCTACAGATGTTCCCTTGGGTAATGGGTTTTCTCCTCTACTCCCATAGTTGATCAGGAAAACCTAAGGGAACATCCTGTGATGGAATTCCCAGTGCTCTTCATTATCTGCCTGCTGTGCAATCCTAAGAGTCTGGAGATCTTGGGCGCATTCTTCACCATCCTCCTCCTCCCTCTGACCCTAGGAGGGGAGATGGCAAAGCCTTGGCCCTGGCTTCCCCTGGCCAGATCCCTTCTTTGTGCAGGATTCAGATGTGCCAATTGAGGTTCCCAGTTTTAGGAAGTGCTGGGATTTAGTCAAGGGTTTATTTCCTCAGTTCCTGGATTCATAATGATTTAAAGCACTTCGTTTTGTTAATTAAGCAAAAAAATTCTGTGTTATTGTAATTTAATAACCTTAATTAACTTCTTAACCACCTTGCTTAAATTGCCTTCTTGTGTGTTCCTGAGGTAAAAATTACTATGGAAATGTGAAAAAAAATACCATACACAGTTAAAGAAAGTTGGGGATTGTGTAAGTTGATGAATGTGGTTCAGCATTGTACTACTAGAAAG
The DNA here is from genome assembly GCA_038380795.1 of Pyrocephalus nanus. NCBI lineage: Eukaryota > Metazoa > Chordata > Aves > Passeriformes > Tyrannidae > Pyrocephalus > Pyrocephalus nanus. The sequence goes on from CM076260.1 coordinate 49,350,134, forward strand.
AAAAAAAACATATTCTTTGAAACTCCCAAATAATATGTCAGGGTCAGGAGCATAGGCCAATGAGTAGCATGTGGACTGGCCATAAAATTAAAAATAAACTTAAGAGTAAATGTGCAGCTAAATGCAGACTGTGCGGATAGGATGTGAACTTCAGCTATTTCCTGGAGCTAGTGTGGTTCCAAAGTTTAACAGCTTTAGCCTTTGGAGACCTGGAGGCGTGCATACTTGTGTTTAGTTTCTCCTCCTTTCATCTCCCCCCACTCAGAGCCCTACCAGCTCCCAGCTGCCCTGCTCGCTCCATCTCTCCCTTCAGAAGGACACTCCTCTTGCCCTCTAACAAGCGCCCCACATGGCTCTTGAAGAGCAGCAGCAGGGCCTCCCTTTCTGTCCTTGTGTCCTGTGGCCTGCCCCAGTAGGATGGCAGCCCAGATTCCCATTTTGCCCTCAAGGCCTGCCAGAGTGCAGAGGATTGACTGCTACCTGTGACTGCCATCCAGGGATGGTAGCAGGTAGCTGGCCCAGCAGAGCCAGCTGCTCTCTGGGTATGCTGGCTCATGCCCGATAATTAAGCTTTTTGTTATGAGAGGGTATACATATACATGTACTTGTCATATTTGTGCTTTCTTCTTTCACACAGAAATTGTTAAAGTGCTGTTTTACCTAAACAAATGTTTCTCTGTGTCAAAACTTTGGTGCTACATAGTTGTAGTTTATTTAATATATATTGGCCATTGCAAAAAAGTTCAGTTCTGTTTATCAACAAGATCCAGAGCTGAAACCTCAGAGGACATATTTCTTATTTTTTCCCTTAAAAAAAAAAAAAGGCAGAAGAAATATTAATATGCTCTTAGGGCACTATTTTCATTCACTGTGGAGCCTTACAGTCTTGTTAAGAATTGGGATGACATACGAAAAAAATTGTGTCTGCTTTATGTACCGTGCAGTCCACCTGAAAATCTACTGATTTTCCATGTCCATTTTCTTCCAATATTATTTTATTACAAATATGGTGTATATCATAGTGTTTCAGGAGATACCAAAAAATCACCAAGATTAATAAACATATATGGTATTTCTAAATGTTTGTAAGAATTTTACTTACATTAAGGATTTTTAGGTTCTCCCAAAATAATATCCTCTTCATGCTGTAAGTCAGAGAAGACAGAGGCTCACACAAGGAACTTGGGAGAAGGAAATACTGGATTTTAGGTTCTTCTTTCCTTTTTGCCTGGCAATGAAGACTAAATTACAGGCTGTTTTTTTCCATAGAATGCCTTTATGTTTGCATATCTTTATCATGCAGCTATGCTGCCACCCACCCTTCAGGTTCACCACTGCTTTGAGCTTACAAAACTATCAAACCTGAAAATGATCTACCAAACTGATGCCTGTGAGGGAAAAATCCCACCAGCATGCTCAAGCCCATGTGGTAGTAAGTGAAGCAGTTCTCAAAACAAAGAGGCTAGAAGTAATCCTGTATTTGGACTACTGATTGGAGTTTCATCACATGAAGTAACTCTTCATCTGCACAATCAGTCTTCACAGTGTTTCAACAGCTGGGACTAGTTGTCACTTCCAGAAGAACATTATCACCTGTGAAGGAAATACAACATCTGGGGACACGCTTCATCAGCAGTTTAGGGAGAGCTTTCTACCCACAGCTGAAGTGTAGGAGGAGGGAAACCAGAGTGAGGTTTTTTGAGCTATTTATATTATTCACTGTGCAAAACATAGAAGAAAAAGTATTTTGTAAGTGAATTGTTTGAGGAAACGTTCCTCTGAAGTGACCTTTTCTTTTACAGTGCCTTCATGAAAAGTCAGTGAAAATAGCAGCTTCACCGAGCATTTTAATAGCACCAGGTTGTACCCTGCAAACTGTTTCACAGGTTACTAGCTAAGATGGAGCTCATTAAAAGATAATTTAAGTTCTTCTACAGTCTGAGTTATACTGGGGGAAATCCAAGGTAAGCAAATGACTTCATGTTATCAATTAAAATATAAAATTGCCTGAACAATCTTAACTCTGCTTTATTGTATAAATACATTGTGGCACAGCCTGGAAGTACATCCTCATGCGCTGCTTCACCCCTACCCCAAAAGGGGTTTCACCTGATTCTAATGGGATGGTGAAGGGACATTTAAAATACTCACTTTTGTCTGTAGCGTTCAATGCATGGCCTTTTTCATAGTATACTGCAAACTACAGTTCCCCAGCACAGGATTAATCTCATTAACTTGAAATGTCATAAACCCTAATTATGCCTCTGTAGGCATTCTGCATTCCTATTTCCAGAGGATTGTTCATCTGACCTATTTTAGATAGCCACTCAGGATTAAATGTATCTCTTGATTTAGATTGTGTTTCATGTGAAATGATTGAGCCCTCAGCTTCAGATCAAACACTAATGTGGTCTAGGATGATCAAAAATTTTTTTTTTTCAAATTTTTCTAAATTCCTTGCCTAAAAACCAAAGTCTCCAGAAAATTATTTGTGAGAATTTAGGTCTACCCATAATGTTACTAGGTTCAGTGAAAAAAAGGGAAGGGAGTGTAAAGGAGATACCAGACTTTGACAAGAGAGCTGATGATATGATGCAGTGAGTTCTTCTGAACACTAATATTTACTGTCATTTTTCAAACCTGAACCACTTGCCATAGCTTGCATCTTCAGTAAAAACGGTGCTCAGTTCTTTCAGCCAACAGACAATCTCCCTAAGGGTAAGCCTGGCATGCAGCAGACTGATTCTCCCTGGGAGGACGCCCCTCTCTCAAACTGTGCATGACTCAGCTTCCCATGTATCAATACGAGTATGGATCCTCCCCTTTCAGTTAGCTTGCAAGCTCACAGTTGCAAAGAATTTCTTTTACTGTCAGCTTTATTCTTTGCATGTACAACAGGTCTCTGTTCTTCATCTCTCTGTGTTATAGTACTTGTTGCTTTTGTATTATACAGTTACCAACACTGTCTATTAGCACTTGCATTAAAATGTTAGTCTAATGTTTCCACTTTCCACTCATTTGTCTTTTACACCAAGAAGTAAATAACATTGCTTTATTTCACATATTCATCCTTCACTTAACGTCTTTACTGAGCAACATGAACTAGAAAATGTAGAGAAGTATCAGGTGATTTAGCAGTGAAAGTGCATTCTGGTCTATATGTTGGCTGGTGGATCATAAGTCTACTTGCCTCCAGCACATGTCTCCCAACCTAAGTGGGGCTGTGGGTGCTGGAGCAGGGCAAGACAACTCTGCCATCAGGCATTACAGGCATTTCTCTCATTGGTGGGAAATTTCTGGAAAATCTCTCTGCATTTTTGGCACTGTCAATCTTATGCTTAGCTGTAACTTAGAGATAAATTATGGTATGTTCATCTGCCCTTATTTTGAATTAGAGTAGCATCATTTAGATTTTTTTTTTTTTAATAAATACCATTAAAGCTACAGATTCCAAAAGTTAGGACACATAGTAATAGAGTGTGCTCACTAATCCCAGGAAGATCATGCCTCTTGTTCCATGGGATTTAGGCTTGTATCCGATTCAAACAGATTTGTGGTGTGAAATGTTAAACAGTGCTGCTGGTGACTAGTTATTCACAAAGGCCAATGCTGATACCTCATTTTTCTTGCCCTCACATACTGTCAGTTGCACTGGAAACTGCTCCTTTGAAAACAAAACAAGTGAAAAAAGCCACAGTGTTTTCTTCCATGGTTAGTTGCCAGTAGATGGCAAAATAAAAGCCTGGAGCGAGAGCTAAAGGCTTTTTCTGTTCTTGTTCCTTGCTGTACCCAAGGGGACCCGTAATCTGCAACTTGCACAGGTGGATTCAGATGTAATCTGGCTATTTGTGCCCTTCACCCTGAGCTGCTTGCAGCAGCCTGTGAGACAGGGCTAAAGCACAGCCAAGTGACAGGATGCTGACACTGCTTTCTGGTGGCCACTGTCAAAAAATATTTAATTTATATGCTTTGTCATGCGTGTACTGGCCTTGGCCTCTGTCAAGATTCTGGCAGGGAAAGCCAAGTCATGTCCCTTGGCTTGTCTCATCTCTGGCAGTCGTTCAAGCTTTCAGCTTGCCTTGGAGTAGATGACATTCACTTACAGTAATCTTTCATAAATGTTCAGCCTTCAGAAGATAGTGAGTGGTCTCTGCTACTTTATATTAGTCCTATTTGAAGATGCTGGGTTTGAGGCCCGAGCACTTTCCCTCCTTATGGAGATTATGATGGGATAAATGGGGATGTCTACAGGTTTTCAGTGCAGCAGATTGAATGAAAACCTTTTTCTTATGATAAGAGTTTTCTAAATTATTTTTGTCATTTTTTTAAGAATGAGAGAGACAACCTACTGCCCTACAAAAGAATTAATACCGTTGACTCGTGCTGGATGAAATGCTCCTTCAAAATGTAAACAATCAGATGTTGACAGTCATTCATCTCAGGTACCAAGCCAGCCAGATACAAGTCAGCAGACGTATCCCTGTTAGCACTAAACTGAGACGGAGGCAACAGATGCTACCTCTCAACAGAGCTTATTAGACCATGCTCAACAGCATGTTGACATAGTTAGAAGGTATCCCAACTTCTTCTGGCCTGCAACAGCTCAGCTCATCGCAAAGGCAAAGGAGCAGGCAACCACACAAGACCTGGCAGACATGCTTGCACTCCAGGACACCGGCTTTGTGGAAGGCTTTTCAAAGCATCAGGGTAGCCTGAAAGCTCTGTTGTCCTTTGCATTTTTGCAAAGTCTCCCCCTTGACCAGCACACCAGTCCCTGCGCTGTGGCTCTCAAGCCACCTGCATAGCAGACCACCTGTTTGTACTGAGGATGGGTTGTTGTTATTGCACACATACGCTGACTATGGACTGTGTGCACTGGATATCAGATCTCTTACACAGAGAGGTCATCATACCATTCAGCCAATAAAAAAGAGCTACCGGAAGTAAACTGCACTTTTATCCACCTTCTCTCTTCCTGCTCCCTCCATCTGTGCCTCAGGCTTGTTTTGTCCTGCTTTATGTTGGTGCTTACGCTAATACTGCTTTTCATATGCAGGCAGCATAGTGTCTTGTGGGTACCTGCTGTGGCTTTCAATGCATAAATGATAAATTATTGTTTCACTTTTTAATCCAAAATTATTTTATAAATTTATTATTGTAGCCAGGACTCATCTGGCAGCAGTCACTGCCCAAAGAGTTGTCATGCATCAAACTGTTCAATGATATTCTGACTCACATAGTCTAAAACTAAAATAAGGATGCTGTGTATGTTTTACCTGATAATGTTTGATAATTTAAATTAATATCTTCAGTATTTTTTGGAAAGGCAGTTGAAGTAATTCAGAATACAGAGAAGATAATTTCAGTGCTTTTGGAGATTTGATCATATTACACAATTTGTACATTAAAAAAGTTTAAGTTTTATGGTTTTGGAAAAAATTTTCTAAGCACGTGTGTGTTTCTTTGTTTAAAATTACAGTCAACAAAAATTACATGTTCAAACTAACCACTCTTATGGAAAACTAACTCTGAGATCCAAGTGGTACAAATGCAATGGTGACTGCCATTGCAACTGCCTCAGGTTGCACTGGTCTATAGGCAGGGTTAGACAAGACAAAACAAAAATGTCTTAAAGTGATCTATCTTCTTCCAGCCATTTCTGGACTGTTCTTGACCAGTGACTGGTTGTGTTTGAAATACACCATTTCAAAGTCTGCCTGTGAAGACTATTCCAGAGACTAACAGATGCACTTTTCCATAAAGCTTATTTTTTCCAGTCTAGTCTTTCCCCTGCATTATTTTCTTTCAGTTACTTCAAGGCTCTAGTAAGGTGCCAGAGAAAATAACAGCAGAAGTTCTGCAAGATGGAGAACAGAGAACTAAATAAAAAGACACAGGCAGAGCTACTGCTTGTAGAAGGACTAAGTAAAGGAAAGATTTTTTTTTTTTTTTTGGTAAAAGCATCAGCCAAGTATGCCATACTTATCATTCTGTCAACTTTTCTCCCTGAGTCACAAGTTGTTTTCCTTCTGGAGCTTCACTTTGCTTACCCCAACAGTGAGAACAAGCAGAAGGTGTAGGGTACTTTGACTCCTAGTGCAATAAGATATTTTCATACACGATTTCCCTGTGCAAGTGGGCATCAAGGCAACCAATGCTCAGCTACAGTTAGCTACCAACTCAAGCTTTTGGACAGAGATGACCACTCTGCTTTACTCTTCTTGTCTCTACAGGGACAAGTAGCCAAGATTTGGACTACCATTATTATGACTTGTTTGCTTGAACACAAGTCCTAGAAAACAGCATATTATTATCTCCAACTCATTTTTTTAAAGTTTATTTCTTTCCTGGGTACATGCAATGTCAAAATATTTTGTTTATTTTTGAGTCATTGAACTTTTACAAGACATAGTACGAGGAAAGGCACAAAAAGTTCTTTTTTTGTATGCTACAGTATCACAAACCACCTGAATGAACTCGATGTTAGATTGGCTGTACTTACTCCTACAGGTCATTTAAAGGCACATCTTTACAGATCCAGTCTTTGATTTTAGCCGATCCACCAAACCCCATTTATTTGATACCCTTTTACAACAAATATGATGACTTCCAAAATGAGAAGTAAGGGCAAAAGCCCAGCTGTTGAGATAGTGATTATTCCATAAAGTTATTAAAACATGGTGTCTAAGGGCAGATGGAATGACAGTGACCTGAAATAACAGGAAGCTGGCCTCAGTTATAAATCTGGCAGGGGCTGAGGGTGATGGTGATGGAAGCTTGTGAGCTGTATCCAGAGCCATAAAATATAGCCGTGCCCTTGAATGAACTGGAAGACATATTTCAGTCTACAAGTCAAAGTTCAAGCATCACTGGCCTTCAGGACCTCCGTTCAGACCTTATTCAGATCCAAATACAGAAGCTTTGGAGTGATCTTTTTACTCTACTACTAAATTTTGCTGGCACCTAAGTCTTCCCATCTGTTCAGCTGTGGGCTTTCCCCAACACAATCACTAGCATTTCCCTTGTGAAAAATGGGAATGAGAGAGTAAACTCTTACATTAACTTTAGCCCTCTCCTGGTAGTCTAGAGGGATGAAGAATCCGGACTTTTGCAACTCTTTTTTTTGACCTTTGAATATGCAATATTTTGTGAAATCTGTTCTGCAAAATGGTTAGCAAAAGGTAAAGGGAAATTACAAGGAAAAAAAAAAAAAGAAGCGAGTGAAGTAAAAACAGAGCCAGATAAGAAATAATTTGCTTGAAACTATGAATCTGAATTATTCCATCAGACAGGGGGAAAGCAAATGAATGCTCTGTATGGAAAAACTGCATGCTGATGCTTTATAGGGCATGAGAATTTCAGAGATTCACAGGGCATATCTGCAGAGCTCACATCCAGCTCAAGCCCAATGGCAGCAGTAATGGGGCTTAGTCTCCCTTTGCCCAGCACCTGCTACCAGTTTCCTTAGTGGGGAATGATGACTTGCCAGAAGGATCTCCAAGGGAGACATTATGCAGTAAAGGTCTACTCCTTTTCATAAGCAGTGTAATATCCATATTAAAAACTGTGCCTTGATGAGAAAAATTTTAGTAGACAAATAGAGTCTGAGAGGCAGATTGAGTCAGATGATCTCCACTAAAATTAGCAATTCTTCCAATGAAACCATTATGTGAACTTATGGTTGCGTTCAGACACATCGTATACATCACTAACACATGGATTCATGATGCGCTGAGGCCAATCTAGATGCTGGCTCTCGCCCTGAAGGACACTTCATCCATCAGCTGCTTTGCTCTTCTTCACTGCTTGCTTCCAGACAGAGCAGGCAGCAGAGGTGGCTCAGTCTGGCCATGCAGCAGCTGGGTACCAGCAGCCTGTAAGAGGAGGACATGTAATCTGCACCAGAGAGGAGGAGGGCTGGATTCTTTCTTCATCAGTGGCTCATACTGTAATTTGGTAGTGAAAGTGCACCCCAGGGGTACCTGTTATAATGTGATATGGTGAGCTAATCACTCTGTATTTGGAAATAGAAGACTCTTAATGGGACTGAGCTGTTGCTCACAGCAGTGGTGTTCATGCCAAAGTCTTCTAATGTTGATCATTGCTTTTGGTCTGATTTAGAGGATTGCTAGTGCTAACTATCTCTTTTTAAAAATCTTTTTTACTTTGGTGGGCCTGCCCTGGATCCCCAGTCTTTTGAGGATGGTCCAAAGTGATTTTAGAGTTCATGCTTAGTTTCCTCATGCCCTGATTGTTCACTGTGTAAGTACAGGAGCACTGGCAAAGGGAGGAGGTTTCGTAGCCCTTCCCACTTCACTGCTGAAGTCCCATTGGGTTTTTGTGCTGATATACAACATTAGGGCGGTCAGTGGGTTATATGACACCACAGAACAAAAAACCAGAAAGGGCACTGGCATGCTGCTATGTAAGGAGTATTTCTAGTCTTGCTTCCTATAGCTCTGCTTAGAGGGGAGGACAGGGAGTTTTTCACTGCAAGCTACAAAGATTTCTACCATGGCCATTGGTAGGGAGTCACACAGTTTCCCAAGATCACTGCTGCCAAATGCGAAAGGTTTGTCATCTACCTCCATTTATGGGCAACATCCCTAATTCACCTACTTTAGGACTACAGGATAGCAGGAGAAATTTGCTGTAATTTGCTGTTCCAAGCAAATTTACACAGGACCACGCTAAAAACTGCTTCCCTTCAGCAGCCGTGTGCTTTTGGTTGGTGCCTGCTGGTGGTGGGTACTGCGTGCACACCTGAGAGGCCTGAGTGAGACACCAAGATGACTGACTGTGCCTTCTGGAAGGCATTCTCAACAAGACTGCTGTATTCCCACATTTGCATTTGAAAGATCTTATGCACACTCACATTTTCAGCATGGGCACAGTGAATGCATTAAGGTATGAGGGATTTATGGACTACATTTGAAATTTTAGCCTGCCTATTTTATAAAAAACATGTATTAAAAAATTATAAAGAAAATCTTTGTGATGCCTGACCAGATATGGAATTACATGCAACTTCTGTCTGATTGTATTTTGATATACAGCCCAAAGATCGAACTTTCAGCCTTCAACTTGCCATCTTTCCTACAGTTGTCTGAAAATTATAAAAGCATTGAACCTGGCCACCTTTGAACCACCAGTGCTGCTGTGGTGATTCAGGTTTTCCTTTGAACATGCTGAAAGATGATCATACTTCAGCAGGAGAAAGAGGAGACTTAGTATTTTTCCTGTAGGCCTTCACAGTACTCACATATTTGTTTCTGTATTGGTAGTGATTCACATCACAAATGCCTTTGTCCATTTCTCTCTCTCTGCTACAATAGCCCAAGTAATTAACTAAGTGAAGAGGCTGTCAATTAAACACTGATACTAATCTTGGCATAAAAGCTCCCTTAAGAAACACTGAGTTGGAACATATTTTACAGTGACACCACTGCCTTCATTCAGCTCACTTCTCAGACAATTAAGTGCTCCAAATGTTTGTGTGTCATCCAGGCAACATCAGTAGCATGAATGACCCCTGCTATAGATACAGTCCCTGCAAAGAATGCCTGAGAATACAATGCCCATTGTGACAGCAAGGCTGATTTTATCAACCAAGGGACATTATATAGTTAATTAATACCAAGATCTTTAATGATAAGATTGTCAAGGACAATTAAGAAGATTATTATAAGTGTCCTTGGTAACAAGAATGCAATACTGATTTTAGCTTACTTTCACTAAGTGTGGCTTAAAGGTCAGTTTCTCTGAAGTGTGAATACTTAAGCATTCTTTGGATAGGTGTCATTATACATTAATCTCAGAAGGAAAACACATTTTTCTAATCTAACTGTGCAGCAAGTGAAAATTAATGTGAAACTCTTGCTAAGAAATTAAGGTAACATATTTCAATAAGAAAGTTCTAGCCAGTGTCACATCCTCAGCAACAGCTCTGGGGCCATATTCTGGCACTAGGTTGATGGAATGACTTGCTCCAACTTGAGTCCATGTGGTTCAGACCCATGACAGTGCAGTCACTAGAGGGACAGATCCTCCTCAGTCAGCACTCTAATGCTCACTAAGCTTCTCCTGCTTTTCATCTGCCCAGTATTGGATCTAGCTTTACTGTGTCTCACTTATGCATCAAACTGAAGCTCAAATGGCACTTGGCATAAAATCCCTCTGTGAACTGGATAAGCTCACAGAAGAAAAGTGATGGATACTGGTACCACAGATTTCATCTTGAATGAAGAAATTAAGAGAGGAATTAATTTTGTCTGTTAGAACTGGAGAAGGGTGTGCTGCAAGAGGACCTTTTAGCCTCCTACAATGATGTGGTAAATGCAGGGTACTTTATGATTTAAAGTTTTCAGTGATTACATGAAAGATGCATGTGGTTTTCCTACCACATTACCCCTTAAAGATTAATTTAGTATCTGGCTTCTGTCTGACTTAAAAATAAAGGAAACACATTTGGCAAGGTGAGAATACTGTGATCTAATGTCCTTTTGTGCAGTAGGAGCAGACTACAGCAGAGATGGGCATACCTGAAACTTGCATCTTCGAAAAGCTTTTAGCAGTTGCTAACAAAATTATAAATCAGTTTTAAGTTGAATTGTTTGATAAATGGATGACCAGTAGATACAATTCCATAGATATGAAAGAAATAATTTGCTTAGAAAAATCTTTCATAGTTAAAGACAGATTTGAACTTTTGATATATATATATATATATATATTTAAAGTTACAGCAGTCATAAGGAAGGGAGAAAAGGAAAGCTTTCAGCTATGAAAAGCAATATACAGTTTTCATTCAGAAAAATTACAGCAATATCTAAAATATCACTAGCCATTTAATTAAAAGTAAATATAAGGCATTAAACCCCACATACAATAGATAAATCCCTGCCAGACATCAAGTTAATATAGAAACAGATGGTATAATTAGAAATGGGGCACAGAAAAAATTAAGAGATTTAAGAAAGACTGATGTGCCACTTTTAGAACAATTGATTCTGTAGGTAGTTATAAAAGAAAGAAGCATATTGTTTGGGGGAAAAAGAACATGAGGAAAACATTTATTAGAATTACTTACTTTCAAAACCATCAGGTTCAAACTTGCACTCAGAATCCTGAAGGATAAACTAAGGATTTCTTCAGATAAGAACTTGTAATTTGTTTTTAAGCACAGAGTAATAAACTTATCTTTTTAGATAACAAAGGGTAGAAAACTGGCTCTTTTTTTCTTTTTTCTTTTTTTTTTTTTTTTTAAAGGAAGGGGAGGTAATTAAAGAAGTTGATCAAGGGAAATCTGTACCAGTTACCCGGTGTCAAACCGGAGCAAAATAATGAAAGTCAGTTTAAGACTACCAAGAAATAACTAAGTTCAAGACCCCCTAGACTGAGAAACTACAAGCTACAAAAATATGGTTATAGGTAATCAGTACATTTTGTGGAACATTGGTCTTTTTAAACTTAAAAAGCACTCAGGTTACATACTTGGTCAATAAATGCAAGTTTTTTCTGATAGTATAACTTGGATTTATCCCAGGTATCTGATATAGCACTAAATGCCCCACTGATTTTAAAACCCCAGTTGACTTTGAACCAGGTACATGTTCTGTTTGCCACTGCCTAATGTAACAGGCTGGGACGCCTGTCCACCACCATAATACAAAATAGAAGTTAACAATAGCATGTGGCCTTGAAAGCTGCTTACAAGCAACCTTGCTCACTTATCTCTGAGAAGGTAAGGTCTTTTTTTAAAAGGATTTTCCAGAGAAATTAAAATCTGATCCTTCCTTTAAGCACAAAAAGACTTGCTTTGCATAAGTGTGTGAAAAGCTGGAAGCCACCAAAGGGCTCTGTACGCAAGCATCCCACATCCCTTGTTTGGCAGTCTCCTTTTCTCTTTTTTTCCTTTTGTTCTCTCATACTGCAGATTCACAGGCATCTCTGTGAGGTCCTAAGCTGATATAAAAATATGGTTTAGGTGAACCACGGCTCCACATCTGGGAGCAGAAACAGAGCTAGGAGATGTTGAAAGTCAAAACTGGGAGTATAAAACTGATAAAGATCCATTACAGTTGCCTCTGCTGCTTCTTTCCTTCTCTCCCACACCCTAGGCAGTCATTATTTCCATTTGCTTCTGATCTTTCATCAGCTCATCCTTGCACAGAATGCTCTGAAGACTACTTAGGGCTTTCTGTAAAAAAGTTGAATCATAATCTAATTTTTAAGGGGGCAAATGCTTGTTTCACTACATGTACCACCACAATTGTCAGTGAGCATCCCTTTTGCAGGTGTATCATCACATGCACCACTGAGAAGAGACTCAAAGAGAGAAAAGAAATACTATTGCAGCTCACTGGCCAGTGACACCACCACAAAGAATTTGCTGGTTCACTTCCATTCCTTCGGATGTTTCTGAGTAGAGATGGGACTTAGTGAGTAAAAAGCTAAGCCTGGAAGCCTAGCCACTTGCCACCTCCCTACCAGAAGCTGTGTGCATGCTAGCAGCTTCCGAACCCTCACTTCACTTTACTCTACAGACTTGGAAAATTGAGGGGTTTATTTGCATGTAAGAAATATAGAGAAATTTTGAAGCACCAGCCATGAAAAAAAAAAAAAAAATTGCACTGATGCTTTTTTAGTACACAGAAATAATCTGTTTGCAGAACTGTGGGAAGAGTAGTGAATAAAATCAAAAATGGTGGGGTTTTGCACAACAGTTCATGTTCAGCACCAAAACTGTTTTGCCATCAAGCATATACTGATATAAGCAGCAGCTGCTTCTCAGCAACTCTGTTTTCCTTAAATTAAGTTATAATTGCTTTATTATTAATCATTCACGTTGCGTTTAAATGGCAAAGAAATTTCAGTTCTGATTGTCCATTCACACACGACAATTTTATTCAGCAAGCTGCCTTCCTGACAAACTGGTGGATTGCTTTTGCTGGCTCACAAACTTGAACACGCAGCCTTTCTGATGCTGACAGATTCCATCTGCTCCCCTTTAATTAACATCTAATATGTAAACCATCTAATACATGTAACACTGCATAACAAGGGATTAAGAAATAGAAGGTAGCTCTTCGTCACAAAACTGTGCCATCTCAGGATCTCATTACGAATGGTAAAGGGTACCAAAACCTAGCGGGAACTGCACACTAGTAGAAATAGCAACATGTAGGTACTCTGACATATATGAAAACAGACACAAAATAAAGTGGAAAGTGTAGCAGCATTCATAAATGGATTCCCATTGGTACTGCTCCAGCTCGCTGATTTAATGCAATTACAAGGAAGAATGGGATCTACTAATTTGTGTTCCCAATTATTGCTAGCTAGATAAGAAGCATCATTTCTATAAGACTCTGGTGCAATCCATTAAACCCATTAAAAGTGCTAATTAGCTCATGTTCCACAAATGAAAGTGTCCAGGCTGCACTGTATTGTCTAATACCTGCCAGTAGCCAAAAGCTGGGGATGAAAATATACAAAGAGTAGCTTCTAGGAAAGCCCTGCAACCAAATTAAGATGTCAAAAGTAAGGGAGATAAAATACTCTTCTGCATAACAGCAGCTGATGAACAGGCATGAAATTTATGTGGCTGGGGAACAGGGCTTGCCACTATTCATGGCTGGCAAAGTTATGTGAAAGGTCAAGGCTGCTATGTTTTCATGATAACATCTAAGCAGAACACAAGCATTTAGAGAGTCTCATCCACACATCTATCTAGTGAGTTAGATTAAACTCATGCAGAACAGCTGCAACAAGGCTTGCAAGGCTCAACAAAGGGCAGGAAGATTAGACACCTTGATAATAAGACATGAAAGACCCTAATGGCAAGAAGAGAAGGGGAACTGTGCTCACTAAACCACAGCAATAACAGAATCATTATCTGAAGCCACTGAGAAACAACTGGAAGAGAGAGGGAGGGACAAATGGAGGGAACAGTACAAGATGAGCACCTCCTGGCAGGGTTGGCGTTTTCTGCAGCTTGTGAGCTACAATCTTGTTGTATGAGCTCTTGAGCTAATAATATTATTTTAAGTTGTACAAGTTGTTCCCCATTTGCTGAGGATGGATCTGGAATGCCAGTCTCTGAAAGCATGCTCACATGAAGCTGCTCTACACTGTAGGCTAAGCATATATCTGAGAGGAAAGAGAACAGAACTGCTCACATATCATTAAGATACATATGTATGTATTTGCTTATCCCTCTTACCTGATTCCAGTTTCAGGAAGCTCCAGCTCTATACAAGAGAGCACAGGAGCCCATAATTCACATCATCTTCAGTGGGGACAAGTAAAAAGCTTGAACTGAGGAAGAGGGATGTGTCCCCCCAAAACTGATTTTTCAGTCACTGACTCTTGTCATCGAAGTGGAAAAAAAAAAGGGAGTCAGTGCAAAGCCATATGAGCATACTTTAGCATATGCCCCAAATCTCTGTTTCTTAGAGCCTGGGTACCTGATAGTATGCACATTTAAGAATCAATGAAAATCATTACAGACTGATGATAATGAAGCGCCTCACAAGAAATATGCCAATGCTATCAACTATCCCAAAGTGCAGAGATCCAAACTTAGTGCTAACAAACATCACTGGAGTTTTGAGCATGTCAGAGGTGCTTGAGCATGTCAGAAGTATTTGACAAATACTCCCTAAAAGTCATATTTGCTTTGTTTTCTCTCCACCTATCTAAACTTTTCTGTTTACACTACTAACCTTTTCCCATGTTGGGAAAGTGTATCTTTGTCAGACGATGCCAGATGGTCTGTCTGTTCATGCCATCCTTGTCCTGTCCTCTTCTCTCTGGTTAATGGTCATGTTTACTCTTGTCTCAAAGGCAGTGTCTGAACGCTTCTTAATAATGCATATCAATATTGTGACAAGGCACACCTTTCACTTGCCTGAACTATGTGTATTGAAAATGCCTGAAAATGTTCAAGCATTTCTTACTCTGTGCTATCTGTAATTTAGCACTGTCTTGAGAAAATATCTAAAGAATAAGAAAAAAATAAAAGCCCTAGTCCTGGTCTTTATTCAGTTATTCCGGAAATAGGTGGGTTTTCCAGTTATTTTGTTAATGCGCTAAACAAGCAGATAAATTGCTTTCCAACTCTGTTGTTTTCTTTGAATGTTTTTGGAGAGAATGAACCTTTACTCACGTATGTATTTTGCTGAGATTTCCTTTATATTAGCTTTAAAATCAGTCCTAGATTTCCAAATCCTTTCCTTTTTTCCTGCCACAGGCTAAATCCATTAGGTAGTTACACAGTCATTTAAAGGCCATTAAATCTTCCTTTTGAGAAGAGACTCTCCAGTTAGAGTTTCACTCTTATCTCTGTTTCCGATCAGAGGAGGAAATCCTGTTACTTCGAGACTGCCTTAAAGCCTTCCACCGGCATCATGCTCTACAGGAGAACACCCATCCTCTTCTCCACACCCCTGTGGCATCCAAAGACCCTGCTACAGCAAGCATCAGCTATCTGCCTGATCTCTGTGTTTTCTCCCTTGGGAGTGGTCAGCTTGCAGCAAGCAAGCTGAAATTCACATTTGCTGCAGCAAAGCCTTGCTCCAGACAACATGCCAGACAGCACAGGACACTTTCTGGGTTTGAAGCCATGCTCTTTAGGGGAGGAACCTTAGACTTGCACTGGCTAATGGATGATACACTTCAGTAAGGTTGGGGAGTAGAAGTAAAAGGGAGGCCTTTCATATTGATGTAACAAGTTGATCAGAATGATACCATAGACTAGGTAGTCCCAACAGAAATGTTTAGGAGCATCAATCCATAGGTTTTTGAGCCTTCACTTGCTCACCTATCAGCTGCTGCATTCATAACTGCAGATGGAGGAACTCCTCTGTGTGGGTCCCAGGGGATGGGGGGGTAGAGGCAGGGAAAGAGTTTGTTAGAAAGCAACACCTGCAGTGGGAGTAGGGGCTGGAGGAGATGGCCAAAACAACCCCACGAGCAGGAAAAGATGAGGAACAGAATTTTAAATGGACAATCCCATGAGCAGCAGAAGCCATATAGGGAGGTTTTCTATGGCTGCCTTGCATGGATTTTCTGCTCCCTAGTAATCCGGTTGAGTTCAAATTACAGCAATTCCTTTTGGGGAAAGTACTAACATTGGTATGTTTCCTGCACTTATTTGATAGCTTTTTCAAGATTTAGGAATCCAGTGTCATGGAGCTTTCTCAAGATAGGAGTTCAATATCATGGCAGTATGTTCTCCATTCAGATATTTTTGAAATGGACAACAGCACACAAAGAGCCACATACACAGACTAGACAGTTTGCTTACAGAAATTTTACTTGTTAGCAAATCAGGTTGAAAGTGCTTTGACCATACGCACTTGAAATCTAGCTAATTTCATGATGGGCTAGAATATAGCTTTGGGGAAAGATCTCACTTAATCCTGAATTTTGACTAATTTTCATATTGATTTAGCCATCTCTCTTCCCTTCCCTCTCCCAACTGCCAAAGAACTTGGCAATTTTAACATGACAATTAATAGCACCCCATAGATAGGAAGAGAGCTCCAAAGACCAAAAGGAGTTTAAACCAAGCTTGTATCTCAGGGCAATTGAATTAAATTGTATGCCTTGGTAATATTATGCCAATAGAAGGGGGAAAGTGTGGTCATATGTCAATGAAGTTTTACAAGTTGCTAAACAAAACCAAAGAGATATTTTCCTGATTATGAATTGTTTGTTTGTTTGTTTGTTTGTTTTTTATTATTATTATTATTATTAAGCAAAAATTCCAACCTTTGCATTTGAGGAAAGAGTGCGAGCAGGTTAACCTTGTACAGAACAAGTAGCAGAGAAGCTGCCAGCTCCTGTGTTTCAGGCAGTATCGCTGGTGGATTTCAGGCATTTCTGTCTTATTTAATCACCATTAACTGCAGACTGGAATGCTGACACCATGTGTAGTGAAAGCAAAGAGTGTAAATTGGGCATGATAGAGATTTCTTGATGCAGGAAGGAAGTAACATAACACTGAACAGAGCTCAAGTTGCACTGTGAGAACAGAATGAATGAGAAAACCTGGTCCCTGTCACAAGATAACAGAGAGAAAAAAATTAGATAATTAAAAAGAGACTTGGAAGGAAAAGAGTTATGAAATGTTTTTATTTTACTTCCTAAGCTGATCTTTTGAAATAAAGAATAGGTGTACCTTTAAAAGCACGTTATGTTTTATTTAAAATAGCCATTTAAACAATTATCATTAATCGATTAACATTTAATTTAGTGAGAAAAATCTTATTCTTAAGTGCCAAAGTCCTTTTTCCAAAAGTTTTCAGCAGCACAACTCTTTTCTCAGCTCTCAGGAACACTTACATTCAGAACTTCAGAGAAGGATCTTCAGACATGCCTGACAGTCTGCTGAGAACCCATCACACCCAGTGAATAGGAGTTTGGGATGCACACCCCACTGGGCAATGAAATGCCTAAACCCTGCTGACCCAAACTTCCTGTAGGATATTTCAATATGAGAAAAGCTTCTTGGAGCTCTGTCCTCAGGTTTATGACATGTTTGAGCAAAGTTTTTTAAGTGTAGTTCTCAAAAAAACCCACATATTGTTATCTTATTACAAAGATGTGTAGTGATAGGACAAGGGCAAATAGCATCAAACTGAAAAAGTGTTGATTTAGATTAGATATTTGAAAGAAATTCTTTTCTGTGAGGCTGATGAGGCATTGAAACAGGTTGCCCACAGAAGTTGTGGATCCCTGGAAGTTTTCAAGGCCAAGTTGGATGCAGCTTTGAGCAATCTGGTCTACTGGAATGTGTCCCTGCCAATGGAGGTTAGAATTAGATGATCTTTAAGGCCCTTTGCAGCCCAAACCATTCTATGGTGATGCTATGACAATTCCATCTACCTTATGCCACCCTAGTATATCCCATACAGAGAGGTAAGAAGTGACTTTGGGCCCTGGGAATGATACTGACTTCTGTTCCTCTGTGTCCCACCAGACCAGGCCTTCTCCAGGCCAACACTTCTCAGGAAGTGTTTCCCCACTCTTATGCCCTGGTAACACATCCATCCTACCACACAGTGACCGTACAAAGGATGGATGGTCCCATGGATACAGGTCATTGATGAAGTGAGCCTTAGGGTCCAGCACACCCTGAAATATCTATGGACCTCATGAGAAACCTCATGGTGGCACTTTAGGCTTCTTTGAGAAGAAGAGACACAGACACAGGGAGACTCAGACATCAGGGGAGAGGGGATTACAAGAAGTAGACAGGCATTTCCCACAGTTTCCTGTGACTATGATTCTGTTCTGAAACCCACAACACTGAATCTTCTCCTCAGAAACAGTCTTTGGAATCTTACTGTCTGTAGAGATTTTGTAACTAACCTGGATTTAGCAATTAGGTTCAACCTCACTGGAACCAAGGGAGCTATAGAAAAAGATTATTTTTATTGTGCACAGCTAAATCTTGGCTACCCTAGCAAATAATTTTTCTCTGAAGTGAAAAATTCCCCAGGCTGAGCAAGAGCAGCTCCTTTGCAAGCAGCCAATTCAGAATTTCCTTGACTTAAAATCACAAAGATGTACTGAACAAATTTACAAATCATTCCAAAACCCCGCCCACTCTTTTAAGAACAAAAAATACTATTTAGCTCCTTTGAGACTGACAGTCTTGCTCAGATATTCAGCCCCATATGAAGAATACTCCAGAGAAGACTGTCATCAAAGTCCATAGCATACCTCTTAAAGCTCTTATAATATAGACCCCACGTTATTTATTGTATCTATCTACACTATGCTACAAAAAAGCCTCGTTTTTGTTACATGTCACCTCATTTTACCTTCATAAAGAAATGTTTAGGTTTCTATCCTTTTGAATGTGACTGAATAATGTTACTTTTTATTTATGAACATATATTTTGAATTTCAACGATAGAACACAAGGACAGGCCCAATGAACAGGTCTTTTATACTCAAGAAATTGAGTTTCTATTCATAGGAGCTAAGGAGCACCTATTAGATGGTTTCCCATACAGAAACCACTGAATACCTCCAAATGAGACTGACTATATCAAAACACTAAAACTTGAATAGGATTTCTTCTCAAAGGAAAGACTGAATGAAAGTACAACTATACTGATATATCTTGTAATGCAGCTATTTATAATCCAAGAAGTACCTTTACCTTGGCTTATAATCACTCTGATTTCTGCTACAGTGTTTTTGTCATAAATATTCACCTTATTATACAGAGGAAGGGTTTCTGTGAATGGCGTAAAGGGCACATTTACACATTAATTCCCCTGATTAACATGTGATGTTTGCCACAAAATACAATACTTGCCATTTTTCAGATTTAGAGTACCTTAACTGTGTGTTCATATTTTTAATTCTCTGCTACTACTTTCAAAAAATATGTACATGAACAAAAGTGACTGCAATAATATTTAATAATAATTTTTCAGGAGTTATTCAGGATAAAAAGACTTAATTCCCCAGGTCAGTGACAAAAACAGTCTCTCGAGTGTCAAGTCTTAACCAAAAAAATGGGGGGAAAAAAGGGATAAAATATTTCACTTTGTACAGAAGCCACATGCTACCTTTTCAAATTGTGCATCATGTAGAAAACACAGTCTTAGTAGAAATTTTCAGAGATAAAAATTTTTCAGGGATGGAAGCATATGTTTGCATACAATACATATGATTGTCTTTTTTTCCCAAGCAGAATTTTATCATTTGCTAAGGATATGCAAAATATTACCACTGATGTGTTAGTGCTTAATAACCCTTGTGTTTAGTTTGAAGTATCAGTGTGTAGAATAATGGGAAGCCTGGATCAGCCATTCATTGTAGCAAACCTTTGCTGAGGACAAAAAAGGTGAAACACAGGTATTGTTAATTCAGCTCTGTGATGCCCGAGAGTCTCATTATGCCCAAAAAGATCACCATAGAGGAGGTGATCCTGCCCCTCTGGATCCCACTGGAGCCTAGTGAGGCCACATCTGGAAGGCTGTGTCCATTTCTGAGCTCTTTAGGACAAGAGAGATGTGAAGCTCCTGGAATAAGTTCAGTGCAGGGCTACAAAGATGGTTAAGGGACAGGAGCATCTCTCTTACAAGGATAAGCCAAGGGCCTGTTCAGCCTCAAGAAGAGATGGCTGAGAGGGAACCTCATCATTTTCTGTAAGTATCTGAAGGAAGAGAGAAAGGAGAGTGGGCCCAAGGTCTTTTCAAGGTGGTGCCAAGCAATAGGACAAGAGGCAGTGGGCGAAAACTGATGCACAGAAAGTCCCACCTGAACATGAGGAAGAAATTCTTTACTGTGCAAGTGACTGTGGACTCAAACAGATTGCACAGTGTCTCCTTCACTGGAGATATTGCAGAACCATCTGGATGGAATCCTGTGCCATGTGCTCTAGCATGAGCCTGCTTGAGCAGGGAGGTTGGATCAGATGACCCACTGAGGTCCCTTCCAACTTTACCTATTCTGTGAAAAAGCAAAAAGCAATGTCCAGGGCTGTCAAGAACACAGATGACGGCTATTTTACTGGGTTTTCAGAAAAATGAGGCAACCATAACCTATCCACTTACTAATAACCCATAGAGCACATAGCAGTGAACAGGTTCCTACTTCAGTTTGAAGTGTAAGTGAGGAATTGCTGCTTCACTGTATAGTGAATATAAGCCCAGGGTAAGGAAAAAAAGTGTTTTTCCTCCTCAACTCAAAGTTTAAAAGGCAAAGTTCAGTCATTTGGTGATGCCACAAACTTTTTTTAAAGTTTCTGTCTAAAATATTAAAGTTCAAGATGATTTTTTGACCTAAAAGGAGTTATTGTTGTTGTTGCTTTAGAGATCTAAAACTCTCAAGCACAGTGGCCATATCCTTCAACAGGAAAGCCACTTAGCAAAAGCAGCATTGCTGCTAATGGAAGTACTGTTCAAAGGAAGAACATTAATCCTTAGTTTTTCTCCATAGCCAGTATTTGCTACAAGGGGATAGACATTGATCTCTGGCTTGTGGTGGGCAAATGCTAGATTACACTGAGCAAGTAAAAGTCAAAAGTGCTTTCTATGTTGCTTTTTTGTTAATGGCATCTGCTCTGTTAAGGCAGCAGCTGTTTGTTGTCCCCTCTAAAATACATATTTTGGTCACAAAACTGATTCTGCTAGGTTTCTGAGTGGGAGCATCCCACAGTGAATATATATGTCCACCTTATGTTTCACTTAATTTCTGGACATTATTGATAGTTATCCCGAATTACAAACATTTTATGCAATAATTTTTTTTAATGAAGGTATATTGGCCACAGAGTAATAGAGGTTGGGATCAGTTACAGGCAACTAGAAGGGGAGTTATTTCCCACTGTAAGTAAGTCTGTCAGTGACTACTAAACCTTTACTATACCCCATAGAGATTTTGATCAACATCCCTGTAGATTTCCAATTACCTTGAAGTGCAAAACTTTTTCCTGTGTTTCCTCTTCTCAGATGCAAGGGCAAAGCAGGACTGGAGAGCTGTAGGACTGTAGGAGATCTTATTTTAGGCCCTTTATGCGTCACAGGTTTCCTGTCCATTCTCACAGAAGTTACATGAGATCAGTCACACAATCTGGTCCCAGGCCTTGGGGTCTGGAAGTAGATTTTGTGTGCCACATGAGACCCAGGGAGATTGGTGCCAGGGAATAGGAACAAGCTCCATTAATGAGGCAGTCTGTCTCTGAATTTCTGCTGACTTTTGCAGAAACTCTGAGCCGCCCAGAGTTTCATAGCCCTATGTCTCGTCCCTGAGTTAGGGAGTAGGAGGTTCTTGAGAAGGTTCAAACCCTAAATGTCTAGCCTCCAGGTTCTGCAGGAGTGCATCTAGCCTTCACTGTCCCCGAGGGTCTCAGCTAGGAGCTCAAAGGGTCAGCAAGACCAAGATCATGCAAGCAGGAGCATGACTCCATAGCAAGGAAGTACATTCACTCAAGATCAATCTGCTCTAAACCTCAGTTCCTACCAACAACACTCTTGATGAAAAATAGATATGCACTTCAAGGCCAAAGGCCAGAGCACAGGGCTTTCTCTTCCTGCTTCATCAGGCTCCAAAGCACATGCTTGTTTTCTCTCTGGCTGACTCAATTAACCTGATAGTCCTTGCTGAACAGCGGCAGCTTTCTCTCTCATGTTGCAAAAGAAATGTATTAATAAAAATAAGTAGGTAGGAGCTGAACTTTGGGAATCACAAAAATAGCAAGTTATCAAGTTATATCCCCTCAACAAAGAAAGCAGGTGTCAATGTACTTCAGTTGGGAATGTAAGCATGAGGTCAAAATACTTCTAAATTTCCCTTTTGAAGAGGCCCCAAAAAGAACCCTGCAAAACTATTGCAACACAGACCAAAATTTTCACAGAAAGGCCAATTTGTGATTTGCAATATCAAAATCTTTGAAAAACTCAGATTTCAAAAAGCACAATAGAACAGACAATCAGAATGCATTACTTGTTTTAGCACTTTCTAATTTTTCAATTCATATTGGTATTGCCAATGTTCATTTTATTTATATTTATATTTATATTTATATTTATATTTATATTTATATTTATATTTATATTTATATTTATATTTTTATTTTTATTTTTATTTTTATTTTTAGAATGTTTGTTACAAAACAAACCCCATCTTGAATGGAACATTTAATTTTGGTTCTTTGATAATTTTATTTCAGATGAAATGAACCCAAGATGCGTGTAAAGATGGCTTTTAGTTGTCTGAACCAAAGTCAAATACTTTCCAACCCTGGATTCTGTGATTCTGTGATTTTATGATTTGTGAGTTGGTTGTCCATTATGTGAGGTAAACAATGTGTTGTCCTAATATTAGAAACATCCAGACAGTGCAGGTTTCAGATGCATTTTGCATTAAGTACCACTTATTACACACTACCCAATGTGAAGTAGCATTTTCATGCACTGATTTTACAGCCATCACCGCAAGTGGTGGATTTGGGCTCTTCTGAGAGATGCTGGTTAAATCAGTCTGCTGAAATTTAGTAGCAGGCTAATTATAAGTGAATTTAGTATATTTATTTGAACAATTTTAGAAAGTAAGCTGTTATGGACAGCCTAGTACAACAGGACTACTGAGCTAAATTAAGTCTAAAGGAAAATGGGAGGAGCTACTACTTAGCATTTGAAGAGCTGTTTTCTGGTATAATTGTAATTTGGTATAATTATTTGGTGGTAAAGGCTTTGAAATATGTCTTGCCTCACACTTAGGTGTTTCAGAAAGGAAGGAATTAATAGTCAACTCTATGGATCCTCAAAGCTCAACTCTGACCTAAGACATCAGCATTTGCAATGAGACATGGTTATCTAATCCTAAATGCCTGGTGCTGCTTTGAGATTCTCTAAGATGCTGGAGAAAGCTATGTGAGTCTGACAGACCCACAGATCTTTTTCTAAAGTCAGTAGGGGGTCAGGTGGAAGAAGGTTTTCAAAACAGTCTTTAGGCTAATTTTGGAAAAAGTTACAATTTAGACTGAATATAAGATCACTATCAATGAGGGAGAAGATGTACGTTGGTTAAATAGGCTTGGGAGGAGGTAGACTTGTGATTTTCTTCTCCTTTCTCCTCTACCATCTCACCATCTGGCAAAGAACTTGGTACCCTGAGTTGTGTGTCTGCACTCTCTTTCCCCTTTAGGAGGGGGTCTCCCTCTTTCCACCCACTCCCCAGGACAGGTATCCAAGTCATTTTCCCACCACTGAGTAATACTATACACAGGGAGATTTTGTCATTAGCCTGTTTACTTCCTTCTTACTTAGCACTGCACTAGAGGAATTAGTGTGAAAATAAACTGCAAGTGCAAAGTGTCAAAATGGGTTTTTGTCTTACATTTTCATAGCTCAGGCTCAGCACACACAGTGGAGTCCCTTGGGTTTGTTTTTGTTTTCTTTTTCCTTTTATTTTACTCATTTACAGACAGCGCAAGAATTTTAAGAACATGTAGAATGTCAAAATTGGCACCTCTAATCCTTCCTATACAATTGAAATGGTGTTTCTGCAGCTCCCCATCCTCCTCCACCTGGATTAGCCATAAACCAACAAAAGCATTTTCTCTAGGGTCAGGTGCCTAAAACAGGGCTAGGTGACATACAAGACAGTCCAGGTGAGTTTAATGTTTTGTCTGTTGATGCCTTGCCAGTGACATTACTATGTCTTCAAGGGCACCGTTATCACTCACCCATCCCTCAGAGGACTCAGTGCTCTGAAGCTCTATGAGTTAAAATAAGTTAAAATAAGTTCATGTTGGCAAAAACACTAAATGTCTCGCGACAGCCTCACACACCCTTCTCCTCTAGGAGAGTATATGAGAATTTCAGACCCACATAGCCCTTTTCAAGGAAGCACCCAAATCAAAGTGGACCCTTGGGAACCTTGCTGTGTCCACATTCTAGTAGTTTTTCATTGCAGAAGCCCATAATCACTGTTAGAAATGATTTTTTCCCACCTCATCTTGTGCTTATCAGGAACAACATCAACTGATGTTGCAAATGCCACTTAAAGACCACTGTGACCATTAAGAGTCAATCATAAATTTCCATGTGCCTTTTACATTACATGGATCTAACTACCTCTTGTGTTCTCATATAAATAACATGGGGCATTCTGGTATTACCAAATATTTTTGGTGGGAGGTGTCCTCATGCAATTGACCCCCACCTTGCAGGTATTCAGCAACTTCTTCATAGAGAGTAGAGAGGAAAAGTGTTTCAATCAACAAGGGGAATGTATGTGCCTTTATTTTCTAGGGCTCAGAGTAGCCTGGGAGTGATAACCACTAAAGCTGTTCTGGAGTCAGAGAAATTAAACTGTCTCATAGCTCAGAGACAGGACAACTCATTGGCATGTCTGCAAGTTAGTGCCAAAACACAAAAGGATCCTTCATGCCACTGATGTACTTTAGATGAGTTCAGAAACAGAGAACATTGCTGGTAAATTGTTTTGTAGAGCTCAGAGGTGATGGTGAATAGCCGAGTTCCTGCTGTATGTCTTGTACTGGGACAGTACACAGCCTCCTGTTGACACCAAAAGCTCCCAGCTTGGTTATCATAAAACAACACCCCAGAAGTACTATTACACAAAGCCATTACAGAACTGAAATTAGCAGGACACTTAAGAAATTAATTTTAGTTAATAAAGCATTTCAATACTTTTAAAAAATAAATCAATAGCAAGTTTCAGTAGTTCGTTTTCTTTTGCATGCATCAACCAGTTTTAGGACAATTATGCAAAGTTTAACTTAACCAGCCACATCTGTTTTGGATATATGCTTCTTTTACCTTGGTATCATGTCCAAAACTGATTGATATATTTTTTAAAAGATCTTTATACAAGAATAGTATTTTTAAAATGCAAAAAACTAATAATATGTAAAATCAATTGCCCAGTAAATTACTTTTTCATTAGAATAGGGAGACAGGAAAAGAGAAAGAAGACTTTTACATAGGAAATTAAACATACAGAAAAGCTGAATGCTTACATATATGTGTGTGAGTGTATTTGCAGAAGTTAAAGACTTTGAAAATGTCAATTGCTTATAAAGAAAAATCAAAACAAAATGAAACTACACAAAAAAATTGTACTTCCTCCATTTTCTAGCTAAAGCTCATTGTTACATACCTATTAAAAACAGTAACTTATAAGCACATTAATAAGTAATTAGTAAGGCACACTATCTCTAATCCAAATGAAAAATCAGTATTTTTTTCTTTATTCCTCAAAGACTTTCTATGAAAATGCTGAAACAGTGTTTGATGTAAAGCTTTTGTCGTTTTACTAGCTGTCCATGAGTAAGGTATTAAGAAAAGAACTAAACTGCAACTTTGGTTCTAAACTGCAGCTGCTCAACATAAGACATTTTGGGCTGTGCTATTCTTGCTTTCTAGTTGCCATAACTGACCAGAAGCCAGTTTTATGTGTTGTTAGGCACTAGTCCTCTGGAAGTTACGGAGTTTGGGAACCTACACTAGTAAAATATGGCAATGAGAGAGAGGGTACACAAGCATTACTTTTGAAATCCGGAGCTAATTGATTTCTAAGACTTCTCCATACAGTGTCTTCTAAATGCAGAGAACATTTGCACCGTCCACACATCAGGGTCTACACTCAGCAACCTGCCTGTGCACTGGGTAAGTCCCTCTGCAATAATGTCTAAGAAAGGTCTGGGAAGATGCAAGACTCGCCTCTATCATATCAGTCTCTGAATAAACCTCATAAGCTGCCTTCTCTCTGGGCATAAAAATGATTCCTGATGAATGTGGACCAAGCCTACCTTTGCATTTAGACACAAAACACTGTCCTTGCTCAAGCCATAGTCATTTAGGTTGGCTTATTTGTACAAAAACAGCATCAGTGCTTACAGGTAAGTAAGGCATTGAAAATGCTATTGGAAAGGCTGGAGGGCTTAAGAACTTGAGGTCAAACCCTTGAACTGTCACATAAGATGTTTGGTTTCGCTTCTTACCATGGATTGAGTTGTTTGATATTGGATGAGTGACTTTATTTTGCTGTGTTTCTACCTACAAATAAGAAGTAACATCCATGTTCCTCAATCTAATAAACTTTAGACGTGATCTTTGCAGAATCAGGAACAACTTTGTGCTGAATATTTGAATACACTTGACTTTTTCCAAATGTAAAAGGCAGACTTAACAGGTGGGGCAGGGTGGTGGGGGGAACTAGCAGGGAGGGGAATCACCTCTGTGTGGAGTACAACAAATGATCGAAGACACACCTCACACAGCAGGGGAATCATTTATCTTCACTTCACTGTCACTTTCACACCTATGTCTACCCCTATTCTTCTAGTTCCACCACACATAAGCAGTAAATTGGTGATAATACAAACCACCAAGAATTATACCTTCCTTGGCAGAAATCAATGGCAGCTTGTGAAACATCTTTCCTCTTGCAGTTAGCCCTCCAGAGTGTGTGTTTGAGGCATCTTTGTTTTGAGGGATTTTAAACTGCAAAGGCATATGAATCCTAACCATTCACTTAATCTCGCTTATCAGAGATGGGTTGCCAGGCAGGATGGATCTTGGGCTGGCCACACTTGCAACTATAGTGAGTAGACCTGAGACATGAAACAACTTTTGTAAGTCACATGGCACAGTGCTTTTAGTCAAAAGAGAAAAAAAAAAAACAGGAGGAGAGAAAATGTATCTGAAGGTTACGTTTAAGGGAGCAGGGAGCAAAGGAAAGAGACACAGCATAGGAAAGAGGCAAGTGAAAAGCCATTGCTTCCTTCAGGATGTGCAGCTATGTTTGCTGTGGAGTCAGGAACCAAATTCTTCTTTTTATAATCAGCATAATCCACCAGAAAAAATATATAATTCCCTGTAACTGAACGGCTGTCTCACAGATGGATGGTGTAATGTGTCCCCTGCTTCCCTCGCTTACCCTCCCTTCCTTTCTTTCCCTCACTGGAAGTTCCCGTAATTGTCACTTTGTAATGTATATTCCAGCACATGGACATGCAGAATGAAGGCTGCATGCTCATTTTGCACTATAAATGATGTGTACTGCCTTGTGTCACAAACAGTAAATCCTTTATACCAAAAGTCTGCTCATTTTCACACCATTCACTTGTTCAGTAACAGTTGTCCAGATTTTTTAATTCAGCTCCTTACACTAATCCAGCAACTGCTGGTCTTAGACAGGTGCAGGGATCAAACAGGCTCAATAAACTGGAACATCTGGCCTGGAAATGATAATAGACCCTTTTACTCTCCAAAACAGAGAAGGAATGCAAAGTTTTCAAATGTTAAATCATGCAATTAGTCCTTGTAATATTCTTTTTTTAAAAGATTGAAACAATAGTGTTTTCTATTCAGACTTTCATTCATTACATAGGTCCTTCTCTAGTCTCTGGTGCAGGACATGAAAGGCCAAAGAGGTCAAAACATCATCTACTAATAACAAAATAAAAAATCAAAAAAACCCAACCCAGACCTACCTCCTCTCCTTCACTATAGTAGTGCTCAGTCATGTCAAGAGGCCCAGCCTTGTGTTAAGCCAAAAACTAATTCCGTAGAAAGTTTTGGGAGGGCCTATGCCCCGGAGAGTGGAAAAATCCCTGTACAAGCCCAGTTTTGTGAAGCTGAGTGATTTCCAGCCCAGTGAAGGCTGGTAGCCGAACAGAGCTAGCTGCAGACGATCATCTGGATGGCACCGGGAGACAGTTGTCCTCACACTCCTTCCAGTGAAGAGACTACTGTCAGAGCTAGACAAAACCTTTCAAACTTTGAAAATGCTTGCAGGAGTAGTTCTGTTCAAGGTTGTTCAGCTTTGGAGCAGCTCTCACTACACTTGGGCCTGGGTTTGGTTAGGCTAAACCCAGGGCTGGAAGGCTCATTATGCTCTCCTTCAGGCACTGTTCCCAGCTACCATCCGTGGCTTGTAAGTGGATGTTTCAGTGCCCCTTAGACCAGAATCAAGACCTTCTGCAGAAAAAGATTGTAGTCAGAAACTTTTATAGTTATTACTAAGGCGATATTATCTTCTGGCAGACCATGTACGTGGCCAAGTAGTAGCAACAGGTGTGTTCCTGTGCCTGTACTGGAAAATAAGTTTCCATCTCTTGTTCAAAAAGTTCTTCGTCTTCTTGAAGAAAATGTTTTGGCTTGACTAAATAAAATTCTTTTTTAAAAAGTTTCAACAGACCTCACCTTGACTACTGGTACCCATTAAATCTCATGCAAAGAGTTGGTGTTTCTATCCAGCATCACTGCCAAACTACAGACTTGGTAACTCTGCACTGACCAAGTTTTCCTTTACACTTGGAGTTGAACATGGCCTGCTCTCTTGAGTAAACAGGAATGTTCATCTTGGGCCAGAGAAACTTGGAAACTAGTCCTGGGTCCCACTCCAACCTTTGCCTCAAGTTTCCTGTGAGGTCTGAGTGCTGGATTTTCAGAAGTGCTGTGAGTCTTCTGGGTACAGTTTATTTAGCACATTTGGGCCCAGGCTTCCGAAGGTATGTTCAGTTCTTCTTACACATAATCCAGACTTATAAACCCTTTGACAGCCTGACTTCATTTGTCAAGAGGCTTCCCTTGAAAATATTGTCTTTAGGCTTTCATGGCTTTTGTTTTCAGAAAAGCTAGAATTGTAATAGTAACTACGGCATGTAGGCTGTAGGTTGCCTACAATGCCAATAACTTATGTGAGGCAACGATATTTATATAAAAATATAATATAAAGGATGGATGTAATGAAAATAAATAAACTGTTCCTCCTCACTTGTGCAGAAACAGATGTTGCAGCGTTCCTGGACTGCTGTCTGTGGAAGTGAAGCCTTAGGGCAGGAGACTGAATACATCACACAGGTCCAGGCCATGGTCTACATTTCGCTGCATGACTTTGCTCAAAGGTCATGAGCCTTCAGCTAAAAACACCCTACATCACTGCAATGAGGATGAGCATATAGGTTTCCCTCAGTCACTGTATGTTGACAACCTCTGGCAGCTGTAGCAGATATGGGTTCTCTTCCTGGAGTTGATAAAAGGGACTCATGAGCCAGGCAAGAAGGAACTCAGGGAAACTCCTTAGTTTTCCTGAATTCTTATATAGGTTTTCTTTAAGGGCACAAGACTATGACAAAAGGGATCTCTAAACACATGATAAGTGGCTGTTCACCTGTGTAATTGAAAGAGAGAAACTAACAAACTTTAGAGTTAAGTAAGTACCAGGCCTTGAGGAGCAGTGTCCCTAGGTCAGGGTCAGGCTTAAAATAGACAGAAAAAGAGACTTTAGCTCAGACCAAGGCTCCTAAATGCTGAGTTCTCCTTGCATGATTGATCTTGGACTAGAAAATGAGGTTCACTGTGGTGAGAGAGGTGTCACGCAAAAGAGTCTCAGTGTGCTCCAGAGGGCATCATTCTCACCTTGGTGCAATGACTGGGTCAGAGCCAGAAACAGCTACTGCATTCAGCAGATTAAGAGGGAGTTTGGGTTAAACCCTAAAGAGCAGGATTGCAACAGGCATCTCTCCCACCACACCACCAGTGAAAGGTGGTAGGTAGACATTGACTAACTTAACACTGTTGCCTTCCTTTAGGAACCAAAGGATGTTGAATCAGAAGCTTGTGACCTTAGAAGAGATGCTGGGAAGAGATTTCTTTGAAAAGGGCAGATGGTACATCCTTGTGTTATCTTTGCTACTCCTGGAAGCCAAGAAAATCCTTATGACCTTTGAATGAATGATGCAATTAAGAGAAAAATTCTGTATTGGTACACTTACAGCTGATAGCTCAAAACATTTTAACTACATAATTGCTGATCAGAATTTTAAAAGTTTAGTTGTGTTTGCAATTACATTTGCAATGATTTGATTTGGAAACAAAGACATCAGAATTGTGTATACCTTTAATTTTCTTATTTTGTGGTGTTTCTGCTTCCTTCAAAAAAATTAAGCCCAAAATTTTTAACTTCTGACAAATCTACCAATAAATTTCCTGCTACAGGGAAATGAAATTCAATGCATCCTTTGTTGGTCTCTGAGATCAATCTACAGATCATACGCCTACTTCAAATAGGTTAGGTGTTCAAAACCAATGGCCTATGGCCAAATTTAAATTCTTTGTGGAGGAAATTTATGCCTTGAGGATGTTATATAGTACTGATGTTATAATGTCTAAGAAAAGTGCAGCAGAACAGTATAATCCATGCAAAAACAAGGGAAAAAATAATCACTCTTCAATTATAGGTGAGGATGAAATTGCTCAGCTTCTGTGACCTGGGTAATGGAAGTTGCAAGGTCAAGAAAATTTATTAAAGATGTAGCAAAGTGTGTACAAGTATTCTGAAGGAAGAAGCAGTCTCTAGGAAAATATCTTTCATTTCCAGAACGCAGAGGCCAGAGACCTTGATTCATTAACATATGGCCCCTAGTGGCACCTACCAGCACTTGCCCATAATTCTATAATTTGGCACATGAACACAGCTTATGCAATGAGGAATTACTTGATTTCACTTGGCTTGTTTGTGGATCCAAAAAACCCACTCACCACAAATTAGCAAAATCAAGGTCATATTTATTATTGACTAGTAAGTTTAGGTGTAAAATGAAACCAAGCCAGAAATGCTTTTTGCTGGTATAGCAAAAGCAGCTAAATATGAGTGCCTTTCATGAATGCAGTATTCCCTTTGACACATTAGATACTCTGGTTTGTTTAGCTTTACTACCATGTCCTTACATGAGTCCTTTGAGTCTTCAGTTCAAATGCTCACTTCTAGTACACTAAATCCATCCTATATGTCTGTTATAAATAGGGTACTGCACATACAGCAAATGCTGCCCCCACTACACACCCTTGTATGATCTCTTCAGATAGCACACATATTCTCACACTATATTTAGTGCTACATCCACGGTAACATATCACCACATCATCATATACAAAATGTCTTCATAAAAACAAACACTGGAGCAGAGGAATGGATTTCTTCAGCCTGCACTGAAGTCTGCCAAGCCACAAAGTTCTAGCAAAAGTTTTATTCAATTTAGTTTAATTAAATTTTTGAAGTATTTCCTAGTTTGTGAAGCTCCCAAGCAAATTCAAATGACAACAATTCTTTACCTTAGCTGATATGCCCAGTATTTTTAAGTACTCAGTTTATCAGATTGTACCCAGATTTTCAGAACCCTCCACAATTCTTTAGGAAGATATGCATAAATGGACAAATGTTTAAAACCATTTGGAAAATTAAGTTGTCAGCCATGGTAAAAATGTGGAAACATTCTGAAATACCTGGCTCCACTGGCAGGTACTGGTCATCTGGACATATGCTCTTGAGTTCCTATTGAACATCTGTTTTTTTGGTAAACTTAAAATCATAGAATCACAGAACAGTTTGGGTTGGAAGGGGCCTTAAAGATCATCTAGTTCCAAGCCCCCTGCCATGGGCAGGGACATCTCCCACTAAACCAGTTTACTCAGATCGCGTCCAACCTGGCCTTGAACACTGCCAGGGACAAGGCAACCACAACTTCTCTGGTCAACCTGTTCCACTGCTCTCACAGTAAAGAATTTCTTCCGTAAACTTCACCTGTGGAACAATAAGCTCTTTTTTTTTTCCATACTTTTACTTTCTTTTTTTCTTTTTTATTTTTCTTTCAATTTATTTCCACTCTTTCGAGCCTAACTTATACTATTTGGTTTGTGATAAACAACTTTGTGAAAAAATTACGTTGCCGTTATTACTCCACACAGTGCTCCTGTATTCAAATCCAGTAATATGAAAGAACTGTTCAGATAATTTTTACTGATGCATGTTGCCTTCTGGTTTGAACTTTGGACTGTATGGATCAAAATACTGGCAACTTGCACACCTAGTAGAGACAGAGCAGGCAATAAAAATGGAGTAGTGACCTCCTTCCAACCCTAAAGTAAGAAATCTGGACCAGGATGCTGCTGTTAGATATAGTTTCAGCATAATATAAGTATTGAAAAAGATATGAGCATGAGAAGAGATACAGCAATACAGCACTGGCCGACATAGCAGTCTACAAATTGAGCACACCATCTATTTGTTATCTTTCTTTTTCTTTTTTTCCTGTTGTAGGTATCATAGACTAAAGGAATCTTAAGGGATCTCAGGGAGGATAATAATATGGTTATGTGGAAGTTTCCCTAACATGGATAACTGCATGGTCAAGAGCATGTTGAAACTGAGCACGTGATGGCAGTAGGATACAGCTGGAGAAGAAAGTTAATAAGTTGAGAGCAATTAAAAACTGTTGAGGCAGGATTAAAAAAAAAAAAAACAAAACAAAACAAAACAAAACAAAAACCACAAAAAAAAACCAAAAAACAAACAAACAAACAAAAAAAACTAGAAAGGATCCAAAGTTTGAAGCATTTAATGCAGCAGAAAACATGGGGAATTAGTGGAGGCTGCATAGGGAAGTGTTGTCCAGGGAACTTGACACAATAAGAAAATGATCATTACAGCAACACTGATGAGACAGAATGGTGTTTATTCAACACCAGGTGTCCTGGTCAGGACAGGGTTAATTTTTGCAGAAGCCAGGGCATTGCCAGGACCCAGAGGTTATTCTATACCACCTCTCATCATCCTCAGGAGACAGGGAAAGGGCTCCTGAGCAATCATGTGTGAATCATCCACCTTTTTTTTTTTTTTATACACTCTGTCATTAGTATTGTTGCTGTTGGAGTTTGCTGACTTATTTATTTGCTGTTTCCAGTAAATTGTTGTTATCTCAACCCATGATCTTTACCCTTTGTGTATCCAGTTCTTCCCTCCATCTGCTGCAGGGGAGAGAGAGAGGGAGGGAGGGATGAGGAAGAGGCACATGGTTTTGAATGGTTCAGTGGGAACACTAAATTGGGGAATACCAGTCCTAAACCAAATAGAGTAATTTTGCAGTAATGAAAGTTGCATAGTGAACAAGAAAGGTTATATTTTTGATAAATCATACAGGAAAATGTCATTAGTTAAGGTACCTCTCTACAGCACCTTAACCCAGCTGAAGTCCAGATGTTTTCTCCCCACATATTGACACTACACTCCATGAAACCTCACAGTGAGGTTCTTCAGGGAACCAACCCAGCTGAAAACCAAATCTTTCAAAAACATCTGTTTTATCTTGAAACAGCATGACTCATTGAACTGCCTGACACGCTTGTACCAAATCACAAACAGCATAAGAGAGGGAGGAAGAACACAGTACCAGAGTCAGGGTGCATACAGTAGCTACCAGGAGACTTGGGGTATGACGTCCTGCATTCGTTCCTCTGCCAAAGGCTGGGAGAAGAGTAAGACTGAGAACAGGATTGACTGCAGGACAATATGTTGGTACAGTGTTAAAGCAGCAGTTAGAAAGATGGATTTCTTACTCCTACCTGTAGTCCTTTGTCTTTATAGTCATAATATTACTTTACCTCTTGTCCCATTACTAATGTTTTCTTAAAATCTTATTGCAGAGAATCAGTTGAAAGTCCCAAATTTCCTGTTATTATTGATGTAATTTCTTCTCTTTGATTTTTGCAAGAAGCCTGTTTTTAAAATGTTTTCAGCTGCTCCAAAACCAACTTAGACTGGGCTTAAACTCATTCCTTCTGGTAGTTAATTCCACTCAGAGATTTCATCCAGTCATGCTTTTTCCTTAGTTACAAGGAGTTTTATTAGGCCCCATTAGCTTTGTTGGCTCAAAAGAAACCCTGTTCCAGCTGAGATGGTTTCTAAAATACTCAAAAGATTTTTCATGGAGTCTGAGAAGAGAGCTTTAAATTGGCCTCAGAAACAAGGAAGCAAGTAGTTCTGTGGAACACACACATACATACCATGGTCCCATCAAGAAGCCCAGCTGCTAGCTGGTGTGCAGTCATTACTTTGAAAGAAATCTCAAATAACTCTGAAAGTAACGCTCCCAAACCTAATATCAGGTAAAGAAGAAATTAGATAATAAAGGCAGGAAGAAGTGCTGTGAGCAGACATGAGGAATCCTGTCTCATATAGTGCAAGATCAAATCACAATAAATAACTTCCATAAATTAATTTAAATTAAGATAATTGCAGCTGCATGGGCCTCAAGATGCTGTTTTCCCAT
Organism: Pyrocephalus nanus; assembly: GCA_038380795.1. NCBI lineage: Eukaryota > Metazoa > Chordata > Aves > Passeriformes > Tyrannidae > Pyrocephalus > Pyrocephalus nanus. The sequence continues at coordinate 49,384,746 of CM076260.1, forward strand.
CATGACTGAGTAAGTTTTCACAATGCTAAATTAAAAGCAAGCAAAGAAAACAAAGGCTTAGTGAGTTTAATACTGGAATTCTTTTAACTTCTTCTTTTAGAAGAGACACCTACCACAAATGTCTGACAGAGACTTGTGCTGCCCAGCCAAACCACTTCTCAACCAATTATCCACAGCATACCTGCACACTCAGTGCTGGGTACCACACTTCAGCAGAGGACATCAGGGCAGCCCAGATAAAACCACTATCAACCTACTCTGAGGTAGAAATTTCATTTCATGTCCATCTTCTGACCTAGATGTGGCAGCCACATCACTGACTTCAGCCCAGGAGATGACCTTACCTGAGTGGGTCTGGAACACAGAGCTGATCCAGTGCTGCTGAAGAAAAGAACAGAGGGAAGCTCAACTGCTGGTCCCTGTATCAGCTGTGATAGAACAAATCACACTGGTTAAGGTCTTATTTCAAAATTTCTTGTAGACCAGCTGCACCAGTCTAAGATGTTATTGTACCCCTGATAATTAGTCCACTGCTGAGCTCATCTTGTGAAAAATCTGTCCTCCGCTTGAGGCTGGATTCAGCACACTGAGTTAGGATATAATTAGCTCTCACTGGTGTCCTTCTTTGCACGCAGAAGCTTGTGATGCATGCAGTTTGCATGCAGTATGCATGCAATTTGGAAAAGGCTGTAATTTAAATAAAAAATAAAAAATCATGTCTAATAGAAGTGCTATAAGAATACTGAGATTTTCACAGCATTTTTCAGATATATCTGAGAGCATTTTGAAGACAATGATCTGCTGAACTATATCAGCTTCTTCCATAAGTGGATGTTGTCAGACATGAATACCCTGGTTCATTGGCTACCCTTGATCTGAAAAAGCAGTCTCATTCATAACACATTTTAAGTACACAGAAACAGGTTTGTTTATCAAAAACTGTCCTTCAAACCTTCACTCGGTCTATTTTTAGGACAAGGAAAATGTGTTATAACCAACCCATTCATACTATGGAGTGAATTCTGAGACTGTTTCTTATGCCCCCTGGAAAGTCTTCTTATAGGCATGACTGAAAATGGAAAGCAGAAGTTGGGTAGACTTCAGCAGCTGAAATCGTGTTAAGAAGCTGGTCTGTTCACTTTATTATCTGTAATCAATTTGTCCAAACAAAGTGTAATATGGGCATCAGAGCTGTAAACTTGTACTCAAATCTCAGACTTAAAATGCAGGACTATCTGGCCACTATCTCTCATGTGTTTCTAGGGCATAATGTGACTTCTCTCCACTTCAGGATCCCAGTGAACTGGATTATGAACCAGGTATGCCTTGCAAGTAAGGACCCAGAACAAGGAGAGTGGCCTCAGCATCACCCCCCAGCTGCAGAAAGCACACATAAGAGCATGTGCAGAGAGGTGCTTCTGAGAGTCTCATGTTCAGCTGCAGCAATTCATTGCAGTTGATCTGGTGTGTGTGTGTGAACCTTATTCCTAGACAGCACAAAAGCCTTTTCAGTCTGGCAGTATTAAATCTCTTAGCTCACAGTGTCTAGAGGTGATACAAGAATCTGACATATCCTAGGGGTATCCAAGACTGCTACACAGCATCAAGGCTGAGGACCTCCCAGTTCCTAAATGATTCTTCATGCTCCTGTTCAGGCCCCTGAGCATATAGGATACTGATCCAGAATTTCATCATAAATAACTCCTGAAAAAAATAATTTCCCTTGTTAAAAATTAAAATTCAGTCACTTTTTTCCCTTTCCTTTCTTTTTTAACCTGAAGACAGATTGGATAGGGAGGGAGAACTAACTACCAGTGCCACGTGAAAAGACAGTCTGTACTATTGTCTTGGTGCAAACATCAGAACATCCAGCCATGAGAAGTTAAGTTTTATCAAGCCAGCCTTTACCATCTTCACCAGCTGTTCTGAGAAGCCTGATCAGCTCTGGTCCCCTCAATTCAGGAAGGATATTGAGGTGCTGGAGCAGGTCCAGAGAAGAGCAACCAGGCTGGTGAAGGGACTCAAACATAAGTCCTATGAGAGGCTGAGGGAGCTGAGGTTGTTTAGTCTGGAGAAGAGGAGGCTCAGGGGAGACCTCATCACTCTTTACAACTACCTGAGAGGAGCTTGTAGACAAGTGGGTGTCAGTCTCTTCTCCCAGGCAACCAGCAGTAGGACAAGAGATCATGATCTTAAGCTCTGCCAAGTGAGGTTTAGGTTGGATATTAGGAAGAAATTCTTTACAGAGAGGGTAATCAGGCATTGCCCAAGGAAGTGGTGGATTCACCATCCCTGGAGGTGTTTAAGATGAGACTGGATGTGGTACTGAGTGCCATGGTCTAGTAACCACGGTGGTGTTGGATCAAGGGTTGGACTTGATGATCTCGGAGGTCTTTTTCAACCTGGTTGATTCTACGATTCTATGACCCTATCATCTTTTCAGCTAAACATTTTATTCCAAAACTAAATCTAAAAGAGAAAACTTTTGGTTTGCCGTTGTATTGGCTCTCAGTAGGCTAGGTTTCTTCAATTTTCAGGCCTCCAAATCAACTCTTAGAATCCTTCTTAAGGCTTTTCTTGGCATGGACACAAGGGTTTTTGCTTGTTGACCATGATGCAAGCCACAGAATAGAGAGGGATGTTTCATGCTCTATGACTTTAGGACCAAAGTGACACCTTTAGACTGCCTGGTATGGCAGTCAAGTTCAAAAGGAGTATTTCAGCAGCCGACTCCCTAAAGGCTGACAGATGCTGGATGAAGAAAGAAGTAGACATCATACATGGCTTACATATATATGCACTTCAGATACAGCTTCTATCTCTTTCCTCTGGGAGCTGTGGTGATGAGCTCACAGTGTTTGGTAGCTAGGGTTGTCTGCACATATGGTTGTCTTTTCTTGACTGGAGGCACACCTCTGGCCACAGCAATTAAAGTCACTCCATGTCTCTATGCCTCAGTTGCTCCATTCACATAACTCATTGCAAATCTATTTGGAGCTGCAAATGTAAGACATGATTAATTAAAGACAAAAGGTATTACAGATCTTCAGACAGAAGGAGCTGAGGGAATCCAAGATGATTACTATTATTACCACAAAGTCAACATTGCATATTCAGTGATGAAAGCCTCTCAGAGTAGTAATGCAAACCTATTGTTGGAATTAACACTCCCGCTCAAATTTGATAGTGCCCTTTGTAGAGGATTTTCATTTGTATTCACAAGAAAACATAAATAAGTGCTCAGGCTGGCCAATCTATTTCCTCTGTAACTGGCAGCATTCACAGTCACTTTATTGTATGAAATAATGTCTTGGTTTTTCCTCCCTTTATCTTGCTTGTGCCTGACCTTCCATTAAAAGTTGCTTGGAAACTGCTTAGAGAATAGTCAGTGGTGCTTCTTATTGATATCTTCCTTTTGTGATTTCTTTGCTATTCTGTTGTTTTGTATTCCTTCCCCAAAGCTTTTTAAGCTAGATGAAGATGAAAAGAAACCAAAGAATCAAAGCCTAGTATTTTTCTTTTTAAAAGGAACAGGAAAACCATCCTCCCTGTATACATTGACATGTTAAAGGAGAAAGAAATGCTTTCCTAATAAATGCTCCAGCAGGTCTTTAACACATGTTATTATCAAGTAGTTTACACATTCTCTTTAGCACCTTGGTAATTAAAATCAGGACATATAAAGTAAGTTGTGTCCTTAAATACAACTTGCAATTGCCATTGTATAGAAATAATGGAAAATGGGAACTACTATGACAACCATTTTACCAGGGAGGCTTTGTAAGGGTAGTTAGAGCTGCCTATTACAAGAAGGCTGGAGAAGAAGTGGCTCAGAGGATTAGCCATTGGACAGGAGTGATCATGGTGAGTAGTAGGAATTTAAGCAGTGGGCTGAAGGAAGGAATTATTCCACTTTCCATCTGCTCTTGTGAGTGTACATCTGGAATTTTTAGGGATTTCTCTGGGGACCAGGAGCAGTGAGGGCTCTCCTAGGGTGACAGGGCAGGACTTGGATCCAGAGCTGTTCCACCACCCCAGCCAGGAGCAAGGCAGCCTGGGAGAGCAGTGCCCTGGGCACTGGGTATGGTCAGTCTGCAACTAGTCCAGCAAAGGACTAGCGGGATGGTTAGGTGTATGGAGCATCCAATACAACAGGAAAAAATGAGGGAGATGTGTTTTTCTGGCCTGTAGAAGACCAATCAAACAGGTGAATCTAACGGCAGTCTTCTACCCGTGTCTCTATAGGGCTTTATGGAGATGATAGAGGGAGACATATCATTGAAAAGACGGGAGGCAACAGTCACAAGTTGCAGCAATAGAACTGGTGACAGGACATGAGGAAAATATCCTTTCTGACAAGCACTGACACATTTGTCCAGAAAAGCTGGTCAGTATGTATTCTTGAATATTTGGCTTAATAAAGCCCTGAGCAACCTGTTCTAACTTTGAATGTAGCCCTGTCTCGAGCAGGGAACTAGACTACATAACCTTTGGCCAACGCAAATTTATTCTATAAAGTTATGATTCTACATTCCCAGAGAAATATATTTGCTGTAATAAATTAAATTCAGCCACACTTGTGAGTAGATGGTCTCTGGCGGGAAGGCTGTCCACATGTGTGTTCAGTGACAAATCTGGAGAGTCATTTGATAGCAAGTTATTTTATTCTGTAGCAGTGGATCTCACTGTGCTTTGCACAAACTTTCAGCCTTCAGCTTTTGGCCATATGATTGCCCAATACGTCTGTAATAGGACACTAAAATGTCTCCATGCAGGCCTGAAGGTCTAAATAATTTTTCTCCCACAAATATTTTATCCAAATTCACACTAAACTACGTCATTGCTCAAATGGAGGTTGGTATTAGGACTTGTAACTGTCATGGACAAGTAGGATGGTAGTGACTGGAATGTAGACATAATAAAGTCTGCATCTGACTTTATTAAAATTCATGGCAAAAGTCCACTTTTTGTCTTAATATTTCCACTCTTGTTCTCAAACTTCCCTGTATAACTACCACTATAAAAGATGATGAAAATAAAGAAAATTTAAAAATTAGAGGAAGTACTTATGCCTGAATCTCTGTTCCAGTTTTCTCTTTGAAGAATAATAATAATTATGGTTAGTATAGTTTCAAGGTGTATTCTTCAAAACCACAACATTTTAAAATGTTACTTCTCACATCCGTATTTCCTAATTTTCCTCATTTTCAAGGAGAAAATGCAAAATGTGACATATTTGTAAATAACTCTAATTTTTTTTCTCTCACTTCTTGGAACCACAGATATTATTTCTTGAAGGTTTCTCACCAGTATGCACATTTTAATATGGTTTAGCATGTAGGCATAAGATAGTAAATGTGACCATTAAGCAGTTCTTCTGTGAGGGAGTCTGTGAATACTATTTTAATCTATGTAGAACTGAAGTCAGAAAATGTTTTTGCTCCTTTTTCCAAAATTTAACTCACTGAGTCCTTTATTTAATGCTTCTGAGCATGGTTCTTTGTTGATCATGGTCTGATCAGCTTGCAAGCAAAAGGTCACATCAATTCACAGATGACAACATGTAGCTCTTATCTGTTTCAGTCCAGAAATTCCAGGAAATTATCACATGGAGTTCTCTGCATGCCCTTCCAGAGCACTATCTTTCAGGCTAATCAGTAAGATAGTAGTTGGGGTCAGATCTACATGTATTAAAGTGTTTATTTCCCAGGAGAGAAGTATCCTAGCTCCTTGACTCTTGGAAAATCATGTTATTTTCTAAGTTGCTCTAGTTTTTCTATTATTCTCAGGTTTCCCTATAGCTAGCTGGGTTGCCTCATAATTATTTAATAAAGGGGCATATTGCTGGCAAAGATGCTTCTCAAAACCACCAATTCCGACCACCAATTCAGTCCAATTCTGACTTGAATCTGAAGACAGATTTTTACTCATAAAGTATTGCAGTGATACTCTTCTGAAAAAAAAAAAAAAAACAACCAGGTGTTAATGCTTTATTGTTTTTATGTATTTGCAGAATATACTTTCACCTTTATAAAACCTTAAGTATGATATTTTCTATATATATCCATCGCAAGAGGAATATATGCATCCTAGGTCCACTCCTCTGCACACAACTGGCAGTATATTTTGTAATCAGCTTTTTTTTGGTTTGGTCTTTTTTTTTTGGTTGATTTTTTAGTGAAAACAAAGCAAAGGTCTGTTGTAAGATAAAGGCACTGACTTTTATTTTATTGCCCTACATAGTCCTTTTAAGTACCTTCCAAGTATGTCCCACCTCATATCATCATGACAGTGACTATGGTCAGGTCACCACAAAGGCACACACCTGCCCTGCCCAAGACCCTAGCAGGACAAACAACTAATATAACATGGAGTCAATAGAAACCATTGACCATCTCCCTTCTGGGATAAAGCCTAACAGGAAAACAAAAAATTTAGGTGGCTAGGCACATCCTGCTCCATGGGTCATGGTTCTTGTGCATTTCGCTGTAGCCATCCTTTCCCAGTCCATCTTTCTCCCGACCAAAGCTATGCCACCTCTCCTCTTGTCCCTGCTCCTTTTTACTGAGGTGCCTTTGCCTTGCACAGCCTCAGCTTGGGGATATCCATCAGGGCAGGCCCTAATTGCCCTGCTGGGAAGCATCTGCAGGGTTTTGTGCAGTGAGTGCGTGGTTTGCTTCCCCCTATCCCTGTATGTCAGCCCTTCCAGCATGTCCCCTGCCCTTTCCGCATGTTTTTGCATTTCACCAGGACTATCCCACTGTCCTCATCATAAGCACAGCTTCAGAGCCTTTCCCTGGGCATGGCCTCAGGTATTAGCACAGCAGTGGCCAGAGGTGAGCCTTGCTGTCATTTAAGTGTTTCCTCAACTTGCTCGTACAGGAACACACACACCCTGCCCTGGAGAGAGTGGGGAGAGCATTATGCTTGGGTGGTCACATGGTATTTTGATGGCTTCTTTGATTTCAGAGCTTGAGAAAGAAAGGAACAGGCAATAGTGGTCTCAATCCACCCTCACCTAAAGACCCTCTGCTATTCACTGAAGCTGTTACCAAATTAACCTATTACTCTTTGGGACCCATATTCCACAATATACTGAATCTCTGCAGATTGCAGATACATTTACCTCTGGGAACTGGAGACGTGTTGTAGGCCAGGTCCACATATACCTCCTTATGGCTTAGTCCAAAAAGGACTCATCAGCCTGGGAGAACAAATTCTGTCCTCCAGGCCTTTTTTCCTTGGCTTGTACAAGGTTCTTTGAGCTCCAGATTTAAGTATCTCTCCTAATTAATGATCATTTCACATTGTCTTCAAAAGCCATTGGATTTTGATTAGCCAGCAAATAAAAATGGCTTCATTTTCTTCCCCAGGCACATATTTTCTCTGTCTCCTTAGCAATTAATTGAGTAGACGAATAATAGTCCGTGCACTTTAACAGACTGTGCAAGGAAGGCAATACCAGCCTGGTCACCAGGAGAACTTCACTGCCACTGAGCACTTAGCAAATCTCATCCCCCAAAGGGAGAGATCAGTGCACCCTGTTACACAGAGCCCTGGCAGCTCCTGTGCAACTGGAGCCTTGAAAGCACAGCATGCAACCTGCCTTTGCTGCAGATACTTCAGCTCGCTCCTCCATGCAGACCTCAGTCTGGAAGTTGTTATAAGAGGGAAACAGAAAACATATTCTTGTGTCTCCTTAGCCAAATGTGGAAATACTCACCTTTGGAGAAGTCTAGGCCAACTCCACTGAAGTTGATGAAGTGGCTCTAGCGTAACTAACAGACAAAAATCTGTAAATCAAGTGGATATCCTTCCTTTTATTTGTTATTACCCTAAAGATGTGCATTTCAATAGCAAATTTTTCCCAGGGTATAACAAGGGCAGGAGAAGTGCCTGAAATGTTTTGCTATTCTCAGCACAATTATTAGGCAACACATATGTGAGAACAGTGAATGAATATGCCAACCACCTCACCACACATATCAGGTAAAATATGGCATGTGAAATCAAATAGGCATTAAATTTGTGCTATAATGAAGACATCGAGAACAGGGAGTGCTGGATATCCTCCAGGTAATCTTGATACATTGGCCTTTATTAAAATATTGCTAGGATAGAAAACTTGCAGTCCTACTTTCCAATGAGGTGCAAAGTTCAGAGGAACAAGCTGGAGGAAGGAAAGCTTTCAGCAAGTGTTTTTGAATTCTCTTGGCCTTGGAGTGTATTAAGGCATTGTATGTATTAAGTGTAAACAGATCCACCTACATATAACCAAATTCACATCAAGAGATGCTGAACTTGCTTCTACAGCACTTAAAACAGGCCTTCAGCTCTTATAAGGATGAAAGGTGTTTTTGTCACTAGCTTCAGGCAAGACCTGAATACCAAACACTTTGAATGTAGCAAAACATTTGCAGTGATTCAACAAGCAAAAATACTTTTAAATGCATTCTGGAATCCTTTTTATTGTTCAGTTCTGTTTGTTGGATTGTAATAGAAACGCTTAGAGTTTTCATGGGAGGTCAACGATCAGGAGATGCTTTGTTGCCAGCGACAGTTGTGCATCTCTTCAAATATATTAAAATACTACAAACAGAATGCTGTGAGACATCTCTTTGAGAAGATTAATGGTTCATATTCAATAGCCACCAGAATACAAGGTTAATTGATACCCTCTGGCACATTGTGAGCACAGCCACAAACACCTCCCCTTCACATAGGCTCCGATCTGTATATAGGTGGTCAGAAAAATCATCTCTTATGTTTTTCCTCTCTTCTGAGCAGGGATCCCTACAACGTGAACTATTTCTCTGCTCTGGAGCAGTGTAAAAAAAAAATGTTGCCAGCATTATAAAATTGATCTGGCAACATTGGTGTGCTTTCTACTTCATATTTCTTCATAAACCCTGACTGTATAATCAAATTAGAAGGTGACTCTTTAGCCTTCTTTTGCAAATTTTACTTCCAAAGTCTTCCCATGATGGTCACAGCCAAGAAAATATTTAAGACCCTGATTAAACAGAATGTTTGCCTCCTAGTATTACTGTCTGACTTGAATTCTTAAATACATTGTGGGCTAAATATGTAAAAGCTGGCAGCTATTCACAGGATGAAGTGAGGCCACAGTGTTACTGGTCTATGGCCCCGATCCTACCCACACTTTTTTTGGTTCTCAAGCTACTTTAGTCACACAGAAATCAAGTCAAGTAACACTAAAAATGGTAGAAAGAAAAATGAGTAAAAAGCAAAAATTTTCCTGAATGATACAAACTTTCATCAAGACCTTTCTTGACACAGTAGTTACAGTTGAAAAGTAGATACATACTCAAGTCATCATCTGGTATTTACATTCATGAAATTAAACATGCCAGTGTAGCGAGGTTCAGGACGCTGCATAATCAATCCTTCAGGAGAAAGCCAGGCTTCTTTTTCTTTTGTGTTCAGCACTAACTGCATTACCAACAAAAGAAATTCCAACATATCCACACTCTGCACCCAGTGAAGAGCACCTAGGAAAGATTTCAGCAGACAAACCATGGTTTTGTGCAGTAAACTCACAACAATTCCCAAAACTGGCATTTTCTTCTGTATAAATAATTCTGCATCACAAGTTGCAGAGTACTGAACGGTGCTCTGTTTTCATATGGCACAGCTTTCATTTATATCCCCATAACACTGGAGGATTGAGAAGCTAAGACTGAGACAGAGGCCTCAGACCTGGTCACTGGCAGTTGAAGTTGATGGGAAAAGGAAGTGTGGGGAAGGAAGGCAGAGACTCTGGAAGTTTAAATGACTTCTTCACGGACAAGCAGGTGTCTGGTGGCACAGGTGTGTCACAAAGCAAAAATAAAATTAGCTGTCACCTGCTGTCTTGTCATGTTGTAAGTTCACAAAGCAATACTGCCTTTTTGAGACGAGTGTACTACTAAAGCATCAGAATTTTGATAGTTTTGAATAACTTAGAGGTCCCATTTTCCATGATTTCAGAACAAGCTGATTCAGACCAAAAGCTCTGCTTAAAGGCAAAAAGCAAAATTATTAGCTCTTTTAGCTCCATACTTTATCTAAATTGCTTAATCGCACCTGCAGAAATGCCATAATTTCTGCATTCTTCAAAAACTAAAATAATTCTTTTCCCTGAAAAAATTACTCTAGTGGATGGTTCTTTATTTCTGTATTACTGCTAATCTGATTAAGGCAGCTATAGGTGCTATTAGATCAATGTGACTATTTTCCCCACGGCAATCTCAGATTGAACTTTATCTGACACACCCAACATGTTAGTCCATCCAAGATCAGGGAAATTCTTGTTGCTCTTCTGTTACTGGGGCGACCCCTTGCTTTGGTTTAAAATATTTACTACTTTTTTTCATGGATGACAAATAGATGACCACATTGGCAATGGCCTTATCGCCTCCAGATTTGGAAAGGTGTGAGGGGATATTTTCCCATAGTTTATTAACAGTATTGGTTTTGTGAGTGCTTTCCACTAGGTAAAGAAAAGAAGAAAGCAAAACCATGACGTGGCAAGATGCACTTACCTCCTGTGCTAAAGAGTTATCTTTAGTTCTTCTCATTACTAATGGGCACAAAGCTCTCTGCCATTTCTTTTTCCCTAGTCTCATCATGCCTTAGGCACCACTGAGCTCTCTTGCAGCCACATGATTTCCCCTCCCCAACGTGAGGCTCTGCTCCAGTGCCCCACAGGCTGCTCTGTCCCAGTCCCCTGCCTGCCTGCCTGGAGCAGCTGCTGGGCCAGCAGATGACTCTCAGACCTCTGAAGGCCTCCTCCCAGGCCACAGCCACCCTGGCCACAGGCCAGGAGCTGCTGTCACCACCAGACCCACAGGAGAAGAGGCACGTTCCCCGCTCGGCGTGCCGCCCAGCGCTGTGCCAGGTGGGGCAAATGGGAGGAGAAGGCCGCAGAGGCAGGAGTTGGCTCTTTGCTCTGTCAGCAGCAGAGCAGCCTTTTCCAGAGATGCTTCTACTCTTTAATTTCTATTGTCAATCCCTTTGCTGGCAGGAGTCAGTTGCTTCCTTTTTTGTTTTGTTTTCCTGCAAAAGGTAGCAATACAAATCTTTTTTTCTTGAAAGAGAAAGCTGGAAATCGGCTTTTGAATCACTGAGGGCTAGATGAGATAAATGGCAAGAAGTTTAACATAAAATTTTAACACCCGGCCTTTCAAATTTTTATTCAGCGGGCTTGTGTGCATATATAGACCTCTAATTGTTGTACCCTACTAAGGATTTCCACGCTTACAATCCCTAGAGTTAGTTGATGTAACTCCCTCACCTCCAAAGAAAATTCAGACCAGAGAGGTCCCAAACATTTGCTCACCTTTTACTGAAACAGAAAAAAAGAGATAGTAGGAGATAAGAGCTGGAACTGGACAGAACAAATTAGGTGTTCAGCCTGTAGGATGAGCTTCAACTTCTCATACTTTTTGATTATTTTTTTTCCCTTCAAAAACTGGAGTGTTCATCCTTTGTTATCATCTGGTTTAAATTTCACTTTCTCAGTGCAGGAACAAATTAATTTTCTCCTGTTTTCAGTGAGAAATGACTTGGATGTGTTTTCTTCAAGATTCAGGCATCTTCCTTCACTTGTTGATACTGTTGCCTAAATGGCTATGGGGAAAAAAAGACTCCAAGCCAAATTAGGTAGGAGATAAGATAAGGATACAAAGGCTTTAATGAGCCCCCAGGCTTTCTGGAATACCCCCAGCGTGTGCTCCTGAAATACAGATGTTCCCAGTTTTTATAATGATTTTCACCCAATCCCTGTCCAGCCACCACCCAGGTTCTGCCCCAGCCACGCCTTTTGGAAATTGGGTCTGGGGGCGTTTTGGGACCCCCTCTTCTTCATTTTCATCTTCCTCAGAGCACGTAATGTCCTTGGAGGCCTTCCAGAATTCTAGGCCTGAAGGTTGTTGGGTCTACGGCTATATCTTGTTCCGTAGGGTTAGGATGTTCTTCTACCATTCTACCTTTAAAAAGAGACTAAATAGGCTATGGAATTTAGGGAATGATTATGGGAATGGGTAAGAGGGGTTTGAGCTGGTGTGTTAAGGGTAAAGGGATAATATGCTGCTACTCTAAAATCTACATTTACTACATAACTACTTCTAAGATCTACAAAAATTAAAAAAATCAAAACATCATAACTTCAAGGTATCAATCCTATCACATAAAGAAAGCCTTTCCAGGGTTTATGTGTGTGTGTATGTCATGGAAACTGAGCATCATAAAACTACATTTTTTTCTGGATTGTCCTATCTACTTGTAAAATGTTACCAGATGCAGGGATGGGATGAAAGATGCTTTTAAGGAAGAAGACGTCAAACCATGTCTCTTACCACTGTTGCTGCTGCTACCAGCTGAAAAAAGGGACATTGAGTCCTCAGAGCTGTCAGTTACTAACAGGGCTGGAAGAGGAAGATGAGTAGAACTCAAAGAATAGATGAAAGGAGCTCAAGGAACACGCATACCAAAAGACTTGCCAAAGTACAGGGTGCAGCACTACCAGTAGCACTCCAGCTCCAGTGGATGCTTATGTATTTATTTTGAGACACAGTACAGGAAACACTAAATGGGACTGGAATCTTAAAGTGTTCCGTTTGTATTGCAGAAATACTGGGCAATGACTGCTGCAAGGCACTACCTCTTGGCATTCTGATTATTAGCTCCTTCACTGTGGCATGTTTTTGCATCAAGACACCTCTTCGTTAAAATGGTGGCAATGTGCTCATAACTGCAGACAACAAAATTATATCAGGAAATCCCTATAAGGTTTACCCTAAGTTATCTGGATGTCACCAATTTTTTTTTTTTTTTTTCTGAGGAGAAGATACCACCCTCCAGAAGGAAAAATGTCATCCATACTAGGGTGAAAACCCTGTACCATACACTGTGCTTGGGAAGATAAATCAAATGCACAAACTGGAACAGCCAATGTTACAAACCTTAGAGCAAATTATCTTTGGAGTCTCACTCATCCACCTCCAATCAGCCAATTAGAGACCTAATCAGTAACCCACCCCAAAAAAAGAGATGAAATCTCATTTCCTAAAGCAAATAAGTGTGGTTTGCAGCCTATTCTTCAGTCTCAGCTCAGTATTTTCCTTGGAAATAAAATATCCATGATATTCAGACTTGCAGCTGTAAGAAAGTACACATGAATCTAGAATCAAAAGAAAGCAAGGCTTGCTTTGCTTGCAGACAGCTCTGACTGCTACCCATCTGCAGCCTTCTCTTCCTGATGAATAGGCAAGAGCATCAACCATATATGCTACCCAGATATTAAAAGGAACATAAAGGATGCCCATCAGCTAGAAGCAAGAGAGAAAGCAGTCTCTGTTAAAATACAATTCATGAATCACTAAAAAATTCAGGGTTTCACTTTGCTGCACTTTAGTCACCCAGCTAAGGATCTTATACCAACAGAGCAACAAATTTCGCTTGTGCCTATGGAGACAGCATCCAGGTGGGTTGAAAAGGATGCCTGATCAACCTCTGCTTCATTCACTGCTTTTATTGATTTTTTTGCTGGGAGCTCACATGCCAGGATCTCAGGGCTCACATTAGCAGTGGTGTTTAGCACCTGCAGTTATGGAGCTGAGGAGGTGACCATGGTGCTGTGATACTGCAGCTGCAGCCCTCTGAACTTTGGGCGCTACCAGGCATGGATCCTGCAGTTTATCAAAACACAAATATGGGGAAGGAGCAGACAGATTAGAGCTTTATTGCAGCTTGTCTGATTTGCCTGAAGGTTTCCCTGCAGATGGATGTAACCTGTGTGGTGGGCATGGTGAGAGAGGTATACACTGAGCAGCGAGGTCTGGGGGAAAAGGGAGCACCTAAGTACTTTGCTGAACTGAAGCAAGGACTCTACTAGACTGTGGAACATGTGTATGCTGGCTGAGTGTCTATGGTGCACACTGGAACGAGGAAAACCCATGCCTAAATTAGTGCTGTGGTCAACTGTATGCCAGAGCTGTAACAGTGGAGCTGGGAGGTGGCAAAGGATAATGACAACTGTGCACAGGATTCCCCATTCATTGCAGAAAGCCCTATTCCCCCCTCCCCACTCCCCAGCTTGTCTCTGCCAGTTCAGTCTGTTCCGGAAACACAAGCACAAAGGTGCTGCACAAAACCCACTGCTCCCCTTGTTAGCCCCTTGGTTTCTGCACCCTTCACCGTGGGGGAAGGCCACTACCTTTGGGCCATCCCTGGCTCTCACTGGGTACAGCCACATGCCTGTTGGCACAAGGCTGGGCGCTGCCCGAGGGCTGTGGTGTAGCCAGCCCCCCGCTGCTGGGGCTCGCTGCCTGCTGCTCAGCTGTCCCGTGCAGCAGCCCCAGGGCTAGGGTTACAGGACAGTTTCTAACTTTGTGCCTGTCCCAAGGCATCAGGGCAGAGGCACATGATTTTTAATTTATGAGGACACCCATAGAGCTGTCACTTTCAAGGCAGGTGTTGAGAAACTGGCAGGGGGCCCGAGCAAAGAAAAAGACTGACCTCACCCCGAAATAATGGTGGCCAACATGGTCACAGGACAGAGAGCATTGACATAAGCGCGCTTTAAAAATAACTAGGTCATCCTGCTAGACTGGCTCACTGTCTTATACAAAGAAGCCATGAGGTACCAATTTATAGTAAAAGTAGTAGTGTAAACAGCTATTCAAGGGTTTGAACAAGTGTGTAATGCTTTGAGTCATTATTTTATTTAGTTTTTCTAATTCTCCTACCAAAATCAAGTTTTAAGTCATACCTGTAGACGTAGCATCAGAATAAGCCAAGCTTTCAAGGTCCATGCATGGCAGGGGCACCATATCCTGGGCAGCTATGGTTCTAGAGTGGTCATTGCTCTGCCACGTGGCTACAGCCACCCCACTTTAGATCCCAGTCACGGCAAAAACCTAAAATGGGTGTTGGAGTAGGTGACTGTTGTAGGTCTTTTCCAGCTGAACTGTTCTAGTCTGCAAATGAAGCAAAGGTCACAAACATATACATATTGTTGCAGAGGAAATATTGCAAATACGTGTTAATAGAACCTGGCCTTAGGAAAAAAGGAGAGGAAATCCAGAGAGGAAATTACTATTTCTGTACCTAATCCAAACTTGGAAAGAAATCCTAAAGTAGACTGTTCTCGATTTGAGCTGAGGCTGAGTGCTTTCAAACAAATGCTGTTTTGCAAAACATACTTCACACCTCCTAAGGTCAGAGAATTTTGCTGCAGTTCCTAAGAGGATAGAAACAAGCCTTGGCTTAGACAGAAACTTCAAATGGTTTCAATAGTTAAGAGAGTTACTAGGCCAGTAGAGACTTAGGTTTTGATGTCTGCATCCACAATCACCTATTCCTGGATTTATGGCACCCATTTAATTCTATATGGAGCTGAAGAGCACTTACTGGCTCTCCTGCCCTCTCCAGATCTGTCTGTCATTAGAGAGAGAGAAAGCATGATTTTGACATAGAAAACTCTTTTAAATTAACTCTTTCATACCACCTAAATGGTGCAAAGGGAAAGGACGAGAGCAAGGACTAGATACTGGCTACTGCACCTCTGTAAGAACACAGACTGCATGCCCAGGAACATAATAATTAAATTCATGTACTGGTAAGCACTATTGGTTTTGTCAGCAGTGTAACTTCACAACAAACTTTTCTCAGTCTTTACTTCCTAAATGAAAACTGCCCCTCAGCAAGAGCGTATAGCACCCTTGAATATAGCCAAACAGTTTTTCTCAGCCAGGAAAACAGAAACAAATAATTACAACATGGAAAACACTTGCTTTTGCTTTGACCAAGCATGCCTTTGAGTCAGCTGTTTATGGTTTGTCACATGGTGACCGTTCCTCATCTGGGTAACTAGCGAACTACCATAAAAAGTCCAGTATCGCTGGCATTAAGCTGTTTGTCAGGCTTGTAAGGCAGTTTTCTAAATCAAGACATCATGTTACCAGAGGTCAATAGATTGCTATTTCACGCTTGATTACTTCCATGCTCCCTCTAAAAAGTACTTGCTAATTTTCAGTTTCTCAGATAACTCTTAATGATGTCAAAAATGTCTTGTTTCAGTAAGACACCCATTCCACTCCTTTTCTCATTCAGTTTTAGCATTCTTACCTTGTCACCCCAGGAAAGGTCATCACTGTGTCCCACGTACCATGTTCAATTTAAATCTAATTTTTCCATTGCAACTTACATCATGACCATAACTCCTATCTTTTCAGTTGTGGAAGACTTCAGTAGCTCAGCCCCGAAGGCAACAAAGTGAATAGCAAAAAATAATTAAAACACACCAGGAGAATAATAACCACTATGCATTTTAATGGTGGTGGGGGGTGTTTGGGTTTTGTGGTTTGTTTGTTTGTGGGGTTTTGGGGATGTGGGGGGGGATAGGGAAAGGAAAACCCAGTTTCAGGGACCCATCTTGTAAGACAGACTGAAAACAGGCTGTAGGTAGTTTGCAGAATTTCATGACAAAGTGTAATTGAGAGGCCAATTAAAAAAGAAACACCCTCAACAAAGCAGATTCTGTGAGCCAAAACATCTTATCAAAGTGACAGACCACCTAATTAGCTTCACATGGAATTAGGAGCTTGCTCCCCAATTCTTTTCCAGCAATATGGCCACCCCAATTATCCATATCCTGTTTCATTCTTTTTGATTGTAAACACCTTTCCAGTACAATAGATCCCTCCTTAATCAGTGTACTACAGATGAGATTTGACAAATCCATGGTGCCAGTGCTGTTGCTGTAAGTTGGTGCAAATTGCTTTGGTGTCTTCTCTGCTACAACACAGCTGAGAATCATATTGACTGGCTGAATGACTATAATTTCTGCATAGTTAACTTGGTAAAGATATCTGGTAAAAATAGCACTCTCAGGCATGCCAAACAGCTATTATAGGCTGCCACAGAGCAATAGTAGAGTCTGCAAGGTGGAGACCATGTAAACTCTGATACCTGTAACTTGCCAATTTAGCCCAATCAGTAGACACTTTGTATAGTATCTGTCCCAGAAAGATTGGGTTTTTTTTTTAAATGATCTTATAGTTGCTTGATGTCTGTGTGTTACATTAGAAAAAGGAAACTAAGCTGGGCTTTGCTAGCTCAGCTGATATAAACCCTGGCGTTTTTGACCCTGCAGCAAGAAACAATTAAACAAGACATACAGAGTTTATTTAAGTCTTGGTCTTCACGTTACTGATACATTTGGTGGTGATGACAGTCTAGGCATAGGAAGATCAAATCTTGTACATAACAGTCCAAGACTCCACGAGAATCTTTTACTGAGCATAAATGACCTCTCTAGATAATATCAATCTACCTGTTAATTATCCCTGGTCTGTTATTACCCTTCCAAATATTGGATAAAAGCAATATCAATGTTTTTTAATTTGCAATATTTGGCTTACAGCTGGATGTGTAGTTTTTCCACGTATGTGCATCTAATAGGCCCTATATCCTTAAATAAAGTGCAAGGACAAATATCCTATAACTTGTATCAAGTATCCTTGAACTAGACTTATGCTGCTACGTCGCTTAGCAAAAGGTGGAACAAACTATTTAGAATTTTGTTAATAAGGAAAATTTGTTAAAATCATATTAGTGAAAATATAAAAGGGAGGAGTCAGTTAAGTAGTTCTCACAATACTGATCCATAGCCTGGAAAAGTACCCACAGGTTTCTCTTGGGACAGTGGGAACAGAGAGTGTCTCCAGGCACAGCTCCATAGTTCACCTGCTAAGAAGAGCAGGACTGAATTTGGCGTTTCCAGTAGTCAGCGAGCCCTTCTTTATCTCATGTCTAGGGAGAGGGGTGGCAGGGGTGTGAAATTTGTTTTGGACTGCTTTCTTAAATGCCCAAAAAATGAGTTCTGGGCAAATTCACTGAAAAACCCATACAAATAATAGCTCATTTTTGCTAAAGCTGATCACTGTTATGAATCAACAATAAACAATTCAGGCAGATGAGAGCATATTGCAGTTTTGTACCCAACTACCTAAACATAAATAATCTCCAAACAATAACCAGTGTTGCTGGGAAGCTACTTGAAGCTTCATAATTATCCTCATTATGTTACAGGTTAAGTAGGTTACATGGTCGAAGGTAACCCACCAGCAGACATCTTGATTAGATATTTCCAAGCTGACATCACCCACACATTTCACTTCTTGATAATTAATTCTATGCAGCACACATATTGTTGCAGTCACATAAAAGCTTTCATTATGATACCTTGTTAATATTGTACCAAATTTTGCATGAAAGGAGGGATTTCATCTCTTTGTATTTTTAGCAATAATATACATTCGGTACTCAAAGAACAAGAGTTTTAATTTTGGAAGGGAATGGTATTTTCAGGCAAAGATGCTCATAGCAGTAGAGATATTGTTTGGGAGAAACACTAATGTGATTTCAAGGCTATGTCAAACAGAAGATCATCTGAATTATTTTAAATCTCTCTGCCATTTTCTAACCTTATGCTGATATAATGTTTATATACGGTGGTTATGTTGATCAAAACCTGTTGCACAGAAGTGAAAACATACAGTAGTTCCTCTTCTGTGTCTAATTGTCTGGCAATATTAGTGGAGAGATGAGAACAGCACAACTGATTCAAAGGAACTTTCCCTTGTTCTCAAACATCTTTACTTGCTATGAATGCAGTCAGTGAAACAGTAACACTGGTTTTGACCCCAGTGCAGGCTGCAAGTGTTCTCCCTGGAACCACAGCTAAAAATGGCTCCAGCTTTCCTAGTATTGCCCTAAGTTTGCACTGAAGATTTCCCAGTATATCTGGTTCCCTGCTTGCTCTTGTAATCACTGAAACAACTCAGTCACTAAAGAACAGTCTTATGGAAGTGCTTTTTACAATGAAAATTCCTTTGCTGGCCTATCAAATTTTTTTCCTTAATCTTTCTTTTTTTCCCTAATTCTCACAATCAGGGATATTTTCAGCCATATTATTATTAGGAGAAGGATACAACATAAATATCAAAGATGCTGTACACCAAACTAGGTCTAGAATTTCTCACTATCATGACAGCTATCTTCAAGCCAACTGGGTGGCCAGGAAAATAATAAATCTAATCCATGTGGAGCAGATGGCCTGGAATGTCTTATTACTCAGAGGTGAGTGCAGGATCCAGTTGACTAAATCCACATGGCATCCCAGAAGTTTGCTCTTCTCCTTAGTCTTAACTCATCAAGTTTTGCAGTTCTTCAGGACTGCATCACTGGACTGTCTTTTTTTCCCCGTATTATTTCTCCTTTCCATCTACCACTCTGAAGTCAAAAGATTTTCTTTTTGGCAGCCTGGGGAATTCCTTTATCCTGGGTACCTTCTGAGGCTGCTTTGTCCCTTTCATCACATTCAGGGCCTTCTGTGCCCAGAGCTGCAGGGTGTTCAATAACCTGAATTAGGCTGGCAGGGTTGAAGTGGGTGTCCGTACTGAGCTTGACACAACGTTACACAGGTACTAGCAAAGTAATAAAGCATATTCCCAATTATTAAAGGTGGTTGATTACACCAGACTCAAAATTTGAATTCTAACTAGGAAGATCATACAGAAGTGTTTCTTCTAGTGCATAAAGTGTTCAGATGTTTATAGTTCAGGTGCTCATAGATGTTCAAATGTTGAAAGTGGTCATATGATACAGTGTTCAATGTCCAATAGAGAATTAGCTTCGATGTTCAAAATTAGAAACCTGTAGTGCATGCTCATCCGCAAATATTTTACTTCTTTAAAACATCCTCTCTTTCATTAACTTCAATAAGCTGTGCTTCTACAGAGAGTGTTGCCCAAGATGCTATTACTCTAACACCTGCTAAGGATTGTGTGAGGGTAAAGTCTAATGCAACAAACTTCTATTACTAAATTTCATTTCATTAAGGAAACATAAATAAAAGTTGTTTTGTTTTCTTTGGGAAGCAAATCAAGGTCAGAGATCCATACATGCATTGAGTAGCAAAAAGAAATACCTCAGAAAGCCAACAGCCTAAAGGGCTGTTAGAAACACCACCATTTATTTTGAAAGATTTCTTGTATTTCAAGAAATACCTTTACAAACAAATCACTGTAGTAGTGCTCTTATTCATAAACATCTGAATTGATTTTTTTTTTAAAAAAAAAGAACCCAGCATCTCTGGGAAGTGATGTTTGGGAGGACAAAGTGGAATGGGCATCTCTCAGTGGAGATCTTGTAGGCTCACATTTCACAACCCTGTCTGTCCCCATTAGTTCCAGTTGCTAGAGGATTTAAATGGACTTCCCATTAAGTGTTACATTTAGCTCCCTCCCCCGCACTTTTTACACCACTATGTTCCTCAGAGGACAATTTGTCCAAACAAATATGACTTGAATACAAGATTGTGTTTTGATAAGCCGCATAACAGATTTTTTGCATGCTACAATCAGACAACAAGGAGTTATCTCACAAATTAGTACCATCCATAAGGTAAGCACACAAAGATGTCAATAGAACTTCATTTGGGGAATTAATGTGAGAACTTGTTAGAAATAGGAACAATTATAGATGTGAGATAACGTATATTGGAATTACTTACTATATCTTAAAACTAAAGTATAAGTGGCTTTTTTTATTTGGTGAAACATCTTGAACAACAACAATTTACAACATTTTGCACCATTTAAATAAAGGCAAAAATTTGCACATTCTCTGTACACTACAATCTTCATTACTAGAAGCATTTAAGAAGTGTTTAGGTCCCTAGGTATTAAAGAACCTGCCCTTCCTTAAGTGCAGGTTAATATGGGGATACTTAAGCATATGATTAGGTCCTTTTCTCTGTTGTAATTCAGCTTTTTAAATCTAAAACACCTGATAATTTTACGCAGATGCAATTAGCTCTTACTAATTGTAATACTTCTTGTAACCCAATGAAAAGGTAAGGTTTGGTTTAGTTAACACATGAGACCAGGACAAAGCCCCTTTGATAAGGGCAGCCAGGTTGGCATGGTCTGGCAGGGAATAAGCTGTCCTGGTCTAAGCATTTCTCTGGGAGCCTTTCACCTGTAAATCCTGGGTGTAAGTGAGGCCAGCCTCTACAGTACTCTGCAGTCGCTGGCTCTCTGGGCTGCAGTCCAGCAAGAAAAATGAGTTGGTGGTCTCAACCCAGGTGGTTGTGCATGGCAAAAATTCCCAGCACTAACTGATACCCTTGATGGCAGAAGTCACGTTAGAAAGAACCAGGACAAAAGTAAGCAGGAAAACACATAGGCTGGCACAGAACCCTACTCTATTCTTAACAGAAGGGAGAGATATAAAGGGAAAAGTTTCTGGAGCAAGTTATACAAACAAGTCAGCATGGTGGGGATCAGTGACAGTGCCCAGGCTGTATTTTTTAGATGCACAGTACTCCCCTCCAAAACAAAATAAAATAAAGGTGATAATTTTTTATTTAAAGTAAAATTTTGCACAAGGAGAGAAACAGAGCGCAGCATATAGGCAGTCTGGAGATACAAAACGTTCCCTAATTAATTCTGAGACAGAGCTGCAAAAAAAAAAACAAAAACAAAAACAAACAAACAAACAAAAAAACTGGTGCTCCTGTGGGACAAAGGGGGAGCTAGTCACTTGATAACTTGCCCCTACATCACCTAGAAAGTCTTCCTCACAAATTAAAGCAAAAGTTCCCAACCTCTAACTTTCACCCCCACTGACGCCTTGTGACTGAATCCGTAAGTACAGCCAAAGACTAACTCTCAGTCAATTTTTCTTAAATTCACCAGATGGCAAAGATATGGAAAGACAAAGAAACAGCAATTTTCCTTTCTCCATCATTGAGGGAGAAGGGAAACTGGTTTCTTTTCTCCACCATTGGGGGAGAAGGGAAACTGATTTCTTTAATCAGATTTTGGTCAAAGAAACAAAATATTTATGGCTGATTGTGCAGGGACAGTCAAAAACTTGAAAACACCAGCTATTAGATAACCCTGTAGCTCCTCATCTATCTGGAGCATGTGTTACCACATTGTCTCATGCACATTCCCAGCCACCACTAATTAATTCCTTGCAGACCTGCCTCCTTTCCCAAAAAATGACAGATGCCGGTGGTCTGCCCAGATGCATCCCCCCGTTGTCACAGCCTCCGCCTGGCCACCCCTGCAGGAGGCTGGCCGGCATGGTGAGTTAAGCCTAAGATTCTCAGGATTCCCCACAACATAACAGCAATGCTTCGGAGAGTTTCTGCAGCTTGTTATGGAGGATGCCGTGCATGGTTCCTAGAGGGTATATTTTCATTTAGTCTGAATGCTTGGCACCCTCGGACCGTCAACAGAAGCCTAGGTAGAAATAGATGGAATTATTTACTTACACTTCCAGTGATGAAAATGATTAGTCAATTAACTTTACTAATATACGGTATCTTGTGAGAAGATAAGATGTCAACAAGCGAAGCTAGCCTCCGGGTCATGTCAAAAAGAGCAAGCCCTCTGGCTTTTATGCTGATTTATGATGAACTATGACAAGTATGTAAATTATGAGAATTCCCTTTTATGTTTACATTTGTAAATTTTTCTTTAGCTATTTCTGATGATAGGCAGATTAGTGCAGCTACTTATAATTTGATCTCATTGACAAGAAAGCATTCAGCCCAGAGAGACATCCTGCAGCCCCAACTTCCTGTACTACAACAGGCTGAGGGTACTGTGTTGGTAAATATCTTCAAGGGGAAAATGGCAGCTGAAATTAGACACAATGACATTACTGGGATCATTGGGAAAAAAAAAAAAAAGTTCAGATGAAAAAGGTTTATAACAGGAGACAATTTCAATTGGTTATTCAGTTGATTTAAGTAGTCCAGCTGGACAATTATAGACAGCTACCATTTCCATTACATAACTATGAAGCAATGTCTTCATGAACTTCTATTTGTGCATCACTGTATCCATCCTGGATATCTAAATCTCTTTTCAGTTCACTTGTACAGCGTAGCTTCTGGGATACAGCCCTGCCCATGTTACACACACACCACATAATATAATTTCTTGGTGTCTCAAGCCATGTAGGTGCTTCAAGCTTTCTCCAGATAAATGGCCAGCTTAAGAACAGAACATGGTAGGAACATGGATAGCCTGGACAAAACGTTTCCATTCATTTTGTGTAAATACAACTTCATCCTCTAACTCTGCACTTCCACCCACCTGAGTGGTTTTACTTTACTTCTGCTACTCTGCTGCTCTCATTCTGTCAAAGAAAATAGAGCCCCACAGACTAGGATCAAGAAACAGGGTTCCCTCACGCATCTATCTGAGTGAAACTGTTTAAGGAATTAATTTTACAAACACTCTTTGGGTCAAAACTGCCCCAAACTCTCACTTTGACTCCTAATGTGAGGAGTCCTGCCATGGGAACTCTGTGTACTCTCCATGTCTTTGATTTGAGTGGGCAGTTTTGATGAAGAGTAAATCTAAGTATTATGCTTTCCAGAGAGTGCATGTTTTAGAGATTTCTTCTGAACATTAATTTTTTGTCTTTGGTGATAGTCACTCAAAACAATTTGGTCCCTTTAGAATATCAAGAATCCTTTCAGAAACCAAGGTGATTCTCTCCAGCTGATAGCCAATGCATAGTCCAGAACATGAGGAGCAACATGCCTATGCTTGTCCATATGACCATAAAAGCAAAAAATGCTTGTATCTTTGGCCTAGCATCAGTAGTAAGCACATTACTTGGGTCTGTTCCAGTCTGAACTACTCTCACAAATTTGTAAAAAGGTTAGAAGGACGTTCAAAGCACAGCCTACCCTAGCACAGCCTACCCTACAGTCAGCTTCAATTTATTTTTTTCCCTTGGAGGCTACCTACAAAGTTCTCCAGTAACTGGCATCCGCAGACATCTTCTGTGAATAAAACTGCACGTCTCAACACTCCCAAAGCTTGAATTCACATCTAAACTTTGAGCAGATCCACAAGGGTAAAGATGATGCAAAAAAAAAAAAAAATCTCACCTGAGTGAATTCTGAGCATTAGTACAGTCACAATTTCTTCAGAGTACAGGAGTACTTCCACAGAAGCTTTCAGATGAGTGAAAGGGAAGAGGCAAGGCAATGCCTCAGTCTTTGCCTTCTCATACAGCTGCCACACACTCCAAATAGTAGCATCCTCTCTGCCAATAACTTCACATTATGTACAGCACTTCTGATGGGCCCTGTCAAGCTGCTTAAAGATCTGAGGTTTTGGGAGAAAAACTGGAAACTACAGGATATGAAGCTATTTTCTTCACCATTTATTTTCTGTGGATGTCTGTGCAAAAAATTGGAAAGCTATGGAAAAAATTGAAAGAAACACTTGTCACATGGAAAAGATAATTTCTCTTGGAAGAAACGGTGAAAGAACCTTTAGTGTCTTTTTCTTAAATGATATAGCTACTAAACATGAAGCAATCAATGTTCTCTCTATAAAAAATTAAGCCTTTCATGTGACATTACTCCACTGGAGAACTTGCTGTCTTGTATCATTAATATTCCTCTATTCCTTAGGTCAAATGGCTTAATATGGTGCAGTATTAGCAATAAAAAATATCTCGACATACATGTTCATGAAGTAAAGCTGAGTATTAGCTATTAGATCAATTTTCATTATTTAAACCCAAAGAACATGCATACAAACACAAAGTTCTTCGGAAGAGGTGATGCAGACAGGTACATAAAAGAGATTACTTTTCTTGCAAAGCTTTAATCTTCTGTATTCTTAAACCAGCCAGGATTAAACACTAGTATTTCCACTATTTCCAGTAGAAACATAGACTTGGTTTTCTAAATAAACCATATAATTCACATTCTTGAAGTTAAGAAAGTTTTCTTTTGGTTACAAGTAAGTAGCTCACATTAAAATTTCAAACTTCAGTTATTAGAAAATAAATAACTACAGGAAAACCTGAAAAACCTTGCACCTCCAACTCTAACTAGAAGCCAGCAGAAATTACCAAGGGCATCAAAAAATACCTTAGATATGTTGAACAAATAAACTGTTTTGAGCTCTTGGTTTAACTATGTCAAGGTTCAGTTGGTCACGTAACATTAGAACATACTGGATACAAGAGGGAGATATGTCCTATTTTATTAAGAAGAGGCTATCAGAAGTTTAAATGAAAGAGGAATCCAGGATTTTTCCCACTCTGGAAGAAAAACAGCCATTGTCAGAACAATATAATTTAGGTATTTCCCTCCTTCTCTTGATAGAAAGGAAGAAAACAAGATTTAAGTCAGTGACTCCGAGAAGTACTAGGCCTTGTCTGCTGTTAGGAATATCT
Organism: Pyrocephalus nanus; assembly: GCA_038380795.1. NCBI lineage: Eukaryota > Metazoa > Chordata > Aves > Passeriformes > Tyrannidae > Pyrocephalus > Pyrocephalus nanus. Next base: position 49,410,036 of record CM076260.1, read on the forward strand.
ACACAAGTCACCTGTAGGCATGTCCCTGAAAGTTGTTGTGCTCCTGCCAAATTGCTAGAAACAGAAACAACATGAAACAAAAAAAGTAAGCTCATCATATGACCTTATTTATCCTACGAGGTCCTGAGAACAGTAGCATGGAATGGGAGTAAGGGCTGGGGAAGTACCCATCATTGGATACAGTCACAGTCTTGCTAAACACCCAGTTCACACCCCCTCCATGGATAAGTCACATGCAATAAGTCATGGGGTCAAAATCTTCAAAAGTCAGTGGGGTGTGTCTGTTTTAAAATCCCTTTGGAGGTAGCCTAATAGCAGAGACTGCAGGACAGTCTTTGGATATGGGAGGAGTCTCTGCAATAACAGGAGTGAGATCTTCTGGAGAAGCCAGCCTGTACAACCTCCCTCGGTAACTGCCAGTCAACATTAAATGAAATAGTCTCTTCTCTGAGTACACAGCTCATTTCATACACACTTGGCCGTGCAGCAGTGTGTACAGGGGTGTACAGGTGTGCACATATACCACTTTAGAGATATCAAAACAAAAGCCCTGCACTGCACATATCCTGGAGGAAAAGATGAGAGAACAGATGTGAGATAAGTATTAATTGCATTGCATGTATCCATACTGTAAGATACACAGACAGTCTGATAACGAACGCAGTAGCTGAATCCATGGGGAGTAGAAAGAAATTATTTTTTGCATAGTATCTCTAAACTGGAGTTTATGTAATCAGACTCTGGAAAACATGTCTGCACTTGCTGGCTGCTAAGATCAGCACCAATGTGAACATAAAGCAAACTATATTAATCTCTGCATATACTATGGTTGAGACCAAGTTGCTGGTTATTCATTTTAGGAGGTGAAATATGTTGTGCAATCTTATGCTTTATAGATCCAGCTCAGCAAAATGTCTCATCTTTGAACATGGGCGTCAGCCCCAAGGAACAGTTTGCTGAATGAAAGCCTTGCATGATTAGTGCCAGAAATGAGAGAGTTTCAGAAGCATAAGATACTCCTATAAAACTGTAACTTTGCAGACAGCTACAGGCACCTCTCCTCTTACACAGGCAGCTGCTCCAGAAATACTCACTTGTTTACTGCCTGCAGCGCGCACACAAGGAGCGCACGCCTCCGCTCCTGCGCCGCGTGTAACGAGGGGGTGCGTGCCTGCCGAATCCTCCTGTCAGCAGACCTTCTCGCTTTTCACTTCTTCTTTGTTACTTTGCAAACTCTCAGCTATTTTTTCCCAAGCCGTAACACGGGCGCTCTTAGAGATTATTGCCATTCTCCCCCTGCCTGTCAGACACCTTGTTTCCAAGTATGGTCACTATGAGGAGACTGTCGCTTGGAGCCTTTGTGGAAAATTAATGGCAGACAGGAAAGGGCAAAAAAGACAGGACAGATGGCTCTGTCACCACCAGCAGCCTGATGCCATGAGAGCTCTTCAGTGCCTTTGCAAATGCCACCCTGTTCCACAACTTACTCTGAAGTTGATCCAATCGCAACCTTGGCAGCTGTCTTTCTTCTTTTTTATAAGATTTTTCCTTGTCCTTTGACTTCCCAGGCTCATCCACGTGGCAAATTCAAAAGGTCAGTTTTTAAATTAGTGACCGGGTGCTGATGGTCTGAAATACTGTTTAACTATAAGCGTATTGGCATCTTGCTAGAAGGGGTGTTGAATAGTGTTGTTAATAGGGCTTGTTTACTAGTTGGTTAAAATCCAAATCGAGTCAGCTGAGACTCGAAGATGCAATGAGTAAACTTCTAATTCAAGTAGGCAAATGGAGTGATGTCATCTCACTTTATTCTTTAAATGGCATTCTGTCTAGTTTCACTTTCACAGTGAAACACACACCCGTAGTATATTGGGTGCATGTTGGAAGCACAAAGAGATGCCTCCTCCTTAAGCGAGTGGTGCCAGACAAACTGTGGTTTGGTTTATATACATACAGAAGTAAAGTTATGACTAGGATTTTATGTGTTTAAAGCATGATGAACTTCAACAGGGTAAATAAATTGTGATGTGATGCCAGGCCATAGAGTCAGTCTGCAGAGAGAAAGCTAATCCCTCTGAAGAAGCAGGGCCAGATCTCTAGTTATGTAGTTTCACCTTATATGATTGTAATTATAGGAAAAGTTCTACATTGCATACATCCCGAGACATCTTGCTGTTATGCAAGAACAATTCATATGCTTTCAAAGCCTGGGATGTTCGTAGAATTTTGTTAACTAGGAGAACATTTCCAGGTTTGGAAAAAATTTTTAAAAATAGAGAGTTAGTCTGATGACCAGATGTGCTAGTGCTATGGTGTGATTTGGGGTGGAACTATTTGTCTAAATGTGAAAATATGTCACTGTCCCAAATCTACAGACAATATTTGACTGTGGCCACTTGACATAAGGAAATATCTAGGATCTTGTATACTACAGCAACATTAATGGGAATTATGAGTCAGAACTAAACAGATCATCGCTCACGAGGGTTTTCTTGCCACTGCTGTATCTCTGAAGGTACAGGCTGTTTCCCTACAACCAGGTCTAGCCCCTACTTCACATCAGTTTTTCCCATGATGGTTTTGTGTTGCACAGCAACACTGCTGAGTACCAGAAAGTTTTTTGCTGGAAACCTAGCTAAAGATTGCTTTCAGGAAGACAGCTGACACCCACCTTCTGCAGTGGAAAGAGCTTCCTCTGTTGCTGTGAATCTGGGGCGAGGTTGCCATCATACCACTATATCATGGTCAGTGATGTCATTCTTTACAGAGAAGCCTGCTATTCTCCATGCTCAAACAAGTTAGTTTTGTGTGCTTAAATCACAGTCACCTTCAAGCCTGGTTCAATGAAAAGAAGTTCCAATCTGGGCCAAAAAATTGCCATTCTGTAGTGATGGGTTGCAACTATGCCTAAATATAAAGTGTTAAAAGAATTTACATGACCTGCCTCAAAAACAGACCTGAAAAAACTGAGCTTGCTGTGCTGTAGTACCAAAGCTGCTGGCACCAAGATTTGTGTCAGTAATGCACATATCAAAGACCACTCTGTGATAATCTACAAAGGAGTAAACTCTGTATTTATGAAAACAGAAACTGAATAAGGTATGCAGGATTTTAGGAATATTAAGGATGAGGCACTCCTCCTATCATAAAGGAGTCATTGATTAGTTTTTTAGATTCACTTGAATCATTCAGTATTCCTTCTGTTTCTTTGAGCAAGAAGAATATGTAGCTGAGTTACACTGTTTCCATCAGACCTCACTTCTGCTTTGATTTCAGACAGATTAGAATGAGTGTGAATTTTATCATTTGCATTTACAAAGCAAGATAGTGTGCAGTGACAATTTGTGGGGTTAAACAGGGAAAGGTGCAAATCACTGTATGTTAACATGTCTGTTTAACAAAAAGATGGCCCTACCTTGTCTGGGCTTCGCTAATATGTCAGTGCTCAATGACACAAACAATAAACACACTGCTCAGCTGCAAAGTCTACTTTAGACATCACTATTGAATCTGTTCCAGCCTAAATGGGGTCCCTTAGTCATCCACTTCCAGGCCTGGAAACATCTGTTCATTTGTTCTGCATCCTGTCCTAACTTTAATAAGAGCCTGAAAGCAAAAAAAGGTTGCTGAGAAGGGCATAAAAACATTACTGCTCTCCAAACATTACTGTCTCTCTTCACTCTTGGTGGTGGACATGCTGAGTATAGGAGTTGTCATGCTTCAGTCCTTCATGAAGGAACTTTGAATTAGCACATATGTGTACTTTCGTGTCTTATATTGATGAAGCAGGCAGCTTCCACACTCCCTAAATTCACTGAGTTTCATCATCTTTGTCTTTTCCAGGACACAACAGAAATATCTACCTTCCTCTCCTGATAAATTTGTCTCATGATCTCTATTCCTCTCCCTTCTCATTTGTCTTGAAACTTTTCCTAACACATTACCTCTGCTCCCCCCTCTTTAACTGGTCAAACATTCTGTCCTTTGTCCAGCTAGATGACTTGGCTTTCTCAAACCTGACCTAGATTTGGCATTTCTACTTGTTGTCCTTGCAGAATTTAAATAATAAAGTGTTGTCAACAGAAGACAAGCACAGGACTTCTGTTTTGCAGATGAAAGCTTTTGTTCATGTCTCCACCTGCTAGATATCACTTGGACATATCAAAATGCATCAGATTATTTTCCACTATTACATTTCCTTGGCAACAAATGCTATAATCCCTACAGGAGAGTTGTGTAATGATGAATGGGAGGGAAAAGCCCCCTGTAATCTCCAGGGGAGGACGGATACTGTGCCATTCCTTAGCTTCTCTTTCCCATCTCAGACGTGGTCTCCTTGGCTATGTTCAACTCCTATTCTGTGTTCCCTCTTTATATGGCAATAACTATATGTCACCTCCATGAGATCTCACTGGGATAGTTGCAGAGGGAGTTTAGGAATATCAGATTCTTAGGCAATGCACAAAGCCTAACATGAGGTTACTTTTTCCAGGCTGCACACCTGAGTCAGGTGCTTGAAGGAGGGTAACTAAATAATATCTGCCAACTTAGAGAGCACATGTTTGAAAAACAAAGGTGTTGTTTGAGTAAGCCCTGAGTTATTTGCACAAAATTGGACTGCAGCTCCTCCTCTTGGCAGCAAGCCTTGGTACCTACATGAGACCTAGTGAAACAGCAGGGTAAATTAAAAAAACCTTGTGATTTTAATAATTTCATTTACCAGATAGATGAGGAAAGAACATTTTTCCAGAAAAAGTGTCGAATTTGAATATGAGACTATATCCCCGGGCTGAATTTCAGTGGCAACTCCTCAGTGGTAATGTGTGGATAACAAGCTCAGGATCAAGACTGTCTGCTTTAGGAACAGACAAACCCATTGCAAATGGGCAGATGTAGCACCCCTGTTTCATAGGTTCAGCTTCAGGTTTCATAGTTCAGGAAGTATATGCTCTCTGGACTGCAGGCTAGAAAGGAGTAGAAAGGAGAGTGCTGCCTGGAGGTGTAGACAGAGTGGACCAAGAAGAGCTCCAAAAACACCTAGGTGTAGACACATTGCATCTCCCTATCAGCCACATCTCCCATTTTCTCCTATCTCCTACTACACTCAGCCTTTTGGGAGAGCAACTCAAGTGCTGCCAGTGTTGTGGATAAGAGACTAAAAAATGGATAAAGTCTCTCCATTTTTACTACTCCAAACTTTGCAAGTAATACAACAAGCTACTGCTAGCTGTAAACTATTAAGAGAGAGAAAGAGATCACACCATCCCTTTTTTCTGCTAACAAAAGTCTGTCTTGAAAAACAGAGACCAAGACTCTGCCCCTCATGGAATGCTGTCCAGTGGATCAGAAGTGATATTCAGGCAAGGATAGCTATGTCACAATGGCAATGGACCCATTTCAGTGCTTACCTGTCAGACAACTGCTTTGTACTCACTGTAATCTGGGAAATGCTGAAAGACAAGGGTTGCTCAACACACTGCCTCCCAAACACCTCATCAGATATACTGTATTGCAGGAAAGGGCTGGAAATAATAAGGTCATGCACAGCGACTCAGAAATCGTGTTCAGGGCCAGCAGTAGTGGAGAGGAGGAGGAAAGAATGGGGCTGCTGCATGGTACTGGCAGAGGAAATATTAGAAGCCAGGACTATATGAACATGGCATGCATATGGCCTTAGTAATAGATGATGCTTAGAATAGACAGGATGCCTAGGACACAAGCAAGGTGTTGGATAACAAGTTATTAAATGTCAAGTGAATGAAAGTGTCTTCTACATCAGGTCAGGTGAGTGCTAATTAATTCTGCCTATGTTAGCAAAACGGATAAGAACTTACAGTTGAAAAGCAGTTACATGGGGCTGAACAAGATGACTGTATTGCCTGAACATTTAGAGTAAGAGACATGGTTTGCATGTGATGGTTACACTGCCTTTCTAAGGCACATTTTGTCCTTATGAACAATAAGCAAGGAAAACTTCACAAACTTGCTTGTGATCATGCTAGGGAAAGAGTGGGGATGGAGGGGTGGAGGTAGGGATGTTGGAACTAGTTGATCTTTAAGATTGCTTCCAACCCAAGCCATTACATTCTGTTCTAAAACCATGGAGACTACTACTGAAATTATAGAACAGTAAATTAATGCTGTCAGAATATTGACTTGAATGGCTTCTGTAACACAGTAAAAATTAATCAAAAGGCAAAGCTTAAGTAAAATGCAGCATGTATGTGTAGTCTAAGGGAAAATGGGTGATGAAGCAAAGTTTCTACGGAAACATGGGCAAGGACATGGTTACCTCTAGGCTAACCCTCTTGCCCAGCAGAATTTGGAACATATTGTTTCCTCATTCATCCTTATCTGCACTGTAATGCCAAAGATGCATTGCTCAAATATTCCTTCAAAAAGCCTGCATTACCCCGGGAAGCTCAGGGATAACCAACACCTTTCACTATATGGCTGGATGATTCTTGTTTTCCAAAAGAAATGTTCTGAAGGGGAAGGCTGCTGATCCCATTTTGATTGGACCCAATGATCTTAAAGGTCTTTTCCAACCTTTAAAATTCTATGAATCTATGATTTTTTTTTATCCATCTGGAAATATTTTTTAGCTATTTGTCTTTGATTTTGTTTTTGGAAAAGCTCAAGAACCAGAAAAGTGACATTAACATTTTGGGGCTACAGAGTGATAAAAGTACCAGAAAGGTTCACTAGCAGTTCTAATCAGGAAGAAGTAGTTCCTCTGGTCAACTTAAACTTGCCACCTCTTGGGAACAGTTCCTCGACAAGTGGGCCAGGTGAAGAATTTATTAAGGAGCTCCACTTTCCACAAGATTTAGGAAGAAACTGAACTGTGATAATAATTCACAGCATATTACAGGTGCTGTATTGAACTTGCTTCTCTTTCCTCCACTTCACCAGCTCCTTTTGTAAGGAAGGGTGCGGGGAGGGTTGTTTCTGGAAAGGATTCTCTTAATGGCATGTTTGCAGGAACAAATGTAGAGAACTAGCACATTTTTTAATATTGTCTCCATGATAGGTATAACACACTCTTCTACCAAACCAGTGGAAATAGTTCTTCCATATTTCCAGAGGTCCTGTGAGTTCAGAGTGTCACTTAGCCACCATCAACTTTTATTATTTGATCTGACTCTTAAAACGTTGGCAGTTGCAATTAGTCAATATATGTATCCAGAAAGACAAGCATCAATAATGTCAGCCAAAAGAGATATGTGAGTAGCTTCTGTATATAGATGACATTTGTTACTACTGTGGAGACTGAGATGAATAGCTCTGTGTGACCAGGCTCAGACCACAGGCTCTTCACGTCTGCATAAGAACGCCTTAATGACAGTTAAGCATTCTACACTGATAGGCATTTTTAAACTTTTCCAGAAAGATGCAATCGATGTGCTGCTTAATTCACTGAGCAGACTCAGTCTACAATAAATTCTTGCTATAGAAAGTACAAAAGGAAGCAGTAAGCAACTCAGAGGTGGCAGGAAATAGTAGCTGGGCCAGCACTGCTCAGGTCAACTGGCAATAGCAAGTGGGAAAGGTAAGACCTAAAGCAATAAGAATGGATTAAAAAAACTGAACAGAAAGCCCTCCTACACAATTAAACATTATGTGCTCAAAATTATTCAGCAGCTCAGCTCAAAGATGTAATGTAGAGGCGATAGAATTTAAGGAGGAATTCATCTTAGTTGGAAAACTAAGGATAATGTGGGCCCATTACTAAATGGAGGAGAGAGCCTGGTACTAGAGAACACTGAAAAAGCAAACTTACTGAATGCCGCCTTTGCATCAGTCTGCAATGACAAGGCCAGCCCTCAGGAAACTCTGGCCCAGAAACAAAGTAAAGGAATGTTGAAAGGAAGATTTTCCCTTGGTCAAAAAGGATTGGGTTAGAGAACACTAGGCGAACTTTACATTCACAAGTCCAGAGGCCCTGATGGGATGCATCCGTGAGTGCTGAGAGAGCTAACAGACACCATAGTGAGGACACTCGTGGTCATCTTTGACAGGTCATGGAGTTTCAGGAGAGGTGCCTGAGGACTAGAAGAAAGGAAATGTCATCCCAGTCTTCAAAAAGGGCAAGAAGAAGGACCCAGGGAAGTACTGGTCAGTCTGCCTCACCTCAATCCCTAGAAAGGCGATGGAGAACCTCATTCTAGAGGCCATCTCTAGAATGACATGGCTGACAAAAAATTGATCAGGAGTCATCAGCATGGATTCACTAAATGTAAATCATGCTTGACCAATCTGATTGCCTTCTGCAATAAAAAAACTATCAGGATGGATGAGGGGAGAGCATGGTTATTGTCTACCTCAGCTTCAGCAAGGCTTTTGATACTGTCTCTCACAATCTTCTTTGACAAACTCAGTAAGTATGGATTGGATGAGTGAACAGTGAGGTGGATTGAGAACTGGCTGAACAGCAGCACCCAAAGGGTTGTAATCAGTGGCACAGGGTCTGGTTGGAGGCCTGTCACTAGTGATATCCCCCTAGAGTCACTACTGGGCCCAGTACTGTTTAACTTATTCATCAATTACTTGGATGATGGGGTTAATGTCTCCTCAGGAAGTTTGCTGATGGCAAGAAGCTGGGAGCAATGGCTAATCCCCCAGAAGGCTGTTCAGCCCTTCAGAAATACCTCAACAGGTTAGAGGGATGGGCAGAAAGATAATTAAGGGACTGGAGTATCTCTTACAAGGAGAGGCTGAGAGAGTCGGGCCTATTTGGCCTCAAGAAGAGATAACTGTGAGAGGATGGAGTCAGGCTCTTCTTAGTAGTGCTAAGCAATAGCACAAGAGGCAATGGGCAGGGACTAATGCACAGGAATTTCCACCTGAATAAGAGGAAGAACTTCTTTACTGTGCATGTGACAGTGCATTGGAACAGGTTGCCCGGAGAGGTTGTAGAGTCTCCCTCACTGAAGATATTTGAGAACTGTCTGGATGCAATCCTGTGCAACATGCCCTAGGATGACCCTGCTTAATCAGACAGGTTGGACCAGATGACCCTTTGTGGTGCCTTCCAAGCTTACCCATGCTGTGAGTCTGTGATCTTCTGGCCTCCTCCAGACATTGTGATCTCTGCATGTCTGTGCTCTTCCACAGTCTTAAGAAAAATGAACATTCTCTCTCCTTCATCATGTTCACAGAAAAGCACATACAAATCAAGTCTTGAATACGATGTTTTCTCTTTACGTAGAATGTCAACAGTAACAAAATTTGCTTTTGTATAAAGAACTAAGAAATTCTACTTTGAGAAAACCATTGAAGTTTTCCCAAAATAGAAGATGTAATGAACAATTCAAAATGCTAAGCTACTTCACTAGGAGGGAGGAATCTTTAGAACCTCTTGTAATCACCTATAATTCCAAACAATCAAAAAACATTGTTGATGGGCAAACACATGACTTTTCTTGCAGAGGGAGTTAAATGTTCAGAGTTGAGAGAAGTAATAATGTGTGTTTTAATGAGCTCAATGGCAAATACTTTAAAAGACGCAGACCCTGCATCTTTTAAATAAAGTTGTTACTGTTACAGATGGATTTGTATCCACTTTTTTAAACTCTAGATTCTGTTATTAAAACATTTCATACAACTTGACTGACATGTATCAAGCAAAAAATTTAGATCTTAAGAGTTAACATCTCACTATTGAGAATGTAAGTAAAATCATGAACCAGGTCTAACTCTGGCAGCTCCTCTAACCCTGCTCTGCTTGGTCACAGTCCCCTTGCCAATTGGAGAGATTGGCAAGGGGACTGTGGCTTCTGCCTTGCCTGGAATTTTCTTGATCTTCTCTCTTGAGTGGCAGCTGCTGGTGCCCTGCAAGCATGGGAACTTGCAGGCATATTGTGGGTCAGACACAGAAGATGCTGGAGCACAACAAAAAAGCCAGGTGAGACACTGCTGAGACCAGGCCTGAAGGTTTTTTAATTAGTTTCTGTCCAAATAATGAGCCCATGTGCCATTTTCTGCCTGGACTGTATTAATGAACCTGACTGTAGTGACATGATATTCAAACACCCAGACATCTGCCCATACCCCATAGTAAGTAAATTCATGTGCCAACAGTCGCAGCCACTTCTCCATGGTGCCTGGACTTAGTTAGCATGAGCACCATGTTGGGTGCAGACCTGGAGCCAGATGCACTTCACAGTGCCCTGAAGCCAATATAGGGCTGTGAAAACTGTCCTGAGGTGCTCTGACATGGATCTGCCTAAGCAACCTTACATCCAAAAGGTAGCACATACTGTCACACATGAGTTGGCATCCGGAGTTTCTCTGCGTTTGCAACATCACTTATACCCACAAAGAGTAAAATACCGGATTGTTAATAGGGACAGACATTTGCAGACAGATGTGCTCCTCCTCACCAGCACAACTGGCAGATACTACTACTATGCAGCTCTCAGGTCATCAGGAGGATGAAAGACCTAAAATTTTATACATGCTTGTAGTTTTTCCCTCAGGGTGAATACTTCACCAGAACAACAGAGATAATCCTGTAAATACTGGGATTTTGTTTGGTTAGAAAATCTCAGTTCTGCTTCCCATTGCATGTAATGTAATTTAATACATGTGCAATTCCTTTACAGTCAATATTGTGCAAACGTGCATTAGGAAAAAGGAAAATAAAAAAAAAAAAGAAAAAGGAAGGAAGAAAGGGGAGAGGGAGAGGGAGAGGGAGAGGGAGAGGGAGAGGGAGAGGGAGAGGGAGAGGGAGAGGGAGAGGGAGAGGGAGAGGGAGAGGGAGAGGGAGAGGGAGAGGATGTGCTTAGTTGACCTGTTAAAAGATTTAAAAGACTGACTTGATTAGGTAGTTGGGCAATGCAAGGATCCAACAGAAAGGATAGTTTTGCAAGACATCACCATCAGACTCCTTCATTCAGCATCCTTAGTGAGCAACACAAATGTCAGGGGTGATGAGGACGGGTACAGTGCCTATATGGAAATGCGTGCTCATTTCTTAAATCATTATAGGAAGTCTTTGGTCAGAAGGAAGCCAGAAAATCCTGCTAAGTCTTTTCCATGAAGTCTATCAGCTGCTATCTGAATTACAGTAGCCCAAACTGATGAATTACATATGGCACTGACATTAAATATTGGTGTGTCTAGCTCTTTTTTGGTTTTTAAATATGTCTACCCTCTGTTGGAGAGTCAGCATGTGTTGTCACAGGTCAGTTGCCTAATTTTAACCACTAATGGAGCTTGCTTATCCTGGGATACAGATTCAGGCCAGAAATAGGAAGCCAAGTGATGGTCATGTGTCTGACAAGGAGACGGGCAGCGGGCCAAAACACATTTGAGCTGGATGGAATTTCTTGCCCCTGTGAAAATGCAGCGCTAAATCTTCCTCCCCCACTCGCCTCTTTACACACAAGTGGATCCCTCTAGTACAGTGAACTGTCACCCGAAACTAACAAGGAGGATGTGTCTCCCAGCAATCTGAGCTTCGGTCAAAAGTTCACCACTTGCCAGCCCCCCTATGCCAACTTGGACCAAGATTTCTGGAATGGTTAGAAAAATATTTTAATGTAATTCACCTTGCTATGCTATTTCATTAATAACCTCTAAAAATGCAAAGAGTGCGGCCTTAAAATTCCTTGACATCCTCAGCATATGACTAATAATAATGAAACTTTCTCGCTGTCGGCAGAGCCACTCTGTGAATGCTCTGTTTTCCCTGGAGTTTCATGGAGCCTTTAGCAAATGCAGTACATTTGCCATGTCCATTTTTTACAGCCTAGTAACTGCTGTTCAGCCAGGCTTGCCTGAGCTGGCTCTTTGTCCAGCCCACTGCACTGCACTCTCCTTTCTCACTGCCCCGTGCTATTTTTCTCACAAGAATATTTTGTACAGGCATAATTTGGACGTGCATGAAAAACTCTTTTACACATTAAGTCTTTCCTATATTCTTTTTTTCTGTTCTGAGTCCAGTCTCTCAGTATCTCCCAAAATATGTCATCCATGCAAAGCACGGAGTTGTTACCAGCCCGGGTCTGTGTTTGCTCCATACTGTGCTGAGTAAAGAGGGCTCAGCCCTCAGATGGGGACAGAGCGTGTCTGACATGCCATTATATAACTTGAAACCAAAGTATATAATACTGTCTTTAAAAGTACATTTTACATAGATCCCCATTTCTATATCTTGCTTCAAGCATTTCTTTCTAAAATAGGCTTTTGGGAGTCAGTGGATGAGACTCTGCTCACTAGGGGTAGGTCCAGGGCTACAGGATTGCTTTCCACACCATGTCTGCATTCAGGCTTCTATGACCAGGACTTCATAAACCACTGGATGGTATCTAGAATTAAATTAATTCTAGATTAACTTTTTACCCCAATGTCAAAAGCAGGGCAAAGACTGTTTCATTGTCAACACTTCCCAAATTAGTAACAAAACAGAAATCCTCTCATCATAATTTCTTTCAAGCCTGTAACAAGCCTGTAACATGGCTCATACTGTGTACTCCCTATCAGTCCTCAATAGGATATATAGCATACCCTAATGGGATCTAGTGGGATCATGTTCAACAGCACCCAGTTGACACACAAGTATTTGGAGATGCCATGAGGGATGACCCATGAGGGATGACCGGAATAGATTCTTTACCCAAACAAAGCCTTCTTTGGACCTGGGAGGTTTGCAAAATCATAGTTCTTCTTTGGATCTGGTGTTTTTCCCACTGTGAGAAGCAACTGAGATCAAATCAAGATTGCTACCAAAAACCATGAGAGGTTGTAATCCAAACATATTCTCTCCAACAAGCACAGCCAGAGGAATAGTTTCCTCAGGGCCATCTCACACCATGCTGAACTGCCTAGCCACCCTATTTTATACTGAGGGATTTGTTCATAGCACACTTGTACTGCACCAGAGGCAAACAGGCAGATTCAGAATAGTGTAGAAAGGGGAAGTGGCTAAAAACTATTTTTATAACCAGATGACCTTCCACTGTGTTAATTATAAATTATCCCTTTTCTAATGAATCCCATTTTTTTCTTACCCAGTCCTGTGCCTTCCTCAATTAACAGTTCATTTTTAGATTAAGGTTGTGCTGTATGCACTGAGAATTTATTTCCAAGAACTTCACACACTAACAGATGTAATCTAGCACAGGTGAGGCTGAGCAGAGGAAGAGCTTTCCAGAGGTGAAATGGAGATGGAATATGTTTTCCAAAATACTTCCATATTTGCTCAGTATTTTCCTGTTTCTTCAAAAATTTGGCCTAGGAAAAAAAAAATGGAGCATTCCGGGTAAACAAAAACTGGGGAAAAAGAAACAAAAATTCATCAAGACAGTTTAGTGACATTTTAAAGTCCGGAATATTCATGGACAGCTGTAAATATTCCCAACCTCAGTTACCTTGGATTTTGTAATAACAAAAAAATTGGATTTTGGGAGAACACTTTGCATGGCATGGACATGCTTTCCAAAGTATGGACAGTTGTTATGCTTCCACCAAACACTGCCACATGAACACAGGCAGTGCTTTGGGTTTTTTTCTGCAGAGGTTTGGCCAATGCCTCTCATCATCATTTGTAAGCCAGTGGTACATGGTGCAGGAGCAGCTGCAGTCTGAGGGTGGTGGAAGTGTTCTTTTGCAGGGGCCTTATTTCCAGGACCTCTAGGAGAGCAAGGAAGATCTGATTCTGGCATCTTCTGGTTTCAGAGAAGCATCATCTACTGGTCTGGCCACGGTCTTAATGCTGAGGCAGTTCTTGAACTGAATTTTGGGTTTTACCATTTTTTAAGAAAAGCATCCCTTTCCCAGTTTTTAGTGAACAATTTGTTGGTTTCTGATGTCTTCAGAGTTTCATTATGGTTACCAGAGAAGGAGAAATAATATTTGTCTATCTATCTATCTATCTATCTATCTATCTATCTATCTATCTATCTATCTATTTATCTATCTATCTATCTATCTATCCATCCATCCATCCATCCATCCATAAGGTATATGTGCACATATGTGTGTGCAGATATATATGTTGGATACTGGGAAGAAATTTTTTACAGAGAGATTAATCATGCATTGGGATGGGCGGTGGTGGATTCTCTGTCCCTGGAGGTTTTTAAGATGAGACTGGATGTGGCACTTAGTGCCATGGTCTAGTAACCACGGCAGTGTTGGATCAAGGGTTGAACTTGATGATCTCTGAGGTCTATTCCAACCTGGCTGATTCTATGATTCTATATTTGTATATATGTACGTGCATGCATCTTTTAACCACTTTTACTGTCTCCTTCACAATAAACTGTCCATTTGTGACAGCATGTCAGAATATGTTTATGTGGCATTACATTCCAGATGACTGCTACATCAGTGGTGTACTACTCTGAGCAGTCTCAAGCCCCATTTACTCAGAAAAGCCAATTGTGCATATATTTATATGCAAGCTGATTGGTGGAAAGTAGTCAATACATGTAAATTAATCAATAAAACAGGCTTTTAAAAGAGCTGTTTATATAACAAAGGTTTTTTCAGGCCCATTCTTACTGTACTTGCTGTTGGCCCACAGCGCCAATCAGTGTGCTTCTGGAAACTTCTGTTCTTCTGAAAACCAAACCTACTCCTGCACTCATCTTCTTTTACCTTCCCTGCCTACAGCAAACCATCTCCTTGTTTTCAGTACTATTGCCCACTGTGGGTCAGCGAGTCTGTGAAGCTGGAAACATCAGCGCACATGGGAGCAGGCTGTTAGAAGCATTTTTCACACATCAACAAGACCTGCCCTGTGTAGTTTTATATAGCATAGTGTGAAAGAAGGTTATAACAGCCAGCTGGCCATCCACACTGAGAATGCTGCTTATGCAGGGCTGAGATGAGGGTGAGGGAAAGGAAAATGTCCCAGCCCAAACTGGACCCACAGAAGTGAAGGACTGCTGCTGAGGCCCACACACAGTGAGGTCTCACCACGAAACAGAAGGAACCACACTAGGGTCTCGAGGGGCTTCAGCTGGCTACAGCAAAAAGGGTGGAAAGGAGAACTCTGGCAGGGAAGGGAGCCATAAGGCAAAAGTTCCCCCCTATGACAGAAGGATCATCACTAGAAATCAACTACATCAGTCAAAACTATAAAATAAAATAGAACTAAATGCTGATCAGCTGTAGTCCTTATTGTAATTAATCTGTGCTAGGGATTTTTAAATATGTTAATGTTCCCAATACAGGTAAATTTCCAGTCTTCCTTGAAAATAAATTATTTAAAAAAAAAAAAGTGAGAGAAAAATATTAATTCAGTAGACCTGTGGGAAATTAATGATTTAGGTTTGGATCAAGTGTTTCTACAAAAGACAACAGCAACCTGGAAACATTATGAGTCCCTAAAGGAGGCTGGAAGTGAATCTTGTCCATGAAACTGATGCATATTAGGTTTTAGGCTACCCAGACCCCATAAGCCAAAGTCCTCTGTCCAGTCTTCAGTTTAGAAGTTCCTCCCATCATACCTCTTAGATCTGAAGGTTTGGCTTCTATATATTAGTTGCTCAGTCTTCACTTTCCCATGATATCTCCCTCATATTGTCTCTTATTAGGTATTTGATAATTATGAGAAATTTGTATCACAGGGTAGTAGGTAGGTAGGTGTGTAGGTAGATAGTAAATGGATAAATCTTGGTAGGAATAGTCTAGAAGACACATGAACTACAACTTCCAAAATATTTGGAGCTCTTCAGTGTACAAGACACTATATATATTTTGTACATGTTTTCATATATCTTTTTTCTTTCTGAAAAGCAAAAGGATTGATTCTTTGTGTTGTCAAAGTAACTTGTAACTGACTTACATTTTAGGACAAATGGTGAGTCCAGGGAACACAGTTGAAGATACAAATGTGTTGACGTAGAGATAATTGCCTTTTTACTAAGTCAGTGACAATGGTAATTTTTTCTGCTTAGGGTTTCATGTATGTGTGAAATCACTGCCTCAGCATGTGCTCTCTGAGATGCAGAAGAAAACACGGTTGTGGCTAAAGCACATATAACTACTTGGAGAAAAACATGCAGTGTCAGGATGCCCTGAAAACCCTTTGGAATGTTCATTTTACCCTTGCACCAGCTTTCTCTCGCCTACCCAAAAGCTGTGAGGCAGCATAACCAATTAAGGAGACTAACACTGATACAACTCACAGCGTGCGAGTCATCTTGCTTTTCTCAAATAAGAGAAGGCATGAGAGAACACGAGGCAGTTGCAGGGCAGAAGAGAACACAGGAACAAAGGAATAAAGAGGTTATAAGACATCTTTTCCAATACTGGCTTCAAAGAGCGTAATAGCCCTTGCAGGTCAGCAGGGCATGGCACTTGGTGTGTTTTGCTGAATAGTAAAAGTTGTTTGCCACCGTGAGAACCAGCTCACCTGGGAAAAAGCACAACACCCTTTAGTCTGTGTGTGGTTTCCCCTGGAGCATGGCAGCAAGCTGTGCTCCATATGGGCAGATGCAGGAGCAGTGTCCCATGCTGAGGGAATGCAAGGACTGTGGACATTGCTTGGTGTTGGAAGGCGAGAGACTGAAATATAGTGCTGTCTGGAAAGGCACATTGAAAGACAAGCTTCTGTCTCTGGGTGTGGAGGAGGCTGGGACAAAGCACAGAATGTGTGAGAGAGAAGAGAGCGGTAAACAGTTCCTGAGTATCCTGCTCTTCCTCCGGAGCATGGAGCTGATGGCAGGCTTTCTCCATACAGCTTTTTCTTGCCTGCGTCTGATTTCCCTGGAAGTCACCCTTAGCCCATGCTTCAGCTGCCTGTCAAGTAACTACCAGCCTCACCCAGGAAGGTACACAAGGGCTACTGGAGTCAGCAGCATCCCTGCACAGCACAACAATAAAGCTAGGACAAGAGATACACGGAGAAGTAAAATTGTCACTGTGAACAGCAATAATACAACAAAAAAAATTATGCCTTAATGGTGGACAAGGCAGTTTATTTAATGCAGCAGTTGTATTATGTCAACAGACAGGGACATAGACATAGATTTGAGCTGCTTTACTGTCACACTGTGTTTGGCCAGCTCTTCAGCTTTCTTGCTGTCTTCTATAATAAAGTATCCTCCCATGTGACCAGTGAACTGTCTGTGAGTTAAAAATCAATTTCTGAAAAACATTATTAAAAAAGTTAGGCCAAATTCTGAGCCTAAATGAAGTCCTGTCTATTCATTTCCTGTGAAGCAGCAACTATGTGCCACCCCATGTGCTTGGCTCTTACCAGCTATATCCAGAACCTCAATAAAAACTTAAGGCAATTTTTGAATTTTTCCTCAAGTTGATTACCTTTCTGAATTAAAAATTGCATTCTGTTACCTTGATATAAAAACTGGACCTCCATTTCAAAAACTTAATTTGTTAGGTTAGTATCCATCAGTTAAACTCAGTAGACCAGAAGATCTTTAATGCACACAAGCCTTTTTGAAAGAAGAGAGCATCATATCAGATATATGAAAATGGCTTGCTTTCCCTAAATTCGTTCCTCTTCCCTCCTGTGCAAACTCACTCACTGATTCATATGCACACATAAAATTCTTTGCAGTTCAGGGCAGTGCCCACCTCAGCATGAGAAGAGATTCTTCTTTAGAAAGTACAACCATCTTGTGTAAAGACTCCAGCACTGGTATGCACATAATGATTTGCCTTAGAGGGTGTGCTTATTGCATGGGATTTAATTTAATTTTTCCTTGTTCTAATAATTTTTTTGTATAAGCAAGGGCATGGGGCACAGATTACATGTGTTCTCAATAGAGTTTGGAGCACTGTTATTTATTACAAATAACTCATCTGGATACTAATTTCTTATCTTTCCATATTAAAAGAGGTAAATCTATACAGATACTTATATGAAACTAAGTCCGAGTTTCCATCTAGGCTACAACATAACTATGTATGCACTAGTTTCTGGTGGACTGAGCTGCAATACATAGGTATTATTATGAAAATCAAGTGATATTTTCTTTTGTCCCCTTCTCCCTCACACGGTGCATACCTATAGTGTCAGTATCTTCCTTTATTCTTTTGTTACCATCTTCCTTTCTCCTTCTTGTTTGTTTTATAAAGGTGCAATTGGATTTTGCATCCATGAAGACTAAGTTCTCTATTAAGTACAGCCATTAAAAAAAAAAAAAAGTAAATATGGGCTCTCTTCAGTTTCAGAAAGTCAGGATATATTTTTGGCCCTGAATTCACACCTATTCACACTTAAACCAAGGAACTACATTATTTGGTGCAATTCCAGACAATCAGAGCACAATTCCCTGAAGCATGGCTCCACTTCCAGTACATTGCTATGAATTTTCTTTTTATTTTGCAATTTTGCTACTCAAAACACACTCTGTCACCATTTTCTAACGACATTTTCTCAAGGCTTAGCCAAATACACACTGAATAAAACAGAAGTGAACCAGTGAACCCCCCAGTATGATATAATATTGCCCACTCTGAGCAATTGAAATTTCCACTTGAGAAAGACTTAATCATGGAAGTCTTTCCTTTCTTCATCCTAGCTTCATATTGTCAGTATTATACTAAAATCTGTACAGAAAAAAAACTATATACCTTACCCCTCTGAACTGTAATGAAAACCTGATCATCTTCTTGTTTCCTTGCGTTGAGCCACTTACTCTCTCAAGCTGCAGTCTTCCTCTGCCACCTACCTCCCTCTGTCTGAAGTATTATCTACGAAAGTGGAAAGAAAGATGCTTCTAAAATGAAAACATTTACAGGACTTCAAGCCTTCATATAAAAGAACGTTGTTTTTTTTTTCCTCAAACAAAATTTACAAAGATATGACTGGGCAATCAAAATCACTGAGACTTGACATTGCAGAGGATTTATATATCACAGTTACATCAAGAGTTTAGTGCCTGTGTTAATGGGGCTGGTGCTTAAGAAACTTAAACAGAAAGCAGACATAGTGTGTTTCTACTTTTGCATCATAACAATAAAAAAAGTAAAATAAAACATAAAAAACCCCTATTTTGTGCATGGTGGTGACTGTTAAGAAACATTTTATTTGAAATTACCTTTCTGACCTGAGCACAGAGAAAATATGTACTGTATATATATTGTATACAAATAAAAACAATATCTGTAGAGCATCTTTGTGAATGCATCCCATAACAAACCAGATTCATTGTCTGGTGGCTCAGTGCTGAGTGGGGGAAAGAGGTGCATAGTCATGTAGCTCAGATCTGAATGTGCCACAATACCTGCATCAAAAAAGCTGCTACCTCTGCCTCTGTTGGCAAAACTGGGACTGTTTCTGTGCCAATTCAGGAAAAAAACTTCCATGAGCTTTCAAATTGCAAAATCAAGCCCTAAATTCAATGCATTCAGTGTGTTCTCACACATGTGAATATATGTGAATTTATTCCCTCATGACAGCTCTAGATTTCTCTTCTAGCCCTGCATAATGATCTCTTCATCTGCCGTAATCAGTAGAGGAGAGACAGGTGATGCCTCTGGCCCATCAGGGTTGGGCAGGACGGGTGAGTGACACGCGCCAGATGCTGCACCCTGAGCTGGGCAACAGCTCCCCTGTAAATACATCATGGAGCAAAAATCACCACGTACATTCCAGCTGCTGCAGAGCATGTCACTGGAGTAGACGTGCGGTCACATGTACAAATGCACACCAAATAGTATCCGTACGTGTGATTAATTAGCAGCTCACAGTGAATTCTTTGAGCCACAGGGAAAAAAAAAAAAAAAAGGAAAAGAGGAAAAGAAAATCACACACTTAAAAGGAAGATTAAAATTAACTATATGCGGTCTCTGAGGTTGAAAAACAAATAAAAACTGTGTTCTTCGGGAAGTGAAGGAGACAATGAAGTCAGTGATATGTGTCACCTGAATCTTACTTTATTTTTTACCATATTTGTAATACTGATTTTCATCTTTAATGTCAGTTAATTCAGTGCCCATGGAAACTACCAAGCCAGCAGCTCTTGAGCCTAAAGTCTTCTCTATCTATACAGACCCAGAGGTGTACCTCAAAAAAATCCCTGAGAACACCATGGTAACAGTTGCCAAGCCCCCCAAAAAAACAAAAAGCTTTTAGGGATATGGAGCACAAAGATGGACAAGATAAGAAAGAGGAACAGCATTTTCTCTTAATTCATTTCAGCCAAATTTGACCCATGTAAACCCATAAGTAGAGCATTCAACAGAAAGTTAACTATGGGTTAACTTTGGCCTATGAAGGACTTATGAGTCCTTCAGGCAGATGGAAACATTAGAGAGTAAAGCAGAGATCAGGAATAGGAAGACTGTTGAAACTGAATTTATCATCTCATTCAGGATGTAATGCAGAATACAAATGATGCACACAGGAAATGGAAAAAAAAATTCAAGAAATGGGTCAACAGAAAATCTTTAGGAATATGAATGCTGCCCATATGAGTACAGTATAAGACCACAGTATAGGAAATAGTCATACTAGTTTGTGAACTGTGCAATATGTTCATCAGTAAAGTTGATATCATATCACACTAATAAATTTAGCAGGTAGCTGAGTAGCACAAAGACTGGTGAGTAAAGTGGGAAATGCAACATTCAGAAATACCTGAGTCCATTGCTAACTCTCTTGGCATTCTTAAGAAGAAACAGCACATAAATGGAGCTGTTTGAACAGTTGCAGGTCTAGGACCAAGAAACTTGGGTGATGGAAAAGGTTCTGTAAAGTATGGCTCTACAAGGTGTTATAAGCAGAAGTCATAGGCTCACATGGGACCACCACAGCTTTCAGCCTAGTTACTTGCAATCTCAGCTATGAAAGAGCTTAGAAGAAATGCCAGAAGCCTCCCAGTACCATCACTTCCATACCACCAAGCAGTCCGTGCTTTTTGCATACTTGCAGAAAGGAAAACTGAAAATAGTGTGGTGATCAGAGTGGGAGAGCACATCATCATGACAGGTCTTTAAAACTGTGTTGTGGCAAAAAAAACCACAACAGCCATAAGAATCAGTTGCTAAGAAGGTATTTTACTTCGTGCATGCCTTCAGTAAGAGAAATGTTAGAATAATATCAAGTTCTTGTGCCAGTATTTTTAAAACGATGTTGAAAAATTGCACAGGTTGCAAAGAAAAAAAGTACATAAGCCATTTGAAGAATTGCTGTAGGAAGTTAAGGAGTGTCATCTATTCTGACAGGGAAAAAATTATATTATTATATAGAATAATGTAATTATATACAATAATAATATTTTTTCCATAAGAGAAAATATTACATATGAAAGGACTGTTTAGATAAGTGAAGTAAGGCATTATTTAAACCAGCAGCTTGAAGCTGAAGCTTCTGGATGCTAAATACTTAATCCTTTTATTGAATGTGATGTTTGGTACTCAAACATTTGCACACTGGGGGCTGACAGACAAGCACTGGATGTAGGATTTCCAAGGAAGGTGAACAACAAATGTGGTCAGTGCTATCACGCTTCCATGACTTTTTTGTCCTAGTTTTTCTGAATGTTGATGTTTTGTTTGATGATCTATTTGCTTATCAGGTGAGACGTTCACAGTAATACACAATTCTTCTTTTGTGAAAAATTCCAGATTAGTTAGATGATAACATTGACCTGCTTTATAGAAATATTTTCTGAGGCAAGTTGTAACTTTCTACATCTTGCTGTTCATCAGAGTCCATCATTCTTTATTCCTAAAAACAAGATTTTCTTTTCATAGTACTGCTGTGAAATGTTTACCAGTGGATGGCCATAGGAGTAGGCCCATGACAGTGTTTTACTGGTATACAGCCAATTCTTAACCCATGTCCGTCGTAAAGCTGTGCTTTCCTTTATTGCTGTCATAATTTCCTCTCTGAGGTAACTCAGCTGTTTCTTTCCAAGGCTTTGTAGTTCCTTATGTGATTCAACCCACCTAAAATTCTTTAGTTAGGACCAAGAAAAACTATTTTTATATAATTGTAAATATGCAGTGAGATCATTAGTGAATATAGTTTCTGACCCCTGGTTTCCAGGATAATTTCCTATACCAGGACTTATTTCACAGAGTGCACAGAGGAGGCAAAACAATGTTAGGGCATTTTGCATGAATGTTTGTATTGCTCTGCATTAAGACACTAAAGTTTACTCATGTCTTACACTGGACAGTTTTACAGTCAAATAACTGTCTATAAAAGAAACAGAATTCATACCAAGCCACATTAGACCCAATTCCCCTAACGTATACTTGAGTGTGAGGTAAAATCCCTAAATTCAGCCCTCAAGGAGAAATTCTTCAGGAGACATAAGCTGGACCGTCCGTCACAACGCAGCACCTGGTCTCACATGTTGCTGTTACACTTTGGGTTTTTCTACACAAGAAGTGTTCAGCCTTGGCAATTGTCAGATCCTACCTTTGCTATTACACAGAGTCATTGGTGAAGGGCTTGTACAAGGCATGCTGTGTCTTTGGAGTATGTGTCCACTGGACTCACCCTCTGAGAAATGGGCTGGTTTTGGTACCTCACCCAGCATACTGCTGCCTTTAAAATAGGCACAGATCTGTGTGGGCTGGGAAAGCTCCCTATCTCTCTCAAGCAGGGACACAGAGGAGAAGTGAGATCCCATTGTCCCAAATAAGATCCCTTAGTCTCTCACTGTGAGGAGCAGAGGGGCGTTCATTAGCTGACTGCCTCAATTTGGACACCAGCCACAGAGTGAGTCTTTCCCAATGTGGTGACTATTTGCTTACTACTCAGGAGAAATAAAATTATAATACATAAAACACATTTCTTATTTTAAAGCCTAATACCTACAGGTCTTCCACTCATTTTCTTCTTCCTGACCACCAGCAAAAATTTGCTGATGGGGGAAAGAGTAGTGCTGAGGCAGAACCCTCAGTCACAACATTCCAGGCTGTACTGCAGTAGGAAAAACGAATTTATTGAACTAGAATAGGGAGAAAAAAGTTTGCTTAAAAATGACTTTTAAACTTTGCACAGGATACAGAAAATATTGAAACATGCTCATCAGGCACTGAAATATGATTTTGGTGAAGGCCATGCATTTAGAACAATTTCTAGTACTTGCAATATAAAAATTACACTTTGGAGAAAACAAAATAGAGTTAATATTTAGTTTTAATTCTGAGGATTTTCTGCTAAAATTAGTTAAAATATTTTCAGTTCTTCAAAATTCAAAGTGTTCATTCTTTTCAAATTTCCCCCCATACTTTTGTAGGTAATCAACATTTGAAAACCAAGTAATATTCTGTCATATATTCTATATTTTTGTCCTTTATTACAGATTCTAAAAAAAAAAAAAAAAAAAAAAAAAAAAAAAAAAGTCTCTTTTCTGTAGTTGTGACCCTTACCATGAAGCTGAATGTTTCAAAAAGTTGTTATTAAAATGAGAACTTAGGTCTCTGTTAGAAAGTAATCCGTCAAAATGAGTAGTGAAGATACATTCACTTATTTACTTATTTACAGCTTTGCATGTCACACTCAGCAGAAAGCCGGGGAGGAAATCAAGTTTACCTTCACGGTAATTAGTTCTTTTGACGTGACTTTGCCCTCGGCGTTGTTTTAATTTCTATTAAATGCAAAAGCATCGCCATTCCCGGGATTTTTAATGATTCAAAAGATTCCTCCACGAAAGCAACGGGATTTTCCTCAGGTTCATCAGACTTCTCAACTCCTGTGACTTTGGTGGTGGCATTTTTCGGCGGGCGCCGGACTTGGTGGGATTTGGAGGGGGTTACCCCGATCCCTGCCTTTCCCGGAGCTCTACTTCTGTCCGGCCAGGAGCGGGACCCGAAGAGGCGGGAGGAACGGCGGGGGCATCCTCCCCCGGGGGGCGCGGGGCAACACCCGGCACAGGAGACACGTGAAAAGAAATTAAATAAATGAAATTAAATGAAACCGCAGCCGGAGATGGGTTGACTCGCTGTGTAAGCCCCCATCTCCCTCCGCCCCCTCTCTCCCCCGCACCCCGCAGCCGTCGGTCCGTCCCTGCGCGGCCGCGGAGGGCACCGCGTGTCGGAGCCCTCCCCGAGCCTCCCGCCTCGCAGCTCCCGGGTAGTCCCAGCTGCGGAAGGGGGATCTCCCTGGCTTCGCCCGCCTCTGCCACCAGCCGGGCCCGGGGCTGAAATTCCCCCGGCAGCAGAGGAGCCCCTCTGGCCCCAGCACATTTGCGGGAGGGAGCCACGCTGGAGAAAGGGCGGGAGGCAGGGAAAGAGGGGGGGGGGGGTGTCAGCTCAGCCCACCGCTGCCTTATCCCCCCTCACTCCTCCCACCAGTGCGTGGTGCCTCTTAACCCCCGGGAACCTCCCTCCCGCGAAGCATTGCTCCACTTTGCAGAACACGAGTTCATGACGAAAAAAATACTTCTCGGCCGCGGCCAGCCATGAGCTGTTTGGATGTTATGTACCAAGTCTACGGTCCTCCCCAGCCCTACTTCGCAGCAGCCTACAGTCCCTATCGCCAGGTAAGTGTGGGGGACAGCGGTGAAGAGGCAGAGCGTGGGAGGGGTGTCATCTGGAGGATGGCCGTCTGGGGCCTCACCCAAAGGAAAAAGGGAAAAGGAGAAGGGGAGGGGAAAGGGGGGCGGGGGAGAGGGGGGGGGAAGATCTGGGAGCCTGCGATGGTGATCGAAGCAGAACCGCATCCCACCTTGGAGCGGGGCTCGGCAGGGTACGTACGCCAGCGGCAACCGACGGACTACGGGATGCTTTGGGAACTTGGGCGCGATTTTAACCCTCAGAGGGATTTTTAGGGTATTGGTTTGTTCGTTTTCAAGTATTTGTTTGTTTGTCTGTTTCCTTTGCCGGGACTGGCTCCATCCGAGAGCGGAGGCTCGGGGCAGCGTTGTCCGCTGTGTGTGTAGCCCGTCGGTAGCTGCGAGGCCAGGCTACCCAGGGAATCGCTCACCCCTGTGCGCTGGCATCCCGGCCGCCGCCGCGGGCGCCACATCGTGCAGAGGTTTTACAGCCGCCTCGGAGGGGTGCTCCGGAGTTATACTCTGGAAGTGGGGGACGCGAGAGTGCCGGGAGGCTGCGGGGTCTCACCGGTTTGTCGACGGCGGGAAAAGCCTTGGCCCCGAAGAGGGCAAGGGCTTGCAGGATCCTCCCCGATCCCAGGGCGCACTCGGTGGTGGGACCCTTCCCCCTGCTCCGGTCCCACCGGGCTGCCGGCGGCTCCGTCGCCTGCAAGACCCGCGGGTGCTCCGTGTGCTGAAGCCACGTCCCGCCGCCGCGCTGCGTGCGGCTCCGCCCGCGCGGGCGCGAGTATCAAACCATTCCCTGGTTTCAATAACGGGATCCAGCCTGCCGCGGGAATGTTTCGGGCACCCACAGCCCGTAGTGCGTGGGGATCTGCTCGCCCCGGGACCCGCACCATCCTGCGTGGGTCAGCGCTCATTTCCCCCGGATGCACCTGTTGCACACCTCTTTCCATTTACCCCTCTGCGTTTCCAGCTTTTCCCTCGCCCTTATTCGTTTCAGAAATTAATTCCTTTTTCCACCAGCTTAACGAAAAAGGGGATGGGTAGAGGGAGCAGGGCCCCAGGCCCGAGGCGGGTGAAAGCCCCTTCCGTGCAGGGTCGGGACGGGGCCAGCAGCCCCCACTCCCTGCAGCCCCCGGGGTGGCGGTCCCTGTGCCGCCTCCACTGCCCGGCAGCGGGACACAATTCCCGTTACAAATAGCAGATGATGTATTCCCCCACCTTGCCTTCCCTCCCATCACCCCCTCACCCTCCCCCTGACACACCGCTTATGACATTATTAAGGGGGATGATCATTACCTCAATGGCCGAACTGGGAGCCAAGTGGAAAGGCGGTCGTGGCGGAGTGACATTATGAAATATATCGCGCGCCTTGGCCCAAGGCTCTGCCTCGTCCCCTCGGTGCTTCCCTCGCCGCCCGCTCCACGGCTGTGCCCGCATAATCCAAGCCCGGGCTCCGCGTCCCAGCGCTTATTGCTAAGAAACTTGCAGCAGCTGCAGGCATGCTAACGCATAAAGATGGGAAACATCCACCGAACTTTTCAACGCCTGCTCTTTTCCCACCTATCGTGACCCAGTAAAAACAGAATAATCTTGTAGGAAATACCTGGAGCGTCCTGCTGGCCAGGGAAATGATGTGCTTTGCCCTGAAATGTGTTTGAGTCTTTTTTTTTTTTTTTTTTTTTTTTTTTCCCTTTCCTTCTCACCGCTGTGAGTTACGGGACACTCTTCGCAGCAGATTTTGCGAGCCGGGGACCGAGCGCCTTTCGCCTTCCCTCCGCTGCCGTCGCTGCTCCGTGTGTGCCCGGCCGCTGTCCGACCGTGCCCCGCGTCTTTCCCCCCGGGCTGCAGCCCCTCGGCGGCCGCTGTCCGCTCCGGAGCCATCTGCAAAGCGCCTTCTTGTGCCGGGCTTGGTGCTGGGGACCCGGGCGTGTGATCCCCGCCCGGCCGCGCCCGCCCCGCCCGGCGGCTCTTTCTCCATCCCGGCCGGCACCTCTGGTTTTCGGGCCACCTGCCCTGTGTGCAGCCCCTTCGCGGCTTCCCGGGGGGGAGGCAGAACTGCAGTTACGGAGGGCGATGTGGGGGTGTGGGGGGTTGCGGTGTGTGCTGGGGGAACGGCGGGCAGCCGAGGACCAGACTTTTGCATCCTCTCGGAAAGATCGCGGGAGAGGCCTCTGCTGGCACATGGTGGGGGCAGAGCACCTTGATGCGCTGCGTGACCGGCTCTGTGTTTTTTTTTTTCTTTCCCGCAGAAACTCGCCTTTTACTCCAACATGCAAGAAGCCCAGGAGAGCAGCAGTAGCGCCAGCAGCTCTTTCTCCAGCCACCCCGCGGCCAGCATCAAGGAGGAGGACTGCAGCCCCGAGAAGGAGCGACCCCCGGAGGCAGAGTACATCAGCTCCCGCTGTGTCCTCTTCACCTACTTCCAGGGGGACATCAGCGCCGTGGTGGACGAGCACTTCAGCCGGGCGCTCAGCCAGCCCAGCAGCTTCTCCCTCGGCAGCGCGAAAGCGACGCGGAACGCCGGCTCCTGGCGAGGTGAGCACCCAGCGCGGCGCGGGGGGCGGCGGGGTCCCCCTCCAGGCAGGCACCTCGAACCTCGGCATCCCGTCTCCCTCCTGCCTCTCGCCGACGGCTGGTGCTCGGCGGGCAGCCCCTGGGAGCCGCTGTCCCCGGCCGGGAGCTGTCATCTGCTTGGCCCTTTTAAGGGAAAAAAAAAAGAATAAAGCCCTTCATTTCATGCCCGGTCTCAGTGTCCCAGGGGAAAGCAGCCTGGGAGGTGGAATGGGGAAACGAATTTTCTTTACACTGCAGGGGCTTTACCTTGAAGGGGCTACAGCCAAACCAGCTATGAAATGACCCCTGCACTGTGACTGTGCATCTCCTGTTGACCCTAGCTTTCAGTTTAGTGTGGTCATAATGATGGGAACAAAGCAAAAAGCAAATGTGGGAACCTTCTCATCAGCTTTCCACCTCTGAAAAACTGATATTTTGCCCTGTATGTATCATCACCCTGATTGCTGCTGGGTGAAGGTCCTTAAATTTCTGAAAACGAAGGCTTCTAGACCTGCCTATGGCTGTGACTGCGTATCATCAAGGTCAAGGCCAGGGCTTATGCACAGCTCTCCGTATCCATGCTGATTCACTCCGGACAGGCCTAGAGGTACCCAGGGCAGAAGGGAATAAACTTCCCTGTCCTCTGTCTGCCAGACAGTTAGGGCTGGCACTTCTTTATGTGCAGTTTTGCTAACTCTCCCTCACAGGGCCACCTGCTCAGCCAAGGCTGATTTCTCAGACTCTGTACGAGTTGCTGTCGATAGTGTCTAAGAATTAAATAGTTTAAATAATTCATGTGTGAAAGAGATTCAATTGATGGCAGGAGAGGAGTGTTTTTTCCTCACCATGAACCTCTTCCCCTTCTACTGAGTAATGCCAGGGCTCAGAGCTGACATACATCCTGGCAAAAATGTATTAGGAGCATGGTTTTATTTATTTCTTTTGGGAATAGTGTGCATTCTCAATTAATCATGCATAACATTTACCTGTACTATTAATAATCACCAGTCCATCTTGCATGTTGCTTAGTGGGTTAAGAAAATGTAGGGTCCTTGTCCTTTGCTCTGCCTCTGAAAAATCTCCAAAGGTCTGCAGAGTGCTTCTCAAACCTGTTGACTATATACCTAAGAAAAAGGCATAAGTCTGGTGTAATAGGTTGACAATCACCCCCAGAAAATTAAGAAAATTCAAACTGGCCTCTAGTCACATCTCTCACTGTTCCTGACCCCTTTGAAACTGCGCTGAGGCAGCAGCTGCTTTCCTGGAGGTGCTGGGCATAAATGTTTATACAAGGAGATTATTACAAAAATGAACAAGAAAAATCCAACCTTGAAAATTTTAGTGGTGTATAACAGCTCTCACTCAGTTTACACTATGGAAGAAAAGAGATGTTTCCCTCACCTTAGACAACAGCCTTTTGCCCACCTACATACTAAGAGAAACCTGGAAAAAAGAGTTTCAGCTTCAGGGATAAGCCATAGCCTAGGTGTGTTGAATGTTTAGCTGGAGAGGAATCTGTATTTGTTTGGAGCAAGTTCTTGTGTTTGGTAGTTTTTCAGGGAGTTAAGGTTGGGTTTGGTTGGACTGGGGAGGGACAGAGGCCTAGGGAAAGGTGATCAAGCCTTGCTGGGTGTGCTCATTGCTGACTTTCTCTCCCATTTCCTTCACCCAGATGGTTCCTTCCCAATGAGCCAGCGCATCTTCCCACCATCCTTCTGGAACAGCACGTACCAGCCCTCCTCGGTCCCAGCCAGCCTGAGCAGCCCCCTGGCAGCTGCCGCCCACAGCGAGCTGCCCTTCGCCACCGCCACCGACCCCTACGCACCCGCCTCCCTGCATGGCCACCTGCACCAGGGTGGCCCTGAGCCCTGGCACCATGCTCACCACCACCACCACCACCACCACCACCACCCCTACATTGGGACACAGAGCACTGCCTACCCTCGCCCCGCCGCCATGCACGAGGTCTACGGGCCCCACTTTGACCCCCGCTATGGCTCCCTCCTGGTGCCCACTGCCTCCGTCCGCCCCCACCGCCTCACACCTGCCTCCGTGTCCACTCCTGTCAGTCCCCCCTGTGAACTGGGCAAGAGCGAAGCGGGCGCTGGTGCAGCCTGGACGACACCAGGCCCTTTCCCCAACGCAGCAGGGGACATGGCACAGAGCATCAGCCTCAATGTTGACACAGGTAATGAGCTACCCTCGGTCCCTACAAGTTCCCTGAGTCAGCTGTACCCCTGCTCCCTGACTCCACACCATCCATAGTAGTAGGGCAGGACCACCCTGGGAGGGTGGCTGGGGTGCTGCTGGGAGGGAATAAACTGGGGGTGGAGGCCCCATGTGCAACACCTGAGCTCTGTCCTGACCGCTCTTCTTGGGGCTCTTAGGCCAGGCAAGTTTTAATTTTGTGATGCCTACAAAAATGCCCTGAGGTTACAGGTTGCTTTGAGGTACTCTTGTCTAGGGGCTGGTCCTGCTTCTGCATTGAGCTGCAAGAGCTGGGAGCAGGACGAAGCAGCCCTAAAGGTCACTGCTTGGCCCCCTCCACATGCTGCCCTGAGGGCAGCCACAGCAGAGCAGGTAATTTTTAGACCCCATGCGAGTTCATGAACTATCTCCTCTCCTTATTTACTTTTTCCTTCCAGTTTTTGAGACGAAAGCACAATTGCATTTGCTGAGCAAAAAGGGCAATGGCATTTCCCCGGTAGTGCCTGGTGGGGTGTCTGGAACCAAGGCTGTGTGACTGTAGCAGTGATAAAATCAGGGACACGGGCAGTTAGTAGTGACAGATCCTGAATAAGTGGTTGTGAAGGCAAGGAAAGCTGCTCCATGCTGGTTTTGTTATCACAGAGCCTAATGGATCCTTTCAGTGTCCTCATTTGCAGCGGGAGGGATGTGTGTCAGGCTCCAGTCTGGCTTGGGCTCTTCTCCTTGCTTCACAGCCTTCTGGGGCTCTAGAGACCCCATGCTTTAGACTGATCTCAGCTGGCAGAAATGCAATTTGTTCTCCTTTGTCCTTAAACACCTGTACCTATTTTTCTTCTTCCCTTTTTTTTCTTCTTCTCTCCATTCTCAGGTTTGCAGACTCAGGATAAAAGCAAGGATCTGTACTGGTTTTAGAGCTGTCCTTCACTCTTCTTCCCCTGGCTATCCCCTGTAGCTCTCTGCCTGTTAGACATGGTGGCATTCAGAGCTGAAATCGGGTCAGTTTGTAACAAGTTCTGATCTTGGTTTGCAGCTCGCCGTTACTCCTTCTGTGGTGGATCCCTTCTGAGCTGATGTGCTGACTCAAAGACTCTCAGATTCCCCCCTGCCCTTTTCCAAGCCCACCGTGGCCCCGCAGTTCGGGTAAAGACAACAGGATTTAAAAGGACCTGGTATTGCAAGGGCAATACTTTAGACTTATTTCGGAAAGGAAAATCCTTCTGATGCAAGAGGAGAGCCAAAGACATTGAACTTCTATTTAAGCAGACCCCTCACCGAGACCTGCAATCAGACTACTCTAAAAGAGTCAAATGACATCATGGATGGTGATGCAAAACCACTGGC
The DNA here is from genome assembly GCA_038380795.1 of Pyrocephalus nanus. Lineage (NCBI taxonomy): Eukaryota > Metazoa > Chordata > Aves > Passeriformes > Tyrannidae > Pyrocephalus > Pyrocephalus nanus. The sequence continues at coordinate 49,440,581 of CM076260.1, forward strand.
CTTCATACAAGGGGCAGAGAAAATTGTGGGTTTTTTTTTTTTTTAGTGGTGTGAATATTTTTTTATGGCCGTGAAAGTTATTTCTTGAATGCAAACATGGGAAAGCTACTTAGCAGTTTTGAACTGGACTTTTACTTTCCTTTACAGAAAAGTAAAAGGAGAAGAAACTGGAACTCACAAACATTTTCAGACTCTCAAGGAACTGGTCAGATTTTTCAGCTTTCTGGTTGTGAGTGGCACGTGTCTGGCTGGGGCCACCTGCCCTGGGCTTATGGATATGCAGCTGTTCCGCTCACAACTGCTCAAATCCCAGAAAGATGAAAACCAAGGTGGCACTTCTTAGAGTTTGGCACAACATTTGCAATGGATGTATAACAGCTGTTTGGGGGGGAGGGGCGCTGTGTTTGGGGTTTTTTGTTTGTTTGTTTTTGGTGGGTGGTTTTTTTTGTGGGTTTTTTTTTGTTTTTTTTTTACAATAAACATTTTCTGGTGAAAGTAAAACCTTCTTAAAGCAGGGGGAGAATGGAATCTGGAGAAGAATGGCTCATCTTCAACCCCCCAGCCTTTAAGGGGAACACCAGAAAGAAAAGCATGTGATGGACAATTGGTCTGAGTCGCCTCTAACACTTCTCTTTGTCTACTTGTTGATGTCATTTTTAGTAGTTGTTTTGTTTTGCTTTTTTTTTTTTTTTTTAAAGGGGGAATAAGGTAGCTATTTAACAGTAGGAAAACTATATTAAAGGTATCTCCTTCTTTCGCCCTGCGTAACTTTTATGCAGAATTAAGCTACATAAGAGAAATGAGGCAAACTGGAAAATTCAGGATGAAAAAGAAAAAGGATCTCTCACATGGATGAAGTGAATTATTATTTTGTTTTAAAGATAAATAGAAATCCTGACAGTTGAAAATATTTTCTTACTGAGTAAAATATACAGCGATAAATACAAAATAAAAGAAAATGTGAGACTACTGCAGGCCTACATTTTAGTTTGTAGTGTATCTGTAAGATCAGCCAAAGAAAGGGGGGCTGCTCCACAGTAGCAGATATTTCCCCATGAAGCTGCTAGAAAAGAGGACTGTAGCATTTAGCATTGCTATTGCACAGGTAAATTGAAATATTATTATCGAGTGACGAACAATTAATGAAACAGGGCAGAAATAGCAATTACCCTATACTTAAAAGCTGACTTCTTAGAGGCAGAACATCTGATTTAAATACTAGTGTGTTGTGGGTTTTTCTGGTTTTTGGTTTTTTTTTTCTTAATGTAATGTCTTCAAGGTGACAAAGTTCAAAGCATATGAGAGTCCTAATACTACCCCTCTGAAACTAGGAAGAGCAGCAAAAAATGGACTTTTATGCTGTGATGAGAATTTTTGCCTTTCAACCTCTCACATAAGCTGGCATAATGTTTACTATATGTCAGAAGTGGAGTTATGAATAACCCAAATTTGCTTCTCCTAGGTTTCAGCTTGAGGATAACTCAATTTCTGGGAAAGACTAGGACCTAAGAGCAAGAAACTGATAAAGCAGTGTGAGTACGTACTGTGAGAAGCTGACAAGGAACAATGTGTTCAGAGCACCCCTGGCCAGAGTTTGGCAAATGGCAGGAGGGGACTTCCCTTGATTTCTTCAGCCAGACATACCCCTGAGCATTTTGCCCTCACCCTCCAAATAGCCAGAGCCCAGAAAAGCTACAAAGGGTAAGGGAAGGACCCCAGAATTTATATTGCTGGTTAAAGCAAAAAGATTCTGAGGTATCTATCAAGGAAGAAAGCATTAGGACTTTGCAGGAGGAAAGTAGCTAAAAATGGTGTTTATTGCTGCAGAGGTTTGAAGTTAACAGGATCATTCTGTGAGCATTTGCCTGAGTGTTTTTTCAGGCCGTTTTTAAAGGGTTTTCTTTACAAAAAGATACATCTGACTCTATCATTGGTTGTGTTTCACAACAATTGTTTCTTTTTTCCTTTCCCTTCCCCCTCCCTTTCCCCTGCAATTCTAAATGAGTAGGGCTGAGCAATGCAGCCCAAATACATTTGGAAATATTCATGTAAGCATAAATTAGTCATTTACTACACTGGCATTTACAACACATTTTGACCCTGACCATATTCAAGCATAAAAATTTGTGCAATGAATACATGAATATTGTTTTTGACATTTGTTCTCTGGGTACTCTTTTTTACTGTTGTAGCATGAAAGCACCCAAACACCAAAGCCAAGGTCGTGCCTCAAAGCATTAGGTGTGCAAACAACTTTTTAAAATGCTCCTACACTGGATGGACTGCAGTCTGAAAGCACGCATGTCCTATTTTGGTTAATCCTTGCAGTTTGCTCACACTGACTCCTGGAGAACTGCTCACAACACCTACATTTAAGGCCTGATCATGAGTCTTTGCAGGACTGGAACCACAGCTCCTAATGCAGTAACAGTGCAAATGACTCCTGTGCCATTTTGGAAGTCTGTTTTATTCCTCTTTGCATCATAGGTTATTACTTCCTTAATCATGAATGCTTGCAGGAAATCTGGAAATACAAAAGAAACCCTTCTTATATGTTATGTATGTATTACCTGTCACGTGCTTGTCACAAACTGAAAGAGCAGGGCTGTAAGTTCCCATCCCTTGCAGCTTGAAGAGCAGATACTCCTGCTGTCCCCTTCTGAGTGTCATGCAGAGGTTAGCACTGGCTTGTGCTCTGTAGCTGCCCACCTGACAAACAGACTAGATCGGCTGGGACAGACAGACACAGCTCCCAACCTGTTCGTGCAAAATCCAGGGACGGAGGCAGAGGGACAGGAACTGCTGCAGAGCATGGTAGTGCTGGACGTGGTGAGAGTGTCTGCCGCTGCCCAATTGCAAGAGTATCCTCTCTACAAGGAGTTTGCACAACAAGCTCTGGACATAATTCACCACAGATATTTATTTCCCTTTCTGAAAATAACTGAAAATTCGCAAAGCGTGAAGGAATGCTGTTTTAATGAACACTTTGAAGGGTTAAAAGGGATCTGTCAAGAGCAGAATGGAGGTGGGATAGGACTTTGTGGTTGCAGTCTCCACTTTATTTTAGAGGTTTTTGCTTCACTATAGCCACAGTTGCAAGAATGCAGCATAAAACTATTAAACACATATATGTGCCCCCATACTTACAGTCTAATGTTGGAGAGCTTTAGGGTGACGTTTCTTACTTCCCATCTCCTCTTCCAGTGTTTTTACCATAGAAGCCCCCAGCAGAGGAGAAGAAGGGGAGGAGACAGAGGGTGAAAGAGAGTCTGAATAATCCCTTGCACCTCCCCCGGACTGTGTGTTGCCCGCCTCTGGGGAAATGTATCTGCCCTGTCTCCTCCTTGGGTCAGGAGCTGCTCGCCTTCCCTTTGAAGTCCTATTTAGGTTCACAACAGGCTCTAGCTAGGGCTTAAAGGTTGTCCCTTCTTGGAAGGGAGGAAAATGCTGCTGGTGGCTGTGAATGCATCTTAACTGGCAGTCGTTGTGTGTCTTTTTCTGGGCAAGTGTTGTAATTAACGTGCCCTTTTGATTACAGAAGGCTGAGCCAGCTCCTGTCGGGGATTGTGGTGTCCTGGCTGTTTTCCTGGGCCTGCCACCTAGAGGAGCAGTTGCAGCAGGGAAAGGAGAGGGACTTATGATTATTTGGAGGTGTGAGGTATTGATTTTGTAGGATAGGCAATTTTGCATAGGGAATTGTGAATAGAGATTAAAAGAAAAAAAAGATAAAAAGAAAAGAAAAATAAACAGTTTTACTTCAGTCAGCTCCCAAGACTTGGAACTAAAACCTTGGAAACCAGATTCTTAATTTAGTTCCCAGCATGGTAACACTTAACTGACTGTACTGACAAGCGGCTCAGCATGGACTGTTTATGCTTATCTCTAATCATAAAGCAGGAGCTACCTTTGCAGTGCACCTTCTACTGCCTCCTTAGCCAGCCATAATTGGTGAATAATGTGCATTAAGCCCACAAGTGCAAACTGTAGCAGAGAGGTACCAGAGTGCCATGTCCCCATCCTCCTGCCCTTGCCCTCTCTGTATCAGGTCCTGCCAAAGGAAGGGAAGGTGCTGGACAAGCCTGTGCAGGAGTGCAGGTATGCAGGAGTGCAGGGGTGCCATGCATGCCCCTGGGACCGACTCTCATGCATGGACACTTCCATTTGCCATGCTCAGCTGCAGCCCACAAAAGCACAGTCTGGCCAACGACTGGAGTGCTGCTTTAGTTATGTGTGAGTTGCTTATTCATTCATGTTAAAAACAGGATAAACACCCGACAGGAATGCTGCCCCATTAGGAGATGCAATACCACACTGGACATTATTGAGGTGATGGTGCTCCATCTCCCCAACTCCCCACTGCATGGAACATTTTCTTCTGCCCTATCTGGCCCAAGTACAGCTGCAAGATGCCTTCCTCCTTCATCCCACTCCCCCAGCTTCTTCACTTCTTCTCTCCTTGACTTCTGGCCCCAGCCCTGACCATGCACTCATCCTGTCTCTTTTCTCCTGCCTCACCCACTCTCTTACATCCTACACTTAGTACTCTGTCCCCACACTCCAGCAGTGAGGAGCAAAGAAACAGCATTAGGAGGGACACAAACTTCCCAATGTTATTTGCGTGTCATCGGTCTTTACATGATAAACAGAATTGGACAAACACAGACCTTCTCAGTAATAGCCACCAGATCGGTCTCAATCCTGCATCACACCTCTGTCACAGGAACCAAGCCCTAATCCTTGATCCCTGATCCAGTGGAACAACCCTTTTTTCCAGAAGCTGAGTCCTAAGGAACTACAACAGCCCCAGTTGTACACAGACACAAATGATTATTCGCTCTTGACAGACCTGCACAGCTCCCTCCTTGTATTTAACTGCAGTCCAAGCGAGCTGGATCAGGAAAGAGACACTTGATAGCTGCTGTTTCCGTGGTTGAAATATTTGTGAAGTTAGCGCATAATCTGAAAGCAGAAGCTAATAAATTATAGGGTGCTAATTGGGGCCGGAGTGGAGCTGTCAATCATATTATCCTAAACACGCAGAGACCCTCATAACCTAAAAAGGCAAGAAAGCCTCTGAGAACAGCTCCCAGTTGTCACTAGCCATGACCTCCACTTCACTGAGAGCACTGAGAGTCAAGGTAGAAAGTTTATTCTGCTAAGAAAATGCAAATCCAAAATGTGTTTAAGAGGGCACTTGTATTTGATTTTGTTTACCCTCTTTGGTTGTGTATTTCCAAAGGCACTTTATTATTTTGCTTTGCCACTTAACTTGCCAGTCTTGCATATTAAAAAAAAAAAAAAAAAGGTGTAGATCAGAGAAGAATTTGCAATTTTTCTTTTACGTAGTCCTTAGAGTAACTGTCATAAATTTTTCTTTACAGTCCAGCATCCTTGCATATAGACCTGTTTTTTCAAAGCCATCTTATTGCTCACATATCTTTTATTGCTTCTCATTCCTCAGAAACATATATTCTGCCTTAGAGTTGCAGGACTCTGTAATCTGAGCCAAAGCCCAACTGACCAAATGTGATAGTAAAAGGGCATTTGCAGCTCTAATCACTTTGTCAACATTTTTTCTTTTATTGTTTCCATCAAGATCAAGTGTTTTCCTCATAATATAAAATTGAATAAAAAATGCTAGAGAGGTTTTAGTAAAAATTTCCCTAGAAATTCATGTCTATATAGAGATAAGTAAGCATTCCAGAAAGAATTCCTTGAAGAAAAGGTCTGAATGGAGCAGATCACTTAGAGTGCCATCACATGGCACGTGCAGGACAACCACGGGATCAGGCTCAGGCAGCATGGGTTTACAAAAGGCAGGTCCTGCTTGACAACCTGATCTCCTTCTATGGCAAGATAACCCGCTTAGTGGACGAGGGAAAGGCAGTGGCTGTTGTCTACCTGGACTTTAGTAAAGCCTTTGACACAGTTTCCTACAACATTATCCTGGAGAAACTGGCTTCTCACAGTTTGGATGGGTGCACTGTTCACTAGGTAAAAAACTGGCTGGATGGCTGGGACCAGAGTGTGGCAGTGAATGGTGCCACATCAAGCTGGCAGCCAGTCACCAATGATGTTCCCCCATCTTCAGTTTTGGAGCCAGCCCTGTTTAACATCTTTATCAATGATGACAACGAGGGTATCAAGCTCTTCCTCAGTCAGTTTGCAAATGGCACCAAGTTGGGTGGTAGTGTTGATCTGCTGGAAGGCAGGAAGGCTCTGCAGAGGGATTCCAGAGAAGGTCTGGGTCAGTGGGCCAAGGCCAATGGTGTGAGGTTTTGGTGACAGCATGTGTCCAGTCTTCATGTGATATTGTGAAGGGCATCAGAGCTGGTGAAATGTCTGGAGCAGAAGTCCTTTGAGAAGCAGCTGGGGGGGGGGGAACTCAGGTTGTTTAGCCTGGATAAAAGGTGGCTCAAGAAGAACCTGATCACTCTCTACAACTACTTGAAAGGAAGTTGTAAGAATATGGGAGTCAGTCTCTTCTCCCAAGTAACGAGTGAGAGGATGAGAAGAAACAGCCTCAGATTGTACCAGAAGAGGTTTAGATTAGATTTTAGGGAACACTTCTATCAAAAAGGGCTGTCAAGCACTGGAAGAGGCTTCCCAGGAAAGTGGTGGGGTCACCATCCCTGGAGGTATTTAAAAGATGTGTAGATGTGTAGCTTGGGACGTGGTTTAGTGGTGGACTTGGCAATGCTGGGTTAATGGTTGGACTCAATGATCCTAGAAGTCTTTTTTGACTTAAATGATTCTATTCTATTCCAAAAAGAAAATACAGCTATGTCAACAGCTTTGCAAAGGGGTTAATATCCAAACAGAGAGTGATTATATTACCATTCTGTTCTTACTGTAAAAGATAGAAGGCAGTGTGAATGTCCTGCAAATGGAAGATGTCATACAAAGAAATTAACACTTTATAAAAAAGTTAATTTTATACAGCAGTATCAGTCATGTCAGTGGCAATATTGACAACGTTTTGGTATCTTCATTTCCTTTGATAACCTGGGTTTCTGGTTATTTTTCAGAGTCAAAGCATAATGTCAGTTAGAGTTGCCAAGTGTCATTATAATGAGTCATGATCATTTGAAAAAGCCACATGATATGGAAGCTCCTGCAACTCAGTCTAGAGTATATGTGTAACAAAAATTTTCAAGAATTAATAAAAAGAAACAAAGGTGAATTAGAACTTTTCAATCATTAAAAGACCTGCCAGGGCTAATTTACAGATATTCTTTTCTGTAACATCTCTTTTCAGGTCTCTTACCATTGAATTAATCTCAGCCTTGTGTAGAAAGAGGTAAATTTGAATTTAGAACAAAGCTTGCTCTCACAGTTATTATTAAAATGCAGAATCTTAAACCTGAATTACAGAGGATCAATTTCACCCATTTATGCTCAGTAAAGCCACAAATGAGGACCCAAACCATCACAAACAGCATGCCACAGATGTCAAGGAAAATTAAAAAAGAGGAAATAACTTGGAATCATTAGTCAAGTCAAAGAAATGGTAAAACTTCCCCTGTTGAAAACATCTGTGGAAAGCATGGGTGCAGTGACACTGCTGAAAGGATCTTTGTTGCCCTTCTATAGAAGTGGTGAAGGAATCAAATTTTGAGGGCCCTTGTAATCTAGAGGATGTTACTAATCTCTGTTATATAGGGTACCAGGAAATCTGAGGAAAACCAAGTCCCTGGCTTGAGGTTCTCAGATAAATTAAGCTGAGGTGAACTTAGTTCTTGACTTTCGTGTTCTCACCTCTTAGTTTCTGCAGGTAACAAAGACTAATAGAAAAAAAAACTTGTGTTAGCAATGTAGCTGCATAACCTTTTGTCTTTCTGGTGGTTATTTTTAAGTTTCCCAAATCTTGTGATCATGCCATTGATAATTGACTGATAATAATGTCTCCCAGAGAAGATGAGACCTGAATGTTAAACATAAAAAGGCAAAGAAATCATCTTGAACACTCAAATTTTTCAGTCCAATGTGATACAAGCAATCATGTCTTTTGCCTTTCATATCTCAACGAATCATCTTTTCAAGCTGTATAAGTTTCCCCTTCAGAGCTCTCAACAGCCATGTTCCTATTGCTCACACTGAACTGCTGAGCACTCCCTCTCTGGCACATGGGGATCAGTGAGCGAATCTCACTAAAGCCTGGCTTATCTCTCAGCAGCAGATACACACACACACACTTTCCATAATTTTATCTTTGATCCATTAAGGACTCAATATTTTTGTCATAAAACACTTTTTTTTTTGCCTTTTTAGGATCTTGATCATGGTCCCAAATGGAAAGCATGAGATACACATGTTTGGGATAGATCTGGTCATCAGCAACCCTGAAAACCAGAAGTTTTTCTGATTGCTTTCTGAAAAACAGAAGCACTGACTGTTGGGTGTTGCCACCAGCTGTAGACCAAGAGACATGAAGATAGAAGGCCTAGAATTGATGCCACTGAAAATGCTGCCTTAGTAAACAAGTTGCATTTGCCCTGGGCCCCCACATTTACAAAATAATTTACAAATATTTATTAATTACCACAGCATTTATGTTAGGTTATAGTTGACACGAATCATAGGTAGAAGTAGAATATGTTTCATCTGTTCATATGAATGTCACATCTGCAGTTGCAGGACTAAATAATCCCACTAAAGACACACAATACGTCCATGTCTGTCCAAGCACAGCTCAAAGTTCAGACATAGTCATTTGAGAGCCCGGCATTCATGTGTTGTGTGTGTAGTATCATGTGTGCAGCATGCTCACCATTGTGACTCAGTGATCTCCCCAGTTATCTGTGCTGGCATCAAGGAACATGGAAGAGCCTGAGACAATAACTGGCTGTGACCCAGAGACTCACCTAAGGCATCTTCTGATCAGCGCCTGAGGGCACAAGTCTCCTCTTCCCCAGAGGGTTAGAGACTGTGTTGGATTGGAGCTTATTTTCTTCACAGCAGTTTGCCTTGTGTTGTGTTTTAGATAAGTTCATTAGTTAGTTAGTTCAGCAAGTTAGTCTTTTCTGAAAAGTTCCTGCACAGAGTCAAAGCCTTTGCTTCACACTGCGCCCCCTCCCCAGTGAATAGACTGAGGGTGCACAAGGGTATGGGAGGGGACACAACCAGTCAGATACTTTGGATTAACCAAAGAGGTATTCCATACCATATAGTGCGGTGCTCAGCAATAAAATGGAGAGGAGGAGACTTAAGGAGATTAGCCCATCTTTTGTTCGGGATCTGGCTGGGCATAGGTCTACCTGTCTCAGGCTAAATCTAAGCTAAAGACTTGGAGACAATTTCCCTGCTGCTTTACACCAGCTTAGCTTAATGTATTTAACTGATTTACAGCAGCTGAATATTGGGTTCATGTGTCTTATGCTAGCCTGAGAATTATGCTTTTGTTCAGAAGGCTTTGGACTGGCTGACCCTTGTTCATTTATGATTCAGACATCACTTTCTGGTTACTGTAGCTCTTGCAGAGGGAATCTTCCCAGGACAGATATCTTCTCTTATTTAGGTGGCTTCCTCTGACTTATAAGAGAATCCAGAAAGACTGACTACATAGACATCACATCCTAAACTCAGTCTCACTGGACAATTTAAAGGAAGTAACTAAGAATGCAAGTTATTGCCTTTAGGCTTGAAGATGAGTTCTCTCAGAAGTATGTCACACCAGTGTGGTCACAACAACTGCTTCACTTGTACTCTTATTTCACATACAGTTTTTCTGATATGTCAGGATTCTTTCCTCCTCTAAACATATATTTCTTTTAAATGACATTATTACGCTTAAACCCAAATATACTTATTTAAAACCTATAACCTTGAAAGTCAAGACAATTGAACTCAAGGATTTTTTGACTCTTTTCCTTGATCTGCCACAGGAGGAGGTACCAACAGGCAGAGACAAACATAATCCAGGCAGTATCCATTTCCCCGCTGCAGTGGGTTTCTGTGGCTAGATTTTGGTAGCGGGGTGGTTTCTGTTAGAAGCTGCTAGAAGCATACCTTGTCCAGTGGAGCCAATGCCAGCCGGCTCCAGGATGGGCTTCCTGCCACTGGCCAAGGCCAAGCCAATCAAGAGTGATAGTATTGCCTCCGTGACAACATATTTAAAAACAGAAAGTTATTCTGCAGTGAAAAATTCCAGCCAGGGAAGAGAAGAGCGAGAACATGTGAACAACAATGCAGACACCAAAGTCAGTGCAGAAGGAGGGACAGGAGGTGCTCCAGGTGCCGGAGCTGAGGCCCTGCAGCCCATGGTGCAGACCATGGTGGGGCAGCTCTGCCCCTGCAGCACATGGAGGAGCCCATGCTGGAACAAGTGGATACCTGAAGGAGGCTGTGACCCTATGGGAGGCCCAGGATGCAGCAGAGACCTACCAAGGACCTGCAGCCCATGGAGAGGGAAGCCCAAACTGGAGCAGGTTTTTCCTGGAGAGGACTTATGGTCATTGTGGGGTACCCACATTGGTACAGCTCATTTGTGAAGGACTGCACCCCTTGGAGGAGTGACCCATGGGACAGCAGTTTGTGAAGAACTGTTGCCTGTGGGATGGACTCACACCGGAGAGGTCCGTGAAGGACAGTCTCCTGTGGGAAGGATCCCTTGGGAGCAGAGGAAGGACTCCTCTCCCCGAGCAGCAGCAGAAACAACAACTGACTGCAACCCCCATTCCCCATCTCCATGCACTGCTAGTGAGGAGGAGGTAGAGTTTGGAAGTAAGGAGGGTAGGGGGAAGGTGTTTTTTAAGATTATTTTGCTTCTTACTCTTTTGCTCTGGTCCTGTTCGTAATAAATTTAAGTAATATCCCCACTTTAACTCTGTTTTGCCCGTGATGGTGGTCAGTAAGTGGCCTCTCTCAGCTCTTAACTCATGAATCCTTCTCTGTTTTTTTTTTTTTTTTCTCTCCTCTGTCCAGTTGCAGAGGGGAGTGAGAGAGTGGCTTTAGTGGATACTTGGTGTCCAGCCAGGGTCAAACCACTAGACCTGCCTAAGAAAGAGTATGCTAAAGAGCATAATCTCTCATTATCATCACCTCTTACATGTGTGTCTCCCGTACTATGTCCAAAAGCAGCTGCAAAAGCTGCCATCAGGCCCTGGCTGCTTAAAGGCGAGATGTGACCTCCTGACAGTGAAGAAGTGTTGATGAGAAAAATGTGAATCATCAAGAAGAGTTTGAATGAAGAGAGGAAGCAACACTTCAATAAGATAGAGAAAGTGAAATGATTAGGATGTATAAAGAGAAGGGTGATATAAACAGATGAGGGATTAAGAAACTTTATGCAGGTAGCATCATGGGTGGATTCAAGTGAGGTTAAATTTGCATACATAAAATTAAGCCTTACTATAACTCAGTAGAAAAGTTGCATTTGCATCCTTACTAATTTAAGGCAGGAAAATGAGAGAGGGACAATGGAGTTAACGCTGGTGTATGAGTAGGGCCATGCTCATGATCACACTGTATCACTGAGCATGACTCAGTTATGTGGAAGGTTAGGTATTGTGTTTTCCACTGAATTCAGCAAGTTGTAGATCAGAATCCTTAGATTTGGATTGATAAATTTGTTTTTTATCCAGTCCAATGCATTTTTCATACTATTAGGCACAAAAGGCATAGGTCACTGGCCAATATATTAAGATTTCCTTTATTGGCAATGTATTACTGAACTTGATGCTTCCTTTCTCATCATGATGTGGTAAATCCTTCACTAAAACTAGCCTCGTCTTGCAACACTTACAAGATGGGAGCAAAACAAGAATTTTCTTTCTGTGCCGGTTTGGGTATTTGTCACTACACCTGAAGGGCATAACTCCTGACTGCTGTGTGTTACCAATGCTCACCTTGCCCACTAACCTGGTTTACATGTCCTTTAGGCTCTTCCACTATTCTTTTCCAGTGCAGATCTACACAAAACTGAATCGACTTGGGATGTCACACCACAGGCACTCAAGAGGAACTGTGAAAGGTGTTGCCTAGACAAAATTTTAGCAGGATTGAAGGCTTCTCCTGCTAAAGAAAAAGATATCATATGAAGTCACACTATTTTCCCAAAACTTTGTTCGTGGCTTGCTGACTGATCAGTCCTCTTAAGTTAAGTGGAATTATGCATGTATGTGAAGACATTCAGATGTGGTAACTACAGAACTGGGATCCTCCTGGTTTCTGGCTCACACATGTTACAGCTTAATAAACATCATTAATTTTTTTATTATTGAAATGGAAGGAATGTACAACCATTGGCTGTACAACCAACTAAGAAGCATTTGATGAGGAAGGAAACAAAATACAGTATTTTTATTTTTTTATCTGATGCTCACAGTGCGGTGAGAATAGCAAAGTATTGCAATTGTTGCTATTAGCAAATCTATATAATTACAAAATGCTTCAATGGGCTTTGTCAGGGACTTCAAAATAATAATTTCAAATAATTCAAAATATCTTAATTTTTATTTCCTTTGAGTAAAATAGTCAAATTCCAAATTTCTTTTTTATCGGTGTTGAATCTCCATTTAAGAAATTTTTGAAGCTTGATTTCATTGGAGTTGCATCTTGAAAATGTATACATTTTAACACCAGATAGTGCCATTACTACTCTCCAGTGTGCCATGCTATCAAATATTTGCATAAAATCATAACACGTTTCTAGCTTCCTGAAAGATGTCAGTGAATAGCTCTACATAACTTGTAAACTACTACTCATAACAAAAGGTTCCGAAAAGCTTATTCCTAGGTTTTATTCAGTAATGATTTAGACTTCATTTTATTATATACTTTGAGTTGATCTCCAAACACACCAAGGAAAAGTATCTCCCTTCACCCATTCTCACAAAAAATAAGTGAGGATGATGAACATTAAAAAGGAAAAGTAAAAGAAATGTAAGAAAACAGAACTGTCCAGATTCACGGACTGTTTGCTCTGCAACTTAATATGCAAGATGATTGCGAACACTTCTTTAAATTAAATAGTGAACCAGACCATCTGCAGCAGTGGACAACCTTCAGTGATTGCTTTCTCATTTGAATCTCAGCATTTATGTTGTTTTTTCAGTTTTTAAAATCTTGTTTGTGCACAATGAATCTAGACTTCAATTGTTTGTTTTTTTCATGAACAAGCTGGTCAGCTCTTTGAAACAGCATGCCAATGCTCCCTTTTTTTGAAGGACTGTCTGTACCTGAGACATATGTGATTGCATAAGTTTAATCAATACCACAGTAAAATCATTTCTTGTCACTTATTGCCTGATACATGTGTTATTACCTTAACTATCTCCTATGAAGCACCCAAACCATAACATGTAGAAAATCAAAGGATACACAATTGTTGTCTTATTCTAGTACACATCATTCACTATCTTATTATATTTTCTGTTAGCTTTATTAAAAAGTTTTTGGGTTTTTTTTTAACCACCTCTGTAAAAATGACAATCTGCAGAATATTTTCCTTTGCCTCTATCTTCTTTGGAAGAGTTTTTCTCTTCTTTCTCTGGGAGAACCAGGCTTAAGTAAGTTCAGTAGAATTGATGCTTCCTTGGTCTTGTTTGCCTTCTTTGACTAGTACTAAATAATTTAAGCCCTCTTGATTCCTAGTTTCCATTAATGTGGCTGAAAGAACACCATCTGAATCTGCACATGGAATCTCATTATCTGCATTAAAAACAAACAAACAAACAATCAAACAGTCCAGTAATATACAGGTAGTATTTGAAAGCAAACAAAATCAGACAGTTGTTGGAGAAAGTTGGTCTAGTGACAGCATAAGGAATGACTGATGATTCAGATTCATTTTCTGCTAATGCATGGATTAGGACTTTAAGCAGATCACTTGGGAAAGGTTGGTCATCAGTATTCAGACCTCCAGAGGCAGCAATACAGTTATGAATACATGACTTGCTTCCTTTCATGGTAAAGATAGACTGTATAAAGCCAAAGTGATTTTAATTATCTATACTTTTGTAGTAACCCTGCTAATAATACTGCTAAAAACTCCTGTAACGTAGGCAGTTTTATATCTACTAAATCATTATATACTGTCTCTCTAGAGGACTTGTAGTAGTCTGTCTTTCTAGAAGCTTAAACTTGTCAATCCACTGTGGTTTTCCCATTTTTAAAACATTTATAATTTTCCTTAATTTGATGCAGTTCACATATACATAGTTGCTTGAAATCTATTGCAGGGGATATACCTTTTAAAATATAAAAATAGTTAATGAAATGCTCAAGTTATGAATGTTGCTGGGGTTTTTTTTTTGCATTTACTGCAATATGTACCTTCTTTTACTACACTCCCTCCTTATTTCACTTCATAACTGAAAAATCAAGCATGTGATATTCAGGGCTCTGTGTTCAAAGGAATTGCAATCGTTGTGCTGTTCCACCAGGCATCACACAATTTATTATGCCACTATAATCACACATCTCCCCCACCTATAAAAGTGAGAAATGTGTTCCACATGCTAGAGTCCATTAGGCAATATTATCAGGAAAAGTCTGAAAGAGAATTTTGGTTTTAGAAACCTGTTAGCAAGACAGGGTTTGGGACACAGAGCAAACTATGGTCACATACCACAGTGACTGACAGCAATGAAAAATCATTTGATACTCAGTTCATCAGTTCAGGGCTATTGTGGCAATATTTGGTAATTCAACCCCAACTAAGACTTTACCAATCAGTTCAGCTCTTCTTTGTATTTTTTTGTTGTTTTGTTTAATAAAGCTTTTAATAGGAACCCCCAGGGGTAAGCTGCTTTGAAAAAGGCGCACACAAGCAAATGCTAAGGGCACTTTTACAGCAAACTCTTTAGAGGGAATACTTAAAATAAGGACCCAAGTAAAACTGGGTATTTACAGACCAGACATATGCCGGCTGACCTGCCTAAGTATAGAACACTAGAGGAGCATTCAGATTTGTTTCCTGTATAAGTATCTGGAACTGATGAGGTGATGTTTACACAAATGTGAGTATGAGGTCACTGAGATATTTTTACCAGATATATAGATACATTACTAATTCTTTCCCCAACAGGTCTGAAGAACTACAGAATATATTAAATATTATAATCCTTTTTTCAGCCCATGCACCACTGTGTTTCTCATTACAGAGAAAAAGATCTAAAAAATCAAACTCCTTGCCTTGTTTTTACTTCTTCAGCTTTGGGAACGAAATAATCAAGAAAACCTATTTTTGCACAATATTCTTATAATATCCAAAGAGGGAGGAAGAATACAGTATTGATGACCTTTCTCCTATGACATGACAAGATACACTGCCATTTTCACAGTGAGATTTTTGACTGTAACTGCCCTTTCCTTCATTATTGAATCATCTGTTAGCACAGTATTCAGTGTCTATGAAAGTTTAGCACCACTTTGCTGTACAAGCCAAAGAAGCTACACAAAGATCTCAAGTTATATAGTGCATTGCTGGACTGTTGTGTAAGTCAGCAAAGCAAGCAAATAATTTTTGCTGATTTAGATGGAGCAAAAGGATGGATGGAGACAGAAAATACTGAAAATGAACAATTGAAGAAAAAAATCATGATAAGATGTGAAATTGCCCTAGAAATGTGAGGGTTACAAGCACACCAGCATCCTGAGAAGCCATAAGTCAATTCAGAGAGTTCTGAATAATCTTTGGAACCCCATTTCCAAAAAACATTAGGAAACTGAAGGAAGATAGAGAGAAACTGGAGTGGGGAGGCAGGCCAGTGTATTTATGAGATATCATTATTTTCTCTTCAGTTTTAACATTGCTAAAATTAGTTGATTGATGTATAGTCATGCTGGGTTATACGTGAGTAAATGCAGGATAAACCATGTGATGTGATCCCCTCAAATTTCACAAGCAAAGCCTGGCTGAGTCAACAAAACACCCCAAGAGGAGACATCCAAGGAACACCTTCATGGAATCTGAAGTCGTGCTGGGAAGTCAACTCCAAATGCTTAAATTCTGAGGGGTTGTCTACACTGTGAACTGCTGCATAGTGTAGTGTTACCCATGTTCACTTTAAACAACCTACCTCAGGGCACGAGACAGGCTAGCTCTGTCAATCCAGAGCTTTATGCAGGCCGAGAAGTACTCTGCTGAGAAATAGGTTCCCACTGAGCTCTGAGCTGTCTCATCTAGACTGCTTTCAATAGCTAAAATGGCAAGTTCAAAACTCAGAGTTGTACTTCGACACACACATGTCTCAGGTCCTACTGTTGCTTTGACCTTGCCGAACACTTTTCCTACTAGTGCTGTGCTTAAATCTTATGTTTAAAGCCTGTACATAAATCACAGCATCTGAGCTAAACTGCAGGTGAATTAATTACAACACCTCTCTCGAGGGGTAGGCAGAAGCTTTACTCTAGAGAGCTATGCATTAATTGACACAAGAAACTATGATCGCCTGACTCATACATAACAAGGAATAAAGTTTGCTTGCTTAGCCTCCTCTGAGGAGACTGGCCTTAACCAGATAAAATCTGTGCTTCCCCCTTCCCAGTCTCAGCATCTCAGTTGGCTGCTTCCTGCCACAGAGCAGCCATGGTGCTGCCTCATGATTGTGGTGTCTTTCCTTGCCTGCTTAGTAGACTCTAAGGGCTCACAACATGTTTTGAAGTCCTGCCTGGAAGGGTGCAAATTTTTGTGATGTCTTGATAAGCAGAAGGGTTTTTTTGGCGTTTAAATTCAAGAAGGTGACAACACATAAAAAGAAAAAGAATGTCAGTAGAAAAGCTGATTGGTAGAACTGAACAAACTGATCTAGAGATGCTGATCTTCTATTACAGCTATTTCAGGGCCGAATCCTCAGCTGGCATAAATTAACAAAGCTCCATAGAAACCAGTGAGATACCACCAATTTACACCAGCTAAGTAGCTAGCCTGAGACATTACTAAATTGGGGTAACATAATCCCATGCAATGCTTAGCACCTTCACTATGGTAAGGTATTTAGAAGTGCAGCCACATTTGCTTTTTCTCATTAATACCTTCCTGTTTTTCTCCTGCATACTCTGTCTTTGTCACAAAATGTATGTGGCAGTAAACAAGAGACTGGCTGCCTTACTGGCATGGCCACTGCGACCACATTCAAGAGAAGTGCTTGATGACATGTCTTTGTCGAGTCTGTTGAACCTAGACTTCTCTACCTCAGCTATGTTGGTTATCTCAAGGAAATAGTTCCTGTGTAGAGAATATTTTCCTGATACCTGATGGCCACCTGGAGCTGGAGGTGCTGTGTTTCAGTTTCTGCACATTGCCAGTAAGAATATAAATAGAACAAATATATATCCGTTTTAATACTCCACTCTGTATTATGTATCAGTGGAGATATATCTGTGTTTCCTGTCTAATGAAGCATATGATCTTGCATGGTTTGAGGATGACTCACGGAGCTTTGCTATTCTGTCAGACACTAAATGTGTTAAAAGTAAGAATTTTGTTCATCCTGCATTTCCTCAGATCTAATCTGCTTGGAGCATTGACTGCCTGCCTTTGTTTTTATTTTAATAGATTTTTATAGAGATCTGTGAATTGAAATCCCTGTGTGCAAGAAGCTGCCTGAGGAATTACAGATATAAACATGACTCTTTTCTAGTTTATTATAATTAAAAATATAAAAGCACCAAAAAAGACCTATTCCACATTTGTTGCAATGGAATAAGGCTATACAAATAGGAAAGCACTCTCCTTCTCAAGATCACAAAGCAGGATTAATTTTACTGAGTTTTAAGGACCCATTATCTTACGTGTCCAATTTAAGCTCCTTGCCTAGGCTGTCTTTATAGCCAACGCAGAGAGAAAGAAGGAATTAATTGCTTTGTGGAGGTGCGTATTTCACATCCTTGCCTTAATACATTAACATCCTCTGAATGTGTCTACAGCTCTCTGCTGACTGCCAAACAGCCTAGACAGACAGCGTGAATGCAGTGCTTACATTTTAGTTGCTTATATCTATCCACATCTGTCTACACAGATGTCAGCTCTTATAACATTATATCATGTGACTTTTTTTTCCTCGGTCCAAGGCAAAGTATTAGCATGACTTCACTTGCAACATCATATGGCTCACGTGCATCCTCTGGAATCAAACATTTGTCTAGAGCACAAATAAGAAATCACACCACCAAGTCCCACTTTTCCTGCAGTGTTGTAACCGCTCACTCTTTTAGAAGACGCCTTTTCTCTGACCTCTGCTGGCTTTGGGTCAGCCACTCACTAAGCTAAGTGGGGAGAGGATTATTGAATTTCAGAAAAATACAAAGGAGACTAGATACAAGGTTTTAAAAATGTCTCTTATCAACACATCTGCTTTAGAGAAGCTTCCGTTTGTCCAAGTGATTACTTTATGTTCAGAGAGTTGTGTGGAATAGTTTTTTAAAAGGCAGTTTGGTTTAGGAAAATAAACTGTGACTCTTACATGGGGAACAGAAAAGTGCTAGTCAGTCAGCAGAGAGTGCAACATATAATTAATGATGAAATCACTGATCCTAAATTTTAATATCAAATTCCCTCAGTGCAAGGTTTTGTACAGAGATTTAAAAAAAGTTCAAGTGACAGTTTTAGCAAGTACCTGAACTGCTGAAAGAATAAATACACTGAGTGACTAGTTTTGGAAAGAAAAGCAAAAAAAAAAAAATTACAAAATTCTAACTCTTTTACCTTCCCACATTTTGCAAGCAACATCTCCTTCTTAGGGATTTAAAAATCATTAAAAATTGCTTAAAAATCATTTTGAGACCAAATGTGTTTCCTTTTAGTCTTTAGTCTTTTACCCTGGATTTCATTTAACTGCCCTGCATCTTCTCTCACTAGAGGAGCTACTTTTTCTGAGCAATTAGACATCTTTTCCATATAGGACCAAAAGGGACTGTGGGGAGTAGCCCTGATAAGAATAGTCCTCCTGGGTCATAAAGGCAAGGAGTCGCTCCAGCTGCTTAATGCCCAGTTGTCCGATGTCGGCAAAAACGTTTGCCAAATTAAACAGGTGTTTCCATCTGTAACGGGGCACTCTTGGGACCTGAAAAAATATAGTGCTGTCTTATATATGCAAATGTAAAAAGTTATGTCTGAAAATAGATGGTCCGGTTATTTTTACAGCAATGCAGGGCCATCCTTCTAGGACACTGCACCTCTTGTAACTGGGGAAAGAACAGACTATCTTTCAGCAATGAGTGGGTACTCTGGTGACAGGGCCTCTGCTCAGTAAAGTCCCACTGAATTAAAAACCCACTGGTGTCTCAGTCCTCCAGCTGGTTAGTGCTGCCCTCACTCAAATAAATACCATTACTGCTACTTTAAGCCCACAATCAGTGTCCTGGGAAAGCCTGTAAGAGCTAGAAGGAAAAACTCTAGACTGGTAGACACTGGTCCTGAGTTTCCTTCCCTCCTTTCCAAAGCAGCAGTGCCAGGAGGTGCTGGTATTGCTCAGGCGTATTTATTGACACTTGATACCTGCTTTAGAAGGGTAACTCTTGCAATAGCACAGCATGTGTCTCTTTTGCCATCCCCATGCTATCCTGTTAGAGTGCTGCCCAGGCCACTAACATACTGCCTGTATTAGTTCACCCACTCTTGCCATCTGTGTGTCATACTGCACTGGCATTAAGGTTATTGAGAAAATGTTTTTTTACCTCTCCCACCTGTGAAAAGCACTGACAGCATGTATGGATCTGCTAAAGATGTGACTACCTACATGTAGTAAAAACTCAAGACAATTTGAAAGATGTGTGATTCCATGTGAGGCTAAGTATCACAGCTATTTTGAGGCATGTTGTTTCACTTTACTTGACATTTGTCTCTTTCTTTTGGAATCAGGTCACCTGGTGAGAACAAACATTTCTTGGCAGGACGCTCATGACAGGAGTTTCATTACATACAAAGGCCAATGACCGTGTAACATTTTTGGAAAATGTTGTCCAGGACAATCCATCATGGAGCAGTCTTCTGGATTTGTTTTGGCTGTCATCTTTCTACTACTACTACAAACACAAGTACTTTACTTAGTACCAGCTAAAAATTAGTGCAAATTTTTAAGATCACTTACTTATTATACAATATTTTACAAATTACAAACTAAGACATATTCTAAGCCCTAAACTGTTTTCAACAAAGTCATAATGGATGTATTTTAGTCTGCAAGCTTAGCTAGAATCTGAATGGCCTTTCCTTGATTAAATTAATCTTGCTTCTGGAGCCCACATTTCTCTGAACTTCACTGCATGAGATTTACACTGCAGGCCGAAAAACTGTAGAATTAATTTAAAGCTGGAGAGCTACAGAAAACCAACGTGTATGTCTCCCTGATCAGGTAATTCAACAACATTAAGACATCACCGAAACTCTAGACCTTCAGTCGAGTACACAGCATAACATTTTAATGGGCTTATAAAGACTGTACTTGGGTAAAAAAACAACATACAGGAGAACTATGAATATACAGGAACTTACAGGAGAACTATGAATATTTAGGAAAATGAGTATTGTGCATTATAGAGACATGCAAAGAGCTAATGGAGTGTTTAGTTTTTTAAATGCATTTAAATGAAAGCATGATATGTAGATGAATAAAATTCAAGCTATGCAGTTTCCTGGTGGGCATTCCCTATATGAAAATCACCAAATGAGCCTGAGGAGAAGTTATGGAGGAGTTTTGAGAACTGAAGCATGAAAACATTGAACGGAAGCATGAAAAAAGTTGCTTTGTCATCCCATTGCAGTGGAGATCCAGCAATGGGTCTGTGGCAACAGCAGCTGGGCAGAACCTATGGAAAGGGAAGAATGGGGGAAAGCCAGAAGAAGAAACACGGTAGCTAGTGGGGGAAAGTCCAAGGCTCAGGGAGAGAGTGTGCCAAGCATGAGCTCTGAGAGCCAAAGCTCTGCCTACACTGAATTACCCTGCTTATCAGAGAGGGCCTGATTTTACCAACTAAGTTACTTTAAACAGGCTTAATGGAGTCTGATTTTAAAAGTGACCACCATCAACAGATTCCCTGAATACAACATACATTATGGCATACTACTGTTATCAGGACAACCCCTAAAGTCCATTATACAACAACATTTTCTGCAGTAAACTGATTCTGTTAATTTTTTATCATTAAAGTGAAACCTTTCATGCAAGCCTCAATCTATATTTCCCTTTGTAACAACTTGGTCATTTCTAAGAATACTACTTCTGTTCCTGGCAAACAAACAAAGCAATGGCTTTTTCTCTGTGATGTCTACTGTGTGGCAGAACCTGAAATCTTAGCAAAGTAATGTTTTTTACGTTAAGAATATATATTTTTCATCCCATTTAAAGCAATTATTTACCTAGGCTGAGCAAGTTAACAGCAGGGAAAAGATCATGTTTAGCTGACACACGCTAAACAGAGATTTGTGGAGATTGAAAGTAAAATTCTTTCATGTTACATCTGTGCCAGGTCTGCTTTACCAAAAGGATAGCAACCTATATTCCAGCCTCTTTCCCCATTCCAAGCAGCAGAAGGGTGGTCTTCTCTTTAGAATTATCAGCCCTGATAAAGATTTTAACAGATATTGATGTAATGCCACAAGAATTTCTTAATTCCCTTAGTTTTGATGTCTCTGTCACTTGTGGAGTTAGGGAGCACAGTGCAGAGATGTCTAAGCTAGAAACCACAGTAGCTCAGAAGTTGGTGCAAGCAGTTGAATCGGTACAGCCCCGTGCAGAGTGGACATTGTGTTCCTGTAGCCATCTGAATATTAAACATTTAGGCTGAGATACTGCATCTGAGATGTTGTATTTTGGACATGATCCTGAGTACCGTGCCTAAGGGACCCTGCTTGAGCAGTGATGTTGGACTAGATGACTTCCAGTGGTCCCTTCCAATCTTAGTCACCCTATGACTGTGTATTCACTCCGAGAATGTAACAAGTCACCTAGACACCAGACATAATTAGTGAAGAGTAAAGCAAAAGGTGACTCCTTTCATGCTATGATACACGCCTAAAACATAGGAGCAATCACTTTCTGGAGGTATCTGTTTCTACTTCTGACTACAGAGCTATGTAGAAGAATATCTTAGATGAGACTCCTTGCTTGTAGACAGCTGCATTTAGGTGGGATAAAGTCTATCCAAAATGTAAGGCTATTAGCTTGGGCGCAGTGCCTAATTAATTGGCTGTACTCCTTTCCTGAGCTAATGCCAGGCTTAGATTTGTGCCAGACTAAGTATCTCTTTCCTGAATGCCACTATTCAGAACAAAGATATCCTTAAAGAAACTAAGGAATTCCATTATATGCAAATAAAGAAAGCTTTTCATTATCAGCTGTTTAAAAAGCATGAAATAATAGGCTATCAGTGCTGGCTTACTTTGGTCCCATCATGTCTTTATAAAGTTTTTAGTCTTGCAGTGACATGTAAACATATCATGCACAGGCTGGATCTGACATAAAGAGAAATCAAGATGGGCGTAAACTGAAATTTGTAAAGCTACACAAAATGATAAAGATTAGCAAAATATCAAAGAGACTAGCATTAAGTGAGCACTGGGCAATACCAGTGCGTTGAATATAGGTAGTCTCCTGTAGAAAAATGTCTATGTAATTGTGTATTTGAGTACTGTGACGGATCAGGAAGTTTTTAAGAAAAGACAAAATACTAAAGTATCAAAACTCTTTGTGATGAGTTCCTAGTTCAACAACAATTGTTGAAGAAGAGGAAAAAAAAAAAAAAAAAAACAAAATTCCCACCAAAATAAAGCCTTTAAATACTTTAGAAACAGATAGGTTTAGGATTTTTTTCCATTTTTAGAATGGAAATTACCTCTTCTGCCATTCAATATTTTTCTTTAGAAAACCATAGAATGCAAACAGATCAAAAAAAAAAAAAAAAAGAGATCTGTGAAACAAAAGTGAAATATTTCAATTAAAAAAAACCTTCCTTTTCTGCAGATTCAGATTACATTGTTCACTAAGATTTTCACTTTCTCAGTATTTAGTTAGTCAGGAATTACTGCAGGATGTGAAGAGATTGTTGTTCTGGCCCAGTCAGGACATTCATTTCCATATTTAGGTGATTTAAATCACAGTTGCATAGACAACTTCAAATTTAGCATCACCGATTTTTTTAATTACTGCCTTCACAACCTGAATAATGTTCTTACATAACTGAGCTTTGTCGTGTCCCATATCTTGTGTGCCTTCCCTAACATCATCTAGTTTGCTCACTCACAGTGTGCAGAGCACAGGGAAGACCTGACTCTATCACAATTTGGGCTTGGATAAAGGCTGCCATACTTGGGAGATTAAAATATGCCTCACTTTCAGGAGACTACTGAATCAGTACTCCTACAATAAGTGTCTAACAGCTATGTTTACCAGATGCAGAGGATGTAGATGCCTTTGAAATTGAAACAGATTTCCACACAGAAGCTTTCTAAGGCTCTCCTGGCTGTACAAGGAACTTAAGCATTTACTTTAGTGGAACAGGGCTGTGAAGTACCAAAAATTTAGATGCAAGTTGGATATCTCTGTGAGTCAGGATCAGCTGCAACCTCATTTAGGCCTTTTTGCTTGGTAATCTTATACATGCTTTATCTAATGCACTGAACCTAGTGGCACCTAATGAATCCTTACAAGTTCATTATGACCAAGGTAAATCTTTGCTGTTTCCATTTTACAGGCAGAGACTTTGAGACAGTGACAAATGCAACGAAAAGCACTGCTGAATCCCACTTTGCTCACAGGAGACAGGCCACAAGAACAGCAGGTGCTGGCCCAGACTCACCTTCGAAAGCTTGGTTGATGACTCCAGTTGATGCCTCTTTGTCTTCAAGGTAGTGGGTGAAGGACAGTGGACAGTGTCTCATCTCTTGCAGTTTGTCATGAATATAAGAGAAAGTAGGTCTGTTGTGAGGTTCTTGGGACCAGCATCTTGTCATTAAATCACATCTGAAAAAGAAAAATTTACAATGCAAACATTAACAATAATAAAATCATCCATCTCAACACTTACCATTAAACATCTGAGAAGCAAGTTTGGCGTGAAAACTTTCTAAGTGGTACAAAGATTATCATCGGCTGCTGAGGAAAGGAAAAATAAATTAAAGACCAGGTGTCAGGAATATTCACCGTGAAACCTTTTTATTTTTCAAATATGGATATTTTTGAGATTGGGAGCAGCTATAGCATAAAACAAACAAACAAACAAACAACAAAGCACAGAAAAACTCACTACCACTGAAAACCATATTTTCCATTGACATCTACTCTCACTGAAGAAACCAGAAATATTTTCTAAGGAAGCAGACAAGAAATTCTCTCACATAAAAACAAAACAAAACAAAATAAAATAAAACAAACAAACAAACAAACAAACAAAAACAACCACACCACATAAGCCCAGAAAATGAACCTGAAGTTTTCAACTTATTTAATCCTCCTTCAACTCATGCTACTTCAAATTTAGGGGAAGTTCAAGGCAAGCCCTCCAGCACAGAGAGGGTTAATTTAGATTTCTGCCTCCACACCAAAACAAAGTGGAGTAAGTTTTCCCATCAAAGGCAAAAATGGTATGAATTTCCTCCGGGTGCAGGGATTCTAGCCCACCTTGTACAATACTATCTTTACCATTCAGTGGAAAACTTTACCTCCTGTTTGTATAAAGGAAAGGGCTGGGTTTTATTCCTTAGTCAAGGTGAGTTTATGCTACACAAAACCAAATCCTACAAAAGCCAGTGGGAGACAGGATGAAAACCAAAACTCAGCCAGCACCTGGACGTGCTAAGTGTTGGGAGTGGAAAGAGGTCTTACAGTCTCAAAACCGGAGAGCAGCCAGTGAAAGGCCTGCTCAGAAAGCTGCTCATGGAATGTGGAGCATTTACCTCTAAGCCCTAAGTTCAAACCCTTGCCTGACAAACACCCTCGCAGACCTGCTGCTATGTGATACCAGGCATTCCTGTTATGTGAAGTGAATTGGCTTGCTCAGATCCTTGCTTATCCATCTTAAAAAGATGACTGATGTCCTTCACCACAACTGGGTATTTTACAAAACCCTTAGTGACAGCTGGGAAAAATCTCTTGACTTCTGATTTTTCAATTATATTTTTCATTAAAATATTAGTGTTGGATGAGAATGTGAGTAGTAAAACCGTTTCAGAACCACTTTTCATTGATCTGTATCCTGTGGTTTCCAAGTCTAACAGAGTGATTCTGTTTTTTGAAAATGATCCCATGAAATTTTGAAAATCCATTTTAAGAATCTGAAAAACGGTAGTGACTTCATAACACTCTGAATTACTTCATCTGCTTACTTTCAGGTGTACTGGTTTTTGATGACACTGGAAATATAGAAAGAAAAGTATTGAATAGGACTCAAAATGAGGTTAAATAACTGGTTTTCCTTCCACTGTCAGCAAAATGCCTGTCACACTAAATTCCAGCCTTGGAAGCCAAACAATCTGCTTTCTGGATGTGCTTGTTGGTAGGATATCTAAGCAAAATACATGAGTTCAGGTGCTGTGCTTCACCAGGTTAGCACTTAGGCTCTCATGAACAGAGCCTTGTGAAAAGTGTAGCAATGAGGTAAAAGAGCTGATGGAATACACCGCTCCTTCAACTGAAAGGAAGAAACAGCCAGCCATAAGCCAACAGAATAAGAAAAAAAAAAACAGGAAATGATAAATAAGTCATAGACTAATAGAATGTTTTGGGTTAGAAGGGACCTTCAAGGATGATCTAGTCCAACCTGCCAGCCATCTTCCGCTAGACCAGGTTGTTCAAGTCCCATCCAATCTGGCCCTGAACAGCTCCAGGGATGGTATATCCACAGCTTCTCTGGGCAACTTGTTTCAGTCTTTCACCACCCTTATCATTAAAAAATTACTCCTTAGATACAGTCTAAATCTACCTTCTTTTCACTTATGAAACAAGAACATCATGAGTGTGGATTCTGAATATTTTTGTATTCCTATGACCAATCGTTGTCTTTAATTTTTTATTGGACAATCTGCTTTATAAAGTAGTTCAGTTTTGCTATGGAGTGGGGTATTAATTGTTGCTGAAACATTCAGTGCTGTAATTTTCTCTTTTTAATTATATTACATATTTTTATTTCCTAAATTAAATTACTTGTTAGTTGTCTTAAAATATCGATACCATATAGAACTGGTATTTCTCACCAAGTATTTAATTCAGGTAGGCCTTAGGTTTCTAATGACAAAAACTTTCATGCTCTCTCAAAATACATCTGCAAATTTTGCATGTACAGCTATTTGTGGCATGATATTTACCTTTCAAGTCATGCTGTGATATCAAAAGTTTTAGGTCACACAACATAAACTTTCACTAGCTCAGAAATGCATCAGCAGGAGGTCAGTCAAGAGGGTGAAAGCCAGGTTAATATGCCAAGTTGCCTATAAACAATAACTTTTACTCTGGGCATATTCCTATATATTTGGGGATCCAAACATATGTTGGTAAATAGTGCATCACTTACCATAAGAAAGAGACTCAGAGGACTCCGCTACTATATAGGGAAAGCCTTTCAGGAAAAAGCAAAAAATAACAGTTCCAAACACAGCATCAGCTAAAGGTTTATGTTAGGTTTAAGAACTAGCCTTTCAACTAGAT
Source organism: Pyrocephalus nanus (assembly GCA_038380795.1). Taxonomy (NCBI): domain Eukaryota; kingdom Metazoa; phylum Chordata; class Aves; order Passeriformes; family Tyrannidae; genus Pyrocephalus; species Pyrocephalus nanus. The sequence continues at coordinate 49,467,163 of CM076260.1, forward strand.
GTAAACCTACACACCTACACTTCACACCTGTGTTTTATTTGGGTGCAACAACTGACAACCATATGTCCAACAGAGCTGCATACATGGGACAAATTAAATTTCAAGGGCCTGGAAAACAAAGAACTAACACTCAGTATCCAATACTGGAAGCTGAAAGTGAAAAATTTCTGAAATTTGCTACAGAGCACAGAAGCTACAGGGCAGCCTTACCAATTTTTTCTCACATGAAATGGAAAATATAATTGATGTGGGATTTTCTTAGAAAAATTTGTTATGATAAAGAAGAGTGCCTGCTTTCATCTGATGCATTCTGATCAAGGCCTTCTTCTCTCTCAGTCTCTTAGTCCCTCCAGGGGCCATTCCCAGAGACAAATAGCAAAAAGCTTTTAGTTACCAAACTAAAATTTCTTCATCAAAGTCTATTGCAGAAATTTGCATGGGACTGAGCATTTGGTGAAATTGCAGCTTCAGGTCAGCAAGTGGTATGGTGCTTGTACAAATTCTTTTTACTCTAATCCACAGACTTTGAGGATCTATGTTAGCTCAGATAAATCTAAACCTTGGTATTCTCTTGCATGCAAGCCTCACAGTCAAATGATTGTGCCAGATGTGGATCTGACTGCAAATGTAGTGCCATTCATAGATCTAATTCATATTTCAATAAACAAGTGTTATTTATAAGTCCCCAAGCCCCTTTTTCCAATTCATTACCAAGCTTTACCTATCCACACTTCTTTGGGAAAAAGTTGATAATTAGTCACTGGAGCAAAATCTTGTGGAGGCAAGGGGGAGAATTTTTCACCCTGCCAAAAAAACCCAAAACAAAACAATCCCACTTCCTTAGTGCTTTCTCACCCCAAGGTTTCTGTGCCAGCCCTACTTGCACTTACAGTGTAAGCCTACCACAGATTCCTAAACACTTCTCAGCTGAAGTACTTTGGCCTTTGAACTCTCTTCCTATCAGTGATGGTTTGTTTTGTCAAATGACAATGAGCAAGCCAAAGTGCCGAGGAGACAATTACTGACGGCTGGTGTCCTGATGAAGGTTCAAAACCTCAAGGAGGAAAACAGGAATGTCAAGAATCCAGGGATGCCATTAATGACCTAGGAAAGCCGCAAAAAGCTATTTATGCTACTGACAGAAGCTTCATGCAGGTGCTGAGTGTTCACCAAATGAGATAAAAGATGGTTTAAGAGTCTAAGCTCATCAGCTCCTTGGCTTTCCTACTATTAGGCACTGATCCTACAAGTTACAACAGGCAGACCAATATTTAAGCCCTATCTGCTATGCTAAGTTCAAGATCTGGGACCTTAAAAATTACTTCAAGCAAAGTTTTCTTGATTTTTCTGAAGATCCGATCACTTGTTTTAAGGCAATTTATGAGCCTTTGCTAAAGTTTGAATGTCAAACTAGTACATGGATATAGTTGCCTCCTATGCTTTTTTATTCACAGGACAGCTGTCAGAAATTTATTGAGGAAACCTTTTTCAGTAGAAGATATTGAAAATAAAATGGCTTTGGGCTCTCTTTTGTTCTGTGACTTCCAGTTTTCCCTCTGTTCTTAAAATCCTAATCTCTTCAGTTCTCCAGTTTCTCCAAGTGCTAAAGCTTGGAAGGTTTTGGTTTTATTTGGTTTGCTTTGGTGTTTTTTGTTGTTTTGGTTTGGGTTGGGTTTTATTAATTGCTACTATGGTGTTTCAGCTATATCTACATAATTATAAATAATAATCTTTTTCGAACTCAGAGAATGGTAATTGGCTGAAATATCTATCACAGAAATACTGGGTTTCCAGTCATAGAATTATTCTCAAGCCTTTTCCTCAGCCCCAGGAGTAAGAATTGTTCTCTGTCAGTAGCCTCTCCTATTTGTAGGACCAGCTGTCACATGCATTGTCGTGAATGCTTATGCAGAATGGGTGATAAACAAATTGAGATGTGAAATTAGACAATATTGAGTGATGCTTGAGTTCATGTTCAGCTTCCTCCTTTACACACTTCTCATCAGTATGGGTTTGATCCACTAGATGTATTTATTTTATTCTTTTAATTGCAAGAATTTTGCAATTAAACCTGAGATTTGTGCTCAAGAGACAAATAGAAATTCAAGGCTTTCTTTACCCAGCCCAGCTAAAGACTAACCAGAATTGCAGAATTCCCTTTTCCTGTACTGCTTTGACTTTTCTTATTGGTTTTTGCAAGAGTTCTATCTATAAAGAGAACAGAGTTTATTTTTCACGTATGTTCTAATATTAGCCTAATTCCTGCAGCTACCATAGAGAAAGCCAGTTATATCCACTATTACTAGACCAGTAAATTCTTTCTTAAAAGCATCTTAACTTTTAACCAATACCATCAGGTATTGGTTCCAATTCCAGCCTATTCTCAAATTACTACCAGATTCATGCCCAGGACTGACTTTATATTGTCCCTGAAACTCTGTTTAAAAGACCAATATCCACCATTCAACTTCAATACTTATGTTCTTATTCACAGGCTGCACTACTGGATGAATTAACAGCAGGTTGGCAGCTACCAGTGCTAGCTGTTTCATTGGAAACAAAAAGGAACGATGTTCAGCTCCGCGTGGGTATGACTGGCAACAAGCCTCCTGTTTCTTATAAATATTATCAACAACATTTAAACAAATTTAACTTACAGGTCATCAGGACAATTGTTTGGAGATTCCAGCCTTCCTCCTGATCGTACATGGTGTAAAACTTCTGTATTGGACAAACCTGGATATGGCTGTTGACCCAAAGTTAATGTTTCCCACACTAGTATTCCAAAAGCCCTAGAAAACACCACCAAGGAAAAAAAAAAAAAAAAGAAAAGAAAAGAAAAATCAATAGCCAGTCCTCATGAATAATCTCCTTATTTACAGCTAAAATGTGACTAACCTAAGAATAAGACTCAGTTGGAAAAATTAAGTAAGAAGTCTTAATTCATTGTTGTCCCTATGCCAGTCTCTGGAACAGCTAAAATAGATGTGCAGAACTGACACACATTCCCAGACTCAATGAGATGCAGCTCAGAAGGCATTGAGTACCCACATCTTCCCTGGGCAACACTCCCTGACTGAGCACGACCTCACTTAAACAAGTGTTTAGAAATCTCTAGAGGATATGTTTTAAATGGAGAGAGACAAGTTCTCCTAAGCACCACTCATGGAGCAATCAGCACCTCATTTGGTTTGGCACAGAGCACTAAACTACTTGCTAAGTGCAAGAGTGACAGACAAATGGATTGGCGCAGGGGCTGAGGACTTGGACAAGACTGGTGGATATAACCCACCATGAGTATATATGGCCACGAAATCTAAACTTGTGTGAATCTCAGGTTTTGTGAATCTGGTTTTGTTTGAGGGGTTTTTCATGTCTCCTGGCAGTGGGTCTCTGCTTCTTCACCACACACTTAAAGCCACTGAAATACACACTTTAGGTAAACCTCCACAGCCAAGTACTTTGACCTTCCCCTGATGACACTGAGAAAGTTGATCTTCAAAATAAAGAAGTCACTTGAAGAGGGTGAAATGGTAAGGGGAAGTATTTGGCTGTCGGAATGAAGTGACAATAGAACTAATGGAAAACGAAAACCAAAATGGAACAGTATGCAGGCAGTCAATTGAACTAGAGCTCAAAGCATAAAGAAATATACTCATAATATACATAATATATTTGTGGTGCCAAACTTTTCATTAGCCCATTAAAATACCACTTAGGAGGAAATCTGTCTTAGCCTAACAATTATTAGAGATGGCAATATGCAGCCTTGTAATTCCTTCTATAAACCAATATTTCCCTGTTGTGGGATTTAGTATGATTATTCCCACAGCTGTGTAGATGCTGTAACTCACCAGACATCAGAATGATTTGTAAAGACACCATCAATAAGGCTTTCAGGAGCCATCCATCTGACAGGGAGTAGGCCTTCTCCTCTTTTCCTGTAATAATCATTTTTGTAGACGTCTCTGGCAAGTCCAAAATCACCAATCTTTACTATCCGGGAGGAGCTCTCATATTCCTTCTCTGACACAAGGCAGTTGCGAGCAGCCAGGTCCCTGATTTGTAAGGCAGAAAACAGAGGATGGAGTTTGCATTGCAGAATAATGCAGGTCTGTAAGTCATCTGGTTCAACTCTCTCTTCAGAGCCGTGCCAACCTCAAAGTTAGATCATGGGATTTAGGACCTAACTTAGTTCAGTTTGGCATGTCTTCAAGACTGGAGATGACACAACCCCTCTGGACAATCTGTTTCAGTGGTTGATCTCGCATAGTGAACAATATTATCTAATATCCTTTGCTGTAAGTTGTACCTGTTGCTCCTCATCTTTTCCCTTTACTTCTGTGAGAAAAGCCTGTGTCCTCTAAAGCTACCTATTAGGCAGATGAGGACAGTAAATTGGATATCTCCACTTGCCCTTCTCTCTGTTGCACTGGTTATGATTCTTGCCAAGGGTTCAGATCTTAGAGTAGCCCACCATTTTGTGAAAGAACTGCAGGTGATATTTAGCAGAAAAGCATAATTTTAGATTTTCCTCCAATGCTCTCCCCTTTCTTGTTACATTGTGATATCTTTCTAGGCATTTTTTCCCAGGTAAGATAATTAGTCCTGATTCTGTGGGTAAACCTGTGAAGGCTAAGAACATAAGTTCTGTACCTGTGTATAAAATGCATTTTCTCTAAATAGACACAGCCTTTGCAAACGTCCAAACATATATCCAAGAGATCAGTCACTGTCAGTAAAGGGTTCTGGAGCTAGAAGAAAGAAAGACAGAGGTTAATCATGCCTTCCAGCTTTACCAACTCAGAATGACAACCTCCCTCTGCAAATATGATGTTGTTCCCTCATTTGAAATGTGTAGGATTTTTCCAAGAGAGTCAAAGCACAGGTGCAAAATCTCTGTATGTCAGTAGAGTGAATATTAATTAGGAGTAGGGTAAACTGCCAAATCACTACACAGTAAGGAAGGTGAACACATCCTGTTCTTTGATTTGGGGCTAAAAATATCCTAGGACCTTCAGAGCTGTGGAAGAAATGGGACCCTGAAAACTTCCTCCCACTATCAGATAAGGTTTTCTTGTTGCTGTATTAATCAGTGTGGCATATTTCCAGTAGAATACCTGTATATACATTTCAGTATAGTTCAGTACTGACTGTTGATTTGATCAGATCATTTAAATGAACTGTACAATTGCTACCATGATATAAAATTTCATTGTCGAGTCATTTTGACGTACAATCATAGGATCCATCCACATTTTTAATCTGCATGCTAACTATGAAAAAATTTACTTCAAGCTGTTTGTTCTTCATTCTTGTCTCCACTTTCCTTCTAAAGAATTTGAGAATACAGGGATAGTATCTTCTTAGATACTAAGAAGGCCTGGATCATGCCTTACACCTTAATGATACTGCTGTTATTCAAAGACAAAAAAACCCCTACAATGCCTAGTAGACCACATACATGACCACCATTATTTATGATCACTTTCCAAAGGACTGGTTATGATTCTGACAGAGAGAAATTCAGCAGGCATCTCATGACTGAAACCACGATTTTGGTCAGTAATCTAATGACATTCAATCTCCTTCACAGCATCACTGAACGCAAGGTCAGCACTTAACATTAAAGTCTCAGGGTGTTGAGGAAAAACCAAGTCAGACTTTGCAGGTACAGAAACAGCTGAACATCAGCATGGACTCTGAGAAAAGGAAAAACTGAGAAACTGTGGGTAGTTACAGGTTAAACATATAAGTCTCATAGTCCTTACCTTTTGTTTTCTGGCTCCTCGTAAATAGTTAAGTAGATCCCCTCCTTCCATCAGCTCCAGTATAAGATACTGAGGTTCATTTAACAGGCACACACCAAGTAACTTCAGAATGTGGGGATGATCAAATTTACTAAAGAGAAAGAAACAACTGTAAGACTCATATGAGAAATCCATCTGGTTAATAGCTAACAAAGTGTATATAGCTGTAAGCAATGAATGAACAGTTTAGCTTTTACAATCCTGCCTCTACAAACAACACGATTCAGTAACTCACAGTGCCTGGATTTGCTCAGTCATGGAGAGAATTCAGGGACATCCCTTCAAAACATAATCTTACACTGTCTTTGACAGGCACTCTAATACATGCACACATATTAAAAAGTACACTTCATTCTATTTCCAGGAAGCAAAGAAAGGTAGCCAAATGACATTTTCTTCTAGGAATAACATGATTTGCCACTTGTACATTGAAAGTATCTATATTATTTTAATAGATTACTTTTACTTATATATTCACAGTAGAACTGCTGATTCAGAAAAATGCACAGAGAAAGGTAAAAATACAAGGTGCAATATATTATTTTCACAATTCAGAGGGGAACTGTTTTTCACAGTACATTTTCAAGAGAAACAAAATACACATGACAAATATTTATAGGTATGCAAGTAATTGTCTGTGTGTGTCTAAAAAGATAAAGATTACCACAGAGGAATTGGCACTCTCAGACCCAGCACATTTTAAAGAATGAAGAAAGAATATTTTTGCCTCTGTTAGTGCCTGTGTTTTTACAATCACATCTCTTATTTTAGAAAATGGTTTTCCTTCTCACCACTGTGTGAAAGCAATTGCACCAGCAGTCAGAGAAACTTGACTCTACTGGGAGAAATGATAGTGTCCAAAATGCTGTCAAATGTGCAAGTGTAAACAAATAAAATAGAGGTACGTTTTCCTTCTAACCTCTTTCAATTCACACAATCTCGGGTGTAGGCAAAACTTTAGCAAAAAGTGTGACTTGGAGTTTGACAGTTCCCCCTGGCTCCTAGCACATAGCTCTGCATAAGAGAAACTTTGGCCCTTTCAGGAACAAAAAGAGGGGAAGGAGCACCTGGCATTTTCCCTGCAACCAACACAGACCTTTTTCCACTGAGCTGTCATTCCTTACATCCCAAGTGATGGGATACAGACAAGGGTTTCCTACATGTATTTGTACACAAATGACTCACTAATTACCCATAACAAATGACTTTTTTGTAATAGAGAAAACTCAATTTCCCCACTGCTGCGTAGCAATACTAGAAGTAATAAATAGTCCTATGTCCAGCTTAACTGGGCCAGTATGCATAACATTACAATCCAAATTGTAACAAACATCCAAAAAGGTAAATAAAACAAAAGTTTCGCTTATAAATCTTACATCAAGGTTTGTAAACAATCAGGTCCACTTATTTTTTCTTTCTAAGCTTGATTTCATTTATGAGACCTTACAGATGAACATAAAGAAAAATCAAGTCCTCAGTGTGAAGTAAGTTATTTTTCATATTAAAAAACTAAATAATAAAAAATGTATTTTTGTTGTTATTGTTTAATGACTACTAGGAATACATAATAAACTTTTCTATTATCTTAATTTCTCTGACTCATTTTATTGGTGTACTTACTTTTATTGGTGTATATTAAGATTTGCATTTAAATGCAATAATTTTCACTTATATATTCTTCCAGGATTTCTGGGTTTGGATTATTATGTGCAACAAGAAAGCAGAACTGGGGAAGCTTCAGAGACTTTTAACTGTGGGTCGATATAATTTCCACATTACACAGAAGAGACCTTAACTGGGTTTATGACTGCTAGATAGACCGAAGACAGATTATAGGACATTTACACACAACTGCTACTGTTTAGAATTAATTTTTGCTTTAATGACATGGTTACATTTTGGTTTTCAAAAGCCACTTACCTCATTCAGATATAGTGCGTAGAAAAAGTTAGGCAAAAAATGCAAGGTGGTTTTTTTTTTTAAACGTAACTAAAAACAGAATGCTGTGAAAACCAATTTCAAATTTAATAACACAATGTTTTCTGTGCATTATATAAGATCCTTCATTTTTTAAACAATGCTTCTAATTCTGCATTCATGAAATAAAAATCTAAGAAGAGCAGAAGTATGTCTGAAAATTAAACCACACTCTTAGTCCAGTGTTACTATCTGAAAACTTCAGTTGAACTTCTACTTATTTCTGTGGAGACTCTAGAAAACCAGATTTCCAGCTGAAACACAGACCTTTCTAAACACAAACCTGAAATTCTTGCATTGGTGTCATGCATTACATCTACCTCAATAGAAAAGGTATGTGGCAGCCTCTAGTGGTAAATATGAGCACTTTTTAGAAACACTTTCCAGAGTAAGTTAAAACTTCAAGGCATCAGCTGGTTCTGATCTGTTTTGGTAAAACGGGATTAGCCAAATGTTGTCGAATTGCCTTTAGCAACTAACTTAGTCTTAGATGGGCATGGATACCAAAATACAAGAGTCTAAACCCAAATAAATTCATGACATGAGCACACTGAACTTGTAATATATATTTTAAATTTTGCTAATCTGTTTTAGAGCTTTAGTTTCATTAAGATTCATCAGTAGTGATTTTTAGCAGAAACAGAACACCCTAAAAGTGCCACAATACTTTGTTTAGAGGAAAGTGTTGTTTTCATTCCTCTGGAAGGCCACCATCTTCACATGATGCTGGCTTTGAGTGGTGCCCAGAGGCAGAGTTGTCCCTACCTCATTAAGTATGCCTCCTTCAAGAATTCGCTCTTCTCGTGGTCTGTCGCACCCTTCTTCAAAGTCTACTCAAGAGAAAGCAAAAGTGTAGTAACACTTTGGTCATCACCAACATCATCACTTAGCACTTAAGTAAAGCAATCAGACATAGACATGGCCTTAAATATACATTATTTTCCAGAAATCATTACAAGGAGACAGGCACAGCTTTAAGTGACTTGCAAGAAATGCTGCAAGGAAGTACGCAGATTTGTCAACACCCACGTCTCAGGTAAAACCTCTAAGACAAACCTGTCTGCCCTTCCCATTCCATTGCCAGAGAAATACACAGCTACGATTACCTTGACTGCTACTTTGGATTCTCCACTTCCATCTGCCAGGATATCTACTGCTGTCCCTTCATACACTTCTCCAAATGCTCCACTTCCTAACAATTTGTGCAAGTTCAGTTTGTCCCGAGGGAAAGCTGGCAATGATTCAACCTCTGCCTGAGAAGGAAGAGTACTACAAAACAGCAACACTAATTACTTGTTCATACCTAAGAATGTTTGAAATTTGATTAAAATTCTTCCTCAAATGAAGCTGGTACTATTTGTATCATCAGGTATATTTAAGAGAAGCTTAGCTGAGGCCTGGATGTCTCGGAGGCTATTTGAAAACACCAGAACTTCATCCTTCCTCATGCACTTGCTTTTCTTGCCAGGGTGAGCATGACGAGTGGGCTAGGGGCAATCCAGGCCAGGCTCCACGCCAGGGTGACCACATGTCAGGGGTGCCCTTCAGAGCAGACCTGCCCTGCAGCACATATGCAGCCCGTAACTCTACCTTAAGGTGTCAGGAATGAGTGCCCTGATGGAAACTGGTACAGGGAAGCCCTTTTACATGTTTTTGTCCTGAAAATACACATTTTTGTCCTGAGGACATACCGTATAGCATAACAGGCATTGGCTATTCCCACTGTCTCAGACATCCCTCTGAGTTGAGCTAGTTCTTTATCTTCCTTGATAAACACTATCTGTCTGGGCAAGGCCTGTTTTCTGGGTTTCCATCTTTGGTACCATACTGGAACAGAAAAGGAGACAATGAGGTTTGAGAGCATCAGTTTGAGAGCATCCCAATGTGCAAACAGGCTGAAAGGCTACAGACTTTTTATTATTTGGTTCAACATGGCCCCCAAGCAGCTCATGTATGCAAGTCATTTCCAACCAGCCATCCAGCCAACTTTTTCCCACAAAACACATATTCAGCTCATTGTGCTGAGAAACCAGTCAAGCATCCATTTCTGTATGTGGCAGGATACAAGCCTGAAGGGTGGCTGCTGCATCCCAGGGAAAGGAAGAGGAGTGAGAGGACAGGACCATCATATGTGGACATGTACACCTCAGGGTAATCATTACATCCCTTCTTCAGAAACAAAGCTTAAGAAAAAGATCAGATCTTGGGTGAAGAAATGCAGTTCCGAACTTGAGAATTGTAAATACAAGTTTTTATAAGGATACACATGAACATCAAAGCTCCTTCAGCATTCCTGTGCTCTCCCTGCAGGTAATCAACAGCAAGAAATGCCTGAGGGTGGAGTGAATTTGCATCCTGTCCTCGATAGTGAAAATATAAACAGTTATCTTTAGGGCCTCAGAGAATGAGAATATGCAAATTCCTTCCAGCTCCCATCCTAGGAATAGCTCAGCATTTCCTTAAACCTGGAGGACAGTCATCTCTCAACACCTGGACTGCCTTTTACTGAAGTCTGGCAAACCAAGCATATGCAAAAAATTTAGCCACATACCAAAAATTAATAGCAAGACCACAGCCAAAATTAGCACAACTCCAATCACAGATGCAATGACAGCAATGGTGCCCACGGTGCCCATGCCTTCTGTTAAATAGAAGGGGAAAATTGGTTAATGACTGTGTATACAAACAGGATCAATCCTATGGAGGTGACCTGAGAGAACCCTTGAGCAGCCTGCTGTGTAAATGTCTTCCTCTGCACAAAGCTCTCTTGTAGATTGTACGTGGATGTCTGCATTTGGTCAGACTAATCCTTCTCCCCCAGATCTGGGCCATTCCTGTGGTGATGACCTACAGTGCATGCAGAAAGAGAAAATGCTCAACTGTTTATCACTCAAGGTGGGATTTCCGAAAGCACCCACAGAGTGTAGGTCTAACATTCTGGCCAAAGGAAAGAAGTAATACTCACACCTTGGCCCAGTGTGGGAGCTTGCCTTTTTCAAGAATCATATCATAAAGCAGTGTCAGGTCCACAGAAACAAACTGGTATAAATGAGCAGAAGCACATTTCAGGCCCACTGTTCTGTGCAGAAGAGCCTGCATGAGCACTAGCAGCTGGGGTCCATCATATAAACGTCACCATTTATTACCTACTAGACACATTACTTTATCTTTGCAGTAACATCATTGATAAAATAGTAAGTCTCTGTTCATAAATTGATATGATTACATAGAATTAAAAAAAAAAATAAAATAAATTAACAGAGTACCCAAGTGTAAGACATACCTTTACCTAGAATTATATTCGTGCTTGTGTCACTGTATTCTCCAACTCCCAGTGCATTTGCAGCTGCTGCTCTGAACTGGAAAGTTCCTTCTAAGTTCTTGGCCTTCCATGTGCAAATACTGCCACAGGAGCCATTGTAAACCACCTCCCACAAGGACTTCGTTTTGCTGGTGTTGCCAGACTGCTTCCTGAAACATGCACAGCACAACAACAAAGATATGTCATTGATGCCACGAGGGCAGTTTACTGCTCCCCCTCACCCTGTTTTTCATTTCAGTTCCGTGGTTTTCACAACATCCCTCTGCCTGCATAAAAGCTCAACCTGGTTGTGGGATTCTGGCTACAGAGCAAAAAATTGTGCCATGCCTTTTCAGCAATGCTAAGAATCATGTCTTTATCTTGGCATTGGAAATTAAATACTAGAATGTTTTAGAAATAAAAAGCTGTAGCACACTTTCAGCTGTTTCTGTGTATGCCTCACATCCACAATTTCAAAATTTTCTTATTTAGTTTTCAGAGAAAAGTGACCATTTTTTTCTACCCTGTTAGAGCTTTTTGATCCCCTGGGCCCAGAGTAATTCAGTGGCTCTTGTGCATCAGGTTTCACAAGCTAAATAGGAAGCAAGCAATTGGCAGTGAAGACACGATTCTTTAGCTAGCAACTTTCCCATAGTATCTGCTGACTGGTGGGTGTATTTCCTCCTTTTCCCATTGGACTGAGATTGATTGCTCACAGTAAATTCAGAGCTGATTATTCACAAACCAAAAGACCATGTATTTGAACTTGAAAGGCCAAATCTGAAATATCATTTTCTGTCATGCAAGACTATAATATATCATGTGAAATGACCTTCATGAGCATGTCAATCATTCTCTCAACACATCCTAATGCAGAAAAAAGGTCAAATGTTTCAAAGACATGGGAAAACTATCTTTTCATGTCCTTGGTGTGCACATATCCCTACTAGAGCTTTATGAAAAAAAGTGGTTGTTTCAAAGGGCTATGCAAGTATTTTCTAGAATGCTATGCAACTGACTTAACATTTTTCTACATGATGTAAAAGGGTTATGAGGGTCAACATGAAATTCAGTCAAAAACATCAACATGTGCACATTCAAACTGAAAGAGAAAAGTTCATTTCATTAGAAGACCACCTCAGTGACCCTTTATGACTCCAGAGATAAGTAAGAAGCTGGAGTCTGAATAACACAACAGCTGATACACAGCTCTGACACAGGCCAAGAGACTGACTTTTCTTTACCCACCCACAGTAAGTCAGATACAGACTGGCTGTTGGTATATCAAAATTATTGTTGACTCATAGCATGTGGGTCAGTGCTCCTCTATGCTCACAGAACCGTACAAAGGAAGCTTACAGCACCAGGAAAATATGTCTGGGTGAAAACTCATATAGGTAAAGTGTACCCAGCTCCAGAGTGCTGTCAGTCCTTAGCTTTCATAAGCAGAGAGTTAACTGAGAAGAAAGAAATAATAGCTGAGTTTAGAAAACTGCTTCCTTCCATCAGTAATGATTTCAAACAATGACATGGCTAACATCTCAGAAGATGGACTCTCCTCATTTTTAAATAATGGTAAATTAAGGTTTCCACTGACTGATTTAAACAGCTCTTTCCAAAGTCATGGTCAAAAAATGGTCAACTTCATTAGAAGTTTCAGAGTCACTGCCCACAGCAATACACTCCAACCTGCCTACTCAGTCCTTCCAATGTCAGTGCAGGAATAAGCATGAACTGGCACTCCAGTGTGACATGTATAGTCCAGGCAATCTCTATTTGACGACAGAGCATTTTAAAAATTATATTGTTGTCAGAGACTGAAACAGTTAATGACTTACTCATTGTAAGGTTACCAAAAGACTTTTGCAATCTGCAAAGAAACAACTGCTCACCCAGCAAAGCCTACCCCTCCCTGAATATGCCTACTGTGAAAGGACCTTCAAATCAGGTAAGTTTCTATGTTTGCAAACACTGATTATTCAGTGTCATTTCACTCTAATCCACCTCAAAGGATTTATTAATAAGAATTTGGGTTACTGTCCCCTTCTGGGACAAGTTGTAACAAGAGTCATCCCATACAATAGTTGTAGTCAACCCATTCTCTACTTCTGGCAACACCATAAGACCTTTTCATGAGTCCTCTGAACACTAAGATATTTATACATATATTTTAGCCAAAAATACATACTACATACTTGAAAATCGTGATTTGAAATTATCTCTGAATCTTCTGATTCACTGACAAAGGTCAAAATATATCACCATATTTCAAAGTTGGTCTGAAAATATTGTTAGTGTATATTTTCTTCTAAGCGTTCCAGGAATTTCTGGAAACTATAGCTACTTGGTTTATCTAAGAAAGACATCCCAATGAGAAGGACCTTCTGCATCATAGATGCTTCACTCTTCCCATCAGAGCCAATCAGGAAATCCCTGCACACCAGATTTTTTCTGGGCTTCTACCTATGGGAAGGGTACCTGCATGCATAGCTTACCTGCTTTCTAAGATGTGGTAGGTCAGGTTGCTTCCGTTGTCATCAGCCTTTTCCCACTGTATGGAGTTTGTAGTGTCTTCTGCTCTTTTTGGTACTCCTGGCTTACTGGGAACACCAGCTTAAGCCAAACAGGGAAAGAAGCAGAACCTTCAGAATGCGTTTATAACAAGACAAAGGGCTAACAGGCAAAGAAAAAAATTAGATGTGCACGTGAGTGTTTAGATGTACAAAAGAATGGAGGATCTACAGCAATAATCCCCGTCTGGAATGTATCTTTGGCCTTCTCTTTGCAATGGATAAATTTCAAAATTTTTATTCACATTCAGCCTTTCACCAGTAACAAGTATACATGAGTATAGACATTTCATTTCAGTTTCCCTCACTCTGTTCCTCTGCTCCACTTGGAAATAAACCTCATTTCTTTCCCCCTATTACTTTCAAAGATGATATTGTGTTATTTATTTTTCAAACACACAGAACTATTGGCTCTTAGTATAAGAAAATTGCCTTCTAAATTTTAGAAAATATTATGTTTAATATTCACATCCTGAAAATAGTCTTAAAATCTTGTTATCCTACATTAAGTGCTTACCCATAGTTTTAAAGCTTGTTGAAGAGGAAGTGCTTTTCACTCCTGTAACATAAACTACTGTTACTCTTACAAAGTAGTTGGTTGAAGGAAGAGTTCCTGTGAGGTTGCATGTGTAAACGAGATCTGCTGTGCATGTAGTGCTCGCAGGAAAAAACCAGTCACTCTTTGCTGGCCACTAGAAAAAAAAAATATCCTCATGGTCAACTTAATTGCTCTTCTGAAAGCCTGCCACAGTTCTATTCCTGGGTAGAATAACTACTTTTCCACCTCTTAATGTTGTAGTGGGGATATGACACGTGCTGTTTCAGTCATGGGACTTTGTCCTCTTAGAGACTAAGGTAACAAATTCTAGGTTTTTTTCTTTGTTTTTAGAAGACCTATAAGTCTTGCCAGTAATAAAGATCTACAGATTAAGTGACCACTTTACACAGCCAAAAGGAACCTTCTCCTTGTATTTCTGGATCACCATGATGTGCCCATAAGTTCAGCTTGCCATGACACAATTGAAAGGAGGTGGTTTACTGGAACTGTGCTATGACATTTGTTTTAGGGCAGGGAAATCTTTAGTATAAGTCTAATGAATCTGATTCTCTGTAGTAAAGAATCAATGTGATTTAGCTTAACACATGACTTTTTCAGTGTCTACTGGTTGAGGCTTTAAAGTCTGAAGTTTCCATCCATGTTGCCGTCACTATAGTGCTTACGTCTACACTTTGCACTACTGGATCTGTCTTTGTCTCCAGTGTTTTCTCCTACCTCTATAACAGGAAAATACAATTCAGATACTAGGTTGTAGCTAATATTTATCACTGAAAACCCATTTCTTATTTTTCTTATGCAGAGCAAACTAAGGATTTATAGATGCAAGCCAGGTTGGGGCAGAGCAGTGAGGAAATAGGGAGAGGGCTCTGCTGAAACAGGAGACCAAGGAGGAATTCTGGTGGGGTCATCCAGGATGTCCTTTGGCACTATGGAGTACTAAATGCTCCAGCTGAATTCCTCCTTGTTCCTGGCAAACGTTGCCTCCATCCTGCCCCTTCTGAGACACTAAGACTGACATCACCAGGCCGAAATTATCCACTGAGACTCTTCATGTACATCCTGCCATTCACCCTGTCCTGCTCACCGGGATAGAGTAGCTTAAATTCAATCTAATATGAAAAAAAAAAAAAACCTAAGTGGTATTTTTACCTTACACAGCTCAAACCAGAAGCTGGATTCTTTGATGTGCAGAGGAGCTCTCCATTCTAGCTGGAAACTGGTATTTCTGGGAACTATGTTGATAGGTGCAGGTGGACTCTCAAAAGTTTTTGCGATGATAGGGACGCTTTCAGAAAACCAGTTCTCGTCAGGATGAAAAGCAAGAACCTAGTAAGGAAATGAACGAACTATACAATACCAGACAAGTTGGAAAGGCAGCTTTGCTTTAACGACCCAAAATGTTTAGGAGACTAGCTGTTTTCAAACAAGACAGTGTTCAGGCAATACAGATAGAAGTATAGAAATATTTTAAGCCTCATAGCTGCAGCATTACACATCTTCAGGCTGGAAGTTCATGGCCTGGAGGGCATGGAGTACCTTTCCCTTCCACAGAGATTCTTCTTAGTTTCTCATCTCAGCTTTCCTACCAAGACTTTTCTCTTTCTAGACCTTTCATAAATGCCACCCGGTCTTACACAGACATGCAGATGTCACATCATGTTATGCAGAGGTTTAGAACCACAAAAACCCATAGTGAGGAGGTGCCTTAGGATGTTGCCTTTCATTAAGCCACAGTCTAATATGACCTATGTTTGGTATGCATACTTGCATAAACTCATACAGGTATTTAGTTAGGTGTATGTATACATACAGACATACATATATAGGTGTATATCGTTGTAACATCCAAGTCATTAACAAAAGCACAAAATCAAATTAAGACCAGAACAGATCCCCTCCTGCCATCATCTGAATATTCTCCCAACTGTGAAAACCACACTGTGATTATTTGTGATACACCCAGAGCACATTCTGCAGACAGCATGTTTACTTGTTTGCTTTTGAAAATGTCACTCTGCTGACAGCCCTGCTGTCCAGCTACATCATTTATTGTTTTCCTTTTAAGTCTTCATCTATAAAGGGAGAAACAGTACATTTTGTTATGAATCTATACTAGACACTTTTATTTGCCTGCTTTACCGAAGAGCAGTAGAAATATTTGCAGTTCAGTGAAAAAAACAATAAAACTACTTGCAACTGTACCTTGAATGAATTTTTTGTTCCAGGTTGGAGCCCACTGACAGACCAGGCAAGCATCCCATTTGAAAATTCACTTTTTCGCAAGGGTGTCGCTGGAACAGGAGGTAATGAATTGACAGAGATTTGATAGCGGATGGATTCAAGAGGTCCATTTGGCTTCAGAGGGTCACTCCAAGATATACTGATGGTGGTGTCAGACAAAACTAATGTTTTAATAGTATCAACTGCCTCTGGTACTGAAATAGAAAATAAAATGAACCTTATTTTAGGTACAGATCTCACAAGAGGGTTTTTTTTGTCTGTCTTATTTTTAAGGAAGTCAAGAAATGTCACCAGGGAAGGAAAGTAAGGTTAGATGTATATGAATATGATTAATTTACAGGACTGACACTTTACACATAAAATTCGTATTCTTTTATAGTCAGCTACAGACAAGTTTGAAATATTTTGAGGGACTTTTTAGTATCCTCTTGGCTATCCTACAATGAAAGCAGACAAAAAGATACCAAAAAAACAGCTGGTGTTCTATACCACTACATTTATAGTTGTATCACTGAATTCCTGCTCTCTCTTGGTTTCCTGATCAGGGTCTCAGATGTGAGTTTAATATGATGCTTACTTGGACACACAAACAAAAAAATAACTGTGCACTATTCCAGTTGGAAAATCTTCTCTTGAACAGAAACTTCTGATGGAAGAAAACTCAACATTAAGCATTGTTTACCATCATTTGCAATTTTATTCAGAAATACGTAATCTGGCTGAGCTGTGTAAGGAAGAAACTGGGTTGCTGCTCTGATGTCCATACTAGCTTGTTAATTGTTCTCATTCATCACAAACTCATTAATTGTTCTGGAGAAATCAACCTTTCCTTTGAAGCTTTAAGGTCACAGACTTGGAAATAGTACATGGCATACCTCACCTCTGCATTGAAAAGTTCATTTGCTATTTAATTGTCCAGATAGATAAAAAGTTAACTTATTTTCCCAGCATATCAGAATGATGAATCCATATGCTATCATTTATGTCTTAGTATAAAGACTGTATATTATTTAATGAAATATATAGAAACTTGACAAATAAAGACAAGTGTCTCATTTCTCTAGCTTAAACATATGTGGAGTAAGAGTGACACTCTGTGGCAAGAGAAAAGCACTATTTTTGCTAAGCTGTCTTCCTCCTTTTTCTTTCCCTCTATCGTGTTATTTGATGGAAAGCACACATTAGTCTAAGCTTCTTTTATTTCATTATAGAATTGAGAGAAAGGCAGAAAGAATTCACACAGCCTCAGAGGTGTAAAATAGTGTACACACTTCAAGAGGCTCTAGCAGCATCTGATTACAATTTAAACTAGCAGTTACATTCATGAAATTGAGAACATAAGTGTCAGGACACATATACCTTCTATTTACAGCTGGTTGGAAATTTTTCAACAAATTGTGAAAAGCATTCTGAATGATGATACAAATACATATTAAAAATGCTCAGGGTTTGTGGGCTGAGATACTGGGGGAGAGGGGGAGTTGCTTGGTTCTTTGGTTTGGTTTGGCTTTTGTCTAGGACTTTATTTTGATCCGGATGTTTTGTTTTGCCCCAGCTAGAGTGGCCTATTCTGAGTTTCATGTTTCATTTTAACTTGAGACTGAAAATTCCATTTCAGTGGAGCAATTCAGTCTCCCATTTCATATGCTACCCTTATGTTTCACCACTGAAAGGGTGTGCATTGCTGTAGAATGGATAGGTTTACCATACAGAGAAGTAACGCTGTGAATTCTTGCCACATCCCAATAGTATTCAATCTTATTCAATCAATGTGTCACACTAATTTTATACTGTAGATATGGATTCCCATGCAAAGAATTGAAATCTATTGATTTTTTAATTTTTTTTTTTTAACCATAGATTCCTTAGGAATACAGAAAATATAGAATCATGGAGTCATCAAGGTTGGAAGAGACCCTTAAGAACATCCCGTCCAACTGTCCACCCAACACTGTATCCCTTAAACAACTACGCCAAATCACTCAGCACCAGATCCAGATGCTTCTCCAACACCTCCAGGGCAACCTGGGCAACCTATTCCAATGCTTGGCCACCCTAACAGTGAAAAAAAATTTTCTAATATCTAATCTGAATCTCCTCTGTCTCAGCTTAAGGCTATTTCCTCTAGTCCTGTAACTGAAGACACGATAGAAGAGGCTGGCTCATAATATTCAGAGATCCACGTAGGATGAGAGCCTATTTGCTTGATGCTGCAGATGCCAAGAGATCTGACTGTTGAGAGGAAAAAAATAGCAGAGTTGCAAGAGAACTTCCAAAGTACAGTTTGTCTGGATTCCAAAAGAAGAGTGGCAATATGCCTGCACCTCTTGTTCCACTTTCATTTGAAAGATGAAAAGAATTTCATCTTAAACAGAGGGGAAAAATGTAACTGCTCCCAGGACAAAAACCAGAGAATGATCTGTGCATAAGAAAAGCCATTGGCAGTTCACAGGTGATGCTCTCCTGTGGACAATGGTAGCAGAAAAAGCGGTTACTTCTTCCATAAATAAACCTATAAAGAAATCACAGAGTACATCCCCAAGGGAAGAAGAAAAGGAAACAGGACCCCTGGCATGTACTTGTTACCAGGTATTCTGAATAAAGTGTTTCCTTGAACACAGTTGATCAGTAGGGGAGAGAGACACTGAGTCAAGTAAGAAAAACATAACAGTGGCTGTCCTTATTTCACCTGTAGTTACTTTAGCATCTTCTGAAGCAGCCAAAAGCCAAGGAGAGGTAAAGAAAAAGCCTTAGAAATCCTGCTGTGGCACCCTAACTGCATGTCACATCAATATCCACAGAGCTGCCCAGCCTGCAGAGCTCTGTGTAACTATAGCCATCCCTGCTGTCCCTGGGCCAAGTGAGCCAATGCCCAGGGACCAGGTGCTACTGCGACTCTCAGTTTCACTCCCTTCTCAAGGAAAAACTGCTCCAACTCTGCAGGACAAGAGCCAGACAGAAAAACTAGTGAAGATGAGGGCTGTAGCATTCCCATATCCTTGTGAATTCAACAGCAAGCATCCTTAGGTACAATTTCCCCAGTATTTCCTGCAGAGCACAGACTTGCTACAACGTAGACTTGGCTGTAATTCTGTCTTGCTGACTTAAGTATTATCAGAGACGCCTGATGCAAGTGATGGCTTTACGTGGATCAAGCTGACACTGGCTAGTGACACCTGGCACAATAAATGGGTGACAGCTACAGAGCAAGCCCAATACAACAGAAGCGCAAGCACTGTGTATACTACAGGGAATAGCTACCTCTCATAATTGTTTTCCATGCTTTCACAGAGTTCAGCAGACGCACTCCAATTATGAGAAAATTATCTGAAGCACAAAGGCAACTCCTCTGGAAGACAGGTACAAGTGTGCATATGTTCACACACATGCAAAACAAGAGAAAGTGCTGAGCAAGTTACCTCTATTGGATTGGGTTACAATGTAAGACAACATGTACAAAAGCCTTACATGCATCTTCGGATGACTCTTTTCTTTCTGGAAGACAACAAGAGCTTCAGGGAACTGACCCAGTAGCTGCCCCACAGCTGCAAACAAGTGGAGTGAAGCAGGGAGTGAACTGAAGTATCTTCCTGCCCTTATTTAGGTGTTTCCAAGCACACAAGGCATCTAGCTCAGGCTAGTAGTATTCTCAAAGACTAAGGACATCTTGGACTTGAGCTGCATGTGAATCTCAATTCCTCTTCTGGTAACTGATGACAGTTTCCAGGTCATGTTGTTTTCAAGGACAGATGGGATACATGGGTCTGCGCTATAGTGGAGAGAGTTGGTTTTCCTTACTATCACATGTCCCAAGTTTCATCAAATATGACAAGTTGAATATTTAAGAAAAGGAAAAAGAAAACTGTGCAACTGCAGCTGAAGAGAGGAGTGAGAATACATGAGGGGAACAACTCTGCAGACACTCAGGACAGTGAAGAAGGAAGAGAGGAGATGCTTCAGGTGTTAGGGCAGAGATTATCCTGCAGTCCCTGGTGAAGAACACAGAGCAGCAGACTGTGCCTCTGGAGCCCAAAGAGGTCCATGGTGGAGCACTTGCAGCCCCTAGAGAACCCCACACCAAAAGAGGTAGATGCCTGAATGATGCTCTGGCCCCATGGAAAGCCTGTGCTGGAGCAGGCTCCTGGCAGGACCTGTGGACCTGTGGAGAGAGGAGCCCATGCTGGAAAGGGCTTGATGGCAGGACTTATAACTTGTGTCCACAGGGGAACAGCCTGTTCCTGACAGACTGCAGCCCATAGAAGGGACCCACGCTGGAGTAGTTTGTGAAGAACTGGAGCCTGTAGGAAGGACTCTTGTTGGAGAAGTTCATAGAAGGGACTCCATGCTAGAGCAAGGCAAGAATGTGAAGAGCCTTCCCTCTGAGGAAAGGAGTGGCAAATATATGATGAATTGACCACAACCCTCTCTCTGCACCTCCCCTGCACCACTGCAGGGGAAGAGATAGAAAAAACTAGAAGTAAAGCCCCAGAAGAAGGGCGGGGTGGGAGAAAGTTGTTTTAAGGTTTTGTTTTATTTCTCATGATCCTACTCTGATTGTAGTGGTAATAAACTAAATTAATTTCCCCAAACTGAGTCTGTTTGCCTGTGATAGTAACTGGTGAGTGATCTCAACCCATGAGCCTTCTGTTATAGTCTCTCTCTCCTGTCCAGCTGAGGAGGGGAGTGATAGATTGGATTTGGTGGGCGTTTGGCATCCAGTCAGGGTCAACCCAACACAACATCTTATCTTGGCCTCTTGCCTTCACTAATACCTTTCTCACTTACCCACTCACACAAAGATTTCTTAGTTTCCCTCTGCTATAATTAGATAAGTTTACCAATGTGTTTATTTTTAGGTAACCTCTAAGCAGTCCACTCTACCCTAAATGACACAGTGAACGTTTAAGTGCAAAGCACTAGTCCTAGCTTTCTTCTTCTTGTCTGAAAAGGGCTGAAAGAGTGGACTAAAATTCTTGAAACCAACTGAAAATGTCCTGTTGTCATTCAGGCCAAAAGCAAAAACAAAGCATTGTCTTTTCAGCCTGTTTCACAACAAAACAAATATGCATTACCTTAAGAAACAGTAATTTTGAGAATGATGTCAAGGGGAAAAAATCTTAATACTGAATGAATATGTAACACATATTTAAACATATATAACAACATATACATTCAAATCATCATCGTGGCTAGGCTTCACGAACAAAGATTTGGGAAGGGCTCTACCCACGCTTGCTACAAGCGTGCTGATGGCTGAAAAGGCCAATGCGAGATAGACAAGTCTGATTGCAGAAGGCACAGCAGAAAGACTCCCCAGGTGATATCGACAAGACGCGATTCTTTCTGCCTTGTCTTTTCTCCTCGAGAGTGATCCTGTGTGTGTTCTCAAAAGCAGCAGCAGCGTTATAGATGGTGTGTCTCCAGGCCTCCCGATTGGAGGCCAGGGTAGACCAATGGTGGTGATCAATATGGCCAAGGCTGAGGGATTGTTTCAGGCAGTCCTTGTATCTCCTCTTCGGGGCTCCTCTCTTGCGGCAGCCAGGGGAAAGTTCCCCATAGAGCACGATCTTAGGGAGGCGGTGGTCCTGCATCCTGGAGATGTGCCCTGCCCAGCACAGCTGTGTTCTCAGCAGCATGGCCTCAATGCTCGTGACTGCTGCCTGTTCAAGGACAGACGTGTTGGTCACAAAGTCAGTCCAGTGGATGTTTAGGATTGTATGGAGGCAGCGCTGATGGAAGCGTTCTAAGAGACGCAAGTGGTGGCGGTAAATGACCCAGGGTTCAAATACATCCTATGAAAAGATGTGGTCCAGGGCAGAAACTGCAACTGTTTACCCAATTTAAATCATTGTTTATCTTTCCTCAGGAAGCCAGTGAGCCAGAACATTATAAGAATACATATGTGTCTTATGAATCTTACAAATTCATCAACTCTGGTTGCCAAAACCTTGTGAAGATCTACACAGGTTGCATTTTAAGCAGACTATTTGTCTGCTTCCTGACTTACAAACCAAACTTATATATACCTTTCTTTAACTGAGATGAGAATTCTGTTCAAAATCAGAATAAAATATGAAGCAAACCTCCATATAAAGTTTTGCCAACTGTATGTTTTTCCATAGGCTTCACTTCCTCTTCTGAATAGTAGTTTTTCACTGCTACTTGTATGGCATAACTTGAAAATGGCTGTAGGTTGTCTAGGACAGCAATAGGATCCTGAAATTCCTGTAATTAGAAATCAGATAATAAACACGCATTCTTAGAAAAGAGAATATGTCATATGCCAACTCAAACACCTGTCAGTGAAATGCATGATAAAAACAATAATACAGTAGTTCTTTTGTATTGTAATACGGTTCAATGTTTAAAAAAAAGAATGTTAAAATCATATTTGGGGTAATAGGTCACTACAGAAAAGAAAGCACATACCCAAAAACAAACCAAAGTGTAATACTACACTATTCAATGGCAATTCAGGAAATGGCAAAGTTAAAAAAAAAATGTAAGAAAAAATTATGAACAGAAGTACAACTACCACAAAGCACATAAAGGCAAGCTATTTGGTTGCTGGACTGTCTCAAGAGTTATTTCAACAGATTAATATCAACCACAACCACTGATTTTACAAGTAGAAACTAAAGACTTATTTTAGTAGGATTTTAGCAAAGGCATGTTGAAAAGTAGAGTACTTGCACAAAGGAAAGCTAAGAAATCTACCACTTACCAAATACCAGACAGAAAGGTGAGTTACTGGTGGGACACAGAAATGGAAAAACTCACTGATAGAAAGTTATAGAATGGCTTATAATATTACTACAAGTGATACCATATTCCCTGTTTATATGAGATATCACACACACTATTTCTGTTCTGAAATAGTCATACCAATGTTTTCTGCTGTAGAGCAGACAAACAGTATCTTGAGCTCCTGCAGGTGTCAGTCATTTGTCTGAAAAATACCAGGTATGTCGGTGTAGGCTGCGTTATGCCAGGGCACAGCTGCTGTGGTGTGATGGATGGCAACCTTAATGTAAAACTGGTGTTGGTCGCAGCAAGGATAGTAGGTTCCTCGGTGTCTGGCAATAGGATCAGGCATCTTTTATCTAGGAAAGAGATCAAAACATTTTTTAAAAAAGGTAATTACGGCTAGATCAATCCAAACTTGCATGGGATCTTAGCACTGGTCTTAGCAGAAAGCATAACCTTGAAGTATTCTCTCTGCTTTTACAAACGGAAAGAGAAGAAAAACACACCTGAATGTATTTTATTTTATGACATTCATGGACACAAAACCAGTTGTCACCAAAGGAATTCTCATTTATGTTTGATAAGATACAGCTTTAATAAAGAATTTGTGTTCTTCTTTAAGCAGAAAATGGAAATGCAAATTGTAGTTACTGCGTTATCAAGGGCAGTAAACACTGATAAGCCCAAACTTGCTTGTCACAGAAAAGACAGATATGCAAAATAGAGAGTACCTTTCTCTAGCAATTAAATGGTTTGGGGGTTTTGTAGTTGTTGTTTTTTGGGGGGGTTTTGTTTGTTTGTTTGTTTTTTCCCCAAACAGCTTTCCACATGTAAAGAGCAACAGGGAAGGAGAGACAAATTTTGGAACTAGAAAAGGAGTCTGTAAGGAGAAAGCAATATGAAACTACATTCTGACAGTTAACAAAAAATAACAAAAAAAAAATCCTCATCACTTGATGTACTTTTAAAAACAAAATAAAGTTGTATTGAATGCTAAGAAGGAAAAGATCAAGGTGTGTGCATGGGGAAGAGACAAGGACCAGTGCTTGCCCTTAGGCCAGAACAACTGGCCTCATAGTCAAGATCTTTTCTTCCTAAATGAGCAACCTTGACATTCCTACCAAAGTCAGGTTCATGCATAGAAGGGAAAGCAACTAAAAAAGTCTGTTTAACAGAAATAGATGTAAGGTTAAATCTTTGTCAATTTTATATCGACCTAGAGTAGTAAAACTCCCATGGGAAAAGTCCCAGATGGAATAAAGAATTGAGTCACTTTCAGTGTTACAGTTTATGTCAGGCGGTTCCATAGAATTGTGTTTAGCCTGACAAGAAATCCTTCACTACATATTCAGTCCCCTTCCTTATAAGCCTGAAGAGAAATCATTCTCTCAGAGAATCTGAGACAAGACAATAATTTTCACCGAGTACTTCTGATGTGTCAAATGATCAACTGACATCACATCTCCGGATGGCAATTAAATAGGTTAGAGTGAAAGGAAACTCTAGCAGTACTCCTTGCTCACACACTAAAGCAATAAAAATCATGTCAGTTAACCCAGATGGTCCTTAAAAACATCACTTTTCCACATATACACCATTTGCTTTCAGTACTGAGAACTTTCTTTGTCTTATTTTAGTATGTTCACTTACTTTTATTTTAAATGTGTGTTATGTTTAAATGTAAGTCTCTTTATTTCCCTCCTACTCAGATGCCAAGATTGTATATTCCTCCAAATATATTTGCAGCAGTCAATGTAAATAAGAAGAGATCTGTAGGAATCTCTGGGTAGAAATAATCCACTTGGACTGAGAGTTGGTTCTTCCCTTTCTAAACCAGCTAAGCTTGGGGCTCTTGCGGGAAACCCTATCCCCTGGGGGCAGGGATTCTGTATCAGGGCCAAACCAGGCTCCTGCACCAATGCCAAACCCACACAGGTCTCACGGGAACAAACATGCCCTAAGTGCTGGTAAGAATAGCCTATACATTGGTAAGAGCAGCTGCAGGCAGGAGTAACGCTACTGACCACCCAAAAGAATGTGAAATTGTTATTTTCCAATTAATTCTATCTTGTTAAAATATTCTCTTGTGTATTTGCCAGGTTTTTTTATACAGAACTGGAATTAAAGAATTATTTTGAATATATTCAACATGCTAGTAGCTGTTCTAACCCTCTGCATTTACAGAGATAATCCCTATGAATCCTTATTTTCAATTCTCGGTACCATGAATCCTAATTTTCTATTAAAACTAATTTTTTTATTTCTTTCATTATCGTTATACAATGGTTTGTTTAAAATACTAGGAGTTCTACATGACGCTTGGGTCTATTATAATGTAACATAATTGTCTCTCAGGAACTTCTTTATAAATAATTTTAATAATTGGAGTCTTATCTCTTCATCTTTGGAAGGGCAGACCTTTTTATTTCAGTTTTACATACTTGTGAACAAAACCAGAAATCTGTGTCATAACAGGGGTCATTTTCAAACTCTTACTACAACACTCTGTGGAACACAATTGCTCTTTTTCTCTTCTTTAATGTGCACCACCTTTTCTAAATCTCCAGGTTTGACACAACTGTGAAAATAGGCATGGTTTGGCATTAAGAAACATGGGCAAAACGCATCATCATGACCTTTCACATGACCTAACACAAAGCCAGTCATCCAGTCATCCTTTTAAAAATATGCAAATTGTTTCCCTCTAGAAGGTTCCTGAATCCATGAAGCATACTTTGCATAAATACTCATGGCACCATCAGCAACTTAAATACATGCTTCTGAAATAAATTGGTTACATTTACAAAACAACCCAAATCCCCCCTACCTGGATACAATTGTGCCGCTGAGCTGTAAGCTAAGATTTTTAGCTTATGATTTTGTCTCTTGTGAAGAAAGTGTCTTGTGCTTTCTTTATTTAGTAGCCAAATTTCAGTGTATTCCTTTGTTTCTGCACTCCAGTATATAAATTTCTTATCTGCAGTCAAGCTGCCAATTTTCTTACCTGTAGGAAAACATTACATAGTTAAGTTTTATAATCACAGAATCACAAAATATGCTGAGTTGGAAGGGACCCACAAGGATCATTAAGTCCAACCCCGAGCAAACAATTTTACAAGAGTAGAGGGGTGTTTGTATTCACAGTGAGTCAACATGGGTTGAGTCAACATCTTGGCCATAGTGTATCTTCAAAGACCACCCTCTGAAAAGAGATTTCTGATATTTTTCAAGTAGGTCTCATAAAGCTGAGACACTTTATTTAAAATTAAAAGTGTAGATTTGAAGGGTTTTTATTATCCATAATTATGAGAACTGTCATTCTATCACCAAACACAAAAAATGAAACATGAAAGTGAGAGCTGTCTACAGAAATTTTCATCTTTTTTCCAAGATGTAAACCACTGTGATCTGCCATCTCCTAGGAACAATTAAGACAGCTCCTCTAGTAACAGAACAGCTTTACCAGCACTCTTCCAGAACTGAGCTGAAAACCAAGCAACGAAGATTAGGTGTTATTACAAGAACTGAAATATAGATAAGTTGTCTTACAAGACAATACCTTCATAAAGTACCCTCCCTACATACTGAGGTCTGCAATGCCATTTTCAGGCATGACTTAATATGTTCCTGTATTTTCTCATTGGGATAAACTTTAATAGGTGTAGATAATACAAAACCCTAGCAAAATAATGTATTAATACTCTAAGTGAAATCTGTTGACAGGTAGGCATTTGATACAGCATTTGAGGCTGTAGCATCTCATTTGATTTACATCTTACTAGAATACATAGTTGCATCACACCGCTCTTCCTCCCAGTTTGTATCAACATGGTACACAACTGGAAACATAGAACACAAACATTTTGTCCGTATTGACTAAAGATTAATCAGTTTTATAAATATTGTGCTCTATGCCAGTAATTTTTGGAAACAAATACTGTTTGATGTAAGAGACAGCAAGAATTATAAACTACCTAGAAACATAACAGAACACTCAGACCTTGAAAACTTGGTATTTTTGTAACTCTCCAACAGTGGCAACCGTCCACATCTGAGGCCCATATTTCATCTCTTCCTCTGACAAAGAGAAGCTGGGGATTCTTGGAGTCAGACACATCTATACTCATAGGTCTTCCTAGCTCTGCTTCTGCCACGTTACAGGTGCAGTAGTTCCTCATCTGTTCTTCTACCGATATGTATCCCAAAATGTGGTGCACCGTGTTATTCGGGATGTCATAGTAAAACATGCAGCTGCCATAATTGAGCTCTTCCATCCAGTACAAGCGGCTATCAAATAAAATAGATTCCTTACAGTAGAAAAACTTTAATCTGAGCAATCTGCCCCAAGTACAGTCCTGTGAGTTATTAGTCAAAAACCTCCCAACCCTTTAAAATGAGGTAACTACAGCAGTTGACTAGCAAAGTGATTCCAAGTGTTTACTGGTTATCTTTGTACGGAAGGTCACAACAACTGATTATTCTGGATAAAGTGGTTACTGCAAAAAATTGTTGTCTGGTGCTGACTTTCATTTGCATTACTTAAATGGAAGAACCTGTCAGTATTTAAGTATGATTTGAAATCTTTACTCAAACACAGACATCTTTTGAAATTAGATATGACCAAGCTCAAGTAGCTGTACGAAAGTAGAACTACACCCAAAAATTTCTGAGATTTACATAATGCCAAAGATTCATATACTATAAAAAGTCCTTTTTGATTCTTAACAGTTAAAGATTTAATGAAAATAATGGTTAAAATATGTTTTTAAAAAGTTATTGGTAATATATGCCTTACCTTAAGAAAGGATATGACAACAGAGATGATACAGTTGAATTACTTTTGCCCAACTGCAGGTTCAAGGCTTTTAGAGATTTTTTTTTGAGCTCGAGATAAATAACAAATATTTGAGTTTCATTCCATGGTGTTTTCAAGGCAAGAAAGA
Organism: Pyrocephalus nanus; assembly: GCA_038380795.1. Classification (NCBI taxonomy): domain Eukaryota; kingdom Metazoa; phylum Chordata; class Aves; order Passeriformes; family Tyrannidae; genus Pyrocephalus; species Pyrocephalus nanus. The sequence continues at coordinate 49,495,311 of CM076260.1, forward strand.
GATGTCTTGCAATCCAGTCCACTGTTATGGCTGTGACATTGTGAAGATATGCATCTTTGAAAAACTTAAGAAAAAAATAAAAACATTATTAAAATTGTTTAAGAGCAGAATTTTCCAACCTAGAACAATATGAAATTAGATTTGTTTCTGAAGGAAACGTCTGCTTGGGAAGTAGAAGTCAAAATATAAAGAGGCGCCATGGATTGCAGATTGCAATATATTTGTACCATTGGAAACTATTGTTTCAGAAATATCAATTATCACTTCCATATTGCTTTTATATTCTTGAAATTAGAGTGAAATGAAATTACATAAATTTGATACAAAAAATAAATTTCTTGTATTAAGTAATGTGAATTTTAAATTAAATGTCTGATTAAATATCAACAAAGCAGATGTCAGTAAAGCTGTTTGTGATTAATAGGACAACTTTATCAACTTTATCCACTCATTTTGACTTTTTCAAAAACATAATTTGCCACAAAATACTGACAATTATGGTCACATACTTTCCTAGATTCTCTCAAGTAAGGAAATGAACACAGAAATACCTGAAACTTTGAAGCATTCTGCATATTCAGAATAAAAAGAGAATCTTCTATGATGTGGTATGCTTTGTCATCATTGGCAGTATAACAAATGTCCTTTACATTTGTCTTTGCTGAAAGTTCCCACACGGTATGATTACTATCTATGTCAGTAAGAAACAAGTTGTTGGCAGTAATAGTTATAAGAGTTGGGACAGGGAAAAGATCTGGAAGGAAAAGAGCACAGCAGAATTCATGAAAAAACATTCTAGATAATCACAGTAATTCATAAGGAAAGCAACTACAAGATATAAATAAATTATGGCCCTGCTCTCAGTAAATAAATAAAATACTGAGATGCCTTCTTGTCATCACAGTCAATTCCTCAGATATTTTCAATGGCATTGTGGATGTTTACCTAACAAATTTAAGCATGATAAAGCAGATTTGCTCATTTAATTAGCTTTAACAGCCCAACTAGAAATAACCTATGATTTCTAGTAGGTCTCTAACTCTCCTGGTTACTATTCACAGCCTAACTGGAAATATTTTATGATCTCTAGCAGTATGCAGATTACAAATCGAAAGCCACTGTTGTGGAGTTGCCTAGAGTTCCTGGAGTTGCCTAGAAATGTTAATTTAGCATAGTTTTGAGGAAAGGCTTGAAATTCCTGAAATTTAGTCTAATGATAGGTTTTGTGTTCATCATTTCATGTCAGAAGCTGTAACTATTTTCTCTGTGGTGTCTGCTGTAAGGTGGAACAAATGTCACATAGAATCATAGAATCAGCTGGGTTGGAAAAGACCTCTGAGATCAAGTCCAACCCTTGATCCACTACCACCATGGTAGTGTTGGAGGCTATTGATCAGATTACCAAATTCTTGTACTATCAATTTCACCAGGTATTGCAAACAAACCATGAGATGGCAACTAAATCATCCATACCTGATGAATTCCTCTCTGCCACTTCAGACAAAGGTCCTGGGCCTACAGAGGTGAAGGCTTGCACCTGTGGGACAGGAGATCGTTACTTATGTTAAGTAAGAGTATAAATGATTGCATTTGAAAGTCTGTAAAGTCATAGTTAATGACAAAACCAGTAGATCCTGTCTGCTCACCCAGGAACATATGGGTATGCTTCTGTTTGACATAAGTACTGGTCACTTCAAAGGCGACATTCAGGTTTGGACTATGGCTATGAAGAGAATTTTAAGCAGTGGGCGACACAGTGACAATCTATGTTTTGTCTAACAGTTAGAGCTCAAAAGACTCCAAACAATCCTGCCTCTTTCCCCAGCCTGGAGCAATTCCTGCTGTTGGTTGATGGTTCAACCAACATGGTGTTCTCCCCATCAATACCCGCTCTATGGTCTCATGCCTTTAACTTGACTTTCAAGCACACATTCTGTGTGTTCCAAAGCTTTTATCACAGTGAGACTATGCCTTCTTGACAAGTTTTAAAATGGAAATCTTTTTTTTGGAGGCTGTTTGAGTCCTTGCAGAAAGCATAAGTTCTTGCCCCAAGCCCAATACCATCTCTTAGTCAAACACATCAGACAGCACTGATAATATCTACTGTCTAACATGACATAAGCTTAATTTTTCATACCTGAAACCTTACTGTGAGGCTAGGAAGCACATCCTTGAGAGAAATGTGCATCAGGCTGGTTTTAACATTGATTACATTCCACTCTGTGAAAGTGTCAGCAGTGCCACTCTGATTCAAAAATTGATAGTAAATCCTGAACTGCGTTAATACTCCATTGTCCCTTTCAGGTCTGTCCCACCTGAACTCCACAAGGACTTTCTCATCACTTTTATGTAGGTTATGTTGTAACACATATATTCTAGGGTTTGTAGGTGCTGAAGGAACTGTATTAAAAAAAAAAATAAAAAAATAAAAAATCACAGAACAAATACTCCTGTTAAAACACAAACTCTACCTCATAATTAACCTTTTTAGTTTTGGGCCAGAGCTTTACAACCCCAATACTGACAGAGACAAATTGCAATTTTTGAGATGTAAACTACAGAAGATTATCTAAAACTTCATTGCAATTCCTGTCTGTTTTTCGTTGGTGTGTTGGTATCTGATTTTAACTTGCCTAGCAAAAAAAACAAAAGAGTAGTATAAACAAAAAAAAATGCACTCCTGCACTAAGATGGGACATATCTATTTACTCAAGTCCTGTAGGCAACTATGGGGCTGCAAGAATTTTCACAACATGGAGCATACTCTACCTCCTCTTCTATCCACTTCAAAATCTATTGTATCTCATAAGCTTTCTCGGTACTTCAGTCCCTCAACACTATAATTTAGCCAACTTAACTTTGATGTACATAAGACAAAAAATAAAAACTGAACCAAAAGTAAAAAGTGCATAACATTTACTAAAAATCTAATAAGTAGTTAAGATATTGCATACAGCCTTTGATATTCATTTTGATGGATCTCAGTTCCTCTTCTTGCTCATGGTCACAAGCACATGGTGGATATGTTGTCATGCATTTTCTGTTCTGAATTCTATTACTGCAATTGTGGGCTTCTATGTGTGCAATAGATAATTGCCAAAGATGCTCAGAAACTTGTCCTTGCAACTCTACTTACAGGTGGTTAGTTCTGAAAGCTGCTTATCCTTCTCAAGGGTTTCACTTGCTGACATAGACCGGGCACCAGCACCCATTACAAGTGAGGAATAGGATTTAAAATTTTAGTACCTCCTTCAGGGGCTCGAAGAGATACAGATGTCGTTGGAGCCTTGCCCCAGTATGTGTATGGAGTGACAGTAAAATCAAAGAGTGCAAATGGTTCCAGCCAATCTACTTGGTAGGATGGTACTGTCAGGTTATGGGGATGAAGGCACCTTTCACTCTTCAGAGGCTGTGAATGAAATAAAACAGAACAAAATAAAGGAAGACTTTTTTCCCATTCAGAAAGGCCTTCAGTTTTCCAAAATTCCCTTAGAAAGCTGGTCAACTAAATTAAAGCAGAGCTTCTCTTCCTGTGAGTGATCATTGTTTCACCATCTCCTGTGGCACTGTAGTGATGTGTAGCAATGTGTTAGCAATCTGCCCTCTGAATTTAAAGAAAAACTTACCAAATGCACTAAAATTAGGTGTGGGTGAGGGCTAGATTTCACTTTCAGGCAAAGGCCATCCCACTGTCAGCTCAGAGGACACTTCTCTCTCTGAGTTACTGTGAAAGGCTTTCTCACACATCTTTGAGCACTGTGAACTCCTTCCTTGGCTCTTCACACCCCAGCTGCTAGCCCAGAGCTACTGCTAAGCCCGTGTTCTTCCTGTGATGACTGCAGTGATGGAGAACCTGGACAACTTACATTCCATTTACAGTTTAGTTTTGTTCATGACCGATTTGTAAATGCTGGAGAGGAAACAAACCTAATTTCTGTTTAAAAAGAGATATATCAGCAAGTAGATGCAGTAATGTACATAGATAATTGGGAAGGATTGCATGAATATCCTCACTTGTAGAGCATTTGATCCCACGCAGTAAAAGACATCTCCCCATTCCACCTTTGTGGAGGGACTCCAAGTGATGTGAAAGCTTGAAGAATTTCCTTTAATCCTGAAGGAAGACTCTGGCACTGCATCTGGAATCACTTTTGGTGTAACAGACAAATTTCCTATCCATAAACAGAAGAAATAATAATAACCTAAAGAATGTGAGGAATAGGTAGACTTTTCAAACGTGACTTAAAACGTTAAAGTACTATGGAAAATCCTATAACTCTCCTAAATAGAATAAATTAATAATGCCACCATGTATTCTTTTTTTCCATACCCATACCATCAGCTTTATAATTGCACTTTAACTAAGCATATTTATTAAGAAATTGCTCTTGTTCTTATCCTTTGTCAAATACCTAAAGAATTTCAAGAATGAAGAATTAGAGGCTGGCAGTGAGGAGTTATTGATGAGTTTAGATAAAGAAAATAATGTACCTGGCAAAGGTTTAAGTGTTGTGTGAACAAGGGTAAAGGTTGTAAACTCTGCTGGTTGTGAGAAGGGAATGCTAAGGCTCTGATTTACTTCCTGGGTTGTAATGAACTGAAGCCTATTAATCCAGAACAGACGACCACTGTAGTATTCCAGTGCACCTTGAGATATTTTTGAAGTACTCCATGCTGCAAATTCTGTGATGATGCCATTGCCACAACTGTGAAAACATGCATGAAATTAGCAAACTGAAAACACAGGTGTAGAGAGAATAGATTTATGCAGTGTTTGACACATTTATAAGTTTCTCATAATTCAAATTCTTAATACTCATGTAGGAGACAGGAAAACAAAAAGTTTTCTTTAAGCTCTTTAAAGCAGAAAACGTTTCAGATATGAAACACTGCAGAAACACCTGCAAAAAAAAACCCAACCAAACAAACAAAAAAACCCTTTTCATTCCCTTGATTTCATTGGAAAACCATATTCTGATGCAGAAAAATGAATATTTTGAACAATCAGCTCATCTTCTCTCAGCAATTTCACCAAAACAGTCTACTTTACAGAATAAGATTCATTCTACTTCATTATAGCAGGAATCCAGATGAATTTGACATTGCTAGTTTCCTTCTTTAATTTATTAAACTCTATTAATATTGTCCTCCACTGGGATCACTGATGATTTAATCTGCCATGTATATTGTATGTCAAAACTTAAAGGCCTTTTTAGGTCCCAATTTATCTTCTGTGTAAGGGAGTAAATATGTTGTTAGAGGCATCATTTTGCCATCTCAGATATGTCTTTAAGCTTAGACACATGTTATCCAAAACAAATTTGGAAAAGCTTTGACACACCATCAGGTCCATTAGGGTGGATTACTTCTAATCTCTGTATTCTGTCATGTCGGGCACAATGATTTATGGTGGCCAATTGGTTCACAATGGGGCTGCATGTTCCAGCTAAAACTAATCAACATATTTTTATTTTTTAAGTATTTACTATTAATCATAACAAGTCTAAAATGAGTCAGAAAATTCAGCTGATTCCACACAAAGCCAGCCCGCAACATTATAAGCACATGTAAATACAGATGCTGTTCAGACAATTTTAAGAAGTTTAATCTGATGATTGAAAAAAAAAATAGTGGCATTCTTCATATGGAAAGGAACAAAACTATAGTTCACAAACCACTACTCATCATACACTTGGCAGTTGGAGAACAAATTACCACTTTTCTCAAGGTCTTTGTATGCATTCAAGCTAACCCATAAACATGGTTTTGTTATGTTTTGTCTTTTTTAAACTTCACCATTTAGGAATAAAGTAGCCATTTCATGTTCAGGATGATGAAGACAAAAGCCTGCTGAGTTCTGATTGCTCAGATGAGAAAATGGTGTCAGTTTGAGTCCTGAGCTTCATGCAAGATGAACAAGTTACAGAGCTCTAGGCACTTGGAAACTGTCAGATGTTGTAAATGCCAACATAAAATAGATGATAAATGGTGATTATTCCCTAAAGCTAAGTCTAAACATTAATGAGCATGATCTCAGTTAAGCTGAGCTTCCACACTGCATTTCTCTCACTGTAAGAATGTGTTACCAACCTTCTCAACATGTAGTTTGCAATCAGCCAGCTGTGATCATTAGCTCTTATTTTTGTTCATTGTTAAATTAGTAAATAGTGTGTTTAACATTGGACAATTTTTTTTCTTAAGGAGTATCACAAAAGCTAGAACATACAGACTTTCTTAACCCTGATATACATTTATTTACCGTTCTTTGCAGAGAGAAGTTCTGTACAGATTTAGACATAGACTATCTTGCACAAGCCAGTAAAGAAAACCTTGCGTGAGATCCAAAGTTAAACCAACCACCTAAGAAAAAAACAGTACAAATGGCAAGTTGAACACATTTTCACTTCTGAGGTAAAAGCCCTTAGGCATAACTGTTGTCTAGACAACTTTGTGCGTGGGTATTTATTGGCAAAAATAACATTACTACCATGAATGTTTATTTTAACACAAAACAAGGTAGCTCTAGAAAATAATCAGGTCCTTGGTGGACACCTATTTATAGCAGCTTATTTTCTAGATAACGTTTTATTAACACCTGTCACAGTGTTCATCCCTGGACTATCTGAGTACTTCAGATAGGATGGCACTAGTGTACCAGTGTACCAAGTGATTAATGGAACTACCTATCGAAATCTCTAGAATACCTCCAGTGTTTTAACAATTTTTGTCTGAAACAGGTAGTTGATATCCAATCTGAAAGTCAGAATCACCTTTTAAAGGAAGTATTTCAGGTCTTTTGTCCTTATTTTCTGGCTTTGATTCTATACATAGAATATATAATGTGTTGCATTACTTATGGAAAATAGGTGCAAAATTTTTATTGATATATTTCATTAAGCAGGAAATTTAAATATTTACATTTTAGTAAATAATACATTATTTTCAAAAGAGGGGGTGTGCAGGAAATTAAACAATCTTCCTGTTCATTCCTTCAATGTTTTACCTTCATTTAGGTGAGGTGCAAGATATTTTGTTTGTTTTTGATAGGATCTAATATACAAGATAGAGCTTTATTGCTTTTGCAGTAAACAGCAGATTCAATACCATATGCAACAGTAATAGAAATCAAACATCTAATAATCTGTTCTCCAAATAAAAAAGAATTGCTTCCACAAGTTAGTCTGCTAAATGTTATCAAGTTTAGTCTATGTTATATCATTAGCACAGCTTACAAGTTGTTAGGGGCCTCTCTGAACATGTTTTCCAGCAGCTCTCAAACTTCTCATCCAAACACTAGTTGTAGCTATTCTTTTACAAGCTTAAATTTCCATTATGGATGTAAGTGGAACAGCCTTTTTTTCTCCTAACTCTTCATTAATAAACTGCAGAAGATGATGACAGGAAAGCAAATGCTGTATCACTTAGTTGTCTGTTGCTCCTTATGTAATCACATTCTTGACATATTTCTGTTGACATTGTATGTCAGAAAATCAAGGTTTGAATGATTGCTCCCGTAGGTTGTCCTGTTAAAAATATCTCACAGCATGTATGTGCCTGAGTGTATATTTAGTCAACCACGTTATATTTTATCCTGTTTACCTATTCTCCCTCCTATGCTTAACACCAAATGACATTTTCCTGGATTTATCTTGCTTTCTTTATACATTTGGGCTTTTTGTCCTTGCCCCACTTTTTTTCTGCCACTGTTACATTTTCCCATAGGTGTGTCCATTTTCTTTCTCCTAATCCCTGGTATCACCATTAATAAAAGGCAAATAAATAATTGTACTATTCATCTTCAGGAGTCAGAAAGTAATTTAACATCTCCCCTTCTGTTATGCTTCAAAAACAGAAAAACTTTTTCCAGTTCATGAGAGATATTAGTTTCTGAACACATTATGTAGTTCTGATGATGCAATGTAATTTAACATCATAAGATACAGTATAAATTTATCTATTTGAAATACCCTTTGACTAGAAATACTATGAAACGACACCCAGAAGGTCCTAGCCCCTTCCAAATAGTGCACTTTGCTGTTTCCTTACAAATTACTTTTGTTCCAGCCACTGTACAGCATAAATGGCTTACTAAGTGCTTTGGAAATTCTACGCCAGGTCCTAAGTTGGTATAAGACAGAATAACTCTGCTAAAATCAATCAAGCTGTGTCAATACACACTAGCTAAGCTAAACAGCTGACTGAAAAATAAAATAATTGTCATAATAGGTTCTAGTTCCTGCCAAAGAAATTAGACTTTCAAAGCTCTGCCTTCGTATCGGTTTAGGAAACCTGTTGTTTTCACAGTAGTCTCTTCCATTCCTATTCCTAGCGCTCAAGCTAAAAGTAATACCAGTAAGTTATGTGGAAAACATGCTTTAACTGTTGAATAACAACAATTAACGATTGCATCTGTGTTTTAATACTGAGGTAAGAAGTGCTCTTTCCAGGATAAAGAAGGCAGATACATGTTAGTACTTGTGCAAACATGTATTTGCATCTTCATACTGAGACAATAGGACCAGCTCAACAATACTGCCATTAAAGCATGTTGTGCTGCCCTTCTTTTTCTGATAGGTTTTTTTTAGGGTTTATTTTAATCAACAAACACCTGTAAGCTATAACTGGTCACTTCTCAATCTAGTCATTTTTAATTGGCTTTTTTCCTGTATGCATCACAGCAGGAGGTTGAGTTCAGGAAGTCAGTGCATAGATTAGGGCAGCAGAGAATCAGGAGAGGAGATGGTTGCTTGTAGGAGGTGTGAATAAGTGGATGGTTGAAGGCTGATATCACTGACGTAGAGAAAGGTGCAGAAAAAAATGACAGGAGCAGACAAGCAGTCTTATTGCTGCCAAGGTTCTTGAAAAGAGGAACAAGAAATCTGAGGTTAGTACGAGGAGATTAAGAGAAGAAGGTAGTAAATCAAAAGAGAAGGACAAGGAAGGCAGTGTTTGCCACTTAGAATAAACTGCAAATTGTGAGTCCTTTGAAATAGATCATTTGGAAAATATGTGATAAGTCTAGGTGTGCCATTGAGCTTGCACAGTATGTATTTTCCCATGAAGACACCAGCCAGCTTCAACAGAGAGGTGGGAGGCTAACACTGGAAGATATTTGACCCTTTGCAGCACAGACATTTCTATCATGTACAAAAGTTCTCCATTTCTTCTGTATTAAGGTTTACAAGTAGAGTAGGTGCCACACCAGAAAGAGCCTTCCTTCTTCCCAAGCCCTCAGGAATGTAACAGAGACCTGTGAGATTAGCTGGTCTTTCTGAATGTTAATTCCCTTTCATGGGCTAAACCAGGCCTGGCTTTTTTTTTAATAATTGGAGGAACACCATCTTCTTTTCCTTTGGGAAAGGGAATTGAAATGTTCTAGGGAATGATACAAAGCTAAACAAGAAAGACAGACCTCTAACATTGTAATGGGTCTTTAACAGAGAATCTGGCATCAGGTAAGATGGGAACAAAAATTGTATAACAGATGGAATAAAAACAAAGGCTTCTTTATCAAGAACTGTGTTTTAAAGAAAGGTCTCGCAGCAAATGATATATCTGTGCTGACCAGTTCTGTGGCAGGCAAACTCTGCCTCGCTCCAGCACTCGGGACAGAGGGTACAAGCCCACACAGGCTGTGGTTTGAGCTGAGAAGCACTGAGCTCTGCCTTGAGAGAGACTCCATAGAGTAAAAGCAGTGCAGTAGATGGAAAAGTCCCTCAGCCTGACCTGCTCAGGACACAACCTGGAAGAGGTTCAAAGGTACACTGGGTCTATAGTCCCAAATACACTGATTCCCAAAGTTCTCGAGTCCCTTTTAAGAGAATAAGGGACTCACTTGCCAGGGAATTGGGTCATCCATCATTTTACTTCTAGGTATGTGGGAGGAAGGGAAGAAGAAAGAAGGAGGGAGGGAGGGAGGGATATGCAGCTACTAAGACCCCGGCATATCTTTTCATGAAGTAGATATTTAGTCTCAGAGATTCTTCATTGCCTAAGCAACACTGAATCCTGCCTAGCAAGAAAGAATACAAATCCTATGTGGAGGCAGAGGCAGGATGGATTTGGAGAAGACAGCAATGATCTATGAGGAACCAGCAGTGAATCAAGGTTTTAAGAGACTAGATAGGACTTCAGAGAGGGTGAAAGGAAAAGAAAAGGCATGGGAGAGATCAGCAGAGATACAGAGATTGTGCAGGCCTCAGACACAAAAATGTCTTCAGGTAGGAAAGGGGGGTTAATGAACTACCACAAACTGCAAGGTCTTTGATGAGCCATAGATGGGAATGGCATCTCTATTTGCCCTCTACCAGCCTACTCCTGCAAGTAGGAGGAATATTCCAGCTAAAATGATAATCCCTCATATCCCTTTTTTCCCCCTGTACTGTCCAATGCACTCTTGTAAGAGGCCCCCTCTCCATCTCCCTGAGGAGCTGCTCTGCTCTTCACAGCCTTCTGGAGTTCCCCATGAGCCTGGAGCAAAGAAAGAGGCACCAAGCTGGTGCCAGACCTGCATCTGACTTGGGCAAAGGATAAAGAGAAGATGGGGAAGGGAAGGGGTGGGTTGAGAGAGGAGACCCTTGACAATTCTCAAATTATGGGACTTGCTGTTCCTGGCACCACAGGAGGGACAGGATGAGGCAGGATGGAGACTGTCAGTGGCACCCTCCTCAGCACTGTGGCATAAGTGAGAGAGCTGTGCCAGGCCTCAGCAGGGACCAGCTGTGCTGAGTGCAAGTATGGCACCAGCTGCCATCCCCTCTCTCATCAGCACAGACAAAGCCTGTCTCTACAGCAGCACCTCTGCAGCCTGAAGTGCAAATCTGATGTCCCTGGCAAGTGTCTTGCCCCATAACTGGCCAAGTTAGGACCTGCAAGCTGGGCAACATCACAAAATAGCAGGATGCTATGGAGCTCTGCCTACTTATTTTGATGTGAAAGATGGAAATGACCATTAGACTTAAATCGTTTGGGGAAAAGCAAGTACCTTTCACACATGGGAAGGAGCATCATTACAACCACAAGGAGATCTCTAGTGTCACATTGTGTTGCAAGCATCAGAATTCAGAATTATGAGCCACAGTTTTAGTACAGATTTACATCACTTAATTTTTACCCTGTTCTCAGAATGATACAAAAATATTGCAAGTAAGCCATGTTATTCTTCTGGTCATAAAATGCCAGTTTTGGCAACCATGAACACATGAACCTATATTCAACAGAGCTAAATATTAAAACACACACCAACCCACCTCCCCCCCAAAAAAAAAAAGAAAAAAAAAAGAAAAAGAAAAGAAAAAAAAAATCAGTCACCTGTTTACCAGAAAACTGTAGCTGCTCTTGTAATATCAGATGCTCCTCTCCATTTAATCTTGTGCTCTCCACTGAATACATTGTGGCCCAGTACAAATAGCCATTTACTGAATCCACTACTAGATCCTTCACTGGGAGCATGACATGAGCCACAACATCCATATGGCCCCCACCCAGTGATTTTCTGTATATCTAGGGACAAAAGAATTGCTTTTAGCGTCATACTTTAATCATCAGCCATGATCAGTCAAGTATACAATAGTGACTTTTCCATGGCCATTTATCAGAAGCCTATGGAAGATGTAGGCTTTCAAAGCCTAAACCTTTTGCATTCAAAGTATAAGGATGAAGAATAGCTCAAAATTATTAGTTGATTTTTGCCAGAAAGTAACAAAAGAAAAAAAGCTGAAATAGCTTTTCCCTTTCATTTTCCCAGTTTTGGCAGCCTTCTGTCTGACAGAGTTTCTCACCCACTTCATATTCACTATTCACAAGTGTAAATGAGGGTGCAAGGCAGTGTGAAATCTGGCCTTCTAGCTCCAGTTTTTAAAACAGCTTCTGACTTTGCACTTACAAGAAATGAACGGCATAATTTGACAGCACTGCATAAATTAGCACTACAATTTTGAAGTCACATACCTTTTAAATAATTCACATGTCAGTGTTCCTGATATAAGAGTGTACAAAGTGCATTTGTAATTATTTTTTAACTGCAGTGATCTGCAAAATATCACAGTATAGAGGTCAATCTTGAAAATCTCAGTGTAAACAAATAGTGTCAAATTTGATTAAAATAAAGTCCATCCACTCTTAGCTGAGATCAATTTTGTGGCCTCCATTTTCACTATCTTCTCTTATTTTTACAATGTTGAATCCAACAAAACTGTTGATAGCATGTTTGATTTGCCTTTTTTGCACCTGGTAAATTCACTATCCTGGATTAGTGAATAACAGTGAACATTTTAACCCAAACTTTTGTGTAACTCTGGAAAATCACATCAGGAAAGAAAGGCCGCCTTGTTCTACACTATCATAGCAAAGGTCTAAATGCATCTCGGGTTGCAAGAAGTAGAGGTTATCTTCCTAAATTCTGCCTTACAGTCTTTTATTTTTGGCTTAATGGAGGTTTTTTTCTCTTAAGAAGTGCAACTATACTTACTGTATTTGCTTTGCCAGCCCAATACAAGCATTGACCCAACCAATCAAATGCCAACATCCTTGCATCTCTGACATCAGGTACATAAGTATTCTCAGTGGTACCCTTACTTTTGTTCAACGACCAAGTCTGAACTTCCCCCATGGAATTAATCCAATAAAGAGTGTTATTATACCAATCGAGGTCTTGGGGAAAAAAAAAAAAAAAAGATACTAAACATTTCACAAACATGCAAATAAACCCCTCATATTTTTTAAAGAATAAAAAGTAGCCAGACCCTTCAGCTCTTTAAAAATAAATACAATTGCACAGTTAGGCTCAGCTAACATGAAGATAGATGTTTCTTTATAGGAATATAATGTACACAGATAGTACATGATGACTGTAAAGCCCTGATGACTGTAAATGTATGACAAGCACATACTGGGATGCTGAAGACATAACTATTTAGGTCAGAGAGTTGATTTTAGCTCTGCTGTAACTGTGGTGATGTCAGTAGGGTTTCGCTAGGGATTCATTTAACTCATAAAATAGAAGAAGATGAGCACAAAGGCTTGGCTCAGTGAAGCTGCTGCACTGCATTGCACTGCACTACATTTAAGTCTAGACTGCTGCAATAAGAACTCTTGTCTTTCAATTCTGCTGATGAAATTTATGGAAACCTAATAAATTCCAACAAGTCTGTAGCAGGAACACGCAACTTGTTTAGTATTCACCTGAAATGTTTCCTATATGAGGATAGAGGAGTTCTCCTGGCCCATAACTATCCAATCGCTGCTTCCAGAGACCTTCAGGCCCCACTGCCAAAATATATGGATCTTCTTCAGCTGATAATGAAAGAAGAGAGCAGTTCTGCACATTAGGAAGAAATTTGGGCATAACATTTGTATTTCAGTAACAGGGGTTCTTGTTCCTGGAAAGTTACAAAAGCACCCTTAACACTTATTCCTCAGGAATAATGGACAGAGAAATGCATGAAAATATCATAATTTGACAAACTCAGAAGTTAAGGGCAGGTTTAAATGCAGAACAATAAGACATTCTGAAATCCTATTAGATGCTTAAAAACCACTGTGTGTTTTGACCTGGCCTTACCAAAGTCAGGCAAAAGTCACCCCTAATCTTAAGAGCCAGTCCAGCACCTTAAGCTGAGTGGTATTTTCCCTTCAGACACAGGTTATTATGGGTGAACAAGGTTTCAAACAACATTCCAAAGACCTAAAAATCTCAGAAATTTCACACACATTCATTTCCTCTCATTATCTATGCTCAAACCAAGGATTTTCAGCATTTAGTGAGCTGCACTTTTCCATGATCTGTCATTAACCCCCAAGTGTGCAACCCACTTCATCACAGAAAGTTCTTTACAGAGCACAGGAAAGGAATAACACCTCTCATACCGTTCATTTGGTAATGTATCAAATACTGTGTTTGATAGTGTATTTGCATTAGAAAAATGTAGATAAGTAGCAATAATAAATGCATAAATAATATTTAATACCATTATACTAGTTTAAGAATCTCACTGCTTTGACTAAAAGCAAATTTCTTTATCCTGTGTTCTTTAATGTTTGTAAGACAAACCTTTCTATGTCCCTTATTTTGCAGTCTTTGCCCAGACTCTGGGCCCCACCAGGTGGACATCTGTATATGCAACTCGTTATTCATTTTTCCTGTGTGACAAAGTAATTCTCACCTTCTTCTAAAGTTGTGCCTCTAAATGACTCTGACCATGGCCCTGCACCAGCAGGAGACACAGCTCTAACTGACACTTCATACACGCTGAAGCTGGTCAGACCCTTCACTGTGAGCCTCGTGCTACTAATATTCGAGACAATCCATTTCTCCTCAAATGGGTGTTGAGATGACACTTTCACATCATAGGTCCATTGCTGCCAAGCAGATAAACCTGTGAGAAGCAAATAATCATGTTATTACAGAATAGATGGTTGCAACAGATGATACATGTTCTTTGAGAAAACTGTATATTGGAGATTCTTTTCAAAATTGCCAGTATCAGGGGAATTGGGAGATGGATAAATTAAAAATGCACACTCTTCATCTCTAGGACCAACCAAGAGTAGTGGTCCAATCTGCCATGAAGGATGAAGTTGGAAGAACCAAAATTTTCCCAAACCAGGTAATTATTTGCTGGTTCTATACTCACACAGAGAGGAGAGAAACCATACCACAGTCAGTGATCAAAAGTCATTACATTTCTGGTATGCATGTTCTGTGTGATATCAGCAACCATACCATTCTTAAGATGAAGCCTTGCTTAAAATCCTTGGAGGGGACAGATGAGTTACCAATATACACTTGTATCAATTTAGACAGTCAGTTTGGCTGTTTTATTGGCAAATTATGGCTTACATTTTTCAAACTGAGGTAATTCCACAACTTCTATGAGGGCCTGCTATTTAAGTCACTAAAGCTCAAATCAAGAAAAGGGAAACCAGAAAGTTATTCTTCTATAAAGAAAAGGAGTGGACTTTCAGAGAGAAACAACTGAACTTACTGGTTCCAATACTGTGTTCAGGTGGTCTCCAGCTGATCACAGCTTGGTCCAATCCAAATAACACCATGACAAGACGAGGTGTAGTTGGTAAAGGAAAAGGTTGAGCTGATGCTCCATAGAAAATCAAGTTGCCAAAGCCAAAGTATTCTGGATACACCAAACTGCAATCCACAGTGTACTCATTGAAGCTAGAACTTCCTGGAGAGACCTCCTCGTGGAAAACTGCAGAGCCATCTGTGACTGTAAATGTGTTATCCTCATAAACAAAGCTCTCCACGTCATTAAATGGCACGTGTGATCGCAGTATGCGAAATTCTGAACCATCAAGAAAACCTGACACAAAGGCACGTTCTGTTTTGTTGAAGAAAATGAGTCTCTTAGATTGGAAGTCGATCATGAAGGCTCTCAGAGAACTGGATTTCACTACTGGTGAAGCTGTGGAGGCAGTGCCAGGAAAGAGTGGAAGGTTTGCTCTGTATATGCCATCCTCCAGGAGACAGAAAATATAACTGGCCATGGAGCAAAATAAACCCAAATAACTACAGTGCAAGCACTTTGTGACACACATATATTTTAACAGCTCAGATATGTGCCTGTCTTTATGAACATCAGGAAAGTGCTTTTGGTTGTATTAATATATATATACTGTACTGCAAGAAGTAAGCACATAAATTTTTACTTTCTGGGAATTTTGATAGCAGATTATTGGAGAATATTCTTCCATAATTCTTCAAGTGTTAAGCATGACCATCTAAAATGCATAGAGATTCATATCCATAAAAGCATGAAATTTCTGAAACCCAAATTTCTGTGCTGGAAATGCTTTATCTCCTCTGCTAACACCCTAAGAAAGAGAGTGCAGAAAACAACACTGCGTGGCACCACTCTTGTTTCACTTGTTTCGTAGTTTCCTATTTGTTACCAATTGCACTTCTGTTTTGCTAATGCAAGTGCTTGGAACAGGAACCTAGATGACTAATGAAGTGGAGAAATTTAGAGAGGAGCTTTATAGCACCTTTGACACCAAGTTCTCAAAGGAGGACACTTACCCATTATAGGGATCAGCTATAACCTTCCTAGGAGATGTCACATGAAGAGGAGTGATGTCTTCAGCTACCGTGCAGTTCTCTAAATGGCAGACATGTATCTGGCAAATGAGAAGAAAAACTGGTGATGCATTCATAGGGTGTTTGCTAATGAGCAAACAAGCTGACCCAAGATTCCTTCAGGGGAATCAGGCAATGAAATGGCTCTTTCACAGTCCTAGGTCCTTCTGGGCTCCTGAGTTGTCAGTTAGCCAAATATAACACTTGTACACAAGCACAAATGCAGCCATGACAGCTTACCCTGAAAGAGCTGTCTGTCATCTTCTCTTCCTACCTCTAAGCTGGAGGGAAAAGCCCAATTTTGACAGTCTAGGCACACTGTACTTGGAAAATGATCTGGCAGGGAAGGGAAGTGCTTTTCTGATTCTGGAAGCAATAACTTGGGATTCAGAACTCTCTGCCATCAGTCTGTTCATCTGCAACTCAGTTGTATCTTTTTATCAATACTGCTTTTCCTGCTCCTTGTTCCCTGAGCAGTAAGCAAAAAAATCAAAGGTGGTAGGAGGATTAAAAAAAAAAAAATATATCCTAGTAACCATTTAGGGCAAGTTTCTAGTCCTTTGTACATTAGGAGACTACATAAGTACATGCAGTCTCTTACCATTAATGTAATTGATATTTTATGAATAGGAAATCAAGTGCAGGATTGCCATCTCCATTTTTACCTCAGATTGAAGCCGTTGTAATCAGAGCTGTCATCACTGTATGAAACACTTCCCCTTTTAAACATCTATTGCCAATTATGAAGGGCATTATAATCACTAACTAGTTATCTGACCACCTTCCTGAGACAGATTAGGAACCGAAGAGACTAGATGGGAGCTAAGTGGAGAAACAAAGTGCCTATACTGGGTATGAGGAAGGCGTGAAGTCAGTCTCAAAAATAAAGCAGTTAAAACTAAAACACTTATGTCCTAAGGAGAAAAATAAGACACTGAGACAGAGTTCCATGTAGGGGGGTTACTTTAAATATGACCTGATACTCAAGTCTTCCTTTTTTTTTTTTTTTTAAATTATTAAATATGTGGATATTATTGAGGTTAAAAATGTATTTCCATAAGTATATTTTGTGCATACATATCTACATATAAACCATATTTTCTCATGTAAAATGAATCACAGTAGTGGTTCAAATTAAGTAAAAAATTGAGTAAGCTCTAGAACATTACCTTTTCATTCATGACAAAGTACATTCTATGGTAGAGCCAGTCTACTGAGATGGATGTAATATTCCCCCAGCCAGCATAAAAGAGCGTTAGGTCAGATACATCAGACATATTTGCAACTCCTTTCATCCAGATGGAATTCCCCTCGGAAAAATAGACAACTTGCTGATAAATATTCACAGAAATTCCTAAAAATAGAAAGATATGTGCACACAGATAAGAAATAATTATCATATTTTCAACTAATATTTCTACTTGCCTTAAAAATATGTATTTTTCAATCTGCAACTTGTTGTCATAGGAGAAAAGTTAACTGATTTTCTCCTCTACTTCTAGTCTTCTTTAAGATAATAAAGAAACTTTCCCATTTGCTATGTAAATGACATTATTATAGAGAATTGCCCTTCAGAAAGGTAATCAGACAAAAGAAGATATGTAATATGCAAACCAACACTGATTGCCCCTCTACAGGGCAAACAGATGCAATTGGCATCACCTCACAAAGTACCACTCACTCTAACAGTCAAGCTTGACATAATCTGTGCCACCCCTGCACTGTCAAAGGCTATTTAGTCAGGGGCAACATTTTTTCTCTGGAGTCTTTGGCTCTGTAGAATTTGGTAAACACAGATTTCCACACTGTCACCAAGCAGCAGTGATAAGAAACATTAAAGCTGTGAGGAACTTGAGATAACAAGGTTGTCTGGTGACTTGGGTTACTAAATCCCTCATTAGTATGCTAACACACCAGCCAGCACCTTTTAGCACTTGGTATTATTTTATTCTGAAGTTAGGAAGCACATCCCCATATTCATGTTAAGAAAATATAGACATTAAACATGCATTCATGTTACCGCAATTTAGATACCTACAGTGTAAAAGTCTCTTTCTAAAGCAGCTACCTAAATACAGTGAAGAAAAAGTTGCACTGGGGAGAACAATTCATCTCTTCCCAGTGCCTGTCACTTCAAATAGGTCGAATCATATCCTGAAAGTTCCCATTTCTCCTGATTGACTATAAAAGGAGGATAGATACTGTCTCAGGCTATGTGAGGTGCCTTCTGTCCTTGGTGAACACAGAGGTCTTAGACACACTCGACAGAAAAGGAGAGACCCAATCAGATTTTACCTGTAATGTGGTGGTGTATAATATCGTCTGGAAGGCACTGAGCAGCTGCAAGGAAATATTCTGTGTATCTCTTCCTTAAAGAGTCTTTTCTGGATAGGAAGAGCCATGTTGCTTTTTCCTTAACTAAAAAACAGTGAAACTCAGAATTTAGATGACTGCAGCACAGAGAATAATGTTGCTGGCTCAGATACATCCTTATAGGCATGCACATACACGTGTACACATATGTACATGTATGAATATATTCTTACACTGGAATGACAGACTAAAACCTAAACTCTTTGAGTGTCAAAAGAATATAGAGTTATTATACAGTGCCTTCTGTCTCTTCATACAGGATGACAATGCACCACGTGAATTTCACACCATCATTTCCTGCAACAATAGCAAGTCCCTAGTGAGAAAAAGTAAGCTGGAGCAAATAAAGCCCTACTGACTCCTGAGGAAATGAAGGCACTAAGACATCCATGTGACGCCAGGATCCAGCAGAATTGGGATATTTAACCCCTCCGGACCTCTCTGAAAACCGCAGTGAAACCAGAATATTATCCCACAGTGCTGAGGAAAAGCAAGTCAATTATGTTTATTTCATATGTTTCATCCTGTTGAGAAGTGATTTATTCAAGAAACAAGTAGCTTTCACAGATGAAGATGATAATTGGATAGTATCATCTGCTTCAAACTTGATAAATTTAATAATTTTTTTTTTCTAATAAAGTCACAGAATTTAAAGTCAAGAAGGAGAGATTTGGTCACATAAGATGACTTCATGCTTATAAAGGTCCAAGTAACTTACGTCAAAACCTCTGCACTAAATCCATACCTTCTGTCTGGGCTATGCATAACTCTAAGACCGATTACCTTGCTTCTGAATCTCAGATACTTGAAAATCTATCACACACCCTGCTAAATTGATTCATGAGGTAGTTACCTTCATTTTTAAAAGTGGTGTATTATTTCAAGTATGAATTTGGCTGATTTCCATTGCCAAATCATATTTCCTTTTTTTTTTTCTTCAGTTTAAACAGCTGTCTGCTATCAGATTTCATTTCCTCATATGAGTATCACAAAACTGTGATTAAATGCTGTCTTCATTTATTCCCAGATAATCTGCATAGATTGAGCTGCATGTATTTCTCACATGATTACACACTGCAATTTTGATAATGATGCCTCCAGAGCAGAGTACAACAGGGCAATATTACATCCTCATCTCTTTTCAAGTAACATTTCTCACAACCTACACCAGCAATCAAATTCTTTTGCTGACTCTTCCCGGGGCTCAGATCTACACAGTTCAGTACCTGATGCAGTAACACCATTTCTGAACACGACACATGAGGAAAGGTTGCTCCTGTTCAGTGTTAGCACAGGGAGAGAAAGCACATGCCTGTGCAATTCAGTGTGAAACAACTGAAATTGTACATGATGACTAGTAAGGGGAGGTGGGGTAGTTCCTGATCCCCATAAAGTTTTTTTGGGGGAAAGGGTTGTTTGTTTGTTTTCTACCTTAAATTAATTGTTTGGTAATTGTATTGGCATAATGAATGAACATGGCCTGGACTTTTTGCAAATGACGCAAACATTTATGGCTCAGGGTCAGTCAACCCGAGAGCAAACCTCCATGGAGCCGCCAGGTAAGGATATATTAGTGTCTGAACCATTATTTAAAGAAAAAGAAAAAAAAAAAACACCACACTAGAGATGTAAGTTCGTATTCTCTAACCAATAGCAGAAGACTGGTGATTCAGAGACAGTTTTGAAGTGCTTTCATAGAGATGAAGTATTTCCAGGTGTTTGACAAGTGAATTTCTTCCAGAGGAGGGCAGTCTCTTTTGGTTTTTTTTTGGTAACACTGATTTCATTCTTACTTGCACTCTATCTCAAAGTGTACCTTTCTCTAGCAATTAATTATTATTTCTGCAGTTCTTTGAGAGATACCTACAGTGTATCATTACTTTCAATATTAATTAGTTCATATAGCAAAACAAATACCTTCATGAAAGAGCAACAAAAATTGATATGATCTCACATATTTGGCTTGAGACAACTGAGAAGTTTTGACAAAAGAGTTTCAAGTTATGTATTTAATATTATTAGAAGAAATACATTTGTTTGTGAGCTGTTAAAATCTCATCTGGAAAACAGAATCATGTTTTTTTCAGTCACCACCCCAGACCCCTGAGGTGTTTTTCATCTGTAATACAACTCAGGTCAAATCTGTTCGGGCTTGCCAGCTTCACAGGTCATTACTATGCTGTGTAGCCTGATAATGCCTACAGCTAAAGAATAGGACTCTCTCTGAAATGTTATTGACTTATCAGTCTACAACTCCTTGACATACATTGGTTACAGTCTAAATATTAGTCTCTTCTCCCAGGTACATGGCAGGCCAATGAAAATGAGTTTGTCCCCACGAACAGACTGTGATAAGTACTCGTGTACCTTTGGATGCTGGGGTTGTGATGTTGGCTTCAGCAGGGGGTCCAGCACCAACCTCATTAACTGCCACAATACTGAACCTATGGTAAACCAAAGAGACAGGTTTTGGTTTGCAGGTTTCTTTTGTAAGATTGCCTGAAAAACATTTTATCAAGCAGGGAAGCTGCTACATAAGTGTTTGACTTTTAGAAAATGGCCATTTAAATGCTCTGGGAAATTTATAACAAGAACAAAACCAACCAAAACCTGAATTGCCCAAAGGTGAAACAACAACCGAATATTCTAGATTTAAATTCAAAATAACTCTGCAGACTCAGAAGAACAACTCAGTTTCATTTCAAAGGAAGAACTGTATTTACCAGTGCCATCAGAATGCAGATTTTCATGTTTAATAAAAACAAAGGAATTTTTCGTGATTCTTAAAGCACTAGAGAGGACTGGTGTATCATTTCCTGAATATACTAAAAATGTGCCACACAAACTTAAAAAAAATAAAAACAACAGCTAAGAAAATGCAGCCTTCTGATGCTATATCAAGTTGCATATCCTTTCTCCCCATTTGACTTTTGCACAAGCAGCCAACTTACCTGGGATAACTCTGTTACCTCAAGGAAACAACCCTGATTTTGGCAAGAACATAAGTAAAGAGCATAATTGTGCAGAAGTGGTATTGAGGCTGTGGGCAAGAAGTGTGACAGCACACTTGGCCACATCCTTGTCTTTTATTTTTGTACCTGTAAGAGGTGTTTGGGAAGGTGGAGTAGAACTGAAAGCTATGCCCCCTTGAGGCTCTCAATAATTCATGATTTGCACTGGTCAGGAGCAAGTTGTATCCAATAATCAATCCGTTTGGAAAAAGTGGTGGAGACCAACTAACTTCAACAGTGTTTGGACTTGAACTCTGAATATCTTTAATGACAGGAGATGTTGCAGGAGCTGCAAAAGATAGAAATATCTGACTCTGGTATGGCATTTAAGATATTAATGGTTTTTGGTTTTTTTAAGTACATTTTTAGGTTTCCTACTTCTTAATTCATTTATACACCAATAAACGTTATTAGGGACAGCATAAAATTTCAGCAACAATTAACTATTTTTAATGTCCAGGAAAATAAGTGTGTGTTTCAGTCAAGAATTTAGCCTGCATAATTATACACAGAAGTGTCCAATGTGCCCTCACAATTTTGACCACGTAATTTCCTGTGCTTGCTTTTAAAACCAAAAGCAGGCAGGAGCCCTACTTCAAACAAAAAGAACCTGGGATATTCTAGTTTGGTCTTTTGCAGCTACCCAATAGACAACCCAGTAGACATCACTCTAAAGATTAGACATCAGTGTTTTCTGTAAAAGAAAAAACAATGAAACCTAAATGTTTCTGTTAAAGTCCTGAAATACGTAATCGGTAGCACAGTTCATTACCTCCAAAAGCACGTGTCTGGTAGCTGGGACTAGATGGAGAATGGAGCTGCAGCTGAGACGTAATGATCCAAACTACTCGAAACACATATTCTGTAAAGGCTTGAAGGTCTTTGACTGTATATGAAGTTTCAGAGATTACCTAGAGTAATGCACAGACACAACTGGTTTTTTTGCCTTCCTCCCTCTGCAGCTACTATATAGGTTGCTATCAGGGCAAAAGAGGTCTCATACAACAACATACGTATTTCAGGATAAAAAAGTGTAGCATCCTAAGTTTAAATAAGAGGGAATTCTGGGAGTTATTTTGCTCATAGACTTTGATTTTCAATCTTTTCAGAACTTTTTCTCTTCTCTTTTCTTTAGAACACATGACCAAATCTAAACAATGAGCAGATGGAAAAAAGGATGGATGTAGTGTAACAGTAAATTTTAAGAAGGTAGTTAAAAAAAAAAAGCTAAAATAATAACTTATTATGAGCCATGTATGTTAAACTTCTGATACATAGACTACAGTTGTAAGATCCACAGGCTCCTAGCTACACTGAAATATTTATTGTCTGAAGTAATTGTTGCCTATTATTTCATCAATGATTCATTCAGAAGAACTTCCTGCTCAGCAGATTATCTTTACCTTTGATTTGCAGCAGCAACTTGTCATGTTCTGTAAATTGGTCCAATAGAGATGGTGGCAAGATAACAAGTGTGTAGTTGACGCAAAAGAACATAATATGAGAATAACCATACTGAGTCAGAAAAAAAGTCTTTCTAGCCAAGTATTGTGCTTTGACAAGAACTAAATATATTTCCCTAGGGAAAGGTGTTTAAAAAAAAAAAATAAAGAAAGCCAACAGCAATATTTCTCTTGAATATTCTCAGTCTTGGCATTTCATAAGTGAGGCTCAATACGAACCTATGGGAATGTTTACATTTAATAGAACTCAATATTTTCATCCATTAGTTTTTCTAGTCACTTTTCAAGCCCTATTTAGTAATTTTAGCAATTTTAATATTAAGGAGTTTATAGTAATTTAACATCCACACGGGTCAGGAAGCAGTTGAACATTTTAGCTACACATTCTGTGAGGAAATACCTTCATTTGATAGTTTTGAACCTGCTACCTGCTAGTTTACATCAAGTTCCCCAGTTCCTGTGTTGAAGGAAATGGGCAATAATTGACCACTCTTCAGCTTCTCCATGCTACTCATGATTTTGCAAACCTCTTTTATTACCCATTATCCAATATTTAAAAAAAAAAAAAAAAAAAAGGACAGAGAAGAGCCTATTGCCTTGCAAAGTAAAAGGAAGTGTCCTTCTTTACCTCTGTGTACCTCCAGTCTCCAGGGAGCCAACTATACTTCCACTGGCTAATATATTTCACCCCAGAGATATTAGCTGGCTTCCACCCTAATGTGACACTGTGGCTTCCAATGGCAGATGCAAATGGTGCTCTAGGCTTGTTCAAGTAGTCTGAGGGGAAAATAAAATGCAATGGTAAGAAAAAAATCTTTCATGGTAATCTCTGTGTCTCAAGGGTAAAAGCCTATTATCCCACACACCTGAAAGCAGTGAAGCCAATAAAAACACACAAAAGAATATATTGAAAATGTTGCTGAATAAATCCCATAACATTTTAAAGACAGTTTGATAAGTAAGCCTGCAATGGGCCAAGTTCAGCATGAGCAAATGTGACTACAACTCTGCACTTACGTAAATGCACTTTTAGTTACAGGTACTTAGTAAAATTTTACTGAATAAAAACCTAGAGAAGGTGTGGGAGGCCTCTGAAGAGATTTTTCAAGGGAATTATTTCATTAGCCCTACATCAGCTTAAACAGTTGAGACTGGACTCAAAAATCTCATGTCCATGAAAGAGAGGGAAAAAAAAAGCCTTACTCTAAGATAAACTTCAATGTATTTGTTAAAGGAAAGAAGAAGAGTGATAATATTCTGATTAATGAAAATACTCCAGTCCTCCCTATTTTTTAAAGAAACCTAGATCACAGAACCAGACTATAATCTTAAAAATTAATTTATCAGACTGTCAGTTGGACAGAGGACTCTATTCAGACTTACTTTGTGCTTCAGCTCCATATGCATCCTCTGCACGGCTACAGCCGAACTTACAGGAAATTGTCTGTGTAGGGTACAGAACTCACTGGTTAGCTTTGTGTAAAGGCAAACTTCCTTCCCAAATCATGCAGACACATTTTAAATACATACAAATTCTGTGGGCATTTTGCATATATACAAACCCTGCAAAAATCATTGTATTCACTCTAAAAGACAGCAGTACCATGAACTCACTCCAAAGGTTTTACTGAGAGCCTTTTTGTCAAAACACTAAATTAAGTGTTACCTCCTTACACATTGTCCCTTTGTGGAAAGGATGAATATGGGGCTACAATAAAGTTGGAAATAGACTTCAGAGATAACCATGGAGTTTAACCAAGGTTTTTGACTTGTTAGTGATATATTCCACATGCTGGATTTCCCCCTTTCCCACTTCAAGCATTCCTTATGAATGAGGTGCATTCTTACAGATGCACTTCCAGTGAATTTTCAAAATAGCCTGAAATCAGCAATTTGTAAGAGCAGTCGTGCCTAAGTCACATTTCTTTTTCAGTAGTTACTCCTTCTGGTACAGTTGTGTCTACAAGCTACAAACATATATCCAAGGGCAGTGAGCTCCACATTCATGTCCTAAGAACAGAAAATTCCTGACTTTTCAGTTTAGGTAGGGAACACAGACATAGTTTACCATGCATTATAGGTAGAGAACAGGAAGAAACATGTTCCAAGTGGGTTTCCATAGCTTTAAAATTACATTCTAGAGTCTTCTGGAAATCCAAAACTTTTGAGAAGTGATGGTTTGAGCTTTTCTAGGCAGGTGTTTCATTTGGGCTCATTTTATTCTTCCAGTTTACTTGGCCTATAAAATCTTGAAGTATGCTGCATACAGCAGCCACCTTTCAAGTGATAATTAACCTTTAGATCATTAACAAGCAATTCATTATGGTAAGTGAGGAAAATTTTTAACTGCTCTTCCTATGATTTGAGGATACACACTTTTGGCACCTTCTGGAAACGGATAAGACGTTATTTCAGACAACACAGTTGCAGCTGAGATAGATTGGAAAACTTGCTAAGCAATATCTTCCCATATACAATATCTCACATGTAGACATTCAGTGCTGAGTGCAAGCACTTAAAAAATTTTATCCAGTGTTTTCATACTCAGAGAAATGAAATTAAATACTTCCACATGAATTATCATAACTTAGCAGCCAAAGATCTGAGTATTAGCAGATATCAGTTATCAGCTGTACACTGGAGCTTTCATTTACAGCCAGTATTTGTTTAGTTGTAGAGGATTGTATTCTCAGATTACATTCTGATTCATAGTGCTTTCTGCTTCATTTAACACAGACATTTCTGAGCATGTGTGTTATTGTGTTATTCTTTTCTCTGATTTTTTCTGAACCTGAACCATATGCCAAATTTTTGCTTGAGGTAAGAGGATTGCAAAAGCTCCTAGCCTTAGAAATTTGGAGGAAAATTTATCATTTGTTCTATCTGAAAAAAATAAATCCTCATATATTCTCCATTCATCAGAAATGTCCTTGTATGAGCCACAGTATGCTGTCCTTTCTTGTGAATATTCCCACCAAATTCAATGGCTCACTCCTGCTTCCAAGTGAAAGGAGAAATACTACCGGATTTCAGTCCCAAGGAGGAGTCACACAACAGAACTGAGTTAATGTCAAAGGAAAAGTCTTACTCCCACTTCTTCGCTCTGCAGACTGCAATGACCTGATCCTCTTTGTGCAGTGGCATGATGCATGCCTGACCAGGTGGATAGTCAGGTCAATCAACTGATCCAGTGGAAAGATAATTCCAAAAAAACCCCTTGCAGTGACAGGGAATTTAATTGGCATATTGCATGATCAGGAAAAAAAAAACCACCAAAAGAACCAAATCAACAAACAAACAAACAACAACAACAACAATAAAAAACCAAACAAACAAACAAAAAAAAAACTCAAACCCAAAAGCAACAAAATCCCTTCATTAATCTTGTGTTTTTACAAAAGTAAGTTGGTTACTTCATGGACAGTTTCTAGACTCCAAAACCACTGTTTAGTGCATTAGTAAAACTTTTTTATGGTAACAATTTGATAGATTAAAAAGCATTTAAAAAATAAAAAGTAATCCTTTCAGTCAAATTTCCAGGTTGCCAATGGGTTTGTAATCCACTCAGGTCTCTCTCCAACTCCTCTGTCACCTGCTTGAAGTGTGTTGCCCCTGACTACGAACAACCTTTCTCCTGAGGTCTCACCAGTGCCAAACACAATCCTGCAATCATCTCATCCTTATCCTATCTCATCTTGCACTCTATGTTCATGATAAAAGGGCATTGTCTCTTTAAAAGCACTTTGTTGACCCACTTATCTTTTGTCTTCTAGCTCCCGCTCCTTGTTTTCACTTCTTACAAAGCTGGTATCAGACCAACCTTAACAAGCATTCTCTCTGGATAGTCTTTGATGGCATTAATGAAAAATTGGGCGAGCAAAACTCTGGTGAGAGCCTAGAACATAGTTTAAATAGGTCTGTACTGAGTTTCACAATGCTGAGATTAGTCTGCTTTTGTTACAGCAATGCTCTTTTCCATACAGCAGTGTTTAACACAAGCATGTCCTTAGCTACCATGCTGAAAAGAAAGGATTCAGGTGCTTAACTCACCTTCAGAAGTATAAAAAAATCAGACCAGAATTGACAAATTTGTATATCTATATTACTTTTCTTAGCACTATGTGGACACAGTAATAACTGAAATTGTGATTTTTTTTTTTTTTTGTACTGCTCTGATAGCATTTAACTTACCTCACATGCTCTGGTGTATGTCTCATTCTGCCAAGAAACAAATTAATAAAATACGGGATTAGTATAAATATAATCACAGAGTATTTCAAACAGATAATACCAATTAATTGGAAGTTGCTTACAGGGAAAGTACACTACAAAACCACTGGCAAATAATGAAAGAAGAAAAACCCTCACTTGAAAAATCAGAAAGTCAACACTATAACGATGCTAAGGATGAATGAGATTTAGGTGTCCAAGAGGTCCAGAAGAAAAGAGCATTTTAAAAATTATCATGACAGTTGTCCCAGACCAGTGCTAGCTCTCATCTGTCTGGTTTAGTAAAATCAAGAAATCAATCTACTAAAGACCATGTGCGTCATTTATATCTGCATGCAACTCTGAGACAGTCCTTGATAGAGTAAAATCCTGAAAAGCACCAGTTCTTTCTCACTGTCTAAAAATCTGGGTGAGTGGTTGAGTTTAATGAACTGTAAAATGCCCACACATTTTGTCAAACATAATGAAAACTTTTGATATTACAGGCAACTTGCATAGCAAGAAGTAGTAGTTTCCCAAAATGGAATTTATAAACAAACTGAGATATGATATGGACATTACATCTTTTCATAGAAACACTGCTCTGAGTAGATTCCAAATGTCTGTCATTGGATAAGCCATTTGATGGACTGGAGACAAGTGCTATAGGCAGTACTCACACATTTCAGTGGACAACTGATTTGCACCGTTGCATTCCAAAACTGACATCCCTGTGTGCACTGCAAAGACAGAGGATGGCTTTAAAAATTACTTTGAAAGCACATTTTTAAAGAGAAGGGATACTCCGGCTCTAATGGTGAGGTTATTTGTTCAATTTTCAGCTGCAGTACAACATTCTGCATGACCAAGTCACTTATCTCCTTCATGACCTGGCTCTTTAGCAATAAAATAGATATTTATAGCACTTAGACTCTGTAAAAAATATATTAAATACACCAAACATTATAGGTTCTTACTGTAAAAGAATTATCTTGTATAGTGCCATTCTCAGTGTAAAACCAAATACAGTGAAAAGGGAGAAAGAATAGAAGCTGTTTAATTCCCTGGTCAGCTCTGGTAAAGGCTGTGACACTCTCGCTTGGATTGAGAGCGCTTAAAGGGTAGCAGGACACGTGAGCAGACTGTGACTATCACCTGGGGAGGGTGCTCAGCTTTACATGGGCCTTGGGAAAGGGCTGATACATAGCTCCAGTGGCAGAAGGAGCCCTGGCCAAGACAGGCCACGTTCAGTATTGCTCTGGGAATGAGGTTTACTCAGCCAGCTATGATGCATGTGGCCAGTGCTCCAAGCTTCCCAGCTTTGTTTTAGCACCTTTTTTCTGTGGAGAAGTAATAGATCTACAGAATGCAGCACAGGCAAGCACAGTGGAAGGCTGTTCAACACAAGCCCCCCACCCCTGCTCTCCAATAGGCAAGCCACCGGCTTTAAAACCATGTGTTTTCAACAATGACATAAATATTACATGGTTCAGTTTTTATGTTGGACCTTTCTTGTTTCGTCTGTCCCACTTCTTGATGATCATGAAGGTTTTTCTTTTCAAAGGTAAGATGGAACAACTTTAGAAGCAGAAGAATCTAATATTGAGTATTGCAAAGCCTCATGAAAAAAAAAAATTGAGACTTGATAACACTAAGCAAAGATAATTGTAACCTAAACAGGAGAGTCAACCTTGCTATGTATTGTCATGACAACACAGACTTTTACGGTCCCAGCATCATAAATGACCCAGCCTCACTAGATACCAGGTGCGGAGAGGCTGCTTCCCACCAGTCTCTTCGGAAGATACTGATGACTGAATTGTCCAGCACTCTTCAAGGAATATGTATAACCACCAGCTTGAATTGCATTTGAAATCTGAACTAAGAAAACATCAGCGATGGATGTATGGAAAGCTCCTTTGGAAAGCTCATGTTAAGCTGAAGATCACCCATTTGAAGTCCTAGAAAACTCTAAATGTTCAATAATTGTAATTATAAGTTTTCTCCCACTGAATCATTGAGAAAGCAAAATACTTAACTGTACAGAGGAAAATGAATAAGACAGTCTTACTGATACACATTTTGCTGGTAACACTCACGTCAACTTCTTGTCTCAAAAATGAGAGACTGTGAACTTTGTAGATCACAAACGTGACCATGACTCACAGCAGAGATCCACACCCTTTACAAATTTTCTTTAAACAAAAGATATAGCCATGTCTCTAGTAATGTGTGCCAAATCTAACCACACAATCTAGTGCCTTATGCTAGACAAGCAACTGTGAACATTTGCTTTGACAATATGATCATTGTACCCATTATACTCAAATAGCAGTAACATAAAATGTCTTTAAACAACAAAGTAAATCATTACTCACTGCTCCAGAGATGTCACTAACATTACAGAGGTTATTAATTCCAAGTTCTCCTTCCTATAAGAGAAATACACACATTTTAAAAAAAAGGAGTCAGAATATTTCCTCAGAATTCTTTGATTAAGATATAATAAAGCATTGGTTTCTTGTGAAACAGATTTTCTTTGACTGATGTTTCCTCATCCGGAGAAATTTATTGTTGACACACCAGTAGCTTCTCACTTGAGTCTAATGTCAGAGTACCATCAGAGACTTTGGAGGAATCAGCTGGTGTTAATTAAATTAGCTCAGGTAGGAGTTTGGCTCTTATCTCCTGATTCTGGTTCACTGAGTCAATAACAAATGCTTCACAAATATGCTGGGCTTAAATGACAAAGCTTAATGGCTTTGGCCTCTGCAAGCAGAAAGACCTTCCTTCAAGCTAAATGCCTTTTGTCTGGCCACCTTTTGAAGGGTTTTACCCAGCCTCATGGTGACCTCCACCATCCTTCCTCTCCTGCCAAAAGTGCTCTCCAGCTAATGTACCTGGCTTTTTTTATGTAATTCAAAGTGTGCAAAACCAATCACTGTCTGTGAAGTTCAAATGAAGATGTATGCAACTACCTTAGAGAAGCTTAGCTCTCAAGTTTTGACCTGAAAACAGGTAAGAGCAGCCTTAATAAAACAACTCTCAGAAAGAAATTTTCAGCACACCTAGGCACATTGTGACAACACTGAGAATAAGTTTCACAAAGCAAATTTGAACACAACAAGTAGACTGCAGGAATAAAATAAGATTTACATCTCTCAGACTCTAAAATTACATTTTCCTCATCTGAATGCCTTACTCAATACATTCACTGAACATGAATGTGATTTTCCTGTCTTTCAAAGGTGAAAGGAAGAGCAACTTACTTCTTATTCTGAATAAATTTAAGCTTAAATCAAAGGATCCCCATTAAAGTTATCACTGTATGATAGGCTTCCATCAGGGAAGGCAATTAATTCTTTCACTGATGCAAGAGTTAGAACTAGTTTTAAAGGAACTGTCAGGAAAATGTATGAAATAAAATGGAGTAGGTGATAGTCCTCTGCAGTGGGTTTCCACAGTTAGTGCGAAGGCACAAAATATCCTTTTTATAAAGCAAAGATACATGATCCTCTAAATCACATCAACATTTCAGGCAAATATAAGCAAGGAGGCAATTCCTGAAAGCAGAATTATTGTTTGGATTTGAGAGATTTTGCTAATCTTTGTTCTGCATTTGTAGAGGGAAACATAATGAACACCTCTGTTCAAAGGAACATTAAAAAAGCATAAGACTAAGGATCTGACCATTAATTTTAATACTTACAGAAACATCCCCAATTTAAGCTAGTTAACTTGAAAATTAAGCTGCAACCAGTTCGGTATAGTTGTGCAAGCCACAGATTCTCAGACAATTTCTTGTGAATTTACAGTTTTCCTAGCTTTATAAAGAAAAGTCCTGGATTAGACAGAAACTAATTAATAAAGGGAATAAAAAAGAAAAAAAGTTTAGCTCCCCCACCTTCCAGGGTCTTTAGCTTTCATAGTAATTTCATTCAATCAGATCAGTAGGATTTCTTCTTTACCAGGTTCCAAAAATTCAAATGTCAAACAGTCGCTTTTACTGGAATACATTCTTTAAAATTATTTTGGAAGAACTGATATGTAATATAAAGTGACAAAAACCATCTGTGTTTCAAAAGATTAGGTGTAGTTTTTGAAAACTTACCAGGTTACTTGTACATAAGTTCTGACAATTCCTCGAGAAAGTACAATACCCTGCAGAAATCCATAGACTGCAAAAAAATACAAGTCTGTTTAGAGGGAAAACCCACAGGCAAGCGTTTCTCATAACTTAAACTTAATTTCATCTGTCAGCCTGATTCTTTCCTCCACTTGGCCGTGCAAACTCCTTTTAGTCTAGGTGATAGAGACGGAACTGTGAAATTTCTGCATGTCAGGTTATTAAAATATTTTTTCAATCCTTGTTTACACTCTGTTCCTTCAACAGCTTCTCAGCTTCCTGGAGCACTTGTCTTGAACTTACGCAACATCTATTTCATAGTTTCTTATTAAACCACTGAAACAAAAGAGCTGACCAATGAAAGTCAGTGTATCTACTTACACAAATATCATTAACGTAAAAGGGAGACTAAGTGCAATATTTTTAATCACGTGCTCCAAGCAACACGGAAACAGAGAAAGAATGGGGAAAAAAATAGCCTAAAGTTAATTTTTAGAGTGATTAAGCTATTTCTAAATATTTTCAAGTGAATGCAACTAAGAATATCTGTTTGTGATGATGAACAACCTTGTTAAAACACCCCTGACCATAACAGGCATGACAAAAATTTTAATTAATTTTCTATTTTAATGACCGTTTCCAAATGTTCCATTTCCACACCAAAATACCACTCAAAACAGCCTGTCTGCCTTCTGATGCAATCTAGACACAAACAAAATAAGCAAAGTCAAACTGCTAGGAGCTCTCTACATGAGTGGGCACAACTGTAGTAGTAAATTTGTCCCCAAATCATGGAAGAAAATTGAAGCTGATAGGTAAATCATGTATCTGATTTAAAGAGTGGTGAAGAGTTGGAGACTCACATTAAAGAGGTCAGTGGAAAATCAAGCTTAAGACACACTGAGTCCCACACATCTGTGCTGTATTGGCAGAGCAATTCACAGAGTCATTCTGCAGCAGAAAATCAATCCAGCTTACATATATATATGTATACAAAACAAATGCTATGTCATTTTGTGCATATGTATTATAAATCAAATTTGCTATTTTATAAATAATACAGCATTCTGATGATCAGTTGAAGCTGGCACATCCTATCAGTGCTGCTTAAAGGGGTACCTCCTTTTCCACCATATCTTTCTAAGCTCCATTCATTTACCAAGCAAGCATTTCTGCAGTCAGGCGATAAAACAGGTTAAGAATCTGGTTAACACTAACCCAGAAACTACAGGAGTGAATTGCTCAGCATTAACCTGATGGTGTTTTCTCTGGTTCAGGCTCTAGAACAACGCTCTATGCTGCTCTGTCCTTGCAGTGAAAGGAGTAAAAGCACCAAGGCAGGAGGAAAAGGTAAGCCATGCTGGAGACAGTCAATGAATCCTGCAGAACACGGGGCTCAAAGGTGCTCAGAGAAAGAAAAGGCTTTGTGGAGAGGGTTCCTTCCTTATCTGCCAGTTGCTGTTGGAAACATTTGGGGGGTTCCTTTTGCATTATCTCAGTGTCCTCACCACTACTCAAGGGAACTCCGAGATGAGAGTGAGATTTATCTAGAGTGATCTCAGCTTTCAGCTAAGGGCTTCCAGCTACACAGCTGAGGGGGAATTATTGCCCCATTTGCTTGTCACTTCTCCACTCCAAAAAGATGCTGCCCCCACTCCAGCCCATGAGCAAAGCTGCTCAAGAGGTTACTCCTTAGCTCCAGCCTAAATAGCCAGTTTAGTCTTACTGCTTAAACAGTAGCTCTCTGTTAATCCAGCTCATCTGGGCTGAAGAACCTTCATCAAAGCTCACGTGATCAGCAAAACTGAAGAGGAAGGTGGTAACAGGCAGATGTAGGCTGCTTTGGATGGTTAGGACATTTAGGACCCTCAGGATTTGGTTTCCAGGACTAGTAGTCTTTTTACTGTGTTTTTTTTTTTACTAATTTACTATACTAGTAAATTAAATGTACCCACACCTGGCATGGAATAAAGCACATCCACACTTTAAAAATAATTCATACCCCAAAGGAGGATAGAAGCAACTGCAAAACCCATGGGTAATGGCTCCTAGCTTTTACTATATCCCAGACTGTTTCTGGATATTATTTGGACTAGTGCTGATGTGAATCAAAATCAGACAAGAGTTCAGCGATTGATCTGTGTAGTCAATCAGGATTAAGAGTGATGGCTGGCATGGATTTAAGTTACTATCTTATATGTAGCACAAATAGGTAA
Organism: Pyrocephalus nanus; assembly: GCA_038380795.1. Classification (NCBI taxonomy): domain Eukaryota; kingdom Metazoa; phylum Chordata; class Aves; order Passeriformes; family Tyrannidae; genus Pyrocephalus; species Pyrocephalus nanus. The sequence continues at coordinate 49,528,799 of CM076260.1, forward strand.
ACGAACGTGTAAGTTCAAACTTTTTTAAAAAATCTTTTAATTACATTTAATTATTCAACACTTTTTTTGGTTTTGGTTTGGTTGTTTTTTTGTTGGGTGTCTCTTTTTTTTTTAGGAATTGATTGATTGTTAGGATGTCTTGGGTCTTTTTTTGTCATGTATAAGGAGTATGGTAGGAGGTGAGTAGTAGGTGGTGAGAAATACAGAATCATAGAATCATTATAGTTGGACAAGACTTCCAAGATCACAGAGTCCAACCTTGGTCTGAACATCACAATGACAACTAACTCTAGCACTGAGTGCCATGTCCAGTGGTTTCTTGAATACTTCCAGGGATGGTGACTCTACCAGATTAAGAATCTGGTGAGGAATACAGTCAAGGTGGGTCTGAAGAAAAAGTCCCCAGCACCATAAAATATTGGCATTTAGCTTTTAGGACAAGGAAATTTGGTTACTATCAAATACATACAACTAACCCTTTCTTTGTAACTGGAAAGCTTGGCTATTACTGGTGCTGATAATTCTTGTCAGTGAGTATTTGCACACTCATATATGGGTAGTGCATGTATACTTTGCACAAATGGGTTCTAAACATTACTGGTAGTTAATAAAAGAATAACATTAAGGACACCATTCAAACGAACAACTAGTTGAATGATGCAGAATTTTTTCTTAGACTTCCAACACTGTTTTCCACCAGGTGTCACTGTAGCATCCCATAAACCACGACTTTCAAAGAAAAAAAATCCAACTGAAATATCTCCTTTCTTGTTTGTGTTCCTTTGAATGCACAGATCGAAAAAATATTAACAGTCAACCGAGTCTTTGGATTTTTCACCTGAATTTCAGAAATTCTTCAGGAATAGAGTACTTATGGGCTTTAGAAGCCAAACTTTAAATAAAGGGTTTGCAATATGTGTAAATGTTGGAGTATCAAGTGTAATTTTTAAGTGCATTCCTATCATAACACTGCATCTTGACACAGAGCTGGGGATCCAAACTTTATAATATATTATTAATAACCTTGTTCTTTTTGTTACAGATCTGCTTACAGAACATCATTTCCTTCATCCCAAAGACCAGCATAAGGAGAGGATATGTAAAGGAGAAGATTCTGAATGAGGACAAAAACAGGGAAAACTCCATTACAATTCCCTACCTGAACAGCAGTATATATCAGAGCACTTTGCAAACTATGGACTCATCTTTCAAACCCTTTTGATATAAATAGAGCTATGTACAGACAAATAATCAGCCCTGATATTAACAAGTAGGGCTATCATATCTTGAGGAGAAACATGCACATTATTACTGCCAGTAAAACAAGTAACTCTCATCTTCTTTATACATGAAATTTTCATGATCCATGAAGACAAACCTTTCCTGTGTGTGAACATGTACATGACTGTGTATATGTATGCATGAATGGTACAATATAAGCAGACTAATGATCTAAGACACAGAGCTCCAGGGCTTTGCTGCACTGAAATTAACAATTCAAAGTGGGTTGGCAGCCTCCTCTAGCACACACCCTAGTGCACAGACACAGGCTGTTGCACTTACAGCCAGAAATATCAGTTGGGAAACATCTTCTGGGCTGCCAAAGGTTAGAGCCCAACACATTAACATCAACTGATGGCAACTTCAGGTGTTTTTAATACTACAGGACAAAAGCTCTCAAATTTCAGGGCAGCTCCTAGCTGACCCGGTCCTGGAGCCATGACATCATCCCTGCCCCTGTGGCAGCAAACTCCATCATAAAGGTAGTCCAAGCAGCTCAAGGTAATGCCCATTCCAGCAATTTAATTTTGATCTGCTCATACATGTGAATCAGGCACCTAAAATCTCTTCAAATTAAATACTTGTCTATGTGCTGCCACTTAAACACATCTGTCCACAGTTTCACAAAACAGCAGCACACAGCAGCAATTGGAAGGAGAATAAAAACAGAAGAGTGGTGGCTGAGGAGGCAAGGAGAGGGACACCCAAAGCCCACAGATGTCCATGTCTAATCTGGGCTGTTTGTATCCAGTTACATAGCACTAAAAATTCCTTGAAGATGGACCACGTTCGTGGGTCCTATCTTGATGTGGAGGAAAAGCTGGGAGAGGTGAGACAGCAGAGACTATCCATCCCTCAGCCTGCCTATAGGGCAGAGCAAGGAAAAGGAAAATCTCAGCTTTTACTTATCAGTTTCTAACTCCTTTGTCTTGGGGACGTCATCTTGAAAAAATACGTTGATGTGAAGTACTGATGTGAAGCGCTAGAGGTGATGGGTCTTTACTCTTTTCCAAAGATCACAGATTATTCCCCATTTTCCCTCCAGCAGTGGTCCCCCATTTTATTTTGAATTTCTCACTAAAGTAAGTGAAAAAGGACCCCAAGGGCAAAAACCTTCCCTTCACTGCCCAGGCCTTCCTCCTTCCCCTTTTATTTGTTAGTGCAGCAGCTAAGACAGCTGTTTGTCTGCCAATAGCAGCCAGTCAGTCAGAGAGCACTGCGCACAAACAGAGGGAAGGCCATACAAGAGAAACCCCCTGGAGTCTGGCTCAAGATTTATATCTATCTCTGCAGATTAGAGAAGTGGGTTTGGGGGGGAGGGAGAAGCAGACTGTTAAACTGGATCAAACTGGAAAGACAGTCATGCATGAGATACTTAGCTAAACCAGTCAGGAGACAGGGATTTGTTTCTATTGATCTGCAGTAATGATGACTAGAGAAATGTCTCATTAAAAAGTGTACAATGATGGATTTCAGACTAGGCAAGTTTGAGCTGTGGAGATTAGCAATACTGAGAGATGTGAAAGCTAGGCCAGGATAGAAAATACATGGAATGCTAAAGGGTAACATGGATCTATATGTATGCTGCTAAAAGATTCAAATCTGAAAGGAAAAGAATATATTAGGGCTTACTATGTTTGTGCAATCATCCTACATGACACCAGGGGAGAAAGAGAACAAGCACAAAGTGACAATAAAGCCTTTCTGTTAAGCAGGTAAAGCTTGTACTGTTTTTTGTATTGCTTTAAAGAGGATAGGTTAGCACAGTATTTGCATTATTTGTAGTATTTGCACAGTAAAGCTTTTTAGTGACTTGTTCAACTGTATTGTCTATTAGACATCTCCTGATTGTTACTAATCAAATGTGCAGCCTGAAATGTGAAGAAAACTAGATTCCAAGTAGCAGGCAGTGCAACAGTGTAAGTGTAAAATGGCCTGATGCAGCATTTCTGAAGAGGATTGCATGGAAAAGGTGTGCAAAGGTTTTTAGAGAGGAACAGAGGGAAAGAAGATTGCATACTACAGAGCAAGTGACTTACTGCTCTGAGCATATAGATCAGTGTATAAGCAGATATAAAGCCAAGATTAGGAGAAAAAGACAAAAGCTGCAGAAGCAATAGTGTAGATTACAGGATCTTTGTAGAGATCTTCAGAACAATCAGATGTTCAGCTTGCATAAACATCTCCCATAGAACTCTTTTATCTCTAACACCTCCTGGTTTCCATGGCATTCCCAAATACCTGAATATTTCATCTCCCAGTAGTTCCACAAAAAGAATTTGCTTATCCAGCAATCCAAAAGAAAGCCTATCTACATAGAGTTTCTTACAGATAAAGAAGCAAGAGTGTCCACTATGGAGACAGGATTTAACAGAGGCTGTTCTGACTATTTCGATCACCTGCCTGTGTGTGTTGCTGGAGTGTTGTTTGGATGTACTGCTTAGTAGCCTTTTGGTATATATCTAGAGTTTCAGCCCTTCACTCAAAAACTTCCTGTCCTCCTCTCCTTAGTTGAGCAATACCCCTGGGTACAGGCACTGAGACTGGTCCACAGGAACGAGTAGATCTCTTTATCTACACAAGCAAGAGCAAAGCTCCTTGTAGTAGGGGGAAAAAAATTAATAAGTTCTCAAAAATGTTTTTGAGCCTCAAACAAGCAGAGACTTGTAACAAACAGGTGAAGATTTGTCTGATCCCTGACATTCCCCATCACGTTCCCAGACCTCAGTTTCCCTGCCCTGCCCTAGCAGAGTGGTCACTTTCCCTTGCACCAGGTCTTGTGCTGTTTTGATCCTCTACTGAGCTAATTCAGGTCCCAACACAGCAGAAAGCCTTCACCTTGTTGTCAAGAAAGTGTTCTGCTAGCTCAGCAAACTGAATTAGCTCAACACAACATCAGGTGAGCACCAGGAAGAAGGGAAGTAAGGCCAAGAAAGAAGCCCTTTGACCCAGCTGGTTTGAACCTTCACTCTAACAGTTGCTATTGTTAACTAAATTTAGGTCTGATACATCATTGTCCCTTAACAGAGAGAAACCTGGGGTGCTGGGTCTGCTAATCGTGACATGTTTGTGATCTTGCACAACAGAGCTGTGACCTCTTTCTGCATTATGATAACACAAATAGTAAGAGTTGGCCTTTAATTGTGAGTACATCTGGACTCCCAAAAGATTTGCAAAACAATAACATGCTAAAGCTATAATGACAAACACCACCTCAAGGTAAAGCAGGCTAAGACCGGAGAAACATTAAACAAAGGATGTCATACTGGTTCACATGTTTATGCTCCCAAGATTAAAGATACAAATTGGCTTATGAAAAGTACATTATTTTTCCAGTTTTGCTTCCAAGCACAAACATAAGCACACATATACTTCTAAGGCTGAAAGAACTCAGTGGAGCTCAAAGAGAAAAGGAATACATCAGAAAGAGGAAACATCTATATCAAACTGGATATAAGAGGATCACTTATTTTAAAACAATAACTGCAATAATTATTTCTGAGAAAATTCTCCTGATTTGGTTATGGGGTTTGGTTTGGTTTTGGTTTTTAAATTATTTTAGAGTGAAGTTTGGCATTTGTACTAAATTACAAAGCAGAGAAAGGCTATTCTGTGAAAAAAGGTTAATGTGCCCTTTGGCAGTAATCCACAGCAGCAACTGCAGTAGAGACCATATCCTTCAACTTTCCCAGGTGTTTGTGTTCACTGTCCAGTGTACTGGTGGACATTCATCCTAACAGAAATTTAAGTGAAGGCTGAACATCAGAGGTGCAGACAAATGCTTTCTTCCATTGCTTTGCAAACTGAAGAAGTTGAGCAGAGTAAAGAGCTATGGATACAGCAATATCTTGAAATACTACAGCATCAGAATCTAGAAATCATGGGCCCAAAGGAGCACTTGACACAGCTGTCAATACAAGCTCCCCTAGTCACTTCAAGGTGCTTTAGATTAGGTCCAAAAACTAGTCTGAGGGAAGAGACTCTGCACAAGCAGGACTACTAAGCAGTAATGTCTCCTTTAGTGGAGTTTCTAGGTGCACAAAGAGTGCCCAGGTACATATACTTCAATGTCTCTATGTCAATCAAAATAGTTTACTGCTTTTTCACACAAGTTTTTCAGATAAATATAATATGTATGAGAAATTGTCTGTAAGCGTATTTTTATAAGACTAGTAAAATAAAATGGCTATGAAGATTTCCTTTGTGTAGCAAAACGTTAGCCTTCACTTGCTGGAACAGCTGTCTGCAAATGTTATTATTTTCTGACTGTGGTATCTCTGTCATGCTGGTTTTGTTTCCTTTGCTTCAGTGTTTGCTATTGTCTTGCATTAGTGTAATTTCACTGATCGAAACAACAACAAAATTCCTGGGACACTAACAGAGAACAAGGAACATCAAGAAAAAAATATTGGTTTTAAGACTCAAGGAAGTAAGTGAAGGTTCATGGTCCACCAAATCCAGGCTCTGTAACCAGTAGAAACCAACATGAAATTGCCTGCATGTGCTCCAACAGTGGTTTGTAACTGAGCAGAGGCTGAAGAGCAAGCCAGGCTTCCTGCTCCTGCTCATTTAGAGGATAGGATTTGCCTATCTAGATCCCTAGTAACGAGGCCACATTGGTGGGAGTGTGGGAGAAGAATCAGATAATGAGAATGAATCAAAATTCATTTGATCTCTCTCTTTTCCAAGTAAAAGCTAAAAAGTCAGCTAGAAGACAGTTCAGCAGTGCCAACATGAATCCTGATGATTGATAATTGTAGCATGCTCATCTTTATTGAAACAATAGGTCAAATACCTGTAAATGTCTAAATGGTACTGTATTCAAATGGAGACAGCAGAAGTCTGAGCCTTAAAGATTATGGTGACCCCTGAAGTGGTGCTGAGTCCTGGTTATTCCCCAATGAGCAGGGTGCTGCATGAGAAAGTCAGAAACTGCAGGGACTCGGGTCTTCTTTTGAGAAAAAAGGCATATGTTTCCACTGCAAGACTAGACCTGGTAATTACTGTAAAGGTTAGTTTTGCCCTGGTTGGAGCAGCCAATAACACAGCCTTAGCTGTGGTTAGCTGCACCAATACTGTGTTCAACATTTGGCACCTCTTCAGTGAAGCTGCCCATTTCTCTTTAACACATGAGGAACTGTGGCTGGATAGTGGGGACTGTTACAGGGACTTTGGTCACAAACGGAAGACAGATGTTCTCTGCCAGGCTTGGTCATGCCAGCTGAAGGTTTTCTCATTCCTAGATACTCAGAGCTGTTGACCCACAGCAGGAATGTCTTCAGTTGAAGCCATGAAAGCTTCACTCAAACCTTTTAAGCTGCTGTGGACAAATGTGTATGAAACATATAAGAAAACACATCTACTGCAGAGCCTTTAGAATGGGAACTCAACATGCCCATGCTGCAGGAGGTAGAAATTTAAATTAGGCAACAGAGCTACTGATACAGTGAATGCCTGGCCCTGGCCTTAACATGTGTCATCTGTGAAGGCAAGCAGTCCAAAGGAGACGAATTTCTGGTCTGAATCCACATGGGCAATCAGCCCAACTCTGCCATCCTGCACCAAAACCACCATCATTCTCAAGGGAAAGAGGGTCAAGAACATCTGATTTTGGTAGACAAATGTCATATTGGATGTAGAACAAACAATTCAAATACAGGCTGAATTTAAGTCTAGGAGGTAGACCTAACTCAGGCTCTACTACATATAGCACATTATGAAAAAGGTCTTTAGGACCATTTGTGAACCCTGGCCAAGAACAATGACCAGTATGCATGTCTAGCATAACTAAGAATACAACATCTTTAAATGAAAAGAAATAGACAGAAGGATGGCAAAAGGAATATTTGAGAAATTATACTGTCCAAATAAACCTAACTTTCAGGGATAAAAATTTTGATTATTGGTCATTCATCTTACGAGGAATGAAATTTTAAAATTGATTTGAGTGTTCACCTACATAATATATTTACTTTCTGTTGAGCAGTTATCTTTGACAAGGAACCTAAAGCAGGCTCTAATTTTTATATTTTAATAACAGCCACAAAAATGCATTGAATACTGCAAATAAAACATGAGAAAATATTCACTGAAGCCCACATTTTTTTGAAATTATTTTCAAAATAGGCAAAAAGGTCTTTATAAAAACAGATTATATTTGACCAGGTTTTTACATTTGATAAATAACCTGGCCTTAAAAGCAATTGACAGTGAATCCTTAAACTATATATACAGTTGTAACCCACAGCTGTGAGAGTTATGAATTACAAGAATCTGACTTTGTGATTCCATGGTGTGATGGCACAATGCTATGTAGAAAAGCTGCACAAGAAGCTTTTTCTCCATACATAGTGATTATTGAAGATTTATGAGCTATGCCTCCACTACGCATTACTGGCTTACTTCTGTGAAGCTCCCGAGGAGTGCAGACTTCCACAGGGCCTGAACACAGCACAGGGAGCAGGGATGGAGCACACCACTAATTACTAAATGAATAAGCATGATTCCCATCCCTCTCTCTTGAAACAAATCAACTGAATGGAAAGAAGGCCATCTCTGGTCTTACTTTTCAACTCCTGAGGATTTCAGCCTGAGTTCATATCACACCCTGCAAAAAAACTGCAACATGGCATGAACACTTGAAATTAGGAAGAAGAGCTAGGCCTGCTGTAAACAGAATGATTTCTGTTAAATCAAGCAGTCACTCAGCTCATATTTGCTTTCAGCTTTTAAGCTCTAACTTATATAGCCAGGTGTATAATGATCAATAAAACAGCATGTAAATTGCCCTCTCCAGTATACAAAAGTGTCATACTCTCTATATCAGAAATGGTCAAACTGCTTAATTGCATTCACTTTCCATTACTCCACACCTTTTGGAGGAATAATATAATTAGACCGATTGCTTTCTTTATTTAAATCATGATTCAAACTTAATTGGTTATTCCTGCAAGTGAGCAGGGGATTGCTTCATATTTTCAACAAGTTTTTAGCTCCTACTTGGATGCAGACTCATAAACATGAGTAAATGATTAAGACCACTTGTTTCTCAAGGAAAAAATGCAGACTATGCAAATTCAGCTGTGAACTCCCTCTTGAAAATCCCAAACGTGCTACAGTTAAAAATTACATACTACCTTTGCATTAAGGGACAACATCTGATATTTTGAAAAAGTATGAGGACTAATGCCTTACAGAAGCAGGAGAACTCTTTAAAACACCTATAAAAAACGAGAGCTTTGTCATTGACAAATTGATCAAGGATTCTAGCAACTAGTAAGTTATAAAATAGTAGGCTCTGTTTTGACAAAGAGTGTCATGAATTTCTAAATCACAATATTTTTTCAAGGCAACAGTAAAACAATATGTTTAAATGAAAAGGAGCATTCTGCCCCATATTTCTTGACAGCAGCATAACATGTTTGGTTGATTATCTTCAAAATCCAGATGACTAGCAACTTTATTTCTTTTTGCTTGAAACTAAGAAAAATTATGACCTAAGACTACCAAGCAGCTGTGAGAAATGGCAAAATATGTGGCAGTGGGACAAACGATTAGTCTTCAATTTGATCACATAATTACATCATAATAGGTGACATGATTGGATAGGTTACAGCAATTAAAGTGATGAAAAGTGCACATTCATCCCCTTTATGACTCTCATTAGAGTTACACCCAAGTGCTGCTGTTGTAGTGAATGAGGCTGCCTATCTCTTAGCATCCAATTATCCCATGGGCATTCCCTGCCAGTGCTGGTAAGAGCCCTGCTATCACTCCCACCCAGACAAGACCTATAGTTCTCATCTGCTGAAAAGACAAAGTCTTCAAGCCTATTGCAGTTTAGTTTTCTCTCCTAGTATTTATTGCCTGTAATTTCTTCTTCTATAGTCTTAGGGTCTAAGAATACTTATGGTCTCCGCCCTGGGGATTTCTGTTAACCAGTGTAATTGCATAATACCACTATACGGTTTCAACTCATCCATATGGGTGTGGGCAGTGGCCTATGCTAGTGCAAGTTAAACTGTTTCTTCTATCAGGATTTTTTTTTCTGTCTGATTCTTACCTCATGTTTGCCTTACAATACTAATGAAGCACTCAGTCAGGATATCCTCTTAGCTACTTGCTCAAAACCACTTCGAAAGTGAAAAGGTTATTTTACTAACTCCTTCACTCCTGTGCATTTTCACACCTGGAGAGGGACACTTAATTAAACAAGGATGGAAGTTGCTAACATGAACTTCACCAGAACCAAGGCTGGCTCTGAGAAAGAGAGCTCAGTCCCACAGTTTACTACAAATGGGTAAGACCTTTTTTGCAACAGTAGTTAGATAAATATCCAGAAGCCCAGAGGAGTCCTGGAGGTCAGTCCATGTCCTGCTGGTTTAATGGTATGCACACCTTAATAGAGAGTGGTGTTATATAGGCAGAAATGTCTTTGCTGCTTCATGGTCATGGCATTAGCCTTCCAATGAAAAAAAATCAAGGTGCACTGTGTCCATTAAATACTCTACACGTACAGAATAATTCATGTTTGTCTCACTAAAGAAACTCTCTAAGAAACTTGCTAAACTTTCTAAGCCATGCCACAGCCTAGCAGCAGATCTGACTTCGCTGTAGCCTAACCATTTCTAACAGAGAGGGCTCCTTGCATATCATATACAAATATGGAATCTAGACACATCTCAGGCTTTATATGTTTATATGTTTTATTTTCTGTTATTTTTATGCAACCACCACATACACTTCTGGCAGAACACAGTACCTGAATACACACAACAACCAGAGCACTTTGATCTCAGCTTTATCCTGTAAATTCATTATACCATTTGCTTTGCCTCAATGAAAATGCAAAACCTGGCCCATGTATAAAGACTGCTAAAAGGCCTCTCAATCTGCAAGCTATCCTTCTGCTAATGAAGAGATTAACATACCTCTCAATGTCTAGAATTGTTCTTGGCTTTGCAATTTGTAACCTCGGGTCCTTTCCATCTCAGTGTGTTTTCCAATCCTCCTCCTTCTTTCATAAAGTCAGCAAAGAAAATGTTTTCCACTTGCTAACAGGAACTTTCCTGTTAGCCACACAAAAGCAAGGCTGCTTCAAGAAGATTAAACTTGAATGTCTTTGCATATGTTATGTTTTTTGCTTCTTTTTTTTTTTCCTAGAACATGTACAGAACAAGATGCTTTTGAAAGAAAGAATGTATACAGTGTCAAGTTTGCAAGATAAGCTTAGGTGAACTCCTCAGTGTGTTTTTTCTTCCTCCCCTGCCTCGTGCCCCAGACAAACTACCAGTTTAACATCACACAAGTCATGCAAGGACTCATTAGGATTATTTAGGTCTGTTTAGAAGCAACTTTTAAACACATGTTTCATACAAGTATGCAACAGTATATAAAAAGTATAGGTTAAGAAGGTAAATCCACGAACCTAGAAACTGTATAAATCTATAAATGAAACCTGCATATGTTCCCACCATACTGACCAACCCCCTCCTAAAGTGTCCTGAGCTGATTTTGTCCAGAGGTCCTCCCTTACTGTTCACCCTGAGGCCAGAGATCTGTGAAGTAAAAACTGAATTTCTCATTTGCATGTGGCTGCACAGTAAAGGTATTCATATAATGAATACCAGATGATACACGTTATCTAGTTGTAGGTGACTCAGTTAATACTATTTGCATCAAACACACGAAATACTCCTAAATCATATGCTTGAAAAACTACCTGTAAAGGAAGGGCACATGCTCATGCTAAAAAGTAGTCCACCCATGTCCTTCGGTGAATTATGCCTCTTCCAAATTAAATCAGTTTTAGTGACCAAAACAAGCTTCATTAGGCTGCCAGAAGTTGTCTGCCAGGGAATTTTAATGTTGTGAAGCTCCCATGTGTGAAAACTTATTAGTCAGGCTCGATGTATGCCTTCTTTCTGAACTAATCTTTTGCCTTGACTCAAAGTCCTTGTCTTTAAAACTGTATTTATTTAAAAGCTCATTTTAACTCTCTTCCTTACAAAGGGAAATTTGGAAAAGTACACTTGAACCAATGTAGCAATGTAACAGGGGTTACACAAATCCTTGAATAACAGCTTTAAGAGCTATAGACTACTTCATTCATCTTAATGATTATTTAATCTTGGAAGATGACAGTAAGTTCCTTGCCTACAGCATATTGAAAACTGTCAGGGAGATGGTATGGTAATGTGAATTTAATAGCAAAATAAATAATACAGAAGCTACTGTGCTGATTGCATTGTTATTATTATCCTACAGAAGTCAATAAGAAAGCTGCACTTCCAACACCTGCAAGAGGTGCAGAGTTTCCACAGGAGCATTATATACATTTGCAGTAGGAAACATGCAGCCTTGGACAAGCAACCAGCTCTGGCTGAGCCCTGGGTGGTGAGAAGTTTGAAAAGGCAACCTGCATGCCCTTACTTCGACCAGTACTCTCCTGTACCAGTCATGAATGAAAAACAAATACCACTCCCAGACATTTTACAGCTCTGGTCTCAAGGGCATGACTTATCATTTCATTCCAAATCATTGAAATAAAAATAACTGTGAATGAAATTATTCTCTCTGTATCTGTTCCAGAGGGCACTGCCAAGCCTCCAGCACCCAGGAGAAGGAAAAAACTTCCTTTTATGGTATCTGCCAACCAACGTTCCTCCTCACTCTGAGCCTTCTAAAGGTGTGTGGCAAAAACCATTTTGGCTTTCCGAAGCTGCTAACTTGCCTCTACCATTACCAGCCACACAAGTTCTGTGGAGAGCTCAGCACTGGTGTCATTGTCTGCAAGCTCCATGCTAAATTTAATGTTTTGCACATTAAATTGCCCAAACTCACTAAAACCAGTGTATTGCAACACTGCTTGGCCAAGGCTACTTGGGATCGACCTACAGGATTGCTCTCTGAATATTCACGGTAACCCTTAACAAATACAACTAGAACCTGGCTCTACTTTTAGAGAATATATTTTAGATCTCAGTTGATGGAATACAAATCAGTACAATTCCCAGTACCAACCCATGTATGACTGACAGGTTTTGGTTGCCTGCTGAGACTGACATGAAACAGTGCATGCTCTTATGTTGTTATATTGCTTTTAAATAACTGCAACTCTTTCAAACATGATGTATGTTTCGCAACACATATGTTGTCCTGTTCCTTTATCTCCCTCATCTTTTCATTAATGTTGGGTCTCATCTGTACATTTTGAACCAGTATTTGGTATTGGAAAAACTATTTTCTATGACTGCAATATTTTCACCAGTTCTGTGAGGTTTTTATATCCAATCTTGAAGACGTTGCAGAATTTTACTTTTTGGTCACTTCCTCTTCATAATCATCCTCATTTGTATGGATTTGTTCTGACAGTCTGTGAGACAAGTACAAGTACAGACCACTTTTATTCACAGGGACACACTCCTCTTTAAAAACCTCTCAGTCTTCAGAGTCTTGAAGTGAGTAATCCATCCCAACCTCCTTCAGCCAGAAGGATGCTGTCATTTGTTGGCAAAATCCAGCAAGGCTTAGTCTGACCACCAAACTGCTGCACTAACAAACACTCTTTCTGCCTTACACCATGTCTAACATTTTAGTCTAGATTTCAAACTCCCCTTTGCAAAGAAGGGTAAGTCTCAAGTACTAACAACGTGTGTTAAATACATATACCAAGAATATAATGTACTGGGTACGTGGTAAAAAATATGCCTGATCACATATGGTGTCTGAAAAGTTAAAAAACAGACATTAACACTTACAAAACAAGAGCTCAATTAAAATAAAGGTTTACTAAACTTCACTTTTTTTCTAACATAATATAAAACCTAACTATTTTATCTCTATGACATACAAGGTAATTCTGTACTTCATTTTAGCATAGCAGTACAGTGTTTCTGAACTGCCAGCAGTGTGAATCCACCTGCCTCACAGCAACCCATCCCCAAAAAGCATGTATGGAGTCATACAGGCTACCTTCAATTCTCTAGAATACTTTTAAAAGGCCAACCGCTGGGGCTTGCTTAATATGGGCGTCTCCTGTGGTCACTGGCACTGTTTCCATGCCGTACACCTGTGTTCGTCCCTGTGCCACAGGTCTTCTCCAGAGCCAAGGGCATCCCACCCAGACAGAAGGCTGTAATTAATTCAGCCCATAATTGCAATTCACAAAAGCTCGCACAGGTTAACCTTGCGGTTGCAGCCCTACGTGGGGATGCTCTCCCAGGAGCAGGATACAGGTGCGAGAAGCCCCATCACGACCCCGGCTGTGCTGAAGGGGCTGGACGCTCCAGCTTGCCTCGTACGGCTACGCTGCCCACCGGCCCCACTCGTGTCCCCCCCGCCCAGGCACCCCCGCGACCCCTCCCGCTGAGGCAGCGGGAGCGACGCCTGGGAATTAGTCTGCAAACGGCAAAATAATCCTGCTTCCTTATAAACATACACGAATATACGGGTGTGCCTGTATGTACGCGGGTATGCATATGGCCTGCCAACTTCGGGATTTCGCAGGCGATGCTGGGGGCTGCATCGTTTTGGGGGAGCCCCCCCAACCGTGGGGAGCCCCACGACCCCGGTGCAGCACCCCAGAGCGCCGGTGGGTGGGAGGAACAGCACTCAGGGAGGGGAGGGGGCGGCGGGGCCGCGCCGGCCCCTCGGTCCACGGCAGGAGGAGGAGATACCCCGCGCGGCAGCCCAATGGGAATAGTGGCGCTTCCCCTTCTCCCGTTTCCTCTCTCCACCCCCAGCCCCAGGCCGGGGAGGAGGGAGGCGGGAGGCGGCAGCGCTGCAGCCCGGCCACCGGCGGGGCACGGGGCCAGAGGCAGTCCCGCACGGCCCCTTCTCCGCCTCCGCAGGAACACCTGCGGGGGGGAAGGATGCCGGGAGGTGACCGCCCCCCGCCGCGGGAGCGCGGGCTGGCCCCGGAGCCGCCCCGACGAGGAGGAGGAGGAGGAAGAGGAGAGGAAGAGAAAGGAGCAGGAGGGAAGTGGGGAAGTTGTGCCTTGCCCGCCCCGCCGAGAGCCGGAGCCATGGGCCCCGCCGGGGGGGCGCGGGCCGCCCCCTCGCTGCTGCTCTCGTTGTTGCTCGGAGCCTCGGCCCCGCTCTGGCTGCGGGCGGAGACGCTGGGTGAGTCCGGGGGCGGGGGGAGATCGGCGGCGTGCGCGGCCCCCCGGGGGGCTCCCTGCGCCAGGGACGAGCAGTGAGCTGCTGGAGGGGGGGAGGTGGTCGGTCCCGACCGCCCTCGCCTCGCTGCTCTGCTTCAGCGTAGCCTGAGCTGCTCTCAGGGCTGTATATAGTTGACCTGGTTAATCCTCGCCGGGTTTATCCCCGTGTCTGAGTAGCTGCGAGATTAAAGTGGTAACCGGCCTTATGGTAAACGTATACTACGTCTCTCTTGATCTTTTTTTATTTCGGATTTTGTTTTGTTTTGCTTATTAATAAGTCAAGCAAGTGGCGGAAAAGTCTCCAGCAAGTTTCGCGAGCGGGAAGGCAGGGAGCGGCCACCTGGGCGCCCGTCTTTGGCCGCGCCTCGTCAGCGCCGGCGGGAGCCCCGGGCGCGGCGGGAGACGCTCGGACACCAGCAGGACCGCGTCTGCTCCGGCCGGGGCTGGGGCCGGGGCTGGCAGCCCCTGCCCCACAGCTGGGACTGCCTGTAGGCAGCCCGGCTCTCCCGCTGCCTCGCTGAAAAAGGGGAAATGTCCATACTTGTGCCGGGACAAAGTTCCGTAGGAATCTCGAGGGGATCTTACAAGCCCTTTTATGATAGTGCAGTTTGCTGCAATTAGGGCGCAGGTATTATTCTTTTTAGCCTCTGTTTTTGTGCTGCTCACGGTTAAGCTTCCTATGTAAATTACAAGTGCACATGACATCTCCTACCGAGGAATTGCAACCTTTTGGCAGTGGCATTGCATGGCCTGATGCATCCGTCTTAGAAGAGTTCACTGACAGCTACCGATAAAATAGGTAATACTGGTAGCTAAGCGTCATAACAAGCTTGACAATACATTCAGATAACTTAAAAGCTCCCTTATTAATGTTCTAACTTGGCTGCAAATTTCAGAACCCAGTGCTGTGCATTAGCGTTGCATACAGGCAATGACACAAAGTACTTTAGCTGATTTATACCTATTTTTCCCTTAACCTTATTTTAACAGAGATTTCTGGTATGGATCCACAGAAGGGAGAGCTTGGTATGAGTCGTGTTGCCTTTCCACCTGCCAGCTTCATGGCAGCTTTGCTATTCTGTTCTCAGTGTGTTGGGACTCCAATTTGATGTTTCAGGAAACATAGGTAGCAAACAATAAATATTCCCTTAATCCTCTCTTTTCGTCTGTGTTTCATGTTGGGTTTTTTGTTTGTTTGTTTCCCCTTTCATCAATGTTTGTTTCTCACACCAAGACATCAAGGACGGAAAAAGTCATTCGGGGAGTGAGAAATAGTAAGTTTGCTTGGATTTCTGGGGGTGCCTACAGTAGCACGGAGCAGTACGAACATCCCTCCTTCTCCGTATTCCAACATTAACTGGTAAAAGCATTTATGTTGTATTTATGAAAAAAATGCTTCTATTATCAAACCAAGAAAGAGCATGGAAACACAAGTAATATTTTGCTTGGTTCTTTTTGGATCAAACTCAGATTTACAAGTGTGTCCACTGTCTAGAAAGCAGAAAAGATGTTGACTCTCTTCCCCCCCCTCTCGTTTCTCCTCAGAGGGCAGTTTTTCTATGTGTTTGTTTATTACTATTACCCTATAAATTAGGGGCTAAGTGTTCTAAAGTCACACCAGTGGAGAAAGGAGATAAGGGTAATTGGACAGAAACTTCCTGTTACACAAGCTTCTTGACTTGATTTAAAAGTTGTAATGGAGTAGAAGTGCCAGAGTGAATCAGGCTTGAGTTTCAGATAATTCTTTGTCTCATCAGCACTGGTGCCTCCCACCAACTGGTTCAAAGAAAGATGTGCTGGTGTAAGTATATTGATTTTAAAATACCCGTTTTTAAAAATGAAGCAGTACATTTTTCTGACCTGTCATGAGCTAGCTACGCAACCTGCAGCCTTCACATTTCCCTTAATTTTTTTCTTTGGAGGCGATACAGAACAAGGATGAAGCAACTGTTACAGCTTCTGTTCTTTAACTTAAGTTTCAAATTAAGGAAAGACCCCTTTTTTCACTTTGGCTTGGTTACTTCAGAGACTGGCTCATATCTGAGTGTATGCAGAGTCCAGGTGTCAACCCTCTTTCTGTTCTTGAAAATATGTTAACTGTGTGTGTTGTCCCAGGAGAACTAGGAATGTGGAATTTTGTTGTCCATATAATGATGATAGGAAAGGCTGAGCACTTTAGGAACTGATTTTACCTAAAAATATTTTTAGGCTTAGTAGGTCTCATCTGGGGACAAAAACTACATCTGTGACTGTCCATGAGTAATAAATAGCTTTGGGATTTCTAATAAAAGGTGATTCTTTTCTCTCTTTACTCTGCTGTGCACTGATCTTCTCTTGGGGTTGCAGTTCTTTGCTGATGACTATAAAACATACCTTACTCCCCACCTGCCAACCTCACACAGCCATGCCTGACCTGGTATCTCTTCTAAAAATCTCCTCCAGCACTTAAAACCCAAGGCAGAATGAAGGCAAAGCTGAAGACACTGTCTTTGAGTTTCACCATTCCCTGTTTTTTTTCTGGTATCGTTGAGAAGACCTTGATCTATGTAATTGTGGGCAGCAGAAATGAGAGCTGGATCTTAGTCTTTCAGTTTTCATTCATTTTATATCCATTTCTGGCCAATAGGACTTTAAAATGACCAGAGGGTTGTTTGTTTGTAGGAAGGCATAAGAGGAATGGGGATTTTAATCTATTAAGAACAAGATTTAAGCCACTGCTCTTGGTGTACCTCATTTATTTTCACTTCAAATAAAGCACAGCTATGAAACTAGTTCATGTGGGATTTGCAGATCAGCATCCAGGAGCGAGCTTTGCTTGCAGTATTCCTGGATCTGCTGCCAGTTGCACCCAATGCCCAGTTGCAAGAATTGATGGGCAGTAGACTTTTAAATGTTTTGAGGAAAGGCTGTTATTTAATGTGACAATAGTGTATCCAGTAATTATGAGAGATTATGCCTGTTCTCAGGGGCTTTCACAAAACCCTTACCCGAAGAATACTGGTGTGATCCTGCTAATCCACTTTGTATGCCCATTTTCAGCAGTTTGAAATGCAGATTGAGATGAGTTTTTCTTGTACCCCCCAACCCCACCCCCCCTCCAGTTTTTGAATATAAGTGATCGGTAAATTTTCAGTTTGTTTGTTTTTTGTCCTTATGTCTGTTTCCTTCCTTGGCTCCCTCTCTTGCCTTGGGAATGCTGACTAGAATTGCTAAAGAGGGAGGTAACAGTTTTCCAGTTGCAGTTCATAAGCAATGCGTGTATCCACCACAAGAAAACTGCAATGTTTTCAGTCACACAGTCTTTGCTATAAATAGCTCTAAGCTCTTTATACGTACTTCTCTTTAGTTTATCAGGGGATGTATTTCAAACAAAATCAGAGACAGGGAGGCCACCAGTAGTCTCGCTGTTAATGCAAGGAGAAGATGCTTTGGGAAAGTTATTACCTGCATGGCTATTGAATGATATTTCATGAAAATTATTTGTTGACTTGCATATGCAAAAATACATTAATTTCTGTTTATTAAAACTCTGTTACCTTTGGTTCACTTGATTTACATGTGTAGCACAGTAAAAATTAGTTCGAAAAAACACCAATGTTGAGGATGCTCATGCTACTGTATAGAGATGCCTAAGGTACCTTCTAAAAACCATCATAGGTACCAGTTGTATAGTTTTGAAAGCCCATCTGAGCTAACGCACCATGCCAAGAAGTGTGGTCCTACGTGGTGGCAGGCAGTGAAGTCCTCAGCATAGACATCACTGTAGTTTGGGGCTGGCTGTATCGTATCAGATGCTCTCCTGTGGCATGTACTCATCAACACATGGGTTTGCACCATCTGCTAAGAATAAAACAAGCCAGACAAAATCCAAATAAAATTCTTCTGACTGGAATGGTGTTGGATCCCAGCTAACTGCAATAAAAAATATTAATAGCAATGCATAAGAATGAGCACACAACTTCCCCAAAAGGTTTAATTAGTGTTACAACTGCGAGTGGGAAACTTCAAACTGGGACAAGCTAATAGTGATGTTTAAATAAAAAAAGATAGTGGTTTGACTAGTTTTAAGAGTATACAGATATTTTCATTTTTGCTTTCAAAAGAAATTACAAGCTATCTAATTAAACTGATTTTTGTCTGTAAAAATTGTGTGAGTGCTAAAGCCACATTTTTGAGGTTGGCTCTTGTACATAGAGAGGCTGCCAGTAGTTATGGTTGGGATTGTTGATCCTGTATAATTAAGCCTGGGAGCTGAGTGTTATGAGGAGGAAACATTTTGGTCTTTTCATTCACTCTCTCCCTGTCTCTTCTTTTGACAGAGACAGGACTTGCGTCTTGGGAGTTTCCTTCCAAGATGTGAAGGCTTGGTTTGGTGGTGATGGGACTTTCTCATCCTCCCTGAGCGGGATTTCCAGTCCCAGTGTGACCTTACTTGTTTTTTCCATTCCCCTGATGGGATAGGATTGCTGTCTGGTGGCAGCAGCTTCCTGGGTGGCTGCTCCATTCTCCCCTCTTCCACATAGGCAGAGGGAAGGATGAGTGTGCCCATGCTGTACAGTCTTGGCCCATCTCTAAAGGGCTTCACTAAACATGTTTTCAAGTGCCATAATGAGGGACAGGAGAATAAATGGGGAAAGCAGAGCCCGACAAGACCAGGCAAATCCAGTCCCCAGTCCTCCTACTGGACCAGTATCTTCATTTTAATATTTAGTATCACACATTTATGCTCAAGTTGCTTCTGTAATTACCTTAGTGTTCATGAGGCATTGTTTCTTCCCTCAGCTGTGGCAGAAACTTTGTATCCATCATAATTTTATTCCATGATGTTTGAGTTTCTGGTACTTCCACCACAAATTGTTCAACAATATTGGATTTCAGTCTATTGCTTTGACATTAAAGTTGAAGTCATGTTGATGTCATCTTCCAGATGTTCATGTCTACTGAATAAAAATTGTGTTTATTTGTTTTCTTTCAAATTACAAAAACACATGGGGAATTCTGGATGTGATCCCTCATGCTATACAAAGGCCCGTCAGAAATCAAACAAAACTTTTCTTCATGGAACACCAGGGGAGACCTCAGAAAGCTGAAGGCATAGGTGGATTTCTTCACCCACCCAAACAGAATGGCTTTTGTTACATGCCTGAGCCTTGTTGTTGCAGCTGTGGTAACTGCGCAGAAGGGAAATGTGTGGCTTCTGTCTGAAACTACTTGTGTTTTGCTCTGGTGCCACACCACTTCTGTGTTGGTGTGTTGCTTTGACTTAATGTCAGCTATGCTTCATTTCTAAAGTGAGCTCATAATACACACACATAAAATAAATTAAAAAAAAAAAAATCCACTTTGTCCTCCACGTATGAAAATACATATTTTAACCTGTAAAATAAATTCAGGTATCCTGTGGGTCTCCCTCCACTGGGAGGTTTCAGCAGCAAGGTCCATGGCTCACATTAGAGCTATTGCACTCCCTGTTTCGGTTTTCTCCCAAAGACAGAGGTTTGTATTATCCCATGTTTCTTGTGTCAGCATGCTGCAAAGGAATTGTAGTTGAAATGTCTGTGAGCTACAGAACTGAAGGTTTTTTGAGTGGTCATAAGTGTTAACATTTTCAAACCCAAGGAGTCAGTACTTACTGTTCTGTTG
The DNA here is from genome assembly GCA_038380795.1 of Pyrocephalus nanus. Taxonomy (NCBI): domain Eukaryota; kingdom Metazoa; phylum Chordata; class Aves; order Passeriformes; family Tyrannidae; genus Pyrocephalus; species Pyrocephalus nanus. Next base: position 49,548,883 of record CM076260.1, read on the forward strand.
GTATCTTAGCACAGACAGAAGAAGCGTGGTTAAACTCATGGTCCTTGCTAGTACATGTGTTTTGAAACTTAATCTGCTATTTTGTTTTTAGATGAATTTCAGTCCCTGTATTCTGGAGGTGGAAAGCAAAATAAAACTGTATCAAAATAAATTGAGCAGTTACACTGAGGTATTCACTCTTGAAATGAGTGAAAAAACTGTTCAGATCTTTCTGCTGTATCCTGTTTCAAAACTGGAGAACATGATTCTTTGATAGTACTGCTAATCAAAAAATGAAATTATGGAGTTTCAGTGCACGTAGTATACAGAGAGTGGCATAAAAGACACTCTTCTGTGCTGTTTTCTCCCTCCATTAGCAAATACCGTTTGTGCAGTCTCACATTAACATGTCACAGAAGACACTGAAATGATGGTGTGGGCCATATATGGTACCACAACCAACACTACAGTACTTAAGAAATGGTGCAGATGCTTTTCTCTCTATTTTTTTTTTATTTTAAAATATCTTTTACAGCAACTGTCTGTAATGAGAATTAACCAGAAACAAAACTTCCTGGTTTATGGAGCTTCTGCATGTAGTATTCTGGTTAATACCTTGATGACAAATATGAGGCAGGCTGGTAATATGACAATAGTGATAAAAGGCATTTCTTGCTTTCAGCATTTCAAGTCAGAATAGTTCAGTTAATCTTAGTTAATTTTTGCTTTTATTTCTACTGGAGTTGCAAGAAACTACTTCTTTTTAGTGTGCAATAACCATGGAGGAAATAGCTATTTCCTAGATGTTGGGTTCACTGAGTAAAAAGACAAAAGAAAAAATATATCTTCCTGATAAAAGACAATTATTGTTTCCATCAGAAACCAGTTAATTTTTTTTAGAGATATTTGTTGATTTATACCTTGGGGATAATGGGGTGTCTGCATAATCTGCTTGCAGAAAAGTAGCATGCTTTCTGTTGTCCTTTCTTACTAACAAATCATATATTCCACCTAGAAATACAGGCATAAAGGGTGAATGCATGATTTGTCAAGTAAACCAGGATAGGTTTGATTTTAATAAAAAAAAAAAAAGACCACCTTGCATCATTGCTAACTTTCTATCTTGTTTGACTTGTACCGCACTAACAAGGGGATTACATATTAAAATAAGGGGAGTGTGTAGTTTCATTCTATCATGTTCAGCCATTTCCTCTTGCCCAAATTAAAACTGTTTTGAAATCTTGCCTTCCCACCTGCTACTGTAACTGGAACAGCTCTGCTTCAGCCTCTCCTTACTGTGGTGTCTCTGAATTTCCTGTCCCTGTGGGTTTGTCAGTCCTTAACACTGCTGTGAATATTCCTATTCCTGTGCAACCCAATATTCGAAGTCTGGCCCTGAGATTGCAGCATATGTTTCCCACACAGTCCAAATTTGGTGCAATATACTGTAAGTTAATCTCCAGTAAAGCATAGTGAAGAGAAAAACCTGAGAAGAAAACAGATGGAGAAAGTAGAGCAAACAATTTGCATATATATGATATGACTCTCAGTTAAGATTAGCATTTCCTACTTTGCCTGAAAAAACCCTTAATAGAAATCCAACTGCATGTTTGCCACAAATCAGAATTGGAGGAGATGCCCTAATGGCAAAATGTCTCTCCAATGCAGGGTTAGCCCAGCGCAGGGTGGGAGGGAGCTCCATCTCCTGCTGCAGACCTGGGTGGTTGACATCTTGCTGGGATGCTGTAGGCAGAGGGACAGGGAAGAAACCTCTGTCTGTGAGATATTTGTTCTCCACAGGCTTCATAGCACTGAAGCATCAACAGGATTCTGAGCTACTCTAAAGGCTGATGACTATGGGTGGAGCATGACCATCTTCCCATTAATTTAGAATCCTTCATGGTTCTTTCCAAGTATGCAGTTACAAGTGCTTGGCAATTAGCTTCTCAGTGCCTTTGCTGCATTTGATGTGTGTAATATGGGCATGTATCTCAAAGTAGGCAAATATTTATTTTGAAAACAAAAAATCAAAATCACTTTTGCAAAAAGAGGACCCTACACTTAAGATTCATCTGAAATTTCCATACATATGTAACTCTGTTCTCCTATCTCTGTCCAAAACCACACAGAATAGTAAGATGTTGAGGTGGTCAGTCACAGCAATATGCCACCTTCATAAAAGAAAAGCACTGGCAAATATTAAATGCAGCTATGCAGGAAATAAATAATTAATTTACAAATCTCTTTTGTTTCAGCAGCTAAAAAGGCATAGAAGGTTTCTCACACCCACAAGCACAAGAGTGCTGTATTTAGAGTGCTGAAAAGCAAATTCCAGTACTGAAACTTGCTTCTTTGGTGGACTACATTTGGGTATACTACCTAAGTCCTAGAAGCAGCAACTCAACCATACTTATTTTTGACATGTACTCTGGTACTGTCTGTCTTTCACAGATTGTGATGCAACCAGATAATGATACTGAAAATCAAAGGTAAACCTTATTTGCTACTATTTGCATATATAATAAAAGCAAAGTAAGAAAACTGTACAATGCTATTTGCAATTTTGTACAAACCTTATCGCTTTTGTGTTTCAGGATTTTGTCCTTCACAGAATAAAACAACTTCTTAATCCTGTGTACTCATAAATAATTCATAGGAAAGGAACTACCGGGCTGTAGCTGCTATTCTCTTCTTTTGCACTGTGATTTCTACAGTAATCTGAATTGTCCTGTCACTGAGGTCTCCTGCCAGGTAGTATTAGGCTTCATCCTGATACAAGTCCCTAAAATGTATATGCAGATGAGATGGTTGCTTTCCAGAAAGTTATTTTAAGTAGCAAAGTTAATCAAGTCTTTATGGATACTGGAAGAGTTTCAGTGAGAGAGCTTCTGGTTTGCATTTTTTTAGTTTAAGTAAGACTTTACTACTTGTTCAGGTTTTGAACGTGTATGCTGAATGTGAAATTCCCTCTTCAGTGAATGTGGCTTTCTGCTTTCTTTTGACCTTTTAGCAGCTAAACAAATAAAATCTCAGATCTTGCTAGGTTTTTGTCTTTGTGAATTTCTGCAAGGGTGAGAGATTTCTGGGGTAGTAAAGGCTGCCCAGATCAGTTGTAGCAATCCAGCAAAGTCACTGCCATGTAGGTCAGCACAGCTGGAAAGATTTCCCTGGCTACTGGCAGATGGCTGTGCTGCAATTGCTAAAAAACTCTTTAACTTTGAAAAATGGTAGTATGGATGTAAGCTACTTTGCTACAGAAGACATTTAGAAGGGTTTTCAGGGATTTTTTTTTTTTTTCTGTACTTGATAATGACAATTTAACTGATTACCAAAATAACTTGTTACATGTTTGAGGCCAGAGCATCTCTTGAGTCTGGCTGCAGAGGACATCCTGAGAAAAGCCAGCCCCCAGCTGCAGCCTGAAAGGCTGTAGGGGTGGTTGCAGATGGGCGCATGGTGGAAATTTGTGATTTATGGAACCACAGTGGAACCAATTCTAGATAATTTGCTTTTTTCTCATTTCTACTCCAAGAGTCACATTACGGTAAATAATGTCTGTGAAGAGGAGAGGAAAACATTCTGTGGTTTGTTTGGCCTCCTTCTCCTATTGCATCCCTTTGAAGTTCATAAGTAAATAATTTGGGCAACAAAATCAGCACTCCACAGTGTTCCTTTGTTTCTTCTGCTGCTCTCCCTTCCCTTCCTGCTCTTGGCCCTCCTGTCAGCCACTGCTTGGTTAGCTTGGGCAGCAAAATGAGTGTCGTCAGGAGCTGCTGCAGCAGAAGTTAAAATGTTTCCTGGGAACTTAATGAAGTCAAATTAAATGCAATTCATAGAAAATGTTTGCATGCTATTTGTTTTTCCTTTTGCAGTATGGCATACTGTGGATTGGGAGACTTCTTCCTTTAAAAAGATATTAATACTAATTTAGAGGCCATGGAAGATACCAATCACTGTTTTTGTTCAGATGGTTATAGACTTGCCTTAAATTTTAATGATTTCTTTCATTATTTGAAAATGATTTTTGCTGTATCCACAAAATATTGTGAAGAGTATAAAGCTGGACTTCTGAAAAAATCCTGCTGTGTATTTATATGCTTTAGAGGCAGGGCTCAGCCAGTTGCTTGGCTAGTGTAAATGGCATCTGCCCTGAATCTGGTGGTTTGTGAAATCCCCAAATGCATAGCCATCCCCTCCATGCCCACATAGTGCCTGTGGCTCCAGACCCCAGCACTACTGGGAAGGAGGACTGGGGGTACTCGCCTGCCCAGCAATGCCACAGGACTGGGATGTTGTCCTTTCTTTTAGTTACCTGCTTGAGGTCACTGCCAGGAAAAGCGCGAAGGTCTGACATCTCACCATTCTCTAGAAAAGTGATGGGTTTAAGTCTTGGTTGTGTGGAACTCTCTCCCTTCTGTTATAAAGGCACAGTGAGCAGCTGATGTTCTTGACCCAGGTTTGGCTGTGGAAAGGTTAGAGATGAAGCACTGAACTCTGGATTTTATTCCATCACCTCAGAAAGCAGCGAAGGCACGAACCCATTTGTGTTTGCAGTGTGCATGATTCCATTAGTGACAGAAGTTAAAGTAGTTGTATGAAAACATGAAGTTTTCAGACCACACCAGTGGATTTGTATGGCATTTAGCAGGAAACTTGGATTTTCCCTGTCTTTTTCACTATCCCACGTCAGCAGGGATGGCACAGGTTTGACTGGAAGGAATTGATTTCTTTTTTAGATACTTATCTGTTCTTAGGCATAACTCATTTCAAACACAGATGCAAAACTCCTTCGTTCAGTTATATTGTAGCTTTTAATAAGCTGGAGTGATTACTTCAGTGAAAGTAATGTGGAAGATGAGACGAATCTTATTTCTCTTCATGGGTTTCTCATCAGAGCTCTCAGAGCTGTTCCCTTGACTCAGTGGTGTTTTCTTCACTTTGACACTGTCCATCTGCAGCTGTGGCTCTTCAGAAAATGCTGGGGGTTTTTTTGCTGAATCAAAAATTTAGGTATACAAACTCAGTTTTCTGCTCTCTTCTCTAAAGCGAGAAAGGACTAGGAAGGAAGGACAGACCAGCAGCCCTCAACAGCTCTGCTCCCTGGCCTCCATAAGGGGTAGGGGGAGCATGCCTTGTCCCAAGCATCACCATGGAGGTGGTTGTGCAAAAGGATGTCAAACTGGGAGAGGAGGCAGAGAGGGAGATAAAGTTGCTTTGTGGGACTTCATCCCGCTGGGAAGAGATGGGCAGCCAAGGGGCAGCAGTAGCAGCAGTCTGTAACCAGAGACATCAAGAGTGAAATGCTGGTACCAAGAGTGAATTGGCTTCTCCGATGTGATGGAAGGGGGGCAGGGAACTACAGGCTTAGTGTATGAACAGGCCTAGGCATAACACGTATTTAGCACTGGAGTAGGTCCAAGTCCGTTGTGAATTGCTTCACGAGGGTGAATCAGGATGAAAAAGGCAGCTGTTTGCAGCCAGGGTATTGTAGCAATGCTTTTGAAAATGAGCTTTGATACCATACTCTGTAACTGTTTTGTAGTTGGCCGTATCAACATGTTTCTGAAAGGTACAGCACATAGAAACTTTTTATAGCACTTATTTGAAAAACTGTAGCCTTTTCCCAAACTCAGAGAGGGATGGGATTACTGCTTGGATGAAGGCACGGTGCACATCTACATGCGTTGTAAGGGGTGGAAAAGCCCAGGGAGCAGAGGAATGAGAGACCAGGGCTCAGCTTGTATGCTGGGCTTGGAAAGGGAGGAGTGTGTTATCGTAGCCAGGTGATTCTGGATGACAAGAGGGTGCCTGAAGGAACAAGCAACAGATCTCTAGCTGTGCTGCCTCTGACACCACCATCATTTTGCTAAAGCCTCAGTATCTGTCAGGGGCTATGCCCAGGGTAGCCCACAATGTGGTACCAAAGCTTCTTTGAGGGCATTGATTTCATTACCTATGTCCTTCCTGGGCAGGTTACATCCCGTAGGGGGGCCTTACTGCCTGTTAGCCAGCAGCCATGGTGAGACCCAGCCCAGACATAGCTGGTTGGAAATACTTTTCCACCTTGTCTCACACATATTCGCGTTCGTATGTGTCTGAGGGTGGGAAATGGTACCATCTGCCAGCCACGTGGTATCTCCTCTTACCCCTTCCACAGAGACGTGCTGATGTCTTCTGGTGGGGTCCTAGGTTTGGTTTTACAAACATGCAGTGCTCTCAGTGAACACCGTGTGAGATAGGGCAAGGTGTGAGTAGTGTGCTCACTGCTGCGGCAGAAGGTGCCAGCTGTGGTTCTCACTTCTTGGGGTGCTGTTTCCATCATCTGCCCTAGGAGAGTATTTTTATCTCTGGTAAACAGCCCTAATTTTTCAGTGCTGTGTGATCTTTGGTACAACCTATATGGAGGCCAAGAGGGCAATGATCCAGAGACCGTAATCTTGGTCTTGATTCAAATGCCCATGGCAACTTGTTTTAAAAAACATGTTTGATGTGCTTTCAATAACTTCTGGTGATGTAGAGAGATTTCATTAAATCTAAGTAGGTTTAGACTCTCTGGTTGCTGAATACCTTGTGCTCAAATATTTTGCTTTGCTGCTGTCCAGTGAGAAGTGATGAAACTTGGATGTCAGAGGCAAGGCTGCCAGCTTCTTGCCAAATGGGGTGATAGAAAACAGTTCTCAGAAGTAGTACTAATTAAAAATTCAGAGTCAGCAAGAAATTCTGTGTCAAACTGACTGGTTGAATAAACATATTTCCAGCCAGAAGAGCTGTGCCTATAGAAAAGAGTGTGACGTCAGGTATTTAGTTTTCATAAGGACAAAACACATGGAGTTGTGTTTTCAACTCAGTGTTTTTGATGTTTGGCCAATACATTCCTACTGGAAATCAAAATCATCTGTGGAAAATAGTGAGAACAAAAGTAATGGTAGTATTGTTCACATTTTTCACTTGAAAATAGGGTTATGCCTTGAATTTCTTACAACTTGCCTCCATTTCTGAGCCCTTGGTATATAATGGTGTTATATTTGTAATTTTTTTCAGTAACATTTAATCATTAAATCTCTCTTTGAACCCATCAGATCCTGAGCTTTACTGTACCTTCCCTCTATACCTTCTGACTCCTTCCCTGGGATATGTTTTCCATCAAATTTCAGCGTAAGATTTTTCTTTGCTCTGGCAGTCTTGCTCAGAAACTCAAAATTCAGAGCTACAGTCAGTCTCCTCTGTAAGAAACAATAGTTACTAGGACTTGGTCTGACTTCTTGGACATTGCTTCAGTTCTTGTGGCAAACAAGCTTTTATCATTAGCTTTTCCTTTGAGGCAAGCAAGCAGAACAGAGGCAGCAAGGGACATCACAGGTGCAGGCTGATGCTGAGCCTACCTCTCGTCAGCTTGAGTGTTTGAATGACCATGACCCACCAGTGAAAAGTCAGAAAAGAGCATTTATGAATTCTTAGCTCAAAAGGTGTTCAGGTGTTAATACTGTGACTCAAAGACAGATTTAACAAAAAAGAAGGAGTATCCCTGGGAGTAAGACCTTGTATAACCTCGACAGAGGCAGGCTGAGGTCTCTTATGCACAGTTTTGCCTCTACACTTTCTGCAGAAATATAAGGCTCTGTGACCTGGACAGTTGTCAGGGTCATACCATGATAGCAATGTCGTAACAGTTTTTTGAGGAGCATTTTATATCACAAAGGATCCTTAGGATTGTACCAAGGTGACACAGGCCAGAACATAGCCCAGTGAGATAAAAACTATGTGAATATTTGACTTTCCATTCTAAGGAGTTCATCCCCATGTGGCTCTGTAACTTTCCCCTTTGTTTTCTTTTTTCTTTCCTAGTAAAGATAAGTTGCAAACCAAGCTCAAGATTTTAGTTACTTTATTTTGGTCAGCCCAGCTAAAGCAAATGCTCACAGATGGAAACATGCTGGGTAAATTAAAGGCCACGGACATTTATTTTTTTTTTTACTACACAGCAGTTGGCTACATAGACAGCAAGGTTGTACTGTGTCCTGCTAGAAGTGATCTGGTTTTACATTGCCTGGACCTCTGTGCATCCCTCTCTCTGTTCAGAAAGCTGATAGCTCATGTACTGTATTGCTCTTCATATTTTTATTCCAGTTGCAGAAAGCTTACATTAAAAGATTATTTGCTCATGATGATAGTTTTCCTTTCATCTTGAGTATTTTCCTATGCATCCTAAAATCAATAATGCTTGGGTAAAAAACTGGAACAACAGATGTTTTTTAAACCATGTGAACAAGATCTGAAAACAAGATATTGAATATGTTTTACGGTGAGCTGATTTTGGATCTATATCTTCTATTCCTCTCTATTCCCAGCATGAATCTGCAACAAAAATAAATAGCAGGCAACGAAGCTAGTAATAATGGTAAAGCTTCAAAACAAATGTGGTTGCTTGTGAAAAAACAGTTGAGTGAGTTGGATAAAATGGCAGTGTAATTATATGGTGGCAAGTCAAAGTTTGATAGCTTGGAGCTTACCTTTGCATACCATGCCACTTTGCCCAACAAACCCCAATAAGGCATGTTTCTTTTTCAACACTTCATTTCTTGTTGTTTATTTTTAAATTATCTTATGAAACCCTAAGTTTGTTTTTCCTAGTGTTTGTGGAAGTTTAGGTAGTAATGAAAATGCACAGACCAAAACAGTTTAACCAAAATACCCCCAAAAGTAAAATTTTGAGTAGTTAAAGAGAACACTGTGAATTCGCAGCTCTGCAGGACTGTCTATTTTATTAACACTTCTTGGATGAGCTTCAGTTTTGAAGAGATTAAGAAAAGCACTGTACAAGACTCCTATGTAAAGAGTGCCCTAACTGACTTGAAGTTGGGGACTGCCTACATGCACATGTATATGACACCAGTTTCACTGTTGCAAAAGTTTCCATTATTTGGATGATCAAGCAGAATGAAATGGCTTGAGCTTTAATGTATCAATTTTAAATTACTAATGTACTTTTAAATAGTTCAGTAAAAATTGCTTCCTTTAATAGCCAAGGTCTCTTATCTGATACCTGCTTCCTTCCCCTCTGTGGATGCTTCCTGTTTTCCATGTCAGTCCACACATCCCCCCATGTATTTCCATGCGCCTTTTCCTGTTGTCCTCTGTTCTGCTGCAGCTGTTCCTCAGATGCCTCTCCACCAAGGAAAGGCTCCAAAGCCGACGTGGCTCCTACACAGTGCCATGAAAACACACTTTGTGGGCACCTGCCCTCAGCCCTCCAGCGAGGAGGCAGCAGCACTTGCATCTCTAGGCATGTACGGCCAAGTATCCTGCGTACCATTAACAATGCACATCCCCCTGTTGAATCCTCTCTTGTGTGTTCACCTTGTCCCCCATGCTTTTTTTGTGTTGTGCAGCTGACACAAGAAAACCTACAAGAAAGTAAGGTGTTTGGTCTATGATGCACATAGTTAGATCATGTCTGTTGTGCTTTCATGTGTGATTCAGTTACCCTCTCTTCAGGATTCAGTAGGGTTGGTCTGTAAAGCAGAAAGCCAGAGAGACTCTGTCTCTACAGTACTGTCAAATACTCCTTAGTTCATCAGTGTTTCCAACCCTCCTTTCTACTGCTTTGCAAGAGAAATGTGATTAGATTTATTTCGGTTACCTATGTTCCAGCTACACCAGAACTGACTGGAGTATTTCAAAATACTTTTTTAAAAGGGGAAAGTGCATAATCATGAGACATGATTATATGTCTAGTATTTCTTTATGTGTTTTTTATTTCTCTTACATTTTTCTTATTGCATTTCTTTTCCTTTTTTGTTCTCCTGTTGCAGGGGATGGATGTGGGCACACAGTGATGTATCAAGACAGTGGGACACTGGCATCCAAGAACTACCCTGGTACATACCCAAACTATACACTTTGTGAAAAGAAAATCCAAGTGCCTCCAGGAAAACGCCTGATCTTGAAAATTGGAGACCTGGATATCGAATCACAGAAATGCGAGTCCAGCTACCTTACCATCCAGAGCTCTTCAACATTGCATGGTATGTAAAAGACAAGGAAATGGTCAATGCATGGAATGGTGAAAGTGTGAGTAAAAAGCCAGCTCAGCAAAATGCAACAAATGTCAGCCTCTGTCCTCTCTTCCTTTTCACATTCAAATGTGTTGTTCTCTGCATGGGAGGCCATTGCCCCTCACTCTGTGTAGTTCTGCCCAGACCAAGGGTGCTGCCAGGGACACAAGGGCATGTGCCTGGCTCTGCCACATCCACCCCAAGGGCTCTGCCTTTAGACCTGCAGACCTTTACTGTCACAGTTTTGGTACAGCAAGTTTGTGGACCTATAGCAGCCCTGTTCCCTTGTGCAGGGAAAGAGCTTGCTCATGAACCAGACAAAGATGAGAAATTAGAGCCAAATGATCCTGCATGTCTCTATTTCTAGGCAGTTCACGGCTCAGAGAAGAGATAACCTTTATTATTGCTACCTATTAGCCACTGATAACCTTTGCTAATGTACAGGCTTTAATACCTGTAGATATTAAATGAATGAAGCCAGACTGCACTCCTGTAAGGGATTTGCACAGGAAGATAAGCAAATAATCTGCTATAGCTGTGCACTTTGAACTATCATAACAGGATCCTCCCCAGGGAGAACCTGAGGGCTTCCTCAAGTTGGTTTTCCCAATCAGTTGTCACTGAAACTTTGATCTGCACTTTCTAAAAGAGTCAAACTGATTTTCAAGTCAATGTGCCCTTTTTCAGAAGTCGAATTTAAATCCAAGGCTGCAAGGAGTTCCCCAGCATAGGAGTAAATTTAGGAATTGACAATTCCTAAGTTTTGCCTGCTGGGAGTGGGCTGTAGCCCATCAGTCAGCTGAAGCTGAATGTGCAGTACTGGACTTAACAAGCAACACAGAGCCTCTGCAGGTTTTTCAGCTTATTGCTTGGCTCAGAAAAGTATGTGGTTCTCCAAGGATGAGATCTCACAGATATCTTAGTAGTAAGAAGGGTTGATTGCCTTTCATTCATCAGCATGATAGGCTTATCACTCATCTGGTAAGAGAAGATCAAGTGAGGTATTAAAGCCTTGCTCTCAAAGGAAGGTAAAGGTAATTACTCTTCTCATGGGGGAGGTATTACATTTTGAAACAGCCTTCACTAAGATTGGGCAGTGACACGCTGATATCTAAGCCTTGCATAGAGCTTGATTTGAGGCATAAGGAACATCTTTGTTCACATGTGCTGGAATTTTTTTTAAATGTTATTTATTTCTTTCTTCGCTATGAGGGTGGTGAGGCACTGGAACAGGTTGCCCAGAGAAGGTGTGGATGCCCCATCCCTGGAAGTGTTTTAAGCCAGGTTGGATGTGGCTCCAAACAACCTGATCTAGTGAAAAGTGTCCCCGCCCATGGTGGGGATGGTTAGAAGTAGATTAAGGTCCCTTACAACCCAAACCATTCCATGGTTCTATGATCCATTTCATAACTGTAAGTAATGAGTTGTGTTTACCTGAAACAGTCTGTCTGTACTTGGCAGTAAGAAATAGGTGGTTGATATTGCATTAACATATCTGAAGAATTTTTTTTATACTATCTTTGCATTTCTAATCAAAAATATCTTGGAAACAAGGATGAATAAATATATTGTTTTCTGAAGTGAAAAATGAAGCTTGGATGTTGATTGAAATTTTGAGTCAGATCAGCATGAAGACATCTTCACATAGTTTATCCTGCAGTTATTCAGCGTGTAAGCACAGAATACCTGTGTATTATGCAATCAATTCCACATAATTAATTTTTTTAAAGTACTCCCACACCCATTTTCAGACCTGATTGGTAATGTTAGATGCATGCGGACTATAATTTGCATTCTCATAATGAACTGCACAATTAGCAGATTTTGCTCATATCTGATTAAACCAGTTTTATAGGTTAAATAGACATACCATCTGTAATGGGTTTTGTGGTCTGCAGCTCACTGTAGACTTTCCCACCACCATACCTACAAAATTCAGGTAAATCCATGCACAACAACAATGTGAAAGTAATTCTATAGGCATAAATTCATGATGTCGCTTGTGTTTTAAAAGACACAGGAATTCTCAGATGAGATTAGAGCTTCTCAAAGTAATTTTTTGCAATAGTTTTGCTATAGCTCTGGCTTTTAATATGCATTTATGTAAGCAAAAGAAGAGTGAGTAAGCACTGCTACATCTATTCAGTCTGTTAAGTGTCCTTTTAGACAGCTGTTTCTGAGTCCAGATCTCCTCTTTGCAACTGTCTCCTCCTCATGAACATCTACAGGCAGGTCAACATCTTCCCTTTGGCCAAGGAGGCACCGACCTTTGCCATCGAAATTATTTCATAGGATGATAGAGCATTGAAAATATTTTTGCAGTAATTGGAAACATCTGAGCAGTTAAAAACTAAGCTTTGCATGTTTTCTGTGTTTGACCTGGGTTTAAAAAAGAAAACCTAAAAAGCAAAGTAGGAAAGCTGGCAGTGTGAATACTGCTCATGTTTCAAATTAGCCAAGTAGTCTTTGCTCTGTATTTAGGAGGTCTGCAATTGCAAGAAGGTCCAAAGGGAAATATGTTTTAAATATCATGCTGATCTCTTCAACTCTACAGAAGGCAACAGCATGAATGTCAGTATGAGTACAAACATCCGCTAAGGAGTGTATCTGAAGCTTAGAAAATTGGTCAGAGGCAAAACACTAGATTATGCGTGTAAATATAAAATTAGTGTAAAGAAGACTCAGATGACAAAGTGTTGTTTTCCTTCCAGATTTCTTCCAGTCTTTACATTTAACTGTGATTCATTCATGATTATAACCATCTGCAGCGACTCATGCAATACAGCAAGGAGTAACTCAATTTGTATGGGGGTATTTATATCCTGTGCAATAAGAAGAAGCTGTTAAATACAAATACATGGATTAATTGATTTATTTTAGCTGTAGCATTGATGTCTTCACTTTTGTAAATTGGTGACTACAGATTGGTGACCACTTGCAGGCAAATTTTAAGTTCAGGACATCTCTTGATTTTTGTAGACTGGTAGAAGAGTACAATTCATTCCTAGGAAAGCATGTAGTGTTGTTGCATTTTCTTATGTACTGAAGGCTGTCTGATTCTCAACTGAGACACTAATGTGACACTACAGTTCTTCTCACCTTTGATACTTCTCAGCTTTGAGAACCTGTGAAGGCAGCTATTGAATTTAGATTTCTCCAATATTGCAATTAAAAGATGGTAATTAAATACTCTTAATGAAGCTCTAAAACTGGAGACATAAAATGTCTGAACACTGTATTTCTGGGTTATTACTCTGCAAATTATTTTCTTCAATGTTCACCATAGAAAATAACCTGTAGCATGCCTTTTCTTTCAAGGTGTTAGCTTTGTATCCAGACTTGGATGTGAAAATATTAATCATCAGTCAGCAAAGGGAGTCTAACACCCATTTTGGTGGAACTGAGTCACCTTTGTCTGACAAACCTTTAAATATTAGCACAGTTTTGTCTCTGGGAGAAATAAATAGATGATCACATTCTGTTTCAAAGGCATAGCTTTTCACTGGATTAAAATATGGGGGGTTTTGTCCCACAAAAAGAATCTAGCATAAAAATAATTATGAGCATAATCTCACAGTGTACACAAGGTGAAGCCTTTACCGAAATGCTTTTCTTCTCGAGTTAATTGCATTATCTGAGCATATTAAAAATACTGAGCTCTGAAGTAGAGCTTCTGATTTTTTAATTAGTTAAAGGGATATGTGAAAACAAGATTAACCATGTCAGCCTTGTAGTTCTCAAGAACAAAATTTGCACTACTTAGGAAGGTGGAACATAAATGTTTAAAGAGTTTGACAGGAACTGCTTTTAGTCAGCTTCTTTATATGTCTTTATCAGATTTTTGTACCTCTTTTGACCCTTTTTCCTTGCTTTTTCCTATCTTTTTCCCCATCTAATGGCTTAGTATTTTTTCCCTTAATTTTGTGAGCTGATCATCAGCCTTGACTGGAGCGAAAGACTAAAGAAGAGATAAATGCCTACTTACTTCTGCATTCACTTCCAGTCAGTAGGAGGTTGATGTGTTCCTCTGGGGTGGATGTCAGAGCTGCTGAGTGACTAGCAATAATTTGGAGAGTTAGTGCAGTTGACTTGTTCTTGCATAATTTACAGCCAGTAACTAATGTGAAAAAGAGAAATTACTGAAAATGCTTTCTCCTCCCCACACACCGCCACTGTGGGCTGTTAGACAAATTGAGCATTTACTGGTGTCTAATAGTTGCTGAGAGTTTGCACAAGTGTGTGTGCAGGCGTGCAGGAGAACCGAGCGCCTTTGGATGCCTCCTACCTGTCATTATGACTTGAGGGGATTCATCAAACCAGTCTCTCCTTAGTATGTATCGAAATAAATATCTTGCTTGAATAAAGGGTGTGTCCAGGTTTCTTTTTTGTCCCTCAAAGGAAACTTGTTGTTATTGTATTGTTTCTGGTATTTCAGGAAACCCGGGGAAATGCCCTGACAAGTTCTTGCTGAAGATCAAGTGAAGCAGTTTCTTAACAGTCAAAACTCTTCTAACAGCTGGGTTTTGCCTGAGTGGTTGCCTGAGTATCCTGAGGTTTCAGATTTGAAAGATTGATGCAACAAAGAATGTCGGTGTTTTGTTTTATCAAATGGACCCTTCTTTTCTCTTAGCTGGATACAGTGTATTATGTATTATTCTCTAGTTTTTTTGTGAAACTACAGCTCTTCACTCACGTTTCCTAGCTGTTGCTGTGATTCTGTCTTTGGATTTGGCTAAAACCACAGCAATGTTAGAAGTGAGGGATCTCACCTGAGGTCAAGCAGGAAGATGTACAGCCTGAGCAGGTGATCCAGACCCTCCATTTTTTAATTGCAATTCCTTCTCCAGTCTAAGATGCCTTTTTCTTTTTCCTTTATTGCAGTCTTTGGCAACCCTTTGGAAACGCTAACTGAAAGTTTGGTTTGGTTTTTTTTTTCCTAAAACAAGAAATGCTTACCACTCAGCCTGAGGTCAGACTGTGTTGCACAGAGTTAAATGTTGAATAACCAGGCTGTCTCATCCTGACTACTCTGTCAACTCATATCTACCGAGTATTAAACACCACCTTGCCTGAGTCCTGCAAAGAAAGACATAGAGAAGCACTTTTTGTCTCTTGGCATGTCCTTTTGGGGTCATGCTTGTTACCTCTGCACGTGTGCGTGCCAGGGTTGGAGCAAAGAGGACCTCTCTTGGTCTGGAGGAAAGGAAGAGTTACTGCTTATCAAGAGTTACTTCATACTGCTTATCAAGTATTTGTGTGAATGTAGGATGGAGATGAATTTTGAGAATGCAGGTGTTTTCATACAACAGATACTTGCTGGTTTTGTGTGGTGTTTGTGAAAGACTTGCACTCTGGATAGGGTTTTAGCTCTGAAGTGAAGCAAGCATAATCCACGTTCATCATATCCCCTGCCCTTCCCCAGCTACTGAGGTAATTCCAAGTTGATTTATTTGAGAAAAGATGACTGAATATAAGGATGACATTTTAAAACATTGTTTTTCCCAAACAAATGCATTAGGACATATTAATCCTGGAGGGGCAGATATATGGGATTGTTGCTGCACCTTGCCTGACAACTGTGGCTTATTCTCTAAGCAAAGCTTGAAAAAAAGAAAGAAGATTCTCTGTTGAACAGAGGATGTTATGATTTGATATCTAAACCGAGTTTCTTAAAGGCCTCTGTGAATGTCAAACTGCAGATTTCAAATGGAGTTTGGGAATTTGAAAGGAGAATGAGCATAGTGAACCAGACATTCAATAGCTAAAGAGGGAAATAACTGCTTCTAAAAGGAAGCAAAAGCCTTACAGAAGAGGCAGAAAGTATGAAGAACCACAGAAACAAGCAACATGTAGGCATTACCAGCTGGTGTAAGAGTAGAGAGTCCTCTAGGCACAGCACTTCTTACGGGAAGTAGAAAAATAAAGGAACATAATTCAACAAAGAAAGCTCAGGAGCTGTGCCAGAGCCTGGTTGACCAGAGAAATAAACTAGACCTCATAAAACCAGACAATGCTGTAAAGATCATCAGATTTGCAAAACAACATTATTATGAAAAAGACAAAAGCAGTAGGCTATTGCTAACATTTAAAAGATAAACAACACAGTCTCCAGAGGAGAAAGCCAAAGGATATCCATGAGACAATTTACCTTGTGTCTTGCAGGATGTTAATACTACTTGGAGACAGTGATCCCAAAATAAAAGTATTTAATTTAAGCTACCTAAACCATACCAGCAGATCAAATGTTCTGGATGAAAGGCATTAAATGTTAGTTTAATTATAGAGAATATGAAATTAAATTAGGTATATTTGAAATCCTTAGATTCCTAATATCTCTACTGCAGAATTATCTATCTATCTATCTATCTATCTATCTATCTATCTATCTATCTATCTATCTATCTATCTATCTATCTATCTATCTATCTATCTATCTATCTGTCTATCTATCTATCTATAATCTGGAGCGAACAGACGGAACCACAGTTGGGTCAATTTGTTAATGAGATGCAGAAAGAAGAAAAGGCCCTGGTATCTAGATGTAATAATACTGAAATATGGAAAACACCTACTCAGTTTCATCACATGTAACACATCTGTTTATTAAATCAAACTCTTTTCTTTGTTCTTAGTCAACAAACTCAATAATCCTGCCTAGTTACCCCATCAGAGCTGCAGCCAAGTCACTTTAACAGGAAACAGAGGGAGATCAGCATTCATGACTCGTTTTTCAAGCTGAATATGCAAAACAACTTACCTCACAACTAACATTAGAAGATGAAAAACTGATAACGTGATCTGGCAGTTCTCAAAAGGGATCTTAAAAAACTTTTGGCTAAGTTTCAGGTTTAGGAATTAAATATTTATCCAGAGTCAAGTCCAAATGCTGCAGCAAAAATTAGCAGGGCCCTATAAGCAAGTTTCTCATTTTCATATCAGACACAAACCAAGGCTTTCTCCATCATCTCTTATCTCCACTATGATTGTAATGTATTCATATAGACAGCTCATAGAAATAAATAAATCCTAGGTGGAATGGACAGACAACGCAGGGATCACACATGAATGTATGAGTTTTAAAAGTATTTTTGACAAATACCTCAATTGCCTTAAAATATTTTCCATTTTAAGGCAATTGAGGTATTTGGCAAAACTGAGTAGTGAATACAGTTTTCAGATGAAGTCTAATGTCTACAGATGCTGGTTAGTGTTCGACTTCTAATGTCTATAAATTGTCACAACTTCTGTATTTGAGGTAATGGTTAAGTCAGTGGAGAACAAATCTGCTAGGCATTACTGTGTATATAGAAAGTGCATCTAATTCAGGCATGCCACAAGCTGAAATCAGAGAGCCCACAAGACTGTCCTGTCTCTGGCTTTACAACATGAAAGGAAATAGAGGACTGCTATATGGAAGTGCATAGGAAAGAGTCCATAAAAACAAAGATGTTATTTTTCCAAAGAAAATTAGGAAACAGATGAAAGCATAAAATTCTCTCATCAGTGAAAACTGAACCCAGAGAACTGTCTTGATCCTGAATCTGTTTTATTTTCTAAGCATTATTAGTTGTCACCCTGGATAATTTCTTGGAAGACCATCAATGTAAAACAAATTCATTGGGGGAAAAATGAGAATTTGAGGTTAAAAAGCCATTCTGCAAAAACCTGACAAAATGGAGTGAGGTGCTGCTAAACCAAAACCAGTATTATTAGGTAAATAAAATCAGAAAGGTGCTTTTACACAGGCCATTCTAAACACAGTAAACACTAAAAATAGTGGATTAACACCTTTTCCTGAAAAACAGACTGTACATGTCTAGTTTTTCAGGGAGTAGAGAACCTCTAAGCCGACTTGGTGCCTGGTCAGCTTCTCTAAGAACATCAATAGAGGGGTGAGATAATGCTTACACTTTTTTCTGAACACTTCCTCTCAGAACTTATTTCTGTATTTGGTAACATGGAAATAAACACTGCTAGATCTCAGGCAAGTCTGAGGAGCTCACAGTATAGTATTGATATGGTGTTACCTAAATTACTGAGAAGAAATATACTGAAATATTTTGCAAGCTTTCCTTCGTTTGCAACAAAAGAACAAGTTAAAGTTTTATAGTATTAATAGATCCCGCACCTATCTTTTTCTTTGAAATCTTTGCAGAAAACTGATAAGCTATCAGAAAATATTCCTTCCTTGAATGTATAATCTTTCTTTTTCTGTATCCTCTAAGGAATTAATCCTAGGCCCCCCTTAATTTCGAGCTACCCGTGGAAGTCTCTCGGTACACCAAAACTGCTCTTAGCAGAAAATACCATAGCCTGGTAACATTTTTGGATTTATTACTTAACAGTAGAAACTTGTCTTTAGGCATCAAATGCTGATTTCTTAAGCTGATTGTTTCTGAATTTCTGGCTTTCATTCGGATTATACAACTCTCTAAGTCTAGACTATTTTATATTTTATTTTATTGGTTTTACTCATGATGTGTGATTTGTTTGTATAATTATCTGGAACGTATGTAGACTTGCCACTGGAGGAGACACTCATCCCTGATCCAGCTGATGTGTGGTTTTGTGAATCAGCCATCTAAATTATACCTACAGAGTAGATAGGTCACTGCCAATCGCTGCAAGGGAGAAAGCCAAGGAGCACTTGTGAGAAAATATGTACAGACAGTCCTTGAGAGAAGAAAAGGACTAAAGCTTTCTCAGGTGTTAGTTTTGAAGAAGCGCCTCCCTGTCTTCTTCCCTTTTCTCTCTGTCTCTCTCAAAAAAATATCTAAGTTAGCACTTTACTTTCTCCCCCTGCAATCTGACACAAAAGACCTTCTCAAATAAATCACTTGTGCAGTTGTCTGGTATGACACGGTGTCAGATGCTGTCTTTTTGATAAGTTCATTTCCTAAGCAATTTGTTTAACCCTTTTTATAGACACTGTTGTCTCTGACTAAGTCGTGAGTCATTTTTCAACACATGAGTACTCCAGGGAAATGTCACATTCCTCACTTGTTTCTCTGCCTGCCTGGCTTCACCATGTGATTTTTATAAGCCAAAAGATAAGAGTTCCTCCTTTTGTTTGTCCCATTCTGCTGACAGCTGGCTGTCATTGGCTCCAATCGGGCTACTCTACAGACTTACCTTATAGCTGTAATAAGGCAAATGAAGTATTTGGGAAAGAGCTGTCCTTCCCCCCCAACCCCAGTAAAATCAAGTAAAATGAAGAAGCTTTTAGGAGCCTGTTAGGAAGGGTATCACTCATCAAATTTATGTCATGCTGTGAATGTAATTTTTTGTGTCTCAGAAGTCAGTTCCAAATTGCCTTAAAGTAGCCACAATCAACAAAATCAGGAAAAATCAAATTGATCATTTTTCATCCCGAAAACTTACTTTAGGACACAAAAGCTGTCATTCACCTCAACAGAATAGATGGGCTGAGGGCTTGTAAGGGGTCATTTGTTTCTTTTTTTCTCTTGGGAAAAAAATCTGTTTCCCACCTTACAAAACCTCTTTGCAGTTTATATGGTAAATAGCCTTATAAATTTGAACAAGTGTACTCAAACTACTTGGGATTTTCTGTATTATCTGTGCTTGAGGGCAGCCAGGGACAAGTGTTTGCACCAGGTATGGTGACAGAAGGCAAGCGCAGAGACTGTGGCAGTCTCAGAGGAATGCTCCCTTTGGGAACTGACTTCTGAAGAAGCAAATGTAATTACTAGGAGTCCTGGGCATGCCTGCTGTCACAAGAAAGGAGTGTCCCAAAGACTGTTCCAAGATACTGCAGTTGGTAGCTATAAAACCCTTATCTAACTCAATGTAAGCACAAAGCTCTTGTCTCCCTCTCCCACTCCCTTCATCTCCTCCTTTCTCTACCTCTCTTTTTTCTTTGAAACTCTAGAGACTTGAACTGTGTAATTCCATGACCTGATGGTGTCTTTAGAATGAAAAGATTAAGAAATGTTCTCAGTAAGGTGTTAACTGCCTTGTAGTATGATTTTTGGCCCTCAGGTCCTTGAAAACCAGGTACTCTGTGATCTTAATCCTTCCTGACTGGCTGCTGTGCTACAGCAGCACGAGCTGTATGCATCTGGAAACTTTATCTAGGGGACCCTGCCTAGATGCCTTGGATTGCTTTTGAATGTTCTCTTATTTTCTCTAATGAATTACTGCTGGTTGTAAGCATGCTGTACTTCAAAGGTCGAAGGGCATTAATCATTCTCTTAAGGCTTATGTGATGAGAGACACGAATGCTGGAATTTCTGCCATGGGGAGACAGTTGGATCCTAGCCACTCCTTGTCAGGGTAACTTTGGAGCTCATACCCATAAAGGACTAAAGCCAAAAACCTTTTGTCAACATTTAGATTGTTACTGAAAAAGAATGGATGTGTTATGAAACTCTTTGCTAATCATGAGAATATTCCAGCCTAATTATGTCACCTAAACCTTTGAAATCTTCTTTGTTCTGCCACAGGGCCATATTGTGGTAACTTGATGCCTGTCCCCAAAGAAATCATTCTGGATAGCAATGAGGCAACTATTCACTTTGAGAGTGGATCCCATGTGTCAGGACGAGGCTTTCTGTTGTCCTATGCCAGTAGTGATCATCCAGGTAAAGTGAAATCCAAAACCAGTAGAGGATTAGTGGCATAGTTCCCCCTATTTCATTATCTTCTTTACACACATAGACTTTAGCCCAAGTGTTTGATCCTAAATATTTCCAGATTAGCCTGAACCAAGGTATTCTTAATAGCATGTGTGCAAGGAATAGTTGCAGCGTTAATCAGGTATAATAGCTGCTAGACCATTTGCAATGCAGGCCCAGTGAAAGAGAAAATGAACACTTTCTCCTTGAAGCTCCACCATATTCTGGGCTCCAGCATCCACCACATTGTGATAGGAACAAGAGGCAGGACAGATTAATATTTTCATTCCTACATTTAATGTTCTGGAGGTCTGTTCAACTTCAATGAAGGTGTAAAACATAAGAGGGGTAAAAGAGAGAGTTGTAAAGAATGAGTGAGAACCATAGCTGTTGCTTCCAGTCTAACAAAATTGCTTAAATACTGTACAGAGAGGTCTTTAAAAG
This sequence comes from Pyrocephalus nanus, assembly GCA_038380795.1. Classification (NCBI taxonomy): domain Eukaryota; kingdom Metazoa; phylum Chordata; class Aves; order Passeriformes; family Tyrannidae; genus Pyrocephalus; species Pyrocephalus nanus. The sequence continues at coordinate 49,569,995 of CM076260.1, forward strand.
TAATTTCACATTTAACCAAATATTTGTCTGTACTTCTATATCCTACAATGGGAATTGACATTTGTAAACTTTTCACAGATCTGATCACCTGTTTGGAACGAGCAAACCACTACACAAAGGCTGAATTCAGGTAAAGAGGGTTTGTAGCTCTCTGCATTCTGGCTTGCTTTACTGTATCTGTCATCTGGTCCAGTAATTAGAAAATGTTAGAAAACAGTCTTGGTTTTCTGGAGAAGTGATCTTTTTTTGAGTTCCAATGCCATAAGTGTCCAAGGCTCGGTTGTGAGAAGCAGTAGTGCCGAATGGAAGTCTGCAGCCTAGAAAAATTATGGAATGGAGTTGCAGAGCTCTCAGCAATACTCGTTAGGGCATACATATACATAGTATATGTAAAAACAGTTTCCACTTTGAAATTCAAAATAGCCTCAAATTCCAGTGCTCCCTCTGAGAGCAGATCATATCCCAGCTGATACAAGATTATCTGAGGACAAGTTATAATTTCTTGATTCCTTGAACTTTGTGATAGGATTTGAAATGGTAATAAATTGTGCTCTTCTGGTTGCTGTCTGGGTGTGCATACAGGCTTCTTATCTGGGCTGTGCTGAAAACTCACATGGTAGCATTTCTAGAACAAGAGAATTAAACAGAAATAAATGCCCTTGCAAAACTGCTCTTCTGGTTCTTTGTGTGCTACTGTGTCCAGTCCACCTATGAACTCAAGGGCCCATTTATTTATCCCCTAGACTCACTAATAGACCATAATCCAGAAATTGCTGCTAAAAAAATTATTTCTTTTGTATGAGTTTATTTGTGTGTATCATCACTACAGTTCATGTCTTAAACAGGCCTTTCTTCTCTCACTACAGCAGATACTGTCCTGCTGGCTGCAGAGACATAGCAGGTGACATTTCTGGGAATATTGGAGAAGGATACAGAGATGTAAGTACACAGAATAATGAGGGAAAATTCATAAAGATGAAAGAAGCAAAATTAGAACCACTCAGTTTAAACTTTTGCTGCTTGACTTTTGTCAGTAATTATTCCCAGCTGTGTTAAATAGACCCTTTATTATCAGTATATAAGTAAGCTATCAGTATATAAGCACACAGAGACACTTGTCAAACAGACAAATCAATTGTGTGAGAACAAAGTCCACTGATTGTCAAATACACCTACTGACTTGTGGTTTCTGGCTTTCTGGAAAAACCCTGCATAGAATTTGTCCCTCTTGAGGCAGTGCTCATCCACATACTAAATATTCTGTGATTTTAGCTTTTACTTTTTTGGTGTCCACGTGTGAAAAAAAAAAAACATTTCTGTAACGAATGTTTTTTCTTTAGGATTATGCCTGCAGTCTCCTAGCAGTCTCCTCTTAGATGAAATAAATATTACACACTGCCTAATCACATCCCACTGATAACTACCAACCTCTTGGGTTGTTTTAACTGCTTGTTCTTTAAAGCAAAGAATTTGCCCAAGTGCTTGGTTTTATCCACAGTTCATATCACACAGAGCTCTGCCCTCTCTGTGTCTCTCACCGTGGACTGTCCTCCTGTCATGCCTGTGAAATCTCAGTGAGTAAGCTTAATCATATCCCTGAAGTAAAATCCCACCCTATCACAACTAGAACAGTTGCCGTGTTTCCAAAAAGTCAGCGTTCATGTTTAACCTGTTCATCCAGTTATTCAAGCTTGCCGGCTCCAGCCCAGAAAGTGGCAGAGCTGAAGAAACAAAGAAATGCCACATTACATTCTCATTAGCTGAAGTTATTCTGCCCTTGGTTTGGATGATTAGGACAGAAAAGCAGCACATGGCATGACCTCATGCAGATCTTATCTGCACTGAGGAATTTGTGAAAGACATTTTCCCTCCACCATTAAGAAGGATTTAGCTTATCCGATGGGAGGAACCTGCAGGGCTCCCCTGGAGACCTGCTGCCTTTGAGCCCCCACTCCCCCCAGGCCTCGCTGGAGGAAACAGCCCAGCAGCACAGATTGTCCCGTAGGAGCAGGGCCTCTGTGAACCAGACCAATCTCTCTGCCTGCAGCCACCTAGTCTGCAAGAAGTTGTCCTGCCTGTATTTTTCAGTGCTATCCCACCTCAGACACTAGGAAAATGGGCTATACTTAAAACCCAGCAGCAGCTACTCAACACATAGATAAATCTTATGTACGCCATGACTCAAGTCCTAAGGTGCAGTAATAGGTAAGTCTGACTTTAGGCAAGAATACCAAGGAATTACTGATTTATCTTCCCATGGAAATGTTGCCTTGCCTTTGACTTCTTTTTCCTGAGGAGTAACAATCTTACAGCACCTTCTCAGAAGCAGATTATTTGTTTTTTCATTTAAAAAAACCCAAAAGAAATTACTTTGGGAAACATATATTTTTCAAAGATTACTGTTCTTCCTTCCCCCCTGCCTCTTAGTTCTCCTGAGCTTTACCTGGACTGTGTGAGCTGTAACACGTGTATACTAGCGGCTTGGAGAGGGAAAGCATTTGCAGTTTGTCAGACTGATCTCCTGAGCTTTGGCTTCTGCCTTTCAGACCTCGCTGCTGTGCAAATCTGCGATACACGCGGGCGTGATCACGGACGAGCTGGGCGGGCAGATCAGCGTCACCCAGCAGAAGGGCATCAGCCGCTACGAGGGCGCCGTCGCCAATGGCATCCCCTCGCAAGAGTGAGTACTGCTGGTGGTGCTCGCACTGGGGGCAAATCCCAGGGCACAGTGCACTGCCCACACCAGCAGAAGCAGCTGGGGACACCATTCTGGGGAGGAAAAGGTGTTAGGTGTGGGTCTAGAGGCTTTTGGGCTTAATTGCTATGGCTTTATTTGAGTGGTACTGGCATTGGAGATAGGAAAATATTTCAAGTTTTCAGTGGCTCAATACCATGTAGTGCAGTATTTTCTCCTTTTTTCTTCTATTCCTTCCAAAATGTATTTACAAATTACTTTGTTAGCAGATACATGAGAGTATGATGTTCTGCAATGAACACCTTTAATCAATGTGCTAATAAATCATGATAAATTCATGTTAAAGTTTAAAAAAAGCTTGGAAGACTGAATAAATAAAAAGTGCCATTGAGCCATAGGGGATTTAATGAACAACTTCTTAAACATTGTGCTTTTGACATGTTCAGAGTTTTTCTATTTTAGAATATTTATAGCAAGGGTGTTATATTTGCTGCTTATCTTCTGACTTTTAATTGTACTGTTGTTGAAGTAGAAATAAATCCTCTAATCTCTATCCAGCACAGTAAGCCCTTCCAGCAACTGCTTCTGTCATTCCTCTTGGTTTATAGTTTTTAATTTTCAAATGTTATCTGGATTTTACATGAGGCATTTTTTTTTTTTTAAGTAGGAAGGGAAATTTCCATCCCATAGCTATAAGAGCTAAGGGAATATGTGGTTTTTATATTATTTTCCTGGTTTCTCTGTGATTTCTCACACCCTCCTGACAATTTTGCAATCACGGTTTCATTCATTTTAAAAAAGGCATTTATTTGCTCTGTTGCTGTGCTTAAGCTTCAGCACAGATTGAAATGCTTTATATATAGTGGAACTGGAGTATATAAACCTGCGTAGTATGTAGATCATAGCCAAAGAACTGTAAAGCCTAAATATTTTCTGTTTTTCTTGACTGCCAAAGTTGATTGCCAAAGAAAATTAATATAAAGTTATATGAAGCAAAGCAGGATTGAGAACTCTGCCCAGGCACCAAACCCCTATAAAACAAATAATACAAATGCCAGCTTAGTGAAACCATAAATTAAATACTTTGTACCAAATCTAAAGATGTTACAGAACTGTACATACATTCTTATGTTTGTGATCCTTGAGAATCCCAGGAGGAGTAACTCAGACAGCAACACATAAAATTTTATAATGAAAGGCAGTTGTGATTCCCATTTGTTTTTTTTTCTCACACTACAAGAGCTAGTGGGCAAGGAATGGAGTGTTTAAGACAGCAAATGCGGGTGTGCTAGGGGAACACAGTTTGTATAATTAATCAGTCACCTTAACGGTGTCTTTTTAATGTTGCTATTCGCAAAATATCCCATCCATTTCACGTGAGTAATAGAACTATCCACAAAGATGCAAACTTGTCTCTGTTACATCAAGTGGGAAAACTCCCATTTACTTGAAGGAGAGCTGAAACATGTGCTTCCAGGCTGAAGCCAGCCCCCAGGGCTTGGATGTAGCCAGTTCAGTGTGAGGCCCCTGAGAAAGCAGCCTAAGGAGGAGCATAGCCCCTGTAGCTCTTCTGCCTGCCAGGGCACTCCTTGAGCATGATGCACATCTTGAGGAGACTGAATTGCCCTGAGAAGACAACTGTCACTTTCTACAGGTTATGCAGGGAGCTACAGGTAAACAGGCTCATACTGGGTTGGATGCCTGCAAACTAGATGGCGTGGACTTTGAGAAAAATGGGATTCCTAGGATGCTTCTGCCATACCTGGCAGCTGGGACAATCCCTGGAGCAGATGAACTGCTGGTGTGAGCCCACTATGCCAGGAGAGGAAAACTGGGATTTTCAAGGAAATCCTTTTAATTCAAATAATGAAAAAATGTTCCTAGAAAGAGTGGGCCTGTTTACTAAAATAAATGAACCAACACATTTCATGCTTTAAGAAAGCTTTTACAAGACTTATTTGCAAAGTTGCATGGCTTCCCTGTCCTCAGGGTACCTACACAGTGAAAGAAAATCCTGCAGAGGAGCCAGGGCTGCCAAGAAAAAATTGGTGCTTGAGCAGCAGTGTTTTAAGAGCTTTCTAGATGCCCTTAAATAAAAGCTTACTCAAGCTTTTAAAATCTCATTTATAGTGGATTCCAGTACTAAAGATTTAAATTATTTAGTGGCTTGAGCTGAAATTGACCTCATCAAAAGCTGGTGCTGGAGTGCATCGAGCTGTTAAGTATCTGCACTGTTAACATGGAGTTACTGCTTGCTCGCCCATCATCCCACAAGAGCCGACCTTCGCCTCCCCACTCCATTTTTCAGTGCGCTTGTTACACACCAGCACCTGTCAGGTTTTCAGTTCCCAAGATCCAAGCGTGGACCTGCACCCACCGATGCTGTAATGAAGACCAAGTGGCTGGATTTATTGGGCAGTTCTAGTACCCCAGTACAAATACATGGGGGTTTAAGTTTGTGACGTGCCCTGACCTCTGGCTATACACCTGCGCATGTGAAGTCATTTGTCTTTGAAAACACAAGATACTGCGTGCTTGTGAATAGAGAAAGATGAGATTTGGGGTTAACTTGCACTGCTTAGGAAAAGCTTGCCTGAGAGCAACTCTGGGAAAAAAATGTATTTTATATTTTTATTTATTTTATTTATTATGGGAAGCAGAGTCCTTTTTTTGCAGACCTACCAGCACAGGTCTTCCATGTAGTTCCGCCACTAGTACTGTTAAAAAGGCAGGATCCTGAAGGTTGTCAGGAAAATGAGGAGCATGGAGCGATACCCTTCCTTAAAGGACAAAGTGGAATTTGTGTGACGAATGCCCATTGTCACATTAGGAAACTGATGAATTACCACTTACTGAATTACTTTTTCGTCTTTAGTGAGTTATAGCAGAAGTATTTCAGCTTGATTTCATAGTTTTATAGACCTTAGAAATGATAATCTCCTCCCTTTATTTGCCAAATTTGCTGCTCTCTATTTGAAAGGGATGTGGGTGACTTTTTTATTACAAAGCTTTATCATATTCAAGGAGTGCTGTGATTGCTGTTTTGGGTAGGTTTTACTGATCATCACAGGTGTTTGTTTTCCTCTTTTCTCTTGAAATGGGTTACTTTGCATTCACTAAGAAAGCAAAAAATGTTTTGGCTGTGATGTCGAACTGGTTTGAAGTGAGCAGAGTGCATCTGATCGCCCCTGAGGATTGCCTGGGGGAAAGAGGTGGGAGGGAGGGCTTGTGTTTCCCCTTCTAGCTACATGCCGCCTACATGCCCAAATAAATCAGCTCCCACCCAGTGCTCACCATCATCTCTGATGGGCTTCGTTTGCCTGTAGTCATTAGTTTTCCCTCAGTGACAGAAAGAGGCAGTGTTTTTATTGACCTTGACATGGGACTACTTTCCTATTCCCCATTTGCAGTGCTCTCAAAACACACAGATGTGCACATCGCGGTTAGCCTGAAGACTACTGGGGGCAGGAATTTTCCTGGTCAACAACAAAAGGGCAGCCTGAAAGGGAACTGTCTTGATGCTTAGTGCAGAAGTTGTTTTACTGCTTAGTCACGCTGGCCAAGGCTTTTCAAAAGGGGCAAATGATGCATGCAGCTAATTGAAGTGACGGTGAAGGGGTCAGATTTTTAAGAAATCCAAACTAATTTTGGGTTTAAAAACTCAGACTTTTCTTTTCATTAGGCAGCCACTCAGAGTCATTGTTTCTGGAATGAAACCTCAGGGGCATCTCCCTGGGAATCAGAAAGTGCTCCCTGGGAGGCCAAGAAAAGCTCAGCTTTCCCTTACAGTGATGATTTCATCTTGTCCTGCATTGTGCAGGCCTATGTGGAGTGGTCTAAGAAATGGCTTTTCTCCTGAAGCAAAGCAGTCCATGTCAGAAGTAGGAAGAAAAAGAGAGCCATAGATATGGTTAATGGAGCATAAAGAACCATTCCTCATGGGAGATGCTGGCTATGGTTATAAAGAACTGGTTCCCACCCAGATTAAAACAAGTAGTTTTCATCCAGTGGCATCCTATGATACACCTGTAGCCCACATAGGAATGGCCAGAGCTGATGTGGTTTAGTTGCCATCAAGTGTAACTCCTTCACATGTAGCAAGAATAACAAGTTGATGCAACAGGAAGTCACTTTAAAGCATAACAGGTGTTCAAATCCATTTAAAAAATGATCGGAATTCAGTCACAGTAAGGGATGCACTAGAGTGCAAGGAAAGCGGCTGTCTGGCCAGAGACATTGTACTGGATAAACAATGATTCTGAAACAGTACCTCAGCATTCCTGTGACCACCTCATGAAAGGCTGAATTACCTTTTTCTTTTCTTACAGTGGTTCGCTGTCAGATAAGCGGTTTACATTTACTTCGAATGGTAAGAACAATAGCTTTATTTATAGCTATTCTAATGTTACCTTTTTATTTAAGTATTTTCTGCAAAAGTTTTGAAAAATGATCAGGAGAATGTCAGGCTGTGTCTAGGAAGGATATTTTAGGACAGCAATTTTTTAAAATTGGCAAGTGAATAAAAAAATTGAGGGGATGTGAAGTGAGCTAGAAAAAAAACACAGAATATGTGTGGTCATACGCACATAGATGAGAAACAGAAATAGTATTCTGCTGTTGCATTTCTGGTGCCAGCATATGAAAAACGGCAATCAGATAATCCCATTTTTATGTACTTTTGGCCACAGAAAAATTAAAGCAATTTTTCTTCAGACATTTATAAATTCCATCCTCATCATACAAGAAGAGAAAAAAAACATGGGAGGAATGAGGATATATTTATATTGCACTGCTACAGAACGAGTTTTTGTTTATGATTTTCCAAGATGCAAACCCCTCTTTTTAATCTGTCAAGCTGTTCATTTGCATAAAACACAGCAAAGAGGGGAGAAAAGTTCACATTCGTTCATTTGAATTATATTTTACTAATTTGAGATAAAATCATTTACTATTCCACTGAGAACTGTAGAGCATGTATAGGCCTTTGAATCTGCCAAGGAATTATTTTTAACTTCATTGAAACCATATTCCACTGGCCTGTTTTCTCTGAAGAACCTCTATGTGCAGAAATTTTGTGGGTTCTTTGGTGGAGTTTGTAATACTTACCTGCAGCTATTATCTTCATGATATCATGTCTTGGCAGCAGTATCAAGGAACTTCTCTAATGAGTAACTTTCCTAGCCCTAATTGCAGGTGAGAATCATGAAATATTTACAGTAAAGTGTTCCTTTCAGTACAGTGCCTTCATCTGTGAAATGTTTTGTACAGCAGAATTAGTTAACGCCAATCTCAAAACATAAATATTATGTTTCAGAAGGAGAATTTAAAAATAAAAAGAGTCTTCACAGGAATGAGACAAAAGTGCAGAGATTATAAAAAAACAAAATTGCAAAAATAGCAGATGCAGTCAGAAGGTGTCTTGTATGTAGGAGTTAGATTGGTAAAGGAGAGGGACTGCAGCTCTCTGGTACTGGATCATCCACTACAAATTGACTGGTAAACACCATAGCTAATGGAGAGCATCAGGCTAGCACTAGATTCAGCAATGTCTGACTTGGCTGTTGTGGGTGGTCTTTAAATGTTGCTAGCCTAATATAAAAATATCCTGTGAAAACACAAAGTAACTCCTTCTGCCTGTCTGTGTGGGGACTCCTAGGCTGCAACAAATCTCTCAGTCTGGAAGAGGGATTCCTCTCCAAGAGCCATGTTACTGCATCTTCCTACTGGGAGGAGACCAACGAGTTTGGGCAACTATTCCAGTGGTCTCCCGACAAAGCTTGGCTTCAAGTCCTGGGATTGGCTTGGGCATCTAACCACAGCAGCAATCGTGAATGGTTGGAGATAGACCTGGGGGAGAAGAAGAGAATAACAGGTATGTTGCTGTGTGGTTATTAGAAACTGGTGTTGCAGCTGGAGAACAAAAATAATGCAGCTAAAAATCTAACAGTGCACAAATGCAATGTTTCTTTTGTTAAATTTAATGAAATGTTATGCATTCAGGAATATTATTTTGCTATTTAAAAAGTCTTGGCTATTTACAAGACTGGTCTTCCTATGGGGATATGTGGTTGAACACAATTGTCATGCGTGTCTGATCTATAAACATGCTGACAGAACAAAATATTTACACAGGGACCAGTAGAGTCTGGATAGATGATAAACAACTGCTTAGGATGTGTTAATGATGCAATTCTGGAATCAGTAAGAAACATGAAAGTCATAGCATTTGAAACAATGGTCCAGGTGAAAGAAATTCATTTCCATCTCCTGGCTTATGTGTAAAAATGTAAATTACAGTTGCTGCTAAAGATGTAAAGGTGGCTGATATGGACCATATCTTCAATATCTCAAATGAAGGAGACTTCACAACATCTCTGGGCAACGTGTTCCAGTGCCCATTCACCTGCACAGTAAAGAAGTTCTTCTTCCAGGTGAAGGCTGGTGAAGGGACTCAAGCACAAGTCCTGTCAGGAGAGGCTGAGGGAGCTGGGGTTGTTTAGCCTGGAGAAGAGGAGGCTCAGGGGAGACCTCACCGCTCTCTACAGCTACCTGAAAGGAGGTTGTAGCCAGGTGGGCATTAGTCTCTTCTCCCAGGCAACCAGCAGTAGGACAAGAGGGCACAGGCTTAAGCTGTGTCAGGGGAGGTTTAGGTTGGATATTAGGAAGACATTTTTTTACAGAGAGAGTAATCAGACATTGGAATGGGCTGCCCAGAGAGGTGGTGGATTCACTGTCCCTGGAGGTTTTTAAGATGAGACTGGATGTGGCACTGAGTGCTATGGTCTAGTAACCATAGTGGTGTTGGATCAAGGGTTGGACTTGATGATCTCTGAGGTCTTTTCCAACCTGGTTGTTTCTATAATTCTATGATCCTATGATTCATATTCAGGTGGAACTTTCCGTGCATCAGTTTCTGCCCATTGGCTCTTGTCCTATTGCTTGGCACCACTGAGAAGAGCCTGGCTCCCTCCACTTGACATCCTCCCTTCAGATGCTTATATACATCAATGAGGTTCCCTCTCAGTCATCTCTTCTCAAGTCTGAACAGGCGCAGCTCTCTCAGCCCTTTGTGCTCTGTTAAGAATATCTATGGTTCCAAGTTGACAATTTAGAACTGATTTCCATTCTTCACCCAATTTTAAGCTCAATTTCAACACAGTTTGAAAAATAAATAAAGACCTTGAAGGCAAAGTTTTCCAAATTGTTTTGGCTTCTGTGTTTGCATTTGAAAATGTTCCTTTAAAACAAACACCTAGCAATGAAAATGTTTTTTTTGCATCTTGTCAAAAGGGATTAAGACCACTGGTTCTGGATCCACAATGCTGAATTTCAACTTCTACGTGAAGACATTTACAATGAACTATAAAAATAACCACTCAAAATGGAGAACTTACAAAGGGATTCTGAGCAATGAAGAAAAGGTAAGGGAAAGTGGGAAGGGTAGAAAAATTCAAAGCAATAATGTGTATACTGCCTTGACACTGAAGGGCAGGCTTTCACTGTCAAGAAAGATGAGGAATTTCAAACTAGTCTCAACTTGGGTTGTCTTCACCACTGTAATTTATGCCCATGGAGTAGTAGACAGTGAGCTTGTCAAAACAAGGAAGTTATCCAGGGATTGGTGAAGTTGTGGGATACACACAGGGAGGCATGTGTATGTCCGTACCCTTTTTTCAAAAAACCGGTGTAATGAAAGCTGTACAGCAGGCTGTTTGGGCAAGTCTTTAGCTCAGCTCAGCTTTTGCCCGTGCTAGCAAAGCTGTACTGGTGCAGAAGCGTAGGTTGGCACAGCACCAGCAAAGCTGAGGCTCACCTTCAAATGCATTTGGATGGTCAATCCACTGCCCCCGCCAAATGAAACAAACCCCTCAGGTAAAGCTCAGGGTTGCTGCTGGAGCTCTGCCTGTGGCTTTCTGCAGTGGCTGTGCTACCATCACCAGGGCTACACCACTCCCCACCCCTCACTGGTAGGACTCTTCTGACACAAGTGGGCACAGCCAACGTCTGTTAGGAATTGGTGTAACAGAATGTAAAATATACACTCTTACACTAAAATACCCAACAGCTTTCACAGACTCTGTGTGACTTTGGCAATGAATATATGAAAGAAGTGCAGCAAGTTCATGCAGACAAAAGATTCGCTGCACAAATTTGTCTGATAACATTATCCCCTGAAAACCTCTTGTTTCCTTTCAAACAAAAGAAACCTCAAAAGCTTCACTCCTTGTCCCCACAAAGTTCAAAGTCAGACCTTCACTTATCATTTCTGAGAGAGCTCAGTTTGCCTCAGGAGAAGGTTCTACCTGGTCCTCAGGCCTGATGGCAGGTTTTAAAAATTTGGTAGAGCTGTAGAGAGATTTCCTGCTAACTCTGATTTTCTTAGCTTGCATGGCAACGAATTTCACTGCCCAATATTAGGTGGTTTAATATTCTTTTAAATATGAAACCGAGGTGATGTTGGCCCAAAAAGTGACAAATCAACCTAGTAGTGGCTGAACTGCAAAGACTTGTGGTTTTCCACAATGACTTGCTATATTCAAATAATCTCATTAAAGTATTATATATGATCTTAGTTTCAGCTAAGGTGCATGACAGAACCTGTCCTATCAGAACCCTGTGTGGCCTACCATTTTATCTAACGTATGCTGAGCTCACTTCTCTATCTCATCAGGCTTTTAAGTTTTCCTAAATCATGTTGAAGCATCTCTAAGAATTAATATTGCAAGGACTACGGTTCTGCACAAGGGGCTGAGCTGATTCTGGGAAATACTGTATAAGTGCAATAACATCTGCATAGTTAAAAGTCACTCTTCACTTCAGTTTTTCTTTTTACATCTTTATCCCCTGTTCCCAAGAAAGGGTGCTGCTGTGCTATTAAATAAAAAATGATAGCATTATACCAGCATACATTAACTAAAAATTACACAGAATTGAAATGGTGATAATCTTTCTCCTCCAAGCTAACAGAAAAATGTGATCATCTGGCAGAACGAAAAAGATTATTTCTTTCTTTCCAGAACTCTCAGTTCCTAAAACCTTGTGTCTGAATCCCAGATTATCAATGTATTAGTTTTAGGCTAATGAAAATCTTTGAAGTTGGATGTCAGGAACACTTTGAAGAAAGAGACTTTTAAAACCGAGCAAACAATGTGTGCACAATTTCACTGCAGGTATTCCAAGGTAACTCCAACTCCGGTGACATAGTGCGCAATAACTTCATCCCTCCAATAGTGGCTCGTTATGTGCGAATCATCCCTCAAACTTGGAACCAAAGAATAGCATTGAAGCTTGAGCTGATGGGATGTCGAATAATGCCAGGTACGGGGTAAGCAGTGGTCCCTGGACATGGTGCCTCTAAAACCACTGTGCTACCCCAGCGCCACTGATGGCCCCTTCTCTTTTGCAGCGAACAGTTCATTTACGCATTCAATGTGGCAGAAACCAAGTCAGAGCACAGAAACCTCCCTTGGAAAAGAAGACAGGACTGTTACAGAGCCTATCCCGTCAGAAGAAAGTAACTTAGGTAACACTACCTAGTGCCGCATTTTCTCTAGGGTGCATCACGTCAGCCCAGCCTGAGTGAACTTTAAACTTTCTCACAAACCAAAACTTTCATTTTCCCTTCAGACCTTATTAAAGATTAACAACAGAGAGAAGAGGGAGGAACGTACGTTCTTTTTGTCTTAAGGCACAGAAAGAGATTGAAAGCCTTAATTTTCCTTGATGTGTTAAACATCAGGCTTTGGTTTCCTTGTCATATTAGTTTATTTGCCATGCTTGATGGGTTTCTCAAGGGACTACTGTGAGCACTCTGCAACAATTTTTGGAAGAGCTCTTCCTCACTATCTTCCTTTATTTTGTGATTTTTTAAATTATAAAAATTAATTAAAATGTGAGGTAGTAGTCTCACAAAAGTGTTACCTCCTCTCTACACACTCATGACCCCTCCCAGAGAGGGTCCCCAGCTCAAAGCAGCATACAGTAGTGCACAGTTGTGTAATTAAACATTTTTCCATAATACGTGTGTTCATGAGGGCTCAGACAACCTTAATTTGCATACTTCTTCCTGAATTTGCAGTCTTCATCCTCTAATGCTGTGGAGCTAGCATCTAAGATCTTAAGAAGCAAACAAACAAAATTTGGTGCTTATACTGACTGTTTGGTGGACCCACAGCCAGGCAGACATTACCAGACCCATTGTACCAAATGCTTCTACCCATTAGATAGCTGATGGTTGTAGGAATGCCCCTGTGCAAAAACTGGTTGTAAGAAGCAACCACTGTAATAAAAAAAAATATTCTGAAGCTCTCGCCAAGAGCAAGGAAGCTCAATTCATCTGTGCAGCGGCATGGGCAAGCCATATCCATGTTCACTGAAAATTATATCTACTGAGATTACATCTGCTAAATTGTAAATACCCCGTGGACACTTGTACTACCTCATTTTCACAGCTGGCAAGTGTCTGTAGAAACAGGGAATGAAACACTCCTGACAAGAGCCACCCCTCGGCTGATTTTCAAATCCCTGTGCTAAAGCATTTTGTGTTAGAATTTAACAGGGGCTAAACAGGTTTTTCCCTAGATCCACTCATGGAAATCTTTGAACTGAAATCTTTTGACTGAAATGTTTCAGTCTGTTCCACATGAGCCAGATACTCAGCATGTAAAATTGCAGCCTCGTTTGGCAGATTTATAAGCAACTGCAAACAAAGTGTGTGTAAGTGGCTTTTTAAAAGTCATCTAGTGTGTAATAAGAAAGAACTGCTCTTTGTAAGGATGCATATAGATGCCAAGTCAAGTGCCACCCTTGAGAAAGTATATTCAAGTCTTTCATCTCAATATTGTTCCACATAGGTAGATGGAAAGAAAGTGTGGCAGAGGAGTGGTATTTTAGCTTTATAGTTGTACATTTTTATGCTCTCTTCAAGGAGCATTCCTGCAAAATTATCTACCTTTTGCTGCATTCTCTGTAGTAAAAATTATTATCTTCAGAGTAATTTGCCTTTTAAACTTTTATCACTTTTTTTCTCATGCAGGTTTGAAGCTTACAGCTATAATTGTCCCCATCCTCATTGTGCTGTGTCTGTTCGTGTTCTCTGGAATTTGTATCTGTGCAGCCCTACGCAAGTAAGATATGGCTTTTGTCCCAGGAGGCATTTGTGGGTACCTGGCTAGCATGTCCAACCTTGTGCCCTCTTTCCAGAGGCTCTTCACCAGGGAGCTGAGAATTGATCCTGTTTGTCAGTCCTCCTTTTAAGTAGAACTCATGTTCTATCTCTGTAAATTGTATTTCTTATCATATGCCTCCCCTAGTCAGTGAAAAATGAAGGTAAAGCAGGTCAGAACTGTGCACCCCAATTTACAGTCCAATGTAACCAGCTGTTCTCTTCAGCCTACATACACCCAAAAATACTATGGTGTAAAGCAATCGAAGCCAGAATACTTTCCACACCAAAGCCAAGTAAAAAGTCAGTGAAGGGAAGATTTTAGCTATCTATCTGGATCATTTTCTTTTATTTCCCTGTGGTTGTGTTTCTGCTTCCCAGTGCCTTAAGTTAGAACACTTAACCTAGCAGGCTGAAAGCAGAAAGAGCCCCGCAGTAAGGAGTTGCACACATACACTGGGGTAAGCAGCTAAAACTAAGCTACTTCAACCCACAAGTCAGAGGACTGGAAGTAGCACTGCTAACTGTGCTTCTTGCTAGATGCCCACTCATATAAACCTGCACTTGCTTGTAGAGCCAGGAAATGCTTATGTCAGTAGATGGGAATTTGGAAGTATAAGCAATGCTTTGGTGATACTGCTTCATCACCCAGCTCTGCCGTGAATTCCCAGTAAATCTATAAACTAGCCAAAGAATTCAAAAGAACAGAGCCAAACATAGCCTGAGTCTGTTGACATACAGACATGGACACATCAAACTGATGAGTGCCAGTCCCAGATATTTGGACACCAGCGCCTACAACTTGCACACAGATGGGGCAAAAAAAAATGTCAAAGTGCTGGTTTGCATGCCTGATGTTCTAGTAAACACCAGCCTCCAGGAACTTGAAGTGAAGCCTTGTCCTCGGCCGCTAAACACAAAGGTTCTGCGGGAGCAAAGGCATGAAGCTGAAATGCTGTGAGTACAGACATTCATAATTCCTTTCCTCTCCCGATAGGCGAGAAGCCAAAGGACTTTCCTATGGATTATCCAGTACTCAGAAATCAGGTTAGTGGAGAATCATGCACTTTGTCCTGTCCATTGGGCCAACGGGAAGGGATTTATGCAACTAAGCATTTATTGCTTGTGAAATAGCATCCACATTTCCTCATTCAAATTCACCTCTTCATACAAGGGAAATGGCAAACGATAATCCCACTTGTGTCATCCTAGTACAGTGCCCTGAGAAACAATATAATTTGGTTTCTATGACAGAAAGGCAATTAACAAAAGATCTATTATACAGAGTGCATAAATTAGCATGTAAGAGTGCTCCCAGGTGCCCTCCTTTTCCCTCCCTCCTCCAAAATACCTATTTTACAGAAAATTGCCGCTTTCCTTTTCCCTGCAGCAGAGAGGATTGTCTTTCTTCAAGAGAGGAAGGGATAATCATTTTTTATGGCTTTAATATTTTTATCTCACTGCCTTCCCTGTTTGGGACTGTATTTGTAAAGCTTAACAATACTGAACTGTATTTCATGTGTAAAATCCAAATGAGGGATTGGCTTGAGAACATTGCTTTAGGAGATGCCTGCAAAACCCCGATGAAGTATTTTCTTTGTCTTGCTCAATAACGCTTTCTGGAGTGGGGTCTCCCATCAGCTTGGTAGTTGGGGTTTAGCTGTTTTTTTCTGGCCAACCAACTTGACAGAGGAATATACTTCTGAACCTTGGCTTTTCGTAAAAAAAGAAACCACTAAGCATTCATATGTCTCCTGACAAATGTCTTGCAATAGCTCAGCTCCGAAATTTCATCCCTCAGCAGGCACTGACGTCAGTGAAAGGAATGTTGTTCCCCACTGCAGCTTGCCCTCATTAGAAAATTAATTTGTACTTAACATCATATTTGCTAATATGATTTTTCAAGGTCACATCATAATCCTTTCTCACTTGCTAATGAGGACAAATCCCAAGAAATTGGAGATAGCCTCTTACCCAGTCAGTTCATTTGTTGCATGCATGCTTCATAAATCAAGCTCCTAAGCCCTTGTGAACCAAGCTGGGGACTTAGAAAGCTGGTAGTCGAACTCACCTCTCCACAGACCTCCTGTTGCCAGCTCCAGGCAAGTGCCTGACATTGTCAAGTTTTTTCTTTTCTGTCTCACAAGGATGTTGTGAGAACAAATGAACTGATGAGCGCAGATGCTCAGACAGCAACCAAATGGAAGCCACACTAATCTACTGAAAAAAATATTTAAGCATTATTTTTGCCACATAATCAATGCCAAAAGATGTAACTGATTTAAAGCTAGCATTTTATCAATATACTTCGTTAAGGCATCAGTGCAGGCACCTACAGAGTCTGGGCCCTTCTTGGCAAAAAATCCTATGTAAAGATTCATTTTCATTTGGAAATCCCAGTTGATGATTCACTTTTTCCTTCACCCTTCATATTTAGGGGGCTCTTTTTACAAGCAGCCTATTTTAGCCTTGGTTTTTAACTGTTTAAATATATATTGATGGCAATGAGAACACCAAATATTAAACTTTCTGGTAACTCTTCTGATTCTAAGCATTCAACTTGCTGATAAGCCTTCTAATTTTATTTCTTTATCATAGGTTGTTGGAAACAAATCAAGCAGCCCTTCACCAGACATCAGTCAACTGAATTTACCATCAGCTATAACAATGAGAAGGAGACACCACAAAAACTGGATCTGGTCACCAGTGACATGGCAGGTAACAGTTGCTCCCCCTCATATGCATTCCTTTTGTTCCATGTGCAGAGCAGGTAACAAAGAGGGATGGCCCAGCAATGATACAAGCTCCAGCTCTTATGCAAGCTGAGGCCCAGGAACAGATTTATCCATGTTCATCCCAGGTATGTAGTGAAGCAGCTAAATATATTAGGGAGGGAAAGACCACTACTTTGGAATTTTTTTTCTTGGAGCTGCTGGTAAGATTTTCTGACTCTGAAATGCTGGAAGGCTCTGAGGCATGGTTAGAATGCAAGAATGTGCCTAGGATAGGATTGTTTGCCTTTGCTGACTAACTTTTGTGTTTCTATTTATAAACAAATGTCTCTGGAAATGGAGCAAAATATAATGCTCCTTACTGCTGAGCAAATAGAAAAATTACTTAGTTGGTTTGTGGTGGGATTTCCTGCCCAGCTGGAAGTTGTGCTGAGATCCCCATGCAGCTTTCCTGGTGCTGAACTATTTGGGAGATGAGGCCCCTTGAAGTGGAAGCAGGTAGGCTGGAGAGAAGGAAAACACCCAGCCACAGTGCTTCTCTCCTGTGCTACCTTGGCTCTAGGTCACTGTTTGGATAGAGCAAATCCCCACATCAGTACTATTTGCATCCCAAAGGGATGATTTTTTAATTCATCCTCTTAGCACATCTTATCCCCGCCTAGTCTAGTCTGTCTGGTAAGGCTGGTGAGACCAGCCATTTCATGAGATCAGTGATCAGCAATCTTGCAGAAAGACTAGTTTGCTCTTTCCATTCTCCAGACCTTAGAAATTCCTTAGAATTTCTTCAGAGTGTTTGGCAGACAAATACCTTTAAAAACAAATGGATGGTTACTGTAATTCCATATGGTGCTACCCTCGATATCTTTCAAAGACAGTTTCAGTCCTTTATAGAAACTTTCAATATAAATATGCAGAGATTTGAAAAAGCAGTTTTCTATCATGAAGGAAAGAGAATGAATAAAGGTTGCTCAAACATCATGGTTATTTGGCTCCCCTGGCCATGCCTGGGGAGTCTCTGCTCTCTCCATCCTCCCTCCTGCTGTGTTTGTGGCAAGTCTTAACTCTCAGCCTGGCCCAGGCAGCTTCCCAGCCTTAGCATTTCATTTACAGTCTCTTTAAAAATAAGAAACATGAAATAAAAATGTGAATGCAACTCAGAAAATTTAATAGTTTAATTGCAGAAAGCACACAATTTGCATATAGGTTATCATGCTACATGGAATTCCCTCACTTCAAATCCCCATCTGCCTGCTGGTTCCCAAAGGCAGCCAGGAGCAAGTCGAGATGCTGCATCCTGAGCAAGAGATTGCTGGGGATGGCGGCAGCGCTGCGGAGGAGAGCTGCTCCACTTACTTAGTGAAGTATCATAACACCTTCACCCTACATGCTGAAGTTTGGGAGTTAGCCAGAAACTGCCAAAGAGATTCACAGGACATATGGGATCGAATTCAACGCTCATGTCAAATGAACCACGATGCCAGAACAGAAACTGAGCTAACTTCTTCACGCCTGCATCAAAACACGATACTTTAGCAGTGTCATTTACTAGAACTGTTCAGGCCACTGTATGTAGCCACAAGAGATTGTCACCAGCGCTAAAGCGAGAAAGTTAGAACGTTGAATTTCCTCATAATAGCATTACTGGATTTTTAAAAAAAACCTTTTAGTTCAGATCTCCTGCTTACATGGCAGCCTAGCATCTGCCTTGACTAGAGGTGCAAAATGCAAATCTTTCCGTATTTCCTCCATCTCACTCCTTGCTCCTGCTCAGGCCGTTTGCCTGTTGCCAGCCATATCCCTGCCATCCCCCTTCACCAGGGTGACTGCCCAGTTCCTCTGGGAGCACCAGTCCTGCTTCTCCTCCCACACTCATCCCCCCTGGCATGCCTGCAGCCGTGCAAGCTGGCTTACTGTGTTTCACACTTCCACTGACTCTCTTGGCTGCCGTTTTGCCTAACTTCATCCTTCTTGTCAGTCAGCTACTGTGAGATGCCTTTTAAATAAAGCCGTCTCGTTAAGAATCCTCTGGGCATTTTTATTGTTCCAAAAGTGGAACACTTGTTTTGGAGAACTTCTCACTTGAAGATCTTCATGCAATGTCCTTTGTCCACTTTGGTGCTAATGTTTTGTTTACTTCACTCGTTTTTTTAGGGCTTTTAAGTATATTCCAGAAATGTTAATTTATTTGGGTGGGTAGATGGGGAAAGGGAGGGAGTAGGAAAAGGGGTGGCAGATTGAAGCTCCTCTGTGGAAGAGCTTCTGCCATGTTCAACAACACTTGCTCACGGAAGGAGTTTACAGGATCAGTGCCTGGGGAAAGGTTTCCTCACATCCCCAGTAACCACACATTTGATATAATAACTGAGTAGTTTTTCATCATAAAGTACCTATCTATGCCTAAGTACTACATACATAAAATAACCATTCTATGCCTTATTGAGCAGTTCATGCTTCCTTTTAGATTATCAGCAGCCTCTCATGATTGGGACTGGGACAGTAACACGTAAAGGATCTACTTTTCGACCCGTGGACACCAAAGATGAGGGAAGGAGGGGGAGTTCCGAGTTCGAAAATCACTATCGCTGCCCTCACAGAGCTAACCGGCATGAATATGCTCTGCCCCTGACCAGCCAAGAGCCTGAATACGCCACCCCCATCATAGAACGACACATAGCAAGGGAAAATAATTTCCCTTCTGAAAATGGCTACAACGTTCCTGTTGTCTCATCTCAGATACACTCCCTTACTAGCGGCGGCTTCTCCAGTACATGTAAAACTGACACCAGGAATGGAGACTATCAGACACCCCAGAGTGTCATAAACTATGACAAACCCAAAGTTAATGGTGTTCTGACCTCTGTGAGCTACAGCACAGACTACCAGAAGCCTCAGCAAAATGCCCTCGGGAACGAGGGTTACTCAACGCCCAGAGACTGCCTAAAACCCATAAGCCAGACAGCAATGACAGCTCTCTTGTGATTTGCTGAGCAGGAGAGGTGTGGTGCACAGGAACATCACTGCACAGCTTTCTGAAGAGAAAACAGAGTTTGGAAGGACTCTGCTGTGGGAGGCAGAAGGCAAACAAGCCCTGTGTACATAATATTGCTGTCTTGCTGGGTTCTGACATCTGAAGAAAGCATATGCTGTTTATCACTGTTTATAGCAAGAGAGATGTTATCAGTGAAGACTGTACATCTTATTTTCTGTAACTGATCTCAGTGCTCCATTTGCAATGTGTGCAATTTGTACATAGCTTTTATTTAAGGAGAATTTTTAAGTTTCCTTTTCACCTGGGGGTTTGAAAGGATTGCAGAAATGCCTGTTTAAGAAAAAACAGGACTCCTTTTATGTCTTTATTTTACCTGCTGCTGTTCTGGCAGCTGTAAATGGTGTATCTTATGGTTGTGGTGATTCATATCCTTTCCTATGAAAACTGAAGATAGGGCATCACTGTAGTTCTTTCTGGGAGGGTAGAAGTTAAACTACTCAAAACATAATGTGCACAAGAGAAGGCAGCTGAGCATTTAAATACTGTGCTCAAACCCAACTTCCCAGCTGCTTTTTTAGCAGCAATTCTCACATGCTTGAATTTGATCAAGCATATGAGCTGAGCCGTCTAACTTGCAATTCATGTTAAGAAATAATTAGAAAGGCTGAAACTGGTTTTGGGTTTAAGCCATGGTGATCACTCTACAACAGAAAAAAGAAAAAACAACCAAAAAAGCAAACAACACCAAACAACAAATCCAACACCAGTTCACCTGGTTTTGTTTTGTTTTTTTTTTTTTTATTTAAGAAGTGTGCATGGAACCAAAATGTGAATTTACAGCTGAGAATTAAATCCTGTTCAAGTCCTAGCTGATCTTTTTGCTGCTAAACTATAAGGACACTTCCTCCTTGGCACAAAGCAGCAAACTTCCTGAACTCTTCATTGCTCCACATTAGGTATTTTTCTGTCTTACAAATTAAGTGTAACATTTCTATTTGAAATATTTCAACTAAGTGAAACACAGTGTGTGTATGGCTTACTGTTGCAGTTAAATTTGCAAGACAGGGGATCAGCACCGTTGTTTTTATATAGTTTTTCTTTTGCAGCTAATGTTTCCCTTAGTTCTGTTTTTGGAGAAACTTGAAAAAGCACGGGGATGGGTGCAATGTATCGCACAGTAGCTGGCTCCTCTTTCAGCAGAGGCAGCTTTGGAGCAAAACAGCTTCTGGTAGCAACAGGGACCATCTGCTGCCCTTCTACCTCCAGTGCTTGGGGTATTTCTCTGAATTTGAAAGCCTGTCCTGAAGTGTCAAGAAGTGATATACTTCTGTGAAGAAAGAATGGTGCTATATTTTAAGCACAAGGTTGGGAAACGAGACAAGTAAAACCTGAGCTCTGGGAAAGTCACTCTTTGAAAGCCCCCCATTTCCTTGTGTGTAAATGGGATAATTTGCAAAGCATGCAGCGAAGATTAATCAGTCTGTTTGTAAAGTGCTTTCAGACCCTGGGGTGGAAAGTGCTGTCAGAGGACAGACTGGTTGCAGTGATGCTACTCACAAATACTCTAGCCATATCCAAACTTGAGGCAAGGTCTGAGTGGGTTCTTTGCATACGCGTGTTTTGTGGCCTCAAGTGGCACCATTCCCCCATGTTGCCACACCGTGCATGCAATTCCTGTGCAAAGAAGAGTCAAGGTAACCTCGTAGCCTTCCTGTGTTTCCTGTCATTACAGTTTCTGTGAAATGTCTAAAACACCTCAGGTCCTGAAGTGAAACAGCAGCAGCCTGTTTGTTAGACTGAGCTGGGCGGTGTTGTTTACCTTCTGTTGTTTACATGTCTGTGTAAATAAAGAACACTGGTATTTGTAAATCAGTCACACGGGCCTGCCACTTAACTCGGGCCTGCCACTTAACTCACTGACTTGATCATCGCTGCACACCCACTCTCGTCACATATGCTGCAGGGTGAGAAAGAAGAGTTCCTTACACCCTGCAAAAGTGCCAGTTGTGCTGCCGCAATTCACGGTCCCAGTGTGACTGGCTAAAAAAAGATTCTCTCAGTGCCCCATTTAGCCCAGCTTTTCTGTCCATAAGCTCTATAGAAGAAGAAGCCACAGAATAGCATCTATGCCCAACCCTGCTGCTGGATGCATATAATTGATGAGAGGATGAGGATGCCCTCCTGATGAGCCTGAAACCAATCCTCCACCCACGCAACTAATTAGCCTGACTTGTCACTTGACAAACAAGTCAGTAATCAGGCCTACTCCCCACCTAGTGAGACAGCTAAATGACACAGCAATGCAAGGGACCAGGCAGCACACAACACTACTTGTATTCTAAGGAACTTTTCATATGCTTCTGCCACATGCTTGGTGCATCTGCAGCACACCACAAGTGACAAAGGGTTCTTGGCAGCATATGCCCATTTCTGCTGTCATTCAAACACATCTTAACACAGCTGGTTTAGCCTAATGAAAAGTTGGGTCTCAATTTGCACCTTGCCTTCATCTCCCCCCACCCCCTCCAAAAAAACCCGAACCTGCAAAGATGGCTTAAAATAGATCCCCAGACACCTCCAGCCTCCCTTCAGTGTGGCTTGGTGCCAACAGGGATGGAGGCAGCACAGCAGCTCTGTAGTCACACACGGCTCCCAGTCACTGCCATGGTGCTTCATGGTTCATGCCTGAGTGACTGCTGGGGTGGCTAACCTAAAAAGCCTCGGCTTCTCCACCTTGGCCTAGGAAATTTTTAGTGACCCTAGCAGCTTCCTACAAAATCCTATTGTAGGAAGGAAAGGAGAACGCCTGAATCTTACCAGTGCTAGTGCTCATCCCCATGCTCATTCTCTGAATAGCTTCTTACGTACTTACACATCAAACTCCAGCTTGTACATCAGCCTGTTCTCTCAAACCCAGATGCAAGGCAGCCTTAAAAAACATCACAGATTTAAAAAACTTTGTTTCACAGTGAAGATTAGAGTAGGCACCATGTTGAGACATTTGCATGCTCAGAAGGACTGCTATAGCTTTGGATTTCTCTCCAGCATCTCTAGAGACTGTGGGACAGCGGAGTTTGACCCTCTGGTCAATGGAGACTTTCAATAGCATATCGGTACCAAACTTCTTTCCTGAGCAGGCACTCCCAGTGGGCAGGAGCACTAAAACCAAGCCAGAGTCCACAAGAAGGTTAAATATTAACTGCTCGTGGCACTAAGGGCCTGCCTGTCCCATTGCAGTTGACAGTAAGTCTCTGACTTTACCAGGAACAGGGGCAGCCCTGTAACTGCGCATGTCTGACCAAGGGAACTGAAGAAGGTACCTCTCGAGGTAAGAAAGTGTAAAAGATGCTGTACACTACCTATAACTAAAGTAAAAAACCAACAGCATGTTTCCAGCTGGTGCCTTAAACATAAAACACAAGCCAAAAAACCTACAAAAAACAACTACAGCAAAGATTCCAAAAGTACCACAGGAAAACCACAAATGTTCTTTGTTCGCACCTCTGACTGGGAAATAGATTGCAAATTCTTATTTCTTCTATCAAGTACCTTTCTAATGCTCTATATAAAAGCATTTCAAGTGTAATGCTAAAGAGTATTTCTCTGTTTCTTTTAGTTGCTAAACATCATATATTATTATATAAACATCATATATTAATACCTACCAGAATCTTTACATCCAACAGGCAGTAGAATAAAAGTAGCCCTTGTAGATTGGAACTAGGATTTCCCAGCTCAGGGGATGCCCTACTGGCTCACATATAGCATCACCTGCTCTCTTTTGTGGTCTTCCTCTGGATCAAAAACTTGGCCTCACCTCCCTTTCCAGACACAGGATGAGTTCAATCAGCTCAGCACTGACTACAGCAGTCTGCATAGATGGGGGAAGGCTGGAAAAGCACCAAGGCCAATCTGCACCCCCTGCATCTGATAGTATTGTAAGCACTGAGTTAAAATGGCATCAGTCACAGCAGTGTCTCGAGCACCTGTGTGTAAATGAGAGATCCCTGCCTCCTTACTTCAAAAAACCCATGAGGTTGGATTACAACCATTAGAAGCAGCTTGTGAATCCCGTAGCTGGTCTGCATAATTGGCATGGCTAAAACCTGGGAAGACAAGAGTTTTTAATACAGACTTTCTTCAGGTTTTTCCCACTGCCTGCCAGAGAACTGGCAGTTCTTCATTTTGTGGGCAGATTTTAGTGGAACCCTGTCTGAGGCCCAAAATACTCCCTACACAGGATAGGAATGCCAGGCTCTAGGTCCCATTAGAGGAGCAGATGCCTAACTGTGATTACCTGTTTGGCAGATCACTATCATTAAAATAAAAAGAAAAAAAATGAAGAGAATTTTAAGAAAGGAGTCAGTGGTCTCACAGCAGTCCTGGGATCAGATGCCCACTGAAAATTAACCTTATATAAATCCATCAGTACTTTTCTGTTCACCCTCTCTCCAAAACCAGGTTAGCTTTGCTCAGTGAGTGGGTGTCTTAAAGGTTCCCCTACCCTGTAATCAGGCCAGACCTAAGTGATGACAAGGTCATGTTGTTGCATTTCTTTTTCCTTATTATTTTCCATAATAAAAATTATATACTGCCCTTTTTTTTTTCCAGTGTCAGCTATGATGTAAGTTTGTACTGACCTCCAACCTCCACTGCAATTAGTACAGTGTGAAAACAGCATTTACCACTTCATTTGAAACTCATCTGTTACACTGAAAATCAGGGTGCCATAGATCTCTGGGGTTAACATGACTAACAATGTTGCAATGCCTATGAATATTGAAGACAGAATACATTTCACAGAACATACTTATTTAAAAGGAAGGTGCCATTTCTGCACAATCACTTTCAAACTTAAAATAGAAACCTCTCCTGAGGGCTTCCTTTTTTTTTTTTTAATTCCTCCTCCTCCCCTTAGTACAGTCCTACAGCTCATAAAGGACAAGAGAGAAGGAGTCAGATAAAGTGTTTCTAAACTAGATAAAGACAAGACATCCTAACTTGGATAAAACTCACATTATCCATAAGGAGGTTGCCTCGCATCTGGCTTTCTCTGCTATCTCACTGTATAGTCTAGACATGAGAATCTTGAGACTTTTTCATTAATTTTAAATTGTTTTGGCTTCGCCTTACGTTAAGTGGCTGTAAGTCCTAAAAAACATTTGCCATCTACAGTAGGCAAAGGTTATTCAATAACCTCTTGTCCTGGGCTGAGTTAATTCATTACTTACTCAGACAGTCAAAACACAGCTACTGTGCTGCCATGTGACATCCAAGAGATTATCATCCCATTTATTTTAATACAGCCACAAGTATAAAACCGAGAAATCCAGGAAGGAGACAACTTTATCAAGTTAAAGCATAACATCATTTTTCAGCATAGTAAAAAATATAAGTCAACAAATACAACATGGTAGTGTTACTAAGGCATTTGTTCCCTTAATAACCACTCTGAACTGACCTCAAGAATCCATAATTCTGACTAGACACAAAATTTTCAACAGACTTTACTGGAAAAGCTCCCTTAATGCATTAATAATCTGCATTATTGGCTAACCCAAAGAGGAACAGTATTAAGTCTGAGCTACCCAAAAGAACGAGAAAACCTACAAATATAACAAATTATTCAAAACCTGAAACATTCTCTCAGCCAGATCAGATGACAACAGACAATAACAGACTTTAAAAACACATGTACGTTGCCTACTAGGAGGCAGGCAAAAAAGTAATGCCAAAGTTCTAGGCTTAAAAGAAACACCAAGTTAATACAAACAACATAGAAACATACAGCAATGGTTGGTGCCTGACCCATGACAGGGAGCTTATCAGAAGTTGTCCTCCATCAGGAGTGGCTGATAGCAGAGAAGATGGTGATGCTTGCCATAAAAGAAGGGAGAAAAGACAGTAAGTTACATTACCCACCACCCAACCCTAGTCTGAACCATTTAACTCCTTAGGCATATACTAGAAACTTCAGTCTTTACAAACTTGTTTTGTGCATCTTAATTTCTCTGGCCTAGGAAAAACACCATTTCACAGATGGGGGAACTGAGACAGATAATCTGCCACCTGTGCAGAGCTGTAGCAACAAATCAAGCCCATCCAAAAACATAAAGGCGTCTGAAAACACCAATCCCAAACCTGTGAAAAGTCCTTGGTTGGGCAGGGGTGATAAAAACTAAGACAAGCTAGCAGACCTCACTTGAAGAGGCAGCTTTTCTTCACATCTATGGCTAAGCTTTTTATCCTTAAGTGACACCATCTGTTCTGACAGACAGTTTTATAAAATTTGAATAAGGTGACCTGGTTAAAGCATGCCTGTTATATGGAAATGCCAGTGTCATATGTGGATGTGAAAAGGTTATGGATGGCTCATGCAGCTTCTCTTCCACAGTTATCCAAGCACTTTTAGCAGCTCATCACAAAAGGCAACATGAGTCTTTTTTGATACCCCACAACACAAAGTGAGACATGGTTTTGATAACAATGCTGCAATTACTTTTCTACTATCTTACAAAGGCTAGGCAATGGTGCTCATAAACGATACTCCTTTAAGGTATTTATATAGGCAACTTTTTAACATACGAAGTCATGCTCCATCCTCTCCTGCTTTATAGTATGATCACAATACTGCAAAAAGGACCAGCATCGAGGACGTATGTCTCAGAGCATTCTGTTGACAGGTCTACTGATCACCTGGTTAATGACAACAAACAAGGTCTAGAGATTGCACTATCATTTGATGGTCACTGGAAACCAAATGATAGTAGGGAAAAGGTGATGGTGGGTCAATGTGAAGTGACCTTTCTCTTTTTCCAACCAAGAGGCTTCTGCCTGAAACTAGACTAGAGCAAAATGTAATCATCATGTCCTTTTTTCCCCACTTCTCCTCACCACAGTTTGACATGACCATGGGCAGCCTCTGTCCCAGCAAAGATTCCAGGAATGTGGCAATGTTGATTCCGTATCATGATTGAAGGGCACTGGCAAATTGCAGGCAGGAGTGTTTACGAATCTACCTGATAACTCATTTCATTTTTCATCAGTGCATTTGGTTCCTTCTTTTGGAAAGCCTTAACCCACCCATAAACAGAGATAAAAAATTTCAGTGCTTGGGTGGGAAATGATAAGAGAGCAGAGCACTCATTTTTTAAAGCAACTGATGGGGATATCCGTGTTTTTTAACAAGTCGTGAATCCAGAGCTATATGAAATTATACATGTCTGTGATTCTGTGTGCTTGTACATATGCCTCACTGATATATAGAGAGGACAGTTCCTAAGATGTGTCACCTACAAAGTACTTGCTACAGGATGTCAACTAGACTGGATGTTTGTAATTTTAAGATTACATGCTACTAGAAATAGTTCTAATAAACAAGTTTTCTATTTTTTAAATTAAAAAAAAACCTCCTCACAAAAAAAACCAACAACCAACCCACAAAACAACAGGTTCTCTTTCTCAAAGGCGCCTTCACGTTGAAGATTTGAAGGAAGCTGCTGCCCCCTCTTGGCACTACATACAAATGCAAATACTTTGCACTGAAAATGAGGATTCCGGTCACAAATAGCAAATACTAAGTAATATACAAGTTTGGGAGTGGAAATAGCATAAAACTGAGACAGCCCGAAATGCACTTGCCAATTTAACCAGGCCACTCAAGACAACCTCATTAACTTACTGAGATGTAGGGGTCATAATACATAGAATTGCCATGTCTTTCATTTTAAAATAAAAATTAGTAATATGTGACCTGGATTTAAAATAACACTTAAATGAGCACAGTAGATCTCAAAAAAAAAAATTCTGCTGGCTTCCTGAATTGTCTTCTAACATCCTATGTGTTATAAGACATAATACAGAACTGTCATAAATTAGAACACCTTAACTGCCACACTGGCTAAAAAGGAGGATCAAATAAAGGGGAATGTGTGCAATAGCACTCAACAGCTACATAGAAATCCCCATTTATTGTATATAAAATATCAGTTCCTCAATTCCAAGCCCAGAGTTGCCACCCTGAGCAGCTAAGGTATGTTCCCATTGCAGGGTTTATATTGTCTCAGCCATTGGGAATCCCTTCTCACAAAACCATGGATAACCATGCAAATCATAAATCAAGAGGAACTGGTGCATTTGTGGACATAAGAGGACCAGCATGGGCAACCTACAGCAACCTTCTTCCCCTACCTTTAGCTGAAGAAGAGTCAACAGAAGAAGAGAAGAGTAGCAAACTCTCTACAGGTTGGTCCAGCAGGGAGTGAACAAGGACACCCCAGTTCTTATTTGAAGGGAACACATTCAAGGCCAGTTCAGCAGCATGATTGTTAATGCTTCCGTTCCCCTAAAGAAATTGATAACAGACATAAACACTTGGACAACAGCAAATAAAGCAACATTAGAAAAAATATTTCCATGCCAATCTGGTTTATTTCATTTGACAGAAGTAGTATCTGTGCAAATATTTAGACAGTTAATAGATAAATGAAGACTTAATCAACAGGATTCACAGACATTTACAGATATATTTGAAGACTTGCAGTTTTAACAGAAAAATTACCAGCTGTCTCCCAAGCACCCCTGACTTCCAGCACTACAGGCAATCAAAACATGTCTGTGAATGCCTGTTCTTTCACTTTACTTGTTTTTACATTTTCCTGATCTTCTGATTGAGACCCAGCTATTGAAAACCAGGCAGTAGAGTGCTGATGGCCTCACAACTGATGGAGGGGAAGCTGGGGAGATGGCTCAGGTTGCAGTGCTTTTGCACTTCAAAAAGGAAATCTGAAGAAATACAGAGTGCCAAAAACTCAATGGTGGAATTATGATCACTGTCTCCTGTAGAAAGTTACAAAGAAAGAAAACCAGCACTTTAACCAGTTTTCCTGCAATCTTTTTTAGGGATCTATAAATGGACTTATAACATACCTTTCACAGGGGACTGGAAGAGCATACTCCTGGCAGAGCCTTCAAAACATCAGCAGCTCCAACACTTACCTAGGCAGAGTTGCGAAGCACAAGCCTCAGCACACAAAACTGAAGGCTGACAAAGAGATACCAAATAATGAAACACTTTATTTATAGAGCGTGGAAAATTTAACCAAGTGACTTCAATTTTTCACCTAAGAAGTGAAAATCCTTGGAAAATACGACTTGGCCTTTTTCAGCCATTTGGCTTAGAAGCATTGTCCTGCACAGGAGCAGGCATGAGGAGCAGATACCAAAGTATGTCTGAAGCAGGGGTACACCAGGCCAACACAGCCAAGGCAAGTCAACTCCCAAGCATAAGAAGCAACAGCTGCCCCATTAAAAAAAGAAAATCTAAAAAAGTTAAGTATTTATCTTTCAAAGTCATCACATTTTCCACTTCTCAACTCCTAGGTTCCCTTCCAATCATGAAACTTCAAAAGAATTAGAAATCACATTGTGTTGGAAAAGACACACTGGACAATCTTGTAATAATTTTCAGTTACTGTAATATAATTTCAAGCTTGTAAAGGTAAGCTTGAAATATTTTAGCTCATTTTCTTCTCAGGTCACTGAGCTGAGGTTTTAACCAAAACCAACTTTTCACACATATCCTAAGTCAGGATGTGTTTCTCTTCTCTTCTGTCACATGTGGATCTCTGGAAGAAAAATTCGGTAACCATAGTCACTGGAAGCAGCCTCTGAGGTCTTTCAGTACGGCATGGGATACAAAGAAATTTTGAATGATCTTCCTTGACCCCAGGTGACTTAAAAAAGTAATTTTCTTTCTCCTCTTTCCATTTTCATCTTCATTCATAGCTGCCTCTACTCCTTTCCTTGTTTTATGACAACTCAAGCAAGATTTCTCTGCTTTTCCTCTTCCTTCCATCTGCTGAAGTCACCCATATCCAAACCCTTCTAAAAATTTTAGAGCTAAAAAATACAGTTCGAGCCCTCACCAATTGCACATTATGCATCTTTTCAACCAAAATGACTCAGCCTTGTCTATTGAGACAGTTCCTACGCTCACAGTTTTCTACTCTCTACTTACACACTCTCAATAAGTCCTTAAGTACTACCATAATTATACTACTAACCACAGCTACCAGACCACTACCTCTCATTTGAGCTCTCTGTTCATTCAGATGAACTTGATGCTTTAGGGCAAAATGACCACTCAAGTGTAGGTGAGACATTATTTCTTTTAAAATCCAATTTAGAATACAAAACAGACAATCTGAACGAGACCTTAATATTAGGACTAAAAATTGTAACTCAAACTTATGTTTTGTAACTTCAGTGGAAAACTCACAATACACTTATTATTCATAATGCATGGCAAACAAAAAAAAAAAAAAAAGAGAAAAAGCAGTATCCACAATTTTACCCAAATTACATAATTGGTCTTTATAGCTCTTCTTAGACAAGGGCTTCAGAATATTTATGGTATTATTATACAGCCAGACACTGCAAATTTATTTTTTTTTCAACTGAAAAACATTCAGCAGAAAATGTATCTCAATGAAATTATAAACATATCCTATAACTCTTTCAAAAAATGTAATTTGCTATTAACCATTGCTGGCCAAGACTGGATTAGAGTCAAACTTACGCAGTTTTGGTTTGCTCCATATTAGCTTTTAGGCCGGGTAAGAACTACATGTTTACGAGAAAACTATAACATACAAAATTGGGTGTTTTTTACATATAAAAAATAAGAAAATTAAATACAAGTCTGAATTAGGTGCAGAAATCACTGCAATGCAGAAGAGTATATTTATTTGCGGGCTAATAAAAATATATTATATTCAGCTTAACAAGATGTACACATTTTTTGCAAAATGTTCTATCTGCTACAGAAATGAGAATAACCCATGATGTAATTAAGTTTGGACAAATACAATAAATACCTGAATTTTTTCTGATACAACTGTGCATTAAAATATATTGAGACAAACCCTCTTCACTGCCAAGAATACAGTTCTACAAAGCAAATACTACATACAGCCTTTGATCAGAGTTAAATTTATTGCCATAAAGCATTTTCCTTATCTTACATGCTTTTAATTAACAATGGTCCCAGATGCCAACACTGTCCACCTTTAGCTTAGAACACAATTGTCTCACTAAAAATTTTAATGGGCAAGCAGTTATCCACTTAAAAAAAAAAGTCACAAAATTATCTTTAGAATATTATTTTATTTTTTAAGTAAAAATATATATACAGACACACAAGTAAACCATTTTACACTTTAAAAAAAAATGACATCTGAACACTGACTTTCCTCAGGAATTCTTCCAAGTCTAACTCGTTCAACCCCTGGGAATCAGCAGGACTGAGTCTTCCAGTTACTGACAAAAGGAAGAACACCCATTTGTCTACTGAATCTGGAAATCTCCACTTGCAAAACTTTTCTCAGTTTAAATATTAATCTCTAAGCATCTCAGTATGATTACAAATAAACCAGTATGTTAAATTAGCCAGTAGGAAGTACAGAGTACATGGAGACAGACTGTAGTGTCTGAGCAAAATCCTTCCATTCAAGACTTTCTAAACAAAGATTATAAAAACTGCCAGGAAGGAAATCTGATGATAATTTACTGCTACCTGATTCATCTATTCCTAGTCATGTTCCTTTTGTTGATCTCATATAGAGTTAAAAATAGACAAGGTAAGAGCAGAGAAAGGATCCAGCAGATGAAGAAGAGAGTACAACACCATGTAAAACTGGTGGACAAGAAATGTTAGGAAAATAACTCTAGAAACATTGCCCCACTTCAGGCTAAAACTGATCAAATGCATTAAACAGAAAATATGGTGTTCTGAGAAGTAAGGAAGAATAAATAAATTAAAAATTTCACTTTTTCCTCAAATAAAGGGAAACTGTACAAGCAAATTTACTGCCTTTTTAAAAAGTTACACGAGTGGTTGGACAAGTCTAATTTCCAAGAACTGCAGCAAGATTCCATAAAGCCGTGATTTTCAAGGACAAAATGACCACTACTTAGCCTTGAACTATCCTTCCAAAGAGGACATAGAGTAGTGTTCCAAGCTACAGACGGTTTCAGAATGCACTCTGCTTGAGTAGCTGTGGGAAGAGCAGAAATCTGGATGCAAAGTTCTGGCAGTGGATTCATCTGCTAACACGCAGCCAACGTGTCCTCAAGTTTTTGAAGCTTCAGAAAAAGAAACATGCCTGGGGACCTGTTTCTTCTTCACACAGCTTTATTTTTAAATACTAGTTTCTGTTCAGTGAAAACTGTACAGCCTTGACTATTTTAAAAACCTTCAACAGTATGCTGTATGACAAAGACTATTAAAAAAAATGAACCAAATAATGTTATTCCACTGAGTAAGTGGAACTCATGCGCGCACGCACACACACATAAAACTATCGTGTAAATAGCGAAGTTAAGGGATTTATAAATAGCAAAATCTTTGAATAAAGTATATACATTTTTAGGCTTTTTCTATAAACATATATATATAGTGCTCCTAGAAGAGACAAAGTAACTGTGTTCTACATCACATTTTAGAACATAAGATTAGTTGATGTTACTCTAAAGGCCTTTGAGTTTTTTTCTTTTGTATGTACATCCTACACAGCAACACTTGCAAAGATGTCTTTTCACGTTAATTCCTCTTTCAATGTACAAAATCTTTTCACATTACATTTCAACAGCCTGCAGAGAAGTGGGCAGTAAAGACAGCACTGCATGCTGAAATAATAAGTGCGATGACAACGTATAGCTTGTTTGTGGAGTGTGCTGCACTTCT
This sequence comes from Pyrocephalus nanus, assembly GCA_038380795.1. NCBI lineage: Eukaryota > Metazoa > Chordata > Aves > Passeriformes > Tyrannidae > Pyrocephalus > Pyrocephalus nanus. Next base: position 49,602,320 of record CM076260.1, read on the forward strand.
CCAACAGATCTACAAATGAGAAACTGGTCAAGACACCCTCCTTAACATTGCTGTCTGCAGCCCCGCTGTGGGCCTTTAGATGTACACCAATCAAAAACTATTTTAAGATACACTGCTCTCACAAAGGGAGTAACATTTTGTTTCAACAGTAAGACAAGTATAGGTTAATATGATTGCCATAACATAACACGGATAGGGCCAGACACAGTATCATTCTGAGCACCTTCTGTAAAGTACTGGGCACTCAACTTCCACTTCTTTAAAGATTATTTTAATGTGAAATTAATACGTTCAGTACCCATCAAAAACACTGAGCATTTCATAAGGTAAAGCTAATAATGACCAACTCCATTAGCAGTAACCATATCCATTCAAAACCAAACACTATATTGACGATGCTCAGAAAAAAAAAATACCAAAGGGCCCACATAATTGTGAGTAATTTTTAAACTAACTTCACCTTTAGAACCCTGTAATATGTTGGTGACTTTAAATTAAAATAATAATTCTGAAAATCTCACTCATAAAGTTATCATGGGCTGAAAGATCATGATTAGCAAGTAACCCACTGCCTATTTGGGTTCTGATAGTCTTTGCTCAAAAAAAAGCTCTGGTCTTTACTATTCTGAGAAAAAAAAACCTGAAATAGAAAACTCATGAATGCAATGGAACAACCGCCCCACTCATCCTTTTAGGGTTTAAGCATATTTCACACCAGCAACTTAAGCAACTTAACACCAGTTGTCCCTTTAAAACATCAAAGGGTCAAAATGAATCTGGTCACGTATTATTCTACTTCCTTAGGGACATCAATGAGACTAAAAGTGGAACGTATTGAGGTTATTAATTTTAGAAATCCCACACTTTGGTGGATTACTCTTTTATTATTAAAAGAAATCCATTTCACATGCCATGTGTTAGGTAACTACTGTGTGTCACGCAAAAGACAGTTTTCCACATTTAGAATTGCTCACAATGAAGCCCTGAGGTAACCGCCTTTTTTCCAGGCAACAGTAATACAGTTCTCTTGGCATTTCATCATCCTTTTACAACCTACTCTAGCATATGCAACTTCAAGCAGTCAATATTGATTATCAATTGCTCCCAAAGATGGGATTTGTCCAGTTGATTTTTTTCTTTGATTGATTGTTTTTAGGATAAAGACTCAGCAGAACGGGCTAATTTGGGTGCAGTGTCTTCTAATGAACCTTCAACTGAATTCCCCAGGTCTCCATTTTCATGTCCATCAATATTTGGCTTCTTATCAAACACTGCAAGATAAAAAGAAAGTTTTTTTTAAGGAAGTGAAGCAATCTTGGGAAGGACAAATCAGTGATCCCTATTTCAGAAACTAGAAAGCGTGCTGAAATGACTACTAAATTAAAGCTAAGAGGTTTTTAGCAGAACATCGTACGTCAGGAAAACAGGAACTGTTTCTTTACCTCTCTAACTTGACAACTGTATCTGAAGAAGCCAACAACATTAGTGTTAAGGGGCATTAACTACTCCTAGATCAGAGGCAGGAAAAGATAAGGATAGATTTGAATTTCAAACTTTGGGGGAAAAAATGACTATGAAAAAAAAAAAATCCATAAATTAATTCAGTTAATTCAGGTGTATCTAAGTAAAGCAGGCCAAAGAGGAAGGGATCAACCAGAAGAGTTGACAGCCTACGAGTAGGCTAATTCATGCTAATCATGAATTGACAGTAGATTAATTTTACAGTGAATATAAAACCAGTATTTTCCAGAAATTGGTTTGCACACTGAGAATTAAACTGCATGTAACACGTTTTAGAAGGTTTACCTTGTGAAGGTTTGACATCCACATTTGCATCTTTCCTATTAGAACTTGAATTTGCACCTTCCTCTAATTCATCAAGGTATAAACGATAACGGTGTCCACTCTCATCCTCATATTCCACGTTTTCATCATCCGAATCAACTTCTGGAGCAACATACACTACTTCAAATTCAATTTCACCTCTCTGAAATGCAATGAAAATTACAAATTTACTTACTACTGCACAGCTACCTAATAGGATTACCAAGATGAGCTAGGTTACTAAAACAAATACATTTTATTATTGTAAACACATTTGCAGTTGTGTTGAGTATTTTGGACATGTATCTGAATCAAGTTTTTACTGACTAAAATAGCACAGCTCTATAGCTAAGCTGTATATTTTTTACAAAATTATCTGAATTTCTTAGATATATTCCAATACATTTCAAACAGTGACTTCTAATGAGGAAGCTTTCTGCTAAATTAGACACACCTGTTAACTGTTTGAAAGAGGCAGGAAGGTTCTAGACCACAAAGAAACACTGTTTGGCTAGAGCTGTTCAGTCATAACAGATTAAAGTGTATGTCACTAAAGAATTATTTCTGTGGGGCAATGTAACAAGCTGATTTCCATCAGCCTTACTGAGGAATCATTAGCCAATACATGTGTTTAACTGAATCAGTACTGTCCCAGCATTTTTCCTCCTTAAATTTCAAGAGGTAAGAGGATTAAGTGGGAGGTGACACAGCCTCAGGAATCACTGTAGCTTAGCATTACACTGTGCTTAACAGTAAACATTAAAATTCAAAGTAATTCAAGAGGCAGAACACAAGAAGCACCTAAACGTGCCTATGGACAACAGGTCCCAACTGACCTGTTGGGAAAGAATAGTTACAGCTTCTTTATGTTTGGCATCTCTTAGATTAACTCCATTTACTGCCAGAATAGCATCACCAACATGCAGTCCTCCACATCGATCAGCAGGTTGTCCAGGGTGGATTTCAGAGATCAGTATTGGAACACCATGCTCCTTCCCACCCTATTTAAGAAAAAAAAAAAGTATATTTTAATTAACTGAGACGTCCTTTAAAATAAAATCAACATGCAGGTAATTGCTCATAAAGTGCTTACTTCAACTTTATTTTAGAAAATTAGAAATCATTCTTCAGACAAAAAGAATCTTTAAGAAGAACACATGCAATGCTTCCCTTAATTCTTCTCCCCACAATAGAATGGAATATTTCAAATACGTACTCAAAGAGTCAAAGGAGGCAATTTTGAATAATAATAGCACTATAAAATCATATACAAGCTGATGAAAAGCTGAAAACTTCATTAAAAAAAAACCCTATTAGGCACCATACTGACTTGTAAGAAACAGTATTCATATTTAGAATAAAAGTATAATAGTCAAAATTTTTAAAATGTGTTGTAAAAAGTTCATACAGCTTTTTTTACAGATACTTGGAAAAAAAAAGGTTATAATCACAACACCTAAGGTCTGGTAGTCAGGTCTCAGATTGCCTCTGCTCTTCTACACACTTACCACAACTGAAATTCACCACTGGCAGGTGTCCATACCCTAAACCTCAAAATCATAAGTCTGACATAAAGTAGCAATTATCTATTTTCCAATCTATCGTGTCTTAAAGTTCTGTGGCCACAGAAATGTATTTCTGCATGCTTTTTTCATGTGTTCTAACAACACATTTACTGATCCACATATTTTACACAAGTAGGACTTCTGTGTCATAGAAAATAAATGCAAATATTTACTGTGATTGAAATTCCTAATCCTTCATGGTCTTCTTTAACTAGCAAAACTTTTCTGATTGGACCAACACCTTGACTCTTCTTTAAGGCATCAGGATCCTAGATTGAGAAAAAACAAACATAGCACAAACATGAATGTGTGAACCAAAAACCGATGCATTGCAGTATTTTGGGTTTTTTTAATTATATACAGGCACTGGATGAGCAATAGAGTTTTAGGCTAGCTCCAGGCAGAACAAACTTACAGTGCCTCTTTACAGAAATGGTATGAAATCAGAAAAGATTCTCCATTATGCACCCTTGATGAGAATAATTATTTAAATTATTTCAGTGCTTAGTGATGCACCACACAGAACTTAACTTCAAAAGAAGGAAATCACCCACATATTAAAAATATAAAGGGAGTACATGAAGAAATGCCTATCACTGCTAAAATGTTGTATGACATAATTTATAACTAACAAAATGACAGAAGAGGTAATAGAGTGCCAAAGAAGAGGTTGCTTGTTCAAGTTTATTTTTATTGTCATAAACCACATAAAAAGCCATTGAAAAAAAACTAAAAGCCAGATTAAATAAATCAAAGTATTAGGGTTTGCTTTTGTTAAGTCACTTGCAGCATTATCCATACTCTTTAAATCACACATACACATATTTGTCCATCAGTTTTTTGTATGCAATCAGGAACATAAGCAGTAAGATCCACCTGACCAGCTAAGGTATTTAGAACAGATCAAAGTAAAGCACTTTCCTGAAAATGTTTGGGTTTATGCACTGAACACTGAAGTAATTAACAGGACATGTGCCACATTGGGTGAGTTCTAAGATATCCACAGTGAAATGCCGTTTAAAGGTTTAGCTTTAAAAAGTACCTTTATGAGGAAAAAAAACCCAAATCAACAAACAATTATTTTACAGTGTCAATTTATGTGGTCTTTAAGAAAAAAATTTAAATTGATTTCAGTTCAATCTAATAGTAAAAATGTTATTCTTGTTTTTTGTAAGTAAGTTAGCTCCACATTTTGAAACTCAGGTTACAAAATTCTGCTGTTAAATTTATATTTATAAACACATACAGCAGAGGCTCAGTCTTCGGAAGGACTGGGTGTTCCCAGGTAAGTCAAAGGAATTGCATTATCTTTCCTGTCATCTGTAGGGACATGCTATTCAGCATGTAACTGTCCCTCAGCATACAAAAGAATTATGCATTTACAAATGACATCTGAAAGAAGACAATATTAAAGTGAAAACAGTCACAAAGATAAAGTAACTCATGTCTGTTTGCTGCAAATGGTGGAAATAATGGAGGAAGGGCTTATCTTTTCAACTTACATGACCTGGTGGTGCTTGCATTGGTCGTTTTAGATCATTGCGACCTCGACAAGCTCTAATAACAGTTTTGTGACGGTGAAGATGTATTTCTGCTTCAAGCTGATTCCACAGCTTGTCGTGAGCGGGTCCTTTCATATCTCGGCCCAATAACTGAATCTGCTGGACCCTACAGGGTGATAAGGAGAGTAAAACAAGATGCTGTATTACAGCTGAAAAATCAATGCACTGTACGAGTCATACACTTCATGTGGCTACAGCACATAGTCATGTGGCAACTACTACAAGAGCTGTGGGGATTTTGTTTCTACCTTCTGTTCAATTAACCAGAAATGTGAGACTTTTCTTACTTAGTCTTAACTTTGAATCTGCCTCTGGGGATGCAAAGGAAGAAAACGGCAACTAAGAACGTCTCGTGCTAAGGGAGGCAGATAGACTTCACATACCTTCCAGCTAGCTCCTTATCTAAATACTTGGCTGCTAGTCTTGCTCCATAAACCTCAGCCTGAAGCACAGCTATGTGTCTACGAAGGGCTTCGTTCTCCTTCCTCAGCAACTTCACCTCAGCTTCCAGCTGAGCTTCTTTCACTTTTTCTTTCTTGTTAGCTTCAAGTTCTCTCTCCTTTACAACAACAAAAAGAGAAAAAAAGAAGTTGAAAAGCCTTTATCCAAGTTAATAATAAAAGACCACTTACTGTTTCTGCACACACAAACTGAAATTATTCTCCTGCATACAAGACACACATGCAGGAAAAAAAAAGAAAGAAAGCATGGACTGTGGCACTACAGCTAGTGGTTTGCATATTTAGCCTATACAAAGGTGGCAAAATTTAAGTAGACCGAATATCATCCCTACTTTTTACTGTCTTGCAAGCGGGAGATTCAAAGTTAAAGAATACTATTTTTAAAATTAAGAAGTAACTATAAAGCCACTAAATATTTCAATTTGACCACATCTTTAACTATTTGATGATGATAATGATGATGATGATGATTATGTCAACGAAACATTTTATAAGTCCATGTATCCTTAAAATGACAACTATTTTCATGCAAACAACTGGGAAATGTCCATCCAGAGACATTTCCAAATTAGAGTCCGAAGACTACATAAACAATGTCAGAGATTCTACACATGAAGATGCCTACCCTGACAAACTTAAGGGAGAATTAGTGCAAAATAGCTATGTTAAAAAAAAAAACAAACAAAAAAAAACAACAACAAAAAAAAACCCTAAACCCACACTTTAAGCCCCACCCCCCAAAAAAAGGAATTACAGAAATATAAATTAGTCCCACAGCGCTCCATCCCAAGTGTACAGAAACGGCATAGTTATTACCTTTCCTGATACCTAGGGCACTGGAGCAAAAGGAATTAGTATGTTCAGATTGCTAATCTATAAAATCTACTTTAAGGAGAGCACATTTGATTACTCATATCTTCATATCTTGCTCTGTATCCCTTTTACAAAGAGGGAAACCCCCTCCCACTGCAAATAGGAAACAGGAAAATGGAAGAGACACAGGGTCTAGTACTGTTTCCTCTAAAAAATGGCTGACAACTCAAACAGCAATAAAAACTAAGTTCACCATAATGCATTTTTTAAGACATTTAGAATACCCAAAAAAACCTGTTCTCTGTGCTTGTATCAATTATATTGTTAAGGAAATAAAACCAGGAAGTGCCACTAAAGAAGCAACAGGACAGATACAAAATTTTACAGAACTGGCAAGACAAATCTGTTATCAAATTGTGAATATGATATTCGCTATTCCAAGCCTGGACATAAAACCACTAATATAGTCAATATTACCACATTTGAGAAATTATGCAAGGTTGGTCCTCCCAGAGAGTTATTTTCACAACAGATATGTGTAAGCATTTATAGCTATTTGCCAGAAAGTCAACTCTGAATTTGATGGACCCTTCTATCTCCCTCAACTGTTAAATACTTGTATCAGGTTAGACACATGAACAGAGTACATTACACCTATGTACATGCTGGTCTAGCATAATGCTCAGTAGGAGCAGCACAATGACTGCTTGAAACCCGCATTTTTACTTCCTGTCATTCTCATATGCACATTAGAAAAACATGTCACACAAAGCCACATATGGTCTCTGGTCTTTTTTGTTGGGGCTTGTCTTGTGAGAATGGCTCTCTTCAGCAAATCTCTTTCTGAACTGCAGGATCACTCCTAGACAAGAATTTTGACTAATCTACCTTTCAAGAATAGGAGTTCTCAAGGTTATACCAATTCTTTCTACTATTACTTTGGTTTTGGGCTTTAATTCACAGCTACTGCCAGTAACCAAAGGGCAATTACAAGAATTCAAGAGTGCCACCATGCTGTATTGCCTCTGCCACACGCCTTGGCAGTGAGAAGGGTCACAGTTCAGGCATAACATCTGCTTTACAGTAGCTGCAAAGTCCATATACAGTATGTATAGCTAACAGTGCCCGTTAGCTGTGTACATACTGCCCATATCGCACCAAGGTGCTCTAAGCAGGATAGGCTCCCTGTTTGTATACATACTCACTTTTAGAACATCCTTTATTTGACAAATATAAAGACAAAGACTAGAATTTAAGACAGGTGTATTCCAACCTGCCTCAGAAAACTGAATTGTTGAAGTGATCCAAGATATTTGATAACACTAGCAAATTTCATGCAGCACGTTTTGCTGTATTTATACAAAGTAGCTTACACACTCTCATCAGGACTGAAATGTTCCACTGATTTTCTCTGAATTTGGTTTGTCATTTAAATTAAATTCAAACAGAAAGCCAAATGTTACATTTCTAAGTAGAATCACTTTTAGTCATGAATTTTAAATGTTACACCTAAAATACAAGTAACAATGCAATCCCATAGAAGTATTTTCTTCCTATTTTCCCCATTACTGTGACTACTGTTCTGTGACTGAGGTGGAAAATCACACCCAGAAGCCTTTCTTTTCTGGACTATCTCCAACTGATCACCACATGAATTTAAAAGAAAAAAAATCAAAAGGTTTGCAATACAGAATCTCTGAAGATGTACTGAAAGAACACATCTTGTTTTGAATGACTGTCAGGAGATGTGACAAAAGTCCCAAAAATGTTTAAAGAAATCAAAGAAGTTACAGAATAGTTCCATGTTTTCTAGTGTTCATAGTATGGCACAGGTTCTGAAAACAGAAAACGTATTTTCTGTTGGTAATATAAAAAAAAAAAAAACACTCTAAACCAAAAATGTAACTGCCAGGTTGAAGGTCAAAGCTTATAGTTACCAGCTATTTCATGGCTTTTCAAAAAGCAAACACTGAGTAATGATAAAGAAGTATATAAGATAATAAAAGTGGAAACACTGTTTAAAAACCTTTCAAGTCTATCACTATGAAAAAGCGGAAGATGAAAGTCACCTTTGCTTCACTTTTTCTTCTTATCTATGTATTACCATGTTTATATGCTTTTGGCTGTTACACAAGCCAGTACATCATATTAAATCAGGCCCATAAAAAGAACAGAGAAAAGGGGAAAAAAAAAGAAAAGTTGACAGGATTTTTTTTATACACAACATGCAAAATACTTCAGATTACACTCATAGATGTGCACAGTGTTTATGCTTTAGAAATTGTGTAACACATTAACCTTGTTTTGAGATACTGCCAGGACAATCTTTCAGAATGTCAAGCTGCCAGATATCACCCCAAATTAGCTGCAGCAATCATAAATAAAACACATAGAGATTTAGGAAAGAGGGCACCACATCTAGAAAAGAAATTTAAAATGCAAAGGAAATTCTTTACACAGCATCTTGCCAACCGTTAGGAAGAAAGAAAAAGCCAGATCTGTTTTGCCAGTTTCTGAGGCCAACATACATATAAGTTGTTGCACAAAACAAAAGCACTGCTTAAACATGAAGAAAAATTGGCAATTAGCATACTTACCATTTCATCCACAGAAAGGACAGACTTAAGACAGAAGAAAAGAGTTCCATAATTAGAGAAAAAGGCAATAGGAACTTCAAGAAAATGCAACAACATAAGTTACTTACTCCAAAAGACATTCACCAGCAGAGTGTATATTTTATCAGAAGGCATAAAGAACAAACACACTGCTACAATTGCATTTAGCAACAATTTTGTTATTTTGCAGTGAAAGTTATTAAAAACCTTATTAAAAACTTAGCCTTAGTGTAGCACTAAAAACAATATTTTCTCCTAAAATACCAAGAATCTCTATAAAGAATTGCAAGGTAATGCAACATACATGAAGGTATCACAGAAAATCCATTCTGCACTATAACATCTGTTATGCAGATAACAGATTTTTTCAACAAAATATGTGTTACAAGAGGGACATAAAGGACAGGAAGAAGTATCAGAAGAGGTATATCAATTGCAAAACTCAAGAAAAAAATTCAACTAGGCAATTTAATATTTTTACACAGAAAGTGTTATTGTGATTGGACTGGGATTCACCACTCCTAAAAATGGATTCAGGCTAGACTACACTATGTTGTCAACTGCTTAGCAATCTAAACATTTGGAAATGTCCTAGTTGACCACTGTGTACAACTTTTCAGATTACAGAGTATTCATTTACGCTAAGAGTCTACATAAAAAAGAAGAGTGTCTGTCTCTCAAAGAAAGCAGGAAGTCAACTAGTACAGAACTTTATTTCCCCATTGCATATTCTGTTGACACAGTCCTTCTTTGCCCTCAGAGGCTTTCTAGCTGCCAGAAGGTCAGTACAACAGTTTTTATTTGCCCAAATATCACACTTCCCATTTTATTCTCATTTAAGAAGGCTCAGTTTTGCTTGTTCTAGCTTTACAGCTTTCTTTATCCAGAAGAGTTTAAAGTTGAGCTTCTGTCCATAACTGTGAATTCCCTAAAGGCAAAGTAAAGCAAACTTCGAAGACTAGTTCTGATATTTATAAAAAGGAAAAAATAAGGGAAATTAAGGAGAAAATATCAGTCTAAGCCATTAAAAAAATTCAACTTAAACACAGATAAAATCTGAAACAATGTAGAGTAAAATGCATTTATCGTCAACTGTGGGAAGAAAACTGCTGTCAATAGCATGGAGATTTAATATATCTTTAGAAATTTTTTATAACAAGGCAAAGAGAAACAGAAAAGGTTAAAAGTATTACTCTCCATGTCACTCAGCAGTTAAGTCTAACTAATAAAATTTACTCACAGTGATATGTTGCCTTAAAAAAATTGCTACATGTAAACCTGCAGCCTAACACAAAATGCTGGTGCTATTCAACTAATGCTTATTTACAAAGCCATAAGAATTATTAACAGCTCTAAACAAATGTCATCATACTTCAGCTACAAATCAGTACAGAATAAATTATGCACAGACAATCCAGAAAATGCTATACAGAATATACAAGTTTGTATCCCTAGGAAGACAGCTCTAATTCAATCACAGCTTTTGGATCTGAAACAGAAGAATTTGGGCAACTGCTGTTATTCAGTGATTAGCCTAGACATCCTTTAAGCCTTACAGTCTATTACTGCATTTTATTGTACATTAATTAACAGGACAAAATAGCAGAAGTATTTTCCACGTACACTGGGACCAGGTATTTGCAACCCAACTGTGAAGCAATTTTAGAAACAGTCAGAGATATACTTGGATTCACACTAACAGTTAGAAAACACATCTCTACAACACTACATTACTTTTCTAATTTACAAAGTCTTAGTGTTAGAGCCTGAATTTGTGCTGTGGCTTGTAACAACACACACTAGGCTCTGGCTACCAGTCAATGCCAACTAATTGCCCAGATTAATTATTGTTAACTTTTGGTGGGTTTTGTAAAAGGACTGAGTTTCTAAAAAACATATCATACAAAATTATCAGTGGTTTATTGAGTTCTTTTACAACAGTCTCCTGCACGTAGCAACAGACAGCACCATCAATGCATCCACAGCATTCTTAAAGAATGACCACAGAGAGAGGACTGCGATGCCATCTACTCTCTCTCTCTTTCTGCATGGCAAAGCAATCCCATTCTTACTCTCACCAGACTGTTATTACAATAAAAAAAACCTAATTAACTTATTTCACTTCAGGCTTTTGCAAAATCTGTGAAAATGTGGTTGTGTCTGTTTACTGGAAACTATTACCTTTTGCAATTTCAGTCTCCAGAAAAGCTCTATAAATCACCAAAAGATTTTCTTATTTTACTTTAAAAAACCACTATGTAAAAACAACTTATTAAATTCTAGTTCTTTATTCTGACGTTATTCATATTGTTTTTAATGGTTCCTAACAGCCAACCATAAATGTTACTTAAAAAAGAAAAAGTTAACATTTTCAACATGAAAATCTGTTATAACTTATTAACACCTTCCAGTGAAAAAATTCAGTCAGGAGAGGGAAAAGAATAATATAACCCTAGATTCAAGTCATCATACTCACCAGTTTTGCCTTAATAGCCCCAGAATCAACACTCTGACCAGTCTTGGCATGTAGCTGAAGCTGAACCGCATGGAGTTGCAAAAGCTGATCGTGCACTTCCTTTTCCAAGACCGCTTTCTCTGCCTGTGTTTCCGTCAGTTCAGACTTCAGATCAACTAACTGCGCCTGTGAAGACATAACCCGTCATAGTAATGAGCAGTGATTAAACAGGGTCACCAGAACTATGATACATAACACACCATTTGCTGGTACATCCATGTTACACATGGTGTAACACAGCTAAGAGCACGCGCTGTCATAGGTTCCTCTGTAGCCCAACTTAAGCACTGTGTCGTTTGCAGGATTTTCTCCCCAACTGCCACAAAATAATTTACCCACAAAAGCAGCATCAAACGGCCCTACTGCCAAAAGCAACAACAGCTGAGTTCTTCCTCATGCAGGCAATGGCATGTGATGCCGATGCCCACCCCAAAACAGGGAAATGGCATTAAACCTATGTAGGATTTACAACCATACCCATGTAAACACAATTTTAAACTGTAAAATTATTAAATCTTACTGAAAAAATATTGATCAAAGCAAAATGGTATTTATTTATGCAATGCTGAAATCAAGTAATCTTATTTACAATTGGTCTATTATCAACAGCTTAACTGAAACAGTAAATTAGGTGGGTAAATCAGAAGCCACAAATTAGCAGGCCCCTAAAATGGACGTGTAGAAAACAAAAAATAGTTATTAACTCTTGAAAAAGTGGTTTTGAAACATTTTAAAAGCAGTTTTCATGTAGGGTTTGTATCTGGAATAAAAGAACAAGTTTACCAAGTGGTTTGTTATCCTTAAGTTCAATAAACATTTTATAAGGCAAGATATATATATATATATATAAACTTTAAAGCCATTATTTGCAAAAAAAAAACCCAAAAACCCAACCAAACCAAATGAAAACAAAAACCAAACCAAACCAAACACACACACACAAAAAAAAAAAAAAAAAAAAAAAAAAAAGAACCACCACCAAAACAAAAAAACCCACACACATCAGAATATGATTTCAGGGGATTTTTAGCTAAATTCCCAGTGCGTATTTTTGCTTCCAAAAAATTTGGAACTAAAGAGCAAAAAGGAAAAGCCACTAATTCTAAAAAAAAAAAAAAAAAAAAAAAAAAAAAAAAAAAAAAAAAAAAAAAAAAAAAAAAAAAACAAAAAACCATCTCATATTAAAGTAGGGTATTATAACAACATTATACTAATGATCAAATTCACAATGAGTATCAAGTTGCAAGTTGCAATGCTCACCCCATGCAACTGCATAAATCACTGCTATAAAATGTCTGTATCAGTTAATGAAAAGAAAGCAGGAAGGATTTGACTACCAGTGGGGAGTACTTACTGGGTCTAAGTTTAGGTACATAATTTAAAGGGACAGCCTCCTTAAGCTTTCAGAGTAATTCAGACATAAGTGGGCTCCTCCAGAGGTGATTCAGAGCACCTAAGTTAAAGTGCAATTTGATGAGATGGGTCGAACCAACCTCCAGTTTTGCTGCTGCCAACAAGAACATCTCCCTTCCCATGTTTTGACTATACCCTCTTGCCCCACATCTCCAGGACTGGAGGGTGGGAGATGCTCTGCCCATGAGCTCTGCTGATTTCAGACCAGACTGTTTAGGTGGAGCCTCAACAGACCAGGCAAGCATTTACTTTTTGCCAAGGAATGGAGCTGCATGCATTTTCACCTTTCAACTGCCAGAATGACAAAAAACCTTGAAAAATTTGTAAACCCTTGCAGAACTCCAAAGCAGAAATTGCCTTCTGCAGTAAGATGATACTTAAAATACTGCACAGCCAAATAGTTTCAGAGAAATGAGCTACTTGCAAAACTGCATTGTTCTCCCCAGTGACCAGCCATGGTTACAGTCTCTCTGCTGTGGATTATCTACCTCCAACAAAAGCAGACACACACTTGAACTAATGTAGCAAAAGAAAATATCACTGGCATAAAAGGTGATGATATGGTACAGAGCAGACAACAAAGGCCTTAATAATGAAGGCACAGTTTGTCACAGTCACAATTTATGTATAAGAGTATTTTCTTATTATTACATAAGGTACATATTACTTCTACTTAAAAAAAAAAAAAGACCACTAATGTCTTTCTCCTTTGTAACAGGTGGTCACAGCTCACATACTGACTTTTATTGCTTTTTTATACATGTAAACACACTCTCTCATCTGTTCTAATTCAAAATGCCCATAGAAGGGCAAAGGGGCAGAACAGCTAGATCAGAGCACTTTAATATTGTCCAACCTCACTTAGTAAAGAATGGCAGACAAAACAGAGTTCTGGTGGGGGGAAAAAAAAGAAATAAATTTATTTCCCTGTGCAAATTACAAAGCAGCAAAAATGACAGCTACCAGTTTTGTGCCACGAACGATGCTCCAAAAGTATCACAAAAAGAATGTCAAACTCATAATAAAAAATTAAAATAGTACTCTGACCTATGGTTTAAATTCATGTCCTGCTGTTTCAGTCATAAAATGGCCTGGGTTGAAAAGGACCATACAGATCATCTAGTTCCAACCACCTTGCCATGGACAGGGACACCTTGCACTAGACCAGGTTGCTCAGAGCTCCATCCATCCCGGCCTTAAATACTTTAAGGGATGGGGCATCTACAACGTCTCTGGGTAACCTGTTCAAGTGTCCCACCACCCTCACAGGACAGAAATTCTTCCTAATATCTAATCTAAACCTACTCTCTCTCAGTTTGAAACCATTCACCCCTGTTCTGTTACTACATGCTCCTGTAAAAAGTGTCTCTCCATCTTTTTTGTAGGCTACCTTCAGATACTGGAAAGCCTTAATAAATAAAGAGAAGAAAATAAAGAGAGCAAAATGAGAAATGGTATGAGCATATATCATGGAAATAATCTGTTTACTCATTATGGAAAGTCACAAATCTATCCCCAGGTACAGATGCAGACACAAGAGACATTTCAAAATACAAACACAGCAAAGCTGGTTTCACATCCTGTGATCACTTCTATGAAGGCTGACAAATCTTTACATTATTTCACAGAAGTCCTGTCATTCTCTGCTTGGCCATATAATCTAATTTTCCTTTATTTTACTCTTAGTTGCACTGTTTTTTACCTAAATTCCCTCAATTTATTATAAAGGAAACATATGGAAATTCAACAGCTCTATATTCAATTTTGGAAGCTACTCAGTAAAAACCAGAGAAGGGCAGAGACAGCAGAGGAAATGACGAGCACAAACAAGAACTATCAGTAAGGCCATTCCTTCCTAGAGCATCATTCCCTGCAGGAGGCAAGACTTCGACAGAAAAAGATGGCACCAAAACAATATAATTTCAATATTTCAATTTGTATAAACACAAGGATAAATTAAAGTTGCACAAGCAGCTGTACTAATCCGTCACTGGCAGCTTTTTTGATGTTTTCTCCAACAAGACTGTTGAAGAGAGATGCCATGTATATTGATGGTCACCTGCAACTGCTCTGGAGTTTGCAGAGACGTCAGCTGTGGGCAGAAGTAACAAACACCCAATCACAGGACACCACTGAGCTTCAGGAATAGGAGAGTTCAGGAAGAGCCACCAAACAACAAATAGAGAACAGAAACTTTCATTGGGGAACAATAAGGGGCAAAGGGCAAAGAGAAGGTAGTGTGTTTACTTTCATAACATCCTTTTAACTGTAACTTGCTGATTCAGCCAGAAAAGGAACTCTTCTGGGCAGTATCCAACTGTGCAGATTATCACTTATCACTCATTAACAAGTACCATACTGCAAGGTTACACCTCAGTTTCTCTCAGCTGACTCATCTGTGTCTATGCCCCAGCCAACACACAGCTAATATCACAGCAGGACTGTGGTTCACGGAAGTAGGATATAATCATGAAAACCTACACCTAGACCTAGATGAATCATGGACAGGACATGAGAGACAGAATTTGCACAGCTCTTTTTTCCTTTTATTCTGACACATATTGGCAAAGTCAATGCCTTCTGAGATATACTCATTTGTCTCTGACTCACTGAAGTCATGGATACTTTTCTCAGATCAAGATCTGTAACTGGAATTTGGTGCCAACGGCAATAGGAAGTGCTGGTCTGGACCTTACAGAGCTTACTGAAATCAACTAGAAAGTATCTTAGTTATTAAAGGAAGTCAGGCTCTTGATTCAATTCTCCACTTTTCCCACCTCTCGTCATAGACAGCTTTTCCTGAAGTGCTCTGAAAAATGCTTCAGTTAAGCACTGCCTGCTAACTGAGAACTCAGAGAAGTTATGTAAATGAGTCAGCATGGAGAACACTAAGCAAAAAAAGAACAGCATTACTGACATCACTTATTCCTAAGTACCTCATTCAACCTTGTTCTCCAATTTATCAATAATTATTAAACACATTACTGTTAATTCTTTGTACTTATTGTCCCTAGTCCATACACTGTCAAGTACACAAGATACACTTCTTGGTTTCTTATCTTTTTTCTCCTCACTGTTCTGAATAATTATAATAATAATAATAAAAAAAAAAAAAATAAAAACCACTAGTCTTTAAGAATTACCTGATCTGTCTGTGGCACACGGAGAAAGCCTGGTTTTCATTTTCCTCCACAAAGTACTAGTAAACACATAGCATTCCAGAAAGAGTTACTGCTTCAAATTATCGCATAAGCTAGTTCTAAATTCTAAATAAAAGTCTTCATATGAGTAAACTGAAGATCTTAGTCAAATTCATCAAACAGTACAACTCAGTATTTATCTTCCAAATAATCTAACATACAGATGATACCAGAAAAAGAGTTTTGAAAGGCTAACTAAATATTTACTCAGTTTTGGGGCAAATGTTGTCATTTACCAGGTATTTTGTATTTCTCAGTAGTTTATACCATATCATATAATTTTTTCATATGATGGTCTGAACTCTCAGAAAAAAATACTCATTGAGTCACCTGTATATTTTTCATAGAAAAGTGAGCATCAGAACAACTAACCACAAATTATTTATTTCTCTAAGATCTCAGAGACACACTCAAAGATCCTATAATAAGTTTATACACTGAAAAGATTAAATATGTGACCTTGTCCTGAAATACTTACAATGTACATATGTGAAGGAAATGATGAATAAACGTAACATAAAGAGAAGCACAAGGGCAGAGGTATTTGTGTAGAGAGGCACACAACAGGAAGCAGACAGATGACAGCTAAAACCACAGTTACCACTGCTCATACCCATCACTGCTTGAATGAGGAACGAGGATACAGCAATATCACAGCCTCTGGAGATCTAAAGCATCGGAGGGAGCACAGAAACAGAGTAAACTTAAGACAGTGGGATGATGGTGACTAACAGACCACGTTGACAGGAAACAAATCCTCACTACTTGAAAGGGAAACCAGTTGCGGGGGCCTGAGAGGCAAAATGAGAGATGGCATCATTAGATAAAATAATGACAGTGTTTTTGGGAAAACCTTTTTAATTTTCTGAGCTATCACTGCAATAATTTCTGCACTATGGACAAGAGTTTTACTTGAGCTAATAGATACAAAATCTACCTATGACTTATCCATTTCCTAGACATGAGAACTCAAATTAGAGCCAAACTGAATTGGAAAGGTGGGCCATATGCCTGAGTGGCAAGACAGTGGTATTATTCACCACATCAAGTAAAAATGAGAGGAAGACCTGAAATCTCTCAAAGTGCAATGAACGCATTTTTTGGTATATGAGTTTCTAGCTCAAAAAAAGACTAAGCATAATCCACATATAAGAAAACACATTTTTCAGCAAAGAAAAGCTAGACACATACAAAATTATCCATCACATCACCAGCCTCCAGTGACTAAAAGTCATAAATCAAACACTCATCAAACACCTTTAAAGTTTTCATTTAATTTCAGGCCTTTAGGGTACACCTAAGTCATTCTCATACCAAGCCTTCTAAACTCATAAAAGCCTGAAAACTGTCTTTTTAAAAAAGTTAAAGATTATTTTTCCCCCCCATACAATCTCTGAATGCTAGCAGCTAGGGCTTAATTTCAGAATTTCTTATTTACCTAAACAAGGCAGTCTAGTGCCATCATTTTATCTCTATGTCTACATTTGTCCCAATTTCGCCTTGAACTGAATTAATTTTCAAGATTCAAACAATGCTGTTAAAGGGGTAAAGGTGTGAATGATTAAAGTTCCTGCAACATACCAGTTTTGCACAAAACAGCTGCTAGTAGTAAAGAGTGAGGGATTAGTGCCCTCACAGAGGGAAAAGTGGGACAAGTCAGACCTTCAGCTAATTTGTTTAATCTACCCAGAGACAGGAGGCAACAGCCCAGTGTCTGGACAGCACAAGTGCAGTTCTGAGCTGGAGACTGAGCTGCTGTCTGTGTCCAGCCAACTAACCAAAAAACATAGGTAGATGAAAAGCAAAGATGAAAACTCACAGATCACGGGAGAGAACAGGGAGTGTCTGAATCAGAAGGTCTTAGGGACTTGAGGAAGTGCTCAACACTTCCATTAGGACAAATCACTCCCCACAAATCAGCAGGACATGTGATTTCCAAGCTCTCTTGATTCCATTACTAATAAAACACCTCCACTATATATATATATATATTTTTTTTTTTTTTATATTTATATATATATTTAACAACTAATTTTACAGGACAGATCCCTATCAATGTTGCCATGGGATCAAACCAAAATTCACAGACAAATCAAGTATATGAGGTGGTTTTACTTCTTCAGAAGAATGTCCTCATGTAACCTACACTAGGATCCAAAAGGTTTACCAACATACGTGTTTATACATTTCAACATTCACTTCTCATTGGGACTATTAACCTTCTTATTTAGAGGCTGCAGGATCTGGGAACACATGAAACACAACAGAGCATACTACAATGCTGCAATTACTCTGTGACTCTCACCCATATACTCACAAAAAAGCAATATAAATATCAAGATCCAACACTACCATTTTTGCCTAACATTTCATTCTGAAGCATTTTTTTAAAGACAGAAACATCATTTAAAGGCAAAAGCAGATAAAAAAATCCCTACTAGTGCTTTACAAACAATGAAATCAGTATTCCTAAGTGTCCCCACAACATTAGACAAATGCAGGACAGAAAACAATTTTTTCAGGATGTGACAGCTGCAGTTTTTACAGCCTGAGGCCTAAACACACTCACAGACACCAGATCCCCAAGTGGCATTGGTTCAACAACAACAGAGCCTGTCGTGCACAGTTACGAACCACACAACCCACACACAACCAGGTGTTCAGGGGGACCCCTAACTTTGCATCAACCTCTTGATGGGAAGCAGCCAAAGCTTTTCATGATTACGTTTCACTAATTCCTATAAGAAAGGATTGTCTCCATTATCTCACCAGTATCACTTCACCACTGTCTACAGCTCCCCAAGAGACAAGAACGCTCTCCCCTTCCTCAGCCTTGACTATTTGGTTCTTCCTGTCTGCTAAGCAGCATTTGCTGCAATTTCTCACACATCCCTATTAAGTTTAATGGACCGTTTTGAATAAGAAACCATGAAACAGATCAGAGCCCTATAAATCTCACTGTGCCCCTTGCAAAACTAAACAATGTGACAGCACTGTACAAAATATGAATTTCTGAATAGGTGATTCACTTAGGAACCGTCATTTTTGATGATAAATTCCCCCTCAATTCTAATATAATGCTTACCACTTGTCAATGATGCCAATGTTTCAAGAAATTATTTTAAAAGACTGTACTGACAAATTATTAAATTATATTAAAAGTTTTAATTTAATCTTTATTATGATGTGACACTTAAATTTTTAGTTAAATCTTTAAATTTAATAAAATGGTCTTTATCATGTGGCTAGTAAGAACATGAAAACAAAATTTATGACTACTGACTCCCTAAATAAACACTACAGTTACAGTAGCGTAGCTAGGTAAGTAGTCTTGGTAAAAATGCAGTGTATGATAATGAAGACGCAAATGAACTGTAAATAAATTTAATCTACTTTTATTATGTCTCATACAGATTACAAAGCACATGAGACAAATTAACCGCTCTGTTTCTTAAATTCTATTCTAGTACTGACAAAACATTCAGAAGACTGGTCAGCAAACTAAAAGGATGCAAAACAACATTCCTCCTCTTTTATCTTCTCTACTGAAGATTAGTTCTGGATGCATAATTGTTTGCACATTTTTCCTCCCAACAATTAAAAGATAACCATAATACTACATGTAAAGCACCTTAAGAATTTGGTTTCCCTTTACAAAAATGGATACATCAACCAACATTTATACACCAGTCACTGACCTTTTTCAGTTCTATGTTACTGCAGCAACCTCTTACTGTTTTCACTTTGCTTTAGGTACTGTTTCTTGCTACTGTTTTACTTTGTATTTGATTGTTTCATTCTGTTTACACCTACTTACAGAAGCACAAATTACCTTTTTTTTTTTTAATCACTACTTGTACACTTTGCTGCCAATGTCAAATTTCTGACTGCCTCACAAAGACTTTTTTTTGTCAGGTTGCCCATGCTTCTGGCTGCTTACTAAGACATAAATCTGTTCTTAGAAGTCATATTGGTGGGTTTATTATTGCCATTATTTTGAAAGCCAAACTACCTATGCAATATATTTCAGTAAATAAAACGATGAAATATAAACTAAAATGCTGGTTCTCTCTCATTTTCTCTTTGGTAACTCCCAACAAATGAGACAGAAAAGGAAAATCCTTTCTATATGCAGACTGAAAATGAAATAAACTAGTTCAACTTGCATAGAATTCCAAGGCTTCTGATACACTAAAATATGAATTAAGTAGAAGTGACCTCTTTAAAAGGGTTTAATTATCCTGATAAAAGTTATAGGTATCAAACTAATGACAATTTAGCATATAAGCCAACTGGAAAATGCATATTAATCTGTATTTCTACTTCTTGAATATGTGAAAACTGCTTACATTTTAAGATTTAAAATAAGATGGATCAAATGTCATTCAACTGATTTTTCAAAAAACCACACTGTCTAGTACAAACAGATTTCTATTCAAAAGAGAAAAAGTACTAAGAGTCAAAAGAAAATTAATAAAATAACACCTCCCTAAATACTGGAAACATTCATGAAATGTGAAAAAAATTGAACAAGTTGTTGCAACTATGCTCCCAGTTTTATAAACATATTTCATATGGGGCAAAGAAATATCTTGGTCTTCAACAAGTGCATTTCTCAGTGCAAGACAAAGGAGAGAGGGTGCAAGAAATCCAAACAGGCCTTCCTTAGAAGGTGAATGGTCCTACTTCGGTTCAAGAAGTACAACCAAACAACAAAGCAGGACTACAACTCTGCAGTGTAACCCCGTAAGACAGACTCGCATACTGCATGAAAAGTCATCATGCACACAGAGCCACCTACATTCAGCTTTTTCAGTTTGCTGTTGGGGGGGTTTATATATAATTTATAGATATATATACACGCACATATTTATCACCTACATTATTCTACATATGCTTTAGCTGAAACAGTAAGGAGTTATTTACAAAAGAATTTGTCTTATTCCTCTAAACCTGCTGATTCCAAGTTAATTACAGACATAAAACTACACAGGCAATTAACTTCTTCAACATATATATTTTCTTTAACTTCAGCATGTATATTGGTTTAACACAACTGCCAAGACACAGGGTGTGCTCCACCACACATTCCTTTCTAGCTTGTTCATTTAAAATTGCAGAATCAGATTGGCAAAGTGCCAGACTTTAAAGTGCTCAGTCTTCGCTGGCACATTGACCTACTTATTTTATTTCTACAGTACTACACAGAACTTTTTTAAAATGGACATTCAGACAATGCCATAGTCAAGTCACAATCAAACAGGAAAAACAAAAGCCAATGAACTGCTTCTCACTTAAATATCTACTGAAATCTCACACACTGACTCCCAGCCTGCATCTGCTGATTTATTCAGCTTTCCAAGAGACAGAGCACCACAAAAAAATCTCCTTTACAACGGCTGTCATCTCCTCTTGTTCTAAAAGCCTGAGGCCCTTACTGTCCTCCACCAAGATACACTTCGCTATTTGTTCATAGTGAAGTGAAACTGATCTCAGAAAAGATGGTGTCTTCTATTGCCTAACACTTTTTCCTCCCTCTTTGATAAGCTACTTAATTCAACTTTGTCCCACTGTGACCAGCAGGAAAACCATGAAAACAAATCCTCCTTCCCTGTCACACCATTAGTTTAATTGAAGACTGCAAATGTTATTAACACAGTGGTATGTTTATAAATTTTCACCACCCTAACACACCAGTAAATTTATTTGCATACATCCCCTGTGCATCTGCCATACCTTCAGGCTTGTTCTAAAAATAACTTACCCCTGAACTGCCAACATATGGCTGCCTCTTTGGAAACTACCATCTTCCTGGAACACCTCTTTCACTATTCAGGAACATCCCTCATACATATTTTACTGGATTCAACTCTCTAGCAGCAGGTAGACACCAAGATGGCAAAAACTCTTCTGAAAAGTCCTACAGCAGGAGCTTCCATCCACCAAACTAACTAAGCTCTGCCTCTTAAAAGCAATTGTATGAACCAGAGAATGCACATTCAGCTGATAAAGTGGATAAATTAAAGCCTGAACTGCATTTCCTTATTCTTGCCTGTAATATTATAATAAGACCCAACAATTTTGATCAAGAAAATGGAATCCACAAACAACAGAACAATATTCATAATTTTTTATTATTTTCCATATTCATAATTTTTTATTGTTTTCCTTTGTGAAATAGTATCACTCATTCAGTAACACAAGATCAGGCAAATGCAGCTGCAAGAGTAAGCTTAATCCAACTTAGATTCAGTCAAAGTATTATTTTAATCCAAACAGAGGCATATTTCTGAAGATGGATCTTTTTGGCTTGAATTTGTACCTAAGTAAACTCTTACTGATGACATTTTTATGAATGTGATGAAAGCTTTGTATGAAAAATACAAGCAGTATAAAACTACAATTGTGGGTTATTAAGAAATGACTGCAATTTTAAAACTTAAATACAGTAACCTGCATTATAAAAAAAGAGTAAAACCACTGATCACATCCTAAGCTCCAGTATTAGTGTTAGTGATTTCTTTCAGAATACATTACTGTACCCTTCATGTTGGACACTGTGGCTTTCCACTAGAGATCTGTGCATTTGAAAAGACAAGACACTCATTTTAAACAGAGCAGCTCCATCTCTTGGAGATTTTAAATGGCAGCTTTCATTTCAAGTTTATGACTACAATAAACATGAAGTCCTAAAATTAACAACCTTCAAGGCAATACTAAAATCTTCTAAAGGTCTAAATGAAAGAAAAAAAACTCCTTTATATGTATAAGGCCTAATATTACTCCTAGTAATAAAAATACTCCACAAAATAAAAAACTTTTTATTCACTTCTAAAGCACTCCAGATTATCAGTATCATTCTTATCAAACAATTACCTCATAGACATAGATATACACAAAAATGATGCCAGTTATTAACAACTGTGCTCCTTTGCTCTTCAACTCATATGAGATTAGGCACAGATCTTCAGTTCCTTAGGTGCCCCTGATGATTTCTGAAAGATACAAAATCTTTCAGGAGCTGAGTTACACCATTTCCTTTCAAAACATTTAAGCTTGAAACAACCTTTCCAAGAAATATTTACCAAGCA
The DNA here is from genome assembly GCA_038380795.1 of Pyrocephalus nanus. Lineage (NCBI taxonomy): Eukaryota > Metazoa > Chordata > Aves > Passeriformes > Tyrannidae > Pyrocephalus > Pyrocephalus nanus. Next base: position 49,625,379 of record CM076260.1, read on the forward strand.
ACAAGCACCAATCCAATATCCAGAAAATTCACCTGGTTTGCAGGTCTGTACACAAAACCCACACCATCCCATATGCAATAAATACTGATTATCTACTCACAAATCTTATTTTACTACACTTACACAATTAAGCCTGCTGTATAGGTTGATAGTGTATATATATGCAACATAAACACAAAGGAGAACATAAACATCACCACAGTAGTAAGCATTCTCGTGAAATAAAGAATGTGATTAAAAAAACCTCCTAGTTTAACAAATTCTTTGTTCCACTCTGAAATATCCTAAGCCTCTTTTACATTACAATGTCTTCGCACCAGGAAGAAACTTGAGTAAAATCAAAGCCAATCTACTTACTTTACTTCTTACTGAAAGGCATATCTTCAGAAGACTGCTTGAAGACTCTAGAATTCCTTTATTATAATAAGGGTGGCACAAAAAACTGAAAGAATGGAATTCTGTCTACTGTAGCTCTTACAAAGCACATATTTTCATGGTTTCTCAGAATTTCCCCCCTTACTCCTATATACTTACAAGTTTGTAGAACAAGCAATAAAGCTCAAAAAAAGTATGGCCTCCAACAGATACTGATGAAACTAGAGGGATTTAGCCCAGGGAGAAGGTAACTGAGGAAGAAACATCAACAGCCTTCTAATATGTTACTGAAAGACAAGCAGGCAGTTCATATTCATGCCTGTTAAGGACAAGACAAATGACAAGACCTACAACACCAAAGATGCTTTGGTTGGAGAGATATAAAATGACCATAAAGTTCCCCAGAATCTCCTTCCAGAGCACTCCAGTTCTTACACAAGCCAAGGGACCCTGCCTCTCAGCAGCATCAGCACCAGGCAGCTTGGCTCCATCTGATGTTTCTTTCTTCCCACCCTGACTGAAACCCTGGATCAGGCATGAAGAAAACTTTCCAACAGGAAGGACAGTTTCTATTCTTCTCACAGAATATGTGACGTCTGCTATTATCTTCAGTCACTAAGCTTGGCAGAGATCTATTTCATCTGCTTTGTAGTGTGAAAGGACAAGAGGACCTATCAAAGTCCATCCCCAATCCATTTTTCTTTTTCCTTTACTTGTAAGGAGGAACAATGTCCTCATTTTGACTACTGAGACTAAGCTTTAAGCACTTCAGTCTTGTCTTTGTCCCTTTTTTTTAAAAGGCTTTCCAAATTCACAGAATCAATTAGGTTGGAAAAGACCTCTGAGATCGAGACCAAGCTATGTCCCAACATCACTGTCCACTAGACCATGGCAGTAAAGTGCCACGTCCAACCTTTCCTTACGCACCCCCACGAACGGTGACTCCACCACCTCCCCAGGCAGCCCATTCCAAAGTCTAATCAGCCCTTCCTGAGAGGAAATTCTTCTGAATGTCCAACCCAAACCTCGCCTGGCACAGTTTGAGACTGTGTCCTCTCATCCCGACTCACCAGGGACTCAGTGCCAACAGCAGACGAGTCAGCAGCATCTGTTGCTCAAGACTCCTGTTTTCCACATCCAAGAGAGCTCCTCTGGCACGCACCGCTCCATGCCCGCGCTGGAACAGCCAAACCCAGAGGGAGCATCGCCACGGGAAGGCCCGAATCCCGAAGCGCGGGGCCTGGTTCACCCTCCCCGGCCGCTCGCAGGGAAGGGGCGGGCAGACACCCGGCGGGGCTCTCGCTGCCCCGGGGGCAGGGCCCAGTCCCCTCGGCGGGCACCCCCGGGGACGCGCCCCGGCCCCGCGTCCCGCTCACCTCCAGCTTGTGGTTGATCTGGGACACGGTCTGCGCCTTGTGGCAGAGCTGCGCGAAACACGAGCTCAGGCTCGTCATCTTCTGCCGCCCCTCGTACGTGATGTCGGCCTGGTCGGGGTCGATCTCGCCCAGCAGCAGGTCCACGTCCACGAACGCCTTGTCGAACTCCTTCTCCAGCACCTCCAGCCAGCGGAACATGGACACGCCGCCACCGCCGCCCGGGGCCGGGCCGGCCGCGCCCGGGCCGCAGGGACCACCGCCCGCCGCCGACATGCCGCTGCTGCCGCCCCCTGCCCTCGCACGGCACTGCCCCACCCCGCAGGACCCGCCGCTCCCGATCCCGCTCCCGATCCCGCTGCCGGCACCGATCCCGGGGCAGCCACGCAGGGAGCGCGGGCAGGCGCGTGCGCGGCGGCCGCCTGGCGGTGTGGCAGACAGCACCTGCCGAGCGCCGAGCCCCCGATCGCGCCCTGGCCGCGCCGGCAGGGGGCGCTGCGGCCCCGCCCGGAGGGGCCGGGTGTGGGAGTGGCCCGTGTCCCTCTGTCCCCTGTCCTCCTGTCCCCGTGTCCCTCTGTCCGCTGTCCTCCTGTCCCTGTGTCCCTCTGTCCGCTGTCCTCCTGTCCCTGTGTCTCCGTGTCCCTGGCCCCCGGGAGCGCCCGCGCCCCGCCCCCGCAACAGCGGGCGCGTAATTGTAATTATAGCCATTTTTGTATTGAAGTACAGTCCGTATAAGACCTGTGCTAAGTTTGTACATAGTGAAGAATAAGAATGCGGACCTTGCCCCGAACAACTTACACTGTACATACGTGAAGGAAATGATGAGTAAATGTAGCATAAGGAGAAGCACAAGTGCAGAAGTATTTGTGTAGAAAAGTGCACAACAGACAGACGGCAGCTAAAACCACAAATTGCCACTGCTCACATCCGTCACCGCTTGAATGAGACACGAGGGTACGGCAACATCACAGCCTCTGCACATCTAAAGCATCAGAGGGAATACACAGAAACAGAGAAAACTTCAGATGGTGACTAACAGACCACCTTGACAGGAAACAAACCCTCACTACTTGAAAGGGGAACCAGCTGCAGGTGTTGAGGGGCAAACTGAGAGATGGCATCATTAGATGTGTTTTTGGGAAAAGCTTTTTCATTTTCTGAGCTACCACTGCAAAAAATTTCTGCCGTATGGGCACGGCAGAATTTGAGCTAATAGATATAAAATCTAAGACTTATCGATTTCCCAGACAAGGTAACTCAAAAAAAGCCAAACTGAATTGGAAAGCCAGATCATTTTTATGTATATGTGGTTATTCTTATGTATAAGGGAGGAGGAAGGGAGGAAAGAGAAGTCTTCATTACTGCATTCACTGACGTGATGAGCAGGTGCAAATCACACAGCAGGATTTGCAGCGACACATCCATTGTTTGTGCTCAGAAAAGATGCAGAGTTGCAAGTACTGAACTCTCCTTGAACACTGAGAAGGATGGGGCATCCACAGCTTCTCTGGGCAACCTGTTCCAGTCTCACCAGCCTCACAGTAAAGAATTTCTTTTTAATATCTGACCTAAATGGACTGCTGCTGGCACCTCTGCATCTCTAGAAGCACCAATGAGTGCAGTTATACCCATATAAAAGATATTTGTGGTGGTTTTTTTGCTCATCCTGGTTCTGACAACAAAACAAACTTCAGGGAACAAATTACAGCTACACAGGTGCTTTCTCCAAGACATTCACCTTGGCTGCAGCTCATCTCCTTTGAAATACTGCAATATTGCAACTCTGACATTGATTTTGGTGGGAGCTTTATTAGCAGGTCTTGTGGAGAACATGTGCAGCTTGGTTTTATTGTATTGAAGCCGTAATTTTTCTCAAAAGAGAAAAAAAAGAAAAAGAAACCACTTTAACCCAGATCAGGACCCCAATCCTGCCTACAACATGGCCCCACAAAATATTCTCCCAGTGCAACAGAGGGAGAGCACAGGGACCCTCCAGTCAGCAGTGGAGGACACCAGAATAACAGTAAGGGCACCAGGACCCCTGAATGCCTGGCCCTGGGGCTGCAGGGCATCCAGGGTGGAGTGTCTCTCCTTGCTCCACTTTGCATAAATAATTGATTGGAACACAGATTGACAGAAAGATACCACTTTACAGCTCAGTGGTTAGACCAGTCACCTGGAATGTGAAGAGAGATGTCAGAGCAGGAAAGAATTGTACGTCCATCAATCTGTGCTTTCACAAAAGCTGGATAAAAGCAAACTTCACCATTGACAGTAGATATCTCATTTCCTCTGGGACCTGCTGTTGTAGGCTTGACAAGAAGCTTATAGAGTGTTATTACAAAGCTGCTCGCTTGCCCTTTACTGTTTGCCATGGTTTAACCCCATCCCACACCAAGCCCCACACAGCCTCTCACTTACTCCCCACCAGTGGGACTGGGAGAGAGTCAGAAGAGTAAATACCAGAAAACCCACAGGTTGAAATAAAGTTTAATAGGAAAAGCAAAAGCTGTGTACCCAAACAAAGCAAAACAAGGCATTAATTAATTTATTGCTTCCCATGGGCAGGCAGGTGTTCAGCCACCCCCAGGAGAGCAGGGCCCCATCATTTGTAACAGTTACTTGGAAAGACAAACACCATCACTCCAAACACCATCACTCCAAACACCTCCCTCTTACTCCTTCTTCCCCCACTTTCTTTACTGAGCATGATGTTATATGGCATGGAATATCCCTTTGTCAGTTGGGGGCAGATGTCCTGGCTGTGTCTCCTCCCAACATCCTGTGCATTCCCAACTTCCCTTGCCAGTGTGGCAGTACAGAAAGCAGAAAAGGCCTTGGCTCCATGTAAGCCCTGCTCAGCAATAACAAAAACATCTCTGTATTGTCAGTCCTGTGTTCAGCACAAATGGAAACCACGTCCCCCCAGTAACCACCATGAAGAAAATTAACTACCCCAGGCAAAACCAGCACACCATTAAATTGTCTGCACTGCAACTGAAGGTAGGTAGCAGCAAGCTGGGCAGAGTTCCCTTACTGCTAAGCCCATCCATGATGGAAACAAAAGCTACAAACACCTTTATATCTATCTGCAGAAAAAAAACTGGCTCAGTAAATTGATGCATTCAGAACAGCAGCTGAGCAAAGGGTGTACGTGTCTTAAGTCGCCCAACTACTTTGGAGTGAGCCAGCTGAACAGAGCATTTGCCTGACCTTCATCCTGATGTTCACTCTTCACAGCTGCAGCATCTGTCTTTTTTGCTCAACAGCGTCCTACAGAAAATTAAATTATTTGTTGTATCAAAAACTAAACTAATTTTATTGTTTAAATTAGTTCAGCCACATCAAATCAATTGTTTCAGGACTATCAGTTTATACGTTAGCTTTGGCTTTGATTCTGATAGATATGCACCATGGAATACCTAGAGAATCATGTTACATTTTTTGCCTTTTTTTATTTAATGGAACAGTAATCTGTCCCTTAGCCAAACATTAGCATTTTCTGCTAATATATCTCTATTGTGCATTTGAACAGTATCTACTTATCTTGAGAAAGAAGTTTCCCATAGTTACTATGTAACATATCTATAGCAAATACTACCTTTAAAAACTTAGACATAATTTAATTTATGTAGGACTGCTTCTTTTTAAAGAATCAAGTATTGTGAGTTTTTTAGTGTCCTTTTCCTTTAGCTCACAGGTTGGTCCAGCTCTATTTTAAATTGGTTTTGTCTACAATGGTATCAGAGTTTTGTGGTCATTAATTTTAATTCTTTCATTCCTTATCAGTCCTACCTTTGTTTTGCATGTCCTTACATTTCACCACTCAAACAAGGTTTTGTCTCTGCTTATTCCACTCAAAGATTAGCTTCTCAAATAGAATCCTTTTAGAAGCTTACCCGCAGTGTAATATCTGTCTAATACTTGCTGGACTATGTATAAATGAGAAGGATATTGTTAAGGAAATCAGCAGTTTTGACGCTGAATCTTAGTAAATGTAGCTATCATTAGCTACTATTTATATTCCTCACCCGAAATACTGTGTAAAAGAGGGGTTGAAATTTAATGCAAGTATCACTGATATAAGGGTAAACACAGGAATAACTGAATTATCTCAAAACTATACTTGGAGGTCCCCTAGAAAGTTCTGATCAATTCGAGTTACTCTTGAAATGTCTACCAAAAGCCCCCAGAGCAACCGTAACTCTGTTCTGTAAGCAAGCTGTGCAGTAATTATGGAATTGAACCTAAGAAAGGTTAGTAGGTTTGGCCTTTAATTAGATTAAATCGATTTAGAGTAAACTGTAGCATACTACACCCTGATAACATCAACAAAATAATTGAAGAACATTTAAAGAACAGCAGTAGTCCGAGTCAACCAGCCTAGCAGTAAGAATCCTTTCTACAAGGGACATTTCTAACAATGGTTGGAGGAAGTTATATGTCCAGAAGAATTTAAATTTGCTGAATGCCTTTAATGTCAAAAGAACTTCACTGAAAGTTTTGTGATCTGTTCCTTTGACCTTATTTATGATGTAGTGCTGGTGAAGCTAATCACCAGATAATTTCTTCATGTATAATTTATGTACATAATTTCAATTATTTTACACAGGGTTTAGAGCATGTGAGGTATCTGCATTATACTGTTATTAAGTACATTTGAGTACAAACAGTCCTTCATAAATTTAAACCTGCATACTTTGACTGATTACCAGAGTACCTAATTAATTATCCAAAACCTTACTTTGAGCTTAAAGAGTAAATGACCTTAAGCATGAGCAGAACACATTTTCATAGAAAAAAGCGCCCCAAAATAATATCCAAAGGAAAAAATAAATTGCTTGGATTGACATCTCCACTGCTGTAGATTTGGTCTCCAGTGTCCATGCCTAGACGGTGAGATACTCTATAAACCTCTGGTCAGACCCAGCCCCTGCACAAAGAATTTACAATATAAACACACGTGTTTGCACATGAGGGTCAGTTCCCCCGGAAACCCCTGTAATTGTGGCTGCCCAGCTGTGTGTGCCGGGCTGCAGCGCCTGCACATGTCAAGGCCGTCTCCTGTGTGGTTAATGCTGAAGCACCTGGAGTGGTTTGATTGCACGGGTGGCTGTGCAGTCACAAGCAGGGGCACCAAAGGGGAAACGGGGTGAAAATAAGTAATATCTCACAGGATCAAAGTATGGCAGAAAACAGAGATGATCAAGCAAGATGTTCAAGTTCTAAAAAGGAGTTAGAGTGGATGATTAAAATGCATCTTTCTGAAGCACACTCCTTTCTGAAGGAGAACAGAAAGTCATCCACCTGCATCGATACCTAAAGGGACATACACTTTCAACTGTCATTACAGAACATTTCTGCTAACAAACTCCAGAGTTTTTAGTTTTTACATTTTAGGCAATTCCTGCCTTACAGGCCTAGAGAGTTCATAGTTGGCTGCATTTTACAGTCCATGGGGGAGTCCATAGGTGCAACAGTTTACTGATGACTATTTTGAACATTCACTCTATATTGGTCTCTTTTTACACAACACAACTTCCTAGAGTCACTTCTTCAGTCCAGCTTTTCTTTTTCACAGTGCTATTGCAATCTTATTCTCATGCTTATTACTATGTATACATTTATACTTAACTATTTTCTTTCTGAAGTTTTGTTTTATTTTTAAAAAATTAATACAACATATGCAAAAAATGTTCGGCTTTTATAGCATGCAAGATAGAAACCCTCTTTCTGTGCATGACCCTCTTCTGGGCATGATCCAAGTGTATAATTTAGAAAACTGCTGTTTCAGAGTCCTTGTCTTATTGAAATTGTGCCTTGCAGTTTGAACAGCAAATAATTTTTAGAGTTTAAGCTCCATTCTTGTTTTGTTGGATGCACAGTTACTAGCAGGTTGCTCTTAAAGCCTAAAGATATCCAAAGGAAATGGAAGGGCCAGAACTGACTTATTTCATACAGGACTCTGAAAAAGTTCCCTTGGTTTCATGGTTCCCTTATTGATTGCATGACCCTTCCCTAAAGGTTTACTTTTAGGTGGTACTGTACGATGCATGGTCTCATAAGTTCTTTACAGATCTTACATAACTGTTCATTTACAAAAGACCTGTATGTTTATATTCTAGGTTGAGAATGGACTCAGCCATCAGGTCTGCCTTCTTTATTTCCCCCTCTTCATTCCTGTTTCAGACTTACCTGGAATGTCATTACTAGAAAGCTGTCACACATCCTAAAAGCTGTCACCACATCCTAATCTCTAATTTCATGGGCACAGCTCTCTGTGGCTCAATTAATGAAGAACAGTCCTCCATCAAGTAGATGCCATTAGCTACAATACTTTGAAGGCCAGTTACAGCATCATTAGTGGCATAAGTGTATGAAATTATTTAAACTGACCTCTGCTTATTTGTTGTTTGTGGGGTGCCTGCCCTAGATGCGTCCCATCTGATCTGGGCTAGCATCCCTCAGCACTACCATAAAACTGGCTACGACTAAAACTCCACAATATGTGAATTTCTGTTAAACAAAGTTTCATTCCTTTCAGTAGGTTTCGCAGTGCTAGTTCCTCTGAAATGCAAACATGCCACAGACAAGTGAAACGCAAGAAATTCCTGGAGGGTTATCAATTTCATCTCCTCTATGTAGCCAGCATGGAGGAAGAAAAGGAAATCTACCTTATTGAGTGGAAAAAAAGGTCTGCTTTAACTTATCCGGCAGCTGTTTCCAGTGTATGAAGATGACCTTGCCTGGAGTTAGAATGTGCTTTCTCTACATACTATAAAAACAGATAAAAAATATTTCTACAAAATTCTTGGTGTAAGAAGAAGATTGAGACTTAATTTTTTTTCAGACAGGTCTCTGGTTGTTTTTGTGAAACTGTACTTTGTAGGATTAAAACACAAAATCACTTTTGATAAATTTTTAACCTTTATATTAATTAGGTCTCATTAATTTGCTTAGATTCATAGGCTGACATTTTTGATTCAGTGTAACCCTCTGAGGCTCTTTGTTTAAGAAACATTTCTATAAATCACTTCAGGTTATTTCAACAGATGATTAAGGGAAGCATCATGTTTTTTTAAAAAAAAATGTCATGATTGTTTCCCTTAGCAGCCTGATCCACTCTGGAGAGAATTGCTTGATTTGAGACAAATGACATTTGTTGTCCCTATGAAAAAACTGGTCCAAATCCAAGTTAAAAACCTTCAGCAAAAATAATTATAAATTCACACATACTCAGTGGCAGGCACTTGATAGCATATGGCAGTTAAACATGCCAAGGATTCTTCAGAGCATACGTCATCACTTAGCAGCTTCTAGTTGCCAAACTCCTTCTGCTTGTGACATCCCTCAGGGACCAAGCTCCTACCCTTGCCCTGTGCTCGTCTTTTCCTGCAGTTCTTTCTTTCCATAGGCAAGCAACATGCCTACTGCAGGAACTCAGCTTCTCTATGTCTTTTGTGATAAGACTGCATCTTGCCTTGTGCAGTCTGTGCATATTACAAGTCCTGCACAGTACAAGGTATCCACCTGCAGGTTTTACAGCTGTCTTAACTTAGGCATTTCTAAATGCTCCGTAGTAAGAGTTTTGCAGATTCATTCTTCTAATTTTAATATTGTCTTACTTTTATATAATTTTCTGAATGTAAGCTTAGGTTAAAAAATTATGTCTTGATGTACCCGTGTGCTTTTGCCAAACCTCTGACTTTGCAGAAAGAAAACAGCCCATATATCAGCACAGCAGGTGCTGAAATTATCTTGCGTGAGGTAAGGCTTCTACAAAAATATAGTATTTTTTTTAGGCCAATTGATATCTTTGGGAAAAACAAACAAACAAACTAACAAACTTTACAATCCTTTATGAGCACTACTTCAGATTTGAAATAGAAGCAATAACCCTGAAAGATCTAACTTCCATCAACTCACGTTTATGTTTTATCCACATTGATCCAATATACTTAATCAATATCTGTATTAAATGCCAACAAGACAAAATCCAACATGGACTTTGGGTTCGGCAGGTTCTGCTCTGCAGTGTTTACCTTTGATTAAAGCACACACCATGTAGGATGTCCCTGTGACTTCTCACGCTGGCAGGTTTGGTTGCTATTGTTCATTCTTTCTGACAAAGAAATTATGCCATTAGTCCTGCACAGGAATCCCCATCAAAAGCTGTGGAGAGTTTGCATAAAAACTCCTTGCAGGAAATGGCCACAGTGACTGAATTTCTTAAAATCCCAGTTTGAAGCTGTGCTGCTCATGGGCCAGCAGTGCTGCCTCCACAGCATCTTCCTGCTGTGCTTATGCTCATACAGTACTGTGACTCTTTGTTGGTTCTGTTGTCATCAGGTCTCCTAAAATCAATAAAAGCCCCACAGGTCATGGTTTTCTGAAAAAGCAAAGTCATCAGTGCCAGTGGATATGTGTCAGAATTTGTACAGAATAGGTTTAATAGGATATCACCTTTCATAGCTATCACTTTAAATTACCTAGCTGCCAAAAGCAGACATAAGTCAGAAATCAATGGATACATAATTTCTGTAATCATTTAATCATTCAAATTTAATCACCAATTTAATAATTATTGATTACATCATTGTTGTTAATATAATGACAATAAACTATTAAATCAACAAAGTATCCTTTCATTAGTTTGAAAGGACATGGGATTATATTACGCAAAAATTTTGGCCAAGAGCCAAAAATAGTACACCTTAATGTGGCATTACCTTGTAACTAGAGCTGTGAGTTCTGACATTAGCTAACTGACTTAAAATTTACAAAATAGGGAAGGATGCAATCTATGATTTTTTCTTAAAAGATTTGCAGACTGACCATGTTGTTACTCTAGAGCTCTAAACTGCAAACCATAGGGTTGGATCTTCATCCCTTTTGACCCTGCTTGAGCAACATTTTTGAGGAAGACATATCCCTACATAGGATATTGAGCACTACTGTCTAGGTGACATCAACATTTAAACTCATGCCAGTGGAAAGATGGGATCAAAGAAATACACAAGTAGCTGTCAGGATGCAGAAAGGATTTACAGTTTTGTCTGAGCACTTTGAATCTTCTAAGGGTAAAAAAAAAAAAAAGAGGCAAAACCACAAGCCAGATACCAAACTCGAGATCGAGACACATTAAAATATTTGTTTTAATGCACAATTGCTAATTCTCCATCCACTCATTTTTGCTCATGGGCTCACTATGGCATAAGTCAGGCAGGATTTTTCTGCATAGCTTGTTAAACATGCCAGTTTGACAGGCTGCTTTTGGAAAAGGTTTCTGCTCTTGCTCTTTGGTTTAGCAGATGCTAGGTTTTAGTTCTGCATTCACAGTATAAAGGATTAAGAAGACAGAAGTATCTCCAAGAAAGAATATGGCAACTGTCCAGTGTAAGCCCAGCTGCATCCAATAAGCATTCCCATCAAGGACTGCCCCCACTTCTGTTATCCATTTGTCAGATCAAGTTGACATTATCTTCTGCTCGGAAAAATAAGTGGCCTAGTTCTGCATTTAAGGAATAGGATTGGCCACTACTGCATTGGAGAGGATGGAAGGAAAGAGGTAACAGTGCAGAGCGGATCACTAAGATGAGATACAAAGGTTTCCAAAGACACAGGTTTGTACATTGTAAATTGCTCAGTGCAAAGGAAAATAATCACAACTCAAACTGTGTGCCTTTCAAAACTTAACATCTCCAGCTGGCACAGCTAGTAGATATGTAAAGAAGCACCAGTAAGTAGAAAGAAAACTCTGAGGGGAACTTTAGTGTTCTCCATCTGTGATGGGGTAAATAGTCTTATTGATATCTGTCACTTGATTTATACTAAATGCTTTCAAGCATTTCACATGTATAATTTTCAAATATAAGAATAATTAAATTATAATTTATGGGAACTTCCCAAATACAGGTGACTTAGTTTTTTGTCCGACCAGCAGCACTCAGCTGTACCACAGATATTCCAAAAGTGAATAGAACATTTTAGCTTTAAAATAGTAGCTGCCTGAGTCTGGGGAGTCTAGGGGAATGTGTGTGTGATCTGCATAATGCAAGATGAAGACCGAAAAAGCTTTGGTGTTGGCTGTAGTTGTGTTTTTTTCTGTTTCCAGTACTGGGTCACAGAAGAGACAAAGGTTTTACAGCCCCACTATAAAACAGCTCTTTATCTTTTCTCCACTAGTTCTGTGGTGTCACATTTAACAAAACTAGGAAACTGGAGATAATATGGATGTTTGCAGATTAGATGTCAGGTAATAAATAACACTAATTTCGCATACCTACAAATGTAAAGGCACCTTATCACTGTTTAAGTTTCTCAGTCTTTGTAATGCCTGCCAACATTTTAACCCAGGCAAATTACGGCATTGTTTTTGCTGTTTTTTCACTGGGATAAAATACACAGTCATAATATCCTTTTATCAGATTTCATGGTATAAAAAGGCTTTGGTGCTTAATTCAAGCCGCATGTTGCTGAGACAATTTCAGAGTTCCCGTTTTGGAAGATGTATTTATCATACCTTTTAGTCGTCCTCTTTTCTTTCCACAGTGGTCTAAGTACCACTTGCCCAAGAAGATGCAGCTGTGACACTGCCCAGTCAGTGCAATGCTACAGAGCTACAGAGATCCCCAGAGAGATTCCTTTTACCACCAGGAGACTCTACATCAGCCACAGCAAAATTAAACAACTCCAGGTAGGAAAATCCAGCAAAAGCACTTTCTGTAGTGAACTTTATTGAAAGTTGGGCTTCCCAGATGGTAGTGTCTTTCAAGTGAGGAAAGAATCTTATTCCATGTCTTAAAAACTGGTGAAATGCTGACAGATCTGGTTTTATTTTTACTTACTCTTTAAGAATATGTAAATATATTCCTGTATAACCTGATTGCAGGTTTCATTATCCTGCAATCTCCAAGCAGTAGTTCATGCTGTCACACTGATATTTTGTATGAAACTAAAAAAAGTAATTTACAAGTAGGAGGCAAATGTTGACTTGTTTTACATATGGTCAAATAACCATTGACTTTCAAAGTTATTTTTAACCTGTAAATTGAAAGGTCATTAGAATTGCTTCCCTAATGAGTGAAATAGAAGTTCTTTTCCCCCTCTGGAGCTGGAAGTGTCAGATACAACTATAAGATTGAATTTATTTCCAACTATGTTAATAAGTGCTGTTTTATCTGCTAAAAGAAAATTGTCTATCTTGGTTCCACAACTGGACTGTTTTAAAAAATTGTTTATAACAAATACCAGTCCACAGCAATTCTAAAAGAAAAAAAAAGTCATTAAAAATTACAACTTGATTTAAATGTTTCTATTAAAATAATGGTATATTAGATTCATTTTCAGGAGATCAACATTTTAAAATGTTAAACTATATTAGTATCGCTTCACAGATAGCATAAACATAAATCCACTTAGAGAATAAAACACTACTTTCTAGCAAAAAAAGAGCTGATAGGCTTTCAAATATGTCTTGTTTCATATTAGAAAGACTGGTGGTTTGTAACAGCATGGATAAATGTTTAAGTCTCAAAATAGCATGGTCACAAAGCTTAGCAAAGCATGCCAAATAGGTGGAAAATAGAAATTATAATAATACACATTAAGAAGCCTAACATCATTACAGAGTGAATGTCTGTACATTGACCTTCACATAGCTGACACTTAATAAGATGAAAATTAAGCCTCTTAGAGACTTACAGAAATCAACTGAGGAAAAGCAGAAAAATACTGCATTTGAACTAATAGGAGAAAATGTGTTGAATTGTCAAGGTTCACAATTGTTTCAATTTCCTTAAGATGGCTTTATAATTACATATGACTATGTTTTTGTACTCTTGAGCAATTCAGCTCATTCCTATGGGACTTCTCATGATAAAGTTTTACAAGATTAGCCTCCTATCATGACCAAAACTGGACATGCAAGTCTAATATTGCTATACAGCAACATATTAAAAAACCACAAAACTGCATTATAGAAAAAAAATATAATTCTGACATTAATTACTGTTGAGAATATAAGGTTTTTAATGGAGTACATTCCCTCATTGAATTTAAATGTAATTGGTGGAGAAACCTGCATGAATAGAGGTTCTTTATCTATACTTTCTCACTAACTGCATCCAATCTTGCAATGCTCAGAAATTACTTTACAAGACAGAATAAAATCAATCAGAAGGATAAACTGAGGACACCAGAACAAAATGAAATCTGACTCCTTTTTCAGAGCTGTGTGTGCTTTAATTTTAACAGAAGTTAAAATGTTTGTAACTAAGATAAAGAGATAAAACCCCAAAACATGCAGGAGTTGGATAAATGAAGCCGGAAGGCATCTTTTAACAGTCATCTTTATAAGCTGATTTCACATACACAAGTATGGGATAGCCAAATGTATTCAACCAGGATGACAGAAAAAAAATTACTACCAAGCACCTGTACAGCAAAAAGACTTGTACTGCCCTCCTTGTACTGCCCTCAGATTCCTGAGAGGCATGAGGGGTTATGCTGTAGAACATGCGTTAGAGCTTCCCTCAGTGACAGTAAAATGTGCTGGTAGCTACTAAGCCCTGGAGGAAATAGCATGAATACTCTGGTGTTACTTTCACAGCTCTTACTGGCGTGGTACTCCTGAGACCTGTAGTGAGATGTTTCTTGGACAGGGAAGGGAAAACAGATGAGGACACTCTTTCCCACCACTCCTGTGCAGAACACCTGTTCAGCTTGCTCCTCTAAGTTTTTTTGTAATTCCTATATAAATTATTTTTTAAGACTCAAGCATCTACATCAATGAGAAGCATATCTGGCAGTTTCAGAAAACCAGTGTTTTAGCTACATACAATTTATATCTTTTGATATTATAGACACAATCTATAATCCTATGGTATATAATATCATAGTCATATAATACCATATTATAGTCATAGTCCATAATAATAGTCCATAGTCTAGGGAACATCTAAGTTCCATTTACCGCAGCAAAACATCTGTTTATTACCAATTAACAAAAACTAGGTTCCTATAAAAGCAAACTCTTCCACAGAGGTGATTTTCAGGCCAAGGTGATCTGACACTTCAGGTTTGGTCATCTTAGTGCGTGAGGTTTTCATTTCAAAGAAAAGGAGAGATAGTGGGGAAGAGAAGAAATTCAAGTGTTGGATTTTAGTTTCCTGCCAAGACCTTATAGCAGCTAGAGGTAAAGATATCCATGTGTACTTCCTCTGGGGAATACATGCTGCAATGACAGTACTGTTGATATACAGCAATGGCTGTATGATGAACTCAAAACTGCTTCAGCAAGCTCCATTGAGCACAGTGAACATTAACAACCATCTACTCTCTGCAAAGACTTCTGCCACTGGTGATATTAGCTCTCCATTTTATATAGGCAATCCACCAGGCAGAAATGAAATATGTGTTTGCTCAAAACCACACACTTAAACAACAAAATTCTAGAAATGCGACAAACCGCAAGCACCTAAAGTAACACCTCCATAGTTACCACTTATCTGTTTCTCATTCTAAATATATAGCTTTTCCATATATACTAGCAGTGAGGATATCTATAAATAGATGGTGTACTATCACATGAATTTTTTTTTTCTCTTTAAGTTTACTGACTTCAGGAGAATGTCAGTCCTTGAAGAGCTGGTCCTGTCATGCAGTGGCACAGAATCAATAGAAAACAACACTTTCAAAGCTCTGAGCACCTTGAAGTCCCTGGAACTCTGCAAAAATCAGCTAAAGCAAATACCCACCTTTCTCCCATCCAGCCTCGAAATTTTAAAACTCGCTGATAACTCCATCAACGCTCTGCACGCAACTGATTTTGCAGGTTTGATGAAACTAAGGGTGCTCGATATTCGGAACAACTTGATTGCGACTGTGCCTTCAAGTGCATTTTCTTCCCTTTGCAATTTACAAAGTCTGATCCTGGATGGCAACAACATGGAATCCGTATCCGCACCATTTAAGCTTCCTAGGCTGAAGTATCTAAGCATGGCTGATAATAAACTGAATTCATTCCCAACCAACTTCTTTGCATCTTTCCAAAATCTACAGTTTCTCAGTTTAAGTGGCAACTTTCTGACAAATGTGCCTCTTGACCTACCTAAATCCCTGCTGTCACTGAAATTAGAGAAAAACCAGCTTAAAATGGTGAGACTTCGAGACGTGAAACATCTAGAAAACCTGTCTGAGTTCTTCCTGTCAGAAAACCAGCTAACGTCAATAGATGGTGCTCAGCTTCTTCCTAACTTAACAATACTGGAGCTCTCTAAGAACCAGCTCCACAATATGCCATTCAGGCTGCCTGGCAGACTGCAGAAACTCGACTGCAGCAATAACCTGATTCAAAGAGTGACAGCCCAGGACTTCCAAGGACTACAAGACCTCAAGCACTTGTTTCTTGACAACAACGCTATGAGCATGTTTGAGGCAGGAGCTCTTCAACAGTGTGCACAGCTTTCGAATCTGGCGCTGGAACAGAATCGCCTCATTTCTATTCCACTGAGGCAAGTGAATCTGAGGACAGCTGGTTCGAAGGTGTCATCTCTCCTTCCTTGCATTATGAGAATAAGAGCCAAAAATTTGTATTCAGACCCAGTCATGGTAGAAGTCTATCCATAGCATAAACCCACTGCCATAACTAGCACTAATTAGCACTCCTGACTATAGTCTTAGAGTAGAAATAGAGCTGTTTTCATTACATTTGTGGCCCCCAGTGAATCTGCTCATTTCACATCTCTTCCTGCCAGTGAGACCACTTTGTTTAATTAGCACATGAATAAGATGAACCTGCTAGGAGAATGCAACTGCTGCTTAGATTTACCTTTGCCTACAAAAGAAAATTAATAGAACATTTGATAAAAAGGAACTATAGCAATTTTAAAGCTGTTGTTTCTACCAATCCATGCTGAGTTTATTATTGTTAAAATATTAAGATTTCAGGAACTGAGTCTGGTCAAAAAGAATGTGCTCTTTCAGTGATAATAGCATTCCCAACTTCATTAAATTCACACATTACAAGGTATTTGGAATGCATATATAGTCTCCAGCTTCAGGCTATAAGCAAAATTCCAGTCAACACAGCACAGTGTTCATTAATGCCCTGCTTAGAGGATGTCTCACATTCATCGAAGTGTGGTCCTGGCCATTATTAGAGACAGCATATGAAGCCAAATGGAGGTTGTTCTGATATAAAGTGGCAATTTTATTATTACAAAAAGTTGTGCAATAAGATGGCATAAAAATAGCAAAGTAATTCCATTAACATCAACTTCTTAAACAAAACTGCTCTGTAAAACTTTATTTTTATGGCTTGTGGACGGGTTTAACTAGCCCAAATAAATAATGCAGTAAAATTTCAATTCATTTAACACCAGGTCCTTTAGCATTTGAATCTATTTGGCAGCAGCTTTATAATCAGAAAGTGATTTAGTGGTGTATAAATATTTGAGTTGACCTAGCTTTACAAGAATGTTTAATGCTTTCTAGCTACTTTAGTATTGTCTAATCCATCTTACTTTACAACTTTCGTAGTGAAGAGAATTAACAGGAAGGAGTTCTCTATTAGTCTTTAAACAGTACAACTCTTAAGAAGATATTGGGGGCTTTTATTTTCAATCCAACAATGAATACAGATTTCCAGAGAGGGCTGTAAACATAAAAGAAGGGAAAAAACTGACAAGATGTAACACTTATGCACTTAATATAATTGTCTGATGATGACCAGGTACAAATGGACATACAGAAATAAAAGTATTACCTTTGACAACTATCTGAGAACTGTCACCACTGCAAAAGGTTAAAAAATATGGATAGTATGCTAAAGTGAATAGGTCTTAGCATTTTTTGGCAGGAATGAGGAGTAAGAAAGCTTCTTTTGTTTCTTTTCTGAGAAGAAAATAATCCACAAATCCAAGTATTTTCAGGACTTTTAAAGAAGAGTCTGTACTTCGCAAAATCTTGCAGGGAGTGGTGAAAGTGTGGGGAAGAGTCTGATGATGTGCCCTAAAGTGGCAGTAGCACAGTGTGACTGCCATGGTCAGCTCCTGAGTGAGCACAGCTCCTCTTCCAGCAGCAGGGTCAGTCATCATGTACTCCAGTGACAGTATTTTCTCAAGATCAACACAGCCTCAAGTCAAATAACATGGCCATAAAGCATAAGTCTAACATTAGTACAATAGGACTCTTCACAGGTTTAAGGACTTGCTGGTCAGGCTTTGGACTATAATCAGTCTGGATAAACATCTTGGGTGATTTCCCACTGCCCTTGACACCACTGGCACTTTGGGTGCCCCAGAGTACCCTTCTGACATTGTAGTGTCGTATTGAGCAAATATAGTTGTGGTATACTGCTGTTTCTATTTTAAATAGATCTTTGTAGTATTATTTATCATTTCTCTGAGAGTTTCAGTCAATAGTTTCCTTAAAATCTCTGACTATGACTTTTAATTTCATCACCTTGAATGCTACCTTAGGAAAGTGATTCTTAAGATACTTTCAAATAAATTTTATTAAAGATATTCTACGCCAATTAAGTGGCTTTTCTGTTAAGCACTTGTCACTAACTACAGCAGAAAAAAATTAGGTCATAAATGAGCAAGTCTTTTGAAATAATAGTCTTATCATACAAATTTGTAATATGTATGAAAATAAGAATTATACTGATCTTTCTAGTATCTTGTCCAGAGATTATCAGCTTTTTTTTTTTCTTTTAAATGTAGCCAGTTCTATTTCTCCAAGGTACTATTTAAAAAGACCATCAAGAAGCACTTGTATTTTTCATGTTGCAGATTTATTAACAGCATATCATCAGATGGACTATTGCTGTGATGATTAATGTTTCAGTCCTATGGGAGCAGAAGAACAAAACAGAACAAAACTTCAAGTTCTTTATGAATTAAAAAAGCTTTTTAAACAAATCATTTACAGGAGTACTTGAAGGGGCAGTGCTGCCATGATTCTCTAAACTTTTGATCTTTCATGGTGCTATAATTTGGTCATTGGCATGCTTATGGCATTGAAGAGTACAAAATGCATTTTTAAGCTTGACACTCAATTAAACATAATTTTCTTCATAGTATAGCACAGCAGGGCTGCTGTTTAGTTCAGCTGCACAAACACAGTCAGTACAGGTCAGAACGGTTCAAGGGTACACAGACAGTACACCTTTAACTTATAAAAGCAAACAAAACCCATAAACAAAAAAAAACCCACAAGCTCTCAAACCAATATGAATATCTCTTTTTGCAGAAGATTGTATTTTTTAGTGATAGTTTCATTTTTGTACATCAGATGTGCCTGGAAAAGTAACCATTAGCAAATACTACTTACAGAAACAGAACCAAATGATGAACATAACACCTTTGTGTTGTTTTATTTTTATTCAGACTTCCAGACACCCTTGCCAGATTGGATCTAAAAGGAAATGGCATAGAGGATGTTGGAGAACAAGAGCTGAAGGACTTGAAACAGCTTCAGGTTTTAAATTTACGGAATAACAAGATATCTGCCTTGGATCGCAAAGTCTTGGAGTATTTACCTCGTCTTCGTCATCTGTATTTAGATGGAAACCCTTGGAACTGCACCTGTGACCTTCTCAGAACCAGAAGAGCCCTGGTGGCCAAAGGAACGGATGTCCAGGGAGGGCAGTGTGCAGCACCAGCAGAAAGCCGAGGAGAAAGTTGGATGTCTTCCAAAAAGATGCTGCAGCAGTGTGAAGGCAATCCATCTTCCATGGAAAGAGACAAAGAGGACAGAAAGAAAATGAAACCCAATGAGGCCTCCAGCATTGGAGTAAACACAGATGATGATTACTATGATTATGATTTAGATTAACCCCATGGTTTATCTGTACTGAATTTTGGAGTTGTCTAGGGCTGCCCACTGCTACCACTGTCTCTACTGGCAAGAAGCTTTCTCATCTGTCATTAGTTTTTCCTCTTTTATTTGTACTATAAGAGGTAATAACTGGTGAGAGAAGGTGTCTAGTAAGGATGCCCTTGTGAATTGCATATTGTAAAAAAAAATTATTTGTTTATCTATGCCATTAGTACTATATATTTTGAGGGAAGCAAGAATACAAATATTATTTCTTAGAAAAGTGCCCTGTAACTCTGTATGGACCTTTTTATAGTAGAACATTCTTATAGTTGCATAAAACCCCCACAAATAAAATCCTGCAATGCCACAAGACACTATTACTGGCAGTCTGGATCCAACACGTTTAAACTCACAGGTTTGCAGTTTGAAATGGAGAGTTACACTGATGTGAGAAATTTCTTGGGATTGTTCAGAAATTCTTGCTTTTGAGAAATCGATTTCAGTTTTCCTGAAACATTTGTCTCAATTATTTTAGACTATTTTAAATGACATTAGACAAAATTAGTTAAGCTCCAGGCAAAACACAGAATCTTCATCACAGCAAATGAAATAAACAATCAGTATCCTGGTTAGAAGATTTAATATTAGTTCCAAAGTTTATTAATAGTGAGGACTGAAAACCGTGGGGTAAAGTTGACCTGATCCTATTGTTGTAAAAAACAGAAGGTTGATTCTCAGGAAATAGATCTCTACTTCTGGCAAATATTACAATAAGATCATGTGAGGTGAATTTTTGTAAGAGTTTATTTTGGGATCTGAATAGCTAATTGGCTACAATATAGCTCAAGATGCTGTGTGTATGCTTTTGGGTTAGGTGTATTTAATGTGCAAATATACACTGCAAGTGTCCCCCTTCACTGGCAGGAACTTTCCAGGCTTTTGCACACACACACAATTACTTAATGGTATATGCATTAACTCTGATGCATGTAAAATTTTATCAAGCAGTTCCCAAAGTGCATGAAAATTAAACAAAACTGGATTCCTGAGTCCACTAAAAGAAGTGACTTACAAACAGAAACCTAAAGGGTTTCCTGGCAGTTCAAGATTTCAGGTGATAACTGAGGAGTAATTACATCAGCAAATTACTTTTCAAAGTAAACAGTTTCTATTATTTTTTATCTTCTGTTGGCTTCAATAACTGAGTAATCACTCACCTTCACGGAGGCTGATTTATCAGTTGTTAGAGCACAGCTCTTTGGTTATGTTACCCATGCAAATGCAACTGACACTTGGGTTTCTTAGGTCCCCCAACACATTAAGATATGTAACTAGAACAGAAAGACCTAAGTTCATTTTTCTTTATATTTACATATCAGGCACTACAGAGGGATCTGGACAGGCTGGATCAATGGGCCAAGGACAACTGTATGAGATTGAACAAGGCCAAGTGCTACGTACTGCCCTTGGATCACAACAATGCCATGCTAGGAGAAGAGTGGCTGGAAAAGTGACCAGCGGAAAAGGACCTAGGTGTGCTGGTCAACAGCCAGTTAATACGAGCCAGCAGTGGGGCTCAGGTGCCCAAAAAGGCCAATGGCATTCAGGCTTGTATTCAAAATAGTGTGGCCAGCAGGACCAGGGCAGTGATTCTTCCCCTGTAGTTGGCAGTGGTGAGGCTGCACCTTGAGTGCTGTGTCTAGTTCTGGGCTCCTTACTAGAGACATTGAGGTGCTGGAGCTGGTCCAGAGAAGGGCAACAAAGCTGGTGAAGTGTCTAGAGAGTAAGTCATATGAGAAGCATCTGAGGGAGCTGGGGCCATTGAGCCTGGAGGAGGCTCAGGGGGGGACCTTATCCTCTCTACAAATACTTAAAGCAAGGTTGCAGAAGGTTGGGGTTGGTCACTTCTCCCAGGGTAACAAATGACAGGACCAGAGGAAATGGCCTCAAGCTGCTCATGGGAAGCTTTAAATCAGATATTAGGAGGAATTTCTGCATGGAAGGCATTGTCAAGCATTGGAACAGACTTCCCAAGGAAGTGGTGGAATCACCACCCCTGGAAGTGTTCAAAACACATGTGGATGTGGCACTTAAGGATATGGTTTAGTGGTGAACTTGGTAGTGCTGGGTTAACAGTTGGGGTTGATGACCTTATTAGTCTTTTCCAACCTCAATGATTCTATGGTTATACGGTCACCCACATTTTTTGTAGCTAAGCATTCAGATATTTATGGAACAGCACAAGCCTTCCTCGTGGTTTGACTGTGTCATTTTTGCTGGCTAATGCTGGTCTGTATAATGCTGTACTAAAAGCCTGGAAAGCAGCTATTTTCTGGGCAAGAAAAATATTTTCATGATACACAATTTTTTATTTAATTTTACACTGGCGGATTCTTTCAACAGAGTGCTTTAAATATCTCACCGTGTCATTTCAGCCCTCCTACGTGCCTGAGAGCACCCGGCTGGCTTGTAAGCTCTCGCTCTACCTTTCGCCTGCGGCAGCCTTTCCATCTTCAGATCTTTGGGCCGTCATAAGGTAGTTTGCTACCTCACTAGGTACCTCCTAGTAAGGCAGCAAAAACCCAGGAACTGCAAGTTTTGCGGGAGACTGCAAAACGTGTATCCCAGCGGCTGCAAGGGAACACCCCCCGAGGTTCGGGGGCTACGCCATCCCGTTTCCCACACCCGTGCTGCGGAATCTCCCAGTGAGCATTCGCAGAGCGTTCCGACGCTGAAACGTGCTGCTTAGAAAAGACACCCATGACACGCGGCCGCTCCTCCGGCGCTCGGACGCGCTCCCCGCCGTCGCTTCACACGCCGGCGCTGCGGACGCCAGGAAGACCAAGGCTGGGTTCAGACAGAGGGATGGGCCCCTGGAGCTGGCGAGAGGTTGGGCAGCGTTGCGGCCCGGCCCGAGGAACGCTCTAGGGCCGGGCAGAGGCCAGCGAGAACCCGCTCCCGCCATCCCCACACCGCCATCCCCTCTTCCCCCGCCCCGCTCCCTGCGGTACCTCCGCAGGTTCCCCCGACACGGGTCTTGACCCCGCCCCCTCCCGGAGCTGCCCCGCCCCCTCCTGGCCCTCCACCCCCTCTCGGGGCGATCCCGGCCCCGCCTCCCCTCCTGACTCCGCTCCTCCCTCTTTGGCGGCCACGTAATTCGCTCTCCTCGGGCGGAAGTGACGTTGGCGCGCCCGGCGGCCAACGGGCGCCTGGCGTGTGGCGGGTCGAGAGGTGAAAGATCAGGCGCGGTGGCGGGAAGATGGCGGCGCGGGCGGCTGCCGGGCGGGGAGCGCGGGCTCCGTGAGGGGATGGCGGCGGCGAGGCGGGCGGCGCGCCGCGGCTGAGGCAGCTCCCGCGCGCTCCTCTCGGTCGGTTCCATGAGCCGGGCAGGCGGGCTGGCGTGGCGCGCGCTGCACGCGCTGGTGCGCGCCCTACTCTGCCTGCAGCGCGCGCTGCTCGCGTGCCTGCGCGGCCGCGCGGCCGCCGCCGCCGCCGCCTCCTGCGCGCTTCTCGCGCCCGCCGCCCGCGCGCTCGGCCTGCGTGAGGCGCGCGCGGCCTGGCGGCGGCAGCGACGACGCGCGCCCGGGCAGGCGGCGGCGGCGGCGCGCGGGCGGCAGCGGTGTCGCGCGGACGGGCGCGCCCTGCGGAAGCTGCCGGTGCACGTGGGGCTGGTGGTGACCGAGGAGGAGCCGAGCTACGCAGACATGGCCAGCCTGGTGGTGTGGTGCATGGCCGTCGGCATCTCCTACGTCAGCGTCTACGATCACAACGGTGAGCGGCGCCGCGGGAGCCCCGAGCCCAGGCCCCGGGCTGTGCCCGCCTCAGCAGCGCCTCTTGGCGCAGAGCCAGCGGGCCGCCCTCTCCTGGGGTCTTCCCAAGCCCAGTGCCAGCTTCGGTGCGAGCAGCTCCTTTCCCGTCCCCTGGAGCTGCTTGGCCCCTGCAGCGCTCCTGGCCTGGGGAATGGCCCTCCTGCCCCGGCTCCTGTGTCGGGGTGACCCTATCCTGCCTGCACACTGGAGGGAGCAGAAGGTTGGGCCTTTCTAGAGCCTTGTCCTCAGCCCTGGGCTGGCAGGGGCTGCTGGCATCGGAAAGCATGACGGAGTAGGGAAGAGCTTTAGGCTACCTGCTCTTGTGAGCACTGTTCATGAGCTAGGTCTAAGTTTCCAGAAGTAGATGAATGAAAGTAGCCATCTATTTTCACGTACTCTTATGTGAAAAGACAGGAAGGACAAGTAGTTAAATGTAATTATGTGTGTCCTGTCCGTATCATAAAATTACATTATGTGATCTGCAGTTTAAGCTGCTTGACATTTGAGTTAAGCCTGAGCCAGTGCTTGTGAAAACTTTGGTGTTTTTTTCATCTCTGCTATGTGATTTTATTCATTACTGTGTCTCAGGTGTAAGATTGTTGGTTCTTGAACTCTTGCTCTTGCAGATAGGTTGGTTCCATGTCATGGAGTATCATAAAGATAAGCTCAGAGTTTGGATTTAACAGTCTGAAGTAGTCACGCAACAAATCTGTCTTCCTCACTTTTCCTAGTGAGGAGCTAAAACCTTTTTGTCTAAAAGGTTTTTGTCATCAAAAGCATCTGAGGTGTGCAGGCTTTTCCTTGAGCATAGGCATTTGTGAATTTTTTAATTTTTATTTTAAACCACCACCATTTATGGTTCTGTTTCATGTCTGATCCTTCATGTGTGAAACAAGACTCATAGGATTTGACTTTCACTAGATTCTCTAAGATTATCTTAAGAAACTGGGCTTAATACCAGTCAGCAGTTTAAACTGGCCATCTGCACCACAATTGCTTGTTGCACAGCGGAGCTTTTTAGACTTCATTTCCGAGGGTGAGCAAGTAGTTATTCGTGTATATTTAGTATATGCTTACTTCTGGTAATAGCACATATGTTTTCTTTCTTTTGGTGCTAAGCTACTTATGGTGTCTTGATAGAGCATGCACCATTTCCAGATAGACTTGTCATTAAGTAGGATGTTGCTGTTTGTGCTAAATTTGCTTGTGAATAATAATGATGTCTGGAACTCTGAGCAGTAACAGTGGTATCGTGAAGGTTGATAAAGTCAGGTACAGCTTGTTCTTATCAGTAGCAGGGAGTGACTCTTAATTATAGCGTGCACTTGTTTCCGTCTTCTCAGATGGTGACTTGGGGACTGAAGCTGAGGTGCTTCCGTAAGGTTCTGTGTTCCTACAACTGTACCAACTATTGACTTATCAAAGCCCCCACTGATGCTGACTGTGGTGGAGAAGAAAAACCAGTGATGAATGCTCTGAATCAATGTGAACTGTAGTGAGGTGTACTTTAATTTGTTTCCTTTTCCTTCACTGCATGTTTGCAGTGCTGAGATTCTTTTGATTGCAACAGAAAACTTTGATTATAAATGTGGTCTTCCGTGGCTGCATTTTCTGGAAGAAATAATATGTCAGTTTCTTGCAGAAAGATTAAATTCAAAGTGTGTCCTTAATTGCCACCTCTGCGGGAAGAGAAAGCATATAAAGTTCTTTGCAGAAGAAGTGCAAGATAAGCTATTTGTTTATAGTATGAATTTCTATGTTTTTAACAAAATTACTAAATAGAGGGTTGTTTGTGTATTCTTCAGTGTCCAGTAGTAGCTGTATTCCAGCTGACACTGGTTTGCTACAGCAGCTACACCAGTAACTGTAAAGGCAACTCGGCTGGAGTTGTGCAGGGCTCAGAATGGAGACTTTCTCTGCTGCCCCAGCACACTTGGAGGCCCAAGGTGGCCTGGCTGTACTGCCACTTGTGTGTGTGGGGGGGGTCCTTTTCATTCTCCCGATTTTCATTGATGTGCAGCAGAACAAAGTCATAATAAGTCTGCTTAGTCAAGTCTTAAGTCTACTTAGTCAAGTCTTAAGTCTGCTACTGGGAGTGCCTTGGTGAGTAAATGCACTTTGACTTTAAATTTTAGGGGTTTGATCAAGGATTTCTGTTGACTGCTGTATTGCCAGTCCTAATACTTGGTAGAAATCCAGTCATGCTAGTCAAGACCTTATCTCTGAGGAAATACTGAAGCCTTCCTGCAGTCAAAAGTGATTGTGCAGTTATGTAGTAGCAGTTAAAATATCTTCTGGGGAGCAGAAACGTTTGACCAGTGCTATGTACTTTAACTTTCTTTTGTTGGTTGTTTTGTACTTTGGGAAAGCTTGCCTGAGTGTTACTTCTGTCCATCAGTGAAGCTTTTCTGAAGTAGTTTGGGACAAGTCTAGAGTGTTTTTTTGGGAGCTTGCTGAATCCTAGTATTTGGGTACTTTGGCTTCCCAAGTACATGCTTCAGGTTGAAGGTTTCTTGAAGCCCATAGTGTGACTGGGTTTCTTCATCCTGGCTTTAGCTTTCCAGTGAACTGCTTGCTTCTGACCAGTTTTCTCTTAGAAATTCTTTGAAAGTATAGAGTATGCAAAAGAAATGTCCTTAAAGCTATGGGAAAAATAAAAGTAGTATCTCTTCTCTCAATTGCTGATGATCTCCTGTTCTTCTGGTGCAGAATACCCCTTCAAGAAGAAATGTGTGAGGAATGGTCACCTACAAGATTCTAACTCGAATTCTTTCTGTTTGGTTAGCGCCATCATAAGTGGCTTTAATCTGGCTGAAATTTAAGTTACTTCAGCTACATTTAAACTTGAATTAACTTTTTTTTGCTAGGCTCTTAGAATAAAGATATTTTCTTCTGGCTTTCCATATCCTATGAGGTCCAGTGTAATGACCATGCCATCCTTCATTATCAACCAGCACGATGCAACACAAGAATGTAGGCAAGACTTGTTTATATGTTCAGACAGTTTCTTGCTTGTACATTCTTTGAAGAGGATTATGATTTGACATTTCTCAAAATGCTAATATTTTGATGCTTTAAATAGATTGTTACCTCATAACAATTACAATAACTTTTTTTTTTCTTGTTAGCACTGGGAGAAGCTGAGGAAAAGCTAATAACTGGAATGCTGTGGCAATATGTTCTTTCCTATGCCTAACTTTGGTTAAGGTGGTCCTTTATAAGGAAGAGCTGACTCTTGTTCTGTTTTACCAGATTCTGCTGCTTTAAAAAGCAGGCCATATAAGAAGGTTGAACTTTGAGATGTCACCAAGGCATTAACAGGTGGTCACTGTGGTAGTCTAGTCTGACAAACAAATGGTTGACATCATCAGGTGTTTCTCTGTGCCCTGGAAGTTTTTGACTTCCAGTTAACAATTCTTGTCACTTTTGCTTCTGCTGAACTCCTGGCCTCTTAATGACAAATTTTGTTGGTCAGTCTCTAACTTTAAAGTGCTGCAACACTATAGTTGCCAGCAAAGGGGCCTGGCTTGTAGCTACTGTAAATCCAAACGAAAGGTATGTGCCCTGGAAAAGACCTGTGTAATGGAGGACTACTGCAGGAAGCTGAAACACTTCAACTCCAGTGGGAACTAATGACCAACAGCGTGTTTGCAGCTTCTGCTGTAAAAGCAAGTATTATCCCTGAAAACAGCTCACAAGTTCTCAGTGGTTGAATATAAACAAAACCAACCAAACAAAAGCCCCCAAAACAAATGCACAAAACTGGAATTTTTATACTTTTGCTTTGGGAATTATAGTGCTTAAATACGTGTAATTCTTAGAACGCTTCGTTTGCACAAATACACACATTTGCACGAGCTTGCAAAGGCTTCAGAATTCTGACTGAACAAAACAATTCCTGCTTTTCAAAACCAGAAATTATTTCTAATGAGAAAAAGTAATTATGGTTTCATGTTTGTGTTACATATTAGAAACAGTAGTAATGCTGAAATCTTTCCCACTTAACAGCAAACAGCTGTTGTATTGCTAAAATTTATTAGACCTCTTGTCAAATGTTAACTTTCTGTAACATTAAAATCACTTTATGGACTTTCTTTCAACTTATGTGGGAGACTGTGAATAAAATTGGAATGTAGCAGTAAATCAAGACTTAAGTTTTGCTGCTGTTTGTTAAAGGAACGCTTTAATTCTGTTAGTGAGTTGGTCTACTTGTGCACTTGTTTGCTCTATTTTTCATGTATAAATTAGGAACAGCATCTTCCAGAGCTAACTTAGATATATTTCTAAGGTTTTTAAAAAATGAACTTTGTAGACAAATGGGTGTTTGAGATATTGTAAGGGAAAGGAACATATATCTGAGCGACAGCCATGTAAAATGTTTGAAGTCAAATATGAATTTGGCCCATGAACATTGCCTTTGGCAGGACTGTGTTTGCAGCCATGTGCGTTCATAAGTCTCTTGTGCACTGAGTGAGAGACAAAACACTGAAGGAATAAAGTTCCCAAACGCTGCTGGTTTTAAATGAAGATTTCAGTTAATTTGGATTTTTACTACCTTGTGCTGTGCTTCAAGATCTTCTCTTCGGCATATGTGCCAAGGTTTCTGCATCAGTTGGAATTTAGATGTGGAGGCCTGTCCAAGAAATGCATACTGCAACTGTATGGTACAACTGCAGTAGCTTCCTGGTTATTGTGAACTGCTGTTCTAAGAGCCACACAGGACCTAAATTTCAACAACTGAGGGGATGTGTGAGGTAAATGAGGAGAATAGAAGGGTGATACTCAGATAAATCTTAATAACACATTTAGCAAGTCTTCTGCATCTGCTGTTAGTTGAAGGACCTTCACTTCAGAGCTGGACCAAGTCCATTATCTAATGTCTCTTTTTACTGAGTAGCAAACACCTTGGTCTGTTCTTTTGTTGTCCTAAATGTCTTATTTATTTTAGAGCTGGAGTGAGGATTCTTAAATCTGTTCTTCTGATCTCTAACAGGAATAGGCAAAAACCTTTCACAAGAAAGTGTTTGGTGTCATTAGTGTTGAGTGGAGAAGGGGAAGAAGAGGGCAGCTGCCTGTTTCTCAGATTAGGAGCCTTTCCTAATTATATCACATCTTTTTGGATACTGAACGTAGGTTTTTTTCTCATCTTAAAGTGTATGGAAGTCAAGTGAGTCTTAGAGATGAGGCTGATGTGACCTTGTACAGATCTTAGTTGAAGATTGTGCAGGATTGGCAATTGCAGTAGCTGCATTGCTGCTGACTGTAGGTGTAGGGAAGACAACCAGTGCTAACCCTAACATGAAACAGACTTAGCCAAGTGGAGTTGTATCAAACAGTATTATTCAAAGCAGCATTCTCAATTGCTATTATGTATCGATATACACTACAGAGCAGGAACACGATATCTAACAATTTAGTTTAGACTTGACAAAAGTATTTATTTTTTTTTTTCTATAGGGGTTGGTGTGTTACCAAGATTACTTGTCTGTAAGCATGCGAAATCAGTTATAAACATCACAAAACTTCTGTAATGAAATAAAGTATTTTATTTTACAAGAAATATCCAGTATGGGAGAAAAAACAGATACTTTACCATCTATTAAAACCTCTGAAACCAGTAGAAAAGTATTAACTCATTAGGCCTAGGAGCTAATGTATTAAATAAATGCATTGTATCACTTCATATTGCAAACTAACTCCTGTTGTATTATGATCTTACTCTAGTGTTTATACACTGTTTGACCTCTGCTGATGTGGAAACTGTTGTAGCAGTTCCAAATGCTAGAACCAGGTTGAGGTGATGGATCATAAGCCTTACTATAAAATTGCATACAAATTCAGTGTATCTTTTAAGATTAGTGTGTGGGCATTTTTAGACTGGTCAACAGAAATGCTTGATGTAAGGTTTCTGAATGAAACTTGGTAACAACCTAATATAATATATGAAAGCACTGTCCAGTTCCTAACTGATATGCCTAACCATGCTTTTAGTTTGTAAATATTTAAATTTTAACATTTAGTTTCTACTGTGGCTTTTAATTAGAAATTGCTGAATTATGTTTCTCAAAAGCTAGAATTTATTTTAGTAGAGGAACCCAAGTATGTTTGGTTAAGCAAGGTTTTGTAACTTCCTGCACTCAAAATGTGTCTGCCACAATTATGTAAGTATGAAAATGCCATGGACCACGTTAAGTCCTTGGAATATACAGCTTGTGAAATTCTCTTATTAGGAAATTTGTGGTATTGGCCATGGTGTAAGTGTGGGTGGTTACCAAGAGCTGAAATGCTGATTTAGTGGTGACTTGCTTTGTTAGCCTGCAGCCCTGGGGATGAAGCAGTAAGTGGTAGCAGACTTAAGCAGCGTGGGCATTGAAGAAATTTGGTGTTAATCTGACTTGGTGGTTCTGTGCTGGTAGGTTATTGTTTTCTCAAACTATTGCTAGCATACTAAGGACAACAAAGTAAGTCTTCCACAATTTCAGCTTGCTACTTAAATCACGTGGATGAAAGAGGAACAAAAGCATATGAGTTCTTTCCAAGGTTACCGAAATTAGTCATGTGCAGTAGCATTTGCTTTGGATTCTTAACTGTGCTTGTGAACTCCAGTCTGAAACCAGTACTGACCACTTTTTTCTTCCTGCCTAGTGTCAGATTTGTTTTGTAGCACTCTTTATAGGAGTTGGCTGACATGCAACTTTTTTTAAAGGTATTTTCAAGAGGAATAATTCAAGATTGATGGATGAAATTTTAAAACAGCAGCAAGAACTCATAGGACTAGATTGTTCCAAGTACACAGTGGAATTTGCAAATCAAGACAAAACTGGTCAAGGTAAGATGAACTACAAGGGGGGCTTGTTATGGCTCTAAATTGCTGTACATAAATCATGATTCTGCTTTTACTTAAGCAAGTTCCTGTGTACAGTGACCTTTTCCTTCTTTAAGCACTGTTTATCAGAACACATGCAACCTTCCTGAGCTAGTATTAAACTTTGATTATGCTTAACTAACAGCTAAGCATTGTTCTCTCCTTGCCATAGTAATTCTTACTGGGTGGTCTGCTTCTCCTGTTGTGCCATGACTCCTTCAATGCATCTATGCACCTCAAATCCCCACTGTTTCAGTGAATTCTTTTACTGAGGCTTGAAAAAGCGCTGGAGTAAGAGCGAGGGAACTGATGTCAAGTTAGCAATGCATGCACTTCCATTTTCCCACTTTGAGGAGTATGTTTGGAGATGAAGAAGGGAAAGAGCAGAATTGCTGTCTGTCATGGCAATGTATAATGACACCAGGAAGGTAAAGGGGATACTTTAAAAAAAAATAAAATTTGGTGATAGCAGCTTTTTCATGTGGCTAGATGTGGAAGGCATGAGTATGTTTCAAGGTTAATGTTCCTTATTTAGTAACACTGCTGTAAGTATTCATTATTGGAGGTCTGCTGCCTAACACAACTGCTAGAAGTCTGTTCAAAATGTAATAAATCATAAGCATGTACTTAAGAAGGCAGGCATTGGTGTTAAAGGGATAGGCAGGTACTTGCAGCTGTCCTAACTATGACTCATAACATTTAAAAACATCTTGCAATTAAAAGCCAAACAACCCTTATGTTTAAAGACTGTCATAGTTCAAAAACTTCTAAAAAGACTACACAAGCTGTAGCACTTCACTTCTAGCTGCATTTAAAATGCTACTGGCTGAGTTTTACTTACCCTACAGGAGCTGACAGGGTGCCAAAATCCTTTGTGTCAGTTTTCCGGTATAAAGTTCAGTGTTGTAGCATGAGCTTGCCTTATGAACAACTTGGCCTAAGGTGTTAGCATTTACATAGAAGCACCCAAGTTTCATGTTACTACTTTTTATTCCTGTGAGGGTTGAAATAACCAGCAGAAAATGAGGTAGAGAGGCTGTTAATATGTTAAACTCCAGCACGCTTAGCTGCGCTTACCTAAATCGAAATACTTATGTTCACACCGAATGAACTACTGAGAGACTTCGGACTTGTTGATAGAAAGAGTGCGTTTAAGTCTCAGGAACCTTTTGTGCTGGAAACTGTGAAAAGCAGGGGTGTTTTCTGTTCTCTTTAGAATTTTTATTCTTTCTCAGAAGACTTCAGAATCAGGTCAGATGCTTCATGCTTTGAAGTGAACAAATGGACAAATCAAGTTTATTATAATAAGCTGCAGTTTTTCACTTCTGGAAAGAAAATGACATGTCTTACATTTATAAACACTGTTAGAGAAATATTCTTCAACACAGGACATTTGGCAAATCAAACAGTATCAAGGAACAGTTTTCATTGTGGTGGCTGAGGGTTTTTAGGTATTCTTATGAGTCTTTTGACTGTGATCTGTGGTCCTTTGCAGTCAGGTTCTACAGTTTTAAAGTATCTGGTTATAACTAGCATAAGTTCAGTATAACTTTAATGTGTTCACACAGTAGTATTCAGCTCCCTTATTTCAATTTGGCTATAGTACACTATATGTAGCCTTCAGCTTCCTTGGTATGTTTACCCCTTAGGTACTTTACCAGAACTGACAATGATGCAAGTCACATAGTACAGAAGACTTTTGCCTCACAATAGTGCAGACATAAAGATTGTTATTGTTGTGAAGTGTGTTCTTTAGTCACAGGCATTAGTAGGGATAAATAGGTGAATTCTGAACTATTATCTGGTTCTGGCTTCTCTGTAGCAATCTTAGATCAGCATTGTAACTCTTGCATCAATTTTGGAGTGCCGCTGGAACATCCTGTGATCACATTGAGGGAGGGCCCTGGCTTGATCACTGTGACACATGAGTGTGTGCAATAGCTGTTAAAAACGCCTTTCTGTTTTAGGGTAGGAATTAGTTTGGGTTTTTTTCCTTTCCCTGAACTATGGGTCTTTCTGCATCTCTTACTACCTCTTAGTTTACTATCCAGGCACCTTTCCTCTCAGTGCTTTGTCTGACAGTGTAAGAACCAATGCAAATTCCCTGAGAAACTCTCCATTTCAAGATGGAATTAAAGAAACCCCTTTTTGTAAGACTACCCCAAATAGTTGCCTTAAGCTTGTGTTTTGATAATGCAGCAAATCCGGAGAACTCTTACCCAGTTCTCTAAGACAGATGAGGTATATCCATGGCTAGTTGTAATAAATGAAGTAAACTGCAAGTTATTTTCCGTCGCCTCCTGTGAATATCTTAAGCACAAGGAAAACAATTATGTTTCTGTTGCTTTTAAACTGTGTTTTGTACTTTCAGTTTTAAATTGCCAATCTACATTGAAGGTGCTGTCTCCGGAAGATGGAAAAGCAGACATAGTAAAAGCTGCTCAGAACTTCTGTCAGCTGGTAGCACAGCAGCAAAGAACACACACAGACCTGGATGTGAATGTGTTAGACAACTTATTAAGTAGTAAGTATAATATGTTATATAGGGAGGAGGGAAAAGAGTACTTGAACCATAACAGATTTGATTTGTACTATATTTATTGCTTGGAATGTATGAATCTTGCTGCTTAGTCTATCAGACTAAGTTATGATTATGGCTTTCAGTCTTCTGTTAAAAATTTCTTCCTGATTTACTCCCTTTTGAACTGCTTCTTTAAGCAGAAAAAGGCAACATTAGGCTAAATTGAAGAGTCTTGTATTTTCAGAGTTTACAGCCTCTGTGGTATGTTCTGCAATGAGCTTTCTGAAAAAAGCACTGCTGGGATCACCTAATATTAGACTATTCTAACTAAAGTTAAATTCTTGCAAGTTAGTGTGCTGCAAATGTGGGTGCGCACAGAGTCTTTTCCAGATCTGGTTACAGTGATTAAAGCTGTTACTGCTGCCTGACTACCACCCTGAGTGCAAATGAGAGAACACCTGATGATCTTTTGTTGCTGTATAACCCACACTAGTTTAGTTTTCTTCATTACTAATTCATGCAGGTTACTGACTCTGTGCTGAGGTGTGTGGCTATGTGCAATAGCTGTGAAAAGGGCAGGGCTGCTCTAAATAGCACATCTGGGAAAAGCAGTTCAGAACAAGCGTCCACTTTTCCAGTGGTGCTAGGGAGCTGTAATAAGTTGCTCAGCTTTCCTTAGTGATTAGTGCATGTTGATTGCAGCTGTAATTAGCTTGGCAGGGTTCAGGTTTTGGGTTGCAGACTTCAAATTGGATGACTGCAAGCACATTACTGTAGTGTGGCTTCTGTTAATTGGACTGTAGAGAGTGATTCCTGTTTTTCAAGTGGGTGGTCAGCTCAAGTGCTCTGTGAACTGACTTCTGTGTCAGTTTGGACACTTCAATCTGAATTCTGTCCCTATTGCCAACATGCTACATCAGAGCTTCTCCTGTAGCAGAATTATTAAATGTACTTAATAAAGCACTTTAAGAAGTAAATTAAGACATCTATCCTGTTATACCTCAAAGGCAATTTAAGGAAATTAATAATTTCCTTAATAATGTTGCTTCTTTACAACAGTCACTACTTAAATGTAGAACTGGTGACAATTGATACCCATCTGTCTGTTTTGGCCAGTTATGTTTAACTGAAGCTTTTCAGACACTTGCTGGGGATCTTCTGTCTGTGTAAGTGTCTGGATATATTAAAAGTATTAGATCCAGTCTTATAACAAGCACATTTATTTTTGAAGTATTGCATGCTAGCTGAGCACAGAAAGATAAATCTTCTAGACTTTTAACCTGTCATAACTGCAAGCTTTGAAAACAGGCTGCTTAATCTATCTGGCTAATAACTAAAGATAAGATTTTTTTATTATTTATTAGTCCTGTTAATTAATTTGCTTTGTTTTAATGTTTAGGGCATTGTTGGAGGTGAAGTATTCTTTCATGACTTATTTAGCATTCATTTGTGAAACTTTGTTTTAGTTGTAGGCAAATTTAGTTTCTCTGCATCCTTAATGAAGCAGTATCAAGTGCAAACATCTAAGTTACTGATCTAAGTTGAGAATGAGTTCTGAAAACCAGTACTGGAGTAGTTATATTTTTAGGGCTTGTGTTCATGGTGTCTTCTGTAAGTTCTGGGCTTTCACATTTTGATTTAAATACCTGATAGTTTTTAAACTTTCTGTTCATGTTTAGGATGCAGTCATTGATGCCTAGTCCTAAA
The DNA here is from genome assembly GCA_038380795.1 of Pyrocephalus nanus. Classification (NCBI taxonomy): domain Eukaryota; kingdom Metazoa; phylum Chordata; class Aves; order Passeriformes; family Tyrannidae; genus Pyrocephalus; species Pyrocephalus nanus. Next base: position 49,659,855 of record CM076260.1, read on the forward strand.
ATGGTATGGCCCTAGCTTGTCTTGTCTTTTTTCATTCTTAATCCAGTTGTGCAATTAATTCTTACAGCTTGAGTTTTCTGCAGTGTAAGAGCACTTTCTTTTGATCAAAGCCTTAGCTAACCAGCTTGTTTTCAAAAAAGTAGATGCCAATTGCATTGTAATATTGTCTCTACTTGCCATCTGCCTTCCAGTAGGAAACATGACTATCAGTTAAGGCTGCTCAAGTTGCCCTGTAAAATCTATGTGGAGAAAAGTTGGGCTATCAGCTCTACAAATTCATTCATGTCCCCCTTGCACAACTCCTGACCTATAAGGGATGTTGTCAGATTCCCATCCCTTGAAGTGTGGAAGTCTTTTAGCCTCTTTTTTTTTTTTTTTAAAGACTGCTCCCAGATCCTTCTCTCTTGTTTGCACTAAACTTGAAGACTGCTGTAACTCTAGCAGCTCTGGGGAGAGCTTCCAAATATGAATTATACTTAGTGTTGATATGTTTAGGTAGAGAAATAGATGTAGAGTGGAAAGCACAGTGTACTGTGTTTTTTAATAGACTGTTCTGACAGTAATACTACAGTGTACATTTTCATTTTCCTTCAGATAGGAACCAGAAGGAAATGTTAGAATTACTGGGCTCTCTGAAGGTCTTTTCCTGTTTGAAAAGCCATTGCAGTATTGAAGATCCTGCTGCTGAACCAGCTGAGGAGTACTCAGCTACTGAATCAGCTGATGAGTAAAGCTGTCCACTTCCTCCAGAGTCCCCACTTCTAAGTATTCACTGCTTCCCTGCAAAGCTCTTTCACACTAACATGCTAGCTTCTGAACACATAAGTGGCTTTTGCTTTACAATTTTTTTTTCTTAACTTTGAGATAAGATTGGACTGTGGCGTAAGATGCTTGTATCTAAATTTTATCCTTCTCTAGAAATGCACGTGCTTTTACCTCTGGTAAAAGAATTGACTATTGTGATGATTCAGTGGGGAGGGAGAATGTGAATGTGAACTCCTTGAAGTCTCCAGCTTCAGTTTGAAAACCTGTGCGGAGCAAAATCTGATAGGACCTTAGTTAAGCTGCTCTACAGCTAAACTGAATATTGTTAAAGGCTCTTGACTGCTTTTGTTTAGTGTTATTTTTGTTTGTTTTTTAAACAAATGAGGAAAAAAAGAAATAATACCTGAGGTTTGGAGTAAATAGGCAGTATTAAACTTTATCTGCTAAAGGTAGTCATTATGCAGTATAAGCACTCTTGCAGCTAACTTGCAGAATTGGTGACTAATGGACAGGGTGACAAGAAATAGCATGCAATAATCACGACTAATTGCAGCATTATAGCAAAGTAGGGTTTTGACTGCTGGAATGCTTTTCGTATGAGCTAGGTAGCTGCAAGAAAAACATCCTAGCTTCTTGGATCCCCTTGAGGGGGTGCTCTACAGGTTTTCACATGTTGCTCTAATCAACTTGCTGGAGTTAACAAGGAAAAGCTGGACTCAAGCTCTTCATTCTAAGCCTGTTTCCTGTCTGCCAATTTTAGCCTGGAATAGCCTAGGCACTGCAGAAATATATGGAAGGGAGACAGAGACAGTAGTGTTTGGCCACTGATTATCTTCAACCTCAACAGATGAATAGGATGCTCTCACTAAGGAAATGATAGTGGCTGGGGTTTTAAGGTATGGGTAGTAAGAGTGTGGGCATCTGGTGAAATTCATCAGTGTTACCTAGCTCTGCCCTGGAATGGGTCATGATGTCCACATAGTAACAGAGAAAAAAAAATACTGCCCTATTCTTCCTCACTCATCTCACCAGAAAGATGTCAGCTGCAACAATTTGCTTGAAATTTTGTAGTAAAAGTTGGTTTTAATAGTTCTGTGTAGCCCCATATTGAGAAAGAGATGTCATCTAACAGTATCATTTTTTTCAACTCATTTCCATGATGGTCTGGAATATCAAGTTTTTCTTCAGTGAAATCTCCTTAAGCTTTTTTTGGTTTAATAGTCCTTTTACTCAACTGCAGCTCCATGTATTTGAGTAAGGACTGTAGTAGGTAGGATCAGGGTACAGCATGTTCTATGCTACTAAAATAGAGTTTGCCAACACAAAACTAGAGCAAGCCAGATTAAACTGCATTGTTAAGGTTTGCTGTTGTTCAAAACAATGTAACTGTTCCTGTCATTTCCAAACCAAGTCTCTATAAACTACCTGGCATAAAAATAAGAGTCCAGGTGGGCCTGCAGTGGCTGCCTAAGCTTTTGTTCAGTTGGTTGTGCCAGGTGTTTCAAGATTGGTCTATCCTCTTGAGCTTTTTATTGTTTACTTGTCCTTGGGAGCTTCATTTAAAAAAAAGGGGAGGGGGAAAGCATTTACTGAAAAAGCAGATGCCTTAGGGGTTTAGAACTAAAACAAATCCTCTGATGAATTAAATAAAACCTAATTTGTTGTTACAGGTACAAATGGATTTCCTGATCCTGATTTAGTCTTGAAGTTTGGTCCTGTGGACAGCACGTTAGGATTCCTTCCATGGCACATCAGACTGACAGAGATCATGTGAGTTGCTTATAAATGCTGTGAAACAGACTGGAATAATACCTAAGCAAGTGTTTATGTGACTTAGCTTATGGAAATAGTTGTAAGAGGAGATCTATCTAAGCAAGTGTCTGGAGATAGATTTGAGGGTGTTTAAAAGTTATAAAATGAAACTTGTCAAACATTCATTGTTGCTTTTTTAGTCTTGATTAGGCAACAGCAGGCTTCAGGTTTAAGGAGCAACTTCTGTCACTACCTAGTCTCAGTGGTCAGTGTTCCTTATGTTGATTTTGAGTGGCTTACAGGTTTCTAATGGGGAAAGTAAGGATATAATGGAAATAAGGTAAAATAAGATGGTCACATGCCTGGATTACTTTCCAGTTTTAGCAATAACTGAACTGACTGGATTTGCTGTACTTCTTAAATATGAGAGAATTTATAGAGCACTGAAATATCAGGGCACACCTTTGTTGTGTCAGCTTTCTCAGTAATTTGAAGGGCCCTGTGTGCTCGGGAGGCTTTGATTTAGAGGGTGACAGGATATTAACAGCTGGCTTAGTTACTAGAGTTGAGTTACAATAACTATCCTGAGAACAACTTCACAAGGTTACTCAGACAATAACTTGCCTTTAATGATATTCCTGACTGGCCATACAAATACTGTGTTTATAAGAGCATATTTTAACTTTTCTATCTTGCTTTCTCAGTTCTTTGCCTTCCCACCTAAACATCAGCTATGAAGAATTTTTCTCTGCCCTCCATCACTATGCAGCCTGTGAGCAACGCTGGGGAAAGTGACTTCTGGATGAGCACGTGGAGTCAGGCTTTCTGTGGGAAGGAATTGATGTCTGTTTACAAGCACCTGTGACCCATAAGTTTGGTTCATAGTCCTTTCTTAATTTATCAAAAAATTCAATAAAGTGTCTTACCTTTCTAGACAGTCTGTGTGAATGCCTGAGAATCTATGGGAATGGGGAATACACAGATTTCCTGTATGAAAAAAAGTTGTAAGTAAAGCTGTTCAAAGCTGAATTACCCTCACTTTCATGTCCAGGTGACCAAAAGAACATGTAAGAATTAAGTTTTGTGAAATCTACAGGACAACATAAATAGGAGTTCCATGCCCTGAAGGTCCTTAAATCCAAGAAAAAACTCTCATTTTGTTTCTTCTTAATTCTTCATGGTCAGGCATTTCAGAGCTAATGGTTTGTCTTCCGATGTATTTACTATATAATATGTGAATTCCAGAGAAGTTGGTTCTGTTAACTGAGAATAGAGACTGCTACTTGGCTGGGATGACTAAGCCAGTTGTAGGTGTCAAGTTCTAGAAATACTAAGAAGATTCCATAAAAAGGAATTGAAGCTTCTATGGTAAGTGAATTAGACAGTCTGTGTAGGACTATTCATCTTTTTTTTTTTTTTTTTTTTTTTCTTTGAAGTGGAATGAAAGTATTCCCTACAGTCCTGAGTGAAACATCTCTCAGTATCAGTTTTCATAGGGAATAAGCATAAACAGTACTATGTATTGTTTGTATACCTATTTGCCCCAGAAAATGCTCACTTAAGGAGGCTAAGGCTCTGGCATACTTGCTGAAAGATCTGAAAATGAACTGTGTCAACTTCCGTGGGTAATGCAACTCGCTGCTTGTGTACCCAGCAAGGGAGACTGCTGAAGCCTTTTATTAGGTTTGTTGTGAACTGAGCATTACAAGTTTGAATGGGGATCTGCAGCAGACAAGATGGAAGATAAAGTGAAGCTGTACTACAATATCTCAAAACTGAGATAATAGATATATTGGCTAAATGGTCTTCATCCTGAAATGCCCTGTTTGAGTTACATTCCTATCATTCGAAGTAATTTCAAATTAAAAGTTTATGGCAGCATTTGGACAAAGCAATATTTTTAGAGCTGTATTACTGGAGATTAACAATGCAGCCTTCTGCCCTGTAGGCTGTAGAACTGTTGGACACTTCATTCTGGAAGTGTTTCCTGCTTCTCTCTCCTGCCCCACCTCTTCAGGATGAGTGGCTTTATCTCCTTTGGGGATAGCCATGTCACTAGAAGGGAAAACAACTGCTTTTAAAAGGGAATTGTCACATTTTGAATGAATGTCTGCCTCGTTGTGAAATGGTGTATTTTAACTGTTGTTGCTCAATGTAATGTTACAAAGCAGATTGCATAAACTCTTAGCTGCAGTTTTTCATCACACCAAGATCAGATTGCAGTTACAGGAAAGACCTGTGGTCTACTTTATCTTATAAAAAAGAAAGTATATTCAATTAACCAATGGTTTCGACATCAAACTGCTCTCCATATGAGCTGGAATGCTCAGAGTAACATTTGCAGACTGGTCTCTATGTGTGTGCCAGGTCCTGTATTGCAGAGAAGGTGAACAGTCGTGCAGTGTTTTCTGGGTTCTGTCATTGACATAGGCAAGTTTTCTCACTGAATGTGAAGTTTAACTTTTTTTGTGGGGAGTGGAGCCTGTTGCAGGGTATCTGGAGTATTGAAATTTATCTGTACTATGAAATTTGTTTCATTAAAATGTAAGGTTGTGTTTAATTTGCCATATGTGTTACTGTGTCCCTGAAGCAATTCCAGTGCTGGCAGTAAAGATATAAAATGGGAAAAGCTTAGTGTAGCCCTCAAAAGTAATGTATTTTCTATATTTCTATCAAACTGCCAAAGAATACTTCTAATACCTGAGTTTCCCTCAGTTCTGAAACTTCTGCATATCTCAGCTGAAAAGATGTGTTTAATATTGGAGATGGATCTTACAGCCTAGGATTTGTCTGTAGAGGATTGCTTAATGAAACTAAAATGATTAGTTCAGCTGCATTTGATTCAACTTAATCAAATCTCTTCTGATGGCTACTTTAATTGTGAATTAAGTGTTCCTCCTGGAATTAATGTAGTTGAACTAATCCCTGTTATCACTTTGTTGGGATTATTTTACTGTCCCTGTGTGGGCAATCTTCAGTGAGGTGTGCCAAATGCACTGTGCATATCCATAACTTGATCTCTGAATGTATGTTCTTGCAGTTAGCACCTCACCCTAGCTTGTTCCGTGTGAAGGTCCGTGGTATTGCTATGACATGCAGTTTGGGTACCTGTACATAATGTGTAAAAGGAGTTTTTATGATTAGGGAATCAATTTATTGAACTTTATTATTGACAGCTGAATCTGTAAAACAAGAAATCAATAAAAGACTATAATCTTTCTACTTGGTTATGGTGATACATGAATACTTCTGGAGGTTTGCTGGTGAGATGGAGCCTGGTTGATGTTGCTACATCACTCTGGAGAAGTAGAGACCTTCAAATGGTGTGCTCTTTTTTGTTCTTCTTAAATTGCTTTCTGTAGTGTAAGAACAGGACAACTTTTTTTTTTCTCCAACTTCCAACTTAGTAGAAGCTCTTATGAAAGCTTTCAGAGTAAAACATTGACTGTAAAAATATTTCTTTGGTAGTCCTGGGAACTTGCTAAACTTGTTCCTGGCTACCAAAAACCTTGCTTCCTCTCCCGCTGCTGAGTCAGGACTGAGCCATGAGCTGTGCTGGGCCTCCTGCCAGCTGTGTGCTGTGGATCAGGGAGAAGTGGGGTTGTGGCGTGGCAGAAGTCTCTGCAATCTGAATCATGTGTGGGCACTGAGCATTGGAAGGGGAAGATCGTGTTCAGGTAGGTTTTGAAATGCACTGGGAATTGTGGTGACAAGCTGACCATAAGCCAGCCTGCAACAAACACCAGCAACCCACCAGCTTGTGTTAGGAAGTGTCCTTTCTACTCGGATCTGGTGAGACCTCTGGAGTGCTGCATTCAGTGCTGGGCTTCCTTGGTACGGGAGAGACATGGACCTAGTGAACCTAGTCCAGCAAAAGATGATGATTATTAGGGAGTAGAACATCTGTTAAAGGAGAGGCTGAGAGCTGGAACCATTCAGCCTGGATAAGGCTGAGGAGGGACCTTACCAACATGTATAAATACATAATGAAAGAGGAGTAAAACCAGACAGGCTCTCCTCGGTGGTGCTTACTGGCAGGCTGAGAGGCAGTAGGTACAAATTGAAGTGCAGGGGAACCTGTTTAAACATCAGAAAAACCTTTTCCTATGAGGGTGGTCAGACAGTGGAGCAGGTTGCCCAGGGAGGTTGTGGAGTCTCCTTCAGGAAAAATGTCAGGATGCATTGCGTGGGTGGAGGACTAGATCATCTCAAGAGATGCCTTCCAACCTCAACTGAAGCCACCTCTAGAGCAGTGTTGGATGTGGTTCTTCTGGGCTCTCCTATCTCAGCTGGTTTTGAATAGCAACAGAGGCTTGCAGTTAATTTGTCATTTCAATACTAAAGAATATTAGAACTGTATGGTGGAAAATTCATCCTCAGTTGTCCTTATGGAATTGAGAGCTACCATTCATGGTGACTGCTACTCAAGGACAAATGATTCAAGTTTCTATATATTTCCTCTTCTTTTTTTCTTCTTCCAGTGGTGCACAGTAGTTGATCTAGTGAAGGAGCCAGATGAGATTCTGAAATAGTTGCTTTTCAGCAGGGAATTTGGGGACATGGACAATAATACAGCTGTTATAGAAAATACACCTACAAAGCAATTCTTGAAAGTCCTATAGTGCTTTTTAGGACTTCTTGTATAAGCATGCACAGAGCCACTGCAGACCATAGCATGCTGTACTGAATGAAGACTGGTAAGCCAGTTGAATGTAAAGTAAAGGCCATTCCTTTTAGAAGAAAATATACTCTTACACGCTGGGATGTCTGTAAGTGCTTTCTAAAGTACTTTACATAAGTGACCAGAAAATATAACCTGCTGGTTTGATTTCCTGTATATTTCATGAATTCAGCTTGTGCATGAAATCATAACAGCCCTGAATAGTCCCATGTGTTTTAGGAAATTGGCTTTTTTTTTTTTTCTTGTTTACAGTTGAAATAATGCTGCACTATTAATCAAGTTTATTCACTGGCACCTAAAGGTAGGTATATATATAAAACCAAAGGGTATACACAGAAAGTCTTAGTCCCCATCTGCTGATCCTGAGGTACCAGCTGCCTTGCAGGTAGACTTTACGTTTCATTGCCAGCTGGACTGTCCCCCCCCCAGCCAGCACCTGTGGCAGGAGGAGCATTGGGAACACGGGGACAGGTGCTCTACTTCAGCACACAGGCTTCCATGCTGTCTTCTTCTCAGGGGTCACAGCCTCCACAGTGCTCTGCTTTTAGGAAAGAGATTCTTATTGCTGCCCCCAAGCACTTAGTGCAACACTAGCAGCTTTGGCTCAGGGGTGAGGAAGGAACTGGAGAAAAAGGCTGAATTGCTGACCATCCTGTGCAAAATGTGAAGGGTTACCATTTGTCCAATTTTCACCACACCATGAAGAAGTGTAAACAACTCCTAGCTATCTTCTAGGAGCTAAAGCTACTTTGATAAGCTTGAAATGTTAAAGCAAATGAATCAAAGGCCACACTTTAAACCCCATAACTTTTTCTCCCTCAGATCTGCCAAATTAAAAGGCAGAGAGACTTGCAAGCCCTTCCTTTGCTGTATGTTTGTCTGTGTTAAATGATGCAAGACCTCCCTGAATTCCGTTGAATCACTGCTGAGAGCTGTAGGATTATTCCCTAATTGCATCCAAAACAACTTTTTTAGATGATGAATAATATTATGTATTATAGAGAAGCATGCCTCAACCTTAACTTTGAAGCACTTCACAAATTAATGTTTAATGAAACTGTTCGCCTGGAGGTTTTTGCTGTACTATCTAACTGGCTGAATACGAATACAAGCCAGGGCTCTTTCATCTCCCTGACAAGCCTTACTGCTTTAAAATTGCATATTTTCTGCAATCGTGTGCAGTCAGTGAGTTCTCAGTTTTCTACACGTATCAGCCTGGTCTGCAAAAATACTGCCTCACCCCTCTCCACCATAAAAAAACAAAAACAACAGCAACAACAAAAAACCACCCCCAAAACAAAACAAAAAACCAAAACAAACAAAAAATAAAACCACACAAAACAAAAAACAAATGAAACAAACAAACAAAAAAAACACAAAAGAACCACACAGCAGGAGGCCCTAATTGATTGCTCATATAGAAAACACACTTTTAGGGGAATGTTTAATTGAAATAAACATGACTAGTACAAGAATTTTGTAGTATAGTTTTTAGTGGTGAACTATATTACTGTGTTACATAGTGAGTGTGGTGGTTGGCAGCTGACTAAATATGAGCCCAGGTGGCCAAGAAGGCTAATGTTCTGGCTTGCATTCAAAAGATAGTGGCCAGTAGGACCAGGAGAGTGATTGCTACCCTATACTTGGCACTGGTGAGACCACACCTTGAGTACTGTGTCCATTTCTGGGCCCCTCACAAGAAAGAGCTTATGGTTCTGGACCGTGTCCAGAGAAGGGGAATGAGGCTGGTGAAGGGTCTAGAGGGTAAGTGATATGAAGAGTTGAGGTTGTCTAGCCTGGACAAAAGAGGCTCAGGGGAGACCTTATCACACTCTACATCTGTCTGAAAGGAGCATGTAGTGAGGTGGAGCTTGGTCTCTTCTGCCAGGTTAACAAGTCACAGGATGAGAGGAAATGGTGTCAAGCTGCATAGCAGTGGTTCAGGTTGGGCATCAGAAGAAATCTCTTCATGGAAGGAGTGATTAGTCATTAGGACAGGCTGCCCAGGGAGGTAGTAGTGTCCCTGTCCCTGGACATATTCAAGGAACAATTGGATGTGGCACTTAGTGCTATGGTCTGGTTGACAAAGTGGTGATGTGTCAAAGGTTGGACTTAATCTCAGGGGTCTTTTACAACCTAAATGTTTCTGTGATTCTGTGAACATTAGAAGCCCAGTATCTGATAAACTGAAACAAAACGTTTGTCTTGCTACTTGGCCGCAGGTGTTTGTTGTAATTTTAATGGAACATTTCTCTCTGAGTCAGCTGTCAAAGATAAAAGCTTCTCATTAGGCTTTATGTTCTATAATTCTGCAAAAGTTGCCATTTTGTTGGTAGGGTGCCTACTATTTTTTTTTTTTTAAGAACAAAGGTGTCTAAAAATTGTAATACCAAGGGGCCCTCTCTAAATCTGGCAGTGCAAGGACATTTTTTTACACTGATGTCATGAGTCATTCTGCAACTTGCAATATTTGAACTTGAAAAACAAATAAAACTTCCTCTTTCTATCATGACAGAGCAGTCACGTTGTTGGAAAGGGGACCCCAGGAGGGCATATTGGCATTATGGAAATAACAATGTGTTAAACAGAATTAAGTACTGTGCTGGTCCTGATTCTTGATAATTCAGTGACATTGAAAGAAAACAGAGGTGATGAGCAATACAGAACTGCAGGAAAATTTTGCTCAGGAGGAAAATGATGGAGATCACCTAGTCCAACCTTGGGTTCAGTTTTTCTTGATCCTTTCCTAACACTCCATCCCTGCAAAGTCCCTTTTACAGAGCTGGGCTGCTGTAATTCAGTACCCTGAACCAGCAGGTTTCAGATGTGAAAGAAAACTCGGGAAGGTTTCAGAGACAAGGCCAAGTGTTTTGCCTTGGACAATGTCAGATCAAGACCATCACACACTTCAGGGTTGGAGAGGAAGTGTCAAGGTCTGGGGAGCTGTCCTGGAGAAGGCTCTGGCAGTCTTGTTCCAACAGAAGCAGCTGATGGTCCTCTCTATCTTTTGGAGCAGAGGTTTGGATTTTCAGACTCAACTTGCAAATTTTATGAGTGGCTTGTATATTTTAAAGTAATTTTAACTGATCAAAACATCTGTAATCTGCTTCATGTATCAGCTGACAGCCCATGCAGCCTGTCTCAAGAGCTCACTGGCAAACCCTGTGCATGCTGCACATGGGCTGTGACGCGGGCTCAGCTCACTGCTCACCCAATTGCTTCAACACCAGGGATGGTGGCACAGGACTGGTATCCATCCTGTCCAGCAATGGCAAGACCATTTGCTAGTGCTTGGCTTCATTACTGAAGCCCTGTTCAGTCTGATGAGCCTCCCTGTGCAAGTGTATTCTGGAGGCATAAAACAGCATGTCTGCTGGTGATCACTACCTTCCAATTATCTCCATGTAGTTGCTTCTGACCACATTTTATTTAGCTGGCTGCCTACGACAATCTGTGCCCTGCAGGCCTGCAGCTTCCTCTAGCTCAAAGCAATTACAGACACTCTGAATGTTGCGTTGACTTAGTTCTCTGACTACTTGTGCCCAGGAAGGAGCTGGGCAGAGCCTGGCTGATCCAAGTCAGGGGGAAGGCTGAGATCAGGGCAGTGCCTGCCAGCACAACAGCAAGGAGCCCTTCATGGCAGTGCCTTGTCTCCCAGCCACACCTCCCTTCCTCAAAACCACCTGTTACCTTGTCCTCACCTCTTCAAAACCCCACTTTTCCTGCATGGACAGAAAGCCTCCACCTGGTCCTACATGTCCCTTCTGCTCTTGCATGACTCAAATATTGCTCCCCCATGCAGGCAGAGGCTTGGGAGGAAGCTGCTCTCCACACAACAGGTTCCCAGCTTGCAGTACTGCAGCTGCAGCCCTCACTAGTAAGGCTTTCAAGTCTCCCACCCAAGAAGTCTACCCTGATTAACAAGCTTTTTTTTTTTTTTTTTTTTTTTTTTTTTTTTTTTTTTTTTTTCCAAAAAAAAAAAAAAAAAAAGTTGACTTACCTTGAATGTGAGTGTGTGGTTCTATTCATAGTGAATCTTTAAAATATGTGAAATGTGTGGGAAGTGACAGCAATGCTGGAAGGTGACTTTTGGGGAGGGTGTCTTTCTTTTCAATTGAAAGAGAAAAGAAAATTAAATTTCAATTTATGCATCATTACCAATATGAATTTAAAAGTGCATAGGAATGGGAGCAAAAAGATAAAGCTTGTTATACTGACAGCATCTCAGCTGCATTGCACACACTGTGTGTGTGCAAAACAATCTCATTAATACCACAACAGTTGTGCACTATAATGAATTTAATACTGCTGAGTTTTATTGCTCCCTGCTCTCCCTCATTTTACTGCTGGTGGCATTTAAATCCTGATCCACTGAGATTGTGTTTGTGAAATTTATCCTAGATTTTTATTGTGACCAGGTCAAATTAATCCATTTTTCCTTCAGCAGAAGCAAAACCTGTGGTAGAGACTGCTTACAAGGTCTTTTACCTTCATGGGCATGTACAGAGATGGGAACAATAGTTTCAACTTTTTGCATTGCATACAAGCTACTGCAGCATGTGAGAAAGGTGGTAGAGACCTGCAGGTACAAGAGACAGCAGCTTTCTGCGTGAGAATTTTGCATGTGAATTTAGAGATCTTGACCAAACCTCTGCTAGCAGTATGCTAAGTGAGCACAAACCTGGAATGAGCTTGCTCTTAATTTCTGCTCTTTTTCGTGTCTGTGAAATCACTGGTTTTCTAGGGGACCGGGAAGGTGGAAGTCCCTTTGCATACCAATTTCGTCCAGTTTTTCTATGTATAGACTTAGAAGTAAATTAAATTAGACACATAGAACCATTAAGGCTGGAAAAGACCTTCAAAATCATTAGGTCAAACCTTTGACTGAACACCTCTATGCCAACTAAACTACAGCAACAAGTTCTACATCTGGTCATTTCTTCAACTCTTCCAGGGATGGTGACTCCATTACCTCAGCAATCTGTTCCAATGCTTAACAATCCTTTCTGTGAAAAAAAAAAATCTTCCTGATGTCCAATCTGAACCTCCCCTGGTGCAGCTTGAGACCATTTCCTTTTGTCCTGTCACTAGTTGCTTGGGAGAAGAGGCCAACCCCCACTCTGCTCCAACCTCCTTTCAGGTAGTTGTAGAAGGCAATAAGGTCACCTCTAAGCCTCCTTTTCTCCAGGCTAAACACCCCCAGCCTCCTCAGATGCTCCTCATATTTCTTACACTCTCAGCCCTTCACCAGCTTCATTGCCCTTCTCTGGACAAGCTCCAGCACCTCAATGCTTCCTTGAAGTGAGGAGCTAGATGATCAGTGAAACACCTCCTAAAGCCTCCTAAAAGTAACTGTAAACACCTGTGGCAATGGACAGCAAAGCTCCAATCCCATTCATAAACCAGAAGCAAAGCTTTCAGCTCCTAAGGCACTGTACCCTGCTTCCTGGCACTTGCTATTTGCCCTGCTGTGCTGTAAACCTACCAGGGCAGAGTTATATATGAGGACAGCATCACAAGAAAGGAACTATCAGCTCTGAAAAATAACTGCAAGCTTTTAGAAAGCTCCTTGTACAGCCCTCAGCAAGCCACCAATGCATTACACAAATAGCTGTGTTAAACTGCAAAAAGCTTAACTATCTGTAAAAGGAGAACATCCAAGTCTCAAGGTCACTTACATTTTATTCATAAAGTTAAACCTTTCTCATAGTGTATTAAGAAGGGAAAAGAGAAACGGGGCTTCAGGACAGAGTTATACGGTGAGTCTCAGATGCCAGCATTCAGAGGTGATGCAAAGCACAGCATGGATGGACACGATGCCATAGCTGAGGGCAGAGCAGGGCTGCTCAGCTCCACCACACTCATCAACCCCTGCCTTCTTCAGCCCTCCTCACAGCACAGACCCCCCAAGGAGCAATGGGAACGCCCAGCCCTTTACCTGCGACCTCTCCTCACTAGCTCCTCACCATGGCTCATCTGCAGCACTACCAGAGCTCAGCCCTGGAGATGTGCTCTCAGGACACCCTCTGGCATGTTTGGCAGGTAGGGTTTCGGCCCTCCAACTGAAAAAGCCAAGCGTCTCCTAATGGAGGGTATGAAACAAGCTCAGCACAGATCCTCGTGTTTCAGGCAAATAGCCAGATCTGAGGATGTGCTGTGTTTCAAAATGTGCATAGCTCCCAAACACCAGACAGGCTGTTTTAAGGTATTGATTTATCACAGGCCTTTCTTTACAGGATATCATGTGTCGATTTTGTTAGAGCATCTTACAAAGCCCTGGAAATGTAGTACAACTCCATGTTTTGGCGATTCCAGGAGATCTTTTTTTTCCCCTGCAGTGTGCAGCTAAAACAGTTCTTTGGAAGGTGTAAATGCTATTTAGGCAAAGTTCTCCCACTTCAAACACTCTGCCAAAGTCCACCTGAGCCATCACAACACCAACTGCTCACTGTGGTGTTGTTTCAGGTGTGAGGACCGGGATTATCAATCTTTGTCTTGTTTTTAAGGAGCTTGCCAATGTAGCTGTGCCCATTCTAATCAGAATTTCAAATCACTTTGGTGTTGGTTCCTAATGCTTTCAACAACAACCTTCTGCATCTTTAGACATCTAAGGATGTTGAACAACTGATCCCAAACCTTGGTACAATGAGAAGTGGGTCTGCTTGTAACAAAACTTCACAGTTGTTCGCATTTTTCACCATCTTAAGAATTTCCTTTGGTATCAATACCTGTAAGGGTACCATATATATTTTTGTTGGGGAAACATAAAAAGAGTTATCATGTTTTTGAGCTGGAGTCCCATTTCCTCACACTAATCCACAGTACTACCAGGGCAACATAAGCTGTTTGATGGCCTCTGTCTGCCACCTCTCTACCTGGCATCTCTCAAAGCACACAGTGTGCCTAGGGAAGTAACCAGACCTGTGTTCCCAGGAGGTATCAGTGCTATCACTGGTCGCTTTTTGGGCATGGTTTCTGCATGGACCAGAAATGCGATCCTGGCTACAAGCCCATGGCTTAATGCAGCCTGCAGACACAGGCACAGCAAATCTTTGTGAAGTTTCATGGAAGCATCATGCCTGTTTCTGTCACCTAGGGACAGTACCTGGCTTGAATTGCCATGCAATAGCTCTAGGAACAAGGTCACTGGCCCAGAAAAACCATACATATGGTGCAAGTGCCGAAATTCTGCTTGGACAAAGTACGCAGAAGAAAAGAGAAAGCGTGTTTGGAAAGCCTGTGTGCGTAGCCTGAGCATCACCCTGTCCTGAAGGATCAGCTCTTGCTTTGACCTGAGGAGAACATCTTGTCTTCAAGTCCTTAGCATTTTGCTGACCAATGTGAAAGAATCAATTCTGCCTTCAATTCCTGTTTTGAAAGCAACAAACTACTAGGAAATATAGGTCATCAGGACTTTTACAGTAAGACATCCACCACCAGATACCATCAGCTTTGACATTAAATCAGTGAATGGGAGACATAACCTACCCTTATTCATTTTTATTACGGTTGTAAAAGAGATGGCTCAGGCAACTCAAATCTCCGTGGCCAGAACGTATTACCAGACAACAGGCCCACAAGCGACTGATCATAACATTATTCTGACCTTAAACTCTTCACAATCTTATACTCCAGGGCATCATGTCAGCTTATCTTGTTCTTTACACCTACTGAATTGGGAATCAATTAAATGTCATCTGATCTCTCTGATCTGTAGTAAGCAGTTTATTTTTATGCAGGAAATTAACACTGCAGCATAATCATATCATCCTGCACCTTCAAATTTCAACTTTGAAAAAATACTACTGCTTTGATGTGTTTAAAACAATACTTTTCAAAAATATATATTTATTTTCAGTGGCCTAGCCTAGTTCTGCAGGTGAAAAAAAGGCTCTACTTTTCTTGACTCAGAATTTGCAATATTTCTAAACTGTGTGATAACATATTCTTATTAATAGAGTTGGATATCAGTGTAAAAAAATTATGTCTGAAGAGTCAAAGCATAAATTGTTGTGCAATTGGACTTCTTTTTAAAAAATTGCTTTGAATAATTGATTTTGTATGTTAGAGTACATCATATGTTCAGCAAAGCTTTCTAAGGAAACACATTTGAGTATAAGGAAGCTCTAATGTTGAAGCAGTTAATGTGAACACAGGGGGCACCAGCACCTCTCTGAAAAGAGGAAATTCTAGAAAGGCTGTTGAAAATAAATTGAGTCATAGTATGTGAGAAAATGAAATTCTTTGGATTAAATCTGTACCATTTTCAAGGCACAATATTCTGCAGATTCCAGAAAAAATATAAACCATCCAGAAAAAGCATAAACCAGAAGATATAAATGTTCAGATGTGAAACTTTTTGTTATCTGACCTCAGGGAAGAAGTAAACGGCTGCAGAGCATCCACTGCTGCTCCAGAGGGAGCAGGATCTCTGCAGAGGTGACTCTGAAGGTTATGGTATTGTCAGACTGAAAGCAGCAAAGCAGAAAGCAAGAAAAGGAAAGAATAATATTATATTGATTGCAGATCATGTTTGGGGTTTTTTTTAATATATCTTTTTAGCAAAAGACCGGTGATTAAAGTCCACCTAGGGCTGTCCTGTGGGAACAAGACATTACATATGTGAGCTTAATTCAATCATTTCTAGGCTTTTGCAGTCAAGCTCCACTGTTATAGGGGATAGTGTCCAGTCCCCAGACTATTAAAAAGTGAATCTGGCTTCCTCTTCCTTTTATCCTTAAAGCCTCTTTTGTTGTTTGCAGGCTGATAGAAGAAAGTCACTTGCAAAGGGATGGAGCAAGTTTTTTAACATCAGAAAGAAGGGCAACAGGAGGACATCCTATGCTGCAGAATCTGCAAACATGCAAAAAACGAAATTCAGTGATACTTAAAAGTAAAAAAAGGACCAGGTTCAAAGCAAATTGCTCAGTAACACAGTTTTTTTTATCAACAAACAATTGTGAGTGGGGATGGGTATAGCAAGGTGTTAACTTTAGAGATAAGACAGAAATTTGAATTACAAAAGAATGAAAATTTTCTAGCCTAGAGAAGCTGCAGATCTAATACAGCCCACCCCCACTCTACCACCATAAATAAATGAAGTGGGGAAAAACCCTAAAAGACAAGATTTTTCCATGTCTAGAGCATTTTTCATGTTCTGCACAATGCTGAGTTGGCATCCAAAAACCCCTTGCTTGCAAAAATGACCTGCCAAGACCCACTAATGCTCTCAGGGACCTAGCCTGAAATAAATATGTTTGTTTGTTTGTTTGTTTGTTTTAAGAAGAGCTGAGCACCTTCTTCCAGAAACTCAGGTCTTTTGGGACAGTCCATATTCACGACCATTTTTGAAAAATTTGTGTAGAGCTGTGGCTATCCTTAACACAGTACCTTTATGCTGCCCAGACCAACAGCAAACCTGAAACCACAAGCATCAGGGTGCTTTGGGTAACTTTTGTTCTCCAAGGAGCTGCCACCTTTAAATTCTGCTACAACAGGTCCCATGATTTAGTACTCAGCCAAGATCACCTGAACAGTTTTAGTCAATGATGAGTTGCAATAGTAAAATATAGGGGAAAAATAAAAGATTCCCTAAGTGTAGTAGATTTCAAAGCTATACGAGAATATGATGGGACTATAAAGAGTCTTGGGTAATGCCTGATATTCCTGGTTTTAGCACTAGAATTTCTAACACAATAAATCAACACTGATAAAATAAATCAAAGAGCTCCTGTGGGTATAAAGGAGGATGAAGACTATGAAGACTTGGTGTATCCTTATTGCAAACACAGTGTCAGAAACTCTCGACTACTCTTCCTACAGGAAAACAAAGCTGGGAAAACTGGCCACATGCTCCTTCTTCATGCAGGAAAAACCTTTTCCTAGTCCAAAGTGGCTTTCAGCTTTCAAAAGCATACTTTCAGAAAAAAAAACTATTGGTGCCCAGATGCCAAAGAAGATGACCTTTGTTCTTATATTCATGCCCTATACCCTAGCTGGGCATGTGTACTGTGGTTAGAGTACAACACTTTCCTAGTCCCATTTTGCCTCTGAGTCACACAGAGAAAGGCATTTCTGTTGCCCCTGCTGTGCCTCAGCTTGGCCATTCAAGGACTTGGTCTTCCTTACCCGGCCTAAGGTCACTGTGAAATGTAAAACATGCCTTCAGCTTCTGATCAAAAATAGAAGTTATTCTTAGGATGTGTTTTCTAGTTCATTGCATCTAGCTGTTGGTGATTTTGCCACAGCAATCTGCCTATTTGCTACACAATGCTCAGAATCATTCTTCAGGTGACTGTTCAGAAGTTGTTCCCACAGGAGCAGTCTGTTTTGTCTCTGTATCCTCTCAGAAATACTCACACTGACGCAGGCAGACCAGGTGGTGCATTACAAACCTGTCACCAGAGTAGGTAGGACAGAGAGAGCACCAAAAAAGCCAAACTAGGAGTCTGAAGAAGGAATATTACAGAAGAAAAATCTATTGAGATCTATCATATGCAAAGAAAACACCTCTAACTCAGGTGCTGAATACAAGCAGAGGCTGGAAGAGTACCATATACTGTCACCCAGGTCTTATGCTCTTCCCTAGACTTACTGCAGGCCAATGCCAGAGGCAACATGCTGGGTGATTTTGGCTTTGACTCAGCAGGGCCATCCTTAGGTTCTTATTATAGCAAACCCAGATGTCTCCTTAAGCCTATTAAACATTTGTCTTGACAGATCTGGCATGTGGTGCTGACATGCTCTGCCCCTCAAGGGCCAGACGAGCACCTCAAGGTGTAGCTTGCAGAGTTGGTAACACCCTGAAGGCCTTTTGAGTATTTTAATCGATTAGGACAATCCTATCCTCCGTGACTAACCACTCAGTTAATGCCTTCTTTTAGGGATGTTTGTTGGGAGCACATTGCATTCCCATCATGAGCTGAAAGCTCTGTACTCATCTGTTATTTTCACCACAGGGACTGAAATTAAAGTTTGCACTACAGGAGAAGGGTGTCAGCTGGATAACAGGTGGATCATTTGGGATGAGTGAATACAGACTGGCTCCTTCAACAACTGTTTCCCAGGTGCACACACACCTTCTTGAACTTTGATAAGATGTGGAATTTTTCAAATAAAAAGTAGTATTGAGTTTGTCTACTATCTGGGCTCAACTGGAAAAAAAACAATCCATTTTATCTCTGTTTGAAATTATGTCCAGAAATTTATCAGCATCTCTTTCCACTTGAACCTCTTGAACTCAGGTAACAGAGGAAGAAAACTTAAAAAAAAAAAAAAAAAACCAACAGAGGAAGCCTTGAGCATTATTTAGGAAAGAGCAGGAGACAAAATTAATATCCATGTGCTTTAGACAATTAGATTATATTTCTTATGCTGTATAATTTTGCCTCTAAGTTCCCTTCTTTATCATTCCTTCCATCTGCATTAACAAAAAACTTAGTATAAATGTTTCTAGGACTTACAGCTATGACAGATGTTCAAGTGATAAATATTTGCAGTCAGGGTAATTTTCAAAACTAGTGTCATTTTGTTGATTTAGGATTTTTCTGCATTTTGTATTTTTGTGCAAACACATAAATCTGGGAAATAAATTTGTCTTAATCAAAGAAAAAGTAATTAAAAGGATTGTAGCTGACTGCTGATGTTGCTTCTGAAGGTCACAAAAGATGGGATTTCAAGACATGCTTCTTTTCAAGTGTACTTGGATATACAAAATTGATTGAAATTTTCTGTTTGAAATGATATGTGTAATGGAAAGCATGCACACTACTTTAATTTACTGCAAAAACTAGCAAAGCAGAAGTGAGAGAAATAATATAGGTAATGCAAGCAAAGATAGAGATTGAAAGAGATGAGTAGGCAAAAGAGATACTGCCTTTGAACAACAGTGCTCTAAAGCAAGGAAGACATTGTACATACTTAGTGTAAATGCTGAAAGAAGCGTGTTAGGGGGTGGGATCACCACTGCAGGGCAATTCCCAAGGCACTTCCAGCCAGCAAAGCCACAAACAATGCAAAAAGGAGGTTTCATTTACATTGCAGTTTTTTCACTTTTTTCTTAAACTTATTCTCAAAAAAAAAAAATCAGATGAGGGGAGAGAGAGCAATATATGTTTGTGGTCTTCCTTGTAAAAATAATTAATCCCCACCCAGATTTATTTCTTTTTATTATTGTTCCTGACCCTCCAGACTTCTGACTCAGGGTTAAGCAGGAATGGTTTACATCAGCTAAGATTTGGGTGAAGAAATTTTATCTGGCTGAAACCTCATGTGGACTTTATTCATCACTGCTGGGGAATATTTCTGTGCACTAGGAGTGAAAAGGTAAGGAGCCTTCCTTTCCAATTTTTTAAGTTTTATAATCCTCTCTTATTTGAGATATATTTGCTTCTGGAAAAGCAAACACTGGTGGATTTTTGCTGCAGGGAAAAGAAAATGTGTTCTTCATCTTTTCCTTGCCAAAGTGCTTGCTTTTAGAATTGTTCAAGGCCACACAGGCAAAAAACCTCCGGGTCCACAAGGGAAGCAATCCTGCCTCTGCTGTGAGAAAGTAATGGAAATTAATTAAAACCACCTCAAAGGCTACAAAAATCTGTATTCCTGGCTGCTTTACTACAGCAAACAGCACCTTTCCTGCATGACACATCTGAAACAGTGTGTGAAGTGTGGCAAGGAGGGAAGCCCTGGGTAGGGAAGCCTTGGCGCCTGCCTCAACCCTCAGCAGGCACCACTTTGAAGCAGAAGAGAGGAAACTGGTGAGAAGGATGATGCTGGCAGCACACTTGGCTGTCGCCGTTATGTCATGACAATCAAATAAAAACACCAAGAAGGCTGATTCAGGACAGCATAAGAAAAGCTTCTTTATTATTCCCAGCTCCTTTTTATATCATTTTCAAAAAGCAGCAAGCAAGCAGCAAGCAAGTAGCAAGCAAGCAACAACAGCCTAATTGGCCACTCATCGTTACTGATACACTTGCAGCAACCCTGAGACACCTGGAGATGCCCAAGGCCAAGGCTGTGGTTCTCACACACGGAATCTACGGACTCACAGTCCGCCCTTGCTCCCCAATTAGCCTGTGTGTAAAAATTACTTATCTTCAAGGCCACACTCGAAAGTTTGCCAAGTCAATCTCCTCTTCCAGGGAGCTAACAGACCCGCTGTTAACCCCTACACTTGGCTATGGCTTTCATCTTGCCTTCTGTGAAGGGAGAGCAGGCAGGGCCCAAATTATTTTGTAGACTGCGGATGGCATGGGAAAGACAACACAGAGGGGTGAAAATTCCCCTGTTCTTCATTACAGAGTCCCAGAGCTACTGTAGGAGAGAGGCAATCCTTCAGAGGAGCTGTGGGCACACCTTTCCCAGCCTGCCCTCTGCATGAGGCTGTCCCACTACTGCAGGGGAACGTGGGAGCCATGATTCCTTCTGGATAGGCCACAGAAGACAATCTCTGTCTTCCCAAGTTTGCCAGCCCCTGGCCCCACTGCTTCTACCAGGGCTGGCTTCCTGTGCAGCCATCCTGCCTCACCCCAGGGCCACAGCCCTTCTCAGCACTACTCCCGGATGCCTCTAATCAGTCAGCATTCCCTGAGCTCTTGAGCATCAATGTACCTTTTAGAAGGAAAAAGAAAACCTCTGCTTTATTTGAGAGGCTGCTATTATTTTAATAAAGGAATCTAATCATGGAATTACAGAATGGTTTGGGTTGGAAGGTACTTTTAAAGGTCATCAAGTTCCCACCCCCCCCCCCCCATGATGGGGACAGGCACCTTCCACTAAATCAGATTGTTCAAAGCCCCATCCTTGCACACTTCCAGGGATGGGGCATTCACAACTTCTCTGGGCAACTTGTGTCATTGTCTCACCACCCTCACATTTCTTCCTAATATCTAATCTAGACCTATGCTCTTTCAGTTTAAGGAAACTCCCCTTGTCCTTTCACTTCATACCCCCGTAAAAAGTCCCTCTCCAACTCTCCTATAAGCCCCCTTTAGGTACTGGAAGGCTACTGTAAGGTCACCCCAGAGCCTTCTCTTCTCTAGGCTAAACAACTCCACCTCTCCCAGCCTGTTGTCATAGAAGACATGCTCCAGCCCTCTGAATAACTTCCTGTCCCTCCTCTGGACCTGTTCCAGCAGGACCATGTCCTTCTTATGTAATCTTGCTATGCAGCTGCATGTAGGGTAAAGGACTGCACCCTCTGCTGGGTACCTTACAGAGAGAGGAAGAGTACTCACATCCCTCCTTCAACCAGTGTTTTGTCCAGGACTTCACTTATCTTGTTATCCTAGGAGTGCTGGGAAAATAAGAACATTTTGTTAATAACATTTATGGTATGGCTGTGCTTTCAGGCTCATATACTGTAGTTACACACATATGCTTAGCCAATACTAAGAGTTCAAAAGATGAAACAAAGTGAAGCAGGACATGAGACCCATAGTTCTAGCATGTCTAGAAAGGATGCCCTTCTTCTCCAGCACCATGCTGTACTCCCCAGGCACACTGCACCTGCAGCTTGTCCTGTGGGTAGGGGAGCATTAGAGGAATGCCTTGGAGGACCAAGAAGAACTTGTGCAGAACTTGATTAGCTTAGCTGCTCCTAATTTGAGGTAATGCTGCCAAAAGTTGGGAGGAAGGAAAATTTAATCCTTGCATTTTGGTAATTGAAAAGAGAGAATGTGTTTTGTGTTTCAGTTGTCAGATGAATTGGATTTTCCTGTCTTTTTAGGGCCTAGAACTTTCAAAAGCTTCTTGTCAGTAACCTCTAATTATGACAGTACTTTTGCAAAGACCCACTTCCCTTTTCTCTTTTCCTTCCCTTCTTTGAGAGGAAAATCTTGTAATGTTTGCAGTGCACAGATTATTTGTCCAGATGGGTTAAATCTTTTGCAGGCATCTAGTACTTTTTGAGTATAGGATTTTTGTATCCTTGCAGTCCATGAACTCTTTTCAAAAAAACCTCCCTTCATTTCAACTTTCAGACATAACTCCAGATATTTCTCTTTTATTTCTGCAAATACTTGTCCTAAGACAGCTTGATCACATTAAATCAGAATAACATACCTAATGTAAATACAGGGGGCATCTATTCTAAATTAAATGCATTCTAACAAGGGGGACCCAGTGGAACCCTGTAAGTCATGTGTGACCTTTTTCCTAGAAGTCATGTGAGTTCATGAAGGGTTCAAGTCATGACCATGAAAGAGGATTTTCTAGTATCAGATCAAGTGTTAGCACTCTGTATCAGAAGAGCTTTATAGTGCCCCCAGGATGGTGAGTGGAAATAGAGTTATCTTCACAATAATATTGTAATGGTATTGTTGAAAGCAAAAGCAATTAATTAATCTGAGTCTTACAATAAGTTTAAGTTTTACTGCTGTTGACATTCAGGCAGTGAAAGCACTGCTTTGTTTTGGTTTTGTCCCCCCCCCCCTTTTTTTCTTTTTCATAATTGCACAAAGAAAACAAAACATTTCAAGATGATGGTACATTTTTTATTCTATGTGCTGTGACTTCTCCACTTCTTTCCTCTGAATAAAGAGTGCTTTCTGAAATGAAGTTACAAGATAATAGTGGGCCATGGAGAAGACATAGACAGACTTCTCAGAGATGTTCAGTGATAGGATCAGAGATAACAATCACAAGCTACAGCAAGGGACTCTCAACCCACATATAGGAAAAATGCATAAACAGAAGTCTCAGTGAGTGCATCACATGCTGGAACCAGTGCCCAGGCAGGGTGCAGTCTCTCTAACCCTGAAGATTTGCTACACTTCACTGGACAAGGTCCCAAGCAACCTTGAGATCCCTACGTAACTTTGAAGCTGACTCTGGTTTGAATAGGAGATTGGATCACGTGACATCCACTGCAACTAAAATTTGCCTTGGATTTAATGGAATTTTTGATCCATATTTCTTTCAATGGCATTAAATTTCCCTCCTGATTCCCAGCCCCTATGAAAACCAAGTATTTAAAATGAAAATTTGCCTTTTCTTAAATGGCCTTAAACAACCCTGTTTATCCTAGTAAGGATGCAACATTTCTCCACTTATAGATGCTCATTTTATATCTGGCTTTCCTCCTGCACTTCTGGGCAGTAGCCAACTCTTTTTGATGTGCCTTTTTCAGGTTTGGGTATATATATATACATTATATATATATATTTATATATATATATATATATATAAACATTATAGTAATGAAAATGTGCTTCTTCAAGCATGCCCCAAGGGGAGCACTGAGTTTCTTTGCTGAAGACCACAAAAAGTTTTCTACAAGTCTCCTGGTTCTTCTCACTCCCTATCAGGCTGGCCCTATCAGGCCCAGCGCTGCCCACACTGCTGCTGCTGTGCTCCCATGCAGTACTTCAGCTGTGGCCCTACGGAGTGCACATGGGGCAAGGGACACCTAAATACTCAGTGCCGTGGAGGAAATAGTGCTCAAATGCCTGAGAATCCATGGGGGCTGATTCTGTACCTGGGCATGTGCTGGACCTTGCATGCATGAGAAGGACACTCCTGCTCCAGCAGTCTTCTCTAGGATAGAATCAGCAAAAACAATTTTAGCAACCAGCTGGCACTAAGGCACCTTCAGGATTCCCTAAAGACCATCTTCCCCCTCCTTCCCTCTGGCTTAGGGTTGATGGTGCAATGGTCCCTGAGGGAGTAGGCTGTGGCAAAGCCAGTGCCAGCATTTGAGTCTGGATTGCTCATCTGTGCAGTATTTCAGGGCAGGGTTGGAGTGAGGCTGCATTCACTCTAGTTTGGGAGAAGTAGTCCAGAAGAAACAAAGGAAAATTCTTAAAATTGATGATGTGGCTTTGAAATCAGCACAAAAAGTCGGGTTGCTGAGTAAGGGAGATCAAGGTAAGAGTATAAGTGGAAGTGTTGATTCAGCCTCTCCTGTAACAAAGAGAAACAGCCTGTCAGTGCTGCCCAGGCATGTTTAAATCACCTGCTCCTCAGTGGAGCCACAACACAGAAAACATCCAACAGGCTAAAAAATGCAATTAAAGATATTAATGCAGTCTCACATTTGGCTTGGGGAAGCTTGTTCATGCCAGTGTTCAAATGGAGAACAATGGGTCTGCAAGGTTATTTCCACCCAGCTACGACACAATTGTTAGCATCAAAATAATCACAAGGGCTTTTCGCCCAAGCGATCTGTTGGGTGGTACCTGCCTTGAAGCTGTAGCTGTGTTTTCCAAATGCCTTGCTGAAGCTTTGATTCTCCTTCGAGAATGTGGGAAAAGGGAGTGCAAAGGGGATGTTTGCCTTGGGTGGCAGCCTGGGCACATCTGCCCTGCCATGCTCTGCCGTGTTATGCTGGCCACTGCCCCAAATTCGACGAGCTTTCACAGGAACCAGCTCGGAAAAGCAAGTTTGTCCCAGATTTTCCAGAAGATGGAGCTCAAGAGTCTCCCATGTGAAACACTAAAAGAATTATCTATGCCTAGGGAGTAAGGAAGGATAGACATTGCTTCTGGAGAGCTACACGAGTAATATTTTTGAGCAAATGGCTTAAAATATCTTCTCGGGAGAAAAGGCAGCATGCTCTCCCCACTCCCAAGCCCCCACCCCCAAAATGTGTCTAGAAATGATACAGAGACAGTGAATTTTAGTCTTCAATGATATGGAGTGATGACCCAAAAATAAAGTATAGTTTATTTTAGACAGAAACAGAATAAGGTGCAAAACAAATAGATACCAATTGCTGAAGTAGGAACTAGAACATTAAATGACATTTTCTGAAGTATTTTTGTGCCCTACACCCCATCCCCCCACACCCTTTATATTCTCAATGGTCAGAAAACTGCCTTCCCTGGGAAAAACGCAGGGAAACAAGGAAGAGATTCTTATTTTCTTGGGACTATGCCCACCTCTAAAAGTCAGTTTCCAGAATGGCCTAAAACATCTTTCGATTGCTGGAAGAGGAAGTCAGAGGAGGCAGATTTAACCAACTCTTAAGGAGACAACTGTGTGCGTATGAGAGGTCAGTGGAAATTGGCAGAGATTAACAACTAAAGCCATCTGCACTCTGGAAAAAATCAAACATATACCACAGAGTGTGTGGGAAATCCATGCAGTAACATCAAAATCCCTTGGGGTCCCATTAGTCAGACCACAAGATAGATAGGAGAAAACAGTCAAACTGAAAAATATTAGCAGCTTGCAGTGTTTAGCAGTCATGTTCAGGTCAGCTATAGAGTAGCCTAGTATATTTTTAAAGAAAATATGAGGATATGAGGTGATTGTCTGTTAAGCTCTTTTGGCACTGGTAACAACTTCCTCCATACCCAGTCAGATTTTTATATCCGTCCTCAGCTGCCCCGTTCCTTACAAAAGTATACACATTGCCAATCTAACTGACATGATGTTGTTGTAAAGCAGTAAATATTTATTTTTAAGGTACTGCTGTGGCATCCAGGTACTACTGTATATTGTATCAAAAGAAATCTCTATAACCTAACTTTTAAATAGACCGGAGTAAAGCTGAAGTAATAAAAGTTGGAGTGAATTCTGTTCCTAAAGAATCTGAAGGCCTGATACTAGACAATTTGAAATCTCAGAATGTTCACTTCGCAACTGTGAAAAATACTATATATATCTATAAAACCATAAAGCCAAGTAGGCTGCTGTTACTGCCTGGGGTTAGGAAATTCCCAGACTTATTTCAGTCCTGTTTCCTTCCCACTTCTAAACTGAGAGAACATAAAAGTCGCTGACAGGTTTTCTCTCAATGATTTCTTTCCTCCAACTCCTTCCTCCTCTGGGTTTTCCCATTATAAAAGCCCAATACACCTGCCTGCTTTCCTTGTTGGAGGAAATGTGAGTGCACATTGCCAGGTCATGTCCAGCCTTTCATCCATCAGTACCCTCAGGGATAACGAAGACCATGACTCAGGCATAGCACAATCCCACTGTGTGATGGGCCTCCCTTTTCAGCAGTATTACCTCTATAAATTTTTTCACTGGAAATTCCTGCCAGGTGAACTTTGCAAGAATATCTTCAGGCTCCTCACATAAATCTTTTACAGAAGGAGCTAACGGAATGATGAAGCAGATGTCAGTCATTTCATTCCATTCTGTTGCAGGCACTGCTGCAACGGAACAAAGAAATGTCTGAGACTAGGGCAGTGAACAGCCCCCTCTGGAAGCGCTCTTTGCTCAAGGCTGTACACAAGATAAGCACCAAGAATTGACTGAGACAACCAGCCTTTAGATATCCACTGCCGGTGAGCAGAGGTCCTTCTTTTCTGGTCAGAAGTGTTCTTTTCAACGTTTCAAGAACAATTATTATGATCCAAATTTATTATTGGACCTTTTGTAGGCATCTATTTGTTACTAAGGACAACTCAGTTTACTTACTTTTGTAACAAATGGCTTCTAGTTGACTTTGCCATTAACCTTTTTTATTTCAAAATTAGTGTTGAAATGCAAGACTTTCACTGAACTTCTTTAATTGGCTGTTGGAGGCCAATTACTGTGAGTTTATGCAGTTACCAGACTATTCCTGAGATACCGAATAAGCAGTGCACTTTCAGGAATGCTGGGTAAAGATAAACAAGGCTGAGATCAAGGAAAAGTCTGAGGAGGTTTTTCTCTGCTGAAAAGTAGCTGCTTTAGAGAGCGTGGAAGTGCAAAAAGTAAAACAAAAGCTTAATAAAATTATATTTGGTGAATCTCTCTTTTGTAAATTAATGATAAAGTGGATAAGACATATAAATCAATTACCACAGAAAAAATAAAACACCACACTACAGTGAATCAGACAATGAAAATTTAGAATGGAAATTAAATGAAGAAAACTTTGCTTTTCTCTGGCTGGAAAAGGATTTGTGTCAGATATTTATTAAAGCACAGGCTCAGCATCCTGCCCCGGTTGTGTGGAACTGAGCTTCTCCCCACACCTTACACCTGCAGAGATAAACATATCACTGAGACTTGTAGACAAATGTAAAACAAATTCTGCCAGAGACTTGACCATCTTCACCTAGTGCCAATGGAGAAGTACAGATTGAAAATACTTTTCTCTGTAATCTACAGGTTTTTGTGGATTATTTATTTTTGTGGATAATTGACCCCAAAGTATTAATTATCTGTGTGAAAAACTGGAAAATTAGACCTATCGGGGCAACTGTGTTTACTGAGTAAAGATAAAACATGAATCACTGCTCTGTGCTAGCTTGTACCTTGCAAGAACTCGCAGTTAACCATGCCTTTCACACACTATGCAACAGTCACTTCTGCTCTTTGAACATATTTCTTTTGTTTCTTTTTTTTCCTTCTTTTTTTTCCTTCTTTTTTTTTCCTTCAGTAAAACTCCTGTGGTTTGGTTAATGGCATCCAGATCAATGTTCTGTGATATAGACATATAGATAGATAGATAGATTATTAACACCAAATATGACAAACCTTGAGATGGACACATGTAGTAACCCTGCCCACATGGTGGACACAACAAGCTCTTAATTCACATGTTGTGTTTAGGGACATAGGGGTCAGAAGAACAATATCTTGGACTAGCTGTCTCTGAAACTATTTCAAACTTCCTGTTAACGTGTTCAATATGACAGATAGCTTTTTTCCTTTTCAAAATGATGACCTATTTTTCTACTGTCACTGCAGAATACATTATCATAAAACACAGTTTTCAAATTTATTGCTCTGGACCATAGGATCATTATTTATAAGAATTATAAGGTTGTCTACATGTTTTATTTTCAGCATTAAACATGACTGAAATTTAGAATGAGCTATTTTCCATTCTTACTTTATTTTGAAGGCCTGAAGAGTTGTGTGTGGGTGTCAAAATGCAAGAGGTTTCACACTATTCAAAATTATAGCATTTTCCAAACTATTTCCAACATTAGGCTTTCAAATAAAGGGGAATACCACTTCACATGCATTTATTGTTTTCCTTTAAAAATATAAAATTAATCATATCTGCTTGTAGGGTGAAATAACTTTAAGCTAGGGCTTTAGGTTGGAACAGGTCCGAATACTATAGCAAACCAGTAATTGTGTACTTTACAAAAAAATGTATTGATAACAGTCTTTGAAAGAAGCATAAGCTATGCATCTTCATATTCCTGAAGTATCCAAACAACCTCACCTCTGTCTCTTTTCCAAGGCCACGCTCTCTCTCCCCCTCAGATATGTCTGCCTGTCATTTGGATTCATGTTCTTCCCTTCCAGGGAAAAGAGCTCTCCCACTGAATGACCTCTAGACTAGAGAAAACTTGGCTTGGAATTTGTCTTTATTTGATGACAACTAATACTAAAAGAAAGCCTGAAGGATAGGTCTTGTTCTTTTCTTGGGAGGTAGTGGAGAAGGACATACCTAACTCATTCTAAGTGTAATTGTAAAAACACAGCCTCTACAAGTACATACCTTAGCACTGCTAAAGTAATAAGATCTCTCCATCAGGATGCAAAAGGAGACTTGTGCTCTAGAGAGGGTCAGTAGCCTTGTCTTTTGCTAAGCTTATCTGACACATCCAGTTAAGTAAAGGCAAGACTCTGAAGGGAAACTTTTCACAGATAATCCCCAACTGCTAAGCTTGAGATCCTGGCACTTGACTAGGGAAGTGCTGAGAATTCATGGCTGCTGACATACCAGAGAGGAGCCATGCTCTGAGCTAGGAAGAGCTGAGAGCTCCAAGAAGTGTCCTATTAGAGCTCTCAGACTAGGCATACCAATTAATGTCTCCATGCCTCAGTCTCCCAACAGTAAAACCTCACTGTCCAGTTCTTTTTCTTTACACCTCACAAGTACTCAGAAAAGATAGCTTGCAAAATCACTGAGATTAACCACAGTGAATAAACTAGTAATTCATACCTAACATGAATAAAGATTAGAGTTTGCTAAATAAAACTAAGAGTTTCAACTGTTGATCATGTGAATACTGTCCATTCTGTGTCCTGGGTCCTACACAAAGCAAAAGAATCTATGGAAAAGGTACTCTGAAAGGTCCTGATGTGGTGATCTGGGTGAGGTTCATGGGTTACCTTCCCCTGGATACTCCTTGGGTCTGCCTGCCTCTCCTTGAACCCTTATTGGTCTTCTATGGTCATTCCTGTGCATCCTGCTCTCAGAGCTTTCACTGCTGTGACTTTGTCCCAGTGGTGTTCTTAGAAAAAAATTCATCTCCTCCAATTCAGTGTGTGCATTTTGAAGCAATGAATCAAAGATGGCTAGGAGGTTTCCTCTGCAGTCAAAGAGAAGGTTTTACACTGATGGCATGTGGCATCCTTTGGAGGTGCCTGAATATCCATACCCATGCTGGCTAGAGAAGAAGTCTACTGGCTACAAGTAGGTAATAAGACAATGTCTTTTCTCTGCCCTCTAAGTAAGTGAGGCTTGCCCTCCAGAGGAATGGGAATAAGTGGGAATGGGAATAAGTGGGGTTTCTCCCCCAAATACTATTCCTGTGAGTGAATGAATGATTAAAATGTTTCAAGATTAATTCTCTGGAGACAAAATGAGGACAAGTTCAAAACAACTGCTTCATAGTCACTGATAGAACTTGTGTTCTTGTTGCTGATCAGCTCAATATTATGATCAGGTGAGAAAGGCAACATGTCACCAATAGGCTTGGGCTATCATTCACTTTCACTGAGCACTCCCACGGCTTTGTTTTCTGTACATTTCACCAGAAATCCAAGGCTACAGAAACCTCCCAGACTTACTCTGGATTTGCGAACAATGTCACTTCTAAGCGTCTACGTTTTTACACAGAGGCCATGAAGGCTTTTCAAATGACATTTAACAAATTTCTTCCCTGAATATTTGTGAAGTTTAAAAAAGTGTTCGTGAATTATGGTTTTATAAATCAAATGGTCCTTCAAATGGATCTTGTACATTGCATAATCTTGTACATTATATTTTTTCTTCATTCATACTTGTGTCCTGCCACAGAAAATAACACTTCTAATAGTTCTTGTGTGTGCCACACTTTGACAGCATGTTTTGCTGATAGCAGACTTCTTTAGCTAAAGTTAACAGTTGAAGTGTAGTAAAATATCTGGAGCCCACAGATATGCTGTATTTATAAAATTTTAGAAGCATTTCAGATTTGTCTCTATTGTACAAATGCTTGAGTAAATGCAATATATCTATGCTAAGAAGAGTTCATATACTCCAGAACACAATCTGACATTTACTCTCATTTATTTTGAAATGCAAATGAACTAGTTTATTCAGGATTCTTTTGCAGCTTACCGTCTTATTAGTGATCATGCTGATAACTTGAATTTCTGAAATGTTGTTGCTAAGCAATGCAACTTCAGGCATGTAATGAGGCTTTCCAGTGGCTACTTGAAGATGAAGAAAATTATCTCAGCTTCACAGGTTGTTTGATCATCAACCACATCATAATGGTTGGGTGATAAATAAGTTTTCAGCTTGCCCTCATTCTCCTGCAAATAATTTATTTTTGTATGGCAACTGAAGATCATACAGTATCAGAAAGAAAGTTTTGTATTCTGGGATGCAAAGGCAGAACCAAAGAACTTGTGTAGTTCTTTTGTGTAACTTTCTATAAAAAGAAAATTCCTTCTTACAGCTCATTACTTCAGGGAAGAGTACAGGGGAATTGGGATCCAAGGATGTCCCAGCAGGACCCCTCCCCTCACAAGGTGATGCTGCTCCTTTACCCTTGCAGTGCAGACCCCTTGTTGGTGAGACATGACCAAGGAGACCCTTCAGCTGTGATAGGAAGAGGCAGCTGTACTGGGCTGCGTGGTGGGGCCAGTCTTCTCACACAGGTTTTGTTCTTGGTAGGCAATTACTGTGCATGGCACTGGGGCAGGTTAAATTCCTCTGCATGGCCCAGCCTGGCGCTCCCCAGTGCATACCTGGGGATACCTGCATACCCAGTGCATACCCCAGCTGATGCCTGGCAGAGCTTCTGTTACAGGCTCTCCATAATGAAGCAGTACCATCTGGAGTCCAACTATTTGTGAATTATCTTTCCATTATTCTCCTTCCTCACTGCAAAGTCCAGTCACTTAAACCTACTGTAAAGAATCTGATATTCCTCTTTTTCTATAGGATCTTCCTTTTCCGTTCTCCTCCATCGTAGATATTACAATACCTGCAGCTGAAGTACATGCCCTGAACAGCTAAACTGCTCTTGTATGTGCTGCTCAAGGGAAAGCAGGTCCAGCTGTCTCAGTCAAGCACACACCACCCTGACCTTGATCCCTCAGTGCCTCAGTCCTCCATCCACCAAAGGAGGCAGTATCTCCAAGAAAATGCAAGTAAATCAGTGTCTGAAGCAGTCAGAAGTAATAATAAGGCTAAAGAAAAGGCCATGGGAAAATAGACAAATCTTTATCCAGAACTGGTATGAAAAATAGACATGGCGTGGGGATACAATCTGGAGAAAAAGGGAAATAAAACTTCTCAGTGAGTGCCTTACCTTCTCCCATGCACCTCACAGTGCAGAAGACCAAGTGAGAAAGGTTGTGTAAGACTGTGAAGACTGTGCCACAACAGTCATGCAAGTGGACTGAATTAAAGTTGTACCAATAGCTGTCACATTGTCTCTTCAGTAATTGGTTTTTGCAGCCTAATATTTTTTAAGTAGGTGGGTATTTTGTGTATGTCCATGGTATCAGTGTACAGGACCTTCCTTGAAAATGAGGAATTTATGCCCCTCAGCCTGCTAAAATAAAGATGGATCCTACTTCTGAGAGCTGCTTTTTTAAAACTGCAGAGCATTCTTGCATTGAAAAATTGAAAGTGTAATGCAAGATGATGCAGTTCTTGCCCTGAAGGGCTTATTTTTATATACTTCTTTTCCTCAGCAGGAAAAGAAGTTCACAGTGAGGCAGCAGTTTCAGAGGAACTACACACCCAGGCAAGACACATTTTTCTGTGGGCAGAAGAGTGTTATTTTTCTGTCCTCATCAAGACAAAGTTTTGGCTGTCTAACAATTAAAACCTTAAGGATTTAGTCCTGGAAAACAGAACATTTTAAATGCAGTGGGTTTGAGCATCTTGGATTTCATTTCTGGCCCAAAAGCCACTAAATCCGTACTTACAGTGTGTAGACACGAACCTAATCTAAACATCAAATTAATTTCTTTACCTGTGGGCAAGCAAGCCTTAAAACTCATGCAGTCAAACATCTGTGCCAAATTCAGTGCACTGTTCTTGTCACTGCTAAATGTTTGTGCTCCAGGAGAGATTTCTCTTCATTTTGCTCCTGCATGTTCTGCAGATGCCACTGTCAGTCAGTAGGTGCATCATTTGCTGCATCTTATTATAGTTACAGCCCAGCTATGTGTTGAATCACATAAGGAAAGGGAAAACGTGGGGAAGGGTGGGATGATGGGAAGCTTTTTTACTTTTAAGGAAGGAGGAGAAACTGGAAATTTTAAAAAACAAACACCTAAAGCTTAATTCAAAGCTGTTGAAAATTTGACATCTATCTGGCTGCAGCTCTGAAGCTTAGAGTCCACATCATGTCCATCCCAGCAGCAGCCTCTGAGAATCCAAACATGAGCTTTAAACTCTGGATAAAAACCAGCACCTATTTTCTTGATGCAGCAGCAATGGATATTCCCACTCACACAAACCCAGCATGAAAGCACATATTACTTCTTTCCTGTGCTTAGAAACCCAGCTGAGGGCACAGTCACTGAGTGTCTATGGAGAAAGTCACCCTGGGTAGGCAGCACACCTCATATTTCAGCCCCACAGCATCAGCACTAGCCAAGGAGCTCAGCAACTTTGATCCTTATAATGATTTTTGTCATACTGCTGGTGTTTGTTGGTGCAGGAGCAATCAGGTTTTATTGGTTTGTGCAGTTCCCTTCCTTAATGGCACACACGATTTGTGGCTTTCTGGGAAGGGGATTTAT
This sequence comes from Pyrocephalus nanus, assembly GCA_038380795.1. Taxonomy (NCBI): domain Eukaryota; kingdom Metazoa; phylum Chordata; class Aves; order Passeriformes; family Tyrannidae; genus Pyrocephalus; species Pyrocephalus nanus. The sequence goes on from CM076260.1 coordinate 49,692,925, forward strand.
TTTCCGTATCTGTGATAAAATGCTTTCAGTGAAGTCATTAATCTTATAGACTGACATTTAACCCTATAATGGTCCAGGATTTCAGCAGCTGGAATCCTCTGCATGAAAAGCCTGGCTAATTAAAATCCTCCATTTCCAGTAAATTAGGAGAAATATCTTTTCTAACACAGAAATAGCACTGTTAAAAAAAAAAAAAAAAAAAAAAAAAAAGGTACTACTAACATTCAATGAGAATAAACTGATAATGTAATCAAATATTCTCTGTAGTGTGGCAGTTAAAATTAAACATTGTGAACAGTGCATAATGTTCCCATCTCTTAACAAGTTCATTATTACCTTAACCCTTAGCAGCCTGGCTAATTCCAGCATGTTAAGCTTCTTTGACATGGTTGAGTCACACACACAAACAGGGAAAAAACCAATGAATTTTTAAAATAAAAATCTCCTTTCTATACTGTTTTACACTTTTACATTTCTTTACATTTGTACATTCCTTTCTATACTGTTTTACACTGTTTGTTTGTTTTTCACTGCCACTACTAGCACCTTTTCATGCTGCTGTGCTCAGGCAGCCCAGGCATGGGGAGCTCTGGCAGGTGGCACTGAAGGAGATGGGGCAGGGAAGGCAATGGGTGGTAGGATGCTGTTGGTCCCCGGGCTGGAGGATACCCAGGTACAACTATGGGGTTAATGGGGAGTGGAATATGTAGGAGCGGAGCCTGAGGAAAGAAAAGGATCCATAGCAGCCCAGGGCTGAGCTTAGCAATCTGTGTCCTGATACTCCTGAGCCACACAAATGCTTCCTCTGCGCCATATGGGAGGGAGAGACTTAAGTGGTTCAGGCAGGTCTTGCTGAGGGCTCCTCATTCATGAGGAAGCTGATCAAAGCATTCAGGCAAACGGCTTCTAAACTTGGGGTGAACAAGAGGATTTGTATTGCCTATGCCACCTTCAAGGTCACTGATTTCATTACAAGGTCAAGCTCATGACAATGATCAGTCCTCACTGTGTGGATGACAAAGGCTGGATGGAAGAAAGTTTAGCTTCTGCTCCTCTTGTGAATGGACAGAAATGCTTTTTAGCCATTGTAATTCAAGAATCCACAGTCAAGAAGGAGACGGTGCCTCTAGAAATAAGATTAACAGCTAGCATGCTTCACAAGAGGGCTTGAGGATTGATAATACACTGGGACTGCTTGATAGCAGAGAAGTGCTACATATCAACTTACCCAGGGAACTGCCAATGTTGCATAAGATTAGAGCATGAGTCCATGATCCTCAGATATAAAATCTTGCTTGAAGTGTTACATGCTGGACGTGTAATAGAGTAAATGCAGACAAAGATGTATGGAGGGCCAGTGACCCAGGCAAGGAAGGTAATGCCCCCAGCATTTAAACACAGACAGCCTTCAGCTAAGGAATAGTAATAGAATTTCTCTGTATATATTTTCTTTTGCATAAGTAATTGATAGCTCATTAACAACCCATTAGAATAAAAACTCCTGGGATGAAGAACATGCTTTCTGGTTTTATTTGAAAACTTAATACAAATAGAAAAAAACCCCCACAATATTAAAGTCTAATATAGTTGACTGCTACTTTTTCTGGCATTCAGCTGCTCTGATAGCTGACCTCTGGGAGACAGAGAACTTTCCATCCCAGCCATGGGAGCTCCAGCCCTAACAGGCTCATAACTTTTATAGTAGATTTTTTTTTTTTTTACTGTTTTGCAGTATACTGTCCTTCTTGCATGGCCATAGTCCAGGTATCTGCTGTTCACAATGGCATAAAAAGGCATAAAATGGTGAAATAGTTTCATTTTGGCTCAGAAAACCTCAGAGTAGGTAGAAGGAAAATATTTCTCAACCGGTGAAATTCAATGCTTTTAAGTACAAACATGTAGGTGAACCACCAGCCCTCGTACAGGGCTTGGAGAGCGTTAGGGGCAAAGGAAACAGCACCCTGAACAGGGAAGACTTAAAGACAATACTATCTGGTGCTCAAGGCTGACAAAAAGAAAATGTTGATCAGAAAGCAACATCTCTTTGTCAGGTGGCTCAGTGCACAGGTCAATGCTGTGCAATGTATGTATGCTTTACCAACACTGATCCAAAGGGCTGAGCAAGGTCCCTGCCTTTCAATACCATGGCTATACTCTTCTTGCCAAGGGTTTAGCATTGTCACACAGGAAATGGAAGATTTAGGTCCAAGTTACACCATGCCTTTACATGTACAAGCCATTTTATCCAGTAACTGCAACATAAGCTTTGAAACAACACAGGGTGCAGCTTCCCCCTCTTCACCCTGCCAGTGTCCAAATGAGGGACTGCCACCATCCCCACTCTTCTCCTCTTGCCCCAGCTCCAGGCATCTTGTCCATGAATGTAGAAAACGTGAGTGCCTTCACAAATGCAGCTCTCAAAAGATATTGGGATAAATAGGATACATTTTCCAAAAAGAATTAATTCTATCCAGTTATACATCTGACTAACCAGTGTATCTCATTTGAAAAATATTGATAAATGAACTAGAAAATAATGCTGACCCAAGGTCAAAAGCACTTACTTTGTTCTTATGTTTATTTCGCAGATCAGGGAATTAGGGGAAGAATGATGGAAAACGAAACAGAGGTGTGTACCTTGAAACCTGTCAGACAGAAGTTTTGTTTTTAAAGTATCTTGCAATAAAAAAGATCACTGTGTCTTCCACTTTTCTGGCATGTAATCATTTTCAAGTTTTAGCATGAATAAATTTTGCATAAAGAGATTTTTTTATTTGGCACCGAATATGTAAGACAAACAAGACATTCAACAACTGTGGGAAAATTATTCATTTCTCCTGACAATTTCTGAAATCAAAGGCATGTATTTTGGAATAATACATACTAACTAAGAAAGTAATTAAAAAAAAGTCTTTCACAAATGTTACCAAATTGAATATAACTGTCAATGTTGTTTCTGAAACACATATTTTCTTATCAGAGGCTCCCTGTATTCAATTTATTCCACTGTGTTCCTTCTACATCACAGCAATGACAACAAAATAGTCAATGACTGGAAAATACACATTTATGTGGGAGAAATAGGTGCATCAACACTTTCTTCTGAGCCTTTTAATGCCCTTTATCATTGTATTTAGCAGACAAAAGCAACTTCTCATTCATAACTCAGGAAACTTAACAAAAGGCAAGAAGATATCATTGCTACCTGATCCTGTAAAATATTCAAATGGAAACAGAGAGCTGCAAGTGAAGTAAAGGAAATAATCTTCATCTTACAAAGAAAGAGAATGCTATTTTTAACAACTGGACCGAACCCAGTAATACATGTGTTCTGAGAAGAAATGTGACAGGACAGAATGGAAAAGGTCAGTGCAGACAACAGATTGCCTGCGATCATTAAATCAGTAGCACTGTCTGGGGAAGCCTGAGCTGAGTCATGCACGACAGGAGTGTCGGAGCCTGAAGCAAGGCCATGGAGAGAAGCCAACAGTCGGCAGCCTCTGGGTGTTGAGGCTGACCCAAGCTACAGCTCAAGCTGCAGCTGTGCTACAGGCCCAAGGGCAAGAACTGCTATTCCTCCCCTACAGATATTTCCTTTGAAACTGTGAAAGATAAATACAGAATTATTAATGATAAAACCTTCAGACTGTGGAGAAGCGTGAGGGCATGTATCCTGCAAGGCTAAATAGCCCTGGAGATTTCTAGTGAAACAGATGTGGCTGCTTTGCAGCGATGTGCTAGTACCTAAGAGGAAAGCAAGACAAATTTTGCATCTCACCTCTTTCCAACATAAGAACTTTTTTTTTTTTCTGAAGCTTTCCTTCTGTTGTACTGAGCACTCTTCTCAGTTAAAAGTTTCAGTACAGATTTCGTATTAAGCCTCATCTGAGATCATCACCAGCAAAACTATCTGCTGAGTTCCCAGAATTAGGCAGAAATTCCCCTTTCATCATAAGTGATTGCACATCCATCCATTATTCAACCATCTTCTCAGATCAGTTTTAACCTCAGAGAGAAAACAGATGAGACAGGCCACAACTCTGATCAAGCCTGGCAATTTTGATAGTCTTGCTAGCAATGTTAATACTTCACAAATCACACAGACTGTTTTTTTAAAGGTATTTAGGCATCTAACTTGCACTGCAATAAATTTAAAGACCTCTGAATAAATTCTTATGCAAGAAAGTCATATTAGGGAAAGAATGCTTGTCCTTCTCCCTTAAAATGAAATAAAAGATCTAAAGTCTGCTAATGAGCAGTGATATTCTTGAGTGCCAATTTAAATGGAAAAAAATGCTTTCATTATGCTGATTTTGATGCTGGCCATGTCATGACACTGCTTCCTCCAGAGGATTAATTTAAGTCCAGTAAAGCAGAAAAGAATCCCCTTGAAAGTGATGAAATGAACAAGAAGCGAAATTGATTTATGCAAAGTAAGAAAGTCCTGAAACTGTTGTAGATTATGCAAATGATTAAAAAAACCCCAACACCTAAAGTAATCTGAAATACTGAGGGGAAAAAATCAAATTACATTATACAAGAAGTAGTTACTCTTTAATTAAAGGTCTTGTTATTTGATTTTTGTAAACAGAATAAGTTAATAATAAACTTTAAAAGAAATTAAGAATGCAATGCATACTAAAATGGGCCCCAGTCTTGGCTGGGACTAGATCTTTACCAAATTCTCTGACAGAAATATTGAATGAGAACATCCATGTGTGGTTATTTTTAAACATCATCACTGCCTGCTGGAAGCCCAAATTGCACTGCTTTAGAAAGTACAGAAAGAGGAATCTGATTAGTATCTAGAACAAGGTGCAAGTTCAGGCTCATTAGCCAGTAGTGATGAAAGCATTAACGCCCTTCAAGGAGTGCATTTACTTTGAACACATTTGCTCATTAGGAGGATGAAGGTCTCTTTCCTCACAATGCATCTGAAAAAACAGTTTAAGGAAACTCTTTGCTTTATCAGGAGCTTTGTCTCCTCATGCTGAAAACCAAAGGGAGATCACAGGGCACTGTTATGGAGGATGGGAGTGACTTCTCCTGGCAGTACTTCCCATAGGCCAACAATGACACCCAAGGTATCAACTAGGTTTTCACCATGGTACCTAGAGAGAAACTGGCACTTCCAGTTATTTGAGATGAACTCAGTAAAAATGCCCCCTTCAGAAAGAGAAGTCTCATTGCCATGGGCCTAAGAGTGGTTTTTGCAGAGAACTGTGCACATTACATTAGGGCAGATGAGTTGCAGCCCTTTGCCTGGCACAGAGTCATTGCCGCTTTGGCACAACCAATGGTGCAGCAGATATTATTTTCCCATGGATCAAGACAACATTTAAAGACAATGGGAATGGCAGCCTCCTATTGCATCCAGCCACAGATCTAGAAGAAATGAGAGAAACTTTTACCCTGAGATGCTTGTCATCTTTGATGTAGGATCAAGGCTGGACAGCAAAACAGGCAATTAATTGCTCATACGACATGTCCTTGTTCCTGTTATCATCCTCCTTCAAATAAAGGGATTTGCTTCTAGACCCAGCTTTAGCTGACTATGCTTTTCATCTTCCAGAAGAGAATTCAAAAGTTATCAGCAGTGGGCATAGGAAAGGCTCTTTCTTAATTCTTAGTCTCACCCAATTTAGCCAGAACTATTGTGTTAGTTTTCTGGCACATGGTGGAGTAGTTATACACATGGAAGAGATGCAAAACACTGGAATTATTCCACGTTTTTTCAAAGCTGCTTAAAATTTCTTCCTGCTCTACAGCCTGTTATTGTTCAGGGAAATGTGACATACTGACACCCCTTGAGAGCAGCATAAATACTTGTGCACAGCTTTGTTAGTCTGGTACAAGTATTTCTACAAAAACACTACCTTGTGAAGAGGGTCAAGATACAAATATGTTTGCTCAGTGAAAGTTTAGAGAAAAACAGAGAAGACTGCAGTCCCTGCTCCAAGAAGAAAGAGCTTTTTTTTTTTTTTTTTTTATTTTTTTTTTATTAACCCTCTCTTTCACAGGCTTTCAATGTCTTTGATTACAAAATCTTCTCTTCAGACATGATGAACTGCCAAGCCGTTGTGTTATTGTTGAGAAGGACACTGTCTTCACTGTCTATGTGTCAGTGTTTCGAGTTTCATTATATATGGCAAAAAAACACATTACCCAGAGAAAGATGCACATATATACAATATAAAATCCCTGTACTGTGCCACACCAAAAAAGGGGAATTCTGATAACCAAGAAAATTATCTATTTGTACCTTTCATCTTTCTGCTCTTCTATTAACTATTCATGGAATATATTAAGGCATTTTATTGTTTTGGGGAATATTAGTTTAATATAAAGTTACATATTATTTCATCGTCACCAGCTGTGTATCTGCAAAGATGGTGACTTCACGGGAATTGTCGCAACAAGTGGTTACTCCAATAAGAGATTTCTAATGAAAGGGAATTAAACTGATTATTAATGAGTTCCAAATGAATTGAAATCCCATGGTAATGATAAGCTTAAAATAACACACACTGCTATGGAAAATGGTTGATCTGATCAGAGCTGTATTGAAACGTAGCTTCAAAAAAGTAATCAGCCAGAATTGAGCCAATTTGACTTGCAAAAGTAATTATTTCCATTTATGTCATACTCACCTCTCAAAACTGCTCAGAAATGGACCTCATGCTTCCTGAATCCATGGATGTTTTTACCTTAAGAGACAAATGAAAATCAAAAAAAAGAAAAAAAGATTGAGAGAGGAGTAACAGACACTGATCACTCTCAAAACATGTTAAAATAAATAAAGAAAGCACAGTATGGGGGAGGCTGGTCATCCCCCAAAGCATCCCAGTGAAGCCTGGAGATAAATATAATGTATAGTCAGCACAACACCCTGTTATAAGGAAACTGGTGCCTTCGTTTGCTATCCTGTGTTGAAGACACTCAGAGAAGACAAAGGCAATAGAAATAAAACTATTAAAAGAGATCACATAGTGTTTTGAACAGACAAAATACTAGCTTTCTATGCTGGGAGGCAACTTCTGCCATTGGAAGATTTGCATTGCTGGCAGCCCCAGTCACCAGTATTACTGTGAATCCTGTGGCATGGAGGTGAGTCAGCAAAACTACAGAAACAATTTTGACCAAAGTAAAGCTGGTACCCAGAATTTCTTCTTCAGTGCAAAATGAATTTCTGCTGCCTCTGTTTCTGTGTTGAGAAAAGTGTGCTGCCTTCACCATGGAGCCCTCCCATAAGCAGGATGCACCATCACACTGCAAGTGCCAGGAGCCCTCCATCTCCCCATCCCACAAACAGCTGCCAAGGAAGCTTTAATGACTCAGGAGGGAGGAAAACAAAGTTTGCTAGAGTTTGCTTTCTCTTCTTCCGGAGGAAGTGGATTGTGTTTTTTCTCTGATAGTGGTTGCTATGGTCCCTTCTACGGAAAAAGGCATTCAAAAAAAGCAACAGCCTAAACCAAACGTGGTGAACTTGGTAGGGCAAGAGTGCTCTGCTGGTTTAGTTAGGCTCCATGTACCACATGGACTTGAACTGAGTAAAAACATAAGGGTAAAAGACAGATTACTGTGGGGTTTGACATCATGGATAAATTAATTCTTGAGCAGATCCCTTGAAAATTCTCTTTCTCCTCTTCTTGCTTTTCATTCCTGAGTTACTCATCCAGCAGGCAGCAATATGAGGCAGGCAAACCTTTGGACACACAGCTACTGGGAAGATTATGGCAAAAATTGGCAGCTAGTAAATTAGGTTGTTAAAGATGGCTTTAATCAGTCGGTGAAATAAGTATTCCCAGGTAAGAGTGTTATGTCAGCAAGCTTAATCTGTAATAAACAGACTGTATATCCTTTGTTTCTGATGCCATTCACAATCTGGATTCTAATGGTTTATGAAATATGGGTATGTCCCTTCCTTTTGTAGAAAAGGATATTTCCAGTTCATCCTTTCTACTCAGTCTCTTTGAAGTTGTGGGATTTTAAAATTCAGCAGTTAAGGGTCTGGCAAGAAAGTCCTATATTCCTGTGGTTTCTTAATAAGAAATGTGCTAACATTTTCTTTCATTTAATTGTGGTAGCTCATCCTCTCAGTATTACGTGAAATACTGAGGAGGAATACCTGCGACTGCTGAATAGCACTGCAAATCCAGGTGTCCCACGGGGGATCAGATAGTTTTAAATGTAAGGAATTTAGGAAATGTCAAGAATCTCAGTTTTCTGAAATACACACACTATATGTCAGGACACATAGATAACCAATAGTGATGGGTGACTACAATAAACCCTTCAGAGACCACTGGAGTATGAAAACACATTTTAATTTGAAACCAACATCAGCATCTTTTCTCACACCCTGACAGAGAAACAAGGTATCAGAGTTGCATTTCCTTGTCATGTTGACCAGTTTCTCTGGGATTTTGTGTAGTGCTCGACTGTCTGGCATAGCTCATGCTTCTTTAGGAACAGTGTGACCTTCCTCTTCTTCAGAGGGGCACTGGGCTGAGGTTAGGACCTGCCCTTGGCTGTGCATGGTCCCTGGGACTGCCTTTCACTGTGCTTATCCATAACTCATCCATCTCCTTTTGCGCTTCATGGCACTATTGGAATAATTTGCTGATACAGAAAGTAAGCTGAGAGACACAAGCCTGCAAGTTACTTCGTCTTTACTAATCAATTTTGATGTGGGAAGTTTGTGTGGCTGCCACTAACATTTTTGCAGTTTCAGTGCCTGACAGAGGAACTCGTGTTATTTCAGGCACACAAGACATCTGCACAAGGCTGAAAGCCATGGCACAAAACTTGCCATACACCTTGGACCAGCACCTGAGGACTGCTGTGACACTCTGCAGCACCAGAGACAGCTTTGCATGGCTACAATTAAGTCACAAGAATCACACCCTCAGACAAAATGGAAGTTCTAATATTGCAGTTATAACTACTCTCTCTGTTTTCCCACATTTCACCTCATGGTTTCAATTTATTCCCCTGGGTATTCCCTGACTCAATATCAGTGGGGAAAACTGTGGGCAATCAAATTCAAATTGAATCTCTGCTTTGTGCTTGATAAATTATTTTTGAAGAAAAAAAGTATCTCACATAAAGAGAAGGAAGAACTAGACTAAGAATCTGATACTCCTGATGTCTGTTTCCCAGTTAGAGTTAGTAGATATTTTGCAGTTACATTTTCTTTTGTGTGTAGACACTTATATATTTTATATATATATAGTCACTTATATATTTTTCACAAACCATACTTCTATTAATAACTTTTAAAAAGTTAACTTCATTTTGCCTTTTTCAGTCTTTTATTGATGAATATGAAATACTAGTGGTAGTATTCTTAAAAGTGATTTATTTTCTGATGTCAGCATTTTATTTTTTCTCTGGGAAAGTAAGTTCTTCATATCCCTTTCAGAAGCCTAAATTAACCAAGATTAACCAGTGATTTGGAGAAATTACAATGACAAAAGGAAGACAGTAAGTAAGAAACAGAAAGGAGGATCATAGAGAGGAAGTTAGGGGTGCAGGTTAGGCAATATTTATAAAAATCTGTGTTCTGTCACAGTCTTGCTTCTACCGAATGTTATTTTGATAAATAATAAAATTTAGAGAAGGGTATGGAGGTCTAGCTTCAGCTCTCCTGTTCATAAGGTATGCAACTCTTTTTAAAAGAAAATATAGAAATGTTAGCATTTCTATACTTGGGGAAAAAAAGAAATAACAAGGTTACTTGTAGCAAGATCAGCCATCATTATAACTATCTTGTTTGTATGCTGCAAGCTGTTTCTGAGCTCTGTGTCCTTTCCGTGATCAGCTCACAGAAATACAAACAATTTACTTCATGTGCAGGTAATTCAAACCCTCACAGGCTTGTCCCTGTTCCTTCAGCATCCACCAAATGACGCCATGTGTGGAACTACATCGTGTCTTGTGACATATCTGCTCCACAAGTGGGCATTGCTGTTATTTTTAAGCATCCTCTGGAAAGAAGATATCAGCTGGAGTCAGTTCAGAGGAGAGAGGGTGAATGGGCAGGGATTGAGCCTGGCTGACCCAGATTAGCTGTAAACTGGGCTATACTACACTGGGCTATACTACACAGCCTCAGGGAGCAGTTTCTCCTCGTGGATGGGCAATTGCAAGCCCATGGCTGGAGCACTGACTTTGTCCCCCAGTATGAGAGAGAGACTGGTAAATTGGAGAGGACCATCTGGGATGGTAAGGGAACGAAGCAAGTACCAAATGAGGAAAGGCTTGAGAGGACTGGGTTTGTTAGCCTTCTATTTGCTAAAAAACAGGCACTATCACAAGAGAGATAATTAGTAAGTTATAACTAAAATTACAGATAGCTAGCTAAATGGATGTTTTAAAGACTTGATGTTTCTAAAACAGGAACACCTTGGAATTTGAGCTCCATCCTTTCCCTCTTGCACTTGTGCAAAGCCACCACAACGCACAAGCTGTAGATGTTTTTTGTCCACTTAGCACAGAGTCAGTAATGGTGCTTACTGCTTGCACACAGAAATACTGCAAGGTGAAGGTGGTTTGTTGCCATCATTTTTTCATAGTTGTATTGTTAGAGCTGGTTTCCTTGGTAAGGGACAGCTCTTCCCAAAGGGAAACTGGGACCTGAGGGTGACTGCAGCACAGGCCATGGCCTCACCAGTGAGTGCTGTCCCACAGGGTCTGACCATAGTGGGCAGAGACAATGGCTATAACAAGGTCCATCAACAGCCCCTGACATAGGAAGCGAAGAACAAGGGCCAGGAACCAACCAAAAGCTCCCATCAGGAGCTAAAGGGGAAGGAGCAGGAAACAAGACCAGAGACAAGGCTGTGATGTATGACCAAGGTATCCCAACATACAACCAGCACTGCTATGGTATCAGTGAGGCCGGGACTGACAGCCCTAAGCTGGACTGAAATGGGGCTCCTGGCCTCAGGTGGACCCAGCAAAGGCTGGGCATCAGCACTAAGGCCCATGGTGCCCCCAGGGCCCTGACATCCATGTAGCTGACTCATTACAAGGCAGGAGAAAGCATGAAAGCTGTTCAGTAGTTGCTCAGAGTACGGCATGCCTTCAGGCACAACTGACAGGAAAAAAAAAAAAAGAAAAGTAGGTCTGTTCTCTCTTTCCAAGTTTTCTGGTGGATTAAATATGCAGAAATCTATTTTTGGAGGTGATCAAATAATGAGTGTGGGGAACTCACATACTCTGTTGTGCTCACTGTGTGGGAAACAAGGAGAATAAAAAACACCCTTACCTCACCAGATAGTTAAGCAAGAACATCTATATATATGCTCACCAGTTTGTTCATATTTACCCTCAACAAAACTGAAATATCAAATGTGTTTTATAGGCACGTTCCTAGGTTGGCATTTTGTTTAATGAAATAAAAAAATATAAATTCATTATGTTTCCAAAAATGTAATGCCTTTATGTTCTGGTTTGCTATGTGTGGCTGAGGTCCAGAGATGTCTGCCACAGACCAGAACACAGGAAAACATGTACTCTGTAATTGCACCATAACATAAAAGTCCCCTGTGGGCATTCAGCAGCTAGAGAGCCACACCATATCCTGTGCATCCTGGTAGCTAGCACCTGGCACTAAATGCCATGAGGCCACAGCCTGGCCTCAGACACAGAAGCTGTCTCCTCTGGGGAGATGCCATGAAGCCCTTTACAGAGCAAGACGTAGTTCCTCTTCAGGGTGCCCTCTGTGCTCCTACTGCCTCTGGGCCACATCCCTATGTTACTCTGCCATGGAAACATAGCAATCCTACCTGAGCTGGGCTCTACAAGACAGTCTTCTCCTGGCAGTCTGCCTCTTTCTAGTGGCTCAGTAAAGTTACTCCAAACCACACTTGCTTGTAAAGTGAAGCCCACCAGCACCCAGAAAGGAAGGGGAGAAGGAACTGAAAACGGACAACTGCATTTCCCTGAATCTCATCTTTTCCCTTGAGGTTTTAGACAGGCTGCTCTCAGGTCCGTCTTCATGCCAGTGGATGCAGAAGGAGTGAATGCTCTTGGCAGCTGTTAAAACCTCACCTCGAGCAGGTGCTTCCCTCTCTTCCCTGCCTCTCTCCTTGTGTCCCTCCCTCCCTCTCTCAGCCCCTTCCAGAAGTGCAGTGTGCATATGGGTCTGAGATCTGCCTCGGAAAAAAACAAACTTATTGTCTTGGCTCGTAGGTAAGTAGGTACTTGGCAGTGAACGACAAAACCCCTGCCTCTCCCCGGGACAGAGGCCATCTCCAAGCTGAATCCACAGCCCCAGGCACAGTTCAGGGGCCCACAGGGGCTGCCTGGCACTGGGACTCAGCCCAGTCTCACTGAAGCAGCAGGAAGAGATTGGCATGGCCAATCCTGGTCACCTCCTGCCTTTCCGCTCTGCTGCATGCCAGACAGAAATTATCCCTTTGTTAATTAAAATAAACAGAAACATGGTGGTGACAGGTTGTTTATTATAGGCTCTATGCAAGAATCCCGATTTTGAGGATCATGTGGAATTCTATGGTAACAAAGTGAGGCAAACTGGAAAAATGCCTGTACGACCCTTTGATTAATGCTATATATCTTTTCCTGTGCCCTTCCCACTTTTCCTACTGCTGCTCTCCTGAATTCATGGAGTTAATTGAAAGCAGGCAATAAAGGGCTTGTTACAGATGTGAGCAAGGAAAAGTAAAATAATGACCTGGTTAAGCCAGGCTCAGGTACTCAACTTCAAAGGAGTGAGGATAACAATGTCTGTCTACCAGGCTGGGAGATTTCTTCAGTAGCCAAGCCTGCTTTCAAAGGAGCCCCTAACACCTTCGAGATTCCAGAAAAGGGCAGGAGATTATGTGAGCCAGGAGAAGCTGACAAGGTAAAGATATGTTTTAAAAAGTACAAATTAATCAGGGGAACCAGGCTGATGGCCAGCTTCTAGTTCTCCATATTGGGAAAAAACGCCATGTCTGCCTATGGTCCAGCAAGGAAAGTTAAAAATTAGTACAAATGTAATGTGTAAGGCACCTCTCTTAAATTCATTCTGCTAAGAGCTGTGCAGCTTTTTTGCAAAATAAATAATAACTTTATTTCGATTAAACTGCTGTTGCAGGCTACAAGGAGACTGGTGCTGGCAGCCCCACATCCCAGATTATGGGGTGAGAACTGCAGAATTTCATGCAGGAGGCATCTCCTGACATCTTGAGTACAGAGGAAAGGAGAGGGGCTGCTTAAAGAGGCTCAGAGCATGGATGGTAGCACAGCTAACCCGAAAGCACTGGTGCAAAGGAATTAAGGCATTCTGGAGTACATATTCTGTCCAGGTCCTTCCTGGATGGTACAAGACCTGTCCTTATAATACTACATCGTTGTCCAAGTGATATTTTTTTTGCTTATTAACCAGTCTGTAATTCCTCATAAATCCATCTTGTTGTCTCACAGAGATTGCATTGACTTTCCATTCTTCACTCCCTGTGGCAGTCTATGGTTAGAGAAAACACTGTGGTGAGCTAGTCATGCTTCAATAGCTCTCTCACAGATGGACTCGTCAATAATTAAATTAATATATTTTCAGACAATGAAGAAAATATTTTCAGCAGAGCTGTGAGCTAGCAGTGCTCTGCTTTCAGAATATTTTGAGACCACAAAGGCCACTGCAGAGTCTGAACCTAGTGAATTAAAAAAAGAAACAAAAGCAACTGAATTTCTACAGTCTTCATTAATTTAATTTACCTTGAATAATTCATGTAGTGCCTCTCTGTAGTATATTTTATCTGGAGATGCAAAGGCTCTTTAGAAAGTTGGGCAGTGTAATTATCTTTTTGCAGGTGAGGAAGTAGAGATATCTCCTTTCTCAAACCTCAAGCAGCAAGCAGAATTTTCCTGAAGCAGGCACAAAGTCCTTTTCTGCTGGGTGTCCTTCTGCAAGAAGGCAAACCTGGCCTCGTGCATTAGAAACGTAACTTGGCTTCTAACCCTGAATGTGACACCAGCTGGAGCTACACTTCTGCAAATGAAGTCACTTAATTGACCTTAACAGTCAAACATTTAATTTAGTGCCACTTTGTATCAGCTGAATGAGTAGAAATCTGAAAACCACAAGTGATGGGGTATCACAGAGGGCCCTCCCTTGTGCTTTTGGAGTCTAATGGCACTCAGCCCTTTGGCAGTCCTTGCCTCAGCTATGGTTTTATGACACAAAATCTCCACATCTCAGCGCTATCAAGCAGTGCTAAGGGGTTGCTGCCCCACTGCCAACCCAGCTCCCCTTACACAACAGACCTTCACGCACACCCACCGTGGAACTGGCCCAGATTAAAAATGACCTACTAAAAACACTACAGAAGGAGCTCTATTGATTCCTTCATCATATTAACAGTGTTGTGGGAACAACAATGCCTGTGCACCTCAGGCGGGAATTTGTTTGAGCAGAAGAGTAGGAAGAGATGGGGCAGTAAAGAAGAGGAAGGGGAGGCCACCAACACCTCAGGCTGGTAGTGCCGCTAAAGACCTTATCTTACAAAGCCACAAAATCAGGATCTAAATTTTAGTAGGCCGTCCTCCCACATTTGAAAACAAAATTTTCAATGAAACTGAGTTTACCGGTCCAGGATACCCAGACTGTGTTTACCAGTCTAAACTTTTGGAGCCCAGCTGAACTGAACAATGCTCCGGTTGTGTTTTCTTAGCTTTTGTCAAGAGCCCTAAAATCTGAGCCTGTGCCGTAACTATGTAGACTGGTGCAAGAGATGGTGCTCTTTAAATTCAAATTCATTATTTTTTATGCCTAGCTGTGTGTGAAGAAATGGATTCAAATCACAGTAACCTCCCCTTATTAGGGGTGATGCCTGCTCATGTAGCTTACTGCTAGTCTTCTGTCAACTCTAAACACCTAACTTTTTGAATGAACTACTACAGCTGGACAACAAATTACTATAGGAGAGCTCTAAATATGTTTGAAGATTATTTCTTGATAATGGAAAACACGTAGTGAGAACTTTTAATTTTTTACCAATCAAAGCAAAATCTTGGTAAAACTTTAAAATGCATACCCCATAAAACTCAAGCTGGCAGTAGTTACATGAGACTTTGCTATGATGGACAAAACCATTTTATCCTAAACTGCCTGTTGCCAAGAAGGGTAAGAGAAGCAAAGAGGACACAACAAAAATGCTTGCTAGAAGATGATGGAGAAATGTATCACTCTACAATTGCAATAGTAGTGGTCAGCAATTAAGCAGTCTAACACTAACAAAATGTACTTATTTGTGGAGTACAAGATATCAGGCAATTCTGAGGAAGAACTGTGATGGTTAGTTCTGCCATTAGGAGAAAGAAATGTTAAACATGGTAGGAGGGATGCAAGTGCAACACTGGTGATTTACTAGTTTTGTCTTTTTCCTTTTGTGCCTGTTGGACCAAGCATTTGACATTACTGTTGATCAAAGTCCCATCTTATTTCTTTTGCTCAGTGTCAGTGCAGAAATTAGCTAGACAAGATAGGAGCTGTTTGCAATGATTTGCTTCTTAGACATCAGACAGACTATGGATAAAAAAAGCAGAGTCAGAAACCAGACTGGAAGAAGTGGACCAAATAAAATCAGATCTCTCTGAGTTTCAGTGATCATAAGAACAGAAGAACGTTTGTGGGTTAAAGTGAAATCCTACATAATCTCAGGAAGAAAAACCTGATTTTGAAAATTTTTTAGGGCTTGTTATCATTGGGTTTGGACTAGCTTTTTTTTTTTTTTTTCTGAGAAATCAGAGCCTGGAGAGAGTAAATTAGGTCTCACCCATAATGAGAAACTGCATGTAAACAATCTTCAACAGTTTATTTTAAAAGTAATCAGTCATCAAGGCACCTAAATTCCCCACACAGTTTTGGGGAAGGAAGGGAAGACAAGCAACAGAAAACCACATCTGTGGCGTATTGCATCAGGTTCATACAAATTATCTTTGTTCTCAAAGCAGATTGTGCACTAGAGAAGAATGAGACATTATTTTGGGAGCTGAAGACTAATAGACCAAATAGGTTTGCATCATTATGTGGTCTGTACATAAAATTTCCAACCCTTCTACAGGGGAAAATTTTAAGTTAGTAACATCACCTCAGTGTATGATGTGAGCCTCTGAGTGGTCACAGTGCAGGCTTATGAACTGTCAGCAATAAGGACATGACAATAAGTCATCTTCACTGTAATGGAGGGGCTTGAAAATGATGTTTGCTTGGAGGTCATCTGTCGACTGGAAAGAGAGGATGATGAAGAGTTCTCACTTAAAGTCATTCTTTGTCTCATTGTAACTGATGAGGGCTATAAAACTCTGGTAAAAATGATGTTGGTCCCAGCCATAAGCAAAATGTTCACCATGGGAAAGGGCAGGGCTTTACAGCCTACCATGCCTGAGAGCATTTCAGCCACAGATCTCTGGCTGTGCCCCAAAATATCCCATGATACAGAAACTGTAAATAACAGTCTACCTGAAAGTATTGCAGAGGCAACAAAGTCTAGGCTGGCCCAGAGAGTTTAGAAGACTCAAACTACAACTTTGGCAGTTCCCACTAATGATCTGAGCTGGTCTAACTCTATAGGTGCCCAAACTATTTTAAGTAAAACTCATAGCTGTATTATTACATCTTCCCCAGGGGCAAGACTTGCCCTGAAAACAAGCAAAGAGGAAAGTGATTTAAAACAGTAAGTTTTATTTTGTAAAAGTGGCCAGTGATTAATATGCAGTGATGAATTATGCTGTCTTTGACAAAAAGCAAATCTTTTTGCTCTGCTCAGAGGTTACCAATCACCAGAGGCAAGGGTTACAGGGGTATTGATAATGCACACAGTTAACAATTCAGGGTAATCTTGCTTACTACACAACACCACAAACTAAGGGAAATTTCTTCATTTTTTTCTTTTAAGAGCACACCCAGTTACCTTCATATGGCTGCTTTTTCATGACACTACCAGTCACACATCATCATCTTGAACTTGAAAGTCACCAGCCACCCCTTTTTATTATTTTAATCGAGTCAATGGATTAAAGTTGGCACATCGTAAAGCCTTGTTTCTATCAGAACAGTGAGTCAGTTTAATTAAATGGATTTAAACTTATGCAAATTACTATGATAGATGTACTGAAGCTGGTTTAGCCCATGTTCATATTGATTTATCTTGCATCAGTTCTGCTCCTGCCATGAATGCCAGTCATGATTCTTTTTTAACCAGTGCACGTAGATATGTAATACTGGCAAAGTCACAAGGTGTATTAGGTTTCTTTGGCCATATTTCAGTGGCGGGGGGAATACAGGGGTGGCTTCTGTGAGAAGTTGCTAGAAGCTTCCCCCATGTCCAGCACAGCCAATGCCAGCCGGCTCCAGGATAGACCCACCGCTGGTCAAGGCCGAGCCAATCAGGAACAATTGCAACGCCTCGGTGATAGCATATTAAAAAAGGAAAAAAAGTTATTGTGCAGATGAAAACTGCAGCCAGAAAAGAACAGAATGAGAACATGCGAACAACTATGCAGACATCAAGGTCAGTGCAGAAGGAGGGGCAGGAGGTTCTCCAGGCAGTGGAGCTGAGGCCCTGCAGCCCATGGTGAAGTCCATGGTGGAGCAGCTGTGCCCCTGCAACCCATGGAGCACCATGGAGGTGCAGAGATCCACCTTCCGCAGCCTGTGGAGGAGCCCACACTGGAGCAGGTGGATGCCCAAAAGAGGCTGTGACCCTGTGGGAGGCCCGTGCTGGAGCAGAGTCCTGGCAGGCACCTGCTAACTCATGGGGAGAGGAGCCCACTCTGGAGCAGGTTTTCCTGGAAGGACTTGTGACCCTGTGGGGGATCCACACTGGAGCAGCCTGTGCCTGAAGGACTGCACCCTGTAGAAAACTGACCCAGCAGCACTTAGTGAAGAACTGTTGTCCGTCGGATGGACTCACACCAGAGTAGTTAGTGAAGGACTGTCTCGAATGGGGGGCACTCCAGAGGCAGCAGGAGAAGGACTCCTCTCTCGGAGCAGTGGCAGAAACAACAACTGACCATAACCCTCATTCTCCATCTTCCTGCACCATTGCACGGGGAGGAGGTGGAACTTGGGAAGCAGGGAGAAGCAGGGAAAGGTATTTCTAAGATTTTTTTTACTTCTCATTTATCCTGCTCTGATTTTGTCAGTAATAAATTTAATTAATATCCTCACTCTTTGTCTGGTTTTGCCCACGATGGTGATACGTAAGCGATCTATGCCAGTCTTTATCTCAACTCCTGTATTTTCATTATATTTTCTGTCCTCTGTCTGGTTGCAAAGGAGAGTGAGAGAGCAACTTTGGTGGGTACCTGGCATTCAGCCAGGGTCAACCCACTTTACAAGACAAAGGAATAAAGTCTAAGCTTAAGTTTTATTCCTTAGCAGGAGCAAAATGGAGCTTGTTGATACCACTGTGTATTGCGAAGAGCACATGAAATGGTGGAAGAAAGGAAAGAAGATGGCACAGAGGTAGTAGAAATGGGTGAAACACACACAGCTGGGCAGAGTTCAGGGAATAAGAAAATTTGAGAGCAGCAGTTGTGGTTGTAAACCAGTATTTTCCATTTGATAAGCACTCTCCATTTAGCTGTCATTTCTCATCATTAATTTTTGCTGTACACAGTCTGTGCTGAAGAAACCTTTTCATCTGCTGTGAAATCATCCCAAAACACCACAAGAGACTCCTGAACAGATCCCTCTGTCAGAAACATCAGCAGTGCTGACCTTCAGGCACATGGTAGGGATTGTAAAAAAAATATGGTTGGGCTTCCAGAGTATACTCAGGGGGTCTCCAGGTTTCATGCTGAAAGTCTACAAAATTGTCACACTGACATTTTCTGGGCATGTTTTGTTGCTGTACTGTAGCTCTTAAACCCTCCAGACCTTTCAGAAAGCTGCTGCAGCTGCTTACACTGAAGTGTGACATAACCTTACAGCTTCTAAGGGGCCTACCAAGATTTCTATCTTGTTCTATGCACAGATTACTGCTGCATTACCATTGAGCACAGCTCCAGAGCTCATGTCTGGCTACTCAGTGCAAACACTTCCTCTGAGTACTGCAGCCTTTAAATAGTCTACAAAACAAGGAGACAATGTCTCGCTCTGTCTGAAATTCAGGCCCTTGGGAAGGAGAGGCACATAGCTTTTATTTTACTTGTACAACACTTTTATTTTAAGCAAAATGACTGGAGTATGATTCCTGTCAGTGATTCCTGTACTTATCCCCTCATGCAGGGATGAATGTCACCCACAGGGACTTCTAGTCCAACAGTTGGTCCAGAAGGTGGAAATACCATAATCAATTACGGCAGTATTCGTAGAATCACAGAATGGTTTGGATTGGAAGGGACCTTTAAGATCATTTAGTTCCAACCCCCTGCCATGGGCAAGGACACATTCCACTAGACCAGGTTGCTCAGAGCCCCATCCAACCTGGCCTTGAACACTTCCAGTGATGGGGCATCCACAACTTCTTCGGGTAACCTGTTCCAGTGCCTCATCACCTTCACAGCAAAAAAATTCCTCGTAATATCTAATCTGAACCTACTCTTAGTTTGAATTCATTCTCCGCTTGTCCTTTACATGCTTTTGTAAAAAGTCCCTCTCTGTCTTTCCTGTAGAATTCCTTCAGGTACTGGAAGGCTGCAATTAGGCCACCCATAAGCCATCTTTTTTCCAGGCTAAGCAAAGCCAACTCTCTCAGCCTTATCTTGTATGAGAGGAGCTCCATCCTTCTAGTCATCTTGGTGATCCTTCTCTGGACTCACTCCAACAGGTCAGTGTCCTTTCTGTGCTGGATTTCCCAGAACTGGAAGCAGTACTCCAGGTAGGGTCTCACCAGAGCAGAGTAGAGAGGCAGAATCCCCTCCCTCAGCCTGCCGACTACACTGATTTTGATGCAGCCCAGGACACAATTGGCTTTCTGGGCTGCAAGTGCACATTGCTGGGTCGTGTCCAGCTTCTCATCCACCAAATTCGTCGAGCTGCTTTCAGTACATCTTTTGTGCACTCTTTTTTATATTCTTTCATACACTTTCAATTCAGTGTGAATGAGCAAGTTGATATCATGAGACATGGCTTGGATATTCAACTTTTTATGATCCATAAGGTCCTCATCTTGAGTAAATAAATATCCCATGTGCAGCTAGTGTATTGACTACTTACTGTCTTTTCAAGAACAGAAGAATCAGCTCTTTTGTAATATACAAAGCAGTAAACAGTTGACATTTACTGAATGGCAGTTGTTGTACTGCAGGGAACTTGTGGTTTCTTTATTCCTGAACCACAGTACTGAGATTGCTTCCTGCATCAACCCGTCTGCTCTTCCTTGTGTCCCAGTTTAAATGAGATACAGGTGTTTTGCTGAGGATGAGTCATGAGAAAAGACCCAAACTCCTCCCTCTAAGCAATTATAAATCCGAAATTAAGAGGCTCCAATTGAGGGAAAAAAATTATGGAAAAGAAAAAATAACAGCCCTTTAATAAAAGGCATGTGTGTATCGGCAGAAACAACGAAAGAAAATAAGTAAAACAACCAAACAATACTATCATACCCACAAATAATACCCTTCAAAACAAACCAGTGAGCAAGCAAAGAAAAAAGTAAACAGTTCAGGTTTTGCCCTTTGATGCAATTCTAACCACAGTCAACAGGGGGCGCCGCTAGGTCACTGGAGATGCAGAGTTTGTAGTGTCCTGTGCCAGTCACCAGGTGGCGCTGTTGGATTGCTGGAAATGCAGAGCATGCAGTTCTTTATGCCGACCAGCAGGGGACGCTGTGGAATCACCGGTCGTTGCCATGTGGGGGGTAACACCCTCCGAGGTGTGTTGGAGAAACAAAAAAAAAATGTTTCCCTCCCCCACACACTGGGAAAGGGGAGAGAGAGAGGAGGGAGAGAAACAACAAAAAAAATGTCCTCCCCAATGGGAAAAAAACCTCACTCTGTTCAGCTGATCGAATCGCGCGGCACAGTCTTCCCTCTCCGCTTGATGTGCACAAGGACCATCACCAGGAAAGAAATAAATGGGAATAGGGAAGGGGAAAAACTTCCAGAAAACAGCTCCTCTTTGATGAAAAATCCAAGCAAGAGCCACAGCTGGCAAGCAGGCTGAGAACAAAAGAACCACCAAGCTTCTACTCCGACCTTGTTGCAGCCTCAGCAGCAAACCCTAACTCCTTCTCCCCACCTCCATCCTCGCCCTCCCCCTTTCCCAGGAGATGAGAGAAAAAAGTAAAGAGGAGCTCCTCATCCCCTTTTCCCAGATGAGATTCTGAGCAATTAACCAGAAGGCCACTTTTGTGTTTCTTAACTGCTCACTTAACAGACCTGCACGCAGTGGGCAGGGGGAAGGGAAAAATTCCTGTCTAGTTTCCAAGAACCAGCAAAACCATGACATCTTGTAATTTCAGAAGGACTCAAATTCAAATTCAGAGGGACTCAAGGAGAAGGTGGACTACATTTTCTGTATTATGGATTTCCACTCTTTCATAGAAGTTTTTGATGTAAAATTTGAAATGTCTTTGTGCATTTCATAGACTTTGAAAGGACACTTGTCCTGCAGTAACATTAGCTTTGCTTCCCATTTTTCTTTCTGCTAAATTCTTTGGATAGGTTGAGGTGGAGGGAGTTGAACCTGAAACTGCAAATGCAGTCTGTGCTTGTCCAAGGAAAAGGAGGACTCAGTAAACAGAAAGACTGGTAGTATCTGGTAGGTTTCTCATAGCACAGTAGGTAGTAGTTTACACAATTAGCTATCAGACAATGGATTTTAATGGGTACAAGTCAGCCTTCAAGTCCAACCATGAAATATTTTGCATGTCTACTACCCTTCTGATAGTTTGTCTTCAGTTCTCCTGTGCTGGGCTACTGAGTCAGAAAAGGCTGAAAAGCAGTCTAGTCATCTCAACCGGATTTAAACTCTGTTACCCAGGCTGTGCTTCCTTGAGAAGGATTTCACAGTACGTACCAGAGCACATTATGGTGGGATTTACTTACTTTTACTTCGACACAGGCATTATATCTGTCTGCTAAGTAGTTCTTATCACTGAGGATAGCTCTTGCTTCTGTTGGCATGGCAATTAAATACTTTCCAGAATATGACAGGCATGTTCATTAAGCCCAGTGTAGGAAGGAGCAAATCCTGGTTGC
Organism: Pyrocephalus nanus; assembly: GCA_038380795.1. Classification (NCBI taxonomy): domain Eukaryota; kingdom Metazoa; phylum Chordata; class Aves; order Passeriformes; family Tyrannidae; genus Pyrocephalus; species Pyrocephalus nanus. Next base: position 49,715,083 of record CM076260.1, read on the forward strand.
TTTTACATCAGGACAAGCACATTATTCACCCTTTTCCTCTGCTCTTCATCCTAAATGCAGAGCAGGGCAAGGCTCCAGCTCTGCACGTTGGTTCAAATGTGCACAGAAATAAAAAGAAAATCTGTGTTTACCAGAGCAAAAGTCTGGAAACAGGTAAAATTTCCACCTAAGTCCTGCATCAGCTGTTTAGCATGGGATCTAGTTGAACATACTCTGAGAACAAGTTAAAAGGAACAAGTCAAAAGAAGTTAGCATCCCAGTCAGCAACAAGAGCTGAATTTGGTCTGCTGCTTTTGCCCATAAACTCTGTTTTCCATATCTCTTTTCAAAATTTAGTGTTCTTTCAGATAATCCTTTATGAACCATATTCTCAGACTGTAAAACTTATTGTGGGACACAGCTTGTCTGATCATCACATCTAACCCCTGGAATCAACCAGGATTAACCATGGAAATAATTCCACTTTCCATGTATCTTTCTTTGAACACTGCTGGTGATACTGACATAATTACTTCATTAGGTGATACCCTTCCTAAGCACGAGTTGTTCTGTTAACCATGTCTGTTGCTGTTATTTCAGTGTTTCAGAATCAATATAATAAATAATAATTGAATAAAGCCTTGCACCTGATGACAACTTTCATTAATCACCCAAAGAATTCACCTATTTGCAAAGTGTGACTAGCAGGTGTGATTTTCTTGCCCCCAAAGCTATGTATTTCATCTTTAATTCCTTTGGAATATTAGCTTTTGGACCTAGCTTAACAACAAACCCTTCTCTCATTCACTTGCAGAATTACAGTTGTGTCTTGCCAAAGAAGCCCGCAAAACAGAGTGACAGTGAAAAAAAGATAACATGGAAAGGCACTTTACACTTTGAAAGGAGAAATTGTAAAACCTTGGAGATAAATCTTTATTTTTAAAAGATTAGGACATTTCACAAAAATATAACAGACATACAGAATAAGCAGAAAACAATAATAAATATTGCTAAACAGTGTCACTCCTGAAGAAAGTATTCTGATTTGTATCTGGTTTTATTAGCTGTTACCCCTATTGATGGATACACTAAAACAGCCAGTCAGTTTTTCGAACCTTACTGAGGCAATAATGCCAAGAGGTGTTCCTCTCTCCAATCCAGCAATGAATATGGCAAGAGAGCTGAGTCTCTGCTATTCCTATCAATAAATTTGAGTAATTGAGAATTTGAATTGGTTAAGCACTTTGTTGTTGCTTTATTTACATACATTTTATTTTCCCTCTTGTAGAATATCATGTGGAAATAAGTCACTTTATAGACCCTCATCCTTTTGTGTTTTTCTATGATTTAATCCTGAAAAAAAGAGAAAAATAGTGAAAAGGTTACTCTTCCCAGCTATTTCCCCTTCTGGATTTTTCTGACCCCACAGATACACATATACATATTGCTGAAACATAACAGTACTAAAATCTTAATTCATAGGACTGTAGGATAACTCTCCTTGGAAGGAAGCTCGGAAAGACTCTGGTCCAACCTCCTACTCATGGCAGGGTGAGCCATGAGGTGAGATCAGGTGCCTTACGACTTCTTCCAGTTAAATCTTGGAAACCTCCAAGGACAGAGCCTTTCTGTTCTGGGCAGTCTGTGCCACTGCTTGATGGAGTTAATAAAGTACCTGTCTTCTTGCAGCCTCTACCCTAAAGATGCTGTGATTTAGTGTCTTTAGAGCATCATCATGCTAGAAAAAGAGCGTGTTTGTTCACGTATATCCCATAGTCTAGGGCAGCCCCAAAGTGTAACCAAGATTCTGACATCCTGGAGAGTATCAGAAAGTTAGAAATGATAGAAAGAAGGAATGGCAGTGCAAAGGTCAGTTGTCCTCCTCTCCCATAAAATTAACTGAAGTGTTGTTGTGTTGTCACAGATGTATGGATCACCTCTGAGAGGCAGGCTCTGTGCAGCAGGAGCCAAGGGAGGTGGGAGTGGATGTACACTAGGCCAGAGTGTGAAGGCATGAGAATTTTGAATAGAGCATGAAGGGCAGGAGGTGCCAGCACAGACACAGATGTGGTCACAGCAGTACCATTTCAAATGGTCTGACAGCACAGATGAAATGAGGAGGGAAAAGCTAAACTTGCCACTGCATCACTGCTGTCATGACAACCGCCTGAAAGCACAGCCCTTCCACTTCTGTGTCCTGCAGCCTGGACCCCTCTCCCCACAGCTCTAGGGGAGGAGGGAGGACCATGCCATACTCACACTCATCTGGGGCTGGGGATGCAGTCCCTGTGGTCTTGTTTGCATGTCCAGTGGGTTTAATTTAGGTTTCAGCCCAACTATTTTGTTTCCCACTATTTTGTGGGATATATGACAGTAATAACTAAAAACCCAGAGGCCTCTGATGTTGTTAACTAGGACAAAAGTCTGTCAGTGAAATGTATTATAATATCACTAATGCATACAATATGTATGGTTGGTTTTCTCTGGAGGTTAACACATTTACTTCTTGGGAACCCACTTCAGTTTTTCCACAGTCCATCTAATGGTTCACATTTCTGGCAACTTGAACTCTCATTCTTTTACAGAGGTGATTTTCTTTAGGCATTGAAATACTTTTTCCAAATGATATTCCTCTCCAGTAAAAATGCTGTGTCACTTTGCCCTGGAGTCCAGCAGTCCTGGCCAGTATCAGAAATAGTGTGGCCAGCAGGACCAAGGCAATGATCGTCCCCCTGTACTCAGCACTGGTGAGGTCACACCTTGAATCCTGTGACTAGTTCTGGCCTCCTCAATTTAAGAAAGACATTGAGATGCTGGAAAAAGTCCAGAGAAGGGCAATGAAGCCAGGGAAGGGTCTGAAGCACAAGTGTTACAAGGAATGGCTGAGGGAACTGGGGTTGTTTCGTCTGGAGAAAAGGAGGCTCAGTGGTGACCTCATTGCTCTCTACAACTACTGAAAGGAGGTTATAAGCCAGGTGGGTTACATTTTACCTACCTTTCCCCAGGTAATGAACAACAGGAGGAGAGGAGAAGGCCTCAGGTTCCACAGGGATGGTTTATGTTGGATATTAGAAAAAATGTCTTCACTGAAAGGGTTGTTAAGCACTGGAACAGGCTGCCTGGGGAAATGGCTGAGTCACCAGCCCTGAGGGTATTGAAAAGACATGTAGATGTGGTGTTTGGGGACATAGTTTAGCGGTCACCTTGGCAGCGCTGAGTTAATGGTTAGACTCGATGATCCTAAAGGCCCTTCCCAACCCAAAAGACTCTGTGGTTCTATGTCTCTCTTCTCACCTTGAGTGTTTGGTTGGATGCTGCTTAGTCAGAGAGTGCATGGCCAGGAGAACCTCGAGATCACCTTATATGATCTCTTATACATCACAGGGTAGTACATTCCATTGAGCTGTCTCTGTATGTAAATGGTGTGATGAAACTGGAGCAGCTGAAATGCCTCTTAGTCCAAGAGCGACTTCACTCTTGTAAACCCAGGTCTCTCTTGACAGATGGTTAATCATCTGGCTTGCAAATAGACTAATAAACCACCTTTGCTGTGAGGTGTGTCTCTCTTTCCAGTTTTAGGGAGTTGGTCTCTGGGTATTCCTAACTGCCACTAACGGGCTTCGGTATGTGAATAGTTTTGCATGCAGAAGGGACATGGGAAAGGTTCATTCCTATGCAGGGAAACAGATGCTCCTAGACAAATAGAATGGCTATATGCCATTTCCAAAAATGTTTCCTAAGCTCTGATTCAAAACATGCCTCCAGCTTGCTCCCTGAGTCCCCCAGGCAGAGAAGATCCCGCAAGACTGGGGTGCTTTGTATAAAGTACAGATAAGTAAAGAAATAAAGCAATATTAGATTGTCGTATTCCTCCTGAAATTAACTTTTCAAGACTCGTTTCTTCAAAATCAAAAGGAATTGGTTTGATTTTTCACACCTGTGTATCACATTTTTTGATTGCTGAAGAGTTACCATGTTGAAGAGTTATTGTTTTTCCATAGAAGAACAGGATTTAAAAAAAACACTTGTTATTTCTAGACAAGTTGAGACACTTAGATCAGGGCGTACTGTAGGATAACAGTTAATTATGCAATGAGGAAGGAGAGGAATCACACAATAAAACAAATAAAAGTAATTTTAATGTGGTTTTACTGAAAAGAACAAGTAGATTAAAAATGTTATTGGGCTGCACAAAAGCAGAAACACACGACTGTTATAAGTTTATTTCTCTTTTGCTACCAGATTAGGGACTTCTTCCCGCTTGCTTTTTTGGGTACTAAATATCAGCAAGGGAAATAACAGTCTGCCTCCCTGCAGCTTTCTGAGCTGATGAGCTGTTGCTTTCGAGATTCAGCTTTCTTTCCAGTCTGAGATTTTGAGTCTATAAGTGACCTATGCTACAAGCAAAGCAGGGAAGTTAACACTGTTCTTAATTAATCTCTGAAGGATTCATTTATTTTTATGCAGATTAGGAAAAGGACAAGTAGGTAAATGTCTGCAACCGTCAAAAAGCTGACAATGATTACGTGGTTACAACAAACCGCTGAAATGATAGGTGCAGCAGTGAAGCAAGGGAAATCTCAAAGAAGAGGCAAACAGGACCTGTCCCCATTCGCCTCCAGAGAAACAGCTATTGCAGATGTTCCATTTCTGAACTGCTTGTGAACCTTGTACTATTGTAAGCAAAGGCATTCACAGATTATTTATTGTACTTTTTATTGTGCCTTTGCTGCTCACCCAAGGTGATGGAAATGAATAAACTCTATTTAATTTTACCTTTTCTGTATTGTATAATCTATCTTTTTTATATGGATGCAGCATCTCAGTCTCAGGCTCGGATGGTATTTCAATGTAATTCTCCCTATCTCTGTGCGTGTGTGTGAATATTCCCCTAAAAGAGGAAAAATTATTAGTCAGTTGGTATATTCCCTCTTGCAACTAATGAGAAATATAAAATATTTTTATGATGGATGTGAATAATAGGCATTGTTCCCCGCAACCTTCTTCACCCCTTGCGTGATGCAGATGGGCTGTCTCACATCCCATGTAAGGCAAGGGAGTGAGGAGCCAGAGGGGAGAACAGCTCTGTCTGTGAGCCTCCATGCTCTTCTCCTTGTTTCATTAGATGCAGAGTTGCTGTCTGGGAACATGGACTGTGTACTGAGATTCCCCAGTTCTTGCCTTTCATAGATGTTCATCCATTACTGTGTATGAATAGACACGCTATGGCCAGATTCAGGACTGATAACTTCTCATCTCCTAAGAAGTTGTCTTCCGAGGTCATGATTATCTGTAACAAGAGCAATGATGGTGACACTGGCACATAGAGGCTGAGGAATAACATTAAGGTTGTCCTGCTGTACTCTACCCTTGTTTGTTTTTGTCATAGTCAGCCTCACATGTTGGAAACCAGTTGCTTCTGTGAATCTTTCTCACATGTGTTGGGAGGTGGACAGAGTAGTTGAGCTCTTGTAATAAAGTTTGCCTAAGAAGAGGTTTGGAAAGATTTTGAGTAAGGGGCTTTTGTGCAAACAAACACTGCCTCCATGGCTGTTGCTTGTCCCCCAAAAACACCATAACAAAGGCTCTCACTGATTCCCAATGCAACTGTGCCTGTCAAGATACCTGTATCTGTTTCAAATAAACTACACAGATTCAGGATGCTGCTCAACCCAAACTCACCAGAAATATGAATAACTCCTCTCTGGAACTCCGTGCAGGAACAAGTGGGATGAATCTCAGCTCTGAGCTAATGCTGATCCATCTGGTGTTGCAGCAGTGTGTGTTAACAAAAGATCTCACTCCCTCCAGCTGCAACTATTTCATTCCAGGGATAAAGAAAAAAACCTAATATTTGATTTATTAGTAATAATTAAGCAATGTTTTTATAAAATAAAAAGGTTTAGGATGAATAAAATGTTATATCAAATATTAAAATATAAATATTAACATAAGGAGTATATAATTGATATAATCAAAGTGCAAATATAGAATAGTCATTCAAGACATGAAAAAGAAGTCATAATTATTCCTCTGGTATCCTAGGTGCTTGCTTTAGAAATGACAGGCCATGTCTTGTTTTGGCTAAAGCTGCCTCAGAATCTCAGTTTTCCCACCCTTGAGAAAATGTGATTGAAGAGGCTGATTTTTGAACTGAATCCTCAAGACAAGACAGACAGCCTTGGGAGTACAACACCCACAGCTGTTCCACATCTTAGGCCAGAGCTGCAACCATTGGAATCTGGGTTTCTTTTCTTGGAGCTAGGAACCAAGGGATGCCAACAGTACTGCAGAAAATCAGTTTCAGCAATTCCAGGAGACTGAGTTGGAGAAGGAAAGACTTTGAGTTTAGATTCTCTAAAATTTGGATAAACTAAGTTGAGAGCCCAAGTACTTACATCCAGGGAGAATGTTCAATCTACTTGGAGATGTAGGTGCATGCCTTTATAAAATCTTTTTATTGGTTCATACTGCTGCCTTGCTTGTAAGTTTTACTGGTGCTGTGTTGTCCCTCTAGCTACTGGTTAGCCTCTAGTGCTGCCACAATTTCTTCCAGGTCTCAAGCAGGATCAGCCCAGCTGCAAGGTCAGAACCCCAGGAGAGGAATTCTCCATTTAGCTTAAGGATTGTGCTTCAGGCTCTAGGATTTAGGCTAAAGCCAGGTCTCTGGGCAGTGCATTAGCCAGTCACTGCAGCTGCTGTTAAACAGCTTTGTGCATGTTTATTGACAGACACTCAAAGGTAAAAAGAACTTGGTCCCCTATGAGCTCTGGTGGCCATGGAGACATTTTTTTCTTTTATTTATGGAGGCTGTCGGGGAGCAAAAAGGCCAAGACAGTTCAGTGCTTCAAGAACCTGGGTTTAAACTCATGTAACAATTTTGAAAAACCTACACTTAAAACTAGACTTAATGATAGAGGGTAAATTGCTTCTTCAGAGTAAACAATAAAAAGGAGTTATTGGACTAACCTCTAGCATGTTCACCTGGAGGAGGGGTGTGAAATGCTTAACAAGAAGTACATTTTCACAGTTATACGAATTCTATCCTTACCTTCTAGTAATATTAATCCTTTTGGGTGTTACATTAATGAATATGCCAGACGGGCCATAGCTGAATGTCAACACACAGAGAAATAGTTACAAGGGAGCTGAGCATGCTTAGCACTATGTTTGAAGTCAGGTCAAGAGTGCAGGACTGCAAGGGATACTGAGCCACATGAACAGCACCTCAAGCGGTTATTAAAATGTTAAAAAATGCTGTTCTCAATCAGTCACTACTGACTGTATAATGCACTCCACTGCTGATATTACTAAACAGAATACGTCCTGTTTAATTGCTGCTCCCAGTAATTTTGTCTAATCATGGAAAAAAACCAGCAGGGCTAAGCTGCAATATTAAATGCACAAAGCCATGGGATTGTGTAATGCTACGTGTGTGGTGTGGTAGTGAGACAAAGTGAAAAGTAATTGGAAACAATTTCATTGGACACAGCAAAAGTTTGGCATTGCATTTATGATAGACTTCCGCGTGCAAGAAATCCATTTGTCACAATGGCAGCAGGGCTGTCTGCACAGACCTACAGTTTCTCTCTGCATCGGCAAAAAGGGGGCTGCCAAATAAGGAGGCTGTCCTGAGGAAAGGAGCTCTCTACAGCCCCCGTGTTTATTGGCAGATCCCAAATTGGACTTCAGGTATGCATTCATTTGGTTTAATCAGCAGGAATAAAGTTAGACAAACACTGTTGTTCTGATCCACTCAGCTGTCGGATTAGTCTGAAACGGCCACTGAGCACCCAGAGCAAACACATCTCTTACCTAAAGCCTTCTCTGCCATTACACTGGGTACTTCCAGAATACTCTTCCAGCTGCAGTTTGAAGTAAGAGCCCGTTTAACGAAGGGCATGGAAACGTTAACAAATAGGTGCTAGAGATACATAGGACAGAGATGATTGTGTGTGAATTACAGCCTGCTATGGCTGGACCCACGCGGTGACGGCACACAAGTAGGGATAGCTGCACGGGGCAGGCAGCCCTGCAGCTCACCTTGTACCGCCCCGCTGCAGGCACTGCAGCCTTGCAGGCTCTGTCCCTTCCACTTCCAAGAGCTGCCAGGGAGAATGAAACTCATCTTCTCTCCACTTATGGAAACGTGGTTGCCATGGGGGGAATAAGAGAGAGGAGAATCTCTTAGTAGCATAATCCGATTCAACTGAGGTTCGGCTTGCGCTGAAAACATCTGGCTTTTTGCCCAGAAAAGAGAATGAACTTTAGAGGATTTCAAGTGAGCGAGTCCCATCTTCAAAAGCATTCCTCTGATAAAGCAACATGCTCCACCAGATCTTGTCTGAAGACCTGTGTAGACTGAGGCTGCTGAGGTACTCAGCATAAAACGACATTGGCAGAAGGAATAGTTCATATAAACAGGCATTACCGACCTGAAATCTAGAAATTAAAAAAAAAAAAAAAAAGCAATTTTGAGTATTACATCTCTCTGATTTCCCTGGGGGATACTCTACAGCTTTATAACCACATTTCCCTGCTTATTACGAATGTTCCTCTCACCTTCACAGATTTGTGTTAGGTTCACACAAACCGAAATATAGAGGAAGAATCCTTGACAAAACTATGTCGAGGAAAACAATGGAGTGGGAAAGGTGAAATTTCAAATGTATGTCCCTTACAGGACTTCGTAAAATTATCGTGTAATATGTTTCCGAGAGACATGATTGATTTAAAAGATATATATATTTACCTACTTTGAGCCACTTACTTCACTTTTTGAAGTGAAATATCTTTATCTTTAGAGTAAGAAACCTTAAATCCAAGTTCACTCCATTTCTTCGGAGGGAGTCTCTCCGTATTTGAAAAAGACAAACACAGCACTGTAACAAGCCTCGCCCAGGCATGAACTTCAAGTGCACTATCCCTATGAAAAATGTATGGAGCTCTGAACTTTACAGCGACTGCCATCCCTCCCTCAGCCCCTTACGTGCCTCTGGCAGTGTAAGAACCAGGGTGTTGTTCAGAGGCGATTGTCTCCTTTACACTTTCCCCAATTCACTGAAGACGACACCGCCCGCGCCCCGTTTCAGAGGACAAGTGTACGGCCGCTCCCGGGCGCTCGCACTACGGAGGGGTGCCGTGCCGCCCAGCTGTGGTCATCAACCCACTGACTACCAAAAAAGCCCGCCCAAAACACAACTAAACGCTCCAAAGAAAACCGATGAGCTTAGTGGGGCGAAGCTTGGGGCGCCGCCGGCTCGGCTCCCCACTCGACCCCTGGCGCACCCAGCGCGGAGCTCAGCGGCCGGAGGTGGGACGGTGGCACCACCGGCAGGGCGGGACGGGACCCCCGCGGGGCCTGCACCCCTCGGCCCGGGGTCCCGCTCCGAGCGCCCCGCGGGGCTCCCGCCGCTGTGGGGGCAGCGGGGGCGCTGCCGCCGCCGCGGGCGCCCCCTGGCGGCCCCCGCCGCGCTCGCCCGGGGGCACGGCGGAGCGCGGGGGCTCCGCGGCCGCCGCACCGGGCTCCGAGCGGGCTGCGAGGGGGCTCCGCAGCCGCGCCGTGCCGGGCTGCGTCGTGCCGGGCGGCAGCCGTGCGCTTGGAGAGCGCGGGGCGGTGGCGGGCGGGGAACAAAAGGGATCGAGGCGTCGCAGCGGCGGCGGCTACGCCGGGGGGAGGCACCGGCTGGGCGCGGGGGGTGTGGGAGGAGGAGGAGGGTCGCCAAACTGCTGCCACTTCGTCGGCCGTGAGCGGCACTCGCTGGCGGCGGCAGCAGCATCCCGCCCCTCGCTGCATGGCAGCCCAGTGAGGGAGGAGCGGGCGAGGGTCTGGCGCTGCCCGGAAGCCGAGGGAGCCAGCGCCGGCGGCAGCAGCGCCCGCCGCCCTCCCGCCGGGATGCACCCCGCTCTCCGCTGAGGCGCAGCCCCGCCGCGATGCTCTCCCCCGAGCGCCACCGCCACCACCGCCACCCCCCGCCGCCGCAGCCGCCGCCGCCGCCGCACCACCCGCCGCAGCCCAGCCATGTCGTGGCCACCATCGAGAACCTGCCGGCGGAGGGCGGCAGTGGCGGCGGCAGGAGCGGCATCTCCGCGCCCTCCTCCAGCGTGCGCCAGAGGATCAGGAAAGTGCTGAACAGGTGAGGCCAGGGGATGGAGCGGGGCTCCGGCGGCGCAGCACGGCACGGCACGGCGCCGCTCGCCCTGGGGCGCGCAGGTGCCGGGGGCGCCCGTCGGAGGGGCCCCGACCCGGTCCGGCCCCCTCGGCGGGGAGGGGACGGCGGGGCACGAAGGCGCCGGCGGGGCGGCTTGCTGGGCTCGGCTCGGCTGCGCTGGCAGCGCCCTTCCCTGCGGAAGCCCCGGGCGGGCAGGGGGCGGCGGCGCGGAGCCTCTCCCGGCCCATTGTTGCCTCCGAGGCGGCGGCGTGCGGTGCCAGCCCGCGCCCTGCCCGCCGGTGCCGCTCGCACCTGCCGTGCCCGCCGTCACAGCCTCCGCAGCGGAGCCTCCGCGCCGCCCGCCTGCCCCGGCTCTCCTGGCCCGTCGCGGACAGGCGAGGGCCAGCGGGAGCAGGGAGCCGATATCCCCGCTGCCGCAGCCCGGCCGGCGGCGGAGGCGCCGCCGGGGAAGTTGGAGCGCGGGCGGCGGGGAAGGGGCGGCCCCCGGGGCCCCCGGGCGGGTCCGGCAGCAGCGGTCGGGCGCGGCCTGATGCTCCGGGGTGCCGAGGGGCGCCCTGTGGGATATTTGCCCGATTCTGACCAGCTCGCGTGGCCAGGGAGCAGCACGCTGGGCTTGCGCGAGCGGGATGCTGGCGAGAGGCGAGCTGGTCGGTTCGCCCGTGCGTGTGGCTCAGAATGCTCAGTGCAAAGATGGGAAAACTGCCGGGTACTCGCAGTGAATTGTTTCACCGAAGGCACAAGAAAACGCTGGAACCATCTTACTTTAATCCTTTATACTCACCTCTCTGCCAGTTGTTTCTGTTGCCCTGCATTTGATTAGGGTAGAGGTTTTTAGTACAAAACAGAGTCCATTCAGTGCCTCCTGTCTGAAAAGCCAGCTGGAGCCATCACTTCTGCCTAATGACTCTTACGTGCTAAACAGAGCAGTTGCAGCAATGGGATGGTGCATACCAGCGTTGGCCTCATTGTCCCAGCTTTAGTTTCAGATACGCGTAATACGGACGAGCTCCTAAACCCAGCTCTTCTGTCCCGATAGGTTTGAAGATGAAGGTCGTCGACCCTTTCAAGCTTCCAAGTGTTAAAAAATTACCGTTCTTACCAGCGTTACATTGTTTACAAATACATGAAGCTATTTGCTCTCAGGACATTGCTATTGCATGCTGTTAGTTAACGATTACCAATCTAGCAGGATTTTCCAAAGCGTTAGTTAGGGAGGAAATCTTTATCTTTTGTTATCTGAGCATGAGAAGGATTGAAAAGAAGCTGAAACAAGTAAGAGCTGCCTCAACTCAATTACACATTTTCTTCTACATGTGGATTTGTAACTCTCAGTGTAGTAAAATTCACTCAGTTTTTCAATTTGACAGTCTGTGTCATCCTAGGTATCTTGTGTTTGCAAGATCCTGCTCTCCTTTTGCTTGGTTATCCTAAGGTGTGTGTCAGTCCTGAAATACAACGCTAGAGAAAACAGGTTTTTCTCAGGGCCTGCAAGAGATAAATGAAGACGCAGTGAAGGGATCAGATACAAAAGCAATCGGTTCTCCTGTTGCAAGGAGTGTGACCTCTGGGGAGTCATCAAATTGACCACAGTTATCATGGCTAGAAGGTGTTGGATTAATTCATATAGTTTAGGTAGTTACCGTGCTTATGCGTATATATGACTCTCAGTCATAGATGAAGCATCGAATCAATATTTATTGTTCTTTAAATGTGATTGACGTGAGAATATTTATGTTGGGGTGAGTTTGTTTTCTTTTGAGTTCTTGTTTGTTTGGGGGTTTTGTTTGTTTTTTAAGGGGGAAAGGGTTGAAATTGGCTCTGGTTCAAATCTCTGTTGTAATTCACAAACTTGAATCTAGAAAGGAGATCTCCCACTGCCCAGAGGAGCACCCTAACAAACACGAGCTCAGTCACTTTTTCATGAATGCGTTCTTTTCTTCTCCTCAAACATGAAATAAAAGTAAAATTTTTTCAAATGTATGTGACTTACAGAGAAGGAGAAGACTTTTTACTAAAATATTTTAATCCTTAGCCAATCCCACAGCGTATCAATGGAAATTTTGTCCAAGTTACATTTCCGTAAATTTCTTTAAACTTTCCGTGGGAACTCATGTCTCAGTCCATGTAACATCAGGGCTTTCATCAGTACTTCTGTTGATACAGTGAAATCAATCCTGATACAGTGAAATGAATCCTGACACAATGTTTGTATTTTCATCTTTTATGGAGACAATAGCATGCAAAAACATGAGGGAAAAGAAGAAATATGTATGCCATATCTGTAAAGTAGGAGCTCAGAACAAACCAAACATTGGCTTTTCCAGTTGTTTTTCTACTGGAAAAAGGTAGCACTTTCTCTGTGCTGTCTATACTTTGTGTGCACCATTTGCTTGAGACTCATTTGTGAAAGATTCCTGATCAACCCATTGTGATGAGCTCCTGTGCTTCTTTTTTCTGCTAGACAAAGTGGAGGATCCTCAGGCAGACATCAAAATAAAAAGGTTGACAACAGCTGAGGCTGCCAGGAACCTGCTTATAGCTGGTGGAATCCTAGAATGGTTTGGGTTGGAAGGGACCTTTAAAGGTCACCTAATCCAACTCCTGCTGCATTCAGCAGGAACATCTTCAACTAGATCAGGTTGCTCAGAGTCACATCCAACTTGACCTTGAATGTTTCCAGAGATGAGACTTCTACCACATCTCTGAGCAACCTGTGTGTTTTTCACCACCCTCATTGTAAAAAACTTCTTCCTTATATCTTATCTGAATTGAATCCCCTAATTTAAAACCCTTATCCTGTCACAAGAGACTCTGATAAGAAGTCTGTGCCCAGGAGGGGACAGACTCTGATGTGGCCAGGAAGGAAACAAGACAGCAGGAGAATGGGGACAGACACCGGCAGAAAGTGAAAAATTGTTTCTCTCTCACTTTATATTTAGCAGTTTGATCACCCAGGCACTTGCTGATTCCTGAATTGCCTTTGAAGGTTCCTCTTAAAGTTGTTTTACAAGCTACAGAAGCTTATTTTACCTTCACATTCCAACCTCTCCTCTCTGTTCACTCAATAGATCCTGAAGTAATAGAGAAACACTGGAACAAACCCCCCAGGGCGTTTGAGAGAGAATACACTGAAAGCAGAGCTGTTTGACAGTAAAAATTTATTTCAGTGGTCACAGCAAACACTGCACTGAGAAAAAAGTTGGCCATAACAGAAAACAAAATTAAAACACTCAACAAAATTGTTGAACTTACTGGAATAATTTGAATATAAATTCTGGGCTGGCAGTGGTGGTGAACATGATCAAACTTCCTGTTATCCTTGAAGAAGATGTGGTGGTGCTTAGGGACATGGTGTAAGGTGGACCTGGCAGTGCTGGGCTAATGGTTGGTCTCAGTGATCTGAGAGGTCTTTTCCGACCCTAATGATTCTGTGGTTCTGAGTCGGGAGAGGGTGGCTTTGAATTGCTGTTGCATTAAGGGGAAATGTTGTGATTACAAACTGCGGATATGTTCCTGGACCTATGACTCACTCCCGTGGTCCATAAATCCCAGCTGCAGGGCGCTACCTAGTGCCTTCCTTGTGACACTTGCTGAGCAGGTGTCCCTGATTGAACCTGCCCTGCTGTATTGCAGGAGAGAGCAAGAAGAATTTTGTCTGCTTGATTGCTTGCTTCTTCGAACTTCTGTGAAGCCAAAATTGGATTCCACCAACTCTGCTTGTAGAGGACCGCTTAATGAGCAGTGACTCACCTGCTCCACATTGCCTCCCACCTATAGTGGCAAAAAAAAACAAAAAAAAAAAAACCAAAAAAAAAATGAGAAAACAATGGGGCTTGGAGTTCTGTGGTCCTCCACGCCTCCACCCTGGCACCTACGTATTTCAGAGATACCTGTCAATGGGCCTCAATTGTCTGGCTGTATTCCAGCACTGAGAGGGGGCTTGTCTCCCTTTCTTGCACTCCCTAGGTGATCTGAAGAGCAGATAATCACCTGCCAAACGCTGCCTGTGGCCCCTGAAGTCTTTTGAACTAATTTACAGGTTGATTTCATGTTGGGAATGTTGGTTATCATCTCTTTAGAGGAACTGGACAGACAATAAACATTATTGAAACACGGGGGAAGCAGGCTGCCAAACAATCTCTTTGGGGCATTCTTGCAAATTATGTCTCTAAATAAGAGCCAACAAATAAGATACCTGTTCATAAATGAACATTATCTCTGTAGTCCTGGGCACCAGGGCAAGGAAGGAAAATGTAGTTTCTGAAAGGGACATGAGTTAATATCTTTAGATGCTATGACAAAGTGATTTTAGCTAACTAAATGAGATTATTCTGTGAAACAAAAAGTACTATAAGGTGGATCTCCAGAGTAACATTTAAGGCACTGCTATTGTATTGCTTTCCTTGATAAGGATTTTTTTAGGAAGCTGGGTGACACATACCTTTTTCTGGGTTTATGCACTTCTATCTCTTAGTACTTTCTTAAGGGATACTAGCTATAAGAATCCAGCTATGTCTTATCTTGCTGTTTAAAGGATGCCTTCATAGGCTTTTTCTTGCTCTCTGTTGTTAAATGGCATTTTGTATTTCTCAGAAGTTTCCTAAGAAGTGTATCAGAATATTAGAGATATACTCAACTTAAATTAGAAAATGGAAAAAGAGTGATTTCAGCCATTCAGTCACGTGCCATCTTTTAAAAAGCTTTGTAGTTATGTTCTCTGCACTAGTGAATTGTGAAAACTTTCTCAGGAGCAGTGTCAGTCTCTCTCTGCTTCTTTGCTCGCTTTCTTACTTTATCAAATAAATTTCAACCTTGTGCATAAAGTGCAGGGTCTAATTTCAGTCTTAGGAAAAGAAAGAAAAAATAGTGTTGCTAATAAGTATAATTCATTAAGCTAGGCAGTGATTTATTGAACAAAATTATATAAACAAAAGTAATTTAGATTCTTACTGTCAGAAAGACTGGCTGTTTGGGTGCAGTCTGAGTAAAAGTTTTGCTTTTTTAGTATGTTACAAGCTCAATTCATCCCTGATACTGGAGCTGAGGAAGTTTGGCCCATTAGCTGTCTAACTTTGAACTTGAACAGTGTGTCAAATCTACTAATTCTTCAGAGATGAGAGCTCTTTAAATGGCACTCCAAGTATCAAAAGCTACAACCTAATGTTTGTTTTTGTCGTTTGTTTTTTTTTTCTAATAACATGTAGCTACACAGTAAATCTGATAGAGGGGTTTAAGTACCAGAAAGAATCTGAATAATACTGAAATGAGACAATGTGTTACATTGCCCCAAAGTAGTAATGTCTTTCAGCTGATCAGAGAGGCAAACAAACCAAATAATTGATGGCATTTCCTTAATGAGAAGCAACTCAAGGATCAAACATACCATTTTTGAATCCAAAAAAAAGTGAGTATTCGTGACCTTCAGTTGCTTTGGTTTCTTCAAAACAAAAGAATTTGCTTCCTTTGGGATTTTTATTCTTTAAAAGTACAAATAGCTTCTCGAAGTTCACCAAGAATAACAGTGACTGTAGAAGAATGAGCCTGAGCTCAATTTAGATAGCTATAATTCTCCTTTTAGGTAAAAATATTTATACCATTCTGAAGTAAGTTAAAGAAAATTAGTTCAGAGCATAGATAAAGCAACTAGGTTGGCTTTCTTATATTCTTTTTGGTCGAGGAAGTGAGAAGGTCATATCTGCCCATAGGAAAGCATCCTGACAGAGGATATAGAAATCAAGTGTTCAAAAATTGTCCGCTGTTTCCTTTTGTTTACTTACTGTAAGCAAGTGACCTCTACAAATGACTCTGTTCCTAATAATTTGGATGCATAAGGATGTACCTGTAGAATGTGACAAAAAGATGTTCTTCCCTTTCCTCTCCAAAGAACTGATGTCAGTGAATGCTCACTTACTTTTTGGCGTCATATTACACTTAAAATGCTTTGATTTAGGAGCAAAGATGAGCTAAAGTACAGAAAACTTCCATATTGTTGCTGTAGCATGCACTGGAAAACCATCCAAGTATGGTTTCAAAGTTTCTGAGTGTGATTTCCTAACAGGTTTAGAAGCCAGGATTGGGAGGCTTTGTCCCCCTTGCCTCGCTTTTGCTCCTGAGAATTTGCACGTAAGGAGATACAAGCCTTGCCTGTCCTGTTCTGAAATAGGAATTGTTTAGTGTGATTTGATGTGATAAGTGCACTGTAATACAAACCCAACAGTCCACATACTGATTGGGAAAAGCCTTTCCCTAGGAGAGGCTATTCGGCAGGGCGAAATATGGGGGTGTTTTCTGTCTACCTATGACATTCAAAATGCCGGTACTTATTGGGTGCCTGTCTGTAACTGGGAGTTTTTGACACTGGATGTGCTGCGGGCTTTAGGAAGAGGTTACTGCCTCTTGAACTAAGGGGATTTCAAAGGCGCAGCACCGTAAATGGCTCCATAGAGAAAGAGGGAGGAATGGACAGAGTGGTTCTTATGGGATGGACAGAGCAGCTTTAATGTGCTAATGAGGGGAAGGCCAGATGCCAGCAGCGATCAGAAGGGCTCTTTGTGGCTCTGTCTCTTTGGAGATGGCTGTAGTCTCTGTCCTTATCGGGGTTGTTTCTGCAGGGAGAGGGAAACACTGGGGCTATTAGTGAGGTGTTCCCTTCCTTTAAGTCAGCAGATAGCCTTACAGATCAGCACTTGAATACTGATTAGGGCTAATTACCAAGAAAGCTTAGGAAAAAGAAGTTGCTGAAGAAGCTTTAAAAACTACAAAAAATCCCCCCCCTCCCCAAACCCAACAACAACAGAAATCTCATGCTCAGAATCTTGTGAGCTGAGCTCCAACTCAGCTGAAATCACCTGTTGCAAGAATAGCTACATGGGGACTCATAAATTGCTATGACTATAAAGTGTGTAAGTATTGGTGGTTCTGAATTTCATGTTGTGAACTGTCTAATCTACCTGTCTGTGTTTATTTATGTCTGTCATCTGTCTCACTGAGTTTTTTACTGAAAACACACCAGTTTTGAAGCATGTCTTTCAGCTTTCTCTGACTTGCTTTTTCTCATGATTTAAGAAAACATTTCTTCAATACATATTCACTCTCCGTCATTTTTCTCAGAGACACCAAATGACTGAGATAGCAGGTTTGACTCCCATGCATCCACATTCTCCTCAGTACTGGAGCTAAAGAGCCAGAGATACAGGAGGGAGCGTCCCCACAGCCTGGATGTGCTCGGTGAGAGCACCTGTACAGCAACACTGTGCCATGCAATTGCAAGAAATGTGACAGCTTTTTTGGATGTGCCATGGTACACAGGGATAACCAAATAATTTCCTGGGTGAGGTGGATGATCTCATCAGAAAGGTCTGTCCACAAATGACTCTATGTATGTGCCACAGTAAAACAATTAGGGACACTTGGTAAGACAGCCTTCTGTTTGTAGCCGATGCAGTAATTTCAGTCCTTAATTTCAGTTTCCTCTTGGTATGGTGGTCAGTTGCTTCCTTACAGTACCTGTTTCCCATGTGATGTGAGAAGCCACACTCCACCTTCAGATAAATCTGATCTGTGGCAAGATAAGAGCTGGATAGCGAATCTTCTCGTTTGCTGTAGCTTTTTTTTTTTTTCTGTTAGAAAATGTAGATGAGTCAAAACCTTGTTAAGAAGGATTGGACTTTCTCAAGACTGCATGGTTAGTAAAATTTCTTATGTCCAGACTGGATTTTTTTTGGATGGAGAATGAGTAAGACTTCATGGTAACATGGTGAAGGGAGTACTTAGGTAGGAGACCAGGTTTAACTCTGCTTTGCTGCATGTCTGAGGGCTGCTGTGAACACACAAACTTTGAGGTTCTCTTAGGATGAAGAACTTCAACAGGTTGTGGTTTTGTCTTAATGCAAAATATAAAGTTTTAAAAATTAAAAGTTTGGAAATAGAAGATGCTTTGTTGCCCAGCGAATCTCCCAAGACATTTCAGGCTTCAAAGTATTAATTTATGAAAGCACACTATTCTTGAAACAGATTCCTGCCTCTCTAATACAGATACATTAAGTAATTTATGTCCAGTAGCAAGCCCATAATTATTAACTTCCAAACCCTCATGTTAATTGCAACTTGTAAGCCATTATTAGCTGATGATGGAATGAAAACAAAATTTGAAACATTTATAGTGATGGCCATGAGTTTACTTAGTCCTCTCTGGTGTTCATTTGTCAAAGAAGCTGTTGTGCATGTGGCCAGAAGCCTGCTTCACTGCATGTTATTGGGCTGCACTGATTTTAAAAGGGTGCTGTCTTCTGTGCCACATTGATTCTCATTACTTTTCTCATCGGGGAAGTGTTTTGATGGGACTTGACTTATTCTGCTTTCCATTTGGTAGAAATGGAAAATGAGTTAAGAGGAGACTAAATGTTTCCCCCTTTTTAGTGAAATGGAGAGGAAGCCATTGGCAGCATGGAAGAGAGAGCGCAGAATCTGTTCCTGCTCTGATACCTCTTCATCAACCTCTTCAAAGAGGGAGAGAGCTCCACAGCTCCTCTCCTGGATCTCTCAAGGCTACTAAAATTCTGATCCTTAATGTAGCCTTCGATTGTCTCACTGAGACCTTTTCAGGGGAAGGGGGAGTTTGAGGGAGTTGGGATGGGCTGAATGAGAATGGAGGTACAAGGTAGAAGTGGGGTAGTTCTCTCTGCCTTCTTTTGAAGAGAGGAGGTAGATGTCTAACTCTTTCAGAGGAGGCCTGAGGTGAGTCACTGAAAGGTAGGGCCCAAATGCTGCAAGGAGGAGTAAGGCATAAGCTGTACCCTACCCTATGCTTTCTGTTTTTTACCAAGGTTTTGGTCTTTGTCTACCCAGGTGCCCCTGTGGCTTTCCCAAGGTGCAGTATTTTTCTGCATGGATCTTTTTGGGGTTTTTGGTCCTATGATGGTGAGACAAATGCTAGAAAATACTTACTAAAATTAAATAAATTGCCTTGTGATTATTTTAAGGCCAGTTTTTTTTTTATGGAGTTTAAATAGCTCTGTATTTTCAGTGGCCTCTGCAGCCTGATTTAGGCCATTTGTCTTCTGAAATCAATTCTTACTAGAAGCTGAGCGCCACAATGAAACTAAGTGTTTCTTTCCTATTGCTTCTTTTCCTTTTCTTTCTCTGCTGCTGCTGCTACAGACATGAAATTCTTTTGATTATGTTTTTTTTAACTCCCTGCTGCCAGTCTACAGAGGTCTGTAGGGACTGTCCTGGGTAGATTGAAAGTGAGGAAGGACAGCAAATAGCAAGTCGGCTGGGCAGAGTTGAGCAGGGAGCTGGAAAATGTTTTAATGGGTATGGAATTTGATACTTGAAGAAACTTAAACTTTAATGTTGTAGATATAATTTTCTTTGGGCTGGGTAGGAGGACTAAGTACTGTCAGGCAGAGAAAATTACCAAGCTTCATCTACCGAAGTGGGGAGAAAGCCAGCACCCTGATGTATGTCGTGATCAACTGAATGGCATCCTTTTCCTGCATAACTTACCCGCTATGCACATGTAGCTTCCATTCAGATTTTGGGTACTTGACCCCCAGTGCTGGGTGCCTGATGTGCTGATGGGGATGCTTTGTAGAAAAATTACTGGTTTTTTTCTGGAATTTAGAGATTACCATTTGCAGAAGTGCTGTCCAGCTTGTCCCAGAGCAGACAACCACCCTTGTGTAGCCCTGGAGACCCTGTTCTATTGTGTCCTCTTCATATTCTTCTACCAAAGATGCTTTGCTTTGATTTAGTTCTTGCAAGCATTTTTTTTGTAGAATACTTCAGTGGAGTTTTTTGGGTCCAGTTTGTGGTGGGAGAATCATGTATTTGAAGACATTCGGTAGATTCCAGGATATTTAGAGGACTTAATCCAGAAGCACAGGGGCAAGGTGGTCTTATGATTGTCATACATGTATGAAGGCACACTTACTGGCATTGAAAATGAAAATTTCAGGTTTTCTCTCATTTAAACAAAAAGGTGACAGCAGAACTAGAGTTCAGTAGCAGAAATGCACTCAGGAATTGAGGCAGAGCGCTCAGGGTAAGGCGCAGTGCCATGTGATGGTGGTTGAAGGGTTTGCCAGAAATGGAAGAATTACGCTGGATTTGTATTAACCAAGTGAAACCTCTGGCATTCAGAGTTGCTCCACCTCTAAAGCAGTTACTTGAGTTTAAAACACCAAATAATTTCCTGGTAATTCACTTCGAAAAAAGGTCTCTTTGTCCATGACTGTGTAAATATGTGAGATCTTTTAGGATGAACTACAAGTTACCCAAATTCAACATCCCATTATAAATAATGAAATTCTAACTAATTCTAGCACATTCTAACTCGTAGAAGAATTTCCGTTAGATTTGATGTCTGAAATTGTTCATATATATCAATTTGGTATGTATTACTGTGCTAATGGAACTTATTATTACTCAGCTAGATTAATTTATTAGATTTATCTTCACATTACAGCCTATAGATGTATTGAGACATGAGCCCACAGAATCAATACCAATTTCTTTTCTCATTTATGAATGTTCTTACTAACATCCAAAATACTGTTATACTCTGAATGTATATATGAAAGTATTTAGCTGCCATTTATTTTGAACCATACTCTCTGACAATTTTAAATTTGTCTTTCTTCCTTGTCCTTTAATGATTATTTTTTTCCATGTATGTGGGCTCTGTTTAAGCAAAATGACATGCATCAACCATCAAATGAGTCATGATCATACTCTGGTCACTGCGACTAATCAGCAACTTAGGTGCTTGCAGGATTAGTGCTCTGAGACCAGACCTAATCTTTGAGATGCGTTTTGGCTGCTGTTCTGTGTGACAGGCCCGAAGTAGGAGAGGGAACAAAGGTGCGAATGTAACTTGCAACTAAGTTGCCTGCCACATGTAGTGTGTTTTCCTTTCAGCAGCGACCACAGTGCATTTTTCTTTCAGAAACAGCTCTATTTGACTGAGAAGCAGTAGCACAGACCAGCTGAAATGGATAACTGATGTGGGGCTTGTTTGCCTACTTCCAGATCTTGAGCATTAGACAGGAGCTGTTGAAAGCTCGTGGTAGGAAGTGACGGAGGGAGAAAGCTATACGATCACCTCTGCCCATGCTGCCAGTTCAGGACTTGGTAGACAGAACTGATGGTAGGGAGAGATAAGTTTTCAGGCAGTTCTGGCGCTGGAATTTCTGTTCTGATCACAGCACCAATGGTGCTTGGGGATAATGCCCTTTCTTCCTCTAGATGGACCAGAAATGTTCTCTAAGTCTTGGGAAGACAATTGCTGAGACTGGTTGATCTCAGCTCAGCCAAAACAGCTCACCAATTGTTTACATGGAGGAATCTCCAGCAGCTGCATACACACAGAGATAATGTTTCATCCAGTGGTCTGTAAGGTGAAACTCTGTAAAAGTAAGTCTTCTCCAGACAGCCTTTCTTTGTTGTTTTCTGATAAAAGTTGCTGCATCCACTGAATATACTGCTTATCTCACCACTTTTTGGCCTTAACTGTTGCTGCTGTGGCTTCCACATTTGCACTGCTGCAGTTACTGGGTATTAAAAGTTCAAGCCCGATAAACAAAATACAGCATGCACAGAAAGACCAGTCAGGTGATAAAGGGAAACTGAGGGAAAAAATCACCCCCAAAACCATCATATACAAGTATTATCAGAGTTAGAAAAATGGGGAGATGCCCTATGAATACTGGCTGTCTGATCCATTCATGGAGTTTAGGACCAAAGCCAGAGCGTGATGATTTGTGTCATCCTGACTGTGCTTGACTAAAAGTTGCAGCAGAGCTGGTGGACAAAATGCAGCTCAACCAGACTGTGGCAGGGCAGGGCAGGACAGGGAGGGTGGGCTTTTGCCTGTTTTGTTTTCATGAAAAGCTGTATTGCGGCAGCAGATGAGGGGAAATACTGTGTTCTAAAGAACTTGGGGAGAAGTTACATACAGTAGCTCCTGATTTACAGTCCAAGATCGGACACCAATTGGTTTCTTGGCCCTCTGCAAGTCTCTCAACCTCCCTGGGTCTGGTTCGGCACCTGCAAAATGAGGATAATTAAACTTAACTATCTGGAAGAGTTGTTCATTAGTTAATGCTTGTAAAATGCTATACACTACTATAAAATACAGCATAGTACTCAGAAGCATCTGGTCTATAATTACTGTAGTGCTTCTCTGAAACTTTATGGGCCAACTTTGCCAAGAAATAAAATAAGTAATATGTGCACTACATGTAGGCCTTAGGAGATGAGGGAGAGACATCTAACTTTCCTGAGGTACCTCCTGTCAGAATACAAAGGGAGATTTCCCAAGAGCACCTGGAGTGGCCTGGCACTGAAACTGGTGTCAGATGAAGCTGGGACTGCAAAGTGAGGCTTTGGCAGGTGATAGAAGAGCTCCTTGCTCTAATCCTAACTTCTCATTTCTATTCTTGACCCTGTCCCCAGCTTCTTCCCCCTTTATTGTGCTGGTGGAGCTGTTTGCAGAGTGGCATGGAGAAACAGGTTCAGATGGGAAAAAAATGGGAAAATCATCACAGAGGTTTGAAAGTGTGTTAGTGAGCTAAACTTTCTTCCTGACTCCAAAGATAAGTTTTGCTGACTTCACTGAGGATGTGCATGGCAGCATAGAGAGATCATTTGGTGAAGAGCTGATCCTGGCTGAAGCTCATCAATCACGCTGTGTGAAACTCTGCTAACAAAAAAAGGGAGCAGCTAAGGATATGCTGGAGATAAGCCTGTAATAAATTCTGAGATTTGCATCTTGATGCTATTCCTTGAGATACGTATGACGTGAATATGTGCACTATATGAACAATGGACATGCATACACA
Source organism: Pyrocephalus nanus (assembly GCA_038380795.1). Classification (NCBI taxonomy): domain Eukaryota; kingdom Metazoa; phylum Chordata; class Aves; order Passeriformes; family Tyrannidae; genus Pyrocephalus; species Pyrocephalus nanus. Next base: position 49,738,076 of record CM076260.1, read on the forward strand.
CATACTGATTTGGTTTAATAGGAGATTGTTTAAAAAAAATAAATAAAGCAGTGGTGGAGGAAAGAAACCATTTTTAAATCTGCCACTCCTTCACTGATGCCTAGAAATTGTTGGGAGATGGTCATGAGTCACCTGATGTGAAGATTCAACCACTCAGTCATTTCACAGAGCTGGGTAAGATAACCAGGAGCTAAGGCTGAGGAATGAGTTTGTTCTTAATTCAGTTTCGTGAACTGCCAAAAGGAGGTCTCACTTCTGTCCCCTCTGTGCTCCTGGCCAAATTGCTCCTTCTGCTTTTGCTAAGACAAATCTGGTTTCTGTCACATCTCACAGTCAGCTCACTAAAATCACAGATAATTAACCTGGCTGAAAAAGGTTGCTGTTGTAGCTGGGTTTTTAGTTGATTTTGGTTGGACTAATGCCTGGACTGATGAAAGAAAGGAGGCTGTGAACAAGGAATAGGGAGGAGCAAGGGCAGAGGAGGTGGGAAAAACAGGGTGTGGAGGTAAACTGTAAAGAAGGAAGGGAAAGCAAATCATTCAGTGGTCTCAAGCTTTTGTTTTTCATCTGTTTTGTAATACCATGTCTGGCTTGTTTCCAAAGTCCTTAGCTTCCTGCTGCCCATATTGTCCTGCTGTCTCCAGTGTTACAAACCCTAGTGCTCATGTTCCTGAGAAGAGTGGTGATGAACACATGTGAGACCTCTTGAGTATTGACAGCTGATAAACAATCAGCTGTAGCCAATTCCCCACTCAGATGGGGGGAAATGATGTGATTATACCCAGAGAGGAAAAAGAAGGTGGCCAGACATTGGTTAGCACAGGTCTGAATAGAGCTAGTGAAAAAAATTGTGCTGTTAGACATGTATGTACTTGCTGTGTGCTGCTGGAAGTGTAATGCAGCCCTAAACTGACAATAGTCTTCTTTGTTACACATTAAATTGACTTATTTTTAGGCAGGCCTGAGTTCAGTGAGGATGGGCATTTGTGAAAAACCTTCATATAAGCATGCTATGTGCTTCCCTTATCCCTGATGTAGCTCTTTCATAGTAACTAAAAGAGAGGCATGTGTTCAGCGGGTCTAAAATCATTCTATCTAGTGTGCAACACTGCTCCTGTGGGATTTGCGACTCACTTCTGCTTCTCTCCCAAAACGTGCAGTAAACTTCTTTGCTGCAGTTGATTACAAAAATAGGCAAATCAGTGGCCACTGGACTGGTTTGTCTCGCTTTCTTTGATGGCATGTGATGTATTGTAGCATTCTCCTATTTGGTACATATAGCTGTTTTTATTTGGCTGATGTGACCTTGGAGGTTTATTGCTATTCCTTGTCCCCTTTCTTTTTAGAGCCAGCAGTGCACTTGCTTTTCCAAAAGCTGTGCCTTTGAGGGAGTCCTCTGATTTACAATCCCATAGCTTCAGTTACCAGAATAATTTCTTAAGAGCAAAATATCCACCAATTTGATCACCTCGGGAATGATCACGAGACTGTACTGACGTAGACACTTTTCTGGAAGCATTTTTTCTGTTAGTCCTGCTTCCCAAATCGATCCTGTATCCTCCTAGCTTTTCACTTGTTACATTTTCACTTGCAGTACTGTTGTGGAGAGGTGTTGCACAGTTCCGATGTATTGCTTCACAACAACATCATCTCTCCAGCAGCAGGTAAAGCTGTTGTATTTGGAGCACCAAAATCACAGGCAAACAGAGGGAGGGAGGAACAGGGGTATTGCAGAGAATAATAAGCATAAAACACTACGGCTCTGTACTGTGCCAGGAGAGAAATAAAGGATTAACAAATCCAGACAGAGACTATCTCCCATTGTTCGATTCTTCATTGTGATTCTATCGAATAAAGATGGAAGTGATAATAGAAATTCCAGATCAGGGCCCAAAGCCTCTTTAGGTTGTCACTTCCTCTTAACAAGAAAAAAAGTTAAAAAAAGGGAATGGGACAGTGTGCTTTATCCAGCTTTTAGCAAATATGAGGTGGTGCCTAAATGTCTTGCAAAATTAGTTTTATGAGCAGATTACCACTTTCCAGTTCCCCATTTTAGGACACTGCTCTTTTGTGACTTGGGTCAGAGGGTTGTATTTTTGTCTATATGAGGAACTGAATTTGTCATTATTTATAGGTCTTTGTGTTAACATCATTATTTTTTTGTGAAAGCAAGTTTGGCCATTGGACAGCTGTTATACTTTCTTTTTGTCTTATGCTTTAATGCAGGAATTTCTCTGGTTCATGGTTCCCCTCTCTTCCTTGGGGTACTCCGACTGTTTACTGGGGCTGGTCTTGTTTTAGGAAGCTTAAACCATTAGTGTTGCCACAATCTTACTCTTAGGTAAAGTTCTAAGATCTTGTAAATAAATACAATCCAGGTTGGTATCTGATTAAAAAAAACCCTAACCAAACAGAGAAATAATCCCACACACTGCATGGGCTAGTGGAGTGACCATGTTCAGACTGGGAAGGGGGCTGTTAATAGGAGTATCTGTTTATTTTTAAAGAAAACAAAATAACAATACACTTATCCCCCCCCCCCCCCCCCCCCAACACCCCTTCCCTCCTGGGGAAAAAAACCAAAACCCCACCAAACACAGCAACTTTACTACAGGGCAATATACAACAGTTTGTGTTTTGATACCAAAATGAGTGACCAGAAAGCTAGGGAAGAAGCTATCAGGTAAATTCTGCCAGTGTTTGTATCCCAACTGTTGGGAGTGGAGAAATGCAACACAACAAAAACCTCTGTCTCATTCTGCCTGTCTGTCTCTAAGTATGCTTCTGTAGCATAGAAATGAATTGTCATGGAGGGAAGGACCTGTTTCTTTGCTGCTTTAGTGTTTACTAATGACTATGGCTCTGCTCAGATTTCAGGTAGGCCAGTGAACGAGCTAGCAGGTGTGGTTGTGGTATAACCACACTGGCTGTTTTTATAAACTCAGTGATGGTGATGTACTGAAAGAGGTGGGAAATCTGTTTTCTGTGAAAGACTTATGGTGAAGAAAATATATCATCAGTGCAGGAAAAAGTGGTACATCAGCTCTTAGGATGAATTCCTACCTGGAATCAAAATATATTGTACCCTCAGTTCTGTTTTCTTTTCCTATCTGCCGTTTCCCCTTTCCTCCTTCTCCCCCTACGTGCAGTTTCCCTCTGCAGCCACAGAAGCACCATGGTTTCAAGATTTCCTGTAAAGGAAGGGGGAGTATGGGGAGAGTTCCCCATGCTTGGTTAAGAGGGTCTATTATAGAGGATTAACTGCGTCCAAACAATGAAGCCCCTCGAGAAGCCCGTTACCCTTTTGAGATGCGTGTGTGGGTAAGAGGGCACACTGATGTCCCTGTATCCCAGCCCAAGTGCGTGTAGTGTGATGCCCTGGTTGCCATGACAATTAATCGCGGCTTTTAAGGGCTGGTGTCGACTACAGATCCCTGTAAATTGCCTGGAAGACTAGTTAAAGCTGCTCCTTAGGCACCTTTATCTGATTTTACCCAGGAAGATGGGATGGAGAGTTTTTTTTTTCTTCATACTTTTAAAAAAAGGCAGAATAACTTGGTAGATGCTGTTGGACTGGCTTTCACTTTCCTGGGCTTGATGAGAGCTTTTGTGACGAACAATTGCAAAATAGACAGGGTTGTGCTTCGTCCAGCTCTGTGCATGTAGTCTCCATGTGATTGTGCATACCTGGGAGATAGAAGAAGTATAGTCTTAAAGAGACGTGCATGGCTTTTTTTTTTTTTTTTTTTTTTTTTTTTGTATTGGAAGGTTTGCACTGGGCAATTATTATGTATGTCTTTGGTTTTTCTTTGTGTCTTATAAAAAGAACAAGAGGGAATTACTCTCTGCTGTATCAAGCAGAGCAAGACTGTGTTCTGCATTTCCCTGTTTACATAGGCAATGTGAGAGAAATAGATGTTTCCCATGTCATTAGTCCAGAAACCTGAACAGTAGTGAATGCAAAGACTTCTTATAAGTCTTCCTGTAGGTTAAAGCCCCGTTCATTGGAAAGGCAGTCCTAATTTTCTTAGTACATTATTAAAATGGTTGGAAAAATCTGTCCAGAAGTTTGAGAAGGTTTTTTTCTTCCTTGAAGGCAATAAAGTCTCTGTTGCCTTTAATGTTGCTTCTCAAGGAAAAAAACCAAACAAACACAAAACCAAAACACTAAAACCAATCTCCATGAAGGGAAACAAGTTTAAAGGAATAAGTTATCAAATGCACAATATTCTCTCTTAACCTTAAACAAAAGGACAACTATGATTCAGTCTCTCTTTTTTTTTTTTTTTAAGTAAATGTCACCTTGATGCATACACATTCGTATATGCAACATATGTCTGGAAACTTACAATTACTTTTACTGGAGATAGTGGGTAAGATGTTGGCATTCTTTGGTATGTCAGATCAGAGTCAAATATGCTAAAATAGATTAGGTAACTTTGATTATCAAAGTGTTAATAGTTTTGTGCACTCAGTGCATGCTATATATCCTAGTTTTGGGTGATTAGTTTAGTTGTGTTGGTCACAGAGATAGCAGTATACCATTTACAGGACCATAGGTGCATAGTACTGGCTTACTGTATTTTTGGAATTTCAGTACACCGTGAGCATTGGGTACTACTGTTGATAATTAAACCATGGCTAAAGAAATAGTTCTGTTTCATTTTGCATATGACAAATCACTGCAATCTTCCACAACTGGTCAATCTGGGGCAGCTTCAGGACAAGTAATCAAAATGAACCCAACCCAGAGTGTGTGTCTCTGCAGCCATTGCCTCTATCCCTTATCAAAGAGTTTCAGATTGAAAGTGTCCAGGATTGCTGTTCAAGGCCTTCAGGCTAAGGTCGTGTTTACTCAGTTTGTATCCTCCAGGATCAGCTTTCCTGTGTGGAACAAAACCCAGTTAAATAAAAAGCAGTCCCCTCCCTTCCTTCCTTCTCATGGCGCCTGTGAAAATCCCTTTTCTCAGCTCTGCGTTCTTCTTGGTCAGCGGAGAATAGTGAAAAGCCCCGAGGCAGGTAGCGTATTCGAGGTAGTACCTGTTCTCCTTACTACTAGCCCTGGAGGTACTAGTCTGAGAAGTTAACATCCTCTGACCTTGTCTTGTCTTTGACAGTCAGAACCCCCTCTTGGCATCCAGAATGAAGGTTTGCAGTGGAGGTGAGATAGAGCGGGTTTCAGTTCCTGCTGTACCTGTAGAAGTTCTGCATCCAGGATGATTCTGCTGATCCAGAAAAACAAAGATTTGAACTTTGGTATGCCCACACCCGTGCTGCTGCTGGAACTACCAAACTGTAGCCTCTTGCACTGTTTTTCCCGTGAAACTTTGTTGAAGCCAGTGTTTTATTTTTTTTCCCAAAACAATGTGTTTGGGTTTTTTTTTCTCCCTTTAATGCAATGTAATGCAACAGAGGTATTTTTGCAATGTAATGCAACAGAGGTATTTTTGCTTCAGGCACCCCTGCGTATGTAAAGCAGTGCTTGCCTGAGGATGTCGGTGGATCACACAGGTTCTGAGTGTTGTGCACTGCACTGTATTTAGCCATCATCCTGTATTTTACCAAAGTCCTGAAAACTTCTTTTCATCCTTCTTCATCCACTGTAGTGCCAGGACTCCCCTCTGTAGTAATAGTGAGACAGGTTCTCAGGGCCTCTCTTAAGTGACGCTCCCCCAGGTCCCAGTGGGATTGTCCAGGGAGGCTGATGGAGGCTGGGCGGAGATAGCCTACCACAGAAAGCCATCTTTCTGCCATCTTTCACTGGCAGAAAGCTCAGACTGCTCTCCAGTTACAGTATCTTGAAGCCCAGCCAAATAATATATGACAGTTTCTTTACCTCTGCTGGCAGCACAAGAAGAAACTAGCTCATGTTTGATACTACCCTGAGTTTTCACTACTAAAACTCCTGGGTTCCTGCCACCTCAGGGCTGCCAGTCATCTGGCTGGAGCCACTGTGGTACATGGCAGGAGCTGCTGCCACCACTTGTGTCACTGCCACCAGCCATGGCCCTGCTCTGCTGTCATGGGCTGGATTTTGCTCTGAGCCCTGCAGCATCGTGCCCCTTTCACCAGCCCTGGGAAACTATTTTATTTTATTTCTTTTCCTTTTGAGTCTTTGATTTTGTGAAGCAGTAGTTATTGTCTGTTTTCCCCTGCTCCCTGTGTGGCTGCTGTTCCCTTTGCCCCCTCACCTTCAGCTTTCCCTTCTTTCTTCTCCCCGGCTTGGCTGCCTCTTCTTCTTGCCCTTCCCCACAGAATAAGATATTCTTAGGCTAGGGTCAGATGCTCAGGTCTTTTGGGAAAAGTAGTTCAGTGTTCTGAGACTGAAATAGCACAGTGGCTTTTTAGTGCCTGCTGGGAGGAGTCACTAGCCTGTATCATTTCGCCTGACTTCTCTGGGCTCTCATGGAGTTATTCAGCCTTACTTAAACATGCATGCTTGAAGGGGCTCAGAGGAGCAGAAGTGAGCTCGGTCTATTTTCCCATGGCTTTAATCTGTATAGAATGTCTTACAAAAGCAACATGACTAATTAAAAATAAATACAAACTTACCTTAAGGTTTGGGTTTTGCGATTGAGATTGTTCAGTGTGGTAACCATTGGGTTGTAAATGATGTCTTTGTGGCAGCAGCTTCATGAGCAGGGCTTTGCACTGCTGTTGTGGTGTCATGCGCTCAGGGCTATGGATCTTCCAGCTGCAGAGGAAACCATGTGAGGCACAGTGTCTCCTCTAGTGAAGAGCAGTTTTAACTTAGCAAGGATATACTGAAATCTGTTATTTGTAGCTGGCAAGATTAATGCTGTAGTGGGATAATTACAAGGTAGTGGTATGAACACAGAACAAAGCCTCTTCAGTTTTAACCCACGTTCTGACATGCAGTCCCTGCCTCTTGAACAAGGCATTTCCCAGGTTTGCTTTGAATTTTCCCCCTCGGATGCAAACACCAGCCCTACCCTCTATCAGGAGACTTGGACCGTTTAATGAAAAAAACAGGAAGATATTTATCGATGCTTCTAATTAGTATTGTAAATACAGACTGGCAAGGAGAGTTAGAGGCTAGAAAGCCATGACACACATATGGAAGAGTCTCTTCCAGCTCTTGCTGAAAGCTCAAGAAAACATAAAAGGGCAATGTAATTGGGACGCTGTTGAATTATGTATAATATTGGCATCAAGTTCTCTATTAGTTTAATTTTGGTAATGCTTTCTTTCTTGCCAACAGAATAGTCTCTGTAAATAAGCTACCTCCTTGTTTGCTTGCATTCCCTGATTATATGCAATTATCCCTTGACTGTTACGACTTTTTAAATTAATACTGAGCTCAGATGGGTAGGTATTCTAGGATTGCATCTGAAATATGAATTGCTTTAAATGACCAAATAAATGCACATGCTTCAACCCCCAAAATGGGAAAAGCCATTCTACTGGCAGCTACACTGCCTTTCTTCAGTTTTTGTACTACTGGAATCACTTGCCAAAATAAGAATGCTCTCTGACATAGGCTGTACCCTTTTAACAGAGGTAAAATGGAGAGTTAATTTTTCTATGAACATAGTATTTCTAGAGCTTTTGCATTTTAAAGTTGAGCTGGTAACATTATAACAAACCCAGGCAGAAGGTTTTTGTCCAGCCTCAGATCCAGACGTGTCTGCAAGTACATTTTTTTGCCTACTTCGCAGATCACATCCTTTGCAGCACATCCACATCCTCCTTAACTTGTTGAAATGTCTGTTCTGTGTCTTAGTTCCATGTCTCTGAGGCACTGGTATCTTTACTGCTTAAGAGATGGAACACGAATTTCTCCCTTGTCAGAGTTAAATAGCAATCTATAAATGCAGTGGTCTGGCCTTGATATGATAGCCTAATATATGCATTCATAAGCCCAGATAAATAAGACCGGGATTCAGACTTCAGGGTATGGAAATCTACAGCAGAATATTACTTGGGCAAAGAGACAATAATTGACAAACTAATGCTCACTGCAGTTAATGAACCTGAAATTTCAGTCTTAAATATTTGAAAAAGATTGACTTCAGCATATAGAAAATAAAGATCCATGTGGAGCAATTTAGAAAAAAAGTGTGTTTTTTTGTGAAACTTGTAGAGTTGGGCACTACAGAAGTAGGAGAATCAACAATCACTTCTTATGTGGTGTCTGAAGGTGGTAAAAAACCATAACATAATAACATAATTCTCAAGTGTTTTGGTATCTGTGTAGAGTGATGTGGCATACTCATGAAAAGCAGCTTCAACATAAAACCTACTTGTTCATCATGGCCTATAGTAATATGCTTAACACAAGATTTATTAACTTCCTAAATAAAACATTACCTTTCCATATTTTGAGTTGAATTTTGCTGGCTGATTTAGGATAAAAATTAGCCTCGAAATACATTGAAAGAGATCTCTACCCTCCAATGTGTCAAAGATAGATTTATTCCCCCAAAGCTCCCTATTTTTTAATTAACTTTACTCTTTCCTGCCTTTACGAGAAGCTTTTGTGATATTATCTTTTTTGCAAAGTTCCTAGCTCTGTGTTGTCTTGCAATGTTCTCTCAGAAAATAGGTTGTATTTATTTTGGGGTAGGAACACTGAAGGATGTGAAAGAACATGTACCAACTAATCTGTGTGTCCTACTCATTTTTATATTTAAGGGACAAATCTTCAAAGTCTTACTTCCTTGAGCTGTAGCAGAAGGCATTTGAGATATCTCAAAAAAGACATAATTAGAACTAATAGGATAGATACAAAAATAGAGTAAAATAGGGTAAAATAGAGAACAGGGCTCGATGGTGCTATCCATTTGAATGTAGACTGATCTTTCACAGAGGAAGGGATACCATCCAAACTAAATCACAGAAAGCCCTTCCAAACCCACTTGGTGGAAATTGTTCTCTAACGATGGGAGAAAAACATCCTTTGTAGCTCTAACATCTGTGATTTTTTTTTTATTTTATTTTTTTTATTTTTAGCTTTTTGTCAAAACCAAAATGTCAGAGTTAATAAAAAAAGGAACGAAGGATTTCTATTTTGTGTCTAAACGTCACAATAGATTACTTTTTTTTTGTTTCCCTTGGTGCAGGGTATGTTTTTGCACAGGCATCATTCCCGTGCACGGGCAGGTACAAGACCCCGAGCAGTGGGCTCTGGTTGCCCTCCACAGAGTCCCCCCATGCCCTTGCCCTCCGAGTGGTGATGGGGATTAGAGCGTCGTCCCAGACCGTGGCTGGCCTCCCCCCACGAGGGTTTCCCATGAGCTGAGCAGCTCCTTGGCGGCTGCCGCGGGGTGGGAGCGCGTACGGGAGACGGGGCACTGCTGCAGCTCCCGCGCCTTTGATGTGCTGCTGGGCTGCTTTGTGCAGCGTGGTCTTCTGGTCCCCCTCCTTTGTGGCACCTAAACTGCGATTAAAGCCTCAGTGACTGTCCCTCCGCTAGGCAACGGGGGAACAGCGCCTGGAATCCGCTCAGTTCATTGATAAAACTCGAGCCTGAAAGAATGATGATGCTTTTGTGCGAGTGCATCCAGGCCTCTGCAGCAGCCTGGCCGCCTCCAAATTCTGCTGCCCCGGCCCTCTGTTGCTTAATCTAAGCTGCTGGGAAGTTGCCTCTTGGGACCTGCTCTGAGCTTTTAAATATCTTGTGTTAAAATAACGTATCGTCACAGAAGACTGGATGAACTCAGGGGCCCTGAGGACTTTTCCATAGAATTGTGAGCATTTGGAAGCAGAAATGTAGCAAAATGCTGCATGAGGAAGTGAAGCAGCATTTTGTAGCTGCTTTGAAAGATAAAAAAAACCCACCGGACACAGAGTACTATGTTGTTTGTTTGTTTTTTTCCCCCAAAACATAAATGTGAAACAATGGCAATGTCCTAATAGCCAAACAATAAATGAACTGCGTGTGAGGTATGTATTTCTTTGTCTACCAGCCTGAGAGCAGATATTGCATCTAGAACAAATGGGTGAAATTTGACTAAATTAGCAGAGTAGTACTGACTTGAAGTCTCACTCTCCCCACTCTAATTATTATTTCTTCAGAAAGCCCCAGTTGCTCTCCAAAGCTGTGAATGAGTGGAATTTTTCTTCTAAAGCAGATAATCCAACTGCTTGGCTATGAATGGAGAATGGCATGTCTTTCAAATTACCACACAAACTCTCAACACTTGATGAATTTCTGAGATTTACAAGTGGAACTGTTAAATTAGTTTGTGATTTAAAACGAATTTTAAATTTTGCTTTTCGAGAATTCTCTGGCTGCTTCTTTTTCATGTGCTAAGCAGAAAAATAATGCAGAGCTTGCACCTTTTCTTTTTTTCTTTTTTATTTTTTTATGCTGCTATATGTTCTGAATGCATGATGCTTTTGACTGTCAGCTTCCCAATGCTGATGGAGAGAGGCCTGAGAGGTTTTCCTGGTAGCCATATTTTTATTGTTGTATAGAACTGCAGCTCAAAGTATACATCTTCATGCTGGAAGAGAGGAGGAAAACTTCAGTTCCCCAAAGGTTAGCCAAAATAAAAAAAAGCGGAGAAGGAATAAGGTGAAGGGAAACTCCATTCTTTTTGGCTATCTCAAAATGCCAACCACAGTGAAGCAATCAGTTGACAGCCCTTTCTTCTTGGTGCAAGTGTTGTGTTTATCATATAAGCAAGCTCAGCTACTTGAAGCAGACTTGTCACAATTGGGAGCATGAGTTATTCCTGGAAGCTGGAAAGTGCTAAAAAGTGAAAAATTTTCATTGACAAATTGCCAGTGTTAATTTACTGTTTTAAATTTATTTAATCTAAGCTCTGAGTTTGGGTTCCTGTTTAATAAATACATGTGCCTTTCCCTTCTTGGAAGAGTGATAAGTGGCCTGACAGGTAGTTTTTGATGGCTTAAGTTAGGTGGGATGCATTCCACTCCCAAGTTAATATAATAATAATATAATATAATATAATAATAATTTGTGAGGGAATCAAAAATCTTTGACAAATGCTACCTGATGAGTAGCTACTTCCTCCCCAACACATACACAAGGTAAATGTATGTTATGCAAGAGAGCCCTAAAGTTAAGAGAAAGCACACGTGCACACACATGCACATACCCCTACCCCTATCTGGAGATGTTTGAGTGGTGCCTAGAACAAGGTTTTGTTGTAATAGCTAGAATATTGTTTCTTCTGTGCTATTTGAATTGGAGAAAAACACTGTTGGCTTTAGCAGGAGTATGAAAGGGTGCAATGATGCTGGCAAGAGCATAGGAAATGAGAAAGAAGATGGGTGTTTTTATAAAACCTTTTAATTGATTTTAATGTGTTGTTTTTAATGGCAACATTTAGAAGCCTTTTAGTAAAAAAATCTCTTCCAATACAGACATTTGTTTGGAGAAGAGACATTTCCAAGAGAGATTTTTCAATGACAGTGCTTCATGCCATAGGTAAATCAACTAAATGGCATTTTAAATACCCATTGATTTCCTTCTTTCAGCCCCTGTACTTCTACTATATTTCATGCTGCCTTGCTGTGTGATAATACTGCAGCTAATGCAACTGTTCAGAGTGGTAAGATTGTAAAAATATTCCCATTTTTTGCCTTGTACTTGGAGACAGATGAGGATCTTTCCAATGCTGAGTAACACCAAGGCAGTTCTGCAACATTCACGTTTGATGAATGAACTGTTGTGGAAAGCTGTCAGACCTAATCCTTGTTGCTAATAGGTAATGAGTTCCTTCAGATTTAATTTCTATCAATTTTGGGTAAGTTCGGGTGAGTGTCTTTGTTATGGAGAAGCAGCAGTGAGTACTAGACTTATCTCATTTAAAAATTCTTGTAGCTTTAATGATAGCCTTGTAACAGCAGAACCCTTTAGAGCTTTCAGTGAGACACCAACACCCTGCTGGTGTGGAGGCTGAGGGACACCATCTACTTTTTTAATGAAAACTTGCTCCAATTTGGCCAGGAGTCACACATCTGAAAAAACAAATCACAATGAGATGTCCTACAATACAGCTTGTGTCTGGCAACACGCCAGACTTAAATGTGCATCTAATAACACACAGATCTATCCTGTACTTAAATAATGTAACTCTACCATGGGGCCACCCAACTGAGCATGAGGGAAGTGTCATCTTCTGCTTGCTTTTGCCTTCCACTGTTAAAGTAATTGTTGACATTGGGGAGCGCAGATAGCCCATCCTAACCCACAGATACTATATCCCAAATTGTCTTTGTTGTCATTATTGTATTCATAGATCTTCTTTTGATACCACCACATTAATATCAATATATGTTATTAGATAGGTGCCTGGCATCAAACCATTGAAATACAGTTATCTTCTGGGGAAATGTTTCATATTCTCAAACCCCATTTAGGTCAGGAAGAACATGGGGCACTTTTAAGGCTCAAGCCTTTAAAATAATGTGTTTTGCAAGTATTACCTCAAAGCCTCAGAAATGTCTTCTACCAAGAGTTTCAGAGGTCTGTAAATATGCTCCTTTCTTCAGGAACTAGACTGCATTTGGGAAATCAAACTTGGAATTGTGGTACCGTAAATGACAGTATGAGAGTCTAAAAAGGAAAATACATTAAGATTTCCCATAGATAAATAAAAGGTGGGAGTTTTTAATAACAAATATGATAAAATTTTTCATAACATGGAAATACCATCCTCCATCCTGCTATTGCAAAGTCTAGTGTCTTGCAAATAAGCAGCAAAGTTGCATAAAGAAGATAGGTGCTGTATAAAATGGCTAGATAAAATTAATTCAGCCTCTAGAAAACTAAGGCACATATCTTTACCTCAACGACTTTGCAGTAATTACCCTCAGCTACTGCCTGCTAAATCTTGGTTAAGTCTTCATTGACATACTCAATTATAAAACTACAAAATTTTGGAAAGGAAAGATCTCCCTTGTCTTTAGCTGCAATAACGTAGCTAATTCTAATAAGAGTTTGTTATCTTGCCAAATACATTTAGCAAAAGATTTTTCTAATAATTTAATGTCCCTACAAGAAAAAAAGAACATGCACAATCTCTGAAGAATATAAAACATACAGTCGATAATTTAATCAAATTAATTCTGTCAGTCAGTAGAGAGGAGGTGGGTTCTCCTGCTGTCTGACACTGTAGTGGCTGCAAATGTTGATAGTTAAAAAACTTTTGAGACCGTCTGTGCAAAACCTGACCTATGGTTGGCAACGATGCTCCTTTTAGACCTTGAGAAATCTTGAGTTCTGTGGACTTTTCTTATGTCCCAGTACAAGTTTTCCAGTTTTCCAAATCACAGAGTATGCAGTTGAAAGGGACCCACAAGGATCATTGAGTCCGACTCCTGGCCCTGTACAGGACCATCCCCAAGAGTCACACCATGTGTCTGAGAGTATCATCCAAATGCTTCTTGAATTCTGTCAGACTTGGTGCTGTGACCACTTCCCTCGGGAGCCTGTCTCAGTGCCCAACCACCCCTTGGGTGAAGAACCTTTTTCTAATATCCAACCTAAACTTCCCTGGCACAACTTTAGGCCATTCCCTCAGGTCCTACCACTGGTTGCCACAGAGAAGAGATCAATACCTGCCCCGCCTCCCCTTCCCCTCACAAGGAAATTTCAGATCGCAATGAGGTCTCCCCTCAGTCTCCTCTTCTCCAGGCTGAACAGACCAAGTGACCTCAGCCACTCCTCACATGGCTTCCCTTCAAGGCCCGTCACCATTTTTGTTGCCCTCTTTTGGGCATTGTCTAAGAGCTCCCTTATATTGTGGTGACCAAAACCGCACACAATATTCAAGGTTAGGATTTTCTTTAATCTTTGTTCCAAAGTAAAACCAAAAACCAGCCAGCCACAAAAACAACAATGATAAAAAATAAAGCATGAAATTTAGTGAGCAAGATTAAAACCTCATTAAAAAATTTCCACAGTGGTCCTATAAAATTTGATAGTTACCCACCAGGATATTTAAATCAGCAGCTTCTGTCTTTATCAAAATTGAACACTATTTATTCTTCAGAGAGCTATGGTGCTACCGACAGCTTTGGAACATCCCCTTGGTTTGGGTATTTCTTTAATGTGGGGTCCTTGTTGTGTGTTTTGAGGAAAGAGGCATAAGAGATTAGACTACCTTCTATGTTACTGAAGTATCCTAAGTAAAAAGTTGTGATTTTTTTTCCCCTTTAACTCAGCCCACTTGTTCGTTCTTGTCTGCTGAATATAGATCATATGATGTAAAGCTTACTGAAAAGGAAATTGTCATCTATTCTGAAGACATTTCTCTGAAGGAAATAACTAGTGAACTATAGACACCTGGATGCATTCAGCGCCTGACTAAACATGTCCTGTGTGTTTGCATACAAGTTTTGGGTACTGTAAAGATCACAAAGCAAGCCTAAATAATCTATTGTATCATTTTGGGGATCAGCATTTGCCAGAGGAGGTTTTACAAGACAAAACTGGTTGCTGCTTCCATCTGCACTCCACGTGCACATGTTTTGAAGTGCCTTCTCCATGCTCGTCTTTCCAGGTGGCAGCCAGATGTGGCTTGAACTTCCCCTCTGTTCTTTCTGTCTTTTGGTTTTGGCTCTTGGGAATCAACATCTGGGTCAGATTTTGGGAGTCATGTGCTGCCAGGCTTCAGTGCTAGTGTATGGGGTCCTATTCCTGCAAAAAAACCCCTACCTGCAACGCTGCTCACGAGGGCCCTCAGTGCCAAAGTACCTATAGTGGGAGCCAGGGGTTGATGCTGAGATGTGAACAGGCCTGCACTGGTACTGATAGAGCAAACCAGTGGGTGAGAATGTGTGAAACTGCTGTGGCAGCATCCCTAGCGAAAAGCAGTAAAATAAGAGTGGCTAGAGCCTCTGATGTTAGACACAGATGGGCTATGGGTTATATTGGATTCTGAATCTGATTTGTGCTTGCAATTTAAAATAACTTTGCTACAGCTGCTTTTTTTGCCTTTTTTTTTTTTTTTTTTTTTTTTTCTTTTTCCCCCAAGATCTTGAAGGGCTGCATAGGAGAACAGAGATTCTTTTTACTGAAGTTGGCATCACCCTTTTTTTTCTGCTTTCTACGTGATTTTACACAACAACCATAGTGGTAGTTTACAGCTGACTTTCACGTGAACTCAACAGAAGCAGGAAGAAATTCTGTCTCTGGCATTATTAGCTGACTTCTTGGCATGGGAAAATAAGATAGTGTGCAGACCACTAACACAGGCAGTATTTCTTGAGATGAGTTTGAACAGCAGCAGCATCTGATGAAGTGGAAAAATGAGCTTTTCTGTTCCAAAGGTTTCATATTTTCTAGGGTAAGGCAGGAAGTGTTCTCTTCCAGAGGGAAAGGAAATAGGAGGGAGGCTGGTGAAGTGATATGCATGCTGAGAGATGAATAAAAGACAAATAATACTTCTAAGAAATATTATACACACAAAAGTATATATTTGTGGAATTTTCTGTAGTAGAAGTGATTTACTGTTTTTGATGCTATTGAAATGCAAAAGATAACCATGTCAAAAACAGTTGTAATCTGAAAGAACAATTGTCTTCCCCTCATTGTTTCTTCCTGTGTTTATTTTTGTGTTTTGCACCAGAGAAGATAGACTTTGAGCTTTGTAAGCAAGGACCACGTGTGCAGGAAGATTTGCCATATTGCAATAGTTGTCAGTAATAAATACAGTATTCTTAGAAACTTTTATCAACTGGATTTTTCTCTGCCTATCCAGTATCATTCCACTACTTGTTTGTCCAGTGAGTTCTCCAAAGCCATGCTTTGCTGTGGCTGAAGTGATGCTAAATGCTGTTACTTAGCATTAAAGCTGCTGGGCACTGAGTTTGCTTGGTCTGTAGCTAATGCAGGTCTTCAGGCTGCTGCAAATCCTGGGGCATCAAGATAATCAGCCTGCACCAATGAGAAACAGTGATTTATTCTAGTTGATACTTTTTCCAAATGGTTGGCCACATTAGAAAAATATCTGTTTGTCTGGATATAGAGCAACATTGGCTCCCTAGATTGGTAGCTAATTATAAAATGCCCTGAAGTTCTCTTTCAAAGCAAGATGAATTCAAAGTATATATGTCTTATTTTTTTGTGCAAGGGAAGAGTTTAAAGTGCTCTGAGCTTCAGGAGCACCTGAAGAGACTTGCAGAGGCAGTGCAACCAGTGCTGTGGGGCAGGCAGCTGTGGAGGGGTGCAGGTCCCATCACCCAGATAGTAGCCTAAAGCAGGGTCTGAGCCAGTAACTTGTTTCCTTTATGTTTTTCAGATTTTATTCACTGTAATTTGTAGCAGCAGTCTTTTCCTTTGCTTTAGGGGAGTTTGAATCAGGTGAAATTGATTTCCACTTTCAGTGGTGACTGCAGTGTAGGAAGAAGTGATTCTGTGCCCAGGGTCCAGCCAGAACAAGTTACAAGTGCTGGACATCCCATTATCAGGGTACTAATAAATAAGACTGGATCCATCCATTAGGCTCTTATTTTGTCAGCGAGAAACCCACCTGCTGAGAGGAAAGTTTGTCTAGTGATTGGTGAGGAGAACCTTTCCTGGGGTTCCTCCCTGCTCAGCAGTAGGGTGAAGGTTATATGTTCATGTTCACTCTCTGATTTTCTTTCAAATGTTGTACTTTTTGGCTGTCTTGTGAGCTCCTGGTCTTGACCTGCTTTCTGTGTATTCTTGTTCTACCTCTGTGGCTGGCTCTCTACCTCTCCGTAGGTTCTCTGGTCCTTTCTAGCATCCTTCTTGATCACCTTGTTCTCTTCATGCTTACTTTCACTCTTCTCTCCTTTTAATTACTGAGTTTCTTATATCTTACTATTCTCATACTTCTACATGTGTCTCTTTGTTTTTCCAAAATGAAGCTGTTTTGAGAAGAATAATTTCTAAACAACACCCAAGGAAAAATCAGTCTCTCTTGCAGATTTCCCATAACTTCAGTGCATTTGAAATGTACACAGAGGTATTCTAAACTACACATTCTGCTTTTAAAGGTTTTGGCTTCTATCATTGCTATTTGAGAGAAATAAATAATTTTTTCATTTATCTGGATGATAAATATAATGCCTGTCCATTTAGGATTATTCAGAGGCCACCAGCAGCAGTTACAGCTGTTTCATTCCTCTGTCATGTAAAGAAAGACTGATTGTATTTTTAATCATTGAGATGAAGTGGGGTTACTCAAGATTTTTTTGTTTGTAATGTATGGATTTGATGGAAAAGCTTCTGGAGGAAGGTCTCTCTATACATCTGTAGAACTTCATTAAAGTTCTCTTAAGAGTGCTCACACATATACAACAATCACATTTTCTCTGTAAATGTAGGAAGTAAAATGAAAGCAAGTTAATATTGCTGAATTTAGCTTAAGTGTAACAGGGTGCATCTCAAAATAGTTACTGATGCTGGATTTTGGCCAGGACTCCAAGCCAATAAGCTGCTGAAACCTAAAATGATAGGTTTCTTTAACAATCATAAGTAATCAGGAGATGCTGTATTTGCATTTTATCTTGGAGATGAGTATTAGAAATAGGTTTAACCAACTGTTACACAATCTATCTTAGAAGAATGATTACCTTTCCAGCTGCCAGGGTGCCTTGATGTCCGAAGGTTATTCCTATTTGTTAAAAAAAACCAAAGCAAAACCAAAACACCACCTGTCAATAGCATATGAAAAGACTTCAGCTTGTTTAATCTCAGAACTGTCTTAAATTGCGCTTTAGGGAATATCTGATAGAAATAATTGGAGTTTCCCCCCTAAATACACACTGAAGTGTTGCATGAATCACAATGCAACGCTGATTTATACAGGTACAAGTTGGTTGTGAACCTCTTGTGTTACTTCTAACCCAGAGGTGAAAATGGTATTTCAGTGTGTGTTCCGATAGTGTTTCCTTTGGTTTGACTTTTCCTTTTACTACCAAAATGTTTAATCAAGACATACTTCAAATGTACATCAACTTTCTGTCAAAGGCTATGGTGAGAAGGAGAAGCAATAGATTTTGCTGGGGTACAGGTTTATATGTCTTCCATTTTGCAGTTATGGGAATTTATTGTATATCCCATATTTTATTTTTTCTTCATGTCTTTTTTTAGTCTTATTTGTATGAAAAAAGGCAGAGAAATGCAGTGTGTGTATAAATGAGAGAGACAGAAGTCAGTATTTAATGGAGATACAATTTAGCGTCTTTTCTCTGCAGTAGAGTCATCTTTGTAGTTTTGCACTGCCCTGGCTATAATACAGTAAGAACAGCTCTTAGGTCAAGCCTAAAGTTTTCAAATAAACTTTTTCAAGTCATCAGTATTTAAATTTTTTTTGTAGGAGGGGTATGGTTTATTCTTCATAAAGCAGCTAGTTCTCACTCTAAAGAATTGGCTTTTTTCTTTCATAAGGTCTTGCTGACTCGGAATGATAATGTATTTGTAATTTATCTTCATCTCCAAGGTAAAATTCTTCCATAACATGTAACTACAAATTAACTTATCTGTGACATATATTTGCCTTGTTATGTGGTTATCTCTTCACAAATTTTAGGCCTAGCTATGACTAAACTAAATTGATACAGCAAAAGCCTTGATTTGGTGGGAAATGGGATATTTCCCAGCCGCTTCTTGTAACCTGAGAAATGACATTATTAACTAATTCAAAAATAAGTACTACATATGTAGTAGTAGTATACTAGCATATATTCATTTTGGTTTTACCTACATTTTATTGCTTGTTTTTAAGAAACTGTAGTACTAATGGTTACTTCTCTAACTACTGATAAGAAAAACAACAAAGGGATGAATTTGCTTTTCTATAGCGAGGCAAAATCCTACATGTCTGGTTTTGACAGGTATATAGCACCCCCCTCATAATAAGGGACTATCCATTTACTTTTAGAAATGCAGATAAATCTACTTTATGTTGTCACTAGGTATGCATAAGAATCCCAGACCTTCAGGCTGTCCATTAGCTCCCCTCCTTGCTCTTCCAGTGGATGCCCATAGTATTTGAACTTGTTCCATTCCTTCATCTCAAGCTCTGTTTGTTGTAAGTAGCACAGAGTATGAAAAGGAAAAAATGGGAAGATAGGGGTGGGTTTTAGCAGGCAGAGCTTCCACCAAGATGGGTCTGTGTGATAGGGAGAGGCTGCAGGTACACTGGACCGCCTGTGAAGGTAAGTAGGTTGGGCTGATGCCTCTGTCTCTGATGGGGGCCTGGCACTGTCCCCTGTGACGTGATGCTTGTTGCTGTCCTGAGTTGACATATTTCCTGCTCCTTCCCCCCCCACCCCCCCCCAGCTCTGTTTTGGTTTCGTTTAAAACCAAGTTTACCTCCAGAGTTTGAATGTAAAACCTGAACTGCAAGGGTTGAAGTTCAGTATGTGTCACCTGTCACTCTCCCACAGCCAGCAATTTGGTGTAATTAAGTGGCGTTGAGAAATTGCAGTTAACATTTTCTCAGCAGAGTGTTTTTGGATTATGTTTATAGTGGACGTGCTCCAGTTGCAGAATGACCAGGAGTCTGGGCAGGTACAGACCTGGCTTATGTGGGCTGTATTAGGGGTAGATTTATCCACTGGAATGGAGGACAGAGGGTCTGGTTTACATCTACAGTTTCTGTTAGGACTCAGCTGTGTGTTTAGACTGTGTAGAGGGAGAGGTTTCCTAGCTCACATGTGTAGAGAGGATGTGATCTAGAAGACAAGAAGAAACTCTTTTGGGGGATGAGGGCAAGACTTGAGACACACTATGCTGCTTAGGGGTGATAATTTGTTGGGGAGATTGTATGAAAATGAGAAATTGGAGATTATGGGTGGGCATGGGAAAGGACAGAGATCCAAAATAGGTAAGGAGGAGATGGGGGCTGGGTGTTTTCCATGTGTGGGCAGAAGGATACATTGCTATGGCAGTACTGTTGTCCAGGTCTGGAAGAGGGCATGATTTTTCTGGATCTCATTGCTGCTGTGCTTCCAAGTAACTTGAAATCTCATGGCAGAAATTGTTTTATCTTTTCAGTGCTGATCCACTATGAGAATGCCAGTAGTTTCAGTTGCCTCATTAGCCCAAATGGCACATCAGTAAGTTCCTACTGTGCCAGTGAACCCTCGCAGGATAGCAGGACTGTCAGTGAGGACATTTTGGGTTTTCCATTTGTTATTGGAAATCCAAATGATTAATTGCAAACAATCATATCGGGAGGGCACTATTAAGGTTACATATGAAGGACATCTCAGTTGCCAGAATGAGTGACCTGTAAATGTTTGCTTCCCCTTTCTACTACAGTAGAGCTTCTGATAATACAGTCATGTTCTGCAAATTCCCTGCCCTGGAAGAACTTGCTCAGGACCATGTTTGGTACTGTACTACAACTTTGCTGTGACTGCTGCCTTTTTGACCCAGCCCCAGGATCAGAAACTAGAGAACATGCAGCAAAGGAGGGATTTGCAGGATGGCAGAGGATCATTTTGGCAGTTTGGAGTGTCATAGGCTGCCTCGAAGGATGTGTCATGCAGGATTCAAAGTGACAAGTATTCAGGTACTTACGGATTTAGTGTTTTAGCTTGTCATGCTAAATACAGAGTCAGGATGGACATCTTAGGCTGTCAAAACTTCCTGTGCACTGGTAAAGCTGCTGCTTAAGAATCTGGCCAGAGTGAACAGGAAAAAAAAAAAGCCATGGAAAGTTAGCTTAGGCAATCAATAATGATGCATCCTTGAAGTTTCTAAAACCATGAAGATGAATTTCCTAACAGAAGAGAATTTCTGTGCTGTTTGTGACATTATCTGGTGTTGAAAGGTAATGAGAACTTTTGATCCTTTTGTCAAATTATAATAATACTGTGAGTGGGCATGTAAGCATGTTATACCGTCAGGTCTAACCTCTCCGGGCAACCTATTCCAGTGTTTGACCTCTCTTGCAGTAAAGAAGTTGTCTCAAGATGTTTCAGTAGGTGCCCACTGCCACTTGTTCTGCCATTGGCCACCAGGGAGAAAAGTTGGTGCCACCAGGGAGCAAAGTTGGTACCACCAGCTGGGCTGTAGCTGCTTGCCAGTGGGATTGCGCCATGCACACTGCAGGTTTCAGCACACTGAATTAAATAAATATTGTTTTCCTTTTTAGTGGTCAAATCCAGTCTTGTCACCCTTTAACTCCCATCCATCTCATGTATTGCCAGTGCGTGCTTGCACCATTTTGGAAGGTTTCCCCATTGTCAAACAGGTTGCAAGATTTCAATGGCAGGTACAGAATTTTTGGAATCTATGCAGAATTTTTAAAAAGTGATCTGATACTAATTTAATCTTTTTGATGAAAAGTTGCATAATTCCTTTGATAAAAATTATAGTAGTAGTAACTTTCAGAATTATTATTTGAAAGGAGTCCTGTTTCTCACAGTGTTATAATTTTCTGTTGAAACAGTGGCTTTTTGAGTTGCTTTTTGGAGCTGAATATTGATGGTAGATGAAGGCAAAATAATTTTGTACTGACAAAGGTTAACACACGCTGTGTAAGATATCCCTTGGTTTTTTTGGAGGATCTTATTAGTTTTAAGCCAACTACTACTCAACTTAATATAGCAAAAAAATAAAAATTTCCAAGCAAAATCATGTATCATGCAGTGTATCAGGGTCATGACATGAAGGCAGTGGGCTCCATCCTGTGGGGTGCTGGCACTTTTGGTCTTCCCTCAGCAGAGCAATTTATTTTGTGCCAGCTTGTGATTAGTAAGTAGCACATAGTACCATGCTTTGCTGGAGAGGGGCTGCCACACTCAGCATCCTGCTGTATCAAGCCCAAAGAATGTGCTGCATGTTAGAGGGGGAAAAAATAAATTGTACTCTAAAAATAGTAACTTTTTGCAGGTCATACTTCCCCTCTCTATTCCTTTTCAGGTCTCTCTAGTACCTGATATTATTCAGCGGTGGTATATAGAAGAGTTAGCTGGACAAGTGCAAAGCTTTTATAGGAGTCGTTCTATGATTTCAAATTGCTCGAAGCTTTCTCCCTTCACTGCACTTATTGGGGGGAAGGGAGTCTAAATGTATGAGGGCAGAAATAATTTCCCTTTTCTTTAACAATTGCACCCGTGATGTCAGCTGCTGCTAGTAATGTAGAGTGATAAATTGACATTGAACTTGAACAGAATTCATGGCGTGCTGGAGACAATAAGAACCTCTGAGGAAATAATTATTTTGCTGCCAGGAGCTCATGCATCTCAAATTGGTTGGTGCAGGGACTTTAGAGCAGCCTGACTGCCTATTGACTGGAGTTGAGAGCTGGCGCTGCCAGCTCTGTGTTAGTGCAAGAACTCAGGCTTTGTGGTTTGCTCATAGCATGTCAGGAAAAAGAAAAGAGAGTGACAAAGGTCTGATGTTGACCACTTTTGCTTGCTTGCTTGCAGGAAGAGGCAATGAGTGTTGAAAACCAAGTTCAGTAATATGTTTTTTACCATGAATATAGGACTTTGGTACTCTCACAGCAGTACTTTACTGCAGACACTTGGATGTAGCACGATTTCTAGTGAGTGGGAAGTTGCTTGCATGTTGCAGCCGCTAGAATTTAATTTAGTGTTCATGTGCTCAATTGGTTTGGGGAGGGCAGAGTCCCTCTGATCAATTTACCATTGTTACTGATTGGGACCACAGTATTTAATTTTCCCATACAAGTAATTAGTTTGCATTGTACACAACATTTCTGCTATTTATTTTTCTTTGGGTGGGATGGCAATAGTAACTAAAAAGCCTGACCAGGCTGTTCTTCTCTACCCTCATTGAAGTAAGTTTGAGTGTTGAGAATGCTCCATAATGACCTATAATTAAGCTTTTTCTTTAGAACAGAACATAAATGACAATCTGGCACTGACTCCCAGTTGACTTTTGCTGAGCATTAGGCCTTTTCTGACTTAGGAAATTTCACTCTGTATTCAAAGGTCATGTTCTTGCAGGGAAACAATGTTTAAGCATGTATTTTAGTTTTCCTAAAAGTAGCCCTACCTGCAAGGGACAAGAAAAGATAACTTCCCAAAGTTAGTAGCTTTCTTATATCTCAAAGAGATTTTTATCTGAGTTTTGACATCTGAATTCAGGATATGTTCATTTGTGTGGGTCATAAAGTTTTGGACAGTTGTAAATTAGTGTATTTAATCCCTAGCTAAATAACAAAACTAACCATATACAAGTTTTAATTTTCATAGAATAGTTTGGGTCAGAAGGGACCTTTAAAGGGACTATCTACACCAAACCCTCTGCAATGAGCAGGAACATCTTCAACCAGATCACTTTAATCTGAGCTGTTCTTGTAATGTGCATCACAGAGCCTGGATCCTTGGAGTCACTTTTCATTCTTTTAGTAGCTCCTGATTTGGGCTTGGCTATCTCTAACAAACCTCCAAAATGTGGGACATGCAAAGTAAAATTTTCATACATGAAAATCATTATGCCTTCAATAATAAAAATAATTTTTAATAACAGCAGTGCTACAGTTCTGTGTTTCTTATGTGTACAATTTTCAATAATGAAATTGTCAGACATCCAGTGGAGTGTGAAACAGCAGCCTGGATGATAAACTTCATGTCATCTACTGAAATGAGGTTGAAAACTGTGTCTGAACCATCAAAGCATTGTCGCCTCTGATATTTATTTCTTTGATACTCATAGTTTTTCAGTGATTCCTTTCTGGCTATTTCATGGTTTATTTTGTCTCATCAATTATAGTGTTACACTCTTTAGGACTAACCTTTTTGAGCGTCTTATTTAAGCATGTATAGAATCAAGCGTCATCGGTATGTTCTGTGGTGATGCTCCTGTGACAGTCGAGAGAAGTCTCTGTAGTGTTGATGACAAAAAAAGCCTCCCAATAAGATCTGGACCAGGAGAGTATCATATATTTCATCTCTGACCTATCTGAGGAGTTCCTTGCTTTGTTAGGTGCTTTCAGAGAAGAATCCTGTGTTCAGGATTTTTTGCCTTCCTTCATGGTACTGAGATCTTTAAAAATGGAGATGTTTCACAGTTACCTATACCACAGTAAATGGTATAGCTAAATTAAACAGTAAAATCTAAAAGAAAAAAAATTTAAAAAATTACTAGTACCTTGCATGTAGTGAATTGGTTTGGTGCGGCAAAGTGACCTGGCTTGTCTTGCCTGATATAATGTAGAATCTGATGTTGAGACATGGAGGCATAAAGGAAAAGGTTAAAAATCTGAGATGCTTTCACCCAACAGAAGTGGCTCATAGTAGTCTCTTTAGGAGAGTTTTGTCCAATCACTGTGGGAAGGAGGTTTTGATGCCGCTTGTGCTGCAGGGCAGCACTTCCATCGCTATAAAGTTTTGGCACCCTGTGTCCCCTCTCCATTCTTTCAGCTGAAGCTGTGCTTCATTTAAAAACTTTAATTGCTGAAAAACTAAATGTTGAGGGGAAAAAAAAAAAAAATCTTTCCCAGGCAGGACAAATCATTGAAGACACAGCCTTTTTTCTGCAATGATCAGAAATGTACTGAAATAATTATTTCACAGTAAATATTCTGCTACAGTTATTTCAGAAAAACACTCTTTGTAGAGTCTTTACCCTGTAATGAAAGCACAGTTAGAGTTTTGGGTATTAATTAATTATGGGGGGAATTATTTCAGAAAAATTACAGTATTTCAAAATAATTATTTTGATCAGATACTCTACTAAATTGCCAAGCAAGTTGTGAAGTACTAAGGCTTTTTACTGCTGTTACAAATAAAGTGATCTCTTAGTATTGCTTGCAAGTCTGTACAGTATGTAGTGGCTTGATTTTTCTGTATAAAGCTCCATGCAAACACCCTGGTGGGAATTCAGAATAGGAGAGGTTTAGTCACTAGAGGATAATAAGCAGAGAGAAAATAAGAGCTTAAGTATTGTGTACATAACTTGGGTTAATGCAGTAGTTATAACCATTTCTTTTTTCCTTTTAGCAGTATCCCATGTAATGCCACAGTCATAAAATGGACTATAAAATGTAAAGGTGAAAGGGTTCCTTGTCCTAAATAATTACCAGACCTTAGCTCCTGTTCACTTACTCCCATTGTAGGAAATGCTTTGGCTCTGGTTCCCTGCACATGTTCTTTAATGAATCGCTGGCATTTATACTGAAAACAAAAAAAGGAGAACACTATCCTTTAAAACTTTTCTTCTATTTTCATTCAACTAGTGCTATTTACAGAAGTTAAAAATAATTCCAAATCTGTTAGGTGTTTTTTCTTTTCTACCCTGGTAATAAATGTCTGGGATGCAATGCACTAACTTCAGTGATGCTCTTAGGAAATTGTTAGTTGACTGTCTCTGGTTATCTGTTCTTCAGACTGTCTGAGATTAAATTTCTCTGGAGTCTCACCAGTGACAGGATTATAAAGAGTTTTTGCACGCTCCATTGTACTGACCCGTAATTGTGTCCTGTGGCTGCTGGGTTTCTGAGGAAGTGGGAGTGGGCTGTGTTCTTATCATCTCTGTAGGGGAGAGAGAACATGTGCTAATATTAATTTCTTTTATTTTGGTATCAGTCAACAACTGACAGTGACGCAGATGAATAAATAAATTCATTGAGCTAGTCCACAGCTAGTCTACAAGAGCTGGATGTGAGAAGGAAAACCTTACTGATCTTTTGTTGCAATTAAACACCAATTGATCAGATTTTTTTTTTTTTTTTTTTTTTTTTTTTTACAGCAAGAATCCAAGTGCTATGTTCTTTACTCAGGCCACCTAGTTACCCGAGACACCTCTTTTTGGCTTCTCAAAACCTCCTTAAAAAGTACCTCCTTACCCACAGGAAAATACCTCATGCCTTTACTGATTGGAGCCAGCCTCATCTTTTCCCATGCATTTGCTCTCTTTCTACTGGGGTGGCTTTGATTAGCTGGAGAGCGCTCACGAGCAGCAGTTCTCAGTCTCTGCTTCAGGGTTTAATTTCTGTAGGCCTATGCATGTTACTTAGGTGCACTGGAAATTCACACACTTGGATGGTGCCACCAGGTGAAACTACTCCTTCTGCTGGTACTGCTCCACACTGCATTTGAAACTCAGTGTTTGTTCTGCAAAGATTTGTTCGTTTATGATGCAGAAAATGTCACCACCATAAATACCAATTAAACACTTCTCTCATTGAGGAATGAAGGTGAGATTTAACACTAAGGCTGTTCTCTATTCCCAGCTAGGGATTTTGAAGCCTCCCTTATGCTTTTCTTCACTTTGGGGCAGAAATTTCAGTTTGAGTAAGAAGTTGAGATTGCTATTCATCTGGGAAAGAGAAAGATAGCCAGAGACAAACCAGGTGCTATAGAGCTAAAGGTTTCATGTTGACCCTTGATGTCACAGCCTTCAGTGTCAAGACTCCAGGAGAAACAGCAACACAAGGTAAGAGTAAGGAAAGAGAAGGTTGCCACTGAACTAATATGCAGAATTAGCTCTAGGCAGTTCAGAATGTTAAATGAGGGAAACTGAATCATTATAACAAAGCTAAAAGTCAGTGTATTGTTTTGATCATAGAAGATAAATCACCTAGCCAGCTGTGCTTTACAAACAGGTAACCTGGGTTGTTTTTACTCCTGGAACTGTGGGCCTCTAATTTGTATTATGATCGACAAACATTAATCATACTTCTTTGTACACACGGACTTGTTATCCCTGAACTGATTCCTGCCAATCAAATTTTGCCCCATTACTGCTTTAAGTAATGAGTGCACTACATTTAGGCTTCATTAGAGAAAGAGTGTTATAATAATTGAAGTTTTCTGTGGTTTTGGATAAGCTACAGTGACCTGAAGGCTTCTTGGGTATTTGATTGTAATTGTGTGGAAGAAGCAAGTGGCTTATGGTGCCAATTCAGAAGATGCTAAAAGTGGATTTTGGTAGCAGTACCCTGATCATGTAATTTATGTGGGTTACAATAGTATAAACTAAGATTAGTTTTTGTATATATCTAGTGGCATAGGGAGTGTTATCTTAAGTATAATGCAACTCAAATCTAAAACAGTGCTAAGCTATCAGACAGCATAGATGAATATTCTCTCTGGGTCACTGTTCAGGGGGTAATGACAGTTTTACCTGCATTTAAGATGGAGCAGGCCAGCAGATAGTATATTCATATCTGCTGCTTCATTGCCATGTCAGTGGTTAACAGCTGCTCTTGGTGGCTCAGACACCATATCATCTGTAGTATATTAAGTGTTGTAGTTAATGCTGACAATCAGGGCTACAGATGTCTATGTCATTAAGTTGTCCACTGATTAATGTATACTGTTATAAGTGGTTTATAATGTAGGGAAGTAGAGTACCTAATGCCTATTGAGATGCATGTAAATGATTGTCTGAATCCCTTATGCTGTTCTGAGTGTCCTGTGATGTGTGTTTTGTCTGACATGCAGGAAATGCATTTTGGATTTCGTATAGGAAGCTAATCAATGTGTGTGTAGGCTGTGTGCCACATGCAGGCAAATAATGTCTCAAACTTCACCACAACCTGTATTTCCTCTCAGGCCAGTGGGTATCGTCAGACAGCATACTTTTTCTACATTTATGTGATTCATTTAGTTAAGTAAAGTTTGTCTGGTGTTAATCAGTAACAATATTTTGTCAGTGAGTTTTTCCTGACCTGAGGATTTATTTACTTGGAGTTTAAATAATTCTCTGTTTTCATTCTATTTTCATAGCCTTAGCCTCTTCACTGCCTTTTTAATCAAGCCTGAGTTTGTATTTTTACTTAATTTTCTTTTGTTGTGTAGACATGTTTTTAGTACAGACCTGTTAAATGAATTTGGGTATCACACATGGACACATACATGTATATGCTCATGCACAGAGTTTCTGTTAACATATGTTCTTGTAGACAGTGACAATTATTTAATTAGTCATCACAACCTGCAAAAATCAGGGTAGATTAGGTTATGGATATTGAAAAGTGTCTTCAGTTTTCTGTCTTTTTGGGTCATTGTAGTCTAATTAAAAATTCATCTGAGAATATATACCTATGTAAAACACTGGTTCTAATGAAATAGTATGATTGCATATGTTGTGATTCATGTCTGTTTAGGTATTCAGAGGTTTTAAAATTTTAATTATATTTATGATCATATTATCTGCAGTTTCTTATTAATATAGAGTGTTACTAGACATTAAATGCTTCAAGTATATACTAAAGTCTCAACTTGCTACAAAGAGCTGTTAGCTGCTTGTGAACTTAGAACTGGAATCATCTGTCAAAGTCACGCTATTACTTGGCATCCCAACTCCAATGTAAAGATTCGCTGTATTGCTGTAGAGAAGCCTCACGTTCTCTCTAATTCCTTCTACTGTGGTTCCTGCCCACTTTACCTCATCCTTGCATAGGAAATGTCTCCATTGTTGCAGTTTTGAGGTTTTTTAATAAGAGCATTGGCTAGTTAAAAACTCATCAGATTCTCAGTATTTGAGAAATCTTGACCTGGAGGTGGTTTTCTTTCTCCTACCCTGTTTCATGTTGTCTGTAAAGGGAAATTTTGGGTGTTTTGGTTGTTGTTTAAATTATTAGTTTGAGTTTAAAAGATTTTTTAGCAATTCAGTATGTTGTAGACTGACACTTTTCAGGACAGGCGCAAAAGGAGAGACAAAATCCTGAGATCTGAGGGCTGATAACAGATGGAACAGGTTGAACTTTGCCTGCTAGCCAGTTTTATTGGCTCCCTTTATAACACAAGGGCAGCTAAAGATACAACATTTATGAAACATCACCTCCTTTGAATGGGTACCTGTGTAAGCCCCACAGCACTAATGTAAAAGTTCACGAACTTGTTGAGAAAAGATGGACAGAGGTCTGAAATGTATTGTAATTGAACAAGCACTTTTAAGTGCCAACCTAGTTAAATTAGAGAAATTTGAGCTAATTAATGCAGCTGTAATTAATACAGCTGCACTAGTGCCATAATTAGTATCTTTTTCAACCATGACTTGTGTTCTGGAAACAAAACACTGTGTAGTAGAATCCTGTTCACATTAGTTGCTTTGATTTAGCAGTTGTTTGAGGTTTTGGAGGATTTTTGGCTGATGAAAGGAAGCTCTAATAGGAAGGAATCCAAAAGCCTTTTAAGCATCATTTTAATTTTAAGCAATGTTACTGGATCTACTGCCTTCAGCAGAACTACTGTTTTGGTGCTTTCCTAGATTGAGCATGGGTTAGCTGGAGTATTTGGGTGGATAGGCAGTGTACCTGTTATATGTAAGTGGGAGGTAATCATTAGAGTGAACATGTACTGCAAATCTTGTACAGCACCAGGGTGGCCAGAGAGTAGGTACGGCTAATTCACCGTGTACAATTCGCGTGGATTTGAGCATAAATTTGCTGGTCCTTTGCCCTATGCTGTAGTTGAAGGATGTCTCCTTAGCACCTTCCCTTTCCCTGTTCTGCCGTATCACCACACCTGCATTTTGTTACTCTATAGAGAGTCCTGCAGTGAATCACATGCCAAAATAAGCAACAAAATAGAAGAACTTGCAAGCCAAAATGCCCTACTGCAGACTCTGAGGATTTCAGGTTTGGACATATGTAATGGAGTATTTCTCTATTTACATTCTTTGTCTTTTGCTGAGGCACCTAAACATCAGATGTAGGATGCACACACACTAACTCTGTACTGTTGTGGTAACATGGCATTGTACTATTACTAATGTTAAAAAAATAATAAGTTACTTTATATATGCTGTTCATTGATTGGAGCTTTCGGTTTTGCCAGGCTCAGTCTGATTGTTAGCAGAAATAGTATTTCCTACTTGCTCTCCCTCAGAAATGGTGTATTTTAACAGGATTAATATCATAGACTAATCGAAGAAAGTTTGAAGAGGCAGCCCACTCTTCCTGGCCGCGCTGGAGACCGTGGCCCCCAATGTGCCGTGACAGAGGGGAGAATGTGCTGCTGCGTTCCCTGAGTTATGACTTTTTAACAAAAATCTTACTGATTAACTACCCTTTTAGAATGTAAAGCACTTTGTTCATCAGCTACCTTGCCCTAGCACCACTTCTGCAGCGTTTGAGGTTTTTTTGGCTCCAAATAATGTCTTTGTATTTAGACCGTGTCTCTTGTTGAAGAAATTGAAAAACTTATGGTAGTGGTGGTGGTCTGATTCCTTATTACTAAATGGGGATGCCTCTGAGTTACTGTTTTTTCTAACTTACATGGATGTCAGCAGTATCTGAAAGATGATTTTTGTACTCTGTTGCCATCAGATTTGAAAATAAGGAGCTCTTTGTCATCTAACTTGACAAAAGTATTGAGATACAATTTATAATTAGCCTTTTTCCTGTAGTTGCCAGTGTAAGTACTCGCATGAGTCACTTTTTAATCCAAGACATAAATGAAATTAGAAAATTGTCATGGATGCTTAGTTTCCTTGCTTGCTGTAATGAAATAGTTTGTGCTTGGTTTTTTTTGTCGTGGAGAAGATCTATTAGAGTACAGTTTAAAGAGATTTCTGGATGTTGTAGTAAACTTGTCAAAGCAGATTAAGGGACATTAGACAGCAGTGTGATGAAAAATTCAATTTCTTATTTTCTGATGAGAATAAATCATGGGAGTTATCTAGCATCTCCAGGTTTTACCATTTTACATGTATCTTTTAGATTCTCCTGAGGTTCTAAGTAAAAAACACAGGAAACTTTTAATTTATATCTTTATTTCCTTGGTTAGATTAGTCCATGCTTCATTTCTGGTCAGATAACACAATAATGGCGTGAGGTTTTTCTTCCACAAAAACTTGTAGAAGTACATTGAACATCTGCACATAACGATTCCATTCATGCAAAGAAAGCTAAGTGACTTATTTATCATGCTGGATTTGCAAGAATTTCTCTTTTTCTTCAGGCAGCTTCAAAAGTTTGCCTCCACTGAGGGCAAAACCCCACATTCTGTTCAGCTAACAAGCAAAGTACAGGTGGAAATTATTTTCTTCTTGCTATGTTGTTTGTTTCATCCTTAGTTGCATGAGGCTGTTAAATCGGGTATGCAAGGGGAGAATTTCTGTGTCATGGAGAGTTTTGTTACTGTAGGTTTTTAAACATATTATCTGTGTGTTCAAGTTATGTTTGTGTGCTGCACTTCAGTAGTGATGGAGATGTATATTTACTTATTCAAGCTCTCTATCCTTGAGTTAAAAGTTAAACAGAAAAGCTCAAAGAAACAAATTTTGTTGCATATTTTAAGAAGTTCTGTGGGTTAAACACAAAATTTAATGCTTCCAATTCTCATATATTGAAAGGTCTATTTATATACAATCCCCCCCCCCCCCCCCCCCCGCTACAATGAAAAATTTTAAATGTAAATAGAGGCAAAGGCGAGGCAGTTAACTTAACCAAGTATTTATATACTTAACACTGGCCACTTCATCCACCAGGGACAAACTCAATTTGGAGAATGTGTATCAAAAAGTACAACTCCATTTTGGAAGACCCTAAAGGATCATTGAAATACTATGTTGAAAGAGACCTCTGACAGTCTCTAGTCCAGTCTCCTGCTCAAAGGCAGAACAACTTCAAAGCCACTGTAACAGGTGGCTCATGGCTTGGTGCAGTTCAGATCAAAAGATCTGCAAGAATGAAGAATTCACAGCCTCTTTGGACAACCTGTTCTAGGGCTTGCCATCTACATGGGATATCCATGCAGATATCCACTCATTACCACAGAAGTTGCATATTCTTTGGTTTTCTTTGAAACTAATCCATTACCATCAAGAGAAAGTTGCTAAGGACTTGATTCCAAATTCTCCAACTTCCTAGCAAGTAAGTGACCCAAGGAGCATTTAGGTCAGCAGTGCAGAATAACTTATAAATGTATTAATTCACAGATTGGGAATTGTTGCAGACCACTTTGCAAAGAGGTCGCTGCTGCTTTTTGAGCAAGGTTTCTTTGTTTGGGATCAGAAAATATCAGCAATAGATGCAGGCTTGTGGTTGAAATGTGTGTCTAGAGGGAATCGTCTCTGAACTGCTAATACCCTTTTAAAATTGTTTTACTTGAAAAATCAGGTTTGCTGATTTAGTTCCTTGGCGAGAAAGGCCTAAGTGAGGTGGGCTGATTTTATGTTTTCTCAAACTACTTTTTCTTTGGAAAGCACTGATTCAACAGAATCACAGCATCTTGGGGAACATAGCAGTTCCAGTAGTGTTTTCCCCGTGAAAGGCTTTTGAAGTGCCAGATTGACTTGACCAGATAGTCTGTGAGATCCATGGGGAACCAGAATGTTCCTCTCCAGTGGTGGATACAGCTGTGCAAGACAAATAAGATTAATAACCCTGTGGAGGAGTCTGTCTTATCCAGGAACAAGTATAGAGTGTGCATAGATGCAAATCTTAGATAAGACGCAACTTCTGCAGGGCTGAAATCAGAGAGGTAAAATTCTTTTTTTTTGTTTGTTTGTGGGTTTTTTGTTTGTTTGTTTTTTGGTTTTGTTTTGTTTTGTTTTTCCACATTTTAGGACAGTATCTAGTCCTTGAATTTTTTTGTGGATGTAAATTGCTTTGGAAAGCCACATGGCAGTTATAGGGAAAGGAAAGAAACTGATATAATGAGCCTCTTAAAAATCATGTGTGTTGTGAAGCATTCCCCTCCCTAGGGAGGGCATAGCTGGACTTGGTTGCAGTTCTGCGATATTCACCTGGCAAATGATTATTAAGGACCCTGTTGAGCAGATCTGATCTCTGTCACATAAAGAGATGGAACCACTTCTATTGTTTTGAGCAAATCTTTCATGTAGCAGTGTCTTGTCTATTGGCTTCTTTGTTAAGTTTAGCCCAGCCCATGGTTAGAAGCACAGAGGCCTTTGCTTCCTCAAGTTAAACTTGCAAACTTTTCAGTAATCTTACAGTTTTTATATATGTGTGTTCTCAAGAGAGATAGTGGCTTTTCACATGGATGACTGAACTGTATTCCCACCTAGTACTGTTCAAATGCAACCCACAGCAATGAGATTGAGCATGATTTCTTAAGGATGACGAACTGCATCATGTAACCATGCTTTTATGAAGAAAGCAAGTTGGATGCTTGTTTCATATAAAACAAGGGTCTCGGAGCCTGTATGAGCTCAAGTGCTATTTTAAGTTCATTCATAGACGTCCATGATCTTGCTGACCTTTGAGTCCTCCCACCCCTGATGACAAATAGGTTGAAAAGGTAGATTCTCGAGAATCATGAAAATTAGATTTTTGTCTATGACTTAAGCTTTCATTAGTGAAACAGACACAGCACTGAAGACATAGTCATGTGAAAAGGAAATGTTTTATGTTAGTATGGACTTCATTTGTCACTCTCTACAGCCAGGGTAGAGCTGGGCATGTGGACAATATATGTGTTTTCAGCTCTTCACCCTTTCCTGTCCTCCAAACCTAAGATGCTGCTAGAAGAGATTCAGAGCCAAGAGGGTTTAGAGCTAAAACACAAGATCAGTAAGAAAGTGTTTGTGGATGTGTACACAAATACCTATTTTTCTGTTCAGTACAGAATTAAAGCAACAAATTTTTGGGGAGTTGTGTCTTTTGTCTAATCTACCCTTTTTTGGGGAGTGTCCATTGTGGTGTGGTTATATCCTTTTAGAAACCATTTGTTCATTAGTGCAGCAGTAATCATGGAAATAGGTCACAGCCCCTTTGGAGTTAAGCTGTTATGTCCCCACAGAGAACGGCACTTAAATATCAATAGCGTAACCGGGAAAACTCGGCAGTTATTTCCCTGTTTTCTGCAATTCAATGAGGAGTTGTTCGATGCAGACCCCGTTGCACTCCAGATGAATGGTGGTGATTGTGAGAAAATGATCTCCTATTAATGCAAGATGTCACACTGAGAACAAAGACTAGTTCTTACCATGATGGGATGAGCTCACTCTAATCCCCAATTTGGGAGACTTTGATGCTTGTCCAGGTGCCAGTTTTTCCATATATGACATACGAGAAAGAACTTTAAAAAATGCAGAACAGGGCAGTGTTAAACTGATTCATGGCTTCCGAATCTCAAGGTCGTATTGGGTGAGATGTCATATAATTACCCTTTCACATACTATTTCCCAGAGAACCAGCTTCCCTATCAACAGATTGAGCTTTCAACGTGCTAAGAAAATCATTCATATTAAATTTACCACCATAAGTAAAGAAGTACAGGGCTCTTTTTGAAATCCCTTAACTGTTTTAATGTATGCTTGCATAAATGTCTAAAATGTGTCAGTTTAACTAAAACCAGCTTTGCCTCCAGGTTTTTTGAAATGTAGAACTTTACATCCCTATCCTAAAATAAACCTTAGAACTAAAATCCCTATCCTGGGATTTTAGTGTGTGGTCAGTGAAATCCTGGGAGGACTCGTGCCTTCCTGGTGCATTGTTCCTCTGCAGTGCCCACTCATCTACCAGAATGGGAAGGACCAGAACAGAAGGACTGCTATGTCTGATGAGCTATTATGAATCCAATGATAACTGGAGATTTTGTATAAATTTATTTGGTTATATAACAACAACAACAACAATAATAATAATATACTGTCATTGTAGCTTGGAAATTTAGAAATAGTGAGATATCCAGTAGAATTTAAAAACAAATAATCCTGTAAGCATACTCTTTTCTCTCCCTGATTCAGTAGTATTTTATGTTGGATGTTTTATGTTCCCTATTCCACTCAGACACCCATTCCCTTGGTCCATTATCTCTTTGGGACATAACTGTCTTTTTTTCAAGATCCTTAAGAAGGCATTTGGAAAGTCAAGCAGCAAGGTCTAATAAAAAAAGGCATCTCTTGCTCATTGCTCTAAACCTCAACTTTTTTTTCCCTCATGATCTGATATAGATGGCAAACAGAGTGGGTGCTGTCCCCATGTCCTGCTGTTCCCCCCTTTGTATGTACAGAATTCTTTCTTTGGGGAAAGCAGGCAGAGTACAGAAATGTTTCTTACACTGTATATCCCACCAGAGTAAAATGTGAATATTGCATAAGCAATAGGATCAAAGGTTGTTAAAAAACTCAAAAAATAGCATATTTTCTTTTCTTCTAATTTTGAAGGTTATAGGAAAGACTTTTTTGGGAGGTGTGTACGAGGTCTCAATAGAATAGAAAATAAACTTCCTGAAGAAAAAAGAAATAAAATATTCAAAATAGTGTTGGAACTCCCAGACTCATATTCCTCGGAGAATAGAAGTTTTCATTCTGTATGCTGCTTTATAAGGACTAAACCCTCAAAATTTCTGTTTTCAGTTATGAGTTTATTTTAATGTATTT
The DNA here is from genome assembly GCA_038380795.1 of Pyrocephalus nanus. Taxonomy (NCBI): domain Eukaryota; kingdom Metazoa; phylum Chordata; class Aves; order Passeriformes; family Tyrannidae; genus Pyrocephalus; species Pyrocephalus nanus. Next base: position 49,773,267 of record CM076260.1, read on the forward strand.
ATGCTGTGATTTAAAGTGTAAGCAGATCAGTTTATTAAAGAGAACTAGGCTGATGTTTCAGAAAGATAGAACCATTAAGATAAAAACCAAAGTAACATTCCTTATACCAAGTAGAGACCTGCAAAATTCCAGCCTAGATTTGGAAAAAAAAAAAAATCAATGGCAGAGTAATTGGCAGTTCAGAAGCGCTGTATTGGAAAGATAGGGCACATTTTGAATATGACAACGTAGATTCAGAAGCAGAGAAACTGCAAAAAGACATAAAAGAAATCTAGTATTTACCTCAGTTTTAATGGCAACTTAAAGTTATGATTTGTGTCTGGGTTACCAAAGGTGAGTGTTTAATGAAATGCTAGAATTAGTCTGGCTACATCACTAATTTCCGAAATATGCTTTTGCTTACCCTGGAGACTGTTTTTCCTACCTTTCATTAACTCTGGATGCAGAATCTTTGTGGATTATCATCAGGTTTTATCTCAGGAACTTTTCTGAAGATTTTATAATTATCACCTTTAATTACTCCTGTTGGAAAAATTGTCAACATCTGTGGCTATCATCACAATAAACAGAAAAACCGGGAAACTGTACAGTATTGCTGTTCTTTATATCTCTTCCAGGGATGCATGTGTGTTCTTCTCAGGTGGCACAGAAGGAATTTGACACCTGCCGTGGTACCAGCCCATACTGGTAATGCCTGGCTGTGTAGCAATACCTCTTGAACAGCCTTGTGAACTATGAACAAAAATTGCAGCACTCCTTGAGAGCGCAAGTCCTCATGCCCCCTCCTCCCTTCCCAGCATGCTGCAAAGCTTCAGGTCATAAACACAGCGTGCTGGCTGCCAGATCTAGTGGCAGTAAGGCCTGGTGTGTTATTAACTAATGAAATCCCTCTGATTTCATGATGCTTGTGACACTCCTCTGGGACACTGCTGCTTTGGTTACTACCGATTCTCAAATTCAGAGCATGTCAAAAGCCCAACTGCGGGTATAGAGGGCTCTTCTAAATAATAGTGATTTAAGCAGTGCTGTGAACTCCTACTAATTACATTTCTATCATTCATGAACAGTAGGCTTTTTGCATTAGTCCTGATGTGGCAGTGGTGTTATTCTAGCCCAGTGGTGTTATTTTAGCACTCTTCTGTAGAAGGTACTCATTGACTGAAGTGCTTGAAATCAACCCTTCTAATGTTGTTTTGCTGGAGCTGTTGTAGTCTAAGAAGAAATGAGATATGTGAGCCACAGCAAGGAACAAGTGGCTACTTGCACTACAAAATTGAAGGCCAAGCACAATCGAAACGCACAAGTAGGCAAGTTACTGAGCTGGATTCAGAGTTGATGAATGAAGTGTCATAAGTTACGTGCAACTAAGTGGATGTAAGTGGATCTGGCTGAGTCTGAAGGAGCAGAAATGATATCCTGAAAAAATAAGTCCTAATTACAGTAGTGTAAGCGATACTAGGACATTTTTAAGCATTAATCATGGAGAAAATTAGCTTAGACAACAACATGTAAAAGTTACGTAGAGCTGCTGGGAGAAAGCTACTTAACAGACATACTTATCTTAGTTGCTTTTATTGCTGAAACCTATTTCTGTTTTTCTTGAAGTTTGGAGTACTGCATGTGTGGTACATAGAAGATGCCAAGTTCTGTGCATTCTCTGAGCCTCATCAGCCTTGTCTGATGGCTAGCTTTTCCTCTGTGTTCATGTAGGATGAGTTCAGTGAATGGGGAAGGCTGCTGCTCTGCTTTCAGGCGTTCCTGGGGCAGCAGAGGAGCTTCTCTCCTGCGTTTTCCTTATATGTCATTAGCTGTCAAGCTCACTTGCTGAGCCTTGCCATTTCTGTATTATGTACTACTGTGACAGAACATCTCAACCAAGGCAATATATAAGATAGTAGATGGTATCTAGGATTTTTGAAATATAGGTAAATGTTTTCAGATAAGAATCTTAAATACTAAAGAGCCAGTGATGGAAAAGGTAACTTAGACTGTGGTCTCATTCAGTGAGAGCCCAAAGAGCATAAAACTGCCAAGACTCTGCTGTCAATAATTGTATATTGATTGTGTGACCTAAGTAAAAGTTTTCAAGGCTTTGCACAAAAAAGGTCATATGAGACACTGGTTTTCTCCCTCATGCTGTTTTTTTTTTGCTTGCTTTTCTTTGCTTGCTTAATGCAATAATAATAGTGTATGGGGATCAGTAAAGTAATTCTCTTTGTTTAAATATGCCAGGTCAGACATCAACATTGTTGTTTCTGCTCCAGTGCCCTTTCAGTTCTAGTTTGTTCAGCATTATGTGAAACTCATGTGTACATTAGTTGTTAATACAACTAATTTTCTCCACTTCATTGCTTGACTAAGTTCTGCTGCCTCGTGGCACCAGCACTTGATTAAAATTAGATTTGTTCATACTGGGGTAAGGAGCACTGAAGAGGTGGTTCTATACCAGAGAAGCATGTGCCTATCTATGGATCACTGATGCATTTCATTTATTTGGCAAGATTTGTTTTGGATGGGTTTGGGGGATAGAGAGAGTACTTCAGCTGCTCTTCAGTTCTGACAGCAAAGACAACAGTAACCTTGGCAACTAAGGATGCTGAAATACCACTTAATCCTTACTTGTATGTCAATAGGGTTGTGCCTAATTAATAAATTATCAAACCTCTCAGCATGTGACTGAAGAAACCATGAAACAAATCAGGTGCTGTGGTTCAGATAAAGTGTTAGTGCAGCAGTTAACTGCGTGGCTGCACAATTGAAATAAATTTGGTCAGGAATTTTCCAGCTAAAGTTTTTTCTGTCTGAATCTGCTGATTCATAGAAACCAAAACTGTGGGAGAAGATTAGTTTTCTAGTCTTCTATTTCAAAACAAAACGAAGTAATTGCTTAAATATCTTTCTTTGACATTTTCTTAATAAAAATGTTAACTTCTTCACAGAAAAATATTTTATTAGGTAAAAGACTGTAAATCTAGCAGCTGTGTATCTGTGTTTCAGAGTAAGCAGCTGCCCTGTTTCCTGTCTTGGTGCATAGGGTTCAGCTGGGTGAGCTGGTGGGTCTGAGTTGTTTCACAGCTGCATGAGTGCCCTCCCAGAGGGAGGAGGGTGAGAAGAAGGAGTGGAATCACCCGTTTCAGCTGCAGCCTCCGCTTGGGCTGGATAGAAGGTGAAATCATGTCTCAAGTTGAGGTTGTCTTCTTGTCTTTTTTTTTTTTTTTTGTAATTTTGACTTTTTGTCTCTACAGCAGAAGCCCATATATCCTCCTGAGCTTGGAACAATTTCCTACACATTCTACATTTACCCCCACCTTAAATAGTCAGGAAATTCCTTTGATATTTCTAGCAGGGATTTTTCTTTATTATTCTGAGAGTTCATTCAACATGATCGAAAGGCAGTAATTGTTTCTTTGTAGCCCAAACCTCTCCAGAGGGTGTGGAATATAGCTGCCTGTAACAACAACCATGAGCATGCATAGCCCTTCTTTTATTGTCAGACATCTTAGTGTGGGGAAAGTTGTTCAAGTTAAGCTGCTGTGGACATTTTTACATTAGGGTGAAGTAAATATTTCTTTTTTTTCCCTTTAACTACTCATTAATATACATCAGTTGGTTTGGGAGGGAAAGGATGATGTAGCAGTAGGGTCAGGTCAGGAGGACAAGCCAACTTGAGTGAAGGAAGGGCGGGCAGAAGGTTAGCCAGGGTCTGCTGCCACCACCTTGGCTCGTAGCGCTGCTTGCTAAGCCAAGCCTGGGCACTGGGAGTGAAAAGATACAGGTGCAGCAACGGCTGGGGGAGCACCATTTGCTGAGGGCAATTTTTAATTGCCAGTTTTGTTACTGCCTCATTAATTTAGCATCCAGTTTTAGTAAACCGAGCCCTGTTTGGTGACTTGACACATGTGTATGTGGGCCTGATGTATCAAAACCAGATGGTTTTTGATACAAAACACATGATTTTGAAATAAACACAGATATGTTATAAGGCTTGAGAAAGAACGCGGTTTTTTAAGGCTGAAAGAAGCAGGAGCAACTTTTACTTTGTTTTTCCTTTCTTTCCTGTATTGTTGTCTGATTCAGTTAATCCTTAGTTCCCCATTCTTGCTTTGTTTTTAAACTGCTTTCCTGCACAAGATTTGGCAATGTTTTCAGGTCATCTATAAAGCCTTGTTCCTTTGGCTTTTTCTGTGCTCATATATACACATATATAAAAGAGAAGTTACCATTACAGCTCCTGTCATGTCATTTTGAAAGGTATTTTCAAGGCTGAAGAACAAGATGTTTCATCTTTGTCACTGTTGTACACTAGTCCCACCTTGTGAAGCCAATCCATCCGCTGACTCTTGGTAGAATTGTTAGTACGTGTTCTCATTTTATTCCCTTAGTTTTTCTCTTTTAAGTATCTAATAGAAATTCAGCTCAGCCATGCGGGGCATATTTAGCCTTGCAGTGCCTTGCTGTATTAGTTTGGCAAGCTCAGTGGGGATATAAGCAGTCCAATATTCATATGAAAGATTTGCCTCCTGTAGGAAAATCCTTGAAAACTTAGCCAAATATTCTCAGAACCCAGGGAAATAAAACTGGGATCTTTAAGCAGCTAATTGGATCTTGTGCTACCCCTGTGGTTTTCCAACAACTGAAAAGCATCAGTAGTGTTTTTGTATGTTTTGGGTTTCCCTGTTGTTCCCCCTCAGATCCCTTTCTTGGCATGACTTTTCTTCTTAAGAAACAGGATCCAAATGCATTAGGAAAGAGTAATATCTACTACCTAAATCTGACTCTGTCTTTTCCATTTATTGTGCATTGAAGACCTGTCAAGAAAGCATTTATTAATTTAAAAGGATATGCAAATAGACATTAAGGAATCATTTTACTTTTGTAGATAATAAGTGTTAAAAATAATTTGTGGAGTTCATAAGGCTTAAGATTCTCAAGGATGATTGTATTGTCATGACAGATTAAAAAAAAAAATTAAAAAAGGCTGGAAATAGAAATATTTAGAACTTGTTAGGTGAACCTTTTTGGTTGTGCTTTCAATATCCAGCATGCTCTTTGCTCTCACTTCTAAGATGAGTTTAGTGGTGAAAGGGAGGAAGGAAAATGGTCTCTCATATCCTGTCCTATGTCCAGGCAGGTGTCCTTGCTCCCAGGCTGGTTTGGCTGGTGCCCATGCTGCTGCCAGCACATTCTGGACACCTGGAGGCTGCTGCTTTTGTTTTAAGGAGAGCAGCCAAGGTCACAGTAGTGTGCCACCACTCCCTTTAAGTTTTACAGGGGCAGGAGGGTTTAGTTTAGTTTGCTGGCCCAACCCCAGATAGGTCTGGTTGCTCTATGTGCTGTTGCTTTGAGTTTGTACTACTATGACTTGTCAGGTTTGCAGCTCTGCAAGTCCACCATTCAAAGGAGACATTTCCTTCTCCCTGTGCCTGTTACACTTGTGTTTGTATGGACAGCTTCAAAACTGTGAGCGAGCATTTTAGATCCCTGTGGAACTGACTTTTGTTCTGTTTGATTATTAGCTGAGCCATAGTGTTACTTTGTGCAGTTGAGACCAGTTTAAACACATCCATGAATCTTTAGGGTTTGCCTACAGCAGTACCTCAAGCAAGATGCTGTAGCAAAGGGCACCTAGGACTTTGTAACATCCCTCATCCAAGTATATTACTATATTGGATATATTTGCACTTGCAGCAGGAACCACAACTTGGAAAGAGAAATTTAAGGGAAGGCAACTAATAAGAAGGCAAAGGTGGGCAAGAAACTGTTCTGGGGGCGTCTTATTTAGAGAGAAAAGTTTTGTGCTTAACCTATGTGTAAAGTTGCCCTTAAGACTGAGTCAGATTTGGTGAGCTTTCACATAAGCAAAAACACTGACCTGGAGCATGGTTGCTCTCCTTTGAATGTGACAGCAGCGCTGGTTGTCGTCTCCCCTTTTCTAACAGGTCTGGGTAGCAAAAAGGGAGGCTGAATAACATGCTGAAACACCCCTGATAATATATCCTAGAGGAAGAAAGAAGCCCAGCGGACGCTGTTTAAATACAGGCCTTTGACGTTCAGCTGTATGTGCTTAAAGAACAGTACTTGTCCTCCTTTGCCTGGAGTGATACATCAGTTTGGAGCTTGTGATTGCCGTGGCAGTTAGGTTCATTGCAGATCTTTAATCTTATGGTGCAGATCTAAAACATTTTTCTCAAGGTTCGCTTCTCTTACATGGAGTTGGCTTTTTTGTTTAGGGGTTTTTCTGCCTGTGTGTGTATTTAGTGGTGCTTTTTGTTTTTGTTTTTTTATTGCCATTAAAATCACCTTATTTTATTGCAGTGTGCTAAGGCACAGGATTTTGAGTTTTGTAATTTTTAACAAAGATTTTTTTTTGTTTTATTCAGTTTCGTGCAGAAAGATGCCAGTTTTGTTACTAAATCAAAGGGCTGAAATGAAAATGGAAACTGGTGACTTCCACAAATCAAAACTACACTATATTTCCTTGATGATTGCTTGGAATTCCAATTAGTGGAATATTTAAAATGAACACTGATGCTCATGAATAATAGAGTTCAACATGCTAGAATTAGGCAAAAGGAGTATTTGTAAAATTGTGATGAATTTTGGAGCAGCTTGGGGGTGTATGAAATTTCTGTCTAATCACTTTCTTTAAATGAAAAGTGACAAGTAGGTATTGTGTCACAGCAATGTCATTCTGCTTCTAACAGTCCTTCAGTAGGCAGCAATCCTACATTAGGCAAACCTAACCATCCAGTATACAGTCTTATTTTCATGCAGCTACAAGAAAGGCTTATTGGCTTTCCTTAGTCAAGTCGGATGTGACAGCAGCTGCAACATCTCAGACTTGACTTCATTGTAGTTAAGATTTTCCTATTCCACATAAAAGCTTAAGTTTCCTGTTTATGATGAAACTGGGGAAAAAAAAAAGTGGAATTATTGAAGTTGGTACAATCTTTTCTGCTTTCTGAGTGCACTTTAAATTTTGAAAGTATTTCAGGTACCTGGATAAAACTGAACATCAGTGAAATTCAGAAGGTCACTTCATAGCTGAACTCAAAAACTTTGGGGACATCCTTGTGTCTTTTTGCTTCCAAAACAAAGTACACTTGTGGCAAATCAACCTTTTTAAGATATCCTCTCTATTGTGTTTTCATTGTTTTGTTCCGAATATCACCCAATCTGGGCTAAGAAAATGTAAAACCATTTTCTCCTTTCTGTCAGATTTTGAAGTATGTTTACCAGGTGGGACCTTTGCAGTTGGCACAGCAAGGTTTGTCCCACATACCATATAGTGTGCAAGGATGGGAGGGTGACCCCATACCTTGGAAGGAGTCACTGTGTTGTCACTGGGTAGACTCACCTGTGCTCCCAAAATGCAGTTTCATCTAGCTCAGCCCTCCTCTCTTTCTTTTGTGTCCCTGAGTTTCAAAGCCATCTCTTAGTCTCTCACTTGGGCTGAAGTAGTTCAGTAAATGCAACTACTCAGGGTTTTTCTTCAGATTGATTTTAGTTTGCGCTTATAGACTCATGAAGTGGTGAAGGTGAGAAATCTGGGAAGTGAGAGCCAGCATATGGAGCTAGCAAATGAAGATGGGAATGATGAACTAAATGTTGCTTTAGGGAGACATGATGCTAAGCATTTGGCTTTTCAGTTTTACAACTTAGACTGTGTAAACCTAATTTATACTCTTCGACCCAGTGATGTCTGTCTTCTATCTGTTTATTGGAAATATGATTGCAGTTTATGTAGATGTTTTCATACAATAACTGTGATGGCAAAAAAAGAGGATGGCATATAATTTCTCCCAAGAATCCCAAGGCTCACAGTCACTTTCTGGTTTCTTGAGAGTAAATAAGATGGTTTCTTCACTTTCTGTATATTGGAGTATCTTACTTGCATGTGAGATTCATGGAATCCATCATAAGGCATTATTACTCTTAATGATACAGATACCATGAAGTAGTGGGCAAACAAAAAGAAAATATTTTTTTTGTTGTTGTTTAGTTCTAATGTTCAGGCCTCCTTCATGCATTTTGGTCTACCATTCCTCAAATTTTCTCAGAGTGTTACTAATGTTGGTGTTGTTCTCTATCTATAATTTTTGTGGAAGGTTGTTTGATTTTTTTTTTCTTACTTTCACTGAAGGAACAAACGGTCTCCCTTTTTCATAAAGGTGTTCTTACTCCAATTTTTCCATGTACAGAAAGCTAGGAACATACTTTTGCATCAGTAGTTATGGGGGGAGACACCAGTGAAAGAATTAAAGCAACAGTTGATCAGATTGTAGTTTTATCAGAAACAAAAAAGAGGGCAAGTATAAACTTAAAAAAAGAGAAAGTACTTTGCTTTCAAGCACTTTACTGTGCTACTGGTAAAATTGTTCAAATTAATGCCAGTGAAAGGTATGATGCAGCATCACTTTTGAGTAGTCTTTCAAAATTATTTAGAGCTTGTAGTGTCAAGTACTTTCCCAATACTGAAAAGAATAAAAAGCAGCAGATTTTGAAAATAAAATAGATTTGTTTCCAGTAATGGGACTTAAAGCAACATGCAGGTTTCCAGACTCTTTATTAACAGGTAATTTTATCAGCATAGTGAAGAAGGGTGCATAGTTGAAGGGTAGGCTTACAAGTAGTTACGTGCCCTTGCCCCTGTTGAATAGAGGATAATTGGGTCTCACATAACGCTTAGATCTGTGGCTGTGTGCCTCCTTGGTTTCCATTATTGTTGATAATATCTTAGCAAGTATTCAATGAGTCACCTCATATATGGATCTGAAAATTGTAATTTAGAAGCAGGTATCAGTTTAAACCACAGAAGTTTGATTCCAGCTGCCACCCCTGCTGATAGCACCAAACAGCCGTGAACGCAAAGCTTCGCAGGGCTGGCTGCTTGTTAGGAAGCACTGTGGTGTGGCTGGCTGCAAGCCTGTCAGGCTGAAACATTTTGTCATGTGAAAAGAAAGAAAAGTCCTGTTTTAAACACAGTGACTTGATTCTGGTCCCTGTTCACGGGAATGGGTTATCTACTTGAGACCGTAGGAAACTTTCCTTGGGAAAAGAGAAAGGATGGAGTCACACGTGAGAATAGCTGCACTTTTTATAGCTATCCACAGGTTGTGTTGAAATTTAATGTTAGTTTTCATTAACCTCTGCTCAATGCTGGATGATTTTTAGCCAGTGAAAATATTGAATATGTTTCCAGAAAAATCTAATTTTCTCTAGTAAATTACCTGGAACCACTGAGGGTAAAGTTGATTGGCTTGGCATGAACTCCTCTAAGAAGGTTTGCCCATGGATATTGTGGCCAAGACTGATTTCTCCTGAAGGAGGCTCTCCTTCTTACAAAACGTAAATAATTTAAATCCACTGGAAAAGAGCCCAGATTGTTTATTCTTAGGCTTAAAATGATGGCCACTCATAAAATCTGAAGACATTCAATCTGTGTATTCAACGAAGATTCACAATACAAATGAGCAAATGCAAGTCTATGTTTGTTGCAAATCCTCTAGGAATAACTTTTGATTTTGTTCTGCTGGCAGCAATGGCTTTCCTAGGAGTCTGACTCCCATATACAGGACTTTTTTCCACAAAGGGTTTGCTGCCCTTTTAGCAGTGGTGAGGCTCCTTTTTCCTGCCAGACCGCCAATATCAAATACTGAGCACTTTTCTTGAACTTTTATACCCTTTTGGTCTTATTATTACTCTCCTTACTTCATTCTCAGGATACAGACTGCTGTTCTAGGGTCTCTGTGGATGCTGAGGAGGACTTGCTCTTTTTACAGTATCTCACTGACAGCATTGCAAATTTTAAGGTTTTTTTCTGGACTCTTTGACTTTAATGATGTTTCTTTTGTTCTTTGTATTTTGGTGGCTGTTCCTTCTTTCCCTCCCCCCTTCAAAATGGGATACGTTTTATTTCCAAAATTGCTTGCAGGTAGCAGGAAATCAAACATCTCATTATAAAGCTAATAACTATATACCTGGGTGTATGAGAATGCCAAGCCATTTTACTTGACTTGATTTTGCCCAGATCCTTCTGTGAGAGACAGTATCAAAAGGTTTGCTGAAGTCCAAAAAGAGTACATCTGCTGGCTTTCCTAGATCAGCTAGGTGTGTTACCCTCTCATAGAAGGAAATCAGATTTAAGAAGAAGGACTTTCCCCTCATGAAGCTGTGTTGGCTGTGCCCCATGACTGCATTATCCTCAAGATGCTTTTCAGTACCTCCCAGAATAATGCTTTCCATGAAAAGATTTTCAAGCTTTGAAATAAAACAACACATCTGCGGTAGGCTGGGCACTCAGATGACAGTAAAAATTAAATCCATTATCTGAAATAAGCTTGATTTTGTTCTTTGCATTAGCCACTTAGATGCAATAAATAGATTTTTCTTTCTTCTTTTTTCTTGTGCAATCTTAGAAAAATAGTTTACATTCTATATTTTCTATCTAAACCATTTTAATTTCATGCTGTTGTAATGCTACTGTATTCTCCTTTACTTTATCCATACCGTTCTTCTAAAATTGATGCATCTGCTTCATATGGCCCTCATATAATGCCTGACATACTCTTTGATTGCAAACTATTGCTGTGGCATGTTTGCAGAAGTTTAGTTCTTAACTGTATTCTTAAATCAATTTTATAAATATATTGGAAATAATAAGCAAATCATAGCTCACGTGATTCTGTTAAGGATTTTGTGAAAACACTGCTTGCTTTGTCATTCATTGGAAGAAATCTTAACCGAAATGGTTAATGCTGGTGTTAGCTCTTGATTTTCTTCAAAACCAAGGTTACCTTGGTCTTGATCTCGTATGTTTACCTATCTGAGAATAGTGACAGTGCAAGAAGACATACAGTTCAATTTAGATTCTTAAATTTTCACACAGTCCAGGCTGAAGCCCTCTTATGCTGATGGCTAACCATTCACTCTAAAGGCTTGTGAAGGCTCAGGGTCAGTCAGTGATCAGAAATCAGGATGTTTCTACAAGAAACAGCTGTTGGAGCTGGACCTGCTCAGCCTTAAAGCACTACTGATATTAAACTGTGCATGTAACACTGAGGCAAAAGGCACATCACTGAACACCAGAAAGTTGGAGTCCAGCAACAGTATTAATGTCTCACTTTACAGTATTTTTAGATTGTGTAAATTGTAGCATGATGTTAAGCTGCATAATTAATGAGAAAAGCCAGATTAAAAATATTTAATATACATAATAAGGTTGAATTAATATCACTAGTGGAATAATTATTTAAAATTTTACTGAAGCTTCTGACTCCTAATGAGAGTCTTCTAACACTTCCTTTTCTATTTAATTCCTAATCAGTAAGAAAACCTAAACCCCCAAGTGTTGTTAATACTGTATTTGATAAGTAGAATATTGGAAAAAGAAATAGCATACAACCTCAGTGCTTTTTAATTGACTTAAATTAGGGATAAGAATGAATAGTTAGGGGAGTAACCAGATCATTTCAGGTGGTTTGACTATTTCAACTACCCTGTGCTGTTGCTGGTCTTTGATGCAGTCATTTGCTTTTTTCCCTGGTGGGGCCAGAAGATGGATCCATGACCCTGTGCTGTAGAGCAGGTGCTGACAGTGGTGCATGGAAGCAATGAAAGCCTCAGGGCATAGTGACAGGGGGGTACGTCTGGATGCTTCCCATTCATTCAGTCACACAAGACTCTGGCAAGATTAACAGCTTTGGTTTTGAGGAGAAAGCCTCAGTATGCTAAGCTTCAGAAGTCAGAAGATTGATAGTTGAAAATACAGTTATAGTTTGTTCAGCAAGTATTAAAGGCTTAAAAAAACCCTCCACCCTCTTAACTGTACATTTTCTCTCTCCAAATTTTCAAATAAGGCATACAACTCTGAGAAGAAATGGACCATGGAAATTTTAAATCTGAAATGGATTTATTTTAGAAATTACCAGTACATAACTAGAATCCCCTAATGGAAATTGCTTTGTAAATGCCATGCCTACTGAAAGTAATACTGAAAGTCTGCCTTGCATTTTTATTCCAGTCATTCTGATGAAGTTGAAAGAGAAATAGATGAGTAACTGATCTATTGCAGTGCAAAACTTCCATTCTCATGCTAAGCCAGAAGAGATAATTTTGAGTTCACACTTTCATTTGAGTGGACATAGATGGTGAAACTGTTGCCTGTTCAGTTATAGGACACTTCCATTCCTCAAACTTCAAACTGGTACTTAGTCAGAAATCACTTCACATAAAATTGTGTATAAATGAAGTCTCTGTCAGATGCCTGACAAAATCAGCCAAGCTGCTGGGATGTACAGGAAAGCCGTGATGGAAATAGAGATTATCTGCTAAAACTGATGAATCATGATGGAGGAACTCCAATGACAACTTAGAAGTGTCCTCTTGGCTACTTGCATATAAAATATTCTTTTTGCCTATGAAATAGGGAAAGTGGTTGTGGTAGAGATTAAAAAAAAAAAAAAAAAAACAAACCACAAATGTAGAAGTCGAGGTTCTGATCCTGCTAAGACTTTCTCAGAACACTTATTTTTACAGTATATATTTCTTTACTATCTTAAAGGATTAAAAGAAAGTCCAATGCAAATCTTTCCTATATCAAGAAAATGTTAAATTTCCATAGTGAAATGTTTCAGAACAGTCAGCATCCACTGTTAAGGTTGCATAGGATCGGTATCCAACCTATAATGTCGCTTCTTCCTAAGTTTTGAGGTTTTTTTCATTTTGATTTATCATCTTATTAATAGTGTTTCCTGTAGACTGAGCTAGAAGTAAATAAACATGTAAAAGACTTGAATAATGTCTTTTCAAGGTGTTCTTACTGTTAGTGAACCTGATACAGAATTAGTTTTCATGTTAAGAACAGTACAGTGCTAAAGCAAATGATGGTGCTCGTCCTTGTTGTGAGATTTGTCATTCTCTCTCTAAGCAGCAGAGCATTTCCAGTTTTGGCCCCCTCCAGGCAAAAAATTTCTTGCTCTGCCTTCTCATTCTCAGGGCCCGTACATTACCACATAAATTTTTCATATATTGCATTCTAAGGCTGTATCAATTTTTCTTTGTGTAAAAGCATTACTCTGCGGGTGGCAGGATCTGCATGGCCTTGTAAGCTCCTGACTCCCACTGGCTAGGCACGTAAAATAACTTTTTTTGAGAAGGTGCATCTTCCTGAAGGCCACAAGTGCAACTTACCTGAACTTTTTTGCTCATGATTACTGTATTGAGATTCGTTACCTATTAATCAACTTTTTTTGACTGATTACTTTCAGAGAAGCATCCATAAAACGCTAAGTGTGATGGAAGTTGGCAGAGACAACTGGTGCTGTGTTGGAGCCTGTGCTAAGCTGTTCAGCATGAGGTGTCACAGAAATAGATTATGCAGCTTTGGGGTGGGAGGGGGGGGGTGTTTCAGGCAAACAGTTGTGTGATGGATGGCTTGCTCCTCAGAAATCAAATAGCTGATACATGCAGAGTCTTGCTACTGTTTTTGCAACTCATGTTGTCAGCTGGCAGAAAAAATACTTCACTGTGTTGCTTTGATGGAAAACCTACACAGGGATTGTGGTTCAGGTTACTACTCAGGAAGGTAACTAAAAGTCAGGGCAAATTTTCATGAAAGTGATATGTGGGCATTGAAGCAAGAATTTTTATGTGATGTGAGGGTACTTGAAAACATGTTCTCTGTAAGATTTAAAATGTTCATTTGTTTGTTTGCCTACCTTCCTTCTTGGGTCACCTTCCTCCCTCTCTCACTCCCCAGTCTTCCTTGATTTTAAAATTGGTGAGGCTAGGATTTATGTTTCAATGAAAAATGGTAGATTATACATTCATCTCTCCATCACCACTGGAATCTGCCAGCAGGCTCTTCAGCTGTTTGCAGAGTGCCGAACTGCATTAGATCCCAAGATCTCAATACATCTGACTCTTTTCACTAAATGAGAATTTAGGTGCTTTTAAACTGAAATTTCAGAGACTAAAAAAAGGTTGATTAGTAAACTAACCAGGAGTGGGAGTAATACTGTCTGCACAGCACTTCTACCGCAGCTGTTTGTCCACATCTTGTAAGACTCAAACCAATAAGGCCCTACTGACCCAAGAGTTCAAACTCGCCTGAGGGTGATAGGAAAGAATATAGAAGAAGGCATTAGAGAGCCTTGTGGGTTGGGGTACCTTTCTTGGGCATAGGATAGGTTTTCATTATGTTCTGTTAAAAGGATTCGCAAGAGAGTCAATAAGACACTTGTTAGTTTGCTGATAAATTAGGTCTTTTAGCTTACTAGATTTTCACTACTGGCATGTTTCCATTTTTCCATGCCATAAATTTCTGCCTGCTATGCAAGACAATGCCTACTCTGTGATGCTTCAGACTAGTTTCTCCAGAGCTCCTTGAGCTCTCATGTTAAAATCTCAAGTGACTCATGCTACCGCATAGTTCAGAAGCAGATTTCTGGGTCCCTCTTGCAAAGAACAATGATACTGGATAAGTTGAGGGCTATCACTTCAGTATGTCCTTGAAAACTCCTGTATTCAGTGGTCCAAAAATAATTTTAGAATTAGGTACATGTTTATGTTTATTCTACACTTAGTTTCTCTTGGCTGCAAAAGACTAATTCTGTCTACCTTCTGTTTAGAGGTCTGAGCTGTAAAAGATTGACTGAAGTTCTTGAATGTTGCATCTTTCCTTTTTTTTTTTTTTTCTTTTGATTATCTGTATTCAGTGCTTTCATTTTTGAGTCTCTTGCTCTCTGTTTTGGCTCTGTGAAGCTCACTTCTGCAGCCAGCCTTGTACACTGCAGAAATGTAGGAGAAAGTGTGTGGTGGTCTTCTCAGGAAGCAGAGCCAGAAGCCTCCTCATACACCATGTTTGCCGCATATCCAGACTCTGTGTGTGTTGTTTTCTGCCTTCTCACTCCCTTTTCTATGTCTGCTAGAAGGTACTATTAAGCAACTGCTTTGCTAAAGATTAGAATTACCGGCTCTGAAGAGTTGCACTGAAGTAGGTGTGATAATGCTTGTTGATCTCTAAAAATAAACTGTTTTCTTTAATAGCTTTTCTGATGTAGGTGATTTCTTTTAAACTAGGTGTTCTTTGCCAAATTTACCCTTTACTATTTGCACTGCTTCGTGTGCAGGACAGGTTCTGTGCTGCTTGCTCCTGACTGGAATTCAGTAATTACAGACAGCAGAGGATGAAAAGGGCTCTTTATCGGCTAACCTGGCTGCCCTAAACACTGTGCGCCAGCAGCATTTTATTGGCAGATTAAATGTCAGGTACCTGGCTTTAGAACTGACTCCTGCTGTGTTTTGATGAATACTGGTACTTTCCCAGCACACAGTAAAAGAGTGCCTGGAGTACACCTGTGCTTTAAAACCTAATATTTGAAATAGTCTGCAGTATCATGAGACTTCTGTCATCTTTTCCTGTATAGCCCACCTGAAAGCATTCCTGCCTTAAAGCAGATTCTTAATATGTACAAGAAATTGGCTTGAGCTCTACAAAAACAAGCCATGTGTTCTCTGCACAGAAGAAGAACATTTGTATTAAAAACAAGTTACGAGAATAAATAACTTTACCCATCTCTTGAACACTGTGTTGTTATAGTAACTTTCATATAAGCAATGACAAAGGACGTTTTCAAAGTACAGTCTTTTGAGATGTACACATAGGCCATGGAAGATAAATCCAAGGTGTAGGATTGAGATTCTGATTTTTTTTATAATGTTCCAGCTACTACTACTCAAATCCATCAGGAAACTTGTTTCTCACCTAGTAGGAGAAGGGCTCTGGGGGTGGGTAGGTGTGCACTCCTGCCCCAAAGACCCCTTATTTTCTCCACTCTTGCCCCCTGATGTGTGTTTCTCCAATGCAGAGAAATAACTACATGCTTACGTAGTTTCTGGTACCCAGATGAGAACATAAATCACAAGGTTCACTGTAGTTCCATGCTGGGATGTTGTTACTTTTATCAGTCTGCTGTACAGATGCTGTAATTGCAAAGACATAAAATTACATCAGCTTTCCAAGGGCCGCCTTGAGAAAAATGTGCCTCCTGAACTTCTTCATGGTGTATTTTATTTCCATTAGATTGATTAGAAGAGCCACAGGGAGAGGGTTTAATGCCCCAGTGACCTTTTCACTCTCTTCACTAGTGCCTTTTTTGGACAATTAACATCAGTGACTGATCTTGCTCTGCTCTGTGCCTTGCTTTGTTGTGGATGTGTGGTGAGGTTTTAGGTCTCTTACAGCCAGACAATATAGGAAGGAGGGTTTTCCAAGGTAGGCAGGCATCTAAACAGGCTTATAGGCATAACCTCCAACTCCATTACTGACACAGATACTCTACACTTGACATATAAATTGTAGGCTCAAATCAGCCCAGCTGAACATCACCAGTTCTTCCCAGATCTGTATAGCTGCTTTGGCACCACTTTACACTTGCAGCTTACTAATGGTCCAGAGTGGTGGGTGAAAAATGTGTCTGGGAGATCACACTTTTCAAAATAAGACTTTTCAGTCATCTTAAGAGGTTGGTGAGGAAGATATTTGGTAGGTTTTTCCAATGGCATGAATATATATCACTTCATTGCTTCAATTAAATAAAGCTGTTGCCAAATATATACTCTTAGGAACATGAAGATTCAGGTTTGGGTTTTTTTTTTTGTTTGGAAGGTTTTAAAGGAGTTTGAGTGCATTAGTTTAAAATGCTATGAAGCAGCTAATTATTTTACAGACTGTTATCAAATGCATTAGTATGCGTATTTTTTTTCCCTGTGATTGCATCATTAATGACTGCATACTATTAGCAAATTATGGAGTCCAGTTAACAAATGCATTTACATAATAGACACCTGACCATGTGCATTTGCATTTGTTCATCATTTGATTTTACTGAACTATTGTGCATCTAGATGTACACATCACATTGCTAGAATCAGTCAGGCATTACACACACTTAATGAAGAAGAGTGTTAACAAACCTGCTATGACACATGTCTTAGAGGTCAGCATTATCCCCTGGAGTCTTATAAAAGAGCAAATGTAGGAAGAATAAATTTTACCATCTTAAAAAAGCTATGAATATAAAGCAAATTAGAAGTTAACTGTATTAATTTTTTCATTCTTCTTTGCGTAGCCTTTATAATTTCCATCTGTGAATGTGCCCTGGAAGAATAATGTCTGTCTGTTGATTTAGATTCTTTGGGATTTTTGGAATAAAAGAGGTATTAACTTGATGCCTTTAAGAATAGCTGCTTTCAGAAATATTTTTGCCATACCCTTATAATAATCTTTGGATGATTGTCTAGTATGCTAGTCTCCAATGGCTGCAGAAATACTGTTGTGACAGGGATGTCAACTGATAGATCCCTTACAGTTGCTCAATTGACTGGGGCAGATTGTGGGTTCGTGTAATTCAGTACCACTCCACTAAACTGCTGCTATCATATGAACTGGTGGGGTTTTTCACATATCACAGTTCATGACAATTGTCATTGATATGTTTTCAGTTTTAAGATTTATTTTATGTTGGTTTTCTCTATGAGGCTGCAACATTTACCCAGGTGGGCTGAAGTGTTCCCGTCTGATTGCCTCTGTCTGTGGAATCTAATTCTGGGGATAAGAGGGAGTTCTTGGGAGAGGAATACCTGTTTGCTTTACTTCTACAAAGGCCAGTCAGCTATATATTAGAATAGATTTAGGAAAAAAATATCATTTTAAAGTTATTAAAATGTCTTGTAATTCTAGTCTGGACTAGAGACTTGAAACTTGGCAAGGATATCACACACAGAATTTTTTTAAAGTAATACTCTATGAATAATTTCTTTTTTTGTGAGTTAGCTTGCCCAACTAGAAAAAAAAAAGATATTTCATGTCAGCTACAGAGTAATGTTTTATTTTCTCACCAAACTAGAAAAGAAAATGGCTTTGGATAAATGTTTAGTTTAACCTTCCAGGCTTTACCTGTCCTTGTCCTTTTTTTTTTTAAGGTTGAAAAAAATAGTAGCTTGTTTGTTTGTTTGTTTGTTTGGAAGATGCCTTTAACTTTCTTGACAAACCCTTACAAACTCTGCAAATATTTCCTGCTCAGACACATTGGCCAAGTTGCCTTTTGCAGGCAGTGCTGAGCAGACGCCATGGTGTGGTGTCTGATGGGTTTACTTGTGAGTGACAGGCAGCTCTACTTTCTGTAGATCTCCAACTCAGCGATGCATATGGCCTATTTTTAGAAGCTTCTAAAATGGCAAGCTTTATAGGAGTTTTCCACCTACATTTTTATAAGATGCTAAAGGTTCCATGACCTTTGTGGCAGCACCGCTGTCCAAAGACTCCTGCACAGTTATGTATGGCTCGTACTCCTTGCTCTGTATTAAAGAATAGTGCACCATGAAACATAATAGCAACAACTTCTTGCACGCTCTGGATCACACAGAGCAGCATCCCAGAATGGTACCCCAGCTAACACCCATGGGCTTGTGTACAGCACAGTGCAGTCAGTGGCAGGCAGGTGCCAGGGAGCACAATGGTATTGGCAGTGCTGCCCACCCAAGGTAGTTATGCTCTGTTGCCAATGCTCTAGCCTCTTTTTTGGGTGTTCTATCAGGTCCAGCCTTGGTTTCTTTGTGCTGTCTTTCTGCACCATAGCCACAGCTATTGATGCACTGCACGTTATGGACACACAACGCAGCAGCAGCCTCTCTTTTGCACCAGATTTGGCAAAGTACACTCTGGAGAATATTCCTGCTGACTACTAAAATTATGTCATTTCTGATTAAAACAACATGTATGGGAGTACTGGCAAAGACCACACTGGTGTTTGTATTTTTTAGAGGCAGTGAAGGCCATACAGGGTATTATAAACCAGGATGCCCTATCTCAGTACCTGGCAAACTGATTAAACTGAAAAATAAAAAAAAAAAAAATAAAGTTGTCAAGCGGTTGGAAAATCATGATAAGATGAGGTCAGAATAGCATGGCTTCTGCAAAGGCAGCTTTGATAGTTAATCTTCTTGAATTGTTTTAATGTAGCAATAGATGAGCAAATAAAGGTAAATGGTTGGTACAGTTCATGAAAATAAGGGAAGGTCAATGAAGTGTAGAGCTATTATAGTAGAGAGCAGAACAGACAGTAGTGAAGGCAATTATACCAGCAGTATAAGACTGTAATGTCTTTGATGCAAAACAGCAACTACCTTGCCTAAAACCTGGTTAAGACTGTCAGCTTCTTCCTTATCCATAGAAATTACTACAATTATTAATAAAGCCCAATATGTAAAAAAAGAAAAAAACAAACAATCAAAAATTTTAAGAGGAAGGCTATGCAAGGAAAAATTTTGAACAATCTTGAAAGAAAATATGCAAACGTGGAGAGTGAAATTTGCGTTAGTATTTTTAAAAAGTTGCATGGAAATGTTTTCTATACTATGACTAGCTTTAATAATATATACCCATGAAAGAATAAGTGAAGCCTGCCTGTAATTGGGATAAATTTTGAATCTGTGAATTTGTTCAAGATTTAGATGCTATAGGTCTGGTTGTTATAAGGAATTTGTGTTGTGAACAGTTGTCCTTTCTCTTTTAACCCTTAAAGATGATGTACTATAGCCACTGAAAAATGAGATTTTAATTTTAAAGGCCTTTGAAAAGTGACAAAGCTGCTATTTTTTGTTTTGTTTCTCTTAACCTGATTGATTCATTTAATTGATCTTGGCTGCTCTATGTTTTTGCTGATGAGAAATGTGAGAGCCAAGGAGGTTGCTCTGTTGCCAGTGTCAGTACTGGACTGTGTTCAGGGAGGCGCTCCTGTGTTTTCTGCTTCTTAGATGAAGAGGTGCTCAACCCAGAAGGGCTATAAGATGTAAACTCATGACAAATTAATACATTTTGCTTTCTTTTTACAATATTTTTATTTATACAATTATACAATCTTTATGATTGCCTAAATTTAATTTGAAGTCAGGTGTACCTTCCAGAAGAATGCCCAGCTTTAGCTTGAAGACAGCACAGATGGAAAATGCAGCATCTTCCTCAGGAGTTCACCACAGCAGCTAGTATCAATTTATCTGGCTTTCCTCTGCATTTTCTCAACTTAATTAAAGAATACTTTGCCAGGCAAGAGTCTGTCTTTATAAAAGCACTTATAGACTGTAATCAGGTTTTTTTATAGTAAAGCAATTACACTTTCATAATGAAGTGTTTTCCAAGATCTGTAGCCTTTTTACTGTCTTTTTATTAGACAGCCTTTTCTGCATTTTCTGAGTTTTTGGAGAAGACAACTGTATCCTGGGCTTCATCGAGAGAAACATGGCCTGTAGGTCGAGGGAAGTGATTCTGCCCCTCTACTTTGCTATTGTGGGAACCCATCTGGAGCACTGTGACCAGTTCTGGGACCCCCAGCATAAGGAGGATGTGGACCTGATGGAGCAAGTCCAGAAAAGGCCACAAAGATGATCAGAAAACTAAAACATTTCTTCTATGAAGACAGTCTCAGAGAGTCGAGGTTGTTTAACCTGGAAAAGCGAAGGCTCTGGGCAGACCTTTCAGTAGCCTTCTAATATCTAAAGGGGCCTCGAAGAGAGCTGAAGAGGAACTTTTTGGAAGGGCATGGAGTAACAGGACAAGAGGGAATGGCTTTAAACTGAAAGAGGGTGAGTTTGGATTAGATGATAGGAAGAAATTCTTGACTGTGAGGGCAGTGAGGAACTGGAAGAGGTTGCCTGGAGAAGCCGTAGATGCTGCATCCCTGGAAGTGTTCAAGGCCAGGCTGGATGAGGCTTTGAGCAGCCTGGTCTAGTGGAAGGTGTCCCTGTCAATGGCACGGGGTTTCAAAGTAGATGATCTTTAAGGTCCCTTCCAACCCAAACCATTCTGTGATTCTAGGATACGAAGCAGGAGAAGGCACAGCGTTCCAACACTGGTCACAGAAATGAAATCACCTTTTCCCTCCCATGTTTAGCCCTGGCTCTGGCTTCTTTCTTCCTAAATTCTGTTTGTTTGGGATTTTCTTTTAAATTTATTTAGCACTTGGGTAGCTACTATTTCCACATTTATACTTGCCAACCTTTTCATTTATCCCAGAGGATCCATTAATTAAAAGATTACAATTATATTGTTGTAATTCTGGGTTAGATTTGGAAAGGACTTTATGTAAGTACGCGTGCAAGAGCACTGTATTACAACATATCTTATTAAATAGATGATACCTTTACAAAGGTTATCGATTTAGCTTTTTACATGCTGAATATTATTTTAACATATCAAAAATTCTTAGTCTAAAAAGACTTTGCCACAGCTCTAAAGCCACTATCTAAGCACTGTAAGATCATATTCTTTCCACAGCTCAGCTAAATTACTAATTACAAAGCTAAGCTGTAATCCAGAGTCATATTTTGGTTTGTAAAAGGAGAGGTAAAATTGTCCCATGAAACTTTGCCTCTATGGCATGTGTATCACATGACCTATTATCCATCTAAAGGAAGATACATTGATCATACTGTTATTGTTGGAAATTTAGAATTTTTGCATACCCAAGGAAAATGATCTTGAAATACTCCGGGATTCCCTTTCCCCTTATCGTTGCTGTCAACCTGGGTATTTGTCAAATGCTTTGCATTTGGTACATCTCCTTACAACTTACTTGGTTTGACTTACATCCTAGTGCTGAGCCAGTTTTTCCCCCCAGTAACTTCAGCTGCAGCACCACGATGCGATTCATGTCAGAGCATTACTGCTATGCCGAAGTAGCCTGCTGTCTTGTTTGATCCCTTCAGGATGAAGCACTCTGCTCCCGGAGACCTGTGGATGGGCTTGATTAATTTTTATCTGCAGCCAAGATTCGTCCCCCCTTTCTCACTTGCTAGAACTAGCGGCTGTTGAAATTAAGTTTTGGCTTTTATTCAGAAATGGTTAGATACAGAAGTGACATACAGGTGTGTTATCCTGTTTTCCCTTTTGGTTTGCCTCCCTGCCACCACTTGAGAATTTTTGTGCTCTCATTAGATGCAGAACATGATGATAGAGGAGTACTCCCTGGTGAACAAAGCCCTTCCTGGTAAGATTTCACTCTAAAGAACATTTTAAAATGTGACGAATTCATTTCAATGTCTCATCATCTGGGATTGTTACTCCTTCAGGAGCACGATCTTGCTGTAGAAGTATAGACATCTTTTGATGCCACTACAATCAAATGTTACAATTTAAATTTACAAATTAAGCAAGTTGCCCAGAGCAGCTGTGGATGCCCCATCCCTGGAAGCGTTCAAGTCCAGGTTCGGTGGGACTTTGAGCAACCTGGTGTAGTGCAAGGTATCCCTGCCCATGGCAGGGGAAGTGGAACTAGATGATCTTTAAAGTAATTTCCAACCCAAATGGTTCTATTAAATTTGAAAAAAAAAAAACTTCCTTAAACGCTCTCAGTTAAAATCCCATTTCTGATCTAAAATTACTGTGTTCTGCATGAGGGCTGTATCTGATCACAATAATATTTGGCTCATTATCTTCTAATCTGCAGCTTGCAAACTGGCTGGGTTTTTTGTGACAGTGATGTACGGTCCCTGGCATGTAACTAAAGTTAACATTTATATTGAGCTTAGTGATTTAAGTACAGTTAATCTCTTTATTAATGCTGATTAGTAGTCTGCATGATCATGTTTTTATTTCTGGTTGACAGAGAAAGAACATTTGGTTAACTCCTCAGTGGAAGCAAGAATGCATCTTTTTACCCTAATTACAACTATTGCTAATAGTTACTACTGTATTTTATAATTTATAACAACGAGAAATAGTGGAGAAAAAAAGCTATATTCACATTTTAAACAATTAGCATATATCTTAATATTAGCTTAATGCATGGAACTCTCTTGTGCAACTTATTAAGATGATGTCACTGAAAAACAAGCCAAGTTGCCCTGCTATGCTCTGGCCAATATCTCTGTACGTGAACAAAACAGCACCAGATCTTTAAGTCTTTGCTCTGTCCTCAACTGATCATAAGGACCTTGGAATTTCTCCCTGGCCTTTTCAGTACAGACTGTACTTTCAAAGTCTGCCTGGCACAACTGTTTCTGTTTGAAGCAGGTTCCTCCCCTCTGCCCTCACCCTGTGTTAAGAAGTGGTGTGGAGTGTTTTGGCAAAGCTACTGGCTCAATTAAGAAATCCTGTCAGTCTTGCCTTTCTTTTTGAAGAGACAAATTGGTACTTATACATCTGGGACCAAAACCAATATAACATGTTACTGAATGTTAAATTTTCCATCTGAAGATTTATTAAGTGTTCAGAAGCATTTTGCTCTAGTTCTGAATATTAAAAGGATAATTGTATTGCTGGAGTTGTCTGCGTTTGAGGTACAAATCACCAAGTGTTTTAATTCAGGGCAGGTAATTGTGCTGCTTTGATTGATTGCATAGTCAAGGCAAAAGAGCATTTTTTAAATCCAGGCTGAACATTTTACTCGTTTGCTCTTAATTAAAAGTGCCTCGTGGTGGCATATCATCAGAAAGAGGTTTTTTCACAATCTTCTTTGCTGGTAAGGTTTCACAAA
Source organism: Pyrocephalus nanus (assembly GCA_038380795.1). Classification (NCBI taxonomy): domain Eukaryota; kingdom Metazoa; phylum Chordata; class Aves; order Passeriformes; family Tyrannidae; genus Pyrocephalus; species Pyrocephalus nanus. The sequence continues at coordinate 49,796,801 of CM076260.1, forward strand.
GTAACAACACTTGAATGTTTTTGCTGATTCTCTCTGCAGGGAATGTATTGTGAAAATTCCGTACTCTCCTAAAATGGCCCAAAGGGGAAGCTAGGGATGCATATACACACACATATATGTGTATGTATGCATATATGTATGTATGTGTGTGTTCCTTTTCATAGGATTATATCTGCATACACTTTGAATAGAAATGTCAGTGCCAGGCCATCACTTGCAGGCTATGACAAAGCCCCACTGCCATGCGGCAAATGGCGAGAGTCCTATGCTATGCCAGTGGAGGGTGTTTTTATCTCTGGATTCACTGAGTCTTTCTTTCAGCACAGGTTTTCAGTCTTGTTTTCAGCACCATTTTCTCCTTCTTGAATTACTTGGATGTGTGCACTCCCTTTCCCGGCTTCCATGTAATGTACAGTCATAATTAGACACTGGCTTTGGATGGGGAAGTTGCATCATTAGGAGAAAGAGCAGGGTGTTTATAAGTCCCTTTCTTAAACCTGTGGACACAGAGGAACACAAATCCTCCTGTTAGCATGGGAAGGCCCAGGTGCTAATCTCATTTTCAGAGCTTGAGGCCTCAGTGTTTCACATCATGGGCAGTTGTTAAACAGACATGACTGTAGTGGGTGTATGAGATTACAGTGAAGGTGAGAGATATTGTGGATACAGGACAGACTGAATGAATGAGCAAGCCCAGCTGGATCCAGGCTCAGCAGGGTGTGTAGGAGACAATGAGAGGAATCCTGAGTGAAAAACCACTATGTGAAAAATGCCACATTTGGGAAAAGGGAGCAGTGTGAACAAATGCTGATGTTAAAGAAGAAAAATGGAGAGGAGAGATAAAGTAGGCACTCATGGGGAGATGCCAGTGTCCCCAGCAAAGGATGGAGGGACTGAACCCCTCTGCTCTGTGAATAACATGTTGTGCTGTTGTAACTGGTACAGCCAATGTGCCAGGTGGCAATGGAAATGAGTTTCCTTGAGCCAGCAGTTGCCAGAGATGTAAACTAAGTCATGAATTTCAGTGGCCAGTCACCTCAGGTTTTCAAATTACACTTTTTGAACAATGATCTGTGTATGACTCCTATTCTTGACTTCAACAGAGTCATCATCCAGAAGCATTTTCATACCAGTATCAATGCAGGGTGGTGGTGGATTTTTCAACTGCGCTGTTGTAGTTCAAATGACAGGCCCACTAGCATAGAAGAGATGAAAGCAAATGACAGGTACAGCTGGCCAGTGACACAGTAGTTAGCCTTCAGGCTTTGAACATTGTGTTGATCAGCAGAAAACAAGCAGTGTTACATGGAAGAAAGGTGCAAGATGAATAGGACCCAAGATCTCATGAGAGAATTCAGCCTTTCTGTCAAGTTGGGGAGAAAGGATTTCATGTCTCTTCCTCAGCTTCTCCAGATGTGTAGATGTGAAAAATATTTTGTGCGATAAGGCAGAATGTGAGTAAACTTCCTGCAGAGAGGAGTTCTGTGCAGGTGTTTGTTCTTGGCAAGGACATTTTGAAATTTTGAGGCAATGACAGCAAATGTTCACCTGGATACTTCTCTGAGATGTGGAGATGAGTGGTAGACTTCTAATAAATACATTGAATATTAGTTTGGCCATAAAGATGCTCCTCTTGTGCAGTGAGCCTTACCTACTAACCAAGATTTCAGTGTTCAGAGGAGATTAAATAGCAGTTCTTGTAATTATTCAAGTTGGATATTTCATGTCTTCCTATTGCTGGAGTTAATTTTATTTCATACAGATGGATTTAGCAATAATGAGGTAATTGCATTTTCTGGTGATTAACATTGCCCCGATGTAAAGTATAAGAGCCACAGCCTCCAAGAGCACTGTCTTCCAAAGTCATCCTATCACATTGCCCATTGGCTGAGGCAAATGAAGTTAAGTAATGTAATTAGCTATGATTAGCATTTAAAGCTGTCTACCCAGAAACCAATTGAGGTTCACAATTTATCCTGTATTATTTCACATAAGCTGTTAACAGTATTAGTTGAAGGCAGTCTAATTCAGGGAGGTAGTAATTCAGTCTGTCCTCCTCCTCTGAATTCCTGGTTTAAACCATTAACAAGCAAAGAGGGTTCTTATTAGGCACCTGTTAAATGTCTGGTGGTGAGAGAGTAGGTGACAGCACCCTGGTTGCTCCAGGACAGCTGTAGATGTGACAAAAAGCATCATCATGGCTGGTGCTGAGCTGCCACCTGGGTTGGCAGAAACAGCATTTACCCTGGCTGGCCTGGTGCCTCTGGATGGCATCAAATGGTGCTGCGAAAAGGTGTGGGAAAGGCTGCTTTCCTCTCACTTCCCTTGTCCAGGCTGCAGCTAAACACAAATCTGTTTCTCAGAATTGCAAATTTAGCTTCTTCAGAACCAATTAATTCACTTATGAAAGCCAACACCCCCCATCCAACCCCCTGTCGCAACTTTAAAGGACGTGCCAGTTGGGCATGCTGCAAAAGCCATTTACAGTTGGAATTAAAGCAGGACCTGGGGTGGTGGTGCCAGGCCCAGCTCCTTTTTAAACCCCGGGAAAGCCTGTTGCAGTGTGGGTGCCGGTCTGTACTCTTTTGTGTGTTAACATACGTGCCAACTGGGCGAGTGTGGGCAAAGGCAGAGTCTGGCTTAATGGCACACAAAGCAAGTGTCAGCTAAATAGGTTTTCTTTATCTTAATAAGTGATGTGATGTTGGCTTCAGTACAGCCGTGCTGGGTTGTGGTGCAGTGGTTTCTGGCTCTTCTCTCTGCCACCCGTCCCAGCTGGTTGTTGAGTTGTCACTGCCTGCCTGGGTGTCCTCCTCAGGGGCAGGCTGGCAGTGCCGTACCTGCACACGCCATCAGAAACACTCTGGGTTCACTCAGCAAAATTGCCTCCTGAAAGCCTAGCTTCACAGTTTTCAACCAGGCCTATTGCCTGACACAAATGGGACCCTGATTTTCAGGTCTAAATGTACTGACAAACCAGAAAAAAAGACAAGGTCAAATCATACTTTGTTGTTGTTAGGATTTGTCACCCAAAATAAATACCATGAGCAGAATTGTTAGTCAAGGTGTTAATGAACTTTTAAAAAGCATTAATGGAAAATCCTATATTCTTTTTAACACATTTTTTAACTTTCACAGCCCTTCAAAAAAGCAGGGAAATAAAAAAATCTGCCTCTGCTTGTTACTTTTTGCTCTGCAAGAGGTTTCTGGCCCTTTGGACCAGCTCTGGCTTTTTTTTCTCCTCCCACCCAGTACAGGGGAAACTAGGGATGGTGCATGTGTAGCACAGATGGAGTCTCGGCATATGGGTCATGCCAGCAAGAATTAAGAGGGGGAGTGAAGCGTGAAGATGTGTTGCCCCTGAAACCTTGGTGAGAACTGTTGTTTGGGATGGTTTATCTCTCTACCCTGATGGATTGGCAGCAGCGCATGGTACAAAGCCTTTCTCTAATTTCCCTTGCCCAGAGGAGAAGGGCTTTCCCACTTTAACAGGCACAATGCCTTTTTGAAATCTCATATGCCTGCCCAAAACCACCATTTTGGTAGCTCAGTGCATTATTTTTATAATATCTGTAAGTATCTTTAATCCCCAACGTGCAAAAAGTGCCATTTGTCTTTGTAATAATGCTTTCCTTTTTAATCATGTTCCTTCTTTGCTGTTTTTCTGCCAGCCCTTGGCAATATTTCATTTTAGCTCGAAGTGAAAGAACATCCTCTTAAAATAGACTGTAATCCTCAGCTATTGTTTGATCAGTTTTAATTTAATTTTGGCTCAATGAAAATATAATGGGAGGATGAACTCCAGAACATGCAATTGAAGTAAAGTTGCTGTCAAACATTACTGAACCAACTTTTGCAACAGCAATGGGGATCTAAGCGTAGCAGCTCTTTACAGTGCGGTCTGCAGATCTGCAGTTTATCTGCTCAAGTGTGAGACATATTTTTCAAAAATTTTCCAAAGTACTCTCTAAATTTTGAGTAGATGCCTTTTGGGATGTTTATATGAAAAGCCTTGGGTGTTCCTCTGATAGGCTTGATGCCTTTCATGTAACAGCAGCGTTCTTTGTCCTCAAGCCTCTTTATCAGCAGGCTTTGAGGACTTAAAAAAAAAAAGTTAGCACTTCTTTGGTGTGCTTTGGGTGCAGATAGAACTCAGAAATCTCTGATTATCAAGACTCCTTTGCCATTTTCTTCTCTTTCTTAGCTCTGTGTAGGAAAAGAAAAAAAAGCCTCCTCCCCCAGACTGCAGATATTCTACCTTGTCTAGCTCCTCTGATTTTCAATAGTATTGTCGTGACTGCTCTGTCTCTGATCTACTTGTCCTCCATCCGGCTTCAGCCTGTCTGTTGCTCTGTTGGGATTCAAACACAGTTTCCCACTCCTCACTGGAATTATTTTTGGAAATTTAAAAATACTCCATCTGTAATATGGTGTTCCTACTCGAGCTGCCTGCGTTGGGAGTATGACTTGGAGGAGGAAGGCAAGGCTACAGCCTCCCCAACAAAGCTGATACAATGCCACCTTTCTATCTGGTCCCTATTTATGCATGACTGCGGCATAAGAAAAGAGCAGCCCTAAACTGGTCCTGCTCTTGGAACTGGTCCAAGACCTGCCTGGAGACAAGAAGGAGTTGCCTGGGGAAGGATTCTTCACTAGTAACCTGTGCTCTGCTTCCATGTTATCAGTGGTTGAAAGCTTTTGCTGGAAGATGCAGAAGTTAATGTTTGGAGCTGATGTTTCTTATTAGTTAAGCCTAATAGCTGCTCCTGAGTAAGATGAATGGTGGCAGGGTACATTCTTTTCTAATCTTTCTTTGTTTTCTTTGCTTTTTAAATTGCTTCAGCTAAAGAAGTAAAGATTAGGTCAGATGCTGGAGAAAAGAATTTGTTTTTGTGAACCCACCAGTGGTCAGTATGCTATCCTGGGAAAGCATCCTTGTTCCTGCTGGCCTGAAAGCCGTACCATGCTTGGGAATCCTGCTGCCTCCAGTTGGAGTAACTGTGGAACGTATATAGGTGGCCACTGGGTAGATCTAGAAACATCCCTACATTTTTTCTCGGCTGGCCACAACTGCAGGCCAGGTTCAAGGACAACTTGTATGGTTTCCTCTCTTCATATACAGAGTTTCTCTGTTAAGCAGACAGTTGCCTTGATTCCGCAAATAGAAAAATAATCATCTCTCTATGCAAAAGGCAGATACAAAAATAGTATTGATTCGAGTGGCATCTTTTGTTTCTTGTTTGATTTTCTTTTGGGTTACGTATATATGTGTGAGTGTGTGGATACATACATTATACACTTATATAGGTCTTGCAGGATACTGTTGCTCTGAGTGGGATCATTGATTCTGATATTTTAAGAGGGTGAGGTGAAAGAGAATGGAAATCATCTTTCTGAAACAGAGACCAGAAGAGATATGTGCTGTTGGTGAGGTAGCAGCAATCAAAAACTACTGTGAAAAAAGAGTAGATTGCAGAAAAAGTGATTGCAGGCATTCACAGTCCCTGGGAAAAAGTGCTGGTATCAAATGAACTGTTGCAGTGTGTGGATCCAGTCAGCATTCCCCTGGGGAGTGGAATACCCACAGGTCTTTTGACAAGAGAATTTCCCAGTTCAGAGGGGATGACAGATGGGTCTTAAAACACTGTTTTTAAAATTGTGATAGTTCAGGGGGTACAAGACAAAGTAGGCTATGCGTGCAACCAACCTGCAGTAATACTTTAATTTTGATTAATTTATAGAAGGACCTGCAAGTAAAATTTGCTGTGGAATGAGATTAATGAGTTATGCTTGACTCCAGCCAAAGAGTGCCTGTGATAGAGATGCTTATCAGCCTGTAAGAAATGTACTAATACTGGAGGAATATAGGATCATACAGTTAAAGATTTTGGTCCCACTTGCACTCCCTATGTCTGGGAAGGTTGCATAAGTGTCTACTTAACTTTAGGCTTACACATAGTCTTTTTACTTCAGAGGGATTTAAGCATATGCTGGAATAATTTCCTGAACTAATACTCTCCAGATGCACAAAGGAGCAGAATCAAAATTTTAAGACTAGCTGTTCTTTGCTCTGTGTTCACTAGTGCTGATTGATTCTTGACAAATATTTTTTAGCTTTAGCTCATCCATACTATTTCAAAGGTAAATTTATTGTCTGTACATGAGTGTGTTTAGTCTAAAAACCCACCCCATACTTTCAAAGTCAGAAAGAAGTGTTGTCTCATCTACTTACCTGATCAAGTTGTGAACTGTCAACCAGCAGCTATGAAAACATCTCCAGTTGCTCCATTGGCAAAGTATTGGTGAAGGGTGTTTGCCTCTTAAAATTCAAAGAACACACAGAAATTATAAGTATTTGCCACCAGTATGTGCTGACCTGGCTTGTATGGGGTAAGGCTGATGAATCAAAAGGGAGTTTAAGTAGGTGCCTGGAATCCAGCTTTACTTCAGCCTGACTGAAGGCTCCATCATCTCTGTGTCAGCTGTAATCACTAATGCATAGCAATTAGATTTAATGAAGGAAAGCTGCTGATATTTGAATCATGAGCTCATGTGCACTCAAAATTTGTTACAGGTTTCCTCAAGTTATTTTGTATTGGGTTTCCTTTCTATGGATTTTTACAAAAATGGATTTGTCCATTTTGTTTTAGGAAAAAGGAGTTGCTCATCCACAGCAACTATCACACATACCCTTCCTGAGAAAGCTGATGGCTCCTCCGTCCTTCCCACTTGCTGTTTGTCCTTTACTTCGGTGGCTTGTTCTGGGTGAATGTCACTTCCTTGCTTGTGTGCTTGCTGCTGGGGTGGCACCCACCGCTGGGAGTCAGTGTGAGAGCCTCTCCTGAGATTATCCAGCACCTGAGGTTCACTGCCAGGGGTATGGGCTCCTCCTGGGGGAAGACCATTTGGGGGCTGCACAAAGAATTGCTTCTTAAATGTGTGTTTTACATCTTATTTGGTATTTAAGAAGCCCTTCCCCATCCTGCTGTCTACTGCTCAATGGGATGCACAATTCGTACGGGCTACACAAATTGCTCACATCAGCTGTTAAGCTGTGCCACTTAACCTTGTGCTTCATCACCAGGAAAAAGGTAATTATACTGGACATCTCCAGATGTTCTCACTCAAAAAAAAAAAAAAAAAAAAAAAAAGACATGTCTGTTTTCTTTTCAACTGGTGACTGAGACTGCTGTGGTCTTCCCAGACACTGGAGTAGCTTGAAGCAAACTTCTCTGCCATATGTTCTGTCGGCTTTTTCTGCAGGCCCAAAAAGCTTTGTTAGCACTGATAGCGTAAGAAGCCATAGGACCCCCATGTGTGCTTTCAGGCTCCACAGCTGCTGCAGTGGTGTGACTGCATGTTGGTAGAGCCACTGCTGTCATTATCATCTGTGGTGCCAACAGAGAAGAAGTTGATTATGAACTCCGGGTCTTGTCAACCTGTCAAGCAACTTGTGGGTGTTGTCCTGAAAACTCCATAAACCATCACAGCATCAGCTTCATCATAGCCATGGCCCCAAATGGTAAAGCCTAAATCTCCCAGTGTGTATTGTAGGATTAAAAAGCCCCTGTGCAGCAGGTGTTAAACACCTTAGTCTGCTTGTTTCTTCCAGGCATCCGTCTCTGAGATTCTCTCTACAGGTCTCTTAAAGGTCATAGGCAATACAGCAAGCAGTTATTTTGTCATAAGAGGTGGATATTTATTATCAACCTCGGCATCCCATTTCTCCATCTCTCTTTTGGGGTATGAAAAGCACATATACCCAGCGTTCTTTAGCTGCTGTGACTGGTTTTTATGGGACTTCAAGGCATTGCTAACATTTCTACGTAAAGAAAGCCTGGATTGTCAGAAAGTGAGAAGTCTGGCTATGAGGTGTTGCAATCAGATGGGCTAGCAAGAAAATATTCCAGACTCTGAAAAGTCATTCCTCTAAGACATTATTGGCTAAAATGGGCAACATGTTCATAAGCTACAAAAGAATGTAAATCTTAAAGAGCCTGGAGAGCTGTATGATTTGATTGTCAGGTGACTACAGTAAATGAAACGTGAGGGGAAAATGTGCTATCTCTTCTTAGGAAGACTAATTGGGCTTGAAATGGATGTTTTACCAATAGTTTGCATGTTTTAAATATATCCTCAATTCATTCCATATAAAAGCATATAAATAACTGCATAAGGCTAGAATTAGTAGGAAACTTAAAAACAAAACATTTGCGAGAACAGATGCTTCAGGAGCAGGTTAATCCAAACAAGGTATTAAATATAGCTGCATTCTGGTGAACTTCAGTGTAAACACAGAGATTTCTGTATTTCTACTTTGCAAGTCACTGGAAGTAATCCTTATTTAATCAAAGTGAGCATCAGAGTCTTGAGATGCAAGGAAACCATCATATGCAAAGCTGAGTAGATACCAGTTCTTTGAAAATCCTTTTCTGTTTGGTTTGGGATACATCTCATCAACTACTTTCTATGGATGGGGACATACATGTGTGTCTATATAATGAGACAGCACTCTTAAACAGCAATCTTAAACTACCTACTGAAGTTTTAAATTGCTACATTTAGAGGTTATAAAGATAAGACAGATTCCACCCACATAGGAAAGTCAGAGTTAGCTGACTATTCTGTCTAGTTACTGTGTTCAAGAAGGCAGTTATTCTTCTCAGCTTGAAAAAAGCTACTTTATACATTAGGTAGAGTTGTAGAGGTAGACTTTTTGATTCAAAAAAAGAAAACAAAAATTGGTATGAACCCTTTTAGATTACTTTCTTGACAAAAGAATCTGTTCATGTCAGGAGGGAGAAAGAATTTCTTGTCATTCTAGTCTGTAACTTGAGAAAAGTTAACACTCTGCAGTATACGTGATACCTCTCTCCAATCAAGTAAATAAGCATACATGTAGACTCAGTGTAAATGCTAATTGATGAATCAAGAGATTGTGTATCTATTCATGCTTTGACATTATTAAATTGTAGAGAGTATTGGGACAGGGGTTAAAAATCAGTTACTACAAGTTGCATATAATCAAGTAATACAGATTACAAAATAATTCTCTGGTTTTATGTACATGATGTATTCTGGTTCATGGGTACTCCTAAAATTACTGCCTGTATCTTTCACTACTCAGGTGCACAATGTTATTTTTTTTATTTGAGTATTTAAGATCCTCAAAATTATCTTTGGGTAGTAATGGGATCTATTATAGTTAAATTCTAGCACTTTTTAAATGAAAAATCTATGTAGAGGAAGCTATGTAGATATAGGCCCAGAGCTGGAACTTCAGGAGTTGTTACTGGTGTTTTTACAAAAAACCCCACAGTATAAAAAGCCAAAGGGCAAACCAACTCAATGCTTAGCTTCTCCAGAAAGTGGAAAACCTGTCTGTCAACCATGAATTAGTGCAGTCTTAAAATGTATACTACAAACATTTCTAGTTTACCTTAGGGATCAGAGTAGGCCAGACTACAAATATTTGTAGTCCATTACAAATATTTGGGGAGAGTTCTGACTTTTTTTTTAATATGCTAAATAGCTTCAGTTAATTGGCAGTCAATTAACTTGAGATTTTTTTTAAAAATCACCAAGGAGGGAGCAGGCATAGTTCTACAGGAAAATGACTTCAGTAGGAAGACATGCACTAATAAAATCTCAAAGATATTACTTACAGAAAAGGACAATTTTGGAGAAACTTTCCCAGGATTGTAAGTTGTGTTTGTTACCCTATAAGTGCTCTAGCATTGCATCAAGATATATGCTTTACAAATGTAAGTGTAGAGCCTGTTTTCCCACTGGGAACTGGCTGTGAGGCTGCAAAGAAGAGATGCTGGGAGCGTTGATCCATGCTGTCCCTGTGTGTCTGGGGGGATGCAGATGCAGAAGAGGTGGCAGTCATTCCTGGGGAGTCAGACAGTTGGCTGTGAGTGGAAATGTGTCAGAGCCCAGTAGACTGAACCCCTGAGAGAAGATGTGACTTTATTTGGCCCTTAAAAACAGGAAGCCTAAGGATGATTATCTTCCAGGTCACTTCTCTGAAGCTCATTTTGTCCTTGGTTGTGCTGCATTTCCTGTCCTGGTTAGTAGAGAGAAGTCACTGTACACAACAGTTTTGTTTGGAAGTATGTTTTGCAAGCTAATAATCCAGTTCTTTCCCCCTAGAGTTAACTGCTTTGAGAAGTCTTGTCTGACCACATAAGTGGTTCTGGTTTAAAAAAAGAAGGTTGCAATTTATTCCTTTACACTGTGACTACAAAATTAAGTTTGTGGCAGTAATATGTAGCATGGATATGATTAATAATTTTTATTGCCTTGTGAGTTCAGCTACAACACTACAAAAGTGGTTTATATGCTTTAGCATACAAAGAAAGGGGATAACCTGTATTGGTGTAATTGCACCCACAGCAGAGAAATTTTGCAAGCTGAACCCAGCACAAAGAATATATATAGACCACATTGCACTTAACCTTGAAATTCCAAAACACATTCTTATGTTATAAGAAATTAAGCTAGAGGAAAAGGTCTAAATGTCAGCAGGCAAAAGGACTTTAACAAATGAAACCATAAATAAAATTTGTTGCTGTGTTATTTCGTGGATGGGACATTACTCTTCCTTCATGCCTTGCTGTCAGCTGGCCTGATATACTTCTGTTCTGATTAATTGTGGTACCCTTTCGAATCAGACAGGCATTGCTGGTGGAGGCTTGCTAGAATGTGTGGCAAAGAAAATTTGCAGTTGCTGTCTGAACTTTCAGGAGCAGAGATCATAAGGTATAAAATGGAGAAAAAGTCATCTCACCAGGGCTCCTGATGACTGATATGGCAGAAAATATTTTTTGGTCTGTCAGGGGATATGGCTGTGCTGGCTTCCTATTGCACTGCTCTGAGGACTGGATGAGAAGTGTCTCCAAGGAGTGACGGGAAACACTGGAAATGTTATGGATTGTAACCAATATCCTGAACATATATGGAACTCTTGAAAGTTGGAGTTTGGGAGGATTGTTTAAAAAATATGTATATATTTTTTGTAAATTCAGAGCTGCTTCAATCTTTGTTTCATATTGTTAGTATGAGACCCTTGAGTCTTCTGATTGCTTCCCACAGAAGATAGTCTTGCCATGGATGGAGTGACATGACTGCAAAAGAGGTGTTGTCTTTGGTTTTCCTTGTTTTATTTGAATTAAGGTCCATAGCTAAGCTGTTTCCAATGTCCATGGGGACAAGTCTGTCAGAAGTCCAGAGGCTTTTTTATTCCACTTTACCTAAGTCCCTACACCCTCAGCACTTCAGTAGCATAGTGGTAGGTTGTGTGCAAGCATCAATCACTGTAGAGTTTGTTCTTCTGTCTCAGTGTGAGAACTATGTTGTGATCCTAAGCCATTCCCAAAAACCTGACCCTTAGGTCAGAACTCAGACCAGGCTGGCAGTGTGTATATCTGATTTACAGAGGAAATCCATATCCTTATTCCTTATAGATATTGTAGCTATCATCTTACAGTTGCTGTTTGTCCTGTGGACCCTATAAAGTTTGAGGACAGTCTTGCATGGCTTGCCAGCTTTCCAAGTGCTCTAATGGGACTTAAAAGTCTTTGATTTTATTATAGGAATGTGAGCTTATGGTGAGTGGCAGAGGGACATCTGGAGGGTGGGTTGTAATTTGACATCTGCACCAGTAACTAAGCTGCTAGATAAATATCACTTGTTTTCTGTGATGATTTTTACTTCCTGTGGCTCTCTCACGGAGCAAGGGCTGACTTAGGATGTAGGCTGCATGCTCCCTGCTGTGAAGAAGAATCCTACACAAAGCAAGCGGTCTATTAGACAAAGGAATAGTTCAGGGCCCCCTTTGCTTTACAGTCTGGTTGAAACATCCTGAATTGACCACAAAGATATTTTTATTTGGTTTTATAATTTAATAATAATAATAAAAAGAACAATGGATAATTTCTCTAATGCTTCAGGGATTCTCTGATATATTCTGATATAAAAATGTTAATTTTGTAAAGTGAAAAATATGAAGCAAGATTTTGATAACCCACCCTGTTGAGTGGGGCCGTACACTCAATGTCATTGCCCATTCTCCCACTCTGCTTTCTACCTGTACATGTGAGGCATGATAGACACCTTCTTTCTTCAGTCTTCTCCAACCTCTAGGGAGCTGTACAGTCCAGCCCAGTACAGTCAATTCAACGCAAAGAGTCCAGCTAAAATGGAAGAGAAAAGGGTTTTTTCACTTTTTAAGTCAGCCTTCCTAGAACATGGTGATGGTTTGTGTCTCTTTGCCAATTTAAGGGCATTGGTGTTAAGTCCAGTTAACTGGTGTTTGAAAAAATAAATCATCTCATTTTATTCAGTTGAAAACATTCTGGTTTTTCCTAATGGTGCAAGGGTATAAACCCTTCTATGAGTGGGTAGCTGTTAATGGGTACAGTTCTACTGATTTGAAAGGCTTGGGTAAAGGCTTTCCGTATTCTTGCAAGACTGGATCACAAACAATGTTAGGTTGGGCCAAATTATTGAAATAAATTATTGTGACTAAGTGATGGAAAAAAGTGTAAATATCAATGTGAGGAAATGTGATGCATTAAAATGAATCACATAAAATAAATATTTAACAAAAAGAGTGGGAAGCAATACTCTGTTCAAAAGCATCTCTAAGTCATCATACAAAATGTAGATTTGGAGGAAATATTTGTCATGTTGTCATTACAAACATTTGGGCTGTTTGCAAATATAAGTGGAGAACTATGGCCTTTGTATGTGGTAAACTAGGTAGTAAATCTTTGCAAATTCGTATTTAGGAATAGCTTCTTCCAGCACTTTTCCCCCTTCTACTAGGCCTTTGTAAGTGCCTGTGCAAGAACAAGAAATCATTTTCCATAGGCTCTCTGTCCATTTCTTTGCCTTTATGTCATGGCTGATAGATTGTCAAATATTTACTGCTCTGAGTCAATATTTTAGCTTACCAAATGTAGTCTATATTTTCCACATCCTTCTAAGTTTAATTTGTGAATACTTAATATTTTACCGAGTTTAAATTTAGGTGTAAAATGGCTTTAACTAAACTACTGTCTGTAAACATCCAAGCTTTGACTTGTGCTGTGCTTTGGTCGTGGCCTGCTGGGCTGAATCACTGTGTTCAGTTTAGAAGAGGAAAAGGACATTCTCAAATCAAAATTAGTTCAGATTTTTGGTGAGCTTTGGCAGCTATAGTTATTTGGCATGATCTGGTTTCACTAGCTTTGCTTCACAACACTGACTTCACGGGCAGACACCAGTATTATATGATATCAGAAATTATTACATGGAAAGCTGAGTGGGTGACTTAGACAGCACTTCCCTGTTCTGATTTTTTTGGGGGATGCAACCAGTTTGAGAAGCTCCTATTCAATGGCTTTTCCTTTTCCCATAGGATGAGTTCTTGTTGTGCCTCAACCCTGGCTGCAGGTATCTGACCCTTACCTATGATGGTTGCATAATTTTCTACTCGTGTCCTCAGCCAGAACACTAATTAAACCAAACCCTGTTTGATATGCCCTATGGGTTAACCATGGAGGCAAGGAGAAGATAGGGATACTGAAGTGTTAGTACCAGAGACTATTATCCCAGTTAATGAAAGGAAACATTTTTTCTTCTGAAGGATGTGCATGCAAGTGAGAAGCTAGAACAAGATGATTGATCTGCCAATCACCTAAGGCTTTGCAGTCATTAGGGAAGGTGGAGGTTGGGCAGTTCTAGGAGAAAACAGATACTGTCTTAAAGTAACTTGTGCAGCACCAAAGACACTAATTGCAGAGGGGGAAAAGTGCAGAACAAAGTTGTAAGACAGCATCGCTCTCCAGGTGGCAGGGAGCAAAAAAACCTTGGTAGAAAAAAGCATTTTTAGAATATATATTTAATATTTTAGGGAGAGTATTTTAAGATAAGGAGTGTGATCGGTGAAGAAAGAGGATGTAATGTGAGCAAAGCAAAAGGCAAGTAAGATGTCTGTGAAGAAAATCTATTTTTATTAATAATGTAGGTAAGATGTGGGTACGAGAAAGGCTGCAAGGTCACAGAAATCACATTTAGAAAGAAGGACTAAATGGGAGCAGATGCCATGTGAGCAGTGGGTTGAGAAGGAAAAGAGTAGAATATAGACATATAGGAATGAGCAGTAAAAGTAAGGTACAGGTAGGGGATTTGTGGAGCAACTGACACTGCAGTGGCTAAGGAGGTTAGGACCCACTTTTGTGGGAATGGATCAGGAGGTAAAAAGGGAGCATCTGCATCCCTCTGGAGCAGAAGTACCCTGGACTAATTGTGTGGGGAAGCTTGTACATATGTTCTCCAAGCTGTGTCCCCTCTTGAGAGAGGCAAGACTTGTTTCCTCAAGCTAAAGGGCAGCTCTTCTTACACTGTATGGAAGGGAATCGAAGGGACAAGAAAGAAAAGTATTTTCTCCCTTATCTAATAAAGACTCACTGCTGGATTATGCATTTTAGATATGGATATATCCATAATGTGGATACCTGAAAAACTTTCCAATTAATTAGATTAAACACAGAAGAAATGTACAACATCTGCCATGTGCATTTCAGAAGTCAAAACACTATTTTCTTTATTAGATATTCTGGCTTTTCTGTATTGTGCTGAGAACTGACTGATCTACCCTTTAGCTGGAAGGAGTACTGCAGCAAAACCAGCCATGGTTCATCACAGCACACCGCTCTCGACTGTTTGTGCAGTTGCATCAGGGTAAATGTGCTGGGTTTTTGATGCCAGGTGTGTTGACATTGAAGTCTAGCACCAATTAGAAGTTTTCCACTTTGTAGTGAGTTGAAGTTAACAGAGCCTGAAAATATTCCCTTTGACACAGAAAAGTAACTGAAGTCTTATTTAATCCTTTTCTTTGAAACATCACCAGAAAAGATTTCATTACACTGTCTGAAATAGAATCAGTCAGATTAGAACTGGCACAGTGTTCAGAAGATATTTACTCTCTAAGGATATTTGTCATTAGCACCAATAGTCATTTAGATTCTCCATCGGATCATACAATGGGCTACTGAACATTAGTTTCAGCAATGTAGTAATAATAGAGAAATAACTGCTTAAACCACAATTAAGTGGAAATGTAATACTTCCGTCGTGAAAAATTTAGTCATTAATTTTATGTTGGTATCTTTTTAACATTATTAAACTGTACGCTGGAGACAGTGGTCCCATAAAGCACATTTTTTCTACAGGAGCTGTATGACTTAGATGACTGCAGCCCAGTATGCATTAAAAAGAGTAATGAAAATGTTAAGATGACTAATGCCATAATTAGGTGTGCAAATAGCACTGACAGGCAAACATCGACTAATGGAATATGTGTGTGTGTGTACATTTATAATACATATTAATTTGCATGTTTGCTGGGTTACATGAAGCCTCTGAAGTCTAATTAGGAGTTTTTCTAATGTAATATTATAATCTATTCAGGTGTGTTACTTGAATATTGTGGTGGACTGGGGTCTATATACAGACATGCATTTCCTCTTTACATAACAACATATTTAGCCAGAAGAAAACAGCTGCATTTCATTTCACAGGGCAGAACTGAAAAGAACTTTGTTCTACAACATATATAATTTTGATGGAATTGGAATAATTTTTTTTTTGTCTGTCTGAATGTTCTTCTATATTAGTCTTGGTAGATTATTTGAAAAGATGATTTCTAGTTCACTCTTGGCTCATGTGAATAAAACAGGCAGAGATACATGTTTGCATTGCCCTGAGTTCAGAAGAACACTGACAGATTACACCTAGGATTTTCAAAGCTCTCAGCTGGATTTGACTGATGTCATCAGGTATCAAGTCTTCAGTTTGGTTTGTTGGGGTTTTTTTTAGGTTGTCAGTCCTTCTCTTTCCTTTCTTATAAGTGAAAGTTGTGCAAAACCCCTCTTCGAGGTCAGCAGCCTAGAAGGCTTGTTCTTCAGGTGTGTTCAGTTAAATAGTGACAGGGAAAAAAAAGCAAGAGACATCTATAGGGATATTAAAAAAAGGCAGAACACAGTGCAGCCAGTCCTTAGAGAAGTAACTCTAGGCTCTAAATGGATCAATCAGCAAATAAAATTACAGTGAGTGATAGAATTGTCAAAACTGTTCTTACAGTACCTCTGAAGTCTTGTTGAAATTGTAGGCATTGAAAGCTGTAGCTTGGAAAATTGGTCTATTTCTCAGAAGTGTTTTGAAGTGATAGTACATTACCCTGTGACCTGGACATCATAAATGTCTCACCTGAGAGGACTGTGCTTCTCTTATGAGTCTCACTCATAATTGGGCTGGTATTTATGTTGCAGATTTGTTGTGGTTTAGGAATGGTACCCCCCAGTTTAGTGCTCCTACTGAGACTCCAAACCATGCATTGCTTGCTCACTCCCCCATTTCCCCCTCCCTTCCCCCTGTGGTAAGATGTAGAGTTGGAGGCACAAAAGGTAAAGATCTGGTTGAGATAAGAATAATTTAACTGGATACAGCAATGAGACAAGAAAACAAACAGTAACAGCAACAATACTAATGACAGAGGATATAAGAAACAAACTGTTCACACAGAACCCCCCCCTACAATAGACAGTTCTGGATGGGTTCCTCTGCAACACTTACTCAACTGGAAGGAACCCTTTCTCCCCTGAAGATATTCCCTTTCCGTCTCAGCCTAGCAATGACATAAGGTGTTATAAAATAAACTCTGGGTCCTAGCCATGCTTTCTGCATGATCCTGCAAAGATTCCCCCTGTCCTGGCCAGAACTAGGACAAGAATTTAAATGCAAATATTAGAGTGTGATCCCAAGCTTGCATGTCCATATGCATCATGGATGGTAATTTCTGTGCTTTTGCTGGACTACAGGATATGAAGAAACCAAAGTACAATAAACCAGAGCCCTGCTCAAGGGAGCTATCGAAGTCTGTGCTGGTATTTCTAATAATTGATTTGATAATGGCTTTTCTGGTCCTAATTGAACTGTTAGAAGCTGAGCCAGCTTTGAAATAGCACAAAAGTGCTTGCAGCACTTGATGCTGCTTGTTCTGTGGTTGAAATGGTGATAGAAAAGAAGGTGGGAAGCTCTTCACTTTTGCCTGGGCTCCAAATCATTTCCATGCCTAAAATGCATTACAGCCTGTAACCAAAGGTTTATGCGAAGTCTTCCAGTTGCATTTTGCATCATCTTTTTCAAGTGTGGCTGATGTGCTGTTGCCAGCACTTGTGGATAATAGACATTGACTAAAAGCATTGTGGTGCAGTAAAGCATGGAGTAAAACTTCTGTAAGAGCTGGTTACATTAAAAAAGGCACTCTGAATCATGTCAGATATTTAGAGCAGCACTGATATATTGCCACTGAATTAAATTGGTTTTGACCTCTGGAATATAAAATGGGAGTGTTTTTTGTTTGGCCTTTGTAAATTTGTCAATTTCCCAAGAGGACTCAAAGCAAGGACCCACCAAATGTGTCTTTGTTTTTGAGTGGCAAAGTTTGTAATTTGGATGCTTGGTGTTAGAAATACCGTTGAATCAGAAAAGCCATACTATTCTAGTAACTATTCTCTCTCTCTCACTCTGTTTTATTTAAGAATATTTGCCTACGGGCATTTCCAGTTTTCTTTGCCTTCTTTCTTCTACAGGCGTGCAAAGTACTACATGCATTCCTGCAGGCTGCTTTGTATTTTTTCCACAATCCCCTGTTCAGCAGCAAGGGCTGTTTATGGCCTGAATGTCAGATGGGTGTGCAGGCATGGTTTACATACAAGCAAAGAGCAAGAGTGGAGTGACACTTGCGTGCATAGACTTACTATTTGGGAGGGTTTATATAAATCTCATTTACAGAATTATTTAGCTGGCAGCAAGCAGTAGGTGGTAAACCTGTGACAGAAATGCTTGATACAAGCTATGCAAAATATCCTAATTCATAAAATAAACAAATAACACCCAGATAAAAGCTTTAATTATCAGAAAAAAAATAGCAATTACACAGTAGTTATTCCAGAGTGCAAATGTAAATCTTGTTGTGACAACATGGAGGCCTTGGCCCCTCACTATCAGGAAGACACTGAGAGTATCCAAAGGAGGGCAGCAAGGCTGGTGAGAGGTCTAGAGCCCAGGTCTTAGGAACAGCTGAGGGAGCCGAGGTGGTTTAGCCTGGAGAAAAGGAGACGTGGGGGACCTTATCACTCTCTACAGCTACCTGAAAGGAGATTCAAATTGCATCAGGGAAGGTTTGGATTGGATATTAGGAAAGTTTTCTTCACAGAAAACATTGTCAAGCATTGGAACAGGCTGCCCAGGGAAGTTACCTCCCTGAAGGTATTTAAAAAACAAGTAGATGTGGAGCTTAGGGACATAGTGGTGAACTTTGCAGAGCTGGGTTAAGGTTGGACTCGATGATCTTGAAGATCTTTTCCAACCTAAATGGTTCTATGATTCTATATAGTGCTAATGGAAGTTGTTGCACAGCCCGGGTTGATGAGGGCTGAAAGGGATGGCACAGTGGTGTCTGCAGCTGTGCCTGCTGTGTCTCTTCTCACCACTGGGCTGGATTGGTGTATGCTCTGACACAGCCAGCTTCTTGGTTCTGGCACATGAGTGGTGGCTCCAGTGGGCTCAGGAGGGAAGGGGGAAGCTCAGCAGGGCTCCGTGGGCAGAAGCTCTGTGCATGCTCTGTGGGGAACTGCAGTGGTGAGGGCAGGGCAGTGGGGGGAGCAACTGATTACACCAGACTGTAGAAGCACTATGGGCAGCATGAGAAGGGGTACCTACTGGGTCTAGTTAGCAGCGAGGCTCGTTCAGCCACCTGCAGCACAGTCCTGGGTCATGTGGCTGCCCAGGTCTAGGCTAACATGGATGGCTGCATTATGCTGTTCCATCAGCCTTTGGCAACCTCTGGGACCCACCTTCTTTCCACTATGGAGATGCACCCAAGCAACAGTAAACTTTAAAATCCACACAGCAAAGAAAATCAAGACTTCAGCTGGCAAGAAGAAATAAAAAAGGACAAAATCAGAACTGCAAATTACCACGGCTACAAAGGTACATCTTAAAAACTCACTGTTTGGGAAAGAAAGGGCTGACACAAGTATTTATCATTGCTGAATATTTTGTAACATAGCTTCAATTCCAACAGACCCTATGGTTAATTGATTTAGACCTCGAGGAAGACCTCAATATAGA
The DNA here is from genome assembly GCA_038380795.1 of Pyrocephalus nanus. NCBI lineage: Eukaryota > Metazoa > Chordata > Aves > Passeriformes > Tyrannidae > Pyrocephalus > Pyrocephalus nanus. Next base: position 49,815,986 of record CM076260.1, read on the forward strand.
CTCTGTGGTTGTTTTCTGTTAGACTCTGTGGTTGTTTCCTGTTTCATACAGCTTAGCCTAGAGATGAAACCTGCTTCTGTCAGAGACCTTAATTTAATTTGCTCGGCTCCTGAAAGACAGTAAAATGTGCTGTAGAAACAGAATTTGTGAATGAGCTCTGTTGGCAGAGCGAGCATAAAAACCCCTCGCAGGTGTGCACATGGTCACAGCTGACGCTGGACTACTGCTGTGTTTCTCGGCATTGAGGTAACACACAGCCACGTTTTCTGGCCTGTTCCCACACTAAGAGCTTAGTATGTGTTGGTGGGGATAGTGGTGGGGGAAAGTAGAAGGCAGGGTTTAACATTTGCAAAGCTGTGTCTCTTTCAGCTGGGGCTCACCCCTCTTGCTGCAGGAGATGGAGGGAGTGGTACCAGCTCTCAAAGTACCAGTGGCACCCTATCACCACAGCTGTTAAACAGCTGTTTCCACTTCATACATGACAGTTTATAAATTAGATGTTGCCCAAACTTTAATGAGTGGTGAACGTGCTCCATCACTAACTGTGTCAAACATAGGACAAGGAGATGCACAAGACTTAGTATGTTTTTCCAGAGTAGGTTCATGTAAACGTCTAATGTGGCAGATGGGAGGGAGAGTGTACTCGAAGGCATCTGGGATTGCTGAATGGAATCTGTGAGAATCTGCCATGACTGGGTCAGACAGTGTCAGGAAATCTGTGATGAGGAAGAACAACTGATGTTCCTCCATGATCTGTATATCACTTCCCAGAATCAAAGAGAAGTAAGGCTGTAAGAAATCTTGTATTGCAGAGGTTCCCAACACCTCATCTGCCTTGTGGAGCCATTGGCATTTGTTGTAGCTTCTCCTTATTCCAGGCCATTACAGCCACTTTGAAATTGGCAGAGAGTGGGGATACGAGGTTGTGGGGTGTGTTACAATCTGGGGACACCACCTTCTTCTGCCTTTAACCCCCTCTTAAAAACCTTGAGTGAGGAAGATTCTCTAGCCTTCCTAGGAAATCTCTGCTGATGCCTCTCCTTCTTCATCACCAGAAGTTTTGCTATAGAAGGAACATGGAGATGTGCCCAGAGGCAAGAGAATGCCTGGCTCTGAGACCTCTGGAGGTGGTTCCTGGGAAAATGCTTAGGAGTTGGAGCAGGCAAAATGAGGTTGAGAAACTGATATTGGCTGGGGGAACCTCTATGCAGTGTCAAATTTATTTGCTATTAGCTGGTTACATCACTGTTGTTGCCACTACTGTGACTATTATGCTCTGTCTGCTCCAGTCTGACTCCAGGTCAGAGGGAGAGAGGCAGAAATCTGCTCACTGGGATTTCAGTCTGGAGGTGAATGCAGGTGACTGCTGCTGAAGTCCAGGGACTGTCAGCCTTGCATACCCAGCCCTTGTTAAAGTCATGCTGTAATCTCTGTACCCCAGTTTGCCATCTGTAAAACAAAGATAACCTAATTGATGAGAGTTTTGCTTGACTAAGTTGTTGAACTTCCAAGCCAGTGGTAATGAGTGGCCTCTTAATAGGTAGAGTGTGGCTGCCAGAGAGAAGGCAATGGCTATTTGGCTGCTAAAAACAATCAGCGCAGTGGCATCTAGTGCACAGTGGGCAGAATTACAGATGTGCAGCGACCCTCTGTGCCTTTCAGGGAATCTCTGGGCCTGGGAACCTATTTATTCCTCTCTTTCTCTGCTTTCCTGAGGGGAGCAAGGGACTTCAAGTTTTAGCACTGCTCAGAGCACCACAAACTGCTCTTGTGCTTTTGCCCATGAGCAATCTGTCATCCAAATGCAAGGTTCTGGCATGGGGAAAAAAAAAACCAAACAAGAGGATCATGTAGTTCAGGCATTTATAGAGGAGAGTCGGTATTGTCAATGTTCCTGGTGGTGGGAGCTGCCTGTGGGCCAAAGAAGTTGTAGACATTTTAACTGACAGAGGGTAAATATCCAGGCACCAACAATCTCAGTCACAGCATCAGCACATGCTTATCTCTGTCCCTCCTTGAACCAAAATGCACTGGGTGCCCAAATGGCATGACACAGAGTCTGGCCTGAATTCAAAATCCAGTGCAATGCCACACTGCTCTTTTTTTCACATACAAGAAAGAAAATGAGCATGTAAAATGGCAAAGAATAACTGATCAGTCCTGAGTCAGCACTCTTGACTTAAGGGTAACCAAAAAGGACAGTGATGCAAATAAGAAATTTGAGGAGTCACTTTTAGGTACAGGCGATAATCTGTTTCCATTTGATGTTTTGCTCCTTGCATGGTGAAGTAATACTGATGGGTGTCACAATATGCTTATTTGTATAGGGACCTTGTATGCTCATTTTGAGCAGCAAAAATGTACATTCATACATGTGCACATATGTATGCTATGTTGTGTGTATGCTATGTTGCATTTTCATAGAAAATCGAGTACAGGTCATATTAATATCCAGAACTTTCCTGTTGTTGGAAGGTTTTTTTCATATATAAAATTCCTCTGTTTGTTCTAGATAAACATAGAAATCTGAAGGAAACAGTTTACCATAGAATAAATACATTTATATCAACAGAAGACTTAATTCTGTTGATCATCAACTTATTGAAGTTGATGATAATCCTTCCTTTGTAGTGGTCTGAGCAGGATTGACCCTAGAAAGCTTCAGTGTCCACATGATCTCTCATTAATGACAATGGGTCAAGAAAATCCTCTTATGAAAGTACTTGGAAACTCTTGGATTTTGCCCTAAAGAAGTGGGAGTCAAAGTTCCCTCCTAGCAGCATGGATAATCAGCCACATCCTTATTCCTTTTCCTTTCCTATGTATTAAGCACACATGCACAGCTTGTAGGTGTTAGATGAAGCCTTCAAATCCCATTGATTCTGGGTCTGGAAATTCAACATTTTTAAGCATGCAAATCAGAGCTGCTGAACACTGAAGAGGAAGGGAATAATAAGTTCGTCAAAAATTTACCTTCATGTGTCACAAAATGGTTCATTAATTTTATGAGAATAATCCACTACATAGTTTTATTTTAGAAATTAAATGCATTCTTTACTCTCCATGATGAGACTTGACCAAATGTCTCTTAGTTTTCAAAATACTGCTTTATCTATCAAGCTGCCAAACATTTCTGTCCCTTTCAGACTGTTCCTGCAAGACCATTTTTTGACCACCCTGATGTACATGGCCTTCCTTCCTTCTTTTCTGACATGAGTAAAAAAATGGAGCCCAAACCAAATATTGCTTTAAAAGTGTTATTTCCCTCGGCTGCAATATCCAAATAAGAATCTATTGTCTTAACACAGAGAATTCTCTTAAGAACATTGCCCACATCTGTTTCTCTTGTCTGTACACATCTCATTCATCTGATCACAGATGATCCATGGGAGAATTTCTTCTAGATGAAAGGGCGATATGGTCAGTGCTTTAGGGAAGTGTCTCTTCATCCAGGGAGGGTAAGATGTACTTAAAAGCATGCTTTGCTTCTGGAAGCAGAGGAGATAAGACCCACTTTATTTTCTTTCTTTGTATTAAGGAGTTTAAAAAAAAAAAAAAAAAGAGATTTTCTAGTAAATTATGGATTTTGTTTGAGTTCTTTATAATCCCTTTGGCTATCATCAGATTGGGTATTGCAAAAGCAATGCTTTAAGTATTTATTTATAAAATGGAAAGATATTTGATGATACTAGCTGCACAGTTAAAATGAGTATCTGGTAGAAACAAATTTTGAAAGTCATAGTGGTTGTGAATTGAATTTTTTTAAAGCTCTGCTTGAGATCAAAGGTAAAATCCTCTAATGTCTCAGGTAGAAAAAATAGCCACAGTGCTGCATGAAGAACTCAGCTATTGGACAAATTGTTTTCAGTGTCTGCACTACTCCACTTCAAAGTTATCTTTACTATCTGAAGCCTGTACTTGGAGCCTCTGCAGCTGCCTATACCTTGTTTTTTTACTGCCGTTAGATTAGATGAAAAAATGAAATGGTGCTGGATGCTAAATTTGTTATGTGCAAGACTCCTGCTACCTCCAGGTTTAAGCACTAGTCACTTCACACATTCTGCGCCTCCTTTCAAGCTCTTCTGTCTACTACAGGCATGTTTTTTGTTACTGAGTAAGCTTAAGTAGGTTTTCATCATTAAAAAAACCATAACAAAACACTGTTCTTAATAATAACCCATTCATCACTTCAACAAGGAAGCAGTGCGATCATGGTCATTTTTCATTCTGTTTGTCTCAACTATTAGTGAATCCAAGAAGAGCAAATGCACTGCACCAGCAGGGTAAAGGCAAGAGAAAGCTCAAGTGGAAGGTGCTTGCTGAGCTGTGAAAATGGTCCCTAACAGGAGAGGCCACATGGCAGATAAGTCTATGAGGGATGGGAAAAGACCCCCTCTTGAGTAGTAAAAATGCAATTGTTTTATGATTATCTTTCCAAATGTGCATTGCCTGATGACTTATAGGTTTGCTTTATAATGCCTTCTTACTCGGCTATTTTAATCCCTTTTCCTACTTCTCCTCTTCCTTTTGTAAAGGCATTGTGGATATTAGGGTGGATGAAATTGCTGTTTGAATAGCTTCTAAAAAAAAAAAATGAGACAAGTGCTCAGAAAGAACATTTCTCTGACTTCTGTGAAATTAATCTTCTGTGTCTGGAAAATTAGAATTTGAACTCAAGGAGCTTTCAGATTGCTGTGCTGTCTACTTATACGATCCAATGAGAGTCCAAATAAAAAATATGGACAGGTGCTTTGTTACAGTTACAAGATAATTTCATATGCTTCTCCACTGTTGTTGGATGAGTAATGCCATCTATGATCTGTGTTATTTGGTACATAACTGATATGGCTGTCCCCTGGCTTTTGTTTGTGAAAACTTGGATGAACTATATCAGCATCAATGAAGTTACAGATATGTGAAAACAATATAGAGGAGTGGAGAGCCAGTGGTTTTGAACAGACTGTATTGACACTGATGGGGGCAGAGGAAGAGGTCAAGAGCCAGTATAACAGTACTGGGCAGAGAGATACTCTGTTCTTTAGGAGTGATTCAACAGAGATGTGCAGCTGAGACGGTTCCTGGTCACCATGAGAGCGGCAGAAAGACACCAGAAACAAAGTGAAGAGTCTAGTCACAAATTTGTTGTAGCTGTTGTGTGGATTGGATTGAATTAAGAACAGAGAAGGGATCACCAGCAATGAATTTAGCTGACCCATGAAACACTGTGAGAGCAGAGTGTGGCAACTTGACTCAGCAGTTGTTTAGGTAGGACAGTGTGGCAGGACAGAAGCACAGTTCATACAGTTCTCCTGTTCATTATGCCAGCAGTGTGTATTGTTCACAGTATGGTCTCAAAAGCAAGATTCAGCTGGTGTACCACAGCAAGGAAATCATGGAGTCCTAACGTGGTGGCACAACAGGAGTTCTGCTAAGGATATGCCAGTGTCTGATAGCTGTGCTGTCACCCGTGGTTTCTTTGTCTCTGTTGTTGTTTACTTGACTGATGGTACCTGCCAAGGGCAGTACACTTAAAAATATTATGGGTTTTCGTCTGCCTGGTGACAGCCTGCTGTGATTCTTAGGACCAATGTGTCCAGACAGTTAGGACTAATCCTCTTTAAGAAGCCCAGGGCATACCCTTTCTGGGTCATCTTGACTTCACTGTCCTTGTGCTAGACATTGTATCCCTGCTGTTTTCTGTAAGTCAATGAATTTTTTACGCTGTACATGCCATCCAGTCTTCTGTTGGATGCTGTTATAGTGCAGTCAGCTAACCTGTAACTTGTAGCTTCATGGCTCGTAGGTAGGGCTGTGCTACTGCTGCAATCAGAATGGTTTGCATCCTTGCTAAAATAGTGGAAGGGCACCATGACATCTTTGTAAGGTTTTTTCCTATTCTTCTTTTCCTCCAATATTCCCTTTCTTTTTCTCTCCTGTTAACCCAGCTGAGAATGTTGGATGACTGAAAACAACTGGGACTGCCTTTTTTCCTTTTACTTTCTTTTCCCTTACTAGCTCTTTTTCATGTGCTGAGAGAAGACTGAATTGCCAAATAAAAAATATCACGCATTGCATGTATTTTGGCATGTATATTGTCAATTCATATGTAATATGGAAGCATGGGAAGTGTTTTTTTCAGGATTCAACTGAAAAAAACCTTAGTTTGCCTAAGCTGCTCAGGGTTTCCTTCAGTCTATGCTAGACTGGTTTTAGTCCACATGTTGCAAGTGACCAGCTTGGTGGTCTACATTCAAGTATATTTGGCAAACTCCTGTTGTATTTGAAAAAAATGAATTTTGCTTTCTAAATTCAAATGAACAGGAAATGTTTTTCCCATACTCTGAAAACTGTGCTTCTCATGTTAAGTGGCAATTATTGTTTATTTCTTTTAATTTCAAGAGAAGTAAGGGCCCTTGTCCATGCCTGCCTACACACCAGCTCACCAGAGCAGGCATTTCTGCAGTGTTAACTACTGTATGTGGCTGTGGCTGTGAGATCCTGAAAAGCAACATCTCTTGAGTGTTTGGCGGTTTTTTTCCATTTATTTTCTTCTGGCTTGTCTGAATGACTGAGCGCAATCTGGCTCATCATCAGGATATTTTATTTTGGTGTTGACAAATGCCATCTTCTGTGCTATTGCAAGATTTTTCTTTTGGGCATGCAGTAAGAAAATCCAACTGTCTTGGTGAATAGATGAGGCTGTCAAGTTGGAAGTGTCAAAGCTGCTGTAGATGCAGAGTAGACTGCCAGGTGAGTCAAAGAAAGTGCATCCCTTTTCGTTGCACAACTATGTAACGCAACCATGGAAATAAATAGAGTGGGGGTTTTTTAAAGCTCTTTCTGAATAGTGGCAATGTGTATTGTCCTTGAATCTCATTACTTCTGAGAATTTGGGCTTTAGAAACTTAGCAGTACATGTGTTTAAAATGCAGTAAAACCCAATGTAATGCTAAACTAGAAGGAGGGAGGTATTTCTGGAAAGTAGCTACTCCCAGGAAAAGCTGAAGCAAAGGAGAGGAGTCAGGATTTTATATGAGAATAAATGTGATAAAATTTTGGTATGAGTAGATTTAGTGGCTGTGCTTTTCTGCTGTTGCTGTTTTTCAGTTAGTCAGAAAATAAATGGCCAGGGACAAGTGTCTTCCCTCTTAGGTTACTTGTATGATGGTGTGTTTTAGGGTTGCTCAGTGGCTGTGCTCTGAAAACGCCAATAGCTTGTGGACTGACACTGATATCTGCTCTCCTACAAATGAGAGAGGTCAGTCACCTCAGGCCCCTCCTGCCCACCCACCTCTTCCCTTTCTTAAGCAAAATCACTCTGAGCTTGCTGTCACTGTGAGTTGGCCAAAAGGAAGTTTTCTCACCTGATTCCCTTTTCCTAAAGTTATGCTATTGCCTGGAGACCCACCACATGCACAAATGCTCCTGTTCCTCCACACACAAGCCTGCCTGCCCTCTGCCTGCCTGCCTGCCTGTGGAGACTCCCTGGTGGCCCACGGCTGCAGTCCTACCCCTCCCTCCCATGTAGCAATAGCCCACAGAAATACATTCCTGGCAGTCTACAGGTGCATGTGGAGTTCCTCTTCAGCACCAACACAGCTCCCACCATCTTTAGTTCGCATATAGCGAATCTAAACCTAGCTACCTTTCTTTGACACAGTTGAAAATAATTCAGGGGTGAATAGTTCATGGTCTGTGAGCAGGACACTGCACACACAGCATTTGTAGCGTTGTCTAGAGATGAATCTGCAGACCCGCTACTGGGGACAATATGGGAAGACTGGAATGAAACATTAACGAAAGATTAACTGAAGCACTGTGTCCTGTGAAGCTGTTTACTTCTCACCATTAATGCTTTACTTGAAGTAGTTGGTCAGAGTTTAACACTTGGTTATTGACAGCTGTGGATGCCTTCAGTCCCATCTGCTCAAATTTGAGTCTTTCTTGCAGGCTTCTCAGAGAAGGTGCAAGCAGAGAATTTCAGCTGGAATTTCTGAAAGGCTAAACTGGGCACAACTGAAAAGCAATGTCCTTACTAACTCCTATGAAAGGGTTGACCCAGCCATCTCTACCCCTTGTGAAAGTATATGACACAACATTCCAGTCTTCCTGATTTTCTCAATGTCTGATAGATTCCACTTCTTATTAATAGCACAGGAAATTCAAACTATCTCTGGACAATTGCAGCAATTCTTGGATGGTTAAAATTTAATATCTTATCCTGCTATTTGTGCTATCACACTCATACCCCAGGTATATTTCTGCCATGTCTTATTTCCTAATTATATCAGCTATGAATCAGTCAGAAGAAGCATGAGAATAGACAGAAAATTAATTCTCAATTTAGACAGATGAATGGCTAGAGCAAAGAATAATACTGGTGCTCAGCTTCTTAAGCAGGCTGACCGCTCAGACAAAATAAAGGGCAGAGACTTCAAAATGACAATTAAAAAGTGGGTTAAATGAGGCTATTATGTACAGTAATCAAAATACTAGATTTCTAAAGTGAAATCATACTTCTTGCCTGTTAAGTATATTTCAAGCTGCAGATTTTTTTGATGTTGCTAAGTATATTGGTCTGGATATACAAATAGAATTTATTATGAAATATAACGGCTTTACAAGACAAAATTTTAAATCTCTTGCTCCTTGGTTCTTCATTTATGTTATTCTTCCATATCATCTCTTCAGTCTTCATTTCCAAGTTTCATTAACAACAGAAAGGAGAAAGCACATTGTTTTGGAGGCTGGATAATAAAAAGGCAGTTCAATTTCCCAGAATAAATGTCAGGCTGAGATATGTATTTAAAAAAAGGGAGATTAAAAAAAATGCATTTTTCCTAAGAACAGTGCAGTACATGCAATGCTGCCTGGGGAGAGGAAAGGTTATAATGAACACATTAAAAGGAATCTTAAAAATGTGGCTTAGAAATCCCACAACCCTACATGTGGCCAAAATTTTAATGTACTGAAAGGAGTACCATAATATACTATCACTCTAATTTTCACTTTGTGTGCCTCTAATTGCAGCATCATTCCACAGTCTCAACATGGCATAGTAGAAACCTGCACTCAGGAAAGAAGGTGCAGCAAAGCTGGTGAGGGATCATAACCCAGTCTGTCACGTCATAGGTGCATTCTCTAAACTTTAACTTTCAAAAAGCAGGTGGGCAACTGTGGTGGATTGACTTTGGCTGGACGCCAGGTGTGAGCACGCATGAACAAAGAGGAAAATAACAAGGTTTATTCTCTACTTTTCATCAGCAAGTGCTACTTGGCTACTTCCTGGGAAACAGGGCTTCAGCATGCATATTGGTTGCTCCAGAAGGCAAAGATTGTAAATAACAAAGGCCTCCCCCTTCCTCCTCCTTTTCTTAGCTTTTATGTCTGAGCTGATGTCATATGGTATGGAATATCCCTTTCACCAGTTTGTGTCAGCTGGTCTAGTTGTGTCCCCTCCCAGGATCTTGACATTCCTCTCCTTCCTCTGCCCCTCGATGGGAAGAGCGGTGGGGTAGGAAAGTTGAGATGCTGATGCTGTGCCAGTGCTGCTCAGCAGTAGCCAAAACACGGGTGTGTTATCAACACCTTTCAAGCTAACAATGCGAAGCACAGCACTGTGAGGGCTGCTATGGGAAAATGAACTCCACCTCAGCCAGACCCAATACAGTAGTAAATTAGGTACTACCAAAATGCAGAACTTGGGTTGCCTAAGAGAGCTTTGAAGATGAACAAGTAGGCGGGTACCAACTTCTTGTGAGCTGAGTGGGAAGTAGACTAGAACTTGAGTAGGTTGATTAAGACCATTCAGTTTTGACTCATCCTGCTTAATAAAAATACAAATATCATTCCTTACAGATGACCTGGAGGCCCTGCACCATCCTTACTTCATTCACTAGCACCTTAAGCTTTCTGACCCAAAGGATTTCTCCCAAGACCCTCAGCTGCCCTGATGAGGTCATTACTCTTGCTTTGCAGAGGAACTCCAGGGCAGAACTGATAAGCAATGTCTGCCCACTGTGACAGCAGAACCTCTGTGGTTTGATGCAGAGTTTCAACACTTGCTAATAGGACAGGACACCAGAGAAGTTGTTTTCCCTTGTTACTGACAAAAAGAAATCTCTGATTTTGTTCAAGCTTTTCCATTTTAAACAGGAATGGATGACACCAGAGACCCAAGAGTTGTCCTTAACAAATAATAGGGAATGTGACATGGACTGCAGTAAATGTACACTTGCTGAGGTCCAGAGCCACCTGAGAGTCCTTCAGTGCACACACATATTTGTAGTGCGTGAAAGAAGTATAATTACGTTCATCTATTCTGTGCTCAGAGTATAAATGATGCCTCTCAAGGCCAATTACTATGTCAACAAAAGTAAGAAAGTATAATTTTGAAGTTGATTGAAATTGAGATATCTCAGTGTACCTAATGGAGTAGATCATTTACACACAAAGCTTAACAACCTGGCCTACAGTGTTACAATTTATAAATTGTGGAAAAAAAACTCCAACTCTTTGGGAGCTACGCTAGCCAACAACACGAGTACACCTTTGTTATCCATCCATCCATCCCTGAATTGCTCTTGGAGTTCCCTAGACAAAAGCAATATTTTTTCAATATGTGAACTACACAGAACATGTATCACAATAATTTGCTACAGAGTATGAGATTAATAGCCTTATTTTCTGTAAATAGTTCTAATGTTTAAAGTGAATTTTTCAAATCATAATATGGTCTGTTGGTATATTTCAGCTAAGAGTTATTTTTTCTTCTATGTTTAATTGTTGTTTTTTTTCTTTGTAGTCTGAATAGATGAATGAAAGTATGAATAGAGATTTATGTCTTTTTAATAATGGGATTTGAACTGCCAAACATGGGAAAATAAATTGGATTTATATATACATTTATAAATACACACAGATATATATTATTTTTTGTATCATCAGAGAGACGTGACCAAACAAATCCAGAGATTGTAAAAGATTGGGAAAAAACCCCACAACAATATTAGCAGGGAGATTACATTAGCGTAACGGAGAGAACTTGATAAATAGTGGTCTGAAAAGCAGAATTTAATTTTATTGATAGCACATACACGTAGTTCATGTCTCCAGGGCTTTGAGTACAGAAATTTAAAGCAGGCAAGCTGACAGTAACTGATAGTGGGGAAGACAAGTAATCTAAAGGGGTAGAAAGGTGAAGGGGTAGAAAGGTGGAAAAAAGTAAGGATCTAGTGATGTCTTAGCTGACAAAAGCACAGGGATGTGTATGTGATCTTCTCAAAACAGTGTCCCTGTGTAACACATGGGGATGGTTGCATTGACAGCAAAGTTTATTAATAAAGTTTTTTAATCGCTCATCAAATACATGTGGTCTTTGGAAATTATTTTAAAGCATGTGGTTTGCTACTGGTAAAATTATCAAAGGAGAGTTGCTGTATGCAGTAAGACTCAAAAGCAAATTATCATCTTGCAGATTTCATTTCTCCTCTGGGGCAGAGCATGTGACAGAAGAAGGCTTTCAGGGACTGTGTGCAATCTTTCTCTAGTGATGGTTTAACAAGTTTCATCCTAAACTGCTGAACAAATAAAACTGTATGTAGGAAATCCACCTCCCAGATAAAGGCAATGAACCATGAAGAGAAATCCTATTCCTTCAAATTTATTGTGGATCAAATGTAGATATCTTTATGTCAGATAATACTTTTCCATTCTTTCTGAGCAGTTATGATAGAATAAGTGCTTTCAAATGGAAGTCTCAGTGCCAAGCCCAGCAATGCTGTCAGTAACCTGGTTGACTGATTGTCATATATCTCAATATAACATGGTTTGGAAGCATATGCTTGATTTAAAATATAAAACATTTCTATGAAATAAATAGTGAGGTTAAACTAAGCATCAGTGATAGAAAAGATTCATTTTTGCATTTGCCATTATTCACTGTTTTCCATATTTCCATGTTTTTGTATGTGAACGCACAATGAATTGCTGTAGAGTTTTGCTGTAGGTGTATTTTAAGAACTTAAAAATAGATATGCTACTGTACCCTTCTGCATTTTCTGAGCTCTCTCTAACACTTCTGGGAATTCATCTTGCAATTCTGTAAAAAAAGACTTACTGTTCCCACCAGGACCTCTAAGGAAAAGAACGATCCCATTTCAAAGCAAGTTCTTCATATAGTGAATAAAGCCCCAAGGAACCACAGAAACAATAAAAGGATCCACCACTTCCCATTTGCAATGCCAGGCAGTGATTTTTTAGTTGGTATGACATCCAAAGAAAAATCATGCTGTAACAGTGTTTTAAAATAAAATAATTGTGTATCTGATTTGGTTTGTAACTAGAATTTCCACCTACTCCCCTCATTTGTTTTTCTCTCCTGTACACAGAAATTGAAGTACAACAATATTAGAAGTCTTAATTTTTTGGTGGGTATTGAAAAAACTGATGTGCAGCAAAGATTAAAACAACCTGACAGCTTTGCTGCTGCTCTCTGGTTATGCTATACATAGTGGCATTAAAGATTCAATAAAGGGAGAACAACCATTAAAGATTCATTGAAACGTGTAAGTGGGGGTGCCTTGGTGCCAGCTTTTGGGATGCTACACCAACTCCTTCTCTGTTGCTGGAGAAGACACAGGGGCTGAGGCAGGCAGGAATGTTCCATCCTGCACTGTAGCTTTGCTAGCTGAATTCCCCTTTAGTTCCTGTTGTGTGTGGCCAGAAACAATCTCCTGTCTGATTTTGTAGTGCTGCCCAGTGCTAGTCAATAGTTGGGGGTTTTCACATTATAGATGGTTCATATGAAAGGATTTTAATAAGGTGAAGTGATTCATACTTACACATGTTTTCGTCTGCTCTTGCTGAGGCTTTTTTTTTTTATTCCCATGGATTAAAATATGTTATAATTGCAAAGTGGGAAGTTATGTTGGCTTCAGTATTAGGGAGATCTGGCGGTAAAAAAGGAGATGAGGTGTGCATGCTGATGGAATGCTGTAGGGGATGGGGACATCTGGAGCTTCCTGGGGCCCATAGGGATATTGGTAAAACAGGCCCAGCCAGGCTTTGAGTCTCTGAGCAACACTGACCTGCTGGAAGCTGAGCCACAACTTAGCCAGGCTTTTTGGTATGGTGCAGGTGACTCAGAAAAGAATAAAAAGAAAGACTGGAAAATATTAAAGGGAGAGGTTGTATGAATTTGATCCCTTCAGTTTAACTTTTACCTAGATTCAACATGGTGGAAATTCATGGTCTCAGTGTAGAAGATGTTAACTAAAATTCTGCGAGAGCTTGAAACAGTATTCAAAGGGGGAAAAAATGAAGATTTTTCCTAATTCATTATTGTCCCTGATACTTTCTGGAAGGGAGATGCTTTAGAGAGAAAAGATTATAAGGTAGCTAGGGGCTATCTCTAAGTAGAGACCTAGATGGCCGGAAATAAATGGTGGAGAAATCTTTGGTCTAGCAAGGGTGGACAAGAACCAAGAACAAATGAATCAAGATAAATGCAAACTAGACCTTGGACACATCTTTTGAACAGTGAAAACAATCTGATAGTGATAACAGTTTATGGCAGATTACCATCACTGGAAATTTAAAAGTCATAAATGGGATTTTTTTGCCCTTCAAAATTAAAATCTTTATGTATGTAACATTGTATTTTTGCACATTATTATCCACTTGATACAGATACATCTACTCAGTTCTTGCTGAAGCCTTTGTATTTCTTTTTAGGAATCTTGTATACTTCAAAAATGAGTCACTTCTTCTAATTACTTGAAATTAATACTTCTGGTAAATGAATGGCGTGTCTGATTATTTTTTGTTTCTTTGCTTGCTTCTTTTTCCAGAAATGTTTAGGAGAGATGCAATGCATTCATTAGCAAGATGTTAACATTCATTTAATGTAATTACCATCCTTTTTCTAAGTGGAAAGATTCCCTTTTCAGACCAGAAAGCTGTGCTTTGAGCTGATAACAACATTGGAAAACTGACTTTGGTGAGGCAAGAGGAGAGTGCTGAGAAAAGCCTGAGGAGGGGGACTGCCAGAACTTTCATCAACCGGGAGAGAAAATGGGGGGGTGGGGGTGGGAACACTATATGCAAATACTTTCTTCTCTAAGCATTAAAATGTCAGAGCCTTATTCATCCAGCAAAATCATTACCTTTCACCAAGAGCAAAAGGAAAATTCATAGTTTTGTTCACCGAAATATTGCTGCATTCTACACAAAGAGCTATTGTTGCTCCTCAATAGAAGAGAGCTTTATGACTGCATAGGATTCACATGATTTAGGGAGTGTTTCAGTTTCATTTGCTAATTATCAAATTCTCACAAGATGCCAACCTGCAATTTTCTCCAAAGTCTGTTCACTTTTTCTGAGGTGGACTAGAGCATCCAGTTGAAAAGCTAAACAAAGGAAGCCTAGGCACCATGCAAATCACACTTAAATAGTCCAACCGGGTTATGGACTTTGTTCGTGCAGGTGGGTTTCACTCACTGCTGCTGATAATTCATCCAGGACACAGTTAACCAATTATGTTTTTCTTTATTCCCATTCAGGCTTAGCCCTGGAGATTTTTCCTGAAAGTGTTGAGGCACAGATGATTGAGCTGAGTCCCCCTTTTTATCACATCCATTTTTATACCCTTTCATAGTGTTGCTTTCGTTTTCGACAACTTTTCTTAGGATAAGTAAAGTCCTAATGTTTATTGAAGTTGTCCTGCAAGTGTATCTCTTTGTTGTGTTAGTTCAGCTCAGGACTGACCAGCTAAGCAGGAGTATTACAAAAGGAGGACAAAATCCAGCAGGAAGTAATGGTCAAGGAAGGCCTATCAACCCAGGCTGCAGTGACACTTTCTTTGCATATACATGCAGCCTTTCAGAAAACTGAGCATATTAAGAGGGGAAATTTGCTTCCTGGGACTACTGAAATCAGGAATATAAATAATTGTAATTACATTCTAAAGGATAGCATTATAAGATTTGCGTGGATGCCCCTTGGTTCATCTCCTTGCTATTTTTTTTATTTTTTCCGCCCTTTGCTGCTAGCCCTGTATATCCTTGTATGAGGCACAGTTCTTTAAAAAAAAAAAAAAAAAAGTGGGAATAAAGAAGCTTTTTTCTCTTCTCTTTCCATCAGCTAAACTTCCCGTAGAAGCTGAACAACATCCTCTTTATCAAGATTATGGGTTTCCACATCTCGGCATACTATTTCTTTCCTTTAGTGCATTCCAGGAAACTGAACTAAGAGTGATGGAAGTAGAGAATAAGGCTTGTGTAAGGCCATACTTATTCACTTACACTGAGTGCATTTATTTACATGAGTAAGGCCAGTGGGATGTAAGTTGCATTTGGAACTACGAACAGCACCTACCTGTGTTTCAAAAGATGTCACATCTGTAACATTCTGCCTTGAACATGAAAAAAATTATATTAGTCATAGAAATATTGATGAAAGAAAACAGCTGTCAGTATTTTGAGTCATTTAGAACAAAAATAGAGCCTACCCATAGGGTGGCCTTGACTTGCATTAACAGGGAAATGTGATGCTGTTGTGGAAATATGGACTGATGGCCTTTGCATTATTCGTGCTAAATATGTACTGCTGAATCATGAGAAGGCTTTTATTGGAGAAGCCACTGAGAAACCAAACACTCTGTTGACAGCCTGAGTGCTTTTTAATTCCCATTCACTTATGTAGATGAGTATGGCAAGCAGTGTCCCATGACATTGGGCATTATATTTGGTTCTAGTACATTGAATCTCTCAGCTTCAACATGAAAATCTGCAGTAGGAAAAATTGTGTCTTGGCAAGTATGGACTTCACACATTAGGGAACAATTCTTTGCAAGGAGGGTATTGTAATACGGGAACAGGTTATCTCGAGAAGTTATAGGTTATGTATCCCTGTAGGTTTTTAAGTCTAGAATAAGCAAAACTAAGATCGCTCTGGTTTTGCTGTGGTGATAGTTCTGTTGTGAGCAGAAGGTTGGATTAGATGACAGCCAAGACATCCCTTTGAATCAATGTATCTATGATTCTGTGGCTTTCCCAGTAAAATATATACAATCTATGCTCTCATTTTCACAACACACTCTTTCTCAAAATGCAAGTATAAACAATTGTTTTTACAGGAAAAGTACACCAGAATCATCACACTTTTTTGCTGGTTAAATACCATCCTTTTTAATAGTGAAAATAAGGTTTGTTCACTTGGATCACTAAAGAGAAATACAACTGTTATTTCAGTGAAGCCACAGGGAAAATGGTTCTAATTTGAGTCCAGCTCACTCAATGAAATTCAAAAGACAATGTGGACCATAATAAGGAGCTAAAAACCTGTGGTTCAATAGTCAGTATTGATCTCTCTTACTGATTTCAGGGAAACCAAAATTTCATTCTATGACATGAAGAGCCTCACAAGAACTTTCCAGCAATAATTTCCTTTTAAATCCTTTTCTGATGGCTCAACCAGTATTTTAAATTTAATTATACTCGTTCTTTGTGCAAAGATGATTCTTAAAATTTGGAATAGATTTAAAGAAGTACGGACTTCTTAATGTTCAGGTGCAAAACCTCTGATTTGCCTAAGGAAAATGAGTCTTTTATTACCAGGACAGATCAGTTAGACTCTTGTAACTCTAATAACCTCTCTCACACTTATAGCATTCTTTATCTGCTGTGGGGAATTATTAAAGGAAGTGTTATTCTCACCTATCTTGAAAAAACTTCAGAGTCTGAGCTATAGAAGCATAGTCCCCACGGACCAGCACAGCAAAGTATTCATCCCTGTGCAAATTATGTTTTGGAAAACAATATTCAGTCCATACAGTGAAAGACTGTGATGGAGGGAGAGCAGTAAAACTAAATTTGGTTTGGAGTACAGCGAAGTTTTCTTGGGGTTGGAAGTTTCCTGACATTTAATGGAGCTGAGAAATGCCATCAGTCTTGACATTACTTGGATTTGAATAGATTTCTCTGAGCGCATTCTCTAGCTATTTCTCTGGTTGTCTTTTTAGTTTTTTTCTGAAAAGTGTTTTATAGCATTTCTTAAAAGAACACTCAAAATATTCTACCTTCCAGTCAGTTATGCTTTCATGACTACATTAAAAAAATGAACAAAAAGACTTAGAATGTATAACCAGTGAAAGAAAAGGAAAGCAAATGGGAATTGATGTGAAGCAAAAGCTGAGGACTGTAGAAAGCACGTGAGGCAAGGAGAGGCAGAAAGCAGGAGGAGAAGTGATTTTGCTTTGCTTGGGGCTAGGTGATTCTGTTGTCCTTGCAGGGAAGGGGGGAAGTTGTTTGTTCATTTTGTTTCAAGAAAGAAATCAGAACAGTAGAAGGATTCGTAGAAAAATCCAGGTGATGTACTGTATGGCAATGATGAAATTCTTTCTGTTCCAGCAGTAGTTAAGGAAGATAATGAGCAATGTAAATGAGCAATCTAATGCAATCTCCATCCAGAGGAGCACTCTGTGCTGCTGGTGCTGGTTGGCAGTGAGGAGGTTCAACAGAAGAGGAAATAAGTTACTGCTGTACTGGTTTATTAAAGACCAAAGAGGTGATTGAAATATTCATTGTCCTGTCATCCCGCCATGGATCTGAAATTGCAGCAGATCTGGGATCTGATTAATCAAATATTAAGGAAAGGCCAAAATAATTAGTTTTAATCAATGTGGATTTATGGTAAAGACATTTTTGTCAGAATAGCTTTGTGCCTTTTTTGAGGTGGTTGCTAATTTAGGGACAGTCTTGAAATTGTGTATTTCAACTCTCTTCTGTCTTTTGAGCTTGATATTACACAACCTTTTGATTAGGAAACTAGAATGAATATGAAATCATCATTGTACACACATTAGATTATTTTAAAAGGGATGGTTTCTAAACCTTATTGTGTTTCTTGAGCAAGGAGGATGATGAATGTATGCTGTTTCACATTACTATCAGTGGGAGTGGAAGAAGTGAGAAAATCATTCCACGTAAAATTTGCAGATGATACAGTTAAAGAGTGTGATAATAGTTAACAGAACAGGCTGCTGTACAGACTGGTCTTCTCTGATTACTATGGACTGAATGCAAGAAAGCAGTAGGAGTTTATATAAAGCCAGGTAAAAGGCCATTTATTCCTAGATATAGGAAAAAGTAGTGTGGATAATGTTGATATGATTCTGTCTTAGGAAGCAGTAACAGAAAGAGCTGAGACATTGTATGTGGGATTAGCAGGGTATGGCCTTCTACTATGGGTGTGTAGTGAAAAAGGGATAATGAGTTTTTTGATATCCGAACAAGGAAATACTGAGGTGATCTTAGTTATGGTGTGACTGGCT
This sequence comes from Pyrocephalus nanus, assembly GCA_038380795.1. Classification (NCBI taxonomy): domain Eukaryota; kingdom Metazoa; phylum Chordata; class Aves; order Passeriformes; family Tyrannidae; genus Pyrocephalus; species Pyrocephalus nanus. The sequence goes on from CM076260.1 coordinate 49,834,317, forward strand.
TTGGGACACAGTCCCATTCCATTGTTCAGGATTGAAGAATAGTGATAAACTAGTGACGTTTTAAGAGAAGAGCTGCAAGATTGCACTATAGTGAAAAGCTGAAGAATCTTGTCCTGTTTAATTAATGAAAAATAAGACAAAAGAGTGACTTGGTAGAATTTTGTATATGTTAAGCAAAAATCAGCATGTCAGGAAGCTATGGTAAAGTGACTGTTCATTCTACACAAATTCCTCCTAGAAATAACAGACACAGATTTTTAATAGTTAGGTAGTTATTCTCTGGAGCAACTTGCCAATTCTCTCCATTGCTGAAAAAGGGACAGTATTGGGTGCCTTTATAAAATATGTACTCTGATTCAAATGGGAATTAATTCTGAGAGGTCTCATGGCCTACTTTATGCTGGAGGTCAAAGTAAATGGACATGTGGATCTCTGCTGACATAATAGCTTATATCTATGTTCTTTTCTTGGAACTCATGCACAGCTCAACCTAGTCAAATGAAAAAAAAAAAAAAAGAAAATAGTTAGGATAAGTACCTGCTGTAATTTTATTCATTTTAGTTTTCTTTTCAATCATGTTAGCTGTCACTGTAAGAGATAGCATCAATGGAAAACCCTTTGTTGACAGAAAACCATCCTGCGACTGCTTCCCCACCAGAGGTAGCTTAGCCAGGATGCCACGTTGTACTGAGCATAACTGGTTGCATGGGCAGCAAGCTGCTGGTCCCTCATAAAGCTCTTATGAGAAACTGATTTTCCTTCAATGTACTTTGAGCGTTATTTCTGATTTATGAACTAAACTTGATAAACTTTGTTTCGTGTTTTAACTTCTTTTCATACAACAGCTAGCTGTTGTAACCATAATGTAGTTTGGTGGTCAAAAGTTGAAACTACAAAAAAATTACACTAGAAACAAGGTTCAAATAAACTTTTTTTTTCCAAGAACTTAATTAGGAATTTGGTGGGTTCCCATGCTCTGAAATCAGACAAGACTGGATGTCTTTCTGAAAGAGGCTTTTGTGCAAGAAGTTCTGATTACAGTTCTAGAGTTGCTCTGTAGAGAGTTTTGATGTGTGATATCCAGGGTAAGATTGCATTAATAGATTGTTCTCATTTTAATTATAATTACCATGGCATGAAAAATACAAGCTGTGTATTTTTCTAGATACCCTGTACTGCTCAGGGTAGCTATTTGGTGTGAAGCTGCCTGAATGCTAGGACTGGGATAAAAGAATTTTGTTGGAAAAAATTAAGGAATTCAAACAGACAAATACTAGATTTCTTAGGAAAGCAACAGATAGGAATTATGAAAAACTAAGTGGAGATTGCCTTCTGTCTTGTTTACATCTATGCTGTGATAGTTTACTTTTCTCAAAAGTGATCTTAGCATTAAATATATTGAATGCTAAAAGTTCCGGGATAGTGCAGTGAGGCAAATTTGAGAGGATTCACTAGCAGGTTGACAGTGAAATCCTTCAGAGATCTGAAAATGTTACTTCCTAGTACTAAATGTGGAGTTAGCAGGTATATGAACTTTTTTTTTCTCTGAGTATTTCTTCTCAAATTGTGAACCTTGCATACTTTGGGTATGAAATTACACCTGATGTTTGTTTGCTTGATAATGAAACAAAAAGCACTTACCCTGGCAGTCTGCATTGCCATTTTCTCCAGGGGGTTCTCAATGACAAGAAAATTGTTTGGCTGCTGAAACTTTCAATTCTGGCTCAGATTTCACTTCAGAGGATCTGTTTTTCTCTGTGTCCAATTTCAGTTGATTGAAAGAAGAACTAAAGACATCACATCAGGTTCACCTCTAGCCAGACTGGACATGCTATCATTAAATGCTGTCAATGTAAATTTCTTCCACAAGTTGCGTTTCTGACTTCAGTACCTGTATATTTGTGAGAAAAAAATTACCAGTAAAATCCCATGTGTATAGATCGCAATTGCAACTGTCATAATTGTATCACAGAATGGAATCATAGAATGTTTTGGGTTGGAAGGAACCTTTAAAGGTCATCAAGTCCAACCCACCTGCAATGAGCAGGGCTATCTTCAACTAGATCAGGTTGTTCAGAGCCATGCCAGCCTGACCTTGAATGTTTCCAGGAATGAAGCATGTACACACCTTTCTGGGCAACCTGTCCCAGTGTTTCCCTACCCTCATTCTAAAAAATGTCTTCCTTATATCTGGTCTGAATCTTTCCCCTTTCAGATTAAAACCACCTCCCCTTGTCCTATTGCAATAGGCCAGTTGTTTGCAGAACAATTTCACCTGGGTAGAGGTTTGCTTTCAAAACACACAGTCCAAATTGCACTCAATTTTTGTTCTGAAACACCAGAAGGAAGATTGAAGAGATTAAAAGAATGGACAAAAGAGGAGGCTTGAGCTGAACTGGCATAATTTTTAAATGTCTGATGAGCTTCATCCCATTTTGTCAGAACTGTTTCTTCAGTCAGGAGCAGAGGAGAATGAGATTGTGAGATTCAGCCTAAGTTGTGTCAGCGAAACCTTAGAAGAAGGAAAGCACAAAGCTTCAGGAAACTGAAAATCAATATATCCAGGCAACAAAAGCGTTTTTATTACAAAGAACCAAAAGGCATCACACAACAAAAGGTTTGCTGAAAATGGAAAAAAAAGGAAAGTTAAAGGCTTTGACTTTCCCCAAAAAATAGTGAAAAAGAGACAATACAATACACTTTTCTTTACAGGATGAGAAGGTCTTGCCTACAAGGAGTTAGGAGGGGTAGAACCACCAACACTGAAAGGCGCCTTCCACTGTTTTGCGTTGCCTCTCTGTTCCTATTCTGCTCCTTTCATAAAGGAAGGCTTTTTGGTTGGTGATCATTTAATATATAATGGAGTTCTTTCTCTGAGATTTCATGATCCCAATCTGAATAGACACAACAGTCATTAGTGGAGAGTAAACTGAGGCAGGGAGACCTGAAGTTAACCATGCTAAGTCTGTACTAGAACTTGGCGTGGTGAAAAAAATCCCATAGTTAAAGACCTCTACCTGCTTTTCCTGATCTCCACTGTGAGGGTAAGACCTCTGGACCAAGGACCATAATTTCCGTCACACAGGCTAGGCTGGACTACTGAAGTGCTTTGTCTGTCTGACCTTGCAAACATAATCAGACACAGTAGAAAGCATAACAGGTGCTTGCCAAAGGGTCAGAAGTTGCAGGTTTGCTTTTATTTTAAACTGCTTGACACTGCTATGACCCAAACTCAGGAGGTAACATGACCTCCGCATGGTTGCTGCTGCTGCACCTTCCACATTCCTGTTGTTGGACATAGGCAGAGGGAGGGCAGAAGTGTCTTAAGGTGACGCTACTTTTGTATGAGGCTACATACATCTGCAGTGAGATCTTCTCCACCCCTGTGGTGGATTGACCTTGTCTGACTGCGAGGTGCCCAGCAAGCTGCTCTCTCACTCCCTCACTTCACCAGGACAAGAGGAGAAAGTATGATGAAAAATTTGTGGGTTGAGACAAAGGTAGTTGATCCCAGACAGACCCAGTACGAGGCCCAAGGACCCTGAAGACAAGTTGTTCTCATCTTAGCAATTTCTTCCCCTTCTGACAACAGTAACAATTCCCAGACATTTTCATTGCCAGACACTCCTGAAATACAACGGTGCACCCTCACAACTAAGTAGTCCAGGAGTGCCCTAAATGTTCATTAGACCAACCCAGAGATTAAGCAAGCAATTTAGAAAAGATTAAACAAGTGATTACTTTGATGTTTCTCACTGATTTGATCTCTCCCTGTGCTCAATTGGCAGCTCCTCAGCACCCCAAACAGTCCTATCTCTGTGTTTGGGCATGAAAGGTTTTGAGCGGGTTGTGCAGACCAATTTGTAGTTTTATTGTTGCATAAATCTCAATCATCTTCATTTTCTCAGAATGTCATCGGTGGAGAGCTGTAAAAACATTGACCCTTGTGTAAGGTTTGTGTTAATATTATTATTGTTATTTCTTCTTTCTCCAAGTCTTGTTGTATTTTGTTCCACAGTGTAAATTGGATTTTTAATTCTGATCTCTGACTATGAAAAGAAATGGTTCATTCTGCCACAAATGCTCTTGAAATGAAATACTCTTCTTGAGGCAGTGGTTTCTGAAGCCACAGGTCTTGAATCTTGAACTGTTTTAACCTAGAAGATAAATTGATGATATAATGAGTCTTCCTAATATATGGTGAATTTCAATATAGCATGTTTCATTAATATTATATAAGGAAATTATTTGCAAGCAAATTGAGTGGTTGACACAGGTACTAAATAATAAAAGCATATAAATTAAATTCAAGCACACAATTAGTTACAAGATTAATCTGTCTCATCTGCTCCCATGATATCTCTCAAGTATGCCTGCATATTCATAATCATATTAGTTGAGCTTGAAATTATTTATATGTACACCTTAATACAATACTGATGATATTTTGTACATCACGTAGTTGTACAGCACACACAGGTAAAGTGTGATACTTCCCAACAGCGTAAACTAAAAACTATCAAAAAGTAGTACCTAGTTATTGGATTGCTGTCACATTTGAAAGGCCATATACTGCCCACCTGTGCATGCAGTAAGGAAGGGGTTAAATCAATGTGCCATGATTTGGTACCAAAACTTTCTCATTGACTGCTACTGTTTTGTTCAGGTAATTTCCCCTGACAGGCTCTCTGATGTCTGTCCAGGCACTTGGCCTAGTGGTCAGACTTGGGGAGCAATAGGAAAATATAACACCAGGAAAAAAAGAATCATTAATTTCATGTAAAGGTGAACATTTGAAGGGCCATTGTCATGCCAAATTTGGTGGGTAAAGATATTTTTGCAGCTGCAAACAGTCTTCTATGATGTCCTTTCCATCTGTCTTCCCAAGAAAATAAATCTTCTTGATAAATTACAGAATCTGAAGAGGCTGAATGACACCCTGTTTGGTAAATTGTGGTCATTCTATTTCACAAGTCTCAACAACTTTTCAGTCTTCTTCAGGATTTCCCTTCTACTGCCTGGGTGGGCCACCAGATATTTTGACCTTTAGAGAAATTTACATGGGGAGAACTGAGTGTGGAATGCAATGGCTTTAGGAAAGCACACTTCCAAGTCACGGCAAGCCACATTGTGGCCTGTTGCACCTGCTTAACTCACATATAACCATGGATCCGTGTGTTCAAACTGGGCTTTATAAACATAAGCATTTGACTTATACAAACCAATTTATTTACAATTGAGGTAAATTTTAATTTGTTCCATAATTAAATGAAGGAAATTAAAAACTAGGTGGTTTTCTGTATTTCTGAAGTATTTAGGTGCTTTACAGCTCCACATAACCCTTGTCAGATAACCCCTTCAACACATAAGTTAACCAGTATATACTGTACAAAAGCAATGTGTAAGGTATCTACAGTCATGTAGTATGGCCTGCATGAACACATGCACTCAACCCATCATGTGTACTGTAAATGAGGGGCATGTCACTTGAGTCACTTGTGTGGCTATGAGGGAATTTCTGCCTTTTCTCCATTTATTTTATTTCTTATTAGGAAAAAAAACCATCAATGGAAAATGAAGTGCGTATTGTTACAGTGAAATCCTATTTAATGGCTAAATTCAATTCTGAAAGGCCAGGAAACGGGGATTTCATCCTTCAGTTATAACTACAGCCTTAGGCGCCTTTCAGAGGGGTGATTTCTGGAGAGCAAATGCCATTGAATAGCAAGAAATTTTTCCAAATCTTTTTAATGATAATTGTTTATGCATGTATTTTGGTTACAGTAGCTGTGTAAAGCTTTAGAACAGAGTGACTCAAATGTCCTGCTTGTGCAGAAAATTATTTAATCCCTGATTTTTCCTCACACATTTCATTTCAACTGTCAGACTGACCCCCAGCTCTCTCTACTGCAAGCACAGATCTGAACTGTGCTGGGAGGGAAACAAAAATGAACTTGCCAGCTAAAGGTTGTGACTGCACTTGTATGTGGTTGGGAGGCAAAAGGTTCTTTGCGGAAGAAAAGTAGTTGATCTGTGAGAAATCCTTCCTGCACCTGAGTGGACTTTTTATTCTGGTTTTGAGAAGACATCCTTTTGGAGAGATGCCTGGTTTTCTTCACAGGCAGAGATCAGTTTGAGGTTATGAAGGCTGATTGAAGGAGGTGATTGTCCTGTTTTACTCTGTACTGCTGTGGCCTAACCTCAAGTTCTGTGTGGAGTTTTGAGCACCACAACACAAGAAAGCTATAGAAAGCTATTAGAGAGCATCCAAAGGAGATCCACAAAGATAGTGATTGGCCTAGAGGGGAAGCCATACAAGTAGCAGCTGAGGTCACTCGGTTTGTTCAGTCTGGAGAAGAGGGCACTGAGGGGAGACCTGATAGCAGTCTACTTCTTCACAGGGGGAAGCAGAGCAGCAGGCACTGATCTCTTCACTCTGGTGACCAGTGACAGGACCCAAAGGAATGGCATGAAACTGTGTCAGGAGAGGTTTAGGTTGGCTATCCTAAGAACAAGGTTCTTTACCCAGGGAGTGGTTGGGCACTGGAACAGGCTCCCCGGGGAAGTGGTCATGGCACCAAGCCTGACAGAGTTCAAGAAGCATTTGGACAATGCTCTCAGGCACATGGTGTGATTCTTGGTATTGTCCTGTGCACGGCCTGGAGTTGGACTCAGTTAGACTCAGAGACTGGACTCAGTGATCCATGTGGGTCCCTTCCAACTCAGGATATTCTGTGAATCTCTCTGATTGGTGTGCATGAGGGTGAACCAGTATGGATGCCACTGGTTACATGCTACATGCAAAACAACCAGGGGGATAATATAAGAGTGCCATTTCCCAGTGTTGGGCATGGGGAAGTTGGCACACCTGAAGGATGACAGGAAGAATAGAGCTATGTCTACTCCATATCCACCATGGTCAGGAGAGTAGCATGGTGCCAACTTCCCAGCATACACTGGGAAAGCCTCATGAGGCTGATCTCATTTACTGCAACTGGAACATCAATTTTGATCCATTTTCTCCTGGTTCGGATGTGCATTTTGGCATGCCATCACCGTGCATATGGGAAGATGGCATTCAGCTGCACACACTGAAGAGACCTTCAGTGACCTGATTACAGCCCACTAATCCCCTTTGCATGACTCCACAGTTCAGTGCTGGCAAGGCAAAACTGTAGTCACTTAGGAAATCTGGTTTATATGATTGAGTTTTCTTTTTTTGCATATCTGGAATTTACATGCTAATATTGTGAAGAAATGGCAGCCAAGCAACTTGGAACACAGGGAGCATAGGCACATCAATGCCCTGTCAAATGTACAGCTTTTTTCACAGGTGTCATTTTACTTTAAGTGGTTCATCATTCTCATTTTTTAGATCATTAGTGACTTCAGTCCTACATTTGGTACCGCAACAGGATCATGTAGGCCAGGAATTTCTCTGTCTTGGCTCTCTAAAAATCTGCAGGTGACAACTTTCCAGATCACTTACAATTTATTTTTTTATTTATTTCAAACACCTCGCAATTCTAAACTCTAAGAAAACAGGAAAAATGAGATCAGTGCCCATATGTTTCTTCAGCTGAGCCTGTTCCATCATTGTGTGTCAGGTCTGTAGTAAATTTACAGCACTGACAAAGGTAGTCATGCTGATTCACCGAATTGAAAGAAAGAGAGGAAGGGAGAGATTTATCTTGGAGCCTAAGGGTAGAGCAGTAAAGTAGAACCATTGCACTCAAACCTAAAAATGAAGAACTTTTTGTGTTGGACTTTTCATTTAGCAGGAGGTGAATTCTCTCCAGTTGTAATTTCCGTTCAAAATATCTTTTTCCTTTTTGAATTACAGGGAATCAAAATTTAAATGAAGATGCAGAAGTTTGGATCTCCTGTGTAGTTTTGGCTGAGTAATGGTTATCACTGCTGTGTAGTGAGCAAACAGCCAAAGCAAGGAGAGGAAGTGTCTGCACTTTACATCCCTTTGAGGCTGGCTTTGCAGTGCCCCGTTTCACCAAGTACTTCCTTTCCTGCAAATCTTTCTGTGTCTTAGAAGTAGAAAGGTAGAGAGGACCTATGAAAGCACCTCTGGGTTATCACTGAGTCAGTTTTGGGCACCCAACTTGAAATGCCTTAGAGGGACCTTATTTTCAGAAAGGATTGATAGCAGACACAGAAAAAACTCTACAACACATTTCAAGTCCTCCGAGTAGGTCCTCCACAATTGATCCAGCTGGGCCAGGAAGGGTGTAGTCTACTGAAACCCCTCATTATTATAGCTCTAGGGTAGTTACTGACCCAAACCAGGAATTCACTCTCCAACTGTGCCTTCACAATTTCTTTGGAGCTGGAGCACAAACTTCTCTTCCCGAAGATGGCACCCAGCTCTGTAAAGCAGCCAAACCCTTACATTTTTTGCCTAAGTGGCTTCAGTGGTCTTGTTCTGAGGACTTGCATTCACATATTCTATTTCCTGTGGTGTATTAACCACCAGATCAGTGGTAGATCTCATGGGAGTGTTTTCTGTTTCTGCATAAGGAAGTTGTGGCACCATGAAACAGTATACAGGCTTCACAGGCAAGAAGAGTATAGAGGAAGACATTCACCCAAAGGGGGAAAATCCTGGCCTTCATGCATTAAAGAACTGTTGGGGAAAAAAAAATGCATAAAATTTTAATGTCTTAGCGTTTGTGGTAATATCCATGAGCAAGCACTTTGAGCATTACTCCTGCTTGAGGGGCTGCAGAATGAGGGGGCAGCAATCTAACCCACACATGGGAAACAGCAAAAGAAGGTCAGAGGCTTGAAGAGCTGAAGTTAGAATGAGCCACAGGCACATGAGCATCTCTGCTTTGAAGTAGCTGGAGATTTGGAAAAGTGTGCGGTGGCTTAGTGCTGTCCTCGATGAAATGCTAATGTGGGTATCCTTTGTCTTTCTGTATCAGGAGTGCAATTAAGGGACCAATGTGCAGGGGCAAATTTAAAATTATTTTCTTAAGGTTTCCACCACATGATTTAAGCATGAAGGTTTAAGTAAGAAGCGTTGGAACTGAGTGTAAAGAAGATTCAAATTTATGGGAATTGCATATGCCTATTTGGGGAAAACATCTGGCCCACTGTAGCAGAGTTTTTTCAATTCTTCTGTGTATCAGTTTTATTGAAAAGTTCATTGATAATTACCAGAAGAGCTGAGGGGGGGGGAGTAGTTGTGTTCTGAAGCTCTAAATAGAGTTAGTTTTATCCAAGCAAAATATTTTGCAGAATCCAAGGCAGATAAATATGATTTTTAAACTAAACTGTTACATTAGATAGTAAATGCTCTCTAGAATGAATAATCATTGTTATTTTATGGCATTTTACAGATATTAAAAAAAAAATCTACCTCTTGTAATAATTTAATTAGTAGTTTTGGTTCCTCAAAAGTCAACCATGATCTTCATCGATGCGCTTTTGCACTTTAATATTTCTACCTGTCATTTTTTTTATCTCTAATTTTGCAAGTAAACTGTAATTAGTTTAGTTGCCCAATTTTGGGTGTACAGCCAGTACTCAAAAATGCATACACTTAGAATTATGTATTTTGTGGTGACACAAATCCAGGTTACCACTTTCAGGAGCATCAGAAAAAATCTGAAATCATCCATCATACTGACTCACCATACATAGTATTTTCTAGGTACTCCAAGCCCATACTTTTGCGTTTTTGACTACACTGAATTAAGTTACAGTAGCATCTATCACTTGAGGAATCTTGAGTCATTTAAACTTGTTTTCCATCAGAGCATTCAATAAAGATTGGCTTATCAGTGGCAGGGCTATAGCAGAAGCTGTAATGCTTTTCATCTCCTTCTTTATCAGCTGTCTCTCAATAGCTGTAAGAGTCCATAAACCCCCATCAGTTTAAACTGTATTAGCACTGTACAGTAATGGCAAGAGAGCAATAAGAAGTGATGTTGTACTTCTTTGGGCACTAGTGAGCTATTTTTCTTGATGCTGGGAGTCATCCAGGTCTATTAATGTAGGCTTTCAGCTCCTCTGAGAAAACTGGGAGCTAATGATGATCTTAACTGAACTGAAACTTTTAAAACTGTTTCTCATATTATCTAAAGATATTCATCACTGTATTTGTAATGTCCTGAGCCTCAGGCATAAAACCCACTGCAAGTGAGATGAGCTAATGAAATTTGACAGTGAGTTTCTTATCTCCAAGAGAGAAAGAGAGAGAGAGAGAGCGCCATCAGTCCTTCCACGTCGTTGTTTCTTTCAACAGCCGAAAGCTCAAACTGGTGCATTTAGAACACAGTAAGGACAAATAACTACCTCGAAACACACACCATCTATTTGTGTGCTTTATTCTTAAATCATAAAATAATGTTGATCAGCAGCACTGTGACTTTCTGGATTTTATAGTCTAAAATGTAATATTTTCAGTAGCTATCATAGTAGTCATACGGAGTTCTGGCCTGAGAAATTATGGCTCACTCTTCCTCCATAATTGAGTCTCTTATTCTGAGACTGTAAATCTCAGTTTTGAATTAAGTCCTGGAAAATTACGGAAGAAGTTACTTGTTTGAAAGCACCATATTCCTTCGATGAGTGTTTTTGACTAGTTTTGTAAGCTCTCGTGTAGAAAGTTAATTCTGTCATTTATTATTCCTATCTAGAGCAAATATTTATATCTAGGAGTCTTAATTTCTCTAGTCATATTTGGGTAGACAGTGGAATTTATAAAAAATTATGTGCTGCAGCTACCTTCAGTCCACTTATTCGACTAAAATAACTGGAAATACAATTCTTTTATTGCATGGTCACCTATAATTATAATTTTGATTCCATCAGAAAGGTGGTAATATTTTCAGTCTGTCCGGTATTCCATAGTTGGGGAAGTTTCCAAGAACTGTATATGGAGAGACCTTCATTCTTTAAGAGGAAAAGCCTGTGGGGCTCCAAGTCTTGTGATCTGTAGCTGAAAAAGAACTAGGAAATTGCTGATTGGAAGGCAGGTGACTGTTTCAAAACTTAGAATTTTTTTAAGGATAAATTTAATCTTTTTGTCTTGGTTAGCTCACTGGTAAGATGAAGCTGACTATAAAAAAGTTGCACCGACACCCCCACAACTCTGCCTCCAGTTTGCCTGTAATGATTTAACGCTGGACTTTGTAACAATAATAACATGGAAATTTTGTCACCACAGTCCGCTTTGCTATTTTAAAATGTCTTTATTATTAAATAATAATTAAAAAAAATAAATGCCTTTTTGCACTTAGTGCGGCAGATTGTCTCAGCAGTATATAGATAATATTAAATGCAAGGGTAAGTTTTTCTGTATAAGAATAGTCTTAAGAAAATTCCAGTTTCTTTGTTACTGAAGTGTTGTAAAACACACGTCTGAGCGTGTGTGTCTGTGTGTGTGTGTCTGTGTGTGTGTGAAGCTGGGGTGTAAGCTTATCATAAATGGAACCAGCTTTACAGAATTGCTGCAATTGGCAATATACAAGACTTGGGAAACTTATTAGGTAAGAGCTTATCTTTAAAAACTGATTCAGGGACTCCCAAAATTTGCTGAATGCAATTCTGCTTTGTTTTCATCTAAAGTCAACAATATGTGCTGGTCCCTCAAGCTATCATTGAAAAGCAGCAAAGCCTGAGTCAACCACAGCTTTGAGGCAGATGTACCTACACCTTGATTTTCAGTGAGCTCCTCAAAAGGCTCTTAAAATTCAAACCCAGCTGTATTTGAATAGAAATTAGAACTGTAGCACTTTAAATAGATAAAACCTCAAAGCAACTAGAAAAGCCAAAAAGTGAAGGGTAAGAAACATGGGTAGATCTCCCCATTCCGTCCTTCCAGCCAAGTCATTGACTGCTGGGGCTTCTCCAGCTCTCGGGAAGTGCCAATTGTGTGTCCAGGTCTAGCTGTCCCCTCCCTGCCCCTCAGGGCTGTCCCTTGGATGCTGCAATGAGCTGCTGCAGTAGGGTGCTGTGAAGCTTGACATGGAGCTGCAGTGCAAGTGAAAAGTTGCTGAAGAGGTGGCAAAAGAGGGTGATGGGAACAAGAAGGCACAGAGCTCCCCTCCTACTCTCAGCTTAAGGCATACCAACTTTTAACCACAGTGAGAAGGAACTAATTTTATACTTTTGGACCAAAATGAAAGGTTCAGAGCCTTGGTTTATTTAAATTAAAAAAAAAAAATTAAAAAAATCTCTTATTTAGCTTGGTTGGGACACAGAGCAGAAAGAAGCAGATGAAGAACTCATGAGTGGTATTTTACTTCTCTATTAGCTTTTCTTCAAAAATTAGGCCTGGGGTTTTAAGGCCTGGGGCTTTTCAGACCAGCGTGAAAATTGGAGATGCACCAAGTCCACAGTCCTGTCCTCTCCTAAATTGTTCACATTTGAAAAATAAAGAGCTAATCCTCTAAAGATGCTGCAGAGAATCTGAATTTCTTTCAAGCATCAGTTGGAGCTTGAGGTACTCTGCAACTCTGTAGAACCATGCAAGACCTTTGCAACTGTGTAGAAAATCCACCTTTAGTGCTGAGATTCAGTACAAAGCCTATGCATCATTTAACTGCATCTGAAAATTTCAAAATCATGACTCAGTAGGAATTAAGTGATGGATAGGCTTGGTGTTGCGTGGGTTTCACACTCTGCTTTGTAGGTTAATATTGGTGATGTTTGTATTTTAATGTGGTATATAGCTTTAGCTGGAATTCAGGCTTTGCTACTTCACTATTCAGCAATGGCTTGATGTCTATATTCTGAAAATATTTTAGGTTGGTTTGCTTTTCCTTGCCAGAAATATTAAACAAGTCTTTTGTTTATACCTACGAATCCACTGTGTTTTCTTGAGACATCATCTAGAATGATTGCAGAGAGTATAGACTATGGGAGTAATTGACTAATAGAATAAATGTGTCACATGAACCAATAGTGTTATTGTCAGTATATATGGGGGGGACTTGGTTGCTATTAGTGCTGTGAACATTTTATTATAGAATATTGGGACTGCTTCTGTAAATTGCTCTAAACCAGCATGTAGCAACTTTGATGCATTAACTGAAGATACTTGCTGCAATCCTTACCTTATTGAGACAGGCATAGAGGAGGGAAGGGTTGTGTGTGTTGACTTGTAGAATTTCTAACCTCTGTTAACAGGCGTGTCAGAATAGAGGGAAAATAAGAAAAGATAAGTTTCCTTGCAGAATTAGTATAGAATCTTGTTCTCTAGATACAATCAATCTCAGAGCAATGCAGTACTAATAGAAACTTCATATGCTTGACCTATTAGAAAATCTGCAGCTTTAGCTTTCAATGAGAGCCCAGTTGATTGTCCAGAACAAATCTTGTTACTCTTTCACAAGCTGCCTATGTCAGTGTTAAGTGCAAATGGCAAAATATGGAAGTAATGTCTGTGTCCTCATTAAGCAGCTATTCAAAGGGGGGCTTGGATGTGTGAACTTAGGAACTCAGCTGAGTGAAAACAGTCACAGTTCATGGTGGTGATGGGAGTTAATATTTGTGGGTTTGACGTGTGCTGTTCTCGCTTTTTCTGTGGTAATATGTGTCAACATTTGTATCAGGTAAGTTGAAATCTTAAGATTCCTTATCCACCTTTAAGCATTTAAATACATTTGACTGGATTCTTATGGCGGTATACCTTTATCTCACTTTGAATCAAAGTGAAGTTTTTAAGACCTTATTTTATTTTTCCTCACGCTTTTATAGAAACTCTAAAATGCACTCAAGTGAAGAAGCTTGGCAAAATCACGAGGCTGTGACAGACATCATCAATTTTGCTATGGCATAGCAGTAATGAGTCTCTAAATGAAGTGTATCTGTTTTTTCTTTTTTTAGATACACGCTCGAAACATTTGGAGCGATAACTTTGTATGGCAATCATTACCATCACAGAGAAAGCGTGGTCCTGCCTGCAGGCCTGTTCCAAGAGTGCTATAAAGCAGCCTTTACAGATGTGTTCCTCTAGTGAAATCTCGGCTGCTGGAGCCTGTGGCATGCTGAAGGATTAATACACCTCATGCTAGAGATTAAAAGTTGTGGTAGCCTCTTTTCTTTACCATCTGAGGTACTCTATAACTGATGCAGCGAGGACTTATCAGTGGAAAGATACCCAATAAAGTACAAAAGAGAGGAGGGAAAGCAATTAAATTGAAACAGACATGGAGAGTGCTTTGAAACAGGATGTAGTGTCAGAATTAAACAGGCCTGAATCTTTAAATCACTTGGCCAGCCTCTGCATGTCACTGATTCTCCAGCATACAGCAGCTGTGATTGTGTGGCTCCTTCTGAATGTGGTACTGCATTGATTTTGTGTTGTGAATACTGTTTTTATGTTCTGGGGAGGACATGGAAATGAACTAGTAATCAAAGCTAAATGTTTTAACTTCATGAAAAATAATTATGGGAGAACCTGCAAGTTGCTGTTTAGTACATTTTATTATGCCACTGCGTATGTGCTAGGAACCAAGCGCTAGCTTCAGAGTTCTTTGATATGAGAATGCCTGCCTTCAGAAGTCTGGTGTTGTCAGAAGGAGAAATTCAAGTGACAGAAATTTCCATATGCCTTGAGGAACAAGTGAAAATGATACACAGCAGCCACCAGCCCAGGCGTTTAAAGAGAATTAAATATCTCCCAGTGTGAAGATGAGGCTTTATTGTCTGGCTCCACTTCTAAAGAAACGGTAAAGAAGTATTTTTTAATTTCTGTTAGGATATCATGAAAAACCCACTTAGCAATGTGACGCCTGGAGGTTTAGGAGTAATTCTAACCTGTTTCTTACTTCAAAATACCCATCTGGTGCTAGGTTAATGGTTGATCTTTTCCAACCTAAATGATTCTGTGATTCTATGCATCCATGAGATTAAAGTTTAGATACAAGCTGAAGATCTTCCTGTTTTAACTTCGTTTGAGAAGGCACTGTTAATCTTAGTGAGGGGAATTTGCGTTTTTTAAGAATTGCTTTACTTTGATTTAAATGGAGTACAAGTAGAGAAATAAAATAGAACTCAGCTAAAGAGCAAGTGGATCCTGAAAGGCAGAAAACCTCACTTTTATAAAGTTTTTTTTGTAGTGAGATTCTCTTTTGGTGTTCTTTTTGAAGGCCCTCAAACTATACACCTTTTCTTCAAGACATGAATGAATGTTGCTTCCTCAGTGAATGAATATGCTACTGAAGCCAGCATTATAGACCAAAGCCTTAAGGAAGAAATCATCCTATGTGCCAGTCTCTGAGTGGTGGGGGGTATGAAAAGCAGTGCAGAAAATGTTGCAGATAGGAGCCATGTTGCATATTTCAACAGTATTGTGATTTTTAAGGAGGATACAAATGAGTACCAGAGATGACAGCAATGAGTTAGTTTGTCTTTACTATGTCTAGAGGAAACAGTAGGTTTTCCACAGCCATTGAAATCTTCTTTTCAATGTTTGCTTGCTGCTGCTTCTTAAAAAAAGAATGGGTATGCTATTATTGTTATCCAGGTATTAAAGGCTCAGGAGGTAAGACTCTTGTATTATTAGATCATCATTTCCAGGGGAAAATGAGATACAGATAATGTTATCAGGCATTTTTTGTACAAGTCAAGCATCTTACATTGGTTATTAGCTTTATCTAAACGTATCATCCTGTGTTACTGCTGACATTTCTCTAATTAAAACAAGTAATTTAGGATTTGTTTCTGCTTTTCTGTTTGGAGAGAGATGAGTTGTTCTCTTCCATTCATCCAAGGCAAAAATGAGCATTTTATTGATCTTATGGTTTGCTTTCTCATATTTATTTTTCATTTCAGCTGTTTTCCATGGTAATGGTTAGTCTGTCTCAACCTAGAGTGAAGGGGAGCATACCAAGTCTTCTGTACCACTACTTGTCATTCATTTCTGTAATGGACACATCTCTAGGTATGGCAGGAGAGTTTAATGCGGGCATGAAGAGTCTCAGGAGAAGCTACACCTTATAAATTGGATTATCTTTGCTTCAAGTGTGAGCATTTCATGGGCATTTGAATTAGTTCTGCCTAAATATCTAACTTATGCTACTCTTTGCACTGATGAAATAAGAATAAAAGAAGATTTGTATCTTTTTTCTTTGTCACATCATCTGTAAAATGTTTAAGTTTTGACTGGAAGAGGATTGATTTCAGAATGAGTTTTTTTACATAATTAAAAATACCAAATATGTTCAAAAATCAGAGGCAAGCAATATGTATGTACTTTGTATCATTTATGTAGTCAGTGTTTTGAAAGACAGTGACATTGCACTTGGTCTTCCACAGAATAGTTTTCTTCATTTTTTACATTCTGTTGTTGTCCAAAAGACAATTTTTTGCCCAAAGGCTCTTTCAAGTTACAGAGATTATGCTGATCCAACTTTTACTTACAAAGCAGGTAGTGTCAGGACTGAGGATCAATAGTGTAAGCAGCATTTGCATCATAGTCTCAGGTGTAGTCTCCATGGAGTGTGTTTGTTTCCCATGGTTTTGTTTCACAGTAGAATGAGTAATGTGAAAGTGGAGGTAGCAGTTGTAGAGTCTTACTTGCTGCTTACCCAGCAGTCTCCCATCAAAGCACAGGGTTCAGCACAATGAAGTTTGTTCTCTTGCTCTGTGTCAAGCTGTTTGTCAGCGAGGTATGTTAGCCGAATATAACTACCCAGCCTCCTCTGCTTTCCAGTGTCTGTTTGGTTGAATCACGCCATGAATGACACCATGACACATTTGTGGGAGGATTGTTTGTGAGAAAAAGGGAAACAAATCTGACACTTGAGTTTACCAAGTTGTGGGAACGCAGATGCTTATCAGTGCCAAATATGCAGAGCTGAGGTCAGGGAAATGTGTCAGAGAAAGCAAAGCAGCCTTGAAGCAATTTTTTTTAAACTGTCTGGCAGAGAACACGCATGAAATACTGTTACAGCTGAGCAGGGTGCTGCCCTCCTTCCTCTATTCCCTTAAAATTGCCTAGCCCCTTTCCTCATTCCATGCTCGAATGAGACATTGCTCCTCTCCCATGGAGAGAGCATGCTCCTCTCCCATCTTCCCCTCTCCTTCATGGGTTCCCTTAGGGACCTCAGCCCCTCTTTTCTGGGGACTAGTGACAGCAACAGCAGCAGTGGGAAGATGTCCCTTTTGGATGTCCTTTTGCTCTCCCTTGCATTCTTTTTGCTTGTTTCTCTACCAGGCCAACACTTTCACATTTCATGCTTCTACATGGGAAGGTGTAGCTGTGGAGCAGGTCTGGTCAGCCTGAGTGTACAGACATATGGGGAACCTGGGAAAACTCTTAAGGGTAATTTCAAAAATACTGATATTTTTGAATAATAACACCCTGTGTTGTATAGGGAATAGGGAATCCTCTGACCAAAATTGGAAAAGGACAATCGTTTGAACTCAGTTGGGCTGTGTGGTTAGATGACAAATTCTACAAGAAGAGTAAAAGAAACCTGTAGGGAGAGAGAATGTGGAATGCTGTAGTTGGAGAATGCAGAGGATACTGGACATTGAAAATAAGAAAAATAGATTAAAGTAGGAAGCCAAACCAGAAAATACATTTCTAAGAACCAGGAGACAGGAAGGGGAAATTTCCCACCAAACAGAATAGTTTAAGCAGTGAGAAAGATGAAAGAAAATAAAAATGCATTTGCATAGTAGATGGAAAGAATCTTTTATATAATGAAATGTATTCATTTGGACAGTTCTCTTCTTTTTCTCTGTGGCTGCTAAGTCCTGGAAGATCTGTGTTTCCTGCTGTTTCTAAATGATACTCCTGGATCTTTCTTGTAAGGAAGATGCTCAAAGGAAGCAGTGCCGTATTTTGGTTAATTTAAACAATCATTTATCCTTTGTGAAATGTGAAATGCAAAATTAAATGGCAGGGATGTACCTGCTGTTGTTTAACATGTGAATAAAAGCTACTGTGTTAGAGCAATGTGTAAGCCCATGGTAAGTGCGGAAATAATGGAAATGTTATTATGGCTATACGCAGCAGATCCTCTCATTGACTGAAGCATCATGTTTCTCCTCGTGTCCTAGCAATGTTGAGCATGATTCCTTGAGGACAGTGAGCATTTTCTCCTTGGTGAGGAGGCTGAGTGGTTTATGCCTGTTTTTCTCATTCCTTTCAGGGATCTCTTGCTGTCTGTGGCACTCGGACAGGTACTTTCTCTCCTTATCTGTGGCATTGGTCTCACAAGCAAGTATTTGTCAGAAGATTTCCATGCCAACACACCTGTTTTTCAGAGCTTCCTCAATTATATCCTTCTATTCTTGGTCTACACAACAACACTAGCCGTCAGACAAGGTAAGTGTCCCTCCCAAACTGTTTTGCAGAAAACAGCAAGGATAAAGGCTTTTGCAGAACAACAAGCAATATGATTTAGACACAAACCCCATTAATATTTGTTACATATTTACATTACCTAGTAATATGTATTGGATGAACTGAAAAAAAGCTGAACGAATCTTCATTAGCAAAGAGTGACTGGGTAGATGGCAAGGATCAGGGTGCTACCTAAAAGCTAAAAGAAACATCAGTACATCTGAATTCCTAATTGTTCTTATGGTAATGCTCCTCTTACACCACATCCAGACACTTGGGGTTCGTTTTGGATTTGATAGCATGCCTTGCTGGGAAATAGTGGTACGCTTTACATCTTACATAGACTAAGGAGAACTCAGATGCAATCAAAGAAGAGCTTGCTAGTTCAAGTTGCCAATCACAGCAATTCAGTAGTTCACTATTAGAAAGAAATAGCAGCCAATTTTTAGCTATTGAGAAGCAGGAGATGAAGGGAGGGAACTCGGGATGATATCTCTCTGGGATGCTGTAGTGGGCAGAGCAGCTCTGCAGTCCTGCCACTGCTTTGCCACAGGCCCTGTGTAACCAATCTGACCTCCAAAATGAGAAATGCATTATAGTGTACTTTGGTATTGTGTATCTAATGATCCTCTGTTTGAAAATCTATATATAATATGGGGAGGGTGTTGTGTCTTTCCTGCTCATCCCTCCCATCTTTGAGATTTCATATGTAGATGAGGTGTAGGAGGTGAATACATTTAAGTACATTTCTCACCCACTCTTTTTTTTTCTTTTGTAATCATTTTATTTATTCACCTTCACAGAACACATGGATTAGAAGCGAAATAAAAGAGCAAAAATATCATGTGTTCTCCTGGCATAAGGGCTCTATGGAAGAAAAGAACTACAAAATGTATTAGGCTGTGGTACATTTATCAGCATACTGAAAGGTTCATGTTTTCTTACAGGAACAATTATTTTTGGATCGTTCTTTGATGTTTCATCTTTTGATGCTTTGGGAACAATCCTCAAACTTAAGTTCTTCACTCATAATACAGTCTTGTGGTACAATGGTATAAACTGTTCCAAAGCAGCAAGGACTTAGTATCCGTGCAAAAAATAAACAGTCTAAAATATACCACTGTACTCCAGCAGAAAGCACTTACATATGTTACAACTTAAGTTTTATAAACATTGGTCTCCATTGACGTTTTTCAGAAGCAATGAAGTCCAATCTGCAGAGGAAATATTGGCTGCTATATAAAGAGAGATTGCTCAGGCAGTGTTTCACTGTCTTGGTATTTCAGTTTGTGTAGGGGGAAACATCACCACATACTTTGCTCTGCAAAGGGTTTAAAATGTGTTATTAGTAGCATCTTTCTGGAGATCTGTGTTTAAAAATAATTCTTCTGAGTGTAGGATTGCCTAGATGTTCATAAGTTCTGTCCCAGAAATGTCCTTCTTGGGACTGATTTAGACACTGTGGAAGACAAGTCCCTATGACTTTTAATAGATTTTACTTTTTTGAAAATTCTGGCTTGTGAGAGGGTTTATGTATATACATACTGCATTCTGCTGGGCATTACAGGGGTTTGTTTATTTAGAATAATGTTTGATACCTGATATATATTGACATTTAAAAAATGCTGTCAATCACTCTGCTTTACACATATAAAAATATGTATTAAAATGTCACTTTATAAATAGTTTTCTGACTGTTGAAAAATATGGTGGTGGGCTAAAGAGAGTTTGTCAGAGCTATCTGTTGTGCCTGTAAGATAGGTTTTGAAACTAAATGGGAAAGTATTAGGGATATGTGGAAAGTATTTTATGGACAAGTGAGAAGAACTGGGGAAGATCTTTGAACAGGCCTGTGGTTGAATACAGACCATATGAAAAACCAGAGCACACACAGAGCATACCAATGGAATAGTCTGGATATGCAGCTGTCAGCACAACATTCCTGCTGAATGGTATAGTACTACACAGTGAACTTATTTACTTGGCATTTATTATTGCCAAGTGATTGAGCCTGACATTGTCTTCTTGCTTGTGTATTTATTCAAATTCATTATCTGTGTTTGTTCCACTAAGACAGTTTTTCTAGCAGCTCTAATCATTTGTCCATTTAACAGATGGAAATCACATTGGTATTAATTTTATATGGAATGATTCTGTTCTGAGTGCTGAGAACATCCAAAGGTTTGGTTTTTTTTCAAAAGAGGTTTTTCTACTCCATATGCAAGATTGAAGATTCTATTAATTGCCCTTTCTCCTTCAGAAATCAAACCATCATCAATTAATTGGTAGTAAAAAACAACAGCATCCCTTTGTCTTTTTCTTTGCTTGCGTTCTTAATCTTTGGGGTTTTTGTTGAATGTACTGTTTAAGGAGGTGTCACTCGAGGCAGGCAAAAAACCCCTTAGTTCACTGTAGGACTGAAAGCTGTAATTTCCTGTGACATAAAGAATCCTTATTTCTGTAGAGACTTCTTCCAAATTTTGATTTGCTGTGGATGCCCTTTGACTTAGCTGTCCCTTGATGTTCACATCACCCTGTATATACTCCCTGAGTGATAATGAAAAGGTAGAATTTGCACTGGTCTCTGAAAATCATCATTAGCAGATGATTAAAGCTTCCTGATTCCTGAGCTTTTTGGACTAAAGCTTTCTGCAGTGAACACTCAACTTCCAGCAGCTAAAGTTAGCCCATGGGAACCAGCAGTTTCCACCACATTTTTCACATTTTTATTTTTTGGTTTGAGATTTTTTTCCCAAAATAATTTTAGCACAGCGCTTTAATGGATGGAAAGGTTAGCACTACCACCTTGCAATGCATCCACATAGCATTAGATAGTGTAGGAGATGCTCAGTCCTGCAGCTGTCAGACGTTCTTGAGCATTTTAAGCTTCATTTCCATGTTAAGAAAGAAAGAAAAAAAAAAGAAAGATTTTGTGCTGTAGCTCTTGATGAGGAACCAGTTTGAAGGTAGACTCAGTAGTTCTGAGCAGTGGAGTCCATGTAAGTAGGGCTTTTCATCATTATTGAAATTTTGCTCTCATGACCAGGAATAAAAAGTGATAAGAGCATTGAAGGAGATCTGTTCTTGTGAGATTTTCATATGATTCTTAAAACATAGATACTACTCAGGCAGAGTTCTTGAAAATGTTAAAGAATTTGTCTAAACTGGAATTTTTCTGATGCTAAATCCAACTACTATTTCTATCAATTGAACTCTTAAGTTCAACCATGTGTATGGAATCTAGAAAACTTTGTCTTTTATCCCAGATATTTTAATGCTCTTTTTATTTTATTTTATTTTGGTTTTTTGGTTTTTTAGTTTTTGTTTTTTTCTGTTATATGTAATGTTAAGTTGAACTTATGAATGCCTTAAAGGGGTTTGTGTGAAGGTTCTTCACAGTTAGGAATGCACAGACTCAGCCATGCAAAGATGCCAGCAGCCACTTGCCCACAAAGAGGTATCCACTAGACACCCAGTCCAATGCTCATTAATGCACCAGTGCTGAGATCTGAATATTATTCTTGAAGAGTTTTCTTTGTGTGAGAATGATGTTGTAAAATTAATGTCACTGAGGGAACACCATAAGACATTGAATGTCATTATGTTTTATCTGGCTGGTGTGCCAAAAATTTCATAGGTAATTAGGACCTCCTCAGTTCCTTCTCTTGAGGTTCTCCTCTCGTGCCTGTTGTTTTTACAGCCAAACCTTGTATTTGTCTGTGGTAACACCTCTTAGCTGAGAAGGAGGTTTTAACACATATCATCTCACCTCACTCTCCTTGTCAGTAGAGGATTCTGCTGAGCAAAAAATTGTCAGGATACTTTCATATACTCGTTTGGGCTGGGTGTTATTCTTCGTCGAGGAAAAGAAAAGGCTTGGCTGTCAGTCATGGGAGCTTCCTACCAATGAAATGGAGCTGTGGGACATAGAGCTGCTGGAGATTTTTTTTTAGCACCTTAAAAAGCATTAAGTGGGAAGTCTTCCATAGTGGACCAGAAGGTATTAATTGCTAACAGTCAACATAGGTGCAATCAGCAACAGCTCACCACCAAAAATAAATTACTTCTAAAAGCCACGTCATATATGCTACAAATGAAAACAACACATCTACTGGACAACATTTTTAAAAGAAAAAGTATGAAACAGGTTTTTTTTTTTTGTTATTCTGGAAAACAAGAAATGAGGGAGCAATGGAGATGTCTTATGCACAGAAAGTAACCATAAAGTCTTAAGAACAGGATTCTGTGCAAGTAGCGCTCCACATTGCAAACTGTTTCTTTAATTTTAATGCCATAAGTTACTGAGTATTTTCATCCCACCATTACTGAAGGATGGCAATAATTTGCTGGTTCAGAAATGTTTTTATACATCTTTATGTCTGGATGAACTCTGCTTCTAGGCCAAGTGATGAGGTTATAGCATATGTCAATGGAAATATGATTTTCCCTAGAGTAACTGTAATGTGTTAGATTTGACATATGATCAAATGTGATCTGTGCCCCTGAGTCAGCTAGAGAGTCCTGTGAGACTGTTATGATTGCAGACCTGTTACTGGCATATTATTTCTATGCATTTCTATCTCGGATTGGTTTATGACATTAGTATCTCAGCCATATGTTAATTCTTGATTTATCTGCTATTCAAGTGTGTATCTCCATTTAGATACATGGCACCCCTCCACAGCATCCTTCCTACTTCAACAAAATTGACCAAAACCATCCACTTGAAGGACAGTAGAGCATTATATAGGACTTGCTTTGTTTTACTGCAGTGCTTGATGGCTATTTATTGAATGATAGAAAGGGTAAATGCCTCTTTTTACTTTATTTCACTCCACTAGCGAAGTTATATTAACATAAAGAAAGTATTGTGCACTTAGGTAGATAAAACAGAATTTCTTTTGTATTAACACCTTTTTTTGTCAGTTGCCCATAAGAACATGGCTAGGAAAGAAAGCAAGTACATGATTTAAGCTGATCAAACTGATTAGATATCATGTACTTTGGACAATATGTGTTGTACCATTGAGATGAAACGTCTTCTGGAAAGGTATTGATCCCATCAGAATTTTCAAGGAGGAGCCTTCAGAAATAAGCCTTCAGAAGCCTTCTCTTCACTGAAGACGACAGGGAGTTATTTTGATTAGAAAAGATCCATTTCAACATTGTTCAGTTTCCTAAATATACTCATGCCACTGCAGTAGAACAACAAGCTTGGTTATCCCTCCAGTGTCGAACTAAATATTCAACAAACTGCAGCCAAGTAGCGTTATGGTCCTATCTGCCTGTGATAGAAGTGGTCCTCGGTCCCTCAAGGAAACCACCCAGCCCAAACACTGGCCTGCAAACCATGGCAGACATTGCAAGAAGCTGTGCCGTTGCCCTTGAAGCACAGGGAAAGCCATATCAAGCTGTCCCATCTCTCCCTTTTGACAAAGGTATGTAGAGATAGGACAAGGAAGAATGCTTTAAACTGAGAGTAACTTTAGGTTAGATATTAGGAAGAAATTCTTTACTGTAAAAGTGGTGAGGCACTGGTTGCCCAGAGAAGCTGTGGATGCCCCATCCCTGGGAGTGTTCAAAGCCAGACTGGATGGGGCTTTAAGCAACCTGATCTAGTGGAAGGTGTCCCTACTCATGGAAAGGGGGTTGAAACTGGATGATCTTTAAGGTTCCTTCCAACCCAAACTATTCTGTGATTCTATGATTCTCATGCCCCTCTCAGTGCAAGGGGCAACGCTAACCCTGGGCTGTAAAACTGAAACACAGCAGCAAGCATGGATTGGGACCGGTGAAAAATAATGACCTTCAGGTCTTTGGTATTCTCATAACAGTGCTGCAGAATCTCCCTGCTGTGTTACACATTGTTGTCTGCAGTGCACTTTCTCCTAATTACTCTGGGCTTCTAATTAGAGATGCCAAACTGTGTGGGATATGTTTATTATGAAAATGGTCAGCCAAACAGTCCTTTTGTCTGGGCTTTGAAGAGCCCTTTTCATATTCATAGGGAATTTTGTACTCTAGGAGAAATGAAACTAGAATACTGGCTATTTTCAGGCACTTCAAATTGCAGGGATCTTTTTTGTAATGGGCAATTTTCAGTTTTAGATAGCATGATCACAGGAGCAAGAATTATGATATGTTATGTGTTTGGAACTTGCCTATCACATCATGGACAACATAGCAAGATGGCTAGAAAAAACCAGTATGACTAGAACCAGATTCTGTTCAGTTCCATTTACATAATAATTGTGTTTGTGTTTGAATTTTCTTTCTACTTTCAACTGAGTTTTAAAAATTTCCTGTTATAAAATGCTGAATGCTGCTGTTCTCTCTACTGAATGAATCTTTTACTCTGTAGGTGATAACAATCCAGTGAAGTATTAAACTTTTCAGGTATGTATAGTTTTCATACAGGACCTTGGGATCCCATTCTTTATGCTAGTTGCCCTAAACCATAAAATTTCCTTTTTCAGTCCAGTGAAGTCTTCTTGCATTCTTAGCCATAATACAGAAATAGATGCAATTTCAACACAGTGTGATTATTCTGCATAGCTGGTAGAAAGACAGGGTAAAAAAAAAAATAAAAATAGACCGTGTTGGTGATACAAAGATGGCATTAAAACCAGTAGAACTTGACCTCTTGGTCTTTTGTTTTGATTTGTTTTGCTATTCCTAGCAGAGGGATTGGGTGGTATTTTTTAATACTCAGGGTTTTTCACTGTCAGCTATCCTTGTTGCACTGAGCAGGAGACAGATGCTTTCTGCTTTGGCCTGTTGCTCCTTTCTACCCACGCAAAGAATCAGGCATCTCAGGGAATCTCAGGGCTCAGTCAATTTTTGTTTTCATCGGTGTGTTTTGCTTTGCCAGCTATTTACAAGGTACAAATAAACACTTACAGAGAGTAATCCTGGCCTCAAACATAGGAAAAATATACTGGCAGGTAAAAGCTAAAAAAAAACCCCTCAACTCTTTCTAGTGCTGTTATTTCTCTCAGTGAGATGCTCCTAAATGTTAGGTTAGACACTTGCTGTCCAAACCCACAGCATGCATCCTGTGTTACAAAATATCTGTCCTTCTTTTAATCCTGGCCAAAGCAGCACAGTCCATCCTCTTGCATCGTATCATTGGAATAAATCATGACATCCCACAGCACATACAAGCTGAAAATTGGAAAGTACTGTTCTAAAGGAATGCAGGTGGCAGCAGTTAAGCATGAGCACTGTATGTCATGGTTTAATGATGCAAACACTAATACAATCATGATAACCCCAAAGCAATAAAGGCCAGGGCTAATCAAGCATCCGTGCATTCTCTGTAGTGGTATTTCTTGATCCCTGATGCAGCTCATTCAGTCCAGAGAGGCTTCTTGTTTTACTACGTTGTTCAAAGAAGTGTCCTTTGTGACATCAGAGGCAAATGATGCAAAAGGACGTTGAGTGAAAGGATAGGAGCACGTCATTTTTCCTGTGCCTGCTGATGCAGACAAGGGCACAGAAACAGAAGGGCGTTGTCTTACCATCCTCTTGACCTAAATGAGGAAACGAGAGGTCTCCACTCAGAGAGTAAATTCGCTCTAAGTTTGCATGTGAACTAGGAATACCTCTCTGTTAAAAAGTCCCTGGAAGATTCAAATTGAGCAGTTCAGGTCACTCTTACTTCAGGAAGCTCAGACCCAGTCATCTTTCTGGCTGCCAAGTTTATACCCTCAACCAGTACCTTCTAGACACAGCATTCAGAATTGCACCATGGCTCAAAGATTGGTGCATATTTTATGAGAGCAAACCTTAGAGGCACTAAGTGCAGTGAGCGTGAAAGGGAGACTGGCCAGCATCCTGGGTGATGAACCATGTTTGCATCAAGATGCCGTATCATTGCTGTGAGGCAATGTCTATATTGAATATGCTCCTTGGGAAATAGACAGTTTTACCCTGGAGGTGAATGTACATTCATTTTAGGAATATTTAGCCAGCTGTGGTCATTCCATGCCAGTAAGTGCATAAATAGGGACCATAGATGTAATAATATGGGAAACAATATAGTTACTCAGCTCACAACTGCAACATCACAGGTAAATAGTGGAATTTAGCAGAATCAAAAAACCCTCACAATGTGGTGTTTTATACTGTTATGCTTTTTCTTGGTGATGCCAACACCTAAATCTGAGACTTGGTGCAAATCTGTAACATATATTTGCAAGCATTTATGTTTGGATCAGGATTTAGATTTTGTGGCTGAGCCTGGAAAGCTGTCTCCTTTCTCACTTTTCCAGGAGCCCTGCCAGCCCTTCAAACACAGTGCTAATCTGAACACAAGTCTTTGAGTTCCTGTTTTAGAAGATAAGCCTCATCCCTGGAAGGCTGAGTGGGCAGGCTCAAGGAAGCTCTGAGGAAATGCAGTTTGAACCACTCATGCATCTTGGCTGCTTGTTTTTTGTCCCCATCTCTGCAGCTGCCATTACATATATTTGTACCACAGATTCAGATAGGGGCATAACTGTTGTAAATAAAAGAATTAAAGCTTTTGAGCATGTGGAAAGCAAGGTATTGTAGGGTATGGTCCTGGATTTGCTCAGGTACCATGGCAGTGAGCACATACCGAGCTTTGAAATTTAGACCACAGTATCAGAGTATTACATGAGGAAGAATATTGCTCTCAGTAATTTTATTTGAAGGTAAAGAAGCTCCCTGTCTAGCCCAGATTGCCACACAGTATGTCAAATAATAAATTGCCTCTTAAGGATGTGAGCTGAATCACAAACATTTTATTTTTTTTACAGTTAAGGGATACCTGTCCTTTGTAATGTTAGTATATGGGTCTGACACTTCTTAATACATAAACATCTCAAGTACTGGTTGCAAAACCAACCATCCCTTCCCACTTCAGTGAGGAAAGTTAATGGTTCTGATAAAATAGTTACTCATGATCCTACAGCTGTAAGCAGAACGCAGGGGTTGTCTCTGCCACTTCATGCAGTATCAGTATTTCCCTGTGATTTATTGAATATTTAAACATTCATCAATTCAAACAGCTAGCCAGGGTAGCAGGATCCACATTCAGCACACGTAGCTTCACTGTTCATACAGGAGATTTGAAGTGTGGTTACAAGATGATAACTGTATTGCCTGAAGGAGATAAGTCCCACTCTGCCAAAATGGTGCTTTGTATGTAATTAGTGTAAAAATTCAGAGGAATAGAGTTTATCCTTGAGATCGCCTTTCTCATTAAAAAGAATCATAATGAAAGAACAAAGTGGTCCCTGCAGTGAATTGGATTGGCTTCCTAAGTTTTCATTAAGTCAAAGGCTCCGTATCATCCAATTTTGCAGAGCCCAGTTGTAAACTGTACACAGGACTTGCAGCAAAGTCCCTATGAAGACCATCCCTTCTGAAGGTTTGAAAGTACTACCTTTTCTAAAATAAAGGACTATGAGACAACAAGAATCAAGGGAATAAAAAGTTATACTAGTAGCATAAAGCTCTATTTTCAAATTATTCTTCTGGCTGACACTTCGTCCTAACACAAGCAGTGATTTTCTCTTCTTTCATGTCCATTATTACCTTAGTAATCCATATAATTACTGTTACAACTAAACACATCTTTCAGGTGTACAAATGGTGTAAAAATGTACACATTTTTACACATTTCAGTTGTAAAAATGTACAAATATCCTTTAAGTTTATCTACCATTGTGTGAGCATATTTTTTTCATTTATGTTTGGCTGAACTGTTAGCTAATGGCATATGGTTGGTTTGAACTCCTGTTGCATTTCTGGATGATAGTGCTATAATAATAGCGGCTTCATCTGAAAGGGTATTTATAAATGTAGCACTCAGTATGCAACCTGCAGCTGTGCTGTCTGCTCTCCCTTCTGCTCATAAGCTGCCAAGGACAAGGTGGGAGCACTAAGTCACTTCTGGAGGATGCTTGGGGTGCAGGGACCTGGGGACTCACCTGTTAGCTTAGGTGTCCCTTTGGCTGCAACATTGCTTCACAAACGTTGAGGATGCTTTAGACCCAAGTCACTGCAGAATAGAGCAGCTCAAGGACATTAGCAACCAGCTATGCTAGAACCTCCCCCTGCATTATTTTTCTTGATTTAGCATTAAAGAGAAAAGATGAAGGATAGTATATTCCGTCTAGCAGCCTCCTCCATTTCTTACAAATTTTTCCCTGATGAGAGGAGGAATCTTTGAGGGGAAGGTGGGAGTTCTTTTCTGACAGCAATAGTGAGCACTCCAAATACACAGGGGAGGGAGAGCCCATGTGCATATCTCAAAGGAGCAGTTATCCTTTAGTTTTCAGTTATTTGACAGTAACAGTCAATTCACAGGGATATTTTTGTAACTGTTACAGAAATATAACAAATAAGGTTTCAAAGGAAAATTTTGCATCTGTGCCTTTTCTGAGTTAAATATTCATTAACTTGCTTCTGCGCAGCTACTAGAATGTTTACATAATATCATTTGTCCATGTTTCTCTGATTATCTGTCTGCCATCTGATAGTTGACTTTGGTTTGGTTAATTCTAAGGGAGGTTTTAATACCCCACAGTAGGGGTGGATTGTCACTGTTTTAGTAAAGTGGATGTGCACTTATTTGCACCATTGATGATATAAGTGAAGGAGGTGCATGTTCATGACCATAAATTATTATATATGCTGTTTGTTTTCATTGCTATTTGAAATCTTTGGTTTGAATATACCTTTGAGTGTCCTCTTAAGATTTCAGCTGCTTGGTGTAGAGAAAGAATAATTAGTGGATTATTTCCTATGTTTGAAATGTAAGAGGTTTGTTTCCTTTTCAAAAGGAAGATTTAAAAGGACCTGAGGTGGTTTGCATTCATGGAGTTTTATCATGCACACTCCTCTAATTGTATACATGCATACATATAAAAACCCGCCAATTATGTATTATCAGTAGAATTTATTTTCAGTATTATTTTATATTGCTTATCACCTCAAGATCCCAGTGAACTTTATCTCTTCCTGAGCTAGGCTTCATGCTCATTTGGACACACATATGATAAGAAACGGGCCGTGGTGTAACCAGGAACATCTCATGTCCACTCACAGCTTCTACAACAATTCAAAGAGATGAAATGCTATAAAGGAGACAGAAACTTGCCATGCCTTCCATGGGAACTAAGTTGCCAGTGAGCTCTTTCCAAGCATGAGGGTGAATTCCTGAATGCGTGGGCTCTGATGAAAAGACCCTGTGCAGTCTTTTGACACAGTGTGCTGAAATCATCGGTTAAATTTTGTCTTAAGACAAAATATGTCTTGTGTTAGGACTGTATTTCAAAACGGAAGAGAGCAGCAAAAACACTTGAAGGACGCCAGTGAATTTCTGATGCTCTCATGACTGAGCCAAACCTGATGTTATAGAAATGCATGTTGGGAAGGGGTTCCTCCTAAAGCTGAAGATAAGAGGTCTGTTGAACCAGGCAGCCATCACTCACTGGATTGAGATCATTGGGTTGAGTGCTTTCTAAGAAAACCAGGTAGATGATGAAGTAGTAGATTGGCAGGAGCTGAAGTTACAGAGGCAGCTTCGCAGTAGGAAGTCTGAATGAGAAACACCTTAAGTGGAGGCTAGAAATGGTCCTACCCTGGTGCAGTCCTGAACGCTGGTGCATGAGGAACCACAGCATGTCAGGTGGGCAAGCTGGAGAAATCATGTCAAAGAACAAGCACAAAGCATATGCATATCAAAAAGCATATGCCTGGATATTTTAGTTCCTGTTTAGATGATAGCATGATTGGCATATATCACTGGCATGTCCTAGGTGGCATGTTCCTCTTCTCAGTGGTATTTTCCTATACCTACACCAGACTTCCTCTCTTTGTGGGACTCTCTTGAGGATGTATAAGGAAAGTAATAATCACTGGAAGTTACTGAACAATAACTTTTCTCAACATTTCTTCCCACACTGTAGCTGTAACACTGAAATTGCATGGATAATAATATTTGGGAATGCTTGTGGATCTGCAGTGCATGATGATGTGAGATCTGCACACTCAAACTCACCCGCTTTTTCTCCCATGAATGAAGTATTAGAAATGTGGGAATACAGACACTTTTAATTTAGTGAGGATTTTGAATGTGTTTGAATAGCATCCTTTTTCAAAATAGAGAGCACGCTCACCTTTTCATTATGCAGCCCATTGAGATAAATATAAAATACAAGGCAACACGGAAGTTTGGGCACGTATACGTAACTACTTCCTCTTGAGTATGTTTACATTTCTATTAACAGAAGTGGGTGATTGCAAGGAAGAGCTCCCAGAGTGTCTGTGAAAGAACTGTGCCATTACTATGCCTTGACGATAGAAACATTTCTAGCAGGGCTGACTCATTTCCTACATAGGCTGTATTTCATTGTCTCTGTCTATAAAGATTGTATCCATCCCTAAAGCTGCCTGAAGGCATGTCATATTTATGGCTGATGAGTTTCTCTTTAAAATCATCTCTGTGAAAACAGTCTTGATTTAAAAGCAAGGTGCTTGTTTCATTTGTCAAGCAGTGAAAAGAGTCATAGTCCTTTCCATGGGAAAATGTAGAGGTGCTGTGTCAATGAACTTGTGTAGACAAGTGCAAAGAGCTTTCTATCAATAGTTACTTCTAAGCATATCTAGACAACAAGCATTTAAATAGATGTTAATAAGTATGTGCACTTGAAATTCCAAGTTAAACAGTCAAATAAACACAAGGCAACTGACACAAGAAAGAAAATCACGTCATTCGAAATTACACAGGATCTTTATGTTTAAAAGTTTCATAGTTGCCTTCAATTTCTGTTACATGTCCACCTGTTTCTGTTACAGCTGCAACTCATTCCTTATTGGAAGCTGCTTACTGCAAATTGTCAGGTTCTATCAACTTTCCTTCTCAGTTTTTTCATAAAATACTTGGGTTTTTTAGTTCAATATTTCAGATTTTGTCAGTAACCTGACAAAATGTCAACTCCTTATTTCTTAATATTTTGAACAGTTATATAAAAATGGAAATTAATTGTCAGCAGTCCCTGTCATATGCATTACAGAGGCATTTCTTTGCACGAATTTGATGAAACTTTTGTCTATTTCCCACTATAATTATTATAAGATAATTTCCATTAATCCTACTTTGGTGAGGGAACAGTCTATCTTCTGTTAATGACAATATTGAGAGATAAACTGCTTGTTTCTTCCAAAAAAAAAAAGTATATCATATTATTACTATTTTGCACTGTTGCTTTTGTTTTGTTCTTTCTTGAGTTCTGTTTAATGTTTTATGGATTTAATTTATTGCGTACAGAGTAGTATTTAATGGACTTGACAAATTGGTTATATATGCAAGCAACATTTAGAAGAAGAAGAATTCTTCACAAAAACCTGAATATTGAGAGAGAGACATTACTGGCAGGTCTAAAAAGCTGTAGAATTAAGGAAGTACTGGGTGATAGGATCAATAGCAGTGATGTTTGTCATTGCCTTTTGCAGTCTCACAGACAAAGCTTACTATTTATTAGGTTGGAATTAATTAGTTGTAGAAGCCAAAATTTATATCTTCTGTGTAGAGTTATGAACCAATTACTGATAGTGATTTTCAACTGAAAATCATATCCCATATCAATTATTTAGCTGCAAAGTGGCATTCAGGAATAAAGCATTCCCCTTCACGGAATTTAGTAAACTAAATGTCTTCATTACAAATCAATTTTATTACCTATTAACATTGCTAACTTCAAAGCAAGGACAATAAGTATTCTAATAGGTACACTGATAGTAAGTATTTCAGAGCTTTAAATGATAGTGAGAAAGGGATTTTCTTCACTTTTTTCCAAAATTATATTTTTCCAAAACTAGTGATATGTATATGTTTAGAAAAAAATGAAAAGACCTCCTAAGTTAAACTTGCAGACGACACTTTGTGACACAGTTGAACCACCACATCAGCAATCATCAACTGTTTCTAAAAACTGGTATTAGAAAAGTACATAAGGAAAATATTAACATGAGAAGTTGTGTTTGGTGAGGTTTCAGGGAGACATGGTCAGAGAAGGAGTTTTAACATCCACAAGGTGAGGAAGCTCTGGAAACACGTATATTCGCTTTGAAAACTACCCTTGCATGCCAGGAGCATCCTTAACAAGAAGATTATTTTTGCTGTATTGGACCATTTGCTATGCCCTAGGCACCAAGTCAATAGGTGTGTGGCAGAGCTGCACAGTCACAAAAGAGGCATCCCAAAGATTGCAGTCAGCATTTTCTTCTGAGTTAAGAAAACACAGAAGTGTTTCCACCAATACTGCCCAGATATCTCCTCAAGACCTGCCTTAGGTCATTCTTCCCCTCTGGCTGTCAAGTGTTCGCAGCATGGGAAAGTGATACTCATTTAGCCATGTGTCACTGCAGAAAGGATTTGAAATATCACTGCTGGAACTCTGGTTTTGTTAGTTTTGTTAACAAAAGGACTCTGTGAGGGAACTGCTGTGGAAAGGGACTGCAGACAGGAGCACTTAAATGAAACAGTTCCTCCAGGACTATTTCCTGAGGAACTGATTTTTCCCAACTTAGAATGGCACTGGAGTCACAAAGTGACACTGCTCAGTGATCACCTCTTGTAAGTGCTGTGAACAGCCCTGTTTCCAGCGGTGAGATGACCAAGAGGAGCAAAAAGGATCTTGGTTCCAACATGTGGAAGTAGAAATCTGGTTCCATGATATATCTGTGACTTGCCTCAGTCAGGCCCAACAAGCAGGCACAGGCTATGATACTTTGCGCTCTGGATGCCTGAATTTGCTGATGGCACATTCTCCAGATGGTTACATGGTGGCTGGCTGTTTGGACAGTCAGGTTCGGTCAGACCAACCCTATCCAAACCGCAGATTTGTGAGATTTTGGCAGTAGCTTGGTTTAAGGACAAGAGTCGATGGCACACCTTTCCAACTCCTTGACTCTCTCAAGGAACTATTGTACAGGGAAAAATTGTCTTTTAACCTTATCCAGTTCCAGTTGAAAAGACAAAATGAAATTAAGGCTGAAATAGACATGGCCACAAGTTTGAATGTGGACTTTTAAGGTTTAGGATTTGTTTGAACCTGGCAAAAAAACAAAGTGCAGCACAAGCTGATTTTTTATTTTAAGTTCAGAACATAAATACAATATGATCTTCCTGTAGCCTTCTGGACAACTTTGGAGATGGCCTACAAAGAAATCTGAGAAGAGTTTTCCTGAACAGACAAACAGACAAGTAAATCAAGGAAACAAAGCTGTAATGAGCTGTGGGAGCTGAGACCAAAACACTGATGTAGGCTTGCAGAAAGCTGAGTGAGTCAGCATGCCTGGAGAACAGCAGTTCTCATCCTCCATGTAATTTGAGAGCCCTGTGTTGCATCTATGATCAGAGGAATTCCCTACTGATTCCATTTTTTCTTGTCATTCCAAAATAATCTTTATGCTGCGCATGCTACTATCGGTGCCATCCAAAGATTCATTTCTCTTCTTGTTTCTGATTTCCTTTGTTTACAGAGTCCTTTTGTTTGTTTTAGGCTCCACTGTCTCCTCCCCTATCTTATCCTGTAAGGATTTTTATAATTTATTCCAAATATTACCTATAGATGGAAAATGCTTCTCAACTGATTACATCTTAGAAAGTATCCTCAAATGATGCATTTGACTCCGAGTTAGGCATTGGTTTCTTTTGCACTTAATCCATGTTAATGTGTTAGGAACGATTTTTATTCTAATGCAGTTTCATAGGGATAAAACTTAGTTGCTATTTTTAGGAGAAGAAATGAAATGAACATCAAAGCAGCTGTAGTGGGTGGTATAAGGCGTGCTGTTATCAAAAGAAACGATACAATGAGACCAAATCATGAGGTCATTCTCAAGGCCTTTGTCTGAAACAATCAAAAGTATAGAGGAGAAATATGTGCTATAGAGAAAAAGGAAAAGTACCTTCATTGTAGGACAAGATTTTTTCTGTCAGAGTTGCCTTTTCACTATGTCAGTAATGGATTATCTCCATGTCTAAAATACAAACAGAAGTTCAATGAAATTTCAAAAGGATTTGATTTATTTTTAAGCTGTAATGAGAATTTTTCATATAGATAAATTTTGAGAAAACAGACTATTTTGAAGTCAGACATTTTATTAACAGAGATGATTCTGATCATCTTTTGAGCTATGTGCTCTAGTAACGCAGACAAATTTACATTTCTATCTTTTTGAATTACAGTAAATATAAATAGTATCTTATAGGGATTTGATGATTAAACATTTCATCACACATACTGGTGCAGTTAATCTGAGCAGGATAACCTTTTCATAGCTGCTGCCATGGAAATAAAACCAATGAAGTTATATTTGAAAGGTATGCCCCTTGTGGCTAGAGTTCAGTCAAGCAGAGAGCCTTAGGGAATTTGCAGATTCAGTGCTGTACAACACAGGTTTCTGCAAGGCAGTAAATCAGATCAGAAGCACACAAATTATCTATCTGTCCATCCGTCCATTACTGTGGTAGCTGAGTGCCTTTAAAAGCTATTTTATTCTAGACCCCATATGTTCAAATACATTACACAACACATTTAAAGTGTCAAAATCCTATTTCTAGCTTTAATTCAGTGTTTAACACTGAACAAGTTGTTTAAAGTATAATCTTATTCTTGTTTCTCTGCTGTGGACAGGAAAGAAAATCACCAGAGGCAGTGAAGCAAACTGCCAGATATTGTGCTTTGCACGGAACAGTGCTGCCAGCTTTTATAGAACACTGTTGTAAAGAGATTCAGGATAATAAATACGTGCCTGCTTTTGTATGAAAAACCTCATTTAATTTTGTCAACTGAAAATACCTCCTCTGAGTTTTATAAGAAGTATATTTCTTACATGGTGGCAAAGAAAAGTGTTCAAACATGGAATCTCGATTTCTTCTTTTAATGCCAAGTTTAGTATGTTCAGCATAATGAGATTCTGTAATCTCTCTCTCAAATTTTGAATGAGATAGCTCATTCGAAGAAATTTTTGAATGTCTGTGGTTGGCTGTACTGAGAATGGTGCATGCCTGATTGATAGGTTCATTAGTTGCTGCTCTGAAGAGGAGACTACACTTGCCTGTGCTCTTTTTGGCCAGAGGAAGATAAAATGATGACAAACCAGTGAAAAGACTAAACAGTGCTCCTGATGTTATGCCTAATGCATGCAGTTTGCCCACTGGCCCAAGCTTTTAGAAGTATAACAAAGTGTAGAGCCTTCACTGAGCACAGAGGTGTCCCATGCCACCAAAAGCACACCGCCTGCACACCGCCTGCTTGTGTAGTGTTATGATGGCTATCTGCTCCCTCCACTTGTAAAAGGAAGAAAGTCTGCTGGCAGCAGGTGCAGAATATCAAGGAGGAGAAGATGTTATTTGCAACTTTTCACAGCTATCGTGTAAAACAAACTCCTTGGAACATACTGAAGCAGTTATGATTTCCTAAGTGACGACAATGGATCACACAGCACTCCAGCTGGAATCCAGTATCAGAAGACCTTACAGGTCTTGCAGGTTTAGTCTTGCAAGGGGTAACATAGGTGTGGCTATGTACTGATATACACTTCCAATCCAATGTAAAAGATCCCTTTCTGACTTGGTTGCCTGATGCCCCAGCAGTGGCCCCAGTTTTTCATTCTAAAACCAGCTGTAATGATTTTACCATCTCACCCTCCCACTCAGCAACAGTATGTGGCAGTGTGTTCCTCCAGTAACAGTGAATCCTCATTTCCTGATTCTGAATGATCACCATCAATATTTTTCTGTCTGGCCTTGGCAGACTGCCTTTTGTCCTCTGGCTCCAGCAATTGAGCAGCTCCCCCTTCCCTGTCGTTCCCAGTTGCCTTGTTAAATCCATCATATTAGAAAGCTCAATTGCTGTGGTAACATGCAAGAAAAGCCACCTGATCGAGAGGTACTCCTGTGTCTCCATTTCACACTTTCTGCTTGGTTCAGATCCCCTACTGATGAAACAGCAACTATCCAGTTTTTCATTGGTTTTGACTCTGTTTTGATAAAGGAGGAAAAACAGTGTTGAATGAATTCAGATTGTTCTTTCTTATATCCTGTAGAAATTTGGAGATTCAGTTCCATGATGTTTTCCCTTCAACTACCTACTTCTACTCAAGGAGCTGCAATAGTCTTTGGGAAGATTTCTTTATTTGCTAACACCAAATAGCATCATTCTTACATTTCTAAATTTATCTGTAATATGACCAAGAACCTGTGAAGTATTATACAAAGTAATATCTTTAAACCTGGTGTGTATCCTGCCTAAGTGGATCTTTTGCCGTTTCCAAATCTAGATAAAAGTAGGGTCATGTCTCTTTATTAATAAGAGGAAATTCACAAAGTAGAAGATTAGAGAGCTTTTAATTTTCCAGTTGAATATCTCAGATTGCTCTTGATGTCTGACAAGGTTGGGCACAGCTGAAGGAACACTGCTGGAATTTTAAGTGACCATAAAAATGAGGAAAAACCCTTTTGATCCTCTCCATCTCTAAACAGGAATCTGGAGTAATAATGCTTTTCTACTGTAGCTGCAGGATTAGACTTGACTTAAGTTGGCCTTACAGCCAGGTGGGAGTGGTTGTATATCCTGTTGTCTTCACTAATTGTGTATGAATTGTAGCCAAATAGCGCACATGGAGGTTGGCTTTCTAACACCTTCCTTTAGACAAGGCATGTGAGTGTCATGCCATGGTAGTAATAGTATTGAAATTTATACCACCTATAAACATTTTATAGCAGTGTAATTAGTTGGCTATTAGTACTACCCGAGCTTAGCCTTATTTTATTGCTGCAAACACAACTTGTAATCATATAAATGATAATAAGTAATAATGCTTGAGGGCACTGTATAAACCCTAACATTTTAGTCTCTCTAGTGAGTGCCATTTGTGAACAAAAGTGGGGGATCCTACAGCTTTTCCTCTCCTTGGGTTCTTATTTCCATGCTCTCCTTAGAGGGTTCTCTAATACAAAATATGATTGTAAAACTCACATTCTTTTCTCACTTTCTGTAATCTGATTCTGCTCACTTCTGTGCTAGTACAGGTATAAACTAGGCAATAAATAGTAAGAAAGAAGTGGATTCAAAGAGTTTGGGGACCATTTCTGCAAATCAAAGGTGTATTACAGTGTTCTCAACAGTGGATTGTACAAATGAGCTTCTTACTGCCCTATGTTTTGTGCCAGTTTCTAGAATTAATATTAGTATATAAATAGGGCAACATTTCGTAGAAGATGCGTTTTGGTTTTAATTCACATTACCTTCTTGAGTAGAAAGGAGAAATGTCACATATTTAAGGAAAGCATAGTCCAATTGGCTTTGCAACGTGTTACTAGGTTTGTTCTGTGCCCTTTGGAGAGGGCTCTGGATGGCTATTCCGATTGTGCATCATTCCACATCTCTAACATCATACACCACCATCTAATGATATTTCCTGCTGTTTCTGGTTCTCTAGTGCAAGTCAGCTGGTCCAGTATCAATTCTGTTGTTTAACTCTGGTGAGAACAGGGTGTTCACAAAAACAAAATGGAATATTTCCTCGTAGTGTTAATGGCCAAAAGAAGACTCTCTGTGCTAAGTGAGGAGGTATTTGAAAGGAGTGAAATAGGCCAGGAGCTAACTGCAAGCAAACTGGTCAGTATTCGTCATCCAACCAGAATAAAATGAAATTTAATTAAGTGGCCTAGAATGACTGTGTATTGGTCTTGGGCTTTCTTCCCACATTAATAATCTCAATGCAATAGGGAGGAAAAAGAAGTCACTACTAATCACTCAATTTGAAAGGAAATTAAAAGCACGTTTTAAACAAAGTGGAAGGCAAGAAGCAAAAAATTACCCAGTCTGTTACACCAACCCTGAACAGCACCCCCAGCTGCAGTTCAGGTGGCAGCACCATCCCTCTACAGAAGTTGATTTTCATCTTTGGCCATTTATTTAGCAGTTTCTAACATAAATCCCTCAGGACTATCCCAGGAAAAAAAAACCTCAGATCTGTGTGAAAATTCAATTTCTGTTATATTAAAGAGTACCATCTTTACAATATTTTGCACAAGGTTTTGATAAACATTAACATCAAAAAACATAGTCACTATCTCTTAGATTTCTGACTTTCAAGGTTACTACTTAGTTACATAAATGCTTTCTCAACACTCATTATGCTGGATATCTTCTTCTCTTGAGGGCCTTTTCGAACCCCCCAATTTGTTGTTTGGGTATTTAAAACTACTAATAGACGTTTCTTACAAGCATAATTTCTTCAGCATGATTTGTTTCTTGTATCAAAAAAACTTAGAAAGCCAACTTCAAAACATGAATATGTTTGCCAACAACACCGCTATTCTTCTGAGCATCATAACCAGTATCATCACAGCAGAATTTGTAACAGAAAGTTGAACTTCTGACTTCATTGTATTTCCTGTATACTTGCGGTAGCACCATCTCTTCCTTTACAGTGATGTCTACTATTCAAGCTCTTTCAGTGCCTGAGGATTTAATGAGACTTTGTTGGACTTTTTTTGTCTAAAGATCAAATGTTGGCCTTCATGTCTGTTACCTAGAGTTTTGCAGCTCTTATGCAGTATTGGTTCTGTGCTGGATAGAGGGTTTAGTCCCTTGCTTTTTTCTCTTAATGTAGTCCTACTTTTTGGCTTTTACATGGGATCGTTTAATTTTAAAGTAGTTTTTAGTATTTCTCAAAAAACAAGCCTATTATTAAATCATTGAGTTCTCTGCTACTTGGAAAATATGTCAGAAATGTTCTCATCTTAAAGCATGCTCCCGAGGCTTAAATACTTTTAGATTATTTATTTTTCTATACATTTTCTGCTTCATTACAACTTAAGCATCCATAAATTGGCCTCATGCTAAGAGAGCTTGTAAACCCTCAGGGCCTCCCAGTATAGCCAACACCCTAATTGCTTTTAAGCACATCTTGGGGAGTTTCCTGGTGCGCTCTAATACAAAAGTCAACAAATTGTGGTTGAGAGAGAGACAGTCACTGTTCTTATGGGATGCAGTTACTCTAAGCTGAGAGATAAGAAGTAATGTAGGAAAGGAAATTAAACGAAGAGCAAAACAGAGCAGCCCATTTAAGTTTTCCAAAACAAAATGCTTATTAAAGCCAACTGTGTTTCTCAAGACAGGTATTCTGTGAAAGCATTTGCTGTAGTTGAACCAGGCATGATATAGTTACAATCAGGAAGGGACAGACTCCAAAAGACAGTTGCTATTGACTTATGGTTCATCCATATTTGCATTGCAAAGAATATTCTGAAACTCCCCTTTAGGGTTATTAGGGGTTTGCAGTTTGGCAGCTTCTTTTTGGAATTTGGTTGTAGAATAACTGCTTAATATACTATGAATTTTTATGAGCACAGAGAAAAGGCATTTTCTGTTCATTTGGGTAGTGGCTTATTGGACATACTTGGCTTAACATAAGGTTCTGTGGAAAGGCACCATTCACAACTGTCTCATCAGTAAAGGCTCTCTGAGATGAAAGCAATAAAAATTGTTATCCCCATTTAAAATTTAGTTCATAGACATTTAAAAAATGTTGACCATCAACAGATAAATACTAAAATTTTTTTTAAAGTTAGTGCATTTTTTTTGGTAATGGATGTTAAAAGTGCTTGTTTGACCAAGCAACTGGGACTACCTTATTCAAAAATAAATTATTATGTCATAGTCTAACAGGCAGAGAATGCAAGTATATCTGGAATACAAAGAAGCCTATTCAAATAATACTTCCTGAAACTTTGACTTCTGTGTTAGTGCTGATTTATATAATGTAATGTAAGAAAATCATGCACAATATTGTCCTTCGCATCCTGAGCTGTAAAACACATAACACCACTCAGGCAAAATAGTGTTCAGTAAGAGGACATTAAGGCAGTACAGGTTTGAATCCAGAACTTTCACATTAAAAGAGTTTCCCCATACTTTGTTACTTGTATCTACTGCTTCCTAGCACAGAAAGAAGATACCTTCCTTGCAGTACAATCTATCCCATGCCGAATTTTTAGTATTGTTCTGTCTTTCCTATTGCTAGCATTTTTATTCCTGCATGAAATCTGAGATCAGCTAAGGTTACTCTTATCAAGAAGCAGCTTCATCTTCTATCTGATGTACATGTGAGCAGGGTCCTTCAGTGTGGAAGCAGGAAAGACAGCCCAAGGCTGGGACCAGGCCTGGTTTTACATATCCCTTACCAAAAGGCATCCTTCACCTTCCAGTGGCAGGTTCGGTAATCACCCGTTTAGCAGAGAAAATTCTTCCCTTTAGGTAAGGGGGGCGGAGGGGGGTGGTGTGGTAGGAGAGAAGAGCCTTACATTGGTTTGGTTGGTTTGGTTGGGGTTTTTAACAGCCTTGTTAAAAGCTATTACTGATACCACTTTTCTGTAGTTGCTCTGTCCACAGCAATTACTCAAATTTTTGGCTTATACATGTTCATCATAGTAGTGATCACAGTTGTCCTATAAGGATTGGGCACTGGAACAGGCTCCCCAGGGAAGTGGTCACAGCACCATGCCTGACAGAGTTCAAGAAGCATTTGGGCAATGCTCTCAGGCACATGGTGTGACTCTTGGGGGTGATGCTCTGCAGGGACTTGATGATCCTTATGGGTCCCTCTCCAACTCAGCGTATTCTGTGGTTCTATTTTGTCACTGGGCAACAACTAGACTTGACCCTTGATTTAAAAATCAGCTTCAGCCAACCTTTTTTTTTTTTTTTCCTGTTAACACTAATTACAAGAACAATTTTCGCATACTGATTTTTAAAGGCAGAGTTACTTCTTTTCACCTGTTTTATTTACTGCTGTGTGTTTGAATAAAATTAGCTGTTGCTAGAAACAATTTAAATGAAAAATTGCACTTGAAGATGTAAGCAGGTTTTGTGCTAAATAGCAGCTCCTTCATCTTTTGATGAAAACCAAAATGTCATTTGCAGCTGTATAGGAGAAGAAATATTTTATAGATCTAGTTGGTTTGTATTGTTTATTTGATTACTTTTCAATTTTTTTTGCTAAAAATACAAATTGTTTTTCACTTCTCTATATTTCATTGAGTTCTTTAATTAAAATATGAATTGAAAAAGCAAACTCTAGCTTTGTTTCAGTTCAAAGGTATTTGGGTTTAAATAGTTTATATCCCCTAAAAAAGTTCTCACTATACAATAAAGTTACTGATATGTTAGTGGTCATTCTCAGTGCTCCCAAAGGTCATGATTTCTAGGAAAGCAATGCTTATTTCTGTTTCTAACTGTAGGGTACAATTCATGCATGCAGTAACTTATTTGTAGCCAGAGGATTTGTATTTCTGTTGTGCTTATGATACCAGATTTGTCCAAGTTGTCAGGCATTTGAAGTTCTCAAATACCACACAGCTGATCTTAAAAAAATAAAGTCAAATAAACAAATTTAAAAATTAATTCTAAGAATAAGATGTTTTGGCTGCCTTTTGGCTGATGAGATAAATTTTGGCTGATGATGATAACTTTTAGTATACATGTAAGCCATATTTTCAAATACTGGTGTATGAAATTACTGATTGGGTTCGGGTTTTGATGGAGGTTCCAGAAAAAGCAAAATGAATTAATACCAAAAATTGTATGTTGAGGAAAATATAAAATACAATATAAGTACAATTAAGGGATGGGTTTGTGCATGCAGTGTTTTGCTGATTGGTCATCAGCATTGAAATGTTTTAGGGATTTGTTATTTTTCTCAAATATTTTACACTGCAATTCTTTAAAAGTCCAAGAATACCCTTTCAATATTTTTCAAAATTACACCGTGGTTTCTCATATGTGAATGTGTATTATTAGGCTATTTCAAGTCTTACACTATGCAGCCATGCATGCCCTTGGGTTACATATCTAACAGTGGAAGAAAGCTTGAATTATTTAATTTCTTATCATTTCTCAAGGATTATTTACAGAACTTCACACTTTTTCTCTTTATTTGCCACAAAGCAGAGGAAATGCTACATGACTGCTATGCCATACAGATTTCTAAGGCAGCTTAACAGTTAAAGCAGATTACATACTGAATTCCCTATTGAAGTTTTCAATAACTTTTAGCCTTGGTAATGAACACTTCTATCAGTGAAGATTTTGACTGTTGCTTTTCATTTAATTTTATTAAGGGGTTGTTTTTTTCTTTTCCTTTTTCCAAGCTCCCAAGTCTTTCAGAAATGATGGCTAATATTTGAGACATCGAGTCTGGCCCTTGCGGTGCTGACTCTAGGAGGACAAGTGTCTCTTGGGGTCACAGCAGAACCAGATCCTCACTTCTTTCTGCAGAACAAAGCTGTGCCAGTGACTCCTCTTTCACTATCCTGTTAGTAGACCAAACAAACTTGGGATTTTTTTCAGCTGTTTTTCCCCCTTTTCTAATCATGGTATAGTAACAGGTTTGCTGAAAGCTCACTAAAAATCTCAGTGTTGATCAGTTCCTTACCTCCATTTCTTGACACAGGTCCTTATAAATACTCTTTTTTTGCCTCTTTTCCTCCCTTTCGCCATCTGCCTGCTACATCTACTTGCTCTTACTGGGAAGCTAACTATTCATTTCTTTAGGACATGGTTTAGTTATTAGCAATAATACTGACCAGAGATGATTTCTGATCCTTCTTTCCTGCTGTGGACTGTGATATTCTTGCGTTTGACTCTGTTAAACTACTTTCTTGCTATAAAAGCTCCAAGACTTTGATTCAACAGTAATGACAATCAAGCTATAATGAAAACCTAAATTACTTTTTTTAACCTTTTGCAGAGGAAAATTTTGTTATTATTCTGGCTGCTTAAAGGAAGGTTTGTGTTCAGGACTTAAGGACAGATACAAATTAGGGAGTATAAATCAATACTTACTCTAATTCAGCAGCAATTATTTGTATCAGATGAGAATCAGGTGTTTGGTAGTATTTACAGGAGACTTGTAGAAATATTAAGTATCACAGACCCAAGAAAATTGAAGTTGTTGCAGCTCTCTAGTAGTGGCATTGATGATTCCAGTCTGGAAGCATTATTCCAGCTGAAACAGCCAAGGAGTTAGTGGCCAACAGATAGCATGAGTTTACTAGCAGGAATACAAGGACAGATGAAAGGAATATAAGAAATACATTTCACTGATTAAAGTGGGAAGAGAGCAATATAAAGATGAATTAAAAATTACTTTATCCTACGAGGCAGGCAGAGTATGAATCATGAATGTACGGTGACATTCCCAAATACTCCTTTGACTTACTGATTTCTTAAAATTTTGTCAATTAATTGAGATCTTACTTCTGTGTTATAAGGTTCTTGAAGCAAATCCCGTGTAAATGCACTCATCAGACAATGTCACTATTCATTTTCTTTGTCTTCCTCCCAAAAATCACTAGCAGAAGAGCAAACAAGTCTCGGCAGATGTGTCTCCATGTTCTGCAATACTGTTTCTTCTGGTATTTTAGTCGTTTTTATGTTTATTTTGAGTATTCTGATCTTAAAGTCTAAATAAAATACCAGTCAATTTCTGTTAAAACTCAAAAGTGAATCTTGCAAGGGCCCTCCCATTTTGATTTTAAAGGAATGGAGATGGTGAATACACCTTTTCTATCTGTATACCCTACAGAAATTTAGCAGTACTGCATCCACATAGCTCCAGTGGGAATAAAGCCTGTTCATTAATCTGCGTTTACATCCAGCATACTTCAGTCTTGCAAACTCTGACAGCCAAGCACTACAGAACTAAATTCTAAAAAATAATTTGGTAACATGAATCTTCTCATCTGTACTATTTACTCCATGCTCAGCACACTGATGTATTTCTCAACTGTTGTAAGAAAATAAAAGCAGGTGCACATTATTTAAATATCAATGTCTCATCAGTTTTAACTATATGCTTTCTAAATTGCTTGTGAGACTAAATACGAGTCTGGATGCCAGACTTAGAAGATGGCCATCTGCGGGCTAACAGTTGCGAACTGATGCGTTCTTTTATCAACAAAATGCTGGCCAAGCTATTGCTTCAGCCAGCCATGGCAGCAGGGCAAAAACCAGACAATCCTTAGCATTTATGCATATTCAGAGGAGGTCACTGTGTTCTCTCAGTGTCAGCTGCACATGTGCTCTGGCTGAGGCACAGAGAGGGGGAACAGCAAGCGGGAAAAGTGAATGATATGACCGAGGGGGATACTTTTATTCTCTGCCAGTCAGTCGAAAGTGCTGTCAATAACAAGCACCCTAGGAGAGTAATGACTGCAGAAGACCTCTCTCCCACAGTGAGATGCTGCAAGGTCTGAGTGCCAGTCAGACTCCTCCTCT
Source organism: Pyrocephalus nanus (assembly GCA_038380795.1). Taxonomy (NCBI): domain Eukaryota; kingdom Metazoa; phylum Chordata; class Aves; order Passeriformes; family Tyrannidae; genus Pyrocephalus; species Pyrocephalus nanus. Next base: position 49,878,963 of record CM076260.1, read on the forward strand.
TCTGGCTGTGCAGCAAAAAAAATTCCCTTTGTTTCATGCATGTGTGGCTGATTGAAGCTATTGTTGTTTAGCCTGGCTCCCTTCTCTTTGTGCCTCCTCAGGGAAAAACGAAAGTTGAATTGGGGCTTTCTCTCCTCTGAGAACAGCCATGAAGGAAATCGGTTCCATTCCCAATTAAAGACCGCAGTCCCACAGGAGACCGATTTGGCTTTCACCTTTCATAGCATTCCAGGTTGGAATAACAAGGAGATGTTGGAAGGAAAAACTGCACAGTACTTGCTGGATTTCACCACTGATGTTTAATGCAGGACATTTATAAGGTTTCTCTAATTTCAGAAACTTACCTGATTTAGAATCCTAAAACTGATGATAATGCTGTCATTATGGCCTGGAGAACGGATTGAATGCTCACACAGAGTATAGAGATGCTCTGCTAGGAGAATTTTGATCTGGGTAGCAGTTGTTGCAGACACCACTAAAAGAAGTCATAAGTCTGTCAAACAATTTAATATAGGGGTTAAGGAAACGCAGCATTGAACAGAACAAAAGAACCTGTGGAGAAATTACATTAGTCCTTAGCTGCAAAACCTGTCTCTGGTTCTGTTGTTTTTCTTGATAGAGAACAGCAAAAATAAAGCCGATCTGAGTCAGGCTTGCTCCTGTACTTCAATCGCAGTGGCTTATGGTGTAATTTGGGTCAGGTGAGCAGATAAAGGTTGTCATTTTCTATGGAGAAAGGAGGATTTTATTATGTTGGAATAATCCTTTAGGTCTTAAAGAGCTGGCTGAAAGTCTGGACAAGCATTTGTAGATATATCTAAATAGTTACACCTACAGGTAGGACCAAAGCAAACTTATGAGGAAAAAAAAAAGTTAATAGTAGAAATAAGACTGGTGCTGAGTCCCTCTCTTCTGGTATTTGCATTGTAATTTGGTTGAATTCAGTAAAACCCCTTTAAGTTGGTGCTTTCACAACACAGTTCTCTGGGGCCTCACTGCTGGGAAGCAAGTCTGGGCAGCAATGATGGGATTAGCCACATGGGTAGTCAAACAAGTACAGATGGAACAACACTGGGGAGGTTCACTCACAAAACCAGAGCTGAATCCAGCTGGCTGCTAGCTGATGTCCTGATGTGAAGGTGTTTCAGCTGGTACTCGCTGCTCTCTTCCTCTCTAGCTCTCTAGCCAATACCTCTCAAAGGGAAACAGATGTCTTCTCTTTGCTTTGCTGCTGTCGTGTCTCAGATGTGGTGAGAGTCTTACCTGAGCCCAAGTGACAGCAGGGGTGGACAGCAATGTAAGCAGCCGTGTTTGGGCAGCACCAAGTTATAGTGCTATTTGCTGAAGGGTGATGTATCCTTAAGTCACAGCTGTTGCACTGGGAGTCACCTACCTATGAAGACAATGTCACAAGTGTTTTCCCAGTTAGTGGTCCCCACCATGTGTTGGAATACCAGACTCATAGCTTCAAATCAGTGTAGGTGTACTACAGCCCTTCTCATTCCTGCTTTCTTTCCCCAGGGTAAGAGATCAGTCCTGCATCTCCCGGGTGTCCTTTATAGAAGCTCCCCAAAGAAAGAAAGTCCATTCTCCCTCTGAGAGACACTAGGAACAGTCTGACCCTATATGATGTGGAATCATTTCATTGCTGAGACTTTCCAGTTGATGTTGAAGTTCAGATCCTGCACTCAGGCCTTTTTGTTCAATTAATTATATTAGTGGCCAGACTTTTACTGACCTGCAAGTATTCAGGCTCTTTATTTTTGAATGCTGTAGCCCCCCACATCAATAGCTATTTCTGAAAGCTTTATTCTTACTCATCGTAGCCTGCAGATATGATGTAGTAACATATAAAAGCTTGTCATATGTGTTTGTGAGTCTTGGCCTAAAGTAGTAACATAAATTCTGTGTGATGCCTATGGCAAACATGTTAGAAAATAATCAGCCATTGAAACTGTCATATTAGGAGAGAGGTAATGAAAAGTAATCTTTCTTTTATGATTTAGATCTTTTACTTATGGATTTATGAAGTCTTAGTAGATGCCATGCTGGCAATTATTGTATTACAGACATCAACTTGCTTGTTTCTGTTCAGCATCAAATCTATTTTAATGGGCAGGATCACTTATAGTAAAGAAAGTAGCAGTAACCCATAAACAGTGTTCCTTTTCTCACATTTTCTTTCTCTACAAATTCATAACAAGTTATGGCTAGGAATGCACTATGAGATCACAGAATCCTGGAAAGCACAGACACCTTTCCCGGAGAACCGTAATTATTACCATCAACAGGCATTATTGTAGAATTTTGCTATCCAGTGGTATCCAAGCTTGACTCTGATTGGGCCATTTCCCCACCATGGGGTAAATCAGTGTGAGCATATGACTTCCATGGAAAGCTGATCTCCCTACTGCCTCATGATGCAGTGTAAGAATTAGCATAAAATGCCAAGAAGTAATAAGCTAGCCTTAAAAGGGCAGTGAAGATCAAATAGAAAAATACAAATGACAATATATCCAGAGAAATAAAACATACTAGATGGAACAAGAAACACTTTTACTGCTGTTGAGTTTAAAGCGAAGTTGATTTTTTTTGTGTAGCAATGAGGGACTTTGCTCCCTACATGGTAACTTGTCAGCCTGGGTTCTTCCATACACAGATTTTGTGTTTCAAAGTTGTAACAGTGCTAAAATTTGGTTTAATATTCTATTTCAGTATAGGCTAGAGACTTCAATTGGTTGTGAAACTCAACAGCCTTATATTCAGTATTAGTTATTACTTAAAGGTTGATATTTATTTGCCCCATAGTAAGATATTTAGAAATGCACAAGAAAATCCATGTCCACCCTCCCAGTACCAATGCTGTGATACTACTGAGCTGTCAGACAGCTCAGGACAGGACACCATGCTACAATAAGGACTGGGTACTACCTCCATCCACCTAGCCAGTGTCCATCTGTCTAGCCAGTGTCACTTCACCTGTCTTGCCATCCATCCAAGGAAGAGTAATCTGAATTACTGCACCTGAAAGACTGACATGCACTGAGTGAAAGGGAACAGTCCCAGCATCTGAGTGTGGTCCTGCTTTTTATTTTTCTGTTATCACAGAGTTGTACTTAGGAAGACAGAAATGAATGTGGTACAGGAATTTGACAAGAGCATAAAGAACATGATTTTTCTATGACTGCTTAGGGTTAAAGTTTCCATGTCCTTCAGTTATTATACTCTGGGATCACATTTCATGAGCTCAATTCAGCAAGACATTTAAGCAAGTGCTTAACTTCTAAGCACTTAAACTAAGGAGTTTAGGCTTCAGTACTATTCTGGGATGCTTAAAATACTGTTGACAGAAATAGGATGTATGTGCTAAGTTGGCATTTCTGTGTTTTAGTTGCACTTGTCATCTGTGTTTTCTCATACATACCTGTCCCCAGGTCAGAATATCACTCAAGAGCCATCTAGATGCAATCCTGTGCAATGTGCTCTAGGAAGACCCTGCTTGAGCAGGGAGGTTGGACCAGATGTTCCCACTATGGTCCCTTCCAACCTTACCCATTCTGTGATTCTGTGACTCAACCATATGTTTAGCTACAACCTCAGCTGAGGCCTGCTCTCTTTTCTGTTAATTATTCTTAATTATTCTTAATTATTCTGTTAAATATTCCTGAGGATTCTCCTCTTTTCATTTTTTTTCTCCTTGTTTTTAACATGAAACTGTTACCCCTTCTTTGTTAGGCCTTTTCAACCCCCTCTATGTTCACACGAAGGAAATGTTTACATGTGCTTTCACTAACTTTGACCCACTGTTATTTTGAGTTCTCTAACAAGAGACAAACCATCTGACGGAGCTCAGCAGCATTACCTGCTCTCTTCACACACATGTTCACGGTAGGTGGACCTGTCCCACCGTCAGTTCTCAATTATTTCCTTCATGTAACTCTTAATCAGAAGGACTGTATTCTGACAAAGGCTAGGTAATGCAATCCAAACTAAATATTTGTGAGATACACATGTGTATATTGGTAATATATATCCACGCATATATATTCAGTCTTGTGACTGTTGATTTTCATTCTCTAATGGCCTGGTCTTGCTTCAGGGTGCTCTGATTCAACTACTGCAAGTAGTTTTATTGGTTTGCATACCTAATGTATCTATTTGAAGGTCTGTGTTCTTCAAGCATTAATGAGGAAGCCCCTTCTCCCCTGGCTTCCCTGGCCCCCTCCCTGCCACAGTGCCAAAGACCGGTATCGGAAGAGTGGTAGCAGAGCGTAAAGATAACAGGAGCCACTGAGATCTGTAAATGTGATACCTGGTGCCTCTCTTGCCCATAACACTCCTTTCGCTGAGACAGAAATAAGTGTGGTCCTGCATGGTTTGTTTTTGACAACTCTGTCATTGTCACCCGTCTTTGCATTGCATTTCCTCAGCTCTGTGAATCCTCAAAGAGAGCTAATACCATTTCAGTGTCTGTCTCAACAGTTCTTTTCAGTGGAGGTGACTGGTGCTTTTCACAGTCAGCAGACTGGAAGACAAAAAATTTTACCTAAAGTACTCCAATCTATCCTTTCACACTTTTAGCCCTAGAGCTTCGGCACAAGCTGTGTGACCTTTCCATGCTATGTTTCTTCATCTGTAACGTGACAGTGGCTTCTAGAGGTTCCGGTCTCCACAAGGCTGTAGGTATGTAGCATGAGAGGTGCCCAGGGAGCCTGCCCGGAGAGACAAGCTTGCATAAGTGGATGGTTGGAAATATTATTATCTGTTTTACAGATGGGAATTTGAGAGGAACTGAAATGAAATGCTTTGGTGTGATTACACAAGCTGTCTCTGGCAGAACCAGAAGAACACTCCTTTTTTTATATCTTAGGTTAATATTTAATCATGGAACTAGCAATATTGATTTAATATAACCACAGTCTTGGCTACCATTTGCAGTGCTGGTGATTCTCCAGGATAAGCGTGCTTCTCCTGCAGACTGACTCTCCATTCAGCTGGCCATTCTGCCTAGGCTGCTGAAAATATGATAGCTGTGAGCTGTTCTTGTCTTTGCTCAACTAGTCTGTTGGTGGACTTCTGGCACTGATGGGAGTAAGATCTACCATTACTGATCGGCTGGGAACTGTAGTTCTTTCAGCCCTTCAGTTTTGATTAACAGGAGTAATTAATCGTACACTGATGAGGCTTGTGGTGACTAAGCCCGCTACAGTTAGGGGAGCAGCAGGAAGATGCTGGCAAGCCAATTGTGAAAAAATAAAAAAGAGAACAGGAGAAAGAAGCCATGTGGACTTTTGTTCCTTTGAAGACCTTTCTGTGCAGGTTCTTTACTTTTTCATTTTCCTTTTTTTGTTCTTTTCCTTGTTTGTTCTGAAAAAAAGTCAAGCCTTCCTTGCAATGCAATTCATATGTAAAAAGTTTTCACATTGGGATTCATCTGATAAGGTCTGCAGAGGGGACTTATTTGCACTGACAAGTTGGCAGCCAGACAACCTTTCCATTTTCTAAATGAAAGGAGAGTAGCAGCAGGACATCTCCTACCCTCTGCCTTTCAGTGCTGGAAGAGAACCAAAATCTGGCCAACAGCCATTTGGGGGAGTCAGCTATTTAGAAGCTGCAGAAGTGTATGGACACTGGGAAGTAACATACGGTTTGCCTTCTGTGAGAACCAACACAAACAAGTGATATTTGGGTTGGTGATTTTCAGCGATGGGGGTTGGGAAGCTTGACCTAGCAGATGCCATTAGTTTGCCTTTATTTCTTAAGCAGGACCATTCCAAATGTGAAGTATTCTATATGTATTTTTAATTCTTTTCTGTAAAAGAGAAACATTAAGGATAGATAATTTTGTCCCCCATTCAGTTTTATATTCTAGCATGTAAGCAGTGTGGGATCACTTTCCTATTGCCTTCAAACATACCTGTAGGAAAAGAGGATGAAGGTGCCTCAAAAACCTACTTCCCTTCCCCACACACATCTCTGTGATACAAGTGTCAGAACAACAGTGTGAGAGACTCTTGGTCTTGTTTTAGATCACTCCCTCCGTATTTATCCATGTAGAACAACATCAGTGTGCTGTGCATTTTAATCCAGGCTGCATATGCAGCCATATTAGGGAAACAGAAAAAGGTAATATCTTAATTTCTGCCTTTGCCTTGTGTTAGTCTGCCAAGCACCAGTAAAATTACTTTGTGAGTGAGCTACTACCTAGCTGCAGCACAGCATCGATCAGAGCATCTCAGGGAAACCAGAGCAAGATTTTTGTGACTGAAGTAACAAATAAATGTTAAATTATCACGACTTGCTGTTAATCCGTATTCACACAGTCCTGCACATAGCTACTGAAAGGGAGCATGCACCTTTACTGTCATGGGCAACATTGCCTCTACTGAATGCTTCAGCTCTGGAGAAAGGCCCACATCTGCCTGGACAAGATTTAAGTGTGTTTTTTAGCTGCCATTAATCTTGGTATTCCTCTTAATCCTGTTAAGGCCATTGGGAAGTTATTTAGTTAAGAAATCCTTTGCTGCATTGCAAGATCTGCTTTCAGTGTAAAAAGTTGTAGTACAGAGGCAATAATTGTCATAGTTGCTTGTATATGTACATAATTATACTTTATCTTCCAGCCATTCATGAGTAAAATGGTGCTGGTGGTATTTGAAAATATGTGGCCTCTTGTTAGCTGTATACTTGACTGATCATATGCTTGTCGTCATGGCCAAGCACTCTGTTGAATCCCAGTCTCACGACACAGCAGGTTTTCCTGCTCAGCATACACATCTGGCAGCTCTGCTCCACTTCTGCTTTGTGAGAGCTCATGTTCTTGAAAAATGGGGAACAGACAGTAGTGCTGGTTCTGTGGTCTTAAAACTCAGATAAATTAATACGGTGTCCTGCAGGAGGCCAGAAGTCACTTCTTGGTCACACACACGGCACCGCAGGCTAATAGCAGAAAAAGTAATTAATACCCCTGCCCAGGCTCAGTGTTTCTGTATATATTTATTTAGTAAAAGCTAGCATTTTAATTTTGCTGATTTAGCTAGATAAATGGCCTGTCTTCAATAAATACACTGGTGTGCATTTTGCAGAAAGGTTTTACGATAATTACAGTGATGTTAAAATAAGTTTCTTTTTTCATAAAACATAAAGGGAAGCTGCTAACTGGCTTCTCCAGGTTCTTGATCTTGAGAAGTAAATATCAGCCATATGCCTAAACCAGAGCCTAAACAACTGCCTTTAGTACTCCCAAATATTGGTGATGGCCACAGCATGAGCCCACCTGCCCAGTGAAAGCAGATGGTAAACAACAAGCATATCGCAGACTTTTCTAAGTGTTCAGATGAACATTTTTGAGAAGGGACCCATGTGTCATGGTGACTTCATGCTGCTAAACTGGACCATGCATGGGTGCGAATCCCAGTGGGAAAGCATGACCTGGGATCTTTTCTGGTTGAACTGCCAGTTTTCTGTGTTTGTTTGGTGATAATAGACAGAACACTAGAAATATGATTGATGTCTGTGATCCAGTAAATGGTGCCTATGTATAATAGCTTTCATACTACCTCCGAAGGAAATAGAAGGTCCTTCCATTATTGGAGAGGAAGTCTTTGGTCAAGGCAACCAGAGCAGGAAGTATAATTTAAAGATCAATGTTTTACATTCAAAAATCTGTGCTGCTGTAAGCTATGAGAAAAAAAGGCAATTCATGGGGTAAAAAAAAAAAAAAAAAAGCAAAAAAAAAAAGTTAACAACTTAAGAAGAAGGCCTGTAGTAAATTTACCAGATCAAAAAATGAAGTATTGCTGAAATAAGCCCTTATTATCCAGTGTCAAGCCCACTAGCATGTAAATGAATGTAATAGAGATGATGAACTGCTTAAACCTTGGCTAATGCTCTTAGGACTGATAGAGTTGATGAGAATTTGAAGTACAAAAGGTTTTTCTACAGCACTATCACTGCTGTTTTTGAAAGATGTTATTAAGGGAAGCTAACAGACTCATCACAATCTTTTCCTAACTTAAATATGACTGTTACGGTTAGAGCTCTAATGAGCAGCTAAATGGCAGCTCATGCATAAATTACAATAGTTCATCTAAATTGCACCTTGGTGCTTAGGCTGATGGTCAAGGAGGTACATAGAAGGTAAAACTATAGAGCAGGCATAGTTGTATTTGGGAAGGCACTTCTTCCCTTTCTCAGTCTCTGCCTTATGTCAGAGTGCTAGGCAGGGAGGTGGACAAGAAATGAGAGCTCAGGGAATGCCAGTGCGAGTGCTCATGAGCTGCCTTGTTTTTCAAAGGAGGAGGAATTAAACATGCATATGAGAATAGGGCATTTCTTGAGATGTCATTAATAAAATCAGAGAAGGGGTGGGTGGGGTAGTCAACAGGAGAAGTATCTTGCAGGGCATGGTGCCAGGCAGCTCCAGTAGACAGGCAAACACTTGTCAGAGTACGCACTAGGCTGATAACTTGGTATCAGAATCTCCACCTATTGCAGGAGATAGAAGAAAAGCTTTTCAAACCCTGGGCAAGTGAAAAGCTTCAGACTGATGGCCTTTTCAGACAGACACTGATGAAAGTCAGTAAGGACACATTTCCGCAGGGACAGCTGTTGCAAAAGGAGATGCAAAAGGGAAAATTAAATGGTTTTTTCAAATATTTAGAAGGCAGATGAGGTGAGAAATTCACCCAGCAGGACATTTCATTACTTACATTTTCCCAATCAAGATTTCTCAGATCCATATAACAAGCAATCTTTACTTTTTGAACTAGTAGCCTGGGAATTTGGGCTCCCCCTTGCTCAGTTTCCTCATGGCCAGACTGGCCTCAAGAAAAGCACAGTTTCAAAACACAGATATTTAGATAGGAAAGAAAGCTTGCATTCATTTCATATGATGAAACTTTAGTGTGGTTCAGCTGAAGGTAGTGTGCTGTGGTGTTTAAAATGTAGTTCTGCAGTTCTCTCTGTATAATTACCATTCCAGTCACCTTTCAGATCACAGATGCTATCCTTCACCTCCTTTCACTCCCATCTAAATAAAGTTAATGTGTGAAACTTCAGGTTTCCAGGTTTTCATACTACAGCGTGAAACAGCAATTAAGGGAAAAGAAAAACTCACTAACTTTTACTGAAATAGAAATGCAAAGAATAAAAATGCTGAAGACATGCTGGGTTAGCATTTGGGTACTTCCATGGTTATGCAGGAGTTTTCCTTCCCCCTTGATGCTCCTAAGTCCAGTCCCAACTGCAGCTTCTTAGTCTTGCAGTTTCTTTCTCGGCATACATTTTCTCTTTTACAGACAAAGGAGAGGCAGGCTTGTGGTGGAAAGGATATCATCCAGTCTTGTATCTTGCTCTTTAGGCATCTACGGGTGTTTTACAGTAAAATGAGTGTGAACATGTATATCAGAAAAGCAGCTCCTAAAATTTCATAACAAAATCCTAATTTTTATGGTGTGTTTATTGCTGGGGCTGAGAATTATCTTTCTCTGGCTTTCAAGAGCAGCAGCAAGATAGGGATGACAGAGCCTTTGTGGTGCTCCAGGTGCTGAGGATATTATGAGTAGCTGAGTAATTTAGAATCAAATAATCATAGAATAGTTTTGGTTGAAATGGACCTTTAGAGGTGTTGGATACAATTGTAAAGGTGATGTATGTATCATACAGATGAATTGTACTAGCGTGTTCTATCCAACATCATCTCCTAAAGGAGGAATTGTGTATTTTTATGCCAAATATTATGCATTCCTCTTCAGTAACATTAAATAGATCAAGGCATAAGGAGAGACCAAAAGAGAGAGAGGTTTTCAGGAGAGCTCTCTAGTCTTTTGCTGTCACAACACAAGACAGCACTGATGATTTCCTTGTTTTGAACTAAAAATGCCTTGTTGCTTATTTCTATCTAGAAAACAAAACTATAGCTATATGCCTAAAACCAAAACAAATTGTTATTAACCTCACAAACAGGCCTAAATCATCCCATTGGACTTGTCTTCTAGCTCACTTAGGAGTAGCAAAGATCTTCTATGCAAATGCTGAATATTGCCAGGCTGAAATTACTGAGAATATACCTGTGCTACTACTTATGCATGGAAGATGGTAAAGAGCAGAATAATAAATTGATCTATTTTGTAAGACCATGGAAAGGCTGGCTGTGGTTTTCCATGAAAATCTTAAGGGTGATAGAGAGAAATGGAGGGAAGGAAAACAAAATAAAAGGAATGTCTTTTTGAACCTCTATTGGTGTACTTGTGGTTAGTCAGCAACAGTACTTGCTGGGGGATTGGTAGAGATCTCATGACCAGCCTATAAACTGTAGTGGTTCCCAGATCTTTGTGGGATTTTTCTGCTTCTTCCATAAGCCTAATGTCACCTCTAGCAAAGTAGATAAGCAACCCTTCCTATACAGGTACTGCATCTGTTTTAACAGATGAATGCTTATGTCCAAGTGCTACTTTCATTCTCTCCCTCCTCCTTTGACATCTGTCTGGCATGTTGAATTTTATGCCATTGAACATTAATTTCTTTTTAAGAATTTCATAAGAGCTCAGCCTGGTGTTTGCCATTTTTTTTCACAACTGTGTGAACATCCCCAAGGATCTAATTCACCTGGGCTGCCCTGCACAAATTTCACCTGAAACCTCTGCTCACGTTTTACGTATATTTAGCTTGTCTTGCTGTCAGTGCTAAAGGTGGATGAAAGGGCTGAACCTTCACACAGAAATACATTTCACTATAGAAGATGTAAGCTGGAGACACTCAGTGCTGCTCCCACATCACAGACAGTCCTGACTCTGCTGTTGTGCACTTTGCGGAGCCATTGCCACACTAGACAAAGCAAGTATAATTCATCCTGACCCAGATTGCCCTCACTGGACACAAGGCTGCAGAAAATTCAGGTCATAATTTTAAAAATTTGTGCATGTATATTTAAGTATCAAAGAATGGCAATAGTTATGGGATGTTCAGTTGCACCTTCATTCTTCTTTGATGGGGTTGCAGAACCCTCAGCTTTCCCTTCTATAGTTGAGGGCTCAATAGCACCTGCTACCTCCTTTTACCTTCACGTTTATGTGCAAGTTCATCACATATGAATTGTTTTCCCTAAAAAATTTCATCCAGGTTTTTTTACAAGAAGGTCTTCTTGATGCTAGATGCCACCCAGTGTTTTATGGGAGTTATTTTATGAACTACATTTCCTGAAAGCTTGTTATTGTACATCTCTCACAGCAGATGTTTTACTGTTGCTGACAAACAAGATTTCATACTTAAACATCATGGCCTTTATGATGAAGTTTGAGTCTTCCACACAGTAACATCTTTTCTCTGAGAAGGTCAGACAGAGTTTCTGGCTTTCTGGCTGCCTGATCTTGTGTAATATACCTTCATTCTGCCTGTGCTGATGAGTTTTCTGAGAGACAGGATTGGTAAGGTGACCTCTACTTTTGGGATGGTTTTCATTCTTGAAGCATTGTGCCAGTGCATTGCTCAGCAGTGGATGCATCAGTACAACAGTCTCATATGGAATATAAAAAATACTCTCTGTGTGATTTGGAGCCCTCAGTGCTCTATTGCTTTTGTTACCAACATATGCTGGGAAGGTACATTGACTCCCTTCTTTCATGTGCTGAACAGTTGTTCCATGACAGAACTGCCCCTGGGCTTCAACTGTGGAATGAGGAAAAGGGAGAAAAATGATGACTCTTGCAAAACTGGATTGATTTCAAAGGATATCAGTAGTTTCTGAGTCAGATATGCATGCTTGCAAACACATAAAGATGTCCTCCTGAATAAAATGATAGATGGCAAGATGCTAAATGTTTTGTTAGGATGTAAGTAACCAGCTGGATGTGTAAGGGGAGATCACATACCACACAGCTGTGGTATGTGATCATAATTCATGCATTAATGTTTAGCTTACCTCATCGGTTGATGAATTTCTGCTCGGATGTTAATAGCACATGATCTAAGTTCCTCTTCTTCTAGCCCTTCAGTTTTGTCTTATAGAAATCAATGTTGCAGTTATCAGCCAGAATATCTTCCTAATATTTCCTCTCCTATAAATGAATCTGGCATATTTCTAGTTAGGTTCTGCTTCTCAGTGGTGTGAAAATGCCACTGTGTCAATACCTGTAAAACACAGCAAGACAGTCAGATAAATGCCAGTGAGGTCTTCGGCAATTTGCTTACAAATCAGGATTCATTTGAAGGAATCACTTTTTTATAGTAAGGTTGCTCATTGTGAGTATCACTGCTTTTTTTATTGCTGGAGATGTTTAAAGCTTTGTGGTGATTAGCTGGGATCAAGAGAGGAGCAGTCATTACTCAGAGCTGCTTTGTCCAGTTTTCATACCTCTCCTCAGTGTTTTCAGGTGCACATTCTATGGAATTCTTGGTGAGGAGAAGTGGGAGTTTTGATGCACCCTGCTGAGCACTGTATGAGTCAGTAGCACACGTTACAGAACAGTGTGCAGAAAGTGACTGAGATTTCCAGAGATGACAGACAAGTGCTGATTATTTCATGAGTTATCTTAATATATCATTATGATCTACTTGCATTTACCTTGAAGCAAAAATGGGGTATTGGCTGCTTCTTCCAGCAGCTGCCTCCTTTATGCTCTCTTTTTGCCTCCCCAAAACAGCTAGCTTTTCTGGGACTGGACCCCAATGGGGATACCAAACCACCTTTCTGAGAAGTACCAGCTCATGTGCTGGCTCCAGATTCTGCCTCTTCAGCTCTTCCTAAAACTGTGTTTAGTTTTTCCAAGATGCACAGTTCAGTTTCTGGATGAATTACTGGAGTTTCTCTTATTACAGTAGGATAGGGAGTAGCAAGTGTAATACTAGTCTTTCATTGATTAAGCAGCAGCACATTGGCATTAGCTCTCCTGCTATATGATACCTGAGGATGTAAACTCCACTTTATTCTATATGTTTGATGAGATCTCAGATTTCTCTATCACTTTTATTAGGTATCACTTTCCTCAATGGAAAGATAATACATGTTATCTTCAGTTAATTACTCTTTCAATATCTTAGGCATGTGCCCAATCTCCAGTCATCAGTAGCAATAGATGCATAATTCAGGTTATAAGAGCACTGATGGAATATCTCTCCATTTGTATATCACACTGCAGATACTCTTTTGCCAGACTTTAGAGGACTGCAGACCTCGAGCTTGCTAAGCATATCATTTAACTGCTTATCAGTACTACTCTCAATCTCCTCATTATTTCAGTTGCACAGCTACAGTAATTAGATTCTGTATTTTTCAGACTTCAAGACTACACTAGGCAGGGACACAACATTTCCTTTGTCTATAGGTCTTGATTTTCACTTTGTATTCCAGTCATTATTTTGTTCAAAAACAAGATCAGGTGAGGTTCAGTCCCTGATACAAAGCTGCTTTAACCAATTTACTGACAGTAAACTGGTCTACACTGAGCATTTAATTACCATTTAATGTTCTATCTAGAGCAAAACAATGCCTGAACTGTATTGCATCAACTTTCACAACTTGCCACCTTTCTGGATATGACTGCACTTGTGTGCTGGTCCTCACCACGATGCTTGTGAAAGATGGCAAAAAATACACAAAAAAATGATGCTCTGACTATGCACCTGTTAGAGGTGCTTTATAAACCTAAGAATTGTCTTTTTACAGCGTTTGAATCATGCAAATTTTGTATTTTTCTTCTCAGAAATGCTACAGACTTGACCCCATTGCAAAGTTTTTTAGCCCAGTTCTGCCAGCTCCAGAGGCAAGAAGTGCAGCCCAGTACTACACAGGATGGAGGGCTGCTCTCCATCGTTCCTGTTGCCTCCCAGATTGCTTGCTCCTTTATGTAGATATATGGATGTATGACGGTGTTTTTTTTAACTGATACTAATGCTGCTAAATCTGCAGACATCACATTGAGACCCTGTTGTTTTAGGGACACAATCGGTATGCAACAAAATATCACCTGCTCCAATTAACTCGTCATCTAAAAATATATCTGGCATCGTGTCTAATCTTAGTGGTCATTCCGGGTAACTCATTCAGGATTCTGTGTTAACGAATAGCCGGTTTGTTCTGCAGAATTGCCCATAGATATCTAGCTGACAGAGTACCTATGCGATGACTTAATGTCCATTAATTAGTATGGTTCAAGTTATATTTTATGCCTTTGGTAACATACTCCAGTATCATGCTGCAAAGGATATAAACAGTGGGTTTTTTGAGTAGTTTCGATCATTATAGATGCAACATTAAGATTTCTGGTGTGTATGACTCCTGAAAGAATCATGAAACAGGCAAATTACCGAATGCCCTGCCTCTGGGTGTTATTTGAAGCCATTGTGTTTCACATATTTTTACGTGCTCATTTTCTCTATTCTTGACTGGGTTTACTCATGCTTTTTGGAATTACTGCCACGCATAAAACAGGGTACTCGTGCTGTGGCCAACAATGAAGAAGCCACAATGGGTGGTGTGTCCTGCATGCTTCTCTTGGGCCTCTGCTGTTGGTCACCTTGGAGACCTGGACTGGCCTCACAATTGCTTTAACGAGTGGCAGCTCATGCATTTTCTGCTTCATGTGTAATTAGTGGCACTTCTTGAATAATCTGTGATTGTTCTGATGCGAGGCTTTTCACCAAGATGATGAGAAGTTCCCAAAGCTTTTATATTCCTCCAGGGATAATATTTAATGTTTCATTTGGAAGTTTAGCAAGCTTCATTGCAGTTTACCAACAGTGGTATGAAGAAAGTTCCAGAAGGTGGATGACTCTCCTAGCTTTTCCCATAGCTGTACCACAAATAGATGCTCCAATGGGATTTAGTGCAAGTTTGTAGACTTTTAAGACAGAAGAATACTGAAATACCTCTAGAGATCATAGAGAATCTGTGAAGTCATATTTATCTTGAGCCAGCCAGCCTTAATGTATATGGAACTCTTCAGCTTTCCCCTTGGCCTTAGGCAATGACATGAAATAGTGCTGGGTATTAGGACTTCACATATTTTTGGTTAACATTATTGACTCCAGGTGAAGTTTTAATTCTGCTTCTTTAGCATCAGCTTCCCATCTTACTCTACTTTAAAATGCCCTTTTAAATGTTAATTAATTTATTGCTAAACTAACAAGGATTTTCACAGTAGTGGAGTGTGTATGTACCACAAGAGACAATGCTCCCATTTTCAATTATTCACCAAGAGGCTTTCCCTCTCAGTAGTACTACCATCTTAGTCATTGCTGGTATTTCATGCCAGCCCCTGCTAATGGGTAGTAATTTGGTGAGCCCCAAAAACCAGCACTGCCTGATATCTTAGGGATTTATGGCTTGTGTTGAATGAGCTGGTGTATGAGAAGATGCAGAGTCCAGACTCTGGTGTCTAATAAGTAGTGTGTGTACCTCCAAGCTATACTTACTGGTGTCAGTGTTAGGTTTTCTCTCTTCTGCTCAGTTAACTATTCACAATAAATCTGTAGGAAGTAATATCTTTGCCCTCTGCCAGATTAAATTTAAATTGGATCAGTGTGTTCAAACATTACTGATGGGGAGTAGAGAAAGATACACACTCCTTGGCTTCCTTATTCTTTTTTTACTGTCTTTTAAAGACAAGCATCAATATTCAGCTTCAGTTGGGTCTGCTTTATCTGTGGATGGTTAATAGTAATGACAATTTGCATTGTGTCTTTTTTTTTTTTGCTATCTCAGTCAAATCTCATGCTTTGGGGAATAAAATTTATAGGAATCATGAATAACAAGTAGATAATTCATTATTCATATATGTCTGTGGGGAAAAAAATGTCACAGAGTAGGGAGGTAGCTGGACCAACTTTTTTTTATGAGTTGATGAAAGGCAAAAAAAAAAAACCCAAGCTCATGCACCTCACTGATTACTGTGCCTTATAAAATGAGCATTATTTCTTTTTAAGATTATTTGATTTTAAATAAGTCATGTGAATATGATTAACATGCCCAAGATTACTTGGAAGGATAAATTATTCATGCAAATTATACATTTATAAATGATATACAGAGATACATACATATTTCTTGAATTTGACTAACACTCTATTCTATTTGAAAATGAGATTTCTTTTTCTTCTGAAAACCTTTGTGTTGCTCTAAGTAGCTTCATACTAGATAAAATAGGATGAGCAACAAAAAAGAGCCTGACTGCAGAGCTTACAGACTAAAATGAATAGGATTGTTTTAGAACAGGATAGGAAAGAAAAAAGGGAAGGCAAAGCAAGGCAAGGCAAGGGAAGAACATTTCAGTTGGAAGCAACCTATAACGATAATCTGTCCAGCAGCCTGTTCTGAAGTAGTTCTGTATTAGAGTGAGTCAGATTTAACTCCAAAAGCTGGCAGACTACAGTATAAGCTCAGAAGTAACTTAAATCTGAGAGTACTGTAGAACAGAAATCAATTTTGAAGATTTCATGTAGAAAGACATAATCAAATCTCAGGTCTGAGGGAAGGCTCCAGCTTCTCGGTGTGCGTACGTCTCTCTGCATTACAGAGGTGCAAGTGCTTCTCCCAGGACACAGTCTGCCATTTTAGGAAAGGTGCTTACCTAAGTTTAGTCTGGGAGATAAACCAACTTGAATGAAAAAATTGTGTACTGGAAACATCACAGTGTCTTTTATGTTGACATTATAAAGGGCTGGGAGTTTATAGGTCTGTTTTTTGAAACAGTGCACTGTTCCAAGCTTTCTTCACGTCTTAACATGATTCTTGACATGGACTGTTCCTTGCAGTAACCCATGGCAGTAACACCCAGCACTGTGTGTGCCACCAAGGGAAAAATTGTATGTAATGCAGCAGGCAGGCAGGAGAGAAACTGAGACATGAGTAAAATCACCAACTACTTTATTTGTGCAGTTTTAGTTGTAATTTACCCCTAAAACTCAATTATATTACCAGTAATCTCATGAAATAAGAAGACAACTGAACATAATCAAATCTGACCACAGAGCTTAGGCTGAATCAAAGTCCAGGCACCAGAAGTTAATCCTTTCATGTTTTGTGAAAATGCATGTTCAGATTCCTAGATCTGACTTCAACTATTATGATTTAGATCCAGGCTCAAAACAGACTGATCTGCAAAATCTCTGAAAGGAAATAATAAGTCTAAGCACTTTAGATGAGCTTATAATTTACTAACTGGAAAGCTGTTATGTCATGTTAATAGGCTCAGTATATTATAAAAAAGGGGAGGATTAAAATGACAGAAGTAGCAGACAGGAGGGATACAAACGTTACCTTCGTTTTATGTTACTCCTATGATAATCTGGAGATCAAAGGTTATACAAAGTACATTTTTATGGAGTGCCAGCCAAATGAATGTTAGTATAGTAGGTAAACATTGAAGACTACAGAGCTGAAACAGACAATGAAAATAAATAGAACCCCTTCAAAACTGATTAATACTGTTAAGTACTGTGACTGGTAAGTAAATTCTACTTCTTAAGAAGGTGAAAACGAATTGCCACGGTGTAGCTCGCCCCCAGGGAGGTTTTTCTGCCTTCTCCTCCTGAGTCCCTGCACAGCAGCACCACCTGTTGCAGGTTTGCTTCAGCACACACAGCAGGAAGCCCTCTAGCCTCATGGTACGATGCTGGAGGAGCATTCCTGTAGGAGAACATTTTCTCTATTGTGTAAATAATTTAGCAGTGGTGGTGTTTTGCCTTTAAGCAACAGTATTACCATAAAGTAGTCGTCAGTAATACAGGTGGATGTGAGGAAATAAGAAGCCATTTTGGGGCAGAGAATTTAAAATCACACAGAAGAGGGAGGACCGTTCTTTTGAGCTTTTGTGGAGAGCTGAAAGCCTTCTACAACAGGCTTTCAGTCTCCTGAACCAGCAGCTTGGCCTAGCAAAGTTTTATTGTTCAGCCACGTGATACTTTTGGCTTTGTAATACAGAGGTCTGTGTTCCCCCTACATGACATTATCCAATTTGACTGCCTCCTTTCCCTGGCCCTGCAGCAGGACTGGGTGACTACAAAGTCGGTAGAGAAGCAATGTTGGTATTGGTGAAGGTACTGGTATATTGCTAGACTCACTATAATGGGTGAAAATTAAATATAAGCAATTGTCCTGTCATATTGATTTTTAATTCTTTTTCAAATAAAAGAGGTAATAAATAAATCCTGGTATAATCTTCATCCTCTGTGAGACTTTTGGTTCTTTACCACATAGCACTTGACTCTGGCACTCCTATGAGAGGCTAAGAAAGACCAGCATGCCTGGCAGCCCTTCCTCCCCAGGCTGGCTTCCCCCTTGCAAGACTCCTGCACTTATTTCAATCTCTCTGCTAAACTGTGTAAAGTGTAAGGAGAGCACAGCCCCTTTGATGATCTTGATCTAAATAGCAAGTTGTCATCTGAATTAAAAGAGAGAGACTGCAGCGGATGAAAGAGAAGCAATATGCTTATTTTCTGGTCTAATAGTGCTGTTATTCTACCTGTGTATCAAGCCCATACACAAATAATTGGGAATTTGCTGTCTTAATGGCTGTTGGGTTTTTTATTGTACCTCTGCCACTATGTGGGTGAATGTGAAAAGGTTTTTGCACATGTATATATGTATTTTTGGTAGACACTGCACAGCTAAAGCCTCTTTTAATTTTCTCTCTAATTTATTTTTAATTTTGTAACCCCCCAGGGGTAAATCCCCATTGCATGATGTAAAACAATCTCTTCTACAAAGCAGCTTATTTGTTGATTTTTAATTTGAGCCATCAAATGCAAACCTGTAGCTTTTTTTCCAACACTGAGAACTCCTCTATATATAACTGTTAAGTGTGTGTCTCACTGCAAAATTAGTAAAAAATGTAAAACTTAAACCTATCATTCTAGAAAGAGCAAAGAGGATTTCTCTTTATGAACCATATGCTAGACTTCTGAATCTCGAAACATTCTCAACAGGCAATTTGCTTTTAAATCTACATTACATTTGGATTAGACTGAATACGAAGACACATTTTCAAAAGCTCAAGTGCTGACAGAAGTTAGGGGTTTGTTTTCTGAAAGGGGATCTCCATCAAAAGATGACAGATGGCATTACTCTGTGCACTCACATAAGTGCATGTTCACTGACATCAGTATGTTCTTTGCCTCACTGGAAATGTTGCCCCTAAGCTAACCGGCACACCTGATGGTTTAATATTTGTTTATGTGACTGGCTAGAAGCCTTAGTCACAGACCTGTTGTGATAATAACAAAAACACCTGATCTGACACAATCTCGCTTGCTTTGACATTCAGTAGGAAAGATGTTTATTTTAAAACATAATATATCGTTCTAAACAATTCAAGTTAAAAAAAAAAAAAAAAGCTTTAAAATGTCTTACCAGCTAGTTCAGATACAAGCATCTACATTTAGTCCTTCTGGCTTACAATGCTTACACCTCAAAAGTCATAAATTAGTTCGCTTTGAATAGTCATAAAGGGAAATAAAAAACCTCCAGACTGTATCTTTTTGTTTTTAGTTAAGTGTGATGGTTTTGTTCCCCTTGTTGTTTTTTATGCAAAGGTAATGTTTATTTCTGTTCAGGATGTAGTCCCTCCAATGAAGCTCTTGATTCCCTCTGCTTCTCCTTTTAGTCTTCCTGAGTCAAGGCTTCCCACTTATCTCCTTAACTCCCATTTCACTTCTCTTTGTTATCTGATTCACTAAGGATGCCTGCCATCTGTGATTGCTTTCAGAGGTCCTGTGCTGCTGGCAGCTCCATGCCGTCTCCAGGTTGTCTTATGCTGTTGCCTTCTACGGGGTCACTTTTGCAAAAATAGGACATTTGAATATGGTGGCTTTATTTCACATGTCAAAACCAGAACTCCACTTGCCTCTTCCTTGCCTTGTCCATAGCACTGGATTAACAGTCACTGCAGATGATCATCTTCCTTGTGCCTATCCCCCCAGAAAGTCTCCCATTTTAAAAGTGATTCATTCCCTTCTATGAGTTGTGGTGGCAGTGCCAAACAAATAGAGAGCAGTTAAAAAATACCAGTCCCCAGATGAACAATGTTAAAAATGTATTGGTTTTGTAGCATCAGAGAATTGTTAAGGTTGGAAAAGACCTTTAAAATCATTGAGTCCAATCATTGACCCAGCACTGCCAAGTCCACCCTAAACCATGTCCCTAAGTGCCACATCTGCACACTGTTTAAACCCCTCCAGGGATGGGACTCCACCACTTCCCTGGGCAGCCTGTTGCAATGCTTGACAACCCTTTCCATGAAGAAATTTTTCCAAATGACCAATCTAAGACTCTCCTGGCACAACTTGAGGCCATTTCCTCTTGTCCTATCTCTTGTAATCTGGGAGAAGAGACCAACCCCCATCTCACTACAACTACAACCTTCTTTTGACTTGGTCTTGTCTGCAAACTGACTGAGGGTGCACTTGATCCCCTTGTCCAGATTATTGATAAACATATTAAACAGAACTGACCCCAGTACTGAGCCCTGGTGAACACCACTTGTGATCAGCTCAGATATACCCTCAACTGGAGATCATCAGTTTTGCTAAAGCTTGTAGATCTGCACAACTAATATGTTAATGATAAATAGTAATAATAATGTGGATGGAGGGACCCTGGTCAGAAACCAGACCTTTCTTACACTCAGACAGGCAGGAGATGCAGCAAGGGAGGGGAAGCAAAGATGAAATGTGTTCCACTGGAAAAGATGGATGTCCTGCACAAGATATTTTTTTCCAGGAATAAATTTTCCAGTTTATTTCCTCATGCTGAATGTCTATATATATTCTGCTTTCTACTGAGCAAAACAAAGAGACTTGCTGTGAAGCTAAACAATGTTCTTCAGAGCTGTGCAGTGCCTGCATAAATTCATTTTGGTATTGCTTTTTACTCTGCCCAGCCTTCTCAGCTGAAACTGATCTTTTGCAGTGTGGAATATCTCAGAGCTCTATATCAAAGATAAGTTACTAAATTTTTGTCATTGACAAAGAAAGGACTGAGAAAGCAAAAGAGAAAACTGTGTATGTCAGTTGAAACTGTAGAAGATTTAACTTCCATTCCTGGAAACACTAACTATACCCATAAGCCTGAAGTCACAGCTATACATTCATTTTTAAAGCTAACTTATTTGGCCACATCTGAGCAGTACAGTGATCTGTGGTTGGAAATTGAAGAAAGCACTGGCAAACCAAAGGCACCAAGAGTCCTTAAGTTGTATCCATAGTCCTTGCTAGGATAACCTATTGCCAGTGCAGTTCTTGAGCCTGCTGCTTCCTTCTGCTTTTGTAGGTACCATCAAGGGCCTGCTGTAACAAAAACAGATTCAGGTGGGATTTTTAGTGTTCAAAGAAAGACTGCAGCTTGATGTCTGTGGTTTTTTAACTTTCTCTTTACAATTAAAATGAAAAATCACTCTGAAATGTTAACCACACCTTTGATGTTTTCCAGTTGATGTTTTAAAAGCACTGTCTGGGCAGCATAAAAATTTGAGATATACTTTAAATACCTGTAAAGGATCTATCTGTGTGGTTTACACTGACTTTCATAGGAATTAGGACATCTAATCTCAAATGCTTTTTCTGAAAATACCTCCCTAAATAAATTTAGAAAACAAGATCCAAAGTATTCCTCTTTCTGCATGCTTAGATTATCATAAAAGAACATAGACATAGTCATAATTCACATCTGAAAGATGGTATTTTCTTTCTTATGAGTTCTCCTGTTAGCTGGTGTAACAGGGAAGTGGTATGATTGAATGTACTTACTCTATATTCAGTGTCATAAATATTAGCATACTCACCACCTTGTTTCTGCTGTTTTTTTTGCTGTTTACTGAGGGAAAGAGAGTAAAAGAGAGAAAGAGAAGAAGAGAAGGAGGGGTGCAAGGAAGGAAGAGAAGGAGGAAAGGGAAGACTTTTTCGTGTTTACAGTTTTGCACTTGATGTCATTATCACTGCAACAAATAATTAGGTTGTTGTCTAATAATATCCCACTGAAAGTGTGTATATTTGAGCATCTGTTAATGAAAAAATATGAAATTATTCAGATGCTTTGTTCAGGGCATTGAGATGCTTTGTTCAGGACCCATTCAAGTCATTCAACTGGGCTAAGATTTAACACCTAAGATTTCTGAATTAACTTCTGAAGTAATTATCTGGTTTTCTATGTTTGAATCTATAAGATCTGAGATACCTGTGCTATGGAGAGCCTGCTGTTTCTGCCATGGCAGCCCATATATTACCAGGCCTATTTGAACAAGAGCATGAACACACTTGGTATGAAGGAAAATGAAGGAGACTTGGGAAGCCTGAGCAAGTTTTGGTGGGAACTGACAATAATGTTCCATTTCTCCTGTATTTTCCACCACTCATTTTGATGACCACAGGCATGTAGAAAGGCTACGGCAACATGAACAAATCTCCAAATGGTAGGATTTTCTTTAAAACTTTCAAGACAGTTCAAATACTGTTTGTGGTACTTTGGCAGTACAAGTCAACCCCACTTAGATCCCTTTTTAAGCTACAGATTCGGAAAGACCACCAGTCATACTGTGTTCAGTCACAGTCCGTCCCCTTTCACAGTGGTGTCTCATCATGACTGTAGCTTACTGTAATGCAAATAAGTTACAGGTTTGCCCACCCTCACTAATAAGCTGTTTTCTTTTGAATGGTGAACAGTAATAATCACTAGCCTAGCATGAGGAATGCTTTGACCTTCTGAAAGGTGTGGGTTTGATCTGCAGGCTGTATTGTACTGTCAGTCTTTACATGGTGAACATTAAGTACTATTGATTGACAGGGTTCCCATAGAAGGCAGCGAACCTGCCTACCTCAGAAATTGATCCTGAGAGCAGAGCAACCTGTCACGGAAAAGCTATCTCAGTGCAGCCTTTCTCTAAGCAAGTCTGATACTTTGAACCTCTAGGATCGGAATAGCCATCCTTGAAAGAGGATCTGTAATAGGCCCAAATGGGATGCTGTTACTCTCCTGCTTTATTATTCCATCTTATTTACAAATACTGGCAATCTTCCACTCTGGCAAAATCCTATTGCATCATATGTGCAACATACAACATTTACCAGTGTGTATGGAAAGTATAAACGCATGTTATAAACTGCTCTGTTATCTAACATTTTGTATATACATATATGTGTCTGTATATAAAAAACTAAAAGCGAGAACATATATCCAGTCTGCTCAAGCTGCACTTCTTTTTCTTGGTGGTGTTTACATCTTAAGTGAAGTGTCTGTCTGACATATTACTTTGCCAGGCTGGCTCTTCTAATATCTGCTATACAAATAGGGTGTGTTAACTTTCACCTCCTTGCAGTATCTCTTTCTAAGTGGTGCTTTTCAGCTGCTTAGTGTAAATGTGAGAGATCTAGATAACTTCTCTCAACAGATACGTATTTTGGGCATGTAAACCTAACTCTTATGTAATTTTTCTTTTTTATTACCACAGGAGAAGAGAATTTGCTGGCAATTTTGAAAAGAAGATGGTGGAAGTACATGATCCTGGGCATAATAGATATAGAAGCCAATTACCTGGTAGTCAAAGCTTATCAATACACCACTCTTACCAGTGTACAGGTAAGGACTAAAAGGATTTTCCCTTTTAAGATAAAGGGTCCCATGGGGTCACATCCATTGGTTTGAGTGAACTAATAGCTAACTACTGCCTCTGTCTTTTGTGTGACACATTTTTTCATATTTCACTATTTTTTGGCATTATCTACATAATTTGGTCCTTTAAGGAAATATTTTCAGGTTAGCTAAAATATTTTTCTCACTTTTTGTTGTACTTGGAAAAAACACACATGTTTCTTTTAGGATTCCATAATTAGATGTGATTCCAAAATGTGTGTTATGGGCTGACCCTGGCTGAAAATCAGATGCCCACCAAAGCTGCTCTATCACTCCCCTACTCAGCCGGACAGGGAAGACAGATTATAAGGAAAGGCTTGTGGTTCGAGATAAGGACAGGGAGAGATCACTCACCACTTACCGTCAAAGCCAAAACAGACTCAACTTGGGGAAACGAGTTTAATTAATTACCAATCAAATTATACACATTCTTCCCCTGCTCCAGCATGGGGTCCCTTCTATGAGAGAACTTCTCCATCAACTTCTCTAATGTGAGTCCTTCCCACTGCAGTTCTTCACAAACTGGTTGGGTCCCTTCCAAGGGCTGCAGTCCTTCAGTAACAGGCTGCTCCAGTGTGGGTCCCCTCTGGGGGTCACAAGTCCTGTCAGCAAACCTGCTCCAGTGTGGGCTTCTCTCTCCACAGGACCACAGGTCCTACTAGGAGCCTGCTCCAACATGGGCTTCCTGCAGGGTCATAGCCTCCTTTGGACACCCACCTGCTGCAGTGTGGGGTCCTCCATGGCCTGCAGGGGAATCTCTGCTCTGGCACCTGGAGCACGTCCTCTCTCTTATCTTCACTTAGTGTCTTCAGGGCTTTTCTTCTCACATACTTCTCTCTCCTGGAGTTTCTGCAGTTTCTGTTGCACAGGGTTGCTTTTTTTCCCCCCCTGTGTTATCCCACATGTGCTACCACCATTGTTGATGGGCTCAGCCTTGGCCAGAAGTAGGTCCATTTTGGAGACAACTGGCATTGGCTCTGTTGGACCAGGGGAAGCTTCTAGCCACTTCTCAGAGAAGCCACCCCTGTAGCCCCCACTGCTACCACAGCCTTGCCAACCAAACCAAAAAGAGGATGTTTAGGATTCCATAGTTAGAGTACAAAAGTTGTCATTAAGTAAAATGAATGTATTATGGTGAAGAAGTCTTATTTTAATGCAAGCTTTTAGATGTGTTATGTTATATAACAACTTAATTGCAGCTATCACAAAATGTGCTCCATTAAAAAATTTTATGTGCAGTGAACAAAAACTAGGGTGGTGGTTCCTCTGAAGTTCCAACCTGGATATTTTATGTAGAAGCACAAAAGGATTCTTCCAGTTTAAGTGGAGAAGTGAATAATAGAAACATTTTCAGAGACTGGAAGTTATCTGTCTTGGGAAATCATTGCATACTTCATTGCTACTTGTTCTAAAACAAACCTACTGCTTCTTCACATTGTCTTTAAATATAGGGTAACACTAGGTATGTTCAGTGTATTTTACACCTTACTTGCCTGAAGTTTACATTAGAGACAGTAAAATAAAGGAGCAGAATCAAAGCTAGTTAAGAATATATCTCTTCCATAGTTGATAAGTGATATGGGAAAATGCTGAGCTTCTTTAGCTGAACAAGAAGCAAAAATAGAAGTCAAGAAGCAAAAACTATGAATTCAAGAAATTTGAATATGAGGTGTATGCTAAATATTCTCAAGTGCTTCTGCCATCACAATCTGAATTTGACAATCCTTTGAAACAGGTCTAGACAATGTAATATTGCTTTTAACACTTTTTCAGATCAGATTACTTAGTATAAAGTGTAAATCCACATAAACCTCACACTGTCTGATTTTATACCACTAAAAGCCTCGAAGAGAAAAGCAATCTGAATTGCTTCTTTGGCGTGATTCACTCACAGTATGTAGAAATAGTGGACTGAGCAAAGCCACCAACAAGCACATATCAGAGGTTCATCTGGACAGACTCATGAAACACCAATTCCAATAGATGCAGACCCTCATGCCAGCAATGCAGTGAGCATGGCCTTTAGTGTAAGAGATCAAAAGCCACATGATGAGGAAGCAGGCAGAAGGGTTCAAGGGCATTGCCTGTGCCTTGACAGGGAATTTCTTAGCTGAAATCATCCAAATTCTGCTTTTAGACTGAGAGAGAGAGGAATGGTGGATCAGGAGAACTCTCAGAGGGCACAGACAGTGTCATGTCCATTTTTAGACCTCTTCCACATAAAGATTACAACAGCATTCAGGTCTCTTTCCCATGTAGCTTGAAAGAAGGAAGAGGTAGAATCTCAAATGCTGTCAAGCCTTTTTTCCAGGCATAGAATAAATGTCACCTTTTCCCATAGTTGTCCTTGACTGCTCGGATACATGTGGAGTGACTGAGAATACCTGCTGCGTTTTAAATTTACTTCATGCCTTAATATGAATGAGTCACTTCTAAGTGACAAGCCCCAAGATATGGTGAGAATGGAGCAAGTATGAGGTAATGCATTAAGATGTTGAATCAAATGACACATTTTCTGAAATGCAGCCAAACACCCTATTTCACTTAAAGATGAAACAGAAGCTGCTCAGGGGATTATTCAGCGATGGTCGAGGTGTGTCATGGTATGGAACGAAGACTGAAGAAATGGAAATCAGAAGATGAAAAAAGCAAGCTTTTTCTAGAATCTGATTTCTGAAGAAGAAGCAAACAGGACCACTCTCTCAAGAGCATCTCCTGAAGGGCCTCATCCTGCAGGAGCACTACCTGTGAGGCCATAAATGCCTGCTGACACATAGCAAGAAATGTTCAAATGCTTTCAGAACTGAGAACCACGAAACTATTGCTACCTACCACAAATCAGCATGACTTTGACTGAAGGCTGTGGGAACTATGCCTGTGTATACATTGACTGAGAATTGAGCCCTTCAAGTAAATTCTGGGGGATTTTATACTCAACAGGCTGTACATCAAGGCTTTTTTGATGGGGAAAATACAAGAGTTTTTGAAATTGTCACTTCAGTAAATGAGAAGTCTTGAGGTATTTTTACAGTGGTGATATGGTGGTACATGGATCATTTCAGTAGAAAATCAGTTCTAGAGCATATTTTTTTTTTCCACATGACATCTCTACTCCGTCACACAAAACCAACATGCAACTGTACTGTGCTTGTGGTGCTTTTGGGCAAAAACCATTACGCTGGTCCCAGCAAAATACCAATGTTTAACGGTAAAAACATGCCTGTATTGCAGTTACCTGGAGTTCAGCTTCACCAAAAGTCTCCAAGCCTTCAACAGCCTTGTTTGCCAAGTAGCCTTAAACTCTTGGGACTGTCAGAGTTTCTAGTTTATACTCCATCTTTTTTTTTTTATATTTGGTATTATCTCATCATGGTTCCAGGAAAAGACTGAAAAGGGTGGCCTACTTTTCCACACTTTTTCACACACAAGTTTTTCCTATATTTTACTTCAAGATTCTCTTTTGGATTTGAACTACAAAACCAGGATTTTCTAATAAACCTTCCTATATGTCTTTCACCGCATGCCTTCAGAATCACAGTGAGTGAGGACACATAGGCATAAATCAGAGATGAATATGGTGCCTAACCATTACTTTTGGACATGCTTCTGATTATTTCAAATCCTTGTGTACTCTCTAATTACTGTCTAAGAATGTGGCACTCAGCTTCATCATAAGATGAAAGCAAAGTACTGTGAAGCCTAGAAACACATAATTTTTCTCTTAAAAAAAAAAAAAGCCAACAAACAACTAAAATACCTCCCTTATAAATTAGGTGACATAAAAACTAGATTGAAAATCAATGCACTGTTTATATTTCAGTTATAGGTGTAGGTCAATTGCTAAGGATAAAATCCAAGGTACCCTTTAGGTACTGACAGTGCAGTCCAGGGACAACTAGATTTAATGGAACAATCCGAGAAACCCATACCTAGTTGCCTACATATCTAAAATGTCATGGACATCTCACATCCATTGGTTTATACGTACAAACCTGATGCTCAGAGTACGATCCTGGGTCATGAAAACGTGTTTGAACATATCAGGTTGCTTCTTCTTTCGTAGCTTTAAGTTCGATTTCTTTGCATGCCCAGAGGGATTTTGTTTTGATGGAAATAAATGCCTAAATACCCACCTCCATTTTAAAATTCAAAAGCTAAGTATTCCTGCACCAAAGTACCCCAATGAGCTCTATTTTTTAGATATGATCTTAGCGTGCCTCAAGTGCTTGCAGAAAGCCTCTAATGCTTTCTAAATTGCAAGGGTGGACCTACACGTTGCATAAAGTCACACATTTTAAAGCAGTGGCCCACAGAAAGGGCTTGACTTAACTCCATCTCAGCTGAGGGGATTGAAACTCAAGCTTCCCACAGCCAGGCAAATGCTCAGGCTAGTAGCTGAAGACTGTTCCATAGAGGATACATTTAAAAAACTGAGTATACCAGGTAAAAGGCATAGTAGTTTGTTGATGGACCCATTTGATACACAAAGCCATGTATTTCAAGAAGTACAAGAGATCAGTCACACTTAATGCTATCAGACATATGTGTTCTGATTCCTAGATGCAAAATAATCTTTATTTTCTCTTTCATGTATTATTCTAACTTGTAGTAGATTTTGTAGTCTTCTTGCAAGTCATCTCTAGCAGGTACAGAAAGTACACTAAACACTCACTTGTACACAAGCATCTGATCCCATGGACTTGTTTTAAAGCCTATGTACTTAACTTTCAGGACAGTTTCTCATATTTATCCTAATGGGTTTTAAAACAACCCTGGTGGCAGCCTGTGGAAGGTTTAATAACTACTCAAGAAGAATGTTTTAAATACTGTTAGAGACACCTTTTACATAGCAGATAAAATTAGTTCCCCCAGAGGGAATTAAAAGATTCTGAAGTTATTGCAGTTATTGCAGTCCATTTAGATCTAGATATTAAATTTCCCTGAAATTATGTTTTGACTTCAACTTGCCTGTACTGCACTTACAGTGTACCACACACATACATCCTACCAAGTCCACTAGGCCTTTTATGATACTAACATTTGTAACCTTTGCTGCCAGTTAAGTGCTTTCTCATCATACCAGGCTGAGTTTTGAGGCAGACTGTCCTCTCCCTTCTCCCCATTTTTCCCACAATAATTAGCTCTCCTTGCTGCAATACAGTGTTCTATCCATCTGTATATGACACTGTTGCATTGCACAAGGCTAGAGGTGATGTTAACCTTTTTTCTATGTTCTGACATAACATAGAAATCTGGATTATTTCTTCAATAGCTTGCCTAGTAGTATTGTAGAATATGGATACGATGTCATAAGAAATAAGGCACTGTCAAAGAGAGAGCTATGCTTCCAAATAGCGATTTGTCTGGGAATTTATTCCTTGGGCAATCAAGTGTTTGATTGGCATGATGAAAACAAAGGTAGCAAAAGCTAGGATTTATAGAGACCAGGAGACAAACAATAAGACTATGATGCTGATGTTCTCAGTTACTCTTAGATCACTCTGAGGCTCAGCAGTACATCATACTTCCAATTACCTCTGCCAGTTTTCATATCTCAACAACTGCCACCAGAAAAGGAAAGGAGTCAGCAGTAAGTGCTTATTATAGGAGCTGGATGGCAATAGACTTTACTTTGTTCTTGGTCCCTGAGGACTCAATGTACATTGAGGCAGAAGATTTGAGATAATTTTGAGGCAAATCTGGGAGGCAAGGAGCAGGGAATGTGCAATATTGAAGTTGTTGATCCACCTTGTCCAGTGGCTGCTAATGTGAAATATCTCAAAAGCAGAGATTAATTCCACTCCTTCCTTTCCTCCTCTCCTCCTATGAATGTAAGATTGACCATACTTTCCTGATCTGCATCAGGGCCACGAGGAAATAGTGCAATGTTACTAAAGTTTGCAGATCATCATTTTGCAGAAGTGTTGCATACTGTACGTTTATACTGTGAGGGGTCATGCTGTGTGTCTTGTATCTGATTTACTATCACAATTTGAGTTATGATTGTCTTTTAACTGTGTTACATACCTATGCTTTGCCAACCAACCCTTACAGTATCTGCATTCTCTGCATGTGGCTTTGGAATAAGCAGAGCTCCCAGTATCCAGAGTTCCTGCCTGTACTGGCAAAATTCACCAAGAGCCAAACTTTTTACTAACATAAATATGCAAAATCTCATTAAAGTCAGTGGAGCTGTCTCCATTACAACAGCAGAGATTTTGGCATTCTATGCCTATTTTGCATATTCTGAGAGGTGACATGCAGAAGGAGAGGTTATTCTGCAGGAGACATCCATGATTTTTCCTAGGCCAGGATCTAATCCCCCACATAGCTTACAGCAGCTGGTGATGTGAAGTTCCAATGAGTAACCTTGAGAAAATGGTCTCCCAAGCCCTTATCCAGTCAATTTACTTAGAAGCAAAACAGAAAATAGGGATTTTTTTTTCTGCAGAGAAGAGCTGGGTTAGAATGATCTTTTTCTGACAGTGGTATGTAAAATCAGAGGAAGAAGTTAATTAAAGGAAAGACCATTTCTGTGGTCAGTCTGTTAGTAAGTCTTCCTGGTATTTGAACATATCCTGTATAAGCACTGCTGGAGTTCATGTATTGAGACAAGATGTTGAAGAGGTGTTTTTTTTAAAAAAAAATTGAGATGTGATTACTCCTGCTGGTAGTAAAGCATGCCCTTGTGTAGCGAGTTGGGAGCAGAGGAACTGTGGGTTGCATGTGGCCACCACCTTTTATTTAACATAACTTCAAGAAGCCGCTAAATTTCTTCTATGTAGACAGAAAGTTGAAGCTGTGATAATCCTCATCTCAGGTTCTGATACGTGCAGGTCAGATGAGGTGAAGGTCTTTCACTAGTCGAAGTTTTGAGTGAGTTTCCTTGTCCACAGGGAAGAAGGAAATACTGAGAACAGATGAAAGAAACTGATAGGGACAGTTCTAGAAGCATTAAGAAAGAAATAGAGATCTTGTGGGCAAAAGGCTGATTTAAAGAGACTTCAGACTGGGAGCAGTCTTCTGGCTTTTGTTTCTTCTACATCATGGAAATAAACATTTTTACTTTTTTTTTTATACAAATGACATCATCTAACGGATTCTTTCACCAATATCACTACCTGAAGTACCTTCCATTTTGACTGAATGAAAAATTAATGGTTTTACATTAATTTTGTGATAACATAAAAACCATGAAAGAAAGTGGTTATGTTGTGACGAGGTAGCAAATAGAAACATGAAAGGTAAAAACAGTGCTCCTTTTTTTATTTGAATTGCTTGAAATAACCCAGTCAGAGATGCTGCCAGTATCCAAACCTATCCTGTAAAAGATTTCGGTCACAGGGCAGCATAACTGCCATACATCTCCCCTGGCAGCTGGCAGCCATCTCTGTGAGGGTTCACATCTTGTCTGCTTGCATACAGTTGAATCAAGTGTGTATGATACTGTGATGGTGGTGTGAAAACTGGATGAGAAAAAGCCCTTGGAAGGGCAGCAAACCCTTCCTTCCTTTGAAAGAACAAAGAAAATGACAGCAGGTGTGTCTCTTACTGGATATAACACTTGCTGTTGTGTTAAAATTTCTTGGTTACATGGTGAAATTCTGTAGCCATCATGTGTATTTTACTGTACAATGTTTGATGGATAGGACACTGATTTTACTGATCCCTCTGCCCTGGAGAGTAGGCTAGGTAGAGGGTGCAGCTGATTCTTCGCATGCTTTGCTGGAGGGCAGCACACTAATGAGAAACCCTTAATATGGAAAAAAAAAAGGCTTATAACTTGGGGGGGAGGAATCCAATGAATATTTAAAGAGGAAGATTCTGCTCAGCTGTTCCCAGTGGGAGTTTGCTGACCAGCTTTTTTCTTTTTGATATTGCTGCAGATCAGCAGTTCACCCTCTATATCACAGATCTTTCTTCTAAAGCTTGGCAGCTCTCCTTTCCAATGACTTGACAGTACATTCGTGCTATAGATGTGCTAACACATACTGAATTTGTGAGACCAGAGACTAGATATTTACTGTTAGCAAGATGGCATTTGTCTACGATTCACAAGTGTAATAAAGTCAACATAATTTAACAAACAAGTAATCAGAGGAAATAGATTTCAATATTGTGTTTCATTGACAGTCTTAGATGCAGTATGGTATCTTTTAGAGTCAATAATCTTCAATCTCTACAAAAACATAATATTCTTATAATAGAAAAAAATTTCTGTAGGGCAGTATATCAATAGATTACATATTTTTGTATCCTACCTTCTAAAGCCTCCCTATTCAGAGATGTGACCGCAGAAAGCGTAAGAGAGCATGGTCAGCACCACCCCAAGGCAACACAGGAAGTATGTTTTCTTTTAGGTTAGTGAGATCTAATAACTTCTGTGATTAACAGGAATGTTGATTAAAATCAGATCACTCATTAATTTAACTTAATGACAGGGTATAGCCAGCACCTTTTGAATACACAATTAAAAAGAAGGAAAATATCAAAGATTATTCTTTGAGAAATATTGATAAACAACTGAGCTTTATGTACTACAAATGAAATTCAAGCTACGCCTAATCCATCTTTGTTACTGTAAAAGCTTTATAGTCAGAAAAATTGCAATTAGGTGTAATATTTTTAAATTAGCTGAAATAACTAATAGCAAACAAAAGAAAGAAAAAAAGACCAAAAAATCACCAAAAAAGCGCCTTATTGCACGTGAGGTAATCCTCAGTTTCACATCTTTTGTCTGTAAAATACACATGCATTTTTTCTTCTATTATACAGGTTTATCTGAGGAAAAAACAAAGGCAGAGCAAATTTAGTCCATGGGAAATGAAATGTAAAGCAATACTTGAAAAAGAGTTAAAAAATATGTACTAAGTTATCTTATTGCTTGTATTGTAGTAACCTAATTTATTTCTGTCTTTCCCATTGTTTAAGTACAGGTATAAATTAAGCACAATTGAAGAACTATATAATGTCAGTGAACATTTCATCTTTGTATCTACTGGTGCTGCAGCATTCCAGACAGCAATTTGTGGATTAGCCCCGAAGAGGTGTTTTCTAGCTGTTATCAGCATTGTTTATTAGTGACACATTCTGTTCATGCATCCTTTCATGTTAGTGCTTAAAAGATACACATTCACATACTGGAAAGCACAGCTATGTTTAAATATTTATAGAATTAGAGGAATTTCTAAAATCTGCCTCTAGAAGTCTTTTAGAGGGAATTTGTGTATTAAAGTACACACACTTGCAGAGTACAAGCAACTTTTAAACTCCTTAAACAATTTATACTCATAGAACTGCTCAGTTCTAAACAGACCTCCAGCCTGGTCCAACTTTTTGTGGGAAAAGGAGCGAGGATGAGATTATTTGGCACTCTGTCCAATCACATCTTGAAAACCTCTGGTGATGGGGACTCTGACATCCATAGGGAGTTTGTTTCAATGATTGATTGTTCCCCGTATAATAAAATTTCTTCCTCTATTGAAATGAAACCTCTCCCAGTGCAACTTGTACCCACTGCTGCTTTTCTTCCCCCTACTGTGCTCTTGTGAGACCCCACCTGGAGTACTGCATCCAACTCTGGGGGCCCCACCACGGGAAGCACATAGACTTGTTGAAGCAAGTCCAGAGGAGGGCCACAAAGATGATTAGAGGGATGAAACACAGCTCCCATGAGGAAAGGTTGAGAGAACTGGGATTGTTCAGTCTGCAGAAGAGAAGGGTCTGGGGTCACCTTGTAGCATCCTTTCAGTAACTAAAGAGGCTTATGAGAGATCTAGAGAGGGACTTATTACAATAGCATGTACAAGGGGCAATGGCTTTGAACAAACTGAAAGAATGCAGGTTTACATCAGACACTAGGAAGAAATTCTTCCCTGTGAGGGTGGTGAGGAACTGGAACGGAAGCTGTGGATGCCTCATCCCTGGTAGTGTTCAAGGCCAGGTTGGATGGGGCTTTGAGCAGCCTGGTCAAGTTGAAACTGTCTTTGCCCATGGCCGGGGGTTTGGAACTGGATGATCTTCGAGGTCACTTCCAACACCCACCGTTCTCTAATTTTATGGTTCTCTGATTCTCCATGTGACTTCTGTTAAAGAAAGAGCCTCCATCTTCTTTAAAGCCACACTTTAAGTAATGGAAAACTGTGGTGACGTCAGAAAACTGTGAGTTAAGCTCACCTCTTCAATGCTAGGTTGTAAGGGAATTGGATGGAGTCATTCAAACCATCAGGAACAGCTATGACCAGCGTAAGGAGTACAGTCGGGTACTGTACCAAACAGTACCTCACTGTTTGGTACCACCTTCCCTCTGTCTTCAGCAGAGATGATGGGTGCAGTGTGTGCCAGTGAAGCTGCTGAAGAGCAGACATGCAGCTAGTTCAGGCATGATGACATGAGTGTGGATTGAGAGGGTAGGTGCTGAACTGTGTCCATGTCCCATAGGTTACACTGAAGAGTGCAATTCCCTCGGATGTGTGCTAAGGTGTGCTGGCAAATTGCAAAAATCCTCATGCTTGAGAAATGTGCAGTGAATGTTATCCATGCAGCACTGACCATCTGTGCTGGCGAGGTGACTGCTTGAGCCTCCCAAGAGCAGCATGGTCCCACTGCTGAACTGGTTGTCTTCTGAAAGCTTTTGCCTCTTACTATCTGGAAAATTTTTGAAATGGATGAGTTTCCACTGCACACTCTTGTTTTTCAAATGAGTTTTCAGGGAAATTATCCTTAGTCCAAAAGTTGACTTTTACATTTTTGCTTATTTTGAATTAACAAATTTAATATTTATTACATAGATATTTCACATGTAAAAAATTTTTTTCTAAGCAATAACATTCTTTAAATCTTGCAAAAATCTTTCTCTCTTCAAATAACGCATGGATGGACAAAGAAGTTAAAAGGGATGTGATCTTTATTTAATAACAGTGTCATTAGTAGTAAATAACGCTGAGAAAGCAAGTAACATGTAGCAGACCTAAAGGAAAGAAAAATCAAATTACATCACCTAAAATCAAGGTAACAATGTCTGGAGTAGTTTTCCAGAATTATGGAAACAGTCTCATCCTTTGATGGTTCCAGAAATTGTCACTAGGAAGAAGATGCAAACATATAGCTCTGGTCTGTGCTATATCAATCGGCACTGAACAGTAGTGTATCCTGCACAATTTGTTAAATACCATTATTAGTCCACAGAATCACAACTCCTAATTAGCTGTAATCTTTTAGGAAGTGGTATTAAAGTCAAGCTTCTTTGGGTGTTTCTTAACTTGGATTTTTGTTTCCAGGTGACCTACTGCTAGTTTTTTCTAAAATATATTTTAATTTGAAAATATCAAGGTCCTCTGACAAACAGTCAGTGCGTTTATTTTTTTGTCAAGGTTCTCTGGGTTTAGTGCTGGATATCTCAGGAAAAGAACAAACAACCACACGATTAAAGATGATGTTTCACACCACTTCTTTGAGAAAGCTCATTCCAAGGGTCTGTTGGCAAGAAGATTGAGTTTCTTGCACTGCAGACAAGATGCCGTTGTGGTTTTTGGGGTGTTTTTTTTTCCTTCTGAGGCATATGGAACTGTATTTTCACAGCATTAACAGTCCCCACAGGAGGCAGATTTTTCATAAGCATGCTGCATGCAGAAAACCCTTGATTTATATGGCCAGGTTTAATAAATCTGGTCAACTTGTGTGTTATGAAACATTCCTACTATGTGGACTGAAGTGACTGAAGTAAAACATATGTCTAAACTGCAGGAAAACTGCCCTCAGTCCTTGTCTATTAATCACCAGAGGTGAGGACCAGATGGAGTGGTGTGGCTCTCTTTTAGCCCAGGTTTTCTTCCCATGGATTTGAAATATGCATCTGAACCAAAGAGCAAGGTGGTGCTTTTGAGCCTTATCATAGAGCAACAGCTCTCCTGAATTCATGGAATGGTTGTGAACTGTCTTATCTTCTGTCTGATGGATGACATAACCACTTGAATACACTTTCTGTTTGTAGAAAGTGCTATTACAAACTAAATAATGCGGCTTTCCTCACTTGCCTCTGCTGAAATCTATCCTATTATTTTAGGGCAAAGTATTTGCATATTGATTTTTTGATTTTTTTTTCTCTCTCTTTCATGACAGCTCCTAGACTGCTTTGTCATCCCAGTGGTGATACTTCTCTCCTGGTTCTTCTTACTGGTACGATACAAGGCAGTGCATTTCATTGGGATTGTGGTCTGCATTCTGGGCATGGGCTGCATGGCAGGAGCAGATGTCCTCGTTGGGAGACAGCAAGGAGCAGGTAAGTAAGGATGGATGGGTTGTGTGGCCAAGGTCTGCCCAGAGAAACCATTGACCAAAATGTGTCAGATTGGGGTCAAAAAGAGAGGAAATTTGGCAAGAAACCTTGTGCCTTCACATATCCAAAATACTGCACCGTTCAAAGTTGCTTCTGTCAGAAGGGACAGAGAGCAAAAATGAGTCAACACTTACAAGTCATCACGGCTACAAACGGACTTTATGGGCCCTGCAACACAGGTCACCCTCTGGGCAAACGAGGGGGACAAGCTAAATATTTTTGTTTCATTCTCTTTTGGCTTAGTTGTTTAACTGCAAACCTCAGTTGCTTCCTTTCCAAATTGGCTGCATCTCTGAGTCATAAGCGTCTCTCACATCCACTGTGTGCTCTTATTTCTCCTCAACTTGTTTTTTTCTACAGAGGTAGCATCACTGGATAGGTACTAAAAGACACTGAACTTATATACTACCAGTTGCATTTTGCATGCAGTCTCAGAGTAAAACTTAGGATTTGCCTGAATCTTTGTAAAAACCTTCTTGTGTGTAAAATGTCCTTTTTTTTGTGTGTGGCATCATACGAATAAAGTGTGTGTAGCTATTAATGCAGACTAGACAGAGTTAGATTTCATCGATCAACTTCCCCTGTCACATTGATTTCTCTAGTGCCAACTCAAATGATGTGGGAAGGCTGGAAATTCTTTTCAAAGATTGTCAATTAGGCACAGTTTTCATTCTTAATTAAAAGCACTGAATTGTGAGCTGAGCATAATACAGAGGGATTTAAAATTCTTGACTCAGCTTTCTGAATACAAATGCAAGTGCTGTAAGAATTGCATTTGCCAGGATGCTACTAAATAAAACAACAAAGTGTGTGACAATACTCACTGCTTTTCCCTACCCCCTTTTATTCCTGTACTTTACCCTCAACGAAGACCTTTAATTCATTGGTGTCATCCAGAAATAGTCCTGTCCCAGCTAAAAAGGAAAGAATATACTCTGTACTATTTAGGTGGCCAGCCCAGGCTGTATTGGGAATGACTGATTTCAGAGGGTTTTAGGTTTTAACCCTGAGTTCCAGAAGAAAGCATCCTGTCCCAGTAATCTAGAGAGTAACATGCTAGAGCAGGTGAGTTGTGGATGCAGCAGGAGCATGTGGGGCAATGGACCTCAGCAGACAAGGAACAGGTTGAAGAACAATGACACTTTGCCATCCAACTGCAATAATTAGATATTATTTGCCGTATTCATTATTAAAGTTTGGGTATAGCTGTTAGGTAAATTTGTCCAGGTAAAGCTGCTAATGTGCATTATTGCCTTTTAATTTGGACTAGACATGGAAGACTGTGTCCATGCTTATTGCTGCCCAGAGACCCTGCAGCTTTTTTTTTTTTTTTAGTGGCAAAATGATGCTGTCAATGATGTTATCTTTAACAGAGTAAAACAGATTGTGTAGTTTAATTTCTCTGAAAGGCTTAAACTACACATTAAAATTGTACAAATAAAAAGAAACTTTGGTTTTATTGAAAATCTTCATTAAGGAGTTCTACACCATTTATAGGATATTTTCTAAGACTGGGTAAACTAAAGAAAGGAAGAAACCAAAAACAGTTGTGCTTTAGTAGTCCTCAGTAAACTTCTCTGTTTACATTATAGGGGACAAGATCTGTTGACACTTGTGTGTCCTTGTTGACCACACTACTTACTGTATTAGAAGAACCACAAGGCTCTTCTAGGCCCCTACTGCATAAGGCAATTTAGCCTACCAACTCTTACAGTAAGGGAACATGAATTTAAAATGCACTACTGAGAGATTAGCAGTTATTTTCCAAAATATCTGCAGGAATTAGGTGTAATGTGCACACATGCTTTCAATTCTCAATAAATATATAATAGTTTACCTCTTTTTTCTTGTATCCTGGGTGATGCTTTGCAATTACTCAATGGGAAAAGCAATTACTTTCACATACTTAGTGCTCTATCACCTTACATGCCAAGTATACCATAAAATAACACTTTTCTAAACTAATACTCATGGGTTACCTTGATACTTGTGCTCCTGTAATACATAAGGGATCTAAGCCACAGAGGTCTAAATGTTTTGTCCAGATTTTTCAAAGCACTTCATAGCTTTAGGTTACCACAGTCTCTGAAAAATTGTCACATCAGTCCTGTTAATATGTATATGAGGGTATGTTCAGTCTAAAATGGGGCACATTGAGGCTGTTTTTAGATATTCTAATTATCAGTAATTACAAACAAAAGCTAAGAGAAACACCCCTTAATGACAGGGGTTAAGGTAAACAGGTGACAAAGAGACTTAGTGAGAGTGTGAAAAGAAACCATGTCAGAACAGAGTTCATATTTAAATTATATGTATAACATTGTAGTGCTATAACTAATTCCCAAAACATTAAGTCCTCTCTGAACTATATGATTTCTGCTTCCAGAGAACATAAAATATGCTACAATGATTAATGCAAAGCTTGTTTTATCAGGTTATTCCTTGTGTTTCTTCTGAAGAATGACTTACACCCTTAAATTAGTCAAATACAACTTTATTAACCTAAAAGTCTTTAGAATGCCTCTAGTCTGTTGATACATATTTCCTTAGTAATGAAACCAGTAGGTGCACGAGGAGTTTACCTTCATGAAAATATACCTATAGGGATATTTCAGTCTTGGGGGAAAGTTCCAAAGTCTCGGCCTCTCAAGGAAGCAAAGAAAAGGCATTTGACAACCAGGAGGCTAGTAATTGCTAGGAAAGAAAGCAGTATTATAGTATACAACATTTTTATTCCAGTATATAAAGTTTTGATGCCTTAACCTCTAGAGTACCATGCATTACTCTAGTCACTGCATCTCAAAAAGAAATAAACAGAAAATAAGCCTATATAAGCAATGGAGAAAGGTGAGAAAGCCATTCAAGGGCAAAAAATGGCTTTAGGATGAAGAGACTGTAGGCAGACCAGGACCTTCCATTTCTCAGAAAAAGCAAGAAAGAGGCAGAATATGTAAATAACTGTAAATGGATATGAAGTCTTCAGCAGTATGGAGAGGGTCAATACAGAGTAATTCTTAAATATTTCCTACAGTCATAAACTTACAGGATAACCAATATAATTTTTAGGTATCCAGCTCCACCATTAAAAACATGAAGTACTTCTAATTAATGGGCCATAAATATATGGACTTTAAACAAATAAAAGAAGAATCTCTAGAGATCTTTTAAGTTTGATGGTCTAATGAAAATTCTATCTCAGAAAATTCATGATCTACTGAGAACTGGCCGATAAAAGTCCCTCTGTGCTTCCCTGTTTATTTAAGCTCTTCTCAGCCCCCCTGTGTTGCTGAGTATACCAGAGGAGGTTTCAGTGCCAGAGACTAGTGCTCTGAACAGATCTTGGCTCCCTCTTCTGGGAAAGCCCCGAAGGTTGAAGCTCACTCTCAGCATGAGTACACTTTGGGGAGAGACATCATAATGTGAGGCCATCCCATCCATGTGAAAATGCTCAACCTCTGAGCTGCCTCTAGTTCACAGATGCTAAAGGATGATATTTTTGTCTCAGCAGTTCACCACAACCAAGCTCTAAGGTCAAAAGCTTTTTCAGCAATACTTCCCTTAAGTTTCAGTGAGTAGCTATAACAAATACCAAATCAGTGAGCTCAGTGAGGAACCATTGCAGCCATGTGAAATATGAAGTGCCTCAGGTATGAAGAGGTTTTATAAAGTGCTGATGCTTATTTGAAATTGAGAGCATCTTCTGTGACTGATAGCAAAAGAAAGCTAAAAATAAAATAAATAAAAACAAAACAAAGCAAAACAAACAAAAAGCCAACCAAATCTTTAAAAGATTCTAAGCATGCTGGCAGTCAAGGAACATGCAAAAGAGAAATTGAGAGACTGAATGAGCATGTGAAAGAGAAATTTTGTAATGTTTGCTAAATACACAGAAGCCACATCTCATCAGCTGAAAAATGCTGGAGACTAAAAGAGTATTACTTGGAATATTTTAAACTTTACTACATTCTTCTTTGTTCCTAAATAACTTAGACTTTTCTGGTGCTTACAGACAGTGTTGGAGATAGGATACTGGGTTAATAAACCCTTGGTCTGTCCTCATATGACCATTTTTATTGTCATAAATGTCTTTTCAATAGAAATTTCAGCCCTGTAATTTGGACTGAGAACTGAAGGCTGAAAAGAAGTCCTTAAAGAAAAACATTGAAAAGATAATTTGAACCTATCAAATTATTATCTTCCAGTTTTATTTACTGCAGTATGCGTTTTACAAATCAACAATAATAAAACTTAAAAAGGCAGGAACACAAAAAATGAATCAATATATTCTAAAAGAAATCAAAGTTTCTTTAAAAGAAAAATACAGTTAGTTTAGTACTTCAGCATTTCTACTGAACCTTTTCAAAGAAAAATTCATCATGTCCAGGCTTTCAGAATATGGTTCAGCAGCAATATCTGACAGTTTTGTGAAGCTGTAGTTCTTGTAGAAATCATTTAACAAGCCATATGTGCAGAAGGAATGGCATGCATCGGTTTGCAAAGCTAGGGCCTGAGTTTTCAAGCTGGAACTTGATCTTGATCAAATCTCCCTGCAGCTCTCTCCAACACCCAATAATAAAAGCTTCCAAGACTTAAAAAGATTGCAAACAGTCTTTGATAAAAAAATGTTTTAGTAGCTCTATAAACCTGGAGGTACTGAAAATACATCTTGGTGTTCATTGCATGCATTAGGTACTGCTATGTTAATTGAACCTCTTTTAAAAATCTGTCATTATCATCACCCTGTCTACACCCCATCCTTCCTCCTCCCTTTCTTGTCAAACAGCTTCATGTGAGAATGAGGTCAATATTGGGGTTGTAATAATTTCTTCACTCATTTCACAGGTACACAGAATTTTTCACTTGGCCTCACATCTAAGTACTGGACATGTTTTAGTCTGGTTAGATTTCAAGATGAGATGCAAACTGCTCTGTAGAGCTGAGTCACATTCTATCTGAAAAAAATATAGGCATCATAATAAAGTAAAAAGGATTAGTGTCTGAAAAGTGCCACTTGGTATCTATATTTTTAGCAAACTTTTCAGGATTTTTTGATTCTTTTTTCTACATCAAGGACTGTACCCTCCCTTTGCCTCTGCTAGATTTGCTGGTGTGTTAGATGAAAACTATTAAAATGATGGAATATTTGCGTTCAGTTTATTAACCCAGATATGGGCTACTTAGTGACTGAGGATTGAAATCTGCAGGGAAGAACTTGCAATGGTTTTAGTCAAGAGATGGTTAAGTTTCTGATTTTTCCTGTTTATCCCTAGGTGAAAATAAACTGATAGGGGATCTCTTAGTACTGGGCGGAGCAACACTATACGGCATCTCCAACGTCTGTGAGGAGTATATCGTCCGAAATCTGAGTCGAGTGGAATTCCTGGGAATGATTGGACTCTTTGGCTCCTTCTTCAGTGGAATTCAGCTGTAAGTGAGCAGGTTTGAGCTCCAAGATCATTCAAATAAGTGCAACTGTGGCCTCCACTGAGGTACTCTAACCACCTCTTCAAAGGTAGCCATTTCCTGTGAGGAGCAGGTGTCCCCTGATTCTGGAATTTGCAATGGTTTTCATATTTCAAATCAGTAGATTTGAATAATAACACAAATTTGCTCCTAAATAATTAAGGGACTGATGACCTTTAGAAGTCACTTGGGGAGGGAGAAGACACATCCTACCATCTTGTTGCTGGAAGACAAGCAGATACTTCATGTGTTGATCTGATCAATAACAAAATCTACGACCTCCTCTGGTTCTGTTTTGTATTTTTTAAAAGTCATTTAGATTTCTAAACAGGTTGAGAACATATCCTGTCAGAAGGTATTTTAGTTGTTGGCTCATTCTCTGTAACTACAATATGGTATGGAAGAAATAACAAAAAAAGCCTTTAAGAAATTGGCCTCTTCACTTCAAAATATTTAGTAGTCAGGTAATTGTTGCATGGATCTACTGAGCCCTGTCCGTATCCACATGCACCTAATGAGCATCTCACCTACAAGTTAAATATTTGGAGGCGGCTTCCAGTGTGTGGCAGTACTGTGACTCATGTAAAAGTAACCATGCAAGATTGCTGCATTTTATGCAGATGTGTCAGTTGTGCTTGTCACACAGATTGTTAGTCCAAAATTAATTTCTTCCCTACATCTCAGCTACTCAGCTTCTAAGAGCGGAGGCAGATTTTAAAAAAATGACCATCAATTCCCACCTAATTACTTCCATTTCATTAGCTAGAAAGCTTAATATATTTATGTGGGATCTAAACAAGTGTTTTGAAATTATTTATATTAACTAGCTGCCATACAAGCAGTTCCCTTTTAAAAATATAGCATGTAAGATCACTTAAATGTGTCTAACACCTTTGGCTAAAGCATTCTTTTATGTGTTCGTGATAAGTAGATACTAACTGATTCTGAGGGCATCAAAGCAGTGCCCTTGTCTTGCTCTGTGTGTGTAAACTGTCAAGTACATGTCTTGTATTCCTGAATTTAATCATAGTGCCATTACTCCCTCTTGACCCGAGCAGTTAGTCACAGTAGTCATAATAGAAGGTTGTTATTTTGGTCAGGTATGATTTGCTTTTGAGAAGTCTGTGCTGGCTGTTTTCAGTGGTGTCTTCTTCATGTTCTGTGACTGGCTTCTGGGAACATTTGCTCCATAATCTTCCCAAAGGTTAACACAAGGCTGACCAGACTATAGTTTTTGCTGTTTTAAAATGGATATTGCATTTGTCTCTTTTCAGTCATCAGGGATCTCCTTCAGTCACCACAACCTTTCAAAGATCATTGTCATTCCAATTTTTCAGTGCCTCTGGCATCACTAAATGGCCACTTCTGGCAAAGTTGCTCTTACCCCTCTTTGTTTCACAGATGACAATGAATCACAATCCATAACATATTGTTTTATACTTCTTTTGTATTGAATAAGCAATAGTATGAAAGCAATGTTCTAACATTTAAGATATATCAAAGTTTGTTTGCCAGACCAAGAGACATTGCAGTTTGTTTTCATCATATTCTTCAGGAATTGCTGATAAAAGGGACATATGTCTTATGCATGCAAAGACACTTATAATTTAGTTATTTTGCAGACAAAATAGTATTATTATTCTGTACACAGTGTTAGATTTGCCACATAGCAGCAGCAAGCAAATTAGAATTTCTGGGATGCAAGTCTCTTGACTAGATTAATCTGGAAGGTGCTGAGTTCCTGCAGTTTTACTATTAGGCTTGGTCTTCCACATGCCACCTTTTGTACTAGGTTCTTTTTTTTCAATCTATGTAATTCTGTGTTTTATACTTGCTTAAAATAGTGTCCAGACCAGCAGAGTCCTGCACAGCAGGATTTATCTGGAAATCACAGATCAGAGAAAATGGTTACCTGAGTGAAGACCTAGCTTGTCTTAACTCCGAGGGTCTGTTTGCCTGGAGTGGGAAGAGCTGACTTGTTGCCACATTAGAATTTTATGGATCTGGGATTTTGATTTTAATGTACAATACAAGATTTACAAGATATTGAAAGTGGACTTTTGCAGGTTTGTCCATCCCTTGCTTTGTTTCCTGACTTTCATTGCTGTGACTATTTGGTTTCTTTCAGGGTGTAACAAATTACAGCATGATTCCCAAAGCCAGCCTGTGATATCTATTTATTTTACACTGCAGAGCTGCTCCAAAGTGTGATAACTCAGATAGATACATTATTAATCATTAAAGTTCAAAAGCTTTCAGAATATTAAGTCAGAAGAGTACAAGAGGATTGAACATTTTTGGGGATAGGCACATAGAGCAGGTATATATAGAGCTGCAAATAAACCAGTGGAAATTGTATGCTATCACATCTGATTACTGCCCTGAAGACCTTTCAAATACACACTCACAAGGATTATGCCAGAGTGGATTAGCAAAGTCTGATTGCATTTGGTTCCTACAGAGACTTTTTGTTATAAGGTTATTTATATTGTTTTGTCCAGCATTTGAATTGAATGAGTGGAAGTAATTTAACTTCTGTTCTTCTTCCATCAAATTTTGCCTTCTCTTCTCTTTTAGTGCAATCATGGAACACAAAGAGCTGTTGAAAGTTCCCTGGGATTGGCAAATAGGTAAGAAAACACTTCACCTCATTGAAGATAGTTACTGAAGGAAGCGTGGAGCCAACCAGTGTTTGGGGAGGCAAGCATGAAGTTTCAGAGGAGCCAATGTTTGTGACTTCTCCACCAGTTACTGCTAGAGGTTGAACCACGTCTCATGACTGTTCTTGAATGATCTGTCCTCCCGTTGCAGCATTATGCCTTCCTTGCACCATTAGGTTAAGCATATGAAAGCTGTAAGATAATTATTCAGACAGTCATGAAGTAAAACAATAATGGGGTTCTAGTTCTAAGATTCAATGCAACACTGGGATAAATAAATGAGGTAGTCAGTAAGAGCCAAACCTTTTCAATGAATGCCAAAGGAAGAAAATGGAACCCAACAAAAACCAACAACAACAACAAAACAAAACAAAAAACACCAAACTGAAATGTACTCTCAGTGCATATTATAGCCTCATAAACTCATTTCCAAGGGAACATTTCTGTATGGCAATGGTTAATTGCTTTCCAAATAGTCTTGGTGGAATATAGCTGATGTGTCCTTTAGACAAGTTTAGAGAGTGTTGTGCCCAGTGAAGCTGTTACTACTGCTGCTAAGCAGTGGGTTGCATTTTCCCATTGCCCTTTGGAAGCTGAGTTTATGATCTAAGACTCCCTTCTAATTAGTCCAATTAATTATTTGCTTTAAAAGCAAATCAATATGTAGGAGAGTACCTGTAATCACTCTTTCACTATTTATGAACAATAGAAGAAATAAAAGAATACTAGTTCTACAGAGCTGACCGATAACAGGAGATTCAAGCTTCGGCAATCCCCTGACAATAGCTTATTACCTAGTTTCAGACTGAACTTCAAAATGACAGAAGA
The DNA here is from genome assembly GCA_038380795.1 of Pyrocephalus nanus. Lineage (NCBI taxonomy): Eukaryota > Metazoa > Chordata > Aves > Passeriformes > Tyrannidae > Pyrocephalus > Pyrocephalus nanus. The sequence continues at coordinate 49,923,868 of CM076260.1, forward strand.
GCGCAAAAGCAACTGATTATGTGGGAAATCCCTGAAAAGAGGGGATACAAGTTATGGAACACAGTTGTTTTCTTCAAACTTAGTTCACAATTTCATCTCATCATTATAATCCTAAGTGACAAATCATTTTAAAGTATCCACGGAGAAACACACTCAACTGTGTACTTTTAGTGTATTGGCCTTCTTTAATCTGAAATAATTAGCATAATTGCATCAGTGTTTGCTTATATTTCATGATCAGGAGCTCAGGGATATAATTAATCTGGTACTGATGGAATTAGCAGTGGTCACAGTGAATTAATCTACTATCCATGTAAATGTCATATATACTTCCAGGAGAGTTCTGTTCTATCAGTGAAATGTGCTGTTAAAATAAGGTCTTACTTCATCTGTGATGCTGTTAAAATGTCACTGAAAGTTACTCACTAAATCTGAAGAGTCCTTATGCTTCATAAGGCTGAGATCATCTTAGCAAAAGCATCATAGGTATGTACTTGTTTTGTTAGAGCAATAACTTGAAATGCTGGATTAAATAGTGACAGTTCTGTGTAGTTCTTTGTTATTCCCTGGCTTCCCCTGTACTCAGTGTAATTTCCAGTGCATTGGAAGTGATACAAGGTTGTCAAGTAGTGATTGACAAAATCTGTGTCAGGGAGTTCACAGCCTTGTCCTGAGTAGTTATCCACTGCGACAGAGTTAAACCTGCAGTCCAGCAGAGTTAAATCATCAGCCTATTGAATGGGGGTGATAAAGTCACAGCAGGCAACCTAATAAATAACTCAAGGTGGCCTGTTGCCATCTGCTGTAATTGTGCTTTTAAGAATGGATGAGCTACCTTTCAACTAATGCAAATGATTTTTGAATAAAAAGATCTAAAGCAAATCTGTTACATCTATCATGTTTGAAGCAGGCCGTGGTCCTCCTGGTTTTAATTTTGGAAAATTGTGATTCAGTGTAGCTCTGTTTAAATCCTTGAAGGTTTAAGTATTAATACTTGCTGACAACCTGAGTGAAAGGAGAATGATTATACTGTTCTGACTGAGTGGTTTCATATGAGACCATGACATGTTTTGTAGTGATAGATGAAATAGTAACAAATAAACTCACATCAGTTTTATTTAAGAAAAAAAACAGTTTGAATCTCCAAGGAAGTGCCCTTTGTTACAGGGGTTTTGAATATTTCTGAATGGTCTTTATTCCAAGACAGTGTGAAAAATCAAGACTGATTCCATTTCATACCAATTAAATGATTGCTTTTGGAGTGAAAACGCAAAGGCAACACTCCTGCAACATTCAACCAGCATGTTTGGGAACTAAATCCGAGTTCTCAAGGCATGTTAGTCTTGGTGGTGCTTCAGCTATTTTAGAATAGTCCCTGGGGGCAGATCCTGCCCATCTGTGTGAAGATACCTAGTCTTGAGAGACAGAGAAACGCTGAGGGACTGTGGCTTGTTTGGCCTATGGAAGAGAAGTTACCTACAAGGAGGTTAGCAAAAGAACTGAGCCAAGGTCTTCACAGTGGTGCATGGCAGGAGGAGGAGACAACCAACAGAAGCTGAAATGAGAGATTCAGACTGGATAAAAAGAAAATCTTCTTCACGTTGAGGACAGGCAGGCAGCAGAGCAGGTTGCCCAGAGGGGCTCTGGAGTCTTCATCCTCAGAGTCTTCAAGCTCAGGCTAGGCAAAATCCTGAGAAACACAGTCTTATGTCACAACTGAGCCTGATTTAATCAGGGCTTGAACTCGAGAGCTCAGAGCTCCCATCTGTCCTGAATCAGCCCATGATCCTATCATCCCAAGTGCCTAGTTTAGACAGTTATGAGAAATTCACACCCAACCAGGCAAAACTGTTCACCTTACTCATCCGGGTGAACACAGACAGATGAGACAGGATTCCTTCTACCAGCTTTAGATACCTGGGATGTAAACTTCAGGTTTAGTTATATAGACTCTTTACCATCCGGAACAATAAACAGGCATGATACGAGTCATACTGTTGGTGTCTAAAAGAAGCTGAACAGTCTGCACTCTGAATTTTCCCAGTCTCTTTACTGACCACCAGCCCTCAGTGTATATCCAGAGTTAGATGTAATGGATCCCACCCACAGGTGCTTTCAGTTCAGGAGAACACCAGCACACTCAAAAGAAGACAGTTACGAATTATGAACTTTTAAGGGTATAACACAGATTGGCTGATAAGCAGATCATTACAAAAGCACCTCCTGACTTGCCAGCTTGCTTCCTTCCAGGGCCTGCTACAGGTACTTGGTGCCAATGACTCAGTGCCTGTTTAGACACAGTTCCCAGTGCCCTGGAACTGCAGCACTAGAGGCATTCCCAAGGCTCTCATTTGCACTGCATGGCTACCTAAGGAGGCTGAGGCTTCAAACCTTTAACTTAAAACAAATTTTTAGTCTGAAAATTGGTCCTCTAAGAGGCAGTATCTGAAAATTGATCTTATTTCCAGTTTGCTCATTGTCACCAGTAAATGCCACCCAGTTGGTGGATATTACATGTATTTTTAAGCTGTAAATGAAAGGCCACTTTATGTCTGATAGAACAGCTACAGTTTAAGCAATTTTCTACTGGAACTTAAATGCCCTTTGGAAAAGAAGCCTGTGAAGTACATGTAGTTGGCTGTCAAATAATGTGAACATCAAGGCAGTACCATAAAATGATACTGTTAGTTGCATGCATAAGCCAGCAAAGCACCTGAAAATGCATATTAAATCCAGACTGAGTACTGGAGGCTTGGTGGACCAGCTGGTGATTTGCAGACTGTACTTTGACAATGCTGACTTCAGGTCCAGAATGGCTTCTGTGTCTGGAAGAAAAGCTGACTTAATGCTCCTGTATGCAAACAATTTCCCACTGACCAAAGCTATGCTCCATTTGATGCAATCATTTGCCTGCTACAGAAGAGTTGCAGAGTTTGCATAAAGCAGCTTTCAAGCACTGACTTAATTCTGTTTGTTACCACTACACAATACACACCTTAGAAATTTGCTACCTGTTAGTAAAGTTGTTACCATGATTCTCCATATTCTGAATGTAAACACAAATTCATTATCATGCCATAACAAATATAGACACTGATAGTTCATGACTGCTGTATTTGTTTCAGTTGAATGCACACTTCCATTTAGATGCTTCTAAGGGTGTCAAACTATCACAGCTGATTTTGTACTTTAGATAGCTTTTTTTAAAGAGCTTTTAACTAAGTGGGTCTCCATTCAGATACAAATTATATGGGCTTTTTTTGCCCCTTTCAGGACTTTGGCAATCAGATTTTCACAACTTTTAGTCAATAACAACATCTTCTGAAGAGCTGGCATGAGTCTAAATTTAGGCTTGTGTACATATCAGCTGGGAATTCTGCAGCATATGGCAGCCTAAGAAATATCATTTGCATGACAGCAGATGAATAAAGTGTTTGCTAGTTTTTTAACTTCATATTGATTAACTTTCCTTGGGATTTGTCAAGTAATAACTGAAGCAATGAATTCTTTCCCAGTAAGTTATTTAGGTTTTTTAATTAATTTAGATTTTTACTGTAACGTATTTTTATTATATTAGTGTCTAACAATCTAATTTGTGTAAGGCACTCTGTAAAAATGTAGCAGGAAAGAGTCTCAGCTCTGAAAGTTTTTATTAAGGAAACCAGATAAAAAGCAATAGAGGAACAGAGGTGCAAAACTATGAAGTGATGAGTCAGTTCTGGTGGCAAAACAGGACTAAGGCCTCTGACAATAACCATAACCCTCATGCATTCATCCATTTGCTCATTAACTCCTCTGCAAATAATTTTGCATGCAGTTTTTGGGTTCATTCCCAGAAAATACTGTGTGCTCCATCCAACTCAGCTGAATTCAGAGTTGGGGACATTCAGCTCCTTAAGAGACTAGATTTGATATGTCTAAATGGATCATTTTGTCCAAATTTATACTGGACTTGAGGTAGTCGGCATTACTACAAGACACCAATTTAAAACAACACTGTTGTTACGGAGACCACAAAGGACATGTTCACCTCTGCTGATACAGTTTTCACTCTCTATATGTGTGTATCTTATTAATTTGAATGTTTCTTTGAAAAAGCATCATTCTTTCTTTTCTAAAAACCACAACTTTCTTCCTCCCAACACAAGTCATTTCTGCAGGCTGTGAAACATCACTTTTGCTTCTTGTTTCCCTTCTGCAGGCTTGCTGTATGTTGGCTTTAGCGCCTGTATGTTTGGCCTCTACAGCTTCATGCCAGTGGTCATAAAGAAAACCAGTGCTACTGCCGTCAATCTCTCCCTGCTCACGGCTGACCTGTACAGCCTCTTCTGTGGACTATTCCTCTTCCACTACAAGGTATGGAAATGGAAATGACACATGTATTTGGGTAATATCAGCATGCACGAAGAAACATCAATGCGAAACAAGGAAACAAAAAAAGCCTCCAAGCTTTGCTAGATATAAGCAGTAAAAGTGGAACTGACTCTTCTACTTCAGTCTTTCCACACCAAAACAAATTTTATTTTATGATTATGGGTTTTAAAGAGAGCTCATATGGTCTTTTTGTTATAAGATACCTGTTCATCAGCCACTGTGTCATTAATTTCTACTTACTTATCTTACTTATCAACTGTTGCAAACAGACCTAAGGTGGCAGCACGAAGAGGACTCTTCCAAAATTCCCATGGATATTTTTTTTTTTGCCTAAGAACAAGATTGTTTCATTCGTAATGATTCTGAATTTGTAACTAAATTGTTCATAAATTACATCTTTCTTGTCAGCCAAACCAATGACTTACCTGTTATTGTAAATGCAAAATGTGCAGCAGATTTGTGTTGAAGTTAAACTTTTACCTCCAGGTCCTCTAGTATTCAAAACAACCTGTTGTACAGGACCCATTTGACCTTCAGTTACAAGGAATGGCATTTCAGTATTCACAAGGATCTCCCCATATGCTCATCACATGAAAATAACATTGGGGTGCTGGAAGGGATTGCTCTGTACCATCATTTATTCTTATGCATGACATTACTTGATAGCTAAAATTGGGGCCAGAGAAGTAGGTAAACAAAAGCCTTAAAATTCTGAATATCTAACAAACTCAAATCAGCTTGTGTGATATTAATGGTAACTCAATGAATCTGAGTGAGACAGTGAAAGTTAAAAGCTTCAGAGTCGAACACAAAATTGCTTTTCACTATTGTCTTTTATTTTGGTTTTATAGTTTCAAGAATTTTGCAGAGAGAAGAAAAGCAAGAATAGAAACAAAAAATTGACCAAAAAACTCAATGTAGAGGTTGTCTGCTGCTTTACAGCTCTTACTCATGATGATTTAGTTTCTCTTTCTTTCTGCCTCACACTTCAAACCCAAAGTGTTTGACATTATGTATAAGCTGAAAGTTATCTCCTGTGAATAGCATTATTTGATATCCATAGACAAATATATTTAGTCGTGTTAGTCCACTGTTTCTAAGAAAAATTATGATATTTCACAGCAAAAGATAGACAAATTTAATTCTGAAAACAGTGGTGGTGGTGTACTAACAAAATCAAGCTTGGTTAGAGGAAGAGACTCAAAAGGCAGCAGAAATTGGACAGCTCTGTTCTCAGCATTGCTTGAACCTAAAAAGAAAAAAAGGCAATTTTGCAAACAGAGACTTGAAGTTCAGACGTTTGAAAGGCAAAAGGTGCATAAAAGGTTTCAGTTTTTCCCTGTGCCTAATTGTTGGGTACTTTAGCAGAGCCAGGAAGGCAGAATTTTCAACCTTCCATACCCCTGTCTTTCTACAGTAAGTGAATGTCAGCTCTCGACCATAGTGGCACCTTGGTCTCCCTTTAAGACTTGTACTGAAAAGGTGCTCAAGAGGAGAAGGCTCAAAATGAAAAGGTTTTCTAGTTGAAAGCATCATCTCAACATGTGTCCTGATAACCTGGTTGAGTTCCACATCTAAAGTAACTGGCGATCCCCTCTGTCCCTTACTCATCTGATTAGAAAACTGAAAATCTCATTCTCCTATGGTTAATGTATGTATGTCATCTTCCTAAATTCATATCAGGCTCTTACTTAAACCTACTTAGATTTTTTACTTCCACTGCTGTCCTTGGGACACTGTTCTGGAACATCATTTCTCCAACAGCTGTAAACCTTATTTCCAGCATAAATTTACTTGTGACTGATTTTGGTCCATTCTTTCTGCTAAGAGAATCCATTAACATGAGGAATGCCCATCTCCATTTTAGTCCATCGGTACATCAGTAGAGAGCAATCATATTGTCTCTCAGTCCCTAGTTCACTAATCAGAGCAAGCCCTTCTCTGCACCTCATCTGTTTGAGTTTTGTCCTCCTTGAGTCAGTCCCTGTAGCTCAAGGTTCTGGTGTGTCCAGCATCTGGTGCAATGCTTTTGTCCTGTTTCTCTAGGAAGCCTGTTACCTCTTAGAGAGTAAGCCTGTATTTATATTTTTTCATCACTGCACTTCTTTTGTGATTTGTACTCATCCTGCAATCCATACAACTCACGTGTCTCTCCTTTGTTCTTCCCAGCTGAAGTGTTGATAAGGAGAAGACCTTTGTCAGGACTTTGTGGAAAGGCCTTTACCTGAAACCTCAGCTATCAGTATCTCCTTTCATACCCTTCCAACTTACGTTGCAGAAGAAATTGGGAGAGACAGTCTATATTCATAGATATCTAGATTTAAAAGTCCACCTAGTTGTTTGGTTTCTTTTTCAGTTATCATGTTTTTATCCTTATTTAGATGACCTCCTCCTTTTCTTTCTGGTTTACTATCAGGTAGCCTTTTATGTGAGGAAGCAAAACTTTGAAATTAGCAACTTCCACTCAATAATGAGGTCTAATGTGTTAGCATTAAATGTTCTAAATTAATTCCTCTCCTAGGACTGTGTACACTTACTTGTTTTCTAGCTTCTAAAAAGCTGTTTCATTCCTTGCCCAGCTGTACATCTCTTCCAGATATGCAGCTCCTTCTGCTTATTGCTGCACTGGCCAATGAGCACAGCCCCCTTCACTGGGAAGCAAATGGTTTTATGCTGAACTAGGATCAACTGAGTGCTTTAGTGCCCCTTGCAGAATATAATTTTATGAGACTTTCAAGGAACAGTTATGATTTTTCCTTGTGCTGCTACTTTTATCACCAGACAGGTTTATTGCACCTATAGCAGTAAATCTATGAAAATCCATGGAAAGTGCAGGAAATGAGTTTAACTGGGCTTTAGAGCCTCTGAAACCAAACTGAGGAGAAGATTGTCTTTGAAGTGTTCTGATTCATTAGTGTTTCATTTTTATATAATACAGAGACCTGCTACATCGTTACATGCAGGACAGTGAGTTTATAAACAACTGCATCTCTAGTCTTTCCCCACAGGCAGACAACTTCATAGCGCATTGAACAGTTCCCAGGCCCATGGAAGCTAGAAATACAGCATGTTAACTGGACACAGCTTGATGATGTACTTGTTATTCAAGATGTTAATTGTTCAAATTGTTATGGTGTTAAAATGTAATGATAAATCAATTTGAGACAGATGACTAGATTGCAATGCATCATTCTTAAAATAATCCATGTCATCCAAATAAAAGCTGTCTTTTTAGTTCTTCTGTAATCAATAATTGATTCCAAATATTCCAATAGACAGGGAAATGTTTGGCCTCTTTGATGGCTGAGTATTGACCACTACCATAGCATATAAGTATATGAGTCCATATCTTCAATGCTTTTCTTTTAAATTCTCACCATATTGATGTTTTATACAATTTTTATGTTTAAAACTTTCCTAGCTACCTGTTCTCATTTCTCGTTCTTAAGCACAAGTAACAGGACTGTCCTTCCTCTGTCAGATACTGAGATAGTTGTTCTTTGTCATGGATACATGGACACCAGTTCTGGGAAATTCAGGACCAGCTGTCCAGGTGTACAGAGTTGGAACTTTTGTATAAATAGAGGGAAGATTTTTGCTTAGGAGTATTGTTTTTTACATTTTAGTCTCAGCCTCAGCTTCATTGTTATGTGAGCTTTTAGACTTCACACTTTTCTTTTGCAAGCTATATGGAGTCTTTCGTTGTTCTAAGCAGACTGGGTTCTCACTGAATAATCTAAGCACTTTATTTTCCACCAGCTAGGGCATGCATACTGATTGTATTCTGCACCAGTAGGTCGAGTCACACTGTATTATATCATTGCCTAGCAAGGCAAGCACAGTCAATTATATTATGCCTTGGCAAATTCATTCATTATTTTATCCAAGGCACAGCTAAAAAAATTCAGAATTTCTGGATATATCAGCAATTCCCAAATCAAGAAAATGCATGTATTTAATAAATAAATCAGGGAATATATCTTGATTTAGAATCTTGGAGAGTATCTATGACAAAGGACTTAGATACACAGATAAACATGATACTCAAAACCTTGCAGGACCAGAAATCTGAAATGATGCTAGTTGAAACCTCTTTTGCTGATACTCTGCTTTTTAAAGTTACTTTTCAATGCCAATTCTAGCAGCATTCCTCCCAATGGAAGGGAGAAGATGACAGCCTTCCCATCACATCAAGAAACAAACCATGAAGGAGACTGGGTTTTAATCTAATGGAGAAGAGAGGGTGCAGTATGGGGGAAATAGGTTCCAGGTTCTTTTTTTGCCAGCACAGATCCTAAGCAATGCCTGTGAATTGGGGATTTACGTAATCGTCACTATGGTGAAATTGCCCTTGCTGGAAACAAAGGAGAAGCATTAGGAGCCTCCATTAAAATCATGTGCTTTGCCATCCTGATCCAAACCAGTGAAGCCAGTATGAGCTTTTCTGCTGTCTTCAGTGGGCTTCAGTTCATTTCCCTAAATTAGGAAAACCTTCCATTTGAGGAAGAATCTTTTAAAAAATTCACAGTTTCATGACTATGCAGATTAAACCCTTGCCTTACTGTGACTCTATATGCTTCAGACAGCCCTGGGTCTTATTCGAGCAGGATGTCTGTGCTTCAGGGGCAGGAGTTAAATAAAATTGATCTGATGTGGGGGAGGACTATTTGTTTATTAGTTTAATTTTTCTTTGGCAGACATCCATAAGCATCTGCGAGACTTTTCCCAAAGATCTGACCAAACTGAGAAAATACTTCCAATTATGTTCTCGCTTTTTTTAAAAAAGTCTAAGCTGATGTCAGGAAGATCCTTTTCTTTGCTTGCACTTGCGTGGGTACTGACACCTACCTATTTTAGACTTCGACAGTGAAGTTGTCAGTGGTGCATCATTATTTCTAGTAGAGCAGGCTAAGCAACTGTTTTTTACACTCTTACTTCCTCAGTCATATACTTAAGGATATTTTCCTGATGAACCTGGGTATGCAAGCTGCTTGATCCATAAACTTTCAGTTTGAAAGAAATTTAATCTCACAGGGCTTTTATCCTTTTCAGTATTTCCACAGTACTAAATTTTCTACAGTGGTACTTCCTCTCAGCAACTCTGTTCCTGTGAAGCTGTACTGTCTTCATGGCTTTCATCAAAGCAGCATTTTAAAAGCTTCTTTATCACATTTTTTAATTTATTTCATTAGTTAGTTAGTTGAATTTCCTCTTCAAGATTATAGTCAATTAGAAAACAGTTTGGTGTCTATATTTGAAGAGCTGCCTTGAGGTGGAAAGGAGTTAGGTGTGGTTTTGGTCTGACTAGAATTCCTGTGACAGAAAGGGCCCCATCCACTCACCCTTTATGTGATGGTGCAGGATGCTATACAATAAAAAAGCTATGAAGTATAATGACAGAAAAGAGTAGAAACTGGAAAATGAAATGTCTCCCACCAAGATGTTGCACAGCCTGACATATTTTTAACCACACAGCACAGATATGGCAGCTTTTTGAAAATACTGCACTGTTAAAAGGATGTCTCTTCCTTTCACACAGCTATTTTGCAATAGATTCATTAGTTGCAAAGCATGAATAGTGAAACAGGGATACTCACTGTTTTGAAGCCATCAAAAAGAGTGTAAATGATGTGGCATTCATATTCCAGAAGTTACGATAAAAGCTCCAAGTTCAAATATATTTTTTCAGATACTCATCATAAATGTCAAGTTTTTTAGGTTGTTTTCAGTGCTTTTAGCTTGGGATTTTTTTCCTTTGGTCTTACGTCAAAAGACTGCACACAACAGAACTGATTTAAAGTTTTCTAGCAAATTGCATTTTTGTTGGAAATGCCTAATTATCAAAACAGAAATGCTAAGTGAAAAAATCTTGATTTTAGAATACTCCAAAGGAAACACACACATGCCCATTTTTGCTGTGTGTAAATTTTGAAACAAATCCTTTTATGGCTCAGTATCGCATCTTCTTGCATGGCTGAAAGTGTTAAAATGTTAAATTTATAGAGATAGTGAGAAATAATTAGGGAGTTGGGGTAAGGGCAGTGGGTGTGGTAGTAATTCAGGATGCTGTTTCATTTTGTATGTAGTTTGAAGTCACAGCTGTCTGCAGTCAGAAGAGTGGATCCCACTAATCTCTTCTGTCCCCACTGCTGCCCCCAGGCTCAACCACGCTTCAGACACATGAGCAGTAGGCCAGCCAAAGGAAGGCAACATCATTGTACTGGAATATGCAATGGTATCCTTATCTTTAGCATATGGCTTCCATCTGTCAGTCATTTTCATTTGGGGTAATGATTTAATATTATGAACTTAAAGATATTCAGAAAGCTGAGTGTCATAACAATGGGCTTTAAGCACTTGGAAATGAGTAACAGTCATCTCACATTACCTTGTTTGAATTAGTTTTGTGTTCCAATATAAGGAAAAAGTTGTTCAGAAATCTCTTAAATATACCACGAAGATCCTCATGAGGTTTAATTCTTACACTCTGAAGGAAATAAATGGTGTTTTGGGAAAAGAAATGGAAAGTCATGTGGAAGGTAAAGGGGAAGTTCTTATAATTCCTACCCAGTATTAGAGAGCAGACATATTAGAGGAAATCTTTTGTTATTGGAGATAATTAACTCTTGAATGATAAATCTTCAACAAAAACCTATCCGTTTTAAATGTGCTGGTGAGTGCTGGCTGAAAAAGGAAATTTGGGGGAGCAGAGCAATAAAAATTTATACTGTCAAAGAACAAGAAAGTGGATTGAATTAACATCAGAAAGCAAAATATATTGTAACAAGTAACTACTTTTTCTGTATTACAAGAAAAAGTGTAGACAGAAAAACATAACAAAGACATTCTATTAAAAGAGCTTGATCTTACTGACAACATACTTTTTCTAAATTATGCTCAATGAATATGAAAACAAAGACCAAGAGGCTACGTTTCATGAATACTTGTGGAGAAATAAAATTTAAATGAGAACCTCAGCATTTCCCAAGAAAACAATCCTACTTTTGAAGACAAGGGAGTACAATGAGTGTGTTGAGTTACATACCTCAGCAATAATTTGCAACCCAGAGGAGACAGACAAAAGAAAAAAAGTAATGAATTAGCAAAGCAACAGCTGCATTCAAAAGCTTAAACAAGGTTAAGTAACAGAAACTCTACAAAGATTTTCAAATTGTGATTCTTTAAACTGAATGCTATTTCTGCTTTAACATATGGACACAAAGGCTAGAAGTTCCTCAGAGATGTAGACAGAATCATCTTTGAAAGAAAATAGTAAGAGTTAAATGCAATAGCTCCATTATAAATTTGGAGATTTTTTTATGGAATTGAGTGTGTCTTTATTTCAAGAAGTGACCAGAAAAGAAGGTAAAATATTTAGGAAGTGTGCTAAGAATTATGTCTGCTGTCTGCATGGTTTATAAAATCTGTTTTGTTAACTGACTGTATTGAACTTCTCACTCCAGTTGTGCCTCCTACCAGCCAAATCAATGGATGCTACAGACATACAGGGTTAAAGCATCCACATGAGCTTCTATTTCCTACCAAAATGGAGGAGTGGATTAATAGGCAGACATAACATCAGTCAGAAGATGTTGCTTCCACCTGCTTTCAATCTAAGCAGTAGGGTTCAAGCCCATGATATGGGAGAGCTGCTTGTCATCAGCACTGCTGACAAGCAACTTCATTAGCTGGAGTAAACTTCTGGAATTATTCCCACCCATCTACATGTATTATGTTTAGCAAGCAAGAGTGTTTAAAAGGCTCATAATGGTCTGAAGAAGATTTGTAATAGCTTTGACTGAAAGTGGTGTGAATTTTATATCTTGAGGACAACTTGCAGGGGAAAGCTCCACATGCAACTGGACAAACTGTTTAAAACATTGTTAGAAATAAAATAGAGAGAAAACAAACAATAAAAATAATCACCAAAGAAAGCTCATACTGTGCAGGTGAAAAAGAAATGGTGTGAAGTTGAATTACTGTAAAAGATTAACCAAGCTTGGTAATGAAGAAGAAAGTGAAACAAACAGCTAAAACTTTTTGTTGTACATGAAGAGAAGAAATAGTTTCAATATGCAAAGACAGTGGAAGCCAAAATTAAACAACCTTTAGCTTGGCACCAAAACAAGAGTGGGACCTTCTGTCATATTTAGTAAGGATGAGTATTAAATTTGAAGACAATACACAATGTTTAATAGAAAAGGAAATTACTAGATCAGAGGTAGAAACAGAACACAGTAGTCTGAATACTTCAAAGCTTATTAATATAGACAGTTGGAATAATTTTATATGGAGTAGGCAATAAACTAAAAGCAGCAGTAGACACCACTGAGAGGTGGTGTCTAATTAGGGACATGGAGGTAAGTGGAAAATTGGATAAAATGCAACTTGGTTCACAGAAGATAAATAATCCAGTCTAAATGTGATTTCTGTCTGATAATTTAACAGATTTTTGTAGATAAAAGTCAAATGGTAGATCTAATCTGTAAGGCTTTTGAACAGTGCAGCATAGAAAATTATCAGTTAAGCTAAAGGAGAGGATTAGTGGTGTAAAGACTGGAAACTAGGTGAGAAACTGGCTAATGAGGATAAAGGGCAAGGCAGTGTGCTGAGAGAGAAATAAGTGATGGAGGTCCCAAGGAGTTGATCTGACGACCAGTCTCGTATAGTAACTGTACTAATGGATTTGGCACCCTCAGTGCTTCAGTTGGAAGAAGAATTAAAACGATCAGGCGGCAAGAACTGGCTGACATTGAAAAATGTTGTGAAGCAGAGAGTGCGAGGTAATGTCTTTGGCAACAGATGGGAAGAATCTGAGCACAATTGTGACAAAGCTGTTTCAAAATTAGTCTGTCTAGGTATTTCTGGTATTGATGGAGAAGTGCTAATGCCACAGGACAGGACAACTTACCACCTCAGGACAGCACTTTGCTAGCAGTAGAAACAGAATTTTTTGGTCAACTCAAGAGGGCCAAACAGAGCTTTTTCTCTTATCAGCTCCAAAGCCTTGACAGAGTAACCTTGGTTTTGGACACATTGAACGCAATTAGCCTTATATACAGTAACAGAGAATCAAGTACAGCAGACAGATGCTACTATAATAAATACTTACACAAAAAAGCAAAAAGACACATGGCAACTGGCAGCTGATAGAGCAAACCAACAAGGAATTTTGAAAGGTAAAAGGGGGGTGGTGAAATTGATGTTATAAGTTTTTCTGTTGTGCTTCTCTTCTTTGTATTAAGGACATTTAAAGGACAAGTGCTTTACCACTGTCTTGCCAAATGATTGATATAAAGTAACCAGAAATTAAGCCCTCTTATCACACAGTATGGATTCTCACAAGACATTAGAGCAATGTAATATAAATGTTTTAACATCACATAAAAATCTCTTCCCTACGCCGATAAGATTTAAAACAGATTGCAGGACTCATTCTACCTTGCACTTTTTAATGAGACAGACTGCTGGTACTGCAGGGGTACTGAACACAGGCTCGTTTTTTTCTCCACATCTGATATCAGAGGCAACAAAGGGAAACAGAAGAGAAAACAACATTCCCATCTCCCTGGCACTCAGGAAAGGAAGAGATGCCATTTCACACAAACATTTTGCCCTAACAGGCATATATTTGGAAAGGACAGCCTATTATTATTTTTTTCTAATGATACTGTTTGAGAAGCATGAAATCATGCAGATTTGTGCAACCCAGTATTTGCCTTACAGCTGCAGAGACTTTTCTCGAAATGCTATCCATTTTCTCTCGAAGTTTGTTTCATTCCACCTTTGAATTCCAGGAAATCTATTAAGTTTCCCAAATTTTAACAGAATTTGTGGTGACAGTTTTCCAGTGACTCCTCCTCATTTTTCTCCCACGTAGGTAACCTCAGTATCTAAGAGGTAAGAAAACTTGGGATTTTCCCACTCATCACTGTCTTACCAGTTAAACTGTTCCCTACCAGCAAATACTATGTAAGAACTGGAAAAGAGGGTGATGCTGTATGACTGAAAGCATTGATCACTAGATTTTTCCTATAGTAAAACATTCAAGCAGTAGAACAGGATCTTTGAGAATCAGCTGGAAAATACAGAAAATGTGTCATATGATTCCTTCACATTACGGTTTCCATGCAACATTTGCAATTCAGTACAAGCCGCAGTAATGGGTAGTATTTCATCTGAGTTATTTCATATTGAGGGTGCAATGAGGCATCAGGAAATGAGGAGTATGGCCTTTCTGCCATGCATGAAATGACAGGAAAAGCTTCCTTGGGCTTCTGTGTACACCAAATGGCAATGAGGCCAGTGTCAGGTTTTCATTGGCGTTCAGACAAGCCAGATGCTTCTTGCTTTGGATTCTGACTGGCATGAGCGACAGTGATGTGTTGACACATGCCTGTAGCTCAAGCCTCCTTCATCCAACAATGATCGAAGACATGGAAGAACTAGCTACACATTTCGCTTTGCATTCTAGCTGAGTTCAGAGGGCAAGATAGGACTGTAAGTCACCACTTAAGACTATATCCTCATGGTTTCCCTAAGAAATAGCTGGAGGTCGTTAAAGTGTGAAGATAAATCCTGCCTGTAGTAGATGGACTTGCTGCCCAGACGTTATCATTACTGAAGCTGTCCAGCACCCCTTGGTACCCCTCTCAGAAAGAGAACCAACACTTCTGCTCAGGCATTCCAGCTTCAGCAGCTGGCGAGCTGAGAAGGCATGCTAATCTGTATCTCAGTGGTTTGGATCACTTTGGAGATCTCCAGATTAAAAATCTCAGAGATCTGGTAGGACCTATATAGGTTCGGGTGGATTAGTTTTATCTGTTCAAATACAGCCTGGAAAACTCACAGCAGCCCTTCTGGTGTGTGGTGCCATTTGGGGTTAAAAAATAAGGTGTTTCGCTGTTGGTGGTTGCTCCAATTTCTGTTGATGACAAAGCAATATCATAGATACTGCATAATATATAAGCTTAGTTCTATAGTATGTTTGAAAAGATGTCTATGTATTCCTGGGAAATACTCTGCCCATAACTTCCACCTGGTATCAGTGATCAGTCAGTGGTCAGGTATTTACCTCTCACCCTTGAAGGTAGACAGGAGTAGTTGAGACTGAACCAGCAGATCCTTCTCCTCACAAAGAGCAGGTCAAACTCTGATTCCCAAAGGGACATCTTACTCATAGGCTGGGACAAAAGTAATCAGCAATAGTTTGAGTCACAGTCCTGATGTAAGACAGATTAGGTCAGATCCTCATGGGTCTGATCGGAAGGAGTCATCAGAGAGCACTATGAGCTATGACTAGAATGCTGACTCCCGTTTCTATTAATAAAGTAATAGGGCTGTAATATCCAGCTACGCAAGGGAAAGCGCTGTGTGAATTCATAGCTCTCAGAGCCCTCCCCCATTCTGATACTGCTGGTGGCTGGGGAGTGTGTGCATCCCACAGCACAAGTTCTGCACTTGGTCACAGTGAACTTCATTTGCTATATTGGGAGTAAAAATAGAAAACTGTGGAAAGAAGCTCAGCCTCTTGATCAATTTATCAAACCGAGTGGAAACGTCTGTTTGCTATATAAAAGATAATGAGAGAAATTTGATTTTAAGTCCCTTCACTCAGCCTGCTCAGGTATTCATGTGTGAAATTACCCAGGGGAAAAAGCTGTAAGTCAGCGAAGGAACCCCTGTTGGCCTCAACTTTGATAGGCTATGCAGCATATGCTAGAAACTGAATTAGTCTGGAAAACAATGAAGCTCATCGCACTGCACAGACCCACTGATGGGAATAAGATGGTGGGGGGAAACTGCCTGTCGGGAGAGCATGGAGGGTGTCAACAGAAATGGGGGACTTCCGGGATTCCACTTCATATGTACATTTTTCCCTTTCTTCATCAGTGTGATTCTGAGGAGATCACTTTTCTCTGAGATTTAAAACTTGAGTTAATAGACCTGATTTCTTTATGCATTTTTTTGTCAAAATGTGGAGAACTGCCAGATGAGGTAGAGAAAAAGGTAGTTATTCCATTTCGTGCTTTGTCACTGAACATGTAAAACATGGCAATTATAAATTTTCAGTTTTTACTATAAAAAAAAAGAAGTCATAAAAAGCACAGTTGGGTTGCCATAGGCTAGGAGCAGGGGTTCATATTACCTACCAAGAGATTCAGTCTGTGGCTGATGTTTTGAAAAAAAAAAAAAGGAAACTGGAGTTCTGCAGCTCCAATAGTCTGCTCCTGCAACTATTCCCAGTTCAATGGACTGAGTTAAAGAGTATTTGGATTTTCATAACCATGGTAATAATGGTCGTGATCACTATCATGATGTCTGAGCGAAAAACCAAAATTATCAAACCATTGAGTTTCTTTGTCTGTGTGAGCTTTTTTTGCAGACTCACATCTGTCTTGTTTTGTCACTTCGGATATTGCTTTGCCCTAGTGTCAGTGGTTACATAGATGTGGACATCTGTGACAGTCATAACTCCTTGTATGCGGCTTTCCCTGTCAGGAGTCAGTCAGTCAGCATAGTATTTCGTAGCTGTAATACAGTGATTCTTCCATGCCCTTTCTTCAGGCTTTCCCTTCTAAATTCATGATCTCTGTACTGAAGAATGACTCGCTGTCTCCAGACCCAGGCAGCAACTTACTGCCTTCTAAATCATTTTTCTTTCTATCTTTTTTCTTCCCACTGTTACTGTCTAATCACTAATCAAGACAATGAAATCAGATGCACTCTTGGTTCTCCATCAACAAGTTTCTTTTGCACCCACCTTTCCAAGTGGGTTACTTTAAAGCATAAGAGTCTCAAGAGGAAGGAGTAGAAGTGTTTTACCCCTAATGATTTAAGGATGTTTGAAAGACAGATTTCACATGGAGTGATAATAAGAAGTAGAAGATAAAAACTAGAAGGGAGTAAATTTTGAAAGTTTTAACAGTTCATTATGGATTTTTAAGGATCCTAAGTTCTCAGGTGCCTTTATGTTCATCTGCTTTATTTTAGGAATCTTGTGATGCTTGACTTACTCCCAAAATGTGTAATTTTGATTCACTTACGACAAAAAAAGCTGTATATAAGCTACATTTTGTTTTATAAACTTCATCTACACTTGAAGGTAGCACTGTAGGTATGTTTGGGTTCTTTTCTAATGTCAAAGAATTTGTGCATAGATAACAGAAAATTAAAGTGATTCCACCATATATTTTCTGTGATCAGCTGAACCTTACTGCTGCAGGGGTTTTCTGGTGGGATTTTGCAGTAGTGAGTGCTGGAGTGAGGAGCAAGACCCCTATTCCTGCAACTAAGCAATCAGATGCCATTAGCTCTTCTGCTAAGCCTGGCTAGGCAAATGCATTCAAGTACTGGGTCCCTAAGGAACATCTCTTAGATAAACACCAGAAACATCCACTCACCCAGAATCAGTGCTTGTTTTGATAGACTGAGCAAATCTTGTTAGACGTTATCGTGATGCATTTGTCTAGGTTTTGCTTTGTATGTTTATCTTCAAATTGACAGGCACCTCAAATGTGCCTTTTACATGCTTAAAGTTAATGGTAGTTCAGTGTAAGATATTTTCACCACAGGTACTAAATAATATCTAGAGAGGGCATTTTTTTTACGTTTTCCTAAATTTTTAATGTTTGTAAATATCATTGTGTGATCCATATTGAGTACTAGTGGTTGTGAAAGCAGTTATAGGCACCCAGATATCACAGCAGAGCAGACGTGGTGAGAGCTGTAGGGCTGATGTAACTGTTTCATTTGTCTCTTCAGTAAGCTTCGGCAGATGCTTTTCACATTAGTGATGAAATCTGAAATGTACTTTCTCTGCAAATGAGATCTCTGCCTTCTCCTCAGAGAATGATATCCCTATTCCCCATTTTTATTCTGTAAACTCATCTTTATTCTATAACCAGGTGTTATTATCTCTTTTAAATAGGTAAGAAACTGCAGGTCCTCTAAAATCATTGTGATTCACAAAAAAAAAAAAACACAATGGAGGTTAAAAATCATACCCAATACTCGAGAGTGTTAGATCATTGAACTAAATGACAAAGTCATCTGGTCTCTCAATAAGCTTCATGATAAGCAGGTTTATGTATATATGTACCTATATGTGTAGATACAAAATCTATAGTGAAACTATTTAATGATACAGAAACATGAGTTGGTTTTTAGGTTGTTTATGGTGTGTGACACTCATTAGCTAATCTGAGCTAAACAGTTTCTGACCATGTTTCTCTTTGAATAGCTTACACTTATCCTGTTTAGCACGGAGGAAAGAAGGATTTGGAGAGACATACAAATCTGGATATTTTAAAAATATTTTTTCTCAGCAGATATATGTTTCCATAGAAAGTGAGAGATAAGTCAGAAAAATGAAGGACAATATTCTCAAGTAGATTTTTAGTCAGAGAGAGGAATTATATGCCTCCTGAGAGCCTGCAGTTGTGTAGACAGTAGCAATGAAAAATTATCTTCCTCACTTCATTTTTTAGGAATAGCTCTTCTGCTGGTTTTGAATGTGTTTCTTTTTTCTGTCTCTTATTAGTGAATCTCAGTGGATGAGGTTTGCAGATCAAGATAAAAAAAACTCCAAAACCTACATGTAGACAGCAGTATAGTGTGCCTGGAAATCCTATCTTCAATAAAATACAAAGATTTCAACTAGAGTTTGAGGAATACAGTACAGTGTGTTCCTTACAACAGAGTTTGTATTTGAAAAAACTATATCTTCATCTTCCCATCACACTAGTGGATTCATTGCGGTTTTAATAGGAGGAAAATACCCATTGATTTCAAAGGGTTTTGAATCAGCCTGACAGGGTATTGACAAAAACCAGACATTTCTCATATACCTGCAGTATGTGTTCCTATATTAACCTTACTAACTACCCTTCTACTTCAGTGTGGCAGAGAGCTGATGCAGGAAGCAATTCAAACCTGAACCTTGTTTCTAAGAAAGATAAAGATGGAACTGTCATAGTGCTGTCAGAACCCAGATCTATTTTGAACTAGCTGTGCACAGATACCAAAAACAAATGATTCACAGACCTTTGTTTAGATTTCCCCAAGCTATGTCCAAACCCTTTCTCCCAGGCTGGAGAGCTGCCATGAGGGTGGACACTAGGATGGCAAAAGAACTCGCTGGCAGGAAGCCCCTGAGAGAGGAATGAGAGGTATGGTCAGGAGGAGGGGGATATGGTAGAGCTGGAGTGACGAACTGAAGTGAATGTGAATTGATTTTGTCTGGGCAGCTCCTAGAGCAAGAAAAAGAGCACATTTAGCTGCTGGAAGCCCCACAGATTCCTCACAGCAGGACACAAGGCAATCACAAATCTGGCTGGCACTCTTGCTATGCAGCAGAGCAAGCCAACTGGCTGTCTGGGGTGAGAAATTCAAGCATAAGGTGGGAATAAAGGACAGTGGGAAACTAGGGATGGGAAAGGGAATGCATTTGGCTCCTGAGTTTTGCTTCAGCTTAGACAACCTCACTGCTGCCAAGTGATACTCAAGTTTAAATGCAAGGTGAAAGAGGGGAAGAAAGTGCAGAGAGCAAAACTGAACTGTAAATGGAGGGGGGAAATCAACGGGAAGCTGCTTTGATATTATGGACTTGAGTTCGATTGCCACCTGGGGGAGATCTAAGCCTTAACAGTTCTACGAGACCTCTGTCACATGGAAGGAATCCTTCAGCTGATGCAGGGTGAGGCTCAACACCCTCTTTGTGACTGGTGGGACAGCTGGATGACTTAATCAAATTGTACTGCCAGCCAACACAGGAGGACCTGTGACATCCCTGGAAAAAAACTATTAACAGCTGATGAAAAGCAGAGCTGTTTCTACCCTCTGATCCTTCTTACATGTTTTTAACTTGTCCCATTATGTTGCTTTCCCTCTGAAACATGCATACTGGATGTGGGAAACATGGGTTATGTGTCCAAAGATTTCAAAGATGCTGAGGATTCTGTGAAAAGGCCAAATGCATCCTCAGGCAGGAAGCTGGATGGAAGTTTTGTAAGTTTATGAAATGGTAACAAATTAACGTCTCTACAAAGCCAGCATAAGTAAAATTTGTTTTCTCCACAGTGATGATTTCTTTAGGTATAAAAAACAGAATTGCTAAAAAACTTCCACGGTAATATAGTCCAGTCTGTCCATTTTGTGCCATGCTAAAGGGATCCAGAGGAAACAAATGGAGCATCTTTCCAAGCAGAGTCAGTCATGACTAAAAAACACACTTGCAGACACCTTCCTGTAAACTAGTCAAGTACCTTCTGAAGCAGCTAGTAACAGGTTGCAGCTACTTCATGGTCCCCAAGTACAGATTCCTGAAAGTTGCAGAATACAGGCACTTCTGAAAGTCTCACTGAATACAAATCAGCTATGTCCCCAACAAGCTGGCTGTGCAATTTGTCCGTCATGGTTTCTCCCACACAGCATGCATGAAGAAATAATTTGCAGTCCAGGATCAGGAGACAAGTCATATGGACTTAAAGCCATTTTTGTGCCCCCTCCACTGCAAGAACACAGTATCTGAAACCAATATCCAAGGGTCTTTGCTTTTGAAACCCTGCCTTTGCCTTTAGTTTTATCTGCAAGGACTAACAGATTGTCAGAAAGGTTCTTTGTGTTGTATTTTTAGTCCAGACACGAGTCTCCATATGTCAGGAAATTCAGTCTGACCTCTGATCTAGTGAAGCTGTGCCAAAATATGTGTACTTGAGCTTTCAGTTAACTGCCCTCCACATTTACTTTCAAACCTCATGGTGTCGACCCAGAGCATGTTTCACAGCAGAAGGTCATCCTGTCCAAACTCACATAACATTTTCTAGCATCTACTTTCTATTCACAAGCAAGAGAAGCTGCAGACAAGCTTTTAAAGTGCCTTTATTAAAATATATTTCTAAGTGTATATATATATGTTTTAAATGCTTATTGAAATGTTTATTTAATGATATTTTTATATTACCTACAGCATGTTATACTTCACAGACATGTGGTTTAGCTGTAATCAGATTTGTCCACTACCTGTCACACAGTTTTAGATGATGGTACCTCAACACTGGAGCGAGAGAAACTTGGACTAAGAGAAGTACTTGGCTTGTCTAAAAGCACAACAAAATCAAAAACAGTTTTGGATCTGTAACCACAACCCAGCTTTCCCAAGTCCCACTTGGAACTTAATATGCCTGGCCCATGGGAAGGCACCAGTTAGCTCTTGGTTATGGAGGACAGGGGAACTGATGGGAGTAAATCAACCTTCGAAGAGTCATTCCCATAAAAAGTCAACATCCAAGTGATAGAGGGTTTGTTGTGTGCGGTGCATTCCAAATCAAGGATCTGTACCTACCCCATCTGTGGGTCTTGATGAACACAGGGTGATTGGTGCTGTGTCTAATGACTGTACTCTAATGTCTGCTTAGTTTTCAGGACTTTACTTGTTGTCGTTCTTCACTATCCTTGTTGGGCTGATGCTCTACTCCTCCACGTCCACCTACGTAGCCCAGGATCCTCGGGTGTACAAGCAGTTTCGAAACCCTTCAGGACCAGTTGTAGACCTGCCAGCCACTGGCCAGCTGGAGCCTTCGGTGACATACACCAGCCTGGGGCAGGAGACAGAAGAGGAGCCTCACGTTAGAGTTGCTTAAACCCAGGGCTGTTGATCACCTACTGACAGTGGAGCTCGTATATCCATTATCTCTGTATTGTACATAGAGAAAGGTATTTACCAGGTGCAGTTACACTGGTGAGCTGCAAGGTAGCAAATAATGAAAGCTCATAAAAACACAAATTATTTGTTACAGGGTGTTCATTGCAAGGAGATGCCATCCCTCGTTTATAATGCGAGCAGCATGTTTGCAATACAAACTGCTGTGTATGAATCAGTTATTGTCAACCTACCTGTGAAAGATATTCAATATATAAGATTAAATTACAAAAAGACATTTGTAGAAGGGTGTTTCTGCACCCACTGAGCGATATTATGCCTAAGCCACACCAGTTGTGGAAAAAACGCCTTTTTACAGCAAATACACTTTGTGCGGTCACTGTTAATTTCTCTCTAAGATTTGTTTGTTTGCACAAGACAGATGGGTTAGTTGTGGTAGCAGCAGCCTGACACATTTTTGCTAGCACCTTGGATTTGGTGAGGAAAATACAGTGAGTTCATCTGTGCTATCTGTCTAGTTGCCCTTTCTAGGTAATCTGTTCCATGAATCCAGAGAAGGGACAACTTACAATATCTGTCTCTATTCTAGGAATAGGTATAAGGCAAGCATTTTAGCCTTTCTATATTTGCAGAAGTGAAGTACTCAAGCATTGACCTCTCTATGATCCATGGCAGATTTCCTAGTGGTTGAGGTTCTGCATCAGGTTAGTTAGAAACTAACAGGGAGTTAGTTTCTCTGCAGTCTTGACTTAACAAAGATTACTTAATTTTTTTAAATTTTAATCTGTAAAAACACATTTTCTAGTTTCCTATGAATTGTACCTCTCCATGGTAAGATGACATATCGTGTGGATCAGGGCACTTATTTTAGATACTCAGTGCATTGAAGGCGCCTTCTGCTGTTCCAGTTTGCTTTGTCTCCTGTGGTTCATTATACTAATGACAGCTATTTAGAAATGTGTCAGTTTTTTACCAAAACCCACGAATTGTAAAAATCAGGAAGATTAAGTGAGAAAATCATGAGCAGAAAGACTGGACCATCTGCTGGTGTTGCTGCAGTAGCACCAAGGCATTCATACTGGCAGGGTGCAGCCAACTATTTTTATTAATTATGAGGTGAGCAGAAGAATTCAGCAATTTTCTTACATTCCTGGGGACATGTGAAAACAGTAAGGGTGTGTTCCATGCTTCTGTACACAACTGTACTTCTGCCTCAGGAGCCTTATCAGAACTGGGGAAATCTTAGTCACCATCATCAAAAATCCCTCTTTGCCTGTATGTTTGCTCTTCTGAGAGTCCAATAAGAGGAAATCATTATTTCAATATCCTTTATCTATTTTTAATTTAAAATTAAGGAAAAAGGGATGATCTTATGTCTAACAGATAGGTGAGGCATCTAGGAGAGCTTGGTTTTATTCACAGATCTGCCACATCTTTGCATGATCCTTGGGCATGACTTACCTTCTGTGTGGCTGAGTTTCCCAGTCTGTATATACGGGAATAATGATATTTTACCTACCTCACAGGGGTGCTATGGGACCAAGTTATATTAAAATTCTTCAGGATCTTCAGGAGGAAGGAGTTTAAGAAGAACATAATAGTGCTGTAAACACGGGTATACATTCATTGTATTTGAAAATGGAGTTTACGGCATGGTTGATGAATATTTTGCTTGTGGGCATAGAAGGTGAATTTGATTTGAATGTTATTCTGCTGAAAAAGACTGTCTCAAGTGAAAATGTAGGCCTTCATATTTTAAAAATACAGCTTACCCATTTCTATTTAAAAAAGAAGAAAAAATCAATCTGTACTCTGGAGATTAGAAAGGTCACACGGTTCAACCAAGCAGGATGAATTTCTGCTGAGGTAACATTCATCTTTTATAGACCTGTTCTGCTTTAATACAGAAAGAACTTCCCTGAAGCAGACTTGGAGAAGTGTATATATGCATAATATACACGAAGTGGCAAATGCCAAAATGCTGTTGAATAGCAGAAGTACGTGGTATCTTATTCTTGCTGTGGAGAAGAAGAGGTGATTTCTTTCCCACTGTGTTTAGGCTGTCTGCCACAATCCTGCTGCACCTGAGGGAAGGGTCTGCAGTATTGCTGAATCATGCCCAAAGCCAGCCCAAAAGCTTTGGTTAAGGTGGCTTGGTACTAAACTAACAAATGTATGATTTTTTTTTTTTTACCCTTCCTTCTGTTTATTAATCTTTTTAGCACTCATGTTTCCAAAATTTTTTTTTTCTGAAACCATTGAGGATTAAAACAAAAAAATACCCAAACAACAAAACAGAATCAGATCCCCACAGAAAAACAGAGTCCTTATTCTGGGGATATTAAGGAAAGTTTATATAATAATTAAAAAAAAAAATCACACAAGAGAGATTATGTGATACTTCAGGGTAAGATCCTTGGGTCAAGCCCTGTGAGAGCTTTGACTTGAGGTGGATTTCGTACCTTGCCCAGGAGCAGGGGCTCTGATTACAACCACCACAGCTCCCTCAGGTACCTGGAGGCGCACTGGTGGGCATCTGTCATCTCAGTCTTTTTTGCTACCTTTTGTACCAATTAAATACCTTTCTCTGAACGTTTGTCCCTGTGTTGGTCTGAGAACCTTGAGGATTGTGTGTATGTGTGTTTCATGTTTACAGTTCCTTCCTTTTGCATAACTATTTTGATTAATTTCCTTATTAGTATTTATTTTTAAGCCAAATGTTTGTAGTCCTTCGGCCTCCCCCTTCTCATTTTTCTTACACTAACTTGTAGATGTTTATTAGAGTCTTTTCTGAAACAGCTGGGCAGGAGGCATCTCCCAGCCGAGACACTGGGCTGGGAGTTTTTCTTTACAAGGGTTTGCAATCCCCAGGTGGCTGAGAGGTGTCACCTGAAGCGATTTTAGTAGGCTCTTTTAAAAGGCTCTGTTCAATGGGAATAAGTCAAGAATGTCTCAGTGTGCACTCTGTGACCAGCCACCATCCCCTGTGCTACTTGCTCAGGAGTTTGATGTGCGAAGTGGGGCTGCCTGTGTTTCCCGATAAACAAGGTGGATACTCAGATTAGCACTGATATGCCAGTGCTGGATGGACTTCAAAGGAAAACAGTAGTATAGCTTTAAAAGTAACTGCGTTGACTGAAAAACTGGGGTCTTGTGAAGGAAACCATAACTTCTGCCTGCTTGTTCTCTGCGGTGGGAGACCTCAGTACACACCAGCAAAGGCTCAGCTATCTAACCGGCAGCTACTCTCCGTGTTGCGTAGGACGTCTCTAGCTCTGTGTAGCTCCTTGCCTGAACAAACTGAAACTCTGTTATACTGCTGGCCCTGGGCAGCCCTTAGTAAGACTGATGTAATTTTCCGCTACCGGATGAAAACCTTCACTGGGAAACAGACCTTGTCTTTGTTCCAGCTATAAAGTTTCAAAACACACAACGATCGACCAAGCAATTGAAAATTTTGCACCACTGTGTCATAGGAAGACGTTTCAATGTATAGTGTAGAGATTGCTAACTTGTGCTATTAACATTTTGACAAGCGTGTAGTATCGTTTTCTTTCCTTTTTTTTTTTTTTAAACCATTTAGTATTCCTGAGCTAGCTACAAATAAAAATTTTACCCCATGGGTAGGATTTTATTGTTAAATGCCATAATAAAGCACACTAATCCTGACACTGCAGATGGAAGTATGAACCAAAACCAAAACCAGGCAAACAAAATCCCAACCCCAAATCCTGCATTGAAAAGCCGAACAAACCTTTCTCCATTTTGATATTTGCATGCACCTATATGGACTGGCTGTGGCAATGTAATGCCTGTAACAATGTTTTCAAATAAAAAAATAAATGCTTTATGAAAGCATGGTCGTTTGTTCCTTGCCTGTTTCCGTTCTGCTGTCTTTGCCTAAAGTGATTTTTCAGAAGAGTAAATCTTGACTGTAGGGCATAATTTTTCACTGTACTCAGGACTTCTTTCCCTTCTGAGGTGGTTATCTGCAACTGTTTCCTAGGTGTCTAAGAACACATGCCACCAGGTGTCCTCAGGTATCTTGCCTGGCCCAGTAGGGCTGCTCCAGAAGGATAAGGGGATTCCTGCACATTTTCTGTCTTCACCTGCCATTCATCTATGGCTGGCTCAGGTATTCTTATAGTCATTGCCCTCATTTGAGCACAAAAGCACTCTCCCCACTGCTTTCCAGAAATTTTTAATCAGTCTAAAATTAATCTGATGATATTAATCAGTCTGAAATTAATCTGGCATATGTTGAAGGACTTCCCTGGCAGAGGTTACTCAGTACCTGCCGCTGCCTTGCCCAGATCTCCCCCCTGACTGCTCTGCCTTGCACTGCAGCACTGTTCCCAGTGGAGTCCTGAAAAGGGAAAAGAAAGGATGGATAAAAAAATTAGGCACTGGGGAAAAGGAGTGCTGGGAGGAGCAGAATTAGGAAAAGAAAGAAAAAGAGGCTTTGACTCCTTGAAAGTCCACATGGAAAGGAAAGGAAAATCCTTGGTGCTTGGGAGCAAGGGATTTTGTGAACCTGTATTCATTCACCTGTAAGAATATTTGTCAGCATATGCATCTCTCCATCCCTCTGTGCCTGATGTCTCCATGGGAAACTTGGCATCAGTATTTCTCACATACTTCATTGCTGGGAGTAAAAAAGGGAATGGAGAGTGGTGAGCTCATTTCCAGTCTCTCCCAGCACAGGAGCTGCACAGAGCCCCAGACATTACAAAGCCAGCAGTGCTGCACCCATGTGCTGCTTGATGTCTGATTTTCCAGTGTGAATGTTTCCTAAGTTATGGAGAGCTCCAGAAACTGAGTTAGTGTGCATGGCTTTATCATGCTAACAGTTGATTTGCATTTTCTTCCAAATCTGCTCAAGAGTCTCTCTGGCATTACAAAATTATCCTTTTATTGCCTGGCTAGAATTCAGCCTGGGTGCTTGAGTCATATGCATAGTAATTGCTTGGAATTACCCTAAAAATAGATCATAAATAGGCATTAATGAATCTTTCTGTTCCTCAACCAAACATATTTTAACCCTGAAGGACACTCAATCAGCTTAAAGCTGCCAGTCTCCCTTTGTTTTTGTTTATTTAGAACTGGTTCTCCAAAACATTAGAAACCCAAAGCTGAATGCTTAACAGCAGTATGCTGTGGCATACAAATAAGGAAGCAGTGCCTTTTACAGTTAGAAAAGTTGTTTTATTACATCTGCTCTGCAATTATAAGCAGAATAATTGCCAAGGAAAAAATAAAGAAGCCAAACCTTTGCAAAAGGCAACACCTCTGTTTGCACAGTCTTAGCCTCGTTCCCACTGCAACTGCAAAGAGGGTACCACGTGCCAGCAATGCAGCCATGATGATAATACTGGAGTAGAGCATTGTCCATGTCATCCTTCTCAAATCTGAAGTGAAAAGTCAGTCCTCTGTGAAGTCCTTTTTGTTGTATAACCACACATTTGCTATTATTTGGGGGAAATCTTTTTTCTTATCCTAGAAGTTCCATTTTTAATTGAAAACAATGCCCTGAATTCCTCTGGTATTCATGAGGTCAGAATTTGTTCCTTTATGAATAGTCTGATGCTGTGGAATCTCTTTAAGAATACAGATATTGTCAATCCTAAATACTATACAAATATTTGTAAGTTGACACTAGGTGAAGTTGATTTTATTTGGATATATAAATTTTATTCTACTTAGATTCTGATTTATAACCTTGACATATAGTTGACTTTTTTATAAAACGTATTATGAACTATGCCCTCAGGCAATTGCCTAATGCTATGCTGATCTTAATAATGCATTATTAATTCCTTACTGCGAAATACATTATTTATACTAACTACAGCATTTTATTCCCCACATCTTGATAGTAGCAAACTCCTCAGATTATAACATAACTGCAAAGTTGTCAGTTTGAAATTTTCCACTCCTTCCCATGTGCAATATATATTCACTTGTCAAAAGCAAAATATTGGATTTACCATGGTTAAATAACGACTTTTTTATTCTAGATCTTACCAAAGAATAGAAAGATAATGAACATGTGCTGAGTTTACATGGTCACTGAGCACTGGAGCACTAAGCAATTCCACAACAGCACTAGAGATGCTTTGCATGCAGAATAGCTTGGATTTTTACAGGTGCAGAATGCCTGCAAGCCCATGGATCAGCGTTATATGAGGTCATGCATATTTAACTTCCCACTGCCTATAGTAGTTGGCATCATAGAAGCCTGGCTTCTAGCCAGATCCATAGAAACTAGCAATCAGCGTTTGCATGTTCTTAAAATGACTGCTTGCCTAAATGAACTTCCTAGGTGAGAGGTGGAAAGGGAGTGGACTAATCACAACAATAATCTGAAGAGCCTGATTACGTGACTCCCTGTGAGCTGTGGCTTGAATTATCTAATGTCATTCTTATATCACTAAACAGATTTCCACATGCTAAATAGGTCACACATGTATGCAACCACTGGAGTGAATTTCATAAATCTTTATGTACCCATACTTTGCCTGTGAGCCTACACTGTAACCAAACAGAAAGGGGAATATCCACAAAACAGTACCCACAACTTTGTCCATTTAAAACTCTTGCAGCAGATTGATTTAATAACTAAGTTGATGAGGAACATTGGTGCTGCAGGACTGCTTCGACTTTGTGTCCTCAGAGGACACCACCTCCTTTGGCCACACCAGCCAGCAGAGCATTTGAAAAATCCAAAATTTGAGTCTTTATTTTAGTACTGAGATTTAATACAACATAAAGCAAAAGGGAACAGGGATTGAAACTGAAACAGATATGTATTGAAAGAAGAGCATAGCACCTAGCTTCCTAGAACCTGTCCTCTGTTACACAATGTGTCTGACAATCTTTTTCCCCTTCGCCATCTACCAATCTCCATGGGGCCAAAACAACTGCTAAGCTCATCTTCACCCTTTTGATCTAAATTAGTCACACTCCCTTCTGAATCCCTGACCTAAAAGAATTCATTCACAACTTCGAGACCCATAGTCTGGCCCATAGCGTGTGTCCTCTGCCTGCTTGCTGACCTTGCATACAAATACCTTGCTGCTTTATTGCTGGTGTAGTCCAGCCAAATGGGCTCCTGGCCTCAACATGGGGGCTACTGGTAACAGAATATTTGAATAGGAGCATCTTTCAGTATCTGTATGAATGTCAGATTCCAGCCCCCCTTTATTATAATTAAAGATTTAAAATAAAAATAAAAATAAAATTAAAGTACCCCCCCTTCTACTATATGATATTCAGCCAATGGCATGCCAGTATGGTATGAAACTAATCATAAGAGATTCAAAAAACTGTGAGCATTTGTCTGCCATTTGACTTTAAGTGAAGGTGAAAGAGGGATGGATGATGGAGAATGAGCTACTGGTACCCTTCAGGTCTTTGGCTCTAACAAATCAGTAACAAAATTAGTCATATCAGGCTGTGAAGTGACATTTGGACTGAACAAGTGAGGGTAATCCGCATCATCCTGTCTTGTTAGAAAAGACAAATATGAAAAGCAAAATGCCTCTCCTGCTTGTAATTATTTAAATTATTAACCAAGATGGCGCTGACTATCCATTCCCATACACAGAGATTGACTTCCTCTCCTGCAGCTCTTGTTTTCCACTCCAGCCTCTCCATAGCTGGTTTCACTAAGGAAAGAGTTAATTCCATTTAAAAAAATTAGAAAAGAGAAAAATAAAGGGCAATGTTTATCAAAGTTATAACTGCTTCTCTTTCTCTTTGTACCAATGTCTCCTTTGAGCTACTTTTGGTACAGCCATGAACCGAGGCTGAGCTGACATTTGTCATCACAGGCTGGGAGCAGGACTGAGTCCTCAGCTCCTAAACCTCAATCTTCACTTCTACTGCAGACCTCAGTTCACAACAGATGGAGAGACAGGCCTAGCTGAGCTCTTTTTATTACCTTTGGGTGTAGGAGGAAGGATGTATGCTCAAGACAGCATGAGAAAGCTTGTGCTGCTACAGCTACTTGAGTTCAGATTTTGTGGTTAGATATAGGGCCATGCTCAGCAGAGCTGGCAGCCTGGCACCTTCCACAGCTTTACTTTAACAGGAATTATTGTTGTAAGATGCTGAGCTAAAGAAAGTAGTTGTGGCAGCTGCACTACCAATCGCTTGTCTCCACTGCTATGGGAGGATAAACATCACGGGTATTTTATTATGACAAGGGAATACTGATGGACTTTGCTTTGATTGTGCATCACAAAATATCAGGGAGAAGTTACAAGTTCATTAAAAAAGTACCATAGTGCTCCCATTTTAACTTGTGCATTTTTCTTGTGAGTTTGGCATCCTTTTTGCCCATGCATGGCACCAAGAGTTGTTCTCCACATCAGCATTTAAGACTAGGACTAAAATGCAGATACAAAAGTGCCAAAATGAAAAGGCATTGGGAGCCCAAGAGACTGTCATGAAATTCGGTCTTGCATCTTGCTCACATGGTAAGTGTTCCAGGCAAGAAGGTCTGCAGGGCCAGATCCAGACTCCTGCAGCCCCCTGTGATGCTCAAAGAGAAGGTTTACAGTTGTGAAAGGTAAAGCCATGGCAGTGGGGAAGAGAGGAAAGTGATAATTATGGACAGAAAGACAAAGGGAGTCTAGGGATAGAGAAAAGTTAGAGAAGGAGCACGAGTTGCAAAGGAAAGAAAGGGGCCATGGATATTTAGGAGGTTGGGCAGCAAGTGAGGAGATGAATCCCTCTTCCACTCCTCTCCAAACACATGCAGCACTTTCCCTGGGGGGTCCCATTTCCATACCTCCCATATCTTCCACAGTGAAAATAGAATAGGCTGCTCCTCCTTAGGAGCTGTACCTTGCAGTGTTTGAGTTGGATGTGTGCACACTTAAAACATAATACTGCAAAAACTAATGAACAGCCATTCCCAGGTATTCAAGATAGAAGAAAAATTCCTCAAGCAGGAATAATAGTTTGGAAAGGGACTTTATTTTTGTTGTCAGACAAGATATTCCTGTTGTCTTGATTTTGAGGGTTTTTTCCCCCCAAATGGTCCTCACCTCAAGCTGACTTTTAAAAACATTTATCAGTGTATGAGAGAACACTATTGCTGCATAGGATGTTTGTACTCTGTGAACATGAAAGATGGCCAGTTTGTCTGAGACCCATCCTCCCCTGTTTTTTCTATATTTCAGTGTTGATACTGGCTGTCTTCTGATTGTTCTTTGCACAAGCTGAATGGTAATTGGTAAGTGTATTTAAGGCACTGTAAGAGCAGCGCCTGGAGTTTGCCACTGACACTTTAATCTAATGAGAAATGCCAGGCACCTTCTGCTGGTTATTTCAAAATATTTTCTTTGGAAGAATATTAAGACTTAAAAAATAAATCAGTCTTGTTATATCAACATTTCTGGACAAAACAACTCCCAGATTTTATGCTCAACGTTTTCTCTTCTGCTTGCCTCATACTTGGCTTGCAGCAGAGCTGGGAAATAAATAAGTCGCTTCTTCCACTGCTCATTTTGCAGGAAGGAGAAAAGATGAGGGGAGAGAAATAAAGGAAGAAATACTGTTGAGGCTCTGTGGGCCTCGCGTGTGATGACTTAACCTCTGTAACTGCGGGTTCATCAAGCAGTAAAGCTGCAATTGCTATAGTCTCTTCCTCTCCATTTGCCTAGTGATGCATTGGAATCTTTAACACGAAAATGTAAGGATATGCATATTTCATAAAGGAAAAAAAGAAAAAAGAGTGAAGCAGAACATATGAGAGGACACTAAACAAAAGCTTTTAACCACTAACCAAGAACTACTTCAACAAGCAAATGTCACTAAAGTATTTTGAAAAAGTAACACAGCGAAAATACTTGGGCATTCTGATTTCCATTAAAATGAAAGGTATGGTGAGCAGATAATGACCCAGACAGTCTCACCATCCATTGAAGAGGGCAGAAGGCGTACTCCTCAAATGGAAGATGTTTGTGCAGAACTGTCCTCACGTTTCAATACCACCTGCTGGGAATGACACCATGTCTTCCATAGGAGCTGCTGTACCTCTGAGGCAGTGACATTTATCCACAGTCCCACAGAACAGATCTTTCTTTAGGGGTCCTGCACTTACAGCTGGTGACATGAACTTGAATTTTCTATGTGCAGAGGTGATTTTCACTTTAGTAATTTAACATTCAACTATTTGTATTTATATTACCTACATACATGCAAATTTTTTTTCAGCCTGTTGAGGCTGTAGCAAGTGATGTTTGTTTGCATACTGAAGATATTTGGGCTATCCAGCAGTGCTTCAAGAGAAAGTATATTTTCTTTGTTTCTTATAAATACTAAGACTTTGAAATGTCACATGGAGAAACATGTAACTAGATCTGAATGCTTCTATTATGCTTGCAGAGCTATACATAAGAGCTTATAAACAGCAGAGCTGTATATACGGCACTGCTCCATGTATCTTATGGGTATCATTTATACTATGCCCATTTGGCTTCATACATCTTTTTACTGAAGCAAGTGATCAGTCCTAATTCTGAGTGATGGCAGAGCCAAGTCCTGTTTCTGGGTCTTGCCACTGTGGTGATTTAATAATTTAACCTGCCATGATTCAATATCCATTTTTTTTCTGTATATTTACCTCACTGCTTGGAATATAGTTGGGATATAAATGTCCTACATTTTTAAAGTCCTTAAAGGACTCAATTGAAAATGTCAAAAGGAGTAAGTATCTGAAATATGTTTGTCCTTTTCCCTATTTTTTATGGCACGAGTTTTAAAATTTAAATATGGTGTTGTGTTAAAAAATAATGCCAAATGCTGAATTTCTCTTCCTGAGGTTTCCACATTTATACCCATTTCTCCACTGAATGTATGGTGTTCTATTGTATTGTATTTAAAAATAGGAGCATCCTAATAGATTCTGCATTTAAGCAGAAGGGCGAACTGTGGCAAATATGCACAGACAGATTATTCTTGAAATGCATTCCTCTCTCGAGCTGTCAACTGATGTTTCTCTGAGCCTTCTCATTTTGGATGCCTCCCTCCTATCTCAATCCCCTGATGAACAATGCCTTCAGGCATCTGTACACAAGGAATAACTTCTACAAAAGCTATTTGAGAGCAGACAGCTTCAAATTTTGACCTTTTCTGGAGGCACGTTTTGCAAATGCTGGCTGGGCAGTAGCTAATCCTCTTGCCTTCTGTTCAACTGCCAGGTGTTGCTGAAGCTTCAGGATGGCTCCTGCCTAGCTCTTGGGAAGATCTTCATAAACACATATCTGCACTTTCCCTCTTCATTTAACTAGCAATCCCCTTGACATCATCTGTCAAGTTTGGCTGTTGCATAATGCCCTAGATCTAGAAATTTTTTTTTCTCATTTGTTCCTTCTCAGTTTTGTATCTTATCCTCTGAATGCTCTTAACTGTGCCCCCTCCAGCTCTCCTCTAAGTCTTGGAGAACTTTGGTTGCTTTCTCTCTTCCTTCTGTGCCTTATCCATGGGTAAAGTTGTTCATATACCATCTGCCAGGCAAATACTCCCAAGTCTTTTTCTCAAGTTCTGATTTGTCAGACAAAGGTGTCTGTGGACAGCATTTTGTGGGTGATAGAGTGGCT
Organism: Pyrocephalus nanus; assembly: GCA_038380795.1. NCBI lineage: Eukaryota > Metazoa > Chordata > Aves > Passeriformes > Tyrannidae > Pyrocephalus > Pyrocephalus nanus. The sequence goes on from CM076260.1 coordinate 49,957,513, forward strand.
TTAGCCTTGCTCAGTCTCTTCCTACCAGAGCTGTTCATCCACGTCCTTCATTACTGTGAACAGCAATCCTGAAGTCACTGCACTGTTTGATGGGTTTGCAGTTTTGTCCTAAAGAAATGCTGCTGCTCATCTCGTTTTAATTAAAGTAGTTTCTCCTTAAAAGTTGTTCTTTGGGCACAGCACTTAAGAGATCAATTCCACTCCCTTTTCAATTGTGTTGCAGACAAGGAGGGGGAAAGTAATTACCACAAATGTCTCCAGCAGTAGAGGCTCCTTGCTGTTTATCACTGAAGTGTTGCATATTCAACTGGCATCGGACAAATGGATGTTATTTTTGTGTTCTTCTTGGTATAAGGGAGCTATTCACTTATTTCCTTTCAAATAGACCAGTCCTCTAGAACCTAAAATCTTGCAGTAAATAATGGAAGAGAAGTCTGTGTTATACTGTACAGAAAGAGAAGGAGATACCTTGTGTAACAATTGCCACCAGTCCCACTCACTGTCTCATGAGTTGCACTCATTCACACCCCAGGTGTTCACAAGCTGTCCAAGATCAATACTGAAAAACACCAAGAATTAGAATTTCAGCATTTGAGCTTTTAAATGTCTTGCAGTTACTCCATCCAAAACACTTTTCCTGCTCCTAAAATGAATTGGCAATAGCTTTCAGTTCCCTTTACTTAAATATCTATTCATTTCCTTGCCTCACCTTGTGAAAACTTTAGTTTGAGGACACTGTTGTGGGTTAATGGAAGCATACTATAAAGATCTGTCCATCAGCAGTTCAGTCTGAAATATTTTCCAACTGAGTGATTAAAGGCGGACAAGTGAGGGTCAAATCTGAGTTTGTTGCTGTTCACTTGTAATTGTTCACCACCCAGGAGCTGTAATGGGACTGTTCCTCACTATGGGATCAAATGGTGGCTTTTCATCTGCTCTCTTCTTCTTCTTGTTGGATATTTTTGCTTTGATGTCAAAATTATATGTCTTGAAAACACTATTCATTCTGTCAAAATAGTTAACATAGGGTTACAATGGGGGATTACAAATTCCAACAAGAGGTGCTTAATAGTAAGAGAAAAGTGCTTGTGCTGAATCTGAAGTTTTCTTTCTCCATGGAGATTACACCGCCGTGTAGATTCTCATTTTTTTTCCTAATGTTTAGGTTATTAGAACATTGCTGCCTGAAGTGAAAACTTATGCTGCAATTGAATTTCAGGATTTAACTTTTCAGTTCCAATTATTCAAACAGAGAATTTTTTCCTTAAGAAGTTCATGAATGAGTGCCTTATTGCCCTCTAAAAATGACTTGGTTTTAATAGAAATGCAGTAGAAAACTGAAATACTTAGGCGCAGAATCTTTTTTCAGGCTAGAGCCTTGCTGACAATTGACATTTAGATATAAGTCAACAAAAATTATTTTTCTGACTTTAAAAGTTAAATATGTATGAAAACCTGAGACTTACACAGCACCTCCTGAAAAATATAGCCTCTTGCATTTAAAAGTGATGCAACACCTAGTGTCTGTTTTAAACTTGGGTCTCATGGGACAAGACAAGGAGTACATTCTTTGTGCAAGAGGGTGTGTATATACAGATTTCCCCTCTTTCACTTCAGTCATGCGAAGTTATGCATAGCTCACATGCTCAACATGTACCCTTTAAGCACCACATAACTGTTTATGAAGGCGCAGAAACAACAAGAGGAGGAGAGAAGTGATGCACCCCATGAAAAAAGAGATGGAAGGGAAGAAGTGGTGGAATGTGGATACAGGCAGCATCTGACTTGGGAGCCAGAAGTGCTTTGGTGACATTTATGGCTTTCCCACACATCAACTCCACACAGATGTAAGGTCTAGGTTCCACCAGTTCTCTCTGGCTGGGGTTTCCACACACCCTACTCCAACAAGTCCCCAACCGCCAGGAATGGGATACCCAAAACACAGCACGGTGATGCCCTGAAAACAAGAGAAGGAACTGGACATACTATAGAATGCAGAAATTGTAGCTACACACATACCACTGTTAACAAGAGAGTTCTGATGTGTGCTCTGGGAACTGTGGTTGTAGCTAGAACATCACATCTGCTATCTGAGCTGTACAGTGTGGTCATGCTGCTCTTTCTCTTTTAATTAACAATGCTTATGGCTTGCTGCAAAGGTCAGTGGCTGATGCACAGGAGTAAGGTGTTAGTGGAGCTGTCTGTTGACTCTATCCTAGGTGTACAGATTACATTGCAGGGTTGTGTAGGGCTTTGGCCCTGAGTCAGGGGTTTTGACAGGCTGCTTAGACAACAATTTGCCATAGCCATTCGTGTCACTTTTCTACAGTGCGTATTCAGGACAACTGATGAGCTATCTTTTGCTGATGCTTTCCCAGCACCTCTGAAGCTGAGGGTTGAACTTCTAACTGCAAACTTATATTACATGTATAATGAAGCTTATGAGACCGCTGGAAAACTTTGGATGTTCCTCATGTTTGTCTTTTAGCTTCTTTTCCAGTACACACCCTTCAGTTAATTTCACTCCACAATAGCAACTGCTTCTTTCATAGAGTAAAATTTGCTGTTCGGTTTCAGATTATGAGAAAAACTTGGGAAGGGAAAAATGTTATTCTATGTGAGAATTCACTTTGATTAAAACAACAACAAAAAACCCCCCAAAAAACAACAAACAAACAAAAACACACACACAAAAAAAAAAAACTCAGAAGGAGGTTTAGATGTGTGCTGCTTTTTGTGATCATGCAGAGTGCAGACAAGGATGGTTTATGTACAGCTGCAGTAAGACAGGGCTCTGATCTCCGACTTACAAACAACTGGCTCTGGCAAATCTGTGTAATTGCAGGAAGGGTAAGAAGTCCTGAGTGACTGTCAGGAATGCCTGAAATGTGGGAAGATTGGTTTTGGGGGAAAAAAAGTCTTTATATAAGTAGGTAAAATGACACTATCTCTCCATAGCTGTGTCAGAAAGGCTTGACCCTCAAAGAGGGGAGATATTCCAAAATCACTGGCAATAAACTAATTTGCAAAAAAATTAGCCTGCAGGTAAATTTGTAATTATTACCTATCAAATTAGAATGGTTTTCTAAAGCATGATGAGGAAACCAGATTACCTAGATGGGTTATTTAAAGTGACATAAGAAAAAAAAGTCAAAAATAAAAATTGAAAGAAAAGAAAAGATAAGAAAATCTCTTTGATAAGACCATTCTGTCAATAACCTTGCTATCTCTGATTTTCAAGAGTGCTATCCAGCAACAATATTTGTTACTCAGGAGTCAGTTCTTCCCAAGCTAACTAATGCAGTATAAACAAATTTCACTATTCTGTTAACAAACGCAGTCTTTGTAATTTACCATTAAATATATATTAGATCTTTGTATTGGCTTTATTGGAAGCTATATTTCTTGAGATTCAACTGGTTTGGTCTCAAAAGCCCCAGACAGTTCCCATCGTGGAGATGTGTTCTATCTTTAACTTTATTTGCAGGGCTGTCTGGCTGGCAAAAGATTTCATAGTTACTAATTTTCTAGTTTAGATTTGAATTAGGGTTATTACATTTGCATCAAATGGAAATTATAGCTGCTAATCACATTATGTTCAGTGTTGTTTATCCCAAGATTACGGCTGTCAAAATAGATATTGCAATATTAGATTCCAAAGAAGCTGTCTCTAACAGTTGTGCTATGTATTAGTAAATGATAAACAGCTCGGATTTTTACTCCCTTGTTGGGGAAGCCTTTTCTGGCACAATTGCAAAATCTCATTAGAAGTCAGCACTGAGCTGTGATTTTCAGATTATGTGCATGGTGTTCACTGTATTTCATATCCCAATACAATGTTTGCCTTCCCATATTAGTAATGCCACCTCACTACTTCTGAGTTTTATTACATTGGAAAACTCTTGCAGTTTATTGAGGTTAATTATTGTTAAAAATAAAAAAATACTTAGACCCTAGTGAGCATCTGTTGAATGTGTGGAGCTGCTTCTGGAACTACACACCTGAGTCCCTTCATTCTGGATTCTTCCAACCATCTCTCTTTAGAAATAAGCTGGTGCCTGATCTAACGGGACTAAAAGCCCAAGTATCCTACTGCTACTGGCAAGACATCTTTTAGGGTAAAGTATTTTTCAGTGCAAGCAAATAAAATCAATCTTTAGTACATCAAGTACTTCCTTTGCCTTCTCAACTGCACAGTCAGTTCAAACGAGAGTGTACAATTTATGATCTTAATCAATATGTACCTCAGTATCTTGGAAACAGCTTTGAGATGAAAGAGCTCACTACATCTGTTTACACTCTGTAGTTGTTACCAACTGGCATCATTCTATCATAACCGTTTCAAAGGCTGCATAAGAAAGATTGGGGAAGGGGAAGGCAAAATAAAAAAAGCTGCAGACAACCCCATTTGAGTCAGGGTAGTTTATCTTCCTAAGAGCTCTGTCACTGTCAAGAAAGGGCAACTTCTTCACCTCTGTTTCAACAGTTGTAGACTCAGTCTTTCACCCAGCATGTATTATCTTGAAAAAGTTCCATAAAATCCACCTAGCCAAAATGTCAAAGGAACCAATGGAAGGTGAGCAACGGCCAACACTCACCTGCTGCAGAGCTCAGCAAAAAGCAGCACTGATTGCACTCAGCATCCCGTGTTGTGTGGGTGTCAGGAGAGATAATGATCAAACCAGCTAGGGACAAATTACTCCATTCTAGAGATGGGAGAGATGTTTGCTCCTTTGCTTTTTAATCTATGAATAGAGTTTGGGGTTTTGGGGTTTTTTTTTGGTTGGTTGGTTGTTTTTTGTTTGTTTGGTTGGTTTTGTTTGGTTTAGTTTTTGTTTTTTGTTTGTTTGGTTGGGTTTTTTGCTTGGTTTGGGTTTTTCTTTTCTTTTTTGTTTGTTTCTTTGTGTTTTTTTTTGGTGACAGTCTATTAAACTTTTAGGGACTTGGCTTGGATTTTAAGATTACTGGGAATTTAGAAATTAAAGAAATCTTTGAATTTGGGGGATGGTATCACCGAGAAATATTTTTAGAGAGTTTTGCTATTTTCAAGAACTTCTGATATATTTCCAGCATTTGGTAATTACTAGAGAATTTTTAAGTAGAGAAGTAGGACCAAGTGCTGTCTTCGATAATAAACCCTTGACTGTTTGCATCATCAGCACCGGCATTTGGGATTCTGTAAGCTGTGCCCACATTGTTTAATCTTTCATAATTGCATATTGGGCATCTGCACACATTTTACCACTGGTTTCTTTGAAGAAAACCCTCTTATGTAATGCTTACTGACCATTATTTATCAGAGTACATCGATCAGTATTTGTAACTGAAAGGACAAGTGAAGATGGTAGATGATTTCAGGTTCACATACAGTAAAAAGTGGAAAGTTGTAACCAGAACAGTGAGTAATGTGAAGGTTTCAATACCGAGAAATGTTTGTCCCCGTCCTGGGGAGCCAGTACAAAGTGCTTTCTGTCTCCAGAAATGTAACTTCAAAAGGCTGGCAAACGTGTACTGAACTCCTTTCCTCAAGGAGGTAAGAGTGCCTCTGGATGCTGTGATCTCTTGCCAGCCCTCACCCTGCCTTGTAGATGGACCTGAAGAGAAAAGTGCTACTGAAAACAAGAAACTTCTGATAACCTCATAGTCATCACAGTGTTGCCACATACTGTTGGCCTGAGGGATTTCCCCTTGCATGACACAAGCAGGAATGCCACAGATAAAACTTGGCAACTTGTCCTCGTGGCACATCTCCTCTTCTGGCCAAGGCAAACATTGGTTTAGTGCTCTTAGTCTCTAATCTAACTTCTGAGAAACATGTCACTAAGAAACGTGTCACCGTGTCCTCTTCTTCTTTCAGTCATTTGTTTGCAAACAGAACAAGCCCTGGCACTGGCCAAGTCTCAGCATACAGGACTTTTTAAACTCAAGTGTTATTTTGCAAAGATCCCCCATCCTGGGTTTTGAATAGGGGATTGTTTGTTTGTTTGTTTGTTTTCTGGGGATTTTTTTGTTTACCACAGGGGACTTTTTAATTATCATATATAAACCCTGCTATTGTACCTCTCGGGTTAAATTACAAAGCCAAACCACCTGCTGTTCAGCAACATGAAATGTGAAGATTGCTTTGGCTTTCACTGTCCAGTGTTCAAACTAGAGAGGGTGTTGCTGTGACTTCTGAAGGGCTCACAGCCAGACGTGGTGACAGTGGCACCCTTTGTGTCATTCCTCTGCTCTAAACAAGCTGTGTTGCAGCTTATTTTGGAAATATGTGGAGTTGTTTGTCCTCGGACAGTGTGATTCAGGCCTATCAGAAAAGTTCTTTTCCATGTATAAATTTATCTAATATTGAGTGTCCTCTGCTTGTCATCCATTTTTTTCTCAGAACATAATTTTAGAGGTAGTAGTCCATCAGCTGAGTGTCTGCTAACAAGCAGCATAGGTTCAGATCTTTTGGTTTTTTTTCCTGAGGTTCAGTACATTGAGTAATGGATCTCTAATTGATGGCAACTGGTTGAAATACAGACTCTCACTATTCCTTGCTGATAAAAGCCAGGTGCAGTTTTATCTGGACCTCTTCTTTATTACCAGCTCTCACATGAGGGAATCTCTACTCAGCTGAAGAATCCTAAAAAGTTAAGCTCTTTTCTGCATGGTCACATGTGGGCTGATGCCCACATTTTAGAGCTGGCTACCCAGTGGGCAGCAGAGCTGTAGTATATAAATCATAGGTCTGCAGATGTTGGCATGCAAAGGCAGCTTATCTCTCAAACTGTGCATGTCAAAGCAGTTGTTATTTGGTGAGAAAAGTCATGTTTTGCTCTTATCTATTAGTCTCTCAAGAAAGCTATCTGATAACAGACCTAAATTCTGAAGAGTCCATACTGTGCTGTTCTTAACATTCTCCTTTTACCGATCACCAATAGAAAATAAAGAGGAAAAAAGCGAAAAAGGCAGAAGAGATTTCACAAGCAAACACTCTTCCCAGAGCCTGTGAATTAATCAGTAAAAGGATGATCTTGTTCCAAACATTGATAAGTTGTCATTATAATTCTAGGAGCATTTCAACAGCCTTTCACCGGTTATATCTCTGAAAGTCTTGTGACTTGTTCATTGGAAAAACTGTACCACGTGGGCAGCTGTTCTGCTTTTACAAGATAACAAGGCATCAAAAGATGCCAGGCATCGTGCCAGATAACGAAGCCATTAAAGCAGGACAACCACAGCACTTCTGCCTAAATGCCCCTGCTTGTTCTAAAAGCATCAAATGGCCACAGCAGTGAATGGATCTGCCTCCTGTGAGGGATACCTCTGCTGAAAGCATGATCTCGAACTGTGCTGGGATGTGTGACCCCGAGGTTAGGGGGACACATTTTGTGATGAATTAGAGGATTTCTAAAATGGGTGAAAAAAATAGGTATTCAGAAAATTAATTATATGACTACAAACAGAAGGCTACAAAAGGGCATTTTCTACTACTTCAGTGGTGTGTTAGAATTTGCATATTCTCATTTTGCTAGTTTTTAGAATAAATGCATATACTTCAGCCTGCTGCCAGCAGAGTATTAACTGCTGGATTTTGCAGTCAGCTCTCTTTATTCTGAAAGCATTTTTAATTCTGTATTTGCTTGTCCTTCCAAGTAAATATTTAGAGAGTGAATTTATATGCCACAGTTCAATATTAGAAATAATCAGTTACATCTATTCACTAACTCAGAGGAGGTTAATGTAGTTTTCCCTATTTTTGGAAGCTGCAAAGAGTATTTCAAGTTTAGCTTCTTTTGGTGCACTTTAAAGACCAGGTAAACCTAAACGTTTGTGACATTGGAGAAGAACTGTGAATGCAAATAATGGTTTACCTGCATAGGGGACAGAAGAATGTGAAACGAAGCCTGTAGTCACCCCCCTTGAGACAGCAATGGTTAAAACCCTCAAAGCAACTCCTCGGTGAGAGAATAAAACTCACACCAAAGAAATGGGACTCCCTTTCCAGAGAAACAAACTGTAACAGATCGTAAAGGTCTGCTTTACTTTCTTCCAGCTTCGTGTTTGCCACAGTCCCGCTCTGTGTTACCCAGCTGCACAGAAGTACTATAGACCTATACAGAAGGAATTTTTTAAGTCAGTGGTTTCATCTTACTTATCTCTGTAAAATGTGTGTACAGCTGTCCCTGTACACAGTGATATATTCATAGAGTGCAAGAATAAAGTTACACTTGAGAGAAAAAATTTATTTCAAGTTCAGTCACTGGTGCTGGCACCTGGCCTCCTGCCTGGGAGAGTTTGTTGCTGTGCTTGCAGGGCGTTAGTGTAGGTGATATTACAAACATGGAGTTGGGCTACTCAGATTATCTCAGTGTGAAAATTTTAAATTGGTATAACTGAGAAACATAATGCAGTAGGTGATGGCTTTTGCATTTATTTTAAGGCTTTAATTTTAGGTTTATGAGCTCTTCACAGGGCTGAGAGGTTTTTTAAGATCAATTTTCTGGGTCTGCAATTTTAAACTCTGCTTTAAATTCCACTTCTGAGTGAAATGAATTGCATGGTCCCTGCTTAGCCCAAGTAGATCAAATCTGTTGGACCACTTAATGAATGGGTAGTTGTTGCCTTGAGAGCAGATGATGGGAGCTAGCATCCCTTTGAAGGCATCATCACTTCAGTTGAGAGAATGCGCCGTTACCACAGCCATTCCTTAAGTTCCTCGAGATGTGGTTTATATGACATGTAAGCCTTCATGCACTGCTTCGAGTGGCAGGGAGGAAAAATGGCCTTGTGCAGACCTGCTGGCCACCCTTGGGGAGTGTGGGGCAAGAAGTCCTTCCTGCAGCCCAGGAAGCCTTGACAACCCAGGCATTCACCTTACAGCCTCAGCGTCAGGTGGGTTCATCTTCTTCCTGCCTCAGCCAGCCAAGGCTGCGCTATTCCCCCCATCCTGGTGGGGTGAGGGGCTACTAAGACCTTGCTCCATGCCTCAGCATTCCCTGAAGGAATAAAAAATGAGGTTGCAAAATCAAGAGATAGGCAAACAGTACAGATCAAAGAAATCAGAATTACAACTTGCGACACTCTCCCCCCCACAACTCCGACGCTAATGGCACTGGTATGCAAACTGAAAGGGAATGCTATAAACTTTTCAGCTTCCGTCTCCCTAGAAAGTAATGTTGACTTCACTCAAAAGCCTGCTAGTTGGCTTCTTCTAGGAGCCAATGTGCTCCAGAGGGGATCACAAGGATGTCACTGGAAAGCTGACAAGGATTGTAGTAGGCCCATTGTTTATAAGTGGGCATCCTGGCTTTGAAATGTGAGGTAGCTGAAAACTCAAGCTGATTGCATATGCTAATGCTGGTTTATGTATTAAGCTTTCCATTTGCAAAAATGTTCAGGTTTCGAGTCAGACATGGAGTGGCCTCCTGGGAAGCCTGAGCCCTCCTTGGGGTGCTTCAGAAGCAGGTCAGCAGCTCATACTGTCACAAGGATTACCCTTGCTGATTCAGAGGGGTTCAGCTGGACTAGCAGTGAGATCACAATAACTTGCTAAATTTCATCTCTATTGGAAATCTAAGGCAAACCCTCCTCTGCTCCCTCCAGCATCCCAGCAGATGGAGAATATTGGATGGGTGCTGAATAGGGACTGGCAATAAAAAGGGTAAACATTAAAGACTTGGTATTCTTTTAAAAGACAATAATGCATCTCAACCAGTCTGCAAGCTGAGTTTGTGTGTGTATGTGCATTTCAAGATATAGCTACACTAAAAATTATGTAAAGGAATGCAAACGCTACACAGGTTTTAAATAAGAGCCAGAGCCAGAACCAGATCAGCAGAATGACACTGCCTATTTCACAGTGTCGCTTCACCAGAATACAAATCCAACCCAGGCTTGTTTTCAGGCAGCTGCCTTGTATATGAAAAAGCATGTAATGGCAATTGTATCTTTTGGTGTTGATCAAATCTTATAATAGTTTTACCTTATTTAATTTTTTCCTTTTTTTTGGAAGCACAGGATATGTATCACTGATAAAGCAATGAACTTTGGCTGAGGCAGGGATATGGTGCAGCAATAGCAGTAGCTGTTGGCAAGGTGTGTCAGGATCCAGCTAAGTGTAAGTTCAGGCATGGGAGGACCAAGCTGACTGTGCACAGGAGCTTGGGGCCAACTTTGTGCATTGGGAGATGCAGATACTGGGCTTGGAGCATAACTACATAATCAGAGGCAGGATAACTGAGCAGCCCAGTGAACAGCTGCTGCCAGGGAGAGGGGGAGCTTAACTGCATTGCTTATGTATATAAAGGAAGAGGTGATTTCTAATTGTGAAATTCCCATGAAAATCATGTTCTTGTATTTCTGAACAGCATTTCATAACATTGTGTGTGCTCAGGGAAGCTAATGTACAAAGGATGGATACATATTCACTATCACAGCTTGACTGTTTTCATAATATTGCTTAAATGCTGGTACTTGCTGTGCTTTCTAAATGTTGATCCAATTTATGAGAGCTTTAAAGAGAGTGTGTGGGTGGCTGATCAGCATGATTCTTTTTTTGTTTCATATGAAACGATGCTGTCATTTACCAAATAAGAAGGAATGATCACCCCTATTTCTACTTTGTTGTTTGGGTTTTTAAAACCCCCAAAACCAACCAACCAACTAAAAACAAATCAACAAAACCAAAACCAAACAAAACCAAAAAAAGACAAATATGTAGGTTGAGGCATCTAAGTGTGTAGGTTGTCTAGTATGTTCCTGCTTACTGGGGTTTAGTTCAAACCATCCTGCATTCATGCTAAGAGAAAATTATTGAAATGTAAGTTTCTTCACTGACTTGCTAATAAACTAATAAACTTAGGGTTCAGACTAGCTTTTAGTAGATAGGATTCTGTATCACAAAACGTAAATACCAGGATGCTCCAGTGTCTCAGTGGCTGACAACACATGCTTCCATGCAGTCATGTACTTAAATACACACTTCAGGTTAAGCCTGTGAGTTATCCAGACTCTTAATTAGGTAGTCCTTAAGCATCTGAATTGTCACAGGAACTCGGTCAACTTTCCTGTCCATTTTTCTTAATAGTAGTCTCTCATTAGTTACAGTGCTGTTCAGAATTCTTTTTCCTCTCTGCACTTTGAGAGAAAATACCTATCTATCCCTGAGGAACTCCTGATTTAAGGACAAAAGTTTGGAGTAGGAAGTACTGCTACTGGGTTGACAATTGTCAGAGCCCCATATCATCTGAGATACAGCCAATATTATCACCAGTGAGAGACAGATTCTTGTCATATTACCATTTCAGCTGTTTCTAGTCACTAATATAGCATCTCAGTTAAGGAAGCAAATTGTACAGCCAGGACCAGGAATGGAAGCTCACCCAGCCTCATACTCACTGTATTTTGAGTAGGAACCATTTCTGCATCCTCCAAGAGCTCCAACAGAGCAACACAGATAGAGGAGGTACATTTGAAAAATGGACATTGAGAACCCAGGTTGACAGAGAAAAATGTCACAACCTTTACTGTGCCTGCCAAGCTGCTGTACTTGTGTTACAGGAAAGTAATGACAAATTTTTTTTGATATTTGATGCCAAATTTAAAAGACATTACAACTTTAAAAGACATTTAAAAAACAATACAATTTAGTGTCAGCTCAAGTCTCTGTCCTGACACTAGTGACAAATTTGGCAGTGGATCACATCACTACAATAGTGCAGCTTCTGAACTAATGCTTCTCTTTTGTTGCCTCCAGTGAAAACCTCTTCAAGAAGGAGGGTTCTGAGTTAAATCAAAGGTACACTTAGTTAATGACATTTTCCATCCCATTTTTAAGTAATTGGTACTGTGGGTACACCAGCTATAGAAACTCCAAGCCTGTAACTCCTTAGAGTGTAAGAAATCTGAACTAGCAGCTATGTACAATAAAATATGATAAAAGACCAGTATGTAATGTCATATTCTTTACTAATATATATAGCACAGAACATAATATAGAAGTAGGTGTAAAGAACTAGTAATTTTCTCTTAACTGTGTCTTCTTTTTAACTGCAATGTATATGACAACCTATGAATACTGCTAAGCTCAGGTTGAAAATACAGAAGAGCAATTTGATCAGCATGTGAAGTAAAAGGGGACTTTTCAATTGCACACGTTTTACAGAAGCTCAGGTTACTCACGCTTACATTTGGAATCATTTTTTCCCCAAAAAATGTGTGTTAAGATGGTAAATGCTCCTCTTGGGATCTACCAGCAAGGCCAACTATGATGTCTACAGAGAACAGGATCCGGATCTACTTGCAAAGTATCAAAGAAGGGAAAAGTGGATTTTTGCATCACTTGACTTGTTTTCATTTCTCTGTTAGTATCTTTGCTCATAGAAGTATAGACTGAAAGCTTATTGAATTTGAAAACTGCAAATATCTTATCAGTTACCTAGTTGATAACCATGCTGGTTCTGCTTGGTTACAGCATCCTGCTTCCTAACCAGTATGGTTAATAACAGACTGTCCAGGTCTGTGTGAAACCAGGAAGGTTTTGCACAAACAGCAGTAAATTAATGAGAATTTTGACTGTTTATTATCAAGCCTCCTCTTTTAGGTTATGACAAAGAAAGGAAGAAATGAGTTTATGTAGTGGAGGAGGATTTCTGTCATAAAAAAGCCACCTGTGCATTTCCCATGATTTATTGCCTGGTAGACCTGCAAACAGAGATTCCCAGAGCCTAAAGTTCTGATTTTGTTCCACACAGAAAGGCTGAATGCCTATTTACATTGCCTAATCTCCCAAATTATGCCTTACCAGGCATTAGCTTCTGATGTCAACTTCCCCTTACACGAAGCTTTTTGGCCTTAATGTGTGACAAAGAGTAAGAATGTTTGTCATAACTCAACCTGACGTCCAGTTCTAGCTTATGCTAAAACACCAACCTGTTCCACTCCTTCCACCTCTACTTATTCTCACTCAGAAAAATAGGTAGCAAATCCCTTTTTTACCGAGAGAGGCAAATTAGAAGAGCTTTATGGAAAGGATTCTCCGAACGAGGCAGGTCCTCATCACAAGCACTGAAGAATTACATTTGCCACACAGCTGACTTCTCCCAGGAATGGTTTTAACTTCCTGACTCTCTTACCTTGTTTGATTTCTACCCTGTAGGGAACCTCAACACTATGTGGTGTCTAAGACACTGTTAGTCAAGAATTGGGATCCCACATGCTAGAAAAGTAAAACAGCATTTTTATTGCTACTTGAAGCATGTGTGTGCAGCTAGCCTTATTTTCTGTTGCTGTGTTTTTTAGCTTTCTGAGATTGCTAAGGAAACTGGTTCTCTTTATCTGAAACAAAGCACTGGCTTGATTGTTCAGACACGAGCAACAAGGCTAGGTGTCATGAATTGATTTTTTTAAGGACCACATCTGCAATTTGAACATCTTCAGCCAAGAAGCATGCTATTCATTTTTTGAAACACAAATAAACTCTGCTTTTAAAGGAATTTTCTTTTCATCTCATTACTGGCTAAATTGTCTTTTCATAAATTTTTAGAAATTGAAAAACTTCTTTGTTTAGCAGGTGCTAGATGCCCAGACTTTAAAGTAACACTGCTTTTTACAGAGGACTTGCCTATTGCAAGTCTACTGGGTAGATTAAAAAACTGATTATGGATATGGACTGTTCTTAATAGTATATAAGTATATGTAATATGGATGCATATAACAAAATTTATTTAGACTACAGCTAGCTTCAGAACACTGGAAGTTCATGCTGATATACCTTCAGATTTCTATTTAGTGTAGACCTGACCTCATTCTATTGTTTTGATTAATGCAGAATCAGAATGGTTTCCATCAACCTAAGAGTCCTAGAGATTAGGTTAAACCTGTCAATTGATATTAAAAGAATGTGATTTCTCATATTATGTAACTATCATGCATAATCTCCTAGGAGCACCTCTTAAAAAATCTTTTCTCATAATAGTGCAAATGCACTGCAGAGAATATTATTTTTAACCCCTTGCTCAAAATGGTGTAAATGGTTTGGGCAGTCACAAACAAGATCAGAATAAAGGTCTGCTGACTTTAAAAGCTCCCTAATTCATACTCTAATTGCTCGTAGAACACATTTCTCAGGGAGATCTGTGGGAAGTGGTACTTGGTGACACACACTAACACATTGTCAGTCCTAAAGCATCTGTGAATTTTACCATTACCAGGTAGATTTGTTTTGGTTTCTTCTTAGAGAAGGATAAACATGATGGAACGGGGCTTATCTCATGGTGCCAGAGAGGGTCAAGAAAACCCTTAAACCCAAAGCTCAAGACTCAGAACAATTCCTGCTGGCTGCTGTGCTGGTCTGTGTTTGATATGTTGAACTTTTTCCCTCAATAGCATATCTTCTGAACCGTAGTGCATTAATCAGGATGAGCCGTGGTGGCTCATACTTCCACTCAGCTGTCACAAAGACGTGAAATGATACTAACCTCTGTTATATCATCTGTTAATTGCTGATCTGCTTGAGGTTGCAGAAGGTCAACATTTCTGCCTTGCAAGACCAAACTCTCCAAAGCACTGAGAACCTTTGCTTCAGGCACAGGTTTGACCTTAACTAACTACCTGGTTTTTGTTGTGACTTGGGTTCAGGCTATTACACGAGAGGTTTTGAGGTGTTCTCTCAAAATCCTTCTTGATTTTTCAATGGTTTTTCTACAAGTCTGAAGTTCTTCCACTTACGTTACTTTTTCTAGGAACTCTGAGCACTACTTGTGTTTTGGTGACATCTTCTGGATAAGGTTGCCACTGGAAGGACTAATTACTACACCTCAACTTCTAGCCATTTTTTTGTGCTTGTTTCTGATCTCTTTTGAGAAAAAAGTTCATATGAGCCGGGTTGCGGTGATTAGCAACTTATGTGAAATTTAGCAGTGGGTTTGAGACTTTAAAGTGAAAGATGAAAATGGATCTGATTAAGAGCAAACAGAAACTGCTTACATGGTGTTTCATACAGAGATGCAATAGAACCTTTTGTCTTGCACTGTTGGCTAGAGTAATCAGAGAAAAAAAGAGGCTTTTCTTGGCCAGAGCAAAGACAGCCATAGCCAAGTTTTCCTGCCTTTAGCAGCAGATTCCTAGCAGAGAGGATAAGGTTAAGGCAAGCCAGGAGCAGTAATTTCAAAAACACTTATTTAGCCATAGGCAGAAATGCCACAGAAGTTCAAGCCAGAGTAGTGACTTGTATGTAACAGGTTGTGATGGATTTTTCTTTGGTAAAATATTCCAGGTGCTCTTTTCAGCCCAAATAAGGGTTTTTTAGCCTCCATAATGTCATTCAACAAGCAGTTTATCATCTTCTCTCTGTGCTGTGTGGGGATCAACCTCTATGAAAATAAAACTTTATTTTTGTTCTGAACTTGACACTCACTTGTATCACTTGATGCCCCATTCACTTGTATAGGAAAGGGTAAGAAATATCTCTACTTGTTTCTTCTATGACACAATTCTATAGACAATGCATGCATGAAGAGACTCAGCTCTTTGACCATAGTTTGTTTTCTCTAGGAAATTCTATCACATGTGAATCATCTGTATGTCCTTTAGATTCTAACCTTAACAAGTTAAGAAAAGTGTTGAGTTGGTTGTCGGCATTTTTTTGGGTAAAAACCAAAAAAAATGTACTTTACAAGTTGTTCCTTGCACATTTTTAGTCTGTGTGCTGCAGAGTTTGCAATCCTCAGTAGAAGAACACCATACTTTGTAATGATATTCCCTTTGTTTTAGAATTACCTTTTACCTTGGCACATAGCCATGCCGATTTTCTTTCCATGTTTCCAATTTTCTTCTATTATTTTGTGATTTTTTTCATTTGCTCTATGCTCCTAAAGAGGCAAATCTAAATTGTCTCAATGCCCCTCTAAAGATTTAACACTTGCAGTTACCCTTTCCACCTTATTTTCTTAACAAGATTGATTATTTGGGTGAGTGTCTGCATTCTAATCCTTTAAATTATAGAATCACAGAATCAGATGGGTTGGAAAGGACCTCTGAGATCATCAAGTCCAACCCTTGATCCACTACCATCACAGTTACTAGACTATGGCACCAAGTGCCACATCCAGTCTCTTCTTCAATACCTCCAGGGAGGTATTAATGGTTTTAACTTCCTGACTCTCTTACCTTGTTCTATTTCTGCCCTGTAGGGAACCTCAAGACTATGTGGTGGCTAAGACGCAGCATTCAGGCAAGCAAAACACCTGTTGTTGCTCACAAACAAGTTGTGAGTAAGCTTAGATCTGAATCCACAGCACATTAACCTCCTCTGCAACACACACTGCAGCTTCCTGAAAAGGGAAGGTGTAGCACAGGTCAGCACTTGTGTATTTTGCACTGCAGGTGAGACTGGGAACTTGCAATGAAATACGGAGCGTAGTGCAAATCCACAATGACATCACCCAGGGAAATGTGTCCACACCAAAGCACCTCTGATCTTCAGTGGGAGGGAAACATAAATGTCTGCTGACACAAGGAAGGCAATTCATTTTGATTTTTGTAAAAAAAGTTGCTGAAACCAAGTTTCCAATGCTGCCTGTCAGAAAAGCTTAGGGTGGGCAGTGGTTTAATAGGGCTGTAGAGGTAGAAGTTTTATCAAATTTTTAAAGATTTATCAATGTTTTCCTGTGCTGCTAAATCTAAACGTGTTTGCAGACAAGGTTGAGGGGTACAGGGAGATGGTTGTTAGGTCTTAATATTTTCCTTCTCCTGTAATGATTCATTTACAATGCAAAGAAGGATGTTCCAGTCTGGATCATGCTCAACAGCTCTGTAAATAAAGCCAAACCTGCATTTCCTTCCCACCCAGGCCACTGATGAGCACCACTGCAGTGGTGAGAGGTGCCTGGCTGAGACTCGACAAAGGTTGAGGGAAGAAGATATTCAAGCCAAAAGAACCCCTGCACATTTTATACCACCTGGAGTGCTGCTGAACAGCTGTCTGCCAGCATCTGGAATGGTGTCACAAATTTGTCAGCCAGCTGCAGCACTGAAGAGAGAAATTACTGCTCTCCTTTGAGCAGCAGCTGTTACGGGTATTGTGCAGATGCTACAGCTCTTTGAACACAAGGCCCAAGCATCTTATCCTGGCCATAATGAAATTTGGCAACTTCTGCCACTCTCAGGGAGACAAAGTATGACACCTAGAAGGTCAGAAGTCTTTCTGTTAGAAGTCCTCTACCTTGATAAGCTTCTGGTTGAAGAATTTAATGATTTTCTTTCAGGAAGATGGATGGCTGCTCTCCAGGTGGCTCAGCTCTGCCTCCTTTCTACTCACTCTTCTGAAGCCTGATAGTGACATTTCAAATCTAATCATCATTTAAAATCCTAGTAGGAACCAATTTCATATCTAATCTAAATCGAGCAAAATAAATAGGTTTACACCACAGGTGAATTTGCCCTGATCTACTTCCTACTTTTCAAAAGTCGAAAAAAAGTCCCAGAAGTTTTGAAGTGAAACTTGAAGAATACATGATGTTTCAGATGTGAGATCTCATTAGTCAGAGATTGACAGCTGTCCTATTTCTCTGTGAACATAGGTGGTGTTAACTGGGAACTCCATAGCAACATTTCACTGGTCTTATACAGTATTTCTTTAGCACTGTCACAGTTCCACGCAGAAGCTCTCTTTCACTGTGGCACGTTGTTTCCAGGAGGTTGAAATTGCTGTTGTCTGTTTATTCCATTCCTGTCTTCCCAAAAAGTGACTGTGGACCATTAGGTTAAGTAAAGAACCTACTGGTAGGACACATTTGCAGTGTTTTCTAACACTTTATTAGCTTATTGAAAATTGATAGCCTATTATTGAAAAATGTCGTCCCCAGCAATTTGCATTTGAAGATTTCTGCATGATTTAACAGCTGGGTTTTTTCCCCCCTTCTTCTGATTCCATCATCACTTTCAAAGTCCTTTTCATGGATGTCAGGTGACATTCTAAGTCTCAGCACAGGTCATGCCTTTTCACCTATATCTCTAGTGCTGTGTGACAGCAAACTGTTTCCCATTTTGGGCAATATTCTTCATGAAATGCCCCGAATGACAGTCAGTGCAAGTACTCTTTTCATCTAGGCAGGGCAGATGGTTTCATAGTGGTTGATGCATGAGATGTACACTAAGAAACAGCCAATTAATTCAGAAATTCAGAATTCAGGCATTCTGTCTTTCCTCTATATGGTGAATACTCATCAACCTGTTGGTTTACAATCTTGTCTCTTTGGATTATTGGCTGTTCACTTTAGGGCCTGTCTTTCCTAGGACTGTACGGTTACATCCAAGGGAGCTGGAGTCTTATCTGGGGACTCCAAGGCCTGCAGTGATATGAATCACAATGGATTAGGGACTTTGTTGTCAGCTTTTCTATCCATATGGTTCAGTCCTTTGTAAGATAAGGTGCAAAAAACTTGCATTGAAGAAACTTCAGAGCATTTTAAGTCCTGGCTTTAAAACAGAAAAAAGACTATTAGGTATAACCACGTAGATAACAGAACCAGAATGATCCAAAGTCCAAATAGGATGTGGTTTTTGTGTAGGTACACTTTATACTTTCTGTGAAGAGTCTCTGAATCATGTCCCAAGTGGTTGGTTTGGGTTTTTTTAAATTAAACAGTATTGCGCATACATAATTACTATTTACGTGTAGATATACATGCAGTTACATTGCATATTTATACACATTATATTACACTTGTAAATGTTTCACATATGCCAGATTTTTTTGTTCTTTGTGGACAGTAAAGTTTTTGAAATACTGATAATTATGGATTCAGACATTTCCTTGTTTTTATGTCATGCATTAAAAAAAAAAAAAAAAAACCAAACTGTTTGGACAGGAAAGTTCACTTAAAATTACTCCATCTCACAAGTATTATTTCAGCACTGGTGTGTTTTTTCCTTAAGCTCTTGCAAATGTTTGTGGTCTTAAAGGTGCCACTACACTTGCAGTCCATGTAAAAGTCCATGAAATGATTAATTCATGATATTCACAAAGATGTACAATTTAAATTGAGTGCATCAGAACAAGTCCTGCTGTTAAAGGCAATTAATTTCTCATGTTTTGATGTCACAATTTTAACATTCATAAGTGTAAGGGCTGATAGATTTTGAAATCTACAGAGCCCGGGCGCTTTGTGTCAAGCAAATTGTTGTCTGAATGGCATCACTGTGTGCTTGAAAGGGGAAATCATTAGTTTAGCAATGATGTTTTGCTGGGATCTGGATTTCAATTATACTGAAGCATGCAAGCAAATTTAAGATTAATGGCTTTTTGAACCATTGATATGGGGTCTAGAGCATCTGAACTTTGACAGGTCTAAATTCCTCTCTCCAGTGCTTTAAAAATGTGGATGCTGCCCAGGCAATGTGTGTAATATATGGAAAAATTTAAGAGTTCCTGAAAACCACGTGGGTTGACAGAGAGCCTCATGTTAGGGGCATAATTCTCTCCAGGGGCCATAGGTGGAATGTGTGCCATGAACTGACTTCATCTGAAATCATGATTTCTCACATGGCTTCTGCTACCCTTGTCCTAGGCAGGGAAGTAGATCCAGCCTGTTGCCTGACTGAAGACCTCACAACAGGTACCTCTATTTGATCTTAAGCTGTCAGCAAAGTAGCTCTGTAGCAAAGAGGCAAGGGCTTGGCTTTATGTATTTTGTTCTCTTCCCTCCTCCCTCCTACCCATGAGCACATACCAGGGCATTTGCCTGGGACTTGGGTTCTGACTTCCCTGGAGTCAAAGACTCATTACCCTGGATCCCTAGGTGAGTTTGCAAACCAGTGAGTAGGTGAGCTCAGGCAGGGCTGTGAGTGTGGTCCGGGAGACCAAGGTTTGCCAGGTCCAGAAGGGGAGCTGCCAGCAGGGCAGCTGCCTCTCTGCACTCTGCTGCTGCAGGCAGGCTATTGCACACCCTGTCCCTACCTCTAGGACTATTGAAGCTGTGGCTGAAAATAGAAGTGCCTGTCATGAATCTGAAGAACAAACAGATTATATTTTGTCAGTAACGTACAGGGTGAAGGCTTAAGCACTTCATGTGAACTTGTTTGTACTCCTATTTGATTTTTTTTTCTCTTAGCATCTTCTGCCCTAACATTAAAAAAAGAAATAAAAAAATTATCAAACAATATATAAATGTCAATATTATCCTAATGCCTTCTACGGTTATGTAGGAACTGCTCTTTGTAGTGTCAGCCTTCCTTAGTGTATGAAATGTTTTATGAATACCTCCAATGAAATGGGCTGAGTGTCTGCCAGGATACAGACACCTTCATTGCTCTGAATTTAAATGATATGTCAGGTGAAAGAAAAAGATTAAAGCTTCATGCATATTTTAAGAGTGAAATTTGGGTCATCCTGCAAAATATTGAATTTTATTTTTTTTTCTTTGAGAGAAAGAGAGAGAGAAAGAACAGAGCAATATGCTTGCCCCCATGGGAGGAACTCCTTTCTGCACTTCACCATCCTTCTTTATTGCCTGCCTCATCAGAGGGGTCAAAAACTGAGTGAAGGAAAAGCTGTGTTCACTATACAAATGTGTCAAGCTGCTTCTCTTCCTTTCTCCCCACTCCCTCTTGAGAAAAACAAAAGGTAGGCTGTTGCCAGAGCCGGGTACAGTGTCTTCCAGAGCACAGTGGGAGTGTGGACAGGAGTGATGGAGACTTGGCTCTGCCCTTCAGCCCAGGGGTGGGCAGGATGGCTGGGGAAAGGCAGTGGGGAACAGGGCAGCATGGGGAGAAGCTGCCCAAGCAGTAGGTGGCATATTCGGCTCCTGCTCTCTCCAAGGTCTCCTGAGGCCTGTGTGGCTTTCTTTCCAAATATTTGTCTTGGGAAGTGTAATGGAGGAGAGATCAAACCCTCCCAGGAACAAGCAGTGACCTCTTGCATTTGTTTCACTGCACATCTGGCTTTGAAAGAATGAGCTTATAAATAGCCTGCTGCAATTAAAAGAGGATTTTTTCAGAACTGTTAAAAAAAAATTGGCCCCTAGACATCCTTGCAAAAAAGGTTGAGGGATGGGGGGGTGGGATGGATGGTGGTTGGTGCAAAACACGCATAGAAGCTTCTGTACTTCCTCATGGCAAACTGAGATGTGACCATTCTCTTGTATATTATAACCTGCATTTTAGTAAAATATGTCACCTTCTACTGTTGTCCATCTCCAGCCAAGAGAAATTTTCAGAAGGAATGGGGCAATTTTCCTGAAGTGCTGATTTGCTGTCACCATGAAAAAGCTTCAGTTGTGTATCCCCTCTCTCCACCAGACAGCAGCAGGAGCCTGGGAGCTGCACAGGGCACACCAGGCTGACCAGCTGTGCCCCTCTCTGCTGTCAGGATAAACAAGCTTGCAGCTGTTGTTATGGAGATAAATTAGGACCAAAGGCTGGTTTTAACGCTTTTTTCCTTGTCTCTGCAAGAGAAACAGAACAGCTGATGGAGAAACCAAATTCCTTCCCACATAAATAATGCAGCTGATGTGCCCATTACTAGGGTAAATGTTGTTGGTGATTAAATAACGACTGGTGATTAATCACTTATAAAGAAAAATGTTCACCCAAGACAAATGGTGATGGAAGCTCTTTTTCTCCTACTATAGAGTCCAGGCATCCAAACAGTTCTGATGAATACTCATAGAAATTTAGAGGGCAGAAATGAAGCTTGAAGGCTGCTGAAAGAATCTTTGCTATTACTATTATACCCAAAGATGTCTCTACAGCCCTGTCTGTGCTGTTGTCTAACAGGATGCCAGAAATCTACCTCTGCTCCCAAGGGCTGTGCTGTTAAAGTATCCACATTGCTCAGGGGTTGCTCCTGCTGATGGTATGAAGCAGAGTTTGGGAATAAATCCAGCAGCTAACCTGAGAGGCTGAGCCTTGTCCCTCTCTGAGCTCACTGCTGCCAGCCATTGGATAACTGCTGAGAACCACAAGAGGCCATTGGAGACAGGGAACACAGGGCATGAATAAAGCGTTTTCTTCAAGGAAGTAAAAGCACCTGAAGAGTCTCTCCATGGGTTAAGGAGAGCAGTCCCAGTCAGTGATGATCTTAGAGCTGGTGGAAAGAGTCTGGGTGCTCCTCACACCTTCCTGGGCCTCCCAAAAAGCTTTGTAACCCAGGAAATAGTGCAGGGGGGAAACACACTGGGCTGGGTTTATAATGTTGTATCAGGGTTAGCTTTGAAACCACCCGAAGTGTTTCCAGTTCCCTGGTGGGGCCTTGCTCAGATGAAGATGGGAACATGGTGAGAGGGCAAGAGCTTGGGCAGAACAGATCTATACAAAGAGCACAGAGAAAATAGCAGGAAAAAGAAACTGTGGGAAAAGGAAACTCTTTGTTACATCCCTGCTGCTTTCAAACGTCCCGGTGGGAAACCCCCTTTTGGGAAGACTTCTTGCTGCTCACTTTGCTGCTCTTTGTAGAGATTGTTTATAAGAGGCACCACAACGAGTGGAAAAAGGTCATCTTAGAAAGGGACTTTCACATTTGGGCAAGTTTGAAAGAGCCAGGGTGATGGCTGATGATCACAGTGACGGCTACTGCATCCCAACTGCAGGAGCTGTGGTGTCTTCCCTGGGTGAATGTGCCCCAAGTCCACTGTGTTTGTGCTCTGAAGTCAATGCTTCCTTACACTTCACTGAGCATTGCAATAGGGTCCTACTCCAAAGGCTTACAGCTGCCTTCAGCCAGCCCAAGATTCAAAGATTTTTTCTGCCCAGTCAGAGGAGGGCTGTGTGTTCGAAAAGACACTTCTTGTGGGAATCCCCACGTACACACATTCAGACTTAGTCTGAGGGTTTTCAAACACCAGCCTCATAACATCCTGGTTTTTTAATTTCAAGGCTTTTCTTGAAGTTGGTTGTTTTGGGGTTTTCTTCCCTTTGTTTAATCTCCCTTCATGTCCCACTGTGTGCTCATTTACAGGTGACAACTTCCTGAATGACAGAGAACATCTCAGGAAGATCCCTCATGTTTCAAAGCCTTCCCTGAGCCGTAGTGAGGCACCCAGGCACAAGCAATCCTGACATGCACTGAATGGGTTATGTCTGTGTTAGTTGCCCTTTTGATGAAACATCTCTGGCCTTTTCCCTTTCTCCCTCTGGCAAAAGAATAGGATCTGCTTGTTAGAAATGTACTGCCTGCATTTTGAATGAGGAAGCTGCACTGCACAGGATTTTCTTGGCATGAGTGGACAGCCTTTATTCTTCAGGTCAATTAATTTTATTTCCTTTTGAATCCAACATGATATTTTACTAGTTATACTGTTGGGTCATTTTCTCCAATCTAATTTTTGTTTGTTTTGCTTTAAAGAAACTGTTTGCAATACTGATTGAAAGGCCAGTATCACAAGTTCATAATGATCTTGTTGGTTACAGATGCTTACATACTAACAAATTACATGAGTCTTCAAGACTTCATAGTCATTTCCCCAGTTTTTCTTTTACAATAAATTGATAGTTCACTTGCAGAGGAAGTTTTCTTCTTCCTCATCATTATTCACACAATTTTAACAAGCAATGGTAGAAGTGTGGTCTATGGTGAGGACAGACTCCTTGCTGGGCAGCACAGGGATGAGTGCCATCCCTGAATGCTGAACCAAAAGAATTAAAAAATAAAAATCTCCATTCTGAAGATCAGTCCACCGCTAGATTAGCCAATAAGCCTTTCTATAGTTGTTCTCCTCAGGGCTGCCCCTCTGTAAAGGGGAATCCATAACTTGAGTTGAGTCTACGTTCCTTTCAGCCGTAGACACTTGGATGTTTCTCAAATGGACTGTGACAGTGTCACCTTTTCCCTCTGCATATGGTAGTTTGAGAGGGTTGTGCTGTTGAATCTGCCTCAGGAGAAGGCCAGACTCATTATTCATTATGTAGCAAAATGTCAAGTAGCAGGAAGAGCGATTGATGGGACAAGAGGAAGGTGCACGAGAGCAGAATGCACAGGGATTTAAGTCAGGATTGGTTTCAACCCTTGCATTCGGTTTGTCTGTGCCAGGTATGGGCAATAGGAGCTCACTCAGCTCCCTTACACTCCTTGGCTTAAGCCAAATCGAGTCAAGCATCCCTTCACCTCTCCAGGTGGGTGCAGCAGAGGCAATGGATACACTGACATGCACATCGAGTGCCTGGCAGGCACTGGGTTGGGTCCTAGGACAGGAGACGTGAGACACGTGAGACACGTGAGACACGTGCCCTCAGGCTTTGCTGTGCTCCCTTGTATTGCAAGGGTAAGGACTGAGAGGAGGGTTGTTAATGCTTAGGAAAAGCATTACTAAGTAGTAATGAAAATCTTTGGGATGTGGCCGAGGAATATTTTTGCCGTGGCTGTTGGACTAAGACGAGTAGTGCCACCTGTCCACACCTGGGGCCAAACCCCTGTGTCCACGCTGCTCCTGCACAGTGAGGGATTGCTGGCACGTGGGAGTATCTGCTGCTGATCAGGTGCATCAGCAGTCATATACATCGGGAATGTAGGAGGTGTAGCTTACTCTGGAGCACAGGATGGTCCTGTGCAGAGCCAGGAGCTGGACCTGATGTTCCTTGTGGGGTTCTTCCAACTCAGCATGTTCTGTGAGTCCGTGATCTGCCACAGCTAAAGACTGGACCCTAAGTGGAGCAAGACACCCAGGTAGAAGGACCTCCTGCTAGACCTTATGTGCCCGTGGAGTGGGGCTAAGATCCCAAGCTGCTCGTGCTCAGGTGTGAAGTAAGGGGATGAAATCAACTGCTTTTTTGATTTTTTATCTGAAGAGATACTGCAAATGCAACACTTGTGATCATCACAATCCAGAATCTATCCACCTAAACCAATTCTGCACATTTTGTTCTGTCCTCATAAGTGCTGCAAATCTCTCTCTGCTTGGCCAGGACTCTTCCTTGTGCAACTGCTTTATTTCTGTAATCCTGATGTTCCTTCTCCTGGTTGTGTGGGAGAGAGCATAATCTGTCCTCTGTTTGTCAAAGGATCAAACAGCTGTGCTGGAGCTTTTGAAGCTGTTCATAATATCTTCTAATTAATTTTCCATTTAACAATGCACATACACATTGTGAAATACTGTCAGACTGCTGAAACATATGAGGGGGGCTTTTCAGTTAGGAGAATTAAATCACAGACTAAGGCCAGCGAGCAACAGCAGCATTGGCTGCACTGGTGCTCACAGCCCCGTGTCTGTGCCTTAGCAACAAGTGGCACTGGGAGGTGCCAGGGGAAGCTGATGCTACCAGGATCACAGGATAGGAAGGAAAAGCACCATGGTCTAGGTGGGAAGGGGTGCTGGGAGCTGCTGCTCTGTAAATTCAGTGGCTGATGGAGAGAAAGGGAGAGCAGCAAAGGCACCGTCAGCTGCCTGCAGTGGGCGGGAGGCAAACCTCTGCAACAGGCCTGAGATGTTGAGTGATGCTCTCCTGTGACACTCCCTTCCCAAGGGACCACTTCCCAAAAAAGCCAAATGCCTGAGAGAAGCACTGGCTTTTTCCACTCCCTTGGCCATTCCTCTGCAGGCACGTGAGGCAGCAACACTCCACCATGATGCACAAGAACAGAGTGACAATCTCCAAACCACGGCTTAGCAGACCCTAATGCAGGGGACCCAGCAAACCCAGAGATTTTAATGATTAACAGGCTGATCTCGTACTTGAGGAAAGAAAACTTGCATTCTGTGCTAGCTCTATAGAAGGAGAGAAAAAAATGTCAAGTCTTCTGTATAAGAACCTCTGGATCCAGGGAAATCATGCTGTGTGTAAATGAAATTTTAACTTCTTGGCTGAATTTGGTCCTTTGGGTACTAGTTAGAAACATTTTTAAAGTTTGTGGTTTTCACTCCCCTCACTGTATGAAGAATGGATTTAGTTTTGTGCAGTTCAACCAATCTCATTTCTGTGAGTGGGACAGTTATCCTGGATTATTGACTGCCCCGGGGTGGGAGGGGATTCAAGACAGGAGATATGGTATCCCAGTTTGGTGATCAGATTGAAAACCACTGGGGTTTTTTAGCACCTAATTTCAGATACACAGGTTAGTGTGTAGATGCTGATTAGTGGACATGCTCTTTAGTTCTTGTAGAAATTTTCATCCAAATGTGTCAAGATGCTTTCCAAGGAAGCCTGTGTAATCTCCACTTGACATACACATATGCTGAGGCACTGAGGTGGAGCTGCTTGCCCAGAGCTGTTCAGCTTACCCCAAAGAGAACATCCAGCACCACAGCTGGACATTTTGTGCCTATTTTCCAGGACATGGTGCCTCTGAAATACATTTCAGGCATGCCACAGATGCCAGGCTGACCTCTTCTTGCTTAGTTTGTGTCAAGATGAAACAAATTCTTCACTCTGTAACACTGAAACAATTCAAAGCATTCAAAAGTCAGATTTAAAATATAGAGGTGCAGAGCTAATAAATTTCTTTTTATTTGAAGGTCATTTTATATAATAGATTTTTTTTGGCTTTAATTAAACAGAAATCATGTTTTGTTCTGTATTAATGTGCATATAAATAATAGCACTATGGCGCTATTTTTAGAAATTCTTTCAGGATATCTGAGTGAAACCTTAAACCTAAGACACAGAAAATGTCACTACTGCTGCCTCAGACTGCTTCTCCATGAAAGCTCCTTTTATCCCCATTTTTGTCATTTGAGACTGACTTGGAACATAAATGGTTTGTTTTCAAATGTCTAACACAGGGCTAAGCTTTAACTTCTTGCCACAGTCCTCTGGTGGAACCCATCTATCATGGATGAAGGCCTATTCCTGTCCCTTTTCTCCTGCTATGGAGACTGTATGGACCTTGCCAGCTCCTCTGTGCTCCCCTGGCTCAGTGTTTCAGCATCCATCCAGATTTCCTGTTCCTTACCACACAGCTGGAGGGACTTCTCTCAGCCTACCGTAGATGACCATGGAGAAATGTTAGCTTAAGCACTAACAAATTCCAGTAATGCAAGTACTGTAGGGAACCCAGCTGCAAAGTGGGCTCTGTGTGTGTGTGTGACTTCTAAACACCAAGCGATGTAACGAGGCCACGACAATCAAATGTGTTCTCCAGTCTGAAACCTGGGAGGATAGATTTCAGGAAAATACAGGCTTTGTTACCTGCTGCGTCTGATTTGTTGTGGATTTGACCTCTTTGCTTACATGTTAATAACCAGCAACTGCATCAAAACTGTGAGAATTACAGGTGTAAAGGACCCTTCCTTTCGGAGTAGAAGAAAGCCCTGATGATGAGCTCTGTAACACAGCTCTTCATCACGAGCCCTCGAGAGCTCAATGGTGAGATGCTGTGGCAGGGAAGACTTGATTCTCTGCTTCCTTAATCACTCCAGGCTAGAGGAGAGAAGCAACAATTCACCTTATTCCTGTATATTCAACCAGCAGGCTGGGCTGAGTGCTGTGAGCACCCTGCAGTGCCAGCCCTCGGTGTGAGTGCAGCTGAATTGCTGCTTAGCAATAGAAGATGACAGTGGGGTTCGTTTTTTCTCATTAAGTTGCCTCATATACACCAAACACAACTTCCATGCCTTATAAGAAGGAAGTTCCTTGGAGAAACACAGTTGTTGCAAATCATTTTAGGAATGCCTCACAAGATGAAGTGCCTCCTTCAAAGGTACAGAGGCAAAATGCTCCAGCATTAAACAGACGAGAGAACAGGCAAAATGGGGAGGGAAAACAGCATGTCATAAGTGCAGAAGTGACATGTGCAGCCTCCACAGGTCTTTGAATTTAGTGGATTTTTTTGCTTGACACACTTAAGTTCAGAATAACAGTGAACTTTCAGGGTGTTTTACTTCACTTTTGTGCATAAAGTTGTTGAAAGATGGAAAAAAAAATCATGTCAGCGTTATGACCTGCTAAAAGCATTGAAGTTTTAACTCAACTTAGTGAGCCAAATTATTGGAGCAGTGTCTGCCACTGGAGCTGGGGAAATAAATACAGCTGTAGGCAGCAGAGATCAGACCATCTCCCAGGTTTGGGAATATGGAGCAGTGAAGATTTACCCACCGTGAAGGAGACTCTGGTGAGGTTTAAACAAACTGGAGAGGCACCAATCTTTCAGTCCAATGGGATGTGCCCATCAGTGTTGAGGGGGCTGCCTGATGTCATTGCAAGGGCACTCCCAGTAATTTCTGTACAGTCATGGCACTGAGGATCCTGAAGACTGGAAGAAAGCAAATATCATTGGCACCTTCAAGGAGGGCAAGAAAGAGGGTTGCAGAGAACTACAGGTTTGTCAGTCTCACCTTGATCCCTGGAAAGGGGATGCAACAAGTTATGCTGGAAACTGTTTCCGAACACACTAAAGACAAGAAAGTGATTGGGAGCAGCCAGCATGGATTTATGCAGGGGAAACCATGTATGACCGACCAGACTTCTACAACAAAATTATTTGCTCAGTAGAGAAGGTGAGAGCAATGGTGATATCACCTTGAGTTTAGGGAGGCTTTCAGCACTGTCTCCTGTAACATCCTTATGGACAAACTGATGAATTATGGATCCTATTGCAACTGTCAGTTAATTTGTCTGTAAGCCTGTAACAGTGCAGTTATTTTCTTAATTAGAAAAGAGACTGTATTTCTTCCTTGAGCCTGATGTTTTTACTTCATGTCATCAAGGTATTTGCCTTACTCTTTTGCTTTGTAAAGTCACAGCTTGCAATGTGTGCTACAGTCTGAATTTGTTTATGCAGCCTGGGATCAGTGATGAGCCTTGGGAAGATGAAAGCACAGTTATTTAGCCAATTTTTTTTTTTTTTTTAAATTATCAATTTATTCTTACATTCTCAATATGTTTTGGAGCCAGACTGCAAATAGTTAGTTTTAAGCTGCCTGGTATTCCCATGTTGTTAACTGCTGTCTCAGCCGCTTGGGGTAATTTTTGTGCTGACCTTCATAGCCACTGCAGCATAACTTCAGGGGAGATTTTTAAAAATGCTTTTCAAATTGGTGCAAATCTAGGTGTTTTCAGCTCCTCTCACCTCCAAGAAACAAATGGATAGCAGACCAAGTGGTCTGAGTTACCAGGGTCTGAGCAATCATCACTTTTGCCTAAATGACTTCCAGCACACCCCATATTGGGCCATACCCAGCAACAGGAAGGTTGGTAAACTGCCCCACATGACCAGCTTTGCCTGTGCACAATTTGGGCTGGCTCAGTGCACGGAACCACCGGAGCAGTGGCTAACCCAGCCTCTGAAGCTGCCACTGGCCATGACAGGATATACCCACTTGCTGGCTCTCCGGGGTGATAATTAATTTTTATGAATGAGGGTGAGAGAAAGGATGTTAGAAACAGATTGATTATAATAGGTTTTTAATTAAAATGTTCAAACCCCAATTTAAACTAAAAATATCCTATTACTTATCTTCACTATTTCACGGGCACTAAGGCAGCGGGTGATAATGTAACTAATGATCTGGTTGTCACCAGCTTGTAAAATGAAGTGTGTCTGGGGGCTGATCGGATTATGCCATCAATCAAACCCCTTTGCAGTGCTCCCTCCTTCAGCAGAACTCCCTGCAGGGCAGTGGAGGCCTTCACCAGCTCCCTCCCAGCTGTAACCTTTATTGTCTCTCCCCAGAGTGATGAGCTCCCATAGGGGGGGCAGAAGTTGGGCTGCAAACAGCTGAAGTTTGATGATCTTCTGTATGTGGTTATAATACTCCAGGGACGATTTTGCTGGGAGGTGGCCATTTTTTGGCTTTAACCTGACAGTAAATCCTATTTATCAAAATGGTTAGTGACCAAAGAAGAGTCTAGAAACTGGGTCCTGCCACCCTAGCTCTGACTTAAAGAGAACAACACGTTGTCCGGATTAACAGGAAGGTGAGGGCCATCAACATGCCATGGCACACCTGAGCTTCCAAGGGAGAAAGCTCCGTTTGAACATCCTGTGGGAGCTTTCAAGTGTCTGAGCTGAATGCAGACTCGGGTGGTTGTGCTCAAGATGTTGACCACTGGGGCTTTCCAGGACCAGAGTGAGCTGTGTCAGACTCCAGAGCCTGTCTAACAGCTAGGATTTGTTTGCAGCAGGACAGAGGGTCTTCACCAGCCCATCCTGTCCTGCTGCATGAATGGCCCACAGCTCTGGACTTGCCCCAGGGACCGGCATTACTTTCAGGCCACCTTAAAACACTGGGTTCAAAGGCACCAACACAAGATCAGTTTCTTGAACAGCTCAAGTGTCTGTGCACTGGGGGAAGACAGATCACCTCAAAGCTTGTGTCATCAATCACTCTGATCACAGCTCCCTCCCTCCCTGTTGCTGGATTGCCCCCAGTTAACTGACAAGAAATTAATTAGGCATCATCTCATTTAACCATTATGAGATCAAAAATAACATAAGGTTAGAAAATGCGTCGGTTCATTAAGTCCCGTTGTCCAAATTGCTTGCAGAAAGGTATGCTGGCTGGCTCCTGTGAGCAGCCACATCTAAGCAGACAGTTGGGTGTTTCCTCCCTGTCCCCCCCAGCCATGCATGTATGGTTAGAAATATAGAAACAAACTTTAAAAAAAAAGTCTGAAAGTGATTTCAGAGTCCTGCAAAAATAATTTGATAAATTAATGACAGTGGCTATAATTACAGAGAGTGTAATGAGTTCTTGCTCCAATTACTGCAATACCTTCAAGACCTCAGCTAAACTGATTGATCTAATAAGCCTGCTCTACAACACAGGCATCATCAGTACCAGCCATCAAAAAAAGAATGGCAATTATTATGTCAAAGAAAACCAGGAAAATCCAACCTCTGACTCTGCCCACACTGAAACACTGTGACCAGTCTTGGGGCTGAGAGCTGGCTCCTGCCCTCCCTCCCAGCTCAGTCCTGGGATCCAGTAAATCAGTTTTTGGTCTATTAGTACCTACAGGTTGCATTCCTCACGGGAGCTGCCAAACTGCTCACAAGAGCACCTCGAAGCATTAGTTAACCTATCAGGTGCCCCACGAACTGAGCAGGCTTCAGCTCCACGACTCAGGAAATTCAGGCCTGCGACACCAAGAAAAGAAGGAGAAAAGCGGCAGCTGCCACCAAGGGGGAGTAACTCACACAAAGTAGGAAAAGAAATATGCACACACTAAAATGTAATTAAGTATCGTCGTTCATAGTATACGCTTTCCCTTGCCACTTGGAAATTTTCCAAGTATGCTGAACCCCTTAATTTACAAAACAAACGACCCAGCATCGTTAGCACATCCTGCAGACTTGCTTAATTTACATAACGTATGGCATCTGCTGCAGATTCAGCTGTTGTAAGCTGCACTCATTCAAGACGCTGTGGTGTCATTTGCAGTATTATTGTTTAAGGCTTCATTTTCATCCACATGTGGAATTCTATTTTGATTCTGGAATAAAAGGCAACAGAACATTTTCCACCACTACTATTGTTAGTAGTGCTCTAATCATGATAATTTGAAACCCAAACCTGACTTTAAGCAGTTCACAAAAGGCCACCCACAAAAACCTCACAGAAAGCTGGCACCTGTGCAGCCCTTTACCTGTATTTACACAGGGCACCGAATGTTTTTAATTGAATTGGAAGTCCATCATGTGATATTCAGTCACAATGCTGGAAAAATGTGACGTCCACCACATACAATGCACTAGCTAACCATGAAAGTGAATTTCCCGGTGTCTTTGGAATGAAGAGGTCAAGTCAACTTTTGTGCTCGGCATGATGGAGTTTAAGGGGGAAAGAGGGGAACACCACTCCACATGCAAAGCTCAGTCAGCACTCTGTGCTCCAAACAGGCTCTAAGATTTATCACAGGGAACTGTCAAAAAGAAACCTTTCTTGGGTGACTCCACTTCCCTCCTCACTTGTGCAGACTCCTGTTACATTTGTTCGAATCCTTCACCTTTGGCTTTTCCTCAGACTAACGTGACACGGAAGTCAACGCTGCTTGGTTGTGTTGGGCTACACTGACTTGCAGTATTTCACGCCGCAGGAATTTCTGACTGCCTACTTCTGAATGACTACTGCTCTGTCTGACCCACACCCATTTGTGCTTTCCAGCTGAAAAGCAGAATTTTAAGACACATTTCCTTTCTGATGAACAGTCCTCTTCTTGGTACCAGACCCACTGCTGGGTATGTTTCACCATCCAGTTTTATTTTTTTGCCCTGTGTGACTGGCTTTCGGGCAACATGTTCCAAAGTTGATGAATCTTTCAGCAACTTTGAAACTAGCTATCATAACACTTCTACCTACTTTTTTGTGCTAACATTATCTTTTACACAGACCTACCTGTGATCTCTCCAATCAGCATCCAAGAAAATAGGAAGTGAACTAGGTCAGCTGGTATTCCAGCAGAACTACAGACCACTGCAGGGAAGCTGGGGTGGACGTCGGGATGTTTCATGATTCCATTCTTGCCTCCAGCTTTGGTCACTTCTGTCACATGCCAAACACTGAACAAATGAGAACCATGAAAAATTCACTTTTGTAACAAAATTTATTTCTGCTCTGCGGATACAAATCCCAAACATCAACAAACAAATTCCAGTGGAAAAATACCAGTCATTAACAATGAAAACTTTTATTATTATTCAATAAATAGAACTTTGGCATTCAAAATTCTAGCTGTAAACCCTACTTTAAAAAAAATTACAAAAAGAGGCAAGAACAACAAGCCTAAAGCTGAGCCAGCCAGTGGCTCCTTTACTTTTTACAATGAACACATTGTGATTAAGTCATGACAACTCTATTTACAGATGAGGTATTCTGAGCGGTTCAAAAATTGAACCCAATTTACAAAACTACCAGTCTTCAGGGACTGATCCAGTACATATGTCAGCTGTGCTTTTAGAAGAGAGCTCCAGACACTCCTCCCCACTGAGCTAATGATATACTGTAATTAATATACACAAACACATTATTTGTGTTTCCTGCTCACGCATCATATTCAAAAAAGCTGCAAACTACAATCAGCCTAACATTCAAAGTGTACACCTAGTACCTAGTTTAAGTACTTCTGTTTCTAGACATTATGCAAGAGTTCTTACTACAAAAGCTTATTAACAAAGTAATGGCAGGTGAGAAGAAAAAGAAGGTGCAGTCATCAGCATCCTAAAAACTTATCTGAAGTTCAAGGGGAATATACACATACTTCAGGCAAAAAAGGCACAAAGGTATGCAGCTGTGGAATTAATATTGCTAATTAGCTACTGGAATAAATCATCCCTTTAGATAATAACCATTGATCTGTTTGCAGTCTAAGAATGCAGGTTAGTTCAGAAGATCTTTTTCCCACTCATGACAGAACTCGTCACATCAATGAGAAGAGCACAATTATATTTCCAACTCCACCTGCATTACAGCACTGAGAAGGACAAGGAAAACTGGAGCAAATTGTGCCCTTGTAGACAGACTGCAGTGTGCCATCACTGCCCACGCCATGACACCAGGTTGTGGAGAAAAGAGTTTGCTTTCTTCCTTCCCTTGTGCTCTTACCCAGCACGAAAAATGTCCAAAAGAACATCTGAAAGAAAAGGTGGGCTGCGAGGGCAAAGGAAGGAAGGAAACCTTTTGAAGTGAAGAGGATGGAATTTCAGCTCTTGTAACGACTCCGTGACCACCAGCAGCTTCAAATGCTGAAGCCCAAGTGGGTGGTTACAGCAATCTCCACAATTTCACACAACTATCACACCACAAAGCTGCACAGCAGAGGCCAGCAACCTAAATCACGTCTACACGACTGAGCTGCGTTACTTCTATATAGTAAATACATAGCATCGTCTATAGCTTGTCCGAAGACACTTACTTTCCGTGTCTTTTTCAAGGTACATTCTTAAATACAGTAGTTACTGTAAATATCTTCTAGAGGATCATATAAATTCAATCTGAAACTATACAAAATGTTACTCTACAAATTTGCTGACACCCAGAATGGTACAGTATCCATTCATCTGCGGTTGTTTTTCAGCCCTTGGGATTGTCTAATAGCTACAGCAAAAAGTTGTCATGACTAAATCTAAGCAATTCCAATGTTAACATTCGTTAATCAACTCTGTATTAAATAAGCTGAATGAAACCACACGCACACACACTACATTTTAACCAATTAAACAGTCATGCATATCTTAGACAAAGCTTATTCCATTTAGAGGCATCTGTAAACTGATGCATATATAGTAATTGCTACCACTACAACAGGCCAAATTTTAAGAAATCAAAGCAAAATACTGCATCACTGTAGACAGTCAGTTGGTAGTCTGCATCTTTGGCTCATACATCCATCATTTACCTCCCTACTTTAATTTGACTGAGGCAGATAAACTCACGGGGATTTAAAATCAAGTGCTTTAAAGTCAACATAAATATTACAGGTTCCATTAGAAACACATCACAATGCAAGATTACAGCACTGCAATCAAAGTATTACAAATAAAACGGGACCTCCTTCCAGACAAACTTTCTGAAACTGATACATGAAGAGCATGAAAGCTCCTGAAGTGCTCTGCAAACATAAATTACTGATCTCAGCTTTCAGTACAGTATCACCCTTTAACAGGAGGGACAGTGGAGGCACACCAGCCAAGTGACAAGCTTAACAGTTCAAAGTGACTCAAAAGATCTCCTGCTCCTCTCTAATTGCTCTATTCACCTCCTTGTTATTTCCATCAAATTTAGAAAAAGTGTTGCTTGTTAATTTTTTACAGGTACAACATTGCCATCTAAGGAAACAAACAACAACGTGTAACTTAGGTGTTTCCTCTCTCCCTAATACTTCTCATTTATTACCTGAAATGCTATTGTTGAATTCTAATAGGAGACAGATGCCATAAACTGAAGACTACTACTTCACTGCAGGACCAAAACAAACAAATTACAAAGGAACGAGCTGAGGCTTTAGTTACAAAAGCCAATACTGTCAGAGGCACAGGAAACCATGCCAGCCCATTTGAACAAAGATCCTTGTCTTCAGTTTTGCACTAGTAAAAAAAGTACACTTTCAATGTGGAATATGTGTATTAATGTGGAATTAATACTGCTAATGAGCTTCGAGAACAAATCATCCCTTTTGATAATAACCATTGATCTGTTTGCAGTCTAAGAATGCAGATTAGTTCAGAAGATCTTTACTCCACTCATGACAGAATTTGTCACATCAGTGAGAAGAGCACACTCATATTACCAACTCTACCTGTATCACAGCATTGAGAAGGACAAGGAAAACTAGAGCAAATTATGCCCTTGTAGAGAGACTACAGCATGTCTACAGAAAGAGCACAGAAATTTAAAATAAAATGGCCTCATTTCTTTTCTTTTAAGTAGATACTAGACAATTTCACTTGCGATTCCTCTAGACACTGTTTTAGTGCTCACAGGAGCTGAACCAGTCAGATCAATCTATCTGGAAACACCATGTAGCAGTAATATAAATAGCAACATTATTTTTCACAAATTATTCCAAGTGTAGTAGATAAGGACAGAGAAAACCGTGAAATAAATAAATGCATACAGTTAAAAAAAAATTAAACCCCTAAATTATAAAAACAACATTAATGGTAACTGTTTAACAATCAACAGAAAGCAAAATATCACCAAGTTAAAACTGGTAACCAGCATATGCTGCTCTACCACTTTTTTCTCTTAACACAAATATAACCAGAAAACAGAAGATACTAACACTTTTGCCATAAAAATGTTACCCTAGAATTATCTTGGGTCTAATTGCTAAGCTTTCTAAGAGATTTCTGCTGGTATCCCCACTACGGGTCAGTTGACTGACTTGCATTTTAAAGCATCTGAAAGCTTCTTTTAGTCCCACACACGTAAGTGATGCACGTATTTTTCTTAACAGTGTGATTTGGAAGTGGTTTTGCTCTTCACAAGTTTTTGTTTTCTTCAGTTAAATACTATTTTCCACCATGCATAACTGTGCAGCTAACTTGCAGAAATGTTCCAGGAAATGTCATCCGTCCCACGGGAGTTAAACAGCACTGCCAAGTGACACTCACTGAATAAGCTACGGAACACGATCTTATTTTTTTAAGTAATTGCTTCCTACAAAAATGGAGAAATCAAAAATTCCAAAACAAAGTGGAAAATGTCGCAGTTCTCAGATAACCAAGTACTAAATACTGCTAACTGGAAAATTTCTGGTTTGAGCCCTGATTTTGCCAAGAGTTTAACACCCTTTTTATAGCTGTGGTAAAAAATGGTTGAGGTGGTGCACAATCTCATCAGAAGCCTTCAGGAACAAAACACAGACCAGCCACGTTTTAAAATGGAGAGGACCTAAGCGAAAAATTAATACAAACACCAAAGTACAGTTGTTGGGTTTTTTGTTGTTTTTTTTCCTGCAGCCATGTACTACGGTGCAGTTTCACTTCTTACAGCTTCTCTGAGTTTGTCACAGACTTCATATTACTGAAACTTCTTACAGCAATGTGAGAGCACTTCAAACAACCTGATATAGCTATATTTTATGGACTTGTTTGCATAAAGGAGTTAAACTTGGGGGTTTTCTACTACTCGACAAACAATCCATTACTAAAAACATCTTTCTTAAATTCCTATTTTTAGACAACTTGGATAACAACTACTTTTTGTAGTGCTCCAAGATTGTTCCAATTGCAATTCTTTGAGTGAAGTGCAGTGGCAGAAACCTCTGGCTTCACCACATACAGCTACAGGTCCTTTGACTTTCTCCTCTAATATCAGAACACATATAATGCCACACAACCCCTTGATAAAGGAAAAGGACTGAGAGCAGTAGCAGCATGGCTGTTCTGAAGCTCTGATTCCAAAAAATAGGTGAAGTAATAAAACGAGCCCTAATGAAAGAAACAGAGTGTCCCAATTGAATCATTCTTCACAGCTTGTTCCTACATTCAGTAGTTTGGAGAAAAGATTTCTTGCAGTTTGTACCACTCTGTTCAATGCTGACTCTCCCCTCCAGACCAGACTCCCAAGGTTTTTTTTACACACAGCCCTCACAGGTGCGTGTCTGGGGCTATTTGCAGCCTTCCAATATGGCTCCTTAGTAGAAATGAAAAGACCTGTGACACAGCAGGATTTAGTAAGTCGTTTGCTACCAGATGAAGTGTTGTCATTGAGTAATGCAATTGTCCCCCATGTCCTGAGCATAACGGTCCGACATTATAGTCCTTAATTCATCAATATCCTTCCGTAACTGACAAACGTCCAAGAGCTTCTTCGAAAGAGTTTCTGTGCTGTGGTAATTTTCACTCTCTTCGGATGAACAGCTCAGTGCTACGAAAAACAACATCCAAGGTTAAAGCTCTAACAACTGTACTCTGTGAATACTTCAACTACTCAACCCCTTTGAAATAGGAGGTAGGTCATTTCAGTTACATCAAGACAAATCACGCTTCAGCGCGATGAAAACCCAACAAAATGTGCTACCTTGTGAACTAAAGTCAATTCAGAGCCCATCAGTCCTTCTCTGAAAGACATGCTTTTCTGTTTGCACCAAGATCTAGACTTGCTGAAGTCTGATGAATTAGAACAGCAGTGAAAAAAACTGGATAGAACAGCCATTTCCTAGAGATTTTGGAGTTTTCTATAGCCACTCAGAAAAGGGGGCTATGAGGCATGTACTACCTCTTGCAGCACAGAACACTCTACTTTACCTTTCTACCCTGCTGATGGTTCAGTTCAGCAATCTGTCTACCTGGTTAATTCCAATTAACATTCAGAAAACATTAGAATATGATACATCCATTTAAAAAAAATGTAACTGTTTGTTAGGCTTGTTAAAAGACCTAATGCAAACTTTGTGTGATTTGCTTTAAAAGGGCATGCCTCTCATTTCCTGGTTAAATTTAACAGCTTAGTAAAGTGCTGAATACTAGATGTACCATTAACAGTACTAGAGATGAAGTTACCATGAGACTTATTTAATACACCTGGACCCCCACCCCCAAACCAGACATATACATGTTCGAACAATAGATGTATATTCCCACCACTTGAGCCCAAGGGCTTCAAAACAAAAAAATACACGATGTGTGTTTTTGTTTTAAAGCCCCGTGACCATCCATTAACCCTCCAAGTGAGTGCAGTGCATCTCAGGAGAGACAGACACCTGGCTATACACCTTTCTTTTCTAGAGCAGTGAACATAGCCCTGATTGGGTTCATATGAAGACCCAGCTACCTGCTTTCCTGACTTGGCAAGGACCTGTGTAGTCATATGCATTTAGTGGCACAGGCATACTAAGAGCCCAGCATTTCCAGGGAGCTCCATGAGTTCATGCCCCACTGTTCCAACTGCATCCTAAGGACACCAGCTTGTCCAGCTGGCAAGTTTGAGCAACACTCAGCTAAACTGTTACTCCTTTGTGCCAAAACATTATCAAGCATTGGCATGACAACATCACTTACATCTGATTCCCAGCAGTAAGGAAAGGTTAGGCTCCTTGCCCTGAGCTCTCTGGGTAAGAATACTGCACAGTGCTTTCAAGTCAAATAAGCAATGGGACATTTCCTTGAACAGCTGGTCTGCTATAGGCATCTTCTCAGATACTGGCTGCCTGGACTGCTCCACCAGCCGCATCTGCTCCTTCAGGCAGGCATTCTCTTCCATCAGTCTTTGGTTCTTTGTGAAAACCAAATGGAAAAAAGGGGAAAGTTAAATCTGCAAAGTTTTCTGTTCCAAACCACAAACAATATAAATAAAAATAATTAATTGCCAAACATATGATCAATATTTCTGCACCTCTCCAAAGAATGGCAGATACACAGCTTTTCTATGAGTATTTCATGTTACCATTTCTTAAACATCTTCACCCCTTAAGTTCTCCCTTCATGAGGTAGGGGTGGTATGTATTATATGTCTGCATGGTAGCCAGGACAGTTAAGTACATAATTAAGGTCATAACGCCCTACCAAGGGATCTTATAATCATTCTATAAGGTTCTTCACAGCTGGTGTGGTCAGGGGTTGGGTTACTGGAGCTTTTACTTACTTCAGAGAGAGTTTTATTCAACTGCTCTATATTCCTTTCTTTTTCCTCAAGCTCATTTGTCATCTTCTGAATGATGAGCTTTTCTTGTGAAAGCTTCTCTTGCATAGACTGAAGTGAATGAAAACACAGGTAAAGATTTTAAATTTTCATGCTTTATATCAGCACTGAGAAAAACTGCATCCTCAGTAAATTTCTAAGTTTCAATTACTTCGTGCTTTTGTACTAATTCTTCATTTTTTAATTTCTACCACTTTTCACCTGGTAATATTCAGCTGTACCCCAGCCCTCTGTACACTAAACACAGCTATTCCAAGTATCACAAAACCTTTTAAATAAGCAGAATCTCTTTAGAAACAAAAAGGCTGTATGCATGGAAAACCTTACTCCAATAAGGAATGCATGAAGTCTAAAATAACTATGCAACATTGTTTATTCTAATCAAACAATTTCACTTTAAGTAAGCAGCAGATACATCACAAGAAAGCCTGATTTGTGTCGTTCCAAGTTGTAACTGAAGATCTTTTTCAGTCTCTACTTTAGACAAACACTAAGGCAGGACTTCCCACAGCCTTTCACAACAGAATTCAGCTCACCTATACAGTTGAGAAAAAAGCCTTTGACAGCTGATACAGAGCAGCAACCTCTGTAAAATCATTCAGACACATGATAGAACAGTCTGTACAATTCTACTGTACTGAAGAAAACTGCAGGCAAAAAATAAACTTATTTGTAGTGGCATCTTTAATAGATACAATAATTACTATTTTCAGTATTGCAGCTTTTCATGACCGACTTCCAGATCAGTCACAAGCAGCAACAAACAAAAAACCTGCTGCAACATGGAATCAGCTGCTGTCAATACCCCAGTTTTCAACTACAGAATTGAAACTGAGAAATCATGAGATTTTTCCAAAGTGGAGTTTTTGGAGTGAATTCAGCATGACCACAGGTGCGTTTGTTCTTAAAAAGACTCATATTTATTTCACTGCTTGGCTTTTAAATCTGTAGATATGTCTTTCAAGGTCATCTGTCAAAATTCAGAAAGAGGAATGTTCAAACCATCTTATCTGAATACTAACAGCAACTATATAAACTGATGCTTTCAAACAGAGAGGTCTTTTCAGCTGTGACTTAGCAGCTATAAGAATAATTAGTGCTAATGAGAAATCAGGGAGTAATGGAAGGCAAGGCAGAACCAACACTGAGTAAAGTTTTTAACAGCCTGGCCACTCCCAGGAGGTGTTGCAGCATTTACAAAATTTCCAACACGTTCAGCTCAACATCACACAAGCAGTGGGGAGCCAGTACTCTGTCATACTCCGCAAAACTGGAAAACAATGGTGCTAACATTTACAGACTTAATATGAACTAAAAAACCCCCAAACTTCATTTTCATGTTAGTAGTAAGAAGCAGCAGGCAGAACCCAGAAATGACTACTTGTTTTCAAAACCATTTTCATACACTTGACCTGCTGCTCTTTTCACCCACACCATGTCCCTCAAAAGGAAGTGCTGAAGTAATGTGCATCCTAAAGATAAGCTCTTCAAGAAAGCACAGCTACACACACTACTGGGAGGAAGGGCAGGAGGAAGGAGGGTCCTGCCTCACAGCAAAGGAAACACCCTGGGGCAGGACAAGGCAGGAAATAACTGCTTCAGGCATTTCCTCTTGCGTGCTTGCAGATGAGCAGAACCTGCAGTGACGTTGAATCATCATCTATATTTTTTCAGAAACACTATGTACTGAGAAAAATGGCCATTACTGGGTCAGTCTGGAGGTCCTCCTAGCTCCGTTGTAGCAGCAGCCAAACAGAAGATACTTAGGAAGCAGGAAGTGAACGGGGCAATGCAAGTGCCCAAAACACCCTCCCAACTTCCAAATATCTCCCAAATTTAACAGTCTTTGATGATGAGCAAGTTCAGGGACACCCAGAGCCCCAGGTATGCTACATCCATTAGCACTACCACTTACACCTTTCATGTTCATGTCAATGACAACACAAGGTTTGACTCTGCAGCCTTCCTGAGGGTGGAGAGGTGGTGGGGAAGACAAGGTGAAAAATATTAACCTTCTCCAGTGTATTTTCAAAACTATATTTGCCCTTAAATTTACAGGACTCTGCAAACTAATAAAAAAACAACTTCTAGAATATTCTAAACAATATGCACATGTTCTTCTCAAGAGTTGCACCATGTAACAGGAACTACTAGAAGTGGAAATCAGTGTTTACTTTTAAAAGATACATCATTCTCATCATTCTCTGCTACCCTAATCTTAAAACTCAGAAAAAGCACATGTGTTTAACAGCTTGGCGTAGCCTACAGTGCTTAGGGTCTCCAAGTTCCTCACAGTGCTATGAATCCACCCTTAATTTTTCCACATGCTTTCCAAAGTTACAAAATGGTGGCAATACTCCCAGCCTGGCACAGTTTGGGTTTATTGTGACTGACAGAATTGACAGATGTACTTTGGGTAACAGTGACATCATATAATCTGACCTACTTCTACTCTCTTTTTTTTTTTGTAGAAAAAAATTTAAATTTTGTGATATCTAAATTAATCATGTAAATATTGATTTTTTTTTTAACATAACTGTAATCCATAATTTTTCTCTTTCTGAAGAGGTACTATATATGCATCACAGCATCTTGTCAAGACCAACCAGAATTTTAATCCCTCTCACTCAGAAGAACAAATCAATGAAGCAAAACCATACAAGGAAGATCAAAATCATTTCACCATGATTACAAGCAAATAGAAACTAGTACTGCTTCATACACTGCTGTCTAAAACAGAATTTGCTTTCAGCTTGCAAGTTAAAAACAATGAATTGAAATACATTTTGAAGCATAAGTTTACAAGGTGGCAGAAGACAGGGAATAAAATGAGATCATCTGAGCTGAAGATAAATTACATCTCTGTGCTGATAAGGGATTTCAATTTGTAATGAACTAATTTTCAGCACTTCCCAGGTAATGAATATGGAAGGCTAGGGATACCAAGGACAAGTAATTTGAGGGTTGACACCATTTTCTGTCCTTATGTAAAATACCTCAAGAGGAAAAATAAGAGAAAAATAAGAGAAAAATAAGAGAAAGTCCTGGAGAACAGAACACTATTCACAGTCAGTCACAACTACTCAGTATTTCCTAGTCCCAGCTCCCTTAAGTCATTTCGGGCTAAGCACACAAAACACCAAAGATCACCAGTCTCAAGACAGGGGTGATGGTGAGAAAAAGATCAGAAGTTTTAGGAAACATGAAAAGATTTAGGTTGATGATAATACATTTAGCAAGTTGTGTGTATCTCTGGTAAGCATGACATATAAACAGAATATATATATGTAAATAATCTTAACTAAAAAGAGGGACAGAGAACCTCAGAAAGGTTACACAGTTCAAGCTGAACTTCTTTTTAATTATATAACACGCAAAACAACATTTGCCTGTGTCACAGTTTCTGCATTAACACTAGACCAGCAGCATAGGGATGCTACATAGGACAGTTTTTCTCTTTTTGATAAGTACCAGCAAAGTGCTAAACCATACAAATGTGACTACATTATGAGCTTGCAAGAAAACACAGGCCAACTAAAGGCCATAAGGTTAAGCTCTTGGAGTTCTACCTTTGATTCCTATTCAGAAAGATAAAAGAATAAAATTCAACTTTAGCAATGTTATTTTTATAAATTAAAACTCTACACAGTAAACAACAGAATATACATTCCTCCTTACCTGCATGTCTAAAATCAGTCCAGCTATCTGATTTTGCTGATTGTCTATGACCTACAATATAAAATTCAGCAGTTTAGAAGGCTTGAATCTTTTCAGATCCTTGTCTAAAAAATCAGCTTACAGGTGTGTACCCAGAGATTTTAAATAGAAACTTTGAAAATGTAAATGACAAGACAGAGTTCAACTCTGACAGAACATGAAATTCATACAAAATAAATGTACTGAACAGAAACAGATAGGTATTGACAAGTAAACTGAATTAGCAACAAATGTGTAATTCTTTAGTGAGATATTTATTTCTAAAGTAGGAAAAATAAAAGAAATGCAGTACTGAAGGTTAAAGATGCCATGAGCAGATAATCTGCAGACTAACCTTACTGGCTTTCTCGTTCTTCTCTTTAAGACATTCATTCTCACTCTGAAGTTGTTTTGTGTCCAACATAGGAAGCCGAATACCATCTTCCAGGCATTTTTCTACTTTCTGTTGTAAACTGTCATTCAACATGAAAGAAAGATTAAGATGGCTGACTGAAACCAGAGGATTGTGTGTTCTAGCAAAAACCAGAAACTTGTACCATCTTCCAACCAGAACTGTAAAACTGTTCATTTCAGAACCCAACCTTATGAATGAGCAAACCAAGAGTGAAAAATGAAAAAAACCCGAACTACTAAAGTTGCCATGGCAGCGGCAAGGACAGATTCACGCAGAAGAATGCAGGGTTTTTGGGCCAGATTCTGTGTCTCCCAAAAGGCACAGCTCCAGCAGTACTGTGTAGGAAGAGAGGGCAGAGAGGAGGAAAGAAAAGCTTTGTGGTGCTCAGTTGCTCTGTGCTACTGTGGGAGGCAAAGTCTGCCCCGGCACATATCAGGGGAATCTTCAAACCTCTACAAAGCTTCAGGAGCTTTAAAATCAGATTCTCTCTGCGGGGCACATACAACTCAAAGTGGAGTCCAGAATCAGAGGTTGTGCTCAGTACTGGTGTCCTGCGCTTCACGCTCTCTGTGACTCCTAAGGGGGAGCACAAAGCCACTCCTGCCAGCTGCTCCCACGTGAGACCCTCTGTAGCTCAACCCAAGCCTCTAGGTATAGATACAGACCTTGTTTGCTCACCTTCTCTCAGAAAGCAAATGCATTTTTTATTAGTGCTAATCTTGCTGTCTAAATTAGAAACCAGAGGTCACCCCAACTATTTGCAGGCTTTCACAAAAGACAGAATGATCCCCCTCTAGATTATGAGAGCACCAAGGAAAAAGGCTTTTCATTGGTAAGATGGAAACAATGTGTCAACAATTTGGCTGGCAGGGCGAGCCAGCCAGCTTGCCTTTCATCATAGAAACCTTTTAGACTCCTGTGGCATGCACCTTCACCCAAGGGGGAACACTGAACTGCAGGAACACCCACATACACTTTTTAAAGGGATTCTCCCCTGCTTCACTCTTCCTTGTTTTTTAAAAGTTAAGTGTTTAAGTAGCTCCTCCGATCTAAAATGTAACACAGTAACAAAGTCCCCATGTCTTACCAGGAATATTCTTGGATATCTGCCCCATTTGTTTTTCTGTTTTTAGGCAAGTTCAACGACAACAAATTAGCTTTAGCTAAATCTCACTGTAAATACCTGCACCCTCAGGGAAAAGGTAAGAAACAACTACAGTTTCTTGAAAGCTTTGACCCTTCCCTGACATACCAATCCAGGGAGTTTTTCCACAGCTCTTAACAGGATCAGTTATCTAACAGCCGTGCTGAC
This sequence comes from Pyrocephalus nanus, assembly GCA_038380795.1. Classification (NCBI taxonomy): domain Eukaryota; kingdom Metazoa; phylum Chordata; class Aves; order Passeriformes; family Tyrannidae; genus Pyrocephalus; species Pyrocephalus nanus. The sequence continues at coordinate 50,001,932 of CM076260.1, forward strand.
AACTTCTGTACAATGTCCCTTTGCTACACAAATTTATTCCATCTTCTATCTGCCAGAAGGCTAGGATGCCATTGCAGCAGTGTCCCATATCCTCAAAGAAAGACAGGGAAGAGTGTCCTAGGCAGACTCTTTTCTCTGTGGTATTAATTGCAATTTGCCACAAATAAAACCCTTCCCATAAAAAATCATTAGCACTGTAATAGATCAAGATTACAAATAACATCAGGTCTTGACATCAGGTGGGAAAGCCACTCATTTCAGGGCACAGGTGGAGCAGCTGTTCATACCTCTGCACTGTTGTGACCAGCTCTTTTTCTTTTTTCTTCTGAGATGCCAGCTGCAATTCTCTCTCTCTGCACTGCGACCGCGCCTCGCCGAGCTTCTTTTCTAACTCAGCCATAGTTTCTTGAAGTTGCCTGTTCTTCTCCTCTAGAATGTGCAGCTAACACCGGTTATGTTAGTCAGACACGATGCCACATCAGCAGAAGGCCTTGCAGCAGGCCACAGCCTTTCAGGTACCTGCTGCAGAATCTCAGGCCCATTTTCCTTATCCTAATTCCTACAGTTATTTCTAAAACATTGAAATGCCTCTCTTCCTAAATAGATAGTAGATAAAAGTGTACGTTGAAACAGTAAAAGACTTGCCAACAGATATAAGGCATCTTACTTATAATTTTAAAAGGTAAGCCAAATTCCCTTTACCTTACCTGTTTAGTTTGCCCTTCTATATCATCCAGTGTTGGTAGGTCAGCCAGGTATTTTTCTAAGGTTTCGATTCTTCTTTGTTTTTCTTTGTTTTGCTCAGACTCCTTCTGGCATTTCTTTTTCAGGCTATTAATATATCGGTCTCTAGTTTTAAGCTAGAAGAAAGAGAGTACATGTTTTATGATAAGAGTAAAAAATAAACCTGCTTTGGAAATAGAGGCTGGTCACTCTCCAAAAACTGTACTCTCAGCTGCATGAAAGGTTTGGCTAATGCAGGAAACAAAACCAAAAAATTATTAACCCCAGCAGCTCCAAGTAATAGACTCATATGTGACCTCAAAGCCCTGTTGCTTCACCTCTGCCCAAAACAATCCATGTGCCTTATGAACTGGAAACACAATCGGTTCAACATTTAAAATACTATTAACTTTTTCACCTATGGAGATGTTCATATGCAACAAATGATCAGGACATATTTTATTCCACTCTCTTTCTCTGGACTAGGAAAACAACTCCAAATACAAGGACCAAAAACTTTAACTATGAGGAATTGAAGCCAAAACCCTGACTTCGATGCAGTGTGACAGTGAGATCAGAGGACATGAGAATGGAATAGTTGTTTTCCTAAACACCTTTTCTAGAGGCATCTCCATTGTCCATCAGCCTGGAAAAGATTTTTTTTTTATATTGTGTTACCATAGTTCACATTCCTGGCACTTAATTTGCTTTATGACCTAGGACAAAAATGTGGAGGAAAAAAAGGCAGGAAGAAAGAGCATTTTCCATTGTGCCTCCCTGCCCTCTTTCCTTGAGAGCTTTTTATTCAATGCACAGAACGGACAGTTGTTAAGGGCTGAATCAGGACTGTGCAGTGAATCAGGGTCCAACCTGCAGACCATCCTGCTGACAGTAGCCCTGCTGCACAGGCCCTCACCACTGCCACCACATCAGTTCCTTCACAGCGAGGAACCCAAGCAGTAAAAGCTCAGAAAGGAAGAAGCTGCAGTATGCGATTTCTGCCCTGCCTGAATGTCACCCTTAGCGAAAGCACACTGCAGGGCTCATTGGAAATGGTAAGGCAGAATTTGAAATTAATTATGCATTCTCCTTAGTCTTTCCACTTGATACTTCACTGTCTCAGATTGCTTCTCTTCCTTCAATCCGCATTAATATAAATCTAAACCCGGTAAGTAAAGAAGAGAAGGCAACAGTGACAATGTGCCCCTAAAACATTAATCAGGAACCCCTTGGTCAATGGCATATTCCTGCCTGCAATAAAGGAAGGCTGCCAGTACATTCAAAACTACACCTGGGAATTGCTTCAGCCTGCAAAGAAACCCCTTGTCAAAACAGTTCCAAGAACACAGCCATCCTTGTCTCAGACTAAGGTCTACTCTGAACATCCTAGGAAAGCCAAAAGCAAATCACTCCTGCTGAGTAGGCACATACAGGCTGGTAAGTGCATCTCAAAGAATGAGGGCCACATTTACAAACCATGCTAAAAATAAGGATTTAATTTTCAAACTCTATGTTTTTAAATGTTATTTTGTTTACTGTAATAAATACTTCAAGCTACAAGAAGGCTTAGAGCTGAGAAGCATTTTTTCCAAAGTTTAACTGATACCTTGTTAAAACTGTCATTCCGATTACTGCTTTATCTAGTACCACTTTTTGGGATGTATTCTCTACGAGATCAGATTTGACCATTAGCAACACTTAAAATCATTAACTTTCAATTTTTCTATCACAGATAGTTTAACTACATTTTGAAAATAGCCCAGACACCCACATAACAAGTTGCTTTCTAATAAACAAAACATATTCTGCTGAAACAGTGACAAAAGGAAATGTGGAACATGAAAAACACTTACTTTCTCCTCCATCTTCTTTTTCTCCTCACTAGATTTGTTTGAAAGTTGTTTTACAATTTCACTGAGTTGTAATTCCTTATTCTCAGCTGCTGCAATCTTTCGCTCAAGCTCCTCAAGGTGGGATGCTGATCTTTCTGCAATGTGAGGTTGCAGCAGTGTGCTCTCATACTGTGGTTGCTTACAAAAAGAAATAAAATAATCACTCGAATGCACACATACCACCGTATGCTTGAACACCACAGCAGAAAACAGTCCTGCTTTTTTTTTTTTTGGCTTTCAGGAAGGGTGGAGTTTGACTTTTCAAACATTAAAATATATGGTAACAGCATGTACTTCAGGAATCTGGAGCAGAAAAACAAAGAAGCTGGACACCTCTCCATTCACAACGCACGCACAAGAACACTGTGGGGCCACTTTCCCCCTCAGATTTACAGAAAATGTGTGATGTTTCTCCCAAAATAAATCCCTATAAATCCAAGTAAAAAGCATTTTCAAAACAAATCACTGCCACTGAAATATCATACCATCTTCTGGGAAGAAAAATACTATAAAATGGCTATGAATGTAGTGAAGTTAAGAGTTGCTTTAATCTCAAGACCCTTCTAAAGCAGAACATCAGTACTAGTAAACCTCAGAACTATTACACTTGGGGTGTGAATGGTGCATGGACAAGTCTGAGAATAAAGCTATAATCAGAATTCAGGCTTCCTGTCTTCTGTTCTATATACCAAAACTTCAACCCCCACTGCTCAGAGACAGACAAGCACAAAATGGAAGTCAGCTTCATGTGGGATGAAAAAGGCAATGCATCCAACTAGGCTTTCAATTTCAAGATTCTTTTAATAACATCAATTGGTATCTTTAAAAGTACTGTCCATATAATTTCTTTAACTAATGACATTCCTTCAGCAAAGCATTAAGAGATTAAAACCTTCATTAAAGTAGATTTGCTTTTGCAAATTCATCTTATACAAGGCACGCAAATCAAGAAGGAATCCAAATGCACTATAAACTTTCAAAATTCTTTAAATTATGAAAGATTAATGCACCTGCTACTTTTTGAAGTGCAATATCGTGTACTAAGATATATGCACTAAAATTTCAGATTCTGCACTATTGCTTCTTGTTTGGTTGGTTTTTTTTGTGTCTGTCCTCACCCCTCTCCCTGCAAAAAAATCTTAATCTAGATGGATTCTAAAATATTTTGTTAAAGAAAATCTGGAAGCACCAAAAGTAACATTCTTAGATGTCTGAAAAAGTTTCTGGATACCTAACTTCACACCAAGGCTCCACTTGCATTTCTCTGCTGTGTCACACAACCCACATTCTCACATGACATACAGCTGTGTTATTCCAAGGACATCATAATTAATGTCATGTTGAAGTACACTAGCTGAGATCCTCATGCAGTGTTTGTGACAGAAAAAAGTAACATCATAAAAGAGGGACATAAAAGCTCTTTCTCTGCATATCTTCCTTTAACACTCTCTTGCTGCATTGCCTTTTACATACACCAAGGCCTGGAGATTTTGTGTGCTATGAGCAGCCACAGACCTCAAACTGCATGTCTTGGTTAACCTATGCTACCTCATCCTTTCACTATCTTGATAATGGTGCCAGTTAGATGAAAATTAGGACAATTATAGCCAAAATACTACCACACATTCCCTTTCAGACTAAGTGTTCCCTAGGAGTACTAATCCATATCCTTTTCAGGTGTTTTGTCAAAAGGTATCCCACCAGTCTTGTTTGCCTTCTCACATCTCTTTTATCCATTCTACTGATACAATCTAAACATCCAAAGGAGTATCTCCTCCTCTTCAGAAAACCTTTCATTAGTTGTTTTCAGATACTCTCCTATCAATCTACTTTATCTCCTAATATCTACTTGTAGGACTATGATACATGCACTCTTAAACCCTTACTCTAATAGTGTCCTAATCCCTCATTCCTATCTCATTTTTATCAGACTTCAAAGCAAGTATGTACAAAATTTAAACAGTACTTACATTTCTGCAAATATACGGTAAACTACAAACTGAGAGGGTATTCTCTACACAATTCACTGCTATGCAATTACACAGCCATCAACAATCACAAAGGCTCTACAATTTAGCCTGCAGTAAATTGTGAACATGCTTTCAGGTGCCAGTACTGGGCAATGGAAAGATTTGATGAAAGAAAAATATCCATCCTACCTGTAAATTAGTCATGTAAGGTTCTTCGCAGTTCACAAGATGGCTCAGTCTTGCGTGTTGAGCTCGTAATTCATTCTCCCTTATCTTCTGATGTAAATTGTTAATTTGCTGATTTTGCCTGTAATACACAAACCTTGTTTCAAAAGGACTGAACAGAGATTAAAAAAAACACACTGATCTTAAGACTTATACTGAAGAATAGGCTAACAATGCTGTTCAGCTATCCTGGATCTGTGTTAGCTGTGGGCTTTTTCCCACTGCAGCCAGACTGCACCTAGACTAATTTAGCACTAGAACTGGAACCTCAGCAGAGTGCAAACTTTAAAAGTACAGTTAACATATGACTTTCACTTAAGCAAACTCAAAGGGTCTGTGCTCAGTTCATAATAATAAGCAAATCCTATAGAAATGCAACTTGAAAACTCGAATTTCAATTTTGTGGGGGTTGAGGGAGGCTTCTGTTGTTTTTTCATGCTAGGGCCTGAAGTATAAGCAGGAAAAAGTATACAGAGAGCAGAATGAAAACAAACAAGACTCACACTTTCATTTTACTTGGACTTCTCCTGCTCAGTCCCTCTCTTTGCCAGAGCTGATTTTCCAACCAGTTAAAAAGATTTAAAAATCAAGGGGAGCAGAAATATTATATAACATAGCCAGCACAGCTTTCCTGTAAGGTCTTTCTTTTTGCTTGGCTTAAGACTTTCTCACCCAACTGCTTTATGCAAGATGTACTCTACCCTGGGGTAAAATACCTGTGTAAAATAACAGTGCTTATGTACTAAAGGAGAATTAAACTCTTGCACCAATTGCTTGGCCAGTGTACAGCAGAAACAGTATCACTATTATGTCACTACATATTATTTCACAAATGATATCACTGCCTCAATCATGACTGCATTTGAACTAGCATGACTGCAGGGCAAATAGAAGCCAGGTCTCTGCCCCAGCCCAAGTCCCAGCCCTGTGAGGTGTACAGTGCTCTCCATGGAGCAACGGGCACCTCAACACCTGGCTCCAGAATGGAGTTGTCAGCAGCCATCAGAACCCCATGGAGCAACCTCCTCAGTACACTTGAAACCAACTTTGTGCACTTCATTAATTTTTATTATTCCTCCTTTTTTTATCTGAGGATATATTCGCATGCAAGCATGAAATTGTTTCGTGCTTCACCCCTAAGCACGCAGTAGGACTGTCTTTTCTTAAGAATATTATCATGAGTATACAAAACATATATTATACAATTTATAAACTAACATGAAATATGTAATAGTTGAAAAGATGTCAACTGCAAATTTTAATAGGAAAAATAACATGCAAAAAGCCCAATTAAAGGGATTATTTTAGCTACCCATATTCTTCTAGCTGGTTATCAGTCAACTGTATCCCAATTATTTGGTTTATAAGAGGAATTTCATATTTGAAAAATATTGAATATTTTAAAGTTAGCCTTTTCTCAGCTAGATGTATTAACAGAAGACATGATGCATGACTATAGAATATCTCTTTTTTATTTTTCCCTCTTTTTATATCTATAAAGAACAGTAATGAATGGAAAACCCCTATATATAAGCTGCCATTTTGAAGTACCTTAGAAGTATTCATTCAATGTGATTCATAAGAAGGAAGAAACTGAATGTATTTATGTGACTCCATGGCAAGTCTTAAAATATTTTCTATCAACACAGGTGCTTTTGAGGCTTCCCTTTTCCATTCCACTATTTAGGTAGAACAAGCTTGCACAAATATAAACAGAGTATGCAACGCTGAAAGATTTTGTACAGTTGTAAATAACACGGCTCTACAAATAAAAAGCTTCCAACTTATTTTGGAAGAAGCAGATTCAAAGATTAGGTAAAAGAATATGCTCTCAACTTGTAATAGACCTTTTATAAGCCCAAGAGTTATTATACTCATATGAGAAAACATAAAGCCTTGACAACTTCTGTGCCTGCCTGGTTACAGGGACCAAAATTACTTAGTATGAGTTATCCTAACCTATGAACTGAAGCAAATTTTAATTTTTTATCACCTTATTACTGACTAGACAGATGTATTAAAATTTCTTTGCTCCATGTGCTTTAAAATTATTTATCCATTTGTCACCTTTTGAAAGCATCATGTGATTTTCTGTTTATGGCTGATTGTAACTTAGCAATGCTTTCTTTACCAGGTAGGATTTCAGTAGCCTAAGCTAAATGTTACAGCCTAGAGTAAATGTTTCAAGATATTTTTGAACTTCCAGTGTAGTTTGGACTACATTACCATATTTCCTTTCATAATCCTTTCCCTACCCTACCAAATCCCTGCAGGAAAAAAGGTGAGACAAATTAATCCGTGATGAGACAGAGCACAGCGTTTAACTAGCTTGCTTCTTTTCACTCTGCAAAGCATGAAACTCTCCACTGTTATAAAATCTTGCCAAGAAAACACACCATTGAAATATTTTAAGGCTGTGTAGATCCTGCTGAACTTCTTTGCAAAACTACCTCTCTGAAAACAACATGAACCTCATGGAACCCAGAAACAAAAATGCTGAAAACAGCAGCAGTCACAAGGAGAAGATAAACACCACACAAACATATTTGCTATTTACATATAATCCTTTAAGTCTTCGGAGACTTCATACCAGATGCATTTTGTCACTGATACTCTCATATGCCAAGAGATTTTTAATACTCTGTTAGCCCATCCCTGTTACTGTTATTCCGCTGCATAACCAGAGTCTGAGCTTTATTTAAAGGGAGTGGAGAAAGTTCCAATGCTCTCAAAAACACAGCTTGCCTATTACAGTGGGAACACTGTCCCCAGAAGTCTCCTTATTACCAATCAATCATCCTAGCACTTTAAAAAAACAAAACCAAACACAATCAGCCTTTAGAATTTAGATGCCTCCAAGTTTCTATCAAGCTCCTCAACCTCCTTCCCCTCCAAGGCACACCACAGGTACCGCCTGGCCCAGATGTCACAGTTGGAACAGGGACCTCTGCTGTGGCCCACACTGGCACTGCTGTGCAACCAAGAGAGCTGGTGCTCTTCTTTTCCTCCTCAGTGAAGGGAGAAAGGCAGGACAAGTAAGTGCTGGCTTCAGTGACGAGCATCACCTCAATAGGACATTTGTATTTAAAGTCAGGCTCAGAAAACATTTAAAGGTGAACACAGGGAAATTGCCCAAAAAAGGCTTTCAGTTATGGGTCTGCTAAATTTGCAGTCTCTCTGCCCATGGGCAGCAAGGGGATGGTTCTGCTGGTGCACATGTCCTGTGCCACTATTCTCTGCAGACAAGCATGTTGCCTTCCCATGAAATGGCAGCCAAGCTCCCCCCATCCAGTGACTCTACTTACAAAGCTGTCTAGAATTCAGAGGATAATTGCTGGTGCTACTTGATGCTAACTGAATCCATTTAAATGAGCAAAATCAAAGTTAGAGCTGTAAGAGTGATCTATCAATGGGAAGAGGGGGGGATCTCTATTTTGATTCAATTGCAGTTCTGTCCTTTAGCTCAAACAATCTCCTTTAAAAACTCAAGTCAGCACAAAGGACATAGAATACCAGACAAGAGTTCAGCTCAGTGTGCACAAGCCTGGACTGTCTCCAGAGACCAGCATGAATAAACTGCTTGATATACAAATTGCTTCTCCTTAAGTCTCAAAAATATTAGTACAACATAACTGACATTCACATTATTTTCTCACGTTCACAACAGGACAAGTAAGGACACATGCTTATACAGACACTCATATACATATTTATCTAGAAATAAATCACAGTTTCTTGAACCTGGGGCCAATTCATCTGTTCTCCATAAGCCCATTTTACCCCATACTTTAACATGAAAGACCCTTTAGAAACCCACATTCAGGAAAGAAGCACTTCCTCCCCTCAACTTTTTTCTTAATTCTTTAATTAACATAAATCTCAATCCCACACTTCCAAGTCAAGATACAGATCCTGTATCTTCAAGCACCTCAGGGACTTTAGAAGAGAGCTTCCTCCACCACAGAAGGGACGCTAGTAACTTCATAAGAAATCAAACTACAATTAATGCTTACCTTCAAAAGTCATGAGGTTATGGGAAGTTGCTGCTTTAGGTGAAAATGTGTAGGGAGATTTCTTCAGAATTGAGATGCAAAGCAAAATACAATCAGATCCCTCTCTATTACACAATTTATTCCACACCACAGTTGGAGGTATGCTGCTTTGTTTTGTTGCTTAAGAAGTTGGATACAAATTTTTATATCCCTTTGTTTCAGAGGCACAATCTCTTGGGACCACAAGTCCAAACGTGCAGAGCACTGATAGGGGAAGAGATCCTTAGTAAACAAAGTCCTAAAAACAATGTGAATACATTTCCCGGAATTTGGAAGATAATGCTGAAGAACTCCAACATCAGCAAAGTTAATGAGAAAAGATAATGTCGAATTTCCTATGCAATGAAGTCTGCTTTTTGGTGAAATTGGGAGACTGCAGTTTTAAGTGAACCTTTCCACCAGTCACAGCAGAACTCACCTTGAAGAGAAGATGGGAACACTACCTTTGGGAGTCAAGACATGATCAAGTGGATATGCTAATGCTGCAGATCTTAAAATGCCGGTCCAAACTAAAAGAATTACAGCTTTGCACTGGCATTAAAATGAGCACTACCAGAGCACATCCAGTTTGATGTCAATTACTCAGGTCAGGACAACTTGGTACGTGGCAAAGAATATTTAATCCTCTTGTCTCAATGAAAACATCCAATCCTAATTCTGCTATGGATTAAAAGTTAATGATTTAGCAACTGTTTTAAGAACGTAAATGCTGTTTTGCCCTGAGGAACAACAGCTATTCACTAAAATTGTGTTTCTTTATCTACCTTTCTGGAAAAATCTCTTCAAATGCCCTTATGCTCACTAGAAGAAAACATTGCATCTACAATATTATTCTCAGTACCTTATGTCATATGTTCAGATATTTAGCATTTATTCATGTACCCCCTATATGCAGCCCCTGCCACACAAACACTGCCAGGATCACACCAGAGACACTGACAGTGGCAGTGCAGTCTCAGGAGACCTTCACCATTGTACCAAACACTGTAATTTCAGTGTTATTATGTTCTGAACAAAGGAGCAACATAAAGAATTAAAATGTGATGCTGTAATTTTCCTAACCAGTACAAACAATGCTGGCTCCCTCTGGTGCTAAGCATAATGTAGTGTTACATCCTAACCCACCAGAGAAGTAAGGCAATGATATAATCCAATTATTTTGTACAGTAGGTGACAGACATTCTAGTAAAAAGTGTTACAGCAGAAGAATTCTTCTTACAGACAAAATCCTTAAGTCCTCATTCAAGGCCTGTACCAACAGGAGAAAACATGACACACACCTTTAAGAAGTGCCACTGAGATCCCGTGGACACACACATGCAGAGCAGGCTCACTTCCTTACACCATGTTTTCACTTCCTAAAAGTTTCATCTTCTCATTTTTTTCAGAGCAGACTTAAAAACCATTTCAGGTTTTGATTCATTAAATTAGAAGTGACTTCTAGAGTAGTTTTAAAAAGCAAACCAAAATGACTTTTAAACCCATTCCAATATTATGTACTACTTAAATAAATGCCTTTGTTATGCTGAAAAGACCACACAAATAAAATCAATTTTAATTTACCTATTACTACATCTGCTGTTCAACACCGTACAGAATAAAAATTGAGCCACTTGTTCTAATTCACAGGTGCAAGTGGCTGTTTGGGTTTTAAAAACCCTACTTACAGTCTGAATTTCCGGTGACACACCAAAGTATACAAATATGATGATTTACACTGTAAGTATTATTCCTTGTTTTTATAGCTATTTGAAAACTACTTGCAATTATTCCTAATTGTTAGATTTCCAATGCAAAACATGGAAGTTTAATAATCTAATCTGGAAGGGATAGATTTTTTTTTTTTTTTTGCCTTTTTATCTTTGTGAGGAAAGAAGCATGTTTTACCTTCCTTCTCCTGCCCTTCCTCCATTTTTTAACAAGATAAAGGTAGAACAGCTTAAGGATACTACCCTGTACAGAGCATCCATTCCCTACAAATCAACAGATTCAGGCACCGCTATGCAGACCAAGGTGTGTGATGTTAATCTCCTCCACCTCCTAGATAAGTAAGACACCAGTACAATTCCCAAAAAGAGTGTTTAACCTTAAAAAAATGGCTAATGACCCTGTGGGTGAAAGGGAGGCTGGTGACAAGGGCCAGAGAGGGGTGTTCCCAGTGGGCATCTTTTCATCCAGCTGTTCCTTGTACCTGCCAGCAGCAAACAGCTTGGTCTGGAGCACTATGCCAGCTGCTGCCCTGCTGGATAACCCGTCTCTCCTGAGCTTCTGTCCCCTCAGAATTAAACAAGTGTTGCTGGCATCTTCCAGCTACCAGTTTGCAAATTCATCATGAGACATGACTTAAGGAGACTACACCTTTTAAAACTCCATGAGAATCACAGGTATAAAGGGCCTTCTCGACAAACACCTACCACCTAACCCCAATCAACAAACTAACTCCTCCATTTACTCAAAGCATAAATTCTGTAATTTAACTATGACCATCTTGAATTAAACTCACTTTAGCAGATGTTATATTTTTATTTTAGGTCACTATTCTCAAATAAATTCAAAATCTGAAAAGAAGTTTAAAGTAAGATCAGGAAGACCAGGAGCTGGAAGATTTAGGTTTACTCCCAAACATCATCTTGAATCTCAGTGCAAGGCTTTGTGTGTCCACCAGGTAAATATAGATAATACTGCATTTTCACTTAGTGCCTTGAAGAAAGGATTCACAGTTAAGTCTTATTAATAATTGATCTGATAAGAAATATAACACTAGTACTTTTTAATGGAGTTCTATTTCAAGATTTTTGCACAGCAGCTATGCACAATTTTCTTCACAACTGAAACCAAAAGTATTTTTATTTTTATTTTTCATAGAAAACACAACCTCTTTTTTTAAAAAATAATTTAAGAACCTATTGGAAAAATTTGTAAACATGCAACATCAATTTGTACTAATCTTAAATAATACAAGCCAGATATTTGAAATGTTTATTTAATTTTAAAATAACTTTTAAGTTATTTTGTTCAAATGGAAGCTCAATATTCAGAAAAGAGCCTGTTCTGTGATGTATTATTATACTACATTATTATAAATTACAACATGCTTAACTCCAAGTGTCTACTTAAATGAAACACTACACATCACTAAAAGGTCTTTGTTTCACTTCCATAGCTTCCAGAGTATATTTTGCTATTTCAGCTGAATGAAAAGAAATTATTTAAACTGACTTCTGGTCAGAAATCAAGAAAGAACTGTATTCACTATCATTAAGTCACTCAGAAATAATGACTTATACAAAATAAAAAGAACTAAAACACTGTCACTGCATGTCAAGAAATAGCTTTACTTCCTCAACATGGACAGTATCAAGTAATGTTATCAGGAATCCAGGTTACAAAATGCCATTTCAGAAACTTCACTCTTGACTGCAAACACATTTCCAGCATAAGAAGAGCAACACGAACTGCATTTTTAGTTGCCACTGTGTAACAAGCCTTCAGGTGGAGTGCAGAGGAACATACTCAGCACAGACACCAAAGACCGTCCCAGCCATCATGGGCCATTGTACTCGCAAAGGCTGCTGACAGCTTGGGCCTCAGGAGGAAGGCTGCAGGTTTCCTACTACTGATACAGCAAGCCTGAAAAAAGCACCGTAATTTAGACAGCCTCTAGGCAGATCAAAAGGCTCTGTCAGAGGAGATGTAAACAACAGCTAAGGATGTTTCCATTTTAACTGCTTACCCCCTTGGGAGATCACCACCCCCGCAGGAGAGCTGGCAGAGCGGGATGGTGTGCCCATTCCTAACTGTGCACCACCTTCATCTGCACAGCAGTAAACACACACTAACATCCTACATCCCACTGGGGAAGAGGATGCCAATCTTCAACACTGCAATGCCAGCAGAGTTACTGGGCAGACTACTAAGGGAGAGAAGCACCTTAAACCACTGCAATTCCTCGCTCTGTTGCGATAATGGAATGAACAGATCTTGCACAAGTGTAATTCTCCTGGTGCCAAAGTAAATTATGCCCAAGTTGCCTATCTCTACCCATAAAGAGATAGAAATTACTAAATGAAATATAAAACTATTCATAATGGATGCCTAACATTACTGTGATCAACACACACCTGCTTTGCACAGTTCTCCTCATGTTGTGAACTATCAATAACCAGAGCACCACTATTATCAGGATCAGAACAACCACTCTTCTTTCAGCCATGAGCCAAGAGTTTATTACTGAAATGCAGACTACACCAAATTACCATTATGTCAAACATAAAAATACCCTCCTTAAATCTCCTGCATCCAAACTCTGCAGTGCCTGGTGACATCTGCTATTTTAGTGTAATCTTCATTAAGCTCAAGCCCTTATTAAAAGCGTATTTTCCTCATTAGGAGGCCCATTCAGATTGACAGCAATTTTAGTAAGAAGCTATGTATTTACTCTTGGATTTAATATTTTATTATTTAAACAATTTGTATCAGCGCCTGAATAGGATTTTACAGCTGAACATTACTGCAAAGGCCAGTTTCTCAAAGCTTTATCAATTTGCTTCAAATATACTGTATTTCTGTACTTGTCGTGGAAAAAAAAAAATCAGCACTACGCAACTGACCAATTTTTATCTTGCAAGTCACTTGCAAGATTTGTACAAGCAGAAAAATGTCTGATACAAACTCCCAGACCAGGAAGAAGCTAAGAGGGGAAGCTGACAGCAGAACTGACTGCTGGTATCACTTTCCCTTTTCCACTCCAGAGGCATTAAACCCCCTAAATACATTTCCAACTTTGTAAAAGACTTTTAGCCAGCTGCCACTCTTCTCTCCTAGCAAGGATTAGCTCCCACGTATTTGTGCATAAATAGTGGCTGGACTGAAGCCTAACAACTGTATGAGTAAGCAGCTCTCCTGAAAGTCAGCTTTTACACTGTATCTTTTAATGAATGGAGCAGAAGCAGGTTACTCACCGATCAATCACGAACTCTTTCTGTCTTAGCAGCCCCTCTTTAATTTTCATTAGAGATTCCCAGTTGCTGGAGTCCTGATAGCTGGTAGCTGGGTAGCTTGGACGAGATGTTCCAGGTGAAACCTGCATAAAGTAATTGTAGGATTAGCCTCCAAAACAGTAAAGGTAAATAATGTCCTAGGTATTAGGGCATTTACAAAGCGGTTTGTTCTTTCAGAAACCTAAGAATTGTTTTCAAGTTTAATTCAGATTTGCTTTGTATAAAACAGCTGGATTTATAAACAAGTTTCTTGAAACAAACTTCAGACTAGTGTCAATGAATTCATCACTTCTCTACTAAAGAATTCATAGCTCTGAAAGCAGTTTGAAATCAAAAGCTCATTTAGAATTTAGGTACATCGTTAAGACAAACACCACAAAATGATGCAATTCTTGTAGCACTTCAAACAAGACAGTTTGATGATAACTTCAGACCTGCTGGTAACTGCAGGTAACAGTTACCGCTCACCTGTTCAACTCCCACCTGTAACGTCAGAATACAGAGAAAGAGAAATTTCCCTTGATGCGTATGTATTTAAAATACAGAATATAATTCTGGTTAAACTGTAACTGTTTCCAAGAATAAAAGTTTCACAAGTAACAGGTTTCAGGCTTTTTATTAATTTTCACAAAAGCCAGGCTCTCTGTCTCATAACAAACTGAGGACAACAGCTGAACTGAGTATGAACCAACAACATTGTGATTTGGCAGCAAAGTAAAAAATTAACTGGGATGTTTAATCAAGAAAGCATTTATTAGAAATTTATTACAAACATCTGTATCAGGAATTCACATAAGGGAAGGTTTAAGCTAGAGCTTCTGTGATCAGACTGAAGGATCCCAGCATCAGCTGCCATTAGGTATCATCTAATCTCCCACCATTTTTTTTTTTTTATTCACTGAAAAAAAATTTCTCTTTTTATTATCTGGGAGGCATCCTGGACTGTGTTGTCTTTTAAGTTTTTGAAAAAGAGCAGAAGGAAAAAAAGTGAAAACATGGGTACTTTTTTTAAAGTTAAAATAGACTTCAGGATATTTTTACTTGTATTGCTCTACAATGTTTTAAATTTCATTTGAAATTACAACAGATTGTATTAAGACTAAGACATATCACTAATAATTAAAATCAGTTAGACAATTGTCAAGCAGTCCATGCTTTTCCTCAAAGTTTTACTGAGAATTGTAAAAATGAATGCAAAGAATTCATTGCTTAAATCCCCATATCATGATGTGCTAAAGTCAGGAATCAACTCGTCACAACTATGGTCTCTTCTGTAACTCTAAAAGTATTTTTTTTCATTCAGTCTAGTTCAGTTCAATACTCTGCTTGCCTGCTGAGATAAAATGGGCAGAAGCACATCTTTTTTCTTTTAATTTATAACTTAAACACAGATGACAAGACTTACTATTTGTAAAAATCTTTCCTGATTGTTACACCCCCACTTCACTCCCTGACCCCCCAGTCCAATTTATCTCCTTCAGGGAATATTTCCTCTGTTTAATGAGGATTGGATAGCTTCCAATAGTAAAATCAGATATGAATGATTAAAAAAACCTTAAAGCCTCAAACATACAAACATCAACACTACTATACATTAAATAATGCATGCCAATTTCTGGCCAAAGACACATGAATCATGCTGAGTGTGTTCCTTGCCAGACAATATCAAGTATTCTATCTTTACTGAAAAGGACACATTGACTGGATAAACAGTGCTTTTTGAGGAAAAATAAAATTTGAAATATTAAAATTAGGTTTTATTTTAAAATGCTTCACTGATTTATGACTATGGTTAATATTTGTCCCATGCTCACTCATGAGAAGAAGCAATAAAAAGCACAGCAAACATTCAAAAATTCCCTCAATTGTTGCCCCTAAAAAAGTGTCTGATACAATTAGGTTTGAAAGTTTAGGGACAACAAAATTTATCACACCTGCAATTTCTAGTAAGTCAATCCATTAATCCTATACTTGCTCAAGGAATTTATGTTAAAGATGGCACTGCACTGCACTGGGAGGTAGAGAATGGCAAAGCTAAGTGTTGCTTGGATTAGGATCTACCACTCGGATGTAAATTAATTTAACAGTCGTCCTGCTTCATTTTTCATGCACAATGATCGATATTAGCATTAAAAAATCCTAAGTTGGTGGTATCACCTTAGCTTTTTTGTTTGTTTGTTGGGGCAGTGATCTAATAAAACTTATGAAAGATACCAAGTCATGATTCTTCCTGTAAGTAATACACGTGTCAAGTCCTTAATGCTTAAGGAATCTAAAATTTATTTTGCCTGGATTGCTCCATCCAGACCAGATAACTTCAAAATTATCTTCATGTGCTCACAGAATACCTTGGGGATCATCACACATTGTTCTGTATTACAGTAATACACGTGACTGGATGAACTAAGAGGCACCAGCACAAACCTATTTCAGTGAAAGTCTCTCTTAGTGACACATGCCCTGTCATACAGGATGAAGTGACATCAGGAACTATTACTGTATTTTGTGTAATGGAATTTTTTCCTTTGCTTTTCCCACTACAGTGGGATGAATGCTTTTCTATATCCACCTCAACACCATTACACTACAGTCAAAAAAGAAGAAAGAACTTGTCCTTAATGCAGCTGGGATTACACCTTTATTTTTCAGAGCCAGAATTTCCATCTCTACTCAAAAGAAAATCCACAAGAGTTTGACATGATGAACAGGAAATACATGGATTTACAAAGCCAAATCAATTTATTGAGCAAGATGAATTTTGCCTGTAAGATTGAGCTATAAAAATTAAGAGATTAAAGATAACTATTTCAATACAAACCCAACTTAAGTGAAGACATTCTGGAAGCCACTAGTGGTTTGTCTAAGAAAATTTTTCAATATAAGCCCCTTACTTCGATCTAGCACCTCTACAAGCTTAATGGTTTGCACTAAAATGGGAAAGAAACTCTTCAACTTTAGTACAGTAAGTGGTTATACAAGTCAAATATTATTGCTGTTGAAAAGCAAGGCAATGAGTTTTGCAAAGCTAAGAACAGAGTAGCATTTTGTCAATTAAATGCTCACGATAGTTTACTGGTTTGTTGGTGGTTTTTGTGTGTTTGGTTTGTTTTTTTTTTTTTTAAATCTAATACATATAGCCTTCTTAGGTGACTTACTGAGATGCTCTAAGTTTGGAATATATACATGCTGTATACTCATAAGTAACAACACATTTTTTACTTTTGCATTATAACTGTGTGCTTCAACTTTTCACTCTGAACAAAGGAAAACAGCAACAAAAATGTTTGTTTCTGATACCATGGTTCATCCAATTAAAAAAAAATTACTAAAAATACTTCACAGCACTTCCCAAAATAACAAGACACTTCACTCATTTATGAGCACATGGTGTTTACTACAAACAGCTTCCTAGCTGCTTTGAATGGTGTGGTAACACACAAGCAGTCCTCTCATGTTTGAGTATCTTGTCTCCTAGGGATATCAAACCAAATAGTGAGAGCAAGATACACTTCTATGGCTCATATTTAGAAAGCATCCACTACTCTGAGTTCTCAACTTGAATCCACCACAACTACAAAACAAAATACCAGCTGGAAAGACACTGCATTCTTTTCTATCTGCCCTACAAAATACATCTATTTTTGTCACCTGGCACCTCTTCCAAGAGTATCAGCCCTGTCCTGAGAACATCTGCTCAGTTAGAACAGTATCCTTTGCACACCGGCATCCAAAGGTCCTTACTAGCTTGTTTTTTGACAAGGGCTTCAAGTCACTGCTGAGGCAAAGTCAGCAGCTGGGAAAAAAAATAAAATAAGAAACCTTTGCTGTACTAGCCTATATGCAAATATTTACTGGTGGAACAGACATTTCTGACTGATAGTATCATGTTTCTTATCAGTGGGAAAACAATTTTTCGCTGGACAGAGTGTAACAACATTTAGATAACTTAGGTCAAATATGGCTGGGTTTTTAACTGTGCTAATTAAAATTATCTCCAAACATGCTCAGAGTTTCTGCCTGAAGCAGTTTGGTGTCTCAGCACACAGAGCAGCACAGCATTCTGTGTGTAACGTGCTGTATCTTGAAGTAAAGATGAAGTTCTATCTAACATGTCAATACAACAGCTAATCTCAAACAAACCCACAAAAAACAGAAAGCTTAATGCATTTGAAAGGTTGTTGTGGTTTGGTTTTTGTTTTGTTTTGTTTTTTTTGTGAAAGGTGTAGTTTAAATAATTCAGTGCTGTCTATACTACAACTGCAAAATTTCGCAGTCCATTACTAACAATTAGCAGAGCACCAAGAGTTAGGGTAAGTGCATGATCCCTTCTGGCCAGCTGCTTGCACTGCCCTACACTGTCATAAACCTCTCTCCGTAGGGATCATTCTTCTCTCTCTGTGATGCTTTTTACAGTTATTATTCAACAGAAAGAGAATTCCTTGCATCCACAGCAAATCCAAGGCAAAGGATCAGCACAAGCAATGTCTGCAGGAGCACAAACAATTCTTTTTTTTGACTGCTGGTGGAGGAAACAAATATGAATGTCCCCACAGGCTGTTCTTCAGGGACACAGCACTTGCCCTACCACATCAGTGGATGATGTGGGAGAAAGAAGAGTTGGATGTGGCAGCAGCAGCAAGCCCAAATGTTCTATTATCAGAGAGGTGCCTCTTGTTTTTCAGTCACCTCTGATAGGAAAAGGATTAGGTCTACAAAGGCAGAGCAGCAGTCACTGATGAGCTCTGTAACTGCTCCCCACCCTGAGTAAGGAAAAAAGGATTTATCCATCCCTTCCTCCCCAGCCAGGTTTCTTCCCAACATCAGGCCGAGTGTTTCAGCTCACAACAGCCCAAGCAATATTGAAAGATCACTCATCCCTCTGCAGGCAAAACATAACAGGGTTAGTAGCTCTTTTCCAGGAAAAGCAATAGGAGGCTGCAATTACGGAATAAGGCCCTAGTTTTAAGGAATCATTTATACAGAAAGGCTGTGCCTTGTTGAAACACACTAAAAAGACCAGCCACGAAGCAGCGATATAGGATTCCCAGATGGGTAAAAACAGGACTACAGACTGATTGAAGAAATCCTGACTTATAGCATCTGTATCTCCCCATCACCACCTATCCACACTCTGCTCTGCTCCATCTTTGCCTTTTAGGGTAGACACTGTTTCTGCTCAGCAGGATATAATCACTACACTTCTTGCAGAAAAACACAGACTGTATCACATTTTGCTGCGCTTTCACAAATTTCCAGCAGTTGTGGGGGACAGAATATCTAATCATGCCCTTGCACCCTTATTCTAGCCATGGTACATGTGGCGTTCTTTGGAGAATTTTTTAATTAGGAGGAGAACATAATTAAAATTCAAATTGTAACACCATCAAATGGTGAGGTACTGGAAAATACAGGCATATTGTAGAGAGCTTAGCATTGCTAATAGCAAAATAAAAATCAATAAGGCTTAGAAAAAATTCCGAAACACATGCTTCATATAGACATGCAACCTATATATAGTTATATAATATAATATTATATATATATATATATATATTTTATAAAAAGGACCACAATTAACAGGGAAAATAAACTTGACAGGAGTTCACAACTTAACCTGCCTGAAAATCAGCTTAATGCAAGTCAGGAGTACCTATATATGATATCTCAGGCTACAGAAGATGGGGGTGAGGGAAGGAATAAGATGGTGACTTTAAATAGTTCTAGCATAAATCTATTGAAAGAATATGCCTGGTAGTACAATGCCCAGAACGAGGAAGTAACTGAAACAGTAGAGCATGTTCAATCAAGGGCAACTTTCATGACTAAAAAGCTTAGAGAGAGTAAAGAGCTAAATACCACAAAGGCTGAAGGAGACATGAAATCAGACTGCAAATACTTTGTTTCCTAGACCGAGAGTCCATGCAAAATAAGGTTGATGGAATGAAAATTGAAATATGGCAATCTGGAATAAGGGTATCAGGAGAAAACAAACAAAAACCAGCAAACAACAAACAAACAAAACCAAAAAAACATAAAACCAATAAAAGAGATGGAGAAAAGCGGCAAAAGCCTATCACAAACAACCGAAAGATGATCCAAATTATAAGATTTTAGAACTCCACTGGATAAAGTTTAGGAATTAAAGGGCTAGCCAGTTCTTACCTGACGACACATGAGGACTTCTCAGTATTAGGGTTAAATTATGCATATGTGTGACTAAGGACAGACTGACTACACTATGCCAAGAGGAAAATAATCGCAGTTAGGCTCCAACCTCATAAAAAAAAAATACAAGCTCAAAGCTCATTTAAGAAAGGGATCACCTTAAAAATATATAGCCAGAGCCAAACTGCATGGATGCTACACAAAGGAGTTCTACGGAAAATAAGCAGCCACTGAGACAGATGCACTAATTGTTATCCCAGATTGTGGTACTCTAAATCAGCACTGGCACTTTGGAGTCTCAAAACTGGCTAAACAATACAACAAAAGAGGACACTCCCACCACCCCATTTTCGTACGGATTTTTTGACATTATGGAATCAGAGCCATTCAGTTTGTAATTGCAGTATCACACATTGCATTACAAAGCAAGCAGGTTGAGGATGGTGATTCTGCTCCTCTACTCAGCTCTCAGAAGGTCCCACCTGGAGTACTGTGTCCAGCTCTGCAGTCCCTAACTTAAGAAAGACATGGACTTGCTGGAGCAAGTCCAGAGAACAGCCATGAAGATGATCAGAGGGCTGGAGCACTTCTCCTATGAAAAAAGGCTTGAGAGAATGTGGCAGGACAGAACTTTCCTGTGACAGAGAGCTGGGATTGTTCAGTCTTGGAAAAGAGAAGGCTCCAGGGAGATGTTATAGAAGCCTTCCAGTGCCTAAAGGAGGTCTACAACAGAGCTGGAGAGGGGCTTTTTACACAGGCATGTAGTGATAGGACACGAGGGAAAGGCTTTAAAGAGAAACAGGGTCGGTTTAGATTACAGGAATAAAGTCTTTACTGTGAGGATGGTGAGACACTGGAACAGGTTGCCCAGAGAAGCTGTGGGTGCCCCATCATCAGGGATGGGGTGCAGGGATGCAGGCTCCCATTTAGGCCAGAATGGACAGGGCTTTAAGCAACCCAGTCAGTGGAAAGTGTACCTGCCCACAGCACAGTGGTTGGAACTGGATGGTCTTTAAGGTCCCTCCCAACACAAACCATCCTATCATTCTATCAAGTCTCCTTTGCTACTGCACTAACTTGATCCTTCTCCTCTTTGTAGCAAGTGCTTAAAACTGTGATGATCTGTTCTGCAAGGGGCAGACAATGTGACTCTTTTCAGTGCGATGGAACCACATTATTCCATCTGTTGTATGACTTTTTAAAGCTTTTCCACTAAAAAACTAAAATGCTAATGCTATTTACAGACACCACCACTACCAGTGGAAAGTTCTCAAAACAGAAAAGAATAAACACTAATAGCATTCAAATGCCTCCTAAAAGCAGCACTCCCTCTAGTCATTGCACTTTTACAAGCATGTTTGTTGAAGCTTTCTTCACAAATGAAATCCTCATTGCACACAAGGCATTACACTCCTTATTACAGACCTCACAGATCTGATCCTCATAAGCCTGGGAGGAATTTGATGGTCCTATGAGTTACTGTT
This sequence comes from Pyrocephalus nanus, assembly GCA_038380795.1. Classification (NCBI taxonomy): domain Eukaryota; kingdom Metazoa; phylum Chordata; class Aves; order Passeriformes; family Tyrannidae; genus Pyrocephalus; species Pyrocephalus nanus. The sequence goes on from CM076260.1 coordinate 50,023,443, forward strand.
ATTTGTACATTTACTTCTTCCCCAACATTATTTATACTGCAGCTGAGGCTTCTGAACTTTATCAAGGTCAGGTTTGATAACCACAAGAAGAGAGGAAGACACGGTCCCTTAGCACAATAGCTTACAAATAATTAAGAAGAAAGCACAGCAAGTACATGGTTGCTGGGATACTAAGAGAGATGGGAGAAAACAAATCCTAAGGTCAGGTATGCTATTCACCATGGGGGGAAAAAAAAACATAAAAAAGGGCAGAGATTTGCTACTGATGTCATAGTTACAGGGTTTTGATAGCAACTATGGGGTCACTTAAATGAGGCATAAATGTGCACTTACTATCAAAGGGAGGGGGTCCTGTTCTCCTGCCCCTTCTCACCACTTCAAACATTCATACCTTTCAGGTCCCTCCTGACAGCCCCAGCCCTACACTCTCCCCTCCATCCCACACACACAAAAGTTACTTGTATCTAGGTCAGACCCCTGTTAGATGTGTTGTACGTAGCCGTGTGAGATCTGGTGCTGGCACACACTGCTAAGTGGGAGAGCGGAGTACAAGACAACACATTTTGCTGGATTAGTACGAACACAACCACAAGCTGAATTATCTTAACTCCAGGCAGTGCCAAATCCTCCCAAAGTATCACTTTATGAACTGAATGTTTTCTAATCTTCTGGAAAAAACCCTACTATGCAGTTACTGTGACACTGTCAAGCTACTGGCCAAGACCTGGTGTTAAGATATGCAATCAGTTCAAGAAAAGGAACTTCCACGTGATGATGGCGTAACAGAATAAACCCAAAAGCCTCCTGCACCTCCTTATCTTTCAAAATAGTCCTGCCTGTGTTGTGTATCAGAATTGTGAGAGCACACACAGGACCCAGCAGCACAGTCGTAGCCTACAGTCAGAGGCTGGATGTGTGAAAGATCTATATAACCTCAGAATCTGGACCCAGTAGCGGATCCTGAATAAACTAGAAATATAGCAGGGGGTTAGTAACGTAAATGAACCGGAATTCTGGCCACTGCTTAACTGCCCAGGCTTCGTTCCTTCTAGCATCCTTAATGGTACTGTGCAAAAGCCTCAAACAACAAGGAAATCAGTATATTAACTCTAAAAAGACTTTACAAGATCCCTAGAGACACATGTTGAAACCAGGGCAGACTCATCAGAAGAGGCTGCAGCCACTCAGCAGTCTGCCATGACTTTCTCATCTCTGCCACCTTAAGCTACTTCATTCCTGAAGGGTGAAACCAGCACTCCCAGAGCTGCACACGAGATGATACACCCTCTTCAGCTTATCTTTCCCCTGAACAATTACACTTTGCTTGCTTTTATGTGTTGTTATAACATTCCTTCAGACTCCACACAACACTAATATTATTTTTGTCAGAAATCCTTTCCATTTATATTCTGGCAAATGTTAAGAACACAAAACACTTCTAGGTGCCACTTAATATGACGTTAAAAGCAACAGTGCCTGGAATTTTCCCCCTGATAACAACTGGGCCTTTCCTAAGTATAGAAGCACTTGTTTTATTAAGTATTCATTTTATCTTCCTATTGTATTTACATTTAAATGTTCTTTACTAAAAGAAAATTTTAAAATCTGGACGTGAAAGGGAGCTTCCACAAGAACAACATTTATTTCACTGTTAAATTAATTAATTTATTTTGTTTTTTCTTCTATCCTGGAAGCATGACCAAAAAGTGGCTCCAGTTATTCAAAAGGATCATTGCTTTAAGTGCTGAACAAATGTAGGACATGTTATTCACTACAAAAATTATGAAGTCTACAAGTAAAATGGAAATAGCTTAGAAAAAAGGAATAGATGGCACAAATCAATAATTTACAGAAGGACCCCTAAAAGTAAAATATCTCAACCAAGTTCTGATCTTTTCTAAAACCCTTTATATTAAATGTACATTCCTAATACCTACAAATACCAGCTTACTGAGTGCCAGTGTTGATTGTTCATTCGTTACTTATTATGCCTTCTCATGGCCAGAGTGGATGCAAAAAGTGACCTAGAAAGCAATCAAAAAAGCATCTATTTTTTTGCCAGCCTGCACAAACTTCTGTTTTCTGCTCACTTTAGCTTTTCATGACTTTAAAAGAAACATGATCCATGAGTGTAATACTCAGCACAATTAAGTGAAGGTAAAAAGAAATGAAAAAAAAAATCCCACAAAAATTAGGCAGAAATGTTCAAAATATTTATATTACAACAAAGCCAAGTATTTATACAAACTCACAAAAGCATGCTTTTTTTAAAGACAATAATCCAGAACTGGTCTCTATGAGCACTTGCAGAAAGAGTGGAGCAAAACTAGTGGAACATGCGTACTTCAAGTATTGCAGATGCAACTTCTGCACATTATAACTGATGGGGAAGGAATGATTAGGTAATATACTCTTTTCCACTCCCTTTTAGGCTGATAAACCAAAACATTAAGCAGAAACAAAGACACTTCTCCCCTGCCACCACCAACTTTGTTCTTGGCCAGCTCTTACTACCATGAACACAGATTAAAAGAAAGACAAGAAAAAAAAGGCAAGAATGTTCTATGAACAGTGGCAAGTGGGGGTTTTAGTAAAGCTGTCTTACCAGGGACTGGAAAACAAAACCAAGTTCTCTGCAGAGTCAAGAAGGTCTGTAGACACAACAGCTCTGCACAACGTGAGTACAGTACTCATTGACATTTGTTGGTGACTACCTTGAAAAAGTTCTGCTGATGGAAAAATTACAGGCATACTAATTTTTCTGCCCCAACTGCAGGAATTCTTTCTGGAAGAAACTAGCTGTCTTTCAGCCAGCAGACCAAGCAGGACAGTACACGGAGCTACTGTGAAGATTTCGATTGCTTCAAGCAGTGATTCTACCACCAGCCCTGTACAGCATCACATACATCACATTTCATTGTATAAACAATAATTATCAGTCGCTTTCCTCAGAATTTTGAAAAATCAATTTTTTTATTTTAATTTTTTTTTAACTCACAAGGAGAGACCATGTACCTGCATGACCTTCTGAAATTTCAGAGGCAGCTGCAGACAAATCCCTCCCTGTGCCTCCAACAAATCAGGTCCCAGCATCTCAAAAGTCAGACATTTGAAAATCCTGGCCTGAAGCTTCTGCATCACTGACAAACAGAAGAAATGGTGCCAATTTAACACTGGACTGTCTGTGAAACTGTCTGTGACCCACACAACCATGGAAGGTAGGGTAGTCACATAATTTGTGTGTGGAGTAAGTGGCAGATATTTAAACTGTTTGGCTTCAATCCAGATTGAACCTTTTCCACTTGAGTTTATGAGGGGTACTTGAAACGCACTTGTCTCTAGCAAAAGCAGCAGTACGATGTAAGGGTGCATCTGAACATCCGTGTCAGTGTGTGAAGGTGTTTTCCTTCCTTAAAAGATAAACACGGGGGGAGCCCTAGCACCTTCTTAACATAGGCAGAAAGGGTAGAAGTTCACACTAAAAAAATGAATATCCCTTTCATCACCGGCAAACAGTATTTGCCACTTGTAGGTCTCCAAGTATCTTAGAAAGAAACTAGATTTATCATTCTCATTCCATGGAAAAGAAACTGAGACAAGAACTAAGTTAATCTGTCCATGGTTCTTCAAAGACCCCCGAAACACAGCAGATTCTCCTTGCATTTTGTAAGCAAACTACTGGTTTTAACAGACAAAGGAGACTATCTCTGCCTAAAGAAAATAATTATGCCAACTGAAGAAGGCTCATCAAGAAGGTGGAAAAATTCATGTTTCAGAATGAACCACCTTTGTTTTCATTTTCTAATTCACAGAGATGCCAATAATAATTTTATCTCAAATACTCACATAAACAACTGATACTGAGGACTGTATTTCAAAACCACAGAACCAATTCATTTTCACTAAGGGACACAAAAAGAGGAAAGCAAATAGTTTCTTCTATAAGTACAAAGTCATGAAAGGAGGAAGGAAATCTCTCCTTCACATCACCTCAGTGGCCAGGCAGCTACAGCCAGAACGATCTGAGACTACACTTGACAACAGACAACACGAGGAAGCAGCTGCCTGTAACAAAATACATAATCAGAAAATATTTGCAAGATCAGGAAATCTGTTCTTGCTACTCAGAGATGGTTTGAACCTGTCGGGGTTTTGACCACTTCAACCCATGACAGAACCAAAAGAGTAGAGCAATGTTTTCATTTGCACATTCTGCAACACAATAAAGAAAAACATTAAGTTCTGTACCTCGAATTCTCAGGTAAATGCAATTCAGCATCTTAGTTTTCTGGGATGCTTTTTGCTGAAAGCTTTTTTTCCTGCAAATGTCATTGTCAACCAGCACTTCATTTCCAAGGGGGGAAAAGCCATTCTGCTATTTAAGTAAACTTCAGTGATTTCTGATGAAGTTTAAAAAAAAACACTTCAGTGTTTTAGCCATGAATTGCATGTAACAAAGATAGGAAGTAATGGATAGCTGACACCATGGGAATTGTGCTAGTCTTTTTTATAGTCACTCTACAGAGAGGGTGAAAAAAATAAAGGGCAGAGCAATGGACAGAAGAAAAGAAGAAAAGACACGCACCATTCTTCAACACCAACCAAGAGAAAGAAAGGTGTTTCTGGTTCCCATTTCCCACTTCTAAAAGTGGGACCAATTGAAAATTAGCCTGAAAACTCTCTAAAAAGCTGATTTACACAATCTCCATGTTGATCTGAATGAAGATCCCAGTGAAGCAAGATGTTGAGGCCACTGGCCTACATGCTGCCCCCCCTGAGAGTGATCCCTAAAATACTCTGCACAAGAGCACCTTCAGTTCTTAAATGCTGCCAATATGTTCATCATTTGGGCAATATTTAAGAACTGTTTGGACAACACTCTCAGGCACATGGTGTGACTCTTAGGGACTGTTCTGTGCAGGGCCAGGACTTGGACTCGATGATCCTTGTGGGTCCCTTCCGACTCTGCATATTCTGTGATTCTGTGAATGTTTATGCATTTCTGCCAGGACAACTTTCAGCTGAAGATAGGTAGCAGCAAAAGCTGCAGCCCAATCATTTCTCCTCCTCCATTCCACAGTTACCCTTTAAAGCAGAGATAATCCAGCACCACCACTTGGCAACTGAAACATGGTCTTCCAACTTTATCTCTCCTTCATATGCCTTTGTCCCGCTGTTCATCCATCACTCACAACATGTCAAATGACACAACTAATCTCTGTGTTTCCTAGAACAGTGTATCTGAAAGACACTCGACACACTTTCTTAGGTATAAGGATCTCAGCACGCCACCTAAAGCACGTTGTTCAGCTTAACCAATCGAGGACACCAGTAAGCACCAAAATACAGTTTTCCAAGGCATTTCACAGAAATAAAAAATATTCCACTGTAATGAATATCACTGAATTTCCTGTCCTCTATCATGTTGCTGTTTTGAAGACACTTTGCATCCCTGCAGCTAACTGCTACTATTGAATTATTTGACCTTCAGTAACCCAGTGAAAAGGTACACTTCACTGATGTGAAAGACATCAGGTATTTAAAAGAATACAGCTTTTTGTGCTGGCAATATTATGGCAAAATAAACCATCTACTTGGGTCAAGTCTGTGCTAACTGTGTTACCTCAAAGTAAAATAAGTGCTTCCTATAGGGGTACCGGAAGAGGGAGGACACAGCGGATTTTCAGAGCAAGATCCAGGCAAAATGTCTTTTTCTCCTTCTCTCCTAACACTGGGTCGAAGCACCGAAGACAACAAAGAGGTGGGAAACATTCCTGCATCCTGGGATCTACTGTAATGGTTAAAGCTTCATGCCAGTAACAGTAAATGAAAACATTCAAGATGGCATTTCCAAAAATGTCTTTGGTTCATAACAAATCAGATGATTAATCCTGCCAGAGCCTTCGCCATTTCCAAATTGAGAAATATTTCAGACCAAGTCGTATAGTTCTCTAATTATTTATTTTGCATAGTTTTTTTTAATCACTTTGTAATGGTATGCTTCCCAAGTTGCCGCCTTAAAAAGGTAATTTTATTGTGTTTGTAATGAAGAACAAAATGTGAAGATCAAACCAATTTAATGTCTGCCAAATGCTCAGGAGAAGTAAATACTTGGTGTCCCTGAGGAAAATAACATGATGCAAAGTCCAGATTTCTCAGCAGAGCTGTTTCCTGTAACACTAACAAAGACTCTAAGCCCCACTAAGGAAGAAGGAAAATGTGCAGACTCAAAAAGGCATCTTCCTCCACATAAATAAAAAAAAAAAAAATCAAAAAAATATTGAGATTCCAGGTGTGAGTGAGATTCACTGAAGTCAGATAAGCTTTAAAGGAGGCATCAGGTAAAACATTACATATGGGCCACAAATCTATCAAATTCAAGCAAAAAAACTCAAAGGCATCAAAAAATAAAAAATAAAAAGAAGAAAGTTATTATCTCTGAATTGATTAGGCTGTTGCCTTATCTGGTGTAATTCTGTAATGCTCTTCACACCAGCACTGAAAATGCTGCTTTTCCTGTAGAAGAAAGAAAAAAACTCACACCTCCCTTTAGGCCACATCAGACCCACAGCACAAATATAACTGAAGGATACATTTACTGGGTCCTTTCTCTTAGCAGAGGTCAGCAAAAGAGGTCCTGTAAGCCACATTTGCTAATACCTGGATGACTACACGTGCTGCGGGAAGCATCTCAGAATCAGCCCAGAAAACTGCTGGTTACAAAAAGAAAAGGTCTCATTTTGGTGTTCAGCTTCAATACCAAAATCTGCTACTCTGTCCCACCAACACACAAACTAGTGCACATCCGTGGGAGCATCCATTTATTCCTTCCCTGTGTTCTCTGCCACTGTTAAACCAAACATGTGCAACACAAGAATCTTTGCAATGTGATATTGCAGAGCTACACTTGCAGCATGAGGCAAACCAGCAGGAGCACGATAAAACAGCGCACTAAACTGAGTACTCGCATTTACTGCTGAATTTCTTTACTTGTGTGTTACAAATAATCGGACTGCAGTAACAGTTCACTTCCATGCAGTCACGATCATCAGCACACCAGGTAGTGAAACCTCAAACTCTTTACACAGCTTATACAGGTAGCCAGTGTCCACAGCTGCAATTTTAAAAACTAGCACAAGAAAGATAAAAACAATCCACAAAATTATTATTATGTCAATAAAATAATCCAGGAAAATATTATTATGTGAATAAAGAACTATTTAAATAAAAGAGCTGGTATGCTGAACTACAACACACCTTGTTTTGGACATTATCCCAATTTAAACAAATTTATGAGAAAAAACATGTTCTAGTGGTAGATTTCTAATTCCCCTGGAGAAAGCCCAGATCATCTCCATTTAAGGTCAAGAAAGCAACAGCTGCACATTCTTGGTCCCCAGAACAAAATACAGCAGACCAGAACCTCCAACACAGATTCCTTTCTTAAAGCTTTTCCTTTCTGATATCCATGGATGTCTGGACCCGTTCACTCAGGAGTCAATGAAAACAGCACAATGATGTGCTCATATATCGTGTCTGTACCTGTCAGACTGACATGTCCCATAAGCAGTACTTTGGCATCTGCCTCAGAACCCCAACCAAAATCCCCGTGAGTTACACAAGGGAATGATACTAAGCTGAACTAGAAAAATGTTCTCAAGAGAAGGTACCCAAACAAACTTGTTTTCAGAGAAACAACATCAATACAAGATCTACAACATTCAAGTGGGCTGAACTTGTGCACGTTACGGTTGTTTAAAAAAAATACACACTTTCTATTTTAAAATTTCTTACCAGTTAGACATTTACAGAAGACGTGTACTACATTACTGATGAGGTACTAGTGTTTTTATTAGTGCCTTAATTTGCACATTGAAGTATCAGACTTTGAAAATGAGGCCAAGTTATGATTGTGTCAGCAGCTCACCAAAAAAAACAACATTCTTTACGGTATCTCATTTCTAAAAAGCTCCATTTCATTAACCAAAAGAGGTAAGAATTTGGGGCAGAGTAACTAAATAATATAACAATTCTACAGTGAGCTGGTAAAAGGATGGAACTGGCACTGCAGCCGCTGCAGTGCTGGGTGCTGGACTTATCAAGTACAGAGGTGAATTTCAGTAGTACAACTTTCAACAGTACAAGTACAAAAAGCAAACAATCCAATGATAGCACTTTTCTTGGATGACAGAACACAATGAAAACATGCAACTCCCCTCATAAAAAGGCCAAATATAGCCTTTTTATGCGAGAAATTCACAATGTTAATAATGCCACTATAAGTAAATTATGAAACCCTTTGCACCAGTAAAGAACTATCACTCCTCACGGTGTAGATATTCAATTAACTTTCAACTGAAATATGTGACCCTAGATTTCCTGCATTTGACATTAAAGAACAGCAGAAAGCAGGCAGATTTATTATACTAAAGCCGAGTTGTTAACTTCAACTATTTTATAATCAATTTTGCAGATTAGCTAAACCATATTTACAAAAATAAAAACAGAGCTCAGTTTGAATCAGGGTGGTACATCACCTCCAAGGCCATTCTGTCTCTGGTTTGAATGATGTACCACAGCAGGGCTTCCAGGGAACGAAAAAAAAAACAACTAAACAAAAAAAAAAAAAAAAAAAAAAAAAAAACACCAAAAAAACCACCACGTCTGGTTTCCTGCTTAAAATCAAGCACTCGTCTATGCTAAACAATTATTGTCAAAACTGAATCTGTAAGTGTTCAGAGTTAGACTGAGCTTCTGCAATTTTGCCTGCAACTTCCAAATCAGGAAAAGGCACTCACTGCCAGCTGCATCCACACACAAAGCCTGATGCGGATGCTCGCACATTCAACAGTTTAATCCTTTCACATCCAGCAAATTCTTCACTTCCCAGATGCACAAAACCTACTCCATATATGCACTGTGTTTGTCATTTCTCAACACAGAATAATATAGATAAGATAACCTGTAAAGTAGCATCAAGCTGCTACTCCTACCCAAACAAACAGAAAGGGTTCTTATAAAAAAAAAAAATCACTTGAATAGTTTCCAGTCACAAAAAGTGGGAGGGGAAGAAAAAGTGCCAGGATATGTTTTAAAGGAAAGATAAATACTTCAAATTATATAGTAATGGTAAATTTTGGAGATGAACTTTTATATGCCAGTTTTTATAAGCCACAAATTAAAGGTTGGAAGAGAGTTGAAATATAGGAAAATTACTTCAGTTCAAGCACTGTGAGAAGAAAGATGATATTGGAAAAAACTCATCATAAACTGTAAACTGAATACCAGCTGTGTAACAGAACTATCAAAATTATATGTAATGAAAATGTAGTTTAAAAAATACCTTGTAGAAAAGAAAATCATTCCAGGTCAAACACCCACATGAAATGTGAGAGCCTACACTATTTATGCTTTTTTATGATGAATAAACATTGCTGTAGCAAAAGTAACTATCTGAAACACCTCCCTGAACAAATTCCCACTGAAATTCTTGTTTAAGAAAAGGCAGGGTGTCAGCAAGCAGCTCCCTCTGCTACACCACTGAAGCATGCTTCTTCCCAGATTCCCTTATCCTGTGGTTGAGCAGGTGGTCTCCCTGGCACACAGCTCCCTTCACAAAAGGAAAGATGTTGCCCATGTTTAATATATTACTCCTGCGAACAAGTTTAGAGGAGCCACTGCCTGTGCCAGAAGGCAAATGAGACCAATCAACTTGTGAGCTGTCGAATGACACAGTGAGTCCCTGCCTCTGAAACTTTTGTTATTTCTTCCCCTCAACTTACTTCAATTGTTTCCACAACTTAGTTACAGACTAGGACAAGTTGCCAGAGATCTACAGGCACGTCCCCCAGCCCGGAGCAAGCTCCTCTGTGCTTCACTAACAGTAAGACCAGAGGTAAGGAACCTCTCTTCTGTGTAATGCTTTTAATTCTTGCAGCAAGGCACTCTGTAGCAGCAGTTTTCTACAAAAACTCCTCTACTTAAATTAACAGCTGATTATCAAAAATATGGAAATGCAGGTATTACAGCTCTAAGTCAAAAATATAATGTTGTGAGGGGAGCACTTCAGCAACGATAGAGGTAACAGAATTTTCTACATGCTTGTAAGGACACTTGCTTTCCCTGGATAGGGATTTATACAGGTGGCATGGCACCAGAAGGTGAGAAGGTTTCATTGTGTTCTTCAGACCTTTGTCTCCCCTTTTAAATTTAATGCCTTTTGCTCATTTTTTTTCTGTTGTGTGGTTGGTTTTTAATCCAAAATCCACAGAGAGAATAATTCACTTAAAATTTTGTAGAAATACCTGTTTCCCAAAGCTGCCTATTCACAGTCCAGCAAAGGTAAGAAGCCCATTTAACTCAGAAAAGCATTTTTCTGATCTAACCCACTGAGAGAGCAAACTTTTTTTTTTGCTGTATGAAGAAAAATTACCTGTAATTTTAAAATTAATTGGTTTATAGCAGTATTGGAACTGAATATATGTTACTATAAGTGTAGTTCAAGCTACAGAATCCATAGAGAATTTTTCTTTGAATTCCATTAAAGGTTCATTTTCTCCTGCTGTTCATTGTAACTGCAAAACTTGTCCTAGATTGTTTCTGATAAGAGATAAATAATTTTGCAGGGATTTGTAACATCATGTACTGAATTTCAAACAAAGAAGGCAATCCATTTATTTCTAAGGGAAGCACATACACACTGTACAGTGAAATACAACCCTAGCTTTAAAATCACTGAAAAAAAGTGCATCTCACACAGAAACATGTCACATAAAGAACATTTAATATTTCAGATACAAATATTTTAAAAAGAAATACGATTGATATATGAATATGTAGGCCTGTAAAGTATTTATGCTCCTTACAATCACGTTTCCTCCTTTCATCAATTCACACCTTACTATTTATGGCTGTGATTTTAGAAAAGACAAACTTAGTACAGACCTTAATTTGGTGATGTATGTTTTCCCTGTTATTGAACAGACACACTTAATTCCTTTTTCTGTTAGTGACTGGCAGGCATCAGGCAAAGATACATCCAAGTTCTTGGTTTTGCGCTCAGCAGCCTCGTGCCAGTTTTGAACAGACAAGTGATGAATGTGTCCAGATACCCTCTTACTCCTAAGGCAAACTCCATTACAGAGTTCTCTAGAAGATGTTTGCAGGAGGCAGAAGCAGCACTTCAGAGCTCCCAGTGCCTTCAAACCAATGCCTACCAAGGAGCAAGAAGATTCTGAGACAAACAGATATTTTTCAAGGCTGAAGTTACATAAAATGTAAAATGTGTTTTCAAGTGAAAAGAGGAGCTAAGGTTTATTCTACCTGTATAAATCCCCATAATCCTTCTCTCCTACCCCAAATACTGCATACACATACCTTTAAAAATACAGAGTTCACGCATACACACACAGACTGAACATACATATAGAAACTTAACTGCTGTAGGCAGCTCTTTACTGGAATCTGGAATGCATCCTGCAGCTACAGCAGGTTAGCTGCCCAATCGTCTGAATTTTACCCTGTCACAGAGTTCTGTAATTTAATGCAGATGAAAGAGTGGCTCAGCTGTTAAGCTAAATTTAAAAATTTCACACTGATAACATCCCATGTCACAGACATCCAAACCCTGATTAACAGCAATCTACAGTCATGACAGAAGCATGTGTTACATAGCAGGTGATAAGTGTTACAAATCAGATGTGAAATAAGGCATTTAATTTACAGCAAACAATTTTCTTTTTTTTCTACTCATTTGTCAAGACAGCTATGTTATTGTTACTCATATTTAAGACAGATTCAGGTTTATGTATATACCACATTTCTATTTTTAAAGTTGCATTTACTTCTCATGCCCTGCAGAGGTTAGCAATACAGTGTCTTCACTGTACAGCGTGAAACTCACTAAAATCAGTTTGTAATTGAGAGTATAAAAGTGATTTTCACTGATTTTTTTCAGACCATCAGCAAACAAAAATGTATGGGATATGTCTACACAGCTACAAGAGCAGCTTTTTATTTGCTTTAATAATAATTTAATTTAGGAATAGAAAAGCACCACTACTGGAGAAACAAAAAAATCCCACAGGGAAGTTAACATTATATTCCCTAAACTACAAGACACTTGAGAACTGGAAGATTGCTGTTGCTTTCTGGATATTGATAAATGGCTTTAGAGGACTTCCCTGGCATCAAGTTACTTCCCAGAAGTTGAATTTACCTACTATGTCCTTCTCAATCAATGCCATGTCATTGTTCTCTGAGTCCCTAAAAGGTTAACACCAAAACTTGGAACATCCTCTTACACTTTTACTTTTTATACATGCTAAGTATGTTTCAACTTTTACTTCAATTCAAACTGCACTTAGCCCAATTCCTATACAACCTATGAACCACTAGAACCTAAACCTCAACATGAAACAACTTGTTAGGTAGGCAGTGCACACAATGGAGGAAGGAGTTTATTTCCTAAAAGAAATATGTAAATCATACCAACAGTCTGGAAATGGTATAATGTTATTTTATGTCTCATTTTGATGAGGGGAGATGATGAATATGGAGACTGAAGCACCCGCCCAAGATCCTACTGTATATTCCTGCAGCAGTTGCAGGGAATTTACCCCACCCAAAAATAAGCCCAAAGCTTTGGCTCCCATGCTACTCTAATGGACCAGCGCACATACAAGTCCCAATTATCCCCAAGGCATGTGAATAACTTCCAAAAACCAAAATGCCTGGTGTGTTCAACTATTCATCAGTCTAATTTCTTGACATCTACATCTTTCACGTGCTGATGGGCTTGAAACACAGGTAAAGGCTCTTACTCTTGGTCTTGCTTCTTAAAACACTGAGAACATTAAAGGTAGTCAGAAGGAAGCTTGTAAGAGCAATAAATTAATAAGAGAGGGAATAAAAAAAGACATTCAAGTGTGAGCCTTCCCCTACCCTCTCCCAAACATGTAAAAAATACTAACACTTCAGCACAAAACAGACTTTAAAACAGAAGGTAGAAAGAAGGATAAAATTAGTTTCCTTTTGCTGTGACCAGCACTTCTCAAACTATGAGATGAACTGTTGCTTCTTTCCCCATCAGAAATGTTTTCTCCACGACTGACAAATGACATTATATGCCACAAGTGAGTGTCCAGATCGTCAGTCAACATACCTTGATAGTACCTTTTTGCAACACTGTTTATGGTTATTAAGACATTTCTTTTCAATGGATGGCAGTGAACTACCGGGGGTTTGGGACATTTCATTGTAAAATTTATGCGATAGACTTATGCAACATTACATTTTAATAATGCCCCTTCAGGGCTTCACTTAGTCACGTGGAACTGCAAGAATTCAAAAAAGTCAAATCTCTTCTCTTCCACTGATATCACTGCTGCATTTAGTAAACATATGACAGGAAACAGGCTGCATCCAAAATTGCTGTGGCATTTCCAAAGGAGCCAAATTTAATCCGTGTGACTTCAAAGGAGTAAATGCAGTTGCACCAGGAATGAGAGTGGCCCACAGTTTTCTCTTTGGTCACATACTCCTCTCTTATTGTGAAGGACACCCAGGAACAAGGATAAAAATAACCTAATACAAATCAGGGTACAGTCACATGTCAGTGAAGAGGGAAGCAATAATTGTGATTGGTGATTCATTCTAGGGCATTGGGTACAGGGGATTCACTACATAGTAACACACAGGGCCAGGCACAAGACTGACCCTGCACATTCGCACTGTGCTTAAGACAAGCCTTTATTATCCACTAACAGCACTGATAAAACATACAACTGCAAGCAATACAGCCAACAGTTCCTCCTGTACAATGCTCAGCCTTGTCACAGGAGTAACACTTTTTGACTTAAAAAACATATAAAATACAGTTTGCCTTTTTGCTGCACTTTTGTTTCACGAAGTGGTGTGTGCATGCATAATTCTTCTTTATATTGGCCTAAAATAAGGGGACTGAACAGCAGAGAGCAGCTACTATTTGTGGCAACAAATCAGCCTTCATTTCTATGTAATTACGTTCCAGGCTGTCCATTTTGACCTTGATAGCCACCCATAGGCAGCCGTATTACTGAATCTGTTTCTCTTTATGCACACTTTAGGTGGGTGACAGCGCCATGAAGGATTAACAAGCAAGGTATGTGTTTATTAGTTGAAGTCAAACACTTGTAAAGACAAACTTGTTGAAATACAGGCACAGAATTGGCTTCCTTTGCTTTCAAGAAAAAACTTCTTCCACAGGCAGGCTTAGTAGGTTAAACAACACATAGATGTTTCAAAAACTTCCAAAACCATGTAAGCTTTTAAGTCAAGAAACCCAAGTAACTCTATTTTGTCCTTTCCTCATCCCTTCTCTATAACATTTTCTTGCTGCTAAAGGTATACATTTTAACATATGCTACCTTCCACTTTTTAATATCCTTTTCTATCACCTGTCTTGTCACATATGTCCAAATATCTAGTGCCAACTCAGCCCAACTGAGCCTTCTAACCTGTTACTGCCATTTCCCTCAGCAACATTCCCCACTCACTCCAAAAGAAAAAATGTTTTTTTTTCCCTCCCAGAGCAATCTCACCCTCTCTCATCCTATTTCGGCCTTGCATCTGTGATGCCCAACCAGCTAATAATGCATTTTATGGAAGCATTCAAAGCCCCAAGTCCTTGCCCCTTGAGTCACGAAAGTGAAACATTTGCAGCAGCACAACAGTGCAGATGCCAGCACGTGCACAGTTCAATCTAATGCTGGACACATGAAATGGACTTATTGTGCATTTACACAGGTAAACATTGATGCTGCTCCAATCCTCCTGTGGGTCCCAAAAAACCAGTAGTCAGGAAAAAGAAATGTTGCTGTAGCAGGACAAAGACCCCAAAGACCCCAAAGACCAAGGGCTGCACACACACTACATTTTAAAAAATGACACAAGAAGCTGTGATGAAGTCATCCACAGGAAATACTGTTCTCTGTGCAGTGTCTGTCACACAAGCTGGTCACACAAACTCCTCTTTACCAGCGTTAATCCATTAGTGGTTCATCTACTGTGACTTGTCTGGAAGAAGATAAACAGCCTAATGCACTCCAGCCTGTACTGGGCTGGGAGAATGAACGCACATTCAGCCAAGAGAGTTGATAATTCCTGTGCATGTCTTGCTTTTACTGCACTAGGGACAGACAGTGACTGGCATAGAGCTAAGCAGAACATACTTGGCAAGCATTTTAACTGCTTAAATAGATGAAAACAGGTACAGCAAAAAGTCAAACAAAGATGAAAAATTATAGTCACTACGAGAGCAAGTTCCTGGTGTGTGTTTTGTTTGCAATAAAGTTAAGATCAACTATAGCTTAAAACATCATAACAAAATCTGAAGTTGAGTTTTGGAAGAAGATGTCATCACATGGAATCCTCTAGAGGTATTAAAATAACCATGTGCAATCTGATTTCTTTTGAAAGTCTCTTTTAAATACCAGCACTGCCACTGGCTCTGAAAGCACCTGTATTCTGCTCATACAGTACCCTTTGACTCTACAGCCCAACATGGAGGGACTAAGAAAGAAGAGCCTGCAAGACAGTTCTGTCTTCTTTTAAGCTTTTTCCATTTAGCCACATATAGAGACAAACTCACGGGCAACAAAGAATCTCTGATTCAATCAGGACCATCATGGAATTTGGGAAACAGACATCTAAGCAATGTCTTTCCTTTATGTGGCACACATGATGGGAGTTTCACTTATTGCCAAGAAAGGAAAAAAAAAGGGTGACAAGGAGAGGCCTTCTGTGAAAGATACGATCACAATATCAATTCATAAAACATTTAAGAGTAAGTGCAGCTTTAGGAACAAAGTCTGACAGATGCATATATCATCATTATCTTGAAAACAAAGTTTTCATATTGTGACAGCAACTACAGAATCCACCTCACCCTGACCTAAGCAAGCATATATCAAAGCCAGCTTCTTGCCACAGAAGGTTCGTGCAGGAGAGATTTACACTGCAGCTACTTATTTGGAGTTTTAAGACAACTGACACCCCATGCTTCTATCTGCAATTAAAAGGGGGGGAAATACATTTTAAATGTAACACTCATTTAAGAGATGAAGTAGTATACATGCTTTATTTTGTTCCTCATAGCATTTCTCCATCTTTGCAGCCACATTTTGTAACACACTGTCCTACATGCATAAAAAAAGATTTAGTCTTTATTCTGTCTTGTCCGTTGAGAAATATACTACTAAAATTCCCTGCAGCAGTGATTCATTAGGTTTTAATTGTCCATCATAAAGAACTTGTAGCTGGAATGGAAACACTTCAATAGGATTTTTTTTCTCCTCCCTTCCAGAAAAAGGTTCTGGTAAATCAGATTATCTGCCCCTGTCAGTAACAGCCAGCACTACTATCCAGATCTCCTGGCTGAAAGGTCTGTGACCCTAGTCTTATCATCATGCTTTCACATGTGCTTGAACAAATAAAGCAGAGGGGTGTGGGTGGGAGGGCAATGAGCCACAGCCTTTTCAGACTGTGGAAGATGAGAGCTTAGGATCTAAAGCAATGAGCTGGGCAAAACCCACATACCCACAATTTCCATTATTCAGTTCCTCGCCACAGCTAAGAAGCAGATGCTTAAGTAGCCTTCAGAAGGAGAAGTACAGCACAGCACAAATCTGAACTTGAAAAGCAAATTTTCAAAATCCTGTTTTAAACTAAAAACAATGTAAAAGCAATCTATTTATTTCAGACTTTTTAGAACTTTAAAAAAAATTCCATTTGCACTCTTCAAAACACTTCTGTATTTCTAATTCTTCACTTTCCTGCTTTTCCAGCTCCACAAAGGCTGTGTAAAACAAAAAGAGAAGATATTAGGCATTTTGCACTGTTCCTGACAACTGCTCTTCTTTCCTGCACTCCTAAAACCTCTGATTTGTGCTCTCTGCTTTCTTGTTGCCATGGAGAAGGTCCAACACATAACCCGCTCTGCTCTACGGAGAGCCTCAACTGTTGAGGTCAACCCACAAGCACGCCAAAGGTTCCAAGAGCTCTTTGTGAATTTCTGCCTGATTTTAATTTGCCTCTTGCTGATCTGTATCATTGTGATGCTTCTCTGAAGTCCCAGCACTCCTCTGCACTGTCTCTAGGAAAATCATCCCGGGGGAAGAGAGACATACACCTGCAACTCCCAACACAAGGATCCTCATGTGACAGGGGCCAGCACTCGGACTAGAGTGTGTGCCAACCAGTGTCCTGTTATCTTACTACCTGCTACATGTATTAAAAACACATCTTCTGTGCAGAACAGTGTTTAGAGCCTGTAGTTACAAAGCTGTGCGTGACCCAGTTTGTCAGTCTCAATCAAGACATATCTTTAAATGGGGTAAAGTACTGGTAAATCAGATTATCTGCCCCCAACAGTAACAGCCATCAGTTGGTAAGTTCCTCAATCTTTTAGTTAGATAAATAGCAAGTTCACTTTTTGGGGGCCTGAGTGTTTTTTAGGTTTCTCTGAAAATCCTTACGCCCTTAGAGGGGTTCCAAATTTGGACCACATCTGCCCAAAGAAGAGCTCACAGGTACACAGCCCTCAACACATCTTAAGAAAATTTCTGCTCTGTTTAATTCAAGGTGCTGCACCTCTGTATTATAAACTGAAGGCATTTAAATTGCTTTAGTGTTTTTAAGGGAATATGGGAATAAACAAAAAAAAAAATCTCTTCTAACCCAAAAATGAAAACTTTTTCATATGCTTTTTTCCCTATGTAAAGAATCTTGTATATGTGACATCTGGAAAGGTTTTTCACTATGTTTTGCAGAAAAAAATTGACACTACCACACTGACATAAAAATTTTGTTTTCTATAGTCAGTTAACTGACATGACAACTGGCTCAAATTGGAAATAATTCTCAGAGTACTTAATATTTGACTTCAGACAATTTTGTCCTGCTCTAATTTATGTAATTGTTTCCTTACTTTAAAACTACAAAAAACTTGGAACTTCCCAGTGTCACTAAAGGTGGCTTACATCTGATGTGGTAGAGAGAAAAGTCTAGGTCACCATTATTGCTGTGACTTAAGTGTATCATACAAATATAAGTAACACCCCTACTTTCAACTGCAAATACTTGCTAGAGAACATGCTGGTATTTTCCTAAAATAAATGATAGATTAGAAAAAAATTATAAATGATTATGCACAGGAGGGAAAAGCATTGCAGAAATATCTTTTCGACACGTAAACCAGAGACTATACATGTAAAAGATGGCATTTCTAGTCCAGCAGTTGTGACTAACAAGACTGAGCAGAAGACTTCCAATTAAGCTAAGTTCCTAGAAATTTGGTATTTTTTTAAATTTAAAGTAAGCTCAAGAATCAACACAGAGGTCAGACAGACATCCATTTTTTAAAGAGGTATCTTTCTGTATTGCTCTATGTAAGCACTCCTACTGATGAATACAAAAAAGGTTGACAATGAGGTTGACAATGAACAGCTGAGCAGGAAGGGAAGAAACCTTTGAAAAAGCCCTGTATTCAGTGGAATGCAAGCAAACCCAGTGGTGATGCACTTCCTATTTGACAAATAGGTATTCTGAGACCAGGCCTCTAAAATGAAGCTAATCACCAGAGGAAATTAAGATAGTAACTGTATGAGGGCTGAGGATTAGGGCAAGCACTGGTGAGACTGGCAACACATCCCCACTTGCAAGTTAGTATATGAGCATTACTGATTTGAACCATCAGTGTAAATCTCAATTTCCATTTCATGCATTCTCACCACTTGCACAAACACATAAGATTTTGGTAAGCATATTTTCCCTTTTAATCCTTCTTCTCTGTCTTCTCTTTTCAAATCTGTACTTTTGTGATGGATAGGGTTTCTAGCTTTAGTTTGTTTTGGATGTGCTTCAAGAGATTTCAGCTAGAAACAGACAAGTTTTACAATACTGAAAACTTGCTGAAGAAAAGTGTTAAGAGTAAAGCATCAGCACATACATTCTGAAGACATGTTTGGATTACAGATTTAACAAGCCAGCAATATACAGCAGTCAAAGTAAAGCATTGATAAAAGAGTACCCCCCCCCCATAAAAACAAAGCCTCCAACTTCCACTTATGTACCTGAAAAGCCATCATTTATTTAAAAGCAATAAACAAACAAGAACAAAACCAAATTATAAATAAACTGGATGCCCTACTGTTATTTTACAGCAATTCAGATAAATTGCATGAACTGTATGGTTCATTTGTGTCTTAGGATTCTGATGATCAAAAAGTCTATATCCTCTATATCCTCTATATCACCAAATGTCAACTGAACCCACAGATTAAAAAAAACCTACCTTTTGTATATAGCACAAACTTCTTTGTAGACTTTTATGAGCTTTAAAAATAACATCTACTGTATTTTAACTATTAAAATGACTGCTTGAAAATATATTAATGCATAAAATTAGTCATTGCACAGCTTTTTAGTTCTCTATATCTCTATTTCTTCTGCTTTGGTTTTTAAGAGTAATCTTGACTGTTTTGTGATGCCCAAATCACTTACATGTACCTAATTCACACTCAGTAGCTACTGCTCATAAGTAACCCTAATGAATTTTATTGAAGTGTAATCAAAAAGTTCCTTTCTTTTATGAGCTGGAATAAAAATTGCAAACACAGCACATAGCTTGGATTAAGTTTTCAGTTCTCTGCTCCACTCCACCCAAGCCTAAATCTTTTTCCTATGTTCATCTTATACACTGATAATGAATAAAGACAGCTGAACAGGCAACAAGCTGGCATTACTCTTCCTCCGAAACAAGAAATTACAAACTTTCATGGCAATTTTATACTGGGAGGGAGCTGAATCAGGAACAGAAGTATGCTGGTTTTAAAGATGTGTTTCCTCAGATAGCTCCTCAGCAAAAATTGATATAACTACTCATTATTCTCTACATGAAAACATGACCTGTTTAAAAAGTGAAATTTTGCTCTGATCAAGACTACTCAGGAGGGCATTTCAGAAGGCAGGAGAGAGCTGTGTTTCTTTATTAACTGTTCTGCATCAATTTAGCGACAACTGCCCTTCCTAGCAGAACTGAACCACTTAGTGGAAAGACAAGTGTAAAACAGACAACATTTTTCACACAACATGGCCAAAATGTTTGCCACCCCTCAGTACAAAGAATTTTTATGTAAGTTTTGCTATAACTACACCAGTGGCCAATGGTACGACCAGGCCAGTGGGTACCCTGGGGCGCATTAGGAAGAGCATTGCCAGCAGGTCGAGGGATCCTGCCCCTCTACTCAGCCCTAGTGAGGCCATATGTGGAGTGCTGTGTCCAGCTCTGGGCCCCTCAGCACAAGAGAGGCATGGAGCTCCTGAAGCAGGTCCAGCAGAGGGCTACAAAGATGATCAGGGGACTGGAGCATTTACCTTGTGAAGGAAGGCTGAGGGAGCTGGGCCTGTTCAGCCTCGAGAAAAAATAACTGAGAGGGGACGTCATCGATGTACATAAGTATCTGAAAGGAGGGTGTCAAGAGGAAGGATCCAGACTCTTTATGATGCCATGCAGTAGGACAAAAGGCAATGGGAAGAAACTGATGCACAGGAAGTTCCACCCGAGTATGAGGAAGAACTTCTTTAATGTGCAGGTCACTGTGCACTGGAACAGATTGCCCAGAGAGGCTGTGGAGTCTCCCTCACTGGAGATATTCCAGAACAGTCTGGATGAAACCGTGCCACATGCTCTAGGATGACCCTGCCTCACCAGGGAGGCTGGACCAGATGATCCACTGTGGTCCCTTCCAACTTTATCCATTCTGTGACACATACAGAACAAAAATCATGTCTGATGTACCTACTTCTGCTGAAACATACTTTACCTACACCCTCTCTGCTAAAGTTAGAGCAGAATAATTGAACACATTCACTTAGAGAGTGTTCTTGTTTATATCTGGGAGCATATTAATATACTATAGATTACAGGCCAGATACCTGTAATTATATGGCTATTAATAAATAGTGCCTGGCAGAATACAATTGCAAAATATCCACAGATATCTGTTGCTTAAAAACAAACACAATTCTTCTAGCTTTGACGTCTGTAATAAAACCTAGAAAAAAACCCCAGAACATATTTATAAGGATTCCTTTAAAAACTGATGCTCATCTGAGAAAGAACCTTGGTAATTTAAATTATTTAAAATTGGCCCTAGATTTACTGTAATATCTGACTGATTGCTTCATAAGCTTGTGATATTTTTTTAAGGTAAAAGAACACCAGAAGTTACATCTTTGTATAAAATAAAAAATTATAAAACACTGCCCTCTTGTGATGATCCATAAAAACTTAGCTGATTACTAAAAGGAAGTTTTGGCATCTGTTTCAGTGTTAGGGTGTACTGGTTTTATATGCTCCTTTCATTTATGTACATATATTTCTATATATAAAACACAATTGTTATCAATACTCCCTTAAAATAAGCTATTGCATTTGCACTATTAAAAGCACCAAGGACGCATCCTCTGCCAGCCCAATCTGCATTCTCAATAAGGCATTTGCAAAGCTGCAGTGAATCTCACACAGCACCTTGCTGGCAAAACGCAACCTGCTGCACTGCACAACACCAAACCCCAGAAGGGTAGGAAATACTCCTATTAACGGAAATACATTTTTCCCAGACAAGAAAGCTTTCCTTTTTTTGCATTCACATAGATATTTTAGATGTGAATTTTCAACAGTCTATTGCTGAAACAGAGTAAGTCCTGAGAACAGCCATTCTTTTTAAAATTAACAGAGCTGAAAAGAACCACACATATTAAAAGCCAATAAAGAGCCAAACTGTAATAAAATTCAAGTTCTTTCTCCAATAATTAATTCTTCAGAAATTTCCCAGCAGTGAAATGAAGGCTAACATTAACTTTCCTTTTTATTATTTTATTTTTAAGGTACTGTGGGAAAAAAGCCTGTAGGAGTAACTAGATCCTTTTCCGGAAAAAGAAAACAACACAACTCTAGTTAGTGTAAACAAACATTTTTTTTCTTACCTGGCAGAAATTAAAACCAGGTAAACAGCTATGGACACAATGAAATTCGTGTGAATCTGCCTGGCTTAGCACTGAAGGAGCAACCCAAAGCTACAATTAAGAGTCTTCTGCAAGCACAAGAGGGCAGACTGGCGCACATTATGGATCTTGCCAACAACAGAGGTCTCAACTTGCTGCTCAATTTTCTACTCATTTTCTTGGTTCTAGTGCTCGCATTTATCCTTGTGAAGCTGATGTGAACTGCTGCGAGGTTGTGCTTCCTTCTCAGGCCTTGTTTTGAGTGCTTTGCAATGATAATGTAGACACTTAAAAATGTCTAAATATAAGTACGCTAAGACTGCAGAGGCTGAAACTTCTGACAGAATGTGTTCCCATACCAAATTTATCAGAAAGCAATCCTAAAAACTGTGCAAAACTATCTACCTGCCATTGAGTGAAAAAAGCATCTAGAGCCTTGCTGAGCACCTGAAGAAATCCAACTACGCATCAGCAGCTACGGTAGTTTCTCACTGCTGCAGCTGATTGGTATTTAAAGACCTAAAAATTATCTTCAGCCTTCAAAGAATATCATTTCTGCAAAAGCAGAAATCAAATTTTTAAAATGGATTTCTGTAGAAGAGGTACTTCATGGGAAATGACACGAGTACAGCAGGAAGGCAAAACAAAATGCCAGCACTGAGTTGACAGCACACATCAAATTACCTGTGGAGAGAAAAGCACAGATGCTGCAGATGGAATCAAAGCAGCTTGCAGCAGCTGAGATGGGGATAAGTGAAGGTTAAATATGAAAACATAATTATTAGTCATACCTTTTTTCACCACCTATGGTTCACTGCAGCACCTTAAAAGCCAGAAGCCTTAGTGTTATCCAGCAGTATCAGAAGAAGCAGCTGTCAAAACAACTGAAAAACAGGGGACCTTCAACCAGGCTTATCACAACTCTGCCTAGAAAACCCTTAACACTGGCACATACACAAGGAGTAGGTGTATCTGCACAAACCCAACAAGTGTGTTACAGCCTCAGTAAGATGGATTTACCACTTAGGCACAGGTCAAGTGAGGAGTGTGGGAGCCCTCCAGCCATATTTGACAGACCACTTGTTACTTGCCAGTGCAATCATCCAGTCCGTCCACAGCTTGTCCTCACTGGTAAGTATGTAACATAAACTTACTGGACCTTCTTCTGTGGCCCTTTACAGGATGACATACTTTCCCCACACGTCCTTGGGAAGGACAGTGACCAACAAGAGCACACTTCTCTTGGAATTATTTGCCAAGAAGGCAGCTCTGCATACCTGAGACACACTGGCAAAGGAGGTGACCAGAAGCAGATTTTTGTACATTACACTGGGGCCGAACAGCTCCCTCTTAGCACTTCACTTTCCCAAGTAAAATATGGGAACAGTGTGCACCAAAACACACACATTGTACAGTAAACTTAATGTCACAGACATGCATAGTAACAGTCTTTTTTTTGCACACGTGCAAAAGAAGCAGGTGCTGCTCATGGGGTGGGGGAAGCCCCAGCTTCGAGCTACCAACAGCACATCCCTGACTGAGCACATACACTGCTGAGTGCTGAGCATGTTACAGAGCTAATCTATTGATGTTCACACCCAGAGTTTCCATATGACTACTGTGGGTCTGGGTGGTTCAGTTATCTGGAAGAGACCAATCTATATGGATCTATGGTAGACTTTACACAGGAAAAGGCAGTATGCCCAGCAAACCAGAAAGTTTATGCAAGTCCTACCATTAATAGTCATCCACGTTCCACTCTATGCTACCTGCTCCAAAGCTTAGGCAGTGTTAGTGCGCTGGTTTGGGCTGGAATGAAGTTAATTTTCTTCCTAGTATAGCAGCTAGCATGGGACTATGGTTTAAAACAAATACAAAACATAGTTCATACCAGCTACTACGAAGAAAATTAACTCGACCCCAGCCAAACCAGCATGATTAGTTATAGAAGCATGGATACTTTAAATGAAAGCTTTTCTTTCACCTGCTCTGAAATACGTGCAATAAGCATTTTAAATAGCTTCTGCAAACTACACATCCATAGCTTTTTAATGTTGATAGTTACAGTAGTATGAATTCCCATCTGTTTCCATTTAAAGCAGAAAACTTTGCACAGCTCTATCACTGTAAGCACTTTATCATTTATTTTTATAATCTTGAAATATTTGGCTTTTAAAAAAAACCCACAAAACCTGTAAATTTATATACAAGGCACATATGTGATAATAGTTACATAGCTGTGTATTGTTTAGGAGGACTT
Organism: Pyrocephalus nanus; assembly: GCA_038380795.1. Taxonomy (NCBI): domain Eukaryota; kingdom Metazoa; phylum Chordata; class Aves; order Passeriformes; family Tyrannidae; genus Pyrocephalus; species Pyrocephalus nanus. The sequence continues at coordinate 50,047,747 of CM076260.1, forward strand.
CTGCTGATGCTTGACATAGATGGCTCAAAGCACACCAAAGCCACAGAAACAAACAGGAAGCCCACTCTAGTCCAAAGCAGAATAAAAACAGTTTTCCCAACAAAGTGGTTAATTGCAGATATACTTCCTGGGACTATAGAAAGCTTTTTATTGTCTGTATGACCTTCTGTACTTTTCAAAAGTTTCCTTTTCTTAAGGACACCACTGTGACAGCGGTTGGCCTTCACAAAAAATGAGGTCACATACTCCTTTTTAATAACAGGAGAAAGATGAGCCTAGTGCCACCAACTATCACATATTTCCAGATCCCAAGTTACATACAAGGGAAGTCTTCTGTAAGAAATTCTGCCATTAGAGCATGGAGAAACAAGCCCAAGAAATAACCCCAGTAGCCTCCTCTCAGCCAGCAATGAACATTACAGAATCCTCAATAAATGTTGAAACATGCTGCTGACACTGAAACATGTATTTTACTGAGATGACATATAAAGTTGGCAAAGCCATCAGCTAACCAATGCCAAGTCTCTTTTTTGTCATCAAGCCCAGTCCAAGTTTGGTTTCCCATCGTCTGCTCGTGTTTACTCCAGACTGAACTCACATATGCACCACAATTAATGGAATCCCATTTGTTGGGCTACCAACTTCACAGCAAATGGAAGAGACCAAGACCATAAAAGCTCAATTATGGCTCACAGAGAAGAAGCTCACTATGATAACTGAAAGTGATAATTCCTCATATTAAAAAGTTTTTATCTGCCTGGAAAGTATGATTTCATCAAAACATGATGCAAGAAAAATGTTGATTTTAATAATTTTTAGTTTTCTGATCTGCCAGGACTGCAAAAAGAACTAGCTTTGAGTTGACATTTAAGAATAAAGTTTTATGTGGCAACGATGTTATCTGAAGAATGTTATAACCTTTTCATTCGATTACAACAGCTCTGTTTACCAATGTTTAGGTATGCATGCAGTTTAGTTTTTTCCTTCTCTGTTTTGCAGTGAAAGTTGTTATAATATCTCTAAATTTCTAAATGCATTAAAATTTAATTTGCAGTAACTTTTATATGCATGGTATGATAAACCCAGGTAAAGATGCACTTAAGCAATTTCCATCTATTATCTTTGCTATATTCTGACATGAGTTAACACACCATCAAGAAATCATAGATGTTCTGTACACTGGAAAAAAGAGATTCATCCTGTGATACCTGAAGCACTGTACAGAGTTAATAAGCAGATATGCACCCTTCTGAACCCCTGGCATTGTATTATCTTATTAACAATTTTAAAGGCATGCTTTCACTTCAAACCTAATTTCTGGACTAGCATACAGCATGCACCTAGATGCATTCAGATTGTAGGATATACAATAGGATCAGACTGTAAGAACTGCCTTTACATGAAAACAGAGCCTTTCAATCTAGGTTTGTATGGTCTCCTAGTTCAGTAAATAGGAACTGCTGTCGTATATTACAAGCAATTTTTTCCCTTAGCACAGGTCTTATCACACATTTCCTTACTTGAAGATTGGCTGTTCATTGAAAACAAAAGTGTAAAGTGTTTTCATTGAAGCACCATTTCTGTGCTTCAGCACATAAACTGAAGAACTGTTAAAATCTTTTCTTTGGAAATGTGTAGGAGAATGTCTATTTTCAAAAAGCCTACATTAAATAACTCATATTAGCTAGAGAAATTAATTCCATATACAACTCCATGATGTTACACAATAACTAAAGACCAGATCCTCCTTGGATATTTATTTCTTAAATATACAAACATCACACCCACAAATGATTGATGAATGTTCTCTGAAGAGGCTTTTCATTGATCCTGCACTTTTCTGCAGTTGCAAACCAGACCATGTCCTCAAGGAGAATCTCAGTGTAGCTGCAGGTTTTCTATCCAACACTCCTGAGCTTCCCTTACAATGCCAGATAAATGCACAGGAAACTGCATTTTAAAATCCATGGGTTACAATTGCAATAGAAAAGCCACATTTATAGGCTTTCGAATTTGGGGAGCAAAGCATAAGAAAAAACACAGTTCAGTAAACTTCAGACTACTAAGAAGCAGAGAATCTTAAACCTGAATTTAATTAACCTCGGAACAGCTTTTGAGAGCAGTTAACATTACACTTTGCATTCGCCTTTACAATAAACAAATTCAAAGCTTGTCTGATTTTACAAAAATTAACTCTAATTCAGAGTTTTCCATGGTAATCTGTCTATACTAGTCTCTGAGGGCATAAAAATTATTTGTAGGCTGTGTTATCAAGTCCCCCATCTGTTCCTGGACCATCAGTCCTGAAAATCAACTCAGAAAATCGCTGCTGTCTATTCTTAATTCATCAGTGATAGAAGTGGAGTTTATAGAGGGCAGCTATCAGCCTGTCTTAAAGATACACAAAGCTGCTCTAGACTGACAGTTGAAAGCAAAGTTCATTCTTTTCTGTTCATGGCAACAGTAGTTTTAAAATGAAAGAATGATAAATCGTAATTTTTTTTCAGTTTTATAAAAAACCCTACATTTTTACCAGCTTGTATATGCAATAAAAACAAAACAGCAAACGCAATTCCCACTAAGAGGAAAAGAAAAACAAAAAAGTTTCTCTAGAGGTGTGGCTTTTTCCCCTTTTGTAAATCATCAGCTTCCTCTAGAAAAATCTTATGCTATCTACTCTCTCTCAGATATATATTCCACACAGGATTGCAGTTTTCGTGGTTTCTTGGATATAATAAAATATCAGTTCCTGGGTGCACACACGGTGATCTCTGAAAAAAGTCCATAGCATAATTATGCTGAGGTTTCTTTACAAAACAGGTGTCAAGACAGGAAGAACCATTCCCCTTTATCCATCCTCTGTGGAATCCCTCCTTCTCACAGCTGTCACCTCTGCAGAAAGACAGGGCAGGCAGGGAGGGTCAGCAGGGGATGCCTCTAAGAGCCCAAAGGCTCATCGATCCTGCCCACGCTTTCACTTTCTGTTCCTCTGTGTCCTGTTTCACAGCCACATCTCACTTGAGGAAATAAAACAGATCACATTTCACGGCCCATCAACTTGACTACAGATCATACCAATGGAAGTGCTTGTTAAGGTCATCAGGAACCTTCTCCACAGAGATGTAAAAGTAACAGGTGCAAGAAAAAGAAAAAATGCCCGTTTTAGGCAAAATTTTATTCTATAATCTTTCAATCTCAGAAACCTGGAAAGGTGCAGTACCGTTTTAGGAATCCAAGCCACGGAGAGAAATAATGCTTGTGTTCCCCCTACTGGCTCTGTCCTCTAAACACAGATCGGCAGCAATGCCTGCATGGATCAAAGTTTTTGAGAAACTTTTGAGTAACTAACAACATGTACAGAGTTTAATCTGTTTCAAACATTAAATTTTGCCTTCATACCGTATTTAATCACAGTCACAGTGAGAAAGCACTTGTGAGACATGTAAAAAAAGCTGGGAGCTGTTTTGACCTAAACAAAAGTAAGTTTCTAAAACATCTATCCTAATCAAAATGTTGTGTAAAAGGTACATAAAAGATGATGAAGAGACATATACCTAAATGAAGGAAGGAAGTAAATAAAACTTACTCTGCTCTTGTGAGACCCCACCCGGAATACTGCACACAGTTCTGGTGTCCCCAACATAAGGAGGACATGGAACGGTTGGATCAAGCCCAGAGGAGGATCACAGTGCTGGTTAGAGGACTGGAACACCTTCACTACAGAGACAAGCTGAGAAAGTTGGAGCTGTTCAGCCTGGACAAGAGAAGGTTGCATAAAGACCTCATGGCAACTTTCAGGAATCTGAAGGGGCCCTACAGAGAAGCTGGAGAAGGACTCTTTGTCAGGAACTGTAGTGATAGGACAAGGAGTAATGAGTGCAAATTGAAGGAGGGGAAATTTAGTCTGCATATTCAAAAGAAAATCTTTACTGTGAGGGCGGTGAGACACAGGAACAGGTTGCCCAGAGGGGTTGTGGTGCCCCACTCCTGGCAGTGTTCAAGGCCAGGCTGGATAAGACCTTGAGCAACCTGGTCTCTTGGGAGGTTGTTCCCCTGCCCATGGCAGGGGTGGTGGGGCTAGATGATCTTTAAAGGTCCCTTCCAACCTTAATATTCTATGATTCTCTATATTCAAATCCAAGAGGAGAACCACCAAGCACAGTAATCTGCTCACAAACCTCACAGACAGCACTCTGATGGCTGCAGCCAGCTCCATGTGTTTCAGGTGTTTGGGAAGACTTGAATGAATGGACAGACCAAGCTCCTCAGTGGTGGTACCCTGCTGTCGCTTCCCAAACCCCATCTGTGCTCCTCGATGCCACCAGCTGCCAACTGCCAAGAGCCCGGCTGGCAGTGCCCCGGATCCAGGCTCAGCAGTAACTCAGTTTCTGGCACTTCAGCTCTGACAGGAACCCATCAGACTCTACTCCCTACCTGGGGAATTTCTCAACATCAAAATCTTAAAAAATCTTAAGAGAAAGATGAGGGTTTCTGTAGCAATAAACGGTGGCTACCTGTAACAATGTCTGGTTATTAGGGAGACCCTTAAGGATTAGTGGGGTTTTTTTTTTTTTCCCTTTAAGTTAAAACAAAACAAAACAAAAAAACAAACAAAAACAAACAAACCAAACCACAAACAAACAAAAACAAACAAAAAACCAAAACAAAACAAAAAAAAACCACAAACACCTCCAATACAACAAAAACCCACCACACTATCAAAAAACAAAACCCTTAAGATGACTATTAAGAACAAAATTGGATCCGAAGAACCTCTAAACCTGTCAGTCTTTCCCTCAATATACAACGGAAGAAACAACAAAATTTGAGCACAGGTCTTTGTAAATTATTTCATGTACTTCAGGCTGGAGAAAAACATGGAGATAATTTACATACAGCTAAATTATCTCTGCTCAGATAATACCCTAGTCTAACCCCAAAATGCCTTTCAGACAAATTTACATATTGTAAATTGCTTGGGATTTTTTTGGCAAGCCAAACCAAGTTTACTTACACAGGTAAACATGGACATGTAGATTTTAAATACTGCCTTCCTTCACAAACTGTATATTCCCATTATAAGAAAAGCAGGAAACAAGTTGAATTGCCATGCTAGAAAGGGTTACCTCTTAAAACTATGTACTTGATGTTCTCTCTACGAAAATATTTTAAGTGTGACAGATAAAACCCACATGTTATTTTATTTAAATAAACCAGATTCAGTGATGACCGTTGACTTTAACTACTTTAAAGATAAGTAGTAATATCAAACTGAATTCAGATTTTAAGTGCTAGGTGTAGTTACACCAAATATTCATTCATCCTTGCAGTACATAGGAGTAATTCTTATTTTGCTGAATGTATAAATGCAGCCTCTTTTTAAGCCCATTCAGATCAAAATATATTCACATTTCCCCCACTTACACTGTGATCAAAGACCCTCTCTAAAACTACTGAAAAGGTTATTTAATGAACATCTTGCTATGCCCAGCTTCATGTAAAGAAATGCTGGTCCCATGCAGACAGGCTCAATGAATCAGAGTAAACTGTAAGCAGACAGCAGGAAAAAAAAACCAAAACAACACAATAAAAGACTGCTGGCACTCAGGTTATACTGTGAAACAGGCAGCAACGTCCCCAGTCCAATTTTAAACCCGTCATTACCTGATTAAGGGGACGTGTTCCCCTCATGTTTCGTTACAAACTGGCAGGTGTAACACAAAATGCCGCACGATGGCAGCAAACACCAAGCTTTAGGCTTACCTGCACCGGCTGATCGCCTCCTATTCTAAAATCTTCAGGCTGCTGCACATGCCATGCAGCTACACCGTAGGGCTCCTCGGCAGGCCTACAGTCCAGAGGATTTGCACGGAGCTGCTCCTTAAGCCACATTTGAGTCCTCACCGCTGGCTGTATGGGAGCTCCACTCACAGCCTGCTGTCCCAGTGTCGCGTATCGCTGTCCGAAAGCCTCGCAGCTGGCTGCCGTGGGTTTGCTTTCAGGTAAGGCACTGTAGGTCAAGTCTAAGGCATGTCTCCTGCCTGGGGAATCTGAAACAAAGTCGTCTTTGCTGCACGTTTCAAATTTGTATTTGCAGTCCAGTAGAGAAGATCGTTTTTTCCCCATTTCTTTGTCCTCAATTTTCAGCAACTCCATGCTGTCATGCAAACAACTCGGCCCATTTGTCCTTAATTGTGGTGACACGGCTTTGTCTGTACCAGCCCTGTATTCCATCGAATGGCTACTGCCATCCTGGCTGAAGTTATTTGGTGAGCTGAGCTTAGACAAGGAGGACCATTTTCGCACAGGTCTTGCATCTTTCATGTCAAGAGAGTTGTCCAGGGAACCCTGATTTCTGCCTCCTCCTGACCGTACAAAGCTTGTACTCCATTTTGAGCCATCAGACTTGAAAGCTTCCCTGTGTTTGGAAAGTGAAGAGCTGGCATTAGACAGCATCACATGGGCAGTGGGAATGGAAACCAGTGATCGGCTGGGCTTAAATGAGGATGTACCACTTGAAGTTGAATGATCTGTGAAGAGAGATTTATCATGTAAATAAGTACAATAAGAACTCATTAACAACAGTGCACAGAAGACAAAGCATCAAATTCAAGGTGAAATGCAAAACGGAAGAGGTTTCTTGACAAAGCAGGGCCTTTTAAACCATTCAAGATTATGGGAATGGAAACCAATTAAATTGGGAGATTTTCAAATATATTTCGCTCAGTTGCCATCATTACAAAAATAAGTGTATTAAGCAGTGGCAACAGCAGCTCCAGACAGAATTCTCAGGTTGTGAGCCAAAGGAAGCATTGTTCCTATTAAGAGGGCAGGCTGGATTTCTCCCTCACACCAGGTAACACAAAGTAGCTTCTACAGCACAAATGGCAAAGATATCACAATTCCAGAGCCCAAGACTGGTTCCTCTTCCATTGCCCCTCTTCCCATTTTTTAAAGGCAAAACAATTCACTAAATGCAGTTTGTAAAATGGCAGTGCTGGAGAGGAATCAGTTTAACAATGGTCACTTGGACAGAGCTATTCATCCCTTTTGGATCTCACAGATTTCAAAGTATGCTTTTCGTGCTGGGTTTGGCTGGAGTAGAGTTAATTTCCTTCATAGTAGATGGTACGGGGATGGATCTGTGCTGGAAACACTGTTGGTAACTTAGGGATGTTTTCGTTCCTGCCGAGCACGGCTTACACAGAGTGAAAGCCTTTTCTGCTTCTCCTCTCACCCCACCAGTGAGGAGGCTGAGGGTGCACAAGGAGCTGGGAGGCGACACAGCTGGGACAGCTGATCCCAACTGACCAAAGCAATATTCCACACCATACAGCATCATGTTCAGCAATAAAACTAGAGGGAAGATTGGTTTGGGGGCTGCTCAGGCAACACTCGTTTGGTGGTCAGCAAGTGTTTTTATATGCAGCTTTCCTGGTTCTTATTTCTCTCTCTTTGTCATTTTCCTTACAACTTTTTATTCTTTTCAATTATTAAACTATTTTTATCTTAACTCATGAGTTTTTTCTCTTTCATACTTCCAATTCTCTCCCCCATCTCAACAGGTGTGGGGGGAGGAGGAGTGAACGAGTGTGTGTATTTACACACCCAAATATAACACCACACCAAAACTGTGTGTATCTTAATTTATAAAATCTTTCCCAAGCCAAAATATCAAGAACAAAGAAACCAGTGAGGTGTTACTGAGGAGGGGACAGGAGAGCAAAGGAGAGAGGCAAAACAAGAGGTTACTGGGGACTGGCTGAGAGCTCTCACACACCCAGCAACATGTGCTTAGCGTCACAGTCAGAGGACAACAGAAATAAACACCTAATCCTCTCATTAGAGGATCATCTCCTGACGAGTTCCATGGCTGCACCTTAGCAGGCTATTGCTCATTAGGTTAATCGCAGACAGACAGAATGAAGTTTCCCTAACTGAAAGATTCTTTCGGTGCCTTTTTTGCTAAAAGCAAGATGGATACACTTATCTAGTTTCTCTCATCCTAACCCAGAGAGAACCTACTTTGAGATTTGCCAGCTGGTACAAGAATTCATAGTGGGACAACTTAAAAGGAAAAATAATTGTTCAGCAAGTACAACTGGCATACCCAGTTCGATGGCTACACTTGGTAAAAGCCAGAACAGATTATTAATTGAGCACACATTCAAAGCATATATTTGACTCAAAATACCAGACCACAGATAGGAAAACAAAGAGAGCTTCCAATGGTGCAATAACCTTTAAAAATGGTAGCACTTCTTTTTCTGTGTATTCAAATAAAGATATCCTTACTCCCAACTTGAATACTCCTCCCTACATAGGACCAGACTTACCCACTCTTTGCAGCACAACACAAAATAATACAGTCCTATAGCTACAGTCTTCATGGCAAAAATGCATTATAGTCCACAAAATAATAAACAGTTCCTTGACTGTTACCTATTTATTACATAGTTAATGCCAAGGCTCCTAAGAAGGCAAAAAATCTTGTTGAAGCCTTCCTGCCTTTTAATGAGTCACTGCCCCACCATGTACCCTCCCATTGCAAAGCATAAGCTCACACCACACTGTTTCTTCCCTCTACCCAGACACCAAATTTCACAGTAGTTACAAAACATTGCTCTTTTTAAGACTTCACAAAACTCTCAGAGCTGGATCAAGCAGACCAACAGTCTAAGAGCTATTTATACGGTGCTGATGATGGCCAGAGAATACACAACACAGGGGCTGCCCTGCACAGGGCCAGGAGCTGGACTTCAGTATCCCTGTGGGTCCCTTCCAACTCAGGAAATTCTATGATTCTATGACAAAGTTAAATGGAGAGTAGAAGACTATCAGCTTGTTACCTGGTTAATCATGCTACTAATTTATGTGGGTTAACATTTTTTACATGCAAGATGAAAGACCTTCGTTCCTCCCTGCACTTCTTCCTTAAAAATTTCTACTGCAGAGAGAAACATTTTTCTTGTCTGTTCTCTCTGTCTTGATATTGGTCAAGAGGTGGGACATGTTAAAGAGGAAGACAGAAGGCACACAACCCATTTCAAGCAGAAGGAATCGCAGTCTTCTAACCAAACACATCAGTGCCCACAGATATTGCAACAGTGGAGACTGTGATAGTGCAACACTGTTAGTTTCCAAAACCGTGATTTGCTCACAACGTGTAACCAATTTGCCTGTGTGAGGTACAGTATCAGCTTCTCTCAGCTCTGCCTGCCTGTCTTCCCTCAAAGCTGATTATACACTTGCATAAAAAACCACTACAAACTGGGTATGTGTTGTTACACTGTCGAGCAGGGGCTGCAGCTTTCAGTCCCGCTCTGCAACAGAAATAAAGGTACAGGGCCACCCGTACCTTTGTTGTCTGAGGACGTCAATGCAGTGACAAGAAGGCAATGATGGAGTTGGAGTCTCAAACCTATGTATTACAAGACTAAAAAGGGCAGGGTTTGAGTCCTGCTTTTGGGAAACAAAGCAGGAGAATAGGAGGAGACTCCTGATCTTCCTCTACTCTCACTGGGAAAGTATGGATGGAAATGGCACAGTAGAAAGAAATGCATCTCTTCTTGTACATACTCCTTAGCTAAAGGCTGCTGCCATTTTAACACTCGAAGAAAACTAACCTTTGTCTCATGCCTTACCCAGAAGCTGAGTTTGACACAGCACAAAGTCAGTCCAGCAAAGGCTTTTTTATATCCAAAAAAAAATTAAAGTATATTAGGAGTAAAAAAGAACTGTTAGGATCTGTGCTTTAGGCTGTGCAGATTTCTAGGAGTAGAAATATTACATCTGCAAGAGAAAGGTAAGAAAAGAAATTCTGTATACATGTATCTGTAAAAATTAAAATAATAAAAAATACATAGTAGTATTTAATATATTATTTTCAATCAAAAATACTGACTTATTGTTACCTATACACAGTCTTCAAACAAGAATTAAACACAGTAATAATTAGAAGTATATGATCTCCTTCACTTACTAGATTACAGTTATTAATATGTGCTAATTTTTATTTTTCCTTCTTCTGCTCCATATTAAATTAAAAATTAATTAATTTTGAGTTAGATTTAAAACTTCCTCAGTTCCAATCCTAAACTCTTCAAGCAGATTTAAACTTGGAATGCCACTTATATCCAACTACAGCTGATGGATGCCTCCAATAATTTCTCTCAAAGTGAAACACAGTAATTTTGGCTTCAAGTGTCCTAATTAGTCTTCCCATTAACCCTCACTGAAACATACGAGAAAATTCACACTTCTTCTTCAAGCATATTGCTTCCGTCTGCCTTGCCTGCAGGCTCAGCTGGAAAGAGAGCCAGTCTGCATTCTGGAACATCTCCCAACACAAAAAGCATGAAATGTGTAAATTTCATTGAAAATAGGAGAGAATACAGAAAGCATCATGAAACTTAAAAGACGTTGCTTCTTCTATAGTCACAGGAATAAGCTCTGTCTGGCCAAATCCTGCCAAAGATGATTTTATCCAAGCAGCAGGTTTTTCCCCTCCATACAGGCAGGGGCAAGCAAATGCCTAGTTTTGAACTAAAAGCTCTCTCTCATCAGGATTACTTGGTTTTTACTTCATTGAGCTGGTATTTATTTGAAGATTACAAACACTCTCAAATATGGCTTGTGTGTCTCCAGAGTCTTTCAATGCTTAAGACTGCTCTCATTAATGAAAACTGAAAGATTTTTCTTTCAGCAGAATTAAGATTATATGAAGAATTTTGCTTTTCCATTATCCTAATAACTTTTTGGGGAGCCCACCACAAAATTTCCTAGAGCACTTTTCTAATAGGCATAACATTTTAATACCTGATTCAATATTTACAAAACCACAAAAATAAGAAAATTGAAATGCTATTGCAAAACCACAACATATCTACCACATAGTAGCAGCAGATGGAATAAAAAAATGAAGAACATTTCAAGTGACTTTCTTACCATCTTGTGTTACGCTTCTGAACTGCTTCATTACTGCATTTCTGGCATAGAAAATAATGTAACAGAATCAGTTTTGGTCCTAATAAAAAACTAATCACAGAGAGAAAGCACAGCAGATACTTTCTTCTGAAGAAGGGGATGAACAAAGAAACCCTTTAATATAAAGTTAATGAACACCTCCTACTCTTTTGCATTTTCCTGTGTTGTGCTTTTTCCATCACTGGAAGAAAAACCTTCTCAGGCCAGATACCATCATTCAGCTACCTAAAATCCTTATCTGTGGCCCAACAGTCAGTCAAAACAGACCAGTCAGGAAAGGTTCACTGTAACCCTAACAACTTCTTTAGCTGCAAAATGAAACTAGTTCTATGAGAAGTCCCATCTACAAGATATACTTCTGCACGGGACAAATTCTTCACTGCTCCCAACAAGATATTATCAAATGACAGCAGAGTAATTAGCTAGTACAGTCACCCAATACTGATCATTTGATACACAAGTTTACGGGATGCACGTGTATCTAATGCCACTGAAAAAAAGAGAACCTTCCTTGTGTGAAGGACTTTGAAATTTGATATTTTATCCAGGGTATAATTAGAATGCCCTGACCATGGAGAAAAACACCAGTATTAAAAACAGATGACCTTCTCTTCCTGTCCTCCCTTACCACTCCCCCATAACACTGACACAGTTTACCCCAGTCCAGGAAAATAAACCAAACTATTCTTAATAACTGAGCAGAAGATAAACAGGGGAAGTCAAGCCTCCATTATACAAGTTGAAGGTCTTGAATCTGGCTGCAGTTTTGTGTACAAAAGCTCTCACATTCATTATAGGATGTCAACTCCCGTGAACTATTCTGTTAACTCTTAACTGCATGGACCCCAGCAAAGAGCCACAAGCAATTCCAGCATCCAACACATGACTGAAGGGGACATGAGTCTTCAATCTACCACACAAGCATGTGGCTGCTTCCCAGAAATCTCCAAAACAGCTGCTTCCAGCAACAGAAGTGTCTAACTCTCCTGGGAGCCAGCTGAAAATGGTTGATGATGGGACGCTGTACCATGACAGCAGCAGTATTTATGCTACATGTCTGTTCCCCCCATCTACCTACTCACAAACTGGACCAGCCTTAATGAAGCACAGATAATCAGATGAGCCAAACAAGAATTTCAAAATGGACAGGCAGGAGGCCAGTCCTAGCAAAAAGCCCTAAAGAGACCAACTAGTCGACCTCTAGAAGGAAAAGGATGCCTTTCCAGGGTGAAGCAGCAGTCTCAGGAATGCTTTGGGCTTGGCTGATTTGTTTTGGATGGTTTTGTTGGTTTGGGTTTTTTGTTTTGATGTTTTTTTGGTTTGGGTTTTTTTTGTTTGGTTTTTTGTGGGGTTTTTTGTTTTGTACTGTCTAGAAATATTCACCATTTTTTTTGCAAGCCCTGTTCATATTACTTCAAGTTTATGATGTCAAAATATGAGGTGAATGAATGAAGGAAATCACTGCAAATAACTCTCTTCCAGGCAATAAATAAAAATATGCATCATAGAATGTTATAGCAGAACAGGAAGCACTGCAGACGCAGCAGAGAACTGCTCAGACATTAACAAGTTCTTTATGAGAAAGAATTCCTAAATATTATTTGACAATAAAGTTCTGTGTTTCAACAGCAACTAACCAATACAGGAGAATAACTAACAAAAAAACTTACTAGAGGCAAAACACAATTTAATACTAATTAATGCTAATTTAAAATAACATTAAATACTTTACTGCCAATAAACTGAGATGGTTATGCCACATTTATGTCTTCAAAGCAGAAAGTCATGTGGTGTTCTGAAGCAAGTTCAATTAATGTCATTCGGAAAAAAGAAGCAACTTCACTACCTTCCACCATCACCAGTCACTGCACTGCCAGCAGCAATCAGAACTCTTTTACGTAAGATGTGGATAGCAAACTAAAAGTCAGTTCTACTTTATTTCAGACTGTGTAGCATTTTCTGTAATCTACTGTGTTGCATACCAAAAGAACACAAGTTGAACCCAAAAACTTGATAGTTTTAAAAGTTGAAGTAATTTACAAGCTACTTAATGCACAAAGCATCCAAACAGTACAACCCTGAATAATACAAATGCAAACTTTAAAGGTTGCAGCTGAGACAGGATTTTCATAAACTGAAGCAAATTTATTGCTTTTACGACTTTCCTTCAGACAAAATACTGGTAAAGCTACTACCCCTTGAGCAACATTATTGTAGAGCAATGGAAGAAGGAATAAATGGTAGGTCAGCCTCACAGGGCTCCTACGACATACAGAAACAAGAAAATACTACAAGAGGAATTTAAAGGAGTTTTAGTAAGTAGAGCAGAAAGCTGTGCTGGAGAGACTAAAAGCTGCAACGCATCCGTACCAGGGTAACACACACACTTATTCAAGGAAAGAAATGCAGAGGTAAGAGTAAGTTCCAGCAAATGGCAAACAGTTTCTCAGACATCCTTACCAATAAAAGGAACACTGCACACAAACAAACACACTTGAACAGAAGCTAGCCCAGCATATCCGATCTAATTTATAAAGGCCTGGCCATTTGGTATCCATCTTCATTATCCTCCTCCTCTACAGATATGAATTTACTTTTCCCCCAATTTGTGGCGCCTCATTCATTTCCACACCCCTCAGGCAAACACTCTTTCTCCATTGTTTGCCAGAGGTGATAAGGTAGCAACAATCCTGCTCAGTGTAAGAAGTGAGGATAACACTCTCAACTGGCAAACAATATGAACAATGGGGGAGTGGGAAACACGTATGTTCTGAAGTTTATTTAATGAAGCTTAACACAGAAACTGTCACTGAACAAGGGATATTATACCTCCTCATTGAGCAAGTGAAAAGTATTTACTCATAAAGAAAATTACTCGCGTTTCCCTATTTTCATATTATTCAGACCTTGTTTTCAGCTCACAACATAAAAGGTTGCCTTGCTTCACTTAGATTCACCTACTTCCCCAGAACACAGTATTGACAAGGAACATGCCCTGCAGAAGTTCATAGTTTGACTGTGTTAAGTTGTAGTACTTATGGTACTGCAATATCCTTTCAGAAGTCTGCTCTTCCATCAGTTCTCATCATGACACAGGACACACCAGTTTTTATTTATTTTGAGCGCTGTCCTGTACACATCAGGTTCCCACGACATCTTCTGAGACAGGAGATCTGGCAAAAACCTCATTAGTGAAGTTCTTAGATTCCAGCAGCAAGGACATGCAACTAAATGATACAGTGGACCACATCTTCATATGATCTCACCTTAGTACAACAAATCAATCTCTCCATTCCACATCCTGTTTCAAGAGCCAAAATTCTTAATTCCATCACTTAAGTTAGATGAGAAGAGGCAATCCGAGCATCTTCCCAAAGAATTGGACATGGGTGATCAAACAGAATCAGTGACAAAATGAAGCACACAACAGAGATCATACATCAGCTTTTTTGATCATACGTGATGAGTTTAAAAAAACATTAAATGGGAGACAAGCTGAGTAGAAAGTTTTAGTTTTCTCCCATGTGCCAAAGAAGTCAGATTTGAGGCCAAAGTTCCCAATACTAACTAAAGTTAGAAGACATTTGGTAGAATGACCTGTCAGCCAAAACACTCCTTATTAAAAATTAATGTTTTTCCCTGAAACATATAGCCATTTTGGGAATTTTTTTGTGTGTGCAAGAAGACATTGGATAAAATTATCCACATTCTGCTTTAAAAAAAAGTTTCTTTAAGTTAGGTGTTTGGCAGTATCAATTATCACAAGACTCAAATAATTAAAACTTCACATGTGTTTCAACAAATGAAGCTTAACAAAAACTTCTAACAACATTTTGTGTTTTGGAACAGTTTACTTCAGGAAGACTGTACCAGGCCAGTGCAACAAGAGGGGAAAACAAACACAAAACCCACAGGCAAACAAAAAAAGGCAAACACATGTCAATGGTTGGCTAAACCTCCTGGGATTTGCTATGATAGAGCTGAGGACTCAACACTCATTATGTATATACATGTAGAAAGAAAAGAGAAAACTAAACCCTGAAGTCCCCAACATTATCAGATACACACCAAGCACAGCTGTCCTGCCTAAGGGATCTTAACTGATATTTTAGGATACAGAAGAAGAGTACTGTCTATTACTGTTTCTATGAAGTGACAGTTTACGTAGCAATATCTAGGCTAAGGATATTCAGATGGGGAATCCACAACTCTAGAAGAGAAATATCTTCATACAAATTTAGTAACTTTCCACCTTGGAGCCAGATCTGGGTCATTTTAGCTCACTTTCATGAAGCCCAGATTCAGATGATCTAACAGGGGACTGTAAAGAAAAGCAGCACTGCACAGAGGTGGGATGCTGTCACTCCAAAATGGTCCTGTGCAACAAGGACAGCTTTACTGAACACAGTTCAAAAAGCAGCACGTGAAACTTGTTTTACAGGAAAAGATCATTCAGCAGAGAAAAATAAATTACAGCAGAGACAACTATTCAAGACTATTCTGTTTTTCCTTACTCTACTCAGTTATTCCAGATGCCAAAGTTAGAGAAACGTGAAAGTACAGATTCATTAAAAGCTCATGAGACAAACACAATACCACGGGGTATTTAATGAAGCAGAAAATATTTTGCAGATTGTATCTGAGCAGAAAGTCCAAAGTAAATAGCAGGTAAGCCCAAGAGCAAATTTTTACTTCGTATCAGTCACTGAAAACGAGTTATTTATGACTGCTATTGGTCTAAGCTTGCAATGGCCATCTGCTAAATTAATCTATAAAGACAAAGGCTAACTTAAATTACATCAAAATCTCTTCAGATGAGAAAACTGAGCATATTAAAGTAGAAGCACATCTTAAAAGAATTAACTTGTTTTAACAGAATACGATAAATCTTTTGATTTATGCATTTTGCCTCCTTATCCCAAGGATATCACACACCCACACAGTCAAATATAATAGTGACTTCCAGAAACACAAGAGAATAAAGGATGCTCTGAACAGTCATTTTCAAAGTTAAACTTTCCCAGCAGTAACTGCCACACACACAAAGAGACACCCCATCCTCAATGCTTTCTCTTGATGTGCCTCTCTGCATTCAGATTCAGTTTTGGTGCTATTATTACTGCTATACACATACAGTATCTGACAGAGAACTCTACTACAGGATGTTCACAGGCTGCTGTATGAGCACATGTGAGTTGCATGCAAGTGACCACCACAAAACAGGAAAAAATATTATGCATACAATGTGGATGCTCTGTGCAAAAGAATACAATGTGAACAAAAGAGGCATTTGTATCCCACAGTATCTACCTTCCCCAGCAATCTAGAGCTATTTTTAAGAAACAGTTATATAACTAAGTAGAACAATTTTTAGATTAACAGGTTCTATGTCCCCTCCCTTGCCCCCTGGCTAAGAGGATAAAGCAATATTCCAAAACAGTAGTCACGTAAACAGGCAACTTCACTTTGCTGAAATAGAAGTATGAGTGAAAACCTACACTGCCACAGGGAATTTTTCCTTTGTGGTTGGCTTTTCGTTTTTCAAAAGTCTTGATCTTAACTTGCATTTGCCCTTTTATGAAGGCCATCTACAGCTTCCAATTCCATTTTCCAACCACAAGCACTTAACAGTGAAGACATAAGGAAATCAAATATCCCCCTAGGACCTTCATTAAAAGTAATGGCTAAAGGGGAAAAATGCTATGGATGTCACAATCTATCTGTCCTTCTTTTTCAAATCTGCAAGATAACCACAAATACCACCTAATTCGATAGCCAGCAGATACTCCCTGTTGCTGGCATTATTTCTTCATCACCACCTAGGGATAACTCCAAAACCCTGAGTAACTTAGCCCCTCAGAACAGAAATCCACCCCTGCCCTCCAGAGGGGGATAATTCTAGGTATTTTTGTTCTTTTACAGAGAACATCCAGTAGCAGGTACATAAACACACCTACCCCTCCACCTTCCTATACCAAGACAGACATAAGTTGTACTTTCTAAGACTCCAAAGGAAACGTTTTTTAATATTATAAAATATATAATGTTATATATTTATACTATCCCAACTCTCTAACTTACTTCAGTTGCCATCTCCTACAACAGCATTCCCAGATTAGCCAGGCTGATTTATTCCTTTCAGCAGTGAAACCACCTCACCTAAGCCATGAAGGGAAAAGGAGGTACATGTGGAGAAACTCACATGAGGAGAGTTGAGAGGAGAGACTTCCTCTAACCCAAGGGACCACAGTAAAACCTGAGGGTTCCCAGGGAGCACTATCATTCCATACAGTTAAAACTCTGCGGTTGACCAAGGTGTGTATCAATACTTTACTTTTGATTCATAACTGCGGGCAGAAACAAAGCCTACAATTCAATGTCAGGTAACTTTAGAAGGTTAAATCCTACATTCAACTTTCAGAGAGACTGGAGTTTCTGGCTATGTTTTTGAGATCGTTGTCCACTAACTAAAGTTTAATCCCTGCTCCTACTAAGATTGCCTTTATATTAAAAATATCATATTTAGAGTCAACTGGTACCTATTCTGCTCACCGCTGAGCAGCGGATCTCTTACCTTGGTTCACAGCCCACCAAGAATAGCTCTTTCTAACAGAAGCAGCATCCTTCAGCTTTATGTCAGGTTATGCAAGTGCGGAAGAGAGAGCACACCTTCATTTTCTCTCTCAGCCTCATATTCCAGCTTCAGTTCCTCTACTGATTTCTCCCAGCTGAGCCTTATACACAGAAGTCATCCTCCTAGCTCAACTCTGCATTCCCACTTCGGGAGCCCTGGCTCAAACTCAATCACAGAATAAAATCATTTGGGTTGGAAAAGGCCTTCAAGATCGCTGAGTCCCACAGTTAATGCGGCACTGCCAAGTCCAACACTAAACTGTGGCCCTAAGCAGCATGTCTACTTGTTGTCTTTTGAATACCTTCAGGGATGGTGACTCAACTATTTTCCTGGGCAGCCTGTTCCAATATTTGACAGCCCTCTAATGGGTAACTCTTCCAAGAATCACACAGACTTGTGCACAGTAAGAGCACACATGTACATCACCCAGATGGAAAAAGAAATCCCTTTACAGGCAGAAGCAGGTGCTCTAAGCAACCACAGCAGCGAGGCTGCCGTGGGTCCAGTGAGGCAGGAGGATACTGCTTGACGGCTTTCACTGCTTCACAGCAAGACTGTCCCTGTCTGTCTCCTCCCTCCTTCCTTCTGCTGCAGATGAAGGTCAGGCCAGGTCGCCAAGCACAGCCGGCTCGCCTTGCCGCAGCACTGCCACTGCTGCGCACCTCTTGGAAGTGGTTAATGTACCACAAGCAATTTACTTAATACACTTTGGGAATGCCTACATCAAGCAGTAATCCTTTTAAAGGGCCAGAAATCATCCCCAGTGATCCCAAAAATTCAACTGTTGCCTCAAGAATAACTTAACTCACTGGGAAAGTCTCTCCCCTTCAGAGGCTGATCCCCAAATGGTAAGAGAATAACATGTTAACAGTAGCTTATTTTCAACTGTAGTAAGTCTGCTGAGGACCTAGTAGTCTTGGCCTACATAATTACTAACCAAGACTTGAGAAAAAACATGTATTTAAATAAGAAATTTAAAAAAAAAAAAAAAAGGTATTTAAAACCCCCATAAAGTAAATACAGAAAAGAATAAATTACAATATTGCCAAAGTAGCTCCAGCACTCTATTTTCCAACTTTTATATTCTTAGCTTTGCTACTCTACCCTTCATTGAATACACAATAATCACACCTTCCATTAAAGTGTTTCTTGGACGCTTTAGGGCATTGATAAAAAAATTAACAGCCTAGTCCACATGTAGGTCACCATCTGGAATCCAGCTCAGGTCACAGAGGATTAACCTTAAATTGGATTTTAGCATAGCTCTATATCCTACAGAAGAAGTCCCTTTTTATACTTCAAAAACTAAGCACTGTTATCATTATTTCTCAAATTAAGAACAGGAGGCAAAGTGTTACATTTGGTTAACCTTACCTACTTCCTCCCACTGCTCTCTGCACTGAGCAAGACTGTTGACCCTGATTTAATGTGTGCTTTTCAAATTTCACAAATCCAAGCAGAACAACAAGAAGGAATAAACTGCCATGGAAGGAGGGTAAGACCCACCTGGAATTCACAGCATTTTCCTACAGCAACCAAAAACTTGATACTTGCCAGAGGAATTTCACATTCCTATAACTAACAGAAACATTTCTGAAAGCAACAGTGGCAACAAGAAGATATGGAAAAGTTACTGTATTCCATCCTACAAAACTAATTACAATATAATAAGCAGATGTGGAAAGCCCCTTGCTTTCTTGCACCATCTGGCTTTCACCATTTTGACTCCAACCTCTATTATTCTCTTTTTCAGACATACCTGTGAAGCCACAAGGCTAAGATTGTTAATAACTGAAAGTTGTTCTAATCCTAATACAGCATAAAGCAAAGGAGAGGGATTTAGGCTTCTGTAATGCCCATAAACAATTCTTCCTACAGGACCTGTAACTTATACACACACACACACACTCTGAGGACTTAATTTTACTATATTTTGGAGGACAGTTGACAGTTTGAGCAAATGTGAATAATACCCGGGTAAAATTAGCAGTGTTAATTCAGAGGTTATATTTAGAGCCAAAGCTCACACTCTTAGCAGGGTTTCTGTACCATGAAAAAATAAGCCTCCACTCTGGACAGGAACTATTACATCCATATATGTCCACTATTAAGGAAACCATGAAGGATAATTTTTAAAGGAAGGAAAAAAAAAAACAACAAAACAACCCAAACTTCATGCATGTTACCATCTGAATAATATTACTGTGAAGTTTTCCTGGAATATACATACAGGTCTTAGTGCTTGACAGTGTTTCCTCACCTGGCAGTAGTTTGTCTGTGAAGTAATGACAGTTATACACTATTAATTTGAACGTGTGTGTCACTTTCTTTTTAGAAATATTCTGAAAATTAAGTCATTTCTGCCCTCTGAAAAGGTTGGCTGAAAGACTTAATTTCAACCATAACCAACGCTTATACAGATACCAAATCAGGAGAGAAAGGTATAAGGTTAATGAAAATATTTAGCTTTGTAAATAATTTCTAAAATAAAAAGAAAAAATTTAACAGCACTTTATTGCTTCTTCATTTTTCACCAACAATCCATTTCTGAAACTTATTGTTTCTCCCCTCACTGCCTACACCAGAGAAAAGATAGAGCTTAGTGTCCTGACATTACAGTGACTTAAAAAAATTTATGATTAGCACTCTAATTAAATGAAAACAAATCCAACTAAATCATAAAAGCAAGAAAATATAAGCAATTAATTATAAAAATGCTTTAACAGAATGTTTATCATCCCGAAAGACCACAAGTTCCTTTGCCAAATCATATATATGTCAGGCACCATTTGGTTCACCCAATTCATCCTCCCTGGAGTGAAACACAACACTTGCTACAAATGACATCAGCAGTCTCAGATTAAAAAAACTGATTGACTGTAGGTAACAGAACTGTAACCAAACTCCAACTTGTGGATTTGAGATTACTTCTTATTATTAGTAAGTAGTGAGATTAATGAGATTAAGTAGTCACTTAAGATAAAACATGCTAAAGCATTCAAAACAAAAAGAAGGCACCACACACACACACAAAAACAATCCTTCCTTGGTGAAATTCTGGGGGTTGATCACCATAATTCTAGAACTCAGCTTGGCATCTCAATTTCCAAACAGCAAGGTTTACCTGGCACCTGACCGGGATGCTGGTTCACTGCCAACACGCCTTCCTGAGTACCCACTGAACATGCAGCAGTGCTGAGCACAGCCCTTCCTGTTCAAACAGAGCATATCATGACACAAGAACTGCAGTTACTTGAAGTGCTGCTACCTGTATTGCTACCCAGTCTTCTGAACACTAACTCCTAGACAATATGGAAACAGCAGAGGGGTTTACAGACAACTAACAAGCCTGGACACATACAATCTGAGTTACACTTTTCTTCAAAGGGTTTAGTGATCACTTCTCTCTGCTCCCCATGAAAATTGGAACACAAGAGTTTTTGTTTTCTGATGTGCACAGTTAAAAGTACAGAGAAAGAGATGGGAGAGCAGGGAATGTTTCAACTGCTGCCTTTGATAATGGAAAAGATTTAGTGTTTACAAACTTATTACCAGTTGTTGGCTCATACATTTGGATATTTATAGTACTCATCACTATGGTATCCAAGCACACTAGCAGTGCTATGACCCACATGCACAAAAAAGCCCCCCAAAAACTGTTCATTCAGCCTACCAAGAAACACCTCAGTTAAGGCATTACTAGCACAGTATGTTCCAGAAATTAAAAAATGAACTCTTAAGAAGGTAGACTCAATTTGAGATCTTACTTCTTTCAAAACAAGCAGGGAACAAAGCATGTCATAAAAGTTGGTGTGGGAGAAAACAGCTTACCAGGACCTGCTTTCTGGCTCTGAAATAAAGTCAGTTCATAACCACTAGCTCAGAGAGTCTGAATCATATGTTTACCAGCATGTACTTAAATTAAAAAAAAAAATAAATTTGTCTAATTATGTTAATAATTGAGGTCATCTTTTACCCCAGAGAAACACAAGACAGGCATTTTGCGCAATGCGGTATCTAATGTGTTCTTCAGGGTTACCTAATAGCACCAGTAAATCCCTAACATAGCAAATTGTAATGGCATTCAGCCCACATCCAAGCTACCAGGATGAAATCTGAAACTCTGCAAAGGGTAGCAATTTTAGAAGCTATACACAGATCTTCACATCCCCACTCAAGTGGTGTAAGGTTATTGATGCACTTCAGCTTCACAAGAGAGGCTGACACACAAGATTTTTGATGATCAAAACTACCATGCCTCACATTCCACAGAATACTTTTAATCAGCCACTGCTAAATTCACTTTCATATCTTGGGCTAGCATTGTAGGCAGATTAGACACAATTAGAATACTGAAATAATGAAGCAGTGGAAACAACTGTATCAATAACAATTACAAACAATGAATGCAAGAACAACATCTTAACAGAAACGCCAAATATATTTTTATCCTGTATTTTTGTAATACACCTTATTTTTATATTTTAGTTTATATTTTCAGTTTTTACAGGCCAAAAGTATTTAATGACATTGGGAAAACTAGCATGGTAACTGTTCAACACATACGCACACACAAGTTCATACACACATACAATAGGCACATAATGCCTGTTAATAAGCACATATAACCACATGTAAAAAGATGCATTGATTTAACCGGCCTCACAAACCAGGAAGTGTCAGAGGAAAAGGGGAAAAAAAGAAAATCCATGCTACTTTAAGTCTGATATCAGACTTCTGAAACACAGAACTCTGCCACACGCATCTCGCTGTCCATCAAGTCCCACATTTACCTCCCAAAAGCTGGAATAACACCCATCCATATAAGCACCAGTCTAATTAACTTTAACTTTTACAGTAAATTAATGGGAGTGCAGTACTCCCAGAGTCATATACACATGAACTCTTGGCAGCTAGTCACATGCTTTATTGATTCTACTAAACTATGCTACCTGCCAGTACTAACTAAAATAAATATTGATATATATTCATAATATTCCTACCTACTTATAAATTCCCATTTCATTCAAAACTTCAGAAGTACTTAGTTAAGACCTTCTGAATTTTTCACATTCCTTTATCTCCTTACAAAATAATCCATCCCAATTTCCATTAAGGATACATAAATTTTAATTCCCATTAAAAAATTAAATTTCACTCATGGATAAACATAAACCCTTTGGGTTTTGTCATTCACTCATTATGTTTGCATATATACCATGTCTTTGTATCCCACAAGATTTTGATGATGTTGCTTACTGACACTGGTTTTAACATGTAAAAAAAACAATGCAACTCTCCTAGACCTTGTTTCCAAAGGAAAATGAGGAGGAAAAAAAAAACAGAGAAAAAGTACAAAAGTATTACTGCACCATCTCACAAAGATATTCTAGAAGCTGAAATCCCAACAGTATAGATCAAAGATTGTTTCTTCTCTTCATTACATCACACACTGTTCTTTTCAAGCCAAGACCCAAGTTTTACAAGAACTGAGACATAAGGAACATCAGAAACTACAAAGACAGTAAAACAGGAAGTCTGACCAGAACCAACCTTTTACCACTTTTCTTTTTTTTTAAGGAACTGACGCTGAAAGAATAAAAAGGTAACACTCAGACTTTTTCAGAAGCTATGAGGCAATAGGCATGCAAGCAACCTCCACAAAAAGTTGCACTGCTTTTATAGAAACAAAGAATGGCTTGGGTTGAAAGGGACCTTAAAGATCATCAAGTTCCAACCCCGCTTACACGTGTTTTCTTCACAAAGGATTTTTTTTCATCATGAGCATTTTTTCTCCCACAGTAAAAAAGAGAAATTTAACACATCTTACTTGAATTCTCAGTAGTCTCTAAATTTTTTTTTTCAACTTGACCTCTTTTGGCTGTTAAAATTTCTCAAACATATGAGGAGAACCACAACTCCATTACAGATGCCCCAGTGAATCCCACTCCCTTTCTATGCACTCTGAATATATCTTTAATTCACTTTTCAAGCTGATCTAATTAAAACTAAAGCCTTGCCATCACTCTCAACAGCAAAGTATTGAGTGCACACAGACAGCTGATGCAATGAGAAAGAAATGAGTACTTCGTATCATCTCTCTAAAGGAAAGCTTGCTCCAAAAATAACTCTCGCTCAGATAAAAAGTATCTGTTTCTCTAGAGTTTGTACATGAAACAGAACAATAAATCGTAATCCTGCCCAGAATCTCTAGGTGCTCCCACAATAAAATTTAGTAACAGGAAAACTGAAAACTTTTTGCCACTTCATGCAACAAATGCTATCGTTTAAAATCAGCCTAGAAAAACTGTCATATTTTTGAAAATACAAAATATATATTTTAGCTTTTGACAATGATAGGCTAACTCCTGATAGAAAGGGATGTGCCACTCAGAGTTTATCACAGCTCATACAACTTAAAAATGCACAGGATACAGTCTTCTGATTCACAAATAAACATCAAAAATAAAATCATCCTGTATATTTAAGAATAGCAGTCCAAACACATTCGATGCAAGATACATCAAAAATATATACATTCATTTAAATTCTCTTCTATAATATTTAGACTTGTTAAAAACACAGGAGTTAATACTGAACTAGTACACAGTTTTGGCCAGGAAAAACAAATAAACAAACAAACAAACAAAAAACAAAACAAAACGCAAAACCAACCCACTCACCCAAGAAAGAACATAAACGACAGATGGTTCTATTTATTGGTCACACTTTTCCTGGTAGTAGCAGATAAAATAAGGGCTAACAACACAAAAACTGTGGCTTGGAGATTCAGGATGAACATTAGGAGAAAATTCTTCACAAGGACATCCTGTAGCACTGCAACAGGTTATCCAAAGGGGCTGAGGTGCCTGACAAGGTTTTCAAGAATCAGCAAGAGAAAGCCATGGCTGACCTGGTCTGTGTTGATGATGATCCTGCTCTGAACATAAGGCTGGAAACAAGACCATCAACAGTCTCTTCCAAACCACATTTCTACGATTCTATAGCATGAAAATATGCAGCACAAATTCTTTCTCAACAAGGCTGAAATCCTCATTAATTTTAATAAAAACATCTGAATTTGCTTCATATTTTCAGATGAGCCAGGATGTGGCATTTAAATTATCAAGCACCACGTAAGTTGCAAGGAACCAACCTACCACCAGGTCTAATTTGTCACAGGCATTGAGTACCAGGTGTGCCACACTTTTAAGAGGTGATCATCATGTCACAGCTATATTATTATCTGGCAGGATGAAAGCAACGATTTTTCCACTTCCATCCCTTTTTCAGAGCCATACTGTCAAAGGCAGTATGTTGTCATCTCAAAACAGGAATGTGATTTCTTCTGGGACACTAAGCTTGTGGGGATTCTCTTGCAATCCACTGAATTTGTTTGCAGCATTCTTATAAACTTTCTGTTCAGTGTCTCTTTTTATTCTTGTGAGTAAAATAAACAAACAAACAAGCAAATAAATATCATCGAGCAACAAGGCATAACTTATAAGGACAACTAACAAGGAGGGAGATGCTAATTTATGTTTATGTAATCCATAAATGTAACACATTACTAACACCTCCTAAGTATATTTTATTGTTACCACCTTTTCTATTCAAGGATTAAGTGCCTGGAGGAGCAGCAGCACAGAAAACAGGGCACAGAAGAGACTGCAATTCCTGAACATCACAGCCATACGAGAAAAGAAGAAACTGACCCATAAATTAGAAAAGTTACTCCTGTATATTTTCTGAATTTGATTATTATTACAAGAAACTTAGAAAATGCTGCACAGAGGACCGGTGTTAGAGACATGTTTTGCATAAGAGGGAATAAAACACAAAGCATTTTTTTATTGCCAATCTTCTTTCTGCCTCTAAGAACATACATCGTTTCGTTCTTATCTGGACACCTAAACTGCCTTTTGATTGTTTTTTCTGATCTTGCTACTTAATAGACATTTTTAAAACAATACACACATACATAGAAAATACTGTTTAGTTGTATGCAACTAACCTTTCCTATTACGAATGCCTCAGAAGTGTTTTTCTGCAGGAAAGGCTTGAATACTCAGTTAAAATCTATTCACTACATAGTTGTATTTATTTTTATAAGCAGAGTAAGGCATAAACTTTTCAAACTATTACACATGATAACTACACTAGAAGAACATTAAATTACAGTGGAAAAATCATTTTTAATGGAAACTGTTTCCCTTCAATAATTGCAAAGTAATCAAGAGGCAAGAATATACATTAAGAGGTTTATTATCAACAGAGGGCACTAAAATAAACCAGCAAACCTTCACAAAGCCACCATGTGGTCACTTCATGAGAGGATTTTTAATCACTGTGGGGGTGGGGAACATGGGAGGATTTCACAGTAAAGAGCTGGGGATTTTGTTTGGTCGTTGCATAAAAACACACCACTAACAACAGGAGGGAAAAAAACACCAAAGTCAAATGCAGACAATAGATTTCGTTCACAGAGGTCAATATTCTGCCTTCCACAGGATGAGGCTCAACTTTTGCCTTCTAAAGTAAATGTCATCCTGGACAAAAGCAAGTCTGGGATCTATATCCAGAAAAAAACAGATCTAACTTTAAGCCAAATTTTAAGTGATATAAAAAGAGCATCACAGGCAGGAAACTGAGGAGTTTGAAGACCAGTAGGCAAGACTTATTACATAAATTAAAAAAATCCCCCCCCCATTTTAAAACCTACTCTTTTGAAGTTTAATCACTTCTTTCATATCATTCACAAGTTATTATGACACAAAGTAAAAAAAAAAGTACTTTTTTAATGGAGACACATCCTAAGGTTTTCTTAAAACCACAGCTTATTCAGACGTAGAACGATACGTTTGCTCTTTTATTATTTAGTTACAGAGGTGAAAAGACTTCCTCTCAAGAAACAGACAGCTCAATATGATACCAAAAATATAGATCAACTCCACTGTCATCTCAGTTCCCAGTTCTCACACATCGAAATTTGCCCCGTGCTCATTTAAAAGACACGCTCCAGAATGAGAGGCCCCTCCCTTCCAGGGTCAAAGAAGTGACCTCTGTGTAGCTGATTACACTTCTACAATGCTGACTTTCATGACTGCAGCTGACACAAACGCAATCATTGTCATACCACAATCTTATCTGTCAGCTCTTTAAGAGGAAGAAAATAAAAACCCCAAGAGATTTCTTTTACCACGTTTTCATTGGGAAAAGCCCACACCACTCTTTGCTTCTAAATCTGACTGGGTAAAAAACATTTAAAATGGTGAAAATAAAAAAAAAAAAAGCACAGTGACAACGATAGTAACTGTGTTAAAAACAAACCAGTCACTGTTACCCAAGAAATTCAGCATATCAAAAGCAACGAATTTTCACCTATTCTGCCTGAAAACAGACCAGCTGTTACCAACCCGCAGTCAAGTGAGGTGACTGCAAACAAACTGCCCGTGAGCAGATAGGCATCTTTCTTGCAGGATTCCTCCCCAGCCCCCCACCCCTCCTATTACCAGTCCCCACAATTCAAATTATTTCGTCGTTTGCTGCCTATTTTTCACTTCCTCATACTCAACTCCCCCAAACCTGAATAAAGTCAGAGATGAAGGAAGTGAGATGGAGTAACTACGTTTCCTCTAAATGTCCTCTGCACACTGTTCTTTCTCACTGTTGCCTTGGTACCGACAAAACTGATGTAAAAGTCCATCCAACCTCAGAACCTCACAGACACACAAGCAAGGCCCTGAAACAGGTTCTCCATCAGGCAGCTTTTATGTTCTACTTCAGAGAACATTTTTACAGAAATTATTCATCATCGCTACACTGAAACCATGGGTAAAATAAAGGATGACAAAGTTAACCGGACTTTACATCAGAA
Source organism: Pyrocephalus nanus (assembly GCA_038380795.1). Taxonomy (NCBI): domain Eukaryota; kingdom Metazoa; phylum Chordata; class Aves; order Passeriformes; family Tyrannidae; genus Pyrocephalus; species Pyrocephalus nanus. The sequence continues at coordinate 50,075,244 of CM076260.1, forward strand.
AAAATTTTATCTGTGCATACATTATGGTAGAAACAGGTCTGCTGAATAAAGACTTTTAAGAGTGAAGCATAAGCCCTCCAAGAACAGATAGTCTTGTAAAACTGTTAAAAACCAGAGATTTACAAACCTTTCTATGGGGGATACAACCAGTCTCCTCCATCAAATCCCAGGCTAGAGCTCTAGGCAGCAGCAACAGGTCTTTTCTTGCTGAGCAGCAGGCTATAAGCAACTTACTGCCTACATCCTAAATGACTATGGCTTATCACTAAGTGCACCACTTTGTCTATAGTGCAAAGGACTAAAAATGAGTCCTGTGATTTTTTTCAGACAAGGCTGCAAATGCTACTTGAATGTGTACATTAAATATTGACTAGCTACAGAATGTTTCCAGTGTGAAGTCCTCCCTGGAATCTATCAGCATGTATAATGACTGGCACGCTCAGATCTCATGATAATAACCTAAATATAGACAAATCATTGTACGATGCTCCTTGTTTTTTCATCAAATGCCAGATATCCATCACACTCCAAAAATACAGGCTACGGTTTGTTAAAAACAACTATCTGATATTTCATCTAAGCATGATGCAAATGATATGGAATAAGGGGCAGAGATTGTACAGGGTTTGGCTGGGATAGAGTCGGTTTTCTTCACAGCAGCTCCTGAGGTGCTGTGTTTTTCTCTGGTGACTAAAACAGTGTTAGTAACAAACCAGTGTCTCGGCTATTGCTGAAAAGCACTTACACGGCACCATGGCTTCTGCCACCCCAGTGAGGGGGTGCACAAGAGGTTGGGAGAGGACACAGCTGGGACAGCTGACCTGAAATACCAAAGAGATTCCATAATATACAATGTCACACTCAGCAATAAAACTGAGGGGCAGGTTTTTTCCAAAGTATTTGTTGGTCAGAGACTGGCTGGACATCGGTCTGCTGGTGGTGCTTGACGTTTGTCTGCTCTTTCTTTCATTAGTTATTATCTCAACCCTGAAATTTGGGGGGTTTTTTCCTTTCTCTTGGTCTTCTGATCCTCACACCGTCCTAAACATATTCATTCTGATTCATTCTGATACAACTCAGGGACACAGCTCCAAAATAGATGGTAACCAGGTGAATGCCGCTAATTTGTAACTGCACAACTTATTTTCCCTGAGTTATTTTCGATTAGAACAACTGAAATCATCTTTCTGAAAAACATGTACTGATGTTAGCTGAAGGCAAAATGCACTGAGTTCACTGGGCAGAACACTCCCACTAGCTGGAAAAAAATCCTGCTATTATTTTTTAATGTGAGGCAAACTGAGCATGTGCATGCTGTGAGCTTGTTCCAAAGGAGAAACTATCACAAGAAGAAGACAAAGTATGACGTTAAAGCAGCAGCTAATTCTCTCTGCAGAGCATTCATACGTGAAACTAGTAAGTGCCTTTAGTTTTGCTCAAGCCCATTTCAAATTGAGAGTACACATGCTCACATAGGGAATATGCCGTTGTTGAAGCAACTTCTCCTTGTCTTATTTTAGGGAATTTATTAGCATAATTTCTTCCTATTCATTAACTCCTGGAAACAGGTCACTATAATCTGAAATAACTCTCGTTTAAATTTTGTTTAAATCCTAAACCCCCAAAGAAAATAAACAGCCAAGCTCTGAACATTAATATTTATATTCCTCTCAGTTATACAGACACTTCATTCTAGAAAGGGATGGTAAAACCACTTCTACAAGGGCTAGAGTTTAACACAGGCCTAAGTGAAGTGCACATTTCTGATTGTCAGGATAGATAATATCTGAGTAACACAATAAGGCTGACTCAGAGGGCTGGATGCTGCTTTAAATGTGAGACTTGGCAAGCAGAGAGGAAGGAAACCAAGGAAAAATGCCTCGAGCATAATTATTTTCTATCCTCCAAATAATCAAGCTACTTTACCAAACATATGCCAATATTTGCCATGATCCAGGGGCATAGGCATTAACCTCAACTCCATTAAGACCAAGACTTCTCTGAAAATCCATCATCTTTTAAGATCACAGACCACAGGAGAGAGAGAGCACAAAGTAAGCTGCCAGCTCTTAAGATCTATGATCCTAGTGCTGTTGCACTTTAGTGACACTATAACTGATAGCACAAACTTTGTGTGTTCCACCTACACATTGCCAATCCCATTACTCTTGGCAGCATGCTAAACTGAAAGAACCCACCAAAGATACCTAGATTTTGCCTCCTGAAATTCAGTTCTGCCTTTCACTATATTCAATAGTTATATTTATTAACTTTTCTCTTTTTTTCTGGGGAAAAAAAAAAAGTGTTAGAATACCATGCTTGGGACCTGCGAGAAGAAAGAGTGCTTGAAATAGCAAAACCAAATAACTTTGGTGCCAGCTGTACCATGTTCCCTGGTGTATCAAGAAATGCTACAATTAAATTCAACTAATTGGATTTTTTTAATCCCTTAAAAAGATAACATATTCCATTCAAAATGAAAGCCAAGAGATTCCTCTGGGTCTCATAACGTTAGAACAACTTCCTATTCTGACAGCTAAGCATTCCACAGAAGTCGCTGGAGGGGGTTGTCAAAAAAGTTTTTTAGAGAAGTTGAACTAGCAGAACATCAACTCCTCAAGAAGTAATAACTGATTCTCTGCATGCAATCTCTTCCAGGAAAGCAACATTCTATAAATTTACATTCCTATTAATTTGCAAGCAGAAATGTTACATCAAGAATTGCATTTAACATTAAGGGAGAAAGATCTGCTTTATAAGGAACTTTTCACTGCACAAGCAGCTCATCTGATGGAGGAAAATATCTGTCCTGCAAGAACCATGGGCCCTGTATCTTGTCACATCAGTATCTAATTCTCATCCCTCCTGTCCAAAAGGCAAAACTCAGAATGTGCAAAGGGGAAAGGGCTCTGCTGGGATTTACAGTCCATTTAATTTCCACTAAGACCCTGATTCTCTAATTAGGTAACCCAAATAAAAACAGCCTAAAAATACTAAAAATATAGACTTCCTGTTTTTTATGTAAGTGGTTCTGAAAGAATGGTTATACACAGTATCACAATGGCTTTTAAAAAATAAGTATAAATGCTAACACTGCTGATGAATAGGTAACATCATGTTTCATTAATGCGTTCGCATTTCCATACAGTATTCCATGCCTTTTTCCTACCAGACTGTAAAATGTAAGAGAAGCACTTAAATCTAGGCCATGCATTTAAAGTAGACATAAAATTAGAAGAGTCATTATTTGGAAGTTTACTACAACCTGCTTCCATTTGAAAGACTTCCAAAGTAGACAAAGACACAAGATCACATAAATGAAGGTTTTCAGAACTTTTTACCTGCACTTTTTCATTACAAGAGAGGCTTTTTTCTGCCACCCACCTCCCCTTAACCTTGTTTCCTCTTTTAACTTCAGTTCTGAAATAGTAACAACAATCTTTCGGTCAAAGTCTGAAGTTTAAGAGACAACCTAAATCTAAAGGCCTACACACAGCACAGCTGTTTGCTGATGTTGGGAGCTATCTTTGGTTCCTATAAACATAAGCCACAAATGCTACATCTGCCAATTTCTCTGCTGACAGTGAGAAGGAAAACAAGAACAAGACCATTCAGGTAGTCCTCACTGATAGTTGATCAGCTGTTGGCCATCAACTAAAATCTTTTATTCCACATGATTCCTCCTCTTACTCTACAAGAAATGCAAGAACTTTCCAACAGTTTCACAAGGCTCAACATTTCACTTCCACCATATTTCTTAACAGAGGACATGCGATCTTGCAGAAAACTTAGCAGCAATCAATGCCCAGAGTAAACTATTCACACAGACTTGTACAGGATAAGTTGAAAACAGTAGTAACACAGTTGACTTACAAAGAGAATTAAGTTTATAAAGAAAAGAACCTGGAAAAGACTGTATCAAAATCTTTTCCTCCATTTATGGTTTATAAATGTTTCTCCTCAGCTTCCCACATCACATTAACATTGCACAGTTTCAACAGTGAAACTCCACTAGCTATTTCAGTTCCTGATTTTCCTACCTTCGCACAACATAATATACAGACAACTAACTTATTACATTTTAGCGTTAAAAGTTTCTTTCTCATCTATGTCAAAACCCATCTCCCCTCCAAATTATGCAGGTTTGAGCCAAACACAACAGATACTTGTCCCTATTCTTTAAACCCTGCATTTCCAAAAAGAACAAGTGTTCCCAAATTGAAGTATGGATAAGAGGATGGATTTGAAGGAACATTTTACATGCAATGAAAGAAAACCTGTAAAGATACATTTTAAATGTTCCTGAGCTCCATTCCCTGCACCACTGTATTTATTAGCAACTACACATTGATACAAATAAATTCACCTGAAACTTCCAGAATGAAAGTAGATATTAATGCTAATTCTCAAAATAAGTTTTTCATTTTTAGTGCAAGGCCAAAGTTCATTTTCTGAGCATTGTTAAAAACTGTAATAATCTGCTGACTTGTGAAAAAAATACCACTCTGAAAAATCTGCAGGAGCTTCTTTCCCAAGCAGCACATTGACAGCAGATGGCCAGCATCAAGTCTGCAGTTACCAGTCTGGCCTGGCAGCCTCACAGATGACAAAGATACTCTTTTATTTTTGTGCATGTGGGGAGGGGGCAGCTTGAGAGATGCAGACAACCAGGTATCATAGGCAAGAATCCTTTCCACTAAAAACATATGTATGTATACAATCGATTTCCAAGCCTGTCATATGATTCTTCCATTAATTTTCATTTCAGTTAGGCTTCCCTCCTCTATTTTAAACCCTGAAAAACTTTAAGTAGTAGAAAAGACAAACATGGTGGCAGGAAATGGATAACACAAAGGATACAGCAGAACTGACCATTTTCAAGCACTGCCAGAGACAAACTTCACAAACTACCTGTTGTGGTAACTTTCCCCCTCTTTGTTTCACTCACCCACCCAGCACAGCCTTCCCCTGCCTGGCCCTGGACAGATATTCTCTTGCCTAAAGAGGTCAACAGAACATCTGATGAAGAGCTGCTGTTTCACTTCCTCTCCTTCATCTCACCCCTCAAATGGGGAAGCCCTCAAAAAGGAGGAGGGGAAGGCATGTTTTTAATTCAAGCACTGCATCTTAAAATACTATTGTGCAACATTTGGCTGACAGTGATTGTAAAGCTCTGTATATACACAGCATGGGAGTGCTTTATTCCCCCTACATCTCTTGGGAGTTAAAAAAAAAAAAAAAACAACCAATGAGGCTTCTGCATTAATAGCCATTTACTATTTCAGTTTTACACCCAAGAATTTGAATATCTGAGCAAAACCTTTATTTTGCCAAAGCCAATAACTGTTAAGAAATGAAAATAAGCAGAAAGCAAGCTATGAGTTCCTTTCCAACCACCAGATGCAATAGGAAGAGGGTGGAAAGGATTTTCTCATGAGCAAAGAGGTCTGACATACTTAACTGAGGCATTTGGACCTCTCCTCAGGAATGCTCAGCCCCTCACGGAGACTTCTGTCTTACACTGATTTAGCATTCCTTACCTCACTTTTAGTTATTCTTGGTGTTCTTCCTCATTTCAGCTACCCCTTTTGAAAAATTTATGACACATAGAAAGATGCTGGAGAAAAGTATATCGCAGTTATACTGTTGTTACCTATCTTGAAAATCTTACTGGGAAATGAGGCTATGCAAGAAAACCTCAAGTCTTCTTATGGCCTAGTTTCTCTCTCATTCGGGCTTAATTCCAGTTACACATTGAATAGGGAGGGTGCCAATGTACTGGAGATGCTGCCACCTTAGAGGCTGCACCCCTCCCTAATAAGAACACCTTTGGGTAATCATGACTTAATCCAAACTAAGTTTTAACAAACCTTAGATACTGTTGATTCTTCTCAAAGATCTTTGACTATGTGTCAAATGCCACGCAATGAAATGTACATTACTTCCCACCAGAAGGCAGAGATGAGAACACAACACACGCCATTTTCTCCCCAGCCCAGTGAGAAGCTTTCTTTGCTGACACACGCAATGTGACACACATAATGAATACCACAAAGTATCATCCTTTAATCAACTCCCTCAGAAGTTTTTATGCTTTTACCACTTGTTCATCAAATGCTGTAGTACAGGACATTACTTCCCTGTATAAATCTGGCACTTCTTGTTACTGCAATTATCAAAAGATGTAACACAAGTACCAGCTTTGTGGCAGAGATGCAAGTTAATGCACACAACTCATGCAGAACTAAATTAATCAAACCTCACCAAAATAATTACTTGGTCCAGCAAGGAAAAAAAAACAACAAACAAACTGCATGCACTCAGCAGCTTTGGAAAAGTATGGTTCTTTTGGGAAACACACCTTTAAAACATTTTGGATTGTTTCTCTCTCAGAAACATCCAAAACTTAAGTGTGTCAACTCACCTTCCACACTATCAGAACAGGAGGTACCAATCCCAGTGTCCCCGCTGTCGGAAGCGATACTGTGTCTTCTGACAGGATTGCTTTGACTGCTTGATGAAACCGTTGTGCTCTGCCACAGGGATTCAGTACCAGGTAACCATCCCACTGAGGAATAATCTGAGCCTATGAAAAAAGGAAGTCAGAAGTCTGTCATTACTAATACAGTACAGAAGGCAACAACAAAATGCCTGTCAAGATAAAACTCAAGATGAATACTCTGTTTCATAGTTCAAGTTTGAGCCAGACTGTGCCTATGTCTTGGGATATTATTTTTTTATATTAAAATCCTTTTGCTAAGTAAAACCTTTCCAATAGTTCCAATGCATATATTTTTATTATTTAAAAACATGATCCTTATACTATTCTGGCACAAACATTAACAAAACAACTATCACATGATTCCTATCCTAGAAATGATTCTCAATTCACAGCAGATTTTTGCACTGCATGCCTTCAAATACAAAGAGATGAACCAAAGTTAGGCCAGAAACCAGCTGAAGATTTGGCCAGTGAGATACAGCCATTTCCAACTGTGCATAAACCCCATGACCTTGGTGATAAAATAAAGCCAGCAGTGAAATCGTCAACACCGATATCTAAAGTAATTTATTACGTTTCTCTCTTATCAGTAGTTTTCAGTGATCAAGACAGACTACAAACTGAAGAAGGCACATAGTAACTGCACACAAGCTGTGTTTGTGAGACATTTGGCCATCTTGCAGTTTGCTTCATTTTGCTTATCTTCTTAATTAAAATAATCGCTGAAATATTACATATTAAAACACAGTTCGGAGCAGCAAACTGTTCCTCTGCTCAAGGAGTTTTTAAAGTAGGCCACATGTTCTCATGGCCAACCTCAAGAGAATATATATCACAGAGTACAACCCCAGAGAACCATTACAACTTCCAACAGCCTATATCCACATCTGAGAATTGTTTACAGGCAGAATACTGATCACCACATTCACACTCTGAATCAAGACAGGTACATAAAGAACCTTGGAAAAAAGCACGGCTGCACTTCATCTTTATATAATCACATACATACAGCCCCTCTAGCAGTTAGCTTTGTACAGCACTTTCAGCAGGAAATGACTCATGAAGAAGTATCACTTCACATACAATGTCTCTTATGCTACACGCGGTTATTTTTAGGTCATTCAAACGTTTTCAGCAGTGCCCGTCCAAAGTCATAACATCCATCTAACCCTGCAATGATATCTGTAGATCATTGCTAATTCCAGCTGTACTTGTTTTCCAGAAAATTAAGTAGTTTGGAAAGGGATATAAAAATGAATACATATGTGTTTGTATATATATATATACAATATATATACTATATATATATATATATATCCCTGCCCCCACATATATGAATACACCCATACTCCCTATATAGCAGCCAGATCACTGGACCTACTAGCCAGAGTGGTAACAGCTGCTTGCCAAGTCACTTGTAAACTGAGGAACACAGTAAATACCTACTTACCCAGTAAATTCTGTACTGCCTGTGCTATTTAACTGTAACATGACATCTAAAACTTTCTCTAAGTAGGTTCTTGAAGGTCTTAAATATGCCTGTCCATCTCATTTGCCTCAACTCGTTCTCCCTTGAGGTTACTGCCTCTTCTTCCCTTTAAAACATTTTCCTATCTTTTCTCCTGGTATTCAGTCACTCAGTTCTCCTCCCACTTCATTCCACTTTAGCGATATCTTGTGTAATGTATTTCCTTCTCTTCCTTAAACTTAGTTTTTCCTCTCCCAAAGTCTTAAGTATTCCATTGAGTATCTTTCAAGACCAGAGGAGCCACACAGGAACACACTTGCCTGTGGCTCACCGGTCACACCCTCTAAAGAGGCACCAGCCAAGATTCTAAGGGAACACCATTCCAGGTGTCATTCTTCATATCATCCTCTCTGTGTCATCCCCTAACGTACTGAAGTTTTGCATACAGCTAGTGGCAAACTAGGACATTTCTTCCTCTCCTACCATCCAGCACATTTTTCACTAAAAATACTTTGGCTGCTTTGGGAACAATAATTTTTCTGCCCCTCCCTCTAAATAGGGCTACTTTCCACAAGAGTTCCACTTCATACATCTCAAGCTGCATCTAGCTATTCCAGCAAGAGTAAAGCTGACTTATGGGAGGCCCAGCTAATTAAATCAGAGACAGTTCTGATTTAGGAGACATTTCAAATACATTTATAGAAGAGAAATTTAGACTGATTTACCCTTTATCATGCTGTTTTCCACTATACAACACTTTGGTGGCATTTCAGCTTTTATGGCATTAAACAAGCATCAAAAGAAATGCAGCAGATAATGCTACCACTATTGCATGTTAAATTAACACAGTATTAAGTGTCAAACCCTTTAGATTTCTTGGTTAGACAAATCCTAAGTATGTGAACCTATAACCATCCATATGCAAACCCCCAAAGGGGAGAGATACTTTTCACTCTAGTGGAACTTTGAGGAATAAGAGCTAAAAATACCACAGAACCAGAGTAAGTTACTAAAGGACATTCAGAAGTCACCTACTCTAACCCTTAGCTCAAAGCAAGGCTAATGAGATCAGATTGCTCCAAGGTCCCATCCAGCTGAGTCCTGAACACCTTCAAGGACAGATTCCAACACCCTTTCTGGGCAGATTGTTCCAGCATTTAATCACATCTCAGAGTCTCTCACACTCCAAACATCAGTGCAATAAATCCCAAAAAATGCAACAACACAGCGCAACTAGACTCGACAGAAAGGGTTAACACACTAGAGGGGGCAGACATTCACCCTCGTTGGGGTCTCTACAGGTACTGTAAGCTGAGAAAATAATAGGTGCTACAATTATAGAAAATAAGAGGCATTACAAGTAGATTACCCTGCTGTAGCCTATTCTCAGTTTTACGCCTACACAGTCTGGAGACACACCAAGCCCCCGGTGTGGTGCTGAGCACAGGACCAGGAGGACACGCTGGCACAACACAGAATTAAGGCAACGCCTTCTTGAGCACTTTCGCACTCCAGGGAAGTTCAGCATCATTAAGTTAACTCATGAAGCCTGATCCTTGAGCATGTAGGCCTGAAGAGCTAAGTATTGGTGCACATCCATAGCTACGCGCAGATTAGTATGGGGCCAGCAAGTGTTTATTTGCTTTGGCTCAGCACAGACCAGCCAGATCCCATCTAGCTTTCCAGGGAAAATATCAAGTCTATCTGCACGGTGCCCTGGGCTCCAGAAGGGTCTCTTCACTCAGGCACTCCTTCTCACTGCTCACTGGATGCACAGCTGGCAGGAAAGTGCCCACAGTGCTGTCACTAGGATAATGCCTTCCCCTTACAGCCAACCTGTACACAGAGATATGGACAGGGGCTGAGATGTAGTGGAACAGTCTCATTTTATCCCTGGGCTTCTACTGTTCAGGAGCAACCTCTACATTTACAAGGGCTATGTCCCAAGAAAGACAATTATTTTAGATTTTTAGTAGGTAAACTGTATGTGGGTTTCAACCTATTTTAGACCTGTCAACAGAACATGGCTGCACATGATCACTTCCAAGAAATGCTTTCTCTTTGCCTCCCTGACATTGAACATGCTCCATTTTTTCTAAAAAGATAGCTAATTACATCTTCCAGGACTTTTTAATATTTCATGGCATTATCTGCATCACTCTCTTGCTTTGCTGAACTAAGCATGACTCTACTCTATAGAAGGCCATTACAAAAATACAAGTGTCTACTTGAAAGAAAGCTTTCCAAAGCTGATTGAACCCACTACCATAAATAAATACAAGCAACAAGATAATAGGAACAGACTCAATAATTAAGTCTCAACAGTAACGCATAAAATAGGACCTTATAGATTTCAATAGTCCAAGACATTATTTAAAAATTAATTCATTATTTCTTTATTCAAAACTAACTTTCCAAGCCAAGTCCTGAGGAATCACCAATGACTGTGCATCCTGCATCCAATGACTGTTCCATGGTCCCCATCTCCTTTTTGAACAGCTCTCTGCAAATATATGATCTTTCACACAGAAAACAGCCTACACTAGAAGAACCAAGTAAAAGAGAGGAAGGTACACAGGAGACCCCACACTGCTCAATTAGCACACCTGCCTTACCCTGCTGCTCTAATCTCAAGTCTGTCAATCAACAGCTAGTGTCCATCTGCCCAAAATACAGAATGGGATAAGAAAAGCAAGCAGAAACTTCTAAGAGATATTTGCGTTGCTAAACTGTACATTACCATCTGACTATGATCATCCTTTACCAGGCTAGAAAAACCAACCTTTCATAGGATTCACTAGAAGAGAAAGCAAAGAAGTGTCGTCCTACCCAGCTGTAATTTCCATCAACAAACATGACAAAATACATGCGAGACCCCAAACAAATCTCAGAAGGAGCCTTGTTTATACAAACAGTTGAGTACCTCCTTAAATTTGGCCACCTAAATATACCGACATAGTCCTGTGTTTCCAGCCTAGACATTTAAAACAGATCCATTTACAGCTAAGTATATTAAGTGCAGGAAGTAGATTATTTATTAAGAGAGAACAGTTGTTGAAATTTCACTCCACAAAATCATGTATCTTTTTCTGTGTGTTACAGAATGCTGTCAGCTACTGCTGGCAGAAAGTCTCCTAGTTAATTCTGGATCATTACCACTCCTAATTTCAGTGGCATGCACAATTCCCATTTGATATACATACACAAAATAATCACATCACCGTCTTAATATCTGGTTCCTAAAATACCTCTAAAATGCTTGAATATAAAGATTATTATTTTAAGTGACAGCTATGATATTGTTATTTTACCTAGACACTGAATGGAAAGCAATACCCAAAGACTTAATTGGGTTTCACAGCAGATACATCCTAATTTAAAGATACTGATATTTCTATTCCACACTGTGATTGACATAGATTGTGACCAGAAGTGAATCACCCGTGACAGCCAGTATAAATTTATACAGTCAAAAGATTCTGAAGGAAATATCTCACTACAGTACTATCAAAACTGACAAATATGCAGCACTCCATTCTAGTCATCATGGATGTGACCAGGCTGTACAATAGTATTTCATGCCAGAATGGCACTGAAGCCTGCCTAAAGCTCTTCCATGGAAAGAGAGTCAGCATTCAGCCCAAAAGACACTGCCAAAGTTAATTAGTTCACGCTCACCATCTGTACCTTTACCCAAACCCGTGCTAATTATGCCAGAAGATCACACAACAGTATTTTGAAGCAACTCGACCCACATCCAAGCTGGTTCTCCCACACCTACTACACAATCCTCTCATATTGATGAACTTATCCCAAATCCTACACAGACTCCTCTTCTCAAGGAATTCGTCAAGGTGTCAGACTCTCTTCTGCACTCTCTCCCTGCCCCATAGGACTGAGTAACCACACATCTTTTCAAAAGGAAAAGTCTAGAAACAAACACACAAATGGTCTCTCAGTGACCCGTTTGCTGCATTGTAGGAAAAAAACTTTCTTCCACTGAAAAATTTTTGTTTACTCATCATATATGCAAAATCAATACTGCTGAAGGATTAAAGAAGACCTCACTCTGGTGTATGTTTCATGGACAACAAGTCTTTGCCAAAAATATTCCTGTTTTTTTTTTTAACTGCTGAAAAGGCAACACAGTAAGAAAAGGAAATAGCGGCAGGTGAACCTAAAATGCTAAAACATCTTTTCAAAAGTAAACACAAGAACAGATGCCATGCTTTAACACATTTATATAGGGTTTTAAAAAAAGCTGAGAGTCAGCAATAGAATGGCACAATGGCAGCCTCCTTCAGTCAAAGGTGAAGCAAATGATAAGGTGCATTCAGTCAATCTGATATCCTGACACGAAAAAAAGACCCAGGCCTGTAAGTGTTCCTTGTAGACAATGGCGAAAAGAAAACTTATTTGGACAAATAAATACTTTAATAAATACTTTTGAAAATAATGTTTAAAAACTGGCATGCCAAGCCTAACCACCTGGACACATACTTCCTAGGTGCACTTCATTTTTATGATCCTTCTGCAAAATAAATTGCAACTTTTATTAATACAAATGTCCAAAACAAGTTCCATGTCCACAATGAAACCTCTTCCAGCGTGAGCAGTACAGTGGAAAGGGAGGATTTCTAACGCTTTCAGGGAAGATGGCCAGATGACAGTTTCAGGATCCTTTTCACAAATGCTCTGGAGGTGGTGGAAACTCACAGCTCTACCAGCTGGCCATGAACTCAGATACCAGAAGGCCCTACTCCCTCCTCTCACATGAATGCAGCTGAGAGTAGGTGGATGATGCAGTTTAATCTAAATGAAATAAGAAGCAGGGTAAGGTGGGATGAAATGACAGCACTGAACTACTGAATTTTTAAATTTCAGTTTCTCAAGAGCACAGTGTCAGATAGCTGAAGTATGATTCATCCTGAGCACTCATATTCTTTATTAGTGTGCTTTCGTGACAGAGCCTGCAAGCTATTTAACCAAGTTCTAGTTTTTCATTTGGAAACTGATTAGAGTAATCCTAAGTATGCAGAAAGATAAAAATGTACAGATACAGAGGGAAGCAGGAAAAGAAAAACCGGAATGCAAGAGTTTAAACAGAAGAATATTGAGAGAGAGACTTTTTTATCAACATTTTTTACTTGTACAGTCTGATAACACACTGCCTGGCATACAAAGGCCCATACCTGTTCTCTGTATTGTTAATGTGCAAAAGAATTCATTTACTAGAGAGAGAGAAAAACATAAAAAAATAGTACAGGAGAAAAATTAAAGTAGGAGAGAGACCCAAAGAAGAAAATCCTCGAAGTACACATACACCTGATTGGCAATATCAATTACAAAAACCTAGCTGTGGTCGTATTTTAAGGAACATAAACTTGTGCTTCAATTTCTTGAGAGCCTAATTTAAAGTAAGTTGTGTCACCAAACCTCTGGCTTCTTTTGCATCTCAAATTTCTTAATAAAAGTTAAGCAGTTTCATCTTTCCTCCCCTAGAGAAGTTGCTCAATGCACAACCTCTCATCATAGATAATTATAGCTATAAAACCCTTGTCTTCTATCCAAAACAGTATTTCAGTGTGAACCTTCACGAGGTCCCCTTTACAAGGGTAACTTTACAAACATGTACGGGACTGTACAACAACAAGCGACAAGGCATCCCACGCAGGAACATGTGTGATTTAGAAGAAGCAATGGGAACTAAGAATAATAAATGCATCAATTTGACAGATGAGCTTTAGAAAACCTTGCCAAGGCAGTTTAAAGACATAAGGGAGTAGATCACTGTCTATGAACCCCCACACCAGTGTCTATAGAAAGTAAGAGGTGCACAGCTCTGTCTTTCCATCAAAGAGTCCAGCTGGCCAGCTTATGCCGCTGGCTAAAATGGGTTTGAGCTGAGAATGCTGTTTGACATTAGAGCTGGCTGGATCCTGTAGTCAGCTGCTGCACAAAGGCTGCTCACCCTTTGCAGACACCTTTGCTTGCCCAGCATAAGCCCTGCCACTCCGGAGCCCACAGAAAGGGGTTCAGGAACAAACTGTTCCCGCTTACAGAAAAGGTTATCTGCTATTTTGATTTCCTAAGCTCGCTCAGCAAGGGGTCAGACAAGAAGCCGTGCCAAGGAGGGAGTGGGAGCATACAGGTCTGATGCCTAGCAGCAACTAGGGTTATACTTCTGCCAAATTGCACGTTATGGCTCATTCTAAACTGGAGTGAGATAGGCATAAATCTCTGGCTGGCTACACTGAGAAGGATAAAATCTGTTCAACTAACAAAAAGCTGTGTTCAACACAGCATTCTGTTATCTTAAAAGGTAGCAAAATCCTTGAGACTGACACAGTATGTAATAATGGGCTCTGCCTTCCTGATTTCCACTCACGAAAACACATAAAACAAGAACTCAAATTCATAACACGCTTTATAATTTATACACGCACAACGTTTAGCTGTAGTTATTTAATATCAACCCAAGGATTACATTCCAAGCCTTCTCAGAAAAGAAAGAAGTTTACTTTCATTTCATCACAGGAGCAAGACCAAAAACTCAGTCCAATTGTTGATGGCACTCCTGTGAGTTTCCTGCTTCCAGATAGAGCATTTGCATGAAACAGAACTTCAAAATACAAACTGCAGATGTTTCTTATTTCACATTTGGCACACAGACCACATCTATTACCTCATGCCTGCTCTGCTGGCTTGCATGTTTGTCTTCGGACTCAATGCACTATTCACCCCATGGAAACAGAAAATTATATTCTTAGTTTCCATTCACTTCCATATAGTAACTGCAGAGGAGAAAGCTACCTTTTAAACTTAAAAAGTTTATCAATTACAATATGAAGAGGTGAACATCTAGGAAAATAAACACATTAAGTTATGCTTAAAGTTAACATAAATATTTAACGGTGAGCCCTCAGGACATGCAGTCAGTTCCTAGGGTCTGACAAAAAAACTGTGCACTTGTAGCTGATCAGATGCCTCTTCCTATCAAAAAAAAAAAAAAAAGCTACTGATTACTGTCTATGTTTCACCCCTTCTTACAGCTAAGCTTTATTGGTATTTAAAACTATAATAAGGTAAGTTTTTCTCCAAGTTGTTTGTCAATTTAATATTTTTGTTACAGAATTACCTTTATTCTCCCTCTTTCTGATTAAAGAGTTAATTCAATCTCCTCTATGCATGGAGAAAAGTGAAGTAATCACAACTGCTAGAATGAGTCAAAAAATACTAAATGGTTTTAAGCAGCTCCCAAACTTTCCAAGTGGATCAAATAAAGAAGTCTAGCAGCCTTACTTTAAAAAAAAAAATTCATTGTTTCTCTCCTTCTTGTAGTCAAATATCAGATCTAAAGGTACCTTTCACACCAAAATAAATGAAGATGGAGACTCCCACAAAATGAAATTTCACTGAAATATTTTGCTCAAGAAAAACAACAGAAAAAATCCTAATGTTGTTAAAGAAGTCTAATGTGCATTACACACACAACAGAATCTACTTTAATATGAACATACCAGAGACTGAGCCTCCAGGCTATAGTTTTAGTGCTTGCTAACGGAAGTATGCACATCATGTAAAGGAGTTCCCATACTGTTACATTTGGGTTAAAAGGATGAAATTCTGCCTTCATGTAAGTCCTTAGGAGATTTTCCTTACAAACTTCCAATGCTCATGTCACAGAGCACAACTTTTCCCCTCACTTAGCTCTTCACCTTCCACTAACAGTTATTCAATATAAGGACAGACAATACCCTGGAAATTAAAAAGTAGTAGATAAAATGAAAAAAATCCTTCACACAATACACTATAAAGCCAGGATACTTCCACTCAAAACTTGTATTTCTTGTGTTTCTGTCTACCCAACTACAATCGCTTTTAATGTAAAACTTCACATTACAATAATTCTATCGGCCACACAAAAGTCCTCATTCGATCAGTTTAGTACTGCAGATGATGAAGAGAACAGGAAGAAGTTAAGATTGTAGCTGTTATCGTTGTCTTTCCAAACTAGCAAAAGGAATAAAGTTAGAAGTAATTTCCAGTGTCTTCTTGCCCTTTCAGCTGGGTCACCACACTTGGTACTTTTTTTTTTTTCTTATTACCCACAGAACCATCAGGTCTTTGATCAGTGTTTATCACTGAACTTTTTATACAAAGCATCAATTCTCAACTATAAGAATGTCTCCAAAGGTTGCGAATTGCCAAAAGGTATAAATAGATTTGCTGAAGAGCAGGCATTTGGGAGAGAAGATACCATCTTATAAAAAAGACCTAAAAAAAGTCTTATTTATTCTGAAACATTTGAAAAAGTTGCAGCTTTCCACACCATCTGGAAACTATGCTACAAAAGGAGTAAAAGAAACATTAAAAACATAAGGATACCTTATAAGGAATCTCAGATCTGACTCCAGGATGATTCAAGAATGTTTCTTGTCCGAACGCATTATGTCTCTAACGCATTAGGAAGCTAAAAGTTTGAAAAGCATCTTTTGCTTTTCTACTTGTATTTGCTAAGTCTACTTCATGTATTTTAATGAAGAGGCAATTATGACTTTTCGTTGACACTACTGGCACTGCCCTTCCTTAGCAAGACTGAGATAGTCTCCTACTACTTCTTCAGTCATTATCCACTATCCTGGACTCACTTTAACCTGTGAGTCCACTAATTGGTGGAAGTTACACTGTCCAACGGAATTAATGTCACTTTTTCCTGATCCTCACTCTTAATCTTCTTTGGCCTTCATGGTAAGCCTGAGGATTAACTATAGACTTCCTGATGGCAGCAGCAGCAGCAAACCAAGACTATGCTGGGAGATTTTTCCACTCTCCATGAGCTGATTGAAGAGGTAGTCCATTTGACTCTAACTATTCCTCACCTGGCTGACATCCGTGCAGATGCTTCCTGCAGTGAAACTGACAGACTCCTGATGTGTTCCTGACACCAGGGTCAGGCAACTGTAAACCTCCCCCTTCAGTATTTAACTTCAGTATTTTCCTGGTCCAGCCTCCCCAGTTTATTTGCTGCAGCAGGGGATGCAATAAGGATACATGAGTGGAGGTACACAGAAAGGTGAGAGCACCTACCCACTAGATTATCTTCCTTGTAAAATAAAATCATGCCCAGCAATCCACCCACATACACCTCTTCAGTAAAAATGAGGGGTTTACCTGCCACATTTTCCCACATTTCAGGGACTCTTTTCTCTTAAAAGAAGAGAAAAAAAAAATTCTCAAAACTCAACCTTCTTTTATTTGTGTTGGTTACTACTTTCACAGATGGGCCATTCAAATCTCAAAAAACAGCAAAGATCCCTGTGGAATGAGGAACAGAAAGATGCAGTGTCATTTATGGCATGGCTGGGTGCAGAAAAATAGGTCACTTGAGCGTGGCTGTGCAATCAATAGGATGTTCATGCCCAGGCAACCAAGCCAGATGCTGTGGAGCACAGTGCCCAGGGAAAGCTCGCATCCCATCCCCAGGGGCAATTCCACAGGTCTCAGCAGATACAGGAAACATGAGGGATGATATGTCAGGGCTAAGACCCTTGGGAGTGTATTTACATGAGTTATTCCCTGCTGCATGTTCTCCTCCTCTTCTCCAGGCATCCAGCCCCGGGCCTCTGCAGCTGATCTGCAGTTTCCCACATGCCACGTTCAGTACCTCCTCAACTTGCCCTAGACAGCAAGAAGCTTCATATAGGAGCCTACAGCAGAAACCAGAACCTAGTTGTACTTCAGTACACCTTCACACACCTTCCCCCAGCGCTGGCAGGAATAAACTTCACGACACTATATATAGTATTATCCCAGGTCTACTGAAAGAAATAGCAAAACATAATGGCTTCTTTCTGAAGAAATTTTACCGGGGTCGCAGGTGCCCACACGCTGGTTGGGGCTGCAGGGCACCCTCTGTGAGGAGTGTCCAGAGCTGTGCCAAGCTAGACACAGCTGGTTCCAGACATCTCCAAGCCACCCACGTCAGGGCACTGCTGAACCCAACAAATATGACAGCAGCACCTTGGGGAAAGCGTTTGCTAAGAAAGAGCAAAACACTGTCCAGAAGCAATAAGTGAGGGTGGAAACGCTGCGAGCAAACAGCCCTGCGAGCCCAGAGGCAAGAGCAGGAGGGGAGGAGGAGTAGCAGGAGCCCCGAGCAACTGCACAGAGATTCCCTGTAAGGCCCTACAGAGATCAGGCTGGAGCAGGGCAACAGCACAAGGAAGGAGCATGAAGAGGAGCTGACACGGACTGACGCCGTGGCCAAGTCTGCTTGCCAGCTCCTGTCACAGGAAAAACAATCTCGCTGTCCTCTTCTCCATTCACAGGCTTTTCCATCCTATTTTCTCTCCTGTCTCGCTGAGCAAGGGGAGTGGCAAGAGGCTGGGTGGATGTCTGGCAGCCAGCCATGCCTAACCCACGGCAGAAGCCAGTGAGAAAGCCACTTTTTGAATTACACAGTGAATACACTTGAATGTGTTTTAAAGCTAATTACAACCACAATGAGACTGTCTCATTGTCGTTGTACAACTTCAAGATGTATTTGGGCATCTGAGAGACTACTGACAACTACAACCAAGTCAGCACTTTTTCAGCCAAAGAACAACCAGCACAGGAACTGAAAATCGGTTAAACTCTCCAACTATTAAACTACAGACAAGTTGTATGATAAAAACAAGCATCCAAAGAGTACAGAAGGCTGAGCAGTTGACACTGAACAAGTGCAGCACTATCTCTCTTCTCCTTAAGTAACCTGTCAACAATGAACAACTTTGCTTCCAGTAATGGCAGATGATCACCTCTGGCTACAACCTCAAGTCATGCAATTTAGGAGGCTTCCAGCTGTTCTTTCCACCATGTACTCTTACTGTATTTGGCAAATTATCCACATTTTGAAACACATGGGTTCTTTAACAGGTATTAAATGTCCTACTAAAATCTTAGCATAAATAATTTGCAACTGTAAGAACCAACATTTGGTGGACATAAATCCTAGACATTCTTTTGAAAAGTTACAGATGCTCTTATCCTATTAGCACTTCCTTCATCACCATCCCCTAGGGCAGATGTGATGGCTCAGGCTGCTTTTTACTATATCCTTATTCTTATTAATGCATTCTTCTCAAAATCATTACATTAATTAGTACTTCCTTTAAGTAAAGTTTCAAAACCACAGAATTACTGCAAACAGAGGCATATATTCAGTGAGTAAATGTTTAACATACAGGAGATCAGAAAAACTCCTAAGCCCCAAGACCAACACTATAATATACCCTCACATCCATCACTCTTCTCTTGCCAAGCAGTTAAGACATACACGTTCTGCACACATTAAAAGAGTAGATGCTATATCCATAAAAGTGAATTGCCTGGAGGGAGGAAAAAACAAAGGCATTGTTTTTGAAGGGAAGTAAGTAGCTCCTGTTCACTATCACTCAAATACAGAATGTCGTTTGACCTCGCAGTGATCTGTGAAAGACAGCAGAGGCCATTCTAGCAGCCAGCCTTGCAGCTGGAACACTACATTTTTAAGCTCAGGTGATCAATCTTTACAATGCGCCACATATAAACGCATATATACAATTACAACTGGTAACCAATATATGCGCTTATAACTGGTAACCAATTTGAAGTCTACACTTGGACTAACTCACCATTTATTGCTTTGCCTAGCCCATAAAGATAAACCTGCCTTCTCAAGATATTCAAAGAGCTGTCACATCCCCAGCTGCAGATCTCCAACAGCAGACCCAGAAAGCTTGTTACAGAAACAAACCCACTGGATTTCTGTCCCTTCCCCCATCTCACATTATGAAAACAAATGTCATCAGCTGCACCCTCCCCATGCCAGCTGTTAGGAAGCTGCCTGGGAAACCCACGGGTACCCCAAGAAGGCAGTCCCCCACAATGTGTTGTGACCTTATTGCTGCTGACATTTTGCTTGTGATGCCATTAAATAATCTTTCAGATCCACAAGTGCCACGCCATTAAATAATCTTTCAGATCCACAAGTGTCAATAAGGCTCAAGTACAAGAATGCAGGATAAATCACATTGCCAGCACTCCAGAAGCAGAGGGGTGCAAGCTACTATTTTTGGAGATTGTCAATAATATATTTTTGATGTCTTTTATTATCAATAGATAATATTGGACAGTGGAGAGAAGCCTGACTAGAGGTGGCACAGTTTACTGGAAATAATATATACTTGTCATTTCATTTTAAAGTGTGCTGGTTTCACTTTCCACAGGCATCTGTTAGACACACATGGGCCTAAACGAATGACTGCACGCTCCAGAGGTAAAACACATCTAGATGAACACTTTCATAGTCTTAAAAGAATTATTAACCAAGTGTGCATTTCAAAGGCTGGTCCAGATTAATAAGCAAAGGGCTTAAAATGCTGCATGCCCTTCACTGCAGTTATTTAAATTCCTGCAGCACATGGGTAACTGCTGTCTTTATAGAGGTATAAACTATGCTGCAAGGGTTTTGTAAACAGTCACATGTGTACAAGAAGACTGAAAGACCAAGTCAATCATATACATTCCAAAAATAGCAATTTAATTTTTCAGGACAGGCACTGAGACTGTAAGAAGATGAATTTATTTCACATGGGCAGCAAACTTTGTCCTTAAATTCACTGATCAAACAAGAAGCACCTATATATAAAAAAATCCCAGCGGGATGCAAACAAGATAGCACACTTGTTTTCAGAGAATGCACTCCCGTTGAACCGAAAAGCAGGAACAATATGGAAATTACAAAAGAGAATAAAACTGAAGGCCACAAATGAAATATGCCCCAAGAAGTGTCCTTGCCTGTTACATTTTAAGATAACTAGAATTAATTTGCATCTATTACTGAAAAACTAGTAATTCCCCTGTGTAAATAGAATACTTCAGTAAGCACCTAGCTTTATAAGGGAACTAACTGTAAGACTTTCAACAAAACTAAGACTTCTAAATACACATATCCACAGATAACTAGAGTACAACTAGCAAAATAGAATGCTTTTCAGTAATAAATACAGTTTAATAAGAATTATCAAGTTACTAACTGTTATGCTTCCACATCAATCAGAATCTATAGCAAGTAGCTGCCATTAAAAAATTTAAAATATCTTGACAAAAGAAAAATTCCTTCAGCTTAAAAAATAAGTGCTTAAACTTCTGCTTCCTAGTAGGATGCTACTGCTCTGCTACAAAATACTTTTCCCATGGACAACTTCCTTAAAAAAAATAAAAAAATAAAAATATCTAGCATGGCAATAACAGCATCTTAGTAGCTGTTATCCCTTCAATAAATACCTGCATAGAGCTAATTAACTTCCACTGCTTTAGACAGATTATAAACCTCACAAAAGAGCTTCTCGACTCTTTCCCAGTAAAAGAGATGAAGGAGGGGACTCCTGTGTTTGAAATTACAGTGCACAAGATGATATCTCAAGGTTAAACCTTCACCTACTTGCTTTCTAATTAATCACCACTTTCTGTTAATCTTATCTCAAATTAGATGTTTTCCTACCAGTTTTGCTACCTTACACTTCTACTGATTACAGATAAACATATATTTAAAAAGTCTGGGTTGATACAAGTTCAAAAGGAATAAGGGGACTGGGGAGGAGGGAAAAGCAACATAAAAAATTTGTTCTTGAATCTTAAAGACCATTCTGACAAACACGCCAAAGGAAAACATTCATCCAATAATTCACCAATCAGAATTGCTGACAAATTCAACACAGTATTAAAACACTTCATTTGACCCTGAACAAAAGGAAAGACACTGTACCAAGAGGCACAATCTAAAGTTTCCAGAAACTAATGGAAAACCTTTGCAACAGTCTGAAGTTAGTGTCAGAGTACGCTTGTGATATAACCTTTTAATATTCCTGCTCTAAACACAAATAATCAAGAATTGAAACACCCTACATTCCTGCAGTTTCCATCAAATTAACTGAAATCTCTGCACCTACTGTTCAGAATACCCACTGTCTTTGCAAGCTGTAGCACAAAGATAATGTAATTCCATTCTTTTGCAGGAAGCACTGAATAATTAAAAAAAAAATAAAAAGGCTTCAACCAGGCAAACGTGTTATACACAGAAATTGATAACTTAATCACAGTACAGAAAAAAGGAACAATGTCTTCTTTCACCTTCTAGGGATGAACATTACCCTACTTGTAGAGATTCAGGCAGCTGCTGAGAATGTCTTAGCAGCTCTTGTACTTGCAAGAAAAACCCTATCAGTCGAAAGCAAAACAATCCTGCCATTTAAATATGTCAACTAACCATATACGCATTATGCAGTCATGCTTTGCAATCCCAAAATTAAAACACAAACCCAAATTTCTGAAGCAAAAAAAATTTCTCCAGCAGCACTACTTTGTACTTGCAGTGGCAGAGCCAAACCACAGACCTCCCCTGTGATCAATTGCTTCAATAAATCAAAACATGACAAAATATTTGCAGAAGCTCTGCCAGACTAAAGCAGGTGATATAGTCGGTAGCATTTCTAAACCCTGAAAAGAGCATCCAGAAGAGCCGGTACCTTGCCTCACCTGCCCAAAAGTAATGTTCACACGGCTCTAAAGCCAATTCGCCAGTTTTCCTGCGCCAGTTTGACAGCCTTGACGGAGGGAAGTCAGCCCTCCGCTCACAGATAGGTGTCTCCCCTGGAACAACCTAACTCCAAGCGCTAACCTATCAACGCATCCCTGCCAATCCGCAGGAACTAGGCTCTAATTAATCCAGAGACAGAAAAGTGGTGGAAGGAAAAAAAAAAAAAAAAAAAAGAAGGAGAAAAAAAAAAAAAAAGGAGAAAAAAAAAAAAAAAAAAAAAAAAAAAAAAAAAAGAAGGAGAGAAAAAAAATAGGACTCGACCCATTTGTTGCGGTCTAAATTTAAAGCGAAAAAGCATCAAGAGAACCACGCTTCCAGTCTCTCTGCCTAAGGGTATACTAACAAATCGGGGAGGGAAACGAAAGCCCGAAACATGGAAACGGATTATGTAGGTTAAGCTCAGCTTTTCTCATCCGCTGCAAGGTCCAGCTAAGGCAGCGCTGAGCCCCCCGGCCGGCCCGATGCCGCTCACGCCGAATCGGCCTCTCCACCGGGCCGGCCCCGCGCCCTCCCCGGGCGCCACGTCCCCCCTCTGGGAGCAGGGTGTGGGGAAGGGGCCGCGCCGCTTCCCGCCCGCAGTGGGGACGGAGACATTTCCTCAGGCGTTCCTGTGGGGACCCGGGAGGGAGCCGGACCCGGCTGGGCCGGGGGAGGGGAAGCGGCGCGGGGCCCATGTGCCTCCCCCCGGCCCCGGCCCCAGCCCCAGCCCCATTCCCTTCCCTTCCCTCCCCTCCTCAGCGCTCCTTACCCGCCTTGTAGCCGCGCAAGCCGGGCTGGGGGTGCAGCCCGCCCCACATGGTTCCGCGCCGGGCCGGGCCGGGCCGTGCCGGGGGACCGCCGCTGTCGGGCGGGCGGGCGGGCGGCCCGGATGGGCGGCGGAGGCGGCCGGTCCCGCTGCCCGGGGAGCTCAGCGGGGCGCTGCCGCCGCGGCGGGGGCTGCTGCCCGCCCCAGGGGCGCCGCGGCCATGGTGCCGGCACTGCCGAGGGCCGTGGGACCTCGCCGCCCCCTCGCAGGAGACAAAACTTGCTCTACTGCGCTGCCGCTGCCGCCTCCTGCCTCTCCAGCGCTGGGAGCGGGGCGGAGACAGGGGCGGGAACGCCGCAGATGCTGCTGCGGCTGCCGCTGCTTCGGGGGCGCCCGCTTACATAACCCGGCCCACGGGGCGAGCCGCGGCCAGGGGCTGTGGCGGGGGGCGAGTCCGACCGGCCCAGCCCCGCAGGGCCCGCAGCATCCCGCCCGGCCGGGCCCTGGAGCCCTGTGCCGGGACCGCAGAGCAGGGCCGGGGGATCCCGTTGGGCTCGGGCTTGTTGGCTCGCTCCGTCCCTCGCCCGCCCGCGGGACCCGCGCGTCCCGCCCGCTCGGGAAGGGCCGGTGGCAGCGGTGTGTGCCTGTCCCCGGGCAAGGCACCGAACTGACAGCGCTCGGCACGGCCTCAGGGCGGTCGGTAAAGGAAGGTGAAACGCCCGACTCCAGAGTTGCGGCATTGGAAATACCCCAAGGCCAGCACGCGCAGACTTTGCTAAGTAATAATTTACTAAGTTCATAGTAAAATCACAGTTTTCCTCTACTTTCTTTTTTTTGTTGTTTTAGAGAGAAAACGAAGCGGTAACGTTCGTTTGAACGATCAGTTCCGCCAAAAGATCCACAGTAGCATCATAAAAGTTGAAGCCACGGGACTGGGAACAAAACGCTCCTGTCAGCAGTAATTCAAACCCGGTAAAAGGCTCCCTCCAGCCCCAAGCTGCTTTGAGTCTGCTCCAAACACTTCAAGAGGTATTTGTGCAATAGCAATCTTCATTTACTATTGCTTGCAACTGCAGCCCAGTGTCCCCATTGTAAACTACCTTCTGAACAAGCGTATCCCGACTCGATCAGCAGTCCCCATCATCAGATAAAAACATAAAGAGGAGGAGAAAACACTCAAACAGCTTCTAACTTCAGCATATGTATCCCAAAATTACAAAGCCCACCACCACCAAGAAAAGCAATGCTTCAGACAGCCTTGCAGAGTGTGATGGGCATGACAGCTTAGGGAGGTGAAGTGAAACAGGAGCAGTTCTGTATTCATGTGGAAACATTCCCAATCAATAAATAAAGTTGTGTTCAAACACTTCCTGCTGACCCAATGCATTTTTAATTAGTAGCTGATGATTACAGAATAGCTTTTATCTCTTTGGAAAGTTACATGTTATATTTCCGCACAAGTCATGTTTTATGTATGCCTAGCTTGGTATTCATAATGTAAAAGTAAAACAGAGGCCTCAGAAGTACTGGCATGAGCATATAGAAATGCTGCATGTTGTTATTTCTTCCTCTTTCTTATCTCTATAAAGCCCTTATGCACCCACTGAAGACCTGACGTGATGTGCATTCCTCTCCAGCTTGTTTTCATTACAGAGTGTAACTGTCAATGGGTGTTTTGTAGGTGGAGTTGTAGAAACACAGGCTTCAAAAAGTTAGCAAATACTGAATAAAAAACCCAAGTACTAAAACTGCAGGAGATCCTGTCTAGTGTTGCTAGAAGTCCTCTGAATGATAAAAGATCAGACACATTTTCAAGAACCCACAAACACTGGCTTACAGCAGAACACCAATGCAGGAAACTAAATCACTGTTGATAACACCTTAATGAAATTGTCCAGCCTTGCAACCCTGAAGCCAGTTTCAATATTGAAGAACGTTTTTTAGAGAGAGCATAGTAGAGAAACATGACTATAAGAAAGAAGAATAAAAGCTAAAGTATCTTGCAAAACACTCAAGACCAAGAAACATGTAAACAGCTTAGTTCAAGACCTCTTTAGAGGATTTGTCTGCATGTAATATTTGCTGCATACTATTTTGTTGGATAAACATGAATACTTAGCATATTTACAGGAGGATGCAGTGAGTTGTAAGGAAGCTGAATATCAAGAAGGGGAAGGCATCTAACTACAGGTAAGAAGAAAAATTACCTCAGGACTACTGAGCTCTGGAGTTGGTGATGCTATCCTGTAATGCAGTTGCAAGAACCCAGAGGCAAACGATGACCACAGAATGCTGCATGCCTGGAAAAGGTGTGATAACTGTTCTTCCATCCCCTAATAAATGTCACTGCAGTGGTTTTATGTACTTTGGTACATGCTGTTCATGGAAGCCTTACAGTTTCCCATCTGTCTCCTGTCTACTTGTGAACAATATCACAGAGGAAAAAAAAGAACAGGTAAAAAGGCCAATATGAGCGTAGCAGAACACAACCAGGCAGTCCAGCTGAATCACCTCCCACTGCAGGGCTGTGTCTTCCATGGTGTCCCTGCTGGGGCATCTGTGCTTTGACAGGGCTACTGCTCAGAGCAGAAAGGGAAAAAAAATGCTTGAATTTAAGCATTCAGATAACAGAACCTGAGGCACATTTATCATTTTGATTGGATTTTAAGTTCTTTTTATAGCAACTGAATGTAATTAGTAAAGCTTTTTCACCACAAATAATCTCAGTGTTTCTGTCTGGAAACTAGGCCAAAATAAAGCCAGTAGTTTTACTCTATAAATAAATCTCAGCTTGTTAATACTTAATTCTCTATCCAGCAATGTTTTGCATCTGCAGTCTGCTTGTGCACACAGTTCTAGACTAGGTGCAGTATTTGTTTTAGATTTTCCAAAACCTCTTGAAGAAGTGTAATGACTGGCTTGGTCCTCCTGCAAAGATGAGCTTGTGCTGTTTAAAGCTGCTGAAGCAAGTCTCTATTTTCACGTGGATCTCAACCTGGCAATGCAGCAGGCCCTGAGGACATCCCCAGTCCCTCTTCTTGACAAGTCTCTGCTGTCCCACCTATAAGGCTCAACCGTGCAGAGGTGGTGGGTAGTTCTGGCTCTGGCCCTTAGTCCTAACTCATGGCTTAGTCCTTCTATGCCTAAGGGAGCATACCCACACCAAGGTGACTTGCATTAGAATGGAATCGTGGAATCTTTATGGTTGGAAAAGACCTCTAAGATCATCGAGTCCGACTGTTAAGCTTATCACATTTTACATCTCTGGAGTTGATAAGAATTAGGAGCACAGAAATCTGTGTTCCAATGCTGCCTCAAGAGTCTCAGTACTCATGGAAAACAGCAGCATGGCATAAGGGAAAACTCGTGTAACCTTACACGTGAATCAAGGGTAAGTGGAAACAGCCTGCATCCCTGGATAATTATTGCGAAATCTGATGCTCCAGACAATGAATGGACTCAATTTCTTACTGTCTGAAAAGCCTTCTCCCCACCTCTTTTTTTTTCTGACACAAACCCCACCTTCTTGGCAGAATGAACAAAAAACAACAATAGAAAGTAACAGCTTAAGCACTGGTACTAGGCAGATGCTGTCTTATTAAGGTCAATTGCAACAAATCTTAGATTTGTGATCTATCTCCAGGTTCAGAAATCACATCCTTTTTTTTTTTTTCCCCTGAGTAAAAACACAATGCTCGAAATGGAATTAGGCTGAAGCATAACCAGTGAAAGCAGCATTTTTTCTAATAAAGCCAGAAATGAGTTCAGGGTTTATTCTACTCACTTGCTTTCACATTTAATAGAATTAAAAGATTATTAAAAAAGCCTGAATGCTAAATACCTAAACATTGTTCTAAGCAAATGCAGATCATTTCCCCTGTCTAATTAAGACATCAAGCATGCACACATTCTATCAAAAAACAACAGTGGTATTTCTGCAAGCACATCTATATTGTAAATTACTTTGAAATTAAAATCACATTTTTTCAGTTATTGAGTTGCTTCACTAAGTACAGAAATCCTTTTCCTCCACCCACAGGTTTTTCAGCTGAACACTGTGTCCTAGCAAAGTCTTATCAGCCTCTAAGAAGCCTTAGAGCAATTCCTCCTGTTTTCCAAAAAAATAACTGCAAGATGCTAGACTTTATTGGGTGGCACTATAATTAAGAACAGATTAATGTACCAAGTAAACTGCACGCCTGCTGGTAGGGGCAGGTTGGCCTACAAAAGACTGAAATGTTTCGCTCAAAGTACATGGTGTGCACTGCACAGCGTTAGCAATAAACTTTGTCACCTAATATCTGCAAAGCAGGCATCATGAAATAACATGGTGTACACAGTGTTTTTATTTTTGCCTTTTCTACAAGCAAGTGGGAGTGGACATCTTTCACGAAGGAGCACAAGTTTATACTGATTTGAATGTGCTTTGCACCTCACTTTCACTGACAGCTTACACTATGAGAAAGGATCAAACCAAGCAGCTTGTTGTTACCATAACTATGATTTATTACCAGCCTCCTGAAATATCAGAGTCTTCCTAATGTTTCAGGTTTCAGAATCATATTTTCACCTGACAAATTCTTTACATCATTGCTAAAAGGCCCTTTGGAGTCTGGAATTTTACACTTTTGTGTGCATGTGTCATATGAATTTAAAATGAGTCTAAGGGATCTAAATCAACTTTGCATCATCAACTCTGATAATGCAGGAAGAAAAATATGAGCAGGGGTGGAATGCAGTGGCATCTAACAAGTCACTTGTGAAGATAATCAGGTATTTCCCAGGTGCATTTTTCTCAAGGGGAAATTTTTGAGTTCTGCTATTCTACCTTTCCTTTCCTCAGCTCACACCACCACCCCCCCACCCCCTCACTCCCCCCAACCCCGCCAGAGGGGAAGAAGGGGAAATACAAATCACTTGGGAGGACATGGAGAGAATACGTAAAATACTACAGGCCAGAGGCAGGTCTTCTACTCTCAAGCTTCCGGGGTTGGTTCCTGTAAAGGTTAAGTGCTTGTACCAGAGCAGCCAGTGAGTCTCTTCCCCTCTGCCCACCAGAACGCACTAACATATCCAGCTTCCTTGCAATACATTATGCTTTCATTAAAAAAAAAAAAAAAAAAAAAATTGTTTCCCCTACCCTCATCACATGACTTTTTTACAGTCTCTCCTGTTCACTTGTTCTTGAGCCCACTCATCACCTTCACTTTCTGATTTTAGGAACACTGTTCATTTTTTCCCCTATAGGTCTAATACAAAAAGAGTTAGCTAGCTGTAAATCCTCTTGCGAGAGAGGGCTGAGACCTCCTGGGGATATTTTACCTCTATTATGATGCTGAAATATCTGATGAAGGCCGTATTTGGGACCTGTTGCGGTTTAGAAGCTTCATTGTAATAATGAATTTTAAATGATGATGTATCAATAGTACTGATAATATTCTTTGGTATTTTTCAGAGAGAAAGACCAGCAAAGTGAAGAAAATGGAGGCATGAAATAAGTATGCTACCAGTCATCAGATGAGGCAAGCACAATTCAGTTTCACAATGGCTGTACTAAAACCCTTTCAATTCAGGAGTATGAAAACACTGAGCTTTTTGTATTTGCTTTTCTGTCTTAAAACAGAAGAAGCCTCAGCAGTGCTTCAGTTCAGGTTTTCAATCCAACTGTCACTGGCAATGCCCAAGTTTTTATAGTTGGCATTTTACTTCAAGGCAGACTTGTTTCGCTCTGTGTTATACAGAGACAAGTGAGTGCAGAAGGATAATGCACTGCATGACATCGTTACACAATCATTGCAGATTTTTTTTTAAGCTTCTTCATGTATGTTAAACTCCACCCCAAATGTGAAGTAACTGCTGTATCAGAAAAACAAAGCAGCATTTAGCCTGACCCATTTAAACCTACCTGCTTTAAAGGTTAATCAAAACACACTCCCTTGTATGCAGTCACTGAAACAAAGGATCAGATCGTGCAGTCAGGTTCCCTGGTGCTTCTCCACCTTGGCACAGAAGGGAACAAATCCTGTTTTCCCTTTGCAACAAACATCCCTGATGAATTATATAACTTTTGAGAAAGCAGAATTTTAAATTGCAAGTAACTCTTACAGGAAATCCAAAGACACTACAGCACAGCCAGTCAGCGACGCAACGTTGTATGAATACTTGAATATGGAAATTTCTTCCAAGTGGCCGTCATTATCTGCTTATAGCCTGAAATATGTAGTTCGGTTACTCCAAGTCAGAAATACAACCTATAAACATTACCAGTCAGAAAATTATCTGGTCACTGGTGTTTGAGCCAAACCCAGTATTGCTGCAAAGGGATGAAATTTCAGAAAAGTCAGTGGAGTTATGCCAGTGCTCAGTTTAGTCAGCTCAGTACTGTCATATGCCCATATGTAAAAGTTGGGTGGAAAAATTTATTTCATGCTTTAACTATAAATACAATCAGTTCATGAAGCTTCCCACCCCATTTTTTCTCCATCGATTTTTATTCTACACAATTCACTGACATTGATTCTACAACAATTCACTACTAATACAATACAATCATTCACTATATACTTTATACTGCAATAATATATCAGTATTACTTTATTTTCTCTGAGCAGGAAGAAGTCCGTGCCTAAAATGACAGAGTGTTTTATGCTGGTAGAACAAAATCCAGTTTCACAGAGTACTTTTATACCCACCAAGCACACGCCCTGCAGATGTCTCAGAACCAGCCCCCTCCCAAAGCCATCAGCCATGACACTGCTGGGAACTGGAGAGTGGGCAGGACAGGCAGCATTAGAAAACACTCTGATTTTGATATGCCTGATTCTGCTAAGCCTATTTTGCTTGTATCTTGTGCTTTGTATCCTTCTCACAATAAACTAATAAACATATATATTAGCACACACATTTTTAGACAGACACTGTTCACCCAAGAAGGTGGAAAATGACTGAAATGCACCAAGTGGACTGTACTAGTTTTTACTGCCCACAGTGCTCATCAGACTTGTTTCATTGGACCTCAGACTTAGTGTATGACGAAGTACGAATCCACTACAGTATCCTTAGACTGTTTTGCTTTTGACTTTAACATAGACAAGAGTGTTTATTAAAAGTAACTCTGCAACTCTGGCTTGGCTGTAAGATTGTTCTACTTTTAACACATTACTTGAGTGACCAAATTGATCTGGGAGGCGTTTTAGTAAACATGTAACCTGATCTTTGGCCACAGAGAAAACAAGAAATCAAGCTTCTAAGTGAGCATGTAACTTTAAATGTACATAAGTAAAAGAAGCATAGAAGTTTAAGTATTGCTGCTTGAATTGTTGAGGACTGTGCCACTCGTTTAGGAATCTCATAGTTTAAGAATTACATACCATGTAGTGCATTGGTGTACCATTCTAATACTGTGAATATCTGGTTAAATCTATTAAAATGAAATTGAAGAATAATATTTCCAGTTTTCTGGTCAATACAGGACAGTACGACATAAATATGCTTTATACTTTGATCATTTAGTTCTTGGTGTTCCTATCTTCTGAGCCAAGCATCAGAAGGTCAACCCAGAACATATGAATATTCCCCTGGCTTCTGATTGCCATTTGTTCATAAGCTAAGGAGCTTGAAGGACCTAAGCAAAATACATTAATAGAAGAGATAAATAGCTTAACTGAAAATTTGAAACACTCTGCTTCCTTATAAAACAACACTATGTATATGCTCCCAATGTGAAAATTACAAAGAACGAAAAATATACTGAAAGAGGATATGACAAGCAGTGCAGGAAGCTTAAGTGGAGAGCAACAAAAATCTATTTAGCAAGTGCAAGAGGAGGTCATACACAAGACTTCCATCTGTACACCATTCCAATGAATGCTCTGTGAAGCAGTTCATGGAAGTCCTTGTTCAATGACACCACTGATCATATGTTAAGTGAGCCTTTCCTGGTGTTGGCTTTGCTGGAATACATGCCTAGCAGTCACCTTGACAAGATTCTCACTTAGCACAGCCACCACAGTTAACAGATAGAACAGGAAAAATAAGAAAGAATAAAAAGGAAAATGACAGCTATAATAAAGTGCAAATATTATTTGTCTTTCACTTCTGTGTTTGAAGATAATTGCTGCAAGGATAAACTCTCAAAAAAACCAAACCAAACCAAAACAAAAAAAAACAGAAGAAAATCATGTATTTTGCATTGTATTAGAGGTAGAACTCAAGAACTAATTTTTTTTAAGTGCTAAATTAAATCACATATTCCCAAAACACATTTTCTACATTTTTATTTTACTGCTTTCAGATGTTACTGATAGGCAAGAACACAAAAGTTAAAAGCATAAAAATGTGACCTCTGAAAGTTGACTCTAATGGACTTCTAGAGTAAACTGAAAGATCTAAAACCCTAGGAGTGTGTTACAAACTCTAAAGGCAGAACATAATCATATCTACTCAGTGCTATATATCCTTGAGCTTATACATTTCAATTTAAGTAAACTGGTCTCCCTTGCATAGAGATAGGAAAGCTGAGCTGTGTGAAACAAAAACTACCAACCATTTTACTCGAGTCTATAATAACAATTTTCTGTGTCATGCTTTAATTGCTAAAACTGCCTCTACAGAAGCATTAAAAAATCACCAGAAAAAAATTGTCACTATGAGGCACACTGAATGTTCAGAACAAAACTTCACCATGCAAGATTTGCAAGATTTACATCAGTTCTGAAGCACAAAGAAGTTCTAAAATACAGGCTTTGGTTTCCATCAGGTACATGCTCCCAATGTGAAAATGACAAAGAACAAAAATACACTGAAATCCTCCCAGAGCTCCATCACAAACAAAACATGATCTATTGCAAGTTCAAATTTGGATGAACACAAATTCAAAGAAAATGTTGGCAGATGAGTTTCCTCTTTAGGAAGAGCAGATAAGTTAGTAAACACAGTAAGTTCCACTGGACTAGCAAGTCATTTGTGAGCTAAGTTGGATCTAACAGATCCAGCTATCTAGCTTGAGAGGCTGTGAATTGTGTTTCCTTATCTAATGAAGTCCCTTATTTTCCCTTACTGTTTTTTTTTAGCATAATCTTTCATATGGTTTCCAAATATAATTTTACATGAAATATATAAAGGTACTCAATGGTACCGTATGGTAAAAGACTACTTTGCTGGACCATATGGTAAAAGACTATTTTGCTAAAGACTCATTTATTTAAAATACAAGCGAGCAGTCACTGAAATGGATGTTTTTTGTAGAGTCCCTGATCAACCCTCTCTACAGCTACAAGGATTTTGCTCAGAAATTCTTTTGCTATCCTGAATAGTGACTGCAATATAGGATTTTACTGCCTCTGGATCTCACCCTCTGGATCTCAAACATTTCCACAGCACACACTGCAGGCTGCATACTGCAGGTCCTCCCTGCCTGATGCTGATTCCATACAGAGCCACGCAATATGGACTTACAAGCTCCCTGAAGTGCAGGGGTTGGATATACCAAAAAATAAAAAAGGCATATATAAGAGCTATCATATCATAAGTGCAGAAGAGGACAAGGGCTCGGGGTCTTTGTGGTGCTGGTCTGCGGGGATGCTCTGCTTGATACTCATGCAGAGTCTGCAAACCACTTGCAAAGGTCTGAAAAGTAACTTCATAAAATCATAGAATCGTGAAAAGGAGAAACAGTGCTACTGCTCACAAAGAACAAAAAGCCAGATTTCTGAATGTGCTCTTCCCCCACCCACACCCTTATCAGCTCTATTTTTAAATACAAAGCTAGCTCCATAGAATTTCCCGAGATTTGACAGTTGGTCACACTGTTACAGATTAAACAGAAGAGTGGCAGACTTGGCTGGGCTTGCTGCTCAGCACAGAAAAGAGAGAGACCTGCCCCTGTGAGCGTGTCATGGTGCCGGGAAGTAGCATTTGCTGAAGGACAGATGAGGTTGCAGCAGGCCTGCCCTGTTCAGTACACATGACACAAATCCTTTCATCATATTTCAGCTTTGATGCAGGCACTGCCAACAGCTTCAGCCCTGTTCAACTACTCAAGTGAGTAGGCAACTCATTTAGTGGGTTGCTAATATCTGCAGAAGTAGCTGGCAAATGCATCATCGGAGTTATTCATGACAATCCATGTGTGGGTGTGTGTTGAGGCTTTCAAAGAGATGGTGTAAAATATCTGTCTCTCCAGGCCTTCATGGGATATAGCCCTTCCTCAAAATCTTTCACTCTTATTCTGCCTTGTACTTTCAGACATCACTTTCAAATCATTGGAAGTGAGTCCCGTTTTGGCCATTCCAAAGATGATGAAAACCGGGTGCACAGCAGCCCGCTATGGAATTGGGAAGGGAGTCCAGGGTTCTCCAGTTTTAATGTTTCCCTGCTAGACAATGCTCAATGTACTTACTACCCACAGAATTGTTTATTCATAAGTTAGTGAACTGAGGTTTTGTTAAAATTAATTTTGCTGTAACGGTGATGTAATTATTATTAACCAGTGTTAATTCCTTAAAAAATATACAGGGAGAATCCTAACAGCCCTATTACTTCTATGCTGTGTATAGCTATTAGAAAAAGTGACAAAGAATAGATAAAATTTAAAATAATATACTTTTTGGAAAATTACTGTTTTCTTAATACTATTAAATACTATTGTCTAAACAATTTAATACTACACAGCTGACTAATAGAGAAAGAATGGTTATATGAGAAAGGAGGTTTTCATTAAAGACAGCTTAAATTTTTCAAACAGCACAGGTTTTTCTAGCTGGCAGAGTATCAGCTTGCCTAGTGAGAACTGTTTTCCCTTGGAAAGAAGAGGAAAGTATAGGATGTACCCAAGAAAAGACAATTCCTCTTGGCTGACCTAAGCAGAAGTATTGACTTGGATCTCTGAAAGGAGTTCTTTGTTATAGCAGGGTAAGTTCTTCAGTAGCTACACAGATGGATTGTTTTCTGTTGTTGGTTGGTTTTTTTGTGGGTCCCCCCCTTCTCCCCCCACGAAAAAAAAAAAAAGGAAGTTGAAATTAGCAGCAAGCTTATAACAGATTTTGGAACCTTAGCAGATGGTAATGAAGAGAGTCATGACAGATATAGTAAAGAAAGTGATTTTCCACATCTGCAGAATAGGAATGATGGAAATTAATAAGACAATTCTGAAATAACATAAACTTCCAGACCACAATTAAAGCTTAGTTAGATTTTCAGAAATCTCCTGGTAGGAGGCCCTGAATTTTCATTTGCCTCTTGAACAGCATGAAACACACTGTCAGTCCTCACTAAATAGCAAGTCAAAGAAATATATATATGTCCTATGGAGTAGCAGGAATGTGTCAGTATCAGGTTTTAGAGTTTTCATGTTCTCCCCAAAAACTCTTCAGTTCAGAAACTGTTCAAGCTTTCTTTCATGTATTAGGCAGAAAAAAATAAGTAGACTGATGAGTCTTTCTTTTCTTGTTTGCTTTTGCAAAGTCTGGGCAATCATACTGAAATCCATTTGGGGTCCCAATTGTGTTCGAAATCAAGCTGATGACTGATTTTCTAAATTCGCATAGGATCAAAAGAATAATCAGCAGGATATGCATTTAAATCATGAACTTTCATCCTATAAAGTGTTTCAGAAATCAGTAAACAGAACATAAAGGTTATTGTGTCTCCTCCAAAAGACTTGTAGTGACTCATAGAAAGAGAATAAAAAAGAGGATTAAAAAATGAGAAACAGAGAGAAAGAATGAGACAGAAAAAAAGAGAAGATGGAGAGAAATAGAAGGAGGGCAAAAATGAAATTTAAAGAAGCAGGAGATACTTAGAAAATGGAAAAAAAAAAAAAAGAAGAGAGAAAAAGAAAGAGAAAAAAAGAAGAGAGACAAAGAAAGAGAGAAAGAAAAAGAAAGAAAGAAAGAAAGAAAGAAAGAAAGAAAGAAAGAAAGAAAGAAAGAAAGAAAGAAAGAAAGAAAGAAAGAAAGAAAGAAAGAAAGAAAGAAAGAAAGAAAGAAAGAAAGAAAGAAAGAAAGAAAGAAAGAAAGAAAGAAAGAAAGAAAGAAAGAAAGAAAGAAAGAAAGAAAGAAAGAAAGAAAGAAAGAAAGAAAGAAAGAAAGAAAGAAAGAAAGAAAGAAAGAAAGAAAGAAAGAAAGAAAGAAAGAAAGAAAGAAAGAAAGAAAGAAAGAAAGAAAGAAAGAAAGAAAGAAAGAAAGAAAGAAAGAAAGAAAGAAAGAAAGAAAGAAAGAAAGAAAGAAAGAAAGAAAGAAAGAAAGAAAGAAAGAAAGAAAGAAAGAAAGAAAGAAAGAAAGAAAGAAAGAAAGAAAGAAAGAAAGAAAGAAAGAAAGAAAGAAAGAAAGAAAGAAAGAAAGAAAGAAAGAAAGAAAGAGAAAGCTCTGAAAACCTCCAGTTTTAGAGAGAGAATTTCTTCATCTTGGAGTGGGTAAAAGGGAAGTTTGGAGAGTAACATTATACTGATTTCTCTTTGGAATAATTTATAAAACTGGATATGCAGATAATTCACATACATAGAACTGGAAGCAAAATTGGCCTGCAGACCACACTACCCAGCAAACTACAGCGTCTCCAGAAGGCCCAGCTGTTCCTGTCCTTCAGAACACATCCTTGCTCAGGGCTTTGCAGCTTGCTTACAAGCTGAAGTCTTTTTTTTGTCACAGTAAAAAGACAAAGAGAAATTCAAGCCAAGCGGGCAACCCTGCTTACTCTCTGTACTTAGGGTTTTCTGAGAGAGAGGGAAAACAATCCCAGCTAGTCTGAGAGCAAAAGGACATTGCTTAAAGACAATTATTTCCTTCCTCCAATTTGCATTATCCTTACCCTTCCTTGTATATGGATCATTGTTACATAAGAGAAAGGTACAATAGGAAGCCACAGAAAAAATGTAATGGACATATTCCCCCTGGGCATTAATATAACCAATCAAGCAGCTACTTTAGGTATCTTTTTCACGATCTGTCCTTGTTCCCATTAGGAAGGCTTGTTATTCCACTTAGTACCCTTCCATAGTGAAACAGAGTTCAAGCACTATTATATATTTCCAAGTAGCAAGATAGCAATGTTAACATTTTACTTCTCAAGACCTAGATCCTGCAAGTGAAAATCATGTCTTGGCTTTCTGCCTGCTTCACTCTGGCTTAATTAGCTGATCACAGCAACAGTCTCAGCTAGCTAAAATGATTCTCAGTAAAAGGGTAGGAGGGAGGGAGCTGTTTGAGCAGAACTGGGTGAAGCTTTTCACTTAGCTACTACCCAAGCAAGATCCAATTGTCTTAGCTTTTTTTTTTTTTTTTTTTCCCCAGTGATGGTCATCCCAGTCTAAAAGATATTTTCCCTACCTCTGCTGCTTGGTGGTAGCACAGCTCGGTAGCCCCACTTCTGCAGGTATATTCACCAGTACAGAAGAGCTCATGTTTCTGTGCTCTGGCTGGAGGACTGTACAGGACAAAGTTTTCCATGGTAATCAAGTCAAAGTGGCATGTCCTCATTTCTTAATGTAACGATGCAACACTGAAAGTGCTAAAGAGCAGTAAAACAAACACTTATTAGCAGTTATGGTTTAAAGACATTTAAAACAAAGATCCAAAAGTCTTTTACAAGAAAAAACTACACTACTCAACCATCTTGCTGGAATTTTATGAAGATTTTCCAGCTACAGATTACTTTTAGTTCAAGTTTCAACTGCATAAACTAAGGCCTACAGGCTGAGAGAGTGTATCCAATTAGCATAGTCAATTAGTTTAAATTGTTTGATTTTTTCATGATTTAAGACATGATGTATAGATCTCCAGTAAAGGTATCATGCCTAATTCACATCATCCCATGGCTGAACAGAGTCCCATGTGTTTATTCAGTGCAGGGCTGGTTTACTTCAGCAGACTAGTGCATATTAGCAAACTGAAAAGGAATGCAGCAGCCCATCTCCTATAAACAACACTTGGCTATTTAAGCCTCCACTGCACTAGAAATAGACTTATATCTCACAAACACCATCAAATGCCAGAGCATAAAATTTATTCGTTGCATGCCGTATTATTTTCAAATCAGATTTTATCTGTTCCTTACTATATAAAGCTGGAGAAATATTCTCATACACATTAAACACTTCTGCATCAGAGGAATGACACCACTTTGAAATCAATTTACAGGCTACACCATGAAGGTCAAACTACAAGGAAGAGTCAGATTTTGATTTGGGTCTTGTTCCTAGCTCAGTGACTGGCCTCAAACACGTTTCCCAGCATTTGTTTTTAACACTGCCTTACACTGAGGCTTCACTGGCTCTGCTTCGCTTTGTCCTATACCATCTTCTCTTGCTGTCCCTCATATCTCCTGCTTGCTGCCTTCTTTTGGCAAAGTAAGGACCGTAATCTGTTTTAGTGCCTCGACACATAAAGATGATTCAATTAAAAAACAGGTAAAACATTTTGATGCAGGCAGACAATGAAGCCTTAGGATACAACCCTGTCTAACCAATCTATTTGAAATTGTGAGTATGAGACATACTTTGGACTGCACAGTTTTGCACAGAGAGGATATGCTCTGATCTTTTATGCCTCCTCCTCTAGTTAAGCTAGGTTTTCACACCGACAGCAGAGCTATTGTGTGCATGACATTTACTGCTGGAAATGGATGCTGTGTCTTGGCAGTGAATGGAAAATCTGAGCATTAGCAATGAAAAGATATCTTCAGAGTGTTCCTTGGTCTCTTGTTAGTCATTCAACGTAGAGGAATTCAGCACAGAGGAACCATGCTGGGTGAATGTCCAAGTTCTCAGCTCCGGCTGAAGAAAAATCCTTCTGTAAAACAGAGTGTGGGCACTGAGCACGACAGGCTCCAGATTTTCAGTGCACACCAATGAAAACTTGCCTGACAGCAGAGTTCCAGCAACCCAGCTGGGGTTTATTTGGGAAATATGCAGTTTTCCGCACAGGAAAGTAAATTGGGATGCTTGTTTTCAGGTTATATGGAAAAATCTAATCGTTCTGAGCAATTTGTATTTAGATGCAGCTTTACAGCCTGCAGAAAGAAAACATAGTCAACAGGCTGGAAAGTAAAGTGTCATCCGGACCAGAAGTTTCCCATTTTTTGATAACCTCACTTGAGAATGGTGTCCGTGGTCTATGTCTGACTGAATTCCAAGGAGCCAACACAGGGTCTTTGTGCAGGTACAGCTCTAAGGCTTTGCATTTACTTAGTATTTTACCAGGTTTTATATCACTTATAGACTTCACTAGAATATGATTTTCTGTTCATCTTGATCCATGCCCTCCTCTGTAGAGATACCAAACCTTTTCCCATCTGAAGACAATGCCCACCATGCAACCTTTTAGAAAGTAATTCACAGACTGGGTCACATCCCAAAAGATGTGTGTGTGCCTGGACACTGTGTGCACAGACTGGCACTGCAAGGGGACCAGAGCCAGCTCCAAACTCTGCCTGCCACAGGCTCCCTCTGGATCTGGCAAGTGCATAGGGGTGAACAGCTTTTTTCCTTGCAGTGTCTTTGTAGCTAATCTGAGGATGCACAGAACATGACTAAGCCATAGAACATAAATAATTTAAAACTAACTCAGATTACTCACAAAAGCATGTAATACACTGGATTTCTAATCTAGAATTTGTAAGTCTTTCAAGCCAGAGGCCAAATAAAAAGAAAGAACTTGGACAGGGCACAAGATGGTTGTTGTAATCTTCCTGCCCTTAGCAATGAAGTGAGGATGATGCTCTTATGACTCATGTGTTGTGTAATGATTTTTGCATATCATTATTCATGCAATTAAACTGAAAGCTGCTACCTAAAAGACACTTTGAGCATGTATGCCCTTTATTTTCTTATTTTATTCGTATTGAAAAATAGAGAATATAAGCAGCCAGTCAAGGGGACACTCAAAGTTTTGCTCTTTTTGCAGTACTCTCCATTATAAATGTTACTTATATAATCTGTGTTTAACTTTATCCATGCTGGCAGCATAGATTAAAAAAGAACTCACATTTTAGTTGTTTGCAGATTCTAAGCAAAAGGTAATTATTTGGCTATAGAAAAACAATCTAACAATGTATTAAAATCTGTTTCCTGCAGGATTTCAAGAAATCAGAAAAGGAGAAGGAGGGAATTTAGTGAAAATTTTTGCAGTTCTTAGAGAGCACTGAACTTAAGCAGAAGTTATCAAGGATGTGACTTTCAGAAATTTTTATTTTTAATTTATTTTAAGAAAGAAGGAAAGTTTCTCTCCCTCCTTAATGTCATTATTACAGTTTATCGTTATATATGGGCTTTTTGTCAGGCAAAATTTTTCTGGTAAATCATGATGAGGTATGGCTTTGGCTCTTAGGTGAAACAAAATTGTTTAATCTTTACATTTTTCTCACACATTTTTGCTAAATAGATTCTAGGAGTCACTTCACAGTGTGTTTACCACACAGTGCAGTTTTAAAATGCACACAAAACTTCTGCACAGAGATGTTTCTGTGCGAGAGTTAAAGCTGTAGTAATTTGGCACCACAGCAACAGAGTGTGAGACACTTCACAAGTTTTTATATTGGACAAGCAAGATGTGGTTATCCGAAAGAAGTAATTTAGGATAGATTAAATATTTACATACACCCAAATCTAGTCAGGGTGCTTGTTTCTTGAAGCATATTTAATTTATGCTAGTATACTAAAAAAAAATAAAAAAATAAAAAAAAATAAAACCACACAAAAAATGCACGTTAACATAAGACAAATGCATTTACAAATCAGATTCCAGGTCACTGAACAAAATATGTTGCCCTTGACACATAGTCACTGGTCTATAAAGAGAGATGTATATAATCTTAGCCTGATTTCTAGCAGACAGATGGCATTATTTTGCAAAGCCCATGGTATCACAAGGCATCAGCATTGCCATGTCTATGAAGTAACAACTACTTAATAGATAACAGATTCCAGACTTGATGATTTTTACCCCTAGAAGTCACCAAAAGGACATATGGGAATATTAATGGTAAGCCAGCACTACTGCCTTTTTGGATGGTGCACTTCTGTTCACTCAGCTATCCATCAAGTGCAGCATGAATGGGCAACTGCAGCTCAGCTCCCCAGGACACTACGGAGAGGCAGAGAGATCTATCAGAGAAAATTACATCAGCTGATCTGCAGAGCATAAACAACAGAGACAAGCAGGGCCCAGTTTACCTTCCTTTATGCCTTCATGATGCCATTTGATGGAAACCAGCTGCTCTGGTCATGTTCTTCACACTGTATCCAGCCCTGCCACCAGAACGTGCAGACAAGACCGAAGTGTCTGCTGCACTTATGCTTTATTTTGTTTTCAGTAATTTCATGTAATATGTAGACTGACATTCTTGTAATTAAAACAAAGAATCACTATCAGCAAATCTTTCACTCAGACATTTACAGGAAATGTAAACTGATTTCCACAAACTTCATCAGTAGTGCCAGTACAGCCTAGTAAAATAAGATTTTTTAAAATGTATCTGCCCATTTCACAATCTGAATACATCTCTAATGACACTCCATCTCTGTGTATTCATAAACTCGTTGTCAAAAATAAATTCTCTTGGCTTGCTTTACCAGAGGAATCACTGCATGCATGCCAAATCAACAAATCACTGGGTAATTCATAATGACGGGTTATCAAGTAACTGATAGAAAGTGTTGCATGCATAGGAGAACTAGACTAATCTTCGAGAAGAGAGATATGAATGTTTCTCCCCCCATTCCCAGACTGGTATTGTTAGTGCCCTTATTAATGCCTAATATCAGCAGGATAACATTTTTCTTTTTTTTTTTCTGAGGGGAATAAATCAGGATCAGTTTAGATGTGGCCTTATTCTCAGCTGCGATAGATGGATCCCTGGATATTCTAACAGATAACCCATATCCCGAGCCACATAAGGTCCTGGGAAAGCCTGGCTGCACAGGGGCTTGCCTGGCAAAGTTCCTGACCCCAAATCTTCCTCACAGCTCCCTCCCCAAGCTCATCTCTTAGGGGCAGAGTTGCCCCCCTGTCCTACCTGGATTCATCCTGGAGCTTGGGTGGCCTGGTAGCACACTGAGCCAGCAGGCAGAGAGCCACATCATGTGTGAAGTCAGCCCTGAGCCAAGCTGCCTCCCCACTTGCTTCTTCGCTGAACTAGAAAGCAAAATGGACATCTTGCTGTGGAGAGCATCGATGCCAGTGCATCAAGCCATCTTCTGCTGGAGAAGTCTGCCAGGAAGCACACCAGCACTGCTCCTGACACCTGGCAGAGAGCCACTGCAACACAGCAAGGTGTCCAGCCAAAAGAGGTACAAGCTGTACCCTCAGAGCAGCAGGCTTTTTCATGGGAGTCATACTCCTCCTGGGCCAGGAAATGCCTGGGAACAGTGTTCTTTCCTCCTGAGACAGCACAGCTGCACCTTGTCTTCCAAAATGATCTGGCTCAAAAGGTGATTGTCACACTAAATTACTCCAAGAGGAAGAGCATTTTTTTTTTATTTATTTATAGCAAGATAGCAAAACATACAAACAAAAGAGATTTTTACAAAAACAAGTTTATGAATACTTTTTAGAGCATGCGCAAAGGCTGTTGTGTTTAGCAATCAATTTAACAGTCACTTGTGTTGTTCCACTCTTTACCTTTAAATAACATTCCTAAATTAACTACCTGTATCATTTTATCTGTCTGTTCCATGATGCTTCTGCAGGAAGAATGACCGCATGTATGTGCACCTCCCATATTTGCTCACCATTAGAAAAGAAACAGGAAAACCCACCCCTTTGAATTTTGCACAGCCTAAAGCATCCCTCAAAATAAAAGCACTGAACAAAACCTTCCTGTCATTTTATTTTTTTACTTCCAGGACCAGGTTTGGAGCCTTTTTTTGTACATGAGTCAATTAAGTGCCCCAGTGCAGGAAGTGCCCTGTCTGCAGCAGCAGACAGGAGCTGCAGCCTGCTCAGGAGTGGTAAGTCTCTGCAGGTGCCATCTAGAAAAAGCCACACAGGAATCCCAGGAAAGGGGTGTTTCTTTTCTATATTGTCTATTTTACCTTATTCCTCTTCATACTGAAAAAAAAAATCAGGCTTAAGATCTAAATCCTGAGACTTCTGTCATAGTTTTGATGCAGACTGGCATATAAGTCTTATGAATCCAAATGTGAATTCTATTCTCTGATTCTATGATTTTTATTTTCTGTTCAGTTCTCACCTTTTTTCTGTATTCTTCATAAGCAATTATACACAAGGGAATGATTTGTTTTATAGCTTCAAATCAAATTTCATTCTCAGCCGCTTCAGAAAATGAACAGACCACTTGTGCTAAAAGTAATTTCCTCCTGCTGCCTTTGCTTCCCCAGCATCACCAACATTTACATCCTGAAGCAAAAGGCCCTGATGGTTCTTCTGTGCAGCCTGAGGTGGGGAAAGTACTCTCTGTTATCTAATTGCCAAAAAAATACCAACCCAAAGCAAACAAACCCTGGGATTTAAACTAGCTCAAAAGAAACTTAGCAAACCAGGCTCCCATGTAGAGCTCCTCCTTCTCCAAAGGATTTATGTCTTTCCCTACAAATCACAAAAAAATACAATTAACCACAACTAAGGAAACCCTAAGGCTGTACTGTCACATCCTATTCTGAAATATCTTACATGCAAAACTGTTCACTGTAATCCTTGCACGAAGCATTCACTAGTTTTATAGACTGTTGTAAAATCACGAGAAAACATTTTTATATAAATGTATATTAAACGATTTGTATATTAAACTTTTCACTATTTTTTCTATAGTATTTCCTTTTTTGTCCTGTAGTATTTTAGGGGTTTTGCATACTGAGTCTTTTCTTAAAAATTATTCTGTGCAAGTTGCAGAGAAGTGTATAATATTTGCACAGTGGAAACCAGGCAGTTAAAACCATGGAGCCATATTCTGTGCACGCTTACTCTACAAATCCCAAGTAACTCTGCTGACCTCACTGGATTTAAACTAGATTTATAATGAAATTCAGAAATTGTCC
Source organism: Pyrocephalus nanus (assembly GCA_038380795.1). NCBI lineage: Eukaryota > Metazoa > Chordata > Aves > Passeriformes > Tyrannidae > Pyrocephalus > Pyrocephalus nanus. The sequence goes on from CM076260.1 coordinate 50,118,572, forward strand.
CATACTTCCACTGATTAAGCTTCAAAGTCATTTACTTATGACCTTTTCTGAGCACAAAGACATTTTAGGCAGTGTTACATAAGTGTCTTGCTAGATACAGTATGACCTCAGTTAAAAAACAGTGACGGCAACAATTACAGCTTCTCCTTCTTCAATCTTCTTTATTATTGCTGGAGCTGAAAAAGAAATTTCCTACAATATTATCTTCATTTCTAATCCCATTCTCTGGCTCAAAGAAACAGAAAAAGTACATCTAGAAGCAACTTACTTGGTGACATATTTCATCCACCGCAACACATCATGATTTTTTCTTTTTTAACATTATTTTCTTCCGCATCCTCTCAAATGTCCCAAAAAATACAGCTTCTAGCACTTCTCAGGAAACTGGTCTACATTCTTGGCAGGTTGTCAGGCAGAGTGAGTATGCTGACCTGGGCAGACTGGTCCTGGAGTAAGACAAACCCCAAACCATAAACTAAGATCAAGCCCTTGACATGTACTTGAGACAAAACTACCTGTACTACCTTTGGAATTTTACTGCTTTGCACTACCCGAAATGTTTTCCCGATGGAAAACACTCTTCACGGCCTCTGTCATGGAGCAATGCATCCATCTCAGAGCTTCACTAGGTGATGTTAGAACCCACCACAACATTCCTAACAGGATAGACAGCCCCTAAAATATTTTGGACACCACACCTGCGTAACTCATTCCCAACTGGGAGCAGTTCTGATGCGGAGTTTTGCAGTGTCAGTGCAGTTGCACTTGTGTGGTACATTCAAACAGAGGTTCCACAGCACAAGGTTTGCAATATGCGTGCAAAGAGTGGTGACCAGAACGATCATTAATTCATACATGTAAATACATACTGTACATTCTGACTCTCTTCTTTTATCTCTGGTCTGTTAATATTAGCAATTTTCCAGTCTGCATGGAACCAATTTTGAACTTGTGAAGTCATTTTGGCTACAGGGAAAAGGAATGACTCCCGGCCTTACACTTCCATTCATGCTACTGATCAAGCTTGACTTGTTGGAGTAACAGAACAGAGCTCTCCTAGCCAAAGGTACTTCCTTTCAAATGAACACAACATTAACTGTATTTAATGAATGTAAAAATTTTTCCATCTTAAAAAAACCTAATTATGTTTTATGAGTCTGACTCACAATCTGGCTGCACTTGTGTAGGTGCTTACGGTATTGATCCTTATTTTATTTTCACATTGTGAAAACTTTAAATTTGAAAATGTGAATTTAACATATTCATATTCACATTTGCACATACTTTGGCTGGATATAAATGATAATAGAGTGGGATATCTATTTATTGTCATCATCTACAAACCCACTATTTTCTAATAAAGTGCTTCTTTGGCTTCCTCCTCAGAAAATTTTGCAGGACTTCATACAATTGTATTAAAGCCTTACCATCACCCATCTGCATCTACAGAGCCACAGAACATGAAACTGTGTCCTCACCACAAAGGTAGGCTGACACATGTTTAGAAGAATTTAAGCAAAGATTCATCCTCACCAGAAAGCATGTTTGAAGTCTGTGAAGTTCAGTGTTAGTTCATAAAAAGCCTGGAATTGGCCTTAAAATCTCATGTGTCAGTATTTTTTATTCTACTAAGTGAGACTAAGTCTGGGCCTGCTTTCAGTGAGCTGGCATGTAGCTCTGTCTTGAGGAAGGGAATGAGTGAGTAGGAACAGATCCGGTTTTAATCTAGCAATGAGCAGAAAGACTAACACACATTTCAGTCCCATTTCTCCCACAAGGAATATGGTCTAACCATACTCATGCCTGGTGATTGGAGGATCCAGGGCACATGGGGCACAGAGCAGGGTATTGGCAGGTGCCCGGGTTGAACCTCGAAGTGGAGCTGGCAGGCTCACCTCATGTCCCACAGTTCAGATACCACCTCAGTGTGTCTCTTCCATGTAATGCAATCAAAGCCCTTTCCCAAAGATCCCTCCTGCCCTCACTATACTTTTTCCACCCTAAGTAACTGTGACTCACAGTACACAGGTAAGGAATGAGTCACTTTATAAACCTTCTCTTGCAAAGATTAGGCTTCCTGTTAATCCACAGCTAGTCAAAAATGCTTTTGTACAATGTATCTCACATTTTCAACTGGGAAAAAACCCCTCCAGTTCTGATACATTGCTTTAAAATCTATTATATTTTAAAACACAGGCAAATAAAAACAAAGCTCTAAAAACAGTACCTATAATTGCTTTTCATTTGAAGACCCTGCTGTGAAGTTACATGGCAAAGCTCAAAGCCCACTCATCTGACCATTGGAAAGGACTAGGTCAAATACAGATGCTTTTTCAATGGTGATAAAAGTTAGGATGGGCAGCTCATCAGGCAAATCTCCATATGTATCAGGAGGAGAGATGGGGTTAGGGAGAGTGGTAGCTGCAGGGTCCTGTGTTGCCAATACAGACAAGGAGAGTTAGGAGGACAGAGTGCTAGATTAGATAAGGTGAGTGCTACAGGATCTTCATTCTTGTAGATATCTTTGCTTTGTATACGGAGAGAAGAGCTTCATTCAGAATGCAAATGGTTTGTAGTGCCTTCACCAGCAGCTACTGTGTAAAAAGCCTCATCTTCATTAACAAAAGTATCCTGTGAAAAGGTCCATTTCTCTGATGTTACCTTACAGTGATACCATACAAGGGCCTGTCCTTGTCTGTTGAGCTGCTAGGGAGCTAGCATTATTTAGAAGTAATGTTCTTCTAAATCTAGCTGATTCCTCAATAAATACAAGATTTTTATTATTGTAAGACCATAAAGAAACAAATGGCCTTTTAAAATGAATCTCAAAATGTGGCAATTAATTAATGATTGAGAGGTCAAGTTTCACTTATCAGCCTTGGATAATCATATGCAATCCTTTTCAGTCTTTCTCCATGGCAAAATAAATTCCTGCTATCCCAGGCCCATGTGCATTCCATACTGTGTGTTTTTACCCCTTTACCTCAGCATTTGCTTTTACTAAGCTATTTAATTTGGTCTTGGCATTTACACACTGCAGGAAACTATTAACACGTGAAACATCCCTTTTCACAGATATGATCTCCTAATTAAACACAGAGTTAATTATCTCTACCTTTATAGCCTTGATTAATTCCATCAAGTTAATCTTTATCTCCATTCCATGTCCAATACAGAGAACTGTTTGGGGTGCTTGTTTATCCCACTGCTCTCACTGAACAGTGCCTCTAAGTGATGGCTCTCCATAAGTTTGAGGAAAGAGGGACTGGTTGTCGCCACAGCAGCTTTCTTGGCTCTTGCAAGGTACAGGAGCTTGAGCCAAACACAGAATAGACTGAAGAAAGATGCCTCCCATCTCATCACTTGGCTTCGCAGTTACTTCCTCAAGTCCTGGTGGTGTAAGCCAAAAGCTCCCTGACACACAAGAGACAGTCAGGGCTTAGGAAACATAAGTGGTGGATTCCTCCAGCCCAAACACAAAATACTGCTTGAACACTGGTGGAAGAACTGTATCTCACCTGTGACAGGTCTCCTGCACGACAGCTGTGTGTGTTTCCATGTAAAAGCTCACAAACCTCATCTGACAAGGGTGGTCCCAATAAGACAACCAAATCAGAATCACTTAGGGTGAAAAAGACCCTTAAGATCATAAAATATAAACATTAACTGTAACATTGCCAAGTCCACCAGTGGAAACTGATTCCATTTCAATTAGTTATTATTATTTTTCTGCCTCTATTGCAAAACCACTTAGAGGCACTAACTGCAGTTGATGGCTGATCATCTAGGAACTACAAGCACAAGCAAATAAACATCTTTGTGGATAAGTGATGTTACTTTAAGTTGGGGACTGTCTGCGGTGAATAATTTAGTGTGCAGCAGCTAGAGCGTGAATCTGCAGCCCACAAGCTAGGCTACACTAGGCTTTTTCATGGTCATTGTGAAAGCAAAGTAAGTTACTGTAATAGTTATTCTATACCAACAACACCCCTAAAGAATATAGCACAATGTAGCTAGTGAACTCTATATTCATATCCTAGCTAAGTATCCACTTATTTCTTCAGAGCATCAATGTACAACCTAAATTAGAAACCATATGAGCTGGTGCAAGCCATGTTTCCTTTTGTGCTGCAGCAAAAAAAACCCAAACCAAACAAAACAGAAGCACTAACAGGTTAAGACAGGAACAGGAGATGAGGGACCTGTACTCCAGTAATCTCCATGAGGATCAGCACTCAGCTCTTTTCCAACCCAGCTGCTCTTCCCTGCCCCGAAGCTCAGTGTCCTGTCCCATGACTCAGGTGTCCAACCCTGCTCCTTGGTTTGGTCATTCACTTCTCTACTTCTTCGGGGCTTATTGTAGCCCAGTGATGGCCCCAGCATGGATTAGCAGAGCAGCCTGTTTCCTGCATGCTTGCTGACTTTCCTCTGAACTGCCTCATGATCATCACAGACAAATAAGTGAGTTTCCAGTTTAGTGAGTTTAATTATTTTTTATTTAAGCCTCGTTAAAAGCCTTTTCCTTCTGATGTAACTAATGTGAAATTGCAGGAAATGATCAGTTAAACCCAAGGAGAGTCTGAGGGGACACTTGCCCTGGCTGGAGACACAGATACAGTGCCATGTTAAGGCATGCTGCATGAAGTTTTCAGAATACCACCAGATTTCAGAATACAGACATTTTCTGCCAGATTCTAACTCATGCTATGCAATTTTCCCCATCTCCCCAGGCCAGAGCCATGGGATCTCCCTGGTTCCTGGCCCCATGGGAAGAGGGTGAAGTGGGTACCCCATGCTGAGTCACAGAACCTGAGGGGGATGTTACACATCACTTGGCCTCCAGGCTGGGATGTGTGCCTCTCCTGATGCCAGTGCCAGGCCGTAAGCCCTGATGTGGTGTGTCCCTTATGATATCTGCTCTGCTTCCCAGGTTTAAAAACAGGGAATAAAAGGAGAATAAAAGCCCTGCAAGTTTTCCAAAGCAGAATCTTTTTGCCACCCCATGTCTGTATAATCTGTCTCTTGGCTGGGGCCTGCAGAGTGGTGCCAGCAGGAATACCAGCACAGCGTTACTCATCCTCACCATCCCTAGCAATACTGTTCACCGGAGATGTGTTTCTTTCACATGTGTAAGACAAGTTCCAAAACAAAGGATTTAAATACACATTACTAATCTTATTTGGATTCTGTCCAGAAGAACTAAACAAAAGCCTTTTAAATATTAATATAGCAAAATCAAACTATGACGTTTTAGAAATATCTATTCAAAACTGCGAGAAATTACTGCTAGAAATATTCCAACACATACCAGGAGTTCTGCCATTTGGGCACATATTTTATGGGGTTTTTTGAGACTAAACCTTTGCTCATATTTTTTCTGCTCGGTTTCTCTCACGAGCCTGGCTGTTATTTCCCCATTCTCTCTCTGGTTAATCACATTCTCATCTCAACTTCCTCCTTGCTGTGTTTGCATGTCCTCTTCTGGCATCACGCCCTCACCTTTTCACCATCCGCTCCGGTGTTTGCTCAGAGAAGCAGCATTTCTTGCTATGGGACCGCAGCACTGGTGGCTCCCTCTGCTCCCCTCCACCGTGCTACTCCTCAGCTTTGTCCATAGGAGCTTTGGAAAGCTGAATTAATGAGCAAGGACAGCATCATTTCGAAAGGTGCAAGGCAGTTTACAAAAGATGGAAGGATGTGCTTTTACAGGATCAAAGCCTCTGCAAGGGTAAAGACACCTCTTGGCCCTCTGAAAGAAGCAGAGTTCTTTCAGAAGATATTTTGTATCTCACGTTTTATAATGTTCTGTTCTGTAAATTACAATAAAATCAAATTCTATTATATGAAACTAACACCCTCCTCCTCACTCCAGCTTTGAGACGTGCTGAAAGCTCCAACTGCAACCACTGGAGTGATGGGATGGGACTGGCTACAAAGTCATCTGGCAACATTGTGAGGACTATTTTGGTTGCAGGCAGCAGCTAAGTCCTGTTGCCCCCCCCCCCCCCCCCCAAAGCTGCCTGACTTTGCTGTTCTGCAGAGCAGGATCAGCAAGGCTGAGCTCTGCCCCATGCCCAGGCTCCTACCACAGATCAAGTTCAGGGCTCTGTTGCTGTGCTGTGTCACCTGAGGGGCTTCTGCAGCCCTGCCAGTCATCGTGTCCTCTGCCAAGCACTTCCCTAGGAACCTACTGCAGTGCTGAGTAGTAAAAAAATGTTTCGAGAGAAAGAAGTCTTCAAATAATGCAATCGCTCACACCCACACCCAAAAAAGGGAAATATTTATAAACAATTCTGCCATTATTTATATAGTTTCCATGGCTCTCCTCTGTCAGACTCCATCTGTGCTTTCCATGAGACCCATCTTCCTTACACTGCATCTACTCTCTGGCTGTAACTTTTCAGAGATAAGAGAGGGATTTCATTCATGATTTTGACTGAACAAACTGCAAGCAGGAAGAAACGTCACTCCTCGACAATGACACATTTAAGATAAATTATCATAACATCCAATACCTGGGAGGGGTAACAATGCAGAAAAAGTCAGTGGTGACAGCAAAGGCCCCTTGTATACGCTGTAACATCTTGAGGTGCTGCTGTATCAGGCAATGTTTCCTGCTGGAACTTGGTTGTGTATGAGGAGGCTATTGTGTAAAAGGGAGTCAGAAAAGGTCAGCCAGTTTCCCTGTCTAGCAGAAGGACAGTGGTGTGTCACACAAGAATCAGGCCACTCCTGTGCACAGGCGGCTTTCATTTCCTGCCCTTGTTCTTGCACATGACACGCATTGTAGGTACAGGGTAGCACTTCTACTCACTCTCCAAACACCATTTCTACTGATCTGTGCTGCTATTACATAGGAAATGGCAACTGTGGTGCAGAATGTTTCCTGCAGGTTAATGGCTGGATGGGAGCAAATGGTGGTCTATAAGTAAGGTGAAGGATATTAACTCCAAGCAGTCAATAAATCTTTGGGAAATGTCCTGACCTCTGTTGGTTATTGCCATAAAAATTGGAAAAAAAAAATCCCCTGCATGTTTTCTGTATGACATAGCCACCACTGGTATGCATAGAACATATATTAGTAAATCCTTTGGCTCTCTCTCAGAGCTGTAGTCATCATAATTTGCTATTTTGAGGGAAAGACATGCTAATGTGCTGGGAGGAGTGGGGGAAGGAAACCATGATTGCTTTGAAAACCACAGTCAGAAATTAAGGCTGTGTTTCATTTTTTAAAATGTCTTTACTTCCTTATAGCATCAGTTTTTTAATTCCTACTGTAGTTTAGAATTTTAGGCTCCAGTCCTCAGAGACATTTACTTCATCCCATCCCTTGGGTGGTGCCTATTATTTTTTTCTCAGAGGATTCACCTGAATATGACTGTGTGGTGTTTGTGTGACATGTGTGCGTGTGCAGAGGAGGAAATGAGAACAGAAATGGTTCATCAGCATTTGAAAAGGATGTTTCAGCACAGATAACCAGCAAGCAGCTCTGAATGTAGATGGTAATGGACAAACTACACCTCTGCTTGAAGAGGAGGTTATAAAGGTGAGAAGCTTAACAGGAAGGTAGCTACATCTACTTAGTTCTTAGCACTTTACTGAGATCTTCACTGCACAACCTTTTTTCTCCTTTGCCTTTCATTGCAGTGCGTGCTCCTCCTATCAGTATACTTTATGGACACTTTATTGCCTTTAAGAACATCTCAGAAAGGACTTCAGCTTATATAAGGACTAACAAGATTTCAGCACCCTGTGTCCTTGCCCCTCACAAGCCATCACTGCACAAACTATTCCAAGAAATTCTTTCAGAAGGGATAACTTGCTGTTGCCCATAAATTTAAGGGCAAGCAGATGGAAAAATTAAAACTATGATGACACTAAGTGATACAAATTAATTAAATAAGGCATGGGAGTATTTTAACAAATGCCATCCTGCCATGCAACTCAGCAGTATTTTAAAGACAATGATATTGTATTTCCATCAGAGTCAGCAGTAGATGCAATAACCTTTGGATAAGATCCTCTGCCTCCTGGCAGGCTGCTGAGGAGATGGAGGCAAGACCAGTGCCTGAAGTGACTTGGAAGATGATGAAGGCACTGTGTAGTTCAGCCCAATTTAGGTACTGATGATGCACATTGGAAAATATCTTCCCTTTCAAAGTTTTGGTGGCAACACTTTGGAATAAAGGCAAATGCCACACTTGTATTATTTAAAGCAACTTCAGTTACAGGGCTAGGGAGAGCCACAAGATTTAACAGATCTGGTCCAGTCATTTATAGGTGGAACTAAATTGCCACACAGGCCGCTCTTTCTGCCCTTTTTGTTAATCTTCTTCTCTGATTGCTCAACCCTGTTCACAAAAGCTAAGTTCACTGACAGTGAAGCTTGCTTTTTCACACAGTGTTGCATGCACTCCCAGGGCTTTGCATTCCCAGGGCCTTGCAAACCACAGGTTGAGAATTGTTAATCTCTCCCTCTGCAGAGACCTTGCACAAGCCAAGAGCACCTCTGCTGCACAATCCCTCCTGGTTTTCTTAAACAATTGCTGTCCTCTGTGATCAAGATTCCTTTGCACACAAGATGATGCACATCAGCCACACCACTGCCTTGTTACTCATCTCTCTATTGCAGAAGGTGAATGTTTTTGCCAGGCCTTCTGCACACTGACCACCAGTTCAAGTAGATCACCAGTCTGCAGAAGCTGTTGCCTTTACTCTTCAAACCTATATTCTCTGTGTTTGCAAAACAAACCTTCTTGTGACCCTTTCTGGCATTATAACTCCATTACTGAGTTCCTCTCCATGAAGGCTGGGAAAGCACTGGGAGATAACAGATATCCTACCTACTGCCACTTTTCTCCTTGAACCAGTTGCTTAGCCTGTGCTGTGTGTCAAGACCACTGATCTTACCGCACCCAGGAAGTTTTTGGGAGCCAACCTTAGCTGCCTCCAGTGGTACTTTGTGAACTAAGGCACACCTAACAGCTTACAGCTGTTAAGTCTTAGCAGTTCAAGGCGCTGAGAAGTGGCTTTCCCCTCAGACACACACCTCTGTGCTGGGAATATTTTGAGAAGGACTTAATTTCACTGATCAGCCATCTCTGGTGACCTGTGCAGCTTAGCAGCTCACCTTTCTTAGGCACTAACAGCAGAATTGACTTTCCTCATTCTTTATTTAAGAACCTTTTTTTTTTCTTTCTGCATGTTATATAGCACGTGTCTTTCTGAACAGATCAGCTCCTCCTCCTTGCAGAGCCATCCCCATTTTTGCACCTTTCTTTTCACTGATTTCTTTTCACCCTGATTTCACATTCTTAACTTCTTCTGCTACAATGCAATCCTCATCATCATTCTGCTTGTAGAGTTCTACATTTGAATATTATCTTGTCTTTAAAGTGCCTTTTCATGACATTGTTCAGCACTGGTGATCTAGAGTCATATGTGCAGTACTTCCTACTTAGTCCTTATTATTTTAAGTAAATTATTTTAAATACCTCTCAACTTGAAAAATCTGAAGATAGTTCTGCCATTTCAAAGTTCCTGGAAAAACGGTTTATTTCCATCTAAGGTATTTTCTTGCATTTTTTTGCAAAGTTTGGGGGGGTTTCCCACTCATAGTACACACATCCCTTCACAGTGTTTCTTACCTCTGCCTTTTCACAGGTCAGGATATCTTCTAATATCTAGGTACCTCAACCACTCTTAGCTCCTGGATAGTCCAAAGTGAACAAACATTTCTCTCAAACTGCTCTCTAGACTCCTGCCTTTGCAACAGAATCATTTGATCTCCTGAGTCATACAGATAATTCAAATGGATTTCGTGTAGGTGCACAACAGACACAGACCAGCTAACCTCTGAGCTCCTCTAGCACCTTCACAAGTTCTTTAAAAACAGAATCTGTATGTGGCAGAGTCAGGGTGCTTAGCAACTCCAAACTTCACTAACTCAAAACAAAAAAAGGTTCTTCACCCTGAGAGTGGTTGAGTACCGGAACAGGCTCCCCAGAGAAGTGGTCATAGCACCAAGCCTGGCAGTGTTCAAGAAGTGTTTAAATGATATTCTCAAACACACGGTGTGACTCTTGGGGATGGTTCTATGCAGAGCTAAGGGTTGGACTTGATGATTCTTTTAAGTCCCTTCCAGTGTGGCATGTGCTGTGATTCTGTGTTTCTGTGAAATTAAAAAAGTCTCACAGAACTAAACCTTCAGAGAGATGTTATAAATAAATAATTATTTTTGCTCTGCATAATACTGCTCTGTATTAAAATCTTTGCAGAAGCATCTAGTTCAGACTAGGCATGAAGAATCTAATCTTAACTTACTCTATGATACAAACCTCATTTTGTGAATTAGAGGAGCACTGGGCAGAGACACAAGCACAGAATCATGTGGTGAACCAAATGCATTATTTATTATTTAGTAGGGCCTTTGTAATACAATTCTGTACATTGACTTATTTATGAAGTTCAGTAAGAAAGAAATTGAATTCTTGTGTGAAGAAAATATTCAGCTACTATGCCAGCAAAAATTGAAACTAGCAAACATGAGCTGAAAAGATGTCAAAATGTTCTTAGCCACTGCTGAGGAAATATTGACTGAAGTACATCAAAGCAAATGAAGGAAGGTGCATAGAGTAACGGTGAAAGATGACACCCAGATTCGGGTTTCTCAGGCCACCAAAAAGCTTGTGCATTATAGGCAGCAGGAATGAGAGCTCCCCTTTGCATGAAACTCATCCTCCTCCTGAACATTCATGGCAAACCATTCGCACCAGGCTTGGCACTGACAGAGACTTGGGCTGGCACCACCAACACTAAGCTACAATAATCCTTTAAAATAAAATTTGCCTCGAGACAGCAGGAAGGTGACTTAGAATGCAAGATCCTGTTTTCCACACTTGTCTGACCATGAGACCCTGCTGGCACTGTCAATGGTGATGCCCATGAGCGCCAAATCTAATGGTGGTTTCTCTGACACAAAGCCTATTGGAGACTCCGGGGAGACAGTGGAGATGAGATGAGTAGTGGCATTGAAGAATACCCTCTCTCTTCTTTACACCAGAGTTAGAGTGTTGGTATAGTGTCTGTGACTCTCCTGGAGAGCAGCTTTCTGGCTTCCCACTGCCTGGCATTGTGTTCCTAATTCTGCATCTGAAGTACTTAGGATTGCCTCTCACAGTTCACTGAAATGCAGTGTGATGCCCAAGGACTGTACATTTCTCTTTACTTCCTCTCAGAAATGGAAATTAGTCCCTATTACTAAGTACACCATTGTAAGTCTCTGGATTTTATAATTCTTCACATAAAGTACAGGGGTTATCTTGGGCCTTCACATGTCACTTCATATCCAGATAATGATGATTTAATTTAGTGTAAGTGTAGAGGGGTGTATTCTACTTTGTAGTCTACTTTGTGTATTCTACTCTGCTTAACTTTGAGCAGAATGAATCTTTAAAGTGATGATGCAAAGAAGTGTCACTGATGAGCACACAGCTAAATAATTTTCTCTATTACTCATTTCACACACTAAATCATACTAGTTTTTACTCTCGTTTTTTTTGCACTTGCTGCTTTTCAAGTTAATGGATTGCTTTCCTTCTCTAAATCTCTTTTTTTCTACAAGTAACAATGGAAGTTTTGCTTGAGGAAACTGGAACTTAAAAACTGATCAACAGCACATTAAAGAAATTAAAACTTTGTGGGTTAGTAGAGTGAAGAGTGTTCAGACACAGGGTAAAACTCGGAGTGCAAAGAACACGCTGAGGCTCTCGGCTCTTCTGCAGCCTGAAAAGAACAGCCTCTCTTCTATGGCTTGCTCTGTGTTGGCTTAGTTCCCGCATCACCAGCAAAACAACTGCCTAGCAACCCAGCTTTTCCCACAACATTTCCTGTGTGCCCAGAAAAAAAAAAAAAGTATAGCACCTAATATTCTCTCTGGTTAATCCCCTTTTTTGAGAGCTGTATTCAGCCCTCTGTACACATGGGAGCTGTAACAAGCAAGGCAATTGCTGTCCTGACGGACAGTGCAGGCAAAGTCAAACCTGTCCCGTGACCTGCGTGGCAAGTTGTGCAGCAACCCTGTGAGCCCTGAGCAGGTTATCTGTTCACCAGACAGACAGCAAACTTGCTGCTTCCCTCCACCCTATTTCCCCTAACAAAGGCAGGAAGCCACGGCTGTTAGCAAAAAGGTACTGGTATCCTTCCTATTGAGAAACCTGCTTTGTGTTCTGCAAGGGAGCTCTCTAGCACACACTTCACGGCCATGGGCATGAGTCCATCTGAAGGCATAAATAATTCAGTCTTCTAAAAAAATAGTGCTGGTTTGAACATGTGAAATTGCTTTTTCAGTTACTGCCTTTAAGAAACATTTTCAGTCATACGGTATAGCTACTAAAAGGTACGTTTTCTTATCTGACATCCCAGCTGCAACAGCATCTTGCAACTCAGTATTTAAGGTACTTTCCTCACAGTTTCAGCACCAGTAAAAGAAAGAACTTCCCTGAATCTTATGCAGCTGTTTCTGAGCAACATGCTGAGGGGACTGAAGAATACACAAATTTGCTCCTATGTTCTCTGGAAGCACAAGCCTTCTCATCCCTCCAAAAGACAGCACTGTTGGAGAAGCACTGTAAATAAGCTCTAACTGGCACAATTAAGAAAGCATTCTTAACCAAACACGCAGAAATTAGGGCAGCAACTTACTTGCCGTCTTCATAACTTCCTCAGGAACATTGTCTTTTCAAATGAGTGCAACAGGAAATTGTGGTGATTACGAGTTAAGCTGCACGACTGCAGCTCAAACCACCCACTGCAAAGTGCAGAGGCAGTCAGCACTGGATTGGTAAGCAACAACAGACAGCCACCTCCCCTTCTTCTTCTACTTTGCATGTAAATCTTAAACTGATGCCGTGTGGAGAGAAGTGACTTTAATAAAGATCTACATGAAATATGTCTGTGAAAAGGCTTTGTTACTCATGATAGTTCTGTGCTCAGAATAGTAGTATAAGTAAGCAATAGCACTTACCTCTGTAAAGTTCTCTGAGACCTACAGATGAAACGCATTCCAGGCCTACTACTGTTTAACACTGATTTTATCTGGACAGGTGTTCGCTATCTTTATTAAAGGCAATACTGACTTTTAGTTCCTTTTCATTACATGGGGATGAACTCAGAGTTTCTTGCCCTGTATTTGCTGTAGTGTGGTGGAGAAGCAATGTGCACACTCATGGGACAAGTAGGTCCAAACACAACTCCACACACCCTTGCATTCTCTACTGAGGCAGAACTGTGCCCATAGTGAATCAGGACCCTGCTCCTACCTTCTTACAACCGGGTTTCATAGTAGGGCAGGCAGCTCACTGAAACCGTGCCAGTGTCCTGCAGCCTTTAACACAGGAACTACAATCTCTGTTTTGTTTCTGAATTAGCATCTGACAGATGCAGAAAGCTGCCACTAATATCCAGCTCACAGAAAAATGTATGTAAGACTGGGAACTCAGGGAAAAGCTCTGATAACATAGATACTGCAGACAGTTTGGTATGTCTTTAGTAACTGGATTGCCTCACAAGAGTTTATGCTCTCAACTCTACATTTTTGTCAACGTCAGCTTGGCACCCACTGGATGGTTAGACAATGTAGAGAATAGCAGCAAAGCTACAAAATATTCGTGCAAGTGGGTGGAATACTGATAACTAAGTTGCAATTGCAAGTACACCTGAAAAATCTTGCAGAGAAGGTGTGCTTGGAAAAGACAGAAGAATTACAGAAAAGAGCAGTTGTACAGGATTGTTGAAAGGCAGATCTAACCTACAGAACCTGTGCTTCTGGGCATCAGTCAAGAAATTCGCAGAATGCCTCTAGGAACTCTTAGCTCTGTAAGCTGAGTCAGCTCCGTGGCATAGACTCCAGGAGGTCCTGCTTACACAGCTACATGTCAGACTGAAAATCACTGGAGATGCACACGTAAAAGGAAACATCTGTGCCAGCAGCTAAAGCAAGTTAGCAGTGCTCTCTTGCATAAGACAAGCAAAAGGGCATAGAGGCTCCCTGAAGGAAAAGTTTTACCTAGCTTCAGTGAAATGCATCTGGCTTTTTTTTGCATTTTGCCCATTAAACATTATAGAGTCTTTCCTCCCTGCATCTGCAGACGGTCTGAGCAGCAGTGTCTGGAAAAACATCGTTTGAACTTCCATAGAATCCCTGCCTACACCAAGCACACCTGCCATGAGGGTTACCTCATACCTTAGGTAATTTTTCCACTTTTTGAAGAACCTGCAAAGGCAGACTAAAAATAGCATCTTCCCCTCCCCAACACTACCTCCACTACCATTTTATCAGCGGATAACTGCAGCAGATGATTTGACAAGAGTGGTGGATATTACTAGCTGACTGAAGGGAAAAAGCAAGCCCCTGACAAGTCAGACATCTCTGCAATCGATACAGAACTGAAAGTCCTTTTGTCCTTGAGTTTCATCCTCTATTTCTTCCCTGGGTTCTTCCTATTGCCTTGACTTTCTGTTTCCTTTTCAAGTGATTCTTCATTTACTAGCTTCTTCACTTCTCTCTTATTCCTAAAATCACAGAATCATGGAATGGTTTCTGTTGGAATGCACCTTTAAAGGTTGTGCAGTCCAAAACCCCCTGAAGTGAGCAGGGACATTTTCTACTAGATCAGGTTGTTCAGAGCTCTGTTCAACCTGCCCTTGAATATTTCTAGGTTTGGTGCATCTACCACCTCTCTGAGCAACTTGTATCACTGCATTTCACCACAAAAAATTTCTTCCTTATTTCTAATCTAAATCCACCCTCTTTCAGTTTAAAACTATTACCCCTGCAACAGGCCCTGCTAAAAAGTTTGACCCCATGACCTCCTCTTACTAATAAGACTTCTAGTAAGTAATTACATACATTTAAAGAAAATTAAAGGCCTTTTCATGTCTTTATTGTTTTCTCCCCATATTCTTCCCTTCAGTACAATTGCTCTCTCCCGTCTTTCCGTCCTCCCCCAGCTTTTTCAGGTATAGCTATCATTTGTCTTACTTCAGTTTAACACCTGTAACTCGTGTGTGGAAGTTCTTCCAGCTGTCCTGTCCTCTTTCTCTTAGCAAATCACTCTGGCTAGGGATCGCCAATTATTTTGAGCTGTACTGAACTGCAGTGTGATAGGGGTAGAGAACCCAGATGTGACATGGTAGGGACCAGCTGCCCAAAACAGTTTTTATTTTGTAACACCTGGCTCTTAAATGATTGGCTTTCTATTTAACTTCAGAGCCCTTATCTTTCCATGAAACCAGAACAGCTAAAGGAAAGAGGCAACTGAACTGTTACTAACAAAGAATGCTTTCAGCCCAAGCTCTTTGAGGGGCTCAGTCACTGGTTCTGGTGGTTGGGTGTCTGACCAGCTGCCAGTAAGATCCCCTTGAAGTGCTGGGTGTTACACACCTGGCTCCTCCCTGCAGGCAAGCACTGCCATCCCCTATACTCACAGACATGAGCTCTGTCTGGCAACTGGGCACTCGTGCCAGTGCTTTTTCACATACATTGTTGCAGGCACTACCCTCTAAAGACCTTCAATTCTTAATAATCCACTCCTCGGATCAGTATATGAAAGGTCCATATTTCATTTTTACCTCCTTATATTGGAAGTGTTGCTCTTTGCACTGAATATTTACACATTTGCACTTAGTCTCTCCTTGATCTTGATGTTTAAGCATTCACCTAGCTTTGGGGAAACCCATTTATGGGTAGGATATTTAATGCTCAGTATTCACAAGAGTAGATGGAAGATCCCAAGCCTTCTGTTCCTCTCCTAATCTAGACAAGTGATCTAGTTATGAAGTTACTGTCTTTCTCTAATTATTTCATAAAGCTGTCCCATTTTACAACAGAAAAGATTAAAACTGCCTCATCCTATAGCATTATGTAGCTAATTTAAGCATTCATAACAGAGGTGAGTTCAAAAACTCATGAACAGAAGATGAACTTGAACTTATACAAGTTTTTGAAATATTGTTTAAAGGGCAAAATTATCTTGTACCGGATTAACTGAATACCAAATGTACCTGGTCTTACCACCGAGTTCAGTGGATATCTGCTCAAAATAGAGATCTCAATGTAGCTTAGCTACGTGCACTAGGTAGCAACAGACTGTACACAAAACATACACTTAACTCCTTGGGGAACTTCACTGCTGGAAAGTTGGCACACAGAAACTCTTCTTTGTGTTGTGCAGAAGTACCGCAGGGGTTTTGAAGATATAAATTTTTAACTCTGATACGCAAGCCTTTGTTTTTCTGATGCAATACTCTTGAGGCTAAATGAAACACTGAAATATATTTCCTTGCTAGAAGTTTTATCGCCTCATGAGATTAACGGAGTTTGCTCACTGCCATTTTCTCTTGGGGTCTAGACAATTGTTCAGATAAATATTGTAGAGATAAATATTTATCTTGCTACCACTGAGTGCATTTGGGTAATGTTAAGACATTACCTGCCTGTGAATGCCTCTACTGCATTTCTACAACCATTTTCACTTGGTGAAACACCTTGCTGTCCTCACCCAAACAAAGATTACAGCCATTTTTTCTTTGGAACAAATTCTAGCAGTTCTCAGAATGAACAGATCAGCTAAATCAGTTATGCAGTTCAGATCTATAATTTACATCTGAAAATGGAGACTGTACAAGTTCACTGAATGGAGAGACAAATACCTGTGGACTAAATAATTACTCTAAACAGTCTGTTTTGATAAACACTGCCTGAAACAAAACCAAACCACAGGAATTCATATTAAAATCTTGGTTCCCTAGAGCCAACAATACCATATATTTTTTGCAAGAATAAGGAACTGTTTTGGAGTTGGGTCTTTTTGTTATGCAAAGCTCATTCTTTACATTAGCTGTTCTCATTAATGGACAAATTCCTGAGCAACATTTTTAAAATACAGTTATTGCTTCTTACTTTGTTTCTTTAATTCAAACCATGTGGCTTCACTGTGGGGGAAGAGACAAGGGTAAGTTTAAAACCAAGCATGGAATCAAGTCCTCCTCTTTTTTAAAAAGGGAAACATTTTCATTTGAAGTGCCCTTTTTAAGGAAAATCCTCTCAAGAAGATCTAAATAACAGAAATGTCCACTGTTTCAAGGCTGCTCCTCCTCCACTCTTCGTAAAGACTTGTTTCCCACAGTATATTTGCAAGTTCTTTGCAAACTGTATGTCTGAAATCAATACAAGACATCTCCTTTTCAAAATCAAAATTGATTTTTGGCCAGTTAAAAGACAGTGTCCTAACAATTCCTTGTCATCTTTTCAGAAAATTTATTAACACAGCTGGAAATAATCACTCATTCAGCGGGAATCCCTAAAGTGCATCTTACGGGGCAGGGGGGAAGAAAAACAGAAAGGCTATCCCTGACCCACTAGAATGACTCAAACCATTGGAAAGGAATGATTAGCAAACTAAGGCGACTTTTAGAAATGTGGCCACACTGATATTGTGCTGCAAAAATATGTACGATACAAAGAAAAGAAATCGCATTTGTTTTATTGACCTCAGCAAGAATATAACGTATGGAATCTCTGTCAGATTGCTGTATTTCCAGCATTTCCAGCTGTGGTCTCACGTGGCTGTAACTCCTCTTAGCACTCAGGGGAATTGCTTAACCACACAATAAATTTCTTTTACTTCACTTTGCCACTTCCATACCTGTTTATTTTGGCCTTATGCAGCCTAAGAACTAGTTCAAAATCAATTGATTTAAAATGTGTCTTTACACAGAAAGTGTTCAGGAAGGGCCACACTTCTGTGGCTAGCTCTTCACAGACTTTCTCTTAATCTCACTGACAACATTAAGTTTCTGATTTTCTGAATTCCTTGAGACCAGTGGAGACCACACAAGAGAGAAAGAACCATCAATTCTACTCCACATTGTGTATGATGAAAAAATTCTTAATTCAGTCCTATTCACTTGCAATTTACAGAAACCAGTGCAAGACATGGCATTCCCCACGAGTTTTTTTGAATATATATAGGTATTACATTTAACTAGGTGCTAGAATTTTTTTACGGTTTAGGACATCCCATTATATATTATCATATATATAAAATATATATATAAAAAAATAAAAAAAAAAATAAAAGTTTTCTTTCTAGGAAATGCAGAATGTCAAGTGAAATGTGAATTCAATGTGAGAAGTTTAGCCTCTGATTAAACACATTCTTTCTCTCAAGCCACTTCTTTTGTCAAAACTTAGGTCTCTGAAGAGACATACCAAAAATGTTTATAGGCACAGAAAATCTAAACACTACAACTTATTTCAAACATTAAAAAATGCATTTTCTATATCTAAATCCAGGCATGCTCTATATTTCTCTTTTCTATTGAAGGGTTACATAACTTTTTCAGAACCAGGGCTCCAGATACTTTGTCAGTTAACAGTATCAGATAAAATTTCCTGCCTCAGGTCATTCGCTTATAAACTCTTCTGACATTTCTCTTGTTATCTTTCATCCTGGTTTCTCAGTGACAGTCTCTTTATCACTGTTTCCTGAGATTATACTTACCACTGGATTATACTGGTTCAAAACAGAGTAAGGTGTTTTGAGGACTAACAAGTGATCACACCAAGGATTTAAAGCACAGATTAATAGCATTAATAGCCTGCCTCCCTCATCCACTAACTCTTAGTGACCGTAATTTCTAATTTTTAAAGATACTCTTTGCATTTCAAACTCATTAAAGTATGCTTCAAATTAAGCGAAAGTTATTAAAGTGACAAAAGGTTTTAGTAATAATAATCAACACAAAATGACAGCATAAATTGCATGGTCCTGCAATGACAACGATGAAGCAATTAAAAGTCAAGTATTGCTGCAGCCTGAAGCAGCTTCTCTCTGCCAACACCTCAGTGTATAGTTTGCCAGTATTGTCCACTGTATTAGCTTTGTCTAAGAGACTGATTTCTGAAATCATGGTTTCCCTGGTATCTATATAAATGAATACAGGAACACCTCTCCAGGCCAACTCACTTTGGGCCTGCCAGTTGATGTTTCAAGGTAGAAGTAATTCAGAAAGAAAGAAACACAGGGTGCCGTGACAACCACTGATAACTCCTACAGCTAACACATGGCTGTAGGGGCTTTTTGCAACTGCTGGGAAAGGATTCATGTTGGGAGTGCAGGAACTTTCTGTTGTCTTGGAGTCAATGGATGTTTTTACCAACTGTAAGTTATTGATTGAGTGAAGAAACAGATAATTACAATAACTGACTGTTTATGGTAAAGTGTCACTGTTATTTCAAACCTTTTATTTATGGAGAATTCACTGCATGAAGTAAAATCAATTGCTAAGCAGTGGGCCATGAAAAGAAAGTGCAGGATGTGGGAAGAGTAAGAAATGTGCATGTTGGAGTCAGTCAGACTCGGTTAACCATTGGAGTCAATGATCTTAAAGATCCTTTCTAACCTAAATGATTCTATGATCCTATGTGCAACTGCTAGAGGCAGGCACTCTGTTTGAGTGCAATAAAGTCCTCAAAGCCTAATTATAGATACAAAGAAAGACAGGAAAATTAACTACTTGCTGCATACCTGGTATTAAATGTACGTTTACTTTTGTGGTTTAGTAGTCAGGGTTCACTGCAATGTTAGGCCTTATAACCTCTTCCAGAGGGACAAGGAATGGAGACTGTAATGGATGTACCTTTACACTGTTGTTATAGGAATTACTGTAGCAGAATCCACCTGAACCAATGGAGGAGAAGCCTTACAAGAAGCAGAGTAAGCGCAGCAGCGACCTGACCTGAGCTGGCTTTGGTAGTAACTCCACTCAACACACCACCTCTCCTGTCCTGAGTGACCACCACAACTGATGGGGCCCAAAGAGATGGGCTAAATGAACTCAGTGGGCATTTGTGGACATTTTATAGACATTTTTGAGGGGTGGTCCATAGACTGAGGGAATGATACCTGTGTATTATAACAAAGGATGGGAAGGGGTGGTGGTGGTTGATGATGATGTGTTGGATAGTGTGGGATCTGAGCATGATGTAAATGGTATGGAATAGGGTGTGAAAATGTGGTGGTTTTGGCTGGGATAAAATTAGTTTTCTTCATAATAGCTAGTCTGAGGCTGTGTTCTGGATTTGTGCTGAAAACAGTGTTGATAATACAGGGATGTTTTTGTTACTGCTGAGCGGTGCTTGCACAGAGTCAAGGCCTTTCTGCCTTTCACCTCACCATCAAGTAGGCTGCAGGTGGACGAGCAATTGGGAGGGGACACAGCTGGGACAGCTGACCCCAGCTGACCAAAGGGGTCTTCCATACCATATGGCATTATGCTCGGCATATAAACCCAGGGAAAGAAGGAGGAAGGGACAGGGGACATTCAGAGTGATGGCAATTGTCTTCCCAACTCACTGTAATGCGTGATGGAGCCCTGCTTTCCTGGGGATAGCTGAACACATGGCTGCCCATGGGAAGTGGTGAATGAATTCCCTGTCTTGCTTTGCTTGCATGTGTGCAGCTTTTGTTTTATCTATTATACTGTCTTTATCTCAACCCCTCAGTGTTCGAACTTTTGCTCTTCTGCTTCTCTCTCCCACCCTACAGGGCATTTGTGAGCAAGAAACTGTGTGGGGCTCAGTTGATGGCTTGGGTTAAACCACATCAAATACATTCACTTGACATTTCCAAACATACCAATTCCTATGTTAGGTAAGGCCATAATTTCTAGGTATGGCCAAGGAAGACCACCAAACCAAAAGGCAAGTTATCTCTAAAGAGAGCCACACATTGGTGAACTCCTTTCATCATCTGCCAGACAATAAAAAACCTGTACCTAACAGCTGTAAAAGCTACAATACTGCCTAATGAATCAGCTGAGTTTGAGGACCTTCTCTGTAAACAATTCTATTAGCCATATTATAAGTAAAATGGCACCATTTGGGAATTCTTGTTCTACACTGACAAAAATTTGATCAGAAAAGGAGTGTGAAACAACTTACCACAGATGATTTAGGAGGGCAGTGATAAAAACAACTGTGACAGGAATCAGGTCCTCTGGTCCCTTTCCTTCTCTGTTTCCTAGAACACATGAATGGAAAGATTTATTTCCAAAGACATTCGCTTGCAGAGCAATTATTAGTGCTGACTCTTTTAGAAAATGTATCAGCTGCTTAAAACGTACCAACTCTGTGCTACCAAAAATAGTTACATCTGTATGGCACAAACTGACAAAGACAATTCTCTCCAGAGGCTCTGGTAGCAAGTGCCCAGTTCTGCTCTCAAGGTCTGTGCTGTTACTCTCTGGTGTAAAAGGGCTCTGCAGTACTCTGGCTCCTGTCCCAGGGATTTCAGGGTGGGAGGCTGCTGGGATAGTCACAGAACTCCCCTCACCTGCAGATGAGAAACACATTAGGTTTGCTAGAATCAAAGGCATACTTTAAATCAGAATTTAGCTATTGCAGTTAGTTGGACTGATGTGTGGGGCAGTGGAGTGACTTAAACCTAAGCATTGGAAGCAGAAGTATGGTTGCAATCACACATAGCCTGAACAGAAAAACAAAGAGGAAGAGAGAGAGGAAGAAAGAGAAAAGACGGAAGGAGACATGCATCAAAGAAAACTGGTCAGCATAACACACATCCTTGAAAGTAAGGAACACTGGAGCCAGACAAGAAAGGAATCATAAAGATAAACCAGAAGCCAAATCCTCTGCTTGTAAAAAAGGGCAAAAATGTAGATTTTCAGCTCATGACCCGATCGCAGAGCATGGGATGGCAGCGGTGCAGCAGCACAGCTGGTGGGATTACCTGCTGTGCCAGACCCGGCAAAGACTCTGCCACAGCCTCCTTCATACTTACTCCTGCAGCTGAAGGTCTGCATTTCATTCCCACTTAAATATTAAGCGAGGGATTTCAGTGAAACTATTGCAAATACTTACAGACATGAAGATAGCAGGATTTAACGTGAACAGTCTGGGAAGACCAAAGCAACATTTGTTTTGTTTAATTTAAAAAGCTGTTATTTTTCTCAGTTCCAAGAAAATTAAAGTGATGGCAAGAAACATGATTGTGCAGATTGCCTGAACTGGTGTTAATTATTTTTTAATCACTGAAAATTAAATTAGGTTTTAAATATAATTCTTGTTCTGGGTTGTCTAAAGGCAGTGTAACAAGCTAACAGTTATGACATTATAATTACAAGAATATATAATTGAATCTATTTTAGAGATCATAAGAAGGATCTATTGTCTGTTCAATATAAAATTTTTCCAATGTACAGCACAGGTTATTCAACCAAAACAGTAAAATAACATATGGTGTAAAATATTAACTTTCATCCTAAATTATTTTGTTTATTGCTTTTAATTTTTAACTGCCTTAGAGGGTCTGCTTACATGTTTCCAAGAACTGCTGTCATGGTTTAACCCCAGCTATCAGCAGAGATTTATTTTTCTACAAGTTTTACAATCTGATGGTCTCTGGTCATGAACATCAGGAGTAAGACATTTTTAGGTCTTTGGATACTGATAAGTGGGGCCTAGGAAGCTTCAGGCAACACAGCTTGTGCAGATCCATTCTGCTCCATAGCACTTCCATGGTCATAGACCTTTCTGGAGTACATGGATGCCTGGTATTTAGAAAATTGATCCTGTTTTAATTGACATAATAGCTCTCATTTAATGGCATTAGATTTATTGTGTTTTGAGGGAGACCAACAGCAGCTTGCATTTGCTTCCACAGAAGTCAACATCAGTAACAATGTCAGGTATTGGAATCAGATTATTCAGATCTGAGTGATTATTAAAATTTCATTATAGTACAGTTGAACAAAGCTCAGAACAAATGAGACAATCAGAAAATTCACTTTTCCATGCTTTATCTTCTTCAGAGACTGAGAAAACGGGAAGAGAATAAAGCACTGTAACTGTTCCCAAGAACAGTTACCTGACAGTGCCTTTCATCAATCATATGCAGAAAACATCATTCAGAGAATCTGAAAGCTGATCTCTTTGGTGAGCCTGGTATCAGCTGGCAATCATCAAGGACAGTGCTAGAGACCATGATCCATATCTGGATCTGTGTTAAAGTAACAGTACATACTGTTCTTCCACAGCAAGTTTGAGATGTTTTTTTCCAGTGCTACTGTCATATGCCTACCAATTGCCCCCTGAATTCCTGGAGAATGCCTCCATAAATATCGTTCCCTGTGGAGGAATTAAAGAGGACTCATCTAGATTTCTTTAGATTCCTTCCTATACCCCAATATGTCAGTAATGTCACACAAGCCATGATTCAAAGTGCTTTGGCAACAGCTGACAAGTCCAGGTAGATACTCTGCAAAAATGTCTGTAGTATGTGGACAATATGTGTAAGAGGAAAAGAAAGAGGGAAGGATAAAGCAACTCCTACCACCAATCAAATATCACTGCTGATCACCCTTAACACCTGGAGAAAAACCTGCAATGACTTGGGCATATTAAGGAATGTGTCTTGATCTACAATGAGGAAGAAAAGCCCATTATCTTGTGGAGTACCCAAATGCCAGAGGGACTGTGTGTGATGGCCTAAGGCACTAATCTCCTCTGACAAATCTCTCTGCAATCACTGCAAAGCCCAGCAGAGTCCAGATTAATATCTAGGAATTCTATAAATTTTCTGGTCAATATTGGTCTAACACATAACAACAAAACACAAAGCCTTCTGAATTCCTCATTAAAGGGTATAAGGGAATTCTCAGAAAAAAAAAAAAAAAAGAGAAATACTGCTATGTAAGGGACACAATATTGAAGTAAGTCCAGCATTAAATTGCATCTGAAAATAAACAACAATAAATTCCTGCAAGCAGACAGGAAGTGGGAAAGAAACACTATTTTTTCATATTAAAAAGCTTCTAACTGCTGACCTTGAGCTTCTCTGAAGATGAGTGAAAGACAAGAAAAGAAACTTCATTTAAACAAATACCAAACTGATTTGCAGCCCATTTGTTGACAGCCCTGTAACACTGCTTGGCAAACAGATAGCAATCTGGGTAAGAAATCTGTTCGATTAGCATGGAAAGATGGCTACAGATGGAAGTGGCTGTGTGGAGGAGCCCAGCCAGCCAGTGACAGGGTTGCTTTCCTCAGGAGGTCCAAAGTTGAAAACGAAATGATGGGGCCAAAAATTTTATTTTGCATCAAAGCATGTCAGGATTTTCAGCCATCTGCGTCCCGCTATTCTCTTGAGAGACAGCAACCTTTGACATGCCAGCTTTTGCTAAGAGAAGAGGAGTGGCTAATTGGATTCCTAATCCATTAATACTAATCTTTTCACTGAAGTGACAGCAAGTGTGATTTGTCATCTCTGCTTCCCCCGCTGCTTTACGTGGCTGTGTGAAACTGGAGCACAGAGGTGGTTGCTGCTGCTCACACTTCACTGGAGCGATCTCCAAAGGTTCTGCACAACCTGACCTCATGATCTGAGAGATGCAGAAGTCTCTGGTCAAATTCAGCCCTACAGGGAGAGAATTTGCTTGCAGGTAACTCCATGCTTTGGTACTTTGGAAGAAGTAGTGCATACACATTGGGAGCTGAGTTTGGTGTACAGTTTTAAAATTGGTTTATGAGCACTATTTATTAAAACTTGCAGAAATGAAAAGTGGTTATGTTTTTTCCTGTGCAGGTTTTATAAATGAGGTTGTATAATTAGACTTTGCTCCTCAGATAAAAAGATGCAAATGATGCAAAGTGTGTTGCAACTTTAATCCTTTAACAACTAAACCACGTACTGGTAATTACATTATGGAACTGTATTTTTTTTCTCTTGTTCAATTTAGTGGGACAGAGCAAGAAGGAATACATTGGAAGCATCTATGGGCCCAGATAATTGAAGGCATGTGCTCTAGGTAATCTGAACCCACAAAAATTACTCCCATTCTGCTCTTTCATTCTCTCGCACGACTCATCAGCCAAACACAGTTCACTGTCAGCTCTCATCCTGAGCATAGGAAAAAAGTGTTGGAGAGGAGAAAAGATAATATAGTAGCGCATTATGTACAGATAAAATGCATAAAACTGAGCTGTTTTAAAAACCTGTACATTTTTGTTAGAAAACTCACAGATGGGTCTCCCTGAAACATACATGTTGAAGCAAAACTTTCTAGCATTTGGGTTGAATTTCTTAGGATGTATGGATTTAAGAGTGGATTTTTAAGAGGACATATCACTAACAACTGTCATATTTGGGGAGCTCACAGTATGAAAATTCTTTTACATAGACCATTCCTGTGCTGGTTTACCTGAAACAAGTAAAAGGGAAAGTATGAACAAAAGAGAAAGGCAGGAGATGAAGAGACTCAAGCTATCAAAAGAAGCTGTATGCCAGGAATGCAAATTAATGCTGGTGTTCAGACACACTGATGGGAGCTGAGGCAGAAGCACTGACTGATGGTCTTGGAGCACAGCTAGATGAGCCTGTATGTAACTTACCAGCAGCTGTCTGCAGTCTGTATCCACTCAGGGCTCCCCTGTGGCTACACCCTGAGTTGTCACAGGTGATAGAACTATGAGGAAATATCTAACCAGGACAAGAATTGAGATTATTGAGACAAGCCTGCGATAAGACAGAAGGCAGCAGCAAGGTCAACTGGATGGAATCACACTACAAGAAAAGCTTGTTTTCCTGTCTTGGAGCAAAAATAGTAACTTCTACACCACCAGCCCCCACTCTCATCTTTTTGTAAGTAAACCAAATTACGCAAACTACAGGCTCTGCAGTAGTTTAGGAGATTTCCTGCTTGAGAGTTGAAAAGTAGGAATCCTTATCACAAGCTAGGAATGTGCTATCTGCACATCCACGAGCAAGTATTTTATGACTTTTAGAAATCACCCATGCTCCAACACTGGACTCACTAAACTGGAAGAGGCACTGGAGACACTCAGGAATGCTGCAGTACTGGCCCAACTTCAGACTGTATTCCCTGAGCATCCAAACAAGGAAGTTGGGTCTCACTGTCATGAGCAAAGGAGCGAGTGAGGCAGGACAAGCCCAGAAGGTCATGATAGGAACAAAGAATGGGGCATACCAGCACTGTGTCCTGCCAGTCTACAAGTGGCTGTGACGTTCACTGACTTTGGCAAGTCACATCATGGGGACTTTCCTCCTTAAAAATACAAAACAGTGCTAAGAAGGGAAGACTTAGATAATCTCGTATGGAGCTCCCACTTTTGGTGGGAGCAGGAAGAGAACCCACAGACATTATGTGTATGGATAGGAGTCACTTTCTGCCCCAATCTGTAAGGTAGTTTGAAGGGTTAGTGGGTCATTTAAGTTATCTGGGGAAACTAGCACTGTGTTTGTACTCCAAGTTTGAGTTGCATGGCCATGATAGATCTGGTTTTCAGCTAGATACTTGCAGTAAGTTGTTAAGCTGTTAGTTTTAAGGTGCCTTTGGTATGCCTACATTAACCACAAGAATAATGTATTTTTTCACAGTCTTCTTATTTACACAGAACATAAGAAGCCCTGCTGCCCTTTACACCAGGAACCAGAGTAATATTAGACATTTTCATCCGTCAGCACTGGATAGCCCAGGCACATATTTAAACTTTGCTACATGCCTTCAGTGACTGAAGAGAGCTTGACTGCTTTTTATGTTTGTCTCTTATGTCCACCAGTGTCAGTTACAACTTAGCTATTTCCCCAGCTGAACAATGCTAATGACTTTGAAAGGCAGTTAAGTGGAAGATAAATTTCAATTAGCAGGTAGAAACCTTAAGGTAAGCTGTGGTAGGGCATATCTTTTTTTAGTTTGAAGTGCCTATACAAATTACTATTTATATCTATTCAGAGTACAGTGAAGATGAAAGAACACCCCCCCTCCCAGTTTCTAGCCAACCCTTAGCAAAAACCAATTATCTCCCACACCTTCCCAGGGCATTAGTATAGAGTTAAAGGAAAGAAACATGAATCTCAGAATCACAGAATCGCTAAGGTTGGAAAAGACCTCCAAGATTATCAAATCCAAACTTTGACAAATCACCCCCATGTTAACTAAACCATAACAGTAGGTGCCACGTCCAGTCGTTTCTTGAACAGGAAGGATGAAAATGGATCCTTCCATAATGCATTGCTGTCATTCCTAACTGGGCCATCAAGTTCTCGTATGGACTTCCAGCTCTAAATGCTTTAGAGGGTAGCAAAATGAGTGCAAGTTATTATACATAATGGGTACAGTTTCATGTGATCATGGCTTAAAGAATTGTTAGAAATTGTTAGAAAATCCAGTGCAAGGTTTTATCAGCAGAAATTCCAGTAAACAGGCACAAAACATCGCTGCTTTCCCAGGGGAGCAAACTGCTGAAAGGCACTGTGCAGTTCTAGGCATACCCTAATCACAGCAGCATCAGAATAATTTTAGGATAACATCAGTCTCCTCACGCTTCAGAACACAGTCC
Organism: Pyrocephalus nanus; assembly: GCA_038380795.1. Lineage (NCBI taxonomy): Eukaryota > Metazoa > Chordata > Aves > Passeriformes > Tyrannidae > Pyrocephalus > Pyrocephalus nanus. Next base: position 50,146,008 of record CM076260.1, read on the forward strand.
AGACTCTAATTCTGGGGATGGAGGGAACTTCTAGAGATGATTTTATCACAAATCAGAATGGATTTTGCTTCTGATGTTGGCTAATATGCTTTTTTTCTCCCAGTCTTGCTTCCTCAAGCTGGCCACAGAGCTGAGCAGTGAATATATGCATGATACTGACTCCTGTTTTCTGGTGTAAAACCAAAGTCAGACATTGGTGTATAGGTCAAGAGGAGGTGAGGCAGACAAAAGCATTTGCAAAGAGAGGACCAAAATGGATCAAAGGACATATACAAAATTCCACCATGGTGGAGGGCAGTCTGTGCCACACTGCAGGAAGTAACTCCAGGAAGGACTCCATGGAGAAGAATGTGCAGTGTGCTGAAGAGGATAAATTCATCGAGTTGTTACTCTTCCTTTTCCTCCTCTCAAATAAATAAGTTGCAGGGATATAGGAAGCAGACTGTATTTGCATGAAGGATTCCGTGTCCTGGCCAAAGGAGTGATCAGAAAAATAACAGGAGCCCTAAAAAAAAGCATATTCTTAGAAACTGCGTCATCTGAACAGATGCAGTGCTGTTAAAGTTCATTGGATAAACTGGGTTTTATTTTCTACAGCATCTCTTTAAATACAGTAACAAGAAGTCAGCAGGTTCATGAGTGCATGCCCACTGGAATGTTTTGCTGCACATTAATAACTCCACAGCTCTAGGTTCCAGCTATGTTGGCCAAAACAAACACAGCACAGTTTTTGGTTTCAATCCCACACACAACCTCTGGGAATTAGGTTGAGACTTCCTGTTTTCCCCACTACCTACTATGCATTTCACAGCCTACAAATGTGAGCTAGTGAAGAGCTTTAAGAGAATCATACTTGGAAGGAAACCAAAGAGCAAGAAAACAGCTTCAGAGTAACACAAATGGCTTAGAAAACTTGCCTGTGAAATATGGGCAGGAAATCGGGCTTGTGAAAAGGACACCATTCACCCAGGATTCCTTTTCAAAGTGACTGTACCAAACCAGCAAGGTTCTCGTGCTGAGCTTCAGCACAGAGCTGCATCCCAACAGTCTCCTTCACAGACATCTCCACTGTATTCTGTGCCTGCGGGCAGTGAGAGGAACAGAAATGTTGTCCCTGCTCTGTGATTTTAAAACAAACACTTGTTTTACTGAACAGCGATATTTCTTCACATACAACTACCTTGATTTGGCTTCACCTGCTGCATGTTGTCTGTTACTTTCCTTGCCTCTGCATCAGCACAGGAGAAGCAGAGTCTGAAACTCTGAGGTGGCCACTTACCATAGAATCACAGAATGGCCTGGGTTGGAAGGGACCTTAAAGTTCATCTAGTTCCAAACTTCCTGCTGTCAGCAGGGACACCTTCCACTAGACCAGGTTGCTCAGAGCTCCATCCAGCCTGGCCTTATACACTTCCAGCATGGGGCATCCACAGCTTCTCTGGGCAACACATTCCAGTGCCTCACTGCTCTCACAGTAAAGATTTTTTTCCTGATATCAAATCTAAACCTACCCTCTTTCAGTATGAAGCCATTCCTGTTTGTCTTGTCACTAAATGCTCTTGTAAATAGTCTCTCTCCACTTGACAATTACCATTATCGATTTAGTAATTCCACTTTATTAAAAAAATTTGATAATGTTCAACAAAACACTTGGTGAGCAGTAGGCTGCTATTTCACATCCATCCAGAGTCAGTAGTGAGAAACAGCAAAGTCTTGAACAATTTAGTGTTTCTTCATGTACAACACTTCAATTTGACTGGACTTCAGAAGCTGCTACTTTGCTGTGTGACCCTTAGGTCAAACAGCTGTAAAACCTTGCTGACAGCCTAGTGACCACAGCCATACAACCAGCCTAAAAGTTGGACCACTTTTTGAACCATAGAATCACAGAATATCCTGAGTTGGAAAGGACCCACAAAGATCATCAAAGTCCAATTCCTGGTCCTGCACAGGACCATCCTAAGAATCATTTATGTGTCTGAGAGCATTGTCCAAATGCTTCTAGAACTCTGTCAGTCTTGGTGCTGTGACTACTTCCCTGGGGAGCCTGTTCCAGTGCCCAACCACCCTCTGGGAGAAGACCCTTATCCTACTATCTAACTTAAACTTCCCCCGCTTTATTTCCTTACTTTAAACAAGGGAAAACATAATTTTTAGCCATTTATTAGTAGCAATGAAAAATTTCACATGCTCACAAGCACAAGCACTTTAAGGCAGCTTTGGTCCAAAAGAAAATCATCACCATCTTTCCCTGCAGTATATAAACCTCACGAGTATATTTAAATCTGCTCCAATTTTTGGACCCCAATTCAAGAAAAAATAGGACATTCATTTATGACCTATTTTCTATTATTAGGAACAAATCAGTTTGCAGCAGTAACAGGTACTAGAGCCCACAGCCATGATAACAGGAAAGAAACATATTGACATTCATTGTGATAAAAACAAGTCCACAGAAAAAATTTTTTCCAGGTTCTGGAGAAGCAGATGGTCATTATGCATTACAAATAAATACCAAAAAATATCAGGTAGAATTTTTTTTTTCTACACATCATACTTTTTATTCATGGTCCAAAGTTTCTCCCGCCCTGGATGGATGCCAGGTACCCACCAAAGCCACTCTATCACTCCCCTCCTCAGCAGGACAGATAAGAGAGGATATATGGAAAGGCTCATGGGTCAAAATAAGAACAGGGAGAGATCACTTACCAGTTACAGGTAAAGCAGACTTGATTGGGAAAATCAGTTTAATTAATTACCAATCAAATCTGAGTAGGATAATGAGAAATAAAACCAAATCTTAAACTACTCTGCCCCCTTCTTTCTTCCTGGGCTGAAATTCTCTCCCAAATTTTCTGCCTCCTCCCCCTCACCAGAAGAGGGTGACAGGGATTGGAGCCTGTGGTCAGTTCATCATGTTCCTGCCACTCCTTCCCCCTCAGGGGGAGGGCTCCTTCCATTCTTCAGCATTCTTCCTCCCACAGAAGACAGTCCTCTGCCAACTTCTCCAGCATGGGTCTTTCACAAAGGCTGAAGTTCTTCCCAAACTGCTCTGGAATGGATCCCTTCCACGAGGTGTGGTCCTTCAGGAACAGGCTGCTCCAGCAGGAGCAGGCTCCTCTCTCCACAGGTCTACAGGTCCTGCCAGGAGCCTGCTCCAACGTGAGCTTCCCACAGGGTCACAGCCTTGTTTGGGCATCCACCTGCTCTGGCATGGGGTCCTCCATGGGCTGCAGGTGGATCTGTGCACCCTCATGGACCTCCAAGGGCTGCAGGGGCACAGCTACCTCAACATGATCTGCACCACGGGCTGCAGGGGAATCTCTGCTCTGGCACCTGGAGCACCCCCTCCTTCTTCACCAACTTTGGGGTCTGCAGAGCTTTTTCTCTCACATATTCTCACTCCTCTCTCCAGCCATAATTCCTGTTGCACAAAAATTTTTCCTTCTTAAACACATTACCCTAGAAGTGCTACCACCCTCGCTGATGGACTCAGCCTTGGCCAGCAGTGGATCTATCTTGGAGTTGGCGGGCATTGGATCTACTGGACACAGAGGAAGCTTCTGGCAGCTTTTCACAGAAGCCAGACCTGCGGCTCCCTGCTACCAAAACCTTGTCACACACCCCCAATACAATTTCTTGCAGAGATTCCAAATGCAAGGGATTGCTAAAAGCCAGTGATTAGCAAGGCCAACACAGAGCCTATATTAAAAAAATATTTTCAAAGATACAGTTAACAAAAGCGGGTCTGTGGTTTTATAATGAATACTGTCAAATTATTACTTCCTACCAACACTACAAGAGCAGAGGGCTGGAAGTCCTTATTTCCAGCCTCACCTCCCTCCAAATCATTCTTACATTACTCTGCTTGAATAACAAAAATATTTTCTGCAAGAATTAAAAGGTGGACAAGTGCAGTTTCATTTCTGCTCCACTCTGACTTCCAGCGGGCTATTGCTGTTCAGGTCAGGCCCACACTTCCACAGCAATGAGGTAAGCACCAAATGACAGCTTTTAAGCCTAACAATTTGATATGCTTGGTGTGCCGTCTAGAGTTGGAACTTCCTCACCCACACAGCACGGCTGCATGTGTGTGCAGCACAGCTACAGTGTCTCTTTTCTAATGCACAAGCGCCCTCAATCAAAGGTCTGAGGGATCCCCTCAGGCAGCACATGATGTCCTCTGACTTGCTGCTCGTTGCCAAGGCTCTCTGATATTCAAATCATATTGCCTTAATCACCTTCACATCCTGCTACTCCCACTCCTGTAGCCATCCCCAACTCCTCATGCCATGAGTTCCACATTACACTTGTGTGGCCTTCCCTCTTTTTATGGCTACATAAAATCCACAGAAGGTTATCAAACATGCATAAAGCCTGTGGAACATTAGGGAAAAGTACCATATATATTTGACCTATTGCCATGGTCTTCTGTCAGAAGCTACTTCTTCCTTTTTTTTCCAATCTGTTCATCTTATTAAATAAATAATTACACAATTAGTAGGATTTTAGACCTGCCATTGACACCCTCATGCATTTCAGCCACCAGCTGGCTCCAGTTCCAGGTAATTCTGTGTGCCATGAAGCTCCCTGGAGGCTGCTGGAGCAAGCACTAAGCACTTGCACTGAGACCTCTTGACACCATCTCAGGGCATGTTGTTGATGTCTTGCAACAATTTCCATGCTCCAGGTTTCTGCAGCATCTACTCATTCTGTAATGGTCTCAGTGAGTTTGGAGACACAAAAAAATCTGAGCTAGAAAGGCCTTTGGTCAGATCCTCCACCACTGCATGTCTGTCCCTGACCCTTCCATGTCCCTTCATTCTCCCCCAGGATACCTGCAAGCAGTTATAACAAGAAAATAAGGGGTATAGAAATTCTGGCTTTTGTTTCCTTTCATCCCTCCCAGCACGTCTGCTAAAAGCTGTCCTTCTCTTTGGCACTCCTATAACTGGCTCTGGAAGTGGTGCCTTTGTTGGGGATCCACTTGGCTGCCCTTCCCCAGGAAGAAGGGACGTGTGCCAAGGAGCATGGCCAGGCAAGGCTGAAAACCTCCCTGTTAAACCTCTTTTATCACTGCTGAGGACTCCAACAAGGGACAAATCCATGTGACCGGCAGCCTTGAATGCAGGGGCATTGCAGGAGGTGGAGACTGCTCTGCCAGAGTCCTACTCAGATATCTCCTCTCCCGGGCAGGAAACCACCAGCCAACACAGTCTAAAGTGATTCATGCACTCCTTGCATATTTTAAAAATCAAACATCTTTGCCTCTCCTGAGGCATAAAATAAAATGTTATTCACAGTAACACTGATACAGCGGTTTCTAAAAGCCTTCCTTTTAAGTCCGTGAAGGGAGAATAAAGATGAGTGTTAACCTAGCCATGCTTCACAAACCAGAAATCTCCATATTGTGATGCAGGAACCTTCTGATGTGACGACCCTTATCTCTGCAGCACCTTAGTTAGTAAAGGTAATTTTTCTACTACACATGTGAGTACGTAACAGTGTTTTATATTATAAACTATTTAACAGATTTCCCTGATTTTTGATAAACCTACGGGAAGAAGCAAGAACAAACCGACTGATTTCTGGCAGGTCTGTTTGGAACAAATGGTGGAGGCTGCACTGTTGTCTGCAGGCTTGCTATTGCTACATGGGGAATCTCTTCACCAGCCTGACTGAATTACAGTAGAGCACAACCAAGGAATTTACAGTTCCAAGGAGGTTTAAAATGAAGAAAATAATGCAGAAAAAAACCCAAACAAACCAAAATTGATTTTTTGAAGATTACCAGCAGGCTAAGTCCACACTAGGCATTGCTGTGACTGTATCTTTTGCAAATGCATCTAACCTAGCACTAAAAGCTGCCAGCAGACTAAGGTAGGCATGAGAGATGTGCAGAGCCCCCCACTGATGCTATTTTGTAAAACTAGTGGTAGCACTGTGTATAAAACTGTAAGGCTCCATCTATAGCAGTAATGAAACAGGCTAGACAGTTTTCCATAGCCTGAAGCAATGCAACATGGCCTGGCACATGTACACAAAGCCAAACTATTCTCCCTTGCCTCCAGGCATGACGGTCATGTCTGAACCACCCATTAGGAAAGGTCTGAGGCATCCAAACCTCTTTGTTTCCAGCAATATTGCTCGCTGGCATGGACTAAACCTGTGCCATGGAGCACTGTAACAATTAAATAATACACATGATAGCAGACCAGTGCCCTGGTCCTGTTCCACTTTCTAGTATTGAGACATAGCCTATGGGTAGTCTATGGCCTTCTAAAGCCTTTTAAAAGGCTCTCTGGGGCGTCACATTTTATCAGTTTTAGCTGCTTGCCCAAATGGGTCCTCAAACCTTGCCTGAGAAAAAAAGCAGTGATCTGCATCTCATAAATAGGTAAAGGGCTTCTTTCACTTGGAAACATTGAGCCATGAATATTTCTTATAGCATCACACATAAGCCACATCAAACAAACAAAGAAGAACCTATTCTATAAAACAGAACTAATAACCGTGGCTGCCTAGTCTGTGAGAGGATTTGGTAATGCGAAGGAAGAGGTAAATGGGATAATTTGGGGGAACAGTCCTGAGAGGATCCCGGGGCAAGGATGTTAACCTGATTCTTACAGCACAGACTTCTCATAATGATGAGCTAAGGCAGAGACATCCTCCCATTCACCCATCCTGTCCAGAGGATTTTGCAGGTTCCTCCCCAGATGCTTGTGTTAAACCCAGCTATGTTTCACAAAGGGCATCTTCCCTCTCTGTGATATTTAGTCATGCTGCTTTCTGGAAAAACACATTAAAGTTGTTGTGCATGTGTTTTTTTAATCACCATTTGTGACAGCATGGTCTGATAAGCTCTAAAAAGTTATATAGAAACCAAATAGAAAACCCAAAATATTTCTGAACTTTAAGCTTTCCGTATTTCATCAGATCAGAAATAAGTATGGACAATTCTCTCATTCTCCTGGCTTTATTGCTAACATACACATTTCAGCCTGGATTCAAAATTCACTGAATTTAAAAAGAGCTTCAACACAAAGAAAATGGCCTTGGCATCCTGACTGTTGACGTGAGCATTTTGAAAACCTCAACATCTGTGAAGCTGTGGGCTTCTTAGACATAGTGCTTAAGAGCAGTGAGAATAATAATAGAAAAACTATGTGCCTAATTGCATTTATTAAGGGTCAGCTCAGTTTTGAATCTACCTTTTGATTTCCACTGGAAAAAACTGTACAATTCAATTAGGATTTGATGATACCAGTGCTGATGCCACAGGCACAGCCCATATCCCCTCAGGAAGGGCAGTAGCTTCTCCGCTGAAAGGCCTGATGCACATTAGTGCAATGGTTTGTGGGCTGCTGAAAGCTTTTAAATTACATGTTTCCAGAGTAAGAGGGTATGCACGGAGAAAAAAAAAATCAGAAAATATTCCATCTGAAATAAATGGATCACCAGCTTCAATCTGAACTAAATTTCCTGCTGACCTGATATCCTGTAGACAGTGATTCCTGTTGCAGGGATCATGCTGCCCGCCAGCATAATCTAGTGCACACCTCCAAAACCACTCAGCCTTCCTCTGCATTCCCTGCAAACTCAGCCTCCTCCTCCTCCTGCTCCTCACCTTGCACTGCTTTTCTTCTGCTCTTGCGCTCCATGACCCAGGCAGCCCTCCAGCCAACAGCCATTACCTGGACACACACAGCCTCACCTCACGCTGGGAGACGGTGGAAAAGACCCATGGCCATGCACTGCAGAACCCTGGGGCGGCCATTTTGTGGGCAGCAGCTGTCGGCCTAAGATGGCGGCCATCTTGACACATGGGAACTGGGAAAACAGGCCACACATCCCTCTGTCCTCCCCAGAGGAGGAGACATCCAGAGGGCCATTTATATGAAAGGGAACTGAAGACACGTTTTGTGACATGATTAGTTGAAAATCGTGGAGTCACTTTCCTTTGCGAAGTGAACTCAGCCCATATCTCCCAAGGCTTCCCCGTCTCCAGGCATTGCCTTGTTGACCTGGAGCGGCAGCAGCGCCTCGCCCAGTGCAGAAGAAGCCAGCAGGGGCCAGGGGTGCTGGGGGCCGGAGAGCAGGCTGGAGCTGCGTGCAGGGGCGCGGTGGCATCTGGAGGCACAGGGATCCCATTCTGGGTGTGCTGTGTGTGGGATGAGCGTGGAGCCCGCGTTTGTCACAGAGTGAGGTCAGGCTGTGTGAATGTATGAGAAAAGCAGCCAGATCGAAAGTGGGATCTCTTTTGTGTGTTTCTCTCTCAGATTCCATACTCAGAGGGCAGGCTTTTAGAAGTGTGTATTTCAGATACAGAGAGATGGAAAATTGCAGTGCCGGAGGTTACACAGCTGCAAATTAAGTAAGAATCAGACACAAATCTCTAAATTGATGACAAGAAGAAGAATAGGAGAAAAGAGATGCTTAATGAAGTGAACATTTACCTTTTTAACACTGGTCTTGGACTGACTGGATTGTGGACGCAGGAGCAAGGTAAAAGTTACAGAAACAAATGATCTTGAGAATATCTTGATTTCTAAGAAAGGGTATTCCTTTGGGCAGGCATGATGTCAGACGGAGTGAACTTTAGGAGCAGATCCCTGAAATTAGCCCTGCTGAAAATTACTTGAAGAGGAAATTCAGCTGTGGTTTGAGAGCACAAGGACTTCTAGGAATTAATCTGATCTCCCAGCTCTGCTTGGCACCATGTCAGAAGGAGAGGAGCTGGGAGGTGAGCAGTCTTCGAGCTGAAGGTATCAGATGGAAGTTTTTTTTCTCCATTCTCTATGAGGCAGGCTGACTTGGGAAAGCACCATATTTAAAAGCAATAGTTTGTAACACAACTTTAACACATTTAAAATTAACCAAAAAAATCTGAACCTCACTGTTTTGTAACTATTCCTTGCAGTGTGACAAATACTGTTTCAATATTTGCATGTCCAGGCATCAGTAAACTTCTTGAAAAATAAGCCAAAAGCACTATTTTTGCACCTAAATTAGTGCCTTGCTTTTCACATATCCACATATTCAAGGTGCCCAGCCATCATCCTGACTCCAGAGAAAGCTCTTGGAAGCAAAACAAAAAGAGGAGGGGAGAGAGGAACAAAACAGATTGTGGAGCCAGATCCTGTTTTCTGATTATTTGGGCCCAACACAGTCGCCACACACCCAGGAGCTAGTAATAGGAAGCTCCAAATTGCACAAATGTCTTCCAGCTCTTTTTCCTGTAGAGCAGAGTACACAGAAATTGAGCAGCTGGCAGCAAACAAACATTTACTACCTTCTTGTTTGCAAAATGAATGCTGACACGCTCTCCTGCATCTGGGGGCAGCCTCAGCATGAGCAGAGCTGGGAAGGAGTACATCATGACATTAATTTTTTGGCAGAACAGGGAGTTACATCAAGGACACTGCCACACTACTTCAGAAGGGCATTCATTGCCCCCACAACTGTCTAAACTCCTTGTGCACAGAGAGCAGCTGCTAAAGGACTGCACAGCTAGTCCTGGAGCTTGCTCCCATTATGTTTCACCACAGAAAAAGAAGAAGCCCCAGCAGACTGGATGTTTTAGTGGTATGACATGACCAGGAGCCAAATGCCATATGTTTTCTGACTTCATTGTAATAAACGTTGGGGGCAGCAGACATGGCTTGTTACAAGTTCCTGAGGCACAAAAGCCTCGGGAAATTTAAAAAAGAAATTAAAATGGAGCCAAAAGGGAGAGCTAAGTGTGGTTTTGCATCCAAACTTCACTTACTCAGCATTTCTGTCACTGGGCCTTTGAGGACAGGAATCTGCTTCTCCACAGAGGCAAAGGTTTCAGTGCTGTGAAGAAGACACAGGCACGGATTTATTTTTTTCGTGTTAACTGAAACAGGGCATATCTATTAGAGGTGGTTTGTGAGGGCAAGAGCATTTGAATGTCACCTTTCATACCTCAAATTAGATGAATATCTGTTAGATTAGTAGTTAAACAGTATCAGAAGCAAGAAAGTGGCCTCAGGATCTGCAGTCATTATTCAATGAATTTGAACAATGAGGAGAGAGAAGGAGCTGACGGGGGGGGGGGCTTAAACTAATATAATCTGCTTTGTCTGGGACTGGCTGACTTGACTAACCAGAAGATGAAACACATGAAATGGAATTTATATAATGGAATAAATTCTGCTTATTTGCTGAGCCACAAGAGTTTTCATGTGGAAATTTAGGAAAATTCATATAAAAATATATAATACGCTATAATTTATTTTTTATAGAAAAACTGAACAGAAATGCTTTAAATAAATGCTATGAAAAGACATGCCGACTGCTGCCTTAAAAATAAGTTGAAATTAACTTAAACATATAAAAATTGTTTTAGAATGTTAGGACAGCCTAAAAAATACCCTTATGCATAGACAAATTCTGATATAATTTTAGTGTTGAGGATTGTGAGAGAGAAAGAGAGGAATTCCTAACAGAAGGGAATGAAAATCATCAAAGGATTTATATGTTAACAAACAGGATTTTACCAAAGATCATCTATTTCAGAGAAAAGCACCATCTGTCACCCCCATTGGAAAAAAAAGTCAGATTTTGGAGCTCCCTCTGCTGGAAGTAGTTACTTTCCTTTGGCTTTTCCCAGCGCACCTACCACAGAAAAAAACCCACCATCTTTTCAGCAATAAACTGCACGTTTCACATTACATGTGATATCAAGGAAGAGGAGATTTCTTTTCCCTCTACATGAGAAGAGCAAATGCATGTAAACCAGTACTGCTCGCTCTACAACTGGAAAAAAAATCACAAGCAGGATTTAAAGACTGACTGTACTGCCAGTGGGATTTTCTTTTGCTGTTTTTCATCTCTTTTTTGAACATGGGAATTCACACTTACAAAGCTTTCCCCACTACAACCCTTGTTCTACCTTTTTTTTTTTTTTTCCCCTCTCTACCAAATCAACAGGGAATCAGCAAATTACTCTTTAAAAATACAAAAGGGCATTCTCAATAACATCACTGCAGGAACAAGCCTTAAAGATTGTGCCAAATGCTGTATTACTCAGACATGCAGCAGAGCTGACACAGTTATGATAAGTTCACACCTAAAAATGTATCTGTAAGTGTAATTGGGCGGTGCCCCAAATGCCTGGTTTAGTTCTAGGTGCCCTGCAAGACTGACATTCTGGGGTGAGAGCTGGAGCACGTCAGAAGTGTGCCAGCTCAGGCAGGGTGCCATTTTAAACAGCCATCTTAGAATGGGACGAAGCATGAAGTGGAAGGAGATTTCTTCTTTACCAGCCATAACATGTATTTAAATGCCTTCCTCAAAGGGGTCTTTTGTCAGTTTTTATCAGTTCTGTCCTTTATTCTGCCAGCCTTTTGTCTGCAGACAGGCAAGGCCGCTGACTTCGGCTACTCAAGTGTATCGGCTGCTCTGCTCATAGTGCAATCTTTTAGTTCAGCGACTGCCTAACCAGGCTAGTGTGGAACATACTTGGCACAGCTCACTGGCAAGCCTGGATACGCACAACTTCACAGAGAGATTTTTAAAAAGATGGGTTCATCATCTGAGATCCAGCATATATAGATATGTATGCATTTCTATTAATACATAACGGATATAAACCCACAGTAGAAGACAGAAGAAGTGAAGGAGCATGCTTGGATATACATGTGGGGCGGGGGGGGGGGGGGGGAAGGGTGTGTGTGCTTTCAGAAGACAGATACGGGAGTGAAAAGAGCTATGTGAAGAGTCATAAAAGCACAGAATCATAGATTGAGGTTACGAGGCCAGCACTAAAGAAAGTGAAAAATTATAATGGGGCCACTGAGAAGGAATAAAATGTGGGACAGCAAAGGAAGGAAGAATGAACATCACAGGCCAGGGAGAAGAAGGACAGTATTGTAGCGACAAAGGGAGAATGCCACCACATCTCACAGATCTTTTTCTGAGAACTCCCCCCTCTTCCCCAGCATCAACCTACACAGAAAGGAACATGAGAAGTCACTTTTTTTTATTTCTCTAGACAGGCAAAAGACGTGTCTTATGTTTTCTGGCTTCTTGTTACTTTTCATCATTTGTTCCCTTAAGTACAAGCCCTCCCTTTTAACGTTAGGTTTAAATACTTTGCTGCAAATCTTAAAACTCTGCATGATAAATGTTGGCCATTATCATTACTCACTGCTATATTGTAGACATTGTTCAAGATGTAATGATACCAGAAGATCTAACCCGATGCCAGCAGTGGCACTGCTGCTACAAATTGAGAGAGAGTGGCTTAAATCAATACACTACTAAACAGACCACATTTCACTTTAATATTTATATTAGACTTTATATTTATATTTTAGTGACACTGGTTCTTTGAATATGAGATCATGTCTGATAACTTTTTTAGCTTTATTTAGTTTACTCTGTTCAAGACAAGTAGTAATAGGGATGTAATCTCCAGGACAGCTGTCAAACACTAAAATTTATTTATTGGATACAGTTACTTGACAGAGGATAGACTTCCAGAAGGGTCATATACCACTGCTTAAGGTTAGGGGTCAATGTGCATTAACTCTAGGAGTTTCATCCATTTATCCTTCCTCTCTCCTGAAGTATCAAATGCAAAAGAAATACTCAGCCTTTAAAAATGCCATACTGAGAATTAATCACAGGAGAAGAAGGAACTCTGTTAAGGAGAACAAGGTACATAAAGTGAGTCAGAAGAGAAGAGATCATTCTTCCCTTTAGGCAGGACTGATTCTCCCTGGAGCTTGATGGCATGCAAACTAACAATTGCTTCATGTCTTCAGGGTACTATTTTCACGGCTGCTGAGCTGGGTCCATTCTCAGGATCCCCTTGGATACAGCTGGTGGCTGCAGCTGTCAGCAGCTGCTTAGGCAGACTATAGCTTGCAGCACCACAGCAAGGCCAGGAGAAAGCCCTGTGGAACAAAAGGCTGCTGTTCTCAAACAGGTGTTTTTTTCCTAACCTCCTGTCCCCAAGTTCATTTTCCAAAATACAAGAAAGGTTCAGAGAGTTATATTTTTTTGCTGTTGCAAAAAAACTTCATTTGTTGCATGACATTTCCCATTACATCTGGCTTTGCTAGTTATTTTGCCCTGCCCTCCCTCTGGGTGGGATAGCACAGGAAACTGATCTGCAGCTTTAAGTGATGAACTGGGATTTAAACCCATAGAATCATGGGATGGTTTGGGTTCAAAGGGACTTAAAGATCAACTATTTCTAAGCCCCGTGCCATGGGCAGGGACACCTTGCACTAGACCAGGTTGCTCAAAGCCCTATCAAACCTGGTCTTGTGTGTGTGTAGATGTGTGGGGGACTGTATTCTCCTACTTTGCTGGTCGTGTTTATAAAAAAAAAATGTGGTTATTCTTCAGAGAGGCCATGGCTTGGGAAGTTCTGCTGATTGATACCGTTAGCTGTGCAAACTCCTAACAGATCAACTGTGCTGATTTTGGCTGGGATAGAATTCTTTTCTTCACACTGGCTGGTATGTGGCTATGTTTTGGATTTGTGCTGAACACAGGGTTGATAATATAGAGGTTATTTTTGTTATATTTTTGTTATTGCTGAGTAGTGCTTAAACAGAACCAAGGCCTTTTTGTACTGCCATGCTGGAGGGAAGTTGGGTGCATGGGAGGTTAGGAGGAGTCACAGCCAGGACAGGTGGCCCAAACTGACCAAAGGGATATTCCAGACCATATGACATCATGCTCAGTATATAAGAGGGGGGAAGAAGGAGAAAGGGGGGGAACATTATGAGTGATGGTGTTTGTCTTCCCAAGAAACCACTACGGTGGGTGCTGCTCACCTGGAGATGGCTGAATACCTGCCTGCCCATAGGAAACAGTAAATTAATTCCTTGGGGTTTTTTTGTTTGTGTGCACGGGTTTTACTTTCCCTATTAAATTGCCTTCATCTCAACCCACAAGTTTTCCAGCTTTTACCGTTCCAATTCTCTCCCTGATCCTGCTGTTGAGGGGAGTGAGCAAGCAGCTGTGTGGGGCTTGGTTGCTGGTTGGGGTTAAACCATGACATCAACTGAGGCCCACACAGTTAACACTTGAACTGCCATAGGATGCAAACAGATTGTGCAGTTCAATGGTAGATATTGTCGTTATCATGTCTGGGGGGTACATTCCTGGTAGTCACATCAAACAGCAAGAGCTGAAGTTGTCTTGTTTCTTGCCAACAATTCCTTTTCTGTATTGTGGATACTTGGAAGAAAAGGATATTTGCACACTGGATACTGACTAACAGAAATAAGGATTATACAGAAAGAGTGTGCCAATATGTGTGACAATAGGTGACAACAACTCTTTAAGGAAGTTGATATGGGACATATATATCAACAGCTTCTGTTTGATTACAAGTCATAGGAGACTACACAGTGTGGAACATACGTTGAAAGAAAACAGAGATGACCTTGGACAGCTCACATGAACTCAACCTGGTGTCTGCTGGCCTTTTAATTTTGGCAGGTTTACTTTCACACCAGTTCCATATGAAACATCTTGTTCCAAGAAGCTGAAAGAACATAGAGAAAAACATCTATTTTTACTCCAAACATTTTTTTTTCCCATCAACTCTCCAAAGCTTATTGTCTGAGGGAGCATAAACTCAGCCATGCCATCTAAAAATAAGCCCATACACAAAAATATTTAGTACCAGAAAATTAATGTATTTATTTAGTGCAGGAAGAGTATCATTCTTACTGATTCCATCAAACTTTTAAAACTAAACTTAGCTGGGTTTGAGTAACTTTTCCTTTCCAGTCTATTTTTTACAAGTTCTCCACTATTCTCTCTCCAGAAGATTGCCAGCCTTGTTAGAATGTTCTGCAACCTGAGCCAACAGAGGAAGCAAAAACTTTTCACATCCCAAGATATTATGGGATGCAGGGAAGGAAACAGGCTGCCCATGATCTCCCCTTACAATATCATGAACAAGAAGGTTCCTAGTTGGAGTCACTTTCCCCACAATGGGCTCATCAGAATTCAGCCATACTGGGGTGTCAAGGCTGTTTGACACTGTTAAGTGTCATATTTTCCTCTCCCAAAAGCAAAAAAAAATAATGGTGAACATGTCAGAGATTGTATAAGAATAATCTTAAGGATGAGTATTATTACTCAGGATCTCATTTTATGAGGGAGTGCTCTGCTCCCTATGTTACAGGAGCAATGCTTTCTTCTTTTGGAATAAAGATGAACTGGTATCCTGTGTACATGCTGATAACCTCAAAACACTTCAGGCTTTGAATCCTAGTTGCAAAGAAGATGTATTAGGTTTTGGGCCAGGTATGCTCTACAGAAGATCCCGCCCTCCTGATTTCACAGCTGAGTTCCTGACAGAAGATGCAGTGCTGCCCTCTGGGGATGCACCCAGATTTTTCCCATGGAAGTAAGCATATGGACCAGGGAAAAGGGATGGTGAATGTTAAAGTCTAAACAGGACAAAGGTGAGATACCTTTGGGGCATGCACCTAGACCCAGGGCATAGAAAATGCTCCCATGTCCCATAATTTAGACATAGCTGAAGGTACTTAATACCTGCAAATTCATGTTGCATGCACTTCAAAAATGTTCCTTCACATGATTTTTTGTATTCTTTATCTAGTCAGTTGTTATAAATTGCACAGAATGAGCAATCTAAATGCTTGCAGAATATCAGTTCTCAAAGCCACTACTTCCTTCAGCTTTTGCCTGGTCTTATAATTTAGATAATACAATAAATACTGTAATTCTAACTGCCACTTCATTTTCTGCATTCATTTCAGTATACTGGTTTTGATTAATTTAAAGCCCAGTGTCTCTGCTCCTGCTCTGTTCTAGCAAACAGACATTCCAGATCCAGAAAGAGTCAGTTAAATTTAGTAAACACTTAATGCTCATCTCCTGTACAATTTAAACTGACACACTGACCCAATTAGCTTTTTGGCATCACAAACAGTCAGTTTAGGGAGGGTGGTGGTTCTGCAGCAGTAATAGGAACCAGATATTTCTTGTATTGTTTGCCTGTTTTAGATGTCTCAAATAGAACAGTTAAGAGGCTCCAGCAGTGACAGTTTGGATGAAGAAGTAAAATTAAATTAGACAGAGTCTATCAGCAATATCAATCTGGGGACTCTGAGTTAATGAAGCAATTGTTTTTACTCAGTTTAGGTTAACTGATGCAAGTTGAGCATGCTAGGACTAAAAATAAAGATTTGATTTTTTTTTTAACAACTGGTTGATGTTTAGATTAAATCCCTGAAATGTCTTAATTAACTTGATAAGGTGCTTTTGATAATTCATCTTTTAAAATTAGTTAGAGTTAACATATCTATCACTTACCAACAAAGAATAACAAAGAAGGAACATAAGTTGGGAACATAATTTTAACTTGGGACTGTGTTTAAATAAAGCACACTATTTTACTCACATTCTCAAAAGAAACCATCTTGAGTTCTGAACAGTCAGCAGAAACAGAGTTCCTTGACTCAGAATGGAAAATGTTCAGTGGATGAAAAATGAACTGCTTAGACTCTGCAACTTGTGTGTCTTTACTTTGTATGAGGCACAGAGCTGGCAAATACACGACACAATGGGGTACCATACCTGTAGTTATATTCGTACTGGATTACCTCTGTATCTGTAGACACCTATGATACATGTGCTTCCCCCCTCATCAGAGGAAGGGTATCTCAGGAGTGACCCCAGTGGTGCACTGTCCTCTCCCAGGCTAATGTTTGTTTGTCTTTAAGACCTTCAGTCTCTCTGTGGTCACTGACTGCTAAAAGCACCTGCACCATGCTTTGCTCAGGTATGGGCTGGTGGGCAGGTCTGCAACGCTCCTGGATGTGACACAGAATCATAGGATCATTAAGGTTGGAAAAGACCTCCAAGATCATCAACTCCAACCTTTGAATGAATAGCACCCTATCAACTAGACCACAGAACTAAGTGCCACATCCAGTCATTTCTTGAACGCTTCCAGGGATGATAGCATTGTCCCTTCCCTGGGCAGCCCATTCCAATGCCTAAACCACCCTTTCAGTGAAGAAATTTTTCCTGATGTCCAATCTGAACCACCCCAAGAGTCTGTGCTGAAGTGTCAGATACAGGCAGGCTCCCTAGGCCCTGCTCCTGCTTTGGGCCACATTTGAGCACCCAAAACAGCAGGCACAGTTGGCTCCCAGCACAGCCTGAGATCCAGGCTCAACCAGCAGGGTAGAGGTGCCTGTCGGGAGGAGCTGCAAGCAAAGCTGTGAAGGCCCGCTGCTTAAGAAACTGTTGACTGATGTTACAAGCAATCGAGGATTGTATTACACAGAGATGCTGGAGTTCCAATTTACACCCAGTATTAGTGCATGACAGAAAGCCTTGATAATTCTGTTCCCAAATCCCATAGGTCCAGACCAGTCTTGGTGGTAAGCTGACTGTCATCACTATCAGGTGTGTTAGATAAGGGAGGGAGGGAACAAAGTGTCTGAATTCTGTGGAGTTTTAATCACTCTCCAAATAAGCATTTGAAAGGCGTGGAAGCATTAGGGTTAAATAGCACTCTCCTTAGTCAAAACATTCATGGGCTATTGGAAAGAGCTGGGGAGTGGTAGTTGCTTCATCAGAGACCAGGAGCAAAGAAACAGAAACATTACCAGATTGAGAAAGCATGATACTGTTGTCTTAATTTGGAAGAAGAGGGTTAGCAAAGGCATATGACAGAGGGAAGCTGGCAATACCACTTTAAAGATCAGAGAAACAGAAGAGACAGAAACCTCTAAAAGGTCTTTTTTGGCAGATCATTTAGGTAATTTCTGCTGTTATAGTGCTGGTCAAAGCTGTTTGTTTATAATTCAGAAACTTTTGTGGGTTGCTATCAGTAAAAGAGAATAAAACTTTTTTTTTTTTTTTCCCCTCCAGAGAGGGAAATGCCTCTGGCTCATTAAGCTAATGTTAATCAGCTTAATGCTCATGCCAATGCATAAGCATGCTATTGAGGAAAGGATGAGAAGTACCGAAGCTATCCTTGCCTTGGACACTGCTGACAAGGAACTTTAAATTGTGCAGCTCTCAGTGATAATACATTGTGCTGAGTGCGTATTTATTTTCTCTCCAGTTCCTTTTGCTGAAAGAAATAAAGGTAGAAGCACTCCATAGCTACATTAGAAGAGAGATCTGGAGAACACCTGACCAGCTCATTCCTCAGTCGTGCTGGTTTTCAGTCTGAGATTTTGACAGTAAAACAATTCCCAGTAACACTTCTCCTTGGCCAGGACAGTTCTTTACTCTGAGCTGAGGAAGGTGTAATGCCAAAAGGGTCCAGGTCTGTGTAAGTCTATGCCAGGGAGGTGTATTAAGTTTGCTGGCCAGATCACAGAACTATAGAATGGTTTGGGTTTGAAGTGACCTAAAGACCGTCTAGTTCCAATCCCTTGCCATGGGAAGGGACACCTTCCACTTAGACCAAGTTGCTTACAGCCCCATCCATGCTGGCCTTGGCCACTTCCAGGGATGGGGCATCCACAACTTCTCTGGGCAACCTGTTCCAGCGTGTCACCATCCTTGCAGTGAAGAATCTCTTCTTAATATCTAGTCTAAGCTTACCCTTTTTGGGTTTCAAGCATTCCTCCTTGCCCTACCACTACATGTCCTTGTATAAAGTTCCTCTCCAGTTCTCTTGCAGGCCCCCTTTAGGTTATTGGAAGAGGTTACTGGAAGGCTGCTATAAGGTCTCCCTGGAGCCTTCTTTTTCCTATGCTAAACAACCCCAATTCTTTCAGCCTGTCTCCACAGGAGAGGTGCTCCAGACCTTTAAGCATCTTTGTGGTCCTTCTCTGGACCTGCTCCAACAGGTCCAGAAGGCTGGAGGCAGTACTCCAGGTGGGGTCTCAGCAGAGTGGAGTAGAGGGGGAGAATCACCTCCCTCAACTGGCTGGCCATGCTGCTTTTTATGCAGCACATGAAGAAAGCACTCCATAGCTTATTCCATGTTCCATGCCCCTTCAGTGTCAGGCAGTCATCATATTGGACCTAATTCTAAAAATAAGAAAACCTGTTGTGACCCAGGCCAGGGCATTCTGTTGAGGTATCATATGTCTTAGTTTGGAAAAGAGCATTTAATGTCACAGTTTGTCTCTTCTTCATGGCTTACTGTTAAGTGCGATGGTTTCAGGTAACAAGGGCAACAGTGCTGACATATTAAGAAAGAGTTTGGCATATGATTTGATAACTGGAAATTTTTACAATTATGCTATGATTATTTCTTCCAAGAAACAGTGGTACTGCAGAGACCTTTTAAGTTACATTTTGAGCATGTCACAAGAGTACTCCTACCCAAGGAAATATGAAGTCATTTTGCTGTTGTTAATTCCTGGGACCAGCGAAGCAGCAGTGGAGACAGCCACAGTGTTCAGTGACTAAAGACCATTTCTCGCAACAGTAGGCTCCAAGGAAGTTTCCCACTGCAGAAAAAAATACAAATTTTGGAGCTCCCTCTGCTGGTTTTACAGCAACTTTCACTCAATCGCCTTTCTCTTTTCTCTGATTAGTTCATTATCACTTAAATAATTAATTTCAGGTATTATTGTAATTTAAAAAAGTTATTACATTGCTTATCAGAGCATGTGCCTGGGGTAGTTGATGTTACATTGGAGAAAAATCTGACATTCCTCTAACAAGCAGAGAAAATATTTCTTCTCCTAAGTTTAGTGTCAGGACTTGCAAATGCATAGTGCATGCATGTAAGTGTTTAGTGGAAGCATATGTTCCCATCACTCCATTTTTCTATGAATTCCTAATATGTGTGCACTCATGTGACTGCTTTTATACGTTAGAGTCTGCCTTACTAAGTACAAACAAGGTAGTAAACACTTGTGAAAACACTGCACAAAATAGCACAAGCACACACTGCCAAGAAACTAGGTACAGAGCTTTATACTCATCCTTTATACACCTTAATTAAACTGTTACAATCTTCTAGAATATCCCTCATTTTTCTGCAATGTATTTTCTTATTGTCACGTACATAAATGGCACTACAGGGTTTCAGTTTGCCATGCAATACAATCACATGGGTGTTTCAGATGCATATGTTAAAAACCAACCAAACAGTTGAGAGAACATGGGTATCAGAAACTGTGTGTCCAAGGTATTGCTCAAGTATCATTTTCTTTTTTTTTAAATCAAGTGGCTGACTTTGCTTATAACTCTATGGTTATAAATCCAAAATCTCAAAGATTAAAATAAACCTCTCCATTTTGACAGGCAGTGGCTCATCTCCTGTTGCTTTGCAGCAGGTATGCCATTACAGGTAGATTTGCAGAATAGCCTCCAAAGTGCATGGAATCAGAGACCTGAGCCTTTCTGAGACATGGTTTTGCCCTGTATGCAACAATCTCCCCTGCAAAAATTAGTTTTCTACTCCAGATTATGTTTGCAAAATAGCCTTAACTTTAAAAGGTGAAGTTTCATTATGCTCAAGTATTTTCTGAATGGATTAAAGGAATCTGAAAATAGATTGGAGAGCTTTTCATCCTGTTTTCTGTAGGGGAAAACCTACTGGTTTTACAGCTAAGCTGCAATAAATTCCAACCATCCTGAGGTCTGCACACCAACTGTAGCCTATGAAAAAATTTTAATAGAGGAGGTATGCAGCCCTCAATGAGGCTGATAAAATACTAATGGGAGAGCCATAATCTAATTACAGGAACAGCTGATTAAATCAAGATAGCACTTAACAAGATAATTCCAAATCATGATTTAGATTTTATCATCATTTCAGTGACACCACTGAGAGGTGATTAGAGATGGAAGTTTAACTTTCCACTTTTTAACAATTTCATTTACATTTTTTTAATCACTAATACGGAAAAAAACCCTTCTATTTTCTCTGAGTTCATTGAGAGAACAGTAAATTTTCTGTTCCAGTTTGCTTGAAGAAAAGGTATCTTTCAAAAGACTAGAAGGGTACTTCGTTCTGAATATTGATAACTGGATAATGGACCCATAAATACATGCTGCTGACCTGAATCTTGTGAAGGCCATTAGAAAATTATCCCACTGAAAATGTTCCTTCTGATTCTTGCAGAAACTGGAATGACCCTCTAGTGACTCTGAAGTTTTCAATCTTCCCAACATTTTATGGTATATTTAAAATGATTTGGGCTTTGGGCTTTGTTATTTATTTAAACAAGGAAAAGATCTTTCAGTGATGATATTAATCACTAACTTTAGAGTACAGCAGAGCTCTCAGATACCAAACACAGTAAAAAGTATTTTTTACTAAAAGAGTTTAATTGCCATAGCTTAGGGGGAATTTATCCTACCTCTGAATACTGAAGTATTCGAGATGGCAGTCAGCATTTCCTGTAGTTTTTAGCCTTTGTGTTTAGCATCACTGAGGTTTCTTGTGGTCATAGTTAGCTCTAGGTGTTTCTGAGATGAAAGCCAAGACTAGTTGCATCAGTATAGTACCAGTGAGACAGGAGTGCCAGCTGCAGCAAGGCTTCACTGCCACGGTCCTCAGCACAGACCTGCACACGCCTCCTTGCTTGTCAGTGCAGTGTCAATCCAGATCCGCAGGTTGGGATGGAGCACATCACTTAATGCTTGTGCTGATGTGTGAGTGGCTGTGTCAGCTGGCACCCCACACTGCTTTGGGTTCCTCTCCACTGCAAAATCCTCACCCTGATGAATTTTGGTGCTGTCAGTGGGTAGCACTCTCTCCTAAAAGCCAGCCTTCTTTTTCCAAAGTCAATTTGTGATCTAAAAGAACCTTTTAAAAAATCGTGGCTGTAATGCATGGACACCTTTGCATTCAATGACAAGCCTTTTTACATTTCCACATCTCCATGAAAGAGGGAATGGAGTAAAGCTGCTGTCCTACTACCAAATTGCTTCTCCTCTCTATGATGTTCTGACAGATTACTAGTCACTCTAAGCAAGTAGGTGCCTTGAATGAAGAAGGAAAAACAGTTCAGGACAAAGGCAAGTAACATTTCTGGAAAAATGTGGTGCACTCACCTAGTATTTGGCAATTCAGATGAGTAACATAAGGATACTGCTGAACACAAAAGATGATAACATCAGGGAACTTGCAGCTCCCACTGTTCTTCGCCCCTGCTTTCGGTTGCCAGGAGTACGGAGTTGAAGTAACATTGACAGAAGCAACAGGGTGATTTGGAACTTGGTGTCTGCTATTCAGAAGATGCCAAACACATTTTAAAAGATCATGATCACATAGGTTTTGCTTGTATGAGCTTTTCTGTTGGGGGATTGTGATGACACATCTTTCCTCACCTTTTTACATATGGTAACTATTTCACAACTATTGAGCTCAAGTTAGGAAGTGTTACTGATTGAAAAGTCACTGCTCCAAAGGACATGTCTTCCTAAAGTGCATTGCAATAATACATTTTATTTGTACAATAATATTTGCATTTTTAAACAATCTGTATTTGCATATATTACTGTGCATTTAGTTATAAAATTATATATAGACTTATTATGTGCAAAATTGTAATTATGCATATTTTTTCAGAATAATCAAACTTGATAAGAAACACATTTTCAGTCTTTTCTAAAATAGCTGTGCTCTTTAGTCAGTAAAGGACAATATTATTCCTTGGAAGTATTAACACTCTTCTGTCTTACAGGAAGGAAAGTATCGATAAGCAAAGACACACCAGATACCTAAGGGAGATGACATAATTAGTATTCATTATTAATGAAGCTATTGCCTCATTCACATGAAATACAGAGCACTTAATACTCGATTTACCTCATCTTCCCATCAATATACATTCCTTTTAGAATGTGATGTTATATGTCCTCACTTGGGAAATCTGTTCACATGGAATCCACTAATTAGAAGTTTCATTTCAGTTTGACTTTGCCTTGCCTTTGGCTGTAGCTCACTTGGTTTTGTAATCCCAGTGCACACCACATTATAATATCTAACACATTAATCTATGTATCTGACAATAATCAAAACTGCTGTCCTGAGAATAACAGGAACAACAAGCAAACTCAGCCATGTAGAGTTTTCTTCTGCTTACCAGTTACATAGAATGAGAAGCAGCATAGGGACTGGAGTAAGACTGGCTGGCAGTCAGCACAAGAACATGTTCAAGAAACATTTGAGTGATACTCTCAGGCACATGATGTGGCTCTTGGAGCAAATCCTGTGCAGGGCTAAGGGTTGGACCTGATGGTCCTTGTGGGTCCTTTCCAACTCAGTGTATTCTGTGATTCTGTGTTAGCAGAGTAGCTCTTACACATGGCTCATGGTCCCTCTTTCAGTTCCTCTTTTACCATGTTCTTTGTGGCATGTCTAAAATTTTCATACTGCTGGGAAGAACTGAAGGCTGGCTTTGTAAGATGTTTACATGGCAAGTGATTCCTATTAAAAGTTGTTTTACAAGCTTAAGAACCAGGTGTCCAGCCCAGAAATGCCTTAAATAGGATGGACAATACCTCTCAGGGGAGTTTGGAAGGGAGCTGCACTGACATGGCAGGACCAGGCAGTAACAACAGTCCCAAGTTTCAGAGAAAGAAGGCAACAAGGTCTGGGAGGAAGGGAAGGAGATGAGGAGGCACCTCAAAGGGAGATTAAGGAAGCAGTGTCAGCAGTCATAGACCATGTCTGGTAATGTCTGCCAATGCTCTGAAACAAAATTGGACTAAAAGGATATGAAGCACAGCTTTGTCCTCCTAAGTGCTGCAAGATCCTGAAAGGTAACAAATAACCACACTTCCCGCTGTCTCTAGGAAGAATTTCAGGTGATCCTGAAGGATCAGAACTGATTAAGTATAACTTCATAGTGTAACAGTTTGAATTAAAGAAGCAAAAAATATTAGAATAAAATTGGATATAAAATCCGCTGCTTTCTGCCTTACTGTGTTTTCATTTTGGGGAAATTTCACACAAACATTTATGGATTGCACTGTCTTAAATGTCACTTCTGCAGCAATGCTTCAGTGAACAGGTGACAAATACCAGATTGCTGTATGTATGTATGAGCATCCTGAAACTCATCTGCAAATGAGGTAGTCAGTATATGAAGAGATGTATTAAGGTGAAATTAAAAGATGGCTAAAAAAGATTAAAAAAATGAAGGAATTAAAAAAACCCCCTAAACCAACAGGTAAAGACCCCATCAGAGATCAGGAAATACCTTGTGGCTGTATAACCACGAACAGCTTTGTAGTTTGTCTTCACCTTATGAAGACTGTCATCAATAGCATCTAACCCAAAAACAAGCCCTGGGCATGGCTGATAGCCTGTTGCTGTAAATAGGAAGAAGAGAGGAAGACTCCTTGGAAAGCCTCTTTCAGCAGGACTTTCCAAATACAAGATGGGCCATCAGAGAGGTCTGTAAATCAACTAATGGTACATGTAACCACAGAGAACCACTACACACAGCTCCCCCTTCCCAAGTACTGGCAAATGAGAAGTGATTCAGGCACTAAGCAGGGATACCTCATGACAGTCTAAAATATCATCCCTGGGCTCCTAATTCCGAGGAGGGTCTCTTAAATCCAGTCTTGTTCTAGCCAAGGCTGTGCCTTTCCCTGCAAAAGTACCATGCAGCAGGGTAAAAAGAATTATGATGAAGCATTTTTTTTACCCAAAAATATAATTAAACAATACCTAATTACATTGTTGGGGTTTTTGCTTTCCACCTCCCTTTTGAGTCATCATCATGTCTGCATGGGCCGCTGAGGAGAACACTACTACAGGATGTGATCTTGTCCCACACTAACTTGATGAAATCTGGTTTCAGCCAAGGCAATGGAGTTGGGCCACTGAATATCTAGCAGCATTCCACTGCTGCTCACAAACGAGGGCCTAATCACACTACTAAACCAATGGCTTCCAAGGTTTGGTTCAACTGGGTTTTAAGACAGCAACAGCAATATATATATATTCACCTTCCATGAACACAGCTTAATAAAATACAAGTGTATTCAACAATAATAATTGTTTTGATAGATCACAGACTCAGAGGCAAGTGTTAAAAGATGGAGCTAACAACTCAGTGTCTGACCAGGAAGGCAAGCTGACAGGGAGTGACTCATCTGCCCACTGACAAAAGGGAAATTCATCTGTAGGTTAACCCAGCAAACTGTCGCTGCCATATTAGTTTAAATTATCCTGTCATTGGGCTATTGTAGCACTCCAAAAACAGTGAAACTTGGGATTATTTGTGGGAGAAGATGGTTTAAAAAGGGAAAAGTAAGAAGTTAGCCATGTTTCCTGCCAAGGCACTGATAAACGGCAGTGGTGAGGGAGAGAGTAAATCAGCAGCAGGTATCATTTTCTTATTACTGGGTGCTTCTCATTTATCCTAGATGCTCTGAATTTGTGCTATGAATCAGAAACAGTACCACAACAGTAGTATTTCCACTGGTCTGATTAAGTAAAGAATTATCTCAGCACAGCAGTACCTGCTCTTCCAAATTTATTCTTTGGTTATTTACCTCATACATACACTTTGGTGACTAGAACCTCTTTGCAGACAGTTTGAAAAAACAACATTGCTTTTCTTCTCATAACGTAGAAAAGACGGGCCTTTCTGAAAGCTCAGTAAAATGTCCCTGATGTCCCTGTGTGTCCTTTTCTTTGCTTCTAATTGGGAAACAAGGCCCGAGTGGTCTTACAGGCAGAGTGACCTCAGTGTGCCTGGAGTTTTCAATATCCTTCCTTGACTCTTTTGGGCTTTTGTTCCACTTCTCAGGTTACACAAAAGGGAGAGGCAGATCCCTCACATTTCAAAAACCTCTGTTCAATAAATAAGCATTGTTACACTTCATAAAGTAATGCAGTGACTACTTCTAGTCAGGGGAGTCTGAAGAGAAAACTTTCTTTTTACTGAAATACTATCTAACATATTGTCCCTCAAAAATGATTAATCATTAAGACACTACAAAAAATGATAGAATTCACTCTGCCTAAATTCTACCATCTAGGTTTAGATTTAGGTCACTAAAACATATCTAAGTGGTAGACAGCAACTCAGTCCTGCTCTTTCCAGGAAGTCTGGAAAGTCTCCAGGGCACTATCAAACTTGTCCTAATGTGCTCAGACATTGTTTTGAGCTTGACTTGCAACCTAGTAAAGACAGGTGCTAAAATGTGGGAGGTCTAAGGCTCTCAGATGTCCCCAGCAAGAAGTGCTTTGAACCTCTTTCATTTTCTTCTTTCTTCTACTCCCAAATATCCCAAGTGAGACTACTCACTACCATTTCTTCTTGAAGGGGCCAATTCACAACCAAGAACATGAGAGGGATGAAGACACAAGAGTGAAATTATAATTACACTGCAGCTTACACAAGTCTCACTGATTTAAGCTTTAGCTGTTGAGTACTCAGGACACCTGTAAACCAGGCAAAAAAAGTCAATCAGCCTCCCACAAAAGAATGTTTAGGAAAAGGTCCTTCAGTTCTTGGGAGCAGCTTGTCACATAACCCTATACTATAAATTACATAAGATGAGGCCCTAGCTACTGTTCTATAGGGATGTGATAAATAAAACAGTACTTCTAGCACAGGTAGATGAAATTTCTCTTGACTAATTTATCATTTTACATGGTAAAAAAGCTCATGATGCTTGAATGGGATCCAGTAGCTATGTTCTGGCTTTGCACTGGCCAGCTAGTAACATCCATCAAACCAAAAGGCTAGCAAAGAGGATTTCTTATTGTAAATGAGGCCACCATGCAAGAGGTTGATGCAAAAAATACATGTAGGAAGGCCACCATAAATGTTAATAGCTCCAATATTCTTGACCCTTCTCAAGTTTCAGTGTAGACACAGCATCTTGTAGGAAACTTCTGATTTTCACTGGCAGTAGGTCATGGGTGCATGTCCCCCTCGCCCTGGCATAGGTGTTGGTGAGAAGGAACATGTGCTTTGGGAGGGAGGTGGATAAATTCCACTTGTTTTGCTTGATGTCATGTTTCCAGTGGAGGAACTACCACACGAGCAGTCTGGACAGCAATGTTTCTGTCTTTTTCCCAAACTCTTACAGGTAAGCCAACTACTATCCCTACTATTCTTGTATCACTCCGAAGTACTCCTCAAGGCCTCACACTCCCTCAGTTCTCTCAAATTTTGCACTATTTTAACTTACCTGGTTTCAAGGGAGCTACTTCTAAGCAAATCAACAGAGAATCCGATCTTTGTGCTATCAAGTCTCTCAAAGGATTTACTGTGCTGTAAGCAACCACTCTATTCTCTGTTTACCCTGGAGGTAATAACAAAAATATTCCGTGGAGAATTAAAATAGAGAAAAAACATACGAGGCAAGTCACTAAAAGAAAATTACGGCTTACCTTTCTCTGTAAACATGTAATGCATTAATAGATTAATTTCCCATTAGACAAATGACATAGCATGCTACAGAAGATGAACTGCATATAAGATGCAGTAAAACTCAAATCACAGTTAAAATATCCAAGTAAACATTATCTGAATCAGAACCAAGCTGCACTAGGGAAGCTCTTCACCATGGTGCTATGCTTGCAGTGTAGTTTATATGCCAGGGCTTACTGACTGCATTAAAGTTACCCTGGTTACTGAGGATTCCCGTTCAATCACCTGAAATTTGTTGTCTCTGCAGCAGAGAACTGTGTGTTTATTACAGAGTTGGGTTTTGATAAAATGACCCAGAATACAAACACAGATATCTGAATATCAGTGTATTTAAAATTGAAATTAAAAAACAGAAACAAAAATCTCTTGATCTGTGTCTTCAATATTAGACATGTTATAAGGAGCATAGTAATCAAAGATGCAGCAAAATTGTCATGATCATGATAATATGGAAATACTTACCATAGCATGATGATAAATGACAATATTGGAAACTATGTTGAGACAAATAGCATATATAGATGAACAAAATATAATTATTTACAGCTTTAGCATCGTTTTTCTAAAGCAGCATAGTCATTTGGAAGGACAATCTGAATCATGTGTAATTCTAACCATTACATGAAATAAAAGATAAAGTCAATCAAGCCTGCTCTTCTGCAAGATCATTCACTCTGGAAACATGAACATAACCACACAAATCTTCAGGTTTCATCAGGTCAATCAAAACAGTCACTAAGATAAATAATCTCTGGAAGAGTTTAGAAAACTGAAAGCCACATCAGGCCTGCAGTACACACAGTTGTTAGCTTATGTAAAGTATATGGCCCTTAAAGAACGTATGTTCATTGGTGTCAGCTCAGGTCCAGGATGATTCTATGAAGTAGTTTGTAAACCACAGATAGAAGGGTGAAGATTCAGAAGAACTGCATGTTAAGTACTTGGGAAGATAAACATGTTACGAGCTTGGATTTCTCCTAACCTCTTCATCCCAATCAAAATCTAATGTAGCATCATCAAGCTCTGCTATTGAGAAGAGAGATTTCTTTGTTATCACACTGGCTTTACCAGCATTTCCCAACGCAAAACTCTTCCTTCTGCTAGGATTGCTCATGTGCACCTTCAGTGATGTACTATGGCTTTCCTTATTAGTGTCAGTCCTAATGGCAGGTGAGGTTTCTGATTTTGACTCAGGACGTGACACAAAGGAGAAAGTTGACAGCTTGGCTAACGTGCTGGAGCGCACCTTCCCTGTGCTTGGACCACCAGGTGTCTCCTCTCCTTCCCTTTTCTTCTCAGTGGGTGACACAGCATCAAAACTGACATCACAGCATACTGCTGCACTTCTTCTGATTTCTTTCCCTAAAGCCTGTCTCTCCCGCTCTTCTTTCCCTTTATTATCACTTGATCGTTTTTCCAAACTACATTTTCCTAAATGAGTCAATGCCATCTTGCCTTCCTCACGGGGGCAGCATTCTTCTGGCACCTGCCCTCCCTGAAGCTGCTCCCCTGGCTTACAAATGGTTTCACTGTGAAAAAGAGAAACTTCATTTTTCTTCTTTGAAGAATGATCAAGTTTTGTCCTTGGTCTGAAAGAAAATTTAGCCAGTTTAGCAGCTGGGGGACTTTCACTGTCGAGGATTTCTGGCTCATGGGAACTTACTACATTTGTTTCCTTCACTGCTTGACCTTTACCTCGTTTTCTCAGGGAAATTGTTGCACTTTTTGCTGCTGGAGATATACTGCTCTCTGCTTCCCCTAGCACAGAATCTGCATCACTTGAAAGATTTGACAGGCCAGAGGCAGGTAATACTGAAGGAAGGGCCTTTGCCTCAGGGTCCTGTGTACTTGTAAAGAATCCATGTGATTTCTCCGTGTGCAGCCTCTGCCACCTTTTAGAAGCATGTTGTGTAATAACCGAATCCTGCACACTAGCACTGATGGGTGATGCTGGGTCTGGAATATTAACTTCTGAAGAAGAACAGTTGTGTTCTTCAGTCCTTTTCCTGCTTAACTTAGAAAGTTTGTCCTGTTTCAAAGGAGCATGCAGATCCACAGTTGCTGGTGACTCTCTTATTCCATTTCCCTTCGTTGGTATTGAAGCACATCTTTCTTCAGAACAGGTTTTTTTACGTGGGGTTTTTGAAGCCAAGTTATTTGGAGATATCTTGGGCACTGGAGACTTCTTCTGGGAAGTTTCTTCAGCATCAACGCTGCGTTCTTCCAGGCTGTCAAACCATGCCAGGCTGTTGGTATTTTTGTTGTTACCGTGTGCTTGGTTGCTCAAGGTTTCTGGATGAATATCGCTGTCACAGCTGCCTTCAGGCAAAGGTAGCTGTGGCTCAGAGTTATGCTCTTGTTGCTTTGAAGGTTCTGACTGAGACCTTTGCTTTGACTGTCCAAACACATCCCCGTTCAAGCATCTTGTGGTAGCACTGAAACTTGTCTCTTCAGGCTGCAGCTGGCATGAATTTTCCATTTGCAATCTATAAAGTGGAAAAAAAAGAGGCCATAGTAAATTAGTTTTCTTTCTTTTCCTTTCTTCATTGCAGTAGTGATACTTAATAGGTATGACTGGTGGAAAGCTACAAATAATGTAGGCCACAAAAGTATAGTACTAATTTTCACATATAGCTACAAAAGCTGGTGTTGCAGTCTGTGATCTTTCAGCACCTTTAACAGTAAGCGGCAGAATTTAGTGTCCCCAATAGATAGACGGACAAAGGAAGCAACCAGCTAAACTGCATTTCCTTAGTAAACCAAACAGAAAAAAATAAAAACTAAACAAACAGCTTTGCACTGCTTACAATCATTGCTAAAGTCCCTCAGGATTTTACATATTCTGTAAATCTATCTTCTAGAACAGGAACCTAATTAAATTTTATCCTGAGCCAGACGAAGCCTCACACGAGTTACTGGAATGGAAAATCCAGGTATTACTTGAACAGTGGTTGTTGGATTTCTCTCATAATCACTATGTACTCAACATGTCAAAAACTCCACATGATAGAGTGAAAGCATCTCAGATCACTTATAAAACTTAATTATGGCTGTCTGTGGCTATCAATATTCACAGGGCCCTCCAAAACAAGAGAAGTGCTAGAATGAGGGTTCCCTCCAATCTCAGTATAGCTGATATTCTGTCTATTGTAATTACACATACAACTTCCAAGGGAGACAGCATTCTGTTTTTTGCTAAATAGTGATACCAACTGTGAGCAAAAAGCAGCCACATTCCATCCCAAAAGTGACTACATTTGTCTAGGAGAAATGATTCTTATGTATTATAAACAGTTTCTCTGCTAGATGAGAGAGAAAACATTATACTGACAAGTATGATTTAGAATAATTATCATAATTGTTTACTAACAGGTTTATTCTTAATTTTTGAAGGGAACTAGAAGTTCTACAAGTCATCAAGAATGGATCAGAGATATCTGCTTTTTTTATTGAAATATAGCCTAGGGAGAATGCATGGAACAAGTCTTCCAGTACAGAATAGGTTGTTTTAAAGAGGACATTAATTTAGTATTCCCTAAGCTGCTTAAGAGACAGAAGAAGAAATCAGCTTAATTTGCAGCACAGGGGATTCAATGAGATATTGGGAAAACCTTTATGAGCATTAGGTGGAGCAATCATGGAACAGACTATACAGTGGCAATAGAAAATCCTCATCATTAGAAGGGCTTCAGAACAGATAACATGAGCCCCTGTCAGGAAGGTCAAATGCAGACTTGATCCTGTCTTTGTATTTGATCTCCCATCCCATCCTAAATTTCTGTGATCCCTTGTGAACACCTCTGTTTTAAAACTAGTTTTTGTCTGTCTGTGGAATATATCCCACTTTCATCTGCTTTTGTTGACTCTACGGTTAGTGAACATATCATTACTATGACTTACAAAATAAGTCTCAGAAGTATTTAAAAGAAAAGTGAGGTCTCCCAGTTGTTTCCATTAACTTCAACAACATTAATCATTTATCTTCCTTTAACTACATAAATCGTTTATCTTCCTTTAACAACAAGAAAGTACAAGTTTCCTTAGAGTCTAATCTCATTTCAGGAAACAAATGTTAATTTTTTTGGTTTTTATTTCCTTCCAATCCTACTGTTTTTCTCTCAGGCTCAGTACGTTAATAGATTTCTATTAAAAACAGCAAATAGACTTTCCAACGATTATTGCAGTGAGCTGGAAACTAGAGATGGGACAAGTGAAAATTCCAGCATGTCAAAAAAGAGAAATCACTCAAAAGAACAGAATTTTGATTCAGGCTTACATTTTCCCTTAGCAGAAAGGGAAGGATCCCAACAAGCCCAACACAAAAGAAGGCTTAAAAAAATCATGAAGCAGATCTGCTGTATTTTACCAAGCAAGCAACAAAAGGTTATATAAAATTATTTACTCAGCTACAGAATCTGGCTCTAAGAAGCTCTGCTGAAATTTATCTGAGCATAGTATTGAGACATGAGTTGAGAACTGATTAAAATGCTCTTAAAATATTTGTAAATTCCATAACCCAAAGGGAAAAATGATCTTGTGATGATCTCAGAGTGCTACTTCAAAACAATCTCTGATTATCCATGTCTTCTAAAGAACAAGTCCCTTCCCAATGCCAGGCACTAATTTTAGACCCTCTCCAAATATGATTGTGAAACAAATTCTTTTTCACTTCTGAATTAGTTTGTTGCTTTGTATAGACCTGTCAAGTCTTTGTAGCTCTTTGTGCAGAAGATCTTGCAGCTCCAGCCGCTCCAATATGAGTTCACACTGTGTCCGGTACTGCGCCATTGGATTTTCGGGAAATGAGGTGTGTAAGGCATTGATGCCTCCAAGAAGTGCACCCCCCTATGTCAACAAAAAGATTAAAAAAAATAAATAAATAGGAAACTACGTTTATTATTCAGCACCAAATTAACACAGCAGAGACCATTTTATCCAAAATTCTTCCTTAGATATTTTAAAGCTTAAGGTAAAAATATTTGCTAATTGTATCCACATAAATAATCCTGTTAGGTCTGCTCACATGGGCAAAGTTGCTCATACACATAAAGCAAATATATTTTTTTTCTGGAGAAGAAATCCATTTCTGAAGAAAACCTTTTGCATGCTACTTCAATCCTTTTTTAATAAAACAAAGAAATCTCTTCCTTCAAAAAAGAAACTGTTCCAGTGAATCATTTCTACTTTCCAGGAGGAAAGTAAAATTTGACCTTAAATAGCAGAGCTCAAGTTTGCAGATTCCTAGCAAAAATGAACGCATTTGCCTACTTGCTCACAAGAAGTGAAGAGTTGAACAAATACGGTGAGCATACCAACTACTCCCAGGTAGTCTTTTACAGTCATAATTCAGGCAAATTTCTCACTGACTCTTACTAGACAGATGCTTGTAATGCAAACTGCAGCCCTTGAGGGCAGGCCTGTATAAAAATGAGAGAGTGAGCCACCGTTAAAACAATTCTTTTGCTTTTACTCGTGCTGATGAGGTAGAGAGATGCACAGACGACATACCATTATATGCATACATTTCACTTTTTGATCTCTTACCAAAAACAAAAAAAGAAAATTAGTATTTCAGAGTTCTTATATCCAAAACCATATTGCTTTGAAATCACTGTCCCATCAAATTCCCATCTAGTTAATTACAGGTTTAATTACAGTTAATGAACACTTATGTGATATCTTCTG
Organism: Pyrocephalus nanus; assembly: GCA_038380795.1. Lineage (NCBI taxonomy): Eukaryota > Metazoa > Chordata > Aves > Passeriformes > Tyrannidae > Pyrocephalus > Pyrocephalus nanus. Next base: position 50,179,052 of record CM076260.1, read on the forward strand.
CTGTTTCAACAGCTTCACATATTAACTTACATGCAGTGCTGTCATTGGAAAGCTGAGCTCTTCCAAACAGTGCAAGACAAATTGCAGCAGACAGCTAAATAATTTTTCCTGCTTAATAAGGTCAGGCCTTGTAGTATTTTTGAGATAAATTCCATTTGCAACGTTGTGCAGTAGATTATCTGTGGCACAAACTGCAATTAGTCTCCCAAGAGAGATCACAAGGGCCTACCTGCCATATGTGACTTTGTGCATCTATCCCGAAGAGCTTTGTCTCCAAAAAGGAGCATATCTACTCCTGCAAAGGTCTTTCAGGTCCATTGAGCTAATGGGTGCTATATAAAACTGTTTTAATTTGAATATATTCCTATCAGCCTATACAGAAACATAGGAAATGCCATTTTGGATCAGACCAGTCAGCTGTGCAGTGGAGTACACCATCTCTGACAGAGCCAAACCAAATATTTCAGATGTGCTAAAAGCTCCTACGCATAAAACTTTGGATAATCTGCTTATGGTAATTTTTTCCTACTCCAAAGCATGAGGGTTTATTTCTCTTAAAAATATTCTATCTGAAGTAATAGTGTCTATATTATTTTCCACATTTCTACTAAAAAAAAGTCCCTTCTATCTAATTTTAAATGTGCTGCTTTTTCAACATCCTAACAATGTTAGATTAAACTAAAATCTAGCCTTCCACATTTATTCAACGCCTTTTTACATAGGAGCATTACATAAATCCACATTATAACTGGAATGCACAATTTTCAGTGCAACCAGTTACGGAATTCGAAGGTTTCTCAGAGTAAAATTAGTCTTCTACAAGTTCCGAGTTTTGCTATTACCACCAACATAGTTTAAAATGATTTAATGGCAAAATAAAGTGTAGGTCTTGGCAATTGTTCGGACTTGCTTCAAAAAATTATTAGGTTCTCTGATACCTAGTTAATTAGTGACTACATAACATCATGGAGAAAAAAAACCATCAGAGGCTATAAAACACAGAATTTATGGCTCAAAAGGTCTTTAAAATGTAGATTACCAAAACTCAATAGTATGCCAAAACTTCACTTAAGACTGTGAAGTCTATAAAAAAAGGTATCAGGCCTTTATTGCTAATCCAGATTTTTCAGTATAATCTCTGCTTACAGATTTTAACAATCAAGATGGACTAAAAAAGACTTGTCGAGGTTTCTGATGACCTGCTTTCCATGAGTCTATAAAACCCTTTCCAAAGAGATGAAGGTAGCTGGCTCACATCTACGTGAAAAACTGAATCCCTTAAATGGGATTGCAATGGCAATGTCTACAAGAAACCTTACCTGCATAGAAGATTCCATCACTGATACCACAGTTACAGCATCTTCCAAAGTCACAGTATCCCTAAACATCAACCGGGCGTGAGCTATCAAAAAAAAATGGGTGCAAGCGTCACCAAAGTCAAAAACCTTTTTTTTGTACTAGAAGGAACAAGATATTTCTTCAAATATCTTCAGCTCTTCAAACACTTGGACATGGACATAACTTAAACATGATAATTTTGATTTTAGGGTCAATTTCAACAGGAATGAAAAGGCTTAGTTTTTCTAGTAAACGCTGTGGTGTGACTTTCAAATTACAGTTACACTGACTGTTTGAATAAAGATGCTCAAAATTCTACAACTAAAAAATGTAAAGTTCAGATATCACTACAGAGACTGTGATATGAAACATCTCTATATAGGTACAAGTCATCACCATAAAGTAAAAAAATAAAGTCTACTTTTCATCACAGGTTAGAAAAAACTCGATTTCCTCTACACTGGTCTGTATTGCAAATTCAGCATTATTTAAAATGCTTTCCTCTACACCAACTTTATTTTTTCTTCCTTCTCTTTTTTTAAGTTAGCAAAACAAAACTGAATTTTTGTAAATAGATATAATGAAAATAATTTACCGCATGAAGCCTTTTCCTTGATTGGTCATGGAAACACACTCAGGTCTTACTCATCAAGAGAAAAGCAGATTAATTAATACTATCTACATAACAGTTTAAAAGAACAAAATATTACTAAAAGCTCCAATCACATGAACTGATAAGAATGGAAGAAAAACTGAATGTGAAAATTACATGTGACTCCCTAAAAGTTAGGAATGTCTTTCACTTAAATGGAGAACAAGATATAAACATCTGAAACAGGAAGTACTATATTGTCATTTATGATTGTTAAACAAAATACAGTACATTATTTTAAATTCATCACAAAAACATTTGATATGCCATTTTATAAAATAAAATCATGTTAAGAGAGAAACCTACTGCTTCCTTTGTTTTTGTTCTTATAAATGACATATGATTTGAACTCAGAGTTGGAAATGCTGTAGTTATACTGCAAAATACAGACTTGATTACTGATACTTATGGAAACAAAAAACATGCTATGTTTATGTTAAAATAATTTTGGGATAGAAGTAAATATTTGACTCAAATGAAGCCAAGTAAATCCTGAGATTGCCTTTCATACAGCCACATAATTTCTGAGATTTTTCTCTTAATTATGATTTCTTCCAGTGGTTTAGGTGTTTATTATGCGTGCGAGAATGTCAAAACTAAAACTGGCTTTGATAATCTAAACGTAACACCCTTTCCCACATTCAAAATCTCCAACTCACAGTCTCTTAGATTAGAAAGATAAAACAATGCAACAACAACCTCTACAGAAAAGCTGCTATTCTGCTCACAAGCTATAATTATACTCCTGTTCTACTCATTTCATAAAGGTTAACTGTTAGCCTAAAAATAAAGATGCCAGGGCCTTACCCTCTGCAAGGCGTATCAAACTCTCCAACAAGCGGATGGTGGTCCGGGCAGCGTTCCTGCAGTCGCTCTGACGCTGCATTTGATAGTAGCGTGCAAGGATCAGGTTGCTCTCATCAGACATTTTTGGCTGTATGCTTTTTATAAGGCAGAAGTAGGTTTTCATCTTTTCCATGCTCCAGAGCTTTTCTGATTTGCTTGGGCAACCTGCATTAGAACTGCTTTGTCAGTAATTCTATAACAACAGACATCACGTTTCTTCCTAAAAATTCCTGTTAAATAGACAGGTTACTATAAAAGACACATTCCTGTACTTTTGGGGCACACTGGCGGGTCTATACACTAGTCCTCAAGGACTTGGTCAAATTCCAGTGCAGAATTTTACAGCATCCAATCCCTCTCCTATCAAAATCCACAGTAAAGCCTCCAGTAATTTCAGCAGAACTACTCATTCAGCCTCACTGCCCACCAGATGGTACAGACAGTACCAAGTGCTCTGGAATTCTTTAAAATGAAAAATCCTGCACGAGTGTATGTACCTCCTTTGGCTGTTTTACCTACCTTGTAGGAACCAAAAGCTACTTGCCATATTCTGAACACTTTTTGTAGAGAAATACTTTAGAAAGAGAAGGAAGCTAGCTGCAGAAGTTTCCTCTAATCACTTCTTCCGCAATGGGGATCAAACTCATGTTCCTGAAGTGGATGGGGAAGGGGCTGGTTAAAATCAAATCACACCGCCTTCCCTAAGTCCAGAGCCCAAAGCTCCACAATGGGAACACTATTGTTCATTCTTTGCACCCTGCAGCACATGCAGCTCTGATCTGTTCTGCCTGAATTAGGTTTCCCATTAATAGCAAGTACAATTGCATGGAGCGTAGGGTCTGCAGATCACACAATGTAAAGGCGTGAGATGGAAACCATCCACTTACCGAGCAGCCTGGGCTGAAATTTCTTGTAAATAATCACAGAGTAAAAGCATAGTGTTCTCAGCTCACCCCTCCTAATTAATCAGGAATTTCTATCTTAGTCCTATGTGAAAAACAACCATACTGCAGAAAACCACCGTAAAAAAAATTTATTCACTGATCAGTATGAAAGACTCAAGAATAACAAACTAAAAGGTAGGGAAATAAAAAAAAAAAAAACCAAGAAAAAACAAAACAAGAACCATCCAAACGAAAAACACTTTATAATTTAAAAAGACTACTCTTACCTTTATTTTGCAAGATGAAGGATGAAATGATGCGGTCCCATTCCTCATTCTTTGTATCTAACAATACTAAGACCAGGTCAAATCTGCTCAGCAGGGGACTGCCAAGAGCTATGTTGACAGACACAGACTCATTAGGGTCATAATGGCCTTTTGGGTTTGTTGCTGCCAGAATAGTTGTCCTTGTATTAAGCTTGCACACCAAGCTAGAGAAAAGTGTGGTGAACATTATGTTTGAATTAAATTGGTAGGGAAAATAATTTCAAAGTGTTTAAAAATTTTCATGTTTCTAAGCAATAAAGAGCATACTTTTTCTTGAAAGACCATAAGACCTAAACAAGGTACACATTGTATTATTGTATTAATTTTTATTATATGTACAGCTTTTCTCAGTAGGAGAGTAATAACTAGACAGACAGTGATCAGAATACCAAAAGTAACTGACTAATATTGCCACAAGTAATCTCTATATACAGCTAGGTCCTTAAATAGTGAAAACCAACATTACTTTTCAGATAATAAAATAAAATGTAACATACATATATGTTTTATTCCTACGTGTAAGCATGAATATGAACCCAAGCAAACAATGATGGCAGCCATTTTCCTCTCTTAACCATGATGCCTTAGCATGTGCTTGTAGATGTGTGGAGATATTATTTTTATCCTAGTAGCCTAAATGCACTCTTTTTGGTTAAGGCAGCAGCAGAAGCATTCTAACTTTGGTTTGTCTCTGAGCTATTTCTAGTCAGCTCCTGAGTAACTGCAGCCTCATGTCCAAAGTTCTTCCGTAACTGAGAGGAAGGACCACAGATCTTCCACTAGCTTACACCCAACAGGAGAAAATACTTATCTTCCATGAACCAAAATAAGACCTAAATTAACAAGGTGCTTAACTTATTTGTGCTAAGTTACTACTCAAAAAATCCTCATTATATGTAGTCCTTAAAAGTGAGCAACTGAGGCTACATGTGCAAGTTAGCAAACAGTGTTTGGGGTCTACAAAACTCAACTGACTGCAACAAGGAACCTAGCTAAAATATGTCACTGTCTTACTAAGGAGACAGGACCAGATTGATTCCAAATATTTGTGCCCAGCTGAATTATTGGCAAAGGCTAGTAATCACCCAGGTGAGACTGACATCTCTTGACTGGTGTATGCCAAAGAGGGTGGAAACACTTAAAATAAGGAAAGGACATGATCAGTTAGAGAAGCCAAGGTAAGATAGGAGCAAGAGCTGAGCTGAAGGCAACATGAAGGAATATGGAAAGGATGATTCCTTTTGAGTGGCAGGGATTGCAGCAATACCAGCAAGGAAATTTGGGCCTGGACAAGACCTGCATATGACTGAGAGAATGACATAGGAGCTCAAAGATCCAAGTGGTGGGCAGGGGTGTGTGTGTGTGGGAACAGCAGATCTGAACATACAGTACTTTGAAAAAAGAGAGGGAGGAACTAAAAGTAAGCAGGAGTTTATGCCACACCCAACACATACAATTCAGCAGCCTGGAAATCTCTTCATCTGCTTTTGTTGCCATGCAGTATTAGTGGGCTTGACAGGACAAGAGGACATAACCTCAAGCTGTGCCAGGGAAGGTTCAGGTTGGATATAAGGAAAAATTTCTTCACTGAAAAGGTGGTCAAGCATTGGAATGGGCTGCCCAAGGAGGTGATGGAGTCATCATCCCTGAAAGTGTTCAAGCAATGACTGGACATGGCACTTTATGCTATGATCCAGTTGATACAGTGGTGATCAGTCAAAGCTTGGACTCTATGATCTTAGATGTCTTTTCCAACCTAATTGATTCTATGATTCTATGATGTTGGTGAAATGAAGTCCCACTTTCTGAGATGTAACGAAAAAAGTTACTAAGTTCTTCATTTCACAGACGATTAGTGAGACCACTTGCAGCAAAGGACAAGGAAAAGAACACCAAGTCTTCTTAGGAAAGTGCCTGGCCTAAAGTGGTAGATTGAAAAATCAGCAGTGAAGAGGGTATGTATTTATTCTGATCGCTTGCAATCTCTGGTCCAGTGCACTGTCCTTGGAAATGCTGACTCATCTAGTGTAAGAATACTGCTGAGAACTAAACTAGGTACAACAAATAAAACACATATATTTAATCAGCATGACAAACCTTGTAAGTACAAGAGAAATATCCTATACTGTTTTATCACATATGTTAACATGACACTTACCCTGCCTTTGCAACACTGATGGTTTGTTGCTCCATTGCCTCATGGATACTGGTTCTGTCATGCTCTTTGATACTGTTGAACTCATCAATGCAACAGAGGCCTCCATCTGCAAGCACCAGTGCTCCAGCTTCCAAATTCCACTCCCCAAAGTCCTTCACAGCAGTCACTGTCAAGCCTGAAGAATCAGTTACTTTAGTCAGTCTTTTCCTTAAAATGCAGGAGTGCACTTGAGTGAAAGAAAGTGATCCAGCACACTGGGTTGTGCCATGGACAGAAGGCAGAGCAGCAGGGCAGCTCCACCACATACCTCTACCATGTAACTCACTTTAGAGCTACTGGTAAGCAATACCACTGGTGTTGTGGCAGGTTAGCCAGGAGCTGTGGAGCAGATTCTTTTTGATTGTGACTTGTTTTAGGATTTTGTTAAATGAACAAAAGAGATTAGGGTATGAAGACTAGGTCTGCCAGATCATATTGAAAACTAGGGCAAATGCAAAGATTGCAAAATTATGCAGTGGACCCATTCAGATCCTTCTCCTCCTCAACTCCTAAAACAGATAAAATTTTGGAGCTGCAAAGTTTTGAAAAAGAAATATATTTCAATTCATATAGCACCTTGTCCCAGGAGACAGAGCCAAATTCTTCCCTTAAACTAAGGCAGTTAAATTTCTTTATGTTTCCTCTAAGCATTACGCAAAAGTGAAAATCCAAAGATGCCCAAGGATGAAACGGGGGAATAAAAACTAAAAAAAGTTTCCCAGTAAGTCTACACATGATACAACATCGTGTGGATGGCAAGTCAGAAGGCCTGCACAACTGTGGAAACAGCCACACATTAGCAAGTACGTGCAGCTCCTTTCAATACTTCTATTCCCTATTTCCCAGCTTCTTCTCTATCTTTAGCCCTCATTTTTCACTCCAGTGTTCTGCTCAAAATATCCTAGTAGTTGACAAGCTGCAGCCAGCCTAAAACCTCCTGGAATTTTATGACAAAGCCTGCACAAGAATCCCCCTCCCCATCATTTGGTTCAGGGAAGAGAGGCTGTGGAGAGCTTCTTGTTGCTGCATAGCTCATCACAGTACCCATTTGTCCCCAGGTGGCCAGCAAAAGGTCACTAGAAATACGTATGTTTCCTGAAACTAATATGTACTTCAGATTGTCGCAAGGAATCTCCTCCACTGTGTCCAATCTTTCTTATAGTTTCTGGGACTCCACACCAAATAACCTGGGCAGTTAATCAGACAGCAGAATAATAAAAACACAAAATAACCACACCAGGCAGTACCAGAGCCTGGCTGTAAATTTATTTCCAGGCAGAATCTTCACCTGTGGTAGGGGTACACAACTCATGCCCCCCGAGCCCTGAGCACACTCTGCTCTCTCCCCACGATGGTGTGAGGGATGTTGCTGATGCTACAGTGCTTTGTCATCCCCTTCTCCCTGTGCTCTGTGCATGGCAGCCATGAGGTGGCCTCCCCCGCAGGGCTCCTGCTGCCACACAAGATGGCCTCCTCTGCTGCACAACACGGCATTCCTGCTGCACAGGGAAGGTGCATTGTCTCACAGGCCCTCCTTTACAAATAGAGGAAGGGGATGGTTTCCTGACAGCATGGCTGTATAGCAGGCATGCTCCATTCCCTACACAGCCCCTCTGTGGGTGGCCTCTCAAGCAGCAGTGACACAGGCTCACGTGAAGCAGAACAGCCAGCCCGTCCCACCTAGGGCACCCAGCACCACACCAGCAACCCCCCTTTTACTCAGGGGGCTCCCCAGCCAGCCAAGTGCTGCCACACCGCCTCCCGGCACGCTGCTGTCAGCCAAGAGGTTGATGCCATGGGTGCTGGTCAGGGCAGTGCAGCTGCTCTCTGGGGTCAGACTCATGAGCCTGATAGCCCTGCGCACCCCTCAGATGGGACCTGGGACCCCATCAACACCAAGCCCCAACACAACCAACACAGAAAAAAACCCACAACCAAACAAACCATAAACATAACAAAAACGAAGAGCTGAAATCACCCCAACCCACAAGGGCCTCACGGCACACGGGAGAGCCCAACAGGCAAAAAGGTTTAGTCTCTAAGTGGATCACTACTTTTATTCTTATTAAGGGATGTTGAAAGCTTCATGCATCTTCCTGTTTGATTAGATTAGTTGTGTGAATTTTGACAGTAAAATTGCCTGTTCTGGGAGATGTTGAGAACAATTTCATCACGAGTGTTGGACTGAGAGTAGCTTTTCACTCTTCTCAAGCAGCTACCATTGCAGTTGCTGTTTATGTATTACTTCACATTGCACACTCTTAGCATATAAAAACACACCTAGGATTCTTTTAAACACTTGTGAATCTTCAACTAAGGTTAAATAAGACCTTAAAATGAGCTCTTGTTAAAGCAGCTTTTTGTCATGTTCAGATATAGTGCTTCTTTAACTTCTTGCCTGAAGTAAATTGATAAAAGATTATGTTTTGTTCATGTTCTACCTGTGGTTTTAATTTAGTTATGATATTTTGCTCTACTCTTCTTCCAGCCTCCATTTTCAGCTTAGGGCACTTTTCAAGGTGGGTATGGTCTTACATTGTTCACAACTTGCAGAGGACGAACATTTTGAAAAAAAATTAAGTTCTTCTCCAGTTCATATAAACCTTTATGGTTCACAAGTTTAAATATGAGATAACACACTGGCAAAAGGAAACATCTTCTGTATATGAACTCGAACCTTATAATTCTTTTAATAACAACAAATGTGGTAGGCATGGTAAATACACTTCCATGACCAACATGCAAGCAATTGAAACAAATTCACATCTTAGGATTAAAATTTTTTCTTTGTAAATAAAACTCTTACAGGGTGATAGCTTCCAAACTGATTGGAATCGCCTCGGTTGTGACGATCTGACTAACCTGTGGAGACCTGACTAGTTACATGGTAAGACCTTTCCCCTTGCCTGGACTTCAATTTTCTTAATGCAAACGGAAAAAAAAATGCTATTGATAAGCCCTACGTCCTTTTCCTGGAAACTAAAAAAAAAAAAAAAAAAAAAAAAAAAAAAAAAAGGAAAAAAAAGGCTAAAGATTTGTTGCCGCCCTCCCACGCCCTCCCGCCCAGGCAGCGCCGGTACCAGCTCCCGCCCCGCCCCGCCCCGGCCCCGCCCCCCCCGCGCGCCGCTGTGGCGGTTGGCGGCGGGCCGTTGCCGGCGAGCGCCGCGCGGGGGCGCTGCGGCGGGGGTGGCGCGGGGCGGGCGCGCGCGGGAGCCGCTCTGGCCCGCGCTCGGTGCCCGCCGTGCCCGCGGAGGGAGGGCCCTCGCCCGGAGAGCGGCCAATCCGGGAGGGCGCTGGCGGCGAGCAGGGGCGGAATGGGCTGTAGTTGAGTGAAATAGGGAAAGCGGCGAACAGTGTGGAGCGTTCCCGGTGTAAATAAAAGGGGGAGGAAAAAAAAAAAAAAAAAAAGTTTGTGGAAGTCGCCGCCCTGCAGCCTCGCTTGGGCAGCGGCGCGGGGGCTTGTGCAGTGCGGGAGCCCGGCACGAAGGACTTTAGTGCACGGCGTTAACACGCTCTGCCTATTGTTTGTGTTTTTTTCCAAAATATGGCAAAGGTTCAGGTGAACAATGTAGTGGTGTTGGATAATCCTTCTCCTTTCTACAATCCTTTCCAGTTCGAAATCACATTCGAGTGCATAGAGGACCTGTCTGAAGGTGAGTAGATTTTTTCTCCCCGATACGGATTTTGCAACCCGGGGCTCTGAGCTCGGGGCTTTTAAGGCTTAAACTTTGCACAGGCCTGCGCCTACAATTTGCCAGTCTCTCCTCCTTGGCCGCATCGCCGTGCCGAGCCGAGGGGATGTGCCGGCCGGGCGAGGGGATGTGCCGCTCCCGCCGAGCCCGGCGACGGGGAAAGTTGGCGGCGTCCGCCCGCCCTGGGCGCCGAGCCGGGCCCGCCGCCTCTCCCCACCATCGGCGAGGCGGCGAGCTGCCGCAAGTTGCGAGGAACTTGTTAGAGTGGAGGTAGCCATGTTGCCAGCTTTGTGTGTGCGTGGGGGGAGCGAGCGGGAGAGAGGAGGGTTGAGCCGGGCTCGGCGGCCGCGCATCCCCGCGGGCACACGAGATGCTGCGCGTGCAGCCCCGGCCGTACTCGGAGCGCGGAAAACGCTCCGCGGGGATGCGTCTCGCTGGCCTCGTGCTCCCATTTTAATACTTAAAAAAAAAAAAAAAAAAAAAAAAAAAAAGAAAATTTAAATAAATCGCGTTGAGAGGCTGGGGCGGGCGGGCTGGCCCCGGGTGCCGGCAGTGGTCAGCCGCGGTGGGTGCGCGGGGTCGGGGGTACGGCTGGGAGCGGAGCGCTGGCTGCGGGAGCCCCCCCGGGGTGGGGGAGGAGGGGGCCGCCCGCCTGCCACTATTTTTGGAAGTCACTCGAAAGTTACTGGCAGCCGCCAGCCCAGGGGGGGCGGCCCCGGCTCCGCCGCCCCGAGGGGACCCCCATCCCAAGCCGGGGGCGCCGCCGCGCTCCCGCCGCACTCCCGCCTTCTCGCCCCGACCGGGCGGGCCGCGGGCCGCTCTCGCCCCGGCCGCGCTCCGCAGCGCCGCCCCCCGGCCGGCCGCGGGACGCGCCCCGAGAGGCCGCGCGTCGCCCCGCGGGCGGGAGTTTCGAACGGCTCGGGGCGAGGGAGGGAGTGCGGGACGCTCCTGCCCGACCGCGGGGCGAGCCGGCGGCGGCCGCTGCCCCGGGAGGAGGAGGAGGCCGCTCGGCTGGGGCTGCCTGTGAGCAGGAGAGGACAGCTGCTCTGCCTGGCACTCGGCGGAACCCAGCGCCGCCTGCTCGCCAGGGAGCTCCGCGGGCAGAGGAGCGAGGGCAGGGCCGAGGAGAAGGGGAGCTGGGTGCTAAGCGCTGGCAGGCTCGCTGTCGCTGCGGTTCAGCTCGCTCACCCCGCCTGCCTCTGCAGCGGCGCGTACTCTTGCGTGCCGGCATGGGGCTGTGACAGTGCGGGCAGGGAGGGAGGGACAGCCGCGGTGGCGGGAACTTTAGAGGAAGTCTCTCCTGAGCCAAGGATTCCCTCTAGGCCTCCGCCGCCGGTCCCGTGCCCTTCTGTAACTAACCAACCCTTTAGCTGGAGCTATGCTCCATGCCCGTCTCCAGGTCGCTGGCTGGATCTTTCCAGTCAGCCTGGCCTCGTCTGAGGTACAGCCCTGGACCCCTCGGTGGCAACTGCTATGGCAGGTGGCAGTGTCTGACACAGGGACTCGGCGCAAGGTGTTAATGCTTTTCCTTCTAGTTGTGCGCAGCTGAACGTGACATGCTCCTCGCACTCTGGATTTATGTTAAAGTTAATCCCGGACAGTCGAGATGGTCCAATGCAGAATTCTCAGCTCCCTTCCCCCATCTAAATGCAAGTTAGACTACAGGATAAATTTGGGATGAAGAATGCTATCTTGCACATTTAAAAATAAGATTAAACACAGCCTTTGTATACTTGATGAAAAGCCATTGCCTTAGTTTTCCTCTGTTGCTAATACATGTTTACTGTGCCGTTTTCTCTTCAGCCAGTCTTGTGCAGCACTGATCTTAAAATTAAATTCACAAACTCCAGACCTTTCTTTCTTAAAGTTGTTGTTCTGTATCAAGATACTTAAACAACATTAGGTTCACTATTAAATTTATAATTGAAAACTTTTAAGAAGTCCAGTTTTAGTACTAAGTACTACTGATTTAGAATGAGCTTTATGCTGTTCTCCTAGAATAATGGCACAGGGTGGTGTGATAATCTTAAGCAGTTTAGCCTAAAGTCCTCAATTCTTGTAAGTAGTAACTTGTCCTCAGATGCAGACAAGAAAGCTCCTTAATTGCCCTGGATGAGTACCCTGCAGTACTGCTGGTTAAGCTAATACAACATGCTTAAAAGGTAAATAAAACCTCTGATACAGTACCTGGCTAATTGTGCTGTGCTATACAGAGTAGTAAAATCACTTCCCAAGCCCTGTTTGTTAGTTAAACCTGCAAAACCTGCATTGATGATAAACATTATAAGCAAGAAAAATTCACTAATGAGGAGAAAGAGTTGCAATCCTAAAGCAGCGAAGTTTTGTTAAAAGTGCCAAGTTTTTTCTATGCTTAAGTGCCATTCCTGCATGAAGAAACTGTGATGCGGACCTTTGGATTTTGCAGTGTAGTAATCAAGTAAACATAATAGGGTACAGGTTTGTGCTTTTGCATAGGCCATTGGGGGGGAAAAAAGAAATATACCATGTAAATTTTCAAGGTACAGTCTGAAGCAAGTGTCATTAAGAAAAAAGTGTTAGTCATGGTTTTTGTAATGTTGATCTCTTTTTCCTCTTGTTAAAAACCCAAAAATCTGTCTCATCTTAAGATTAGTTCTATATGTGTATTTACACACATGTTTTTGAATCAAAAAGGGAAGGTGAAAAGCTGGCCCAGGAAGAGCTAATGTGGGCTAATTTGCAATTTCAACTTTCAAACACCTGTGGGGGAAAGAGTGAATTAGGGAAAACGGAATTGTAAGCAATGTTTGGGTCTTGGTGCATTATTTTAAAAAGCAAAATTGTATTTTTTGTTCTGCCTCTAATTCCATTTCAGGATGTAGATAAAATGCAGTCACTGATTTCTTCAAGAATATGATCTAGTCATGTTATCACAATTTTACATACTTTGTGGGTTATACAAGTGACATGTGAGGGAACAGGGACATAGAGTTAGCGTGCCTGGTGCTTTTAAGAGTGGGTTTTCTTACTCAATTAACTACCTTCCATAATCTGTGTAATTTAAGGTGAGAGGTGTATTATGTGGAAGGCAGGAATTTGTTTTTGGGAAGTGAGTCAGTATTCAAGGCATGCAGTGCGTTATAGGTGAATTTAGGCATCATCCCTCTTCTGCAGCTGTTCTAACAGACTTTGAGAAGGTGCTGAACAAGCTTCCCACTAGCAAATGGGCCCTTTTCTCTGTATAAAATTTGAAAATTAACCTCACTGTGAATATTGAGGGATTTCTGTGGTACCAACTGACTAGAGGGACAATGTGGGATAAGGTTTGTGAGGATAGCATCAAGCATCAGTCAATCTCCCCCATGAAAACAAGTCCTTCTTATTTGAGGCCTGTTTACAAAGAAGCAATTTTAGGCCTCAAAGCTGTAGATAGGCAGTTGAAGACCCTTAACTATAATGATAAATAATGCTTTTTTATTATTATTTTGTTTTGCTGTAGATTTGGAATGGAAAATAATTTATGTGGGTTCAGCTGAAAGTGAAGAGTATGATCAGGTGTTAGACTCTGTTTTAGTCGGACCTGTTCCTGCAGGCAGACACATGTTTGTATTTCAGGTAAGTTTGATTTAATGGTTTCTACAAGGGGTGTGCTAATTTGTTTAGAGAGGTCTGTTTCAATCTAAGAGGCAGTTGAAAAATAATGGTAAGCTAGGAAAAATATTTGTCAACTCCTCGGGTATGATACACCTGCCTTTAAAGTCTGTTCATGAGCTAGTATTTCTTGCCTCTGATATTTCTTGGCATTTTTCATTAGTGGTATCAATATTTAGAGATAGTGACATAAGCACAGTTCCCAACAGCTACTGATTATTTTAGCCAGCCTGGTTTGTAAATACATTCTAGATCACTCAGTAATCAAGAGTGCCAGTTACCTGGTTTACACCAGCACCATCAGGCTCAATGCAAGTGGTGGCAGTTTCAGTAGTAAGTAACACTAGGTTAATGTAGCCAGCAACTTCAGAAGATCAGTGTAAAGTGAGCCAGAAAAATTAAGAAGTTCACTTCTATTTGGCAGGACACATGTTCAACCATGATGTTTGGTTAAGCATGCTAAATCATAACAAAATATGGTGATTTCTAAAATAAAGACAGAAATCCAATGGTAGGTAGTAGGCATTTAGGAAAAATGTGTGTAGATCAAGACTGTCCAGCAAAGTGTAGAGGATGTGACAGTCCTATAAAATACTGCTGTTGAAACCAAAAGTGCATGAAGGGAAAGAAAACAGGGAAAGAGCAGCACTGAGATGGCTTACTAGCCTGCTCTGGTTTCCATTTTAAGTCAGGGAAGGGAAAAAGCCTGAAGTGAACTTGCCTGAGTCCTTACAGAAGCTTTTTTGTTTGTTTGGGGTAGTTTCTTTTGTGGTGGTAATTGTTTGGTTTCCTTTTTTTTTTTTTTTGTTTTGTTTTGTTTTGTTTGGTTTTTTTTAGTTTTTTAATCAAACCTATAATTTTTATTAAAAATAACACTCTTTTCCTTATGAAATACTAGAATTTTTGTTGTAAACTGAGAGCAGAATCCATCAGACGAAAAATCAGACAGTAACTGAGTATGCCTATTGTATAAGAACCCTGCTACTTTCCCAAATAGTATTAATTCACTTAACTATTTAATGGCAGATGCGTGCTGGATGATGAGCATTAAAAATCCCAAAAGTGCTAATGAATACATTTTTCACTGTTACTTAACTGTTTTAAAATGCTATCAACGTTTGTGAGGCATCTGTGAGTTCCAGGGAAGTTTTGTTTGGTTTTTGTGGTTTGGGCTGTTTTTGGTGTTTGTTTGGGTTTTTTCCTGTAAAGGACAGGCTAAAGGAATAGGATTAGGCTGGAGGTTGCATTTATCAACCGCATATGTGCAAATCAGTCTTGAAACATTTTGCTTTGGTTTTGGAGTGAGGCCTAATTTTTTCCACACTACAAATAAGCAGATGTGTAACAAGTGCATCATTTATTAACAGTTCTTCCATTATCAAGTCATTATAGCTCATGGCATTAATTGGTCAGAAACAGGTGATCATCTATTGCCCTCAAAGGAGCTACCTTGTAGCAGTGTATGCAGAGGAATCAGTTGGTATTTACATTTCTGATTTAAAAGATGTTCTCAGTCACAAAGATTCATTGTTGGTGGTGATGGGAAGGAGCAGGAAGCAGGTGCCTAAAAAGGCATGTTTTGGCTGTATGATTAGGAAGGTCTCTAAAACTAAATTTACTTGCAGTTTATGTAGAATGGAGTCAGTAATTGTGTCCTGGTTATAAATGACACTACAGCTAAATAAGGAGGAGCTAGGTAGACACCTTGCTTAGATTGTAGCAGGTTATGTAAGAGATTCCTTCTGTGATGTATTAAAGTACCCCTTTTATTTCTTACGGAAGTACTGTTGGTCTGAGTATATTATGCTTCAAAAGCTCTAGATTGCAGGTTGTGAGGGTAGGATTGAGCTAGTGTGCACACGGGAGACCACCAAAACCCAAAGTGCTGCAAGAAGCCTTTGCTGATGACTGAAGCCATTTTATTCACCAAACTGAAGCAGTCTGGAATATGGAGAGAACAAGCAAGGGAAGGCGAGAATGGGGCAAGGCACAGAACTGCAGGAGGCATGTAATATGAAGAAAACAGATTGTGTTCACCAGGGACAGCATAAGGAAAGGACCTTTGCGGAGGTGTATAAAATTTTCAGATAATATGCTGTAGATTTTTCAAGGTAGGAAAATGGCTGAAATAGCAACTAAAATGGAGTATCACACAGACAGAATGCCAAGGATGATAAAACCACCTTAACTGAAAGGAAGCTGTGTATCAGGTTGGGAATTCAGCTTTACATATAGAAAGATGGAAAATTATTGTGCTTTTCAGATCGACATAAGCAGGCCCCCCCCTTTTTTTTAACCATTTAAAAATGTTTCAATAGTAAAGGCCCACAGCCTGGCCTATTTATTTCTAAATACTATGGTATATGTAGTGAAATCTGGTTCCTTTTCTCTGTGCATGTAGGGATTTGTAATAAAATCACAGAAACTTCTTTTTTTGAGAATACAAGCACATAAATAATTTACTGTCTTTAAGTGGGGATATGACCTTTGCTACCTACTCCACAGTAATACCTGTGCGGATAAATGTCTCGTGGAAAAGCAAGATAAGTCAGGAGAACATATACACTGACTTCATAAAACTCTTAAGTAATTTATAGCATAAGAATGGAATATTAAGACTGATTTTTATGCAAAAAATAATCTGCCTCTCTTTGCCCAAATATCAAATGTATATATATAAAAATATATATATATCAAAATATCTGCAGCTGTGCATTTATCCCTTGATCATACCAAGCTCTTTTTTTCTTCCACCTGTGTATGATCTTTTGCTTTGTGAGCAATTAGGAGGTTTGACATCAAAGGTGGGAAGTTCAAAATTTGAGAGAACTATTTTAAACAGTCTTCAGTGTCTTTTCCACACAGAAAAACAATGCTGGAGAGTTAAGTTGGATTAGAACAGAGTATGTCTTTGGGTTCAGAAGTGCGTCATGGGATATTACAAGACAGGAAATGACAATAGGAACCTGGAAAACTAAAATCCTACATTAGGGTGTGAGTTTCACAGGGAGATAAACTGAACAGTGCCCTTTTGCTGTCCATTACTGTGGAATTTAAAGTAATCAAATGGTTCTGGGCACTGTTAAAACAAGATTACTGCATTAAAATAGTGATTTAATCTATACTGGCAGTTCTTTTGATTTCCTCAAGCTTCTGCACTTGTCCTATTCCTTCCATGCATCTTTTCCATGTCCATATGCAGTTGTAAAGCCATTTGGTCATTTTCTATTTACTTCAAGGCTGGAGGAAGTTGTGTTCTACCTGATTCCGTGGTTTCTTCTCCTCTCTCTGGTGTATTTGTTTGTACCTGAGAGGTCTGACTCATCTAATCCTTCTGCAAAGTATCTACAGCTTCTTTCAAAGAGCTACACTGCTTTGAAGGCTTAGAATTGAATTCGCAAAGAGTAGAAGCCAATCCTGCGTGAGCTGTAGCTCCCAAATTTCCTTGTGCTGGAGCATATAAATACTGCAGAAAAGTAGGGATGAGAGGGACATCAGGAATTAATTCCATTCATCCTCTGTCCTTAGGCAAGGTTTGTTAACACGCAAACCATTTGAACACACGTTATTAATACTAACTTGTTCTTTTGACATGGGTGTTTGTTACTAGCTTCAGATCTTCTCCTAAAATTGTAAATATGAAACTGCCTTACTATGCCTTGATTGCTGTTATTTTAAATCCCACAATAGAATGAGGCAGCACATTTTATCAATAATGTGGAGTTAGGAGGCATTTTAAGGAACTGATGTGAGCCACATTTTACGAGGCAAATTTTATTGATAAAAAACTGCAGAGATGTGGTGAGTAAGGACATTGAGGAAGATCACTTGAGTTGCCTATTAATTAGGTTTGCGTATTGGCTGAAAATGTCAGGTGTCTTGGAGAGATGAAGCATTTAACTGCATAAATTTTAACAAACATAGTTATTAGGAAAGAGGCTAGAGAAAGTAATTTATTCCTTTCCTCGATGTCTGTGGGACAGCTCAAACCTCACCATAGCCCATTTCTGTAGTTTTAAAGATTTAGTCTTGTTAAAAACACACATGTAGGCCAAATCAATCTTGAGGGTATAAAAGAAAACCATCTTGCTCTAATGAATTACCAAGATAGGCTGAAGAACAATAGCACTGTAGAACTGGTGTGATGTTAGTAGACCTGCTCAAACAATGGTTTGGCTGATTTTTTTTTTTTTTTTTTTAATTTTAAAGCAGTTTGGGATCTAACTTGCCTAATTACCCATAACAAATGTCAGACAACAATATTACTGTATTCGAAGTAATTCTCTCTTTACAGGATAGTGTCCTAAAATCTAGGGTTGATGTTGTAAGAGCAGGTGTATTTTCTGTCTAACTTGAACAATTTAAAATATAGTCACTACTCAGCTGTTAAAACATACTGGTTAAGATTCCCCTGCTAGAAAGTCATGTAGTATCAATTTTATTATAATTTATCTTTCCCTTTCACATTTAGGCTGATGCACCTAACCCAGGGCTTATTCCAGATGCAGATGCAGTAGGCGTAACAGTTGTGCTAATTACTTGCACTTACCGAGGTCAAGAATTTATTAGAGTCGGCTACTATGTAAACAATGAATATACTGAAACAGAACTGAGAGAGAATCCACCAGTAAAGCCAGACTTTTCTAAGGTAAGGCATGTTTTGTTCTAGTCATATATCAGAGGTATGCTTAGAGGTTTTTAAGAAACAAAAGCAAACATCAAGTGATTTCATAAAGTGCATGGAATGAGGCATTAAATAATGGAAAATACTTGAGGAAACAAACTACAAGTACCATGTAGTTGTCATAAATTCGGATAATACTGAGAAACCATCAACAGTTTCCACCATCTTGAAAACTTGGCTGCACTTTCACACCAACTGTGTGAAATAAACTATTGGATTTATTTCCACCTGCACCAGCATTGACAAAGTGGCTCTATTCTTCAAAAAAAGAGAATAATGCTTTTCTAGGCCCATCAACCAGGAACTAAGTAGCAGATATTAATTTACCAGAGTTGTTACCCAGCTGTTCTAGTGTCAGAGCTGCAATTTCTGCAAAACTGAAACAAACAAACTGAAGAACAAGTTAGGTGTAAAATGAGAGAAGATGGGTAACCTGGTTGGATGATTATTCAGTGAAGGGGCAACTTGACAAAAGAAGTGTGCAGATTAAGATTTAAAAAAGATACCCTTCATGATAACAATTAACCCAGGACTAGAATGAAAAGATGAAATGAAATGAAATAGTATGTTTTTCTATGCTTAACTTAATTTTCAGGGATCAGATACTCAGTATCTTCTCAAAATTACATTTGATGTAATTCTTAATGAAGACAAGTAGTTCTAGGCATTTTTAAATTCAAGTGCTTAAAGGACTTCATGCTCTGCTTATATAAAAAGCTAGATTTGCTCCTAGGAAAAAGAGCAGCAAAAGCTATCATATGTTTGTATAAGAAGTCCCCTTTGGGACAGAATGGAAACACACAAGTAGAAGGTTATCAAATTGATTAATTGGTGGTAATAAACCCTACTACATTCTAAAAAAGAAGCGGTCTTGTTAGTTTGCATAAGGGATTGGGAAATACTTAATGAGAGCATACTTTCTAGGAGAACAAAATCAACAAAGCAGACTTTTCCTGTGATCAGTCTTAACTTTCATAACGAGTGTCCAGTGATGATAACTTGCCATCCTCTAGGTAACTACGATCTTTTATCCTTCTCAAGATAAAGAGAAAATGAGCATTTTTTTTTTTTTTTGCTGCATACATAAACACGTGTTTTCAAGAGAAAATGAAGTCCAGCATGAGAATAAAATATATAACTAATCATGTCCACTGCCACAATGTTAGCATCTTCCAAATCTAAGTAAAGTTTTTACTTTTACTTTAAAACTTTAGTAGATAAATCTACTTAGTGAAATCAGTCTAATGTTTGGTAACTTAAGGATAGGCTGTACTCTTAAATGAAGATGGGGAGTTGATGGAATTGATAGTTATTGCAAATACTGTAAAATTGATGCAAAGTTTTATGAGTATAATAGTTTGCAGAATCTTTGGGGGTAAAAGTAATTTCTTTTACTAAAAGCTAGATAAAATAATAAACACTTGCACTTTACTTGTGAAGCTCTTGCACAGCCTTGAACACATGGAGCAGTTAAAATCTCCTCTTGAGAAAGCAATTCTTTGGCTGAGTAGGATATTAGAGTAAATGAATAAATAGAGTGTACTGTAAGTGCGTTTCTGATCCACAGCAAGTAGCTATATATTCACATTTATATAAAATTCCCTTTTTAAACAAATTGTTTTACACAAGCAAGACTATGGGGAATAAGAGGAAAAATCTATATGCATATGAACTCCAGTTTGAGATGTACATAATACAGTCTGTATATTTTTTTCTTTCCCAGCTTCAAAGGAATATTTTGGCATCTAATCCCAGAGTCACAAGGTTCCACATTAATTGGGAGGACAACACTGAAAAACTGGAAGATGCAGAGAGCAGTAACCCAAATCTACAGTCTCTGCTTTCCACAGATGCATTACCTTCAGCATCAAAGGGATGGTCAACATCAGAAAATTCACTAAATGTTATGTTAGAATCTCATATGGACTGCATGTGACTAACCACCATCGTTTTGGTACTGTATATGTGTTAAACTGTAAAAACAACCAGAACTATTTCCCTCAAATTCCATAAGTACATAGTTTGACAAGCAATGTGAAGAACTTGTTTTAAAACATCCTGTAGAAAGTTTATAAAAAAAACCAAAACAAAAAAACCCAACAAACAAACAGTATTTGAGCAAATTGTGGAATATAAATACAACTATTTTTAAGTAATTGCCTTTTTTTCTAATGTGTTATTCTATGTGGTCTAAAGCAAACCTGATTAAAGTATATGTATTCTCTCCCCTCCCCCTTTACTTTGTAAGCACTATTAAAAGCTAAAAAAAAAAAAAAGTTTAAAGGTTAAAACATTCAGGCAAAATGAAGGAATAATGCCATGTCCTCATCTCTGATACCCAGATTGCCAAATATAAAGTGCCCTTTATAAGCAGCTTAAGAACAAAACTGTCGTTAGATGAAGTGCAAAGAAAAAAGTATCTCTGATTTAAAAAAAAAAAAAAAAGTCAAAAAATGTCCTTTTGCTCTAAAAGCAGACAGCACAGTATAATTTTAGGTGCAAGCTTCTTTTCCTTTCAAGGCACATACTTGTTACTTAAAGCATGCAATTTGAGATTTACCATCTGCTATTTTGGATTTTAGGACTCTTTTTCTTAAATCTCCTCCTGCTGCTGTTTAATCAAACTGTGGTTTGTTCAGGACAGTGTTTCATGGGGATTTGAGTGGGTATCTCAGGAAAGAACCCTTTTTCAGCCACCCTGCTAGCAATTGGTTGGAAGGATGCAAGCAATTACTAGAAAGTTTTAAGTGTCAAAAGGAATAGTGTGAGTCTCCCAAAAATGCTCTTCTGTAAGATTATTATGTACCACTGCTGGTTGGTATGTTTATTTCCAGGTATGCTTTGTTCTTGCAGTCTTTCCCACTAGTAATGAGGAGTTTAGATGTTGTCTTTCATTTTTCTGAAATGCCTGAAATTGAAAACTTCTGTTTTCTCTCTATTGTTTAAGGCAATCCTATGCACTGGTATAAATCAAGATTCATATCCTGTTGTGGCAGGCAGAATCCATTACTTGCCCTGAAGCTCTTGCACTGAGGCATCCCTATTACCTGAGGCATCCTTGAAGATAGAAAGAACTAAGCAGTAAACTGTAAAGACTCAAGATGTCATTATGACACTAACAATTTAGTTATTCTTCCAATCCTCATTAGCTTTATACATTTACTCTGACAGTGTGTGCATTTACATTTTCATCTGTCATGCCAGATTACAGGAATGTAATTCTGCTAGTTACAAGTAACCGCACAAACTGTGAACCCTTGTAGGTTCCAGGCCCTTCAAAAAAAGGTAGATTTCATGATGACTGACAGTGGAGCTCTGAATAAAAATAGAATGCTTTCTCTTTTCTTTCTGCATTCTCTAATGGGGATGAAGATGTCCCAGGCAGTTAGTGCATCTGTCTTTCCACATTGTTAGTGAAATTGTCTTCATTTTGAACATGTATATTTTTTAAATTGGAAAGAAGTTATCTGAATGTACATGCAGTACGTAGGGTAGCTGATGAATTACTGAAATCCATTAATATTTGGAACCATAATTCTAATGTATGCTCTTAAAAATCTCTCTGTAATTGTTTAACATGATGACTAGCAATTTAGAAGTATTAACACTGTAATATTGAGATGACTTAACAGAATGGGTTCCCTAAACTAGCAGTTGCTTCACTTGAGGGCTGGAGTCCTGTGAACTTTTAAGAAAGGTCTTTGGTTTTCAATTATATTGCAACTTTTAGGTCTGTAGTGACATTTTGAGATTTTTCATGCACTTTATTGTTCTATTTATAACTCTGTTTTAAAGATATATCTGAATGTAAGCATGTAAATAAGTTAGTCATTTGCTGAAGCACTGACAGGCTTGTGAAGTCTGCCTTGAACTAAGGCTACAGTAGTAGCATTTCAAACTCTTGCACCTCTTGAATATTCAAATGAAAACATGATCAAGTACAAGCTTTAACCAGAATCCATCCATCAGTAACACTGAAGGCTTCTTAGAAGCCTGTGCCACAAAGTGATGAAAGCAGAACCTATTGCTGCTATTGCAAAATCAACTACAAAATATATAGTCTCACCCAGCACACCCATTAATTTAGAGAAATTGGAAAGTGAAGCTCTTATTGTTCTGTTACAGAGAAAAAGAGTCAATTGTGCACGTGAACTTGGGTGCAATAAACTTGAAGCTCAACTGTATGGCAGATGCTGCAGTAGAATTTGGCACCACCTTACCCAACACACTAACATGTCCTATATATAGCTGACCCATCAGTTACAGGAGAAAGAATACTATGCTTGCTGAAAACTGGAAAGGAACAACAGTACCTCATAATCTTTGCAAGATAAATGGCTTTTCTATGCCTTTTGAGAGGTTGGATTCCTCTCAGGTCTTCTCCAACTTTGTCCAGATCTTAATCTGTACATACTGCCTTGTGAGTATCATGTTTCCTGATAAAAATCACATTCCAGACATATGGAATTTGAGAAACAAAGTTCTAGTACTACACAGACTTCAGGCAATATCACAGCCCAAACATAGTGTTATTAAAAGATAGCGTGCATGTAGGGCATCTGTAAAGACCTGTCCCTGATCCCTGAAAGTTCTCAAACAGCAGGGTTGTGCACGTGACACAGCCAGCCAGTGCTGACAGCACAGCATTAGAATTTCAAGGTTGAAGATGAATTCAGTTTCCCACAAACTTCTACTTACAGAGACCACCAAGATGCGAGGAAGTGCTACAGATTCTATTGACAGGACTGGTGATGTATCTTGGTGTATTTTTACCTCAAACAGATAGATAGTTTCATTAGAAGACTGTCATAATGCTTATTAGAAGTTAGTCACATACAAAGAAGTAAATGGATCAGACAAGGTAATATTACAGATAAAAAGCAGGTGGGGTTTTTATGTCTAGCTTGAAAAAAATTGTCCATCTTACAGTCACTGTGGTTTATTCAGATGTTAGAATTCCTATGACACTTAAGTTTGATGGGGGCAAAAAGGCTCCAGCTCCATCATATTGGAGAAAAATTCATCTTTCCAGTGGCTTTACAAAGCTCCACTGAAAAAGCCGACCCTTACTACCAATCTTCAACAGCACAGCAACTCAGAACTTTGCTAAAATGAGCAGAGTAACTTAGTTTATAGCCTTGCCAGACAATCAATTCTTGAGATGTGAGTGACAAAGTCAGAAAGAGAAATCTGGTATCTGACAGTCCATTTTCTTTGTAGTGCCTCAACTGCTGGTTTTCTGGAAGTCAGTTCAGACTAGTCTAGACTAATATTGTCTGTGCCATCTGAAAATCCTGGAGGGAAGGTGAAGGAAAACCCCAAAATGTACTATGCGCATACGTTCCTGGCAAATCCTCATTTACCAGAGACAGAAAAAGAGCAAAGTTAACTAAATCTTGTGGCTTCTGTCTGGACAGTCGCAGGAGATCCTTCACATGCTTAACTAACTCCTTAAATACTTACTTAACTTACTTAAATAACTCTTTATCCAGAGCACAGTGGTCTGCAAGCTTACACATTATCTCATATTTTGAGAGCCACAGAAGTTTGGTCTGGAGATGATGGGTTAATTGTAGCTGTGGTGGGTAGCTGGGGAGCTCTGCTCAGTACTAGCCAGGAAGATGCAGCAAAACTGACAACTGCGTGTCAGGGCTGGCAGTGTGTGTGGGACTATTCACGCCAGGCCTTCCTATTTGTGTTTCTGTATCCAGTTAAAGTCCTCTTTTTAAGAGTTGGTCTTGTAGTGTGTGATATGAAAAGTGGGCTGGAGAAGATGGGTGGAGGGATTTTTGCTTTATTTTTTGGTCTAGGCAATGAAGACAATCTAAGGAAGAAAAGCCAGCTGAAGGTACTAGGGATGCTTTATGAAACACCAAACCCAGGCTTCTACATGGAACTTGGAAGGCAAAGGCCCTTCCAGGAGGAGATGGAGGGAGGATACAATTGAACATTTCCAGCTTTAGCTAATGCTGTTTTGGAGGCATGGCTGGGTACTCACTGTCCATAGGATAAGGGGTGTGATTGGCCTATCTAGAGATAGGCAAAATCAGAGGTATCTGTGCTGCATGAGACAACAGCTACATGTCAACAGCAGTGTTAGAACTGGCTGAAACATCAGGGACTTTTAGGGAGTTGTTGAAGGTCTCACTGCAAAACATCCCTGGACTATGAGATAAGGAGACCTACCTTTCAAACTAAGGGTGTTTTCCAGTTCATCCTGCCTCACGAGAAAGGTGCAGTAAAGAGAATCCTGAAGACATCTGATATCCATCCAGAAATCAACTGTAACGCCTGCCATTTCAACAGCAGGATGAATAAGTCTGATGAAGGCTGGCCTGGATGTGTGAAAGACCTGAAGCCTTCAGCCAACATGATGAAGTTGCTGCATTGCTCCTGCAGTGTTTCCCATCAATCCTAACTACAGGTCTTCGGGTACAGATGTATGAACAGACCAAAATTTTTGAAGACAGGTATATACTTGGCAAAATAATCTCTGGCATGCAGGTGGTCAAGGTAAGCTGTCTCAGGACAAAGCCATCTTGGAGCAGCATTACTGAGAGGAAATTAAGGGATTTTAAGAATCTGCAATAGATGGGATGTTGTTACGTATGGGACATATCTGATGGTGTTTGATCATAAGTTCAGATTTCATTCCTGCAAGTCTAGCAGACTTCCTACAGAGTTAAGGCCTCTTCAACTTGAGGCCCAGCTGTTGATAGAAGAGCCAATGAAGCCATTCTCTCAGGAAAATATTTTCAAGGTACACACTGATAGAAAATACCTTAGGTTCAAGTACAATTATAACTATTCAGGAAAACAATCCTGTGGTAGAAGTGAAGATCAGAGAAGAGTGGCCTAAAGGCTGCATCTATAACTTTATCAGGGACAGGGAATGAATCTACAGTGGAAAACTGTTCCCTGCCACTATCTTGGCTTGTAGCAACTTGGGAATGCCCAGGGACAGTTTGGGATCTACAAAGAGGGAAAAATATCTCCAGTTTCAGTGTCTTGCATACCTCAGGATACTGACACCATGTACTCTATTTATAACCACAGCTGGATGGCTCATGTGAGCCACTTTGGATTGGTTTCTAATGGATCAGAAGAGAGACAGCTGTTAGCACCTGAAGACTGCCTGGCAGGGCAATGCTTACTATGAAAGAAAAAAAAAAAAAAAAGTGGTTTCCCCTGGAGTCGGTTCCCTTCAATGAAAAGAAAGAAAATTAGTAGCAAACTGCTGTTGGCATGATATGGACATTGCATAATGTCAGCAAAAAGGCAGCACTCACAAGGCCCTGCAGAGGCTGTGAGAGGAGAGACAACAAGGGTGCATTTCATACAGCTCAGAAAGGCATTTTATACAAAACTGGAGAGCTGGAGAAACAGCTGATAGTCTCCCAGATTTTTAGGCAAGCTGTTTTAAATGCAGTTCACAAAATTTTTTAAGCAGTCCATCTGTAGAGGGATGCACCACCAAACAAAACCTTCAGAAATGTGAACAGCCAAATATGCACCAAGAAGCAGAAGAATGACTGGCCCAGATGTCCACGAGCTCCAGGCCTGCCAGAGCAGGCATGTGTTGGTTCCTGTCCCTGTGGAGTTGAATGCACCAATTGGTCACTGCAGATCTCAAACTCCAGGGGTAAATGAAATATTTTTTCAGTAGAGATCATCTCATCCAAATATGCATAGGCAGTGCTATGGCTCTGGGGACTGCAAAACAGGTGGTTAAACTCAGTAGTAAGGTGAGAACCTACAGAGAGTTTATTAAGCCTCGCTAAGTCTCTATGGAAAACTATGTGTCAATTTCTAAAAATAAAAGGTAGCTGAACGACTCCCTGTGAGAGACTAGTTGGGGAGAATGAACCAGGCCTTTGAAAAAAGCGTAGACAGAACCAAACAGTGAGACAGATGGTTACCCCATCTTTTATTTACAAATCAGAAAGTCCTACACTGGTCAAATAAATTTCTGCCACTGAGTTGTTGCATATGGGCTGGTCTTCTGGCTGCCAACTCTCATTAAAGAGATGTGGAAGGAACAAACCCAGGTTCCTCACAGAAGTCCTAAACCTCTAGAAAACTCTCAACAGAAAATTTCTACTAAGTGCTTGCAAGAAAGGCAACCTAATAAAACAAGTAAACTCAGAAACATACTCACTGAGTGGAGGTAAAGTTCTATTTTTTTCAAAACAGAGACTAGATTATTGGTCATTTGTAAGGGCTCTTTGCAGCAAGAAGGCAGCTTGAGCCTGTCGGTGAGGTAGGAAGGTGAAGGTCTCCCATATCTTTGGCAAGAAAGCGGAAATTCTCCTGGGTCAGTTTCTGAATCAGGCAAAATGTGATGAAGCACAGGCATTGTTTAAAAAGTGAAGGGGAAGGCGGCAACCTGATTGAAAGAGCAGAGGCCCAACCACAAATTAAGCTGCAGGAGTTAAGTCAGAGTTTTCTAAAATTCTGCAAGGCAAATCCAATTAGGACTGGATGGGTTAATGGGCTGCAGCAGGAACATGATACTGCAGGGCCCAAAAGGGTCATAGTGGATCCCAAAGCACAGGATACCTAAGGTAGAGCAGGAATAAAAAGGGAATTTTGGCACAAGGAGAATGTTAATGATCAAATATGATGTCCTGGTACAAAGAAAAGCTTGTGTAGAAAACCAAGGAAAACTTATATGACAGTTTGGGAAGCAGAATTCTAATTCAATGGTGGTTAAATAGCAGGTGTCCTAACACTATACCGGATGGGTAAAGGGTGGTACAAGACATGTTAATACACAGAATCTAACCAAAGGTTGGTTAGATAGTTTTCTCTGAAAGAGAGATCCAAATGTAAACAGCTTTTAGCACTTCTCCAGGGTTTACCAAACCTCAGGTGTGTCTTTTGGCCTGTGTGGACTGTAATCCCAGACCCAGCAATTGAATGTAATCCAGACTGCTTTTTATATATAGTAAGGAACTAGTTGGAAGCGAAACTTACAGATTTAATATTTGTACATGGAAGGGGAAAATGTGAATTAGGACTATCCTCTCACCAGAAAGCAGAAACTGGTAATTCAAAGTGTGCAAATACAGTAAGGAAAGTAAAGCAGTTTAATAGTTCTCCAAACTCTGAAGCTTCTGTACAAAGAGCAAGTTGACAAAAATCAATGTTAGTACAGCTAGAAACAGATTCATAAGGAAGACACACCTTGCGCAGGAAAGGCAAAGAAAATAATTCAAACAATATCCAAACTCCTGGACTAGAAATTAATGCTTTAGTCCAGCAGTTCTAGCCATGGAAAGGTTCCTTGAAATTAAACTAGGGTTAATAAGATCTCTTGCTAGGCATTCGAGTTTCACTTGTGTTAAGGATCCTAAAGAATTCTAGAGTAGAAATATGGTGCACCTGCTGTTTGGTATTTGGAATGGGGACTGGGAGACCATGAGGTTTTGCACAATATAAAGATATTTAAGTGAAATATAGATGATATAAAGGCCCTAGACAATCCTCTCATGAGATGAAACTTATCTCCACACATCGTCAAGCACGCATACTACAGTAAGCGTGTGAACTGCAATATTGGTTTTCATAGAAATGTCTTTGAACCCAGCTATCATGGCTGAGCTGCAAACCAGATTGTATGGAAGATGAAGCACAGGAGAGAGACGTGGTGAAGAAGGCAACAACAACATCAGGCCAAGAGCAGCTGACAGAGGAGATCAGTACCGACAAAAGTGGGCAAAGTCACACTGAAATGTATGGCAAAATTTCACTCCAGATCACTGTGAGTCCCCTAGCAAATCCGCAATTATCCATCCTGTTCTCAGTTCTTAACACAGAAAAAAGAGTGGAGAAAAGGCTATGCTGAGCCAAAATTTTCTCTTTGGCTTCTCTCCAGACCTATTTGTCAACAGTTTGAATGGAAAATCAGAGGCATATATGTTTCATAACAAGTTCCCTGCACACAAGAGGGTTTATGTTCGTCATCACATTCCAGTTCCACTACTACAGAAGACCCAGTATACACACAGCTATGGAACTGGGAAAGATTTATTCTCTGGTTCTCTCATGTATAAATAATGCAGTTTCCTAGACATAAAATGAAAAGCAGCACTATCTGAGAAATATTCAAGTTGCACATCCTAGTTGAGACACGGGGATTTGACCCCAATTATTTTGTGATTTTGAACGTACAAGTAATATATTCATTTGTTCAAATAAAGTCATTGGCAGAGGTAATCTGACTCTGCACATTGTCCCCCGAAGAGTTTGTAAAAATGCCTGGCATTCAGAGCCAACTGGCTCTGAATACATGAATTCAACATACCTAAATTTAACAAAAAGGAGAAAGAAAAAAAAAAAAAAGAAAAAAGAAAAAAAAAAGCACTTGCTCTCTGAAACCACCTTGAAACCATCTTCACGAGTAAGAAATAATTCCTCAACACAGGGGTGAATTTCCAGAAAATAAACAGAAATCAAACTGCATCCAGACAGAACTTAGGAAAGAATAGGAGATTATCTGGTCAGGATGCTAGCCCATCACACACTGTGAGCTCTGGAAAGATGTCATATTTGTCATACTGGAAAGCACTAAAAATACAGACCCAGATCACCCTCTGCAAGCAAAACATTGAGAGGTGCCTCTGGATGAGGCATGGAAGGTTCCCTGTTAGAAGCTCATTACAGTCCTCCACAGATACAGATGAAAGGGCAGGACTGCCCTTCTGCAGAGTCCTATCAGGCCTCGTATGCCTCCACAGTTGTTCTCTGCTTCAGCTGTGCTCATACAACCTGAGCACACATGTTCACATTATGTAGAAGGCTTCTATATAAACATACTTGAGTGAGAAAATAAACCTTTCCATGTGAAGAAGCGCGTACCTGCACTTGTAGATCCAATCCCTGCGGTAAGCACAGAGCGTGGCATGATCTTTACTGCATACTTGAGGAACTGAGATTTCCCCGTACCCGGATCTCCAACCAACAAAAGATGCGATTCACCTTGGGGGAGAACATTGAGGTAGGAGCAGACAGTACAGATAAACACACACGTATACACAAAATGCTCAGATTAAATAATACTTGTCATTATTCACCTAACATTTAGGTGAATTAGTTAGGTGAACCTAACTACATATCCATTACAATATGTGATTCTGTTTAAGACTGCACTATTTACTGGATGTGATAAATTCATTGTTTAATAAAAGCATCTAGTCATCTTGCTTCACCCAGCAATATGACTGGACACAAATATTTACAATGAAAATTTTTCAAAGCATTTGCAGGTATTTGACAACACTTCCTGTAATGAGAGTTCTTACATTTTAGAATACTTGTTTCTCAGACTCATCTCACTCTTGAACTTGAAACAAAAGGATATCAGGTTTTAGTTATCATTCCACTACTTGGTTACTTAAATTTTGGCAAAATGGACTAATAAAATCAGCACATTTTTTTTCTTGACTAATTCTTTGCCAACAGTTCCACAGCTTCATAATTTCAAAACAATAATTTGGCTACTACAATCTCACTGAAGTGCTCTAAAATTATTTCACTGTCTACAAAATATCAGTACAACTTCAATTCGAACATAAAGTCTATAGCTTTATCTAGCTGCTGGAGCATTAAGAAAATCCTGCATGTGTATACAGAGACATACTATTTTGGAATTATTATGACCTACATAGATTATGACCTGCATACCACCTGGCACATGGCAGATTTGCCATCTAATAACAACAGAAGGAGAATCAGCAGGCAGATAACTTGGGAGTTACAGAACTAAGTGAGATGTGCTGACAATCACAGATGGAAAAGTCTGGCATTAGGAAGCAAAATGAACCCTTTAATTTTGCCTTTCAATGAACTATAGTGATCCACATTAAGGGAACATTAAGATTCCATCCTTTGATGCCAAATACTGCTGGGAATAGTCTACTAGAAATCATTTCAAAATGTCACTTATACAATAAAAAGTGAATTTATGTTTTAGATAAAACAGCTGCCTTTAATATACTACCTAATGGAAACCTGAAAGTCTGCTTCTACTGGGTTTTATTGGGGAAAAATTATAATAAAAAGAGGAAGTCTAGACACCCACTTTATTTGTCTGAGATTCTGGAATAATACTCAGGATTGATCAAAAATTGTTCTCACTCAAAAAAATGGAATGATTATGCTTCCAAGACCTTACTGGTTTGATTTTGCAGGGGGGAGGGATGTGGGCAAAGACAGGGATAGGAGTAAGTGTTAGGAAGGATTTGATACTGTTAGAAAGAATACCAACCTCTGATTCGAGTTCCAGTAGCATCCGTCCTCTGTACACCACCAGCAAGCACCATGGCTACAGCCAGCTTCACCAGGTACAAGCCAAAAACTTGAGGACATAAGCTAGCCAAAATTTCATTCCTCCCTAAAACAGCAAAAAAAAAATGGCACTCAGCACTGCCCCTAGAGTAAACCTTGGTTTCCCACAGACTCCTGTGTGCACTGACAAATAATATGGGCCTCCTTGAACAAGAGGAACAGAGTAGGGAGGAGATTTTTTAAAAAATTATTTTATTTTTAAAATGGGACCCAAAGCAGTTGTTTTATCCGAATGGTCACAAGCAGCAAAGCCAATCCTATTGCAATTTAAGGAATGTATGGTCTGGATAGCAGGAGAAAAGGGCTCTAAGGAAAGAAATACCATCATGCAAATTCTTCTGTTTCATAGCTAAAAGTGTAGGGGCTATGAAGAATAAATCCTAAAAATTTCCAGACTTCGAAATATCCCCTTGAAAACTGGTGTGTTGTACATTTAAGAAAACAAAGAAAACATCTAACATTTGAATTATTTTGTCCCAAACCTGTGCACACGTAGCATGGCTCATTTTCTTGTTGTTACCTTCAATCTCCTTTGACCCTTCTGTGTCACAGATCCCTTTCCTCTTCCCTACCATAGTTTCTTTCCAGCAGCAGAGTATTTCCATCTGCTATGACAACACTGATGGCTAGGAAGATGTGTGATAGAATTAATTCTGTCTAATATTCTGACACTACCAGCACATAAGGGGTCACAGGTTTAATGCCATGTATTACTCCCATTGCTAGGGAATAAAAGGGAGTGACCAATTTTGAGATCTTAACTCTTCAATGTTAAAACTTGAAATGATCCTAAAACTTAAATGTTTTAAATTTAGATGCAATTACATGGAACTGGCAAAATATGAAAGCTCCTAATAGATGACTTGAGGCATATGTGTGTCTTTTGGAGGTTTTCTAAAGGAATTAACACATTTTTGTCCATCTGAAAGTGAAATTTTAAAAACTTTGGTCAGCCATGGCACAACTCAGGATTTAACTCCACAGTTAGGAGGTAGCATCATGAAATGACTGATATAAAATGCAGTAGTAGCTACCATAATCCCTTGAAAAACAGCAAAAGTACACACACTCTGTTGTGCAATGGCCTGTACCTTAGACTCCTCAGTCAAATTTGATCTCTGTCCTCAATTTCAATTCAAATTCAGACTAACAGCCTGAAACAGACATCTTGGGCAGTCAGGGTCCTTCTCATTTCCACCTCAATTTTCTTGTACCCACTTCATATTTATTTATTCAGAATGAGTAATGTTGAACAAAATCACATTCCTCCCTGCAGGCTTCCAAAAATTGTCCTGATTAGGATTAAATAGAACCTTCAAAGAAGATCCTGAATTACTTTCTGAACAGTTCTGACTAGAGTGATAATAATCTTGTTCCAAAGAGCAGAAGGATGAAATGTTATCATTCCAAACAGCAGGAAGCTAGCAATTAAATTGCTTTTGGGGAAATGCAGTTCTGAAGAATTTTTAACATTGATAGGATCTACAGTTTCTTAGGGGGGCTAATTTGGGGGATATTCCCACCTCTTTTTCCTCCTGTTTGTCTTTTAAGAAGAAAAACTAAGCCCTTTTCAGGGTTTTATACGATTCAGTGTCAGCCTAAAAAAGTTCAGTGACGGAGATCCCAAAGAGTCCATTTAGCTTCCACAGAGTTGAGGAGAAGACACTCAGATTGTGGAGAAGGACAGAGTTTCAGACACTACTGATTTTGCCAAGGTGTTTGACTACAGACTACACTAAGCTTAGGACCCAGCACTGACTGTTCTGGAAGCCACTGTGAACTGGGAGGTTCCACTGCACCTAAGTCAAGGGTCTAGGCATCCAAGGGTTAGCTTAAAGATAGGAGGTGCTAAGCTCTATGGTAAAGATTCACAGCTCAGTTTGGGATACAGAGGCCACGAGTCAGATCTCTCATCCCAGAGGCAACAGCAATGCTGACTAAAGGCAGATCTGGTCCACACCATTTCTTCTTGCTTCGTCTTTCTTGATTATAAAACACTTCTCTTTTTCCCCCCAGTAATTATATTATTTTTCATTTTCTGTTAATAAATGTTCCACAAAATACTTGACTAGAAAGCTCAAAAGAAGGAAGATCAATGCAGTAGTTCTAGTACTTCCTCCCCCTCAGTAAAAATTTCATATTCTTGTACTGGAAAAAAATATATTCCTGAATTAATGGGTGGTGGGATAGGATAATGGGGAAAAATGTGTTCAGTCACTGTATTTTCACTCCTGATTTCATCTCTGTCTGATCAAGTGCCCTACATAAAAGCTTTTGACTACTAACCTGCTAAGGGATCATTCCTATGCCTTTCCCAGAAGTCTTCAAATTCCTTGCGAACTTCTTCATCAATGACAACCCCTGCTAGCTGCTCATTGTTCACTTTAACATAGTTGGCCTTCAAAACAATCTCCAAGTCACAGCGTGAACCCTCATGGAAAGGTTTCCACCTCTGCATTACCACTCCATACACTGTGATATCATCTCCTGGAGGTAAAACCAAAAGTTAGCAAAATAACATCTGACCTGAGACATGAAGACATTTCAGTTAGCTGTAACACATAATAATGCAATGCAGTTACAGGAAGTCTAAAACAAAGATAAGGTTGAGTGCTTACATCTGTGGTTCGAAGTTGCTGTGTCTTTCCACTTCTGTTTAAGGGAGGTGAATTCTTACAGATATACCTCTGTTTGTTTCCTCTTTTAGAAGAGAGGAATTCACAGTAAACTGTAGAAGCTCTTTCAGTTAGACTGGCTGCACAGAAAACTCAGTCAAAACTTATTTGACTTCTGGTAACTTTTATGAACTCCAGAATCACTCATTAACATTTTGGGTACAGTGTTCTTCTGAGAAAGTATCACCAGAAATTAATTTCTTGTGGAGATGTGCCTATCTGAGAATTTTTAGTCCATTCTCCATTCATCCTCCTGCCAATTAGCTTCTCCTTTGAATGCCCAGTAGCTTTTTCCACCTGCCTGGGTTACCCGGCTCTTTGAATCTAGGAAAGGGCAACACTTCTGTGTTGAATGCTGTGTGATGGTGTGAACCAACTTCCCCGAGAGGTTTGGTGTTCCACACTAACAAGATTTATTCTAATTTCTGTATGTCACAACACATCACTTATTGAAACTGATCTGTCCAACAGTCAAGATGTAACATGGGGGTTCATGACACTCTCTAGAATGGTCTTCAACTGCCATTGCTAATGTCCATCCTGAAACAGCAACGTGACAGATGAACATACCTCATCTGACAAGCTCTCTGCACTGACACAGCCTACTTAACAAAGATTCATCCCAAAAGAAAAACTAAAAATGCTTGTGGTACAAACATATGTGATATATGCTGTATCCTCACCAGACTTGCAGCTGTCCACCAAGTCATCTTCCAGAACAACCACCATGCAACGAGGGATGCTTCCAACAGACAGCCTTTGAACCTGGCACATGGGAAGGAAAAGCACTTCTTAAGAACAGCGCCTTTCAAAAGTCTTTCATTTATAGCTGCTCTGGCTTAAGGACCTACACTTCTTTCTTTCCCGGAACTGAGGTCAGTTCTTGTTTTTTTATCACAAAACTTACCGTAAGGGATGCCACTGCTGCCACGAGCTTAACAACGGAAGTTTAATGCTGATATTAATGGAAATGGGATTGGGTATTAAATCAGCAGAAGGTGCTCAGTGCTGGAAGATGTAGTGTGTTTTCAATATCTTGCTGGAGAAAGCTCACTGAAAGAGGTCATTTGAAAGAGCTGATCTTTATTATAATTTGAGCTATTATTAGATACTTCTTCAATATCCAAAGTTGACTTTGGGTACTGAAGCATGTCAGTGTGTTAGATAACCCTTCACTGAAGTACATACTGAAAGAATATTCTCTGTGTTTTTCTGGTATTTAACCATAAATACCAGAGAGTTTGAGATTAAGTATATACCTAGGTGTCAAGGATTAAATCAAGAACCGGAAAAAACAAATATATATATTGACAAATGTGCCAGTAAATCCGTAATTCTTTTGCTTTTCTCCAGGGCAAAGTCTATGCAATCTGGTCACAGTCTATTTCCAGCCACCAATCTTTCCATTTGCACTTAAAAGCTTGCAATAGAGTATCCACTGCACAAGTACAACAGTTATAAGTTCCTTTCCATTCTGCAGCACAGGTCATACATGCTAGAATTCTAGACTTATTCTCTCTCTGGTGCCTAGGAAGGTTAATCCACTCTTGTGTATTATCTACATGGCCACAGGCAGTTCACATCACTGTCAGTACTGCTAACACATGCACAGTTACTTGCAGAGCTCAGTAGGAAACACAAGTGAAATTCATTCCTGGTTTAACTTTGCTGTCTTTAATAAGCCCACGTTGCTGAAAATTCCTCCTCATAGAGATCTGTGTGCCACACAACAAAACAAAAAGTTACAGAAATTTCCCACATGTCAGGAACAATCATTATACGAACATAGGGCTTATTTCCCTGAGAGTTTTATTCCCTTACTTTTTTTGCTATTCTGAACTTACAAGAGCTTCATTTTTAATTTCATACATCTTGCATGTAGATTGGCACCACTGTCCTCTCCATTTATAAAATCAAAACCCTGAAACAACTGAAGATATCTTAGAAAAGATCTATGAAATAAAGACCCTGAACATATAAATAAACACAGAAACATTATATACAATAATATACACCCTGCTTATTCTCAATTTTCACAGTGTAGATTTTCCTGTGCCAGTTTTGTCTTGGTTATGTGCTACCATAAAAAGAGGTCCAATTGTTTCTCAGTCCTCCAGCTCAGCTGTACTTCCACCCAAGGCTACCATCAGAAAACAAATGCAAATTCTGTAAGGATCACGTATGCAATAATTGCTGAATTCAGTATTGGCCGAAGGGAAGAGACATTTGCAGACACCACGTGTTGACCGTACTGCACAGCTACAGCTGGCCTTGGCCACCATTGGGTTGGTTAGCTTTAGTCCTCAGAAGCATCACGATCATGTCCTGTAAGTGCTTAGAGAAACAATGCACACTTGATGTAAGGATTCAACATGGAATGGAATTCCATGTACAGAAATTTCCTCTGTGCACTGACCCCGGGTGTTTTGTACAACATCAAATGGAGTTACCCAGTAACAGAAGTCTAATCAAAATGTGGCTTCATTGTTAACCCTCTGAGAAATCTCTGACCAACAGGCTGCCTGGCTTCTTTTAGTCTTCTCAGGCACTTGTGTTAAACAACAGTAGAACCTGTAAAACTTTTCCACTGATCTTAGCACATAAAACTTAACAATGAAAATGGGATAATCTTAATACTAATGTAAGCATGAATAGTCCTACTAAGATTAGCAGAGATACCTTATTTCAACAGGAAATTAGGCCCTCAAATGTCTTCTTTTGTAAGTTAATTTTTTTGTACTTGAGACATCCATACTTTAATACCTTTCCCTTTTTCTCCATCTTTTTTTTTTTCCTTACCTGTTCCTGAATTTTGATTTCTTGGTAGTCTCTGCAGCAGGTGGGAGAAGAGGCTGTTCCAGAGAGACAAGTGAACTTGATTGAGTTGCAGCCTTCTTCATTACGACAGGCCGATGGACGACAGAATGAATAGTACTGCTCAAAGTCAGCCTTGACAGCAAACACGTGCTTGCACTTGTTGCAGATGTAACTCCGTTCAAACTCCAAAACTTTCACCGAGCTGGTACGTATGACAGTCCCAGTAACAGACAAAAAGTGACCCACATCCTTGGTTTTAGGAATGTGCTCTCGAGTCAGCTCTGGGCAAACAGGCAAACCTGGTAAACAGAAATACGTGCAGCATAAGGGTGTGCGTATGAAACATGGACTTACAGTGCAGTTAAACAGAAAGACTAGAACACATGCCAGATATATTAACAGTAGCCATTGTTATTACTGTTTCATAAATGTGACTCAACAATTCATCTGTTTACCATAAATCTAATTCACTGGCCCCAGATAATGAAAATTATCAGACACTGAGCACCAACTGAAAACATTGCCATTTTACTCTCCCTCTTTTGCCAAGGGCTGAATAGTCATGAACAGTTTCCATTCATGGAAAAAGATCCTCATGTTTTCAGATCTATTTATTAATTTAAAATTTTTTTTGCAGATGCCATTTATTCTACAACTGATCTATATGATTTACAAAATTTTGGTTATGCTACTTAATTGTAGTTCAACATTATTTCCCAGTTAAACAGCTGTAGCTCCTAGTCTTGTGTGAATTTCCAAGTCTAAGCAAATTTAAAACTCGCAGTTCGTGAGCATTTGACCTTAAATCCACATTGCGTACCAGTAAAGCTCAAGCACAAGGAGGACAGCATAAAAAAAAAAAATGTAAAGGGGTTTTGAACACAACTAAAGCAAATTCACTTGTAAGTTCAAATGAATAGTGACAGAACACTTTCCACTTGCCCTCCTTTAATCCCACCCCAACAGCCAGTTCAGTGGTGTCCTGATCCTGCTCCGGTATTCCCCCATGCAGCCACCACTTGGCACCACAGCGGCTGAAATCCTCAGGAAAATTAATCTACCTCAGCTTTACATGTCTCTGAAATGATCACCTGAGCACAATATTGCCTCTTCAGAAAGTATCAATGAACCACGAGATACTAATAATTATCAACTTGAAAAGATATTACCTACTCCTAAAATAATTTCTTAGCTTTACTTCCAAAATAGAGCCAGAAAACAAAGATGTAAAACTACAAATCTGCTGGGAAATGATGTTTCTAAGGGGACCAAAACTATTTGTGCATCTAGGTCAAATCTTCTTGGGAGCTTTGACTGCTAAAAATAGGATATCATATATTTATTTCAGTGTTTTCAAAACCAAATGCTTTATTTGAGACAGGCTGAAACAAAACAGAAAAAAAAATCTGTTTTGATACTTTTAAGCAACATGTTTGACCTTTTGCTTTTCATTAAAAGGAATTAAATAATCTGGAAAAGAAGGAAAGTATTTTGTAAAACTGCAAACAATTTTTTTCTGGTTGACTCTAGCAAAGCTATGTACATGTTTTACCAAACCTTTTTTTGCCTCCCACAGGTTTGCATTTCTAATCAGTTCAGGGAAAAAAATCCATTATGTCTCCAACTGTTCTGGCATCTTTTTCCCAGCTCAGTATTGGTGCCCCTCAACAAGCTTTGCAAAATACAACACAGCTGACACTACAGAGAACTGCAGCACTGTTGTCAGGATATATGATGATCATCTCTGTGAATTTTGAAGAGAAAGGAGTCTAGAAGTGAAAAAAAAGCCTTTGTTCTGATCATATCAGACTTCTTGATGAACTCTTTAATTATGTGCCTCTTTGAATCAACCTTACTGTATCAGTGACAAAAACGCTGAACTATTAAAAGCAGATTGGCCTTCAGTAAGAGACACAGCAGTGCTCAGGCTAATGGTAAGGAAAAAGAATTTCATGGATTTGTAGCAAAATGCAGAAGTTACACGTGTTCCTACAATGCTAAAACTCAGGTAAAGAACTTCATCTTTTACTTTCTTCAGTGAACCCAAGGTAATCACCTGTTACTAACTGCTGCATATTCACCCTCCCTGAATCCCTCTTTGAACTCCTAGATGTATTGGCAGCAGTGTGTCGAGATTGCATTCTTATACCTGGCATAAGCAAAACCACTTTTCCTCACTTCATTCCATGCCTGACATGAAGATCCCCTCAGCTGCACTCCAGATAGTTGTATGCTGCTGTCACCAAAAACAGGGCCCCACCTTCTCATTCCCTTCTCATCTGATGTAGGAATGGGAAGTGGCACTCCAAGAGGAGAATCCTGAAGGTAATCAGAACCCAGAATCCACTTAAAAGGTAACAGTATCATTGGAAAATTTGTGTGGAAAAACGGCTACAGATCACTTAGCTTATTTGTTCTGTTTCTTCCGAAGCCAGCCCTTTCGGAGGTACAGAACATTAACTATACTACGTGGACAGATGTTATTTTGATCCAGCTGGACCACACAAGGATAACCCCCCATTCATCAATTTCCCTCCAGCTTAGTGAGGGAGTTATTTGTAGCCTTCTGAATAACTTCTTCTCTCAGTCAGGCTTGCTTTTATCAGTTATTAGAACTATTTGATCAAACGTTGCCACTTTTGCCTGAGGTTTATAAGGGAATATTCAGACAAAACATCACTGTGGGAGGAATGATCAGCTCCAGCAACAGGTTGATAACAGGAGCAGGAATGTCTTAAAGACACCGCTACTCATGCAATGATCATCTGCCCCTTGCTGTACTCCTAATACTTCCTCGTCGCTTTTAAAATAATCGTACTTGGAGTCCCTTTTTCATGCTGAAGCCCTGAATGATGCAAATGCATTCTAGAACACTAGGAAGAAAGTTTTAATTCACTCCTGCTTTCATAGGTACAGGGAGATGCCCAGTGACAGATTTCAGCACAGCACAGAAGCTATCCTTTTACACCAAGTACTCAGCAGTTGTGTACAAGCTCCTTAAAGCCTGAATTGGTAGCAAGCCTTGTTTTTTTTTTTTTAACTTATTTTCCTTCTAAAAATCTTGAAAAAATAGCATTGTGAGAGCCACAGCCTAATTGTATTTCTGATGCATGTGTTTTCATTACAACATCTTTATTGAAATTTACTGGAAGGAAACACGGGCCTGTTTAACAATTGTGATTTATCCAAGATCAAGATGCCAAAAAAACTGAATGATCACAATCCACTCCACAACAGGGCAGGGGAGGGAAACACAGGCTGCCACCTCTTGGCTTTGTAGGCTATTGCTCTAAATAGTTATGACCAGAAATGATCAGAAGGGATGGTGCCACCAGTAACCCAGTCTGCCACAACAGGCAAAACAGACATTTCAGCTCCTGAGTCTGCACTTCACACTTACCAGCCCTCAAAGCTACTCGAAATTTCTTATTAATAAGGAATAATGGTATATCAACTTGCAGTGGAAAAAATGACAAAGTTCCCTGTTAATGATCATGCCTTTCAACAGTTCATTCCAATTTTATAACAAGCAATTTTATTATAGCTAAGCATAAAATTCGACAATTTCAAATGCAATTGTTACGAGACAACTCAAAATTTTGACTTTGCCTCTTCTGGGAGGTGGCTGGAGCCAAAAAAGATGATGACCCAACTGGCACAGTAGGGAAGTCAACCTGCAATTAAACTTACAAACCATGCATCTTCCCCTAAAACTTTTCTTTAGACCTTCTGCCTAGAAGAGAAATAATGCAAGACCAGAGGCTGATGGTGAGGAGTCTTTGCCACGGAAAGACTTCAGTGTAAGCCCTGACCCAACAAACGCCAACCACTGCACACAGAACAGTGGCAATGCCCACAGCACTTTTTTGGGGGTTGGTCCACGCACCTCCACGTATTTGCACGTGTTCTTCCCTTCTTAATAGACACTAAGGATTCGCTACTTCTTCACACACTGAAACGGCAAGCATTAACTTGCTCACTCCCGTGGCACCCCAAAAGTTTGTTTGAGTAAGGAAACTTGACTGGGAAAGGCGGCTCACTGCAGCCCTTGCCCCGCCACTCACCCGAGACCCTGGCGTGGAGGTTCTGCTTCAGGCTGAGCTGTGCTGTGTCCGCGCTGTCCTGCAGCGCCGCCAGGGCAGCCCGGCGCAGGGCGCTGTCGAAAATCGGGAGCACCTCGCTGGGGAAGGCGTTGAAATACTCCCCGATCTCCATGTTGGTCTCGAAGAGCGTCAAGGCATCGACGACGACGGGGTAGTGCGCCTGGTCGTCCGCCTCCCTCAGGATGCCCAGGATGTCGTCCCTGTGATGCTCCAGCACGTAGGACTCGAACACCTGCCCGATGAGGGCCACCTGGTCCGCGCTCAGCACCATGCTGCGCCTACACGAGGGGCGAGGTGAGGGAGGAGGTTACACAGCGACGCTTCCCGGTGCGGGCACGCGTCGAGCGGGAAACTTTATCTTTCTCTCGGGAAAGCCCATCGCGGAGCCGGGCGAGGGCGGGGCGCGGCTCCTCCTGAGCTCGGGCAGCAGCACCTCGTTACAGCCGCACGTCCGACCCGCCGCTGCCAGGCACCGGCACCGCGCCAGGCTCCGGGAACGGCACAGAGCCGCTCGCAGCCCCTCAGTGCCGGCTCCCGCCAACCCGCCAGCCTGCCCCGCCTCCTCAGGGGGTCACTCACGCCCGCCCGCCGGAGAGCAGGCGGGGCGCTCCTCCCTTTAATGCCTCAAAGCGAAACCGCGCGGGCGCCCGCTCCGTCGCCCCGTGGGCGGTGACAGGAGGAGGAAGCAGCGGCGGCGAGTCCGTCCCGCCCCAGGCGGCGACAGGCGCAGGGTCCTCGGTAGCGCGCACCCGGCTGCCGCCAGCACGACGGAGAGGCGGGGGTGTGCCGGGCCGGCCCGGGCCGGGCCGGGCCGGGCCGGGCTGGCAGCACGGTGCCTCCTGCCCGCCTGCGGAGCGCTGCCCCCAGCGCGTCCCGGGCCGCCCCGCCGTGGAGCAGCGCGGGATGCGGGTGCGCCCCAGCGTCACCGCCGTGCCCGCGGCCGCCCCGCTCCCGCTCGGTACCTGCAGCGGGCGCCGCCGCCCCTCCGGCCGGGTTCCCGCCACCGCAGCTCCCTCACCGGCGGGAGGAGCGGCGCCGTCCCCGCCCCCTTCGCGCCGCTCCGCGGGCGGGCCCGGGGCGCTTCCCTCGGGTGCCTCAGCGGCGGCGGGAGAACGGGCCCTCCCGGGAGCGGGTGAGGGGCGGCGGGCCCCAGCTCCACGCCAGTCAGCGCTCCGTGGGCTCCGGGCACACTGCAGCTGCTCGGCCTCTCGGGAACAACAGATCCACCTACGGGCTCTCCTTCCAGTAGAGCCGCACTTTTGTTGTCTGCCTCAGTGTCTCTGTTCCCTCGCTGCAAAGAGGCGCCGCTCCTGTGTGCGAGGGGCGGAAGGGGGACTGTGCGGCAGGGGCAGCCTCCAGGCAGCTGGACCTGCTGTTTGCAGGTCCTCGCCCGCGGTTTGCAGGCACCGCTAAGTCTAAATTTGGCTTCTGTAAAGCGAACTGCACAACAAACCAGGCATTTCTCCCTTCCTCGAAGTCTGAGGAGTTTAGGGATTATATTTTTAATGTAACCAGAAAACAGGGTTTGTTGGAGGCTCTAAAGCTTTCGCTTTTGCCCACAATTTAAGTATGTTGTTTTGAAAATTTCGTACCTGCATACTCTTCCCCTTGAAATATTTTGTCTTTTAATTGATTCCATTTCAATATTGTGTTCCAGGCATAAGGGGAGTGAAACTGGTTCCCAGTTTCTCCTGCAGTATGCCTGTTTCCTACAGTGATTTTGCAGCACGTACGCACAAGTGCTGTGCTTGCATGTTTGAGTTCAGTCCTCATTGGGTTCAGTGTAAGTAGACTGTCTTCTGAACTATTAAATGTATTTTCTTTGTACCTCTGACAATGTATTTGAGGATCATTCTTGTACATCCATTCTAATCTTGCAACATCACAGGGTATAACTTAATCTCTCCGTAACTTCAAAGTGTTGAAGAATCCTAAAACTTCTCCATTGAGTTCCTCAGTCCCAGGACCTCCCATTGTTGGCCTGTATTAATGGTGAATTATTGATAGGCAATCAAAACCAAAAATCACTGCTCATGTAGAACACTTGATTTTAAGATCTTAAAATATCACCAACATAATGCTCTCTAATGAATGTACGCAATTTGTATTTTAATACAAATTTTTAGGGTTGGTGGAGAGGAAAATCAACACTTTTCAACCAACCAACCACAACAACTTTTGGTTTGAAGAGACTGATTTGGCAGTGGTACAGCTGCTGACTCTGACAGACAGGATAACTGAGTCCTTTTTTACTTTCTTCTCCCTTCCGAAACACAGGTGCCTACTAGTAAAAAAACAATGGGCACACCTTTTACTGAATAGGTAAATGTAGATATTATCATCTTTGTGTTAGTGTTCAGTTATTCATTCCAAACGTAAAAATGCACAAATGAAGTGGAAGATAGGAGAAAGAGGCTGATCCCTTGCAAAGCATGCAAGAAAAAATACGCAACACTCACTTCAGAACATTATAACAAAATGATCTAGTGAATTTTATTTTGGGTAACAGCCAAGAAATCTGACATTTTGCCCAATATGGCTTTCTTCTAAAATTAAAAAGTTGCATATACCTACAGTTGAGTCCACCAGCTACCGAAAATCTGCTGTATACATCTTTAATCCACGGCAGCATCACCAGAATACAGCTTTCAGTGGCGTTTTCAAGCTGAATTATAAGATAGAAGTTTTTAAATGTGCATTTAGAAGATTTGTATATTGTTTATATGAAAACATACAAATTTTTCATTTATACATATACTACATATAAAACTCATTTTAATTAGCAAGTATTTTCATCTGGGTATTTATCTTTGTGCATATAGCAAAAAAAAGGATGTAGTTAGGGCTTCAGATGAAATATTAAAGTTCAAGACCTTTGTATATGCCAACTGGAGCCTTATTCAAATAAACATTTTTTTTCTTGCTTTTAAAAGATAAGAGATTCAGCTTAAAAATACATTCATAAAACAAAGACAATGTTCTCCCTGAGACTACCAGTGTGAGTTACTTTGTGGTAATCTTTGAATGAAAAAATATAAAAAAGACAATAAGCTCTGGTTCTCTATATGCTACAACAAATTTCTCGAGCAACACTGACATCATAAGAGGTACAGATTGGGGAATCATGCTCACTAGCTGAAAAAACATTTTCATATCAGTTTAAGAAGAAGAAAAATTAATATAGACATGGGAAGGTAACTAATTTTTAAGGAAACATCTGTATCTGTAGTATGAATAAATAGGAAAAAGTTGGGTGGTTGCTTTTGTTTGTTTGTTTGTGGCTTTCCATTTTTTATTTCAGACACGAATTTTATCCAAAGCAGGATCATATGCTCAAAATTCAGATTCTTGATTTATGCAGAGATACTTAGCAGAATTTTCTAAATATATCAAGCATTTGGTTTTGTTAATATTCACAAAAAATATAGAACCTGTGGGAACAGTTTCTGTTTAAATTCAATGATAAAATGTTTGATTATAATGAGATGGCAAAGCCTCATGAGCAGTAAGTGAGGAGTCATAACCCAACCCCAGTGAACAGCTCCTGGTCTGTGGCTTTTTTCATCCTCTATCAGAATGACTCTGCTTTGAAGGCCAGCAGCTATGCAAGTTTTATTTAGCATTCTTCCTTTTAAGTGTTAGAGACAATTTTTAAACTGCTGCAAAGTAAGGGAATTGGGATGCATTAAACACATCCTGCTCAAATTGGACAGAGTATGAGATATATACCTTTTCCTTTTACAATTTAAGATGTATTTATAGTAACCATGCAATTACGTTATTGAGGGGGAAAAGCCTTACCTGAAATCAAAGAAAGCATTTATAGGAAAAAGGGGAAAAGCATTGTTTGTTCTACCAAAATTTATTATGTAGTAATTACAAAGTTTAAAGACTCTTCCATTTTAAATAAAAATAATAGGTATAATTACACATATTGTATAGTACCATGTCAAGTGATTTCAACAAATATAACATGAAATACAGTGCAGTTTCAAATC
Source organism: Pyrocephalus nanus (assembly GCA_038380795.1). Lineage (NCBI taxonomy): Eukaryota > Metazoa > Chordata > Aves > Passeriformes > Tyrannidae > Pyrocephalus > Pyrocephalus nanus. The sequence goes on from CM076260.1 coordinate 50,223,242, forward strand.
AGAAAGACAAATACTTTCTCATTCACAGTGTTTGACAAATTACAGGAAAGCTTGTTCACATGAGGGTTTACTTAAGGTCATGCTCTTATAAACAGTCCACATCACGCTGTGCCACAAAAACAAATCATCTCTCAGAACGTGAAGTATCGGGCAAACCACTCCTGGCGTTGTGGATCTGGTGAAGCCACTGGTGAGGCATCAGTCAGAGGAGGGCTAAATTCACACAAAGGAAAAAGAAACAATTATCCCACAACTACACAAAAACTACAACTATTAAGAGAAAAGAAAGAATCATAGAGAATATTCATTAAGGAACACAGTCTGTTTTTCAGTGGATTAATTATCAGTGTGCCCCAGGACATGATTTAATGTCTCCCTATAGAATCTGTGATCATCCACTCCATTGGAGAGCATCAGCAGCACAGACAAGTCAGTTCAGAAGCCACATTAGAGACTGGGCAAATAATATCTTGTAAAACATAATTTAGAATCTCATAAATAGCTGTAGGTTTTCAGGAAGAATAAAAAGAGTTTTTTTGGAAAAGCGTGACTGTAGCAGGTCCTCTTTTAGCATCCTTTTCCCGTGGTAAAGTTAATTTTGAAAAATATGATGCGAGCATCATATTTGTAGACATGTGCTCACACAGACTGGCTGGTAACTGAACAGAAATACAAACTTTTTTAATAGTTAACACCAATCATGAATATCACTTGCACTGTTGCTCATGCAGACAATTAGAATATGCTAACACACTAGGAAAAAAGAAAGTACTGTGCTACAAACGGGATTTGGTTTCTCTTTTAACATTCTCACAAAATGAGCAGGAGAGAATAATTTATATTTATTTACACAATTATCTTCCTTTATCAATAAAAATTGGTAATAAAAGTAACCTCGATTACTGGATAATACAGGGTAAAAACCAATTTGGAGTGAAAACTCCAGCACCACAGTCCACGGGGTCATGCACATGCATGTTATAGATATCTGAGCGCACTCATGCACATCACATGCACGGGAAAAAAATTAGCAACAGTACTTTTTTTCTTTTTTAGATTGTTTTCTTGAAAAACATTGTTTTCTCTTTTTTGGATTCTATCATTTATTTCCCTTTATGATGAGCAGTTGTTAGTTATGTGATTTTTTGCATTAAACCAAAGGAGAGAGCAAACAACCAACAGTGGAACCACTAATTTAGACATCATGTAAAGTTGTCAACTTAGAGATAAGAGATCAGCACCTACTAAATACAGAGTACAGCACTTCAGTGCCTTTAATATGTTGGCTCATCAAGCTAAAAGATTAAAACCCTGCCTCTAAAATGCCATTTTAAAGTTATTCAATTCCGTAGATTATTTTGTGAAATAATTATTTGAGACTTTAATGCTGGTTTTGATTACTGGAAGCTCAGCATTAGGCACCTAAGCCTGCACATTTCCTGTTGCTGCAGGAAGGTTATTCCTATGAAACAGTTTGATACAGGTGAGGAAAGGGGAAACACAAAACATTCACGGAGCACGGAAAATAATTTTCTTACATAAAAACCATTATCACATAATACTGAATAAAGGAAATTCCGTGCTCGTATCAATTCCTAAATGAAAATCAGTAAATAACACAAACATTTAAAACAATTGTTCATATATGTAAACAATTGGAAGCACATGAATTCTGTTGGGGTATTTATAAAGGTTTTCAAAGTTCAAGGCTTAGGAAAAAGTGAGAGAATACTTCACATTTCAACAAGGTCTGCAATAAAAAGGAATACTATAAAGAGGTTATAAATACAATGTAAAAATGAAAAATGCTGTAAGAGTACTTGTACCTCTGAAAGGCTGATAAGGCAAGTGGGATTCAGCTCAAAAGGAATGCAAAATTTTCCTGAGTTAAGCAAAAAAAAAAAAAAAAATAAAAAAAAAGAAAAAAAAAGATTGGTGAGGCAGTGCTCACCTCAAAAACGTCTTGGGCTCTTTGGGTGGCATTGGCTGTGGTAGTGGTTTGCTGCTGTTGAACTCAATATCGTGGATGGGTGAGTTTGGAATGGGGTCCAGGCGATTAGGATGTCCATTGCCCACCACTCCGCTAGATTCCAGAGCACTTAGATTGGGGACACTCACAAACCTGTTTGTTGATTTATCGTTCTTCTTCTTTTGCTGCATTAAAAATAACAAACGTAAGGAAGGCTTCTTGCACCTGGACAGATGAGGACATTGGCAAACTTAAAAGTTTTACTGATGGCTGGTTTGGAGGTTTTTTGAAGGAGAGGAATTGTGACAGATTGGGCCCTTTTTCCAATTGTAGTTATTCTGCTTGCTTTGACCAGACCTGAACACCACAGATTTTCACAGAAAAATCAAATTTCTGATCAAGATGATTAAATTATTGCGACTTAGCGTAATAACCAATGAGTATGTCATAGGAGGTCTTCCACTATAACATTTTGCTCTGTTTAAACATTGGACATTGACAATCACGTGGAAAACTTCCTTTCAGTCTGCTAAACCTTTCATGTTTACTCAAAACTTTTCTTGATATCTGCAGCAATCAACACCCTCATAGTCAGCAAGCATTCCAGCAATACGGCTGAAGATACAAATGTTACTGTACAGGAGCTCAGTTTCTTGCATAAGGAAAAGGCCAGGCTTTGATGCCATTACAGCTGCCACTTCTGGACACCAGATGGCACAACTGAACGTTTTTTCTTTTTGTAATACTCTCTGTACTTCTCCTGATAGCATTTCGAGGGACTCAAAATACAGAAGAAATTTATTTTTATGTCACTATTCTACACTCCAGAACACATCATACAAAGAAGTCAGTGTTTAACCTCTCCTTAGATACCCTAATGTAAAAGGATGCTTCAAATAATTCCATAGCTTTTTTTTTTTAAATGGCTGTGTGACAGGAAACCTTGCGTATTTTCTGACTTGTATCAAATATTCCATGTCCATAATAAAATATTAATATTAAAAGCATCTTATTTCTAAAAATAGGATTTTTTAACATACCCAGAGCAATGAAAAAATACTTTGCTCATAAATATAATGAATTATGTATTATTTGAATATATAATAAATAATTTCCTTCATTTACTTACATGCAACCCTAAAAAGGCAGCTAGGAGAAGGATCCTTAAGGGCTTATGAACTACACAAATTTGAACAAAAGTGAAAGACAAGTGCATTTTCCAGCAGAATTCCACTTGAAACAGGAGAGCTGCTCTATTCAAGGGTGGGCACAAGTTCAAATAGAGACAGACAGAGAGTCTTATTGTTTGTTTGCACTTTCTTCTCTTTAGCTCTCAGCTGGCTTTGATTTCAGTGCCCGGCCTCTCCAGGCTGGCAGATGCAAATGCTACTGATTGTAGCCTCACTGGTGGATGTGTTTGTCAAAGTATAATTAAAAAACCCCAACAATTTAACCAAATGCTATAATAGAAAAAATTCTTTTCCAGGCATCACAATGAAAGATCATCAGCCACAAAGGATTAAACTAAGACTGTCCCCATACACTTCTGCTTTAGTAGCTGAAGAAGCAAGAAATATTATGATGGAAGAAATAGTTTGGTAAAAGTAACCAACTGCGTGTAAAATACACTTGCAAGGCAAAACATGTTGCAATTAAAACTGTGTGTTAAACAAACTGTAGTTAAATCTGTGTGCTCCACACGTGGCCCATTTCTGGAAAATGTAAGTTATCCACGTAAGTGCTTAGAAAAATACTGCAATTTATATAACATTCTCTATAAAATAATCTGTGCTTCTGAAGTGGTCAAATCTGGAAAGAGAAAATCGTGTATATTGTTTCCATGAAATTCATGCAAAGTATTAAGAAACTTCAGATGTAACAATATAATACTAAACAGATCCATTGCATAAATTAGAGAAGCTGTAATACATACTGCAATGGCTGTAATTTTGCATTAATATGCAAAATCTGTAGTAAATCATAAATTCTGTCTTTCTTTTCAAAAAAGGAAAGGAGAATGAGATTTTCAGTTTCTCTGTAATTCATTCTCCAATAACACAGCACATGCTTTGACAAAATAAAGTAACATAGTCCACAACTCATGAAATGAGAGGTCAGAATGTTCTGGCATACAAGACACTTTTAAAGTCCAAACAGTTTTGAGTGATAGGAGAATATTATAAAAATACATGATTTATCACTACGGAAATCTGATGTTAAAGTACTTTTGCAAAACACTTCAGATTTCACACAAAACAAGCTTATATACTAGATGGTTGCATTTCACATCTTTATAAATGAATGGTTCAGACAAACTTTCAAAATTTTCAAACAACCTTTATCACATAAAACCAAACATTCAAATTGTATCTGGATGTCCTGGTATTGTCTCTACTGGGCCCAAACTACGTTCTTTTATGCAGTTTGCATAAAAATTAGGCATCCACAGATAAGCTTGTGAGAGCTGCTGGACTCCTGAAAATCATAGGGGAATATTGACATTTTACAGCCGAGGTTGTAGAGAAGTGTGAGATACTTGATCTGATGTGAAACTGCAATAAAGCTTGGCTAAATAACAGAGCCTGAACCCAAATAGTGGAGCCAGACCTTCTTTTAAATAATGGGAGCCCAAACCTTGATCACTGAAGCACTCAGGCATCTGAGCTACTCATGTTGTGCCCCTTGAGTTAGCCTCTGTTTCAGAACTGTCCTGAGTTCTTCTGCCTCTACAGCTGGGACAAATCTATTCCCCTTCCATGCATGTGTAATAACCTATGGGTTATCACAAGGGGGAAGGAAATGTCAGAGGACTCTTTCTTATTCCTGAAGTGGTGAAAAGAAATAGAATTAAGGTACCCTACTACAGTCTATTCACATTCCTCATGACAGAATGCTGCTGGTATTGAAGTGACAGAAAGGCTACTATTCCTGCATGTACAGCAGCCTTCCCTGGCTGTTATTCAGCAAGATGGAGAGAACTGGAAAAGGTGCCTACTGAAGTGCTTTGACTTGTATAGGTGGTGACAATAACTGAGAAGGCTGGAGACTGACTTCTGTCTCCTGCTGCCTCCACCGTCCATAATACCTGGTTTGTCACTCCAGTGCTCCAGTCTTACTCTACACCTTTCCACATTAAAACATCCTGTGCCCTTCTCATACTCCCCCCCTTCAATTTTTTACCCTTATTCCTTTCCTTTTAGTGTCACCTCTCCCTCTGTATTTCTAATGCCCTTCCATCCCGAGCACTTTCCCAAAATTGCCAAGTGCCCTTGCACTTTCCAAAATAACCACGAAAAATTACAAAACTAAAACCAGTTAGGGGTGTCACTGCTTTCTATTGTACGCTATAGTTCTGCCCTCCGTTGCCTTTCTGTCACTTTTGTCTTTTGATTTTGCAGTTTTGTGAGAAGGAACTGTGTTTTATGTCATACATGTTGAGCAAACCAGGGCAACAGCATCAGTGGATCTCTCAACAACACAAAAGAAACAAACCTACACAAAACTAAGGAGAGACAAATGGAAAACTATGTTCCTTATTTTGAACATGTCTTTTAAGAGTAATTTAGGTACAGATGCAGGCACACACACATACACATATATTTCTTCCTTTTACTGTATCTTAAGTTTAGATTTCTTTTTCATTACTTTAGCAATGAAGTCCATGGAACATACCTTCACCAATGGATTAATAACACCAACATTAGGGCTTGCATTAAACATTTTGTTGTAGTTAGTCTCCCTGTCAACTAGTTCCAGCTGATAGAACTTTTTGTCCTCCTAAAAAGAACAACAAATAGAAACTTCTTTTTATGCATTTTAAATCAGTTAGTGGCCAAATCTGCCTATAAAATGTTCTCAAATAAATTTATGCTTACATTTTAAAATAAACTGGTAATTCTAAAAATTGCATTTCGTGTTTTATATATTATTATATGTCATAATCTAAATAATTTCTATTTCTGTAGTTCTACGTTCCTGAGAGTGAGCATAGCCTAATGGATTATGTGCTAGGAAAGACTCAGAATAGTTAACTTGTGATCTTTAATTAATTTTAATTTCCTCATTCCTTCTTGCTTCTTAATCAGGATCTAATCAGACTAACCCAAGTCATGGTGCTGTGCTCTGAATTTGGGAAGCTCGGCGGATCAGGATATTGGTCTTAAAAAATCTCACAGAAGAGACTATTTCACATATGGCTTACATGGCTGGGTTATTCCAGAACTGGAGACAGGAGACATCTGATCAAGGACACACCAAAATATTTCTGTAATAATGTATCATGCTTGATTGTGGAAAACACTTTGTATCTTATTAGCTTTACTATCATGAGTAACTGGAACCACAGGAATAATGTGTTAAAGAATATGAATAACATGCTAGCAGGATTGGTTCTTTAAATGCATTTCAAACACTTTGAATTAGATTAACTTTTGTATCTGTCAAGATATTACACCAAGAGAGCATAGAAGTCTTACAATCAGTTTCTTTATGAGCTGGTCCCGCTCTGCAATTAGGTCTTTCAGTTCTGAGATAAGCTGCAAGTCTTCTGGTCTTGATTCTCTGTTTTTATATTTTTCTTCCATTTCTTCTAAACTTTATAGAAAAGAAGAATACCCTCTTTAGCCTGATCCAGTGTTAAATGATGAGTGAATAGTCACATTTTGATTAGTACAAAAGAGAATTCAAGGAGTAAAAACAGAAGATGACTTTCCTGTCATCCTGAAGGAAATTAATTTTTATGTTCTTATTCAGCTTTAGATAAGTAGGAAACAAAACAAAATATAAAACCCCAATAACAATAACTTTTTCTCCAGCAACTAGTAATCTGGGCAAAATTCTAAAAACTTAACATCCTTCCTGTGCATGCAGTACTATGTGTTTGAGAAAGGCCTCTTGGAAGTCAGCCTGAAAATAAGGCATTCAAACCCACAATATGGACAGGAGAATTACAGAAGACATAGCTAAAATTGATTCTTATGTAAAATATAGGGACTTTATAGCACTACATCTAATATTAATGTAAATTTAAAAAGCTGGCAATTCACTTCCCTAATGAGGAAAACCAACAGTATAATTTTCTTTTTTTTTCCCCTAATTTTAATAGAAAACTACTCTGAATAAAGATGCATGCTTGTGATAATGGAGAAACTGGATAGACAGAAAAAGCTGGCAGCATCTTCCTCAGTTCACGTGGAACATACTGGAACAAAGATATCCAACAACACTGAAGACTAACAGGTAACTAACTCCTCTCCACAAAAGCAACTTACTACCATTAGAGATGAAATAAAGGAACAAGCTGCAAAACAAAAGCAATAACACTTGGATATTAGGATATCTAGATTAAGAGAAATGCAACAACTGATAAATATTTGAAAAAAAAAAAAAAAAGAAGAAATTTGAAATGCCTGGTAGGAAAGCATTAAAGGAGAGAAGTGAAATAAGCCAACTGAGAGAAGAATTGTACAAATAACTGCATAAATGTCCTTTTTTCTTAAAGAACAAGTTTTGAAGACAGGACAATTTCAAATGACCGTGTCTCTTTTAAACAAATGTTCATGATGCTAAACATTGTTTCAAAGGAAACTACTAAAATACTTGTCTCACATATTCAACCCTCATGTAGATTAGAGAGCCAAGTTTCAGAACAGATTCAGGAAAGTTAAGAAACTTAATGAAAAAAAGAAAAAAAATCTCAATAAAACGCTGAGAAAAATCTATGAATTTAAATTGTCTAACTCAAGTCAAAATTAATTCCACAAGACTCTTGGAAGTAGACATAATTTCTCACTTTAGATAAATATTTTCTCTTCAAAAGCAACTATATGATTTTTGCTTTGATTTGCAGCTGAAAAAGCAGCTAATATTAAATTGTATTGATAACCTTCAAATAACCTGTACATATTCTGATGAGATTATATAATGTATTTACATAAAACAATATGAATGAGAACAACATGACTGTTTTTACTTGCAGAGAAGGCATCTGACTCAGCAGAACAGAAATAGCCACAGCTGGCTTAATTTTTGTGTATACAGATCTCCAGAGTACAGTACATAGTTACACACAGCTGTCATTTAATTTTCAGATACTTCAAAGAACTGGGTTTATTTTTCTGTTTCAAATAGATAATTTGTAATTTAAGGACTCTAGTTGCAAAGCCTGATTAATCACTCTCAATTATTTTAAGATATATTCTCCATTTCACAAACGTTCATGAGGCCATGCTTTATGTGAGGCTGAACCTGGAAACAGTTACTTGAGAAACAGCTACATAAAACTCCTCCTCCTTTTATTTTTTTAAAATTATTTTTTAAAAAATCATTATTATTTTATTTATTTGTTTGCTTTTTCCTCTTTGGACAGCTTCTTGCTTCAGTGTAAGTAGAGAGATAACACACTGAAAGCCAGGTCAGGGCATCCTGGATGATGCTTCTGACTAGGCCAGTGGCTGCTTCCTTGCAGCTCTAAGTTGAGCAAGAACCAGGAGTAAGGAGCCAGCCAATTCAGAAAATTTCTGGACACTGAAGAGCAAACAACTAAATGTGAAAAAAACCTTGGGTAAACAGTTCCAAAGGCTAGTTCTGGTGGCTGCTCATAGGCCCCTTTCTCATACAAAATAAATGTATAAAACAGGAAGTAGTTTACACCTAATTTACTGAATGGCAAGTTACCACATTTATCAGGGCATAAGAGTGTGCATATGGATGATTACAAGGCAGTGAGAACTAGAATTTTATACCCATCTTATGTGAGGGCAATTTCTCAGTGCTCATTATCAAGAAAAAATTAGATGTGTCTTGTCTTTACTGTTCATTTTTAACCGGTATTTACTTAGAAAAGTTTTCTATCATAAACTTAGAACCAATTCTTTTCTCTGCCATAAATCCTTTGTGCTACAAATACAAATCCCTCAGTGACAAATCTGTGGCAGGAAACCCTCAGTGCAGTATGAAACCTGATCCAGAAACTGTGACCAAATTGGTTACACATCACAGAGATACAGAATGAAGGTTGCGAAAGACAGGAAAACAGTGGCTAGACAACATACTAATGTGACTTCGGCCCAGAAGTGGTCTAATCCTAGGTTGCATTTTGACTATGAGAAACTAAGTATTCTGTTTATGTTATGCTCATATAATCCATTTCAGACACTAACTTTCCTTATCTGAAAGGAAATGTTTGCATTGCTCATGCTGTAATCACACTTCTCAGTAGCAAATACTGCCCTCTTTATAAACTTGTAGAAGTTCTTGTGTTCTCAAAAGAGATGTATTAAAGTTTGAGAAAAAATATTTGAAGTAATGTTTTCTCTAGTTTTTAGGAACTGCACAGATTTAATATCTTCTCCACGTGAAATTGTTGGTCTCAAACCCCTAACAATTTATCTCACTACAGTCCCCTAAAGATTATAGAATTGTGTTCCCTAGAGAATGCAAGATTGGGCCCCATACTCGATATTTGTACATCTGCACCTCTGCATTATCTTCAGGAACTTATGGATACACTCAAATGCAGCTACATACATATTTTTTAAGCAACAAAACTTACGAAATTTGTAAAGCTGAATTAATTTCCTTGAGCAGCTCTTGGGTCTTATTAAAATCTGCCAGCATGCTTTGTTTCTCTCTGATGTGATCTGCTGTCAAGACATCCAGCTCTTTCTCATGTTTCTTGCTTAAATCTTGCTCATGCATCCTGTTTAATTTATTTTTTATTAAAAAAAGAGTTATTCTAAAATCAGACTTGTTTGTTCATCATGATTTTCTGCCATGCTTCTAATGGCTTTTACACAGTATCAGACAACACAGAAGATATTACTCATTCATCAAAACCCACTACTTACTGTTCTCCAACCTTCTAGCTTATTTCATGGAAAATGCATCTCCTTTAATGCTTTTTTAAATAAACAAACATAATGAATTTGAAGAAAAAAAAACAACCAAAACACCAAAAACCAGCACTTGATCGAACTGCTGCTAAAATATGCCAAAATGTATCATTGAAATGTAACTTAAGTGTATGGTAATATTCACTAACTTTACTACTAACGGGCATAGCTTTTCCTAAAGAAGACTAAATGATATGTAACATCACTTGATTAAGAGGATAAACTAAGAACTGCACATGGTAAAATTTCTTAAGTAAAACAATAGGCGAAACAATACACATTTGAGTTTAGAGTGAAAAAATTCATACCTGATCTGTTGGTTGGATTCACTGTGTATTCTAAGAATTTCTTTCCCTTTAAACTCTAATTCCTTTGTCAATGCACTTATATTTTCATGAAGATGCAGAATCTCTTTGTCCAGTTCAGCTATATGATGGTCTCGGTGTCTCAGTTCATCTTGCAGATCTGATATTCGGCATAAAAATTCTTTCTCCTATGATATATAAGTAGCAGCATTTAAATATAAAAAAATATTTTAGATAGACTTGTGTCTCAGGAGCACAACACTTGCTTCTGTACTGTGAGCTGAGCAGAATTTTCCATTCAATATACAATTTTGTCAGTTTTAGATGCTGATACAAATTATAACTAAAATGAAGGGGTTCTTTTTTTATTGTGTACAAGTGCAAAGAATGAAGAAATCAAAGTTACGTAACAAGCAATTTCCACCTGCCTAAAAAGTTAAAACCTGTCATTGTCATTGCCCGTTAAAATTTGTGCAGCTCATCACATTTTCCTTCTGCCCACACACACAACAAAAAAAACCCACAGGTATTGCTAAGAACCAGGGGCCTGGGCATTTAGCATTTTCTGCCTTGTCAGCAAACACTCCAGAGAAACTTTTTTTCCTTTACAGACCCATTCAATGGGAGAAAATTGCTCAAGATGTATGCCCTGCACGAACAAACACTGATTCAGAAGTCTCTTACCTCACAAATATATACAAGGGTCATAAATATTTTGCAGCAGAATATGTACTAATTAGTTTATGTAATATTTACATTGCTTTCAATAAATCAGTAAAAGTCATTCTTTTTGCATAAGAAACTATACAATAAAGTTAACATCTGTGAAATTCATCTGGAGCTCATTCAGCTGGCTTTGATAATGTGTCTCCTCAGTTAAGAAATGTCTGTAATGAAAACAATCTTCTTCAGAGTTTTCTATTTCTACCTATTCCACTTCTTACAGTTTCAGAATAATTAATGACCATATAGTTTGTACAGAGAGAAAATCAGCAGATATTTCAAAGAAGTTTTAGGTGTAATTGTGTTTTGTGCCTTCCTGCCTCCAGGAAATACAAATATATCCCAATGAACAAATTTTATAGGGTGTCTTTAAGAACAGACTACTAAAAATAACTATCTACCTCCCTATATATAGACTATATTAAAGTTATACGAAAAAGCAGTGGAAAAGTTACATCCACATATCTAAATATTTAAAAAAGTAGACTACTCTGCGTCTATTTCAACTCTGATCCTGTGAACTGATGAGCATTCTAACACAAGAAAACACAATTACTTGCTTTGCCCTCAGTACAACTCAAGCTTGTGCTTAGCAGATCATTACACTGAGGCCAAAAGTACAGGGTATGTGGTTGGATCAAGCACTGGCTCTTGTAATTTAAACTTTTTTTTCCGACATCTCCTTTATGTGTCAGACTCTAGGCTTAAACAACACAGCTGAAAATATATCCTCCTAAATCCTGAATGACAGCACCATGTTTTTGGCTTTAGTGCTAACACTTTTAAATCAGCAAGGAGGAGATAAAGAAGGGCTCATCTCTGACTGCCTCCATTTTTGTGTGAAGGCTATGTCCAACTAAGCCTGCTTACTCTGTTAATATATTTCTAAAACTACTCCTCCTCCTTGGTGCCAGACTACCAGTAAATCAATCTTGAAAAGCCTATTGAATAAGCAAATAAAGAGGTAGTTTTCTGGTCTTCTTACTTCCGGGAATCTGGATTCCTCTCAATAGAGATTAAACTTTGAATTTTCAGTTACCAGTGGAAAAACTAGCTGTGTATAAAATGAAACTGAAAGATAAAAGTGAATGAATCAATTTGCTGCTGAAAGCAAAGGTAGTCCATACTGGCCCAGGTGTTTTATATTAGGGTTTTTTGGTGTGTCTTTTTTTTTTTTTTTTCAGAAATAGTTGCAAGCTCTTACATCATCTTCTCTGCTTTCTTTATATGTTAATTAATCTTTTCTAATTTGGCTCCTGAAGAAAAGAGACTAAGATATCTCTTAAGTTTGAAACGACCACTTGGTTATAAGCAACCACTTCTTTTTCCATATCACTTAGGCCTCAAAGAGAAACAGCTTTTTCCTTTTAAGTCCTGCTGGCAGTTGAGGATGAGTACAATTTCACAAGAATGGGCACTTGCATCCCACAGCAAGCCAGAGTGCTCCCAGACGGCTGCACATTTCTGAGAGGAAACTGCCTTGATAGCAGAGCCTTTAGTAGGCTTTGAATGAAGTTTGTAGAAGGAAGAAAAAGCTAACCAAGGAAGTTTAGGAAACTGGTAGGAATGCGTTAGCTGCTGGTGCCAGGTGACTTGGAAGGATTACAGGTTTGCTGTTTGTTCACAACAGTTCTCGCCTTCAGCTAAAAGAAAAACAGATACTGATCACACCGTCTTACAGTCAGTTGCCAGCCGTGCCCCTTACCTGTCGCCTGCCGATTTCTATGCTTCTTTCGAGCTCCATTTTGGCAGCTACCAGTTCTTGTTGATGGTTGTGCCTCAACTGGTCAATTGCTGCTGCATGTTGATGATTGAGCTCTGAGCGCAAGGAAGCTGGTGACCGTGAACAAACAGAAAAGTTTACTTTGGAAACGTTTACATGAACAATACCAGTCCAGCTCCCTCTAGTATTGTGGCTGACCTAACACACTCTGTTTACATCAGCTAAGCAATTGTCCTGTCATTCTATTCCTGTTACTTTCTGAAACGTTACCCATCTGGAACCTACGTTGCTTCCTCCTTCCAAAAAGAACTAGATAAGTTAGGATAAAGGTAAGACAGTTTAAAAGTGAGCAGTCTGGACTTACCTGTTAAAGCTTATACTGATTTTAAGAGGGGCATTTAGGTCAACACTGAATGACTTTCAGATACACTATGGTGTTATAACACATATACACATATATAGATGTGCATCTATATTTGCATGAGTAGAAATAAAGCTTTTGGACCCGTTTTCAAATTTCAAAATAGTATACCTAACATAGCTTTTCCTTCATCCTCCAGCTCAAATCGTAGAGTCTGAAGTTCCTGTTCCATCTCCAATTTAAAGCCTTCCATGGCTTGTTTATGTGTTTCTTTCAGTGCATGAAGTTCTTCTGAGTGCTTCTGTTGTAAACGTTCTTCTAATTCCTATGAAATCAAAATTGACAGAATTTATTCTATATAAACTTCAAAAATTTATGAAATGTTACACAATAAACAACTGGAAACAAAAAATAGGCATTGACATACTATAGAAATTATTAAAAATGCACTAATTTAACTCATATTTTCTTAACCTACTACTACATTTCTCTTTTCAGTGGCTCATGGTTATCAAGATGACCTGGACACAAAAGCCCTGTTCTGCTCACAGCTGGAAAAGATTAAAAAAACAATCTATGAATATATGTATAATAGCAAGCACTGTAGTGAAGTGCAGATCCATAGATGGGGTTAGTGTGCACACAATACACATTTGGAGATTTTTGCCCCCTAAGGACACCCATTTTTACTCCCTGTTGAATTGTATGAAGCATAATGTTCCTGGTGCACACCTTCTGGTTTGATTTTGAACAAAAGCAATACACATTGCATGCTCCAAGACCAGTCTATGATGTGAGCCAAAATACACTAAGTGTGGACAATGGGAAAACTGACTGCAAAAGTGCACTCTAGAGCCGAACTTAAGAAACCTTAAGACCACCTCCCCATTAAGTACCATTCACTGCCAACTTTAAATTTTAAAGATGTTTTAGTCAAGGTTCTAAAAAAGTATCTTAAGTGAGACATGAAAATTATCTTGCAAGTCACAGAATATAACTTATCCAATTTTTAACATAATAAATATAAAATACATTGAAAAGGAGTCAATTGACAGAAAATACATGCAAAATTAAGTAACTGTAATGGAAAATTCTTAGAATATAGTATGAAGGGTAACAATATCAAACTACCATAAAGAAATACATGTGTTGATAATGATTTCAGATATATATAAATCCACGCTTATATACATGCATATAAAGCAAGACATGAAACAATGCCAGTGTTAGAGATGATTTTCAATATGCCTTGCTCAGATTTAACTGGATAACAGTATTACTGTAATATATCAGCTGGAAAGGAAATTCAGTAGTTACACAGATACTTTACGAATGCCAGCTGTGTACATAAAATGCTACGACGGCAGCATTCTCTACAGAATTTGGAATAATAATATGAACGTGCCTTTTGTTCTTGCTCTTTTGTTTCTTCCATGTTTTGAAAGGCAAGGATATGGGCTTCCTGAAGGGACTTATGCCTTTGCTGATGCTCCTCTTCTAATTCCTGGATCTCCTGAGTCAGCCTCTGTCGCTCCTGACTGAACTGGGCTTGTAGCTGTTGCAAAGAGCTCTGAGACTGGGAAAGCTGCATCTCCAGATTCTGCTTCAGCAAGGAGATCTAATCCACAACAGAACAGCAAATATCTGTTAGTCATTAATACTAAAACGAGCTGTAAAGAAGACATTCAAGAGAAGAAAACATTTGAAATTTTAAAGCCGTTGTTAGTTAAAAGACAGACAAGCAATGTCATCCATGTATGAATTTTTTGTTAATATTATATGTCAGAGATATAATAATTACATTTTAATGGTTTTGTAAGGGTTATCACATTGGTCAGTTCATACTACAGCACTACCTGTAACACAGTTTTCATGGCCAAATTATCATAAATTATTTCTAGGTTTTATATAAAGGATCAATAAAAATGACACTATCAAGGTCTGAAATAAACCATTTGATTGTTAAACTATTCTTCAGGGCAACATCCATTCTCCAAGGATAATCTTGCACTTGGATAGGGGGGACAGGCTGTGACATCTACGGATTTTTGTATCTTTTACCACAGATATACCACAGAATATTCTGAGTTGGAAGGGACCCACAAGAATCATCGAGTCAAAGTCTTAGGTGAATGGCCCATAGGGAGACTGGACCCAGAACCTTGGTGTTATTAGCACCAGGCTCTAACCAACTGAGCTAATCTCAAATGTTATGGACCGATCTTACTGGTAGTTTTCTCATTTAGAAAGAAAGGGTAGCATAACATTCTACATCACAAATAAAAAGTAACACTTTTTTGTTAGCTCAGTAAGAGAGTGATTTTTATGCTTGTTTACAAGATCTAAGCAATCTGAATCACAAATAACTCATTTTCTTAGAAATACTGATTTTACAATTGATGTTTTTAATCCAACAAGTATTACAGTACACTGTATTCCTTCGAAAAATCTAATTTTATTTTTATAATAATAATATACTTAGTTCTGCACATCAGATACCATCTTTTCAGACTGAAAGTACTAAACTAGTATTCCATTTAGAGCTAAACACAAGAGAGATACCCTCCACTTTTGGAAACAAGATTTAACCAAAAGAGAATTTTGCTACAGTGACTCAAAGGAAGGAAAATAAAATTGCCATGTGACAAAGAACTTGAATCAGTAAGGATACTTTTCAAGCCTCAGAGCATTACATAATAGGGAATTATAACTTTAGGTCTGATAGTGTCATTTGATTCAGCATATCTTAAAAGTAATTATGACAAATTAATAACGACATTGCACATCAATTTGTTGTGTTAGAGAACATTAATACCCACCACTTAACGAAAAATTAATAGCAGCATACCAAGTACAACTTGCAGCATAAACATTGTTGTCAAACATGTGGGTTCAGTTTTTTTTAAAAGGACACAGCTGAAGCAGATTTGAAACAAAAAAGCTACACAAATAAAAATTAGCAGTAAAACAAGAAGAACAAAAAAAGCACTGAGGTGATGTTTTCATGGAATTATATACCGTAGTCCCCAAACCTACTTTCTAGTTGTAACAGGCCAAGGAAAGGCTCATAATTTTACACAAGAAGTTACAGTTTTTTTCCCTTGTGTGTCACTTTGCATTTACTACACTGAACTTCATCTGCCATTTTACTGCCAAGTCCCTTGGCTTTTTACAGCCATTCTATAATCCTTCAGTGCTTTTCCCACCCTGAATAAATTTTAATAAGCTGCAAAGTTTCCTACCTTATTTATCAACAACCTGCAAAAGAACATATGCTGTGCATCAGTTTAACTCCACTGATAATCTTTATTCACTTTGGTAACACTCTATTTAATGCCTATTTTTCGACTAGTTACTTATCTATACAAAACCTTCTCACCATTGTCCCATCCTGTTCACCACGGCCACCAGGACGTACAAGTCTAGGGGAACTCCCGCTCAGTTCTGCAGAACCTTAGGCCATTTAATCACCACACTCTAACAAGCCTTTCATGATAATACTCAAATGGAGTTAGCCATGGTAACTTAGCCAAATTTTTAAGATGACATGAGAAAAATGTATTTTCGGCTTGAAGTTAAATCTGTCTCTCGTTTAAGTTCCTGCTCCAAATTCTGGTAATTCTTAGTATATAATTTATAAACATTTTGAGCATGGGCCAAAGGCAAAACAATTTTCTTTCAATTTCTTTCTTGTAAATGCAGAAAATATTTTAATTGAGATGACCAAGAGTAGTCTGACATCCAGCCAGGAAGACATCTTAGAAGAGATCAGGAATACACAAGAGCAGTTCTTACTTCCACCAGATTAAAGTGACTGCAAAACCACAAACTGAAATGAGTCAATGTCTGGAGATGTTTATTTGCATCAATAGACTACACAGAAAATAAAGGACAATGAGGATTAAATGATTCTAACAAGCAAGTCAGATAAGTCTACCCTTCTAATCATTTTTTTTGTTGTTGAAAAGTAAAAAAAAGTTTAAAATCTGAGTCTTTTTGGAAGACCACATAATTTTAAACATTAGTTTAATTATTCAGTACATACACTTATATCCTTAAGAGCAAATTTTTGAGAACATTAGTGCCTTCCTTTGCATGTCTTTGGACCACCCCTTCTATACACTTCTGTATTGAGGACTGAAAAGAAAGCAGCTCTCAACACTACTCTCCGAACTTCCAAGACTTTTACCCACGGTTTTCAGTGCGTTGAAAACAAGAGCGAGGATTTTAAAAACAAAATAGAAAGAAAGAATATTTTGGCTACAATTAAGACTTGGCACTGCAAAACTGCAAATTATAATACAGCATCAATCTCATGCTTTGTAGAAAGCTCTTGCAACACACGTTTGCGCTGCCCACAAGCTTGCTTGCGTTAACAATGACATAAAAATGCCGCTTATGTTATGAGCACGCACACAGTGTTTGATGCCCAATGATACGTACACAGTCACGCAGATGGACAGATGCAGTACACAAGCTTTTCATAACTAGTGGCACACGTTCTCCTCTCAAATATTACCATGTTTCCCATTTCATGGGCTAAAGCTCCAAAGCAGTGTTACAGGATAGGCAGGTTGATTAGTGCAAGCATGCCCTGTTCACAAGCTGTAAGTGCAAATCACTTACATTGCTGATAGATTTATGCAAAGCTTCACCGAGACAGTGCCGCTATGAAGAAAAGATCACAGGAATAAAGGGAAACATTCAGAAATCGACTAAGTAAAAGAAAAAGGGATAAGGCAGGAAGGGTAAACATAGAACATTAATTGTAATTTGATCAGAGAAAAATAAGTTGAAAACCATCTGGAAAAAAAAAATGAATACATCTGACTTTCAGTAAATAAGCTACCGAACACAGAACAAGAATGATGTGGTTTCCCATGTTATGTTTTGGACACACAGAATAGCATTATTTCTTTCACATAATGTTGCTATATAGTCACATATTACACAGCTGAACACTTTTGAAGTTGTCCACTTGTTTTCTCATTTATGGCAAATAATTTTTGGCAGAAATCATTAAGTACACCAATTTGCATTCCTATTAGAAAAATTAGGACGCAATCAACAATCAGCTGTGTCTCAGAAATACCACAAGCACATCAAACACATCATATTAAAGAACAAATTTCACTGCTAAAGAGCAGAAAATTAGTCTGCAATGAAGACATTTCTATTAAAGTACTTTTATTTTTCTTGAAATTCAGAATGAGATGGGTACATAAAAGACTCTTCCTGCAAGTCTCCAGCAATAAAATGACTTAATGTACCACTTACACTAGTGTTGATGACTAATGAAAAGCAAAAAACCCCCATCATATTGCCAATTACATGTTCTATGAAATATTATTGACCATACAAATAACACACATCATTTCACCGTCCCTGGAGGTTTTTTCAGCGCCCCTGGAGGTTTTTAAGATGAGACTGGATGTGGCACTTAGTGCCATGGTCTAGTAACCATGGCAGCGTTGGATCAAGGGTGGGACTTGATGATCTCGGGGGTCTTTTCCAACCTGGTTGATTCTATGATTCTATGACTCATTAATGTGTGTGCATATATATATATATATATATATATATATAAAGGCCTGGGTGTTTTTAAAGATTAATCATGTGCATAAGCTTGCATATAACAGAGTCATCAGAAATAAGTGAGAGCAATTTCAAAGTCAGCATGACCACTTTACCCTTTTGGCACAGGTCAATCAAGAACCTGGCTTTCTCCAGGAGACAGCAGGTATTTTGACACCAGCCTAGAAGCATATAGGTGGGAACTATCAGATAAAACTTTGTCAAAATACAAAAAGAAATTGTTATTCATTCTCATGAATCTACAAAAAGGCACAACACAAAAACACATTATTGTGAAATATCAAAAATGAGCTCATTAAAATTGTAAGAGAATTATAAGCAATAATTTTCTGTGCAAGGGCATAGCACTAGGAGGCATCATACACCAGCAGAAAAGACAACAGACTGGCATCTAACAGCTCCGATTCCAACACAGGATTTTGACAGTCCCAATCTGAACAAATCAGCCTAATTTTGCTGTCATTCCTTTCCCATCTGTTTGGTGCTGCTATAATCAGGAATAATCTCTTGCAAAATAAATGTTAAGTCTATAGAACATTTTGGACTTAATATTGGTGGACGTATCTAGGCAGCACTGTGGTACAACTAAGAAGTATTTAGATTTTATACCTGAAGCACAAGGGTACATACTGTTCTAAACTGAAGAGAAGTTCCAAGTAAAAATACTTTTGGGAAGCTATATTCTGAGGTCTACTCTATTATAAAAAGGGCCATTTAAGAGAGTTGCCCTCTGACACTTGTAGAATAACAGACTTCTTTCGCCAAGAAAGAAACTTTTCTTTCTTTGCTGTCAAACTGATCTTAAAACTAAAAGTACTAACATGGGATAACCATTTTAATACATGTGATTTCACCAAATTTAAGTTTTCTAGAGAGGTGGAAAATGGATCGAATTAAAATCAACTCTCAGTAAAGGTTCTGCACTAAAACTCTCCAGTTACATTTGTCACAAATTTTTTAGGCTATATCACTCAAAGCAATCTTTCTACAACCCCCAATTCCTGACTGTGAAATGAGATCAGTAAATATCTTGTTCAGAAAAAAATAACTGCTAACTGCTTAGATCTTATTGGCAAAAAGAATATCATGCAAAGACCAAAAAAAGTTATATTTTAATAAAGTTGAACTTATATATTTCACATTCCTACATATCCTAAAAAGACACACACACAGTAAAGCTGAATATGCAGTAAATACAGCTTATTTATTTTTAAGAAAACCTGAAATACACAAGTACTTGACCAATCTGGAAGTTTAAGTATCATATCACTATTCAAATGCATTTAATTATAGGACAGCTGGCTAAACATCAGTCTGGCAAAAAAGACTGGAAAAGATAATTTAGGAGTCAAACAAGAAAATCTTCAAGTGTAAAAATAAGATGATTTGTAGTCAGCACAGCAATGGAATAAAGACCTTTGATAACAAACTTGGGAAATAAATGCTCCTGTACAGAAATAATACATAAGAGAAATTTTTAATAGTATTCAATCTATTATCAAATGAGATTTTTATAAAAACGTGTGCTTGTACAATATTATTGAAGGATATTTGAAAAGATTAAAACTAACCTACTTTATTTCAAAAACAGTGTTGTTTGATCACTGAAATCAAACATGAATTCACTAGAATTATTATTATTAAACCTGACCAGAACTTATTATTTTCATCCTGTATTAGATAGTACATAATTTTTCTAATAACCATACACAATAGAATAGGACTATAGAATTATATAGGTTGGTAAACTGGTATGGGGGCTGATTCCAGCCAAATGTGAAGCAATTTAGTCAGCTGCAGCTCCATATTGAAAAGTATGCAGGACACATTTAGAATGCAGAACTCCAAAATAGCGCTGGTTTCAGTATTACTAAGGAATTCCATAAAAATTCAAAGCAACCCTATGAGTACTTCCACAGCAAGGTCCATGTTCTGGAGAAAAAGTGTTAAGAACCAAAAAGAATGCAGGCATAATTATTACTGTCTGTATTTCTACGATGGGGAAAAGCGATGAGAAAGAAAACAAGGGAGAAGGTGGGTTTAACTATCACTCTATTTCTACAGGCTGGAATTCAAGGTTTGATTTGTGATGTTACCGCAGCATAAGAAACCCTTGCTCACTTTGTAGATGTGGGGTGTGCAAGTGAAATAATTTGCTTCTTGGAAGTACAGGAACTTCTGAAAACATATCTCTATTTGGTATGTATGTATTAACTAACCTGACTTTATTTGACTTTTCTGTCTCATTTTACAGTAGAAGTATTATCTTCTCCACCTTCAGCATATGCACAGCTAAGCCTCAGGTGTAACCAAGAGAACTTCATCATGACCCAGAGCATAGAGAGATGCAGCAGAGTACAATCTGCATCTTCATATGCAGCATCTTTAGAACTCACTAATCATTGCAGGCTACTTGACAGGACCGAAAGACCTTGCACACAATACATGGGACAAGATTGGTACTCCAGCCTCTTTTTCAACATTTCTCCTGAAAGAGTCGAATTTTCAGTTTAGTTGGGCCAATCTTGCTGCAGTAAAGCATAGATTTAGAGATCTGAAACTATTCAAGGTTTGGGTTTGCTTATTGTAATGAACAGTTGCTTGTTTCCCATCACAATTGTCACAGGGGCCATACATGGTGATGAAAGGGTGTCTTTTTCCTCGAGGAAGACATTTACTGCGCCAGTGACATTTTCACATTATCATTCAGTTACCTTGCCTTCTGCAGGACACTAACTTATTGAATAATAATGAAATTCTCTAATATGATTGTTTCTCTGGGCTAAAAATTACTTTAAACCAGATTAGAGAGGCTTGACACTGAGTTTCAGCATCATTCTTCATATCACCCAAAGATCAATTATGTAACACTTTTTCCTCACTGACATTTCAATGTCAAATTGTGTCACACAATCTGATTTTGCTGTACAGTTTACTGAATTTTCAAAATACTATTGGCAGAATTCTTGCATAAAACCTGAGACCCTAACTGGGAAAGGTCCTACTTTATCTGTTTTATCAAAGCAGATTTAGATTGCTACACAGTCTTTGCTTCACTTTAAGAATGACCTCCCACAGATGCTGCTTACCTTTCTGAAGAAGAAACCCTACGTGCCTCCATCAGATGTCAGTAAAAGAAACTATTTTCTGAGGTGCCTAGCGAAGAAGCCAAAGCGATCTTTGGCTTAAGTCCATTTTACCCAGCTAATAACGACAACAAGAACCCTAAAACTCTCCCTCGAGATACGTCTTTCTTTTGAAGAGAAAGACTGATTTGTCAGCAGCTGTGCAGTCTCTGGGTGTGCAGTGCTTACGCGACAGATGACTCCACAGAGATTTGGAAAGCAGCTGTTTCCTACTACAACATTTTGTACTTGGCTCGAGGCTTGTGACATGCTAGAAATTGAAGAGCTACATCAAAGTTTGCCCCCTATGACTGGTAAGAATTTCGAATTTCACCATTTATAGTACTTTTTCTATCTCAAAACCCAACAGTTTTCTGATGAGGAAAATGAAGTATATATAGGCCATTCTGAAAAATGTGACCATCTCTGGGATGTAATTGCTCCTGATTTCCTCCAGGTTTTGTAGCAACCATGAGGGAAGGTGCTGTCTGCAGGGTATCACAGGGTGGGGAGCTTATCCTGTTGCCTTAAAAAGATGGAGCTCTTTTCCAGTAGGAGGAATCTGTCAAACTTCTAGGCATAATCATAGAATGGCTTGGATTGGCCTAGGAGTTTTGCACGTTTGTATCCATCTGCATTTTGGAATACATGCTTTTAATCTGACAAACTGCAGGTTCAATGATCAGAGATAAAACAGGACCATTTGAATCTCCTGATAATTTTTAAAAGTTTTGGAATGGTACTAGAGCTTCAGTTCATTTATTTGTCATAAAGTTGTCAAGATTATATACACACCTTGACTAATTCTTCCTGGAGCACAGAGGTATCACTGCCCTTAATCTAGACTTTCACTCATCTGCTGAATCTCAAACAAATTTTGCCCCACCTTGTAAGTTCTCTCTTGTTCCTTCCAAGGTGTGCTGTTTTTATTGGTTTTGAACTGAAAGCAAAAGCTACTTAAGCACATAAGGAGCAAAGAGGCTAAGGATAATGTTTTAAAACTAGATTCTTACCAGTGTCTTTATCTTACATTTAACAGGAAAACATATAAAGATTTAAGATTAAAATTTTGTTTGGGGAATTGTATTGCTGTTGGATTTGATTTAGATTTCTATTTTCCAGTTTTGGAAGTGTAAACTTCCAAATACCAAATCAAACTCTTTACTCATGCATCATTTATTACATACAGTACTGAGAATTTAATGTTCTTTTCATCCATTGACAAGTAGAATTATAATAGTCTTTCCATCTCCTCTAGATTTACTGCCAAACAAAAACTGGTGACATTAAATTTCAATTAGAAGTTTAGGACCAGACAGACAAGTTTCTTCGGATATGAAGATATCAACTTCAAACATAGCCTACGTAGATTTTTAAATTCAATTAAACATGTTATCATGGGAGAAAAAAACAAAATCAAGACGAAATAAAAAGAGAGATAAAAAAGAAGTCGAGTAAAACATTTATTATATACCAGAGCAACAAATGCACATTTGTTAGGATTCCTACTATGTCCTACTGAAAATACTTTGAAAACACTGATTTGCTCTGTTGCTTTTGTTTGTCTGTATTGCTGAGTCGCTCTTAATTGTAAATGGTCTTTAATGAATTTCCTCTGTTATATTCAGAATCTTTTAAACAAAGAGTAAAATAATGACAAAGGCGCGGTGCGGGCTGAATGGGCTCATCAAAACTACAGGCTCATAATGAACAGCTGAATGTTATTTTTGTTACCATGTTCAAGCTTCAGACAAAACTACAGTGACCAATGTGGACAGAAAAATGCACTGACTAATCATCAGGATCACATCTCTCTACAGAATAGGGAGGCCAGAACAAGGGGGATTCCCTATTGAGAAGAAGACAATGATGAAACTGGTGGAAGCACACTCAATAGCTGGCCCTCAGACTGCAGTGACTCTAGACTACGTGATTATCCACACATATGCTCACATACAGCAATTTCTGACTTGCTTAAAGCATAGGTTTCCCACTTAGAATACAGGAGTACCATTCTTCTAAATCAGTGGTGAGTGGCAGAATGCACACAGACACTGGACCCAGTCAGAAACTCCCAAATCTCCACTGATTCTCTGCGAGGCCGCATGAGTTGCAGCACAGTCCCATTAAGACCGCAGCTTTGAGAGCTGTAGTAACTTGTCAAAGTTTTCGAAAGTCAAAGACAGTGCTCCTTTGGTAAAACAGAATCTACAGATGAAAGAAGGGCATAAAACTTAAACCTTAAACTGCATTCCAGGTGCCCTCTGTTCTTTTCTGCCTCCTTAGTATGATGTTTCTTTTCATTCTTTTGGATTTCAGCATTTTTAAGAGCTTTTTAAATCTTCCCCAAAATCCCTTACCATCCACTAGATGTCATGGTAACCTTACAAGTATTCTTGAATACAAGAACTGCCAAAGCGAATTAGGGGGGAGTTACTGAAATGTACCTCCACTCTGTTCCTGACAGAGAAGCCTTTAGACGGTGTGCTCAGGACAAGGATTACCCAGGCTGTGGAACAGGCCAGTAATCCTTGTGCTGGGGAAAGAAAGGAGCGTTTCCTGATTCTGCTGATCTGGATGTACATCAGCTCTGTAATGAGCACCTCCACATGGGCAAGTAAAGATGGAGCAGTAACTGTCTGTGCCTGAAGGCTGATCAATGGTCATTTACAGATGTGCACAGGAGTTCAGTGACTTTTCTCAGCACACTACTTCATGAACAAGAGTATGCTCAGGATTTTAAGGTCAGCATTTTAAGACTGAGTTTAAAATTTTCCGAAAACTGGAATTTGAATAATGTCTACATCAGAAGGAAGTATTTACATTTTGATATGTCAAACTTCCTCCTATTTACTTTGACAGTTTAAAAAGGAACACACCATCACAAAAACAAACTGAAGAGGAAACTTGAACATATTTTGCAAAAAAGGAGAGAATCTTTGCAGTAGGAAAAGTAAACAAAAGCTACCAAAGCACATGCAGTATACTTCTGTCAATTCTCACTCTACTACTTCTGATATTTCCATTAATAGAAGACGTATCTTCCACTGTGAAAAGTTGGCAAAGTTTAGAAAGAAGAATGTCCCACTAAAGCTTGGTCATGTATGAAGCTACATAAGAACGGAAAAGCTACATATGGGAAAAAATGCTGACAAAAACATTTAATTTACTGAAATGTATTACTGAAAAGAAGATGAGAGAATCAGTATTTGTTCAAATATAGAAAAGCCCATTCACAGTGAAATATTTATCACAAGAAGAAACAGGTAAGAAGAATACAGGTCTTAACCTGTACATTTCAGTGCCCAGAACTGAACATTGCATAAGACAGACAGGCAAAAGAGAGAACATGCTCATGCTTTCAAAAAAAGAAAATTCCTCCTATTTTGTCCACGGCTAAAGCTTTCTCAGCAGTAAAACGTTTTTAAGAAAAGTGTTAAAACCCCATTATACAGATAAGAGGAATGGAAAGGAGCTAGCATTTCCAAATTCACTGCATATTTCATGATGAAACTCTTGCATGGATTGATGTAGAAGCACTTGCTGCCATTTACAGGGGAAAAGAAGGAAAAGTGCTTTCTTTTTTTGCCTTCTAGAATAATTTCTCGTATCAGTGATAAGAACCATACACTTGGTCTCTAGACACTGACTGAGCTAAACTACCAACCACATTTAACTGTAGATGGTAAGTGATGTATTTAAGCACTTAATCAGCTGAATAGCATTTTATCTCAAGAAAATTATTTTACTCATAACAAAGCTATACTGTTAGAATAACAATAATCCTACGTGCATTCTGTGAGGCACCACTTAGCATTACTGGTAAAACTACTACCTAGCTTTATGCATCAAATGCACAACAAATACAAGTGGGTAAATTCATAGATTAGTGTAACATAATTAAAAAAAAAACAAAACCAGCTTAGTACACTTTATGAGCATACATTTTTTTGATTGAACTGTTAGGGGTTTTTTAATTGTTAACATTTAGAGCTGTCTCTTCATTCAGTTTTTCCAGCACCAGTCAGCAGCATTCCAAGGTGGGCATACTCTGTGCTGTATTTTTCTAATTTTAAGTAACTATATTTAAACCTGCTTTTTCAACACTTTGATTACATAACCATTCCTGTACTTCAAGCTAGGTGATTTGTTTTTAAATCAAATTGGAGATGCATCAATACATAATAGAAAATTATGTACCCGTATTGATGAGCATTTTACTTCTGAATTCAATCTTTCTGAACAGCATTTATGCAACTGAATGTTGAAGCTCTAGACACTTTCTCAACATAAAGAATGCACATAGGCCACATCTGCTGTCAAGGCAGGAATTTACAAATGATTTAGCGGAGACTCTGGTCTTGTATTATTTTGAAAAATCATTGTATAATACTACTATTATAGACCAGGCCACTATTTCAGGTGTAAAGATCTGAACTGCAGAAAGAGGAGCTGGATCCCTCCACTCTTCGTAATTTTTACACAGGCCTCATGCCTTTCAAATGGGTTTTAAGTGTATCTTCCCATGAATGAAAACCAGGGCTGGGTGTAACAAACACACAGTTTTACAGCCCTACTGCAGTATCTCAGGCTGTTCTAGTTCAGTGTAGAGTTTTTAAGGTGTCTTCTCCAGGACCTGCTCATTTCAGTACCTCCTCCAGTATTTGTGGGAGGAGACAGATAGTATCCTTATGGAGTTTATGGATGACACCAAACTGAGAGGAGTAAAAGGTGGAGAACGGCACAGTGGATGGGATAGGACACAATACAGTGAAAGAAAGGGCTGCCATCCAGAGGGACTTATAAAAGTTATAGGTACGGGCTGATGGGAATCTCACAAAATTCATTAAGGACAAATGCAAAGTCCCTTACATGGGATGGACTGAAGCCCTGCACTGGCCCATACCGGGTTACAGATGTGCTTCACACAACCTAGTTGATGGTAGGCTAAATGTAAATCAGCAGCGTGGCCTGGCAGCAATGACTGCCAGCAGCACTCTGGGCTGTAACAGCAACCAGTAATTTGAGGGAAAGGGATCAGTCCCTCTGACTTGGCACTTATTGCACATCACCTGGAGGGCATACTATGTTTCCTCCTCCAGTTCATTAATCTTTGGTGCAAGACACATATTGATAAGTTTGATCATGTTCAGTGGAGAACTACCAGCAAGATGGCTGGGACTGCAACATGTATCCTTCTGAGCAAACTGTTCAGTCTAAAGAATAGAAGGTTTTGAGGGACTTAATAGCTTTCCAGTATCCATAAGGTAGTTACAGAGAAAGTGCACTCAGCCTTGTTACAGTGCTGTACCACAGGACAACGAGAGAAAACGATCACGAACTGATACAGAGGAGGTTCTGCCTAAATTTAAAGAAAAACCTCACTATGAGCATAATTAAGCCCTGAAAGAGATTATTTAAAGAGCCTGTAAAGTGTTTAAAAAGTATGTTGAAACTACAGAAATGTTATTTATAGACAGAAGTAAAAAAAGCAAATGACGCTTAAGGATTGTGTAACGTGAAACTTAAAATCAAATGAGTCCAAGTCTTATTATGTTCATGTTGTAAAAAGTAACAGATCAAGAACTTTGAAAACCTTCAACTTTTATGAGTCTAAACCACAAGATTTCACAAGCCTAAATTCCCCTGTCAGCAAAATATATTGTTACGTGCTCCTATAAGAGTGTGTATAATCAAGTGTGTGTTCTGTTATTAGACTTCTCAAATTAGACAGCAAATTAAAAGCCGTTCCACAGTAACACCCTGAAATCACAGTCATTTAATGAGTTCGAAAATGTGTTTCTCTTACTTCAAAACGTATTTGTTCATTATCAGCTATTTCTTCAAACTGGAGCCAATAAAACCAGTTCTATAGAATTTATGGCTTGGAGAAAGAACAAAGCAAGTATTTTCTTTGAGTTATCCAAGGTAACTGAGATTATAAATATGAGTTGCCAGTGAAAAAACTCAGTAATATTTATGCAAAATTATCCCAAAATATCCCAGACATTTTGACTTTTCAGTGACTTGTACAGTGTTATTCTTGTACAGATAGGGAATTATTATTTTGGTAAAGATAAAGGATAACTCTAAGTCCAACCAATTAGCATGGTAAGTATTTAACAGCAGAACAGGTGAGCAGACAGAATCAAAAAAACCTTGTACTGAAGATGTGAGACTGTCAACATTCTCCCACTTCTCCCCCCAACCTGTAAAAGGTTTTACTCACAGCTACTGTAAAGAACATTCATATAATTAATGTTCATATATTATTTAAAATATTTTATAATGATTAGGCTAAAAAGCACTATGCTAAGAAATTTAATTTCAAAGTCAGATGTCACAACCAATTCAATCTACTTAATTAGTAATAAACCACCTGCAACTAATGGCTTTTCAATTCTCAAAGACACTATAGTTACCTGGTCTAAAAGATCTTCAACCTTTTTTTGCCATCCATCTCTTGCTGCATTTTTTTCTCGTTCTTTCAGCTGCAACAGCTGAGTCATGGCTGCCTTCTTATCCTCCTCATGCTGCAGCCTCAGCTCTTCACGAAGCTTATTACATTCCTGTCTAAAACCAAAGGTCAAATAACTACAATGCAGTGGACATGGTGCAAGAAGTGAAAATGAATTAGGATTTCGGTAATAATTGGAAAATCTAAGATAATAGCAGAAACCTTTGCTTTACATCTCATTTGATAGTACATTTGCATATCATATGTAGTTGATTTGTTATAAAGGAGGAAAAAAAAAATACTCGCCGAAGATTTTCTGTCCATTTTATTTCCAAGTCACGCGCCATTCTGTCAACTTTGAACTTTTCCTCTTCTCTCATGGCAGCAATCATTGCCTCGTGCTGTTGTCTCTCCTGATCTAGTTCTCCCTGCAAACACAAACTTTTCAATAGAGACTGATCAGCAGCAAAAACATATTTTAAGCCTTAAATGAATATATTTATAATAAAAATATCAGTTACAACTGGCTCATAAGACTTGAACTACAACTTTTCCAGTGTATCATTCCTAATTATGCACAATTAATGCCTAAACATCTGCTGATATTTCTTACTTGTGAAACAAAAGTCTACATTACTATAAAAAGCAATTTTCCAATAGGTCATTCTTCAAGTAGTCTTTTCAAATACCATTACACTGACCACAGAAAAATTTATGTTGCAAAGAACCTCAAAAGGTCATTAAGTCCTGTTCACTGCAGGACTAACTTCAGAATTAGAGCAGGTTGCTTAGCTCCTTGTCAAGAATGCTTTGATAATTTTAAAAAATTTCCTAAAGCATCAAACATTCAGTATTTGAATTTCAACCTTGAGATATCTGTATTTGATACTGAGTTCAAATAACTTATTTCTGTTTCTTGATTGGTCAAATCTGCTAGGTTTCATAGTCTGAATGCAGAAAACACTATCTTTAAAATTCCTATCAATTTCTGTTCAAATTTTACCATACTAGAAGAGTATTAGGTACTACGTAGAAGTCCTTACATGAATTTTATTCAGCAGTGCTTGCTTCATACATGAGATGCAAAAACGGCTTTCTAAATTTAATTAAGACTTTTTGAAATGTAGCTTTTTTTTTTTTTAAATCTGTTAAGATAAATGTTAGTGGCAGTAACCTGCTATATATGACTATTAAAATGTTTTAATAGGTGGAGAGACCAATACTAGTTCATAAGGGCACTTAGAGAAATTATAAAAAATACAGCAAAAGTTATAAACTGTAATATGGTGAACATCTTATGACCATAGCTGAAAGAAATTAAAAAAATATACCAACATCCTGTTTCAGGCTGCTTTTGTCATGAAAATATGAAAATAGGTTCAGTGAAATTTATTTTTTTTTTAATATTTGCAACTCCAAACATTTCCGTGATCTTGTAAAATGTACATTATTTACTGAGGAAAGAAAAAGGAAATGTTTACTTAGTATTACAGTCAATGAGTTATTGACAGACTAACTGAGTGTTCTAGTTCTAACTAAGCCAATTAAAATGACAATACATTTGTGCCTAGACGAATTAATTGCTTCAATGGTACAAAGTGGTCACATTTTCTAGGTGACAGTCTGCTACCTTTCAAGATACCATAGCATATATCTCTGAACTATCCTCAAGTCTCTACTGAAATTCTAAATTTGATGCTAAAATGAAGACTGTCCATTACTCATGGAAAGCATTAAAAACGTTTCAGTGAATTCTAGTGCTAGTAAGCTCTGGATCTTATTTTGCAGCAAGACATGGTCTGGAATAGCAACGTTGTAACACATTTGGTTTTTACACTCTTGAGAAATTCTATCAAGCCTCTGAACATATTTTTGGACAGCTACTATGTATTTTGGACAGCTTCTCTGCTAGATTTAGAAATCTCTCTTTTAGTGAAGCCACAGGAGGCTCCTCCAGTAACTTGCACACCGTAATACTTCTTGCCACGTTAAAAAACAAGACCAAAATCACTGTGACTGTGCTTTGCACAACTTATTCTCCAACAGTACAGTTACCTCAACACTATACAATGAATCTGTGGTCTCTCGCAGTCTTGCTCTAGTCAATTCTAGTTCTTTCTGGAGTATTTCCTGAGCTTCTTGAAGACTGGAGATATGTCCTTCTGCAGTCCCAAGGCCTTGCTCACTTTTTCGTACTAGGTCTTGCAGACGACACACCTGTGACAAAACAAAGGAAGTCATCATTTCCATAATTATTACTAATGGCAGCCAAGCCAACCTGGTTTCATTTTCTTCCAGTATTTTCTAATCCTGACCTAAGCAAAGTTTTAGTTGCAAAGCCTGTTCTTCTTTAATATCACCTAATGTTTCTGTACTTAAAAACAAATTCCTGTAATATTATAAAATCAAAGACCCAATTAAAGGATATCTACAAGTAAAAAAAAAAATTATATGCAATATGTGTTTGATGCACTTTGCAAGGTTACATAAAAGATCTGAAATTGCCTCTAACTTTACTGTGAGAAGGCATGTTTTATACAAATCAATGATAACTATTTCAAAATATATAAACTCTAATATAATACATAGATTAACTTGTGTTAAGGTAAAAGTTTCTGTTTTCAGATCACTACCTGTCCCTAAATTAGCCTAGTTAAAGCTCAATCTAATACCTGTAGAGTATAATGTGGTAATTTCCTTAACTGCCATGTAACACTTATCTGCCTGTTTGTGCTTCAGGTCCCCAGTTGTAAAATGATGATACTATACTTTTTTGCTTCAAATAAAAATATTAGAGATTGAACATTGTTCACCAGCTACAGGAGAGAGAAAAAATTTTAAGTATGTCTCTGTGCTCCTCTGCATTACATTCAAAGAACTAGGAATTCCCTCCAAAGCACTACTACCTGAAGGAGGATTCCTACATGAAAAATTGCCCTCAAAACTGTACTGATATCCTGGAAGTGCACTGCTACCTACATATCTGGTAGTAGCAAACCACTTGCAAGAAACCTGAACAGCAGTCCTGTAGGATAGGGGAGCATGCAGGAATGCCACTCACAGGGCTAAAGATATATTCTGCTGTTGATAAAGCAGTGCCGGAAGCTGTTTTAAAATGATCCTTATCAATATCATAAGAAATCCTTTGCATGGAGACAGCAAGTCCTTAGATTGCTCTGTCAAGTGACACAAACAAAGCATCTTTCTGAAAGGTTTTGGCTGGTCTATAGTGAGAGGAAAAAAACCTATAGAGCAAACAGCCAGCCTCATCCTGACATACATGTGAGAAAGCCACTATCTTGACTTGACCTGAACTTTCACAAAAATCTCTGGCAAGTATTTAAGATTACACTGTTCTTAAATAGCTTAGTACTAGGAGCAAGCCTAATGAGGCTTGAATCTTCCTCATCCTTTAGCCAAGATAATTGCCACCAAGTAGTCCGTCAAAAAGAAAAGAGGATGGCATGGGTTCAAAAGCAGCTTTCTCAGCAGGGAAGCTAGAACTAAGCTAGCATCCACAGAAAGCAATAAATACATGCCTACTGTTAAATGACTTCTGTAACTTAAAATAAACCAAAAAAGGAAGAAACAGTAGCAACATAAGAGCTGAGCTAATGATGTGCCAGACACATCATAGGGAAGCTGCTTCCAGGTCACTGAAGGCATTGAGAAACTGCTGTCAGTTGTCAATAGAGATCTAAGGGTAAGCTGTGGTTACAAGTGAGGCACTTTTTTTGTGTGCTCAGCATAAACATATAATGAAATGAAACATATCTCCTCCATAGTACGTGGAGTGGATTTACAGACCACTGCAAATTTATTGCCTGTACACTTTCTCCCATTCTTTCAATATACAATATACACTATATTATATTTATACTGGCATAGGAATGTATATAAACTCAAATACTAAATAGCAGCTGGCCCTAATTCACTATTTTAGTTTATGTTAGTCTTATATTCCTTAGCTACATTTCTGTTTTCTTATTTCAGTGTGCTGATGAATTTTTCAAGCTTGTACTTCATAGCAGTTAGGTAACGAAAATTCATTCTTAAAACATTTGAAGTTATTTCCTTTAAGGAAAGAGCAAATTTATTGCTCAGGAACTCAAGAGAAGCTGAGAAAGGGTAACTAAATTAAGCCTACACTGCTGAGTGACAATAGAATGACAACAGTGCTCTCCTCAGATCTAATCCAGGAACAAGAAAAAACAGCATACAACAGAGAAGTTACAGCTAAAAAGAAATAACTAAGCTTTCCCTAATTTTGAAATGAAAAAAAAAAACTTGTGTTTGATTTTATTATCTATCATAAATAACTAATACACCGCATTTTCATCAGTTTGAATGTAGGTAAGCATAATGTTAAAAGAGCGGGAGCAGTTCCAGCTTCAATTTGCAGCTTTTCCAAGCTTGGATGCACTGGTAAAGGCAAACACAACCATCAGAAGGAAGCACAGTCTCCTGTTTAACTGGTACTCACGACTGCCTCATCAGCAGTGCTGCTGAACTCCAAAGATGGGAGATTCAGCTGCTCTGCTAGTATATAATATCTGTCATATCTATCTATCTGATAGGTACTACTCTGCAAGTATATATTAATATATATTTTCAGACTATATACAGTAATATGCAATAATTTAATACATTATCATGTAAATTAATATAGTAATGCATTGATATACTATTAATATCGCTATACATATTAAGACATAAAGCTATATTTTAGTAAGTTAACCTATACTTTCACAAGGGCAGTCTCTCCAACTTATCATATTAAAAACAATCAGTTTTGTTCTTAAGCTAGTTTAGCATTTGTGCAATTTGCAAGCCATCAGAATTAAACACCTGTTCCCTCCAGAACTTGCACTGTATGGAAAACAGTAATGAAAAATGTTGCTGCAAAATAATACTTAAATTCATGCTTAAGTCTGTCTTTAAATACACACTGAAATCATATGTAGGGCCTTGCTGAACAATGAAGCTGATGAATTATTTTCTTGAAACAAGGCAAAAGTTCCAGAGAAGAATGGATTGATGTTTCTGATATCAGTAGAATGTACCTCTAGTATAAAAATATTGTATTATGAAAAGGTAGTGATTTCAAACTCAAAATATTAAAACTGTATTGAGATATGATACATTTAACATTGATTGCATATAACAAAACATCTCAATTTGGGTCTTACTGTAAGCATTTCATATCATCTTTTGATGAAAATTTATGAAGATCATTTTCAAGTCAGGTAGCTGACCAGAATTTCCAATATATTAATTGTAACTAAATATGGGTTTAAATACTGTTAATTTTAGTTCTGTCTCTTGACATATTTTGCGTAGAGGTCTGTGTATCTAACAAGAATATAAGCCGAGTTAAAAATGAAAAGCTGTTTACATCAGCAAAGCTCCACCTCCCACTTTGTTAATTTTGCAAAGAAAAAGAAAATCAATGCCCAGCAGCAGTCAAATAATTCATCATCTCTGAAGAATACCCCACTTTAAACAGAAATAAGGCACTAAACCACTGCCCTGGACTCTCAGCACAAAATCACTATTGATGAAATGTGGTCTAGCACAAAGGACACACAGCTGAAACAATTAAGTTAACCCTTGCCTCTTGATTGGCAGAAGACAGTTTCGTTGTCAGCTCTTCCTTCATGTTTTCCAACTGCTGTCGGAGCTGATTCTTGTCATCCTCCAAATGTAGTTTCTCCTTCTCAAACTGCTGCTCCAACTCCTTCAGAGATAGGAGGGATGAAAGAAAAATTAAATACTTGCCATACAGTCATTGCAAAGTAGAGATGTCCCACATGAAAATGATTCTTACCGCATAAATATTCTTTATCTCAACCAAGAATCACCCTTTCCTTAAACTCATAAAACATGAATAATTATTTCCTTTTACAATGGACGTCTTAATTTTCTCATTTATTTTATAAACTGACATCCTTGATTGATCACAAAATAAAGACAAACAGGACCTTCTTCTCAATTACTTCTCAATTAATTATCAAAATCATTAAAATTATATCTACTTTCAAAGTTTTTCAATTTGAGTTGACAGAAGTTTTCACTTTTTATAAAATTACACTGATAATATGCATGTCCATCAGCCTTTAGCCATCTATTTCCTACATATAATCCCCACAGAAAATAGTAAATCTTAAAATCTAGAATGAGCCCTGTGAAGAATTTCAGGCTGTTACAGTAAAAAAACCCATAACTACGCCATATCTACAAAACTGGCATGGAACCAAAAGAAATCAACAATTAGTTTTCAAGTTTAACTACATGGAAAGAACTAGTCTTTGTGGAGTAATAGCCAAATTCTGAAAGTAATTGTTGAATGAATTATATTTGTCTTACAAAAGCCTATGTTGTATATGTATATTAGAAACCTTTCTCTTTTTCAAGGAAAACTATAAATTTACACTTCAGCTTTATTAATATTCAGAATACTTTTCCAGAAGAACAATTTCTTTCACAAAATTCTTTAAAGGAAACATGTTAAAATTAAGAACTTCATTACATATTTCAGTGGAATATACTATATAATTTATTATACCACGATGTTTTATTGAAGAAAATTAAGGTTGTCAAGCAATGTCCTCCAAAGTCATGTCATACAGGACTTCAGGGTTTTCTGTGCAGCTACAGAGGCTCCTTTATTAACTCCTTCCTAGGGGCTCAGCTGTAATGCAAGGCTTAGCATTGATTCAGTGCCCATATGTAATCCTGGGCTCAGGTTTCTGAGAAATCAGTAATATCTCAGAAACAGTTATGAAAATATAAAGAACAGAGACAATCTGAAACAAAAAGTATAACTGCAGATATTGGTACGATTGCAGAGACAAGGGGAAAGAGATAGCGCTCAAGTATTAAAGAGATAAGAACAGTCATAAAAAGGTATAAAATTCTAGAGAAAACTGGGCAGCTGCACGACAGTGTTATCCAGCTGACTCCAAGAAGCAATAGATGCTGAGCCTTCCTCATCTAAATCTAGAGAATCCTCAAGTGTTTTGCGAGGGGTGTAAGCACAGTAAGCCTAGTACCTCGTTAGTTCTAGCACTGCATTAGAGTACAAGGCAGGCAATAAATAATGTCTGTGTTAACTGCTCACACAATCTCTTCCTTTGCAGTGTAAGCTGGACAGAGTGACAAAACAGAGGGTTACATTGTCACTAACACTCTGCTACACAATGCAACTCAACAAGTGCCTGTTTTTTTCACAGGTCCCAGATCAGTCTCCTTGTGGGACAAATGGTCCTTGCTCAATGAAACTTGGATCAATTTGTCTTGTTCATGCTGAAATCTGCTGTCTCCTAAATTCCACTAGTGCTATTCAGACCCTATTCTCATAACAGAATAATTAGTTCTTTGATGATACTTGTCAGTACAGCTGTGCAGTACTGCAAAATTATTAGCAACTCCTATTTTCATAATCCTCCTGATGCCATTTTTATAGCTCATTTTATAGATGGAAGAATTGAAGGAAAAAGAAATATTCAAGCTATTTCTTGAGTGCTACTCTAATCCTGTAGAATTTTCTTCTGTTCCATTTTTATGAGAACTTTCCAAACACCAGATGAATTTCTCAGGCTTCCAGTCCTAATAAATCTTCATGTCCTCTATCCAAGGCTTCTAGTAGCCATGCCTCTTCCTCATACTAAATTCAATTCTTCTCTGTATTTAAGCCTGACTGTTTTCTTCCTTGGATTACTCAAACACCACAACATGAGCTTATTGAGACAGGTTTGAAAGAGAGACAATGAAATCTGATTAAGATTTAAGATCAGTGAAATCCAATTAAGATTTACCCAGATCTTGATCCTAGTATCGTTTCATACTTAGTTTTCCTTTGTTAAAGTCATTTCAGATTTCTCACATTTACAGAAGTGTTCCTTACTTCAACTTATTTATTTAAAAAAAACACCATTTTATGATATCCTTTGTTTTATTCCCTACATTGTTTTAATAACAAAACAAAAGAAAACAAAAAAGGACCCCACATCATACTGAAATTAAAGAAAAATATACACAGAAACCCTTTAAGAGACATTGTCTTAATAACGGACATGTTTAAAGGTACAAAGAAAGTAAACTTGAAAGATCAGATACACATGTCTCGAAGAACTACTTCAATTACTGGCTAACATTAAAAAAATTGGAATTTATCAAACATAAAACTAAGAAGCAACACACTTGTAAAACAATTTACAAAAACAAACTCAACCTCAGTCTGAGATGCACATCACTAACTACAACTGTGTTGCTTGGTGTGTTTCCTGTGAAAACATCAGAGCAGCATAACAAAACCTTGAATTAAACAATTAATCTTTATCTTGTATTTCCTATGAAGGCAAAAGTTGTATATAAGGTACAGACAATCAGATAAGGAAATAATAATTCACAAATGATCCTCTCATCCCGACAAAAAAAGGCCAATTTTGTGAAACAAAAACAAGGCCTTTCAGTTTCAGGATTCCAGTCAAAGATAATGAATAGTTGCTGTAAAGTGAGCACAATTTTACGATGCAAGCTAGGAACAGCTGTTGTCATCTTCTGAGTACACATATAGCCAAGCCCTAATATAGTGCCATTTAGTCTTTCGGGACTGTCTGTGAAAATTTTAAATAAATGTTATAATAATATAATCTTTCATCTTCAGAAGAACTGATCTGAATTGATTTACCAACCCTTCTGAATATGGGTCACAAATCCCAGGCAGAAACATCTACTATACTTGAAAAGGCACTTGTGTAAGCTGAGAATTTCTCTTCTGTATGCAGACAAATGGCAGTAAATGTGTTATTTTTTTAATGATATTTGTTATTTTAATGAAGGCTAAGCAGTTTCTTCAGAAAGGCCCAGCAGACCTGCAGGTAATTCCAAATTAAACCTGCCATAAAAGAAAACCATGCAGTACAAGATTCAAACTGTAACATTTGATTTTTGTAATATGTTTGATTACTAAGAAAACACAAACCTACCATCTGCAGTTTCTTCTTATCCTTATTAGCACTACTGTGTGCAGCCTCAATTGCAGTATGGTGTTTCCATGCCAGCTCTTCTAAGGTTTTGGAGTGAGCCTCCTTTAACTGTGCAGCCTCTCCTTCCAACCTTGCTTGCAACTTTACCAGCTCCTTCTCATAATACTCACGTTGTGTCTCCCTTGCTTCATTTACTTTCTACAAAATACAGGGGGAAAAAAAAATCAGTTAAGTAGTAAAAAAATTTGAACGGTAGGAAAAAAAACCACCAAAATATTACTGATGAGATAAATCTACAAAAAAATTAACTTCCATATAAAACAAACTGAGCAAACATGAAACACTGACTACATAATTCAATAACCAAAAAGGTAGTCTCAACAGATCCATGCAAAGCAATATATCCTTACTAAAAATCTACTTTTTCCTCTATTTAATCTGGAAAAACAGCACTCAGGTATCAAGCCTATAGAGAATTTCAGTCCAGTACTTTCAAACATGTTCAGTGCATTTGCAGCAAATGGCTTTCAAAACTGTTCTTTAGCCATTTCACATTTGTCCTTCCTGAGACCCTTTAGATACTAGGCATATACACACCAGGTCATAAATCAAATGTAGTTGTTTAAAGGTGTCCAAAGCAGTCTGAACAACATCTAGTCTGACTTCCCTCTAATCTCACTTCACCCTCCACATTAGTCATTCTATGTTGCTACATGAGACATACTTGAAACATACTGGTCCTAGTCCAGTCATGACAAACAAAAATTAAAACATAATCTTTTTTTTTCCCTTGAGAATTCTAGGTCTTTTGTTTTTATTCAGCTAAAGCCAATAAGCTGTTTAACCTTCTCCAATGCCAGAATTTGCTGCCTTTGTCGCTCATCCAGACTCTGTGTTTTGCTTTGTAATAAGTTTCTTTCCTCTTCCAGTTGGGACAATTTTTCCTTTAGTCTAGATTTTTCTGATTCCAAATCTCTGATTGTAACTTCTTGAGTCATTTGAGTAGCTTGAAGCATTCCAATGTGACCTAAAAACAAAACAGCTCTTTAAAACCTCACAGCATTGGTTTCATGCAATTGAAGTGCACATTCAGACTCCAGTGACAGTACAAATCTAATGGAAGCTTGCACGTAGGATCTCCCTTGTCTTCACTGCAATACTTCTCTTCCTCTCCACATCTGTCTTTTTTAGTTTTACAAAATGTCCAACAACTTGGTGCTGGGGCTCCTTTAGTTTCAAATCTCCTGTTTCAAAGTTGCACACTGACTCTCAAGGTAAAGCAGAAGTAGGCAACACCGTGAACCCTGACAGTCTATCTGAAGAACTTACCCCACCTAAACCCACACATTTTCACCCCACGAGAAGCTACACAACAGAAAGCAAAACACTGACGTCTAAATGTAAGGGTATTACTGTTTTATCAAACTCATAATTCAGGCAGCATGCTAGATACATAGCTTTAGCTGCTGTAAAACTTACAGAATTACACTTTGTTTATTTTGGTATAGAGGTATGACTAAAAGACGTAACAAAACTCATTCTCACTACAGTAAAGTATTGCAGGTTAGAGGCTTGCTTTTTATTTTTACTTATTTACATATATTTTTTAAAACCAATCCACCAAAAAACCCCAACAACTTCAAACCAGACAATATAATCATCTGTCCTTCACATAAGCAGTGGAAAAAGGTTTATGACTTCAGAAACTTTTGTCCTTGTTCTTCTTGGTGTATATCTGTATTATTGAAAATACTACCATTAGGTAACTGATTGTAGCAGTGAAACTCCTGTTATTCTGCATGAGGCTCTGGAGTGGATTAAAGACTATTTTGGAAAAGAGGATGCTTTAGGTTTGTTCAATTGAAAGATGAGAGGTATTGTTTAGTCAGAATATTTTTTTTTTTTTTTTTAGTCACATCTCCTAAGTAAGATTTTTTGTTCCCTCTCCCATTATCATAACCCTCAAAAATGACAGATCCAGTTTTAATAACAGAGTATTGCTTTTAAATTTAAGATACTAAGAAATAGCTAAGAAAGTAGATTGCGTGCTACTGTTTCTCACAGGACAAAATCACCGAGCCTCATAATTAATTTGTATCTGTGGTTAAAAGCAAGATGTGTCAAAAACAAAACTGGTTTAGCCTTTGTTGTCTGTGGACACTGATGTGAAGGGAAGAACAGTGGGATATATAATGGAATTTGAAAATTAAAAAAGCTTTAAAATTAATAGTGTTTTCATAAAAAATGCACACCTCTACTTGTACTAAGCCCTGAAGAATTCTATGAATCATTCTGGTATTTTTGTTTGTAAACCTAAAAACCAAAGAGAAAAACTTAAGATAATGGGTATGCTTAAGTTCTGTCACATTTTAAAAAAAATCCTTGTTTCAAAAGTTCGGCCATTTAAGAAAGATACTTTCAAACCCAGAATTTCAGAATGTAGCAAGGAGAGAAGATTTTTTAGTTTGTTGGGAGGTATGCCATTTTGTAAGCACACGCACTGATCTAGACCTTTGTGCTATCAATACCGTCACACAAGACAGTTTCCCATTCCTCGTGCTCTACACAAAAGGTAAGAAATGCAGCAGTTTCTGGTTGGGAATCTCAGGATAAATGGAAGAAGAATATATGAATTGCCCAAAATAAACTCAATACAGTGCTCTGAAATTGCAGCATGATGAGTAAACACTCTGTATGGTAATTAAGTAGGAGAACTCAGTCTCTTTGAGGCAGGATTTTTGACAGTGTGAGCTGAAAATCAAGGAGATGGCAGTGGGCCAGTGTCAGAAACCATTTCCAAACAGGCTGGCAGCCAATTACATCACATGGTGAAGGCTTGGTGGCAGCACTGTAAACAGGGATCCTGGTTCTTGTTGCACAGTGACGCACTGTAAAACAAAGATGTACCACTGACAGTACCACTGAGCTTGGCAACAGCACAGACACAATGGAATTTCTGGTACAGCTAAAGACCTCAGTGCCAGAGGAGACCAGGGCTGGATTCAGTAACAGTCTAGTTGACTTGATGCCATCAGTAATACAGAAAAACAGCCTGGATATTTATTTCCACTATATTCGGGGTGGCCTGCTGAACTGCTCACACATTTCTTCTTAAGAAACAAACCAGTAATGGCTGAAGAGTGTATGAGAACGGGGACTTTTTTCCCCCCAACAGTCTCAGGTCAATTTTTCTATGAGTGGCTCATAAAACACCTTTTGGAGGGTCAGATTCCCATTTGAGATACTCAAGGAATAGGCAGCAAGCCTTTTAGCTGTTTGCATCCAATAGGATCTTGCAGTCTCGGGCCCTGCTGGCCACTATATTGTTCAAATATGTAGCCTACACTATTCCTGAGCTTGTGCCAATTTGTGAGGATAAACAATCAGGTATCACTATAACTGATCTCATTGAACAAGGCCAAACATAAGCCAGGGCCTTTTTTTTCAGCCCAAGACCCTACCTATCATATAGTTGACCAAGTTCAATTCCTTAGGCCAATTTCCTACCGCTCAGCAGTTCACTAGGGAGAGATGGCCTAAGAGGGAAAACCTGCACATGTACAGCCAGGTCTTAAAAAATTTTTTTGTGCCTTTCCATATGCCAACAAGCACAAAGGAGCAAAGAAAACAGCTATAGAGAAAACCTGAAGAGATTTATTAGCCGATAAGCTGCAAGTATTTGATAGCAGGTATAAAGCAAAGTATGAAAGTGTCAGCAAAAAGAAAAGGCAACTGGAAAAAGATGGAGGAACAGGGAGCATGTTTCAGTGATTATATGGAAAACAGACACATAGCAGAAGCATTCTGTATAAATGCAGTTCCAAGGCCTAGAAGATAGGTACATGCCATTCAAGTAGAACATAAGTACACAAAAAGAGTCTTATATACAATGCACACAATACCAAAAAAGTAAAAAAAAAAAAAAAGCCAAAACTTGTCAGAAATTTCTATGGAAAAGCATTAAACAGTCTTTAGGAACTCTAAACCTGCACAAGGTTGACAGAGAAAGGAGAGGCTAGAATAAAAGGATGAAGTTCATTTCCAGATTAAGTTACTGACATACATACTGGCTTTGAGAACAAGATCAGTGGCCTGCTGCTGTAAGCGCTCTCTAGCAGCCGCGAGCTCGCTTTCCACTTCTTTGTGTTTGCTTAACAATGACATCTCCTCCTCCTTCACATCATCTAGCTGTTTTTGAAGAACCTAGAGGAAACACACAATACCTGTAATCATCATATATAGTCATGTAAAATTAAATAAGCATTAGCTTATAAGGCACAGAAAAGGCCTTTCAGTAAACAAGTTTTATTCATACAAGAGCTGAAATAGTGCACTATTACTGTCATATTTTTGGAAAAACAAGATAGTGCATATATGGCATGACAATAATGCATAAGAGAAACGTGACAATATTGAAAAAGTTATATGAAAAAATATAAACTGTAAAATGGTCCATGGAGTTTGAGGGTCAACTTTGGAAACCCGGTTTCTAATATGTGAGAGTTCTTCACATTAAAAAATACATTATAAATTCACAGCAGTTTACAGTGTCTCTCATTGCAACTCTGAGTTTTTAGTACGGACTCAGATTTAAGCTGCACGTGGAGACACATAAATGAGAGCTGGGCATTTACTTAAATCAAATGTTCCTCGGAGGTCGGTATTGGGACCAGCACTTTTAGAATCTTTCTTGACAACACAGACAGTGGGATTTTGTGCACCCTCGGGAAGTTCGCTGATGACACCAAGCTGTGTGGTGTGGTCAGTGTGCTGGAGGGAAGGAATAACACCCAGAGGGACCTCAATAGGCTTGACAGGTGGGTTTGTGTGAACTTCGGAAAACTCAACAAGGCCAAGTGCAGTGCTGCACCTGGGTCAGAGCAATCCCAAGCACAAATACAGGTTGGGCAGAAAATAAATCGAGATTAGCCCCGAGGAGACAAAGAGCTCAACGTGACTCAGCAATGCACACTCACAGCCCAGAAAGGCAGCTGTATCCTGGGCTGCACCAAACGGAGCATGGCCAGCAGGTCAAGGAGAGTGATTCTGCCACTC
Organism: Pyrocephalus nanus; assembly: GCA_038380795.1. Taxonomy (NCBI): domain Eukaryota; kingdom Metazoa; phylum Chordata; class Aves; order Passeriformes; family Tyrannidae; genus Pyrocephalus; species Pyrocephalus nanus. The sequence goes on from CM076260.1 coordinate 50,265,437, forward strand.
AACTCTGCTCTTGTTAGACCTCACCTGCAGTACTGCATGGGCAGGTGTGGGGCCCCCAACACAAGAAAGACAAGGACCTTTTGGAACAACTCCAGAGGAAGATGTTCAGTGGCCACAGGGCTGGAATACTTATATGAAGACAGGCTGACACAGTTGGGAATTTTAAGCCTGGAGAAGGTAAGGCTCTGAGGGAGGCCTTCAAGAAGCCTTCCAGTACCCAAAAGGGCACTAAAAGAGACTCAGAGAAGGACTTTTCACAAGGGCATGCAGTGACAGGACAAGGGGGAACGGCCTTAGGCTGAAGGAGGGTAGGTTTAGACTAGATATTAGGAATAAATTCTTTCTTTCCTGTGAGGGTAGTGAGGCATTTGAACAGATTGCCCAGAGAGACTGTGAGCTCCCCATCCCTGGAGGGGTTCAAGACTGGCCTGGGGCTCTAAGTAAGCTGGTCTAGCACAAGGTGTCCCTGCCCATGGCAGGGGAGCTGGAGCTAGATGATCTTTACCGTCCCTTCCAACACAAACTAGTCTATAGTTCTATGATTCTAAACTTTAAAGATGCGTTAAGTCTGATGCACTGATTCACAATAGCATATCTTGGATAGCATGATGATATGTTCTGAGCCATACAGGAAGGAAAAGGAAATCCTGTTCTGTTTTAAACGGAAATATAGATTTCTTATCATTCAAGTTACTGAAATAGTAAAGAGTCATTTCAGAAACTAAAGTAGAAAAGAAAACTGGAAACAAATGCTGTACAGGACATGTAATGAAACACAGACACCAGATGATGCATTTGATCATCTCATCCACAGTGATCAGAGTAGAACGTGACTTTAAAATCTGCTACCAATACTGTACTAGACTCTTTCCCTTGTAGGAGTGATCAACATACAATGGGTTTCCTCTTCACTGCAGCGTGCCAGAAACCTACCTCCTCAATGCAATCAACTGAAGGGCAAGAGTTCTGCATTGTGAAATGAACTGAGTTAGAAATGAACTTTTGGAAGGCCCCCTGGGAAACTGGAAAAATGTATTCTGAATGTAACATCTGAAAAAGGCAGCGGTCTTCCTTCACTATGTTGTGCAGCCTTTACACAAGAAGGAAGGATAGTCCAAAAGATGGGCTGGAATTAGACAGTAAATGAGAAAAGCTCATGGCCCATCTTAGCTCTACCAATGATGCTTCCAAAATTACTATGACCATCACATTTAAGGCTTTGCAAGTTGAGAGTAAATACAAATCCAAGACAAGATGCTCAAGCTTACCCCCAGAAATTACTGTTCTTCAAACCTTGGCACAGTTACAAAAAATAATGAGCAGAATTTCAGAATCTTTTTATTCAAGTCCAGCATACCCAGTCCTATTTGTTGCTGACCAAAAAAATACCCAGTCTTTGTACTTCTGGGATGTCTTGTCTCTCTTCAGGGATAAGACACTTTAGTTTCCAAATGCACTTGGTTTGTGTGGCAGGGTTTTGTTAGCCCAGGGGGTGCTGCAGAGGTGGCTCTTATGAGAAGCTGCTAGAAGCTTCCCATGTGTCTGACAGAGCCAATGCCAGCCAGCTCCAAGACAGACCCACCACTGCCCAAGGCTGAGCCCACCAGTGGCAGTGGTAGCACCTCTGGGATAACAGAATTTAAAAAAGAGAAAGCGTTACAGCACAAAAGCAATCGCAGCCAGAGAAGCAAGGAGTGAAGGTATGTGAGAGCAACAGACCTGCAGACCCTGAGGTCAGTGAAGAAGGAGAGGGAGGATGTGCTCCAGGTGCTGGAGCAGAGATTCCCCTGCAGCCTGTGATGAAGACCATGGTGAGGCAGGCTGTCCTGCTGCAGCCCATGAAGGACCCCATGCCAAGGCAGGAGCCCAAAGGAGGCCATGACCCATGGAAAGTCCACACTGCAGCAGGCTCCTGGCAGGACTTGTGACCCTGTGGGGGACCCATACTGGAGCGGTCTGTTCCCAAAGGACTACATCCCATGGAAAGGATCCACACTGGAACAGCTTGTGAAGAACTGCAGTCCATGGGAAGGATTCAGGTTGGAGAAGCTGGTGGAAGACTCACATTAGAGAAGTTGGTAGAAGATTGTCTCCCATGGGAGGGACCCCATGCTAGAGTAGGGGAAGAGTGTGAGGAGTCCTCCCCCTGAGGCAGAGGAAGCAGCAGAGAAACATGTTATGAACAGACTACAACCTCCCTTCACCATTCCTCTGCGCCACTGGAGGGGGAGGAGATAGAGAACTGGAAATAAAGTTAAGCCCAGGAAGGAGGAAGGGGTGGGAAGAAAGAGCTTTTAAGATTTGGTTTTAGTTCTCATTATCCTACTCTGATTTGATTTCCTTTTCCCCAGTCTGAGTCTGTTTTGCCCTTGATGGTAACTGGTGAGTGATCTCTCCCTGTTCTTATCTTGACCCATGAGCCTTTCATTATATTCTCTCTTCCCTGCCCTGAGGAGGGGAGTGATAGAAGAGCCTTGGTGGGCACTTGCCATCCAGCCAGGGTCAACCCAACACACTAAATAAAATTGTGTAGGAGTTTACCTGGGTAAGCAGCTACATATGACACTGTTGCTTGCTCACTACCTCCAATATAGGATGGGAGAGAGAATCAGAAGGGTAAATGTGAGAAAAGTCGTGGGTTGAGATAAAGACAGTTTAATAAATAAAACAAAAGCCACCCACAAGCAAGCAAAGCAAAACGAGGAATTCATTTGCCACTTTCCATGGGCAGAGAGGTGTTCAGCCATCCTCAGAAAAGCAGGGCTCCATCACGCACAGTAGTGACTTGGGAAGGCAAACACCATCACTTTGAACATCCTCCTCCTTCCTTCCCCCACGTTTATATACTGAGCATGACACCACAGGGTATGGAATACCCCTGTGGTCAGCTGGATTCAGCTGTCCTGTGTCCTCTCCCAGCTCCTTGTGCACCCCCAGCCTCCTCGCTGGTGAGGTGGGTTAAGAGGCAGAAAAGGCCTCGACTCTGTGTAAGCACGTTCAGAGATAACTAAAATATCCTTGTTACCAACCAACACTGTTTCCAGCACAAATCAAAGACATGTCACTCTACAAGCTGCTGTAGAGAAATTTACCCCAGCCACAACCAGTAACATACTGAAAACGTTACTGCTTGTGAAAACAGTGTTAAACAAATAAGTTTAAAATATAAATAAATGAAAATAGATAGCATAAATAGGAAAAGGAAGTTCACAACCTTGGGAACACCACCATCAGTCTCACCTGAACATTGTTTTCTGCTGTACCAAGAGCCACCTGAAGTTTTTGGCATTTTTCCCTTAGACTGGCAGCTTCATCCTGGACCATTTGCAATTCAGTTTTAAGCTTTCCCAGATTCTTCCGTAACATACTCTCCTGGTTTTGAAATTCTTTTCTCAGCTCCACTTCTTTTTCTTTGCAAGCATGTAGACTTTCTGCTGTAAAAAGCTGCGATCTTTTCAAAGAGTCAAGTTCATGTTCATAGAAGGACTGTGCTTTGCTGAGTTTGCCTTCATAGTCCTCAATGAGTTTTTTTCTTTCCAGCCTTAACTCTTCAACTTTATTGTTTAGGTCTTCCAGCTCCAGCCTATGCAATTCCTCTAGTTTTTCTTGCCCCTTACTTAAGGTAGCATTCTGATTCTGATGAGTCTTGAGAAGTTCTTGAATCTCAAGCCTGTGGGCAGCTTTTAAGTCTTCGAGAGCTGTACGCTTGTCCTTCTCATACTGCACTTGCAACTGTATGAAACTTCGCAGCCTTTCCTCAAATTTCTTTCTGATCTCTTCTACTTCCCTTGACATGGTCACTACACGTTGGACGTGCTGAGCTTCTGCACAAAGCTGCATATCTTCAACTCTATCCTTATACGCTTCAAATTCTGTCAAGGCCTGGTGTTTCATCTTTTTATGATCTTCTAGCGACTCTTCCAGAACCTGAATCTTTCTCTTGAGATCCATTTCTTCCGCCACTTTACTTTTATACTGCAAGATCTTCTCTCTGGTCTCCGCAAGAATTTGTTGAATTTCTTCTTCATGAGCATCTTTAAGGGCTTGGATAGCTGCTTCGTGTTCATCATTTTTAGTGTTCAAAGCATATATTACCTGCAAACATGAAACAATATATTAGAAAAAAAGCATTCTGGTTACCTGCTAAATCCTAAGAAAAAAAACACCTAGGCACTCTGAAAGTTGCTTTGACAATATGGCTTGTTTTCATCATACAAATAAAACACCAAATGTTATTATGGATGTAACAGCATAAATGCTGTATTAGTCATGATATTCTTACACATCTTGTAGAATAGTTTTTTCATACCCTTTAGACCTGCAATTTTCCTGATGAAAATCTGCATGTTGTTGCTTTAAATACTACTAAAAGCACGGTCAACACATTTTTAAAACCCTCACAATTTATTTAAAATAATTAAAAGCATAGCCTAAAAAATCATTTGAACAGAGGTCTTCTGTTGGAAAATAACACATGCAGCATATATTACAAGAAGAAATTAAACTGGAACAAAACCCAAATCTCAAATCACTCCTTTCCAAATGCTAACCATTCTTAAATATTTCATTTCAGAATATGAAAAAGCATCTAAAATGCAAACACTGGTTGTTTTGGTTTGTAAGCCTGATGGCTGCCCGGATACAATTTCACTTCTGACAGCTTATCTAGTAAGCATTCTGTGTATGCTGATCTCCTAAGGTCTAAGGTCACTCGCTACGTGAATTCACCAACAAAGTAAGTCAGCTGAACAGAAAAGTTCAGGGCAGAACAGGCAACAATCTGGGGAGCCCAGGGAGTAAAGCAGTTCAAGAAGGCTGTGAAAGCAGTAAAGCTGCTGACTTTCAGTGGAAGTTTCAAGATAACTAAATATATCCTATGGGATGTTTCAAATGCACCACAACACAGTAGATCATCATCTTGGTTTTTAACTAGGAAGTATGTGTATATGTCAGTGAATAAAGTATTCATGCAATAGGTGCTAACAAAATCTTTTGTGCTTCAAGAACTCCAGCAAATATCCCCGCCCTTCCCAGATATCTTACTGGCAGCAGAGCTATAATAAATAGCTTAATGGTTTAATAAATAAAACAAAAGCCACGCATATCTGGGGGGAAAAAAAAAAAAGTCTTCTGACTGGTATATATTGTATATCCTAAAAATGAACAAGAAGCAATAAAAATGGACAACAAAGAAGCAGCGGGGGATTTTTTTTCCTCCCATGAGGACAGAACCTAAGCCAGTCTTCCACTGGCATTCAGCAGGGCAATAGAGGAAGATGGTGCTGACTTGCCCTCAGGGCCGGGAAATATGAAGGCGGCTCAGAATTGCTCTCCTGGCTCCAAGCACAAAGCCTCTATGTTCCACCTAGAGAAGGTATTTACAGTCCAGTGTTCAGACAAGCTACAAAGCTCAAAAGAGTTCTCATAAGTGCAAAAGCAGATGCAAGATTTTGGCCGTGTAAGGTAATGTGCTCTCTTTTCTGGTGGTATTTTTCTTTGGTTGATTTTCGTTTGTTTTAGCAAAAGTCCAGACACTGCATTCTAAATTTTATGCCTGAAACAACAAACATTCCCTATTCTGTTACCTGTGACACAGAAAGCTAAAAGGACAGGCTTTAGATTAAAATAGAAAAATAGAAAACAGAAAAAGAAAACAGTTCTGAAACAGTATCAGATGTAATGAAAAAACTAAATAACCCCATTCAACTTTACATACCAAGGAAATAACTTAAAAATATCAAAAAAAGACACTTTAGCTTATTCTAGTTCAATTTTTTTAACATTGGTACATGTTATTTAATGAAAGAGGAAAAAAACATAGTTTTTCCATAGTTTTGGTAATGGTTCTTAATAATGCTTATATCTCCTCAGTCAGCAAGAAAAAAAAAACAGAAAAAAAGGGGAAAAAACCCCCAACCAAACAAAAAACCCCGCCTACTGTAAGGGAGCTTCACAGTTCAAAGACTCAAAAACTCCACCAATAAATTGCAAAAAATGATAATAAAACCACTTGCAATTCCATTAGCAAAATCACAATTATCACTGCAATGTCCTTCACTCAAGGTTTCAACTTTTTATATTCTCATTGTCTTTGGTGATGCCAACAGTAACTTCTAATCACAAAGCTTTCTCCTCCCTCCTGTCACCAACATACAGTCTCAGCTATTGGACCTAACACTCCATTTGAGTCTTTTTGGTAAATGTTCATAAACTATTTTGCACGAATTTGCCTTAGTTTTGATTAGAGAAGCTGGACAATGTCGTTTAAAAGGTACTATGAAAAAAAATTTCACACCTAGGATCAGCTTATTATAATAAGCATTTGCAGAACACTAGGTCAAATCCCATACTCAAAACAACCTTTGACTCCTGTTTTTGTGCACAGAATTGCCATAATGTTCTTCACTTCAGGCAGTGTTCCAGTCTCAAGTTATGCAGCCCTATGATCTGCAGAAAGTGTAAATGAAAGTATTTTCAAGGGTTTTATGATTAAACAGTGGGAACCCCACTGAAAGTTCCAAGTGAAATATAAGTCTACAAGCAATTCCTGATTCAGAAGTATCTTTAAATTCTCATCCTTGACTTGCTTCCAAAAAAAGCACTGAATTATTGACAAACTCAATAAGCACCACTCATTCCCTAAATGAAGGACATGAGCACCTTATGCAAAATGTAAAAATAAAATAAAATGCATGCAACTGAACGCTGTGCCATAACATATGTTATATAGAAGCCTGAATTCCAGCTCCATGAAATTACTATAAATCTCAGTATTTTTAAATAAATTGAATAGCTGTATCAGATTTTGTCTTTGGGAATTTGATGGACTTGATGTATTAGTACAGGAACATAGGAAAGAAAGTCTGTATAACTTCAGAAAAAGCAAACCAACAGCATTTCAATGAAATGAAAGCAGAAATTGAAATACCTTGGAACAAATTAATACATTTAAAGTTGCAGCTAGAATAAATAGGTCCTTCTCAACTGAGTTTCTAAAAACTGAAAAGCAGTTAAAAGGTTGCAAACATTGGAGGTAGGCAGATAAAACAAGTTTTGCACACTTTACCTTTAAAGCAGAGGATGAGCCACTTGCTAAGCATGCTCGTAAATGCTTTTTAAAATGCTTTAAAAAATACTAGCAGCTTTTTCGGTACAACTGCATAGTACTAAGAAGCATAAACTGCTCATTTGAGTAATTAATATTTTTCCAGCTTCACTCTAAATGCCTCATACATGTAGTAATTCCTATCAAATGACAGAAAAAGAAATAATTGTGCTTTGCTGTATTTTCAGCCAGCATATCATTTCAGAGGTACAGACAGAACCATACTCTCTCCAAGGATACCGAGACTGCTAGCTAAAGGTCTTAATACCTTTTATAGAAAACAGTAACAATAATTAACTATTAATAAGAATCTACTGAAATACTATGTGCCTTGGCCTGAAGAACTACAGCAGAGTAAGTTAGTAGCAATAACAATAATAACCCTGTTGATAACAATAATTATTGAAGTGTTTAGTCATAGTCTGTGTTGTAAGGTGAAGCAAGTCAGTCACTGCATTAGCTACAATGCATTGAGCTACATGGAATACAAACAAAAATACATGTTCCACACTGTGGCTGAAAGATGGAAGTTTGACTTTTCGGCTGAGAAATATTTTTTACTCCAAACCAGATGTTATCGTTTGGAGAGGTGGCCACCTCTTGCACAGTCAGCTGCGCTTTGGTCATCTGCTCCTGCCAGCAATTTAGTTACGATGGAATGCTTTTCTAAAATTACAAATGTGTAATTCACCTTAATACTAGCACCATGTGTGCCAAATATATTTTACAGCATGGAAAACGATGTTTTACAACTCCATGAAAATATCTCCAAAAATTTGTGGTTTATCTTCTCTAATTTTACATGAAAACAAGAGCTGATACCCATGAGAAAAAACCATCCCTACGCATTCCACACAAACATCAGCCTTAGGCCTCTGCTAAACCTTCATTTTAGACTTAACGTGTGGGTCTCTGGGTAAGAGCACTGTTCAGCCTCATTAGGGTAAAGTGTGTTCCCAATGCTGCTGCCTGAAACACTAGTCTGGAACACCAGAGCCTCTGGAGACATCCCAAGATTTTGCTGATGCTGCCAGCCTAATTGAGTGAACCACACAAGCACAGTGCCAACAAGGAATTGCTTGTGCATAACCTGCTAATGATTTGGAAGATGTGGACCAATGAGCCTGACTGACCTTTGCTGTCTGCAGATAAATGAGAATTGCTACACACAGGAACTAGTAAAATATACTGGGAAACAGTAAAAAGTGCAGCAGAATGCAAACAGACGAGCCCAGTCTACAAAATTAACCAATAAAATAAATTTAAAAAAAAATAAAATTAAAGAAAAATAAATTAAAAAAAAATCCAGGTGTTGTCATGAATTACTTTTATGTAGAAATGAGATATGATAGTCCAAAATGATCACAGTCTTTTTGTTACAGTGGGTATTGCATTAGTTTTTCCCTTTTTCTTCCCACAGATCAAATAACGCCAAGTAATGAGAAGTATGTTATATTTAAGCATTTAAAATTTATATATACGACCAACAAAGGGTCGATTTAAGACAAAGTAAATAAAACAACCAATTCAATATCCAGAAAAACTTTGTTTTACTGGACAAATTTCTTCTCCTTAGTACATCATAAAAGTTTAATAATACAGGAAATACTTCAAAGCTACTTAAAATGGTATTTCAGAAAAGCTGACCACAATCACAGAGCACATTCTTACAAATGCATTACCACATACAAAGTAGACAGACAATTATGACGTGTACAAAAAAAATTCCAAATCCCAAAACCTCTGTATGCCTTTTTCTCCCCCCTTTCCCCCCCCCTCTTTCTACACTCCCTCTCTGTTGTTTTGGGGTTTTTTTGGTTTGTTTTTTTTTTGTCTTTTTTTTTGTTGTTGTTGTTTTGTGTGTGTGGTTTTGTTTTGTTGGGGTTTTTTTTTTTGGTTTTTTTTTTTTTTTTGTCCAATTAAAAAAAAAATCTCTTTATCTGGAAAGATCTTTTGTTACCTCATGGAAACAAAATGCTTTGTCAATCCAGATCTCTGTGTTGCTGATAACACAAACAGAAACAAGCCTAGAACTTTAGGCCAGGATTGCTTAGACACCACAGAAAAGGTGGAAGGAAGGCCCTTGTTGTTCAGCTATGTGGTTCACTGCAATTCTTCCTAAATACCTATGCCAGTGCATCAGGGGCACAGAATCACGAGCAGGGAAGAGACAAATAGGGTCTGCAGCTGTAGTGTCCCCTGCCAATAGCATCTCCCCAAAAAAGATGGTCTAACTATACCAGTCTTCCTTTGAGACAAAATCCACAGAAGGCATGAACTTGAATTTTTTTCCCTAAAACCCATATTTTCACAGTAAATTTATTATTAAAATAGCCTTTACGCTATTCAACAGCCTTCATGTGTTAGCCCAATTTCTGACTAAGTAAAATCTAGTACTTTATTCCTGTAGAAACTCTGAAAACATACTGTATTATTTTCAATACAGCAACTAGCTCTCCAAATTAATCTCTAATGACTTCTGTTTACAATTAATTACTTAGAAAATGATACCATGAAGCTCAGCATAAATTCCAGGCATTGAACATTTACAGATATCGACTTCTACCTAACCTCCAAACTTTGAATGAAACCTTTGAATGAAAACAAATGACAACCACTTTTCATTTTCACGCTTCTTGCTAAACATTTACACTTAATTTTCTGTCTAAGAGAAATCTTGGTATGTCAGAGGCCATGCACTGTTCACTAACGTCTACACCAATAACAAAACACAGGGGAGAAATTTATCTTGTATTTTCAGGTTTCCTGATGTTTCATACCATATATGTACGGCATAAAGCCTCACAGGAGCACATACAGCTCAAGATGCTTTCTTTATGCTCCTAAATACATGCTCCTCAAGTACCTGTATCTGAGGCGCTAATAACCCATTTTTATTTTCTGAACTGCCAAGTACAGACCATTGTCACATTTAACCAGTTGACTTACAATCCTTTCTGTGTTTTATCTGTGTGTGTATGGCCCACACTGAAATAATAACTCTTTTTAATTATTGTCTAGAAATCCCACTGTTTTAAAAGATCCACTTGCATTTACTGCCCAGCATATTTATAAATTATTACAGGGCCTGTACTTAAAATTTAATTACCAAAACAAGGCCTGCCACATTCCAATTACTTGTGGGGTAGGGGAAGTCCTCACTTGAAGAAGAGATGCAGATCATGCCTCAGCACAGGGACAGAGTAGTTAGTGTGGCAAATTTGGTCATTCCCTGCAGCATTTTTCCTTTCTCCAAGAGTTGTTCCAGACAGCAAATGAGAGGCTTTCTCAGCACTAATCGGGAGCTTTATGTTATCATAGGCTATCTTGGAAACATGCACTTTGTCCAAATCCAGGAATAGGGATAACCTGTATCAAGCCAAGCAGGTAATAAAAATCAAAAGCATGCTGGCAGGTAAAGCTACAGCTGCAGAACACTCTGTAATCAGATTCAACAAGAGGAGTACATCACTTGCACCTCTTTTTATAGCCCAACATATCAAGCAACAACATTAAGATGGTGTTCACAAGTTCAGAAGCCGTGCAGTCTGCTGCCAGAGTCAGGAGTGGTTTAAGCCTCAGGCCTCAGGGCCAGGACACAACAACATGCGATCTTCCCAATGATTTTAGCAATCCCTAGTGAACCAAGAAGTTCACCCATTACAAGAGGTCAAGTGGGCAATCTGGCTATGTTGCTCCTTCTGCTCTACCAGCTGAGTGTTTCCAAGACTGGGTCTCATCTTAGGACAAAAGGGGATTTGACAGAGGCATTAGCACAGATATGAGGCTGACAGAAAGAGACACTTGGGGGCAACTCCATTCCATTTGGCAGAGCAAGCAAGGTCTTCGACTGGGTACAGGGTGGCCACTGAAGAACAGCTGGCATCCTGATATGGGTAGTAGAAAATTCTTACCTGGCTATCTTGGATGTGCAGAAAACGGACATGTGGAGTATTTTCCTCACACCAAAAACTTATAATGGAGCAAAGGAATTTAATAACTGTACCCAGTTTTCTGAGGAAGAAAAAAAGGGCAGATACCTCTTACAAACATTTATCAAAATAAAATAAAAAATAGGAACCCTTAGATCTAGCCTTTCTCCTGTCCAGAAAACAAGACAGTAATTATGGAAAGCACATGATGTTTGATGGAAGGGAAAAAGAGTGTATTGGGTTTCTGCAGCCCGGTTTTGGTAGCAGATGGGAGGCAGGGGCAGTGAGAGGGGGCTACAGGGTGGCTTCTGTGAGAAGTTGCTAGAAGCTTCCCCCATGTTCAGTAGAGTCAATACCAGCCAGCTCCAGGACAGAGCTGCTGCTAGCCAAGGCCGAGACAACCAGGAATGATAATAATGCCTCTGTGAAAACACATTTAAGAAGGAAAAAAATGTTATTGTGTAGATGAAAACTGCAGCCAAAGAAGAGCGGAGTGAGAACATGTGAACAATATGCAGCCATCAAGGTCAGTGGAGAAGGAGGGGCAGGAGGTGCTCCAGGTGCTACACCGTTCTCAAATAGAGATATTTCTAAGCAATATATTACCTGCATGACTAAGGCATTCAGTTTTATTAACCGCACATAATTTGCTTTCCGTGCCAAAGCATAAAACCAACTTGAAGAGTAAGCCAAAACAGAGTTTAATCTAAGTTTCAATCTGATCACGACATCAAAAATATTTTCATGCTGACAGATTTCAATACAACACAAGGAAAGACTGTTATGAAAGAGGAAAAAAGCGTTTAGATAAAGCTTCGAAAGTTAGTCAGAATGTAAGCAAACACCAGCAGAAAATATTTTAAATGCTTCATAATGGCTCCTTGAAAATTAGCACTTATTTTCAACCTGTAAGTCAAGCTAAGAGGCCCTAAACCACATACCTGCTTAACTGATAAGGAAAGCTCTACTATATAAATGTTACCAAATTACAACAGTTATTTACAAAGCTTCTCAGAACACTATGGCTTCAAAATTATTCTATTAATCCCAAATCATCAGCATTGTTTCAGAACTACATTACAGAAAAAATACAGATGCCGTATTTCCATCTGCTTTAATTACCTGCATGCCATACTAAGCTGCTCCTTTGCTTTTTCGGTATGTGTTTAGTATAATCAAATCACATCTTAATGGTCAGCCACAGTTAATGAAGCTGGAATTTTTTTCCAGACCTTATCTCAATCAGAAATTTCCCTCACATCCTGCATATTTTTAAATGGAAAAAAAATTTTCTAAGTCACCATTGCATACTTTATCCCTTTTCTTAACAAAATGCAATTCATATTACTCCTTGAAACAGCATATACACAAGAAAAACAGCCTTTCGGTGCAAAATATATGAGGGATGGCACTGAAGAAGGGAATTTTCTTCAGTAGGATCAGATGGCTTAAAGGATGACATTCACTGAGACTGAAATGATGATAGCCTAAAAGGATGAAGAGAAGTTGAAATTTTCTGCAAAGCATATGTCAACAACAAATCCATCACACTTAGACATTCTCAATTGAAAGTAAAAAACCAATCATATAAAAAGAGTACGTCATTTATTGACATAAATTATATTTTATCTCTCTCTTTTTTGCTAGACTTGGTTAAATTATTCTTCATACATCTGTACTTTCACCTACTTCATTTTCATCAGAAAGAAACATTTCATTCATGAAGTTATTTGTGCTACACAGAAAAAATAAGTCATAAGACTCAAAATAATCAAAAATCTAAATAATCACCACTCCATTTCCTTCAAAATCTACTTCCTTGTTTCATCATTCAAGGTGACTTACATTATAATTCAAGACTAAAAACTTACTCTTAAATCTTAATCTATTCCACCATCAAATCTAACCTCTATTAACTTTTACCATTTGAAGTGTCATGTTTTCAAACATTTAGTTTTCACTAGCTGTTTATGATTAAAACCTGTCCAGTCACTGACTGATTTTGGATTTCTCCATATAAGGCTTAGCCCAAAACACATAGCTTTTAAATAACTAAGGATAGGCAAGGCAAGTTGTCTTGCTTTTTAGGAAAAAATAATTTTTGTAGAAGTACTCACTAATATGGGGAACTGGCATTAACTATTTGGAATGAAAAGGATTTTTTTTTTCTTTTATTTGGCAAGGGAGGGAAGAGGGGAAAGCAGGGGTGGTGAGACAGAACAACAACTGCTGAAAGGTAAAGGAAAATGAAACATCTCCATTTCTAAATCTGCTCTAGAGGATATCCAAAGCAATATTTCTGAGCGCCATCACCTGAAAATGTCACAAGTACTTTTGGAAAATTGTAAATGAAGTTGACACTAAAGAAAGATGATCTCTTTTGCTCTTAGTTTGCTTGTAAACCGGAAAGCAAGGCATAGTCAGCATTATTATCACTAATATACGCTATTCAGTCTTACTGATGAGTCCTCAAGTGGTGAGCTGATGAAAACATTAGCAAAAGGTTTCTTGTATTCAGTTTTCTAAAAGAAACAGCAGTACTGTATGACAGAGAAAAGGTCTTCCCAGTATCCTCTTCCCCATCAAAACAGAGTTCATTTTTGCACTCTCTCTGCCTGCAGGTCTTTTCCTCTCAATGCCTGATCTATTTTGAATTTTATTTTTGCAAGAACTTCTGCAGACTCTATGCAATTCCAATATCTGTTGGTTCCTCATAGCAGAGGAGACCACACAGACAAGAATATACCACTCGGCTCTATGGAGCAAAGAAGAAATCTTCATCAGTGTTTTGAATAGCAAATAAGTCCATTTCTTACTCATAATTGTGTCTCTACTTTCCAGATTTGTTTAAGTGAAGGAAAGGCAAAGAGCCTTCCAAAAAAAGTATGCATCTACGCAGGAAAGAATATTAGTGAAAAGCATATACTGCAAGACTCCCAACTTGATATTTTTATCTACAACATTTTTTTCACTTTCTAGAAGGCTTTGACTACAAATCATCTTTGGAAGCTTTAACGGTAAATGATAATTTTCCAGAATGAATAAAGGAAATTCCAGTCAGAATCTTGTCTGTTCATGGAATTTTTAATAACTGCAGAAGAATTTGAGCCACTTCCCCAGAAATATTATACTACCTTGAAGTAATTTCTCTTCCCTTCCTCTGAAAAAAAAAATAAAATTCATGTTCAAACTACGGATTGATCACCAATTTCAATTTTTTTTAATTTATTTTATTTTTAATGTAGGTTATAGAAGCAAAACCATAAAATAAGCACAAGGTGGCACAGTTCACTTTCACTTAAATCACACCAATTGAGACTCTAAGTTTACTCTCAAAGCCAAGCCCGAGATGAATCTAGGACAAGTTTGCAGTGGCCTACTGGGATAATTTCCAGGTATCTATCATGCAATGAAAAAAAAATTGTTATTTCCCAGCTACATCTCAGTATTTACACAATACAGGCTATTAGTTTGGACATTTGACACCCACAGCTTAAAGGTTCAACACATTAACTATTATAGAAACGCCATGTATGCAGAATCATAGAAGGGCTGAGGTTGGATGTTCCATCTGGAAGTCATATAGTCTAACTTCCCTGTGAAAAGCATAGCTACAACAGACTGCACTGGGTCTTGCTCAAGTGGATTTTGAATATCTCCAAGGAAGGAGACTCCTCAACTTCTCTGGGCAACCTGTGACAAAATTTGACCATCCTCACAGCAAAACAAGAGTTTTCTTATGTTTTAGTTTATGCCTATGGCCTTAACTTTTCATGAGACATCACTAAGAGTATGCCTGCTCAATCTTCTTTACTCCCTACCATCTGGTAAATACACACACACTCATCAGATCCCCCCAAGCCTTCTCTTCTCCAGGCTAAACAGTCCAAGCTCTCTGCTTCTCCTAGTGTGACAGATGGTCCAGTCCCTTCATCATCCTAGTGGCCTTTTGCTGGACTTACTCCAGCATGTCCACGTCTCTCTCATAGTGAGGAACCCTAGACCTGGACCCAGCACTCCAGGTGTGTTTCACCAGTGCCGAATGGAGGGGAAGGAGGATCACCTCCCTCCAACTGCTGGTGACGCCCTTTCTAACGCAGTCCGATACGCCACTGACCTCTTTGCCAAAGGCACATTGCTGGCCCACGTTCAACTCGTGGTCTGCCAGGACCCCAGGGCCTTTACTGCTAAGCTGCTTTCCAGCCAGTTGATTCCGTGCTGCCCCAGATGCCGGCCTCCACATGCGGTTCCTGTCTGTGCACTCCTCCAGCCTGTCCAGCTCTGAACAGCAGCACACCCATCTGTTTTAGCAACCACGTGTCCCAGTTTTGTATCGGCTGCAAACTTGCTGAGTGTGCAATTCTGTCTCATCATCCAAGTCACCAACAAAGATATTAAACAGTACTGCCCTCATTATCGGCCTCTAGGACACACCATTAGTGACCAGCCCCCAGCTGGGCTTCACAGGGCTGACCACAACACATGAAGTCCAGAGTTTCAGTGAGTTTTTAGTCTACCTTAAGGTCTTACTTGTCCAGCACTCACAGGCACACGACAAAGAGCAGAGAAGATGTACCCGATTTTAAATTTCCTTAAACACAGTCCCACAAAAAAAAAAAAAAAGAATAAATACACTTTTTTTTCTCCTAGTATGCAGCAGTTCCTTTCACCACAAGTTTTCTAAACCATGCAATAAAAATTAAAGAAAAAATAGGAAAAAAAAAAGATTGTGTATATTTAAATGGGAAAAATATAATATCTCCATTAGAGACATACAGGGAAATTGATGTCCTGGTAAAAGCATACAATTATATTGCTTTGTCCTAAAGCATCTCTTTTTTCATTCATCCCATTAAATACAGTAAGTAGAATCATGAACACTCAGTTACCAGTTCAACATCTGTATTTTCTTATTATGGTTATCCAGTCGTATCTAAACTTCACCAGTGAGATCATCTTCTGGAGAGCTACACTAAGTGATGTGCTTAAAAAGTTGTCTCATGCAATCCCAATAAAGGTTTCTACAATTTCTTTAGTTTGGCAGGTAGAATACAAGAAGTTTATTTTAAGAGTATTTATGTTGTAAATTTTTTGCCTCTTTTATTATACTTGCTTTATTTCACATGAAAGGGGAGACACTAACTCCTACTCTTCCAGCAATTCACTGCACACAATTCTGTAGGTAAGACTGTTCAGAATTTTTCACTTCCAATAAAAATTCCCCACATCTGATGGGTCAGTCCAATAAAGAGCTTAATCAAGACCTCAAGTTTTGGCTGCGATGAGCTATCCTAAGAAAAAAAATCTGTGATAGCTAACATGGTAAAGATGATTAAAGGAAAACCAAAAATTCTTCTTTCAGCATATATATTTTATTTAATTCAGTAAATGAGAAAATAGTGGCAATCTTAAATCAACGGATACATATAAATTAAACACAAGTAGATTTAAAAAAAAAAAAGTTAAAAAAAAAAAAAATCACTGAGCACTTGTGTGCAACTTCACCTTAAATAATTATCTCAAGGCCTCCGGCCATGAGGTGGGTACAGGTCTGTATCTCGCACTTGTCAGTTTTTATATATTCAGTGTCTGAAACAAACATGCCTAGTTCCGACTACTAGCTCAAAAGCTCTCCATTTGTTACAGAAAAATGGAAATGAACAAAAAATAAGCTAAATTGGTGGCATATTGCAAAATACACAATTAGTTCACAAAAAAATTTAGTCTTATCTGTGTAACTCATATATAAAGAACACACTCATAGAATACTGAGAAATTATTCCAAGGCACATTTTAAGACTCTTTTGTGTACCTTCCAATACACCAGTTGTAACTTGATATAACTATAAATGATGTCTTAACTTATTAGGAGACAGGACATTTAATTTTCAGACTAAAATATTTAACAGTCAACAGCAAATTTGCTAAAGTTTTCAGATATTTTTTCAAATCTGAATTTCAAATTTAGTTAGCAAATACCATTTAGCTTTGATTCGTTGGCGTTCTTTTAACATCACTCTTACACATTAAAGATAAGTATCTTCAGCAGCTGAGGCACCAGTGCTCCCATTATACAGTCAGAAAAGGTTCAAAGGAAGGTGAAAGGTTTTGATATTTAGCTTTCTGTTCTGCTTTCAGCAGATCCTCTCCCTAATTCTAATCTATTCTTTAAGAGAATTTCCATTGCTTTCTACCTATAGTTTAAGGGTTTAAAAGACTGCATTTAGTACAGCTTCCAAAACATAATCTCTTTCATGAAACTGTAAGGTTATTTATGATAACTTAAAAATTAACAAGCTTGATGCATAACGACAGAGCTATGCACATTTCAGAAATGTCTCCTTTACAAATAAAAAGTTAAATAAGTGCTTGCACTTGCTGGTTTGTCATAGAGTTTTCATACAGTTCTTAGTATACCTCCTATATTTTGCTCAGTCTTCTATCACAGAACCAGACATAAAATACACTAGAAGTCAATGCAGAGTTTTTAATTAATTCATTGAAATGCCATAAAAATTGAACATTAACAATTCTGGTGTGCCATAATAAAGAAGAAGAAGAAACATCACCCCCCAACCCAAACATGAACGTTCTAAAAATATGCAAAAAGCAGTAATGGACTGATTACTAAAGTAACCCCTTGCACTTACCAGGAATTAGATTTCCTCTGTACTCCATTACAAAACCCCAAACCTTGAGGTCCAACACAAGCTAAAGAAACCCAAACATCTCAGTTTCTCAGATCACGTTAAAAAAAAGAAAACAGAAGCTTTCAATGCCTTGGGATCATCTGCAAGGATTAGCCCTCTAATGAACAGGAATAACATAGGTATTCACTCTTCATTCAACTGGAAACAACTATTTCCTCCTGTTACAGACTCATTCAGGATACACTTGCAACCACAAATCAATATTCTTTTGCTGGAAGTGTTGTGGCAGTACCAACACCCAATCAAAACCCCTTTTCAGTTCCAGCATGTTAACCTCTAACAATCAGGTTCTATCAGAAACAAGCATTACAAATCTGTAGCACAGTTAGCTTTGGGCGATTTCCCAAGACATTAAATCTTGAGAAGCATAATGAAGAAAAAAAATAATAAAAAGAAAAAAAGATTCGGTGACAGATGTACAAATTCCCCAATCTGCTTCCCTGTGAGAAAAAATCCCATTTACCCTCTAATCACCTATCTAGAATATAGTTGACATATCTGCTATATGATTAGACCTTAAATTGCTGCAAGGAAAACAGGATAGACCAAAGCACTGCTCTCAAGCTGTGTTACCATCTCAAAGTTGCATTTTCCTTCACATTTATTTCTTGAATATTTGCACATTTGATTTTACCCTTTCAGGTATACAAACCCCCAGGGATTTTTACTCTTCACTTTATATATATTCCATATACAAACAAATGAATTTTCTCTCGCCAGAGTGATATTAAGTTCAGGATTTCCTAAACCAAGAAGTAGTAACACCTAAGTGGTAAAAAAAGGTGAAAAAGGTAGTCATCTTACAGACTTGTATCATTGTTTTTGATTAATCATCAAAATAAGTGGTTTTTAAGTAGTATGTTGTTTCAAGATGCAATTCTCTCTTGTTTTGAGTGCTTGTGAATCTTAGGTACTGTGGGCAACATCCAGAAACAGAATACATACCTTGAATGAATTTCATGACAAGACAATTGAATTCCCAAGTTTTTAAGGTACTTAAAAGCTAAAAATGCAGCTATTTCAGAACAGAATAAACCCAAACACAAATCCTGTAGGAATTAATCAAGGGATTTTTTTTTTTTTTTATGTTTCCTAACTCAGCTTTAAAAAAATCAAACATGAACCCCCCTTCCAGAGTCCCAACAATGTGAATGACGTACTGCTGCTCTTTCAAATATTCTCAAATATTTCTTAATTTGCTAGCTGATAAAACTCTCTGAAAAATGCCAGTGCTTGTTTTTTTGTTTTTTGGTTTGGGTTTTTTTGGCCTGGCTTTTGAGAAGACACTACAAAATGGCATGGCACACACTTTCAGAGAAATAATTCACTGCACTTACCTTCACAGTGTTCAGCGTAATCGATGCCACAGCTCGCCACGCTGACTACATAAAAGGGTTGGGAAACTGTAGTTATGTAAGTTGGGCCTCTAAAGAGATCTTGCCAGTAGGGAAATGTACCGGTTTGCATAAAGCAAGTAAAACTCGGCTGCTGTTGACACCAGAGCCAGCAAAGCTAAAACGTCGAGGCAGCCCCACACTCGGCACCCCGGATGGTGGCAGGTGCCGCCCGCCCCCATGGACACGGAGCAACAGGGGGCAAGAGAACAGCTCAACAGTCCCAACACAGCCGACAGGCAAAGCATCAGACAAGGCTCCTTTTCACAGGGGGAGAGCCTCACAAGTCTTCCACAAAGCACACACACAGCCTCAGCCTTCACTAACACAGATATGTCAATCAGTTCTTGTAGATAAACTTAAGACTACTCTCAATTCTTTGACAAAGCTACTGGGTTTTCATGCTTCCCAGACCAGAGAACTTTATTTCTTTTTGTAGCCATAAATAAATTCTTCCTTTTTCTATAAGAATCCCTTTTCTATACATAAGAACAGACAAGGCTCAAGATTAATAGCAAATCCAGAGTCGAATATAGCACGTGAGTCAGGACTTGATTAAGACTTTCTTTAAGGGACTACATTTACAAAAATTTCATATAGGCACACACAGAAGCTACAGTTTATGATCAGCATGTAACTCTTTTCAATATTGTACAGTGTAGAGGCATGTTACTTCCATCTCTAACTTCACCAAACTAACAGTTTTCTGAAAGCAGGAAATCTAGTCTCCCTCAGGACAATCGAGCGTAAGTCTATAAAAAAAAAAACAAAAACAAACAAAACCACACACAGAAAAAGAAAAGACAAACAAAACAACAACAGCAAAACCCCAACCAAAAACATTTTAAATTTCCATTAGAGGAAAATCATCTATTACACAAATAGCTTTGTCAAAAAAACCCACAACAAAACAAAACAAAAACACAACAATCTGGGATTTGAAATCTAGTTTATCCTAGAGTATCAACTCATAGCTATGAAAAAGAACGCAAATGAACAGAAACTAAACTTGCTTCAGGCTCTTCATTTGTACAGAAGGTGCAGGGATACTTACTAATGCAGTGCCTGTCCTAACATAATGATAAGAATTACCATCTCTTGCATCAGGTATTTTGAGGTAAGACAGAATATACCTAATACACCAAATCGCCAGTTATACCTTTTCAATCCACAGTGTGGACCATTCACGAGGTGTGAAGCAGAGCACAGAAATAATGAAAGGCAAGACCAGAATCATGGGAGTAGAATAAATGGCCACAGAACATTCCCAGGTAAGCTCAAAGAACATTTAAACCGATATTTGTGTCAAAGTCCAATCTCAGCATAAGGCAAATGGACATATGCTTTTAAAAGCAAAAAAAGAGGGGACAAAGAAAGGTCTGATTGAATTTTATGGCATCGGAATTTAATGGAACAGTAAGTCAGCACTACAATATGGAAAGCTAGTGAGCAACTCAACCAAAATAACAGATCAGAAATTTCAAATAAATTTCTACCATTCCATGGCACAACACAAAAAGGTTTTTTTTAATAAATAAACTACATTGACAGTACAGGTTAATGTTGAGAAGAAACACATATACAGATTTTCAAGCTGTTGCACTTTTTTTAGCCTATAAACATATAATTGATTATTTATTACTACTAACTACAATAAACTATATTTTAAGAGTGAAACTTATAATTATACAAAGCAGTTAAATAAAACAATTCAAGTCCTTTCTTAACCTTTATTAGAGAAATAATTAATCATTATTTTCATTTGTCCAATTTTAAAAGGACAGTCATAGAAGATTACTGCAATACATTTTAGTACAACCTATCCAAACACATCAGCATCCATACTGCAAAATACTTAATCTAGGAAGGCAGTGTCATACACTCTTTACTAAAAGTTATAGCTTTCAGTCATGTTTTGAGCAAAAACATTGTCCCATTAAAAAATCTTTGGATTATAGCACACCTGGTTTTCTAAAGACATTACAATTCAGGTATCTAGAAATTAAATTTTAGAAAACTGGATGGGAAGATTACTTTATTCGCATAAAAATGCAAATAGAAAGTAAGTATTTCTTATATTCACCTCATACTACTTCTTGTACCTGAAAGGTTGTCTTTCATTTAATGGCAGCATCTTGAACAAGAAGGACTTCATGAACTTTTTAACAGTAGCTATTTTTAAAAGCTGTCATTTTGAGCCTAGCCAAGTGACAACCGCAGCAAAAGGTTGTTCTTCCTCCTAACCTTCTAGATTCACTTAGAAGAGCCTGACTGAGGAAACAGAACCAGGTAATACGCATTAAGTAGGACAAGATGGAGAATAGCTTGAGACTGTTTTTGTTTCTTCTGGTTATTTTTGGAACGCGATGCCTTTGCTTACTGGTATGACATCAGTCATTAGAAGAATACACAGAAGCCTGGCTTACTGCTGCCAAATTTGTATCAGCCAAGAGACATATACATCTGATTTCATAATCTTATGTTGAGATTTGCTGGGTTTATTTAACAATAAGCCTGCAAACATTAAGAAACAGTTAGTGACTATTCAAGGTAATGCTCTCCTCCTCAACATAGTTCAAAGGAGAATGAAGCTCTCAGTGGAGAATCAGAAGAGTGGGAAACAGAAATGTCATTGATAAAATTACTGGTTTTGTTAAAGCCGAAGCCTGAATTCAGAGAATGAGATACTGAAATAATTTCAGCGCTAGAAGCTACTTAAGGCTAGAAGTTGCTGTACCACTACAATGACTTATGAGAAGCAACACTTCTGCAGATGTATTAGATGCGGTAAGCCTCTAATTGTACTTCTAGACATGAAAAAATAACGTACATGTGACCAATAGGTTGCATGACAACACATAAATATTCAAACATACAATCAATGCTATTGCTAAATACAGTTTTACCGCGTTTGAAGAAAGTATAGCACCACTATGTCTAAGATTAAATTGCAATCTGACTTCCTCTAAAGAAGTGGCAAGTCTCATCACTTTGCAACAACTTCTTTGCATAAGCATGGTATTCCAGATACCAAAAAAACAAAACAAAACAAACAAACAAAAAACCAACACCAAAAAAACCCCAAACAAACCCGAAAAAACCCAAACCCAGGCTGTCTTCTGCTGATACACTTTTATAAGACCTGTCAAAAAGCTCCTAGCAGAACTGAGTACTTCAAAGTCCTGTATCCATGCTAATTTACAACTGCACAGAGAAATTAATCTATAAAATACCTTGTACAGTTACAGAGAGTTCAACTATTGATTTCATTTTTTAAATATACATAAAAGACTCTCCACTTTACAACTTTTGAATCTGGAGGAAAGTATTTCAGTATTTCATCCTTAATTCTGAACTGGCATATTACTGATTTTATCTAAATCAAGAAAATTGCAAAAGACTTCTTTCATAATGCAGTACTTAGCTGAAAACAGTATTAACAACAAAATCCCAAATCAAAATAAATTCAAAATATTTCTTAATTTTTTTTCATAAGGTTTATATCTTCCTATGTAAAAAACAGCTAAAGATTGACAGATTTTAAATTTTATGGATGCTGCAATATCAGGTTTCATTTATGACCTGCATATTCTTTCTTCTTTAGTTTTTAAATTTTGACATGTTGATAACACTGAATTTTGTACTAAAATTCCTACCTTTCAGGTTTTTCTTTAAATATCCTTAATGTGCTGATGCATAGGATTTAACAGCTGAAGTAAATACCAGAGCAATAACATCTAAGAGTTTTCCAGCTCCTTGTAACTCTGTATTATTTAATTGCAGCAATGGCTAAGAATAAGCAAGAGGATACATAGAGTATCATAGAGTGATTTAGGTTGGAAAATATCCGTAAGATCATCAGGTCCAGCTGTAAACTAACACTTCCAAATCCACCACTGAACTATGTTCCTAGGTGCCAGGTCATATTATTCATCCTCTCCTCCAGTTTATTTCTTGCTTCATTTTGATTATTCTTTTGGATGTTTGTAAAATGCGGAGAAAAAACACCGAAACCAAAATGATCTCAGAGAAGCTGATACATGCTCAAGCATATTAAAGAGGCATTTTAGACTTGTAGCTTATGTGAATGTGTGATCAGCCAGTTTTTCAACACCATCACACTTTCAATTACACACACACATACAGAAAATATCTTTAGAACATAAAGCTGTCAGTGGTCTCAAAAGAACTACAGGTTACTAGACAAGCACTAAACCTATGTGGGTGGAGACTAAAGGAATCTTACTTGAGTATATTTTTTTTAATATTAAAAATATTTTTCTTGTCCTATTTCTTTCTTCTTGATGTCTTGTGATAAAAGACTGTGAAGTCATTGACCTAATTCACACATATCACAACACTGAGCTCTAAAATATACCCATATCAGGTCCACGTAGAAAGTATCAGTCTCACCTCTTAAGTCTGCAATAATAATGAATGGAAGAACCATTTCAGAGAGATAAATGGTCCTGAGGTCTCCTAAGTATCAGATTAATTAACTTATTTCAATCAGTCCTGATTGGGAAATCACAGCATTAAATAAGAGTTCCCAGATGTCATATCAGGAGACTGTCAACCTTTTTCTTTTTTCTTTTTCCCCTTTTCTTTTTTAAAGATGCCTGATCTCTTCTTTCAGAAACAAAGAGCATAGTAACTAAAACACCTAATCCCATAATTCTTGTCCTACAAAACACAGAAGGTAAGAAAGATCTCTTCAGATCTAAATTAGAAACCACAGCTGCTTTAAAGCAATTCACAGCTTTATATGAATACATCAGCCATCAAGTATTCGGATAAAGAAATAACTGATAATTTTATTGAAGGCCTGCAGAAGATACTGAGAGCCTTGAAGCTCTACTTCTTCTGAACTCTACCAAATGGTATTAAAGACATGACATTTTTACCCAGTTCCATCTTTGTCCTTATACCATTAGGAGCACAGAAAACTTCTCTTCTGCGAGTATCCCTTGCTAAGACCATAATTACTGCAGAACAAGGACACAGATAGAACACTATGTGGAAAGAGTCTGACGGGAAGATGGAGAGACTACACTAGTATGATTTAAAAAAAGAAAAATGTTATAATACTTGCTTCAGAAATATTGTGTCTAACTTTCTCAGTTCCTACCTTCAGTCTTTCCTGTCTTAGAAGACTTACTTCAGCTACCTTTGGAATAATTAACACAAAACAAAGTTAAATATCTCCAGAGAAATGTAAATGAATTGAATATCTAATATTACATTTTCATATCTTTTAGTCCTTGAAAACTATTTCTTAATGTAATAACATGTATTCCCACATTACCAGTCAGAAGCATAAGAAAAATACTGACATTAAAATATGTAGTTAAATCACACCCGCCTCAAAATTTCAGTTCTTTTCATGCAATCCTAGAAGTGTTAGCAAATACTGGCCTACTGCCAATGTTAACACACACTGGAGAGATGACATAAGGCTGCTTAAAAAGCTAAATCCAAAGTTTTTACAAAACTGTTAATGGCATCAACCATCACATGATGACAGCTAACATCAAAACAGTTCTATGGGGATTTTTAGATTCTCATTTCTTTCCAGTTTTTAAGAGCTCTTCTTTTAAGGTTTCTTATAATCCTATGCACAATGAACCTTCTGCAAGTGGTTTAGTTGTTTCATTCCCTGAGGCAGAATATTTCCAAACAAAAACTGACAAAGTTTCACTGGAAACATTTTGTTAAGAATCATTAATATAAGTTAAACCTTATAGCTTATAAGAAACATTATAAGGTTCCATAGAACTGCATTCTGCAATAGCTGAGCCAAACCTTTAACCATCCTAGAAAAAGGGCACACAATAAGAAACATAAACATCTGAACTAAAGATCATAAAAATTGCTCTTCATTCTTTGAAATAAATTTACATCCTCTAGCAACTCACTGGGTTAACTACAACATTAATGTCTAGTGTCTAAGTACTTCTCTCTAACACAGGATAACAGAATGCAAATCAAAGGGTAATTTTTTTTTAAAAAAGCATTTTCCCAAATTTAGACAAGAAACCGTTAGAAGAGTTGAGAACAGAAGTCTCGTCTCAAGAGTCTCAGATTCCAGATTCTTGTTTACTCAAGTATTATGTGCCTTGGGTAACTTTGTAGGCTTAGTCTTTGAACTGAGTTTTTTTTAACCTGTTGGTCACAGTTCTCTTAATGCAGCCCAGGATACTGGGCTGGTTTTCTGGGCTGCCAGAGCGCATCGCTGGGTCATTTAGAGTTTCTCATCAACCAATGCTCCCAAGTGTTTCTTTATCTTCAGAGCTGCTCAGTTAATGCCAAATGTCTGCAACTAATATCATACAACAACCAATACTGAAGCTTCTCATTTTATAATCCCAGCACAGATCATGTAGTTATTCTGTAAAAGATTTATATTGATGTCACAAAGCTTGCACAATTGACTTTGCAGACACATTTAGGATATGGATTTCTCTATCACAAATGTTCAAGCTACAAATTACATCACAGAAAAAACAACCAAACAAAAAAAACCCAACCCTACAACAAAAAAAACCCCACAACAAACCCAAAACCAAGCCACTTGAATTCTTCTAGCAGTACTAAAAACTAGAACCATTCTCTCCTATTGATGCAAGCATGGCAGCAACTTGCTTTTTGTTTCTGTTCCAGTTGTCTTATGCAAACTAATTAAATATATATGCATATTTTCATCTGCAGCAGGCATAATTCAACACTGCATTGGCACTCCTGCATGCAGTAGTACAAAAGCATGTATGCAATCTCATAATCGCAGTTTATTTCTTGTTGGCTTTAATCTTTGTGTCAGATGCTCCTTTATCCCAAACTGCTACGCAGATCTTTCAAAACGCCTGAAAATAAGGAGCTTATACGGAAGAGGAAGGTCTAAAATTGCTTCAGTTACAATTTACTGCAGTCTTTGAAGATGGCATGAAGTATCATCTTACTTTTTAAAGGTGCATTTCTAACTACTTGTTTTAACTTCCCCTGTGAATTAAGGACATTAAAGTTAAATCAAGTAAGTCTTTCTCTCATGCCCAAAAGTAAAGATATAGTAAAGCACTTCAGAAATGTTATGCTTACTGAAATTGATTCCTACCTTATTTTGCCTCACTCTGGTTTAGTGATTAAATCCAGTTATTAAACAAATTCCACCTTTTACTTTGTGTTCCTGTATTGCTTTGACTAAAGCATCAGATTCTCTCTAAGTGATGCAAAAAAGTAACAGAGGAATCCTAATTTTGGAATTTTACATTTAATTCATGAGTGACCTGCATCTTCTGTGGGGAAAGCATTTTCTTCTGCTCCTAATCACAGCTCATGATACAAACAGTACAAGGATAGGCAAAAAAACCCACTATTGAGTCACGTTCCTTTTGCCAGAAGACAGAAGCCGTCTGGATAACTTAACCGTGTACATTCCTTTGTCAATGCATATTTGGATTTCCTTCAGCTATACTATGTCAGTGAGTTTGTTTTGACCTGGTAAAGTGCCTGACTTCAGCTCTAAATCCACAGAGAGAGTTAATATATCAAGGCACTCTTAGAGAAAAGTTTTAAGTAAAAAATGAATAAATGTGAAGAACAGTTGAAAGATGTGTGAGAAGTATCTTATATATGGCATTAAACAACTTGAGAAGCACATTTAAGAAGTGACTTTCCTAAAAATAAGTTCCTAAATTACCAAAGAGGAATTTTATACACGTATGCTAGTAAGCACTTGACAAAGTTAAAACAACAAAATTTGGTCAAAAGAACTTAATAGAAATATCTTAAAATCTTTTTTGCAACAACTTGCTTCAAGAAATTTTCCGCAAAATGAAGTATTCCCTGACAGTTAACTCTCACCTTGAGAAATTAAGTATCGTGTTTATATTTTTTCCCTGTAGTAGCTTGAGTCCTTTACCAAGATTAACTTTTGCACCCAGCTATCAAATCAGATTCTAGAGCAGATTAGAAAGTTGAGATTATACTTTACCCAGAAATTTCTATAGTTCTTTTAAGCTTCTCTTTCTGAAAGGTCAAGTAACAAACAGAAATGCAGCACCTGAGCCCTCTAACTACAAAACTGTCAAAAGGTGTACCTCTACCTTAATGCAATTAATCTTATACAGTACTTTTAATCTTTAAAGTCTTAATTTTATTGTTGCAATAGTT
Organism: Pyrocephalus nanus; assembly: GCA_038380795.1. Classification (NCBI taxonomy): domain Eukaryota; kingdom Metazoa; phylum Chordata; class Aves; order Passeriformes; family Tyrannidae; genus Pyrocephalus; species Pyrocephalus nanus. The sequence goes on from CM076260.1 coordinate 50,292,744, forward strand.
GCAAAAAAAGTATTTTTTATACATCCTGGTTTACATTTAAAAATACTATTATTCACTCCAGGCCCTCACTCAATGGAAAGATCAGCTGATTTTCCAAGTTTTCTCCCTAAAACTTGAAAACAAAACACAAACACTCAAACCAAAACATTGCCAGAATCTGCAAGTCACTGGGAAACACAAGATTCCAGTCCGGCAAAAGACTAATTCACTTGTAAATTCCTTTTACAAGCACAGAGTTCACAATTATTTTAAATACATGAGCAGAAGACAACTCATAGCTTTTATTTGCACTACTCTGAAGTCCTTCTCAGGACAGACATGCACACAATATCAGATGAATTTTAGATGAACTCAGTATGGGTAATAAAAAAAATTATATGAAAAAACAGTTTTTCACTCTTTTTGTGTTTTCCAATACAGATATTCAAAATATTTCTTCATCATGCCTTTAAATCCATATTTAACTCACATGCACCTCAAGATATCTGATGCATAACTGAGAGTGCACAGGGCACATGCCCAGTGATGTGGAACTCATGGGAATGCACAAATGACTCCACAACAGAGGTGGAATGCTGTTCCTGAAATAAACTATAAACTGCTGGGTAATTTCCTAGAGAAAGTACAGGAAATATATCAAAGATACACACACAAAATCAAATTACTCTTTGAAAGTATTACTTTACATATGCACTAGGCCTTAAGGTAAGCCTAATACACATTTATGGTCACCAGGTGCTTTCTGCACCATTCAGGGAACACAAGTCTGTAGTAATACCTTTCATGTTTTATTTTGTGATTTGTATACACAGGGAGTAAAACCAAGGAGATTTTTCAGCTTGTTTTAATTCAGCTTTTCTCCTTATGAAATTAGAATTCCACTGATATTAACACAGAAAGGAACTGGACTCTGAATTCAAAGATAAAATACCCCTCAGTCATCAGCTTTCCAATACATGAAGGTGCACAGTGTGCCATGATAAATACTATTTTTAACTAGTCGATGGTGCATCAACTGTACATAAATATGAACTGTCTCTGCTGTGAGACTGCCAGCAGTCTTCATTCTTAGTTCCAACGAAATGTCACCTTCATCCATTTTAGCATACATTTGAAGAATACTTGCAGTTCCCACGGCGCTTTTAAATTACCTTTAAATGTTTTAGCTATGTAATTCTCGACAGAAATTACTTCTTTTGCTTCCTCTTTAACAAAGATAATCTGCCTCTCATTCCCTAAACAATGCTATTCGCCTACAGCCTGAGCGTCATACAAGAAAGATCACAGCACCAAAGCATTCCTTTAAGTTATTCTAAGTAAATCACAGCTGCAATCACATCTGAAACCCGGGGCCTACCAGCCTTACCTTCCCTACGCTTCAGAAACACCTCGTAGCTTGACTCCAGCCTCTATGAAAGATACAGTGTATTTTCTAGGCTAGGGATGACACAATGAAATCTGTTCAATCAGCAGTATCAGACCAGAGATTTTCTCACTCTTCGCCCTCGCCATCTAAGGCTCTTAAGCTCCTAGCAGACACCCTAAATAACAGCACTACAGAAAACAGAAGGCAAGCAACACTTGAAATTTCTCAATTTAAAGAGATCTGGAGAGGGGCTTAAAAAAGAGCTAGAAGAGAAGCTGAAATTTTCACAGAATAAATATCAAGTGCCAGCCCAGCAGCCGGGGACCCGCTCCCACACACCGGGATAGATGGCCGTGCTAGGCGGGATTCGGACACAAGAACCGGGGGCCGGTACTGCGGCAGCTCCCGGGAGCGGTCCGTATCCAAGTCCGGGCTCCCGGTCCGCGGGGCACCACAAGCTCTGGACCCCGGCGGACGAGGATGCTCCGCGGAGCGAGGCAGCCACTCCAGGCGCAGCCTCCGGGGCACACACCCGGCTACATCCCGCCCGGATTTGACAGTGAGCCCCTCTCCAGGCCCATCCGTGCCCGCGCGATAGCGCGGAGCGAAGGCACCGGCGGAGCGCCAAGACACCGAGGCGGCAGAGGACTCGGCGCGCCTCCCTCACCTTCGTCAGCTGGGCGATCTTCTTGCTCATCTTGAAGTGCAGGTCCGGGCTGTGCTCGGCGCCCAGCCCCGCCGCTGCCGAGCCCGAGCCCAGTTTCCCCGCGCCGGGCGCGGAGCCGCCGCCGTAGCCGTGCTGCGGCTGCTGCCAGCCCATGCCCGGGGTCGCCATCTTCACCGCGCGGCCCCCGCCGCCGCTCGGGCTCCTCCAACGCCGCCGGCCCCGCCGCCCACCCGAGGGCCGCGATCCCCTGCCCGAGGCGGCTCCTCCCGCCCCGGGCGCTTCCTACGGCCACCGCTCCCGCCGGCCGCGCCGGGCTGCGGCCACAAAGCTCTGGGGGCCGCTGCGAGAAACGGCGCCAGCCTTTCCTCTCCTCGTCCTGCTCCCCGTCCGCTCCGCCGGCACCGGGCGGGGGGGAGGCCGGTCGGTGCTGCAGCGGGGCGCGGAGCGGCAGCGGCACTGCCCGCTTGCCGGGGCCGCCGCCGGGCTGTTAACGCGTCACTCTCCCGGCCCCGCCCGCGGAGCGGCCGCGGTTGTGGCTGTGGCTGTGGCTGTGGCTGTGGCTGTGGCTGTGACCGTGGCCGTAGCCGTGCGCGCCCCCCAGCGAGCGCAGCCCTGGCCCCGCGCCGAGCGCCCCCGGCCCGCCCCCACAGCCGCGGGGGTCGGGGGCCTGCCGCCACTCCTGAGGGCGGGCACGAGGGCGGGGCGGGCTGGAGGAGCAGGTTTTAGGCAGCGCTGCCCCTCTTGTGGCGGGGCTTTTGGGAAGGTGTGTCACTTGCCTCAGCTTTTTTTTTCCTCGCGGGAAGCCCCTGGCGTGCGGCGGGGAGGTGGCCGAGGCAGGGCTCCCCAGCACTGGGTGGGCACCGGGAGTGCTACGGGGCTGTGCGCTTGAGGGAATGGAGCGGGTGAGGTGCTGCTGGTCGCCTGATATAAACCGGTGTGTGCTGTGCTCTCACAGCAGTAAGTGGTACGGGAGAGGACCGAGTTAAAATTGAAGTAGTAGTACCTGAAGTAAGCACGGGACTGCACGATTACCTCAGGTTTTGAGGGAAGTTGGGGGTCGGCCTCTTCACCCAGGCAACCAGCGACAGGACGAGAGGACATAGTCTTAAGCTGCACCAGGGGAGGTTTAGGTTGGACATTAAAAGGAATTTCTTCAGAGAAAGGGTCAATAGACACTGGAATGGATTCCCCAGGGAGGTGGTGGAGTCACTGTTGGTGGAGGTGTTTAAGGAGAGATGGGGATGAGGCACTTAGTGCCATAATATAGTAGACATGGTGGTGTTAGGACAAGACTCGGATTCAAGAATCTCAAAGGTCTTCACCAACCTAATTGATCCTGTGATTCTGTGAAGAAACAACCCAGTGCTAATAGATGCTGGGGTGACCTGGATGATGAGTGGGGAGGCATCCACCCGAGCTGGCCAGTCTCCCACAGCCACAGACACTGCCTCTGTAGCCACTGGCCCATGGGATGATGGGCACGGAACAAAGGTTCCCACCAGGGGGATTCACAGCTGGATTTAGTATGTCCTTTAGCCTGGGTTTGCCTGCTCTCCAGTTCCCATCCTGTGTGACTCCTGAGATCCGCCACTCTCTTTAACAATTTACCATCTCCTTGCTAGGCTCTGGCCTTGTGAGAATATATTATATTAATGGGATTGGACACGTCTGATTCCCTGATTAACAGCCTCTGCACTCATCTTTTACAGAGTCCTTGGTGCTCTCTGTTTGAGAGCATCTTTTTACTGCTTTTTTTTTCCTGCTCTAAAAATCTATTCTGTGCCTGTATTCTTTGTAGGGAGGCAGAAATATTAAAGAGGCAAACCACAAAAATACACAGCTAAGTGTGAGCAACAGACTTCTCAGCAACGGTATGGAGAAAAGTATCACTTAGAGTTTGCAAATATTAGAAGTAGGTGGAATAGTAAATTATAAGAAAAAATCTGTATTACAGAGCAATGTGCCTTGCTTGCTGATAGAGATTCATGCTTATATTGTATGGCAAATAGCCAACTAAACATGAACTGCCAATGCAAACCTGAGGTCATGGGGTAAATTAGGTTCTTTGATGCATAGACTGGTCACTGTCCAGAAGGTACAGTCGGTACTTTTGTACAGATTGATTGTGAGAGTACGTGGAAAATACTTTCATAGAGTTCTAGGGTCTGCAATTTTCATGTGCCAACACAACTGGAAAGATATTTAAAAAGGGGCCAGAAGAACTAAGGAGGTTCTGGGAAAAGTCTCATGTAATGAAGAAAATAATTAACCCAAACTATTTCAAGTAACAAGGAGTGTTTGATTTAATCAAAGTGATTAAAGAAGTGATTTAATCCCAGTGCTTCAGTAGCTGTGTTGTGTTAGGCTCAGAATTTGCATTGTCCAGGAAATTCTGACAATGAATTTTTTTTTTTCCTTCTGAAGTGGCCCATTCTGGCAACAGAGAACAAAGGACAGATGGTGCCTACCCAGGCATTGATTCATACAGATGAAATACAAGGGAAAAAAAGAATATTAGGAGCATCTGTTTCAAATCTGTGTCCATGGATGACATCCATGAATAGCATATTCAGTTTTATCAAATTAAAAAATAATTCAGTGGCAGAGGAGACTCTGAGTTTTTATGTCTAGGAAGGTCAAACTACTAATTAAAGCAGTAGACTGATTGTGAAGGCTTTGTCACAAATAAAGGTTGTGTCTGGCTGATTGTGTGACCTTAAGCAAGCTTCTTAATTCTTATGCAAAAGGGCATGTTCTTTAGTGTGCTTAATAATGCCCCTGATATTAAAAAATGGGTGGCTTAATTTACTATTAGTCCTAGAAATCTCAAAAGTTACAGAATATTTTCATTTTAGTTTACACATTTTAAATATTCTGGATAGACTTATTTTTCAAGTGAATTGGTGTGGCTTGGGTTTATCAACATTTTTTCTGAGACAAAAAGCCTGACTTTATTTTTTCAATTTCTTCTAAAGAACAACATTTTCTGTGGTTCATATTGGCCCCAAATCATTGTTTTGAAGCATTTTGAAGTGACTTTGTATGCTATGCTTATACACATTTGAAAAAAAACCAGTCGAATATCTTCAGTTTTATCTTCCTCTTGTACTGCGATGCTAAATAGTAAGTTTTGTCTAGGTGCTTTTAAATTAAAAAAAAAAAGTGATTAAATATTCTCTGTCAATATTTCATGTGCCTTTTAGTAGTAGTTTGCATTTTCAGATTTTTTTCAAGCTTCTCTTTTCACATTTTAAGCCAGAGCTCAGATGGTGACTGCTAAGCTCTTTTCCATTCAGGTCTGTGTATGGAGGATAGAGCCTGTTCTCTTAAGGTTGCTGCTGAAAAGGGGCTTAATGCAGCAGCTCAGCCAGGATCCTAGTGCTTTTTGCCTGAGTGGGATTTCATGTCTCATCAGTACCGTAGAATCTGTAAGTCTAAGGGTGTCCCAGGGCTTGGGCTGAGGCCATCCAGAGACAAATGAGGAGGCAGCGCTCCAGGTTTGCTGAAGGGTGTGAAAAGAGATGGAACAAGGCAGGGCTCTTGATGTCTATCATTGCTCTGAAAGCTGCACAGTGAAACCTTTGGTGTCTCTGTCACCACGGGGTTATGTAAGTGAGATACAATTTGTACCTATCTAGTGTCTCCATGTGACTACAGGCTCTACGTAGGAGTGCTCTTGGTATGTGTATACAGAAAATTTTTTATGCATTTGAAAATATGGTCAGTGAATAAATGCTTTAAGATTGCATTTTTAAAGTATTTGCTATGGATACACAGCAGCATGTGGGCAAGACTTTGTAGTTTTGCATTTTCTGATATAAAATCGCCTGTGGGACAATTTACCTGTGCCTTTTTTTGCATTCTACTGCCTATCTATTCATTTGCATATTTGCTGTTCAGATGTTCTGCTGTGTGTGTAACATTTTCTAAAATTATGAAATAGAATCACTGAGGATTGTGAAACCAGGAAAGAATTTCATTTACATTCAATCCGCTGGAAATATTATGGATTACAGATTTCCATGTGCTCAAACCATCCTTTATTTACCTCATCACAGCTCTAACTAAGATAAATGTGTGCAATCGCTGTATGCCTTCTTTTCCAGCCACAGGCACAAAACTCCCTTTCTGATTCTTTATAGACAGAAAATGTTACAGGGGCTAAGCTTGCTTTGTGATAATGTCTTTTGACAACTCTGAAGATGTCAGGAAGTCGGCAGCTTTTTCTGAAAGGCTGGTTAACGAGAAATTTGACCTACTGGTCTTTGCAGGTTTGTGCTGTTTGATTTGTAAGCCTGCAGCTACAACTCTGACCAGAATTTTAATTTTAATTTTTTTTTTTGCAAACATGTATGAACAAAGTAACTAAATACTTAAAAATACTTAAATTTAGTAACTAAATACTTAAAATATGGAGGTTCTTTAAAAAACTCTTTATTTCTACCAGAATGCTAACTAATCATCTATTAAATACATACCTTAAGTTTATATACAGATTTAATTATTTTCATGAAGTAAGATTTCACCTCTTAAAAGAATAGTATAAAATAATCAAAATAACAGCAACACAGCTTATACATATCTGTCATTCCTGGTTTAATTTTCTGTCTAAACAAACCTGGTGGAATATAATAACTGAATAAGCCCATGATGTCCTACTTTAACATAAAGACCTCATTGCTAAGGCTGAGGTTAATCTAGGATGCTGAGGTTTCTGTGTAAGAAATCATAAAAAAAAACCATTTTGTTTTGAAAGTGTGCAACTAACAAGGGCTTCTTTTGTTAGCTGTAGATAATAATATATAATATATATTTTCACATCTATAAAGGAATACCTAAAATTGCCTTGCTATGGTTGCATGTATAATCATGAAGGATATGCAGGGGGGAGGTGAACAACCAAATAAAAATTAAAACTAAAAAACTCATGACCTTTTTATTTGTGGGTTAGCAAGACTATGATTTATATAAAGTAAAAAATCAGATCAGCTTTTCAGCATACTTATCTGAGTAGTACAATCAATTTACCCTTTTGCCTCTGGATGCAAATAAGCTTTCAGGCAATATGAGGCAGTGGTACAGGATGACAAATACAGGTTTATGATTCTGCCTGGTAGATCTTTGGTCCTTACATCTTTTGAGTTTTATAATTTTATGGCTATACACTGACTTGGCCTTCAAAGCTTGAAGGACTCAACCCCTGCAAGTCTTGAACTAATATGTGTGGAAACTTGGCATAAACTGAGTATTTCAAACAAGGAAGCAGAGAATGGTGAACACACATTTGATACAGATAAAGCTGTTATCTTTATTACATCTGTTTGCCCATCTAGGAAACTGTTAGTGTGTGGAAAATAATTTAGGTCAACAATTCCTAAAAGGAATGATGCCACCTCATGCATGTGTCCAAAGTGGACTACTGTCAAGATATGCTGGAGGAGGGAGTGTTTGGCCTGCAACTTGTGAACAAGCATATTTGAATGATCAGAGTTTTTTGCTGATTCTTTGAAAAATAATTTTCCAGATTCTGTAAAGATGTGCACTGGCACACAAAAAAATTCCCATGAGCAACTACCTCCAGATAATTCTCTCTTTCTTTAAATCCATTTATATCTTTTTTTGCATAACATTTAACAATTTAATTCCTCACATGGAAGCATGCAGTTGGGAGCATATGGCTATTTATTAGAAAAATTACCAGTATCAACATCAACTGGTTTTAATAAGTAAAGATTTTCATAATAGTTTAGTTTCAAGCGCAAAACAGTAGTTAAGGATTGAAAAGTCCACTGTAAAGGAAAAAGACCAGTAAGAAAAGTTAGAGGTTGACTTTATTTTTTAAAGCTTGGTCCACTTTTTTTTTTTTTTTTTTTTTTTCCAGCAGAGAAGTTATATTTTAAAGAACATAAACAAAAATTACAAAGAAAACACAGATGTGTTTTACAAACAAACTTAAAAAAAAAAGCAGTGGGAGAATCAGGAACAAAGGAAAACTAACGCCTTGGGAAAAATATCTTACTGCTTACACATGACTGTCCTTAAGAGACAGGAGTCAATAAAGGAAGTGTTGGCTGTTTCACTCAATGCTTTTCTGGAAATTGCTGAGATACAGCTGGGTAAAAGATGCTTCAAGAGTCTAAGCAGTATAAAATATTTTTTCTCGTTTTAGAAAGGATCTGGTACATTTCTGTTCTCTTTAGCTGCACAGGTGGAGAAAAGTGGATGAATTCTAGTGTTTCTATTAGTTCTCATAACTTTTTCTTTGTCAAGTACTGTTTCAATCTGATCCCTTGCTAATTTAGCAGGGCAAGAAGGCATTTGCCAACATCAGGAAAGTACCCAAATGTATAAAAACCCAACTCTCTTGCTTTTCCCATCAAAACAGAGAACTAAGCCTATCAGTGCTCATCTGTGGACAGAAGATTAATACGTCAACTGATCATTACAAAGCCAAAGCTTTGTAATGCTAAAAATTAATGTAAATATTAATAGTAGCTGTACAGGATATTTTGTGCCAGTCATCTGCATCAGGATGTAGCTTGTAACCCTATGGAACCTCTCAGGAATGGTCACTTCATTTCCAGCTTAGAGACAGTATTTTGGCTGGCAGAATATATTTTTTGAAGTAAGCCTTCTTACTCTAAAAAATGTTTCATTTTGGCTTTTTTCAAGGTTTTGTTTTGTTTGGTTTTTTTTTTTTAATAAACGGTACTCATTTGGTCTAAGTTGCCAATAAAGTCCTTAAACAGGATATAGTAGTCCTTATAGTCTTTCATGTCACCTGCAAAGATTTAAGATATAAGCTACTGCTTTAAGATGCTTCTTAACAGCTTTTCTCATTTTTTGTTGTGCTCCTTTTTTTAAACTATGGATGTTTTTTCAGGTTTTAAAAATTAGACCTAAAACAGTGAAGCTGGCAGCTCAGCTGAGAGCAAGTACTTGAGAGGAATGGTGAATGGATAGGAGGAAGGGAACAGAGAGGTCTTCCTGTCTAAGTTTGGGCCCTCTGGGGCAGGGTTGGCCTTTATGATGGGAAGTAGGAGGCCAAAGAATTTGATTTTCAAACCAGGCCTACTTAGCAGGACTCTCATGGTGAATTTAGCAGACATTAAAAAACTGCCGTCCTTTCCTGCACAACCTGTGTAAATCAACCTCGTTGATTTCACTCCCTGAAATATGTCAAACCAAATCCTGATCTTAATGTTTCAAATCAGTCTTTTTGGATTAGTGCTACAGATAAATTTAGGGATGCAGAGAAACCTTCGTTTAATTTCTCTGTTCAGATTCAAGATGTAAACTTATATCTCCACACAAAAATGCAATTTTATCAATATATGATAAATTTAGCATAACTTTTGTTATGTGGAATTATCTACTGCAGAGAAAAAAAATCCAGTCTTGCATTCCACATTGGAATATAAATCTACTCATCTGCCCAGGACACTTTTATCCATGTATGTTAGAAAACATTTTTGGTTTTGCTCATGGACAAAATAGCAGATAGGACCAAAATTGATGTATTAAGTAAAGTTGAATTTGAAGGGCTTTGTCATAGACTGTTGGTCTTTTACATTCTTATGCTTCTCTGACAATAACTCATTAAGGAGACTGTTCAAAGTAAAGAATGAATACATTTCAGCTAATTCAATTAATACATTCATTATATTAATCTCTGTTAAGATGAAAGCCTTCCTACTGAAAGGAGCAGTGACCTTTGATATACTGTTGGGAGTTTCTTCCAGAGATGCATTAAGTAATTTTACTGACTTCTGTAATGTTTCTCTAAGGACTGAATTAAATGGAAGGGAGTGCTGTGAGTGGGGCTGCGTTGTTTCTAATGCAAGTGCTACATTGATCTCAGAAAGGAGACAAATACAAGGAAATCTGCATGGCCTTTCAGTAGCAACTGGTAAAGATTACTTTGGTATATTAGTGTGACTTGCTCAGCTCAATCCTGACATTGTTTTAACATGCTGGATTTGTTGTACAGCATGTAATGCATTTATTCTCATTTTGGAGGAAAAGCAGCTTTATAGGCTAAAATATAAAAATAATTCTGACCAATGCAAATATTATTCAGACTATTAATATATGATGAAAAATCCCAAACAAACATGATTAGAATAAGACTTACCATACTGACCTTCCTAAGAAAATCTCTCTGGCTGCTGCTATTTGTTTGGTTTTGGCATCGTTATTGCCAGCTGGTATTTATCACATATATTATGCATCTTTGGGGAAAAAATCGTCGGTAAGAAAAAACAGCTAGAGCGACTGTCCCCAGTTTAAGTGTCAGCAGCTTGATCTAACATCATATACCTGTTCATTGGTGAATGAAAGGCTGGACATGACCTGAAAATTGTCAACCCAGAAAGTCAAACATACCCTGGGCTGCATCAAAAGCAGCATGACCCGCAGGTTAAAGGAGGTGATTCTTTTTCTCTGCAATGCCCTTGTGAGATCTCATGTCCAGTTCTGGGACATAAGAAGGGGCTAGACCTACTAGAGCGAGTCCTGAGGAGGGATGCAAAGATGATTAGAGGAATGGAGCACCTCTCCTATGAGGAAAAGCTGAGACAATTTGATTTGTTTAGCCTGAGAAAGAGATGGCTCAGGAGTGACCTAATTGTGGCCTTCCAGTACGTGAAAGGAGACTAGAGGAAAGATAGAGAGGGATTTTTTTACAAGAGCACATAGTGACAGAACTAGGAGTGGATTCAAAATGAAAGAGAGTAGGTTTAGATTAGATATTAGGAAGAAATTCTTTCCTATGAGGGTGATGAGGCACTGGAGCAGATGGCCTTGAGAAGCTGTGGATGCCTCATCCCTGGAAGCATTCAAGGCCAGCCTGGATGGAGCTCTGGGCAACCCCATCTAGTGGAAGGTGTCCTTGCCCATGGCAGGAGGGTTGAAACTAGATGATCTTTAAAGTCAGTTCAAACCCAGGCCATTCTATGATTCTCTGATTATAGGAGCACTGGCTCAGATTTAAGCAGGGTAGGGATTTGTTTCACTGCTTTCTGTGCTGGGATTCATACTGTCCCTTACTTGTATTCTTTCAGCCTTCAGGGTGCCTATAAAATTCATGTGGTCTTGCAACAGTCATAATGGATGAAATGTAGATTTGTTTTTCTTTGAGGGCATCAGTGGAAGGCTGGATGGGACAGCTGAAAGCTGCACAGAGTAGCACATCTTAACTACAGTGCAGGCAAAGGCACCAAAAGGATCAGGATTGCTTAGGTTTTCCTTCTCCGTCAGTACCAATGGGATCACTTGGAAGCAGCCACAGAAATGCTCCAGTAGGAAAGTTCAAACAGATGGCTGGTGTAGCTCTGATCCTGCCCTCAGGGTCATTCTGCACAGCAACACAGACAACATTTGTCATCTGTGTTTCTCACTAAGATGGTATTGGAAATGGAGAGATTGGTTGCTTGAAGGATTTTACTTTGAATGTAGCTAATTAATCTCCAACATTGGTTCAGGATTTTCTGTTCCGCATACTTATCTCTAGTCTACTCCTTGACACATATAAATTCAAATTGCTGTATCTTGCCAATGTATGTGGGGGGATTTGAGCATAAATATTTGGAGACTAGGAAGGATTTTGGTTATGCCTTAAAAAGGAACAAAGATAGACTGGCATATTTCCAGAAAATTGACAGTGGTGGATTTATGGTTGTGCTAAAATTGTGTTGAAGCGACAAAAGCTTTGCACAAGTGTCAATATTCAAATAAAAATGTGGGTTTTTTGGTAAAGGTTTTATTAACTTCAAATAGGGACGGGCTTCTTTTGAAAGAAATATATTGAAAACTGCAATATTTTCAGATTTATTTGCATATGCAGGTTCCTGACTGAAAATCTTATAGAAGTTGTGGTTAAGGGAAGATGAAGAAGAGCACTTCTAGTTTATTACTGATTTTCAACTAACCTGTCAAAATCAAGAAACACACGTCTTGAAGCTGATACAGTAACTAAAACCATTAGAGGTAGGGGAAACAGAGCAGAGTTTATCTGCCTCAAATAGGATAACTTGCTAAGTTCTGGTGACCGTGCTTATCATCTGGTGACTATACTGTTACTATTCACAGTGGTGGTGATTTGAGACCTGCCTGCCAGAGATCCAGATTTGAATTGAATCCTGAAAACTACAGGATTGTCAGCTATCTTGATTAAAGTGCATCAGGCCTGAAAACGTCCCCTTTTGCTCTAACTCAAATCAGCAGCATGGCTTGAGTTCAGCAGAAGGTAGGGTTTCAAGTTCTTGAGAGGAACCCAACTCACTCAACAATATTTAAAATTTTGGAAGGGATCAGGATTAGTGTTGCACAGGCCTGGTTCTGGACTAAGGTAAGATATTTGCTTTGAGAAAGGGCTACCCTTGGAAGCTAAAACACATTCTACCCCAAGTCAGCATAAACTTGTGTTTTGGTATATCATGCATATAAATTTCATAAAGTGTGTCATATCCTGTTTAGGGCATAGTTAAGCTAGTTTATAAGCACGGAAATGTCAGTATTTTTAATTATTATGGAAAAGGTTGTAAAATTATTGAAAAATGTTCTTGAGAGTGAGAGAAAAGATACAGATAATTTCTATGACCAGAATAGTACTTAAATTTACAAACTATTGCTAATGAAGTTTTAGAACAGGCATTTTAGAAAAAGCAAATAAGAGCTAAGTTTTTCCTCACAAAGCATATAAATGCTCTTGAGCATCTTTTGAAATTTATTAACAGTAGGGCAAAATTGCAAAGATTATATATCACTGATAGTAATTTTTTACATCATTGTTCATTTTTACTTTACATCTTAATTACATGTGCCTCTAATTGCTATAATAACATCTAGTTTACTTGTTTGCAAACACATCGTTAGATATTAAGAGACTAATTCTGAAATAATTATTACAACACTTTGTGTGCTGAGCTAGTTACAACGGTTTATCAACCTACACTTAAGTCCATGTTTTAAACATTAAAACTGTCTTGATTTGTAAGACCAGAACACATAAAAGTAAATAAATATTTACAACACTTAGCAAGGAAACTAATAAAGCATTTGAATATCCAGACCTACTCCACAAAGAATTTTTTTAAGTCAAAAAATGTGATGAAGCAATGTGGCATCTCTGAAGTAGGAAACCTGAAGGGCAAGAAAAAGAATACACTTTGAGTATTCATCCACTTAGAGTGAGCTTGGTGATTAGAGCCTGAGCCCAGCAGGTACATTTTTGGCTTTGAGTATTCAAGTTCTCTCTTTAAGATCAGCTATCACTTAATCCAAGTTGTGCCACACACTCTACCAGGCAAATACAGAAATATACTACTAGGAATTTTTGCTATTTTTTTGAGCCTACTATAATTTTCAGAGAATGGAAATCAGTCAGAGAAATAAAAAATAATTAATTCTTTTAATAACAAAGTGCCCATTTCCCAGCTGATCTTCAGATAAACAGAAGATCAACATTTTTTTTCAACATTTAACAGAATGATAAAAGGTTTTTGATTTTGTTTTGATCAGGAGTATTATTTCTCTACAGTTAAGTTCTCCATGGCATTCTCTAACATCATTCAGGTATGACATTCATGGGGCTTAATCTTAGTTTACAAACTCTTGGTTTTGTTTTTTTTTCTTGCGAAGCTTATCAGAACCAGCTGAATTAAGACTGAAAATCCAAAAAGTACAATAAAGCTTCTAGGAATAATTACACCTTAATCTTTTGGAATCTAAAAATCTTTGAACCTTTGAAACAATATTCAAACCAAACTCTGAAGAAAATACAGTAATTCTAATGTTTATGAAAGTCCAGTTTGTCTTTAAAAACCCCTCATTTATTGTAAAATACTTTAGGAATTATACCTGTGTAATTTCTAGTGCCAGGTTTCTGCATAATAACTGAGGATAACCTTTCATTTTCTAGAACCAGATCACTGTTTTAAAGATCTCCTATAATTAATAAATGTCTATGTAAAGCTCTCTCTTTCTATAGGCTGTGCAGCTGGCTTCTGCACTGTTTGCCACAGAAGCTTTTTCATGCCAGACTACATTCCATACTTAATGACTACCTACACAGTATCTTGGAAAATTACCTGGGGAAAAAGCTAATATGGTAGTTTCACACTTTTATATTATAAATCATATCAACCCTCATAAAGACATCTTAAATCTCTAACACTCGGTTTATTTCAGGGTAAAATCATTTGCCTTTCAGAACCTTTTTTCTAAGCCAGAGCTTCTGCTGCAGCACAAATGGGTCCATCATAGTTGCAAGGAGCTCCCAATTTGGCATCCACCCAAAAGGGAGTGCAAGGCCAACTAGATACAGAGAAGTAAGTGAGTGATTCTACTCCATGTAGCTGTCATACAGTGTGTACTCTGGAGAGACGTCAAATTTGCCAGAGCCAGAATTGTAATAAAAATAGGCTCAGATCATGTCCCATAGAAATAGTGAAAAAAGCCTTGATGCTAAAAGATAAATCTCCATAATATACTAGTGATAAAGAACATCTTCAGGGTCACTTGTAACCCATATATGTATGTGGGAAGAATACTTTATTAAAACAGTAATTTCTATTATTGCTCACAACTATAATATTTAAATACATAGGTAAATGCAGATTTCCAGTTTACATTATAACCTAGTTGACATGCACAGGAGTATGATACTTGTGCTCTAAAATAAAACTCTTGGAATAAAAAGACTGTGGCACAATCCTTATTCTATTTTTAAGAAACCTGGAACACCTAAGTCTAGTAAAAGATATAAGTCATATTTAGAGAAAGAATATAGAGACTTTGTAGTCGTGTGGTAGATATGCAAAGTATGAAAACTACTGGAAGGTCTATACACAACTGTTTTTTCATTTTTTGGAAAACACATCATGGTATTTACGTCTATGCTAATTTCCCCTTGGAGAAAGAAAAATGTAATTCCAAAGTGCACCTGAGAGAACCTGCTTAGCCTTGTTAGATCAAGTATTTAGGAAAAAAAATCGAGGAACATTTACTAAAAAGAATGCTAAGATGCTTGTTTTCAGCTACTTTTGTTATGAAAGTATGAGGGACTGGGGTTTTTTTTGGCATTTTATGAGCTGAATGAAATATATTTCTTTTTTAATAATAAGGTTTACAGACAATTAGACCTTTTTACCTGTGTATACATAAAAATTCACTTCTATGCATATATCTCAGAATTTCTATATTGTGCTACGTAGCCCACTTCTATCTCCTCAGTGCCAGGTACCCATGCTAAAGAAATGAAGTGCCAAACGCAAAGTAATTTTAAAATCAATTTACAAAAGATTTTTACAAAATACTTTCAATATTTTATGCAATGTGCCATTGAAAACATGTTCTTCTGTCCCGCCATTTTTATAAAAATAGAAGAGAGAGGAGAAAGCTGTATGCAAAAAAGAGGTGCATCTTTACTCAGGAGAGATGATTAGTTCTGCAGCTCCATTTATTTCCATATTTAAGAAACTACATATGAAAATGGAATGGGGCTTGACACGGGTCTGTTTGAATTCCTTCAGCTTCTGCATTTTATGCCAGTGAGAACAGTGGTAAAGTTGGCTTCACCCAGATACTAGTCCTGGACTAGAGGAATTAGCCAAACATAATTTCCTCCTAGAGAAGGACAAAAAACCCTATCAGCATTGTGGTGGATAGAGAAATGATACAGAATACCACTGAGAAACCTCTTTACTGACACCTAGCACTTCAAAGAATCAGTAGTTCTAATGGTATAGAGCTTATTCAGAGTATGGACGACACGGGGTTTTTTTGTTTGGCAGGGTATCAGAGCAGCTGGGGAGACTGAACATCCTTCTTTTTCAAAGGCAGTTTCAGATCTCCAGTTCAACCTGTATCACCTAGAGAGAACTTCTCACATTACTGTTAGAAGTTCTTAATGATATCAGTTTCATGTTATGATCCCAAGACAAGTGTATAGAAGAGCAGATCTAGGAGACTAATTACATAATGCAAATGTCATCAAGATTTGACATATTAACAAGTGAAAAATCCCTATAATAATTTTATATTACTTGTTCCCCAAGTATTGCTACCTCACTATTATATAATGAAGCAAAGATTTCTCTCTTTTCTTGGATCCTTTCATTCAGTCTGAGGTATTTTCTGTACTTCCCAAACACTTCAGGTAAGAACAGTACCTCTCCACCTCTGTACAGCAGTGCCTCTGGGCTGCAGAATGTCACTCAACCCTTTTCAGTCTTGCACACATTCACTAAAGAAACAAAAATAAAAATAAACCATGGTGGTAACACCAGTCTTCCATAATTTCCTTCTAACATATTTCTTATTTTCTGTCATTTTCCTCCTCTGCAACATTTCTCATGGAGTGCCACTGTTTCCACTTGAAAACTAACATATTTCACACCAAAACTACACATTGAAACTTAAAATTCATGGACCAGCTTTAAAAAAGTGCGCAGAAAGTTATATTTCAAATAATTTGAGAAATTATGCTTGAAATGTTTTCTGATAAAATGACTGCTAATAAGCAGGATTACATATCACTCACAGAAATATTCGATATATGTCTATGTTAATCCATTTTAGCATAACTTACTCCTCTGTAGCTCTTTTTTTGAGGCAATAAATGTGTCTAAGAAGGAAAGCAATTTCATGCATTATTATGTGCAAAACTAATGTAATGGATTTTACTGCTCCATGATACTTGCAAGGAAAAGCCAGGGTTACACATGGAAGGCCACCTGCTAGAGCAAACTTTTTTTGACCGATGACAATTCCATTCTCAGATAACTCTTACAGTGTCTTGTGAAATCTTAATATTAGAAATTAAGTTAATAGGCTATGTCAGCTAAAAATCTCTTTATTAAACCAAAAGACAATTTACTTCAATTATTTTACTGCTGAGTAATCACAACACAAAGTAATCATACCCAGACAGTTTTGTAATTCTAAGCATTGCTAAAGTAATTCAGATTAGGAGGGACATCAGGGGCTCTCTGGTCCAGCCTCCTGCCTTAAACAGGCTCAGCTTGAGGCCAGCCTTTGCCCAGTCAAGGCCGGAAAACCTCCAGTGTGGAAGCAGCACAGTTTCTCCTGGCAGGCTGCTGTGACGCTGCCTGACTATCCTCATGGAGAAGGTTTTTCCTTCCATTCAGTTTGAACTTCTCATTTCAGTTTATACCACTGTCGTAAATCCTTTTGCCATGCACCACTACAAGGCTCTATCTTCTTGATAACTCCCTTGTAGGTATTAGCACATTGCTGTTAGATCCCACCTAAGCCTTCTCTTCTCCGGGCTGAACACACTCCAACAGTGCATTTGCAAATCCATTCTGACTAGCTTCAGAAGAAAGCATTAGGAACAGACACTACCTTGCATTATTTGTGGTTTTGGTTTTATTAAAAGGTTATCTGACATGTCCCTCCCTCTGGTTCCTTGCTTTTGTTAGGACCGGTTGAGCCCAATTTTTGGCATATGGCTGTTTGGGCTAACTGGCATTATAGATGGCATTTACCCTGCAGCCTTTAATATATCTTGTGCCACCTGGATCATCTTCCTGAATGATAAACATTCAATTTTTCCTAGTAAAGGATAATATCTGAAACAACAGATGATAGTCTTAAAATAATGTTTTAACAAAACACAGCTGTCCTCAACTCTGCTTCTCTTAATTTAAGAACTGAGGTAATTTAACACCGGAGGAGGAGAGCAAAGATGGCTTTTTTTCAATTGCATCAAGTCCTGTGAAAAGATTTTTTTCTCTAATTCCGTCTTGTCAGACATGAAAAGATGATAGGAAGAGTTCTTTCTCAGACAGATATCCTGTATGTATAACACAGAAGAATTTTACACAACAAAAAGAAGTGCTTCCTTTCCAGATGTGCAGGATGATTCCAAAGTGAAGCGTGACCAAAAATGCTTTCATGTAAAATCATCATATTAGATGAAAGATGCCTCTTCTGTTTCTTCATAGCCCTGTGTAATATTTGCTAGACAGCCCAGAATCTACCAGTCCTGGAAAGGTTACTAAAACACAACCTTTTTCATCAAGAAAATTCTGTCATAAACAATCCTTCACAAAGAGGCACCTGGAGAGCCACCTGCTCTGCTCTCTCTTGGCAACAGAAAAGTGTAGGACAAAACTAACAGAGGGCTTCTTTCTACAGCCTCACCTGTGCACAGCCATGAAGCAAGTCAGCTATGCTCAGAGTTGTACCATGAATATGGCTCAGCTGCTCAGAAGGCTGGGAATATAGCAGTAGGACAGAGTAATGACAAAAAAATATTTTTCAGGTTACCCCAAATGATATCAGAAATAGTGTTTTTCTGACATGTTAGTACTGTATCGGTACACTACAAAACCAGTTACAGCTTGATGTAAACTTTCTCCATTCTTTTTTTAAGGTTTTGGCAGAGGAAATTCACAACAGAAATACAAACAAAAAGTGCCTGGGATCTCTCTGTAATGTTGGTTTAGACATCCTGTCAGCCTCATGTTCCTTATTCCTATATAAGCAAGAATTAATTTACCTGCGGATGTGAAGGAATTGTTGTTTACTAACAAAATGTCCACAGCAAACACTTGCAGTGATAAAAACCACTCAAGTTTTTTTCAAGATTATATTACAATATTTTTAAAAAGTAATCATGTTATTTGGCTGCCTCTTTCTGCTGTAAAACATCCAATTTACCACTTTCAAATTTCAGTCTTTCTTTGACTTGTCAGAGAATTTTTACTGCTGCTCTGTGGTGAATATATAGGATGAAACTAGGTCACTTCAGTAACCTGGGGCTGTCTTTGCTCTGTCTCAGTGAACATTGGTGGGCCATGGTGAATGAATTATTTCTTTCCTTGACTGACAATAGAAGGAATTATTTTAGGAAATTTTATGCCCATTTTGGGCTGGTTATATATTAATATGTAGACTGCTAAGACTTTGGAGACTGAAGCAGAATACATTGGGCATTGCTCAGTAAAGACTACCCAGGAGAGCCCCAGAAAGGTCAGTCTTTGCTCTAGTTCTGTTCAGTGCCTATGTTTGTATCATTTTTATGTGAACAGAAGTAGACAGATCTTGAACCCAGGTGCCACAAAGGTGGAGGTAACACTTGGGTTCATCTCCCCTAACAAAAACCAGTGATGTGACTGCCATCAAGAAGGCAAAAGGAAGCAAACAGAATAAATTTTTAGCCACAATGAGCTCTTTGCACATGACATCCATGAATAACATTATATTATAACAATAACATTGTATTCTCTGTAGAAGAAATTATGGCACTCTGGCCTACAGAAGTGTCTTCATCTTTAAAATGATTTCATTATGTCCCCGCAGGACTTCAGCATTCCATCATACCTGAAGCCAGCAATTTAGGAAACAGCCTAACTGGCAACACATATCCATGGCAGTGACTACTGTGAGTAAAGGTAGCCTTTCACTGTTCCTGATGCTGGCTTCCTTCATGAAGCCACACATTAGGGTTTCAGTCCCTATTTTTAAGGTGTTTACATTCATAAGATGCTTTAAAATATGAAAGTTCTCAACTAGACTTACAATAAAATGTGATGTGAGATTTTTTTATCACCATGGCAAAACCCTGGTGCTCCCTCCAACATTTATTCCTTACAGGCTGACCTGGGATGGCAGAAAAGCTTGTACACAGAAGTTATGTCCCTAAAAAATGTTGCTAGCCCACAGGCTAGGGACAGGCCATTTCCATCATCTCCAGTAACAGGAAAAATTAACTTCCAAAGGGCCTCTCTGGAGATGCCTCTGAAATCTGTGAGGTTTGATTAGGCCGGGGAAGCACAGTATCATAAAATCCCACTCTTGTTAATGGTTTCATTGCACAAAAAGCAATTTTCTCTGCACAAAATGCAGTTAAATGAACCCTTTCCTGTAAACATTCAGGTTCTCAGTGGCTTTTGCCCCCTCAGTGCCCCTCTCTAATGCAACCCTCTCCGAGAATGGGTTCACATAGTAGTGTCCTTCAGCCCAATGCACAGGTCCCAGCAAAACAGCGGGGCAGAAATGCAGCCACCCCTGGCCTGCCACAGTGCAGGCGAGCCTGGCCAGTGGGGCCAGCCTTACCCAGGGCATAGGCAGCAGAGCACCCTGGCAGTATCCTGGTGGTCTCCATCTTCCTGCCAGGCCTCCAGCCCAGGCCTGTTGCTGTGGTCCCCCCCGATAACTTACCAGGAGCCAGTGGGGCCCCACCCATGCCTCCCAGGCAGGTGTCTGCTTCGCCCACTGCTGTTAAGGATTGACATGTTTCTCAAAGTAGTTTGAGAGCTTCCCGTTAATCCTTTTGGAGTGGCTCTCCAGCTGGCAGGCTCCTCAGTGGAAAAGGCACGGAGCTCACCTTTGCTTCTCGCTCCTGCTCACTTGTGGGGAAGATGGGGCTCAGCGGCTTTCAGAGAGTCTCGGAATATTTCGATACATCCCCACTTACCCGTAATTGGTTTCCAGGGGGATTGTTTTCTAATTCTTCTGATGGAGTTCAGATGCTTCACCTAAGCAAAGTGTGGGCATCCCGGAAATGCTTGCATGGTATGGATAACACTTCCCAAATGTGATGGCTGTGAGGGCTGAACAAAGCCCCTGTTTGTCATGGCTTGATTATTCCAGCTGTGATTGTCACCAATCTTTTCCAGCACCTCTTGTTTCTAAATGGTAAGCACCAGATCCACCTGAAATCAGAAATAAGTGGCCAAAGAGAGAAAATAAGAGAAAGGAAATTTTTATGAATTCAACACTGTGTCTCTCGCTGAGCTAGGCTTCCCACACAATTTTAGCCCAAACAATTGAAGGCTTCCAAAATTTGCTCTTTTGATTGCTCAGTTCTGTACTAAACTTCAATTGAGTTTGCTCAGTCATGGCTAAACTCATCCACCCACTTACAGCTATTCTCATAGAAAATAATGTCCTTTCCCACTGATGCACAAAATTTGTGTCTTCTGATAATTGTACATCTGATGCACAGAGGGAAGACAATAATAGATAAGGGCTTCAGCTTGATTTCTGACATACTGCTGACAAAAGGAGGCAATGACTTCAGTTAATGTGTGTATATATTTTGCCTGAATGATAAAAAAAGCAAATGGAAAGTTTCAATTGCACTATTCAGTAATGTCAGTAATGTTCTAAATTTATGAATTACTGAAATGCCATCAAATGGAGTAGATGGAATAGATATACAGTCATAGGCATAATGATTTTGCCTGTAAGTAACTTGCAACTTTTTCAAACTAAAAGTTAAAAAACACATTAGACTGTATAGATGCAGTTAAGATGCTCAAATTACAAAATAAAATGTGGCATGAAATAGTCTTAACAAATGTATTTCTTGTCAAAGGGAACATTAGTTTCTATTTGGTAATACTATGAGACTTCAAAATTATGTGTTACTAATGCAGTTTAAAGGTTTATCAAACTAATAAGGCACACAGCTTTAAAAAAAAACAACTTGTTGCTCAAGCATTTGGAGTTCCCATGCTTAGAGAAACAATGGGCAAACAAGCACACAGATATAAATCACAGGAGTTAGGAGGCTTGGAAGAATTTTCTGAGAACTTTGGGAAGTATCTTGTGACATTTGCAAAGTAAATTGAAAAATCTGAGGAGCTGAGACACAGAACTTCAAGATGAAGTTCTAGATTTATGGAATTATATATTTAAATGTGTCAACGTGAAGTTCTTCTGTGTTCTATACTCAGCAGAACCAGCTGCTCCTGGGCAGCCTAAGCAGGTGTGCCTTGCACTGTGCTCGATTGTCAGCTGTGTTCAGGTGACTTCAATTCCTGCAAGGAGCAGATGGCTCTAGCTAACCTGAGTTTGTGCACGTAAGTCTGAAGTGCACACACCTCCTCCTCAGAGCTACCTTTGGCAACAGGAAAAAAACCTTCCATTTCCATCTGTATGTGGAAGGATACATGTTTACATGAAAGATACCAAGGAAAACACATCCTGTTGCCAGTACATATAATCACGCACCCTTTTATTTATGCACATTCTGTTTAGTAACATCATACACATCTTTTCTATATCTGAGACAGAAAGTATAATGTCTTGTGGTGCTATGTGGGACTGTTTCCTATGCAGTGCTCATGGAAGTCACACAGGTGGAAAGTACAGAACATTTTAAAATTGTATATAGAGAAAGAATAAGAAATTAAATTTTTCTATCAAATATAGGGCACCTATTTTTGTGAGTTAGTTTTACAGTTCACTGCCTAACCTCCTGCTTTTTTACCTAGGGAGAGTTGTATAGCTAACACAAAATGAATATGTGGTACATAGACTGTGTTAATGTTATTTAAATATATTCTTGAGGAATGAAATTGAGAGTAATACAGCTAAGTAACAAGAAATGTATTGGACTATTAGCACAATTTAGTGCAAGTATACAGGATTAAGTAGTATAAAATGCCTCAAGTATGCTTACAGTTCTAGGAAATGCATAGTTGCATTATTTTGCAAATGCCACGTGGTCATATATTTTAAAAGTGCATTTTAATATAGAAGCCTAAATGGATTTTTTGATGCTGTTAAATCTTAGGAAATGGATATTAAAAAATCTTCAAAATGTATTCCTTGTGCATGACAGTAAGGTACTATTTCTATGTGTGGTTTTGTTATCAACTGTAGTCACAGAGTTCTTGCTGTGCAGGCCATTTAAGTGTACTCATTTCATTGACATAGGGCAAAACTAGAGTGGTACCAAAATTCCACAGCTCAGCACAGAATCTTCATGTGCATAATGCTTCATTATGAAAAAATATAGGACATCCTCTGATAGAACTGAAAAGTCATCTAGGAAAATATGTCTTTTTTAACCTGGATCAGTTTTCTGGTAAAACTTGCTGGAGAGTATCACAAAAGGCAGTGACAGCCCCAGGTTAGGGGCTGGGTGGTGAACAGACTGTAGCAACAACAAGTTAGCCTGTCATGCAACTCCACAGTGAGTGAAGTCAGGCTAGCTTGCTGGTGCTACAGTCCCATGGCATCTCCTTCCTTCCTTCAGCTGCTCACCTTCAAATTTCTTTTCTTTGGCATAGGAATTTTACTTAACCCTTTGTGGCAGTCAAGGCTTACCAAGACTAAGCTACTGCAACTCTATCTTCATTTTCCTGGCTGCATGTTCCTGCCCCTTCTTCCTGGAGGCGTTCACATCCATGGAAATTGCATTGGTACAGCGGCCGGCTAAAAACTTGTTTTCTGCTAAGTAAGTTCAAACTGTTCAGCTCCTGAACCAACTCCCTTTCCGGTCACAAAAGCACCCAGATAGGTTTGTTTAAACTGCCAAGGAGTTGCATTTCAGGGTGATGTGGTTTACTCACCTAAAGATCTTCTCTGTTTGCATGAAAGAGTCTTGAAGTGAAAGCAGCCAGAGACAAGAGCTCTACAACGTGTGAATTGCTCTATCCCTCATGCTGGCTGCTTTCTCTTCCCAGAGACAATGCCTGTGGGCCTCTGATATGTGTCCACTGAGCTTGAAAGAGAACCCAGGAGAGGCAAGTTCTGTAGTTTCCTACTGAAATACACAGAAAAGCACTGAAGTCTGCGCATAAGTTAACGTTCACAGCAATACCTCCCAGCGTGTTCCTGCCTTTCTAAGCTCTATCACCCCAGTCTGTGAGACATTAATGCTGTCTGAGCCACTGAGCAACGTGATAGGAAAAGCGAAGGTTTTGTTGTCCTGGGAGGGAAAGTGTTCTGTGACCTGTGTACCTTCTTACAGATTGCAGGCCTGGCCGTGTTTCTGACTCACTGTCTATAGGCAAAAGAACTAGATGCATCCCTTGAACATACAAATGCTGACAGCTATAAATAAGTCAGATTTTTCTAAAAATCTGTCTTATGAGAAATGTGGCTTCCAGGTACCAAAAGGCCTCCCTTTAAAAAGTGACAATAGATATGCATAAACATGCTTATGCTAAACATACATAAATAAATTGCATTTACAGTTAGTTCACTGTAAATAAGTGCAAAACAGAAAAGGGAAGGGGAAATGTGTATTCCTGGCACAAAATAATGCTGAGTGAGGAGTGAATCTGGTATGTTTATGTGTTTCTAAAAGAGTCATGCATTTTGCTGGAAAAGTATATAAGATGTACTGAATTTTAAGGAAAATATTTTCTTTGTATTTACTGTCTCATACATACTAAACCAAAGCTCCCCTAAGGCTGTTTTGTTTATAAATTCATGCTTATAATTTCCATAGAATTACTCTGAAAGAATTGCAATACATGATAAGAATAATAAAGTAAAAATACTGCAATGACAGTATGAATCACAATGAAATAATACCTGCAATTGCCTTTTAACTTACCCAGTCTCACAGACTGTTTAGTTATAAATAACACTGAAATTATGAACATGGGAGTATCAAACTTGATCTTTTTTCAAAACGAGTTGCCTGAGGAAGGCATGTGCTGCCCTTCTGCTGCTCTTCACAGGCAGGGATAC
The DNA here is from genome assembly GCA_038380795.1 of Pyrocephalus nanus. Taxonomy (NCBI): domain Eukaryota; kingdom Metazoa; phylum Chordata; class Aves; order Passeriformes; family Tyrannidae; genus Pyrocephalus; species Pyrocephalus nanus. Next base: position 50,317,238 of record CM076260.1, read on the forward strand.
CTGTGCTTAAACCCACTAATTTGTGTTGTAATGAGGCTCTGATGAGCACCCTGGAGGCTTCAGAAGGAACCAGTTGTTTTGTTTTCGAGGAAATTTTCTCAGAAGTCTGTGGCAACTCAGAAAAAAATTTGTTGCATTTTTGAATCTGCAAATGTGCAAGTAGGAAAATGTTTTGTGTATGCAGAACCCATTATGTGTGACACACATGACATAGGTCTGTGTGTGTCCTACATGTGCCATGATACCTTTCCTTTCATGAGGTCTAAGGTTGGCATTTGTTTTGCGTTTATTATAATTTTTAAGACAGAATCTTTTTCCTTTATTGTTAATTCCAGTTAGAGTGACCACTGCTTGGATTTGTGTTAGTAGCATAGACTACTGGTCAGGGCGGTAGAAGGGCAGACACTTTCTTCTCCCACTGCTGCTACCAGAACAGCATACCCCGGCACAGGGACAGTGCAGGTATCTGAGGATTATATCTCCCTGCAAGATTTGCCAAAGGGCATCTTCAGAGTCCAAAGAGGTAACAGCTGCACAGGGCAGGGTGGAAAATTTTGAAAGAGAGCAAGTACTGATAAGGAAAGAGGACAGCAATTTTTATCTGCCTAGGGCAGCAAAAAACCTTGCATCAGCTCTGCTCAGTTTTAATACAGATTTTATTCCAGGTTTGTTTAGTTTTCCCAGGGAATGTTGTGGTGTGCATTTGCGTTGCATCTACTCACCTTATTTGGTTTAGGGAAAGGTATTCTAAGCAGAATACCTTTTAGAGTTACTTTTCAAAATGTAAAGCACATCAACCTAATGAATAGCCTCTGGAAGAGTCCTGCACCCAAAAAGCCACATCATTTCATGCACTGGTGCTTAGCAGTTGGAAAGCAGCATTTAGAGGCAAGAAAAAGGTCGTGTGTGCTAAAACACATACCAGGGAAGAGAAGGAAAGAGAGGAAAAAAAGGCATTGCCATGATACACTGAGAGAAAGATACATATCTGAAGACTGCCAGCATTTAGTGGGAAGGTTTGACAAAAGTTATAACGTGCTTTTCCTTCCTTACAAGAGCCTTGGTGTTTGCTGAATAAGCTCAAGTCCGTAACTTACAGAATTATATAGGAAGGAACACCAGATAGTGCAAGCTCAGTGTAGAGACACTAGTGTTAATGTTCCTCAAGAAGCTGCAGTCTCACAGTACTGTCCAGTGTCACTTTTATAGTTCAATCAATTTGTTCTATTCCATACAGTCCTCCACAATAAAATCGCTTTTCCCCAAATGAACCTTAAAGATGTTGTGCAAGATGCAGATTGGGTTTTACCTGGAATGTGCCATATCAAGCAGTGATGACAGAAGATTAGATTACTTGCAAAGATGTTAATGAAACTTCAGAGCTTCTTATTTCTCATTATGAGAAATAATGAGAAATAATTATCTCTTAGTCTTAATTATCTGAGTCCTTCCCACAGAATTCTTGCTACTCTAATGTGAGGAGTAAGGTCTCCTTGCCTTTTCCTGGCAAACTCATAAGGAAGCAACAATGTTAGCTCTTCATGATCAATTATAAATATTTTTCCTCCTTTTTTTTCTAGTCCATGCTCAATGAGAGCTTCTTGCTCCCTATGGAAGGGTGAGCTGGGTCCTGAGAGTGATCCCAGTGTTGGCCATGCTCTCGCTGTTGGGTGTGTTTGACCATGGTGGGCAGAGCTTGGGGAACAGGATTCATTGACAGCCCCTGAGATGGAAAGTGAAGAACCAGGGCCAGGCACTGTCCAGGATCTCCTGTCAGGAGCTACAGCAGAATGGACTGGAGACAGGACCTGAGATAAGGCTGTGAGATGGGTCTGGAGCGCATCCAAGGGGCAGGGACAGAGACTGAAAAAAAGGTGCGACATATGATGACAGGGGCCATCCAGTAAACAATAGGTCTATGGGCATCCAGGCAGCGGGGCTAGAGACAGAGGTGGAGATTGGCTCTGCTTCTGCACAGCCCAAGCAGGCACTGCCATCCCCACCCCAGGCTGAAAGGGGGCTCCTGGGCATCTGGGCTCCAGTGCAGCTGCTTGGGTCCCTTAAAGCCTACAAGTGTCCCCAGCAGGACATTTTCAAAGGAAACTTTTTAAAATTTTTTTTTCTGTCACTCCCAATAGCCATCCAGAAGACTCTTGTCTTGTGGCTACTCTTGTCTTTCACCCTCCTTCTGTTAGAGAAGCAGCCCTGACATGGTCATCATTCTCATGTCTCATGAGGCTCTATCCTCAAGAGTCTCGCTGAGGCAAGATACCAAGAAAAAGTGGATTAAAAGCAGAAAGCTTATTTGGGAAGCAGCAACTCCAAAGTCCTGCTGAGTTTCTACCAGCATGCTTTCCTTTCATTTGGGAAGAAAAAAAAGTAAGCTGTTACACCAATTGTCAGAGGTCTCTGGGTTTTAGATTCAGTATGAAATCCTCACTGCATTAACTTCAGTAGCAATTTTGGGATTGACTTCAATATTTTTTTTCCACCTGTTATCTTCTTAAATGTAGCTGGATGTATTTGGTGCTGAGGAAGCTATGAAGAAACCATGCATAAGTGCTAAGAATCAGCCTGTGGCCCTGTTTTTCAGCTGGTGGGTTTAAAGCCCTCAGTTAAATGATTTCTGAAATCAAACTGGATTTTCAATGCACAACTTGCATTTTGATAAAGCTTTGCACCATGGGTAAGGCACATTAAGATACAGCTCCTGTGATCTCCTGACCATAAGAAAGAAAAGCAAATAAAAAAACTAAAGGAAGTTTAAATAAAAATACCCACTGTATTAGGGAAAGGAATAGGTGTATACATAGGAACTGAGGTAAAAGGAAATGGAAAAGACAATAAAAAACATGTTATGGAATAATCTACAGGAATTAACTTTGCTAATAATTACCTGCAACTAGTACCTAATGATTTAGAAGAGAGTGGGTATACCTCTTAAATCTGCATAGCCCTGTCTGAATATTAAAACCCCCCATATTCAACAGCACAGAGGAGTAGAAGTTTTTGGCCCGCCTTTCAGTGATGCAGGAACCCAGGGCTCCCTCTGTGTGAGAGGATAATAAAAATGAGTCTGAAATTCACCTCATGTGACTTAAAATTCGAGACCTTATCTGACCACCATTTGTAGCTACATTATCTCCCTGGTCCTTTGTTTCAGTGATGGACTGAATGTTGTATCTCTATTACTGTAAGTTGTGTCAGGAAAGTACAGAAACAAAGAGCTGATGAGACAAGGATGTCCTCATAGCCCAAGGCCATGAAACAATTTCAGGCTTCCTGAAAATACAGTCTGGAAAAGCACCATTTAGGCAGTATCCTGGGTTAAAACTTGGATTTCTTGTTCTTCAAGATACCTTTTCAATAATGTACCCACTAAGCTGCTAGGTTTAGACAGATTCAGATCATCCTCCCACTCTGTTTCAAGGGTTCTGCCAGTGGTACTTGTAGCAACACCCAACTCGGAGATTTCCATACATGCCCATCCCTTGCTGTGGTGCTTGCACTGTCACGCCATCTGTTTCCTCTGTGAAGCCAGATGTGGATCCTCTCCCTTTGGTCTGCTCCCAGTGTATAGGTGTGGAGGCCAGTCTTCTGGCCAGAAATTTTGCTGCCTCCATTTTGACTGTTATTTATCTGAACAATAGTGTCCTCAGTAGATGTCCCTCGATTATTTTGAATTAAGTAATGAGGCAAGGACATGTAAGTGTCCTGTTCTACCAGACTGCCTTCCCCCTGCTGCAAACTGCAGAGCTGCAGGGACTGCTAGAGGGTCTGACAGAAGGCAGGGAGAATCTACAGCCAATGGTCTGTGTCATTTTTTCTGTGACTCTTTATGCAAGTGATTGGCACCTTCACTGGGAGAGCTGTCACCTCTCATCATCCACTGGCACTTGGATGTTTCTAAAAAATCCCGCATGTTTCTGTGAGCTATGTCACCTTCTCATTTAGCAAGTGTGCTCTTCTTTTTAAATAGTTTTGTTTGTTTATTTTGTGCTAAAACCTGTTTTTTTCTTCTTTGCATATGGATCAAAGATTACCAGTGTGAGACTACAGATATATTTGGGGGTTTGCTGCCATCTGCAGTTGAGATGCAATATTAATCCATGTTTACATGAGTGATTCTTCCTTCCCTGTCTTCAAAGACCTTCAAATGTCAGAGAAGCAGCAAAACATACAATAATGACTATTACTCTGTCCTAACTACCAAGTTCCTGCTCTAGTAGAAGGAAGGAGGAGTGTTTGCATAGACTTATTTAACTTCTCCTGGCTCTAAAATTCACTGACAATCCAAAATCCAGGCACCAAAATATCTTGAAAAATGTAGATGTATCATAGGATGTTTGGGATAATCAAAAAATCACCCCCCAATAAAAAAAAACCCCAAACCAAACCCGAACCCACAAAACAAACAAAAAAAAACCCACACAAAAAACTTCAAATGACTTAGTAATTCTAAATATTTAATGATTTTGTGAAAAATGCATATAAAATAGTAGGAGAGTAATCAGTGCAGTTCTTCACACATCCTGGAAATAAATACAGAAATATGTAAATGATTACATAAAAGAATGAGAATGGCACAAGGGGAATGAGTAGACATGATTAAATTGTGGCATTAACATTTTCTAAGTATGGTTGGATGGTTTTGGTGTTTCTTTTTTCCAAATTAATCTAGTCAAGCAACTCTAATGAGGTGTTACTGTAAGAAATTATTTTTGACTGTCTGCATAAGAAAGCAAATTATTAGTTTCTATAATATCTAAAGATCTTTCCTACATTCTGCTAAAGGAACTGCATCCCATTTCACAGCTTCTAACTCCTCTAATACAGCACATTTACCAGCTAAAAATCTCCCTACTTGTAAGGATCTAATATGACAGTCTCTTTTGATTTTCCTATCTCTGCAAACCATAGGAAAATGAAGAAGTATTATGTGTGATCCTCAAGGACCATAAATCACTGTATCTTTTTGAAGGCAATGGAGCAGCATAGATTGGTAGAAACAGAAGATCTAGCCCTAGATTTTAAATGTTTCATAAACACTTCACTCAAACTGAGAAACATAAGTGATGATTCAAATGATAGTTTGCTTTCTGCATATTATAGTTTGTTCTTTTGCCCAATTTGCAGTACTTAAAGTATCGAGAAATATAATAAAGTACAATATAACAGTGATCAGCATGAAGTGCATCAAATTGCTATAGTTTAATCACTGAGTGAACTGCCAGCTTGTTTTTGCTGTCACACAAAAGCAATGTCTTAATCTCTTCTGACAAATGGGGATTGTTACTTATGCAGGTGGTGCATAGATGAAACATGAGTGCTTAAATTTTGCTACCTTATCTTTTCCAAAAGAATGCTTAGCAGAGCAATCCCAAAGTTCACATAATAAAAGCCTGTTTCCATGCTGAGATCTAGGTCAGAAATTGTAACCGCTGTTACAATTGTTAATCCAGTTTCAACAAATTGTCTGAATGGTTGAGAATTTGTTGCAAGGCATTTGAGGGCATCTGGAAGGAGTTTCTTTTAACTAGGGAAGTGGACTTCATCTCGTTTGCATCTATTTTCTCCCCTCTTTGTTCATGGGAAGGAAGAGTTCACAATCCTCAGGTGCGCAGAAGTGCTCAAGTTTCTTATTCAGCTTCTGGGAATCATGGAATCAGGGTTGAGCTATGCTATTATCTACTGTGGGACCTTGAGCAAGTCACTTAACTTCATTTTAGTGGTTGAATTAAAGTGTCAATTTTCACCCTAGTAAGTCAGTGACAATTGTATTACAAGGCTGATGATTCTATTGATGAAAATGTTCTAAGGTTTTTGACTTAGTGTCCTTTAAAAGCTCTTATTATGTATTATGTAATTTGTCTAATGATGAGCACATTCAGAATTCATAGCTATAAAAATTAACTTCTGTAAAACTATGCTAGTACATTTAAGTTTTTATTGTAATGCATCCAGATTGTATCTTGAAAAAAGGATAGTGCAAAACATTTTCCCCAGATTGCATTAGTAAAGAGTATAACCAAAAGAAATACTGAAATTAACTTTAGTTTACCTGTTTCTTAAATTACTGGTATCCTTCAGAGTGCCCTGCAACAACTTATCAATGAAAAAAGAATAGGAGGAAATACCTTACACTTCTTAGGGACTAAAACTGATATTGTTCTGCCTAGTTCTGTGCTACAAAGTTTGAGTTACGAACTTGCTGAGAGACCATAAAGATTTAATTTCTAACTTAGTTCAGGATACTACAAGTGCCATAAGCCCAACATACGTGTTTAGAACTTCAGCTTCACTTTGATCTAAGATTCAGGTTTTGGTCCTGTGTTCTGACTTCTGGGGGAAATTTCCTTCCTTAAGGAGAGCTCAGTGAGTCTTCTTTCAGTGAGGACTGTCTCATAAATGAAGCAAAACTCTCCTTTACTTCTTTTATGATCAGGTGCAGTTGACAATATGTATTTGAAGGAAGAGAAAGAAGGAATGAAAGATTACCCACTCATTTGAGAAAGAGGTGAGTTTGCTCCAGTTCTTTCAACATTTGACTGAGGAAAAGAAGAGAGGAGAGAAGGGAAATAAAAAGTCCTTGAGTGTCATCTAACTTGCAAGATTAGGAAGGAATAATAGCAGGAGCTCTTAAAACTGTCCCAGTTATCTGGGGAGGAAACATGTAAATCTGAGTAAGAGCTGGGAAGAGTTTTGGAGAATGTTGGAGCTTAAAGGCAACTGTGGGATCCTGTAACACAAATAATGGTGAGACCTTTTGTACTGGAGACCAAGGCACTTGGTTTAATGTCCACAAGAATATAAATAGGTTTTGTCACGGAGCTAGGGAGCAAGAGGAGTTCAAAAAGCAAGAGAACCAAAATGTATCATTTTGTTTATGTAATCCTGTGTTTTCAGGGCCAGGAAGCAGGAAGCTGATACAAAGTCACCACGTTTGCTTTCTTTAACGTTTCTAGAAACTCTGTCCACATGAAGTCTGAAGACTCTACATGTAGCCCAGGCCTCCTTGGGAGCTGGCAGCTTTCTGAAACATCATCTCTGTGTGATGGGATAATTAGCTACCTTTCTTGGCATGGAACTCTGCAGACTGGGCTCACCTGGTCTGACACCCCTTGGAGCCAGTGTACCTGCTGTACATGTGCTGCAGACAGCCTAAGACCCTGCTGTGCGTGGTCACCAAGTCTGGCTGTGCATTATGAATAAACAAACTCACAGCTGACATGATGGGACTCCCTACTTCTGCTGATAATGCTAGATGCTGAGGGAAAAGCTTTAGAACCCCCAATAGATGTCAGTTACTGAGATGACTGAGGAACAGAAAGCAGTAAATAAGGATGTTTAGATGAAACTTATTCTTGCTGAAGAGGTAATTATCTTTTCTAGAGGGTACACTATTTTATCTGTGTGGGGTTTTGCTTGATTTGGTGGTAATTCACACACTATTTGAGAGCTCATGTGAAGATAGAGGCTTTGCAGCTGAGGCATCTGGAGGTGTTTTATCTTTGGCAATTGTTGCAGGATCTGATGAGTAAAAAGAAGGGGCAGAGCTTAACTAGGTAAAAGGAATTAAACCTAAAGTGTAAATAACTAATGCAGCGTATTAAGTGGACTGACAGTTGGATAAAAGTTGCTGTGGCTGGCATGTTTTGAAGAAACAGTAAGCAAAGAGGAGGAGGAATGATATACTGGTACTATGCAGTAGAAACAGGCTAGCAATTAGAGTTGGCATCAGAACACGGAGCAGTTTGCCTTAATTTTTAGTTAAGTAAACCAATTAAGTACAGTAATGCAGCTAGAACACAGTTAAGTGAGGCTAAAATCAAAATTTTCTATGAGAATGTTTGGAAACAGGAGTTAATCTGATTTTAAAAGCTTAGATGCTATCCCCAAATAATAGGAAAATGTTACATATGTTTCCACTCAAAGAAATGTGATCCATATTGCTACAGGCCTGTTTGACTGTCAAAATATGGAAGCCTTTATAAACAACTTTGAAGAAAGAGTATATAGGAACTTGCATATAAATAGAAAATGAGATGAAATGTTGTATATGTGTTTAATAACAGTAGATTGTGTCAGGCTGATATGGTGACTTTTTTTTTAGTCCTTCAGAGCACTTGATACAATTCTAGGGAGCAAATCATTACATGAGAAGACTCAAATTAGTAGAAAAATGTGGAACTGGTGAAAGCCAGACCACTCACGGAGGTGCACAGTGGTAGGATGGGAAGTGAAGGACACAAGCTGCACCAAGGGAAATTCTAATTAGATGTTACTGGGAGTTTTTTTCAAAGTGGGCAGCATCAAACACTGGAACAAGTTGTCTGGAGATAAAATTCCACCCTTGAAGAAGGTCAGAGTTCTGCTGGAGGTGAGCCTGAGCCATCAGGCCTAATGTCCAAGCTGACCCTACTTTAAGAGAGAGGTGGGATCAAATGATGTCCAGAGATCACTTTCAAATTAAATTATTCTACAGTTCCTTTTCCAAGGCAAAATTTATGGATGAAAGGACAGTATCAGTAAATTTGTGCAAGCATGGATTTTTGGGACCCTTAAAATGTTTCCAGTTTTTCCAGTTGTAGAACTCTGAGAAAATCTGATACACACTGCTATGTGTAGGAAGATTAATGTACAGATCAGAAACAATTAAGCCCGTAGTTAGAGCAGTGAAACTATTTTGTGCATTGCTATGTAAAATCTGGGGACAATAAAAATTTTTAAGGGAAGAAACTGATTGAATGAGGGTGTTTTAGCTGCTTGCCATCCGACTGGGCCACCAGTGCTGATACAGTCATGGGAAAGGAAGATACTATTCTCAGATGACTGGCAGGCAATTCCAGTGGTCATTATCAGGAAATATGAATTCAAAACCAAATAAATGAATCAAGGACTGGGGCATTGGAGAGTTTCTTTTCCTGAAAGGACTTGATTTAGTTTAGGAAAATTAGACTTAAAGCCAAAATGTTTAACAATTTTCAGTACATCGACGTGGTAAACATCATGATAGAAAAAAGCCTGTCTAATGTGCAGGATATGATGTTAGGCCCAGAACAGCTTGGTATAAGATCAGTAAACATTAAAGAAAGTTACAAACCCCCACAGCTTTTACATTCTGAAATAATTTTCCAGAAGAAGTAATAGGGCCTTAGCTGGTGCTTGATCTGCCATTAAAATAAATTATTTGATATGGCTGTGGGGACAGCAAAGGACAAGAGTCGATGACTTTGAAATATAAGACTGGAAAGGACTTTTTAGAAATATAAGCAGAGCAGTTTGATGAAAAGCTACCGTAAATCACTCTGATTCTTAAATGCCATTAGTACTAAAGGATTGTTATTTCTCTAAAGGATCTAGGACATCTTAAGCCACGGAATATATAAGAGATATTTATTGCCAAGGAGGCTTAGACTGAAGAAGTGTCCGCACCAGCATCCATACTGTTGTCATGGCCTTCTACCGCAAGGAATTGTGTGGTAAATGGTTATGCTCTGCCTTGGCCCAGGGGTAAGGCTCCTTCAGCTGAAAAATTTCTCTGGTTGCTGGTCTTGAGAGAAGGCAGATTGTGCACAGGAGACCCTTTATCTGAAGGACAGACTGCATCTGAACTAGACCCATTTTAATAGTTGACTCAGCCTTGTCCATTTAAAACCATTACAAGGGTCCTGTCCTGCCAAGGAGATAGTGAGACCTGTTGAGTGTTTCTGCATCTGAGGAAAGCAAAGGCATTTTTAAACACAACAACAAGAAAAAAAATAGTCTGCCTTTGGCTTATTTTCATTTAGTCTAAGTTCTGGACATCTCTCAGAAATTATTCTAAATATTTACTGCATTGAAAGTTTCCCCCACTGCTCTGCAGTGGTGATGTTCTGATCTTCATCTCTTGTTTGCAACATCACATTCACATTTCCTAAAGGAAAATCTCAGTTCTCTGTCTGAATACACACAAATTTTTTTTTTATATAAAATTAACTAACCTTGGCTGACTTAAATATGAAACTGTACTGTTTTTGAAGCAGCAAAAAAGAAATCAAAATTACAGTAATAATAAAAAAATAATAGTTTGCAATATCTCCGCTTCAGAGTTTGTAGCCACTCCTGTGAAATACTGTAATTTATTTTAATATAAAGGCATATGTTATTCGTATGTGGTAGCACTGAAGCCACCTTTAAAGAGGCAAGCACAGAATACAGATATGTACAAAGTGTAAACCTGACACATTTGAAGTGTCACCTGAATGAAACATTGTAAGAGAAGATTTTGGTGATGGATGTGGTGATGTCTTCAACAGGATTAAATTATATTTATTTTCCTTTCAGAATAAATTATAAATGTCACAGTTCTGCACAGCTGAAAAGACTGAATTAATTAGTGCATCACCTGAGAGCTTTCGCCCTTTCTGGAAGGGAATGAAGTGATTTGAGAGAGCACTGGAAAAGGCCCTCATCCTACTTGACCTTTCCAAGATGTGGCAGACAGATCGATAGGGAAGTGACTGCAATGAGCTGGCACCTTGCAGAGAAGGTGTACTTCAGAAGTGCTGAAACAGGTTACAAAAACATGGAGGCCGACTGCTTTGTTTTATGAAGAGGCTCTGCCTTCTTTTTTGCTTAAAGCTAAGGTAGCATCCAAACACTTTATCTGTCCCCTGACTTTTTTTTTTTTTAAATTCTTTTTTTTTCATCAAAATCAAACCCTTCTTCCTTCTAAAACTTCGGTGGTGTGACTTTATGATAGCTAATCTGGGGGGGCTGAATGACCTGAAACAATTGAAAATGGCTCTCTGAGGCAAAAGTTTTAAAGACAAACTGGACTTTCTACAGTTGTTTTCCTTGGTGTTTTTTGTTTGTTTTGTTTGTTTGTTTGTGTTTTTTGTTTTTGTTTTTTTTTTTTTTTTTTGTTTCCCCTCCAAATCAAAGCTAAATAGCATTACTATAGAAAAACCAAATGTGCCTTCACTGGTGTTCTTAAGAATTGGTGACTACATGCACATACAAACACTACTGCAAGGTTTGTGTGCTCTGTGAGATGTCAATGCAGAGGTTTGTTCCAGGGCTCCTTGGTCAGCTGTTTGCTTGTGGGCAGAGGAGTGTGGCAGAGTACAGAGAGGGGAAATCGTTGTTGAAAGTGTGCATGTTAGATTTTTGGCTCGAGGGTGAATTCCACCAAACAAATCTCTCTGAGACCTGTTACACAACATTTATTTTTTAATGTTGAAGCCCTCTTGCGAGGAGTGATGTAAACTAGCAACTAACAAGTGCCACCTGAGACATTGCTCCTGAATCCCTTTTTGACGAGCTTCCATGTAGTGAGGGTTTTAAAACATTTAGTTACTGGGGGGAGGGAATCCAATTTTCAGAGCCTGCCCTCCCTTCTTCATATGATTCCCAACAAGAAAATTTATATATAATGTTTTACTTTAATCTGTTTCTTGTGTCAGTAGGCTCAGAACAGCTTACTAACCAAGAAAAAAAAAAGGGGCAAGGCAAAGCTAAGTGATTATATTGATAGCAGACAAACTGGTTGTATTTCTCCTAATCACTCCAGAAAGAGACATGAATACCAAAAATTGACGATTGAGCTGTACTGCTCTGCACTGCTGTGTATCTGAGTGACAGAGAAATGAGTGAACAGGGATCATAAATTGTGCCTATACCAAATGTAGCAGAGTGGTTGAAAGAAGATTGTTGGTCAGGCGCAAGAAGTAGGACACAGTGATTATGAGAACGATTATTATTAGATTTACAGATGATACAGTGTTCAAATATTGCCAGTGGGGTATCTGAGTAACAACTCTGATATCTGTTGCAATGGAATTATATTATAATTTGGTCACGGTCCCTCCTGTTGAGTCATGAGCTGCAGTGATACCCCCCTGCTTCCTAAACTTCTCAGAGAAGTCCAGTTGCATCTTGTTCCACTTAGTCTCATATTTGTTCAACAGTCTATGACTAAAGGGCTATAGTATAAGCAGGTTCAGCTAGAAATGTACAGGCTTACAGTCTTTGGCCTTGCAGAATTTGCAACTGCAAAGCAACAAAGCACCTATTTAGCTACTTAAGGATTTTTATTTCTGTATGTGGCTGGATATTAGTGCTTTTACACACCCATTCAAAAATGAGTGTACCCCACCTTCAGGCTGGAGGTACCATGCAGGTGTCCCTGCCAGGGAGATATCCAACCAGAAACTGCTTGCAATCTTGGGAGACCAATTTGCCCCTTTGGCCCAGTCTCAGCAGTATTTTAGACTCATTTACAGGCTGATGTACACCAGGGTCAGTTGAAAACAATTCAACTGCTCCATCTCTGGAATGCATTAACTATGTGAACATCCAGACAGTTCTTCCTGCATTACCCACCTGGTGTTCTTTTCTTAGGACAAATCACATTGCCCAGCAGAGGTAGTGCAGAGGGACAGGGGGTGTGGGGTAGGAGGATGCATGTGAACTCCCAACTATTTTTCAGTGCTGTCACACCAACAAATTGAATGATGTCTAGGTGTTAGTTTGTTAGTATGGTCTATGGCTCCTTGGGTGGGTCAAAAAGTGCTCTCCCAGCACAGGCCAAAGACTTGTTTCTAATATGAAATTTGCATAGGAAACAACTGCTCTGGAGGGAAAGAGGTTTAGTGCCGTGGATGTGGCTGGTCTGAAACAACTGCTGTCACAGAGAATAGGCTCTGGCATTATTTAGCTTTCTGTGTAGAAGTAGCCATCATCTCTGGTCAGAGCATTCTTCTAGAAAAGAGGAGTGAAATCAGCTGAAGCTAATTGAAATAACAAACTCTTTCAGCTGTTTCTTAATGTGTGTAGTGATGGGATCACTCGCAAGGTGATCACTCGCGTTAAGCTCTGATCCTTGTTTTGAGGGCTTTTCTGTATTGAAATTAAACAATTAATGGAGAGGATGAAGAGAATGAATCCTCTCAACAGATGTAACTGTAGCTTAAAGTCAGTGTAGTCAAAGTGTTTTGTGTTCTTCTTCTGGCTCATTTAATCTTGATTTCCATTTATTTTACACTGAATGACTTGACCAGGAATAATGGACTGAGCCTTTACTTAAAGACATCCTCCTACACTGGTGATTAGGGCACTTGTGTGGAAGGTGAGAAACAAGGATTTGAAATTTAATCACATTTGTGCATCTAATTCTGACAAATTATGTTGAGGGGTAAGATGAATGATGAGGCTGAACTTACTGGATTTTTTGGCCATTATTGTATTGATCAGTTTAAAAACTGAGTATTCTGTGATTCAGTTTAGGACAGAAAGCTGGATGCAGGAGGCCTACAGACACACCCATGAGTTACTTGTGTAAGCAAGTACACTGTGAATGCCATTTGTTATGGTAAATCCCACTTCCGGTGTGGCACTGGCAGAAGTTTTCAGTCTTGTCTATCAAGAATACATGGATAATGGCTACTTACTTTCCAGGCATCAAGTACTCCAAGGTAAGCAGCTTTCATACTCAGTATAATATGGGTGCCAAGGGAAAAGGTTTCCTTACTTTGCTCCTTCTGTGTACCCTCCTTGAGTATTTAATCTACAAAGCTGTGGTGGTGTGTTGCTGTGATTTTTCATCTATCCTATCTTCTAAATAATCATTCTAACTTTGAAACCTGCTGAAGGATGTTTTGTGGGTGCTGCTATATAGGAACTTGTTCAGCTAATTCAGTGTTGTGCTTTATGTTGTGCTCTTGCCCTCTTCAGGACTATTTTGTGGGTGAGGAGGGCAGCACTGAATCACTTTAATCTTGAATTGCTATCTCTCTTTAAAAAACAATAAAGAGAACTATGAAAATATTTCTCAAAATTTGGGCCTTTCTTATCAGTCTTTTTCTTTAGTGATCTCTTTGGCTAGAACCTATCTATTTTGTGGAACACTATTTGTTATCATTTCTTTTGGATTAAAACTGAATCTTTCAGTTTTAATCTTAAAAGGAGTAAAACTTTCTCCTGCTGTTCTGTCAGTGAAGGAGATAATCTTCAGTGATTTGTGGAAATTCTGCAGAAACTACAGAGGCTGTTAATGCCCCCAAAGTCCAAATTATTGCCTGAAAGAAATCTTGGCAAAGAAGAGCACTTGGCCTTCAGTGTGGAGACCATTAACTTACTGCATGGAAGTTGCTTAAGTACCTGAAAATTCTCATTACAGAGGTTCTTGCCTTAATCAGGCAAAATGGGAAATAACCTGAACTGCTGTTTTAAATGTGGAACAGCTTGCAGGTCTGTTTAAAATACAGAGTGATGAAGCAGTGATAGACATGCTGGAGAGGAAAACATTTTATTTTGATTTTTTCTGCTAGAACTTGACACATGATCCAGTAAAATGTTAATAACTGCTTCAGGGTAAAATGTAACCAGTCTAAAAGTCTAGAACTACTGCATGGATGCTGCACAGGTCAGGCACCATGCTTCATATGGATTCATCTTTAACAGCATCTTCTGTATGTGGTGTTCCTGCTTAATTTTCTTACTCATCTGGTTTTAATTAGAGTTCAGGAGCGAAAGCAAAAAACCCTCTTGGTAAATGGTCAGATTGTTGTTGGTGTGCTATTAAGTCTGGTGGGATTTGGGTGAAATAATCCACCATGTTCAGCAGCTGTTGCTGCATTAGTGACCTTCTAGGGAAAAAAAGAAAAAAATAAAGAAGGAGATATTCAACTTAGACCTAGGTTCCTAGGCCTTTCAGGTAATGTACAGTGGTTAAATGCTTAAGAAAGGGATTGTTGGGCAGAAGTGAAGTCAGAGAAGCAAGGCATCTAGAAATGCCAAAGATAAATAGCTACCTAATTAAGATAAATAGGTAGCTAATTTCACATGTAACACAGAATTGCACACTGTCTTGGAAGGGAGGCTGGCTTGTGTCTCTCAGAGCATGGCATAAAAAAACTGGATTCATTGCAGTGAATTGAGCAATGCTTAAAGTTTTACTCAATGCTCTAGGAAAAATGCCAGAGGAATTTCTTAAATACTGTGAAATCTCACATCAGATGACTGCTCTGTCTTCAGGATTTATGGATTTGCATAAATAAAGTGACTCTCTTTCCCTTACTCCTCCCCCTGGCCCCTCCCCCTCCCCCTTTCTTTGTTACATAATTGGGGTTTTTGATTGTTCGGTTTTTGTTTGTTTTGGTCTTGTCAGTCATATCAGAAATGCTAGAAAATAGAAGAAAACTGTATGACTCAGCCCATATAAAGTTAAAACTGGGAGAATTATACTGAAGAAACAGGGAGACCATCCCCTGTGATGTAGGAGACTAAAGTTTGTATCTCCACTGTAGAGATAAGCTCTCACCTCAGGTTTTCAATATTATATGTGAGTAAACATGGGTTAGGCTGGTTTAGAGAGAAAATACTGAAATAGTAGAAAACCAAAACTGATTCATGACTATCTGTGCTGGATTTGGGTGGGATAGAGTTAATTTTCTTTATAGTGGTTGGTATGGAGCTGTGTTTCAGATTTGTGCTGGAAACTGTTGATAATTCAGAGGTGTTTTAGTTCCTGCTGAGCAGTGCTTACACAGAGTCAAGGTTTTTTCTGTTTCTCACAGTGCCCCAAGAGCAAACATGTTGGAGATGTACAAGTAGCTAGGAGGGGGACAGAATCAGGACAGCTGACCCTGACCAACCTGAGGGATATTCCATACTATATGGCATTATACACTGCATACAGAGCTGGGGAAAGAAAGAGGAAGAGGGGACATTCGGAGTGATGGTGTTTGTCTTCCCAAGATACTGTTAAGTGTGATGGAGCCCTGCTTTCCTGGGGATGGCTGAACACCTATCTGCCGTGGGAAGTGGTGAATGAATTCCTTGTATTGCTTTGATTTTGTGTGTGTGGCTCTTGCTTTAACTATCAAACTGCCTTTATCTCAATTCAAGAGTCTTCTCACTTATACTCCTCCACTTTTCTCCCCCATCCCACTGGGAGTGAAAGAGTGAGTGGCTGCATGGGGCTGAGATGCTGGCCGTGGTTAAACCATGGCAATGTCTCATGCACTGTTCTAAATTGCTGTCCCACGTAGTCTTGCTGTTTTTTTCCTGGCTGTGAGTGTTACAGGTGATATTATTCCCAGCTTGAATCTGCCATGCCTATTTTCTTGCACAAGTCGCTGAAGTAGCACTTCCCATGGACTGTGAGAAAATGGAGATCTTGGAAGGTGCATGGAACAATCTCTGTGTGCCTACAGATGCTCTCCTTAATTTGCAAAAACCTTTTGCCGCAGATAATTTACCAGAGACATATATTTGGGCATGGGACTTACGCAAGAAGGTGAATATCTGTCCCATGTGCTTATTTACAACTGGTTAACAAACCCAACAAAATATTTAAATTGAATGTACAGCATCTTTTTTCAGGTTAATGTCACTGAAGCAAATGTCCAGTACTAAGATAGCTCCAGCAATCCAATAGGTGGGTGTAGATTGAGTATTCTTAATTTGTCTCTTAGAATAGAGATCTCATTTTAAAAAAACTGTTCTACAAATCAATGCACTAATAAAACCAGAAGAGTCTCCAAACTGTCTTTCTTTATCTTCTGTGTTCATGAACTGGACTTTAACAGCCTGCAGTGCCAATTCTATTAAGCATTTGAAAACAAAGTAGGCAGTGCTCTCTGTGTAAAAGCAGTTTTCCCAGACAGGTAAATTACCAGGCTAAAGTGCAAATGTGCTTATTCTGACAATGAATTTAAATTATTGCTTCTAAAATTGGTTCATCTGTCCAAAGCCATGAAACATCTCATTTCTTTTTTTCTCTTTTTTGCACATGTTCCTGGGCAAAATAAGTCATGTATAACTGTAATATTACCCACATCTATCCTGGTTTGCTAATTTTTACACTATTCTACAGATAATCCCATATATTTCCTCAGCTTCATTTCAGCAGTAGAAAAGAAAAATATTTATGCCGCCTTTAGATATTTAACATCCATTAGGGGCTAGAAGGAAGGATGGGCTTGTGGGTAAAGCACTGTTCAGAGAATTTTTCACTTGGCTGTTGCCTTCCTGCAGTACTGTGGGCAAATTAAACACTTTTGGGGTTTTTTTCTGTTAAAATTTCTGTAATATTGCTACCTTTCTGTCTACCCAAAGTAGGCTATAATTTGTTTGAGGCAGAGACAATCTCTTACAGTGTCCACATAAGATACACTGATGTTAAATTTTAGGCAGGCAGCAAACAATCTTGTTTGTGCTGCTGTTCATTTTCTGGTATTTTAATAACTGCTCAGCATTTAAGGTTCCTTTAGGTAAAACCTTTTGAACATATGATCATGGTATATCCTGTTGCAATTTTGTTCCTTTTTCAGTGAGGAGTTGCTTTGCCCAATCCTGAGGAAAATTACTGTGTAAACTGTGGGGGAAAAAAAAATATGTTTTTAAAATTTTTTTCTTTTCTCTAATGTTATGGTCTTTGCTTCTAGGAGAAGTTATATTTACAAGCAACATTCTTTTCAGTTATCTGCACTCTGAGATTAGTATGGAAATCGGTTATCTATAATTTTTTACCTTTACTCTCTCTTCTTTAAAAAGACATGTAATTTCCAAGCCAACTCATGTAATTCAGAGCAAAGGAAAAAGAAGGTTGCTATGACATCCTCAAACATTTGGTTGTAAACCTTTTGAATGTAAACTTAAATGAGCAATGAATTAAAAATGATGGCATACGGGGGGACTGTATGTCTAGCAGTGCAGTGTACAGAACCTTCCTTCTAGTCTTATGTGAAACTGAAACCTTCTTTTGGTCAGCCAAACTGTGGAGCCTCACAAATGATTTCTTAGAAGTCTGAAAGTCTCAGAGGAAACCCTATTTCTTGGGAACCAGAGGAGAAAGGACTTGCTTTGCCTTTAACTGAAATCCCTTTCCACCTGAGTGGAATTTGCACAATTTTTTTCTTGTGTTTTAAGGTTGCATTATCAGGTACCTACATTTTTTTTTAATGTTATATTTACCTTAGTTTTTCTCCTTCCAAAAATCCAGCCAGAATCTTGTTTCAAACTATTCACATGGAAATTACTGACATGACAACATCATAGCCACCTTTGGCACACTATCTTTGAATCAAAGATCTTTAAGAGAAGAGCAACAGTAATGTCTATGAATTGGAGATATTACTCAATTTACAGCAGCCCTAAATTTTCCTTCAGTCCTTCTATTAGGAGGGTGTGATCTCAACTGTGCCTTTGCAAGGCTCACTCTTTTACTGAAGCCTTTCTACACCAATTTCACTGCTAGTTTCATCAGAACAAAGAAGAATCTTTAAGAATATCAGCAGTTGTAATTCACTTTTCACCATTTACATTCAGAGGTCCTTCTGGGGTTTCCACAGGCTTAAGGGAAAATACTGTTACTCTGTTCTGATTCAGATTTGCAGCATGAAACCATCACTCCACTTACACACTCCACACATTTCATTTCACAGCCATTGTCTTGATTACTGAGCTGCAATTGATTCACTAGAAAGCAAATTGAAAAATTATCTCCAGGCTCCTCTGTAAAATTACCTCTGATAGTAGGTGCATTAGGCAGTGTTTCACTACTAACAGAAGGCTGTCAGACTGTCACCTTCCCTGCCTGCTAACTCTGACTGATAGAAGAAAATTAAAGTCCAGGCTTAGAAACTACAGCCACTGACAGATTCCCTCTGAACAATGGCAAAATATTGGATGGCAGATTGGGAGAGAGGGAGACACTCACTATATTTAAGCAACTCAGGTACTTAGTTGGCCCTGTCAATAACAATGGATAAAGAGCTCTCATACCAAAGTTGGTTAGACAGAGCAACGTTCTTTTTGTTTTGGCATCTGTGGGTTGCACGCATATCTCCCGTAGAGAATTGTTACTCACTCATGTGCCTTTTTGTCACCATCATCAGGAATAAGGGACACACCATAGAACTCAGACAGTAGCTTTAGAGCAGAGGAGGCAGCAGTCTTTTACACAGTGTATGGTGAAGATGGAGGCTTCATTGCTATAGATGTTGTAGAAGCTCAAAGTGCAAATAATGTTGCATGGATGTGTTTGTTTTTGTGGTTTTTTAATATGTTCATGGAAGGGAAGAGATTGAGAACAGATTTTTGACCCACAGGGAGCAAGATACTTAACTGTCATGACTGGGTTTGTGCACATTTATGAGTAAGCATGTAATTGAACAAAAAAAAAAATTGAGACAAGGCAAAATAAGTTAAACTAGAACAATACAAATATTGTTAAGGAAGGTGGAATTTCAGGAGGGATTTTGGTGCTGGAAAGGATGAAAGCTGAACTGGAAAAAAACAGATAGTAAGTGTGATAGAGAAATGTCATTGAGGTAGTAGTTGCAGATTGCTGGTAAGAGCAGTGGAGTCTCAGGCTGGTGTTGAGAACCAGAGGGGAAGGATTATAAAGTCAAGATGCCGTCTTCATGCTGGCGGTGTACTTTGTTGCTTAATTTGGAAAACTGATATATTTGCAAGGACAAAAAAATGAAGGAGCTGTTCTGTGTCAGAAGACCAGTGAAAGTACTTATCCTTTAAGAGCTATTTTAAAGCTACTGTTGAGCAACAGCAATGTTTGCTTCTTTCTTAGGGTCAATGAATAGAGGCTATTTTTATACAAGGCTATTTTTTTTTTTCCTCTAGGAAAAAGGTTGTCATTGCTGTAAGTGAAAAATTCCCTTCTGCAGAAAATTTTATGTACTAGTGGGGATGAATATGAACACATGCATTAGTCACATCTCTTGGGGCTTTCTAAGGATTGTGATTTTAAAGTCTCAAGGTGGAGTCACACCTATTACAGTTTCTATGGTTTCCTTTTAGCCTCACAAGTCCATACAGAGCTAGAATGTCACAGAATCACAGAATATGCCGAGTTGGAGGGGACCCACAAGGGTCATCAGGTCCAGCTTCTGGCCCTGCACAGGACCATCCCCAAGTGTCACAGCATGTGCCTGAAAGCATTGTCCAAATGCTTCTTGAATTTTGTCAAGCTCGATGCTGTGACCACTTCCCTGGGGAGCCTGTTCCAGTGCCCAAGCACACTTTGGGTGAAGAACCTTTTCTAATATCCAAACTAAACCTCCCCTGACACAACTTCAGGCATTCTGTCAGATCCTGTCACTGGTCACCACAGAGAAGAGATCAGTGCCTGCCCCTCCTCTTCCCCTCACAAGGAAGTTGCAACTGCAATGAGGTCTCCCCTCAATCTCCTCTTTTCCAGGCTGAACAGACCAAGTGACCTCAGCTGCTCCTCATACAGCTTCCCCTCACGGCCCTTCACCGTCTTTGTTGCCCTCCTTTGGACACTCTCTAAGAGCTGTTTAACTTTCTTATATTGTGGTACCAAAAACTGCACACAATATTCAAGGTGAGGCTGCACCAGTGCAGAGCAGAGCAGGACAATCCCCTCCCTCATATTTAACTTGCCATTGACCAGGACCTCCACATTCCTTTCTGTGGCACTGCTTTCCAGCATCTCATTCCCCAGTCTGTACAGACATCCAGGGTTGCCTCATTCCAGGGGCAGAATCCAGCACCTTCCCTTGTTGAACTTCCTATGGTTGGTGATTGCCCAGTCCTCAAATTTGTCGAGATCTCTCTGCATGGCCTCCCTGCCTTCGAGGGAGTCAACAGCTCCTCTCTGTTTTGCAGCTGCAAACTTGCTTAGTATCCCTTCCAGTCCTGCATCCAAGTCATTTATGAAGATGTTGAAGAGCATGGGGCCTAAAATGGAGCCCTGTGAAACCCCACTAGTGACAGGTCACCAGACTAATGTCTTTATATCTTACCTTTACAAGTGTGCGTGGGTGTGTGCACGTGTGCACACAATGGTCTACTGCTTGTTACGGCCCTTACAGCTTGTGATAAAGCCACAAGCAGCTGCAACTGTGACCTCCTTAAATGTAATATGACAGTGGTTTTGTCACTCTGCTTGGCATGACTGGGAGCTGTAACTGCGAAAGAGAAATGTCTGCTCTTCTGTCCTTCCCTTCCACTCCCTATCCAAACAGAGCTCAGCACCCTGCTAACAGGAGTTTGGCTTTAGCAATTGTGTGCTGACCCCTGGCCAATTTATGAACTCTCCCCTGCCTTGGGGAGGAGGGGCTGCTGCTGCATGCCCTTGTGTTTTCCTTGCATTTCTTCCACACTTTCTGCTTTCTTTTCTTGCCAGACACTTTGACCCCATGACTTATTTTACACTTACAGCAACTTTCTTCTGAGAACTTAATGAGTGCAAAAGGGCACTTAATGACTTCCAAACATTGCAAGGCATAAAAGTGCTGTGAGGGTGACAATCTGAAAGTAAGCAGAAACAGCAAAACACTGAAGGGCAAGCAGGATGCTGCAAGGCCATCTAGAAATATCTACGCACTTTGAAATTAGTTTGTCTCGCCCTGAAGATCTGGCTCCCCCTTCCCCCACTGCCACCCTGTAGTTCACAAAGCTCTGCCTGGATATTTCAAGTGTGCCTAAAATTAGGCCTCACAAAGTGTTGGTGCATTGCTAACACCATGTGAAATCCTCTTCATGTAAGCTTGATGCCCTATGGTGAAATATTGTTAGTGCTTGACAACCTCTTGAGAAATAGTCAGCTTTCTCTCAACTCCAGCTCATTAGAGTAGATTACGGTGTGTATTTTTCCCTTCCTGTGGAAAAAGCACACAGAAGAGAAAGTCTTACTGGCCTTTATCCTTGTTTTCATCTTAACAGTCTGCTTTATGCATTTCTTTCAGAGCAGACAGAAGTCCTCAAAAGCAACATTGTCACTTCTTATGGAAAACTGAAACAGACTGAGGATGCTATTGGGCTGTTTATATTCTGTTGACGTCTGCCATGTCACCAGCCACAGGGCTCCTTTTCTTGCTACTATATGGCCAGGCGGAAAAGATGTGTATTTTAGCTAATTACTGCTCAAAAAGTTTATTACTCTAGTCTTTCTTGTAATGGTTCTTGATTTCTTGATTTCTCGATGAAACCTGCCTAAACATGGGATTGGAAGAGTTATTTGGCACTGAGTGGAAGGATTGGAGTTAGGCACACACTAGCCAGGAAGGTGGAAGTTGCTTTGCCATTCCTCTTGGCTGTTATGATACTGTTCCTTTGCCTTTATGGTTGAGGGTCTGTGTTATTTTTCAGTTCTCCAGCAACAATAAGAGCTCTACCCTCCTTCACAAAATGACAAACGTTCAATTGAATTGCTTCAAGAAGCCCAATGCTTTAAGAAGTAGGAGAGGATACTGCAGACTAAATAATCCTAGCTCTCAATTTCACAGAAAACGCCTGAGGCCAATCAGTCACTGTCAGCGTGGTGGGGAAGATGCTGAGCCTGTCTTCACAGTGACAAGCCATGCAAAGAGGTCCTTTGGGACTTGCAAGGGTAAGTGCATTTCTCCGGTTGTTTCAAACCTGAGTCATACTGAATAAACAGACCCTGAAATACAGGAAACATAGGTATGTAACAATACCTAACTTCATCTGTTTCTAAAGGATATCACAGAATGGATGTGCACTAATAAGACAACCATGGTGACCCTAAGAACTTAAATGAAATCACCAGAGAAGAAGAATTGGTGGGGTCCATTAAGGACTTTGAGGTTTTGCTCCTTGTTTGACATGCTGAGGGCAGCTGTAGGTACACATAAACCTGCTTCGTCAAGGCTCTTCCTCTAAGCTAAGGCTTTTAACCACAAGCTTCCCAAATGGTCCTGTGACCACAGTGTTATGTATAGCACAAGATGCTCAGCAAGGCTTAATATGCTTGGGAAGTGAAACAGGCTCTCTCTTATGCTTTGATAACTCATCAGCTGCTTATATGATGTAGATTTTACCCTTCACAGATTCCCAGATTGAAGAGAAGTTAGTATCACCCTAATATTAATTGCTAACACCTAAGAGGGCTGAGGACAGAGGGTGGCAGCACAGCTCTGTCAGAACTCACCCACACACACTGTAGAGGCTGTGGCAGCACTGAGTGTAAAACATTTCACACACAATTGCTTCTAATTAAATGTAGGTATTGTTTGTTTTGCTTCACAACAGGGCAAAAATAACTTCTGTTTGCCGGGTGTGTTTTGGTATGTTTTAAACTGCATCTTATTGTTCGACTTAAGCTTACACAGTGAAATTTAGAGCCACGAGTTGTGTGTATAATGTATGTGTGCAGGGAAAAAACTTGCCTCAGAGATCACTCACTGATCTTTAACTTATTAGATTATATAAAATTGCTGCTTGTCCTGACAATAAATAACAGTCTACTTCTTATTGTAAGGAAGAATAAGCAAGAAACCATGGTACTGAGGCTATAATCAGATCTAGTTTGGGGGGGAGAGCGAAGAATTCTGGTGCAGATATATATTCGGAACATATACATATTCAGAACATTATTCCTGAAACCTCTTTGTTATTTGACAAAACAATAAGTAAAATTACTGATGGATCATTCAGAGTTCTTAGTACTCATAAAAGGTTTCCTGAATGACTGTCAAAAATTAGCTTTTCTTAAAAGAAGTTAGCTGAGCATTAAAAGGAAGCCTTGCCCATTTCCTTCGTTAACAGGAATAATCTTTGTCTCGCATTTTGAATGAGAAGTCAACTTTCAAATGGCAGACCAGAGTTTCTGCAGCACGCTGATCAAAGCTCAGAGAGAAAGGTTTTGTATTGTTGAAAACTGATGATGTAATTATATTAATTTTAGTGTTTATATTGTGCTTATTTATACTGTTGCAAATTGGTGAAGTGATTTAGACCTTTGTAATACATTAATGTAGCTTGAAAATCCCTTTAAATCTGAGATAGCAAAACTAACTACCAAATGATGGTTACTGGAATTCTGTGATAGTAAAATATAATTTATTTATGACTTGTGTTATAATAAGAGCTTCTTTGAAAAAGACAAAGCATACACACAAACACTGGATCAGTGAATGTCTTTGTCCTCATTCATTTTGTTTAGCACTTCAACCATTCACTTAGAATAAATGGTATATCTTGCTTTTGCATCTGTTGGTTTACAGATCTTGTCTTGATGGGCTCTTTTGGATGATCAGGAAATGCATCACAATCTGTTTATTTATTCAGATAAAATTATTTTATGTTTGCTAATTTCAGGAGAGGATATTTCAATTCTGAATTGTCTCTGGAAGTCTTAAACAGCTTACTGGGAAACAGGACCAATGTTTATATCTATTTTGTACTGGTCATAATTTTAGATCAGAACAACGCAAAGGAACATTCCTGAGCTGAAGATATGATGTGCCTTTTTTCAGGGAAATGCTTCTTTGCGATGGAAAGGAATGTAAGGGACACAGAGCATCTGAGTATGAAAAAAGTAATTTCTAGCTACACCTTTAAACATCAATTTGATAATCTCCTGCAGCTGTGCTAAAGTTATTGCCAGAAATTTATGCAGGTTTTTTTTTTACTGACCTCACATTTCCTATTAAGTACACTGATCCTCACTAGTAAGAAAAGATGTTGAAAGAAATATTTGCAATGACCCTTTTTCTTCAAATGAAGTATTGTGCACTCTATGAACCATTGTTTTTAAAAAAGCTTTGTTTGCCAGAGTTTGGATGGCAGGGTGTGTGAGGGGTTTCCCCAAAGCATTAATAAATTGGAAATTATATATGATGACACACATTTTATTATCCTTCCAGTTCTGCAGGAGAGGGTTACACAAACTAGGAAAGCACCTGATTTTTGGCAGGTTTGCTTTGTAACTCTTTGGTAGCAGTAACTTTGTCCCGACTTGAAAGATGGGATTCCCCCCAGCTGGGGAAATGTATCTTTGGGATGGAAAGGGATGTAAAGGACACAGCTACTGGCTATGATATGATGGTGGGGATCAGGCAGAAAAGTGACTGTATCAAGCAGCTGTCTGTGTTTCTTTGTTGCAAAGAAAATTAGTTCTTAGGTGGTTTCAGTTTGTGCTGCGAGCCAGCACAACTCCTCAGAATTCAGAGAAGTCATTTCAGCCAAGCTCAGGAAGACTCAATAATTGTGCCCTTAGGTTCTGAAGAGCAAGAAGTGTTTTGAAATAATTATTCCTGCTGGAAGCTGTAATGAGGTTAGGTTAGACACGATGAATAATTCTAATTCCTTATTGTCTAATGACACAATTTAAAATAGCATTTCAGATGTGGGCCTCCCAGGTAACTGGGTTAGATCAGTAATCTCCTGCTCTGATAAAAACACTTCTACTCATTCCTCTATGCCACGTCTTTCTGTGACTGACCGACCACAGGCTTTCTGGGTTTCAGCACAGCAATCTGACTATAAGACTTCCCTCTGTGACTGTACATATAGACAAGATGCTTATTTGAGGGCAAGGTAGAATAGGTTTTGATGTAAACATTTTGAGTGGCAGAGAAAAACCTTGGAAAAATCCTTGGAAGCAATTTAAGGGAGGAAGGTCTGTTCGAGGAGCTGTGTCTGAAGCTGGACAGAATAACTGCAGCACCCCAGCATACTGTCAATAATAGACAATAGTAATAGGGTCTTCCTCATACAAGCTGCTTTTATCTAGACCAAACCCCAAGCTTTTCTTTACAGGCACTAGCAAACAAGCTTAAGAAGACTGGTAGAAGAAGTGATGCTGAGGAAAAATACTTTATTATCTCTGGTCCAACAAAGAGGGTAAATTTTTATATTTGGAAAAGGGAAATGTTTAAAATAAACAGATATATTCTTTTAATTTCACTCAGCCCTGAATTCTATGAAGTTAGTCAGTGAAGGTATTAAAAGCTTGAGCTCTCTCAAGCATTATTTTGCTGATGCTAGTCATGGACGCTGAGCCCATGCTCATGAGAGACACTAGGTTCCAGCTTCCTCTCTCAGCTATACTTGCTCAGGCATCAGTTCCTCACTGCTCTGCAAGGACTGGCTGATACCCAGGACTGGGAAATCTAAAACTATGAAGAAAAGCTCATGTAGCAATGGTTTCTTCTTCTCCAAAAGAAAACAATTAGGAAATAGTGAAGGCACCTAGAGCACAGCTGCAGCTCTCTCAGTAATTTAGACAGGGCCTGACCTGTGCTTGTTAAGTACTAATGGGATGAGAGGCGTCCCTTAAAAGTAAATTCAGCTTCAAGTAAAGTCGGACTCATTTCTCCCTTGCTGGAAGATATTGTGGAATCATCTCTGCTAAATCTGAAGGTAGTGCCAAGGATGTAAAGAGAGCTCTGTGCGTGGACAGAGAAAATGACTTCCATATTGCCTTTTGCCCCAAGTATTCAAGTAAACATCTGTTGATGAACTCCCTCCTCTCATTCCTGCTCTTAATTTCTGTTTGTCAAGTTTGTTTGTATAGACAAAATTCATCCAGGTTCTGCATACCACACCTCTGTAATAACAAGCAGACCTGGCTAGCAGAGGAAATTTAAGATGTGACCTCTATTCTGCTACCTTGAAGGCAATCCCAATGCCCTTGAAATCTGCCTGAGGTCGCACATCACTTATATGGCAGTGTGAAGAGTGGAATATCTTCCTCTTGGAAAGGCAGCATATTCCTTGGCAGACTCTCCAGGGGGCTCATCTAGATTAGTATCTGTCTGACCCTTGTTGTACTAATGACCTTGTGGTTAATGCAGATCACTGATTTAGTCTTCTTAGTGGGGTCAGAGATGGGAAATGTTTCACAGCCCCTTATTCCCTCTTTGTCTTGGTTTGCCCAACTTCACAGGGGAGATAACAGCAGTACTGAGATAGACAAATATTTGGCTTGTATGAGTACATATCTTAATTAGCAGAGTTCTTTGGTCTGTGGCAAGTGCACCAACAGCAAGAGGAATCCTTCATGCTATAAAAAGCCTGGAATTGTTTCCTCTAGTGTTTAGTCACCTCTCAGGATGGAGCCACTAATTTCTCCTCCTCCCCCTTTAACACACACATTATGTAAATAATCCTAACAATAAGCTGTCTGGAGTATTTTATTGCTTAATTAATATAATTTCAATATTATGAATAAATAAGATCACATTCAGATTGTGAGTATAGTAAAGTTAAGGGGATATGATCCAAGAAGGAGTTTCAAATCCCTTCACATCTGTTCCTCTATTTCGTTGGATTAATTTTTTGTTCTAAATTAAATTATTCTTATGAATCTGTTTCCTCTGAAGTTCTGCCCTCTTCCCCCCATCTTTTCATCATCTGTCTGCTCAACACCTTTCCTGCTCTCTTGCACAGGGAAATAAAAGCTACTTGACAGCCCAGCTGGCTGAGCAGGTCTGTGCTGTTCCTCTCCATCCCTTGTGGTGCTGCTGAATGCATTGGGTTTGGAAAGCTCTGGACTGGTTGGTCCCTGTTTTCAGATGAGTGCAGGCTTTCCAACTGGCATTCGTTGTTACTTTGATCCAGGTTTTAATTAAAAACTTGGGAATTCAAAATCCATTGAACTGTAGTAGACATACTTTTTAGAAAAAGATTCTTTTCTTCCTTCTCTTCCCTGTCCTAAAATAAAACTCAAACCCAAACACCTCCCAAGGCCTTGCTTATTTCTGTTTAGTGAAGGAGAAAAAGTTGTTGAATATTCATCTTCTTTGCATGGTTCTTACAAGGATTTTTTTTTTTTTTTTAACTTTTGGCTACAGAAGCGCTGATGTGACTATAAGTGACAAGTCCCCCAAAAAACTAAAACAACAGCTAGAAGAAGTTCACAAGGAAAACAAAATTCTTGTAGGCATAAGAGAAGCTTATTTGGTAATTGAGATTTCATTTTCATTTTGTTAAATTGTAAATTCTCAGTATAAGGAATCACCCCTCCCTTAGGCTGGGAGAAGAACCTGGCATATTTTGGGCATTCTCACAAGTTGAAAAGAACTTGATTGCAGGTAGCTATGGGAAGAAGCTCCTTGTTCTCTTTAGTGTAAAGAGGAGAGTCTTTGCTCAAAGATGCTTCCTTCCATACCTGACCTTTTACAGCACAACCAGTGTTCTGACCCCTCCTGAGTGCCTTCCCTGCTGCCTCTAAAATGCTGCAGCTCCTGCTGGGGTGCAGCTGCCTCCCCATTCATCTCTAGTGACCCTCTTGCTGAGAGCAGCCAGCAGTGCTGGGTCATGAGTTGCTAATGTCTGACTGTGGTTCCTATTTTTCCTAAAATAAGCAGCTCTGTATTCCCAACTGATTTATCAACACCAGCACCTTTGATGGGATCAAAAGCCTGTAGCTATTGTGAATACCTACTTCTTTTCTTAATGATGTATTTTTAAGGCATGCAGTTGTTAGTTGGACTTGAGTCCTTAATCTCTGGAGAAAAATTTGGCTGAAATCAACCTGACAGGTTAGAAAGCCCTTAGAGGTACAAACCAACATGGGTAGACTAAATGACCATTTAGAAATGGATAATGGTTAGGAATCTAATCTTTTTCCAGGAGTGTTGTCAGGGCATGACCATTTATGTGCTATCCTGTTTCATTGTTGATCGTGAAAGATGAAGACCAGTATCTCCTCGTATCCCTTTGGGTATATCTTTATACCAGTTTATTTACTGTTATTTTTGCACTCTTGTGTTGCAGAGTCCTGATTGCATCCAACTGCTTGTGGAGCAGTTGGCATGGTGTATGCCTTTTTCTCCTTCCCTCATGGGGAACACAAAGAATGGGTGCAGGAGGCATCCTGAGTCAGCTCCCAGATGCTGAGAGATGTGTGCTGTGCTTCTTACTTCATGGTGATATTTCTTTGAGTCTCACTCCTGAAACTGGGAATCCCTTTTCCCCTTCAAGGCACATTAGCCATAATCTCCTCAGTTCTATTTTTTAAAAATTTTTACTTTCTTTTACTACTTAAAATTATTACTTCTCTGGTAGTAAAAGGAACATAAACTTAGTGCAAAGGAAATCAAAGCTGATTTATGCTTGTATAAACAGCCTGTATTTCTTCATGTACAGGTAAATGGAATTATAAAGACATTTGTGAATAAAATGTTGAGAAATGAGAGAGTTCACCAGTAACTCATTTACCGTGACAGGAGATGAATAGAGGTAATTTAGTCTCATAAAAGTAAAATTGGCTCATGTTTTACATGGGGGTGGGAAAAAGATTATTGTTTAGCATCTGGAAAGCACAGTGGAGCTGAGAATTGGCTATGGTGCTGAGGGGGTTTGACTGCCTGGCTCTGTAACCTTGGGTGAGTCATTTTGTGTGCCTGGTGTACATGCTGCTTCCTGTAAATACAGACCTAATTCTTGGCTAGTTTGTAGAGGGATTTGTTCTCCCCAAATGAAGCACCAGAAAATAGGACTCTCGTGTGATGCTGCTCTATTGCCACGTTTGAGTAAGAGTTTTTCCTCTTCTCCTTCTGTGTCTGATTATACTTGCTCCAAAAGTGTATTTCTGCCTTCACATCTTCTTAGGGACAGAGAGAGTGGAATGTAATCCTGAAAGGAAAGCAAATATCCTTTGGTTTTAAAGTTATATAATAGTAAGATAAAAAGATTAGGGCCCGTGGGACTAGGCATTATGAGACTTGGATGAATTCTGTCATCCTCTAAGGTACCTACCTCCTTGCACAAATAAGCTGGACTGAATGAAGTCTGCCTGGGAAGTTCTTTCCAGGATTTCCCTATTAAAAACACAAAGGGAAAAGGAGATTGAGTAAAACTATGCAAGAAAAAGATTGCCCTTGTTACTTGTGAAAGTATTGTGAAAGTCCCTGAGATAAAGGATGGTTGAGGCTGCTCTGTGGTGTGGGGTGACCAGTGGCTCTCCCTCAGGGTCTATAGGTAACCCAAAATGGGAGAGGCTTGCCAAGGATGAAGTGGATTGCAGGAAAAAAAAAAAAGTAAAGATATAAAGAATTTGCATAACTAACTTTGAAGAATTGTGTTCTGTCACTGTGGAACAGGAATACAAAAGTAGTGGTGTGTGTTGTAGTTTTGAAGGTGGAACAGAGAGAGAAGAGTTCTGAGGATAAACTGGATTGGCTCAAACATGGCCTCTGGCTTTGAAAGTTTCAAGAGGGTGCTTTATAAAAATCTACGGGATGAGCAAAAATGCATTGATTCCACAGTGTGGGTAATGCTTGTTTACTGGTGTGAATGGATTAAACCCCCCAAAATGTCTATTTTTGCCTAACCTGGCCACATTAAGCATTTTTAGCTCTTAAGAAAGCTAAGCAATGAGACTGGCTTATTTCTACTGGTGTTTTGTTTCATAAGAAGTGTTACCATCAGTCTTATTTGAAGCTGGGATATTTTAGTATGAAATGGACTTGCTAAACCTTACATTATCAGTAATTATTATACTGATTATGTTTCTCTTTTCATTTTTTGTGGTCTTTCTGGTTCTTCTGAGTGGTGATGATGTGCAGACTGGCCCTTCTTAATGAATTATTGACACATTATTTCTGGTAACTGCAGACAGTAAGATGACTTGTGCCTCTTTAAAACATTCCCCTAAATCACTCTGAAGATGCTGTTGTGTCAGTACTACTGTACATGCTACTTCTGTGCTTTTAATCAGCTCATCATGCTGCGGATCTGTGAAAAATGTTGTTTACAACAGTTTGGGGCTCTTGGCTAAATGCTACAAACAGCTTTGGCCTGGGACTTGCTGAAGTCCCCAGTGATCACTCTAGCCTGAGTGCTAATCCTTGTGCTTTGCAGCCTGGGCTTTGCCAGTGGGATTTAAACAAGCCTATTCAAATGTAGGAAGCTGTACAAATGCTCTGGGTAGGCAGGAAATATCTGTGTGAGTTCAGGGAAATCTCCATCTCTCCTAACCTTTAAAGGTCGGTGTACGTCTCCGGGTGATTTACTTGAAGAATGCCTCTAGATTCCCATCTCCCAGAGAAAGGACAGATCCACCGAGGGGTTCAAGGGAATGTGAAGTGTAGAAGCTAAGGAGAGAGCTTTGATAAGTTAGGAAAGGCAAGCTATGCACAAATAATTTAAACTTTTCCTGGTGTCAGAATTTAATCCCAGCCAGCAGCCAAGCCCCACACAACCACTTGCTCGCTCCTCCACCAGTAGGACTGGGAAGAGAATTGGAAAGGTAAAAGCCAGAAAACTCACGGGTTGATATAAAGACAGTTTAATAGGGAAAGCAAAAGCTGCACACACAAGCAAAGTGAAACAATGGATTAATTCACTGCTTACCATCCACATGGATCTGTTCAGCCATCTCCAGGAGATGGGTCCTTTCATGCCACCAGCACCCTCTTGTGCCATGGAGAAGCACAGAGATCATGGACACACCATGATGAGGGAGGGAAATTTTGGAGTTGTGAGAGGACAGGATGGCAGTCTGCAGTGCAGGGTCATTTTGCAGTGGTGATTTTTAAATTTTTTTTTTAATCCAGTTGTAGTTAATGTTTTCAATGGCCAACTCTTATGTTTGGCTTTCAACATCAGTGGCCCTGTAGATGCAGAACAAGCACGCTCCAGCTTCCTTGCTTACCATATCTGCTCTGTGTGCCTCAGCCCTGAAAAGGAGGTGCCATTTTTTGATTCTTGAACTGTTTGAACATGATAATTTTAGGTGCTCAGTCTGTGTGTGTGTGTGAGACACAGCTGTTCTCTCTGATTCCTTCTCCTCCTCCATTCTGAAGTACCTCATTGTTCTTTTGGTTCACCTTGCCCAGTGTAGTGGTTCCTGATTATGAACCATCTCCTTCTCCTCACCATCTTCCTTTCAAACAAATGCTGTCAGCAACTCATTTTGCCTTATTCTTTTCACTGCTAATCTCCCTACGCCCTTTTCATGCTTGAACAATTGCCCAGTGACTTAGATTTATCTTATCTTCTACTGTAAAAATTTTCAGGAAGAGAAGGTGTCTGTGTAACTTGCTTTACCTTTATGGCATTACAGAGTATAAATGGTTGTTATTAATAATGCATCTCAAAATGGTCTCTTATTGGACAAGTGTACTTTTATTTTAGCATATAATATTTATAACGTGCTTGTAAGTAGTCTACAGCATATTTTCTAAAATTAATGGAATCCCCCAAATGGGAAGTCACTACTGTGTCTGTTTGTTAAATTTTTGCTGAGAAATGGAAAGGGGCAGGACTTTGTATGCAAATTATGAAAGGTGGAGATTTGGCTTTACGTATGTTGGCAGCCAATGTTGGAAACAGACCACAACATGTGATACATTAAAATGTTTTAGAATGATAGAAAAAGAAAGCTTCAAATTTTGTTGAAGCTATTCATGTTAAGACATGCACACTTTAATTAAGGAAGCCAAACATCATCTGAATGGAAGGCACTGATTTGTTTTCACTGGAAAAACAAGCTCTGACAAGAAAATGGAGAGTGAGAATAAATTCAGAGATAGTGTTTATTGTTTAAGATAACCATGTTTGAGAAACAGATCATGTCTAGGGTATTAGAAACTAAAAGAAGGAAAAGAAGAGACATACATGTGTGCTGCCTTTTCCTCAAGCATTCCTTAGGCTGTATCCACTCCATAAATCTCCATGTAAAATTCTATGAAATTGTTTTCTTTGAATGAAAAATTGACTTCACTAAAATAGCTGTGCCACTGACTTAAATGGAGCTGGCTTTCTGGCTGTGTAAGATATTTTCAGGAAAAAATATGCTCACTAATGCAAGAAGTTTTGCCCAGTTAAGTCATGTTGGGGATACTGTGGATATAAAGGCAGAAGTTTTAGTGCCCCAAACAAGTTGTAATTGTGAGCAGCCAATAATTTTGTAGTTGGAAAATGTTCATACACTTCAGTGTGAAGCTGTTGCCTCTTCCTTTTTGCTTTGGAACAGAAAGAAATGAGAATTAGATACTGAGATCTATATTACACTCTATCAAATGCTGTGGCAGAAGTGGATAGTTGTAAGGTTTGCTTAGATCTGTAAATATATCTCTGTATAAGCCATGAATGGAGTCTACATGTACTCACACTTTTTCTTTTTTATTGAGAAATGTTCAGGTGTGGGATCAAAGTAAGACGTGGACAATTGTATTTTCCTGGACAAATGTGTTCCATTTTGGATATAAGAAAAAAAAAAATCACAAAATACTTCACTGATTATTTGGTCAGAGATAAGCATAAGACAGAAGCAGGATTATTTTTCTCTATAGCCTCAAGTTTCTGTAATTTAATGTAGTTTTTCAGAGTTTTGGAAGTGGTTGCAACTGGCTGCATTTGTAAATTTACTTTCTGCAGAGCTCTCAAGGTGGAAATGGTTATGGTGGCAGCCAAGGGCCCTTGCAGAAATTCCAGGAAGCACTCTTGGATTGCTCTGCACTGGTCTGGTCTTGCTGTGAAACCCTGGGGAGGCCTCCCAGGTAATTGCTTATTATGTATGTACGTCCTGCCTTGTCTTCTGCCCCTTGTTTGCATGCATGGGTATCAGGAGAGAGGTGATCAATAAGATAATAAACACCCTTTTTCCATCTCTGTCCCGTTGGACCATGAAGGTGTTTAATTAGTTTTCTATCTATCTGTATTCTTGCAATGACACTTACAGTGGAAAGCTGCTTCATGAAAAAAAGAGGAAATAACAAGTTCTTTAGGCTCTCAGGTTTTTCTAGCATCTTTCTTTTAAGCTCCCACTTTTTCATCTTCTAAGACTTCTCTTCCTTTGCTTTTTGCTCTTTTACTGGCACAGGTTGCACTGGAGCTAAACCACCAAAACAAGTTTCCTTGGCCATCCAAGCAGCGTCTGTGAGAAGTTGCTGTTCCTACTTTTAGGAATTTTTGTCCTGTGTTTTTCTACACTCTGAGACATGAGGATGGGAGTTTGGCACTGTGGAGAGGGCAGCACTCATTTGTTTCCAGCTTCCATGTGTGGTGATTGATTAATGCTCAGTTGATATTTTATTGTGAATCCTTGTTAACTGTTGATGAGGCAGATTTTGTTTGCTCTTAGGCAAGACTGTGTGGTCACCCTCAAACACAGGGATCGTGGTGATGAAGGCTGACTTTAAACTGTAACTAGCAGTAGAAAAAGCAATTTGCTGCTTAGTGTTAAAATAGTGACAGAAAATAAAGGAGCAATATTTCTTGGGCTGCAGTTGTAGATTAGGTGGTGGTGTATAAATTGCGATGACTGCACATGAAAAATAGATCTTTAGAATAAGTGAAAAATATGGTTTTAGAATGAGTTCTGTTTCTGCATATTTACCATGGCATTGTAGCTCAATATTTAAATGAATATTAAGTTTTGCCATGCGTGTTTTCTTTCATTGTGGTTTTTATTGTTGTTGTTCTTTCCAGAGGTTTTGTTTGTTGTGTTGGTGGTGTTTGTTCTTTTTAAACATGGAGCACATATGGTAGCACTGGGAAGCTAAATGCAGATGTCTGAGGAAAAGCATTTCAAACAAGAGAAGCTGGGAATTATATCAAACCCAAAAGCAGAATGGACAGAAAGAAATGGTAGCCAAATATTTAGCTGTAGCTAAAAGATAATAAAACTATAATAAAACCTCTTGTAAATGCAGCATTTGGTATAGTTTTGCTCATGCCTTGCTTTGTCCCTGCTATATAATTCTTTGCACTGTACTTTTGAAATAGAACATTGTAATATTTTAAATTGCAAATTGAGGGAACAGTATGAAGCTTGCGGATAGAGCTCTTTGCTGTCCAAAGTAACAATTTTTTTTTTCCCATAGGATTGAATATACAATTGTACATAGCAAATGTGAAAGCAGCAAGATTATGGGACTACTTTTATTCTGAGTTTTTTGAAGTTAAGGGGTTTGGCATGCTGCCTGTTCTATTCTGTGAGTATGGAGATGGATGTTAGGGCTGATTGTCATAGACATGGGAATAGCTGGGTTAGGGTATTATGTGGTGCCTTACTATGCCATGGTCTGTGTGATCCCTTGGATATGTGCTGATGAACTTTCTTAAAGTCACATAGCCTACCATTACTGTAGTATTGCTTTTTGAAGCATCAGCATCCTTTAACTATCCCTCACTGCTGAAATAAGCATCTTTGAGCTTTTCTCTCATTTGCATTACCAACCATAACTCCTCTCCGAGCTTCTGGAGTTCCAGCAAGTACCCTTGTCATAGGGTGGTGCTGCTTGGCAGATGAATCAAGGGCCAGAATGTGACACTATTTTAAAATCACACTGCCAGTTTTGCTTTTTTTCTTTAATAATAGCTCTGTGCTACTCTGATGGTGTGAAAGCAACACACAATTGCAGTGAAGAGATAAATGAGAGGAGTCTTATGTCCTGGTAAAAATGTCACTATAGGAATGGTAAAAGGCAAATCCTCCACAAGTTGTCCACAAAGTGTGCACAAAATTTAGAGAGTGTGTGAACGTTTTAGAGAGGCGCATCCAAAGGGAAGGTTTATTTGGGTGATTTTACTTACAGGGTGAATGAGAGCAGGTTCAGGTAGAGGAACAGATACCTGAGAAGTGAGGGTCAAAGTGCTGGCTTTTGAGACACTGTTGAATGCTAATGGCCTGCTGGGCTCCATCTGGATTCTGCATGTACGGGATTTGCTCCATCCCCCACTCTGTATGAATGAATGCATCCACCACTCTGCATGTATGAATGCATAAAACCAGGAGAGAGCAAAACCCTGTGGTTTCTCTCTTCTTGCAGTATTCAGACAGGAACTCTGAGTCTCAGTGACTATTTCCTGGGTTTGGCAGTTTGCTTTTTGATGCCTAATCTTTCCTTCTGCAGTTGACATCAACCACGACAGACTAATCCCAAGATTAAGGCAGATCAGATGAAGGACTGTTTCCATAGCAGATGCTGTCATGTGAGGGCTGAGCTCCTCTTGTGACAGAGCAAGGCCATAGGCCAATGCAGATGGTGGGGCAAATCCTGTTTGTCTTGACTAACTGTAAACTCTGTCGTAGTTCCTTTTTCCCCTGCAGAAAACAAACCCCACCAAGCATCCAATTAATGAGACTGAATTGGTTGAAATCCTAACCCAGGCTTGCTCTGACATCTCCTCTGAATAATGGTTTGAATTCTGAATAATCTCTTCATTAAGGTTTGCATTTTTGGCTTGTTTGAGTAGCATGTTTGACTTGTTGAGTGGCAGTTTGCATAGTCCTGGAGCCAGCTGCAGGAGGGGACGGTCTGCTCACTACCCCAAGGACTGCACTATGAAGCTGCACACTCAACTGTGCTGAAAAGAATCTAAGAGCTGCCCTCAAAAATTACTTATGGAGGTCTAACGAGTAAGTTCTTTGACAGAAATTGATACTACTGAGACTCTTCTGTAAAATCGCAGCAGTTTATTTTAATATCATCTTGCGATGAGGCTTTCTACTAAATGGAGAAAACAAGGTTATCTGTGAGGTGTAGCTGTTATTTCAATATTTAGATTGGAAAGCTTAATATCCTTCTGAAACAAAATATAGTTACAGTTCCTATGACAACTGTTTCTGTCTGCTCTGGAGCATGGGCTAATGACAGAATTTCATTACACGGTCATGTAACACGGGCACTGTGACAGCCTTGTCATCTCCACTCCTCAGTTTGCTCCTAAATGGCATTTAGCTGAAGCCCACTTGTGCTGTGCAGAACACAAATTGTAGTGACTGACCTTCGCTGTGCTTACTGCCTGCCGCCTCTGACTTCCCAGCTTCCCGCTCTTCACTAGTAAGCTCACTTTCTACCAAAATGCAGCTGGTATGCTGAATTTTATTGACAAAAAATTCTAGAAACTTACTTCAGTGGTAGAAATTATATACATTGACATTAATTAAGAATAGCATCTTAACAAGTACACAGAGTACTGATCTGCTGACAAACTTGTATTGCAGCCAAACCAGACTATTAAGCAGATTCCTGTAGTTCCTTCTGCAACACACTTCAGAAAAACTATAACAAGTTGAACAGATATATTAAAAGACTTTATTCACAATAGAGAAATTTTTACAAATATAAGTTCTTAAAAATTAAGCATCTTGATCTATTATGTATTCCATAATTTGTTTATATAAAGATGAAAAGACTAAATGGAATTATGTACAAATCAAAGCAATTTAAATACATGACAGAAATGGATATGTATGAAGTCACCATAGAAACAGTGAGCCATTGAGCATTGCAAAAATCTGTGTACAATCAACACATATGCAATACTTATCTCACAAACAATCAAAAATTATTTTTCCCCCCATGAAAAAATATGGGTGCCATTTAAACTGATCTACCTCTTATGACTTAACATATGCAGATTTAAATGTGTTATCATGCTACAGCAAAATGGAAGAATTATGGGCAGTGTGTTTATGCAAAGATAACGTGGCCATGTCCTTGTTGTCCCTATCTGTGTGTCTCCTTCCTCCCCCCCCAATAATGAGCAATTTCTTTTGCTCTTATCAGTGATTGGGAACACAAAGTGATCCTTACTAGCTACTTCCATGCAGCTAGTTAAGTGAATGGGAAATAAAATGCATATTATTTCAGCAATCTAACAAGCAATGGTAAGTGTGGACTGTTTCAAAATGACTGCTCTAACTTTGGTGTTTTGGGGTTATTTAAAAAAAAAAAGATAAATCAATATATTCTCAGTTTATGAAAATTTTTTCTTACAGTTGGCAGATCTACACGTTGTACAATCTTCTCGTCTACTTACATTAGTTTACAAAAAGTACAGTATAGTGCAGTTTGTACATACAACCTGAATACCAATACCAGTCACATCAAATTTGTGCTCTTTCAAATCATCATAACTCCCACACTGAAAAAAAATCATATGAAATGTCTGTATTACAAGGAAACAGTTGTGATACTTCTATTTAAGTATGTAAGACCCAATGCATACACAGTTGTGGGTTTGAAGCCTGCTTTTTGAAATGTGAAGGAGACCTATCTGGTTCTCTGCTGTTTCCTTTCAGCTCGTTAAGTACCAGCAAGATCACCAGAAACATCTGGGGGAAAACAAACTGTGGTTAAAAAAAACAGAGGTTTACAAAATGCACTTTTCAAAGACTGTTTTTGTCTGAGCTGTTGCAGTTATTTAGCTGAGAGGAGGCCTATAGCAGCACATGCATGTGGTAGGCAGCAGCAGCAGGTGACCTAATAAAGCTACCTAAGAAAAAAGTAATTATTATAATTTTTTTGGTTAAAGAGGGAAGAGATTTTCTTGTTTTGTTTTTATTCCACATCTATAATTTCTATGCGGTACTTCAGTGACTGGAAAAAAAAATCTCTCTTATAAATACCATTTCCAAAGAAATACAATGAATTATAGTCCTCCGACAATACAAATTCTGGAGCATCAAAATCAGCAGAATTTCTGCTTTTCAAAAGAGGAAATAGTGAAGACTTCATTCTTGCTTGGTTGGTTTCAGAAAACTACTGTGACATAAGGAAACCATACTTTAAAATAGAAAATAGTAATTGAAAAATAGGCAGTAAAGCAAAAAGTTTTGAGTCTATGCGCTGGCTCCATGGAGCAAGCTTTACCTGCAGCTGCACATCCATTTCTATCCCTTCTCCCAGTGCTGCGTGGCCCAGGCTCAGAAGGGTGATGGAAGGATCAGCATCACCTTGCCTTGCCCCCTACGTAAATGCCTTTGGCAGCTTATGTGGCACATGCCATCTTCTCTGTCTGCAGGGAAAGGAGAGAGGCAGTGCTGCCTGTAAAGACTCCAGAAGGTGAAGTCTACGGGTCAGCTTCCAGCTGCTATATATAAAAATGTAATTAGTAATTTTTCCTCCTGGCTTCTACCTAAGAAAATGTCCCTTGCAGACCTCTATTAGTATAGAAAAAATGTAACTGTAAAATGTAAATGTTACTGCCTAAACAATTGTGCTCCCTCAGCTATGCTTAGCAATGCTGGACATGTGAGCTATCTTACTAAATACCATTAAGTATTACTGATCGGAACCATATTTTTTTTTGCTGCAGTCAAATCAGGGAATTATGTGCTTTTTCAGAATGGGAAGCCAGGTGTTTCCTACCTGAAATGTATGAGAGTCATCCTGTCATTAAATGAAGACATAGGTAAACTTAAAAACCATGTAAACCACTTCAAACCAGACTTAAATAAAACCAGTGTGCCATTTCTTTTTCCCTTTGGTGATGCCACAGAGCAAAACATTTTTTGGTAAAGTTGTTACCTTTCTCAGTAAGCCAGGTCTCTGCCCTAGGGAGTAAATTTTAAGCACATTGCATTTCTGTTACTTAAGACAGTGCTGTCAGAAAGTTTTCATTCCATGCAGCGTAATTTCCTCTCTGAATAACTTATCTTCCTTTGAGGAGCCAAGTTTTCTTCAAGGCATCTGAGTATCTAGCTTTATTCATACAGATACGTTAGATTATTTAGTGACAAATAACTACCAAGTCTGGTGCCAAGTCTCAACCTACCTAAATGTTTGCAAAAGTCCTAGAGAAACAAACAAATTGTCTCTGATATAATTCTCAGCTTCCAGGAAAATGTCACTGAGTATTCTTTTGCCTTTTTGGCAACCAACCAAATGAAAGCTGCTGAACTTAATATACAAAGAAGGTTAATACTCCTCTTTTTAGTCAGAAATGACTCTTATTTTACTTCATAGTAGCTTGACTCAAGACGTAAGAATAACACCACTTAGAAAAGGGAGGAAACAATTTATTCTATTACAATATTCTAACCAAAACCTGAAAAACTAAGCTCTGCTAACTAATGTGCTAAATTCATAAAAACTAGTTTAATCTAACTTCAACATATACTGCAATTTCAGAGTTGTGTCTGCATGAGATGAAAATACCCCTGTGTAGACTTCATTGACAATGAAATACAGATACTTTACCAAGTAATAAGAGACCCGCATAAGAAGAGGCTGTCACAGTCACAATATTTGTCCTGGATGAAACACAAAACAAATTAACATAAAACAAAACAAAACAAAATTAAAAAAAAAAAAAGAAAGGAAAAAGCTCTTTATACTTAATTCAATATGGCTTTTTGCAACATGGCAAAATATTACAGCTTAAAGCATACATCTCCTCACAGAGGAGAAGAGAATTTTGCAGTCAAATTAAAAGCATAACAGGAAACGAGTAACATGCAGACCCTCTGCTCTTTTTGGCCAAGATGACACTGTAGCCTAACAGAACCTGTGGAGATGTACTATTTCTCTTCTAAGAAGTTATTCATCTGGATTGGAGGACTGAGGTTTTATCTTAATTATTTGGGTCCATTAATAAATATTTACTGTTAAAAAAAGACTGCAAAACACTTGATTTAAAAATTTAACTCGGGAATTTAAAACCAAATTATGTGCTCAAGTCCTGGAAAGAAATATAAGGAATGAAACAAAGGATAACTTAATCTTCATCTATTTCTGGTTTTCTTCTTTATTCCCATTATCTTTGTGAAGAACAGGGAGAGGATGAGCCTCTGTATTGAAGACCCAATGTTCAAATGGAAGAAGATCTTCTTCAGAAAACAGCAAATACAGGTACCTGGCAGGAAAAAAAGCAGGAAATGTGACCACATCTACAAGTGAAACTACAATAGTTTTCTGGAAAACATATGGTCTTTCATTTACTTGAGTATTAAATTTTCTGTTAAAATGGCCTGACTGCTTTTTTTTCTGGTCCCTGCAACTTTTTCTTGCACAGCAAAGGAAAACAAGTGAGGAAACCAAGACAAAACTTTGTTCATCTCATTAAAAACTTAGGACATGATGACAGAAAATGAAATCTTTTGGTTTTCTCTTTTAACAGGCCCTGCGACTTCTTTTTCTCTTTCTACAGTTTTCAAATGGAAAGTATGTAATACAAGCCTGATAAGTCTAGTCAATTTGTTTTATTAGTGTTGGCATATATAATTAGATCCTATCAAAGACAGGAGATGCAATTTCTCAAAGACTATCAAGTACTTTTATCAGAAGTAAAGAGAGTTTCCAAAAATCAGGGAACTTAGTTTATTGACATAGATGGGGAAAAAAAAAGGCAATTTGGCTTCCTGTCACCTAAAAAAAGCTATGCTATTCCACTCAGATTTTGTTATGTGAATGTCAAGGGTACTAAAGATAAATACTTATCTGTAAAGATGATACACAGAACTACTTCCCATTAATGAAAGTCAACTTTCTTAACTTACTTGAGTGTCTCTGAAAGAAAGAAACTTTGCTGCACATCATCATGGCTCTCATGATTGTTATAAACATCTCTAATGCCAGAATAGCCACCGTCTACTCTGCAGTGTTTTTCCAGTGCCTGAAGCAGGGGAAAAAAACCCAAAACAGTAGGATTAACAAAATGAATCATCTATCAATTTTTCTTTGTTTGACAATAAAACTAGCCAAAAACAATTATCACAATTTTTTTGGAAAAGAGATGAAAACTAGATAAAGCTCCAGATAGAAAAACCTCTTTTTTTAAAGACACATGCACATGTGTCTAATTTTACATTTAGGAAGAGAAGCAAAATGATAAATGAATAAAAAGTGAACACAAACCAGCTTTCAGAAGGAAAGATATAGGGGTATAAGGAGGTAAAGACATGGATTTCCACTTATTTTCTTTTCCCTCTTTTTAATAGGAGTAACAATATTCTTTCTCTGCCAAGCTTGTCTATCAGCCTTTAGAGATCATGTTACATATACCTTTCTTGGTCATATTTTAGTACTTAAAAATGATTGTGATAGAATTGAATACCATCCCAAAGATCAGTCTTTTCCTTACCACCTGCAAGTCCCTTCAAAACAAGGGAAGGCAACTCTCCATTTTTTATATAAGTTGTTTGGCTTCTCTTTGCAATTATTACATTTTTCAGTGGGAAACACTGATATTGGGCTGTGACTGAATTTCTGTACTGCAGTAGCTATGTTTTTCTTTGCTACCTTTCTGAAAAAGCTTTGTCTGTTACACAGGAGCAGATAGAAAGCCAGTATGTGGCTGGATTTAACATGCTTTAGCTATAACAACAACAACTGTGCTTTTCTCTAAATAGTTTCCAAACTCTGTATTCAATTAAAAGGTGTAAACCAGAT
This sequence comes from Pyrocephalus nanus, assembly GCA_038380795.1. Lineage (NCBI taxonomy): Eukaryota > Metazoa > Chordata > Aves > Passeriformes > Tyrannidae > Pyrocephalus > Pyrocephalus nanus. The sequence goes on from CM076260.1 coordinate 50,359,087, forward strand.
GACTGATGCCTATTTCACAATAACAAGGAGTACATGGGCGACCTAAAATTCCATTTCTTTTCTGCCCACAGGAATATCCTATATTTTGAAGGAGATTTATAATTTTGAAGGAGAAAAAGGATCAGATGAAGAGTGTTTACAGAAGGGCAAAAAATATGTGCCAGAACTGTAGAAGGTATATACAGTTAGACTATTTAACAAACTTTAACTTTATTTGAGACAGATGTTTGCATTAGAAAAGTTGAACCCATATGCCTATGTATGAGCCATCACTTCTTTAAATGTAGTGCTATCCAATACCTTATTTGAATATTAATTATCATTACTTTGTTTAAAAATATTAATTCTTTTTTTTCTTTATAAATGACCTATTTAACAAGGCCACAAATATTCTTAGCCTCTTAATTCTTCTCAGTCTGTTTTATAACTCTCTCATACCATGCAGTATAATGAAGGAGTTAGGAGAATCTGATTATATTTAAAACAAGTCATTACTCAAAGACAAATCCAGAAAATGGTATTTTACCGTAAATGATTTCTCATAATGAAAATGATGGTAAGGGTAGTGGATTACTACATTCACTCAGGACCACGCTACTCTGCAACTCGATGTTTGGTCTGGAACTGGTATTGGAGTAGCAACTTTCAGGCAGAAGTACCTCAGGCTTTATCCAACCCCCATCAAAGAGCCAGAAGATAACTACTTTCTGAAGTTACTGCTAATATCACTGCAGTGAGTACAAGATGTGTAGATTTTATTTAGGGAGAGATGCTGCATTTCAAAACACACATGGCAAAAAGCTATGAAAAGGCAGAAGGTATGTCTAAAACAGGCAGAATAAGCATTTTCTCAGGAAAGATGGGACTAAAAGTCACTAATAATTACTGAGGTATCCATCACCTTCACCTGCTTCAAAGACTGCTGGAGATCTGTGTTTTGCTGTGAGTAGATATCCTAAACGTCCTTGATTTTGCTGGAGTCCCTGTAGCTGTCTGCACACATTTAGCTTGCATGTCAGGCTCTTCCTAGTTTTCACTGGAGAGTATGCTGCCTATTGTATATTTAAAAGGGATTTTTCTCCAGGAGAGATCCTTTTAAAGTATAACAGCCTATCTGTCTTTTCTTATGTGTCTTTAGGTTCTTTAATTTTCCTGGATACTTTTACTAAGTGACAAATATTCTTAAGTTTAAACAAGTAATTTCCCCTGGCTGGTACTCCTTCCCTCTTGTCTACTTCAACCTGCAATGAATTCAAAATGCTGAATCTGTCTCCTGATTTTCAATGTCAAACACAAGATGGTGTTTTTCAAGGCACAGCAGAAGGAGAACTTGAAGGATAAGGTTATTATGCAAGGAAATAATCTCCATTATAAACAGGGCAAGGTAAAAGAAAAGCAAATTGCATTTGCTATTTATGTGCTCTTAGAGTCTTGTTTGAGTTCACTGTAGGGAGACACCATAAAGGTACCTGAACATACTGCTGTGATGTAAACCAGGGGGTTAACTTGCACCATGTCAGTTATCTGGTGGTATTTGCTTGGTGCAAACATGAAGCAAATATCCCTCAAAGCTCCTTTCCATGTAATTAAAGCACATTCACCAGCAGGATTAGTAGGGTGAAAAGACTTTTGGTCGCCAACCTCCTTTAACTGGCAGTGATGGACTTTTGTGCCCCTTACCTGCAGTTTCAGAATACAGTGATGCTCACAGTGACAGGGGGTAGTGGTGGGTGGGAAGAAACAATCAAACACATTTTAAATTAGCAGTTCTCAGAAAGCGAGGGTGGCTAAGATCAGTTATGCTAGAGTAATGGAAAACATCAAGCACAGTGAAAACTGGCTGACAGTCTCAAACAATCATAAAAGGGAAAAAAACAAAGGAAGTGCTACGAATTGAAAATATGTGCCACATTTATAATGCAGAAAGGGAGGCTTTCATGAGCTAAGCTGATAAAACCTTTCTGACTCAGTAACAGTGGATATTGCTGGTGGTCATAACTGCATTTTCTCCAGCTGCTGAAGTACATACAAAATGATCTTGGACTCAAAGCAGCAAAGGAAGTTTACAAAGTAAAGAGGGAGAGGCTATATCATATTTTTAGTCTACAGAAATTAGAGGACTTAATAGACTTGTCAAAGTTTAGAAGTCACGACTCTTGAGCAGCCTCCTTTTGTACTACAAGGGCAAGGGGAAAACAAACCTAATGATTTCTTATTGCCAGAGTAATAAGTTGAAAATGGACATGAAAAACCTGAAGAGCAGCTATTTTAGGGCAAAACCCAAATGGTCTGATTGTTCCCTCTTTTTTCTTGTTTCAATCTCAGGTTCTGGTTCGTGCAACAAAACTACCAACTACCTTCACTGACTGAGGACTTCCCCAAGAACAGAGAGGGTGAAGTGACATGCTCTCTGGGACAACAATAAGGAGTAAGAGGGAGCAGAATTTATGAAATAGTTGTGGTAAGCTATTATGAAGTGCTGGAACAAGAAATATTATCAGGTGGAGCTGTAGTACTATAAACATCAAGGGAGAAGAGGAAAGAAAAAAAGAGAAAAAATATTTTAAACCTTCAACTGTGATTGTATAACTTCTGTGAAGCTGTAAGATTTGTTTTTGTGAAACACACAACTGCACATTAGGACAGTGGAAGATGGGCCCCCTGCAGAATGGGACCAGCTGCATCTCCCACACACAAGCTGTAATCCATTATGTTAGAGCCAGATGAGAGTAACCACAAGAATGTTAAACAAGAAACACATGGGGAGTGCTAAGAAGGTAACCAAGTGTACAAACCTGAAAGAAACACAAACAAACTGAACCAACAGGATAAAGAATAATAATGAGGAAAACATTTCAATTGTTTATAACAATGTTATCAGTGTGGGCAGTAACAATGAGTCAGGAAAAAACGTCTCCTGGAGAAGGAACATTTGGCATTGCTGAAGCCTGGTGGGATAACTTCCATAAACAGCCATTGTAAATATGCCAATTATAATCTGCCTGGGAAGATTCCATTAATAAAATGTGTGCCTATGGGTGGTGTTACCAAAGAAGAAAGTAAGGGGACAGCCCTCTAAATTAGAGGTTTTAAAACAACAATTGCTTTGGAATCATTAACTTGGAAGCATATTGTTTCAGGACCACAGAGCCAATACCCTAGAGAGGCAGATATAATGCCCTAAATAACTACAGTCTACCTAGCTGAATAGAGTGCTCACTGCAGATACAGAATGACTGTGAATATTCAGACAAGAAGTTTGAGAATATAAGTACACTTAATGCTATTAGTCTTCTTTGCAAAGCAGATTTTGCCTTTAATTCTTAAAGAAAACTGATTACTGAGCTTGAAATGCCTTTTCTTCACAATGCTCAACAACATTTGCACAGCATTTTCAGTACATTCAGTATCTCACATGGTGAATACTGAATACATTTACAGATCTTGGTTGCTGTTGAGGGAGTTGGGTACATCGAGTCACAACCCAGTAAGAGCTCTCTAGTGGGGTCCCTCTGGGAACAAGTCTACATGTTCTAGCCTTAGTAAAGAGCAACTTTGTACAACTAGCAGTATAGGCCCCCCCAAGAAAGTTGTAATCATACACTCATACATTCCTAGAAGCAAGAGGTGTTGGGCACAGTGACAAAAAGGACATTTTTGAAATCCTGGAAAGCTATACCTCTGCATAAGGGAGCTTGCTGTGGAAAAAAAAAATGCATAGAGGTGTGGTTTTTTCCCCTTTTTTTAAAAATTTTTTCTTAAGGATACAGAGCCACAAAAATAATGTTCTTTAGCTTCCTATATTTCCTATCAGACTCATATAATTTGATATGGATAACATCAATGTGAGGAGAAAATAAGTGAACTCTATAAGTGTAATAGGGGCCCAAACCAGAGGATGAACCATGGTAAACCTAAAGGCTCTCATCCCTAGCAGTAAGAGTGATTAACCACTGAAATAAGGGAAACAATGGATTTGGCAAGCTAATTTTTGCCGTATGGACTAGCTGCCCTCTTGGAAGACTTGGGCTAGACAAATGCAAAGAGCTAGATTCAGCATTGCTGGTTAAAGATCAACTGCTAGTGGGACACAGAAATTTAAACATGATTGCTATCATTTATGAAGTTTTGTCCAGATGATCTATGCTTTTTGAAAGTCACACAGTTTTTAAATATTCATTACTATCTAGTACTTTATCCTGGCCCTCATCACCTTAATTAAAATCACCTTTGTAAAATTACTGTTGAAAACGTATTTCATAAAACTTATTTCCATGTTGAAGGCTTAAATCTGACATCTCTGCACTTTCCATTCACATGCAGCAATACTGAATATCTTGCACAGCACATCCAAATGTGACTCTAATCCTACAAGTATTTAAGGAGAAATCACAAGATATTTTTCTATCATGTAATACGAGCAGTATTTGCTATTTGTCAAAATGATCTTAGTTAATATATTAGTAAATGAATCTCTGGAAATTTGAATTGATATTATTGACTTAAAATAAATATTTACTCTCCAACTGCTAAACAATATCCAGATATCATTCAATAGCTCACTTACCAAGATATTAGGATTTAATATGAAAAAAATCCAATGGAATATTACCTCAACAGCTTCCCATCCCCACTGCCTGTACTTTGGATCATGAGTGAGCCGCCACATGTACATGTAGGTTTCTATTACTTCTGGTCGTAGGATGTAGTATTTTTCATTTTGTCTTGTAGCAATGGCCTCAACACCACCATCAAATCTGAAGGCTTCTGGTCCCAGTTTCATGCCTAGCCAATATAAAAACACAGGCTAAATCTAAATGCAAATTATGTAACATACCAAATTATGTTTTAAATTATGTAACATTTCAAATCAACTAGCCTTTCATGTGGCACAAATCCAAGTTGCCCAAAAGGTATATCATTCATGAAAGATACTTCCAGAACATCCTATTTTTAAGAGTTTGTAAGCAATTCAGGGTAGGAGAGAGCTGTTCTTCACCAATGCCTTAAACAGAGGTTACAGTTTGAACAGTGATGCTAACATTTGCATTCTGGAAGACTTCCTATAGCTAGCAACATGTGAAATCCTGCTTAAAAGATGAGCATATTTACTTTTCTATATCAAACTGGAAAATACACTCTGGGACCTGAAATACTGCCAGGGTTATTTCTATAAGAAGATGAAAGAATCCAAAGAAATTTCCTGCACAGGAATCCACTTTCTTTATGCAATTCTATTGTTTGTAGCATTGTATCAACAGGATTGAGTGTAAAATAGGTTTTTTGTGCATAAAATGTGATTAACAGCTACACTGATGCATAAATGAACAGGGTCCCTCTCTTATTTGTATTCAGCTATAGAGAAATCAGCATAGTGAAAAAAGCTGTCATGTTAATTCCTACAGTGAGGAGGCACAACTCAGGTGCACAGAAATTATTTATAAAACCGAGCATCCATTTTTAAAATTACTCTTAAAGCAGAGCAGCATTTGCTCAAAAAAGATGAATAGTTCTCACTCTGCTACAATTTTCACTCAGCATTATACAAAAATACCAATGGCTGCCTTCACAAAGTCAAGCTGTGAAGCTAAACTGTGCAATACAGTACTCACGTGTACGATCATAGGATTCATGGCAAGTCCTCGCAATTTCAGCACCAAGCTCGATGTGATGTCCTGTCTTGTCACTGGGTGCTCCATCTGCTCCGAGAGCAAACATGCCTCCAGCAAAACAAGTGAGATGTCCCATCTTGTGTTCAAGCAGTCCACCCTTCCACTCAGCGATGTACGTCAGCCCCCCGCTTGATTTTCGGATCAGATGGGCCTCTATGGCCTGCAAAAGTACATGATTTCAAAACAAAGGCACCGATTTGTAAAGTGTGAAGGACAAAGCTGTCTTGTATGTTGGCTATTTTTGCTCCTTACTGCCTTTGCTTATAAAATGAACTGGATAACATGAGCTAGCATAATCAGAGTACAGCCGAACCAATGCAGATTAGCATAAATCAGAAATAATGACTGATTTTGCTAAAACTTTGAACAATGTAAGTGGTACATCCTATAAAAATGTTGGAAAGACCTACAAAATACAATTAAATTTTTTAATTATTTTCTTTCCCTTTCTACTTCGAGCAGTTTCAGGTAATTTCATGTTTAATAGTGATTAGCCATCACTTGAGTTCTGTGTTTTCCATTTTAATTCTAACTTAAAGGATGTGCTTATCGATATAATTTCATGTAAACTGTATGCAGATATAACTCATATTCAAAACACTTGATTCAGTGTGTGCACTGAATGATGTTAGGCCTCTGAGTCTAGATGGCATTCCCAAAGTTCAGTGAGTTTCCCTCCCAGACTGAAATGGTCTATTTCATCAATAAAGAGTAGGGTCTCACTGAGATTTCTGGAAAAAAAAAATCTAAGCAGAATAAAAACATACAAATATAGAGAGAATTAGAAGTTGGTGATACTAGCAATGTATGGTAACTGATTACAAAATCCAGGAAAGCAACCTTCCCTTGTGGGAGGAACAGAATTAGAACAATAGAGGAGATGCAGAAGAGCACATTATTTAGAAGCCCACAAAGAAAGTAAGCTATTACTCTTTAAAGGGTAATAGAGAGGAGATAAAAAATGCTATCATACATTCAGTTATCCAGCAGTGCTCTGGTTGTTCTATTGAAATCATAAGATACAGAAACAGTACTCAACATGCCTTATGTAAAAGAAAAAAGCATTAATAAATATCAGTACAGACAATTATTAACAAAAACGCCCGGATTTTTTTGAAGTGTTATAAAGAGAAAGTAATTATTGTATTTACTTCTTCTTACTTAAACATTTGTGAAAGTTGTTTCTATAAGCACAAAAAAATCTTCTCTAAAATAGACACATCAGGAGAATAATTGTACAATTTTGACATACTATTTTTTTCTGCCAAGAATGTCACATTGAAAACTACACTTTGTTTTCCACTAAAATTAGTGCAAAGCACTTAGTAGGGATGTTTTCTGCCAAGATACAGGGCCACTATTAGCTCAGGAAACTCCTCTATCCCTTTTTTTCCTCCTTGATAGTATGTTTTCTAGTGCTAGGTACCTACTGGAAAGCATACCTAAATTTTAAGTCTCAGTAAATAATGAAGATTGCTGTACTTTAAACAAATCACACTTTAAACAAATCCTGCATAATTCAACCTTTAAAAAAAGGGATTATATGTGAAAGGGGAATGGTGAGAAACCACAACAATTTTGTGGGAAATAGCTTTAAGACTACTTAAACATTCTAAAAAATAAGCTACCTAAAACCAAGTTCAGAAAAAAAAAAAACACTTTAATTACGTTTAATTAAATTTTTCAGCGTGGTACGTCCCATCTCACTAAAACAACAATTTTGGCAACAGGTGATAACTGTACCGGTCATAGAATCATAGAATTAACCGGGTTGGAAGAGACCTTCGAGATCATCAAATCCAATCCTTGATCCAACCCCACTGTGATTACCAGATCATGGCACTCAGTGCCACATCCAGCCTCATCTTAAAAACCTCCAGGGACGGTGAATCCACCACCTCTCTGGGCAGGCCATTCCAATACCTGATCACTCTCTCTGTAAAGAACTTCTATCTAATGTCCAACCTAAACTGCCCCTGGCAGAGCTTAAGCCCGTGCCTTCTTGTCCTAGCTGTTAGCTGGGTCAGTTAGCTGTTGGGTTGGAATTTATTTAAAAAAGAAAAAATCATAAAAATAGACCGATGATTAAATTTACTTATATTGCATTTTTTAAAATAAAATAATTATTGCAAGAAAATAATTATTGCAAGACAGAAGTAACTGACAGAAATAAGGGCACTGATGCACTTTTGAACTATAGTAACTAGACTAGAGTTGATTCTTGTATTAAAATGGATTTTGTGATACCAATTAGTCATTTCAAGTTTTTCCCCCTCCTGGCTCAAGATTAAAGTTCAGGCTGAAAAAAGACAACTTCCACTTGAGAAATTTTAAAATTATTCTAACAAATGGGTGTTAAGAAACTAACAAATTGATGCTGATTGATGCCAAGAATGTCACAAAATAAAAATATATTTCCAATTTAAGTATTCATGTTTCGTTAAGCAAATGGGTCCTATTAAGAACTAGTACATATGTCTATTAAAAGTTATTTTATTATGTAACCATCTTACTTAAAGCTATTTTTATTAGGTAGCTATTTGATATATTACACACTCTCAGATTGCCTTGTCATACTTTGTACAATCATGGGTCCATGAGTGCTAGATTATACCTATACCAATGCATATGCCTTTATTAATGGCATGCTAGGTCACTAATCATTTTTACCTAGACATGAAACCTGAAGTTTAACAGTAGGATGGAAAGGTAGGGTTACATTCCCATAGGGAAATGCTACTTGGTATCTGAAGTGCTGTGAGTGTAGTTTTGGCAGGGAAATAAAGTGAGTAAAACAAGTTATTATAAAAGGACAATACATAGTATGGTGAAAAAGATCCACTCAAGTAAAAAGGTCTGTCTGGTATAATTAATTTTGCATTTCATACTTAAAATCACTTTCCTTTTGATATAATTATGTACTCATTCAAAGGGACACCTTTATTTGAATTGCAGCTCTATTACAAGTTGCTCCCCCCCACAAGTAATTTTGTCCTGAACTGTTTGCAGATCAGGTGGTGGGAAGGAGCACTCCTCCTATGAGGAAAGGCTGAGAGAATTTGGTTTGTTAAGCCAGGAAAAGAGAAGGCTTTGGGGTGACCTAATTGTGCCTTCCAGTACCTGAAGTGAGCTACAAGAAAGATGAAGAGAGACTATTCTTAAAAGCATGTAGTGTCAGCACAAGGGGGAATGGATTCAAAGCAAAAGAATCATAGAATCATAGAATCAACCAGGTTGGAAAAGACCTGTGAGATCATCAAGTCCAAGCCTTGATCCAGCACTGCTGTGGTTACTAGACCATGGCACTAAGTGCCACATCCAGTCTCTTCTTAAAAACCTCCAGGGATAGTGAATCCACCACCTCCTTGGGCAGCCCATTCTAATGCCTGACTACTCTGTCTGTAAAAAATTTCTTTCTAATATCCAACCTAAACTTTCCCTGGCAGAGCTTAAGCCCATGCCCTCTTGCCCTACTGCTGGTTGCTTGGGAGAAGAGACCGACACCCACTTGAATATAACCTCCTTCCAGGTACTTGTAGAAAGTGATGAGGTCTCCCCTGAGCCTCCTCTTCAACAGACTAAACAACCCCAGCTCCCTCAGCCTCTTCTCATAGGACTTGTGTTTGAGTCCCTTCACCAGCCTCATTGCTCTTCTCTGGACCTGCTCCAGCATCTCAATGTCTTTCCTGAACTGAGGGCCCCAGAACTGGACACAGCACTCCAGATGTGGCCTCACCAGTGCTGAGTACAGGGGAAGGATCACTTCCCTGCTCCTGCTGGCCACACTGTTCCTGATGCAGGCCAGGATGCCATTGGCCTTCTTGGCCACCTGGGCACACTGCTGGCTCATGTTCAGCCTCCTGTCAATCCAAACTCCCAGGTCCCTTTCTGCCTGGCTGCTCTCCAGCCACTCTGTGCCCAGCCTGTAGCGCTGCAGGGGGTTGTTGTGGCCAAAGTGCAGGACTCAGCACTTGGCCTTGTTGAACCTCATCCTGTTGGAATCAGCCCAACTCTCCAGTCTATCCAGGTCCCTCTGCAGAGCCCTCCTGTCTTCTGGCAGATCAGCTTGGTGTCATCCGCAAATTTGCTAATGGTGGACTCAATCCCCTCATCCAGATCATCAGTAAAGATATTAAATAGAACTGGGCCCAGCACTGATCCCTGGGGGACACCACTGGTGACCGGCCGCCAGCTGGATGGATCCCCATTCACCAGCACTCTCTGGGCCCGGCCCTCCAGCCAGTTCCTAACCCAGCACAGAGTGCCCCTGTCCAAGCCGTGGGCTGCCAGCTTTTCCAGGAGTATATTATGGGAGACTTTGCTGAAGTCCAGATAGACACATCCACAGCCTTCCCCTCATCCACCAGGTGGGTGACCTGATCATAAAAGGAGATCAGGTTGGTCAGACAGGACCTGCCCTTGCTAAACCTGTGCTGGCTGGATCTGATCCCTTGTCCATCCTGTAGGTGCTGTGTGATTGCACTCAGGATGATCTGCTCCATAACCTTGCCAAGCACTCAGGCTGACAGGCCTGGAGTTTCCTGGGTCCTCCTTGAAGCCCTTTTTGTAGATCGGCGTGACATTCCCCAACTTCCAATCATCTGGGACCTTCCCAGTGAGCTATGATTGTTGGTTAATGATGGAGAGGGGCTTGGGGAGCTCCTCTGCTGGCTCCCTCATCACCCTAGGATGGATCCCATCTGGTCCCATAGACTTGTGAGGATCCAGGTGGCTCAGCCAGTTGCTGTTTCCTCCTGGATCACAGCGAGGCTATTCGGCTTCCTGTCTCTGTCTACCAGTTCCAGAGGCCAGTTGTCCTGAGGGCAATCTGTCTTAGTGTTGGAAACTGAGGCAAAGGGCAAAAGAGATTAGGTTTAGATTAGATATTAGGAAAAAAATTATTTCCTGTGAGGGTAGTGAATTACTAGAACTTGTTGCCCTGAGAAGCTGTGGATGCCCCATCCCTGAAAGTGTTCAAAGCCAAGTTGGCTGGAGCTCTGAGCAGCCTGGTCTAGTGGAAGGTGTCCATGCCCATGGCATCAGGTTAGAACTGGATAATCTCTAAGGTCCCTTTCAACCCAAACCATTCTATGATATTTATTACTATAAAGATTATTATTTCTTCTCACTGTAATGAATATTCTCAATATAAACCAACATGCAATATCTGAAAATAATCAAAAAAGCTAAAATAAGGTGGTCTTTAGCTGAATATACATTACTGATAGATAATTGTTTTTTGGAGCTGGTACAATTTTTCTTTTAGGTAAATGGAAATTTAATTCCAGAATGTATTAAGGTAAGGCAGAGAGGCTGTGCAACATAAAAGTCTGGAAAGAGAAAAGGTGGCTACAAATGTATGTTGCCAAAGGCAGGAATACCAGACACTACCTGAGTACTACATGTGAGTGACCAAAAAAAAAATAAAAAATAGAGACAGCCTGACTTGAGACTGTAGTGGACAAAAAGAAGAGCAAGGAAGAAAAACTAAAGGTAAATAAATACTTTCTAGATATTTAAAGAAATAAATTTACTACATGTAAAGCTGATATGGCATTATGGAATACACTTCTTTGTCCTGTACTCACATATAGCTGTTAAGTTTTTAGAACCAGACTTACATTTACAGCTGATACAGTTCCTGGCAATTTTTCTTTCTGAGCTTTTACATAAGGCTCTGCTTACAGACCTTACTGCAGTAAAGCCTTTAGCCAAATTACTTTTTTCTCCATCTTGTGGGAAATTATTCCTTTGATACAACAACTTTATAAATGCTTTAGCATTCAATTAGAAACAATAATAGTCCCTTTTACAGTTTGAATTGCGGCTCAAGTGCTCCTTGTATTACTACTGGCATCTTTCTCATGAGTTTGCATGTTAAAATTATGCCCTTGCCTATCTGTCACAGTAAATGAGACATTAGGCATTGTTTCAACTATAGGGATTGCAAATTGCACGTTTGTGTAATCTTTGTTATTGACAGCACAAAAGAGAAACTCTTCAGCTTTTCCCAACCCGATTTGCATCCCCTCCTGCCTTCTTTGTTAAGGCAATGTTTTGTGTTCTCTTATCAGCCTGTTCCTTAACCTATACATTATACTGCCACTTCTTATCCTTGCACAGTTAAGTAGAACTGGACCCTCCTAGTAAATACCCATTTTCCTTCTTTTGGTTCTTCACTCCTTAAAGCTTTTCATACAGCTTAAATGATGTCCTCACCACCACCTTCCTCCATCCCTGACTTGATTTTGTCATCTGTAAGTCCTTTGTTTACCCATTTACCCTTTGATTTGTTTAGAATGAAACTGTATTGTTTGTAGGGAAACACAGACGGCACAGAACTAAACCATCTCACTGTTCAAATGAGTTAACCCCCCCCAATCAACAAGCTTATTTTTACATGTATTCTCTTGGTGGATTACACTGACAGGTAATAAAAAAACTAACAGAGATGCCTACAGAGCACAGATGGAGGCTTCTCAGGAAAAATGATCTGCACCTCAAGGTTGCTCAATTCAAAACAAACACAAAAACGTTAACTCTGCTAAAGGAGCAGAGATAAATTACAAACCTCAAGTTGCCATGTAATCCTGCAGTTCTACTACCTCTAGCACTTAGGCATTTTACCTCTCCTTTTACAGTAACTTCTAAATTATGATTAATGAATTTCAATGATTACTGCTGTTTTAACAAAAACCAGGTGTTTCATTTCCCACCTCAAGATGTCACTGTAGCTGGAGATAAAACTGCCCTGCAAGACAGTTACGTATTTCCATACCTTAATAAATTTGAAACTTCAAAAATATGATCCCAGTTCTAAATTTCAAGGGTTTATAATATTTGTTTGGGGGATAATTACAACTCTGTAGGCGTCTTCATAATAAAGCACTATAAATTATCGCAGTTCAAACTTTTAATATATTTTTCTTCCCCTAGGACTTCTCATAAAAAGTATTTTGATGATCTGAAGCAACAATGAGGATGAAACAGAATTCTACCATGTGATATTTCCAATAATTCATAGATGTATAATGTCAATTGTGTATTTATTTTAATATTTACAGCTTGCACCAATACATTTTATTGCTTTGAAACAGCACACAGCAGGCAGGTAAGCTTTTCATGCAGTGCATTTCTAAGTCAAGCCGACAATTTACTTTTGTCTGAAAATCATTATTTTTTTCCCTCTATAGATCTATTAGTGTCTCTAAGAGCACCAGTGCTCTAGCACTAAATGTACTTAATGGTGTCTGTTACCAGAAGGCTAAATTTATTCATATTCTTAAAACAGTATTAACAGTCTGGCAAGAATCGAATCAAGCCACTCTCAGAATATTACATTATGCATTTTCTGAATATTCTAGAATAAGTATTTGTTGCTCCTGATAAGCTTTTTTTTTGTCATCAGAAAAAGAAGGGAAAATAGCATGAGTAGTAAAGACACGGCTGCTGTGACAACAAGACCAAGGTCAAAAGCAAAAACCAGACAATTTCTCTCTGGACTTTTATAGTTAAAATCCTCCTTAAAGACTTCTATCAACATTATACAGCTCGCTGCTTCTCCTGACAGTCCATAAATAAGCAAAAATTCGAATAAATACCTTCTATAGTCTAAAACATAAGGCATTGTGCAGTTATAAGTAAACTATAAACAATTAAAAAAATCTGCAGAAGCCTGTCTTTAGTCTTGATGCTTTCTGTAAGCAGTTGTAGAGAGCCTCAAAACTCTTGTTAAGAGGGGAAATATAGTGAAGAGAATAACAAGGAGCAGTGAGTCCTCTGGACATTCTCCTCTGCTAAGTATAATGAATCTACATAATACAGCTATACTATCGCTATGTGCAGAACACCAATGCATCTGGGTGATAAATATTTTAAACACGGCTGCTGACAAAATGTAAATAAACTGCCTGTTTATTAATTTTAACACGTTTAAAGTTACAGACAATGCCTCCCCACTGCTACCTCAAAAAAAAAACCAAAAGAAACCCAAAACAAACTATGCAGTGAGACTGCTGGGTCCCCTGTTTCATTCTAGGGGCTCCTGTTGCACCACCCTATGTGCCCTGTTTATGCATTTTCTTCAATGCCAAGAAGTGCTCAAGTGTTGAATGTCCAGTTCATTAAAATACTTTCCCCTTTACCCAGTATGACAAACTGTTATGAGTTGTTGCAGTTCTGTCACGGTTCACATCAGTTATGTAGTTTTTATAGAAGATCACTACAATCACAAAGCAAACCACTTCAAGCAAATTAATGGAAACTGCAATCAGCACAGACCAGCCACCAGACTGCCACCACAATTAAACAGACCCTCATGAAACTCCGGAGATAAAAAGGACCTTTCTGTCAGCATCACATGTTCAGTTTGCTAACAACACTTTGCTCTCTCCCTTGTTTCAATGAGAAAGGAATCTACATGGATTTGTTTTATTTATCTAGAAGGCTGAAATCAACAGCTCTGAAAAATGTTCATTACTTAATGCTGACAATTAAATCTATCTCCAAAAAACTTGAAACAAAGTCAAAGCTTCCTCTGATAGTGTACAAACTGAGTATATCAAAGTTAGTCTCCAAACTTAGCAGTGTGCAAGAAAAATTATAAAAAATTAAAAGTGATTCTATATATTTTCTGTCTAAATTCTCAAAATCCTGAGGCAAAAAATTACTTTTCTGCCTTTTGATACCCACTGAAGTTTACTGCATTCCTTAATCATGCAACCCAGCCAAGCAGCAAGCTGACTTTCAGGAATGCTGTTGAAATCTGGCAGGGTGGCTGTGGCACTGCTGTGGCACCACCGATTCTTCTTTTGGCCATTTCCATTGTTTCTACTTCCACGTGCTATGTTCTCCAGAGATCACTAGTTTTCTTGTTATTACCTTCTGAGCAGTTACTCTGCAGTCAGAGAAAGTAAACAACCTAAATGTCTAAAAGTAAACTACCCTGACTCACGGTAAAACTGCAGAGACCATCTCCTTCACCTTACTGGCACCACAGGGCCACCCTGGGCTGCACTGAACTGGGAAGTGCTTGTGAGGCATTCTCCCTTTTCCTGTGAAGTTCTTCTAGGATGAGTTTCCATTCTCTTTACAACCTTTAGATATGTCATTTCTCTAGAAATACACTGAGAAGGGGATGAAGGCAGCATCAGAGAGAGAGAGAATAAATATATAAGCTGCAGAAAGATTGCAGCAATGGCCATAAATAGATGTAATGAGAAAACTGGGAAAAGATACTAGACCAGTTCAGACATCAAATGTGAGACAAACTATATACAGGAGTAGTGGAAAAATATCCCTTCAACTTAGAAAATGAGGGCTGACACATTCAAGAGGGGAGGATTTGATGCAGTTGCTTATGGTGCTGCTGTTGCCAGACTAGATATAATTCAACCCACAAGGGTCCATTTTTGGTCTAAATTGTCATGTTCTCTTATTAAACTTGATTGTGGCTTTGAGGTCAGTTTTTTAACTGAGAAGAATGGGATGATTCTCGTCCTGGATACTTGCAAAGACTCATAGATTATTCTGTTGGCAGTTATATCCTCAAAATATGGCTAAAAGCTGAACCCACCTTTGTTCTGTAACTAAATGTTGCATTCTATCCATTGAAATCCATTCAAGAAGATCTCTTACTTCATGTATTATGTGAAACAGGACATTATATGTATTGCTTTTCAAAAGAGAAAAAACAACTTACTTTAAAAATGTATTCACTTGTCTTTTTGTGTGAATTCTAGAGCTTATGAACCCCTCTGATGGCCTTATATATTCATACTAAGCTCTGGTATTCAAAACAAGACTACCTCTGTCCCTCTTCCTATTAGAAATAAACACTTCATTAAATGGTTTCAGCCAAATATGCATCTTATTCATGGCAAGTAGAAGAAGTTTTTAAATTTAGTTTGACATCTTAGTTATTGCTTTTAACTTAAGCCATTATACAATCTATAGGTGATACAGAAATTCTAATACAAAGAACTCTTTTTTAAAATATGGTTTGCAGAACAATGTGAGAAATAATCCCAAAGCTTTATCTAAATAAATTTTAGCTTTTCACAGTGAACTGTATCACTCACCATATATTTTCATTTGTGGTTTCTGGATAGCAGATGATATTGAATTAGGCATCGAACCCTCACATCACTCTTTCAGAGTCTGGTGGGTATGTGCTGGAGTGAATGGCCAGGAGTAATCACGCCGTTCCCTTTGGCATAGTCTTAAAAAGATTCTGAAAGCGTCAGGGGAAATCTATCTAAGAAAATATGAAGCAGATTCAAAATGCCCAAACCGTGTAGGCTTAGTCTTAAAGAAAGACTGCAGCTTGTGCAGACCCTCAAATTAGCTTTAATTTAGATAAGTAATGGATCGATAGCAATAAAGCCAATATCAGAATGGATTTCAAGTCAGGCTTGTTGCTCCAGGGAAGAACCTGGCATCTCAGTAGGGCACAAACATTCTGCAGTTTCTGTGAGACTGCAACTTTGCCTCCGCTTTTGGAACAAGCTATGCTACAACATTAAGCTGCAACTCCTAATGCTGCATGTAGATTTTCAGCTTTGGTATAGATGTACCTTGGTACAGAAAAGAAGTGGCATTCAGCCAGCAGCAAGGAAATATAGCTCATCTTTATAGTGTTCTCTTGGCCCTCTCAAACAATAATACATGATGCTTGGACTTCTTCAGAGCTAGTACTACTAAAAAATATTAAGAAAATAGGTACTTTGAATAGTCATATACAACAGAGCTCAGATCCTGTCATTGATATTGTCACATTTGGTGATGCTGCTGACCAGGGAACTCTGCCTCTCCACCTCAAACTCAAGCAGGGAGAACTGCTGGGTAATTCTGTAGTGTGGTGGCCATCAGCACTTCTGCTTCCCACTGGGACCTCAGGATGCCTGTGATAACTTCTATACCCAAGGAGGTTGTTATCCTAGTATAGCTAAGGTGTGAGTTTAAAGATAGGCATGTTCCTGCACTCTGCACAGACACACATCAGAGTGCTCCTGGCCCTCTTCTCCAATGACCAGCCAAAACCTGGCAGTTTTCCAGCTTATGGATGGCTCGGGCTGACTCAGGAGAGATACAGGCATGCTGCCACCTTGCAGCTGGCATGGGATGCAGACATGCTCGTGTGGTGTAACGCAAGACAGACTTCCTCATGTACCTCACTCCAGCAGTGCTCACAACAGGGGAAGGTGAAGTTCCACCTTAGTAGAAGCAACCCCACAGTGGCTACTGAGGCATTGGGCTCTCTTGGACTCTGTTGACAGCTAGGATCAATGTGCCCCTGCTCCTCCCCCGCAGGATGGGGGGCAGTGCACTCAGGGTTCTGCCAACAGGGGTGATGGTCACAACACATTTGGGACAGTCTACCTGCAGTTGGTTCCAGAATAGCTGTACAAACAAAACCACATTTTTTTTTTACCGTATGCATTTGTGCAGTAGCACTTACATAGCAATGTATGTGGGAGAATGTATTCAAAAAGAAAACCTGATGTTATTAAGCCAACGGAAGCAGAAGGCTAGAAGCAGCTTTGAGGTGCTTCAAAATGCCTTCCATGCTAAGATGAATTGATACTGTATTATCAGACACTTTGTTCTCTCTGTTTGGCTGCCAACCCGATGGCTGAGCTATTTACAGTAGCACTGTTCTTATGCTATAGCCTCAAATGCACTCAAACCTAATTTAAAATCCACCTTTTGCTCTGAAGCTGAAACCATATTAGCAGGGAAAATGAGGCTGACTGCATCCAAATCTGCACTTACAAAATTAAAGGCAAGATTTTCATAGCAGGGGATAGATACTTGGTCGTCAAATTTACTACCACCAGAGATCATACCCTCCCTCAAATCATCACATATAACTTTCTAATGAAAAAAAAAAAAAAAGATAGTTGCAATAAGTCAGAGTTGTATTTTTTAATGTCACCACTTTTTGTGTACTGGAAGTAAAAAGAGACTTATAACTTCCCTAGGGACAGTGCATTTCCAGATATATGAAAGAATAAGCAGATATTGCTTAGCATCTTGAAGCCTTGTCTGTAGAGGCACTGTACATAGATACAGTTAATAAGAGATAAAAGTCCTGGCCCTAGACAGCTTCCAGTCAAAACAGATGAAAGGAAAAAGGGGGAAAAAACAACTAATATTATCTCTTTTATATATATATATGAAAGCAAAGAACCAAGAAAATAGGTCATTTGCCCAAGACTGGAAGGAAAGCCTGTAAATATGAATTTAAACTTAGTATTTCTCAAGTCTCAGTCTGGTGTCACAAACCCATTATTTCTCCCAAAACAGCATATTAAGGAAATACTATCAATAACAAAGCAAACTGCAGACCAGCAGGACCATAAATAAAATACCACATAGAAATGTAAGCATGAACAATTCTGATTTTTGAAAACTTTCTCTTGTGTCCAATTTGTCTGTTTCACAGAAGCTGGCTAATATATGCTTTTGCACCAAAAGGTAATTGTGCGACAGAGCCCCTATTTTCATTTATACTTATCTACCATAATACATTGATCCATTTGTGGACCACAATCAAAACACTTTTCATGGCTGAAATGTGAGACTGAAAAACAAGAGAGGAATTCCCTCCTGGATATAAGGGAAAAGGACCACAGTAATACATATTTAGAGAAGATTGAGGAAAAACAATTGAATGTCTATGTGGGAGCTACCTGTAGATGCATCTTTTGCTGCTTATTTTATACTTTTCTTCTCCAGAGAAAACTGACTATATTGCAGTTGAAAAAAAATAGTTATTCATAAAGATTCTCCACTTTCCCACAGTATCTGTATTCCTCTAGCACTTCTATTTGAAGGAGTCTTTTTACAACAGAAACTAATTCTTTAAAATAACACCCTGTGGTGGCAAATACATAAATCTCTCACATTGTCCCCAGAGCCTGTCTCTTTAGAATTATAATAGATTAGATTATTATAGAAAGGAAGATTTAAATATCTTATTTACCTGAACAGCATCATAATACATTTTCTTGCCGTCTTCATCTGTTTTGTCTGACATCAGCCATGCCTTGAGCAGATATTCATAAAAGCTATCCCCAAGCCCTCCAATGGAGACATGATCTTAATAGGGAAGAAAGAGATTGAACAGCAATTTCATCTTCAGCCCAGGCAATAAAATACAATTACAGTATGAAATAGTGTATTTGATGATCTCTTTCTACAACATCTTCAGTAAACATAAGCCTGGAACCTCAGGAAAAACTTTACCGGTATAAGCAGAGAATTATTTATTTAATTTCTAAATTTTTAATCTAGCTAAAGCACCATAGTTATTTAATATCCACAACATGCCTTAGGAGTTCATGGCAAAGAAGAAAGAATTTATATGTGTTAGTTCTAATTCATGTAGTTTATCCTATACAAAAATGTGTTAAACTAAGGTATTTTTTTATTCTAAAAAGGGAAAAAAGTAGAAAGTGCTCTCTAATTTGATAAAGGCTTTCCCTTCTTAATGTGCAGGCATTGTTTTTATTTGCTCTTTTATTCATTAACTTTCCATTTAAGTCACTTCATAAAAAAGGCTTTTAGCTCCTTACTGCAGAGTTGAATTTCAGGTTATTTAGTGGTATTTCAAAACACTGAGCCATAAGTTTAAAAATAATACTACATTTTTGAACATCTGACTGCTCTCACAACTCAGCACTGGCTCTGGAAGGAAAAAAAAAGACTTTTCCACACCAACAGAAGATTATTGCTGTGACACTGCATTATTCTGCCCTATGCTTACTATGTGAAATGATCTGGTACTACAGATGCTGTGATTATTCAACTGAACAATTTAGGATGTGACTCCGCAAACACTAACACCACACAAGTCAGACATTCCACATCAGTTGCACCAGTGATGGGAAAGTTAGTGATGCTCTCAGCTGCTTGTATAAGGTTGCACCCACTTGCTGTGCAGGAGCCTAAGAGGTTCTTGGCAAAATTTTAATGGGCTATCATGATTTCAGCATAGATCCCCTTAATACAGGAAATACTACTACTATATACACATATGTAAAGTGTTTCTCTAAGCTCCATTAAACTAAGGACAGTAGCTAGAGGTTTTCTTCTAAAACTTGGTGCTGCCTGGTAAAATCAAGTGATTTGGCAATGCTTGAGTCTTCAGTGAAAGGATGTCAAAATGCTTTACCAGGACTATTCATTTATAACTCAATTTTGCAGCAAGAAAGGTATCCACTAACTCCACCCAAGACATCCAGGATGTAGATGTAGTTACATAATCATGCAGCAAGTCCACGAGTCATTACCATAAAATCCTGGGCATGAGAAAAGCAAAATCAACCCTCATGAGATAATCCAGGCTCATAAAGTGAGATGCAGAAGGGTTAGTGGTACTGAGATAATTTTTCCTGACACCTAAGTCTCATTTTAGCTTCAAAGTTATGCCCCTATTGGAAGAATTCAAAAGAACAGAGAGAATATATTTCTAAACTCCTTTGTACCTTTCTCTTCATGGAAAGCCTTCTGTCACCTTCCAAACAGGTTGCAAATACATGCAAACATAGAAGTTATATATTTTTCTATTCAAACTTTACAAACAGTGTTCTTTTCCTCCACTAGCCTGTGATATGCAAAAAATAATGTAGCTTTCTGAACGTATCCTGTGCCTACCAAATACATTGTACCATCAAACCTGGGTTTTAAATGGGTTTTAAATATTTTTTCCCCTCCCTACTCTTTTGAATGAGATATATTAAACTTCTGGAAAGACTACAATATTTTTTTAATTAAATGTTCATGGTCCAAAAGGAAAAGAGGCTTCTTAAAACA
The DNA here is from genome assembly GCA_038380795.1 of Pyrocephalus nanus. NCBI lineage: Eukaryota > Metazoa > Chordata > Aves > Passeriformes > Tyrannidae > Pyrocephalus > Pyrocephalus nanus. Next base: position 50,379,576 of record CM076260.1, read on the forward strand.
TGGGAATATTTCCTATGATCAAAGGCTGATCTTTGAACAGCAGCATTTAAATGACCTTTGCAGTTTCCTAAATAAATTACCATAGAAACCTCTGACATTTGCAAACTAAATAGCACAAGCACAGTTTCATCAATAATAAGCCCTGTTATTATATACATTATTGCAGTAGACAAATCCAATTGACGCATGCTGCAGCAAATCACTGTCAGTTTACTGTCAAAATAACAAGGGCTAAATGAATTTACAGGAACAGTGGCAGAGATCCAGCAGTGGCTTCCAGTTATGGCACTGCTGGAGAAGAAATGTTCAGAAACCATTCCTCCCTCCCCACTTGATGTTTGAGAGAAAATACTTCTGTCTTATGCCAATTAAGGGTATAAAGGGGTTGTTTGTTTTTTTCCTTCTGTTGTAATAAACTGAAAACAGCCTTGAGAAAAGCAATCTCAAATAAAACATCTTTCGAGTCTCACATACTGATCTTGTCTATGGGAAAAAATGTCAATGTCTGCGAATGAAGGCAACCGATATGGAAGAGATGAGACATTTGTTTTTGCTAGTTCAGCATGCTATGGATAGACCTGCATCAACATCTGTGTTCATCATTTGCATGCACAAGAAGCTAGTTATTTGTCTATACTACATCCTATTGGAAAGCAAAGGTAGCATAAGCTATAAATTTCCCTGTGCACACCAACATTCATGTGAATGAGGAGTGTATAAGATGCAGTTATATTAAAAATGCAGAAATGGCAAAGTTCGTAAGGCAAAGTAAGCGTATAAGGCAGAGCCACTAAGTGCCTCGGCCACAAGAAAGATCTGCTCTCATGCAGCTCACCAAAAAGCTGACAGAAGCCAAGGAAGGAATTAACTGGACCTGGCTCACAGGTGCAGTTGTTCTCTGCCCTTCTCTGCAACCTGCCGAGGTCCTTCTGAAGGGGTGGGCCACTCCTCCCAGCTTTGTGTCATCACAAACTTCCTGAGGAGGCATTCACATCTTCATCCAAGTCATTCATTGATGAGTAAGGTAAGCAATACTGGGACCAATAGTGAACCTTAGGGGACACCACTACAGACAGGCCTCCAGCTAGACCCTGTGCCACTGATTACAACCCTCTGGGTTCTGTTTTTCAGCTAGTTCTCAATCCACCTCACTGTTCACTTATCCAGTCCACACTTCCTGAGTTTGTGTATGAGGATGCTGTGAGAGACAGTGTCAAAAGCCTTGCTGAATTTGAAGTAGACAGTATCCACTGCTCTCCCCTCATCCATCCAGGTAGTTGTTTCATTGAAGAAGGAAATCAGGTTGGGCAAGCATGATTTGTCTTTACTGAATCCATGCTGACTACTCCTGATCACTTTCTTGTTATATCCATGGGTAGTGATGGCCTCCAAAATGAGGTGCTCCATCAGCTCTCCAGGGATTGAGGTGAGGCTGACTGGCCAGTAGTTCTCTGAATCCTCTTTCTTGCCCTTTTTGAAGTCCTCAGGCACCTCTCCTAAACTCCATGACCTTTCAAAGAGTGGCCTCGCTATGGTGTCTGTCAGCTCTCTCAGCACTCATGGATGCATCCCATCAGGGCCTATGGACTTGTGGATGTAAAGTTTGCCTAGGTGCGGCCTTCCTTGTCTCATTTTTACTTACTCTGACAACTCCCTATATTCATTCCAAATGGCCTGACCCTGTTCCATCTCCTGTCTATTTCCTGCTTATGCCTGAGCAATGACAGGAGTTCCTTGTTCATCCATGCAAGTCTCCTGCCTCCTTTGGCCCATTTCTTGCTCATCAGGATGCATCATTCTAGAGCCTGGAGGAAGTGATCCTTGAATACCAACCAGGTCTCTTGGAATCCTCTTCCTGGAAGGACCTGTTCCCATGGAATTTTTCGAAGAATATCCATAAAGAGGACAAAGTTAGTTTGTTGTAGTATATATGAGGACGGCCATAATAATAAAACTGGGCACTAGATGATGATGGCCTAAATTCAGCTTTTATTCTCTTCATCTAGAATATTACATTGTCTTCACACAGCTGCACTCACACACTGTCCCCCAGAATCTTACATACTAACACTATTCTTAGATCTATTATCTATATTTACCACTAGCCTTCACATATGATTGGACGTTCACCTCCTATTTACATTCTTTTCCATGCTGCTAGGCACTGCATGGCCTTGCTGCATCCTCTGACATTAGTTCTCCTGAAATTCCTGGTTACAATCTTACTTGCTGCCCTCCTGTTTCCTCCTCGCCTGATACTGAACTCCACAGTCTCATGGTCACTACAGCCAGGGCTGCCCCCAACCTTCACATCTCTAACAAGGCCTTCCCTATTTGTCAGTATGAGGTTACCCAGCACACCATTCCATGTAGGATCCTCCACTACCTGTGCCAGGAAGTTGTCATCAGTGCTCTTCAGGAACCTCCTAGACTGTTTGTGCTTCACTGTGTTGCTTCTCCAGCAGATGTTAGGGTGGTTAAAAGCCCCCCCCGAGAGTCAGTGTCTGCGACTTGGAAGGTGCTTCAAGGTGCCTGTAGAAAGCCTCATCCACTTCCTCCTCCTGATCAGGTCTCATTAGCAAACATCCACAACAGTGTCATCCTTGCTTGTCTGCCATTTTATTCTAACCCTAAGCTCTCGACTCACTCATCATCTACCCCAGGACAGAGCTTGGTACGTTCCAAGTGTTGCTCACATAGAGGGCAACTCCACTACCATGCCTTCCCGGTCTGTCTTTCCTAAACAGTGTGTAGCCCTGCACAACAGCATTCCAGTCATGCAAACTATCCCACCATATCTCTGTAATCGCAGTGAGGTCAAAGTCCTATGACTGCACACAGATCTCCAGTTCCTCCTGTTCCCTATACTGCATGCACTGGTGTGCAGGCACTTTATAGAACGTATTTGATTGCATGAATATCCCAGTAGGGGTGCAAAGAGATGCCCCAAAGTCCTGCCTTATGGTTACACCTTTGGCTGCGTGTACTTGCTGGAGGTATCCCCTCTTAAACCTTGTTTTGCTACTTGGGTCGTTGCTATAGTTCTTCCCTTCCCACACTTTACCTCTCTTGAGCCTGGCTATTCCCCTTCCCCCTTCAAATCAGCTTAAAAATCCTTAAAAACAAACCCTGGTAACTCTTGAGCTAAGATCCTTTTCCCCCTTTGAGACAAGTGGGCCCCATTTGTTACCAGAAGGCTTGGTGTCATATGATCCATGATCAAAACCCCCAAAATTCAACTGTTAACACCAGTCTGAAAGCCAGGTATTCATCTGCATGATTTTCCTGTTCTTTGCCCCACCATTCCCTGCATCTGGTAGGACAGAAGAGAATATGACTTGTGCTCCATATTGCTTGATCAGTTGTTCCAAGGCCCTGAGGTCCCTTCTTGATTGTCCGCAGCCTTCTTGCTGGGAACTTTGCCACTACCCACCTGGAAAACCAGTAGCAGGTAATAATCAGTGGGCCACAGCAGGTTGGGAAGTTTCTTGGTGATGCTCCTTACCTAAGCCCCAAGAAGGCAACACATCTCTCTATAGCTTGGGTCCAGTCAGCATATTAGGCCTTCCAATCCTCTCAAATGGGAAAAAATTACCCTTTTTTTTTTTTTCTTAATTGAGATCATGATGCAGTGGTAAGTTGCCCTGCCCTAGGTGACCCCTCCAACCCAGATAGGCCTTCATCCACATTCTTATTTCCTTGGTCCTCAGATTCCAGGGCCCCAGAGTTATTTTATGAAGGCACCTGGGGAAGTGAGGTATGTCAGGAGGGGAGATTTGCCTGCCACCATGAGCACAAACTTATTTCCACTCCCCTCCATCTCTAAGGCCCACTCCTTCTGCCTGGTGGTGAGAGTAGGGGATCCACTGCTTCTTGTGAAGTGCATCTTTGCCTTCTAATTTTGGTGTCTTCAGCAATGGTTCCAAGGGGATTAATGCCATGACACAGTTGTGTTTAGTTTGCTTCCTCAAACAAGCTGTTGGCATTAAATATCAACAGAAATCACAGCTGGTACTAATTGGGAAGACTTGTCTTACTGCTTTTTTTTTCTTCAGTGGACCCAAACCACTCTAAAAATATGGAATTTGATTCAGATGAGCTGATAATGTTTCCTTAACCAGCTACTAAAGAGAGCACTTTAGATAAGAGACTTATGTAGTCTACCAAATCCTTTCCAAAATCATACATATTCAAACATTTCCCTGCTTGCACAATCCATACTGGAAGATCAGAAAAAGTACATTAAAATACAGCAAGTAGAATTATTAGTTTTATGTTTGTAGCATTTTTTAAATTTTATAGAACCTCAAATATAATGTGAATTTCTGTACGTTATAAAAGTTCTCCATATATATATACACACACACAAAACACTTAACAGTGACTGAAAGAAGTTAATGACTGCAGGCAGCACACTGATAGACAGGTCACAGTACCAGACTTGAGCTACTTACGCTGGCCCCATTGGCCACTGCTGGGATTCAGATAGTTGGGGTAAAGTCCCTCTGGTTTATCCAGTCGATTTAGAACTTTTCGAATATTCATTACCTATTGAAAGGGTACAAAATATTGAGCACTGACCCATTTTCCACAAACACAAAATAAAACAGTGTTGGTACAATATGCCAAAAAATAAACCCCCCAGTCTTGTTCAACACAGATACCTCTATGCAATTGTATTACTATTAAAAAAGACTCTCAAAGCTGATATCATCATGCACACAAGCCCTTCAGCACCTCTGGAGTTTGTGTGTCAAGTGTCAGCAATGAAACAACCCAACAACAGAATCAAGCTCCAAAGTTCAGGGCTTGCCGTACAGACAATCTCACTCCTCCACAGGAGACTGAAATTGACTGAGCATATTTGCCTTAACTAAGTTAACCTATGGCAGCATTATATTCCTCATACACCTACATCAGAAATGGTATTAAATATTAAGCCTATCACCCAGTTCGGATGTGGAAGTGAACTCTAAAGCAGTTTTGCCTGGAAAGGAGAGCGCTGCTGGAACTGAGTTTAATACAACCAGCTTGCCCAGCAGGCACCCAGGCAGCCCTGAGCAGTTTGCTGGCACTGCTAAGGAGCTTGCTACAAATGAGATGCCCGGGGAAACAATTGCAGTCCAGATGCTCTGCAGCTGGAGTCATCCAGCAGCACCATCCATTGCAGAGCACATGAAATGAGTTATACTTTAAGAATCATAGAAAAAGCAAATGTAGCAACTTGGGAGAATGAGGATCCTGGGCACTGCAGGCCAGATATCGTAAGAAAAAGCCACCGACAGCTTCATTATAACACCCTGACTGCCTGGAGTTCCAGTGAACTAGCTACTGAAAAAGAAGATAAATTAGGTTATAACAAGACACAGAAGGATTTCTGTTGTGGTACATAAACTGCTTCCTGCATCTCGACACTACTTATTGCCCAAATGCAGGTTGTAACATGTCCTAGACCTCAGTCAGTGAGTTCTGTGAATACTTCCATGCAAAGCTTATTCCAGTGTTTTCTCTTCTTTGTCAAGTGTACCAGCCCTGGAATGGTTTGCCTTGGAAGGCTTTGGAATCACAATCTCTAAAGGGTTTTAAAAACAGATTACATAAACAGATTTCCAGCATCTTGCAGATAGAGCATGATGCCAGTCTCTAAGAGAACCATAGACCTGGATTTTTAAGATACACACTTTCATTGTCTCTTAGTAGCACAGACGTTATACATTAAATTACCATAAATGTCAAAAGATAATTAATTTACATGGTAAATTTGTTTCTGACTATTCCTCAGTGCTGCTACCCCCTCCCCATCTATTCCCTGCAGATTACATTTCTTAAGAGAAATTCTCTTGAAATTCACCCCTAAATACATGAAAATTTCTAGGAATTTGCTTCACAAAATTTATTCCAATGCTGACAACGGTATTGCAGAAAAGCCATTCAGTCCTTATCCAGTAATAATTTTAGATTTGACCACTGCTTTTAGACCTACTGCTAAACATTTGGAGCTTGTTATTAGTAACTAATAAATATTAAATTCATAATATCAGTTTTAGCTAACATGGAGCAGCTGCAGTAATAATACAAAACCAAAACAAGTGTAAGTTTAAATTACAGGAAAAAAAGAAGATAAATGAATCAGTGTATTATAAAGAACAGGACTTGCTGGCTATTTACACACCCAAAAGCAAAGCAAAATTGTTTAGGTGGGAATTAAGAGCAGGAGGAGTTGCTTTCCATTGCTCATGTAAATAAAAAGTATGATAAATCATTGTCAAATTTTGGAAGCATTAGTTGTTTGACAACTGTTTTGTCAAAGGATGAGATTTTTTTTTTTCTTTCCCTCAAAGAAAGTTCAAAGTTTATTTCTTATAGGTCAGTGCAATGGAAGCACTTTATGAACTCGCTGACAGCAGTGATATTATACAGCATTTTGAAGAATAAACTTGTTGAAACCACCATGGTGCTTTGCTTTCTCTAGACATCAGTTATCCCCAGTATAATGTCAGTATTTGTTTACACCTTATTCAGGTGAAGAACTGAAGAAAGCTCTACAGTCTGATTGTTTAATGTAATAGTAATTTAGAACATAAACAGAAATTATGTGTTTTATGAGGCCATATACAAGAAGATGCATCAGAATAATTTTTGAAGGGATTTTTTACTTTTTTTAATAGAAAAACATGCCAAGGTGATTAGGGAAAATGTGACAAATGCTTACAACTGAGGAAAATACAAATCTCTCCCCACTGATATTAGTCTCCTAATATGTGATTTTTACAACACAATTTTGACTGAGAAGTCTAACCTTTTCAGCAAAGACAGGGTTTCCAGATAGGTGGCTCAAATGCACAAACTCCAGATGCAAAGTCCCAAATTCTGCCAAAATGCTGCTTCCACCAGAGGCCCATGGCCAATTTCGACCGATTCCACTAAGATGAGGGGAAGAGAAAGACAGAAAATAACTCCAAAGCACCTATAAGGCAATGCTAATAAAATACAACAGGCAGTAGCTATACTGTTATCATGAGAAGATAATTAATTTAAAATGTATTTAATATATATGTAAGGAGCCATGCTTCAGTAGCCTTCCATGATTTCACCAAAGTGCCTTAAATTACCTCAGTCCAGTTCTGCTTAGGCTTCTAAAATCGTTTCTTGCAACAACTCAATCTTTTAGCTCATGAATAGCTCCATTACACTTCTCACTCAAACTGTTTCATTGCATGATTGTTACATTTAAAGACATTAAAAAACACTATGAGGAAACATTCTCATACTTCACCTGTTTTCCCCCGTATTTAGCACAACATTCTCCAGTTCTAATTCCTAATTCTACAGTACAATTGTTTAATAATTTAAAATAATGCATATATACAGAATAGGCTTTAAGTTAAAAGTACTGCAAGCAGTATATCCTTCTTAATACATGAGAATTTAATAGGGTAGGATATGGAGGCACCGTCTTTCTGGGCACTCTTACCAGGATGAGTAACTTCAGTTTTCATTAAGAACTAAAGATACTTCACAGCAAAGTTAATCTCAGGATTTGTGCTGAGAGTAGAGAAAAGCATATTTATTGCTAAATCCCCACCAGAAACTAATGCTTGTTGAGATTCAGGACAAAAATCTACTAAAGTTTCATTACAAAAAGATGTTTTCTTTTTCGCCTTGAAATTTCCAGCAGCAATATTCAGAAAAAAAACCCTGAAATTAAAGAAAAATTAGCCAACTTTCTGGAGCATCTAGGTTGCATATTAGTAGCATGAATATGTCAGATATAAACACATTTATTAGATACTGGAATGTCTTCCTTATTTGCAAGTTGTAAACAGCATTAAACACACATACCTATATAAATAAAACTTTACTTTTACACATAAGCACCACTACAGTCATCAGTTAGCAGTTGCACAACCATGAAAATAGGGTATTCTTCTCCATTAAAATATGACTTATGTTATGAAAAAAACCTCACAAAACAAAGTAAAAAACCCAAGAAACCCCATCTTCAGTTCATCAAGATGGAAGTCCTCAGTTATATTAAAATCTCTTTTTCAAAAGGTCATCTATAGCTGAAGTTTATCCAATACAAGGAAATTAAGACTCCATGAAATTAATTTCTCTAATAGCTATATTAACACATTATTTTCAGATTTTTGCCAGATATGTGAAAGGAAACCAAGTCATTAAACTTTAAAAGCAGAGAAAAGACTACACATGGAGAGCACAAAGGAAAGAGATCAGATGAGGCTTTGCTGGCTGACCATAAAGGTGCAAGAGGCTGGGACACACTGAAGTCCTCAAATGCAACTGATTGCCCAAAAAACCAAATGATAAAAATGTTTCTAATCTTCATAGCTGCAGACAAAAATCAATGACACAATGAGATCAGGGTACTGCAAAGATGCACACAATCCAATTTTGATATGGTATTTGTGTGACCGAAACAGAACACAAGTTTCATGGGACCTAAATATCTCATTTTAAGAGCTATCTTACAAAGATTAGAGTACTTTTTGCATTGGATTAAAAGAAAAACTGAAGAGAAAACCCCATCTGGTTTACAAGCTGTCTGCGCTTCAATCTACTGTGGCTTAGAATTTTTCTGAATGGTAACATAAAACCATCAGATACGATAGAAAATAGAATCAAGGTGAGTATGGCAGACAACATATGTGGAAACCTCGTCTCCATAGTCTGAAGAACTTACAGCTACAGACTGGTTATTCACCCAAGAACAGGCACCATATCTGGGACACACTGGCTCCAGTTCTAACTGCTGACTTCTAGAGGAAAATATTTTAGCTTGTTTCCAAAACACCTAGATTTTAAGAGCTGACATAAGACACTACTGGTAAATAAAGCTCACTGAGGGGCGGGGGGGGGAATTGAAATATTTCAGGGTTTTGAAAAGTTACCATGTTATGGTACATGTGGAAAAAGCCCTCTTGTTTTTTTCTTTTAAGTTCCTCTATAAATCTCAAAGTAGAAACACTGAGCTGTTCCTGCAGCAAAGCATCAACCAAAAGTGACAGAAAATGTTAATAGAGTCCCTACTTGTACTCCACCCCAATGTCTGCTGATATCAAAACAACCTGTCAGAACATTTTGATGTAGTGCATTTTGTTAACCAGAAAAATTTCCAAGCATGGCTGTCAAGAGCTTTCCTGCATGCAGCAATGTGTTTTGCCATCAGAGGAAGCTTCTTCTTGTTTCAAGATGGCCTGAAAAATTACAAACTCGCATCCTTTACTCTTAAAAAAAAAAAAAAAAAAGGTAGAAATAACCATCATTGTTGCATTTTTGTGCTATTTAATATAGCTTTCAGATTTTTTTCAGTTGGGGCAGCTGGTTAGGAAAAAAAAAAAAAGGCATGAACATATTTCTGGCAAATTTGCAAAACAATGAGGCTATCTGTTGGTTTAGTCTCAGGTGTGAGCTCTGCCAAAACTGACAAGCTCATTTCAATACGTGGTAGAACCCAAGAACTGCACTGCAGTGCCTTAACCATTTTTCACACAACCCTCAGTTGTGAATGTCTGGTATTCTCTCATATCATAAAATGGTTTGGGTTGGAGGGCACCCTAAAGATCACCTAGTTCTAAACCCTTTGCCATGGGCAGGGACACCTTCCAGTAGACCAGGTTGCTCAGAGCCCCATCTAACCTGGCCTTGAACATTTCCAGGGATGGGGCATCCACAATTTCTCTGGGCAACCAGTTCCAGTGCCTCACCACCCTGGCAGGAAAGAATTTCTTTTTCTTCTTAAACCTATCTTCTTTCAGTTTAAATCCATTCCCCCTTGTCCTATCACTACATGCCCTTGTAAAAAGTCTCTTTCAGCTCTCTTGCAGGCACCCTTTAAGTACTGGAAGGGTGCTGTAAGGTCTCCCTTAAGCCTTCTCTTCTCCAGGTTGAACAGCCCCAACTCTCTCAGTCTGTCTTCATTGGAGTGGTGTTCCAGCCCTCTGATCATCTTCATAGCATACATTTAATCTTTGGGAGCAATGGAATAGGTGGGTTTTCCATATTGCCTCACACCAACTGGAACAGCCACAGTATTGCTTCTGATTCCATTTAACTCCATCCTTATTTTAGGATGATAGTCCAATGTGCTCTATGCAGACAGCCAGCTCCTGAAGAGACATTACTAGAGCCCAGGAGATACTCAACACAGCTTTCAGCATACAGAATGTGAGACATTTTTGACTAGGAAAGTAAACTTGGACTTTTGCCTCTTTATTCACCACCCCACACCCCCTTCCTCTGCCCAAAAATAATCCTAAATACTGTATACTTTTAAACAGAACAGAACTTGAAAAAGAGAACTTGAACAGAACAACGGATGTGGTGAAATGGAAAAAGATGACTGTGTCAAGCCTTATAAACAATGAGTACATTTAGAAATTATTTGAGGTGCCCAAGAAAATAACACACAACAAATAATTGTAATAGCTTAGTAAATCTTAATAACCAGGCATAATAAAATACTGATTTTTGCCCACGCATGAGACAACACCCCCAGTGCTCCCAACTGGGACATTTTTCAAGCTCTTCACCATTGTTATTATTGAGATGAACAAAAACTACTGCAACATTAAAAAAGTCAGTGCTAGGTGCCTATTTACTCTTCAGCCATAAAATCAATGCTGGGTATCTTGTTACTCTTCAGTTACAAAGTTATGTACTATTTTCCTGAAGCCTTGAGATGCAAGCCTGAGGCTCTGGTGAAAGGTTTTATTTCTACTCCCAAGTTTTAGCAAACCTATGTAACACTGCAAGTTCCTACAGTTTTTCTTCCATTACTCAGGTCAAGAAATTACAGCAGCAATCTGAACCCAAAGGATGATCAGGGCATTTGGGGGATTTTTCAAAATATAGCTTACGAGTCTGAGATGCACAAACTTATGTGCAGATCACTCCTCCCAGTCAAAGCAAAATCTGTAAAGCACTGAAAACTTTTTGCATCTTATTATCATTCAGTTATTCTTCCAAAATGGTTTAATGTCCCAAATGTCTTGCAAGCTAACAAATGCACTTTTCAGAAAGATGGAGGACAACAAAGGGGGCCAGGTATGATACCCTTTCTCTTAGCTGCATTCCTTTATCTTGCTTTCCTTTTGTAATTTACTTTGCCACTGCATTTTTCAATTCTACTGTGTTGATACTCACTACAACCTGTACTAAGTGTCAGTCATGTACTAACACCAGAGTCAGAAACAAAACTCCTACCATACATTTCAGGAAGGAAGGAAGGAAGGAGACACACTACTCAAACTTCTTTGAAGATCCAGATCACTACTAAAATAAGTTCAGTTTACAGGGCACTATTTGAATGTATCTCAAATCACTGTGTCTTAAACTGTACTTTTTATACTGCTTAAAACACGCAAAATTTTTCAGTAACATATTCATAGAGCTTTATGACTGATTATAACTGGTATTATGTAAGTAAGTGAAGTTTGAACTGAGGATCTAGATCAGAGAAGCGTATTAAAGCAGGATCATCAGTGGTTTATAACATTTCTCATTTATTTTATAAATTTTGTTTCTGAACACTGAGTGCCACAGAACCTGAAAAACAGTGTTTGTAATTCTACTGTCATTCATTCTCAGGAAATGTGAGCCTGACTGACCCGGGCTGCTGCTAACCCAGCTCAGTATTTTTCCAGTAAACCGTGGTTGGTCCTTCTGTACCTAAGAACAGAATGTATGAGATCAGTATCTCTTCTAAAACGTACAGAATGTACCAAGAGAGGGAACCATAGAGGAAACATAAATATTCAAAGGTTGCTTTTTTAAAATTACTTAAGTTCAGAGGCACAACAATATTGAAAAGATTTTTAAAAAATTACAGCACATCCCCAATATACATAAAGCAGCAGCTGAATTTCAACTGAAAGGAAAAGCAAATCCTCAGGGAAACCACACAAATACTTCAAAGGGTCAAAACACTTATCAAAATTCTTGTCACCAATGAGAAGAACTGTTTGTCTCTACAGACAACTTGTTTATTATACCCCAACCTTTCCCGGAGGATGCTAGGACAACTCCACAAGCTGGAGGCAGAGCAAGAAGTCAGAATTTCAATATTTAATGCAAAATGCATAAGTACAACGGAATAGTCAGTATCCTCCTGCTGACTTAGCCAGTAAAAAGAGCAAAAGGCCAGAATAAAAGAGATACAGCAGTAACAATGTGAAGTGTCCAAGTGCCGCTGCTGTGAAAGGTTTTAGGATGAAATATAAAATAACTCCCTTGGACTTTACTAGTGTTTTGTTTGTTTTTTTTTTTTTTTTTTTTTTTTTTTTTTTTTTTTTTTTAATGAAACTACCCCAACTATGATGGTGGGTGAAAATACAAAAGGCTACAACAGAGAAATGAGAAGATGGTGCTGCGAAGGATCCATTGAAATTCACCAGAGCTGGGACTCAAAGTGGAGCACACAGGTTGTGCCTGCAGTGCTGAGGGGGCAATGGAAATCTGCCCAGAGAATATAGTTTATGACTGGAATTGGTTGGGCTTAATTTTCTTTTAACAGCAACCTGCAGGAGTGAAGTGCTGCTCAGCCCAGTCTGCAGATCCTGGCTCACCAGCCTCACTCCTCACCACCAGCCATCCCTCAGGCCCAGGAGGGAGAGGGACCTTCCCAAAAGGAGGTCAAGAAATAGGTAGAGAGTGATGCAAAGGACATGAAAACTTTCCTGCAGCTGTTTTTATCCTTCTTCCCCCTCCCAGGATGCACTTCATGCTTCTCCCTGAGTCTCAGTCCCCAAGCATACATGCCTTGAAAACAGAAATAAAATAGAATTATCAGGTTTTCTGTGAAAGAAAACATCACCCCCCGCTTTTTTTCCCCAAGGGAGGCCTGTGGTCCTCAGACAATTTTGAAAGCATAACATGATCACTTTTCCATGTTTCAGTCTTAAAATTATGACTGCATGTGATTTGGCTGCACAACTAAAATCCCAAACTGTAATTCAGCAGCCAGACACTGTGTGCCAGCTACAGGTCTGACCATGAAAGAAGGTGGGGAAATGCAAGAGCACTGTAACTCCAGCAAGGGTAACTCACAGAAATTAATCTCTTTGGGACTCCCCTGATAATCAGTACAGGGAGATAACAAAATTAAATCACCTCACAGAGGAGATTAAGCTGAAGATGGAGTCTTTCCCGTTACAGAGTAAACCCAGGGAGACCAGTCTTCTACAGTTACCCCTTCCCAGGTGCCCAAATCTCAAAATTTCAATTAGTTTCACAGGTACCAGATGAATTTTTTAACTCTCTACAGGCTAATATACATAACAAAAAGAAATACTGGAGATAAAAACTCTGTAATATTATATTTTTAGTTCTTTAATTATATATATAAAAAAAGGGTTTTCCTAGCTCATAATTTATCTTTAATGATTTTTTTTTTTTTTTACTGGCCACATTTGCATGACATTTTTATAATGAATCTTCTATACCTAGTCAAGCAAAGCCATACAACCAGTGCCATATATTGTGAATTAGTAAAACAAATAAGTTAACACAATGCATGATGTCCAAAATTTCTCTCACATAAGTAATACATGTCAACTTATTATTTTCTATCCAGTTGTCAATAGGTTACACCTTCCCAGAGATGCTAAAGGATGCTCTGCTGTTAATACTTTTTAGAAGAGATTCCCTTCAAACTCCTGTGCTTCATCTTTCTACTTTTAGTACTGCAGCTGACTAACAATGCTAATAAATTATGGTTTATGATTTAATTTATAAGGAAGCTGTGATGAGAAAAGAAATTTTTTAATTACAGGCTCTTCCTTTTAAAGCAAAAGAAAAAACAAACCCAACCACAGAGCACAAAGGAAATGCTTGCTAAAGTTTAACTACTATATTTGATATATTACATGCTCAAAAGATTTTTTTTTTTAAATTTACTTCCTTCACCCCTATCCCCAAGAGTACAACATATGGGATCTTGGTGTAAGGGCCTGTCTTCAAAAACCACTGATTAATTTGTTAACACTTCAAAGATATTTAATGTGCTTTTGTTTTCCCCATACCTGGCAAACCATCCATGTGTCTTCCCTGTTTGACAGAAGAGAGACAAGAACTGAAATCTCATGTTTGTGCACATCACTGGCACTCAGCTCTTCCAACCCAGTCTCATGGCAGGAGTTGTCAGGGCAGGATCAAATGGGGGAACCCATGAGGACTATTTTTAGCCCCAGCAGCAAGCGTGGAACAGCTTCCTGTACAACTTCCAGTAAATGGTAATTAACTTTTTGCAGGCCTAAGTGGTCCCAGCATCACCCAAGGCACCCAGACTCCTGCTGGAGCTCTGACTTTTGCACAGTATTCCTCTCCTGAGACAGGAAAATGATTATAACCTGTTTAAGCACCTCGCTCTCATTGTTCCAACAGCTGGAGACAGCTGAAAAAGAAACTGAAAATCAGCTAGCTAGCCTATGTGGTAGTTTTTGATGCCTGTTTTATTCCTCTTTGAAAGGAGGATGGTTAGGCAAATTCTAACAGCTGGTTACTTTATCAGCTGTGACAATGAATGTGTAACTACTACTGCCCTTGCCTAACCACTGCTCAGCTGGCAGCTCCCTGCTCAGCTGAGCTGCCCTCTCTGAAGACTGACTGAGACCAGCTATCACCTGGCCAGGTGATTTCTAGGGATGCTGACTTAGCAGGAGGAGGTAGACAGTGAATTAGTACCATCAGCAACCGCAGTAGGAAAACTAACAGAAGTGGTTACTCAATTTTGTGGTATGACAGGGAATAAAAAAATTCCTATGCTGTAATGTCACACAAAACACAAATGTTTTTTACTGTAACAAGTGATATAATGAAGAGGTATAGCCTCAAGAGCTTTTAGTTTGAGAACATTAATTTTGTCTATTTGCCTAGTCATATGCGGTGTCAGCATTAATATCATGCTGATCTCCTGGCCACTTGAATGCTGCCAGTGCAGGAGATGCATCTATTTGTATTGGAGGCACATGCATATCATCATCTGTTTGGAAATGAGTAGAAAAGCCAGATTACTATGGCTAACTGTTCATCTTTTGAGAAACTACCAGCACAGCTTCAAAAAAATACTAATTTGAAACAAGATCTCTGCTTTTTTCCCTGAAGTTCATCTGTTTAACAGGGCAGGAGAAAAAGAAAGGGTCTCCTTGCTCCCCTTGTCAATTTTAGGAAGATAGGACCAATATTCTTATTAGTTTTGTGGTTCTTGAAAATTAACAGCTGTTTCAGATACCCTACATTATCTTGGCACATCACTTGCACTGTCTGTGGTTATATTTTTCAAGAACAAAGGTTACCCTCTTCCCAACATTTTAACCTTTTACCTTTATAAGGAAACCTATGCAGCACCTCTAAAGCTCTCCTACTTTTCCCTAATGTGCTGGGAGGCAAAAGTTTAAAATGTTCAACAATCACGGGACGCTATCCTGTGGGCTGATCCTCATTGAGGTGACCATCCGACAGGCAATCTCTCTTGAAACTGGACAGAACATCAACAGAGACCGAAGAGCACTGTTAATGCAAAACCAGGAAGCGAGCAGAAGGTGCATGAAGTACAGGGTTTCCAGAATCAACCTGTGCTAAGGCCTATGCCAGCACAGGTCCCCACCTTCCAGAAGGATCAGTCAGCAGTGGAGGACACAGAGGAGTTGAGAGACATCTATCTGCTCCATGTCATAGTACTTGGACATGGAGCAGCCATGAAAGCCCACTAAGTATCTTCTGTGGTGAAATGTATCTGCTCATGGTTAAGTCAGAGTAGGGATGGCTCCTGGGGAAGCACTGAAGTGAGTGGACACCACAGTGAATGGAAACGGCTGCACAGGGAGCAGGAGGAGCCAAGACCCAGGTGGAG
This sequence comes from Pyrocephalus nanus, assembly GCA_038380795.1. Classification (NCBI taxonomy): domain Eukaryota; kingdom Metazoa; phylum Chordata; class Aves; order Passeriformes; family Tyrannidae; genus Pyrocephalus; species Pyrocephalus nanus. The sequence continues at coordinate 50,395,447 of CM076260.1, forward strand.
AAAAAAATGCCAGAGAGAATCAAGATGAAGAGGAAACAATCTCATCTGCCTCTGGAGAGCAGTAGAGAATAAGCAAAGGCCAGTGAAACTCTCTGTGGGAAGCTCATGCTTCACTGTATGCATTGAAGTCTGACAGCTGCTGAGAATAAAAATAAATCACCTCCTCCATGGGCTCCAAAAGCCACCAGACTCCATTAGGTACTTCTTTAATGGTCTGATATAGAGTTTTTGAACATCTGGATCTAGTGATATTGTGTCTATTGATGCTGAAAATAATCTTATTTTAAGTATCTTATTTTTACCAGTCCATTCAGACTGTTGGGCTGCTTTGTTTACATCAAATACTTGTGACATTTCTCTGTGGAAAAAGGCTGAATTTCCTTAGGATTTTACAGTCAGGGTTTGTACAACCCTTTCCTTATGGCTGTCTGCCTAGTGACACTTCTCATGTTTTTGGTGCTCTAAAGGGGCATCAGAGCTTGTGGAACTGACACTCTGTGGTAAACCCACAGAGCAGTAAGCTCACATGTACACACCCACATGGAGGAGAATGAGAAAGGGAGAGACAATTAGTGGTCAGGCAGTACATGATCTGAAATATCACTATGAGACATGTCAAGTGCTTAAAGGTAATTTTCAGTGTCACTATCTAAAACTGTACTAAAACTGTGCTTGTTACCATAATAATTTCTGATAAAAGTTATCTGAGCACAGCACAGACCTACATATCTCCCACAACACACTAATGAATAAACTAAACAATTCATGCATCCTCTTAGTTTATACGCTAAGGTTTAATTAATCAGTTGCAAAGGCTAAAAAACCAAGAGGGAATACAAAGCAACAGAGCAAGGCTAGAAATAATAAGTACTAGCGTGGACTACTTTTAATCAAGTCCCCAAAGAAAAGTGAAAAAAACCCAGGAAATGAAAAGTCATGAATGGAATTTCACAGTTCTGCCATCCATATGATAAGTAAAGATGGTGTAAAAGAAGGTGGTATTAGAATGAATTTCCCACTGTAGCAAGTGGTATAACTCAGTGTCACTGACAACCAAAAAACTCACAAAACCAAACCCAATGAAACGACAAGCCTCTCCAACTCCAAAAAACCCCAAACCAAAGCAAGGAAACCTAGCTCCTGAGAAGCCAATGGAAAACACTTTAACAGATTCACTGGGAAGGAAAGTACTTAAGAATTCTGGAAGAGTCCATGAGAAATGCTATTTATATATGTTCTTTTCCTCTCTGCCATGCCTTTTAATACTAAAAGACAAACTAACCATTTAAAGCTTATTTCAGAACTTTACATTTCACATTAAAAGTCCTTGCTGCCTTAAACTACAGTAGCCACAGCATTCAGCACTCTTGATCATGTCTTTTTTCTTCTTCTTCCCTTTACTGCCAGTCACTAAAGATTTTTAAGTTGTCTCCACACAACCTCAAATGGAAAGCAGCAAGATGTGTTTGTATGACAGAGATCCTGCAAAAGCAATTCCTTTCATTTCAGGTTGAGGACACTCACAACCCAACCAAAGATATTAGTGTACTGAAATATTGTGATAACAGTGGCTTCTCTATCACAAGAGCAGTAGTCGCATTTTCAAGGAAAGCCACAATTATCTGCTGGACAGGACAAAATCCCAGTATTTGGTCTTCTCAGTCTGACAAGGACTTATAAGAAAGGGTAAAGATTCAAGGGACCAAAGCACGGATGGCAAGTGACAGCTATATGAAACTTCTCGGGCACTAATTCCCATTTTTCCACTTCATAGTACTAATTTTTCAATACCCTAAATAATCCTAATCTCAGTCTCAGTCATTTTAAATATATCTGCATCACCTTGTTTATACAGTTCATATTCATTCCTTACCACCAGACGGTAAAATTAAAAAGTAGGTTTAGTCTTTTATTTTTCTGAACTGAATTAGCTTGTATTAGCTTCTCATGTCATGAAAATATTTTATATAGGTTCACAGTCATTTAAGTCGAAAAGTCTATCAAAGCACCTAGTCACATTTATTGTGCTCAATCTCGCATGTGGTGCCATCAAACGTTTGAATCATAGAATCAAAATCATTACACTAACTGCATGGCTCCATTATTAAAAATAATGGTCTGACAAGTTGCAAAGGTCTGTTTCAAGCAGTTTTATAGCTACCATTCATCATAAGGAGACTATATCAAAGGCTTGCTGACTGACAGTCGACTATTTCTCCTTCTGATACAGCTGTTGGATCTACAGTAGTTTCAAACACTGGACAGCTTGTCACAAGACTTGCAGCTGTGATATTCATCTGATATTAACATTAACTTACAAGTGCTGTAAATTACACTTGCATATGCATTTACAGATATGTGTATCAATCTAAACATGTACAATACAGAGTCACCACTGTTGTCAAGGGAAACCTCTCTTCAGTATCTGCTTTCCCAGATGCTGTGACAGCTGTATGAAACACTACTGAAATGGCATTTTGGTTCACTGAAAGGGACAGCTTCTCCAGATAAAAAAACCTGAAGTAGTCTTTTTCAGACTAGTGTTGTTAAAGACATAATCTGTTTTGACAAATGCTTTAAGAAAAGTATAAATGTCCCCTTTTTCCAGTCTGCTTCAATCTCCTTGTTCCTCTTTACCCACACATTGCTGTGTCATATAAATCCATTTGTTCTGGGATCAGATAAACATTTGTTTTTCTCAGTGCCAGTCACTGAGGGCTTGATCCTTATTCACAGGCAACAGAAAGACCCCTGGTGGCTTCAACAGGCACTGATCGAGCATTAAAATCCTGCAACTGTCATTAAACCTATTGCAGAGGTGACAAGTTAATATGAATACAGGGATACCCTGCAGCCAGATTAAAACACCAGTATCATTGTATAAAACATTTCTGCTAACACCATTCAGATTTGGGAACTGAGACCTGATTCTCTTTCTGGAAATCAGTAATACAATGTGGAAAAAAAGACTCAGGCTTCTGGTTTCTTTCCCCAGCAAATGACACATTTACTTTTGCACAGTTTTATCCTTCATTGCCTATTAGCTATACAAAAATCAAGATTAAAGTCAAATATTTTAAAGAACTACTTATTTCCATACAATTTACCTATTCTTTCCTGCGTTATAGATTTATGGAAGATAGATATTATCCAATATAATCCAGGCAATTTAACTATAAAGAGCCATCCCTATTTTTCTCAAATGACATTAGTTTCAGGCATATCACTAGACTAGAGAAGATACACATGCTATTTATCAGTTTCTGATTCTGAATGTTATGCTTGTGCTCCAAATGTTATTTTATTGGATCACATATTTATAGATGAATCAAGTCCGTCATTGTTTGTGTCATCAAGGAAAATAAACGAATATCTAAATTATGATCAAGTTCATTAACTAAGGTATGATCAAGATTATTTGCTACTGTGTATCAGGCAAAAAAAAAAAAAAGGCAACAAATGACAGATAATCTAATATACACCTAATTTTCACATGAGGAAATAACCCTACTCCACTTTTCCTGTAATAGTCTCAATTATCAGTTATTCAGCTGTGTTCCACCAAACCCTGAACTTCACCATCAATCAATTACTACTTCAAACAACAAATGCTTTTACACAGCAGCTGCTCATCCTATAGATGAGCTATTTTACAAGAAACCAATGATGCTAGTTATCTCAGTTGGTGAGGCACAGCACAATACATCTTAATTCCCAGATTTGTACTAAAAATTATGATCCAAGACAGTCTGATTTCACCACAAAGAGAAGGAGAAGAAAAAAAACCAACCAAACAAAGGACAAACATTACCTCAAAAACTCGGTAAAGTCAGATTAGGCAAGACTTTTTTAAACAAAAAGTAATTTTTTTCCATAATCATTTTTCAGTAATCTATGCATTAAATTATGATACAAGTACACTTTACTTCAGTGAATATCATGAAGAAGGAAAGGAGTTTTCCATCTAATTACCTAACAATTCAATAGAACTGCAAAAGGCTGAAAGACATTTGCTACCTTGGCAGAGCAGAAAAATGAGAAGTACCAAACATTTCTTCTAAAAGTACTTAAAAATGTAATCACAATCCATGCACTAATACTCATGACCACACTGAAGATATTCCTTGGAGGATTCTGTAAACGAGATTATCAGATAATAAAGGACCTGGCATTAAGTAGTCAAGTAAGCTTTTCTTAACAATAATGGGATTTTAATCAATACAATGAAAATAATATAATAAAGGATGAAGTGAAATCAGGATGAAGGGATTACTATTCAACATAATAGAACAACAAAAAGGCTCAGAAAAGCCCGCACACTTGTGGAATCCTGCTGGAGGCACTATGTGTACTTTTTGTTCCTGCAGCAGCATACAATGTTTCATTAACCATTCTGCAAAAGCTGCTGCATACTAAACAACCTACACGGGGAAAGTACCTTACTATTTTTTCTTTTATAAATTATCAGTGAGAACAATGATGCTATAGTGCATTTAAGAAAATCAGGTTTCTTTCCCAATTTCAGCAAAACGTTTGGTCAAAGGTTTTAAGTAGTTCTTGTAATCTCTCTCTGCTTTTAATGGATTTAGTGCAAGAATCAGTAATTTAAGCTTTTTTGTTTTCTGTCATTTTTTTAACTTTTTTTCTTTTTTGTATTTCCTGCTGTAGACTGGAATAATACAACATGGAATATTTTGCAAGGATTGTTATGTAGGGAGCACCATATCCGTTCTTCAACTACAACGAAGACCAAGTCTGGAATGGAGTATATTCTGTATAGATATGGCATATTAGTTATTTTGAAACTTTTGAAAGATAATGTCAGTCAAAATAATTACTTTTGGTAAGGTGCACAATTGTCTTTTTAGTACCAGGGAGACTTTGAACTCAAAAGCCATCAAAATAAACTATTTTAGGTCCCTTATGAGTAACTTGAAGTAGAATAGATCTACTTTATTAAAAGTATTTAGTCCTTGTCTCATTATATTACATATTTGGGAGTTTAAGAGCAACACCCTGGCCCAAGTCAAAATGATCAGAGTAAATAAAAAAAAAAAATTGAGATGACTCCTTTTTCTGACTCCTGTCTCTTTCAGGTAGGCAGATTTCCAAAGGGTGTCTTGAAGGGCCAGCAATCAGAGCCCAAATTTTCTTCAATGTGTGGGTGAATGCAGGGATAGAATGCAAGCTCCCTTCTCCTCCCTAACAAGCAAGCATGAAGAACCATCTCTGCTACAGCTGCAGTCCCTGTGGACAGTAACAGGTCTATCTCTAATCCTCTGAAGTACCCAAGACATGTTCAGTCAACTCATGAATGATTAACAACGAACTAATCTGGCTCGCAAATAAAATGCTATACAAGCACAAAGGATTATAAAGGAAAAAGAGGAAAAAGCCGGTTGTTTACTTCAAAGAGGCTCAAGAGATATGGAAACCTAAAGTCTCCCACATTAGAGAATCAAGTACTGATTTGGTATAGAAAAACAGAAAAATACTTTAAAGTGATGGTGATGCCACAGTTCTGTCCAACCTTTGTTTTATCTTTCTGTTGTGCTTGAGTGAGGGAAAATAACCAGAATGATGAGTGAATACCAGAGCTGCTCTGAGGAGTATTTTGCTGGCTCAAAAAAATGGAATGTGCATGGAAAAGTGCTCTGGAGTATTCATAAGACTACTACCTAGTATTAGAATATGCTATAGAAGCATCCCCACAAGCTTGGAGAAGCAGGTCTGGAGGAGAAGATTTCAGAAATGAGCAGGCTATACGGAGAAATGTAAACAAGGCATGTCATGGGGTGTATGATGTGATTTAAATGTGAACTGAGGAATGAGGGCGATGTAAGGCCTATGTTATTCACTCACGGAAAGGCATTCCTTGATCTCCATCCAATACCGGATGTCAACTGCATTTCAAGAAAGACAGGGAAAAAATTTAGAAAGCTTAGAGAAGAGTAACAAAAACTCTCAGGAAAATAATGGCAGGATTGAGGGAAGAGTCACCTTGTCAACAGATAGTAGATTAAGCATGTCAATAGTCTTCTTCCAACATATAAAAGGGGATAAACCTTTCACTGAAATAGTGAAGTATTTAAGTTTCAGAATAAAAAGCACAGATAATAACATCCAAAAAAACCTCTCAAGAATGAGGACACAGAGGCACTGGAATCAGCTCTCTCAGAAAAGCATGGAATCCCCATGTTGCAGTTCTTGAAGAAATGGCTAGATAAACATCGGTCCGCGATAACTTAGATGGTGCTTAGGTGTTCAGTATTGAAATATATGGATTGATGACAGGATTTCTGTCTTATTTTCTGTGTTTAAATCATTCCTGAATCATCCTGAAAAACATCTGATAAAGCAATACAAAGCTAAATCATACAATCCTGAGGAACTGTTTGTTTAAAAATAGTAATAAAAATTTTACAGCATCCCATCCCTGTGCTGGAGGAGGGAAGCAAGTAGAGCCCATAAGGGGTCCTTTTGTAATTTTTAAGGTATGCCTTATCAAAGGATCTGCAATACGACATTCAGAAGAAACAGTATATCATGCAAAAACTGGACAGTTCAGATTTCATTAAGTAGAGAAAAAGAAGCAAGTATGAGCCACTGTCTAAAGTTTACTTACACAAAGGCAGGCTTGTGAACTAGTACTACTCATGAAAATCTCAGATGCTAGTAAACCTTAACCATACAATAGGCTGTATACTAACCTGACAGATTTAAGCCTTCAAAGACGGGCTTAAAAGCTATTAGCCATTAAAACAATGCTGACAAACTTAGTTAAGCAAAACTCAATTAATTTACAAAAGGAACTCTGGGTAGAAGACAGCAAAAATAACTTAACTACATCCTCACTAGAATACTATGACATGATGGAAAACAACATTGCTGAAAGACTGCATATTCTAATGCCTGTTAAAAAACATTCATTTGAAAATGATTAAAATCAAAATGATACACTTTTTTTGCTCCAGTAGATTTGATTACCTAGAGAGGATGCTGTATGACATGAAATGGGCAACCTGAAAGGTCAACCAGAAAGACTATCAAACTTGTTGCACCAACAACAATTTGCTGGGATGTATTTAAAACATATAAGCCTCTCCAAGGCAAAATATTGAATCAAGACATTTACATTAATGGGCCTTTGACTAATACTAAGTTTTCTTATAATAAACAAAAACTGCACAAGATGAGCCCCATTACAAGATATATAGCATATGGATATCATTAAAGCTCAATTATAATGAATACTTGCTCATTTATTTCTCTAAGCAGTACTGCAAGGAATGTAGCAGCAGTATCACAGGTGTCAGCTGGAAATAGTAGCCTTTCATTTAATTTGCTGAAAGATTGGTCCCTCCTATTAACTTCCTCCTAAAGATGTGTCAGTGTTATAACAATAAAAATGTCATTTTAACATGAAGTTTAAACCAATGGAAGGCAAATTTCTGGAACAAACTACTCGGATGTCTTGCTAGCCTCTTTTTATTTCCTTCTCAATAGGTCTCAAGCTACCTCACCATTGTACAAGTCTCATTTTGTCTTTACCCTCTGCTGTATGGATTCCAACAGCGACATCCATGTATCTACGGCATTTACTGCTGGGGTTTTATTACTGCTTGTTGGTGAGCAGCAGATTGTCTAATACAGAGCAACAGACTATTCTGGTAAGTCTTTTAAAATTACACTTGGTTATACCATATCCTCTAAGCCAAGTCTACTCAGGTTATGATGTACTACAATGAGCAAGGACTGCTCATTAAAAAGAAGGAAAAACAATGACACTCAGATTTTGATGTGAGATTAAAGCAAGAGCAAAATATATTTTGGATGTTGGCTAGGTGCATCCACCTAACTTAACACTTAGATGAGAGTCCACAATAGTCCATTGGACTAAGAAGGTTGAGTGTTTTCTGCAACATAAAGGCATGCTAGTGAGCTGTTACTCTCCCCTGCCCTTAAAAAATTCAGTCTGTAATGAGTTAAAGGTCAGCCAGAGCGGAACATGATCATGAAGGTATTGCTTACTGGGTTATTTGTTCTTGAGGTTGACTTGCCAGACATTAGATCTCTGCTTTAGTAATTCCAAATTATATGGCAATATTTGGGAAAAAACAGCACAGTCAGCCTACAAAGTATTGAATAATCACGCTAACACTGGCAGGCTCCAATAGCAAAAGGAACACTTGCATCAAATGCTCACCCAGCCGTAACATTGATATGATAATGACATACAGTTATTTTGAACGCATACAGGATTTTTAGCTGAAAAACAGCATAGAGAAAACAGCAGATACAGATTCTTTGGTAATCTGTGTTTCTCCTGACTGAAGACTTTAGCATCTTTTACAGTTTCTTTCTCAAGGTGAATATCATATTCGCCACCATAGCAGAAACCCGAAGATATGACGAAGGATCAGTTATCAAAGTTATATGTACATGTAATTCGTCAGCAATCAGGAGATTAAAAAAAAACAACCCAAACCTAAAAGTTTTCCCTAAAAAAAAAAAAAAAAAGAAAGAATACATTAAAAGTCAAACTATCTCTCTAAACTGGACAGAAAAATTGTGCCATTAATATTCCATACCTTTGAATGCTATGAGGAAAAACCTCAGATAGCTACAAAAAGCCCTGAGGCATTCACATACATGACTGCATTTGCTTTTGGAGGAGCTCTTGGTCTTTACTACTAATGTCAGTTCTACAACCATCCATTTTATTAGCACAGCTGAAGGAGTTACAGCACTGGATATCATTTAAGGTTATATTTTATCTTGCATATCTACAGACTAATTCTTTAATGTGTACTCTTTGTCAGTAGTAATATCTTATAGTAGAGGAAAGCGCAAAAAAGAATCCACCTGATCTAACTGAAAGTTACAGCATAATCAAACTGATTTACAGTACTGTAGTGCCTAATCCACCATAGAATGACTTCAAAGAATACATAAGATACTTTAAAAAAATGTCTTTCTCCAACCATCTGCATGTCATGTAACTACTCTTATTTTGCCATGTGCAAACTGAGCTTCATAACTGGAAATGCTCATGAAAGTTTTGTTACAGAAAATAGTTATCAAATGGCTAGTTATCAGAGAACAGGCAAATATTTTCATTTCTGCTCAAAATCTTTGATTTGGCTGGCTTTACTCAGATCAAAAAGCTGGATCAAAAGACATAGAAGGCTTTGCTTTACTTAGCTATCTAAGACCAAGTTTGTGACCCCCACATGTTCTGAGAACAAGCAGGTCAATGGTGCCAAGCAAATATCCACTTTTAGGTACTTTCATGTTTATCCCGTAAACCACAACACAGCAAGAGGGAAGACTGAGAGAAACACTTCAGAAGTTCATCTCCAGAGCTGAACTAACCTGCTAATGAAGACACCCATATTGATTCCTTGATCTTAATTATTCAAAAGCCCTTAGGCATAACATACCCACCATTCACCTATGAGTAAGGTCAGACTGATTTAAACTCTAGCTAATGCTTTCTTTTAAAGGAAGAAATAACCTAGGGAGCTGAAGCACTCGTCTGAGAAGTAAAACTCCTCAGTTTAATTCTCCTCCAGCTGAAAAGTTTCAAACCCATGCCTGTTAAATTCTTGGAGAATGTCTTAAGTACTAGGCAAGAAGCTGTTCTGGAAAATTCTGTCTTTCTTTTCTTTTGTTGAAATTGTGTCACAAAATAACTGAAAGGACAGATTGACTGGACTGAAAACTCATGGATTTTAGTCTCCCAAAATACCTTCTCCAATGCATTCCTAATGAAAACTTAAACACCAACAACAAAATCCCTAAAACAAGACAAGCAAAGTCTTTTTAAATAAAGCAGATTGTTTTAACTATCTGTTCACGGAAAACTTAGGATATGAATGGTTTTAGACAGTTTTCAGCATCTGATCTATAGATGTTTTGTGCTTTTTCCTCTGCAATTGTTAAAAATAAGACTAAATATAAACCTTATTGACAAGATTACAATATTTTGTTCACCTGACTATTTTAGTAGATCAGATCTGATAGTGGCAAAACCAGGCAGTGTGCTAAAGAGCATTTTCTATTATTGATTCCACTGCTAGGATCCAAGCTGTAGTTTTTGCTCGGTACCTTTGATTTCCTACTAGACTAGAGGCACTGAGCATGGGGTGATCCACAATAACCTTCATGCCTCAAAAAGAAGGCAAAAAGGGCATAAATGCTCTTTCCTGCACACCTCAAGTCACCTTGTCATGCTAAATAAATACACCTAGGTAATTTCTACTGAGTTTCTAAAAAGCATTTAGGGATAGGTTATGAAAAATGCAAACTAGTATGACCATTACAGTAATTGCATTAGTTAAATTTATTAATTTGTCAAAATTAAGTCAATAAGAGTTTTAGTAACACTATTATATTACTTGATTAGTTTTGAAAGTTATTATCCTAAGAACTCTATTTAATTGGAATCATCTCAATTTACAGGATACATTAAATCCTTAGTAGCATTTTAAGATGATTCAACATATGCAGGTCAATTACCAGTAATCACTGTCTTATACAACTGCTTCCGAAGAAACTTCAGTACAACACTGGAAAGCAATAAAAGGGGATTCAAAAAAATACAACTGAACCCCAGTTCTGAAAGATACAACTGAACTTCAGCACATGTTATTATGGTAAAAGGCTCTAAGTAATACTTAAATTGTTAAAACTGTTTTGAAATGCTAAAGAGTATAAAAATCTGAGCTAATATTAAAGAACAGTTGTCTACCTAAAAATGGATGATGATAATTTGTCAGGACTGCCAAATTACTGAATTGCACTAACTGCACTCATGCCCAGCTGCACATTAATTACCAGATTAGAAAGTTATAATTAATTTTCTTAATATCACTACACTGCTTTTCTTCCTTGAGTTAATAAAAACAGATTGCAATCAATCTTTGTTAATTCATGCTGCAGAACAGAACTGCCGTAGCTACTTCTATATGCCAAAAACACCGCATGCATAGTTCTTGGGGTAATACTCTGCCTAGAAACTCTATCTTCTGACATTTTAATGAAGCGTTGTAATAAGGCAAATAAATTACAAATTATAATTTGGCTTAGTATAGTTAGCAGAAAAACTACAGAAGTCTAAAAAAGAATTTTTAAAGAATCTTCTTAATTACAAAATTTAGAAGTGGATAGTATATTTCAACATATTTTGAACTGGAAAAGAGGGTTTACTCATAGCTGCATTGTTGAAAGCATTTATTGCTGAGACTTTTTAAATTTCTTCATCAGTTGACTTCATCTTTAGAGACCATAAAAAGTGTTCCATACTTGTCTGGCCTTTCCAGAGCACACAGTGCAAGACATTTTAAGAACTAGTAAAAGAAAACAACTTTACAGAGATACTGACTAAAGTACATCAGAGTTCTCATCAAGAGCATTCAGTTTCAAATACAGCCAAGATAATTATTGCAGCATTCAAGCAGCATACAATTTTATGTGTCCATATCTGCATCAGTATAAAAAGGTGATTTTATAAGATGGAAAGGTTTATTCAAGGGTTGTCATGTGAAGAAAGGAGAAATGAATAAAATCAATGTGTCTTTTTTTTCATTTTCCATTATACCTGAAAGCTGTTTAATTTCTCCAGCCTCATTATTGCTTAATTTTTTTTTTCTCTCTTCACTTCCCTTCCTTAGTACAAGATAAGAATGAGTGTAGAAACATAAGAATTATGACAACATGGCTTCCAAAGAGTGCTAACCTATTCTATTTTGACCAAATAGAAGTCAGCTTAGGTGTCAGAAAGGGAAAAGTGAATGTCAGTAACAAATGGAGACTGAAAATATTTTTAGTTTGGGTGTTTGTGTTTTTTAATGTTTCTAAATTCTTCCAGAGGATGGTAAAGAACAAGCAATTCTGTATTTGTAGAAGATTGGAGATAAAGGATTTTAAGAGAATATACAGACTTCAGCAGCAAAGCCAAGAATAACCCTTTTGTTATATAACTCTTCTCCCAAACTTCCCTAAAGAAGTCCAATTTGCCTTACACTGCTAAATGTTATAAATATGTTTTTTACATATAGAAAACATCTATATGCATGTGTTGACTTATACACTCCCCCCTCCCCTCCACCCCACAATATATACATATAAACTTGATTATCCCTCTTTCCAGAATATTTAAGTACTTCAATATATTTAAGACCTTGATGAACAACGTAGTAGATGATAATACTCTAGGAGAAGTAGGATTTATGGATCAATTCTTCCATTGAGCATTATACCTTAATGTGATGAGGGCTACTGGGCCATTATCTGTCTTTACCTTAAAGCAGCATCTCTAGTATATGTTCTGTTTGGGGTACTGCAGAGAGGAAGAGAAGCAGATCAACCAGATGACTCAAGAATGTGAGTGACAGAAAGAAGGAAAGAGATAAAGAAGGAAGGACAGAAGGAAGGATGGAAGAGAAGACGGGAAGAAACTGAAAAACAGTCAGCCCTGAAGTTGCAGAAGACATATGTGGGACAATACCCAGTACAGTTCTCAAATATTAATTTTCACAAGCTATGAAAATGAAAAATATGAAAAAAGACTCAGAGAAGCAACCCACAGATCTGGAAAACACGATGCATCCAGGATTCAGATACCTCTTACGTGGGGCAAGAATCACAGAATCACAGTAGAGAAAACTTCTGTCAGGTCTGAAAATGATCACTGCTGTGCTTCTCCTCCAAAATAAATATGGATTAGAAGAGGGCATCAAGCATGGAAGAGGAGTAGCAGGGTTAGAAAATGCATAAAGTAGAGCAGGATCAAAGACAGATTGCAATAGTTTTGATTTACAGAAAACACACCAATAAAAGGCACTGGATGATCTCAGAGATTGTAATAAAACCTTGCAATTAGATTAAGCAATCAATTAAGGTCTGGATGTTTAAGAGACACTATGAGAAACAGTGTAACTGTTTTCCAACCGAAAACCATTTTGTTATATTGACCATTACCTGGATAACTAAAAGTAACAAGCACAGCACTACAGGTATCATTTAATGCTGAGATTATTATTTAAAACAATTATGTGTTCTTTATTCAGCTAGCCATGAAGTGTGTGTATATCTCAACACATGAAGCTAGTCATAAAGCTGAAAAGGTCCAAGTTATGATCATCAATTATGGAAGCAAGGAAGAAAATAAACCTTTTATTATTTTAAGATTTCTGAAAAGAAAGAAACCTCCACAATCCTCACCTAATGCTAAACATAACTGATCAATTAACAAATAAACTTTTGTTTGTGTTAAAATCTAAGGCAGAAATTAAATCTATGTAAATGTTATTATTCTGATATAATAGACTGATTTCTAAGGGGAAAAAACCCTATTTTATGCTGATTTGTTACTTTAAGGCCAGTCTAAGAGATTAAATGGGAAACTGTAATGCAAGAGTATCCAATGTACCCATGAAAACAGATATGCCTTGAGTTTCAGAAGAACAAAAGATTTCATAAGCAATTATGACTAGTCAGCTTAAAAAATGAGTAACACACACCCATTAGCATTGGTGCTATGAAACTGAAAAACACAAAATTGAAGTTTCACAGTATTAATAGGATTATGAAGTGCTATAAAGAGAAGTTAAAAATTTAGATAAGTAAAACTGTTATTTGTGATATACATGATTCATTGGAACTGTATCAGTTACAGGCAGGGTTTCAGCTGTCCAGCTGCAAGGTTACAATTTAGAGGAGGTTATAGAGAGAGCCTCTCACATCAGCAGTAATGGGAAACTATAAAATGATTACCAATACATATATAAATCTTTATGTTTATCTGTCATGAAAGGTGTACTTCAAGAAGTATTGCAGGGAACTGCTTTTTTTCAGTGAAGAAAAAATGCAGTATTTCCATGAAGATATGAGCGGAATCTGTTCTCAGTAATAATTTCTGAAAAAATGTAGTTAACAACACTTGTTCATGCTCATCATTTTAGGACAGTAAGAATACAGAGTAACTACAAACATCAGTTAGCGATTTAAACTTCTGCTTATTTTAGAACCTAAAATAGTTCTTATTTTCAATACTAAAGGAAAACCTTGTTTCTCCAGTCTTGTAATGTTGAACCCTTATACCAACAATTTACTCTAAGTACAGTGTTTTTATCTACTAATTTAGATCATAAAGACATTATTTTTTAATTTTGAAATTATTATTTTTAAGAATGACCTGCTCAATCTGAGAATTTAGCCAGGTAGAAATTTCAAAGAAATTTTGGCTAAAATACATTGGCAAAACCCATTCTAAATGACCCTTCTTTTCTCCTTGCAGGCAAAGTCCTGCAAATGTACATACATTGTATCAAATACATAAAGTGAACAATTTGTAAGTGCCTTTATAATTTGCCAGTTAGAAAATTCTTAGGTGGAACAATCCTAACAACAACTATCATTTTCAATGATGTGTTTTCCTGAGATTAGTTGAATTACGGTGGAAGTGACTGAGAAGTACTTGTGCTCATTTTATTTCTTTAATGAAACCTGAAATCTGGAGGAATTGATTCCCTTCCCTCTGAAGGAAGACTCATCCAACACTGCCATTTTGTCTGTTATAAGATTATAATTTACTATTATATTATAATTTACTATAATTTTATTCTATACAGATTAATTTGTAAAGATTAAAATTATGACATACAAGATACAAGCAATTGAAAGGGAAATGACCTTCAACCAGTGCAAAGCTCACTTTGCCTACACCCAGATGTTGGTGTTCCCAGCACAGTCAATAAGGCCAGGAGAAAGCAGCTTAGCAGGCCAGGCCCTGGATGCTTGATTTCAGGGAAGGAAGGATAACTGCTCCTCAAGCTGCTTCATAGTGACTTTGCAGTGTGTCCCACTGCAGTGGGAGTTTGTTCCTGCTGTGCTGGTGTCTCATTCAAACACGTCTCATCCAGAACTGAGCCTCAACCTGCACATCTTTACAAACAACTCCAACGTGTTTGGCAATTCAATGCTAAGTGTTCCTTTGCAACTCCTAGGCAACAAGGAGGTATGGTCCAGGTGCAAGAGATCTTTGGAAGAAATCGCAAGGAGGGAGAGGTTAGCACCCACTCAAGGAAACATTTGCTGGCAGGGAAAAGTTTTAACGTGGGAAGGAATTTGTTCTCATGCAGGATGCTGTGTATGTTCTCCTTCTGTCTGCTGAGAGGTAACTCCCTTGCTACAAGTGATAAAATTCTCCCAGATGTGCCTGGAGGCTCCTGCAGGGGGGTCAGGCAGGCCATAAAACACAGTGGGAGAACACAGCCTGGGCTTTTACTGTGCATGAGAAAGGTGTTAAACAATACCAAAACGGGTTTCTTCTTTCGCCTTCTTGGCCAGCTGTATCGATCACTTAGATATATTGCAGTGTTCTTGGCAGTTAAAATTAATTTTCTTTAAAACTTTCACCACAGCCTGGTGTCTGGGGTTACCTGCGTGCATATCAATCCTTATTTATGGCATACAAATAACTCCTAAGTATCTGCCACTATCAAGGTGATACCCAGCTAAAGCAAGACTACAAGCAACACCAACATCCATATACTAATTGATAAAATTCTTTTCAATAATTGCAATTTCAAGATCTTGCAGACAGATTTCTTTGTAGTTCAACCTGTCTAACCTAACTCAAATCCCTCCCTGTTTCCAGCACAGAAAACATTCATATCTTTGTTTTAAATAACACACACAAAAGCCAGTTCCCATTTTTTTAAACCACGAAGACAAAATCTTATGATAGCTGGGGAAGGCTTTCAAACCCTGAAGACTGTCTGCTGAGGAGGGGGCAAGACCTATGAAGTGAAGACCGAGAGCTCCTCCTCTAACCCGCTGGCTTCTATGGGGCTGTTTGGCACAAGGTTTGTTTTGTTTTTTAAAAGAACATTACCTATTGTTAGCACCACAGAGATCTATAAAGTGATTGCAATTGTACATTTTATGTTGAGGAATCACATTCCTAATACTCACACAGATTTTACATAGATGAATCATAGGATAATTATGAACTTGCAAGGATTTATATTCATTTTACATTGCACTAATAAACTATGGGAAAGAGTTAGTATTTAAACTTAGAATTTGGGACTGCAATCTCTTTCTTTTGGCTATAAAGAAGGCACTTCAACTGAGAAAGATATTTTGCAATAGTAATAATAGGTCCCAAATCCTTCCTGTGTTATTGCCAGAGGCCAGCCTCCCACACAAATTCTGCATTACAATATTGAATTGAAAATGGTATTTGAGTAATACAGCCTATCATTAAGGGCTATCATAAAAATAACATTTTTCTTGGTTCTTTTTCTTCCTCACCAAAAAGCTATGTTCCTTGAACTATCTCATGGAATTTTTCTGATAGTATTTCAAATTAGACTTTTTTTTTTACATTGCCTAATGGCAAATTAGACATCACCATACGTCAAATATACCGACTACTGAACATAAAGCACTACGCAAAACTGGCTACTCATTTCAGGCAAGGCAAAGACATGGCAAGGAATCTTTTAACTTTAGTGTTCTAACAGATCCTAAACCAACGAAATTTCTTAGCAGATGACATATAGCATGGTGATATTAATATGCCCTAAACACAAAACTATTTTCCCAGCATCCAGTACTGACTCAAGAAATGTAAACTTTATGAATCATACAATGAACTGAAATGTCTGTGCTGAAAAATGTACCCATTGCTGAAATCGTTCTTGTCACTAGTTACTTATAAATTAGGAAGGAATTAATTTCCTCAACTCAAGATGTTAGTTCTTTTAATTACTTGTGTCCGGACTTCTTCAGTCAATGCAAAGAGATCAGTATCTCTAGACAGCAGATCATTCTATGCCAAAACATATACTTGACACCAGACAATTTTTAAAGAGGTAAAGTTCAGCTAGGATTTAGCTCTTTGCATCCAGTGCTAATACAAATCCACACCACGATCCAAATGCCTGAAGGCAAAAGTCTGCTTTCAATTGGTTTGTTTTTCTACAGGGGAAATCTCAGTGTTTAACTCAATATCCAAATCCTTTTTGTTATTATTGCCACTTTATTACATTAGTGCAGCCATTTGCCAAAACCACACACAAAAAGCCTTCACAAAACATGTCTGCTACCTTTAGCTTTTTTTCCTTATGTAGTTTTGATTTCTTCCTCTGACATTATGCCAAAATTACACAGAAGAGATAAAATTAAAGATTTCAAGACTTCATCTAAGCACAACTTCTGCATGGTCCTACAATAACAAATTATGCAGACAATGTAAGATTTTCCTCCCTAAACTTGCTTTAAAAAACAGGTTTATTTTTGCTAAAGATGGCCAAATTTGAAGAATAAGCTTTATTTAACCCTGTAGTCTTATGGTTATTCATTTATTTATTTATTTATTTATTTATTTTATTTAATTTAGACACTGGAGTTAACAGTGCAAACCAGAAAAAATAAATTATCTATCCTGATTGAATCTCTGCAAGAAATAGCTTGTTGCATCACTAGGACAACTAAAAGCATGAACTATTAATTCTTTTAAGGAATACAGAATCATACAACTTGCAACAAATTTTGCAAAATAATACAACAATCACATTTCAGGTATTTTGTGACAATGTAAGTAGGATAATTAAGCTGTCTTAAAAGGTTTACTGAATTTACATGATTGGATCCCTTCTTTGTTATATTTTCAAACTTTTAAGATTCCTTTACAAACTATAAAGGTATATACTCTTACGTGCATTGATTATGTTTTGGAAAATGTCCCAGAACTCAAAGAGAACCATTCTATTATATGCTAAAATCTTTCCTTACGAATACCAGAGTTTTTCTAATGAGGTAGCACACTAAAGACATTTTGAAAACCTCACGTGTTTTTGACACATTTTGAATTTGGGAATTACTCTCAAACTTTAAGATATTTTCGAGCAAGTTCTGTTATCTGAAGACCATCATTTCATACCTCAGTGCTTGGTTTATTGGCCACATTTCCACTGAGGTGGGAGGTACTGGGAGAGAAGCTTTTTTAAATGCCTACAGCCAAAACCACTGCCAGTACTCTGAAGTACCAGAACAAGTACTCGATAGTGTGAAGTATCAAAACAAGTGCCCCATAAGAGAACACCACCTGTGTCTGTGTCATCCTGGCAAATGCTGTGGCGTTTTAGCATAAAAGCCCTCTCCAAAGCAGCTCTCCGAGGCAAGCCAAATGGTGGGGAGAACCATCCTACTCGGCACTACTGTCATGCAACAGGAATCTTAGCTGGTGGGAAAAATTAATTCAAAATAAAAAACTATGGGTGTATTTTTCTTGCTATTTTCTTTTTTCCTAGTGATGTGAGACAAAAAACTCTTTTTGAAGCTATGAGTGTATCTTCTTGTTTTGAATCCATACAGTGACTACAAGGGCCCAGCAGCTCCAACAAACTTTTGTTCAAACTTTGAAAACTGTGAGGCCTGGAAAAGCCTGTGGCCCAATTTAAATATTCTGTACAAAATGTAGTACTTTATTTATTTATTATTATTAATTAATATAACAACAACAACAATAAAGTCAAAAGGGGACCTTGTTAAAAATCACGCTGACAACATCCCAATGGTATATATTGCAGCTTAGTCACTTCCAACTTCAGTTACCTATGGATGAGTAACTACTTTGTGTAAACAATTTAGCAAGGCCTCTGCTATCTCACTTCACAAAATATGTTATACTGAATTCAACTCAGGTCTGCTTTTAATGTACAATAAATGTTAATGTGTGAAAGGCAAAGAACTCTGAGTTGACATCAGACACAGCAAGCATTTTACATTTATGTCGAGTAAATCTTACCACACCCTGTAGTTTGATTTCAATACCATATTTCAAACTTCTCCTTTTTAGTTTCTGCTGAGCAGAATCTTACACTAAGAAGTTAACTCCTGATTGATCCAATAGAATAACATCAGTCCCGGTTCTTCTCTGTATTTCACAGCTGGGCATCATCCCATAAACAAAAGCCTTGAACAGCTTCCCTTTTAATAGTTGCAGGGGTAAGAATAAATAGATACATTAAAAAGATTTACTTGATCCTGCAAAATTGGTGCAAGGCTGGGTATTTATTAAGCCTACTTAAGTCCCTAAGAAAGTTATAATTCCAGATTTTTTTATTTCTATAAATCTTAGAGGTAAATTACACAAATACACAAGCATTCCAATTGCTCAGTCATAAATTACTCTAAGTTTTTAGAATCCAATTTTAGCATGGAGAAGCCCAATTAGCACAAGTCAACAAGAAGAAAAATACAGGATCATGAGTGGTATATCAAGAAACTCTTATAGTTGGTGTTTAAGAAGTACTGAAGACAAAATATCTAAACAAAGGATTTATATGAGGGAGGAAAATAAATAAGTAAGCAAATAAATAAATAAAAGTGGCTTTGCCAGCTTGTGTTCCTTATCCCCAAGAATAAGACTCAAACTTGTCTGTCAAGCCACTACTGCTTTAAACACTTCTCCGTCTGCAGCCTCTCTTTGTACCAGCATTTTTAGCCAGAATAGTCAGTATGTGCTATACAACCTTGGTTACTTGAAAGGAACTTCAAATTTGGCAGTACAAGCAGAAGTGAAAAACAGATGCTGCAGATGAAGCTACAGAGCAATATCAAGAACATCAGAAATAAGGAAATGCAACTGAAACTTTAGAAAGAAAGAAAAGGAAATCCCAACCAACAAACAACCAGTCTAATTACTTCAAATGTACTTTAGAGACGAAAGGAAATTTTACAAGCAAACACACTCAAGAATTGGCAAGTAATTTTAGCTGCAGAATAGTACAACGAACTTTTTATTTATTTGACAATTAGGGTTCCACAAATGAAACAGTAAGTGTCCTATGGTCAGTAAGTGCTGAGGAAAGAAGCAAGATGAAGAAAAACAACAGAGAAGATAAAAAGACTTCAGATGGATGCCTTTGGTATGTAAGCACATATATATGTCAGACAAAAGCACATATGTTTACACACAGTGGCATGCAAGGAGAGAGCAAGTCTGACTATGATGATACAGGATAAGCAGAGAAAACAAACTATTTTGCGAAGAATATTTGCACAGTGAAATAAATATCCAGCTCCTCTGTTAATCCAAAAATAGTAATTTAAAAATAACCACTGACACCCATAATCTATTGTGAGGGTTTTCCAATTTGAAGCGCAAATCAAAATAAAATCAAGTAAAATACTAATCAGAAATGAGGCGTATTAGATCTGTTATATATGCAGGCTTCAGTGGCTTAGCATTTCCTAAGCCTGGATGACAGCATATTTGTTTACTCACAGTATTATGGAAGAGTCATCTACTGAAGGTCAAACCTAGGCAGATGTGGAAGGATTCAGAATGAATAACCAAGAATACAGCATTTATTGCAAATTTTTCTGCCACGGCAAAGGAAATTATTTCAGCACAGATCCTCTTCGACTTTTATGCTGGATAAGAAACGAATCCCTTTTGCATTACCACCTTGCAGTATTTGTGGCTGACATCTGCAGTGCCCTATAGCAGTTGTTGTGAGAAGGTAGGAATAAAGCCATAAAGATCTACCACGCAATTTGAGCTATATGCAAAAACAACATAGATTTATTTAGTAGTTAAGCAGAGATTTAGATAAAAGACAAATTTTTAGCCTGAATACCTTAAACACATTTACATATATTGTGTAGAGCAAGTTACTCGTGTTGCAATTTCAAACATATGCTAGCATTTTGTATTCAGAAGTTTTTCTAACAGCTTAAAAACAAATAACCAACACACCTCAAGCTGTTGTACTATTGAACTTGTGAAGAACTCATTAAAGCCTGTTGAGAAGAAACTATTAGCATGCATGTAATTAACCAAAGTCCAAGTATCATCACCAGGCAGCAGTTAATCAGCCCCTTCAATGATGAGAAAGTTTAGGATTTGCTAATTCCCTCCTGCTCCTGCACACAGACGTGCTTTTTTTGCCTTCTACCTCACTGCTGTTTGAAAGGAAGGTGGAAGAAAAATCTGTCTGAACTGTCATGCCAGAGGTTTTTCTGTAGGACTCTGAACAGTTTACTGTGAAGCCTGAAGCAAACACAGCCAATCAAGCAATATGACAATGTATGTCCCACTGTGGGGAAAGGTGTGCTCATAAATACAGATCAAGATCAGTGGAAGATGCTGACTGCCAAGGACTGAACCACGCAAAAAACCCACAACACCAACACATGCACATGTGAAATTCTTCCTGATTCACTTTCTTGTGACAAGTGATGCTGGGGTTTATTTGCAGTATGAAGAAAGCTGATGTGTCCTTACAAATACACAAATACACCCAACAGGTGTAACTTTCAATGCTTTTCCCCACGCAGTGCATAGAAAGAATTTTCTTTACCAGCACAGCATCACAGCCAGCAGTCCTGAGATGGACCAAAGAATTGTTGACACATCTGGAGGCAAGAGTGATTTCAGGAAAGCGTGCATCTCCTACAGCAAACACACAGCTGTCTTCAAACCACAACTGCCCAAAGCAAAACCAATCCTTGAGAGAAGGTACAAAACAGTGAGTCACTTGTAGCAGGTATCACTCTTGCTTCTCAATTTGAAGGATGTGCTGATGGTAATTTGAGAATAGATAAAAATCAAGTGGCTGGAAAACTTATCCTTTCAGAGTAATTCATGCCCTTTTGCTTTTACCCTACCTAAAACAACTGTAAAGGCAATTAAGGATCTCAGTGATGAACAATATCTTAACTGACAAAAACGCAGCCAGTTGTGAGATGAATAAATACATTTCTATATGTATTCCTGTGTGTACCACATGTATCCACTTAAATTTCCCAATTTAGAACCAAAAAGACAAAAACTGTGCAGCAATTGCAATAATTCTGTGATAAAGATGGATTCAACATAATTTTTATATGGTCTAGGCACCATAAAGCAGTTGTTTTACCTCTTGATGTTAAGCAACGCCCAAGGTATCCCAGTGGGAGTGTTGAAAGCAGGTAGCAATTTCTCTCCAAGCTCCACTGCCTTTTTTCGGAAAACCTGGAAGTTAAGAAGAAATCAAGTGTTGGAAAACGGACTGGTGCTCCAACTAAATTAATTAAAATAATATCATTATTGGGCATATGGTACAAGCCACCTCAGCGCAATGAAGCATTCCTGCTCTTTTAGAATGACGTCAAAGGAACGAAGCAGCATGACCTGTTTTCCATTGCAGCTGGTAACAAGAGAACCCACACAGAAGGATCACACAGTGACAATGCCCAGATGACCAGCCTCTGCCACGACCCCTCCAAACCAGAGCCACCAGTGCAGCCAGACCTGCTCTAGATGTCACAGAGCAGCTCACATGCTCCCAGTTGCACGTCAAGTACTCCAGGCTCAGAGTGGGGCCCATGAGCCAGGTCCAAAGCTGCTGCATCCAGGCTGGCTCGCTGGCAGCTCCCTGCCCTGGGCAACACGTCCTGCCGGAGCAGTGGGGACACGGCTGCAGTAAGGCTGCCTTTGCTTTCGGTGAGGTTTATTAACAGCAGCTCAGCAGGCTGTGGGAGCCGGGGCTGCATCGCCGTGTACCTGCTGTACTGCAAATCTGCGGCGCGGGCAATCTGCATGGGCAAAAACACCCACCCACACCACCGGAAAAAAAATAAAATTTTGCAGCACCACAGTCTTTATGGACTCAGCTGGCTTATGCCCAGATAGCGTCAATGCCACAATTAATCAAAAAATTAGAATATACCCCAGCAGACAACTGAGACTTAACTGATATTTAGCATCTGAAGTTTCAGCTTTCATTTTAAAAACGTGAAGTTAAAGGAACCCAAATGCTTAACATACGCCCACAAGAATGATAAACAATTTAACAGGAGGAACTTTCATGAGTTAAAAAGCTGGAATAAAGAGGATTTTGTTTTCCTTCAACTGCCAGCTCAGCTCAGGTTACACTAATCTGATTTTTTGAGAACTGAGTGCTCCGCTAAGAGAGTTTTTAATTAGAAGCAATATTGTTTCAACTTAAATTTAGAAACCTATTTAGTGATTTCAATATGATGATGTTTAAGGCCTATTTCCTTGGAATTACACTGGGATCTTGCGCAACACTGAAAGGGATTATCCCAGGTGTAGCAGTCAAAATAGCAAAGTCACCTTCTTTGTTCTCTGTTTCTAATAATGGTTCCTTTCAATAATTTTTTCTCCTCAGACATATTTATGATGAATTTATTTTTATTTATGTATTAGAAATCAGCTTGTACATCTGATGCATCCTGTGGTGAAGCCATGCATATATGTTTATGTGAATACATAAAGACAATTGCTGATCAAAACAAGGTAGTGAAGAAGCTTTTTTCCACACATATAAAATACAATTCATAAAATCCCACTTTCTAAAAGTGACATTGAATAAAGGCTTTCGATTATTGAAAATATGTGATCAGGAGTGAATATAAAACTCTGGGATAATCATGTTACCATAAAAAAGCTCCAAACTATCCCACTTCATGGATTCTTCAGATGATACAGATCTCAAGATTAAGAATTACAGTACAAGATATTTTGAGGGAGCTAAGTAATTTCAAGCGAAATTATGGCTGGAGTCAGAAAACTTTCTCAAGTGGATTGCATGTGAGTGATGGGAGAAACTTGAAGCAAAGCAGCAGGGAAAGCAATTTGCCTGGAAATCCCTTCATAATCCATGATATTTTTAACTTCCCAGTTTACCAATTGTGTGCATTCTGATGAGAATTAGTTATGGATTTGTGATCTTTATCCAGCACAGAATTCAGTCTCCCTAAGGGTTAAACCCTTGATGAGCGCTCGGTGCAGAACAATTACCTCTTAGAAGATTTCCTTGGGAGGAGCAAGAGACAGTAATTCACTATGAGAACACAAGCTTTCCCCTCTTTCATACGCAGCCACATTGTTCACCTTGGTCTGTTGAAGCCAAACCTATCCTTTGATTTTTAACACAAGAGAGACCTCCCTCAGCCTTTCACAACATACCCTGAGATCAACTCATCAGCCTATTTTAGCATCTCTGCCCTGAAGCACTGAAATATTGACAGGAGAGTGGCTATGATGATCCTCCTAAGGAACGGGCACACCAGGACCCAGAATTTTTGTAGAAGAATTGGCTACATAACATAAACCCCTACCTTTTGGTATATGTAAAAGGGCTTGATAGATATCTCAGGGAATGTGGTTAAAGGTGCCATGTGTATTTTTTTTAGGTAGGTATGTAATGACAAGAGGAGATTTGCCTTTCAAAATGCACATATACTTAACCACAGCAGACACCGAAAGGCTCACTAACTGCTGTACCTTACAGGTTGTATTAATCCTTCATCATTAAAAAGATTACATGTGAGCTCAGAAATAGGTCTATTATAATAATTGCTTCTGGACAAAAATGTGACATTTTACTATCTTAATAAAAGGTTTGATGTACAGCAACAATGCTTTACTTCTAAATATTTTTACCAACTCACATATTCTTTAAACTCTACTGTATTTATTTTATAAATTAACTACACAAAATCATTCAAAATAAAAATTGCCTGCTCTATGGAAATGTCACAAACAATGGTTATCAAAAAATAAATACATCCCATACAAAGCAGTAAGGAAGCATTGGTCCATAAATGGTTATAGAAGAAAAATGTAATTCAGTCCTGCTAAAAACAGTGCTCTGAATACCAGCATTAGAACACAGTGAAAAGCAACACTGGAACGCATTCTAACTTCTTTCTTGTTCAAAATGCACCTGTTCCAATGTAGTAAACAATTTTCCTAGCTGGCAATTAGGAAAAAGAATTAAAAAAATATTTTTAAATCATCATACAATTTTGGCACAAGTGCCAAAGTGAAGATGCACTTCTTGTTTGCATGAGAATTTCAACAGGTTATTACTAATGTATGCTAGTGATTTTTCTTCCCTTTCCAAAGTTAAAAATAAAAGTCAGCTATGGACATTATCCAATTTTATCTCTAAGGCTAATTTAACATGGCTGAACAACTGACTGCCAAATCACTATCTATTAAGTAGAACAGTATAGACAAGAATGACAAGAATACAACACCACTCTGAATGACTGAACACAATAAATAGTAGCTTCATGCAGTAAAATGATAATTTTTCAGCAAGGGTAAAAGGGGGAAAATCAATAAAGGAACCACTTTATTTCTCAATTTGCAGCTTTAACAGTTAAAGGAAAAACAGGCAAAGCAGGTGCTGCAATTATTGTACACCATCCACAACGTTCACTCTATTTTTCTTTTGCCAGAATTTCTAGTATTGGACAAGAAATAAATATTGTACAGGTCAAGGTATTTTTTTGGATAATATAAGTCAATAAACAACAGAAACTTCTACTTCTTATCTTCTCTTTTGAGATGAATTTCAACTTTTTGCCAAGCCCTGATCTTTCCAGACTATCATTCAGTAAAGTCAGCACTGTGGTAAGCACAAATGATAACAGCTGTGCTGAGAAGCACAAAGCAAAGGCAGAAATGACAGAGCCCAAAAATGTGAGACATTATATAATAAAGGGAAATATCTACAGCAAAATTTCCCATTCCAGTAGTTATCTTTGGAGGCTCAAGAACCTTTCCTGTCTTTTCCTCACAAATGAGGAGCCAGCAATAATGAAGGATTACTTACACGAAGTATTCCAACTGGATCAGACCTGGCAGAAGCTTTCACAGTCCCATACTTGTACCCACCCTTCACCCCACATTTAGTGTAAATATTTATCTACAAGTCTAAAAGCCTACAAACCTATCACAAGGTCTCCATCACTTTCTACGGTGCTCTATCATATGTAGATTGCATACTTTTTAAAGAAGAGGGAGCGTGGAGTTATTTACCTGACATATCAACAGTCCCTTTATCAAGTGATGCACAGAGTAAGCCACACTGTCATCAGTTCCTTCTTTTAAACTGAGGATTCAAAGGAAAGTACTCCAACAACCTTTAAAGAGCAGCAAAATCACTAAAAGTTTCACTGATATTTAACTCAGCTAGATACCATGCCACAACAAAGAAAATTATTCTGAGTAAAGCACTGTGATTCAGAAAAGAAAACGATCATTGAAACGAGTCAGAAATAAATGATCAGTATGTAACACTATAAAGTTGGGCACAGTATGAAATACTTTCTCGAGCATTTCCCTTTAAACTAATTTTTGCCAGACTTTGGATATAAGATAATTCTCTTTTTAAACTCTACGGTATTATGAACATTTTTAAAAGATATAATACTGATTCTCACTGTGTAAAATGGACTCCTCTGTGAAATTAGTGTGGATTCCTCTGTAGTCCTATTCAAAATTAGCACTAAAGCAAGTTAGATACTTCGTATAATCATACAATAGATTATATAGAAGACAGAGTTACAACATTTTCAGTCGCAATTTCTGTTTATATTAGTAGGTTGTGAATTGTTAAAACAAGCTTGGGGTTAATAAAGCAGCACCTTCATTATCCTTTGAGTTACCAATCTGGAGTACCTTACAGACACAAAAGTCACTCCAACCATTACCATTACTCCAAGCCAGCAATTCTTTGAACAACATTTGAGTAAACAGTAATACCAAAACAAGAAATCCACCTCATTGCTGCACACACTCGGCTTTCCTGTTACTGTCTGTTCATTCCACAGGCAAGGAACATACCAAACAAGGGAAAAAACACATCATATTTTCAGGCATTAGATATTCTTAATTATTTTTAAAATACATATAAGTATTTTTGTTTTTAGTAAGAGAGAACAAACTAGCTAACTAAGAGAGCATACATCCAGAATGCTCATGTTAGAACACCCAATGCCACAATCAATCAGATCTTGCAGACTCTCCCATCCATTAACAAATCTTATTAGGGAAAATAGTGTTCCCACAGAGAAATGAGTATCTGCCTGCAAAGATGCAACTGCAGGGCTAAGACCAGACCTGTCATCTGGTGAGCACTGGCTTTCATTAAATTGCAAGAATGTTATCTCCTCTGGATAAACAAAAATGTTTCCTCTGGCTGGAATGACAAATCCCTTTGAAAATGTTAGATTACCTCATTGTAGATTTAATTGCTGTTGCTAATCAGGAAGAAAAGAAAACATAGGAAACGAGAAATATCTTAGAACTGTGTATGAGGCACATCTAATTAAAAAAGAGCATAAGATGGTACAGTATCATAAATTAAAGAACAGCCAGAATTCTGCTTTAAAAAGTCCTCCATATGAAGGAAATTTAACACCAAAGGAAGTAATACTATGTTTTAATTTTTTTTTCAATTGACAAAGACATTTTCCGAACATTTCTAATTCTGTCAAATTAAGCATTTCTTATTTTTGTTTTTATATTTACAGATAAAAAGTGACAAGCCACTAAGTAAGATTTATTGCTTTCTTTCCTGTACCCGACTGCGCTTCCCAGTAGGGTAAGGAATGAATATTTCAGTGCAAAAGCAGAAAACAAGAGCAGAAAAATGAATAGGGACAGGCTGCTTTGCTGCTCTTCAGAACACTGAATAGAAATCCTTCCAGCGTAACAAATGTTGATTTGGGTTCAAAGTGATCTGCTAACAAAATAACTCTCTCAGAAGAGCTTATTCCAATACCTTCTTTATTGAAAGACATTTCAGTATTTTTGCTATATTTACATGTGTTTTATTTTTACAATGAAACATTTACAAATGCTACAAATATTGTGGTACTCCACCTGACATACTGGAATACTTGAAATACTGGAAGTTTAATTCTGCCACTATTTGCAATACCAAGTGATACCACACCTAAGTGCCACATTACTTGAAACCATTTCCTATAATACATTTTCAGTATTTATAACACCTGGCTCAGTTACCCAGAAGCTGCCATTAATTCAGCAGCAATTACTGCTTTTACAATTACCATCACCTTGACATTAGCAGGTGGCTTTGAATTTCATTTCATTCAGTCCTCATTCCTGGCTGAGCCAAGTCAGTTATGAATTTTCTGCACTAAAAGGTGAGGAGACAGTTAATAAAATTTCTGGAAACAAGCATTGTAATGAGTCATGTCAGTGTGATAACAAGTACCAACAAAAGAAACCAAATGGACTTCACTGAGGATTTCTAAAGCTGTAGTAGTATTTTTGTACACCCAGATCCAGAAGCACTGGGAGTGTATTTTGAGCGTTATCCCCAGGACACAGACTGTGTTTAAGACCAACTCACTTGCTCTGGGCCAGCCCTGTTCCTGCTGGACTTGAGCATGTGAGTTGCCACACCAATACATGAGCCCACCTCCAGCCCAGGACTGCACCCAACCTCAAGTCTTCCTACCAGAACACAGAAGAGGAGGACAGTGCAACAAATACAAGTGGCTTCACTTGAGGCTACACCTATAGTGGTCAAAGACCAGTCAGAACAATTAATACGAAGGCACACGCTGATATCAGTCAGCATCACATTCTTCACCACTCTGGGAAGGCTTTTCTCTTTGCAGGCACCTCTGCCCATCTGCACAACTTTGCTCAAAGCTGATAAGCCTCCCCTCATTCCCCAAGACCAGAGGGTCACTGATGGCTGAGACCCGGCTCTCGGGGTTGCACCAAGATGGAGCTCCAAAGATTGGCTGGATGTGGGGACTTTCCCTACAGAGGCAATGTGGGGAGAGCTTCTGCACTACACACTTTAAGGCACCCCTTTTTCTTTACTGGCCAAGCTAAGGCCATCCTTAGGGGCACCCCAGGCACAGTCAGATTCCCAGAAGCAAACAGATGACTCTGAGCCGGAAATTTAAATTGGCGTCAATTCTGTAAAAGCACCATGAGAAGAAGCACAACATGCTTTATCTCCTCCGCAAAGGGGTTGTCACACCTTCACAATGAGAATATTAACTGGACAGAGCAGCATTTTATTTTATTAAGAATTTAAAAAAGACACCCCCTTCCTGGAGATTAGCAAGGTACAACTGGTCTTGTTCCTAGCCCACTGGAATATCAGCAGAGGAAGCTCAACTGAAGCTGTTACACAGCACAACACAGGGGTATCTTGGGGTTAGAAAATGTCAGTAATCCCAGGAAAATTAAGAAATTTAAAAAATCTACTTAGTTTGGGAAATAATCTTCAATGTTCCCCTCATTGAAATTCTCAAAGTAGCTAGTTTTCATACAGTTCTCCTCCTCACGCATAAAAACAGTATCACAGCTGAATAAAGCAGGATGAATATCTCATTCAAAAATAATGACAATCAGCACCCATTCCCACAATCCTGCCCAGCATCTGCCATCATCCAGTGCTGAGCTGGAACGTGTTAAAAGACAAATGGTTATCATTGGAGACAACATGGAAAAAATAGATCCTGTGGTAAAAGAGGATCCCAATCTAAGGCTGAAACAACCACAGGATAGTATTTATTATGAGATCGTCAGTCTGGGAATCCAAAGCGTGTATGTGACACATCTGTGCCAGCAGCAGCCATCAGACCACCCAAACCCTGTGAAAGCTCTCACCACCCAAGATGACAGGGCGATTTAGGAAGCTGCACATAAGTTTCCAGCTTTTGAAAACAGTGACTGTAGAGGTATGCAAATAAATTACTGAAGAGATTCAAGCAGCTTGTGGTATCTGTGAGCAACAGTTCTACTTCACCTGCAAACTGCTAGAACAGTGCATGTCTTGTTCGTAACTCAAGGAAATAACAAAGATGGGTAAGCTTTTAGATTTGTACTGCCCTTTCCAGAATAGTCCAGTATGCTAGTCATCATATCATAGAAGAAAATCCACTTTAAAAAGATGCTTATTATAAAAAGTATATTAGATCAATAAAATAAAATAAAATTTTAAAATACCTTCTTTTATTCAATTAGCCTTTTTTTATGGTTTCACTCATTGCAAGAAAATTAGTTTTCTTTTCTAGCTGACTATTGTACCAAAGAAGTCACATAATACCACGAAGAGTATACCCTCCTTAGAAAAGACTGTAGAGAACTTAATCTAATGGAAGTAACTAGATTAGTGAGAGATTTCCAGGTCTCATCCAAATGCACATAGCAATAAGCACAAACCCCCTTAAGTTATCAGCAGCAGCTAACGTGTGTAATTACTTCAGTTGTTTTTTAACTAAGGAATTTCTAAGTAGATCTACTGCATTTGAAAATATTTTAGGAAGGCTGGTACAAGCTATCAGAAAGAACACCAGGCATAAACCAAAGAAATATTAATATACAGTAACTTATCCATATCTGACTTGTACTTTAAAACTCAAATAAAGGAATGAATTTCTAAATAATTGCATAATTTTAAAAAAAATAATAAAGAAAGAGTTTGTTCCTGTTATATTTAGTTACTTCCCTTTGTGTTATCATGTGCATTTAAGATTGCTTACACAGACAAACTCTAAGAACTACTTAACAGGAAGAACTTCTGGACCACAAGAGAAAAAGTAACTGCTAATTTATCTACTAATGTCAAGAAAGCATAAGTTTTTTTAAAGCTTATGTATACTTGAACAATTACAATCTTAGCTACAACCCATTAGTAGCTGGAAAGCTCATGAACCAACCATTTAATAATATCTGTGCCACAATAATTCAAGAAAAGGTGGTGATGAATGTAGTAAACAAACTTGAATGATTTCCTGTGATAATAAAAGGAATTTGTTACTTATAAAAGCCTTTGAGAATTCCTCACCCCAAACTCAGGGCAGCCTAATTTTTTCAAGAAGTGCGATACACAGAATATACAAAGAGTAACAAGCTAGATTTGCTGCATAGGTATAGATTAGCTGCATGCTGGCAACTGGCTCCTGAGGCACAAAATACAGGTAACAAGCCTAACACCTACAAAAACTATGCTCAAACCTTAAGACTCTGAAATACCACACCACCCCAAATACATAAATTATGAAACAGCTCAGTGTCAGCAAATCAGTGTCAAAGATTTGGGATGCCAGTTTTGCATCCTATCAGCAATAGAAAGCCTGGAACACTGGGTCTTCAGTCAAATAAAGCATGTTTTTTCCAGCAAGGACAGATGGCAAGCTAACAAGTATCATAAATGTCAGCAGCCCATGATGGAGGACTAAGCCCACACTTAAGAGATACTGAAAGTTTTAAGTATCTGTTTTTACCCAATGTCCATATAGTTGGAACAGTCTATTAACCCACTGTATATGTATTAACACAATGATATGTCCTGCTTTGAACAACAGGCAGCATTGTAAGAGGAACCATACAACTGTATGGTGTACTAAACTATTAACAGACACTAGCACTAAAAAACTCCTTCCCAAGACCCCTCTGTTCCTAACAAAATAAACCCTTTCCAACCTGTGGAAATTTGATGTTCCTATGCTTGGTTGCTGGTGACAGATACTTCGGCCCTAGAAGCAACTCAAACACTAACACCAGGCAAGGATGTGAGGAGTCAAAATACATCATGTATTTAGTCCTCAGGTCTTCTACAGCTCATGAAGATGATACATGTATTTGAAAATGTGTGGAATGTAAGTAAATACGAATGAAATTAAAAATATGGCATATACAATGGAAACTCATTATATTGTGAAGCGATACAGAAAACATCTGGATGTCATCTAAGAGGTTTGAGGTTTTTTCTTGATTAAGGAAACAGCTGCCTTAGCAAAATTACTCATATCCAGCAGTAATGAAGAGTATCTTTTAGCACAATTCTTCTGTTAAGCCACAAGCATCTGCTTCCTAATTTTCCTTTTATTTAATCTTGTGTACCCAGCCCAAGTGTTGTAACAACAAATTTAAATAGCTGCATCATTTTAAATCTTGCAAGCTACCAGAACTAAACAAAGAATAGCACTTTGCATATGAAACTCTCCTTTCAAGCAGGTGACCATTGAGACGTGATTTGCAACACCATCTGTGTGAAAGCAGGGGGTGGGGTGGAGGAGCCTAATAAACTTTGCATGGTGAATCAATAATTACATCCTTAATGTAGCATAAAGTGCTAACAGAAGATTCATTCCTAGCCTTGTAAATTCGGCTGTATATTTTAATTCCAATACCATTAAGTTACTTAGAGTGATGCCTTCACTCTAAACTACGCTCCTAGACCGTGGTGGCAGGCACAGAGAAAGCTAAAATCCCTCTGTGTACATAAATGGAATTCTATTTGCTTTTTAATGGTAAGTCAACAGCAAATGGGGTGCTGTTTGTTTAAGCCAGTGTTACATGATACTTGTAATGGTGTAAATGGCAAGAGTTCTGAAAGATGGCTATCAAATGTACAAGTGTAACCATGTGATCAGGACATCAAGGGTGCCTACTTCAATTGTTCTTCCACTTGTATTTTTCTAACTTCATTTACTCACTTTAATATTTTACTCCAACCAGAACAATAGCTTAATGAAATGGCTCCCAGTAGTTTGAATCTAAAAGGTCCTTGGACAAAAGTGCCCAAGGCTGAGGATCTCCCATATTCTGTCATCTTCCTTCAACCGACCACTAGCAAATCTAATCAGCTCACCGAGCAAATAGAAAAATATAACTACTCTATCTTTTTGTTCTGCTTCTCCTCTGTAGTGATTAAGGAAGTCTGCCCTTCATAGTCTCAATCTGACATCACCCACGGGTATTTTAAGTTATTTTTTTGTATCACTCAGAGACAGTCCTCAAATAGTTAAAATTTGTATTGATGGTGTCCTCAGACCAGGTAGCACAGAGCAGCAGTTCTCTCGCCAGCTCAGGGTTAGTTCTTTCTGGAACTACTTCTATTGCTGTACAGAAGTTGTCCTGGGTCTGCAGTTGTAGGGAAGTGGCCCTGAGGAAGAAAAGCTTTCCCTTTCCCTGTTCTTTACATGCAGAGTGCTCCAGATAGTCAGGGGCGGTGTTTTCATGGAGCTTTCAGTGAAAGTTCACGGAATCAGAGGAGGGTTGAGTCTGGAAGAGACCTATGTGGAGGGAGCTCTGGAGGTCATCTGGCCCGACTCTCCTGCTCAAGCAGGGCCACCCAGAGCCCAGAGCACGTACAGATAGTTTCTAAATATCTCTAAGGACAGAGACTGCACAATGTCTCTGGGCAATCACTGCAGTGCTCAGTCACCCTAAAGTAAAAATGAGTTTCCTGACGTTCAGAGGGAACCTCTTGTGTTTCAGTTTCTGCTGAAAGTCTTATATAAATGTTATACATGTATTGGGGCACAGCATTAAGATACTCAGGGCACATCAGGGCAGTGGCACAGTCCTAAGTGACTTGTCCAAGTTACATCTTCAGAAGACACTGAAACAAGATATTTATTAAGAGTCTTGATTTTGAATGAAGCAAGCAGTAAACTCATAATAATAAAGACAATAAAAAACAACAAATAACCAATGAACTACATGCAATAGATGTTATGAAAGGATTAGCACAAGGAACAAAATATGATGAGAATCCAGACTGACAAACTTGAATACTGAAATTTTGAAAACAAACCGTGATGTTAGGCACAGAATTACTAAGTTCCAAGCTTTACACAGTCTTCATTAAACACAAAAAGCTTAAGAAGTTCATTTGCATTACTCTAATATCCTTTGCCAAAGACTTTCTGTTCCTCTTCACACATAGGCAATCCCACTGACCATTAATTTGATGTGTTCATGGATACAAGGAGAATAAACTAAACACTACTCTTGTAGTGTTTTTCTACTCTTTAAACATATATAAAATATAATGAGTATTCACTGCAAATTAATGTTGTGCATTAAAAGGCTGTCCCATGTTGAAACAGTAAAGTACTTCTTTTAATTCTTACACTAGGTCTGAAGACAACACATTTCCAAATTTGACTGCAGATTCTGGAAACAAGTAAAATGAGCACAAGTACAAAGACTGTCAACTGTCACTCTGTTAGATCTACAGCATAGACAGCTTAGGAGCAAGCCATTTGATCATAAAACTCTCTCATCGATCTTTCTCTACCACCAGCAGCTACAGACTACTTCTGTCTCACTTGTATAAATATATGGAAAAGAAATCAACCGTTTTATCTGTTACAGCCCTCATGTTTTAGTGGTTTCAAAGGTTCAAGTAAATTTGTTTTGGTAAATTCCATTAAAAATAATGGGATTGAGAAGGTGCCATT
Organism: Pyrocephalus nanus; assembly: GCA_038380795.1. Lineage (NCBI taxonomy): Eukaryota > Metazoa > Chordata > Aves > Passeriformes > Tyrannidae > Pyrocephalus > Pyrocephalus nanus. The sequence continues at coordinate 50,429,515 of CM076260.1, forward strand.
TGAGTAAATTCAGCTTGGATTTGAAACTATGTAAACAGCTCAGCTTGAAACAGCTCAGGTTAAAATTTTGTATATTTAGCATGCGGGCTCCTTTCTCCACAACACTTCTGACACACAATCTAGCTGACTTTTTATATAACTAATGTAACAAGAAAAACTTCTATATAGCAGGACAAAAAGATGATGGTTTCTTAACTCAGAGCTTGCTTTGTTATTACTGAGATTTCTCTGACAGACAATAGTCAGTGAATTGTCTGATGAATACTGGACACATCCAAAAGGAGAATAAATAAAGCGCTTGTGTATTTTCCTTAAATTTAATATAAAAAATGTGAACTCTTGCAGTTCTTTTTATGTAAGCCAAACAGGAGGCTTCAAGAGAAAAGAACTATGATTTAAGAAGCTGCTTTTATGTTGTAAGTTAAATCATCAGGCAGACTAATTCAATTTCTTTCTGTTTACTGTAAGACTACTTCTCTTACTGGACAAGCCATAAAACTAAAGTTTTATTAAAATATAAGGAGGCAAGCAGACATTTCCAATTCTTCAGAATCAGAAACAAGTCCTTTGACTGAGCAGCAGAGCTGCCAGCATGTCACATTTATGAGCAATTCAACTGCTTCTCTGAATTCCCTGCAGTTAAAACTTTTTTTTATAGCTAAACCTCAAAATCCTTCTTGTAATTAAAGAGCAATAAGTTTTTCTCTCTAAAGATTAACATTATTTTTGAATACAGTACATATTTGGAGGTAATAACGGTTAGAAGTATTCATAAAGATTTCAAGCATGCATATTAGCACGTATAGGTATTATTACATTGCTTTCCATGCCCCCACTTGAAGAAAGGGGAAAGAAAAAAGCGTGACAGTCATGTAAGCTCTCTCAATTTTTAACAAGACTCATGACATGGCTCTAGTGTTTTATATTACTCTTTGACTGAACCCTTTACATTCCTAGAGAATACCTTGTAAGTTGCACTAAATTATTTTCATATTTGATGGTATGTAAAGTAAAACATTAGATTACTTTAACTGTAATTTTAAGTTGGAACTAGATACAAAAAAAGTCTTCAAAGTATGATTTAGAAAAAGGGCATCTTAGCACCAGCTCTACTCATTAATTCTATTACCAACTGTCGTAGTCCATCAAGAAAAAAAATGGTTGAGCAAGTACTTCTTGTTATCTCAGTAAGTCTTTACTTTTGACCTTGTGTCAGTTAATACCCATATTAACTTAACACACAGCCTTCAAGCAAATCAGAAAGGCTGATGGCATTTAACATCAGAGTAATTCTGCTCAGACATGCTGAGAACCACCGCTGTAGTTTCCTGCAGCAGTGTGGCAATGTTGGCCCAGAGCATCTCAGCAGTTATAGATCTTGCCTGAAATCAGGAAGATTATTTGTTCTTCCCTCTCAAATATAAATGGAAATAAAAGCAGTTCTGGAAAGAAAAGACTGAGCACAGACTGAATGATGTTTGTAAGAGATACCCTACAAGCAGCAAATGCTGATGAGAAGGTTTGAGTTATTCACTGGTTTTGCATGATAAAAGGAAAAAGATTGAAATTGTCTGTATACTATGAATAGTGTTTTTTAAGAACAAGTTGGGGAAAATAGCATCCTTTAAGAAACAGCATTGTAAACTGCTGACTTTGTTCTGCAGCTGTTGGTTTGAAGAAAACAGAAAAGAGTTTTCAAAGAAAAATGGAAGGGAGTAAAGTTCGTAGCATATCCTTTTCACATGATGATCCTTAGGATCTATTGGACTGTAAAATTATCTAGTCATGCTTGCAAAACTTAAGGACAATTTGCCCCCCAAGGGACAATACAACTTTAAAGCATTACCAGGACTGAACCAGCTTGCAAACCAACTAGTATGGTTGTTTTACCTACCATGCAAAAGCAGATGAACGCCTAAAGACTGAGGAAAAGAAACAAACCAAGCACATCTAGGTCTTCAGATTAACTAGTTACATAGCCTTTCTGATAGTTCAATGCATAAGAAAGAAGAAAGAAGACAGCTTTCTGTTAATTGAAGGTTGACTCTACACCAGTAACACTGGTGCTGAAATGATCTTCCTTGTTTGCTTTAGAATTTTGTAAGATTATATAAGGTTGGGTTTTTTGGATGTTAAAATAAGCTTTTGAGCCTTCATGCAGCCAAATGACAAGAGTCTCCTTATACTGTACTGCCTTAATTAGCCACTATTTGAAGAAGTTCATCAGGGTCAGGTGGGTTAATGTAAGCAATTAAAGAAACTGAGTAAAGAATTTCAGAGCAGAACACATGAAAAAAAAAAAAGTTTTTCAGAATCTTTTATCACCTCCTGACCTTCCTTACATCTTATGCTTTACTATGAAATTAAACAGTAAGATAGTAGACCAGCTAACACCTTCAGGAACACAAAAGCTTGTCTATGTTTTGACAAAAGACTTGAACTGTAAATTACGAGCTAAGAAACTGAAATTGCTGGTAAAGTACATGCTAAATTATTTTTCCCTGAGAAAACCAAGTAAGATTTGTATGAGACACTGGCACTACATACCACTCCTCTTTTTCAGCTTTCAAATCCTCATGTTCATCCTCTTCTCAGTCTTTGGCTTAAGAAGAGTTTGCAGTTGGCACAATTCTGTGCACTTAGCTCTGGGCAAAATGAGCCCTTACATTTACTGATTTGAGGAAAAAAAAAAAAAAAGATTTGTCTTTCAAATACCTCATGACAACTCTGTTTTGGGACAATCACCTGCCAAAACACAAATTCCCCTTAGTATCCATCACGCTGGAAGTGGCACAGGATTTTTCATGTGAACATCTTTTCCAAATTCCTTCTCAATCATTTGCAGATAGGGTGCAAATACAATCTGGCAGAGGCAAGCTTTTGGCACCAGAGAGACAGGAACTGCTCTCACTTATCAACCACAACATTTATCAACATTATTCAAGTGTTGCATTTTTGCAAACAAATAGCATGCGGATTCCTGCAGTTCCTGAAAGACATGGGAGAAAGCTCCCTCTTCATCTTACAAACCTTACATATTTCTGTTGTCTGAAAATAACAAACCTGCCAAAAACCCCCACCAGACAGGCCGATTAGCACTCACCATAAATTGACCTCAAGAGTTCATGCTAACTTAAAGCCAGTGAACCTTGTTTGTATCTGTTTCACATTTGACCTGCTGAGCAAGATATGTTCCTAAGTGTAAAGGAGCCTAAAAGAGTACCTGTTTCTTCTGCAGCAAAGATACTATTATCTCCATCTATTGCTGGAGACATGAAGGACAAGCAAGAATAGCAATGCTTCTGATTTCAGGCATTCAATTTTCTCAATGATTTTTCACTTAGCCTGATGCAGCAGAACTGGTACGTGGCACAAAGTAGTGTTTTGTAATGAATTTCTAATCTGATCCTTGAAAGAGAAAACTGGATAAGAAACTTTCCCAACTTCATCATAAATTTCTGTTCACTTGATTTGTATTTAAAATACTAAGAATTAATGAATGCTTATATAATTTTTAATAGAAGTAATTTAAATTTTTTCCAAAAAGATACAAAAGTAGAAAGATTCTTTGCTAGCCAGCTTTGGGAATCTGATGTAATGCCTTCAGATGCCTTCTGCCAACAGAATCAAAAACATGGTAATCTACTGGATGGTTTATGCTTTTATCTTCTCTAAGCTAATAAGAGTTATCACCTACTTAGCTCCCAACTTAATGAAAAATAACTTCAGATTCAATCTATGGAGACAAAGCACAAAATGGACTCTTAAATAAACTAGCTATGCATTGTGAAATATTTAGATGAAGAAATGAAGAATTACTCCACACTCAGAGTAAAATAATATTTTCACATGTCCTTTTTTTGTGAAAAATCAGCACGATGATTCAATAACATCTTTTACTTATCACCTAACTGAACTTTTATACTACATAACCAGAGAGAATATACTTTCCCAAATATTTTACATAGCCTAGAGTTTAAGCAGAATAAATTAATGCTGATCTATTCCCACTGTCAGCACCGACTGTAATATTTGTATGTTGTTTTCATTTGCAGAAAGAAGTAAAATTCTCAGCTGTGATATTATGCATAAGGATTATTATTTAGATATGGATAGCATATTTGCATCAGTCTAAACACTGCTTGCAAATGGCTCCACAGAACCCTGTATCTAACCATATGTTGTACATTTTCTGTTAAGTCTGCAGAACAACTCCACTAACTCTTCAGGCACTATGTTTCTACCCTGTTTTTACTCCCTGTAATTGCAACTGCATTTGGTGGTACAAAGTGACAGTAGTGAATACTGAGATAAAAGAGAGAAATGTCTTGGAAACAACTTCTCTGCAGATGCATGCTGACTCTGGACAGACTGTTAATAGCGTATCACTTCTTCTGTACAATATATTAACCCACATGCAAAGAATTCTTCTTTTGGGTCTATCTGGGGCTGCCGCTGCTCAAAAGGAAAGCATACACACTGCTATTTCTGACAGACAATCTCTCTCCAACTGTTATGTAGAACCAGAATGAAGTGAAACTGCAGGAGCTTGTTGAGAGCCAAATCCTCAGAAGAAGCAAACAGCTCCTTCTCAGCTGCTTGAATTCTACTCAATAAAGTAGCCCATGAGGTTGTGTCAAATAGACCAGCCGATACTATCACAATCAGATTATACTCATATTATCATCCATTCTTCTTTCTAGCAATTTACCATCAGACTACAGTAGTCTGGAGGTGAGCAGGGATTTCAGTTAAAATTAATGTAATGAGCAACTAACTTTTTGGTTACTTCTAAAGTCAACATGTCAAGTTGTTTTCAATGGGACAAAACAGACCTTTTTGTTGTTTTGAGAAAACTGCCCAGTTATGCACAAAGAAAACCACTAAAAGACATGAACTTGGTTATATACCAGTTAGGGTTCTGAACTCATGTTTCTCAGACCAAAATAAGGGCTCTGACACCTGGTTTCATAGTAGGTTTAGTTATGGCAGCTGCAGCAAACTATTACCATAGCTTCTCAGTCCCCTGATGTGGATATTCACACTGATGACAGAGAATCGAGAAAAAAACATATCCACTGCTGGACTCCAGCAGACAGCACTTCACAGAGTTGATACAAAATTTCCACTATTCTCACTTTACATTAGTAGAGTAGCTTGAGGGCCTTTATTCTGAGGCACAAAAAGTGTTGATGATGACAGCTAATTGTGTGCCTGATGGCGGTGCCTGATCGTGGTACAGGTGGCAGAGTCTCCACAAGGCTTCGGGAACTTAGACCTGAGAAAATTCCTTGTCATGGTATGTATATGAGGTACCAGTAACTCCAAAGCAGAGAGGGAAGAGAAGGAAAACCAAAAAGCAACATTTTAATTAAGTGCAAAACTGGAAATCCACATCTCTGTTACCCATATCTTCGAATTTTTCTCAGAATTATGTGCGGGGCCAGCTTGAGCAGCAGAGTTGCACAGAGCAGCTGAACAAGTAGCACTGGGAGAAAGGGGATAGAAGTATTAGGAACGAGAAAGCTTTTGGAGTAAAGGGAACATATTTAAGAGAGATGGGTTTCATCAACAGCGACAGTATAATTACACCACAGGAACTTAAGAGACAGAAGTAGAAGACTGAAGGGCAATCTGCTTGCAACAGCAAAGAACAGTCTACATAAAAGAAAATTTTAGGAGTCAAGGTTATATCCAGAATGTGAATCCAGAGGGAATCTGTAGTACATTTTGATGCAGCTAGCACAGAAAGTGAACAGCCTTAGATTTATTAAAGGTGGTGAAGAGACTGAAATACTAATGGAGATTACAGACTGTGATAGTGGGAAACAGATGAGATTTTAAATCCTTCTCCGTCCCTGAGTAGGCAGTTAAGTGTTACATTAGAGCTGATATAAACCTTGCTTTTATACACTGTAATGACAGCTTCTTGAAGAAACTCAGTCTTCAAGAGAAAAAGTAGCTCTTAACTTAGTTTGACATATTACTGTCTAACAGGGGCCACACGCTCCAATTCAACATGCTATTATAAGCAAAAGGCTCACTTGGCTAATGTTTAAGTTTGAAAGAGAATCAAGATGACCAGCTGCAATGAACTTAGAAAGAAACAGGCAAATGCATAAAATGCTTGGAGATGACTTGAAAAATGAAATATGAGGTTCAGAGTCCAAAATTCTCAAATCAAAAGACTCAGATGACTTCTACCTTCCTTTGGTATGACTGTAAAGGAGCTAATTAAAAGTATATTAAGTCCAGTTAAGAAGTACAGAAACTGATAATGCTTGACAAGTTAAATGAAAACTCTCAAGTCAGGCTAAAAGTAATTTTTCAAGAACAAGTGTTTAAAGTTAAAAAAAACCCAAAAAACAGAAGGCTTACTAGAGAGCCAGAAGAAACAATAAGAGATCTGTGTAAAAGAGTACAGTGCATGAAAAAAATCCACTGAAGATAAGACGAATGCAGAGCCTAGCCAGGTTCCCATGCAAGAAGGTTCTCAAAAGAACAAGCCTAATGCTCTGTTGCAATATTGAGGCTGAACTAGTCACCTCTTGAGGTCACTTCCAAGTTGAATGCTCCGGGATTCAATCATAAATCTATAAAAATGAAACAAATCTTAAAGATCATTTTAGAGCTTTAAAGGAACGAAAACATGACACCACTGAATTACTGATGTATTGCTTAAAAGGGGCAGCAGATGGATGGTAGGTGGGAAACAGGACCCAAATCTGAAAAGAGAGCTGCAGAAAGCTACAGGCAATTGCAGTCTTCTAGTTTGTACCACAAAGGGAACTCAACTGCCAGGCTAGGAAAACGATTAAGGAGGAGTTAAGTGGCATTCACACTGAAGTGATCAAGCTGATACAGTATGCCTGCAGTTTCAAAGAGCATTAGAAATCAAGCTTCCAAGGCATAAAAGGAAAAGGCCTCTTGTTAATTAGTGTCAAATTAAGTGAGAGGAAGCAGGAGATAAAACATGCGGTCAATTCTCACACTGGTAAGCTAAGATCCCCGAGGCAAATACACTGGGAACTTACATCATGATTTGCACTAATAGGCCAATACCTTTGTATGGGTGACAAAATTCATTTTCCTACCATTCAAGACTGCTAAATGATGGATTATATTTTTTTTTTTTTCATTTATGGAACTTAAATATTCTCTCTGAAGAGACACCTCTACAAGAGAGGGAGAGAGGGATAAAATAGCTACAGCTAAATTCTGGAGAATGTCTTAGCACTATATGAACTCAGAAATCTTCTGTGGTCAGCTTGGCAGAGGCAGCTCTAGATCAATAGCATCTGCATCATTATTTCATGCCTGCTCCTCATTAGTAAGACAGCACTACAATCACTGAGGGATGGTGGTTTTAAGTGAGCAATGAGTAGGTCTAAGTCAGACAGGAAGCCAAGATCATCAAATGAGGTTGAATAGTGGCACTGTAAGTCTGATTCTAAATGCAGATATAAACTAATTAAGTGATATGTCACCATTTTCCACTTTTTTTTTTTTAACCTCTAATTAACAGCTGGTAAAGAGGAATAGATGAAACTCAAAGTCCAAATTTATCATCAAGAAGAGCAGTTTCGTTTTTTTGGTTGGTTGGTTTTTTTTGGTCTGGGGTTTTTTTGGTTTGGTGGTGGTGGTGCTTTTTTGTTTTGGTTTGGTTTTTTAATTATTATTCCTTCACCTTAATCAGGATAAATTCATGTTCTTTCAAAAAGGTTGTACTGACAGAGTAAAAAAAAAAAAAAAAACACTCAAAATCTGTCACATTTCTGCTTCATGCCAGGGAGAGGGATGGCAATATTAGCATATTATGAAGGAAGAACAGCTGCTGAATGCAAAATGTTCTGATCCTGGGACAAAAAAAAAAAAAAAAAAAGTTACTTATCCCATTCAAAAACCAGAAAAGCTTCAAAGGAATCTGTGAACCTACCAGCTGGATCTGAAACTCATGTGTTCCTTATTCACTTCAGAGCATTTTGGATTTACATTTTTGCTATTTAGACAAACAGCAATTTAGAAGCTCCTTCTATTTCTGCCTGTGCAACATATTCTCTGTGGACTGTGGAACCAACATTCAAGTAAAACAGCTTCCTTATTACACAGCTTTAGCAGTGCCTTTAAGAACCATCTACGAGTAAATCAGAAGAGCTAGAGAATACACAAGCCTGATCGGACTAAGAGCAGTGCCATACATTTACCATGACTTTCAGCACCAGTATCACAGTTATTCCCAACAGTGAAAATTACAGTGCTCACAAGTAATGTTTGTCATCTCCATGAATTCCAAGAAAGACTTTAGTTGCTGTTAGATGCCACAATGTTTTTGTCCTGCAAAAATTAACAAATTATCTCCTTCTATGACTACATGTGGAAGCATGTGAATATCTGGGTCTGCAGAACAGGGGACCTCACTGCATGCAATACTCCTGACACTTGGTATACCAGAAGTTTACATCAGACCAGCAAAGTACAGCAAAGCAGTTGTAAAACAATTTTCTCCCTTATTTTCCAGTCCCAAAACAAAAAGTTGCTTAAAATTACTTACTTAGTAACAAATTCAGGTTTAATTTAAACAAAATTATCAAGAAAGTTTGCCAAAAAAACCACAAAAAAACCCCCTGTCCCATTCTGATGGGCTACATTTACCATATTACAGACTCCTACTGATATTGTTTCATGCAAACAAAAAAAAAAAAAATGTCAATACTAGCAGTGCTTTAAAAGAGCTAGTTTTATTTTTAATAATCCCTTACAGTCATTGACTCATGAAAAAATACCAGGGAACCATTCACATGCAATATTACTATGAAGGAGTTAAAAAAACTGAAACAAACCAAAAAACAACCAACAAAAAAAGAGCAGCGCCTAAACAGTTACATTAAATCAAGTTTTTTGCTATCTGTAGCTGTTTTACAAATGAAGTTTGATATTTGACTGGAAATCTTTCTAGCTTGGATTTAGGTAGTACTCACATTTTTTTTTTTAAATTAAAGCATATGACACTTCCAGCACTTTTAGGTATTTCATATTAATCCAAGTAAGGCAGAAACTGTAGGAAGTTTAATAGAATGCATCACATAGCTCCCTTTGCAAGTGAGCAGTACACATAGTTATCAAGAGGCAAAGTATTCAATCTGTTCATTTTTAGAATGATTCACATTGGTGCCTTTATCTAAATGAACTATTATGTGAGCAGGATGTTTTAGGAACTACTCAATATGATAGGATATTCTTTAATCATGATTTGTTAGACTTACAATTGATTCTGGAACATACAATGTGTTGCAGCTTTGGATCATTACCCATGGAAATGTAATTCAGAAGTACAAACAACAATTATTTCCGTCACTCTTTTTACTGAAACATAGCTTTCTTTAATTAGGATATTGATAAGTGAGCACAGAAAATGTAAGATTTTTTAATAGTTAATCTGATAAAGAATTAATTGAGCTTTTAACTGAGAAAGCTTAATCCTCCAAACAGTGTGCATACAGATTATGCCACCTCCTTAGGAACACCCACTAATGTAATAGACTAACAGATTATTAAAAATATATTTTCTGTGGTAGCAGCCAGTCTCTGGGGCCCTCAGGCCTTTCCACACCTCTCAACAACACTAGTGAAGACCAACATAGCATGGAAAACCTCACCCTGCTACATCCCATTCTTTCCATAGGCAGTGGCGGGCTAGTGCTTCAGCGCCTTGGATTTAGGAGACAAATCATGAAGTTTCCCTAAATCTGATAAAGGCAGCATGTGCTGACTTGCACCCTCTAAGCCACCAGGACAACTGTTTAGGAACATCATTCTGGCTCAGACAGCAGATGCCTAGCAAAGACTATGAGAATGAGGGGAAAGCATGGACAGTATCTTTCCTGGCCTGCAAGAGCCCTTCATCATGCACCTCTTTTTTGTGTTTAAGAGCCCATTATACTTTCATTAATGAGTTTGTCATTTTTAGAGTTGGCATTAGCATCCATTATGGACAATATTCCACTGCAAAGAGTTCCACTTAATTATCCACCCTGTGAAATACTTTCTTTTGCTTCAGATGTCTCCTCATTTGATTTGTACAAGAGTTTTACTGGAACACGGGTGTTGCTATCAATCTAGTCCAAGAGGTGGTGGTAAAGCTGCCTCTAAGGATGAAGGAATGGTCAAGAAGCAATGACTAGGTGTTATTTAGGAGAAGCTGTAAGCACCGATTGAAAGCAAGACTGCACATTAACAGACATACGATATAAACCATCAACATATATGTGAAATCACCAGCACCAATGACAAATGGTTCAGGCATTTCTTGGCAGACAATTGTTGGTTGATGTAAAGGCTCACATGCATTCATCTACCAGCTTGTCATCTGCCTAGAAATATCCTGTGCTTCTGTCAGAACTGGTTAATTAAAGTGTAGCAATAGGTTATACTGGAAAAGTTCACCCCTGTTTGCCAAGTAGATCTGCAGTGAAAGATACAACTATTCAATTGCAGAGCTTTCAACTGGAGACATGCTTAGATATTATTTCTGGTGCTGAGTTACTATAGGAGGATGAGTGATTTTCTTCAAGAGTCAGAGATGAAACATAAGTAAAACAATAGTTAGGAAGAACCAAGAAGCCAGCTCCCAAGTGTCTCTCAGGTTTTTTTTTTTTACTGTTAAATGTCCAAGTGCAGGTTCTTTTCCCAAAAAATTACAAGGTAGTTAAAATACTAAGAACTGTTCATTTTCAGATAATTATGTCTTTTTAATACCAGCTACACTCAGGACAGGACCACTGAAAACAAACAGGTAAGTCCTTCTTTAAACATAAAAATGTCAGAGGAACATTGTTTCCTTTTAACTGCTTTATCAGGTGCATGACCCAATTGTACCTGCTAAGGCAGATTTAACAATGAGAAATTTTTACAAAACTCAACATGTACACCATAGAATTTAAGTTAATTTAAAGTGACAGGTTCAAAACAGAGCTCTGTCAAGTATTTGGGAAATTTATGTATGAAAAAATTATCTTTTTTTAGGGTTTTATGGAGTTCCCACCAGTAATTGCTTTGGATTTAAAGAAATCCAATGATAAATTCAACTTACAGTTAAAGAGTATTAGCATGTGTAATCCTACAATAAAATACTACTATAATACAGAGACAGAAATACAAATTTAAATTAGTAAGATTTAAGTCTTTTCAAGTGACAAGCTGTAGTGAGTTTCTGTGGCTGGGTTTCCATAGCAGTGGGGGGAGGCTACAGAGGTGGCTTCTGTTAGAAGCTGCTAGAAGCTTCCCCTGCCTGGTGAAAGCAATGCCAGCCGGCTCCAGGATGGACTTCCTGCTGCTGGCCAAAGCCAAGCCTATCAGGAGTAATAGAAACGCCTCTGTGATAACGTATTTAAGAAAAGAAGGTTATTGCAGAAAGAATTATAGCCAGGGAAGAGCAGAGAACATGGGAACATCAATGCAGACACAAAGGCTAGCGCAGAAGGAGGGGCAGGAGGTGCTCCAGGTGCCGGAGCTGAGGCCTTGCAGCCCATGGAGGAGCCCATGCTGGAGCAGGGGGATACCTGAAGGAGGCTGTGATCCCATGGGAGGCCCAGGATTCAGCAGGGTCCTACCAGGGACCTGCAGCCCATGGAGAGGGAAGCCCAAACTGGAGCAGGTTTTTCCCAGGTAGGACCTGTGGCTCCCATGGGGGACCCACATCCGTACAGCTCATTGGTGAAGGACTGTACCCCATGGAGGAGTGACCCATGGGACAGCAGTTTGGGAAGAACTGCTTCCCAAGAGATGGACTCATGCTGGAGAGGTCCATCAAGGACTCTCTCCTGTGGGAGGGACCCCATGGGAGCAGGGGAAGGACTCCTCTCCCTGAGCAGTGGCAGAAAACAACAACTGACCATAACCTCCATTCCCCATCCCCTTGCACCACTGGGGGAGAAGAGGGAAAACATGGAAGGAGGGGTGGGGGAAGGTATTTTTAAGACTGTTTTATTTCTCACTCTTTGGCTTTTATCCTATTAGTAATAGATTTAAGTACTATCTCCACTTTGAGTCTGTTTTTGTCTGTGAAGGTAATGAGTAACTGACCTCTCCCAGCTGTTAACTCACAAATCCTTAGCTGTTTTGTTTCTTTTCCTTTCTCCTTTGTCCAGTTGCAGAGGGAGAGCGAGAGAGTGGCTGTAGTGGATACCTGGCATCTGGCCAGGGTCAACCCACTGCACAAGCTAAAAATTTAAAATACCACAGTACCTGTGACTTAAAATGGTACCTGTGACCCGTGAGTCTTTTGGCTTTCTCCAAAAATATTACAGAATTGCATTTAATCAAAGCTCTTAGCTGAAATTGCATCTTCATTCTCTCCAGAACTCATGAAAGGCAACAGAGATCAATGAGTCATTAACGCTTTAAAGACATTCACCTGTATAGGCTTACCAGTTTTTACGTCTTTGACATTTTCATGTCTTTTCCACCTGAGTTGAAGCTTCATCTTCACGAAGGCCAACAGAAGTAGAGTTCATAGGAATTCAAGGATATGCTTGAAACCCATTTGGAAGCAGGAAGCTGATGCACCAAATCTACCACTATCATAGCAAAGGAACTCCACAGTTACACACTATAGCACAAAGCCCATTAAGAATGTGCTGGGTATGGTTTCAACACAGGAAAAGAACCTGAGTATCATTTAACATTCAGATGAAATAACAGCTTTAGGACTTATAGAAAGCAATAGTAATAGAAGAAAACCCACTGGACTGGTTTTCAAAGCTTTAAACAAATTTAATTTGGATACATAAAATTCTTAAACTAAAAGTTTACAACTTATCCAGCTGATGATACGTCAGATAACCCATGTGAAATATCTTACCTCTTCTCCTGAAAGGAAGTAAGCTGAAAGTAGTCCACCGACAAAACGAATGTTCACTTCAAATACAGAAATTTCAGCATTCTGTTGAAATAAACAAACATTTATTTCTATACATGTTTGTTTGGGTTTGCTTTTTTTCTTTTTTTTTTTTCTCTAAATATATATACATGCAGATATTAAGCCACAACAGCTGTGCATAGCAAAACACAGAAGATAAAGGGAAGGCAAGATACTAAAAAGAGGTAGGTTGGTTGGGCACTGGAACAGGCTCCCCAGGGGAGTGGTCACAGCACCAAACCTGACTGAGTTCAAGAAGCATTTGGATGATACTCTCGGGCACATGGTGTGACTCTTGGAGATGGTCCTGTGCAGAATTAAGGGTTGGACTCGATGATCCTTGTGGGTCCCTTCCAAGTCAGCATATTCTGTGATTCTGTGAAGCATTTTAAAGCATTTCCTTCTCTTCCTCATGTTAACAAAATAGCCTCTCCATTTTCCTCATCCTGTTTAACTTTTTAATCTCTTCCATTTGGACAAAAGGCTTTTTCTAAATCTACATATCTAAATACTTCCTCACAGATGATTCATCATTTGCCCAAAAAGTGCTCTCAGATCACGTGTCCCACACTACCTCACCTCACACCATCTCTTCTCAGACACTGTATGAGCTGCTCTTGGTCAGAATGTCATATCAAGGGTTTTCCTACTTCATTCTAAATGCAGGTTATTGTAAAAAAGGAGGTAATATTAGAATGAGTTAATAACATGATCATGATAAAAATGTAATCATTATGTATATTCACAAGGAAGCAGATGATTTTTCACTATTACAGTGATGGCCCTTCCCAAGCTGGCCTGGTCTTTACCAATGATAGAGATTAGGTCTGTGGGATAGCAGTATAGCCATTATCCATCTCAAAGCACATTCTTCCTTGTCTTTTAATATTCAAACACAAATGAAGAATCTGAGTCTCATGATCACTACATGTTCTTGTACTTCACCAAGTCATTTCCAATTTTACCCTAACACAAGACATTCAATCCACTAGACAGATTCAGTTGAAAAGGTGATCTAGTGAAGTTTCTTAATTTTTGCTTTTTTCTGTAATATGACTTTTTATATTTCTGTATTTATGTAGAAAAATGGCACACAGCAGTCAATGTTCTAAAATTTTTTGGCACGTAAATAAGGTGTTTGACTTTGATTTGTTCTGAGTTGCTGTTGCTTCCATTGAGTTACTTTTCCATTTTCTATTTGCTGACATACACTATAGCTATTTTTAATATAAATCAATGCATGGTAGAGCTGTGCAATTTTCCTCTGAAGGGCTTATAGGCTTTTTTCATTCAGGTAGATTTTGTGCTCTTCCAGTTTAAACATATAGATGTCAGTCTAAGTAGGAGGGAAGAAGTTGCTCCCTGTTTTCTATGGATTTCGTAGTAAACTGCCTTTGCAGAAAAAAAAAAAGGAAAAAAAGGAAAAAAATCCCAGCACTAGGCTACTTACTAGAAATATTACTTCATGCTTTTCAGTTTGCAAGGTGCTCTGATTAAGAAAAGGTATCTAGACACATTGCAAAGTTGTTCAGTGTTTTATAAGTTGTAAAGGTGCAGACTTCAAAACACACAGATTATGTTTTTAGATTTGTAGTATTGTAAAATTGCTACAATACTAGCTGGTTTACACTCCGTCACCTTTTCTCCTCTAAAATCTGTTCTGCACCTCTTCCTCTAAAAACAGAGGATATCATATGTGTGTGTCTGTACAGTTTTTTAATACACATGAGGCACAATTCAAAGGGGCTGACAAAGTAAACCCATCCCATACATCTACCTATTGAAAACTCAGACTGGCATAATGTGTTAAAATTGCAAACTGAAAAAGTTATTTTGCTGTCTTGCAGTGTTAAGAACATAACATTTTCTCAAGTTAATTTTGAGTGTACTGAAACTCTGTAGTTTCTCCTCTGTCACTCTGTCTACTATTATTCTTTCTGGAAAAAAGTACAAAGGAAAAAAGAAGCTTAATTTCTGTTTCCAACATTTCTGTTTTGTTTTGTTTTTTCAAAATCTGGTATTTCTGCTTCCAAGTGTTCAGTCATTGTCTCACTGAATTCAACAAGAAGACAAATGAAATAACTGGAAACAGGTATTTGCTTCAACTTTAACATTTCTGTGCATGCCTTTTCATTATACCATAATATATGTTAAACATGGGGAGACGGATATAAAAACATTTAAATCCTCTAGAAATCTGAACTAGCTAGACAATGCACCTGTTCACCTCCTAAGCAGGCTACCTGTGTAAGAACTCTACATTATATATAAATTAAATACAGAAGACTGCCTTAACTAAATCCAACACCTGAGACAGATAGTAAAGAACTGGTCTGACTTCAGAAAGGCTGATCTGACTTGATCTGATTGAAGAAAGGGTGATTAAATGAGTGACGGGGCCATTTCTCTTCCCTGGAGTTTGAGCTAGCTGAAGTATATTTTACATGAGAACCTTCTTCAGAACTTCAGGTTCTTTACACTTCAATCCTAAGCCTCAGCATATGTCAAGAACTTTTCTTTGATGGGAAAGTTGAAGCTGTAAAGAGCTAGGTATTAGATGAGGAAATGAGTTAATCAGATATCCCAGACACTTGTGTTTCCTTTGAGGACTGAATTAAATTACTTTTTGATTTTCAATTGCCTGAAGTAAATTGAGTGATGTATGACCTGAATATTTTGTCTCCAGAACGTTACATTTTGCCCTTCTGGATTTAATATAACCACTTAATTCACAAAGCCATGGCTATCTTTCAAGGAAGGCAAAGGCCCTTTGAAAAAGCTCAGTATGTATGCACTGACATCTTTTTCTGGAAATCAGTTACAAACAAAAAGACGACTTAGAAGTAACGCAAATAAAGGCTTTACTGTTGAGCCACAAAGATTATTTGCACTGTAATCTTGAATATTTGTTGAAGGGGTGATCTTTCAGGACATTTCTTGAAGGTAACCATTGTTTTAATGTTATCAAATTTCCAATATGTCATTTGAACACACCTCTGACCCTTTGTTTAAAATCCTTGTTTCTCACTAAAATTTCTATACAAGCCACTGAAGCAAATGCAATTAATGAAATGGACAAACATTTCGTTCATGTAGATTTGAAAGTTGTACACTTAATAACTATGTATTATAGTTATTCTTAAATTCATGATACCAGGTTAGTATATCCTCAGCACAGAAATTTTCAAAACTAAGTCTTATAATTTCATGTCAAAGATACATTCATCTCTACATGGAAAGCTCATGTGAAGAAGCGGTCTGTTAAGAAAAATGAACTTGTCCTAAAAGTAGCAGATTTCTGCTACACCGACTTTACCCTTTTTTCTGGTTTGATTTTTAAAATTTTTCATATGACACATTGAAGATGCAACACCCTGATCGTTACCCTCTTTTCATATTTTTAATCATCCACATACAGTCTGAACAAATAAGTCAATATATTTCTATTCAGCAGTCAAATCCTAAGTAAGCAATATGATTTTTTATTTTGCTCTTAGATCCAGCTGTACTTAAATACCTTATGATCCATTTAACAGTGCCAAAATATAACAGGAAAAACTTCCATCTGAATTTCCCAAAATTTCTACTTCATCATCTGGAGAGGCAAGCATGATTTTACTTTCTCTTTCAAATTTAGACTTCTTTTTCAAACCATCATTGTATCACTACACAGCAGATCTGAGAAATGGTTGAATTATTTCCACTACATCTAATGGAAATTCTATAAGGAGAAGTGATTGGGCATGCTTATTTCAACATGACTATATTGTTCCTTTTTTAAGATCCCAAGTGTATAAGATGGTGCTGACCAACTGGATAGATACAATTTCTAGTTTTATGGTCCTTTCATTGGTACCCCAATTAGACTGCATGGCCATGTGCTGTGTATGAAAATATCTGAAACACCTTTGTGAGTAAACAGTTGTGCTAAGATCTTATTGTTTCTATGAAATATCAGCTTGCTCTGATATTTGGAGGTCTACATTTTGTCCTGACAAGGGGAAATGCTAAAATAGGGGCGAGGAGAGGGGTGGTGTTTAAGCAAAGGAACTGTAGTTCCAGAAATGCTCAAGAAGCTGCATAACATTACAGATTTAACTAGTAAATCTATTAAATTAATTTCTTTAAAAGAAAGGGAGGGTGATAATACCTTAGGAAATCCCATCTTCAAAAAGCAACAAATATAACCAAACAGGGTGGGGTGGGGGAGAAATAAAGTGCCAAGAACATGGGCTAACTTGTGCTACTCTTGCATTTCTATTTTATTTGCAAACCTATGACATGGCCAATCTGATCTTAGCTGCATCTCACCATTTGACTTCTCTTACCCTTCTGTAAACTGGAGGATTAAGTCTACAACTGATAAACTACTGAAGCTTCAATCAGCTGTGATTGAATTTAATATCAAAAGCACTGTTCAGACAACAAATGACTGTCAGCTGGGCTCTCCTAAAGCCCTTTGCCTATTGGACTCCCTCAGCTTCCCAAAAATCTCTTTTCTTAAAGTCTTCCTCTCCACAATGCATAGACCAAGACAAGAACAATTTCTGTCTATATTTTCTCATGGGAAGTCACCCTCATTTATAAACACAACATTTGAAATACAACTCGATTTTATTTATCCAGTGTGAGCTTCCACCTGGCGCTCACCAGCACTGGTTACTTGTTCTGCCATTCATAATTCAACTGGAGAAAATACTGTCTGCTCTTTACACAAAAAAATATATTCCCAATAATCAGGCCACTTAAATTTATATTCAAAAGAGCTTACTCTCTTAGTTTAAAGATAATAAAAACCTTACCAAATAATTTCAGTTTTATTTATAGCACAGAATCTTTTATAAACTTTCTTTCCTTCAGCACTCCTGTTCTTGTACCACCAAGAGCGCATAGAACTTCAGTCACCTCATCTGCATTTCCACCTACTTCTCCTGCACACAAGGCATATAGTGACTGCCCCCAAGCACACACACCATGGTGTACCATGGCAAGCAGCCCATATCCTGCAGTTTAACAAGCTGTGCAAGAGAACACCAGGGACCCTGCACTGAGCAGTGCTGAATAATGTATATAATTCTGGACTAAAAAGTGGACACAAAGGGCCTACATTTCCTGTGGAATGAGATGCACTTGTAATTATTATTACTATTAAATAATAGTATTCCCCTGTTGAAGCACAAAGGTTAGGAACAGCAACAAATCTTAGCATTTTCAAGCAGTCCAGGAAGTATGATGGAGCCATGGAGAATACTACAATAGCTCACTTTTAGCTACTGTAATTAAACAGGATTTTAATTACTTGCAATTGTGGGAAAAAAAGTTTCATTCATATTCCACAAATGAAATTTACTGGCAGCTTGCTAAAATATTCAGTTCCCAAAGACATGGGAAACAATTTTAGCAACCTTTTTATTGCAAGTGTCAAAGCCTGGTTATTGCATAACATGGTATTTAACCTTGCTCAAGTTCCTGTATGGCAAACTGCAAGCTCTTCAACAGGCACAAAAATAAAGCACTACTGAAGGCATTAATGAACTCTAGCAGCAAAAGAAGTGCATTTAGCAATAAATTTGCAGGATCTACTTTTAGCCCACCAAAAGAAGTTCTTACACAGAAGCAAAACCAAATCGCACTGAAGTCTGTCATTTAATGTACTAGCAAGTTATGCTGCAAACTAGTAATCAAATAGTCCCAACAATGAAGGAACTATATTCAAGTCTAGCTTTCTTACGATACCTCACAGACTCATTATACATGTAGCTGAAGTTCATTTACTCACACTTCCCACACAATTTTTTTTTTTTTTAATAGGAAACTATTTTGTTCCAAATCATTGTATTAAGAAACGTTCTGATTTTCTCACTTGAAGAGAAAAACCCACCAAGAATAAAATGCCAAAAAACCAACTGCCTCCACGTCAGAACATTAGGTAGTGGACTGTTGAATATGATTACAAGTCAACCATAATACTTACAGTTTGAAAGTAAAATGATTTTAATTTGTAAATGAAGTTTGAAATACGCAAACTGGGTTCTAAAAGTCTGCCCTGTTACTGACTGCAACACCACAGATAGATATGAGCCAATGATAAATGCTGGAAGCATTAATAATTAGATGCAAATAATATTTGCTATTCTGGGATCTTGGAAAAGGAATATGCTGTCCTATATATGACAGTAGAGAAAAACCCATAACTTCAAGTTTCTAGTTTTTTGCCATTTTTTTTCCAGCTCCCAAAATAGCAGACATATCACTCACAAAACTTTCATGTTGCATGAAGCTGGTGAAAAAACTTCTTTAGTAGATACTCAAATTTTCAGAGCTAAGCACAAAGACAAAAATCAGAACTGTAAAGTTAGCCTTCAAGCTTTAAAGTGGCTTATAAAATCAGATAAAGTGACAGACCCCTGTAAACAGCTTTCCTTAAGAGCTTTGGCAGGACACAATACTGAAGGTATCCCCACCTTTTTATTCATTCCCTTCTCTTTATGCAGTTCCTCAACTCATTAGCATCTTTCCTTGAGAGGGAATAATGAAAAGCTCTTCATACTTTCCCCATTTTCCTCTTATCCCAATAAGCGTGTGGCTTTCTGCTCCATATTTTGTTCCCATTCTGATCCTGTCTGGCTACACTAACATCACACAGCTGATCAGCAGGTCAGGGCACGAATTCAGGCCCTGTCCCATGTATCATTTGATTGTTAGCACCTTCTGGTCTGGTGTGGCCCTCTGTTGTTCCAGCTAATGTCCAGATATGCTTCAGGACACCATGTAGGCCAAGGACTGCTCCTAGCATGAAGTAAAGGTGAGACTGCCATTTTGCAGGGAAGGAGTTTGAGCAGGGCTGAAGAAGAGGGGGACAGATCACTTAGTCACTCATTCTAAACATGTTGGTGTAGCATCTGGGTGTAGAAGTGAAGAATCATCAATTCTAATACTTAACAGCTCCCAACCCTTCACTGCTCTGCCATGTGGCTCAACTTCTGAACCACGCACCCTCAACAACTGACCCCCTCATTTGCCTCATTAAGATCCCTCTTCCTATTTCTCTTCCCAAGCATGGATTCAGTGAGGTTCAGCCCTTGAGTTGCAGAGACCAATAGCTTTTTCCACCCCAGTGTGAAGTGCAAATTGGGTAGTGGTACAAAAACTCTTTCAGAAAGCTATGAATGCCCTGTGTGTGTGTGCAGGTTCTGAAGCAAATGATAAAAAATAAGGGCAGAGAAGCACGTAGCAATGTGTAGCTGTAGCTAGGAAACAGCCAAGCTCCGTAGAGACTGGCTCCTTTTTCCTCTGTTCTAATGTGCTGATATACAACCCAGCCCAGTGCAGCCTTGGGCTGTGTGCGAGCACTGCAAAAGGGCATGTGGACAGCAGCATGCATGGGGAGGTCAGAACAAATCCTTAGCTATATTAATTAGAAGAGCAAAGATAAATCCCCCAGGGAGATGAAGTGATTTAACAGAAAACAGAGCACACATCCATGGTGCAAAGAGCATGGATTTAGCCACTGTAAAGGCCAACTCTTTGAAAAGATATGTCTAAATCTCTTAAAACATTGAAAGAATCAGAAAATGTAACGTAATGCCTGAAGGAATGGCTCAGTTTGGCTGAAACTTCAGCAAGGTGTCAAATACAAAAAATTTCAGCAGTTTGAACAGAAAAACAGCTCTAAGCACAGCAACATGGATATCTCAGTTATAAAATCGCAGGGTTACCAATTATAGATATAATGACAGTAGCCTAAGCATGTTATACTCCAAAATGGGAAGCTTCCAAACACATCCACTCACAAGCTTACTAAAATGCACAAGTTTGATAAGAAGGGTGTCATTTACTTTTCTAGAATTTTCCTTCAAGCTCAAAACCTATTTTCAGAAAAGTAAATAAGAGTAACCCTGACATCCAATTCATTGAATTGTGGGACTGAAATCTAACAAATAAAGAGATGATGACATTTCCCATTAAGTCACCTTTATTCCATAAATGCTTTCATGTGATAAACTAGTGCCTACTTTACAAAGTGACATTAGGAAACTTATGATCAAGTGATGAGAATGATCTGAGTGATGGCCAAATAATTCTGTACAATGATTATCTTCTAGAGTTTGAAACAGTTTCCTTTATCCAGCTGCACTGACATGGAACACAGAGAAAAGATTCTGCTACAGACTATAGTTGCAGCTACTTTTGTAAAGAACATCTTAAAGAAAATTTAACATGTAAACTACATAGTTCTAAGAATAAATGGAGAGAAAACTTAATCCTATTTATGCAAATAAAGCCGAATATGCCTCCCCAAAACCCAAATAAGCAGTCACTGTCCAGGAAATAACCAGAAACATTAAACACAAGTTTATACTACTCACAAGAAACAACCCTTAAGGATATGTCAGTGTGTCAGTTTTTAAAAACAAATCACTTTCATGAGAGAAAGGTTTCTAAAACATGAACATCTAAGAGTATACAAAACATTAACACAGAAAATGTTGAGCAATGCCTGATACACGATAAATGCTTAAACACAAATCAGAGGGCTTTCCTGGTTTTTAAACAGTAAGATACAAATACAAAACAGCATTTAAAACTAGAACTTATATTTAAGGTGAAAAACTAAAGAAGAGTGAAAGTTGAGTAACTTCTAACAATCCAGCAACTAAACTAATGCCTAACCTTTATTAAAGTTGGTGTTGCAGTTATTTATTTTCATTTCCTTTTTCCAGTTTGGGAAAATTAATCTACTCACTGCTGATGCCAATGTAAAATTCAATCCTATATGATTATGAAGTATTATGAGAATAATTCTGTGAGGAGTCAGACTCAAGACAGCTATTTACAGGAATATCAGGAACAAGATACTGTTACTGATGCGTATCAGTATTCCCTATGAAGTAGCTTTGGTAAATCTGCTTGACTGCTGCCTTGATCAACTAATGCAACACAGGATTTCAGACATTTTGAAAGACTTCATAGCTTATAAGCATTACTGGGAAGAAATAAGTGCAATAACAAGAAGAGCTGAAATTGTAGGCAATACCATCCATAAGGTTCCAGTATGACATATAGCAAGATTTATGTACTCACAAAGATTTTTGAGTTAATAATGTAAATCACTCTACAACACTACATATTTCTCCAAGTAGAGCTCAGCTCATCCTTTAAAATGGAGTTTGCTATTTTCTACATTATTTCGTTCTTAGATTTTTAAACATCTTAACAATGCCAAGCTAATAAGACAGGAATTTAGTATTATAACAATTCTTTAAAAAAAATAATCTTATGCACAAAATAAAGTTAGCACTCCATACAGTCTTCTTACACTACTCAGAAGCACTGTTTAATACCCTGTATTTACATTACACATGTAAATATAAATGCACACTAAATTACTGCTTATATAAACTATGTAATATCCACTCTTATTAACTCCTTCTTAAAATGATAATTAATTCTGAAGCATGAAAGAGAAGCTAATTAATCCTGGCTTTTGCCTTACCTATTAGAAAGAGTAGTTTGTTTTCAGAAAGTGTTTCTAACATTACACATGTCAACTACAAGAGCTTTTAAGAGCTCTGTGTACTATGCCTATAATGTCTTCCTACTTTATTATGCTGATCAACAGAGTACTCTACCAGCTCTCTATACCCAGCACTTACAATAAATCCTCTGGCCCACAAAAGAAAAAAAGATGAAAAAAAAGATCAAACCCAGGACTTCTCAATTTAACGGACATTTTTCAGAGGTTCTTGCCTGTTCAGGGCTTTTCTAGAATAAACTCTTCAATAATGAACTTTGCTCTCAGCTGCATATTTGCCAGTTAATAGAGTGATTTGTACTAGCAGTTCTGAAGACGTGGTGATTCATATGACTAAAGCAGCTCAGTTGTGCCAACAGTTCAGCTTAACTCATGGGATTCAAATTTACTGGAATAGGCAAAGGAACCTAAGTAGTATGTATGCTGTGTAGCTTTCTCTAAACACAAGTCAAATTTGAGGAAGATTTCACAAAGTGAAAATGGGTTTACATAAAAAATTAATGCTTGAAGTGTCTGGATTCTTCCATCCAAAAAAGCTGAAAAATCTGTTGTTTACTTTACAATGGCAAATACTCTATTATCTTTTTCCTTCCTTCAGTCCAGCTTGTTGCCTTCTATCTACCTAAATCTCTTAAATTCAAAAAGAGCATATAAGCAGAACAGTAAAGTTTCTCATGTTCCAGCTTTTTGCAGTTTTATCTATCAACGATCTAAATTCTGTAGCCTTGCATCATGCTTTTAGAACCCAGTCCTCAATAGGCCCCTGAAAACTAAACAGAGCATTAAATGTTCATCAGAACACTACTTACCACATTGAAATCCAAGTTTTTTTCAACCCACTCCGTGGCTTCCTTGAATTCCTCTTTCATTTCCATGATGTACAGTGTATCAAGGGCATCCACTATTGTTGCTCCTTGTATGCTACCTGAAATACATGAAGAGCTAGTGATTAATTACTTTCCAACATAAGACTTTTTAGTTAGATCTAATTAATTTAAATTTATTATAATTTCAAAATCCAAGTTTAATTAATCCCACTAAAAATTGGGTGTATAAGCATTCAAGTGATAACTAGCAATTCACAGCTTTAACTTTGATTCCCATGCCACAACACAACATCATAATATTTAGGTATTTCTTCCACTAATGAAGTTTTCAAGAGCAGTTCTGATGCACTGCATTTTCAGTCATAGTTTTTAATTTTTAAACACTGATGGAAGAGTTCAATCTAAAGTAAAGTTAATAAATAACTTAATAAATCTCAATAATGGAGAAATCACTTATTTTCCAGTTTAGAATGAAAAAAAAAAAGAAATCAGCTACATTTTTTTGTTTTTATACTTAATAATATACATAAAACTTTAAGAAGCTGGTAAGTACTGATCACATTTCAGTTAAGAAAGCCCTTTAAGAAGTATCCTCTCTAAAAAACAATTTTTCTGATACTGTGCACCACCATGTAACCTACACAATATAGCAATGGGGGAGGCAAAAGGGCAAACTTGTACTCATGGATTTCTCAGCTGAGGAAAGCCTGCAAGACACTGGTTTCTGGAGCAAGTTCTGGTGGTTTTGCATAAATGGCATCCTTCTGCCTCTCTTACGGAGATGGCCATGAACTAGCCTTCACCTAACACTGCAAGATGAAACATCATCAGTATGTTTGCTCTGGGATGGATTAAATGTTCATGATCTTGTACTGAAAGGTTAATGTGGAGGGTGGGGGAGAAAATACAGTCACTCAAACTACTTTCCTACTACTTCCTTCAAATTTATGATGACCATTTCAAATCACCACTTTTGTCTCAGCAGAGTTTCAGTTCCTATTTACTGAATAGTGTCAAAAATTCAATTTCAACTACTAAAATTTGTATTTATGGACTTGGCTCCTGCAATTTTCATTATGAATGGGAACCACTGTTATGATGTACTTCAGAGACTTTGATATAGAAGTAAACATTTTGAATTACAAAATAATTTAGGTTGCAAGCAATAGAGAAAATAATTAGGTCCCATTCCTCTCCTCCACAGCAGGGTTAATGAATCAGGTGAGTAGCTGACTACTTATTCAGGCATTGATTGTACAGGGGGAATAACAAGACAGTAGCTACCATAAACTTTAAAGAACTTGATTATCATCTTGTCTCTGAAACACTGGATGAAAAAGTAAACTTAATTTTGTAAACTTAAAAAATATCATAATTCAATTTTTCACATTTAAGAAAGTAATCTACTATTTCAGTCAATTCTTGTATTTACTGACATCATGAATTTCTGCTTCCACATGAAACAGTGAGGTGATTAGAGAGCTCCATATAGCAGGACTGACATCACTTTCTTAAGTTCCAGGTAGAAAATAATTTTCCATTTCTACCATCCTAAACAAAATAATACTTAAGATTATAATAACAGGTACTTGCTACATTTAACAGAATCAGATCCTTTCTCTATTTAAACAGCTGCTTATACAACCCTTTTTGGAATATCACTCTCCTACTTTGAAGGAATTAATCTATATATTTTCCTCCAGATACTCCACTAATAAAACTGCAGCATACTTTGGTAAGAACAACATTGTATCTTTGCAGAGCTCATTTGGAGCTTAGTTGCCCTTCTCTCAAGTTAAAGGAAAAGTATTCCTTTAAACTTGGCTAAGCAACTTTTATTTTTCCTGAGTTAATGAGAAAGTGAAAAACTGCTGGAGGACATCTGCTCCAAACACCAATGCAAAAGGACTGGAGGTGTTTAGTAACTCCATACCACAAAAGCAGCTCCTAGTGAACTTTTACATCTGAGCTCTACTTATGGAAAAATAATCTATAACCTGATCTACTTGAGTGGGTTGTGATAGGTGCGCCGTGCAATGACATTCATTGTGTTAATCCTCTTGTAATACAGCTAACACCACCACTAAACAGTTGAGCTTTCAATTTTGAGGATTAATACTTGAGCTGCAACTCACTACCAAGTCAGAAAAAAAGGAGGAAAAAATAAGGAGATAGCTTATTGAGAAATCACCCTTGGAGTCACCCTTTACTATGATTCCCCCCCCACCCCCACCCCAAATCTAGCCTATATGGCCTGCCTAGAGCATAGACCTTTCCTTGTAGGCAGGCAGACAGATAATGCTAGAATCTCAAGTAGATCTTACTTTATGTAAAATAACTTTTGTTATTATTCTGAAAGCTCCAGAAAACAGAAAAAAACAATTATGTGACAATTAGTCGAGTTTGTCTCAAACAGCTGTACTTCAAAATAAAGACAAAAGAACACAGAATGAATTTGTAAAGTGTCAGTTTAGAGGTCAGAATTATGACTCGTGAACATTTGCAGTTTACACTAAGTCAGCCAACAGGATAATCAAAATATAAGAGTACTACAGAAATTGTGATGCTGAACAGTTCATTAATAACCAGTCAGACAAACAGATGAGGGGGGAAGGAATGCAAAGAAGTTACATGAATATTTCTTATTATGTGATAAGACCAAATTCTTCACAAGCCTATATAAGTGATGCTTCTCAAAGCACAGCACACAAAGTATTAAATATAGTTATCATTCTTATTAGTTTCTATACAACGTTCCCAAGGAATTACATGGCAGTCATGGTCTACAAGAGGAAAAGTTTATTGCTAGGCAATTAGAGTACACACTCACATGACACCAAATGTTTGGACAGGAGGACTGTTTTGCTATACACCTACAGTTACTGGCTATAAATTTGACTAATGGCGAGCACTGCATTACAGAAAGTGCCAGCAAAGATGCAGTCACCATGGTAGAGTTTCACGGTTGCCCTAGGCAGGAGGAAGATATCACAAACAAAACCTGGAGCAAATTCCTACACCTCAGGTAAATACAGATGTCTTGCAGATAATACTAAAAAAAAAAGAAGTATACTCATGGTAGAGAAAATGAACTTGCAACTCATAAAACATGAGCTCAAGGTGAGTAATTTAGATGATAAAAGAGATAACCAGATGTACAAGCTTACCAAAGTGAAACATTTTTAGTCTATACCAAAACCTCCAGACCAAGTACTCATATATGCTCCATTTTACTTCCTTTGTGTTGCTCTCTCCTCTTTACTAACAGTATCATTTGCTCCATGTGTGTGATTAATAGAGAACACATAAAATAGCCTACAACTTCGTTAATCGAAGACAAGGCAAAAAAGAAAAAAAAAAATCAGTCAAAATGGAACTTCCATGTATTATCTCGAAACACCTACAGAGATTCTTTTCCAGTTTAACACTTCAAATCTTAGGCAATGATCTGGAAGAAAATAAAAAGAACATATTGCTAACAAGATTTGTGGACTATTAACCAAGATGGCTTATCACCCAGAATTTTAGAATAGTGTGATATAAAGCACTGAGCAGTCTAGATCTCCTCTAGTAATGTAGAGTTGGTCTATTTAAATAGCATGCTTTTTAATATCTAATAATGCAAAGGTGTGTGCATGCAAATAAAAAATGAGATTACATTAGAGAATGGAGTAGCATCTCAGGGGTGGGCAGGAATAGCAGAATAAAAAAAAAAAAAATTATCAGAGGATGAATAACTTTGTATGAGTTTCCAGGGTGACATTGCAGGGAGAACTGCTATGGATGTGAATGACAACCTTATTAGCACAGCTCTGTGTCTGAGCTTATGTGGCCATATGGTTTAAAAACCACAGCTGGCTTACGGCCAAACACTTTGGAGAGCATGAAAAAAATAAGTTTTTATTTGTCTAGCCCAGGCTTTCAGACATGGCTTATATTTTGGCCAGAAGAATCCAAAACAGAATACTGCCAGGATGTCAGAATCAATGCATATTGCTGCACTTTGTTTATAATTTTCCTCCTATCTCTTTTATACCAAGTTTGGTTCTCCAGAACATGCACATTCCTCTTCAGTAAATTAATTGAGATACATATATATATGTGTGCATATATATACCCATATATATATATACATACATGCATATATACATATATATGCATGAAACAGATGCATATATATGTATGTTTCTAACAGATGAAGATTTGTCATCTGTGAGGATATCATACACAACATGACATGGAGGAAAGTTTCAGACATGTTTTAATGCACTGTCTGTAAGAGGATGGAAGACAGGCTCATTACTCTTCTCAAGTTCTACTGTTTTTCTTTTGGTGACTCTGTGTCATATTCTGAATGGAAAAAACTGTGGCGAAACACATGATGAAAACGGAAAATAAGGAAAGATGAACTATGAAGTGGCCTGAAGTCATGCTACACATCAGGTTCATGACCTACAATAGTGTACTTTCCAACAAGCATCATAAGCTAGGAGTTTTTATTCTTGCATGACTGTAGAAGACAGATAGAAAAGACAAGTAGAATGCTGATTTTTCTTTCAGAAAAACAGTTACCTTTCTGATATGTGTTTTTGATATGAAGTATGAAACTTAATATGACATTAATATTTGCAATTTTTAATGTGAAAAAGTTAAGCAAATACAAAAAAATATCAGATATCCATTCATATAAAGTGAAAATGTTCCAAGAAGTTTCCTCTGTTATTATCAGAGGAACTTCTCTTTAGGGCTATTTTGTACTACCGTGGAAAAGAAAATTTTATACACAGCTGTACTTGAATTGCACTCGGCCCCACTCTGTTCTTATACTCTTCACTATTTTCAGCCAGAGAGGTAAGCTTTTTTTGTCATCTTCCACTTATTCTAAGTTGGAGAAGCTCAGTCAAAGTAGATGTATACTACACAATCTCTTTCCAGTCTGCCATTTCAGATTCAAAATTCCAGCCCAAACCCCAGAAATTAGCTGTCACAACTTTTTTTTTAATCTGGCCACTAATAATACTTTTGATTTTCTTAACATATAAGACCAGATGCTTAGTAACATTAAACATGCAAATTAAAAAAATCAAGCACACATCTAATTCTTTGCCAGCTCTATATGCATATACATTGTACATTAGCAAATCTGAACTACATTATTCTCAACATATTCAAGAATAAATATAGATTTGACTAAAGTAACATTTTGTCTTGAGCTGTAGGTTTCTTGGAGCATTGTTTCAAAAGCTGACTTAGATCTTAAAACAATGTTTTCCTTTAAATAAAGTTCACTGAAAAGGTTCCTATCCAATATCATTAGCAATTTAAAGTGTCAAGAGTGATTAATTAATAAAGTGTGCTATGCCAAAACATGAAACTCTTACTCAAGTACTGGCAAACCCTCAGCAACACTAACATTTTTTATTTCAGTGACTATTACCAGGTGGTAAGAGTGGGAAAAGAAACAGTAAGTTCAATTTTCAACAGATCTAGATTTCCATGTGCAACATGAAACAATACTGTGATATTTCTAGAACACTCTTCTAATCTCTAGTATTTTATACAACTCTGTATTTTAGAACCAGCTTTAATATATTTGTATTTGATAAAGCTTTATTAATTTATCCTTCATTGCTAATCTCTCTGTTTTCTGTGGAAGCTTTTGGCATCCACCAAACTTCTGGCACCCATGCAGCTCAGCCACGTTTTGTTATGAACTACCTTCTTTTGTTTGAACTTGCCTCCCAGTGATTTGGTATTTCCATCCCTTACAAAGGGTATCATTCCCCAAAAGGAACAATAAATCCTTGTTCATCCCATCTATGCCACTTTTTATGGACTGCCATATACCGTTCTGGAAAGTTTTCAACCTTTACCGCTTACTGTGAGTTCAAGTGTGCCACTTCCATGTTTTAACTTAGAATTCTATCTCCCATTTCACTAAGTGACAGTTTAAATTAGGAATGGTAGTTCTCATTTGCTATTTCTAAGTGCAGTTATCATCTGTTGGGGAATCCTTCTGGGTTTGTGGAACTGCTTGCAGTTTGCCATTGTTGAAGCTACCCCAGGTAACTTATTTGTGCTGTCAAACTTCACTCTGGTCATTTGCTTTTTCAGTACTGTGAAATTAAATTAGTTAAATGTGAGAGTGTGGCCTCAGCAGCAACAGATCCTCGTGAGAGGCTAATAATAAGTCTCAAAAATGCCTTTTGGAAATCTAAAAAGACAATAAACTCGTCTTTGTTGTGCAACATGATCTCCCCTCACAAATGCTGTGTTGAGTCATTTATCCACCTATCTGCTAATGTTATTCTTTACACAAGTTTCTATTAATTTATTTGAGATAGATGGCAGGCTTACTTCCAAAGTTAAGACCACATATCAAAATACAAAATTTCAAGGAATCCAGTAGGAACAGTGAAGAGAAAGAAGACTGGGGCAGGTGGAAGATGTTGAAGCCTTTCAATTTAAAGTAATATACTGTTTAAATACATGCACGACTAATTGTCTAGAGCTATATTAATAAACTTACAGTCTAAAGATACACATTGTTATACACTGTAAGACAGTTTTGAATATAACTTTTGACAGGCTTTAAAAATCTTCATACACCTCAATGCTCCATAAAAGAAACTACAAAAAAAACCCCACTTTAAATTAAGAGGAGCAGGATCTTACTAAATTATAGGACTTTGGTGCTGCAGATTGTATTTATTAAATGCCTCCCTTTGCCCCTTCAGAAAACATCCTTTTTCCCTTGCAGAGGCTAATTATTCTATGCCCACAAGTTACAATATTATTAAACTGGCAATACTGTACATGAAACACAGTTATAGACAGTTAAAAAAGCCCTTTAGTAACAGTCACTTAAGTGCAGAAAACACTTATAGAAAGAGCTCTTTGCTAGTGCAGCAACACTCATTAGTTTTAAAATTAGTACAGAAGGCTTGGAGAGGAGTAGCTCCTGGGCTGGGGGGCTGGTGGTAGAGTGCTGTGAAAAAAATTGGCAAAATTATGATTTTGCCACTTTCTCACTAAGAAGATAGATTAATAAATCTCTACTTTAGCAAATATTGTTAACAGTAACCTGAAACTTTAAAGGTTGAAGAATTAAAAATTAACAGCTCTTACTCAGGGCCTATTTTCTACTGAGTATATTCAGAGAATGATTAGTACTCACAGCAGAAGTCATACCAGCATAGGAGACATGTCCTGTTTTGCTGATGCACAGGTATGGTTCAAAGAGGTGCTAAGCTATTTCAATTCATTTGATTAACCTAGAAATAGTTCTATGCTTCATGGAATTAAACAAATAAGAATGACAGAGACAACAACTAACGACTTCTTGTTTCTGCTTTTTCAAATGGTTGTTACAACACGGCAAGAGCTAATTTGGCAGATAAAAACAAAATAAAAACAGTACATGGATGTGCTGAAAAGACATTGTGATGGTCAGAAGCATGGATGTGGCTTTGGCTTCAAAGAGAAATGTTTCAGTTTACATGTGTTTCAGTGTTTCCCTAAAGGTATATTATTCTTAGTGTGAACACATGAGACGAGCAATTTCTGCTCATAACATGAATATATTTACACTCTAATAGTCCAAAGACTCTCTCAACTTATCAAATACACCCTCCACACACACTGCTTGCAGAATACCAGCAAGATCAAAGCGGGTCCTTGTCTTCATAAGTTGTTTTCATTGCCAGGGATTAGGACAAATAAAATGTTATTTCCAGGTTCAACAAGAAGTCCTCAGCTACAGAATAGCTCTACTGCTATTAATTTGTATGAAGTGCTAAAGAAGAGTTGTTTTCCTTCTCCTGAGATCAGAACAACCAGTTGTCCCTTTCCTTTGTCCCATCAACATCCCATTGGCCATTTTCCTCTTTTCCTAGCCAAAGTACAGTGTTAGTATAGTTGCCAAATTCATTATGGTACATCTATGTTTAATTACACCTCTCAAAAGCCATCTTATTTTTGTATTTCAGAGGAACACATCATGACTTGCCTTCAAGACACAACCACTGTTATAATTCATCTACAAAATGATTTATCATTATAGAAAGGAACAATGCATTTAAGCTTTCAAAAATAAGCTTAGAAGCAGTATCATTTGAAAACAACTCTCCCCTTCTGTGTCAGGAGAGCTGTACTTGCAACATATGCAACATAAAGCACCACACAGCACTGGAATCTGCTGTTCCTCACAGTGAAGTACTAAAAGTCTCTGTCCCATAACAGGCACTCCTATTATATGCAAAGCAACATAACTGCAGCAATTAATTCACAGAAGGAGAGGTGCTTAAAATTAAACAGCTGGATAATGAAATATGCTCTACCTTATTAAGACAATCAGAAACTTGTATTTTTGAAAAATTGAGACCTGGTAGCAAGAACAAAAGACAATCATGACAAATTGGAGACAGTAATGATGTATGACAGTGAACTGAAGGTCTTGATTTCTGAAGATTATGAGGAAATTCAGAGGACACAGAGCTGAACTTATTCTCAAATAATTCTATTCAGAATTACCTTAAAAGTAGTAAACCATTTGTAATATTTTTTTTTTTAATAAGAAACAGAAATGGGAGATAAGGAAACTTGTCTGTCCTTTCACAAGGAGAAAAACCAAAACACAAACTGATCATGCTTTTCTCTTTTTGTTTTATGAAAAAGAAGGCATTCAATTTGTTTAATTCAAACATGAAGGTAAAGATCAGATCTAATCATCCCAGGACACTCAGAGAAATGATGTTTTGTTTCTAAAAAACGAAAGGAAATTATGGATTCGGGAAAGGGTAACTTATGACATAGATCTGCTTGCAGATATGCTGCTCTTTGGTATTCTGTAAAGTAATTCAGCAGAAAGACACCTGCTTGCTCATTTTGATTTGTCATGAAGATCAGTAAGAATGAAGATGTTTCTAAGGAAAACTCCTCAGCAATAAGATCTTATACTAGATGAACATAACAAGAAAGTGATCTGCATTTAGACTGACTCTGGCTCTTACTCCTTTAAATGCAGTTTTATTTTCCAATTCAACACTTGTCCTGTTTCACAGTGAATTGTGCCTGCAGTGACTTAAACTTGTACAACATTCACAGAAATCTTGCTTAAGAATTTCACAAGTCAACACATCTACAGTTTTTTCTGTGATTCCATGCAATATTATTGAACTTAAGAAATTTTTATACCACTTCTGATTCCAAATAAAACTACATTAGGTGTTTTAATTTTCAGGAAATTATATGCTGTTTTGTTGTCCTCTGAGAAAACAGGATTGCATTAAATCGTTCCTCAAGTGTATTAAACTGCACAGGTCACCTGAAGATAATAAATAATTTTAGGTTGTTTTTTTTTAAGAAAACAGAAGGAAACAGAAGCATGACTGAACCCTGAAGTTCTTACAAACTACTCTGGTTTCAAGCACTCAATTCAGGTCTGAAGTCCAATAACTAAGTAGATAATAATTACGTTGTAGCAGTTTTGATGTCATCTCGGGTAGACAAGCTGTGCAGCAGGATCAATATAGATGTTGCATTTTCAAAATAATTTTTGTAATCACAACTTCTGTCTCTTAGCAACTTCCAAATGTAGTTGAGGATTTGGTAAGTGCTCTATTTAGACTGTTTTAGGAAATGTTTCCACTTCAAACCATCTTTTCCAAAAATTCAACAAAGTTTTAACAGGAACTATGTATTGATTTTGTCAATTTTTCAGCTTTCTGTTTGGAAAACAGAAGCCATTTGAATACAAAAATTGATGTCAAACAGTTCAATTCTTCATTTTCCTGCAAAACTGATGATGACAGATCAGGGGACTCCTTTCTTACGCTTTCTCAGAATGCTATTGCTCTGCAGATACTTATCCAGCTGTATGTCCCACTTGGACACTGGAAAAGTCTTGCCTCTTTACACTGGATTTCTGCAGTGATTTTTGTACCTCTCCTACTAGAACTTTTCAGCTCCATATTTGTTCTACACTGATAACAACTTGGGTGTTATTTAGCATTACCTGTACAACACTTAGAGGAGCAAATAATGGTTATATTAATGAAAGAGAAAGCCTGATAAAGGAGTCTGACTGATATAGATTAACAAGTTTTTTTTTTAAGGAACGGAAATAAATTCCTGAAAACTGCAGGCAGCTTCAGCCACCTTAATGACTGTAGAGAGCATCATTTGCACCTTGTACAGGATTTCTCTTAGAGTTTTTGTTCCCTGCTTATTGAATGTGGTGTCAATGAGTTCCACTCCACAGGAAAAGTGTAAGACAGGGCAGTATTTAATGCAACAAAACTATATCTTTATCATGCAGCAATGCCATACTCCACTGATTCTCATTCAGACGGGAATCTATAAAAGTCATAGAAAGCATCATCTTCATTTAGTGTTACTTTTTATACATAACAAAAGCAACCAACATCACGCTGCATGACAGAGAGCAGAAAGAAAACCTGTTTATCACCTATAAGCTTTTCAGCTGATTTAATGTTTTATGCTAACGTCACTAAGCACAAAAATACACTCTACTCACCAAATAAATTGCTTGAATGTCCTTGCTTAGATATGGGTTTCAGTTCATTTAATCCCCATGCGTAACGCTTATAATTATCCCAGGCATGCTTCATCATCTGTAGGGAAACGAAAGCAGGATTATAATGTTGATTTAGCAAGAAGCCACAGCAAATACCAACTTGAGGATATTCTCAGTATTAAACACATTTAATTCAATTCTTAACCAAATTCCTGTTGTATGCACTATAAATATGAAATACTCAGTACAGAATAACGATGGCACTATTTTCCAGGGGGCAGTGGGATGGTTACTATAAGAATTCCGTGACTGTTCACTTCTACCATTATCTGCAAGCTTATGGTCAAGACAGTCTAGAAATAATTAGTTTTTTAGGAAGGTAATTCACTGTGTTATATATCAATTCACTTAAGATTTTATTTCCCTTAAGCATGCACCTCTGAAACAGAGGGAAGCAACATTTTAAAAAAAGCTTTTTTCTCCTGGAGTAGGATTTTTTAAGGTCAAAATTAAGCTCACAGTAGTTTTCAGATTCTGACAGACTTGCTTGCATAAAACTAGCTGGCTCAAGCTCAATATGGCTAATAACAGTAAAATAAAGTTTAAGTGGGTAGACAGAACACCTAGGAAAGATTTTGTGGTAGATTATTATGATATAATCTTTTTGTTACTATAAATGCATCTGTAGCTACTTTCACATGCCATTTTGCACAAACAGAAGAAAACTTTTACAACTAAACACATCACTACAAAAGCATGTTTTGCATAAAAAGAAGTGCACCACAAATACATACTGCTTTGGGAAACAGCCTTGGGAACCTAGAACAGCAGCACTGCGGTAAGAGCAGAGGGCACCCACATCAGAGGTCAGGGTAGTGGGTTGACTCAAGATCACTTCACACTCTTTACCACCACCAGACACACCTGGCCCAAACTGTGCTTTTCCAGGGTGGTCCAGGTGCGTTGCCAGGAGCCCACCTGTTCCTCCCCAAAGAGCAATGTGAGAACAATGCATGCAGCTCTGCAGGCCTAGTGACAAACCGCTGCCACTCCAGCGGGTCTAACACCTCCCTTTACCAACCACCACCGCTAACATCTGCTCAGGAAGTCTTCTTTAAAGAAACAGCACCACAAGCAGCCTGGTTTTGCATAACAGAAAAA
Source organism: Pyrocephalus nanus (assembly GCA_038380795.1). NCBI lineage: Eukaryota > Metazoa > Chordata > Aves > Passeriformes > Tyrannidae > Pyrocephalus > Pyrocephalus nanus. Next base: position 50,464,491 of record CM076260.1, read on the forward strand.
AAGATTTTTTACTCCTTTTTGTCCCTCTTTCCTTCTTCCACAAGACAGAGCAGTGTTGGGAATGCCAGAGGTCATCTTCTAGACAAAAAGTGACAATTTCAGACCTTTTCAAAAATACTGCTTCAGGCTGTCAGCTGACAACACTGCTCTGTCCTTGCTTTCAGACCTCTTCTGGAGGCCATGTGTGTCAAGGATAATTCTGTTAAGTAACAGTTATAATCCTAAATTTAAAAGCAGCAGCCTTGGGACATGCTGATAATAGTAATCCTGCACTTTCTCCCTTCTTTCCTTTGCTCAAACCACAGAGAAATTATGTCAATTAAAAATCTGCATTAAGCCATACTATAATAGATGACAAGAGATTTTCTAGAGTACCTCTCTACTTATGAGAATAAACATTTCTTTGCTGTTTATGGAATCACAAATGCACATCTATCCTGCAGGAAAATTCATCTACGTTAATCTACGCTACCACCCTTACAGGCCCAGCGTTACAAATGCAAAAATTGGCAACTGCATTTAAAAAATGAGCATTTCCAACCAGAAGGTTAGCCTGGTGTCAGATCTCAACTGAAAGGCAGCAAGAGGCCCAAGTAAATGGTCTCAGGCCATGGATTGCACCAATTTGCTGGATGGCAGGAACAGCATCTATTGCTTAACTTCATTGCAGGATGGCATAGGAGCTCTCCAAGGATAGGGCTTTTTGTCCCAGTGCTGAACTGGTATATTTCCTAATTTACCAATTTAATTCTAATTTAAATGGCATATTTTCTAATTTACCAATTGAAATTTTCTGGTAATTTTGTCTATTATATGAGAAAGACTTATTCTGCCCTGCCATCATGTGCCAGACCTCCAAACTCAGCTTTAAATAGCTAAATCCTATGCTTTGTAAAATCTTATTTTCTCATGAAATCATGTCAGAATATTTTCATTTGTTTAATCTCAATCAGGGACACAACACAGAAGGGCTTTTTTTAAACTACATTTGTAATTAAGTGGCATGAATCAAAGTGTCTAACGATGCAGTATTTTAACAGAATTAAAATTGCTCAAGCCAGTACTGCAGTGTTCCTTCCCTTTTTCTGTCCTTTTTCTCCTAGCACATTCTTGCTCCTTCTCTTGCTTAAGAAATGCAGCTCACCTATTTCCATACCAAACCAGTTCAGAAAACAGAAACTTTTGCAAGTGAGATTTTTGTTCTGAGGATCATTTTTGTCCCAACTGATTCCACAAGTCAGATTTTCCTGAGAATTGGAGTTACCAAGCAGGAAGGGCAGGAACAGCTCCAAACCCAGTTCAGTTTAGCCACAACAGTCACAAAGTGCATGATGCTACAAGATGTCTTATATGCCCTCAGTTGCCTTTAGTTTTTCCCAATGGATTGACATGTCAATCATATTGTATCTTAAATGCATGTGTGATTTGGTAATAGAAACCACTCAGATTACCTACTGTTAGTCAACCCCTAGGCAATAAGACAGGAAGACAGTAGACAGTATCTTCTAATAATACTTATTATTGTGTGCTAGTGAACAACTGGGTTGTTGTTGTTTTTTTTTTTTTTTCCAAAACGTCCTCTCATTTTGCTAACTACTCAGGTATAATTGTTTATTTATTTCTTAGGAAATTACAATACGTGAATCCAAAAAGCCAAGCAGACAGAAAAAAACCCCCAACCCACAGTACTTAAAAAACCCAAACCAAACCACAAACAAACAAATCAACCCCCCAAAACCCCAAACAAATCCCCCAAACTAACCACTCTCTTCCCCACAAAAAAGAAAAAAACCCCAACTTTAGGAAATATTCTAGTAGGAAAACCCCCACCAGAATCTACTGAGCAAGAGATCCAATTCATCTCTTTTGGCTAATCAAAGCATTTTTTTAGAACTCTTCCAGAAAGGCTAGATTTAGACAAAACCAGCAAGGTTACTAAGCAAATTTACTCCTAAGAAAATGCACCTTTAGAACATATTTGCTTTAGACATTTGGAGTTTTATGGGCATACATTGAAAGCAAAATGCAGCTCCAAAAGTAGCCAGTGAGCCCTCTAGCGTTTCAAAAGAACATGAGTCTTTCCAACTAGACACAAAAGTGAATGGCTCTTAAGCAAAAAGTTACCAGGACTTAGTGTTCCTGCATTACTTGCTGAGCAAATAGCCACTAGATATGGGAGCCAAAAATGAGTTTGCATCAAGTGAGTTTGGGCATCTAAGCTATCAAGAAGTCTCAATTTCAAGAACTCAATACATCAGAAATAATGTACATGCTTTCCCTCCTCTGGAAATCACAAAACTATATTGTTTCCCACTAATCTTACCTTCCTATTTTTTAATAACTTTATTTTCTATGTAAGAATGAAAAAGTTCTAAAATATTTAGGACCAATTTTAATAGACCCAGCCCACTGATAATTTTTTGCTTAGGCTAAACTCCTAGCACTGGTACTCTGGGAATTAATTTTAACAGTTTTTTGGTTAAATCTACCTATCTTTGCTGTTTTACCCCTTCTGTTTGCATGAGGCATTAACAAATCATTATTTCCAGATTTATTTTTTTAATTCACAAAGGCCCTTCTAATCACATTTCTACTTGTACAAGTACTGTTGATCACTTGAAATTTCTAAATAAAGATCACAGTTACTGAGAACATCTGTATATCAACACAACATTACTGATCCTGTTAAAAAGAGAAACTCCCAATGAGGGAGAGTCTAAGAGCTTTTGACTAGATAATTCCAGATACTCTCAAACTCCTCTACAGTACAGCTAATGAAATTATCTCACCCGACTGCTTTCAAATAATTCCTTATTAGCCTTCCAGGATGTTAATAGGCAGAGTTACATTTGCATATAGATACCCCTCTGTCCTTCTAGTTTTATTAAGATATATTAACAGTCACAGAATGGTAAGGATTGGAAAAGAGAAATCATCTGGAAATCAACTAGTCCAATCCCCTCTATTAAAACATGTTCATGCAGAGCAGGTTGCACAGGATTCTGTCCAGGAAAGCTTTGAGTATCTCCAGAGAAGGAGAATCCACAACCAGCAGCTTGCTCCAGAGCTCTGACACTCTCACAGGAGAGATGTTTTTCCTCACATTCAGATGGAACTCCCCTGTTTCAGTTTGTGCCCATTGCCTGGCACTACTGAAGAGTCAGGCCCCATCCTTTCGACACCTGCCCTTAAGTTATTTGTATGCACGATAAAATCCCATCTCAGTTGTCTCTCCTCCAGGTTAAACAGGCCCAGTTCCCCTAGCCTTTTCTCATAAGGGAGATACTCCAGTTCTCTAATCACCTTCATAGCCCTTAGCTACTGTCCAGTAACTCCTTGTCTTTCCTGACCTGGGGAGCCCAGAGCTGGACAGTGTTCATTGAACCTCAAACTCTAAAAGAGCCTGACAGCTCACTGGGAAATCACATGCCAATGTTAGCAGCCTCTTTCTGATGGAGTCCTGTCTCAGGTCCCTCACAGTCAGATGTGGCAGTGGAAGGTTTGACAAGCTAGCACTGTTTCACTAGTAAGCTGGCTGCTTTTCTATCTTCAGAAAGAAATGGGGCACTGACTTTTACTTATGAAGTCAGAAAATGCTAAAACATTAACCCACCTCTCTTGGAGAACAATGAATTATGCTATTGTAATTACTATCAGCTAAGTCATTCAGGAAAAAAACGAGGATCTGACTTTATACACAAAAGGACCTGCGTATTTCTTTACTTCTCAAACTGCTGAAATTAGAATAAAAAAAGTAAAATACAAAACCCAGCAATTTTTTCTCCAGAAGCAAAAACAAAGACCTTTTCTACAGCTTTAATGCTGGCCAACTAAAAGATGATGATAATGCACTCCAATTCACTGGCATTTTAGTTACTGCCATCTTTCAAAGCACTCTTAACGCAGCATCTACAGAGGACACGTAAGTCACTTGAAATCTGCAAAATACAGTTCTATTCAAAAAGGAATGCTCAAGAGTTCAGGCATAAAATGTTGCCTGAAAACAACAGTGATGCTGAATCAGCACAGTAATAGTGGTATTTAGATGTAAACTACTGCAGTACCAGGTGGAATAAAAATACTAACTTAGCAAGGTTTATTTTTAGCAGTGACATGCAAGTGGGGGAGATGTCAAAGAGGACATAAGGAAAAGAATTAAAGCACCTTCTAGAACTGGGATGATAAACGGAAAAAAATTCACTGCATGAAATAGTACTGTCCTGACTTTCAACAGAGCCATTTAAATGTTGCCAAGACAAAGGAGGAAGGCAGAAAACTAAGGTACTGAAAGCTCAAGAAATGAAGAGATAAGTCAATTAAAAAAACAAACACCCCCCAAAACCAAAACAAACCCTTGAATAAAATGCAACAGTTTATCTATTAAATTCTCACTGCTAGATTAAATTATCTTTTCTTTCTCAGCTCACATGGATCTTTTTACACATTTAAGTTATTCTCACCTTTTAAACTCCTTACCAGAACTACATGTTCACTCAGTCTAGTCTCCCTGCTTCTTCTCTTCTTGCTGCTACAACTAAAATATCATTCTCTCACAGTCAGCAAGGGAAATTAGGGAAGTCCCTAGAATTAGTAAGAAACCTCTATAGATAAAACTTTCCTCCTGTACAATTCAACTTGCATGGCTGATGACTGTACTTGATCTGGTTGGGACGGAGTTAGCATCCATCAGAAGAGCCCATATGGTGTTTTGAATTTGTGCCTGAAATAACATTGGTAACACAGCAATGTTTTGGCTATTGCTGAACAGTACTTGTACAACAACAAGGTTTTCTCTTCTTCCAACTTCTGCCCCTTTTCTACTCCCTCCAAAAAGTAGAATGGAGGGGATGGCTATGAGGTTGAGAGACACAGATGGGACAGCTGGCCCCAGCTGGTCAAAGGGTTATTCCCTACCACATTAATACCATATTCAGCAGCAAAAACTGGGGCAGAGGAAGAAGGAGGGGTTTTCCAAGGGGCCTGTTCCCAGAGACTAGGCATCAGTTTGCTTGTGGGATGTTGTGAGTCATTGCCTGTGCATCACTTGGTCCTGCCCCTTCCTTCCTTCCTTCACCTAAAAAATGGGCTTTATCCTGATGCACCCATTTTCTCACTTTCATTCTTCCTGTTCTCTCCTGCAGCCCTGGGACAACAGCTAATTGGTTGCTTAGCTGCTGGTTCAGGTGAACCCAACACAGTGTCTCATAGTATCTTCAGTGCAGGAAGTTTGTGACCACAACACGACCCCCAGCTGGTTTCTTTGCTCTGATGACAATATTACATTAACCATTAGGAAAAACTCAAGCTTTAGAAAGCCTTACATTCTCACATTCTGTTCCCAACAAGCTATGTGAGACTCGGTGAATCAGAATCACAGAAGGGTTGAGGCTGGAAGGGACTCAAAGTCATCATGCCCAAACCCCATCAAAAGACCTATTCTCAACTGTTTTCGCAGACCTCAAGTACCAGCCAAACTGCAGTACAGCTGAAAAACTCTACATTTCAGAAATATAGTAATTAGTAAATGTAACATTACCTTTGAATGTACCACCACTAATTAGGATTACTCTCTGAAAAACTGCAGAATCTCCTTCAGCTGATTTACTATCAGTTTTCATAAAGCTATGCTGTATATTCAAGAGCTCTGTTTAATATGCTCTTACTGAATCTACTGATTATAACAGTGAATAATTTTTGGCAATACACAGTCTGTGTTTTTTTAGTTATCAAAAGTATTACATGTGTGTTTCATCATCTTTACAATGGTATTTAGCATAACATTGCACTTTGAAGAAATAAAAGCTATTAACTGAGTCTATTGATCTTGTCTTGAATAATATGCATCTTGAAAACATGAAGTAATAGGTGAAGCTTTCTTTATATCTCAATACATGACAGTTTTTCTAGGATTAGTAAGCACAACTGCATTGCAACATAATTTGACAGTTTCTCTTGTTTCGGAGCATGATCTTTGTTACTTTTGTCAATATTCACTATTATTGCTTTGATAGTATTTAAAACCTCTTATCTCAATTTTTCCTTGCAGTTCTAAATGTAATTGTATCACATTCCAATGTCTTTTCCATACGAAAGTGTTTTGATCACTTATAACTGCCTTGATTTATTTTTTTAAGGTAATTTTTACCAGTATTCAGATCTTTTTACCCTGTTCAGATGTGCTCTATATTGGAAATTCAAGGTAAAGATGTAGGGTATTCTACTGCATTTACTTCTTCGCTAATTAGTTCATAACCTTATCTAAGCAGACACAGATATGAGCAAGGGTGATACATGTCTGGTTTTGGCTTTTTCAGTTACACTGTCTGCTGGCATGCTGAGAGCATTTATTTTAAGCAACTTTCCATAAAACAAAAACTCAAAGTTGACTTCTTTACTGCAGACCAAGATTCACTAGAAAACTAGTTAAAACTCGTTTATACTCAGATCATGTATTCTGTAGGTAAAATTGTGTCTAGACTTCATTTTCAAACTAAAAATCAGAAATTATAGTTATACGAATTTTAAACTCTTCATTTTCTGTTACTATGTCTTGTTCCAGAAACAAAGCTGAAAAAACAATCTCAAATGTACAAAGAAGGTTCATCTTGGTAGATACTATTTACTTTTCTCCCTTGAATCTGACAGATTAAGATACAAATGACAGACTCCCTTTCTCTACTGGCAACAGAAATCTGTTTTTCACCTTCAAGACACATAAAATAAATCCTGTCACTATGAACCTGCATTTATATAACCACTTCTTATCTGTCAGTAGGATGCTTATTGCAGATCAGGAGTTTGACAGATTTCTCGTGTTTATAACCTCATTTCCTAACACGGCATCATCCCAAGTTAAAAGCAAGCTACACACTGTCAATGTTTGTTTAACAATCACTGCCAAAGTGTCACCGCTACTAATTTAGCAGGTGGATGACAATCATGCTCAGAAGCCCATGCAGGCTGGAGTGCTTCCTGATGGGACTTCCACTAAGCCAAGAAAAGCTGCAAAGCAGTCTTTTGTATTAGTTAATGGGCCAGTAACAAGGATTCCCAGTTGCGTTTTCCACTAAGCAGCAGAGAGCAGATTTGGGAACATTTAGGTGCTCACTGCTTCACTGTTCATTGTGATAGGAACGAAGAACTTCTAACAACTCTCAAGTTCATCTGACAGTGCCACCCACAGTGTAGGGCATTGCCACACACTAATTCACTTCTTGGCTGCAAAGACAAATTAAAATAAAACCCTGATATCTCTATATAAAAAGGAAGTCAGAGGGAAAATAAAAACATTAAGGCCTATTCTGAGGATTAATTTGTCATTTGTATTGCAAAGCACTTCAAACTCCTCAAATGAAAAGCCTGACAGAAATGCTAAGTATTATTCCCTCATGTGTTAAGTTACAGATAAGCTTCTATTCTTATATTTCTAGTCCTCACAGTAGCTTGTAAGCCTCTTTAGTAGTGTATTAAACTATCCAACTAATATTCATCATATGCTGTTCTGGGCTTCGTTTGTTAACCAGGGACAGACGTTGCACAGTGCTTCATTCTGTTTCTCGCTTTAAAAGGAATCAATTATCCTGTTAATTCTGTAACAAGAATTTAATTAAAAGGTAACTAAGGAGAACAGGAAGTTTGCAGGTAAGGTATTTTCTACACTTATTCTATTACTGCATATTTTATTTAATGCATAAGTAAACAAGAAAAAAAGAGGCTGTTTCATATAAAAAATAACTAATAAGAACAGCAGCCCTTATGCTTTGATATGCACCAAAAAAAACCTCAATTCATTTGAAAATGACTGTATGACACACCAAACTACTCCATGATAACAAGCTAAGTTTTACTCATTTGTCAGGCATACCTCTCTTAGTTAAAGAGTAACGTATAGCTAAAACTATGATTTTACTGAAAAATTGGAGATACCAGAATGTTTTACTGTTAGTTTCTGAGAGTGAGCTATAGTGTTTAATTATCAAATGGTTTATTTTAACAGAAGTCACAGTGTGATAAGGCAGAGGAACCTGAAGGAAGACTAGAGTTCACATGCATACTCCAAGTATTGGTATCATACAGTACAAGTCAATATCTACAGCCTGCTTCTTACCTGGCCATCTCACCACTACAGGTACACAAGAAACAAACTATTTCATGCAGTACGGAAGCATTCTGTTTGAGATCCCTTCCTTGACTAATCAAGAACTATGAAGGCAAGAACAGTGTCCAACCCTTGCCACAAAGAATACCGTCCTTGCACTTTCTGTAACCAAAGGTCTGGCTAATTTCAGCCAAATGAAATCATCAATTTCAGAGAAAAAGAAAAAAAAGGTAGTTCAAAAATCTTACCCATATAGTTACCCAAATCTAATAAAACATCATTAATGCAACCTTGAACTATCCAGAGTAGATCAGTTTTCGGTTCGTTCACTCAACTGCAGCTTTCACACAAAGTAAACAAAATAGACATGCAAGAAAACACTACTTCCTTATAAAACTGAGGGGTTTGGATATTTTTTTAATTATTATTTTTTATTTCCCCTCCCAAGCAAGCTAGGATTTGAGTATGTTCGGTAGATATTTAAATATTTTTTCCTGAAAAAATCTGCCTTGAAAGCATCAATTAAGATATTGCTGAACTGCTCTGTCCTCCAACTCTTAGTTACTAATGGGCGAACCAACGATACATTCTCAGTAGCTACACCAGTAGAAAAAAGAAAAGAAAATATAGCACTGAAGTGTAGCATTATGAGATTGAGCATAGATTACATTAATGTTTAAGATGTTCTATTTTCAACTTATTTCAGTTGCCATTTAGGTCTTTATACATACACACACAAGATGGAAATCTTAAATGAACTGTCCAACTCATCCAGTTACAAACAAAAGAGCAGTCTAAAGAATGAGCTATAGAGCCTGTATCTTACAACTTAGCAACTGTTACCAAGATCTGCATTTCAGGAAAAAAAAAAAAAAAAAAAAAAAGAAGCCTACAGGCTGTCACTCAAATCCACTGCATTTCTCCCAAGCTGACTTCTTCAAACACTTAACAAAAAAGTCAAATGCACCCTTTTTATCTCTGTGATGGACAAATCAGTGATGCTCCGATGTTCTGGGTTTTCTTTTACTAAGGAGAGTCACTGTTAGCTAATTTTTAAAGAACCAAATCACATTGTTACCGAAACATCCATTAAAAGAGAAAATCTCACATCATAAGGTAACGTGGAAGAATTCAAGTTATTGTTCATTACTGACAATAACCAGAAAGGAAGCTGAAACATTTTCACTTAAAACAGAAAAGCACTGAAGTTTTGTACAATAAAATAATGTATTTCTTTGATCTCATGCAGAATTAGTAGCAGCCTCTGAAGATCATGCACAGTTTGACTAACATCATACAAGGGAAAGAAAAAAGAAAGTAATTCATGGAATTACTACTCTTATGAAGAATTGTGGTATACATAGACTCATCCCACTCAGTGTAATTTTTTTTTCCCTTGGTCTACTTATGACTTGCTACAGTTTCCAAGAACTCCCAAGCTGAACAGCGTGAACAGTTAGGCTCCCGCAACTGCATGATACAATCATGTTTTTGTTCTCTATTTTTTTCCTACTGATCTTTGAAAAGTTAAGGTTTGCTTCTAATTAGATTATAAATTATTCATGGCATAGACTGTATCTCCTACTTGTTCGTTAGGTACCTGGCTCTCCAAAGCCATGTGGCCAGCAAAGTTCCCAATCTCAGCAGGGTAATGCAAATAAAAAAATAAGCACAGTGTTATGAAGTATGGCACAGCTACATAAAGTGATTAACATCAAGGTGATTCAAGCTGCTGTTTCAGAGCACAATTAAAATCCACAAAAATGAAGTAAGATGAATTTAAAATACCAGTTTACTTTCACACATTTTGAACCTCAGTCTCACCTTATATGCTTCTAAATTTTACTCTACTGTTGAAGTCAGCAAGTAAGAATTTTAGCCACCCTGTCAAATGGAAAGTATCAGTATATCCAGGCCTATCCAGGATGTCTTCAAGACAAAAACCAAAGAGGAACAACAAATAAAAAAAAGTAACAACCCTCCAGAAGTTTCTCCCCCTTGCAGAATGAGTCTACATTCATCCCACAATCCTGTTTCTTTAATTTTCTTTCTCAAGAAAAAAGCTAAAAAAACCCCACCAAAACACCAAAAAACAAAACCCAACCAAACAAAACCAAAACAAAACAACAACAAAAAACCAAACCAAACCAAAACACAACACCAAAAAAACCCCAACAACAAAAAAAAACCAAAACAAAACAACCAAGAAAACAGTGAGCCATGCATTATTAGTAGATCTGGGACCATTACCAACGTAATTAAGTGGCTAACAACAGTAAGTAAAAACACAAAACAGTTATAAAAACTATTAGACTTTCTCAGTTAATGAAAAACTTACTAGAGCTGGATGCGGTCTCTGATTTCACCAAGTGTAGAGCACTTTGAGCTTTCCAAAATGCTGGGTACTGGTATTAAATACTTTACTCATCCTCATGCCATCAGCTTTTGATAAAAGCCCAGCCCATTCTAGATCATATCAAATCCTTACCCATGAGTCACTAATTGTCAACTGTAAGAATTTTTCTCCTGTTCACCTGCCCCAAATGAGTTTTTCCTTTCCACTCTCTTCTAATCTCTCCAGCATCCAGTTAAAGACGCTGAAGTACTCCACTGCTAAAGCTCCTTATTGGGGCCACAATGAAACTGCACTTTCAAAAGTCAGACAACCTGTTCATTGAACAGTATCTACATAGATTAATCAGCTACATAGTTGCTGCATGGATCAAGGCTAAGTCTGCATCATTAACACTATGGTCAGAGAAGTATCTTCAGCCTAATAGCCTGGAATTAGAACAATAGGATGGGACTGTTTCTCAGCAGCTGAAACCACTTTCACAGTGGTCAAAAGCAGGTGATACTAATTTGTGACCTTTCCCCTTGCACCCCCCTCTTTTAACATTTTTATTAAAAGATTAATTAAACTTGCAGGACATGATGCACCATTATCAAATTTGCAAGTGACACAATTTTGGGGTGGGGAAAGGAAATCCCACCTGGGAGTCAGGGCTGTCATTTGCAGAGGCCAAAACAGGCTGGAGAACAGGCCAAAAGGAACTTCATGACATTTAGTGGGGACAAATGCAAAGTCCATAACCCCTGGCGATGGTGCAGACTGGGAAGTAGCTCTGTAAGGAAGGCGTGTGGGATGCTGGTGCACAGGTAGCTGTGCACACAACTAGGCAGAAGGACAGGACACAGCTCATCCATCAGAGGAAGGGGTAACCCTCCTGTTTTCAGTGCTCATGAAACCACATCTCAATGCTGCATCCAGTTCAGTGCCTCCCAGTACAGAAAAGGTATCGATAAAATGATATGAGTCCATTGGGAGGTGCGGCCCAAGCTGGGCACGGCTGGAGAAGTTGTGCTGTGAGAAGAGGCTGAGGTACGAGCTGGCTAAGCCTGAGGGGAGATGGCTCCAGGGATGCCAGCAGCAGTCCCTGGTACCTGTGGGAATGGGGTCAAGAAGAGAGAGAGATACACACAGGGAGAATCAGCTGGACCAAACCAGAGAGGTTCAGGTGGTGCACAAGGAAACAACTTTCCCCTGGGGCCAGTGAGGCAGAGGTGTGCACCCAGGGAGACTGAACAGCTCCATCCTGGGACATTCCAGCACTGAGGGGGCACAGATCAAGGACCTTCTCATACCCACAGACCAAGTTATCCTGCAATCCAACTGAATTCAGTGTGGATTGCACATATTTACCTCCCCTTTGCAGGGCAAGTAAGTTGACTTGCTTCTCACAATCAACAACTAGGACACAGCTCAAATTTCAGCCCAACATAGTGGTCATTTAAAACATCCTGGATGAGAATTGAGAATTGTTAAAGTCTTTCCCCACCCTTCAGAAATATTTCAAGGTATTTTCTGTATTGAATGAAATATATCTATTAATTCATGATTTCTGCCCATTTCACATTTACATCTACGTATCTTGGTCACAATTGATCAAATAGCTTTCCCAGGGCTGCATTTGATTTCAGAAAAAAGTACTTTAAGAAATATTTATTTCTGCAGCCCTCCAATTATCTCCAGGAAACATGGGCCATATTGTAGCAAATTTTCTGAGGTGAAAATTTCTTGTTGTAAATTAGTCATCACATCTCCCTGTACAAACAGTGAAATAACCACCAAATAGAAAATGTGTATCAGTTATTTTCCTTCAGCAATTTTATCACAGCATTTGAAACTGATACTGTAAGCCTAAACATTACCATTATTTGGGTGGCATTTGTGTTTTTCTCTTGAAACATTTATTTGATTACCCAGCCTGTGGATCCTGACACAATCAGCATCAGGATCCCCAAATACAGTGCCCCAAATCAGTTCCCCAAATACAAGACACTTGCATCTTACACCTTTTGCTTAATTCCACTACCACAGTATATACATGTTACAGAACAGTGACTGGATTTGTAAATTAGCTTTCCAGTTCACATAAACACATCTGCAAAAAAAGTAGTAACACACTTCCCCCATGTCCAACAGATACCTACTGGTATCTATAATTTCCTTCAGTAAAGCTGGAGTAAGGATGACAGCTTGGAAATGATGCCTTTGTACTGAAAAGTACACTTATAACATGAATCCTTTTGTGGAAGGATACAGTTTAATAAAAAACTTTAAAAGCTAGACAAAACTGCTTTTATGTACAAAAATTTGTTTAACCCTTAGGTAGTATCTCTTCCAGTGCTATACACAGCACATTAGTTCTTTACATCATATTTTTCTTACGTATCCGAATGTTCCTCAGCAAGAAGCAGTTATAAATGGTATAGCAAATTATAATACTGTTAATAGTTCATCAGCTCCATGTGAATTTGTGAACAGCTGTCACAGGCTTAAGGAGAATATCTGTGCTCGTGTTTTCATGACAGGCAAAAGAAATCAGATGCTCAGTTGTACAAGAAAATGAATGGAAAACCATAAAACCATGATGAGATAAAAACAGCCATGAGGGACACTAGTGGTCTGTTCTAAACACCTCCTGGCAGTAGAGGATACAGAAGAAAAAGAAAGGATTCAATTAAGAGGCGTGAACATATTTTCATCAATAGAAAGGCTGAAAAAATAGCTCTGTTTATTTGCAAGTGGGCAAAAAGAGAAGAAGATAAAAATAAAGCCATACAAAAAGTAAGGATTGCTCGTGAACATCTTTGTAAAAGACAGGAGAAAATGAAGTATGAAAACATGAGGTTTGTTACTGAAAAGGCAAACACTCGAGAATTCTTGCCAGAAGATACAGTGACAACCTAACAGGATACTGAAGGATGTGAGAGAGCAGATGGTCATAGTGGCCCAAACCTCATACTGCATTTCCTAAGCTCTTAACAAAAGTGCTTCAAATGTCTTACAGTTTTCACACTGTAAAATGGAACAAATGGAATATAATTTCAGTTTGCACTATCTGTAACACAACTAATAGCATGATGACTTTCAAGCACTGTAGTGTTATCAGGAAACACCTTCCACCCCATGCACCCAGTAAGGACTTATTATAGAATCATAGAATTGTTTAGGTTGGAAAAAGCCTCTATGGTCATCAAGTCCAACCATTAACTCAGCACTGCCAAGGCCACCAATAACACACCCTTAAGCACCACATCTAAGCATCTTTTAATTACCTCCAGGGACAGTGACTCAACCACTTCCCTGGGCAGCCTGCTCCAGTGTTTGACAACCCTTTTTGTGAAGAAATTTTTCCTAATATTCAATATAAACCTCCCATGGCACAACTTGAGGCCTCTTCCTCTTGTCCTGTTGCTTGTTACCTGGAGAAGAGAGCAACTCCCACCTCACTACAACCTCCTTTCAGGCAGTTGCAGAAAGCAATAAGGTTTTTCCCTGAGTCTTCTTTTCTCCAGGCTAAACAACCCCAGCCCCTACAGTGGGCAAAAATTTTAGCTTTTCACTGCCATCTAAACTTACAGTTTCTCAGCATGTATGGTGCCTCACACAAACACACAAGGTATCATAAAAATATAGAAAGTGGGATGCTCCTCCATAATTCAATGCATTCAAACAACTACCAGAAATTTCTGTCCCCTCCAGCTACTGAGTTAACAGACCTGAAAGTTTGGAGAAAGGAAAGACTGTGGATGGAATGTATTTTCCAGTACACACTACACATTTATTTTAATTCTGCTTTTTTCAGGCAGGAAAACAATCAAAGTATTTAATGTACTTAAAACTACAATACAGAAGAGACAAAATCATCACTCTCCTTCAAACTGTTCAGCCTGAAGCTGGAACTTCAGGGGCTTGGAACTAAACAATCTTTAAGGTCCCTTCCAACCCAAACCAACCTATGAAAATAATCAAGAAAGTTTGCTACAGCTGTTTTTAAGACATACCTCAAAGATAAGCAAAAATATGTGGCAAAAGGGAAAACAAAACATCCAAGTCATCATCATAATTTAAAAGAAATAATACCTAGGTCAAACCACCCAGCTACAGAATGTCTGGTGGAATAGAGCTGGTGGTGAAGTTCCCTGTCAAAAATCCACTTGTCCACGTTTAATAACAGCTCTCCCTCAACCCACCAAAACCAAACAAACATACACAAGCAAAAAACACATCAACTTCACTTGCTGTGGACAGAAAGCTGAATTTGACAAGTCCCTTCCAGGCAGGCTGATGGCTGAGGAGAAGAGCAGGCAGGGACTGAGCTTCCCCAGCAAGCTACTTGACAGATCCTGTCAGTTTTCATTTTTGGCTTACCAGAAATGCCCATGAGCAAATTTTGTAAATTCTGAAAACTCTATTTTTTGAAAATAAATAAATTTGCTTTTTTGTCTCACATTTCTTGCCTAAATCTCAATTTTTTCCACAAGAAATGTTCTCTATGTAGCTGTGGGCTTGATCCCATTTCCAAGTCTACCCTTTTTCAGCTAGCAAGTCCCCTAATGTCCAATGCAAACAGCTGCACTTATGCTGATAGAAAGACTTTAGGAAACCCATGGCTATGGCTTTAGTTACGTAAACATTGAGGTTTGCGTAAACTATATTATTCTGCAACCCTTTCTGGGGCACAGGCACAAAGAATTACAGATTGCAAGACTTTATGTATGTCAGGGCAGCACACAAATGGCACAACCAGGCTTGTGGTGCCTCTGTCAAGATACCACCACCAAGTGTGAGATGCTGCAGATAACAGAGGAGGAGCAGCCTACATGCAGATGGCTCACTGTCCTGTGGCACCATCAACAAGAAAGTAACAGGAGAATGGCAGGCACAAGAGATAACAGAAGACTGTTAGCTTTTAATAGAATCGAGGAAAGGAAAACTGGGCTGAAATGTTTAATTGGGAAGCGATGAGAATGATACGCTGAAAGAACTTGGAAAGGGAAAAATGGAAGAAGGGGAGACAAACCAGGCATTTGAGGGCACATTACCAATGCAGTGCAGGGTGCACTGTGTGCTCTCCTTCCTGCGTGTGCGGAAACAGCTGGAGGGGACCTCCTAACATCCTAACAACTTACAGGATGGAGCAGACCTTTAGCCATGTTTATAGCTCCCTAATTGAGCATTTGGGTAATATTAATGTAATTCTATTTATGACAGTTAGGAATTCTGTTTGTGCCATTCTAAAACAATGCCAATATCTTTCTTCAGGACTTTTTTTCATGGTTGTTCCTGTCTCAAAAACAGATTTCTCTCAGTACAAGCCAGCCAACAACCACTCCACCTCTCAGAAGATACTCAACAAAAAAAATGACTGCTAGATGAGAGTCTAGAAGACTTAACTACTACAGTTTCCTATCCCAAACAAAATCTTATGAACAGTACAAGCAAACACCTCCTATGAGTAATAGGAGTGTTCAGAACCTGAGAGTCAGAGACTTTCAGAGCCAGATGTGATGCTTGTATGATTAAAAATGCCCAGTAGAGTTTTCTTTCAAGAAATTACTCAACTGTTTTCTGAACTTGTTTAAATTTTTTATATTTGCAACATCCTGCAGAAAGAGCTCTACAGCTCTGCAACATAATGTGCAAAGAACAGATTTGTTCTGATTTTATCACCTAGTAGTTTCATTTGATGTGCCTTATATTCAACAAACAGGAATATTTCTGAAAATAGGTGCAAACAGCACCACTAAATACACTGTAAAAATTGATGTCTTATTATTGCCTCTTTCTCCCCATTACAGTACTTTCCAGGAAAACACTGACTCTATTTAATCTTAAAATTTTGAAACAAAATATGCTTTTATTATGTATTTTGGTAAAGATCATTGTAGGAGAGAATAGACTTGACAGTCAGAACTGTGTAATATACTTTCCTTCTAATTATCTACTATTTTTCTATTAGAAGGTGCCAACATGCTTTAAATTGCCTTAGTTCCTGCATTCTAAAATGGGGAAGCAATTCTGATCTTCTCAGAAATGCTTCACTAGACGCAACCACTAAAACCTTATATAAAATATCCATGTGTTATCATAGCATCCAGCTTCTATACAATGTTCATTAGCATCAATTTTTGACTCATATTAATGTGCAGGTTACATGCCTATGATCTCAGTCTCTATACACTTACTGATTTCGGAATCAAATTACAGAAATTCAGAGCTTTTTTCAGGATTTAAATATATAATATTTAGCCTGCTAAACTAACATGCCTTAGAGAGAACAGTGTAGGACAACAGAGGTTTCAGTCCTTCTAAGGATACTACATTTCTCTAGAACTACACATTGTTGCCTTTTTGAGCACAGAGTTGAACACATGAGATATTTCGACAGCTTCTTACAGTCTTCTCTAAACTGCAATATGTTTCAGTCATAAAACTTATTTTTCACAGCATCTTTGGTCAAAAATGAAAGGGGAAGAATTAGTTGTTAGTCTAATACTACATTTTCACAAAAAAATGTGAAATGTTTTATTTTGACATCAAAGAATTTGATAAAGACTTTTCATTTCTTTCAAACACTCTTTTGCTGCTGTGCTTGTGACTATGACACTGAAACAGTATTTGTTTTTCTTTCCTGTGTTTCCGTTCTGTAATGACCACTTGAGAAGAAAACTCACAAAAAACCCTTTCTGACACATCCCTAAGTCTGTCTTGTCAGCTCAGGTTCACAAAATGCTGAATCATATTTTTCACATGCACAGGAGATGACTGACCACCCAGAGAGAGCTCATGGTGACTTGGCTCTGTAATAGCAACCTTTTCTAGTTTAAGTTTGTTTTAAAAGCAGGACACATTAGAAGGTTCTGACATCACTTGTTTACATTAGAACACAATGTATCCTAGTTGTTTCCTGTTAATCATAACAAGCAAGCCGCATCATCCTGCGGTTCAGGTCTGCCAAACACATGGAATGGAAAACCTGTATTGGTGTCCCCATTTTGGTTGGGATGGAGTTAATTTTCTTCCTAGTAGCTGGCACAGTGCCCAGTGCTGAGTTTGGGATTCAGTATGAGAATAATGTTGATAACATACTGATATTTTAGTTGTTGCTAAGTGGTGCTTATCCAAGTCAAGGACTTTTCAAGTATCCCAAGCTCTGACAGCAGGCACACAAGAAGCCATGAGGGAGCATGACCAGGACAGCTGACTGAACTGGACAAAGGGATATTCCATACCATAGAATGTAATTCTCTGTATATAAACCGGAGCAATCTGTTCCCGAAGGACTGCATCCTGTGGAAGAGACCCGTGCTGAAACAGCTTGTGAAGAACTGCAGTCCATGGGAAGGATTTATGTTGGAGAATTTTGGGAAGGACTGTTTCTTGTTGGAGGGACCCCAAGCTGGAGCAGGGCAAGAATTTGAGTAGCCTTGCCTCTGATGAGGAAGCAGCAGCAGAGACAACGTAATGAATCAAACACAGCCCCCATTCACTGTCCTCCTGCAGAGTTGTGGGAGTAGGAGGTAAAGAAAATTAGAAGGGAAGCCAATCCCAGGAAGAAAGGAGGGGTGGGGGAAAGGTGTCCCAAGATTTGGTTTTATTTCTCTTGACACTACTCAGATTTGATTTCCCCATGTTGAGTCTGCTTTGGCAGTGATGGTAACTGGTGAGTGATCTCTCCGTGTTCTTATCTCCACCCATAAGCCTTTCATTATATTCTCACCTGTTAAGCTAAGGAGGGGAGAGATTGAGCAGCTTTAGTGAGCACCTGACTTCCAGTCATGTCAACCCAAAACACTAGGTTAACCATATTTGCAAACTTCTAGCTCACATGGTTAATTGAGAGTTAAAAATTTATCTCCACTAACTAAGGCAATGAAATGCTGATGTTTACATTGAAGTGGGAGTCTTATTGTCCCATCTGTCAGTCGTAAAAACAAACAAGCCAACTCTATCACTGCCTTACTCTGCTGAATAGAAGAGACTCATTTCCTTCTATTCTACCTTTACCCATTAATAGACTATATTCTTTTAAGGCTGTCATTTCTTTAAGGAAAAAAAATCAAACTGCTTTGAGCTTAGTCCTTTTACCCATACTAGCACAGTAGCTTTGACAAAAGCTACTAGGCAGTGTGTTCATCAGCTACTGACTCTGAAATAGAGCACTAACCATTGCTCCAGCTATATCAAAGCAGACCCCTCCAGAAGTGTCACACCAGTCAGGGCCCACAGCTGCAGTGCAGAAGCCTGGAGCTTTTCACATCCCATTCAAGAGCAGTGATATATGGCAGGAAAGCCTTTGGGCTGTACAATACAGGAGAGAAGGCTTTGCTCTGGTGCATGGTGCTGCTGGAAATATCAGGACCTCTGGCCAAAGACTAAAAGCCAAAGAGTTGGTCCCAGAAACACATAACTGGAATAAAAATATGCAGCAGCTCAGACTTTCAATTTCTCTAGCTGTCTTCATGCCTGCCTTACATATGATGCTACTGCTACTTGCTAATAATAGGTAAAAAACAGATGCCAGAGCAAGAAACTATCAAGTTTAAACAGTGAGCAAGTATTTTGCATTTTTGAGGAAGTTTTAAAGTCAGCATAAAAAGTCAGCAATGCCTACTGGTGCAAGCTAGTGCTGTAATCAGACTACAGACTAAACCCAAGGCAGTGTCAAGCAGAATGCAAAAAGAAGGGTCTACAAGAGAGGCAACACATCAGAAATATATCTGCATTTGAAGTCTCCTGACAGTATTAAGTAAACTCAAATTCAAAAATTACAGTTTTCCAATACACGTGCCCTGAAAAACTTGTTTAATATTTGCAGTCTGATGCTTTTTTCATTGATTTTAGGATAAATTGCTTCCCGCTGTCTTTCTGAAGAACCACAGTCTGTTGTGGAGCAGCATTTGCTGTGTTTGACAGATACAACCACAAAGAGAGGAAACCCACTTTCACTGCAGTGCCCTGATTTTTCCTCTGTTTCCATTCTCAATACTAATGAAGGGATATTAGAAAACTTTAAAAAAGCAATGGCAAATGACAGTTCTATTCCATCATGTCAGAGTTACCTTAAAAGCTAGATAGTGGGAGAGTTTAATCCCCCACCCCAGCTGGAAGGATCTTTCAGTGGTCTTATTTTTGTATACTAATATTCTTCTACTGTAGTCATTTGTTCATGCAAGGTATGTTTTTTACAGATCAAAGTGAACTATAGTTTTAGTTAGCTTGGCTTTCATCCACTTTTCAAACTAAATAAAGGAATATATGTTCAACATATGACCAAAGCTTCAAGGAAAAGTACAAATATTCCACAATTCTCATTCACTTTCAGAAACATTGGCCCCCTGCAGTCTAAAAGCCCTGGCACCAAGTACACATACATCTCTTCTATGAACAACACAAACACACACACTTTGCCTTCAGGGAAAAGGATTTTTCTGTGGCAAGGTGTGAGCCAAAAAAGCAGTGTTTTATTGGCAAATTTGCTTCCAGCTCTGATCTGGCAGAGCCATGGCTGGTTAGAACACCAAGCACACAACCAAAGTCCAAGGGAGAATGAAAGGAACATGAGTTTGTGCAGGTTCATGGAAAGTAGTTGACTGTACAGATCTTAAAAGGTTATGAAGATGAAAAATAATTTTTTTCCTCAACGTATCTACTTTTAATATTGTTCTGTAGAAACAGAATCAAGTACATTTAGAGACAGATGTTAAAAAAAATCAAATTCTACTAGAAAAAAATCACAAAGTATTTCTAAATTTGCCTGGAGATATTACTGATAGTAAGTCATAGCTACTTCAGCGTCACCAATCATATCACAAAAGCCAGAGAGCATGAATAAAATTGTGTCCTAAAGTGAGAGAGTTTAACTATGTGGATTAACTGGAAAAAGTAATTGTTATCAAATTCCTCGTATAAAAAGCTGATTGAGAACTGCTAATAAGAATTTTCAGTAAAACAGTAAACAAAAATTCTTTTTAAGAACATTGTGACTTGCAAGCAAATACTGTTCTCACCCAAAGAGGTCTATAGTTAGTTAGCAATAGCACTTCCAAAGGTCAAATATGTTCCTAATGCCCAGCAGTCCAAAGGGCAAAAGGCAAAATATATGAATAACACAACATTTAATCAGAGTTCAATAATCAATAGTACACTTTTATATACAGCTATACATCAATTTTCAAGAACCACCTTTCATCATTTGACCTGCCAAACACTCTGTCCCTACTCACCAGTTAAAAAAAGGGGCCTTTCACAGGTTTCAGTCTCATATACAAGCAGGAAATATTTTTAATTATTTATTTAAAATATTTATATATTTATATATTTATATTATTTATATTATTATTTATATATTTATATTTATTTAAATATTTATTTAAAATATTCATGATATAGAAAAGTACGTTCCATAAAAAATACAGTTTGGTTCTACCTCTTTGGCAATAATTCCAAATATGAAGGAATAAGCATTTTCTTTAGACTTTTTCCTTAACACATACATACATATTCATATATCCATACACATACAAATCTTCCTCCACTTCACTCCAAACACTCTTTTATGTGCTAGTTTCTTTGGTAAAATGAGTCATATTCATGATGTTCCTAGTTACTCATTTTCAAACAAAAGATGAGCAAGTTTTCCTTTTCCCATCAGAAAAATTTCTCTCCTCCTTTTATATAATATCTTTGGGGAATTTAGACAAGTTCTTAACAATTTTAAGGAAAAGACTGAAGTTAAAATTTGAGTAGGATTGGGGGGAGGACCGTGGTAACGCTAAGAGATACAGCATGTAACAAATTCCCTCCTTCTGATTACAGCATGTACAGCACCACCTGGAATGCTTCCTATAAACAGCATATTTAAACCACATATTACAGCACAGCAGAAATATCCAAGAGAAATTATGAATCAGTTATTTTCTTTCAGATAATAGCACATTCACAGCCTGCAGAAGTTCCCCATGTAACACAGGACTAAGGGCAACATGAAGTTACCAAGCACAAGAGAATCATTATTGGTGATGTTGCAGTAAAATCAGCCTCAAAGTTGTTAGGGAAATGTTTCTCTATGTGGACATATGGTAGGGCCGGTAAAACAGGCACTAGTGTGTTTAATTGAGGTAGCTGATCACATCCTCATTTATGTACACTGCAGTGTTCACATGAACAGAGGACATTTAAAGCTGTTTTTGAGACTTGACTTTGGCATCAGCCGCTGGTCCTCTTCCTTCCACAGAAAGTGAAGCATACACATTTTTCAAAGAGCGGTATGAATCTGAAGTGGGAAAGACTCCTCATAAAAAATAATGAATAAAACAGGCATCACAAAAATACTGTGTTCAAACAAAAGGGAAGAAAAACTCCACAAAATCCCCCCATCAGAGACCACAGGAAAGGGTAATTAGCATACCACAAAGCTACTGCAGAGGCACACTGAAATGAACACATGTAATACTTTGCAGTGCACTGTTCTGCATTTAAAATAACTTTATTAATAGTTGTATTCTTCTAGGTTCTTGTGATCCAGGCTACATCTGACAAAAAAAGTGTTTTCTCGATGCCCAGCACATACATATCAGATGACTGTTCATCTAAAAGTTTCTTTTCACATGCAGGAGACCCAAGTGGTGTGACTTCAATAGCTTAGACTACAGGATCAGCTTTACTTAGGAAAGTGCTGAATATTTACTTCAAGTCATTGATCAAAAACGTAAGTGGAGGTGTACAGCCACTGGTCATGCTTTGGATTCCCAAACAGCATCCAAAATAACTTATTTTCTTGATGACATGAAACCTTCATACTTGGGCACAGTAGGAAATGTAAGGAAAAAAAAGTCTAATGAAAGTTAACACACATTTAAGTCCTTCACAAAACCTGGCTCTTTCCTCAGACTTACTCAGTTCACATCAAAAGTACTCATATAGGTTTTACAGCTAACTTTTCACACTTTAAGGACCAAATAAAAACTATAGGTGGTTACTGTTCCCATAACATAGGATCATAAATTTGGGGCCAAACAACTTGTTGCCAACAAGGATCACAAAGTTAGGTTAAAAGGAAGGTTATATAGTCCCTGCTATAGATGGAAAGAGCTTTGCTTTTCACATCACTAATCAGAATAGGTATGTCAAATTGAAGGGATGCTCCTATATCTCTGTAATGCTGGAAATTGATTCTTTTAGACGTGAGTAGTGGGTCTGGACATGGAATACAAGGCAGGGTAAAGAAAGACTTCATTTTCAAAACCAAGCTTCTGTAAATCCAGACCCCTTTGTGATGTCAAAAGTGACAGAAAATCAAATACTGAGGAGCTAGACTCTCCTGAATTGGTGGTGCGGTTCAATAGTATAACACTGCTGTAAAAATATTTAGAGTTCCTGCTGTAAATCCCATAAGAAGTCAAAAAACCACAGAGAAAATTAATTAAAAAAATACATATTTGTAAGCCTAGATGCCTAAGAAAGAAATCAGACAGAACTGTGATTTAAATCTAATTTAAATCTAATGGTATCCATTTCTGTTACAATACAAACTCCAAAACTACCAGCTTTGAAATGACACCGTATTAGCTTTCATGTCCTTAGTTTCATACTTGCAATGTATAAACATCAGCTGACTGATACTTTGTTCAGAGGTATGTAGAGGAAAGACACTTCAAAATTCTTCAATGATATCACCCAATCTGGGTCAGTATTCTCGTCACCCATTCACAGCCACGAAAGTGGCAAAGCTGCAGCTAAGGCTTTTGTTTTCCATCAAGAGCTCGTATTTCAAAAATTTGAATGGTAATTCCCTATATCAACCAAATCTCTTTGTCCAGTAAACATTTCCTCATTTTTAAATAAAAAAATACCTGCTGAGCTAACGTACAGTGGCCTGCTGCACTTCCCTAAAGAAACTTAATAGATGCAAAATAGCCAGGCAAGGCTGCATGCCATTGCAAGGCCTCTCTGCATCACCTTTGAAAGGCCATAGTAACGAAGGGAGGTCCCTGGGAAATGAGGAAAAGAACAAGAAGGGAATCTTGCTCTGTAGATCCAGGGAACTACAAGTCAGACAGCCTTATTTCAAACCTTTGGAAGAAAATGGAGCAAAACCTCGTTGACTCTCTTTCCAGGAACATCAAGGGTAGAAACAACTTTGCAAATGGCAAGTATAATTCCCCAAAGGCAAAACATGCCCAAACAACCCAGTTACTCATTATGATGAAGCCCCTGGCTTTGTGGATAAGAACAGTGCAGCAGACACCATTTACCTGACTTTAGCATGCTTTTTGACACATTCTGCCTCAGCACTATGGCAGTCAAAAGGGCATGGATGAGGTGCCTCGTCAAAGTTGATGAAAAAAAGTGGCTGGTTAGACAATCTCAAGACAGCAGTAAACAAGTCAAAGTCTAACTAGTGGCTAGGTGTGAGTGACATTTCTCTGAACAACAGAGCAACCACACCCTCCCAACTATGTGTGTAGCACCAAACTCCAGCAATCAAGAAGCTGGATGGTAGTGCTTCCGTTGAAGGGCCTCAACTCATGAGAGGACTGAGCTGACAAGCCTCTTGAAACCAAATAAAAGCAAATGCAAAAATCTTATACTTGAGTACACATCAGGAACTTATAGGCTATAAAACAGCTTTGGAACAAATATCCTGGGGGTCCTGGTGAATAACCCATTGAACACAAACAAACAAGGCATCCTTGCAATGATGAAAGTGAGCTGTAGAGTGGGCTGCGTTAACAGCATTGCACGATAGTGATGGGGAGCAATCAACACCTTCTATGTGACCTTCCTGAGGCTTCAAATTGAAGCCCTTGGTTTTCAGCTCCTTTGTACCAAGTAGAGATTTTTAAAAAAATAATGGAGAACACATGACCTATAATAAGAGGTAGACAGAGCTGGCTTTGCTGGGACTAGAGAAAAGAGGTTTCTTAGTGACTTACAGGGTACTCATGGAGAAAAGATAGCCAAGATTTCAGTAAGGCACAATGAAAGGAGTGAAGGCAGTGTCATCAGTTGCAGCATGAGAAATTCTAACTAGACACAATAATAATTCAAAAAAACCTACATAACGGTCTTTGGACACTGGAATATGTTTGTCCAGAGAGGCTTCAGAATTTCCCTCTGCATAGGTCTTCCACACTTTGGTGCACAAGACTGAGCACCTCAATTTAATTTTGAAATCAGCTCTGCTCTAAGCAAGAGATCCGGCCTTCAGAGTGGTAAGTCAAAATCTCTCTCCTTTTCAACAACAAAATTCTATGGTAAGCAGAAGGTTGGGAAAAAGAACAAATAGGACTATGGTGTGCATAAAATGCAGACCAACCAAGTCTCCGTAATTCTTTCAGATGATAAGGCTGCATATGGAAACTGTTTCCAAGAAGTCTGAAAACTTTCTCTGAGAGCATCTACTTTCTGCAAGGTTTAGATTTATATAATAAAAAATAAATTGAGCAAATTTTATTGAAATACATAGATTTTTTTGCTTCATCCTAATTTTGCTTGCAGAATTTGTATAATTATATTTTCAATTCAGATGATTAGTTGTAAAACAAAACCAAACCTATGCCTTTTACTTTGTTCAAGGTGTTTATTCAGATCAGAGCTTGCCTCCAGACTGCATCTTCAGCTACAAGCTACATACAACAGACTAACTATACAACATATTTGACTCTTACATAAAATATACTTATGGAGAGAGATACAAATACATCCATCAATATATCAATACAATTTTTTTTTAAAGAAACTGCATAAACAGATATACAAGCTTTTCTTCAGAAAGGTCATTTCTTTGAAGTGACCTTCTTGATGTGTGATGTCACATCAGCCCCTGACAAGATCACACACATTTCTATGAACAGTCAGTTCAGGTTCAGTGCCACGCTTACTCTAGAGCTTTACAGAATAAGGCATAAAAATATCAGTCAA
Organism: Pyrocephalus nanus; assembly: GCA_038380795.1. Classification (NCBI taxonomy): domain Eukaryota; kingdom Metazoa; phylum Chordata; class Aves; order Passeriformes; family Tyrannidae; genus Pyrocephalus; species Pyrocephalus nanus. The sequence goes on from CM076260.1 coordinate 50,489,864, forward strand.
CTTGCAGTTTGTTTTTACACAGCACAGTTTTCCCCAGGGTGATTCTTCAGATGATCTCACCAGAACAAAGAAAGCAGTATGCAGTTTTGAAGTATTATGACTTTTTAAATATGTAATATGTGTAACTCTTCTATTCTCTAAATTGTAATTAGTTTTTCTGTTGCATGAATCTATTTATCTTCTCTAAGTTTTCAAGAGTCTAGTATTACTACCTAGGTCCAACACAGAATTAAAAGTGCAATTCTCAAAATCACAGATGGGTGGAGAACTGCAACCACAGTAGCAAGCAACAGATTTCCCTACAGACTGGAGTATGGGCAAAGATTTATCATCAGTACCACCATTCAGTGCATCAACAGATGTCAGTGCTCAGAGGCAGCGAGAAAACTGACAGTAGAGTCAAAGATTGTGTCTGCATCTGCACGTGTCTATCAGTGAATAGTAAAATTACTATCTCCTTAAGCACTAAGCTTTGAAAGCAACATTTATTTTTTTAGCTTGGTATTCTTTTACACAACCTATTTCCTATTTCCTTGGACAAAAGCAGTCCCTGAACAAAAGAAATTTCAAAAGGCATAGAGATTTATATTAAACAGTGAACTAAGAGAAAGAAAAATATGCAGAAATTTTTAAAAAATAGCCTCACAGTGGTCTGAATCGTAATTAAAGAAGCAAGTCACACTGATCTAATGAAATTTAATTGCAATGTTTTAAGAACAGATACTGGCTTTTAATAAATAATTGAAAAAGAGGGTTTATGTTGCCAAGCAATAAGATCACCCTGACACAAGTGAAATGATATAAAATTCTGGAAAGAAATTATAAGGCATTCTTTCCTTTCTACTTTACTCGAATAACAAATACACAATACTGCCTCTACCCTAAATGCCAGCAATATGTATCTTCACATAAGAAGTGCAAAGCTGCATCCTTTTACATTAACACTTTAACTACTGTTTCAATCCAGCATCAGAGAAAAAAAGTTGATTCTTCTGAAATAATTTCTGAGATGCACACTAAGTCTTGTAACAGCCAGATGTTTCATAGTCATCAGCTCATTCTTTGCACAGAATCATTCTGCTCCTTTGCTTCGTATTGCCTACCATCTCTTTTGATCTTCAACTATTTTCCTTCTTCTGACTAGAGATTTGCCTTTAAGAGAAAGGGCTCATGTTTCATAGAAGTCAGACTTTCATGCACCTGCTGTATTCCTAAAACAATTTAAAAGCCAAGGTACATATAGCTTCCAAGAAAGAATGAGAGGACAAATGAAAATAGATTTTATACTTGTAGTTACCTTTCCATCAGTGACTGCATATCTCAGTCTTCCCACAAGGGTTGTGAATGTTTAACAGTTATAAGAATGTAACAGCAGGTTACATGCTCATCCAATCTGTTTGAAAAGCTTTTAAAATAAGATGCATCAGAATGAGCAGTACCTGTATCTTCATAAACAACAGCTATAAAATCCAATCAGCTTACTGCAAAGAGTTATAGCAAGTTGTCATATTATTTCATACAAACCTTTCTTGGTTACAACAGAGTTCAAACTGAAGATTTCAAGGAGTAAGAAAGGCAAACTGAATTCTACTATTCTATGAGTGTCCTTCAAAACAGCACCAGAGCATAGCATTTTAATATTGCTTAAAAAGCTTACAACAGATAGTGACCTAAACATAGAAACAGAGAGCCTCAGGTTTAGCCTTCCCCTGAAACAAACAATGCATTTAGCAGCAGTTTAGTGGTAAACCACAGCTGCCCATGTGTAGCCATGAATCAGACTCCAAAATCCAGGTTTAAACTGACCCTAATGAGCTGACATGCTCAGGCCAGAGACCTGCAGCATAGCTAGGAGAGAAGACAGCCTCCACCCAGCATACAGCAACAGTCCCTGGTTTAGTGGGGCACAACCAAACAGGATCTAGGTATTCAAGTTCTGCTCTGAAACTTGTCACACTGTGCAGTCCTGTGCAAGTCAATGGACCGCTCTCACTCCTGGAAAACAAAACTGCTTCCTCTCAACAGTAAAGTCTTCTGGACTCTGCAGGCCAGGCTGCTAAGCACTGTGATAAAACAGCAGCTTAACCACAATTCTGCAAAAGGTTTCATTTAATCTGGTTCAAGTAAGCATGCACTTCATTACTCACCAATTATGTTTTCATGACAGATTTGCAGACATGATTAGAAAGACCCAAGGAAAACAGAAAAACAGAGGTGCTTCTTAAAAGTGCACACACCCTTTGTATGACATGCTTAAACCCAAACAACCAAGTGGGAAAAAAACCCCAAACCAAACACCAAAACAACAACAAAAAAAAGCAACAAACCAAACCAAACAAAAAAAAAAACCTACAAATTTTGTGGATAAAGAATATTTTCACACAAAAGGAATCAGCCTATTGAGTATCTGGTACATTGCCCACATTGCTTAATTCATAGCCCCCTGCTTCTAACCAATTATTTTCCTCATTTGTAAAATGACAGTTCTTTAAATAACTTCTAAGTAGACCACAAAATCCTTCAAAACTGAATGTCTAAAACGTGCTTTACACAGATTCACAGATTTGAATAGTTGAATTTGTTACCAAAAAGGCACACAACCAGTGTTTCATTATCTCTGTACCACCAGAGATGGCAGCTTATTGCCAGAGTAAGTGCTGCACTGTTCAGACAGTGAAAACACTGAATGTAAGTCACTTTCCTGAAGTATTCCTCTTACTCTGCCAAGTGAAATAGGAAGACAAATTTATTAGCAGTAAATAAAGGAAGTACTTATTAAGATATTATCTTCAAGATGAAAACCACAGATGTTTACACCTATGCTGGGTCCCCACGCTAGAAAAAAACACCCCAATCCAATAGAAGTGGAAGTTAACACACTCAACAATTCTTACAGCAGTATGTTTAAGACAGCTTTAAGAAAAGGTCTGTCCATTCAACAGTCATACAGGTCCTTCTATAAGAATGTGAATTACCTTCCACAAGAAGAGATGTCTCCTGTCTCTCCGTGATTTCCTTTTCATAAGTCCTGTGTTTTCATTAACATTCAAAGAAGGTATCAAAGCGTGTCTGTTTACCACTCTTATTTTCCCTCTGAATGAGACAAGACCTTTTTTGGTCTTAATGGTAGATTTTAATAAACAGGTAGAATTTTTCTGCTTCAGCTTTCCCACAGCACAGAACTACAGCCTTAAGCAACTGTACTTACCAACATTATTATTTATTCTATTTCTTCATATTAAATGGCTGCCACAGGCTGCTATACTAGCATTAAACCCAAAATCATCACCATGAGAATATAACTTTTGCCAAAGCACAGGAGACATTCTATTTTAAGCTTTACCTTGCGCCTTTACATCACCTTTCTTAGTTCTCAAGAAAAGAGTCCTGTGTGTCTGGAATTTACATTTTGCCTTTACATAAAGTTATAGAATTAATCATGTGCTTGATTTTCTGTGAAAGCCAGATGTTTTCCACTGAATATTTAAAGCCTTTTCATTTTCCCCACAATTCCAAGGATCCAGTTACATAAGACATTCAGTTAGTTTCCATAAATTTACCTGTTGAGAATGCAGGCCAAGTTGGAATGTAGGAAAATTAAATATTCTTCTTAGCTCACAGATAACAGGTGTAAGGTTGTAAAAACATGAACTAGCAATTGGGAACACACCCTATTCCAGTCAGATATGCACACAGTCACACACAGACATCCCTCCATCTCATGAGGGATGTTCAAATCTGGCAAGCATTTGCCTGCGAGTCATTTGATTGAGAAGAGGCTGGGAGGTTCTCAATAAAACAAAACAAAACACAAAAAAACCCACCAAAACCAACAAACAAACAAAAACAGCTGAAGCAACTCACCTGAAACCACATCATTCCATAAAATGACCGTAAGGGCTCCCTTAAGAGAACATTAATTTGGCAAAGGTATACTCTATTTCATGTCTCATAGGCATAAAGACACCTTAGCCCATTTTCCTCCACTTTCCTCTCCTTTCAAATGCATTGGCTTAGTAGGGGTCCATTGCTTCCACTATGCTCAGACCTCCACTAAGCCATTTTGGCTCCCTACCTCTCCAGGCCACAAACCCAACAGAAGTGGCTAGATCTCCATAGGTTCTGCCAAGTTACAAGTACAAGAGGATGCTTAATAGAGTCACTGAATCATACGCTTAGTAATTAAGTTGAAGCTTCTCTGCATCTTGTAGTGCCATTAAGCCTAAGCAAGCAATTTAACTTACTGTTTTGTGAGATTTTGGATACCGTAAGACAATCTCAACCACTTCCAGCTTGCCACTACACAAAAATACAAATCTCACAAAAAATCCAGGGAAAATGTCTAGAAGCCAGGTGAGGATGCCCTCAATTTAGAGATATAAGGTACCTATTGACCGTCATCATATTTGATTCCCTGTCTTTAGGCACTTAATTCACTTCCTTAGTGTCTTTTGTAAGAGCATTAAAAAAAAAAAAAAAAAGAACTACAATAAACAGTATTTAAAGTATTTATCAGGAAGGAAAGCACTGCCAATCACTCAAAAAGAACTCGCAGATACAAAAATATTGAAGATTACAGGTAGGTAATTAAAGCTTTGGGTAAAAAAAGCCAAGATTAATTTTAAACTTCGACAAACTGAATGACAGCTATAAGAGTTATAAGTCAGCATTAAGGTTACGGAATACTTTAAGAAAATTTCTTTCAAAATGTATTGCATCATCAGCATGTTGGCAGCAATCACCACATTGCTTACTCATTACATGTCACCTCCTTTCCTTTCACTGTATCTTGTTCTTAACAAAATGTACCACTAGGGAACATAGCTTTTTCCTGTCTGAAAACCAAACCGCTCAATACTTAAACTGTTGCATTTTAACTCTTCCCTCTCCTATAAAGGCCCTCACAACCTTCCTCCCAGTAAAAGCACTCTGAATTTCTGTCTACAGCAGCTGAGGCTTCAGTAATTTCTGCCTCTGTGTTTCCTCTTATGAGAAAAGGGGTTGGGAGACAGTCTCCTGAAGGGAAGCACTTCATTCTGCTAGAGAAGGTTATTACAGTAGATAGAAGCTTTGCTCTGCAAAAGTCTCATTGCAGAGATTCAGTTTTAATGGAGAAGCTAGGCAAGAAGATCAGGTACCAGTTTCTAAGACAAGGCTACTGAAGGAGGTTTCATACCTTTCATCCACCTGTTCTCTCACAACAGCCAAAACCAGCACCAAGTCAACCCTTTCATTAAGGCCTTCAGCTCACCAGCTTGACAGGAAGTTTAGCAGAAATCCATCCGTTCTTTTTGCCCTGGCAGTTTTCAGCTGGTTTACTGAGCTAAAGCAGCTTATGGAGAGACACAGTGGAATTTAAACAAGGTAGACAGTGGGCAAAGGCAGTCAAAAGTAGTAAGAAGAGACTTCTTTCAACAGGAAGAAGCTCACATTGTCATGTAAACATTACCAAAAGGAAATAAAAATTCTCCAGCCAGTCACTGGACCCTCTTGAGCAGCAGCACCAGGATACCAGGCAGTAGGAAAGCAAGTGCTGGAAGCACACAGGAAAAAGCAAGTGGCCAACTGCCCTTCTTCAGAAGTGAGTGACCTCCCATTAATTTTCCCATCACTCCTCCTAGTTAATGAAGAGTTCCGATTATGTCCAAGTGCTCTATGTCAAGTGCATATTAGATCTCTGAATAGTGCTTTATTTCCATGTTCACAAGCTTATTTTCCTCAAGATACTTCTGAACTTCCCTGCAACATTACTGAGATTTCCAACTAAATAAAAACCACCACAGAAAACAGTTAAACAAACAAAATGAATGCTGAGGACTCGGGAATCTTCAGAATTCACACTGCCAATGCAACATCAATTTTTTATAAAAAGAGAGGGGAGTCTGCAGAGTCTGTTCTGCTGACTTGTGACCATTGCCTTGTTGAGCTCAAAGGACTGGTGCTCAAATTCTCCTCTCCAGGACTTGTACTACATCTCTGCAACAGCTGAGAGCGGTGCAAGTACTTGTAGCACTGCATGATCATGTTCTTCCAACATTGATTCCAGTTTACCAAGGAGGCTTTTATCCTGAAAACATGCCCAAACAGCTCTGATCAATAATGTGTACAGTTTCCCAGCTAGTTACTTTGTACAAGAACAGCTCAGCTGCATTAGTATGGTGCTCCACCACACCAATAGCTTGCTGTTCCACAGGATTAATTAGTCTGGCAGAGCACCACACTAATGTGATTATGTAGCTTCTAATACCTGAGCTAGCTCATTCATCGTTTTCTATTCCTTTGCTCTGAAATAAAGAGTTTAGATTTTGCTATTTTCTTAACACCTAAATAATTCAATGTTTTTTTTTTTTTTTTCTTTTTGGAAGAGAGAGGAATGAGACTTAGAGAAGACTCAAATTCAGATTTCCCTATTTGAAAGAATGCATCTCCTGCCTCCATTGCTTCTCTCACTATTACCATCCTCTTCTAATTACTTCTTTTGTTTGTATCAACTGCCTATGAACCTGCAAGTCTTCCCTTTACAGCAGAAATAATGATTTCCAGCCACAGCCAACAGTGACAAGAGCAGAGACTGGGAGATGTTGAGCTTGAGTGCAAGAGTCATCATTGCCTTCTACTCCTCCTTTTTTACAGATAGGGAACAGATATCACAGGAGTACTTGCTCAAGAGTGGCCACCTCTCAAATTAATGAGTGGAAGAGCAAGAACAGTCACCTCATTCACAGTCTGGTGTTCCTGTCAGGACATGGAAACAGAGACCAGTGTGAGGTATACCAGGTACCCTGACCTTGCCCAAGGTCATGCAGTCACCAGAGCATCAGTGGAACTGCATGAAGAACTCAAGTTGTGACAAAGTACAAGTGTGCTGGTATGCTCAAAATCAACAGTCCCTCTTTGCTCAAGTCTCCCTGAAGCATTTGGCATAAGGAAGACACTCAGAGCAGGCAACATTAAGTCATCCAGTAAAAAAATCAGCAGCTGCAAGCAACTGACAGCAGTTGTACAATGGGAAGTACTGGAGAAACCCCACTGCTGGCAGTACTGCTCTTCCTTTCGAATTTGCCTGTAGCACATCACCAGAAGAGAAACAGAGAATATCACAGCACCCATTAGTATCCCTGGTCTTTGGCCCACATCCCTTACCTGTATGGGCACACCTGCACACTCACAGGCCCTGCACGTGTAACACAGTGGGGCGGTTCCCACACATAGACTTTAAGAGCAACCATGTGGTTCTGACAGAGTGAAAACCAGTGACAGCATCAAGATCTCCACTTCTTCATGTTTCCACAAGTCTTTTACTTGCTACATAAGCATCTAGCATTTATTTTTCTACTTTTTGTCTTATTATGGTGGATTAAATACTAAAAAAGGTTCAAGAATCTTTATATTTCCATCTTTTTAAAGTTTGTCCTGTTTCTGGATTGTGGTTTTGGTTTTTATTAATACAAAAAAGAGTATGACATAGAAAGATTGGTCAAAATTTCTAAAACAAAATGTGGTTAAGAAATGCTATAAAGTCAAGACATTTTATTGTTTTGTGACTGCAAATGATATTGTACTGACTGAACTTCTGAACACTTATGTCAACTTAAAATTTGAAACAATAAATAGACAAAATATTTGTCCTTTCCCCTCTCAGCTTTATGTCAGCATGTTGAACAGACATAGCTCTTCTAGGATAGAAATGCAGAGAAAAACCACGTTATTCTTTTACATTCTTTTCCTTTAAAGTAACTTGCTTCCTTCTGTCAAAAATATCCACAGGAATAGTTTCAAATTTTGCGTTCCAGGTATATGACACAGATCACACAATGCAGATGCAAGTTCCAGGCTCAAAAGAGTATGAAAGCAGGAAGATTCTTTACATTTGCATCTCCAGCATGCAACCACCAGGCACAAAGAGAGGAGCTTTAAAGGGTAATTCTGGTTTCGGTGCATGTACAGTAGAGTACAAAAGTTCACACTTAAAAACACTGCAGTTTAAAACTTTTTCTAAAAAGACCGCAGATTATAAATCCATCTTGACAGTAAAGTAACAATATAAAAAAGTAGACTAAAGCCTGCAAAGACAGAGAGAAAATCAACAAAAAGGCCAACACATGAATTGATGTGAAGCAAGTTAACACAGAATAAGAAACACTGTTTAACTGTAAAAGGGAAAAAAAGTAATTTTTTTTTTTAAACAGAAAAAAAGTGAAACCAGGCAAAGTCCTGCAAAAAATGCAAGAGCAATTAAGTAAGCAACGTGTTAAGGTCACATACTGAATTAGGAGGAAAAGAAACTCCCAGAAACAACATGTAGTATTGAGGAAAAATAAAGATCTGGAAACTAAGTGCAGTCCTTCTGTCATCTCCTATGCTTGAACAGCCAAAGGTCTCATTTGGGGGGGCTACTGTGTTGTTGGTGGCTCCTGTGTAGAACTGGAGGAGAAAGACGAGTGACAGAAAGGAAAGGGAGGAAGAAATTGAAGAGATATTGGGTTATGTATGTATGTACTCATACATACATAAGTACACAACTATATGCACATACACATGCATCTATATAAAATAAACTTGAACTAGTTGACACAGAGTGGGACCAGCAAGAGCAGCAGCATATTTAAGTGTTATCTTCTTTCTCTTGTTTATTTACTTATTGCAGTTTCTACACCACAGAATCAGGTCCATCAGATCTAGAGCCTCATTACTTCTAAATACTTCTACATGTCAATTCCAGATAACTGGAAAAAGAGTTTGCTGGTATTTCTAACTGTTCCATATGCCTCAGGGAAGCTGTGTGACTAAAACAGAAGACAACATAGTCTATGGACACTCCAAGATGTGGTCTATACTATGCACTCCTATGAGTTTCTCCCTTCAAAACACCTTTGCATTGGTCTGTACTACTTATGTAGTTGGCTGCACAATTTGCTAACTGATGCAAGGACTCCAGAGCAGAGAACACAACTTGAGATTTGTGATAGCTTATCATCTGATTCTCTATGTGATGTCATGGCTTACTTTTTGGACCACTCTGTACAAACATACAATAAAAATTAATTATTTCAACTAAGGCTAACCATGTTTCAGAAACACTGAAATACTTGTAGTTGCAGTCTTATTCCTATTTCATTTCCATCACCACAGAACAGGAAACACATACTACTAAGTAATTCATAAACCCTAATCTCTGCAGGCAGCTGAAATTGTCAGTTCAATAAATAAACCAGCCAGTACTGACGGGAAGTTGAACGGTATTATCAGCTAAATTCTTCTTCTGTCAGAGACCCCTGTCAAGCTCTGCTCATGACAGCGTTACCTAGACACAGTTTGGTGAATTTCTGCAAGGAAGGACTTAAAACCGGTACCTGAACCGACCGAGCAGCACAACCGAAAAAGACAGTTGAATTTGTCAGAACGCATAGTCTGACGCTTTACTGCTTTAACCTAAATTGACTGTATTTTGCCAAACGCCCTCAACTCTTTAGACAGCCGGTATCGCTGAACAGTGAACCGCACGAACCGGAGACAGACCACGACATCTCCGGAGCTTTGGACCGCACCTCCATCCTGCACTCGCCCGGCGCCGGACAGCCCGGGGCAGCTCCTCGTCTGCCAGCCGTGCGGCACGGGCAGGGCGCCGTCCCCCCGCGCCCCGCGGGCACACCCGGAGCTCACCGGCCGGCGGCCGAGCCCAGGATGCCCCACGGGGCGCACAGGCGGACCCGCGCCGCTCCTCTTCCCGGGCGCCGCTGTCCCCAGCCCTCGCCCAGCCCTTGCAGCCTGCCGGCCCTCGCCCAGCTTTGCTTCCTCCCCGGATTTCTCTGCAACAGCTGGGGGAACCCGGTAACGCCGGGAGGGTGGGAGGCGCGGCCAGCTCGGAGCCGGCAGCGGAACGCACCGCAGACCGAGAGGATGCAACCGCGGGCCACGACGCCGACCTGCGCGGCGGCTGCCGAGCGAGGGCCAGCAGAAAGACCCCGTTCCCGCAGGGAGGAGGAGGCAGGAGGGGTCAGGTCACCGCCGCCAGTCCCAGCAGCGACCTGTTGCCCCGCTCGAAGGTGCCGAGGCGCGTCCCCATGAGCGGGACCGCCAGCAGTCGCCACCCACCTCTTTGATTTTCTCCCTCTTCTGCCGGACGTCGGGGTCGGCGGGCTCCTGCCCCACGGCGCCGACGGGCTGGCGGAAGAGGCGCTGGGGCAGTCCAGGGGCCCCAGCTTCTTTCCTGCCGCGGGCGTCCTGCAGAAGTTTCTCCTTGTCCTGGCGGATGTCCCTGCGGATCTCCTCGGGCAGCTTCTGCAGCGTCTCCTTGGCCTCCCGCAGAGCCCGCTCGTGGTCCGCACGGATCCGCTCCAGGCTGCCCGCGCCGCCCGCGGCCGCCGCCGCCGCCGCCGGGCCGCCTCCGGGCTGCGGAGGGGCGCGGGGCTGCCCGCCGGGCGGCGGCGGCGGCGGCTGCAGGGCGGCCGAGTGGAAAAAGACGCCGCTGAGGAGCTTGGAGGAGTCGGGCAGGAAGAAGATGGCCCCGAAGCAGAGGGTGATGAAGGCGCTGAACACCAGCAGCAGCACGAACTTCTCCGTCAGCCGGAACGCGCCGGGGCCCGCCGCTTTCCTGCCCCCGCCGCCCGCGCCGCTGCCCGCGGGGCCGCCCAGCGTGCCCGGCCCCGCCGCGCTACCGAAGAGCGGCAGCAGGCTGGCGGCGGGCATGACCCCCGCGCCGCCTCAGCGCCGCGCAGCGCTCCCCGCCGCCTCAGCGCCGCGTAGGGACCGCACCGCTCCGGACGGCTCGGCTCCGCCGCCCCCTGCCCGCCTGGGCGCCACAAAGTTTCCTCGGGCGGGCGCGGCAACTTTTCCCTTCCCCGCCGGCAGCGCTCGGCAGCGTCTGCGGGGCGGGCGCTGTCAGCTCCAACCCATGCTGCTGATGATGCTGCCGCTGATGTTGCCGCTGATGTTGCCGCTGATGCTGCCGCCGGGCCGCCGCCGCCGCCGCGGGTGCCGCTCCCCGCTCCGCCCGCGCGGAACTGCCGGGCGACCGGGGGCGGGGCGGGGCGGGGAGGGGCGGGGCGGGGCGGCCGCTGGCCCAATGGCGGGGGAGGCGGGGCTGCCGGAGCCGCGGGTCCCGGGGCTCACCCGCGGGATGCGCTGCCCGGGCGCTGCCCGACTCCCGCGGGCGGAGGGGCGCGGCGTCGGGGCCCGCCCGCCTCATACCCGTGGCCGCGGGCGGCGGCGGCGGCTCGAGGCGGGTGCGCGGCACCTGCACGTGCCAGCGGCGCGCACACGGGCACCCACGCGCACACTTGTGCGCGCGCGCACACACGCGCATGTGCCCCCCCCTCCCCCCCAGCGGCGCGCGGGGCTGCTCGCGCGCTCCCGGCAGCGCGCGCTCGCTCGTGTTCACACAGGCACGTGCACAGAGCCGGGGGCTGCGCGAGAGGGGGCGGCTCCAGCATCCCTGTCCGCTGTCCGGCTGGGGGCACGGAGCGGGGTCGGGAATAACTCGCGATCCACCGGTCAGGAGGAGCTCTATTCTGTTCTTTGTAAGAAAATCGGGGGTTAATTCTGTTTGTTTAATTATTTACTTACTTACTGATTTCTTTTCTGTAGGCGGAAGATGCATCTTTTGCAGGGAAGTAGGGAAATGTATCTCTGTATAGAGTATGAAAATTCGAGCTTTCATCTATGCTAGTGCAAAATGAAAAAGCCGTCGTGTGTTGGCACAAGGAAATGTGTTTGATAGCAGATCAAATTGCTGCATCAACCTCCCCAAACATGCGGTGATGGGAAAAGTTTCCAAAAACAAAACAAAACCAAAAAAAAAACAAAACAAAACAAAAAAAAACCCACACCAAAAAAAAAACAAAAAAAAAAACAAAAAAAAAAAACAAACAAAAACAAAAAACCCACCAAAAAACCAACCAACCAACCAAAAAAAACAAAACCAGATTTATTATTTTTGCTTGTGTTACAGAATAAGGCAATAAACTGTAAATATGTGAGAATCAGGGAAACACAATAAAATGCTGGGTCACTTTTGCAGGAAAACGTAATCCCAACACCCAGGGGTTTATCTCGAACTCTTTGAGAACATACTCGGAGTCTAGCTTGACTCTCACAGCAGTTCAGCACCATAAACTTAAACATTTCCTCCAAAATGTTAAGCACACAGTCAGGAAGAAAACAGTGAGATAGGTTGTTCCCAGAAGTTAAGATTCAGAGGTTTGTTTGCGTATTTGCATGGCCTTATTTTGCAAGGGAAAACAAACAAAAAAAAACAACAGCAGAGGGAAGTCTGTGCTTTAACCAAGGGCAGGGAAAAGGCATTGTGTAAGCCTTAAAGACGTGATTTTGAAAATGGGCTTGGCATGGCTCTACTTTTTCTCCCGGTGGAATTAAGGAGAGTTTTACCACTGACTTAATAGGAATAAAGTAAAGCTGCTGCCCAGTGCTTTTCTAAATCCCGTTCTTTAGAAGTTAGAATATGTAATAGGTTAATTAAAAACAGGTTTAGAGAAGACAGTTACATAGAAATGTTGGACTGAGTCCTGCAAAACTCCCCTAAGTATACAAGCAAATGCTTCTGTAAAATTTCAAGATTATACATGAAACTGAAGAATCAGGGGCCCAACTTCATATCCAGTGAGATCAGTAATTTCATTTAATTTTTATAGTGGTTTTCTTTTCAATCATATTTTTTTTCCTGACTTGCATTTCCCCACAGTTAAGATGTAGGACTATTGCTTAAACTAAACAATAAGCAGTCTGATTTTGACACATATTTCCCAGAAGCATGTAACGTAGTCCAATAGCTGTGCCAAGACAAATTGCTTAGGATTGAAGAGTTCAGACTGCTTTTGGAAAAGGAGAAAAGAATCTCTGGTGCTTTTTTTTCTTTCTTTCTTTCTTCTTTTTTTCCTTTTTTTTTTTTTTTTTTTTTTTTTTTATTTTTTTTTTATTTTTTAAAGCAACATTTAAGGTAGCAAATATGGGTTTAGCTGTTGAAAGACAGCTGACTAATGAAAAAACTTCCTAAATGGTGAAATACCACTCTCAGCTTCAACGACCATATTTGCATCTTCAATCACTGACTATGTGGGCGTACAATATTTTTCACAGATTGCCCTCAAAACTCATCACTACTTATGTGATAATGTTTGGAGGCAGAAGTTACTGCTGGAAGAAGTGCCTTTCCTCAGTACTCTGAAGTTGTTCCTTAGGTTGCCATATATCTACAGTACTTCATGAATGGATGCGGGAGTTGAAAATACCATCCCATGGAGTTCTGCTCTTGCGCCTCCTAAACTGCAGCTCTCTGAACTCATCAGTCTCTTGCCTTCTTTTGCTGTCCACCGTAAGTGCTAGGGCTTAAATGTAGATCTGTGCTGGGGGCTTCACTGCCACCCTCATCACTGTCTTTGGGACATCCTGAGGAAGCAACAAGGATTTTCTATGTAAAGACAGAAATTGCTAAATTCTCAAGCCTTTGTGATATGAAGATCATTGCAAGGACAAAAGATCACTTAGGTTTATGATTCCTTCTCTGAGCAGGATGTGAAATTTTGTATTCAGAGCATTCCTGTAGATAGCACCTAATGTTACAGTTACCAGTAAAGTCATGTGGGAACTATTCAGTGGGACTATTGACTCATGTAAAGTTACTGGCATACAGAGCTGTTCACTATGTGAGGGCAATGGAGTCTGAAAGAAAAAAAAAACACCTCTTTCAACACAACAGTGATGTACAAGTTCTTTGTATTTTTTGGTCAATAATTTACTTGAGGCACAAGGTATTCCAAAGAACATGGAAATACAAGGAGTATATCAGAAAAAACCACCTTGATTGCAAGTAGTAAAATGAAGGGCTGTATGTGCTCAGTTTCATCTGTCTGTGTCCAACAGACAACTCAGCTATAAATTTAAACCATGTTGATAGGTGCTTAAATAGTGTCAAAAAGTCCAACAAACCAGGAACAAATGAAGCCTGGTGTTTGCATTAATATAGTGACAGCAGTGGAAAGCCCATCTGCCTGTGCCAGGACTTGCACTGGAACAGCTTCTTTGGTAACAACTCTGTCAGCATACCCACCTAGTGGAAACACTGAACTGGCTGACACTTCGGGTTGGTTTTTTGTTGTTGTTGTTTGGGGGTTTTGTTTGTTTGGTTTTTGTTTGGTTTTGTTTGTTTGTTTGTTTGTTTTCTTTTTTTTTTTTTTCCTAATTGAGCTACATTACTTCCTGGATGACATCAGCTAAAACTAGTAATAAAAACAAGTCTTTGGGCAGTTGTTTTTCTGTGCTGGATAAGGCTGGGTCTTATCCAGTCTGGTTATACCAATAAAACACTGAACTGTATCCTTCCACGGAGGGAAATACTGCTTCTGTGGGTTCAGCGGCAGGATCAGGAATAATTTTTCAGCAATCATACATAGGTCAGGCATTTATAGAAAGGTAGAACTGGTACATGAGAGGTGGTGAGAGGGAGATTTGCATAATAAGGGACAAGGTTCTTTTCTGTAATAAATGTTCTGAATGGGGAAATTTGTTGGCTGGAAAAAACCCCAAAACTTCTTATTAATTTTTTTTTTTTAATTAAATCAGCTTACATCTAATTTGTCACAGTTCTAGCCTTAGATCTTTTCTAGTGATAAGGAATTAGCCCATATGGTCTAAAAGACACATGTAACAGATAAGGAGAGCATTTACAGTGTCCCAGTTTTAGGCCCATTCAGTTGAAGCAGAGATACTGACTGATACATCTTTTTGGAGAGTGAGTTTGTAACATTACCACTCCCTTGCAAGGGGTTCCCAGTGTTACCTTCTGACTAAGACTACTGTAAAAATTTACTCAACAGCTTCCTTTTGAAATGCAATACTTTTGCACATCTCTCCAGAGATACCTTTAACATGCTTGCCTTTGAGAATATGATTCATAAGCCCAAGTTAGACATCCAGCTCTTCATAGAATAAGTAACATGACATAGACTTGGGGTTCCCAGGGTTCACAAGCTGGATTCATAACACATAACATGCTGTTTGGAAGGAGGCTTCAACCATTTGAGGACCAGATGTGTATGAAATGCTCTCTGTCTCTGATATTGGCGGTTGGCTGCAGTTCTAAATTCAGTATGTGAGGAAAGTGTGATTCACAGCCACAAAAACTTTGGTTGATCTTCAGTGCTTTGAGAATACAGGGCTGCCTGATGCTTTCCTTTAAGAGCTCAGAAGAGAGAAGTGTTTCCCACTTATTTAGGGGTCCTGTGGTTAGAGCACTTGCTCAGGAAGTTGGAGATCTGTGTTTTACAAGATTTTTTAGTCTTGGAGGATTCAAATTATCCTTTTTTGCCTTTCAGAAATATCCAGGAGAACACGTACACTCCCCACCACCTTTCCTTTTAAGTACTGCTATGACTCAGAGAGAAGTGTGGTACTCTGAAGGCAAAGAAAAATTTTCTGTTGAGTATTGCTTAACAATCCTGAAGTAAGAATGTTCCGCTCCCAGAGAAGCCTACAGTCTAAGAACTAGGGCACTAATTTGAGAGATGGAAGACACCAGTTTATCCCCTTCCCAGTGAGATGGATGTTGAAGATTGGTCTCCTATTTGAGGATTGTCATAGTTCTGACTTTAGCAAGGAATTTTTCTTCCCTTCCCCTCCCCCTGTGTGTGTGTGTGTGCAGCACACCCATTTAGGTGAAAACAAAAGAACTAGCCGGGGCGCTAATGGTCGAACATTAGTTGCCTAGCAACGAAGGGGGAGGGGTTGGGGCTGGTGTGTGGGCTGGAAGGAGGTGGGGGGGGGAAGTCGGGCTCGCGGGGAGGAGGAGAGGCTGCTGTGAGCTGGCAGACGCTGGTTCATTTGGGTTTTTTTTGTTGTTGTTTTTTTTTCCTGTTGGAGGGAAGTTTTTTTTGGCTGCTGCGGTTCCTTCCCAACTATTCCTGTTTGTCGGGGCCCCCCCGGAGTTCGTGAGTTTTTCTTCCATTGAGAGAACTTTCTGTGTTGTCGGTGTTGTTTTTTTTTCGCTTCCCCCTTCCCCTTCGCCCCCCCCCCCCCCTTCCTCCTTTTCCTCGGGAGGGGAAGAGGAATCAGTTTTTTTTGTTTTTTTTTTCCCTCCGATATACCCGGGGGGGGGTGTTGTTGTTGTTTTTTTTGTTTTCCCCATCCCACGTGGCAGTGACCAGGGATCCCACAGCGCTGCCTGGTGACAGGCACTGGTGACAAGCTCTGCTCCTGTAGTGATCCAACAGCGCCACCTGGTGACTACCATAGGACACTACAGGTTCTGCACTTCCAACGACCCAACAGCGCCACCTGGTGAATGGTACAGGACATTACAAGTTTTACACCTCCAGTGACCCGACGGCGCCCCCTGCTGACTGTGGTTGGAACTACACCAAAGGGTGCTAAAAATTGAACTATTTTAAATTTTCCTTTTGCCGGGCTATCGGTTTTGTTCTTGAAGGGGATTATTGGTGGGTATAGTAGTATTGCTTGGTTGTTTACTTGGGTTCTTTTTGTGTTCTTGTTAATACAAACATACCTTTTAATAAAGGGCTGTTATTTTGTTTTCCCTTTTCCATAATTTGTTTTTTTTTCCCTTCAATCAAAGCTCCTTAGTTTTGGATTAATAATTGCTTAGGAAAAAGTTTGGGGTCTTTTCCTCCTAATCCATCCTCAGCAGAAGACCCTTGTCCCATTTAAACTGGGACATTTTTGGCGCCCAACGCGAGGCTTTGAGAGAGGAAAAGTGGAAAAGGAATAACTGCCCTTTTGTGACTTTATACGTGTTTGTGAACCTGTAGGCACCATGAAGTCTAAGCTCGCTGCTTTTCTGTGGTATATAATTATGCCAAAATCTATGTCTCACCTGTCGATGTTTTTCAGCTCAGACACTATGACCCTCATTGTAATAAGTATGTTTGAGATCTCGCATTGGGTTCATGACATAGCAAACTCAGCACCTGTTATTTTCCTTCGGGACATGTTCTCAAGGATATATTACTGCTCTAGCCTACACTGTCTCCTTTGGGGTTTTAAGGATAATGGCACCTATCCCTATGGAGAAACACAGGGAGGTATATTTACCCAACCCCTCCTACATTTTCTCTTTGGTTCTAATACAACGGCCTCTGAGACATTTAAACTCTCTTTAGGTGTAAGAGACGTTTTCCTTTTGGGGTTTTTCGTGCAAGCTTGTGCCACGGTGTTATATCTAACATTTGTAGTTAGGCCCATGATTAACCAGGCACGGGCACAGAAGCCAGCCCCAGGGGTGGGAAACTTCGAATGGCATGGGCCATGGGAAGACTTGGGTAAATTTCTAGAAAGTGGTTCAGTTCCTACAGCATGGAAGTTCGCTCTCGAAAAACTCCCAGACCCTACACAGATAATAATAGCTGCAAGGGAGAGGAGTCATGGTAAACCCATAGAGAGGCAGGTGGCAGATGCATGTGGGGCTTTAGCCGTTGCCTACCAAAAGGTGCTCGGTATGGTGCAGCCTTCACAGGGAAAAAGAAAAGATGAAAACGAGAGGTCTGATACAAGGGTGACTCCAGATCAGGCCAGTTCCAAGGAACCAAACAAGTCAATGGAGGTTGCACCTATCCAAAGGAGAAAATATAAGACCAAATCAGCCCGCCCAGTTGATGATGATGAGGAGGCAGGACCCTCACAGGCAGCCAACCCGGAGCCAGAAATCATCACTGAGTCCTTATCGTATGACAATCTCCGGAAATTACGGGAAGACGTCATTCGTCAGCCGAATGAGTCCATACTAACCTGGATGATCCGAGTTTGGGATTCCACGGGTGATGCCATAAGCCTTGATGGTGGTGAAGCAAGGTCCTTGAGGTCTATTGCCCGAGATGCGGGCATTGAAGAGGCATTTGTGAGAGAATCAAAGCCCCTGTCTCTCTGGGCACGGCTGCTGGATGCTGTGAGAGAGAAGTTCATTCACAAAGAGGCCTTCCAAGCAGACCATCTTACAAAGAGCTGGAATACCATGGAGGAGGGGATCCGACGCCTGAGGGAAATGGCACTGTTGGAGGTACTGTTTGGAGGGGATATGCAAGCTAATCACGATCCCGACAAGGTTAGATGTACACCATACATGTGGTGGACCCTCATACGTATGGGGCCATCTGCACACATCAGTTACCTGACATCATTGGAGGCTGGGGAAAAGAGAGAGCCAGTGGCGTTTATAACAAATAAACTTCGGATGTACAACAGTATGGTCCAAGAATCACTACAAGCCCGCGTTTCCTCCGTAGAGACCTCGATCAACAACCTCACTACCATAGCTACAAAACTACAAGATCAACAGGAGAAAATCCTAGAAAAGATGGAGAAGAACAGCTCCCAGGTGGCACCAGTGAGAACCAGGCGCCCCCCAGCCAGAGAGGGGAGACAGGCCTCACGAACCGAGCTGTGGTATTTCCTAGCTGGCTCTGGAGAAGACATGGGACAGTGGGACAAGAAACCCACCCATGCCTTGGCAGCCCGAGTACAAGAGGTTAAGGACCAGAGAAAAACAACGTCCGTGAAAGTGAGTGCAGTGCCGGTATCCCGTGGGCAGGGATCTGACCCACTAGAAGGTACCTCCCGCCGGTATTTGCAGACGGAAAACTGTGACGAGCAAGACAGAGACCAGTATTAGAGGGGCCCTGCCTCTAGCCAGGTGGAGGCACGGGACAACCGTGTCTATTGGACGGTGTGGATCCGATGGCCTGGCACATCAGACCCACAAGAATATAAGGCTTTGGTTGACACTGGCGCTCAATGCACGTTAATGCCCTCAGGACATGTGGGACCAGAGGCTATTTCCATTTCTGGGGTGACCGGAGGGTCACAGCTGTTGACCGTGTTGGAAGCTGAAGTGAGCTTGACCGGGAAGGAGTGGCAGAAACACCCCATTGTGACTGGTCCAGATGCCCCATGTATCCTGGGCATTGACTACCTTAGGAATGGGTATTTCAAAGACCCCAAGGGACATAGGTGGGCTTTCGGGATAGCTGCTGTAGAGACAGAAGTGACTAAGCAGTTGAATTCACTACCTGGCCTCTCGGAGAACCCTTCTGCTGTGGGACTGTTGAAAGTTGAGGAACAGCGAGTGCCAATTGCCACTACAATAGTGCACCGTCGGCAGTACCGAACGAACCGAGACTCTGTGATCCCCATCCATAAGATGATCCGTGAGCTGGAAAGTCAAGGAGTGATCAGCAGGATCCACTCCCCCTTCAACAGCCCCATTTGGCCTGTGCGTAAGTCTGACGGAGAATGGAGATTGACTGTGGACTATCGTGGCCTGAATGAAGCCACCCCGCCACTGAGCGCCGCTGTTCCAGACATGTTGGAGCTCCAGTACGAGCTGGAGTCTAAGGCAGCGAGGTGGTACGCCACTATTGACATCGCGAATGCGTTCTTCTCCATTCCCTTGGCGGCAGAGTGCAGGCCGCAGTTTGCTTTCACGTGGAGGGGCGTGCAGTACACGTGGAACCGACTGCCCCAGGGGTGGAAACACAGCCCCACCATCTGCCACGGATTGATCCAGGCTACGCTAGAGAAAAGTGAAGCTCCAGAACACCTTCAGTACATTGATGACATCATTGTATGGGGGGACACAGCAGAAGAGGTCTCTGAGAAAGGAAAGAAGATCATACAGATTCTCCTGGATGCTGGGTTGGCCATCAAAAGAAGTAAAGTCAAGGGACCTGCCCGAGAGATCCAGTTCCTGGGAGTAAAGTGGCAAGATGGACGTCGTCAGATCCCGACTGAAGTCATCGATAAAATCACAGCAATGGCCCCCCCAACTAGCAAGAAAGAAACCCAAGCTTTCCTGGGTGCCATAGGTTTTTGGAGGATGCATATCCCCGAGTACAGCCAGATCGTAAGCCCTCTCTATCTGGTAACCCGCAAGAAGAATGATTTCCAGTGGGGTCCTGAACAACAGCAAGCATTCGAACAGATTAAACAGGAGATTGCCCATGCTGTAGCCCTTGGGCCAGTCAGGACAGGACCAGATGTGAAGAATGTGCTCTACTCTGCATCTGGGGATAAGGGCCTCTCCTGGAGCCTCTGGCAGAAGGTGCCTGGTGAGACCCGAGGCCGCCCACTTGGGTTCTGGAGCCGAAGCTACAGAGGGTCAGAAGCCAATTACACTCCAACAGAAAAGGAGATCCTAGCAGCTTATGAGGGAGTACAAGCTGCCTCAGAGGTGATTGGCACAGAAGAACAGCTCCTCCTGGCACCTCGGCTACCGGTATTGAGTTGGATGTTCAAAGGGAAGACGCCCTCTACACATCATGCCACTGATGCCACCTGGAGCAAATGGATTGCCCTGATCACGCAGCGCGCCCGCATTGGAAACCCAAATCGCCCTGGGATCCTAGAGATCATCACGAACTGGCCGGAAGGTGAGAATTTTAGTCTAGCAGAAGAAGAAGAAGGGGAGCAAGTGGTACGGGCAGAGGAAGCCCCAGCATACAACCAACTACCAGAAGAAGACATACGCTATGCACTCTTTACTGATGGTTCCTGCCGTATTGTAGGAATGAAACGTAAATGGAAAGCAGCTGTATGGAGTCCCACACGACAAGTTGCAGAAGCTATAGAAGGAGAGGGTGAATCAAGCCAATTCGCAGAACTCAAAGCCGTCCAGCTGGCATTGGACATTGCTGAACGAGAGAAGTGGCCGAAACTTTTCCTTTACACAGACTCATGGATGGTGGCCAATGCCCTGTGGGGGTGGTTGGACAGATGGAAGAAGACCAATTGGAAACGTAGGGGAAAACCCATCTGGGCCGCTGATATATGGCAAAACATTGCTACCCGGGTAGAGAAACTGATTGTGAGAGTCCGCCACGTAGACGCCCACGTGCCCAAAAATCGAGCCAATGAAGAACATCGCAACAATGCACAGGCAGACCGAGCTGCACAAGTTGAGGTGTTACAGGTGGACCTAGATTGGCAGCACAAAGGCGAACTGTTCTTAGCACGATGGGCCCATGATGCCGCCGGCCATCAGGGCAGAGATGCCACCTACAGATGGGCACGAGACCGAGGGGTGGATCTAACCATGGATGCTATCTCTCAGGTTATCCATGACTGTGAGACATGCGCTGCCATTAAACAGGCTAAGAGACTGAAACCCCTGTGGTATGGTGGACGGTGGAATAAATACAGATATGGGGAGGCTTGGCAGGTTGATTATATCACACTGCCACAGACCCGCCAAGGTAAGCGCTATGTGCTCACCATGGTGGAAGTCACCACTGGATGGCTGGAGACGCATCCGGTGCCCCACGCCACTGCCAGAAATACCATCCTGGGCCTCGAAAAACAGGTCCTGTGGCGGCACGGCACCCCAGAGCGGATTGAGTCAGATAATGGGACACACTTCAAGAATAGTTTAGTTACCACTTGGGCGAAAGAGCATGGCATTGAGTGGGTCTATCACATACCATACCATGCAGCAGCTGCCGGGAAGGTTGAACGGTGCAATGGACTGTTGAAGACTACCCTGAAAGCATTAGGTGGAGGGACTTTCAAACACTGGGATCAACACCTAGCAAAGGCTACATGGTTAGTCAACACTAGAGGCTCTGTCAATCGAGCCGGCCCTGCCCAATCAGAGTCCCTTCACACTGTAGATGGGGACAAGGTCCCAGTGGTTCACATGAGAGGTATGTTAGGTAAAACAGTTTGGGTTAACCATGCCTCGAGCAAAGGCAAATCCATTCGTGGAGTTGTCTTTGCCCAAGGACCTGGTTCCACATGGTGGGTGATGCAAGAAGATGGAGAAACCCGGTGCATACCCCAAGGAGATATTATCTTAGGGTAAACAGGCTATAATTGTACCCGTATTTGTACCTATATATTTATGAATGTGTATGTAGTTTAGAATAATGTATGTATGTATGGAGTTCAAGAAAAAGGGTTCAATTTGATAGATGTATAGTGGCATGGGAATGGGAAGAAAAATTAGGGGTGGATAATGTCATAGTTCTGACTTTAGCAAGGAATTTTTCTTCCCTTCCCCTCCCCCTGTGTGTGTGTGTGTGCAGCACACCCATTTAGGTGAAAACAAAAGAACTAGCCGGGGCGCTAATGGTCGAACATTAGTTGCCTAGCAACGAAGGGGGAGGGGTTGGGGCTGGTGTGTGGGCTGGAAGGAGGTGGGGGGGGGAAGTCGGGCTCGCGGGGAGGAGGAGAGGCTGCTGTGAGCTGGCAGACGCTGGTTCATTTGGGTTTTTTTTGTTGTTGTTTTTTTTTCCTGTTGGAGGGAAGTTTTTTTTGGCTGCTGCGGTTCCTTCCCAACTATTCCTGTTTGTCGGGGCCCCCCCGGAGTTCGTGAGTTTTTCTTCCATTGAGAGAACTTTCTGTGTTGTCGGTGTTGTTTTTTTTTCGCTTCCCCCTTCCCCTTCGCCCCCCCCCCCCTTCCTCCTTTTCCTCGGGAGGGGAAGAGGAATCAGTTTTTTTGTTTTTTTTTTCCCTCCGATATACCCGGGGGGGGGTGTTGTTGTTGTTTTTTTTGTTTTCCCCATCCCACGTGGCAGTGACCAGGGATCCCACAGCGCTGCCTGGTGACAGGCACTGGTGACAAGCTCTGCTCCTGTAGTGATCCAACAGCGCCACCTGGTGACTACCATAGGACACTACAGGTTCTGCACTTCCAACGACCCAACAGCGCCACCTGGTGAATGGTACAGGACATTACAAGTTTTACACCTCCAGTGACCCGACGGCGCCCCCTGCTGACTGTGGTTGGAACTACACCAAAGGGTGCTAAAAATTGAACTATTTTAAATTTTCCTTTTGCCGGGCTATCGGTTTTGTTCTTGAAGGGGATTATTGGTGGGTATAGTAGTATTGCTTGGTTGTTTACTTGGGTTCTTTTTGTGTTCTTGTTAATACAAACATACCTTTTAATAAAGGGCTGTTATTTTGTTTTCCCTTTTCCATAATTTGTTTTTTTTTCCCTTCAATCAAAGCTCCTTAGTTTTGGATTAATAATTGCTTAGGAAAAAGTTTGGGGTCTTTTCCTCCTAATCCATCCTCAGCAGAAGACCCTTGTCCCATTTAAACTGGGACAAGGATGAAAAGCAGAAGAAAGAAAATTAAATTCTATGGCATCCTTTATCAAACACTTCTTCTAGCTCAGCACGAGATGAATGTGGCTAACATCCAAACTTTATAAATACTATAGAAATAAATGTATGTGGAATATGAAGCTGTAGGCTCACAAACCTTCTTAACTTTTTCAACTCTTTTCTGGCATGGCTGTCAATGCTACGAAAGGTCTCTTTTCTACCAGCATCTTTGGAAATATCTTCCATAACTCCCCACATCCCCACCTGAGGGAGAGTAATACTCATCTCTCCAAGTGAAATCTCTGTAGTGCATGCAGCTTTCAGTGTTCATTGGGAGGATTCACTGGAAGTGCCCAAGGTAGGCAGAAAAGCTCTGACCTTTCTCTCCTCCCTGAGATTTCACAAAGCGCAGAAAATGAACTGCAAGAAATGCTGTGTGAAGAAAATATTTGATTATTATTCTATAAAAACATGAAAGAATAAAATAATTTTCTTTAACATCATGAGAAACCTAAATCTAAATTTGAACTCTGACTGCTTGCAGTATTGTATGCAGTACTAGCATGAAGTTATACTCAGCCCCAGATGGCTTCTTTGAAAGTATCTCACTTAAGTTAGTCCTTGCTTTTCATAATTTTATAATTGTTTTACTTAGAGGCTTTTTCACTCCTTCAAAGCAAGTAAACAAAGCCATGGTTTTCAATGTGCAAGGGGAGAAGAATATATAGGTAAAGAGAGTAATAAAGGAAAGAAGAATTATAGACTTTGTTCCTCTTTGCAGAAGTTTATCAATGCTTACTTCCTTGACAAGAATTTTAGCCATGGAGCTAAGAAAGAGAAATAATAGAGGCTAATAGAAATTAATCTTTATGTTTTTTTTACCATTTAAGACTCAGAATCACATATAATTATTCTCATAGCAATTAAGGATGAAATTGTTTTGAGACATCCCATGAAATTCCATTTGGACTTTAGATCTTTAAGGGACTATTAGAAGTCATGACAGGTCGTGATCTGTTCTTTGCCTTGTTCTTGAGAAGTGAAGAGACTGCTGTTACATAAAGTAAGACTGTTCTTTTCCTTCCAGTCTCCCATTCTGTACCCACGGTCCTCTGGAAAGTTAGAAGGCCACCAGATAAGGCATATATTTAAGGGACAAAGCTCAGTAGATTGTGAGTGACTGAAAGCGGTTTTCTACTCTGTTGTCCTTTGGACTTAATTATCTCCAATAGCACTAAAATACCTTGTAACAGTGCTACGGCTGCAGCAACTGTAGGAACTCCCAGCAGGGCTTTCATTGCTGTCATCAAGTTTGTATATTCTGTTTACACACATGAGTTTAGTTGACTCTGACAAGATTAAATCAAGACAAGAAGACAAAATTTTGTAAGAGAGTCCTCAGAAAACAGACTTACTTGTCCGTTCTGAGGTGGTATATCCTTTTCCTGAACCATAGGGGAGATGTGTTGGCAGAAAACAAGACATAGCCATTTGACCTGGCATTTGCAACCATTCAACAGGTGTTTAGCAGCCAGATGATTGGAATAACTGGATATCCTGGTTGCAAAACAGATCTGACTCTTTTAGTTTATATCCTCAAGGAAAAGTGGTTAGAGCAGATATTACTAACATGATAAACCTACTAAGGAACGAAAGTATGCTATAATAGATGACTGAAAGTATCAACGAGCAATATTAAAAGCGAAGGACACTGTGAATTACTCATCTATTTCTTTATACTAGCCATGTTTAGTTTGTACAGAATTTTAATTTCATATTCAATGGTTCCTTGACTATTTAATAAAAAACAATGTTTCTGAGCTTTTATCACCCCAACCACATGTGATGCCAGATGGATTATTTAAATTTCCCTCACATAATAGTTGAAGTGGTGTCCTTGTGCCTCTCTTTCCAATAGTTATTTCCCTAACTAGATGAATTAATTCCACTCAACACCACATTTTAATAGAACGAGTTTAGACATGGCTTTCTGACTCTGCCCTGATTGACTGAAGCATTACTATGAATTTACCTAATTTGTGAGTCTATTTTAAAGTTGTTTTCTCTTTCTGTAAATCTTATATGTCTTGGGATTATAAGCAGCAGAGTTTATGTAATAGTTATTTTTTTAGTTAAACTTTCCTATTGAAAATATTCCACTGCTTACTGGCTTCACACTTCTGGGACATCCTGACTGCTGCACATTTCGTGGTGGTTCTAATTAGGACCATTACACATGTAGCCAATGACTGGTTAACTTGAGAAAATAGCAGATATTACCCCTTAGAGTGTATATAATATCTAAATATATTGATGTTCACCCACAGTTAGACTGTTACTTTCTATGTTAGCAACTGTCCTGTAGGTTTATTATGTCCTTTTCACAGGCTTTTGTTCAAAATTGTTGAGGTCGGTTCCAGCAATCCTTCATGGATTCTCTTACCCCAGACCACAGAAGCCTTTTGGTGATGGCGTGTTAATCTTTTTTTTTGTTTTTCTGCCCATACCATGTGCTTTCTGACTCACCTTGACACATAGTGATATTGCATCAGATGTGTCCTGCTACCACCTGATGGACTGTGTGAATCTTTTTTTTTCCAAATCCCTCCCAGAGTAATGGCTCTCAGCTGCATACTGGCAGATGGTGCATGTGCGCACAATGCACATGTGACTGCTCAAATCTTACACAGTTGTGAATTATTTGTCTTCTCTAAATTAAATCCAGGAGTTTCAGCCTCAGTTCTGATCTTTTATCCTGTTTGATTTACTGCTTGGGCTAAATCATGCAGAAAAAAATCGGTGCTAATCTGACCTTTGCTCTTGCTGTTTGGGTAAACCAATATCTTATTGAAAATCTAGATGAGAAAAATGGTTTGCCATTTTTTTCTCTGTGTGATGGTGAGTCTTAGTTTCCTCAGCTTTAAAGTAAGAGCTAACCTATTTTACAGTAAGATCTAATGTATGGAGTTTACTTCGATATCCTTAGATGAAATTTTATTTTGGGATGCACAGTTTTGCTTTGTTCTCCTTAGAAATTAAATTCTTCCTAGTATTCAGTGCTCAGCTACTAATCCAAGGACTCCTAGTATATCACGGACAATCTATCCTAGGCCACTTCTGGTTCATTTCACATTTTTGGCTGTCTTCCTGAAACACAGGTCTCCTTTCTCCCCCACATATATCCAATTGTCCCTGCTTTATTGACAGCTGTAGTGCTTCAATGTCATCTGATGCTCTGGTTCATTGCTGCAACCCCGAGCTTGCAGTGTATAATGCTTTCCTGAATACAAGGCATCTTTGAGTGCATTACATCCCTCAAAAGCACCAGGCAGTATGGGACCCCAAACACAAGAAGGACAAGACTGAATTAGCTTTTCAAAGGGCAGATTTCAATTTAAGGTGAAACTCAGAAAAATATTCAAGGCTGCAAATGGAAGATGATTATTGAGTCAGACGTAAATGTTCCTTAGGGAAAACCTTCTCTCTCAAAGAAGATGCTAAAGAGTGAAGAATGTATTTTTGGTTTTCAGATTGGTATCTGTGGCATGAAGGTCTCCATGCATGTCAAGTATTGTCTTGAGAAAAGGGTAAGTGTTTGTATGTGAATCAAATCTACAAAGTGGACGTACAAGTGGGACAAGGTCCTCTAAGATTTTAGTCGTTTCATGCCTCTGCATGTTTCTCTAGTTCTCTTTTATGCAGTCTGTTCCTTTAATATCCTCAGCAGCAGGGTAGAAACCTGTCTTTGACTTCAATAAACCTACAAGACAGTTGTTAACGTGGAAAGTAACAGTCTAACTGTGGGTGAATCAATATATTTAGATACTATATCTACTCTTAAGAGGTAATATCTGCTATTTTCTCAAGTTAACAAGTAACTGGCTACATTTGAAAAACATGCATGGTCTGTTCCTTATTTTTGACTCATCATTGGCATTAGCTATTTTTCTCAAATGAAAACAATTTGGTATTTCTTTCCCCTTAAGTATTTGAATCAACAGATGAGAGACAGCCAAATAAGTTAATTGTTAATATATGTACATGAACACAGAGGACAAAGTCCAAAAAAAGCAGAATGAGGCATCTGGGTAAGGTTGTCATGCTCCTAGAATCACCTGTTTAATATAAGTTTACTTTGTTCCTTACCTTTGTCCCCAGCATAGAGGCGATTTATTTTCATGGACATACACCTTCTTGTTGACCTATATTATAAAGACATTGATTTGCATACTGGTCTGAAAAATAAATCTTAGAAATTAGGATTTTTCTTTTCTTTTCCAGTGAGGAGTGTTTACTTTGATTTACATCAAAGTTTACTACATAGCATTTAAGCATTTAAGCAGCTGCAAGTAATTTACTCTTCTCTCTAGGTGCAGTGCAAGAAAGAATAAATCCATCCTACCCAGCAGGCAGGTTAAAGTCACATTTCTCTAGGAGTTTGGGCTGACATGACCTATCCAATGCCTCTGTGAGAACTGAGCGGACTGCTTTTGAAAAAAAACAGGTGGAGTGGTCTTTAAGGAGCTTTGTCAGAAGTGGTTTGGTGTCATGCCGTCTTTTACTACAACCTCACCATCTCTCTTAAAAGAAAGATTCTCTGTCTTGTGTTACCTCACATTTACTCCTCTGTTTCAGCTCATAGTGATATTTGATTGTGCAGAACTCCGGTGGTCAGAAAAATTAATATTTAAGTGTTTGCCTTGGAATGAGAGATTACTTTCCGAACATGGCTTGGAGGTTAGGTCACCATGGCTTGGAGGCTAGGTCATCAGTGTTGCTACCATGCTTGTCTGTGAAATGGCTTGTGAATGGTTAACGTAGGGAACTAAATACTAAGCTGAATGCCTAGACACATAAGTAAATAATACTAAGAACAGGGATATGTGAATGGGTTGCTTTAGGTTAATGCATTAACATAGAATGAGTTACTCTACTGTCCTTCCCAAAACAGGATGGGTGGATCTGGAAGTGGATCCATAAATAGAAGTTGCTGAGTTGTGTCCTGTGTCAGGCCTATTTAGTGCTCCTTATCCTTTGCTCCTTCAATTTTTAGCTGTGGAGATTTAATCTGAGCTGCTTGTCATTGAGATGGAGAAATAGACGGTGTACCAAATAGAGTTAAAGCAACTGGGAGGTAATCAGCTTTAAAATTAAAAAATACCAGCCACATATTTTTACAACAATAATAAAATAACATAATGTGTTGGGGTGACCCTGTTTGGATGCCATGTACCCACCAAAGCCTCTTTATCACTGCCCTCAGCTGTACAGGGGAGAGAAAACAGAATGAAAGGCTCCTGAGTTGAGAAAAAAACAGGCAGAGATCACTCACTAGTTACCATCACAGGCAGAACAGACTCAGCACAGGGAAATTGATTGAAATTACTACCAATCAGATCAGCATAATGAGAAATAAACCCAAATCTTAAAAATACATTCCACTCACCTCTCCCTTCTTCTCAGCCTCAACTTTTCTCCTGAATTCTCTACCTCCTTCCCTACAGCAGTACAGGGGAACAGAGAAGAAGGGTTATAGCCAGTTCATCATAAGTTGTTCCTCATACTCCTTCCTCTTCAGGGGAAGGACTTCTCACATACTTCCCCTGGTCCAGTGTGGTTTCCCTCCATGGGAGACAGTCCTCCATGAACTTCTCCAATGTGAGCCATTCCCACAGGCTGCAGTTCCTCATAAACTGCTCCAATGTGGGCCCCTCCCATGGGGTGCAGCCCTTCAGGAACAGGCTGCTCCAGTGTGAGTCCCCTGTAGGTTCACAAGTCCTGCCAGCAAACCTGTTGCAGTGTGGACTTACCACGAGGTCACAGCCTCCTTTGGGCATTTACCTGTTCCAGCATGGAGACCTCCAGGAGCTGCAGGTGGATCTCTGCTCCACCATGAACCTGCATGGGCTGCAGAGGCATAGCCTGGCTCACCACGTTTTTTCTCACAGGCTGCAGGTGAATGAATCTGAGTTCCAGAGCCTGAAACAACTCCTTCTTCCCCAAACTTGGTGTCTGCAGGGCTCTTCTCACACATTATCATACATTCTCACACCTCTCTCCAGCTGTGCAGTTGCGCCAGGTAGATGGGCTTTGAGCATCCTGGTCTAGTGAAAGGTATGACTGACTGCCGATGGCAGAGGGGTTAGAACTACGTGATTTTTAAGGTCCCTTTTAAACTATACTGTTCAATGATTCTATGATGCTGTCACTGAAAACTCCACTGTGAGCATTAGAGGGCATAAAACTTCAATGAACTGATGAACAGACAAGCAAACATAAGTGCCAAACTCAAGTGTTTGCAAACATGAATCTAATCCTGCAATCAATTATACTCATGTTGATTATAGTCATTAAAAGGGACCTTGAGATGAAGTTGTAGGGCACTGTAGACCGTTAAATATGTTTCAGTTTCACTGAGTCTTGAGTATTGAGTCAGAGGAGTCTAGCTCTGCTTGGGCACTGATGAAGATGATTTTTCAGAATGTAGTGCAATATAGGACTGTCATAATTTTGATTAGTGAAGAAACACACCAAGAAGAGGAAAGTTTATGCTTGACCCTCTTCTGAGTGTTCTTTAACCAAGTCCTGATCTGTGTGATCCCACTAAATCTTCAGCTTCTTCCATGCACTCAGATATGGGTAGTCAACAGTATTGATCCCCTCTTTCTTTTACCCCACCCTAACTGTTTTCCTTGTTAGATTAATACACACTAAAAGGTTACTGAGAAACTTTAGTCGGTGTGGGATGCAATCAGATCTAGGTATCAGAAAGTATTCTACAGTATTCCAGAATCTGAATTATCTTCTAGATATTTTATATTAAATATTGGTGTAGAACCCTTGATTCCATAACTAGTCTTGGTGTCGTAGAAAAATCTCTCTTCTAAGGTGATATTACTAGGTTTTAATATAGGCTTTAGAATCAGTTGATACTTTTCTGTTGATACTTTTCTCCTGTTGTCATTTTTTGTTCATCTTGCTGTCATTTGTTGTTCTTCTTGCCCATAAATTAGGAAGTCAAGACACTAAATAGTTCAGTAAATATATGTAAAAAATATATATGTCAATGTATTTTGTTACTAACAAACACTGCAGAAGAAACCTACAAAGCAAGACAAATTGAATTCAATTTTTCTCTTTCTCAGTCTGGCTGCTTGTAAAGAGACAAAGTCATGGGAAGGAATGCACTCTGGAGGAATACTATCCTCAGTCTAGTAAGGGTCATTTCCATGGACTCCTGCATAGTCTGTGAAAAAAGATAAGCCCTTTCAGATGTAATAATGTATAGCTGCTTTGAGCTTTTCTTCTGAATCTTTTCTGGAAGAGATGATCTCTCTCCATCAGCAAAAGAGAAAACTCCTGAAGATTATAGAGTAATCATAGAATCCTCACCTGGGAGCAGCAGATAAGCACCAGTAGTTTCTTCCAGAGGTGTGGGAAAGCCCTGGAGATTTTGGTGTTTTTTAATCAGATGGGGAAGCAGACAAGTGAATGAGCTGCTATATAATATCAAGAGAAAGACCACTCTTGCCTGGCAGTACTATGTGGTACAAGCTCTGTGTACTTGCTCATAAAGTATGAACTATTAGTGAAAACAGGCTTTCCTCTCTCACAAACACTGAGTAAAACATTAGGACATGTATGCAGTTTCCAGTCACTGAGTTAATTAAAAGTAATTGAATTGCACTCTGACAGGTTCCCGTCACACCGCTGGTTCAAAAGCTGTGATGAGATGCACTGAGCTGCAGTTCATTATCAGCTTTCTTGACTGTAGTGCTGATAACTGATGTTTTTCTTCCCCCAAGGATCCACATCTATCCCTTTTGGGGGATGAATCTTATAGTCCTGGCCATCCTTTGTCTTTCACCTTTGCAAGGGTTTTTTACACAGGTAACAGAGTATCCATGGCCTGGTCTGGTATGCTCATGCACTCTGAAATGTTCATATTAGGTTCTGACAGCCTGTGCTGTTCAGCTTTTTTAAGCTGATGTAAGTAAGAATAGAGCCAGCCCACCAATACCTTGGAGGTTTTGCTTTTCCCTCAAGCCACTGCTTCTTATATTACCCTAACAAAATTATTTCTCTCTTATAAAAGTCATCTCTGTGTAAAGCCCCTCCTGAGCAGTGGCTCAGGCAGACAGAAGCATTTTACATGGGAAAACTTCCTTGTGGATATAGCACTGTGAAGAACAGAGGTAATTTAACATGCTCAAGAAAAAAACTTCCCAGCTAACTCAAATATCATATGGTAGTAGTTTTCTCCATTAGAATGGGGAAAAATAGTGATCTGTTGTGGCTAGTGTTAATGACAGTGTCTTTTCTTTCAAATCAGTGGATTTGAATCGAAGGATTCCCTCTGTCCTTGGGCTTCCTTTACGGCTAACTTTAAACACATTCTTTTGCTTGTTCAGGAAGCTGTCATTAAACAGCAATAACCTTTTATTATTGAATTTACCTGGATTTGAATAGGTGACCTACAGATTAAAATTTCAGACTCTGTTACTTATTAAGAGATCATTTGAATCCCTGATGGATTTATTATTTAGTACCTTGACTTAGATATTTTGTTATTTCATATCACAAAGGTGATTTTCACATCTTGGAAGGTACCTTTTATTGCAGAGCAAATTTAGTATGCTTATTCATCACTTTGCCATGATAAGCTTTAGTCTTCTCAGCCCTGATTCCCACAAATGTTCAGTCACATTATTTTTTTTTTAAACATAGAGTTAAGTATATTCCTAAAGGCTGCACTGAGGCAGGAATTTATCAGGATAAGCTTTGTTTCCCAAGATTTCCCTCGGTCAAGTGCTATATGCTAGTTTTGGACAGAGTGTGAAAAGGTAGAATAGATACTAGTAAAATATGTCTTTGGATATGTGTAATTTTAACAGCTTTACATGAAACACAGCATAATTTTCAGTTGGGCAAATTCTTTTTCTAGCACATGAGATACTCAAACTGAAGGAAACTGCTGGTTGTGAGAATATCTGACACTGTTTCACTGGAAACTGGTGAACAAGTAAAGAGGTATAGGCTGGAAATTGGATTTAAAAGTAAATAACCCCACCTATACTATAATAAATAAGCTCAGGTATCTGAATGTCAGTGGCCTAAGTAATTAGAAAAAACTATTTGGAGATTAAAAATAGATTTCTAGAACTATTCAATTTCTTTTATATATCAACAGTGACTGGAAGAACCAGACAGCTAAACCTCTGAGGACTGAATTGTATTCCCGTGTAAACATTTAATTTGCAAAATTTAGCACAATTGTGCTCTTTACACAATCTTTATTTTATAGTCTAATATTTATTCTTTTCTATTATAATGAATGTATCTGATGCAGTGTATGTAAAAACATGATTTAAAAACAAGCCTTTTAAAACTCAGAAATTTTAAGGAATGAAAGTTGGGCCTTGTGTGAAGTTTCTAGGCACCATGTTAATTAAAAGTAGCTTAATTTCATCCTGGCAAGTTCTAACCAGAAGACAGCTTTGAAGAGTTATTCTACTGCTGAGGTGATGCACCAGGAACAAAACCTAAAGGCAAATTCAGTGTCAATTTTTAAACTTGAAACTACTTGATAAGTCTGCTTTTCTCTTTCATTTTAGGTTTGTGGGAAGAAAATAAACTTTTTTAGAAAGGTTTTGATGGTTGTTTAAGACAGCTCAGTCTTACATTTTTTTTTAAATTTACCATGCATTACACTACCATTCTGAATGAACAAGAAGATTCTTGTTATCAAAGTGTTCTAGTAAGACTTAGGTCACAGCTTTCAACTAAGGAAAACCATTTAAGTTAGATGTTTTACAGTTTACATATCTGGAATTACCAGATTTTTCACTGTCAGGCTTAATGTAGCCTGAGCAACATCACAGCCTCCTAGAGGTTAAAAAAACTTTACCTAATAAACTGTTGTGGTTTTTTTTCCTTGCTATACTAAATATCTGTGAAACCTGTGGAAAGATCAAGCCCATGAACCACCCAGGAGCTCTTTCCAGGTCACTGATTCAGGTGTGAGCTGCAGGGACATGATACTCATGCACACACTTCACCCCTTTTTTCTGTGTTTCAATTTCCCAGGAAATCACAGCTCTAACACTATCTGCATTATTAGGGAAACAGGACTACGAAGCACAGGGCAAAGACCTATGCTATGCTATACCAGTAGATCCAAGATGGATCATTAGGGTACATAATTTACACATCCAAATAGATATCTGGGAGAAAATAAACTGATACAAAGTGAAGCAAAAGATCTGAGCACCTTTTATAGCAGTGGGGCCTATATGGATCAAGTGAATAGGATCTGGGGTTGAAATTCATGGGAAGGAGCAAGGGGAATTCTTGGGGAGGATTTTTTTTTTTAACCTTATAGTGATCCTGTATTTCTGCTTTCCAGGAAGGAGTCATAGAGGCAACTGCATCACCAGCCAAGAAGCTGCACCACTACTAGATGTATTATCTGTATCTTTATCTATATATATATGTGTATATAGAGATATATAGTTTAAAAACAACTTTGCAGTAAACATAAGTCCTGTCTAAGCTAAGTAATTTATTTCTTTTTTTTTTTTTTTTTTAGAATTTTCAGAGCAGACTCCTGAGAGTTGTTCAACTGTTCTGTGGCAATGTAATTAAAAGCAGAGTATTGTTTAGGGCAAATGAGACTGTCTTCATGAATAACTTATATTCTAGAAGAGCTGACTTTGTGTTAGCATATATAGAATAGCCAGAAAATAAAGCACTGGATGCCTCATTTGCACAGTTTAAACTCAGTGGGTATTCTTTTTTTTTCCCACTTGAGTTCCTTAACCAGGGAAAATTGTTTGGCCAGGTGGCTAAACATGAGATACTTCAAGGAAGAAGAGCACAAGGGAAAGAAGATGGCACCAAAAGTGAAAGGACATGGCACTTGGTGATTTAGAAATAAGTAGAGTGGAATTGTTTTCTGCCTTTCACACAAGTGAAATAGAGGTCTGCATTGATATGTTTCCAGAAAAGGAATATGCAAGTGTGTCTTTGAATGTTGCATGACAGTTCATCTTTTTAATTGGTCAATGCCTTTTATATAACACTACAACTTTAGTCCTAACCACAGATTTTTTTCACCTGTAATTCATGGATTTTGTTTTCTCTGTTGCCACAAACACCCTAGCAGTAACAAAACACCCCTCAAGTCAGAAAATACTGATGCATGAACAACTGCCACCACCCCACCCTCCCCCTTTCCTGTTTTCTTAAATTTTTTGGAGTACAATTTTATTATTATGAAAGTGAAATCTCTTGCCAGAATAATTTTTCAACCATTTCAATCTGCCATAAAGTCCTAAAGACTGATAGGAGATGGCAGAACTTTATATCTTTCTTGGAAGGAGACAGAAATTGGAATATATAGAAATTTGAGTGAGATTATGTAATGCCCTTTGGATTTTTGATCTACATTTTAACACAAGCTTTGGAGCAACTTAAGAGAGATTTTCGTGGAGACCAGCTTTCCTTCATATTAGATTGACTCCAGTGCATGAAGGGACATGATCTGGAGGGTCTTGTAGGTCCTATGCTGGTCTCCAGTGGGGGCATGTTCCATACAGAGCACAGTTGTGTTCTTTACTCCTGAGTCTCAAGATTTTGTTATAAGAAAGTCTTAGTAGTTAGGACTAAAAAGCAGTTATGTTTTATTTTTCCAGGCTAAAGAGGCACTGTGTCTTTTTGTTGTAAAAAAAGCCAAAACCCCTGTACTTTTAATTATGTGACATAACTCTACCTTCCAACAAATGCTTTATTTCCAGCAACAACAGCAGGGAGAACAGGATCTCCTTTACTGAACTATTGGCTACAGATCACAAAATAAGGCAGAAGGCTCTGTCTGTCCACAGGTCAGCAACAGTGTATTAGTGGACACATTTGTGAGTGCACTATGTCATAGCTGCACCATGGTGTCAGGAGGCTCCTTCCCCTCTCCATTCTCACCTTATCACATGCCTGCTGCAAGATAGACAGTATAAAGCATCCCATGATTTGCCCTAAAGCTTTCAGGCAGTGCTGTGAGCTAGTTCGTGTGCTTGCAGGTCACAGGAGGAAATGGGAAGGTACAACAGGAGCAGGTCCCCTTCATCCAAATGACCAGAGGAAGGCAACACTTTATGTCATTTTGTCCTGCAGCCTCCTCCTCATTGAAAGGCTGATGCAGAAGTTGGCTACAGACTACCTGGTTTCCATCACCAGGGTGGCATTTCCCTTCTTTTCTCACACTGAGAATGAAGCAGGACCAGGACTGTGAAGAGTAGGTCTTTTCTGTCTGTGTAAAGGGAACTTTTCTGCATCTTTAGCTGATAGCTGGGATAGTGACAGGGTAAAAATGACAAATTACAAGGATAGTACAGGGAGACTAGTCTTAACAAGAAATTGCAGAGATTACCTGTAATTTTTCCTGAGCAAAAAACATGTTATTTTATCACTTTCCAGTAAACTAGCTCACAGTTTCTTTTGAGGAGAGGGAGATTTAGATGAAATGGTATTTAGGTGGAGGTGCATTTAATATCATTTTATGGCATATAATTTTTTACCACAAGCATAACTCTTGTTATTTTTACTTGTCTGCCACAAGAAAAATGACGGCCTGTTTGAACACTGCAAGACTATAGTTAAGGCAAGGTATTTTACTTCTGTCTGCATTTTCAAAGCAGGAGTGAGGTGAGGGAAGCAGACAACTAGAAGTGAGCTGATAATGTACCATTTGAGGGCCTGAGAAGTAAGGGCTGAAATTAGAGTGTAAAATGTCAGCAAAATCTTACATCTACTCCACTGTCGTGAGAGCCCACCTGGAGTACTGTGTCCAGCTCTGGGGTTCCTAACATAAGAAGGAATGGACCTGCTGGAGTGAGTCCAGAGGAAGGCCATGAAATGATCAGAGGGTTGGACCACTTCTCCTGTGAATACAAGCTTAGAGTGTTGGGGCTGTTCAGACTGGGCTCTCTGGATACCTTATAGCAGCCTTCCAGTACCTAAGGGGGACCTGCAAGAGAGCTGAGAGGGACTTTTCACAAGGGCATGTAGTGATAGGTCAAGGGGTAACAGCTTTAAGCTGAAAGAGGGTAGGTTTAGACTAGATATTAGGAAGAAATGTGAGGGTGGCGAGACACTGGAACGGGTTGCCCAGAGAAGTTGTGGATGTTCCCTCCCTGAAAGTGTTCAAATCTGGGTTGGAAGGGGCTTTGAGCAACCTGGTATTGTGAAATGTATTCCCAGTCTATGGCAGGAGGGCTGGAACTAGGTCTTTGAGGTCTTTTCCAACTTTAACCATTTTTTTCCTTGACCTGCTGATGGGCTTAGCACTCTCTTTATCCACACAGATCACCTTCTCCCTACTGTAGTCTTAGTCAGTCAGTCCAAGGCGAAGAGGTGGTGATTCAGGGCTATGGATCCCTCTGAGATGAGTGTCGATACCTCTGGACTGAAAAGTGGATGGAGCACATCTGCTCACCCCTGGGGTCTCCAGTGCACTCACGACCCTGCTGATGAATTTGTGTACATAGGTCAGGTTACTGATGTCAGGAAAGTTTTGGGTCCCCATTTTTTGTCATTTTCCTCCTCTGCATTGAGCACAACAATGGATGAAGACAGGAACCTTTCAAACAAAGCAGGACAGAGAAGGCTGAGCCAGGATGTGTGCAGGCAGATGATTTGCAGCTGGAGGTAAAAGCACTATTGGAAGTGTGACATGGAGGCAGGAGTGTGGAGGTGACTGACATGAAGGCCAGGAGTGCTCTCAAACATTCTTGTGTGACAGGGTCAGCTTGGCTGTGCAGTGATCACTGTGTGCTAGCTCAGGTCTGCCCGATCCTGCTCCACATTATGGCTGGATCACTGCTTGTTGTGGATATAGATGTGTGAAAGCAAGGTGTGACATGGGGACAGCTTGCTGCTGATGGGAACTGATTTTGCAGAGAGGAGAAAGCCAAAATAACTTCGTATTCCTGATGATCTCTGAATTTGTCCCCAGACACTACTAGGCTAAACAACTGTCAATTACTTAGCAGATAACCTGTGGGGACACCAAACTTAACAGAATTAGGAATTGTGTGTTCCAAGGACGATGTGTCTTTGAACAGGTTTTGAGAAGCATTACATTCATAAGTCCTATCCCTAAGAATCATTCATGCATGGTGCTTGTTCAGCTTTCAAAGTGCTAAGACAAATATGTTGTTGTGACCAGTGGGAGAGAACACTAACACTCACTTCCCACGTGAGTTCTTACACACCATTTTTAAAGCAGAACATACCATTGATTGAGTGTAGTGGCATACTGCATAGATGTGGGTTGGTTTTGTATTTTTCAAGATTTTTCCCCTGAGAGTCCAATAGCAGAAGTAATCAGTAGTTTATTGAACCCCTCACCATTCTTTCCAGACTTTTAACAATCAAAGCCTTTTACAGACAGCGTTAACTTTGTTTAAATAGGGCTGGTATTCTATGATACAGTTAAATCATTTGCCATATCTCTGTCACTCCTAGTTTATTCTTCTTGAGAAAAAGTCTATGCTCATGGCAGTGGCCCCTTGTCAGAAGTATAATTTTTAAGCTAGTTAGGAGCTAAGTCACTAGATTTATGGAAAATTCTTGACAACAAGGGCAAACTTGTAGACAGTTGTTTTTTTGGGTCTCAGTAAAATGTAAGTGAGAAAGGAAAAGCCAGCTGCCCATCACCTGTGCCAGAAATCTCAGAGAAAATCACTATACTAGTTCTGGATCTCTGGGATTCCCAGAAAGGAGTTTGTCTTATAATATGGATTTCCTTTTCTTACTAGACTATTTCATATTAGTTCATTAGTGTGGTGGGACTTCCTTAAGGAGATGTTAACTGGAACATCACAGGATGTCATCTTTTTAAAATATATATATATCAATTTCTGCATTATATTGGTCACTCTGGAAAATTCTGGAGGCTCTATTCACAAGGTGCCTACACTGGTGTCTGTCACCAGGAGAATTCTGGTAGCAGCACCTTCACCTTCGGGTGCATTACAGCATAGCACAAGTACTCGGCTCACTGCATTAGAACCAAAAGATGGGCCAGCAGAGCCTTACAACTGTAGATGTTGAGTCAAGGCTTCCAGACATATGATTTAATATCTCTATCATCAGTAGGCACAAGTTTCAACTTACCTGCTGTAAAAAAATTACTGACAAGGACATTAATGCCAACTTGTTATGCTTCTTGCTCTCCCTCCAGTGCATCAGCCTTTAATAGGCATTAAGATTTTTCAGTTTCTGTCTCTCATACCAGTGGACCTGAACTGCAACACTGTAATTTAAAATAGTTAACATATACTATGCAGTCTAAAATAATGAGAAATTTAGTACAACTGTACAGGCAGATGGTTTTATAGTCCAGTATTCAAAAGCAGATATAATGCTATTCAGTCTTGAATTAGAAAAGGCAGGGATCCTTTGAACTTTTCCAACTATTGGACAGTTCTCATTACAAACAATGAGATCTGTATCTTTGCCAAAGTATTAATATCTTTCTTCAGAACAACTGAAATTAAATGAACACTGAGATCTTATGAATTTTGAAAAGAACTATTTCCACTAATCCATGGAGCAAAAATCAATGCTAAGAAGGTGAATAGATCTCTTATTTGTGACAATTGAAAATACATGATTGCATCATTTAGAGATGTTAGATTTATTTTTCTTTAGAAGGACTTTTGTTCAATAGAATAGTTGTAGAATGATGTGTAATATCTGATTAGTTCCAAGAGAATTAACACTTGCATCATAATATCAAAAGAGTGATCAGCAGCCCTGTTTCTCCTGTCTTTAACAGGACACCAGGAACCGAGAAGCAAGAAGCAGTTAGAAATCAGAAATCATCCCCTGAATCTCCAATGAGCCTTAGCTTTTCAGTTATTCAGAGGAAAATTACTGCACTTTTTTAACCTCAGTGAATTGCACATAAGTCATAACACTGAAGAACTTGTATGTTTTTCTGCATTATTCTGCCAGATCTGAGCTCCTGATTTGCAATGCCACAGTCATCAGGCCTTTGGCTGACGACTGAAGGAAAACTGGTGATTAAAACATAGCTTCCCCAGGACAGATTGCCTTGCTTATGAGTTTAATTATTTGTCAGAATTTAATTCCTGCTCTGTTTCTGTGATAACACTGACATAGTGACAAAAGAGTGATCTAGGTGTTATGGTGCTGCATCCTGTCTGGAGTGAAATGGATTTCTTTCAGTTTTGCTCCAGACTTCCACTATTGCCTTGTGCAAGTCATTGAGTAAGTCTGTGCTTTACTTCTTTTTCTAACAAACCCAGATGATTAGGAGTCCCTGGCTCATACTTCTTGTCCAGAAAAATGACCAGCAATTTTGGATCCCCCAAGAACTGTGGTCAAACAGAAAATAACGGAGCTGAAGGGATACTCAAGGTTTAATTTAATCCTACTAAACTGAAAACAGAATAAGGAAAATGATGAAAAAGGATGGAATCAGATGCATTTCTTTACATGACAGGTAGAAATATTTTTATACTCCTAGAACATTTCATTTTATTTTCTGTGGTTGCACATAAGTCAACTTTTCTCAAATGACTCCGCATTTCTTTTCATTAAGCCTTTACAAATTGTTCAGCTATTTTAGGCATTGATCTAATAAAACCTTTAAGAAGAAACTAGCAAGTAGAAGAAAAGGTCTGACCCATTCTTATTTACAGTACTATCCATTCATTCGTCCTAGTATATTTTTCATGCCAAACATGTTTTCCTTTTACCTTGAAAACTAAATCTAAAAGTCTTCATAGTCAGAAAATATAGCCTTATTACCAATATGCCCAACAATCAGGGAATATAACTTCTATCCCCAGTAACAGCTTGTTCTCTTGCACAGATGTTGGACATTGCTACCAGCCTTGACAATGCCTGGGCTCTTGGTGGGGTAGGTAATTGCATCATCATGAGGGGCATTGTAGTGACAAATAGTTAAATTCCTTCTACAGCTTTTTTTTTTTTTTTTTACATTAAGAAATGCAGAAACATTTTTTCCTAAGTACAATTTCCTCTCAGGATTTCTGTTCCCTTGGATGTATTCCCACTGCCTTATGGCATGGTCCACCAGGAGCCAGACTGGGTGGGAGTTTTTCCATTGATTTAATTATTTACATTGTTTCACTTTAGATTATTGACACATACTCACTTCAGCTCTGAGCCTGGAGCTGAAAACTTCTAAGATGTGAAACTCCTGTCAGGAGCACCTCATTTTCAATGAAA
Organism: Pyrocephalus nanus; assembly: GCA_038380795.1. Lineage (NCBI taxonomy): Eukaryota > Metazoa > Chordata > Aves > Passeriformes > Tyrannidae > Pyrocephalus > Pyrocephalus nanus. Next base: position 50,530,207 of record CM076260.1, read on the forward strand.
GAGAAGATTTCTGAGACCAGAAATATTACTGTGGACCCGAATCAAGGGAAAACAACAATCTATACATACCTGCTTATTCTGCACATTTTATGACTCCCAGAAAAGACAAAGGAACACAGATTTACATTTTTGTTTAGCCATCTTTTAATTTAATCCCTCTGTCCTTCAGTGAATTAAGCACAGAAGCTTTCTTCATGTTTTTCTCATACTTGAGCCTTCCCTCTCCTGTTTCTCCTCAATATCAGTAGCAAGCTAAACACTGGCATCAGATGCTACAGGAAATATTTTGTAGTTTTCCCAGTATCTGCAGGTGGCTGCACTTGACTGCATCTCCCAGTCCTACTGCTTCTATCTTTCTTTGACAGAAAGATATAGAAGTAATAGCATACAGAAGAAGCATGGAGAAAGAAATACCTGTTTGGGAGTTCACACTTTCCAGACATAACTCATTGGATATTTTACTTCCCATGAAAATGTTTGAGATATTTTTTTTTTCCTGGTTTATACTGAGAGGAAATGAGACATTTTCGTGTTCTTTTCATGAGTACTAGTGAGTAGTGGCTGAATATTTGAGGAATTTACACTGAATGGAATTCCTAATAAACTACTTTAGCCCAGGGACAAGACTTTTTCCTACGTGTATCTGATATGAGTACAGAACTGCTCAGCAGTACTGGAGCAGAGTTCTCTTCTACCTCTGAATTTGACAAAGAAACATCCAAGTTCCTCTCTTCTAAACTCTGTTAAAATCTCTGTTAAACTTTTTTTTCAGTAGTTCATTTTTGTTTTCTTTAAAAAATCAGACCAAAAAAACCAAACGAAACAAAACCAACCCACGAACAAAAAAAGTGCCAGGGGTTATTCTAGACTGGGAAAAACAAACACTTGCAGTCATTTGTGTTTATTTCCCTGATGGCATACTATGAAGCTGTTACCACATAAGGTCTTAATATTCCTCCAGTTTCTAGCTCTAGGTATTAAGTTTTGGTTGATTTTTCTTGCTGTGTTTGCAACACAGGTTACAGATATTTGTGCAATTTACTTGTAGTTACTAATCTGCATGTGGCTTTACATGACCATTTTGAAGGCAGGGTTGTACGAAAAGTAAACCATAAAAAAGTCTGTGTGAATTATAAGGCTTCTATGTATGAGGTATTTCTCTGTTTGTGGAGTTATGTTGCATTTGGAAGCTTTGTGTTGTACTTTGTAATAAAAGCAGAGAGAAAGTTAAGACATTTTCTGACTGTTGTGTGATCAAACACACTGTAAAGTTTTCACCAAGTGAACCATTAATACTTTGTTTTTACAGTTCCTTTTCCAAAGAGAAAATGTTTTTGTTTCAGGAGCCTGGGCATCATCTGTAGTGTTTCACTTAATGGGGATGGCCAGATCCTGAGATGATAACAACCTCCACTCTGATATTGCAACATTAGACCCAGGAGGAGTTTTGCTTTTGGAGAAAAGTAGGCATGGAGGTGGCAGTAAGAACAGACTGTGCTCCACTGATCCTCTGTCTGTGTCTTATGGGCAAAGCAAGAGCCTCCTAAAGTCATGGCATGTAGCCTTACAACAGGTGAAGGGAACTGAGATGACAGGATACAAAGGTGTTTTCCCTTACCTTCCTTACCGCATCAAGAATGTCAGCTGATCTGCTGTGGAGGTCTCAGGACAACTCACACGCTGTGTATCCCATGTGTGCATGTATGTTTGTGTTGGTTGTTTAAGCTTGCAGGTAGCTGAAGGCACCCAGAGATCCACAGTAACGTTGTAAAGCATATTTCCTTTATGCTGTGATCTTCCCCAAGTAAGACAGTGAGCTCAGAATGAGATGATGTAGCTGCTCATTGTGCAGTTTGGTGGCTTGTCTCCTTCCCACTCCTTGCCACTGAGCTGCCTGTGAGCTGCATAGTGATGGAAAAAAGTTTAATCCATGCTGTCACCTGAAATCATTGTGAAAAGACAGTTCTGGTAATGGAATGGAATTTCTTCCTCAGGTAGACCCAGGTGGGTATTGGCAGGCAAGGTTGTCCATACAGTTGGCCAGTTTCAACACAGTTTTCTGTTTGCTGTGCTTTTAATACTTTGCTGCAATGTGGTTTGTCCCAGAGGTATAATGAATTACAGCATTCAATTCTGCTTGGAAAATAAAGGTGACCAATGCTTTGAATTATAAATTCCATATTTACACGTGTCAAACTTTTTGTCTTCTTTTCATAATCTGATAATCCTCACAACCTTTTCATATTGTGGTTTTTTTGCTCATTCACCTCCTTTCAGGCCCTTTTGGCCTCTCAAATGCTTAGGCCAGGACAAAGTGAGTAACAAATATGTCAAGGCTCTTCGGTATTGTAAAGATGTAAAATTCTTTCCATGTTCTCATGGGGGTATCATACCCCATAATTCATAAAAAATTCCTGTGGTTAGATCAGGTACTTAGGAGTTTACCTCATTCCCATTAAAAGTCAAAGGCATGTCTTTAACACCTCCAATGTTTTTAATGGAGACAGCTTAAAAAAAGTGCTGTATCACTTCCAAATTTGTGAGTATCTGGTTCTGATTATGAAAGGTTAATAGCATTTTAAAGCTGAGCTACGAAATATAAATTGTGCTTATTCTTTAAGTCTAATGCACTGTATGTCTGTTTCTATGACGATAATAATAATGTAATCTTCAGGGAATAGTAACAGACTCAAACAGACTGGATCCTGAGGTGATCTGAGCAACTCCTGGAAGGACTGATGGTCCTCAGGTCCTGGCAGTAATAGAAAAGAACATCTTAAAAGAAATACACAGCATTTTTCAGGGTCAGGTCTTGCAACTTCTGCCACTTAGGAGTACAGTCTGTTGTATAGTACTTCATAATCCTGTTAAAAGTAGCCAGAAGGGACTCCACAGCAGGTGACAACACCAAAATATCCATCCTGTGAGGTCTCAGTTCCTACTGGAGTTTGCATGCTTAGTGCTTGTCAGCTTAGATACTTACCTGTGTGACACCCAAATTGCTACTCAAAGCACAACTAATCCCTTTAAAAGCATTCCAGTGCTGGTGGCATACAGTGAAATTGAGCAGGATAGGATTTACAGGTAAAGTGCCATTCAGGAAACCAGTGAGTGGAACTGGGTTTTACTTCTGTTTTCAAACAACTGGTAAGTGAAGTGAAGATAGTTCATTAATTCATTCTCTACCTCATTCTCTCCCTTCTCTTTCTGCTTCTTCCAGAATTTGTTTTCAGCTTGTTTTCTACCATGGCTTGAATTTTTTATCAATGAAGTATGAATTCATCTTTTAATAAATATTAGATAAATAAAAGAAAATAATAGGAAATATTATTTCCTACTTGAGTGGATCCAGGAAATTTGGGAGAACACACACAGAAACTCACCCCAAATATTTTTAAATGTATCTTATATAAATACCTGCTAGGAGTAAATTTCTTCTTCCTCAGGAAACAAAAAGAAAGAAGGTTGGATAGCAACCTTAAAAACATTGTTACTTTAGTTGTCTGTTAAATGAAATGACATTTTTAATATGGTAATGGTAGCTGTATATATACACAACAGAAATTTCATTTGTATATGCCATATTCTTGACAAATCATATTGATTCATGTGTCTTTCAGACATAAATGGGACCAATGGTCCCCTTCAATAAAAAATGAGATTTTATTTATTTAAAAAAATACTGTGCAGAGAATCATTCATCTGAGATTTTAATCCTTCTGTGTCTAGAAGGTTGCTTCCAATCCCTGCAAAGAAGCCCTGGACCCCAGGCCTACCCTCCAAATGAGTGTGAACATGACATAGTTTTTTAGGCCAAAGATGAGACCCTTTAAATGGGTTTGTTGACAAGTGTACCCAGGGGTGCAGTTTTTTAAAATTGTGTTCCTCTCCTGTGATTCTGCTATAGAGTAGAAGAAGTAGGAAGTACCTCTGTTGTTCATGAGGGTATGTCAAGTTTCATTCACCAAAATAACTTCATTGAATCACTGGAAATATTAAGAAACCATAATACATGTTAAAATTAAAAAGACCAATCTTTTATTTTCTGTTTTAAATTATGGTATAAAATTACAGTTGTAAAGAAGTGTGAAGGTTGGAAAAGATGTTTTTTTTCTTAAATAGACATTTACCATCTTAGTGAAAAGCAGGACAGGCATTTATAAGCATTTAAGCAGAGTGTTTACCACAGCACTGAAACAAAAGCCTGCTGAATTCTAAATTACAAACCTGGTCAGGAATTGAATGTCAGACTGCACCTTTTTAAAGAGCTACAATATGCCTTTGTGACTACTGGTGTCTCGGAGGAAAACATGACATAAGCAGCTTTGCAAGATTATTGCATAGGAAAAACAAACACACAATTAAATGCATTTAAATGTGATAACATTTTCATTTGCTGGAAATCCACAGCACCTCTGCTACCCTATTCTACAGAACTAACTCAGCACTCTTTTTGCAATTGCCTTGAGCCCATGGCTTCCCTATGGAAACATCCAGAAAAGAACCCCCATGTGGAAAGCCAGGGCTTAGATGGTGCTGGTAATGCTTGAGTGATGGCATTATCCTGCCCAGTAACAGGTAAAGGAGTCAATGGCATACCGATTTGCTTGGGTTTTATAAGCCTCTAAACTCCATATGTAATTAAACAGACTTTTCATATTTAATAGTATTTATCTTGTGTGTCAGATAACACTTGTTAAAACTCATCAGCTTTTCATTACCAAGATCATTAATACTATTGGTGATACCGTGACTTGAATACCTCTTCGCTTGTTTGTCACAGCTGCAAATTGACTTTCTAATGACTGATTCAGTTGTAAATTTGCCTTTTCAAGAACAAAACCAGAAGTATCAGACTTGTTGCTTACCTCAAATTCTTTTATTGACATTTTCTTTTGAGGTAAAGCAATGTTAAGCTAATGATCTTAGGGGAAGCTCTCTTTTGGAAGGTCATATTTTCAAATAGGTAGTATGCTGCCCAATGGAACAGCTTCTTTGTGAATTAAAATTTTGCTGATTTTCCCATCTGTTTCCCCTGCTGTGATAGGCCACCTGGCAAAAGGACCAGACTCTGTTTTTTCCTCCATGTGCACACTTTGCCCTAATAACATTTGCATTAATACCACCATGTGTGATGGAAAGGACAAAATTGTGCTGGCCTGGCAGGCAGAAAACCTGTTTGCTCTGTGCTTCCACTTTTACTTGCAGATTGAGCAAAGGAGTTACTGAAACTGCTGCTCTTTCAGTACGCAAGGGCAGGGTTTTTTTTTTTGTTTGTTTGTTGGTTTTTTGTTTTTTTTTTTTTTTTTTTTTTTTTGCATCTTCACATGCAAAAAGCCCTCAATATGATTTTGAACTTGTACAAGGCTTTAGATGGACAGGTAATTTTAAATTTTAAGGCCACAAGGAGATTGGGAAGTAATTTAGTTTAATCTCTTATGGAGGTCAAGGTGTGAGTTTCTTCCATGTCCCAGAAGATGTCAAGGAATGGCAATCACCAGAGTTTATTTTGGTTTGGTTTGTTTGTTTGTTTTTTTTTGCTGTGGTTTTGGTTTTCTTATGTTTTGTTTGGTTTGGCGTTTGCTTGTTTTTCTTGTTTGGTTTGGTTTTTTTTCCCCATTACTTATCACTTTCCCTTAACAGGAAATTCAGAACCCCTGAGCTGTTGAAGGTGTGTTGGAGGAAAGGGGCAGGGAGATTGCCAGTTTAGGCATGACATGAAGAATAAAGTGTTTTAGGAGCCTCTGGTTGGTACAGAGAAGCCAATGCAAAGAGTATATCCTCAAATTTGGCTTTACTAGATGACAGTTTAATGACAGTACTGAGCCAGCTTTAATCGCTATTGTACTGTCAGCAGGCACAAGGTTGTGTACTGGAAGATGACTGCTTTTGAGGAGGAGGTGAAATCTGAAAAGAGAAGAACATCATCAAAGTGCAGTGTAGTCAGAAGGTGATTGATAGAGGCAAAATAATTCAGCTTGGATGTGCAGCCCATTTCCTTGGCATGACTGTGAACTGGAGCTGAAACTTCCCAGAGGCATCCTTGTTCAAGGTGAGTGCCAAGCCAGAAAGATCAGCCAGGCTTGCAGCTGAATCCACCACAGTACTAAGCGCTGTAGTTCTGACCCAATAAAACTATCAGGACCAGACTTAAATTTATGGACCTTGGTAGTCCTCTGCTGGGGCATGGAGGGATGTGAGAGGGGGTGGTGAGCTTTGACTACATCAAAGTTTGCTGTGGTTGTGTTGGTGCTCCCATCACTTTCATCTTGCATAGGGTAGCTATGGAGGGAAGGGGTTGAGGGAAGCTTTCCCCTAGCACATTTTGAACAAGTCAGTTCGGTGGAAAGCCCTGGGGAATAAGTTCTGTTAGTTTGCTCACCAAGAGGGCTGAATGTTTGGTTTATGCAGCTGTAATCTTGGTAGTATGGAAGGAATTTCTTTCCCTTTTTGTTGCCAAGATATAATCTAACTGATTCACAAAGACACCCTCCACTCAAAGGATTTTGCAGTCAAAGCCAGACAAGCATAATTTGGACACGGATTGCACTGGATGATGAGGTAACTTGTGAGCTTATAGTATTGCACAATTATTTAATTTGGTTTTTTGTTTAATCCAATCTCAGTGGAGAACTCTAATGTACTTCATATGTCCCTACTTTGTATATTTGATGATGAAGTGAGATTTTAAGGAAGTGAGATATCCACAAGGATCTGCACGCAGGTGAGGTTTTTCTGTATATAGCCAGATGGAACCACAGGAATGCCCTAAGGATATAAAAGCTTGAGAGTAAGCTCAGTGAAAATCAGAGTGATTTGACAGACATGTCCCATGTGAAGTCTGAGTGTTCAGTGTTGGAAAATGGAGGTGCCCTGGTGGATTTTCAGTCAAGGGGCATCTTGAGTCAGAAGGTTGCCTGCTTTGTTGGGTTGCACTAAAAAAATCAGAGAAGATAGTAATCACTGAGGTAATGGGTCCAAACAAAGTGATAAATCTATATGAAAACATGGTCTTTGCTGTGGAAGCAGCAAATGTTCCCTTTTACAGGCAGCAATTACACTGTATGGAACAAGTGCTGTGTTTCCACCTAACAATACAAAGATGTGGAAAAGTTACATGACCCTGGTAATTTTGTCTTGCAAAACTGCAAACGATTTCCTTAGTATCAAAGACTGAATAAGTAAATAGTTCATTATCAGAAAAGTGCTCTAATAATAACAGTAATTTTAGACAGAATGAAATGAAATATCTCTAACAGTGAAAAATCAACCTGTTTAAACCTCGATTCTAGTGGTGCCAGTGGCTTTTTGCAAGACAGATGGTAACAAACATCCAAAAGTACAAAACAGCCTAGACAGAATGTGGCAAATTAAGAGAAAAAGCTGCAATACCATAACAAAAATTATCTATTACTAGCATTTGCCCTCATGAGTGGAAATAAGAAAACCAATTTTATGAACACATTAAGTTCCGTCATTACAGGGAAAAGAACTGCTACCCTCCAGGGTGCACAGACAACATGTGGACTGTCATGTGCACTTCTGTATAATTGTCTTCTCATGAAAAAAAAATTCCTGAAATTGCCATGCAAACTGTTGAAATAATTCCAGAGTCCCATGTAATCCCACTACTGAGGGTTTAGAGTGGGATTCATCTCCAGAATAAGGTACCTAACTGAAGATCTCAACACATGAACTTGGTAGGTAAAGTATATACATTTAAGTGTCTTAACCTGGAGACAAATCATGGAATCATGGAGTCACTTAGTTTGGAAAAGACCTTTAAGATCATCGGTTCCGATCATTAACCCAGCACTACCAAGACAACTGCTAAGCCATATCCCTAAGTGCCACATCTACACATCTTTTAAATACCTCCAGGAATGGGGGCTGTACCTGGGCAGCCTGTTCCAATGCTTGATAACTCCTTCTCTGAAGGAATTGTTCCTTATATCCAATCTCAACTTCTCTGGCAAAACTTATCCATTTCCTCTCATCCTGTCACTTGTTACCTGGTAGAAGAGACTGACCCCCACCTCACTGCAACCTCCTTTCAGGTAATCATAGAGAGCCATAAGGTCTCCACTGAGCCTTCTTTTCTCCAGGCTGAACAACCCCAGCTACCTCAGCAGTTCTGCACTAGTCTTGTGCTCCAGAACTTTCACCAACTTCATTGCCCTCCTCTGGACACCCTCCAAAACTCAGTGTCTTTCTTGTAGTGAGGGGCCCAGAACTGAATCCAGGATTCAGGGTGCAGCCTCACCTGTGCTGAGTACAGAAGGATAATCACTGCCCTAGTCCTGCTGTCCAAATTATTTCTGATTCAAGCCAGGATGCCATTTGCCTTCTTGGTCACCTGGGCACACTGCTGGCTCTTGTCCAGAGCACTGATAAAGATATAAAACAGGACTGGCCCCAACACTAAGCCCAAAGGGACACCACTCATGACTAGCTGCCAGCTGGATACAGCACCATTCACCACCGCACTCTGGGCCTGACCATCCAACCAGTTTTTTACCCAGCGAACAGCAGATCCATCCAAGCCATGAGCAGCCAGTTTCTTCTGGAAAATGCTTTGGGAAAGAGTGCCAAAGGGTTTACTAAAGTGCATGTAGACCCATCCACAGCCTTTCCCTCATCCACTAAGATGCAGGAGATCATGTTAGTCCTACCCTTTAACCTCTGTGACAAAGTAATGAAAGCTTGAACCTGGATGTTACTAAAAAGTGCCAAGTAACAGTTATGATATTTTATAAGGCAGCTGTAGTTGCATGGTTCTTTGTTGATACACTAATGGAAATCGAGAAGTCTGATGATGGGGCACCTTCAAAATATAGCTGCTTATAAGAAAAATTAACAATAATGAAATTAAGTTTTTGTTGTAAACTCCTTATTGCTTAAATAGTTTGGAAAAAAAGTTATGTTGATGATGATATGTTGAATTTTCTCTGTATTATAGTCTTAACTAATAGAATGCTATAATAATGCTGGGAAATGAAAGATTTTTGCTCCCATTTTATGAATAATTTTAGTTTTCAAAGTAATGAGTGTATATTAGAATCTACATTGCTTAGGGCTTGATGGAAGTTTAGATAAGTGACCTTCATTTCATATGGTTTAATGCTGATGATTCTCAACTGTACACTTATAGTACCATCTGTAAGAAGATGTAACGGTCTTTTTGTCCACATCCCTGCATTGGGTTATGTTGAGGAAAAAGATTATCCCCTTTGACTTGTATTTGCACTCTTCTTGGGCAGGGTAGGCTTCTAGTTTCTTTCTGTGCCTCAGAGTTCTTGTTTGCATCACGTTATCCCAGACACCAAAGTCTCCTTTTATAAATCTGCTATGACTGCCTCATTCCCCTCTGCCTACCACCCTGCATACTAATTTACTTTTCTGTGGCCAGAGTAAGAAAAACAGCAGGAATAAAAGAGAAGAGATACAAGGGCGTTTCTGCTGGCATAGTTCATACACCTAGTGCTGGAGGGAAAGCAAAATACACTTTCTCTTGCTGAAGAGTGAAAAATCAATAAATCCTTTGGTTTCTGTAGGATGGCTTCACTGTCCCTTTTGGAAGAAAGTAAACTGCCCTTTGACTGCCTCTGAGAGCTCTCTGGGGCTAGTATATCCTTCTTGCTCTTCTCTTTTTGGGGGATAAAGCCTTAGGGCTTGTGGCAGAAAGCCCTGCAGTGTTCCACTGCTTGGCCTGGCATCTGTGTGCCTAGGGCTCCCCACCTTGGCAATACTCAGAGCTCAGGGACTACCCCTTGTCCTTCCTCAAAAAAGACATCATTTCTGTATGTGGCAGGGTCTTGCTCCTACCCTTGAGTTTTTGAGAATTTTTACTTATAATCCAGGTCTTGCTGAACTGGTCCCTTTCCTCTTTCCTGCTGGGAGCATACTGGTATTATTGACTGTACAAAGAGAAATGCACTAGTTCATTTCTTCCATAAATTGTTACAGGACATTACAGTCTTCCCTTTTCCGTGATTTTCAATATTGCAGCATACATAGACTGGCACGTCCCTTTGCACATATGGTCATAACCTCTCTTGCATCAGATAATTTTGCTCACCATTTTTAATGTCAGATTTACTCTCTTGGCTTCAAAGCCTTCCAGTTTCACAGATACATGTCTCTAATCCCCTCTTTTTTTTCTCCTCCTAGTAAAAGGGACTGTCAACAGGTACAAATTGACCAATACGGATGTACAGTAAAAGAAACCATTCTGCAATAGCTTCCTGCAAGATCAGCCTTCCAGAGAATAATTTACAAAATAATTGTCCTTCTTCCAGAGCTACACACTATGTCCTCAAATCTTGAAGAAAATTCTTTGGCTGGATTTCCATCAATTTTTCTCTGGCTTAATGACAGGGAAACCCACAAATGTCTCTGTTGGATGACATGCGTTGCTTATGCTGATGTAAAGCTTACGCAACACTGTAGAAAATGAATTTCATGTTTCTCTCTGTCAGAAGGATCATCCCAATTATTTCAATTTTTTTCTACTCCTTGTATGAATGAATCAAATTCTATATCTTCTCACTGTCATGTAATTTTGTCATTAAAAATGTAAAAACCTTTATAAATGTGGAGGTGTTTATCTTTCATAAAAATAGCTGTATTGTAAATGCTACAACTCAGTGAAAACAATAACATTTTGTTATACTATCACAACTGAATCCTTAAATGATCATAAATTCACTTGAAATTAGCATAATAACTCTATAAAAGAAATAACAATTTGTAAAATGAATGTGGAAAAGATTTAAGTTTAGCATAAAGCAGAAAATAGATCCTGTAACATAACTGGAAAATGCTTGGTGGTATGTTAAACAGTAGAAGATAAAGTAATGACTAGACAATCCAGACTGAGTTAATACAATGAATAACTGTTGGCTGAAATCTTAAGACTATGTCAAGGATTAATGGAAACCATCCTAGCATGCCAAGAACATATTAAACACCATACTTTTCCATTAGGATTATTTGGATTTGTTCAATAGAAGCATTTGATTAACAAGTATATATTCCTGTAAGCAGCAAAAGGCCGGCAGACTGAGGCACACAGTGTCCCTCTAGAAACGATCACTTTTCCTTCTTGGTGTACATTCCTGTGTATTCCATGCTGCCCTGCTGGGCTCTCTCTGTTAAGTTCCTTAGGCACCATCCCTGGGGGGAATGTGTTTCTAGTATCTAGAAAGTGAGCTGGTTTTGGGGCCCATCACTGCATCTACATTCACTTTTATCACAGCCCCACAAATCAGTGTTTTGCTTTAACATCTGCAAATCTGAGAAGCTGGGGCTCCTCAGTGGTTAATGCCCACCTTTTCAGTGAAACTGCCCGTGCACTGTCTATCTAGGAGCACAGCCCCCAGGCAGCCCACTGTGCCCTACAGGCCAGGCACCTGCTGTCAACACCTGCGTGGAAGTCTTGGGGGAAGCCCTTCTGCCAAAGCAGGACACTCCTGTGCTGGTAGTTGCTCTCTTTGGGAGCTGTGGAGACAGTTTTGGTAGAGCAGCAGGGCAGCTCAAGGAGGGAGATTACATCCCTCATCAGCTTGGAGAGGAAGACAGGCTTTTCAACTGTAAGGAACATTTAGTATCCAAGATGTGGAAAGTGAGAAGGAAAAAAGGAATCAAGTAGATCAAATAGTGAGGATGAAGTGTGAAATACCATGGCAGAGTATGAGAGGACAGAAGGAGAAAGGGCTGGTAAGAGAGAAATGGGAAAGAAGGTGTCGCGGTTTTGCCCACCAGCCCATCCCTGGGTCTGAGAATGGTTTTGTCCAGGTGATTTCCGGACAAAAAACCAATCAAAAAATCCAGTGATGCCTTTGCTAATTACCTCTTTAAAAAAATGGAAGAGAAGCTTGTTGTGCAGTTAAAAATTAAGAGCAGCAGCCATGTAGAAGAGCAGTGGGCCCGAGCAGGGCCAGACTCCCTCCTCCCCCGGCTTGGGCCGGGGAGGGGGGGGCAGGTGTAGCACTGAAGCCCCCTTTCTCTCTGGTAAGAGAGTGAAGAAAAAAACAGTTTAAAAAACTGACTACTTGGACAGAAACCGCTGCAGAGAAATTCCACCTGAGAGATAACAGAGCTTCCAAGGTTGAAGCTGGCATCTGGAGGAGAGAGAAGAAAATTCAAAGGAGAGAGAGCTGTTTCTTCCCTTTTTGCTCTCTCTCTCTCCTCAGCAGGGAAAAGACTGAAAAGTAATCCCTGCTACTTGTAAAAGTTTATTGGGGTGAAGAGACCCCCCATGCGGCTCACAGAGGAGCTTGTGAATGTACCAGAGAACCGAGACTTCATGAGAAGGACTGAGATAAGGCAGAGTCCTGTTGAAGATTTTGTGACCCTTGAAAGGGATGATGCTTATGCCGGAGCAAGGACGGCTCAAATAAGCTTGTGATCTGTGTGTGGGATCCATACTACTACTGAAGATTCATAACTTTAGGAGAGAGAGAAAATCTCATGCTGGAGCGAGATGGCCCGTGTGCGATTGTGGGATCTGTGTGTGTGTGTATCCATACTGTTGTTGAAGATTTTATAGCCCTGAGAAAACTTCACGCTGGAGCGAGGCAGCCCAGGTGAGATGTTGGGATCCGTGTGTGTGTGGATCCGTGCTAGACCCATGCCAAGAAGTCTATCAAGGACTGTTTCTCCCATGGGGAGGGAACTCCATAGGGAAACAGGAGTGAACTCTTAAGCCATTATCCCCTGTAACCCTGTGGTGAAGATCCATAGTAAGCAAGTGTCCCCTTGCAAGCCTATGGAAGGAAGACCCTTCAGGACCTGGGTAACCCCCAGCCTTCGGTCTTAGCCCAGGAGGGGGGTAAGCCCAGCCCTGGAGGCCGACACAGAGTGAGAGAGAGAGATGAAAGAATTCCAGCTGCAATGAGAATGCTGCAAAGTTACTGGAGAGAGAGAGCTGGAACTCTGAAAATGGAGAATGAGACTATTTCTTCTCCTTGGACTGGTATAAAGAGGGGAGGAGTATTTCTGTAAATATATAGCACTTTAACTTGAGTAGAAATTGCTGTAAATATAGTTCTTTAGTTTTTAATTTATTAGTAGTTCTTGTTTTACTAGTAATAAATATTCATACTATTTTCCCTAAATTCTGTCTCTCTTTTGTCTGCAAAAACCTTCTCTCAACTAGTAATAATTGTATGGGGGGTGGAAAGCAAATTAACCCAAAGCAAAACCACGACAGAAGGGGAGAGGATAAGGATAAAGTAAAGGATTATGGGAATAAATGGTCTGCCTTGGTCCTCATTTTCCTGCCAAAGTGATAGGAGTGCTCCCCTCTAGGAAGGGAACCCTCAGCTTCCCTCAGTTCTCTGCCACATGGCTTTTCTTCCCTTCCTGCCCATTTCCTAAATTTAGTCTACATTTTCTCTTATAAAATCTATCATGCTTCTCATCACTATTAGCATTATCAGCAATAGCTCTATCGACCAAGCTGGCACTTAGCAGCCGCACAGGTTGAAGTCTCCTGCAGTAAAAGTTGTCCTCTGACATCTGCCTAAGGCAGAAAAGCAGCTGAGGTGCATGGGAGGAGAGGGAGGACTAGAACAGGGTGAGGAAAGCATAAAGATTAATATTGTGGTATGAGGAGGTGAAAACACCAGGTATCTTAATCTTTTGCCATGCTAACTCAGCTCTCCAAGTGTGACCCTTTTGGAGCATTATCCCATGAGAAACATGGGTGCTTGATCAACCACTCAGACACTGTTGCCATGTAGAGGCCACATGAAACTAGTCCTGCAGATGCCTTTGCCAGCCCTGCTCTGGGCATCTACTCTGAGAGGCAAAGGACATCCTGGTGTGGGGGTAGCCTCCTTCTAAGGCTATTTCCTCACTGGTTTGCTTAGCAAAGACATTCATTGTGAGGAAAAGACTCGGGGTTTCTTTTTTTTTTTTTTTTTAATTTTTATTTTAATAATAATAAAAAAATAAATTAAGACTCTCTATTTTCAGACCAGTTCCTGATGTTCATCTGCATTGCATCACTCTGAAACAAAGAGCAGCTGCACTGCTTACTGTAAGCACATGTGGAAACACGGACTGTGTGCTTTGCCCAGGCAATTGTGCAATGGAAGCTCAAAGATCAAAGTTTTTTTGGTTTATGTTTATTTTTCTTTTTTGTTACTTTGCTGCTGATTTAAGTCGATTTTGCAGTTTAGATTTGGGTGCACACTGTGTGCAAGCTGGTTGCCACAAACAGGAGATTTAGACATCAACTGGAACTTTCTGAATTTTCTGATATAGTTAAATATTTTTTTTTTTTAGGCATTGTGAATGCTGCCAAATAAGGGAATACTTTACAAATTAGTTTGGGTAGAATAGGGAACATTTTTATTTCAATGCACTTTTTATAAAAAAATGTAAATAGAAATTATAGCTAGGTTGGTTTTGAAGTGATTTTTACTCTACCCATCTTGACAAGCAAAGGTTTGAATACATCTCTTTCCTTCATGGTTTGTTTTTATACTGGAGAGTGGTGTTGAAAAATTGGGAAATCTTTTTTCAGAATTGTGTCAGAGTTTTAGCTAATCCCATGTTAAATTTTGTGGAAAAAATACCCCAGATCTAGCAGAGGTAATTTAATGGTCCTGACACTTGACTTGCTGCCTTCTGAAATTACGCAGTTTTACAACAGGGATGAGCCACAGTCGTTCCTGGCTCTGTGTGCTCAGCCCACTCTTTTTAGAGCTTCTCACCTCTCCTGTTGGATGGCTCAGCTGCTGCTTGGCTCCCTGAGCTCGTAGCCTGTTGCACTAAGGCAACGTGCCAGCTCACCTTGCCATGAGGTACACTGCCTCCTCATGAGTGTCTCTGTCACCCATACAGTGAATGAAGAGAAGGGAAGCAGAAAGCTGGAAATGGGAACCATGACTACAGTTCTCATTTGTCAGTCAGAGCACTTAATCTCAGGGAGCTGGCACAGCTATGGCTCTGGCTCAGGCAGCTCTAATCCCCATGAAAAATGGTACCTGGAGGTTTTTCCTTGAAAATTTAGTTGATGGTAGATGATGGGGATATGTTGATTACTATCATAATAAGAACAGAACAGCTAGATGAAATGTAAGAAATGAAACTTGACAGTGTCTGGGGAGAAGGCATCTCCATGGCAGGAAGCAGGGTATGCTCGGACCAATGAGTGCCTCTTAGTAGCATCCAGTAAGTCATTTCAGTATAGATCAGGCTTGCTGCAGTTGAAAAGGCTGTGGCAATGGGAGCTCTGATGCCCCCTCCCCGTGTGGGTTTGCACTAACCAGGCATGATTTAGTGTGGGTACAGATCTGAGTCAGATTTAATTTGCTAGTTCACTGCCAAACCTGGACCAATTTTTAAGCCAGCTGTACAGCACTGATTTAACAAGAAATGGAAACCATTCAAAACTCTGTGAATTTGGCATAAATTAACAGTTTTGGCTGAGTGTTACTATGGGGTTTGGATTAATTCAAACCTAAAGCTCACAGTGAAATTCAGGAGGCTTGAATCCATGCCAAGGGAAAGGTTTGCATAGATCTTCGCAAATTGGAAGTGTCAAGGTTTCAACAGCTCTGCTTGATAAGTGAGTAAGAGGAGATTTCCCTCTGAAGTCTGTATCTCTCCTGGAATCCACAATGTATCTGTCATGGCAATATACCACACCTGATAACATATCTTCATTAAGCAGCTTTATTTGAAAGGGTTGTTAATGACATAAACAATAGCAATTAGAAGTATTGATACTACATTGACAGGCTGTGAAATGGTTGGTGATTCATTCCTCTAAATTAGCTCTTTTTTCTACTCTGCACTGTGAATTCTGCTATTGCTGAAATCAAAACAAAAATAACTTAACGGGAAAAAAGAGAGAACTATCTTGGGGGAACTATATTTGGGGCAAATATTTGTGTAAGGATTTGAGCTGGGTATTGTACTCCTTGCAAATATGTTATGGCTAAAACTGGTCTTCTTTTCTGCATATATTTGTGCATCCATTTCTGTACAAGTATTTGTTAGTTATAATTAGTTACCAAATTAGTTGAGCAGTTGTTAAGTGCAATGGTTGTTTGCAGTTTCTCACAATGAATATTTATGATGTGCAAAAGTATCATATGGAATTGTATTTGGCCTTTAATAGTGTAACTGAAACAAAGTAAATATAGGGCAGGAATAACCAACCAAAAAAACAAACAACAAAATTATGAGAAGTGGAAAACAAATATTGTTCATGCACTAATAGTCACAGGTACAGACAGCTGTAGGTATATGTGTGTAAATCAGCCACTTTGTAAACATTTAAGTCATCTGAGAATTACTTTTAGATTTTTTTTTTTTTGTGATAATGGTACCATAGGTAGCATGAGTAACCTATAAAAACTGTTTAAATTACGAAGAGATGAAGACAAACATAAAATTTGTGTTATACAGGTGGTACTTGCATTGAAGAACTATAGATTTGTGTTTTCACACCATACTGAAAGGTTGCTTTTTTAAAAAAATGAGACTTCAGAAGCTAACTGTATGTTCCTATTTTCTTTAAAATTAGTATTTTTACTTCATCTGCAAAGACCTCTATTCTGTATCTGTTATTGTGTACCACTGGAAAAAATTTAAGCACATGGAAGAGAGGATATGGGAAGGAGAAGAATTTATCTTCAGTGAGATTAATGGAGTACAACTCAACACCATTTTATTGTTCTGTAACCCCAGATTTTAACACCTGATCTGTGCAACACTCACAAATGGCTAGTTGTTTTACTTTAAATCAGAGTAATTTGTTATACTGTTTCAATATTTATTGCAGTCACATATTGTTATTACCACTGTCCTATCTGTCGCCTTATTATTTTTGGAGTGCTTCCCTGCAAGGTTTCAGCATAGCTGCTGAGCACCCAGTAAGCTGTGAGGCACTGACGCAAAACACTGGGTAATGCCCCATCCTCTGACTCTGACCTGGGCCTCACGCCTGCACATTAGTTTCGGTTACACTTCACAGGCATTAATAATCACAATTTAAATAGCTTAAAACTGAGTAATGAGTTCACCTGAACACCTTTGTAAGAATGTTTATCAATCATTAGAGAAATAGTCAAAAAAGTGAAAAATTAGCATGCCAGAAGCCGTGTAATAAACCCTGTAAGACTAGATATTAGAAAGATTAAGCTGTTCTTTCACTACGGCAATATATATCTATAATGAGATGCAGTTGCCTCTTGCAACTGTGCCACAGATTAATTAGTTTCAGAATACTGAGCTTGTTCACAGTACCTTAAAGGCTCTTGAAAATCTTATGCATGATAGGGATGCAAAGTGAGTATACAGGAGGGACACTGTGGAAAGCAAATAAACTTGGCTCTTTGCATTGTTGTATTCTGGGGAGACAATATCACTTTAACGACTTTTCACTCAAAAATCCTGATAGGATATTACAGATGTGACCTTCATCTGCAACTTTTGAATTTGAATAAGTTTAGTAGAATCAAGTTGGCAGAATATGTGTTTCTCAAAAAAAAATATGTGCATTGTCTGAAGACCCTGGAGTAAATATTGGGTTTTTTTTCTCCTTCTCCTGCTTTATGTATAACTTTATAAGTGGTTCCAATGCTTTAAACCAGATGTGCTGGGCCAGAATTATTCAGCTATTGCGCAGCTTCAGTTAAAGAGAACATGTGCTGTGTGTGCCAGCATAAGTAAGTGCTACGCTGTGCCAACACTTTCTCTTTTCTGTTTGCATATTTTTCTCCAATCCATCTCCCTCCGGAAAACCAAAGTGCATTGGACTGGATATGAAACACAGGACAAAAAACCCCAAACTATGCATGATGCATTATGTACAGGGGAGGCATGGTGGTGTAATATAAAGAATTTATTAGCACAAGTATGAGATCCCTACTCAAGAGTAGCAGCAGCCAAAGCTAAACTATGTAGGTCATCCCAAAAACTACCAAATAAAGCATATGTAGAGACTGTCCTTTGTTACGTGATACAAAAAATTGTTTATATTTATTACTGAGACTTTCTATGTGTACATAAATGTTGATATTTTATTTATAATAAAGTTTGTCTCCAGATGCAACCTGAAATTATTTTTAGATCCATATAAGCAATGATGTAGATCCAAATAAATGATATGCCAAGATGTGGGAGAATCAGAACATTGGAATTCAAAGCCAAGGGAGTCAGAAGAACTCACGGTGAGTGGGGTGGTAAGACAATGCCTAGAAGAATCACCACAGAATCACTAGATTTTTGGCTCAGTGGATATCTGTATATCTCAGAAAATTGTAAGTGATCCAGAACTGAATGATTCTGTCCTGGGAGATGTGTATTCCTTTCTTGAGGAAGAAGAATTATGTATTTAGTTACATATATATATATATATATATATTTAGTGTAGCTGTTTTAGCATACTCAGGGCTTTTTTTACTGAAGTGATTAACAAGAAGCATCACAGGCACAAGGTGAAAGTTTCTTCAGTTTTTCATTTCTATGCATGCTTACAATATTGCTCAAACTCTAATTTTTGTAGACAATCCTGAGTATCTACGAGCTCATTTTCCTTTTCCTTCAGCTGTAATATTTATTGACCTTTAAAATACTCCTAAAATTTTGTTTCTTCAATTGTGATATTGTGACAGCACCTTTTGGTTACAATAATCTCACTAATAGCTGACAGTTATACGTACTGTGTACATGTGAACCTGGAGTGAAAGTATGACTTGCATCAGAAGCAATGATGTCAAATCCTGGTAGTCTGTGGGAGATAATGACATACATTTTTTCTCATAAAGCTTTCTCAACACTTCTCTACGATGGATTAAAATGTGGATTACTTGCTCCAAGGAATTGCAATAAGAGAGATGCCAATAGCTGTGGTAGCCCAGTGGCTTCTCCAGAATTTAGGTAGAGGGACACCCCCTTGACTGTATTTGCACAAACGTACATAACTAGGGAAACAAACTGGGGGATCCTGAGCACCATGTGCTACAAGTCTGCAGTGCTGCTGGAACAGCTGAGATCTGGTGGAACTGATTGCACAATGGAAGATGGTGGCTAATTGAGTGCACTTTGTCTGGGAACTCTTAACAAATGCAGTATGGCAGGGGTCTGTCCTGGGATCAGTCCCATGAAATATCATTATCAGTGTTCTGAAGATGATGGACTGCACTTTAAGCATACAGGTAACAGCAAATGGGAGCACCAGTCAACGAGCCTGAAGGTAGGGCTGCCATTCACAGGTACCTAGACAGGCTGGAGGAACAGGCCAGGAGAAGCTTTATGAAAATCTGAGGGGGCAAGTGCATAGTTAATAATACCTGTAAATGCGTTTCCCTGGGAGGATAAGCTGAGGGAGACTGTGTCTGATTTGGCTTCAGGGAGAAACTGCTAGTGGACTAACAGCAGCCCCCCAATACCTATAGGGATATGATTGAGAAAAGGGAGCTAGACAGACAAGGGTCATCAACTGAACCAGATCAGAGAGGTTCAGACGGGCTAAAAGGAGCATTCTTTTCCCCACTGGGCCAAAGGGGCAACTCCCCCATCCAGCCTGAGTTACCTGGCTGAGCACTGGCACAGGTTGCTCAGAGAGGTTGTGGAGCCTCCATTCTCAGAGATATTCAAAAGCCATCTGGATATGGATCTAGGCAGCCTGCTCTGAGTAGCCCTGCTTAGCAAGAGGTTGGACTGGATGATCTCCAGATATCCCTTCCAGTCTAAAGTATTCTGTGATCCTCTGATCCTATGATCCTAACTAGGGATGCAGTTTTGGGGAAAAAAGTGTAATATCAGAGGGGCTTTTATTTTGTGTTGTCTAGATCCTCTAACATAGTCAGGTCCTTGAAACTGTAAATTTGTCTTCTTCCAAAATTTTCAATTTTTTTTCCCAAGTGTCTATTTTGCAAGACTAGGATGGGTCTTTTCCACCTCTTATTCTGTGCTTGATGAAACCACAGTCCTGTCAGCTCTTACTCTGCAGTCACAAATAATATGTTGTTGACTGCACTCTTGTTGGATGACCTTATTAAGAATTCAGTGCTTTTCTGCCAGTTACTGTATTTATTTTCCAGACTCAGTGAGTTCTTTGAATATTAGAGTCATGACACATTGTTTTCTCAGGTGTCTTGAAACTTACAACAAAGCATTGCTGAAGAATCCACTCCTGAGTTTCCACTGGTTGAACAGTCACTCAGTTCACCGATAAACCTAGTGTAGGACACATATCTCTGCATGTGCATACCTATATGCATGCATGTACACCACTTATAATTAAAAAGCAGTTTAGCAACATACTTATGTCTGATATTAGAATATACTACATCCTAGCAGCAGATCTTTCACTTGATTTCAGCTATTAAATCCAAAATCATGAGTAAGACTCACGAAACTGCCTTGGAAAGTTCTCAGAGTTTTGCTCTTCAGTATTCTTCCCTATTGATATTTCTGTGTTTCAGTGAATGCTCTTGTCACAAATTGAGAGCTCAATAAAATATAATGCCCCATAAAATACAGATTATATGATGGGAAAATTTATTCCATGAGCCTAAGGGGATAATTTGACTTTCATCTCTTCCTTCTCTCTCAAAATATAGAGCTACCAATAAATGGTATGTAAAGGAGATCAGAGCAAACCAAGGAGTTAAAAGTTTGCAATTTATTAACTTGAGCATGAAAATACAGAAAATAGGCAGGAATTCAAGTTAGCTGAGAAAGAAGTCTCAACCTATTGCATTAAAACATGGTTTGCACTAGTCTAATGAGTTTTCCATCAAATGAGGCATGAAACATACTGCCGGAATATAAAGTCAGTCAAATACTCAAATTACTGTATAATGTCATTATATGTTTTATCTTATCAGGGAGCTGGTAAAGAATACATTATCTTTAAATTTACACAATCTGCAAAACCAGAAAAAAAGCCTTTTTTTTTTTTTTTTTAATGAATTCAGATAAGTTGCTAGTAAGAAGAAATCAAAATCTACTGATGTCCATAAGAAAAATATACACATAGAAAATTGTCAAGAACATATGAAAAGAATTGTTTAGTAGAGATTTCAGTTCAATATTCTATTTAGAGTCCTTGTTCAATCAGACTTATGGAAAATAACACACAAAAGTAGCAAGTACCTCATCATACAATTTTTTTTCTCCAGAAATTTTTGAAATAATGAAGAACTGCAATGTAATTCTGCTTCAAAAGTGAATGTTGATTATTTTAGAATGCTATATTTTTTAAATATTTAAAGAGGGAGGACTGCTTTCATTAATAAGGAATGGTGCTAAGTTACAAGTGATATTTTTACATGACTAAAGGACTTGGTGATTAAAAAAAAAAAAAAAGAAAACAATTATTTTGAGTTTTTTGTTAAAAATCTTATTCCTGTTTCTGTCCCTAAGGGACCTCTTTACAACTGTAAGACAATTGCATGCTTTCAAAATTAATGGAATTTCTATTACCTCTCATGAGGCTGGAACCTGTTTGCTCCAATCTCCTCAGACACTGGAGTATACTATCTGGTCAAGTATTCTCCCTTTGACTACTGCTGAATTCCATTTTTCTGTGGTTTCATTACAAACTATACCCAGAAGCTTCCTAGAATTGACTACGAGTCAGTGTATCGCATCAATTACTGCAATGTGATGAATTAAATCTTCGTTTATCCTAAATGCCAATAGGCAGCTCTAAATCTTTTCCAGCATGGTTGAACACTGCTTTAAGCAGAGGCAGAGCTCTGCCTGCATTATCTGGGCTGGTTCACTTGCATCCTTCTTCTGTTATCTGTTGTTAAAACAGTTGTATTTCCTCTCAACACACTATTTAACAGGTGACTGTCCATCTACCTCCTCAAAATCCCATTATTTACCCAATGATACACCATCACTGACGGACTTTAGGTTTGTTTTAATGTGTCTCAGGTTTCCTTCTAGATACCTTTGGAAATAAAGTGTTGTTGGACTCTGTGGCCAGCTATAACAATTCATTAAAAATTAATTTCCTACTTGCCTGGTATTTTCCTGATTTATGTGGCATTTTGATGCCTTCGTGTGCAGGGGTAGATTTCCAGGCTTCACATCAGTATTTTAAACTGGAAGTAGGATTGAGAGCCTGTACTCTGGCCTTACCAGTTAGTAATGTTTTTCCCTTCCTTGGGGGAGGAAAAAAGTCCCGTCACTTTCAATGTATGCAATCTGATTTCTTCTGTTACATGGGTTTGCCTTAAAGGAGCACTTCATTTAGGGAGAAGATGTTGATGCAGAAGAGCTGGGCAAGGACTGGGACATCTCTTCCATGTGAGGGGACTTCAGAGGGTGAGGGAGTTATTGTCTTCTGGCCCATGAGAAGAGAGGAGGATTATTTGTACTGAACTGTCAGGAGCCTGGCAAAATGTCCACTAGGGGAAGGGGAGAGGGGGAAACGTGTTCTCCGAATCTTCATGGACCTTTTAAATTAAATTTTGTTATATCTTTAACCATACCTTTTTTTGGTGGCAGCTTCTAAATCAGCTCCTCTGTTACTAGGAAGAGCTGTGTCTTTATTTAAATCTCATTCTTCCAACGTGCAGTCAAGACAGGCAGTGGCAGTATTGTGTCTGTCTGCCCTGTGTATATGCTTGTTCTAACAGTGCAGCAAGTGCCAGCGCTAAAGAGAAATGCACCCTCATTTGACATCATTTTAAAAAATGATCAAGTCTGCATTTTCTTTGACTACGCAAAGTGCACCGTAACATAAAAACCTGATGATGGTAATAGTTTTTATTGGCATGCTATTTTACTTTAAAATGGTCAAGAATCAATTGCAGCACAGGCTGCCAAATACTTTTTAAAATCCTTGACATTTGTGGCATGTGGTTTTTGCTATTGGACATTCTCTCCTGTACTTTTAGAACAAAAATGTGATTGACACATTATCTTTTGGGTCTAAATCCAGTCTGCTCTTCTCTTAAGTTTGCCTCAATTACTTCCTTCATTCCTATTCATGAACTAACTGCAGAAGGCTTTGTTTGTCACTAAAAAGACAGTAATACCTCAACAAACAGAGCATCTCTTAATGCTTGTTCCTTTGGTCTTCTTTTTCTGTCTTTGCTCACAGAAGGAAGGTAGTGATAAGACAAGCGGGAATGTCTTTAAAGAGTGGGTTTAGAATGGATATTAGGAAAAACTCTTCATTATGAGGCAATGGAACAGGTTGCCCCATGAAGTTGTGAATGTCCCATCTCCGGATGTGGCGAGGGCCAGGCTGAATGGGTCAGGCTGGTCTAGTGGAAAGTGTCCCTGCCTGCGGCAAGGGAGTTGGAACCAGAGGATCTTTAAGGCCCCTTCCAACCCAAACAGCTCTTGGATTCTATGATAAACTGTGGTCTCCTTTAGTGTCAGAGTTTCTCTTTTCTCTGACCTTCTGGAGATGATACAGATGCCCATTCAATACACAAAGGATCTATGTGGCTCTGGAAGAAACCACACTGGAAAATTTTAGAAACTTCTCAGATACCTTAGTGCAGAGAAAACATCTGTAGGGATAAGCTAGTGCTCTCTGAGCACAATGATTTCCATGCCTTATTGGTTTGGATCTCAGACTTTCCACAAAAGAACCTTATAACTGAGTATATTGTCAGTGCTACAGTTCACTGAACCTCCACTTCTGACAATGCCATCATAGGTGACTGATCATATTAAGCACTACAGATTCATAAATTTAATTTATTTTGTTTAAACTGTAGATAAAAACAACTGACTGTTTTCTAGTGTTAATGAAGTCTCTCTGCTTTGGAAGTCCTCAAGAAGCATCACGTCACAGTACCTCAACATCTTGGGCATGTTCTATTTTCATATATGAATTGTTGTTCACTGAACCGAGAGAGTTCTGAAGTTTGTTCTGTCTGGTTCTTCCACCACCTATACTACAGACACAGTTTCTGAGGCACAGACAGCGGTTTTCATAATTTATTTTGTATTTTTTGCAAAACTCCTTCACTCTGAGCCTTCTCAGAGCCTTCTCTATCTTTTGTCATTGTTACTGGGGCAAAGTTTATTGATTTTACATGCAATATGCAAGGAAGATGACTTTCTGCTGTTTCTTTTACTGAAGTCTTATGATGCTCATGTTGCAACCCTCAATTCTGCCTTTGCAAATGCAGACTCTTTCAGATAGACCTTTTCTCTGTACTGGAGAAGAGACCTGGCAACAATTGCTGAGGTCAGCAGACCATTTGCATGTGGAGGAAATGGCTCAAAAAGCTGATCATGTTGGGTATGGGGACTAAATGTCCTATGACTTCTTCCATCTGTGTTCCCCCATGGGTACACAAAAAGAGAGAGCATACTGTTCACCAGAAGCAATTTTCCACAGGTACGAGGGTTAGACTGGTGAAAGGAGGTATCCCTTCACTTGACCAACTGCTCAGGAATCTGGTTCAGTGCGTTAAAGAACGCTATCCCACATGAAGCTTCCTTAAGTCTCTGTGTTCCAGCAAGACCTTCCTTTTCCACCAGCCAAAATCCTAAGGGCTCCGTATAGCTCCACATGGCCTCTTCTACAGATTTTTCTTCCCTCAACAACAATTTAGGAGAGAGTTCACACATTTGCTTTTTGAGTCCTGACAGCTATTAAAATGTGGAATGCAAAATGAAAACTATTAGTGTACTTTGTTCATCCACTAAAAAAATATTTCCAATTATGGGAAGAGTTTTTCTTGAAATTAACTCCTCCAGCAGAAGTCCTTTTATTTTTGCATGCAGGTATCTTAGACTGTAGATAAGGCTGGTGCACTTTTCTTGCAAAACCCCTCAAGATTAGTTAAGCTGGTGCTGGTACAGGTTAATGGATTTCAAATAAAAAGTAGCAAATTTAAAGACCCTTCAGGCTTTTTCTGTACCACGGTTTAGAATAACACTTCTTTTTCACAAAAGCTTAAATCTAAAAGATATTTTTTTTTCTAGTCAGCAAAATGTAAATTGCATTAGGTAATAACAATAATTGTAAAAAATGCCTCTTCATTCGGCAGTGTTTAGCACATTCTAATGAATTATGGTAATAAAGACGTCCTTCTTGTGCTTTATAGTATATGAAACTAATGCCTTGAAGGGACAATACAAAGGGGTACAAAAGCTGGTTGCAAGCAGTATCCACTGTAAACACTTCTAGGGTAATTACATAGCAGACCATAAGCAAGATCAGTCAAAAAGACAGATAATATGCTTTCTTCTTAGGCAAAGTTAAACATATTCAGGTTCCAAATAAACATAAGCATTTTAAAGGAAATATTTATTATTGGTCAAAGGTTGAAGCTGAACTTCTAATGGTACTGATTGCTTCTCCTCTAGAGGAGGTGATTTGACTCTGAAGTCAAATTTTGTGGTTAACAGTTAATGGGGACGCAGAGAGGATGGCAAAAACGTAGTTGTAATATTGTTTTAGTCCTGTGCTGTATATTGTAGTGGGAAATGGTAACTGGTCAACATTTTTAACTGCAGGATGAAAGGGCTTTATAAGCTTAATGGGAGAGGACAGACGAATCAGGGTAGGATCTCACTCTATTTCTATGCTATTATTTTAACAGTACACACTATTACATGGGCTACTGAAATACACCTGTAGTCAAAAATGTCGGATTACAAAAGTTGTTGGCTTAGAAAGTTCTGTGCATTGCATAGGTAAAAATTGCTATGGATCAAGGAAAAGGGTTGGACTTGCTGATCTCAGGTCCTTTCCAACCCATCTGATTCTATGATTCTGTGATTCTATGATTCTACTGCAAGTATTTGGAGTGTCTTGAAGCTATTTCTCATGCTTTCAACAGTGTGAAGACTTTTAAAAGATACAATCTGAAAGTATGCTCAGTGGATAAGTATGTTCATAATACATCATCGGTAGGGTATTGCTCAGTGAACAAAGTAGAATAATGCTATTCTTTTCCAAATGAGAAAACAGAAAAATGGAAATTGCCTTTGGGGATCAGATCATCAGTCTAACCATCAGATCACCATTTTGTCTAGGGGGTGTTGGTGCTAGTTGATTAAAAGCGTAATCCACCCTCTACCATGAACAATGAAACAAAATCTCAAATGAAAACTTGACTATGCATACATTTTTGAATAACTGCTAGAAATTGCCTTAAAATACATGTAATATTGGTGTTAGGAAAACAAAGGAGTTACAAGATGATCTTTTGGAGGCAGATTAAATTGGGTGGTGAAACAGAAGTAAGGAACTGAGCAACAGTGGATGCTGGAAGTTCCTCTCAGCTGTGGAGTAGGATTTGTGGCCTGTAGGAGAGGTAGAAGCAGGGAATGTGGAGCAAGCATCCTACATTACTCTCAAATTAGTCCTGTATTATGATTGATTTGTTTCGAAGAAGTGTTTCAGGAGACTGTTCTGAGGAATAATTCATGCACAGTGACCCTTTATTTGTTTATGATGACAAAATCGCTCATTTAGCAGTGGGCTTCAAACTGATGAAGACCTAAAAAAATGCAAGTTACTTTGAATTAGGCTGTGAAAGATGCACTACAGGCATATTATTCATCTTTAGAGAAGGCCCTAGGAACTCTGAAGTATACTGCTATATATTAATAAACTAACAAAGAAGTAGAACTAAATGAAAATCACACTTTCCTTGGTTTGAACATTTAACATTTTCCTTTACTCAAGGTCATTTCAATTACTGGAATTTTAGTTTAATGAGAACTTGACTTTGACCTACCAAAAATTCTGTATTTTGTTATTAAATCACTAGCAGGCACAGCGATGATTGGATATATTTGGCAAGGAATATTGATGTAGAATTCTTACTGCAACAACATGCATGTGTATAAAGTTCAGCAACATGAATTCTTTGTCTCTGAACATTGTACAATCAATATTCTATTACTGCAGTGTGAGCTCTGCTGCATTGTAGCTAAATTAATGCATAAGACTCAAGAATGCAAGGATGGGAAGAATTCTAATTTCTCGATATAAAATGTGTGTAAGTTGTTTGCTTTAGCTGTGGCAGCTCCTTTCCAGTACTTGTTGCTTTAGGTGCTATTTATGCAATTTAATTGAATAGGAATTTGTGAAGTTTTATTTTCTGTGTGGTTTTCTTCAGTAATGATTTCAAAGGAGCATCGTATACATCTAGATGATTTTGTTGAAATTCTTTCCATTTGTTTTGCTTTGTATGATGAAGATGTCTACAACATCAGGATATCCATTATAGAGGCTTTGCTACAGACTGAAGCTCTTCTATGATAAAAAAAAATCAAACAAATTCAAAAATTGAGATGTTTGAGGACAAGAAGGATGAGCTGCTCCCCAAGGAAAAGGGAAGAGTGCAAACTCCAAAACCGGGGATTATTTAGGCAGTAGGCACTGCTGTATGTCACCCCCACAGACAATCCAGGGTGGTCTTTCTATAAATCCAACCTAGGCAGCTGCCTGCAGGAGCAGAGTGCTGAAGACAGCAGCTTCTGTCCTTGTTTCTTTCCTTGCCTGACAAAGCCTCTGCTGTAGTCATTGCTGACACTTTTCGGGTAGTGTGAGGGAGGGGCTGCTGCAGGCAACACAGATTGTCCTAGTGCCTCATTCCCTTCCCTGACTCTTGCTTCCTTCAGGGGCCATGTTAATCCCTGCTCAGCCCCCTTGTGGAGAGCTGCAAGGAGGGATTCATCCAAAAAGATGTGGGTGGAGGTAGAGGGCCTGCTATTAGTAGTAGTAGGAGAGGAGATCCTGTGGGAGAAGGAAGATGAAGAATTGATTAGGCATGATTGAATTTTACCAACTAGGTGAGTCCCTCATGGAGAAAGAAGAGAGATATCTTTTGAAGTGTATTGGTAAATGGGAAAGGCAGACAGAGAGAAAGAGAAGCCTTCATCTGCAGCCCCTGGGACTTCTCACAACTCTAATGATCTCTTTTGTCCAGAGTCTCTAAAATCTTTTATCCACTCAACTCATTCTGACACTAAGGCTGAATAAAATTTTGAATTCCTTTTGTCATTTTCTTTGGAGGATGGGAGTAAAATTTGTCCACAAAGTCCACAAATTCTGATTTTACTCCACGTGTTTAACCACCTCATCTGTGTAGGTATTTCACTGGTGTCTTTTAATGGATGTAAGTTGCTCTGCTTTATTCTCTTCTCCCTCTCAAATCCTGAGACAAAATACAAGAAAAGTTGTGGTGTATCTTTTTTGTTTGATTGGTTGGTTGGGTTTTTTGTGTTTTGGTTTTTTTTTGGTTTTTTTTTTTTTGTGTAAGGAAATCAGGATGTGTATGCCTGTCTCTCAGTTTTGAAGTGTCAAAGCACTACACCATAGTTTCAGTATTTGAGTGAAGTTCCTTCTAAACCCAGAACTCATAGAGAGGTAAAGAAAGATGGTTTCACTGTGTGTGTTGTTTAGAGGACAGCACATAGCATCACTGCTGCCCTTTGAATACCAGACAAGTATTGGTGAAGGCAGTCCTACTACTGCAATTTTAAGCTGTTCTGGACAGTTTCAATGGTGACAGAACTCATAAGTGGTAAGGCTGAGTACCTTGAAAGGCCATGGAGTCTAACCACCTGCTCAAAGGCAGGATCAGCCATAGCTGTACAGTTTCCAACAGATGCTTGTACAACTTATGCTTAAAGCCTCCAAGAGGAAGATATGATAAGGTCCTCCACTATACTGTACTTGTGCTTTGTTGTAATACCATGGCTTAAAAGAAGTATTGATCTATGCTGATATGGTGTAGTCATGCTTCTTGATCTTACTTACCTTTACTTTTACATGATTCTCGCCTTTCCTTGTGAATTTTTGAGGTTGTTGACTCAAGTCAGATATTAATTCATAATGCCAAATCCTTTTCTCCATGGTGACTGCTGAAGTGGGTATTGTACACTCCATATTTATGTAGTGGATTATTCCTACTTAAGCACAGACCTTTATTTATTTGTCCTGACTGCAGTGCATCTTTTTTCTTTATGACTGTTTTTCATATTTGGTAAGAGGCTTTAGATTAAAATTCTAATCCTGGCCCCTGGTGTATTTGTGACCCTTCTTGCAGCATACCTTGTAGATATTCCTTGATCCAAAGCAGTGCAAGCATTAAGTTGTGCAAGCATAAGACCCGGGGCAGACCCCTAGGGAATCTATCAGACACACCTCTATGGTGTTGTAGTGTACCCTCTAATCTGTGCTGCTTGTGAGAGCCATGTCAGGCAGTGTCAAAAGCCATACTGAAATCAAAATGTTTCAAAGGTAGTGCTTCTCCTCTGTCTATATGAACCATTACTTCATCATAGGAAGAGTTGAGATTTTCTTGACTTGATTGTTTCTTGCCTGCTACTTATTTCATTGTCATTTTCTAAGTGCTTACACACTGATTATTTTCTTCACTTCTTTCCCAAGAAAGAATAATATCGGCATTACATTTGCCTTTTATCCTGGAACATATCTCCATCCTTCATGAGCTCTCAGTGACAACTGCTAATGCTTCTGAGTTTGTTCAGGTGCTTCTTTTTTACATGAGAGTGAAACTCATTAGGCTGAACTAATGTGAAAACAGCTAATTTATAAAGGTATTTTCTCATCTGGTCTTCCCCTGCTGCATTCTTACTCCTTTCTCACTGCCAGTTATACTAACTGACATCAGATTGGCACTTTTTTTCTTTCGTGACAACACTGGACTATAAGTGCCTACTAACTAGAGAGCAGGAATATCCATGTTTTCTCTTGCTTGTGACATCCAATTTTCAGCCCTGGTTTTTGCACTTTTCCCGTCATCTGCACAAGCTCTTTCAAATTTCTCTGTGTCAGTTCTACCTAACTTACAGTTTCTATGTGATTCGATTTTTAGATCAATGAAGGATTGATCATCAGCCCACCTACCCTTTTTTTGTTTATTCTATTTTCTGCATTAAGATAGTTTTCTTTTTTTTTTTAAATAACTTTACACTTACTGGATCTTAGCTACCAGTTCTCAGAACGTCTTAAAATTTTCCCTTTGCAGGTCTATTGTCCTTAGTTAACTGGACAGTTCTGCTTATCTATTATTTTGTATATGCTGTCACCCAACTTGCATTCCACCACCTCTCTGGGCAACTTGTTCCAGTGTTTTTCCACCCTCATCATAAACTTTTTTTTTTTCCTTAGATCTAGTATGAATCTCCCCTCTTTTAGTTTAAAATCATTGCCCCTTGTCCTATCACTGCAGGCCCTACTAAAAAATTTGTCCCCATCTTTCTTATAGGCCCCCTTTAAGTATTGAAAGATTGCAATACCGTCTCCCTGGAGCCTTCTCTGTCTGGGCTGAACAACCCGAACTCTCTCAGCCTTTCCTCATAAGAGAGCTGTTCCATTCCTATGATAATTTTTTCTGATTCTCCTCTGGATTTGCTCCAACAGGTCCTTGGCCTCATTAGGTTGGGGTCCTCACAGCTGGACACAGTAATCCAGGTGGGGTGTCACAAGAAGGAAGGAGGAGAATCATTTGCCTCGACCTGCTGGCCACGCTGCTTTTGATGAAGTCCAGGATAAGGTTTCTCTCAGGGCTAGAAGTGCACGTTGCAGAGTCATGTCCAAGTTTTCACCCATCAGTACCCCCCAGTCCCTTTCTGCAGGGCTGCTTTCAAATCAGTTGTCCATGCTTATGTTCAAGCCAAGTGAACTAGTTCACTAGGTCTTTTACAGCAGTTAAATAAGAAGTTTAATCCCTTTAAGACTGTCTTCTCCTGCTTGTTCACTACATTTTTTGTATTGCTGTACGGTCACCTAAACTCATTCCTTATAGCTTCATTATGAGTCAACCTCACCCTAAATCATAAATCCTTGCCTTTATTACTTCTTAAAGTACTGGTTAATAAGTGTTGCAACTGTGAAGTGTTTTCTTTTTTCCTTCCTTTTCTTTGGAAAGGATCATGGAACAGTGTTTCTATGTTCTTCACAAATATCCCAGAGCCTTCTTCTAGTGCAAGTTGAGATTTCCATGAAATGATGACCAAGGTGCTAGGAAACTATCTACCCTGCTGAGAACTGCATCGAACTCATGGGTCTCAGCGGCTCTCTGAGGTTATATTGAGAGTACTTAGGTTTACCAATATAGAAAACTTAAACATAGATTGCCAAAGGATCATAAAAATCATTAACATATTTTTAAAATTCTGAGATTCTGCTGTCAGGTAGCACATAGTTACTAATAGTTAAGAGGGTAGGAGATGTATTAAAACTTTTGTTAGCACTTTTTTAATGCCATCTATCTAAATAAGTTAATTTCACTCCTCCTGTGCTCATGCTGCAGATAATGCCTTTCTGCCATACCATCATTTATTTATTTTTATTGATTCACTCATTTCACAGAATTATTGGGCAAGAGAAAAACACCTATTTGCAATCTAATCAAGCAAACAAATATAATTATAGCTATCCAGTGTTTTCTTACTTGCCATTGCCTTATCTATCTTTGCCTTGATTGTTTTCTTGTTTGCTAATCATAAATTCAGAAAAAGGCTAGAACCCCATTTCCCCAGCAGATACTAGGCTAAATGCTTAAAACAAATAAATTATAATAACACGAAAATTGAGCAAAAACCCCCATCATTTTTAGCTGGGCACCATCTTTGTGTTACATGTCTTCACAATTTGCCACAGGGCACATGCACTGGCACATTTGTAAGGGTCACTGCAGTGAAGTGGTCGGTTTTATGTAGGTTTAAAACAACTGTCAAGAGCAAGCTGGTAGTTTTTCAAAATACTTTCCAGGGACCCTATGGCCAGTTCTAATGTATTTAATCAGACAGACCAAGGACTATTCTCTGTCCCTCACAGTGTGCTTCTTCTTGCTATGACTAGCCTTTTTCTTCATGATGAACTTATTATGCTCAAAGTATCTATGTGGATAAGTCCCAAGAATGTACCATCCTCCCAATTATACCTGTGTATCAGCTAGGAGAGTATTGACTGGCACGAAACAAAGCAATGTCAAGGGCACTCAAACAGTTAAACAAAACAGACATATGGTCAGGGAAATAATTTTATACCCACTGTTTTTTTTGCACATACAACTCTAAGAAAATATATCTCATCAAGATACTGTTAGTTATTCAGTGACATCCTTGCTGAATGGGAAAGCTGCTTTCTTTGCTATATATGAAAACTTGATTTTAAATAACTTTTAAAGCTCTGATTTTCTAAGAGTCTTACCGAACACATGGAAGACAATGATTTTCCTAGATGAATGAAAAATTTAATGACAAGCTGCTATCTTCATAATAAAATTCAACAGTAACAACTGTTTATTTCAACACGGTGGAGAAATAAGTTTTAAAGTATAATTTATGTTTAACACTATAGCTGAATATGATAAGAAGACCAGAGAGGCCTGTCAGCCTCTTCCCAGACAATGCTTTAAATGAGAATAGACAAAACACATAAAATACATGGTTCTCTTTATGCAGGGTAATGAAACAAAAATGATATATTAGATTTTGAATTTTTAGCTCTTTAATCTGAGTGACTGAGCTCTCAGATTTGGGATTAAAAGTTTATATGTAGAATTAAATGAATGGACATGGTATTTTTCTGTATTTTTATTATTTTTTAAAATTTATTTAGCATTTTCTATCTTGAGTTTGAAAAAAAAAGTAGAGTTTTGACATGATACCACTGAGAAGGACATTTTTTTTGTTGCAGGAGTGCCTAGAAGATATAGACCAGGACTGTGCACTGCCTGCTGCAGTTTTCTGTTCTCAGCAGCTGTTTTCATTATGTGGGACTTTGCTTAAAGTAAACAATATTGATAGAAATGAGTGCAAGCCTGAAATGAAGCACTAGTCATTAGAACAACTTCTCTTATAGTATATCAAGCCACATGGTATATCTATTGCTTAGATGAAAAAAGTTCTTTCCTGTTTAGTCCTATTCAGCCTTTTTCTCCTTCCGATGTAACATGGGGCCCTGCCTTGTTCTCCTAGTGATGTTAACCTTGATTGTCTGCTCTCCTGAATCCCCATGGGTGAGGACACCTGTGTGCATTGTGTTGTGCAGTTTGTGTGCTTAAAGAAGAAAATCTGCATTGTGGTTTCATTTTTTCAACACCGTATTCTCCTTCATCTGTGATCAGGAGTCTCGGTTTTGCCACCTGTTTACTCCTGGCGGTGTTATGAGTTATGACTGGTTGCTCAGGGTAAAGCTATGTGACACAGCTTGAGCCGGTTTGGAGGTTCAGTGATGCCTCCAGGGCAGTTTGACCCTGGCACTCTGTCCCATTTCCCTCCCTTTTACCTACTTTTCTTTGCTTTGACATGCTGATCTCTTTGTTGAGCTGACTCTGTGTTTCCCATGATCTTACTCCAAGCCAGGGCAAATTTACTCAAATAGTAGAAAATCAATGTAGAGAGAAAAACCTTTTTTTCTGCAGTATCAGTGAACTGGTTATTGCTTGTTTAGATGTGCTCTAGAAGTGGTGTGGTATGGGCAGAAAAGATGATGAAGGTAGACTTTGTGTTTGCATGGGGACTTTGACTTACTTTCTGATAACAGAAAATATCCTCTGCATCACATAACCCCAAACTCAGAACTGACACAGACACACACACATAATTTACCTAAGGGAAAGACATTTTAGTGCATCAGCTGAATGGCAAGAAGGTACAATAAACTCAGCCATGCATGAGACCTTTGTACTAGTTCCAGTTATTTGAATAATAGCACTCTGATAAACACAAAACTTGAACTTTAGTCGAATTCCCTTGTTCAGTAGGTTATTTGGAGTTGTAGCCTTTGGTCAGCAGAAAAATCAATGGATGAATTCAAGTTTTTGTAATTCAGCTAACAGCCTTGTGCTTTGACTTAAAAGCCCCTCATGCTTAGGCAGATAAAATTTGCCATTGGGTACATTAGCATTTTTCCATTGATTAGAGAAAGACCTTTGACCTTCACACCTAGAGCACTAAAGGAAGGGCAAACTGGGTACCTGAGGCTGGGTGATTGAAGCCTACTCACTGAGCATTCAGATAAAGATAGTTCACAGAAAGGGAGAAAGGCTGAGTTTGGAAGGCATCTCTGGAGATTCTCAGTCCAAAATTTCTGCTCAGGGCAGGGTCATCCCCAGAAGGCCAAGGCTGTGTACACTCAGGTTTTGAATATTTCCAAGGATTGTGAGTCTATGACATCTCTGGAAAATCTGGTCCAATGTTCAATCTCTTAACCATTTAAGAA
Source organism: Pyrocephalus nanus (assembly GCA_038380795.1). NCBI lineage: Eukaryota > Metazoa > Chordata > Aves > Passeriformes > Tyrannidae > Pyrocephalus > Pyrocephalus nanus. Next base: position 50,564,372 of record CM076260.1, read on the forward strand.
GTCTTTCCTTATTTTTAAGAAGACTTTCTTGCATTTTAGTGTGTGCCCATTGACTCCTGTCCTTTTATGAGGCACCACTGAGAAGTCTGCTTTGTTTCCTTTACTTCTCCCCATCAGGTATTTGTAGACTTAATGCATAAGACCCTTCTGAGCCTTCTCTTCTCCAGGTAAAATTGTCCCAGCTCTCTCAGTCTCTCTTTGTATTACAGATGTTCCAGTGGTTTAGTCACTTTTGTTGCCCTTGACTGGACTCATTCCAGTATGTTCATTTCTCTCTTGTTCTGGGGAGCCCAGAAGCAGACCCAGCACTTCAAATGTGTCTCACAATACTGAGTAGAGAGGAAGGATCACCTCTCTCAGTGAGCTGGTGATGCTCTTTCTCGTGCAGCCTGGGAGGATGTTGGCCTTCTTTGTTATAAGAGCAATTTGCTAGCTCATGTTCAGCTTGTTCACCAGGACCCCCAGGGTTCTTCTCTGCAAAGCTGCTTTCCAGTCAGTTGGTTCCCACCTTGGTCCAGGAATGTATCATCAATGCACTCCAGAAACATCGTGGATTTGCTTCCTGCTGTACTGTCCCTTCTGCAAATGTTCAAGTCCCCCACAAGGACAAGGGCCTGTGAGAGTAATATTTCTTCCAGGATTCTGAAGAAGGCATCATCCACTACTACTTCATGACCAGGTGGTCTGTACCACAATAACTTAGTTTAGATCATAATTTAAAGCCAGGTAATTTCATTGCAGTATAGAAATGTTTCAAATTTTTCCAGAAAGAATCATTGTCGTGTTAACAATAAAAAAAATTCTAAAACAAAAACTGAAAAATAAAATATGAGAAGTGAAATTCGGTAAGAGGCTCCTAAGAAATTACCTGAAGTGCATTGTTTTCACCATATGACATTATAACTTATCCTTAGTATACCCTAACTATATTGTTGATTAATAATTTAAAAGAAAACTTTCCAGAGAAAGGAACAAGTCTTCCTTTGGGTTTTGTATGGGATCTGCATCGGTGCTGTAATCTATTAACAACTGTTCAGTTAGCTCAGCAAAAAATGATTGTAGAGTAATGTGGTGTAAACTTTACTCGTCCTTGAATTTTTTATCATTTAAATATCCTGTGTATGCAAGACAGTCTAGAGAGGACAATACAAACACATATGCAATGCATAAACAGTGTGATGTAATAGAAATGAAAGGCAGGGACCTAGGATAAAAACCATCCAATCTGATAAAAGATGCTAAGCAATATAACACAGGACAATAGGATTAGGATGATGAAATGCTATACTGGGAACATAAAACAGCTTGATAGGTGGCATGTGGTTAATGAGGCAAGGCTTTGTAAATGGACAACTAAAATATTAGGACAGGGCAATAAATAGAAGGAAGTAGGACAGCAGTGAGTCAGAAATCCTAACAGGATTTTAATTCTTCACCGTGGCACCAATAATCCTTCAGAGATGTTGCTTTGAGATTATGCAGATTTTGAAAACTGTAGCTCCAATTGCTTGGTTTGTATGTCTTTCTTTTATTTTACTGCCCAGAGCAGTGTTAATATGTCTAACAGGTAGCTCAGTGCCATAATGGATTAGCTGGGACAGACCTAATTGCACTGGTTTAAGACATCACTGTCACTAAGCCCTTCACTCTGAGAGTTTTTCCTCACCTGTCTGAGGTATAGGAGCACCAAATGTAGGTAAAAGCAGTTGCTCTGTATCTGACTAGAGGTCTAGCTGTCTCCACATGCTGCTCTCAGCAGTGGCCAGGTGCCAGGATGGATATGTGACAGCACCTGGCTGTCACTGTTCACATCCCAGAAGGGACAAGTTTGCATTGGCATGGTACACTCAGCTGCAGCAAGGAGAGAAGGCTTTAGTTTAAAAACAGTGATTCCAAAAAACCCTCCTCCAGGAAAGCAGATGATGAAAGAAGATATTACTACAAAAGAAATAGTATGAAATCTATAAAGAGCACATGTTAGGGTGTGGTTAATGAGCTGGTACTGAAAACATGCAGGGAAAGATTTTAAGTTCCTCATTTCTCCCATATAATTCAAGGCAACTTGTTTTCTTAGGTGTATAAAAAGCTTGTGGGATTGAAGCCCAACAGTTCATTATATGGTATGTGTGTTTAATTAGTAGAATTGAGCATTTAGTTTTATACTTGCATCAGTCTCTATTATGGATGTGTAGGATGACTGTGTGTCTCTAAAGGCAAAAGTGGTGTGAATACCACAATAGTGTGATAAATGTTAAAAAAAAAGCTGTTTATGAGTTGAGTAGGGTTCCAGTCTAACATGCAGGTACCTATTTTGGTAAAGCTTACATTTCAGAAGCATTGAAAGTTCACTTAGGAAAAATATCTAAAGCATATGAATATTTTCCAACAAACTAAGCTGACCCAAATTCTTGTGATTTTCTGTTTCCAAAAGTGCTGGGCATACCATTAGGACCAGCTCTTCCTTTTTTTTGGCTCTGATCTTGTGTATTTTTCCAACACCAGAAAATATTGGAAATCAAATGGGGTGAAAAGGTGGGAGTTTTTTGAAAAGTACAACTAAAACCCAAAGCTCTTTTTCAGTTTGGGATGAAGACTTTAGCTTGACATTTTGCATGCTCTCAGTTTCTAACTACCTTTCCTATGCTGTCATACTGTATTACTGTCATTTTGAAACTAGGGAAGATTTATAAGGAAGTAGTTCGTGGGTTTTAGGGCTGGGAGTCATTTTCTCACATGGTGAGAAAAATTGAGGAGAACTGAGGAGGTGGAGGTTGAAAGCACTGTTTCTGATAGCAATTAGAAAGAGATATTAATGGATATGGGGAAATTCTCTAGGAAAGAAGTTATAAAAATCAATGTACGGCAATGACTTTCATAATCATGAAATGCTTATCTGGAAATAACCAAGTACTGATTATCCAAGTCCTTTATTTCTGTTTAGATAATTCTTCTCAGTGAGAGTAGAGGGAATGACATAATTTTGAAAAATAAGTATCTGGTTGTGATTTAGACATGGTATCAAGTCCCTCCATGCTGCCTGGTTCAGGAAACGTCAGTCATTAAAGGACTTACTGAACATGAAGCAGAAGGACACTCCTGTCTGTAATTTTGTGACAATGACAGTATTTCACAGCAGTCCCTTGTAGCTACAGTGTCATGCCCAGAGCAGACAGACACCCACATGGCCAGCTCAGTTGCCTCGGCATTGCACAATTAATCAATAAGTTTTAACCTTGTTTTTGAGTATTGCATATTGAAGACATCTGTAAAATTACCAGATTCTTTTCCAGGATAAGACTATAACAAAGCATGTAAAAACCTGAGCTGTGCAACCTGGGCCTTGGTGTCTGCATGGATTATAGCACTATCCTTGAGTTTAGAGAATGTGGCTACAGGAAAAAAGACAGAGGCTGTGTGTTAACATATGTAAATAATGATTGCAGATATAACTCATGTACATGGTGCAAAAGCTAACATTTATTAAAAAGCAAGGATCAACTTAAAAGCAAGTATTTTCTCTGCCCTTTCTCTGGCAAGTAAGTAACGATTTCTCTGTTCTGTGATATCCAAACTAAGTCTTACCCAACACTGGGAAATATACTGACATACTGACAAAATGTACTAATGTAGGTGCAGATTTATTAGCAGAAGGAGATTGCTTATACTGCTTATACTAATCCCCTGAAGAAAATAACACTGGCAACCTATCCTCTATCCATGTTTTTGTTACTATAATTAAGCTTGTGCTTGGATTTTTTGGCATAGGAATGAGCACAAAATATCACAGCTTTAGCTGATAATCTATACTGACATTTAAGTTTTGCCTTGGAGGAAAGTACCTCCTTGCCCTCCCACCTTGACTTCTTAACATGAATTTCTTGCAAATGTAGAGAGAGCTTCCACTGTTTTTTTAACACTTTATTTTTGGTGATGGGTGTTGACTTTTCTCATTTTAACCTTCAGTTAATGGGAAGAGAATGCAAGTTAGGTCTATAGGAACAGGGACAGGAAGGAGAAGTAATGTTGCCTTATTCCTTTGTACTATCAGTCCTAACATTTTCTTTCATTCCACTGCTTGTATCAGCTGTGATCAGAAACAAGATTATTTCAATGCTTGTGAAGGAGAAGCACAGGAGGTATATTTAGATGCAGAAATATTGCAGGATAAAGAAAAAGAAGCTTAAAGATACTTTAACCTACCAGTAACTTTTGTTTCAGTAAATAACTTCTCAGCCTTTTGTTACCAAGTTTATATTTAGCCCAGAATATACCTATTGCCTTGAAATGAACTATTCATTTATCTTTCAAATAATGTTTATTATATCACTTCTAGGATTTTGCAATAAGGATATAGTTAGAGAAAACAGGAGGATACCATATAGCAAAATTAGGACAGCATGTTCTCGTGTCCTTTAAAGATCAAACATCGATGAGTCTCCTGCATTTGCTTCACCCTTCTATGTAAATATGTAAAAACCAGACTGGATTATTAGGTTTACCTTGTTCAGTCACTCTGGTGACACTGATCCATATGTCAACCTCCTAGACTGTTGTAAAAGACAAGATTAGTAGGGAAATAAAGTTCAAGGGTCAGCACTTTGGTAAACAACCAAAGCTGAAGGAAGTCCATTGAGGTGAAATTGCTTAAAAGAGACATGTCAAGTAACCATTTAAATTTCAGACATTGGATTTATAGTGCAAATAGGCAAAGAGGAAAAACAAGCCAGGCAATGTGTCCCTAATTCAGATATCCCAGTCAAAGGGAAGAACTTTTATTGATACCATTTTTGAGCTTTTCAACTGCTGTGATGTTGGTCTGTCCTTCAGCCAACATGGGTTTTTTAATCACTTGGACAATACTTTTACCTTGCACAGGACTGGCTTGGCTCCTATCCTTATTGATAGTCCTCTCTAAAATATTATCCTGCATTACGGAGAAGTGAGATTGCATTCTTCTCAAGAGAAACAGATGGCCTTGCAGCCTTTTGCTCATGTACAACTTTTGTAGTAGTAGAAGGGGTTGCAGGGATAATGCCCATGACTGCAACAGCTATGGGAGCAATAAGAGCAGTTATTTGCATCCCTGAAATTAAGGGGAACCACAGGGCTTGTGAGAGACAAAAATAATCTGGCACCCTGACTGGCAGCTTAGCAGCTGCCATGCTCCACTTTTCATTTTGTTCCTGGTTACTTACCCTGTGTGAGTTGCTTTACTCTTGACTATCGGAGTAAAGTCTTTTCCCATTGAGTAGGTTTGACTTTAGGAACATAATGCACACACAGATTTTTGAGGACTGTATAGATTTTGAACTTTGAGAGTGGCTTCTTTTTGAAGCTCAGGAGCAGAGACAAAACTAGCTCTTGTCATTGGCAAGAGTCTTCTAGAATTCCTACTGGTTTAAAAGGAATTTGGGATCATAGGAGGCAAAGAGGAAAGAAATCTGGTCTTCCTTATAGAGCTATGCATCTCTAATTCCCTTTGATCTTTTGCTCAGCATTTGATTAAATCTTTGTGTGTATTATGGACCTAGTCAGAGGTGGCTTGCAATACCTCTGCGCTGAAGTTACATGCTTCTGTACAGTCTGCCTCTGTAATCTTGCAGACCAGAGCACAAGGATTTGGTAATTCATAGGCAAGAAACTCTTTAAGGTCAGTTTCACATTTTTTTAAGATTTCTAGAGGTGGTTCTCCGGGTACAGTAAATTCTGTATTGGTTCATTGCAGCAAAGCTACCCTGTAAAAATAGTCTCTCAGCATTAATATTTAGAGTTGTGGTTACAGTGGGAAAGTACCTTATACTCATTTCTCAAGACTGATGTCAGCAAAGTGTTTCAGTTAGAAATATACTTTAGCCATAATCTCAGACCCACATAACCTGAACATCCTTCAAACATCAGGATGTTTAATCCTACTGTGACTTTCACAGTGAGTCTCCTTTTCATAATGAGTCAGACACTCAGATATTCCTGTATGTAAAAGTCACAGATCTAAATCCCTGCCTTGCTATTACTTCTACAGATTTAAATCAAGCTCTGATAATTGAGATTTAGGCTGCGCCTATGCTGTTGAATTGAACGACATCACAATGTCCCCAGGCACTTGCTGGAGTAGTCCCTGGCACTCTTTTCAGCCAGAATATCTAGTATTTTCTCATGGAGTTTCCAGGCAGTTGAGGCTTCATAAATGCCAGAGACTGTACTTGCTGTGGCAGTTTGGGTGACCCTATTTTGGAGGCCAAGAGAACTTAGTCGAAGACACATTGCCACATTGTGTCAGCTGATCTCAGACTCAGAAAACAGGCCCTGGCATGTTTCCTTTAGTAGTATAGGTATAGATATAGCCTCAGGGTTTTCATCTTTGGCTCCGTGATTTCTTAGGAAATATCTTATGGTCTTCAGATAAGACCATAAGATGACTCACTTTATATGTTTGTTTATGACTTGCAACTGGGTAGAAGCTAAAGATCTCATGATAATTTTCAGTAGAAAAACAGGAAGAGCCCACACATACCAGCTTACATTTTCTGTCTTGGTTGGTAGTATTTGAAATGATAACTACTTTTGCCTGATTGAAGTATTGTTATTGTTTTGTTTCTACATTTCAGGATGATTTGCCATATTGAAAGTATGGTAAGCCAGTGAAAAATTCTATTTGATTCTCTTCTGTGCCCACTGTTTGTTGTTTCCATAGGATACTTCTTTACAAAATGAATATAAATATTTTGCTGCAGGATCTCATGAAAGATCTGTTCTTAGTGCCCAATAGCCACCAATGTCAAGCAAGAAATGACAACAGCTTCTTTCTCATAAAAAGATACCACTGAAACACTGGAAGTGATGTGTGTAACTGTACCTCTGAGGGATGACAGAACCAAGCAGAAAGTTTTACTATTTATGACTCTGAAGTGGGGTAGTCAAATTGAAATTCATCTTTGCTATTACGCTGCAAATTTGAGTTGTTTTATGTAATGTCATGTGGATGGCTAGAGAGCTGTCTCAATGCCAGCCAGCTGGGGGAAGCTCAGGACCATCTCCCTGAGGGCACTAGAGGGGTCTGACCCTGTTGCTGAAAGCTGTAGGACTCCTATTCCTTCCCTTTGGGGGATTTTCTATTGTTAGAAAAACTTTCATTTGAGCTTTTAAAAAATAGTATCTTAATTTTCTTATTTGCCTTTGTGTTTTCCTCAATGGATCTCAGACTAGCCACATCTCAAAGCTACACTCAGTACAAGATCTGGATTTTGCAAACTAGTTTGAAGTGCTAGGATGTAATTGTGTCCTATATGTGTCATCATTTAGCTTGACAGCAGCACATAGTTAACTCTTCCTCATCTTCTAATCTTTTTCAGTTCGTTTATCATGTACAACAGATAGGATAGTTAGGATGTTAGACCTGCTCAAGCATGCTTAGTGGTATTTTCATTTGTCTTTTTTTTATAGGTGAAGAAAACACATTGGTTTAAACCATGAGATTAATAGAAATATTTTCAGAAGTCTCCAACTTTGGATTCCACACATTCGCCTTTTTATTCTGCAAGTCTTCTTTCTTCTTTTAAGTGCATATTTCTGAATGACAAGGTAATAATAAACAAATCTCACCTTGGTTGGCAAGGCAAGCAGGATGTTATCACAGAAATTATCAGTTTAAACTAATATGCAAGCACAGAGGGAAAGCAGAGGCGTGCACTGTGGGTTAGCAAGTTGTCCACCTTGAACATCAAGGCAGCCTTGCACTGAGCATTGCCAATCCCCTTGCAGAGCTCAGAGCTTAGTTTTCACCAGCAGCCTCATGACAGCAGATGGGGCTTGAACAATCAAAGCACTTGACATTTCTTTTTAGAGAATAGTCAGTCTCAAAGTGTTGTGCTTAATTTTGTTCAGTCTGTTTTACAGCATTTGCAGACTCCTGGTGGCAAGCCAGGGGTGCTCCATGTGGAGCTGTGTATTGATAAAAGCAGGGTAATGAGCTGTGGGTATGTGTTTGGGGTTTTTTTCTACCCAACAGGTCTTTGAAAATCAGCATTGCAATAAATTTTAAGTGCCTACTTAAAAAAAAAAAAAAGCATCAGTGGGCACCAAATCTCAGGATGTTGGCATACATGATGCTCTCATCTCCTGTCCTTGTATACTTAGGCACCTAAGAGATGATTGATTTACTACCATACATGTCACTGGGGAAGAGCCCTTAGCCATGTTTATGATTTCAGTGTTGTATCCCTATTGCCTCTCTGTAGGCTTGTCTGCATATCTGAAAAGGTGTTTGGTTTTTTTCAACTTGCACTGAAGTTATGCTAAGGCAAAAACTCAGCCCAAACTAGGCCCCTTTGCTTTCATCTCCAGGGCAAGCATGTAAGCTTACTGCTGTACTTCAGTGAGTTTTTATGTTTCCACCTAGGTTTCAGGGACCTGCAGTTCCTCACTTCTGAAACACTGTGGTACTTGACCAGCATCCTTCCTCATAAAGAGTCATTTTCATTTAGCAGTAGATAAAAGCAGTAAAGAAAGGTTTTTGAAATAGCCATGTGAATATTTTGTCCTACCTAATCTCATGCTTCACTGCAAGCAAAGCTGGATAAGCTTCCCTTAAAGCAGCAGAGCAGAACCTGCTGCCAGCTGCCAAGAAAAGGTGTTCCTATGTATGCTAGAGCCTGACTGACTCTCCTGGGTATCTTTGAAAGACTCTGTCCTTCCATCCTTTGCCCTCCAACTATGTTTCTAAATATTGCCTTGCTCAATTTACCATGTGCTGGCTCCCCTTGTTGAATTGCCTTTGGTGCTGCAAGGGTCAGAATGAACTGTAAAGGCTCCCATTTTTACACTGCTATGTAAGGCACATGCACAGCCCACCTTCAGCTCTGAAATCCACATAGCTAGTGATTAATAGATGTCTTCCCTCAACATTGCTTATTTATCTCTGAGTTGAGTTGTTTCCAACCACTGAAGTTTTGAGGCTGTTACAGAGGAAGGTTAGACATTCAGGAAAGTGTACAAGGTGAGGCACAAAGCACTGATATTACTGTGGCACCAGACACACATGCAGTTTTCAGAAATGCCTCCCAGCGCCCATGTGTTGCCAGGGCAGGTGAGTCTGGACACCCCTAATCTCATTTTGTGAATTCAGATGCTGAGGGTATCCCTTAAATCATGCCACAGGGTGAAAAGAGAGAGAAAATGGTTCATCATTTCATCTGTATTCTTTGTTTATTTTTCTCTTCAGTGACATAAATTGATGGTCTCTGGCAAAAAAGTAATAGCATCAGATAGTGGTAGAATCACCTGATGCTCCCAAATCCTTTGATTATCTGGCAGTAGTACAGCTCTATGCTGAAAAATGTTTCTAGAAATGGCATTGTGGGATTCTGTGCCTATAATTTCTAAATTATTTCCATATCAAATGATTTCCACAAGCAGTGAAAAAGACAATTTTGTTTCTGCCTGTCAGTCCCCATGAATATAACCTAGACTTGGAGTTCACACTGGACTCTTTTCTTCTCCTGTATGATAGTCAGCAATGGAACACTCAGTGGGTCAACTTAAGTCTTCAGTTACACCATAGCAAGTCTATTGTCTTTGAACTGGAGCTGAATATGAACTATTCAGTCTTGGTTTTCCTATTATTCTTGTTCTTTTTTACCCTTTTGTTCCCTCTAATCTTGTCACAGAATATAAAATGCATTTGATGAATATATCCTCTCATCTCTCTGTAGGTTGAAGAATATTTGCTATTCAAACTGTTCTGCACTTTATTTCCTTGCTTGAAGTACAAAATATGTTTTATACATATATACACACAGAAATGCATATATTACAAATGCAACATAAGTGTGCAAACTGCTGATAGCTATTTTCACAAACCAAATCCCCATTATTCAGTAATGATAAAACTGGTAGCAGACCCCCAGCAGTAGTACTTCAGGAGTAAAAGATAGCAGGAAGTTCATGCAATTCAAAATAGTTTTTTTTATTGGTGGATAGTCCAACCAGACTGTGAAGAAGAAAGAATAAAGAGCTCTCAAAAATCAAGTAAATCTCATTTTTGGAAAAAAGGATCCAGCAGACTTTGTCTCTCTGATGACTTTCCCCATTCAGGTTGACCAGTTATAAATATGTGCTGATTAGTTCTTTGTTAAATTACCTCTTCATAAGGACGAATGGAAGAAACGGCAAAATGCATCCTGAATTCTGGCCCCCAGAGCAGGCCACCACTATTGCATATAAGAGAGACAAATATAGCATACAGACACAAGAGAATAAATGAAGTGATTTCAGAAAATCATGCTAGCTTTGAATTCTAGAGGCTTAATTTTATTCCTTGAAATAATTCACTGCAGACCCTCCTGGGCAATCTCCAGACTGGATAGTGTCCCAAGCACTTCTTTAAAGGTGGGTCCAGGCTCCCTTTTAACATGTGAGATGAAATCTGGGGTATATTTAGTCCCATTTCCTTTCAAGTAGGTCTCTGAGGAAGTGGTTGTTGGATAACATTGCCCAGTGTAAAGTGGGAAAGGGGATAGAGATTAATTGCCTTCTATTGACATCACTGTGTATCTATGGAGCCCAGATTTGTACAGTGCCAATTTAAACATAAGGACTGTGTTGTATATTGACTGGAAAATGTGACATACAGAAAACCCACAAAGAACAGAGCCCACCAGAAGGAATGCAGTGGAATGATTTCAGCTTCATTCTGCTATGTGTTCACAGACATGCAGAGGCTACAGAAGAGGGATGTTAAGTCTGCCAGGACAGAGGCCACTGCTGTCTTCCTTACTCCTCTTGAGCACATACCCATCATGTCTGGGGTGACAGCAATAACACAGGCATCTGTAAGTCACATTTCAACTGTAAAAACTGAACTGGCAGAACTTCCATTATGTAAATGGCTGCTGAAGGACACTGTTTGGGGAAATGGGTTTTGCCATTCCTTATATAACAGCGTTTCTAACCATAGCTCTTCCAAGAGGAACCAAAAATAAGTAAAACTGAGAGTCCATCTGCAAATTACATGAGATGGTGTGAAGTGCAATAAAAATGTTTATGTTCTATGCTGCTCCTCTGGCAAAGACTTACATAACTCACTGGTGGCTCCATCACTCATGAGCAAAGCACTCATCCTAGATGCATGGCCATAAAATCTCTATAGTGCCTTGCAAAGTGTGGTGTGCTATAAAGTTTTATAGCCATGCATTTGGGATGACCCCATTACATCATCACAATACTTCCCCATGAAGATTTTGGCTTACTGATACTCTAAGCCAACTAACTTTTACAGATGGCTCCTAGAATAGCTGAAAGATCCCTGCTTTGGTTTTTGTTGTCAGCACAAATTTAATGTACTCCTTTTGTTTCATTAAGTCAGGCTGCAGGGGAAGTGGAACAGCGCAGTCAATATATGACTGGATTTGCTTTCTAGTTATGTGAATCACATTGTCTCCCTCCGTGATTAAACATTTATGCTGTGGTAATGTTTCCACAGGACAGCTGACAGACAAGCCCATGCATGGGAGCAGTGAGAATGAGGTATGTGTCATGGGATCTGGTTTGTATGCTGTCAGCCCTTAAGGAATCTGTATCTGTTAGAGACTTAATTGTGTAAAGAACTATTATATACTACAGAGATAATTTCTGTCTCAATTTTTGTTTACTCTTGAGTTGGTTTCTTGCTACTTTTCAGAGAGTTGAACTAGTGATTCTATCCCTCGGTGACCCTCTGAGCACAAGAATAGGCAACCTTGAGTGAAAAAAGAAAAGAATGAATCCTCCATCCACAGGAAGCATTATTATATTTTGTCCTAGCCATTTAGGACAGTGCATTCTCTGATCATGTTTCACTATTTATAAGTTAGAAACCTTGAAATATGGCCAACTCAAAGAATATATTTCTTTTTTAACATCAAGTTACTTTAAAAACAAGTTAAGGTTAGTATTTTTTTTAACAAATAACATGGTTCCAGAGTAAGTATAATTATAATACTAAAATATAGGCAGGAAGGCATTACAAATTTAGAACATTACTGATGAAAAAACAGTTTGCAGATTCAAGACAGGTTATATCAGGCGACAAAACAATTTCTGTATGAAAAACATTTGAACCAATTTTATGGTCCAAATAAGGAACACTGGTCAGCTTTTACCCATAATTTAGTGACTTAAATTAGTTTAAATATTAGTGCTGATGGAGGAGATGAGGCTATGAATCAGTGCCAAAATGCATTAACTAAACAGGGTAGAAATAAGTTTTAGTCCAGAGTTCTACTCATCTCTTAGATTTTATTTTTTTTATTATTATATGTTTAAAAGATTTTTTCAGGCTTATTTATTTCCAGTATGGTTCCCTGTTATTAGGCAATTTGGTCCACAAACACTTTGTTACTCCTTGTTTCTTGACCAGTTATTTAAAACAGGTCTCAGCAGGCTTCTAGAAGTCCCAGGTTAACCAAAACTTGTGATTTTATACTTGATGATTATCAGTATGCAAAAAAAGGAAATTATTGTCATTCACTGTCACACAATCAGTCATTGTCATCTTGTTCTGATCCCAGGCAGACTCTGACTGAGTTACTGCCGTACGTTTTCAGCTGTTGAACAAATAGGAAAGCTTTGACACTCCCCACTGCTGACTTACATATTCAAGTGGTGTTGGTGTTGTCCAATGGGCAGATTGCAGAGCAGTGTTTTTCTGTGTGACATACTAACTGACCACCACTTTCTCATGAGGAGTAGGTCTAGTAATCAAGTAAGTAACTTTTTGTTGTAATTGAATGGGTTAAAGAAGTGAAATTTGAGACAACTGATTTTTAGGCAGGACATTTGCAAAGTTTCACAGAATTAATAAAATGGAAGAGAAAGTCCTTTGCTGTATGTCTAATGCTGTGTGGTGCTGATGAATGTCTGTAATCGATGCTTGAGTCTTAATGAGTAGCTCCTCTGTATGTTTATTTATACTTTCAAGCTACAGTTTATATGTGTCTGGTAATGCTGAAAAATGTCTTCCAGGTGCAGCATAATGTAAATGTGGAAGATAAAGCTCTGAGGGACACAACTGAGTTTTGCAGCTGACAGCTGCACATGCAATGTCCCCTGCTGGAGTAGTTTAATACAGACCACAATCAATTAATTATATTTATAATTTGTGGAGAGCACTGCAAAGACTGTTAGGTGCAGAAAGAAATGTAGTTTTGGAAAGGCATAGATGGAAATGTGTATATTCCATTCTTAAAATAGATGTTGCCTATATCGTTAGTATCTTAAATTATCAGAATTTAAAAAATTATATGCCCTCGTGTGCTCTTTTGCATCTTCCTTCTTTTGACATTTAAGTTGGTGCAGACAGTGAAAATAATTTGAGTGCAGTTCTTCTCTGAACAACGTCTGTATGAAAAGAGCATTTTAGAGTTCACTGCTTGTGTCAGTGAATTCCAGATCAAATCTGATTCAATTTACACAGAAAATGCAAAGACCACTTAATCTGATGTAGGTTTATATTATTTATTTTTAGATGGATATGACATTACACATCAATGTAAATTGAGGAACCTGATTTCTGATCCTGGAAAAAAATAATTGATGTTCTTCCCTTTCCCAGCATATTATTTTCTGCTTAGCCCTCAACATCCTTTAACAAGGAGTTTTGCAGACAAAATACTCTCATCATTTGCTTTGACTTTGCTAACTACATTGAGAGGAAGAGGACACTCGTTCTCCTGCAGAGAGTTAGTTCTAATGTGATAAAAGAAGTTTAAACAAGTACAAACAGCACCCAATTTGCAGACTTTGCAAGCATCCAGCTGAGGAACTAAATCTCTAAATACTTGCAGTTTTACACCCCCCTTTTTAAACAATTTGCAGCTACTGCAGTTGGATCTAACAATAGATATTATCACTCAAATCATTCAAATATCAATCTATAAATAAGAATTATTAGATCTAGCACTCCTCAATACAATGGAATCAATTGCCAGCATGCTATATTTCCAGCCTGAGCAAGGCAGAGAGCAGGGTGTGCCAGAACTGGCTCAAGCAGCTGATCTGGATATTGGCTGCTTTGTCAACAGTTGTTTTGGCCAAACTGTCTCCAATAGAGATCTGACCTTGAACTGCTTTTTTCAATTAACTCTCCAAAGGGACACATCACCCACACTGAGAATCCATTTGTGTGGTTTTAGGGCCATTTAAACTGTCACTCTCCAAACACTCTCAGTGTAGGAAAAGCTTGGAAGTACCCTAGAGAAGATGCTGTGCCCATAATTCAAACCCAAACTTATTTCACTCTGATGTCCATCCTTGACATTCTTCCAGCTTAATCAGAAGAAAGATGGGAGAAAGAAAATCCACTGTTCAGGTGTTTACATTTTCCTTATGGATTTAGAAGGTTCCATGTGAAACACAGTTTGAATCAATGGCAAAACATAAATAAATAAATCTACAAACTTGCAGACCCATCTGAATATCTATTTTGCACTAACTTGTGGTCAGTCTTCCACCTTGCTCTGGATTACAGGGTCTAAATGCTCTTTAAGCTGATTGAGTATTTTTCTCACTTGTGTTTTACATTTTCTCCATTCACGCTCCTTTCTGTGCCGTGGTTTCTGCTTTTTTTTTCCTTAAGGTCTTAGCCTTGGTGCTCAGTTACAGTCAGGGAAATACCAACACTTTTCATCTACTCAGATCTATGAGGAGCAGGAATGAAAAAATGCCCACTGGCAATTTCCCATTTGCTGTGCACTGCAGTATTGCATTCCTGCCACTGTGTAGTGTTCTGTGAGACTCTAAATTAAACTAATTAATGGGATTTAGTGTGATTCACTTATCAAGCAGCAGTTACAAGAGAGTTTGCCTCTCTCACCTGTCACCAGGAGTCTTCCTTCCAGGTAAGAGCCTTTCTGTTGCGCATAGGGTTCCTCTCTGTTCTGTTTGTAGCTGGAGATTGTTGAGAAGGCGGCAGTTTACTGTTCTTAAAATGTCTGATGTAAACGTGCCTAAGAGTCTGGGAGACCTTGGGCATAAAAATGGGATGTAAGCAAAGACCCTCTCTTAGTGGTTACTGGTTACTAGGGGTCCATAAAAGCTAGTTTCTTGGGGTTAATAGCCTAACAAATTAGATAGGCCAGTTCCATTTCTTGAGAGCTATTGAACTGAGAGGCCTCCAGGTACGCATTTTATTTGCACCTGTTTATCTGTGGGGTTTTTTCTCAGATATTTTTTGAAGAACCAGGAGCTAAAAGTTCCTTTTCAGTTTTGTTTCACGTCCCCAAATGAAAGCTATGTTTCCATTAACAATTATGTTTCCTTGACCCAGACCTGTTGATAACAATTCCTCCTTCTAATTCTTCCCTGGAGCTCTTTGTTAACTTTCTTGGTGTTTTCTTTTTGCTCAACCTTTTAATGCTGTCCCCATTTCAGTTTTCCTTTTCTCTATGGGAGTTCACTCTATTTCTGCAGTATAGGCTATAAAATAAAATTGTCCGTGGAAGTCACAAGGCAATGGCAAGTCTTAGGTTCCTCTTCGTGTGGACTGTCTTCCTTGTCTAAATTCTGTTTTAAAGATCTGCAGGATGAAGAATTAATCTGTCTGCAAAGCATTGTGATCCTCAATGATTCCCCATAAAAAAGATTTGCCTGGTTAATCCATTTGTTTTCTTGAGGTTCTTGTATTAAATAGAAGCTTGTTGTATGGATTTTTGAGGATCCTGCAAATTAATATTTCCATTAGAAACTGCTCTAACATTACTACACAGGTGACAAACCAAGAAACTGCTTTCTGTAACCCTTTAAAAATGGAGATGGATGCAAAACCAGCCTTAATTTGAGAAGCAAGGTGCAGGGAATTATGTAAGAGAGGAGCAATTGCAATGTGATATTTCCCTAGATTATGCTCTAACATGTTCCAGCTCACAGTCTTCCTTAAACTCATCATGTCTTTGGTATTCTCCTCTTTGTTCAGTGCCCTTCTAATCTTATGTGAATTTACTAGCTTTGTGTATTCTGCTGCAACTAATTCCCCAGCTCTCTTCCTCTTTCATAGGCACTGTTTCTGCCATGCTTACTTTTAACCTGCCATTGGTTCATCACTTTGAACTGGTGAACTCTGAGCATTTTTTCCTTTTTCATATCTAAACAGTTCCATAGATCTCTTCTGCAATGCACCCCCAGCTAGACTTTGGATATAAGACTAGTAATTTCAGTCATTCCTTGTAAAGGGAATCATTCTGAAAAACACTTCAGGCAACTTATGTAATTGGCTTCGTTGTTGTTTTGCTTCTTTGCTATCTTTTTTCAGCTCCTTTTTGCTATGGAGAGGGGCACTAGAACAGCACAGAGGATTAATGAAGAGTTATATGCGGTGGCATACCAGGATTTATTGTGGTAGGCAGCTCAGCCCCACATAGCTGCTTGCTCATTTCCCCACTGTGGAATGAAGAAGAGAATCAGAAGGGTAGAACTGAGGAAACTCATGGGTTGAAACAAAGGCAGTTTGTTTAAGTTTAATAGGTAAAGCAAAAGCTATGCACATAAGCAAAATGAAGCTAGGAATTCAGTCATTCCTTCCTGTAGGCAGGCAGGTGTTCAGCCATCCTCAGGAAAGCAGGACTCTATCATGCATAATGGCGAGTTAGGAAGACAAACACCATCACTCCAACGTCCCCCACTTGCTCCTTCTTCCCTCTTCTTTGTATGCTGTGTATGATGTCATGTGGCATGGGGATATCCCTTAGAGTTGGAGTCAGTTGTCCTGGCTGTGCCCCCTCCCAAATTCTTGTGCATCCCCAGCCTACTGACTGGTTATGCAGCATGAGAAACAGAAATGGCCTTGACGCTGTGAAAGCACTGCCCAGTAACAGCAAAAAATTCTCCGTGTTATCAACACTGTTTTCAACACAAATCCAAAACATAGCATGATACCAGCTACTATGGAGAAAACTAACTCTACTTGAGCCAAGGCCAGTACAGTTCTCTATTACTTTTCTCATAATTCTGAACATTTGCTTTGGCTTCTGCTCAGTATCATGCTGATGTTTTCTTTAAATGATTTATTATAAGCTGAGGATCTCAATCTGGTTAGGAGTCAGCTCTAAGCCCTCTCCTGCAGATGTAAAATGGAGATTTTTTTTCCCTATTTGCATCCTTCTATATTTATCTATAATGAATTTCATTGTCAGTGTTTATGAGAAGTTGTATTACAACGACATAAATGTTAATTACTAAACATGTATGTGCATGCACTTTTCCATATCAGAACCCATATTTGTAGTGGAACTGCTTAATATCAGACTGAATAAAGAGACCTGAAAACTGGAGAGTACTTAGATGAGTTGTTCCAAGTTGAATAATATTAATAACAGTGGCCTCCATGAGGGATTAAGGTGAGAGAAACTGTGGAAAAAAAGAGTACAAGTACAAGAACCTTTATAGGTGAGTTGTGATGCTAGGAGTATGAACTTGTCAGGGGGTACAGAGTATATGACCATGAAGTTTTCTGGAGATCTGAATGCCTTCTAGCATATTAGACAAAAACATAGCACTGTTTTTTTGTTGTGGGTTTTATGTTTTTTTCTCTCTCTCTTATTAAATCCTGTTGGTTCATGCTCTGTCATTCTGTGACTCAGTGACGATGTGAGTGGGGTTTGTTGCCCATAGATGGGAGGCATTTTCATGAGGAGTTGAGGTTCTGTGACTAGCATGCCCGAATGCACTGAGTCATATTTTCAGTCATGTAGTTAGGCCAAACAAACTAACCAGAAGCATGCACACCTGGTGGATCAGTGACCTCTCACTTTGTCAGACAGTAGCTCCTATAAACATTAACATGTTTAAAACTGTGCCTAGATGATTCAGCTTTATGCTTGAGAATACCTGTGATCATAGCAGAGGAGCATTTGGCCTTGGAAACATGAACTATAAAATAGAGTTGGTACTACTGACATGGTAATAGCGTGTCATTGTACAGACTGTAATGATTTGTTGCTACGTTCTCAGAAGGAGATGCTGCAGATTCTGTTCTTACACCTACTTATTAACCTGTGTCTCTCACTGACATGATACATACTAAGCACTTAATGGCATCTCGTCTTGGCACCTCTGATGCTACATAGCCTCTCCATCTTAGTCCACAGTCCTGTGACATGGGAGTGCTTGTGGATGAAATTAAATAAAATCTGCACATCTCTGGTGGATTTTCAAGCACAAACATGCAGTAGACTAGTGTGTCTGAATAGAGGGGGAATATGGTGTTGGAGCATACGTTGGACTTGCGTGTTATGCTGCTGATGTGTTTGGTTTCACATGACTACTCAGATAAAAATGATAAATATATTGGTTTTAAAATGTTAAATTGCTTTAAACTGACAAATGATAAACAATCCCAGCTGTCAGGATAGTATGTAATACTTTTGTGCCTAGCCACCACTGCACAAGAAAAATTATGAAAGTATGTAATCAAGAGAATAAAAACTTTCCACCTGTGGGTGCCATCTGGTGGTGAATACTCTGATCTTGATCCAACAAAGCTCTTGGATGCATGCCTGTTTCTAAAACGTGAACGCCTCTCCTAAGTGTGTGGGTGTGTTACTAAGTCCCACACAACAGGGTGCGCATGTTGGAAGAATAAATCCAAATGCAGGTCCTCCAACTGAGATTTTCTGAATATTTTCCCTTTAAATGAACAAAGGCTTGTCTGGTTAGGACAGAGCAATTCTTGCTCACAGGAAAACTGAAGAGCAAGGCAAGGAGCCGTATTGTAAGGTCCCAGTACAGACAGGGAAGCATGGAAGTGCTAGAAGTATAAGCACTCAGCTATTTTGGTTCTGGTACCTTTGCCAAACCCACAAATTTCTGTACTTGTGAAAACTCAAAATACATTTTGAAAGTGTTTGAGTTGTAATTATGCAGATGTGTGCAGAGGGAGCCATGCTTAGAGTTTTATTAGCACAACACTGTGCAAGAGCTTCTGTGTCCTTCTGCAGCCCATGGGCTCAGGCATGTACTACTACACCAAGTTGGGCAGGAGCACTGATCTACTGGAGAGCAGCAAGGCTCTGCAATGGGATCTGGACAGGCTGGATTGATGGGACAAGGCCAATTGCATGAGGTCCAACAAGACTGGGTACCAGGTCCTGCCCTTGGGTCACAACAACCCCATGCAATACTACAGGCTTGTGGCAGGGTGTCAGAAAAACCGCCTGATGGATAAAGACCTGGGGTTGCTGGTTGACAACTGGCTGAACATGAGCCAGCAGTGTGCCCAGGTGGCCAAGAAAGCCAATGGCTTCCTGGCTTGTATCAGAAATTGTGTGGCCAGCACTAGTGAGGCCACACCTTGGATCCCGTTTTCAGTTTTGGGCCTCTCTCTCTGCAAGAACGATGTTGAGGCGCTGGAGCATATCCAGAGAAGGGCAGCAAGGCTGACAAAGGACCTGGACCACAAGGCTTTTTTGGAGTGGCTTAGGGAGCTGGGGTTGTTTGGCCTGAAGAAAAAAAGGCTCAGGGGAGACTTTATTGCCCTCTGCAACTGCTTGAAAGAATGTTGCAGCAAGGTGCGAGCCAGTCTCTTCTAGCAGGCAACTAGTGATAGGACAAGGGGGAATGGCCTGAGTTGTGCCAGGGCAGGTTTAGATTGGATATCAGGGAAAACTTCATGGAAAGGGTCATCAGCATTGGAACATGCTGCCAAGGAAGTGATTGAGTCCCCATCCTTGGAGGTATTTAAAATATAAGAAGATGTAGGACTTAAATACCTGGTTTAGCTGTGGACTTAATAATGCTGGTTTAATGGTTGGACTGTGTGATCTCAAAGGTCCTTTCTAACCTAAATGATTCCACAATTCTATGATTCTGCTAGAAGGGACTTCTGGTTTCAGGAACTCAGGCCTCTCCTCGCCTGTCTGTGGAAACCTAAAGAAATACCTACATGCCTTCAGCTAGACCTCTCCCATCTGTGCTCAAGTTGGTAAGGAATGGAGATGGTGGGAGATGCTACTGCCTCTTATTGCTGATAAGCATCCAGTCAAGGAAGGGCCCTGCTGTCATAAGGCTCACACAGAGGAGGTGAGACACGATATACAGCTGTTTAAGATAACAATGATTTTGTTTAAAGCTATCATACCAGCCCTTCTTCTGGAAAACATTGAGGACAATAACTTTCAGCAGAGGAACAGTAGGCCAGGGACTGGATAGGAGGTAAGGTTAGGGTGAGGGGCCATGCCCATAGTTGGCACAAAAATTTGGGAAGGGACCATCTATTTGGAGTAATCTGCAGGCTGCTTCCCACCTCTCTCATCCATTGCCTTCAAGCTCAAAGGCTGCTGTAAAGTGCTACCACAGATGCTTCAATGGAGGCTTTATAGCAAGGCATGAGATTTCTTATCTCATATAGACTTAGCAGAAAACAATGTGATAAGATTAGAGCAGAGAAATAGACTTTACTTTCTTTCTCTACCAATAAAACAAAGGTTTATCTTAATTTCAGCCCCATATGCATGAGATTAGTATTCAGGCAAACAGTTCTCCTGAACTATATTATCTTGGTGCTGTTCAAAATCCCATAAACCAGAAAGTACTAGATATCATTCACCCCACAGAAAGCACAGTGGGGAATAAGCAAATAAAGTGGAAACAGATAAAGATCTGAGTATTGATCTCTGCTTGTGTTGCCTAATAGAGCGTAACTCCAAAGGAATATTGTAGTCATTGACGGAGAAGAAATCGAAATAATCTGGCTATCACTTTACATGTCTCTGTATTAGAAGGGTCACGTAGGCTAAAGAGTGCTAGGGATTTACCTGAAGTAACAGCAGATTTTCATGAGGTGTATAGATTTACAGCTACAGAAAGCACTTCAGTCCCCTTAGCAGTGACTTCAATTGGGCTAGCACAGCTTGTGGTTTTGTGAACTCGCAGCACCTCCCCCATGCTTTTCTGCCTATCTCAAATGTGTATTATCTCAGAGCTGCCAGCTATGGGGTGTCTCCCCGAAGGACTGAGTTGGCACCAGCATTTTCCTCCTTATTTTTAGTGTGAAATTATTACCAGAAGCCATGTGTGAAAGCTAGTATTTTTCTAATGTGACCATTTCCCTTTTTTCCAAAAGTTTGCTTGAAACATTTTGGGAAGACCACCTTCACTATGCAATTAATTCATGGTAGTTCCAGGATTTGCAGCTGTATCTGAGAAATAAGAATAGAAATGACATTTTCTGACTCTGCAGTCTTGGTCATCACTCTCATGGATAAAAAAGTTTTATTACAACTTTACTTCTGCTCAGATCACAGAACCTGTGGTTATCGGAAAGCAAAACTGATTCCATCTGGCTCATACATTATCAACAGTTGTTAACAGAGCTTCAGTTACAAGGACAGATTGCTGAGGCAGAAATGAAGACCTTGAGGACAAATGCAGTTTCATACCTGTAATTTAGAATGCAGTTTGACTCACAAAATCTTTGCAATGTGCAATAAAGGGGAGCCTTGCCTGAATTTCAGATCAACTTTTAGTTGAAGTTTTCAGACCCAGCAGCTAGGAAAAAAATAGCTTTGTGCTTGCAAACTGAAAAAATTTTGATCTGAAAGCCCTCTGGACGCTTTGGATACACAGTAAGCATGATGCAGTTACTTTTCACTGTGCACGAACATCACCCTGATGGTCTACATTATTCATGCAAACAAGATGATGTAAATGCTGTCTCCTCCAGAGCCTCTTAGAAAGGAGGCTTCAGTTATGCCTAGGAAACCCTGCAGGCTCTCCTCTTGGATTTCATTTGCAAAGAAATGCTAAGCTGCTGCCTTGGCATTTGAGTGAGAACATATTCCTATAGTCACTTGTAGAAACCCTGCTGAAGGCACAGGAAATCTGAGTGGGTACAGAACACTGCCTACATATATTGGAGTATGTTTAACCTTTCAGCCACAGAGGCAGCCTGCATAGTAGAGATGAATGCCTTCTCAGCTCAAGAGGCTTTTGAGGAAAACTCACATGTTTAATAAACCAAAACATGTAACAGGAGTGCATGTCAGAAGGCATATGTCCTTGGTGTGCTACGAGCTGATCATACCGAATTCCTACATACTTATTAATCTGTAATTCACTTAGGTCATTGAAGTGACATCCCTATTCTGAAAACTGTACTGTGTGGTGGCAGGGAAGATGGGGATGGATATGGAACAGACAGGCAAAGATTAACGGTGATTAAGTTGGAAGGCAGAAATAAATTCCAATTCCAAATACCAAATCTCAGGCAAAGTTCTTAATCAGGAAAATACTTCTTTCCTGTCCTTTAGCTTTTTTTTTCTTTCTTTCTTTTTTTTCTTTTAATTCATAAGGGTTTGTTGCTTGGTTGTTTGGTTGTTTCTTTGTACCAATGGCAACACTATAATCCTGCCACTGTCTGTAGACCTTAGCAGCCCTATAATCCCTAAAACAGCTTCATACCAAGAAATGTAGTCATGGTACTCTCTTAGTATTTTCCTGAATAGGAGAAAGCAGTGGGCTGTAAATATGAAGTGATTACTGAAAAAATATTAGTGTTACTGTCTGATCAGGGACCTGAGGAACCACTACCAAAAATTTAACTGTAAATTTCTGCTTAGATTCCATTGTTTTAACTTGCCTTAGGTATTGGAATTTATTCCTGCATTAACGTTTTTTCTGCTTCTGGCTCTATAGAACACCCTGTTGCTCCAGTCGCTCTTTTTTTCACTTCATGCAGTCAATATGTACTGCAAGCAAGTGAAGTCTATTTTTTTTCCTAAACTGATATTGAAACATAGGTTATGGAATAACCAATTTTCAAATTGTATTTCATACACCATTGACTAGAAATTCTCATGGCTTCATTGCAATCCAGATCTCTTTTATTAAAAGGCATTCTCTCAGTCCCAGTGTGAGATCTTTCTGTATTATGAGTTATTATGCACTAAATATGTGTGCTAAAACAAATGAAACTAACTTCCCTTGAGTATTTTTATAGCCTACAGTCAGTTAAATCTGGGGAGAAGGTAGAGAACCTGGATTAATGTACTGTTCTGTTTTGACTGAAATAAATAATTCATGTATTCCTCTTCAAAACAAAAATATTTATCCTTCAAGACTGGCTGGAAAGGATTGTTTTTAATGAAGCTGCTAGTTTTTTTCTAGTTTCCCTTTAAAAAGGTAATGATTGGATTTTTGCAACATTTATTTATGTTTTGTAAAGTGATGATAAACTTTTGTTCCTTACAGTGTAGTGAGATTTCTGTATCTAATCAAAGCCCCTAAGGTGTTATGGGCATTAAATTTGTGTTAATGAGGTGTTCATGAATGCAAGGAAGAACAATAGCCTGTCACTTCTTCATGAACAGATCTGACAATTTTGCTGTGCTTGGGGTATGAGACAAAAAAGCTGTAGAGATGTTGTCATTAGTAAGATTTATAGTTGCAAAGGCTCTGGTGACATAGGCCTATTGGGATTACAATTAGATGTAAAAGATCATCCAAAGAGTACAATTGCAGACAATTTATCTAATCAAATGTGTGTAAGTGACACTTTTCAGAGAAAAGAAATTTCGTTCTCCTGCGGTGTCATTTTCATGTAGTGCTATTGGTCTAGGTGATTCTTCCGTAAACACAAACATATTTTTTTCACCTTTAGCCTACAAATAAAATGTCTATGTACATGTTAAGTGTGTGAGGATTAGTTTGTGCTGTCACTTCTTTTTCAAGATGGTTTAGTCTCATGCTTGCCTGGAGTCCTTGACCAAATAAGAGTTCATGTTGCACAAAATGCTTTTTAAGAGCAGTACTGCTTTTGTTCATAAGGGATGCTTTATGACTAAATTTATGTATTATAACACGCTGAGTAACAGTTCACTTCCCTGAGACCCTTAGGAAATACACTTTACAGCCTAGATGTAGTCCAGTCTGAGCATCTGATTGTCACTGAATATAGAATATTGGAATAGTTATTGTAATCCAAGAAGATTAATTGCTTCTGTGAGTAAACATCTAAAAGAACTAAGCTCATGTTAGAAAAAAATCATGAGGATTATCTTCTTTATGCTTCAGGGCATAGACTAAGCTTTTTGGGGAAAAATATAATTCAGTGACATAGTGTTTCATAATTGATCTCATTTTGTGTAGTTTATTTTTTTCTCTGGAAACACTCAGCAACGGCTTATACTGAAAGCAACAATCTGTTTAAATTCTTGGTTTATTCTGATGCATTTATGTTTTTATATGAAATCCATCTAAGAGGACAACTTTTCATCATGTTGACATAGCACAAAGACTGATTTTGTGTCCTCTTGTATAATACATTTTCTTCACTGCATGTATATCTGAAAGCTATGGATTTACAAAACTTGTTTTTGAAATGTTTTTTAAAATAAATAGTTTGATTGATTTATGTTCTTTTTAGATGAAAGTAGAAGGGAAAAATTGCAGGCATTCTCTACCAAAATCCAAAGACGGTGTAGTAAGTGACAGGTAACCAGAAAGCATAACACTAGAACTCAATGTAATTAAGTTCTAATCATACCAAGTAAAGTTTTTATGTGTCTCATTCTTATTATCTTTTGTAGTAAAGAAGGAATGAGCAGGCACTGAAGACATTTCTGAGTATATACTGCAATCTATGTTAAATGAGACACCAGACTCCTTTTGCATTTTTAAACCAAGAAACTGCAAAAAATTAATTCACATTCCATTCTACTCCACTCAAAACTGAGAAAATGAAGACCTGCAAGTCTGTTTTCTCACATAAGAATAAAATTTTGGGCAGAAAGTATATATCCTTTAGTCAAAGCATTGTATAAGACTGCGTACAAAACTGCATCCCTTGAGGGTATAGATTACTCATAATGAAGAAGTCTCTTGAGGCATCTACATGGCATTTTAGTCTTTGAGAGCTTAAAGTTATCTTAGTTGATCACATTTGCACTCATTTTCTGTCATTCATCTCCTTTGAGTTGCTTTATAGTTCCTCCCATCTTTTTCTTAGACCTGTTTTTCCCAAAAGTTATGCCAATAACTTTTGATTTTTTGTGTGGGTACCCATGCTAGTCCATAAGTGTCTTCTTTTTCAGTTCCGTTTCTCTTTAAAACCTCTTTCCAATTTGCATAAGTTGTGAATAAAACCATTTGGCTTTATTTTTGAAAAACTACCTATAAAATGTCATACTGCTATATCTATTTGGCCTACATTCCCCTCCTAGTAGTTCTGGTTTATACAAACTTGCCAAAATAAGAAAAATATTGGAAATAATTTCTTCATATTTCAGAATTACAGTCATACCTGTAACTCTGTAGACTCCACAGACAATGAGGGTAACTTTTTGTTCTCATCTGCCATTACCTATTTAAATGTTCGGAGACAAAATGATTCTTTTTTAACACTAACTGTGCAGTGGTTGTCTTGAGGGTTTCTTTGTAGACAGTGGAGAAAGGCCAGGCACTTCCAGCAGGACGTATATCCCCTTTATTTACTGATTAAATGAATCACTCTTGGCAACAGACCTACATTCCCCTTTCTAAATTATAGAGGGACCATTAGTGTCAACCGTGCCTACGTTTTAGATTACAAAAGTGAGATGAGAGGAATTTCAGAGTCTATATATTTCTTAAGGCACTCATCAGGCATTACTGAATACATCTTGTTTATCTTAGGGTTATCACTGCTTCAAGACTGTAATTTTAAGCCAGGGGTTTGGATTGCCTAAAAGCAAAGTGAATGCAGCTAAAATTGTTCCCTTAAGGTATAACCTGCCCTCAGTGGGGAAATGCATGAAAATCACAGACAACATAAGCTAATAGAGATCCT
Organism: Pyrocephalus nanus; assembly: GCA_038380795.1. Taxonomy (NCBI): domain Eukaryota; kingdom Metazoa; phylum Chordata; class Aves; order Passeriformes; family Tyrannidae; genus Pyrocephalus; species Pyrocephalus nanus. Next base: position 50,590,158 of record CM076260.1, read on the forward strand.
AGTATTTAATCTCAAAATCTAACTTGGATATCTTGCTTTTATTCCCTGTGCAGTAACATCCTTTTGAAAAATGACTTTTTATTATGTTCAAGTACCTCTTTTGATCATAGTGATAGTGACCACCAATCTAAATATATCTTTTTTATCTTCATTATTTTATGTTTCATGTTGTAACATATAGTACTTAAGAGTGTTACAGGGAAGTGATGGGAAAGGGTTTCTTCCCCATTTTCTGGCACCCTCTCCTTTCATTCTGTTCTTAAGTCTATGTTTCTGTTGCCTGTATTTTGCCTGTTATCATGGTCAGCTATATCCTAAATCTCTACTGAACTCCCTGTCACCCTAGGAGTTTCTCAGTGTAAAGGTCTATTTGCAGGGTAGGAAGTCTAGGGCTCATACTGCTGGGTTTTGTTTGATTTATAAGGCGAAACATGAACCCACTGTTATTAAATGTGACAGGGCCTGACAAAGCCTTAATCAGTTTCTCCTCATCTTTTTCCATGGTGATCTTTGGAAGAGAAAAAAATTAATTGAAAACTATGGTCATAAAACGCACAGAAAGTGACAAGATGAAATATAGTCATACATTAAATTTGTTTTAATTCCTGTTCTTATGTGTAGGAATTATCAAACTTCAGGTCAACAGTGGTCTATGAGCATTATTTCCACTGCATGAGTGAAAAATAATATCAAAGTGATGGTGTTTAAATGTTCTGCTTTATGAAATATAGCCCTTTTGATAATTCAGTAAGTAATATACCCACATAAAAATGTTATGCTCTGTAATACAGTTCTTCATCTGACCATATGAAACAAAATGTTTGAATCTGGTAATAGATATTTTCTGTAAAGAAAGTTACCAATAGGTTCCAGCCTGACTACACTGATTAGCCGCAACTGAGAATTGTGGCAGGTAGGATTATTTTTAATATAAAAATATATGTAAGGGACACAGGCAGTATATTTTCAAAGTGTGCAGTAGTGAGGCCCAGTGATAAAACATCATCCTATGTAAAGTTTGTATGAGAGTCAGCAGAGGCTGATTTTTGTCATCTTTGGCCACCACACTGTGCTTCCTGAGACACTGACTCATGAACTCATATGCTTTCCTTCCAGGGGGGCACTCAGTAATCCCTATCTGTCTGTCTCTCAGAGGAAGCTTGTAGCTCTTTGAAAAAGTTTCTGACTTTCTTGAGCTGTCTTTTGTACACAAATCTGTTCCAGACACAGGTACAAGTTGTTCTTTTTCTGTCTGGAGTATCCTCCTTTATGCTCTCCCATTGATTGTTGGTTACAATTCCTTCTTGGAGTACCTGAGTTGTAGAGAGTGAATGGTATGAGGAGCTGATCTTACTGTTTCAACAGCATTTGGTTGTGCATATGTACATATAAATGGGATGTTATATGTATGTGTTTAATGCTATTTGTCATTCTACATTTGATTGTGCCTCTCTGCCCACAAATTCTTCCCTGCCAGGTTTATTGGTACACTCCTGGAGCAGCTTCCAGCACCTTTGGTAAGACAAGACCATTAACAGTGCTATGGTTGGGATGTTTGATGCAATCCTGAACCTCAATAATGAATTGAATTGCATGAAATCTGCTTAAAATAGACAGCAACATTTGTCACAGGAAGGAACAATTTTAATAGTGGTATTAACCCACTTTTGCCTAGTGCTCCAAACTTATCTGGGCCAGGAGATCATCATGTAGGTGAGATACCCAGCAGGAGTTAAATTCCGGAACAAATTGATGCTTGGCTTGAGTTAGGTTATATTTCAGGAGCTACAATTTAATTTTCTTCTGAGCCTCTGCTAGACCTGTGGCACTAAGGCAAAGCAGTGATATAGGTGGAGAAATACAAGCGATATTGGTGTCTTGGGGCATGGCAGTCTAATCGACACCTAGGGTGATCTGTAAAATTCTCTTGAGGTTTTGTCACTCGAAAGTAATGTAAACCATTTCGAAACCAAGCCTCCCAATTCTTTTGTGCTTATCACGGGTCTTTATTTTTTATGCTTACCTTCCGTCATTTCACTCAGTAATCGACCTCTTCTTCTCCTGGAAATGTTTCAGTGCTGCTCATTGAACAGTATGAGAACTGAAAATAAGCATATGTAATACAAACTTTTAAAGATTTCAGTCTTTGTTGTCTTTGCTTATATGAAGCTAACAAGTTTTTACAAAAAAAATTCCAATTCTTTTTTTTTTTTTCCTTTTTTTTTTTTAAGTGCAGTGTGTCAGCAAGCATAGTCCACTTCAGTATTGGATGTATTTTAATCTCTCCCCCAGGTGTAACTCAGATAGTTAGTATCCTATGAGTGTTTCTGTCAGATTGTTTTAGCAGCAGTATCTCATCTGACTTCAAATTGGAAAGGCTCCTCCATGGAAATGTGAAAAGGCTGAAAGGCTGATGCTTAAAATAAAGAAGATAGAACAATCTTTCTGTAATAATTGCAGTGCCCATCAGTGCTGAGTGAATGAGAGCGGCATTACTAACAGCAGCAGTTAAGGTTTGCTCTCAGGACACAGTTCACGCCAGACAGCTGAGTGACTCTGCAGATGGATCATGCAAGGTTAGGCTGCTTGTTGGCTGCTTCTCCCTCCCTGCTCCCCCCCACCACCCCCCTGCCTCTTTTTTTTCATTATAGGGATAATCTCTTCCACAGCTCTCCAGAGAATAATTCAGTTAAACTTGTGCCATGCCTCAGGCAGAAAGGAGCTCCAGTAAAGCATGTGTATTGCATTGGTGGAATCAAGTAATTTCTCTTTTATGCCATAATAAAAGTTAGGCAACTGGACAGGAAATAGGCAAAGAAACTTTACTGTCAATTATGGCCATTTTCCCCAGCTTTAATTTTGGGTAAGGGGCTGGCTGATGTTTACAACTCAGCAATTAAAACATTTAAGTCTGTACTGACAACAGCTGCTGATTGTTACAGATGCAGCAGGAAGCTACCCTCTTCGGCTGCAATGCAGCAGGGAACTTGCTTATCTGTAGCTGGGCTATATTATAAAGCATCAGTGTTGGCTCTCTGATGTCCTTTGAAAAGTTTTTGGTTTCACTCTTTAGGGAAAACTATCACAGAGTTTTGTGTCTCTGGTTAGGCTTTTGTGTAAAGCCTAGCTGTGCAGAGAAAAGCTTAAGTCAGATAGAGCCTCAGTGACAGAATATGATGATGATGATTACGTCCAATTATTGGCCTTTTCTAAATATTAGCTTTAAAGGACTTAATAATAACAATAATAATGTCACTAGTTGAATTCAAAGACAAAACCCATGTCTGTGCACTTTCAAATGAAATAGAGTGAAACAACTAAGCTACTTCAGCAGTTACTTAAAGGAAAAACAAACTCTGAAATACTCAATTAGTTTTCAGGTAATAACTCAGACTTTCTCATGGTTTTGTTATGCTTTATCTATCCTCTATACACATACACTAATCAGTGGTAGAAGGAAAGTGAATGTCAGCTGGGAATTAGAGAGTGGTAAAGGACATGCAAATGATTTAAACTTCCTCTGCAATAACGATCTCATGTGTAAGGATTTCAGGATTCATGAGCTCAGGGAATGCATGGTCTGTGCTGTTCAGATAGACTTGGCAGGGTTGCTAATTGCTCTTAGCTCACCTGAGTTCCCACGGACCAATCAGTGAGACAAGCAAGTGCAGAGGAAAGAGCAGGAGCTGTGGATATTTCATTTAAACATGTAGCCACTAAGAAGAAAAAGTAGTGCTGCTCTTCTACATTAAATATTTTGTCCCTGGAAGAGGGAGATGTGGACCAATTCATTCCTCAGCCTGGCAGCGTTCATAGACATCTCTCAGGAGCATGACATGAATAATGGGTGTGGGATGGTCATGGGAGAGTTCCTCAAGAATTTAGTTCTTGTTAGAGGTTTCGTCTATTCGAGCGCAAAATAAAGCTCAACACGTGTCCGGATTTGTGCAGTCATGTTTGTAAGATGCATGATGCAAGAGAGAACAAGTATGGGGATCATGGCTCAGCTCAGTGCCAAGGGTTCTGAGAGAGGTGACAGGAGTAAGTGCAGGTTTTGCTCCCTCTGTTGCTTCATACTTTACTGGTGACTAGTGCATGGGCTGACCTTGGGCATGATGTACATGTGCACAGCACTGCTGTAAAGAGCGAGGCAGCGATCATGTGTGACAGGAACAGATGGCTAAGAGCAGAAGGCTGGCCCCGAGCAGAGATGCTCTGTCCCTCGGGGCGTGTCCCTCCAGCACCATGGCATGACCAGCTCGATAGGGGTGTGAGCACAACAAACGGCCATGGTGGCCAGTGGGGTGCTCGTGGAGAGACTCACCCTGAGTCTCAGTCCTCCAAATGATTTCTTGTATCACAAGATCTTTTGAAACTCTTTGTATCAGCAATTGTATTTTAATAAGGAAACTGTCCCTTGAACTATGTGTCCTTTCTCTTCCCAGCCATGTAGATCATGCCTCTTTGGATTAACACAGCTTTCTTTGACAGGTTGTAATAATTGCTTATATGGAAAACAAAAATGAGGAAGACAAGAGACATGTGATCTATGCTCACATATTTGTGTGCCTACAGATATGGCCCAATATTCAGGATTTTAGTCCTCTGATTTAATGAGCATAACTTTTAAGAGCACTGTTAATACTTGGATGTATGCTAGCAACAGTACAGTTTCAGCTGATCACATTTATGATCACATGTTATGTAATGAAATTTCCTCTACTTCTAAAGACATTATTATCTGCATCAGCATTAAGGATGTGTAACATCCTTAAACTTGTAATGTTTGTTGTCCAGGGGCTCCAGCCGAGACTGGGCTCCCACTGTGATAAGTGCTGTATAAACATGCACAATTTAAGGAAAGATGTGACCTGGAAAGAGACACAAAGGAGAAAACAAAATAAATTTGTTTTGATATAAGACACATCTCCACTGTTTAACTGTTGTCATAAGTTGGTAGATGGCCTATTTGTATGTCAAGCTGTCATTAATTATCTGACTTCTTTTTATAGGCAAAACAGCAAGCATGGATTCTGAGCAATGATTTGGATTAAAAAAGGAGATATGTGTATATATTCATTAGGGAATTCAGCACTGAAGTTGCTTCTGGGCAGGAAGGTCAGAATCTTCTAGGGCATCTGGGACGTGATCTGCTGGTAGAACAGGAAAATAAAGGAGAAGCATGACAAAACGTAAGAGTCAGACATCCACTGGAGATACTGGTTTGATTTATTGAAACAATGGGACTCAGGGGAAGATTTAAGGGAAAAATTCCAGTGTGCTGGAATTAGAATCATAGAATGGTTTAGATTCAGTTACCCAGTCCAACCTCTCTACAACATGGAGGGACACCTTCAACTGGATCAGGTTGTTCAGAGCTCTGTCCAATCTCACCTTGAATGTTTCCAGGCATGAAGCACCTATCACCTCAATTGTCAAGATGGGTAAGAAAAATTACTTTGAAATATGATGTTTTCACTTGGTTGGAGAGGTGTTGCGTAACACATACAGATTGCTTCCAAAGGAGTGAATAAGAAAGAAGGGCTCACAAGTCTGCTGTCACTGTGTTACTCAGTGCATGTCTGGTGAAAGTGAAGACCCAGTGATGCATCCTGCAGCAGCATCAGTGAGAGCAATAGGGAGCGTTGTGCTGAATTTTTTAGCAGTGTCAGATAATATGGAGAGAACTGAGTTTTTTGTTTTGTCTGCTCATAGATGGTGATGAGACATCCAAGGGAAAGTGTGCATTAGGTAGGGAGATAAAAAATGGCAAAACCCAGCAATGATAAGAAACACAGCCACTGCAATGGTTGAGAGCTCCTATTGAAAGGAAAATCTAAAATCACTGGGAGCTCAGTTGCAGATAAGGCCACCAGATTATTGATACTCTTAAAGATTAATTTTCATTTTTTTTCTACTAGTCTAAGCACAGACTAGCTAATTAAGTCTTGGATGTTATTTTGTTACTTGATTTCAAAACTTTTAAGTGCTTTATGTAGTTATTTTGGATATGAAAGTGCTTGCAGATCCATATCAACTAAAAGAAGAGACTGAAAAGTTTAGTGCACAATTTGGACAGTTTTTGCCAGACTTCTTGTCACTACAATAACTGTATTATCACAAAAAGACAGTGGTTGTTTTGTCAGGGTGACTTGATTTTTAATGTTAACATACCCTGCTAATTTCACTGTTTTCTGCTAGCAACAGACTAGTAAATTTTTTTATTTTGTTCCATTTTTCCTTCTGGCTATACATCTCATAGGGTCTGCCAAAGTTTAGATGATCATGGTGTTAATAAGTGATTTCTTATTAATGGATGGGTTTTCTTTTCCATTTGTCTATTAATTTCATTTAATGAATTTGTTTTTGTGACTCATTTGTTCATTTTTCTCAGAGACAGGAACATTAATAAGGGGAGAAAATAAAATCAGCTCTTTGAGACAGAAATCTATGGAGTGTCTTTCAGAAAATGTTGGAGAGAGGCTGAGATACCAGCACACCAAGTCTCATCAGTTTCTGTTAGTTGTTTCAACTAAAGAAATGACTGAAAACCAGAATTTCTAACAGATGATACTCTTCTGTTCATTTTAACATTTAATAAGGACCATGAGTCTGAGATAGAAAAAGAAGATTTCTGCTGTAAAATCTACAATATTGCTGAAAAAAGAGTAGAGATAAAGGCAGCCACCAGTGATACAAGAGTTCTGTTATGCCTAAAGTACTAATTCTTCCTTTATCTGATCTGTGGCACCTAAAAGAATTGATAATTGGTGTTCTATATAGAAAATAACCTTTTCTGGAAAAAATTAGGAATAGTGTTTTCTGTTATTTTAGATGAAGAAGCAAAGAACACTTTTCTGACAGTGATTGTGTGTGGAGAGTCAACAGTATGTTAGAAATGCTAATAAAGAAAAATGTACAAATGTACTGGTATCAGTTCATACTGATATCAGTTACCTTTAGAACTTTAATATATGGAAATGGAGTTGAAAATATAACTGTTTGGCTTTTTTGGATGGTGGGGTTTTTTTTGTGGGTTTTTTTTTTTTTTTTTTTTTTTTTATATTATTTGAAGCATTACCTGAAATTTTCTACTGAGAATTAGGTTCTTAAGGAACTGCCTTCACTTTTTACAATGCTGAGATTTAACTCCTTTTCAGCCTTAGAGGTTAGTATAAAGGATTTATTTGGACTTTCAAAGACCTTTGACATAGTGTCTCACAAAGTTGTAAAAAGGCTACTCACCAAAGTGCCATTGTGGATCACAAATTAAAGACAAATGAAGATGAAAAGATTAATTTTTACAAGTTGTGATCAATTTTTTGTCCTGGATGTCTCTAAGGACAAACACAAAGTGGCCAAAAAGCATGTTTTTGTGAAAAGAGTAGTACAGAGAATACAAGTGATAGTGATGCATTATCTTTCATTGCTGGTCATACTGTGTTTGGCTTTGGTAGCCTCATTTTTAGAAATAGGAATTTTAGAAGGTAAGGAGGTGATAAGAGGTAGGAGATAAGCTTTATGAGAGAAGACTGTTTTTTATTCTTGTGGCTTAGACCTCTAAACCGAGTGAGAGATATTCTCTTCTTTCACTTTAGAAAAAAACAAACAATACGGTAGAAAAACTGTGCTACAAGCATACCCAGTAACTGATGTTACAGGGAGGATAAATTTGTAGCTCAAATGAAAATCCAGTGTAAGTCATCACTCAGTGAAATGAACAAAATCCTTGTCTTTACAAATATGTCTGTGATAGTAGTGTTATGAAGCTTTACTCTTGTATTTCCTCCTCAAGGAAGGGGCTCTTTCCAAACCTGATATTGCTGAAATATATTTCAAGGCAGGGTGAACTTTGAGACCTTGTTTTCAGAAGAGTCACGTAACCTGCTTTTAGCTGTAGGTTTTGTCCATCTGAGTGTCCATGCAGGGTTTTTTGTTTCTTTGAAGCAACTGGTATTGGCCACAGCTGGAGGTGAGATCAATGTTTCTCAAACTCAGCTGTGCTGTTTTTGAGCTCAGCAGGGTTGTGGATTAGGGAGCTTGTGGTGCCTTATGAGTCAATAGTCAGCAAGGGGTCAATTGTCCCTGGCTTGGCATCGTCTTAGCTCCTCCGGGACACAGGACCAACTGCAGTGGTTGGTTGTACATGTACTGAACAGCCAGCAATTGTAAAATGTATGCCAAGTCATGGAGGACATGGACAGCAGGGCTGACCTGGCCTTATAGTAGGATCAAAATGTGGGGAGTTGGACAGAGAACTAAAGAAAAGATTCATGGTGAGGAGGGAAGGTCAGAGAAAAAAGGGTAGACAGAATTAAATCTTGAGGGACAAGTTTTAGAGAAAGGAGAAAGAGAGCCACAGAACTCCTGGAATTAGCAGTCCTAAGGAAAGCAGAATAAGAAGGCAGAAGGACAGACAAGCAGAGCATCAGGCACTTCCGTGGTAAGCAATTCACTTTCAGTAAATCCATTGTTTGCTTAAACACTCTCTAATTTCCTGGCACTTGCTGGTTGAGTGCTTTGAACACATTTGTATAAGGTGTGGAACTGAAACATGACCTAAGCTGTTCAGATATACTTTAAAAATGTTTAAAGCACTCAGTTTGGTACTAATTGATTCATCAATAATTTGTGGCTCATGCTTAGCTCAGTAACAATCAGTAGTTCGAGGTCTAAATTTAAGATGAATTGTTCCTGAGACTACTTCATGAACCATTGTACCGTATTTTGTCTGTTATTCAAGAAGCCCCAAGTTCATTCTTTCCTAAACAAAGCCCTCAATGTCACAAGCCTGTTTTCGAAATTACATAGAAATGTCCTTTCTGCCAACCTGCATGGTGTGGCTTTCAGATACCTGTTTATCTTCTAGGTGTGAGTGAATCAAGTGAATAGCTGAATTGGTATGTGCTGAGAAGTATGTCTCACACAGCTTATGGTGCTCAAAACCCTCAGATTGCTGCATCGCAATCACCTTCTCAGCTGGCAAAGAAGGTAACAGTAGCAGTGTTTAATACCTATCAGGTCACAGAAGACAACTGGACTGTAATGCAGACTTGTATTGACAACTCAGTCATAATTCTGAAGGAGGGCTTCTTCCTGTTTAATGTGGTGCCTACAAGAACTTACGATGTATTTCTGATGTTGGCTGGTAGATATATCTGCAGAGGAAGACCTGTAGTTGAGGAGAGGGACAGACTTCCCAAAAGGCTGATGTGATAGCTGCTCAATGTCTTCTCTCCATTTCTTTAGCATGATGCTGAATCTTCCTATAAAAGACTGTAGAGCAAGAACCTTCCAGGCCATCACTGCAAATTAAAACTTTACTTGTGTAAAAATACAGGAGATTATTAGAATTGACAGAGACCATGGAAATATTTTTCCAGTCACATTAAACTTTGTATAATCCCTAATTCTCTGAGGAACAGCTTCATCTCTTTGGTTTGACTTTTTTTTATAGGGAAAAAACCCTGAAAGAAATAAATTTTACTGTTATAAAGCCCATAAAAATGCAGGCAGGTGTATTGACTCCTGTAGTTGGAATGGAGTGATAGCACAAGCTGGTATCCCCATGTGTGGAGAAACAAGGAGGGATATAAACTGACTGCCTCATTAAGCACAGCAAGTCCCTTGTGCTGCCTACAGCTCACAAGCAGTTAGTTCACTGCCATAGCAGTGCTAGGTCAATTTTAAAGCTAGCACGGATTGTTTGTGTTACAGGATCATAGCTCTGATTTTAGAGTAAGGCCTCTTCAAACTTCTAAGTCATGTGATTGCTTTTGGAAATTATTCTGTTTGCATTGATGCTGTCCTTTCATATGATCAACCTCATTTCAGAGTACTGGTTTTTGTGGCTTGATGACCTGTATCCCTTCGATTCAAATGTTTTCCTCATAAGTTCTATGCTGTATGTTGGTACTTTTTCTGTAATAAAATATGCCCTTTTCATTGTTTTCCTCACAGAAATAAAGAAAAACTTTGTATCATTTTACATTATAATAAAGCATGCAAAGAATTTGGAGTGTCTTCCGGTCTTGAGAACAATTGGTCAACAGGCTGATAAAGCACAGTCTGTTGCAGGTTGTTTGTCCCCATTGATGGGCGTTGGCATCACCAGAACTTTACTCATGAGAAACTTCATTTGTTTTCACCTGAGTGAGTTTTCATTTACGAATTTGTACATGAGGAATGTTTTCTGTTGACTGTTGCCTAGCGTGCCCTACATTGTTATTTCTCCCAGGGCATAAATGATGTGAGATGAAAGCCACCCATCACAATTTTAAATGACAAATAAGGAACAGTAAATAGTTTTCTGGCTGACCAGTAGGTTGGAATCTGTATTTGCATTTGTCAAAGAACTCACAGATAGATCTACAATAACCACAACCACTTTCAAATGGTTTGTGAACAAAACCGGTATTTCTTCATCAGATATCGTGTTCATGATGCATATATAAATCAACCCGCTCTAGTATTCTGAGGCAACTTATACTGATTGTTACAGTATATAAGAAGTTCTCACTGGTTTGAATTCCTTTTTGCTGCTCAAATCTGTGTGACAGATGACTGTTTATGTAGCTGGAGCTATATTCATAGTTGACTACAACATAATAAAGGGAGAAGCTTAAATAGAAATAATAGGCTAAATCTGAGTAAAAGTAAACCAATAATAAATATCTGCAAGTAATTCCCAACAGTAATTTCCGAAGGTTACAATAATTGCTCCAAGTGAAGTAGCTTGCATTGCTTGAATGAAACAGGGCAAGTAGTTAATAAGAAGCAAAACTGGAACAGCAGAAAAATAGACAAGATAGCCTGTTCTCATCTTTAGTAGAGGCAGTCTTAAGCATATATTGCTGGTGTAAACATCATATGCATTTTCTGATTTTGAATTACCTTTTCTGCCTAGGCATTGCTTTCTTCTTTAGGTAACTTAATCAAAATAAAAGGTTAGATATACAACGCAAGGAGGCAAAACGAAGTATATGCTAGAATTGTTCAAAGGAGTTATCTGTTATTATGCTATCAGATGGGAATAGTTTGTCAGGTTCTGTTCTGGTAAAAGTGGGTGATAACTTGCACATTGCATCACTGATTGTTTGCTGTCACAGCACATTTGTGAAATGCTGTTCTTTGAGCCAGCTATTTGAGTTATTATAGGAAAGAGTGAAACAATTTAGAGGACATTAGATACTGTAATAAGAAGGAACTCTTTGGAATACTTTTATGGGTCACTACAAGAATTATCCTTGCAAAAGGCAATGTGACTCCTTTTGGAAAAAAAAGTGTTTCTTCAAAGGTTAAAACTGTATTGACAGCTTCTATGATTCAATAAGATTTTTTTTCAAGATAAGGCCTCCATAATTTCAGATATTGCATGATTTCCTCTGGATAAATGAATGTCAGAAAATGGAAAAGGCTCATTTCTAAGCCTGAGTGGCAATTTTCTTATTATGCTGTCATATGGATAAAGTACTTGCCATTCTGAATTGTGCTGGCTCAGAAAAAAAATTTGGCCAAGATTAATGAAATCAACAAAAATAATGTTTGTTTCCCTGGACATTTTATTGACATTCTTAAATGGCCTGTCAGATCTCTTTCCTAAGATCATTAAATTTCTGATATGGTTTGATCTCTCATTTGAAGAGCCCAGACTGCTGGCTGTACCTTCTGAAGGACACCAGGGCCTACTCTTTCAGTAGCATTCATTTCAGAGGACGAACAGCACCGGACACATTAAAACATCTTAGAGAAGTCAGCAAACTCTATTCATAACTTCAGGAATTGTAGTAGATGTGGGTGCTCAGGCCGGGGCTCCGACCATGGATAGGCTGAAGATGTGTGAGAGGTTAGTCTGCCTTGGCAGCTGGATGCTGAATGCAGACATGACCCCACTGTGCTGCCCAGATGTGGAGAAGAATAGGAACTTATTCAGAAAGGATCAATATCTACTGGGTGACTTAAAAACAGTAAAGCCAAGAGGAATTAATTATCTAATTAAAAAGTGAATTGCCTTAATATCTGTTGGCTCTACAGGGACTTGAGGCAGGCCAGGGTCTTCCTAGCTTCAGAAACAAGGAGTAGCTGAGATTAAATCAGCCTAAACTATTTGCCTGGATTTCACTGTATTTCTTCTCTCTGCCATTGAAAGTAACATGGATTTTACCGCGAACCACATCCATCTCTACACCCTGAGTCTATTTTGAATGCATGTGGACTAAAGCTGAGAACATAATATCTATTGTAGATGGAGGGCAGGGGCATTGGAATGTAGGGCAGGGGGAGTGAGTAGTGAGGAGTGAGTAGGGAGTGAGGGTGTAGTGTCAAAGTGACTCTTGCTGGTGCTGCCAGAAATGTCAGGGCGGGCGTAAGGATAACAATATCAGAGCATTAACTTGTTAGAGGTCGAAATGTATTAGAATATTGATGTCCAATAAGCTGGTATGCAGTTGCATGTGCAAGTTTGCTATGTACCTGCAAATGCTTGTGGTAGTAGCTACGCAGACATGCATATAGCGAGCTCCCATGTTAGAGCCATGGCACAATGTGGTATGAACCTTTTAGAGTGCTGTACCAAAGCAGACCACGATCCAGTACAGCCAGGCATCTTCAGATGGAAAAGCAGATGTCCTGGTGTAACAGTATGGCTGATAGAAATGGCAGCATGGGATAAAAAAAAGAATCTAGTAATTTCTAGTTTCCCATTAACCCTGAATATAATGCAAAGCTGGTGCTTAGCTGCACAGAAAGAATTCTAAGTTTTGACAGGCTTTTTTTCTCACATTTCTTGTGACATGTAGGAAATTCTGAATCCTTTGTGCTTGAACTGGCCTAAGGGCTTCAGTGACAGTCCCATAAAGATGAAAGATACGTTTCTTATTAAAGAGGCTTTTTCTTTTTTCTTTTTTTTTAAACATTTTTGCAAAACAAATTTTTTTTCAAATTTTCTATGAAAGTTTAAAAGCATCTTTCCCTGTACTTTTATTATTTGCACTTTTTTGGAACATCTAAACTTTTTATTATCTACTGCAACTCCTCAGAGTTTGGCTAGCCTTCCAGAAGCAAATGTAAGTTCAGCAGCATCTTTATTATCAAAACAGAAGATTTAATTTTAAAAATGAAGTATGCAACTTAATTACTCTGATAGAACCATTTTGGGTTTTGCAGTAACTCAGAGGGATAAAAAAAGTTAAAACACTTCTAAGTGGTGCTTAAAAGAAGTCTAGGGGAAGCATGAGGAAGGATGGGGATTTCTACTAAGTTTCAATTTTATGTGAAGCCTGAATGTGTGCGTTAAAAAGCTGCTGCTTTAGAAAGATGAAAAAGCTCATTCTTTTCCATATTTGTGTTGCATTACTAAGACTGTCAGCCACAAGAAATGTGTGGTCATACATACATGCAGGACACATGCATGACACTTCTTTAAGGGGAGTAAGAGCATTCATGGCAGATATAAATGTCTGCTTTATGACAAATAGGTTGGAACCTCAAGATGGCCAGGTCATAAGACATTTATTTACAGAAGGCAGCAGAACTGTGGGCAAACCAAACTTTCAGCTTGTTTGAAATAGCCAGGCTATGTGTACACAAGGTTCCCTGGTGGAGTGGTGACCCTCTGTAATGTGAGGCAGAGCCTGAATTTAGTAAATAGAGGGTTGGAGCCTCATGTTTTGTGCCAGGCTTCCCAGTGAGTGCAATGAGACCACGTGATTGGTCTCCCTGCTTCTGGGATTGGCATCCCCTCCCACTTTATGCTGCTTTTCATAAAGATTTGTTGTACCAGCAGCTGAAAGATATGTGGAAAAGCTAGCTGTAGCACAAATGATGTAACAATCAAAGCCAGAATAGGCCGGTAAGACCCAATATTTAGTTAATCATGAACTACAGCCCATGTGAGTTTTGGTACTGTCAGACTTTATCACATGTTTGATGTGTTTTAGGAAGATAAGATCTGTAGTACTAGATCAGAGCAGAGTATACCCAGCTTGACATCCTGACTCCAAAACCAGCATGAAGAAGACGTGTAGGGAAGTTTATGAGAACAGAGAAAAATTCTTTTCCCTAGTATTGTCCCCATTTTCTTGAGCTCTGCAGGTCAGGATTTTTTTGAACCAGGGATTATCTTTGTGTATATCAGCTTCATTACATCTTCAATGATTTTTTTCTAATTATTTTCCCTATAGTTTTGAATTAAAAAGGCAATTATTCATTATTTCTGAATTTTTGAGGTGTGTTTCAGTTTCCTCAAAGCAAAATTTAAAGTTTAGAGCCTCATATTTTGTAAGTTTTGGCTGAAATTGTTAAACCAGTTTAACCTAGGTTAGGTTAAACTAAGATAGGCAAATAAGATAGGTTAAAATAAGATAGGTTAAAATAAGATAGGCAAATAATTTAGCTAGACTGTACTGGTGGGTTTTGTTGATGATGTTTGGTTTTTAATTTTTTGTTCCTTTCTTTTCTTTTTTTTTTTTTTTTTTTTTTTTTTTTTTTAATTGAGACCAGAAATACCTTATGGAAAGTTGCCTCTTCTGTGCATAAACAACAAGAAAAAGCATCAGTGCGTTGATTTATCCAGGTTCCCATGGTGCCTCTGCAGCAGTCTGCAGTGTCACCCATTCCTGTTTCTTCGTGGTGACTGGAGGCAGTAGTATTTATTTGAAAGGGAAACCGATAGAGAAAGAAATGTGTGGTTTGAAAAGGAACTAGGCAATGGTTAGAGTGGAAAATCTTGTCTTTCACTAAATGCATAGGACTGGTCCTTATTTCTGTCTAACTTGTCTGAAGAGTGAGAGCTTTCCCATATACTCCAAAATGAATGAAGTGGTTTGGTGGAACAAATGCACAAAAGTAAGCTGTTGGCCAAGAAAAACAGTGAGAAAATGTGAAAAAATAAAAATAATGGAAGCTTAACAGAGTAGCTTTTTTCTTGTCACATGATAATTACCTTGTAAGAAATGTGTATGTTCTTTCTTTTCCCATTCTTGGTGGGAAAAATAGGGAAGGATGAGGGCAGACTCAGGCACAGCTGCTGCTTTTCCTGAAGGCAGTCTGGTGCTGCTCCTGCTGACAGCAACTTCCAGTGTCACCTTCATGGCCTTCGCCTTTTTCTCCTGCTTTCCCTTTCCCTTCAGACAGCAATCCCCCATCCTCCCTGAGGGTTTGGGCATCTCATCTGAATTTGTAACCCTTTCCTGAGCCAAGACTGCAAAGATGTCTTGGAAGGTGGCAAGAGGTGGTGCTTCCCAAAGCAATGGGAAAACTGGCAGGTGGGGAGCTTACGGATCCATCTTAATCTTTTTGCAGGTGCCAAGCTCTTCTTCCTGCCCCATCCCTCCCTAGGCATCACTTTTGTCACTGTGTACTGTCATCAGTATCTGAAAATGTTTTATTTGATGCAATCCTTGATTAATGAAAAATTATGGAAGAAAATTTAAATGCATAAGAATTTTTTGAAGCGTTGAGGTGTTAATATGTTGAATGTAACTGAAGAGTTTCAGATAAGGACTTGTTGTTCAATTAAAAATCCCCCAACAATCTAGATTACTCAACACTGGATAAATTCTCAGGTTCCTTGTTTGGCTTCAAGGCCCAGGCATGTCTTAACTTCATATTAGATGAGGTGATTGTCTAGAAAGTTTCCTCTCCACATTCCTCTCTTTTCTTATCTTCTTTCCTTTCTTGCATCGTCTCACTTGTTGTTTTCAGACATAAAATTCAGTGTGCCCTGGATGGGAGCTCTTGCTCTCTGCAGGTAGTTGTCAGTTGTAGTGACTAGGGAAACAGAGCTGCTGGATGAGCTGGACATCAAAAGAAGTGCCTGGCTGCATTAAAAAAACAACTTCCTAAAAAACCCACCAAGGTTAATGAGTTTTCCTCTGGCAATTGCAAAGTCATTTTGCTCTCCTCTTCCCCCTCCTTCCAACTTGTGTCATTTTAATCAAGTTTCAATAAAATGCCGTTCTAAAATGTTAGACTGTGAGACTGATTATTCCTTGCATGTAGAACGTGAGAAAGGAGAAGGGAAGCTGATTTTTGCAATTTCTGCAGGAGACTATATCCACTTTGTCTTAATTCTCGACACAGAAGGTCACCAAGCAGAGAACTATCATTTGATAAGCAAAATAGGTACAATATTACCAATACTACTTGAAATGGGTAAGTGATTGGAAGCTAAACCACATCCATCTCCTAACCAGACTGGTCTCCATGATGAAGGAGAACAAGCCCTGTTTTGTACTAGTCTGGGTATAAATTTTATTATTACTTAAAATTTTTAAGTAGCAGAATGTCTTGTTGAGTACATTGATTAAAGCTGTTTTGCTACGTCAGTCAGTCTCTAAATATACTCAGACATCCTAGAAATCATACTTATACACTGCCTCTGCTACTTAGTTGTTTTTTTTCACTGCTTTAGCTCTCTATAAATCCTTATCCTGATTTAAAAATCATCCTATCATGCATTTGTAACAAATTTCTATTGATCTCTCTTTTGAGTAATTTCTTTCACAATGGCAAGGGTAATAATCATATTTATTTTGGCACATACAGCCTTCCTGCTGTGTAAACACACAGAGAGCTGGTTTTAGGAAGATCCTGTTTTTCCTGTGCAGGGAGGTGAAAAATATCAGGTCCTAACCAGTTGAAACACCATTACGAGTGAAGTAATTGACTGGGACAGAAGTTCTCCCTGTGAGGTGCAAGCATGCAGATCTGGCACAAAACACAGCACCCCCCCCCCCCCCCCAACCCCCCCCCCAACGAGAATGGCAGAACCCATCAGCAGTTTTGCCTCCTAAGTTTTCTTGCCCCAGTTCAGAAAAATGCTGTGAAAAGCCGTGACCCATGGTCTGGCAGCACAAACAGAGCCTCCGGACCCCCTAATGAGCAGATAACCTGACCGAGGGTTCCTCTTCAGAGCACCAGAATTTGGTTCAGGGCTGCCCAGTGACCTCGAGCAGCAGCCACCCTAGTCCCCTTGAATCTTAATTAACAGGGTTCGGGCCACAAGTGAGAGGTTGAGGAGATTAAGTTGCTAATGCAGCAAAACCCACGAGCTTTCACTTTGCGCAGTAGGGAAATGTATGTGCTGATGGCAAGACAATCCAGGTTTTAAAAACTGGGCAAGGAGCCAAAACAGTCCTGCCTTTAAAATTCAATCTCTGGCATTTTCTCTGTAGTTACATACAGCCTGTTTCACCTTTTCTATGTTACTCACCCTCCATGGAGCATGGGGATGGTAAACGACTGGTATTGTTGAGATGAGAAAAGTCAAGCAATAGCAGCTTAATTCCTTCTCTATCTACCTGACATTAATTTCTTATGCACCTACCTAAATGCTTTTTCATGCATACAGTCTATACAACAGAAATTTACAGTCTATTAAAGAAAATTTACAGTCTCTTAAAGAACAAAGGGAAACATCTTGGTGTAAATTTCCCATGCTGTTGTAGCAGCATATTTGTTTGCACAGATATACATCAGGAAAAAGAGTTTTTATTTTTTATACAGCATTATATAGTGTAATAAGAAACAACTTGAGTCAACCACTTATAATTTAATTAAAATCTTATGTTGCCAATTCATAATATCATATATATTTCTATCCAAGTGAAATAATTTCTTCATAAATTTTTCTTATGACATGTCAGTTTTTAACTTGTATTATTATTTACCAGCCTGCCTGCCTGACTTCCACCTTGGTTGCCAGTCACTACTATCTAGCATCTCTATTGCATCTCTACTGCCCTTGTGAATGGCATGCTGGCACTTTTTGTTTAGTCCCCCTCAGTATTGTCATCTTCCCTATGACCTTAAATAAATGGATTCTCCTGCTAAAAGCCTTCCAGCACCCTAACCAACTATTTGCTGGTTTTGTTACTACCACACATTTAGTTATGAACAGCCTTATTTCCTTCTCCACTATGACCAAGTCAAATCCTGCTGAAATGCCCAGTGCAGCAATAAGAATGGAGATGCTCGTTGTAAGCACTAGGGCAATAAAGTTGCTTTAAAATTTTCGATAATATTGAATTTCAAACCTCAGCAGAATGGCAACTTAATTAAAATTTGTTTGATAAGATTTAGTTTACTTTGGTTACTTCTTTCTAAAAATTTGAGCATTAGATCTTTGGAAGAAATCCTTCCTTTTATTTCAGCATATTTTGGAAACTGGCACCCTGAGGTGCAGAGTTCGATTTAGCTAGGAAAAGTGGTGATGTTTTAAGCTTAAATGGAAAGATAGGAAACTCCATGGTGCAATTTCCTATATAGTATTAGCAACAGGTAGGTAAAGAAAAACATTTTCATATGTGCTGTGCATTAACTCATCCTCTTGTGAGGCTAATGGACAGGTCAGTAAGACTTAAGTACTGGTTTCACTGAGTAGTTGTGAGTTTTTGACAAGATGTTTCAAAGCAGACACTGAAAAACCAAATATTTTGGTACGTGGTACCTTCTGGAACTAGAATTGGTTTTGGGCTTCCACAATTCCCCAACTCTTTGGCCTTCTTGCATATGATTCCTTGACTTTCAGTGACTGTTTTCTATACAGATGGGTACCTTAGTTGTTGTAAATGCTCTCAAGCTATTTTAAAGCTACTTTTGTTTGTAATCATATTTGATGAGTTTCTCTATATGTTTTCTTACTTTGTATATGTTAGATTGTAAATCATAGGTGAAAGATGACATAAATTATGAGACAGTATTTCTATCCCAGTCAAAAATTATCTGCAGCTGCTCATAGTAATTGGAAGAATTTACCCTATAAGAAAAGTCCGAGACGGGTGAATGACTGAGGACAGATAAAAGCATATCTATTTATGGTTTTTTCATATAAGATGATATGAGTGACATGTTATATTAGGCACAAATAGTTCTGAAAAATACTGTTTGGAGTTCTTTATCATTTAGTAGTAATAACACAATGTGTAGAGGTGATATTGCTGTGATAAAAAGGTGAAGGAACAAATTCTGCAAGCTCTTCTTAATAAAAAGGACCTACATATTTTATCCTCGTACTCATCCTGGTATCCAGCCAGAAGGAGGAAAAATATATCATTTGAGTCTTTGATTGAAAGTGAAGATAAAATAAACCAAAATATTTAGAAGTGATGGAAAAACATAAAGGACAAAATCTGAGTATATGGATTTGAAAGACCAGACCTCAAGAAAAACATCACTCTTCTTAGGATTTATATTCTGGATGAAGCTAGAAAAGTAATCGTTTTCTACCATTTCAAATGCAAAATGATAGAATTCCAGTGTAAGATCTGAATATGCATCAACTGCATTTTTACAGGTTTTCTTGTAAGCAGAGTAGGGTTTCCTGAGAAAGAAATTAAAAAGAATATATTTGATTGTACCAGGAGCATTTCTTAGTGTGTTTAATTGTCTGCTTTGGAGGTTTTTTTCTTGCATTTATTTCACACTCAGCAGGTTTAGGGAGCTGCTGTTTCACAAGCCTCACTTAGCTCCCTCTTTAACCCACCATCCTAAGTGTTTCTGAGGTAGACCAGTCCATCTGCAAGGTATACACTGACTTGCCATGCCTCTCTGAAAAAGCACAAGGAAACTCACAGCAGTCCCTAGTCACACTGATAGGGATGAAGCCAAAGTTAGATTTTGACTGCTGCTACTTCACATTATTCCTTCAGGTGAGACTGGGACAGCTGTCCTTCAGACAAGACTTGAGGTGTCTTTAAATTAGCATTAACAGCATCATTATGGCACTATAAAACTTAGTGCAGGCTGCTAAACCTGTTCAAGTGTATGTTAAGTTTCCCAGATGGGTTTTATAACCTGCGTTGAGAAACACAGAGCTATATCTCTGCTACTGGCAGTTATGAGAGAAAGTGATGTAGGTTATTCTGGTTATGCTGAATGGTAACTGCGTTACAGACATATCCTCAGGTCCCATAGGAAAGTGATGTCTTCTACCACAGATCCCTGGCTAGGGGGAGAAATATCTCTTTTCTCTACATGTCTTGGATAGGAAACTCTGTTTGAAAATATTCAATGAATTTCTCTGTTCCTCTAGGGAAGAGTGACTGGAAAGGAACTAGTTTTTAAGCTCTGTTCAGTCCATGGCTGCTGGTGCCGGGAGATGAAAATGTCTTAGCTCTGCCTTCAACAGAGTGAGCTCACACAGGCAGGCATATCATCTGTCAGCTTGCTTGGGCTTGTCAGTGCTGCTCCATAGTTTCTGTTACTTTTCAGGCAAACTCTGATTAATGTTATAAGAAAGGTTAGGTTGCTCTCAAGGAACTTCTCCATAATCTATGTTATTGTTGCTGATCATGTTAGCACAGAGAGCTGCAGACTGTGGCGTGCTCAGTGGTGAGATCCCATCGCTCAGGCACAGTGACTTGCAATTAGTTTCTGAGCAGGCCAGGTAAGACTTCTGGCCCTCGAGGGCTGTTTCTTTTCGACAGCAAAAAGTTATTTAGCAAATTAGTGCAATACATTGATTTTTTTTTTTTTCTCCCAGTGAGGTGTTAGGCATAAAATAAATGTCTTTCATTTCACCTATGTAGGATGGTCATTATGTCTCTAGATAAAAACAATATTAATAAAAAGAGACAGTTATTGCCAGCCCAACTGCCAAAAGCAAAAAGGGGTCAATATGGTCCTTTTTATATCACCATAGGCTTCTTTCTCAAGGGTGTCTGTACAAAGAAAAGCATAAATTTTCAAATTGTTTTTCTACTGCTTATTATGTATGATGTCATGCATTATAAGTGAAAGGCCACAGCATATCTGTGAACATCTAATGGTATAGTCTTTTAACCATGATTTTCTAGGTTATTGTCTCCTATACTGTGTATCTGAAATATGGCAACGTGTTAGTTTTCTCTCTTGTTTATCTTGGTTTATCTTCTACCAGCTGAGAGTAATATAAATGTTTTTCCTCTTGCACTTATGCTGTTAAGGATGCTAAAAAGCACTGTGTGGGGATTCTCACAGTAGTATGGGGAATTGCATTAACATAGGTGAGGTTGGATGGGGCTTTGAGCAACTTGGTCTAGGGGGAGCTATCCCTGCCCACAGCAGAGGGTTTGGAACTAGATGATCCTTTAAGATTCCTTCCAACACAAGCTATTCTATGATTTTGATTTTATGTATCAGTGTGATCTAAAGACAAAAGTAATTTCATTAAAATTGTCACTGTCTTCTTTCAAAGAACCACTTTCAAACAAAAGTGAAGTGCAACTTCTGAACTTCGGAGGTGGTCACTCCTCATGCGCAAAAACCCATAAGAGGTACGACATACTCACAATATATGCCAGTGGTGGCTTTCTCCTCTTTATATCCTGCTTTTCCAGTTTTGTCAAGCGTCCAGTATTATAAGTAATTCTGCTGCAGGAACAGAAAAGTGCTAGAAAGTAATGAAATACAGAGGGTTTCACTTTAGGTTACTGAACTGAGTATGTGTGATCTGGATAGTCACGATAGGTTATCAACTGATGAATATTTGTCTGCCTGTTTGAAAACAGGGAAGATATAGCACTGTTTCTCTGAGAAAAAAATGTTCCCACTTCAGAAACTTCATTTGGCATTTTGTGTGGAAATAAAGCAGTCATTTTAGATGATATCAGAAAAATATGCTACAGCACTGGCCTGGTGAAGCTGGAGGGTCTGAGCCAATGGAAAACTATGAGGAACCCCCGGCAGAAAAAGTCAGAGAGATTTACTTGTTTCCATTTGTTAGCATTAGCCAAAAGCTTTGCACAATGTATCATGTTGGGAGATGAGTGGAAATATCTCCAGGTGTCGTCACCTCATCCCATCCACCCCTCGGCAGGACTCTCTTTTTATGAGAAAATGTTCTTTGAATTCTGGTTTCACAGCTGCAGTGTACATTTTCATGTGGGTTGCCCTTTGTCAATAGGACAGCTGAGCGCTTTGGGTGTTTTACCAGAGAAAGTTAAAGTTTTCACAATAACTTCTGTCTCAAATTTCATTCTGCTTGTTCTTATTTTTCTGCAGATCTCCCAGGATCCTTGAGCAGAGTAGAGTTTCACGTAACACCTGACAGTTCTTGGCTTTAACAAAAGTTGCTATCATGGCAGAACTCAAGCCTTTTACCATACATAAGCAATGCTTCTAAATGCTTTTATTCAGTAGCATTTGACTGCTTTGATTTCCTTTCCTTCAGAAAATTGTACTACAAGGATTATTCCTCTACTGAGACTGGCTGTGCTGTGTCCACCACAGCAAATGATTTTGCCTTCAGTTGTTTTCTGCACACAGAGATCTAGTTATAAGTTGTGTATATAATGATTTATCAGTTTTCCTTCCATAACTTCTGAAATTATTTTTGTAAATGGTGACTCTCATGGGAGACTTAGAAAGAATGGCCATTCCTGTGTTATGCAGACCAGTCTATTGCATTGTGAAATGTCAGATATTCCGATCTCTGGCATATGTGTTGCAAAATCCACATGAAAGTTGTTAGGCTTTCTTCTTCTCTGTTCCTATGGGGAAACCGTTCTTGAATCTTAGCTCTTTAATGAACGAGAAACCTTAATTTGCCTTCCAATCTAAACCAGTTTCTGTCTAACTCATATTTTCTTCTTAGCAGCTGACCTTCTTCTTACGTGTCTCTTTTCATTTATCCCCTTAAGATAGCACTAAAATTTTTGTAAAAGACGGAAGTGATCTGTTGTACTCAGGAATAAAGACAGATATGAACACAGCTTTTCAGAGACTGAATCAAAACTATGGAAAGCACATTTCCCAGAATAGTATTCATGCTGTACTGGCCTGGAAATCTGGCATGAAATCTGCAGCTCAGAGGCTGGCCTGGGATTTCAGTTTCTTGTTTCATACTCCCTCCCTTAAAAGTTTAATTCGTCCAAGAATGAAATGCTTTTCTTGTTGTTGTTTCAGTTTAAACTCTTTTAGCAAAACTTGAAGGTTTCTAAAGCAAAAAATAAAAATTTTAGTGTTTTTGAAAACATCAAAACAAAGTATTCCATCATTTCAGGAACAATTATTTTAAAAGTTGCATGACACTTCATTTTTAATGGAGAGGTCATGCCTATAATTAGTTAATTTAGTACAAGTGATAGAATGCCCACCTGTGTTTAGAAATCTACCATAGCCAGAAGCTCCCTCTTCAGTGGGTGATGTCAGTGTGAGTCTGGAAGCTAACTGATTGTTATTTCACAAGGTTTTTGTATATACCCCACTATTACCTGCAAATGCTAAATTACCAGCTGAGAAATTCCACCTGCAGCAGCCATCTGTTTAGGTTATTTGTGTTATGTTTCTGTATATTTTACCTAGCAGAGAACTAAAGAAAATGCAAAATATTGAAAACTTTATTTTTTTTTTTTTTTTTTAGTAAACAACTCTTGGTATTTTTCTGGCACACGTGGACTTTCAGGCTGAAGGTATGAAAAGAGGTAAAGAAGCTAAATGCAGTGTAGCCCGCTCCAGGTTCTGTAGCAGAGCAAAAGTGTCTTGTGCCAGGGGAGATAGCTCTGTGCAAGCCTCTGTCAAAGTACCTTAGACCTCAGGGAATTTTATAGATGCATTTGAATAAAAGGATGACTTTGGAGCTTTGCTTCAGGAAATGACTTTGTAGTGCTTGCTGATATTTGACAATGTCCCATTTTTTCGTAACATATGTGGACTCCAATTTATTCTGGCAGAGTCCTAATGTGAAGAGTTATGCATGTTTGTAAGAAGGACATGGAATGTGGTGCTGAAATAATAATGTGAGAATTTCCTTTGTGTAAAAAAGAATTTGGTGTTTACAAAAAAAAAAAAAAAAAAAAGTAAGAAAGAAATTCAGTATCTCAAAAACAACAGAAATGTGGGAAGAAAAGGACTCTGGGAGCTTCATGTTTTCCTTTGGAAATGCTTGTTATTGCAAAGCCTATGTGTATAGAGACTAACATGACAATTAACCTTGCTTAGGTCAAGTGCAATCTGTCGGAGTGATGTGATCACTCCTGAGTACTTGACGGTAATTTGTTTCATTGGAATGTGCTGTACTGCAGGGGCACTGGGGAAACCTCGCTGTGATTGAAGACTCTCCAGCCCAGGATAGGCAAGACCTTGGCCCCTAGTGCAGTGCCAGGTACCTTGTTTCTACTCCCCGAACTGAAGAAAATAGGACTGAGTGCAATAAATGAGTAAGCATCAGACACGTGAGTAGATCCACTTCCCTGCTGCTAGAAGCCTGGCTTTTATATTATATAATACTTGTGACAGCAAGAAGAGCAAACTTACAAAAGAGGTATTTGTTAGGACTGGCACTTAGCACTGACTGAAAGGCGTATAGATAAAGATGCAGGATGGAAAACCTCTGATAAAACCCCCACTGAACAGTAGGAAGCATTTAACAATCACTGTGCTTAACTGCCCTATCATCATTTACATAGAGAGCTGTTCAAAAGAGAGGATAGAATTACAATGCAGAACCTGGCAAAATCCTGAAAGCTGCTTTTCTTTTAGCTTCCAAGCAGCAATGCATCTGGAATATACATTTCCACATTGTTCTTTATAATGCTTTGATTTTGAATTCACATATGGTACTTAATTTGCATTTTTCATACAGTCATTAACGTTTCGTGAACTTGAAAGGTCTAGAAAAGTATTCAAAGGCTTGGATACTTCCCAGAAATGAATTCATGCTGTACTGGCCTGGAAATCTGGCATGAAATCTGCAGCTCAGATGCTGACCTGGGATTTCAGTTCTTTCTTTGTGAGGTATTTTAATGACAGAAGTCTTCTTCTCAGGCTTGTCATATATTTTATGCAACTTCTTATCATTTAGCTGTTGATACCATTTTGATCACATTTCTAGCAGAGGCTAAATACAAGAGAATGTCAAGAACAGGGAGCTGCAGGAAACCAGAGATCAATGTACCTTGAAGGGAAGGCAGCAGATTTAGGACTTGAAACTACCCTGGGAAAAAAACAAGCTGCTCTCTTGATTCTTAATCTAAACCAGAAGCAGCAGGTCCTGTCCATAGTAAGGCTGACAGCAGGGTCCCATACACATGGAGGAACTGTAGTGGAGTTCAAAGACTTGCAAGAAAGAAGGAACAAAAGCTAAAATGTTCAAATAAAAGATGCTGGATTATTTTCAGAGGAATGCACAAGATCACTGGAATTTATTTTCTTACTGTGGGATTTGTTTTCAACTGGACAGCTTTCTTTTACTATGCAGAGTGCAACAACCTTGACTAGCCACAGGGAAGCTGCCTCTGCCAGGGAAAGACATTCAGCTTCTAGGAAGATGTGACTGGTTGTAAGCAAGCTTTATGGTGTGCATCTCTGAGAGATGTAATCTTAATTTTAAATACCAAAACAAACCACAAAAAAACCTAATTCTTTTCCTTCTCTTTTATAAAGCAATAAATTATTCCAGATGAGAGGACCACTGTGATAGCTGATGGGAGATGCAATAAGACTTCCTCCCTTCCTCCTATCGTACCTCCCATCCAGGGGCATTGAAGTGCAGAGAGTCTATTGTTCGGTTGCTTCCTTTTCCTTTTATCTGTGCAGCTGTGTTCTGCATCAAATACAGTCATGCTGCCAGAAGACTCTTCACAGTGGGGGTAGGTGATTTGTTAACTGCTTGTTTTGGAGTAAACTATTTGGTCATGCAAGTTAGTCAGTCTCACAAAAGAACAAAAGAAAGAAAGTAATTGGTAATTATTCCCTCTGCCATCCCTCCTCTCGACTTGAAAAAAGGGATACTTCCACAGCTGTGTTGCATACCTATTTAATCACTTACACCAGCTGATGAAATAAAAGCTCTTGTCCCTTGGCCCCTTGCAAATTATTCTTGTTAATTATTTTTTAATTATCCTTCCATCATTGCTCCTGGTCCCACTTTCATAGTTTCTACATCAGTGGGTGCAGACATGACAAATCTAAAAACTTACTGCGCAGAAGTCTCACTGTTGCTGTGCTGGCTTCAGAGGAGAAACGAGAGGTGGAGAGAGCCTCAAGGGATTCCAGGGTGGGTTTACCTCCCCTGCCGTGGCTCCTCTGCTTTACTGGGGGATGAGAATCCCTTTCCTTGTTGGCACACTCCTGTGCAGCCGCAAATCGACTCACGCGCATGGACACACTTGTGCGAGTGTGTACACCCACTCATTAATTAGCTCCAGTTTTACATTAGCGAGTTAATAACCGAGTGGTTTCAGGGTGGCTGACAGTATATTAATCAGAACCATGTTAAACAGATGGGTACATGGTATCTCTCCCTAAACCAGACAGGGAAATAAAAATCCCCAGTGTGGAAGATTGCAGACTGCAATGCTCCACGACTGGTTTCTAAGGCATAAAAGGGACGGATTAATTTTTGCTATAGGAAGAGTGACGTGGAGAAGTCTACATTTGGCTCTACTATATACCTGCAAGTTTATAGAATCTGTCTTCACAAAATATAGGTCCTGATGCAATTTCTCTGTTCCCCACACCTTCCCATTTTAAAAAATATCAACAGAACTTGCTGGAAGATAAAGAGGAAGCAGAAGTGAAACCCTAAATGTGGATTTATAATTGGGGGAAAAGGAAAGAAATGGGAAATAATAGGTGTCTTTTCCCAGGGGGTAGAGATATTAAAACCAATGTATTTTCAACATGTGTGACCAAAGCAAGTCATAAGAAATAATGAGGCACAGTATTTGCATCAGGGTACTTATTTATTCTCTGAATGGCATTTTTTCCCTCTAGGCAAATTGCTTACAAACATATGTTGTACTTTACTGATCTTCCTCAGTATTAGTTGGCAGGTACTTATGAAAGGAAGTTCAACCTCTGGTCTGCCTGCAGTGATTCACCACTGCAGTTTACCTGAGGACTGGGCTTGCTATGTGAGCCATACTTTTTGTGGAGTTTGATGGTTTTGCTGTTTGAAAAGAACTTCCACAATTTAGTTTATCTCCAGTTGCTTCAGAGAAGTTTCTGGCAGCTTCTCACAGAAGACACCCCTGTAGCCCTGCCTCCTGCAACTAAAACCTGGCCACAAAAACCCCATACAATTGTTCCACCAGTGCCTTTGGAGGCTATGAAACCATCACATCAGCTGTTTTAACCACAGGAGTAAAGTCACAGAAACATCTGTTTGAAGTGAGCAGAGCTGCTAATCATTACACAGCTCACATCTGTTGAAGGTCTGACTAACTTATGGTCCCAAAAAAGATCCTTTTCACAGTGTGATATGAGGTGGATTGGGTCACAGAAGTCACAGAATATTCTGAGTTGGAAGGGATCCCCAAGGATCACTGAGTCCAACTCTTAAGTGAATGGCCTGTATGAGGATCAAATGCATGACCTTGGTGTTATTAGCACCATGCTCTAACCAGTTTAGCTAATCTCAGGGTGCTGCAGCACTGTAATCCAGCATGACACTCATGTTTGCTGTATCCATGGTCATCTCAGGTTATTTTCCCTGTTAAAATCCTTCCATTAGTAAGGTTTTTCAATATTTAAATAGCTGATGCCCACATAAAATATGATGTATGGCCTAAAATTGATCTCAAAGTGCTTGTATGTAGATCTGTACTTAGATATGCCTTTTAAATGGATAAAAGATTTCTTAAATATTTGAAACGAGGCAGAGTTTACAACTGCTTCAGTTTTCTTGCTGCTATGAAGGATAGAGTTCCCTTTGTCTCTGTAAATTTGTCCTCTTAACAGCTCACATTTGTCAAAAAACGTAGTCATGGAGTAATTTCTTCAGGAAAATCCAAGGGGCCAGTCCAAACACTAAATAATACAATGAAGAGAAATTGGCATTTTAGATTTTCAGGTGGAGACCAGTTTGTAGATTCAAAGTTGAGCAGTCATGGCTAGTTTTTAGAAAGGAAAAGAGAACAGCGATTATGAAGAGTGGACAGGAGGCAATAAAAAGGTGAGGAGGTGAATACAAGACATGAGTAAGAGGAAAGCCTATTACTTAATTCTGAAATGGTGCAATAAACCAACCTCTCAGGTATTGGATGTAAAAAAGGGAGGTGGTAAGAGCACATGCAGTACATAAGAAACAGAAGAGTGAAATGTGTGATAATGCAGGTATGGAAGGAAAGACTGCAATTATAGATGACTTCACATTCTTAGGATTTTTGTTGCCTTTGTAATAACAGTTAATGAATGATATGTAGATGAGGGATTTAGTGAACAAATGTTTCTTGCATATCTACTATGGCAGCAATTCAACCTACCTCTGATTCAAAACCAGGTCCTATCTAGATTCATGATCAGAATATTTTAAATCCAATTAACTAACTCTGATCCTGCTGTAATTACTGTTGATATTCCTGTCTACTAAAGGATGTATACTATACCCAGAAACATGGCTCAATATAGACCTTAACCCTGTAGAAGAGAAATGAAATATGGAAACAACTGAATAATTTTGGAATTCATTATTTATTGTGAATGTACACAGCCAAATTTTTTCTTGGGATAAAGCCACTGCTGTCAGTTTAATTACATTGGGAGTAAATGTGACCCTCCTCAAGCCTTCTGTAAGGGTATAGTTTCTATTAAAGTTGTAACAGATCAATCATGAAAAGGTCTTGGCAGAAAAATCGGTAGGTAGGTAATAAAAAAGATAAAGGACACTGAAACAAATAGAATGACATGCTGTGGGATATTAGCTTTATGAAAACAACTTTGTCCAATAAGAAAAGTTAGGTACTGGTCTGAGACAGGAACAAGCAGAGAATGCCTGTCTCTACCAAAAATACTTGATGCTGTTTCAGAGTAAAAAATACTGTGGCAAATGTTTTCAGTAAGAAATGCTCCTTTACTATTAGAGTTGCTTAAACCAAATTAAACTGACATATTGATTATGCAAAATTTAAGGATTATCCATCCATCCATCAAAAAGGTGATGGCCAGACTTGCATTTAAAGTGCTGAGCTTGGGCAAACATAATGTGTTTCTGGGTCAGAGCTGCAGCACAGGCCAGTCAGTGCTGTGTGCTGTCTACAGCAGCCTCTACTTGCCCTACACCTGCAGTTGCACAGTGAGCACTGTTACACTCTGATTTGAATATGCTGAGTGCTGTGGAAATGCTAAATAAAGTCAAGATCAGCTGAACTGTATGAATTAATAGGTTAGAAAGCACTTATTCCGCAGGAATCTGTGTGTGCTCTTTGCTGTCTGTGGAAGAGCATGTTGTCCTTGTGATGCCACGCACTCTGTTTTGTTCTCACTGGGCTCTGTGGGTGGGTGGAAGGGAATACATGCCGTTTTCCTGGAGGAGAGCTAAGGGAATTTTTCTTACAGCCATACTCAGTTTGTTTGCAGCTGTGCTTGTCTGCAACTCACCACATTTATTTTGTCCTCTGCATCTCCCTGCTCCTTTCTCCTCTAGCTCCTTCTTTTTCTTCCCTCAGCTTCCCTTTCCCTCCACCACTGCCATCATTGTCATCCTCTTGCACTGCCTTCTTTTGCCTTGTCTATTGTACGGAAAGTTACTCAGTTGCTTTTGCACCTTTTTTCTTAGTTTTCCCACTGTATTAGACCACAGCAGTAGATGCTGAGCTTCCTCTTAGTCTTCAGTCTGTACTACTTCCTTCTTTTCCTACTCCTTCACTTCCCCTGACAAGCACTGCTCTTGATCTTTCCTCATTAGTCCTTTGGATCTGCTGTTACCAACAGTTCACCCAGCTCCTGCCAATCAGTTTTCCATCATAAATTTGGGTTGGGCCTCTCTCTCTCCACAGTGTATTGACTACTGTCATAACTAACCTCCAGACACCCGCAAGGTTGGATTTGCATTCCAAGTTTCATTCAAAGCTGTTTCTAAGTCATCAGAAGGGATGCATAATATAAATGAAGATCTATTTCTTTGTCTTCTACAGAATAACTTCTTTTTGAAGTTATGTATAGGTCTAATTTAAAATATATGTTTGCATTCAGTTAAAATATTAGTGTCCTTAATAACATGGATGAATTGAGGCTAAATACATGACAGAGCTCCTATTTTCACTAAAATCATGTGTTTGACTTTTAAGAAAAATTGAGAGCTTTGAACCAATGTCAACTTTGTAATCAGGTGCCCATTTTTGTGTTTGTTATCTGTCTTCTTTTGACTGAAATGCTTTGACTGTATTTGGCCTCTTGAACATTGTTTTTGTTTATAAAGGAAAAGGAAAGCTGTGTGACTTCTTGATAGAACCATAATTTACAAACCCCTGATCCTCCTAATATAGTAGAAGTGAGTAAAAGAGGGCAGTTTCCTTTCCTAGTAATCCAAGCCTTCCTTTTTATAAGTGTATCTCTGCCTGTCAGACCTCTTGCCACCCCTCTGTGTTTATGCATCTGGCATTTTAGGTTTTGGTAGCGTAATGACAGCTTCCACAAACAGCAGACAGTTCTCTCTATTTACAGTATGTCCACAGTGAATTCTGCCTAGCTCAGTTTATGACTTGTGTTACGTGAAGCTGGGATTAAGACTAGTAGTAACCAGTGCTTCCACTCACTTTGAGAAATTTATTTGCCTCTCACATTTTTGCCAAATAACAGCTAATTTTTCCAAGAACAGGAAAATATGATCCTTCCCCAAGTATAACAATTATGTGCCTTCAAAATATTTATTACATTACAAATGTGAAAGCTTTTTACCCAAACTGTAAAATTATATAATCATGGTAAATATGGTTAGAAGGGTCCTTGAGAGGTCCTATCCATTCTTGTGTTGAGACAGATTCAGTTATACTGAGAGACTTTCTCAGAGGCGTTTGCATACTCTGTTCTTAAAAGCATCCCAGTCAAGAGGGTCAATGACTTTCCTAAGTGCTCCTCTATGCTATTGTCTAATTATCCTTCTAATTGTAGATATTATTTTTACCCTTGTGTTTACCTAACATCCTATTGTCTTTGTTTAAACCTGTTACTGATTTTCCATTCACCAGCAAATACATTTATCTTTTAAATCTCTGGAAATTGTTACCATATGTTTTTTATTCCTCAACTCAATAAACTGAGCTTTAGCTTTTCCCATATTTCTTCAAGGGCCTATGCTCTCTACCTTTGATTTTTTACTTTTTTATCTGGTTGGGTTTTTTGTTTTTTTTGTGGGTTTTTTTGTTTGTTTGGTTTTTCCCCCTTCATTGCTGTTCTCTTTGGATGCTTTCTGATTAGTTTATTTCTTGAGGTTTGGCAGCCAAAAGTACACAATGATGTGTTGGTTGAGCTGTAACCCTTCTGAGGTGTGTGGAAGGTTTGCATGAAAGAAGCTCCATTTTACAAATAAGTGGCTTGACAGTGTAGTAAAATGATAATGTTGACTCTGGGCAGTTCCTGAACCTTTTAATTGTGTGGGTCTCTTTTGACAGTGTTTGTGTTTAGATGGAAATTCTCCATTTCATAATTATTCACCTGATAATTCTGTGTTAGAGGAACAGTTTGCAACTGTCTTTACTGAATTGTGTGCATTATATGTTTTTACTCCAATGAGTTTTAATGACCTAACATTTGAAAGTATTTATAGTTCCCCACTCCTCCGTTATTTTTCTGCCCAAGTATTCTGGCCAAAAGCACAGGATGAACTAAGCAGGAGGCTTGAAAGATTCTAAGTTTTATATAGAGTAGTCTATTAAATTACCAATGTAGAGTCATAATTTCCTTGGGATGACTTATACTTGTTACTGGAAAAAAAGCTTGGCTTGGGCAACTATTCAATTAGATGCAGCCCAAAATCTTATTCAGCACACTAAGGCACCTGGCCATTAGTCAGGGATGAATCATTGATGTACTGTGTGAACTGAGTTTCTTAATCTAACAGAAAGTCATCTTTCAGGTCTGTCCCTTGTCCAAATTCATCAGTCTTCACATGTAAGGAAGCAGAGCTCCCTTTCTGTGTTCCTCGTTTCTTCTCCTTTTAAATGGCATCAGAGTTACATCTTCTAGCAAGGTGCAACTGTAAGTACAGCAGCTTTCCTGGTGGGTGGCTCTCTTGGAAGGTTTGGTGATGTTGACCATTGCCACACAAACCACTCTTCACTACCTAGTAGATGCTATCATGCTCTTCAGAAACCTGCTGCTGCACACCAGCATCATCTGCCTGAGATCAGAATATGGCCTTTCACTTCTGTTTACTGGAAAGCTGCAATGTCATTTTGTTTTCTAGGACCAATTTGTATTGGTTATTTGTACAGCCCTACTGTTTTGAAGTGGAAAATTCCATTGGGGGGGGAGGGGGGAGGCTGTCAGTGGTGTAGAAAAATTAATAAAAGGCTTAGTTTCCGTATGATCAGTGGGAACGAATTTTATTATTTTCGCTATGGATTTTATACATGGCCCATTTGCTTTGTATTGGAGTATTTTCTGTTTGTATTTCAACTCCTGTTCTGGACGCAAAGCTTCTTGTACTTCCTATAGCGGTACCTACAGTTTTTGGAGAGAATTTTCAGTGATGACAGGTATATGTAAACATCTGTGGAGTCTTGGAATCTCAGTTGCTCTGTATTTTGCTTCCACAGTTTGGTTTTTTTATTAGCAAACCTAACAGACCTGTCAAAGTTCTGCAGACTGTTTACTAGAACTGATTTAGAAACCAACACAGTAAATCTTGATTTTTTACTTTCCTGTGTAAGTTGGTCATGTGTTTCAGCATTTTGTTCTTGAAGGCTAAAGGAACTGGTTATAAAGCAAAACCCATAAAAGCTTACTGTAACAACAAAAGAGCTTACCATGACAACATAAAGCAAACAAAGCAGGAAAACCTTGCTCCCTTTCAGGGGTTCAGTGCACATGCTGACACCTCAGTTACCAAACAGGGGTCATAATGAATTGAACTTATCTATTGCAAATCAGATACTGCTGATTTTCAGATTCTCTTTTCAGTGCCTACACAGCACTACTCTGTATGTGTATAGTGACCATATAATTTGTATCTTGAAATAGTACCTGTCTGATGGACAAGACTTTGTGTAATTATACAATACAATATTTTAAGATCAACAGTGACAGAGTCTAAGATGTTTCCCCTGAAGTAGCACCATTACTTTCACTGCTCAGGACAAGTAACATCAAGCACCTGGAGACAACTGTACATCTTTTCTAATAAATCAAAGGTTTGAATCTGGATTGGGGTAACATTTTGGCTTGAAGCCTTTTCATAGAAGATTTTTTCTTGCTGCTTAAAAAACGAGTCAGTAAAGATTTATTACAACTTCTCTGGAAAGATCTCACACTTGTGCAACTCGCCTCCTTAAAGAGATAGTCACAGGAATAATAGTGGTATTCTGCACAGGAGGTCTGGAAAATCATTGCCACTTTCTGAATTATTATCATGCATTGGATTTGAATGCATCTTTAGATACTAACTCCTTTACTGCCACATTACTTTTTATGTCAGAGGTCACCTCTAAGACTTCCAGTAAGCTAATGATTTTTTCTTAAATAAAATCTTTGGGGGGTTGGGTTTTATAGTTACTTTCCAAATTCAATTGCTCAAAGCAGTGTATTAATGTAAAGCAGAACTTTAGAAGGAGAAGATATAGGGCATAAAAAAGGAGGAGGCTATGAGAATTTTGTAAATATGAGATTGAAGGGCATCTTCTTGGGATGAACAGAATCATGTTCCTGGCACATGCAGCCTTAGTTGTTCCTGCCAGGCAGAGCTTGGTAAAAAGGGCAGAAAGAACCAGCTGCTCCCTCTTATGGGGCAGTGAGCAGATGCTCACTAACATTCAGCAGGTGCTCAATAACATTCTATGTTATTTGAGCAAGGTGCTTTAATGTACTGACAGACCTGATCTTTTCTTCCTTAGTTTTTTGCAAGGAACTCGTAAGTGGTTACTGGTGAGGAGAAGACCTGCATCTTCATTCTCTCTGGGCTATAGAAAGAGCATGAAGGCACTCCTCATTCATTTTTTGAATGCTTGCATTCCATTCACATCTTTAGGCTTTTTTTGAGGAAGGTTTATGGTATATAAAAGTTCTACAGGACAGTCTCAGTGCAGAGGGCAGTGCAGTGAATGCCTTTGGGTGAAATTCCAAGTAAAATAAATTTTTCTGTGATCCTCTTCCTCTCTGGGCACTTCTGCATTCGAACCTATTTGTCATGGATAGTTCATCCTGGATCTTTGTCGTTCTTAATTCTTACTTTGACCTTCTAATCTTTACTTGCATCTATTTTTATGACTGCATCTTTAGACTAAATAATTCAATCTTGCTTAAAGATTGAATCTTACTTTTAAATTTTTGTGGTAGATCTTTTATAGTTGGGGACAATGATG
Source organism: Pyrocephalus nanus (assembly GCA_038380795.1). Lineage (NCBI taxonomy): Eukaryota > Metazoa > Chordata > Aves > Passeriformes > Tyrannidae > Pyrocephalus > Pyrocephalus nanus. The sequence goes on from CM076260.1 coordinate 50,624,375, forward strand.
GCTTTATCATTATGAATTACAGTGATATAACTAAGTAGTGACGCATTGGTACACCAGAAATATGCTTTTAAACTCAGTAGTACTCTCTTCCCTTTTATTTTCTTTTGTGTAGTCTTTATTCTTAGGGTTCTGGCTTCCTCACAGAATTATTTCTGCTCTCCAGTCATGCCTTGCTCCTTGCCATATACAACATCTGGGTGAAACCTCTGATGACTGGAAGCCATTCATAGGGATTCTAGCTGGGATATTCACAGAGGAATGGCTGCAGGTGATTTGCATCTCCTGTCTGTTCTCCAGCTCAATATGGGCAAGCGATGTCATGCTCTGCTACACAGCCAAGAGACAAGTGCAGGAGCTGGTGAGGAACTGGGAGGGACATGGAGCTGGGGCTGGTGGGAGTCCCAGAACTTTATTTTAAAAGAGCATTCAACAGAGGCTTGTGTCAGGATAGCTAGGGCACCAGCATCTCCCTTGCAAACTGGGAAATGGGAAGGGCTAGTGCCCATAATAACCAAGAGGAGAAAGTTGGATCTTAAGATGGTTGTAAGATTTTCTTAGCTATTAATGAAATGCATTAGGATAGTGTTGCTTAAGTGGCAGTTTGAGTTTATAGAATTTATTTTTATTCTAAATGTTGTTAGTTCTTGTGCTCTCTTCTTTTTTTCTGTAGTATGCCTGTCTATGTAATATGTATTTACAAACTGTGTTTATGCTTAACAGGCTTTTCTGGAGGAAATAAGGATGACATATAGTGACAAGGATGACTTTGTGACAAGAAGTCACAAAGTATTCACAGCCAGCCTTAAATGTGCAGAACACTGGGACTGGTGCATAATTATGGTCACCTTCAAATCTGTTGCTTGAAAGATATAAAATAAGGAAAGAGCATCTTGAGCAAGCCATACGATCTGTCATGCCAACATGACTCAGAGCTGAGATGCTAAGCGAGGTGGGGAGGGGAAAAGGCTTTCTCAAGTAGAAGATGTGTTGCAGCCTTATAAGTATGCACTTGTCTCTTTCTAACTTACCTCCTACTCACCCTGTGCTGCCAGCCATGGAGTTTGACTTGCAGGCAGTGTTGGCAGCTTCTTTTTCCTGGAGATGGTCTTGTGTGAACAGACAGACTCTGACTAAGATACCTGCCCCCACAGAGAGCTCACCTGGAAATGAGGGGTCTGTGTTCCTCCAGATTGTTCCTAAGGAGTGTGCAATTCTCCCTAAGGGGGATGACAGTGGTCAATGAACGTATGGGTTGCGGAGAAGAAAAAAACCTCATCTGTACCACCAGCTGTCCTCTAGACACACATCTGTGAAAGATATCTGGGTGTGTTCTACTTCCTAATAGCTGCGAGATGGCGTTTTCTTTACTGCATTTATTCTTCCAAAAGTCTTTTGGAATTGTAGTGCCTTGCATTCCCAAGGGATGAAAAAAAAAAAAAAAAACCAAAAAACAAGCCATGTCTGTGTAGCAGAGTGCAATATTTTATAGGAAGAAACACACCCAGCACTGATATGTCTTTGCCTTGCATCCATACAGGAGGGCTATTGAGATTGAAAGTGACTTTTATTGGTGCCTTCTGTGTGTGTGGCTCTTTCCAACAGTGCCAGTAGATGTTTCCAGGGGTCATGGCTCTGCAAAGCTTCCTATTATGGATGTTGACAATCTCTTGAGTCCTCTGAACTAAAGGAGTTTAAATTAGCATTGATGTGTGCTGTTTCTGCATTTTTCAAATAAGTTCCCACTAATTAATATGATCACTCTATTGTTCTCTCTTTTTTGTACCTATCTGCAATGTTTTGCCACCCACTGGTGCACTGGAAAAAATTAGCTGTCAATATATTTTTCTACATTTATCTATTCATATAGTTAAAACAAAACTTTAACTATAGCTGTTGACATTTGACTGTAGCACACTCAGCATTGGCAGAAATGATATCCAGCCAAGTAAATAATGTTTTACTTTTTACAGATGGAGTTTACAAGACTCTTTGTGCCTCTTGCAGAAATTCTTTTCTAGTCGTCTGTACTTGAGGTTGGCTTATGATTTTTCTTAAACAAGTAGGGATGAAAAGGTCCACCAGTAGTAATTTCTGCCCAGCAATGGATATGCTTAGAGTGTGAGTAATGAAATATTACTGGGAGAGAAAGATATTGTTCATCAGGAAAATTCAAGAAATGTGTTCAATGATAGGCTGAGTGATGAACATGCTGGAAGTATTGCATGTCGGCAAATATTATGACAGTGGCTTAAATCAGGGAAAATACAGCATGATGGAGCATAACTTAAGTCTGGAATCCGGAGTAATGGATTGGCTGCAAAAATAGCTGACTCATTATTTGTGCCTCTGGCAGATTCATATTGCTTGATTGTGTATACCTATTGCTTATGAAACAGGATTTGGTCTGTGGACTGGTAAGTAAAATTTACAGCATTTCTAGAAACGTGAAACTAAGAAATGAATTTTTGAACAGGCAAATGTTGCACATCTTATCAGCAGCAACTCTTTGCTAAGGCCACAAAAGCAGTGCACTACAGATGTTCCTCAGTCTCATCTGAAAAGCCTGGCAAACTGCAGAATTATTTGTGCCTATATACCAAAAGAGCAAAAGGAGTGGGTCTTGCAATTTGATAGGCTATTCCAGAGTTTAAAACAAAGTTGGATCACTGCACAGTAATATCACTTTAATTGCAAAAGTCATGTTACTTTAGAGTCTATGACATAATTTCTACTTCTTAAAATCTCTACTTTCATCTAACCCTAGGCAGTTAAAATTAAGTGAGGATTGCAGCAGAGAAAGCTTAAAGCTGTTGGATTTCCTTCATCACCTAAAGTTTAAAACAACACTCAGCTAAATTGTTATAACATTCTTCTGGGACATAAATATCATGGTATTCCACTGCTGGCAAAATAACTTATAAAAAAAATTCCAGTCACTGGAGGGTTCATTCTTAGATCAGCAGAGGCATGCATAAAACCTATTTGAGCTAATAGATTTGCAGGCACAATCTTTTTTCCTTGAAATGAATAGAGCGTAAGCATGATCAGATTTCTTCCTACCGAGTATCTGCAACTTTTCTTAAGTCAGCAAAAGACGTGTTTTAAGTGCATGGTACATATTAAATACACAGATACAAAAATTCAGGAAGAATCAAGCCACATGTCTGCCTCCCAGAGGTGCTGAATATCCATACACTTTGCCTGCAAGGGAAATGAAGGTGCTCATTTTTAGGTAAAAGGAGCTAATAAGCAATGAAAGGAGATATTTTTAGCTCTGTGAGCTTTGCTCATTAGTTGTAGAGATGGGTACCATGAATTGAGGTCTAAAATGTTAACCTTGCAGAAAGTGAATTGCCTTGGACTCTACACAGAGAATTTAATACAAGATGTTATTTTAGAGAGAGAATATGTATGTACCTATATACTATATGTATATGTATGTACCTACCTATATACTATACTGATCCAGAGCAAAAAAGTTATCTCCCTGTAAGTACAATGAGAAATAATTCTCACACTGTTTTCTTCATGAGCAACTTATATAGCTTTCATTTTTTTCCTTTTTATTGTTCATTATTTGTACTGCAGACTTCATTAATAGGCAGCTTTCTTGCACTGGTAGGTCCTCAGTATAGTAAGACATCATTTCTGTCTTCCAGAAGCTTACTATCTGTGCATCTAGCTGAGTTCTCCAGGGTTTGCTGTAGGGGAGTTGTGTTTGTTTTTAGAGAAACTGTTTTGATAAAACCCCAGTTTTTTGTTGAGGCAACAACAGTCTTATGATATTGTGGTTTAACTCCAGCTGACAACTAAGCCCCACACAGCTGTTTGCTCACCTCAACCCAGTGGGATGGGGAAGAGAATGGGATGAAAAGAAGAGAGAAAACTTGTGGGGTGGGATAAAAACAGTTTAATAGGTAAATCAAAAGCCTCATACACAAGCAAAGCAAGATAAGGAATTGATTCACCACTTCCCATGGGCAGGCAGGTGTTCAGACATCCCCAGGAAAGCAGGGCACCGTCACATGTAATGGGGACTTGCAAAGACAAACACCACCACTTCATAAGTGCGCCCTTTCCTCCTTCTTTCCCCAGGTTTATGTGCTAATCATGATGCCATATGGTATGGAATATCTCTTTGGTCAGTTGAGAGCATCTGTCCTGGCTGTGTCCCCTCCCAAGTCCTTGGGCACCCCCAGCCTTCTGGATGGTGGTGGGGAGGGGGGTGAGGGGCAGAAAAGGCTTTGACTCTGTGCAAGGACTGCTTAGCAGTAGCAAAAACATCCCTGTATTATCAACATGTTTCCAGCTCAAATGCAACACACAGCCCCATACAAGCTACTACAAAGAAAATTAAACTCTATCCCAGACAAAATCAACACAGATATAATCAAGCACCAAATTCCAAGCAATAGAAATTAGTGCCTTCTTGGAACACTTGTTAGTTTTGTGCTGACTAATTATGATTCACATCCTTTTTTCTTGTCAAAGGTAACCCAGCTATCTTGTACTGAAGTATACAATGCGTGCTAGATGAGCAAGTTGCCACTATACAGACTGGAATATGTAGCATTACCTTCCTGGCCTGTTACCAATGATGAGTATAAGTAAATTTACACTCCTGAGTAGCTCTATTAACTTCACCTGTGAATATGTATTTCTAGCAAATTCTGTTGCATACTCTTGCTTATAGAATTACTCATATATGCAGATTTCTGCAAGGCTCCTAAAGCTTGTAGCACCAGGGGTACAGACTGCAGCCCTTTCAAAGAGTAAGCATGTCAATTCTTAGTTGAATTCTTAGGTCACATCTAGTCTGAATAATAAATTATAATTCTTAATTTCATTTTTTGCTGACTCATATTTAGATCTATAAACTTGTTGTTACATGGAATATAGGTTTTTTTTTCCTTTTTCAAGGGAAGAAAATTGATTTTAAGGCTGAAAGGACCTTAAAATTTAGTAGAGTTTAGAAAAGCAGTAGTCAAATATGTAATACAAGCCAATAAAAATTTAATTTTCACAGAAAGTCAATCAGAACTGTTTATACAGCCCAGCACAGATGATGTAAATTGAGTATCAACTGATACAAAAAAGAATTTAGGAAGCAGTTTCAAAGTTGAGAATATCAAAAGTATAAATTATCCCATCAAGCACTAGGCTTAAGTCAAAAACACTGGGATTATCCAAAAGAGAGATAGATAGTATGACAAAACAGCACTAAAATAATGGGCCCCAGCAGATTGTAGACACCTTGTGTATGGCCCCAAAATTTTCCATTTTGCAGGTGTTGTGATTTATATGAGGATATGATGATTGCTTTAAGCACATATGGTGATATTTTTTCTTTTCAGAGGAAAAATATGAGGGTTCATAATAGTCCAGACCCTGTAAAAATGACAATTTTCACAAGCAGTTAAAACACCATCCAAAACCACAGTCTTAGCATAAACTATAAAGTGTCTAATGTGGGATCACTGAGCATATGTTTTTATGAACAATTAAGTATTAGCTTGGGATGAAAACTTTTCAGAAAACACCTTTATTTCCTCAGAGCAGAAAGAGTCCTCATAATTATTACCTTGCCTCAACTTTAGAAAAAATCTACTTCAAAGTGTGCTATTTCTCCACAGCTCCTGCAGCTGAAACTTTTGCAGTCACTTTAATTTTTTCTATATGTGTGACCAGCTGAGAGAAGCTCATAAATGATGAACAATTTAGTAAGTAACAGGCTTTTTCAATTTAAGAGTTAAGCAGGTCCTTTAGATGAGATAGACTCTAAGAGTGCTACCAGAACCTTTTATTATGCAGGGATTTCTTTCTTTATTGAAGAGCAACTTGGGGTCAGTGGTGGGAATGGTTCTAAAATGCATCCTGCTCTTGGAAGGACCTTGAACACTCGAACAGATGATTTGAAGGCTTGGTGGGAAGAGCTTTAGCCCATGTGCAGGCACACAGGGTTAATCACACAGGGTTTCTCTCCTGGGATGAGTTCTGCATACTGACTTTTCACATCTCTTCACTTTTCATACTTATCAGCTTCACCCATGTCTAGGTATAGTGTGTGAGAGGCAGCCAGTCAGAAGCAGCTTGGAAATTGCTTACTACGACAACTACCTACCTTTTGCTATGGGTATTTCCTAGTTATTTATTATTCTTGATGCATAGTATAGTAACATTAAGACATTCAGGCATTTCTGAGGGTGGGCCATTTGATTCTGCACCTAGAAAGAAGACATAACTGAGAACTGCATTGACAGAAATGTCTTTTCCTGGAATCACACATAATTTGTGAGTTATTCAGCTAATCAAAATAATTTTTCTGAGACTGCAGCTATTTGCATCCAGCAATAGTAATTTGTTCTTCTCCAGCTGATTGTGCTCACTCTGATTCATTCATCCTACATTATATTCCTGCTTCTGAAGGATGCTGAGTACCTGTGGTTTGATTGAAAGTTATTGCGTCTCTCAGGAGTAAATTTAATTTGAGTGATACCCCATATAATCCAGTGTGATATGATGCATTAAAAAATAAAGCACTAACAGAGTATCTACAAGCCATTTTTTTTCAGTCTTATTTGAAAAAAAGAATTCTTGGCAGAGAAAGCCATAGAAATAAACTGGTTTTTATTCTTTAATACAGAAGTTCCTTGAATCTTAGGGAAAAAAAAAAAAAAGAAACAGTAGGCATTGATCATAAACAAACTTCTGGCAGCTGTTAACAGCTGGGATTGGTGGTTTGGTACTAACATTATTTCAGGTAAATGAGAAAGTAGAATTGAAACAAAGGAAAATGGTCGATTCCCCAAGTGAAATGTGGGCTGATGGCTAGTATTTATGGCTTAGTACATCCTTATTAATCCATTCTGGTTTGTTTTTGTTTTTACACTCACTGAGAATGAATACTAATGAAACATTTCTCTGCTGTTTCTTAGTTTTCTGTTATATCTGAGACCTTACTTGCAAACATATATCTTTCTTTCCAAAGAGCTCATGAAGTTTTTACTTGGATCATGTCATAGAAAAGAATCCCTGCCCTTCTTAAACTATTAACAAATACTTTAAATGACGAATACCTGCTGAAACCAGCAGGACACACAGTCCAGGAATCAGTTGCAGCAGAAATCTAGGTGGGGTTTTTTGTTTGTTTGTTTGTTTGTTTTTGGGTTTTGTTTTTGCTTTTCTGATTTCACCTTAATGAAAGAATGGCAGTTATGGCAGTTATGTCTTTAAAGAAATACTCAACAATGTTTGCCTGTGTCTGACATACCTTAAGGCTAGTCCGTAGAGTTAGTCACCTGATGATAAAAAAACCCCTGTGTACCCCAACCAAATCTATTCTAAGACTCAAATTCATATAAAAAAAATGTTTAATATTGTACTGGTGTTTTGGCCACAGATTATAGCAAAAAAAAAAAAAAAAGTCATATTAGCTATGGAAAGAGCACTATTTAGAGCTTAGTGTAAAGATGCAGTAGGAAGACTTAGTGGTGTTCATGATTTCTGAGATTTATGACTCAATTCAGTTAAGATGTAGCACTGACAGAGATTTCTTTGTTCTCAACATTATCCAGTCCACGTGTCACTTTTTAGTTTATGTCTGAACTGGCAGAAAGCAATTATTATGTAATTTCTATTTTAAAGCTATTGTATACATGATACTTACTGCAAAATCTGAGACTTGCAAGACAATGTGATTTAAAAGTTTCAGAGCCGGGTTTTTGACTGTTATTTCAGGATCACATTTTCAAAAGAGCTCAAAAGTCCACACTGCAGGATTGGTAAGGAAATAGGGCTTTAGTTTGGCACGCTTAGGCCTCTGGTATCCTAGTCTAATTGGACTGAGGACCAACAGTAATAAGATGTCAGATGAGCTGTACCAGTAGCAGAGATGTATTCTGCCGCCTATTGAAAGAGCTGAATTTAATTTTTCATTTACAGTTAGAAATATGTAATAACTACAAAATTTTGGAGGAGGTGTTGCAGAAAATAACTTTTATTTTCTAACCATTTCCATTTTGAGGAATTATAATGAACTAATTTGGCCACTGAACTGATACATTTGGACACAAACTTGGTCAGAGCTTTTTGTTTAGGTGAGATCAGCACTGACCTGTGTTTGGTTCAATGCTATAGATGCTGCATTTCAGGAGTCTCAAGCTTTTGCTTCCTTCTCAGAGCCTTGTTCCATTGTAAGACTGCATTTATTGTGACTTTTCTCCTTTACTGGCCATCACCTTGCACTGGGTGAGTTGTGTGACTGCTGATGGCAGCCAGTGGATAGGGAGGAGTTTTATGGATATGTTAAGGTTCATGGAGCCCATCTGAAATACTGAAAATATTCCCCCTTAGGTTAAGACACATTGATGCTGAAGGTAAGGATGCTAAAATTCTGGCTACAGTCCTTGCAGACCAGCAGAGGAACAAAACCTCTCTAAAATGCAGTCTGCTATTTTCTCAGTAAATATTCATGGTCTACCTGTTGTCATCTCTCAGAATCCACTTTCTGAGAATGTCATACAAGACTCTCAATGCCATACAAGGCAAATGCTGTTCACAAGTGGGGAAATGCAAACAGAAACCTGGGGACAGCTCCTGAGAAGGCTAACACAAACCCAAGGACTTGGCACAAGCAGGTCAGGTTTTGCCTGCCTAATGAAAACTTTGCTGGAATGATGATTGCCGAAGAGTTACTTGAGTTATTTAAAATGACTAGTAGCAAAAATCTGGGAATTGCTCTTAATTGTGTCTGTGAGCCATAAACTGTAATGCCACTCATTAGCTACCTTCTGTGATGATGAAGGGTCTTGAATAGAAGTACTGAGGCAACAGCAAAACAGAGAGCAACTGCATAAAAAATGCTCAGCCCTATCAGGCTATCTTAAATATAAGTTAAATATTCATCATGAAAGCTTAAAAGTTTAAGATATGTATTTCAAAAAAGATAATTTGAAAGATCAACAGGAGAGAAAAGTGTCAAACATTAAAAATCTATGCTTTCTGCACAAGCTGCATTTTTGGTGTCATCTGGATTATTGTTACCAGTCATTCTGCAAATTTTTGAATTAAACATTTTCTCCTAGAAACTTTAGGGTCTTCAAGTTCTACCCAAATTCCCCTTGAAATTATTGGATGAGTTAGAGAGAAAGCCAAAGAGACCTAATATAGGGAAGTGTGGCTTTCAGGAGAGGGTGGAATAAAGAAAGTCATTAGAATTTATGTCATTGCATTCTTTTTTTTCCCCCCCACCTTCTTCCCTATTTTTGTAAGCAGCCTTAGTTAGCCAATTGTTTCACAGTTCGGTGGGGGATGGTTGCTTTTGCTATGAATGCAGATGTCCCTAAGAGCTACCATTCACTCCCTAATCATCTACTTAGCAACTGCATATGGCCTTTTCATATGGAGGCTCTAATCATAGCTCTGAGAGTTCAGTTTGTTTCTATCTGTGCAATTGTATCACTGCTAAATATTGTTAAATATTCAGGAGCAAGCTTTATTTGTCTATATTCTGTTTTTCTTATTTTTCAAAACTTTTTTTTCTATAATGGTTGCAAAACTTATTCTCCCTACACTTACTGTCACACTGTCATTCACACACTCAAGATCTTTGATGTAATTGATAGCAGAGAGCCCATCTGAGTAAAACATGAGGCAGTGAAAAGCCTGAAATATATCCGTTGGAACAGATAGAGGAGTAACCTCCACACTGTGTTGGATGAGTTTTGTGCTTTAACTTGTTCCAAGATGGGCAGTAGGGCTGACACTGCATGGAGGGAGCTCTGGTGGATGCAAATGGTTGGGTGACCACTGTGCAGTTGGCCCTGATCTCTCATTCAGTTAATTCAGCTCTTTTTGCTGGGTGTAGGCTTGGGCTGGCTCATCCCTTTCAACAGTGCAAGATTTTAACAAAAGAAGCAGCACAGGACAGTTGCCAGAGTTACCTACTGGAGCTGCTGGTGCTCTACTGTTCTTGAATGTGCCCCTTGAGCACGTGGCAGGTTATTGGGATTGAGCAAGGGACAGGCAGCTCAGGTTCTCAGCATATTCCTTTTCCAAGACCTTTTGCTCCCTCCAAGTGGAATGACTGGTGCATGAGGAGGCATGGAGATGTATGTATGTTGCAGATTTTGCAGGGACTTTGTGATAGCTATTCATGCCTGAAATGCAGAACCAGGAGTCTGCATTTCAGTGCTGACTGAGGCAAAACATACGAAGGGTGGTGGCAGGGAACAGGACTATGAGAGTTTAAAGTAACTTGAGTGACACTCAGTGTGCCAGAAAAGGAGAAAGGGTGGAAGAAAAGTGGGGTGAGTAGATTGGAGAGGTCAAATTGTGAAGTCCTGTAGGTGAGATTGGCAGAAAATGGTTGCTGCAGTGGAAACAAAAGAGGTTATATTTTTGGCAATGTAAAACGGGAAGCATTTTGTAAAACGGAAAGAACTAAAAGTTAGACACATAGCTAAACATTGGAGAGACACATTCAAACACTGTTAGAGATGAAGACCTAGTAGGATATCTGGATAGGTAGTAGCCATGGGGTGAAAGCTCTTATGACAGGCAGGATACATTATACTCTGCCACAGAAAAAAAGGAAATAGCGGAGAGTAGCTTTGGGAAAGATTATTTTGTCCATGTTGAGCTTGAGTTATGCTGTTAATTTAGGCTGAATGTCTTTGTTTAGTTCAAATGGTCTAAAGCTGAGCATTATTATTGCTAAATACCCCCAGAACCTACGCTTTCTTGCCAAAACACAAATGCAGATGTGCTGACACAGCCAGTTTCCATAGTTTGGGCTGGAGCCACCTTCTATGATACATTTGGTGCCAGCAAGGAGAGCCAATTTGCTACTGGCAGGTAGCAGTTTTTAAATTTTCATAGGGTTTCACAGAAGGCCATCTAGAAAGGGCAGCTTAGAAATGGCTCTGCCTTGGTTTCCCTTGCTCCAAGGTTTTTGCCTTACCAGCCTGACACTTCCAAGAGGTAAATGGATTAAAGGTGGCTTGTTCCAGCAGACTTTCTATTGCTACAGCTAATTATCTGGTTTGAGCCAAGGGTTACTCCATTGCATGTCAGAGGCTAGCACTGAGGCCAGAGCATGCTCTATTACCAGAAGAGTTCACATCAGTGGGCTCAGACTGCCCATAGAGGAGAAATAGTTGTGATTTTTCCTGTTGCCCTGGTGCTCTGTTGTGTTGTGTGCCATGCTAGCTCATTCTCCTGCCAGCTGAACGACTGGATGAGGTGTAAAGCTGAATGCTGGGCTGTGAGCAGTAATATGGGAGGTAGATCTAGCTGGCTCAGGAAGTGCTGCAAACACTGCCAGCCACCCCCAAAATGTATTAAAATTAGAATTATACTGCAGCCACATAGATGGTTGACAGATTTCAAAGGACATTGGTCCTTTTGCCTACCAGAATGAATGGCAGATATAAACCACTGTGAGGGAAGGCTTAGGGTTATAGGGATAGCCATACTTTCGGCAGGATCTAAATCTGGGTTTTTTGCAGCATGGTGCCATTTGGCACAAAAAAGCAGTAGCAGCCTGATGGTGGTTATTTAGAAAGAGAAAAGTTCTCAGAGCTGTGACGGAGTCTGGCTCTGCCAGAACTGTCCCTAAGCTCCATAAGGGTTAGGCTGAAGCTTGAACTGCATGAAACATTGATGCGGGAGGGCAGGTTGTCACTGTGTCTGCCAGTCACTCTGCCTGCGGGTAGCATGGGCAGCTGGAGAGATCTGCTGGGGCACATGTTCCACAGATTCAAAGTGTCTTCCTCACACTCGACTGTTTCCCCTCAAATACTTGCTTTGAAAGGCTTTGTAGCCTGGCAGGTGCTGCCATCGCTGACAAGCCTGTGCCCCCCGCCTCCACGGGGAAGTGCATGGAGGCTGGCAGTCAGCAACTGAGCAAATACTTGTTTCTGCACAGCCTCTGATAGAGAGAGCACATGGCTCTTAGTAGCAGCAGGGCAGAACAGGACACAGGGGACCCTGGCCACTAATAATATGCATTTCATAATGTGCTGCATGGAAAACAAATATAAACCAGCAGAGGCAACAAAGCTGTCCAACAACTGTCTTCCACAGTAAGCTGCTTCTCACTTGGCTTCTGAAGATTATTTCATTTTGGTTGAATTAATAACTGAGAGCCTCTGAGAGCTTTATGAAAGGAAAGAGAAGAACAGCCTTGGGTTTGGGAAATAAGGAGCATGAAAGACATTCTTGTACCAAATTCTTATTTTTCTTTTCTCCCGTGGCATTTACCATGAATATGAAACAATAGTGTTTTCAGTATCTCTTTATGCAAAGAACTGGATCTGATTGGTTTTTTATCCCTGTTGTTTACATGTCATTTACCACAGGTGTTTCCTACTCTTTTGAAGATAACTGCTTTGCCCAGTTGGATAATTCTGGAGGTTAAATTGTGACGGGAAGTAGGAGCTGGTGGAGAGTAATTGGACCCCAACACCTCTTGATATGGTCTGAATTTCTGCATCTGAGATAGCAACAGCATCTTTAGCACAGCACTGCCTTACAGTCCCAGTCCAGAAACAGCTCTCAGGGGTTACTTAAGACATCCACATATAACAAGTAAAAGGAGTAGCAGGGGAATGCTTGTAGGCATTGCCAGATCAATAGCTGTGGTGTACCACATCCCCCTGACACTGGTGTCATACCTGTTAAGGACTTCTGTGGAGGAATGACTGGGACAGAGGTGGTTGTTGTGTTTTGCTGTCAGCTGAAGGCTACATTCAGTAATTTGAAGGCAGTACCTCCATCAGTGCCTGTGCAGCCATGGCACAGCTCTGGATGCTGAGATCCCTGGCACTTCCAGAGATCCAGAGCTGAACGCTGAGCTCGTTTTAGCTTGGAAGTGATGCAGTAACAGGCACTGGGCTTTTTATCCTCACTAGTTTACTCTTCCCTTGCTTTCTGTGCTTGAATTCTTGTTAATCTCACCCTGTCTTTCATATAACTTAAAAAGTAGACTTTTTTTTTTTTAATATCTTCCTTTTCATATGCTATTTGTTCCCAAAATTTAATTCCCAAGTCAAAAAGCTTCATACAGACAGGGAAGCATTCTGTATATAAATTGGTGCAATCATAAGCAAATAACACACAGGTAAACTTCTCAAAAAATAGCAATGTAGATGTACTGTGACTGCATGAATGTTGACAGGTTAATAAACAGGAAAGGTTGTGTACTGAACTTTATGTATAAATGTGAGGGCGGTATTCATCCTGCCCTGCTCTTAGGATGTGTGTGTGCATTCCCATTCTGCCTTTTACAGCACTGGTAGTTCATCTTTAATAAATCAAAGGCAGCTTTTTCTTGCTTGCGTGCTCTCTGAAGGAGAGGATTTCAAGTCATAGCCTAAACAGTTTTGACACACAGATGATGTCTGATGAAGAGTGCTAATGATAGTCTTTTATTTACAGATGTGTCGAGAAATATGTGAGGAAATGAGTTTATGTTCTCTCCTCCTCACGGAGGAGAATAAGATGAGAGGCACATTGTCCTTTTGTCCTCTAACTCCAAAAGAGGCTGGGTTCCTGTTATCCCAAGAAGAAACTCCTTTGCAGTTGTCTAGCCAGAAGAGTTTCAAACATGCCTCTTTTGTTGTGCTCGGGCACCCTGGTGACTTGGCTGACATTGATATGAGTGTTTCTCTTTCCAGTCCGCCCCTGCACGCCTGCCGTATGGGCTGACGCCTGTCAGCTGCCCACAGAGCTGCTGCTGGAGTGTCTCCTGCATCAGTGGGCTCCTCATCATGCAGCAAGGACTCAGCGGGAGCTGCAGGCTGTCGGCACACTCCTGGTCTTGATCTGAAATTAACTGACACAACTTGAATCTTCGGAGATGCTGCCAGAGGGAAGAACAGAAGACCTGTGAGACAGCGAAGAGCAAATATGATGTAAAATGCCCTGAGATTAGCTCACTTGGTTAGAGCTTGGTCCTAATAACACCAAGACTGAGGCTTCAAACCCTGTCCGGGCCATTCACTTATAAGCTGAACAGCATGATTCTTGTAGGTCCCTTCCAACTCAGAATAATTTGTGAAATTCTGTGAAAATTGTCTGTTGGCATTCTTCAATTGAAGAGGTTTGATTTTTCTTTTACAGCTTGGTTCCTGTGCCTTGCAGCCACACAAGCTTTCATTTACAGCTTTTGGGACTTGTTGTTGTCTCAACATCTCTGTGGGTTTCTTTAGCCAGGTGATGTTCAGTACTGTATGAGATGATGATAGCAGGCTCCTCATGCCCCTGTGCAGCCTCGTGTAAGACTGGCAAAACAATCTTGTCACAATTGTGAAAACTACTGCTACTGGTGCAGGGTTTTGAAAAGGAGAAAAAAAAGAGAAGAAATTAATTTCTGAATTAGGTTTCTGAGTGTAATGGAGGAAACTTTGTAATGAGAGTGTTATGTAAATACTGTACCTTTTGTAAGAGCATACTTGGGTAAGGTGTTCTCATCCACAAAATTGTAACTTGTTTCAGAGGTCAGAATAATTCATATACCTTTTTTCCCTTCCACCTTTTATACAGGAAACCAGTTCTGTAGAGCTCCTTTTTTTCTTGCTCTTAGTGTCTTCTTCTGCAGGTCACACTAACTAAATTACTCTAAATTGTTCCAAAAATATCTGGGTTTTTCTGCTCTGTGCCTCACTGAAAGCTTCACAAATGAAGAGAGCTAAAGACATGAATAGTGTCTAAAGAGTACATATCTGAGATTTGCATATGTTCAGAAATTTACTGGCCTTGTTTCCAAGAAAAGTGAGGATGAATCACCCTCCGGAGGGGCCTTTTTCTCTCTGCCGACTGTAGAGGAATTTTAAGTTGGTGTCAGGCAGCTGAAGTTATAGGTACCATTCATCTGAGCCAAGAAAGAATATTCCTCTTCTGAAGGAGGGATCCAGCAATCTCTGAAACAGAGAGCAGTGGTAAAGTGAAATACATGCAGATACCATGTGCAGGGCAGAGGTGTGGACTAAGAGCCTGCCTTACAAACAGCATGGGGATTTAGTTATGTCAACGGTTTGCAGGAGTGCAAAACCAGTCAGCTGGAAAATGGATGATGTCTTTTTCAAAGCAGGTAAAGTCTGAAAGTAGAAGTGGTGATTTGTATCTCTAGTAAAGGATATACAGACAGGTATATACAGACAGATGCCTATTTGCCCATATTCCAAGACCTGTAACTCCCTGCCTAAATGATGAGATGTGTGCCAGATCCTGTCCAGAAGGCATTTAAACACATTTGCACTACTATGACAATGTGATAAAAACCTCCTTGGTACACAAACAAACATAGCATGCAACTGTCTGCACTTCATAGACCCAGAGAGTAGTTTAAGTTGGAAGGGAACTCTGGCGACTATCTAGCCAAACCCCCTGTGCAGAGCAGGACCACCCAAATCAGGTTGCTCAAGATTGTGTCTAGTTAAGTTCTGAATATCTCCAGGGATGGAGATTCCTTAAGTTCTTTGAGCAGCAAGTTCCAGTGTTTGATCACCCTCATTTTTGGTGAAGAATAGAAATATTCTGTTATAGTTGGAATTTCCTTGTTTCAGCTCCTGTCTGCTGCCTCTCATTCTGTTGCTGTGCACCTTTCAGATGAGCTCGAGTTTATCTTCTCCAAATTTTCCCATTAGGTAACTGTAGGCAGCAACAAGATCCCTTCTCGAAGCCTTCTCCTCTTAATCTTGAACAAGCTCAGCTATGTCAACCTCTCCTTGGCCATCCTGTGTTCCAGCTCACTGACCACCTTGGCACTCTTTGCTGGACTTGCTCTGGTGGTCTGATATCTGTCTTATACTGGTGAATCCCAAACTGAACACAACTGTCCAGAAGTGGTCTCACACTGAATAGAGGGGAGGAATCACTTCCCTGGACCTGCTGGCTAATGTAACCTGCTACACAGCCAGCTTTTGCTTCAAGGATTCCCTGCTAATGTATTTAAGTTTCAAGGGTTCATCTTGTAGATATGCCATCTATTCACCTAGTTAGAATAGAGGAAACATGGAGAAGAGACATATCAGCATATATACTGAGCTGGAATTAAACACTCAATCCTAATGAACAAACTTCTGATGAGTCATGACTACATTAGATGAAAAAGTCTGAGCACGGTTGCCATCACACAGCTTGCAGTTCTTGCAGCTTCTTTAGAAGTACCTTTTCCACAGTAAGCTTTGAAAAGGAATTTCTCATGTTCATTCAAAAGTTACCACAAATAAAGATGAGTGGTAGGTGGTTGTTTGAACATCATCCCTTACCTATGGGTGCTAAAACATAAGAGGTATTAGTGGTTTTCTCTTTTGCTTATGCAATTTCTGTTTGAAACAGCAATCTCAGCAGCGTTCATCACACTAAAGAAGGTCCACTGGTAAGAAGAGAGGTAATATTAAAAAGATATAGAACAACTTTTATCCAGTTTGTCCTTTACAATTTTTATACATGGCCTCTACCAGTAAAAGACCTTGGCACCTAAGCAGTCATTTTGGAAATACCAACATACAATGCAAAAGGAAAATGTATTACCTTCATATATAACTACTTAGTAATAAAAGAGCTCTAATGTTGTTAAAAAATTTATATATATATATATATATATATATATGTGAAGTGATGAAAACTAAAGATTCCTGGGTCACTTTTAAATGATGCCCACAGAAAATGGTGAGAAACATTTATGATTTGCTTAATGATCTCTTGAGTATTTTCAAGAAACCAAAGCTATTCTTATCCCTAAGACTGAGGGTTTTCCAATTGCAAATATGTAACTACCTGTTCTATTAGGAGAAGGTTGTACATTAAGATATTGGCTACCTTGCTTGTAAGTGGTGATCAAAATATTACGTAGCAGTTTCAGATTGCCAGAGAGTTAATATCTTTTCATTATTGATAATAAAGTGCCAATGGTAAATTTGATGTAATAGCCTGGTCAAAGCTCTTGATTTACTGAGGCATGATCACATTATATATGCTGATAAAAATATTGAATTAGGGACCATTTTTATAGGAAAATTTCAAGATCTATATCAGAACTACTCTCATTTAGAAACCAAACTGTTATTGATAGTGACAATTATTCTGGTTTACAATAGGTCTATATAAGACTATCCATAAGTACAGATTTAATTTAACATCACCTCTGTCTTCAGTTAATTAGGAAATGATATAATCAGCTTTATAATAATTGGTGAGAAAATACTAGCTTTGGTTTTTGTAAATACATCTTCTACTGGAAGGAATTAGAATCCAGATATGACAAAAAGTTTAGACTTCCAGAATTTTTTTTTTAATAGTAGTTTTAGAATAAGCACAAAGACTATACATAAGCATTACCTAGTAAAATACGTATTGTTATTCTAAATAAGTTCTGAAAAATTAAGTGAAATTAAACTGGCAATATAGAGGAATGTTAATTTGATATATATTTGGAAGTGCAAATTGATTCTTGGAAGAATATAATATATTTGTCACCTTCAATTAAACTAATTTGATGGTTCAATAAACCAAACAAAGCAGCAATTAATGCACCACAAATAGAAAGTTCTTAATGCTTATCCTCTTTCTGGATTATTTTACAGTTTGACACACTTTGTGTCTATTGGTATCTGTGCTGTTAAGCAGATACACTTGCAAAGAAAAACCCAAAGCATCATTCATCTATCATAATGGATCTTTGACAAGCTAATGTATCCTGGATATAGGGATCTTTTGGATTTCTTTTGGCTTTTTCATGTATTCTGTTTGGTAAGAAATAGAGAAGATATGGTATTTCCATGGGTATATGGGTTCAATTCCTCTGAGTTGGTGAAAACTCATTTTAGCAAATCATCTGAAGTGGTTTTTTTTCTTTCAAATTTTGTCTGAGAACTAGCAAGAAGATAGTCCTTCTGTCAGTGTCAAGGGATAGGAATAAATTATTTAAGTAAAATAGTGATAGAAAACCATGGCTAACCCCCTCCACCCCCCCCAGTCTTTCTTTAGACCACCACAATTTATTTCAGTTTTTCAGTTAAAGTTGTTTCTACAGGGACAACCTGGTATCCTTTAGCTTATTTTTAACTTAGTCTTGCATATGAAAACACTCTCCGTGTCTGTGGTCAAAGCTACAAAACAGAAAATATGAAAACACAGGAGCACTCTAGGGTATGAAAAAACTTCTAAGTTAATGAATGAAGGTTGTTCTGAAACTGTCCAAAAACATCAGCAGATTCTGCAAAAGAACATGGGGGCTCTAGAGGACATGAGCAGGCCATTTTTATGTTACAGGAAGATGAGGCAATGGCACTTGTAACATGGACAAGAGCCATTGTTTGAAGATGGAGTGCTTCAGATAAAGCTGGAACAGAAGAGAAACGTTTCACTTTGTAACTCTTCATCTTCTTCAGATATAAGTTATCAAGTTTTTTTAAAAGAATGAACAGATGGCAGTCATGAAATTATGTTTTTTCCTGGTCTTATGGTGGAACTTGTTTTTTAGAGGATATGAGGGAAGACTGAACTTTAATAAGGGTACACAGAACTAACCCAAAAGAATGGAAAAGAATGTGTAAGAAGGCATAATTCACATGGCTTTGCAGGTTAATCAGAATATTTGATTCTGAGTGTGGCTTCATCTTCTCTATAACACACCCTGTAGGTAGAGGAAGAACTCCAGCAGATTTGCCAGGCATTATTTATGTGTGTCTCTTGTATTTTCATGGCAGCCTGTTAAAACAGGAAATCACATTTGTTGATCTGAAGCCTTATCTGAATAGGGCAGCACTTGGAGCTGCGGCCAAGGTGCTGACCAAACCCAGAAAAGTCTGGGCCAATCCAGTATCTTGTGCAGGGATTTGGGGCTATCTCTTAAGCACGGTAACCCAAATCTGGGCAGATGTAACTCATAATCCTCGTTTGGAAAAGGAATCTAAACTAGTCTGTAGCATTTTGTACCCCGATCATTGTGAATCACTGGGATGAATTATGGATTGCTGTACCTCTGAGAGAAAGGTGTACCAGAATGACTTTGGAGGGATTTGTAGTCCTCATAGCTACTGCTTCCTTATTTTCATCGATCAGGTCATGCCTTATGGGTCTGAAGGGCAAAATAAAACAGACCTGGGACAGGTAAAAGCACCAGTATTTCATGATGAGAATAAGCTTCTTTAAGGGATGTATGTATGGGAGCAATCTTGGAGTAGAGGAAGGGCTTTAAGTAAATATTTCTGGTGCCAGAATGTAGGGCAGATTAGGTGCCTCGTACAGTACAGATTAAGGAATTTTTTTTCTTGCATATGCTGTTATATTTGGAAAGAGTATTATATTGGCTCACAAAAGTTTGGACTTCCTAGCTATTCTTGGGGAATATATGGTCCATTGAAGGCCTAATATAGCATCTAAGTCCTTATAGATAATTATCTTCTCTGTTTCAATTTTTGTTTCGCATTGCATGCATTTTTCTGACAGGATGTCTTACATCTCCTTAACGTGTGGCTAGCCTTTGGCTTTTGCATGAATTTGCTTTATGGTATTCCATGCACACAATGTTGTTGTACCTCATTCCCTTCAATGTGCATTTGCAAGTAACTTCTTGTCTGTGGGAACATATCTTGTGTTTACTTAGCACCTCTTCCTGTGAGGGAACCCAGTGTTATATAAGCAGTAGGCCTTTTTAGCACATAAGGGATTTGTCTTAGCCTGCTTCTTGAGGCATTCTTACCTCTCTCATACAGGACTTTCAGATGCACATGCAGACTGTGAGTGAGTAAAGAGGGATTGAGATCTTATAAAACATTTTAGATGCATAAATTTTATTGTTTTCTACTGGATTTGCCATTAAAAAAATCAGTTAATTGGTTGCTTTAAGATCTTGGACAAAATGATCTGGCACAGCAAGTTACCAGCAGAGGTGGAGGCCTCACTGCTCAATCTCTCTAGCTTTGTGACTCCTGGCTATCCTCAGGCTCTCCAAAATACTCTCAGATTCGCTTTGAGAAAACATGGACAACCTTCTTTCCCAATCCCTTGAAAACTTTGCATGTATTTGACATGAGATGAAGAGCTGAACAAGAACAGGTCCAGCATCTGATGAACTATATCCCTCCACAGTCTACCTTAGCCACTGTCGTGGTTTTGCCCAGCCGGCCAGCCCCTGGGGCTGAGAATGGTTTTGTCCAGGTGAATTTCAGGACAAGAAGCCAATTAAGACTCTCAGTAATGCCTTTGCTAATTACATCTTTAAGAAAATAGAAGAGAAAGTGGATTGTGCAGTTGAAATTAGGTAACCATGTAGGAGAGAGGCGGCGGGCCTGAGGAGGGCCAAGACCCTGTCCTCCCCCGGCCCTGGGCCGAGGGCAGGTGTAGCACTGAAGCTCCCCCTTCTCTCCTGTAAGAGAGTGAAAAAAACCACCAACTTTAAAAGATTAACTGCTTGGACACAAATTGCGGCAGAAGAATTCCGGCAAAGAGATAACAGAGTGTCCAAGGTCAAAGCTGACAGCCGGAGGAGAGAGAAGAACCATGCAAAGGGAACTTGTTTCTCCTCCTTTTTGTTCGCTCCCTTCAGCAGGGAAAAGAATGAAAAATAAAACCCTGCTACCTGTGAAAGTTTGTTGGGGTGAGGAGAAGCCCATGCTGTTTGTGGAAGAGCCTATAATGAAGTAAGTGGATGCATGAAGAAGCCGAGACTTCATGAGAGACCTGAGGTGAGGCAGAGTCCTGTTGAAGACTTTGTGACCCTTGAAGGGGATGATTCTTAAGCTGGAGAGAGGACGGCTTGGATAAGCTTGGGATCTCAGTGAGAGATCCATGCTGCTAGTGCTGGAGATTTGTGACCCTGAGAGAACCTCACGCTGGAGCAAGAACGGCTCGGGTGAGATGCTGGGATCCGTGTGTGTGTGGGATCCATACTGCTGTTGGAGATTTGTGACCCAGAGAGCCTTACGCTGGAGCAGAAAACAGCTCGGGTAAGGATGTTGGGATCCATGCGTGAGATCCATGCTAGACCCATACCAGAGAGATCTATTAAGGACTATTCTCCCATGGAGAGGAACCTCCATAGGGAACAGGGGTGGACTTATAAGCCATTATCCCCTGTAACCCCATGGAAGAAGATCCATAGTAGGCAAGTGTCCCCTTGCAAGCCTATGGAAGGAAAATCCTTCAAGGCCTGGGTAACTCCCCAGCCTCCAGTCTTAGCCCAGGAGGGGGGTAGGCCCAGCCCTGGACCCTGACACAGAGAGAGAGAGAAATGAAAAAGTTCCAGCTGTGATGAGAGTGCTGCAGAGTTACTGAAGAAATCTGAAGCTCCGAGAATAGAGAAAGAAACTGCTTCTCTTCCTTGAACTGATATAAAGGGGGGGGAAGTGTTTCTGTAAATACATAGCACTTTTACTTAAGTAGAAATTGTTGTATATATAGTTCTTTAGTTTTTAAATTGTTAGTAGTTTTTATTTTACTAGTAATAAATGCTTATACTATTTTCCCTAAATTCAGTCTCTTTTGTCTGCATAAACCTTCTCTCAACTAATATTAGTTGTGTGGGGGGTGTGAAAGCAAATTGACCCAGAGCAAAACCATGACAGCCACTGTCTTCTATTGTTCCTCAGGCATATCAGCTACCTCAAAGAGGAGCTGAGACTGTCTAAACAAATCTATACTAAGTAAATTCTCCTAAAAAATTTAGTAATATCTGGTCTTCCTTTATGCCAATAAGAGTGATTATTTATAGTGTTTTAGATCTCATTATTATTCATGTATTTCTGTGACTAAAGGCAACATTTTCTCTAAGTAGACTGAATTTCCCAATAAAACCAGCTAGACTTAATTCTTCATTATTTCTGCATGTCTTTGTGGCTGGTCCTATCTCTTTTGGCTCAGAAAGGAGGATTAATTATTCTACTTGATCTTCTCTTGTCATGGGAGTACTATATAAATTATTTCAATAATGTCTGGCTTTAGATTTCATTGTTTATCTTCAATATGACCTGGGTATTATGAAATGTGAGAAGTGCATGTATTTCTAGCTTCTCAGATTTGAAAATTCTGCATTTATTAGGGGTCTTGTGACCCGTTGTTTATTTTGTCTGTTAGTGATATACTTCTATGCCTTCTAAATTAATTATCCTGGCTTCTGACTAGCAGGTTACTATTATTAGTCTAAAAATGTTTTGCTTAGCAATTCAAAACATGCATAGTCCTTAGCAATTTAAAAGATGTGTTTGGAATTCAGCTAGCAGAAATGGCAAAGATGCTTTCTATCTTATACATAGTATGCATATGCTTTTTTGTTTTTCTAAGTTTAAAGCAAAACTCTTTTCTTTGATGAGATCTGTGGGCCACATGTATTTGCTTTAGATTTATTTGTGAGAAACTTCAGTAGCATGAATAGAATTTTGGTTTACAGAAGAGAACACATGACGTATTGGAGAGCTCCAGTGTACCTTGGAGGAGCACAGTTTTGCTGCTGTTCATGTTGGGCAGTCTCAGATGTTTTCCTGACTTTTCCCTGTGAACACCCACTCACCTATTCTTTTCCCCAGAGGGCTGTTTTAGGCTGGTCACATTGCACCCCCTTAATATAATGTTTTCTGTCATTGTTGTAGTAATAATGTGCGTTGCTCTTTTCAGACATTTATATTTTGTTTGTTGCCCCAAATAAAGAATAACTTATGCATCAAATGTTTATTAATTTATTTATAAAATTGAAAATACTGGAATAAACCCAGAGAATTTAAAAGAGATTTGCATTCCTTTATTCTTCAGCATCCCACTTGTAATATGATAAAACCATCTATTCCAGTGGGGTTTTATAGCAGCTGAACAGCATGCCTAAAAATTTCTGAAAAATTTTCAGTTTTCAGATTTTCTTACTGTCATTTTTTGGAAGACTTTTCTTAAATTTGGTTACAGAAATTTTCCAAAAAATTGGATTTGTCTCAATAGTATCCATCTTTTGTCTTCTGTACTTGTTTTAATTTATTAAAGATTTTTTTTTTTTCCTCAGGAAAATAAATATACTGGCTGTTGTCTTTTCCATCTTAAAAGGAGAAAGTCTTCTGAATTCACAATATTTATAACTGTTACTTTTACTAATTCCTTCATTATCTAATGCTGTAGAAGTTATGAGGGAAATTCTGTGTCTATCACCTCTTCAACTGCTTTCTTAGGAAAGTTTATGCATTTTTAATTACATATGCACTGGATAAAATCAAGAAATATTCTGGAAGAGAGCCAGGACATCTGGTCTGTCCTTTTCAACTTGTAAATCCTAGAACAAATTATACTCCATTTATATTTTTCGTTATCTGGTCCTGTGAATCCTGTACTCCTGGCCCCTCAATGGCTGTGCTTCAAAACCTTCCTCTTTAGTGTCCTTCTCATCTGGGAAGTGCTGCTGTGGGATTATATTTCCCATTTGTTTGGTAGGTGTTTTAACTGTTAGACTAGCACTAAACAGAACAGAAACCTCCTCTTTGAACAGTATCTCTGAGTAAACTCCAAGCAGCTTTGCCTTAGGGATGCTTTAAATAAACTTTCCCTATCAGTTCTATTCTCTGATGACAGGCTGGGATCTACCTTTAGCTGATATAAGGATGTCAGGTCTGCCAGGGAGAGTCCTCAAGGTGGGAGGTGGAAGAGATTAGGTTATCTGAGCTAACTTCAGGGACACAGGAACATCAGATGATCAGAAATGAAGGAATATAAGGAAAATCAGACATTTCTCCTGGATGACTAAATAGATCCATGATCAAAGAACAAGAATATTCTCCTGGTCTCCTGAGGTAGCCAAGGCTAACTAACTCTGGAGGGATAATCTTTCTCCTTTTTGCAGAAGACATAATCTCAGTTTTTCCCCTTTAGCAGGGTTTTGCTTTTCTTTAACTTTATACATGTTTGGATAATAAGGCTTCCTGCCATGAGATAATTATGGTCTCACAGTACCCATTAGTCAGAAATTTAGTTTTTCTTCCCTGATGTGGCAATTGTCTGAGCATTTAAAAAGGCAGGCAAGAGTCTGAGTATAGCATGATGAGAAGACCTGGAAGAAAGGAAAAACCTCCACTGTGATACGATAGATACTGTGATGGCACAGCGTGTGCCGGAACACCAGGTACCCCACTGTAGGCAAGGGAATATAATGGCAACAAAAAAAATTATACCGTGTTAAAAGCAGAATATAAACTGCAGCCAAATTCAAGTTGGAGCAAGTCAAAAAAGCAAGCTTAAATGGAAAATGGTATCTTTGTGTTACAAACGTTTTACTTCTTTGATAGGTTATATCTCTTGGTTCTGTAGTGACCAGAGCGTGGGGAGACCCTGCTTGCGTTCAGAGACACAGGTCTCTCTGCCTCTTCTGTAGGTTGCAATATGTCTAAACTACAGGAAACTCCTCTCCTCTTTCTATCTTTCTTTTACAGCAATTTTTCTTTTTCATGTAACATTGGGAAAAAAAAAAGAAAAAGAGTAAGCTATCTGTATTTACCTTCACTACTCTAGAAAAAAACAACCCCAAAAGAGTTTGGATGAATTTAGCCTGTAGGATGGGAAACCCAGGCCAAGCAGCCATTCAGATACCTCTGAAACACTGTTCCAAGTAACCTTGTTTTTCCTGCTAACCCTTTGCATGCAAAATGAGTATGGACTGGGAAAATCCCTCTGCATACAAAATGAACACAGATTTGGAAGCAATTTCAAAAGAGGCGATTGTGCTTCCTAAAAGATTAGAGATAATGCAAGATTTCTTGACTTGCTTCTGGAGAGAAAAGTTGAATGAGTAAACAGAAGAATGAAGGAAAGAAATGGCAAATTGATAAAGGCACTGCAACCCATTTCTGACTAAAGCAATTTGGCCCAGTAACTTCTTAGCTCTGAAGAGCTAAAAGCTAAGATAGTAAGAGAAAGAAATGGCAAACAACCACTGTGATAATAGAAAAATAAAGCTGGTACAGTCTTCTATGACTTTGAAAGGTGAGCGCTGGTGACTTTCTCCACTTTCTTTCTCATTAAACAGCTTGGCTAAGGAAACTTGAGGATTTTGTTATTTTATCTTTACAGTGGCCTCTAGTCTACCTGTTAAGGTTTAGGAAATCCTAGGGATTCTTCCTCTCATTTGTTTCTAAGTGGAGCAGATTATAGGCACAGATGGTTGCAAATTCAGCTTTTCAGACAGACCTTTTTGCTTGGGTGAATGGATGAGCCTTCAGGCAATGTTTTTGGTGGTTTCCTACCTTCCTTCCCCAGAGGAGGACAAATATTGCTGATATCTGCAAAAGAGAGAAGCTCTTAGGCAGTAGAGGGGGGAAGCGCACAAACACTCCAGTTGCCTCAAAGTGATTCCCTGCTGATGTCTGAGGGACAGGGTAGGAGATCTATGACTGAGCTTTGCGTTTGAACCTGTGATGTTTCCAGTGTGTTCTCTATACCATAAGACTGTAATACCAGTTATGGTATTACACTAGACAGTAGCACAGTTCTTTCACAGTGGGATCTGAACAAAGTCTGTTTCAAATGTTGGAATTCAAATAAATCTTTGGGGTTACATGGGTGCATGGCATAAGAAGTGTGACCTTCAATTGCTGTGATGTAAAGGGGGAGCAGGTAAAGGGAGAATTGTATTCTTTGCTGCTGAAAGACCAGGTTTACGTGACTCAATGAAGCACTGAATGTATCCAGTAAAACTTCAAGGATCAAAGACATTTAATTGTCTGACCTGTGTATAAGCCTTAAAAATCAGGCCCTACTTTTTAATGAAAGGTGGCAGTCATCAGAGAAAAGCTGAGACATCAATACAGTTAATAAAACAACATGATTAGTGAGAAAACTTTTACTTTTTAATTCCAAGTAATGGAAGAATGAACAACAGCAGGAAAAAGATACAGTGGACCACTCCAACACCCCAGGGTCTGTCAGATAATTTAGGAGGGAAATTAAGGAACTGAAACAAGAGACAACCTCATCATTTGCTAAGCTTGTGAATTCAATCTCAGAAATAAAGCAAAACTTAATAAAAACAGAGGACAGAGCAGACTAACTGGAGCAGCAAATAGGAGAAGAAGAATGGAAATTCGTATTGATTCTCTTTTATTGAAGTAAGAGAGACAATTGTGCAGAAAATGTTCCAACTTCTGAAGCTGATTAAGAATGAATAATATAAAGATTTATGAGTAATCAGAAGAAAATTATTAAATGCTAGAATTCATACCTTTATTTTTAAATTAAGTGCTAGCAGTAAATGAGAATTTTGATTGCATGCTGGCACAAGCCCAGAGGCCATTGATCTCAAGGAGACAGACTCTTTCAGGTATTGTGTGGGTGGCAAAACTTGTGAATTGAGTTTAGTATCAATTAAAATTTGACTTTCCTAGGTGTTTCCTTTGATCATTATACTTCATTTTATACCTTAACAAATTTTTACTTATCTGTAAATTAAAAATTAAGCATGTTTCTTTACTGCACTACAAGGCTATCCACAGAACTCAACCAGTATGGAGGTAGGAGATCTGGACAGATTGTAATTTGTGCTATAAATGAGTAAGTGTTGTTTGTCTGGCAATGTACATTGTTAATATGCCTACAAGAAGTGTTTTGTCACATCTTAAGATAGATGTAATAAAATTGAAATTTATGCCAGTAATGTAGTTGGAGCATACTTTCAAAACCTTTATAGAAAAAAAATCAATTTAAATAATACATTGATTCTTATGCATATCCTAGAGTCCTGCTGTTAGTCATTTAGAGCTAAATGGAGCTGAGGTTCTGTTCTGAATATTCTTTTTCCTAATACATACAAGGTTGATGCTTTTTTTACACCTCTAACTAAAAATATTGACTGTATTACCAACAGATGCAAAAAAGCACGTTGCTTTTCCCTAATTCACTTTACAGAAAATATCAGGAGGTTGTGGTTCAACTGGCTATTCTTGGTTGCCTGTTTTATCTAAATCCTGTTTCTTCTAAATGATTTTTTCTTGAGTTATATGTTTTAAAGATGCCTCAAAATATTTAAAAGGCACTGCTGAGGAGTAAGTCTTATAACTTGGGTTCTTCAGTGTTGCTGTATGCTTTCTCTGTTTTCTTTTTGGTTTTAGATGGAGGGAGTGGTCATACAAACACAGTGGCAGAAGAAGCTCAGAGGCAAAACAAGGAGGATTCCTGGTATTCTCACTCCCTTACAGTGCACATGTAGGAAAACACTAGGATACTGATGCTCATATGATATTACTGACATTGCAAAGAAAAAAAAAAACAAACAAAAAACCCCCCCAAAAACCCATTCCTTCTCATGCAAGGTCTTGGGAAGCTGCTGGAGGAAAGTTCAGGAATAAATGTATCCTTCTTAGGCAATGCATCCAAGAAATTATTTCAGGTGCATTTAATACACCTTTTAAATTGTTGTCCTGGGAATTTGTTCAGTCTCATCATTTTGTCTCTTGCCTTTTAAAATGCTCTTAAGGAACTCAGACAAATTTAAAACATGCAGAATAATGAAAGTGAGGTGTTTAGCTTCCTTTTCCTTGGAGACCCAGAGGCAGCAGAACACTATAAAACATCTGTGGAAGTGACTTTGTTAGGGTTACAAAAAAACCCCACAAATTTTCACTGACAGGAAGAAGCAGGCTTTTCACTTGATTCTTGGTGCAGGCAGAAGGGATTTAGCTATGGTATTCTTTTCCAGTGTTGCAAGCCTTTTAATACAAGAGTGTTTCTATTTCCAGCTCAGTCCCACTCAAACATTTTCTTCCCAGAGTGAAGGAAACTGTAAAATGCAGGTGGATTTCCCCATCTCTTTGGAAAGTGGATTTTTTGTTTAACTCTTTCTGTCCAAACCAATATTGCTTCCTTCCTGCACATTTTCAATTTCTATGAGATGTAAGTGCTACTCATTCAAGTCCAGTAGCTGAAAGGGCTGTGATTTATGCTGCTTTAGGACTAAAGTTCTCAAATTATCTTCTCTTTTTATTCACCTTGAGGTAAAAATGTTTAATGTTAGTAATAGAAAGAGACCTTCATTGATGCCCCAATTTGGGCAAAAAAAGTTTCCTTTAAGTTAAAAAAAGTTAAAAAAAAATCGTCTGAACACAACCTGTCAGCCTCCAATGGGATGTGATTGGATCAGTTGAAGTAGAACTACAGAGTCAAACTTTTTGAAATTATAAATATTTTGTAACTATAATCAGGCTGCCCTATTACTAATTCTCTCATAGTTTTTTGAAACTGTTACACATAAGAAACAAAATTAGAGAAGTAAAGCAAAGGAGAGGGCATTTCTGCTGTTAGAGATTTAAGAAAGAAAGCAGTAAATGTAGTGGAAATCCTTGGGGAGGGGGAAGTCTGTTATTAACACAACAATTCTGATTGCTGAAAGTGAATGTGCACTGCTACTCCTCTACTGAATCTGTAATTGTATCTATTTGTGAATATAGATTGGGCAATTTTCAGGCTATAGTGTGGGCAAACATCACTTTCTAGAGGTAACTGAATTGCACGAGAAGTTTTTGCAATGAGACATCAATATTGAAAACCACTATGTATGGGCCTTTATGTACCACATTCTTATGTTTCACTATTTCTAGGGCTTGATCAAATTAACAAATACAACTTGGACAGTCAGAGTGGGCTCTGGAAATGATCACTGCCCTCAGAAGTGACTGCTGCTGACATCTTCCCTAGATTTTTAGCTTGAATATCTTTACTTCTCCCAAGAGTTTTGAGTTCTTGCTGTTCACTGGAAGCATCAGGAGAAACTCAAACTTTCATACCTAGATTATACTTTATGTCATTGCTTCTCAAGCAATTTAAGCCAGAATATTCTGGTCTTGTCATCGAAACAAGTCATATCTCCTTTTCAAGCCCCATGTTATTTCTACTTACCTTCTGCTAGTCCAGCACTTTTCTCCTTCTCCACTCAGTCTGGGTGGTTTTTTATCCACTCAGTAGATAAAAGCCTCAGTGCAGCCATTCAGTGAGCCACACCAGTGACCTTCTATGGACTGGTCTGAACCTGGAAAAATACAACCCTAGAGACTACGTTAACTTATCTCAGTAGTTAGAGTTTGATCAGGATGGGTTTGATGACTTGAGTGATTAAGCTGGTGCATGAACTGGGGGAGAAGGAGAGAAACAAGATCCTGGCAGCATGAAGGAGGACAAGACTGCCCAATTTTTGCAGTAGAGGTGCATGCAGATGTGACAATTAGGAGCGTGCTGTAATGGTGAACCTGGCAGTGTTAATAGATGGACTTGATGATCTTAGAGGTATTTTGGAACCTAAATCGTTCTATGATTTATGTCAATTGAAACTTCTTACGAAACTAGTGTGAGAAAACTTTCGAAACACTGGGAAACTGCTGAACAGCAGGTTCGGAACAGAAGCTATGGTTGTCTGAGTGCTGAGTGGGCTGGTGGTAACTGCTTTACTCAGTGTTGTTCAGTGAGTTTAGCATATAAATAGCATTTGCTTATCATTTAAGGAAATGATTATCAATTGCTATCAAATTATTAATTAACAGGCAATAGAACTTGAGACATATACAGAAGATTGTGAAAAAAGCTGACACAATAATCATTAAGTGTATACTGCTTTTAACAGAAATTTCTCTGTGTGCCAGGCAGGCACAACAAAAATACAGGAGCGAAGCAGAGAAGAAAATGTTATTAACATAATTACATAATAAAATCAGAGATATGTTGTATTAGTTATCCTTTGATGCTACATTAGGGGGACAAAAGATGGACTCCAGAAAACACTTAAGCAAACTTGGAGAGAGACAACTGCCTCTCTTGTTCTACATGACTAGAGACTTTGTTTTCTTGTATGAGGTGGAATTGCATCTTCAGTCAGATTTAGCAATACCAACTCAGCAGATCCCTAGATTTTCAAAGTGCTTTTACTGTAAACATTATATTTGTTAAACTGTATAACTGATTAAATAAACTGTTTCAGCTAGGCAGGTGGTGAGAAAAAAAAAAAAGTTAATCTACCCGGTTTGGCTCTATGGGGTACAACAGTGTTCTTTGGAAAGTATTCCATGTTCTGGAGGTGTTACAAAGTGATGAAAACACGGTTTCAGTGGCACAGGGGCAGGGATTACCTTTCCCAGTTGTTACCACCAAATGTATTTCTGTTTCCATGAAATTTCCTGCTTTCACCTCCCACTGTTATCCTTGAACAGAGAAACCTTGCTACGTCCAAACCTTGCTGCCCAAAATCTTTGCTGCTTTCTCTGTATGGGAACGTAACTGGTGTTTTTTTCATTTTATAGGAGGATGAGGTGCTTGCTTTTATTTTTACTTCTAACTCCAGACAGAGTTCAAGGCGAGTTTTGCTGGTATGCAAGCCTCATGAATCAATCCCCTGGATTGCTTCACTGAGCTTTGTTTCCTTCTTTTGTAGCCTGTGGTGATTGTTGAAATGTGCTCTATGCCACTTTTTAAAATGTTATTTACTGCTAAAAGGAAGTCTAAATTTTCCATTTGGTTTCTTTCTGAGTTAAACATCATGATTTTCCGCTCACAACAATAATTTAGGTTGTAGAGGGACATGTTTTGATAGGAACATCATAAACAAATTTAAAATTAAGAGTTGTAGAACTCATGACTTATACAGCAAGAAAGTTGTAGGTCTTGTTGTTCCTAAAAGACTGGGTAATGAGAATATGATATTTCCCTTAATTACCTTTATTTACTGTTCCCTGTAATGAAACATCCAAAGGGCCTTTAATCTGCAATTTTATATGGGCTAAGGGGCTGTAGCAGTAGCTACAGGCTGTTGCTTCTGAGATTACGCTGGTGTTGCAGGATGCTGTAGTATTACACCACTGACATCCCTGGGAAATGTGATGGCAGGTAAACCTGCCTTTTTGACCAAATAATGTCATTGCTTCTAATATTTTTTAATTTGTCTGCTTTTTAAGGAGGCTAGCACAGCAATTGCCAGAGTGATGAAGTGATGAGCAGCACTTGAAAACTTTGTCCCTTCATAATAAGTTAGCTGAGGACTTTATTGTGTGCACTGCTTGGTTTTCTGTTTGTGTAATCCAGTAATCATGCATATTTTCTAACATTAAACCTATATAAATATTAATAATAAGTTGGAGAAAACTCCAGAAATTAAACAAAAGGAATAAATGGAATATATAGCAAAGTTCTAAAAATGGTGTGCAAGAAAATGTTAAAAGAACAAAGCATTCAAAGGCAATCTGACATCACAAAGAGTCAAAGTTTATACATAAGGAAAAAAAAATCCTTCCCCAGTGCAAAATCAATGAATGGCCTTTGCAGAAACCTTGTAAGAAGACATTTCCAAATTAAATGTCCCAAAATTAGATACTAATCTATTCCTAGACCATTACAAAAAATAAAAAGAATAACTTCCCCTTGTGAATTGGCACATGTGATCTTGGAATAAAATTAATTGTACTTGTGAAATTCCAGAAGAATTTATTCAAACACTTCAGTATTTCAGGTCAATTTTTGTCTTCAAATTCCTCACACAGAAACCAGAGATGCCAGCTGCTATATATCTTCCTCTGGGAAATAATTTTGGCTTTTTTTGGTCTTTAAAGGACTCGTAAATGGACCAGGCTAAAATCTGGGAGTGAAATTCCTGAAGTGATTGGGAGAAGGTAGAAATTTAACAACCTGAATGAACCTATTTGTCAAGACGTTCCTTACTGATTAAGGTATAATCAGAGAGAGGTGCAGAGAGAAAATCATCATCAATGATATAGAAGAGTAAGGGGAAAAGAGGAAGGGGATAGTTTAAGCCCAATAAGAAAAGACGAATGGAATAGCCCTATAGTGACTTTATTTATAAAAGATGGATGTAAATACAGCAGAAAAATCCCTTAGACATTGTAAAAATTAAAATTATTCTTGACATTCTTGACTGAGATTCTTGAAAGTCCGCGTATGGGAAGAGAGTTGTTCTGCTGGCATTGCTGATGCTGTTGTGTGCAGGTATTGTTCTTGCTTCTTTGATGTAAAGATTTCTGCATCTTTGTACATTTTATTAAAAAGAAAATTAAATACATAAATAAATAAAGATTCATTATAAAATAATTTCTAATCTCCTACCAGAGACAAAGACTCTCTCAAGACCAATATTTTTTTGTTTCCTCTACTTTTCTCTTCTTAGTCCCTTTAGTTGCCTTTTTTCTGATTTTTATGGTATGGGGATCTTTAGTTTAAGTTTCCCAAATACCATAGAAGTGTCATATTGTCCTGATTCCTTCTTTCCCCTAATGACTATTAGTTAAATAGTCATTCAATGCTTCTGTCTTGTCCACTCTGACAGTCACCCTAGAATCAAGCTTTTTGAATTTCTGAGATCCTTCTATGATTATTTAACAAAAATCCAAGAAAGATTCAGGCTCATTCTGAACCACAATGATTACCTGTGATGCAAAACAATAGATCTCTTTTTTTTTTTTTTTTTTTTTTTTAAGGAGAAAAAGCTTAGTAGTGTCAATTCTTCCTCTCAAGAGAGAACTATGCTGCTGCTCTCTGAACAGGGATACATAATACCCTACTATTTCCAATTAGACTAGCAATCCAGTGGGGCTGAGGTTTCATATGTAACAATTTTTTTTAAAAATTATGTTTGATAAACAAAAACTCATTTTTTCCCAAGACCACATGCCAGGCTTTTCTTAGTTGATCTTAGTTTCCTGTTCCTGATGGTCCAGTGATTTTGCCACTGAAATGTAGGGAAAAGTACAAGAGACACATAAGCATGATATTTTACCCAAATATTCTCCAAACAACCACTGAGTGGTGATTTTTGTAGCTCCTGACTCAGAAATACTGCCTTATATTCAGTGCTGTTAAATAGACTTTTTTTTTAAATCCAAGAACTTTTTCTGTACCTCTTTGAATCCAGTCAGTCTTCATTG
The DNA here is from genome assembly GCA_038380795.1 of Pyrocephalus nanus. Taxonomy (NCBI): domain Eukaryota; kingdom Metazoa; phylum Chordata; class Aves; order Passeriformes; family Tyrannidae; genus Pyrocephalus; species Pyrocephalus nanus. The sequence continues at coordinate 50,657,257 of CM076260.1, forward strand.
TATCCACAACACAGCTGGATTACACATGTGAGGAACCATCTCTATCAGTTGTGAATCCATCATTTAGTATTGCCACTCATTACCCTTTAATTCTTAACTTAGGAAAAAAGATGAAAGACTGAACCTTTCTCTATTGAGTTCATTGTTTATACACATCCATCGTATTTCTCCTGATTCAGGGCATCTATTAGATGATCTTGACTCCTCTCCTCGTTCTGTTACATTTTTCTGTCCCTTATTGTGATGAGCAGTGTTTGGGTTTGCTGCTATGCACAGCTGCCCCTTTGAGGAGAGCAAGGTGGAAGGAGTGTCTGGAGCAGGAGGGTAGAGTGGACAGAGTTGCCTGCAACTTAGATAATCCTAGGCTTATATGAAAACAAGAACTTGCCTGCAGGGAAAAGGTGGGCAGGGAGAGCATTGCATATAAACAGTTCTTATTTCTGTTCTGTCTCCCATTGTTGCTTTTTTAATTTTTCTTTAAGATGTTAATTGGATTTTGGATTAATTATGCCATTTTATTGATCTTTGCTGAACTTGCCATAGAGGAATGTGTCTCTTCCTAAGATGTGACATGTGTTGGGATTCTGCTCTCTTTTTCAAAACTAAAGGATCCTGTCCCATTATCAAGAGCCTGGCTCCCCTCTGAAACCATCTGTTGTAATGGGAGGAGTCTCCACTGGCAGCAGGGCTATATGGAATTGTAGAGGTTTACTACTGTGAATTTCTGTGACTATGTTTGTAGATCTGGCCCCTTGTCCTCTCTGATGTGTAACTGCCATGATCTGCATCCTTCATGGTGAAGAACCATCTCAATTATAGTGATTTCAGTTCAGCACAGGACTGTCCTGTCCTTCCAGTGTGTGACTACAGGCACTGCATTGACACTGTGCTCTGGCACCCAGATCCCCTGCATTAAGAGACAGTTATGCTGCAACATTTCATAGTTCTGAATTTATCCTTGTGACATTGATGGAAGCAGTCTGAGCCTTAGTGAGCCACACAAAAGTGAAAATCAGTAGTGTTCAGCTGACACACAGATCAGGCAGTTACATCTTTCTCCAAGTCCCCTTCACTCCAAGTCGTTTGAGCTTAACTACTTCCATCACCCTCTTTCTTGCTACTTCCATCACTCTCTTTGTGTCTTTCCATGCAATTGACAAGTATCCACTTTCCACCTCACTCTTTAGTTGGTGACCTGCTGGCTCCCTTCCTTCTTACTCCCCCCGAGATTCTGACAGAAAGGCAGGCATATAAATATTATGTGTGAGAAGTATTGCTGGGCATCATTTATCTTTGTTATGTGTCTCCCTTGACACACCCATTGCAATTTATAAGCATGTTCAACATATCACAAAAATTATTCTTCTGCCCTGAGAGTGCAGGCAGTCTGTGGGTAGGGTAGATATGCCTTCAGAGTATAAGGCTTGCGTTTTGCTGGTGGATTTTGTGGTGATACAATTTAGAAAAGTTTTCATTGAGTTTGGTTTTAAATTGTGATAGATGTCATATCGTTCCTGAAACAAATAATAGTAACACGGTCTCAAATGACAAAAACTACCTCCAATTGCACAAGAAACCCTTTCATGTATCACAAAGTGTTAAAAGCAGAATTAACACTTTGTTATAAAGATGTAGGCTGAAGTATGTTTTCTATAAAATTTAGCTTAAAACATATAAGATTTTTCTGTAGAATTTTTTTTACAGAGAAGTAATTGATATCGCTTATGTGTAGCTTAACTGCTGCAAGTTTATAGGAGAACTATAGTTTGAGAGATGCAATTAGCTGATGTCTGCACAATAATTTTTGTACAAACTTGCAGCTGAAGCTTTATGTTATGCAATAAAGCTCCGAAAGAGATATATTTTAATTAGGTGATAATAGTGATAATACAGAGTTTTGTTTATTAAGTAGCCAGAAGGTTTGAATGAGCTGTGAATTTTGAGGAAGACTTTGGCAGGAGATGTAAAACACAGCAGCATAGTTCAGAATTCCTTTAAGTCTAGATGTAATCTCATGAGTGCTGTGCAAAAGTTCAAGATAAAATAAGGCCTGGAGTTTCTGTAGGTGTTTACTTTTGCCACTTATATTCTGGGAATGTCTAAAAAAATAAGCAGTTGTGTTTTTTTTAGAAGAGATGTTGAACATGTAAAAACATCCAGATGAGGAGGGGTATAAGGTGCCAGAAACCAGGAAGGAACAAATTATCTTGTTTGCTAATCACTGTGGAGATATTGTGCCTGAGTTCTCCACAGTAATTCATCAGTTTATTTAGCCCTCAAATCTTAAATGCATAAGTTATGTAGAAAGGCTTTTGTGTCCCTTTCTGTTTCACTTCACTGCCTTCCTAGTTCAGTTCTTGCAAATCTGATTCCTTCGCGCTGCTCCTCAGGTTTTTTGCAGGCTTTCTGCAGGTTTTCTGAAGAGCTTTGTTAATGCACTATTGCTTTTCAAACAACTGGTCTTTTGCATGGCTGTGAGCTATCCAAAGGATAGCTTGAACACATGAGAATACAGTAGATGCATATTTGCAGCCAGTCAGCGACAAGTTTTATGCCCTTTCCTAAGAAATGACAGACTTGCTTTGCAATATTTCCTTGCTCAGGATACTGTTCACAGGTAATGACATATCACTATTAAGAAGCTTGAGAGAGAAATAACCTTACTCAGGAGAATTAGTGGCGTTTCAAAATTAGCTTTTGCTCCTCAGAGAATTGATCATGGTATCATCATGGGTAGGTCAATCGACTGTCATCTTGATGCCCAGCTGCGGAATGGCAGGGAACACATAGGAAAGGAATGGAGATTACATAAAAGTCATAAATATGAAGTTGAACAGGTCCAGAGTGTATCTATGGCTCTTGAGAATTGGAGTTTACTCTTCTTTTTTCACTGTAAAAGAATCAAATGTCATCTAGTTTACAAAAACCAAAGAAACCCTTTACTAAAACACGTTAAAAATAATGGATAAATTCATGGTATAATAATAAAAAATCCATCACAAGTTATTAAACTCAAAGATGTAAACAGTGTCTTCCTGAGACCTTGAGTCATAGATTTCTGGAAGCTGAGATTATTATGTTTATTGCCCTTTTGTTTCTGACACATCTGTTACTGTCCACTGGATGCTGGATAAAGTTGACTTTGTTCTGAGCAATATAGTAATTCTTACTTTTTTTTTTTTTAATGTAGAGGAGGAACATAAAAGATGTCTGACTGCCTGACCTCTTTCCCTGCCTCCAGGCATTTGCAATCTGACAGTTGTCTCTTTACACTGCTTTATATGGGAATAACAATGCTGAAATAAGTTAAAACAAGTCTATAAGAAATAAAGAGATCCTTTCAGTTTATCTACTCTGGGGACAAGTTTTTCTCCCAGGCACAGCAGATAAGTTTTGCAGCCTTTTTTTTTTTTTTTTTTTTTTTTTGCATATGCAAAGCTTGGTTTCCTCCTTTTTTTTCTTGATTGGTTTAATACATAGAGTTGATCCCTAGGTAGCTCTCCAGTGCAACTATTCATTTGCTGAATGAAAGTTAGCACTTTTGCAGTTACATTTTGCAGCTACAAAACAGTAGTGTATTTTATCAAATGTCCCGGAAGGAAAGCAGTGAGATTAGTTACAACCACAATAGGCAGCAAATAATCCAGAAGCCACCTAGAAATAGTGCCTGTTCTATGACAATGTCTAGTAAACAACTAATAAATAATCTGGAGCTCCCTGAGAGTTGTAAGCATGATTGGTTCACAGGAAAGATGGATAAGAATGAACCTTATGCTCTCCAAAGGCACCATAAGGAAAATGGACCAAGCAATGGGAGGTCCAAACTGTCTTTAACTTTCACTTTTCTCTATGGATTAAGACATTTATAGTGACTCTGTGACATCCATACTTTTGTCTCATATTGGCAATATACATTTTTTAATGGTTTGCTTCTGTTTGGTGAGAAAGTTAGTGTCAGTCTCCTTTTTCTCTTGCCAGATGATTTTAATGCAACCAAAAACGTGCCTTCTGCATCCCTTAGATTAAAGTATTCACTAAATACCAGTAAAACTGCTTAAAGATGTGTATTGAATAAAGAGAAATGCACCTCTGACACCTTTGAAGCTAGTCCCATCTGGCAAATAAAAGAACAGACATGTCAGCAATTCAAGTTTAACTAAGTTCAAAAAGAAAAGTGTGTTTCTACCAAAACCAAGGCACACCAGAAATATCAAGATTGATTTAAATGAAGAGTAGAATCATAGAATACCCTGAATTAGAAGGGACCCTTGAGGATCACTGAAGTCTAGCTCCGGGTCCTGCACAGAACCACCCCAAGAATCACACCATGTGTCTGAGAGCATTGTCCAAACACTTCCAGAAACCTGGCGGGCTTGGTACTCTGACCACTTCTCTGGGAGCCTGTTCCAGCACTCAACCACCTCTGGGTGAAGAAACTTTTTCTAATATCCAGCCAAAATCTCCCCTGAGACAGCTTCATGCCATTCTTTTGGGTCCTATCACTGGTCACAAGAGAGGAGAGATTGGTGCTTGCCCCCACACTTTTCCTCACGAGGAAGATTTAGGTCACAATGAGGTTTGTCCTCAGTCTTCTCTTGTTCAGTCTCCAGGCTGAACAAGCCAAGTGACCTCAGCCACACCTCATATGACTTCCCTTCTAGGCCATTCACCATCTTCATGGCCTTCCTTTGGATGCTTTCTAATAGCTGGGTATCTTTCTTATATTGTGGTGTCCAAAACTGCACACAATATTCCAGGTAAGGCTGCACCAATGCAAAGCAGAGCAGGACAATCCCCTCCCTCAACCAGCTGGTGATGCTTTGCCTGATCCTCCCCAGGACACGGTTGGCCCTCCTGGCTGCCATGGTACTGCTGACTCATATTCAACTTGCTGTTGACCAGAACTCCCAGGTGCCTTTCCATGGGGCTGATTTCCAACCTCTTGCTCCCAAGTCTGTACATAAATCCAGGGTCGTTTCATCCCAGGTGCAGAATCTGGCGCCTGCCCTTGGTAAACTTCATACAGTTGGTGATTGCCTTTAATTTGCTGAGGCTTCTCTGCCCTTGAGGGAGTCAACAGCTTTTGCCAATTTAGTGTTGCAGGTAAACTTACTTAGTATTACTTCGAGTCTTGAGTCCAAGTCATTTATGAAGACATTGAAGAGCACTGTCCCTAAAATGGAGCCTTGTGGAACCACAGTAGTCTGATGTTGCTGCATTTATTATAACCCTTTGTACCTGACCTATGAGCCAGTTGCTCAGCCATCACGTGATGTATTTATCCAGCTGTGGGCTGAACATTTTCTCCTGAAGGAGAGACAGTATCAGAAGCTTCTGCCTTAACTTTCTAAGCAACTTTCTGAGAGGATAAATGATGAAATTATGGACATGAAAAAAGTTTGATAAGGAGAACTTTCCCCTCATGAAGCCATGCTGGGTGTGACTGATGACTGTGTTGTCCTTCAGGTGTTTTCAATAACTCCCAGAATAATCTTATTCAAAATTTTACCATGCATTAAAGTAAGACTCTCAGACCTATAGCTTCCAGGGTCATCCTTCTTGCCCTTCTTGAAAACTGGGACAATGTTTGCCATCTTCCAGTCAACGGGGACATCTCAAGATTCCCTAGACCATTCAAAAATTATTAAGAGAGGCCTCACAGTGACATCAGCCAGGTCTTTGAGTATTCTCAGATGAAACTCACCAGGTTCCATAGACTTACAGGGATCCAGCTGGAGCAGCAGATCTCACACAAATAATGAGACAAAAGAATAATGAAATGAATAAAATTACTCACAGAATGTGAAAGCCAGATTTTACCCGCTCTGTTAACTTTTCTGTTACAGCTCTGCAATGCTTTCTCTAAGGCAGCCTGGGAGTGCTTTCTTCCCTCTTCTACAAAGCCACAGGTGAAAGATATGTCAGCCTTCAACCTGGAAGACAAAAGTACTGTGACTTATGTGTGCTTGGAAGATTTTTTTATAGGTGAGAAAGGAGGAATGTAATTCTCTCCCCATACATTTGTCTGGGCATACTACTCTTGCTGTTTATCAAAGTCACTTTTCTGGGGGCTGACTCCTGCATACCCTTCCCCTTTCTGTGGACTTCCCGGGCCTTTATGATGGCAGCTTTTTAAGTCCTGATACTATTTCTGTAAAATAAGAAACAACTTCTCCCATTTTCAATCTAGATCTCTGTTTTCTACATCTCTGTGTTTCTAACTTGTGACAGGTTTTAGGAAGCTGATAACTCTAGAACTTGATTTGTTTTGATTGTTCCCCAAGGCCACTTTAGTGTAATTTCCAGACTTTGTAGTCAAAGGGAGAAAAGAATCATAACACCATATAAAAATATAATGTTTATTAAATAATGAGGATCATATAGCCAGCTTCTTGGTTGCAGCATGATAAATCATGTTTTCCTAATAAGGAATAAGAAACACTGTTTTAGTTACAATCCTTCTTTTATTGTCAGGATTAGTACAATTATTAAATTTATATGGAGCTCCCCATTGAATATTTACTCTGCTTACATTTTTTATTAGATTCAAAATTCTAATTCAAGTGTAGTTGTAAACCTTTATGCTAAACAGCACAGAAAAAAAAGCCTTTTCACAGAAACTGTTAAGCCCTAGAAGGAGAGGTCACATCTGTTTCTGTGCAATGCTCTGAAAATATATACTTATATCACTTTCATAATGATAAATCCTGTTACATTTTATATGGGTGAGAGACTTCTTAGATACTGTTTGAAACCAGTCATCCATAAATATGTATCACACTTGCCACTTCCTTTCAGAGATAGAATATTTAGATTGCTCTTCTTCACCTTACAGCCTTAACACTAATAATTGTGAGGAGAGATATTGGTCAGTGGGTATTCTATATATGTACCCATCATTTTTTCTATCCTTAAATACAACTTCTCTTTTTGCTGTCTGTGTGTCTGCCTAGTTGAAATTCAGCTATAGCAGTATGTATGCTGCCAAATCTAGACTGTTAACCCACAGGGGACTTCATTAGTAGATAACTTTTTTTTCAGTTCAAAGATTTCACTTGAGAGTTTTAAAACTCTCTAGTTTGCTAATTAGCTTACCTCCAAGGACTGTGTTTAACAGTGTACAAACCTTTTTTATTGATGTGGGCATTTGCACACATCTCCATTCAACTTAGGATAACATCACCATCCCCTGTTGCATTCAAGGACAAATGCTTTTAAACTTTTTGTGTCACAGAAAGGCTTTCTCTGGTCTGTCACCCCTGTTTTTGCAGAATGACTCTTTTCTAATAAGGTATATAAGGACAAGTAATCCAGTTTTAAATACACTACTGTTATATATTGAATGTTTTAAGAATGAGTTACTGTGGCAGCGCAAGGGATTTCCTACATGATTTCATTTTTTCAAAGTCCATTGTAAGTTAATTCTTATAACTGGAATAATCAAATCAATCCCTAACAGAATACTAATCACAAGTCTTGACACAAGACTTTATTCACAAGATGTTGTTCTGTGGATTGCACAGTTTCCAGGCTGAATAATGTTGCTGATCAGGTCTGCATAATCAATTCCAGTCTGCAGCAGCCCTAATTGTACGGAAATGGAAAGATTTCTTTTGTTCCATCAGGACTCATTATGCAGCGGTTTCAGAGTGCCCCACCATTACAGTCTTTCAGCTTTTCAGTGCCTGCTGAACAGGCTCTGGGTGGGTTGATGTTCCTAGCCCTGTCACCTCATTCTGGTTTTCTATTTAGTGATGGGACAGACTTCATCACCCAAACAGTGCTGGGGGACAATTTTTGTGTTTTTGGTGGGATGCTGAGTTCCTCAGAAGTCATGATCTTCCTATAGATTGGTATTACGCAGTCAGTAATGTTGTTTCAAATTTTGACTTTTTTTCTTCATGTTTCAATGAAAAGACAGAGTCTTGGAGGACTAGGGTCTCACAGAGAAAGTATGAGCTGTTGGTATACAGAATTATATACAATATTTATACAATAAAATGGCGTTTACATACTAATTAGAATGAAGCTTATTCTATCGCTATTTTACAAGTTCATTTGTTCTAACTGCTGTTCCCATGAGTGTAGAACTGATCCTTACTGCACATCTATGCATCTTGGCTGCCCCCTTCCAACTAACTTGACTTATTGACTTCATCATTCTTTTATCAAGGGCTGTTTCATAACTTACTCATAGTCTTCTTCAGGAAACACACCTGCATGCCCAAATTTTCAGTCCCTGTACTGCATCCTAATATTAATCTTTGTACTGCCTGGGTAGCATTCATTTAGATGTAACCCAATTCAAGTGCTATCTAAAAGTAGCATTTCTTCATGCATTGTTTTCCTCTGTATAGATGGCAGAGGGAGTAAGTCCTTTTTGCTTTTCAGATTGGGTAAGCACTGATCTGACATTAGTAAAAGTGATTATTATATCTTCAATGCCCATTTGTTTATCTCAGAGATTGCATCTGCAAGAGCTGACATCTTTAAATGTTCTGAATTTTGGATTCAGAGCAGTGACTAAAATATTTTTATGGGTTTCCAGTGTTGTAATTTTACTACAAGTCTCCCATTCTTTGTTCATTGTCCATGTGTTTAGTTCTTTATGTGTATGTGTATCTTTAAACTCACTGTGCTTCACAGGTGCTGTGTTGCTGACACTGGGAAATCAAAATCAAAAGTATGTTGAATGGTTTGAAGGTTCTAGGAATTAGCTGAAAACCTCAGTTTTCAATGGTAGGATGAACTCCAGGTAATCCTCTTTTGTTACTGGATTTACTTGTTTGCAAGAGGAAAGACTAAGACTTGCATACAATAATTAATTCAAACTAGCAGAAGGACCACATTATTCCAGAAACAGTCCCTGTTATACCTGTGTCATTCATTCCTGAACATCCAAAAGAGTAATTCACCTAATGAAATGTCTTTAGCATGTGAAAGTACTTTCTTTTGTATTTTTTTTCCCTAACGTAGTAATGCATAAAAGTGCATTAAGAATATATTAATATTGGGCATTCAGTAGACAATCTGTCATTGTGATTTTGTCTGTTTGGAGAAGCTTGACTTTATTGAGGTCAGTTTTGCTCATGTATGCTCCTGTATTCTTGCTTTAAATTATGACTTTTGTTGTGGACTATGTACTGAATCATTCAGATTTGGTAATGATAGACTCCAGAAGATAAGGCCCAGTGGCTTGAGAATCAGGACATTTGCAGTTGGATCTGTGCATGAAAAGTAAGAGGGTTTTGTGGTTTTTTTTCCTTTTTCTTTTTCTAGGATATAAACGATATAAGCAAATTCATTTGTCGTTGTTCTACAGCTGCCCAAGGTCCAAGGCCAAATTTACTGTGCTTTGTCTTTCATGTGTTTTTATTTCTCCTGCTCTTGAAGATAAAAACTTAAAAAGCTGAAAAAGAGGTCCAAGGTAAAATGAATACTTATTCAGTGAAGCATTCTCCTTAAACTTCAATCTGATACAACTTTCTAAACGTGAGATGCAAACCAACGTAAATCAGTAGGATTCATTTCAAGTTTGTTAGTGAGAAAAGATCGTGCTAACCTTTAGCTATGTCACAGTCTCTTATTGTCTTATTTGCTAAGAAAAGCAGTGAACACACAGGAAAATTAGCTCAGAAAAACCCAGAGAAATTAGCTGGGAAAAACACACTGGAAACCATGTTATGCACAGTTAATTTTTTTCTGCAATATTAAAAAATTTCCTTGAAGATAATCTTTATTTGTACTACTTAATGAGTAGATTTTAAAACTGGTTTTTATTTATGATTGTAGAACAAACTTTGCAACTCATATACCACTGAACTTGTAGATAAATCTTTGCTATTCAAGAGTTTGTAGAAAGGAAATACAGGTGATAGTGTGGGTTAACTAAAGAATTAACACAAATATTTGAGTGACATTCTTAATGAAATTTGAGTAGTATTAATTGTACTAAACTTGGATAAATCACTACTCTTTACTGAATAATTATTTTCTTTGGATTTGCTCTTATTTGTGAATTTACTTTCATTAAGTAGTTCAGCTGTCTCCTAATTTAACCTCTACTGAAATAGAACTGAAAGGCAGCATTTTAGAGGATTTCTGATTAGGCAGTTAAAACAATATTAGCCAACAGTTTAATCCATTTCTGGTCTCTGAACTGTGCAAACTCTTAATTTTATTTATTTATTTATTTATTTATTTATTTATTTATTTATTTATTTATTTATTTATTTATTTTATTTTGTGAGTATATTATTTACTAAAAGGCTAGTAAGTTTTTGGATAAACAATATCCAGAACAGGAATAACTTGAGAGAGGTTTTTCATCTGCAGCTCAAACTTCCTCCTGCATGCCTACACTTGCTAAAACATACCAGCTTGTAGGATTACCAAACTTCTGTCATGAATTCATGTGTATTCGGAGAAAAAAAATTATTGTGAATCAGGAAAGTAACAGCTGTCCTATTTTATGTAAGTGAAAGAGAAACAACTACAATAAATCCTAGAATCATAGAATCAGATGGGTTGGAAAGGACCTCTGAGATCATCAAGTCCAACCCTTGATCCACTACCACCACAATTACTAGACTATGGCACTTAGTGCCAGATCCAGTCTCTTCTTAAATACCTCCAGGAACGGAGAATCCACCACCTCCCTGGGCAGCCCATTCCAATGCCCGAATGTTGAAGAGTTTCTCCTATTCCTGATAGGACCGATCTCTGTTCATATACAAATGTACAGTTTCTATCCCAGACCTGCAGTGCTGATGTACGTGTAGTGTAGTCTGTTCTATAAAAGCTTTCTGGTACAATCTGCAAGGATGATGCATTGCTATGGATATGAAAAGACCTTCCCCTGTCTTCACCTGTTTTACCTACCCACTTGACAAGTCTTTGCACTAAAGACAATAGGGCTACAGTGAGATGTTGCTTCAATGGGATGTTACCACAGAGATGTTGAAAACTAACTTTGTGTTCAATATCCTGGCAGATGTGAAGCTTCCTTCTAGATGCCCTGGGCCATCCAAGTTAAAATTAGTGTGTAACCCTGTCAATAAGCCTGAAGGCATTTCTAGGGAACATCTACTGCAAAATCTAAAACCGACTCCCAACATGTTATAGGAAAATGCAAGTTCTTACATTCTGAATGCTGCTTTGCCGTGAGGGACATACCATTATCTTGGAGTTGACATTTTCCTCTCACCTGGTCTCCTTGTTTTCCCAGCAAAGTGAAAGATGAAAACAAAAGTGAAATTATGTTTCTAGGTATATTCTAGGTACTACAGTTAATGCCTTGATCTTCACTGAATTATGCAATTGTAGTTTAGTATATTCTGTATATTCCTCCAGGTCACTTTGTAAATTAAGTGTTGCATGATTAGCCAAGACTGTGCATCTTGAGAAAGTGTTTCTTTTTGTGTTTCTATTACTCAGACAGCCCTATTTCCTACAATCAATGACAGTGGTCAGCTGGCAGCTTCCTTTTCTATTCTGTCAAATACATTCAAACGTCTTTGTTCAAATGTAAGGAGGCATGTGGTACCAGTGCTTGACTGCTGGTACAGATGAGAGACATTCTACAGCAGAAAAGGTGCTTTCAGTATTGTGCAGGCTGCTCATCTAAACCCGTTATTGCATGCCATGTGTACCCTAGAGCAGCAATCTCACTGACTTGTGGACAGACTCCATGCTACCTGAACAGATGGGCATGAGTGTAAACTGACAAGGGAGCCCATATGTTCCTAAATTGTGAATGTTGAGGAGGGGATTCTTAGCCAAGAATGGGCAGATGACTTTCCAAGTCTTATGTGATTGTCATTAAGAAGAGTTGGCACTGCCAAGTGAAGCTTGCAGCAGCAGTGCATATGCAGCATTGTGGAATGAGTTTCTGGACAGCCTTATCTGGCTGAACATTGGGTATCCTCAGACTTAGACCTTGCCTAGAGACCATTGTGGGTATTTCACAACACTTTGAAGTCCAGCCTTTGCTTGTGAACAGCCAGGAAAGTACAAACATTTAATTTTCACACTTCATTTTTTTTCTCCAGAGGAGAGAGGTTGTGACTCCTAGGATGTGAAGCTGGGCCAAGAAATATCTCAAGGGTTTTTTTTCTGTTGCATGATCCTCAGGTGGTTGTGACAAAACACTGGTTAAAATAACCAGTCTAAGTACCTGGTATAATTCATTAAGTGAAAAGAGATATTCCACTACTTGAAGACAAATGATGTTCATAATGCTAGAGTGATAGAGTGGTTTGAGTTGGATGGAACCTAAAGATCACATAGTTCCAACCCTCCTATGAACAGGGGCACCTTTCACTAGACCATGTTCAGAGCTGCATCCAACCTGGCCTTGAAGAGTTCCAGGGATAATAAATCTGATTATGTGTGACAAATTTTAGCATGTTTGACTGTATAATCAGTTATCAAAGGAACAAGAAGTAGAGAAAAATCTTTACAAATTATATCTAATTTTTTTGTTTTATTTTATTAAATAGTTCCCCTGAGATATAGTAACTATAATCTGTAAAACATTGTAGTAAAGAGTAATTAACAAGGAATTAGATTTTTGAGGAAAATCTTGTCAGCTTCTAAAGGAGAAATAATATGGCTTAGCTAAATAACAGAAATTATTCTTCTTTTAAAGTCACAGGAACCAAAATAATTTATGCTCATCTAAAAAGAATGTTTATTTAACTGCTAGTAATTTTGCCTGCTGCTATAGTAACTTATGACAATAAGCTAAAACTATGTGAAAGTGAATTTCTATTTTGATAAGTCCAGTATTTTTGATCAAATTAACAATAGTGTTGCTTTTACCAATCAATGTTTCTATTGTTCAAATGGGAAGAAAAAAGAGAAGGCAGATGTAAATTGAGACCAATATAGCAAGATTTGTTACAGAACGTTGAACTTCTTTGTGAGAAAAATTTTAAAAATGCTCTACATGACAGCAAATCTCCTGCAGGTTTCCTGTCATCAGAAAATTGGGTAGTACGGCTTTCTCAAAGTACACTTGGAAAAACTCCCACTTCACTTGTGAGTAATAAAATCTCCACCTTGGAAAGAGAGAGTGACAATTTGAGTTACAGTTGAGTGACTTAAAAAGTAGTCATTAGTGGCAGAAATCTCTGATGCATTTGCATACAAACATCATGTATGATCAACGGAACAATGTGCCACATTTCTTTAAAAAAATCACATTTTTGTTTCGTGATTGACCAAGTACCATCTGGTATCCTGGCAATGCCAGCAGGGTCCCACGTAAATTAGCACATTCCCAAGTTCCTTGACTGGAGCCATAGTAAAGTGAATGGAAATCTCCCAGGCTGAATGCCTGCATTTGAAGAAGTATTTCTTTGCCTGATTTGTAGTTTGTCATTAATAACATGTACTGGGAGCTGAAACTGAAGTTCTGAAGGCTTCTCCAAGACGCCCATGCTTGCTCAGATCCAACACTGATGTGTGAGTAATTACTAGTTAGCAGCATGAGCATTTCCAGGCTGCTGACATTGTGAGGTTGACAACTGACAAGTTTCACTCCCATGCCATAATAACCAACAATGAAATGCAAAGCAGAAAGCAAAGATTGCAACTTAAAAAAAAAGACAAAAGAAACTTTAGCAAATCTTTACTCTGTGCTGCTGGAACACCGTTATCTTACTTTAAGGAAGATGATTATGGGCAAGAGGGAGATTGCTGCTAAAATAAGTAGAGGCATACCTACTAAGTATAGCTTTGTTGATGATTCATTTGACAAATACTTTTGCATTGCAAGGGGGTTGTAGGATTTCAATTAATCTCTCTTTACAATCTTAGTAGAAGTACAGCACCTTTATGAAGAGTTTGTTTTAATAACTTGATAAAAAATGGTGAAGGAGTTAATACATTTCAGACAGTTTAAACCTGACATTCTTAATTCATTTTCCAGTAGGGCTTTGGGGATGAAAGAGGGGAAGAAACAAATGTTTTCCGAAGGGTATTAACATAGTTTTTGCCATATGCAAAATTTAACCTGCTCTCATTTTACTAAGCCATGTGGTTCCAGGTCCTCTGTCCCAGAAAAGCACCTTGCCAAGTGCTGCACTGCCACAGCATAGTAAACACATTTCAGCTTACTTTGTTTTAATATTAAAACGGTAAACCTGTACTCCTTGTCTCTTTGGAACATTCATCTCATCCATCTTTAGTGCTCCACAGTGAGAGTCCATGTTCTCTTCTGACTCCCCAGTCTACCTTGTACCCATTTCTTTGGGAGACCATTTATGCATTTTCTGGATCACTCAGAGTTGCTGTACTGTTATGCTTCTTTCCCTGAGAAGACTACCACTCCCATGATTCTTCATTCAGAGAGGAAGAAATAGCTACCTAATTTTCAATTCTTCTGTGTTTCTTTTTTTTTTTTATATTTGATTATTAAACAAACTGAAATTTTTTTATCTTGAAATTGATACTTTCCTTTAAAGAAACAGCAAAAATTATTTATAACAATTAATTTGCACTACAAAGGAGTTTTTCTATCTTGCAAGCAATAGATTCATTCAGAGGATTTGAAGTAATTTAAAATTTGTTGATTAATTTCAAACATCATTAAAAAAAAAGAAATTGCAACATTTAAAGTTCCTTACTGAATCTGAATGTCTTGTAGAATAAATATTGGGGAATACTTTTAGACTGTTATTTTGGTGGAAAGGCATATGAAAATAAATGTCTTTTGCTTAATGCTGTGGGTATTTACTTGTATGACTTCGTTACTGCAGGGTTTAGTAATTCGCTTCTGATGAAGAGATTTGCATTTATAGTTCCAGCTTAAATAATCTGTTTTTTAAACTGGCTATTCTTTCAGTTTTGCATGTTGTTGATTTTTTTCCTCACAAGAAAGAACATATATTATCTGGGTATTTTATCTGTTTTGTTTCTGCATTTTGCTACATGAACATCAGTGCTCTTGTTTAGGCACAGTAAGTTGTGTGATTATCTGTGACTGCACCTTTGGGAAGAAAGGACTCCCTTTAGCTCCTCAGCTTCAGCCCAGGATTGTCAAACTGCTCTAGACTGTTCTGCTTCATGGCATGGTTTTCCAATCTTTTTCTTCATCGATGAGGATGGCTTCCAAAATTCTTTCTGCCCCTTGCTTCTCATTCCTACCTGTGTGCTGTTCCTTACTTGTGCTGGTGCTGTTGTGTTAAGGGTTATCAGCTGCACCACATTACTGGCCAGTGCTGCCTCCCTTCATCAAAGCCAAGAATTATTTGAAGTGCTATGGGTGGGGAAGAGGATGCATCCTGGCAAGCACACAAATAATCTTATTGTGCAAGGAAAAAGTAGGACGATGTGCTAGCTCTCCTCTCTCCTTGTGCTCAGAGCAGCTAGATGCTGGTCTTAGGCTAATTCCTAAGGCTTGTTTCAGAGAGTAGGATGCATCAGGGGTTGCACGAATGCTTCTGCAGTGTGGCTAGACCACAAGGTGCCCAGAAAATGGAAGTGCAGAGGTTTATATAATCTACTAGAGTGAACATCTCCCCAAAGACCCGCTGGTTTAAAACTCAGCTTCCCTCAATCCCACATGATCTGATTGAAAAGCTACAAATATAATAATTTTTAGGTGCATAAAATGCAAATTGGCTAGAGGAAGTGGAGCAGGAAGGAGCAGAATTTATATACCGCTCTTTCCCTGCCCACTCCCTTTGCAGCTGGTTATTTCTCTGCTTGGCTTCAACTATCTCAGCAACTCTGGGTTGCAACACCACTACTGTCCATAGGGCAGCCTGCCTGGATGCTCCCAGCTCCTCCTCGCTCCCATTTTGCACTAGCTGGAATTTTTTCCCTGTGCCACCTCCCATATCTCTGAAACCTCTCTCAGTAGCTGCCCCAGGAGAGGAACATCAGCCCCCTTATCTTAAACGGGCCTGTGTAATCTCAAAGAAATGCTCTGTGTAAGGACCGTCACAGGTCAGCCCTGAGAAATGGCTGCTGCTTGATAATGCTACTTGTAGTTTTCCATAGCTTTTCTTCTGCCTTGTAGGCTTTAGTGCAGATTGTTAATTCTCCTCTTATAGCTTGATTTTTCTCTTTCTTCTCTAACTCACTCATTTTTGCTATCCTTCAGTTTTCTTATATAGTCCATAAACATGAATAGTTAGTTCATTTCATGTATCGTGTAATACTTAAAGGCTTTATTTGTTTGGATATTTTACCCAATTTCAGAACAATTCCTTTTGCTCTCGTATGTAATACATAAAAGCAATCGAAGCAAAGCTCATTTGCAGCTTTAGAATGATTGCAAGGTATTGAAGGTGGCTCAGGCCACTAATTCAAAGGTCTAGGTAAACTGTTGTATTTAATAGTGTTTTCAGAACATCTTAAAGCTCCTATGGTAAGGTTTCCCTTGATTCATATCACAATAGAGTTTTTTATAACATCTTGCTGCCTATTTATGCTAGGATCTTGAAAATTCAAAGATTTAGGGATAAGCGTTTCTACAATAACTGTTATTTCTCTAAATATAATCTCATACATTTCAGAATTGAAACATGGTCTAGAATTCCCTTTTGAGATAATCTGATGTTTTAGCACAAAAGGCGTTATTATCAAATGAAGTTAGGGCTTCCAAAATTTACAGTTATTTTGAAGGGTGAAATCAATACAACTAGATGAGTCTTTAGGTCTTGAATATGAAGGAATGTGCTAACTTATTATATCTTTAAAAGATGTTTTCAGCTTACATTAAAGTTACTATTTATCCTTAAAGTGTAGTATTATTTCATTAAACATCCCAAACAAAAAGTTTCAATAGGTACAGCTGAGTCGTGAGACTATTTGGATCATGATAATTACAATAGTTATAGTAATATAGCTTTTAGAGTAATCTTTATTTTTCCAGGAAGTGTTAGGTCCAAATATAGATTGCAAAAGGAGAAATTGCAATCTGGAAGAGTGTTGCTTAAAAGGACCATAGAGGTCATAGACTATGAAGGAAATCAAAATGGAACTGAGGGTTGGGCATGATGAAAAACAACTAGTACCAGAGTTGGAATATCTGCTTGAATTGATTTAGCTAAAATTCAGCCTTCTAAAAACAAGGTGTGCAGTCCAGATGGGTGGCCTCGATTCCTGCTGTAGTTTGTGGAGAGAAAGTTACATTATCTGATCCTTAGAGAGGTGACTAAGAGAAAACGATGAATTGCTTGGAGTTGCTTTCTGTCCTCTGTTGACTATTGAGGGACCTTGGAGACTTGTCAAGGCTAGATGTCCAGCTTGTAGACAGCTAAAATGAGATGAATATTCAAAGAGCAAGCTAAAAATTTGAGAACAGAGAAGAAATCCGCAGAAACAGTATGAGGGCTGAGGATAATGCCAGAATGAAAAACATAAAGAGCGCAATGTGGTTTGTTTTATCTAAAAAATGTTTTACATGAAATATGATCAATATGGATAAGTGTTTTCATAGGAAGAAGTTACTGGGTAACCACAGAGCTCTTTAATCTAGCAGGGAAATGCATAACAAGAATCAACAGCTGGAAGACAAAACTAGACACATTCCAGCTGAAAATAAAGTGCCACTCATTTAGAGTAAAGATGACTAAACTACAAAATATGATCTTGGGAAGTGTTGAATTGTCTATTCTGTAGGTTTAAAATCAATGTTGAGCACTAAAATGTTTAAACCATAACTGACATTTTACTTGCAGTATAAACAGCTAGGTGTAAGATATCTAGCTTATAATACTAGGTCAGATAGTAGGTCAGCTCATAATAGTAGGTCAGATTAGGCTTTATGCACTTCCAATTTAATGAGTAATCACACCTCCTCCTTTGTCATATTTCTGTTTGATATAACACTTTACTGTGCTGCTTTTTTACTACTGTGATTTATTCTTCATTTAGCTGTTCAAATAAGTTCTAGTGAAGGATCTCATTAGTTTTCACACTCTTTCTCTTTATTTCTTCATAAGATATAGGAACCCATAAAAATGTGTTTTCTGTATGCTGCCATTACTTGCTTTATAAAAAGCTTCAATTCTTAATTTTAGGAGTAGTACCAGTAAATTTTTAAAAGCCCAAATGACTTTGTCCCAGGCTGTGGAGCTAGAAAACTCTGATACTCTAAGAATATTGTTTAAGCAATCTCAAACTGCGCACAAATGTAGCATATGGCTTTGTCTTTCCTGTTTTAACCTGGATGCCGACTCATATCCTATGAAGGTCAAAAGGACTCTGCTGTATTCTGGGCTGGGGGTTGTGTGCTACTCAAATAAATAAAGATTACTGTGCTTGTTCAGAGCTCGCTGAGTGCCCGAACTATTAAGCATTAAAAACATATAAAATATGTCATCAATCCTAACACTACATTTATGCTAAGGATATCTTTAGAAAGATAGCACAAAGGCCTTTTATTACTTTCTCCTGCCTTCACAACCTCACCAACCTCTTTGAGTGTGTTGGTTACTCTTGCTATCCTGACCATCTTGTCATTATAACCCCAATATGGAACTTCTTCCAGTTAGGTCTCAAATGTCAGTCCATAGGGGTTCTATCGTATTGTAACCTTTCATTAACTCCTACTTCATATAAAGATTTTATAATGTAAATGACAAAGGCTTCTGATATGTAGTTACACTTCCTTATCTGGTAGTTTCCCCCCATGCTTCACAATCCAATGGAATAAATTTCTACTGATGGTTTTTCCTCTGTGTGACTACTGTATTAAGCTAGGTATTCCAGCACTGCCATCTTGTTTCTTTATCTGTTAGAAGCATGTTGTAAGCTTGTTGAAGCTTCCCCCCCCCCCCCCCCCCCCATGATCTAACAATTTACCAAAATTTCATGTTTCATACACATAATTTGGAGCATGGGGGACCACTCCCCTTTCCTCCCCCCCCCATCCGAACTGAATCAGGCAATGACTGTACCCAGCATCTTGGAACCTGCTGGGAAGGTGGGTCCCTGAAGTGAAGCATCCCAGGAACCTGGGAGACAAGAGTTAAAATCAGATGTGCACCAGAATTCTCTCTTGGTACCTGGGTTTTTGCTCACTGGAGCACTGACTCCAAAGCTGACCTTTGGAGTTATTTACTGCTACTGTTGTTTTCTGAGGTTTTTGTTTGTTTGTTTACTTTTTTTTCTTTCCATTTTTAGTAAAATGGTTATTTTTCCTTCTTCTTTTGGACTCCCCATAATTTCTACCTTGTCAATACTGAGGGGAGGGAAATAAAGAAAAAAGGGGTTTATCTCATTAGAGGTGTCACCTGCTGAATATGTTGTCATTAAACAAAGACATTTTTGCTCATGGAAGACACTGTACATCTTCCTTGGCTGCAAAAGTTCAAGTGATAGACTTTTCAATTCTTACAATGAAGTCTCTAGTCACCACCTTTTCTTAGTTCTAGTGTTTAGTTAGTTCTTAGTTTCTTAGTCTTAGGCTTTCATTCTGCTGTCACTAAAGGAGTCTGTTCTGCTTCAGAGCCTAGCAACAAGTCATTCTTATCCCTCTTTAGTTATGATCCCTTATTGTCATGGGCTTCCCCCTACTCTTTTCCTTGTCACTTCTGTATTCCCTTACTGCTCTCCTGTACACTATGTCTCATTTTCTCTTTCTGAGGTGTTAAAATCGAGACCTAAGGAGATACAAACAGTCCCACTTTGAACTCTGTAGTCTAAGATTTTAAAGGTCAATGAACAAAAGTTGTCTGGACTCACACACAAATATACTTTGTTCTTAATTTTTATCACTGACTGCTAGTGTTTTTTGACAAGGTCAGTCCTCTGTCCATGTTAAAACTTGGTTTTCAGCCTGTGGAAGTAATCAAAACAAGGAGGTGAGCTACAGCACTTACCTGAGAGACCTATCTCCTAGCCTCTGTTTGGTTGCTATGAGCTCTACAGAGTAATAGGGACCAAGATGCATTCATCTAAACTAAATGATCAAGTAGCTTCTTCTTCCTCACTGATTTTTTATCCTCATCAAATTAAGTCTGTATACTGTTGCTGCCTGAATCATTTAAGAAGAGAACCACAGTCCCTTTAAGGATGTAGCTGACTGAGTGGCAGTTAATCTGCAAGATTGATACCATGTCCAAGAGGGAGCATGGTACAGAATCACATTATGAGAATGTACATATTTTGTAAAATATCTTCTCAAGGCATATTCTTTTGGAATCAACAATCCTGCTGCAGTGTGTGCAGACTGTAATTGCAATCTCTCTCAATTTTGATATTTTCTTAGGAGTTCTTTTCTACTATATTTTTTTTCTACTATACTTTCTCCCACACAAAAAAGAAAACTTGAGGTTGAAAGGCCAACCACTGAAAAATCCATGAGTGCCAGAAGTAAAATTACAAGTCTGGGTCAACCCATTTGGGTGTTCACACAGTGCAGTAATCTTTACTTAGATGGCTTTTTCTCCCCCACACTCTTTCACATTCACACACATTCAGTGCACAGATACAATTTAGTCCTTTAAATGATCTGTTCTGCTGTTACTGATCAGTGAGTGACTATAAGCCTTATTTACTCATTGTCAACAGTTTAAGCATGATTACCAGCCTGACTCTTCCCACTGTTATAGTATATGGGCTTCACAGTTGATAGGAGAGGGTCAACCAGGAAGAGGTTACAGCCATAAGAGAAAAGTAGGCATCTGTCCTTTGCAATATTCAAGCACAATTTCGAAGACAGAGCTTGGCACAGCTGAGATTTCGCATCCCTGCCCTGCACTTTGTCAGCTTGAAGACAGGCCTGGGAAAGCTCACTCTGCTGAGTGGGAATGTCTTGGTCCTGCTAGCCTGCTTCTAAAGTGTTATCCTCCATTGCCTCTGCAGCTTCAGGCAGACATGGAAACAGGCAGAGCTGAAGAGGCAGCAGCTTCTTTTTTATACCAGCAGAAGTATATAACTGCAAGAAGGTATAACTGCAAGAAAGTGAAGTCTGGCACTTGTGCCTAAGCGCCTCCAGCTGGAACCAGCAACCTTCGTCTTAACTGCAGGGATGGACTGCCTACTGGCTTTCTACCCCAGCAACTGATGGGAATGGAGAGCACTAGAGATCACATGAATGTTCCCCAATTTCCATAGCAGGACTTACAACCTACTCAGTTGAACTGATGAATTCTGACAGTGCTGACAAGACCTTTGAGGGTGGAGTATACACCACTATCTCATACATCCTTGTTAAATGTAGAATCTATATTTTTGCTGTATTGCATTCAGTCTCTGCAAGGAGACAATGAAGTATAACAGCCGGTAGTCTATACCTTTTATGTCATTTTTTCCTGTTACAAAAAAGGTCATACCTTTTTTGGAAAGGAAATACCTTGTCTGACTAGTCAGCCATCTAGTCCACTTACTTCCTAGTCAGAAGTAAGTGGAAAAATGGGAAATTGTCAGCCTAATGATCATGCAAAAGGTGTTATTGTCCCCAGTGATCCTAGCCTGAAAGTTGTTTTGGTGTCCACAAGCTCAAAGTACTATAGCCTAGTTTTTGTCCTATGGAAGGCTAGATGGAAAAGGCTGCCAGTGTTACAAGAACAGCTTAAAAATTTTAAAGAGTAAGTCCTGAATATGCATTTTTTTGGTGTATAAATTGGATTCAGCAATGTGTAGCAGCACCTGAAAGACAGAATGTGAGTAAGTGGTGGAGAGACATCTTAGATTGCCTCATGGGGAATCACAGAATCGCAGAATATCCTGAGTTGGAAGGCATCTCTGAGAATCACTGAGTCCAAATCCTGGCCCTGCACAGAACCACCCCAAGAATCACACTATGTGCCTGAGAGGATTGTCCTAATGCTTTTTGAGCTCTGATAGGCTTCATACTCTGATCACCTCCCTAAGGAGCCTTTCCAATGCCCAACCATCCTACAGGTGAAGAACCTTTTCCTAATATCCAGTCTAAACCTCCCCTGACACAGCTTTATGCTGTTCACTTGGAGTCACTCCATGTGGGGAAGGGGAAGGAGAGGGAAAGGGGAAGAGAAAGCGGAAGGGGGAGGGAAGGGAAAAAAGACCCTGCCTCTTTGCTTCCTCTTGTGAGGAAGCTGTAGACCGCAATGAAGTCTTAGCTATAAGTCTAGGATGAAAGTGTTACTTGGCTAGCTAAAGAGGAATTACACTGGCCAAGTATAATCCAAGAAGGGTACTGGCTTTTACCTTTTGCCATTCTGTTTCTTATGTTGTAATCCAGTTCTTGATCTTTGGCTTTGATAGAATATGTTTGCAGTATTTTTCACTCTCAAGTGCCCCTGTTAAGAGTCAAGTCCAAATGAAGCAATCAATTCTTTGTACAAGGTTCTTCTGATATAACAAAAAAACTGAGATTAGCTCAGCTGGTCAGAGCATGGTGCTAATAATGCCAAGGTCGTAGCTTCGATCCCCACACTTAAGAGTAATTAAGTAATTCACCTAATTATTTAATTCACTTAAGGGTTGGACTAGATGATCTTTGTGCATCCCTTTCAACTCAGAATATTCTGTAACTCTGTAACATGTGCCTAATTTAACTGCTGAATGCAGAGGGCCTCAGGGAAACAGACATAAGCATTTCCTGAGAAGCTTCAAAAGCTACGTTATAAAGCTGGATATTGTGGCCAGCTCCTTGATTGTCTCAGTTCTTTTCTTAGAGAGGGAAAGAATCTTAAGGCAGAGATATAGCTTAGAGTTCCCTGAGTCAGCAGGTAGACCTGAGATCATCTGGACATTATTCAATAAAGAGAGGATGAAAAGAGGGGTTTTTTTCCCCTATGAAGACTCTGAGAAGGGCCTTCTAAGTAAAAAAAGACCTTAGCTCAAAGTCATTTGGGATAGGGACAAGCACTAACTACTATAGTATATATGTGAATATACCCCAGAGTCTAGTTTCATTTGTTCTTTTAAGTGAATAAATGACTAAATAAAAGTCTTTTGTTCTCAGGCATGGAATGTAGCATGCTGAATATTCTGTAGCATTTTTCTGGTATGAGGTGAGTCATCTAGGCACAGCAGACAAACAAATTTGTCCACTGATGACCAAGCAACTTCTTACTCTTTAAAAAAAACAACACCAATCAAATTTAAAGTTTAGAAAGTCAAATATATTTTCATATAAATACGCCAAAACTGCAGGATAGATTATTTACAGCATAGTAACTCCTGTACAGATATATTTAGGTTCCTAATCTCCTCAGATAAGCTGTAGTTGTAAATCTCTCCATGATTCCTAGGGATGGATGGACTCTTCAACATGCTTGTAAAAAATTAAAAATACATTTCTTCTCCATCACCTCTCTTGCTGTTGCTAACTATGCCACATCTTACTGAGATGATGTGTTTTTGGCTGTTTTTCATGATTTCCTCTAGAGGTTTTCAAACTTCACAATTTTTACTTTTCTTTCCAAAAAAGTAGTCTCAGGAGATGAGACAGGAAAACACAGGGGCGTTTTTTTTTCCTCAACTTACATCCACCTCAGAGTTATACTCTAACCTATACACTGTGATGACACTGTAGAAGCTAAATGAAACTCTTTAATGAGGACAAAATGTATGCAAGAAGTGAACAGACCCTTCAGTGACAGTTGAATTTAGGCAGTTATATCTTCAGTCATCAGAACTCACAGATAGTTTTGGAGAAGTGAAAACAAGCAAATATCTTTCCCACACCACCACAAAAACATCACTGTTCTTTAGCTGTTACATGCTTCTTCCTGCTCTCATGAGTAACACTATAAGAATTGAGTAGTACTGCTGGAAATTGAGGTTTAATTTATTTTTTATACCATGTGATGTCAATAACCATATTAGTTTCAGGGAAGTAAGCTAAATTTTAGGCATAGAAATCTGGTAAATGGACCCCAGTTCTCATTTAAAAAAAACTAGGAGAAAATAATTAAATATTTTTCAGTGATGGGAGAGATCCTCCCTATTCCATGGGAGGAATCATCCTTTTTCTCTCCTCTTCTTGGGGAATATTTTAACACTACTCCTAGAGTAGGAAAGCAGAACTGAATTGTTATGGCTATGGGATTTGTTTTACTTGAGAATTGCCCAGTGTGGTAATTTTCTTGATGCCTGGCGAATGTGATTTTTATCCTCCAGCTGCAAACAGGCTCAAGTACCTATTGTCATGGATTAGTGGACTTTATGTGAGGTGATGGTGTTTCAAGTAAGTGCAGATACATGTTACAGTTTGCACAAGAAGGAGCTACAGCATGAGACTTCAGGAGAGCGTGAAGGAATCTCTGCTACAGTGACAACATTCCACTTCTCCTTGGCTTCTAATTTATTTAAACTGCCTTGCTTTTCCTCCTCCTCTGAGGTATGCATTATGGATATATTCCATATTCAAGAAGATTATTACTGTTTTGATGTCAGTTATATATCTGCATTGTCCGTCATTAGGGTAAGGCTGAGCTGGCAAATGAATGCTGTGAAGTTAGGTATTAAAAAATGTGTATGTATGAGTAAGCTAAAACTTACCAGTTTTCCAAGACAAAATAATGAAGATTTTAGGGCAGATTTCTGGATTAATATTATTTAGAAGGGGTATGTCTTTGCATTTCCTACTGAAAGACTTTGTTGCCTTTATGCCTTGCTGTGGTATTTTCCTGGTTTTTTTTCCAAAGTAAATTTCTGCAAAATGGTTTACCTTTTGGGTGTGGTGTAGATTTTTTTGTTGTTGTTGTTGTTTGTTTGGTGTTGCTAAATTTTTTTTGCTACTTTTTTTATTGTATTTTCACCATCTGATGATTTACTAGCTGTTTGGGAAAATGCCAACATTTTCTCAGCTTTACCATAAATTGCTTCTTTTTTTTATGAATGACTATGGAAACAATTTCCTATATTGTTGAAGAATGTTGATGGAAAATGATAGAGATTGTGTTGATAGTTCTAATTTACAGAGGGTATGCACTATAAAGCTTAGTGTTGATGCTAAGCTTTGTCAGATAGTGCTATAATAATCCTTTAAGAGTAAGCTGTTGCATCAACCAAATCCAGATTATTTTGGTCTGTTATTGCTTTAACTTTACATCTCAAGATTACCACACAAAAATGCAAAGCAGTTGGCCTTTTTTTGTCATTCTTACATGACAGCTAAGCACTCTGATCCACTTAATTCTCATTTAGATTGAGTAATCTTAATACATTCTCCAATTTCTGTTGATTCCTTTGTGACCTGGTTGATACTTTGAAATTTATTGTCTGCTATTCTATTTTTTTTGTCAACTTTTATCCACAGTTTTCCCCAGCTGTCTTGAGCCCTCTGGGAGGCTCTGTCCCCTGAAGCAACAGCACTTTTCTGCCAAGGTGTTCTCAGATGAATGGGAAAGAATTTTTGTAGTTGTTTTATACTTCTCTCACTTTATAGTTGACTCCATTGCTCTGTTGCTGAAAGCTAGCTCTGATCCAGGCTCAAAGGGAACAATAACAACTATATACTGTTGCCTTGAGAGGAAGGCACTACAATACTGACATCTCACCTTAGTCATATCCATGTGCTGGAGCTGAATCATGCTGCCTCTTTTGGCCACTGTCACAGGTCTCTGTTGTAAAAAAAGCACACAGAAAATAAACCCATCTTTGTTGAGCAGTTTTAAAAACTTGCTGTATGCTCTAATACTTTCTTCTCAAAGACATCTCTCTAACGGCATGAACATGCACAGTGTTAAGGTGAGGTAAACCAATTGTGACACCACTTTCATCATGGGAGTCTCCCAGAGTAATTGAACCTTGATAGCCTGGTGACTTCTGATGTTGCTTTACAAGGTTGGGAAAACAAGCCAATCAAGTGTGCCTGTGCAGTTATGAATAATCCTCTGTCAAATTTGGAATGCAATGTTGCAATTGAATGCGGAAGACTATTATTTCTGCCTCCTGTTAGTTTCCTGAATGCTCTGCCACTGGTTATACAGAAGTATACAAAGATGGGTGTGGATTTGTTGACTTATTTATTGTGAACATAAACCTAACTTATCTTTGTCTCCTTATTGTCTTTGCAGAGTACAGAGGATGGCAAGTAAAGCTAAAATTAATCACCACACATGAGTGTTATTCAGCATGATAGATTGTGGTTTTAATGCATCAACAGCCTAGTGACACATCAAAGAAAGACTTTAGGAGCAATCTAGAGGAGAATAATGAAACAGTATCTTGGATGATTCGGTAAATTCTTCCTAAGAGGTAAAAGCATAATAGGAAAAAAAAGTGTGTCTGAAAGTGAAAGCTATCCAATAGGCTGATTGGGGTTAACTTGGAAAAACTGAATGTGACATAATTGTGAGGATTGGATGGAGTTGTGAAGAGCCTGTAGAGAGAGAGTAAATACCTGATGAACAATGCAGTAGATGGCAGAGCTGTGAGAGTGATTCAGAGAGATGTGGCAATCAGGAGAAACGATCATCAAACATAATTACCAAGTAAGTACAGGATAAAGTACAGGTTACAGAAAAAGGTTGTAGTATTTAAACTTTGGTGGGAGCTTGGACATTGAAGGGTTGCTTCTCCACAGCTAAATATGTTATGGAGAGAGAAGCTGCAACATGTAACAATGATTTCAATTTCAGTGTTATAAGAAGTTTGCTCTGAAGATGATGTTCTCTGTTCATAGCCAGCATAAGACAGAGAAGGATGGCAGTACCCATGAATGTTCTGTTATAGCCTTGTTAATCTTGATATGAAACCAGTTATTAGATCATAGAGTCACAGAAGGGCTTGATTTGGAAGGGACCTTATAGATTGTCTAGTTTCAGCCTCCCTGCCATGGGCAGGGATACCTTTCAATAGATCAGGTTGCTCAGAGCCCCAGACAACCTGCCCTGGAACACTGTCAGGGATGGGGCATCCACAACTTCTATGGGCAAGCAGTTCTAATGTTTCACCACCCTCAGAGTAAAGAATTTCTTCCTAATATCTAATCTAAACCTACTCTCTGTCAATTTAAAGCTATTCCCATTTGTTTTGTCACTTCATGCTCTTGTAAATAGTCTCTCTTCATCTTTCTTGTAAGCTCTCTTCAGGTGCTGGAAGGCTGCCATTAGGTTACCCCGAAACCTTCTCTTTTGCAGGCTGAACAATCAGATAGACAAGGTTATATTTAGAATTGCATAAAATAGGTCTACAGAATTAAGGTAGATCTTTGAACAGTCTGCAGGAGGATGATATTTACATTTATGATTGTAGATCAAGTAAGTCACGTCTAAGGTAAAAGGGAAAATGGCAGAGAACCCTCAAAATCTGGAAAAGAGAGAGATGAGATATTCTAATGTAAATGATAAATGTCTGGGACCTAAAATTGTATGATTAAATGATCTTTGTCTCTGAAAGAATTAAAAAAGTATGACTTCTTATGAGTTCAAAAATAAGAGTTTTCAGATTTGATGGTGAAATAGACTTACTTTTTACGCTTTATTTTGGTTTTGTTTCATGAAATCCCAAAGAATATTTTCTTTGGATACATTTTTGATGCTTAAAAAAAAGCAATGTATTTACAGATGAAAGCAGTTCGATGTGAAAACCAACTGTTTCATGATTAAATTATTTTAGTAAATAATGTTGACACTTTCCACAAAATATCAGCCAAAAAAACCCTGATGCAAATTTAAAAATATTTTTCCCTGCTCAAATTGGAGGCAAATCAAGGAAAACAGGGTCATAACAGGAGATCATACACTGAGGCTGTGGCATCAAGGAATGTAGTAGTGATATTATGAGCTTAATAGTTCCTTTTCTTTACTAGTAGGTACATATATGAAAACATTCACACAAGCATCTGGTTGTCAGTGTATACATTGCTCCTTTGATGCTGTGAGGACTAACCATATTAACTGGTTAGAGATAGGCAAGGGTTTTTAATTTTTATTGTCAGAAAGGACTGATTAATTAAGAAAGATTTTTATTTTCAAGTGTCTACCATGTTTGACAAAAAAAACGTTCTAGTTGGAATTCCTTCTTGAACCAATGACTAACCAACCTCAAATTACCACTTGCTTCATGGCCCAAGCACTGGTCTGAAATACATCTCCTAAATTCAAATTCTTTATTAAAATTTAAAAAAAAAAAAAAAAAAAAAAAAAAAGGAGATGTAGTGGTGGACTGGAAGCTCCCTTTCCAAAACAGAATGTCTTCACTGTCAATATGTCTGGATGTCTTTAAGATCTTAATGTCTAATTTCTATTTAAGAAAACATCTCAGAAAGGTCTTTATTTCTATGGCAGATTATTTTATTCCATTTTAATTTAAAAGATGTTTCTGTCCACCTTGATACATAGTGTTAAGACTGCAAGCTACAGAGTACTGGAAGCTAAGTATCCTCACTATTAACAGGGCAGGAGATTTTATTTACAGGGTTGTGTACACTAAATATTATCTACTTTACAATTCTACTCTAAAGAACATGCAGTGAGAAAGATGCTGAAAGGAGGAAGTTTTGAAATACAAACTAATTACTGCATCTGAAAATTTATCATCTTATATCATCAGTCTCTATATGTTGGAAGAAATCCATGTGCATGAAATAACCTAAATGTTACAATACTACAAGGATCCAGATTTATTATATTCTGTCAATAACTGCTGTGGTGATTGTATCATCATACTTTTTTGTTTCCACACACTTTACAAAGAACATGTTTTTTCTGCTTTACGGATGAAAGAACTCAAGGGCAAAGAGGTTAAGGGACATACCTGAAATCTCAGAGTCAATCAGAGGCAGCGACTGAGAGAGAGGCTAGGTTTCATTGTTTCTTGTTTACCCTTTTATTCACTGGACCATAGTCTTGCCCTTAATCCCTTTGAAACTAACTGATGAGGTAGCTGTTTTGCTGGTTTGGCCAGCTGTCTGCCATGTGTTATTTGAGTGAAACTGTATTGTCCATACTCAGGAAGTTAATAATGTAACATGTCTTACTGGGTGGGCGTTCAAAGTTTTTATAACCAACAAAAGTGAGAAGAGAGCCAAGATAGCAACTAAATCCTTACACTGAGACAATGAAAATTCCAATTCTTAATAGCACTCCCTCAAATCCTATTTTAATTTAATTTTTATTGAAATATTTCAGTAGAAGAGATTTAAGGAATCCCAGGGGAAATAATTAATGGAAACAAAATAAGTACAGATCCCCACAGAAAGAAACAGCACTTGTAGAATTTTATGCCTAGCTTCTGTGTTCTCCCCCTCTCTTTTGAAAGTGTATCCCATAAAATTTTTTTTAACCTGTTAAAAACTTCTGTTGTCCACTTGTTTTAACCTAATTCTCTGGTCATACAATGGTTTAAGACTCTTTAAAATGAGTTTATTATTTGTTGGCTAAGACATGAATGGTAAATCTCTTTTTATTCATGCTATGATTCCTTTGATTTACTGGCAGTATCCCTGCTTGTGAATTGCAAAGGGTTTATGGACATCAGACCGATCTATAAAACTAATAGATGGTCCATCACAGCTTTTGGCCCTGGCAGAGCACCACAAGTCAGACCACTCCAGGGCAGAGCTCTCACTCAGCACTTTCAATGCTGCTACATGTTGGAAAACTGCAAGTTCAATAATATGGACCATAGCAGTCTGGGATTTAGATCCTTTGGGCCAGGCGCTGAGAACTGGCACTGCTTGGTTTGCCAGTAACTATGTAGCCACATATTGCATTGCCCTAGGGACAACCAGAGTTCAATAGGGATGCAAACAAGGGAGTAGCCTGCAAAGAGCCTGTGGGAAATCATACAGAAAGGCACCATCTGTGAGGATTTTGAATTTTGGTGACTTGATGAGCTATTGATAATGTCTAAGCAAAAAACAAAGAAACAAACAAACAAACAAAAAAACAAAACCAAAACAAAACAAAAAAAAACCCAAACAAAAAAACCCCAAACCACCTATGACTTTTGAACACTAAACTCTCAGTAGGAAGCACTGATGGCTCTAGAGATAGTCAGCTGGGTAACTGAAGCCTTAAAGGAAGTGTAAGACAAAACCCTGTTACCAAGGAAAAGTCTTGATGGGAAATATATTATCCGTGTAATCTGTTTACATATTTTCTTTCACAAGAAGTGCAGCAGGCCAAACACCTGGAGTTGATTTTGTTGATAATACATGTAGTGACATCAACAAAAGATATGGAAAGACACTGTATTCATATTCAACACAAAAAAATGTTGCAAAACTGCTGCCTTTGCAGTGTTCACAGCAAAACAGGAAATAAACTAATTTAAAATTGCATAAGCAGCAAAAAATAAATTTGGAAATAACACATGATGCAGAAAAATACAAAATGCCACTTAGACACAGAAGCTGGAGGAGATCTGCTTTTCAGCCTAGTTGTGAGGTGGTTTGTAGTCTGGAGAATGACCTGAGGAAGTGATCCTTAGATCATTTAGATCCTTAGAGGCGGTGGTCAGATAATATGAAAATTCACAGACTTTTTTGGAAGTCATACTTTTTTTCAATTTGTGTTCAGAATTTCTCTTTAATAAACACAAGCATACTTGCACAAATTATGCTAAAACTGCATAGTATAAAGTTAGATACGAAATGTTGTGTATTACCATTCTTGCAGTATAAAGATGTAAAAGTCCATTTACTTTTTTAGTTGTTTTTCTTTCTGAATTTCCTTCAAGCCTGAAAGAGTCAGTAGCTCTGAAATTTACACTTAAAACACTTCCAAACAATGTAATTACTAACAAAGTCTTTTTCCTATTTTGGGCCAAGTGGTTTGAATCAACATAAGACCACTGAAATCAGCTTTCTACACAAACTGCTGATAACAACTGAGTGGTTAATAAGGAACAGAGAATTTAGAAGGGACTTCTAGGGACACTAAACCCCTCAATTACAGGCATTTTCAGAGTAGAATTTTGGCCCAAAAACCTTAGAAAGAGAATGCTTGCTCTGCTCATCTCATTCACTCTCCTCTCGAACTGGAAACTTGGCATTGATAGAAAAATGCTCACTGCTGCAGAGAGGTATCAAAGAGACAAATTAAAGTCATATTCAAAATACAAAGTTGTGTTGTAGGATGCTTTTATATCAAGGGATCTGGATGGTGAGATTTCCAGCTGTTCTCAGGAATTAGGCCTTGCCCTTCCATCCTAAATTGGCTCTCTGTTTTTCCAGAAGGAATGTCTTTTGGTCACCTTGCCAAAGAAAGACTGCCTGGTAGGCAACCATGGTCTGGATGGTTTTAATTCCTTTCATTCCCCCTCACTCTCTAAAGACCCTATCCCTCCAAATAGAGAGCCTATCCATTCTTGAAAATCAGTAATGAGACCTGAACTTTTTTGCAGAAGTAGCAGCCACCATTATTCCTGTTACATCAATGTCCCTCTTGATGCATCACTGGAAACTAGTTTTCACTATTCTCACTTATCCACTTTCACTATTCCCACTTTAATGAAGATGAAACTACAGAAGTGATAACTGATCTTCTCTAAAAGCAAAGCAAACACCCAGACTAAGCCAGTGAAATGTTTCAAACAGTATTGCTGAAACCTCTGAAGGGAAATTTGCTCCATAGCTTGAAATAAACACACCTGTGCTCAGATCCTGACAGATAATTTTGTAATTTTTTCCCCCATCTGTGAACATTTGAAAAATCAGTGACTCTCATTTTTCTTTTTCAAATTATGAAAGAACAAATCTAAAAGCTATCCTTTTCAGAGTAGGCTCACCCCTCTAAGTCCTTTAGAAAGGATATATTTACTGTATTTTCTTGCTTTTCACTCATTTCCAAACAGAAGTTAAGGATAGTCCACTCCACTGAATACTTGTTATCTCCAGATGTTTTATTTAAATCTGTCGTTCTGATTTGATATAAAATAGCCCCTTGTTACCTGAAGATTATCAGCGATTCACTGGTGTTAGAATATGTTTTAAAAAACATCAACAGTGTAGCATTTAAAAATAAATGCATTAAATCAAATGAAAGAATGGATTACTGGCCAGCTGCACACTTGTTTTGCAAGGCTGAATCAAACAGGAATCATTTGTCACTTCAATTTGAAGAATTTGGCCATATGATTTTACATGATAGTACAAAAAAGTCTTCCAAGAGCTATAACTGCACGGTCCCTCAGAAAAGTAATTCACTGCAGTAATCTGGGAATTAACCTGGGGCTTAATCTGGAAATACTCAACAGTAATTATCTAAATTTTGTAGTTTGCATCATGATTTCTTTTGAAGGCAATGTGAATTGCTGCTTGCATAGGAGTGAAAAAAGTGTTGTACACATTGGAGTCTTATCTTAATTCTTGTATAACTTATTCGCAGATATCTACAAACATTCCCTGTTTCTATCCTGAAAAAAAGGGATGTGGAACAGAAGGGACAGTGTGGTTTAATCTGACTTGTTGCTATTAAGGGACAAATCCATTGAGCTCCATCTTACACTTAATTAAGGTGTTTTCTCTCACTACTCCTACTGAAGGAGATTTCCAAAGCTCTGTTTCTCTGATCGTTAGAAACCTTCTATCTCACCTCTGGTTGAAATTTATTCATGGTCACTTTATAACCATTTGCTTTTGCATCAACATTGTCTCTAAGTTTGAACAGTTCTTTTCCCCTCCCTTCTGTTTACCTTTTGATCTATTAATAGAGACCTTTAATATCCTCAGCCTTCTTTTCTCTGAGTGTATGAGGTAGCCTTCTTTCTGTCTTCTTTACTAACATCAGCTCTCCATTTCCTTGATCATCTTAAAAATCCTTCCCTGTATCTGTTCCAGATTGAATTAATTTTTATTGCCCCTGTGAGATGAGGTTTGTATACAGTGTTCAGAATAAGTTTTACTGGTGCCTTTTAAAAGAGGCTGATACTTATAAGCATTTCTGTTACTGCATTATCCACCCCTGTCTAGTTAAGGCTGTCTTTTAAGATATGAATTTTTGGGCTGATACTAGTTTTCAAAAATTTGAGTCCAAATACTCACAAAATATGTGTTTGTCTGTGGTGGTTAAAGGGGCAGGAGGGGTTTAAATAATCTTTTATTTAAAAGAGTAGTGTGTTCCTCTTCAATAATTTTCTTTCATGGGTGCAAGAATATATTAAACCAGGGATTTTTTCTGGATACTTGGAAAATTCTATAAGTGAAATTCAGATTCTGGCTTCTTGTCATAACAGAGCCCGTTATAACAGGAGAAGCACTCACAATCCAAGCTGCTGAGTTCTGGACTATGAGTTTTAGTTTAATATATGCCAGGAAAACAAAGAAAGCAAGCAAAAACTCTTGAGTTCTCCAAATTGCAGTGGCATCTGTGTCAGTAAAAAGAAGTAATGCATAAATAAATTATTACTTTCAGCATATGGTGACAGCTCCTAGATCTGTTTTGGCATGGAAGTTAAGTAAAGGAGGCTGAAGAAATGTTCATGCTAATGGATAATTCTGGTTCGAACAAGCTGAGCAGGTACTCACTTTCTGAGTTTTTTTCATGACTTACTGAGGTTTTTGGAAGCCATTTGGCTTATATCTAGAAGAGAGAACCATCAGGTTAGGCTTCTGGTTTTTATTATCATACTATTTCCTTTTCACTCTTATGAAAAATGTTTTCTCTGTATAGGAGAGGGTGGCCTGTGACCTACCTCTCTGGCAGGCTGCCCCTCTGCTGACCTGCAGGAAGCAGATAATTATGTGTGGGAAGGGTTTAATTCATCTGCCTCTAAACCCAAGCACTCCTTGGTTAGAGCTTAGCCTTTCTCTGCAAAGAGAATTTCCTAGGCAGTTCAACAGAAATATTCAGGCCATGGAAGTTAAAATTAAAACCCAGCTTTTCCCAGCTGAATGAAATCCCTGTAAAGCTCTGGGTCAGGAGAGTATTCATAAGCAGCCCATCTTTTGAAACAGGGTTATTACCTATATGCCAGATATTGCCTTTCTCTTGGAGCTCTCCTGGTTCTGTGTTGATAGCATGCCTTTGAGACATAATTTTAGCCCATAGCCTGTCAGGCACTGATTTATAGTCTGATGCTGGAAAAAGTCCTGGCATCATTTCTGCTGCCTGGAGCCTTGCTGAACCTCATTTAGACAAATGCCTTGATCCCTTTTCATGTTCTGTCTCTTTGGACATCCTCTTGGGTCGAACATTTCAGAGCAGTCCCTACTTCCTCTAGGCAGCACAAGCAGTAAGCAATCCTTATCTGTACCTGCTTTTCATGCTGTCACTCCATTATGTGTTCTGTTTCGTCAGCAGGCAGAAACACAGGCACATCT
The DNA here is from genome assembly GCA_038380795.1 of Pyrocephalus nanus. Classification (NCBI taxonomy): domain Eukaryota; kingdom Metazoa; phylum Chordata; class Aves; order Passeriformes; family Tyrannidae; genus Pyrocephalus; species Pyrocephalus nanus. Next base: position 50,691,419 of record CM076260.1, read on the forward strand.
TACCTTCTGCTTGCCTCTTACCTCAACAGCCTTCAGACTCCAAGGTGGAGCTGCTACTTCGTCAACGATTAACTGATTTAGCTCCTTTCTCTGGATTAAGTGATTTAGTACAGTACATCTGATGAATGCTGAATGGAAGCCAAAATTTCGTTAGCTTTCTTTCCTATCTTCAAAATGACTGGGCTCAAATCTGTAAAAACCCTGTTATTAGTTAAGTGCCTAAGGTCCACTCTGAATCTTTTTTGGGGTTTCAAAGGCATTTCAGAGATTAAGCAAAAGTTTTCCATCTCTTATGGCAGCTCACATTTAAACAACTGCTGTCTATTTTCTCCTTAGTAATTGATCATTTAAAATAAGAGTTGGTGTATTTTTAGGCTAACAATGCTCAGGGTAGGTGCTTGTCTAGTGGGAGATTTACCAAGGTGGTAGGAGGCAGACAATTTTTATAGGGAACCCTTGGTCTTAGATTGGCCTGTCTGCCTTGCAGTGCTCATTTGTTTGGAGGCATTTTACTCTTTCAGATATCAAAAGGAATTTCTGAGAAAGGAAAAATAAAATAAATTAAAAAAGAAATCAAAATGTGCCCTGATGGGGGACAAAAGAAAGCGGATTCATGCTGCTGAACTTCAGAAATTGTAATGTGCTGGAATTAGGTTCATACACCTGTCTCCCCGTGCAGTCCATGCTGAGTACATGTGCTAGCTAGCCTGCCTCCTCTGAATGTAGTGGCACTGAGGATTAGACTCTGCAGTTCAACATCTAAAATTAGGATGGTTTCTTTGCAACTCTGTCACTCTTACCAAGCAGATAAGTTTTCCAGAGATGTGAAGTTTTCATTCAGTGCTTTGCCTGACAGAGGGTAACCTTAAGGATGTGAAGGTTTAAGCTGTAGATGGATCCCGGTAGGAGCAGAGGTGTTGTTTTAATGAAAATTGCAATATATTGCTTAGTACACCAGTCAACTTTTAGATAAGGATTAAAAGTGCTACCACAGGTAGAGATACTGGTTTATATATGGATGAAAAAAAATTAATAACAAGATACATAACTGTAAACTGTGTACACATTATAGAAATAAAACTTACATAGCTTGTCTTGTTCTATTAATTTTCAACTTAATTTATGTGTTCATTTGTGGGAACATGAGATATTCTCTCCTAGAAGTTTCTCCAGGTCACTCATGATGCTTAGGGGTTGAAACATGCTTGCATTTGGAAAGTGAACCCTGGAATTAGGTGTGCAGATCCCTTTCACTGCTTGAGATTCACAAAGGGCATCCTCCTCCAAGGCTTCAATTGTTTGTGTAGCTGCTTGTGCTTGTACAAAGTCGGTGTAGTAGATCAGACCATAAAAATTGCTTACACTCATTTCGCTCTGATGCAGATGACTAATGTGAGGTGTGAGGCAGCAGGGAAAAATCAAAGAAGCACCTGGGTCAGAGGTTTTTGGCATGGGTGGTGAGGCACAAGCATCCTGAGTTGCTTCTATAAATGGATTTCTATCTTCTAAAAGGCTTTCAAGATTCGCTATTCCCTTGTACACTGACAGGTGAAAAGTCAGCTGTGCACATCAGGAATCATTCTGAAATATTTACCTTGCTGTTTTTAAGATTACTATAACTCATAATAGTTTGCAAGATGGGTTGAAATTTATTTCTGAGCTGGAATTAGCGAGATGTATTTCTTTCTTAGGGGACAGTAGAATTTAAAGTTCTATTAACAAAGCTGAGTCAGTGACAGAGCTGTACAATAGATGAAGGGAAATAATTTATCTTAAGGCTCTAGGAAGACTTGTGTACAACTACTGTCACCCACAAAATATTAATTTTTCCTTGTATATTATGTGATAAAGGTGTCATGGGTTGTCACCTAAACACATGAAGATTAAGAAAAAACATGGTATTTTGCAATTCTGTAGTTACTGAATTTACCGTCTGATGTGTAGCCAGGGTAGGGAGCTCCTCTAGAGAATTCACTGTTACAGCATCCTTCTCTAAAAGTTGTTTTTATTGTTGTCCCTTTGTACTGCACCTTTTCAAAGACTAGCTCTACTGCTGTTTGTCTGGATTCTGCAGTTCCCATGGTGTATGAGACACCAGTCTGGCTTAATTTATTTGAAAAAAAAAAAAAAAGAAAGTGTAAAATGCTTAGATTTATGGGCTGGCAGCTGTCACAGGAGAAACAAAACAAATGTTATTTTTATTAGTAGGCAGCTTGTTCTTCCAGTGCAGTGGTTTATGCTTTCTGGTGTGGCTGCTGGCTGCTGTCAGCCCCCCCAGCAGTGAATCAGGATCTCTTAGTCACTGAGCAGGGGTGGGCTGGGGATTTCTGCTGGCTGGTTCATCAGAGCTGAAGGATTATATCTGGCTAAGACCAAAACACTTTGAAATATCAGAAATTTAGGATGATGAAGGGAAGCTGAGCAGTGTTTTTTGAAGTAATCAGTATTCAGAAGTAAGGAGGGGAAATACAGGCAGGTTTTGTGCAATGACTTGATCAAGAGCTTGCACCAGGCGTAAACCTGGGTAAAGTTTAATCTGCTGTGTTGTCCAAGCTGTGTTTTCTTCTAGTTCATAAGCAATCAAACAAAATAGTTTCTTCTAAAAATCCCTGCAACTTTGTAAAATGAATCTGGACGGTGAAGACAAGTGTTAAAGAAAAAAAATCATATTGGTACTTAGCTATGGCTAGACAGGTATGGAGCTGGATAATGGATCTTTGAACTTGGTAAATGTCCAGTCAGAATTTACCTCAGGGAAGGAAGGAGGATTGTGAGCTTTTAGAAGCTTTGGATAAAATGGAAAAAATTGTCTCCCATTTAAATATTGGCTACAGGAATGAAAGAGTTATAATAGCTTTTACATTTCCTAAGATGTTATGCTGCATATCATCAACAGAAAATAAATTCGGGGGAAAAATATATGGAGAAAATGAAGGTCCATGGGTCCCGATCTCTTTCAAAACCCAAGCAATGCTTAAGCAAACCAAAGGTTCTGGCAGTAGGAAAAATATAAAATATACATATGAGTTCGATTGCTTATGACTATATACTTACAAGGAATTGGAAAGGCTCTCCTTCCTGAGAGTGATTTATGCATGTGAAACAATGATAAGCACAGGTGTTTCTACAGTTTCAATGGGCTGAGCATAATCCAGTGTGTGTCAGGACTGAAATTCTGTTTGGCTTCATGGACCACTAGTCTGAACTCTAGCAACAAGATCCAGAATCAAGAACTGCAATATTTGATGATGGAATCACTTTTGTATTTAATACCAGACTTAAAATTGTAGTGTTTTATGTAGTATAGATTACCCCTGCCTCGGATTTACAGCAAAGAAAATCATGAATCAGGGTCGAGTTGTGTAAGTATTTTCTAGTAGAATTTATTGACTTTAGTAATAAATGAAAATGTTAGTCTTAAACAGACTTCTGTGACTTCTCTAAACTTTTATTTTCTTAAGCTAACCAACAGCTGGATGTCTACTTACCATATTGATGTAGTTTGCCTTCCTGATCCTATTGACTGTCTTCTGTTATGTGCATTACAATTAAAGATATAGTAACATGGTCATCAAATTATTAAAACTTTGCTAGATTAATTTCAACTATGTCTAGAAAGAACGTTTCCCGTTCTGAAGTTTATGAGCAAGGTTAAAAAAACCCCAAAATGCCAAAAACCCCTCTGTAAACAGCATCAGCTTGTATCCATGTTGGATGGGGCTTCGAGCATCCTGGTCTAAAGGAAGGTGTCCCTGCCCATGGCAGGGGGGTTGGAACGAGATTAGGTTTGAACATGAGACATTCTCTTCTCTCCTATTCTATTGTAAATTGAAATATGTGTTAGAAGTATGTGTTAGTACCATTATCTTAAGCTCAAGATATCTAAACCCTTGCTTTTAAGAATTTAAAATGGGATATATCAAATATTTAACCAATTGCTGCTCCTTCAAACCTAAAACCACTACTTATTGGAAGAGGATATATTAAAGCAGCAGTCAGGAATAAATGAAATCCCAGCACACAACGTAAACCTTTGAGGTGTTGGTGTACACCTTTTATTTATATGCTCAGAGAAAGCTAATTAACATGCTCACCATAAAAAAAAAGAAGAAGGTAAATAGGTTGGATGTTATTTTAAAGGCTATTGAGGTCTTCTAAATGAAGTAATGTTTAAAATCTTCTCCTTCTGACTTTTAGCTACTTAGCCTACTACCAATAAATCCCAGTCTAAGAATATTTTATGGTGTCTTACCTGATCAAACCAAAATATCCACCTGCCTGAAACTGGGGCAAAGAGCTTCAGGGATGTAATGAAGTAGAGAAATATGCCTTTAATTATACAGGCCTAGAAGCTTTATACTGTCATAATTTACAAAGCTACCTACAATGAACAATGAACTCCCATATATGTGTCTTCAGTTTGTATATGACATTTCAAAAATACATACAGTTATCGTGGAAGGTATAAATGACCTCTAGTGCCATCACTGTGGTATTTTGACTATCTCACTGCTATTTTCTCTGCAGTGTCTATAAATAATGACTGTGTTGTAGTCTAGCAATTGTTATTTACTTTTTTTTTTTTTTTTTTTTTTTTTTTTTTGTGATTTATCCTGTATCACTAAAGAAGAAAGCCTGTTTAACTATATTTTTAGTATCCTAGTCTAAGATGACTTTATGAGTTTCCATGGTGCCTGCTGGAAGTTCTTTGTTGTTCACATTCAATAGCATTAAGTCATAACATCCAACCATATCTAGGTGAATAAATCACTATGTAAACAGCACACAAATGGGTTTCTTTTACTCACTAGATTTTAATTTGACATTTTTCCTTTAGAGGTTGATTCAGTGAAATACAGCTAGATAGAGCAGATGAGGGGAAAATGTCTTAAAACTCTGGAGTCGCTGGTATAATATTGATTCACAGATCACTTGTACTAGAAAAGATTCCATCTCCTTGCATATTTCCTACAAGTTGGTCTGAAGATGTACTTGACTGATATCTTAACATTCAGTATACACTTGCTAAACTTGCATTTTATACTTCAAAGTTCTGTAATTTCCTTGGCTTTATTATGAATGATTTATGGAACATTCTGTTAAAGTAAACATTGATAGCATCAGGTAGTCCCTTCAGAACAAAAGAAAATAATCAAAAGTAGATGGAAATAATAAGAAGAAAATATTTGCACCAAATGCAAACCAAATTTTGTTATTAATGCATAAATTTTATTTATGCCTACAATATATTGAAACACAAATACTGTACATAGTAGGAATGATAATGTGTTAGAAGTTATGGACTTTTTGCTTAAATTTCTAGAAGGCAATGTATCTTACAGATACAGTTAGTATGCATCTTCTAACATTTTTAATAAAACCTTTATGAAGAATCTGGAAGGGTGTTACCATGAAATAACTACAACCTCAGAAAGGATATCATCTGAGAATTACAAAGGTATTTATTACACTCCTCAATTACAAGTGGGCTTTCTGGAGTCTTCAAAGAAAATAAATTAATCACAATAAGTAACAGAATATTAAAAAGGGATAATACTGAATTTAATTTCTGAGCCTGCTATAGAAGATGAAAATGGCCTCAGATATGACTGTAGGCTGTGCTTGGAGCTTATGCAATTTGCAAGTGATGCTGTTATAGGGATGACAGACAGAAAAGATTCTTCATAGACTGTGGAATTTACAAAAATGAATACTGAAATCATTATGTGACTATTTCTTGGGAAGAGAGGGAAATATACTCTGGATAATATACTCCTGAAAAGCTAGTGTTCTTGTGCCCCAGACTACTTCCCATGCGCAGAACTGTATACTTAGAAGGTTTCTCTTTCCAAAATTGGTGAATATGGGACATTGCCTGGTTTTCAGAGAAAATAAAACACCTTTATTTCTGTGTCTTTTATATATGGATATACAGATATCCCTGTCTGTCCATACACGTGCATATCTGTTATTTTCTTTAAAGTTTTAAACCCACTGGCTAATGTCATTCACAGTTGCTATGGCAGAATTAAAGACATTATTATCCTTGCAAGTTTTTTGACAGTAGGTGAGCTAGACATTTTGTGTTTCAAGAGAGGGCAGGGCTCCTTAAAAATACCTTCGATTTTCAAAAAAGTTGGTTTTGTGGTTTTGTTTGGTTGGTTGGTTGGTTGGTTGTTTTTTTTGTTATGTAGTTAGTAGGAGGGCTACCTCAACATAGTGTTTTTATCCTCTTTATAATTTCTACCTTTTACTTTATGAATACTATCTTAAAACACTTCAGAAATGCAGATCCATGTTCAGCAGTTATTAGGATCATACAGATCACACACACAAGTAAATGTGAGTATTATCAATACATTCGCCTCCCCTTCTTCAGTGGCAGTTCACTTGACTCAAATCTTGGTATATCAAAATTTAAGTTAATTCTTACCAATGCTGATTAAATTAAGCATTTTTTTTTTCATTCCTGACATGGGCATCAAGGAAGTATAATAATCAAGCTTTGGATGTAATCTAGTACTTGTAGAATAGAAGTTTAGATTCACTATCTTTCCTTTAGTCTCTATAGTATGCTGACAACATTGGTTAATTAAATATGGTTAATTTCTTAGGTGTCATATCAATTTCTAACATAGTTGTTGTAAGATACATAATTCTAATGTAAATATTATCCTATTTTCCCATCTCATTTTCACTAACACTGTATATATAGCTTTTTTCAGATCCTTTTTCAGATATTCTGTATTGTCAACTGACAGATAATGAAATTCAATATGCTGGGTCAGAGTTTTTGCCCCTGATCCAATTTTGGATGACCCCTTTGAAAAAGCGTGTGACACGGGATCTTTGTCAATGTAGTGAAATTTGGAAACCTCTGTGAGTCTGTGACATTTAAGTTATAGATGCTACTACTTGTCATTATTGTTTGGTTTTTTAAATTCAGCTTAAACAGCATGCAGTTAATATTAAGGACTGCAGTTTGGAATAGCAGTTTGAGGGCTTCTTGGCATTTCTAGTAATAAAATAGACTACTACAAACTGTAAACTACATATCAAGCCAAAGATTGATTGCCCTTATTATTTCAGTCTCTGTCTTCTGACCTGCAAAGAACTTAGAATAAAAAGCCCATCTTTGCATTTATACAGAAACTTTCTCCTCATGACACCCTTCCCCTCATTTTCCTCACCCACTTAATTACTTATTTTTGTTTTTATGGTCCTTGGGCATATGAAGGAATCTTACAAGTATTATGCATAGCTGCATTTTTACCAAAGTAGATCCCCTCTGAAATCAGTATCTTCAGAAATCTATGTGTGTAGTACTTGAATAAATCACACCAAAACCAATATTTCACTGAAAAACAGAACAAGGTAAATTTGGACAACATATGGAAAATTCTGAGAAATCATATTTTATTATTAATCCAGGCTACTTTATATGTGTGTTGGGGATCATGCAAAGGACTAAAATCAGGAATTGAACTTTCTCATATCAAATATCTAAATTAGATGGTTAAAATACTGCAAGCACCACTACTTAGGTAGCAGTGTTGTGCAAAGAGAAAATTTGGAGATTGTAAGCCAAAGAGGAGTTAACACCTTGCCATCACCAGACTTGGACTTAGTAAGCTGATATGCATATATATATATATATATATATATATACATATATACATATATATATATATATATGAATATAGCTTCAGAACTTTTAGCTCTGTTCTGCAGTTGTAAGGCATTATGCAGCATACAGCATGTACTTGAACAATGAATGATGTTGGCCAGGTGGAGTGAAATTGGTGGAGAGAATGAGAGGTCAAAGGAACATGATTTTGGGGGAAAGAGAAAGAAATAGCATTGTTTGACTTAAGATTAAAGGCAGAAACAAAGACCTCTAAAAGGAAAAGAATAAATTCCTTTCTGTACTTATGATGAATTGTAATAATAATGACCTTACACTATCACCTTTGTTTTCCTAATATAATTGAATTACATTGTCTTTGGGGCTATGTGGTCTCTATTAGTGCACATCTTTTATAATCAGTCTATAAAGCAAACAATATGTCAGGTGTAAGTAGCTTGGGCAGGGAGCTACACAGGTGACTTCTTGAGTGCCAGTCCAACACTATGAAAGCCAAGCCTTTGGTTAAACAAAACTAAGAAATGTTGTTATACTCACGGACCGTATGTGTGACAGAATGATTTTACTTCACTGTTTTTCTTACTCTTTTTGCTTTTAATTTATTCAATTTGTTTATTTGGCTACTTCTATTACAGTTTTCCATAAAGGACTGGAAAATGGCAGTTGTTTGAAAAGTAGAGAAAGCTGGAAAAAAATGTCACTTTTATAGGAAACTCTTAGGTTAGTAGTTACTTGTTCCTCATAGGGAGCTGTTTTTGTGGCTTAATAAGTGGAGCACCATATCTGTAATGTTAAACTGGGGAAAAGTCTTCAGAAAAAGCTACATAATTAACTTGCATGTGGGGAAAGTAACATAAGAGTCAGAAATATTAAAAAAAGGGTTTTACTCTGCAGCATTGTAGGAGTATTCTATGCTTATTACAACATTTGAGATGTTAACACAGACTAGTCACAACAAAAACGTCATCAAACCCTGTTACAGACTGTTATCTGAACTCTGCTCTTCTTACTAAGGACTTACAATTCTGTAATTGCAGTGAATTTTGGATACTTCTATACTTCTGAATATAGGCAGCTTTAAAAATATATTGGTATGGCATAAAACAGCAGTTCTCGAATATGAGTTTACATGGGAGGTCTTCATTTGTATACCTTCCACGAAGGGCTTGTTTTCTTTCCCTTTTTCATGATGCTTATACCTCTGTTAGTGGTTTGTTCAAATTGAGTCTGAGTTCATATATATTGTTCCAGTTATCCTTATTACACATGTGCTCATGTTGGTGATATATCAACATAAATAAAAATGGATCTTTTTACTTGTCTTGCTATATAAACATCAGTGTATTCTATTAAGGAAAAAATGGCATTTTCAACATAATATGTCAACACTGAGAACTATCTTGATTCAATTTTAAGCATTAAAAAGGCATTTCTTACTTCTTTCATTAGTCTTTTGTTGCTTTCCTTCCTTCCTAATTTTTTTTAGTTAAGGTATTTTTGTTTAATTTCCAGAGAATCTGGTCTGCTGCAGTTAGTCCAGTCTCAAGCTATATTGCTATATCGCTCAGTGCTCTTCAGGAGAAATAAAAGAAAAATCCCACATTTTTAATTGCAGGGCAAGAGAGTAGAGATGAGAATATGGCAAAAAATAAGTGATGCCATTTTGCATCTAACACAGAAGCACTAAAAAACAGGACACCTGCAGTAAGGAATTTTTGCTGTTTGCATTCAGAGAGCTGGCTACTCTTCTTGCTTCAACAGCTTAAATACCAATATATCCTTTCTGGGTTATAGATGCAGAAATATTGATAATTACATGAGAATTCAGGTAAAAGGTTGTTCCCTAGATTGATAATTTTATATGAGGGAAGGAACTGACAGGCTTCATTGGGCTGGATTTGTCTTCCGTGTCCCACTATCAACAACAGCTAGCACAAAAAGCTGTTTTGGAAAGTGTAGGAACTCCTTGGATCTAGAATATGATAACCTGTAGTCCTGTTCATCATTGGCCTGTGCTTTTGGATGGATTGACTCGTCAGAAAATACTAAGTTTTAAATAATTTGCAAAAGCAAGGATGTTTTCCAACAGTTTTCATTACTTAGACTACTCTTGTTATCTATACTAATATTTGGGTGTTCCTTGAACCCTTCTAAATTTCTGATATCCATACATTCTGGTGCAAATTATTTAAAAAAAAAAAAAGTTAACTTTGAATTAGCTTAATTTTTTCCTATCACTACTGTTCCTGATGAATGAATAATGTAATTTTTAGCAGTTAGATTTACATAAAATATATCATCATTTGGATTATGAAGCATTTTCACATTTCCAAAGTTCGAGTTAATTGTTAGTTATTTGTATTCTATACTTAAACAGTATATAAGGTCCATGAACAACAGAAATCACACTATAAATTTATATTTGAATAGAGATAAATGAATCTCAGTAGCTTAATTGCTTGAAATTATTCTTGAGTTTGTTTTGAATTTATTAAATCTTTCCATATAGTGGTGCTCCCCTTTCTGCCCATCAGATTAGGGATTTGAATCCTCCTCTCAATGAGAACTTTTCAATCATAGTGCTACAGACTATGCATGACTGAAAAGGTAGGTGCATTTATTTTAGATTGGTGCTGTTTTGCCTCACAGGAGATATATAAATATTCATTCGGCTAATGAGATATGGCATAGTTGGACTACTGTATAGAGAAGTGAGCTGTGTCAGTTTGAATTCATCATTGTAGTTCCTGCTCCAGAGTGCATACTAAGCGCTGTCTTGTAGGGCACTGATGGATGGGCAGCTCTTGGTACTGCCTCTTGATGCTGTTATGCTTCAGGACGTGTTTCATATTCATGGAGCAGGGACCAGGAATGGGAGTGTACTGCCTTGCTGCAGTCACTAGATTGTAATGTAATTTATTTCTCTGGCTCAGTAAGTATTTAAATACCTTGTACAGAGGTGGAACATAGCAGAAGACATTGAAAACTGCTCCTCCCCTACGCTTGATGATGTGCATTCAATTCTTTCAGGGAAGGTAAGAAATACAGACTGGATTTTCAGCAGAACAAATGGATGCCAAAATCAAGTTCTCTGTTGTCTATCACCAGCTCATGAGGTTTTGTGGACAGTGCACGTCCTCCTCCTTTCTGTTGCTTTGTTTTATTATAAGTACCTCAAGCTGTAGTCTGCTTCACATATTCTCTGTCCACTTCCCATTTAGGATCTAAGTTTAAAAATCATGAAGCATTTGCTAGGCTCTAATCTTGGCCAAGTACTGCTACTGATGGTGTGATTATCATAACTATTTGTTATTATTGTTTGGGGAAAAATTATGAATGACCAATTCAGAAATGCTCTAATGTACAGGTTTTCTACAAGTACATAAGTGTGTTCAGGAATGCTCTAATGGAGAAGCTAATTTGAAAGAAAGTGGGTTTTAAATGTAATAGTAGTTGAAGAAAATAGAGCTCAGGTGAACTAGAGGTTGTGAGTAAAATGAAAGGAGGGAGTAAGCAAGAAATTATTATTTACTTTTGCAAATTGCAGTTCTGCTATTTTGTACAGTACCTGAATCTGCTTGCAATTTCCTGTGGCAGAGAGTAACACTGGCTTTTTTCCTTCTGTTCTCAAACCCATCATCTCTCTCTCATCTTTGTTTTTTGCTTATAAAGTTTTATATCCTCACAGGCTTTTGTGTAATTCTGTTTAGTGAAATACGTTTCTATGGGCTATTTGAAAAGCCAGTTCCTTCTGTAACTACAATTGCATAGCAATAACCTCCTTTAGGTGGAATTTAGGGTATTCAAATACTTTTGTAATTTTCTTAATCAACCTTTATAGCCAGATTACAGCAGAATTTCTACTAATACCCTTGTATTAGCTGTTGAACTTGTTTCAGTCAGCTGTACTTTATCCTTGTAATTGCAGCCTTTCTTTAATAACCTCATTATTTTGGAGCTTTGTCCTTATGATAGTCTTATTCTTCTCTTGAATTTCCAAAATATTTATGCCTGATGTTTGTCTGAAGCAATTTGTGCAGGAAGTCATGTTGTCACTGTTGTTACAAAGGCATTACTAAAGTTTAAATCCATTCAAGCCGTTGATCTACAAAATGGACTTAAGGTCTACTTCTGCTAGTTTGTTGGTATTCTTGTGCATGCTCATTTAAAGTTACCTCCAGTAGCCAGCACTCAAGAGCTTGGTAATTGAAGCCTTTACCTTTATTTTTGATGGTTTTTATTTTGGCCTGATTAGTAGGTAGTGGCTGAATACTATCCTCTGACAGCAAGTCTGTCTTCTCATTATGTGCCAAAGTGTTTATCTACCACGTTTTGTTCATGGAGGTGTTACTAAAAAATTTCCCCAGGTGCAGAAACCAAAAAAATGACCGTGCAAATGGCCATCGGTTCAAGAATGAATTTGAGGAGAAATTATTCAAATTATCATTTGTATTCAGTGTCTACTGACTTCCACTAAGTTTTGTCTTTGAAAATCAAATTCTGCCACCAGATCTAGTTTTTCACGTCTCTTTGTATGCAACATGTCAATACATACATTGTGAAAAAAGGTTCTTGATCTCAATTTCACTGAGTTAAAAGTGGCTTTGTTTTGATACATTAGACAAAAGCTGCACCTGAGTTTCCTTTTTCTTTGTGAAATGTAGATGTCAGTATACTCTGGTTTATATGTAGGTTGTGTAACCCAGCAAAGATAATGTTGCTGTGGAAAATTAATCACTTAACCCCCTTCTGTGTACTCCTGGTATAATATTCCATTATCCTTCTTTAATTTATCCTCTTGATATCAACAGTGATCTTTACTTGTCATATCAAGCCTCTGAAAACCAAAATTCAGGCCATGGCCTTTATTTTTCTGTTTGTCTTGGAAAATATCCAAAGTGCTTTTGGGAACAGTAACAATAGTAGTCTTAGATTTTACACCCAGTATGGGTTAATTTTAACATTAGTAGGCAAATGCACCATCTATTTAACAAAAGTCTGGTTGTTTTCATAGGTAGCTGCTTCTCATTCTATGTCACAAACTTCTGCCATGGACTCTCACTACCTTCACAGTCTTATAGACTGAGTATCTAGCATCTTCTGTTTTTCATTCTTTTTGCCAGTATTTTTTCATGGGGTTAATAGCATGTGAGTTATGATTTAATCCTCAGGTAAGAGTTTTTTTAATATGTACATATTTGTTTATAGATTCACATCTACCCATACAGAAACTGTCTATTTAGTTTTTTCTTGTTTGTGATAATGCTGACAACTTGTTCTTGAAACAACCCAGGGATCACCCCCCTCGAAGCTCCATAGCATTAGGAGAAGGAAGACAGAAAATGTCTAAAAAGAGAATAAGATGGAGCTTCTTGTTTTCCATCAAATTTTTGTTCTATTCTAAACATTATCTTTCATTTTTTTTTCAGTTTTGAAAAATGAAATTCAAGCTGTTTATCCCCTAAAATACAGTCAACAATGAGGACTATGCATGAATCAGAGCTTTGAGAATTTTAGCAGTGCTGTTCAAGGTCACCTCTGCCTCCTTGTTTTTAAAGTGTCACATCAGTTAGGATTGAGACGGTACTGATGTAACTGTTTGGACCGAGTCACCAGATTTACTGTCCTTTGTTACTTCAAAGTCTTTAAGATATTTAAGTGGTTGAGAACTTAAACCTTTCGGAGGATGGTGCAAAATGGTTCTTGATACCAGTGACGGTGAGGGACCTGTGCGAGGTCACATATTTGGCTTAAGTCTCTGTTCCTCTGCTTTTAGGACTTCTCTTTAGGGTGAATAAGAGGAAAACATGGCTACTGTATGATGGGGGTTGATTTTTTGCATTCTGTTTGCAGTTCTTAAATAACATAAAGTGTTTTTTCCCAGGAAAATCCTGTATTGATAGAAATATTTATATCTACCCCTGTCAGATACCTTTGAGATAATGTGATTCAGCTGCCATGTAGTCAAGGAAGGGTTGTTGTGAGGTAGTCAGCAATGAATATGAATAAGAGACTTTTCAATTGACAGCTGTGAACAGGAAGGCTACTAAATAAGTCTGATTCCCTTTGTTCAGGTCTTTCTTCTCCATGGGGCATGCCTGACCATCAGGGTGCTATTTATCACTCTCAGTTTTATTGGCCATGCTAGATAAAACAGCCACAGCAGCAGCAGGGGAAGATTTAGATTTCAAACTGGGAAGAATGACAGGTGACTAGGGATAGCAGGGCAGTAATGAAACACGTGACAAAAAGTGTCCAAAATACTTGAAGCTGGTTCTGCATGACAGCAAACTCTTTTCGACAAGTGAGTTGTTATTAAAGTTGCAGCAGTATCTATCTTCATGCTTTCACATGCAGAATAACTTCTTTCCATAACTGAATTGCTGTTTTAATGCATATAACAAGAAGTAAGGGGGCAACCAACAAGATTCTGTCCATGTAATAGATTTCAATTAGATCCCAGCACTAGACTATCTGTAATTCTATGAAGGCTATACATAGGATTTATTAAAAAGATTTATTTTGTGGGTTTACTCTCTTTGGGATGTTTTAGACTGACATTTTGTCTCATTTTCTTCCACTATATTTTATACAGGTCTACACTTTTTGGGACAATGATACAGATAGGCACTGTGAGACTCTGCAATGTGTATGTTGGTGATATATGTTACCATGGTAAATCATTGGTTCTTACAATAGGTTGCTATTTTCTGCAGTGGGAATTAAGAATTAAAAAATGCTATTGCTCTTCTGAGAACAAGAATAGGTTATCAGTGCCAATTGCTGAATCGAGCCAACTATCCAAGTGTTAGCAAATTATCCTTGGAAGTTATTTATACTATCACTTTGTCAAGTCTGACAGAGAAGTCATTTATTTAGCCATGAGTATGACAGCAACTTCTATTTAATTTCTTTCCTGCACTATGCAGACCTTTTTCCAACCTAAATTCTCTGGTGATATTCTCTAAAATGTGCAAAAGTAGCACGGATTCTTGATTAGATTCCACTGGCCTAAGGACAAAAAGAACCTATTGCTTTTCCCTGTAGCATGTTTCCCTCTTTATTCATGCACTGCTTTTGCTATTCCAGCAACTTTTGGGACATTAAATGCACCACTGTCTTGGCTTTTCTTATTTCAAATGCTGTAGGTGTAGGATGTTTTTTTATTTCTGGTTATTTGCTTTGAATAATTTTGTAGGATGATTAAATATATTTTTCTCTCCCAAATATGTAGTCAGGTGAATCTGGCATGCTTGAAAGCACAGCAACAAATTGATAAAATAATGTGGGGTTTGGTATATAGTATTTCGATAATGGTATTGATTGACGGGTGGAATATAATTTTGCAAATGTAACTGCCCTAACATGTGTTACTCAAGTACAATGTGAAGTAGCAGAGCAGGGAACAGGGACTTCCTTTGAGGAAGTAGCACAGGTAACACAGGCCACACTACTAGATGGATATTATTTGGTAGTCTGTTTAATGAGCATCTAGTTGACTATGTGGGTACGACTAAAGTATTTTTAAAAGCCATCTGTAAAAATTTTGTTTTCAGTTTACAGGGCTTTCAGTTAAGCCTGTTTCTTCTTGCAAATTCTTTGGATACTGGTCTCCTTAGGGGCCATGCCAGAACTACCCTTTCCAAGAAAGTGTGACTTCTTTGTGCTGTGAAATTTGTTGAGGTAATTGTTTTTGTGGAATGCTGATAAGTTATGTATCACACGAGTATGTATCTGTATTAAAAGTGGTTCATAAACTTAGCTTTCCATCCTTGCTTGTTTTCTTATTGTTCTTTAGCAGGTCAGGGAGAGAGGCCAGGTTCTCTTTCACTGCTGTGCCAGTAAGTTGTTGTTATAAGGTCTGAATAGTAAACCAGTTTTATTTTTTTGAATGTTTTCTAGAGTAGTTTCATTGCAATTGATTGAAAAATTGCTTTATGTGCTATATATTTAAAAAATCTAAGAAAAATAACTAAAATGTTTTGCACTAGGGGCATTGTTTTTGCTAAGCTTTTTAAAACATTTCAGAGGCTTTTCCCTCCTAAAGCTATCTGTCTGTAAACAGATGCTTGGATAGATGAATTCATTATGATAAAAAAGGGTATTTGGTTCTGCTTCTTTAGCTATTGTGAAATGAAAAATAAACACTTAGTATCACTTCATTATGAGCAGAAAACTTAGTAAAATATAATCTATTTTTTTTCTGCCAAATATTTGCTAGTTTCCATTGCTCACATTTCTCTTATTTGTTAGTAAATGGACATTCAGAGTTGAGAAGCCAGTCCCTCAAAGATATGAAGTGCCAGCTTGCCATTTTTTTCCCCAGGAAACTGAGAATATAAGTAAATGTGAGTATTTAGTACTTCAGAACTGAGTGGAGTACTGGAGAGGAATTAAGCAAAGGGGGCTGGATGGGAGGGAGAAATGCTGACAAGATAGCTTGAGGGTAGCAATACTGATTGATTCCCTCTAGATTAAATGAGACAATTGCTAAAGCAGTCCTTTGCTCCCAGGTTAACTCATCAATTCGTCCTTTCTAGATCCAGCTCCTGGTAATAGGAAAAAGCTAAAAGGCAATTCTGCTTACTGATGAGCATGACTATAAAGAAATTCTGTTATCTGAAAATTTCTTATGTTGCATGTAGTAGTGGCTACGTACCTGTAGTTGTATGTAGATCTATGCACATGAGAAGCTTAGCTTTGTGGAAAACTTTAGTTTCATTTTACCATTTTTTGTTCTGTGGATACTCTAACATTTTGTTAGGCATGTGTTTCGTTATGAAGGGAAGGAAAGGTTGGTAGCAAAATATAGCATTTGCGAGTGTATGAGAGGTTGTAAAATTCACCTTGTGATTCTCCTCATCACCTGGTTTGGAGCTGCAGATTGTACCTGTCTTGGTGCATACCTTCAGGGAGTTGTATCTGAACTGCAGTTACAGGGAGCTGTTAGCAGAATGGCAATGCAGGATTTATGCAAAAACTGAACCCAGTCAGCTGATCACTGTGTTTTCAAAGACAGACTCGTGTCTCCAGATAGTTTGTTGAGATGGAAGAAGAGAGGGAATAATAATTATCCTCCAAAAATATACACAGAACTAGGATTCAAATTCCCAGACAACATGATAGACCCACCTCTTGCTACTTATTATGATTGCCAGTACTTTGGTACAGCCAAAAGTGTATATTGATTGGAACTCTTCATTATAGGAACCTATTGTGAAAGCAGATTTTACCTAAACTCCAAAGTGGGTGCAAACACCATGAACAGTGCTGAACAGTGGTTGCTGAACAGTGGTTGCTGAACAGTGGTTGCTGAACAGTGGCACTTCTGGTTCTGTATTCAGTCCCAAGTCCTTTGGTGACTAACTTCCAGAGTGCTTCCTTGCCTCCCTTCCTTTTAGACATAGAAACAGGTGCCTGACTTAGTTTGAAATATTTCTGTTTCTTTGTCTGTGATATTTTTTCCTCATCATTAACTCAGTAGCCTGCCTCAGTGTCCCTTAATGGACTCCTGCAAAGAAAGCAATACTATCATAGCAGCACCTAATTTTAAGACTCTCTGGTTAAATGCTATTGTATTGAATTCATACTAGCATTGTCTGCAAGACAGAATTTTCCTGGGGAAAAAACAACCTATGCACCACTATACATGGAGAAGCAGACAGCTGGAAAGTATGGAAAAAGAAGACCTAGGGGTCCTGGCAGGAACCTTTGGGGATTCTTGTGGACAACAGGTTGAACACAAGCCAGTAATGTGCCCTTGCAACAAAGAAGGTGAGTGGTATCCTAGTCTGCATTAAACAGTGTACTTCCAGCAGGTCAAGGGAGGTGACCCTTCCCCTCTACTCAGCACTGATGAGGTGTGCCTGTAGTGCTATATCCAAATCTGGGCTCACCCTTACAAAAAGATGAGGTCATACCAGAGACTTCAACACCACAAAGATGATGAAAGGACAGGGACACCTCACAGGTGAGGAAAGGCTGAGTTATCTGTGACTGTTCAACCTAGAGAAGAGAAGGCACAGGAGGATCTTGTGAATGAATTAATACCTGAAGGGAGGGTGCAAAGACATATTTTTAGAGGTGCCCAGTGACAAGTCCAGAGCCAGAGAACCCACACTGAAACAGGGAAGATTCCCTCTGAACATCAAAAAACACTTTTTTTACCGTAAGGGTGACTGAACACTGGAATAGGTTGCCCAGGGATGTTGTGGAGTCTCGATCCTTAGAGATATTCAGACCTGTCTAGGCACAGTCCTGGGAAACTGTCTCTAGGTGGCCCTACTTAAGCAAGGGTCTTGGGCCAGATGACTTCCAGAGGTCCCTTGCAAACACAACCATTCTGTGATTCTGTGATTCACATCTTCAGAAAAGCTGACCTTTGTGTGCCGTCATACTTTCTGTCTAGGCTGCAAGTGTGGTGCCAGAAGCCTCTGTGTTTCAGTAAATATAAAATGTGTCTAATAGATATTTTTGATCATCAACTCAGCTACTGCCTAGAGGTTGCAACTGCTAAAATTGTACTTAAGCGTTAATTTTGCTTCAAGGTTTTGTCAGGAACAGTTGTTATTTTTATAGGGTTTTGTATGGATTTATTACCAAGAAACTTTTTGCCACTGAAATTTTTATTTTTTGAAAATGATGAGCTAATTTGGCAAATTTCATAGAATATTCACTAGGATAATATTTTCTTTAATTTTATTTATTTATTTACTTATTTATTTTATTGGTAGGTTATTTTTTAAATAAATAAACAGAAGTGTCAGCCAGTGACAAAAAAAGAGTCCAGGTTGCATGACTGTTTGGTTTAGTACTGAGTCAGAAATGGGCCTTAGGATCCACCAGAATCCAGGGAGGTTCTAATAGGTGAATAAAACAGTTTGCTTGTTTGTGTGGAAAGGTGCCTATTTTTTAATTCAATCTTCCTATATATTCTGTTGGGAAAATTCTCAAAACATTTTTCTCCTGGACATACCTACAAGGCCTGATGTTTTGAACAAGTGCTGCTTCACATTTCAGGTAAAATTCAACATGTGCAAACTTGCTGTTCTTCTTTTCTACTGATTTTGCCAGCAGTGAGAATTGTTTTGTGGAAACCTACCATCAACTGGGTTAATTTCGAAATAATCTTTTTCCATTCTAATGTAAGTTCAACGTGTTGCTCTCACTGGGACCCCAAGCCAATGATCTGTCCAGTTCTCCTTGTTAACTTTTCTTGCAGTACTCTTTCACTCTTCCATGGATTAAAATGCTATAGAAATGCCTATCGTAGTGTTAGAAGTGTTGACTCAAGGCTCATCAGCTTTGCTGGCAATATAAAATAATGGGGAAGCATGAAATCAATAGATTTGAAATTCTTTTGCTAGTGAAATAAAGGGAGGCCAAGGGAAAAACTCTTATTCCTATTTCTTTTACATCAGGCTGTTACCACCTTACAACACTGTATTGCAAAGGAGGAGTTCATACAGGGTTGGGTACCTCCTGTGACCCTGTCCTACAATTCTGTTAGTTCAACTCTTAGACAAGACAACACCTAGGCAAAGATTACAGCAAAGTCGATTATTTTCAGTACAAGGCAACTATCTATTTCACTTATGCCCAAAGCTGTTGGTGCTTGTCAGCAGTTGTTTCTCTAGGTGGCTGGTGATGGCAATGTAGGTGGAAAGGAGTAAATATCTAGGGATTACTCCCCTAAGCATAACAAAGTCACAAAACTGCAAACACACTGACTGCTTACACCTAATGTTGATAGATTCAGCTGAAAAGGGAGAGGGCAGCATCAGTACTGACAGCTGAAAGTGCTCAAGAGCTGACGAAATCATGACATTTTTTGAAACCATTGCCTTTTTTTTATTTTAAAAAAATCTTTTAAAGGTAGGAGCCTGTAAAATTTACTTTGTGAGCTTTTTCTGTGACTGTGGGAGCTAAAAATAATAGAACCTCGAGCTAGATTTTAAGACACATAAAATATTGAGACACTTTTATAAAGCTGAATCAATCAGAGTTTGACAGGGACATCACCACCCTCTTTTCAAGGTTAGGAAAGCAGCCTTGGATCTGTTGCCCTTTAAACTGCAGTTTTAGTGCCAGAGAGTATTGGGAAATACTGTTCTGGGTTGAAGTGTGATGTTCCCAGTTGTGATAGGGAATGACCCAGTGTTTCCTGTCAGTCATTGTTTAACTGGAAATCTATGTTGTAATGTGATTTTTCTGTGTATGAGCCTGCTTGGTAATTCTTGTTTATATTTAAATCCACAACTGACATGAGACTTTTCCTTCATCCATCATCAGTTTAGCCTACGAAAACAGCCACACAGCTCTTCTCATTGAGGTTTTGCAATCAGAGAGTCTCTGCTTCCCAGAGAACTTGACAGCTCTACAAAGCTTAAACGAAAGTTAGAGTAACATGGCAAAGAGATAATTGCTGGTGTGTGACTTGGGACTTATGGCATGAAAATCAAGATGAAATACAGGCAGGATCTGTGGGAAAGATGCTGAGGAACTTGAGATTGTCATAGGGAATGAGAGGTCAGCTGAGCTCACAAAAAAGACAAGGAGTGAGAACAGGAGGGGAAGACCTGAAGGATGAAGGAGAATTGATCATGGAAAAATGAATAATAGCTGTAGAGGTAAATGATTTCACAGTTATATTTTCTGAATAGAAAAATGGAAACATTAATGGAAAAACTGAAACAGAGAAGTGGGTGGCTTGGCTAAAATGCCAACAGAATCCAGCTTCAGAAACCAAATTATTTCCACATTGTGACTATCCAGGAGATAAAACAGAGGTTTCGTTTCAATCTGCAGATGTTTGAGTTTAGGTAAATTGTTTAAAACTATACTTCGACCATGACAGTTTAGCCCAGCGTTTGGGATGTCTCGCCTCATGAAAATTTGTCAGCACTGAGAATTTGCCAGTTGGAATAGTTGGTCTCTTTCTGATGTTTTGTTTGGCTGGAAAGCAGAAAAAAAGATTGGGGTAGGGAAATGGATTTTTTTACACATATAGGTAAAATTCCACTTGCTCATTCATCCAAAACAAGAAGCTGTTTTGATAAGTTACAAATTTAAATATTTTCCTCAGTTTTAACAGGAAGCACAGGCAAAGAGCTTTTATATAGAATATTCATGACTATTTTATTTCAACTTAATTCTTGTGCTTGAATGTGGTTATTTTGCTGCTCTCAGAATAACCAGGGCTTTTCTCCACCCTCTTGGATAAGAGGCTAAGAAAGTGAAATTCTTAGAACTGGAAAGGCAGAAACTTTTCTTATTTTAATTCTGAGATGATTTCAGCATCTGTGTCTTAAGTAAGTAAAACCCACAACACTGCAACCCAACAGTTAGTCTAATAACTGCTCTGTGAGTTGCAATGCACTCCATTTTCTACAGTCTTTGACTCACAGCCCCTTGTTATCTTTTCACTTTTCCTTGAGTCTAGGGCTTTCAAAGATCATTTGCTGTAAAGCTCGTGGAAGACTGTTTTTGGCAAACAGGCTTTAAAGGCTGCCTTTCTGTTCAGTAGAAGACATGACACTTGTGCTGACAAAAAAGATATCACTAAGGAAACAAATGGTATAATGGGGCTAGTGTGTGACACGATGATTTTTTCTTAAGTCTTTTTCCATATGTGACTACATATTGTATTACTTTTTCCTATGTAGCATTAGTTCATTTACCATCCTGGTTTTTTAGGAAAACTTAAAACTCTATAGCCAGAGACTACATTAAGTATCTGAATTTTGAGTGTGAGGATGAGAAATGGTAAGTGGCTAAAGCGGGTTGAAAGTGCCTCACTTTTGTTTTTTCTAGACATAGACAAAAGGCTGGGAGATTAATTTTTCTCTCCATAAAATAATTTCCTAAAAAAGGCAGTGCAAAAAAGAATGTTTTTTCATAAATTTTTCCAGTGATATCAGAGCTAAGTTGGCTATAAATAATTTTGTAGCTGACAGAATCTTTAAAACAAAATATATTTTCACAATTTTTGGTGCATTTTATGGTTTATCTTGTTGGAATATACATATATATACATTATTACAACTGTTGTTACTGTTTATTATTATCATTATTTCAGGTTTTTTTCAGACAAAACTTGAACTGACTGGCTATGTCGTCAGATGATTTTCAGTCAAAAATGTAAAGAAGGAAGTGGACATTTTCAACTGGGAATAAAAAGTACAGATAAAACATAATTTGACTTGGAAGGAGCTTTAGAATGGCAATTTAACTCAGCAGAAGAAATTCAGTAATTGTTGTTTCCAAATACATAAAAAAGGGAATAGGTTTTTATTCAAGCTGTTTTCACCAGTAAAATAGTGAGTTCTTCTGCAAACACGATTCTAAACCATTAAAGTCTGGGCCAGATTTCTTAGTTCAGTAATAGACGTAAAGAACAGAAAGTATCCAAAGAGAGACAATGAAAATTGAATTAGTTAATCATGAGTGTCACACAAAATTGGTGAAAACAGTTTTTCTTGTTTTGCTTCTGCAGTTATAATAATCTGCTTTTACACTGAAAATGCCAGTGAAGAAAATATATTGCTCAATAGTAAATGTTATCTGTTTACTAGAGATAATTGTCTGGAAAAAAGTGTATGCAAAATTTTGGTTGATTATAAAGAGCTGATACTTTATCTTTTACAAAAACACTTGACAAGAATATGAATCTCAGTGAATCTCTACTGAGAAATACAACTTGGCTGAACTTCAGAGTTCTGTGATGCACAGTGATAATTCCTTGCTGTCCTCCTTTAGACATCATGGGAAGGACAGGTTAAGTCCTCAACATAATGCAAGTGAACAGATTTGAAAAATATAACATGATTTTATTTTAGTACCTTTCATTTCTCCATTGCATAAAAGCGCTTTTGAAAGCAAGGAACTAAACTCTGGTCATTGACTCACTGTATTTCTTGAAATGAAACATCATTTTGCACTCAACAATAGACTGCAGGGAGACTTGAGTACAAGAATAGAATTAGGGACAGAGAAGCAGCTGGGAATTCAAACAGCTCTGTTCACTCTATCTTATCTACAGGTGTTCTTGCAAAAATGGACCAATTTCCAGATGTGATACAGATTTTATTGAGGTTCTGAAATACTCGTAGGCATTTTTTCCTTTTCTGATTTTTTACCACTTGAGTTTTTGAGAGCTGACCAGCTTGAGAGATGTTACTGTCGAGAAATTCCCAGCTGAACTCAGAAGTGTCGGGAATCTTGGAAGATAAGTAGTTCTTATATTGAATCTACTCCCATTTGCAGACCTCAGAGGTATGAATCTCATTTATTTCAACGTAAGTCAGAAGTAATCCCACTGAATTCAGTAGGTGTGATGCAAGGTCAAATCAGTGTTAGGTCTAAATCCAGCCTTCAGAGGGTTGGATAATGTTTTATAAAAATTATTTGAAATTCAGACTGCCTATCCATACTGAAAGTAAATGCAAACCTTTTTGAAGTTTTCCTGTTAGTTAGAGAGTTCAGTTTGATAGAGAGAAAAAAGCTAGAAGAAGTATAAATCTCACCCACAGTAATTTTTAAAAAAACCTTGGCAAATAACATGATTTTTGTGTTGTCATTTCCTCCTGGAGAAGTACAATGTTGTTGAGGCAAATTAATTTATCATTCTTGGTCATCTGCAAAGGTTTTATGGTAATTTTCCAGAGGTGAATATGGATTCAGGCCACTGTTAGGAAATACTATTTGTGTTTTCTTATTAGCAAATCACCACAAAAATTACAGCAGCTCAGGTGTCTAGGAATTTGTAAGTATTGTTACCCCCTCTACAGACACTGGACGTAGAGTAGTTTGGACATAAAGGATGATGTATATTTCACTTAACCTTAGCTGCCAGTCAAAGCTCTAAGAGTCAATGAAAAGAGTAGCACATGGTGGTTAATCCCAGTCTATGTTCAGATGGGGCAGAGCAGCTTTTGATATATTTGTCTTCCCAGCTGGATGACAGAGGAAGGCCTCACACTTTCTATAAATAAAAGGAGCAATGAAGCTTTTTCTTAGGATACTAACTATCCTTGCCCTCAAAAAGAAAGGAGATAATTAGATGCAATGGAGACTCTTAGGGTCTTTACAATGCTACAGAATTTCTGTTGGTGGGTCCTCAGACACATCAGAGCAGGTTAATGTAGACTCTTCTATACATTTCTCCTGAGAAGAGATGTCTGATATTTTTAGGATTGGTACGCAAAAGAATGTGTAATGCAACAAATGAAATAACAGGCAATTTGGGAATCGTTAAGCTGTGTTACCTTTCAGTGTGATTTTTAATCTATATTGCTCCTAGGTATTAAACAGACCTTTCTTGGAGAGTCTTCCTTCTTCTCTACACCAGTATGGTTATTTGGGTTAGTAAGGAGTTATTCAGTGCTAGTTGCAGTAGCATCAGTCTAGCTATAGAAAACAAGATACTGGACATTCTAATTATGGAAATATTCTGTCACCAAAATAATAGACTCCAGTGGGTATCTCAGTTGATTACACAAGGGCATTTTAAAAAGATATTTTCCTATACTGGTGAAGAATGACTCTTTTTGAGTTAATAGTATATTATTTGTCACCAAAGGGGTCTGAACACTCTGGTCTATATGTCGAAATATTTAATCTAAACAGCTACCTTGCCTGTCAATCTCCATTAACAAACTTTCATGGTCCATAGAAGAGTATGAGAGTGTAACACTGATGAAAATGTAAGAGATGCATTAAGAAATTAAAAAAAAAAAAGTTAAACTATTCATATGTTATATTGTTATCGTATTTGCTTTGTACGTATTTATTACCAAACTGAAGAGAATATGTGACTATTGAAGTATAAATAAGAAACCTTGCTTTTATCCAATAGAAAAGTGAAAAAAAAAAAGCGGTTGAATTTTGCTTCAGTTCATACATTACTCCTGTAAGACTTTTGATCAGCAGCCTCTTTTGACCAACATTCATTAGGAATTTCATAGGAATTCAGAGGAATTTCATTAAGATGCACAAATTATCAAAACAATCTGATTTTGCATTCCCTCCATTCAAGATCAGGACTGTTTGAGGTGCCCCAGAGTATATTCAGGGAATCTCGTGCAGTTATAGAGGTAATTTTGAGTGGATGGATTTGCCGTGGGTAGTTGTAGATTGTCTGGGCTCTACTCAGAAAGCAGGCTAGGAAACTGATTTGTTCAAGTGGTGTTGCACTGGTATGAATATTATATTGTTACCAACTGCATCTCCCTTTGATGGTTTGCATATTTCTATCTTTCAGTGCTGATATAATATACTGCTATACATACTGATAAAACATACTGATATAATCTTATATATATGAGCAGTGAGGCTGAGCCATCACAAATTGATACATTTTTGTTTTCCATTCCTATTTTTCATGGTCTTTTAGCTAATTTTAATTTGTATGATCTTATCACTAAGTCTATATGAATAAACTTTTCAAGATATGGAAATAGATCAAACTTTCGCTTACTTCAAAACATACTGTTTCCTGTATGATTTCTCCAGTAACTGCTTTTGCACATCCTAAAGCATTCATGTTCATCCGCAAAAGCTACTATCTGAGCCTATGTTCCTTATATTTCTAACCTAACTAAATTTAATGACTTTTTTTCAATGAACTGTCATTGCATGATTTCAGGATGGATAAAATTTTCACTTAGGCCCTTTTGTAGGTAAGGATCGTAAATGAGTGTCTGAGTGCAGTAGCTGAACATCTGTATAAATGGGTAGTGCCTGTTGTCTGCTCACTGAACCCCTTTCAGTTTGCCAGTGCTCCACATCACTTTAATGAGTTCAGATATACTGTACTGACATTTAGCAATTCCTAAGTTGGTGATTATATTTCTAAATACAGTTTTAGTGTTCTGCATGTGATCCTGTGCTCCACTTCATCCAAGGTCTTTCTGGATACTTCCTCTCAATACTGAATTTGATGTTCAGGTTTTGCAAGGTTTTCATGCTTTTAACTTTATTTCACTATTATTTTTTTCCCATACATTATGCAAGTGGATCATGAGTATGTTGCAAATCCTTCATACTGAATTCATACTTTCCCAGCAGATGCTTAGAAATATTTAATGCGGGTAAAAGTGTCTTTTGCCCAGGGTCTTTTTGTTTTGTACTTCTCAGGGTTGTTTCATTTCTGAAAGTGCAATGAAGCAGTAGTTATCTTCCAGCATTTTTGTTTCTCTTCGGTAAGCACAAGGGCTGATAGTAACCTTCTATGCTAAACTTCTGATATGTCAAAAGATGTCTTACAAGGCCTTTCATAGGGAATTATATTCGCTAGCTGTATCTTAAACCTAACTGGTGTAATTCTCTCTGCGTGTCACAGATGCACCTTTCTAAATGAGTAAAATGAATTCATTTCAATAACTACTGCTATGCTTCTGCTTCTGTTTCTGTCACCAATAAAGGCAACTCTAGGTAGCAGTGGCAAAAATTGCTATTACAGCTTTAGTGTATAAGAGACTTTAATATATGAGGTTATTCTACAGCATTGATCCTATTGCTTTAGCTTTGGAGAAATGTGTAAAGAAGAATTTAGGCTTTAAAGGTTTTCTTAGTCTAAATTTATTATATTGTAACTATGTTGATACACAGATACTGTATTGGGTGTAGCTGAGATTGTGTGAGAGAGAAATGGTTAATAGCTTAAACATTCACACAAGGGCTCAAGATACTCATCTCTGCTGATGAGCCTTTATGGACTCAACTCTGCTGGTATAACAGGCACCTGTAACAACTTAGAAGGTGTCAAAGACTCATGAAATGTCCTGTGATTCAGTATTACATTGTAAAACTGGCACAGGGAGGTACTGGGGGTGTTTCTACCTAGCCTCAGCATAATAAAAAACCCATTTAACTTCTCTTATCACCATGGGTTTCTTCCCTCACCACCCATGACTCCTTCCCTCACCATCCTGGGCTTCCCTCGATGGATCCAGACTGCAACCATCACTTTGACAAGACTGGGACTCTCACCACTGAGAAGTCCACAAGAAGAGGATCACATTATGTTAGATATTAGAAAAAAGGTTCTTCACTCAGGTGCTGGAAGAGGCTCCCCATGGAAGTGATCACAGCACCAAGCTTGACAGAGTTCAAGAAGCATTTGCATGATACTCTCAGGCACATGATGTGACTCTAGGAGATGGTTCTGTGCAGGGCTAAGAGCTGGACTCAATGATCCTTGCTGGTCCCTTCCCACAGACCATTCTGTGTTCTGCTGAGATATAAAAGCTAAGATAAAGAGGAGGAAGAGGGTGCTCATTATTTATGAAGTTTGTCTTCTAGTGCAACCGCTACACATGGTTGTTGTGTTAAGAGTATTTCAGTTTGGCAGAAAAGAAACTCCCTCATTTTCCAGCAAGTCCTCAGCTATCACAGTGGCTGGGTGAGGCAAATTTCTAATTAGAACCAATTCAACACTATAAGCCTACTAAGTGCATCTATCAATAGTTGCACCAATACTATGGTTCACATTATAAATCTGGTCTTATTAATGATCACAGATTCACCAAGTGTGGTTAACAGTTTCAACACTACAAGTCTAGTTGAGTTCAATTTTTGTGAAGCCAGATTCACCAGTGGTGTGGTTTATTGGAGCAACAGATTATAGGTTATTTTAGATTGCCAGTGATAGATTCACTAGAGCTACAAAATGTAGTATAATGCTATGTGCAAGTGTTCCTGGGTACACTCCAATGCAGTTGGAGATACAAATCTTACCAAAGAGGTGTCCTTGCTTTGGGGAGGAGAGAGAAGAAAGCCTGTCAACTTATCTGTGAGGTGCTTATATTTTCATCCTCTGTCACTGGGGATTTCAAATGCTAATTTATACTTTTGGGAGAAGTGGAGGTGAGACTGCAGTCAACTTCTACCAATGCATTCAACTTTTTTTGATATCTGTAAGCCCACAGTTTTCTACAATTTAATAATAGTATGGTGAATTAATTGAATTTAATTTAATCAAAACTGAAGGATGGTAAGCATATAATGGATGAGAAGCCTCTAAAAAGGCCGTTCTAGATTTCACTACCTGACAGGCTAGAAACTAGAATTTTTCTGATCTCTTGATGCCCATTTACATCCCATTATATTCTATACTCTAAATTAAAGCATTCCTTTTTCCTCTCTTGTTTACCCCAGACCTACAGATAACAAGTTCTTCCTTGTCCTCATTTTATTTGATTGAAAACAAGTCAGTTTCCTCTAAATGCACCTCATATGATGGGCTGGTCATTGCTCAGACCATACCAGTACTTACTCTCTTCAGCTTTTCTAGTGTGAGTTCCTTGTACCTAAATACATATTGTGAAAGTTGTATTTTCAATTAGCTATCATATGACATTTACATTTACCTAATTCAACTAGAAGCAGCTTGACTGAAATACCTTTTAATCTCATTATTCACTGCTGCTTCTCTTTATTGGTTATTGATCTTGCTCTGGTTAGCTGAGGTAACTGTGTTTCTCTCCTCCTTCGGTTCTGGCTGATGCTAAAAATTCCTGTTACTTCTTAAGTTCAGGATCTTGTATTTTATTTTACCATTACATTTCTCTTTCTTTATGTTTCAAGGATATCTAGCTCTTTCTAGGTGTTATTAGAGTTATCTCTTGAATAGATTAACCTCATTGCTTTGTATTAGTGGCCAGTTTCTTAATTTGATCACAAGTTTTGTGTTAAAGAAATTAATGAAATCAGTGAAATAATACAAAATTCTAAAATATTTAGCAAAATTAGAAAACAAGCAAATTTCTTAAAGGCTGTTTTTTCAAGGTAATGTCACATAATGTTCCCTCCATATCTTTCAAATCCTTTACCTCTGTTCCCACTGGCTGTTCTGGCTGTGGTCCTACCTCCTGTATCACTGTAATTGCTGAAAATGAACAAAGTAATCTTCTCTGTAGCACAGTGGCTGCACTTCTTTCTGGTTGAACTTTTTGAGAAATACATCTCTGACAGGATATTAAAAAGACTTACATTTGGGTTTTGTAACTTCTATCTCCATTTTAATAAAACAGAATATTTTCTGAGAGAATATAACTTTAGCAATTTCTTAACTTGATGAGCTACATTTACAACAGCAAGCAGATCTTCCATTTTAATTTAATGCAGAAAATTCAATTAGTTATTAACACTTAATAACACTTAATGTCTTTTCACTTTCACCTCTTGACTAAATTCTGTCCTGAAGTTATCTTAGCTATTTCTGAAGTTTTCATGCTGAACAATTTTGTTCCTTTCTGCCTAATGTTTTGTTAAACAATATATCTCAGCAGGCAGTTCCTGAGTTGAAGTAGTTTTGTTCTGCAGTCTTCTGGGTAATACAGAACCTGTCAGTCAGAATGAAATCAGTATAAATCTCTGTGTTACCATGCAAATTCTAAATCCACTTAGCTGGGTTTCTCTTTTCTGTTCATAAAGAGCAAACAAAATTTATTAAATGCATAATGTGTTACAGACCCTTCAGCGCTCAGTTCAGGTAGCAGGTATACATTTAGAAGAGAATTGTGAAGATATAAGTCATAGTTAAGCTTGAGGATAAAAGATTGATATAACATCTCATCCAGATGTTATGCTTATATTTTATCATGTTGTTGAGGTTATTTTAGTTTTTTTAGAGAATCTGTTTCATGATAATGGCAAATAATGTATATGCATTTTGAGCTATTGTAGTGGGTTGACCCTGGCTGATGCCAAGCACTCACCAAAGCTGCTCCATCGCTCCCCTCCGCAACTGGACAGGGGAGAGAAAAGAGGGTTCGTGGGTTGAGATAAGGTCTGTAAGAGAACACTCACTAAATACCATCATGGGCAAAACAGACTTCAATTTGGGATAGAAATTGAATTTATTACTAAAAAAATCAGAGCAGGATAATGAGAATTAAAATAAATCTTTAAAACATCTTCTCCCCACCCTTCCCTCCTTTCTGAGCTCTACTTCCTCCCTGCAGTGGTGCAAAGCTCTGCTCTGCCTGCACCTTAACAGGCAAGAGTGCTGGCTGGTTTTAGAAGCAGAAGTTTAAAAAGGAACTTAGTAGGTGCAATATGGTTGAAAACAGATAAATTACCTGCTTTCTTATTAAATCTTGGAGTTATTGGGCTGAATTTTTTTTGAATGAAAGCTCAAAACATATTTATAGATACAAACATCTTCATGATTAAATTACTTTAGAGCTGGAACATTACTAATAGTTTCAATTATTTTTTTTTAGTTAAAAACATATTACTTAATAACATTCATATTTAATTAACTTTGTCTTGAAAACCATTATCACTGGCTCATTTTCTCGTAAATATATCTGAGTCTTGGATGTTGAAATCACACCAAGCCTTAAGATGGGAGCAAGAAATATAGAAGATACGAGTAACAACCTGCTTCCTACTTCCCATTGATAGAAATCAGAGACTGTTTCCATAATTTAGAAGTCAAATATTAGTTTATTTTAAAACATTATGAATCCCACATGACAGAAACAGCATTAACTGTCTAGTAAGAATTTGATACATCTGGTGCATTTGAATGATAAACAATAAAAATCTATACTTAGAGGGCAGTCAATCCTGCCATAACCTTATGAGTTATTTCAAATATGCAGGACAGAAACTCCTTATTTCACCTGAAATATTATCAATACTCTTAACAGTTAATAATTCAGAGCTGTTAATTCATACAGGTTATTTTCTTCTTTCTCTCTGCTTTTTCCTGGAGGATAACTGTCTGTATAGGAAAAAAGGCAAAATATTTTTTACATTTGCATATATTCTGATAGGTGTTTCTTAGAAGACTGAAGATCAAGAAAGTTGGTTTTGAAGACAGAGGATAAGATTAGAAGGGCTTGCATTAGTTCTTAAGTCTTCAGAAATTTTGGACCAGGTCCAACCAATGTTTTGTCCAGCAAAGAACCTGAATTCACCTGGCAACAGGCAGCATTTTGCTTGTTAACCATAGTGAGTTTTTTAGGAAAAAATAGTTTTGTTGATTGGTTGCTTGCTTGGTTGATCTGTTGTTTTGGGGTTTTTTTAAGGGAAGTCCAAGCTGATGGGTGAGTCAAGATCTTGATCATTATGGAAATTTCTGTAGGGGGACTGGAAGGTAAAGCTGAGTGAGGCTTATAGTCCTTATGGTAAGTTACAAAGTCCTTTGCTGGATTTCAGCCCTGACTGTAGTTTCTGGAGTTCTATTTTGTGTCTGAGACTGTGTTGTTTTAATCCTTTTAAGTATATTCAGAAGACAGAATGTCAGGTTATTTGAGGCAAATTATAATGGAGTGTCCTAGTCAAAATCAGTTACTTCTCCCTTGATATTAAAATGTCCTGAAAAGTTCTTATGCATGAAGAAAAAGAATTTTTCAGTAACTTGTGTTAAAAATCAACTAGTCATGATTACACTTTATCAAATAAATGAGAACATGCCTATTTGCAAAGTGTGTTTTTCTCTACCCCACAGTGTAATCTTAATTTTCATCTGATTAATTTTCAAACAGTTTTTCTTCATCCATAAGCTCATCTCCATCAAAAAGTAGATTAATTTAGGGAGGGTGATATATCTGTATGATGTGAAGGGCAAACAGAACTGCATATCATTTGAAAACCTATTCAAATTTGAGTCTGTACTGTCCAATCAGTTTTCTAAATAGTGGAAGATGAATGATCTTTGTTAATCTTTGCTTGTGAGTTGTCTAAAATTTTAATTTCTTGTTTTCTCTCATGAGATGTGCTTGCTTTGGAAGAGTTAAGCTTCACCTTAAGAGAATATGTCCTTATCCACGCACACACACACAAAACAGAAGCCTACAGTAGCTCAGTCTACTGAAAGTAATGGAGCAGAATGCTGTGCAAAATGTGAAGTACCTCCTTAGATGGCACAATTTTGTCTCACGATGGAAACACTGAATGATGCAGAGAGATCCCAGCAATATAAGAATGAGCATAAGCCTTCTATTTATAGGACAGTCATAATATGACTAATGTGGTTTTAGTTCTGAATGCAGTGTGTACAACATCAAAATTACTTATAATAGGTACATGACCTTTAAAAGCACTTCTCTGAAATTACTAAAGAACAGAAAGTGTAGCTAGCCATCTGAGTGAATTTCAACATAATTTCAACAGAGATTCATCATACTTCCTATTGAAAGAGGAAACAAAGTTTTCTTTAATGTGTGAGAAGGGTTAATGAAAAGAGCTCAATTATTAATATATTTCCATTCCTTAGAACTTTAAGACTTCAGTGTTGAACACAACCAGAGAAGGATAATCAGCTATTGCAATGGATAGGGTACTCAGTGGAGGAAGGGTCCAAAACTTGCATGGAACTTTTCCTACAGCTCTGAAAATCTTGCCTCTGAAGTTACAACCAATCTATAAGCCCATCTTGCTTCTGGGAAAAATCCTCAACAAACAAGAAGTGTTTCTGCAAACAAAAAGTCTTAGCTGTGACAAATGCTGTGAAAACCTATTTTACTGAAAAAAATCTCACCCAGACTGCAGTCTGCAGTCTATAGACTGCACTGGTTTGCTATAGAAGGTGCAGGTTGAGGTCTGTCTGTTTTAATTAGCTGCTTCTGGGACTGACTTTTTCTACTAGGAGGTTGGGGAATATATATTCCCTTATTTAAGGATACTTCATGGAGACATAATAAGCCAAGCACTTATTTAATTAGCTGTCCTATAGTCTCCTAACATCGACAAAATTAAGCTGAATGCTTGTGCATGGCCTTAATTGGGATATGTGTGATCAAGAGTGGACACAAATGAGCTGGACCAATGGGCAGAAGCTGATAAACTACCTTGGAGTTTTCTAATTGGAAGAATAGAAATTATTGTACTCATGAGTGACAGGCCTCAAAACTACCCTACAGTGAGACCATTATTTCGCAAAGTCCACATGCAATGTGTTAATCTGATTATCATCCTGCATTTTGCCTTTAAAATAAGTAATATGAAGAAGACAAAGACAATTTTACCCTTTTCTAGCTTACCTGTTTATGAATCTCCCTAAGTGTCATGGGATGGACAACGATAAACTAAAGAGCACCACTGGCACGTGAAGAACTTATGGATGTAATAGCAGGGATGACCTAGGCTGGTGAGACTGGTTGTTTAACCCACAATGTGATTCATAAATATTTGGGAACCAAGTAAGCAGTTTGTTACATTCTTTTGGACATTTGTATATCAGAGAAGATAACATAGAAAATAACCATGACTTATGTGCTGTGTTGTGAAATTTTATTTTAAAAAGTGCTTTCAAAGAATGCTTAGTTCCAGATGTATCCTCTGCCATCAAGATAGAGAGGAGTTTGAACCCTTTGCTAAGACAGCTTTTCCACCATACTCTCAGGATTTCATCTCTGATAAGAGAGGAAAAACTTGGAGAAACTCTCAGATACATATTTGGCAATATATCTAGGAATGGTTTGGGTGGGAGAGAGAAATAGCTCATCAGCACAATGTGGAAAGCTATTATGAGAAGCAGTCAGACCCAAGCATCATTTAAAGTTAATGAAAATTAAAAACCCCTCAAATTAAAACTAATAGGAAAATTTTCAACAAAAAAAAAAAAAACAAAACAATTACACATTGAAAGTCATGTCTAGTAATCATAAACACTAGCCAAAAAGAGAATAAAAGAAAGTTTTCTAAAGCAGAAAGGCTCTGCCTAATTTTTTTTTCAACTACAGTATTGCCAAAAAAACATAAAACCAGAATTTTCTTTCTTCTTCTCTCCCCACAAAAATATAAGCAAATGAAGGCATAAGTAAGTAATTTTCAATGTGTTTTAAAAAGACCTCCACTTGATACAAAAGGTCATCTTTGACAAAAGAGGCTTTGGAGGAAAGAACTCAGCCCAAATGTTCACAAATGACCCTACAAACTAAAACTGAAGGATAATATAAAATAACTGCAGAAAACATTGATGCACTGTTGAGCACTGGAGAAGGAACCTTCTCCTGAATCATGGGAAACATAACTCTGAATTACTCCTGAGTAACTAACTGGTCTGGAAAGGTTTTGGTCACAGATCTTAAGTACTAAAGAGGCCAATAAGTGAGGCTATACACAGATAGTGTTCCTTTTCTTAAAGCACAACCATTTGAAAGAACTTTCTTCATCATTCTGTTGATGCTTGCATCTGCAGCATAAAGCAGAGGTCACTTGCTGTTAGTTGGGCTAGTTCAGAGTTAAAAAAGTAACCTTTAAAAAAAAAAAATCTCCTGATCTCATTTTGAAAAATGGGTAGACTCCACAATGTCGTTGACCTCAGACTCAGAACGGCTTAATTTCATCATGCTTATTCTTGCATTGTTCAATTTGAATTGCATATAACACAGGTGAATAAAAGAAATGAATGGCAACTACCACTTGTCCTAAGCCTGGTAAACTATTTGAAAGCCTTTTGTGGTGCTAGTAAAGTTATTTCCACGGCAGACAACAGAAATATGTTTATGCCCTTGTAAAATAACCTGGGTCATTTAGAAGCATTTTTAACAAACAAAAGACCTCAAGGACGGATTATTTGAGTTGGTCTCACTAGAGTTATATGAATATGAACAACACTTGCTTCCTGAATATCCTGAGATGTGAAATGCAACAACAAACTTTCTAAGCCTAACTACTTAACAGGTAGGTCTTAAAATGTATAAATCAAACCCAAATGTTATGAAAATCAGTGTGAAAGCTCATTGTCCTAAAAGAGATCTGTTGATGAGTTTTCTGACCTAGATGGCCTCATTTGTACTCATACAATACTGCTCTCCCGAGTATGTAAGGCAACACTATGCTCAGAAACTTGGTTCACACTGGCATTGTAACAACAGCAAGTTCAACTGATGGAGGTTCAGCAGTAAAAGGCAAATGGGAAGCTAGAAAAGGCAGATAATTTATGTGGGGACTCTCTGGTGTGAAAATAGTTAAGGAATTATGTAAAGCTTTGGACACCAATTTCCAGGGGTTGATCTCTTTCTGGTTTGTAAAGCATACACAAGTTATATAAATATCAGTCCTAGTAGAAACTATGTGCTAAAGATTTTCTTTGCTTTCCACAAGCACAGTCTTGGCAACTCAAATGCACAAAAAATGCAAGTGGACAAAGGGACTTGAAAGTACCTTTCAAGTTGAAATGTAAAGTTTGTCAGGATAGCCTTGGTCCTACTGGTCTTCTGCGTTGTCCGTATTATTTCCTTCTCTTTCCCTGGGCCAAAGGGGTTTGTTGGTTTTTGCTGATGGAAACTGGCATAATTCAGGGCTAGATTAATATGGTGACAGGCTGCTCTGTGTGCTGCTCCTGGCTAATAGCTATTTTGGCATCATCATGCTGAGTGATGTGCAACGTCAGTTTGACACGATAGGCCTACAACTGGGAGAAAAGCAAAGCTCTGAGCGTGGATCCCATGACACACCAGCAGCATTTCAGTGCTCTGAAATGGCATCCATGACAGTGAGCTGACTGACTGAAAGGCCAGACAGGGTTTTAATTGCATCATTGCCAAGTTGATTAAAAAAAAAAAAAAAAAAGTGAGAGAGGGAAAAACAGGGAAATCCACATGGAACAAATGTGTTTAATCTGTTCTTTAACTTATAAAGTTTTCAAATTTAAGACTTACCAGTTTAGCTTTCTACAGGATCCCAAAGAAAATAAAATATAGGGTTCCAGTCAGATAGATTTTACCTTGAATAGCAGTGTATTTGAGTGTTATATACTGTGAGTTACAGGCATGTATGTTTTCAATAACTGAATAATCTTGAACTTTATGTGAAGTTTTAAACTTTATAACAAATGCATTAATACACTGGCAGTTAAACAAATACATTCTAGTTATCATCATAGCCATTTGAACTGGAGACTATAGATTATCATGCCTAAAATTATCCTTTCGTGGCCTAACTTACTCAGAAGTCTCTTCAGTAAATATTAGGTGAAGTTATATGTATATATATATATATGTATATTCTTTTTAGTTCTGCATGGCCAGGAGCAGGATTACAATATCTAAGTTAATCTACATAGTACAATGTGCTGTCTTTTGTGCTGGATTTATGTATCTATTGCATGCGTAAAGGGGCAAAATTGTGAAAAGAAATGCGCTAATCTCTCAAGCTAGTAAAAGAACCAATTTTTTTTTATCTATCTATCTAATCTATCTATCTATCTATCTATCTATCTATCTATCTATCTATCTATCTATCATCTATCTCTCTTTCTCTATCTCTATTCTATCTAGACATAAAATAACACATAAAACTGTGTTATTATTGTAATAAAATTTCTGCTGTTCCTAACACATACCATTAACAGTCTCATGTTTGTTCTACATAAGCCTGATACAATGCATTAAAGAGCACTAATTTTAATTCCTTCACAGACATGTGATGACTTACTCCCCCTCATTATAGGAATATATAGCAGAATCTTGAAACCATTGTGTTTAGAATGTACAAATATTTAGTTCTTATTGCTTTTGTAACCCCTTAGGATGTATCATGTTAAAGGACTGCAAACAGATCAAAGATATTAATTTACACTGTAAGACATTCTGATATTTATGGTAGTGCAATTCAGGGGAAAGGTGTCTTCAGGGATATTAGCTATGCTGTTTTTGTTTATGGTAAGGAGGCCGATAATCAAATGCATGCACACTAAGTTGATCCTGTGATCCCTGTCTGGTTCATACATTGAAATCTCCTTGGGTAGAGTAGATAACAGCATAGGACTGGCAGATGTAATCCGGGTTCTGTGACTTTCTAAAAGAGAAGCTAGGTGCCAGATCAAGCCAGGCAACTTGGCAGCAGGTGACAGCTGATGTACCTACAAGGTAGAATTCAGTTAGAGATTCAAACTTCTAAACAAAGGTGTCTTTGCATAAGCAAGTGCCAGACTCCCAATAGAGCCAACTGAGCACTTGCCTGTAGAATAATGGACATCAACGTTAAGAAAGGGTTTCATAAAAAGAAAATGTGTAGGTCAAGTTAGGTGATTTTGTGCTCTACTCTGCTCTTATGAGACATCATCTGGAGATTTGAGACTGATGATGTATAAGTAGGAGGCATAAGCTCCTAAAGGAATTTACATTGAGCTTAAAACAAAATAAGAAAAATAAGAAAATTTTAGTTCTGGAGAAATGTACAGGAGGAAGGTAACCATCTAGCTATTTGAAAAGAAGCCTATCTTTCTACGTACTCTCCCCATCATGTTTTTGCCATGAGGAAGAGATTGTTTTTCCCTTCTATAGTGCTGAATCGGAGAATCATGAAATCATAGAACAGTCCAGGTTGGAAGGAATATTGAAAAATCATCAAGTTCAACTTTTTGTGGGAAAGAGAACCTAAATGAGATTGTCTGGAACACTGTCCAAATGTGTCTTGAAAACCTCTAGTGATGGAATCTCCACCAAGACCCTAAGAAGGTTCTTCCAGCGAATGATGGATCTTAATTTAAAACTTTCCTTCACATACCAAGATGAAACCTCTCCTGGTGCAACTTGTACTTGTTGTGTTTTATCTTCTCCATGTACCTCCTTTGAAAGAAAGCCTCCATCCTCTTTGTATCTGCCCTTAACGTACTGGAAAACTGGGATGAGGTCTTCCCTTTGCCTTTATAATTGTGCAAGTCTCATTTTTCCAAAGTTCCTGAAGCATGAACATGGTGAGAGTAATGCACTCCTCTAAGTATGATCTCTTTTTTGCACTGACCTTGGGTCAGAGAGCATTTTTTACACTTACGGAAAAAAAATTTATCTGAAAAATTTCCTAAATTAAAAAAACGAAAAAAAGAGAATGTATTCCAACAGTATAACACTGCCAGAGGCCTTCTTTAGTAACATCATTATACACCCATCAAACTCTGCTCAGGTTCGAACACAGAAATCTCTCTTTTCTGCTTGCCTCAGGCCTCGATGTTACCCTCTCTTCCCACAGAATACATCAGACAGGGTTGTAACAAAGGACAAAGTTGTATTTCAGTGTAGTCTGAGAGAAGTCAATAAGATTTGTTATCAGTGCACATTTATTAATGTTGTTTTCATGTTTCACTGCAGGAGTCAATCTGGAGTATAGATACAAAACTCACATTTAGACAGGCACCAATTTGATGCATCTTGCTATGTTCAGTTATTTGATATGAAAGCTGGTATTATTTATAAAACAAGACACTTAAAATTGAGACATTAATACATATGAATTGATGATATATTTGTTTTTTCACATTTATTAGTGAAATTGCTTTTCCTATATGCATATCCTTGATCTGTCCCTTTCTTTTCCACTTGATGTTTTGATGTTGTGATGGGGAAAATGATAAGTTATGATGGTGTATGGATCAGGGAATTTTTAAAAACAAACTTTAAAAACTGAAATCAGAGTGTTAGACCAGAGAGAAAAGAATTGACCAAACACTTAGTGTGGGAGAATGCCGGTAAAAAGTAATGAGAGGAAACAAAATAGAGGATAATTTCTAATCCTTGTCATATGCTGTTTAAACACAAATTACCCTTAGGCAAAATCTTTCTAGTGTTTTCATCAGGAAACAGACAGATCAAACTGTAGCTAACTAAAAATAAGACGAACTGTCTTTGTGTGTGTGTATGTCAGAGAGAGAGACCTTGCACTTAATTTAGAATATTTGCATGAGGACAACCCTCCAAAGTACTTCATAAGATAAGTTAAGCTTTCCAACATCACTATGAGTAATCAATATCTTCATTTTTTGCAAGGTAAAATGGAAAGTCAATAACTGAGAGTCTATCTTCCAGGGTCCAGAAAACTGTAGCAAGCCATGAGTATAATTTCTTGTGTAGAGATCTTAATTTCCCATATCTATGGATTTTAAACATAGATTTTTCTTTCATAGCTTTTCGAATGTTAATAAAATCTGTCTTCAATGTGTTCATTGGAAGAGAAATGGTAAAAATGGAAATTTCAAAGTCTTCTTAAAAATATATTTATATCAACAGAAATATATACACCAAAAATATACCACAACTGGATTCTGGGAATATGCCATTAACTGCAAGCTTGCTTATGCAGAGAAATTTTTCATAGTAGGATCTTGCCAGGATAAGAATAATAGATTAAAATATTACTCTATTTATGATGGGGAAAACAAAGAAGAATGTTATGTAGCTTGTATCCAGTTGATTGGTCATCCTCTGGTACAGTAAAGAGCTGAAAAGGTATTACAAAACAGCAAAAAACTTCTCTTACTTTCATTAATATAATATTTTTGTATATCATTTAGTTTTGCTGTCTACTTCTAACTTCCTAAATTAGTTTCAAAATGGTGGTGTTCAGTAAAATAGAAATAAGAAAGCAGTAGTAACTGAAACCTAGGATGAGTATCAAAGTAATTATCAGTTGGTTTTTTAATAAATCATATGTTGTCGATTGGTGATTCTTACAAGATGCTATAAAAAATTGTTCTTTTATCTTTAGAATTAAATACTTTTGATATGGCCCTGAGTTTAAATAGGGCTAATGAGTCACTTTAACTAACATTACATTACAAGGGAACTGCTTGAGTGATGGAAAGCTTGAACACAAAAATAAATTGTCTGTTTGGGGTGAGGATGGAGAAGATGTTTCTAAAGCCTGCAGTTTAATTTTTGGATATTTAAAAAACTGGATATCTGAAATGGTATAATTTTCCTGAGATGCCTAATGCAATATTTGATTATGTTTAGCCATTATTTTATGGTGTTCCAAAGCACGTAGGATTTTGTCTGACTCTGTTGACCTCTGTCTGGCTTGGTCCTGATAGAGTGGTCTGAAAAACAAAATTGTTTTTATTATTTGCTGAAAATATGTTTTGCCCTGCAACCTTAATTCATTTTTTTGTCTTTTTCTGTCTTTTGTTATGTCAGTACTTATGCCCAGTGAATTATGAATAAGTACTAGTGTAGTGAACATAAAATTTCAGATACTACTGACAATCCATCTATGAAATTAAGTAAATTTACCATTTTGGCTACTTCTCTTGAAAAATTATGATGAAGTTTGAATTACTTTTTCTTTTTTTTAATTGAAAATTTTAGTTTTAAACTATTCTTCAAAATATTTTGTGAAACTCTTTATATTTCTAATTTTTATCTGAATATTCTTGACAAAGAAATGAAAGTAACCTTACTGAAAAATTCACATTTGTAGTTTACTTTCTACATTTGTTATTTCCTTAATGTGTATGGCCATGTGATCATATCATCAACTTAAATATATTCTCTGAATGTGACATATAGTGAATATAGCTGGTATCTCACTATTAACAATCTTGAGTCTCTTATGAAGGATCTTATAGTCAAATGTTCCACTGTTACCCTACTTTTAAAAACAGTTGATCAGTCCTCAAGCAGCAGTTTCAAAAAGGATTTTCTCTTTGTTATTCAAAATATCTGAACCACTGAATCCAAAGGTGTATGATTTTTAAAAAAGTTGCAATCTAGAGGGTTTCTAAGTCAAGGGAGGGAGGCAAAGTCATGCAAAATCAAGGAAAACCATCTGAAATTTGAAGCCTATGTGTATTTCAGAGGTCTTACTTCACACCAGCTCTAGTCTGGTCCCATGGATCTATTAGCAGTTAGGGCTTGTTAGGTGGGCCTCAGACCTATATATTCTATTTTCATCTAGAAGGAGAACAGTTTGAGCAGTGCAATATCAATTTCAGTATGAAATGAAAATTGATGAAAGATGAAGAAGTTCAATTCAAAAGTGTCATCACAGTCTGAAATAATGTACTCTAATACAAATAAGGATGAAATCTACATTGCATCCCTTGAAGTGGTATCCAGGAATGTAAGCTCTGTGGTAGTGGTCCCTGCCATTTGATCCTGCTGCAGTGGAAGAGATTACAGTGCAGTTCTGCTGCCTGGAAATAAAGAATTTAGCCATTGATTTCGTATCCCTTTTTTAAATATTATGGCCTATTTCACAAGTGCATACTGAAGAATTTTGTATGCTTTTCAAGTTCTGTTTTCAGAATCATAACAACAGAAACCTACTGAAGAGCAAGTGTATGTATCATCTCCTACCCATTGCTACTTTGTTCCCCTACTCTTTATTTCAGTGCTTCCTGTTCTTTCACTCTTTGCTTCCTCAGTAACTACCTGCTCTTCATTTGACCACTTTATTGTTTGTCCCTTTCTCCTTATTTCCCTACTACTTCTTTCAAACTAATTTCTGTTTATTATTCTTTGCTTCTTTTCCTTCAGTCCTATTCCTAATCACAGCTTTCTAAAATTCCACATAGCATTGTCACTTAGTTGTGCTCACATTTTACCAGACAGAAGATAAATTTAGCTATTGGTAGTTACCATAAACAAGTTCTTTTGCTTTTAAATATGGAAAGTGTATTGAGTATTTTCTAAATTCTCTGGAACTTCCAAAATAATTGCTGATTGTTCTGTAAAGCCTTGTTTCAGTCAAAGCAGTGACAAAAGATGTACTTTAAATTCTTGGGCATATGCAATTTCTGGCCTGCTGGGTTGTACTTCCTGAAGTTTTTACCTTAGCTAAGGTGCTTACCTAAGTTACTTTTACCTGACTTTAAAAACCTCTTCTGATACATTTCATCTCATATCATTTGCATTGTGGGAAATTTCAATACATATCCCATTCCTATAAATTAGTGACTGCTGGAGCTTAGATTAATGAACTCTCATTAGTTATTTCCTTTGCATTTTGTTTCCTGTATAAATTTGGAGATGATTGCTAAAATAAATTACTTGTACAGTCAGTGGTTTTAAGTGCTTTTCTGTTTCCTGCTGTGGTGAGAAGTGCCTCATTCAATTGTTTCAAAATGAAGGCCTTAAGTAACTTTTCTCCTTTTTGAGCATCCTCCTCCATTACAAACTTTACTGAAGCTAAAACTTTGATATGTAGGATCATTTCTGTACATTAGAATTTACTGCAGAGAGTTTTTTTTCTGAAAAAGTTATTTCTCAATAAGTTACTGCTTTAGTTACATGGTCCTAGAACAAATGGCAAATGCAATTTCTAATATCCTTATTGAATGAAATGTGCCAGTTCTACAAAACAGCATCAAAATCTTTTTCCCACTTATTTTTGGGATGAAATGTGGAGTACTCTGTATTACAAGCAGTGCTACCTCCACCATAATAAGAAGAATGATTTTGCTCTCTCAAACCCAGGGCTATATTGAAAAAGAATTACTGTCATTTTACTTGAAAAAAATCCTGCAATTTCAGACTGTATTGCAGATCACAAGAACAATAAAGCAGAACAAAGAAGCTCATAATGAGAATTTTTTCCTCTCTGGACTCATCATGTTTACACAACATGTTGCCAAATGCAGAATATTGCATTTTCAAGTATGTATATTTTAAATATTTATGGATAGAGAATAATTCCTTTTAGTAGGAGATAAAAATGATTCCTGATCCTTTAGCACATTGCAGTTATAAAACCATTATTCAAATTCATTAGGTATTCCAGCTGTTAAATGAAAAACTCTGCAAAGGCTTTTTAAATCTTATTGAAATATTTCTAATACAGATGATCAATTCTGACAGGTTTATGAGATTTGAGTGGTGGCAGGTGAAAAATCTGAAAGTAAATTTATACTTCTGTAATCATGAGCCTTATCACTTGAGAACATGAAAGCAAACATTTAAGGTTAGTTTGGATGGGACTCTGGGCAACCTGATCTTGTTGAAGGTGTTCCTACTCATTGCAGGGAGGCTGGATTGGATGACCTTTAAAGGTCCCTTCCAACCCGAACTCTTCTGTGAAACTGGTGGTGTGAATAAAATTTTGCTGGTCAGTGTTTTATAAACAAATGCAGTCACGGGAATGCTAAAATAGTTAAGTTGCTTTTGGTAAAGTAATTATACATTGTCCTTTTCACATAGTTTTCAGATTTCTGGTTTTCTATTTTAATAAGGCAGTTGCACATTGTGCTAGGAATTTCATTCATTTTCTCGCTCATTATTTAATCTCTGACCTGTCAAAGTTATGATTTAGGTGACTTTCTGACATGAAAAAGAATTTAAGAGGAAGAGATTTTGATATTGCTACAGAATAATTAAGAAAAGGTTGGTAATATTGAATAGGGCTACAAGTGATTTACATTTTTTTTAAAAAAAGATTTGTCCTCACTTTGGATATTTTGTGTATAAGTATTAGATGTGATTACAACAATATGGTAAGCAGCAGTAATGTAAAAACATACAAAAAAAGGCCAGTTAGCTTTTTATATTTGCCCTAATTTCTCCATGATGTTGCTAAGATCTGCCTTCAGTTAAATGCCTTTCTTTTGTTTTGTTTTGGATTCTATTTCACAGAATCACAGAATATGCAGCTGGAAGGGACCTGTAAGGATCATTGAGTCCGACTCCTGGCCCTGAACAGGATGATCCCGGAGAGTCACACCATATGCCTGAGAATATTGTCCAAATGTTTCTTGAACTCTGTCA
Organism: Pyrocephalus nanus; assembly: GCA_038380795.1. Taxonomy (NCBI): domain Eukaryota; kingdom Metazoa; phylum Chordata; class Aves; order Passeriformes; family Tyrannidae; genus Pyrocephalus; species Pyrocephalus nanus. Next base: position 50,734,499 of record CM076260.1, read on the forward strand.
GGCTTGGGGCTGTGACCACTTCCATGGGGAGCCTGTTCCAGTGCTCAACAACTTTCTGGCTGAAGAATGTTTTTCTAGTATCTAACCTAAACCTCCTCTGAGACAACTTCAGGCCATTCCCTTTGGTCCTGTCACTGTTTGTTTTGTTGGTTCTGTTACTCTTTATACTGGTTAGACTGAGTTTAAGTTTAACTGAAATTTAATTTTGTTTAAAAACTGCTGTATTCACCTCAAAATAATTTTATTATTCCATCATAGTGTTGTTTTGGAGCCTATTTCTTCATGCTGATAGTTCTGAGATATTCTGTGAGGAATTCCATTGATTTTACATAGGCTTAAGAGGCAAACCTACACTCTAGGCTTTAATGCCTGTCTCTTTTTAATTTGTATTAGATTTGGGATATTTGTAGGCTACTTTGGAAAAAAAGAAGAAAGAAAAAAAAGATAGCAGTTATACAGAAAACAAGAAAATGCAGGGATTTTGTGAACAAGAAAAGCTCCCTAGTGACCAGTTGCTTCGGTAAAACTATTTTTCTACAAATGTGGTCTTTTCATCATGGCTATTTCATAATTTTTCTTAATATCGTGATAAAACATCACCACATTAAGATTTCAAATGCAAACATTCAGCTCTAGTAACTAGTAATTAGCTCTCATAACAATGGAGACTAAAAATTACAGGCAGCCTAAATTGCTTTAAACTCAACTAGCCTATTTTTTTTAAGTTTGCTCCAGTATGAAAGTTTCTCATTACAATTGAAATTATTTTAATGTGACATATTGAATTATAATTAGTATAATTAGAAATAATAAAATATTATTCAAAGACTGTTTATTCAATAGGACTTGTTCCCATAGAAACAAGGAGAAAAAGATTCAATTTATTCAGGTTTCATGGCAAATAAATATTCTTCTGCTGTGAATGTTTAATACTTTTACATTTATATTTCACAAGAATATTACAAAAAATCAATAGGCATCTGTATATAGGATATTTCCTTTACTCTTTACCTGAATTTTTAGTGGCATTTATTGTAAAAAGACCAAAAGAAAATAAAGCAAACTCTGGGTAAATCTGTTTGTGCACCAAGAAGAGCCACAGATGTTTTCTTGGTATTGATCTTCAGCAATAATGATTTTTAAGCACTGAAGAAGTGCATATGGGGTTTTTGTACGATGGCCAAGGAAAAAAAACATTAAAAATCAGCAAAACAAAACACAGAAGAAATAGGAGGCTAAAGAGCTGCATCAGGATTGCCAGCAGTCAGCACAGCTTTCATCTGATGCAAGTACTGTTGGCTTGTGTTTGCAAAACCTCATGATTTATTTAGAATTTTAATTAAAGAAAAGGAGTGATTGGAACAGCATCCTAGCAGTACCTAGCATCTGCCGACCGTGGCTAATGATTTTTACAACCTCGTCTGCAAACACTCCATTAAAGAAGCTAACCATGATGTGTGACACAACTGAAGCAAATGGGTGAGAGAAAACAAACCTTGCCTGCAGCTACCACTAATAAAAGAGACAGAATAACATTAAAAAAAAAAGAAAAAAAAAAAGAAAGACACTATTTGCAAAGTCTTGTAGCTTCAGGGCTCAATCTCAAGTCCCTGGAAATAAGGATCGTTACATACTCATGAGCATGTGAAACATCTCGGCCTCTGGATGCTCTCTTGACAGCTATTTTAGAATTTGCATTAATTTTCTGTTTTCCGAAGAAAAGAAAAAAAACCACAACACTTCAGTTTTAAAAGCAAAAGACCCTTGAAGTTTTCTTCCATCATGCTTGTCATTTGATCTCTCTTTTTCTAGCTCTTTAAAACTAGTGTTTTGCATTTGGTTGGGATTTCGCTGTACAAGGTATAACATATAGTATGGCATGTCCTGGGTACAGAGGGATATTATGGTCAGAAGTCATAATTGATGAGGAATGCAAAGAGACAAAGTGGTTATAACTTGCTGCAGCAATTTGGTTGCAGCAAGGTTGCAGCTTTTCTTCTGTGCTTAAGTACTCTATCCTTTTCTCCCTGGTTTCAAATAAGTTAAATATTGCTGCAAACTGGATCCAATCAAGATTCTCTCCAAAGAACACCTTTTGGGATTTAGCCTGCCAACATGCAAATTCTAACATTTTCCTTGGGGATAAAAAAAAAAAAAAAAAAAAAAGGAAAAAAAAGAAATTACTGCTACAGTATTGGCTAAGTTATTTCAGATTTTTTGTGTTCTTCTTACATAGTTTTTGGAGGTGGGAAAGAACTATTAATGGTTGCAGCCCTTTGCCTGCCAGAGAAAGGTTCTTTATTTCATTATAATACAATAATACAACCACGATACTAATAGAGTGCATTTATCTCTGGATATCTGTTAGAGGAATCTTGAATCTTAGGTTTGACTCCTTTCCAGACCAATTTGTGCATAGAGACAAGCACCACATGTGAGTGTACAGACACATCAAAATGATGGTGTCTGCAGCAACTGCTGAACTCCTTCTGAAAGTCAAGAACATGGAAAACAAAGAGAAAACCCACAAAGGTCAAATATTGTGTACTTCAGAGTTTAAGGAGTCTTGAAAATGTTGACTAGAATAATAGAGAGCTTAATCTGACACAGAACATTTTAAGAGGCACGTTCTTGCAATAACTAAATTGTTGTAAAGCTTGGCATGCATTTTTTGTGGTGTATCATAAGTTAAAAAATATCGTCCTGCTGCAACCAAAAGTAATTCTATAGCTTGGTGTATTTGATAAATGTATTAAACTTATGGGTTACAAGGGATTGGGTAAAGAGTATTGATACAAAGAAAAGAAACACATGGAGTTTTCCATCCTCTATTCCTTTCCAGAAGTGGAAAAGTTTCTGATCACTGAAAATGACCCTATAGAAAAACAACCTTCTTTCTTCTGGGAAATGCGCAGTCTCCTTAAGGAATCTGGGCACTTTTCCTGGCAGATCTGGGGTTTATTCCAGTCAAAAGAACAGTGAAACTATGATTTTTTTATTGTTCTGGAAGAAAATATACCTGTATAAGAAGTATTCTTGCAGTTAATACAATCCCTTCACACCAGGCATCTTGTTAGTTAGCTTGCATTGGGTTTCACTTCATTGTCTGGCTGGCATGCTTCAGCTGCTTTTTGTAATACTGCAGGCACATACCAGTACTTTTATGGCTGAAGTGAAAATCCTAAAGTTTTATTTTGACTGCTTACCATTCTTTACACATTAAACTTCATCTAAATACTGTAATTAAATATATTTTTTCATGTCCTACATTTTCTCAATGTATTACCTTTAAATCATATAGGTATTATGGAATTGATTTTCTGTGAACTAGTGGGATTTCAGAAATGTCCTCTAAGGAGATGCTCACAAAATTCTGTACACAGAAACATTCAGAAAATTCAGCTCAACTTGTAGAAGAATTTTAAATACTTAAAATATGTATGGATTTACAGAAAAGCCATTGGACTTATGTTGCAGGACTACTGTCAACTTTCAGACAGACAGTGCAAAAAGTAATTTGGACTCAGCTCAGAAAAATCTGTATCTACCCTTATTGCCCACCTTGAAATTTACTAATATTTCAGTTAGGAACCTGACCTCAAACAAATTCAGACTAAGTAGTTTTACGAGTCACTGAAGTGGAGGAAAGACTCAGAAATTCAAGTGCACCTGTAGGCTCAAGGCAAAAATTTCATATTTACTTATTTTAAATTAGTCATTTTACTTCATAAGTAGAAGCTGAAGATATTTGATCTGAGTTTTAAGTATCTGCACTTAGTACAAAATTGAGTGGGAATTTCAATACCCCTAGATATCCCCAGCTATAGGTGCAACATCTCTGAAAAGAGCAACTGTCAAAACATATATTTCAATATTTAACTTCAGACAGCTAAATATAATTTCTCTAGTTCATTTGTTTATTTTTTCTCCATGTGAACCATATCCCCAGTGGAAGATCTGCTGCATTCAAATCTTACTTTCTTACCTGTCTGGATTTTGCACAGCCTGATCACTCTCAGCTCAAGTGTTTTGGGTGCCTGGAGTCATTCATGTCCGCCTTGTGAAAACAGTGCAGACACAGAAAACGTGCCCAATTCCTTTCAATTTGTTACATTACCTTTCTTTGATTTGTTTTCCAGGCATGGATTGATGGGCTAGAAAAAATTCATTTTTCATAGTCTGAGATAAATTGAAGGGAGCAAGTACCTTTCTTTGTTACAAGAACATATTTGAAATTAAATTATTGTGAGACAATAAAAATATGTTTGCAGAACAATTTTTCAAACTGTTGCATTACTCTTCAGACTTAGAAGAACCAGGGCCTTACTGACTCTGATTAGATAGATAGATGTCTAATCTCATATTTATGGATTTCAGTGTTTATATAACTCAAGCTACATGTCGAAAGTCCATGCCAGATTCTTTTACATGTCAGATGTTTTGAAAGGGAAGACATAATCTGTTGGCCTGGAAACAATTATTTCACTGGCAGAGCAGTCTTCAAACTATGTTTCTAAAGGGATGCCTCTTGCTGTTCTGTGAAGGACTAGCAGTCATTATAGTCAAATTCTTGTCAGCTCTTGATGAGTTATCTTAGAGTATTATACAATATGCTAAATGTTTTCCTAACGTTAAATTATTGTATACAATTTTTGATAATTGCTTACCACGTGATACACAACTGCAATATAGAATGGAGAATGGCTCTAGTAACTACGAATAAAAGGTAGGTTAAAATCATTCAGCTTGAGGGAAAGATATTCATAGTGATTTTTGTGGATTTTTTTTTTTAATGACATGTAAACCCATTGAAAATCAAGTTTACATTTGGCCTTTTTATAGATAGATAGCCCCTTGCTTTTATCTAGACACTGGAGAGAATCAAACAGCCTGGTCTCTACCCTGGCACATGAGCCTTTTTGGTTATTGAAGAACAGTAGGGTAGATTCAGTAGGTCCAGTTTTACTGTATACACTGCATAGCTGTACCAGCAGTCCTGGCCCAAGTGACTTTTCTTTTGCTCTTTTCCTTTTTGAAATTCAAATCTATCTGCTGTCAACATTCTGTATCCGCATATTATTTGGCTTGTGAATTAAGTGTACTCGGTGTCCCAGCAAGTTGGAACTTTCATTAGATGTAGTATAGTGCTGTTATCTCTCTCCCTGTCATATGACTTGATGTGGTTGACTGGAATTTGGACTCTTTACTTCAAATCCAAATGTAGGACAGTATGTTTACCAAATGCACTGATGGGTTAAGCTTATGCTTTTATCTGATTTATGGCACTCCATACATGCCCTCTGCTACCTCACTGTTTTGCCTGATATAAAGCAAATGTATAGAATCCATTTGGATTTTTACATTTGTCCTGGCAATTTTCATTGTTTGGCAGATACATAAGCAGTGGGCAGTTCTAAAGACATCTTCAAGAACAGATTAAACTGTGCTCAGGTGGGTTTCTTCTTGAGTTCTGAAATTTATTCTGCTGATGTGAATATCACAGGTGAATATGATGTCTAAATTTGGTGAGGGGGAAATATTCTTGGTGTTGAGGCTGCCTGCAGTTTTTTGTTCACAAGGAATTGCTCTATTACCTTCTTTGTCTTTTTTTGATCTGCTGGCACATATTTTTCATGGGAGGCCGAAGTGTATTGTAGAAGGTTGATTTCCAATTAATAGCCATAATTATTACTTAGAACCATCCTTCAATCCGTGTGTCCAAAGTGGCAGTCTGTTTTAAACCTTATAAAGCAAACTGTGAAATTGCTAGACTAGTAAGAAAGAATTTCTTGAACTTACTGCTTTTCTATTTTTACCAATTCTCTATGTTTAACCTTATGGAAGTGTAGTCTTGAATAGTCTGTCTGAAACATGACACTGAACAGAGTACATGTAATGAGCTTGTCAGGATTTATTATTTGGAATTAATCTTGTGGTAAGTGTAAACTGCATATTACATCTGCGATACTGCTAATTTTGGCATGTGGGCAGGTTGAATCAATGGGTCAAGGCCAATGGTATGAGGTTCAACAAAGCCAAGTGCCAGGCCTTGCACTTGGGTCACAACAACCCCATACAGCACTACAGGCTAGGGGTAAAGTGACTGGAAATCTGCCTGCTGGAAAAGAATCTGGGAGTGCTGATCAACAGATGGCTAAACATGAGCCAGCAGTGTGCCCAGGTGGCCAAGAAGGTTACTGGCACCCTGGCATGTAGCAAGAATAGTGTGGCCAGCAGGATTAGGGCAGTGATCATCCCCCTGTACTCAGCTCTGGTAAGGCTGCATTTCAGATAGTGTGTTCAGTTTTGGGCCCCTCAGGGACTGAGATGCTGGAGCGTGTCCAGAGAAAGGCAGTGGAGCTGGTGAAGGGTTTAGAGAGTAAGTCAGATGATGAACAGCTGAGGGAGATGTGGTTGTTTAGCCTGGAAAAGAGGAAGTTTGGGGGAGACCTTATTGCTCTCTGCAACTACCTGAAAGGAGGTTGTAGCCAGGTGTGTGTCAGCCTCTTTTCCCAGGCGGCTACTGACAGGACAAGATGACACAGCACTAGGGAGGTTCTGATTGGACATCAGGAAGAATTTCTTCACAGAAAGAATTGTTAAACAATGGAATGGACTGGCCAGGGAAGTGATGGAGTCACCATCCTTGGAGATGTTCAACAACTGGATGTGGCTCTTAGTGCTTTGATCTAGTTGATAGAGTGGAGATTGGTCAAAGGTTGGACTAAAAAAAAAGTGGCACTATGTCCCAGATACTTCACACAGCTTTATATCAACCCAAGAGCAAACCTAAACCAGGAGTTTTATAGTTAGATGATTCCTTTACATTGTTTCTTACATTTCATACATTGGAGATCCCACAATGGAGATGCCTAAACAATGTAGAATTACTTTTTGGTTGTTCCTACGTTTATTTCATATTATGTAAACATGCATGTTAAACTATCCTTGGATTTCAAAGACTCATATGTGGCTATGACCCCATGTTACCCAATCACACCAAACACTATAATGGATAATAATTACATATATCTGTAATCTGAGGGGATGTCTCTGCATTTTCACAGCTGAAAGATGTTTTTTCAGGTTTCTTTCTTGACACTTTCTGCTTCTAATTCCCATTTTCTTTGAAAATCCATCTACCCTAAGAAACTCCCCATATTTTCCACAATCCATTTGATTGAAAATTTTGAGTGCTAATATACTTTTTTTTTTTTGTAATCTAGCATGTTGCAGCTTGTACTCTTTTTCTGCCACCTTTTGCCTGTAAACACATTCAAAAATCTCTCTCTTTCTTTTAAAAATGGTTAGCTATTCTTTATTTATATGGAAATATTTGGTTTACGGCTTATTATATCAAACATTGTTTTCCTTTGTGCAAATCATACTAAAAATTATCAGTGATAAAGACATTCAAGGTACACTAAATATTTCTGCAGCCTTGTTTTGGAAAGATGAATGAAACACTGTAACTCATTCAGGACAGTTGGATATTTCTAGGTTTCAGCTGGTGGCTGAGTTTGTATCACCTTATACTGGTGAGTCTGAAGCTCTAAAATATTCTTCACTGATGCCTGGGGTTTTCAGTTTCTGTAGCAAGTTTCTCAGCAAAATGGCTTGATTCCATTGTTGCTGGCTAGGTAGTGGAAACTTGCAAAGGGTTAGTAATATTTCTTTTTTTTTTCCTCTGAGTCATGTACTAAAATTTCCAGAAGACACAAAAAAGTGACAGGTCAGACCTAAAACCCCAGCACATCTTCTGTAATAGAAAAGGGCAAACTAGTAACCCATTAATTATGGGTAGTGCAGACTGTGTTCTCAGATGAGGAGAAAGAGACATGGAACCGCAAACTGTATATCTCCTCCTCCTGTCATGTTGATCTGTGAATATATTATCTCTCTGCCTGATGCAGTGACACTGAGTGGAATAAAATGACATTGCCAGTGTGCAAGGCATTTTCTCTGATTTGCAGCTAATTATTTTGGTTATGTATGTGTTAAATAATCTCTGTAAATGTCTGAAAACACAGCTTAATGAATACTCACTCATATGCTTGAACATAAATGATTACAAAGATTCCACATTACTACAGGCAATTAATTTATACTTATTTAAGATTTACTTTTTCATGGCCAGCAGGGATATATCCCTCCTGGGTTGTGACCAGATGTTTAAACATGAAGATTGTAATTTTAGCTTTTATAGCAAGTATATGCCTCAGTGGTAATGGATTTGACTCTTTTCAGCAGGCTTCTCAAATCCTGCAATTTGGTGGTCAGCTTAAGGAGAAAGAAATGCTCTGCAAATGAGTAAAAACCAGTCTGCATCTCATATCAGTGAATCCTCTGGAGCCAGCTGCATTACTAATGAAATTGGTTGCTGGTCTTTTCACCCATGGGGAGCACATTCTCTCTTAATAAAATAACTGCAGTCTCACAGTCTGACGTAGTTTGGGAAGAAGTAAATTTTTGACTCACTGAAGCACAAACCTTTCAAGCAGCATGTTTGGTTAGGAGTGAGTGAGTCCAGTGTTCGAGCTGGTAATAGAGAGACGAGGTACCTAGAATCTATTTGCAGCTCTGTCATTGATTCCCAGTAGGAGCACAGATGCATTCAAGTACTTGAATCTCATTCTTTTTTTTTTTTTTTCAGGATCCACCTCCAGCAAGCTCTGTTTAATAAACACTTGTTTCTGCAATGTTCCTGTCCCTAGTTTTATGTGCTTCTGAATCTAAGGCACTTAAAGATACAGTTCCCAGAGATGTTTCTTCTTTCTCTGCCAAAACTTAATATCACTTAACAAATAACATATGATTTTAAGTACTTTCAACAAATCTGTTATCCACATTTAGCAATATGATGGTTTTTTTTTTTTTTTAAACCCACACAGGATTGAGCATCACTGCTTGGACTTTTTCAAATATCAGTCTTACTCATTACTTATGCAAAGATTATCTGCAAAAGCCATGTCACAGCTTTGGAGCCTCAAATCAAGATGGCATTTTTCACTTATTTTCATGGGAAAAGAAGATCGTGCATACCTGGCATTTCAGAATCACTGTCAGCTATGTCTAGAAGAGTAAGGATCTGAGATAGGACTCCAAAGTCCTAAATGCATGCCTCATCTAGAAAACACCTGCTCTTCAAGGGTAGAGATTTTCCTTGTCATTTCTCTTCTCAGGATTTTCATCCTTTTAGTTACCACCAAAATTCATATTTTGACTTTAACTATGTTTTCTTTCTTTTTTTTTTTCTTTCTTTTTTTTTTCTTTCCTTTTTTTTTTTTTTTTCCAGAAAGTCTTGCAGTTCACTTTTAGTAATTTCCTAGGACTTGGTTATCTTAATTAAAACTTGCTAATGCAAAGATGTGTCTTCAATTGATATGTTAAATACAGTACCCTTTGTGCCTCCCTTACAGAAGCTAAGATCTGTTTCTCTTGAAGCATGTCTGTTTGGGGAACAATCTGATGAGTCACTGGGGCAATGTTTGCAATATGGACACTGCAGCTGGATTCTTCTGCACACCTGTACTATCACAGGCTGAAGATAATTAAAAAAAACCCCAGCTATTCCCAGACTTGTCTCTTTATTTCCTGGGTAAGGTGCAACATATAGCAAAAAATATACAATCCCAAATATTTGTATCTGTAAGCTGTCAGAGTCTAAAATTACTGGGTTTTTACAGCTATTTCAGTCTCTCTGTACTGATACAAATCCCTAGTCTCTCTGAGTGTGTCTAATATTGGGGCACATTATTCTAGTTCTTTGCTATTTACATGATAAGTCATATTTTACTGAATTCATGCTTCATCAGGGTCATCCTGTAATTTAAAAGACCAGCTGACAGAAATGCTTGAAAGCCTGAGGATGGAACATTTATGCTTTCTGCAAGAAAGTAAGAAACAGAAGTGATTTGGGGAGTCAGCATTTCTAGGAAAGATGTTTGGTTCCTGTCAACCCAAGCCCTGTGTTAATGCTGTGCTTGGCTTGGACCAGGCTACTATGCTGAACAGATACTGAGCTCTGCCAGCTCAGATTCCCATGCTGCAGACATAGACATGGAAATGTAATTTTGTAAAAAGTTATCAGCATATTGGTTGAAAGCCATTTTCATTTAACCCTCTAAAAGACATTTTTGTATGTTTTCAAGCATCAAGCAGGCATTTCACAATTTCCTAATCCAGGGGTATTTGTGGAAGTATACCATTTTAGTCAAACTGTAACCATTCCTCCCCCATCTTATTCAAAGCTCTCCTCTGGCAGTGAAAATCATGCCTTAGGACGGACAGGCTTGCTGGACAGAGGTTTTGTGCTGGCTTTTGTTCTGAGGGGAGGACGTATTGAGTAGTGGTAATGGGGAGGTGCCTTATTTTGACTCACAGTTAAGCTGGCTCTAAGTTTGTTCCACCATCCTGTCAGGATATTGCATTAGCACTGTCAAACTCTTCTCAGGACTGAAAGCATTTCCTGGAGCTCTGGCTTCCTAAAAACAGAGCTGAATGTTGTGTACCAAGACACCTACCAAATTCCTATCTGAGCTATCTGGGGAAAGGTTGACACTGCAAGGGGGTAGGGTAGATGAGGCTGTCCTTTTCTTTACCAGGGACAGGCAAAAGCTTGTGGAGCAAGCCCTGGTGACACTCAGGGTGTCTTGCAAGACCTGACACCAGGCGAGTCCAGCATCACAGTGTGCCCACGCAGCAACATAGAGGTGTAGGCCAATGTGAGGCCAAGGTTTGCCTTCTGGAGGATGTGCAAAGTGAAATTCTGAATGTGAGAGTCCCCTTGGCCCCTGACAGGCAGCTTAGCTTTTGTGGAATTGTAGCAACTGGGTGGATGGGAGGTGAAGCCCTCAGGAAGTTTCCCAGGTGGCTGCTCTTTCTGAATTGTCTGAACCTTCAAGGAATGGTGCAAAATGTTTTGGTATCAGCAGCAAGTCTTATGCTCTCTCTCTGCCTCTCTTTTGAAGCAAATCAGTGTCAGATTACCAGCTATATTGGAAATAATAGGTGAGGCAGCTAGATAAATCATATTGTGGCCTTTAGGAGTAATGTCTTATGTTTCTAATACTTTTTGATAAGAGCAGAAAGCCCTTGTAAGTGAACAAAAATGGAAAGATATTTCAAAAGCCTAAAATAACCTCAGGTAAAATGAGCATTAGAAGCATCAAGTCATCCAGGTCCCTGCAGAGCAGGCAGTGTTATCTGCTCTATGCACAGCAAGCTAAGCTGCTCAGAGTGGTGAGCAGAACTAAAGCTGCCACCTCCTGATTGGTATTTAGTTAGCTAGCCACAGCTACTTCCTCCTTCTGCAAGGCAGGGACAACAACAGAGACAGTTTTTATATGGATAGGACTCCTTTCCTCTGGTCTCTGTTGCAGCTTTCCTCCCATGAAGCCCTTGCAGAAGCATGGTCCTGTCTGCCTGCCACGGGGCTCTGCATGGCCTGACTGGAAACAGGCTATGGGTTCTCTCTGCAAGAACCCTTCTTCTGCCCTGGCCTTTCTGCCATCAGAAACAGCAGGATACTCCCATGTGGCATTGTTGATGTAGCCTATCAATGCAGCTGGTAGGTAAGGCCATTAATGAGATTCAGAGAGTTACTTTATCTTAGAGAGCTGATTTTGTGTGTCCAGTCCTGTTCAGAAGTTTTTCCAACTGAGTAGGTCAGAGGCTGAGCATTGTGTACGTGTTTATATATTGATTACACTGGGATGTGATTTTAAGAGGAGGCATGCTCCCCTCTTCCTCATTTCCCAAATTTTCTCTCTCCCCAAGGAAAACAAAGATGTCTGAAGACAGAGCAAGTTCCAAAGGTATTCTCAGCACCTGCAAAAAAAAAAAAGTTTCATTCAAAGAAACATATAAACCAAATGAGACCTGGAATAAGTCAAAGTGGGAGAACAAAGCAAACCCAACCATAGATCAGGTCATGCTCCCTTCCACTTTGTATCTAGCTGGCTGAAGAAATGCATTTATTGTGGCTTTCATCTCCTTGGTATTGCTGTTCCCTCCTTATGGGCAGCTGGGGATTTGGGCTATGAAAGAAAAGTTAGCAGCTTTGTGCTCTGTGCGTGGAAATGTCTACTTCTGACCTAGAATTTATCAAAGGAGCAAAGCAATAATGGCAGTGAAAGAACTGTTGCAGTGCTCTTCTTAGTAATGAGGAGATGCAGTGATGCTGGATGCAATTGCTAAGGCCAATTAAAGTTGATGAGAGGGAAAAAGTCAGTCATGTCACTTTTCTTTCTCCTCTATAGCATTAATGATTCTACGGGTCAAAAATGTAACTGTTTGCTAGAGATATTCCTAGGCATGCACAGACTTAACATGCAAGATAATATGTAAAACAAGATCTGATTGGTCAAAATACTTTCAGTATTGAACGTTTTTTCAGAGGGTAAGTCCTTTTCTTCACAGCACCTTACTTACTGTGGATATACTTGTTTAAACATTAATAAATTAACTCTATTAGTTTTAGTTAACTTTCCCCCCTCTATGGCACTAGTAACCAAAACATAAAAGCATTAGATACATTTGAAAGTGACTTTGAAGCTGTTGTACAGATGAGGACCGATATTTGGCTTGTGACTTAAATCTTTGAATATGTGACTGCTTCTATTTTAAAGAATGACAGATATGAGACTTCTTAAAAAATTTTTTTTTTTTTTTATGGGGCTATGGCATATTCTTCTACGGAGGGCTACTTTCTGCGGAGCCAAAACCCATGCAGAGCAATTGAATGTAGTGAATTCAGCTTGGTACAAAGGAGTGTTTTCTGTATGTGATATGGGATTAAGAAGCTACTGAAACAAAAAATTAAATTAGTCTGTTTTATATGTAACAAAGGGTTGTGAGCCTTAGTAATAAGTGCTGTCCCATTTGAAAATATAATTTAGGATTTTTTTTTTTTTTTTAATCTACAGAGTGTTTGGAAAAGGACTTGTCCATGGCAGACTGTCTTGTACCCTCCTTAAAACAGAAGCATCTCAAACCTCTTTTGAAAGATTCTGATTATTAGGATATTGAAACAGATGGACTAAGGTCACATCTGGTCTCCCTTTTACCCCTTAAGTAGAAAATAAGGAAATAGAAACTGATTTAATGAGCACATGCAAAAGAAGGAGCCTTTCTGAAAGAAATGGAGAAGGGGAAAAGGCTGGGTAAGGAGGGATGAGAAGGCGAAATCTGAAGAAACGCATTAAAGCTGAGGCATCCAGACAGAGCCGACATTAATACAGAACATATCTGCATTCTAGGTCCAGTCTCAGTTGCATCTACAGAGGATACAGATGCTAAGCACATGTCTGAAAACCTATAAATATGTGTCTTTTCAGATCCTGAACTGAGCTCTATGATCAGTCCATGACAACAATAGAACTGAACCAAAATCCAGTTGCAAATTTTTAAGACCAAAGGAAATTTAGCTTTGCATTTAAGTACAGTGGCTTGGTACAATTATAAATTTAGAAGTGGTAGCATCTTATTCACACCATAAAAACCATCAAACCGTTGGAAGTGCTGGGGCTTACTTGAAGATAAAATATATTCTGCTTTATAAAGAAGAATACCTAAGATTACTGAGAGACTTTTGAAATTCTGAATTGGTTTTATCTGACAAGCAGAAACCCCAGCTGCCTAGTAAAATTAAATAGCTATGGGGTAGTTCCATTTCATTAAATCATTGACAACTAAACATGACATTTTTTGGTCAGCTTATGCTATCTCTGGTGTATGTAGTTTGGTCATCACTTATCACTGCTAGTGGTGATATTCACAAGTGTAATCAATATTTGTAAAGGATGTCCAGCCCTTTTTTGTAGGCAATCTAGACTTTGTCTCAGTGACCATTTTTACCAACAGACTGGGCTACATATGACTTGTAAAGGAACAATTCCTTTGCATGGTTCTAGATTTACTTCACTCTAGCAGCAGTTTCATGGCTTTTTTTAATATTTTAAAACAGAGGAATTGTAAGTTTCCCTGCAATATTTCTGAGAAGGTTTCTATTGGTTTCTTACATGATACGTATCCTCTTAGGCCAAGAATTATATTTTTAATCTAGAAAAAGTGGCAATAAATTTGGCGACATTTAGAAATTAATTCCTTTGCATGTCTGTTTCAGTTTTCAATTGAGATAAAAGCATACTTTGCTCTTTATAGTAGACCAAAGCATAATGCCATTATGATGTTTTATTTGGAGTATCTTTCATTCCTTTAAACACTGAGGAGCAATAGCTTCACTGAACTACGTCCCATCCCTCTGCCACTGCCTAGCTTTAATAATGTGTTGCCAAACTCTGTCAGACAAAAAGAAGTTCTTCCTGCCTCAGTGACAGATGGAACAAAGATCTTTCTGCCTGTAAAATACTGTCTCTTTTTTTTTTTTTTCTTTTCTTTTTTTCCAGACTTATATTAAGTAGCCACAGCACCATCAGTTACAGTGTTGTGACTGGCCCCCCAGTCTTGGCCAGCAGGTGAGAATACAGGTTTGTGCCACTGCTTTGCATGTCAGGGGCAGAAGATAAAAGCTCAGTCCAGACACTGTAGGGTCACATCATTAGGGTGCTGTATCATCATGTCCAGCTCTGTTCAGACTAGACTAGCTCAGGTCCCATGCCATGCTAATGCTTTTATGGACACTCAGACACTTTATATCTGGCTCTGGAGTTCCATGGTCTGCTCTGTTCTTTCAGGTGCAGCAACACTCTAGCCTGTTCTTCTGTACCCCGAACTGCTGAGGAAATTAACTCTAGGCAAAGCTTTTTGCCTATCTAGTTTTTCCATGTCCTATTTAATAACCTTTGAATCCTTTTGACCATTTTCTCATGAGATACACAAAGAATGTTCTCAAAGACATGAAAATCGTTAGTATTTTGAAAAAGAAAAAAACAAACTCATTACCACCACTGAAAGAATAGCAGTGAAAGCTTAAATCTTAACGGACATCCAAAATTTTGCACAGATGGAGAGAAAGATGGTTTAACTTTCATTACTGTTCAGTTTGTTTCAGGAAGGACTGTTTTCTTCCAAAGATATTTCTTTAAAGCAGGGAACCCTTCACCTTCTCCAGAATCCCTTTAGGATTTTAACTTTTTAGGGAGAAAATTCTAAAATACATTTTCCCCTCTTAAGACATACAAAAAGCATTGCAGGACAGTACTATGCTAAAGCAGAGCTGTCAACTCCTTTACTCTTGTAATGCATTCGGCTGGTTCAGCAGAGCTTATTGCAGCCAGGTTTTGTTGGGAAATGGGTTAACATTATACCGTATTGTATACTATAGCCATCAGATACATGCAAAATCAGTAGTCATGTTTTGTGAAGCTTTTTGTTTGCCTGAGTAGCCAAAGGAAGAAAATGTATAAATTAAATCTTTATCCACATCCAAATATTGTTTTTAAATGACACTGAGCAGCGTTAAAATATTCCAGCTTAAATAATGAACTATGAAACATAAGAAGAAATGTTGCCAGAACCCCCTTGGATAAATTCTTGTGTATTTGTTCTATTATGCTTCCATATTTCCTTAATCCTTGTTTATTTTTTTCTTTGTCCCTGCTATTTTAAAATTCTACCTTGATAAAGAAGTTGCTTCCAGCCAACCAGAGTAAGAATAAAGCTATTCTCTTTATGAGTATTTTTTCTGGAATCACTTGCATGATTTTTTTGCTGTCCCACTGAAAGAAGACTGAAATGTATGTCAATATTGAACTTGACTCTAGTACATTAGATTAGCTAAAATTCCTACCCTGATGGTGACTTCTTCAGCTCTGCTTGTGATGCAATGGTTGAAGAGTTGAGAAACATTTATATGTGTCTGTAAAGCAGAAAACATGAAACCTGCTCTGAAAATGATTTTTGAAGACAGGATATCTGAAGAGTTAATATCTATCTTCCTGTTTGGTAGTCCTAGTTGATGCCAGCTGTAGAGTTGAAATAGTAGTTGAAAAAATTTTTACAGATAAAAGCTGGAAAGAAAGATTTTTCAATATCTGTAAGATCTATAGAGGAACATGAAATAGCTGATAAAAGATCTTCTGTTTTGTGTGCCTGTTTTGAGTTCCCTTAAATCTGTCCTGCCTGTGTTATTGCAATGCACCTAATCTAAAATTCAGATTCTTCATGTACAGACTATTCACTCACATATCTGCTTTACTGAAAGGGAAGTACTTTAATATTACTTATTAATTAAGTATAAATAGAATTATAAAAATTTAATTTGTACACATTTGGATTACTGTACATGATGAAGGACTGACACTAGAAAGGACATAGGAGAAACAACATAAAATGAAGAAAAGAAAAAGACATAGCAGATAAAACATGGGAAGACTGAAGAAACAAGATTTATGTATTCTTTTAAAGAGAATCTCAAGAGACACAAGAATTGTAAAGCACCTTCAAACAAGTGCCCCTAAATGAAGTCACTGGCTACTCTCCATTGAACACAAACCAGTGGATTTAGGAAAGAATTTCAAAGTGGACAATAATCACAGAATACGCCAAACTGGAAGGGATCCACAAGGATCATTGAGCCCAACTCCTGGCTCTGCACAGGACCATCCCCAGGAGTCATATCAAGTGCCTGAGAGCATTTCCCAAAAGCTTCTTGAACTCTGTCAGGCTTGATGCTCTGACCACTTTTCTGGGAGACTGTTTCAGCACGTAATCACCCCCTGAGCATTGGGTAGTGAAAAAATTCTATTGCTGCATGGATTCCTAAAGGAACTCAGAACCAGAGTCATCCAGAAGCAGTGTAATGCTGGGAGAAAGATTAATTAATGTAATAGATATTTAACTGTTATTTATTTACAGCCAAATAAAAGCCCAGACTTCACTTGAACGATTGCTTTATATTAAATAATAATTGATTACTAACACACAGCAATTGAAAAGTAATTACCATGGTGTTGGTATGAAGTATTTTATTTCCCAGTCTCAGCAGATGGCTTTTTAATATTTTTGTCATTAACTAATATAGATAAAAGTGTTATTGAATAAAAATGAAATTGATATTTGAAGACTATCACTTAATTATTTAATTTCATTATTTGCAATAGAGTTCTTTCAGAGCCCTGCCTGTTTCTTTCCTCCCTTCTTCCTGTCTTTATGCCTGAGGATACTAATAATGCAGTGAGAGTAGAGAATCATAAGAATCATTTCATTCTTTGACAGGTAGTAAAATCTTTTCTCCTTCCTAAACTGCACAGAATGTGCCTGCGATTCAGTAACAAAGTTAATAAAACAAAGCATATTGATTGCCAAAGGGGGTATTTTTTTCTTCCCAAACTAATGGTGCTAAGCACTCTAGGAGGCTGTTCAAAGTAAAGCTACTTCTTCAGAAGCTGTCATCTACAAGAGTGATCCAGATGTTGGGAATAACATAGCTATGGAAAAAAATAGGATTATATTACCACAAACAATTCCTGCAGGGAAATTCTGATGGGATGCAACTGTTCTAGATGCTACTGTAAGTCAAGTACTTATGAAAATCCATGGATATTTGGTCAGCTTCATTGTTTTACAGCATTTTGCATCTGAGGATCTCCAAGCATTGTATCAGTGGCAAACATTTAAACTAAGCACCTTATTTGTGAATACACTGATGCAAAAACTAGATGGAAAATAGCTGTCATGTGCTTTGAAATTTATGTTTCAAAATTCATTTCTGCTTATTTGCATTGGAGTGTTGAAATTCTGCAGCAAATTAAAATTTTGAAAGAATTTGATAAATATTAACACAGGGTGTTGAAAAATGTGAGCACTTTCCTCAGAAGGTAGGAACCTTAATCTAAGACACATATATTGTTATGTTAACATTAATACAACAGAGTTAAAGCATTTCCACTATATCTAAACAAAACACTTCAATGTTTCCTATGTTAGTGAAACAAGAAAGTAGAAATTATTTGTTTTGACACTGCTTCCCCAAATATAATCAAATTGGACACATTCTTATGAAATGTTTTCATTCCCAAGTAACTACAGTTTTTCTGACAGGTCTCTCTCTGTCCCACCAGCTATTTTACCCAGTTTAGAACTGCTTTCTATTTTAACTGGGGCCCAAAGGACATACTTTCTAGATGACCCGGGAGTTAGGGACTTGCCTTGCATTAGAGCTCCTGGCTTGCAAGATTTGTTCTCATTGTGAGAGAATGAAATTGGGTATGTTTGTCTTTGACAGCTGCGTTAGCTTGGCACATGCTGCAGGAACAAGAGTCTCAGCATTCAGCATTGTTTAAAAGATGAAGATATGCCTGGCCATACCCTTTTAAAAACTGGAACTAGGTTGTGGCCTTCCAGTACCTGAAGGGAGCCTACAAGAAAGATGCAGAGAGACTTTACAAGAGCATGTAGTGATAAGACAAGGGGAAATGGATTGAAAGAAAGCAGGTTTAGATTAGATATTAGGAAGAAATTCTTCACTATGAGGGTTGTAAGCTCTGAAATTGTTTTCCCACAGAAGTTGTGGATGCCCCATCCCTGGAAGTGTTTCAGGCCAGGTTGTATGAGTGCCTGAGCAACCCAGTCTTGTGAAAGGTGTCCCTATCCACAGCAGGGAGGTTGGAACTAGATGATCTTTCAGGTCCCTTTTAACACTGACCATTCTATAATTCTCTACTCAGATAATGGCTTGGCACCTAGAAATTTTTGAAACAGAATGCTGTTTCATGAAAGATTAATCTATCCATGTATTTTCATTTGGACTTTGAAGAAATATTTTTCCCAATGTTCTTGCTCCTAAAGGAAATATTTATTTGATCACTGCTGTTTTTCTTGGTAGGTAAAAGGAAACTAACCCAGGACAATATGGTATCTGGTATATCGAATGAAAAAACATGTCTAATTAACAGATTCCTGCACTGGCTTAGGAGCTTTCTATAGAAATTCCAATTCTCATATATAAATCATCCCAGTGTCAAAATCCAAAGATTGATCCAAAGATCTTCTAGTCAGTGGTTTTGTTACAATTAGGGTTGATGCTGCTATTGATTTAAAATAGTTCCTAAAATAGTGTCTGTTCAGTAATCTGTATTCAAACAACTTGGTATGCGCATCCAGTTCTCAGTACAAACAATAAAAAAGTCACAATAAAATAATGCTCAGCTCTTTACACAGTCTCACGGTCTTGTGAATGTTACATGGTGATTTTCAAGTTCTCATGGTCATTTCACCATGGTGAGAGCTCTGTATTTTGAAGGCTGGTGTAGTACTTCATACCACAAGGGAACAAGGTTTCACAAATCTATTAGAAATTGGTCAAGGACCAGAATGCACTTGGTCACGTACTTTCTAGTTTTCACAAAACTAGAAGCTGGCAAGAACTATTATTTTAAGGTATTAAAGCAATGAGAAAGAAATAGGACTTGATGTAACAGGGAGGGCCCATTCACAGAATACTTTGCCAGCACCTTGTAATGTAACAATTAAGCGAAGGAGATGTCTCTGTCTCTTTTTAAACTCAGAACTGTCCATGTGCACATAATTGCTTTGTGTCAAGGTTAATGAGAAAAAAATCACTTTTAAACTTTGCATTCAGACAATAAATCTGTCAGAACCCAAGAATTTTCAGCTTTCCTGGATCTACCAGTGAAACATAAGTGATAGAAAAGGCTTTTTGTCAGAGTCACCAATAAAATTAGTCATTCCACCTTGCCATAAACTGAGGAACCACGAGCTTAAACCCTTCCTCTGACCAAAGCTGTAGTTTGACTAAGGCAGGTAGTTTGATTATAGGTAATAACTGTGATAAATAGCTTTCACTAATTTCAATAATTTAATTTCATTTGCTGTAAAAACATCAAAACTTGATCTGCATATAACATAAAATTTAAGAAAAACCCATGTGTGGTGTAGAGGATGCTAGATGCACTCAAGATGTGAACTTGTGAACTTGAAGCGGGTACAAATTGATGCTGCATTTGAATGAGATGACCTTGTACTCCCATTTTCTCATTCTCATACTGTCTCTTTGTGTCTCTACAAGCATTAATATCATCAGGTGGTAGCCTGCTTAGGCAACAGAGTCAGCTAAAAAGCAGTGTGGAAAAAATATTATTAATTTTAGGGAACATAGTTCGATTTACCATTCACCATACAGTCTATAAAAGATTGGTTTCTTTGTGAGAGACATGATTCAAGAAGAGAAAATAATATGAAGAAAAAATTGTATTTTTCCTTTCTTTCATCATTGTTGTCATAAAATTGTGCCCCTAAGTTCATTACAGGTATCTCAGTGGGTTTGATCAGTTCATGCAGGAGCACCAGGAGAATTGGTTACTTACTTTTGAATTAAGGTTTGATTGATATTTGAGTCCAGATTACAGGTGTAGTCTGCCCTCCATATAAATCTTAATAATACTTCTGGGAGACATACAAATATTTTACATGTCTGTTATTGGAAATACACTTCTGAATCCCATGGTGTTGAAGAACACCAGGGCTTGGACCAATAGCTCTGTCCAACTTGCATCTTCCTCTGCAAAGCCTAGCTCAGATTTCAGAGAACAGGTTAGGATGAGAAAGCAAATATATCACAGGGAAGGAAAAGGCATTGTTTAGCCTCCTATGTTAGTTCTTATAGAAACCTTTTCCTAGTAAAAAAAAATTGTTTTTTCCTGGCTGTAGGGAGTTTTGTACTGACATGAAAATGAGAGTGCAACAACTCCTCTGTCAATCTCCCAGTCACAATTTACACTGCTAGGGTTTGAAGGGACACTGAGGCACTTTAAAAGAAATTCCTAATTTCTTTAATTTATGGGGTGCTACTACATGATACCTGGCTATTACCTGAAATGACATCGTCACCTTAATCTATCTGGGAGCTTTTAAGCCCAGGCAAAATGATACAAATTGCAAAATATACCCACTAACCTCATAGAATTTTTTTTTACTAACAGTTTATTATTTGTATTTTCAATCTTTGCAGTGCCAAGGTTATTCTTTCCACTTGACACTTTCTACAGCAGATATAGCAGCTATATAGGTCATCTTCTCATGGATCTGTCAGCAGTGACAAGCAGTGTACACCTGCTGACGGTTTATCTGCTGGCTGCCCTGATGTATTATGGGGGTGTTTACCTGTTCTTAGGAGATGTTCTACTTCAGTGCAAAATTGAATTTTGTTATTTGGGTTGTCCAGTGTGTTAGAAGACATTTGTCTCAAGTTGACAACAGCAATGAAATATTTTCTCCCTTTAAACTAAAGCTTTGGATTACCTCAGTAGTTGGTTGCTAATGGCAAAGCTGCTTTTTCTTATGCATCTTCCCAGTGTTGTCTCAGTCTAATATTATCTAGATTTCTCTTTTTGGAGTGGTATGACTATAGGCTACTGATAAAGAAAGTTTAATTGCCAATTTGTGCTTCAGCACTCTTGTGATTAGGAATGCCAGCAATCTTGCATTTTTAATCCACAATAACCTCACAAGCTAAAACTCTGTTAATTCACAGATTAAAAATTTTAAAAAAATCTTTTATAAGTTTAGTGTGGCTAATATGATGATTTTTTATGGCTTTGATCAACATTTGCCTTCGTCCAACAACTCTGCTATCCTGGTAGGGTGATTTTGAGGCAAGCTCTTGGGGGCATTGCATGGAGATGAATGAACCCATGAGAGCAGGCTGATATTTCATTCGTGCCTTTACTTGCCTTTCACTTATCCTGAAGTTGTTGAAGCATATATATTATAGAGGATTTTTTTTTTTGAAAGTGGAGAAAAAAAGCCTATAACCTTGAAAAGTCCAAATGTTGTCACAAATATGAAGAAGTGCATGCTTTTTCTTTGCTGCGCTCTGTTGAAACAATACAAACAGCAAAGAACCATCCCTATGTGCTTTCCCATGCAAATGGAAGATAGAAACACATTGCAAAGTGTCAGTCTGTGTAAAAATGGCTACAACTGCATCACTGTTATAAGACAGTGTAAAAGAGGAGCCTACCAGAGCAATAAGTTTGAACATTAAATCACAGAATCAACACAGAATCACAGAATGGTTCTAATTACCCTGATGTGAATAGGGACAGCTTCCACTAGCCAAGCCCCTTCCAACAAATCCTTGAACACTTCCAGGGATGGGCCATCTACAACTTCTCTGGCAACCTGTTCCAGTGCCTCCCCACTCTCACAGGAACAAATTTCTTCCTAATATCTAATATAAATCTACTATCTTTCAGTTTAAAGCCAAACCTATCATAGGCTGCCTCAAAAGGATGGCCAGCAGGTCTCAGTCTGCCCTCGTAAGACCCCATTTGTAGTACTGTGTCCAGCTTTGGGGCCCACAGCATAAGAAAGACTTGAACTTGTTGGGGGGGGGGGTGTCCAGAGGAGGACCACAACAATTATCAGAGGGCTAGAAAACCTCTCCTATGAAGACAGGTTGAGAGAGTTGAGGCTGTTCATTCTGGAGAAGAGACAGCACCAGGGAGACCTTATGGTGGTCTCTCAGTATTTAAAGAGGGCTTAAGAATGAGGTGGAAAAACTCAAATTGTTTACAATGAGGGTGGTGAAACACTGGTACAGGTTGCCCAGAGAGGCAGTATTTGTAGTTCTATGACTCCATGAAAACCCACTGAATATTCCTCTTGCTGTTTTGGGTTGGCTCATACTTTTGCTATATAGCTTGTGATAACTTTTCTTTATTCTGAAATCTGTTACATACATGGAATTTATTCACTCCTAAATGTAGTAGTTGCATGTATTATTGGAAAACCTCTGCAACATGCAACTTTTCCATGGGGACAAGGAAATGCATAAAAGCAACTGGTGTTATTACTAAGATCACTGCCCTGCCAGCAGGGGTTGGCATTCCTTTGTTTTTTCATGTTTCCTTGTGTTTTCCTAAGAACCAGCTGTGCTTTGCTAACAGTTCCCCTCTACCATCTAGCATAAGTGGAGAAATTTCCATCCTTGAAGAAAGATATTTTCCCTGAAGCAGAGGGGGCAGGTTATGCTGGTGAGTACAAAATAAATGGATCTTTTTTATACAAAAGTGATGGACGCTGAGTTAAGTATTTATGTTGTAGGTATACTTAGGTCCCATTCACCTTTCTGCTACAGGTAATTGTTTGCAGTACAAACCTGGTCCCGGCATCCGTGTTTTGAGGGCAGATAGAAGCCCATAGGCTCTGTATGTGGCTGTTATAATTCACAGATGTTTGCTGGTGGCAATTGCTAAAGAGATAGTGAATCTATATACCAGTATTGCAGAGAAAAATATTTACACTCTCTGAAAAATTCAGTCCTGCAACAGTTGTAAAAAATTTCAGTTGCACAGTCTCACTGCTCAGCCTTCTGTCCTCTGTGGGTGCAAACAAAGTCCATGCCCAAGCCAAAGCCTGTAATAATATTATCAGCCTGCCTTCCATTACATCCTAAGGAACATGGAGGAAGTAAATAGTGCAGCAACTAGTGCAACTAGTGCAGCAATAAATACAGCAACAAAGAATCGATATCAGCCCTATTCCACAGAAGAGGAGGGACAGACCTTTGAAAATTCTGTGGTGACAGTATGACCATATCAAAGTGTATGCAACCCTCTCTCGGCATTTTAATCCTCTGAAGTTTCGGAATTCCATCTACAGATTCACATGCAAAATTAAGAGCAAGTGATTCCCCCTCCAATCATAATGGAATATTTCATCATGAATAAAGACCCTCACAATCAACCTCTCATTATATTCAGGAATCTTTATGAGATAATACAGTTAGTAAGAGAACAGTCCTCCAAAAGTATGAGGAATCCCAAGTACTCCCTTGGTACATAAGGATAGTAATTTTTGGCTCATTTTTATGTGCTGTTTCTATTCTAACAGCACTATTAAGACCTACAAAACACTGCAAAATTTACAAAGTTAATATTTCACAAAATCACAGAATATTCTGATTTGGAAGGGACCCACAGGAATCAGCTCTTAAGTGAATGGTTCATTTGGGGATCAAACCCATGACCTTGGTGTTATTATAACCATGCTTTAACAAAATGAGCTAAATTGATTACTATTTATCTAAAATTATTCCCCCCTGAAATTGTAGTTGCATAATTCAGGTGTTGGTATACTTGGCTTTTATTACAAGCTTCTTATTATAAGGTGAATGTGAAATAAGATTCCCAGGCACATCATAAAATGAAACACTGTTAGTCTGCAACTCTTTTCAGTAGTTTTTAATACTTGGGTTCACTTTTACTCAGTTGCACTTACATTCCAAAACGTGACTCTTAATAGTCAACTGACCTGTTAAATTCTACTTATAATCTTTGAATCATAGGAAAAGAACTGAAAACAACCAAAATCAGAGAAAAATAGATCATAAAGAATGTTTAAATATTATCTAGTCCAACCTTCTTCTCAAACAAAGGCTAATTTCAAGTTTAGATAAGGTTGTTCAAAGCTTTGCCTATCTGAATTTCTAAAATCTGCAGTGATGTGAGCTATTTTAGGGATTAATCATGCTCCTTTCAGAGAAAATTTTCCTTTTAGCAAGATTGAGTTTACCTTGCACTAACTTGTGCCATTTTCCTGTGCACCTCTGAAATGAATCTGGCTTCATCTTCTCTATATTTTCCTTATATACTGTAGGAAATAGCATTATGCTTTCCCATAGTTTCCTCTTCTCTTTCAGCGTCCCCTCATACATAGTGTGCCATGTCCCTTAAACACTTTAGTGTCCTCAGCTTCATTTTCTCCCACTCATGAGTCATAGGTCTTGACAGTGCATAAAAATACTGTTCTCGAAGACTGACAACTTGCAAAAAAATCTCTTTTGATGTCAAAGTCAGCTTATTTTAAGTGACTACCTTTGCTGCTTTTGTACTCTGCTGACATCTATTCTCTTACTTGATGTTATGTATAAGACATCTTCTTTCTCTGCTTCTGTTAATGCACAGGAAAGCTAAAAGCTATAATGTACAGCACACTGGAAAGAAACAGAGCTAAGTGGCATTTTTGCACTGAGAAAAATTGTTTTACTTTGATTCCTTGAAATACTTGTGAACAACTTTGGTCTTTATTTAGAGTACCTAAAGACTGTGTCACTGTTATGTAAATCTTGGACTAGTTCTTATACTCTTTACTAAACTGAATAATCCCATTTCAGTTGCATGTCTTTGCTTCTTATGATGTTTGATTGGACAGCCATATTAGATAGTGCTCAAAGGTACTTCTGTCTCATTTTATGAAGCAGGTAACTATTTTTTCTCCACAAAGAGAAACTCATATAGCATTTTTATTACATGGGATTAATATATTTTATTTGATGTTATTCGTAGAGTACATTTAGAACTAATCTGTACCTTTCCTTTTGTGGCTTTTTTCTCCCCAGATATTTTCTTTCTGTTTCCTTCTAAATTCCTGTTAGGTCCTGTAAAGTTAATCCAGCCAAGAGTTTATTTCCTCAGGAAAAGGAGGCCACTGACAGACGACCACTGACAGTTTGTCAGTCTGTTAGTTGTCCTCATGAATCTCAAAACTGGCATTGCAGAGTGAGAGTTTCAGTCCCATGGCATTGTAAATGTGTCTTGACTTTCAGTGAGATATGTCAAATACAGCACAAAAAGCAGAAGTGAAAGCAGTTTAAACTGTTTTCTGGTCTTGAACGCACATCTAGATCTAGCTCAGACATCTGTACTTGAGCAATCTGTTTGATTTCTCTCATGAGAAAGAGTGCAAAATGATTTTTTCTACAAGCGCATATTAAATTTTTTCAGGGAAATGCAAAAGGAAAGATTTTTACCTCCTGTTGCAAGTAAGAGTGAAGATGCCCGCTTTATGAGCTGTTCTACTTAACCAACAATTGTCCAAGTAATGAGCTCTTCCTTTAACTTTTATTTTAGAGTACAGTAAATTATTTGTATATAAGCTATGGTGATGGTCTTTCAGCTCTCTTGTTATGGTCTTTTGAGTATCCCTTCACCATAAGGAAAAAAATGGTCTCAGATTCTTCCTTATTTTAAGCCTCAGCCTTTCAATGACTGCTTTTTCTGAAGGGAGAGCAATGGCTTGATGAGCTTTCATCCCTTTAATAGACACATTTCTCACTGGTACTATTATATATTTTGTCATTTCCCATTTATTATTTTGCTTTCACACATTCAGTTCACACACTCCCCTATAGGGATAAGGCTACAATCATAAACCTTCAGGTCTCTCAAGTAACTTTCTATTTTCTGGTTTTTTTTTTTCTCTTTGTGCTAATGCCTGTAAAAACAGTGAATACATGGCTGCGTGCATTCTGTGTTTTGGGCTAAGTATTCCAAGACAATAACAAAGCAAGACCTATCCATCTGTAGAAGAATTACTCCTCTCAATTGCAACACCAGTCATGGAATCTTTAAAGAAATCCGTTTGGCTGAACTTGTAGTCATTTTATCCATGCTGTGCACACTTTGCGGATCTTTGCATGATGACGTGAAGTAACTGTTCTCTCTATTTCTAGATGACAGTCAGGCCCCTCTTCTAGTATTTTAGTTTCTCTAAAATGTGCATATAGGTCGTGCATGTCCAGTCTGTTATGCTCTAGTCAGGATCATGTAATTTCTTCTGGGTTGTACACTCTTTTAACTCTTTCCTGACTTAAATTCTGGTTGACTTTTTTTAATCCACTTAGTTATAACTTAGCCTTGTTAGGGACTTATTTGCCAACAAACAATACCACAATTTGCTGTTCAGTCTTAATTTTTTTATGGAGGTTTTTTTTTTAACCAAACAAACTCATTTTTATGTGGAATTAACAAGTGACTGCATGTGACTGATGTAGATTATTAAAAGTTCAAATTAACATAGAATGAAATGAAGATGTGGAGGTGAAAAAAAACTTATTAAACCGTTATTCACATACAGTAAATAAACAAGGCATCTGTAACCCTGATACTACATTGTGAAATTCTGAGCAATACCACTTTCTTGCCAGTGTTCCCTGATATTTCAGCTAGTTGTTTTGACAACGTCTAGACAAATTTCATTTATTTATATGTTGCCAAACACTGAATTCTCCATCTGAATTCACCACTGGTTGAATAGTTGACACAAAAAACATCTAATCTTTGAAGTTTGATTATGATTGCAATATCCCACACATGATGCAGTTCTTAAAAATCTACTTTGGTTTTAGAGGACAAAAACATGGCCTAGAACAGTGTAGCATGTCCAAATTGCAAAACTCCCAGAGATTTCAAGGTATGTGTTTTTAGAAGGAAGGGAGAGTTTTCTGTCCATTCACTGATATCACTAATAATGTTAGTCAGCTTTTCCTGCTTGTGCAAAGCTATCATTACATGAATGTGATAGTGTAAATTTTGAAGGATACCCTACTCCAGCTATTAAGTTATTTCAACATTTTGCCTGAAAGGTGTAAAACAGTCTTAGTGTGAAAGAGAGTCTGACCCTTGGAAAGCAACATGACTGAAAAAGCAAAATATTTGCAATCACAGCTGGCTTGCAGGTCCAGAAAGACAATTCTGTCCTGCAAGATGTACAGTACACATCAGACAAATGTTCAACAAGCACTAAGCTGCAGCACACAATTTCTTAGCAAACAAATGCTATTAACCCCCTCTGTGAGCTCGATAAATATTTTACTTGCATGGCAAGGTGTGAGAAAGGCAGGAGCTGGCACATCAACATGTAAATAAAACATTTGTCAGACATCTCCAGAAATTCTGAGTAGTACTTTGCAGCAAAGGAGCAGTTTGGGAGCAAATAAGCCAAGTTGTCAATACCATTAGCACCATAATCTGAACTGGACTGATGACACTGCTGTTTTTGTAATTCTAAATGACTTTATGTTGGTGAATGAGAGCCTTGATTTTGTTTAATGACAGTCATGTGTTTAAAACTTGTATTTGTTTTTCCACCTGACACTGTTATACCGTTGCAAATTAGATTAGTGCTGCAGGAGGGTAGCTTATTCTTCTTCCCACATGCATTTTGTCCTTACGAGATATTTCTAGAAAGAAAATTTTCTGAAGGGACTTAAGAACTGCCGGACAGCAGCTTTCAGTGGAACAGAACAGTGTGTTTACATGCTGCAGTCACAAAATGGTAATTTTTGAACCATACAGGATATTACAATAAGCAGAAAATACACAAATAAAATCAGTGCTAATTTAATTTTCCATCTTAACCTTTCTTGTACAGGGTTACTAACAGTAATTTTCTTCTGCAAAGTTGCTCAGTCCTGTTTCAATTAACACTTCAAATTTGTGATTTATGTCTGTCTACACATACACATATGCACACCATCTAAGCTCTTTGTCACTCTCCACTTTAATGAGTCTATGAATGTGTAAGGCTCAAAAAGATGTATGTAGTGTTAACTTTAGATATTTGGAATACATTGAACTTCTTAAGTGGTGTGAAAAGCTCAAAGTACTTATATTTTACACAACATGACACAAGTTTTTATGAACAGAACCATCTGGGACAGAATAGGACCAAAGGAATTTCCTGAAAACCTGAATTTTCCTCTCTACCAGTGGTGGGTATAGAAGATGATTTAAACTTAGATTCTTACTAGGCTTCTTATACATTATTCTGTGAGTGTTGTTCCTCTTTCTCTGGGCAACACGTGAAAAATAAATTGAGTTGCTGCTATAAGCATTGCAATGTGAGCAGAGTCATCAAGGTTCTCCAGCTAACTTCTGAGGAGAGGTGGCTCTGCCCTTGTTGTTGCATGCTGCGACAGTGAGGAAATGTGATATCGCCCTGCTGAAAGTCAGTGCAGATGGCAATGGCTGATTATGCACTTCACAGCAGGAGAGAAAAGCAGAAGGGAGAGCATTAGCAATGGTAACTATCGTGCAACTGGTAATTCAGTGAACTGAACTGACTCTCAGAATTCTTCTAGATTTCCATAGTCTGATTTGTGTAGTTTTAATTGAAGATATCCATATGTGGGATTAGATTTAGGTAATAAGGGTTTGTATCAGGTTTTGACATTCCTGTTTCTAGGGTGGAGTAGGTAACTAAAATAAAAACTCTACTTATCTGTCACATAAAATATTACAAGGTATCTCAGGCCAGTTCCTGTTATGAACAGGTTACTCTTTCTATGCTGCATTTTATCTGCAAAGGTAAACTGATGAAAGCTCTTATGTCTTTGGCATAGCATCACAACACCATGCAGCCATCAGATAAGGTGCCATTTTAGTGGTAGTTCCAGAGACATACAAATTTTGTACTAAAGGTTTACCTGACTTCAGTCTGCTTGAGTTACTTTTGGTAGAAAGACCAGAAAAATATAGCTATTACTGTTGTGAAAAAAGCATCTTTTGAGCAAACTGCATAGCTGTGAATCTAGTCAATTTATTATATATTCTTCTACCTATGTACAGATCAAGAGGCTGACCAAATGAATGTCATATAATTTGTTCTATGGGATGCATTTGCAAGGATGGGTTTTAAAAATCCTGTTGACAAGTATTTGTAAATGCATATTACTTTGTCATAATCTTTCCATCTTTGAAATGGCCATAGTGCTAAGATACTGCTGTCTGAGAAGATATGCTTCTCATTCTTGGATGTACTAGCAATTGAGATCTTAACACCAGGGTGAGATTCTGTGATTATCATTAACTTACCCCCATTTGTGTCTTTCTGTATTTGCATTACAATACTGTGATTATTTAATCATATGCTATATTATCCACATAAATCTTTGTCTTGTGGTCATATAGTACAGAACTTTTCTGGAGATGAATCAAAGATTATAGATAAAAAGCTTGATTACCCTAGGTCCTACCTAATTTGCTGCAGATGCTAAAAAGGACTGGATGAGTAAAGCTGTGAATACAGCCTTGGCGATACTATTTATTTCTCATATTGCTTCAAAAGAGAAACAGAAAATTTTTAGAAAAACTTTATTATTATTACAGTCAGGTAAAAAGAAAAACAAACTAATAAAAGGTATTTCATCTTACCAATATATTTAATTTTTTTCTTCCCCATATAAGAAAATTTCAAAAGCAGACAGCTATTTTAAATCAAGGGTCAAAGTCTTTATATCTGAAGGCATCTTTTCTTTCATCTACCTCAGAATACGCTATTATTCTGTGATAGTGTATTCTCTTTAATTTCCTCTTATGGTCTCCTATTTGATCCTTTCCTACTCTCTTTACTCTACGACTGCATTTTTGGCCAAACTTTCTATTCACTGAAGAATGACTCCAGACCCTGGAAGGGAACAGCATTAAGAAAAAGATTTCTTTTAATGGACAAAGCAGTAGATTTTCATGGATTTTTTTCCTGTTGATTCCATATTATTTCCATGTAATGATAGGCCTGAAGTCTTTACAGATGGTTGCTAAAACTAATCTCTTAATTTTTCAGTTATCCACCAATCCACACCTGTTATCTTCCAGACTTCCAGAAGTTCTGACCAGCTGTTTCTTGCTCTTCTCACATGTAAAAATTCATATAAAATTCTAATTATTTCTTTAAGTCAGTGTCAAGTCTTCTCTAACTGAGCATCCTGAATTAATGACATCTTCGAGACTTTTAATTTTAAACTTTCAATCTCAGTATAAAACAAAAAGATTATATGCATCCTGTTGTTTGGGAAGAGAAATATATTTTAGAGGAATACTGTGGAAATGATAAAGAACCGACATGCATGTAATCAAAATTCTGTATCTAAATTATAAGACCTCAAAATGTTTCTCAGCTTCATGTCTGGAAACAAACTCGACTGCTTCCATAAATCTGCAGTGAGAGGAAAACTAGGCATTTGGCCTCAAAGAAAATATCTTGTGCCTCAGGAAGATGCCCAGTTTGGTTAATCAGAAAGACAGTACAGTGAGTCACAGGACACAGTCTAGGCTTAGCCACATGGAAATAAGCTTTTAAATTCTGTAATGGGCTTTTCAACCTTTTCCTGGACTCTTAGGAACAGGTATGAGTGCAAGGGTTATTTTCCTAAAATTTACTGTGCTGGAAAGGCTTATTGCTATGTAAAGGAGTGAGAACTCCTCTAAACGTGTCTGGGAGGACTCTTGAGGACTTAAAACATCACAGTGGTCTCAGGGTTCGGGAACCCAGAGCGACAGAGATGTGTGAGGGGTGTTCCCCCTTCTGCTTTGCCAGGATGGGGGCATCTCCATCACTGAACATGCAAGGCTTGTGGGGCTGGCTGGTGGCATCAAGACTGCTCATAAAACCTCACTGTGTCAGTCAGAGTGTTTACTGACCACTTGTATAACTTGATTGCCTACATGCTGCAATAGTGTAGGGGGTGATTTATTTCAACAACTGTAGGTGACAAAGTGTTGAAATTAATATTGGATATAGCACTGTAGTCATGCTCGTTATTCTGTGTGTGAGAAATGGGCGCTTCTAGTTGGTCTAAGTCTAGTTGGCTTGTTTTTGATGTTTACCTTACATGCACTAACTATGGTGACCCAAGAAGGGTAAATACATAATATTATTCTATCTTGTTTTAACATTCAGATTTATGATTACTTGCTTAGAGGAAAGATTAGTGGAAAGCCCAGAAGAAAATCACTACTTTTCTGTATTTGCATGGTGGACAGTAAATAGTGAATGGAGCTTTAAGATAATGAAATAAGAGAGAAACTGGACTGGTACTTATTTAATGAGAGGCCTATGACTTCTTGATTTCCTTTCCTCATGTAGTTAATTCTAGTTCTAGCAAGTGGTTTGGATGCATGGAATTACTAATATCTGCATTTTTCTCTATAAGATACGCCATTTGATCTTTGTTGTCTCTTGCCAAGGGCAATATTGATTTGAGTAAGCGTGTAGAGATAAAATTTCTGACATTTTATGGACATCAAGTCAAAATCATAAGTACTAGCAATGGAGCTATTGTTAAATTCAATGCAGAAAGAAATTTCAGATTTTCATCAATAAAAACAACAGGGAATCAGCACAGAAAGTTTTCATTAAGGCTATACATTATGATAGCTTCTTTCGAGAACCAGACATACTAAATTGACTGTATTACTTGAAAAATAAATGGCTTTGATCTTTCCTTTCATTTCTTAATCCGTGCTAGTAAATTGACTCTATAAACATCACAAATGTGCTGCTGGTGCTGAGATTTGACGTTTGTGTTTTATGTGGATATGTGAACAGATATGTCTACATGTATATGAAGCTGAAAACTAACAGCATTTGTCCTAGTTACAGGGACCGGGACCAGTGTATCACTATGTCAGTAGAACCAAAACTGTGTATTCTACACCTTCTACATAATTTCTGATGGACTGTTAATAAATGGATCATTTTCAGCAGCTGCCCAGAGCACACCTGACACCTTTGGCTCCAAGCTTGGTGTTAAAGAAATGCTGCTAGGCGGGGGAGTGTTTCTTTGTCTTCACACCAATGACTCAGCTGTGGTAACTCCCCTCCTGGGAGGAATCAGCACCTTCACACCCAACATGAGGGGTCATCTCTGCTAATGGGTCATAATGGACTGTCATAATAGGCAGCTGCAACTACCTAGACCACCAAAGATTCCAAAAATATCCCATGATTCACATAGTTAAATCAGCCATTGTGAAGCTCCATGTCCTGGAGGAGGTACAAGACATTCCCACCTGAACCTGAGCACATCTAATCTTGAGGTTTCTGGACTTCTGGTACCACTCATTGGATCCAGAGGAGGACCAGATCTCCAACAGGACTGTGACTGCCACTCTCGACAGGACTGCATTCATTACTTCAACAGAACTGCCACCATCATCTGGACCAAGAGGTTTTCCTCTCCTTTTACTTTTCCCCCACTGGAGCCATGGAGCCACGTGGTGCTCAGCACAGGGGCCAACAAACACTGTTCTGTTTTTGTCCCAGAGTTCTAGATTATACATTTGTGGGTTAAAACCAAATTTTTCTCTTTATCATTGTATTTATTGTAATCTTTTTAGAAAACTGTAACTCTGACTTTTAATGTCTCTTGAGTTGGGTTCCTTTCTCCTGCCAGTTTACTTTTAAACCAGCACAGCACTACATCAGTTGTAGCTAACTGTGACTGTGTCTTACAGCTAGAATTTTGAATCTCATATATAAACAGTGGTTGTTTCTGGAGGCCTTTTTCCTTGTGAGATGGAGCGATCAAAGAGGTAGAGAGGAAAGGAGTGACGATTAAATGTAGGGGGTTCCTCTTTTACAATTTAGTATCTTCTGTTTTCAAGTGTTCTCTTCTCTCCTCAGACTTTTTTAATAATTAGCCCCTAGCTGCAACTGATACATAACAGGTCTCTAGACAGTGCTGAGAGCTTGCATAGTACTGGAGACCATGGTGCATGGATACTCTGAAGGTGCAGTTTTCGTTTCTGCATTCTGAGCTCAGTGATAGATGCCAGATATCTAATCAGTCAAGGCTCATATCTCTTATGTTCTTCTTCTTTCCCAGTGTCAGCCACTCTTGCTTATAGTTGCTTTGATATAAGAATCTTTGAGTCCAGTGTGATGAAGTCGGGAGGTAGGAAAAGCAGCACTCTGACTGTTTCCGATATAAATATATTTTTGTGCTACTGTTTTAATTTTTTGCTTTTGTCACTCAAAATTCTCAGAGAAGACTATAACTAAGAGCTATTAGAGGCTTTCTGTTTTAAAGTTCACATGCACCAATTTTTATAACTTGTTGAATAGCTTAGTGGGTAAAGACAAGCACTCCAGCTTGCTGAGTAGGAAATCTCATTGTGAGGATATTCCATGAACATTAATCTGCTCATGTCAGTGTGACCTTAGTCAACATTTTTGAGGTGGAGGGAAGGGAAAGGTGATAGAAAAAAAATTATAGAGTAATTCAGTGGGTAAAGAATCAAAAGACAGTACTAGTCAGTGCTGCATTTGTTAATGCACTCACGTTCTGGACTCTGAATCCTTTGCTGCAGGATAAATATGAACCATGGTAAGCCATCTCATTTTCATGCAATGTAAGTTTGAAGCAAGTAAAATAAATGGATCTTGGAAGCTTATATCTTTTGATGGTAGTTTCCATGCTGACAGCTCCCCTTGCTTTGGAGGAGAACAGTGTCTTAAAAAACTTTTTTCCTCTAAGGGACTGTCTTAATTGAACAATAGATATTAGAATAGTCACGTACTATAGTATACTAATACTATACTACTACTGAAGTCAGTATCATTGAGCTAATGTTCTGCTTCCTGTAAATTCAGGCATCTGTCATTCATTTTATATCAAGGTTAATTTACACACACAACCTCTGAGAAATAATTATCTTTCCATTTGTTCAGATGGGTCAGCTCCATGGCTGTTAACTCACAGCTATCCTTTACAATCTGATGTATGTTTTTCTCACTATTCCAGACTATTTTTGTGTTGACCTTTAAGGCAACAAAATAATTAAGTACACCAGTGTAATTCTTTAGCTTTGAATTCACTACATTAACAGGCTCATGGTATTACAAGGCCAGTAACCCATCCATTAGGTCTGATCATGCCCTTTTGGAATCAATAGCAAAAATCACAATATCCTGCACTGGTTGTGCTCAGACTCTGGAAATTACTTTTATTTGCAGAATTACACAATAGCAGGTGTTGAAAGGGACCTGTGGAGATCATCTAACCCACCACACCTGCTCAGAATACTGGATACCCAGATCATGCTCAAGTGGAGTTTGTATATTATCCGAGGATGGAGACTTCACTGCATCCCTGGTGACCCATTCTAATTTTCAACCACCCTCACAATCAAAAAGCCTTTTCTTGTGCTTGGATGCAATTTTCTGTTGAGAGAACTGAAATTGTTCACCCTGGAGAAGAGAAAACTCCATGGAAAACTTATTGCAGCCTTCTGAAAGGGAGTTTATAAGAAAGATGTAGACAGACTTTTCAATAGGGTTTGTACTCATAGGACAAAGGGTGAGGGTTTTAAACTAAAAGAGGGTAGATTCAGATTAGATATAAGGAAGAAATTCTTTACTATGAGGTTTATAAAACACTCGAAGAGGTTTTTCAGAGAATCTGTAGATTCCCCATCCCTGGAAACATTCAAGGTCACGTTGGACAAGACTCTCAGAAACCTGATCTAGTTGATGATGTTCCTGTTCATTGCAGGAGGGCTGGGCTAGATGACCCTTCAAGGGTTTGGAAGGTCCCCTCCAACCCAACCCAACCCATTCCATGATTCTATGATGTTATGATTAATTCTATGATTCTCTTATCTTTTACTGTCCACCACTGAGGAAAGTCTGGTTCTGTCTTCTGTACACCACACCATCTTGCATTTGTGCACATCCCTCTAAACTTTTTCTTCCCTAGGCTAAATAGTTCCGTCTCTTAACCTCTCCCCATATGAGAGATGCTCCAGTTTCTTAATCACCTTCTGAGCTCACTCCAGTATGTTCATGTCTTTTGTACTGGAGAGCCCAGAAATGGACCCAGCATCCATTTGGACCCCGACTGTGACTCACTAATATTGAACATAGGAAAACAAAGGTTTTTGCCAGGGGGATACACTTCTGTCTCATGTTGCCTTGTTAACCATCAGAACCCTAGGGTTTCTTTTCTGCCATAATCAACAGTTGATTTTGGAAACAGTTTTTAAAAACTTATTTGGAAATGGGGAAATACAAGATGCAACACATATGCTGGTTGGCAACAAATTTTTCTCTAGTTCAAAATATAAAAAAGAGTGGAACTAAGAAATTAATAAAATGTTTAAGTTTAATGTCTAACTTAGACTGTTATTTTGGTGTAAATACAAATTGCTTGGTATTTGTTTCAGAAATTTTGTCTACTTATTCTGTTTCATGCATCTGTTTCCATCCTGTAATTTAGTTTGATAGAATTTTTTTGGAGAGAAATTATACAATGGAAACCATGCTTTCATAAATAAAGGACAAGATACATAATTGCATTAAAATTATGTAGATAAAAAACGTTGCCTCTCAAACAGACAATATAGATTGCTGCTTGTCAAGAGAAGCAGGGAAATGCCTTTGTGACTCCTCTGCCTGATTAAGTTTCATAACATAATCAGGAAAGCTTTTCCACTGGAAATAAAAGTTACTTTTTGAAGTTAATCACATATCAATGCTAAATGACATAAATTAATTGCTAACAACCTGTTTGACTTTTAACAGAAATCCTAAGCCCCTGTAATTTGCTATAAAGGTAATTTGATTCCTTAATTGAATTTTAATTATTTTACAGAGAACTCTTTGATACACAGCTAATAATTGCATTGCATGTGACTTGATTTTTTTTGCTAAAACAAATTTATTTTTCATTTCCCCAAATATGCTTATTCTTTTCCTGTAAGTATTTAAAAGATTTCTTTAGTGTCCTTGGTAGACAGCTATAGTCATTAACTCTGGCTTTTGCCTTAGTAGCACGTACAAAACAGAAAGTGATGGGTTCACTTCAGTGAGCACTCATAATTCATCACTTATGAAATTTCGCTGGAGACCCTTTTGACCAGACTGGTATACTGTGATACTAGAAATCCTTGAAGCAGCTGTAAGATTCTTGTTGGCAAGGTGTGTACGTGGTAGACTGTCTTTTTGGCAAGCTTTTTATCACTGCAATATTTTCTGTTGGCGTTACTAGAGCACAGCCCCACCTGTTGAGCCTACATAATGTTCCTGAAGAAAGGAAGTAAGACCAGAGAAAAAGATGAAGGGAAGCTATGAAAAACTATGAAAAGTATTGATCTGGTATACTCCAGACCTTTCTACCAAAATTTTGAATGCTGGCTTTAGTATCATCATAAGTGAGCCAGGATAGACCAATTATGTTCTCAAAATTTGCTTAGGCTGTGGACTGAGAACTTTCTAAATAAAGTGAATGGGAAATCCTCACAAGCCCTTCTCTCTCTCTGTTAACATCAGTCCAGTTAGGACTCCCTGTATAAGGAGGAGCGAGAATCATTTCAGCGGAGCTGGTGCAAAAGGGTTGCTGTGTTTTCAGGAAGAAAGGTCCATTTTGTTCTATATATTCTAAAAATTATAAATGTTTTAAATTAAAAATTAAATAGACTTGGATTTTCAAGCTCATTTATTAGCCAGAGACTTTATATATATTTCTCCTTTATCCTTTTCAGGCTTTGATTTAATTTTCAAACCAAGTGTGACCAGACTTCTGGTTGTATTGCAGTGGATTCCTTATTTCCTTTATTTGGCACTGTCAATAAAACTTTTCTAATATTTTAAACCAAATTATCAAGGACATATCTAAGCAGGGAGAGTGTTTGGAGGGTAGCTAAATTTTAACCCCCACTCTAAATTTTGCAGCTTTGTATAATTTGTTGGAGATTATGTATTTTCTCTTGTAAAATCACAACCATTGTATACTTTTAACAGTTTGTCCTTGAACTCTCTGTTTTAGTAGCTACAGTTTTATTTTAAAAAATTGCTGCTTCATGGATTGTTGTACAATCTTTCCTCATTAGTAATCCATCAAGATTTTCCTATTACAAAAGCAGGCTCTGCTTAAACTCAACATAAAAAGCATAAAAAGTGAAGCTATACTTTCTGTTTGTGGGATCAGTGCTTTCAAATTGTTCAGGAGAAGAGCTGTTTTGTCTTTGAAGACAGAATATTTGAAGGCTGGACCATAATTTTGGGGTAGGAGAGAAGAAAGATGGTTGGTGGAAGTATTTTTCTCCTGTTTGAGAGAACTTCTCATGACTTCTCATTACCAAGACAAATGGGAGAAAATTATTATTGAATACAAATAAATTCTTACATTTTTTAAAATTTCTGATTAAGTCTAATTACTAAAAGAGTACATTAATTGCATGGCAAAGCAATAAAAATGTTTACAAAGATTTCTGAGCATTTAGCAAGCTTTAACAGTTATTTTAACAGGATTTAGGAGTTAATATATTTCACAATTAATATATTTTATATTTAAATATCTGCAAGAAGGTCTAGGATTTTTTTGGACTGTTGAATAAATCCCTCTCCAGAAATAGTTTTAATTTTTTGAAGTATGCAAGCATTTGTACAGAATGTACATAGTTAAAGCAGCAAGAAGAGTTAGAGACATAATGAAAAGGAAGTTCAGTTCTTCAGAGGACAAAATCTTTGGAGAGCAACAAAACACTAAAAATGAAAAGGCCAAGTCTTAGGTAGATTTAATATGTCAGGGAAATGACAAGCTGAAGAAATGATGCTGGACGAGAAGGAAGAAAAATGTTTCTGCTAGTGCTTTTTGTGTAATGGAATTGAGAGAAGTTAGGACACAAGGATATGTGTGTGCATCTCTTTCTTGAGTCTTTTGCTAAATGTATGTTTTTAGTGGGTCCTTGAAGATGAATCTCTGACAGTGACTTTAACAGCCAACTTTAAAATTAATATAGGAACTGAGGATAAATGTAATATGAGTCTAAAAAATCATGGTCATTTAACATACTATAACTTGTTTGAAAACAGTTTAAGAGGAAACTTTACTCTGCAAAAGTTTTCTAAAAAATAATTAAGCTAAGAATACTAATTCCAAGAGGTTAATCAGAACAGCAGGTAAATGATTGAAAGTGGCTCGATGAACACTTCTGCCAGCTCCCTCAGCACCTTTTGGTGGATTCCATCTGGCCCCATAGACTTGTGAGTGTCTAAGTGGTGCAGCTGGTTGTTGGCCATTTCCCTTTGGCTTATGGGGGCTTCCATCAGCTCCACATCCCTGTCTGTCTTCCAGCTCAGGGGCCTGGGTACCCAAAGAACAACTGGTCTTACTATTAAAAACTGAGGCAAAGAAGGCACTAAGTATGTCTATCTTATCCTTAGTCATTCTGTTTTCCCCTACATCCAGTAAAGGACTGAGATTCTTCTTAGCCCTCCTTTTGTTGCTAATGTATTTATAAAAATAGATTTTACTGTCTATTACAGCAGTAACCCGATTAAGCTCAAGTTGCTCTTTGGCCTTTTTCCCTGCATCAGTTTTATGTTCTTTGATTAATTTTGATTATTTTCTTTCCACAGAAATTTGTATAACTCCTGACAAGTCTTGCTTATACTGGTTAAGATTTTTTCCAGATTAACAATAAGTTTTGATTCCTTATGGTCCTTCATTTCCCTCCATTTATGAAGTGTCAAGTCAGATAATTTTATTTAACAATTTCAATAGACTCTTCCCTTTGTCATTATTCATATTCTTCAACTCCTAAAAAGGAAAATAATAGCAACTACAGCACCTGTAAGGTGATCACTTACAGGTGGTGGTGTATGACCTTTCTGAGACAGACTGTAATAGGTGTATTCTATTGACATAGTGAGGTGTATGGTCCTAAAACTCAAGAGAAATAAGTACTACTTTTGTCACAGTCATCCAGGGTTCTTTGGAAACTAATAGCAAGCAAGCAACAGATCCAGATACAGAGAAGGCAGCATCTAGTAAGACAGCATGAATTTTTGAATTAATTTTGGAAATGAAAGAAGTCATACAGTGGTTCAGTGCCTCACAGAAATAGTTAAGAATTTTTTGACAAATGCTTTGTAAGAGATAGAAACTCTTGAAATGGCGGCTCTTCATACAGAATACAGCCTAGTGGTAAAATAAAAGACGGTAAAGAAGATGTAAGCAAGGACAGCCTCACAGAGAGTTCAGAAAATCACAGACTATGTCAAGTTGAAAGGGACCAAAAGGATCACTGAGTCCAACTCCTGGCACTGCACAGGACCATTCCCAAAAGTTACATCATGTGCCTGAGAGCATTGTTCAAATGAACTCTGTGAGGCTTGGGTGTGAGCACTTCTTTGTGCTTTGGGGAGCCTTTTCCAGTGCCCAACCACACTCTGGGTGAAGAACCTTTTTCTAAAATCCAACCTAAACCTTCCCTGACGCAACTTCAAGCCATTCCCTCAGGTCCTGTTAGTGGTCACCAGAGAGGAGAGAACAGTGTCTGCCCCTCCTCTTCCCCTCACAAGGAAGTTGTAGATTGCAATGAGGACTCCCCTCAGTCTCCTCTTCTCCAGGCTGAAGACACCAAGTGATCACAGCCACTCCTCATGCAGCTTCCCCTCAAGGCCATTCACCATCTTTGTTGCCCTCTTTTGGATGTTTTCTAAGAGCTTAATATCTTTCTTTTATTGTGGTGCCCAAAAGTGCACACAGTATTTCAGGTGAGGCTGCACCAGTGCAGAGCAGAGCGGGACAATCTCCTTCCTCGACCAGCTGGCGATGTTTTGCCTGATGCCCCCAGGATGCAGTTGGCCCTCCTGGCTGCCAGGGCACTGCTGACTCATGTTCAACTTGCCATCAGCCAAGACAACTCTGATTGCCGGGATCTTTCCCCACTCCCAGGCTCTTTTCTTCATCCAGGATTGTCATCTGCTGTTTTCCATGCTTTTTCAAGACTATTTCTTTTTGGCACCAGCTCTTCTTTCTTTGCCCCCAAGCCTTCCATTTTCCCAGTCTAGATAGCTTATGTGCAGAAGCACAACACATGATTAGGCTTCCAATTGGTGGTTCTGCCTGATGTCTTCTTATTAGCAG
This sequence comes from Pyrocephalus nanus, assembly GCA_038380795.1. Lineage (NCBI taxonomy): Eukaryota > Metazoa > Chordata > Aves > Passeriformes > Tyrannidae > Pyrocephalus > Pyrocephalus nanus. The sequence goes on from CM076260.1 coordinate 50,774,916, forward strand.
AAGGATTCAGGACGTGTTACTTTGGTCAGTCTGACCATCATCAAAATTTGTAATTAGCCCATACCAGCTGCGTCTACCAAGTAGCAGTCTTCTGCTTGAAGAGTTTCAAAAATTCAGACACTTACCCCAGCAAGTATACACCCAAGCAGCTGCTGCCTGTTAGCATTCAAAATTCAAGCTGTTTTTTCATATACAAATGAATATTTGGAATGTTCATTTCCTAGTCCTGCCTTAAAACACTTCAGACACTTCTATTCCCTATTCCTGGTGGGGGTTCTCATTCTGGGCTTTTCCTTGATGATGAGAAAGCTGAAGACATCACTGAGTATCTCAGAGTTGTTGAATACAAAATGAAAACAAATGCACAAAACTTTGAATCCCACTGCAAAATCGAATTTTGACTTCTTTTTTTTCCTTAAGTCTATGCAGAGATCTCTGAAAGGTGACCAGCTTTTCTGAAACAAATTGATATTGCAGCAAAATATAGAACATATCCATCAGCTAGGATGACCTGTAAGGCATGCTAATGTTTCCTTCTCTACTGCCAGTAAGTATGCTCAGATAGAATTAAAGAGAGCAGCAAGTGTAGATTGATGGTCAGCTAAAGCAAGATGCATAAAGCTTGAGGACACTGAAGGGTTACTATACTGTATGTTGCTATGCTGTGATTGAGATGGACTGCCTGGTACATTATGGGCATGAGAAGAAATTACAAAATGGTTCTGTGAATTAGACTGCTGTCAGCTTTTGACTGACAAGAAGTGTCTCATATGACTGAAAAGTAACAAGAACAGATTCCAGTGAGAAGTCAAATTATTTTTATGCAATTGGTGGTCAATGCAAGATCATGGAAGTGCCTTGGCTCAGTAATTGCTTCTACCTTGTCCTGACACTCCCCGAATACTACTGTTATTTCAGATTCGCTTTACAGAAATTTCCGGAAACACTGACTGTAGTCATAAGTAGGCAGTCTCTGCTCCAGAGAGCTTTAAATACAAAAGAAAACAGAGGCAACTATTTTGGTTTAAAAAAAAAAATAATAATTTTTTTTGGTCTTTTGGTTTTAAAAACATCTATTTTGCACTGGATCATCATGGTTAGGCTTCGCGAACAAAGATTTGAGAAGGGCTCTACCCACACTTGCTAAAAGCGTGCTGGTGGCTGAAAAGACCAACGCGAGATAGACAAGTCCGGTTGCAGAAGGCACAGCAGAAAGACTCCCCAGGTGATATCGACGAGACGCGATTCTTTCTGCCTTGTCTTTTCTCCTCAAGAGTGATCCTGTGAGTGTTCTCAAAAGCAACAGCAGCGTTATAGATGGTGTGTCTCCAGGCCTCCCGATTGGAGACCAGAGTAGACCAATGGTGGTGATCAATATGGCCAAGGCTGAGGGATTGTTTCAGGCAGTCCTTGTATCTCCTCTTCGGGGCTCCTCTCTTGTGGCAGCCAGTGGCAAGTTCCCCATAGAGCACGATCTTAGGGAGGCGGTGGTCCTGCATCCTGGAGATGTGCCCTGCCCAGCACAGCTGTGTTCTCAGCAGCATGGCCTCAATGCTCGTGACTGCTGCCTGTTGAAGGACAGATGTGTTGGTCACAAAGTCAGTCCAGTGTTCTTATTGTGCTGCTCTAGAGGTAGCCAATAATAGGCATTGATAGATAGGTCACTATAAGTAACAAAAGGAAAAAAAATCCTCTCTTTTTTTTGGCTTTCATTTGTATAGCTTTCCAGTTCTCTATACCTTTTTGACAACCCTTGAAAATCATCTAAAATCATTCTTGCTAGCTTGATAGAGGGGAAACACTCCAAGAGCCTTCAGTCTTTGAAGTGCAGTTTGGGATATTTACTGAAGGAGCGGAATGTCTGTACCTGAGAACAAATCTGCTTTGAGCAGTCAGAATAGACAAACATATGGTACAGAGCAAAGAGGGATGGTCAACCTCTTAATGTCAAATCGATACATTACAGCACCCTCCTGCACAGCTGTTTATACGTTGGCATGTGCAGGGCAGTTTGCCTGACCTCACTGTCATTTTCATCTCCTAGTGTCATGTTTTCCTTCTGTTCTTCTTCTGCTGGATGTATGGTCTTTTTCCTCTCCATTCCCCTGAAGTACTTTTGGATAAAATACACCTATTATATCTGGTTTTGCAATAGAAGTTGATTAAATCTCTAAAAATGTAAGAGTATCAGGAATCCATGATGACTTAAAGTTAGTAGAAAAATATTGCCTATTTTGCTTTGAATTAAAAAAGGGAAAAAAAAAAAAAAAAAAAAAAAAAAAAAAGAAGTTACTGTACAGAAGGATTAACATGACCAGGTGTCTTGTAACCTTTACAGGAGAGACTGAAATCTCCATATATTAGATATACATTCCGCTTTCAGAGAAATGCAATTTATTTTGCTAACTGATCTATTTCATTAAAGATCAAGGAATGATTCAAAAGTCGCTCACACCAGGTGCAACCTTAAAAGTAATTCAGACTGGTATACAAAAACATCAGTATACTAAATCCTGTTGACCTTTAAAATGGCTATAGATATTAATTTTGAGTACCTGTAAAGGTGAATTCTAAATAAATGTATCAATTGATGCTACACATATTCCATCATACAGGAGTTGTGACTCTTATATATACCCTGACTCATTAGTTTTTCATGTTTTCAGCTCTTGACTGATTATTTAGTCTTCAACTTTTGCAAATGCCTGATTACTTAGTGAAAAATAATGTAGGAAATGTGGACTGAATCATTCTTTAAAGGAGGGTGTCAAGTTAATCTTCCCTTGTATGACCATGCAATCAAACAAGGCAAAGGAGAATCATAACTAAATTGTGCATCAGAAGAAATCTCTGAAGATACTTTACAGATTAGTGAAACTTTCTCTGAGAATGGGTGATTCTCAGAATTGTAATCTGTTGATTTAATTACAGAATAGAAAATAAGATGTTTTTTGGCTTACGGTGGAAATAACTTTTTCAGTTAATGTACAGAAAAAAGGACCTGCTTCTTGACATTTTTTGTCTGTTGCTTGAATTTTGCAAATGCATGTCTGTTAATTGCACCTTTCATTTGTGTATTTTCAATAACGAATATAAGAATTCCTTGTTTTTGTCCTATGTTTCCATATGACATCATCCTTTGTCACATAAATTACATTCTCCACATCATTCATTATTGGAGTGACCTTAAGCTACATAATATGTTTGAAATTTATTTTTAAAATCCTAATGTTAGATTTTTCCACATTTCTCTGATCACTAGTTAAATTTTCCCTTCCTTTTCTTCACCTAGTTTTCATTAATGCAAATCAGAAAGTGTTTTCTCAAAGAAAAATAAAAACTACTTTTACATGCCACAATACACACTCTGTTAGTCATTAGCTTATCTAATGGCAAAAGGGAAATATGCTGTATACGGGAAAAGAGATCTCAAGTTCTAAAAGTGAAAAGTACAAAAGTACCTTAAAGATTAGCCACAGCACTGTGTAAGAAACACCATGACTCCCAGAATTTTGGGATCCATTTCTGTGCCAGTAATGTCCCAATTCTTTGTGCTTGTAAAGTGCACCTTCCCCTGTATTAAATTTTGACAGGCAAAAATCTGTCAAAGCTTGTTAATTTGTCACTTGTCTTTTCTGAAGTGAGAGTATTTGACTTCAGGGGCATGAATCCAAGTTTTAGATAATCTTTGATAAATATATAGTTCATGTCATCATATAATACTTTAAAATACTTGTATTGTTGACAGGAAAGACAAAATTATTTCTCTATAGCTTTTTCCTCTTCTTTTCTCTCTCTTTTTTTTTTTTTTTGCTTTGTTTTAATTCTCATAGCTAGTTTGTTTTTTGTCTAGTTTTTCCTCACAGTCAATAACTGTTCTAATATACTGCATAACTGTCAATTTTTTGAATGCTGAACTGGGTAGTGATTCAGACAGCTGAAGAGTGTTATCTCACCTCTTTTTCTGCACTGTTTAATTGATAGTTTTTAGAGAATTTTTAGGACTTACATCAGCATTTCAAGATTCTCACTTCTGAGTTACCTGTGGTATGTATATATCCATGCCTGAAATACAAGTAAAAGAGTTTTGTGGGATTTTTAAAATAAATGTATGTTTCTCTAAAGGTAAACACATGCACTGTAGGACCTAGAAATTCTAGGTGATGGTCATTCCACCTATCAGATGTCTGGGATTTAGGTATCTAAACTAATAATCTTGTTTTTTCCATAATGAATAAAAGGTAATAGAATTATTTAAAAAATGGTTCAACTCGACTATTTCTGTCACCTTTTACCATGGAATGAATTGCCCTTTGGAAGTGCACTGCGTTTCAAACAGTGTGGAGTTTATTTGCGGACTTTTTGACTAATTATTTGTTTTTTGGTAAGTGGCACAACCTGCATATTACCATTGCTTTTCTCCATGGTTTTGTATCACATATTGTTCTTCAGTGTATCATGCATTTCTTACAAATTTTAATTTGATAGAAAACTTAGGAAAGAAATAGTGTGTGGAAAGGTTTCATTTTGACAATAATTACACTGTTCAATCAAGCAAGTTTTTTTCATATATGATTTATTAATGGAGATGTTAAATTCCAGTAATTTGTTCCAAATTATTTGAAGTGAGTACCCTGACGTACTCTAATAAATGTAGAGAAAATATGTAATAGCTGTACACATTTATACGAGGTAAGTTTTTTAATATTGGTAGTTATTCATTAAAATTCTCCTTACCTTTGAATCTTTTGCACAGTGTTGATTTTTTTTTTAAGATTCAAGAAAGGTTCAGACAAATTGAAAGCAAGTAAAAGTATGGCACCTATATATGTGTGCCTCTTCTCTTTCTTCTCATATAATGATAGCACCACTTTTTCTTTTTACGTGTGTAATTGCCAAATGATTATGGTACTATATCAAACAATGCCCATGTTAAAAGAACAGACCTAAGGATTTTTAAAAGCAAAAAATATTATCTCCAGGTTGTAACTGAATTGGACAAACTGTACACATCTGATGCAAACAGACTCAGTCTCCCTGCATCTCAGAAAGATTGATTATTTCAGGGCACTGTGCTTGGTGGTGTGTTGAATTAGGCACTGGTCATAAAGAAAGGCCTTTCTGATCTTGCAACAGAAATGTAGGTGGGTAGTTCTTGCCTTGGGGATGCAGAGGTCCATTTCTACTAGAACTGGAAAGGTTTTTAGGAAGACCTTTCTGAGTCTTTTCCATCCTATGGTACATACATGGATACAGAGCACCCACCATCAGTGAGCTCAACTCCCTGGGGTACATTGCCCCTTGGTAATAACCCTCTATGGGCATTTACTTGGCTACCCCCAAAGATGCAGAGAAAGGCACATAAAAAGCATAGGTTGAGCACAAAAAGTGGTCCATAAGACAGAACGAAAGAGTCAGAACTCCCTGATTGTCCTGTGATTTCATTCACAAGGTGAATAGTAAGAATTAATTGTTTAACTGAATACTTTGATTTATTTTTTTTCTGGGATAAAGCAGGATGAAACACTGTGAAGTTTCTCAACATCTGAAAAGCATCAGAAGCACATATGTGGGTGCATCAGCAATGACATTATAAGTACAAGCCTAGAATTTTATAATTTTTCAAGACTTAGTTTTGCAGCCTTAATATTTTTAATACCTTTTGTTGCCTCTGGACATTTCTCACATATTCTTAGACCAAGTAACTAATGCTTATATATTCCCAACTGAAGAAAAAGGTGAACTTGTGTAAATTCTGCTTGCTTATTCTCTTTTGTTCTGATCTTGTAGAATAACTAGAGAGGCTTCTGTTTACTTCTCTGCAAACTGATGACATCATATTGTATTTTATTCTAACTTTTTAAATGGTAATTTTTTACATATTTTCAAATGTAATCTCTTCTGTATTTTCTTTCTCTTTTTTTTTTTTTTTTCTTTTTTTTCCCCCCATGTGGTTCTGGAAATCCTTATTGATATGTCTAAGAGAGGTTACCTAAGCATTTTTTTGTGTTGAGATACAGCATGTTTTCTATAAATAATTCAGTATTATCTGTATCCTGTAACAGGAGTGTAGTCATCCTTGACATTTTCCATGAAACTAAATTTCATACAATTGGGAAGTAAAAAATCAGAATGTTCTCTGATAGATATTTGATGTAGAATTGGAAGATCAAGTTCAGCAAACTGGGCATCAGACAAACCAAACAAAAGAAGGGACACTGTGGAGTATAGGTTGCTAAGAATAATGACAATATTTTCTATTTGAAGACAAAATCAGAATATCAGTAAGGGAGATATATTTTCAGTTTAGGGGAGAAAAAAGAGAAGGAATTAAGCTTCAAAACATGTTCAAGGTGAACTGAGAGGAAGCAAGGTATCCTAATTAGCTGGATATTCTTGGAAAACAAAAGAATGAGTATAAAATTACAGTTGCCTGATTGAGTTGCTCTTTTAGGATCAGGGGGAGCTGCAGTTATTGCATCACTCTGTTTTGTACTGTGCATGACATTGGGCTTTTGCCTATTTCTCTGTGCCTGTTCTAAACAGAATAATAGCACTTGTTAAACTCTTCAGTGTAAAACGTGTGAGCTGTTCATCTTCCCGGATAATTAGAATTTGCTGCATGTTTGAGATAATGGTCATTCCAATATGTTAACTACTTTCTGTCTGAAAATTTCCCAAGTAGAAGAAGGTATTTTATCAGCCTAGCTTGTTCAGAAAGACAATGCCTATATTTTTCTGAACCATGTTTGGAATTGTGTGTCATAATAAAAAATACAATTGCACTCACTCTAACATAACAATGACACAGATATTCCTGAAACCATAGAAAGGAATTGCGTTTGTATGTGTGTTTGCTTCTGTGTCTGATGGTATAAAAATGTTAGATAGGTTTCTGATGGATGGCTAAAGCAAGTAGATTTTGGAACTGTATTTAAAACTGGATCAATAAATCCTAGCAGAGGCCATGTACTGATTCTGAAGAAGTGATGAAGGAGATAAAATACACTAATACTAATCATGATAATTTTCAATGGCCAGGAAGAGCACACATGAAAAATGTTTCTGTGATATAAGTACTGTATGTTATTTACTGCATGAAGGTATCTGAGGATGTTGCCTCAGATAACAACCCTTAATTTCTGATCTTTAATTTCTCAGAAGAAGTTCAGATTTAAAAATTCTACCACCCCACCCCCCATTTTAAGTCAAAGTTAAAAGAACAACATAGATGGAAGTAAGCCCTTCTCTTACTAGTTTAAGTAGGATATCTTTAATATGATATCAAAGATACCTAAAAGGGAAAAAAAAAGCACCTGAAAATCCGCACTGCAAATTCCACGTTGCGCCAAAAGCTCCAGTAGCCTGATTTCTAAAATGTCTGATACAGTCTTGATTTGATTTGCTAGATCAAATTACTAGGTTCAGAAAAGGCACTGGATAGGGAAAAAAACACAGAGAAAAGAATAACAGCACTAATAATAAAGCCTCCTAGGGTTTTATGTTTAAATTAGAGTGTTTGGATATAAACTTAAAAATGAAGCAATATTTGAAGGTGAAAAGTACTAAGAATATGCTAGGAGGTAGTACTAAGTGAATTAATGAAAGGACCTTTTAACTGATTAACTATTATTCAGTTAGAAGAAACAACTTTCAAATGCCAAATTAAGGTAATGTGGTTAATAACAAAAAAGAAAACGATCACACTTCTTATCAGCCTAAAGGCAATGTAAATGTAACAGTGCACTTGGTGCTGCAGTGATGTTGTAAACTGTTTATCTTGGCTTGCAGTGAGAAGCCAGGCACAGAGGGATTTTATGCTTAAACTCTTCAGTGAAATGGAAAAAGAACAGTAGCTTTGGGGTTAATACAATGTTCTTTTTAGTAATCAAGTTCCTTGTTCAAGGTTTGAAGAATAGAAATATTTCAGTGACTCTTTCCCAATGCCAGGTGGCAGATGGCAAATCTAGAGGTGTAAATGAGTAAGAGCACATGCCAATTGCCTCTCGTGATACACACATCTGGCCACAACACTGTAGTATAAACTCTCTGAAAGTCTAAAATCATCCATTGTGAAATTAAAGAAAAAAATTATAAATTAGGCAAGGGAAATGGAATAGAATTGCCTGGCTGAGAATGGCATTTAGTGTCGTGTGTGTACAGTTCTTATTTGAAAGGGCATTGTTTTCCTCCCTGCCTCAGGAGACACAGCGTGGCGATTGCCATTTTGAGATTCAGATGCAAAGTCCTACAGGCCGAGTGAAATCTGTCTTGGTAGGTTTATTCTATTCTTTCAGTGTCTCCTTCCTAAATAAACCCAACAGTTTTAGGCTTGTGCAAGATCAGTTGTTTGGAACATGGGAATGAAATTTTACCTTATTTCAAAAGGGATTTAATTTCAGCAGAGATTTAATTTCTCAGTGAAGGTATGTCATAGGCAGAAAAGCAGGTACCAAATAGTCTATTATGACAAAAAATTAGCAGAGAGTCTGAATTCTTGCTTTAATATATTTTGAGTGTGTGGGCTGGTGAGAGGGAAGGTGGATGAAACTCAGCTTTCCTGTTCTTAATTAAATTATTACATATTTTAAAGCAGAGGCAAATTCCTTTAACACATTTTGAGCTATTTCTACTCTGCTGTCTTGATGGTCTTGAAACTCACCTAAAATTTTTACAGAGTTAAGGATCTCTGCTTTGTTCTGAACACACAGATGGCACCAATAGGGATGACTGGGATAAAAAACTACAATAAATAATTTATTTCTTCACTAACGTGGGGGATTTTTTAGTGCAATTTCCAGATCACTATCTCAAGTCTTGCCAGATTGTCAGTTGGGGTTTTTTGTTTGTTTGTTTGTTTGTTTTATACTAAGATGTCACTGCACCGAACACACAATATTATGTGTCCTTTGGTTTCAGTCATACTCTGTTGGACCTGTGTTTTATACACTTTTTTGAAATGTACGGAGGTTTGTAGTTAGGAGCACTACTAATTTGTTGCATTCATGTGCTATAGGGATGAATGAAAATAGGTTCAATTTCCTCAATACCTGTACTTGCTGCCCTCACTGCTTTTGAGGGACAGTGTAAACCAATCTTTGGAAAAGGGCTTTATCACTCACCATATCCATACCACTTCTGCATTCAGATACTAGCTGTAGAATTAGTCTTGATCAGCCTTCTGAGCCTTGTGAAAGTGATTTGACTCTGGTCATGCCATTTCCTGAATGGCAACACCATCGTATTTTCACAAACACCTGTCAGACTGTGTTGCACATCACCCTAATAGAGGTAATTACAGTTTCTAGCTTGTGTGTATGTACTCTCCAGGTGACTCACAAATGTACTGGAGTTTCCAGCTCTTGTGTACATCAAATTTACTACAAATGTACAGGCCATTGGTGCAGCACCTGTTTGGGATGCCTAGCACATCCAGGAAATGGAAAAATCTGTTTTTCCCTCTTTACATCTGCCCTAAGTCTGCTGCATCCAGACTACAAGCATGAAGATAAGGACATATGTTATGTATATTGCATATAGGGTGCTTCAGCCATGATCATGCTTGGGCACCACAAATTACAGTGCAGAGTTTTCAGATTCCGCCTGGAAGATATTCTTCACCAGGAAAAAAAGACAAGTCTAGAAAAATCAACCTCTGGCAGCCTTGGCTGTTTTAGGAATTGCCATTTTCTATGTTGAAAGTGGGGACAGAATGCACTGTGCACAGTTTTCAGTGTGGGATGGTGCTTAATAGGCATGAATAAACCTTACTGATGTCTGTGTGTGAGTCCAAGGAAGCCTGAATTATTTAGCATGTGCCAGTGTAACTACTGTCATGCACATGAGTTAAGCAGTGGCACACTGTGAGGGGCAATCCCTAGCCACCAGCTGATGTCATTGTGAATTACTAATACTGACTTACAAGCTAGTAATGGGCATGTGGTTGGCTAGTTAGAGAAGATTCATTAATTATCCATATGTGGATCCTGTAGAACTGAGTACAACTCCCTGGGATATAAAATTGCACAGTGGTACCTTTCTGGGGAATTTTTTCCATGTATCTGCTATGTGATAAGAATTAGTTGACTCAAATTAGAAACTTTGTCCTGTGGTTTTTGGTATTGCTAGTACATGACATTATGAACACTACAAACTTTAGAAACTAGAATTTCTATGGCTGTTAATACCTTGGTATTATGATGTCTACATAATAGTAACACTTTTTATATATAAAAATGATGTCCCTGTCATGACTTAGGGGTGGTATTCTCCAATTTAGTGTTCCCACTGAAACTACTCCTAACCATGTGCCACCCAATCACTCTCCTTCCCCTTCCCCCTCCCCTGCAGCAGGCTGGAGAGGAGAATTGAAGGCACAAAAAGTAAAGAGATAAGAAGAATGTAATGGAACCGGCAATGAGATTAGAAAGTGACCCGTAACAGCAACAATACTAATGCCTAAGTGTACAGGAGCTTTCCACAGCTTTTTCTGCCAGCTTTACACTTTCTACTGGTTTTACATGTCAGTGTGATCTGAGGTTGCACAGCTGTGCCACATTGGAGCTGGCCTTGGAAGCAGGCAGTCAGATACCCGATGGAGGCAGTGAGGGAGAGGTTGCAAAGCCTGTTGGTGCAAACTGGGTTTGGACAGAGGGAGCAAGCCTCTCTCAGATCTGCTCAGCAAGCGGCTTCTTGCAATATCTTCTGGTTTCTTACTTTGGGAGCGTCAGGCCTTCAGCATATGCTGTTCTCTTGCTTTTTGCTCCAAAAAGGATACATTTTTAAACCTTGTATGTCTGAAATTGAATGTCTAATGCTACAGGTTTTCACCCAATCCTCGTAGGCTACATTTTGTCCAGGGCATCCTCTAATATTGCTTACAGATATAGGAAGCTACTGCTGTCATGGTCAAGGTTAACAGGAGAAAAATATGTTGTTGCCTGTGGTGTTTTATGAACATCCATACCTGTGGGCCAAAGGTTTAATATGATATAACATCTATACAGAATCAGCTTATTTTCACAGAATTAAAGACAGAGTGGAGTATCTGTGCAGTATCATTTAAAAAAAAAAAAAAAAAAGTTATTGTAACTCTGGATTTTTTTTTTTATACAGATTTTAAGTGTTTTCTTATTTCGTAGTGAGAAAAAAGGCTTTAGGAGGTAAAATAAATCAATAGGAAAGCACTTAGCTAAGTATGTTTTTCAGGCTTTCATCTTCTCTTTGATGGTGAAAAACAAATTGGGGAAAGCATCTTCAAATTACATCAGTGAGATTAATTGTCAAGAAAGGTATACACTGGCCAGGATTCTATAATTTACTGTACAAGACAATGCATATAATTGTCTTCCATGAAAATATGTGAATTATGTAAAGTTATGTGGTCCTTTGCAGATTCAGAATCAAGAGGCAAATGTGGCTGACAGTGCAGTTTTGTTTCAATCACTTTTGCTTTTTAGTCATTTGTTGATGGCTGGTCCTGACTTCTGAAGCATAAAACCTGATTCCCAGCATTCTGATTGTGTGAGGAAAAGATGACTGTGTAGCCCCCTTAAAGCTAAGCTGGCACAATAGTTTAGATGAGGATGAGTATTCACTCTGATTGAAACACTAATACATCTGTCTGATATCAGGGGAAGTATGCAACCTCACACAAAATCATACAACAGCTAGGGCTGGAAAGGACCTTAAACATCATCTAGTTCCAACACCCCTGGCTCAGACAGAGATGTGACACACTAGGCCATGTTGTTCAAAGCCCCATCCAACCTGGCCTTGAACACTGCCAAGGATGGGGCATCCACAACTACGCTGGCCAACCTGTTCCAGTGCCTCACTACCCTCACAGGAAATAATTTCTTTCCAACATCTTAACTAAGTCTCTCTTCTTTTAGTTTGAAACTTTTCTCCCTTGTCCTATCACTATCTGCTCATCTAAAATATCTTCTATTTTTTATAAGCCCTCTTTAGGCACGGAAAGGATCAAATGAAGTCTTCTTGTAGCCTTCTTTTCTCCAGGCTGAACATCACCAACTCTCTCAGTCTGTGTTGTTGGAGAGGTGCTCCAACCATCTCATTATTATAGTGGCCCTCTGTTGCAGCAGGTCCATGTCTTTCTTGTGCTGAGGATTCCAGAGCTGGATGCAGCACTCCCGGTGGGGTCTCATGAGAGCAGAGCAGATGGGCAGAATCACCTTCCTCAACCTGGTGCCTCTTTTGATGCAGCCCAAGATACAGCTGACCTTCTAGGCTGTGAGCACACACTGTTGGCTCATGCTCAGCTTTTCATCCAAAAGAATCTCCAAATTCTTCTCCTCAGGGCTGCTCTGAATGACTTCTTCTCCCAACCAGTACTGTTGTCTGGGATTACTCTAACTCAGGTGCAACACCTTGGCCTTGTACATTTTGGATTTCATGATGTTCTCATGGGCCCACTTCTCAAGTTTGTCCAGATCCCTGTGGATGGCATCCCATCCTTCAGGTGTGTCATCTGCAATGTTCAGCTTCATGTCATATGTAAATTTGCTGAGGGTGCACTCGATCTCACTGTTTCTGTCACTGATGAAGATGCTGAAGACTGGTCCTAAGACAGAGCCTTGTTTTAAGCCTCCACGTGGACATGGAGCCATTGATCACAACTCACTGGCCGTGCCCATCCTGACAATTTCATATCCACCAGTCAACCCTTTAAATCCATGTCTCTCCCATTTTGAGATAAGAATGTTATATGGGACCATGTTGAAGGTCTTATAGGGTTATCAGTAAATATTTGTGTTAACATAGGAAATACACAAAAGACTGGATTTTGTTTTGTTTGTTTTGTTGCAGTGAGGTTGTTTTGTTTTACTTTTTTTTTTTCCCCTGAAATTGCTGAATTTTCCTGTTGTTTGACTTTCACATAGACTAAGTTTTGCTGATGTCAGGGACCAATAGGATAATCACCAGGCAGCAACCTGTCATGAAATTCCAATAGAAGACATTCAGTGTCAACATCTTGGTATTGACTAAACAGGGGAAAGAGACACAGAGTGATAGGGATAGGGTGATTATAACTTTCTACTGTGGGTGAAAATGAGCCATATGTCAGCTTTTAATGGAAAGCTAATGATGTAAAGCTAGAAGAGAGCTTATAAGAGTGCTTCTTTTTTAATGCAACTGAATCTTGGGAATGAAGATGTTGAGATTAGGAGAAACCTCTCCATTAAAATAGATGGGAGGAAAAATTGTGGTCATTGCACCAGCCCACATATTTTTACAATTATCAATACCAGAATAGTACAATTGTCCTCTAACATTATTACTATAGGGCAAGTATGGTGCAGTTCCTTCCCCTAGAAAACCTCACTCTCTTTAACAGAAGGGAAATTAAATGCCAGACAGCAACCTGGGGTGACAATGTAAGCAGGAATTAATGTCAGCAATGATATCTCAGTGATACATCACAGACCTAAGTCAAATGTGTGTGGAGAAACCCCACAGCAGAAGCAGAAGCAGCAGCCTGTTGTGTTGTCCAGTTCTTGGCAGATCCTGTCACTGGCCATTACCTCCTCCTGCTTCTTTGGCATGGGCAGCCTCCCTGCAAGTTCCGACACATGCAGTGTATAAGGAAAATCTCACAAACAGCTCACTTCCCCTGAAGTTATACATAGTAGCAAATTTTAGAATGTAATTAAAAAATAAATCTGCCAAACTACATTGTATTTGATACTTCAAGATGGCAAACCAGAGCAAATCTTTTCAAAGAATGCTTCAGTTTTACTAAAAAATATCAAAGTCTTTATTTCCTCTTGCCTCCTGCAAAGAACACGAGGGTTTCAATGCTCATACTTGAATAAATCCTGAAATATGTTCACTGCACATGCCAATTCATGTACTTAGCCAGGAGCAATAAAATATTATAACTCATTCATCACCCGTTACACAGTGAATTGGTTGTTACAGCAAACCATTATAGGCTTCACAACACATGTTCAAGAGCACAGTAAACAGGGCATTGTGGGAATCTGAATCCCATTTATCTTGAGATCTTTCTAGCCTGCACTGCCAATTAAAACCAAGCTTAGAGCAGGTGCCAATGAAAGGTGCAAGACCTTTGTAATGGTCAAGTTGTATAAAATATCTTTGTGCAAACAAGAACTTGTGCTGAGATCATGATCAGTGAGATTTAAAAGGTGAAGTGCAGATAAAGCCAGGCGGTTGAGGTGCTATGAGCGCTGCCTACATGGCTTCAGTGACATGATGTCATCTTCAGATTATGAGCATATGAGGGACTGGAAAAAGTTATTAAAATTATTACTGTCTCTGAACAACTCTATGTGTGTGGGACGGGACAGATCAGGTTCTGCCAAGGTGGAATGGTGTTCTGACCCCCATAATCCCACCTCCTTGAGAGCCCATAGCGCAGCTGTCAGTCACTGGCACACTGGGAGCACTGCTTCACACTACACCCCCCTGGAGCCCCTGACCCAGCCCCCGAATGGCTAGCAGACAGAAAGCTCCACCTGGTAGAGGGGGGGAGGGTGGCCACAGGAGTCCTGAGCAAATAAAACCAATACCACATGACCTCTGTGTGGTCACGGCCCTATTATTCTCGGACTTCTAGCAGCTGGTTCTATGCTGGACCTAAGGCCATAGCTGTAATTCTCTCTTTCTCTCTTTCCCTCTCTTTCTTTAATTCTCCTCTTTCTCCTAATTTCCTTTCCTTGATATTTGGATAACTTAAACCTGGATGGGTTGGAATTTGCTGAATGAATGCTTTGTGAAATGTTTTATGTTGATTGAATGCCTGTTTTAAACTTTCGCTAAGTTCCCTTATTGCCCAAAGTTTGCCAGTAAAAGTGTGTTATTTTGACCCCCTGAAAAACAGCATAGCATTTTTCCTGTACATTGACTCAAGCTATAGAATAACTGAAGGCCCCTTAAAAAAAAAATCCATCAGTGAATTTATGGGGCTTTGTATCTTTTTGATGCAAAAACCCTTTGATGATCTTGTGAGAAGATCCTGGGGTCTTACAGAGCCTAAGTCACAGTTGACAATTTTGTGCCTTTTTCCTCAGCTCCTGACTCTCTATGCAGAGCTTTCTGCCACCTGCCACTGAATCAGATGCTAGGGTTTAGAAATCCTGTGTTTGAATTACCAACAAGTTAACCAAAGTACAGTCAGCTCACCAGCCTCACTGACACTAGTTGCACCCATAGTTCAAGTTATACTGTGAGTATGATCTAGTAAGACATCTCAATGAATCATCAACCCCATAACAAGCTGCTAGCCATGTAAATTGTTTATAGCAATAAACTAAATCCAGAGGAGGAATCCATTTCTACTCCCCACACTGACTGTGTACTTAGTCAGCATCTATTATGAAGGCTGGCTGTGCTTTGGGGAATAGGCCTGGTGAGGTTGATTGCTGCTGTATCCCTGGGTGACTTCAAATAAATCATACAGCTCCATCTGTGTCTCAGTGAAATAGCACTGTGGAAAGATTACATTTCTTGTATGCCCCTGAATACTTGTGATCATCTGGGCCACAAGAAATGATATTTAAAGTCCCCTGAAGCAATAACTGAATGTTGCAGGAACAAACTGCTATCAGCAGAATAACTCTCAGCATGTCTATCCCATCAGTTAAGTACCTGTTCTTGAGACAGATTTCCTCACAACTGCTCATTATAAATCCTCCAACTTCCACTTATTCTTGCTCATCTGAGCTCAAGCTTGGAGTTTGCTGCACACAGGGCCCCTAATTAAAGGTGTAGGTTTCCACTGAAGTGTCCTGAATAGACTGAGGTGGGCCAGGACAAACTGTTACAGCTCAGCTTTTCCAAGTTGAGCATGGATAGTCTGGTTCAAGGCTCCAGCCAGCAGAGTACATTGTTCTCCTCCATTAAGTGGAGACAGAGTACAGAGTGTCCATCAGCCTGAGCCCAGCTGCTGCAAAATCAGTGGTATAGAGGGGAAAATGGAAGATGAAATACATAGTTGGGAAAAAAAAGAAATCTCAACATTATCAATGTTCTGTAATTCAGTCCTGTGCAGAAGTACAGTTGTGCACATCTGTAGGGCTATATCATTTGCTTCATTTCAAAGTTTGGAGATTCTGGGACATGTTTTATCTATGAGTATCTATGACTGCTTCTGTATGTATTACCTACAACTGTTTAAAAGGAGGAAGCCTTAAAAAGCAAGTTTCTAGGCTGTGGCCTAGTATTTCTGAAGTACCAGGCAGTGGATGTCTGCCACCTCCCTGCATGTTCCCACTCCTGCTGTGATTTAGAGGGAGAAAGTGATCTGACTTGAATAAAAAAAAAAAAAAAATAGAAAAAAATCCATGGGATTATTTCCAGCTGGATCAATGCCTTAGTCTGGTTCACAACAAAGCCTCTCAGACAGCTGTGCCAGTACTACTGAGGAGGTAATGTGCTGTGACAGGAGTCGCTGGTGCTGAAGGCTTTGTTTTATAAATTCAGTCTCAAGTCTCTGCAATTTGAGCAAGGATGAACTCTAAAAATGTCTGGTCTGTTAAATGACCAGTGAACAGAGTCACATTTAATAGTGAGCAGGGTCTCAAAAGGAGGGACTGTGAAGGAAGGATTTATTTGTTTAACTTGTAACTCTTGTTTGATTAGCTGTTATTAGGTTGATTATCTGTGAAGTTTGGGCCAATTAGTGATCAATTTCACATTTGTAACCGATTTCTATCAAAATTCCATCCTGTTTCCAGCTTCACTTAGCAGTAGTAAAGTGCAATTTTACCACCTATTTAGTATGTTTAGTTGCAGTTTCATAAGATGTTCCTATCATTTAATTTCATAATGATACTAAAAGTTTATCAGTGCATCCCATTTTGACTTGTGGTGTAGATTTTGAGTTAGAATGGTAATTTTTAAACTTAATAATGAAAAATCAGATATTTAAAAGTGAAAGAAAAATAAAATAAAACAAGTATAAACACAAATAAAACAATTGAGATTTCATGTGCCCTCATCGAGTTTGCTGATGACACCAAGCTGTGTGGTAGGGTCAACATGCTGTAGGAAAGGGACATCATCCAGAGGAACTTTGACAGGCTTAGAATGTGGGCCCATGTGAACCTCATAAAGTTCAGGCCAGACACAAGGTCCTGCACATGGGCCAGGGCAATCCCAAGCACAAACACAGGCTGGATGGAAAACAGATTTAGAGCAGCCCCGAGGAGAAGGACTTTGGGGTGTTGGTGGATAAAAAGCTCAATAGGACTTAGCAATGTACTTGTTTAACCCCAAAAGCCAATGTTATCCTGGGCTACATCAAAAGCAGCATGGCCAGAAGGTCGAGGGAGATGATTCTGCCTCTCTGCTCTGCTCTAGTTAGACCCCACCTGCAGTACTGCATCCAGCTCTGGGGTCCCCTGCACATAAGCCTCTTGGAGCAGGTCCAAAGAAGGGCCATCAAGATGATCAGAGGGCTGGAGCACCTCTCCTATGAAGTCAAGCTGAAAGAGTTGTTATAGCAGCCTTCCAGCAAATGAAGGGGTCCTACAAGAGAGGTGAAGAGGGACTTTTTAAAAGGACATGAAGTAATACAAGGGTTAATGGCTTTAAACTGGAAAGGAGTGGGTTTAGATTAGATATTAGGAAGAAATTATTCACTGCAAGGGTGGAAGGAAACTAAAACAGTTTGCCCAGAGAAGTGATGGGTGCCCCATCCCTGGAAGTTTTCAAGGGCTGGTTGGATGAGGATTTGAGCAACCTGGCCTAGTGTGCTGTATCCCTCTTCATGGCAGAGGAGTCCCTTCCAACTGAAACCATTCCATGATTTCATGTTTCTAAGTTTCTATGAAAACAAAAGATAGTGGATGCTTACCTTTACTTTCAGCATTACTGCTGAACCCGTGGTTTGTTGTGGTATTTTTTGTTTTGTGTTGTTTGTTTTTTTTTTCCCCATCAGCTCTCTTGTGATTGATACCTGAATATAGTTCAGTTTAGCTAAGAGTAAACAGTCTAGAGCACTCACGCTGCAGAGCTGTA
Organism: Pyrocephalus nanus; assembly: GCA_038380795.1. Lineage (NCBI taxonomy): Eukaryota > Metazoa > Chordata > Aves > Passeriformes > Tyrannidae > Pyrocephalus > Pyrocephalus nanus. Next base: position 50,792,922 of record CM076260.1, read on the forward strand.
ACAAAAGGAGACCTGGTGATCAGCAGTAGAGAGCTTTCTGTGCAGGTGATGAATGCCGTTTTTTTGTCTTCAGCCACTGGCTGGTAAAACAGTAGCAAGTGGTTGCTCTTGCAGAAGCAGCAGCTAAAAATCAGCCAGCAAACACACATGCTTTAATGCATGATGAACGTATATTGTCTGTCAGTTGTGTTTTTTGTCTGAACCTTCTCATCTGAGCTTTAATCCCACCTTGCTCCTCCTTTTCAGACAGTGGAAGTGGAATGTCTTTCTCCTTCCTTCTTTCCTTGTTATTTTCTCTTTTGCCTCTTTCCTAAATCATAGGGTTTCAGCAGAGATTTTCCAAGTACTTCACTGTGTGAAGCTTTAACAGTGGTTGGTAGTGGAGATGTCTGAAAAAAAGAAGCAAAGCTAAAAGATTTTGTTTTCATTCAGGGCTCCAAAGAGAGTGAGCAAAGGATTTAAAGCAACTTCAGAATAGATGGATTTCTAGGTCAGACTCTCAGGTACCTTGTACCATATATGTGCATGTACAGCAGTACAAAGGCCTTACAAGTACTTGGATTGTATTCGGCTTATAGGGCTGGGCAATAGTTGACCATATGTCGAATCAGAAAGCTGAGGCTTCAGACAGCAACTTAGGTACCGGGGAGTACTCTTACCTTTTTGCACTGTGTGGCTTGCATATTGCCAAACTTGGAAACCATTTAGGAACAGAAAACAGTATTTGATTTTCTTAAGAAAGTTTTTATCCTCTTTGCATATTCTTAGTATATTCCTTAGAAATAAATTTTGCTGTGGACTACTTAGAGAATGAAAACTGTCATGTATGCATTAACTCACGTTTTCTGATTCAGGACTCTGCTACAAGTGGAGGCAATGAGATATGCTTAATAGAGCAGTATTATATGATGAGTTGCACTTTATGGTGTTGCTAGTGTATCCTTTGGGTATGCCATATGGTGAACATGCCCTACAGCTTCCTAAATCACCTCTCTCTGTTTTTATAACTCCCCCTGAAAATGTCTACCTGAACAGGAAACTGTTTATAGAAGCCCAGGAGGGCAATAAGAGAAAATCAGGGTCAGGGTGTGTGTCTGTGTCTTTTCATCAAAGAACAGTCTTGTAGAATTGTATAGGGTTTTGGTTTATTTATTTATAAAATTCCCAAATTCAGTTTTTTCAAGTGAAAAAAATCAAGCTAAAAATTGCTAAGTATGCATAGCAGGAGGCAGAAGAGAAGGGAAAGTAAAAAGAGCACTGAGGAGATAATAAGTATAATAAGCACTTGGCTGTACATTTTCAGCCCAAGGCCTAAACTGTTTGCTTTAGTACAAATTCTTGAGTTCAGCTTAATTAGGTTTACATAAGTAGTAAACAATTGTATAGATCTATTTTACTTCTGTAGTGCTTTGCAGAACATATCAAAATACTTTCTGATGGTTTTGTTATTCAGCCAAACGTTTCTGCAACCATTACCTGGTCTTATATAAAGTTCTCTTCCAGTTATGAAGCTAGAAAACTCCCCAATTAAGCTTCTGTAAAATACTAAAACAGGTAAAGTATATACTTTGTAGTCTTCCCTTTAGCTCTTCCAACAGATTCTTATTTTACTTTAATGTTTCTCTGATATGTAACCTTTAGTTACATATGATTTTTTTAATGATTGTCTGGTCTATAACATTTAGATTGCATCATAATTTTTCACTATAGCAGTCTTCCTGACCTTTTCTTATAATCAAATGGATCCTGATCCTCCAGCATCAGTGCAGTTCAACCATTTTTATAGTACATTTTGGAATTCTCACAATTTTAAAATTTACTCCTAATGTTGGTTTCTGATCTTCTGGGTCATGTTCTCACTATTCTTGGTAACAGTTCAGGTAGGACTGGTATTCCCATCCAAGCCCATCTGTGTCCTCTGTTGTTTTCAACCATGCAGTGCACCTGGCTCTGTGGATAATCAGAGCGTGTGAGCTGGTTTTGGGAATGAGCTGCACAAACACGGTTATAAATCCCAACACCTTTTCAGAGTATTGGTCTTAAATGAGGGAAGGTTTCAGTGGCTCTTCCTCATTGAAAGTTCTCTCCTCAGCAGAATTAGCTACTTATTGGCTAAAAGCTCTTAGTATTACATGTGAAGATCCTAATTCTCACTGCATCCTACATTGAATCCTTGCTGCATTTGATGTTATTTGCACATGCACATTCTTCTGCAGCCTTCCCCCCACCCTCCCCCATATAAATGTACTATTAAGTCAGCAGATTTCCCCAGCTGAAAGTACTCATGGCTCTGATATATGTTTTGGTCAGAGAGACTCTGGATGTCTCAGAATTTTTCCAGGCAGAAAGGACTCATGGACCCAACTTCTTTTTATCTTCTCCTCTCTTGTGGTGAACACTGTTCTGTCTGGGCAGGGAATCAGTGCTATTCTTGGCTATGGATGCTAGGAAGAGGACAAAGAGGCCCTAAGTAGTATATTTTTTACAGGTTTTATGTTACTGTGTCTCCTTGATTTAGACCTCATTTACTGATACAGCATCAACTCACCTTTTCTTTGTATCTCTTGCTTCAGGCTTTCCACACACAACATAATTAGGTCCTAAATTTCCTGATCTGTTTATTTTCATAGTAGGATAACTTTTACTGACATTATGTCACTCTGATATTGATTCACGTTAACAATACCACAAATGTTATCATCATTCTGATATCTCAATATTATCTTTTAAACTTTCCAGATCTTTTGGAAGATATTTTTCATTCAAAACAAATTAAAATTTCTGACAATGTTTCTGCCCACTTTTCCCTTCCCTATGTGTTCCACTTTAGTCTTTTTTTGGAGCATGAAGATCTGTAAAGAATATACAAAACGCAGAAACCCACACAAAAATGTTCTGGAGGGCTCATGTCCAGTGGGGCTTTCCTGTATTTCTTGTTCACTTTTATCACAAGACTTCTTGATTCACATATACATCAGCCAGAGTGCTCCCAATTAGAGTTTTCAGGTTTATATTTTCATAAAATGTAGGATGTGCAGCTGACTAAAGTACAGTACAGATAACACAGGGAGGCAGAAGGCCCAGAGACACCTTGGTTTGTTAGCTTCTTTCATTGCATTGGCTTTGTCTCCTGCTACTCCCCTAAGCCATTAACATGAAATTTTAGCCATGAGTAATTTGTGTAGAACAGAGCAATAACTTGTTGCAAATGTAATAATATATTTCATAATCACATCTGCCCTGCTTTCCAGAAGAACTATTTTACTCCTAGGAGTGTAGAATATGCTGAACAATGCAGAATCATAACATTTTCAACTTCTGTTATGGATGTAAGCATTAAAGTAAAGGTGGCATGGCCTCAGATATGCTTATTCACAACAACAACAAAAAAAGTGATCTGCAGACTAACATTCTTCAACTGATGAGTCACAGCTCCTTAGAGAGGGTCTGAAGAGCTACCAGAGGCACTGTGAAGCACTGAAAATTTTATTGCAAGTCAAAAGCAATGAACATTTCATTCTCTTTTCCTCTGCACACTGTTACCTTTCACAGGTAAGTGTTCTCTCTCAGCTTCTTGATTTGGTGATATAATTTCTTTTAGCTTTGACTGTGAGGTAAGTTCATCTATTTTTTACAAAAAATGTGAAGTTATTGGGAACTCGGTATGGAGGTTTAGTCTTCTTATATGCTAAATAAAATTTGGTTACTTTGTATACTTTTCCCCAAGACCCTAAGGGACAGATAAGGTCATTCTTGTTCCCAAGTAATTACCTAGTGAAAATAGTACTATATCAATACCTACAAAATCAGTAATTAAACTCTAAGGGTAGTGACTCCAAAGTGTCCTGAAACCTCCTTTTTACTAATCTGGAGCATTCTTTGTTGAGCTAGGGGCTAATTTCTCCAACTATCATAACTCCATCAAGGAGGAGTGACAACAACCTCCTCCAAGTTATCCTGTGTTCTGATAGAGTCAGCTAAGAGGTGGATGTTCAGACCCACTCTTTGCCTGGTTTATACCATGGGTTTAAAAACAATTCTCCACCAAAGTACTTGATGGTGAGATCTGTATTCAGATCTCTGAAAATAAATTAACCTACATTTCTAGATGTGGGACATGGTATGCTAACTCCATGACTTCATTAGCTTCAGGAATCTATTCCTTCCAACAAAACTTTTGATGTGAATTTTCAAATAGTTTGAAAATGGTAAAATTGTTTTCTCAAGAATTTTAATATTTATTGACAAGAATTAATGAAAACAAAATGAAAGAAATTTTACTGTACTGCAGTTGTTAAGCATAAGAGGGACAAACATTAAGCAGCTTTGCTGTCTGCTCCCGTGACACCCCACATGAGTACGGCATCCAGCTGGGATTGCAAGCACAAGAAAAACATGAACCTGTTGGGGTGAGTCCAAATAAGGACCACTGAGATGATTAGAGGGATGGAACACCTCTCATGATGAAAGAGACAGCTTAGGGATGACCTAATTGCAGCTTTCCAGTATCTGAAGGGAGCCTATAGGAAAAGACAGAGAGGGAATTTTACTAGAGCATATAGTGACAGGACAAGGGGGAATGGATCCAAGCTAAAAAATCCATTTAGGTTTAGATTAGATATTAGGAGGAAGCTCTTTGCTGTGAGGGTGGTGAGGCAGTTGAACAGATAGCCCAGAGAATCTGTGGAGGCCCTATCCCTGGAAGTGTTCAAGGCTAGGGGGGATGGAGCTCTGAATAACCTGGTCCAGTGAAAGGTGTCCCTGCCCATGGCATGGGGGTTGGAACTAGATGATCTTTGAGACCTTTCCAACACAAGTGATTGTATGATTCTATGATTCTAAAACTGTTTTATAAGAGGTAGCATTTTGGGTCTTAAGTTTGGCAGATAATCTGAAATCCAGTCCAAACTGTTGCACTGATCTTGTCAACTGACTGAAATGCTTTGACATGCTCAGAAGATACCATTTGTTTGAAGGAACTGAATGTGTATCAGTGTGGCAAAATAGAGACACAACTTACTCTTGCTTCTTTGAACTAGGGAGTAGGAGGTAGCGCTTAAGTTGGTCATAAATACATTGTTACTTTTCCCTAATTCAGAAATTAAAGACTTCTATAAACCAGATGGGAAAGAATAAATCTAATTCCCATTAATAAATAGATCATTGAAATGAAACTGGTTTGTTTTTTTTTTTTTTTTTCTGTACTTGAATAGCTCAAAACCTTCTCAAATACCTTTAAGTGTGATAATGTCATACTATGTCAGACTAGAGGCTCCGGGAATTGAATTCAAGATCCTGGTTGTTGGAGTACAGTACTGTGGAAGTGGCTAAGCTCGTGTATGAGCTGAAATGGGGCTGAGGTAAAGCAGCCAAGAATAATCCCTAAGAAGGGAAAATTTGTTTGCATGTTTGTTGATAGTTCTTTGTAAAGCTTCAGCATTTAGTATATGATATCACATCTCACAACCCAGAGCAATGCACTAGATTATCTGAGCTACTGGGGAAGGCCAACTGTAGTGGCGTTTGCCTAGTCTAACTATAGCTTTTCCAGATCTGACTGTCTCATCCAAAATATGGAGGGTGATGGAAATGTTTGGAGGAGGCAGCCTACTTCCACCAAAACTCCAATTGAATTTTTAAGGGAAACAACATAGGAAGCATAAGCATAAGTACTGAAAAGCCATATTAACTACAGAGCAAAGCCAAATTGGAGAAAATATTTTTAATGAAAGATGAGAAGATGGATTATTTATTTCTAGGTTCTCAGTCATCTAAACAGTTGCTTAAAGAGGAGTCAAAAAACTTCTAGTGCCACATTTCATCACTTATGCTTTATCTATTTAGACTGTTAAACAGTTCATTGATACATCTCTTCTTCCATTTGCAACAATTCTTTAAAAAATTTGCATTTTTCTATAAATGAAATATGAGATTTTGACGTATTTTTGATTCTTTAGTTTAAGTGTTTGGTACTGGATAAAGAGATCAAGCTGAAACCCATCCTGTTCCAGTGTAGCCTTATGTTCTCTAGCTAGAAATAGATTGAATTTATTACTAGTGTATTACCATATTATAAAGGTATGTTTTTATTATTATTACTGTTATTACAAGCTGTTGCTTACTGAAGTGCCAGACAGTGTTTGAGCAACCCAAGCTGTCATTATGCTTAGGAGAGCCAGGGACAGATATTTAGATGCACATGGCTTCAATCTTGACATACGAACGTGGAGTCGCTGACAGCCACATTCCTGCAAAGTGTTGGGATGTGCTAATTGATAGCAGCCAGAAGCAGTCCAATTTCTGTAAGCAAGGAAATGAGAACAAGCTGTCATTACAGTCTTTGAATGTTTACGCTGTTGGATAACTTCAATGGCTAAAGCAGCTTGCTTTCTCCAAGGTTTGGAGGTGCATATTTATATCTGCAACTAGTAATTGCAGCTTGTTCTTACTGCAAACAGAACATCCCCCCATCCAAGTTAAACTGTCACAAAAAGTTTCACAAGTGAAAAAAAAACCCTGAAAGCAACATATTGATAATTAAATAGTTTTATCAGTATTGGCTGCTTAGACAAGATACAGTGATACTCTACAGATGGAAGGTTTGTGGGGAAAAAAGGATATTTTCAAAATAAAGTTTGATAGGTCTGAAGCAGTTTATCAAAATGAGCACTGTGGTGAGAGACAAGAATGTTTAAAAGGGATCAAAATACTATTAGCTATTAAAGAAAAAAGGATATATTATATAAATCCTTTAATATATACTATTAAAGAAAAAAGGATAAACATTAATCAAAATTAAATTATGCTGATTTATTACTAGCAGCAGCTCAGTTTCTCCTGTGTAACAGAGTAGAAAGCAGCTGCAACTGTTGGTTACTAGTTTATACTAGCCAGGGAATAGCTAACAACCTCTAATTGCAACAACAGCGTAGCTTCCATGTGATGGGCAAAAAATGAACTAAGTTCTTCCCAGTAATTACTCTCCTCGTTACTCCCTAGCAGAAGAGTTGCTGGTGTCAGTCAAAAGTAGTAGTTTTTCTCTTTGAGGACAGGGACTAGTACAAAGGCAATGAAAATCAGAAAAGGTCAGATTTGCAGGGAGCTTGAGAAAAGCTGACTAAAATCAACAGCCTCCTTTAGTGGACAAGTCAGATCACCTGTGTTTCAGAGCCTGCTCTCAATTGCCCTTCTGAGAGTGTTTTCCTTCTGTAGGGACTACCTAGGACAGATGCATTGCTGAGTTAAACAAAATCTTTTTAAATAACCCCTACCTCACACTGGCTTAAATAGTGTGACACCTTGATTAAGGTGGTGTTTTATTTTTTTAGGTGTTTTAATGAAAAAATGGATTTCTTCTGAAAACACAAATTTGATTCTTTTTCAGGCAGAAGCATCTTTGAAAGCACAACACTGATAACAAATGGCTCAGTAGTCTGGAAAGAAACAGGTCTCTGGGCTTCATTTCTTCATTAAGCTGCCTTGCAATGTGAGTGGTGAACTAATACAGAAATTATTGGCATACTCCAATTATCTTTCACACTAATGATGAAGTAAGCAGCCTTGGCTTGTGGTTCAGTAGTCAAATACTCTGTGTTCTGTTACTGATCCCATGTGCTGTGTTGCATCTTACATGTGAAGGGCTGTAGTAGTGTTTTATGTTTGTTTCATAAATGATTGGCAATTATAGTGCATTAGATCAATAATGATACTGTAATCTGCGTTAGAAAACATGTAAAAAAAATGAAGATTCAGTGGTAGTAGGGCTCCAAAAGGTGCAGAGCTAGTGCTAAGATCTTTGAAATTCTCTTTGCAGGTTAGATGTATTCCTCATAAATAAAGGAGAAACAGCAATGTATGCTTTTGTTTGTTCTATGGTTTTTGCGTTGTTGGGCACCAAGTTTCCAGGAAATCTTGCTGTAATGCTCAGAAGTAGTAGTCAAAGTATTAAGAATAAAGTTTTCTCATAGTTATTTTTCTAACTTGCCATTCATACCAGATTGCTTGCTGTTGGCAAAAGCGGAAAACTCCTTTATTTATCCAGGGCATCTGAAAGCTAAAAAAGGAAGAACTTTTCTACATGAGCATACAGTGCCTAAATCTGTGAATTCTTCATTGCAGACCTCAGACACTAAGAAGCTAAATATATTGTTTGAATAGCAACGTCTCTTCTTGAACAGTTAAATCAACATGGGTGAGAAATTCACCTTTTATTGAGATTTAAATGCTATCTGTGTTCCAAAAGGGAATGCTCACTAACAGTAATCAACTCTGAATACCAAATTGTACATAAAAGTTATAGGTTTGAAATACATCATTTACTTATTATAAGAAAAGTATTCTTGGTTCCACATCTCTTTGAAGAATGTGTTTGCATTTGGGGAGTTGTTTTTCTTTTTAACTCATTCTTTAAACCCATGATTTTAGAAGGTTTTTGGAAAAAATCTAACTTGAAGTTGATGAAGAACTGCATCATTCTCAGAGGATTACAGCCTACCTCAATATGAAGTGAATTTTTACGTAGCTTCTAAAACCGTGGGCCTGGAGAACTGGTATGTAAAAATTGAGGATGGCCCTGCCAGTGAGATTGAAGTGGTTGATAACATTTGTGTAAAGAATAGTTGATGATTTGGAGTAGATGTTTTTTCACTTGCTTTGAAAACTTACAGCTGCTTTCAACACTATTGCTTGTGAAGGACTGTTAAGTGAGTTAGTGGTGTCTTTTATCAGAGTAAGATGAAACCCTACTTTTCTGTGTCTACTTTATTCCTCTTAGGCAGATTTCAGCAGATGTGTATGGGTAATTTTTTTCCAAAAAACCTTATTTCTAATGAGAATAGTTCTGGTCACTGGTTTGTTTTTCCCTTCCATTCAACCAGAAAAGGGGCCATTTAGGAGTTAGTATGGGATCTAACTTTAGGGTCAAAAACCCTAAGTCTGAGCTAGACACTTTGACTATCCCCACAGAAAAGAAAGAGAGAAGCAGGCTTTGAAATGTGGATAAGTTTAAACTAGGTCAAATAACTTGCCTTCTGGACCTGCTTATTACTCTTTTTTACGACTTTTGTGTGGAGGAATGGAAACTAGATTGGACATCAGGTGGCTAAAATTTAAAATAAATGAATCCCACTCTTAGGAAGTATGTGATCTGGTTATTTTTAGCCTATTGATAAAAAAAACCATGTATGAATCTATATCTTCCACTCATGATGAATGACACAACACCTTGGTTTGCAAAGAAGAGCAGAACAGAGACATAAATTAGTTGGCTGAGGCTCAACTCAGTTTAACTGAGAATGTGATGACAAGTTGGGAAAGCAGCCAGAGGAGACAGAGGAAGTAATCTTAGCTCCTCTGTAGGAAAAAATATATCCACCATTAGTTAACAGTATCCACAGGTAAGATGTGATTGTAAACTCCCATGTGCTATTTGACAATTATGTCACAGCAGAAATCCAGAGAGCCTTGCATTACTAGTGTCTGGCTAAAGAGCTGTGACCTTCCTTGTGGATACAGACATTGGCAGTGGTACCCAAGTTCTAGCCTCTTAAAACATTAATTTATTGCTAAACATTTGACATTTGTAAAGGCATGCTAATAGGGATTCTGGCAGTCTGATTATGGGGAGAGCAAGTTGATGGGAACATAGTTCTTCTCGGGTCTGTACAGTCTTCCTGCAAATAATAGTTGAGGAATAGCCCAGTTCTTGTTCTTTGCCATTGTTGCTGTAGTTGGTATTTCTTTACACCACTGACTGAAACGATATCAGTACTTGTAAATTTGGTACCTCTGGTCTGAAATCGACAAAATTTGGTCCTCAGCTTGATAAAAAGCTCTTTTCATTACCCTTGAGTATCAGCAGGTGATAAAGAGATGGGTAATTTTTTGGAGCAGTTAACTTCCTGGATAATCTAGTTTGTCACCATCTAGATTTAATTATTTTTAATTCATAATTAGTTATGTAAGGGTAGTTCTTTGATTCTGTGTTAAATTATATAATCGAGTGTATCTGTTGTTCTAGATGCATATGAGGAACAGGGGTTTTTTATGGCAATTTAAATCACAATTTAAACCTAGATAATGTTTATTCTGAGTCTAAATAGAGTGCATAACCTGTGTTCCTCATTGTAGATAGGAACCATTCTCAGAAGAAAAGTGGAAACTTCCATCTACTCTCAACTATTACTATCAGATTCCTGGCAAAAGATTCTACATCCATGTAGGAGCTACAAACTTCTGCTGGCACAATTTCACAGGCACCATGCTGAATGTTTTTACACAGATCTCACAAAAGTCGAGAAAACTTGCCTGAATGGTGATCAATGAATGCTGCCTGGCAGGCAGTAGCTGCATGCATGATCTATGCATTTACAGGCAGGATGAAACTGGGATGTTTGCCACAGGAAACCTCTGCGGTGAGAGCCAGGAATTCTGCCAGCAAAACACTAACGCATAAAGGTAACTGTTGACATTGGAGAAGGGTAGCAGTTTTCATGTGAAGGTGGTGGAAAACGGCAAAATACAGTTTTTACTGCTTTATCATTATCTTTCTGTCCCAGGAGAGGAAAGCAGTTCAGATGCAGCAGGTTACCAGCTCCATCCTCTCTTCTGCTCTTCTGCCTTTTTTCAGAATACCCTCGAGACTAAAAAAAGTTTGAAGAAATGAAAGGAAGGTAGAGATGGAAAGGGGTGTTCTATAATGGTGTTTGGAATACTGTTCATTACCATAATACAGGAAGCATAATAGAGATCAGGAACAGTATGAGGCTTCATTATCTCTGGGAATGCTGATACTGGACTGTGGGGGGCTTTGTTAAGTTATTTTCAAAAGATCTTTCTTTAGGTCCACAGATATTAAGCACTCTCAAATTTAAACAGCTGGTAATGTGAAAAGTTTGGCAACATCATCTGAATTGTATATGAAGAATTGCCCCTGGTTAGCAGCAGTAAAATGTTAATTTAGTCTTTGATAGAACATATTAGCATGATAACTCAGAAAAGACTTTTCGTATGCTAATTCTGAAATAAAAAATATGTTCTGAATAGTGTCTGAATCAATATGAACACCATTGCATGCCTGAAATGACAAAGCTGATCAAAACTGCCAGAATTCTGTGGCATATATATTAAGAGCATTAGAGGCTATTTGTTTTTTAAGAATTTTGCTAGCCATTATTTCAGTAAATATTGCTTCACGTTATTGTTTGAGAAATTAAATTACTCCTTTACAGTTTGGATGATTCACTGGACTTGCAAGGAGCAAAAACATCTTGACTGGAGTGTGCAGAAGATTCCCATGCAGAAATGTGTCAGGCATCCCATTTTGGCATGCTCCCTGTTTTTTTTACAGTACATTTTCTTATTATTACTCTACCTTAGGTAGCAAATCATGCCTTATGGTTTCCAGAAAGCACATGGAAAATCAATGTCTGCCTTGAAAAACCTGGTAGCAGTAATTAGAGGAAGAACAGTGAGGCACAGTAGAAAGATGGTGATAAAAATTAAAGCACTATCAGAGGTGAAATACTTTAAATTTAATTTCTTAATATTAGAGACAATGTAAGGTGCTTTTTCAGATATTTCTAAGACTGTAGATTGCTCAAGATTAAGCCTAGGTTTTCCAATATATTATACGGGCTTATAGAGAGATATGCAAAGACATGGAGTTCTTAAGGCTTGGTACAGAGAAAATTCTGCTTTAAGCCAGCACTTAGAACACACTTGTTACATCACAGTCTTGCTTTAAAAACAGGGATTCGGCATGTGCTCTCCTGAATAAATTCTTGGGATATTGCTTTAGGTAGCATAATCATGATTGTACCAATTCAAAAGCCCTAACACTCCCACTCAAGTTTTCCAAAAAACTATGCCACACTGCATACTTACCATGTTATGATGATTTCTTGTAACTTACTTGGAAGAATGCGTGATAACCTTATTAATAACAAGCTAACACATTTGTATGCAATTAATTCTATGCTGTATAATTACTGTATAGAATCTAAAAGTATAACAGTATAAAGTACGGTAATATAATTACATAGCAACTTATTCAAGCCCCAAGTCAGCAGAAAGTCTGTCATTAATATCAGTGATCAAGCGGAAGGTAAATGAGAATATTTCTGTATTCTCATGGTGTGCTGCTCTCAGGAGAGAGAATGGTTTCAATTAATCTGCCAGGTCAGACCAGCAATTAAAACACATACGTCTCACCTCCCCTGCTCTGAAGAAAGGGGTCTCTCTGACTGAATGGGCATTTAGGTAGTCCATAAAAATGAAGCTGATCAGTGCTGTGCAGCTTAAAAAAAATCGTCTGTGCTAGGAACAGGCACTCCATGCAGAGATGGATTCAGATGCCCTTAGCTGGAAGTTTGGGTTAGGAGTGCCCACTCAAGAATCTAGTGAGTGATTGATTACTGATATTAAGTAGTAGAATTGATCCATGAGGAAACCTTTATCTTCTTTAATTTTGTAGTTATACCCAAAATTAAAGTGTTTCAGAAAAGTGTGTTTGGCCCCCTCTTTTTTCATTTTTCCCTTTCCTGAAAAGGGTAAACAATTCCACTCAGCAAGAAAATCTTGCTTATCTGTACTGTAAGTCACCTTTCTCACAAGCAGTAGAAGCAAGGATTCATCAGTACGTCAGTTTGAAGCTGTCTTACTCCTGAAGAAATTTCTGGGACTCTGGATGCTATTGCAAGCAGGAAGAATATCAACAACATTTGAGGTGGTGAGCTTTGTTTTCCAAGCATATGTTCTTGCTTTGCTTCTTGGGGCAAGAAAAACAGATATATCTCTCTAGTAAAAGGAAGGATTCCTTCTCTTTTCCCAGTGGGCAGGAAATGGATGAGGAAGGCTCCTGCTCCTTGAAAAAAATCCAATCCCTTGATTACTACTGCTATCTGGTGCCAGAAGAAGGGAGAGACAGACAGGTCTTGTACAGGTACAACTTTTCCTTCTTCTATATTTTACCCTTTTTTCATCCTACCTGGTGATTCTACAGATGGCAAATCATAGAATGATTTGGTTTGGAAGGAATCCTAATGATCGTCCAGTTCCAACCCCCCTGTCATTGGCATGGACACCTTCCACTAGACCAGGTTGCTCAAAACCCTATCTAACCTCCCCTTGAACACTTCCAGAGAAGGGGCAGCCACAGCTTCTCTGGGCAATCTGTGCCAGTGCCTCACCATCCTCAAGGGAAGAATTTCTTCCTAATTCAGTGATGTTTGTTTCCCAGGGTTCTGTACTAGGACCACTCCTGTATATCAATTTTATTGATGATCTGGAGGAGAGGATCCAATGCACCCTCTGTCATCTTGAAGGGGATAGCAGGTTGGACGTATGTGAATCTGCCAGAGGGCAGGAAGCCTCTACAGAGGGAACTGATCAGGCCTAGGGATTGGGCTGTCCCAAGTGGTTCCTGAGCACACACTCCCCAGGTGCTTAGGATTAATGGAACCCTTTTCTCTTGAAGTGCCAGCACCACCACCACTGGAACTTCAAGCAGATGTGGTAGCACTTGCAGGGACAGATGTGGCATTTTCACCAGGCATGGAGTTTCCCCAGCAACCATCCTGCCTCCTGGCCTTGCTCCCTGCCTGTCAGCACCTTCTGCTGGTGCCTGGGTTCTTCCACGGAATTCCTACCTGAAACAGCAGAGAGGGTTCTACATTCCAGTCCCATGGAGCTGCTGCTGCTGTTTGATTCCATGGGGCCTATGGTTGTCACTTCTCCAGGGATGAATGAGGACAACATCATGGATCTACTGCTTTCCTGGGAGCTGCTTCTTATTTGCATTGTGCCCTTGTTGTTGTCCTCTTCCCTAGCCTTGTACATGCCTGCCCTCCAAGGCACTGGGGATACACTCTGGTCCCCAACAGTTCAGAGTCAACCTACACCTCAGTCAGGATCATGCTGCAGCCCCTCACTCCCCCTCATCACTGGACAAGCTCTTGGTGGGGTAGGGGGCAGGAGGTGCCTTTTTATGACTTTCTTTTCTGGCTGACATACCTGTAGAAGCCCTTATTGTTATCCTTTGTGTCCCTTGCCAAATTCTGCTTCAGCTTCACCTAGGCCTGCCTTCCTTACCTCATCCCAACACATCCAGACTGTGTCCCTATACTTTTCCCAGGATACTTTTCCTTGCTTCCGTTGTCCGTGCATTTGCTTCCTGCCCTTTAGTTTGACTAGCAGTTCATGACTCAGGCATGCTAATCTCTTGCCTTCCTTGCCCAGTTTTTTGAGTGTGACAAAGGTGAAGGGCATGAGAAGGAAAATAAGAAATTAGGAAGGAAGTGACAAAATAAGCAGAAAAGTGATCAGAATTTGGGTTCTAGGAAGACAAAAAAGACCTTTTCTCTTTCTAGGAGAGTAAAGGGAGAAATAAATAGAGAATCAAGGAAGGGAGCTGGAAATTAAGCACAAACCTAGGGGGGAAGGACTAAGGAAATGTAGGGAAAATAAGACAGCAAAGGAAAATAAAAGTACAAGATAGGAAGGAAAAGAATCATTCCATCAAAATTTATCACTTTCTTAGACCTGGGAGAGGGACAAACAGTACAGTGTAGCAATATATGGAAGAGATGAAACATGAAGAGAAGAATATTATAAAAGAAGTGAGAGCTAAAGTAGAAACTGTGAAACTGTTCCTTTTGTAGAATAAAATTGCCAGGGGAGGCAAATAATTATATCTTTCAGTACCTTTAGTCATGCATTAAAAACACTTCATTTTTCTTTTAGAGATATGGCACTTTTTTTAATTACATTCAAAGGTATCCCACTGATAGACTAATATTGTAATTCTTCTTGGCATGATTTTAGTTCTCAAAACCCCCCACTGAACAGCTACTAGCACTTTTTTTTTTTTTTTTTTTTTTTTTCTTTTTTCTTTTCTAATTCTCTTTAGTTTTCAGTAATGGTGTGATAAATTGTTATTCAGAAAAGCCACCTGGCCCAGCTGATTCAGCCTTGACATAGGAAAACTCCTTTTAGGTTTAGGATGTAGATTGTAGTGTCAATTTATTTTTTTATTTAGTGTGTCTCCTGGATTGTCAATGTTGATTCCATTAGCAAAAGTTGTAGCAGCATCAAAACTCTCTTTCCTCCTCTTCCCTGCTTCTACTTCCTTTCATATGTCATTTCTTGCACTGTATGAATTTGAGCTGTTAATAAATACATGTTGAGTAAAGCTTCTTCCCCTATCCTACTCACAGAGAAGTTCTTGGTCCATTTTACAAACTGTAAGTGACTGAAAAACTTGAGGTATCTCTGTTTAGGTCTGAGTTTAGAGTTCTTACAAGGACCATGTTGTCCTCTCAGTACCAAGGCATCGTGTGGGAGTAGAGGCAAGGATGGGGGGGAGCCAGGGTAGATCTTGCACCATGGAGATCATAGAATCAGATGGGTTGGAAAGGACCTCTGAGATCATCAAGTCCAACCCTAGATCCACTACCACCACAGCTACTAGACTATGGCACTAAGGGCCACATCCAGTCTCTTCTTAAACACCTCCAGGGACAGAGAATCCACCATCTCCTTGGGCAGCCCATTCCAATGCCTCATTACTTTCTTGTAAAGAATTTCTTCCTAATATCCAGCCTAAACCTCTCCTGGCAGAGCTTGAGACCATACTCTCTTGTTTCACTGATAGTTGCCTGGGAGAAGAGACCAACCCTCACCTGGCTACAACCTCCTCTCAGGTAGCTGTAGAGAGTGATGAGGTCTCCCTGAGCCTTCTCTTCTCCATGTTAAACAACCCCAGCTCACTCAGCCCCTCCTCACAGGGCTTGTGTTCAAGTCCCTTCACCAGCCTCATTGTTCTTCTCTGGACCTACTCCAATACCTCTCTCCAGATCTGGGCCTGGGAGAGGCTGCTGCATGGAAGCAGCTCAAGGTGATGGCAGGACAAGGCCTCCTTTTACACTCTGGAGCAGCAAATTCCATTTAGGGCTCCGAGTGAAGATTGCTTCTCCCTATGCTCCCTGTTCTCACCCTTCAGACTGACAGGACATGTTGAGCACCAGATGCTTCTGGAGGCAGGCAAGCAGGATCTGAGATGGACCGTCATTCATGGATGCTGTCCCATAGGTTATGGCCATGGTGGGCAGAGCTGGGGACTGTAACAGTGCCCATCAACTGTCCCTGACATGGAAAGCAAGGAACCAGGCCAGGGACTATCCAGGGGCTCCTGTCAGGAGCTAAAGCAGATGGAGACCAGGGACAGTGCTGCAATATATATCCAGGGTGCTCATCCAGGAGATGGGCTGCATGTACTGAATCCATGTTCATCCAGGAGATATGACTGGAGACAGGCAGTGCTGTGGCGTCACTGGGATAGGCACCATTCACACCAAGGGTTTGAAATGGAGTCTTGGCCCATGGACAGGATGGGGGAAGCACAAGCAGCTGGACAGGGACAGCCAGGCCTGTATGTGCCCAGGTCTGGGACCTGCCTGATAATTTGCTTTAGCTTTACTGAAATAAAAGCAGATTGGTCTTGACATTCTGTAAATTAAGAGAAGTGATGATAATGCCCTCTTATTTCAATTTCTGTGACACACAATTTAATTTCCTTTCTGAGTGATCTGACTGCTAGAAGTCTGCCTAGATTCTTACATACAGAAGATCCTATATGGAAGACAGAAGATCATCTTCTTTTGTTCACAGCTTTGTTTACCAGGCTTGTGGTTCATGCAAATTATATTTTCATTCATTTGAGGACTGTATTTACTTTTTCACCTTTAAACTGACTTTTTGGTTTGAGGTTTTTTTCTATCTGTGACCGAAAAGGTGTTCATTAATGCAAAATGGATGAATATAAAGTGAATTAGGCTCATTTATGTAATTTATAAGCTTAGGCTTAGGAGAATTTCTGCTCCTTTGCATAAACGTTCAGCCTTTTTGGTCTTATTGATCCACCAAGTAAGAAGGAACCAGTCATCCTACGTTTTTAGAAGCTGGATGCTGGTTCTGAAGACTACCTTTTTTTTTTTTTTTTCCCCCTTGATCCTTTCTTACAAGGTGATCCTTCTTTCATCATTCTATTGGGAATTTTGTAGAGTTGAGTTCCTCTTTTAGCAGCTGGAAAAAAATACAACACCATGTCTTTTGCCAAACACCATATTTTGCCAAACATCATTTTTGCTAAAGTATTCAAATAGGTAGAAAGTTTGCATTTCGTGTGCCCCATATTTTGTCATACATGGTCTCTATTCATGCTGTATGGACTTTCTCAGGAGGATTTCGCCTCCCCTGCGTCCTCCATATGGCTGACTCTATCATGAATTGTTGACTTCTAGGAAAGATGAAGGGAAAAGAAGGCTTGAAAAGAAGGGAAGAGGAAGACAAAACCCTTGTAAACAGGTGTCTTCTTACAGAGATAAATGTATTGATAAAGAGCATTAGAAAGTTATGATGTATAGAATGCATAATTCTGGTCTCTAGTTCTCTGGATACTCATCCTAGACTTGTTTCTGTCCTGGGAAAGAAAGAGTTAAATGGCTAAACCAACATGTTGTTCTGCATTTCTCGTTGCCTAAACTTCATTTCAAGCATCTGCTCCTGGCATTCACTTAGTTCCAGACTCTATTATGCTGATAGCTGTTTGTCAAAGCACAAAGAGAGGGAGTATAAAACACAGTTAAAAAAATAAAACAGGGAAAATTATAAATAAACATATCATACATAAAATTGGAACATCAAGATATTCCTTGTAGAGGGGCAGGGGGAGGTTAGGGAAATAGAAGTAATTCTAATTTTCACTAGAGCTGTAAATTAGTTATGCACATAAATATATTTATTAAACAAGGCCTTTTTCCCCACTTTATTTTTGACATTTTAATCCTATTCTCTCATCAGTTATTGTTTTAAAAATAAAAATTCATTGATGATGTGTAATTACACTGTAAAGATGTACATTCTGCTTTACAAAAAGGCTATTTTTGGCCCAGTTACTCAAATATGTATAAAATAATTGTCTGATTGGCACTTTGGGTCCTCTTTCTCTGAAACAGTGGCTTATTTGAGATTAATTATAGATTAAAAAAATATTACCCCACAGTTCTGACTGTTGACAAGGGACTTCTCTAAAGTGACTGTGTGAAGTATATGGATGAATTAATGGAATGATTTTATCTGACTTCCTAATACATTCCTTCAATTCAGTGTCACCATTTCTTTTCTTTTTTCCTTTTCCACAGTAAATGGAGGCCTCTTAGTACAGAGGAGTACTGCCTGTTGCATTGATAAGGGATGGGACAAGGGAAATGTGTTTTGGTGAATCAGTGCAGAAATATATATTTCCTTTGAATGCACCTTTCGTATCCTATTGACAGAGAAGAGAGGGACTGTAGCCATTCCCATTATCTTTTAAAAAATTGAGGTATTTTAAAAAATATCTGTGATGACTTTACTCAGCATGTTTTATTTTGCATAACTTCTCTGATAACCTGTTCTTACTTTAGAGACCATCAGAAAACAGAGGAATCATGCAGTGACAAATCTATAGGGGATCCAAATGTGCTGTCTGATTCTTAAAACCAGTTTTGCTGAGCTGGATCTGGCCATGATGAAACAGCTGATGTTATTGGGTTTGAACATCCCAAATGATCCTTACTCTTGGGTAACAGCTTTTGGCAGATGTTGACGAAATTGTTTGTGAATTGCGGGTGTGAAGCCCTTCTGAAAAACATAGTGTGTTGTTTAAATATTATTATATTTTGAAAGTTTCTCCTTATGTCTATTCTGAGTTTTAGATTAGACCCTCAGCTTGTTTCCTGACCCCATACCTATAGGCAATGGCACATTTCTGTTCTACTTGAAACAACCTTTTGTATATCATCTCTTTCCCAGTATTCTTTCCTTCTTTTTCTTTTCTTTCCTTTTTTTTAAAAAAATTTATTATATTTATTTTATTTACAGGTTTGCCTATTTGGTTGGTTGTTTTTTTTTTAAATTTCCCACACAAACCTCATTTTCTAAGACTCTTACTCTTGCATCTTACTTTTTTCTCTAATTATTCTAGACATGATCTTTCATAAAAAGCTTTTGCAGTGTTGAGTGAAAAGGTGTAATTCCTTGCCTTTTGTTGTGTGCACAAAACTCACTCTAAAGAATGCCTCTTAAAATGTCATTTGTCTTTCAGCAACACATATTTTTGTGATGTATGCATTCATACTGCAATTGTCAGAATTTTTTCTACACTGCAGTTTTCAAGATAATTGTTGCCCTGCATAAATTTTTAAAGAAGATTTTTCCTACTTAGATATAGTTCTTTATTCTTGTAATTATGTAAATTATGTAATTTATTGTATTTATAATTTCTTCAGTTTACACACATAATTTGGATTCTTATCCCACAGCCAAAATCTTTGGCTTGGTGCCATGCCCAGTTTTAAGATATCTACTTTTCTATTCCTTTGTTTATATCCCTGTCATAAATAGTAATTGGATAATAAATATATGATAGGTGAGGTAAGCTCAAATGCTCTCTTTACTTCGAAACTAAACTCAATTACTGTTCTTCAAGCTGGTTTTGGTTTTGATGTTTTGGGTTTTTTTTCCCTAATTATGCTTATAGGACTACTAGAACTATTATCAAACTAGATCATAAACATTGCTAAAGTCAAAATAGATTACATCTACTTTTCCCTATGTCTTCTTGGAAATTTGTCCTATTAGGAGGAAAAAGGACTGTTTTGAATTAAGTCTGGTAATGACTAACAAATGTTGGCTGTTCATTATTAGTTCATTGTTCTTGAGGTTCTTGCAAACTGATTGATAACAAAGTGCCTATGATTTTTCCAGACATCAGTGTTACATATTCTGTTGGATTTATGCCTTCTTTAATCTTTTTTCTCCCTACTGCCTCCCTTTCCCCCAAACGGATACTAGTTTTCCTTTTTTCAGTCCGCTGAGTCCTCATGAGTCATCCAAGAACACCGCCTAAACCAACTGTCTTAAGTGATTCTCATCAGGGAATGATAACTTCAAAAAAATCTGATTTACCTTAGTATCACTGACCAGGTTTTTTTACCCAAATATTACCTGTTTTATTCATCCCTTGTTATTGATACTAACCATGTTAAATGACTGATCTGAACTAATCTCTTAATATAGAATAAAACAACCAAACTGAAGCAAGATGACTTCAGTTTTCTCTGTCACTTGCAAGAGCTCTCTTTCTCCCTCTAATTAACAAACCCTTCTTTTTCTTATCCTGTTATTACATTTAATGCATTTCAGAACATTTCCTGATTGCTTTTTATGTTTTCTTCCAGCTGTATATCATTTTCTGCCTATCCCTCCATCATGTGCTATTCTTCTATGTGGTTTTTTTGGCAATTGTTTCCATTGTGTATGACTTCTCTCCCCCCTGCCTCCACTTCAGTCACTGAAGGGTTGCTGCTGAAGTTGATGTCTTACCAGGTCCATCAGACATTTTCTTTACTGGGTTGCCATCAGACTTTGAAAACTTATTATAATCAACTACTCTATTGCACTATACTAAATGTACAAAATCTATTATTAAAACAAATGATTGCATGAACTAAGTAATTCCCCAAGCTGTACCAGAAAATTATTTTAAATGGTCATTCAGAGTTGTATATAAAAACACACAGTAAACCATGATATGTTAGACATGTAAAAGCATAGATTCCATAAAATAAAGTAGCGCCTTTACCATCAGGAGACAGCGGTTGATATTGGTTTGTATGAAACGAAGTAGCCTTGTTCATGGTTCAAGCCTTGTAATGTGGATACTCAAAGTAATAAAAAGGGTGAAGAAATAGTTAAAGGAATACAGAAATGTACACTAAAACCAGTATCTAAACATCACCTTTGCCAAAGATTGTGAGACAGGGCACTGACTCAGGTGGTCCTATGGGGCAATTTAATTTATGTTTCCCCAAAGAGTCTTTGAAATCTCAGTGGGTTGTATCTCAATAAGCAGATCCCTCACCTTTGACTGGTAAGCAAATCCTTTTTTTTAATTTCATGGGAGAGTATTGCAATGGAAGAGCAAATGGGTGCTGCACAAAGAAGCAATTGTGATTTTTCGGTACAAATTTAATGCTGAAATATGGTGGAAAAGTTTATATTTGTGAGATTTTAAATAGACAAAATAAGGAATGCCTTAGGCCTTGATGGAAAGAAACTCACATTATAAGTAAACAAACCCCAAGCTATGATTTAAAGGAAGATAAAGAAAGAAGATTCTACTTTCAGATCAGAAAAGAGAGACTAAATCATATGTGGTTTAATTTATAATATAATATTGTCATATTTGATCATCACTTGACACTTGAGAGTGTAAAGGGAAAGTGTGTGGAAAGTTTAGTTGACTGATAGTTTTTCAGTGCAAAAAAAAAAAAAAAATTTTGGCATATTGAATTCTGTTTATACACACCCTATATGCCTCAGTTCTCTATTTTCAGTTCAATAAGTAACTTATAGCTCATGTCACTCAAATACAAATGAGTTCCACTATGGTATAAGTCCTTTATGGCACAGCACAATGTCTTGTGTGGGAGCAGCATTGCTGATACTAGCAGTTATGCAGTAAAAATACTGAAATATGGCTATGTGTGTTAGATGAACCATTTTCTTCCAAAGGAGGATGCAGTCATTGAAGTGGCTGAAGGACTCAAGACATAGTGGGTTTTGATTGATTGTTTTGGTTTCTTGGCTTACCTGTTGCCAACCAAGACTGAGAAGAGAACAATGAATTACAGAATATCCACTCTTATTTTTTAAAATCTTAAAAAAAAAAAAAGGTCAGGCTGTTTGCCAGTCTAAAAATGGCTTACCCTACCTCGTTCCACAATGCAACCCAAGGTCCTGAATAAATACAACAGTTAGTGATCCTTATTCAAATGCTAAAAAAGCCAAGAAACAGATGAATGAGAAAGACTCTCAGACAGAAAGAATGAGTTGCAATCTGACCATAATGGAAAGAGTTGGTGAAAAATTTGGGTCTGTCTTCTGGTGCTGCTGTTCCTGAGCAGAACTGGATGCCATACCATGTAGGACCACCAGAGGTTTTTATTTTCTATACTGGAAAATTCTCATGATTTTGCTGATAACTCAGTTTGAGTTACTATGGACTCTCAGCTGTTTCAGAGGCCCAAGGGTACCACTCCACTCTCTGTAGCTGGTCAGTGACTGCCTTCATCACATGGTAGTTCTCATTTTGTATTGCAGCAACTCATTTTCCCCTGTTGTCTCACTTTCCTCACTCAGTGGCCAGCCAAAGCAAGATCTGCAGTTCTGCCAAAGCAGAAGTAACAAGACTTGTTTTTAGAACTGACAGAAGAATTACACCAACTCTGCAGCATCTTTGCTTGTAACCATTTCCAGCAGAGAGACTGATAAACATGGAGGAACAGAGCATGGGTGTTACATGAGGGGTTAGCAGAAATTAAAAGATGCCAAAAAGGAAATAAATCAGTAAAAGAAGATTTTGCTTGAAATATGAAAACTTAACTGGTAACTGTCACTCCACAATGCTCTGTAGAAACATTTCGACACTGATGTAGAGCAGACTGGTACAGTATAGGACATCTTTTGTGAGAGAAGATAATATGCCCGTAGCATACCAACCAGGTGTCATGTCAAATGCCAACTGTTTTTGATACTTCAGCCACTGAAAAAGTCTCTGAGGATAAACATAGCTTTTTCACCTAGTCCCTCTTTCCTGAATGGATTGGTGAACATTTTCAATTAGGAGGAAAAAAGCCCCAGAAAATATCTTTTTTAATACTTTATTTTATTTTGTTTAAAATGGTGAGTCACTGTTAACAGCAGTCATTCTTCAAGCAAACATACAAAGGAAAGCATTTTTCAAATGCCTAAAGAGATGTAACCAGAAGTGGGGCTGTGAGCATGACTGAAGAGTAGCTCCACCCTGAGTAGGAGTTTTTGGACTCTTACCCCAACCAACCATCCTTTTATACTAAGTATTTTTAGGATGTGTGACAAGAAGCTGGTCACTAAACATGGAAAGGAGCACAGACAAACAATGGCAAGTAGGAGAATCCAAATAACCCAGCCAGAGACAGGAATCACTGACCCAGTCTGCTAGGGCATCCCAGGAGGACATCGCCTTGTGGGTAGAAGTGACACCTACCACCATAAATATTTTGGGAGAGGCTTTCCTGAGGTCACCTCAGACTGAGGGATCACTGCTGGGGGCTATGATCTCACTATGGGATAACAGAAAAGAGCATTTGGGAATTAGTCTCCGCAGGAACAAGCATGGCAAAATAAAGGAGAAAAAGGAATCAGTTGTGAAAACAGGTGCCTGGTCAGTGCCCTTGTCTGACTCTCCAGATTGTCTTTGCTTCTTGTGACATTTCCTTCCTAACTCTTTTCTTGGGTGGGGCGCTCTCTACCTGAGTTCACACGTGTGTGTGTGGGAAGGGGGTGCAGGCACTGGAGAGGCGACCACAGGCCAAAGGAGTCAGTGTGTGTGCAGTGGGTGAGGGGGTGCGTGTCAGTGTGAGGTCACCAGTGAACACTGAACTGCTTAGGATGGGTGGCTTGGGAGCCAGATGTATGTGTGTGTCTGAGAGCCACATGTATGTGTGTGTCTGGGAGCAGGGTAACTGGAAGAGCTGGGTACTGGGGGTACCAGGAGGACCAGGCCAAGTGTTGGAGAGGCTGTGGAGCCCAGGGGTTGTATGAGACCCCTTTCATACATTTGTGTTTGTGCAAAAGGCACAGGGAGAGCAAGGATCATGGGAGCTACAGGACAGACTGCATGTCTATGGGCAGTTACTGCAGGGATCTGCAGTGGGCATAGTTCTGAGTACCAAGCAACTGAGGTGAGACTGAGATTTTGGGGTCTCACATGTCCCAGTGCCTGCAACAGGGGATACTGGGATCAGGGGCAGCTATTAGGTAGACTGTCTAAACCAACTATCAGAGGGATCTGCACTCTATATGTTTTTAATAAGAAAGAAAAAAAAGTATGTAGCAATACTTCAACTTATAGGCAAATGGATAAAACAGAAAATATAAGCAAGAAAAATCTGTTTGCACTGATAGGAAAAAAAAGTGTCTAAATGCATTCATAAAATATAAAAAAAATATTAAAATTTACAATTTAGGTCAACCTGAGGCAAAAATTTACTATTTAATACCATAGGGGTTTTTTTAATACTTTTTTCCTAATTTTGAAATGAAACTACTCTGTTTAAAAGTAACTGTAAAAAAGTTGGTATATTTTCTTAGAAAAAAAAATGAAAGGCCTTGGATATATGTTATTTTAATTTTGAAATAACAATTTAAAAACCCCTTCTTTTGGTCTTCTGGCAACCCAAATGTTAGAATTTCTTATTTTTGGAAATGATCTTGTTACCATTGAATTTTTTCATTGTTATGTGGTTTTGTATTTTGTTATTATTGATGATTTCCTTATTTGCTTTTAGGTTTTCCCATTAAATTTTAGCCATCTAAAAATTTGCTTCTGCTCCTGCATGTATTCAAAACGGACAAGTCCCAAAGAGGATATTTTAAATCACAGGGATCATATTTTCATACAGAATAAACCAGGACTAACTGGGCTTCCAATTCCCCAAAACATTTTTTACTGTGCAAGGGAAATAAACACAAGATGGCACAAAAAGAGGTGGGAAGCAGTTGTGCTCCACTGCCACAGTTCAATAAGTCGAAACAAGGGTTCAATTTATGGTTTTATTTCAGATAAATTCATAATATTTTGTCAGCCTTTAGTAGCTAAAAGCAGAAGAGACTAATTGGTTGGATCCACAACAGAAGAAATCCAGTCTAATATTTTCTGAGCAGCAGTAATAGTTACTAATAAAATTGATTTTATTGCCCTGTGGTAAATTTGTTGTTTTTCTCATTGCTCACCCAGAGTGAGAAACCAACTCACACCATGCCATGAGGCTTAACTTATACTGGAATGTGTGTCTAAGAAAATGTCTGGAGTGGGGATATTTTTTGTTCTTAAAAAATGTTCAGCTTCAATGTGAAGTGGCACAAAAGACAGATCCTCTTTGCAGATAAAGGTAATGTCTGGTTGAGCACCTAGAAGTCTGGAAAGAATTTCTCCACCCTTGCTTCCTGAAGCTGCTTTACCCTTAAGTGACACCGAAAAGGGGTGAGGGGAAAGTCATGATCCTTTTATAATTTGATGATATGATATTTGCCATAAGAAAGACCTTATTCTGTATAAGTAAATTGTGCCATTTTAATTAAGGTTTCATCAAATGACAGAACTTAAGCTAGAGAAATCTACTGGGGTGTGGTCTTATGCGTGATAGAGGGTGTTTGGTTTACTTGGTTTAAAAGTACAGCTTTTGAATTATGCCTTTTACTTACGTAGCCCAGGTCTTAGACACCTAGAATAGTTCCATTTCCTAAGGAGTTGGATAATGGCATGAAGGAGACTGTCTTTCACCTGTTTGTTCAAGTGGTAGCCAGCTGTGCTTAGACTTGTCTCTTTAAGGACTTTTAACCATTCCACCAAGTATAAATATATTTCATTTGTCTTAAAGTGCCACTGGGGAAAACGCTGCTGGTCTCCTTCTCCTATGAGTCTAAAAAATACTAACCTTCATTCACTGTTTTCTTACTCAGAACAAGTTGAGGAATTGTTGTTGAACACTGCACAAATAGAGTCACCAGAGTGCTGAAATTTCAATATTTGTTGGTTCAGAGGTGAGGGACAAAGACCACACTTCACTTACAGAAACAGGAGAACTCCTGCAGCAGCACAATTGCCAGTGTTCCATCAGAATGGCGACAGGGCATACCATACAGTCAGGTGCTAACAGGTGGAAAGAACTGGCTGTATTTTCAAGAATTGCAATAACATAACTGGAGCAGGCTTTAACAAGCAGAGAGATCTTCCTCAGTCCTAATGTTATTTACTGTGTTGAATATCATAGAAATCTGTAAGTTCAGTTACTCAGTTTAAAAATTCAGATCTTCTGACTAATGTTTCTGGCAGTATTATGATATATAGATATTTTTGGTCTCGCAGGTCTACTCAAAAATCTGTTGTTTTGGGGTTTGGAGGGCTCTGCATGGCTTTCTTAGTAAAGCAGGGGGCCTACACATGAAAAAGGAGAAATAACTGAGTAAGCGATGCTGTTCTTCGCAAGTACTGAGTGAAAAAAATCAAGCTTTTGAAATAGCTATAGAAATACTAAAATTTGAACAAAAACCTAGAAATCTTCCCTGACTATATCCAGATACTTAAAAACTATGTTACAGGAAGAAAGTACTTTCACAGCAGTTTCTTTCTCTTGAGGTGAGGGACAGAAGTTTTCCACTGCCCATGTAATTCCTAACTAACACCAAGCACTCTGTGTCTCTATTATCCTGAATAACGAATAAAAGCAGGGACACAATGTATTTTAGAATTATGTTACTCCCACTAATGCGAGTGTTAGCTACACTGAAGTAATACACTTACAAAGTCAAAGGCAGCTTTGTCCTAGACCAGAGAAAAGCCTAAACAAGTAGCTTCAGAAGGTCTGTTATGTCAAGGGATTGCAAACCAGTTTAGATAGTATTTAATTTATTCACAAAGCAAAAACTTTTCTGTCTTTGGACAAGACTGCACTAGCCACTCATCTTGGCAAACTCAAAAGCAAAAAAGCTAGAAAAATAAAATAATTTCAAAGCTCATGTTTTATATATGCTGTTTGCGAGTTAGATCACACAGAAATAAGATATTGGACTCTTCTTGCTGATAGTAAGGTGGATGCCTACACATCACAACATACTCGAGGACCTGTAGTTTATAACATATTGACTGAATTTCCAAGCAGAATAATGTATCCTAAGCTCAACTCTGTTTACAAACAAACGTTTGCAGGATATCTATAGCACCTAAAATTTTTGTTTTCATCCAGCATACCTGGTACCACTGCATTTATTTCAGCCAGCTTAGTTAAACTAGAACCCCTCTCAGGACCCAGATGAAACTTGAACAAACACTCCCACTCATCCTATTAGGAGATAAGGACAAGCTATGGCTATCCTGGAGTCAGAGCTCTTTTCATATTGCACCATAAAAAAAAGTCACAGTTTAAAGCTATTCATGGAATTGGCCTCCTGTGGATTTCTCTCCTGAATTTTCATGGTGTATAATGTAAGCTCTAGTTAAGTGATGCAGCTTCTGCTGCAGCTCTAGATAGCACACATGTAATGTCCACTACAACAACACAAGGTAGCTACAGTGTCAGCCCTTGCAGGAAATCCATGGAAACTTGTGTTCCACAACATCAGTCAGTGATAGACTGTCCCTCCCTCCTCCTACCACCTATTTCTGTTGGGAACAAACTGTTCAGAAACTGCTGAGACTGTTATAAGAGTAAGTCTTGCAGTTTCACCAGTGATTTACTGCACCATTATTTATATTTTTTATTTAGTGAAAAA
This sequence comes from Pyrocephalus nanus, assembly GCA_038380795.1. Classification (NCBI taxonomy): domain Eukaryota; kingdom Metazoa; phylum Chordata; class Aves; order Passeriformes; family Tyrannidae; genus Pyrocephalus; species Pyrocephalus nanus. The sequence continues at coordinate 50,820,333 of CM076260.1, forward strand.
CAAGCCTATCCAAAAGTCAAAGAATGTGTGTGAAATAAAACACAAGTCAAAAGCAGCGCAATAATATAAAAGCCTTAAGAAAGTACTGAAAAATAAGGTCTAGCTCACCATCCAACACAACCCTTTCACCCTGGTTTCCCAGAAGAGCTGTGTAGAAAAAGGTGTCCTTTGTAGCACGACCTAGAGGTCAACTAATTCAAGGTTTGTGGAAGGATGGGAAAAGTACGTTGTGGAGTTCAGAACCTTTTGGCAGAACACTCTGTCTCAGCCCCTCACAATTATATCAGGGCTCTGTTAATACCTCAGGCAATCTCCACTGCCACACTATTCACGTGAAAGAAAAGAAATAAAAAAAATCTGTGATAAAGGGAGACTTTCAGTAAGCATCGATTAAGTGTTTACAGGTACAAGCAAAATACATTATTTTTTTCTATAGTTAATATTGGTTTAGCACCCTGCTATTGCTTGTTATAAAAATTGATGTTTATTAATTAAATATTTGTGCTTGGAAAATGTATGGATATCCCAAAATAGAGATTTTGTTTATTCTTTATATTATGGTAACACCTAGAGGCCAGAGCTCCACTGTGCAAGGCACTCTACAAACATACACAAGGGACTGGCTCTTGCTTTGAGGAATATATTATAATTGTAAGCAGCAAGTGAGTATTGCAACAAAATTCAGTAGAACAACAGGCAAGATGTCAGTGGACAATATGAAAAATAGTGACTGTAGTGACTCATCTGTTGAACTGTAGTTGGGTTTTGTGAAGCCCTCTGTCAGAGAAGACTTCCCAGGACTGATTTGGAAGAAGCCATTGGACCACAGATTTTGTGAGGAATTACATTGAGCATGTGATATGTTGGGCGCATGCACTAGCATCCCTCACTAGTTTCACTTTCCAAATATTTTGCTAGGATTTTCATTATCTTTTTAGCAGTAACTAATAGAATACATGTTAAAAATGGGCCTGAACTTGATAGTCCCTTACAGAATCACTCAGCATGTGATTTACATATGTCCTGGAGACAGAACTTTGGGGTTTTGGCTTTTTCTTTTGAATGTTACCTAACATATCTGAGAAAAATTTATTGACACCGTCCAATAGCCGTAGAACTGAACTACCACTTTCTTCTACCTCTGTCTACTGAGTTGGTGGCAGAAAAGGCAAACTATTACGGTTTCAAAAGAATCTATAAACTCTTGATGAACACTATTATTAGTGTCTGTTTAACAAACTTCCCAGGAAATGTCCTCCTACTCTCAGCTGGAGAATATTATCTAACCTGACAGTAATTTAAGGCATGGAGTCAGGTTTGGGGGCTGAGTGTTAGTATTGGGTTTGGTTCAAGTATTGAGCTGATTGTAAAAAGGGTGCTTATTAGGGTCAGTGAATATCTCTTTCTATTTTTATAAAGCAGCTGTGAGAGCCTCCTTGGAAGTGGGTGATATTTGGCTGGTGAGGTAGCTGTGAAAAAGTTGCAAGTCTTGTGATATTTATCACATGCCAACATTTTGTTCTGGCAGATGTAATGCTGTGGAGCATTATTCTTCTCATTATAAATGGCACTGGACAGCTTTTTAACATCTTCCCCAAAAATTTTCCAAAACTATCTGGTTGTCTGGGAAATATTCAGTGATACACAAAGCTCATGTATGCCAGCTGTTGACCCATCTGTTATGCCTGGCACATGTTGTTCTCTTTTCATGGACTGGCATGGGATGGAAACTGCAGCCCATAGTTTGGGAAGACAGTCAGATCTATGTCATGAACAGCTCTGCAATAGCACTGGCTTGCCATGTATCACCTGTAAGTCCCATCTCACTTTGCTGCTTGCAATGAAATGGTTAAAGAACAGAAAAGTTAAGCACTAAATTTTATAACATGAAGACAAAGTCACACACATAAAATAGATGGCAGAGAGCTTTGCACTGTGTGTTCAGCTCCTCTTTTGTCCAGTAATGTTGTCTAATTTCATTATTTTTCCACTCATCCCTTATCTCCTCTAAATTAAATTTTTCTATTTATATAGTTACATTTCCACTACAGACAGTTGGAGAAACCTTCCTCCTAAATCCTCACAAACTGTTTTCAATAGTCAAGTTCCTATGAAACATACAATCACAAATCTTGAGAAATCAGCTGATTCCTAGTAGCCATTGTCAGAGGTATCTTTCTAGCCTCACTACTTAAGACTTAGCCTGTCTCTAGCAGCATGTTTTTCTGATTGTTTATTTTTAAACATTTCTTCTATGTATAAAGTGGAAAAAAACTGCCAGATGAACAGATGAGACTTTAATGCAATTGTGTTAATTTGATAAGAGAAAGAGCATGAATAACGCAAGTTACATTTTTTTATCACAGATAATTGAAGGTTGATGACCAAATATATGCTTCTGGCATCAAACTTGGTGAGGTCTAGAGAAGACCAATACAACAGTACATACTGAATTTCAGGCAAATTTCAGCAAAACAGTGGTGCACTCTGTGAAAACAGCTAGAGATATGATAATCTTCAATTGCATTTTGCTGCTAGTGGAAAGTTAATTTTTTTTTCTGCCATTGGTTTTCCTATGAATACAAAAACAATGTCAGCAGATATTTGACAACAAAAGTTTGGGTTCTGGATGTCATTATTCTCACTTCTCTGTTATTTCATAGCCTTCCCTTCCAGCATAACAGACAGAGGCAATGAGGAGGACAGCAAGGCTATCCCGCTGACCCTTGGTGAGAGCAGCAGCCTCCTTCACCCACATACTTTTCTGTATTCACTCATGTGAGTCCATGTTGCTTGCAGATTAACATCCAGACTAGCTCCAAGACTGAATTCTGTCCTTCAGGTAGATTTATGAATGCAAACAAGCACCTTTTCATATTGTATTCCATAGTGCAAAGCCTCTATGTTTAGCCTAGCAAAACTGCATCACAAATTCTGTAGACCTAATAGTGCTGTTTTTTGATTTCTTGTCCTGGTCTCTTTTCAATCTCATGCACTGCAAAACAGATTTCATTGTCCAAATCTCACTTTTTTTTTTTTTTTTCCCCCAAGTATTAGCTTATGCGTAGTGTTTTGTGTTCATTTAGGACACAGAGGCAGGTCCTTCAGAAGCTATAGTAGCTTTCTCTATGAGAGACTGGGAAAAAAAAGTCAGCTTTGAAGACAATAGATCTGATTCCTTCTTCCTGTTACAGTACTGGTGAAACAGTGGGGAATCAGGCTCAGAAAATGTTATCTCATGGTGCTTTTTGTTCTCCCACACTTGAGAACCAAAGGACCAGGGAATAGAATAGACTGACCTGGCTATTTTTGTGAATAGGTCAGCACAGGGTATCACCAAGCTATCACTGAGGGACTAAGGGAGGCAATTTAATCAAATGTGGGCAAAAAAGCCACACTTGGTGTTTCAATTATTGCTACACAACCCAGTGTCTTGAGTACAAAAAATGTGCACAAATGATTTGGATCTAGAGACTTTTATGTTCCTGCAGTGATGGTTTAAGCAGGCACCCTCATCTCACAGGCTTATTCACATTTCTGCTGTGATTTGTTCACAGACTTACTTGCCTAGTGCTGATGTCTTCCTAATATAACTGTGAGTACTGTTCAAATCCTGACTGCAAAGGGACCAATGTATTATTTGCACTGGCTGATAACTCACATGCAAAAATACACTTTTATCATTCAAGTGGAGCCATTTGCAGTGACTACGCAAACCAAAGTGGTACATTTTTCTAAATGGATATAATATTTTTTTTCATTGAAGTATCTATTTCATAGTTCTCATTATTTACGATTACTCTTGTAACCTGCAAAGCTTTTCTCAGTAAATTATAACACTTCTGCAGTTACCAGTCTGTAACCATTTAATTAGGTAGCAATTTACACAGTGTTACCAATAATCTGTAAAATTTTGTTTTGTTTTTTATTCAGCAAATGAAGCCATTTTCTGGTACATAAAGATCCAAGCCAATACTCCTCCCAAACACAGTCATTCAATATTTAAAACATGTCTTGCTGTTGTTAAATCAAAAATGCTTTGCTTTTGACTTGTTCATAAATATGGAGCATTGTCAAAATTTAGCAGTCCTGGAAAAAACTCGAATTATGCATTGGCAAAAGCACAAGTTTTCATCCCCATGGTGAATAAACCCAGGTGGTCAGGAAACTGATGAAACACACGAACTTCTCATTCCCCGTGGAGAGAAGACACAGAGACACAGCAAGATCCTCTGTGCCAGGGCCTCTGAGGTTTTGCTGCTTGTTGAGACTTCAGATTGTGGGTTGTTATTTGTCATGACACAACAAGTAAATAAATACTTTGGCACAAATCCTAGAGCCTGTCAGCACTGCCCCTGCTGCAACCTCCTGTTGAAAATAGAGAGCTCTATTTATCATTTTGCACATAAAGCCTGTTCAGAGGAAATGACCTAGGATATGTTTGATTTCCTTCTTTGGCTTCTTGATGATGTCACCTAGATAAACCCTATATTCAGAGACCCTCACTGAGAGTATTAGGACAAAGTAGCTGTAAGGAATGTTAGTTATCAAAGTAATTTAATTTATAATGATATGCTTCATAGTTGGTCTGTGCAAAGTCACCTTAAGCAAAAGGCTTCTATCTGTATTATTTCTTCTAAATGCCAAAGTATGGAACAGCTACAGCAGCTGTTTAATGAAACATTTCACAGTCATGAGGATTTTCACTCCAGATAGGAGCACCAGTGCTGAGTCTTTTTATCCCTTCATTGCTGTACATATACATAAACATTTTTGCTGAAAAGTGGTAAAACACTACTGTTTTGTCAGTCTGTTTTGCCCCAGGAACAAGGATGGATTGAAGGAACACAGACATCAACTTTAAAGAACAACTGTATAAGTTTACTATAGTGCAAAACAGCAGAGAATTACAAACGATGCAGAGACTTATGAAAGGATACACTTAGCAATACATCTAATCATTACTGCAAAAGTGGCTATAGTGAATAAGAGAGAGATACATCACCAGCAACTCTATAATATACTACCATCATCCAGACATGCATCAGCTGGGGAGGCCTCAATCACAGCAGAGGTCCTGAAGAACCTCTTCTGATAACTGGGAAATCCTACATAGTGCATCCACTTGTAGGGTGAAGCCTGCATCTTTGCTGTGAGAAGGTCCAGCTTAAATAGTGTTAAACAAACCAGCTTACATCACTTTATTGGCACAGAAAAAAATCTGGCTTTCTTCTCTCCTTGGTTTTCCCCTGAAGCCTGGCCAGGGCCCAGGGGAAAATCAAGGAGTCAATTTGGACTGACTGCTGTCAAATATCCTGATGGCCTTGACTAGTCTCTAAATAGAGCACTATGGATACATTAATATCTCAAATATGAACCAGCTGGGGTTATGTGAATCCTACTGCTCTGATGGCCTTGGTTAAAAAGAAAGACACATTTGTAACATATAAGCCTTACTAATTATTAATAATATGCTGTGCTAACAAGAATAAATGTGTACTCTTAAAGCATTACTAAGGATTATATAGTATCTTAATTAATAAGCAGATATATGAATAATATAACACTAGGTGAAATATAACGTTAGGTTGGAAGATTCATTTGTAGGTCAACTTTGGCTCAGGACCTGTGTTCTTCAGACCCCAGCATTACAGCTACAAAAAATGTGCTGGGAATAGGAAAGTAGTTTTTATCATTAGGTTTTGCCCAGCAATAACTATTGATTTTAGGTATTACAGTTGTGAAACTGGGTGTATTTCTGGTGAGAGGGGATACATGTGAAAGAAGGATGGAGGTGACACCAAAAATATTCTGTATGATATATTGAAATCAAGGAAGAGAATAGTGGTATCCAAGGAAAGATTCTGATGAGAGTTATCAAACCAAGTGGGAAGTATGGATGGGAAAAAAAAGGAAAACAACCAAAAAAAAAACAAAACAAAAAACACATCTTTTTAATTTGGGTAATTACCTGAAGTCATGTCCCATGTCCTGGAAGAGCAATACATACTCTTGGAAATCTATAGTTCTAGAGGTCCTTCCCTCTTGACACCTTGGATATGGCTAGTTTGAGAGGAGGCTTTCAAGACACAGAAATTTTGTACAGCCTCAACATCCTATAGATGATGAGAACCCCAGGGTACACACCAGCAACCATCTGCTGCTCAGTCTCTACAGTGTATTTCTTTGGGTGTGAAACATATATTGAGGCATCTGACAGGGAAGATAAAAAGCAATAGTACATGAATAGAAAGGTGTCCTTGGAGTATCCTTCTGTCCCTAAGTCTCTGAGTCTGTGAATAACTCTCTTGGGAAAAAAAAGTGCTCTGTTATTCCATTTTTGCTATTTTTTTAAGAGATGAAATAGGAGGTTTTCTTCTTTTATTCAGAATGTTAACCTTTCAAAATCAACAGGAAACACAACATAACCCAGTATGTCAATTCTATTTCACCTCTGATGACTATTTATAATTGCTACTCAAATAGGAAATTTACTTCTGACCTTTGAGCTGGAATATACTTGAAATTCATGCCTCACTGTGCTGTCAGCTCCTTTTCATGCAAGCATTTATATGTGGGCTAATAAATGAGTTTGGGAGCAAAAGCTCTAGCAGTGAAATCCAGCTTGTGATTTTGCTGTGAGGCATGCTTGCAAAAGGCTTATCTAGAAACTGAAGGATAACGATTTACCACTTAGAGCAGTTTTAAATATGGCATCACTGTTTATAACTGACATTAGGAAGAAATTTTAAAGTCAGAGTAATGCACATGACCGGATCACTAAAGTTTAAGTAACCCAGAGATGCACATTTTAATTAGTGCTCTTTGTTGAAACTCATTTTGCCTGAATCTGTGACATAACAGTTTATTTTAATATTATCCAGGCTTCAGTTTTGTTCTTATAAGACATTGCATTTCAACCTGTCTGCATCAAAAGAAACCAATGGCCTGTATATTCCAAACTATAAAATGCTATGAAGTGAATTCATCTATCTCAGGCTACATGTTTTTTTTTTCTGCATCTGCAAAATATTATACCAATCAAAGAGAAATTATTTATACAGGTGGTGCTTGGAAGACTCTGAGAAATAATGGGATGCATCAAATCCTTTCGTCCTCACAGCTAAGGCTAGGGATGAACCAAAGTCAGCAACTATTCCTTAGAGTCTTTGGCAGTCTAAAGTGGATAGGAACAGTAATTTCTGCTGAGGCACAACCTAAGCAGTATTTGCTAACAATATATCTCAACCTTATATCTTCTACATGCCATAGATAAAAATCTTCTGTATATCAGTCATGCTATAGTACGTTAACAGAACATTAAGACTGAAATAAATTCAGAAAAGAATTCCAATTAAAAGAGGGTAATAAAGTAACTGTTGATTTGCAACGTAGTGTTACACTCCTAGACTTTTGACAAACGGAGGAGGTTATTTAATGATAAAAGTTGTGTCTGAATAGGCGAGGGCTTGAGAAGAGGATTTCTCTCTCTTACCTGGAAGCTGTCAACATAATTGACGCAGGAGTCTATCCATTAAGACAAAACAATATTTGGGTATTGACAAAACCTTAGGCACATAAGAACAAAATTATCTATGGTTCTTGTCTGAATGTAAAACTGCAGGAATATGATGGTTTTATTTTCAGTGTTTTGTGACTCAGATGAAATTCAGCTTTATCTTTCAGGACCCAATCATATTTTGAAAACTGTCCCTTTTGTAAACTTGTGCAAAAATGCTTCAGTAGAGCATAGCAATAAGTACTTCTAAAATTATTGTTGTGATAAAGAATTAATTTTTAAACATGTTTTTATTTGTATTTCCTGTAACAACTTGGAGCTGAAATAGCTGTAATACAAATACCATTAAAATTAGTGCCTTTTAGAGAAGTATCTAAAAGCTCATATATATGGTTTGGTATAAGGATGACGGTGACTGAGTTGTTCCTGCAGCTTTAACAAGCAAAGAATTCTGAGCATTGCACTTAAGAGAAAATCTTGTCATTTGGAATGATTTCTGCTTGATTTGGTTCAGTATAATGTCAAAATCACTGTTTTTCACTCTGAAGTATTTGCATTTTAGTTATTTGCTTTTGGAAAAAGAAACCTTGAAATCGAACATTATTTCCCTAAACATTCTCTCATTTGTATCTAAATGACATCTGTCTTTGCACTGAATTCAGTAGACTTTGGATCAAGTGCTGTTTTCTGTAGGGAAATAGCAACTGACTGGGGCTGGTTGTGGCTTGTACTAAATGTTGCCTGGTTCTTCTCATCTCAGTTGCAATCAGACAAGGGTGCAGAACAGGCACTTGGGAATCAATGGTGTTGCCAAAAACTAAGCCTGAAGCCTGAACTCTTACCCCTAGTGATCGGTCTACAGGACATAGGTAGGGAAGAAATTACATGGTAGTTTGAGAAACTCAGAATCTTTTTGTTTTAGCTTCAGTGCAAACCCACAGTGTTCCTGGTTCTATCAGCCCAGACTCTTCTATACACCCTCTGATTTACTTTCTGTGCCTCGTGGGAGCACTGGTCTGATTGAAGTGCCCTCACCGTCCCCTTGATCTTATTCCACTGTATATAAAGTACTGACATTCCTGTGCAAAAGTGACTGAAATGAATATCAATGACTCCGCAAACTGGTAGTTAGGACATCTGTGAAAGAGACACCGTCTTAGATTTGCTCATGGCTCATTGTGAGCAGGGAATGTAAAGAGATCCCAAGCCCCTAGGAGAGGGACACAGTAATGTATTCCTAGGGTCATATGAGCAGGTCTTCCTTGATCTCACTTATTGGAGCTATTTGATTTTGAATAAAATATTTTAAATATTAATCAGGTCAGAGAGTGCCTGGGAAAGGTGCTTCATCCTGGCAGGTAGAGGACTTGCTAGGGAGGTGAAATATATGTGTGCAATGAATTTTTAATAATTTTATGTGCAGTTAAAGAGCCACAGTAAGAGAGTTTGAGAAGCCATTATCATTCTGCCCTAGAGTGCCAGCAGTCAGGTCACTGGGACAGTTTTTCCCAGGCAGGTGGCAACAATACTGACCCTTGTTCTAGCTGCTGTGCATGATCTGCTGGTTAATTAGATAAAACAGGCTGACAAATTTCTTCTCTTGTTATCCTGAGAGAATCAGCATAAAGCATTATACATCTGGTGAATTAGAATCAGCCATTTCATCTGTTTTTTCTAGTTTTTATGAAACTCTTTTGTTTACAAAAAAAAATAAAATTAGTGAATCATGGAAAAAGATGGAAGATGAACAGCTGAGTCTAAGCCACCCTTGTGGATTGATAAACCTGTATTCAGAATATTTTTCACCTGATCCCTTATTTTCTACTGAAAGAGTAAAAAATACATCCATGATAAGAGTGAAAAAGCCATATGTTTTATATTTTGGTGCTGGTTTTGAGATTTTGACAGAAAAACCTTCATCTCGAAGGTCAAGTATGTGTGGCTAAATGTGAAAAAGAATTTATTAATTTCAAATTGTAATGTATTTTTGATTGCTGTAAGACCATTTGATTCTTTTTAATAATCTCTTTTCCTTCATATCCTCTGGCTGAAAACAATCATATCTGATACAATTTTTCATTCATTTCTGGTGTCTTGTTTTATCCATCTTATTAGAAGTTTAACTATCCTATTCTTATTTCACTTTTTCCAGTCTTTTACTATTTTGAGCATATGATTTCTCCTTTCACCTTAATTCTTCAGCTTCCTTCATCCAGGCCCAGTGACCTGAATCCTGTATTCTAAACGAGACATCATTGGTTTTGAAAAGTATCCTACAATTTCCATCTGATTTTTATCTAATTTCTGTGTGCATTCTACCACCTTAGCTTTTGTGACAACTGTATTTTGGGCCAAGATTTTTGCCGAGAACCCTGTAAGTGTGCTTCTATGTTGGATTCAAGAGGGTAATTTGAGTTCCTCTGTTGTTTCCAAGTAGTATTGTATGATATACCACAAGCATGATTGTGTTTTGTACAAGAAAAAAACATTTACAAAACCCAGCATCTGAGGCTATAGAAATGCCATTGTGTATGACCCTAATCAGACTTGATAACTTTTTTGGACTTATTTACAACTAACAAGCCTGTGATGACTGATGAGAAAATAACATAAATAAGGAGGAAAATGAAGGTTAAATGTCAGTGCACTTGTCTGCTCATAAGTACCAAGATATTTGCATAAGCTTCTTTTCATATTACGTCTGTCCCCCTGTCTACTTAACACTTTGCATTTGCCAAGTCACTTGTCTGAAGAGACTGCAAACTGGCAAGGTAGAAATAATAGTTTATAAAGCATTTGTACTTAAAGCATGGTTCAAGGACACCTCAGTCCAGATGTGAGTTTCAAGAGACAATAATAAAGTAACTAAAAGTAATGTGGAGGCCAAGGATTAGGGGGGTTTGTGTAATGTAGCCTATGAAGTAATATTGAGATGAAACTGGATAAAAGCTATTTGAGCCCAGCTGCTTCTGCACTTTCTAACGGTGGCATCTATCAGAGTGATACGGTCTCTAGAAGGAAGCAGTAGAAACTCCAGCAGTAAATAATTTAAAAATTAGTCTGCTAAACTGCTTGAGAATGTAGTAAATTGAAGAGGTCTCTGTTGGCAGAGGACAGTTTAAAAAAAAGGAGCATGTTATTTCCAGTTCTCAGTACTCTGAGGCTGGGACAGCTACAGCCCGCTTGTCTTTCACTTATCTAATACATCTAACCCAACTGGTTAATTTTGTAACACTTAGGAGAGGGAATGGTCTACTGTATTAAATACTTCCACTTATTAGCTGAATATATGTCATGAAATTTATGGCAGCTCCTTTCTTCATGGTAGAGGAATTTCTTCTTACAGCCTTTTGCATCAAAACAAACAATTCGCTCAGATTTGGGTGCCAAAATAAAATGTGAAAAGATACTATTTCTCAAAATGTTCTAAGTCAACTGTATATGGTGATATACTTCAATGTCTGTAAACTGTATTTTTCCAAAATCAGGAATGGAATACACTGTATAGTGGAAACTAATCTTAATTTAATTTTCTAGCAAGAGCTTGTAGCCTATAATGAGAAGAAAAAAAAACCAACAACCAAAAAAAAAGGAAACCCCCCCAACCTCAAATTAATTTGCACATACTGTATTAAGTTCCAGAATATGCTATTCCTTTCTATCAGAGAATTATTTTCATTTTATTCAAATTGGACTATTCTCCAAATAAAATGGAAAGTTAAATTATAGGAGGTGGTTTAGGGATTTTGCAAATAGCTTAAGACCTTTAAATGAAGAAAGAAGCAGAAAAAAAAGTCAGATGGATATAGCTGTATTGTTACCAATGAAGCATTATCAAAACACTCAACCATAGACATGATCCATTCTGACAACAACCTGTGAATTGCTCTTGCCATCTGTACCACGAAAAGTGGTGGTAAATTTTTAACACTACAGGTTTACCTGTAGCACAAACCACTCAGGGTAAATAACATCACTCCTCAACTGTTTTTAAAGACAGAACCATCTCCAGCATTAATTCTGTTATTTCTTTTATTTTTCTTACTGTAGCTATATGCAACTCAGTTTATAAGGTGTAACTACTGTAGACTCCTTACTTTCCAACCCTGCATACAGGCTGAAGAAATCCCTGTTCATTGAACCCAGCACTTTTTTGCAAGGGCCCACAGAGGTGCTACACTTGGCCTCTGCAATGAGTATTCATCATACAAGACACTAGCCCCCAAAGATCTTACTGATGTTAGACAAACTGCAGACACACACATTGCTGTAATCTGTTCTTCAACAGCTTGCAGCCTACTTAAAATTTGATGTGGAGGCATAATGAAAAGTTGGATATTATCAAAAAGAAGTGATGGGGAAACTACAACAGCACTATGGCTTATCTAACCTGTGCAGAACTGGATAGCTCTGATGTACTATAACCTGTTAAAAAGGTTTAATGAAAGACTCCAAACCTGCATCCTTTGTGCTTTAGCTCTTGACATCCTTACATGCCGCCACCAAGCTTGCCTTTATTTTGCCTTAAATAGTTTATTTTTACATTTTTCTTATAAGACAAATCTCTTGGCATCTCTCCAGGGCACCTGATGCTACAGAGAAGGCAGATGTTTCATAGCAGAGCTACAGAGGGGACAGTTGCTTTTTACAGGGCTAATGGGAGTCAAGTATTCACTCACGGAGGCAGCAAAAATGACACCGGAATCTTCTCTGGGCTGTACACTCGTCCACAAGACCTCAGGTCTTAACTCACCTCAGCACCTGCAGCCCTCCAGTGTTGAAGCAGAGCAAAGAGGTGAAAAGCTTTTCTATTCCTGAGGTTCACTGGTGAAATCTGAACCAAATTTTCTTCTTGCTGTGCTGTGCTGGAGAGCTGGACTCAACGGGCAGTTTGCCTTGATCAGAAAAGAATCCAGTGGCTGGGCTACATGGATAGACCTTATCTGCTTTTAATCACATTTTCTGATTACACTCTTGAGCTATTACATACGTCCTACAAAGGTCTTTGCTGGGCTGGAATCACTGCAGCATGTATGCAATCAACACACAAATGTAGTTTATGTCTTCTTCTAGAAGTATGCATTCCCCAAGCCAAGGGGAATTTAATTAAGCAATCACATTGCTTAATTAAAAAATATATTCTGATAAACATTTAGTTGGTCTTATGCTATAGGTTTTCAAAGGCATCTCCACTGAAAATAACTCCTGAGAAATCATCAATACTACAGGACAATGAGTTAGTGAGGTCTCTGGTATTATTTGTTCTTGTAAGAAAGAAATGGAGAAGAAAAACTTATGGACAGAAATAGTAAGAGATTTGGAGCAAAATGTTTTAGAAAAAACATAGTGGGTCTGTTGGTAATGCAGGTTTGAAGAAACTGGAAATTGAGTATGATGGGTAATTGTGCATACATCCTTTGTTCAGAGAGAAACAAGATTCCTGAAACAAATCTTCCCTCTGCCACAATAGCAAAGAAGGAAACCCTGGATCATTTTGAAATATTTCTGCAAAAAAGCACATTAGACCTAATGACTGCATGCTGGGTGATAGAAGGCACATCACTTATCTGGGAAAAAATGCTTTTTAATGACTTCATTTTTTCATTTTTAAAAAACAGTAAAGTTGTCATGTTATAATCTCCCAGAGATACTCCCAGGTGAGCTATTGAATAGTAATTTCAGCAAACCTAGGGCTTCACACTGTAATATAATCTGTTGTACCTTACACCTTAATCACACTGTGGCATTTAGAAATCATTCATTGTGGCTGGCAAAATGTCTTGCAATAACACCATTACTGCAACTTACATTTTTGTAGTAATTTTCACTTCTTAGGCAAACACACTGAAGTAGTCTACAAAACATTTTAAGTACATAGCAGGCATTGAATCACTAAGCATTATGAGTCGCTTATGAGCTAGCAGCATCCCCTATACAATAAAAATATATCACTTTTTCATAAGACATTATCATAGTTATAAAACATGCATGTTTCTAACTTAGATAAAACTCTCTTTTCCAAGAGATCATACTTGCGGTCCGATACCAATAAAATGTTTTAAAGAAATCCGTAACACAAGCTGTGGTAAAAAGTGCTTCTAGCAAACTGCCAAGCTTAGTTGGGGTTTACTAAACTCAGAAGTATACAATACACACAATTCAGCATTTATATTCATGTTGCTCATGGAACAGGCTGTCAGCCACATCTGGGAATAATTCAGGTATTGGTATGTCATGATGGAATATCAAAATGTCCCTTCACAGGTGTAAAACGTTAAATTTGCTAAGATTTTTGGTGTTATTAACAGAAGTTTTCATGTTCTGGATACTGCAGCCAAAGAAAGAGTTTACTACTGTCCATGTTGCTCTGCAGTAATAGCATCAGACTTATTCACTGTCAGATGTCCCTGTCTAAACTGGCTGCCTCCTCCATGGATTCTTGGATTTTATTTCCCCACATGGCTGAGAGAGCCACTAAAGCACAGTGATATACAGCATTCTTTTCCCAGGTCTTTGAGGCACTGTGAACTGACCTCAGTTAAAAAAAAGTCTCAGAGGTCACCCAAATGCACAGCATGACTTAAAGCTGGCACCTTCATCACTGCTATATTGCCTTGCTAGCCTCTGAAATGAGTCACTTCTTAAATAAATTTTGCTTTGGAAAAAGCAAAATAACCTTCAAAGTCAAAACTTTCCAAGTGTACTCTGATCACGGTTGAGAAAATCAGTGATCTGACAACCAAATGAAATTATATTATGGTAAACATGAGGAGGCTTCAGCAAGGACAGTGAGACAGATAAATAAGTATTACTGATCAGCTCACCCAAGGCAGAGGTGTATGTATTGGAATTTTATATGTGATAGGATATAACTAGAGTGGTCTGCAGTCAAACTGATTTTAAAATAAACACTGTTGGCTATTCACCTACAGCAAAAAAAAATCTGTCCCAGACTTTGGGCTGATGCCATCCTTGCAGTCCTCTGCTACTGTTTTTCTACTTTTGTGCCGTTGTTTCCTTTTTAAGCATTTTTCTTTCTTGTAAGAAAATAAGGAGAAATTTGTAAGCAGCAGAGGAATGAAGTGAAGAATGAGTACCTTCATGTGGCTCAGGCAGAAGCCATGGATGGTATTAATGAGGGAGATGAGTTTGGGGTTGCTGTATCTTGAATGCCCAAATAGAACCTCTGTACTTTACAGCCTGGAGGCGGGCCAGGAAGGGAGTGTTGGTTTAATATTGATTTTAACTTCATACCTCACCTGATTGCCATTAAACTTGCACGTTACTGTCTGTATGAAAACTGAAATCCTTCGTCAGTATGGATACGAACATTTTATATTTTTAAGAATTTTTAATATTTAAATACTTATTTATCAAAAGTTATTATGTATTTGGAGTTAAAACTCTTCTAAGCCTGAGAGTGTGTCCAAAAGGTTCAATTTTGAGCACAAGATATATGAAAACAGCACCGAAGTCCATGAGTCCATAAGAATATTTGAACATTTGGGTCTAATTGCTGCAATTGCCTCAACACATATATGAGCAAAAAGCTCAGTTGCAGAGGGATTTGACCAAGTTATGCTCAAAACACAGTTGTGGGCCTGGGGTTTGGGATGAACACATACCTAAAATTCATCTCACTACATACCAGTTCTTCAGGCTCTTAGAAGTTTGGAAAAAACAGGTGTATGTTAATAAAGTGCTAAGTACTTTAATGATTTTAAATACTTTAGCAATCACCAAAAGCAAGTTCAATGCCACAGTGAGAAAGAGGAAAGAGTGGACTAACTCTTTAATTATAGTTTCATTAATGCTGTACTTTAAAAGAACAGGAGGGAAAACTTAAACACTACACAGCTAGACTTTCATATAAATTAAGACACAGAAGTAGGTTATGTTTTACAATATAGTAACTTTGGCTGATTCCTACCAAACTGCTTTGGCCAAACATTTTGTGAATACTTTCGTGGATAGTGAAACCAGATGAAGTTTTGTAGGAGGGAAGTCCTAGGGGAGAGCCGGAATTTGCAGCATTTCTGCAATACATCCTCTAAAAGCCTTCTGGGCACTGCCCAGCAGAAACAGAAGACCAAGGCTGGATCCAAAAGAAGAGCAGTTGCCTTAAGAACAATTTTGGAACCTGTGAGCTAGAAATTCCTTGCATGATCAACAGATATTTAAATACTGAAGGTGTGTCAGTTTTGGTTGGTTTGTTTACTGAGAGGTTGCCACTGTATACCTAAACATATATTAGGAAAACTTCAGCCTTTTGTATTCCTTCAGTGTAGCTTGTAACAAAAAATACTTTCCCTCCAAAGTGGTCCAAACTGAAAGGTAAGCACTGAGGATCCATACCAAGTGTAACAGTATCAGGTGTTTTCCTACAGGCTGGCTATAAAGGGAGAGATAACTCACTTTCATGCTTTTTCTGTCCACATCTCTCACCTTACAGAAGAAAGCATTAAGTAGGAGTGTTACAGGTATTTTCCATGCAGAGACTATCTGTAAAAGCTGTTTCACTTTCCATCAGCTGTCTGAGATTCCTTGCATCAAAGAGAAGAACTGTGACCTCCTACTCTATACAGAACCCTGATGATTTGCCTAAACATGAAACATATAACACATGGGACCCGAGACTTTTCAGGGCAGGTCACAATCACAGTGGAAATTCACATAATATGAATGAAGTCTAAATAGGTCTCTAAACCACAAACATTTACTCATGTTAACTTATGGGATTACTCATGCAATTAAGTATCTTTCAGAACTGAGCATTAAATATGTCACATATCCAATCTGAATGTGGGTGTGAATATAAAGCAATACAAAAATATAAACACATAAATATGCTACCCTCCATGTAGCTGTCAGTGACTGATAGAATCACCTGCTTATCCACGGTGAATTCTTTTTTTTTTTTTTTTGAATGGTTGAAAAATAATTAGAGCTCTAATTAAGTAATTTCATCTGACATAGTTATCTGAATATTAACTCATCAGCAGTGCAGTGAGGGATTTTACATACTCAGGGAAATCTGCTCATATTCCTTCAAATCCCTTGAGTTTTGTGCCATCAATTTTATGTGGCCTCCCCAGGCTTTTTACCAGGGATTGAACAGACTTTGTTCTGCTTTATTTTTCTAGTGTACACTATTATAAGATATCAATGGATGTTATTTTCTTATGGATGGTTACCATTTTCTTTTTTTTTTTTTGGGGGGGAGGGGGGTTGTTCTTTGGTTATTTTTGATGGTAATTTCTTATGTGAGGAAGGCATGAATAATCTGTGATAGCAAGGGACAGGATTCAACAAGTCAGATGAGCTTGGCTGAGGAGGAAGATGAGGAAGAAAGAGGTCTTGAGACCTCTGACTCAGTTCCAGGGAGATGTGCCAGGAAGACACATCTGGGGAGGATCTGGGGGTGGAGAGTTCTCAGATTGAATGTATCAGTACTGGACACTCACATGTGCCTAGGTACTGTGTGCACGTGAAAGCTTTCATCAAAGAACTGCTCTCTACTTTCTCTACACTAATATTGTTTGGAGAATTTTTCTTCCATTTTTGGCATCACTATAAACCAGGCCTTTCCCCTGCATTGCATAATTATTTGCATTTTCTACATTAGCTGCCCAATAAAAGCCTCTCACAAATCTGCCTTCTACCCATATTTGTTTCTTAGCATGTTGCTCAGGACAAACGTTCAGCATTACTCTGACATACCCAGCTGGCTGTGCACTAGTGAGATAAACCACAGACCTGCACCACAGTGTCCTTTTAACTTTAAAATGTACACATGAAAAATGCTCTGCCTCCTGCTATAGAAAGAAAAATGAATACCTGGGCACTTGGGAACCTTTCTATTTAAATGCAGATTGCAGCTTTCCCCACAGCCATTTGGAGCCATTAATCCTTTTAGGAGGTTTCTCTTCCTTAGGGTGTAGGGAGATGGACAAGGTTGCCTTTTCAACATGTTTTTTTTTGGTCTGTGCAAACATTTTAAGTTTTAGAAACTGGTGAATCACTGGTGGCCCAGTTTTATTGAAAGAAAAAGAAGAAAAGGACCTTAAGTATATTACCTCTAGCACTGGAAAAGATTCACTATTTCCAAGGTGTGCCTCTGCACTGAACAAGATTTTGAACCTATATAAACTTAGCCTGGGAAACACTCAAGCTCCTCTAGTAACCTATAATTACCTTCTGAGTAGTTGTCATGGGTTTACCTACCCAGCCCAGAAAAAAAGCCAATCAAAAGTTTTAGTAACGCCTCTGCCAATCACATATTTAGGAAAACGGAAGAGAAGGTTGTGGCACAGAAGAAAATAGAAGAGCCAGTGTAGAAGCTGGCCCTATTGGGCCAGGGTATGAGCCCCCCCATCCAAGGCCGAGTCTGGCCCTGGTGAGGGGGGCCAGGCCCCCCTTCTCTCCTGCAACAGAGTAGAGAAAAAAAAAACTCTAAAGAAAGACTGTCTGGATGAGAAATACTGCAGAAGGAATTGCAGGCACCTCCAAGGTCAAAGCTGGCAATGGCAGGAGAGAGAGAAGAGAAGCTGCAAAGGGGGGTGAACTCCTTCTCTCTCTCTCTCTCTCTCTCCCTTCAGCAGGGAAGAGGCTGAAATCTAAGAATCCCTGCCATCTGTGGAAGATTGTTGGGGAGCGAAAACCCCCCCTCTGCAGCTCATGAAGGAGCCCATGCTGAAGAAGAGTGCATGAAGTAGATACGACTCCATGGGAGGCTTCAAATGAAACAGAGTCCTGCTGGAGACCTGTGGCCCATGGAGAGAGAGACCTAGGCTGGAGCAAGCTGGCTTGGATAGAATGTGTGATCTTGGTGAGGTATTCATGCTGATGCAGCTGAATTTGTGACCCTGAGGGACAGCAGAGAATGGAAGACCTGTTGCCTGAAAGGTAGACTCACACTAGAGAGGTCCATCAAAGACTTTCTCTCGAGAGAAGGGACCCCACAGGAAGAAGGGGTGGACTCAGAAGCCGTTATCCCTTGTGATCCTGTGGTGAAAATTATTGGTAGACAAATGTCCCTTTGCACTCCATGGAAAACTCCACACCCCAGCCTCCGATCTTAGCCCAGAAGGGGGTAGGCCCAGCCCTGAGGTCGACGCAGTAGAGAGAGAAAAAGAGAAACAGTTCCAGCTGAGACAAATCGGAGTTGTTGTCCTAGAGATAATAGAAGAAGAACTTTCAAGTGCTGCAAAATTATTTAAAAGACCTAGAGCTCCAGAAATGGAGCAGAGATTGCTTCTCCTCCTGAACTGATACAAGGGGAGAGGGGTATTTCTGTAAATACATAGTACTTTTGCCTAGTTAGAGTTGTTGTGTATATATATAGTTTTTTAGTTTTTATCTTGCTAGTAATAAATCCTAATATTATTCTCCCCAATCAGATCTCTTTTGTCTGCATAAACCTTCTCTTAACTTATAACAATTGTGTGGGGGGTGAGAGAAAATTGGCCCAGAGCAAACTCACAACAGTAGTCTACATTTACAGAAGCTTTTAAGCAAATTCCTTTTTTACGGTTCCCAGGGTTATGGCTACCTGCAGACTGCTCTAAGCAAGCCATCCTAACAGATTAATTTGGGTTAAGTACAGTTGTGCCTGTTTCCAGTTATGCTCAAAGGAGTAAAAAGATCAGCATTTAAGTCTCCTGCCTGATGATATTTGTTTGGAGCCACTTTAAACGGGAGCAGGTCTTTCTGACAGTCCCCAATGAGTCTTGAATTCAAGCAGTAGGATATGAAAAAGAACACTTTAACTGTTTTGTTGCCTTGCCCTTGTGTTAATTAACTAAGTTATGATGCATCTGACAGTCAAATTAGTTTAGAGTTTTCTCTAATCCAAAAGATTAATTTACAGTTTAGTCATTTAACACCAAAATAATTGTCTTTTCTTGAAGCAATCCAGTTCATAAGAATTTATGATGTAGCTTCAGGATAGCAAGTTTCTGACAGAATACAGTTTTATTTCTGTATAGAAATGTCTCCCTCAGGAATTTAATTTTTTGAGGGGAGGCTCGGCACTTTATGCATTAAACCAAACTTACAAGATGTCCAAGGCAGGCTAAAAGTCATCCCAGCCCAGGAGCCTTGGAAGCTCACTGAAATCCATTTGATCTTACTCTTTTCCCAAGGATCTTCACTTTCTTCAGATAAAGCTGATGATTTTTATGTCCCCTATGGAGGAAGCACTCTGACTTGAGGTACTCTGATGAGGCGAGTAAAGCAATGCGATATCTCAGTAGCAACAGAGGTACTGAACACTACCCTGAAGGCATTTTAAACGGGTCTACTTTGTCTTTTCTTCATGTATGCGTGCTGCATGGTTGAGCATAACAGATAAAAACTCTATTCTGCAATTTAACCAGTAGTAAATGCAACTGGGAAAGTATGTAGTGAGAGACAGAATAAAAAATACTGATGGCTGTTAATGATTTTTTTGCCTTTTTTTCCCTATCATATAAAATTAAACTAATATATTTAGTTGAGTCAGGAGAATGAGACACTGGAACTGAAAAGTGAAGCCTCACTGTGAGCAGATTAGAAATTAGGGACATCTCTTGAAATAGTTTATTCTAAAAGCCCAGGAATAGAGTTGTAAATCCTTTACCTCAGTTTGCATAGGAGAGAAGATTATCCCTGGAGTTCCTGCTCTCATTATTCCTTATCTGTGGCTAGTTTGGATCACAGTAATTATTGAATCTTACCTTTTGCATAAACCAAGTTGGAATGTATTTTCATTTCTGAGATTTTTTGGACAAGTTCTCCCTTTGCCACCTGGAAACATGATCTGATTTTGAATGGGCTTCCTGACCATCTAGTTTTCCTAACAGATCAGAAAACTTAGATGTAGTCACTGCAACACCTACAGCTCTGGGGCTTGACTCTATTGTGCCCATAGAGGCAAACAGCAGCTTCCTCAGAAACTAACAAATTGTGCTTGATCTTTTAGAGGATAAGCAGTTCTGACTTATGGTGAATGGGCTACTGAAAAGATCTTCTGGTGTGTAGTATTTAATCTTTACCACCATTTATTGTTTACCTGTGGAGAAAAACTTTGGGCTTCTCATGGATGAAAAGCTGGACATGAGGCATCAGTGTGTGCTCACAGCCTGGGTCCATCAGCACAAGAAAGACATGGACCTGTTGGAGCAGGTCCACAGAAGGGCCACAGAGATGATGAGAGGGCTGGAGCACTTCTACTACAAACACAGGCTGAGAGAGCTGGACTTGTTCAGCCTGGAGAAGAGAAGGCTTCATAATGGTCTTCTAGTATTAAGGTGGGCTTATATATAAAGAGGTTTATATACAAATACGTAGTGATAAATTAAGGAGGGAGAACATTTTCAAATAAAAAGAAGGAAGATTTATATTAGATTAGATATTAAGAAGAAATTTACTGTAGGGATGGTGGGACACAGCCAGGTTAGAAGAGGCCCTGAGCAACATGGTCTAGTGGCAGCTCCCCGTGACAGGGGGACTGGAACTTGATGATCTTTAAGGTCCTTTCCAACAAAAAACATTCTATAATTCTATGATTTCAGACTTTTGGATGGTTACATCAGTGGTGGGATGATAATAACCAAAATGTTGTTAATGAATCTTTTCCCCTACTCTTTCCTCCATTGCAAAGAAGTAAAAGGTGCAACTGAGTAACAGTAATATTATGATATTTTTCCCAGTTGCCTAATGGCATGAAGACCTATTAGTAGTGGTTCTAGTCAACAGCTGTTGAAATGCAACCTTATAGCAACATAAAGAAGAACATAAAAATGGTCTTCCTGAATGAAAGACCTAACAAGTGAGTGGAACATTTGATAACTAACATTTCCTTTTATGAGATGAAGGTTTCTCATTTCCTGCTTCTTGTGATTTCTCACAATATTCCTTGGTGCTTATACCATGCCTTTGTTCTCTAAAGCATTGTATCAACAGTGATTAATTAATCCTCTGAACACCCCATGAATTAGGTGAGAAAGCAATATTTCCATTTATATTCTCTTAGCACAGCAGGGGAAATATTAGAACAGACTTTAAAAGGAGCCCTTTGCTCATTTATATGTGTTAACCTTTTGTTACATATGTTCGAACAACAGGGTTTCTTTTAAGGGCACACAGCAAAGCAGTAATATTTATCAGCATTTATTCAATTTTTTTCATTAAGTGACCAAGAATTAAGTACATATATCCTTCCTGCAACTCTAACTCTATCTAGGTGTTTTATGCCTCACTCATCTCTGAGGTAAAACTGAGCACATGCTTAATCTGATTTTAGACAGGGTCTTGAATCTCCTACTTGTATGATTTAATTCCTCCTCTCCCATCCTTAGCTTTTGTGTGATATCTGTTTGTGGTATTCTATCTACTCATTTATTTTTCTGTCTAAAGGCACAGGTCGTGCTATAAAATTAGATCCTAAGCACTGCAATGGTTGAAATTGCTTTGAGACTCAGATACTAAATTCATTTTTTCTGACATTATAATGTCTTGAGACCTACCTGTCCATCTTCAGCTTCTATCTGTGTGCAACAAGTTGAGCTCACCTTTTTTTTTAACTTCCACTTGCTGGTGAAAGTGCAGTTGTCTTTTCCTCCTCGGGATATGTCCAGGGGGGATAACAACCTTACAAGGCTGTGAGCAAGCTGTTGGGCATCTGTTACTGCCTGCAGCTACAGTGCTTGCTAGAAATTCATATTTCATCATTTCCCTGAAGCCATCACTGCTTCCGGGACCCATATTATGCTAGCTCTTGTTGCTGTGTTTGACTTTTCCTTACATTTCTGCACATTCTGAATTCTTCGTTCCTGAATACCTCATGTCAAAGACCTCCTTTTCCCCTGTGTCATGTTAGATGAGTGTCAGAAGGTAGCAACTAGCATATCACTGTAGCTGCTGTGCACCCTGTCCCTCAAAAATTATATGCACATTTGAGATCTCACCCTGTAACCTTTTTTACTCCTTAATTTACCAATCTGTCACATCAGGGTTTCTGAGACAAATGAAAATTCAGAAATTCACTTTCAATGAAAGAACTAAATAAGTGCTACTGAAGTCTGTTTAAATTAGTATTCACTAAATATGCAGAACTTTACTGTTACATGGGGTATACTGCCCCTAACATTAAACTATCTTTGACATGCACAGTTAGTCTTTCTTTCAGAAAAAAACTATTTTATAGAAACTATTTATCTATTTGATAAATATTATCTATTTGATAGAATGGTAATGTGAGAAAATTTTTTTTACATACTTGGTATGTGTAGATTTATTTGGGTTGTTTTTTCCTGCAGCACCAACACACACTCTCCTGGTTGTCCTGTCCTCTCTTTTAGTATGTATAATGTGTCTTCATAGCCTCCAGGTACTGCTATTCAATAGAGACCAGAGTAATTTTTAGGTTTAAATTTTATTGTTAGATTTTTAATTTTTTAGGAACTTCTTTTACATTTCTAAACAACTTTTGTATCCTCTCTTGAGCATACTGTTTCTCTGTTG
The DNA here is from genome assembly GCA_038380795.1 of Pyrocephalus nanus. Lineage (NCBI taxonomy): Eukaryota > Metazoa > Chordata > Aves > Passeriformes > Tyrannidae > Pyrocephalus > Pyrocephalus nanus. The sequence goes on from CM076260.1 coordinate 50,843,356, forward strand.
TCTTTAATCAGAATTCCTTTTGGATTTCAGAGATTCTCCTTGCTTGATAGTAGTGTATATGAGCTTCCAAGCTCCCTGTGATAACAGAGTAATTGTTTCCTCTGTCCTAAAATGTGGCCCCATCTACAGTTTATCCAAATTTTTTTTTTTATCAGATTTAATTCCGTTTTTATTATAGAGAATGTGCTTGCAGCTATTAATGTTCTTCTAAACTTAATTTTGATTTATAAGCCATAGATATTTAACTGAAAGCGTAAGATTGTGTTCTGTAATTTCCTAATACTGGCAAGATTTTTGTTGTGTTTTAGACAGTCACAGTCACTCAAAGACACAGACACTGCAGTTTTTAAAGCAATTTGCTCGGGTTGATTTAGTTCCTTCTGGTTTTTGTTTTGTTTTGGTTTTTTTGTGGTTTTTTTTGGTTTTTTTTTTGGTTGGTTGGTTGGTTTTTTGTTTGGTATTTGTTTTGATTTGTGTGGGGGTTTTGTTTGCTTTTGAGGTTTTTGGTTGGTTGGTGTTTTTTGTGTATTGTTTTGGTTTTGGTTTTGGTTTTTTTTGTTATGTTTTGATGTGTTTTTTTGTTGTTTGTTGGTTGGGTTTTGGTGGTTTTTGGGGGCAAGGGAGGGACAGCATTTTAATTTTAATGCTGAAAGTATGTGCAACACCCTGCTGGTAGGACTTCTGTAGTCTAGAGGATTTTCACCTTTCTGTCTCTTTTCCTCAGGACTTGGGACAGTTTAGAGTCATCTTATTTAGTTTCCCAAACTCTTTATAGTTTGGAAAACGAAAGCCTTCTTCATAGCTGCCTGAAGTTATCATTTGTACTACACAAAATGTTCAAGGCACTGGCATAATTTTAACATAGGAAAAATACTTTTTATAAAGATATAACTGTAAATTTTACAAAATATAAAAGAAATTACTAGATATTATGTTGTACTGTCTTGAACACAGTTTCAGAATAGCTATAAATCCTGTGACAACACAGGGATTTCTATAACAACACCCAGGCTGGGAGAAGTGCTGCTTCATTTGCTTCCTTGTGGGCTGTCAACTCAGCTTTTGTGGGAGCACTGTCTGTAGCTCTGTGAGGAGCTCCCGTGTGCCAATATGGTTATCATAATTCTTCTTGCTTCTGTGCTAGCAGCACTCAGAAACTGTAAGAAATAATGTGGTTCCTTTTATTCTACTTCATGTTCCCTATTTTCTATGCATTGCCTAAGCCAATGCTCTGTTAGAGAAAGTACCACACTGCATGTTATTTTGTTCATCTTGAACACGAGTTTTGTGGCCCTTCTGCCATAGCTTTTCTTTTATATTTACTTTTAGAGATTCACTTATGCTTGGTAGGTCAGAGTCTGCCCAGAAACGTGTAACTTGCGTTATACAATAAAAGGCAGAGGATGAAATCTTGTTCTCTACATAGTCCTAAGCTTAGTTATTATATTTTAAAGCCAATTAGGAACTGGGTTTTAAGCCATTTCAAGGTGGACCTTTCAACTTCAGATCAGTCAAAAGGTCCTCTGTTTTTTGGCTTTGCTTTAGTCTCCTCTGATAAAAATTAGATGCATGTGAAATGTATTTATAGAGTGGGGAGTAATACTAGCAAAGTTTCTTTGCAAGCTATTAGGCAAATCAGCTGCTGTGGAATCAGGCAACCATGAAAAATACCTGATGTCTTACATTTACTGCTCCTCATTACATGCAGAGGAAAATGTCATTTGACTTTTCTTCCAGGTTTTTTTGACATTTCTAAAGAGATTCGGCTACTCTGATGGAGCTTTCAGCAGCTCTATCCTTTTATTCAGAGTATATTAGTACATTTCCTTTCACTACTTATCCATATGGGTAATCTCTCTGATCTGTTGTTTGTCTCAGACCTGTTTAGTTTATTGTTTCAGTTTCCAGTGCCTCTGAATTATGAAACAAAAGCTGCTTAAAAGTGCAATTTCCTTTCAGCATCAACAGCAGTCAAGAGAGCAAATAGATTCAACAGACTCCCGAAGTACAGCAGCTAAAAACCACCTTAGTTTCTTGGCAAGGGATTGCTACATTGTCAGAGAAGTGGAGGGTTTGAAGGTTGTGGGATTTGGTTGAAATAGGGGAGGAAAGGGAACAAGCCTAAAGACAGAGAAAAATAAGGACTCTTTTGTCTCTTTTGTCATCCATAAATCCAAACCTTCACTTTAAGGATACGGCAGTTTTTCTAAATCTTGTGCTCCTTTTCAGTCAGTCCTTTCACAAATAAAAGCCTTTTATGCAAAGTCATTAAAAAACCCCAAACCTGTCTATATAGTATATATGATTCATGAAGGAAATGCATAGGGATTTATGAAAAACATATTGTGCCAAAGAATTAAACACTCCAAAGTAAAACAGATAAAAATGGATATAATATACAAATGTCAAGTGGCTAAAAGATATGTGGCTTGTCATTAATGTAATGGAATTTTGCTAATAAAAACAAAGCAGCCATTAAACTTCAGACAGAAATACATTCAGAAGGGTACTAATGATACTCAGAGAACAAGTTTTATTCTGTAAGAAGGGAATAATTGGGCTGCAGTATAAGGTTTCTGTGAAAACTATCCTCTTAGAAATGTGTGCCTTTCTCTGCTGTTAGTGGAAGTGCTGTGACAGGTTTGTCAGTCACTCAAGCTGTGGTTCTGCAAAAGCAGTACTGCACTTCTATTTCAAGTGAGTCTGTCGAAGTACTGCTACAACAAATCAGCCTCCACTTCTCTTCCAGTGAAAACATCAATCTTCAACATTTCAATCACAGAAGATTCATTTGTGGGGGAGAAAATTTCAGAGCTATTGTATGCAAAATGTACAAAACCTTTTCCAGGTTCTCTTCTTTTACCATCCGAAAAACATACCAAAAGACCTGGCAAGAAGAAAAAACTTCTTTAAAAATTAATCTTTTCTAAGAATTTAAGAAACATAACAAGAAACCAAAAACATCAGTTCTAATGGATGGTTGCAAAGTTTTTTAAGATAATTAAAGAGATATCTGTATGGGCTGCAGACCTCAAGCGTAGAAGTAGCTGATCCAAAGGGCTGTGTTTTTTAATGGACTTTTCTGGTAAGCTGTCAAGACACTTTTCCCAATGAATTTTCAATCATTTCAGTGACTTAGTCCATCTCACTTGCTGTTTATTCCATTATGGTGGTTATTAAAAAATGTTCCTATTTCATCTAGATCACTAATTTCCAAATTGCTCACCAAATGCTGGTAGCTACAAGGCTGTAATAAGCGAGATCCATTCTCACTAAAACAATATGGGTTTTCTAAACCATCTCACATGTGATATTTTGACCACAGCTGCAAATGTTCCTGCCTTTTAAGTGGAACAAACATATAAGAAAGAATTTCTATTTTATCAAGAGATAAAAATAGTGTTAGTGTTAGACAGCAACAACAGTGCCAACATCAAGAAAGCAGAGAGTGAAATAATTTGCACTCCTGGCTACTATGTTGGCTGTTTACAAATGTGAAGCTGGTAATACAGATTCTGACAGACTGCATCTGGACTGAGCTGGTGCATTCTGCAATACTGTCCTGGCTCCTGGTCGCTTGAGCATCAAGCTGGGGCTGAGGCACATCAGGGCTCTTGCAGGCATGGAGGCCTGGTGAAAGACAGTGATTCTGCTAGCTGGGCCATGGGGGAAAATTCCATAACCTTTGTGCTTGGCTTCTGAAGGGAGGTTGAGCTGTAGGGGCAAGTTGTGAATCTCAGAGTCAACTTAAAACTCCCTTGGTACTGTGATTTAGAGTGGGATGTGACAGGGACTGGATCTGGTGGCTGGAGCAGTAGTTTTGGATGAGGGAAGAACTGAGTCAAAAACAATAAGCTGAGCAACAAAACAGTTAATGTCTTACTTTTGCCTTTTCCAGCTGCATCTCTTCCAATCTGCATTATTAGACTTTGGTCAGCTGTGCTATTCACAATTTCTTCACTAAAACAGAATTCCTTTTCTTATCTTGCATATTGTTTTGCTATGTAACATATGGGTTTAGGCTGAAGTAAATTTCATATTAAATCTAATGAAACAATAATTAACCCCCTGAGTAGGCAGAAAGAAGGAAATATTTTTTAAACTTTCCTCTCCTCAGAACCATATTCAGAAGTGATCAAATTATATAACTCTCCATTGTGATCATTGAGCTTATGTTTCTAGATGCAAGAGATATATGCAATGGCTAGTTTTTTGCGAGGGAGAGGAATTTTGGGGGAGAATTTTTATTTGTCAGTGCTTCCAGTGCCACTCAGCAGAGTGAGTTCAAAAGCTCTGGGAGATCATGGAGGTGTGAATTGTGGCCTCCCCCTGGAGCTCTGGAGCGTTTTTTTTTTTTTTTTTCAATTTGCTGCCTATTTCCCCAAACTTAAATCTCTGTCATCTGGTCCTGCTCTATCACTTTGTTTTTTCTCTTCTGAGTTCCTCTTCCCACTCTCACCTTTGCCTGCAGTGTCTTAACTCTTACTCTTCAGGTATGTCCTACAGTCCCACTAGCCCATCCATATCCAGTGCTGTTTTCTCAACTCGATAGCCACCTTTCTTTCCCTTAGATCCCAGTCATAGTCTCTCTACAATCTTTTCATCAGTCTCAGATCAGCTCTGTGCTCCGTCCTTTGCTCTTTCAGCAGTCTCACTTCTTCTCTGGCCATTTCCTATCCTTTTGCATCCAAAGTATGTCTCACACAGTTCTTTATATAATTTCTCCTTTTCTCCTATTCATCTGTTCCAAATTGCTTAGGTTCTAGCCATAAGCTTCTCCAAGTTTTTCAACCATTTGTCTGAGCCAGCCAAACAACTATCTGTGTGTTTTACTAGCTCCAGTCCCCTTCTCTTTCAACTTTTTTACTTGCTTAGCAAAGTCCTGTTTGCTTTGATCCATCTCAGATTTGGGCCACTATTCCCTCTTAAAATTTCGGCCTAAACAGTTTCCAGAAATCGCAAAGGACCTAAGAATATGAAGCACTGGGAAATTTTAATGAGGGATTGTATTGGCCAACATATAACATAGATTGCAATCTCATTAGAGTAACACCCTTGTATTTGTTTTGCTGGGTATTTGCAAAGTTCCAAAGAAGCCATTAGAACCATTTATTTCTATTTTACTGCCAATAGTGTAAGAAACCTCCTATTAAAACTTAGATTTCTCTGGCTTTGAAGAAAATTGAAGGCACATCATGTAATAGAAGATTGGGAGTTGGAGCAATAAGCCAGATGCTAAGATGATGTAAATCAGTGTGAATGTAAGGAAGAAAATACAACAATTCCAGTTTGTACTAGCTGAAGATCTTTCTTTTGAATATATATTTGTTAGTAAGAGAAATGCTGATAGAAAAATTGTTAAACTGAGGTAAAAACTGTGTCTCACTATAAAAACAACTTGATCAATCTTGTTTGTTTTGAGCTTAATTTGTACTCAAAAACAGTAGAGTTTTTATTATCTAAGTAAACTTTCTAATTAAAAAAACAATCAAAAATTTATAACACAAGCATAAAATGTAAAGAGCTCAGTTCAACTACACTGATTAGAAACTGAAGTTGTATCCCCCAATATAAAATATAGATTTACCATTTTTCTATTTATATAAATTGTCTTTTAAATTTAATTTTGATTTATTTATTCCTTTTTAGTTTGCTTGGGCATTTTTAAATTTTTTGCAGTATAGTCTGAATTGATGAAGTACTAAGCCAAAGGCATTTCTTCTGATCCTTCAGAGCCTTTAACTTCTTGCCCTGTTTGGACATTCTGATTTTATTTTTCCCTTCTCTCTCACAGGGTTCTTCATTTCTGTTTGTTTTATAGTCCTCAGGATTATTGAATAACAATAGGTAATTGACCCATTTCCATTTATGGAGACTAGTTTATTTAAACTAGTTTCAAGGGAACTAATTTCTTTCTTTATTTTTTATTTGAGCCTCATGTGTTTAAAATTATTTTATAGTGTTTATTATCATTTTACTTTTAAATTTTCAACTCCTGGTTGCAACTTTCTCAAGTATAACTCATGGAAGTAAGTCTTACTTTGGGACTCAGTTAACTGGTTGATGTATGCCAGGGATGGTTAACTAACATCAGTGTTTGTGCACAACTGATAGGGATAGCCCACATAGCTTGGCATAGCATGGGGTAGCCAGCTATGCAATTTTCATATTTCACAACTTCTATATATTTGGTTTGCACAAAACACAGCATGAACCAAGAAGTATTATTGAGGGACCTCTGCACTAATACCAAGTGCAGCTTGTGTCTACATAGGTGTTTGGTAGAGCTGGTGAGAAGGAATCTGACAAAATATTTCCTTTTGATTAAATGAAACTTTTCATAAAAGTGTTTTATTGCAGGTTTTCAACACGCAAAATCTCCTCTTACCCTTCAGTGATGACAGATATGAATGTGAAAGAAAAAGAAAGTACAGAACCTTGCTGGGTTTTATCTTCACAGTTTTATACACAAATTAAAATGTCTTCAAGTATCAATATCTTCCAAATACCTTCACAGCAAACCTTTGATGAAAAAAACACTTTTCAGTTTTGTCCCTGATAATATTCCAACCCCAAACATTTTATCTGTGACACTAAGCTGAAGTCACAAATATGACTGGTGCTGTATAACTGCTGATTGCAATGGTAAATCATGTCCTCATTTACAAAGATGTGAGATTTTCCTACATTTAGACTTTCTGCAATGATTTCAGAAGGGCTTTTTGAAGCCAGCTGCTTTAGCAAGGGTTGGCAGAGGGACTGTACTTAAGATATAATAAGCTATGTTGTAATTAAACACCAAATGTCCATAACTAAAGTAATTTGCTCTACTCTATCTGTTGGTATTTCCCAGCTTGAATGGGGTTCAATTATTTATTTGGTAGTTTGTTTATTTCAGTTGTAGAGGACCACAAAAAACCTCAATCCCTGTATGCAACAGTTAGACTCTACAGAAAAAAGCGCCTATACAAGAAAAACATTACCAATCCCACAATTAGACAAGAAAGTTAAGGAGGTATGTAAAATAAAAATGAATGAAGAATCAAAAAAATTAGTGTGTTGGCACCTCTGACTTAGTTTTTCCAGTGTTTTTTTTTGAAATGTATGACAAATTTTTTATAACTACCTGAAGTTTTTTACACATAGGTTTTCATATTTGCTACATGTCATTCTCTTCCTTTGCAAATGACTTGTTTGCCTTTACCCGTTCTTGAATATAGAGAAAGAGAAGCCTGGAAAACTTACAGCAAATACTGAAAAGTTTAAGGAAATTACAGTATAAGAAAATAAAGGTGTGATGGTATGCTCCTCCCTTCTCTCCCCCTCAACCTGACATTTGTTTTCCATAATCCTGCTCAAGTGATAACCACCAGTGGTGATCATAATGGATATATCTGTTTATGATGACTGCATCCAACTCCAAGTGGCTTCAGGGGAGACATGAATAACAATGCCACAGCCAACAGCTAATTTGAGCAACGTACCCACCTAAGCATCATGCTGGTCAAGGTCTGGCTCAAACCAAAATGGAAGAAACTAATATCTGTAGGTGACTTGCAAATATGACTCAGTTATCTTATTCGATTAACAGTGAACAGCCTAGGACCCATTGAGCTTTCCTGCACGGCAGCAAGTTGCATGACAGGATCTCTCATTGAGTAGGGACAACTCTCAAGCTTATTCCTTGAGGCTGAGAGATCCCTTGCCACAACAGATTCTTGGTAATTAATGGCAAGATAAATTCAGAAATCTTAGCTAGATGAAATAAATGAGTGATGTGAACATCTAATCCCTTAGGTATAAACTGACGACCAAGTTTGGGACTAAATCTGGATCTAGCCACACTTAAACTTCCTCTGAGAAGGAGTTTAGAACACAAGAGGCTTCTTTATGAACCTCATGACTCAACAGGACGGTCTCCCTGCCAGTTTTGTCTGACCCTGTCCTCTATGCAGTAAATAATCACGTGCACCTTGCCGATCAAACTTATTAAACCACTGTCACATTTACGGTTGCACTTTGTAATATCAATAAAGTGTATTGTTGTTTCTCTCTTATGAGTGGAGGGCATAACTCCATTTGCAACAAAAGGTGGTACTGGAATGTAGGCAAATATGAGACTACAGTGGTATTGCACAGCTGCTAGCCACTAAATGTCTAATACAGCACAAGTAGTGAAAAAACATGGAACACTTCTAGTCTTTCACAGAATAATGCAACAATACTTTTTCCAGATGTCATTCCTTCTCTGTAAGTGACAAATATTTTCGCACTGGTCCTGTTTTCCTTAGTGACCCCTACTCTTCCTGTGATATACAGGAGAAAGTCACCTGAGGTTAAATCTAGAGTTAAACTCTACTTCTTCGGCATATTTTTTACATACTGTGGGAGCCTTGTTCATGAGAGAATTCATGTTTACAGAAGTAATGGCATCCCAAGAGAGAAGGAGTGCTCTGTTAACTGCTGCCTTGCAAGCACTCCATCTTTCACAATTTACCATAGGTAATAAGTAAATGTTTGCACAAATTAGAGCTGATTTAAGTAGCAATAAAGTAAAAAAAAAACACAAAACACTTAAATGCAAACACAAGGGTTTATAGTGCATCAGATTATTGATGAAAAATTCAGCTGTATACAAAATTAACCTTTAAGGCATTCTGTATTCTTATTTGACAGCACTGAATGGTTTTCTTTTTTTTCCCTAAGTTGTACTTGTTTTCTGATGTTTCTTCTGCATGACATGAGTCTCTTAAAAATTAATTCATTCACTGCATATAGTGTTTGTTGGCCAGGTGGTGTTGTAAAACAGGAATGTTCTATGGGATTGTACTGCAACCATTCCACATGCATTCCTACGTTCATGTTTCAACATGACACTATAGACACTTCAGTTTCATTACTTTTGCATTTTAATTGTCTTTCCTCACATTTTGGAGTCTTTTGAAACTTGTCAGTGCTGAACTACTATGTCAGGGAGGCTGGTCTAGAGGGAATCCCATCCCAAAGAAACAAAGTAACTTTCAGTTTGATTAGCAATTATTAGAGTTTCAGACGTTGGAGAAAAATATTTTAAAAGACATATAAAGGATAGGGAATCAGCCTATTATTACTGTTTGCTCCTCTGGAGAGAAAAGTTTCCATATATCCAAAGTGTAATACTTGGACCTAGGCCATTCTGAGACTGTGCCCAGTCTGTGTTCTGGTATTGTTCCTCATGTCCTGGTGATTGTCCTTCCTTAGAAGGAGGCCTTCTTTGTTGCTTTCTTCTTTTGATTTTTCTGCCCTGCCACTCTTGTTTAGAAGCTCGTAAATGCTGCCCAGAATTTGCTTTCTCTGTTCATCAAGGAGCTTCATCATATCCACCACAGTCAATCAGCCCTTCCTTCACCCTCCTACTGCTGTTCTCTTCGAAATTGCCTCTGTCTAGCTTGTCTCAGTAACTGAGATTTAATATGAATAAACCACTCTTCATTATAAGATCAGCTCTTTATCAGTTCCTCCACTGCCAGCTTATTTGGTCAAATGGTTTTGGGGTCTACAACACTATCTGAATATCAATGTCTCTTCCTCATTCTGTAGAAGAGTGCTTGTAGCCTACGTACTTCAAAAAATCGAGGCATATCCATCCACACACAAAGAGGGATACTATGTTCAACCTTGTTCCGTGGTCTCTGTTTAGCAGTGCAGACATATTCCTCGTGTCTAACATTAACGTTTACTTAAGTTTAAATCATGCCTAACAAAATAACATCTTGACTGCTAGAGACCTCTCCATACTCTTAAAATAAGAATTATTAATAAATCATTATAATCTTTACTAATGAAGATAATTACTATAATAACAAATACACTTCTTCCTAAAGAGCTTTCCTTGTGTTAGTCTGAAAAACTGTTTTGCTAATCTCAGGGCTCACTGATTCCTTGTACCTTCAGGGGATGAATTGTTGGTATGATTCTTTTCTGTACTTATGAATCTTTCTGCTGTTTCTACAAATCTTTCCTACTTTAAATGTGGACTTTGGATTCCAAAAATCCAACTAGGAAATGTCAGAATACAGAGAGGACAAAGAAAGGTATTTTCCTTTGACATGACATGATAGTGTAGGGGCTGTTGTTTCAAGATCTACTTTAAATATAACCTGACTGAAAACAATAATGTGAGATAGGATAAGGCATTTTAAGAAGCTTATGAAGTTATATAAAATATGCTCTAATCAAGGTTCTTATACTTTCTTGTCACTATATAAAATTACAGGAATATCTTGTCTGGAATAAAAAGTTTGCTATGTCTAATTTCTGCTTTCTTGAAGTAGAATGCCTGCTCTGCATATACACAACAGAGATCAGTAACATTTACAAACAAGTCAGATCCTTCCTGGAATCTGAAGTATGAAAAAACAGTCTTTTTTTTTTCTTTTTTTTTTTTGTCTTCTCTAAAGGAAATATAATTTCTATAGCCATAGAATGATGTTTCTTATGTAGTATTTAAGACCTGCAAGGCTTAGTTTAAAGGGCTTGTCAAGAAGCTAGACTTGTAAACTCCTTAAACCAAATAGCAGTATTTTGAGAAACATATACCCTTCAAATTAGTACTCTAGGGAGCTCCTAAGTTCTGGACTGAAAATTTTGGTTTTAAATTTAGTGCTATTGAAGAGTAGCAATTTCATATTAACTACTACAGTTCTCTCAGTTATTCTTGGACAATAGGTCTTATTGCTCCACTGAGGCAATAGTCAGTTCACAGAAAATTCAAGACTTTTACAGATGAAATTTCTGTAGGATTCACACTGTGTAAGAAAAATAACATGATAACTATTATGTCTGCTTCTGTTCTCGCTGAATCTCCAAGCAGATCTCTCTGGATCGCTGCCACTTCTGTGCACTTTTAATCCTACTGCTGCATTTTTAAAACATTTTGAAAAGTGCCTGTATTACTTTCTATTGGTAAATAAATAATGGCTACATATGATTTTTCTTCTTTAAAAATTGAACGCTCTTTGGGTCTTGTTATTACCTCTTTGTAGTACTAAATATCAAGTCAGTGAGACTGATTTCATCTCTACAAAATCACTCCCAGTTCTTATATTAAAGAGGTAGAGTTGGTAAGTAATATTATATTAATATTTTAGTAATAATAATAGTCTAGTAATTGTATCAGCATTTCAGTTTTAATGTACATAAATTGGGGGCAGCAGGTGATTTTAGGAAAAATGCTATTAAAGAGACTCTATACAAACAGCACTTTGTGTAAAGTGCATGTGATTGATTGCTGGTTAAACTTGTGGAAGAGCAAATACAGTTTTTGGTATCCATATTGAATAGACTTGAGAGACAACCTTAAAACCCTGGATAAATCCTGGTAACTAAGGGTTTGTGATGAACTTCCAGCAGCTGTCACTGGCTCCCTTTGCACAATGCCAGAATGGCCTGGAGCAAGAGATGAATATCCCTTCAGTTGTCCTCCTCATGTAAAAATGAGGTGCTGAGGACCACTGGGAAGAATGCCAGCAAGTACCTAGGAAACTGGTAACATCATTTCCTACAGAAGTGTCTCCAGTCAGGGCTGGGCTTTAACTGTTTCCTGTGGCAGTCTAGCACTTCTTGGATGTCTGGGAATTTGAAAAAGACCTTGCTCTCTGAAGAGTGTGCTCCCTGAAGAGGTCTACCTCACTTTAATCAGGCCTGACATGGTAGATATGGTGTCCCATCCCATCAAGTGTTCAGCACAGGTGACAGAACACTGCTGTGAGGTTACAGCTGGAGCAATGGGCTAGGGAGGGCTTATACCGCCACTGCTGCTGTTCTTGTGTTGAACCAGCCAGAGACTGATGGCAGTATCTGCATGTCAGAGCTAGCACAGACAGGACACACGTGACCCAACAAGAACTACAGTGCTGGGTTATAAAGGTGACTGAAGAATTTAAGAAGAGAGTTAACATCGGTTGTCAAATAACAACAGCACTGTATCACAACACATTTCTTTTTCAAGATCTGAAAATAACAAATTCACAAAAACTTGCCTTTGCACAAAGTGCCTTGAGAAAATGGCTAATACTGATGGGGCTGTAGTGTAAGCTAGGCACGTATTTACAAGGTGTGCATTTGCAATGGGTATAGCTGGCAAATATCACAGATCTCAAGTTTGTTTTTTCCCTTGGGGAAAAAAATATACAAAGGTGATATAGCTATTTTATAAGCATCTGAGTAAAAACTCTGTAAATATATTCTTGAATTTAAACTTTATGGTGTAGACAGGAAAATATGAGGTATAGGATATATGGGAGTACAGCAAACTTGTATCAGTTCATGACTGATTCTATGATTTTGGGTTCATTGGCTACTAATAACCATGAAGCACATGTTGCAGTCTTTTAAGACCCTTTAGAAAGACCAAGCAAAAGGTACAATAAAAGCCATATTTAAATAAATTAGTTCCCTGTCTTTTCATGGCATGTAACAGAGTTGTGTTTCATCTTTGCAGAAGGTGAAATTGTATTCCTGGCACAATGTGGTAGGATAGACAGACATAGGAAAAGACTTCTGTATGTAATGAATATGAAGGATATGAAGCACTCTTTTTGACATTTCTTCCTAGGTATGGTTAAGGTTAACTACATGGCCATCTTGAAAATATACATTTTCAGTTGGAGATGCAGCATGAAGAATCAAGCTTGTATTGAAAAAGCTGTTCATTCAGCAAATTGTAAAAAGAGAAAGGCTTACAAAATAAAAGATAAACACAAAAATAAAAAACAAAATTAGCAATCTTCTAAAATCTAATATCCTGACACAGACATTATGGGCTAAGTCCTGCCATTTGCTACAGACCCTGTCCCAGTCCTTAAGATTAAAGCTGTGAATACTTTTATTATACACAAAACTAAAATACTTTTTCACTCCATGCCAGAGGGCTAACACTGTAAATAATACTTTGAATAAGTTCATCTGATTCAGCAGAAACTATCATTAGTGGCAATAGCTGGTTTTAAGGCACCCATCTCCATGATTACAGAAGGAGTGAATGAATATCTGATTTGTTTCATTAGACGATCATTGCTGTTAAGAAGCTTATTTTTTCTTGTTCACATGACTGGTGGCATAATACCAGTTTAATTATGAGCAAATCTACAGTACAGTATATCCTCTTTTTCCCTCTGCTATGTGAGTTACAACAGACTTCACAGGTGCTCTCCTCTGAAGGTCTATGATTCATACATGATGCTGTAACCATGACTCCCAGCATCAAGTTCCAAAGCTGTAATTTAAAATTAGTGACTGTCTGCAGCAGTCAGACCTGCAAGTCTGATATATTCCAGTTAACAGGAGTGATCTTTGACTTGCTCATTTATTAAAGACGTAGGAATTTAAAAGAGAATGAGTGAAGAAAATATAGGGTGTCTTGGTATACTGTCTTAACCACCAAACTGCAAACCTGAGTTTCTCTCATCATTATTCTCATCTGACAAGGTGTTAAGATACAGAGACCAGCTTACAGTCCCTCTTGCTGACTAGATATAAATTTCTCTGGAGATTGCTTTTGATTTGCATTATCCTAAAAATGTGACCATTAGCCTTGATAGCTTTGTTGGGCAGGTTGCAGAAAATAATTAGTATATCTATCTGGGATCATATGCTTTCTTGTTTGGTTTATTTTGAACAGAATTTTCACTGCTGAGAAGAATTAATTGGAATACAGTCCCAGCCTTTATTTGGAAGGCAATGTTTACTCTCCTGCTGGAAAAGCACAGTGTCCTGCCATTTTGCCCTATCACTAATTATCTCTTAGCATTTTTAAGTCATCCTCCCTCTGGTTTAGATTGAAAAAAACAGTGCTTGAAAAAGATACAATACAAATGTTCTATTATGTCAACTCATTAACTGGTTAATGATTAATTAATTCATTAATTAGTCAACATGGTAGTGCTAGGTCATAGGTTGGTCTTGATGATCTCACAGGCCTTTTCCAACCTAATTGATTCTGTGATTCTGTGTGATTCTGTGATCTGACCTTCTGTGATTCTGTAATAGTCTTTAACTGATTTGGTTAAGGCAAAAAATTGGAATGAAGAGTTAGAAGCAGTGCATGCCAAATATTGGATAAGTGCATTAAGGTGGATGATCCCTCACTTTAGGATTATTGTAGCAATTATCACTATTGTTTCTGAACAAATAATGAGAAAGTTGCTCAAAGATGTGGAAACTGTTACAAGCACTAGCTACATATTCCTGCAAGAAGCCACAAAGCTAAAACTAAATACTTTGAGTAAGTGACGGCTTTAAGAAAATTGATCTCTCAGTAGTGTGGGTACTGAGACTGTACAGAAACAACTACAGAGCAGGAACAAGAAGCAGTAATTTATGGTGAGGTTTTTTCTGCCTTCTATGGCAATGTTGGCATAGAGAGGATGAAAATGTGCATTGAAAAAGGAAAGAAGAAAGAATATATAGGAGAAAGTTGAGAAAACAATTGAGACACTGAGTTTTTTCTTTCCAAGGAGACTGCCCACGGAGGATAACAAAACCTTACCAGTAGGGACTGTAAAGCAGACGAGAGCAGAGGGAGATAGGCTGTGTAATTCAAATCTAAGGTGTTGCTATGTTAGAAGGAGCAGAGTACATGATATAGAGTTGCACATGAGCAGAAAGGAAAATAGAAAATCACCCCCACCAAAAAAAAAAAAAATGACAAAAGTCTGTTTGAGAAACTTCTAAAAGGCTGTCCTTAATTCCAAGCTTTAGGCAGCTGCTGGAAAGCCACTTTATTTGTTTATGCTTTTAGTCTTCTGTAAAATGACTGCTTCATCTGTCACCTATGTTGCTCATGAAAGGAATTCATAATTGTTCGAGGAAAGACATTCCCCAGTGCCTAATGGGTTTCTGCAAACAGGATTCCTGCACTGTGGCCTTAGTCCGTCCCAAAGCGGGGTCTGTCTTTTACTATAGCCCATATGTTCTCTCTCTCTAAATACATACAGTATGTAGCTTATCACAAAGTAGTCTGTTGGCTCTGAAGGGAATGATAATAATAATAGAGATAAGGCTGACAATTACAATAATAGCCAATGATTTACAGATAGATCTCTAGGTTAGATATAATTGATTCTGAAAGTGAATGAGACCTATATTTATCCAGTAAATACATGGTTTTAATGCAGTTGCTGGAACAAGCTATTTGCATCAGAGGGATCATGAGCATTTTAGGATTTACATTAATGGTTTCTTCACCAGCTCACAACACAGAGGGCATATTTAGCTGTGCAAGGCTGCACAGTTTCTGCCTTTGCTCTGCTGATTTTAGGAATGAGCATATTGGACTTAATTTTCCAACCCTGTCAGCCCAGCACTCACAAGCATTACATTCAATTAGGAAGAACATCAAAACCAATTTAAAACAAGTGACAAAAAGAAGAATACACAACGAATAAAATTCCTTGCTTTCTACTATAATGACCATCCCACTTTCCCAGTTGCTGGGATTATCTCAGGAGAATAATGGTAACTACTACTTTTTTCAGCTTATCTCAGGTCTCCACAGTGAGTCCTAATTTTCTGTGTGTGTTTTCAAACAGCTTTCCTTGTACATGCAAATGATATAGGAATGGCCTCTTAATGGCTTATTTTTATGTCCACTATTAACTTAAGTGTGTCCCATTTACTCAACCTTCTACTGCATACAGCAGAAGACTCAAACAGTTATTATTATTATAATTTTGCCCTGTGTAAGTGCCAGGTTATTCAGTGTGTCTCACATGTTGACTCCCCCAGCTTGTGCAAGTTTTTTTTATTCCTACTGTGTGCCAAGTTAGCTGTGGATTTTCTGTTGCCACTGATTTCACAAGTGCATTTCAGCATAAATATTATAATTTAGATTTGGGTTTATAACAGCTATGCTTAGATATCTAAAAGTGACCTCAGCATGTACTTTTTGAAAATTGCATTGGAAATGAGGTCACCCTGGGAGGATATTTGGGGCAGATGTGTCCTACTAACCAGTTGAGTCCCTTCTGTAGTTTAAAATAAACCTTTTCTTTTTAATGATAAATTATTTAGCATCTGTCACTGGACTTGTACCTTTGTTTTCTGCTGTGTAGTTAAAGTACTCTATTTATTATTTCCAGCCACAGCTGATCCCATATACTCTCCATCTATGTGTTGTCAGTGCTTCATGTCTTCTAGCAGGTGCTGAAATTCGTTCTGTAAATGTTAATAGAAACAGCAGAAGAAATTTGAACATTCACTAGCAAGTGTCCTCAGAAAACCAGCAGTTGAAAGAACCCAACAAAAAGCTCCTGCCAGAAACTATTTGATCATAAACCTCTCAAGCAGAAAATTGGCAATCACTGCAGAAACAATTCCTCAGGAAAGTATTCAACTTTCAAATAACCCTGAGACACAACTCAGTATCATTTAATTTCCATTGAGCACATCTAGCAGAACATCCCTCCACCAGAAACCAGTGCAAGCTAAAGACCTGACTTCTATCCCCACAGTCCCTGGAAATTACAACTTTTAGGAAGAAAGAATGCAAAAAGTTCTTCTTATTATAATGATTTTGTTTTGCTACATGTGCTGACTCACATAGAAGCAAGGAAAAACCCAGCAATTCTTTTCTGTAAAAGCCCCAAGGTTTTTGTTTATCTCTGGATGGATTTAAAGTAAGTAAAATGTATATATGAAATTTATAAATTCACATTCTCTTTTGCGTGCTCCCCAGGTGTGTGTGGGAGATGGGAAACACTAGAATTGGCTGTATATATGTGTTTACACTGGATTTAAATTACAAAATAGATGTGACATCAGCTGGCACATCCGAGCAGCAGAAGATGAAAAGGGAAAGTGGTTTGGGACCAGGTTCTTCCAATTAAAGTCCTAGCTGAAGTAATCTAGGAATGAAGCAGGTAGCTTTGCAGAATCCTGCAGGTTGTTAATTGTTCCACATCTCCCAGGTGGCATGTACAAAGAAACAGAAATAGAGATGGTTTCCTGCACTCTGGTATGTCTTCATCCTCAAAAAGGTCATATTGCAATATGAAACAATGAAAACTTCTTTTCACACAAATACAACAGTTTCAATGGGAAGCTCTGCAAACAAGGAGAGTGAACTGTGATTGTATAATTTACACAGGAAACACCTCTTGCTGCTCAGGAGAGATCTTTACAGAGGTGAAAATGCAACAAACAGAAGTTTTTGGTTTGTGAACATAAAATAAGAATGTAGGGATATGATATGTATATGCAATAGTCTGAGTTTTATAAAGGGAAAATATCAATCATAAGACAGCACTAAATAGACTTAAATGTAAGATTATGGTAAAAATAAAGAAAGCAGTGTATAATTTTTACAAAGTCCAGTGTATTAATTTTTTTGCTCTACCACCTCATCTCCTTCAACTTTTATTTCTCTTTCTTCACCTCATTAAGATCTGTTTTCCAAAAGGTGGCTCTAGGGAATAAATTATAAATTTTATAAATGCCTAAGTCATAGGAATGACTTGCTATAAGAGAATATTTTAAAAAGACTTAGTTTGCAGTCTGGAATGATCAAGACTAACAGAGTCATGGATAAAAAAATAATTTTTCATCTACCACATCAGAGCTTTTTATATCATTGGCCCCTGTTTTGACCAACAAGGGAACCTGGGAAGCTGTATTCAACTGTATTCAACAAAGTTCATAAGCTCATCTGCCAGATATGCAAATATAACTCTTCTATAGAAGAAATGTCCTAAATCTTTGGGTTGCCTCAAGTCCTGTCTGCTGTGCAAATGAAATTCTGAAAAGCTGATTTTTCAGGATGTGTGTTGATATGTGCCTGTGCATTAGATGTCAGTGATTAAGCCCTCAGAGGTATGTGTGTACATATTTGTATGGAAGAGAAATAAAGTGTGGCAACTGCTGGTGATAAGACTAAGATAGTTTTTCACATCTATATGTCTCTGCCTCGGGTAATAATAGTAGCAGAAATGAAAAAAAAAATCATGTAGGAATGGGGTGAAGTGTTTAAATTTCACAGTGTATAATATACAGCCACAAGTAGCAATAAAGGAAATACCAAAGGTATTAAATACCTTTTTGAATATCTGAAAACCAGACCATAATGTAAAAGATTTAAAAATTATTATTCCACATCTAATGCACAGAAGTGTAGAGGATTCCAACAAAATTTCAAGCTTCCAGTTTCCTTAAGCATAGAATTGCTATGTTGTGCATCAGTAGGTTTATATTTGGGTATTGAAATGATGCACTGACTTTAGCATATAGTTAGACTGAAAAAGCACTAGGAACTTTCAAATCCTTTAGTAATTTTTTTAAATCACAGGGAAAGTAAATACTACTTTTGTCCACTGGAATATAAGAAAGCAGCAGTCTATCATACATTCTTGCCTAACCTAAGGTCTGAACTATAAATCACTTGCCTGCAGAAACGTATTTTTCTTTCATTCTTGGTGGAAAAACATTCTGCGATAGAATGTGGAACATCCTTTATATTTATCATAGGAGGGAAATTCTTAAATTTACCAGTATTTAATAAAAAATTATGTGGCTACAGAAACTGAGGCAGGAAGTCTAAGAAGGTTTATTTGAGGAAATATTTTATTTTTTCTCTGATTTAACTGTCAGTCTAATTTAATATTAATAAATATTGTACAGCACAGTCAAGCATATTTCCAGTTTCTCTCTTCTTAAATACTTCTATGCTTTTTATGAGTTGTCTAGTGGCTACTGTGATATTATTTTAATTTTTCAAAAGTACAAGTATTTGTTTTGTGTTACTTTCACAGTAAGTATTGTAAGAGAGATCTTGGAGACAAGTTTTCTCTTATTCTTCTTTTATCATGAGCTTTTAAAACCATAAATGTCAAGTAAACATTTATTAAAAAAACCCCAAGGAATTGCAGCAGATTATCAGGAAAATTGAGATTAGCATTTAATCACTGATAGATTAATTATAGCGAAACAGTCCAGAATTTTCTTTTATGTAGCTGCAGGATGAAAGGATCTCATTCTTAGAGCGACCTAAAACATTCAATGCCTGAGGCAGATATGCAAGACAGTTTAGATGAATTTTACTTGGACAGTGCTTGTACCTTTACCCTATTGATTATAACACAAGCTGAAGGTGCTTAGTTTAGATTCAGAGACCTGATTTCTTGACATCTTAAGTTATGAAAGATGAATCCTGGCATCTGCTAGTGTTACCAGTGGTGACATTTTGTATCATTCCTTTTAACTGCTCTATATAAAATCACTTCACAGAACACCTCCTTTTCTTTCATATTTTATTAGGTGGGTTGGCAGTGTGTGAATATTAACTTCTATTACAATCAAGGAACTTTGCAATGCTGAGAAAAGTAATTAATAGCTGTGACTCCAAAGACAGCATCTGAAAACCATCAACTATTATTTTGTTCAAAGTCTTACAATGGACTGATTTTCTAATTTTTAATTGCTTACTAGAGGATTTTTAAAAAAGATTTAGGTCACTTTCTTCTGGCATAGTGCATTACTCATGCTGGCACTGGATCATTTGGCAGCACCTCTCTGATGTTCAGTCACATATGCTGTTCACCATTATCACAGGCGGTTTCAGGTCAGGGCTTTTCTCTGGTTACTTATTGCACAATGAACGTGAGCTTAACTGTCCATGAGAACACTTTCTTAAACTGGTGATGATTCAGTGCAAGGGCTGTCACTCTGGTTTTCTTTCCTGAAGTATAAACCTTTTATAGCTGCCCTGGCTTGGAGGCAGCCATTGTGTAGATGTGATCTTTCAATCCTGCCAACTAACATTGCTTTCACTGGAAAGCCAAGCACCCCTTACTAACTAATGGTTGATGTTTTCTTTTGCATTATTTCTTTAAATTCTCCTGGGTTCCATGAACCCTTGTATACTCCTGGCCTCAAATTTGAATTCTGATTGAGTATGTCCACTGATGTAGCGTGGGCTCAAAATGCTGAAAGTGCTGATATTCACTCTTGTTCTCTGATTTTGACTGTGGCTGAAGATTCAGTTTACAGTGACGAATAGGAAGGTCAAGAACTCTATTTGCCTAATCATTATTTCAGGAAATCCAAGAATAAAGTCTGTTTTGGATCCAGTGAAACACCTTTCACCATACCCAAATTACGTTCTGTGAACAACTCTGCTGCCATCAGTGACAAAAGTAGAGAACAATAAAGTTATCCCAATCACTCAGGGTTTCATTTTTCATACTGTTTTTATGTCCATGCAAATCCTAACATATTTGTTTCATATAAGCCTGCAAACAAAACTGCTGCAGGAGGTAAAGATGAACCTTGATGAAAGAGGAGCTGGTAGTCTGTGCTTCACATCTGCAAGCCTGAAGGTCAAGAGAAAAAAGCATAAAGTGACATTGGACTGCTTCTACCCTTCCATTGGTGGTGTGTCTCATGGCAGTTTCTCTTAGAAACGTTGTGGTTACGTCACCCACAACATCTGGAATATCTGAAACAGTGCCTGTTGCACTCTAACCCTGGCCTATAACTCTTTCAAAACTTTTTAATGCTCATTTAACATCATCTCCTTCATAGAAATAAGACTGTCCATTGCAAGGGTGTGGGAATTTGAACAAAGACACTGTTGTAATGCAGTTCTCTAAGAGGCATTCTCAAGGCTTTATAGTTGCTTTCTGCACTTTCCACAGCATGAATGCAGCCTGTTTGCTGTTTAGGGCTCTTCACAGTCTACATATGGTGTGTAGCACATTTGTATTATATTGTGCATTTTTTTGCAAGTTCAGTAATTAAAAAATATTTTCATTGTTACTTTTCCTTTTTGATTCAACCCTAGGAGGACCAGTCATTGCATGGATTTCATTTGATATCTGTCAAGTGAAAGTGGACAAGCCAAATTCTGTTTGCAGAGATGGTTTACACACGTAAGGGGAAACTGTGTTTCTTTTTTGTCCAGGTTCTTGTGTTTATACCTTTTTCTGTCTGTTCATATGAAATCCACTAATATGTTCAAATGAAAGCCACTAATACATAGTTGACTATTTGAGTACTGTAAACCTTTTTTTGCTTGTCTCTGGTCTGTTCTGAAAACAAAATGAATCTATTTTCAGAATGTTCTGATTTCATCAAAATAAAATCAGTAGGTTTTGGTGCTCTCAGAAAACATTTCTTGTCATGTTTTCCTAAGCATCTGTTTTATGTCAAACCCAGGTGAAAGAGCACTGGCTTGTTTTCTGAGAGAAATTTCTTGTGGGGTGGTGTTTTTTTAATGGTGGTATCTTACTGTGAGGGGAGTTGTAGGAAAGAGACAGGTAACCTGTTCAGGTAGACAAACCATTGAGATCTGTCCTGAAATCTTTAGCAAAGCAGAATATGCTGGCAAATATGAATAAAAGTAATTTAAAAGTCTTAGTTTACAGAAAGCTGCTGTTTTATATGTGGAGTCTTTGAAGAGGGTGAGAATGAATGATCTCATGAGATCTGATATAGTAAGGCAGGCTTAGTGCAAGGAGCCAAAAACATATCCAGAAAGATGAATGAAAAGCATCCCATAGAGATCCCTGTCAAAAAACTCTTGAGGAGTGTAACATGAAAAAGGTGAAAGAAAGAACAATGTTTAGGGAGCAGAGGGAGTAGGTGTTATGTGAAATTTGCAGCAACTGGGAAGCAATGAAGTTTAAAGACAAGGCAAATATGACCCTGTGTATAATATTTCAAAAAGAGATGCATCTGCAGCACCAGAATGATTCAAAATACCTACAAGTTAATTGTGGATGATACCTGATACTTAAAAAACTTTTTCTTTTTTACTGCTTTTGATCATTTTAGGGAGAAAATTGCAAATATGAATAGTTGCTCTTTCCTGAAGAAAATCAACTTTCTGACTGCTGCTACAAAGCAGATAAGGACTTGTCTGTAGATCTGAATCTGGAAGGCTGAGCAGCGAAATGTACTGTGCAGTAGAGTGATGTTCTCTCATTTTCTTAAAATACCTTGGAGATAGGCTGATTCATTCAGGGAATGCAAGACTGGCTTTTTAAAAGATATAGGGAAATTAGTTGTACACAAAGATGTGCGAAGACAAGGGAAGTCCCATATTTAATGTATATTTTCTGTATAGAGGGATATTTTACTGGTTTCTAAATTTAACTTTCTAACTCTCTCTTGGAAGTCTCACAGCTTTCTGCTGTTTGTGTACAAATTCACATGGATTATTAATGCTGAAATATTATGTTTAATGCAGGAATATTTAGGGGCACAGTAACATCTTGCTCTTTTGCAGTAAAGATGCTTTACATCAAGACATTACTCTGTACACAGACATGGAGGAAGAACTTCAAAGAGGGTACTGAGGCTCTGCGCACAAGCTGCAGCTATGCTACAAGCCAGTCTGTCTAGTTTAATACAATTAGTTTCACTCCCTGCTTGCAGGAACTCTAAACTCTTCTGTTTGTCTTAGCAGAGCTCCTTCCTTCCTGCCTTCCCTGACTGGATCTTTTCAACAAGCATTCACTAAATTAGAGTGGTTCCATTTGACACTTGAATATCAAATTTAATTTTGCTTTTGGGTTAGGGTTGTTCATCTCACTGAAATCTTCTTAAAAATTAACTTTTTTTTTAAATTCAGAGATAGTGTAATGTTGAGAACTTAGGTCACTGAACTTCACCAATACACTGTGCAGATTTTTGGGTCAGTTAAGAATCTGTGCTGTCTGTAACAAGAAGACACTATCTGTTTTCAGCTCGTTCATAAGGAGGAGTTTCACCTATTCTGCTGCTACTATGCTCAAAAATATATTAAAATTAAACTATTACTTCTTGAGGCTCAGTGAGGAATTCTTCCAGTATTCTGAGGCTTTTAATAGTGACTTTATGTTTCTCAGAAGCATGTGTAACCATGTTTTAAGAATATAATGAAAAGAAAGGTAAAACCCAAGAAACTTAAAAAATAAATTTGTGTTGAAAATTAAGTAACTGATAAATGCATAGGTACAGTTCTATATGTAAATCTATGGGATGTTAGCTCCATTTAACTGGAGGGCACATTTCAAAGACAAAATTTTCCTAAGACAGGGGAACAGCTCCATCCAAACTATGCTTGTCTCATGCATGAAAACCTGCTGCAGATAAGAAGATCAGTAATTTTATGGTTTTCATTCCCTGCTTTATTTCAAGTCTTATTAAAAAAATCCAAACTAACTATGTTGGTTTGTTCTTTATCTAATACATCTCATGAATTACTAATACCATGAATAAGTGATGCAATATCTTATTAAACCAATGGGAGAACTCTATGTATAAAATCAACAGACACTACAATATATACTCTTATGGGGGGGGGGGAATTATGATTTCATAGAATCATAAAGTTATAGAATGGTTTGGGTTGGAAGGGACCTTAAACATTACCTAGTTCCAGTCCCCTTGCCATGGTAAGGGACACTTACCACTAGACCAGGTTGCCCAGAGCCTCATCCAATCTGGCCTTGAACACTTCCAGGGATGGGGAAGCCACAACTTCTGGCAACCTGTTCCATGGTCTCACCCTCTTGCAGTAAAGAATTTCTTTCTAATATCTAATCCAACTCTACTCTTAGGTTGAAGCCACGCCCCTTTGTCCTGTCAATACATGACTTTGTAAAAAAATTCTCCCCATCTTTCTTGTAGGCTCCCAGTTCTCTAAGTCTTTCTTCATAGGAGAGATTCTCCATTCTTCTGATCATCTTCATGGTTTATTCTACTGGATAGAGAAGATCCTAGGTTTCATTTGTTTGTTGTTTCTGGTGGAAATGCTTAACCTAAAAAGTGCCAGTTGTTTGTGGTCAAAGCATATTTTTATTTACATGTTCATCTTTGAAGAAGAGTGTGTGAACAGAATAAATATTAACAATAAGCTATTAAGAGATAAACCACAACACTTAATTATTAGACAATTTTAATTGGTTTAAATAAATACCAGAAAATAAAAAATTGTTTGCTTTTAAAAGAGATTAGAAAAAAATAATATTGTTGGAAATTAAGCCTTTGTGAACTGAAGTAATATTTACTATTTTTATCTTTCCTTTTTTTTTTTTTTTATACTTCAGGAAAAAAAGGGTCTTGGGGTCTTACCAATTCAAATTTGATGCATTTTTACTATTTATAAATGTGTTTTTTCTGTCATTAGTGGAGATTTGTAATCTTCTAAAATTGGAGAGGCTTACCTTTTTTTTTCTGCAAATTTCTGACCTATGTCTGGGCATAGAAGATATTTATGATAGATTTGTTTAACTTTTTGATCTGTTAAAATTGTAATGCTCCTTAAGTTTGTGAACATTGCAATAACAGTTTACATCATCAAGAAAATACAACATCTACTGTAGTTTCTTTCAAGGATAATGACACTTTCAATTATTTTTGTCAAAATACTACTGTGAATTATCTGAATGAATATAGCCCTTTTCTTTCCTATTTATAAGCAGATCCAGATTTATATGGAAACAGCCATTGCTTACAAGCATTTGCCAAACAGCAAACCTATTTAATGTTATGCATTTTTTACAAATTTTTTTGTTTGAATTCTCTGATATGTAACTGGTCACCTCGCTGGACCTACTTCTCTTCCTTGGATGGAAGTATCTTTTAAAACCAGTGGCTTATCAATAGTGGGGAAAAAAAGTCAGTACCTGAGGAATCCTCTGTTGCATGTGCAAATATACTTCTTTCTGCATATGAAAAGAGACTGGGAAAACAGTAACAGGAACAAAACTCCATTAATATAAATGTTGCCTAAATGGCTGTGGGGAAAAAACGACTCCAAGCCAAATTAGGTAGGAGATAAGATAAGGATACAAAGGTTTTAATGAGCCCCCAGGCTTTCTGGAATACCCCAGCGTGCGCTCCCGAAATCAAGATGTTCACAGTTTTATAATGATTTTCACCCAATCCCCGTCCAGCCACCACCCAGGTTCTGCCCCCGCCACGCCTCTTGGAAATTGGGTCTGGGGGCGTTTTGGGACCCCCTCTTCTTCATCTTCATCTTCCTCAGAGCACGTAATGTCCTTGGAGGCTTTCCAGAATTCTAGGCCTGAAGGTTGTTGGGTCTAGGCTATATCTTGTTCCGTAGGGTTAGGATGTTCTTTTATTCTTCTGCCTTGAAAAAGAGACTAAATAGGCTAAGGAATTTAGGGAATTGATATGGGAATGGGTAACAGGGGTTTGAGCTGGTGTGTTAAGGGTAAAGGGATAATATTGCTGCTACTCTAAAATCTATATTTACCACATAACTACTTCTAAGATCTACAAAAATTAAAAAAATTAAAACATCAAAACTCCAAGGTATCATAAACAAAACCAAAAAATCCTGGACCAAACAGGTTTTCATATTCAATTGGATGTTTGGAGGAACATCTTCTTCTTGGCTGAATGAGTTATGGGTTCAAGTTATGCATCCTGTTTACATTACTCCTTTGGTATAAGGTAATATGTTGATTTGCATTAAGCTGGGCTTGGAAGTCTTTCTATTGATCTTATCACATGAGTCAGCTGCCTCTGATGGTTGTGTTTGTTCTAGGCATGTTGAAATTTTTTTTTTATTGCCTTACTAAAATAACAGCAAAATCTGAAATAAAATATGCATTAATTGGTCTCTTATACAAGCTGTTTTGGAAAACCAGATAACTATGGCATGTGCCCAACTCACATAACAACCCCCCTCAAATTTTCAGCTGCACTTAAAAACAAGTAGAAAATAATGTTTAAGGGATTTTAACCTTATTTCTTCTGACCCAAAATGAATATTCTATTATATTTTCTACATGCAAAATTATTTCTTCCTTTTTTGGAATAGTTATGTATAAAGATTCTTGGCACTGAAGGAACCAAAAAAACCTGCTTAGAAAAACTGTTGGCTTTTGAAATCTAGTTTTAGGCTCCATGGTCTCTTACAGTCCTCCTGATTCTTTGTCTCCTACACATCTATCAGTCTAACTGGA
This sequence comes from Pyrocephalus nanus, assembly GCA_038380795.1. Taxonomy (NCBI): domain Eukaryota; kingdom Metazoa; phylum Chordata; class Aves; order Passeriformes; family Tyrannidae; genus Pyrocephalus; species Pyrocephalus nanus. The sequence goes on from CM076260.1 coordinate 50,869,305, forward strand.
CTCTATGTCAGCCTGAGGCAAGATGACAAATGAGGGAGCAGTCTGACAAGACTGTGTTTATGACTACATCTTTTAGACCCTAACTGAGACTAATGGGGTTCTAAGGAAATTAAGAAAATAAACCATTTATCAAAAATAAAAAGCCTTCCTATAACTTTTTTTGAACATTTTATAGAAGAATATGTCAGGTGTCAATTTCATTATTAAGTCCACAAGGTCTTCAGATAATGGAGAAAAGCCAAAAGGCAGCTGAATTGAGGCACTATAATGAGTATAGTAAAGAGAGGAAGGCAAAGCTGATTAAACTGCCTGCATTAGCTACATTGCAATCTCACCAAAAGGCTAGGCTTGCAAAGCCACTCAATAAAAAACTTTGTATGGATTTTAATTACTTGAAATAATTCTTAAGTAGTGCATATTGTCCAAAAGGATTGGATTTGATGGAATCTGAAAATTTTAAATGAACGATTTATTGCACAATTCAGCAATAGAATGGATGCTTGGGTCACCAGATCTGTGTCAGAATCAATCAGTTCTAGAGCTTTTTCTTACAAAGATCTACCATCAAACTCTAAAATAACTTCAGAGTAAAAAAGCTTAATCCTGAGTATAGCTTCTTAAAAAATATGTTTTTTTCTAAAATTCAAAGTGATTCTATCTTCATATGTGTTCCTTCTGCACTACTGATACCAGTGTGAATATTAAATCTCCTATAGTATTTGATCTCTAGGGGAATTATTTTCCACAGGGCTTTATGGTTATCAGTGCTGTTCTTTACCTGCACAGGTGTGAATACATGTAGAACATAGAAAAGACCATGATCTGCTATGAATATTTATCAACACACTTCTTGGAAATGCAGGAGTCGTGAGTAAAGTCACACAGAAGAAAAGAGAGCGCTATACTGTTACCCTGCCATAAATAACCCTCATGTATTTGTCCCCTGTTGAAAAAACCACTATAGAAATATCTGGAAAGATTAAAAAGACACCTTGAACTATTTATGATCTAAAATCCATCAGCTGCTTAATCTTATCTATTATGGGCCTGGATCTCCTTTGAAAGGATCTGATTGCTTTAAAATCCCTTTGGAGCAAGGCACTTACTTGCTTGTATTGAGTACATAATGACTTACCACTAATGAAAGCTTGGTGACATCTTGCCCCCCTAAAAATCCCCTGCTTCAGCCTCCTCATAACAACCACTGGGGCTAGAATGATGCCTGAAAACTGTCCATGAGTCTTATGTCTGCCTTGAAGCCAAAGAGTAATGGCTTTACTATGTAATTATAATTCAGTATATAGAGAAAAAGAAAACAGAAAAAAACATAAACCTGCTTTTAAAACGTAACACACATTCTTATCTCATATAATTAATCACTTTAAGTCCCAGAACTTACTCGAGTTATAGGAATGTGGAATCTCCTGTGCTCAGCGTCATAAACTGTCTACCTCCGCTGACAGATGGAGAAAGCAGAGCATTTTGAAACTTTATGTGTGACAAGATTATCAGTGTATACTCCAGTACAGAATTTCTCTGTCCTGATCCCCACGCTGACAAAATTCCAGGTAACTGGAAGCACTAAATGCAGTGGGGACTCAATAGCACTGAATCTATGTTTCAAAATCAAAAATTGAAACATTATTTAACTGAGCATAAAGTAGGGATCCTTATAGTCTCTTTCCCTCTGTTCTCAACATCCATACTTGCTAGTTTATGTTAATGCTGTATACTGAAATTCCTACCATAAGTTGCCAAACAACAATTTATTCTCCTCCCTCCCACAAGAGGATTGCTAAAAATGCTCAGAATCACACAGCAGATAACAGAGCAAGGGTGCCAGAACACTCTCAGTTTGTACCACTTCTCCATGGAAGGCCCAGCAGTATGCTGCTCCTACCACTTCATGTGTAAATCCTCTGCTTTTCATTTACATTGCTGAGATGGGAATCTTTCTGACAATTTCAAGCCATTCTGCAAAATCTGCCCTTAGAAGAAAGGCTCCTACTCTCAGTCCAGCAAGAGACTTGAATAATAACAAGACACGATAAATTTCTTCCCCATCTTGCTTTTTATTTTAGCATAAAAGGGAAAAAATTGTACCTTATAAGAAACAATTCATTTTAACAGTCTGACTAGGCATGACTAGGCAGTAGGGAGGGCTACTGTTACCCCTGTCTGTTCTGTGATACAAGGCTGGGCCAGAAGTTTGTGGAAGAGGTGGGAACTCAACTTGTCTCATTTGAGATCTGTACTGTAATTACGAGGTCATGCTTCCAGGATGATGAATACCAAACATGTTATTAGGCACTTTTTCCTCTCCAGTTCTTTCTCCAAGCCATTTTCTCCCTCTCTTCCCATGCAAAAATCTCTTATTACAATGTTTGTTGGTCTTTTATTGGTCCTAGGTCCATTCTGAAGCTTTGAAAAGTTTTGTTTCAATACACAGAAATTACTTATTTATAGATTACAGGATTGTTTTAGAGTTCACTGTCATTTTGGGGCACCGATTGAAGAAATCCCTAGTATATAGACTAGGGCATACATCAGACAAATGCAATAAACTATTAGGATATATGCTAGACAATATAGAAACTATTTTACAACTAATTTACAGTCCCTGTGTTTCTAACCACTGGTAGTATTATTTAATTTATCCTCTTTGGAGACCTTACTGTTCTGATGAAGAATTCTCACACGTTTTGATCTTTCCAGTAATAGATCCCTTGGTTTTGTGTGTAGAAACATATATGGCCAGTAGTGCTGGCCATAGTGATGTTCAGATGTGCCAAATCTGGCAATTTCTTTCTTTCCCAGAATAACTCATCCCTTAGTGGGACAGTCCTAATGAGTTTCAAGTAGCTCCAGCCTGCTGGTTTTGCATGGTCAGGTTTGGGTAGCTATGAGGCTACAGGGGTGGTTTCTGTGAGAAGCTGCTGGAAGCTCCCCCCCGGTCCATAGAGCCAGTGCCAGAGGTTCCAAGACAGACCCACAGCTGGCCAAGACTAAGCCAGTCAGGAATGATAGTAACACCTCTGGGATAACATATTTAAGAAGGAAAAAAAGTTATTGTGCAGATGTAGTTCAGGTCAGAGAAGAGTGGAATGAGAGTATGTGAGAGGAACAATTCTGGAGACACCAAGGTCTGTGGAGAAGGAGGGAGACAAGGTCCTCAAGGCACTGAGGCTGAGATTCCACTTCAGTGAAGACCACAGTGAAGCAGCTGTCCCCCTGCACCCTATAGAAGTCTATGTGGGTTCATAAATCCACCTGCAGCCCCTGAAGGACACCCATGCTGGACTAGGTGGATGCCTGAAAGAGGGCTGTGAAACTGTGGGAAACTTGAGCTGGAGCAGGGTCCCTGCAGGGACCTGCAGACATAGAGAGAAGAAGGCATACTGAAGCAGGTTTCCTGGTAGGACTTGTGACCCTCTGAGGTGACACACATTGGAGCAGCCTGTGCCTGAAGGGCCACATCCTGTGGAAAATGACCCATGTTGCACATGTTCATGGAGAACTGTTGCCCATGGGATGAATGGACTTTGGAAAAGTTCGCAGAGGATTGTTCTCCTCATGGGAGGGACCCATACTGGGGCAGCATCTCCTGGAGCAGTGGCAAGAACAATAAACTGACTGTAATCGCCTTTGCCCATCTCTCTGCATTGTTGTGGCATAGAACTGGCAAGCAGGGAGGGGTGAGTGGAATATATTTCTTAAGATTTATTTTACTTATCATCCTGCTCTGTTTCTGTTAGCAATCAATTCAGTTAATATCCTCATGCTGAGTTTATTTTTCCTGTGACAGTATTTAGTGAGTGAGAGGACCTCCTGGTCCTTATCTCAACTCATGAACCTTTCATCATATTTTCTGTCTCCTGTCCAAGAGTGGAGGGGGGTGATAGAGCAGCTTTGGTGGGTGCCTGGAATCCAGCCAGGGCCAACACACCACATCCAGTTAGCCTGTTCTTGTTTAAGAAATATAACATCTGTCTGCTCTGAAAACAGTGACAATTAGAAAGACAGTACAGAAAGCAAAGAGCTGATTTTCAAATGTCTTGTATATTTTCTGCTTCCACCTCTGAGAAAATCCATCAAAAGGTCTCTTGGGGTTCCTCAGATAAGACAACTGCCAGAGAGGATTGTGAGAAAATCAACTTAGCATACCATGCTTCTGCTGAAATCCCGTCCTAGGCTTTTAATTTATTCACAGATAAACAAAATGCATTTTATTGCCTCACATGCATTTTTGACAGATGGCTCTTAGCATTAAGCTCAGTTGTAAAGAGACAGAAATGAATGAATCAGTTCTTTTTATTTCACACAGATACTTGTGACTTTCATCTCTATCTGAAAGCTCCTCAGGTTCTCTATCTATTTCTTGTTCCATCTAATAGACAGATCTATTCAGATACTCTCCTGTGCCTTTTAACAAACGTCCTTCCCACTGGAATATTCAATTTGCAGAGCATGAATCATATATATCATTATTATCTGATTTAAAAGTAAAATAACACTTAATTATGAATGTACATGAGTTCTTGGCTTAGTGGAAAGCTTTATGAAAAGGAAAAAATACCTGTCCCCCACCTCACATGTGTAAAAAAGGGTTGTTTCATTTCATACTCCAAGAAGTAATGATTAGATAAGTTACATGAAGTTAAACAGTGAAAGTAGAGGGCAGGATTGAGATGCCAGTGTGTTTTTTAAATACAGAACAATCCCTATCCTAATAGGCATCTTTATTGACTTCCCTGCTCAAGTGTGCAGATGATGTGCAGTACAGAACCTGGGAGAAGTTTCATGTCATACTCATAGTTTTCAGAACTTTTTAAGCCATAAGGAGCTCTGTATTCCTTAGTACCTTAAGCTGTGTCATATTGTTGGAAACTGCAGAGGATGAAAAGTAAAGAAAAAGGCAGAAGTAGTTGAGATGTCTCTTACTTTGCCCTTAACTTATATCTTAGGGTGTACAGAACTTGGAAGTCAAAATGCCCGTTGCAATTAAGGAGAGATCCAGAAACAGAAGAGCAAACATGGCACATAGAATCTTTGAAATCAAGGTAATAAGGTGCTTGAGACACCTCAAAGCTTGAAAAAATCAACTCATGTCTGTGGCGGCAAGGTCTTATGGTGAGTACAACAGTACTCTATGCCTGTTAGCTTTAGAACGTTATTTAACTTTGTGCTATAAGACAAACCTGTGTTGAGTTTGTCAGGTTGTCCTTGACCACTATTAGTATCAGAGAATGTTTTAGTCAGGGGAGCTGGACCTGAACTTCCCCAGATTTCAAACCAGAAATCATATTGGCTGAGAAGAAGTTATTTTGCTGTCTGTTTGGATTGAGCTATTTTTTATTATGTAACAGTTCTCTCTTTGCTGAAGAGTTGAAAGTATTTCCTTGTCTTCCTCAAATTCTACGCTCGTGGTTTAAGCAGTAGAAGTTGAAAATCTGTCTGTGTCTCAGACTTGGATATGCTAGTGTCCAGTCCACTTGCCCCTCTTTACTAATTTAATTTAAATGTGTTGCAAAACCAAATTCAGTCAATCACCATCACTGGAGTGATGTGTGACATAAAATAATTTCTCTCCTGTGCTTTTAGAATGCTTGCTAACTCAACACATTGCAGGGTATTATTCAGGATTTTGTAACACTGCCAAATGCACTTACATGGGATTTACTGGACTCCTGTGCCTCCACAAGCTGCTGTCACTCTAACAAGCCATAGGACGCCATAGCCCTTGTCTCAAGAAATAGATTAAGTTTGTTAAGATTATGTGAGGTCAGTGAACCCAGGCAGTACTAAGTGGAGGTTCACTAAGGCTGTGCTGTTTGGGATGTTCCCTTCTCTACCTCCTTGCTCAGAATATCTGTCAGCAACTGATACCAATCCTGCTTTTGAGGATGGTGATAAACAAAAAAATTTACCATCTCTATCTGCTGCCTTTGGCTAACATATAAGGCAGGGAAGAGGGAAAATTGATTGTGCGTGAATGAAATCAGTCCATGGAGTAAGAAATCTCTGCATGCTTTTTACCCTTCCTGCACCCTGGTATTTGAACTAACTACATTTCAAAGAATTTCTGATGATATTTTTAACTCATACACTATCACTACAGTTTGGAATAAGACAGACTTTTTTTTTTTTTCCAGGACATTTAGTGAATTTTTCTGTTTTTTTTTTTTTCAGCCAGAATGCCAGTGTCTATAAAAAGCACAAATAAAAATTTAAAATCTTTGCACCTAAAGTGGAGTTTGCTTTTTATGTTTTAGCTTGTCCAGAACAAGTGAGAAGTTCAAAGGAAACAGCTCCCACAGGTGAAAATGAAACCTTTGAAATAACCATTGATTCTGCTAGCTTGGATGGAAAAGAGATCTTACAGCCTCTACTCCTGCCACCTTCATGTGCACAGCATTCTCCCTGCAGGAAGAAGATGAGAAGAGTTAGAGGCAAACAGAATCTGACAGAAGAGGATGAAAAAGCCAATCTCTAAAGTTGCTGTTTGGTGTGAGGCTGCTTTAATGCTGCAGTTGGCTCAAGGAATTCCAGGTTCTTTGAGATAGGGAAGGCTTGTTATTAAATATAAAATATAGTAAGAGGTGACCTTGTGTTTAAAATATCCTCTATGGGTTTGTGATTCTCTGTCTCATGTGTCCTGTCTTCTAATCAGCCTATGTACAAGTCTACCGAGTTCATCTCTGCTCTGGTGTAAATATAAAGCTCAGAAGTAAGTCATCATTCCTTATTTTGGTAAAGTTGGTGAAAAAGCACTGAAATCTGCCATACTGCAAACAAAGAGAACACTTTAGTGTGCTTTCTGGTATTAATGTTTGGAAAACAGCAACATTATCCTTGTGAATATCCTACCTGGAATTGTTATTTTACAGAAATGTTGCAAAGCTTTTCCTCCTAGGCTTTCTCTCTCTCTCTGTTCCCCGTACTTGCCTAATACATGGAGTTTGAGTTCAAATGTCTGTTTCCTGCTTTGAAATACTCTCCTGCACTGAAATGCAAAAACAAAGAGAAGGAAAGTTTTGATATTTTATGAACTGGTCCAGTGATGGCTGGAGTTATCTGGTGCCTTGATGAAGAGTCTGTATTATTAATGGGTAGCTGGAAACCTTTCTGTGAAGAGAAGGAAGGTGATAGAAGAGATTCTGATTATGCTTCCACCCTCTCTTTTTAAAGGCATTTCCTGGGGATGACATTTTGTAAGGTTGCACTGCCTGAGACTAATATTTCATCTAGATGGAGAGTGCAGTGAAACGTTTCACTTCTGTGTGTTGTGTGTGTGCCTCAGAGGAACACATTACCCCAAACACAGGGCCATACTGCTGTGCAAGTCTGTCTATACAGTTTTCAGATCACAGCTGGATCCTATCCAACCACCTCAAAGTGTAGACAGAATAAGTTTTTGTCTACTTCCAAACCATGGTGTAAGCATACCCATTTTTCTGGATTTATGCTTATTGTCTTTGGCATAGGAAGGTGGTTTCAGGCCTGCATGCAAGCTGTGAAAGGCACCAGCTGAATGTATTGTAAGTGACCTTTTCAAAGCTCTTCCACAGCTCAATTGATTTCTTAACACTTGTGGTTTCTGGGCTGTGAGGTTGGGACGGGATTACTGTTAGCAAAAATTATAGAATAGATATTGAAAAGGTTAAATCAGTCCATTGTCTTCATAACTATCTTTAATAAATATTGATAGGCAAAATAATTCTGATTTCTTGTACTACTGCTGTAGACAGATGAAAAAAAAAAGAAGAATCTTTTGATGAATATGCATGATTGTAATAAGAACATAAAATGGTACATACACTTAAATTTTTTTTTTATTAGAAGTTCAAGACTGAATTCTTGTGGTCCTCCTGATGTGATATACCTGAGCTGCAAAGTAGCATTTGCACAGCTTTTGATCTAATAAAAGCCTTCTACTTTTATGAGTCTGATATAATTTGATGCTTCAGTGCTTTTGACTTATAAATGGTATTTCCAAATCCTTTTCATTCTTTTGGAGCTGAATTTTATGGAGAAATAATAAGTAGATGACATTTTTGTAAGTGGAAAGAACTGGCCTATCTCTGCTGGGTAGAGAGCATTTTACTATGCAGTGGAAGGTAGTCCTGGTACATTCTTCCTCTGAACTAAATTGGTTTGTTTTTTAAAGGGAAAAGTAAACACATCTTTAAACTGAAGAACGTAAAATTTTGACCTATCTGAGCCAAAGTAATTTCCTCCAGAAAGATAGGATTTTTTTTCCACCTTAGAGAGTCATCACTGTGTAACCACTCTTGGCAAATATTTGAGGTGACTTAGTTGTCTTTCAAGTTTTGATCATCTATAGGGAGTATGGTTTGATACCAGCTAGATTAAATATATAATGGTAGAGCCTTTTCTAAGGAAACAACTTTCAGCATCAAAACTACACATAATATAATACAGTACTGTTAGAGTGACAAACTCCTTTCTACATGCTGACATTTAAAAAGCAGATATAATATTCAGCATGATTTTCAATTTCTGGCTGCAGCCAACACTACATCCTGTGAGGGTTTTGTTGCAAAATGCTCTTAAGAAGCAATTTGCGAGAAGTTCTTCACAAGATTTAGTGAAGATCTGTAGCAGGGTAAGGCACTCTTGCACTGGTTCCTTATAATAAGGAACAGAACCCATAGTAACAAACAGAGGTAAGCAAGGAGCAAGTAGAGAGGGTCCAATGCTCACAGTGTGTAAACCAAGACAGCTGTACCAGGAGGGAGATTTAATCAAGCACTATAAATTACTGGTTTACTTTTACTGTGAATTAGTTTCAATAGCTTTGATTAAAAAAATTACATATATTTGATAAAAGCAAAAAACAGTAACTAAAAGGTGACTTCAGATAATTTGACAGTTTAGGAGTACACTTATTTTATGTGAAGCTAGTAGGAGCTTTATGATAACCTAAATAAAGATCTGGGAAAAGCATCAGATATCTAAATTTTAAAATCTGGCCTGTGTACTATAGAAAGGCTGGTCTTGAGTATAACAGAGCATTTGTTGCCTTCCAGGTGGAGGCAACGATGAAATTGGCAGGTGAAATTATAGACGTACAAAAGAATTGAAAAACAAACCTGCCAAAACTGGGGGTTTCTGTGTTGCAGCTCAGTTTTAGCTTGAGGCTGTGTTGTGGTTTAACCCCAGCCAGCAACCGAGTCCCACACAGCCACTCACTCACTCACTCCCCCACCAGCAGGGTCAAGGAACAGAATCGGAAAGGTAAAAGCCAGAAAACCCATGAGTTGAGATAAAGACAGTTTGTGAGGCAAAGCAAAAGATGTGCATGCAAGCAAAGCAAAACAAGGAATTAATTCACTGCTTCCCATGGGCAGGCAGGTGTTCAGCTATCTTCAGGACAGCAGGGCCTCATCACTCATAAGTTACTCAAGAAGGCAAATGCCATTTCTCCAAATACTTCTCCATTCCACTTCTTTTCCCCAGTTTATATACTGAGCATGATGTTCATATGAAATATCCCTTTGGCCAGTTTGGGTCACCTGTCCTGGCTGTGTCTCCTCCCAACCTTCCACGTGGCCCCAGTTTCCTTGCCATCATGGCAATATGAAAAGCAGAAAAGGCCTTGGCTCTGTGCAAGCACTGCTCAGCAATAATGGAAACACGTCTAGATTATCAACCCTATGTTCAGCAAAAGTCCAAAACATAGCCAAATACTAGCCACTGTAAAGAAAAAATGAGGATTCTGCCTAAGGAAAAAAATCTATCATGTGGAACTTCAGTATCCTGAGTGTAGAGAGACTTGTATATAGAGCCTGATAGACAGACAGTCTTCCTTTCCTCTCTGTCCCCATTCTAAGAGTGCTTAGGAGCATACTCTGAAGTGTGACTCAGGCATCCTGGATAAGATGCTGCTTACAGCAGAGAGCAGTGAAGAGCCAGCTAGTTGGAAATGCTAAATATAGAGACTTAGGTGAATTTTAAACTGCTATTACTGAACATGGCCTAATGGGGCAGCTTTCAAGTCACTCAGATATTGCATATTTGTATGGAAAGAGAAGCACATTTAGTTGTGATAAGGGAATGAGGGAAATGGAAGAAAACATGGTTTAGTGAAATGTTTTTAACTCTGTAGTTATACCAGATATGAACAAGACTGAAATGATATTTCAAAATATATTTTCAGTTGTTCACTACATCAGAGTCCCAGACCAACAATGAATACTGTAACCAGGGCAATTCAGGTTGAGTTGTTTATTCATTTACTAAAAATAAAAAAACAGCCCTGACTCAATAATACATCTCAATTTTCCCTATTTGAAGCTTTGTAACTGAACTGAGATTTACATAATATAGACACAGAAAGAAGACAAGAGGAATAGAGTATCCTTAGCCATGTTTATTTTCCCTGGTACCATATCTTGTGTATTTCTGCAAAGTTTATTTTTTGCTTATTGTAATGCAGTGAGGATAAGCTGTAAATAACCATTACAGAAGCAATTTTTAAGACAAACTATCCAGCTATACTCTGTGTATTTTACTTGCTCTTACAAAGAACAACAAGTACTGACTGTAGGTAATACTTACACCATTCAAACCTCTGTAAATTACTTTCACTCATCAAACTGGGGCACACATGTATATCTAGAAATGGCACTCTTCTGGCTCCTAATGATCTGGAAGCATAAAATGAGTGTCAGGATGTCACATACCTCTGTTTACAGCAGCCATCAGTGCAGTTAGAGCTGTAGAATAGTTTATGTAAAGAGCAAATACATTGAATCACAAGCATTTCTTTTCCTAGATGGAAAGTATTTCATATAATCCACAGCAGTGCTTACAAATGAATTGGAAATTAATTTATGTGTAGTGTTGAACAGATCTCGGAGGCTAACAGGGGTGAGGGCAGGAATCTTAATCACTTAATGACTCCCTCTTGTTGAAGTGGTGATTGCCTCCTTTATTTTAAATAAATAATTTAAAACAAGATAATCTGATGCTAAAGCAAGTAGTCATTTTTAATTGCAATGCTGTTTTTGACAGAGATCCAGAATATTCTGTGCTTAAAGTCATAAAATTTCTGCTGAAGAAATTCTTCACTTATACCTGCAGCAGCTGTTTTCAGATACATAACTTTTGATTCCAAAAGTTTTGAGGCTTTGAGGTGGAATTTTTGTGTATCTTCTTCTTTCTTCTTGAAGGCATGGTTTATGAGTAAAATCTCTCATAGCTTGCTGAGGAGGTGGGAAATGAAGCTGAATTAAAACTTATTATTGTTTCCCTCCTGCCTTTCTGTTCACTACAAACACTGTGCCCTAGTAAGGTTTAGGACACAGTTCTTCAGTCTCAGGAAGAGCAATCACCAAGGCCAGCTTTCCAACTCTTTCCTCCTGGAGGAAGTGGTAGGAAAGCTACAGGAGTGTACGGTACAGTGGAAAGCACAGCAGCATTTCATATAATCAACACTGAAATATACCATAGCATCCTTGTGGTCTCAGTGGTCCTTGTGCAGATAAGCCAGCTGTATTGAGATGCTGGAGTGGACTTTGGTCTGCAGATAAAGACCACAAGCTCAGTTAGGAAGCAAAGACTGAGATGTGTTCATTGTCAGCAAGGAGCTCATCCTAGTAGTGTGACAGGGTATTAACAGCAAACCACACCCCTTGATTCAATAAATAGTTGTACAGTTTGCAACTTTTGTTTCATTTGTTGATCAGAAAAAGCTAGAGATCAAGATAGATTGGATGTTGCTTTCCACCCTCACACTGAAAATTGTAACTGAGATCCATCCTGTTTGTATGCTCCTGTTATATCCATATATCTGACCATCCTCTGCTTAAAAATCTTGTATCCCTTACTTGGACTGGGCTCTGCATATACCACTATTCTCCTTTTACATTTGTTCTCATTGGCATTGATGGATTTTGCATGGTAAATATCTCCTTTCAGGTCACATTGCTCAGCACTTCGGCAAAATCTTTATACGAGCTGTGAAATACTTCAGCAAGACCCGTAATGAAAGCAAAGATGATTTATTTTCATTCATGAATATTGCTTCAATGGATAACATAGTAAATTTTGTTTTGTCATACATGCCTCAGTTACCCTTTCCCCTAAGTGAGATAGCTCAGATGAAATCACTTCATGTACAATAGGAAACAAAAAGGTTATGTTTGCTCCTTTAGCTGGAATTAATTTCTATTGATTGAGTAAGGTGTATGTAATGTTTAACTTATTATCTGTTGTGTCTATTTCAGGTCCTGTTTTTGCCTGGGCAATTTTTAATTCTTCCCTGTCTCTTCTGACAGAGGCTAATCTCTGTGTTGGATACACAACTAGAAATCCAGAGTATAATTGTAGAAGTTTTTAATACATACTATGCCAATGGCATGTTTAGAGCAAGAGGTGGGTGTTTTCAAAATTTCAGCAAACGAAACCTCTACAACTACACAGGAAGTTAGAGGCCACTTTTGCAAGATGGGTGCAAGCATGCTTTTGGAAAACACTTAGCCTTCCTTTTTAAACAAGCTGACATTTACCATGGGTACAAAAGATTTGAATACTCTAGTCAGGAAAATCAAACCATTCTTAGGACTGACTATTTCTTGGCAACAGGATCAAATGTCCTACACATGTGGTGTACTGTTGTGTGGCTTTCCACCATCTCCAGAGTGGCTAGTGTAATTGTGAATGGTTGTATAAAGCCCTTCGTGGTCAGTGGTGATATCTTTCCTGCATGTGGTTTAAAAATTGGCCCCAAAGATAGGATCTACCTGGACTGTGGGGAAGCAAGGCTTAAGCCTTTGTTTTTGATTCTGAGAAACTAAGCTTTTACTCAGATCTCATACTCCTTGAGTTTTATGATATCTTTTTTAGAATTTTCTATTCAGCGTTAGGGCATCCAGGATATTTTGACATTGCTTTTTAAAAAATCATAGCATGTAACTATTTGTCAGACAGTCTTTTTGAAGGAGGAAAAAAATAGAAATGTTGTTTTCTGTTCCTTTTTTCCAGATACCTTTAGTGCTGTATGTTTTTTTTTTTCTGGACTTACCTCCTAGTACTCTGTAAATAAATCTTTTCTCTGCTTCCTGACTAAAGGGAACATGCAAGGTGGATCCCACAAAGTACTCCAGCTGATCCCAAATGAAGTCTTTTGCTTTATTTTTGTAACAGTTTTGTTTGTGGGTTTGTTTTGGTTTGGTTTTCTTTTCTTTCTTTCTCTTTCCTCTGTTCCCACATAGTCCTGATACATTCATAATTCAGCAGTGCTGTTTTCTGTCTGCGTGGGTTCCTATTTCATGCCAATGACACTTGGTGGAGCCTGGCTGCCAGGCCAGGTGGTTTGTAGCTGCCCCACTGCCAGCACAGCCAGCATTGCTGCCTGTAGGCATGCACTCCCAGAACAGCCTCTCCAAGCCCCACTGTGCAGGCAAATGTGTAGCTCTGCATTTTGAGTAGCAGAAGTAGAAACTGAGTGGACTGAAGTAGCAAATGTTTGCATATAGCTCTGGAAATCAATAATTCCATTCACTCAAGTTTATTGCACTGACACTCTTATACATCCAGGTGGAGATTTCATTCTCCTCTCCCTACTTTTTTAGCAAACAACAGTTTGAGAGGGCTAGAACTGTGCTTGTAACATCAGCTCAGTGTTATTTTCTAGCATATGGGCAGAAATATTGAGGTTATTATTAACAAAAATTGAGGTTAGTATACAGAGCATACAAATAAACTGAAATGTACATATGGCTGTGAAATGGAGTGTTAGGAATGGCTGCTTCCGTTACCACTGCTTGGAGCACAGAGCAAGGGGAGCAAGGAACAAACTGATATGAACCTGTTGGTCTCGTATCCAGATACCCTTGCCTTGTTCCCATCATCAAGGGTCTATAGGGACTGCATTTTTTTATAAATATATTAATATGGCAAGTGGTGAATACAGGTCCCAGAGTTTACTCAGCCTTCTCCATCTGCTTAACCATTCCCTTAATGACAGTGTTGGGTGTTCAGGACACATAGGCATCTAAAGAGTGTACCAGTGAAGAAAAGCCAGACTTCTAGATTCCAGGAGTCTGAAACAGGAAAGGATATAGGATAACTGCTGTTTCTACTAAGCAGAGGTAATGAGGCAACTGTTTCTCTGCGCAGCTACATGCAAGATTTGTTTTTCTTCATCATAGCCCTGTTCTTGATAATATTTTGACCTGAACTTCCATGCAGATCAGGTTTTTCAGCTTCTCTAAGAGCATTCATGTACTCTGGTGCAGAAGTAACTTGGAATGAGGCAAATACAGTCGCAGCAGAAGAAGGTACCACTCATAGTCTCTACTTTTGACTTCCTTTTCTGTCTTCTTACTTTTTTCTTGTTCAAAAGCTTGTGAAGATGGCAGAGACAGCAGCTCCTGCTCACAGCAGGTAGCCTCTCAGACTTGGAACAGAATTCTTAACCCAGTTCTGTTTTTCTAAATATGGCCTATTTCAGAGCTCCTTTCACAGCAAGGCTATGTTGAAATCAGAGCTCTTACTTTTTTGTTCATTGATGACTGCACTTGTTTCATGTTCCTTCAGACCCTTTTGTGCCATTCTGCTTCCACTATTTTGCTCTTAGGAATTCTTCTATATTTTTCCCCTCTCTGGTCCCAGATGCTTTGACAAGATAGGATCAGAACTGTTCAAGCAGATCATGGGACAATTATTGCAAAGAGAGGTGCTGCTCAGCCTGGGGTTTCACCTTGTGCCCTCTGATCTGTCACAGGTCCCTCACCATGCCTGTACCATCTGTAACCCACTGAAACTGTGTGTTTGGGAGTCTCAATGAAGAACCTCTTCAAAAAAAAAAAGGATTAGGCATTGCAATGGCATGCTGAATGCATTGACACCTGCACTGAAACACTAAGGGGAGGAGCATGTTTGTAGCTTTTCCTCCTATGTAACTTTACAAAAATGGAAGAATATGTTAATGAAAGAAATTCTTGTCCTAAGAATCTGCTATACAGGCCAGAGTTTAATGCACTTACAGAAAAAGTAGGAAGCAGATTTCTAGGCTTTCCAGGAAAAAAAATACGGCAAGAAAACCTCCCCAGCTACTATGCAAAACTGTAATGTCACCTATAATGTCACCTAGCTTCAGGAAGCTTTGTAAAACCATGAGTAGCAGCAAGTGCCTGGGCCAGACAGCAAGCTCAGAGCAAGGGATCTCTGATTCTCATCACTCACATGGTGCAACTGTTGGTAGTATTTTCTATTTCATAGCACTTAGCTTTTCTTCTCTAGATATAATTATATTTTGATCCTATTTAGAATTCTGGTCTCCACAGCCTCCTACAACACATGGTTCTGTAGTTTAAGCATGCTCAGCTTAAAGCCTGTAATTACAGAGTCACATAATGGTTTGGGTTGAATAGGACCTTAAACATCATCTTGTTCCAACCTTCTTGCCATGGGCAGTTTGATAATTTAATTTGATATCCCTTTGTTCTGACATTATGATGATCTGAATAAAATTTCTTCTTCATCTACTCATTATGTTATAATACCTCCACTGTATTCCCACCTGTGGATCTTTCTTTTATCGCCTAAAAATTCTAGCTAATTGAATCTCTCATCATACGTCATACCATACCTTTGATAAAATCTTTTGTTCTTTTTCTGTACCTTTCTTAGTTGTATTGCATCCCTTTTGAAAGAGGAATCAAGACGCAGATATTTCATTGGCTGCACAGAAACACTTAATATTTACTTTGTCCTCTCTTTCTGTCCTGGTAATTTCTATAGTCCCATTTATTCTTTGTCACCACAGATAAAAAGATTATATTTTCAGAGAACTATCCTCAGCAGCTCCAAACTGTCTTCCTTAGTAATGAGAGGTAGTTTCAAGACTACCATCATATTCAGATAGTTAGATCTGTTTATTCCTCCTTCAAGTTCCTTTGTGTTCAGCAACACTGAATGTCATTTTATCTATACTGATTTGAATAGAGTTTCATCAGTATTGCTTAATACCAGGAGGTCCTCTGAAATCTGCCTTCTCAGTAAGTCTGCTTTACTCCCTTGGACTATATTAATATATTTTCTAACTCATTGAATTGCCAAGAATCCATATCCTTGTGGAGTTTACTTGCCTTTTATTAAGTTGTCAACTTACAGGAGACAACTTAGGGGTGGTGAGAAACTAGTTTTGTAAACAGGGAGTTGTTACTCAAAATCAAGTAAAGTGTCATCACTCTTTAAAGCCCATTCTTTTCAAATTCTGCTTTTTCAAAAAATTAGGTGTCTTCTGAGCACTTGTAAGGATAAAATCTGTTTGCTACTGCATAAATTCAATTGTGGCACTGTTTTCTTTATTTTAAAAACCATTGAGAACAAAATTGGTGGCCAGCTTGACAAACAGTATATGTGTGTAATAGCACATCCTTGGTTAACCAGCAAACTTTTGTCCTGAAACCTGAAGTGTTTGGATCTTCATCAGGAGTGTAAGCTGCCTTGCCTAAACAGCTAAACTATTGAATTTTTCAGAGCAGATATTTTTATTTTGAGAGTGACAGTGGAGAAAGCTTGATGTGACCAATGACATACATGTACCTTCATAACAGCTGGTTTAGCTTTTCCTACCAGCTACATTTCTGGATTTAGCTCTATTTTTGAGTTAATCGGTTGTTCTTTTTTTTCTGAGGGGGGGGGTGTTGTTTGGTTTTGGTTTTTTTTTATTTTTATTTTGTCTAGAATTCAACACATACCGCATCCAAAGACAAATTTTAATAGTATTTACTTTAATGTAAATGAACAATAAAATGCATTTGGGTTTGGGTTTCCCCTGGGTTTATTTTTTATTTTTTTTAATTTTTTTTTTAGAACATCTGTGTGATTCAGATTCAATCACTGAATAATTGAGATTGGGAGGAACCTTCATATGAATGAAGAAAGATTGCTTTATCTGCTCTCTGTTTTCAATAGGTGGGAAAAAATGTCACTCACTGGAGGTTAATGCTGCTAATGAACATATCCAAATGCAGAAAGGCCAAGATAAATAACTACCTGTGTTCCTTAGAGGTGGGGTTACAATGTGCGTGCATTTTTCCTGGCTACAATAAGGGAAGACTAAATTAGGTGCCACATCCAGTCAATAAACTTTAATAAATATCTAAAGCCATACTACCTTAGAGAGTTCAGATGGCAAAAGAACCACCAGTTTCTGATATGATATATGTTTGCTCCTTTACATCTACTTCAGAAATCCAAAGTTCAAGTGCTTCTTCCTGTCCTTTTCCTCACTCCTTTTTGTTTAAGAGGAGGGAGACACAAAGCAGGTAATAGGCACCATTCCACTAACAAGACATGGAATTTTGAATGTCATGTATCAGTTGCTAACAAAGAATTTGCTGACAACATGTGGAGCATTAATGTTCAAAAAAACCCCAAAACCATGGATCAACGTGTTCATAAAAACTATACCTAATTGTTTACTCAAGGGTTTTACTTCCCACACAGTGTAAATGGGGCTGAAAAGAGGATCCTAGAAATATAACATGATTTTAGCATAAAGCAGAACAAGCCTATTTGTAAAGACTGAAATGTCTCTTCTGTTTTCAGATATATGAAACATGTGGTAATAATTGTCTTTGGAACCCTTTGGCTGCTTCAGGAAAATCTCCTATGTAAAGCTGGAGAGATTTTCTTGAGTATGATGTGAAATGGGAGAGGGTCTCCTTTATAAATGACTTAGGAAATCAGAACTTTTAACTTAGATAAAAATTATATCTTAATCAACTAAGGGATTTGCTTTCTTGGCATAGTAGTTGTCTTGTCTTTTAGGACTACAATTAGTTTCCAGATGTAGCATGTAGATGAAACATGGGAACTAATAGTGAGTGTACCGTATGCCTACCTGCAAGAAATTAGCTTGTGTGCCTCAGAAACCTTGATCAATAGGAGATTGTTCTGTTAAGAAGTAAATTCAATTGAAGATTGTTTAAGCTAATGGGAAATTCTAGTTATCTTTAATCAATGATGAATGTATGTGTCTTAGCTGGTCCTAGAACAGTTAGTTTAGGAGTTAGAGGTCATCTGGATCAATCATAGATGCTAGGAGGCCTGCCAAGCGAGAAAAAAGACTCTGCGAAAGTGACCACACTCCCCCACCCCCCCGAAGAAATGGATGCTAGATGGCAATACTCCTCCACAAATGAACTCCAAGATGATATTTGACCCCCAAATCATGACATAATCAGGGTTTGGGTGTGAAAGTGGGGTCTTTCAGGTATCACTGTATTTATATTCCAAAATTTGTGCTGATTCTTCAGTTCACTTATGGCGAATCAATTCCCCATGAACACCCAGCTGGCATATTAAAGAGATGTTCGATCCAACAACTTCTGGTCACTGGGTTTATTTCTTTTGCTTCAGATGAAAATAACATCCTACTTTTTTACTGTTATGATCAGCTCTCATTATTGGTGCCACATTGTATACTGAAGATCTTACTCAAAGTCCAGTCAAGGTGTTTCATGAGATCTCACTAAACTTTGAAACTAAAATATTAAGGCAACTCCAGAAAAATATCATGTTGAGTGTAATATTATTCTAAAAAAAATTTTTAAGAAAAGTGCTTGTAAATATACTCCTCCCTTTTACTAACTGCTTTAGAATAAAAAACTAACATGAAGTATTAGAGCTGTAAATGTGCTATTAAGTCATAATTTAAACCTTAAGTTTCCTCTGCAAGTAAATGTTAATTAAAGGGAAAGTAAAACAAATTTAGTGGGAATCTTTATAATTTCCTGATTTTACACTGTCTATCTTCCTTCATTCCTCTGGTCAGCCTGAGGTTTTTCAAAGGAAACGAGGCAATGTACATATCTTCCATTTGCAATCCTGACAGTAAATAAGGGTTAAATTTTAAACCTTCTTGCAGCCCACTGAAATGACTAGCCTTGCAGAAAAACAAACCCAGACAACTGATCCTAAATATCTGATTCCAGATACTGTTCTCATGAGGAAAAAAAAAAGCAATAGTGTTCCAAGTGCACAAATATAATTTACTTCCAGTGGCAGCAAAGCAGTAATGAGAAGGACGTGCACAACACAGGGACATGGATCTACCTGGGCATCTGAATCATGAGTGCCACAGCAGCTGGACTAAGCAACAGGAGGCACAGCACATGGTCAAATTATGAAGGGAATGTAACAGCCATGAGACTCTACCTTCTGCTACAAACAATATGGCCACATTCATGCCCCAGATACAGCATCTTTATTTCATTGCAAAAATGATGTCTGGGTGCAGAGATTGGCTTTGAGAAGAAAGGAACAGAACAGTCGGTTTTCAATTTAACTTCCCTTCTACATGTGGTATGCACTCCAGCTCATCTGGTTTTACTATCTACAGTGTGGAAATTTATCTCTAACTTGGTGACCCCATGCTCTGTTTAGATTTGATTAAGGGATATAGATACTTTTAAGGCACCATTCATCCAGTTTATTTGAGCCACCAACTCCAGTGACAAATGAATTATGGCCCAGATCTACCTATTTTTCTCAACTGGCAGTAAAGGGAACCTGGAGTGATTAACTAACAGATGTGGATTTCTTATGCATGTATCCCACTCTCTTCAATGTCCTAACTGAACTCCCTAAGGCCTTTTTCTATAAGGGGAACTAGTTAAAATCTTTTGTAACAGCAGTGTCCACCTAATTTCATGAACTAGTTTCCGTTAAAGGAAGTAATGGGATTTTTTTTTTTTTTCTGAGACGGAAAGTAAGCTTCTTGATGTATTTTTATGCACTTATATGTAGTCTAAAGGATGTGGTTGTATATGTAACAGAGAAGCTTTTTCAAAATAAACCTTAAAGGGATCACTTCTGTGCTCTTTTTTTTTTTCTTTTTTTTTCTTTTTTTTTTCTTTTTTTTTTCTTTTTTTTTCTTTTTTTTTTTTTTTAATCTAGGGAGAGTTTAAAAACAGTGATTCAATTAGAATTCAAAGTTGTCCTCAAAGTCTTCTTGTTTAGAATTTGTATTCTGACTAACTCTGAGTATACATTTTAGGACTTAGTGATGTCTCAAAGCTTTCTTTTGGATAGATCTGCTTGTGATGTATAAGTACTTGTTTTCAATTTAAAGGTAAGCTGGAAAACTTGGAAGAACAACTCAGTCATACCACAAAAGGAAAAACAAGTGTCTATGACTGGAACGGATCCAGGCTCTTTAAGAGATGATTTGATTAGAAGAGACATCTCTCTTGAGTGGTAATTGAGGTTTATAGTTTCATGGCCAAAACAATAATCAAACATATGTCCAGAAAAAACAACTAGCCCCTCTGCATCTGTCAGTGTGAGCTCTGTACATATTTTTTTTTCCCCATTAGGTATGTTCTAAGGGGAACTTTGAGAATTATAGTGCCAACAATTTGAAGCCTAGAGACACTCAGAGCACTGAGTTTGACTGACTCAAACTTTCAGTGGATTCTCATGAGCCCATGCAGCCTGGGAATCTGAGCATCCTTTTGCATATCTGAAAAACACACATTTATACATCATGGAAAAATGCTAGGCATTATCTATTCAATACTTCTCAGAGAAAATAATCCATTTGTTTGTAATTTATTATGTTGTTTTCTCTTCAGTCAAGAGCAAAAAACTCAAAAATGTTATTAATCCCTCAATTTTAACTAAAAAGCATTGGGGGTGCTTTCCTCTAGTGTGCAGAGTGTGAACCACCTCCTACTATTGTTTAGGACTTTCACTTGGCAAATCTCCACTGTTTGGACTCAGTGACACTGATCTCAATATCTATAGTCATGCCTTGCAGAACATTAAAACTAAGGATTCTGCTTGTGAGTTTCTCCCAGGCTGGTGGCAAGCAGGTGTGATCCTCAGTGCATTTGGGCTGTGAGATGAAAATATTTTGCAGACCTTTCTATCTCCCTGTGATTGCTGGAGATGCAATTTGACAATCCTGTTGGCTTCTTCACAGCTTGCATCATTAAATTTGTCTAACTGGAGAGAGCTGCAAGGAGGCGAACTTGTTACATCAGGCACTGCAAGGGAAAGAAGAGCTCAATGGTACCTTTTCTACCTTCCTTCTCTGGTAACAGCAGAAATGGCCAGTTTGGTTTTTTAAAGTTTGACTAAATGCTGTCCCTCCGTGTCCCTCCACTCTTCTTTGCCTGTAACTACTTTGCCTAAATTGAGGAATTATCCATAGCTTATCGGTAATGATTTAATAAGTAGTCACAACAATAGCAGTTAGCCAACACTTGTCACAGCATTCACCATCCATGACCAATTGGTCACCTGAAAGTCATGGTACTGAAGATGGGTTGAGCTTGAGGTCTTCAGCCTGACCCCGCTCAACTCTTTCCTCCAGGGGAAAGCAAAGACTTACTGTCTCCATCAGTCTTTGGGAGAAAAATTCCTCTTGACCCTAAGTATGGGATGTAGTATAACACTTTGTGCAAGCAAGCCTTCTTTAATCATCTGCCTGCCTTTACCTTTGTGGCTGAAAGCATGCTGACAAATTTTATAGCATATGATTGGGTAGATGAAAAAGCCTGTCATTTTTCTGCTAGCTTTTTTTCTTTCTTTTTAATTGAATGACATTTGAGCAGGTTGATGAGCCTGAAAGAAAAGACTGTGCAGGTATTTTATAACAGATATCTGTCATCTTCAGGACAGGCAGATGTTAATTTATACTCCTTTTTTTGCATACGATATATCAACATTTTTCATGAATGTCATAATCAATATCCAGTTTTCCATTTTCACAACAGCTTTTTCACCTGATATCCTTCAGTAAGAGTCATTTGGACACAAGATGTATGGGATCTCCTTCAGAAGCCAAGCCAGCAGTGCATAATTTTTTTCCTAGCAGATTGAAATAAAATAGGAAAAATAGAGATAGAAAGGAAAATAAAGACTGTAAAAATTAACACATCAAAAACGTATTAGAAGAGTCCAATGCCTTTCAGAAGTAGTATGGTTAACTATAACTGTGTATTAGCTCTCTCTTTTATTCTTGGCTAGACATCAATGCAATAATTACAAGAATTGTCAACTTAAGTCACCAACTTTTTTTTTTTGTAAAGGTGATGAAGGATCTTTGTATCTACAAATTCCAGTCATCTTTATTGCTTTTTTAGCTAAAATTAATTACTTCTTTTCAGCTCTTCTTTCTCTTCCATTAAAAGATCTGAATTCCATATTGGTGTTTATTGAATGAAGAATAAACTTCCTTTTTTTCAGTGTGCTGACGAAAAAAGTGTACTTGTGACCTTTAATTTCTTTCTCTTTCTTGCTTATACCTACCTGCATTAAAATTGTGTTATTTTGGTATATTTACTTTCAGTTACACTCACATTTTCACCTCTACCAATCTTTAACAAAGTCCCTATTTATATCTTTGAATAAAAATATTTATTTTCAAATGTTTCCATTATGTTCAGAATTTGTTCCTAATTATTATTACTTTTAACAAGAAAAAAGGATAGTAGTCTTGAGGAAGGATCAAAGAAAGAATATAGTAAAGTGGAGTAGTAAAATTTCACTAGTGTTGTGGAATAATGGCAAGTGAATGCAAGGGGCTTTGTAAGTTACACAGTCATTGGAAGATGGTATGAAGCAGGTTATGGCAACACAGCTAAAACAAGAAGAGCTCGAGTAAACATTTTGCATAGGCTCTCCTTCCTGAACTGAACACCCACTGGAGTTCTTCAGTGCTACTTAATTTTTAATGTTAAAGAATAATAATCAATGAACTTATTAATAAAATTATGTAATCACAGAATGATTTGGGTTGGAATTGACCCTCAAAGATCATCTAGTTCAGGAGCAAGGAACCTTTCAGCAGATCAGATTGTTTTAAGCACCATCCGACCTGATCTTTAATATTGCCAGTGGTGGGGAATCCACATTTTCTCTTGGCAGTGTATTCCATTGTCTCACCACCCTCATAAGAAATAATTTCTTCTTAACATCTAATCTAAATCTATCCTCTTGCTGTTTAAAACCATTGCCACTTTTCCTGTCACTACAGACCTTAGTAAAAAGTCTCTCTCCAATTTATAAGCCCTCTTTAAATGTGGTAAGGCTGTAATAAGGTCTCCCTAGAGCCTTCTCTATGGATTGAGAACTGGATGAATGGTAGATCCCAGACAGTCGTAATCAGTGGCACAGAGTCCAGTTGAAAGAATTTCTTTACTGTGTGGGTTACCATGCCCTGGAACAGCTTGCCCAGAGAGGTTGTGGAGTCTCTCTCACTGGTGATATTCAAGAACTATCTGGATGCAATTTTGTGTGATATGCTTTAGGATGATCCTGCTTGAGCAGGGAGGTTGGATCAGATAACTTGCTGTGGTCCCTTTCAACCACACCCATTCTGTGATTCTCTTCTCCAGGCTGAAGAATCTTGTCTCTCTGACTTTCCTCATGGGAGAGATGCCCCAGCTTTAGCCCTTTTTGTGGCCCTTCTCTGGACCAGCTCTAACAGGTGTATGTCTTTATGTACTCTAGACCCCAGAGCTGGCTGCAGCCCTCCAGGTCTCACCAGAGTGGAGCAGAGGGGCAGAACCACCTCCTTTGACCTGCTGGTCACGCTTCTTTTGATGCAGGTCAGGAGATAGTTGGCATTCTGGGATGTGAGTGCCCATTGCCAGCTCATATCTAATTTTTCATCCACCAGTATCCCCAAGTCCATCTCCGCAGGGCTGCTCTCAGATCACTCATCCCCCAGTATGCACTGAGATCACAGATTGCCCTCACTGAGGTGCAGTGCTCTGCACTTGACCTTGAAGTTCATGAGGTTCCCATGGGCCCCTCCTCAAACCTGTTGAGTTCCCTTTGGATGGCATCCCTTCTCTCAAGTATATCAACTGCATCAGTCAGCTTGGTATTATCTGCAAACTTGCAGAGCGGTACTCAATCCCACTGTCTATGTAACTAATGAAGATATTAGTACTGGCCCTAATAGGGATCCTTGAGGGACAGCCCTCATTATTGCTTTTCATTTGGACATTGAGTCATGGACAATAGCTCTTCAAAGGTGGTCATCCAGATAATTCTTTATCCTTCTACAGTCTATCCATCAAATCCGTATCTCTCCAATTTAGTGGTAAGAATATTGTGGGCCTCTGAGTGAAAGTCCTTAAAGAAGTCCAGGTAGATGATATCCACAGCTCTTACCTTGTTTAGGCATTCAATATTCAACTCTTTGGTTGCACAAGTGTGTCAGGAGTAACTCTAAGTCAGTTCATTGAGTTACCCTGATCTGAAGCTACAGCCAGTAGAAAAACTGCCCACAATTTACAAAGCACACTGAATTACTTTACTCCTTGTAATTACTTTGAACAGGGAAAGTTAATTCTGAAAATTTGGGATGAATATAATATACACACAACACAAAACTTTACATTTTCTTGTAAGATTCACAGGCATGAATGCCTTACCTGTATTATGTTTCTGCAAATGTTTTCCACTAATTAGATGTGGATAATTACAAGTAGGGCAATCTTCATTGTATCTCTTTCCTTATTTTATACCTACAAAGGCACTTATGAAAGATGTGCAGATAAAGAGCACACTCATGCATGAACTTCAATGACACTGCTGACCAGAGATAAAATCAGACACACTGAATCATAATATAATACTGTTGTAGCACAGAATTTCTCTGTGAGATGTTTCAATAAACTAAAGTATCTATCAAAATAATTTTGATGAACAGGCTGTCATGGTCCAAGTGAATAATTTTTCCATACAAAATACTGATGTGATAAAATAAAAATATTTATCAGGGAAATACCAAAATTTTCATTTTTTATCATTTATGACCCAGAAAACTTCCTTTTTACCTCACTGAAATATTTTTTTCAGCTTTGATATGTTAGATTAAATATATTTTGAAAATAGGACAGGGAAAGTACTTGGCTCCCCATTCTGATGGAACAAAACACTTTTCAAACCCACAAGTGAGAAATTCATATTTTCAAAAAGTTTTACAATGGAGATATAAGCTGAGGTGCATATTTACTCAGCAGAAGAGTGCATTTTTTCACAGAAGAAAGCTAAGATGCTCAGTGTTACTGCAACACTAAGCATATATTTCAGATATTTTAATCCAAGAATCAGGGACAGAGATGATGTTCTGGCCAACAGACGAAGTTGCATTTCAAAATGTCTGAAACTATCAGTTGCAAAAATATAGTCTTTTAAAGAGGATGAAAGGATATTAAGGGGGCTTTTGAAGATCCCAAGAGGAATTTTTTATGTTTGGATCTAACTGTATCTGTTTTTAACAGCTTTTGGATATACTTTGAACCTTTTTTGAGTGATTGATACCTTTTACTCTACTGATAGAATGTGCCATCATTAATCTTTTATTTTGAGAGTGGATTTATTTGTTAATGTTTTGAAGAGGTACATATCTCATGATATCCACTTGTGAAAATATCCAGGTTAATTCTGGAATGAGCCCAGTCCCTTTCACTGTAAGAAATTGTGGTAGTAACTACATGTCTTATGGTCTGGGGAATTACAGAGGGGACTTGGAGATGTAGGTGAACCTCTGAAAGGGCTGTAAAGTGTTCAAGTCTACATAGTTCATGGTGTGCATGCAAGGGAAAGAAGTTAAAGCTGGAGATCTGGTACAATCAAAGAAGAAAGATCCAAGGTTGGATCCCAACAATCCCATAGCTATATCTTTGGTGAAGAAGGGCAAGGCGATAATAATAATAATAATAATAATAATAATAATAATAAAGAAATACAGGTGGGAAATTTAAGAAGGATATTGAGGTGCTCCTCTGAGACCAGAAACACAGATGGCCAAGTGCATACTAAACAGTTGGCAGAGGGGAAAGAGCTGGCCTTTAGCATGGTAGCTGAAGCATTTGTATGCAGTTTCTTAAAGTAAAAATAGCAGATGTCAATGGGAAAACCTAGATTGCTGTTAATATTGGTGAAAAGGAGGGGAGACCATGAATGTACCCTTAATGTGTGGTCTGTTACTTTAATAAGTAGCTGTTCTAGGACTCCTCAGGGTGCTGAATTCTCCTCTAGAAGCTTTTTGATTCTATCACTGCAAGAGCTGGAACCAGGCTTAGTTATGAGCTTGCGTAATGTATTTTCATCAAGCTCTTCTAAAGTGAGATGGCTGAAAAGCAATCGCAGAAAGTTTAGGACATTTGTTTCTAAGGCAACACTGACTTAGGAGCTAGTGGGGATCTTTCCTTGATGGCTATTTGTGGTTGGTGCAGCTGTAAGAAAAAATTAACACTGAAAGGAATTAAATTTATTTTATCATTAAGTTTTATGTTGATAAATAATTTCCAAATGCTGTGGTAGACTTTATGACTATAAAATATGAAATATGTATCTTTGAGTCATAAACTAATCAGTAAGGGCTTTTTTGTAAACTCTGTCCCAGAAATTTTCCTCATGGCTACAACTTCATCTGCCAGAATACATACAATCATATTCCATTGCGCTTTAAATGTCAAAAAATACTGAGGTTTTCGTTTAAAACACAGATATGAATTTTTATATCTTTACTAATCTGAGTGATTCAAATCACTATTTAACACAATTTACAAGAGACGAAGAAATGTACTTTTAGCAGGTACCCGTTTTGAATGGTTTTTCATATTGCATTTGC
The DNA here is from genome assembly GCA_038380795.1 of Pyrocephalus nanus. Classification (NCBI taxonomy): domain Eukaryota; kingdom Metazoa; phylum Chordata; class Aves; order Passeriformes; family Tyrannidae; genus Pyrocephalus; species Pyrocephalus nanus. The sequence continues at coordinate 50,895,943 of CM076260.1, forward strand.
TGCTTTTCCTTGACATTTGAGCAACATTTTTATTGGCTCAAGCAGAGAACATCTGGCTGATCCACAGAAATTAAAGTCATGAATGAATTATTCTGCTTGTCCTAAACATATAAAATAAACTCATCTACTACAGCAAACAACCCAGGATTTTTGTTTATTTTGCACATTTTAGAAAAGCTATTTTATGGAGTAAAAATAAAAGACTTTTAGGAAATTTTTACTGATATTGCCTCTATCTGCTCCTTTCACCTGGTAGTCTTTGCTTGCTTAGAGCTATAGTCATTTAGTTAAAGCATATGCATCTATCAGTCTCTTTCACCTGGCTGAGCTTTGGCTCACTAGGTTACAGTAATTTAGATAAAGAAAATTCTGACTCTTTTGAAGAGGGACACTTCCTGGCGTTGATCATGGTCCTGGGTGACATGTTTTCCCTAGCCACTGAAAAGCAGAATCTTGAGAACTACCTCTACAACCACTTTTTACTGTAAGGTGGTTACACCAAATACCAGCTACTCTTTTTTTTTTTTTTTTTTGGGAGGGGGGGGTGGGTCAGGCATAGGTAACTGCAAACTGACTCTAAACATTTTGTTCTTTATTGCTGTACTAAAATTAGAAATCTACGTTGTGGATCATGTTCACCTTTCTGACAGTGTTCCTGTGACATCTTTCCTTCCATTTCCTCTGTAAGGCCATCATAGAGTTTCTGTAAATAGGTTGACTTACTCCTTTGTTATTCCTCTATTCCTTCATATTAACACTGAGCTCGAGTTTTGTTGACATTCCACCTGCTTGAGAAACTGCTAGCAGAGGGAAATGTGCCCAAATATTTATTGCTTTTTCTGCTTTTCCTGTCAGAACTGCTGCTACTGGCGGCCTGAGGCAGTCTGGCACACCTGCCGTGGGGCAGCTCAGGGGGCATTTGTGCATGGGAGATTTACTCCTGGAGAGTTCAGATCTGTCTGGACATAGGGCAGGTGTGAGCTCTGCATGCACATGGGTAATTATTCTGTTACATGGCAAATGGTGTAAAAGCAAGGAAGAAATGATGTGCTTAAATCTCACAGCATTTAGGGTCTGTGGAAAACCTAGGCATAGACCCTAGGCACAGATAAGTGACAGTAAGGGTTCTCTGAGGCTGGAACCTGGCACAGCCTTGTAGGTTTTCTTGGACTTCCAGTGAGAATAGGATGGAGGACAATGGGTAGGAATTAGGATTCTTGTTCTGTGAGAAAGAGTTTCTTTAAAACTGGACAACGTGATACCACAGGTGTATTTTGTATACTTAATGTCCTTGAGACACGAACAGCTTAGACAGGAGCTCACAGCTTGGAGCTGGTGTGCATTTGGCTTGTTTTCTGACTTTGTGCAGAAGCCAAAAGTCATCTCATTTAATTGTCACAGATTTTGTCTAGCTATGTCCTGCCAAAACACAGTTTAAGATCCAGCATGGCAAATCAGATGGCAATTGCCACAGCACCCAAGGTAATGTGTGAAGTAATGTGTAAAAATCCCTCAAAGTGAGCATTCAGTTTCTGTGAACAGCATAAAATGCAGTGCTGCTCACAAATGGCCTAAAAAAAAAATTTTCCTACCAGAATGAGGGCAAGGTCCAAGAACTGGCTGAACAATTAATTGTGCTTCCCTGACATGACTACCCCATGCTGCTCCCTTTCTCCCTGGTAAGGCATAAAGATGTCTGCTCAGTGAGTCTGCTGCTCCCAAAGAGCCCCGTGTCTATTTCTGTGGGATGAGGATACCAGTTCCTCATAGCTATTAGGGAACCCTCCAAGACATGTCTGTTTATCCCTGTTCTCTGCCCCAATGTTACTGAGCTCTTCTGTCATGTTTTCCAGCTGTGGTGTGTTTACCCTAGAGGATCCAATAATGGTCAGGGGAACAAGTGGCTGTATACAATTTTCTTGGTTTACCTGTGTTAATTGCCAAAGACAGTAATTAAGCAAGAATTTTGTCTTGCACTGGACTGATAAATGCTTTGATAGATGTTTTTTCAGCACTACTTGTCAGCCCTTCCCACAAAGGTGAAGCAGTATATGCTTTAATGAAGATTGCCTTCAATTCTGATTTTGCATATGTGCATCATGTGGCTGTTGGTATGGGAACTGCTAATTTTTATTAATTCAATAGGACATCCCAGTTTCCCTCTTTTTAGTCTGGTCTAATTACCTACTTATAAGTAGCCTATATAGTAGTCTTATTAGCTACTGGTGTGTAAGTTTTAACTGTCCCACCTTTGCACAAAGTCTTTGAAAAGTTTGTGTATTATTATCAGAAGGGATGAGACAAAATAAATTGTAGTAATAAAAAACTGGAGGAGAACATGATAAATCAGATTTTTTATAAGTATTGCTATACTTTCTGAAGGGGAGCCAAGATACAGTGACTGTACGTTTAGTCAATTTATTCTTGCAAAAATCTGAGGTCAAAGTAGATTCTCTCCCACAGACAGTGTTATCCTACAGATCATTTTGTCCTTCAGCAAAAAGGAAAAGCACTAAATTTTTTACACATTGGCTAAGTATCTCAAACAGGAAAAATCTGACTACTCTGTAAATTTTCCTGACTTAAGTTGACAAAGTAATTTTCTCATCCATAGTGCAGTTTGATTAGTTTGATTATCTGCTTTAAATATCCATTGCTTTGATACCTTGGACATATTCATCATGTCTCTATGACCTTGCTTTCTGCTATGGAAAAAAAAAGAGTTCTTTCTTTAGTTTGCTTCTAGAACCCATGTAGTGGTTTAGCTTGTGCTAATTTGTGTATTTGTTCATCTTTTTAATTAAATTCTTATTTATTCTTATCTGTTTGAGATTTACTTGCAAAGTACAAAGGTGCTGGCAATCTCCTACAAACCATTTGCATGATGTTTGCCTCTACTTCCTAAAATAGTACCACACTTTTCATAGGTTGTCTCAATGATACAGAAGCATCCTACTAGTGCAATGTTTCAATACTGTAGCAATCATTTAGCAAATTACAAAGAAACTCATCTTTCCTGATTTCCCTTGTTTTCTGGATAAGATTTAGGGCTCCAGTTCTTGGCTACATTTTGCCATTCCAGGTTGGCCCTATTGCAGTCCTCTCCAGAAGTAGATCCTATGAGTATGGTGGACGTTGCCTTAATCTTTGTGCCTGTTCTATTTTCCAGCTTGTTTTGACTGGCCTCCTTTTGTCTTCAGCTTTTCAGCTTCAGTCACTTTCCTTTCTGAAACTTCATTATTTCTGACATTCAGAGCCAAATGAACATTTGCCCTAAGCCAGGTTTTCCTCTCCAAAATCACACGTCCTACTCCCAACATAAGCTTTGATATCTAAGCAGGATTTTCAGATTTTTTCAAATACAACTTTTCCAAACAAAAAATCAACTCTAAGAAATAAAATTGTCATTTTCTCTGTAAAATGGAGGTATATGAATAGACAGCTATGGCAACCCATCCTTTCTTTGCAAAAAACACTGTTGTAGGGTAGAAAATTATAGCAAAAGTACAACAAAACCTTGTAATGACCTCCACTTCTCCACTTTCTTGTTTATTTTATTGTCAAAATTTGCAAGTTAATAAACATACAGCACACATTTTATCAGTAGAGAGAGGCATACTAGGCTTTCAGCTCTCTTTCCCCCCTCTTAAGACTGTAAATAGCTTAAAGCTGTCACAGGGAAGTAGTCTCTTGTAAAGAAGGATTTAGTTCAGTGGTACTTAAAGGTTAATGAATTTTACCCAGAGACTGAGTAATCTTTTGGACTAGCACTGGCTAGTGTATCTAGCTCAGTAATTTACTGCATGGTTAGATTATCAGGATGCCTACATTACAGCTGCCTAAATACTCCCTTTATCCCGCTCAGCTTTTTCTCTCTTAAATTTCCATCAAAACAACCTAATTATCTGCAGAAGATATGTATTAAAATGACCTTTAGATTTCATATTTTGTCACTAAAGCACACTAAAATTAATGTGAATCTTTCCATTTACTTCAGAAGACTGCATCTAGCACTGGAGATGTTTTTTACAATTGGCTTGTACCTTGTGGTTTGCTCTGCTGAAGTGATAGGCTCATTGTGAAATTGTAAGTCAGGAAGCTTTGCAAAAGGATAAAAAAAAATAAAATAGCAAAGATACCAAAATCCTATCACAGATCACAATTGAACTTTTTCATAATGGAATACTTCAAAACAGTATTTCTCAGACTCTACATAGCCTATCTTTTGAGAGCATTATATTTCATGCAAAGTCCTGACTCCTCATGTAAATTTCACATTGTAGAAAAAAGAAAATCTTTTACATGAAAAATGATATCTTATCAAAAATGTCTTATACTGCTGGTGGTATTTACTCTACAATTATTCAGTGCTGCAGTCATTCCTTTTCTTGGTCATTTCCAGCTTTTAAACTCATGTATTCTAGCAAAAGTTCTTGCCTTAAGTCCTGAAGGACATGACGTTCATTTTGCGCTATTGCACTCTGGTGTTTGCAATGTTTCAGCCATTTCTTCCTGTCCAACAAGCCAATCCTTTTCATCAACTGCATCTATTAACTTTCCACTACCAGCAACACCCTCTTAGATTTTTTCCAAATACATGAAAATAGAGAATTAAATCAATTCCTTCATTGGAAACCAAAAAACTGCATTAGTTAGCTCTCTTTCATTTCCAAGGGGTTAATGTCTAAGAAGAGCTATCCTCCCATCCATCAGTTTATTATTTGTTTTACAATACTTTTGCAAATTCCACTGCTCTTAATTAAATAATTTCTCAAATTAGCCCCCAGCTAAATAGCTTAATAAAATCTAATTTATGCACTCTTTCCAAACTTCATCTACTCAAAAAAAAGATTGTTATTACAGATATCAGGCTGATCTGGCATGCTGTAACTTAGATGAACATATTTTTTTTTATATCTTACTTCTTCCTTGTCCTTTGTGTTTACTTTTTAATTTCTAAATCATTTATGCTCTTTATGAAGTTACATTAATGACCACTTCCTGTGTCCTTCCCTTCAAGTATTAGTATGTTTGGTATTTTCTGGTCATACAATGCAGGTTCAGGCCTGTAATTGCATGTGTCAAACTCGATTAGGATTCAGGATGGAGGTTATCTAATTTCCCTGGTAGGAAATGAAAACAAACTCTCTGTGAGATGAAGTCTTCTGTGTAAAGAAATATATAAAAAAACAGCTGCTGAGAAAACTCCAGAGAATGAGCTACTGGAAAGAGCCTTTCTCCTGTAAACCATAGTGTCAAAGGCAACTTCCCTAAATCTATCTGTTACAAGATTGCCTCTATTTGCTCACAATTTGAGAAATTTCTGCTTCTGTACTGAGTTTCTGTGGTTCTGAATGACTGCCACGGGTACTGCTTCTTTCCATGGCCTCCAGTTTTTGATAGCTATGTACAGGATACAGACATATTGTCAAAAATGTTGTTTACACCTGTTTACACTGAAATCTCATTCAAAGGAAACCCTGAACTTCTTAAATGCCATAATTTAATTAGAGATTAAGAAGAAAATTCAACACACCAAAAAGGCCAACAAAAGGAAAGACTCTTGAGAAATTTTCCATTATAAGCTTCTTCAACAGCTTAAGTGGAGTTAACAATTCTCCCCTTTATGTCAACTGGTTTCATAATAATGTGATGCTTGTCTTTATCAGGAGAAAGGGAATTCTGTTCTTTTCCACACTGGCTATGATTATTCCCCTTTATTTTTACCAGAACTTTATGGCCACATTAATTAGTTCAGCCGTAACTGTTCATAAGAGGCTGTGTGAATCCTGTGGAACCACAAAGGTCTTCCTCCACACTTTATAGCCAAACTTCTGTTATACAGCTGCAGCAACCCTGAAATCTTCCTGTCAAAAAAAAAAAAAAAAAAAAAAAAAAGAATATCATTGCTTATCTAATTTTTAAAAGATGCCAAATGAAGACATTCCAGAGTTGCAAAGATACTTTGTTTGATAGTTATCCACCTAGCCCATAATTCTGTTTCCTTGTGCATTTAACTTGTGTACAGAATTGGGTAGTGATTCTATGAAGAAAAATAACTTATAATCACATAATCAAAGACTATAGCTTAATGTAGATGCACAAAGGACCACAATAACTTTTCTTGAGCTGAGTTCACTTTTCATCTTAAATAATATTGCTTTTAAATTGTTGTATGATACTTCCAAAATGCTTTTCACAAAGTGCAACACTGGTAAATTTATAGACTGTTCTGTAGCCTGTAAACACTCTTCCTATGAAAAGCTTCTATTCTCACAGATCCACTGAAGTAGCAGACGGTAGGAAAAGGAACCCATCACCAATTGATACCCTCATCAGAAGGGTAAACATAAGCAGGTTCCTGATAGAAAACAAACTAGTAATTGTATTCATTCCTGAAGGAATCCATGGAAGGCAGTCATAAAGTTTATATGGTTCAGAACAGAATTCCTTTTGTGGGATAAACTTTGCCTTTTTTCTCATGAGTTCAGAAGGATTGCTGTGTACCAGGACTGTGTTTTTACTGAACAAAGCAGGAATCATGTTTGTTTTGCCACATAGAAAAAAGAGATAGTAGATCAAGCCTGTTGAAGTTCTGCTGCTACTGGAATAAACCTGTGTAAATAAACAGGATGTGTGTCCTGGCTTCTTAGACACAATAGCAAATTTTAACTGCCTCCAGGGCTGCTTCTTCTGTTTAATGTAATGTTTCCAGTATCCAGACTGGCTTGAGTGTGACTAAAAAGCTCCTTCGTGTTACTTTACATTCCTTCGTGTCCCACAATTCATTCACTGCCATCAAGCTTTCATATCCACATACAGAAAAGAGGCACAAGTGTTGAAATCATCTTGTTCATTGCTAGGTTACTGAAACTAAACATTACATCATTTTCCACATTAACAATACCGCACAAGACATGAAGAAAGACTTCTAGTAATTGCTTGTTTCTTAAGCAACAGATATATATTATATTTTGTCTAATATATATATCTTATATATTATATATTACAGACATTACTTATATTCTTGTACAATTGCTTGAAATACTCTAATAAGACTATGCGAAATATATTAACTGCTATGCAACACAGGAAAAAAATTGAGTCACCTGTACATTTAATCTCACAGTCAAGCTGTTACTTTGTTACATTTCTCAGCAAGAGATGGTAACAAATGTTATTTGACACTTACCTTAAAATTCTAAAAATTTTGTTTATCGATTGCCTCTGCAAGCATTTTCAACAGTTTAACTAAAGATTTTAGTGTTTGTAGTTGAAAACAGGATGCTCATATGCTTCACATATTTTTTTGAACATTTAGCATATGTAAATGTGTACTGGAAAGTTGGAAAAAGGGGAAATCTATCAGTTCTTTAAAGAAAAGTATGTGTGTACACCCCAGTGAACAAAACCAAGCAAGTATCTGTATGATACTTAGTTGCCAGCTGGGGTTAAACCATGGCAATTTTGTACTCAGACATTAACTTTTATGACCGTAAATCCCATAAAACCAGCTGTCTCTTGTAGTCAAAGTTTGTGCTTAAAAGTGAAAAATGCTTGGCTTCTTTCACCTTGCTTATCCTCTACATCTGTAAACATTTCTGAATGCTGAAATATAATTGTAAATAATACTTGCTTTGTTCAAGCTGTCGAGGTTCTCTCTGCAACTATATTAGCTCACTTTCCAAAAAAATAAGAAGCAGTGACAAGAGAGCTCTGCCAAGTTGAAAGGGGTTATGGAGGACTAGTGTCAGGTTTCCAGTTTACCTCCAGAAATGTATCTGGGGTGGTACTGCTTTTTATGTTGGACAAATTCTAGAAGAGAGTTGCTTCCAGCCCTTCATGTTCCTGTCCATAACCAGTTGTTAACCACATGAGAAAAAGGGTGGACTTTTACATGCTTGGCTGCAAGAGATCCTTTCATACAGCTCTATTATCATCAAATCTAAGGGGCTCCAAATAAAAAGTGCCCTTTATTATTTGTTTCACTTAAAAAAAGAATCCATTGTGATGTTACAGCTTTGAAAATTAACCTGGGCACATGACCTAGTTGCTACGGAAACCTCTCTGGAATAAAATGAAAAGCAAGGGGAGGCAGCACTGATGAGTGCTAATTTACAGAAGTGAAGGTATTAAGTATCCTTGATCTGTGACAATTGAGACCTCCTCCCTGTTTTATTTATTAGCAAAATGATTGAAAGGAGGTATCTCTTAATTTGTCCCCTGGAAAAAAATATATACACAGTTGCTACTTTGCAGTTATGGTCCATTAGTCATATTAGCTTGGGTAATACCAGGATTATTATTGTACTGAGCTCTATTTGCAACAGACACAAGCAGTGTAGTCACTCTCAGTTTGAGTGTTAGTAATGCAGTCCCTCAGAAGCCACATTAACAACGTGCGGTGTTTTAGCCTTTGCTGACTGCCAGGTACCCACCCAGCTGCTCTCTCACTCCTCAGCAGGACAGGTACAGGAAACAAAATTTAAAGGCTTATGGGTAAAGACAAGGACAGGTAAATTGCTCACCATGACCATTGCAGGCAAAAGAGACTTGCCTTGGGGAAGATTGTTTAATCTCTTGACAATCAAAAATGGAGTAAGACGGTGAGAAACAGAAACAAAAACAAAACTAAAAGCACCTCCCCCCTTTTTCCACTTCCTCACAGGTTCAACTTCACTCCTGATTATTCTTCCATCTGCCCCCCTGCCCCCCAGCATGTCATGAGGAATGATGTGGTCAGTCCGTAAAACTTCTCTGCTGCTCCTTCCTTATCACATTGTTCCACTACTCCAGTGGGGGTTGCTCCCATGGGATACAGTCCTTCACAAGCTGCTCCAGTACAGGTCCTTCCCACTGGCTGAAGTTCTTCAAGAACTGCTCCAGTGTGAGCTCTTTCTACAAGGTACCATCCCTCAGGAAAAAACTGCTCCAGCATGAGTGCCCCGGGGCCAGAGTTCCTGCTAGGAGCCTACTCCAGCATGGGATCTCCGTGGTCTGCAACTTCTTTCAGGACACATCTACCTGCTCTGATGCAGGGTCCTTCATGCACTGCAGTGTAGAGATCTCCTTCGGTGTGGTTCTCTGTGGGGTGCAGGGGAACAACCCAGGTCAGTATTGCCTTATGCAAGGACTTCATGGGAATTGCTGCTCTGGCACATGGATCTTTGAGGTACCTTCCAACCCAAGCCATTCTTATGATTCTATGATTTGATCATTAATGCAGTGTTTTACTGCACCTGACATATATCTGCAGAGTAGACTACACACCACTGGTTATATCCAGTGGGGTTAGTTCATCACAGTTTAAAGAACCACTAGACCAAAGCATGTCCTTCTCTCTAGGTACTCTCTACATAGGTAACTGGAGCCACTGCTGACATTGAAAGTGCCAATACAGTTTTTTGGTTGGTTGGTTCTTTTTGTTTTATTGATGTTCTTGTTGTAATTTACCATTAATTCTTGTATGGATAGAAAAATTACATAGACTGTTTCTAAAGCAGAAAGAGAAAAAAAAAAATTACTGTGAAGTCCAGTGCAGTTCATTCTTACTTGTGAAGCTGATCAGTGAAGTGTAGAGTTTTGCTGTTTAGCTCCTATCTGCAGAAGTAATATGCTCAGTAGGTCACAGAAACCTGATGATGTCTGTTTTCTTGAGCAGACTTTGCCATTTGTTAGGACCAGTAAGTGGGTCAGGTGCTAGAGAATTATGAAAGACAAATATTGTTATTGACACTTCACTCTTTGCTCTCTGTACTTAGAAATCTCTTGGCATTTTACAGTGCCTTTTAATCGGTGGGGCTTTTTTCCCCGAAGTATGCAATATGTGACATCCTTCTACATAGGATTTTTAAATTGTCTTTAAATCACTCCCTTTCTACACATATATAAATGCAAAGATATATTTATATTTATGCACATGGATATCTCCTTATGCTTCTATGAAAACTGAATTTACTGGAACATAACATCTGTCATTCTTCTGGGGATAGAAGGCCTTCATAGTTGGGGTTTTTTTGACATGTCCCAGAATTCAAGTTTTCATCACTTAAGAACATCATGAAAATGCAGTTAATTGACTGATTCTTTCAATCTTAATTATTAAACTTCAGGAAATTACGAATAAGAGCATGGAGATTTGTTTCTCTCTAAGTAAGACATACTCTTTTGGTGTGCAGAACACCAAAAATTACAGTAAAATATTTCCCTAATAATGTCAAGAACTAGTCACAGGCATTCTGCCTTCAGGATTCAATTAAGAAATTTTTCCAGAGGGGATATATGCTAAAAAAGCTTTTCAAAACAAGTTAATCAGAGTGGGTAGGAATTAATTTTTTCACCTCACTTTCAAATGCCTAGGGACATTTTTCACCTAGCTTATTTATAAAACTGTAAGCATGCTGCGGCTTCTCTACAAAAAGCTGATGTGAAAATTAAAAATGGTGTGTCCATTTGAAGGGTATAAAGACATTTAAGAAGCTGCTTGCATGTGAGGGAAGGAATGACCTTCCACAAAACTGTCCCCCGATATAAAACAAACAAACAAAAATATTTAAAATTTTTTAATAAAGACTTCAGCAGTACAGAAAGTGTTTTAAAATGTGTGCATGAGGAGGGAGAAGGTCAGAGCCAGTGGGTCAACTTGCTACTGGCGAACTGTGGACAATAAAATGTCTGGCTGGTGTCACTAGGGAACAAGGATATCAGCAGATCGTGTGTATAATAAGAGCTAAATAAAGCTACAAACGATGCATTAACTGGTAGCCACTGGGACTGGAGTTTAGAAAATATTAGACTTCTTTCAGACCATAGTATATGTTGTTTGGTACATTCTCCTCTCCTCTCTTGCTATGAGGCATTGGTAGGTCCAGGCTTACCACTTTCTGGTCAACCCAGGCAGGCAGATTAATAACTATGACCTCTGGGCTGAAGTTTTCTACAGCAAAGCTGAAGTAGTTGGAGAAAGGCTTGGAAACCTGCCTCAGTTTCTGACCTTTAGAGGAGATTCATAACATCTCAAACATTGCAGAGATATTGTTAAAAGTTGTTGGATGTACCCTCTGTAATAGTGGAGTTGTATGTATGCTATTTAGTTTGGGAATAGAATGGTAAACAGGGAAAGGATTTATTTATCTGACAAGCTGTGTACACTTTCAGATTTTCATGAAGAAAATTAATATTTTCTCATGCCTGAATTGTACATATAAAAGGAAGTGTAATCATAGGCAAAGCAAAGAATAACTTCATCTTCCAGAGAGACACTAGAAGTGCCCTGTGGTTTGTGATTAAATATCTGAGGGAGTGATTAGCATTAGATCAGTAGATATTTCATATGACTGAGCATGTGAGTAAGGCCAGACCTGTGTTTCATACATTATAAGACATTGATTTGTCTCTGTCTTACGAGGAAAGACAGAAAGAAAAAACAATGTTTGCTTCTCTCCTGTCTGGTAATAGCCAATAAAAATTGACAAGGTTTTAGAATGTCTCTGTACAATTACAAGTGAACCTAAAAGAAATCCTATTATTACAGGACTAAACTTCTAAGTGATACTGCCTGGCTGCTACTGCCCACCTAGAGATATCAAAGTATGGGTGACTGAAACACAGATAAATAATTAAAGTTATGATAAATGTTTAATTGCAGTTGGAAACAAACTATCACTAAAAAAAAAAATCTCAGTTTTCTTCTGCCAGCCTCTGCTCTTCTCTTTACTGTCTGGATAGTGCATACACTTGTTTCTTCTCCATTACTCTTAACACTTTGAAATGCAATTTTCTTAGAAGGAAATTGGTTTAGTTGATGGTTACTTTTTCTTGGTGCCTCCACAAATCTCTTGCTCTCCCATTTAATGTATGAAGAATGAATTATCTTTCCATTTGCAATCACATTTAATAAAATTTATGATGTTGCTCCTCTTTAACAGGAGAAAGATTATCAAAAACCTAAGCAGAATCTAGAAAGCTGCTATTCAGCGCATGCTCTGAGAGTCTGTCAAAGTAAAATGTGCACTGTGCACTATCACATGTGCACGAGCAAAATCTGTCAAAGTAACACTGTGCACTAAATCAGCTACCTGCACCATCTACATAGTCCATCCAGGAGACCCCAGAGTAGGCCATGATCTGAGTTTTGGAAGTAACTGAGGATGACAAGCAAGAAGATATTTGATACAGTAACTCATTAGTGTAATCTAGGCAGATAGTGTACAATATAGGTCCTGAAAATTTGGTCCTGTATGTCAGCAGTAGCAAAGTGCTTTAAGGGAGAAGGGGAATCGTGTTGTGTCTGAGAGGTAGCCTGCCTAAGCTCGTGACCTACAGGCTGACTGTCACCAGATTTGTACCAAGAATTACGCTGTCTCCAGAGCTCAGTAGAGGTGGATCTGTGGAGTCCAGTTGACATACACTGCATGGTGTTTCATCAGGTTTTACATCAATTTTAGGCAGGTCCTTGGTTATTAGTTGCACTCCTGAAATATGTATTTCAGTTTAATTTCATCCAGACAATATCTACTTCATGCAATCAAAGACTGCTCTGAGATGCCAGCCAAAGTATGTAAAGTGGGGATGGTTGGGAGGGTCACTTTGAAAGCATGCTTCTAATTCAAAATAAACTCCTAATGTAGATGCAAACAATAGAAATATAATGCACATGGATCATGGTTTTGCTGTACTAAAAGCTTCTTCTGAACTTATCTTTCCTCTGCAATGCAGACATACCAGAAAACCTATCCTCACAACTAAAACTGTCCATCGAAAACCAAAAGTCCTCGCTCTTTTCTTTTGGTGAACCTCTAAATGTCATTTTTGTCAGGAAGGTGAGATTTGCAACAGAAAGTCAAGAAATATTTCTAGAGAACAGGCAAAAAACTTGAGGACTGTAAGGAGAATCTCCAGTGCAAATTCCTGGAGATTTGTACATTTTAAGGCCAGGAAGAGCAAGCGTTACTTCCTCTATAACAGGGGCCATAGATTTCACAGAAGTATTCTTGTACAAAGCCCTTTAAATAAAGTCCATGCTACAAATTTTCTTTTCTTATTTTTAAGACTCCCATTGAAAGGGAAGATATTACTCTCAAAAGAATTCTTCACCTGTCTGATTACATTGGTTACTACATGTAGATCTTGCCTGCAATGTCCAAAGTCTCTATTCCAACAACAACATGAAGATCAGTAGAATTTAAGTATTCCTGGAGTAAACTTTCTATGTAATAAATGGAGGGGCTTTAATGTAAACTATTTTGACTTCACTTTTATACTCATTGCACATAATAGTATGGATACAAGCAACTGTTTGTTTTATTAAATGCTGTGTTGAGTTTCTTTGAACTTTGAAATGTGATTCCAGGACAGAAGCATATTACCTCACTCTATGGATTTTTCTCAAAAATATATGTAGGACAGTGAGAAGCAAAGTCACTTCAAGGAGTATCTCTCCACCTGATGGGTGGTGGAGAGTCCAAGCTGTTGATGTTGAATCCTCTACAAAAGCATTCAGAAGCAGAAATGACTGGAAAAATTCTCTTCTCTCCTGGTGAAGAGCAAAGTCTAAAGGCAATGTTCAGCTACCTTCAGTTCAGGGGTCTGATTCACCATCTATGGGTTGCAAGAGGACCTCTCTGAGTAGTTTCAAAAGGCACTGGAGTAGGTCCTGGAAAACCAGACTTGCAGGGAAGTGTAGGGACACTGTGACCCTCGCATCTGCCAGCAATTGCTTGAAAATAAAATTAAATATACATACTCTGCTAACAGAGGCATAGCACAGTCAGTTCTTTTCTTGAAGCATCCATTTCAGGAAATCTACAGAGCCTTCAGATAATGGTTTGATAGCAAATAACATTGAATTCACCCTTTCAACTATAGATCAGATTGACTGTTCCTAGATAAGCATGAATAAACTTCCTAGCAAAGGAGCTTTTTGTGATTATTGTCCAGAGATCCCAAGGATATGAATTTCTTTTTTGACCTACAGCTCTTCCATGTCTACAAACCTTGTGCAGTCAGGCTGATTTGAATGCCGAAAGTCCCTCAGTTTGGATACACAAATGCTCACATGATTGAGAGTATTTGACCTGAATCTCTGTTTTAGGAAAACCTCCAGACTAATTGCTCGGTTTAGGCGTCTTCTCTCTCATCTTCTAGTTGCAAATGCTGTGTTCAGTAGTGTGTTGTGAGATTTTATTTCACACTTGCAGTGTGTCATCCTTATGTTAATATACATCTGCACCTGTGGTTTAGGGAAAATAGTCAGATATTTAGTATAAATATTTGCCTCTAGTTAGACTTCTTAAAAATTAATTTGGTCCAATATGTTCTGCATTGATAGTTGGACATAGAAAAAGGGTTATTTATAATGTTGTTTGGTTGTTACTCAACAATCCATCCTTGCAGCTTGAACTTATTGACAATCTGCTTTCTCACACCACCATTGCTGGAGACAGAAGAAGTTTTTGCCTCAGATTTATTGCCAAGAGTCTTAACTGCACACTTCTAGATCTGTAAATTTACAGCCTGAAAAGAGACAGATTGTGTTTCTGCTAAGCGAGTTTCATGCCATAAAAAAAAATAGAAATTAATAAAGCAGAACATACTATGAATTTGGTGACTTATTTTTTTTTTTTATATCCTCTTTTCTTATAAATTTCTTTTTTCTAATTGGAGTATTCTTTATTTTGACTGTTATCTTTATGTTTGTGAATTTATCAGATAGATAGGTAGATATATAGTTACATAAAGTAATTCTAGGAATGGCAATTATATAGGAATTTACATTGGAGACTTCCCTATGGACCTGCTGTTATACAAGCAGCTGATCTGAGCAGATGGAAATTAAAAGCCAGAGGGATACACTGAAAATCACACCGTGAGAAAACTATGAAAAAGATGTAACCTGTCTGTTGGACTGTAAAATTGACCTGGGATGGCATGTGGCAGTCTATCCTCAGCTGCCTAATTCATCCAGTTTGATGGATAGATTGAGTAGATGTCCTTCATAAGTGCATAATATTATCAAAATTTTGGAGATGGGAAGTAGCGTAGAAGAAGGAAACACTGGTTACAGCAAAAGCTTCTGTGCTTCTCCTTGCTCCAAGGTGCTGAGATCATATGGCAGTATATCCACATATTTTTATCATTTAAAGAGTTGTTGTATGTGGTTACACTGCTTTTGGGGGTGAATAGATATCATTATATATCCTAAAAGTCAAAGACATAACTTTTAGTTAGTTCTATTTTGACATTGTGTCTGATGTGGTTACTGTTCTCCTTCAGTCTTGTGTATAAATAGAAAATCAGTCTGATGCTGTTACAGAGTGTGCTGTCACTGTACTAAATCATTCAAAACATTGGAGAATTCACAAAGTACTGCAAGTCCCATTTATATGGTGCATGGAGCTTATATTATGCAAAAGAAGCTGTAGTTTTCAAATGCCCTAATCACCAAGTTTATCTAAATGTGTTCAGTGTAAAAAAAGAAAAAATAGTTAACTAGTCTTTTTCTTTGAGGAACACTCCAAGAGGCTCCAAAAGTAATTTGTAACTGTGAGAGAAAGAAACTGGTACTCATATAAACTGGAGCAGAGTCATAGTTTGAGTTGGAAGGGGACCTTGAAGGTCATCTAGTTCCAACCCTCCCACACAGACACCTCCAACTCTATCAGGTTTCTCAGAACCCCATCCAACCTGGCCATGAATACCTCCAGTGATGGGGAATCCAAAATTTTTCTGGGCAACCTATTCCAGTGCTTCACGACCCTCACAATAAAGAATCTTCTCCTCATACCTGATCTAAACTTACTCTCTTTCCACTTGAACACATTCCCCTTTGTCCTGTCTTTATATGCTCTTGTAAATAGTCTTGCCTTTCCTGTTCCTTTTCCATACTGTGTATGATTTGTATTTTCTTTTCCCTTTCAGTTTCCTTTATTTCAAATTTCAGATACCAGAGAAATGATGTCACCAACAATATGATGCCATCTCCCCCCTTAAATCTGTGTGAACAAGGATCATTCAGAATTAATAGGAGAGAATTTGTAAGTGATTTTAATTTTAAGACTTTTCTACTACTATGATCTGTCACATTTCCATGTCTAAGGTCAGGTTGTTCATTCACCTCTGGTGATGTCTGTGGCTCAAATATTTATTCTTTACTACCCATGTTTCTTGACTGCTGGATAAAAATTCTCTAGTCACATTTACTTTTGAGATTAATAGCTCAATTCTTCTTTTTATACTATAAACTGTTGTGTTTGTTTAGGTTTATAATATGACAAGTGCCCATCTAAATGGGCAAGGTGCTTCTAGTGAATACTTAAATAAAATCAGTATATATAGAAAAGAAACTGAAAACCCACACCAGGTCTGTTTGCTTCAAAAGGCATTTTGAGTTTAACTCACATAATGTCTCCCATAAGGCTGGGAAAGAAGTGGATGACTCAGAGCATGTCAATGAGATATCTAAAACTTTAACCTGGACTTCGCCTCCTTGAATATTACCTATCCCATTTTTACTCAGTGGTTAACTTTTGTTAATGGGTTAACACTGTAAATCAGATTTTGGTATTTATACACATCTGTTCAAACACTGTTTTTTCTTCAGTCCTGACAGTGATGCTCATGCCGTGTCAGAGAGGCTCAAGTGAACATGTGAAAGCACACTTGGGATGTTTTAGTTCAGTAATTGTACATATCAAGAGCACTGAAGACACACATGACAGCTACTTTGGTGATGAAGGCCATACATAGCTGTGGGGTACACCTGCAAGGACTCACACAGAAACTTGTGCCATTGCAAGTGATCTAGGAATTGGTACTAAAAAAAATTCCATGATTTAAAATTATATGCCTAATTTCAGTCTGAACAGAGCTGTAACATTAGTGTTATTAGTATTACTGATGCCAGTGTAATGGGGAAAGGAATTCCTTTTTTATTCTTAAGTCAAAATAATCTCTGTTCATATACTGTCAGAGCTACATAAGTATCTCTACGGGAGCATTCCCAGTGCTGCTGAAAGTGTTACATGTAGCTGACGAATACTAATGAGATGTTCCAGTTTTCTGGAAATTATTTGTTCTTCATTCATGATCTGTTCAAATACAGATTAAAGTCTTCAAGATAAGTAAAAATATTGAAATATTTAAGACAAAAACTATTATGTTCGGGTTTGATTTTTTTTTTTGGGGGGTGCAGGAATGTTATTATTGAGAAACATGAGCCTTTGTCATAAAGGGTTATGAAAAATCCTTCAGGAAACAATCAATAAGTTCTACAGTTTTCAAGGGGCGGCACTGTGGACTTGAAAAGTGGAAGCTGAACTTGGTGTATGACTAATTTCTGCTTTGAGAACTTTTTACTGGTCTGCCACTTGCACTGCCAGACAATTGCTTTTTTACTCCATTGATGGTAATCGTGGCTAGTAAAAGATTAAAAAGTGTCTAATCTTCACACTCTTGTCAGTTGCAATCAACAGAAAAAGTCCTGAAAGGTGAGGCACAGTTTGTGAGCTGAATAGGTAATGGTGTGCACTTTTCAGTGCTAATGGTAGTAAGCTGTGGAAAAAGGCACTTCACTTTAAGTGATATTAAACTGTGACCTGGTTTTGGGGTGCTGCTCCCTGTGACCGGTAGTGGCACTGCTGAGGATCCCCAAGCAGGAGCTGTGTTTGCCTTCAGGCAGCTGCAAATCTGCCAGAGGCTGTGGAGGGGCAGTCTGGAGCATGGAGAGGTCAGAGGAGGCTGCAGCAGTGACACAGAGGTGTTTTGTATCTGACCTGATTTGAGATCAGGTCATTGATTTCAGATGATACTCAGGGTTAGAAACCACACTGGACTCAGGGCATTTACTGCACCCTTTTAATTTGACTGGATGTGCTGTTGACCTGCCACTGTGCTCCTGAGCTCTGTGCTGAGGTGCTCTGCCTGCAGAGCTGGCTGATCTTTCTGTGTTAGTCCTCACATCCTGTTAGTCCTGCACTTCTGTGGTGACCATGGTGCACTGACAGCTCTCCTACCTCACTGCCCAGCTGTGACTGTGTCCTTTGCCAGGGCTACCTCAGCAGTGGGCAGGTGCCTAGATACTTTTATTGCTGAAAGGGACAATGAAGTATCCAGAGCAGGAGATGGCTTTTCGCTACCACTGCAGTCAAAGCTCTTGACTAGTTCTCCAGGATCTAACAAAAAGTAAATGTTTCCATCTGATTTACTACCATCCAATGGCAGTAAAATGTTTTCTTGCAACCCCTGACTCTATAAACTTTTATCAATCCTGAAATCATGTAGACCCTGTAATGTATTTGTCCACTTACCAGGAGCAGTTGATATAGGTGTTTGCTTCCAGCATGAGAGCAAAGGTTGTTGATGATCTTTCTGTGACATTCTCATATTAATCCCTGCAGGAGACATGGTGAAGGTTAAACACCAATACGTTTCAGAGGATATTTCCAGGGCAGAAGTAGTGCCAATGCTGTCGAGCAAATGGTGGGGTATACACAGCAGAATACCTTCTGTACAGGTAGCTAAAAGCAGAAGGCTAATATTAAAAAAACATCAAGTGCCTATTGCCCCTTAAACTTGCCTTGTTAGACAGAGTTTCTACTATTTCACTGTATTTTATGAGTGTGTTTTATCTCGAATTCTTTGTTGTGCAGAGTGCCTTTTGGAGTAAAAGAGTTCAGGAACACTTTGTCTACCCACACTGTGAGAAACAGTATTTACTGATGTGCATGACCTTGTCAGAATTTATGGTGCTGGTGCAGGCAGCTGGGCTGTAACCATAATTCTCTTCAGAGAAGGTAGAGGAGTTCAAGTGCTTGGTGTGACAGAGAGGGCAGTGGTAACTTTTCATTCAGAAATAAGGAGTGATAACAGTCTCTCCTTTACTCATTGCAAACACTTTTGATTTAGGTTAAAGATGATGTAATTCAGAGCTGTATATTGCTAGTGTTTTATTCCCTGAATTACTTCTATACTTAAGTGACCCTATCTCAATCCACTGCAAACTTCTTATTCTCCTCTTGGACAGCTGCCACTGCTAAAGAGAGTAACAAAGGTTTTCTCCTGAGGATTAGAGATTGCTGGAAGCCTTACAACATTTTCTTTTTCTATGAAATATGTTGGTTTGTCAGAAAGCAATATGTTCTGTAGCAATATTCTTTTTTGTACCTGTGAGTTTCTTTCTGGGTTCCCAGTTGACCTGGGAAAACATGGGAAGAGCCGTTCTTGAAGTCATTTTCTATTTATGTGATAAAGAGTTTCAAAGTCCTAAAAGCTCTCCTCTCCCCTCTGTTTTGCTATATAGGACTCTTAGATCTTTTAAATATGGGTAGCCAAGTAATAAGTGTAAGCTTTAAAAAAAAAATTAAAGAAGTCCTAATTCTTCAAAATGATAATTAAGTTTCTCAGTTGTATTCCTGCAGGAATTATCATTTGGACTAAAAAGCTAGATTTAGTAGCCAAAATAGAATTCCATGTGGGATGAACATGCAAGTTTTGACCAGCTGTACTGAGTTAAATGATTTCTATACTTTCCCAAAGAATACATCTGTATGAAGCCCTTCTCTCAGGACCCAGATTTTCAGACCGAGTTAAGACCTTGGTTCATCATTACCCTGCTTCTGAAGTAATTCAGAAGGCATGTAACCTGTTCCTTTCCTGGACCATCTGCTTTATAGTAAGTCATTCGCCCAGATGCTGTGGTGAACTGGAACATTTCTGACAATGCCAGTGAATAAAAGAAAACAAATAGTGGAGTGTGGGCAGATCCAAAATTCTCTGTGATAGTATCACATTACCTTCACCCCACATGCAGCCCAATTCCAGTCTTAAACACTTCAGTTATTCCGTTTTATCCTAATCCAGCAGAGCATTTAAGTGTATGCTTAAGTCAAATTGTTGGCAGTCTGATTTAAGTAGTACTTAAACCAAGCACATTCTTAAATGCTTCTATGGCTGTGGAGGGATTGAAACATGTGTTTAATGTTCAATGCATACTGATATGTTTTGCTGGATTGGAACTCTAAAAATGGAAACGGACTAAAGCTATTTTAATTCACTGTACCAGTGCTTATTTTTGCAGATATGTTTATGGCTGTTAGAATGGGATGAGTTTAGTTCAGACTGAGTTTAATGAGCTTGTTCTCATCTAACAGCCTTTTCAAGTTCAGAAACATTTAAAGGAAGGAAATTCCGTTACTGTGGTGAATTTTGGAAGATGTGGTAAAGCCCAGTCACTGTAGGTGACAGAATTGAAAAAAAAACACAATTAACTTCAAAACAGTATGATTTTTAGGACAGTTTTCTCTTAGATAGTCAGCAAGGTCCAAAGAACCTCACACAAAGGGATAGCTCAGGAAATTCACTTGTACCTTCAGCTGTAAATGAAGGTTTTCATCAAGAAGATATGAAATAAACAAATTTCAATCCTGTTTTGACTGGAAAAGTTCATAGATACCTGTATTACTCATTTCCATATATGTTTTCATAAGATAGAATCATAGAATGGCCTGGCTTAGAAGGAAACTTAAAAATCATCTAGTTCTAACCCCACTGTTGTGGGCAGTGACACCTTTCATTAGACGAAGTTCCTCAGACCCCCACCCAAATTGGCCTTGAACGCTTCTAGGGATGGGGCCTCCATGGCTTTTCTGGGCAACCTGTTGCTGCTCTTCGGCATCCTCAGAGTAAACAATTTCTTCCTAACATCTAATCTAAACCTGATCTTTCGCAGCTGTGCATACACACAAAAAATTGCTTACAAATCTGTACTATTCACTTTGGAACCTGTGAAAATAACTTCTCAAAGTTTACTCAAGCGTGGTTACCTAAAAAGTTACATTTTGAATACTTTTTTTTTCTTTTTTTTTCAAAAGCTCTATCTTTCAATATTGTGGTCCTCCTAGAATTTCTTGTTTTTCCCTAAGGCTTTATCTCAGGATCCTAGTTAAGTTTAGTAAATAAGATAAACAAAAATAATTTCCAAACCTTGGCTTTAGAACAATATATTTCTTGTAAAGTCTAAAAAGATAAAAGGCCATTGAATAATTTCAGCTTCAGAGAAGAAGTGGGAGTCTGACAGATTCAGATTAACTTAGTGGAAGCAGTTGGCATACCGAGTGGTAAAAACCTCATCCAGAGGGAAAAAAGCCTGGGCTAAGAGAAATGTCATGCATTTCAGCTAGGAGAAGTCTAAAGTGAGAACATTGCCATTTACCAGTGCTGCTTGGGAACCAATTGAAGAGCATTCTTGTGCAAAGGACCTGGGTGGACAATGGGTGCCAAATTAAAAATGAAGCAGCAGGGAGACTTTCCATGACTAAAATATGCCTCATGTCATTTATCATCTGGAAAAAAACCCAGGTATGCAGTTCATTTGTAGACATTTTTTCCTAAGTACCTAACTGAATTCTACACCAAATTGGGTATGTGAAATAAGCATTATCATTCAGAACCATATGGAGTATTACTAAGATTTAATAGAGCAGGGTGATATACCACAAAAACTAATACAGAGTTATAATACAATGAAGTTATTTGCTTTCTATATGCACTGTATAGAATATCAGACCTGATATAGAATATCAGACATTTTCATCCATGATCTAGAAGAAGTATGAAACCAAAGCAAATTTGCAAGATGTCACTAACATAACTTAAGTGGCAAATGAACAGTGAGGATGTGTCATACAGTTCTCCTGATTGCTTGCTATTTTAGGTCCTTTTGAGTATTAGACTTCTTTCTGCAGTTTAAAGCAAATACCTAGAAAAAAGACATCCATTCCACAGCTTGAAAAAATTGGGGTTTGTCTTGGTATCAGTGACTTTGAAATGAAGAATATCTTAATAATAGATAAAGAAAAAATGTGAACCCTGAAAATGTTTTTAGGGAACCACAGATAAGATATAAATTAGTATATAACAATGGAAGTGGGAATGCAAGGTGGTTTCATTCAGCACGAGACATTGCGAAGTCATTAGTGAATTTTTTTCTAAAATGTAGGTGCCTAGAGTTTCCAAAGGGAAAGTAAATACTGCAATAAAATTCTGGCATTTATTAAAAAATTGGAGAATACTTCAGTGAGATACTTCAAGCTCTTCATTGTTTGATTACAGTTGTTAAGTACCAAAGTGCAGACAAATATGAATACAGTAAAAAGATGCTGGTTTTAAGCAGTGTATGCACCTAGGATTACCCCCTCAATGTGAACACCTTTATTGTTTTGGGAAGATAATGGAAAATTGGAAAAGAGGATTGTAAACATGGTCAAGTGACATGAAACACCCTATATCATTCTAATTGTTCTTTAGCTTTGTATGTTGGACAAGTAGAGCATCTCTATTTAGATAATATAGGCCTGTGATGGACTTAGAGACACCCTATAGAATATGCTTAAGATTCCTGGAAGGAATCTTAAAAATTAAAAGAACTGTGGTAAACTGTGCTTGAGTGAATCTCTGATTTGGAGGCAAAACCAGCAGGTTCAATGATCTCTAGCACTGACTGAGATCCACAGTGCCAGTGTCCCTGCTTGCATTCCTCTGCCCAGGTGGGGATCCCTCAGCTGGCGAGGTAATGAAAATAAAATTACTCTTCATCTGTGGTTTTGTGGCTGTTCCTGTGTCCTGCCTGTGCCAGCTCACACAATTGCCTCTCCAAAATATATTTTTTCTATGCTGTGAATGTAATCGAGAAAGTGCTTTACAGTGTTCAACTTTTTACGGTGTTCTTTTCTCTAGCCATTTTCTCATCAGGAAAGAGTTCTTTAATCTAGGGGATAAAGAAATAGAAATGATGTCTAGAAGGTGGAGTCAGACAAATTCAAAAGGTTGGAAAAAAACCATCTTTAATAGCTAGATGGACTAGATCAATAGTAAAAGAAAAAAAATCGAGAGATTCACAGTCTCATTTCTCATTTCTCCAGTTCAAAACTGGGTGTATGTCAGAAACTGTGCTTTAGTCAAAGGCATCTAATTCTTTATTAAGCACCAATAACTGAGCTACTGAAGGGTGACTTGGTGAAAATAAATTATTTCTGACACCCAGAGGTTCAGAATGAATTATTTTATAGTTGTGTTATTTTATTTATAATATAATTATTATTTTAAATTCATAGCCAGCATTGAACAGTGTGAATCGATTCTTTCAGCTACCATTTTCTGCTTTCTGCTATCCCACCACATCTCTGTAACTGAGTCAGCTTTCCATATTCTGCTCATCAGTCACCAAAGTAGTGTTTCCCAAGAACTCATAAATAGTAGAGACCCTCTAACCATGTTCTTCATAACAGATTCCTAAATTCCACAGAACAAAAAGCATCAACGTTTGTGTAGGGTGACAATATTCTAAAAACTAACCATACAAAATCCTCTTCTTAATAAAAACTGAAAAAACATTTCTCTGTAATTGTCATATTCTTGCAGTAACAGTGAGAGTGAACAATGAAGAAATATGTGTAGTCTCAATAAAAAATCCATACTATGCTGCAGTATTTAATGTTCATGTTGTAATTACCTTTGCCAGCTTTTACATTTCCAGTTGCCATTTTACAGCCCCCAACATTTTTCTATTGTAATTTTTTTCCACACTTACATGTGGTCACATTTTCTCTGGGGTTTGATGGCCCTGCACAAGTCCACACTGTGTTCAGTACCAAAATAGCTCTAACTTAGGTTAGAGAGATTCTTTGCCAAGACTTTATGAGCTCACACTTGTTTATCCTTTAACTTTTTTAAGGAGCGAAATAGCTCTCAGTTGTCATACCCTCACAATAATATGGCTGACCTATTGTCTGATACTAGACAACATATTTTTAGATAAAATATGCTTATCATATCAATGTAATAATTAAAATTTCCATTGACCTGTAAGAAACAATTGCAAAATAAATCTATAACAATAGTATTGGGAAGAATGGCTTTTACATTTTAGCTTCAAAGAGGAATTACAAACAAAAATTCCAAGAGATTAATCTTAAACCTGCATGTGGTATCTGGGCATTTATACTGGAATCATACCCAACAGAGTTTGACACTTGAATGTCAGTGACACTGTGACTTAATATATACGGAAATGTCTTCACTGCTTTCTTTTGTAATGCAAAGTATCACAGAAATCTGTTAAAGGTTTATTTCCTTATTCTACTCTGTGTTATGGACTTCTGAAATGGAAATAATTTTGTCTATTTTTGTTTAGAAACCTTGAAAACTCATGTGGGCTTGGATCATAAAACTCTCATAATTAAGTGGTGAAAACCCTTTTATTTAGTTGCAGTTTAAGGCTTTGTAAAATATGTACTAGTGGTAGCAATGCATTTTTCAGTATTAACAATTTGAAATCTCATACTTGGAGATGCTCTGAATTTGCATTGTTTCACAGCTGAACCTACAATTCTTCCATGGGTTAAATTAAGTCTGGATAGTGCTTAGACAAGCATGATAAATCATTAGTTTATCATGGCTGAGGTACAATATCACTTTGTTGATTAAATATCCATGCTACAAGAATTATTTTTTTTACACTGTTGCTTCTATAATATCTCTAAGTCATCAGTGTTCTTTCTATGTTCTTTTCCATACCGATGGAGTTCTTCATTCTCCCTTCAGTTTATTTTTCCTGTGCTGTGTAGAAAAGCAGAGATATCAATGGATGTGTGGGATCATATTCCTGTAGTCACAGCAAAAGATTAGATATTATTTTCTTAGTGACGATATGGAGAGCTGAACACTTGAGTTCTGGAGTAAAATACTTCCATTATAAAAATAAGGTGTTTGAGTAAATGCCTAATACATCGTCTAGCAATGTGAAATGGAATATGACAAGTAATTTGGCTTGCTTTGTTTATTTATTCCAGCTGGGGCCTAAGAGTGCTTCTTGGTTTGAAAGGTTTCATTACACCAGTGTGAGAGCTATACAGCTGTTTTTGTGGCACTAAAGTACTTTCTCCTGCAGCTTCAGAAATAAAGTTATAGAGTCATAGAATCATAGAATGGTTTGGGTTGAAAGGGACCTTAAAGGTCATCTAGTTCCAATTCCCCTGCCATGGGCAGGGGCACCTTCCACTGGACTAGATTGCTCAAAGCCCCATCCAACCTGTCCTTGAACACATCCAGGGATGGGGAGGCCACCCAGTTCTCTGGGTAACCTGTCCCAGTTTCCCACCACCCTCATAGGAAATAATTTCTTCCTAATATCTAATCTAAACCCACTCTCAGTTTGAAGACATTCTCCCTTGTCCTGTTACTATATGCCCTTGTCAGCTCTCTTGTAGGCTCCCATTTGGTACTGAAAGGCTGCTGTAAGGTTTCTCCAGAGGCCTCTCTTCTCCAGGATGAATAACCCCAACTCTTTCAGTCTGTCTTCATAGGAGATGTGAGCCAGCCCTCTGATCATTTTCCTGGCCCACCTCTAGACTTACTCCAACAGTTCCACTTTCTTCTTATATTGGGGGTCTCAGAGCTGGACACGGTACCCCATGTGGGGTGTCATAAGGGTGTAGTAGAAGGGGAGAATCACCTCCCTTGACCTCAAGGCCATGTTTCTTTTGATGCAGGCCAGGACATGACTGGCTTTCTGGGCTGCAAGTGCACATTGCTGGTCCATGTTGAGTTTCTCATTAACCAACACCTCCAAGTCCTTCTCCTCAAGGCTGCTCTCAATCTATTTTCTTCCCAGCCTGCATTTGTTCAGCTACATCTCCTAATCAGCAACATGCACAATCTAAATTTTATACCTGCCTGAAACAGTCACTAGAAATGATTACTAACAGGCTTTCAACCCGGAGTCATGCTTCTGGAGTCTTTAGTTTTGCACTGGCTGGATTTCCTTCAGCATTTGCTGCTAGCAGATCTATCTATTTGTTTCATAAACCTACATAAGGTCTACTGTGATTAATATGTGTTCACACACTGCTTTGAAATTGATTTTGATTTTGGGCCTATAATTGCTGATTTGCTGTGTTTGCCTATTTAATAAAGAAATAAGTGTGGAAAACAATCATGTTTTTAATTTTTCTGTCTTGAAAATTGTTCTTTTGCTCACTAGGAAGTCTCTTCCTCACACTCCTGCAGCTGTGAAGCCTTAAAACTACTTAATGTCCAGCAGATTAGAATGTTTGCACATCTCAACACCTCCTGCAGCTAGAAAATTGGGTCTTTCCATTAAAATGTCATTTAATTTTTTTTTTTCTGTACAAACTGCCACTCTGCAAGTGGTTGTTTTCCCAGTGAGACATGGCAGAAGGACTGTCATCTTAAACGACACTTGGAATTTGGAGTTTAGAGTGTTTTTTAATAAGGGGCCCCAACTATATAATGTCCTTTAGCTTTCTGCAGTTTTCAGATGGAGGCTTGAGCTCTGTATACTCCTGAGGCCTTGTACATATGTTTTGTTTTAAGCAGCTGGAACTACTCAGAGTGCATCAAGTTAAATAAATTCACAGATCTTTTCAGGATACAATCCTTGAGAGGATTCCTGACATAAACTTGAAGCTTGAGTGCTTTCCACTCTGCAGAGCACCAGTGGGATTTGCCCACTTTCTAAACATTCCACACAGATTTTTCCTACTGATGCTTACTCTTTGGCTTTCTTTGATGAAAGTATGCTGTTGAGTTCAGACAGGGAGAGAGATTTCAAGGTAACATGGCTGGAAAGTCTTGAGACCTCTTGCCATCTGCTACACTGGTAGTGATAGCTTTGAAATAATAACAAAAGCTTTTAGGAGTGCCACAGAGCCATTGACTCAGGATCCCAGTCCACAGGCATCTCTCACTTTCAAAATGATTTTATAATAAAAACCCACAAATCTATTTGTAAACACACACAAAGACACACAGAAGCATTAGGAGTTCTATTAGGGGTAAAAGCAAAACCATCTAGCAGATCTGGAAAGAATTTTTTTCAGCTATGCAAAATTTTACCAAGAAAACTGTGAATCTTGAGTCTCAATGTTTTTATTTGAAAATGGTTAAAATTTTGATAAAGCAAGTATCTTTAACCTTTTTAGTGACAGGTCCACATCACTTAAAAATAGCCCAAAAGAAAAAAATGCTCCATTTTTTAATAATTTAATTTTAAAATGGTGTTATGCTATAGATCTAAAGATCCCACCCCTGAAGATGGCTCATATATGAATAATTATCACCTTAAAATATATAGTTCTGAGATTTTTAATTTAAAAAAAATAAAGGGAAAAATTAATTGCAAAAGTAGGTGTTAGCCTAACTAAATCACATTCTTAGAAAATAGGATATGCCAGCATTATGACTATAGCCTATGCAAATCTTATTCATTCCCCTGACATTAATTATAGAATCATGCGGGTTTTGGTTGGCTTTTTCCCCTCTCCACAGAAAGAGTCATATCTGCATAGGACAAATAAGTTTCAGGGGCAGTTCTGGGTAGTTCAACAAGCATCTATTAAGAAGAAAAACATACCTTATCTCACCCTGTGGAAGTGTTCCGAAGATTGATTTTTTTTAATATGTATAAAGTATTAAAATGTTATAACAACATTACCTGAGGAAAAACCTTAAAGAAATTAATTGTGTTGCCTTTGACTCACGATTTGAATGATATGTGCAAGATGTATAAACTCTCTCATTGAATAATGTTGCTAAGTAGAAATACTGAATCTCTGTTAACAAAGTGAATGTTGCATCACATGTTGAATGATCAAGTAATTACAGGCTGTTTAATGATAGAGAAATATAAGGGAGTGGAATCAGTCCTGGTCAGGCAGCCCTAATTCTGGCATTTCCTAATATCTGGGCACTTGATTTTGCAACTTTAAAATTTATTCTACTGATATATCTTTTTAAAGTAATGTGTATGAGTATAGAACTTATACCATACAGACTTGTGTCAGGATTCAAAATTAGTGACATATTTTGATGTACTTTATAATAATATTAGAAATAAAAACTGATTAATATCAGAAAAAAAAAAAATATTACCTAGAAAATTCATTTTATCAATCAGGTCAGAATTTTATCAAATAACACACACTGTTGGTCAGATAAGAAGACCTGTCT
Organism: Pyrocephalus nanus; assembly: GCA_038380795.1. Lineage (NCBI taxonomy): Eukaryota > Metazoa > Chordata > Aves > Passeriformes > Tyrannidae > Pyrocephalus > Pyrocephalus nanus. The sequence continues at coordinate 50,923,966 of CM076260.1, forward strand.
CTAGATGAAAATTAATAAATGTCCTTAATGCAGAACATAAAATGTCTTTCCCAGCATTTTCTGATATTGCCTTCTCACTTTTAACAGTAGGTAAGTAAGAAATTACTTTTGGTTTGGTCTTTCAGCAGAGTTCATCCACTTCTCATGCAACAATATTGCTTGTGGCAGCACTGGCTTGATAGAACTCAAAAAAAAAAAAAAAAAAAAAGGTACCTTCAGAGTCTGCTTTCTCATGACCTCATTTTTGCAAAAATCTATTTCTTAATAGCTCTCAAAAACCTGGTTTTCCTTTCTTTACAGAGGTGGAAATTTCAACTGCCAAGTTGCAGCACCCACTTCTGTGCAGCATGATCCATCTGCCAATCCATCAATACAATTACATACCTCTATAACCCAGGAATTTATACAGCCGTGATGGAACATCTACAGGCAAACAGCATCTATTCCCCTTAATGCTAAAGGTCTGAATGAAACACAGACAAGCATGTGAAATTAGGGTATGGCATCTGTAAGGAAAAGCTGAAGGGGTGGAAGGACAGGTTAGGCATCACTGAAGTTGTCTGTTCTGTTAAAAGGCACCCTTCCCTCCCAATCTTTCAGAACAGTACATCTCAACTCAAGTAAAAATAAGGGTGTGTTTCTCCACAATGTGCAAGCTGTCCTCCATTTTAATCCCAGACTCTAGCAAGGCAAGTCTGTTGATGCCAGTAGGAGAAAAAAAGTCATACACCTGAAAAATTCCCGTATCTTAATGGGAACCCCTGCAGTTTTGGTTCCAGTCATTTGTACAGCAAAACCTGAGTCATGAGCTCAAGATCATGTCCTGGCACAACAGTAAGGTTCAAATATAACAGATGAGTCAGAAAGACTGTGCTTCTCTTCTGCTGCTTCCTTCTCACTCTGCTTAATGCAACTTTATCCAAAGGATGTGCTCTGGATGTATGTTCTTCACAATGCCTACATGAATATGTAAAGACAGAACTGAGGTTCTTTGGGCAAAGTGAAGTGGATTTATTAGAGTTAGGGTGCAGCATCGGTGACTGACTTAGGGCACACTAGAGAGGTCTGGTTTGGCAGAGAGGAAATAGATTCTGAAGAAAAAATACAGTGACTGATTCCTTAGGAATGGTTTGGGTTGCTAGAGGAGATACAATGTTTTCATATACATGATGACATAAAATGTTTTAAATTGGTGCTTTTGCTGGTTAATGTCTGAAATACACATGCGTAACAGTCTGGTTTAAATTACCCCACACTGATGAGAGATAAAATATTCCATCAATTATAACAATAGTTAATTTTCAGTTTTATAGAAGTCTGTAATTAGAAGCATCTCAAATTCTTTGATTACCAATACAGAGAGAGAGACATAAAGCCTTCCATGTGTTATCAGAGTAGGAATTCAGAAAATTATCCACCACTCATACACTGTGGTAAGATCCAAGGTGCATCCACTTTGTGTGACCTCCACCTCTCTGGATGCTTTGTCGAATTTAGACTTTAAGCCCATTTCGTAATGCTTGTTTCACTAATATGTTCGTGAATTGTCTTGATGGATCACTGGTTTCCTTAGGGCTGCTAGGAATGTTGGTGTAAATGATTTGCAAAACAATAATTAGTTGCAGTTCAAAAAGGAAGATGAAGGGGGAGAAAGGATCCTTGAAATTTCATGTGGAAACTAGGATGGCAGGGTCTACCACCAAGAGAAGTTTGGTCATGACTTGCTCTTTGGTCATGTGAGGAAGTTGTGACTGGAAGCTCATAAATGCAGTTATTTAAATGCATAGAAGAAGCTCTACTTTCCCTAGATCTAGTGAGCTGTGAGGGATTGTTCTGTCATTCATGAATTTGCAAAAAAGGCAGACATTCTGGTTTTTAAATCTCCCTCCATGTCCTGGGGTATTCTGGTTCTCCAAGACCAATCAGTGGTGTTGACTGATATTTGAGCTTCTTTTTAATGGGATTAAGTGAGCATTTGATGTGGAACTCACTTTGTTATCTTAACAAAGACCTTAGTTTGGTATTTTTCCTATCCCCTCTGCCCTCCTACCATTCTCTTAAACACTAGATGTCCATGATGAACAACAGAATTTGTGGAATTGTTAAAAAGACTTAAACCACATGGCTTGAAATAATTTTTTTTTTCATATGCTTGCTTACAGAGAGAGAAAAAGTGGACCTAACAGTTCTTCTTATGTTTTTATGAACTCTTACCAATTTTTGCCTGAATCACATTGTTCCCATAACTCACATCATTCTCAGTACTACATAATTTTTGTAGATAGTTTTTCAGAATAAAAATCTCTGAAAATATCTAAGGATCATACTTAATATTTTGATGCAATCAAAATTGATTAATTCACCAGAAAAGTATTCGTTATTATAACACTACAATGATCACTTTAGCAAATAAAAGCAATAATCATGTTTCTGTATGAAAGCACGTGTTTGTGTGCATGCTTGTGTGCACTTGCAGCTGCAAATTATTTAAAAATTCTAAATTTTTACATCTTGTCTATCCCATGGTGCTTTTTATTCTTCAGGCTGTGATAATTCCTGTTTCTTATTCATATGTACTGCTATGAGCAATATCAAATAAAATAAGATATTAGTGTGATGCATCTTCTCCTGGCTTATGAAATAAAGGAGACAATGGAACCTGAAATATCAAATACGGTTTGGTCTATCAAAAGTAGATATATTCCATTACCGTAATACTTATGGGCCTCAAGATCGTTTCTCTTGCATATAACATAAAGAGTGGAACATTGTTTCACTTTATGGGAATACTATTATTACTACTTTACAGATAAAAAGAACTGAAAGATAGGAAAAATATCTAGCTTAAGAGAAATATTTTCTGGAGCCAGAAGATTCACAAAAACTTCTCTCCTATATATCCCCAGTACCAATCCAGGCTTGAGGATGAAGGAATTGAGAGTAGATCTGTCAAGACACATTTGGGGTTACTGGTGGTTTAAAAGCTGGACATGAGCCAGTAATGTGTGCTCACAGCCAAGAAAGCCAATTGTATCCTGGGCTGTGTCAAAAGTGGCATGGCCAATAGGTAGGTAGAGGAAGATGACTCTGTGCCTCTACTCCTCTCTGGTGAGTCCCCATCAGGAGTATTGAATCGACCTCTGGGGTCTACAGCACAGGAAAAACATGAAACTTCTGGAGTGGGTCCAGAGGAGGACCAGGAAGATGATGAGAGGGCTGGAGCAACTCTCTTATGAAGTCAGGCAAAAGAGTTGGGGTTGTTCAGCCTGGAGACGAGAAAGCACCAAGCAGATATTACAGAAGCCTTCCAGTTCTTAAAGGGGGCTTATAAAAACAATAGAGAGAAGCTTTTTATTGGTTCTTGTTGTGATATTGTGTTACATACGGTAACAATTTTAAACTAAAAGAGGGTAGATATAAGGAAGACATTCAGACATTCTCAGCTTACTTGTTAATGCTTCATCCCATCAGATAATCGTATCTGATAAACGTTTCTCCTTACAGTGCTATGGGTGTAATTTAGATACCTGCTTCTAGTCTGTAGTCTGTGTTTGCCTGATGAGCCTACTGAAGGTGAATTTGAAGACAGAGAGAGAACAGTTATATTTACACTTTATATATAAAGCCACATGCCCAGCGCTTAAATACCACTCAGTAACTCTATTTTAGGGACTGATCTTTCTGAAGTCAATAAAATTGACAATTACCTTTTCTGGACTGTGGAGATTTGAATTATGTCAAGAGAAAGGACCAGCTGGCTCAGAAAGTCTGATTCCTGCCTCAGAGTCAACATAGTTTTTTAAACTGTTTTGTCCCTATGTAGACAAAGCGTATTCTTTTGTCGCAAAACTATATGCCAGGGAATGAGTGCCTTCATGTGGCGCTACTGTAAAAAACGCAATAGTACTTGACAAATATTACAGGGTAGTACTTGTATAGACAGGGAGACAAAAAAATCATCCCAGGAAAATGAAAGGAGCAGTCCCTGAAGATGAACTAAAGTGCTTTTGCAGAGGGTAGTAAAAATCTTACAGCCTAAAGCTTGAAAAGCACAGAGGGTTCCCAAGCCCTCTGAATGTCAAAGCTCTCCTTCTGTTCTGTGTTGTAGTTGTTTATAGCAATGAAAAATAAGAATAATAGATCAAAAAAAACATGTGGACCAATACTGATTGCTAATCTACATAGTTATATTTCCACCAGGCCAATCCTGATATGCCTTGCTGCTATAAAAATGCAACTGACAGTTTATTATCCCCGTTACAGAACATCCTTCATTATTTATAGAGATTGTGTTTGTAAAGACAAATGACTTCTTTCCAGAAGCAATAAGAAAGTGATAACACTTTTTGTTAACAACCAATTTCTTTCTTACTCCTTAAGCTTGGTGCTTGCTTGTCTAATCATGGGGTTTCATGGTCAGTTCAATAGACTACACCGTTGTATTTATTAGCTGTCATAAGATAAAATTTTTTTTTTGGTGTACTTTCATTTTCCACCCTAATGATGGTGGTAGTAAAGTATTTATTGAAATTAATGAATTCAGTTATGTGTTTTGGGTGTAATTTTTTAAGTATATGCATAAATACTTATGTTAGTATATGGACTATTTTAATGGAATATATCATATTCTGACAGATCAAAATGATCACACTTCTTCAAAAACCAGTGAATGGGGCTAATCCTTAAACTGTTGTTTTAATTAGACAAACATTAGACAGTGCAGTTCTTTGATGTATATTACACAATTATTATTCATAAAATAAGGTATTATTTCTTAATGACTCTGCATAACTTAGGCATTAATGCTATGAAGCTAATTTTCAAGCTTTCAAGCACCCATTCTCTGATAATGTTTTTTATTTATGAGACTCACAGAGGAGCTTCTGCACAGTATTCCAGTAATCTCTGTAAAAATGGCAGGAAATTTATTAGTCTAGTGGGGAACCAAGAAAAAAAATCATTCAAGGAATCCAAGAATATGCTGAGCAGAATTAACAGTGAGAAACACATTTCCATTCTAGGGGAAGGCAAGTGGAAGCTGAAAGAAAGAATTTTAAACAAACAGGGACCTGGATGTTGTCTAAGGTTTACTTCAACTTGCGCCTTTAAAGTAAAATGCACATTTCTAGCTAAGGATTCTAGTTTATGCTTTGAGCCACTAATAAGTACATGAACCATTGCATTATTCAGTGATAGCACAGTAAATATTAATTTGCACAACGGCTACATTTTTGGCTAAGCATCAGTAGAGCAGACCAAGTTGAATCTTACAATAATTACAAAACACAGCAAGTCTATGGTAATGAAACGTGAATGTTCCAGTGGATTTAAGAAAAAAGTTAATGCTCAGAATACAAGAAAGACAGTCCTGACAGCCATGCTTGACAGTAAATCTAATGAATGGGAATTGGATCATAAGGCTGGATATGGCTTTAGTTTTGTTACACCTTTGCTGTGCACATGATAAGGAAGAGAACTGGAAAATTACGTTTTATTCTGTTTTCATTGATTGCAGAACTCAGAATAAATAACTGTATCTCTAGATGTCTTCTGTTGTATTAGTATAAAAAATACTGTTGTGTTAGACATAAAGATAATGACCATAAGTCTAATAACTAGTTTTCTGCTTGTTGATTAGCAGCTGTTCTGTTTGATGGAATGTACTAAGAAATCAGTTCTCCTCTTAGCCTTGCTAGGTGTTGATGAACCCTCCCAACCTTCATTTTAAATGCTGTTCTAGTTATGGAAATGGACTGAACAGTGGTTTTACCTTGTTTCATGCTTTGGCATTTTCAAACCATTCTGCATAATTCAAAGTAGGCTCCAAATAACTTTGCTGAAGAATGAGCTGCAGTTAATCAACAGTGCTGTATTTCAGACATTCTGAGCTACTGTACACCATGGTATCAAATCAAACAGACTATTTTACAGAAATTTATGCTGCTCAGTAGTGCTGAAGCTAGTATTAATTGAAACTGATATGTTTATGTCATTCAGTTATTGGCCTGGTCCTAAAACCAGAAATAATACATTAGTACTGTGTAATCCTAAGCATATAAGGTGAGACTTAGCCTGAAAAAAGAATTTAGCTGTTGCCATTCAGATGTTATCTCTACAGCATTTTACTGAGGATGGTGAGTATGTCAGATTGAGTTCGTAGCTGTACAAGGTCTGTAGAGCACATGGTACTGGGAGATGTATGTGGCTCCCATCTTCCCTCATGTACATCCCTAATATCATCGTACAGGTACTATTGCTATTGCTACAAGTACAAAAGGTCAAAGCAAAGTCAACTCGTACAACATTCCTTGCATTTACATTTCCCATTTTCAAGAGTTTAAGGATATCCTCTTTTTCTGCTCTAGGGCAAAAAGCTGCCTTTAACAATGCTCCATGTCCTCTTTTTTTCTTGCTTGTGTGTTATGAGCTCCTGTAGGTGGAATCAAAGTTCCACAACTGTGACATGTAAGTAATGCCATAAATAGGTGTTAATATAATAAATGTTTGAAATATTGAACCAGATCAGTGTATTTTTTTAAGCTATGGGAGCTTGTCCAAAAATATTGAACCCTTTTTTCCTATGGGATGTTCAACTTCTAATTGGGAAAAAATGGAAATTAGGATTCAATGCAGAAGCAACATTCTTCCTGACAATAGAGAGCCAACAAGAGGTGCTGTGTGTTTTGTATAATACATTATAGTGAAAAGAGTATTTATAGTGAAAAGACTATTATAGTGAAAAGACAAGAAATTGTTGTATGATTCTTAGCCTTGAATTTCATTTGTACTGAAGGATTTAACCCTCTACTTCTAAACAAATGGGGAAATAAAACCAAATTTAAGAAAAGCAAACTAGTAAAAACAAACAACCCCCCAAAACAGACAAACAAACAAACCCCAACAAACAACAACAACCAAAAAAAGCCCCAAACCAAATAAAAAACCAATAATCCCACCAAAACTGCTCAGGCATTACAGTGAATTAAAGCACAGCAGACTCCCAAGGCTGCTATTTTGCCAAATTTTCTAAACAAGAAAACACAAAAGATTTTCAGAAATTAAGGCATTAAAATAATGGATTGAGACTTGAAAAATGCGGAGGAGGCAATTCAATTACTGAAGCTGGGAAACTGTTAAGCAAGTATGTCAAACTTATTCCAAGAGAAAATAGGGGACTCCTTTAAAATTTGAATAGCATCCTCTGGGGCTTAATTGCAAATCATCTCACCTAGAATGCAATGAAGGTTTATACTGGAAATGTTCCTAATATTGACTCACTTGGACTATTCACTTAAGATGTCTGGAAAATTGCACAGTAAGTTCCAACATTTAAAAGTTATGACTTGCGGCTATTTTAAAACCAGTCTTGTTAAGATCTCATTTTCCTTTTTTTACTTGACATAACTGGAGGCAAAAATGTAATTGAATCTTATACATCTTTGTGGGGGGAAGAGAGGGTGTGTGAGTTGGGGGTTAAATAAAGGTTGAGCTGTACCAGCTTCACTTCTGCAAGAAAATGTGGGTTTTTCTAATGAGTGCTCAGCATGGTTTAGTGAGAATTTTCCATTCCTACCTACTTAATACAGCACTTTGTGGCCAGAAGAAACACACTGTGGTGGAAAAAAAGATAATTTGCTGAAAAAACTACAGGAGATATTATAAACAAAAGCTACTCTCCCTCTCCAAGCTGCTCATCTGTCCCATGATATAGATAAGCAAAGCCCTTCCTTGCTCCAACATTCCAAAACAATTTGTGAATCTCAGTTCAATAGAAATGTACATGCTGAAGTGTGACAGTTGTCTCTACTTCTTATATTTTCAGGGCTCCCTATAATTTTTATGTGTCACACCTATAGTACAGATAGCATGTAAACATCTTGCATGATGTAGAAAAGTTAAGATCTCCATTTGGCTCTTATGTAGGTTTTTCTTGTTACCAAACACAGCTTTATTTTCTCCTTCTTTGCCCTATAATTTCTTGCTTAGACATTTTGAAAAATAATCACTTAGCATGCTGTTGACTGCACTTGGGGCTGCTAAGGTATTATCTGCAAAGCCTATGATCAGGATATAAAATTACAGTCATGATTTTAGATATGCTTTTGACTCAGTTCTATCTAAAAATGTTAGGGCTGCTTTAGTATGGTCAGAGATCATTACTGTCCAAAAAACTTGTTTTAATTTGTCAAAAACTACCCCTGTTCAGACAAAGTTTTTAAACTGTAATTTAAAAAACTTGTGGTGTAAAGAAATAATACTTTCTTTATTTTCATTCACTTCTTCTCAGAACAAGTTTCTCAGATAGTCAGTCGTGTCCTGCTGAATTTCACCACATTCATGGCAGAACACAGATTGGAGCTGTTCTTATAATTCCAAGGTGGTTTGTGTTTTCTGCATTTGTCCCTGGAATACGGTAAGTTCTAATTTAGTAGAGAGGTGTAGAATGTCAGGAGTTACTTCTTTGTTTTGGGAAATGTCTTGAATCATTGATCTAGAAGCTGTCTTGCTCAATTATGTTGGTTGCTGTCTTCATTCCCCAATAATCCATAGCACTGCATTCAGGATTATTAATGGAATGGAGACGCTACTCTACATAATGGAGAGAAAATTTAACCTAATATTTTTTCAGAAATGATAAATCACTTTTAGGAATTTAGATAACTGAGTAAAACAAATATTAGCTAAGAAGTTATTATTTAGGCTTTTAACAAATAAATGCTTTGCAAACAAAATGTTCTTGTATCTGATATGCCATTTACACTGACACACTAAAAAAAAGTGAAGTTTGTAGGATGTTGGAAAGAATTTGAGATTACTGGTTTTCCTCCTCTTTTTTCATAAATATGTTCTTTCTCACATCTTCTACTCAGAGACAGACTTAACTTCTTGAACCCTTTCCAAATATTCTTTTTTCTGTTCTCTGTTTTTCTGCCTCTATCAGGTCCTGAATACTAAACTACTGTCATTCTTGGAAGCTTCTCTATCACCTTTTACAGAAACCTCTAGAATTCTTAAAGTGTTGTTCTCTTTTATAAGCAGAGGGTAGGAACAAAAGAAACAAAATCTCTATAATGTCTCCTACTGACTGATGCTTTTGTCCATTTGACTTTTACAATAAAATTATTAACTACTGGACATATACTACTAGTTAAGGGTATAAAACTGTGCAGTTATTTTACCATACTCTGCCAAATTGTTTAGAGTAAATGCTTTCACAAAAAACTGCTATGAAATTAGAGCAGAATTAAAAACTAAGTTCAATTCTCCTTCTCTTATTTGGTATGTGCTGTAAATGCTTAGCCTAGAGCTAGCTGGTTTGTCATTTTATCTCCAGCTCCAATCTTTCATCCCTGACCCAAATGGGAATGATCTATTAGAACTTGAGAGCCCTGTGAAGCACAGTTGGAATGGTACTTGCATTGAAGATGTGGACGAGAAGGACCTCTAAATCTGTGTTTCTCAGGGTTAAAAGCTATTATATAATTATTTTTTTCTCCACCAATACAAAAATGGTATCTATGACACACTCAGAAGAAAAGAATCAAGAAGACAAATGTTTAATTACAGTGCTTTATTTCTTTTGCAGCTGTGTCCCCTTAGCTTAGAAGAAGAGGGTATCTCATTAAAAGCTTTGATTCTCCTAACCATATATTTTTGACCAAACTGAAAAATAGAATCAATTACAGGGGATAGAAGTGATGAAAGGTATATTTTTCCCAACAGAGATGTTTGAATTAACATTGCTGCCATACAATAGTTTTCTATTTTACTGGTTCCTAGTTGCCAGATATTTATTTAAGAATCTTCAGGGTGAGAATCATCTTCTTTAAAAAAAAAAAAAAAAATTAAAAATTGGTCTGGTTTGCTAGAGAAAGCAGAGAGTGAAAAAGTTTTTGTACTGCAGGGTGATTGTTTTTATGCACATTTTAAAGAGATGATATATACAAGTCAGTAATGCTTGCTTATATTCAATAGAATTTTAGTGTATATTTCACATAGAATTCACAAGTAAAAAATAGTGCAAAAAATTAGCTATTTAGGCTGATTTTTCAAAATTCTGTTAGGCACAGGGTATCTGTGGGGGTATTTGCATGCTTGTAAAAATCTTGGCATGAAGGCATTTTGGATATGCCAGCAGTTCTGAATTTATGGGCCAGTTATATCGTTCACCTTGGGGAATTTTCTGAGAGCATTCCTTAGTGCTACAATGCCCAGATTAGGATCCTTTGTCTTCTGAGCCACTGGAATATGTGATTGAGGTGTAGTTTTTCCTGGAGTTTTCTGCCTTTTATTTTTTTCCATTTTTGCTATGTGGTTATACTGTAAAGGATGTAGTGGTAAAAAAAAAAAAAAATTACTATGAGCATTCTAGAAGGAAAAGGAGAATATATCCTCAGGCCTTTTGATCTCTTCTCCCTATGAAAATGCATAGTAGAAATATCACTGTTTTAGTCTGGTTTTTTGGTTTATTTTGTTGTAGGGAGGTTGGCCATTCAGTGAGTGAGAACCAGGGACAAGGTAGATCACAGGTAACATCCACCTAAATGTAGCACGTGGCATATAAGACAAAAGTCCTGAGACTCAGCCAGAATCTTCTGAATTCAGAACTGAGCATACTGTGATGCATGTGGTGGTTAAATAATGACCTCTTATCTGTCTGTGAAATATACTGCAAAGTATCAAAGTTACTTTTGGTGACTTTCCATAATCCACTGGAAACCATAAATAAAGCTATTTGATTTTAAAGGCTGGTTCCAGGAGACACATGTTTACAAGTCAGAAGATCAGGCTGGATTTCACAACCTCATTCTTCCAATCTTTCTTTGTCTCACTATTATTGCAGAATGCACACTGTTCCTGCCTTGACTTTTTATTTAGACCTTTTACTTTCTTTGACAGGCCTTCTGTTGAGAGTTTGTTTCATTAGCTTTTAGGCCTCCAGCCACCATATACTGTCGTGGTCCTTTGGGGCACGTTGATCTTTATTCCAGCATTGTCTGACTCACTTGAAGGCTTATCACCAGCATTTCTTTGAAAGGTTGTCTCTAGTTTAATATCTGAAGGTTAGACAACACGCAATAGACCCTTTAATCTCACAGTGGAGTCCTAAACCAGTATTATCAGTATTCTGCTCTTATATTTGTAGGATTTAATTATCTTAGATGTGTAGGAGACAAACTTTAAAACCGTCATTAAATGTGATTTGTTGACTTTTCTTTTTATCAGTATTTTAATAATACTCACGAGTATTCTCAAAATTACCAAGGTCATAATGTAATCTTCATTTTCATATCAATACCCATCTGATCTGACACACAGAGATATTTTTCATTGGATTTTTGAGAGTGTAATTTGGTTTAAGTTTTTTTCAAGTACCGAAGACAAAACACCTCTTTCTCCATTAAGGAGTCAGCAGTAATGGAATATGTGTTTTGTTTTTTAAATGATTCTGCTATAAAAACAAAGAGCCATGTGGGAAATCCTGAGAGAGTCACCTTGTATAATCCGCTTAACTAACTTGGAATTAAAAAGAAAAACAAGCCTGTTTTTCTTTTTAAACAAGCCTTCAGTTTATTTAATTTGGAGAAAAATACTGAGCAGCTCAGGCACTATGTCATTACTCTCATGACACAATTTGCTCAATGAGCTGATTAGCAAGGGAAAAGAGCAGAGATGGAAAGGTGGAGAACAAGGATGGGGAGACTGTTTTTTGCAGACTTACTCCTATGTCAGGAAGATGTTTCAGTGTTTGTGCCAGTTTAGTTCTCATAGAACAGTGAAAAGTGTAAGACCTACTCACTTGATAGTATCTTCTGTGCTACTATTTGACAAGTTTCGTTTTTAAAGCACTTCAAAGAAAATATGATTACCCATTTTCATTTTAGAAGAATGAATGCACTCTTCTGCTGACACTGTGTTTTAATCCATGGATTCCTGACTAATGGATGAGATATCTCTCCATCTTCCTCCTAATCACATATCTCCCAGATGTGCAGAGCATTGGTAGGAATCCGTACACAACAATGTAATAAACCAATTCATTTATCTTCCTTGGCTGATACATATGTAAATCAGTCTCCTTGTTAATGTGCACTGCTCTCACTCTTTGAATATATATTTACTGAGGCCAGAAATTAACATAACCTTTCTTAATTCTTTTAAAATCACCAACCAATAATTTATTCCTTAGTTCAATGTCGCCTGCAGTCTATCTCTGGTCATGTTTGGTTTTTTTCAGGTTTCAAAGATATTTCAAAATTAACACTACATTTTGAGGCAAGAAAAAAAAGTTTGCTGTTGATTGTCTTGTCTCGATCCATATCCTCTTTTGATGCTCCTTCATTCATTTCCCCTTCTCTCTTCCAAGTTAATTTCTAACTCGAGAATGCCTTTTGTAATTTCCAGTTTCTACAAATTTGATGTCAGTTTATTGCCTTTTTTTTTTTTTCATGTGACTATGAGAACTTAAGTAATTCTTCTCCTTCCCTAATGTTTCTACATAAACATATGGATCTCATGTCTGTTTCCACACTTGGTTTTCTTTTTGCTAAGACTAAATAAGCCAGTCTTTCCCATTGTCTTGGGGAAAAATAGTCACTTTGTACATATAATCTACATATAATGTTCCTTTGTATATATAATATTGCTTTTCTGAACCTCTTCAGTCTTGAGTTCAATATTCTTGAGCATGATTGACCAGAAAATATCTCAGCAATAATTTAAAATATTTTTCCTATCCGTCCTAGTCACCTCTTCCTCAAACTGTGGAGAAACGAGATTTGAATCAAGTTTATTAATTGTTATATATGTATGAACATACATAGCATGGATTGTATGTTTTGTCCTTCAAAACTAACATAGGAGGTGTGGACCAATGGCTATCGCGAGGAAGCAGTACTGTCTAATTTTAACAATACCTGCCTGAAATAGTAAAGATGTTGATCTTTTCCCGCTGAGAGTAGCACTGCACAAGCTAATAAGGAATTGGAATAAGGAAAATTCTGATGAAGGTTCATCACTGCCTGATGCAAAAATCTGCTTTTATCCCCCAAAGATAGACTTCATAATGTCAGTAGTTACTCTTGCACTGTAATGCTAAAAAGGGAGCCCATAAGAGACAGCTTTGAAATAAGATCCTTGCTCCATTGTTGTGAGCTACTGGAATACCTGCCCTGACTATAAAACACTTTGCAAAGCCTTAGAACTTTAAAAACTTGCTCTCCTAATGTTAATAGAAACTATTTTGACACAATGAATAAACTGCTCTACTTAGCGTATCCTTTATCCTAATGGGAAAGCAATCCTTTAATACTGGGAAAGTCCAGGCTTTGAAATTGCTTTATTGCAGGTGATTGTCACACAGACGAGCTTTCTGGGTTGGAGGAGGGCAGGGGGTGGAAGAGTTAATCCAGCATGCTTTCCAATTTTCCAGTAATCATTCATAACCAAGTTTGTCACAATCCTTTGCTGCCAACAGTGATGCCTTTCTATGCCTAAGCCTGGTATTTACATAATGTCCCACAAGTTGTTAAGAAATCTCATAATACTTGAGAGTGATATTTCACAGAATCAATCAAACAAAGAAACAACAAAATCCATTCACTTGATTTATTAGACCTAGTTGTATTTGTTTTAGTGATTGCCACTCCCAGAAAGAACATGCAAACAGAGAACATTTTCTCACTAAGGTGTGGGATAAACATTATGTAGAAGTTGATCTTCCTTGTTAATTATCTTCCCCCTATACCCAGAGGTAAGGAAAAGACTCTCCAGAATCTTGATTTGGTCAGCCTTGAAATGGCCAAGCAGTTTAATCAGATGATTGTGCAGATTCTTTCCAATTAACTATTCTATTCTATTCTATTCTATTCTATTCTATTCTATTCTATTCATCCTGTCCTATTCTATTCTGTTCCACTTCATTCTGTTCTATTTTAACTCATACACTTAAGACACATATTTTAGGAGGTATAAGGTGCCCTTGAGAGATGTCACTGTCTCATAATCCGAAGATTACAAAAAGGTAGGCAGGCAACTATAGTAGGCTTGATATTTCAACTTAAAAACTTCACATCAAGATAAATACATTCCATGTTATTTATTCAAACTGAGGAATGTATATTTTTAGTTCTTATTCTCAACTACTTCTGGTTTTTAATTTTATTTTGCAATAATATTTTATAGCAAGAAGAGTAAATGAAAAAATGAAGGAAGACAAAAATTTGTGCCTGTGAATTCAGTCTTAGATCCTTTATGTGGAATTTCAAACAAACAAACAAAAAGTTAGGAAGCACTTGCTTTTGTTATAGTGAGTTTGACCCTTTGTTCAGACTTCAGGAACTTAAGGGAAAACGTTTAAAATTTTTTTGCCCATGACAAAAACAAACCAATTGTGAATAATTACTTACTGCATAATTACTTATACTAAAGAATCTTATAATGTGTTTGAGAAAAAACAACCAAAGAACATCATCATCTTGCTGTCTTCTGAGCTCTCATTACACTACATAAAGCATTCTTAATTATACATAATCAGTACTGAGAATCCCTCAAGAAAGATTTGCTAACAAATTGTTTATGCTTTATATCTCCCTTTCTTAGGTAAACCAGTTATTTATTTTAATTTAGAATTAATTACTTTTGTTATGTTCTGAGTCCAATTACTCTTCAGAGAAGTTTTTTTTCTGTGCTTGTAAACAAAAGTCATCTTTCTGATTCTACCTCTGTCACTGATTAATGACAGAGGTAGGTCACTAATAGTAGGTCTGCTTTGCCCAAAACAATAAAAACTAACAATAACAGGTCAGTATTATTTATTTTATAATATATTTTAAAATAATGAAATTTGAAAATTAGGCCTCAGGTGGTGGCAAAATCATGGCTCTGTAAACAAAAGGCAGCGCTGGAAACCTGGCCTCCTGAGTTCTAACCTACTGAAGTCACTGGTTATAAACCACCAGGATGTCCCAGGCACGGTGATGAAAAGGCACTGCATAGAAAATAAACTGTAAACAGGTAAAACAAAAAGAAAAGTGTGGAACTCCCAGTTTCCTGAAGGCAGGAGTTTTGGGGCTTCGTCCAGAAGAACCAAGAGAGATAAGCTTAGCTACTTTAGCCTATGGCATCCAGAGGAAAGGACATTAGCCTGTTTCTTGCTTTCACTCGAGGAGGCACAGTGAAAGAGAAGTGACAGCATCATATTGGTACGCTGAAGAGCAGCACAGAGGAATTCCAGTGCTCCAGCCAGTAAGTTGGCTTTGTCAAGGACCCGACTTAAATGGCTCTGGGCAAACACATGCGGCATGGGGAATAACTGAGAGGATTTAGAGATGTGCACATGCCTGCAGGGTTATCACCTTATTGGCATCACGGAGATGTGGTGGGATGGCTGCTATGAATGGAGGGCTGGGATGAAAGGGTACAGACTCTTTAAGAAGGATAGTCAGGGGAAGAAATGAGGTGGTAAAGCCCTCTATGTCAGTGATCAGCTGGAGTGCATGGAGCTCCACCTGGAGATGGATAAGGAGACAACTGAGGATAAGGACACAACAAATGTGTCAGCATTAAAGGGAGGGACAGGCACAGGTGACATTATAGTAGGGGTCTGTTACAGGCTACCCGACCAAGAAGACTGAACAGATGAGATCACCTACAGACAGATAGGAGTAGGCTCACGTTCACAAGCTCTCATCCTCATGGGAGACTTCAAACACCCCAGTATGTATTAGAGAGACAACATAGCAGAGCATAAGCAAACCAGGAGGTTTCAGAAATATGTTGATGACAGTTTCCTTCTGCAACTGATAGAGGAGCTAATGAGGCGAGGTGCTATGTTGGACCTTTTTTCACCAACAAGGAACAGCTGGCTGAGAATGTGAATACCAAGGGCAGCCTGGGGTGCAGGGACCATGAAATGATGGAGTTTGAGGTCCTTGAGGCAGCGAGGAGGATGCACAGCAAGCTTACTGCTCTGGACTTCAGAAAAGCAGATTTTGTTCTGTTAAAGAGTGCCATGTGATAAATCCCTGGAGAGAAGAGGCACCCAAGAAAATTAATAAATGTTCAAGGATCACCTTCTTCAATCTCAACAGCAATGCATCCCAACAATAAGGAAGTCAGGCAAAACCACCACAAGGCTTATATGGATGAAAAGGGACCACCTGAACAAACTGACAAACAAAAAAAATGAAGCAGATGTAGGGTGTAAGCAAGGACTCATAGCCTGGGAGGAATTCAGAGAAATTATCCAAGCAGCTAGGGATGAGATTGCAAAAGCTAAAGCCTGATAGTACTAAATCTGACCAGGGATGTCAAGAGCAACATGAAAAGCTTCTAAAGGTATGGTGATCATAAAATGAAGACTCATGAAAATGTGCCCCCCTCTCCCCAGCTGAAAAACATGAAAAACCTGGTTACCAGGGATATGGAGAAGATTGAAGTACTCAACAACTTTTTTGCCTCAGTCTCTTTTGCCTCAGCCCCAGAAGTGCTCCAGCCACATCACCCAAGTCACAGAAAGCAATGTCAGGGACTGGGAGAATGGAGAACTGACTGCTGTAGGAGAAGATCAGGTTTGAGAGCGCTTAGGGAACCCAAAGGTTCACAAGTCCATAGGATCTGATAAGGTGCATCTGCTGGTAATGAGGGAACTGGCTAAGCCACTCACAGTGATATTTGAGAAATCATGGGAGTTCAGTGAAGTTCCACTGACTGGAAAAGGCAAACATAACCTGCATTTTATAAAAAGGGAAAAGGGGAAGACTCCAGTAATTACTGGCCAGTGAGTCTCACTATGGAGCCCAGCAAAATCAGGGAGTAGATCATCCTGGAAATTATGCTAAGGTACTTAAAAATAAGAACTTGTTGCTGACATTGAACATGACTTTACTGAGAGCAAATCATGACAGAATTTTTTGTTGGCCATCTACAATGCATTTTACAGCACTGGTTGATAAGAACAGCTGATGTCATCTACCTGGATTTGTGCAAAACATTTGACACTGTCCCACATGACATTCTTGTCTCTGAACTGAGGAGACATGGATTTAACAGATGGACAACTCAGTGGGTGTGGAATTGGCTGGATGGTCACACTCAGAGTTGCAATCAACAATTTGATGTTCAGGTGGAGACCAGTGACAAGTAGTGTTCCTCAGGCTGTGGTGCAGGTGACACTCTGATGTTCTCCAGAAGGACCTTGACAAGCTTGAGTGGTGGGTCTGTGTGAACCTTATGAAGTTCAGCAAGGCTCAGTGTAAGGTGTTACACCTTGGTTGGAGCAATCCTAAGCACAAGAACAGGCTGAGCAGAGAATAGATTGAGAGCAGCCTTGAGCAGAAAGATGGAGAGTGTTGGTAGAGATGAAACGCAGCACAAGATGGCATTGTGCATATGCAGACCAAAAAGCCAACCATGTCCTGGGCTGCATCAAAAGAAATGTGAAAATCATTTCAATGGAGGTGGTTCTCCCCTCTACTCCACTCTCACAACACCCCACTTGAGGCCTCCAGTATAAGAATGTTGTGGAATTGTTGGAGTGAGTCCAGAGGAGGGCCAGGAAGATGATCAAAGGGCTAGCTCACTTCTCCTGTGAAGATGGACTGAAAGACTTGGAGTTATTCAGCCTGGAGAAGAGAAGGTTCCAGGAATACCTTACAGCAGCCTTTCAGTACCAAAAGGGAGCCTACAAGAGAGACGGAGAGGAACTTCTGATAACAGTATGTAGCAATAGGACAAGTAGGAGTGTCTTTAAGCTGAGAGTAGGTTTATATTAGATATTAGGAAGAAAATCTTTCCTGTGAGGGTGGTGGGACACTGAAACAGGTTATGCAGAGAAGTTGTGGATGCCCTATCTCTGGAAGTGTTCAAGGCCAGGTTGAGTGGGGCCCTGAGCAGCCTGGTCTAGTCGAAGGTGTCCCAGTCCATGACAGGGCGATTGGAACTAGATGATCTTTAAAGTCCCTTCCAATCTGAACCATTTTAAGCTTCTATGATTCTGACAGACCATCAAGTCCAATCCACTGTTGTTGCATGAAAACAAAAAAGCCACTTCTTCTGCCTTTTATGGTTTTGCTAATTCTATTATCTTATTTTCTGGCACCTGCCTTCCTCAAATACATTATCTACTTAATAAAGGTTTCTGGGTTTTTTTCTCACCTTGTCTCCTCTTCTTTGATGTGTTATAATCACCCTACCTTTTCCTTCTTGAGCAGCTCTTCTTAATTCTCCTCTACCTGAGCTTTGCTATCCTCTTCTCCTGCTATTTCTTATTTAATACTTCATCATCTTTATATACTTGAGCCTCTTCCATTGATTCCAACTCCATTTATTTCTCATTAATTACTTTCTATTTATGACAACTTTTCACCTCCCACTCAGACTTTAATTCCTATTTCCTCTTGTACTTAGATCATAAAAATATTAAATGTGAAGCCAAAAGTGTTTTCTGAAAGTTGTAATTCCTGACCAGAAAAATCAGCCTAAATATATTCCATTACCATTGAATATATAGAATTATTGTAATTCTATTTCTTCTTGAATGCTCATTATGTGTAGGCAATACCAAAATCCATCTCTCCCAAAATTAGTTTACTATGACCTTTGATAATCAAAGAGGGTTTTTCTTTATTGATTGGGGAAAAAAAAAAAAAAAAAAAAAAAAAAGAAAGTAGTCATGCTTCTGTACCTTTTTTCAAGAAGTTTGGAAAACCAGGTTGCAGTAGGTTACATATCTTCAAGACACTAGGACATAAGCTTCCTTTCAGTTACTGTACTCTTTAAAAGAACAATTTCTGCCAGAATAAAGCTTTGTGGAACAGTAATAACAAGATACAAAGTGCTGAACTAAGGTCACTGAGGAGTAAATTCATGTAATTTTACTTTAACTGCCTTAAAAGTTGAGCATATAGTTCAAGTGCATCACTGGGACTCCTGGTACTTCAAAATATGAAAGCTCACTGTTTCTCCTTGGATGCAGCTTGCCTGCCTGAGGAATCTTTGTATGGGGAGAAGTGCCCACAAGAGGCACAGTTCCCTTGCAGGTAACTGGGTAGTTTTAATAAATAGCAAAAATTAGATGAGACAATAACACTGTTGTTCTCACAAGACCCATATCCTCCTTACCAGGCCTTTTAAAATGTATCTTACAACTATGGGAGAAACATCTTCACTTTTTTTTTTCTTCCAAATCTAAGTTCCCAGAAATTCTATGGCAAGTTGACTTAAAATATATCAAAATTGAATTTGTTAAATGGTGAGGGATTCTCATCAACTTAGAGATCTGGTTATCGTTTTGGGATGTCATCTGAACTTTCAGGATATTGTTCATGAAGCTGATCCTACGAAACTACTTTCTACAAAATTCAACCTACATTCATCAAGTCTGACAAAAAATAACCCTGTATTCTGTTTACAATTGCTTCAGGAAACTATGCTCCTCAGAGAAAATATGGTCAATTTTCAAAGTGTTGCAAATTGGATTTCCAAAAGCAACAAGATAAATGAAGTGGTAAAATCCCAAGAACATAAAGACAAATATTCCCTTTTTTCCTTGTAATATATCTGTACACTCATAGGCTTTCCTGAAAATAAAATATTTAGTGTCTGCTTCTCTTTCATATAAAGTTTGATATTGTTGTATAAGTAGCTCTATGTCCCTACTTTGCCTCCAGAATTGACTGATTTTGTTGGACTGTATTCAAATAGTAGTTCTAAGAAGATACTGTAGTAAATTTACATCTGATTTTTTCCAGCACTTGGAAAATATAAATTTGGTTACAAGGAAGATACGTTAAAAAAAAATTCACCAATTAATTTTTAAGGCTATTACTTTATTTAGCTTAAAGTTCACTGATTTAGCAACAATGCTTATTTCTTGAGAGTAAATTAAAAAAAAAAAACTCCTATAATTCCCCTAACATGTAAGATAATATTTAAGTAGATAATATTTCTCTTTAGTCAGTTTTTTATTTCATCACTATTTTTTAACACTTTACTGCAATTTATGCCTGAAAGACAAAAGCCCATCAACTTGGAATTTCTTCACTGCAAACATGTTCCAAAATGGTCCTGAAAAGTGTATGAAAATGATGAAAATTCTATCTGCCTTCTTCCTATATGGCTGTTTTAATATGTGAGTCAACATGAATGAAAGCTTGACTTTTTTTCTTGCTTTGCAACACTTTTTTTCTTTTACTCCTTTTTTTTTTTTTTTTTTTGACCAGAAGTCACCTAACTGACTTCCCATTCTGTGACCTTACATACAGTAGAAATTACTATAATTAAGCTATCTATAGCAGATGTTAGGTAGCTTGCTTTGGAGGTCCAACATACAAGAGATCTATTAGTCTATCCAGAAGACCTCTGTAACCTCTCACCAACTTTAGAGGTACAAACCTTTTCCATATTAGGAAATCTACATGTTCTTTGTGACAGATTGAGTAATTTTTTCCCTTCCATTTTTGTACAGCAAAGTGATAATCGTTCTCTCTAGGGCTTTTTTTCTATACAGAAAAATCACTGTCGGTTTTTATATGAATAAAGCAATAATGGTGTGGAATCATTGAATGGTAAAATGCAAGGCAAGTTGCATTATTCTGGAAGTATTAGAGCAAAATAAAAAAAATCATTAAGTTCATGGAAACTGTTTTATGAAACCCATGGAAAAGAATATATCATTAGATCTATTCTCTGCACCCTTCATGATAAACTGAGCAGGACATTTACCTGCTGTTGTAGTATTAAGAAAAGGTAATTTCTTAGTACATTTTTTAGCACAAATGTTCTGCTTTTCATCTTTAAGGTGTTCTAAAGTAGAGGACTACTACTACTGCTGCCATTGTCAACACCCACATGGCTGTATTTCCATTATGTTATAGTCAGACCAAGGTTCCAGCCATCTGCATTAATAGGGTTTCCAGTTAATAAGTCACCTGAAAACAAGATTTTGCTGTTAGCTCATGAGCTTTAGCCTGTGTTGTGCAGATGAAGTCCATTCCTGTAGATGCACCAGCTGCATGATGTGAGGGAGCAGATGCCAAACTTTCCCAATCTGCTCCTTGCTGTCTGAGCACAAAAGTGTTACATCCTCTGAGCCATTGCTCTGCCCACTAGGCAGAAGTTCATGGACACAATAGCACTTCAGCCTGGTAGTGATTCTGTGTGGCCATACTATATGTCTGTTTGCCTTTCAGGATCAGAAAAGCAGTCCCATCCACCAAACTCCAGTGATGACCCAAAATCCACACCTAAACTGGATATTCTAAAATTTTGCATTCAAGCCATGAACTTCAATGTATTCTAAGAAATTGGTTTTGGACATCATTCCTTGTTGTCCTCAGAACCAGGTAGTAAATTGTACTAAAATCTTACACTTTTACTCCTCATGGAGCTTTCTTGTTATCACATATGAGAGTCCATTCCGAGACAGACATATATAGTCTAGCTTGTAAAAATTGTAACTTCACATTTTCTCCACAATAAAAAAAATTATTTTATTTGCCTCTATTTCTTCCCATACAAGATCTGAAGTTGTGAATGTTCTACAAATTTAAATCATATCTAGGACGAGGAAGCACTTGAATTTTATTCACATTTCCTACTTTCATTTCAATATATCATAATCATATTAGGAATCACAAAGAATAAGCTACTCTGTTCTGTAGCTAATCTGTTTTTTTAAATAGTTGCTCCTTGCAAAGTTGAAGTCCCACTTGAAGTTCAGGAAATAGAAATACTTTAGAGGGGGCAGGGTTATTCTGAGGAAGAAATTAATATTACATTTAAATGATGGTCTTCATATGTTCCGACTATCAGAAATAATCCATTTATGGTTTCTTCTGTGGCTTCCCATTTCCCATATCTATCTTATGTCAGGATGCTTTTTTCACTGTTTGAATTGTACTCTATTTTTCAGTACCCATAGTTCCTGGAGATCTATCCAAATAATGTGATTGCTGATGCAAAGGGAATGTGATGGAATTGCCCCTGCCTACAGTGTTTTTTCATAGTGGTGTTACCTTAATGTTGACAGATTCTTGAGCTTAATATATCATTAATTTCAACTTGCTTTCTTCATCAAAATTCTAAGACACAGAAGGCCCTAAAGAGAAAATGATCCTGGCAAAGCAAAAGAAATGTTATCAAAACTTGTTTTAACTTCAGGCATGTAGGCACTAGAACTTACATATTTCTTGAAACATTTATTTAAGGTACAATATGTGAGTTCTTATTTTTTTCCCCAAAATGTGAATGAAGATATTTTAGGAGGTTTGCTTTAATAAAAGTAATGGGTGATAAGCTGCTGTCCTCAGATATGACCTCCAATCAAGCCCTGTATACTGTGCACAGGTGAATTGACATAATTCTTAGAACAGCATTTTTCAGCAAATTGTTCTGTCAAATAGGAAAATTTTATTCAAGTCTGCAAAAGCGATAAGCCTGACCCTTCAGCTCTACTATGAAAGGTCATTTTGATTAGTATAGGCAGAACTGGAAAGTGCCTAAAGTCCTTTGGCTTTTTACAGCCTGATTTTTTGGAAATGTAAAGTACGTAGAGATTCTGCTGAACTCAATGGAAGCAGCAGGCATCACCAAGTCTTGACAATCAGACCATGCATTTCCTCACTTCATTTTCTCTTCTCCTTTCCCTCCCCGCTCTTTTCTTGTTATGAAAAGGTAATAGACGTTTGGACAAAGAACTTTCATTCCTGACCCAGTAAATATAACAATTTTCATGTCAACGTGGTATGCTGAGAAAACTGTTAAAGTTTCTTTTCAATTCATCAGAACTGAATTGTTTCAAACAACATACCAAATGCATCAGAATTCCCTTACAGCATCAAGCACAGTCAACTGGCAGTACAGTTGAAACTATTTAACAGTGCAGATTTCTGTGTGGTTAAATTTATTATAAATTATCCGTAAAGTATCCACACTCAGATTTAGCCTAAGAAATTAAGGTCCTCAGGTATGTTCAAAACTGATACAGGATTGTCCTCAAAATACCTTTCTCAGGAAGTAAATATTTCACTGTTCTAATGTTTAACCAAATGTTGCACAGTCAGAATGAGGGGATGGAAACAAGGGGATAGAAAGAAGAAATCAAGCACTCTTAACCATAAACATTTTTAAACACAGTACGTTTAAAGGTAATTCCTATCATTTTTGATACAAAAGAACAGCACAAGCTTGGAATAATTATACTCAACCAGAGTGTTTTTGGTCACAGAAAAATAGTGTTTTAACTAATCTGGAACATTCAAAGCATTATATGTCATTACTATGTCTATTCCTATCTGCAATTTAGAAAAGCTACCTATCTAAATTGTACATATGTTTTGTATTCTACAGATACAAACATTTCTATCCAAAAATGACTAAGGTTCATACTTTTCTAACATCCTATTTGAAATAGCTTTACCAGTATAACACCGCATGTAGCCATAGCAGACTTTGAAGTCTGAGCTCAAACGCACTTGCCATTTTAATAAGCCATTCAGTTTCTCTGCGCAATAGATTTATGACTTGTATTTATTAGTTTGATTCTTTCATCCGCCTCACTTTTCACCTCATATTAATTTCATATTTATGATGAGGTCTGTGAGAATATAAAAAGTCCTTTAAAAATTGTTTAGAAACCAATGGTTGAGTAAGAAGCCAATGCAACAGAAAAAAATGGCCACATAGAGATATTCTAGACATGTGACTAGCCCAGAGCAAAAAGGGATCAGTCCTGTTTACAGTTTGTCCAAAGGAGAGAACAAGAATAAAGGACAGCAGTGGCAGAGGAAGACAGCCAAGAATAATTCACTGCACTTGGAGCTGTGATTATACATTTTATTCAGATTCATTGATAACACTTTTAGAAATACTTCCATTTTGTCAAGACTTTCAAATCACCCACAGAATAACTGTTTCAGGCTAAAACTGGGAATGTAAAAAGAGGACAGACTCCATTAATGCTTTGGCTTCAGGTGTCATACAGGGGAAGTGGTCAGAGAAAGGTTAACACCAAATTTTTTCTGAAGTTTTAACTTCAGTGGGAAGAGAGAGGGCTTAGCATGCCTAGTGCAATGCCATATGAAGGCATTTCAGTGATGATAAGCATCAGCTGAAGAGGAGTAGTTCAGAAATTGGATGAGCTAGTAAATAATTTAGGACAAAATATACTATTATATAATACAATAGCTCTACAAAACCTTAATAAACTGGGTTATTACTTAAAATGAAATGGCAGAGTAACCTGAAAATCTATAATCTGTCAAAGATATACAAAATTATTATGATTTTTTATTAAAGAAAATACTTTCAGACCAGTCTTGAGAGCAGATAAAAGTGGACAGGACAGCAGATGAGACACAGGACAACAAATCAAAAACTACTTAATTGAATAGAAAGGGAAACATTCGGTGTAGTGTTGAATATGCATTGCTGCAAAAAAAAAAAAAATAAGAATAAGCTTTTAAAAATTTGAAGATGAAAAAATACGGTTTAAAGTATAGAGAGAAGTGAAAAAGAAGAAACCAATCCAGTGAATATTTTCTACCACTCACAAGATAATCAACCAAGAAATTGTAAAAGAATGACATATATTCAGTTGGAGATGTTCAAGGTATCTTCTCCCAGTCTCCTAGTAAACTACAAGAACTTGAGACTGTTGATGAGGAAAAGAAGAGCTTTGTAGCATGGGATAGAAAATTATTGACATCTTGAGCACACTATTCTAAGATCTGCTTAAGCAGGGTAAGCTACAGCAGGTTGCCTGGGACTACAGAGAGTTTTTGAATATGTCTACAGATGGAGATTCCATGACTTTTTTGGACAACCTATTTCAGTGTTTGACCACACCCACAGTAAAAGAGGCTTTTCTTCTGTTTAGATGGAATTAACAATGTTGATATTTAAGAATCTGAATTAGGAAAATTCTTCCTGTGGGATCAGGCTTAATGTCCAAAGAGAAAATGAGCACACATGGTGTTCTACACATAGAAATCTGACTGTGGATAATTGCAATTACTGATAGGATAATTCAAACTGTCCATAATAGGAACAAAACAGCAACACTGTTTTGTAGGATGAAGAAAATGAGAACAATCCCATGTCTGTGTATTCTTGTCTACTTCCAAGAAGACTGTTTGGTCATCTACAGTTGAATTTCTTTATAATTTTTGTACCTCTGTGAAGAATGCGCCATTTTCCTCTGTGTTGAGGTAATTCTGTTTCCAGTTCCTTTGAAATGCATGTTATAAAGAAGATGCCACTGGTGTTTTAAAGGGCTTGTAAGGTATTTTGCCACTGGTATTTTAAAGGAAGTAAGGCCAAAAGAGCCTGCATTAGGTCAGAACAAGTCCATCCTATAAGAAGGAACAGGAAAGACGAGACAGACCAAAGAGTTTGCAGCATCAGACAACCTTCGCAGTATTTTGCAGAGAATTAGGTAAGGTTTGCTGTATGAGGCAGAGGAAAGCAGAGATAATGCCAGTCTGTTTGGGAGCCTTTCCAATCTCATCAGTGAGAAAATTTCTCCCTACATCAAATCCAGTAATCAACACAGCTTTGTGAGCAAGACACATCAGCAAAGTCACCTGAGAGATTTCCCTATACTGTGTAATATCACATTTTTGATAGTTCTGAGGAACATGAGAAATCATTCAGGAAACTATATTAAACATATGACCAAAAAAATCCTTCCCTGAGCTCTCTGATGGACTTAGAAGGAGATCCTGCTGAAGGGAAATTTGACATGTTGACAATTCACTAAGACCATCTCAAATCTTTTTCATGGTATCCAAGAAAGGCTGAAGCTGTGTGACTTTGAAATCATGGGAGCCCACACCATTTCACACATTGTTGTCCCTCCTGTTTGAGTTTCACAGGTTAAGGATGTAGCTGGCTGGCTCCAGTTTTTATACAGTGTATGCGTTTGGGCTTGTTTGAGCTGTTGGGGAAGTCTGAACACCGAGCCAGACAGTGTAAATGCAGCTGTGCACTAGGGCTGTACAGGGGTAGAAGAAGGAAAAGGTGGACCAATGGGTACTGCTTCACAAAGGACATAAAAATATAATTTTTTTCTGTTAGCAAAGTAGCCTTCACATAATTAGGTAATATATATCACATAATTTCATTTACTTTTAGGCACTTTTCAGTATTGAGTAGATTCTTATATCAGCCTTCATCCTCTCTATTCCCCTAAATACCTGGTTTGGTTTTCCACTTATTTTTCCAGTTTGATAATACCTTGTCAAGAGCATGAGTTCTAATAAAATGCATAATGGCTTATATTTAGAAGCAATTAAGCACAGATAAAGAAGGAAACAAGTCCTATGTGGGACTTTCCAAAATTACTAGCTACTTGCCCCCATGAAAGCCTCCCTTAGGTAGAATTCATACTTTCTGGTATCCAAATATGGTTTCAAGCTTTAAGCAAGGTTGCAGTATAAGAAAAGCCAATTTATAAGTGATTTTAATAGAATCTTGCATGTTTTTGTACATCAAGGCTTCAGAAAATGATTGTCTAGTTTTAGAAGAGATTCTATTGGTGGTGCTTGGTTTAATGCATTCCTAAAGAAGTATTTATGACAATGGGAAAAGTTCAAATGTAGAGTTGTTCAGAATATTACGTTACCATCAATAGCTGTTTTTGCACTGTCTCCAGGGACAGCAGAATTAGACCCAACTAATATATATTCATTTAAAATCCAGATTTTTCACGAGCTTTAGGTAATTTCCCATGAATCATGAAGGATGAGCATCAGAAGTGTGATCAGAAAGCTGATGATGGATTCACATTTTACTGAATTAAAGAACTAGTATGATTTATCTCTGAGTTTTGTAACCAAGTTCTCTATATTTCAACAGAACCAAAACATGACAAAAAAAATTAAGATGTCAAGTTCTTCTAAAAAATCAAAATGAAGGAAATCAGAAATCTGTTGAAGATGCCTGTTCTTTCCCCAAAAAACTCAGGATGGAATTTGGATTTTCTTGGCTTTGAATATAACTGAGGCTGCAGAACAAAATGAAGAAAAGCAAAATGAAGGCACAAAAAAAAGTCAACCCAGCTAACACAAATTGGGAGGCTTGCTGAGTTTCTATTTGCAAGGCACTTTCAGGCCCTCTGGTAGAAATCTGTTCTGAATGCTGTCTTCTATCGATACATAGACTATAAAACATATTTGTCAGATGGTGGCAGGTAAAGATTTATGGCTTAAAAGTAATCAGATCACAGAATATTTTGTAGGGGCAAGATTTCAAGAGAAATTACTGTTGATGGAGCACCTTAGACAAGTAACCCATTTTTACATGTTAATTTACATGTTGAAGCATAATATAAATGTTAAAAACCTAGATGGCTTTGGAGCAGGACAAAATGCTCCTTTGTACTCTTTCCTGTTCCAAACTTATGCAGAGACCCAGTGCTTACTATTTTTTGGAGCTCTAGTGTTTCTTGGGCTTCCATCACTGTCTCTAAATAAAAATTCTAGGGCACACAGAAGAGGGTATTTCTGGTGACAGATTAAGAAACTTTGCTGCTTAACTAAGAGCTGCCCAAATCAGCCAATTATAAATTATTTGAAGCTACCATTGATGTTACACTTTCAATTTTATGAATGTTCTCTCAAAAATTCTCTATTTTCAAATGTGAAAAAAACTCCACTCTATATCTATGCAAGTTTCCCAAACAATTAATTGGACTGCAGAGTGAATGACTGGTTCTGCAGTTTGGTTGAAAGAACATCCTAATTGCCTGCAGACTGGAAGGCTAAAGGTCTGTAGTAACACATCTGCTAGAGATAAACCATCCTTAAAGAACTATGCTTTAAATATCTGAGGGTATTTTGAATGAAAGATTCAATGGTCATTTTCATACTAATATAATCACAACATCAGAAGAGGAAAACTGAAAGAATTTCCCTAATTAAATCTGTCAAAAAAGCTGAAGAAATTCTATTTGCATCACTGAAGTAAGAGAATATAATTGTATGTATGAGCAGCTGGTTAAAACTTTCAGATGGCAAATTATGCATAGACATTTAAATGAGTTTTCACGTGGCATGCTGTGATGAAGGGAATGTCTTTCAGCTGGGCTGTAACCAGGATTGCTGGTAAACTTTATCACTGTATTATGATATAAGATTTGGCATTGTATCACTGCATCAGTAATTTGAAAATATTACTATTTCTCTTTTACTATGCAACTTCCTTAGTTGGGCTCTGAGGGCTAAAAGGTTAATTGCTGAAGATCATAGAGATTCCCTGATTCCAAACTTTTATTTCTCTGTTATGCCACTTCATCACTTTACCTCCTAGCAGTACTGCTTTAAAAGTTAGGCATGAGGAATTCAAGATCATTGACATTAAACAGATAGATATTAACTTTTAATCTAAATTCTATGTTTTAAATGTTTCATTTTTACAAAAGAAATAATTTAGTTGAGGGCAAATGTAAACAGTTAAATGTGAATTTTGAAATTTACTGACGAACTTTTACATTCTACCCAATCTCTCCCCTTTATTCCTTTTTGCTCTCATTTTTATGACTTACATACTTTTCTTCATTTTCTGATTGCTTGCTGACTCAGCTACTGACACATTTTTAATTTAAATGAGAACTTTCACTGACATTAGTGGGAGGTAAGGGTCAAAAAAGCCTTCCTTGCACCAGGAGGAATACAGAATGAGACAGAGACAGGATTAGTAATGCTGAAAGTACATGATTATGTAGGTAAGATAAGTGCAGAGCATGTGCACTCAAATTCAGTGATTCTTTCTGTAAAAGGCTTTAACCTGTAGGTTTATTGTAATAGCCTGGTGGTTTCCACAATGAATGAATAAGGCAGAAGAAATCAGATGCTTGGAGAACACGCAGGCAAAAGTACTTATTGAAATATGTGTAACACACATACACGTATATTTTTATATTATATATAACTTTATATATATATATATATTATTTTTTTTTCCACTTAGTCTCACTTCTAACTAGACTTCTGCTTGTAATCAGTGTTGGAAACAGAATATTTGCCAAACTGAATGCCTGGTCTGAAATGTGTGGGTATGCTTTGATTCATAAGTTTTCTTACAAACACTGGCATATTTTATTCTATTTTATGACAGTGGGTGGTTCCCATACTATGTTCCATTCCATGTACCTATAGAAGTTATTCGCATCCATTTACCAGGCTAATAATATTTGTTAAAATTTCTTCTATGTTCTTCATCTGTTACTCGATTTTGGTACTCACTCATGGTTTCCATTATTTTAAGTGATGCTTTCCTTGTGTTTTCCTCATTGTTATCTTTAATTATTAATTCTTCACTATTTTGTTCTTGCCAACTTCATTTATCAAGGCCTTATGAGTTTTTAAATTTGTAACTATTTTTCATTTTTCTTTCTATAAATCCTTCCTGAGAACCAGCCACTGTCACCAATTTTAAAAGACATTACCAGGATGCATTTTTTATGTATAACATACCTGACAGAAACATTTTGTTGTTTGTTTGTTTTTGTGGGAGGATTTCCATTTAATTCTGTGACATGTTTACTGTCAGCCATGATTACTTTAAAAATAACTGGTTTATTCTTATACAATATCACAAGGAAGATTCAAAACATATAATTTCAGATCTTTTTATGGACTTGGTTTTAAAAAGTTGCCACTAAAAAAGCACCATACCAACCACTGAGGCCTTTGAGATCAGTCAGTAAACTGTATTAAAGGGTTTAATTGTCAAGCTGACATCATGTCAGCCACAGAGAAGGATTAAATATGAATTAGAAAGATTAAGTATGAATTAATTTCATTCTGGTTGTACAGACAGCTGTCTAAATTTTGGGTTTGATCCGTCATTGCATGTCAGCATTTTAAAACAGTCAAGTAGTAAATAGTAAAAATGAAAGAAAAAAAACATTATTTGTCTTAAACACTGGGGTATATACACATTTTAATAACTACAGAGAAGATAAATTGTAAGCAGCAAAACGTGCTGCAAATCTCAACAGATGAAACTTGGTGCTTTTATTCATGAATCTATCAACTCCCTACTGAGTCAGGACTGTGCTAGCATGCAAGTTGTTCTCATCTTTCTAAATTAATTCCCTTGTGAAGAAAAGAGGGATTTGGGGGATGTATCTGATTAAATATGGTTATATTTTCTCATCTGCCTTGGATTTCAGAGGGCCTTTTTCTATTGTCAGGAAATAGGCAAATTGCTGCCCATTTCTTCCTATGGGTACAAAATATGCAATCCATGGACCTTATTATGTTCCATGACACAAAGCAGTAATGGTGAATGTGAAGATGCTTAACAACCATCAGAGCTCTCTCTTATTTTCTGTATTGACTGACTGAGTAAATCAGGTGAGTTTTAACACACTGTGTGTATTTTGTGTACTTTAGTTCAATAATATGTTTTAATAAGACCTAACTGTTGCAGTAATAAAACGTTTCCAATGAAAAGAAAGCTAGCTGACTTAGCCATGCTGTTGGTTTTCTAAAGCTGTTGGAAAACTGCATTGAGGCAGTTCCAACAGAAGTTGATTGATTCAGCTGTCTTTATGAGAAGCATGAATTTATTATGTAAACAGCGGGACTGATCTATACCTCTACTGCCTTCAAAATGCCCTGTTGGTAAATTCATTTCATTTGTTTTTTTTAACTGAAAAACACTAAACCTGAAACCAAAATGCAATATGGGGTCTTGCCCTGAAGGGGGCCCAAGGCCTGTCCTGAAAGAATTCATGTCCTTTCTGCCACTACCACCTTGGAATAATGGAAGTACTGGACAGGAAAAACAATCTTTTAACATGTTTGCAAATACATCAGCTAATTTCACCCCTTCTTAGGAATTTTTCCACTCTCCTTTGAAAGCGCATTTGCTTTTATTCTCAGCTTCTATGGCAACTTGTGGTGAGAAGCTGGGCCTAATCATGACTGAGAACTTCCTCATTTAATTAGTTTTGAAATCCCAGATGGACCAGCAGTTTCCCTGTGATTTCATTAGGAAAGTTTTGTACAGCTTTTAGTGGCTATATTCATGAGGAGCAGTGGAGGCATTCAAAGGGAGAAAGGAAGCATTTAATGGCCCCACCTGTTTGTACAAGATCTCATGATTATCCATTTACAACAGCTAAAATGGAAACAGCTGTCTTAGAACAATTTAGAACTTTATCCCCTACTTAACTGCACAAAAAAATAAAAATTCATTTCCAAAGCAAATTATCCTAGATATCAGCTAAAGGTATTTAAGAAGTTGGTTACATATTTACTAAGGCCTTTGAGGCATTCACATTAATTCATATGTTTTATCTTAAAAATAATCACATGAGATTTGATGCTAACAAAAGCTACAAGACACATACAGTGCAGGAAGGCATCTCCAGCACAGTTGAGCAAAACTACCTAAATGCAGCTCAGCAATCAGCTTCCCTTGTTACTGCTTTTCTAAGAGTCTGGATAAGAGACTGCCTGTAGTTGATGCCATGGTGCTTGGTAATGTGTCTCTGTCTGAGTATCTTTAAAGACATTGCAAAAATATTATTTGAAATGCCTTGGGCTAGTACAGCCTGTCTACAGACCCCAACAACAGCTGTCTCACATGCTTTAAAAGTGCTGTCTCTACTGGTTTCCTCCCAGCATGAAAAGGAAATTACAAACATTAAAAGCCTTTTGATAGATCCAGCCTTTGTACTTTTTTTTTGCCTACAGTGCAATGCATTATGCTTTGAATTTTGCTCCCAAAGATTCTGCTGTCTAAAGCAACAGTGGGCATTTGGGGAGAAGTACTTTTCTGAAGATGCAGAAAGGATTGACACAGTGACCCATGTCTTTTCTGAGAGTGTCACAGGGCTCTTAAAACCAGCATGGGTAATCCAAATGTTTTAGCAGTAAGAAATCTGCAGCAGCTTTGTTTCCTTAAAAACCATGTGCTGCTCGAATGCTTCAGCAGCACTTCTGTGGCAAGATGGGTGAATTCTCTTACCCCAAGCTATTAAAGAACAGCTGCTTCAAATAAAGATTTGAGAAACTCCCCAATTCTCCATTCCCTCTCTTGTTCCCCACAGAGTGAGAAGGCAAAGAGGATTTATTTGAAGCCGTGCTATGTCTTTTGACTTCTTGAAAAGCCAAGTGAATTCTCTATAGGCACTCTATTTCCATATGAACTAATCATTTTGTCCAACTGACTTTTCTCTCCATACACTTTTTCATTAGTTTCTATTTAATATAGTCACTCAGGTCTCTGTTGTATTTTCAGTACCTCACCGT
This sequence comes from Pyrocephalus nanus, assembly GCA_038380795.1. Lineage (NCBI taxonomy): Eukaryota > Metazoa > Chordata > Aves > Passeriformes > Tyrannidae > Pyrocephalus > Pyrocephalus nanus. Next base: position 50,956,230 of record CM076260.1, read on the forward strand.
CATCTACGATCTTTCTTTCCCATCTGAAAGGGATTCATCTCCCAGGGAGATTACATGGAGTTTAGAAAGGTTTGAACTCATATATTAGCTCTTTCCTCAGCAATTATGTTTATAGAATGGTCTTCCTGCATATGTTTCTATGAAACTTCTAAAAAAATTAATTATCTTTTTAATTCTGTTCCTTCATTAAATAAAACTGAAATTAGGTAACAAAAACCTATTAAGGAGGACATGTAGGCAGAGTGAAGCACACATGCACAGAAAGTTTGGAGTTTTTAAATCATTAAGAATTCATGGAGAAAAAGAGAAAATAATGTCTTCCAGAAAATGAGGGTAGGGTTACTTTTTAAAGAGTTAATGCTGAAGTAATTTACTTAACAAATAGTAATAATGATAAATCCTTGAAAAAATTAAATGTTGATAGAGTGTCACTTAGAAATTTTATGCTTTAAATTTTTTGATGATTTATAGTGACGTGTCTCATTCCTGGCTTTTCAGAATAAGACTAGGGATATTCCTAAATTTGTTTAATGCTGCTTTTCTGTATTGAGTTAGTCAGACATTCAAGGTCTAATTCAATATGGGATACTTCATCACACTGCATAGTGATAATTTAAAAGCGAACAACAAAACTTCATCCTTGTTTTGTAAAGCAGCACAAAAATAATATGAAGTATGGTTCAGCTCAAGTAGATAATATTAAATATGATGTCCCTTAAAAGCCTAAGGGGTTTAAATCATTGTAATAGTGCACATTATTATGGCTTGGGATGCTGTGTGAGAAATGATCAGTCTTTCTCCTGCCTGTAATGCAGAAGACAAATTTCCACAGTGGTGATGTGCTATGAACATTATGAGTCCATAATTCCTCACATTCATTTTGGACATTCAGCTTAATTCTTAGCCAGTGTAAGGAGCACAAAGCACACAGAAGTTGTGAAAAGGTTTTCTAGTGGGAGTTAGTTATTTGCTCTGCTCTTGTCTAATCCTCCTTTTGACTGAAGGTTACTTTGCAAAATCATCATTATGCTGTAATGTGTTGTCATATGTTATTAAGAAAATAATAGCTTGAACTTGTAGACTAGTACAGTAAATAGGAGCCTTTGGCTTACATAGATGCTTGTGTCCTCATTCTAGACAAACCCAAGGTTGCAATATCTCTCCATGTAAGATTTTTTTCCCCATATTTTCTTGGAAACTAACCTTTATCTGTTGTTCTAGTTCAGTTGATTATAATTTGGTATTTCAGTGAATTGACACTAACAGTCATTATACCAGTTTGTTCAGCCATAATAAAGAGCAGCAACCGCAGGTCTTCATCAGCTACCCTATGGCAACTGGACCACAGGAGAGCTGTAATTATCGTTGCAGTGCCAAGTTCATCTCTTTGGCCCAGATAAATAAATAAATAAATAAGAAACTAAACAATTCAGAGTTAGGATAAAAATAATTTCCTATCCTATTCAAGAGAGATTCTTTGACACTAGTTTGTAACTGCATTTACTGGAAGTTGCATGTTGAATGATTGCAAAGTACAGAACTGTCACCAAAAATACACAAATGCTGAACATGACAACAATAAGAAATGCAGAGAAGAGAGGAGGTGCAGATATGCCTGGCCATTGCCATATCACATAGCCTGGCACAAGTGTGTCATTTGATATGAAAATGGCAGTCTTTGAAGGGGTCAATAAAAGCCTTGTCAACATTCTGTTTAAGTCATTTCTAAAGGCCACGGCAGAACTGGGTTAAAGAATCTTTAGAAGATATTTGTAGAACACATCTAAATGAAATCACTTTATTATATGAAATAGGAGGTAGAAAGCATATATTATCAGTATTTACTTACTCTTGACTCTCTTTTGAATAAATGAGACTATCAGAAGTATAATGTGAACAGCTGATTAATTCATTCCTCTGTGTTCTCATAGTTGCTGAAGACTGGCTCTTTTGAGAGAAAACTGTATTTCCCTGTGATATGATGAACTTCAGAGCATGTACCTTGAAGTCTTTCAAAATATAAGGTGTTACCAAATATTTGAAATGAGATCTGAATGGAAATAGAGGTCAGCATGGAATTATACTGTGACAGATTTCCCTGAAATAACACATGGGCATTTATCCTATTATCTGGTGTTATTACCTCCTGTGATAAAACATTTTCATGACATATTTACCACTGACTTTCTTAAAAGACCTGGGTTCTCTTATTCTCCGACAAAGCACCATTGAAGCTGAATCAGAATTTGGCCTTCAAAAATAGTAATATAATGAGGAAAGAAAATGGTCTTAGGTTTGATTGAAAGCTTATTAGCTTCAGGAAAATGTTGCTATAAGCAATTCAAAATGGACAGAAAGTCAAGCTGTTTGTATCGTTAAACCTAGACCAAAAATAAATCACTCAATTCCATACCCAAAGAAAGTAGAGCACTATTATCTCTTATGTATGCATTTATACTCTGCTATTGCCACATAGTAAGCAGGATGATTTTTGGAAAATGGAGAGAAGTCTTGTAAATCATCAAAAGCCAGTGATGGGTAGTGAGGGATAGACTTCTTAGAAAGTTAATAGATCTTGAAACCCTCCTAATAATTGTTATTTAATGTTGTTTTCTAGCCTTGCTGATCAATCAGCACTATATCTGTATGCTACCATAGTATTGTCCTTTCTGGGCAGAATTTTATTCTCAAATTCTAATTAAGCTGAAAAATGTATTTCTTTTTGTATATAAGCATACACATTTGTGAACCATGACAAAGAAATAAAACTTCAGGAGATAGGTGCAATATAGTGAAGGACAAATCAGTTGTGCAAATTTACTTTGCCTGACTACGCTATTGCATTTAAATCTTGTCTTGGAAATTTGTGTTTCTAACATTAGTTAGTTACAATATTTCCAGTATAACTTCCATAAAACGTCAATAGTATTTGAAGCAGTGGGCTTTTGCTATGCATGCCTTGTTTGAAAACTGAGTCAAAGACCATATCTGTTTGACAGAAACTATGAAACCAGCATCAGAGCTTTTGATCATTATTGATCAGGAGCAAAAAGCTAAAATACCTTTGCTACTTTCATGAAATGCTTGAATTTACTGTGGTTTTACTACACTTCATCAAATTTCTGTTCAATCATTCTCTAATGGTAATTTCCAATTCAACTTGTCTTCAAAAAACTTCCAGCATTTGTGTTTTTTTAACTGTCTCCAAAAAATGCCCAGCTGTATGATTGGTACCAACACACTGTGATGCTAGTAAGGTTGATTACTACCCACTTAAGGGCATCACCATAGGTGTGGATGTTTCATATCTGTTCCACCTACACAGAATTCTTTCTTTTTTTTTTGCGCTCTAGTAGATGATTCATGAAACACATAGAAATAAGTAGTGCATCCAGAGCCAAACATGAAAACAGTAAATCAAACCATTAGATTTACAGGGATGTGAGAGACGGGAACAGGTCACAGATTAGTGACCTAAATTACATACACAGAGTCTGTGCCTTGCTAACCTTTAAAGCTCCTAACTTTAAAATAGAGCTTTTACATGTTGCAATTGTAGTCTTAATAGAATTTTCTCAGATGTGTGTAAAACAGCCCCAGGAGCTGCTGACTGGTGGTATTGGCTATGAATTTTACTTCAATGTATAGATATAGAGATCTTTAATACCTCAAGATAGCATCAAGAGAATAAGCCACAGGCTTGTTCCAAGGAATTTCTTTATTAATTTAGGGGAGTAAATAAGGGGACTTGGCAAAGTTCAAAAGGACACCACACAAGCTAGACAAAATGTTCCACCACAATACTGACTCAGCATATACTATTGCTTCACAACACTGAAGTCAAAATCCAGTAAATGAACAACACTAAAATAAAGGTCCAATAAACCAACAACACTTAAGGCAAAATCCAACCAATTCCACAACACTTAGTCAAGACCTAATCCCTCCAGCTCCAAACCCTCCTAAGCATCAAGAAAGGAGAGGGTTCAAGAAGAGAGGACAAAGAGGGAGAGACAGATTATATAGAGCTACCACCGAAGCCTTGTAGGAGACCAGCTCTCACAAGTTCAAGTGTCAGGGCCGCAACATGAGGCAAACACATGCCTATAAGTTCATTTGCCCTGGTCCCTATGACCAACTCCTCCAGGTGTGGTCTCTGACCCATCAGCCACTCTGGGGATTCCATGCCATGGTGAGGGACTGTAGGAAGTGTGGTGTGTTATTGTTTTTGTGGGCTGTTTGTGGCTTACAACTACGCTGGGGCTTCCCGTGTGGGCTCCAGGTGCTTCCGTAAGGGATACAGTGTCACCCCACCTCCATGAGGTTCAACGCATCCCTTCCCCCTCACACACACACACACACACACACACACACACACAAGCAGACACACACACTCCCCACAGGTTGGTTCTGACACAATAATAACTGTTCTGGTGTCTAACAATTTGGAGGTGGAATTTGTTTCCCTGGGGAGGACTACTCTGCAGATCAGAAAGGAATTAGTCCTCTTGGGCTCTAGATGAAAATTTCAGGTTCTTAACTGAATCAAACAAAGTAAAAGTCATTTGCATCATGAATGTTTTACAGTTTCTGTTCAAAGCCATGTTGGACTCACTCTACAGACTATTGTTGATGGTTGATACACGCCAAATAATTCACTAATATTGCCAGTACACAGTGAAAATCTTGCTATTACTGATAATAATCCAATAGTCAGTTTCTAACACAAATCTTATTCTAGAAGAGTGTTTTCATCCACTAAGTTATCTACGGATGTTACTGAAACCAATCCTGCTGGAAAAAATCAATAAGGGTAAAATAAGGGTAAAAAAGTCTTGACTGTATCTTGAATGTACATGTAAATTCAACCTTCCTATAATAATTTTTTTAAAGTTACGTAAAACTTGGCAAGGATCCAAGCTTGCTCCAGTGGCTGATGATTTCTTTCTCTGGTTATTACATTTCTGTGTTTACATTCATTTCTCATTCTGCTAATATAATGCCATTTCTTGACAGACCACCCATCATCATTTAATTTTGTCTGCTGAGAAAATTGTGCCAGTCTATTCCTCTTCAATGATGGAGCCATATATCACAAGTTTTTTTAATCCCGATATACAGTCAGAATTGATTATCCTGTAGTTCTTAACATATACTACTATAAGAAAATAAGCAGGCTTTTAAAAAAAAATATTAGCCACTACTTTTATTTAATTAATCTTTCCTTATAAAATTGTTCTGGGCAGCTGACCAATATTTCTTTAAATATCATGTGCAGAATTTGAATAGATATGATAAATTCAGATTCAGTTTAAAATGCTGGTAGCCTGCCTCTTGACAAGTTATTTTGCAATACTTAATGTTAAGGAGTACAATTCAACTATATTGACTTGCAAAATCCTAACCTAAATTCAATTTACAAACTGTTCTATAGAACTGAAAAGGTGCATCAGGGTCGTTTGTACTGAATTTCTAGATATATATTATGTTTCAAAATGAATGTTGTACAAATTAAGACACTATATATGCCTTTACAAAAAATACTTGACATTTAGCACGATCATAAATATAGGAGTGTTATTAGAGGCTAGGGAAAAAAATCTACCATGAAGATCATCACATTAGAATAGGCAATCCAGAGATGTTTAGCAGTCTCCATGATTGGAGATATTCACAATTTACTTAGATAATGTCCCTTGTGTAACATTGAATTTAGTCCTTTCCTGAACTGGTGTTTGGAGAAGATGATCCTTTGAGGCACTTCCCAGGCTGAACTATTCTGTGGAACTCTAATTTTTTAATCACTTTGTGATCTTAGGAACATGTTTTAATCAAATTACATATCCAGCTGAAATTTGTATTTTTCTGACAGTTTTCAAACAAGGAATTCAGCATCCCTGTCAGTTGTTCAGAATATGTCAGGTTTTAATCAAACCACTCCAGGTGATAAAAGCATATTTCTTGAACCTATAGATGACCTCTGATATTTGTTGGTTTAATCTTTCAGATTAATTTTTCAGATTATTTAATCTTTCAGAATAAAACTCCATAATAACACTGGATCTACATTGAAGATTTTAATCTGAAGTCTCAAAGTTTATTGTCAGTGTCTTTCAAGAAAGTGTCAGGTTAATTTCTGATTATTAATTTAGTGGAACTCAGACAGAGGTTTTGGCCCTTGCTAGTTACTTCTCAAAACATAAAGGAGTGTATATTTTTATTTGTTCGTTGGGATTATTGAAAACACCCTTTTGTGACATGGGTAGGAAATAGTGATCCTTAGTTATACTTCTGCCTTAAAGCAATAACTTCATCCTCAGTCTAGCTTCAGTCTTTAAGAGAATAACTATATATTTCTATTTCATTATATTAAAAGAAATGTTTTTATTGCTGTACATTATTTGCTTAAAATATTTACAAACAATTTTTGTTTTTATTTTCTGCAAATATTCTAATAAAAAAGGAACATTAAGCCAATATTAGAGATCATTTGTGGCAGTGATTTTAATTCATAAATACAAATATTCACATTACAAACCAGTTTCTCAATATATATTTTTGGCATTTTGGAAAATTAAAAAATTCCTTGAAATAAACTTTATAATAGATTCAAAATTAGTATCATGAATATCACATGGAAATCTTTTAGTGAATAATTTTGACTAATCCTTGTCGGGGTTGTGAACTAACTTGCCTCTCATTGGTTTCTGTGTTGCCATAGTTATTATATTGTCTCTTTGGATTGGCTAGTTGAATGGCCAATCCAGTCCTCCCCCCGCAGCCTTTATAAGCTGCGGGAGATTTGAATAAAGCTCTTTTTGTCTGCTCTTCGCTGCTGGACTCCCTGCGTGCGGTGTGGTCTCTGTCTCCTGGCCTAAGGGCCTACGCCGCCCGTCCCTGCCACGAGGGACGGGCGGCGGGGGTAGGGGGTGTCCTCAGCCCTGGAAACCTTCACCGAGCAGCCGGCAGGACAGGAGGACCCCCTAGAAACCCCCAAAGAACCGCAACATATGGCACCCAACGTGAACGAACTCCGCCCACGAAATCGGTAAAGACTTTTCATTTATACTTTAAAATATAAACGGTGGAAGCAATACGGGCCCGCTCCCCCTCCCCCAGCAACTAATCCTGTCTCTGTGTTGCCGGGGAGAACAGCCATTTTAAAAAAGCAGTGCCTTTTCTGCCCGAGTGCCCAAAAATTGGACTGTGCAAAAGTGCGGACTCCGGGGGGCAGAGGGGCGAGGGAACTGCACGCAGGCACTTTAGCATCGGCACAGCGGCAGTGGCTGTGATATGCCACGGCAATGCTGAGAGCGCAGCGTGGTGTGAGCTTGCGGTAGCAGCGCGAACTGCAAGTAAAACGTGTGTTCAACATGGAGAAACAACATTTTCAAAGTCCGCGCCGCCGCCGAACGGAAAAAGCAGAGCAAAACCTGAGAAAGGAAGGAGCGTTTTTTAAAGGCAAGCCAGCCGCCGCTGCTGGAGTGTGTCTGCCCCACGCCGCCCGCCTGCTCGCCCCCATCGGCCTCGGCCCCGCCTCTGCAGCCGCCCCGACCGGCCACGCCGCCGCCCAGCCCGCTCGCCCCGGCCCCACCGCCGTCCCTCCGCAACCGCCCGGACCACACGTCTTTGGCTGCACACACCGAGAGAGCACCGAGGGACCTCCCACCTCCAGCCATGCGGCCGACCCGTCCGCCCAGCCCCCAAACCTTTTCCCTCAACTTTTTTTCTTTGTTACAGTTTGTCTTCGGAGTAGCAAAACCGGTTTTTTTTCTCCCGTCCTGTTCATATGCTAATTATCACGTTGTTTCACTTTTGTTTGTCTCTCCCGAGTACTCCAAGCGCAGCACTACAGTGATAACCCTGCGGCATCCCCCACCCCCCCCCCAACCTAACGCCCCTTTCAAAAAAAAAAAAAAAAAAAAAAAAAAGGCAGCAAAGCACAGATAACCTTGCAGCTTTTTACAATTACTTCAGGTCTTTCTTTAATTGTAGTGCGGTCTTATAATGTAAACAATATAGAAAGTATTTGCAGCAGTTTTTCAAAAGCACATATTTTCCTTAATAATACCTATTTGCTCTGATAACGGGAAATGGATGTATTACCTCCAACCTATAGCAATGTTATAATTTTTAGTTAATCAAACTTCAATGGTAACATTACGATTTAATTTTCCCTTGTTGCTTAATAACAAATTCACATACTTGTTCCTTATTATTAATTTAGAAATCTACACACATTCAATACACTCAAAAGTAAAGTTGAAGAGTAGAGATCCAGTAAAAGTAAAAGCTAGAGTTCTCCTTTCCCTATCCTTTCGGCGTCCACATATCGGCCTGTTTTAGGCATCGCTGTTATGTTTCTATGAAGAAGCAGGCAGCATCAGCACAGACGCTATGTCTGTGTCGGGTGGATGCCCCCTTCCCTGTCCTTTCAGCGTCCGCAAATCGGCCTGTGTTAGGCACCGCTGTTATGTTTCTTCTATGAAGAAGCAGGCAGCATCAGCACAGACGCTATGTCTGTGTCGAGTGGACGCTCCCTTCCCTGTCCCTTCAGCGTTTGTCAAATGGGCCTGGAATAGGCATTTGTTGTCCTGCTTCTGTGAAGGAGGGGTCAGCAGCAGCACAGGAGCTACTTCTGTGTCGGGCAAACGCCCGGAATCTTAGCGTTTTCCGGGTGTCACAAACTCAGAAGGGAGTTTGTGGGACATCCGTCAACCCTAGCTTCAGTCCGGAGAAGCTAGGGGAGCAGATTCCGGCATATTCCTTTATCCCTCTTACCCAAACAGACTCAGGTAAAATTTAATTTGGAGATTTATCTTTTTATAATAGGAACATAAATTTTAAAATTATCTGCTTTCCCAAGTTCAATAAAAATCATCATACTCGCTTTCTCATTTTTATATCAACCTTTACCCCACGTTTCAACTGGAAAGCCTTCATTGTTAAATCCCATTAAAATTACAAATGTTGTCTTTATTAGAAATAAGAAAGGGTGAATTGTCGGGGTTGTGAACTAACTTGCCTCTCATTGGTTTCTGTGTTGCCATAGTTATTATATTGTCTCTTTGGATTGGCTAGTTGAATGGCCAATCCAGTCCTCCCCCCGCAGCCTTTATAAGCTGCGGGAGATTTGAATAAAGCTCTTTTTGTCTGCTCTTCGCTGCTGGACTCCCTGCGTGCGGTGTGGTCTCTGTCTCCTGGCCTAAGGGCCTACGCCGCCCGTCCCTGCCACGAGGGACGGGCGGCGGGGGTAGGGGGTGTCCTCAGCCCTGGAAACCTTCACCGAGCAGCCGGCAGGACAGGAGGACCCCCTAGAAACCCCCAAAGAACCGCAACAAATCCTTATGAAAAAATTGCAATGTCATAGAATACAATGAAAAAGGGAAAGATATGAAAATAACATAATAGGTAACTGGTTTATTAAACATTCTCTGGTTTAGATCACATTTGAGTAAATATCCATTGAAATTACTGAGAACTTTCCCTGAATAAATGTCTGGAAAATTCCTGTAGAATGTTGCTGTTGAGAAGCTTTAAATGAGAAGAAATATGTTAAGGAAAAAAAGATAGACAGAATTTCTTAAAAAGGATTGAGAAAAAGAGTGCACTGGAAGACGGAAACCTCTAGTAATCTTATTTTAATTTCATTTTACATCCAGCAAAGGAATGTGGCATTTTTATGCATGCCACTGAAAAAAAAAAAATTGTATCCTTAAATGTTTTTAAATGTCAAAGAGTATTTTAAAAATCATCCTTGAATTTTGACAACAAGGTACAATGAAAGATAACCATCATTACGTTTTCTACAAATTTAGCAAAGGAGTCATGGATAAGCTAAGGGAAAGAAAAGCTTTTACCCTGTCAACCAAAACCACCCCAGGATCTACTTCAGGACCAGTCAACACAGAGCTTCCAGGCTTTTATAAGCCTCAGGCTTGTGGGACATATCAGATTCATGGATCAAGCTGACTGTCTGAGTATATTAAATTTTTAATGAAAGATGGAGGTGGGAGGGGAAAATTAACCTAGTAAATACATTTACATTACAGGTATAATTCCAGTTTGATCCCAGTGGCAGAGGTTTTGTAGATACATAGGTAACAGGGGAGGTAAAATCATCAACTGAGTGAGTGTGTGTGCATCTTGGAATGTACAATGTAAAGCTTATTTATTCTTTGATCTAAATGTTTTAATTTTATTGTTTATAATATACATTGCTGAGATTAATTTGTATAGGAAGCAATACCTGTCAAAAGAGCAACAGTAATGCACTTAAGACATTTTCAAGCACATTCATTAATCATAATCCTGTTTGGAGTCTTGGAACATGCATTACTCCTCATGTTTATGTTCTTTTGGTTTTATTTTGATTAGATAGATTACTTGATGTCCTTGCTGTGTATGGATCTGAACTGATGTGAGTCAGCACATGTTAATAAAGGTGAGTTTTCCCATCAGAAAAACTCAAAATGCTACCAACTCTAAGTGAAGCTTATCTCCACAGATTTAGCATGAAAACTTTTCCCATGTATTTTCATAAAGAGTCTTTCAGGCTTTTTATTCAATTGCAGATGTAGAAATCTGTAATAAGAGATGAAAAAAATATAAATTATTGCAGATGTCACCATCTTAAACCATAAGGTTTAAGAATATACCTAATTTTTTTCTATCTGAACATGCAATTATTACCATTTTAACACAGGAAGGCTTTTAAGAAGGTTTTTTGTTTTGTTTTGTTGGGTTTTGGGGGTTTTGTTTTGTTAGGTTTTTTTTAGGGGGGATCTTAAGGAACTAGTGAAGCATATGTTAAAGTGGATTTAGATTTTATTTGAGGAGTTATAGTGTATTTAAATTGAACTTCATTACCCTCTTATCAGGTAGAGACCAAAAGAATAAGATTCATTGTAATTTGTATTTTTCACCTTAAAAGCAAAATCATTTGAAGTCTACCATGTGATGGCAAATATCATGTGATGTAAAAGTTTACTATGTAAACATTATGTAAAAATTCATATTAAACCAGTTTAAACAAGTTATAAGGTAGTCTTTTTCAGTTCCAGCTTAAAATCAGGGTCAACCTATTGCTTCTAATACCAGTTTCCTATGTTTCCAAGTGTTAACCAAAGAGAAAAAAAAAACCCAAAACAAAACAAAACAAAACAAAACAAAAAAAAAAAAAAACAAAAACAAAAAAAAACCCACAACACACACACACACACAAAAAAAAAAAAAAAAAAACACAGAAACGTTAGGAGTGGGAATATTTTTATCTTTATTTTACTCAACATTATTTTTCTTATATTTCAACAATGCCAGGAGGCATCAGTTTAATATGAGATCTCCATCATGATAAGCACCTCACAGGAAAATCAAGAGACACAATCCCTCATTAGAAAATGTGCACCCTGGACAAGTAAAGAAGGTAAAGTACATAGGAAAAGGAATCCCCTTTGGTATGTGACAGACCTTGAGAGATGGCATTTAAAGCAGAAATCCTGCAGAAGAAACAAGTCTCGTTCCTGTACAAACTTCTGCTGAATTCAGATGCAGATTTTGTTTAACCACACAGGACCTACCACAGATCAATATGCCTCTAGTTTTCCTGGAGTACACAATTTGGCAGTAACGCTCTTGTACTTAAAGTCAAGTCTATTATATCTCAGAGCATTGATGTAAAAACAAAACTATTGTTAAGCTCTTCATCACTCTCATGGAAATTTACCTATTGATTCATGGAAAATACCACAAATCCCAAATATTTTTTGATATGTCTTTCCTCTACAGTTGAGTCTTATCTTGAAAATAAGGACCTATATTATCCTGAGTACTGAGAAGTTTGCAAAGGACACAAGGATTTAGGCATAAAATGATGACAAATGTAAATAAGGCACCCCTTACCCAGAGACACTGGATTTAACATAGATTTTTTCCTTCAGTGTCTTAGCAATGGCCATTTTCAAGGAGCCTTCTGTTATCCTTTCTAGCTTTTGAGAAGGACTTTTTAATGTAAATAATTTTTCTTCTGAACTATACAAGGAGACAGGTATTGTAATGTTGACCTTTTCAGTAACCACTTTAGGTCTAGTCATCACTGTAAGTGTGGTCAGATTCTCAAGTAACTGTCAGTGATTAAGCTTCTTTTAATTATTTTACTGTACATTTTTGCTTATGTTTCTTGGAAAACTAAAGAATTTTTTTTCCATTTATAACTTTCAGACTTTTCATTAAAAATTATTTTTCCTTCTGGTTTTCCTTTGTCTCAGAAACTCAAACCAATCTGTAAAATTCTCAGCTGCTCAGACAGACTGATGCACTTTCCATTTAATCAAATATTTGCTGTGATTTAGACAAGAATTATGTTTAAAACAGTATTTGAAGTTATTCTTTCATTATGTAGTCTTTATATGTAACCTAGAATTCTAAATCCAACTTCCTAACCAGATTGAAATGCAGATGGTGTTCATTTTTGTCTTTAGAGGTCTGGATCAATTTCCTCTTTAATCTTTCTGACATCTCTTCTACTAGCTTTAGGAAAGCTATAGTAAATCCACTATCTGAAGTTAGACCCTAATTGTAAAGAGAATGCTCCACCTTCGGTAGTCAATCTATTAATTTTACTTAACTTTACCTTAACTACTTAATCTACTGCAGATCTGTCAGCTTCCAGGTAAGGATATGGCATACATTAGTGTTAAATCAAATATAAGTGATAGGGACAGGTGAATTAATATGCCTGATTGAAATTCATCTTAAATGCTTTGGATTTGAATGTTTTTTTTGAACATCATTAACTTGACATTCTGTACACAAAACAACTAAGAAAAAGTTCAATCAAAATAAAACCTATTTTGACAGTGTAGAGCAATTTCATTTCAGAGAACTTCAAAATGAGAGAGAGAAAATGCAGGAAAGATGTCTTGTTAAAGAAAATAAGCTTCTTAAATTAAAGCATTTTAAAGTTCTTAGCTGAGGAGACATGACAGTATGTGCATTCTTTAAGTCAAGCAAGCATATAATTGCTTTACCGAGTCATGACTAAGGTCTCCAGGGCATGTACGTTTTATTGGTCTAGTTGAGATGAACTGTGACTTGGCTATGATTTAAGGATTTTAAAAAATCTTTGCTGAGGTAGATTTCAGTTAATTATACATCTCAGGAAGTCAAAGGATGAATGTATATTTAACATTTTTGAACAAAATTCAGATTTAATATACTGCAGAATATGATTTCAAAAGATGTGTGAAAGTAGTAAGGTTTTTGAAGAAAATTAGCAAAGTCTGTGGGGTGTGAAATTTAGCCAAGATTTCTAGCTGTCCGGTGGAACTCTACATCTAGTCCTACCTTCAGGAAGTCACATATCACAGAAACACAGCATCATCAAGGTTGAAAGAGACCTTCGAGATCTTCTAGTCCAACTGTGAACCTAGCTCCACCACAACTACCTCTAAACTACGCCTCAAAGTGCCACATCCACATGCCTCTTGAACACTCCACCACCTCCCTAGGCAACTTATGCCAATGCCTAACCACTCTTTCAGAGAAAAATGGTTTTTTTAAATATCTAATATACACCTCCCCTGGTGCAACTTAAGCACATTTCCTATTGTCCTTTCACCTGAGATATGGCAGGAGAGTCCAACTCCCACCTCACCACAACCTCCTTTTTAAGTAGTTGTGGAGAGCCTGCCCTTAAGCCTCCTCTTCTCCAGACTAAACAGTCTCAGCTTCCTCTGCCCCTCCTCATAAGACATGCTTTCTAGACCCTTCATCAGCTTTTTTTTCCTTCTCTGGACACCTCAGTGTCCCTTTTGAAGTAAGGGGCTCAAAACTGAACACAGGATTTGAGGTATCTCATCAGTGCTGAATAAATATGGACAATCACTTTCCTTGTCCTTCTGGCCACACCAGTCTTGTTACAGGCCAAGATGCCATTGGCCTTCTTAGCCACCTGGGCACACTGCTGGCTAATGTCCAGCCAGCTGTCAAGCAGCACCCTCAGGTCCTTTCCCATCGGGCCACTTTCCAGCCACCATTCCCCAAGCCTGTAGCACTGTATGAGGTTGTTGTGACACAAGTGCAGGACCTGGCATTTCACTTTCTTGAACCTCATGCCCATCCTCAACTGTCCTCAGCCCATTGGTCCAATCTGGCAAGATCCCTGTGTAGAGCCTTTCTACTCACAAGTACATCAACACTCCCGTCCAACTTGGTGTCTTCTGCAAACTGACTGAGGGTGTACTCAGTGCCCTCTTCAAAATCATTGATAAAGATGTTAAAGAAGACTGGCCACAAAACTGAGCTCTGGGAAACATCACTGATGACTGGCCACCATCTGGATGTAACTCCATCCACCACAACTCTGGGCCTGGCCATCCAGCCAGTTTCTGGTGCAGCAAAGAGTACACCTGTCCAAGCCATGAGCAGCCAGTTTCTGCAGGAGAATTCTGTGGGAGATGATGTCAAATGCTTTACTACTGTTGTTTAGGTAATCTAGATGCATAGCCTTTTCCCCATCTACTAAGCAGGTCACTTTGTCATAGAAGGATGTACCAATATTCCAATCTTCTAAAAAAAATAATGATTACATTGCATATTAAGTTGACAACAGAATTCTCTGTCCTCTCTTCTGCTTGCAAGATTAGAAGCTTAAGTCTGGGCCTTGAATCTGGCAAACCCAACTAGAGTTTTTACCTCAAGTTTATATACTGGGTAAACTTGCCTGAGTAGAGAACTCTGCCTCCCTTTTTCAGACAAAAATATACAATTTTATAACAGTTTCTCTAGTTCTCTGCCTTTACTCTCAGACAAAAAAATTCCTTAATCTTATCAGTGTCACTTCACAAGATATTTAATTACTCTTCAAGTAGCAAAACAAGGGTACCGTCTTTTCAGTTTCAAAATTATTTATTTTCAGAAAGTAGCTGAAAATTGCCTTGTTTTAGTCACACAAAAGATAATAAAATATAGCATGATAATATGCGGTGTCCACAGCACATAAAAAGTTATTACCAATCATTACAGAAGCAAATCCACTGAAGCAAAATACATCAACCACAATTATTTAGTAACAGTCATGGTTTGCTCATCCCTCCCACTCCTGACTGAAGAACCAAAAGCTGTTGACTGAGTAAATACCAAGTCTGCAAAAGGTTTTGTCCTCAGGTTGTGTTTGCCTCTCATGGTGCCTCAGCCTAACAGATCTAAAAATCCTCAGTGTTATGAATAACTATGTCACTCCCAGTATGCAAATATCACTTGTGCTTGAACGCACTGTTGGGATGACTATTTTCTCTATTTTTACTGAGTCACTTGTATCGTTAGGGAGGGTGATATAGCTGGCATCTTCTGACTCTGGTCACCATCACTCTCACTGGTCCTTGCACGGAGCCAAATAAGCAAAATAAGTTGCTTTCAATAAAACTTCTGTTAAATAAAAAGCCTGAAGAATGCAAATGGTGGTGAATTTATTTTTCCTAAGACAAAATAGAGGTAGATGGAAACAAACACACAAAATGTAAAGGATGTTAAAAGCTGCCACTTCCACCAGCTCAGAGCCTGGAGCTCTCTCCCACACAGCTGCCCAATCTGTGACATCTGAGGATACAAGGTCTCCATCCCATGGTGATGGATGCACCTCCTGCTTTCCTTTGTGCAGATTCATCCAGTAATAAAGCTGAGCATGTGTTCCAGAAACACACACAGATATGACCATGGCCAGCTTCTCAGATCCCAGCTTGCTCCAATGGCTGACACCACAGGCCATGGGGGCTTACAGCCCTGCTCTAACTCCAGTTGCTGCCCCACTATCTAGTCACACCACTCCCCCAGTAGCAAGGAGGATAGCAGGAGAGTTTACATAGAATGATAGTCAAGAAAGGATTTAACAGGAAAGAAGCACAGACTGCAGTGATTGACCACAGGGCTCCCTCGGACAAGTCTATTGACCAGACCCTTTTTACATGTGACAGGCCCTTTTTATAAACCTTTCTGTCTCTTACCCCATAATTCCTACCTGCCCCACTTCCCCTGCATATTCCTTCATCAGTTGACATAGTTCCAATTTCCACACCTATGTATATTTGGGACCCTCCAGGTTTGTATCCTTATCAGTTGCAAGGTACGGGCTTGTCTGGAACTTTTGATAGACCATCAAAAAAAGTTTGTTTTTCCTCTTTGTTCCCACTATGTTTTTCTGTCAGGCATGTGTCTTAGAATGTTTTGTTCATTGCCTTTCCCTTTTTCTTTCCATTCCATTTTGACAAGTTCCATGAGCAGATAATTTTACTGAGATCAACATTCTCACATTGCATATATCCTTATGAATTAGTGTGACTGACCAGGTGTGGTTCTTACTACTGTCTCCACTATAGTTTTTTGGTCAAGTTTCTTTCTCTGTAACCTTTGTTTATTGCTTCCCACCTTTTCTTATTACCCCCTTTTTCACCAGAAAGGTCTTTGACAAAGTACATCTAATGGAGCAGATATCCTTCCAGAAACTGCTACACACATTTACTTCGGGAGTGGCAGAGTACCTAAATCAAATCACTAAAGTAGCAATCCCAGATCACAGCAGTACTTTAAAATGTAGCATAATCCACTAGGAACAGACAAAATATCCAATAAATAAGTGATTTGGCTTTTAGTAGCTCTAAATGTAACCAGGATTTCACCTGGGTATTTGCTTCTTATGTGTGCCATTTCAGTCACTGCAGATGTCTTCTCTCCCTGCTCTTCAATATGTCTATTCTTCACCGCAAAACACAAACTTCTTAAGTACAAGATCTGAGGACTATGGTTTAAAAATAACATGAACTGTATGACATCTTACTGTAAATGCCACGGGAGCCTGTGTTGATGTTGTGCTGTAGTGTTTTGGCTCACGAATCAATCTGTTCTGATTTTCATTTCAATTGTAAGAGATTTTTCCCTCTTTTTTTTCTCCTCCACTCTCCTTTTCCCTTTTCTGGTTCTCATTTCAAATTTCTCATGGTTTTTCTATCTACAAATATTATATAGCACCTATCCATGCAGATCCTTTTGCCTGTATTTGTAAAAAAAATCATGAAGGGTGACTAGACTTTATTAAAGTATTCTACTGTTGAAAAAACAGGTTCAGAAAACTTTGTAAGTCTCCTAAAATCATATGTCCACATAACTGCAAATCCACTGATCTTCTACTGAATTTTTTTATCACATCACTTGTGGAATACAGTAAGTAAAAAAATCTTTTTACTCTTTAAAATAATTTCATACTTACTGGGTCAGATGTCTAATATTCGTATTTTATTCTGATGTGTTTTCCCTTCCTCTGGGAAAATTTCATCTTTGGTGTAAAACCCCAGACTAAATAGTTATGCTAATGATAAACTGAATCCATGGCATGTAGTTTTCTTTTTTCCGTTTTGTACCTTTTTTTTTGAATGTTTTATATATATTCTATTTTTTTCCTTCCATTTGCTTTTCTGAGCTTTCTTCTTCTTCTTTATGCCTTCTTTTTTTTATTAAATGGGTTTTTTATTTGCTAATTTTTTTTTCACCTCACCTCTCCTATCATTTTACCTTGCTTAATGGGTTGTTTTCTCTGTACTTCTTTAGGTGTGATTTTATGTAAGAAAATGAACTCCAGAATATTCTTTGGATTGGGATTCAGTTTTGGCATTAGGAATAATTTTTCCACCAGGAGCTTAAGCGCAGCAGAGAAATGAGTTGAGCAGGGATCTCCTATCTTTGGAAGTTTTTGATGCTACCAGGACTTTTATCAGTATTACTTGCAGAAAGTAAAAATCATTCTCTGCTGATGGAAACAGTGCTGATACTCTAAATACAGAAAGAAAAAACAACTCTATAAACTTACCTATGCCTACAACATTCTGCAGCTGATCGCTAGAGCCACAGTTAAATGGGGGCAAAGTGAGAGGGGGGAGCAATAAATTGCTTAAATAATTTATTCCCACTAAACTAGATATTTTTTCTCCAGTTCCTCCTTTCCCCTGTGTCCCAGTTCATAATGTTCCATACAGTCTCAAAGGCATTCAGTAGTTTATATGCAGAAATTTCCTCATTAATTGTTCCTTTTACTTCAGTACTTTTGAATTCACATTCTTTCTGAACATAACTGAAAATCTTCTATAGAAAATCAGATTAGATACACAGTATTTTAATGAACATGGAGATCTAATATTCCATTCCGGATCCAGTTTGTTAATGTGTTTAAATTATAAGTCCTGTCCCTCTTTTTTTCCTTCTTCTTATTTTTCTTTAAACAAGAAAGAATCATGTTCTTAGGAATTGGATTAAATCCAATTTCATTGTGGCACCTCCTTTAAAACTGCAGCCTGCTCAGACCATGGTAACAAAACAGTAAGTAAATGGGTAACAGAATCTGGAGAAGCAATTATCAGCATAAATATGGGCATTAAAAGAAAATGCAAAATAAGTTTGAATACCTTTTTTAAAAAAAAAATCCTTTCAGTTCTAAATCTGTGGTCTTATTTTAAAGTTAAGAGCAACAATCTATCCTGTTCCTGATTCTTTGAACCATTAGTGTGCACACCTAACTTTTGGGGTTTGATTAATTACCCTGACTTTTCTTGATCATTTTTATATGATCAACTGGCTTATTCTCAATGCCTGGATACAGAGGAAGGCAAGTTCCCTGTACTTGCAGACTGGAACATTGACACAGCATATATACATCACATGGGTTTTCCATTTGCAGGAAAGTTTATTGAAGCAGATAGTGAATTAGGCATAAAAATTATCTTATTGTGATATTCCCCCAGTACTACTGTTTCTGAGTGAACAGAAAAAAAAAAAAAGAAGTGAGGTAACAGGAAAACAATACTTTCTTCTGGAGAACCCTGGCAGCTGATACAGCGTCACCTTCAAAGCTACCTCAAATCAACCACTCTATGAGGTTATAACTGTCAGAGAGATGTTAGCATTACTGTAATGAAAGAGAAATAGTAATTAATTTAAATATCAGTTAAGTGTATCTGTGAGAGCTGTACGTGGAAGTGCCATATTCAGTATCAGAGAACCTTGCAGAACAGAACTCTGATTTTCCCAGTAATAAACTTAGTTTATTTATTCACAGCTTGTTGATACAAAACTTCTTAGTTCCTTACATGAAAAAACACGAAGTCTCCAAAAATCAGGAAGGTTTCAAGTCCAGGGAGAAGAAGTAAAGAAATAATCTGATCGTATTCATAATACATCAAACTGTTGACATATGAGACTTCATAGGTTTCAAAGTACATTTTCTCTTTTAGGCAAAAAAATCTCTGTGGATTTTTGGAACAAGGCTATTTGCTGAACATAAGTGTGAATCTAGAGTGAATATGTATACTACACCTTGTAATTTCACTGGATAGACTACCAGGAAAGATTTTATGTGTGGCTGTTAATATTTCACCATGGTTAACAATTGCTCCATGCTCAAGGTGCCTGCCAGCATTTGCTATATTTGCATTTGGTGCATCAGAAAAGTAATTAACTAAATATATTTTCATGCCCATTTTACAAAGCTGAACATGATTTGATGTGGGTTTTTTGATGGCTCCCGGTCAATATCAGTCTAAGCAAAGGATGAATCAGTTATTATAATTTTAGAGAGAAAATAATTCTCTCACTTTTCAATGTCATCAATAATCTAGTATAATGTTCAATTTTATTAAAAAAACAAACAGTAAATAACATTCTGATGGTTTTGTTTTTGTTATGGTTTTGGTTTGGTTTATTTTGTTTTGTTTTTATGTCATATCACTTTTGGCTTAAAAAACCCTTATTGTAAACAAGAAACTCAGGACTTTAGTAGTACTGACTTAGCAGTACTGGCTGAATACCTGATCTGTAGTATCTGGATTTTGACTACACAATAGGACTGTGACAAAGAACTTAAAGGATTTTTATCTGAAATTATTATAGTTGTCCTGGACACCTCTTTTAAACCCAGGGAAGCAAATCAAGCAGATAAAAAGACATAGCAGGAGGCTTAGTGTGAATGATCTGTTTATGAGTGCAGTGTTTTTCATACACCATAACTTATTCCAGCTGCATTCCCTACAGGATACCACATGATTCAGAGTTAAGAGTCCTAATGTACATTTGATCAATTTTAGTTTGTCGCTTGGAGGAAAAGCTGTCAAACTGCCATTAAACTAAGATCCTCTTTATTCTAAAGTACAAAAAAGTAACACTTCAATTATATAAGTATCAGACAAAATGAACTTGCATTGTAATAGGGAGTGATGTAAGCAAAGCACCTCAGAGTACTGGTAATTGTGATGGGACAAAATAACAAATACAGATGAATTCTGTCTTTCAGAAAAGCATTCATGAAGTAGACAATAAAAATGAACCCACAGCAATACCAACGAAAACAATTCATTTTCTTAGCAAATTCATAAAGGTTTTACACAGTAATTTAGAGTTCTGCAAATCATTCTCCAGTCGCACTGCTGCAGAGCCTAAGAAAGGTGAGTGTGCAAGAAGAGGTGGGATAGTTCTTACATAAAAGAATGATAAAATAATTTGATAGCAGTGCACATATTGAAGAAAGATGGGAAACCTGAGATTTCAGATGTTCCATTCTTTAAGACAAATTTTGTTCCACATGTTAGTCTACCTTACTGGTGCATTGTTACCATAGTTAATTTATATTTAAAAAGTGAAATATGAAAGTCCAGCCAGTGGCCAGTGACTAGCAGTGTCCCTCAGGGGTCAGTAGAGGGACTAGTCGTGTTTTATGTCTATATTAATGGTATGGGTGATGGGATGGAGGGCCAGCACATTGGAAGATGGTATCAGATTGCAGGGCAGGGCTCATATTTAGAAGGAGCTGGTCAAGCTGTAAAAAACAGAGTGACTTGAACCTCAGGAAATTTAGCACAGGAGAGTTCTGTACGTGGGATCTCATGCAGCAAAATAGTCTGGCTAGAAAGTAACTTTGCAGCAAAGGACCAGGCCGTTCTGATTCAAGTATAATCATCTGGAAAAGAGATCAAAACTCTCCCACACAAAGGAATGCTTGTGCTTGACCTTTTTCAATAGAAATTTCAAAAAACTATTTAGCCTGGACAGTAAATTTTTGATAGGTGTTTTGTCACTTTCTAAAGGTATCTTGAATCTCAAGTTATTTCTTAGGTCTCATAGATTAAAGAAAATATATTAAAAAATAAGAAGTCATATTTTCAGCTGTGCAAATATGACCAGTATCGAGTTATACATAGACCTTTACTATCAACTCAAGGATTAGACAGTGTTTTGGGACTGAACAGAAAGTTGAATTACTGGAATATTAGATATTTGTAGTGTTGCAATGAATGGATTCCATACCCACCTCTTTTTTTCCCCTCAGCACAAACTTTAAAAAAGGGTGACAAGATTTTATAGTTTAAGAATAATAAAAATGGTGTGACTGTAAATGTTGATTGCCATTGATCCTAGAATAATGTTCCAAACTTTGGAGTTCTAGCTAAAGTGTAAGCCTTTCTTTTAAACTAATTTTAATAGTCCTCTACTTTTAATATTTTTTTCCTGCTCAAAATTTTGATCTTTTATAAATATGTTCAGGGGAGCTTTTGTGAGGGTGGTGAAAAAATATTGCCTAATGAAAAGGAAGCATGAGGAAAGAGATTAGATTTGAAGATGAGTCTACTGCAGATCAGCAATTAGCTACTTCTGTACTTACAAAAGAATAGGTGTGCAGTGATTTGTACATGCACACTCTCTTTGTGTAGCTGTCTAAGGAAAGGGATGATGTTGACCATCTTCGATTATTCAGTAATATTTTTGGCAACTTTAACATTTGTAAGGAGAAAATAACGAAGTGTCTCTTCGGAGCAAAGGACAAACATATTTCCAGAAGAGATGACATTTCTTTGCACAGAAGTAATTCTGTTAACTGAACCATGAGGTGGGTGCCAGCATTCATTTATTTGTAGACAATGACTAAATATTTTCAAGCTGATTTAAAGATTGCTATCTGATGAATAAAATAATCTAAAACTTCCTTTTGTTTAGACATATTGGAGGATAGTACAGAAATTCAGTCACACATTTTTTGTATCTCCAGTGATCTTTATGAATTATGAGTACCTGGGTTTTTTCAGAAATACGAGTTAATGATCATTATGTGCCTTTAATACTTTCCATGATTTTTTATTTTTTACAATCTTTGTGGCATACACAAGCAGCAATAATTATGATTATTTTTTTTCTCCCAAAGCACTGACAAAAAATTGCACAGAACAGAGTCA
The DNA here is from genome assembly GCA_038380795.1 of Pyrocephalus nanus. Classification (NCBI taxonomy): domain Eukaryota; kingdom Metazoa; phylum Chordata; class Aves; order Passeriformes; family Tyrannidae; genus Pyrocephalus; species Pyrocephalus nanus. The sequence goes on from CM076260.1 coordinate 50,978,492, forward strand.
AGGACTCAGCCTTGAGAAACCCAGCAGGATGTTCACTCTCTAAGAAGGTTCCCATTTATAATTGTATCTTAAAACCTATCAGTGAATGAAATGTTAATCTAGTTAATGTCTCCATGCTCACTTACTGTTGGCTGAGCCTCATTTTTAATAACCCATATCTGCAGAAAAACTCAGAAATTACCTCAGCAATGAACAGCTCTATCAATCTTACATTCTTATTCTGTTTTTCAGGTTCACAGAAGCCGCCTGTATAACTTTGGGATATCTTCAAAAATAACTAGAGTTGCTGGAAACTCCTATTAAACAAGTGTACTCACAAAACAAACAAAAAAAGAAACCAAAATGGTTTCTCAAGCCTATGAATACTTAGCTCGTGCCATTTGCTTGTCTGAACTTTTAGCAATCAATAACCAAATAATAGGTCTTGGAAGTTACCACATTGTCCCAATACTTATGGAAGTTCGACATAGAAGAATCTCACATATACTTTAAAATTCCATGAATGAAACAATATAGATCCACTGATGAACTTTAAGCATTTCTCTTCAATAATATACTTCTTACTGTTCAAATGGAAAGTATTGTATTTTGAAAGCATTACTGTATTATGAAAAGGTTTTATTATTCACCAAAAACCACAATACTTTTTGGAAGAAAACACCCATTGGACAATTAACCCATTAACTCATGGTTATTTTTGTTAGTTCTATTTTTTTTATTTTTATTAATTCTAACCCATAAAAGCCAACATTATTGACACCTGAAGCCATGGCCTGTTGCTGAATCTCTGAAGGGTGATGCAGTTTCTGCTGCTGATGTATGTGCAGAATAGGTTTGAGAAAGCAAACCCATTCCTTTCCTGTATGATATCATCATGGTCCTGTCACCAGCAGTGGAGCTTTTTCTGGAGATTCCCTGAGGCCTCCATAGAAGATCACGCTACTAATTATACTTGAGAATTAATTAATTAGGTTGACTTTCTGTGCTGGTGCAGTGACATCTGTGCACAAGCTGAAGGCTGTTAATAGGAAGAGCATGTAAACAGGGTATCTGAGTGGCCTGTGCTGTGGGCAAGAACGTATTAGGTTGGGATGATTTCACTTAGACAGTCCTCAGGAGCATACTAAGGGCATGGGGGCTGTAATGGCCAGTTGTAAATAGCAGCCTAAAATCCATCTTTCTGCTTCCATCTTTATCCACTGCATTTGGCCCTCCTGTGTTTACCTTCCTTAATCCAGTGTTATTGTCAGATTACTGATAGTGGCCATTTCACATCCATTTCCAACAGTGAAGGACAGGATTTTCCTGGAGTAGTTTTAGTCAGAACAAGGATTTATTGCCCTGATTAGCTGCATGCCATTGACAGATATAAATTTATCCCTAGGAGACTAAGATGAGACACACTATCCATTTCTGAGCTTCAAAGTGATTGACTGCAGCCCCATTTAGTACGAGGCATTCAGTTGTATTTAGTGTATACTCTTCAAGGGCAGCCTGAAATACTTTGCACTCTTCATTCTACTGAGTATATGGTTTATGGTTTAATTTCTTTAATGCAGTACTATCCTTCTGTCAGAGAAAGGCAAATATTTTTCAGAATTACTTTATGTAGGGGTTAAATCTACCTCAGTCATTTCATTTTGAAGTGACCTTGTTTATGCTGTGAGGGAAAAAATACTTATTATGTGTTTGTTAAACTGCAGCTGCGTGCTCAGCATAATAGAAGTCTGGACCTCTGCCTCCAAAGATTAATATTGTTTTGATTTGAATCCAGCGAAAGTCTTAAAATGGTTTTGGTATTATATTATTAAATTCTGCATAAAATTTGGCCTGCTGAAAAAAGGAGAGTTTTTTAACAGAAAATATGCTGATTTTTCTCATACCCATGTCTTGGTAACCTAAATATTGGAGAAATCAACTTAGAGGTTGGAAAGCAATGTATGAGTTACACTAAAAATAATTTATTTAAAAAATACGACAAAGAGCAATAAAAATTTTCAAGGGCACTGCTAAATTGTTTGAGCATCAGATATGAATGTGATTATTGTTTTCTGAAATAATTTTATGCAATGTACAGAATTGAGGACACACATATCTTTGGCTTTTGTCTTTCATTTTTATCAATCTAATTTTTTTCTTTCATATTTCTGTTTATGACCTACTAGACCTATTTTATGGTACTATTTAGTATCCTCGCTATGGAGGTTTGAATTTAGTGAGTTTTAAACCAGCTGTTACCTAAAAGGCTGCAGAGGAAAAAAGACTCCAGGCCAAATTAGGTAGAAGGTAAGACAAGGATACAAAAAGGCTTTAATGAGTCCCCAGGCTTCCAGGAATACCAAGACCATGTGCTCCTGAACACAGGTGTTTACAATTTTTATAATGATTTCCACTCAATCCCCGTCCAGCCACTGCCCTGGTTCTGCCCCTCGACACGCCTTTTGGGAATTGAGTCTGGGGGAGTTTTGGGTACCCCTCTTCCTCATCTTCATCTTCTTCGGAGCACGTGCTATTCTTGGAGGCCTTCCAGAGCTCTGGGCCTGAAGGTCGTTTTGTCTACATCTATATCTTCTTGTACAAATTTTAGGGTGCTCTCTACAATTCTACCTTGAAAATGAGACTAAACAGGCTAACGGAACTTAGGGGAATTGATATGGGAATGGGTAACACAGTTTGCTATGTGTAATTGCTGTGCTAAAGGGTAAGGGATAATGTGCTGCTACTTTAAGATCTATATTCACTACATAACTACTAAAATCTACAAAATTAAAAAAGTCAAAACTCTAAGGCATCACAGCATTGCCCGGTCTGAAGGTGAGCTCTAAGGGTTGTGATTTAGAGTTATGATGTTAATTCTGTCTTATATCATGAAGGGAAAACAGGACATGGCATCCAACCATGACATTTAGATGGACGCTTCAGAAACTCCAAGACTGGAGTTTGGCAGTCCGATGTGGAGTTTTGATTTTGCCCAGTTTAACAAAAAGGTCACTTTGTAAAAATTGCATCTGAATTCACAGTCCTATTTCAAGTAACCCACGAATCTTAGAAGGTTATTCAGATTCATGAGTTTAGCAAAAAATATATTGTGAGTTGAAATATATTCTGACTTTCAGTTCTCAAATAATTTTACAGTCCAGGGACATTTGGGGGGGGGGGGGGTCATGAATAAAAAAAGAGGTTTAATTGTGGCAAAGTCAAAACTGCAGTTATTCACATGGATTCTTTGTTTCCTAAGTTGAAAGAGAAGAAAGATAATGACTTCTACAAGTCAAAGGCAAGCATAAACATAAATTGCATTGGTTCAAATCCTTTGATATAAGAGAATGAAACAAACAGATATAAAAACCCCATAAATTAACTACAAGCTATTTCTTAAACTAAATCTTTCTTCTCAGCATTGTTTTTAGATCCCTACATCTAGTAAGCTGTTTATTTGCTTTGCTGTGAAAGAGTCAGTGTTGTTATTCAAAAACATTATGATCTGTATTTATGACCTCATAAAAACAAACTAACTACATATTAGTGCTGTTACTGATTGTATTTCTTAAAGCTGAGTTTATGGATAAATTATTCCTACTGAGCGCACACACTGTAGTCAGATGGCATTGTTAACTTTGCCATTGATCAAAAGAGCAAAGAGAATTTCTAATCAATGCCTTGCAGCCCTCTTTTAGCCTTCTGCTGGTGCCTGGCTTACGGCATTTATCAGCTCCCCAAACAGCCTTTGTTGCTTACCTGTCTGACCACCTTACCCAACTTATTTTGAAGAGTTAATAATGTCTGTCAGACCCTAAGGGTCTGTATTTCTGAGAAGCAAAAAAAAAAAAAAAAAGATTATTTTTTGAAAGGACACAGTGATGAGCTAGTTTGTGTATGATTCAATGTGTATGATACAAATCCTGACCAACCCAATCATTAAGTTATATAAGTTGCATGGGAAAATTTCTTCTGTAATGGTCTTACTGCAGTTTTGGGCTCAGGACTCCAGAGCCTCAGATGCTGTAAAAGTATGCTTTCCACAGTGTTGATAAAGAAGCCAGCTAGCTCATGATGAGGTATCAATCAATCCCTGATGCCTGTAGTTAAAATTTTCTGTTCCTAGTGCCAGAAGTTATGTGCAAAGCTACTCATCACTTCTTTTTGCTGGCTGGGGTGTCTGACACATCAGTAACAACAAGCTACAGATGTAAACAAACTGAGTCAAAATGGTTGTACTAAAGGACGTTTACCCCTCTGGAGCATTACACTTCAAGAGAGGACTTCCAGGCAACACATGAAATATTAATTTGTACTTCAGTTGTCATTTTTCTATGTCCCTTTATATATTGCTGTACTGAGGCACTGACTATACTGCTCCGTATTTTCTCTCTTTGTATTTTGTCTAATATAATCACTATATTTTGAGTTAAAATATTATCTTCTTTAGCTCTTTCCTTTGAGCAGTTGATTTGTGAAGATTAGAAACTCATTAAGCATTCACATCCCATGATGATGGGTGTAGCCTACACAATCAAACAGACAGTTTATTGGAAATGTGTATAAGGAGCAACATAAACCATATTTAGATAGCAATTGAGCGTAAATATTTCATAGCAGAAATCAAGTGCCAAGTCTGAATGCTTCCATCCAAAGAACTGACTGCATTTTTCAAATTAATGTCTCCTTAGAAGAACATAAACAATTTTAAAAGAAAATCAACTTAATGCAGTCCTCTCACGTAATCCTCACTTTACATATCTATACAAATTTACCCTATTACTGAATCACATTACTGATTTCACAAGACAAGAAAATGTATGTATTTAGGAACTTGGCAAGCTAATAACATTAGAGTTCAAATTATGTCTTAGGCTAAAGAAGTAAACCTGGTTGTTGTTTTTTTTCTTTTGCAGTGTGAAATAGGAAAACATTTTCCAGTGAAGTCCCACAAAGGACACAGAAAAGTTCCTATCCCAGTCAAATTACAGTTCCCTAAACTAGTGTAACTTTCTTTTAATTCTACATTGAGATAATATTTTCACTTGTAAACTAATGGACATTACAAATATATATTATGCCTTGTTCTAATATAATGTAATGGATATATATATATATCAGTTTGTACAAACACATATATGTATATCTGTACACGTATGTGCATACGTGTGTGTGCATATTTCTATATATAAGTGAATGGTTAAATTACATCCTTGCATATCAGAACACTCTGAAGTCATATTGCAACTCTCAACGTGATTTCTGTTCAGAAGATTTCAGTTAATTCAGCATATATATATGCTCATAACTGTTTCTGAAGGAGATAAACAAGTACTTAATAAAATATAATCTAAAACATAAGCAACTTATAGTGATATTGTAATTAAGATCATTTGTGAGGGACAACTACCCTGTTTTCAATTTACCTAGTAAAAACATGTAAAGGATTTAGCATTATTTATACTGTATAGAAAGAGAATAGTTATCATTAATAACAGTATTAACAACTATATTATCATTGTTGATATCCAACCATTCTTCCACACTACTTTTTGCCTAGCCCTTAATGCACAATATGTTTTAAAATGCTACTTCCCTCTCCCCTCAATGGATGCCTAATGTATTTCCATATTCATAATAATCTTAAACTTCAAAAGCCATACCTCTGAAACATGTCTGGTAGCATCTTTAGTGACACTTTTTCAGTGCCCTGGTGCCAGGAATATAAAGAGCCTGCTGTGCAGGGAGATCACACTGGTAACTTAATTGTCTGTGAAATGTCCAAACTGGTGTCATCAGTGGTATGAGAGTACTAAGCACAAGAAATCAACCTCCTCTTTATCACCTCAAGCAAAAGGATAACATTTCCTAAATACAGATCAAAAATCTCTCTCTAACAATACCCCTTCCTGGGTAAGACTTGAGGCTGGGGAGTTACCCAGGCCCTGTGGGGTCCTCCATGGACTGCAAGGGGACACTTGCCTTACCATGGTGTTCCCACAGGATCACAAGGGAAAATGGCTTTTGAGTCCACCCCTGTTTCTTGTGGGGTCCCTTCTCACGAGAGACAGTCTTTGATGGACCTCTCTAGGGTAAGTCCATCTTTAGGCAACAGTTCTTTCATTCTCTGCTGTCCCTTAGGGTCACAAATTCAGCTGCACCAGCATGGATCATAAGATCCCACCCAGACCAACTTGCTCCAGCATCGGTCTCTCTCTCTTTCCATGGGCCACATGTTTCCATCAGGACTCTGTTTCATCTTAGGCCTCCCATGGCATCACATCTTCTTCATGCATTCCTCTGCTTCAGCGTGGGCTCCTGCATGAGTAGCAGAGGGGGCTCTCTGCTCTCCAGCAGTCTTCCACAGGTGGCAGGGGTTTTTAGTTTTCAGTCTTTTCCCCGCTGAAGGGAGAGAAGGAGCCTCCACTTTGGGCTTCTCTTCTTTCTCCTCCAGCTGCCAGTTTTGGCCTTGGAGGCTGCACTGTCTCTGCCTGGAATTCCCTCTGCAGTATCTCTCGTCCGAGCAGTCTTCCTTTAGAGTTTTTCCTCCACTCTGTTACATGTCTCGGTCAGGGGGGCTTCAGTGCCACACCTGCCCCTGGCCCAGGGCCAGGAGAGGAGGGAGGCCTGGACCCACTTGGGGCCTGCTGCCTCCTCCTATATGGCTCCTAATTTCATCTGCCCAACAGGCTTCTCTTCCATTTTCTTAAATATGTAATTGGCAGAGGTATTACTAAAACTTTTGATTGCCTTTGCTCTTTAAATTCACCTGGAAAAAACTATTTTCAGCCCTAGGGAGCGAGCTGGTCAGCAAACCCATGACAGGTTTCCAATTATATAATTTATTGTTAGGATATTTTAACATAAACTTGTTATCTCATGATTCGCTTCAAATACACTATAGTTTCAGCATGCATGAAAACAATACAATTTTACAATAAAAGTCTGCAAATTAAGATGCCCATAGACCTGAAAATCCCGCTGTTCTAAGCAGGATATTGGCAGAATTTAATTCCATATTAGATGCAATTCTCAGGAAATTTTTTTTAAAAAAAACTGCTTTACTCACAAATAAAATAAGAGATTAGGTTTGGTTTGATTTTGCTTTTTGACCTAGTTTTATGCCAACTTAATTTTTTTTATACATAAAATCAATACATGACCAAATCTTGAAAATACCAATCAGTGTCTATTATGGAACACTGAAAATTTGCATGGAAATGGGACACAACTAGATCAGACATTTTCTTTTTCCAACTTTTTTCCAAATCTATGTAATTGAAAAAAGGAACAAAAACTGCACATATACTACATCAGAGATTTTACATCCATTTTCTAAATCTCTTCAGATTCAAAGTATATCTCTGAACAGCTTAAGCCTGACTACAGTGACTGCTGCATATCTTTCTGTGGGAGAGGGCAGCAATGATAAATCACTCCTTGCAAAAAGAGTCACGCTTAGACAATGAACACAGTGAGAGTCCAAACAGTGATCAAAAGGCAGCATGGCTCAGTATCATACTGCTCAGCAGTTCCAGGCTGTGTTGAGCAGTTAGAAATGGTAATGAGAGGCACAGAGTGTGCCAAAGGCTCTCTTTTCTCACCCACCACAGCTTAATAAGCCACTGGTGGCCTAGAACTATATAGTCCAATCATGAAATACTTAAACATTAGATCTTAGTAGTCTTTTAAAAAGACTATACCCTATTAAAAGAGAAAAAGCAGTAGCAATGAATAGGAAAAATATTATATCACTGACCACAGCTGAATCCAGCTTGACACTGTAAAATATGATTACATCTGTTCTGGCAGATGTCTGAAGTTAGCTACACTAGCCAGTTTGTCTGCTTTACTGAGGAGACTAGAATAGCCCTTATATTTTTAATAAAATAATTTGAAATTGAAGTATTGCATTAACTATATTAGATGTGTTATTAAACCAGTCAGATACTGATTTATGGTTCTTTGAAAGAAATACATCTAAACTGTGATCTAGTATGTATGAACAGCTGTGAAGATTGCCAAATATTTCAAGAAACAGTCATAAAGAGGTTATTTTCTTTTGCTAAAATTTTCTGCCACTGCTACCACTGATTTCATGATATCTCTGCAAACAACAAGGGTGCTCATATGGTCAAGACTCTCATCTCTTCAGCACCAAGGAGATTAACAGAAGTGTGCATGAGACTGCAGGTGATAGCAGGACATCCACAATATATCCCCACTTACAGAACTATTGTATTTGTAAGAACAAATGAATAAAATTTTGAATATATTCATCCCACTGACGAAACTGAACTAACCATGAAGGTTAGCTGGGAAGTTTTCCCCGACTCCCTTCAAAATCAATGGAAAATATTTCACCTCTTCTAGAGGGTCAATTTAAGGATCTTCTATGTTTGACTTCTCCTTTCAGTTTTCTTCTAGATAAACATATGACTCTGTAGTGACTAATCAGAGCAGACAGAAGACTAAAGGCCTTATTTAGGCTCCTGAAAATATTTGTCAAGACCATTTTGGGTAGATGAGATCTGAGGACCGACCTGGTCTGTATTTCATGAGAAGTGTCTTCTTGGCTACTTCACAAAATAAAACTTTTAAGGCTTACTTTGTATGATGTGACAGTTACTAGCAGCACTAGAAGTTTATCAAATGGCAAGTGTAGGGGTTTACATGTTGAAAAGACTAAATTCAAATACTTGCTCAGAAACATTTTTGACATTTGTGAGAACTTTCCCTAATGAGGAAAGAAATTAAATACTTAGAGACTTCACACTTTTTAATGTATTTCAGTAGACTCTGTGGTAATAATTGTCCCATGTTGCATGGTTGTTATCAGTAATAGGTAAGAACCATTTTTATTGTTGCAAAATTAATAGCAACTTGTGTTGCTACTATGCATTAAATTACTCTAATTCTTATAGATTTTATGGCAGTAAAAATATCTCATGAAAATCCAAAATCAGCATCAGATGGTCCCTAAGATATTTTCTTTCTGTTTCATTATTCCAACACAGAAATGGAACAAAGTTTGACTTCTCTTCAGGCCTTCTGAAAATTCAAAAGTAAAAATTATACTTTTCTGATTTTGCTTCATACACTGTCACTTTCAGAATGAAAAATTTGAAGGAGTTAAGTGTTTGTGATACACTGGTATGACTAATGGCTCCAAAGTCCTTTCATGATTGATGTGAATCATCATTTAGGAATACACATAAGTTTTAAAACAAAGTAAGAAACAGGGGAATATGTTTCTCTTAGTAGCAAAAGATGTAAGCTTGTCCCTTGTGAAAAATGTAGTGTAAAGGAGATGTTCAAACACCTGGGAATTTTGTATAGGTCATAAAGTTATTAGCAAGTACAAGGACAACATAATCTTTTTTTTTTTTCATTTATACAGATGAGAATTTTTTGTTCAAACTCTTCTGAGGTAGTTGACAGATGCCTCTCTGCTTTTCATTCTTATCAAAGGGGTTTTCTTTTGAACACTCTTAGTCCAATGTATAGTTCTCTTTTGCATTCACAGAATCCCTTATTTTAATATATGAACATCCAAAAGAAGATCTTGAGTCACTGATCTGGTTTTCTTAGAGGATTTCCTTTGAAACCTTAATTGCTGACTTGAACTGAAAAGAGAGTTATGGAATACCAATTCTATATTACAGATTCTTATACTTTAAAATGTACATTTATTATTGTTTTAATAAAGTGAAACTCATAACTTTTTAAACAACCATTAACTTATTCACCACCAGTTTCTATGTAGAAATACCCTTTTTCTTAGACTTCTGTACATTTTCCCAAAGACAAAAATTTAGTCATGGTTTTTGTGCCTTCTTACTCATTCTATAAATAAAACATGGACTTTCATTATAAAAGGGAAGAGAGGCAAGTTTTCATCAGTTATAGGATTTTGATGAATGTGAAAAAATCTTTATTTTATAAAAAGATAAAGTACAAAGGGAAATTCAAGGAATCATAAAAAGAGCTACAAGTGTTATTTTTATTAAACATTTCAATCTCACTAAGTTTATGAGCTACATAATTTAAATAATATTCCCTAGTTACTCATAACTGAAACTACCTATTTTGTGTGACTTCAATTAAAGCAGAAATTTGATACACGTTCTAGAAGACAGATGGTTCCTGACTTAGTGAAATCTAGTCTAGGTGTGCATCCCATTTTATAATTCAACACAGGGCTTTATGATTTTTTTATGACGGCTGATTTGGAGGGGGGCACCTTCAGGTCTTGGGTGTTAGACCATTCTCTGGAGGTGTATGCTCTCCCAAAGTGCCCCTCGAGCACATGGCTCGATGAGCCCCTAGGAAGGACACACAAACCACGCTGAGGGACAGACGAAAGAAAGTTTATTGGGGATGGGGGTTTATATGGCTTTCAGGGGGATCAAAAAGAGACTAATGACAAGGTCAAGGTACTACAGAAAAACCCAATAGGTAAAGAGTTAATAGCCAATAGAAAGAGGTGAAACAAAGGCCAATGAGAAGACCCAGGACATTCCTGCATAAGGGTCCTTTACAGGGGGGTGTCGGGAAGGAGACAGAATGACTTTGCAAAATACAGAAAAACCATCTTAAGATCAGTTTAAACAACATTAAAAACTTCTGTTTCTATAACATTTGAACTGTTTTCTTCTTTTCCTTTACCATTCCATTTCTGATGGGACCTCTTCCATTCCATATAGGGAAATCCACTGCTACAATTTTTTTTTACTATTTTAGTTGCCTGTTTTCTACAGAACAATGAACTTTCTTTTGTTTGATTTTCAATTTCCTTCATGGTTTTTAAAGGTTATTAAAAATTGCATAACATGATCTATAAAAATTTTTTGTTTTCCTCCAAAGGACCATGAGGCATGTAGAAATAAACTGTCCTGACATCATGAAAATCTGATTTCCAAGCTGAAGTTTTGACTGTAAATGCAGAGAGTCTTACTGGATTCATGTCAGTGAAACACTGTCTTCAGAACTATATTTTCTTTGATACTAAATCGGCGTAATGCTGAGGAGAACTGAGGCACCTAATCCTGATGTGTAACACAGACTACATATAAGACCACTTAAGACCATTTTTAAGTTTAACACAGTATTTAAGCACCCCCAATAAAGGTAATAGGAGTGCCTGTATGAAGATGAGAATTACTGTTCTTAAAGAAACACACTCCACTGGTAAGTTAATTAAATGCTGGTGTTTAAAAGTAAGATCTGCAAATGAATGTGAGAATAGTTTTGGTTCTTAGTGCAGCCTTGTTTTTCTCATTAGCCAAGGAGACATGCATGAACTGATCACCTAGTAGTAAGATCTGGACCATTTCTAATCAGTACTGCCAAATTCAGTAATAACTGCACCACTTTCTGTAAATTCAGATACTTGTAGTGGAACTGTTAAATCTCTGTCAAGCGCCTGCTTTGCGTGCACTCAGTAAGAAGGAGCATTTGCTAATTGTATACTAACATACATTCCTTGATGGTTTTTTTCCTGTTATTTACAACTTTTTATAGGCAGCTCGATACACTGAGAGAGAAAAGCTTAAACAGATGCATAACAGTGAACCAACGGAGGAAAAACTAAATTATAAGAGCACATCTATAATTTAGAGCACGTCTTTCTGTTTTCATAGAAGCAAAGTCATTCATCTATTTTGATCTCTGTTAAATCTTTGACATAATCCCACAAAACATTGTTGCCTCTAAATTGGAGAGATGTTTTAGCTGGATGGACTGTTACATGAATAAGGAATTGTCTGAATGGCAACATCCAAAGCATTGCAGTCAATGACTCAATGTCCAAATAAATATCAGTAACAAGTGATGTCCATCATGGTTCTCTAGTGGGACCAGTGCTGATTACTAGCTTTATTAATGACATAGATAGTGGGATTGAGAAGCAAGTCTGAAGATAAAATCAAGCTGAGTGGTGCAGCTGAGGGAAGGGATGTCATCCAGAGGGACCTTGACAGGCTTGATGAGTTGAACAATGTGAACATGATGAAATTCAACAAGGTCACCTTAAGAGTGAATAAAAGATCATAAAACTGATTTACTGTATGTGACAACCCAATTCACCAATTCTCTTTATGAGACCAAAATTACAAAAAAAAAGACAAAATATCTTCACTGCAACTTGTAATTAACTTTTATTTGGTGACTAAGTAAATCAGTTGAGAATTAAAAAAAAATTGATAGGCTTACTCATAGGTGTATATATAAATAAGAAGTCACAGTTTTTGTGTAGAATTTACAGCACAGGCTTTTCAGATACATCTACCTGCTTTCATAAAGATATGCAGATGGATAGGTGTAAATTGTATATGCAGTAACATGTATGTGGAGTAGGATATGAAAACCAATATAATTTAAGAAAGTACCACTGAGTGTAAACATGCAAAAGTGAGAAGCAGGCAAGCTCATACCCCATTACAGCTGTGGAAGAAATTTCAGGCGAGAGATCATTTCAAAGATAACTTAAACACAACTATTCATGTACAGTAACAGGAATGTTTGAGTGTAGGAAAGTAAATATGTACACTCAAATATATTTTCTATCACCCTCCGATACTACTCAGTACTTTCTCTTGCTTCATTGTGGAAACATAAATAATCAGGATTAATAAGTCATAGTTTTGTAGGCAATATGTATCGACCTAGATTTTGATTGTACTCAAAGTCTGACTGGAAGACTCTTCTAAGCTGGTGACATTTCATACCTGATGGCTAGACAGTGTTCAGAGGAATGAATATGCTTCTTTCTGTATTTTCTCCAGTTTGATACTTCAGGAGGTATAGAGAAAGATTCAGTAGATACTGGGTCACCCCAGACACAGGTGCTGCTTTCCTGTAAAATAGATATGTGTCACTGAAAAGGTTCAAAGGATACCACTTAAAAACTTTCTTTTTTTTTCTTTTTTTTTTTTTTTTTTTTTTTTAGAGTAATTTTATGTTAGATGGTCAGAGAACTGATTTCTCACAGAAGTATTGCTTGGTGGAGAGGCAGCCTCCTTTTTCCTCTTCTCCTTGTGCAGTGACATTTTGTTTCTTGCCTGCAGAGCAACTGATGCTTAGCACACAAGGTGAAGAGAATAGGCAGTGGTTGATAGTGGAATAGCATTTTGAATGTCCTGAAGGTAAGACAGAGTTCAACAGAGCACTCCCATCCTGTGTCTGACTACTTTAATGAAAGTGGTAGCACCATTTCAGGAATGACTCCGGCTGCCTTTACTTTGTACATGTCTGTTCTTGTGTGTCAGGCATGCAACAGCTAATGCCTTACAACTTCATATGTTTGCTTGTGCTAAGACACTGAAGCTGGGTCCCCAGACAAATCTCAGGCTGACAGGTAAATGCCTCATGAGCTTTAAGTGGATCAGGGATAAGGTGACTGCAAATGACTGTGTCTTCCAGGTACATTTTTTTTGTACTTACACACCATAATTTCATAAAAATTTATTTTAAGCATGAAAGAAGGTGCCCTGAATCTCACTTCTTTTTGTCCTTATGTATGTCCTTGTGCTTTTCCATACACCTGGGTTTGTCATCTCAGCTCCTGATTCTGTGTAGTCTGGTTGCAAATAAATCAAGGCACAAAATTCTTATCTTGGCAATGACACAGTCTTTTTTTGGTTCCGGACAACTTAATCTTAAATAAAGTTAAGGTGACATTTTATTCCTTATCATGATGTGATTCTCATAAGTAAATTTAAAATATTTTATTGAATGAAATATTTGTATTTGCTTAGTTCAGAAAGTATACTCTTATTCTGAGAGAAATACTGGTAGGCTACAGGATCTACCACAGGCAAAGAAATGAGTCTCTAAAACTGATAACAAAACAAAACTAGTTTTTGTTTTCAAACACCATTTCATTTGCCAAAAGGGAAAAGAAGACCACCTCATTGCTACCCTTTGCCCCTCTAGTGTCCACATGCAAACTAAAGGTAAATAAAACGACTCCTACAGAATGAAAAATGGAAGGTTGTTAATCTTGGTGCCTGATCTTTCTGAGTGAGGCACATGCTGGCTGTGCTGAGTGAGCCCCAGGTCTGGAGGCTGCTTTTGGTTGGTGGCCAGGCAACAGTCCCCACACTGCCCTCAGCCAGCTGGGTTACAATTATGGGGCTGGCATGTGGGAATAAGACAGTGGAAAAAAGAAACAAAAAAGGGCTTGAACAAGTTCCCTCTGACATTAAGAAAGGAGAATAACCGTATCATGATGGATAACAGCTGATGCTCCTTTTCCCTCTAAAGGAAAACAGACTGCGCACTAAGGGTGTTTTTGTTCAAGGTGGAGCCAAGCACAGCCAATTGCTCATCTCCTCTCCAGGCTCACCTTGAGAAGCAGTCTCATGACATACCACTTGCTGTTGATGAGCTGTGTCTCCACTTGCCCAGGCCTCTTTGGCTGCCCTGCTCCACTGGTTGCTGCAGCTACCGTGGAAACTGCAGAAAGCCCTAAATTGTCACACTCTGGCATGGAAATAATTTGCATTTTGGTTCCATCTGTCCCTACTGAGCTGTCTGCTGTCCTTCTTCCTCTGATCCTACCTATCACTGTGTTTTTGATGTATGACAAGGGGAAATTGGGAGTTAATTACCAACTATGTGCAGAAACATAGTTCACTTCAGTAAAAGCAAACAGAGTTGTGTGCTGTGTGCTGAACCTGGAATATTATATATGGGTAGAAACTTTTCCTCTAAAAATAGTCTTACAGTCCTGTCTGACTGCAAGATCTCTGCCCAACTCAACTGTGTTTTTCCCTCAAAGGGTAAGACATAAACCAGAGGTTTGAGGCTTTAGGAATAGTCTTTTAAAAGAATTTGAGATGCACAAAAAATTTCTTCATACAATACTTTTCAAGAGTTCTGGAGTAGAAGTGTGAACATCTCAAAAGACATTAAACACACATAGCCAGAAGGTGCTGTAAAAGTTCTCCTCTGCTTTCTTAAACAGCTGTTAATAGTAAATGTGGTGACTCCTGCATCATGTGATTTTTACGTTGCAAATACAGTAAGGAAGAGCTCAGAAAATAGTTAAGCGCAATAAGAGTCATGCTGAAGGGAAAGATGTCCTCACTGAGTACTCTGTAGCACCTGATAATGCTCCATTACCATCCTCCTTTGCTGTTTGCCACCACAGTGACTCCTTCTCTCAGGTTTCAGCATACAGTGAGTGAAAGAGATAAGGAAAACACAGAGATCAAGGGAAACAGGCTGAAAGCCAGAACTGTCCACTGTTGCTCCCATGGAATGAATTTCTGTCAATTTGTTAAGTAATTCTCTTATATAATCTATCAGATCCTCGTTGTTCCTAGATGGACTGTGGTGCAACATGGAAAGCAAAGGAAACCCGAAGTCCTGGATATGTTTCCCTTTATTACTTGTATGTTACTATTGTTATAAATTAGTATAAGAATTTCGACAACTCAATTCCAATTAAACATTGATAAATTTATTAAGCAAGCGATAATAAAGCAAAAATACAGCGCTGGGTGTCCTGGAGGCTAGTGCCTGCCAAGGTACAGACTGAAATGAAGTCAGTGTCCCTCTTTATACATGTTCGAGGCTGTTAAGTATATGTTAAATGCTGTCTGGCACTGGCTTTTCGGATGGAAATTTGCTCGTGGCTTGAGTTCGGTGGTGGCTCGGTAAGTGGTCGTCTGGTACTTATCAGAGATGAAAAGGTGCAGTTCTTATCAGTTGTTTACTGACGCTTGATTAGCAAGCTGTTTGTGGAAACTCCTCTTGTTTAATTACAACAAAAAGTTTCTGACTCTTTACATAAGATTTTATGAACAAAGTTAACCCTTCTATTACACTATGATGTTATAGTTGTGATAAATTTGGACCACAAAGGATCAAATTCAATTAGAATTTATTGATTACAGCAAGTAGAATAGGAGCAAAAGCAGCGCTGGACGACAGGGGAGTCTCCGCTCCGCCAACTGCCGCCGTAAGCAGTTTAAACAGTCCCTTTTTATACATCTTTACTTCCGTGTCTGTGAAATAGTGGAGGCCGTAGTACGAAGTCTTCCTTCTGGTTATCTTATCTTGCACAAGCTGCTTCTGGCTGTTGGTTTCTGGGCATCTGGTGGTCATCTTATCTTGCACAAGCTGCTGGTTTTAGTTTGCGTAAGAAATTTCATATCCTCTGTAGTTTGACCCTTTACATTGGGCTTAACATAAATCTTAATAAACAATACTGTAGTCTATAATTTCTCACATAGTCTTCAGATTTATTAATTTTCCTGTTGGAAACTTGTAAATATAATTAATACTATTTATCTCTTGGTGCAGTGCCAGAAACATGGCTGGAGATAGCAGGGAAAAAAGTGGATAGTAGTTATTTGAATCATTTCTATAAAACAATATGATTCCATTTTCAGCTGTTCAGTGAGTCCCAGACAGGTATCCTGCAATAAAACAGCTTTTCTAGCAGGAATATAGTTTCTGTCCTTGCTGGTACCTGCTGAGGGCCCTAATTCCAGAGTCCTGTTCTGGACAAACAGCAGGCATGCTGCCTCCAAGCTGTGGGCTTCAGGACGCTCCTAACTCTGCTAGCTTTCATGTAGAGTTTTAAATTTGGGATTTTTTTTCCCCTCAATTTTAATGGAATCAAATTTCTGTACATGTTGAACAGTGAGCAAAACTACATTTCTCATTCCCCATCCAGCTGAAATTACATTCATGTCTCTTTTTCTGTGTTTCTCATACTCCTTTTTCTTTTTTTTTTTTTTTAGTAATTATTTTTAATACATATTTTCTTCTTTTCACAGCTGTAGTCTTCTTCTTAGTGAGCATCTCAAGGGCTCTCTGATTTTTCCTCTCAGTAGGCTGTACTGGGAAAGAGCCAATTAAGGTCTTTTTAAGACCTCTGAGGTACACTCCTTGCCTGTGATTAAGATTGCCTCTGTAAATTTGCCCATTTTAATACAGTCCAAGTTTTGATGATATGAACTTTGTTCCCAAGGTTTTAAAACATTTCTTAGTCTTTCCATTTATAGTTACTAATGTGACTGTAAGAAATATGCCAGTGTCTCAGAACTGCCTGTTAACCCAGCCACTTTTCTCTTTGAAAGTGAAGCAGTTAATCCCACCAGTAAAAGGAGTTTAAAAGGCATCTTGAAATCTCTAAAGCAATGTGAGGCCTGTGCACAATATCTTATTTCTAATCTCCAGCCCTTGTGTATGTAATTGTCTTTTCTGTTTCCAGTAGCATTGCATATATGTATTTTAGTGAAACAGAGCTTGCATGGAAATTACGTGGGAAATATAGAATATATTTGGTGAGGAAATAGTTGTTAATAAATATTTTAGAACACCTGGCAATTATCATACTCATCATCGTTCATATAAATGAATCATCTTGACTTAAAAACATCCTTTAGGAAATAATCTGCAGTATCTACCAGATTTAATTAAATACATGGGAAAAAGAAAGTGTGGATACAGTTGCATCTCTTGTTATTCAGGAGACAGAAATTATTATTCAGAAATTCAGTTATTCAGTTATTCAGTTATTCAGAAATTATATTCTCAACTTCCCTATAAAGACAGCCTACAACAAGCTGGAAGTCTAAACTTTGCCTGGGCATCAGGGGCCTCAATCAGCCAGGTTTTCAGATAGGAAGAGATGGGGTTAGGTGATGATTACTGCTGAGTCTTAGTAAAAGATGATCCTGATTATTTCTAATGCTAAAGGAGTGGAGAGTTTCTTTGCTGGAGAAGAATGACATTGACAAATGAGTTTGAATGGACAACAACATAAAAGCTGCAACTGACTTGAGATGGAGGTGCTTACTTTTGTTGTCTTCCAGTCACTCAACTTCCAACAGCACTATATCTGACAAGACTGGAGTTTTATGATGGACTTCCCTGTGCAATTAGAAATATGTGGTAAATCTTTCATTCTGTGATATGAATTTCAGTTCAAATGTTCAAGAAAAGCATATAGTGGCAATAGTTATGAAAATAAAATATTCTGTTCAACAGTGAACTAAATGTTAAGGGGTTACTACTGTACTACTACCTAATCCAAGTTAATCTATAATAACATGCAACACAGGGATGTCTTACTTTAAGCACGTTTTGGAAGTTTTTTCTCTGTCAAAAATAATGACTCTTTAGACTCACTGAATGGACAGAAAACTTCATTCAAAACACTATTGAGTACCCTAGTGTTGACCTGTTCATATATTCACATATACTTTGGGTTTTCTTGATACTTTTTGCTTTAAATCTTGAATATTACTTATGAGAATTTGATGTTTTTTAGAACAAGTAATTTACAACTAGTTAACCTGATAATCTATTTAACTTGGGAATTAGATTTCATCTGGATTAAAATAATTTTGTTTTGGTTTTGACAATTTTCCTATTGTCATATGTTGATTGATTAGATGATTAAGATGTGAATGAACTATGTCTCCCATACAATTAAAATAAATGTTGTTTAGCCACTCATGTGGGGATTAAGTACCATGAGATGGTACTTAAAATATAGGTGGATCTGAAGTAGACATAAAGACATAGAAATAGGGATCTGGGATAGCAGGGTAAAGGCAATAGACAAACTGGAAAGAATTAATGAAAAAAAATAATGAAAGACTTCTTTTTTTTACAGGCTACATCTTTAGACTGAGAATATTCTCTGTATGACATTTTGACCTAAAGCTATCCTTAGATTTTTACAAACCCTTGGTGCTGAGCAAGCTCAATACTACACATATTAAGAAAACTGAATCCTATATACAGCAAGTCAGGATACACTGCCCAACACTGTGGTGTTGGTACTCTCTGTGCTTGAATCATCAGTCTGAATTGATTTCACACCTTATGGCAACAATAATTGTTCCCAGTGCTGCCTTTCAAACCAAGTTTTGTGTAGCCAGTATGTAAGATGGCAGAATTTCAAATAAAGGAGAATATGTTTTTCATCCTCTTGTTTCTCCTTGACAAGAAACTTTGAGATAATGCTTTATTAACACGGACCTTCCAGGAGGAGGGCACATGGGACTAGCAAATAGAGATTCCCTTTTGCTGTGAGAACTGCAATGTCCTGGGCAGAGATAGAGGTTGGTTATGAGGATAGACTTTAAAATATAATCTATTCAGTGATATAAGGTATTTACTATAGTTTTCTTTAAATTTCTGCATAATCTAAATTGACACAACTGCCGGCATAGGTGCTTTGGACACAGCTATATCTTCCTCTGTCCAAAACTTGAGAAGCAAGACTGAAAAGATATTGGAAGGGATAAATATTATGGCAGTGTCCTTCTGTAAGTCAGCCACAAAATGAGGCCAGTGGTGGAAGCTGCTCTGTGCAGATACCTGTGATCCACAGCTCTTATGTGGAAAAGAGGTCTTTGACTGCAGCAAGAACAGGGCTGAGCAGATGATATTTAGTAAAACAGTGCAAGGGGAATATGTGTAAAAGCTTTTCAGTGTAGAGCTAATACCACCATTTTCATAAAATGAAATACCATTGCTGTATTTAAATCATTTGGGAGGCTCATCCCAGACTGTTCCACAAACCTTTTGTAACCACATCAACATAGACACACTTTTGCGAAACACAATCTCCTTCTCAGTCTTTTCTCTGACTTGAGGTCTGTACTCATAAGGAAAGATCAAGTGTGCTAATGATGAAGTTCAAATCTCATCTTTATCACAGTAAGGATTTTCACACAAAATGCAAGAAATACCTCAGTATGTCAGTTTCTGTGGTGATTTTTAACCTAACACTTACAGAAATGAAATAAATGGTTTGGACAGAGATTCATTATTTCTATAAATGTCATGGCAAAGGCTGAAGATTATAAGAGATCATCTTAGAGATCTGTCTGGATTACAACCCAGAGATTGAGATAAACCTACTGGTGCCCAACACCACTCCAGAACTTCACTACGTAGTGTTTGCAATCTGTAACTGCAACTCATAGGCAGAGAAAAAGAAGAAAGGAAACAAATTGTCTTAAAAGTTAAATTACATTTGGTGGAGCACCTGTGCAACACAGAAAACAAAGAGGCAAAGGGTGTAATCCCACTGTCTAGAATACATGTTGCTCAGTATTCTCCACGTAAATATTTTCTGTACAGGACAAATAAAAGTGTAGTCTTAAGGAATGAGCATGTCAGGAACTGTTAGTTATTTTTAAGGGGGTCTAAGGGAGAGGATAACCTTCCCCAAATACATATGTGGGAGTGTAATCCTGTTGATTGAGAAGTAGAGAGGATGAATATGTTTTTTGTTCTGCAATGCTGAAAAGGTTTAAATCTTGAACTGACTGTTCTGACCAGAAAAACCATCATGTCACCATTCAGAAATCTTGGCTTAGGTTCAGTAAAAACTCTGTAGCTGAACCTTCTCACCTGCCCTTCCTTGTCAGTTCCTCTCTGACAAGCAGCAAAATGCTGTCACCAGCTCTGGGATGGCCAATTGCTCCTGTTCAGAAACTGAGTTGAAATGCCATAAAAGCTGTCACTGGGGTCTTCCTAGGCTCTGGTCCAGGTAAAAGCTTTTATGTCTTGTTCCATCAGTACACATTATGGTAGGAAAATGAGGTTATATTCCTCTCTTGTGGAGATGAAGAGAATGACAGTTTAGTTGCTCTGACTGCCAGCCAGATGGCTCAAATGATACATAAAAAGTAAGAACATAAAAATTTGTCCATCTCCTATGGTCATTTATAATATTTAGAAAAGTAAAAAAACTTCTTATATTAGTCACTTTGTTTTTCTCTATAAACTATCACTTGCAGACTATTTGCTCCTATTTCCTTCATGTTATCTCCATAGAGAAAGAAATTGTCTTCACTGTCAGATTCAGTATGCATACTATGTTACAAATCCCTCACATGTATTATACAGCAAGTAGATAGCTACTGTGGATCCCTACTTATTGTATAGCTGGTATTTTGGACCTCTCAAATGAGTGTGTCTACAGGCAGAAACTAAAGGAAATTTAAGGTTACTAAAAGCAAGTTCCATTCAATATTTCCATATTATTCCCATTGAGTATGGCTGCAATTGTTTGAAAAGAATGAAAGTCTTAGTACTAACACAACAAAATGTTGTTTGAGAATATTACACTTCTAGATTGGTCAGGATTGCTCAATAAGGGTTTTGAGATTGATTTTCAGATCCCAGAACAAGCTTGTTATGTATTTTGAGGCCAAAGAGGATCTGAGGTCTCATACATCCTGGTCTATTTTTCTCATTGACACCCATACACAGTACTTTTTCACTGCTTTTTGATCCTTGGAGGTTCTATTACACCTTCTTGATCAGAGTTGATGTATATAGCATTTTGCAGTTTTAGAAAATTAACTGGTGAATGATTGCATGAATTTTAGATAAGGCAGAATTATAGACTACTTGACACAGAGCTTATTCCTTGCATAGTTAAGAATAAATTAGGAGACAATGAAAGAGCTGAATTACAGGTACTGAGTAGCATTTGGACACTACTTTCCTTACAACTTCTAAACCCTTTTTGAAGGGAAAGAAAGAGCTTGAGAAGTGAAGGGGTATTTTACTTCAAAGTTGGACAATTATTCTTTGTGCTTGGCTTGAGCACAAGAGCTTTTGCTGTAAGGTATTATCACAAGATGTTTTTACCAGGATACTGCTTTTAGAGTTCTCAGACTGCATTAGCGTGCAGTGAGCTGGGAAAAAATCAGGGGAAAAAAATTACTTTCTTCTTTTCTCTTTCTTTTTTTTCCCTCTTCTGCCCACTAAAATCTTCAGCTGTCTTTTGAAGTATAGATGATGATAAAAATGAAACTGTTCTTGGACAGCCTGCTACAATGCAATGTATATTTCTAGCTACACATGTGTACTTTTTAAACTGAATCCTTCTAGAAAAAAAGAAATATTAAAATTAAGTGCTATCAAATAGCATACAAGTAAGTATACTCCTCAAATGTCAGGGTTATCTGCCACTTCTATATGCCAGAGAAGGAAAAATAGCCCACACAAGTTGTACAGAGGAAAGGAAATGAGAGCTGGGGGGGAAACATCCATGTAAGAAGGGAATGGTAAAGAAGAGTTTTAAACTTGTTTGATTTAAAGCACTAATTGGAGTGTGCAACATAAAAAAAAAAAAATAAAATCACAAAACACAAAACAATAAACCTCCCCATACATATAAACACACAAAAACCAAACCAAACCAAAACAATAAAAAAAAAATAAAAGCCCCACAGATGGTCTCCTTTTCTTCCATAAGTAAAGATTTTTGAGGGAAAAAGGTCAAAAAGATTTCTCTTTGCATCTTTTTAACACAAAATAAAATTGAAACATTTACTGAGACTGAAAGGCATTACATTTAAAAGGATAACTACTTTAAGTCAGTATATAATTAAACCATAAAATTCACTGTAATAATATCATTACAGATACAGTTTTATGGAGCTGTGAATATTGTTATTTATATAAAATATGTTTTAAAGAGTCTCTCTTTTCAAAGGAAAGATAAGTTATCATGCTCTGGGGCACAAATTAAACTCTAATGAAAGGGCCTTAGAAGCTCTCTTCCTCTCCTGTGTCAGGTAACTTTATTCTTGGGCTTCAGCATTTTCAGCTGTTTCCAGTATGGTGGTTCCAGTGCCTTTTTGATCAGAAGTCCATTAACTCTTCTGATGTCCACACTCCATTTTAACAGTGCAAGAAATATTTAGGAAGAGTGGGATAAGTTCACCTGTGGAGTCTTAAACACTTCTGAATATTTGATAAGACTATGGATCAATATGAACTTGGTATCTGAAAACCCCAAAACTGTGCTGAATGGGAAAATAGTACAATAATGACTGAATGTCATTTATTATTTGCAGTGTTCCAGTCTGTTTCTCTGGGCAGAAACAAAAAAAAAATTCAAACTCTAAACAAAATGTGATTCAGAGACTAGAAGTAGTTACTTTTCCATTGTATCCAACAGAATAACTGAAGAAAAAAAATCATGATTTCTGAATTAATGGTGACCCAAACCATTTGGTTCAAAGTGCACAGTGAAATGATACAGAGAAATAGCTGCTGTGATATGGAAGGAAAAAAATAGTTGTATGAGAACCAGTGCAACACAATGTGATCGCAGGGATGCTGCTACATTATTCTTTTAGAATAAACGTACACTGAACAAATTTGAGACATCTTTTAGCCATAGTATATATACATAAGAAAATTACATGAGTGGGTACTGAGCCCACTACTGTCTATTGGTTGCAGCTGTGCAGCTGAGGCTGACACCAGGTAAAAAGCCTTTCATGTTGTTCTTATCTTCATCACTTTATGAAGAAGGTAAAGTTTTATTCACACACTGATTTAGAGAATTAGCAGCATGTATGTCCCAAACCAAACTAATCTATTAATCATAATGTTGCAGTTTGGTCAAGGTTTGCCTGGAGCATAAGCCTGAAAAGGCCCTGCCAGAGACAAGTCAGGGCTTGTCCGAAGCTAAGTTGGGACTGGTTAGACATTAAAGCTGTGCTGACCAAAAAGAAACAATAAGTCAGGCAGAACCAAACAAAAGAAATTTGCAACTAGAGATAGGATGTAATCTGGTGGTGGGATTTAATTACACGGTGTTTACAGTTAGGTAAATGGATTAATATTTGAATGATATGTAAGTTTATGTTTAACTGCTATGTCTCCTGTGAAATGTAAAACCAATCATGTAACCTTGCTTGGAAAATAGTATAAAAGATGCGTTCAAAATGTGGGTCTTTGGGTACCTGTCTTGGGACAGGAGTCCACAGGGACCCCGGGCCCTGAATAAAGCACCGCATAAACTGACACTCTGTTAGTTTGTGTTCTCATTACGGGCAACAATAATGTCTCTTAGAGAATGATCACCAGAGCTTCCACATGCATCTTTTAATGCAGATAGTAGGTCTAACTGTACTTTATCTTGGAGTATCTCTTCCAAGCCCCATTCCAGTGAGTAGGACAACAACAAATGCCTCCAAGGAGGACCTATGTCTTCACAGGACAAGTTTAAGGGCATTTAGAAGGTGTTTAGGTAGTATGATGATACTTAAATATGTGAACATAACATTTATTACAGCCTGTAAAAATGACAATGTAGATTGAAGTTTTAAGAATGTAATTATCAGAATGGGAATATAGCCAGCATATTAACTGAGTTAATGTTCTTCTTTCATTGAAGTACAGTGATATCTGAAGGAGTTCATGTCTCTTATGACAAGTGTTGTGTGTGGTATTGAGATATTTACTCTCAGGCCAACAGTTCTCTCTTAAAACATGTATCCCCTTCTTATCTCCTTGATGTTACAAGATGGCACTGTGAAAACTTACAGAGCAGGAAAGTAGTTTCTAAACTATTTCTCAATTTTGTCAGTAAAGTACAATCCTTCTTGAATTTCAGTAGGCGTTAAGGTTACCCTGGAGATTTACTGGAGAAGTGTGTTAATATGATTTGTGTAGGTGTTTCAAAAAAGCTTCCAAACACCAAACAGATGTTTTTATTTGTCTGGGGACTTGCACATTTTAAAGATTATAAAACTGTATTAACTACAGCTAAAAAGTTTAACATGTATAAAATTCCACTTTCCCGAGGACTCTTTCAAGTTGTGAACAAAAGAGTGTGTGCAGCACATAAGTATTAACAGGCCTTTAGATCTGATTGAGCAGGTATTGCTCCATTTGCTGTTTCCTGTTCTGTTCATCTGCACAACTGCGTATTCTTACATCTCTCTCTGTTTTTTCTCAGCTGTCTCTTTCCACACAGTGAAGAACAAAATTGTAACAACTTTTAATGGGCTTGTATCCATATTGGAGCTGAGCAGACAAGGGAGGACTTTATTCTACCTTTTATTTATTTTCTTGCCAGACAAAAATTTGCTTTTGGTGCCTCCAAGCACAGTGTGATTTCCACTTATACGTAACTATCAGTACACCTTAACTGAAAGTGATTTTCTCTAATTTCTTGTCCAAAGACTTAAGAAAGGGAATGAATAAATTAAAAAAAATAATATAGAACAGCTAGAATTTGACCCATAGATTTCAGCCTCGTCCAGGCTTTTAAGGTTCCTGTCAAGAGAAAGTTCAGGTTACCAGGAGACTGATGCAAGCCATTTGGAGTGACTGAATCTGTCAGCCACCTAGAGGTGAGTTGAGCTGTGCTACTTCTTGCATCATGCATGTCTTGAAGGAGTCCCATGTCCCCAGGAGCGTGCTATGAGGGTTATGACATGCAGCAGTGCTTGCAGTGTCCCCATGGGCTCCTTTCAAGTGATCCAGCATGCAAGTATTGTACTATAAGCTAGGTAGATTTGATATTTCTCTCACTGGAATTGATGCAAGTGGAGATGTTTGGCTTTGGTTTTGTGTCTGTAGCTGTGAAAACTAGCTTACCTAGATTTTAACTTTTTGGTTTTTTTGGTTCTTTCTTGTCTTATTAATACTTGCATCTTATCCTTAACTCTTCTTGATAATGTTCTGCCCCATAGTAGAGGAGGACTCTTCTTGCCTTCCCCTGCCAAGCACCTGTTACTTCTGCTTTCAGATATCCTTTCAAACACATGCAATCATTTTAATCTTTATAAAACTTTGTTCTCTGATTTTGCTCTGCAGGACTCCCTGCTACAGAGGCTGAGTGCAGTGATATGTAGTATCATTATCGCATGCAGCAGTTTATGAGACCAAATTTGAATGAAAAACATGACTTGGAAGGTACATGTGTATTCAGTGAGAAATCACACCAGCAGACATAGGGTTATATCTGTATTAAAAAAAAAAAAAAAAAAAACACCCAAAAAAGACAAACTAACAAACAAAAAAACCCCTCCCCCCCAAAAAAAAACAAAACAAAAACACAAAAAACCCCACCAAAACCAAATCAAACAAAAAAAACTCAAAGCAAACAAAACACCCAGAACAGTCATGTGGTGTGGTTATTGTTACAAGCATGCTTATTTCTGACACTTAGTATTATGTCTTAGATTAAAAAAACAGCAACTGCTACGGGAAAAAAAATCAGTGGGTATGTATTAAAGTTCGTGAGCTTCAGCATGCTTTCACCCGTTGTCCTTTGGGCTATTTATTTCAAATTAGATGGTAGTGCTAAAAATCAAAATGATTTGATAAAACTTCAGCAATTAAAATCTTTGTTTTGATCTTCAGGGAGAAAGAGAAATCCTTTCTTATTCTTATTTGCTCAAAGAAGAACTGCATCTTGAAAGTCTAAGATGGTTTGTATGCTAGTTCCCCATCTTATTTGTCGCTCAGCTGGATGCAAAACTTTTTTCTTTGATGTGGTGAAATGTAGAAATAAGCCTGACAACTGACACTACTACACATCTGCAGAACTAATGTTCATCTCCTGTTGTGCTGCTTCCAGCACTCTTCCCACAGCATCTTTCTCTTCTCAGTTCTATTCCAGTAGCTTGTGCTCTTTCCGCATTTCCAATTCTAAACCCTTTTTAGTCCTCAGCTGGAAGACTTTGTGAAATCTTCACCTGAGAGGAGAGAAGTGGGAATCTAGATGTTAACTGTCTGAACTAAATCCAATTTATGGGATGTAATGCAAATCTAAAAAATATTAGGATGGGTTCTTTTGCTCTTAAACTGTATAAACTAATCTAATTTTAGATTTTTTTTTCCTTTTAGTGAAAAAAATGTTTATGTTTGTGTAATTCCATTGTAATTTGTAGGTGTCAGCTATACAGTATGTCGCTCACAGGATTGCTTAGTATACTTAGGGATTTTTGCCAACCTATGAAATGAACCTCCCCTCAGATGACCCCAGGCTTTGAAGGGAAATCTAGAACTGACACAGAAATGCTGTAGTGGTGAACAATTCTGGTGATGCAAATGTGTACATAAATGGTAATTACTATACAACTACTAAAATGCTGCCTATAGTATAGCACTCCTTTTCACTTGGTTACATCTTCTTTCTTACACAGTAGCAAGGGATGAGTGATTGAAAGTGGTAGTGATGCTATCATGCTTCAGTTAATCTTCAATTCTAGCCTTTTTCTACTTTTAGAACTGACTAAACTGAAATCCTATGAGGAATTTTATTCTGAAGCTTGTGATCCCAAATATGTGGAACCTGCTCATTATCTCAGAGTGAGACCTTTGTACCACTAATTTTCCATGATTTAAACTCCATAGTCTTCCTCATTTCATCACTAAAAAAAACCCAAAAAACCAAACAAACAAAAAAAAGGAGAGATGAATTTACATTCAGCATGAAGCCCCTTTTGTTAAATTTTCATGAATTCCTAGGTATCCTCAAAAGATCTGCTACCATTCAGTCCTAATTCTCCTCCAGACCATATTGAAGAGCTTAGGTCTAAAGTGGTCTATTTTGAAATGGTAGTTTATCACCAAGCAGGCTCTAAACTTCTACTGAAAGTATTTCAGACTCACAGCTAATAAAATATTATAGTAAATATCTGTTAGTAATTCTGCCAGTCTGGTAGCACAATACATTATGATGCAAATAGAGCTACTAATTTTCGTCCACATTAGTGCTAGAATAGATTATATAAAACCAGGTTTAATTGCTGATTGTAATTGACAGCTCTTTCCTGAAGCTGAAGAGGGAATTAATCGTCTCTCATTGTTACTTTTTGATGTCTACATGCATCCTCAGGATTGCAAACAGGTGAAAGAAACTGAACTGTTGTACATGTGCTTTTCTCTCCTGATTTAGCTTCTAACTTTGTGTTCCTATTTCTTGTCTTTGAGATACTGAACATTCTTGGGATGATAAACAGATCTGTCAGCCTTGTACTTCTCTTGAATGAGTGAGTCTTTTGCTGTACTGATAATGTAAAGTGCGTTAACTATGGGGGGGGGGGAAGCAACTTCACTTTTTCTCTTGGAAGCAATTAATTGACTTGCCTCTAAGAAATAGCCCAGGAGGAATACTGAGAAACAGTAGAAGTGCATGAGACTGGATAAACTGCTAAACAGTAGATGTTAGCTGTGCATATGATATTTCTTTAGTATTTCCTCCTAGGAGAAGACTTTTGAAATGGAATTTTTAATTGCATCATTATGTCTAACAGTCTTGGGTGGATTTATTTTTTTTTTCTAATTGAATACTTCATAAATTGTTTCTTAATCCCTTTAATATTTTCTACCTCTACAGTATTTTATATCTTCTGTTTAATCTGCTTACAGTTGTTGTTTTCACTAGGGAACTAAACAACGTGGCTAGAGAAAAAAAAATTTAGTAATTAGTCTCAAAATCATGTCTGTTATACAAACACAGGCTATTTATTACTCCAAGATTTAATGATATCAGTGGACAGCATTGCTCTTTGTGAAGTTATAGCAATCTCATCTTTCCTTTCTGACAAGTGTGCTACTTCAGGTTATGTGTACGAATATCTTTCCATTTGCAGCTAAACAGGCCAAGTTTTTTCTGTATTCACATGACAGTGACTGTCTAGTGGTCACTCAAAGTGACCTCACGTAAGACTGTCTTATGAAAGTCAACTTAACATTTGCTATTTGCCTAAGCAGGAAGATGTGAACGTCATAGCAATGCATAATAAACATATGAGAATCCACTCTTTTAATGTCTTAAAGGTAAGGCAGGCAGGATGCTGCCTTCTACATTAATCTTTATAAGTTGTCTTCCTACTAGTTAAATGGTTGTCAAATTGAAAAGAAATTTAGGTGGTGGGAAAACAGAATAAGTGTTTAAATGGAGATCTCAGTTAAACTGCCTTACACAGGATATTTGAAATACTAATAATAGTCACCTGTGAGGACTGTGTTGTCAGGTTTAGCTAGTCAGTTTTAATTTCAGGGCAATGGTGCAGTGAATGCCATTCATAAGTACTCTCCATGGAAGAGGTCCAGAGAGAGAGGAGATAAAATGTGAGGAAACAGCTGAGAGCTCTCCCTAGAGAGCTAGTGTCTGCAAGGGGCATAAAGAAATGTACTGCAGAAAAGGGTGTGTGAGGGTATGCATTAAATCCAAATAAGACTCTTATTTTAAGAAATTAATTAATGGTACAGCTCTGCTCTGGGTTTTTTAAATGTGCATCACTCTTGTGAAATTCATGATTTAGTTTTTTGAGTGGCTAGTGAAGATGCATTTTTTATGCATTTTTAGTTCTGGAATGAGGTGGGGTGAAAAAATTTGACAGTGTGGGGGCCTGAATGCTCTCTCATGTTAGTACAACATGGTTATAAATTGTATTAAGCTCCACTAAATTTATATTTAATATACAGATGGAAATGGAAGTCTGGCATCTCTTCTTTCTGTTTGAATTCAGAATGTAAAAATCAGTGGTTTTATTCCTCCTTGATGTGGAGACAAAGATTTGATACTGTCACTCACAGCATCCTTCTGGACGAAATATTCAGCATGCAGCTGAATAACCATGTTACATGATGGATGAGCAACTAGCTCACAGCTCGGGTACAAGGAGTTATAGTGAATGGGGTAACATCAGGCTGCATCCAGTCACTAGTGGGATTCCCCGGGGCTCCATTCTTGTTTCAGTTCTCGTCAACATCTTCATTAACAGTTTGGATGCTGGACTAAGTCAGTTTGCTAACAACACTAAACTGGGAGGAGCTCTCAACTGTCTCAAGGGCAGGGATGCCCTGCAGAGAGACCTTGATAAATTAGAGAGATGGGTAATCACCAACCCTGCGAAGTTTACCAAGGGCAAGTGCTGGATTCTGCACCTTGGATGGGGAAACCCTGGGTGGACTACAGACTAAGGAAAGAGAGTCTGGAAAGCTATGCTGCAGAAAGGGACCTGGGAGTCCTGGTTGATGGCAAGTTAAATATGAGTCAGCAGTGCCCTGGCATTCAGGAGGGCCAGCTGTGTCCTGAGGGGCATCAGGTAAAATCCTGCCAGCTGGTTGAGGGAGGTGATTATCGCTTGGAAGCAGAACTATGAAAACAGAGAAAAGAATAAAAGAAAAATAACTTTTTTGGGGTAAAAAGTGATTAAAAGAGCCCTCCTTGGGTTATTTCTGTCTTTACTTAGAAATTCACTTTGTCTTTTGGAAAAGACCTGGGTCTTTAAGGTTGGAATTGCTGGTAAACGTAGATATGAATTTTCTTCAAGTGTTAAATTGGTAGATGTGTTCTGGTTGCTGACAAACTCCTGTAAGAATAATACATATTTCATTTGGCAAGGGAGGAAATCTAGAAAGAAAGGAGAAGTATATAAAATTCCAAGAACTAAAAGGTTTATAGCACTGTGGTATGTCTTCTCCAGATTGCAATATGGCTTGCTCGTGTTTTGTAAAATGTGAGAGATCTGAAGGGTCTAGTAAAAGTAAATTTTTGTGTAATTTTAAAATTATATACAGCTCAAAGATCATCTGTTGAGCACAAAAATATAAATCCCAATGAAAGAAACTGGAGCAGGGAGAAAATCCAAAAGAGCCATGAGACAGCTTCAAATACATAAATAAATAAATTAAAAAAAAAAAAAAAAGGAAACGAGACCCAAAAATCAGGCCTAGATTTTTGTGTGAATAAGCACAGAAGAAAGGATTATAGCAGAGGGTTTATTTTGGTTTTATTGCAGGTTTGTGGTTTTTTTTCTGTTTGAGAGGCAGAAATCTTAGTTTTTGCATAAATGCGCATTTTAATTTAAAAGTACTATTTTAGTTTTAGCTATCTGCAAACATATCGCCTAAATGTGTTTTTTATTTCTTAGGAAAGAAGACTTAATGTGATCATTCCTTCTCCATTCTCCCTTCAATATTTAATCTATTATTGCAAATACATGTATGCTTAGCCCTTAGACACCACAGAATTCCTCAGCTGCCTCCATAGGAATTGAAAATTTGTACCTTCCTAGATGTCTAGTCATCATACCATGAGACAAAGCCATGCACAGTATGAATTTTTAGTTCTGCTGGTTACTGAATTTCTTACATAGCATCTCCAAAAGCTTATGACAGACTGGTCCCAGAGGTAGGTTACCCAGCCTGTTGCAGCTATAATTCTGTGCTCTCAAAAGTACGTAATTAAAAGAATATTGGTCTGACTTGTGAATTCTTGTAGGCAGAGATTTTTCCAGAAACCAGAACAGTTGACCTTTCTTGGAAACAGGCTTAGTTCAGAAATAATAAATAAAAAATACAGAGAGATTGACTAGATCTGATAATTCTAACTTGTGTTGAATAGCTTGCTGTCTTTTTTCCTTCCTGATTATGACCAGACTAACCTTTGGGGGAAAGGGTCTGAACGTCCAGGGAACTCACATAAAGAATACTGAGCTCTCATAAAACATACTGAAAAGGTCAGTATTACACAGAATTGTGTAATTCAAAAGATGCAGTTCATAGAATGGCATTCAGGTTAGCTCATTGTAAGAAGAGCTATTTTCCATCAGTTATAGAGAAAATAGTCCTCCCTCGGGTATTTTTCATTTTTTTTCTCTTCCCTTATTTTTGCTCTTCACGTACGTGTTAGTTTGGCATGCAGTTTTACAGTCATGTACCCCATGGGGCAGCCTCATGCTTGAGCAGTGGTACAGTTTTATTTTTATTGGGTATGCACCTTGTCCTATTATTATGAGCTAGAATGAGATATTCAGTTACAAGATCACAGCCACCTATATAATAGCTAGTATATACCTGAAGCAGGATTCTTCTTACACCAGCTAAAATAAATGTTTGTGACTTACCATATTGTTCATTAGGACATCTCTGCAGAACAGAAGTTTTTCTGAACTTTCTACTTTTTATAGCTCTATAGCTGGTATTATGTTTTCTTTTCTTCAGGCCTCCCGACAAGGAATGATTATAAAAGGGACAAGCCAAGTTTGAACCATTGGGCCAGTCATGAAGCAGAGGATGGTGTTTGGGTGTGTTTCCAGGAACACTGACATATGAAATTCAAAAGGTTTGGGAGTTCATTTGAGCTTCTATATCCCAATCTCTTTGATCAGAAAATCTGACTCAAAACTCTCAGAATAAAATATTTTCTCTTGAGACTTCCACTGATCTCCAGGGGCTATGAAAGTAGTTATACTTTCTGTGTTTTGATGATTTAGAAGCTTTGAAAAAGGCAGAAATATGTTGTGGGGTTGGGAAAAGCACAGGGTAGTAGTAATACTCTAATACTGTTCCCTTCATTGAACTCAAAGATATTCTGCAGTTAAATTTCAGGAAAAATTCTGGGTTTTTTTTAGCAAATAATTTTATTCTACCTCTTTTGGGCTTAGCAAATCAGAACTGACATGGAAAATAATGAAATCTATTGATTCTAAGGTGTCTAGTGTATTAAAAAGCAGTAAATGAAGAATATTTCCTTTTATCTATGATATTACTGAGCATCCCTCTTGTCATGGGTGTTATTAAAGTTTCTAGCCTTGGTTTAACCAAGCCCACAGTTATTAAATATAGAGATGACAACTTTTCCCTGAGACTAGGTGTTAGGAATGATGTGGCTGAAGGGCAGGGCAGGAACCAAAGACTGACTGGCTTTTGGAGAACATATCTTCAAAGGAGAAAGACATTATTGCTGGGCATCCTGTGGCAAGAGAACTTTTTTTATTTTCCCCTCCCTCCAACAGCCTATGTTCATACAGAGGGAAACTTTCAGTGTGATTGTAAACGTTTTAAGGCTTCAGAAGCCTTTCACAGTTCCTCTAAGGTCAGCCATTTTTACATGTTCATTAGTTTCCTCTTAAATCTTGCTTTTCTCAATGGAACAATGTTATTTCTAGGCAGACTTAAAAAAAAAATAAAACGACAAACACACACCCTCAACTCAAAGGATCAGTGATCTTTGCTTCTCAGGTGGGGAATAAAAGAGCAGGGAAAGAAAGAGCTTGTTTTTCAATAGTCAGCTTTCTTGTTTGTCTTCTTTACTCATTACACTTAATGTGTGCACATCTAAATCAAACAATTGAAATCCTCTATTTACAGTAGTATCAGCTTCCAAACTTCTTGTAATTGGTTTCTATTTTATGTTTCTTACTCTTTTGAGAGCCTTGCTAACTACTTTAGGTGTTCTTGGTGTTAGTAATGAGATAATTTATACTTTAATTAAACAGAGCTGCTACAAAATATTACAAAGGAAGCTGGGAGCATTTATCCCTTGACTTTTGTCTCCTTGAATTTCTGTGCGGCACTCTGAAAAGCAGCTTTAACTGTCCAGATTTTACAGTGTGTCCAAGCAATTCTATCCCTTTCATCAGATTATAATGTTGTTTTTAACACTTTTTTATTTAATGACTCTTACTATTTGTCTGAAACATGTAACTAGGTATACATCAGAAACAGTGCATCATCTGTTTTTCAAGTACAATCTTACAAATCAACTTCACAGGGCAGGTTTCTTGGGTTTTAATTTTTTATTTTCCCTTGTCAATGTTGTATGCAGTAATGGTGGTAAAAACCTAATTCTTCTCCCCCTGTACCTGTCAGGTAAAATAAAGTTAACTCTTGCAAGAAGGTTTTTTATTACTGTCTAACCATCACATCATCTCTACATGTACAAGATCTTAATTTTAGACATGCACCACTTCTGAGATTGCTTAATTCAAAGTAAAATAAAAACTCTGCATGTTTTCTGACCTTTCAGGAAGAAAAAAAACAATTTATGCAGTCATGTGTTCACACTTTAGAAAAGAATTAAAATAGAAAACACAAGAGACTGGAAAACCCATAAAAAACTAAAACATTTTTTTTTCTGTGAGTATGAAACAAGGAAATGGGGAATAGCAATAATTTTAAGAGACTGAATATTTTAATTTTGAAACTAAGATGCATGCTGCTAGATTCCCCCCTGAATTGTTCCATTTTTACTATATTGCTAATTTTTATATCCAGTCACATTGTTGTCTGATTTGATGTATGGTGTTAAAGAACTTCTACTCTGCACAAATATTTTGAGTTAAAGCTTAAAATTCTCCAACTATGCACTTTATTAGTATTTCAGACTATTTCTGCATTATTTACTATGCATATTGTTCTGCATTCTTGGATGACACTGTCAAGTTTTAGGTTTACCCTTGTAAATATTTTTGTGATTAAAGCTACAATTATCTAAACATTTTTTTCTGATCTGAGCAGTTAGATATCTGGATTCCTGTCTTAAATACCCTACATTTGTTTTTAAATTTCTTTTAAGTTGTAAAATATTTTAAAATGGGACATTGAATTAGACAGTGCAGGTTTTTTGGCTTATTTTAGAATCTGTTCAATTCTAAATTAATGGGCATATATCTCATGATAATGGTGTCCAGTGAGAACTTGTTTCTCTCTCTCCACCCTAAAAATATGTCTTGTATAAATAATGATTTTTCCTCTTTACTTGCTCTGTAAAAATAGCAATTTTTATTGCTGTAGGATGCTACAATGGGGATCAGCAGAGAGTAGGTGAAATGAGAACACAGCAAAAACTTCATGAACTTTATACACTGTGTATATATTGACTTAGTTCTCAGTATGGTTTTGCCAAAACAAGGGCCCAGATACAGTATTTAAGTCTTTATCCTCTTAATTTTAAAGCAGAATATCATAAAACGGTCTTTGTCATGCATGTTTGCTTTCAACTCAATTTATTGAACCTCTTATTGTGTTCTGAGTTAAAGCTTGTTGAAGCTTCAGCAATCATGTTAATCTCCTTTAGCAGGCATAAATGAAGACACCAAAGAGCTGTTTTAGCAAAGCCAGCTGAGAGAGATTTTCAACAGCAGTGCTGAATCCTTCATCAGGATAATATAATGCGACATTCAAAAGATGACTTGAAAGGTGTGATAATTAATAATGGATTCTTTTACATTCCTGGATGCTGCATCTTAATTAACAGAGCACTTGTTCTTGTCTCTGACTTAAAAAAAAGCAGAGTGCGCACAATCTAACTGTTAGACTTCTGCACTTAAAAAGAAGACAGAATTCTTTGGTTAGATGCTAGACATACTTAAACCAGATCACTGACATGCATTTATTTGTCCACAGTAGCAGGAAGTGTTTCTTAATGTTTAGGTTTAAAGGGAGATGGATTGTTTCTACAGGATGAAGTTGGGGCCATGCTCTCAGTGGAAGAAATCTGTTCTTTCTGTCTTGGAATACAGAGCCCTGGAGCAACCTGACAGAATGACTGTGTCATCAATTGATGGTAGTCAGGCAAAGGAAGAGGGGAAGCAAAATACACAATACTCAATCACTTTGCAGTTCTCTGCTTTTATTCAGCTACTGTGCAAAGGCAACTTCCATTATTTACCCACCTTCTCCTTCTACCCAGTCCTGCTGTTAGACCATCACATGTTTGTGACATTCATCTGTTCCAACAGAAATGCTGGTATAAGATATTTAGGATCATTACACATTCAGCACAAGATTCAGTAAGTAAAGAAGCTGGGCTGCAAGTCTTCAGATGCAAATCCATCACAGCTAATATCAGAGTATGCCAGGAATAATTCCAGAGATTGAGTTGGAAGTAGATTTGTCTGAAACATTTAGAACTCTCCTGAAGACTGGAAACCTACACGAAGAAGGTATTCTCTGAGGGACTGATGTGGCCCTGTACTTTTTCAGTTTTTTGTAACAGCACTTACTATGCTATTTTAATGGTGCTATTATCTCTTGAGTCAGTGGCATGTCCTTTGTATTGCTATAGCAAAAACAGGGTAAAATACTGGGGTTTGCAGTTGTTTATCACCATCACTGCTTCACACTGCTGTTTCCTGAATAAAGTAGACAAAGAAAATTATCTCTTTTTCTCCTCAAATTACTCCTTTTTCTTATTTTTATACACCAATTCAAAATGTTATTTTCAGTTCTCAACCTAAATCTGTTGGCTCTATGATTTCACAGTATCTTCTGAAAGCTCAGTCTTTCTCCCTCACTAAGAGTGCCTGTACCACACAGTCCTCACCGAGTTGGCAGCATAGGGCAAGCGCTCAGTGTGTGACCAGTTCCTTGAGCACAGACGAAGGGTAGGTGGAGGAGAGGATTTCTGCAAGACTGGAGAAGTTGAGTAGCCTGGCAGGGATTCTCGAAATGTTTGTGATGAAAGGGTTGATTTAACAGACTAAAACTCTTATTAACCCTGCCCGGATATCACCTCAGTTTATCAAACCCTTTAAGCAGGGAAGATTAGCCAGTCTCCTGTTTGCCAACCATTGCAGTAGCTTGGCTTTCTCCCTTCCCCAGAAACAGAGGAGACAGGTACAGGGGCAGCATGGAGGCTGATGAGGTTACTCCTCTATGAGAGAATGTAGAATGAATTCACTATACAGCCTGTGACATGGCTTCAATAACTACAGGAATACATGTTGCACAGCCATCACTGCCCATAAGCACTTTTTCCCTCCTCAGAAAATGCTGGTGACAAAAGCCCAAAATTATATGGTCAGGTTTGAAAAATAAGTTGATGTGTACAAGGATGTTGTTTACCTGATTTATTTGACATAAATGCAGATATGCCTTTGAAAACTTATGTGCGCTAAAACAGCTGCTCTCTCTTTTTGAGAAGAAGCTTGAATGGTTTTATGTCGTCAAGGTTACCTTCACAAAGTTTATATTTTTTGTGTGTTTGTTTTGAGAAGAAAAACTCCTTTTTATTGCTTAAAGGTCATCTGTGGACAGAGTTCTCTAAAAAGTAATCCCCAGCTTCTCCTTCCAATGGGTACCTAATAGCAGGAGTGTTAAATGCCTAAAATATCATTGAGTTTCCTGTAATCAGGTAGACTTGAAAATCTTCTGAGGAAAATATTCCATCTACTGATAATATGATTTATTTAATGCCAGATATTTTAATTCTTACTAATTTGCAGTAGTATTTAACTTAATTTTTTTCATTAAAAATTGGTTCAAACCAGATTGTGAGCTACAGACAGCTGTCTAACTTGCTTTGCTATGCAAAAGTGTTTTCTATTCTCCTTACTGAAGACATGTAAATTATAACCATTTTTATCTGTTTTTCTTTGTAGATAGAAGACGTAACAAGTATAAGACTAGTTTGTAGTGGACATGGTTTACTGCTTGCTTGAAAATTTTCTCTTGCTTATTAGAAGAAAAGAGGGAAAGCACAACAATTTTTCTCTGTGTGTTTTACTAAATATTTACTATTATAGAAGCATTTTTAAAAAACAGAGAAAATTTTCCACAGTAGATGTGAATTTATACATTTCAAGGACATCATTCCTCACAGTGCTTACTCCATCAACAGTTGCTGGGTATTAATGGAATTCTCTCCAGGGAAAAGTCTGTTATCTCTTTGATGTGAACATATCTTTTATAAACGATGATTGCTAATATAATTGAGGGAGACCAGAGAGGCTGTTAATTATTCTGTTTGTGTGTGTGCTTTAATGAAGTTGTTGGCAAAGTACATCTGTGAACTTTCTTTTACAAAATAAAGCTTGAAATAAATCTGAAATTAGATTTTAAGGGGAAAAAACCCTGGCATTTGCTTGGACATGGATTGTAATGTTTGTGAGCATTGGCACGTTTGTTAGTTTAGCAACAATATTACCTAATGTCATTCATGCAAGATAATTTTTATTTAAATAAGAACCGTTACTTATGTTGGTAGCTTCTTTTCCTGATAAGTAATGTCATCTCCCCCGTCAGACTTTTTAGCTGTGGGTATTATTTCGATTGTTGTGCCTTTCCTCAAGGCAATGCCAGCAACCAAACAGATCTGACTCAAATAGGGTTCAGTAGCAAATGCTATTGATCCAAATCCTAAATTCTGAGGCAACCCTGCTGCCTGTAGATGCCTTTAGGAGGCGATACTTGCACATCCTGACTGGTGAGTCTGAATTGAAAACCTTGTTGCAAAAAAGGGAATAAGACACTGGCTTTGGAGAAGAAGGCAGAAATCTGCCTATGGGAGATATTTCTTCATAGAAATACATTTTTTTAAAAAGGCTGGAGTTTGGAGCTTTTGTGCTTCTGTTCCCTCAAGTGCACATGAATGGGCAGAGATGAGTAGTGCCACATAATTCCTCCATTCTCATCATTGCATTCTTCCCATGAGATACTGTCAGTCAGTGGGAAAGTCACGCTATCTTTGCCTAACCATGTGTTTAAACTACAATTGCTGTTGATTATTTTCTTACTTTTTTTAAAGACAATGGTTCACCAGTGCTATTCTAGCTTTTCTACTATATCATATGGCTTTCAGACTCTCATTCTTTTACAGCTATGGGATCAAAAACTAGATAGACTATAAGTCTACTGTCTCTTGCCCTCTCCTACCTCCAGTTTCTGTCTGCTTTTAGAAGTTTCAGGAGAAAGGGTTTTTTGTACTGCTTCCTAAAGAATTATCTCTGCATTGCTCTTCTGCAAAAGTTTTCAAACTAATGCTTATAGGTCAGATAATCATAGTGTCTTCCAAGGCTCATTTTTCATGCACCCAGAATGTCATCTTGTATATTTTTGCTGTAAAGGCTTTTGGGAATTTTGAGTACGTGAAAGTACTGTTGTCTCCAAACAACTCTTAAAGATCAAATGTCTTGAGGCTATGCAGGTTTTTACCAAAGGCAAATGTAAAGGACAGGGTGTGGCTAGTGAGAAAGAGGAGTGCATGAGCATGGGTTAACACTTACAGCTTCTAAACAGGATTGGATTCCCCACAGGAAAAAAACTATTGGCTTACTGGTACTTAAATAGACATAAATATGCACAGCCTCTGCAAACTTCTTGTACACCTTGTAATACTTAAGTGTAAGTTTAAGCTTCAGCTAACAAGGCTTGTTTTTTCCCTTATGATCAGTTTTTATAAAACAGCAACAACCACAACAACAAAAAAAAAAATTTGAAGGACACACTGAGAAAGGAACAGCTGGTTTCAACCGAGACCTGGTTGCACTCTCCCTTAAATTTTCAAGATGCTCTGCTTTTTCATGTGTTCTTACTGCTATTTCAGAATTAATGCCACATTTCACTTCTCCTCCTGTAGTTATAGCTGGTATTAGACCTCAGCAGACACAATCCCTTTCTGCCATTTTTGTTTGGTTGGTTTGGTTTTTTGTTTGTTTTGTTGGTGTTTTTGTTTGTTTTTTTCTTGTTGTTTGTTTTGTGGGTTTTTGTTTTGTTTCTTTGGGTTTGTGTTTGTTTTTTGTTTGTTTCATTTTTTTTCTGTAAGGAATTCCTTCTCTATGTATCTAGCAGCAGGAAAATAACTATTCAACTTTGGGGATGGTGCTAAGTTTTATGTAGCTATACAGTTTTGTTGGTCAGGACATCCCCGATTGAAGTACCTCATTGAAAAAATTCAACCAGGGATTACATCAGCTCTTCCTTTCACGCAACTGTGGTAGCTATTAGACCTTGGAGTTTAAAATCACAGTTCACCACTAAGTCAATTGCAAGGTTACAGGTTAGTAAGCTGATGAGCAGTATGTAAATGTAATGGAGGCTGTTCTATTACATAATGAAGAACCTGGGTTACAGTAATATCAACAATGTTCAGGAATTTGGGGAGTTGAGTCATAGGATTACATATGAAAAAGTAGTGGGCAGAGTGTTCAGAAAAAAAATGAGGTCTTACTGAGTAGCATGGCAGAATTCTCTTTGATTTCTTCAGAAGGAGCCTTGAGACCTCACTGGTGGTTTCAGTTTTGCTCATTGACCATGTTAAAACAAACAGATCCCACTTCTGCTTCTAGCTTAGGTCTTGATCTTGTTAATACTTAAAAATTTAACTTGTAAATTTAGTGTTAGGGTGTTTGTTTCAGGCTGTAGAATTGCATTATGCTTAATTAATACAACACTTCTGGTTCCTTTCAACATTGTAAAATTCAAAATAATTTTCTCCCACTGAGAGTCATTTTCTTCCTATACTCTCCCTCACTTATAAACTTTCAGACAGAGAAATTCAATGTTTTTCTCAAAAAACAATTGTAAATCCCAGAATTTTTACATTTTAATACATACTCTGCAGACACACCAAATTTAGCAGTAATCTCATAAATTTTTGCGTGGCATATCTGCATTTAACCTAGGAAATGTATTCACTGGATAAAACAACAAGCAAGAAGTCTGCATCAACTGTTGTAAACCAATACATTAGCAAATTATCTCTCAAAAGTCTCCTTCAATGGCAAGAATTCTGTGTTTATTTATAGGTTGTACGACAGGGGAAAAACGGGGAAAAACATTTATTGCATCTGCTTGATATCATGCACTTTTTATATTACAGTGTAGCATTTTGTTCCCAATATTGCTGCACTGAAATAAATTTTAAACAAAACAATGTATGTTAATCTTCTGCTTTAAATTTGACTCTTGAGAAACAAAGAAAAAGGTATGAAATGTATGAAATCCTGCAAAATTAGATTCTGGTTTTTTGCATGTTTCTTGTGAAAATTTAATTTACATATGCAGCAAACATGGTTTCATATGCAATGTAAAGGCAGAATTGTTTTTAGAGGCCACAGCCAAAAGTATTAATTTATTTACTGTTAATTTATTTAGTGGTGTTACGGTATGTAAAAGGATATACATCTCTACATAGCTATATAGTATATATTGTACTGAGCAGACAGTCTACCATTTAGCACTGGCAGGGCTTCTGCTGTGACCAGGACAACCTGTGCAACCTCTGTGAACCCAGGCAAGAAGGAATCCTTTGCAAAGATGTTGCTGTGGGCACCACTGTTGCACCATGCAAAGCCTGTCCTGTGAACCTCAGATTTCTAGTGCTGGTCCTGTAGGGAGGCTGGCCTTTGCAGAAGGGATTTGCCATTGGGCTGCTATTGCTTTCCTTTTCCACAGAGCTGTTGCTTCTTCTACCTTGTCCTTTGTGTTCATGCCCAATTTCCTGTACAGTCTCCTAATTCACCTACAACCAGAGCTTCATCTCTGGTTATAACCTCTAGTTACACTCTACCTTCTCTACCAAGCCCTTAAACAGCTCTTTATTTAGCAAAATATTTAACTTGTTGTTCAAGTATTGATATTCCTATCCTGCTGATTTTGGCA
Source organism: Pyrocephalus nanus (assembly GCA_038380795.1). NCBI lineage: Eukaryota > Metazoa > Chordata > Aves > Passeriformes > Tyrannidae > Pyrocephalus > Pyrocephalus nanus. The sequence continues at coordinate 51,019,388 of CM076260.1, forward strand.
GTTCAAACCTAGTACTTAAGGCACTGAGTAAAACTGATGGAAAAAGAAATGTTTACCACACAGATCTTGGGAAAAACTGAGATACTTCACCCACCTGATAGGTAAAGGAAATTAAGAAAGGTTCAGCCTTAGCCAGGGGCCCCTTCCCCACCGGCGCTACTCTGTTCCTGCAACAACTACATGCTCTCTAAGGCTGGGAGGTCTGGAACCACAGCCTGACTTTCTGGTTTTTTGCATCATCTTTAGAGAATTACTATTCAAATCCTCCTGTGGGCTCCTTGGGTACTTCCTGTGGTAGGAGCAGCAGCAACATTCCCACAAGTTTCATTATGAGCCAGGGCTGTTCCTCAGAGGACAGAAGCTAACTCACAGAGAGAGAAGGGGCTCAACAGAAGTGCTATGAATTTTCTCTGTCTTGACAATGAGAAGCACTTAGCAGAAGCTCTTTCACAGGGATGCGAAAAGTTTCTAAGCTCTTCTGCTCTGCCTTGTATTAATCTACTGGGCTTTGACATTTCTTAAAATTTGTTTCAAGATGAGAAGGGATTATTGTATCATTCAAACTAATCTCTGCATTACAAATCCTTAAACTTCTTCGTATTGAGCCTGCTAGCTGAAGTATATGGCAGACATTACTAAAGCACATTTATCAGAAAATGTCTCAATTTATGTGCACATACAGAAAGACACAGAATTCACCCCTCTCCTGAAACCTTCTCATGGAAGCCTCTCTTGCAGCCTCCCTTGCTACCTAAATCTTGACAGGCAAACCCAATACAACCAACACTGCAGACGGCAGTATAGTTGCTTCCCTACTCCTATTTGCTGTCTTTTTCTCTGGTTACAAATCCCAAAATTTCTCGAGCCCCCTGACCATAGCAGTGGACTGGGGCTTCTGTCATGATGCATGATTTAAATCTTAGTGCAACACCCTTCACTCCACAGCAGTGCTTTGATTATACAGCTGTGGTATTATTTTTCAAGGATTGCCTCTAGTTTGTCAGCAATAAAATGCTGGTTTAACATACTGGAACTTTTTGAAACAAATGTTGTGTATAAATACAACATTTTGAAGCTACTGCTGGTTCTGGCTGGGGTTGTGCTATGTAATTTAGCTGCATTAGCAGGTGCCAAGCATTAATTACAGAAGCCTAATGAGAGACAGAGTGTATAGGTCTGAGCTCTCACCTGACCTGTGAAGAACCATGATACCACATTTTATATTGTGACAGACCTTTAATCATAATTATTTCCTGTTTCACCACTCTTTATGCTTCACAAATTTTTAGGAGTTTTATGGTTCTCTACAGATACCTCATTAAAATATGAAATGTTAATGGACTTATTAGCATCTCCTGTGGGCACCACTCTCCAATTGGTGATTCCCTGTGGAAAGTTGCTTTTCAGAGGGAGGATCCAAATTTGAGATATAAATGTTTAAAGATCTTAAATATATAACTATATAATTGTCGTTTTATGAATAGTAAGTGAGGACCCAAAAGGCTTACAGTCTTAATATATCTTAGGAAGAGTTGTTGACCAGAAGAATTTTCCACAGAAACATAAAGCATATTGTTTCACTAAAGACCCCTAACTGTCAAATTTTTCAAGGTTTTACTTTTTTTCTTAAAAAAAAAAAAAAAAAAAAAAAAGGAAAAACCTGTCAGAAAAAAAAATCAACAGCGACAACACAAAAAAACCCCACCATCCTCCACTTTAAAATTAAACATGGACAAAAGAAGACATTCAAAATAAAAAAAAAATTAAAACAAAGTATTGTTTTGGGCCAATTACATTTTGTTTCAGTGAAATAATGTAACCTCCAAGGGGAGGTTTATTTTAGTCCCTGCTGTAATTCTTCTTTGAGTGTGAACCAACCAAAAATTCATCAAACTCTATTCTCCCCATGCTAGCATTGCAGTTTGGATGCTGGCCTGCATTAAAAATTACCCATTTGTACCTGAAAAAGTCTAGTACTTTAAACTAATTAGGGAGGTGTCATTTGCTATTCCTTTCACTCTTGGTTTTTACTTCAGATATCAATAAGAAAGTCTTTATATAACCTTTGCCACTAATATCCTCCTAACTAATGCTTCATCTGTTAGTCAGCTGCAGGGAAGAATGATACTAATCTTCTTCTGTTATTTCTTTTTCTGTCAAAATCAAATTTTATTGCCCTTTTCACTATGCTTTTATTGCTCAGCTCTGCTCTATAACTGGACTATATTTTGCAGCTTCTGATGCCTCAGGAAGCCACATGCAGATTATGTTGAAAGTATAAAAAGGAAACAGTGATTTGTCAAAATATAGTTCCCAGCTTTGAGTTAGCTGGATTTCCCCAAGTCATGAAGCATGAAGAAGGAGTAGTATGCATCTTAAATTCTGAGCTAGTTTGGAAGGAAAAGCTCTGGGTAAAATCACTGCCCTGGTATCTTCCTTGCCTTTTCCAGTACAATTAAGTTGTTCTGCACTCATTCTGTAGACTTTTGTAATTATCAAGAGCAATTGAATATTTTTACTTTAGTGCATCTGGTAATTGTAAATACCTACTTTTCACAAAATTCATTTTCAGGTCAAGGATACCCTGAAAAATTGTTCTACCTGTCTGACCTTCAGCTTTCCTATGTACAGGCAATATAAATTAGCTGAACATCCATATCACAAATATAGAAGTGAATCATCCACATAACCATCCTTCTCTGTATTTTTGCAAGGTAAACTTGTAGGCTGATTTGCTGTCAGGAAAGTTACTTTGTGAGCTAAATTCTGAAGGGCTGGTTTCAAGTTGTTGGTACTCTGTAGGCTCCTACTTTTGGTATATATTTTCTACTTAGTAATAAAGTATGCTTCCCCAGCTTAGGCACTGTTTGCAAAGCACTTTTTCTTGGTTTTGTGTTTCCACACAAATAAATGTTGGGATCTGTGTAAAAGAATGGGAGGTTACATAAATGCCCTACTCTTTTTTTCTTGCAGTGCAAACTTGCCACAGAATTTTTTATATCAATTATCTCATGTAAAATATAGGGAACTAATATAGCTATTACTATAATAACTATAATAATAAGTTGAAAGAAAGGAAATTCATTCTGCATTGAGTGCAGAGACAAACTATAAGTGTTAAGGGAAAATAAATAACTATTTGTTGGACTGAAATGGTAAAGAGGCTTTCTTGGAGTGGGGAGGAGATTAAATGTGCTTTTAATTTATTTGTCAAATTATTCAACATTTTAAAATAAATAGTGGATGAAATATTTTAGATAAATATGTAAAAGATAAGTTTGTTTTATGAAATTATTGTCTCATAATCTCCTGTTTGTAATGCATCTGGGCAAAAAGTCTACTTATCCCCACACCCTGTAGCCATTTACAAGAACATATTTCCTTTGGAGTAATTTTCTTTGCAGTGTCAAAGCCAGAATTGCATATTCCCCCAGTATGAATTTAAGAAACATATGATTAACATGATCCAGTGGCAGTAAATAATTTTGCTTCCTAACTTGTAATAGAAATATGTCATTCATGATAACCATGAAAACCAGTTTTATCTTTTCACTCAACAGAGAAATCTAGTGTTTTGTAGAATACTGAGCTTTACCGGGTCTGTTAAATGGAGTTTATGTGGAACTACAGGTGTCATGACACAGAAGGCATGTGAGGGACAGAGATGTACTGGTCCACATTTATCCTGAGTGTGTCCTAGTAGAGTAGGAAATGCTAGTTTATGCTTGTCTGGGGTAGAGTTAAAATCCTTCATAGTAGTTTGCAGTGTTTTATGTTCTGGATTTGTGCTGGAAATAGTGTTGATAATTCAGGGATATTTTTATTACTGATAAGCAGTGCTTACACAAAGTCAAAGTCTTTTATTCCTCTTGCTATCCCCACCCTACCAGCGAGGAGGCTGGGGGTGCACAAGGAGTTGGTAGGGGGCACAGGCAGGAGAGCTGACCCCGGCTAAACACAGGGATATTCCCATACCATCTGGCATCATGCTCAGTATATAAAGCTGGGAGCAGAATAAACAGCGGCTAACCTCCCACATCCCTCTCCTAGCCACAACAGGTGCTTTGTCTCATCTACCTTGCACAGAAGAAGGATGTGTTCTGCTGAAACTATGCAGTTGCACCCAGTTTTCCTCAGAGTGAGGGTGCGGAGGACGACAGATTGAATCACTTGTGACTGAAGTTAGTTGCCTGGCTTAAACTGCTGTTGGAAATTACACAAATATGTTCACATTGCAATTAAGACCTAATATAAAATACATGATCACAATCTGAGGATGACAGTCCTTTCTATGGGTCTCCTGCCTATGTCTGTTTCTTGAAAAAAAACGTAGCAAAACTTCAGTTGTTTATGTGGAAACCTAGAATTTGGAAGCTTATCTGTAATCATTAAAATAATGTGAGAAAGATGAAAAAAATACTTATCCTGCTGCAGTACACTTTGGAGAGAGTCTGAAGTAGTTTACTGCAGATGAGAGGCTTGACAATGAACAAAATATTTTTGTGGTTCAGACAGAGGCCTTTTGAGACTCGCCTTCAAAGACCACAAAACCAGAAGTTATTGCAGAGTTTTTACTGCAGTTTCTTTGAAGACCCATCAGCTATTAAAATCCCAGTCTTCTTCTGGATGAAGGTATAAATAAAATCATTTGATAAACAACCCTCTTGAGCAGTGCAGTCTTTTTGTTACTGAGGTTAAGCACTTCCTCTAAAAACATGCATCTTCCTAAGACGGTGCAGCAGAAAACTGCATATGTTTTGAAAAAAACTATCCTTTGTCTTGAGGTCTTTCCTAGCACCTAGATCATTCTTTCTCTTAAAATATTAATAATTAATAAAATACAATAATATTGTACAATACAATACAATACAATAATTAATAAAATACAAAATAATTAATAAAATTACAATCTAGAAGGCTTCACTGAACTAGGAATGACCCATACTAAGCCTGAGAAACAGTTCCTTTCCTGTAAAACTCAGTCTAAATGGAGAAAATGGAAACAGAAGAACAGTATCAACTATATTTCTAAGGTAGGAAATAAAGTGAGTTGCCTGAAGCCAAACTAACTTTTTTTTCATATTTTGAACCATAGTACTATTTGATTTTTCTTCCTTTTCTTTTCTGCACTAAACCAGGCAGGTGAAAAACCAAATGGTATTCATTGACAACATCCTAATGTTCAAGTCCAAATTTTGGTCAAAGGCTTTTTAAATTATTATTCTTAATAAAGAATTTATTCTTTGACATTTAAGTTTTCAAAAATTATCCAAGATAATATAAGCAGAGTCTACTGTTGATGTCTGTCATTCTTCTTCCTTATTCATCTTGTTATCTAGTAGAATCTATAGCTGAGATTTATGTTTGATGCCTGCAAAGTTGGACAGCTAAAAACAGGATGCCAGAAATCCCAAAATGTTGGAAGTAGTTGGAGGAGGGGTGGATGTCAGCTAATGTATCCAATAAGAAGCAATCTAGATGAGCCTGTCTTAGGACTTGCCCTTTCTAACTCTTATATACGCAGATGTTGAGCACAGTAACTGGGATTCACAACTTTGCCTGTTTAAGTCTGTCTTTGGAGAAGGCTACATCTTCTTGCTAAGAATGGATTCAAGTCTTTAAGCTGGAAGGTAATTTTCATTTTCCTTGGCTCAATGAAAAGAAAAAAATTGTAACTTGGGCCTAGTGAAGTTGTTTTAATAGGTAGGACTGAGTTCATCCTACTCCAAAAAACTTTCTTCCTCGCCTTTAGTATACTCCATAGGAAAGGTGGTACCTCACAAGACACTCTTGTCCTTGGATCACTTGTTTCTTGGTGATTGCTTTTATCTGAGCTCTGGGGAAAGGTGGAGCAGAGCTGGTATTTGAACAGGCACAGCAACAACATCTGAGTCGGCACAGAGAACTGGTGGAACTGAACATCTCTGTTCAGGATGCAAGTCTTCCTATTTAAGCACTTTCTGTTTACGCAATATATAACTGAGGAGTTTGCTTTGTCTCTGTCAATTATGCAAATTTAAGGATTGAATATTTCATCTGTTTATTACCAAGCCTTGAAAAATAGAGATTTCACATAAGAGGTTTCTGAACACAGAAGAAAACTGTGAGCTTCCTAAGAGAAATTGTACTAATTCCTGTGAAATATCTGTGGTCTATCAGACTTCCCAACTCTAAGGATTTCTAATTGCCAAGGAGATGAGGCAAAGTGCTGCTGACAAGCCATCTGGACAACCTGCATAATGTAACAGATTTTAAAAAGCACAGTGAAGAAGATCCTTTCCCTTTTCCTGTGGCAACTTATTGTGGGATTTCTACGGCTTGGTTGCTCTTGGCTGCATGATTACTTGTCCTCAGTCTGGATGTGACTTGGAGGGTGGAAGGAAAGCGACAGAATACTTAGAATTCCATGTTTCATTACTGATATCAGTGGTGTCTCACCTCAGTCAAGCAACTTCAGTTTTCTATTCCAGTGCCCCATCTACAAAATAGATACAGGGAAAGCCTGTTTAAGGTGTTGGGATTTAATGTTTACAAAGATACATCAATGTATAGTTGCCATTCACTTAGTCTTTGGATTACATTAATTTCCTCCTCCTCTTACTACAAAAAAAAGCCCAAGGAAGGCCCTGTTAAGCTTTCTTTCAAAAGATGAATACCTCCATTTTATGTCAGCAGTAGTCATTAATTTTAAATATATTTTGATTTTGTTCTTGTTTCTTTAATGAAAACTGGCTCTAAAACAAAGCACATATTTGCCATTTGCACAGCAGCAAATGCTGAACATCTTTCTAAGATGAGAAAGATGATGAGCTCATTCTGGTACTAAAATAAAAAGAAATCAGCCCCTGACCCACAGAGTTATGCTTTTTATTTTCCCCTGTCCACTCTTACACTCTTCACCTCTGTCCAGCATACATGCAGCAGGATGCTGGTATTCAGGCCCCATTAGGTTATTGACATCTCCTGTTCCTTGGGAACCACCAGGGATCAGAGTAGTTGAGCTCAACAGTTGGGTCTCTATAGAAATATCCCTGACCTTTTGCCTTGCAGTCAGTGTGGTGACAATATGTGAATGCCAATTAAGAAACCACTGGCGTTTTGACTGAGGGAATTTCAGAGTAAAATTGAGTCAAACATAGCTTTGAGGTTATATCATTCTTTTTCTTATAAATTTGTGAAAGTTGGAAGTACAGAACCATTCCTTTCCAACCTTCCCTCCACCAATGCATTTTTATTCATATTTGAAAGATATTTTTTTTTTTTTTGCAAAAGCAGATCATCATAATCAGCCACTTTCAAATCCATCAGTACAATTCTTAGTCTCCTGGAAGATTTTTTGTTTTGATTTGTTTTTTTACAGTAATAAAATTTTAGAAATGGGGATGCTTCTCCTCCTCTCAGCTAGAGTAAGCTAATGAAAAGATGAGTGCACTGAGGGTGATGATAAGGCTGAAATGAACACCTGCTCACAGTTCTGCTTAGTTCAGATGCTTCCTTAAGGTGAGCTAACTTTCTAAATTGCAGCTGTTAGACTTTCTGAATTAAGTGGGGAAATTACAGTTGTATCAAGCAAGAAAACACAGTGGCAGACATTGAACCAGATGAGCAAGTGGCTGAGGAAATAAGGAAGGAGAGTTTTTCATCTATGAACTACAACACCTGCACAAGCAGTAGGGTGTGGGAGTGAAGCTTGTGATGTATAGAGTAACTTCTGTACAAGCCAGCAGATTTGCACAAGGGGACTGCTGTTATCTGCAGGGGCCAGCAGCAGAACAGCTTTAGTGTTTTCTATTTCATTTGCTGAAGCTTAGTCAGCTTTGCCCTAGGAGTTTATGAGGACTCACTTACACATTTCCATCCTGCATTATTTTGTGATACATCACTTCCAGTTTTAAAGAATAAATGAGTAAAATCAGATTTTTTTGTTGTATTGCTGGTGAGCTGAGACTTTTCCTGGCAAAATGAAAAATGGTAACAAAAGAAATTAATGTGGTTGTCTCTCTGGCCTCCGCTCTTTTTTTGTGTTATGAGTGCAATGTGCAGGGAGGGGTGAAGGCAAAGATTTCACTAGAAAATATAGGAAAAGAAGGGTATGGTAAACAATAAAGAAAATGGAAAAGTTCAACTAATGCATCACACAGTAACACAGACAAAAAAGTCTGCTGAAATATTCACGATGAAGACTCCAAAAAGAATATGCTGTGAGGAATTAAGGGAGGAGAAAGAGATGTGTGAGGGGAATTCAGAGGATGTGCATGGGCTGGCACTGAGTGTAGAGAAGGCTTTGTTAGAAGGAAGCAAGTAAGAAAATGGAAATGAAAGGTTAAAAAAGAGAGCATTTTCATGAAAAAGTAATGCAAATCCTTACCTGATAATGGGAGTTGATCTTTATGGGAGACCTTTAGAGTAGCTGAGGAAATTTGTGCATGACAGTTTTTGTAGACTGGGGGTAAAGGTGAAGGAGGTCAGGGAGACCTACTTTCACTGGGGGAAAACCTCATTATTGGTGAAATTAACACATCCCAGAAAGGTATCATTTCTTAATTTTGGCTGGAGATGAGTGTTGGGGTCTACGAAGGGTTTCAGCACTCACAGAATTATTGGGTTCAGAAGGAACCCCTGGAGACCATTTAATCCAACCCTCTGCTAAAGCAGGTTCATTCAGAGTAGATTGCACGGTTGTGTCCAGACAAGTTTTGAATATCTCCAGAGGAGCAGACTCCACAACTTCCCTGGGCAGCCTGCTCCAGTGCTGTCACCTGCAAGGTAAAGTTTTTTCTCATATTCAGATGGAACTTCCTGTGTTTCAGACTGTGCCTATTGTCCCTTGTCTGGCAATTACTCAGCCTTATTTGTAGGCTGCTCGTGGAACACAATTTTGAAACTGTGTTTCCATTGCATAGCCTCTGTCATATAGTCCTCTGAAGAGCTGCATTATGAGGGAATTTTCAGTATGGAGTTAATGAATAAAGAATTTACTTTGATAATGTATAATTTTGCTCATGCTAAGAGAAGCTTCTGAAAGCACACAGTGAAGCTTGCCAGGAAAAGCTATTTTGCTAATTGAGAAATCTCATTTGAGAGGTAAATTCTTGCCAGACTACTACTGCAATATTATACAAAAATCACGTATGGAAGTGATTATATTTTAATCTTTGGCCTTGATGGGGGTCTGCTTCCTAAAGCCTTTCAGAGAAAATTCTAGCTTGGAAAACACACAGGCTCCCTGTAGAGTGACATTTATGTTCTTGTTTAACTTCTTGTCCTTGAGGCTGGCTGGCAGCTTGGGTAACACTGTTTCTGGAAACCTGACGTTTCACTAAGAAAAATCTGAGTCTTGCCCTAGGAGCAGAGAGAAAACAAGATGTCCTGCACACAACAGTGTTCTGACTGCTGGAACAGTTACATTTGAGAGGAGCAGCAAACAGTGCACCATCAATATTTTGGTCGTTTGTTTGATGATTTTTTTTTTTTTCAAGGTCCCTCCCAGCCCAAACCACTCTATGATTCTGTGATCTGAAATGGAGTAGATAGAGCTGTTTGCAGATATAGTCTGAACATTAGGATCTATATACGTGTTGTGTAGATGGTGGGGCAAGTAAGAGGCAGAAAAGGCCTTCACTCTGTGTAAGCACTGCTCAGTAATTACCAAAATACCCTAAATTATCAAGTGTTTTCATCACAAATCCAAAACAAAGCCCCATATCGTCTTCCATGAAGATATTTAACTATCCCAGCCAAAACCAGAGCAATGAGAAAGCTAAAGGACAGAAGCAGGAAAATAGTGAATAAGTCAGCTGTCAGTTTGCTAGCAGTCAGTTAATGGTGGAAACGACACTTTTTTTTAAGTGACAGTGCTTTTACCTGCTTTAATTTCTGATTTGTAGGAAAGAAAATACATTTGAACTGTTCCTTTTGGGGTAGATGATGTTTAGACTACACAGAATTTATAATTATGCTATACTATGTGATTTTCATAGGTCCTTTCCAACTGAGTTATGGTATTGTATTCTATGTCCATTTGTTCATTACCACACTTTAAAAAGCACCAAATAATTATGTTCAGTAAGTCTTCATGTTTATCCTGTCACTGGATACTGAATGTTTTTCCTCAAAACCCAGAAAAGAACCTACTAGCCTTATCTCACAGCTATGTGTTTTAAGGTTGTTTCCTGAAGGGTGCTTGTGAGTATTTGTAAATAATAAAATGATTTTGATATAATCACGAAGAAATTTGAAAATTTTGACTGAAAGTGCAAGCAATAACCTATCTGAAGACAGAGAGAGATGTAAAGCCAGACACATACTGTTTTGAGCTGAAATGACCCTTCTTTCTCACTGGGAGACACCGTACATCATCCTAAATTGTGGAAAAAGGACAGGCAGTTCCTGCCACCTTGGGAGGCAAATTATGTATAGTTAATGACGGAGTGCAAAAGCAAGCTTGGTTTGTGGTTTTGGGTGACTTACCTACCTTTCCAGTGGTTTTCTTGGGGAAAGGAAGGAACTTAATTTGAGTAATGTAAACATAGAAAATGGAGAAAAGGAATATCTGTCAAAGCAGATTAAAAAAAATATCTGTTTGGAGACTTCAGTTCTTTCATTCATCCCGGGACTTGAATTATTCTTAGTGCTTTGTGGTTTTTTTTCCTATAGGAATCTGGTGTCTGTTATTATTCATAAATCTAAAAAATAACATACAAGAAGTCTGCCAGGAGACAGATATACATATGAATTAGATCATAGCTTTACCAGGATCCATTACATTTTTTCCTTCCTTTCGATCTGATCCAGCTTCAACATCCAGTTTCAGCCAATGCCTCCAGAAGATAACAAAAAATTCCTTGCATTGCTGAACTGTGATTCCCTGTAGTGAGACAGGACAGTATACTGAACAAAAGAAATGTAGATGAATGCTGTGGTGATGTTGCTGAGATCAGTGAAACTGGACCTCACTGGGTTATTCAGTAAGGTCCTGTCACAGGACCCCTCCCCTTGTGAAAGTTGCAGGGAAATCTGCTTCTGCTGTGAGTGCACAATAAAAAGCCTTCCCTTCCTTTCCCATCCCTTTGGCCTCTTTTACAGTAGTGGTTTGAAAGGAAGGTGTTTAAATGTGTCTGGCAATCAGTTTGAAATTAAGAGAAACACTGCTTCTGAGCAGTATTCAGTCACTCGGTGGATTCAGCACTTACTTTTTGTCTGCCAAATTTTTTGTGTGTGATTCCACTTTTGAAAAATTGCAGTAAAATTGATCCTGTGAACTCCCGTATTTATTCCTTCTAAAGAACTGGCAGATCAGATTCAGAACTGTAATGAAATACAGTGGGTTTGCATTTTTATCTTTATATATGTCTTCTAGCTGCCAGTCTTATCTATTCCACCTGGATCCTAGAAAGCTGTCCAGGTTCTTCCTGACTAATATGTTGCCAACAGAAAGATTTGGTTGGTGGAAATTACTTGGCTCTTTCTTTACAAGGCCAAAGACTGCAGTCTTTAGGAAGCAGCTACTGTTCTTCTGGCAGATGTGTCCAAACAGCTGAAGCTTCTTTCTTCCTAGTACATCCAGGACTACTTCTTGAATTTGTCCCTCTGTTGATTGTCTTTCTCCTGACACACTTTTACTACTCAACTGCAAGCAAATTTCTGTAACAGTTTAATTCAAAGGCTGCAAGTTTTGGCATGCCTGTCTTGTTGGAACTATACTATGAGGCTGCTTAGAAAACATCTGGTAATACATCACCAGCCCTGTGGAGATACTTTGTTTTGTTTTGTTTTTTAAATCTATCACTGTTTGAGTTTGTCTAGAGTTGCTTATGCCACCTACCTACTCCTCTTTTTCAGTAGTATGTAGTAGTTTGAGGGTTGGGTTTTTCCACTCTTCTGAAAATTTTTTCTCACTCTTATAATTTTAAGTGGGAATTTAAAATATCAACAGAATCAGGTATTTACCAATATCGTAAAATATTACCTAGTTCTTGTGACTGAAAAGGGGTTGGGGAAAGAAAATACTTTCTGTCATTATGGAGAATCATCACAGCACTTGCTGGCTTGTTTTCTCAGTGGAGATTGAACTGTGGTAATGCCTAAGACTGCTGGACTTTGCATCTTGCACTGTCACTTTGAAGCTCTGAGGGCTATGTGCCTCTGAAAGAGAGGATTTAAGTTGTTCTGTGAATGAAAATAAAACTTGGTGGCAAATCTGTTGTTTACATTATTATTGAATAATGTTAATTTAGCAATGTTCACCATTGTTCTCTGGGGGCTTTATGAAATGAATTATCATTTGCTTATTGACAGAGAATTTAGTTGTAGAGCTAGGATTTCCCATATTTATTAGTGAACTTGGGGTCTGTGAATTGAGAGCTGAGTTCCTGATATTTATTAGGGCCTCTCGTAAAACCCTTTTGTTCTGATAGTTTCAGCAGATTTTATCTAAGAGTAATGGCAGTTTATAAACTTGTTGAATCTTCATGCAGGACGGATTTATCTTTTCTAAATAAACCAGATTGATTTTTTTCTGCCACTTAAAGAAATCACTCAAAAAATTTCACATTAAATTTCAGAAATTTTTCATGGCCATTTTAAGGGATACACTTTAGAATTGAAAAGTGAGCGATCAGATGTATCAAGTTATCCTAATTAAGTGCTAATTTTAACTGGAGACTCCCCCTGAGGGCTAAATTCCTTTGTAAATGTAAAAAAATTGCTGTGGTGTCTCGATAATTTCTGTAGCTACCCATAAAGACAATGTTGTGGAATATCTATAGGTATTGTGGGAAGAAGGAGTAGTAGGGAGATGAAAAGATTTTAGAACAAAACCACAGTAGATCTTTTAGACAAGTGCAAGGTGTGTTTGGGAAAAAGTAGTTGTCTTGAAGGTGGGATTTTTAGTTATTAGGTGATTATTATCTTTTATATGATTATTAAATGACTCTTTTTAGGGAATTCCAGATTCCTAATATTCAACGGGTTCTTATGTAAAAGACAGGGTTAAGGTAAATTGGAGTCTTTTATGCAAGGACAAGAGCGAAAGTATATGCAAATAAAGGTAAGCCTGTACAGCACATACAAGAAAAAGGCATTTGGGAGCATTTTTAAAAAAATGTAGCGAGTACTCTTCTTGTTTTGTAAGCTGAGCATAACTTAATGGGAATAACATGCCTCATTTCTTCCCTGTGCTCTAGTTCAGACAAAATTCCTTTGTTTGCTTTTTAAATAGCGCTCAGTTTATTTGAATTCCTTCTGATTAAGGAAAACAAGGCTGCCTTAAAAAATTATAGCGGTTGTTCATTTCAACGGTATTAGCTATATACTTACTCCTTGTTTCAAATCTCAGTTTTTGTCATTCTGTTTAGACTGACAGTATGAAAAGCTTTCATCCTCACAGACAGAAAATAATACATAGATGTCCTCAGTTTTTGAGAAGTCCCTGTCCCTCTCACAAATTACAGGCATTTAAAAACTAAGATAAACTTCATTTGTAGCTGAAAAAATGTATATGTGGAAAGGATTTACATCATTTGTTTGTGTTAATGTCCCATTGGCAATGAAGTTTCCAAGAAGAAACTTTCCCCAGATGAAGAGCTAGAACTGGGCTGGCTCAGAGCATGGATGAGTTCGCTTTGCTCTGTTTTACTGATTTGCTGTGATTCACAGATGAGCATATTTGGTTGTCCTTACATGCAACTTTGACTTGTGGTAAACTCAAGAGAGCAACATGATGGGAAATGCTTATGCAACCCATATCAGAGAAAGTTGCTAATACGAGTATAAAATAGCCTCAAACTACTACAGTCAAAATCAAGTGCCCTAGAAACTTTGTGACTTCACTTGAGCAACCAACCTGAAGGAAGGTCACATCATGCTGGGAGGTGATCTGGCCTGACATGTAGAAACCCTTTTCAGACTGAAAAATAGAACTGTACTAAGCAATGGAAAATAGAAGATAGCTTATGCTAATTTTCTTTGTTTTGCTCTCAGTGGTGGGCTTGCTTTCCTATAAAAAACTGTCCCTGATCCAAAGCCTGAAAAATCCCTGTCTGTGGTGAGGACATGCAGTCAGTTATCGAACTAATGGCATTACTTCTTCTTTCTTACTTAATTTATTTATATACAGAAACATATATGTGTATTTGTACATATGAGTATCTAAATATGAGTGTATGTATATACATATTTTGTGCATGTGTGCATTTACAGAAATAAAATTTTGCCCTGTTACAGACTGACTCGGGGAGAGAGTTTATCTCCATTTTTAGAACATTTGAATTTTAGATCTCGTCACATTTTAATTTTCTCACCTCTTAGGCAAGTGGAGTGCATGGGAATAGGAGCAGAGATTGGAAACAGCATTAAGAATAAGAAAAAAGGTGTTTGTGTGTTAGCCACACACTGAAGAGTAGAGTTTACTTTCTACTTGGAAAAAAATAATTTGGACATTTCTGTAAATAAATATTAGGGCATGTGCTGAATATTCCTCAGTTTTGGTTTAGGTTTTGGCTTTGGAGGGCTTCCTCTATCCAGCAGTCCAATAGAGCCAATGCTGCCTCAGCTCCACGTCCCAGGTCCAGCCAGTAGCAAGACTAAATGTATACTTCCAGTAGATGTACACACACACACAAACACACATCTATTTACACATACATATAACCAGCCACACAGGTCAATGCAGACAGAGACACTCAGCACTCACACAAACAGCACTGATGGCTTCATCCTATTCCTCTCCGGGGCTGATGAGGATAAATGTTCATTACTGGGAAACACATGCATATCCCCAGCAGTGGCCCTTTAGTCTGTAGGTGATCTCAGGACAGAGTATCCTCCTGACTGAGAGGTGGGTGGCACCCCTAGTCCGTGGGGCTGAAACTCTCCTGGGATGTCCTTGAGGGGGCCAGTACAGGGACTCAGATCCCTGATTGGGTGATCAGGTTCCCTCCCTCCCAGGTTTGGGCTGCTCTGCTCCTTCATTCCTGGAGAAACCAGCTTCTTATCACACATCCTAATGGGGATTCTGTTCAGGTGCTGATTCACTCCCTAAAGTACTAGCAAGGTTTTGCTAGCAGTCTCAAGCAGTTTTCAGTAAAAACTACTTTCCATAATTTCATAGTTTCCTATTTTGTTATTTTAATTCAACTGTTTTTCATGACCTAAGCAAATGTATTGAGGTGCTGTGTGGTATTAACTAATTACTTTTCTTCCTCTACAATATGTGTATGTACCTGTAGAACTGTAATAATTTGCATGTGCTCATAAAACATTTTGGAACCTAAAAGTACTGTATAACTACACTGCCTCTTCTTCAGATATTCATAGCTGACTACTTGACAAAAAAAATAATAGCTATTATTTTGTGTTCAAACTCAGAAAGATGAGGGGTTTCATGGTCACAGGCTTCAGGTCAAGTGCTTGTGCACTTTAAAAACAGCAGTAGGGAAATTAAAAAATACTGCAGTCATTTGCACTGAATGAAACCTTTTTTCTCCAGCTCCTTGCATTCACTTTTTTCATGCTCATTGCTGTAATATAACAACCTCTTTTAAATTACTCCAAGAATTTCCCTTTTTCTAGATTGTGTTGATAGGCATCTAATTACAGTCAAAACAATGGCAAAATACTGTGATTTCCATCTGAAATTTAATTGCCTTACCTGCATAATCAGTGCAGTGTAAATTAGGCATAGGTATAGAGCAGACAGAAGGTTTCTTTTAATTAAAATTATATCCTTTCTCTTTACTATAATGAAATGGTGCATTTCAGTTCTCCAGACTTTTAGAAGATCTTACTTTATGACTGGAGAGTGTATGTGCACATTTTTAATTGATATAGGCA
This sequence comes from Pyrocephalus nanus, assembly GCA_038380795.1. Taxonomy (NCBI): domain Eukaryota; kingdom Metazoa; phylum Chordata; class Aves; order Passeriformes; family Tyrannidae; genus Pyrocephalus; species Pyrocephalus nanus. Next base: position 51,035,219 of record CM076260.1, read on the forward strand.
ATGATTTATTGCCAGTTTTCTTTGAAATGTCTTAGTAAAACAGTCCTTTGCTGGAAATGTCCATTTTGCACTGATGATTCTGCAGCTTATTTATAGAATCCTGGAACTCAAGGTTTTGGTTTTAATCAGGTTTGCTCTTTAAAATTAGGGCAGCACAATAAATAATCTGGTGGCATTAAATCAAAGCAGTTGTCATGCTTGTCAAATGTCTGCAGTCTGCACAATTAGAGGCCTTCGGAGAAGCGGGGCTGGGGGGCAGTAGGGTTTGAAAGAGAATTTACAATGAAAAAGAATCGTCTCTTAAACAATCGACAGGATGTTAATGAGGTCGGGATAAGCAGAAAAGAGTGAATATTTTTGCTTGGTAGTTAATATAAAAATGCTTGAGCTTTATCAAGAAGGAAGTAGGGAGCTTAAAAATCTACTTGCTTCATACACATGGAGATTGGTCCCTCTTCAGTACTCTGTCACACTTTCCCCAGGGCAGCTGTTAGAAGGTGGCTTGTCCCCAGAGTTCTTAATTAAGCTTCACACTCTTAATCTGAAATCTAAATTTATATTCCTCAGAGCTTTAGAGGGGAGGGAAAGGGTCTGCATTTCTTTTTTTTGTAATTACTTGAGGTTTTTTTAATCTAAATCTAGAATTAACTCTCAGAAATCATTACAAATAAAAAGGTACTTTATTTTATTGATGAAAAGCAGACAAATGAAATCTTTCATAGTTTGTCTTAAAAATTTGTGTCTCTACTGAAAAAAAAAAAAGGAAGGCTTTCTTAATGCAGCAGCTTATTTTTCAACATATAGAATACACAATGAATATTTGTTCTCATTTTTCTTGCCTCAGGTATGCTGGATGATAATACATAGTGGAGCTGTTTTATGATCTTTTAAGGTGTTGAGGGACAAGTACATATTTAATCATTCAGTCGTTTGACTAGACATGGCAGAATAAAATGTGTTCATAGAAGATATGCCTTCAAATACTCAGTCTTAAATGAGATATGATGTAGAGGAGGTGGTCATCTTATTGTTAAATAGCATCTTAGGAGAATCATCTCTCTTTCATAGGATTGACTTTTATCATGTTGTCCCCTCCCCCACATTTCTGACTCTGAAACAGCAGAAGAGAAAAGCCATGTCTTCCTTTCAGATTTTATTCTGTTGCTAATTTGTTTCTTTAAAAGTTCTTTCCTTCTTGAGAGAGGCAGGCATTTCAAAATACATTGTGAATGAGATAGATAAAGAGGAACACAGTATCTGTGGGCAAAAAAGGATAAAGTAAATACAAAATAATAGTTTGCATGTACTGCTTTCAGCATTGGCTTTTAGGTTTTTCAAAGCACTACGTGAAATTGTTGCCACACAGATTCTTGTTAGTAAAGCTCTGCATGACTGATAGAAAATGCTGAGCTGCTACTGCATGAGGAAAGGCATAATGTTTAGATTTAAGTATCACCTTTAGTTTTTTGTCTTGTTTTCTCAAGAGGTTATATTTCATCCAAGCATGAAAAAGATGAAGAGGGAATAACCAGTCTGCAGTTACAAGCTTCCTAAAGCATAACTTTGTTTCTGAACATTGTTTCACGCATTTGCAATTCACTGATGACCTACTACAACTGTAAATATTAACACTGCTGTTTCCTAGGGACATCATACTGCTGTATACCAGGTACTGAGGCAAAGTATTGCTTATAGAAAGGTCTTGTTCAGTACATTCGGCCCCAAATGCCTATCAGAAGTTTGCGTTAATAAATCTGCTTACAGTTGGAATGAGTGTGCTTGCTTTTACTAGCTCAGTGTTTTCCACTGTTGTAAGACAATTCTTCTTGCAAGTTTAAGTGATCTGGTCAAATATACAATAGAAAGCTCACTAATTTTTCTCTCAGAGCAGTCATGAGAAATAAGTGGTTCAAGTCTGTGCTGCTCTTTGAGAATACAAATCCTTTTTTCAAATCCCAGAGGCCTGTAATGCCTCTGAACCAATTTAACAAAACACTGTGTCATCTACCAAAAGAAACACCACTCTATCCCTTCCCATGTCAATAAACGTCACTCTTACTTCATTTGGAATGAACAAAATTGATTTAATCAATCTTAATTCTGAGACAATCTGGAAAAAAGAAGTTAGATTGTCAAGGGGTATTGGATTGAAAAAGAAGACATACCAGAGTATCATTTTATAGATGTCAGTTATCAGCTTGTTATCTTACAGTTCTTCCAAACAACTTTCTTGTGAAGTTGAAACAGAAAGCTTGTAGCCCTCTCTTGGACTCCTATCTGTAGGACAAATGTTTGTTCAAGTCATCCTCAACAGCCCTTCAAGGAGAGGGAACAAGGCCATCTGCAAGTTAACTTCAAGGCTGTTTCTCCTTTAAAATGATTGCATACTCCTCCACAATGTTGGATAAAATGATTGGCAGTATGAGTAATTTGGTCTACCATTACTCTTTCATCTAAGATATCTTGAAGAGGTTTGTTTTGGTAACATGTTTCTCATTAACTGGTTCTTTCTTGTAATTGTCTTCCAAAATTTCTCCACTTCAGAACAATGCAATTCATTGTAGAAGAGCACCCTGGGCATTAATACTTTGTAAATGCAAGCAAATGTGTTTTCAGCCATAAATCAGAGTAACAAAGCCCATCTTGAGAAGCAGCTGGTTATTCTGAAAGCTAAATTTAATAAGTTATTCGCTAACGTATGTAACACCCCAGACTGCATGCATTTGGACTGAGGAAGCAACAACACGTGACTGTTCTCTGTGAGATTCATGCATTCTTAGGAAAGTGGTTAACAGCAGAGTCAAGTCCAAGCAAATATGTCCAGTAGCACTTGTCTATTTGTTCAAACTCCGAAATGTTATTTTGGTTCAGTAACACAGCTTTCTTGGTTGTTCTCTACCTAGCAGTAAACTGATTAGCCCTTGTGTGTTCACTGATAATAATTTTTTTTCATTTTTTTTTTTTTATGTGTTTCATGACTTCTTCAAGGTGTAACATGCAAGGTTCAAAGCATTTTGGTCGTTTGGTTAGTTTGACCTGAGTGGTAGTGTACTGTCTCTTCCAAAAGTATTCTTGATTAGAACAGAATCACTATAATTCCTATAAGAGGTTTGTTGCTGTGTCCACTTACAAAACATTTTGTTGTTGTTACCGTTGTAGTTGTTTGCTTGTTTTCACACATATATGAAGATTTTTCTGAATTTATGGTAAGGGACCATCTAATGCTTCAACAATGAATGCTGCAGTAAGAAATAGGCTTCGAATAAAGTAATGTTAAGAAAATTGTGTGCATTGATTCATAGAAGGGAGGGTGGAACTCACTGTGATAGCTGCTAATTACAGAAACACTCAAAGGGCTATAGCAAAAATCGACCTCAGGTCAGGTGATAAAGGCAAAGTTCTAGGGGGTGTGATATCTTGCTTTTTTCCTTTATACTTTCAAATCTCTTATTTACTTCAACATTTTGCAGTTATTTTGTTTTTACTCCCTTATATACTGTCTTCACTGGGAGAGAAGGACGGTGGTAGATTGGTGCTGTGTGGCCAGAATGGGCAAGATTTTTTTTCCAAGAACCTGGCTATTGAGATCCTTTTGATAGAGAAGACAGATACATATCTTAATAAATAAATAAATAAATAAAGAAATACAAAAAAACACAATGTCCAAAATGTCCTTTTGCTGGAAATTAGATGATAGCTGTTGAAAGAATTTGGATTTTGACTGTCAACAGTGTTTTGATACACAAAAAGCGATTTATCTTTTTTTATTGATAATCCCACTTCCTGGGCAATATAACCTCACACAGATGCTTTGGTAATTCAGAAGTCTTGTAAAACAAGTTAAATTTGTTTTCCAAATAGTTCCCAAATACATTTTGTCAGTCAAATATCTCTTCTAAAAATCATATGTAACACAGACATTGTCAAAAGATTTTCAGTGTTGTAGAAACAATATAATTTTGCTCATAGGGGGAATATTATCTCTCTTCTGCGGATTTTCTTTTTTTTTTTAAAACTTTTTGGACTGAAGTGATGCACCGAAAACTGTCACAATTATAGTTTTAGTGCACTATAATGTAAATGTAGTATACTGAGGAATTGCTGCTGCTGCCTTTTATGGTATTGAGGTATTGGTATGGTAATATGGTATTAAGGTAAACATACCTTAAGGTATGTTTATATACATACAAGACAGACATATACACATACAAAATATGCTTATAAATGTATATGAAAAGTTCTTTATTATGTGATTCTAATGCTTTATTTTTACATACACATACAAGCAAATTGTCAAACTAACATAGTTAATAAGGAGGTCTATACCACTTCAACACAGCTTGGGTACTCCTAATTTTGGAGACAATGCCAATTTCCATGGTTTTTTTGTTGTTTTTTTTTTTTTTTTTTTTTTTTTTTTTTGGCAGTGAAATCTGTCCTGCAGCTCCCAACGATTTTAATATTTATTAAAATGCACATCAAGAACTGGTTTTGTCTGATTCCTGGTCAGTTATTCTTTGAAAAGCATTGAAATAGGGAGAATCAGAACATGAGTAGTTGTAGCAAGATCCAAGAAGTTTTTTCTTTCAGATGCTTTATGAAATACTTGAGACTAGGTAAAGGAAGGAAGGATGTAAATTTGAGAGGGGATACAGACAGTAGTTGCAAAAATGACACTTTTGTTTTTACCATATTTGAGACCTGTTTATATTTTTAACTAAAGGATTAGCCATGAGGGATTACCAAGCGGTTGTTCTGTGATATTTCAATGCACAAATAAGGATGATTTTGCACTTTTGCTTTTTAATTGGGGCTAATTGATCTTCTTCTGTCAAAACGCGTTGTAATGGGAAAGTGAAATTTTGACCAAATGAACAATTGCATTTCTATTATCTTCTGTCTAAGGAAATCTTCAGAATTTTTAAAAGAACAACTTAAGTGTTGAAAATTAGCTTCATCTCCCAAGACTATATTCCACTACATTTCATCTTGTTACTGAGATATGCTTCTTGAGAGATCTAATTGAGCTTAGAGGGACATATGAATCACAGAATACATGCTGGATAAACATTTTTAGTTTTCTTGGAGGGAAGGAGGGTTGTTTGTTTGTTTGTTTGTTTTTGTTGGTTGATTGGTTGGGGGTTTTTATTATTTTGTTTGTTTGTTTTTTTTCACCCAGCTTTCCTAAAGAATATGCTTTTTCTCCACAGCCAAAATGCAAATTCAGTGTTAGGGGTAGATTTTTTGGAAACATATTTTTCAAGCGTATAAAATTCCTTCTGGTCATCTGTCCAAAATAACACAAGACATAAGGCCTTAGATAGCTAAATTTGTAAATACCAGCAGTTTGAATCCATAGGTCCTCTTTCTCAGGCCCCAAGGCCTCTATCCTTTACCACTCTCTTCTGCTGTTGGCTCTTTTTTTTTTTTTTCCTTCTTTTTTTCTTTCATAAGTTATATGAAGAGATCATATTACTTATTTTCCAGGTCTGGTATTTTTAAAGGGCGCAATTGTTTTCTGAGAATAGGGATTATATCTTGAAAATATGGTCCTAGTAGAAATTCCAGAGGCTGTTTGTGTTGTCATTGCTTGTGTGATTACAGCCAGGCTTTGGCAGCATGTTTAAATATGATTCTGAACAATTAAACTAGTGATCAACGGGCTTGACATACGGATAGCTGGCACAGACAAGCACAGTCTTGTGGCAGACATATTGAGCATTAATATTCTTAACTAATGCAATTTTTTAGAAGTGGGCAAGCCCATTGAGAATTTTCAACACTATGAGATCCGTACTCTTGATTCCTGATCTCAACCACATTCCTCCCTGTTTGATGACAGGTGGACAAGTGAGCAGTGCAAAGAAGGAAAAATTATAGATTATATGCTCTTGTTTGTAAATGAGTGGATGTGTTTCACCCTTGTTTTAATTGATTGAAGCTTTATTCCAAGAAAGGTTATTCTCAATTTGTGATTCACACCTTGGATGATCAGAGTAGCCTAGAAAATGGTTTTCCAAATGAGCTTGCTCTACTACCAGAGCCTGTATGAATGAAGTTTTGGGCTTTAAAAGAAGAAAAGTGAAAGGGAGGTAAGTGTTCAACACAGATGTTCTCACCAGTGTGTATTTCACCAGGAACAACCCCCTTCTTCACAAGCACACCTTCACAGGACATGGATGAACTCAAAGGTTCCTGCACTATATTTCAGACCTCAGTTTAAGCTCTGAATCCATATATTACTGGAGTCTACACAGAGATTTAGAGGTTTGCAGCTCTCCATGTTAGCTTTGCTGGAATGAGAAACTTATTAAAATACAAAAAAGAAGTAGTTTCAATGTTTGTTTTACTGTGTAGAAGTAAATTCAAACTTAGGACACTGAAAATCAGATTTTTTTTTTTTTTCTGAAGCTGAAGAGGGTTTTTTTATCGATGTTCATCATTACTATAATTGGCTTTTATGTGCTTTCTATCTGAACACTAAGTCAATGACTGTAGTAAAAACACTCAATTTTGAAACTCAATAAGCCCGTATGATTTAAAAATGTTTTTGATACTGTAGTAGAATTACATTTTATGGGCTTTATGAGAGGAAACTACTAGTATTTTCATAGACCATAAAAGCAAACTTTTTCAGGGTGTTCTGCAGATCCCATTCATTTTTTAAAAAAGGCAAGAACAGTGCACTTTCACACAGTTACACATGGAAAATGAGCATTCATATAATCAGATCAGTCTTTACAGAATGTTTTGAAGCATGTTCTAGTACAAATTTTAGCTTTACTATAAATAAAGAAAGAAATAAAACCATACATTTCTGTATCTCCTAATCTAAGTCTCATCCAAACTTAGCCATTTTTGCAGTGGTCAAGATGTCTTAGATTTTCCTAAGCCTTCTGCTAAACAGTAGAGCATCCTTCTTCCCTCACTACTCTACTGTCAACTCTGCATGAGTAACCAGTCAAGTTCTTGAGGTGGCATTTTCCTTTCAGGCTTGTCACCTCAAACAGCTGAAGGTTCATGTTGTAAAGACATTGTTTTTCTAGCAGGAACACTGGCAGTCTGGAATTTCCATTTATGATCAGCTGGCTGCCTTACCAGCTGTAGTTTGATAGCTATTGCAATTAATTTACGCATAAAATAAAGGCTTCACTGTGCACTGCTGAGACAATTTACACCTAGCTGGCAGAACAATCTCCTTTCTAATTACAATGCTGTTCTCACACTGCCGTGTCTGACCTTGCTGATAAATCTGAGTCAGGCAAGTGTACAGGAACCTGTATTTCACAAATTGTCTCCATTCGCAAACTGAAATCAGAATTGAAACTTCCATTGATTTGAAAGGGAAAATTCTTTATCTTAATGGCTTAAATGCAGCTCTTTGTCAGAGAGAAAGGAATAAAATGAGGAAAATTGGCCTTCAGACATAATTTCATGTGGAAGAATGCATTATTTTGTTGTCTCCTAAGTACTGGTATTGGTTTAGCTAATGCTAGGTTTATAAATAACGGCTTGAGCCTAAATGCAAATACATAGACCTATAAACTACCATCTACATACTCATATTTAAAACAATGTAACTTGTTTTTCTGTGATGTATATCTTCTGAATTTGGAAGGAAAAAGCACTGTATATGATCATCTGGTGTCCTAAAATATAGTTAGCCCAGATTCAAAGAGGAACAGTTGCATGACTCTGTGGACTTGGCTGATAAAAAAGTTCAGCATAAGTATTACAACCTGGTTGTCAGAGTATTTAGGTAAATTATAGATTGTATTTACCAGCACTTGATCGCTATGCAAAAAAAATGTACAGGATACTGGAAATGAAAGAAGGAGCAACAGCTTGACACCTGAATAGTATGTTTGTTAGGGCACTTGCATAAGATATTTTGCATTTATACATGTGCTTCTAGGATATCTTTCCCCTCTCCATATACTTCTGTGGCTTTTTGTTGCAAATCTTATTGAGGAAATGCTGGAGTTATTCCTCAGAGTATGTTTCTCAGATGTCCCTCACAGATCAGGATGCCTGGTTTGTGACTACCAAATGGCTTATGTACGGCATGAGGGCTGTTCCAGTTCCAAGGATGAGCAGAGGACATGCCGTATTGAGCTTCGGGATATGTGCCACAAAACTTTTTAGACATTTAACTAAGATTCATAAGTCATGATCATTATTTACATCAGGCCACTCCTTTCAAGGCTGAAATGTTAGGCACCTTGAGAGGGTAGTGTGACCCACATATGACCTAAACTGCTGTCTAGCTTGTACTATACTGACATAAAAGACCCTGATCTTTTCCCTTGGTTAAATCTCTAACTCCTGTGAGATCTCTCTATATAAGACATTTAACTCTGAATTTGGTTTCCTATATGATGCCCCAGCATAAACCTTGGAGGCGCACATTGTTCAAGAATCAATTTGACAGTACTGAAAGAAGAGTTAAGTCTAACCAACTAGAGCTAGATTTTCCTAGGTTTCAGGCTCTTTGAGAAAAAGTTATTTCACTAAGTATTTAAATGTTACCTAGGAGAAGGTCTGGCCTTGGCAGGGGTTTCTTGATTGCTTATAAGACCTTAAAGGCTATTAGAACCAGTAAAGAAATCACTAAATGGAGATGCACAATTCTATTCTCAGAATCAAAACTCTGGGAAAGGGCTTGTCTGGATTTTACATACTGTGAGTCACTGCATTCCTATGTTGAATCTTGAATATCTGACTTCAAAACACAAAATCTGAATTGATGTAAATTGTTAACATGGTAAAAAAGCTACCCAAAAATGCACAAAAATCCACAAAAAGCTTGCATAAAAAATGCATGATAATTTAAAATAACAAGTTTCTGATGGGAAATTATCCCAATTTATCCCAATAAACTTCTGAAACAAATTTTTTTTTTTAAAATTTTAGTGAATGAGAACAGAGGCTATTTTTGGTACATAAGACCAAGATAGTCTGAAAATGCTATAAGAGAAAAAGTGTCTGCTTTCAATTTTCAATCCACTTTTCATTTTAAGCGTCTTATTGTAATTATTAAATAGTAAATGGTTTCACAGCAAATTTGACTGCAAGTTAAATTTCAGAAATTTAATTTTCTATCAAAACAATTCAAAGTATTTCCCAGTTCTAATAATAATCTCGAGCCTTGATAATATTTTTTCATTTTCATCTTGTGGATGAATAAATTATCTCCATATAAAAATTTTAAGTTTTGAAATATGTGCAGGAAAATCCCCAGACACTAAGAAGAAATATTATAATGTGAGGAAAGCTTGTCAAAGACAGGTAATACAAGAGCAGTGATGTTTGAAATTATAAAGATCAAATATAGATATGTCATTAAGGAGAGTTTTCTTTGCAGTCCTGGCCACCATGCCTTCAGATAGGAGGACAAGAAGTGGCTGTGAAATAACACATATTTTTATCCTGAGCAGTTTTCATTTAATGTCTTATTTTAACAGATGTAAGATAGGAGTTGTTTTAGAATTATTTCTTATAACTAAAGTAGGGAAAAAGTCTGAACAAAAGTGGAACATAAGTAAATATTGAATAAAAATTTGGAATTACAATAACTTACCAAGAATGAGTTGCTGGTGAGACTTTTAAATTTTCAGGATGCTTCTAGAGATTTTTTTTTTTCCTTTTTGAATATATGAATTCTGATGAGGTCATTCTGACCCAGGATTTAGAAGAGAAAATAACTGCTTCCAGAGGAAAGTACAGTGTTTTCTATTTATAAGAACCTCAGGAGCTTCATCTGGTTCAATTATAAAGTGATTGTATCTCTGGAACAAGGTTAGCCTGTCCTTCATGATTCACAAAGTATATACACGTGTATTCCCTATGTGTAAAAATACCAAGAAGAACAGGGATAACCTACTTAAACCAAAGAGGAAAAGAACATAGCTAGTAGGACTCATATTGGCTACTAAAGTAATCAGGCTGAAAGAGATCCTATCTTACAATAATGACATTCTTGCCGATGAGTTATTTTGGACATATACCCGCCTGCATCAATCTAGCTGTTTTCATTTCCTTTAAAACGGGTGTTTAACCAATTCCAGGTACTGAACTTTGCATGTCAAGAGACGGCTATAAGAAATTACTTTGCTGAAAGTACTCCATGCAGTACTAAAGTGTTACCAAACCAGCTTCTCTGTGGATTTTAAAAATGTATAACATCTTGTTGGAGCATGATCTGTTTACCAGCACTCTGGTAACCTTTACTGAACACCTAAATAATAGGCTCAAAACCAACCTTGGTATATAATGTGGTTATCTGAATTCAGGCATAATGATAGCGCTTATATCACAGTATTGTGCACTTTATTTGAAGAATAACATCTCTTATATATCAACATAGATGTGTGTGGTGTGCACACATCTGTGTGTTTCATGTTAACACTGTAGAAGCGTACAGCTTCCAATGTTCTTATTAATTTCTTTGTCTTCCTTCATCAGTTTACATCTCCAAGACCTATCCCTCAATTTGGTATATTTGAGATTGTGTTGTTTGTTTTTTTTTCTTCAGATTCTTTCTCCTAAACACCTTGCTTATTTTTCTAGGGAATTTTTCTTCTAAGTCATCATTTTGACTTTTCTTCTTCCTCCAGCTCTTCTCTCTCTGCCCCCTCTTTCTAGTGCACAGAATTCCACACTGACTGGTGTCACAATGCTTTGCTTCATACTGTCTGAATAAGGCAGAAGTCACAGAACTAGTTTGTCTTGCTATTAATTAATTTAATAAAACTGACTTTAAAAAAAAACCACACAGAACAACTAAACAAAGAAAAAACAAACAAAAAACCCAAAACCCAAATGTATAATAGGGTTCCATGGTGAAACCCTTAAATATGATAGAAAACTGTTGTCCCATTGTCACCTAAATCAGTGCTTACTAGTAGTATCTAGTATTGAGAAAATTGAGCATCATATGGAAATGATAGAGTTCTGAATTCTCTGTAGAAAATTATAGGACTGTTATTGTCTATGGACTTCTGTAAGATGGAGTTTTTCTCTCACATACATATACTCTTTGAGTTGTGGTTTGTTTTCAATATTTATTATTGAAGCTCTTTCTTCAGCATTTGCTTTTCCTCTTGCATCTTATTTTATACTGGCTGCTGTGACATTTTTTCATGCTGAACAGTAAGGATGTAAATTGTATTTCCTAGTCTCAAGTTGCCAGTTTAAATGAAGTTTTGAGTAAGTGCCAGCCAACAGCTACTTATCTATCTATCAAATCACCCACCTAAGGTCCCATTCAGCCATCACCTCCCTCAAGTTGTTTATATAAACTGTCGACAAACTATCAGATAATGAAGTGGATTTTTTTCTGCTGTGTTTCTTTTGACCTTAACTAGTAACTTGAATGCACCACATCTGTTCTGACAGACTATTCAAAGTGTTCTAAATGGAGCAAAGAGCTCGTGGATTTCAGTAATGTATCCAATTATCCATTAGATAGTGCAAACACATATTTCATAGTGAAGAGAGGTTTGCTTCCTATGTTATTTCTTTCAAGTACTTTTAATCTAAATAAAGCCAGTAGGTGAACAACTTGAGCCATTAAATTCCAGGCAAGAGCTTTTATTGAAACCCAATAAGCTGCTTCTGACCATACCTCTAATCTGAGGAGAAAGGAATTTAAATTCTCACATGCAAATGTTGAGGGAATTGTCTGACCCACATTATGTCCCAGTAAATTGTACAGATTCTGTGTGATGGTGCTCACACACACAGTTGTGACAGTGTAGATATCTATAAACTACCATTGCAAGGTCATGCATCTGGACTGAGACAATCACAGGCTGGGGGATGAAGGGATTGGGGGTAGCCCTGGGTAGAAGGACTTGAGGTTACTGGTGGATGAAAAGCTGGACATGAGCTGGCAATGTGTTCTTGCAGCTTAGAAAGCCAGTGCTATCCTGGGCTGCATCAAAAGCAGTGTGGCCAGCAGGTCGAGGGAGGCAATTCTTCCTCTCTACTCAGCTCTCTTGAGACCCCACATGTAGTAAGTACTGTGTCCAGCTCTGGGATCCTCAAAATAAGGACATGGGCATGCTGCAGTAGGTCCAGAGGAGGGCCACGAAGATGCAGAGGGTTGGAGCACTTCTCCAATGAAGGCAGGCTGAGAGAGTTGGAGCTGTTCAGCCTGGATAAGTTTCCAGGGAGACCTTATTGTGGCCTTTCAATACTTAAAGGGAGCTTATAAAAAATGTGGGGAGAGACTTCTTTCCAAGGCCTGTAGCAACAGGACAAGAGGCAAAAGTTTTAAGCTGAAATAAGGTAGGTTTATACTGAACAGAAATGAGAACTTTCTTCAAAATGAGGATGGTGAAACACTGGAACAAGTTGCCCAGAGAGGTGGCGGATGCACCATCTATGGAAACTTTTAAGATCAAGTTGGACAGGACTGAGCAACCTGATTTAATTGAAGATGCTTCTGCTCATTTCAAGGGGGTTGGACTACATGACTTTGAAGGTCCCTTCCATCCCAAAGCATTCTGTGATTTTCAAACTTTGCTTTTTAGTTTTCACATTTAAATTCAGTATAGTCTTACAGCTAATTCAGGAATATTGAGCTTTTCTAATGCTGCTGGAAAGGATGGAATACATGTTCTGTGGTGCATGAAGTGCTACTGCAGCTGTAGATACTTCTAAGCACCTCACACCTTTTTTCTTCTGGCAGATGTGGCTCCAGTTTTTTGATGGACTGTAACATACCCTCTGCCACAAGTTATGGTCTAAATTCTGGCATAGTTGTCAAATGAGAGTAGTTCCACAGAACTCTTTGTCATTTTGTTATCTTCAATAGCTTTTTGTATGGAAATACTTACAGTAAGAACTGAACTATGATTTATAGATCCACACACTTGAAAGTATTAAGGATAATTTTCTGCATCAAATCTGCTTTCATCTTTGGACCCTTTGTGTTGACCCTATAAATGACAGTCTGCAGGGGACAAGGTGGTTTCTGCACATAGTTTATACAACATCAGATGGGTCAGAGAGCAGGATTCTTTCTGCTGCTTGAGGCCTTGCAGCTTCATCATCTTTGTTTTACCTCAGGAAATAAATACAAACTCAACTAGCTGAAATAGAAGAATTAATTTTTTCAAGTGCTTCAGGTGGAGTTTTGAGGTACTGACCTACACACAATCAAATCTACATTTTAAATATATATTTTGTGCAGAGGTACTCCCCTGACAAGTATTAAAATGATTTCTCTAGGATTGCACCATTTTTTCTTTGTTTTATACAACTAAGAAAAGTAAAATTGACAAATTGATCACTCTCAAGTGTTAATTATGAACATCTTAATTAAATCTCCATTAATTTGTCTCTGTCCTCACCATCTAATTCTCATAGAATCTCCTGGCATTTTTAAAATATGCACAGCAAAAAGATTTTCTGCAGTCATTTGCAGATACATCAGGAGGTAACTGCCATACAGGTTGCATTAAGCTTTTCAATTAAAACAGACATAAATTTCTCTATTTCACGCTTTAATGATCAAATGTAACCTTCAAAGTTTCTAATAACCATTAAATTTTTCTAGAACATTTACAAGCCAAAACAAACTGTTCCATTAGAAGCAGAACTAATAAAACTTGCTTTCCTATTGTCATCAGTCCTTGCACACCAGCCCACACTTGTATATTTTGTCATGCAACTACCATAACAGGATCTTCACTTGTCTGGAGCTGTGCGCCTGCTTAATGGATAAAAGAGGGGTTTTTTTCCTGTGTGTTGGCTGCTGCCTCTTGAAAGAGATTTGGACTGAGCTTTTTCTGATTTTCCATTACTAAAGAAATAAATTGTATCTTTCTTCTCCCTAGAAGTACATTTCTAACAAGGGGGAAAAAATTAATACTTTAATATCCTTAAAAACTTGTCCACTTTGAAATGGGAATGAATAGCAAAAGTATAATCACTCAAGTTTTACTTTTTTAGGAAAGCTCATTAAAATTGATATTCTCTATAAAAAAATGAGATGGAACCTCATTTTGAAATGCAGCCTTAAGGGCATCACTTTAAATTTTTTTGCTTTGGTCACGTGTCTGTGTCATGTCCCCTATTTTGTAAAGTCCTACCATTCCCCTGGCCCCCTTCATGGATTTAATCATAACTGAGCAGAAGTTTATTCCAGTTGCTTATAGAAATCACAAGCGAAAGGGGCTGTGGTATGAACCAAGGGATGGGAGGGAAGCCACTTCAGCTGATGTCTGGCAGCACATCTGGTGTGACGCCACAGCGGTGGGGATGCTGGCTTCCCCAGGAAATTTATTTCTGCTTGAATCAGTGACTCTTTTATTTCAAGTAATGGTTTGTGCTGCAGTAGTTACTTAAAATCAAGAGTGACTGCATGTGAAGTAAACTGATAAGAACAGCAAAGATTCAAAAACCAGAAATTAAAGAATTATTTTCCTGTAGCCTCTGCACTGTGAAATAAATGTGCTGGAACAACTGTCTTAAGCTTCTTGAAATTAGCTTCCAACAACTTGTAGACACAGTGCTATGTAAGCAATTGCTGTTTTCACTGTGAGTTTTTGTTTCTTGAATCAATGCAGCAATTAACAGTGGTATTGCTGTGATGGGGGGGCTTCTGTTTTTGTTTAACATTAAAGAACATCCTTTATTACTCTGGCAGGTGTATAAGCCACTTTGTCAGAGTTTTTTCAGAAAAGGAATCATCATGGTCTGTTGCTTGTAGAAAGCAACTATGACTCAGAAGATAGAAGCAGTTACAAACCAAAGACCTTCATTTACATTCAGTCATCATTGCTTGCACAAGTATGTGAAAGAAATCTACTTTTTAATATGTATTTCAAAACTGAGCGAAGAAAAGCAATACTACTCACGGATTTAAAATGTGCTCTTATTAGTGCTGAAGAAGGAAGTAATTTAAATGATGATGAAGTTTTAAATTCTCTTAAATCTCATTTGTTAGTGCAATATCTGATGACAGTCTGCAAATGGGAAGTTGAGATTTTGAAACTTCGAGATGGATGAGACACGAAACCTTGAGTTTCTGACAAACTCCAGTCAGAGATAGATACAACTGAGATTGGAAATTTAGATCTTAAGAGTGAAGTGCTTGAGCAGAAGAGATTCCAGACTCTGGAGGAAGACAGAGATAAGAAGTGAGTTTGACTCTCAAACAAAAATATAGACTGTGATTTTGAGATTTAGGACTGCCTGTGGTTAAAGAATAGGAACTGTATTTTCTTTCAGCACTTGCTAGAAGGCAAGGATTTTTAAGTTAAGTAATGACTGTTTTTCCTTTTGGTGTGGTGATGGTGTCCTGATGTGGTAGTGAATTTTAATAGCTTGAGTTTTCCCTTGTCATAAGACTTAAGAGAGAAGGAAGGAGCTCTGACACAGCTGGTGACTATATCACTCCAGTTGTTAACTCACCAGCTTCAAGAATTTATTTTGAAATAAAAATCTCCTATGCTTATTAACATTCTAACTTGGATGTTGTAAAGGTGTCTTTCAATTTTAGAAGCTAATAGCAATGTAAAAAAACCCAGAAAAGTATCCTTGTTGTATTTTAAGTTTTCAGCATTTTAATTTCCAAATGGATCAAAGTCTCAATTTCATCCGTTTTCTCCTTTAGTTGTAGACTTCTAAGATACTGTGATTTAAAGTTTTTTCTCACTGCTATCTTGAAATATGAGGTTAAAAATACTGCAGTGACTGGGAAAATACCCCATTCTTATAAAGAGTTTCGACCTCCTTGGCTGTTTCTTATTTCCTGCTGTTTTTGGTTTGAACGAGCTGCTGCCACCTTACTCTGGCCTGTAACTCAAAAGTGTTTAGCCTTCTTTCAGTACAATGCATATATCCAATATCTTGATAATAACTCTAGGCAAAACTGCAAAATAATTTCTTCTTATTCAGCCTTTCCTTGAAGGCAATGTGATTTTTGATATTTACCTTTGAGGTAATTGTTATCAGGTCATGTGTAAGGAAAGCCACAATACTATCCAGACAATATTAACAAGTGGATGAACCCTTTTAACTTTTATTTTTACATAAGCCTTGTTAATATCACTAATCCAGAAAAGCCTGTGTTTATAAAGCTAACCTTTTAATCTTCATTTCTTCTTTCTGTTTGTGAGGAGGAAAAGGTATCTCATAACAAATCTGTGGGACATTTAAAAATCTAGTTAAGGGAATAAACTAGTCAAAATACTGGCTTTAAAATGCGTAGGCATTGATATTCAGCATCTTTATTAGCATTCCTTTGCAATGCTTATTCCTTTTCTATTGAAGTCATGGAAAAAGAATTTATCTCCCTATAGGTAATGTAATACCTGTGAGCTGCCATAACAATTAAATAATAAAAAAATACCCTACTGGCTAATGTGACACTTATGTAATGTTTCTAAATCTGTGAGTTCAAATTTTGCAGTGATTTTCTTAATTTAAAATAAGTAAATTATTATTTTTTCACATATTTTGCAACAATTTATATGTGTAAAATACTTTCCTGTAAAGGATGTTTGCATATTAAGTGTGGCAATAATTCATGATACAGAATCAACTCTCCATATTTTATTTTTTGATTGAAAAATTTACTTCTCAGCCATAAAAAGTTTTAATAGTGTTTCTCCCTTTGAAAAGGGTAGAAGGCAATTCTCTGCAGTGGTCTCTTTGGCTAGAATGAATCTGTGCTTTTACGTTTCTTGGATCATGATTCTCTAAGTGGAAGCTTTAATGCTGGTTCCATAGGTGTAAATTAATATTATTTGTCTGCTTGAAACACATTTCAAAAGTGCTTGTGCTATACATGAATGCATACTCTTTATTTGTACTGTGAAAACAATACAAACAATCTAAAGAATTTCAAATTTCTGCATGCTGTAATTAAGGGAACACATTTCCTTCAATTAAGAGCCAAAATTTCTCTTGTGGTATCTGACATAGTAGTTGCAAATAAATTTTAGTTTTCAATCTAATATTAAAAAAAATCCATTTTATAGTTGAAACACGTGCAGTATTTTGTGTTTTTATTTCTGTACAGTACCACTATTATCTTCAAGTGTATAACTCTTTTGAGACTCTGTATAATAATTCACAAGCCTCTGTACATTCTTGGCTTGTGTTCAAATTGATTAATAGTTGCAACCTTGAAGAAATTTGATGCCTACAGCCAACTTTTCTCTATTCCAGAAAGTCTTAACAGAATAACAAATATGTGTAAAGCTTCTTATCTCCAAAATATTAACAGAAGGATTCCGTCTGTGTTTGAAGAATGAACTTTTGAAAAGCTTTTCCGGTGCTCCTTAGTATGCCCTTACAGACTACATTGAAGATGACTAAAATTTTTTGTGACTTCTGCCTAATTACTATATATAGTTGGACAGAGACTGAAGGAAAAAGCACAGGACTGTCTTGATTGAAAAGCCATTGTAGCATATCAGAATGTGATCACCAGCATCACTAGAGGCTGTGTTTACACGTTTGAACCAGGCCTAATATATCAAAAATTCTCATTAAAAAACTGACAATCACTACTTATGCACCTGCCAAGCTCTTATTACCAGCATGGGATTTGGTCATGACTTCACTTCACTGGCATACCTGGAGTTTCGGTCATCCTGCTGCACTACACTGCAGTATTCATCACTAGCAAAGATTTCTGAGATTCAGCCTAACCTCTGGAAGAAGACAAACTTTTCATGTGGCCTTACACATTCACAGTCCTCAGAATGTAACACGATGGGGAGTCTCATGCCGAAGCCAAAAAGAAAGCTAGGAGGTTTATAATTGTCGCTGAACTCACAGTTTGCAGTAAGTTGCTCCTCAGCCTTCTGTTGCCTTTGTTCACTGTAGATCAAAGAATGACTGCAGGAGCTGAAGCAAGACCAAGGAATGCTGGCCAGGCTTAAACAGTCAAGATGTACCTAACAGATAGGTACAAATACATCAACACATATACGACATACCTAACACTGACATATAGAGAGTAAGTGTTCGTAAATATGACACTTTTATATTCTATTTGTTAATACTAATGACTTTCAACATGCTGTAGAAGAGTACTATTCTAAGCAGAGTTAGTGTGCTGAGATTTTGGGACTACAGTGCTGTTTTGAGGAACATTTCTGAAACACATACATAATCTGCCCTTTAAAATAGCCTTAATTTAAAATGATGAAGTGGATTATTCGCTATGCGTGCCACTTACTTGTAGTCTGTATAGAAATAAAATGTGGTTACACTAGTCTACTGGTTTAGACAACCAGAAATCATCTCAGTGGAGATACAGCTTATTAGCTAAGCAGATAAATATTTTCCACAGCTGTTTTGGTTTTTTCTTATTCAGTTTTCAATATTGACAAACAGGGTCTTGAAACACATGACACCCCACATTGTTTTTACAAATGTTGCATGAATGAGTGATCTCCAGACTTCTCTTAGGGAGGATACTTAGGTGCATAAGAAAGACAGCTAAACTAAAAAGTTGAAGACTTTCTTGTCTCATGAAGAACCAAGTGACACAGCTCATACTACAGGGCAGAGTGTTTCCAACTCTCCTCTCTTTTCAGCATTCCCTGCAATGTCTCAAGAGGGTTTAAATAACCACTGAAATCTTCACTCTTGTCAAATGCTTCTTTTAATGTAAACTTAATTTTGTTCAGACTGGAAGAGTATGTTTGCTCTTTGAAGATGTAGAAACTAAATCACTTTTTAATGTTAGTACTATAACTCTAAAGCCTGTCAAATGAATGATGTTGCATAGTCTTGAAAGCAGCTGTCACACGTTCATGAAGGCCAAGAGCTACGTCTCTGCTTTCATCAAGCAGATTGTTATGTTCACCAGGTGCTAAAGTTAGCAAAATTTAGAAGTGTGAGTGATAGGCACGTGGGATAGATGTAAAGCATTGGAGTACTGCACAGGCAAAAGTAATTTTGCATGACCTTTTGAATCTGTGCATGGAAGCATACAACTTCATTAATAACCAGGGAAGGGCTGTTCAGAAGAAGACAACGCTAGTAGATCAGATCATCAGACAAATCTGAAGCCCTTCAGCAGATTGGAACATCTATTATTTTGTTTCCCTTTCTCAAGTGTTTTACAAGTCAAGGACTGAGCAGTCATATAAAAATACCTATGTATCCAAGAGGATGTTGTGGATTCACTGACCGTGCCCCATACAATGATGTCATTGAGGTACTGAATGTGTTCTGGGGCCTTACCCTTCTCTAGTGTGGCCTGAATAAGTCCATGGCAAATGGTGGGACTGTGCTTCTGCCCCTGGGGCAGTCGATTCCATGTGTACTGAATGCCCCTCCAGGTGAAAGCAAACTGTGGCCTGCACTCTGCCGCTAAGGGAATGGAGAAAAATGCACTGGTGATGTCAATAGTGGTGTACCATTTTACTGTGGTGACCCAGATGGGACTCAAACCCCCAGTCCTAGCTTCCAAGATCAGATGAGACTGGGTGTTCTCAGGGTAGTAATCAGCTGTCAAATATCTGGTAGAAAATTCTGTGTTGCTATTATGACAGATAAGGGTTTCAGTGAAGCTGAGTATCTATTAAATTTATTTTAAGAAATGCAAATTTTTGCCACTTTATCTTAGTCTTTGGAGTAGGTTGCAAATTTTTAAAATATCTTGATAAGAAATAATAACATTTATTGAATTTTACAGACTGGTATAATCTGAATCTAAACCACGAATATGAAAATCTTTATTCTTCAAAGTCTAATGTACTTGAATTTAAGTATCTAAGCATTTGACACAAAATTCTATTGTTCCTTGAGGACTTTCACAATGGCTTTAGGTCTTGCTTTTTTCTAAACTTCAGTCCTTCACTGTTAACAATGAAAGGTAAGTTAGATTTTCAGGAAGGGTAACTGAATACAGTTGATATTTTTATGTACACAGAAAAATATTCTAATGTGAAATCTGCTGGTAAGCCTTAAAGCCTCTTTGGTAGCCATTAAAAGATAGAACATGAAACATAAGTGATAATGAGATTCATGGTCCATAGCATCAGATGACAAGATACTGTCCATTCACGTTTCACAGGTCACTAACTGACAGAAATTCACTAAACTCTATAAATCAGTATTTGATAGGCATGTCTGATCAAGAAGGCAATAATTACTGATGTGAAGATATTAAGAAATGAGCATTTACCACTTATTTGATTAGCTAGTTTCAAATACTATCCATTTCTACTTTAAAATATGCTTACTTTTAAATTGGAATACTTTGGTATGTTCTTCCAGACTGTAATAACACTGAATGCTTAAAGCACCAAGTAAGTAAAGGATGATCTTTCTTAAAGTCATCCCTAATAAAAATAGAGATGGATATTTGGATGGAGAAGGGAAATTTTGAGAGCTAAAACTGCAAGGGTGTATTGTATCTTTGCAGGGCATTAAAACTTGACCCTAAATTCTGGCACTGAATTCATGTGCAAGTACATAATCATGCTGTTTTCTGAAGAAGTTTAGAAATGTTTTTATGCTGTCTTTAGAAGATATCGCATTAAAAATCCTTTTTATTTTAATGTAGATGCACTTTTTTTGTGTGTGAACTAAGAAATATTTTGCCTCTAGTTATAAAAAAATGTTGCAAGTCCTAGTGTTTTAATCAGTGCTAAAAAAGTAGGGCAGATTTTCAGTTAGATCAAAGGCAACTTTACCAAAATCACTGGAATCATCTGATCTCCCAGAGAGCTAGCTGTTCTATTTGAAAATCTGGCTGAGTGTATCACCTGAAGATGTTGCTTCTTTTTCTTCTTTTGAGACTTCCATTTTTATCCGATTATGGAGTTTGTCCATTATGTCTTTTAACTGATTCAGAACCTCTGGGGAAAACAAATGAACAACAAACCAAACAAAACAAAACTGTTTATAAGAAAATACCTTTTTGTTCAAATTGATTTTCCAAAGTGACTTACTGTCCTTTACTTGTCATCATGATAACACTTATGTGGCAGAGGGGACAAGTGATTTAATTTGGTTGAATGTATCTGTATGTCATAGTGCTATTTGAAAGGGAGGCACAACTGCTAAACCAGTAAAGAAAAGAAATGTAGTAAAGGTCTCTTGAAGCCAGGCTTCATTAAATTTCTGAGCAGAAAAGGTCTTTTGCTTTTCTTGATGTTGTGGAAGTCAGGCAGGGGAGGACTGAACCATAACATGAATCCATGGAGGAAATGAGCTTTACTAGAGTGAACTGATATTTGAAAGTGTGTAACTGGTGTTTTACCATTTTTTCCAGCATGAGCTTAACACTTGTTTTTGGCAGAACATTCTTACTAGCACTCAGTATTTTAGAGATTTGACAAATTATGCTTGTAATCCACTGATGATGTGAGATCATCCTTCACAAGAATTTTAAAGCGTATTCTTTCATGTAATGAACAATCAAATATGAAGCATTGCAAGATGATTTATTTAGAACTAGTATTTATACCAATAGACATGTATATTTTGTTAACACAGAAATCATGATCAAGAAAAACACACTATTCTTTCTATGGTACCTATTTCCTGTTCCAGATTCTCTCCCCCCCGGTTACAAAAGTGGACATATTTGTGCATGCCAAATATATAGCCTGGAATAAGTTTCATCTGGAGCTATGTGATTTTACTGACACACATTTTTACTCTAATGTTGTACTGGAGTCATAAAAAAATTGTGTATCACAATTGGCAATGATACTTCAAAAATATTCAATTAGGTAATTAGCAATGTAACTAGGGAAATATAAAGAGTCAAGAATTTCAAAATAATATTTATAGTAGCACTGGAAAGATCCCTTCTTATATTGTCTTGTTGTTTAGATCAGCAAATAGCACACTGAAATCTTATTGTGACTGACAAACGATTAATTCAAAATCAGTTCTTCTTAACTAACTTTGTCTTTTCTTTTCTTTTTTTTTCAGTAATATGAATTTAAATATCTGTGCCTCCAGGACATTTTTTTTGCATGGTCCTAAAGGGATCTTTTAATGCAGTGAATCAGGCAACCTTCCAAAAATAGCCTATCCCCATTTTTTAGAGTTGGAGTATTCAGGCATTTTGGAAACTATCTGCAACTGGACTTAATGTAGAGCTTCTCTGTTTTGTAAAAGTTCATGATCCAGAAAAGTTCATGATCCAGAAAAGTTCATGGAAGTTGCATAAGTTATTATTTATTTTTTACCTGATGAGAAAAAGTAACATAGAAGGAAATACAAGTAAAATATAATAGTAAGCAATGTTTTGGCCTCTGCTAAAACTGAAAATTTATTATTTTGTATTTACATCTTGTTGTATGTGCCTGTGAATACATATATACATCTGTATACCTCCATTTCTTTTATAATCAGTGTGTGAATAATGGACTAGATCCGGACAGGATTTGAGGAGGGTTCTTACCTTGGTAGGCCTTGGTCTACTACAGAATCATTACCTGCTTGTGGCCCATGTACTCAGGGCAAGCATAACAAACAGCATTTGCAGTTCTGCTGCTGTTTGTTTTCCAAGCTGAGCTTTGTATCTTGGAAGTCGTTGTGGTGCCATGTGATTGTCACCGCACTTTAAGACTTTCCAAAGGGACCAGGCAGGCATGGGAGGGTTAATCCATTATGGTAACACTGGTAAGGCATTTACATTTCAAAAGCAATCTTCAAAAGGTAATGTGCCTCACCAACCTGAAAATCCAGATGCTTGTTTCTATCAAGAGGAGGGGAGTAGTCTTTGAAACAAGACTGGAGTGAGTCTTGTGATTGTGTGACCAGATCAGTAAGTGAAATATGCTGCTATCAAAGCTTCCTTTTTCACCCAAAATGAAAACTGTTATTAAGCTCTTAATGGGTAAAGAAGATAGGGCAGCTGTTTTGTAAGGCTGAGCTCAGATGTAGTTGTGATAAAGAAGACGATTTGATCTCAAAAATTTGCTTGTGCTTTTAATAGTCCATTTTAAAAATAAACAACAGACATTTGCCACCTAGGAGGTCTATGTGAATGGGGGAAGGGATGTACACCTGGGCCTCAGAAAGTTATTCTCTGCCTAACTGCAGTTCCCATGCTTGTACTATAGACTCCAAAGTTCTACAAATAAGCAGATAAACCCTGGGTGACAAAAAAAATCATGTAATTCCTAATGGGTGCAACTGCAAAGCAAATGGTATTGAGCTGGGCACTGTATATATTGTTTAGTAACAGTGTCTCTGCCCACTTTGTTTTGTGTTACCTTATTTTACCTCTCTGTTACTGCATCCATGCTTAGAATGAGAATAATATATGACACAATTGGGTTTTTAATAATGTTGCTTGGAGAAATAATTATTCAGAGTGTACAAAGAGTTCTGAAAAGGTAAAATTCTGTATGAATTCACAGGTGGCATTTGATTCCACATCTAGAGAGACAGCTGTGTTTCTAAATATGCTACTAAGCTAATTATTATCAACACTGACAACATGAATAATATATTAGAAAATGTTTAGATAACACTGAAGGAACTGTTATAAGAAAACAGGAAAAAATAACTACTAGTTCACTACTTGGAAAGGACTTTATAACTTATTGCAAATAATAGAAAAGCAAATTACAAAAAATAAGATACTGACTATTCCTCACATGCATTATATTTCTTAATTTGTCCTAATTTAGTGACAGATCTTTGAGTCTGAGATGTTAAACAACTACATCTCCTGCTTTCATGACAAAAACAGAATGTTCTCATGTATTCAAGCTATAAAATAACCCTTTGTATGGCATAGGTTAAGCAGTTTCACCATTTTGAGGGTTCCATAAATAATATAAGCCAAGGTACTGGTGAGCTACTGCCCTTACATTATTGTTTTAAAGTGACTGCCTATTGCTAGCTGTGTTCTTTCATTACTCTGGGAACTAAAGACTAAAGAAGCTTGTTTAAAGAATGCTTACTGCTGTCTTTTAGCACAGAGAATAATAATATGCCATTGAAAAAAAGATTAAAAAGTACAGTGATTTGTCATCATCTTGAGGTCTGCAGTGAAATTATGTCTTATGAGAAGAGGCAGGGATTTGTGGACACTTCTGGGAGAGACCTGAAAGCATTAAATGGGTCATAAAGCAATCAACAGTGGCAGCCATATATGGGACTTACTGGTTGTTGTAAAGGATGATAAGAATAATTATTTTCACATGTAGCACCAGGAGTTATTAATAACGAAATGGTGCCTTAAGTCGCCAGAGATACATTAGTAAAAGAAAACAGCTGGAAAAGAGGCCCGAGATATTTTACTAGCTGAAGGTCTAAGAGCAATCCTTTCCTAAGGAAACTTGTTTTTTTGCAAGCTGAGTGATTTCAGACAAAGGAGCAATGTATGCCCTCGCACTAGTTTCCCTGGCCAGCTACTCCTTCTTTGCTGAAAGGTTACAGAGAGACCCCTGTCAGCACTTTGTCTATACTTCTCTCCCATATCTACTCCTTGACAGAGGCCTCTCAGTGTTCATCAGTGTCATCAGAAGATGTTCTAAGAAATTTCTGCTTCTCTTTAAGGTTTTCTGAGTCACTTGCACATTAATAAGGCAGCGTAATTTCTCTTGTGTATCCCAACACCCAATTCTCATTTTGACAATTTTTATACAGCCTATGTACTACCTTTGAAGAAAAGTATAGAATAATTTTAGAGTTAGACATATCAGGGCAGGTTCTCTAAAACAGGAAACAGGGCTTATGGACACCTTGCCTGTCTTTTGGTCCTAAAAGGCTTTTCTTTTTGCTGTGGCCCTAAGGTGTTGGACAGCTGAAATACTTTAAATCAGCTGTCTCATTTAAATGCCACACTCTGGAATTCTGACAACATCCAAAAGACAGCCTTTTTGGCCTGAAAGCTAAAGCACAATATTTTATTTGTTGGTCTGACAAAAGGTATTGCATTATCTCCCTCGTCAGTAGACCCTGACATTCATAGTGCTGGCCTTTACCCTGGGACACATAAAATGCTCTTGATAAATTACTTATGAAAAGACTGGGCAGAAAATAGGCACAGTGACAGTAGCATATCGCTCTTCCCCACCTCATTCTAACAGGAGACACAGTGTGTTTAGTTTTTCCAGTATTAGGCATTTCAGAACAATAATAGTAATTGATTCTGGTAGCAGACACATTTGCACTTTTCAGATATTGTAAAATAGCATTTCATGTTTTCTGTCTTCATTTTCCTGCAATGGCCCCCACTTCTTCCCACCAAGACGAATACCAACTGAGGTAATAGCTTTTATGTTTGTTAAGGAGTTAGTTAAGGAGAAAGCTGGGAATTCATCATCGTCCAGGCTCTATTTTCAAAGCCATTCATTGCTACCCAGATTTTCAAGATGGAAACCTAGTCACAAAAGTTGGCTCAAGCAAAAGAGAGGTTTCTACAGGAGAGTAGAGCTTGGCCATGAGGAAGAAGCTGGGCTAGTGCAGTGCAACTGGTCATGAGCAGGGCTTAAAGTTCAGCACCCCTTCTCTAAGGAAACCCCAAATCCAGGCCCCACTAAAATAAAACATTCTGCAGCCATTCCCCTGGCCACTGGTGGTCCCCAGGGACTTCTTTTATAGGTGTTAGGGTGCTTGGTTGACATTGCTTCTGGGCTCACCCAGGTCTCATCAGACATTGCAGCATGATCTGTGGGCTCCTGGCAGGTCTCTCTCTCCCCTGAGGTTCCCCTAGATCAGGACAGACCCCTGGGCACCACACTAGAAGGCTCCACTGCAGCAACTGAGAACGGATCTCACTGGGAAAAAAAATCTACCTTGTTAAATCTGTCAGGTTTTTAAGGGTAGATATGGATGATATATTTGCTTTTCAGAAGTCACTAGTATTCCAGGTGAAATACTTATAACCTCTTTAGTGTTTTGTTGTTGTTGTTTGTTTGTTTGTTTTTGGTTTTGTTTATTATTATTCTTTCTGAAGATGCTTTTGTTCCTTTTTCCTCATCTACATATTTTAAGTAAACAAGTGAAAATGGTAACTAACTTTAGACTATTCTTGTGCCCACAGATTGGATGAATAGGAATGTTGTGGGCTTTCTTGGGTTGGAAATGCCAAAATTCTTTTAGTACACAAGGGTTCATCTAAATGACCATGATAGTGTCTTTAAAATAGGGCAGGTGCTGTACAAATGATTCATATGTCCTGAAGTTCAGGAATACTGAGTTTTAAGAAAAAAAATTGTAAAGGGGTTTTGGTGTTGAAAGAATGGGAATTAATGAAAGTAGTATTCAGAAAACATGACAGAATGAATAATATGATCATGATGTGAAGTAGTCTGATAAGTCCTGCAGAAATCTTGTTGTGCTTTCAAAGAATCTCTGATCTAATACAGTTTTTTAGGTTAGAAAGTCATGAACCTTAAAAAGAGTAACTGTAATCTATGAGAGATACCATTTCAGTAGAAAAGAAAGGATGCATTTAGGTTGTGAATTTTCTTTTATCTTTTTCTGGTCTTTCAGGCTTTGCCCAATAAGTGTGCAAGGATGCAGAATTTCATGAGAGGAAAGTCCTGCTTATCCAATCTGATCTCCTTCTATGACGAGGTAACCCACATAGCTGATAAAGGAAGCCAGTTGATGTCATCTTTTTGGATTTCAGCAAAGCTTTCAATACTGTCTCTCACAGGATCCTTCTAGACAAAATATCCAACACACATCCTAAACACATTGTCATGAGTGAGCAATTGGTTTGAGCACAGAGGGTAATAGTGAATGGGGTAACATCAGACCTAGTGACCTGTCACTAGTGGGGTTCCACAGGGCTCCACCTTAGGCCCTATAGTCTCCAGCATCTTAATAAATTACTTGAACACTGGACTGGAAGGGATACTTAGAAAGTTTGCAGATGACAAAACTGAGAGAAGCTGTTGACTTCCTCAAAGGCAGAGAGGCCCTGCAGAGAGACCTTGACAAATTAGAGGACTGGGCAATCACCAACCATAGGAAGTTCAACAAGGGAAAGTGTTGGATTCTGCCCCTGGGGTGGGGCAACCCTGGATATTTGTACAGACTGCATAATGAGATGCTGAAAAGCAGTGTCATGGAAAGGGACCTGGGGGTCCTGGTCAACAGCAAGTTGAATCTGAGTCAGCAGTGCCCTGGCAGCCAGGAGGGCCAACTGTATCCTGGGGGACATCAGGCAAAGCATTGGCAGCCAGTCGAGGGAGGGGATTGTCCTGCTCTGCTCTGCACTGGGGTGGCCTCACCTTGGATACTGTGTGCAGTTTTGGGCACCACAATATAAGAAAGATATTCAGTTATTAGAGAGGGTCCAAAGGAGGGAAGGGCATTGAGGGGAAGCCTTATGAGGACTGGTTGTGGTCACTTGGTCTGTTCAGCGTGAAGAAGAGAAGACTGAGGGGAAACCACATTGCAGTCTACAACTTCTCTGTCAGGAGAAGAGGAGGGACAGGCACTGATTTCTTTTCTGTGATGACCAGTGACAGAACCTGAGGGAATGGCCTGAAATTGTGTCTGGGGAGGTTTTGGTTGGATATTAGAAAAAGATTCTTCACCCAGAGGGTGGCTGGGCACTTGAACAGGCTCTGTAATGCTTGAGCCTTAAGATTTATCTATGGATCAAATAGGATAAGTTGTGTGATCTGTGCTATGGTCAAGTACTTGATCATAAATCACTTGTTTAGCCTGAAGATTGTGACTTTTCTGCAAAAGCTGTTTTCTTATTGATGTTTTAATCCATACTGCCAAATATCCCTTAATCCTCAATTTAACCAACAGCTAAGTTTATTCAGAGCATTTATGTTGTCCTTTTAGGAATGCTTGAATGCTTAAATTTTCATTCCCTCAAAATCATCCATCCACCTCATTCACACTTTTGAAGGTAGGAGTATATGCTGTGTATCACTGGATGGATTTGGGAATAGAGTTGCATGGCTCTTTGACTATGTGGTGGTTTGGGGTTTGGGGCAGAGATGAGGAAAGGCCCCCACAGAGCAGTAAAGAGACAAGTAAACAGTTGCCTGAATGTCCACAACCGGTGCATTTTCCCTGAGCAGGTGTTTGCAGTCAAACTATTTGATGTCACATCTACTACTTTGATTTTGGGTAGCAGTAAACAGATCTTTTCTTATTGTGCACATTAACTTTTGTTGGTGAGATGTGAAAGTAAGCGTATCATAGTCCATCTCTTTGCTATCAACATGGAATAGAAAGGGAACATTGTGTCTGGTGAGACTATGTAATCATTATGCAGAGCATATGGACTGACAAGCAATGCTAATACAGGAGATGTTGTCCTTTTATGCCACATTTTGTCCAGATGATACAGATACATGTTTGTCAGTGACTAAACAGGACAAGACTATGTCCTATTTATTATTCAACTGCAACAATAAAAAAAGCGACTGCAGACAAAGTTTCCTGTGGAAGTGGGTTTGTTTCATGCCCCGAATCTAGGGTTTCATCTTAGCAAGGACGTTGTCACATTTCTTTACATAGATGGTATGTGTCTGTCCATCCATGGAGTCAGTGTGGGCCTGGTAGGTCACGGATATAGTGACTGTGAAAAGCATGGTCTCTATTATCATTTCATTTAGCTTCCAAATGACGAGATTTTGCTAGTTTTCATTTCATTCCAAGGTGAAAATCTTTTAACCACACTTCAATTAGAAGAAAACTACTCACTTTGTTTCTGACAGAAAAACTCAGCAGGGAAGAATGGTTTTTGAAGTCATAAGAACAAAACAGTTTGTGCCATCTTTTCTCACTCTAATAAGATTAATTTCTGGCATATCTATTCATTATACATCCAGGAGCGGAATATCAGTTCCAAAGGAAAACAAAAGCAATGAGTAAGTCAGCTTCACTTTCTTGCAATGTTAGCAACATATTGGCTAACCCTTATTAGCTGAATCAAAAAACGCCGCATAACTAGGAAGCCATGACATTGTTTCCCCTAAAAACAGTGGGAAATTGCTTGCTTTTATAATGCATTATAATTTGTGATGTGGGCTATGCTTTCTAGATGTGGCCTGAAACAATTTTCATAGTGGTTAAAGTGTCTGTTGAGTGTAAGGGAACTAGAGGCCAAATGCATTACATCTTTTCAGCTGAATTCAATTTGCAGTTCTAGAATGGAGACTAGGCTTTTACTTACAAAGCTTGTAGTGAGAGTAAGAACAGAAAAGTCCTTTGCTCTTTTTGCTACTCATTTCTGGGACTGAAATGTGAAGTCTGAACTTTTATAAAGGTGCAGAACAGCACTTCAGGATTTTTTAAATAGCCTATTCTTCTTAATGGGCTTTTAAAAAACCTATTCTGGGTGTTTTGAAATTGTAGCCTATTTCAGCTTTTATCGAGCACTTCTGCCTTTACTGCAGAGATTGTCTACATTATATATCTGTGTATCAGGCAAGGCAGATAGAATATCTCTTTTGCTTTGTTTTTTTTGTTTGTTTGTTTGTTTGTTTGTTTTTACCTAAGGCTTCACATTTTGTATTAGAATACCACAGCATTTACTTGTTTATGTATCTTCACATTGTTTATTGCTGAAATCAGTGTTCAAGTTCAATCCTCACTGCAGTTCTAGAAGATCCTCATACGGGTTAATTTTTGTAGTTGCCAGATATTTTGATGAAGCACTGACCACTTTATGTCAACAGAGCACTGTCTCTGCTCAGATTTAATGTTTCATCCATCTTGCTGGGAGTTTTCTCATCTTTTCTTGAAGGAAAAATGGAGTTATAGGAAAGAGACAATATCCTCTGTAACTGTAAATCATTGTAGGATTGATTTTGGAGGGAGGAGGAGATGGGGAGACAAAAGTATAAGAGGTGAGATATTTGGCCATAACAGGCAGATGAAATGGGAATACATTGCAGTGGAGTACCATATATTGTTTCTTTCAGGAAAGATTTTTCTCACGGAAAGGTGGCAAGAGCTGTTAAATGTCCAGCCTGCGTGTACTGCAGTGGGCGAGGAAACTGTGGGGAGGAGTTGCACTTAGACATATCTGCCACCTGTATTCTGCCCATAAATGTCTCCCTGGGAGGACAATGAGAGCTCAACACACTAGAAAATGACAAAAGTCAGGAAAGGGTGATTTCAGCATCAAATTGTGCTAGCCTGAACAGGAAGGCATCAGTATTCAGCATGAGCTGATAACAGGTTTAAAAGACAAAGCATAATCAGTGCTGCCAGGAGACAGCGTAGACACATCATTCCTTGTCTGCTGCTGAAGAATAGAAATTACACTGTCCCAGAAGGCTCTGCTGAAAGAGAACTTCATATCTGTACTTTGTGCATTACAAAAAGTTGTAATACTCAGAGATGGGTAAACCAAAAGTTTTTTTTTTTCTTTTTTATTTTTCATACTTACCTGAGGAAAGAGGAGAAGTTTAAGTATAGTAATATTTTCTAGGAGGAGTTGTTGAAGGTGTCCGCATACTGTAATGCCTACAGCAGGAAGCAACAACTTAAACAGCCTCAGGGAAGGCTTTTATATGGACTCCAGAAAACCCAATAGGCTCTGTTTTGAGGGCCGATCTTGATTTGATTGAAACTAAAGAAAGAAAAGAAAAAAATGAAAGTAAATATTACCCAGGAAAAGGTCTTTGAGAGGGCCTTATAAACATTTTACTCTCTCGTCTCTGCTGAGTGAATAATGAGGGGATTGACACTGCCAGTTGTCATGCATGAAGAAAGAAATAGCAAAATGTCAAAAAGAAACAGTTTTATGTAGTTCAGTTAATAATCATGACAGTTACAGAATAAAATGAGGCATGTAGAAATCTGTCCAGTTTCTTGGAAGAAGAAGCATAGCAAGGCACTTTTTTCATTAGGTCCGTTTATACCTCTGACTAGTTTCAATGAATACAACAGTCTAGCATTTGAAACCCACTGACACCTCATAATGCTGGGCTACTGTGGAATATCACTTTTGCATAGGTCAGGGTGGATGGAGCATTGCTCACCAGGAAAGCCAGAAAATGTCTCAGCTATAAAATTTGTATCCTAAATAGCAATTCATAAGAATTTTTAAGTGCCTGGGAGTGTTTATAGTTTTGCATAGTATCAGCTCTTCTAATGGGATAAATGTGAAGCCATAATTAAGCTTCACTGTTATTACAAAAATAAATCAGAACTTACTTAAAAATAATGGAAAAAAGGTATGATTTCTCATTCTTCTTAAAATGCTAAAAGTATATAGAAATTTTCACTTGTACCTTCTTTTAGAATTGAGGAGGATGGGAAATTTTAAAATTTTTGATATTTATCCATGTACTGTAATGATTTCTGCATGCACTGATCATGTCCATAATTGTAACTTCTATTTACAGAAATGTAATCTTTTTATATATTTGGTAAAGACCAATCTGATTGTGAGTGAGGATAAGGGTGGTTGGTCAAATGAGAGTCAGTTGTGTGCACAACAAATAATGTTGAGCAACTTGTAAAAGAAAGGTCCATGAAGCACAGCATCGGTTCTTATATGGACAGGAAAGCAATAAGAACAGTTCCTTGTTTTCCTTGTTTGCCTTTTTAGCTGTCTGTGTTAGTTTTGAAATACCAAATCAATTTATCAGCAGTGAGATTCTGTAAGAAGGGCCTCATTGCCTGTCAGTCACGCACAAAAAAAGCAATTGTTCAGGACCACAGTGTCAGGCAAAATGGACGTATTCTATTTGCCCCTTTTCTCAAAGTATGAGCTTTTGACAGTGGCTGTTACTTTCTTAAAAGGGATTAAGTTTCAGATATTTCTGAAAGCCCAGAAAGCGATCCTAAATACCTTAAAGAAGCGAAAGCACCAAGTTAGGCTAAAGCACCAAGTCAGTCTCTATCAGTTGAAGAGTGATCAATTCTTGGGACCAACAGGAACCAAATTTTATTTTTTTCTGACACACTGAACACACAACATTGATTAATTGCTCACAGAGTCTTTGTCATTGCAGCTATTAGATTACCAGGCACCCTCACAGAAGAACAGACCATTTTATTCCACATCATGTTGTGTAGTAAACTTATGTAGGATAACATTAAAAAGTCTGGACTGAATTAACAATCTGGGACCTTAAAAAATGAAACCCTTGGCAGAGCTGACCTTGTCCTGGGTGCAGCTATGGCATATTAATGTCTGGAGTGAATTAGAGCTAATCATTGCAGGCAGCATTGCAGGACAGTGAGAACAAAGAGCAACATACAAATAAAGCAAAAGAAATTTCTGCTAAATAAGGAAGGATTGAATGACTGGCTGTGTGGGTATTTTTATTCTTTTTTAATGAAAAATTTGGATTTGCTACTGACATACTGTTAAAGCCAGTAGCATTAAAGTGGAACTGGAATGTTAATAATATAAGTCTTTCTTTCTCATACTTCTGGCTTAATGTACCTTTAATTAATCTTTTGGAATAGGTGCTTTGCTTTTCTTGGAAAGGTGAGAAAAATGTTGGTAATACTCCATTGCTTCTTTAGGGATTGCATTTTGTAACAATCAATGCAATTAAGAAAGGTTACTTGAATATGCTGAAGCAAAATGAAATGTTAGAGCTTTGCAATGCTTTCTGTATTCTTTTTATATGTGTAACTCTTAGCATGCTGCTAAAATAGCAAAGTGATAACAATAAGATTGTTATTCCTTTTCGTTAATTTTCTCAGTGCTTTCCCTACAGCAAGCATTGCTGAGCGTGTGGAGGATATGCCACTAAATCTTACCTGTTACATACAAATAAAGTGGAAGAACAAAAAGTGAAATATCAATGCTGTTGAAGTTGATGGGAAAATTACCCTGACTTTATCAGAAGCCAGTGTGAACTTAGAATGAACTCTGTAAATGGCTGAAAGTGCAGTTCTGACAGTAGATACTGAAAGCACAGCTCGCTGGCTGATACACCTCAGCATCTCACGAGCCTCCGTTCACTTGTTGTAACTTTTAGTCACAGCTCAGGTAACAGTTGCGATAGGGTAATTAGCTTGGGTAGGATCTGCTCCAGAAGACGTATATCCCACTCATTTCTATTTGGGTGGGGATA
The DNA here is from genome assembly GCA_038380795.1 of Pyrocephalus nanus. Taxonomy (NCBI): domain Eukaryota; kingdom Metazoa; phylum Chordata; class Aves; order Passeriformes; family Tyrannidae; genus Pyrocephalus; species Pyrocephalus nanus. The sequence continues at coordinate 51,068,194 of CM076260.1, forward strand.
GTGGGGAGGGGGAAGCAGAATTTAAAAGGGAGGAATCAAAACCTTTTGATTTTTCTATGGGGGAAGAAGGTATATAGTGCTTAATGGATGATGGTAGACTCCTTATGGGGTCTAACAGAAGAGTCTATGTTTCTATTCAAGAATATAACTGGGGAATTTTTTCCACTGCTCTGATATCCATGGGAAAAGATAAATTTTGCTGGGAATATTACTGACACGAAGGAGCTTCTGTTCTCAATAAAGTTCCCCCCATGCTGGCATATAGCTCAATTTGCTGCTACTCAGTCTTATTTCAATACCTGGCATGATGCATCAACAGGGAAAGAATCCTCCTGAACTGTAATCACTGGCCTATGGCAATGGATGGTGGTAATGACTCCCCTGGGGCTCTGTTTGCGGACAGAATTAAGATCTTCCTTGGTGTACCCAGTATTGCTTTGCTTGAGATAAAAGAGTTTGCATGAGTTAGATACCTTTAAAATAGAATAATTGGTGTCCAATGAGACAACGTTTGTTAGATACTTCTGTTTTTTCCTGGACCAGTGTTGTTGAGTTGACCCCAGCTGGATGCCAAGTGCCCACAGAAACCAGTTTATCACTTCTCCCCTCAGCTGGACAGGGGAGAGCAAATGTAATGAAAGGCTTTTTCGTGAAGATAAGGACAGTGTTTTGCTGGGTGTCTTGTGAAACAGAAATACCACTGGAACATCTGCTTTCCAGGTACCCTTTGCTCAGGAATATCAAATGTCGCTGGAAGTTATTAACTGCTCATGGGCTGGGGAAGTTTTTGGGAAACTACATTTTTCCATTACAATATAAATGGTAATAAATGCATGTTTTGTACTGATAGGTTCCTTTAATGAATCACTGCTATACAGAAAGAATTTTCAGCAGCCCTGTAATAAGCATGCATGCCAGTCAGCAATAAGGTGTGCTGAGATTCCACCTCAGGGCAAACATAATTTAGAATCATTAACGATGTCAAATGACAATCCCGGAATGGTAACAGAAGCCTTGAAAGTATAGCCCCAGGACCATGAGGGGCCCTCGGACTACAAACACATATGAATACTTATTGATCAGCCTGGAACCAACCTGGAGACAAACTGGGTTTAGTGCATAATAAAAAAACTTTGTTTGGCTTAGCTGTGCTGACCGAAGAGGCAGTAGTGGAATTGAGGTGAGTATCCTAAGGAGTGTTGAAAACAGGAATCACCTGCTGGAAGAAACTGTGTATTGTGAAAAAGGGTAAGTAAAACCAGTAAATTTCTGTTAAATCTTTTGCCAAGTACTGTATACAGGGTTCATAAATAGAACTGTGCATCCACTTGTGAAAATTTATCAAAATTCATTATACATGTATCTTTAGAATGTTTTTGCAAGTCTGCAAAACAAATAACTGAGTTTGCTGTTTTCATACTTCAGAAGTGAACGTGAAGAACTGATCAGTGTGATAGCCTCGACTGTACTAACATACACAAGTATTGTCACTAAAGAAAATTCTACCTGGGTATTTGGTTCAGATTTGGTTGATCATGTTTTGATCATTAATTTTGTTATATATGTTTGAGAACTGAGTATTAAACCTGAATACAACAGGACTTTGGGAAGGGCTTCAAATGTCAGTCTGTATTCACTGTCATAGACATATTTTTTTCTCTTTTATTTGGAAATAATGCCCTCTCAGTATAGCCACTGTGGGAAAACCTGCTAGTTATCTGTTCAGCTGGTCAAGCATTACAATTTGGTTTATCCTTTCAAGTGGCTTAGAATAAATGAGATTTTCCACAGTTGAATTCTTAAATTGCCTGAAGCTGAATGTGGCCATGGATGATGCTGCAAAAAGGGTGAAAGTTGCATCACACCATTCATCAGTATACTGGGAAAGTAACCATCTGAAAGGATGGGAATGAGGTAAATGTTATCTGGTAAACAAACAAACAAACAAAACCCCCCAAAAGCCCATCCCAAAACAGTTACATTATTTACTCTAGTGTTACAAAAATGTGGAAAATACCATTTGTTCATTTTTCTGGGTGGAAGAAAAACTGTAACAATTGAAGACAAAGTATTTGATTTCCTCTTAAAGTACAGGAACCAGGTGATTGGCAATATCAGAAAAAAAACAGTTTGTGTCAGGTTGACCTTGGCCAGCTGCCAGACAACCACACTGCTGTCTCTCACTCCCACAGAAAAAGGATTTAGGAAGGAACAAAAAATAACTATTAGCACATGCTAAAAAGGAAAGAGGGGAGGAAAAAAGGGGAGGCAGACAGAAACTGTAGCATTCATTTATACAGACACCTGGAAGGGACGCCCAAAATATTCGTACTGCTTTGTTCTTGGTGTGGTTCCCATGGCAGGCTGCTGGAGCACTTACCTTGCTGCTTTTTTATTTTTAAAATATTAGCTTTGAATGCAAAATACCCCGCTCAGTTTTGGCAAAGATTCAGAAAGACATTTTATCAAAAAACTAAGGACTTATGTGTTTTAAATGATCTGCTGGAAACTCAGCAGGTTTGAACCCATGTTGGAAGTGGCATATGGCACCATGGAGCCCCTTACAAGTTGGATCTCACACAGCCTCTGTCTTAGCATGCTCCCACCCGGCTCCTGGAGATAAAGCAGAAAGAGGACGAGGAGAAATGCTACTCAAATAAGTGTTGGTCTAAGTGCTATTATGATTTTGGGTGGGCCATCAATTATAAAGCTTATACCAGAGAGCTCTGGCCTGAAATTAATTAATCTCTTCTGCTCTAAACTACAGGTATTTATGAGCTTGCTGCAGCCCTGGAGTTGTGGGCAAACCGGGATCAAAAGAAACTGGAGCAGGATGTATAAGGATCATTGTCATGCGCACAAGTAGTATGGAGGAAGAAGTGAAGTTGAGAAAGTGTTCTTAGTAAACAAAGTGGCCTTAGGTTGTGAAAAAACAGATCCTTAGAGTTTCTTTAAAAATGTTACACATGTAGCAGTAGTAGTTGGTATAAATTTCTTTTACTGATCTCTTTTGTGCGTAGGGAGGCAGGATGATATTATACCAAAGACAGGTATTTTATATATATATATATATATATATATATATATAAAATATATATATTAGGAATTATAGAAGAACCAGGTGTAAATTTTAGAGTTTGGGTTTAGTTTGGAGATCTTCCTATCTGAAGTTTCACAGGCTGAAATGTCTACAGAGTTAGATCAGGGATCAGCAGTGATTTGTAAAAAATCAAAGGCAGATTAAGCAAAATATTGGTAGGTATTTGGGTCTTAATTCTTTTGGTATTATGGGAAATGGCCTGTATTATAATGTTATTACAATCATCAAGTATAAATACCTTTCTTCTATTGGCATTAGACAGAGGCATGGAACAGAGGAGAATGAGCAAAAGATCACTGTCTATCCCCATTTTTATTTACTTGTAGTGGTTTGAGGACTTTTTTGGGGTCCTTTTCTTTCACTTCTTCCTTCTCCGATTAACTTTTGGTGTTTACTTGGAAATTTAATGAACCAAGATATTTTGTAATTAATTCCTCTGTAGTTGCTTTTTTTTGCAAACATCTCATCTATATCAGTTTCTAAGACTGATGTTTCACTTCCAATCTAACATAAAGCAAGGAACACATTCCCTATTAAATTGAGCACAAACTTAATCCTTACACTTTTATTAGTGAAGGGGTTAATTTTTATCCCAGTCTGAACTCCTCTTTGATGCTTTTTGCTGCTGAAGAGCTTCTGCACCTTTCATCTCTGGACCAAGTAGAATGCTGCATGCTGCATTTCAGAACAGATCTTCTCTGAGAGTGTTCTTTATTCACAAAGAAGTAAATGGCTCTTGCAGAGTGGAGAGAGGAGGTAAGTCACAATTTGAAGGGTCAGACAGAAAGCAGTCTCCTGAATTAGCACAAGCAGTTGAAATATAGATTATTGGTGGTTTGTGGATAAAGCCTTAAGAAGATCATATTGTAAAGCAGCTAGATATTGGATGGTAATTGTCATGGTTTTGCCCAGTCGGTCAGCCCCTGGGGCTGAGAATGGTTTTGTCCAGGTAAAGTTCCGTACAAGAAGCCAATTAAAACTCTCAGTAACACTTTTGCTAATTACATTTTTAAGAAAACGGAAGAGAAGGGTTGTTGCGCAGTTGAAATTAAGAGTAGCAGCCATGTAGGAGAGGCAGCAAGCCCCGCATGGGGGCCAGGCCCCCTCCTCCTCCCCCGGCTTGGGCCAGGGGCAGGTGTGGCACTGAAGCCCCCTTCTCTCCTGTAAGAGAGTGAAGAAAAAAAAACTTTAAAGGACTGACTGCTTGGACAGAAACCGCTGCAGGAGAATTCCGGCAAAGAGATAAGGACCTCCAAGGTCAAAACTGGCAGCTGCAGGAGAGAGAAGAAAAGTTCAAAGGAGGTGGGCTGTCTCTCCCCCCTTTCACTCTCTCCCTTCAGCAGGGAAAAGACTGAAAAGTAATCCCTGCTACCTGTGAAAGTTTTTTGGGGTGAGAAGACCCCCATGCTGCTTGTGGAAGACCCTACACTGAAGTAAGTTGATGTATGAAGAAGCCGAGACTTCATGAGAGACCTAAGGTGAGGAAAGTCCTGCTGAAGACTTTGTGACCCTTGAAGGGGACAATGCTTATGCTGGAGCGAGGACAGCTTGGATAAGCTTAGAATCTCAGTGAGAGATCCATGCTGCTAGTGCTGGAAATTGGTGACCCTAAGGGAAACCCACGCTGGAGCGAGACGGCCCAGGTGGGATATTGGGATCCGAGTGTGGGATCCATGCTAGACCATGTTGGAGAGGTCTATCAAGGACTGTTCTCCTGTGGAGAGGGACCTCCATAGGGGAACAGGGGTGGACTCTTAAGCCATTATCCCCTGTAACTCTGTGGAAGAAGATCCATAGTAGTCAAGTGTCCCCTTGCAAGTCTGTGGAAGAGAAGACCATTCAGGACCTGAGTAACCCCCCAACCTTTAGTCTTAGCCCAGTAGGGGCTGCCCAGCCCTGGAGGCTGACACAGAGAAGGAAAAAGAATTCCAGCTGCGACAAGAGTACTGCAGAGTTACTGGAGAGAGAGCTGGAACTCCGAGAATGGAGAAAAGGACTATTTCTCCTCCTTGGACTGATATATAAAGGGAGGGGGAGGAGTATTTCTGTAAATACATACCACTTTTACTTAAGTAGAATTATTTTAGATATAGTTCTTTAGTAGTTTTTATTTTGCTAGTAATAAATACTCATACTATTTTCCCCAAATCCTGTCTCTTTTGTCTGCATAAACCTTCTCTCAACTAATAGTAATTGTGAAGGGGGTGTGAAAGCAAATTGACCCAGAGCAAAACCACGACAGTAATGTATCAGTGATGTATGTCTGCAACTGACTGTGAATGACTAAAATATTGCAAAGAAACTGAGCAAATTCTTAGGACACACACCCATAGCTGGCAGTGAAACATCCAAACACCATTTTTAAAGGGTTAGATCCTTCTAAAGATAAAAAAAACACCTTCAGAAGGATGTGAGTACATATGGCAGTTAGAATGCCTACACAAAGAATTGGATGTCAGGTGTTAAGTGCCCCAAACTTTGAAACAAGTATGTTTGTTTAAGCTAGTTTCCAGGATTTACTAGCTCTTCTACTGTTGGAATAACTTTACCTAAGCAAATGCATTCAGCTGGGACTTCCAGTTGAATTTTTTTTCCCTGATTTAAAAATCTGTAACTATTTGAGCACTTCCATTTTATAAGAAGGTGTTCAGGGCTTGCAGTTTCTCTGTGAGATAGGAACTGGCTCGGCTGACATGGAGATGTACAGTGATGTGCTAATTCAAAACTGATTACCCTGGCCTGCAAGTTATATGAACAGAGCATAGGCACATGTCCATTCATGTTTCTGAAAGGCTTCCCAGCTTGGACTGGGCTGTGCCTTGTTAGCTTATAGCCTGGGCAACTTGTCTGCCAGGTGAGTACCTTCTTCTTTGCTCTTGATAAGGTTGCCACCACTTTCAGAGCAGCCAGACTGGGAGGGTAGGAAGAGCTTGATCTCAGGTAATGCAAGTAGGGTTTTTAAATACCTGCTGTGCACTTATAGAAAACTCCTCACTGTAAGAAATTTCAGAAGAGCTGCCTGAAGCCAATACCCTGGTATTTTTAACAAAAGGGCCCTCTCAAGAAATTGTTGGCTATGTAAACACAGTAAAGCACTGCACAGAAAACACCATTTTACAGTAAGGTAAGAACTCTGTTGATTTCATGTACCCCTAGGGGCTAATTGTTTTTGCAAGTGGAGGATGCTTCATATGAACTGAAACTGCAATTTTAAATTCAGATGGTCTCTGTTGTGCTCTGAGTATTTTATGAAGGGCCTTGCATTCCAACTCCATGCTGGCATACTAATTTGATAGTTATTTCTTTTCTAATTTCTTAGTCTCAGACCTAATGTTTACACTCCTTCTAATTGTTTTTTATTATTACATTTACTGTTTTAAGTTCTGATTTCTCTCTTACCTTAAGTAGCTTGCTGCCAGTGCATCTTTGCTACACCACTGTGCAAACAGTGTTCACTGCTGTATTTGCATAATGAGCTAATCTTTGTTGGCTGTTTACTTTGTGGAAATAATTAAACATTTAACTGATAATAATTGCAATCTATCAAACTGCACGGTCACCCCACAAATGATCAAAGTATGTTTGCTAAAAGTTCTAATGAATACTATTAGCTCTCATTCTCCATATTGACACCCAACTAGAAACTTTACCTAACATTCAGCTCTATCAGAAGAAAAACTGAGATCTTATTAGGTCAGTTGCTCTGCAATTAATAAAAGCAAAATATTTTTAAAAAAACCCAAACAAACCAAACCTGTTTTTTGTTAACAATAATGATGTATCTTAATATAATGTTAGTTTGAGGCCAACAGGGAAAAGTATGTACTTTTCCAATGTACAGTTTTAAACTGAGTGCCTTGCCTTGCTGTTCACTGATCTTATAATGCTAAAACTTTCTTTGCAAGCAGAACACCCAAAGCTTTAATTTCTTCAGCCAGATTAAATAACTGTCAAGTTACGTATTAATTTAACCATCACATTTAGCCTAAATTCCTCAATCTACCTTTGTGTAGAAAAGACTTAGCAAGTCTTAGAATGGCTCTTTCTATTCATAGATGAAACTTCTGAGGTTGAATTTTCAAATAGTTTAATATAATCTTAGTGAAATTATCATTAGGATTAAATAAAACAAGGGATTCTTCATACATTCTGTCCTATGTCTTGAAATTGCAATAGAAACTGCTAGGACGAATACTAAGGAAAAGGCTCTGTCCTGTTGATCTTACAGGAGCTGAAGGTGGAGGGGACAAACATTCTTCATGTTTTACAGCTGTGGATCTGATGCATGGAGAACTTGTGACTTGCATGCCATTGACCATGAGCAGGGATGTAAAGTCAGGAACTAAGCGCAACTCTGCAGAAAAAAGACCCTTGGAGATATATATGTGGAGTTTTCCATACTGCTAATACTTTTAAGTAACACTCAGAGACTATATCTGGAGTATTCTCTCTGGGACAAGCTTTCAGACAGATTTGTATTAGGAGCTGTGACAAGTTTTAAACAGTAGCAGGCTAAACAAAGCCTTATGCAAGGAGCCTATGGCTCATGTCAGGAGGCCATTGCAAATCTCACTGAGAAAATGCAAGCTCAGAAAACCTTCTCAGAAAATGGAAGTGTTCTAATGACTACACTGTCTTCAACCTGGAATTTGCAAGTAATGGTTCAAGTACCCCTTGACAGTTATTGGTTTGAGTGCATCCTGCTGCTAGAAGGTAACAAATCCTTTAAAATAAATTTGTGATCTTATACTATTGCAGCAATTGTGTAATTTTGAGGTTGTTTTCTAAAAATGTGCAAGTGATATGGGTATATGAGAATCTTAAGAAGAGACACTGGCAACTGTGGTAAATAGTTGGAAGACCAGTTCTGACATTTACCTCCTATGCTCTTTAAAGCCAAGTCAAACTGCTTACAACCCAGACCATGCTATCCCATAATGTTAATGTATTTCTTTAAATCTTTCAAACTTCTTCAGTAGCTGAAATTTATAGTAGGATACGTTCATGTGGGGGGAAAATAAACTATTCTTACATTGGGGTTTTGACAGTTTCATCTTCTCTACTGTAACAAATGACATTTTAACTGCTCATAACACAAGTGGAGGAGTGATTTTTCCATGTGTACACCTTTACTCATGTTACAGGCTCACATTGCAACCTTGATGGGGCTCCCACTCCCCACCTGAGCATCTAGAAAACAACCTCCACAAAATAAAATGATGTCCTTCTACTGCTTTAATGATATAAACCAGGCAGTGGAAGGATCTGGTAAGAATCAAAGTGGTGCAAGCACTTTCCGTTCCCACAAGTGGGAATATTTAACATAGGGACAGGGACTATAGAAGATAGCAGCTTGTTTTAGCTATACATGAGAGCATGTCCTCGGAACTCTTTATAACAACTTTCTGCAATATGTTAAATGATTCCTTGTTATTTTGGGGGGCAGTGCTGATGGAGAGGGGGACTATTTTTATGGGAGACATTTGAAAGGGTTTGCACATCTGAAAAGAATCACTATGCTTTTGGAAAATGTTTGATGAAATTTGTTGTCAACGTTTTTTTGAGGCAAACAGTCCCATTATTATTCGCCATAGAGAATGAGCCAGCAGCTTCAGGGTGGAAGATCTTACTGTCTTCCTTAGCATAGTGTGTTAGTATTGCATGATGTTGTCAATAGCTGTTTGAAACTCTATCCTGACAGAGGAAGAACAACTGATACTAAGAACAGCCACAGTGTCAGGCTGCAGCAGTGTTGCAGAACAATGGTTGTTAAACACTACACTGAGATTCTCCCACTTCCACAGTTCTGGATGCTTTGGAAGCCTCAAATCTACTGCATGTTGAAGGTGAAGGCAATTACTCAGGATATAAAATTAGTTTTTCTAAAGGAAAAAGCTGCAAGACTCCAAGTGATTTGCTGAAAATTCATTAAAGTTAATATTCACGGGAGTCTGAAAGGGTTGGTGTATCTAGAGACCATGGTTTCCCCTCACTTCCAGGTTCTGTACAAAATTAATTTCCTACAAATATCTGAATGACTCCAAAGTGATTCAGACAGATGGTCTAACTGGCTTCATGGGTCTATAATTTCCCTGAGAAGGAATTCCTTGCCAATATTGTATTTGTTCCAAACTCTGGTTTCCTATTTTCTAGCAGGAGGCTTTTCTCTGTTGATTTAGAGCTAGAGGAAAAATGACATTATAACTAAACACCATCCTGAATCAACATGGGGAATAAGTTCGTTTGAACTGGAAATCTTTACCTAGAAAGTCCATGACAGAAACTGTGATAGTATACACATTATGGCATTGTTCACAACAGTGGGTTTTACAAATCAAGGAAAAAAATACCTGTAATTTGCCTTCTAAGTCAAAACGGTGCTTCAGGAGGTAGCCTTGATAACTCCAGAAAATTTACTTTATCTGAACCATCAAGAATTTTGAGGAGAGGGAAGTTCAAATGGAGTGTTGTGTTGGCTTATGAATGTCTGCATTAAACTAAAGCAGCATTTTAAAGGCTGAGTCCATTTTAGACTAATTCCCACAACATGGGTGAATATGATACCAGGATAGGCTCTGAGTTAGAGCACAGGACAAACCAAAAGCAGATGAAATCTTTTGAGAGAGTAAACACCGATTTCTTTGAAATTGTTGATTTTCCTTGGAGTTTTTCTTTCTGTGGTGTTTGTTTCCTTTAAAACCTACTCCAAAAAAGCCTGCTTTCCCCATTTATCATTCAGAGCAAATTTCATGTATTCTCCTTGCCTCCTATTGTTGAGTAGGAAACTGTCTTGATGAAATATTAGTCAAGTGTCAGTTCCCAATTTAACCCCATCTAAACTAATTTTTCAAACCATGTTGATACTTCCCCATGCTCCACTGCATTGTATATTATGGTTTAAGGCCTTTTGCTTCTCTGTGGTGAAACAGAATCAAACAGCATTATGCTCTAGAGCTATGGGGCTTTTTTAATTTACTGGTGGTTTGGTATCAGAGCAACAGGCAAGATGTTTTTTCCCTGATAATCTCCTGAGTATAAAAAACTTTCTGAATCTGGCCTTGTTAGGTGAAGTAATAAAACTGGTACCTCATTCATGATCTGAAATTAAAAAAAATTGTTCTCCTTTAGCTCAGATTTTGAACAAAAGTGAAATCTGAAAGGACATGATCTGTGTTTATGGAAATGGCATTTTAAATTATTGGAAACTACGTTGAGTAATTTAGCTTTGAAGACCTGTACCTCTGTCTACTTACGTGTGATTAGTTAGTAAAATGCCACAGGAGGTATCATGAATATAGTCCACTGATTTGCAGAAACAATGCAAACACTGCAGCTCTCCAACCAATTTCTTCATGGGAAATAAATGCCAGTAACTTCTTCTGGCACAGATACAATGTGACATTTCAAACAAGTTTTGAATTTTTATCTGCTTAAAATAGTAAAAATTTTATCTTCAGTTGTAGTCCAATATGGTATATAGGTATATACTATACTTTAATGGGAAAATATATGCTGTCATTACCATTCTTAAGTTCTTCAAATACCTTTTTTTGCTGTTCTTCCTGAGATTGTTCCATCTCTACTTCCTTGTGTTTGTTTTGGGGGGAATTTTTTTAAATGATTTGCCTAAAATATATCAAAGAGAACTGCAAGAGATCATATCCCATTGATACTGAATTATTATTTTTTTTAAATATATTTTTGAGACTGAAAGGTAAGGTAGCAGCGTTAACTCACTGTATATCTTTGGCTGTGAAACTTGGAACAGAGTACATATTTTAGAATGACATATTCTAGAATTGCATGTTATCTCATAAAATCAGATCATGATTGAATATCTTGATCTGCTGATTTAATATTTAAAAAGTAACTGTGTTCTACTGGTTAGTTATCTGCACTGTAAAATGATAGCCTCTTCCAGTTTGTTACTGTAGCTCCTCACTCCTCCATCTCCCACATTCTTGTTGGTGATATGATTTTCTTGTTTGGCAGGTGGAGTGAGAGGGAAGACAGATGCCAGGCTAGATTAAAAAGATGTTGTCAGAAATCTCTTCTCCACATAGCTGATCACACAGTGACTAAATCCCCTTCTAATAATCTAACCCAGCAATCTTCTCTCCAGTGGACTTAATTACATTATATCTCATAGGACCTGAACTGTGTAACAGTTGTCTAGAATCCATCAGTTTTGCAGTCATCTGAAAACGTTCTGAGCGTGTTAGAATTTCACCCACTTCACTGGGTTTGTTGCAGTTTCTGATCCTGTTGCACTGCAACTCCTGTTATGTGTTCTTACACTGGTGTGGAAAAGCCTGAGGAAACACCTTTTTCTCAAGAAACTAATTGCTTTCAATTCTTGGTTTTTAGTAACAATTGCTAATAATGTACCTTTTTTCTCAAATGTTTATGGGCTCATAATTTCCTTCCCTGGGAAGCTGCTGCTGTAACTCACTAGTGAGTGAGGGATCTGCAGTAATCTGAGCATTGCTCTCAGTAGGGACAGAGAGAACACATATGCTGAAACAGTATGATGCTAACTCCATTTTATTTGCCAAATTTCTTGCCATCCTTGAAGCATCATCCCTGTAAAAAAATGTAAATGATTGAAGGGAGTAAGTGTTCACCACTACTTATCTGGACAAGCAATAAAGGATGATTCTCACTCTGGAGGTGATGAAATGCAGATTGGCCATAAAGCAGTGTCAGTACTGTGCATTATATGACACCATAGCTTTGTTTTAGTCTGCCATTTCCCAACTTCTTTCTGAATGTCAATTCAGCAGTTATGCTTTTATTCTGTATTGTGATGTCTTGTTATTAATGATAGCATGCTATACTGAAATTCAGCCAATTGACTGGAATCTTTTAATGTTACTCAGACATAGCTCCTCTAGAAATCTATGGACTATTGCTATGAATTATCTAGAAAGCACTTTAAGACAACACAAAATGGGTTAGAGAAGCTGAGACTGTTTATCTGTTGACCTAGTGACTGAATTGGACATCTTAAACCAACTAAACCCAGAGTTTAGAGTGTAACTATTTACCACTGATCTATTTTTTTCCCTACCACACATGTAATATTTTGTTTTAAAGCTTAGTTGCTTTAGTTGCTTCCACTGCCAGTATTTCTCTTGTTGCATGGACACTATATATAGTAATGGGGAAACCATTCACACCTGCAGAACTGTCATTTTTACAAAAAGAAGTAAGCATTATTGCTTTTTTTTGTTTGTTTGGGTTTTTTGTTTGTTTTGTTTTTGTTTTGTTTTGTTTTGTTTTGTTTTTAATGCAGGTACTCCAGAAGCAAAATAACTTGTCAAAAGGCAACAGGGAAGACATCACCAGGTGAAAAATATTTTTCTGTATTCCTGCTTTTTATCTGAAAAGGCTGAGTCATGCTGCAGAGGCTAGCTGAAGGAGGTAGTGTGGAAACTGCATGTCTTCTGGAAATAACACAGATGTTTCTATTCAGTATGGCATCCCAGCTGATGGTCAGGGCGATATTGCAGACAGGCAGAGGCAGCAGTGCTTAGCTGCCTCCAGCAAAAGCCTTAGTCAGGACTGCTGACAGCTTATTTGGGAGTGTCGTCTTCCTATAACTGGCTTCTCCGTTTTTCCCAGCTGGAGATTGCAGTGTCTTGTTGGGGGGGCAGGGGGGTGTTGCATGATTATGTTTATTTTACCTCATTTTAATTGCACGTTTTAGGGACAAACAAGGAAACACTTCTTATCCATTAGTGCTTGGACTGTCACTAGGGATTGGGAACAATGAGACAGCTGAAACTAGGAGAGAAAAAAAGCCTGAGGTAGTATACAGTCAGGATGGAAAGCAGGGAAAAAGGATCTGGAAGAGACAACCGGGAAAATACAATTAGAATTAGAGATAGAAACTGTCTAAATGTCAGTAAAATGTTCCATGAAAGAAAATAGGGAGATCAATGGATCAATGGAGAAATTTATATATAAATCCAAAAGGGAGTCCTCAAACGCGAGTAATACAACACAATGAGCATGTCTTCAGGTATCTGCTGTTAAAATGGTCGTTTGTTTTTAGGCTGTCATTGATGCAAAGAAAATGTGATTGGTTTCCCTGACTACTATCACTGTTTCAGTCAACTTGTAACATGTGTTGATGTCCTGTTTTTGTCATGGGGGCACAATGGGATATTATTAGCAGGTATTAAGATTTAGCATTTGCACAGAATTTTCATGCACTAAATGCTTTACAATGTTCTCCAATTAATCATCTCAACACCTACACAGACTGTATGAAAATGTAGCAGTTTTGCAGATGGGGAAACTGCAGCTGATTGAATTGCTGGAGGCAATTCAGAAAGTGCTTTTATCAGTACCAGCACTTGCTAAGTCAGGCTGTTTGCTTTCTATTTGTATTTGACTCCTCTTCCCTGTTATTGTGTACTCCACCTCTTTGGATTAATTTGATGCAATATTGATGAAAGTTGTTAATATTAAGGGTCAGCTCTGTAGTGCTTCCCTCTTCTTTGCTGGGAGACAAGGAATACAAAATGGTAGCTATTCAGGTGGCAAGAGTCCCTGAGTTACTCATATGCCTAGCACAAGAGCCAATTTTCTTGACAAACTTCTGCTGCTGCTAAAGGAACTGATGACTTCATAATTGGTAGTTTAATCAACCATGGTCTCTTTAAAAGGGCATGGCATTTCTGGAAACACATATATATTAGTGTTCTAATGTTAGTCACCATCCAGATGTTTGTTATTTGGCTGTTTTGAAATACATTCAAAAAAAATGTTACATTAAAAAAAAAGAGACTACTATTAAAGTTAAATGAACAGGTATTATGGGAGTCATAACATTCCTTGGCCTCTGTGTCAGGCAAATACTTGGTTCCATCAGTTCTTGTCATAATTCATTCTTTATCCTTGCCAGCCTCTTTTATTAATGTAGGTGAGATAACACAGTTCACAAAAGTCCAAAAATATTTAAAACATATTTTTGCTAGACAGCGAAAAAAGCTAAGCTCCTAAACTTATGAAACAGAGAGTCAGTAAAACAGAAATTAGTGGCAAAACATTAGCCAGTGTTCACTCTTAGGTTACATATAATTTCAGAAATGTTTCTGCATGTTCTGATGTGTTTTATAATTTGAATTCGTGTATATGCTCAATTCCTGTATGGATATTCTTTTTATCTAGCTAAGATGTTTTTCAAGAACTTTACAATAATGTTTAGTTTGTCTCACAGGAATGTGGTAACAATACTGAATAAGTCTAAATTCAACATTTGTGGCTTCTGTTAGACTTTGAAAATATTTATTTTATCATGCACTCTAATATTTTGGGATTCCAGACATTCTGTAAAGAAAATATTACTGCAGGTGTTGACAAATCATAGCATTTTCCCTACTTTTTAAACCAAATAAAGAATTACCTAATGTCTTTCACTATGTAGTACCATCAGATAATGTTACCTACAAAACTAGGATGCATTTGAAGAATATAGTGCTGTTACTAAACAAGCTACAATAGACATGTGATCAATTATGCTGATTACTTATGCTTCACAGTATAAAGATGATTTCATCTAAAAATACAGCTGATAAGTAACTTTTGCTAGAGAAGCTAAATCTTGTTTCTTTGATAAAGAAGCAATTGGAAGCATCAAGGTACTAAGGGTCTGACATTAAAGGTAACTGCAGAAGTGGGGTCTTTCACTTCAATTTAAAGTGGTACAACTATTACTTTGGCTGAAATGAAACTGAAATCCTTAGAATGCATAGATCTACTAATAAAAATATATATTCAGTACTTGTCTTGTAGAAACTCTGGGGAGTTGAAGGAGGAAGTACAAATGTCAAGAAACTTCAGAATAATTGCTGTAAAATTACTCAGGGAAGATGAGTATCTCATGGTAAGAATAGGTATATTGTTCAAGACCAAGCCAAATATAATCTTGTTTATAAAAAGCTGTTTATCAACTTGATACTGAAGACACTAAAGAATCACTAGGCAGTTTTATGGAAAGACCTCGTAAATCCAGGTGCTTATAAGTTTTGATTGAGGTTAAGAAAGAAAAAAAGACAAGCTCAACCCTCAGACTGAAGTCAGAGATCATCAGCCAAAACTACCTGTATGAGTGAATATTATAAAAGATTAGTGCAGTTACTCTGAGGGGAAGGCTGTGGGTCAGAACGCAACAAATGCCCATTCTGTAGGAAGTGTATTACAGAAGAAAAAAGCAGGCAAGTGTCTCACTTCATGAGTGGATGCCTCTGTTCGGAAATTTTCCCAGAAGTTTTGCTCCAAGAGAGTTTCTAAACCTTACAGAATATGCTAAGCTGTGAGGGACCCATAGGGATCATCAAGTCCTATACTCCTGGCCCTGCACAGGACACCCAAAAAGTCACACCATGTGCCTGAGAGTGTTGTCCAAATGCTTAAGTCAAGCAGGCATAGTGCTGTGATCACTTCCCTGGGAAACATGTTCCAGTGCTCAACCACGCTCCGGGTGAAAACCCTTTTCCTGATACCTAACCTATTGGCCTTGTAAGCCAAGCTAATCCCACTGTCTGAACTCTTTCAACCTTCCCAATGCTCAGACAGTGAACCTGCAAGTAACTCGTGAGACAGAGCTTTGAAACAGAAAGTTCTGCAGGTGAGGTGGTATATGAGAAACAGACCAAAGTCCACTTCACCATAATGCTTCCTGTAGCAGAGAATGAAAAATATAGGGTAGAGATAAATGGGAATTATTGCTTCTTCTGAGAAGCAATACCTTTAAGTACAGTTGAAAAGCCCTCAACAGAAGAGGCCAACAAAATACAAAAAAGAGGAGAGGAAAAAATCTTGCAAAATTAAAACAATCATCTATAAATGATAGAGTGGGTAGAGGGAGAGAGGAGAAGATGCTTGTCTAGTGATGGTAAGGATGAAGTAAAACAGATCCAAGTTTTTCTCCATTTTTCATTATAAATACATTAATAAATGAAATTTAAGAATAAATTTTAATAACTGTTCTAATTTGAGATTTTTTTTTCCTGTGATATACACTCTCTGCATAAGTGACTGAGAAACCCTTGAGTGGCCTGCTACTCATACCTCTGAAAAACAGCAATAATTTTTAAAGATTATAATTTCACTCAGACAGGAAAACTAATTATGCTTTCTAACATAAAATTCTTTATTTTATTTTAAAAAGGACAGGAATATAAAGTGTTTTTTCATTGTATATATTTGAACATCCCATTTTCTCAACATTATCCACAAAGTCACTACAGGGTTTTTGTTTTTCATTTGTTGATTTATCATGTACAGGAATACACATTAGGAGTTGTTCCTAAATATAAAAAAAATTTCCTTCGTCAGACCCTAATAAAATATGGAGGTTTTAGGACTGTGCTACAAGGAGATGACAATGATATAATAAGTTGGTAAGAGGTTCAAGGCTTTAGAAGGATTGAGCATCCTACAGGTGGGTTCTGAAGCTGCCTTCTGCTAACGGAAAATGAGGCTGTGCACATAGCCTGTATGGGAAAATCTGGTCACCAAATTTAAGGTATTTAATTTCGAAAAACTATATTCTGAAAACTCCTGCTATTTATTTTACAGTATGTACATTTAAACAGCCTGGCTGATTTTAGGTGAGACTGATCCTTTTAAAGGATGTAACCAAAACTGGAAAATAACGTGCTTGTTTGCTTCATCTATGTATTCTGCACTCTTATGGTCCTCATGTCTTTCAGCAGCATAGGTCTGTAGATTGCCTCCAAGTTTTCCATGTAATCTAAATAATCACTCACTCGAAATCCATGGAGTGCTTCTTCCTGAACAAATAAACAGAGAAAACACTTATTAGCTAGGAAAAAAAGATGCTCAACTCAAATTTAATGAACTCCAAGCTTCTAAAGATAGCCCATTTTGTTCTGCTTGTCATAGCCTGGGTGTTTAAAATCAATTTAATTACATTTTATTTAAAGATTTGGCAATATCTGCTTTCAGACAGTTGTTTTTCTAATTGTAGATTTGGTATCAGTTTTATTTCATGTGGACATTTTTTATCTCATTTTTGGAGAACATGACATCGAAGATTTTTAAGAAAAACAAAGTAAGCTCTAAGAAGGGAAAGCCAGGTGCTAAAATACTCTTTTGAAAAAAGATTTCTACACCAACACAGGGCATGATAAGTGTGGCTTTTATATCCAGCTAGATTGCCAAGAAAACCAGATTAATAATAGATGCATATTTTTAAAGTCAATTACAAAGGAAGACCTTTATGAAGTGCTTAAATAAAATCAGACAAAGTATTTCTGCATCATCACAAATGAGTAATTCCTAGCAATTCCAAAACACAGAGTAAAAGAAGGTGCTCTGAGAAAAAAGAAACAAACAGACCATGTTCCCTGTCATGACTACTATATTAGAGGGAGAAGGTGGATGCACCATAGAAAGCAGGATTCTGAAGAACAGTTAGGTAAAATGGGTGAATTTGTTGCTGTTGTGCACCCCTCATCTACTAATCAGTATTACCACTGTTGGCACCATGCGCTGCAAAAAATTCTCTGCAGACAGACAGTCCCTATGGACGTATGTTGTACCTCTGGTGTATTGACTGTGCACCTCTGCTAAGTGGAATTCTGAAAACACATATTCAGGCTTGGAAGGCTGCACTTTGGCATCTGAACAGGAACTGAAAATGGTCTTTGTGTTTCTCCACACACAAGCAAAATTGAAGGTACAATTTTAACTTTCAAGTTGTTCTTCATGCACTGTGAGAAGGTTGACTACAGTGGAATATAAAAAATATATATCATATATATAGCTGAAATTGAATACCATGAAGTGACAGGACGGGGGGAATGGCTTCAAACTCAGAGTAGGTTTAGATTAGGTATTAGGAAGAACTTTACTGTGAGGATGGTGAGGCACTGGCACAGGTTGCTCAGAGCAGCTGTGGATGCCCCACCCATGGAAAGCTGAAGGCCAGATTGGATGGGGCTTTGAGTAACCAGGTCTAGCTGAAGGTGTCCCTGCCCATGGCAGGGGGTTGAAACTGGATGCTCTTTAGGGTCCTTTCCAAACTATTACATGGTTCTTTTTTTTTTTTTTTTTTTTTTTTTAATTCTATTTATTAGGAGCTATCAGAACCAAGAGTACGCTATGAACTCCTTTTTTACTGCAGTGGTCACTCCATGAATTGCAGATATTCCTCTACTGCACTAATATACATTTTTTCTCATTAATTTAACAGTATCGTGCCAAATCTTTGGCCTGTTTACACTGTAAGTGGCAACATACAAATTCTGTCTTCTATAATTTACATATACTATGCAGTAATGCCATCAAGCGTTTAAGTCACATTGTCCATAACTAGGGAAAACTAAACAATACATTAATTAGAGTGTATATCAAACATTTTCAAGGAAACTGATTGAGCTGACGTATTATTCACATTTAAGAATATGTAAGTTGGACGCAAATCAGTCAGAAAACTACTATTCTTAGGATAGACTAAGATGCAGAAATCTAGTTCTCAGAAGAATTTTGAGAGAAGAAAAAACATCAGAGAAAAAGGCAAAAATGTCTCTGTGAAGAAGAGTAAAATATTGCATCCATTTGTGACTGCAGTACCCTGCAAAAAATAAAAAAAACCCAAACATAATCTGTAATATCGAAGGACTTTGAAATTGTGTGTCTGGTTGTACAGTAACTGCCATCTCATCAATATGACAGCTCGCTGATCTTGCTGCCACATCTCTTCAAGCTTCAATAAAAGACCACTGTGTAAACTCACCTTTTCTGGAGAGCACCTATTTTAATGAGATTGAGTCCACATACATGACTTAAATGGCTATTTACTTTGCTTATGAAGGGAACTGATTAGGACAAAACAGAGCAAAGCTATTCTCTAGAAAATACTATACCACAGTTTCCTGCCAGGAAATAATTCAAATTGAAGTATTATCCCACTCAATGAAAATAACTAAGTGAAACTCAGTAAGAGTTCCAGATTAAGTAATGTATATGTTTTCAGTATTGAGAGTCTTGCTTCTCCTCAGCAATTGCAAAATTAAAAAAGAAACCATTACTTTAAGAAAAATCTGAAGATCTTGGGCTTCAGTGTGCTTCAGAATGTCTTGCTGTAGATGTTTGAACACAGAAATACACAAATATATTTGATAATCAGGGCCAAGTAAAATACAGATAGCAATGTAGTGACAGATCTCACTCCAGTCCATGTAATTCCAGAAACACTGAGTTATCCACTGCAGACAAATCTAGAAGAGAATGAAAGTATATATAATTAAATCATTGTAGACAGTCAACTGATCAGCTTTATCTCTTTTCCATAAGACAGACCCTTTTCCTATAACAATTAAAGGGATGATGTATAAAAGAAGCCAAGAATCATCATTTTTAAAGCAGAGCCTCTGAACAGACTTCTAGCGAGTTCAGCTAAACTTAACACCCTGTAACCAGGCAGATCACTTATTTGAGTATATTCCAGCAACTCCTGAGCTTGAAACATAAAACTCAAAGTCCAAGGAAAGCAAAGGTCATTTTTTTCAAGACTTTGTTTTAAAGGTGGCCTAAAGGGTAATGACAGTGATGAAGGTGTGTTCAATGTGGTTTTTCCTTTAAATTAGTTCTTTGCCTTATAAATGAATATTAGGCCCTTCCCTAAGACACATTTTCATTTAATGAATTGAGTATGGAACACAGCTAGTGACTCCTTTTTCCTGCTCTAAATTACAATGTATTAAGATGTATACTGGACATTTCATTTAGTTCTTGCCCACAAATCTTCTGCTAATCAGTCCTTAAAGTGTTTAAAAATATGCAGCAGGAGAAGTACCAGGATTCTAATTAGATGACAACAGCCGTGCTCTGGCAGTAAATCTGTTTTGAGGTATTTATTGATGCACACAATCCCTTAAATGCATCAGAACTGTTTCCACAGCTCAGAGTTTGTTTCTTTTTAATGCTCCAGTAGAACTGCAAAATCACACAAAAGATACAGTGGCACCCACCAGTGGCATTTCAGTAACGCGATAAATAAATGAAAAAATCCTTGCCAGCAGTTTAGAACAGTAACTAGTCTATTACTAAGGGCACACATTTAAAACACAGTGTAATTTGCACAAGGACAGGTGTAGAAGGAGTGACTTTCTCCATGTGTTTTCACACCCCAAAAGAAGGAACCTTATTATAAGCACCTCATTCCTAGGCTGAGATAAATTTCCTCATCTGCCAATCTTTTCAAAGACCAACCCCAAATTGACTATTTTAAGCAATGTCTGAACCGTACTGGCATCTGCCCCCATTAAGAAGTCTCTTCAGCTGCAAATCTTGCAGCAAAAAGGAATTTTGAAGGCATAAGATGAAAAATTTTTTCCTTGCCTCAGCACAGCAATAACCTTTCTTTCTGTGGTGCGATGTCTTTTGCATTGGCCATCTAACTCATTACTGCATGAAGCTCTTTGTGCTTCATCATGATTGCAGTCTTTATAAGTAATGCTTCACACCAAAGAATTTTTGTAAGTACACAAAATGAAAGCTATCATTATAGATAACTTGGTTTAGTTTCAATGCTAAATCTGAGAGTTTAATATATATTATTTTTATCAAGTTTTCTGCATGAAGATGTAATAGAAGGTCATCAGCTTCAGTACTGTCATTTTCTACAATCAGTTGCTTTCTATTTTCAGATGCTCTAAGTCACTACGTGGTCCATACCACCTCTTACCCCCAGTTTCATAACCACAGAAAAATCACAGGAGTTCCTCAGAGTTCTTGATTTTGTGCATTTAACTCAAAAGGTTGATGATACTTTAATACACTTTGATTAGTTACCTGTGATGGAGTGAAGCCAGACATGTGGAACGCTGAGCAGACAAGTGGCAACTCAGCTTTCAGCAACATTTCAATGTGGTGAGCGCTGCAAAAATAGACTGGATGGATGCCATATTCCACTGTTGTAACAGGCAGGTGAATCTGGTTAACAACATTGAGGTTAAATCTGGTTAAAAAAATTGAGGAATAGGATCATAGTCTACAAAAATTTGTTTTTTATAATACTTTGCTGAGAACAATATACAAAAATACACACTTTTACACATAAGGTAAGTCATTCTGATTATTTTAGAGACAGGAAACAGAATAAACAAAAAAGGTCATACTACCATCAATAAAAATGTGTAGTAAAACTGAAGAAAAGGGTTGATAACATATCACGATTATTCCTTTTAATTAGAGTCTAGTTCTTTATTATATATAGGCTTTAATTGTCGAAGGGTTGGAGAAACCATTGTTATATTTTAATCAAAGAAACAGAAAAAAAGAGACCAATTTCTGTTGGATTTTTTTTTCTCCCATTTACTGGTGAAATGGAACTTCTGTGGTATTTGAAGTTGTTTTCTGTAAGCACATTTCTTTGTAGCATATATGTGTGGAGTGCATGAGTAAAATTCTATTTTATGCAGCAAAAGCAGCAGAGGTTTTATCCCTATGGAAGGCTCTGGGTATCAATGCCCATTCTAGATAATGAATCCTTGGCACCAATGGTTTTCAGCCCAATTATATTCACAACGCAGCAAATTTCAGCATGAATTTCATTATGCTGAAACAACCTCAGGGCAAGACTCAGTGCTGTGAACGGTCATCCCTTCTGGTGACAAGACAGATCCTTTGATACTAATCCATGCATTATGCTATATGCAAGAGAGGTATGGGATCTACTCCATGTTTCTTATACCCCAGAGTTCTCTAGTAGAGACTACAGTTGGTTTAGAGTTTAAAAAATTCAAATGTTCAAAACATTCAAGGCAACATGACAGCGTACAAAGGGCTTTATTTTAAACAGATGGAAACACCCTAATGAAAGATAGAATTGATGTTTTCTATTCTAAAAACTTGATCCAAAATACCAATAATTTAAAATTCTCAATCATACAGTATTTTTGCAGTAAAAACGTTTAAAATTTACTAAATACATTCTAATGCATTAAGTACATTTCAAAACTGATACTTTTACTAAAAAAAAAAATCAGATGGATGGACTTGCACACTATAATAATTTAAAAATGTCATTCAGCAGTATTCCAGCCTTCACATAGAATTTAATGCCACTAACACTTTGCTTTACTGACAGCTTTAAGATTCAATAACATTGCCTTTACTATCAGTCCATTTGCTATTTCACTCCTTTTAAACAACAATTTGAGCTACTGTCAAAACCATACTTTTCTGATATAATTTTTCAGGGTCACATATTTAGTTAGGGGGCTTTAATGAAAATTTAATGCATAAAAAAAGAAAAAAAACACTCTCAAACTAAGGAAATTAATCAAGTGTCCTTTGTAAACTTTCAAAGCTGCCTTTCAGAAAGACAGATTTTAAATTCTTACAGATAAATGCAGTCTTGGTAGCCAGAGAAATGCCGAAACAAGGAGACGTGAAAATTGCTGAAGGAACGTCAGTGTCCTCTCCCTGTCCCCTGACATTATGAGGAAGATGGAAGATGCAAACCAGTCATAGCCAGCGTAGTGCTCCTGCAAGCAGCCTGAATGAGAAGGTTAAGGAACTCAGGCAGAGACCTCCTCCTCACTGCCCTGCAAGACCCACAGCCCTTATACCCAGGCCATGCTCCCAGAGGCAGGAGCTGGTTTTTTTGAGCTGGGCCAAGGAGAATAGAGCTGCACAGAAGGCAGCATCTTGAGGCGGAATTGTGTCTCAAACTGAATTCAGAGAAACAATTTGTTTTCTCCTTACACTAATTTTTTTTCAATCTATAAGTAGTCAAGCTAAACCCAACGAAAGTAAACAAAAACCAAGCTAATGCAAAAACTCTGCACCAAAACAAGTGTGCTTATGAAGTACAAGAAAAGAGAACAGTGAAAGAGGGAAATAAAAGTTGTAAAACTATAGAGAAAAAAACAAAGTAAAAGAAAGGTTTAAAAAGGAGATTAAGCATACTATGACTAATATATCTGAAGCGTATTTAACAGAGATACAAAAGTCTAATACATGAAGAATACAGCAAAGCTTGTTGGAAAACTGTATCTGTTTTGTTTAAAAAAAAAAAAAGTTCCACATTAGATCTAAAAGAGTCAGAAGTCAAAACATTCCTGTTGATCAGGTTACATGCACTTATCATTACACAGGCAAAACCATTAACAGTGTTGGTATTGTGGAAGTACCACAAGTACTCATTAATGCTCAATGCTGCATTGCTGCAGATTCTTTATAACATACAAAGATGTGATCCCACTCCAAAACAGTTAATAACAAAAATGAATGAGACTTGCACTTCTAAAAAAGTTTGGGAACAAAAGGGTGAACATTTTCTTGGGTGCATTGGGTATGCATTTTAACTTATCAGATTTTCAAAGTAAAAGTGCTGCTTTTTAAGAATTGTCTTCTGTAAATATTACACATCTATACCACTATCAAAAGCCCAGTGCAAGACTTCAAATCCCATTGACATTTTTAGGCAATATATTTTATACCATCAACAAAGGATACAAAGTGAAGATACCACAGTTCTTTGCTGTTGTTTCAGGAATTTCTCACAATTCACTAACACGAAACACAGTCCATTTTCAGCATCTTCTTTTAGCAAGTTTAAATATTTTCCATATCTAGCACAAAAAGTTCAAACCCAAAACTGTTTAAATACTTTTCTTAATTCCTAAAAACAAGAACTCATTTTAATAAGCCTGTAACAGTAAATCTGTCATAGCACTGTTAATCACTGTGTTGTAGATATACACATAAATGATTAAAGAAAACCTATTATGCACCATCTAGGAAGGATACACACCAAACATCTGCTACTCAGTGTTAAAATCCCTAACCTAAACTCCTTTTGGTTCAGTTTTAGAGACTGTCATGAGGAGGAGCAAGTACTCTAACAGACAGGACTCAGTTTCTTTACATACAATATTTAGAATTTTATATAAGTATATTGTACATGTAAGTATTATAATCTGAATTCAAATATTAACGCTGAAGATGGCAGCCTGGGAAAGTACAGACATCTTAGCTTTTCCTTCATCACAGCTCTGCAAATTACCAGGCAAATAAAACGTTTAAATGGCATATAACTAAGCTTAGCTAAACAGAACCATTTAGACAAGGGAAAAAAAAGACATATAATTCAGGATAAGTAATTTTATGGTAAATCTTACTAGCAAGTTACAATTAGCCTTTACAAAAATAAAGGATAATACCATATATAATCTGTAAAGATTATTTAATTATGTACTAATAATTTTTTAATTTACAGTTAGAATTCATTTTCTTGAAGTTTATCTTGGATTTAGATAGTATAAAGCAATGAGCTGATGGATTAAGCATCATTAAAGTCATTCCATAAAACTCAAATAAATCCTAGAAATACTCTAGGGAAATATTTTAATACCATGTACCTGACTGTCATTTCAACACCAAGCTGCTGCACAGATGAAAGGCTTTCTTTCCTCACATCTATTTCCATGGCTAAAACAAAAGGAAATAAATTAAATAAAGTATTATGGGAAATATTATTTTAACTGAATATAAATGTAAAGCTTCTTTTATATATGCATACCAATTATCCAGAACTGTTTCTTACTTGAAATTAGTTTAGCAAAGTTTGGAAAGGATATATCAAGAAACTACACTCTTCCTATTTTTTTTTTTTTTAACGAAAACCACCTTCCTTATAAGGAAATCCTCATTAGTATGCTTATCATTAGCTTAACAGCATGATTTAAGCGGGCAACACCTTTTTCAGTCCCATTTCTTAGTAGAACTAGAAATCATTTTTTGCCTGGAAATCAGGCAAGGCTACATACTCTCATCTACTTTCTTCCATTCCAGTGGCCCTAAAGTCTCTTAGCTGTAATTCCAACTTTATTAAAGCAAATTGTATTTTGATATGAATCACAGAAAACTTTATAACTGATGGATTTTAAAAATCCTGTATTTCTACGCATTCATTTTTTCACACAACAACGCATACTTCATTTTCTCTATTTTTTAAACTAAAAATCCAAGTTAGAAAAATTAAAGAAACCTCTGCTGTAGTATTTTCTTAAAATTTTAAAACCTAAATTCAATTAAAAATGGGCATTTTTTCTATCATGAACATGTATTATCTAATATAACTATACCACATACAAACATTACAGTCTAATAATATTATGAGTTACAAAACTGAGAGCTTAAACCTTTAATATAATTCTTTGGAAGTGCTAGTTAAAAACAGCAACAAATGAAACAAATAAAAAACTCTAATAACTGCCAACATTTGTTAAAAATGTAATAGATATAACAGCAGAAGTTAAAATATATTAATGTAAATGATAAATGCAAAAATCTGATTAAGCAGATCACACAGTAACTTTATATGTATTTTTTCTATATCCTCAGACAGATAGAGAAATCAAATTGAAGGATTCTCTTGCTACTAATTTGGGTAAACTCTATGTTGCTGGTAAGCAAACAAGGAATAAGGGATTAAAAATGAAATAGGTTCAGGGAGGAAAGCCCCACCAAGCCCCCCTCCAAAAAGGCACTCCACTCAGACAAGTTATGTTGAAATTTTTATGAAGAAAATAATACAACAAAATTACAAATCACACTCAACAATGAAGCAGTAAAATTCACCTGAGGAAGTACTGCAAGAAAAAACCCCTCATTCTGTTTTACAGCTTTCACAGAGGATAATAATTGAAAGTGTAAGGGTAATGAGAAACTACTGATCTTCGAGTAAAATGAATTTATTCAATAATCTGATGGGACTGAAATATAAACCCACATCAGAGAGGGGTTTTTTTTACCCAAGGAATGGAAGTTCAAATATTGCATAGCATAGCATCCCAGCAATGGGATGGAAGAATACTTATAAAATTACAGAGCCTTTCAGTTAAAAACCCACAGAGGTAACTTAAAACAGTTCTTAACTGTTTACAGCTCCTGTTCCAAGTTACTCAGTCTGCATTTACCATACTAAGTCAATTAGTTTTTGAGTTCTTGTGTGCAACTGTGAAGGCAAGAGGCATACTTACATCCTAGAAAATAGGGGGACTTTGAATGAGTTGGCCATGGCTAATGGCTAATTCAGTCCTAACACCACCATATTTAATGGAAGGACAGATGCAAGGAGTACAGCAACCTCTAAGTCACAATGCAGCCCTGCCTCCATTCTGAGATGGATCCTCTTGCAGGTGGCAATGCAGGAGCTGGGATTCCAGTCCAGCAAGGGTGAAATGAGAAACAGCTCAACCCACAGTCTGAGCCCACTTTCTATTTTGTAACAGTACTGAATGCTTATTTCCCACTAACATTAAAAGAACACAACTGA
Organism: Pyrocephalus nanus; assembly: GCA_038380795.1. Lineage (NCBI taxonomy): Eukaryota > Metazoa > Chordata > Aves > Passeriformes > Tyrannidae > Pyrocephalus > Pyrocephalus nanus. The sequence goes on from CM076260.1 coordinate 51,094,620, forward strand.
GTTCACTGATTCTTATTGCCTTTTCTTCTGTTGTAATAATTTCTTAGTTGCTGAAAAGGGTTTTCCTCCTGTCATTTTCCTTTTGATATTTTCCCTGGTATTGAGAAAGAAGATAAAATTAACATAGTTTGGATTGAATAATAATTTTCTATCACGCAATATCTTATCAAGGCAAAACCTCTTGTTTTCAGACACCACTATATTAGACATAATCATAGCTCTGTACTCTGCTAATCCACAACTCACAATGGGAAGGTGCAAACTATGGTTCTTTGTCCTGAGTAAGAAGTTTTTTTTTTCTATTTTGTTTACCTCTTTTAAGAGTAGGAAGACTAGGCTTTAGAACACTATAAACTCATTTAGAATACACAAAGGACAAGTTCCCACTGATTAAAAAGTGGACCTAGAAACTTTAAATGCTCCATTAAACTTAGAAAAATGTTATTAAAACCAAGTGGAATATGTAAATACTGTATATTGCAATCCATGATTAAAAAGTTGACTGGTAAGCTTGGAGGAATATGTTGTGACTGTACTACTGTAATGATGCCCATACCTCTGAATCAATATACACAGTTAATTTTCTACAAAACTTGTTTGACAGATATTTTTTAATGCACCTGAGATAGCTGCCTTGAAACACAATAGGTTTTGTAACAAAAGGCATGGACATATCAGTTTTCTAAATAAGATAGCCGTTTTTCCTCAAAGGCCAGAACACCTCTCTGAACTGTGATTTAATAACAACATGATACAGCACTCTGGCTATTATTAAATGGAATGAAAAACATGCTTTGGCAGCTACCTTTTTGTTTATCTAATAAAACAAACAAACAAAAATCTAGGTTGAACAGATATTTTACACTTCTTTCTTTAAAAATGTAAAACACTGTAAACCAGAAACTGAGCCAAAAATAAACTAGCGACTTGAAGGATACCAGAATTCTCTGGGAGCTGATTTACAATTTTAAAAAACTGTTATAATAGAAAGCACCTCAAGGGGAAGTACTTTTCAAAATGTTTTGTAGCATTCAGGAGCACAAAACTAGACCACCATAAAGCATGATTTCCAAAGGCAACTATGTATAATTATTGAACTCAATCTATAGCTATAAACACTTCAGAGTAAGTTAACCAGCATGCATACTCCTGCAGTATTCTTTCTGATCAGACTAGACTTCAATCAACTTTACAACTTGTATGAAAGATTGTTTTCTTATTCATTTTCCCTCTTACCACAATGAAGCTTTTATGTGTTTAAATCAGAAAAAAGGCTACACTGCATTCATACTGAAATGACAGGATGCCAAGCTGAAACAGCTTTACAGCATATTTCAGAGAACTTGCATGGTATTAAGATAGTATTTATTTCCCTCTTTAAACTGCTGTTACCCCAAAGAAACCACTGGCTTCCTTTTGTGCTAAGTGGAGAAGATTACTAAAATTCTCACATTACTGATTTAGCTTTTTCACTGATGCCCTGGTCAAATGTTTTTATGTTAACACAAGTATTTTTGGAAAATGTTAATGCTCGCTAAATTTTAACTTCAGTGATGTTCAGAAAGATTAGTTTCCTTTGTATAGATGGAAAAGACTTTTGATTCAAAGGAACTATTCAAGTAACAATCCTGCAAGCATTCTTTATTATGAAAATCCCATGATAGCCAGGGCCACCCGCATAATTCCTGTGAATGCTTCAAAAATCTTACAAGTATGTAGGTATGTTTGCTATAAGATCTCTAGTCCTTGGCTTAGTCCATGTAAACTGAAATTGTGGAACCTACAATTTTTTTTTTTTTTTTTTTTTGTTAAACAAGAGCAGGTTTTTTCTTATTCTTCAACAGATACCTGAACACTGCCCATGGACAGGTGTTCAAGCAGTAAATATAAATCTTTATTTTCTGTCAGTACATATCCTCTCTCATTCTGACGTTTTTATGAAAGTTTTCTATTTTAAAACATTATTTGCACTTGGGGCAGAGAAAAGTCATGAGTTTCTCTATGTTCTGCTCTGTCATTTGCTATAATTTTCTAATGGTGTAACCTCCTCCAGCAGGCTACTCATCTGGAGTACTTCTAACAGTCTGCATCTCATAATCCTTTTAGAATATATAATTGTCTATAAAAAAAACTTATTTCAAAGAAAAGTATTACTATGTTGGATTTGAACTGCAAATGGACACAATATAAACAAGACCCAAGAGTACTTGCTGAAGAATGTTGCTGGCTTCTCAGAGATAGGTAATCTCACGTGCAATTCCAACCTGACTATTGAACATATATGTTATGTCATCAGTACACTTGTCGTAAGAGTACAAAATCGAAATATTCATATTAGAGCTTCTTTATGTATTGGTCATCACAAGTACTCAAGCTATTTTTGGCAACAGCCTCATTAAGAATGATCCACACTTTCAGTCCACTACCTAAACTCCTAATGGGAAAAATGTTTTCTGCTTACAGCATCTTTAAAGTGGAGGACAGTCTTTAAAGAAGTGGATTAAGAATGTAAGAATGCCCTTCCTTTTCCTTCCCTTTAAGACCAATTTGGGGTTGAAAACCTGTATTTCTCATTTGCTACTCCTTCTGAATAGCTCTATACTGATACCTTCCCACTGGTGTTTTTAAAATTTCTCAGTTTGTTACCCGACACACCCGATCCTTCAAAGATTAAGAGCTCAGAAAATGGCAGAAATTCATATGAGATTTTGTTCAGTTGGAGAACTGAGCCTCATCTAGAAGAAGGATCATACCGTGACATTTGAGTGTTATGGCCAAGGCCTGAAATCCCTGAGGTTCTGTCCCTTTGGCAGTACATGGCAGAGTTGCTTCACAGACCAAGTCCAACGGAAACAGAGGACTCGACAGCAAGGTCGTCCACAAAAGCAGAGCTACCAAAAAAACCCGCCAATCACAAAAGGTTGAAGCATTCCCAAGTTTGGGCAGTCTGCAGCATATGGTGGAGATCAATTAAGAAACACAGACACCAACATATTAAATGACTCTGCACATGGAATTTCTCTGATAAATGGGTTTGCTGAAGCCTTGAGGAAACTTAGACAGTTCCACAAAATATTTCTTTTGCATTGAACTGTAATTTGCTAAGAGAAAGAGCAAGATGTTATTTTGGGAATTTCATATCCCTAAGGCATAAATTGGTAGTATTTTACTACTATAGCTAATTTCAGTTTCTTGCTATTCTATTGCCTATTACAGCTACACATCAATGATTTGGTTTTTAATGTTTTGGGGTTTATTAAGAATAATGAAAAATGAAAGCAAACTAGACAGTATTAATCCTAGGAAAGGGGTAGACAGAGATCATTAACATATAACACACAGATTCAGTCATTAATCCAAATCACAGCAGAATCATTGCTGCTAGCAGCAAGTAAACTTCATGTAAGATTTTTGTTGGTTTATAATTAAAAATTGCAACTGCATAGTGGTTTATCAGATATTTTTCCTTCTCTCATCTTGAAAATGATAACAACCCAAACTAATTTGATTTTTCCATAGTTGCAATTTTATAATAGACTGAAATCCTGAGGGGTTCCACGGCAGATGGATGACTGTGTTATTTTAATTACAACTAGCTACACGTTTACAAAGCTGTCATTTTTTAAGATAATCAATTTCTCATGCCAAGAAATATGATAAACACTGAATATCTGTGTGCTGTAGTTCATACACTGTACATTTAGTGGCATGTAAGTGTGCTACTTCCATGAAAAATGTGACGTGTCTTCATTTAAACAACTATCAGAAACTTTTTTAGTTCATCAGACCCAAATTTATTTCAGAGAATGGTGGACACATCCAATTGCCAAGTGCGTGTCTGGCTTACTTAGATGTGGAGCTAGAGAGGCATTACCTTCATACAACTCAATAACTTTACCTAATAAAGAAAAATGTCTCTACTGTAACAGTAGTTTTAGGATTTAACTTAGACAGCTCTTACATGTGAGTATACAAAAAAAATACTGTGAAATTATATGGCATTTAATAATTCTCCCTCAAGAAATTGCAATGCTTCATGAAGATTAGCAGAAAACTGTGGGAAATGCACTGAAATTTGATCACTCATTATTCAATAAGTGAGAAACCTAATTCTAAATAAATAAGGTTTGATCTGATAAAGATTTAAGTGTGTTTTGTTTGTCTCTCCAGTACAAATATAGGAAGCATAATGCAGACTTGGGTACTCAAAGTGTATTACCCTACCTTCATAGGAATGCCACACTATATATTTAATGATGTAAAAGAGAACCTGAAATGAGTGTGAATTTAGCTATACAAGAAATTTTTACAACCAAGTCCTTTTACTGTTTCAGAGTGGAGTATAACAACAGATTCAATTTTAGAGCCAGACTTTTGTTTCATGTCAATCAGCATTAATTTATTGGCCTAAACTAGCTCCCCTGGTCAACTCTTATTGTTACACCTCTATGAAAAAGGTGCTATGACATTTTAATAACAATTTTCCTATAAAACTTAAAAGAAACTCTTGATGAAAACAAGTGCTGTTTGCCTGAGTAACACTCTTTACTAGACTGGAGAACTCTTCACAAAAAAAGTCTGTGCTAATGGTGTTGCTGACAGGGAAAGAACACAGTAAGACATCATGAGCCCTTTGCCTACATTTCACATCAGTTTCTTACCACCAGATTACTGACTATCCTTGAGAAGACTTCTCACTCTCCTATTTCCAAGCTTGTCTTCATTAAAGCGCATGCAATATGAAAAGCATTTGCACATGAAAACTGTTCATCAGACAACCCTTTAAATGTTGCAGCCTTTATTTGATATTTGAATAGGCAAACTTATCCAGAATTAATGTCCAATTGTGCCTGAATAGTGCTCATTCAGAAAACATAGAATGCAGTATCAGACAGACTGAGTTGTTTCTCATGAAAAGAAAATCTGTGAAGCTCAAGAAAATCAAGAACTGAGGCTTTCACTGTGTTATCTTTGTCTCTGTATCTATTCTTTGAGACTTTTCGTACTAAAATATTAATTCTATGTATGCAACTGTCACGGTATTTTCAAATGTGGTCTTTCTTCGAAATTGGCATTAAATTTTAGATAAATAATGCAGGGGTGTTGCCACTCCACCTAATCAGTGGTTTATGGTGAAATCAATTAAATAGAAGATCCAGGTTCAACCTTCCTGAACATGTTTTAAGTTCTAGCTTTGACCAAAATGTTAAGAAGAGTGGCTTAAAACTAAGGTACTCGACATCTAAGTGAAAAGAGTAAGGCCTACTGCTTCTTTTCCTTAGGAGTTCTTTCACATTGTATGGAAGCACTTAGCTATCATGATCAAGAAAGAGCAGAAGTGCTGTATTTGCTGGGCAAGGCATTCGTTTAGAGGCTGCACAGATGTTTTTTCTTCCTCTAGGATAGTTTTTCCCTTATTCAAACCACAATCCTGTTTTTTTAACAGGAAACACTTAGATAACCTTGAAAAGTTAGGTCTGCAGGCTATACTCTTCTCCAAAGAAATGAGAGACATGCCATTTCCCAAGGCAGAAAAGAAAATCCCACCTGGGCCTTCAATTTGACTGGAGAATGTGTGGTATTTTGAACTGTGACCTAAAGGAAGAGATGCACATAAAGGAGCAGGAAGGGCAGTCTAGGTGTCAAATAAATAATTTATAACATAAAGACATTTTGTGAGCTTTTACAGGAAAAATCAAAATAATTGCATGAATTAGGAAGTGTCAGAAATATGTAATTAGCAAGCCTTATGAGTCCATGAAATTATTTTATTGATCATTTTGACTCAAGAGAAATTGAAAAGTCAATTACAAACTAATGCAGGACGACATGAAACACTTCCAGGATCTTCTAAGAAAAAATGAAATTGTGATAAAATTGTGTCACTTCAGTAACTCTCTCCATTAGGCAAAGAGACAGATTCTCAAATAAAATTGAGGGTATTCTGTTTGCAAGCTTTCAGATGGTAAAGATCACTATATAAAAGAAAGAGAGCCTCTAAATTACTGAAGGGGTTTTATGCTTTGAAACTTCAAAGGCAAGCCTGAAGTCTCCAAGGATGCTGTGGATAGGAAAATAAAATATCAGTATAAATAACAGACTCTCTCCAAAGCAGGCTTAGTTCTCCACAGTTTGTGGCAGAGTAAGTACTCAAATGGCTGAACTACAAACTAAGAGGAGTCCTGGACAAACAGTGAAGAATGAAAAGTGCATTTTCCAGCAAATATTAACATTACTTCTAAATCTTCTAATTTTGCCTGTGCTTCAAAGCATTACAATGAATTACTTTACACTCAGAATAAATCAAATAAATCAACATCATTCATCCTTTATTCTTGGCTGTAAGCATGACATCTGTAAAAAACTAACACTCTGATTACTCTGACAGCAATAACAGTTCTTTAACACATATCCTTTAATGCAATATAAATTGCATACTTTTCAGTTGATTATATATTGTGGGGCTTTCAAAAGGTGTGCTGGATTGCTTACACCATCTTAAATATTTATCCCACCAGGTCTGCAAATCATGCTACAACAGGTGTCAACAAATACTCTGAATCATACCCTCAGCTGTTCTGCATCTCCATTTTTCCATTACACACAGAAATGTGAAAGCTCATCACTAATAATTACCTGTACTCTTTACTCAAGCACATTATCCTTTGCTCCAAAGTCAGGTATTTCCCACCAGTTAAGTAATGAATTTCTGAACTGTTAAAGAACATTTTAAACAACTCCCAAAATGCTACAGTTACATTTAGAAGGAAAGTAATTTAAATATGAAGAGGCTGCATGGCAATGAATTATTAGGAAACTGACCTTTATAGTTTCCCGTGCTGAAATAACAGTCCGTTCGGCTTTCAGAAAGATGTGACACGAACTTTTCAATTAATTCTGCCAGAACTGCCAAATGTAAAAACCCATTAAAGCATTAGAGGCAATGAATAAAGTGTGGAACTACATTACCTAACAAAACGACAATATGTGAGAAAGTAAAGCTATTTAAATTCCTGCATATTTATTTATGCTTTTATGGGGGAACAACTCAAAGCATGCATTGTGCTTTCGCATTCCTAACACCATTCCTAACTTAAATTAAATTTTAATAGCTTCACTCAGAATATATTCAGTGTAAACAGAAAGAGAATCCCATATTATCGTTTTATCCTCCAAGGATTACTTCAGAATTTATTACATGGTTTCAATACGAAATGAAAATTAACTACAAATAAACTATAATATTTTACCATATTTGTCTCTGCATGTAGACAGGAAAGAAATAAAACAAACAAACAAAACCCCAAACAAACAAACCCAACAACTCTCAACAAAAAACTGACACCACCACAAAATTATGCTAAATAAAGGACATGAAGTTTTAAGGGCTGTTTACACCAAAACCCAATATAAAACCCCCTCAAGATAAACCATCAAAGACAAAAATTATTCACTTAAGATTATGCAACAAGAGCACTTCCTTTGGGGAATTATGTATTTAGTGATGCCCATGAAGGTTGTTACTTATGTTCTTACTATGGAACTTTGAGTCTGCAGATACTGCATAGATGAGTGAGATGCTGACATCTGTTCATTACGAAGGAAATCTTATCTCCCTCTTTGAGAGGAAGTGACCCAGGAAGTTAACAAGAACTCTCAATGACAAATCATTATCAAAACTCTTCCTGATACCTCAGTTCTGCAAGTCTTAGGCTATGGCAGCTGAACACACGACACCACACAAGTTTACACAAAAAATACAAGAAGCCTTTACCTATACTGCATGGAGAAGGCCCGTGTGAGATAAGCTTTATTAAGAATTTAAGACAGGTACAATGAACAGCTGTTATCTCAACAAACAGGATTTAAAGCATATTGATATAACTGTCTTTTCACAATAATGCAAAGCCAAGGAGTGTATTTAGAGAGCAATAAGTGCTGCTACTTATGGGATTTCCTGTTTACAGGCTGCATGTTACCATTTCCTTGGCAGCACCTCAATTTAATAGCAATGAAGCTTCAGTTCCTGTTCCCCTGTTCCTGCATATAACTCCATGCACCCACAGGTGGTTTTGCTGGTCTTAAACCAAATAATTCATAGAATCATAAAATGGCCTGGGTTGGAAAGGACATTAAAGATCATCTAGTTCCACTATACTGATTAAGCAAATAACTGTATGAGCAGCTGTAGCAGCACAAGTAAGGCATAACAATCTGTGGTGGAGGTGCAATGGAGAAAACTAGGATTTGCCTCTTGAATTTGCCTCAAGAACAGGAAAACTATCACAGGAGACTGCAGGGCAAGTTCTTTCAGGAATGAGGAGGAGGAGAAAGAACCTCCACCCACAATGATGCTTGTTATGCCAGAAAAACAGTGAAAAAAAGACATAACAAAGATAATTAACTCTTCTTCCAACCATTTTTAACTAACATACTGACATTAAATTACAATTTTTTTTGCTTTGATTAGTTGTTTAAAACCTTTATAGAAATTAATTTATGGTAAATGAGGCCATAAAAAGTTTTTAAAAGGCTGACTTTTGGTAATACTAAAGAAGTTTCACTACAACAGCTAAACATGAATTTACAGTTAGAGTTACCAACTCAACAGGAACAAAATTAATTCTGCATGGCAAAGGACTACTAAATTAAAACAAAAAAAATTACATGTGTAATCTATATTCCTAAGCAATCTTATAGTGAAAAGAAACTGCTAATTAAATTTAACAAAGTTATTTTTAATCATGGTTAATAAACCACATGGGGCTAGGAAAAGCAATTTATTTTACGAAAGAGCAACAATTTATTCATTTTGGGAGAATAAACAACCTCACTAATCTCCGCTAATATGCTTAGTGGAATTTGGCCCACAAACAATATACCAAATATTTGTGTAAAATGAGCAAATGTGTCCACTCCTGGAGCTGTAGATAGTAAAAAGCAGAAATTAAACTTAACATTTTTAACTAGCTCTGTGTTTACTGTATGACTATTAATATGGTGATTACTGAAATATGCCATACTATAATAATAAACGGGAACTATGTTAAGACTAAAATACTCCATAATTCAGAAAATTTAAAAGCAATCAGGACATTGTACATTTCTTCCCTTTTTGTTGGAAGCTATCCACAAGCTTGACCTAGTAGTTGAATACTTCAGTTTAGCACTTGAGTTAATAAGTTACAGTACAACTGCCACGCAATTTTTTGAAACTCAAGCGCTAAACTGATTTCCAACATTTGAAATTATTTATCTAAGTGCCTATCAGGATCTTTGACAAGCTTTTAATCAAGTTTGAGAGAGGAAGACACACATAAGAATTTATCAAAACACATGTGGTTCATACATAAATAGAGGGTTTTTACAAGACACTGTCTCTCCCAAAGGAATGTTCCATGTGAAATGACAAGTAGCTATTTTAATTTTTGTCCTTTAATACTCAATCATTTAGCTACCATCTGGACACTATCATGGAAACTGTTTCACTGATTCTTCATATAACTGGAAAAGTAGACAAAAGAAATTTCAGCAGGTTCATTGTACAGTAGTCAGTATTGCTGTAAGAGCCCAAATTCTCATGCAGAGTTTATGTGGCCTACCAATTTGGTGAAAATGTTGATTTTCTTAAATTATGGTGGCTTGGCTGTATTAGTGGTGAAATTTTCAGGAGAATGGCAATCACCTAATGCAAATTTAATTCACACATAGAACAAAGAGAATTTTAATGCAGGAATTTATAATCATGTACAAAATAAATGAAAGAGTTTTAAATCACTGCAGTATGCTCATAAAATATCCAAATTCCTGAAGGCTTTATTTTGCTTTGGTACAAAAGGAAGGTAATTGAAATGGCTTTAAAACTGCATAAGAACGCTGATTAAAAAAATGATGCGATTAAAACTGTTTTAATATCTAACGACCACGAGAGGTTATCTAATTCCTACTCTGAAAGTTTTACGTCAAAAAAGATCAAAAACTGCAAAAGTATCAATTTTTTTTTTAATCCTCAAATATAACTAGTGTTACTGGTTTTAGTTTAAAACCATTACCCCTTCTCCTATTGCAATAGGTGCTGCTAAAACATTTCTCCCAATATTTTTTATAAGCCCCCTTTCAAGTACTGAAAGGCCACAATAGAGTGAAGCCTTCTCTTTTGCAGGCTGAACGACCTCAGCTCTCTCAGACTGTCCTCATAGGAGAGGAGCCCCAGTTCTCTGACCATCTTAGTGGCCCTCCTCTGGACTTGTTTCAACAGGCCCATGTCTTTACTGTGCCAATGACCCCAGAGCTGGACAGAACAATCCAGGTGAGGTCCAGGGGAAGGATCACCTCCCTCAACCTGCCTGCCATGCTTCTTCTGATGCAGTCCAGGATCCAGCTGGCCTTCTGGGATAAATGTACATTGGCAGCTCATGTCCTGCTTCCCATCAACCAGCACTCCCACATCCTTCTCAGCAGAGCTTCTCTCAATCCCTTCATACCCCAGCCTGTGCTTGAGATTAGGAGTTGTCCCAATGCAGGTGCCAGACCTTGCCCTTGACTTGTTGAACTTAATGAGGTTCACATGGGCCCACTTCTCTAGCTTGATTATGTTCCTCTGGATGATATCCCATCCTTCAGGTGTCTCAGCTGCACTGCTCAGCTTGGTGCCATCTGCAAAATTTTTGAGACTGCACTCAACTTCATTGATTCAATTGCCTATGTCATTGTCAAATGTATTAACGGCACTGGTCTGAATACGGACCCCTGAGGGATACCACTTATCACTGACCTCTGTGTGGACATTAAGCCATCAACCATTAACCTCTGGATGCAGGGCAGTTTTCTCAGTCCACCCAACAAATCCATAACTCTCCAACTGAAAGTTCACACAGATGGCATCCATGGTTCCTCTCTTGTCCACTGATACAGCTCCTCCATCATAAAAGGCCATTAGATTGGTTAGGCAGGACATTCCTTTGGTGAAACCGTGCTGACTTTCTTGCATCAACTCCCTGTCCTGCAGGTGCTTCAGCATAGCTTTTAGGAGGTTCTGTTCCATAATCTTCCCAGCCACAGAGGTGAGGCTGATGGGTTGGTAGAAGGGTCCTTCTTCCAACTGTTTTTAAACTTTTTTTCTTTATTCAGCCACTTGGGACTTCATCTGACCACCATGACTTTTCAAAGATCATGCAGAGTGGCTTGGCAACTACGTCCGCCAATTGCCTCAGGACTCTGGTATGCATCTCACCAGATCCCACAGACTTCTGTACATTCAAGTTTCTCAAGCTCTTATGAATCTGATCTTTTCTTATGCTTGGAGAGACTGTGCTTTCCCAGTTCCTGTCTTGCAGTCCATCCATTTGAGAGGCATGGGAAGAGAGATGGACAGTGAAGACTGAGGCAAACATTAAAATGCAGTATTTCACTGCCTTTGAATCCAGGAGAACCTTTCCATCAAAAACTAAAGTCCCTCTTATCTTTACTTCCATATATAGACTGAGGGGCGATGACTGAGATAACCCTCCTTGTTGAGATTCTGGTAGCTTTTCAGCATACCTTGATATAAGTTGCATTTACAATGCCCAATTAGGCTACTTTGATAAACTGCCAAAGTTTAGTGTTTTGTTATCTTGAATTAAAAACACCACAAGAGCATACAACAGTCATACCTAATGAAAATATCCATCTTATTGGTTCTTTATCCCATGGGGAAAGTTCTGCATTTACTTTAAACTTTTTTGCCGCAATTGCTAAAGGCTGCAGCACAAATACATCACAAACAATGACACTGACTCAAAGGATCACTATATTTTCTGTCAACGTGTTTTGACAGAACTAGCTCAGATGATGCAGAGCTCGCAAAACATTAATGGATTCCAGAACACTTTGTTGACCGTAACCACTCTGCTCCATCATCCATTTTGCTTGTAAAAACTAAAGAAAAATCCTATGTTTTCCACTAAGTTCTCACATGCAATTTCAAGAGCTGCTATCTTTTCTTTTCTTGTTTGGTTGTTTTGGTTTTTTTCTTAAAAACAACTTGGACATAAATTCATAGGCCCTGAAGAATACTGGTGATCCAAATCCAGATCCTCAGGGAGACAGGTGATGGAAACTCCAAATGTCTCCATTGAAAAAGTAATTTTAGCTGAGTTTACTATCCTATCCACATCCACATACGGATATAAAGCTTGAGAAGAATCATTAGGATTTGGGGACTGAGTATCTCTCATTATGAAGGCAGCTAGCACATAACTGATATGATCTCTGCAACACCCTTGGTTTATTTTACTTTGGGTTTATAGTCTCCTAAGAGAGGGAGAGGATTAAGGATGTTGAATCTGCCCAGACATCAGTTGCTGATACAACATTAACTGGGAACAGATGAAAAAAGAGCTGCTGAAGTTGAAAACAACAAATCCTTCTGCCATACCTGAAGGACAAAAAGAGGGAGATAATTGAAAAAGGCCTGACTGGAATGACTGGAAGAACCTATTTGCCTTAACATACTGTGCTTAGAACAACAAAATCTAGAAGCTGTTTTTCTACAACATGTTTTCGTTTTAGATGACCAAGAAAAATCCTACACTTTGAGTCCTGACACATTAAAAGATATATAAGTCTGAGGAAGGTTTGAATCTCCTTTTAGCAGCTCAATAAAGCCTTTAAAAACTGGGTCTTTGTGTTTGAGCACAGAAATTACCTAAAAGCTACAGTAAAAGGTGATGTTTTAGCAGAGAAAAATGTCAATCCAAGGATAAAGATGGACATTCCCAAAAGGAATGCATTACCAGACCATTTAGCACAAAAGTGTTGACCAAGTCAGTGTGAGAGCAATCAACATCAGAAGCATGAATAAGAGGTACTGGTACTATACAGAATTTTCTGATGGAGTTCAAGTAGGTTCTGTACATTCAGCATCTGGTAATCCTGACACCAGATCACAAAATATTTTTAATAAATCAATACACACTATACTATACAGTCATTGAATCCAATGTTGTCTTTGCTCATTATGTTCTGGTTCAACTCTTGTAATGTCAGTCGCCCTTAAAACCTTGGAGATTGCTCCATCTGTAATTACAGAGAAAGTTTTCTGGGCATCTGGACTGAATTCTCTCAGTCCTCTGAAATTTGGGAAAGCTTCACATGCTGCAAAAGATACATAGCAGCACAGCTGTCTCTCTTAAAATGGATTCAAAGAACGTAATGTTGTTTCACACCACAGAGCTGGCAGATATCTTCCTGCTTCTGAATCTATAAGCACATATACAACATCTGAAGAGCTGTGTGTCCACATTAAATTACGAGTACTTCCACTGAGTTCATATTACTATCATTTTGTAACATGCTTTCATTTATTTTCTGTTTAATTATGCTATTCGGTTTCTGTTTTCATGCTTAACTTTTTGTATTATTTGTGAAAGCACTTGCAGATGTCCATGTGAGGCTTAACAACAGTTCCACAGATACTTTCTTATTGACTTTTACTCCCAGTTCCGTCTCAGTTGGAAGCAGTTATCCAGAAGCAAGCATAATTTTTTGCTTTGGGTTAAGAAATCTTAATGACTCTCCTTAATTCCTCATTCCAGATGGTACCTCCAACAAAGCCGCAGAAAACAAACTACACAGGTTTTGAGGCTATGTACAGATAACTACAAAACACAAAAGGAAATACCATTCCTTTTCTTTCTAAGGCACCTACTTTAAATGTGTGTTGTTTATTGGAAAAAGTATGTTTTTTTTCAGCAAGTAAGTGTTCTTAGATGGTGGAACACAGATGAACAATTTTCAACAAAAGTTTCATATAATCCCAGATGGGATCAGTCTAGAAAAAAATGTTGCTTTCAAATAAAATTGATTTTAAAGACTAAATTATTTGTGCTTAGGCTATTCTCTGCAGAGCCTGGTTTCAACCTCTTCCCCCTTCAAACCTAGTTTAAAGCGCTCCTGATCAGCCCCAGCAACTTATAGGCTAGAGTCCTTTTGCCCTTTCTAGATAGATGAAGCCCGTAATTCTTATGGAAATAGAAGCCATCAATTTCTGAAAACACCTAGCTTCTTTATTGCTGCAGGAGTTTATATGGCATTGCAAGTGAATTATTATGTCTGATTACTGACAATTTATGTCATATGGGTGATCAATGTTTTTGCTTTGGCTGGTTTGTTTTATTAACTGATCTGTACCAATGCTCTTGCATGACCGCAATGTCCACTAGAAAATACATGTGAAAATTAAGAAAAATCTGAATGTGTGGGTTCTTTGATGTTTAGTACGGCTTATTTATGAAATCTTTTACTGAAATTGGCTTTTAATATAATTTCCCAACCCATTTTAAGTCATTCACTGATCTAGTCATTCAATGATCTTTGAAAAATGCGTGTTTTCTGTCAGGCTCTCATTTTCTCAGCATGTCAGCAATGTACCTTTTAGAGATCTGAAACAAAAACTCATATTTGAGTCCTCTTTCTGTGACAAATTTCACTTACATCACAGCAGGATTATGGTCATAAAGAGAAAAAAACAGGACATAAAGCAAACCCCCTGTTTTCTTGGGAAAATCCCATTTAAATAGTTTCCAAAATCAATGCAAAATTTTGACTATTTGTACTGATAATGTAATCCTTAATTAAATTTTAAAGAACAGTTGCTTACTGTTGGTCTTCTGTTTGCTTCCTTTGTTAAACTTATTAAGTCATACTCACCTGGTCCACTGATACTATCTGATCTGGCTTTCATGACTTTGCAGAACTGCTTTCTACAATTTTCTGCCCACCCGGTTGGTTTCTCTGGACTTTTTAAGAGTGTTAAGAGCTTGTCAAGATCTTTATCTGGAAGAAAAGAAAAATCAGTGTTATTCTGTAATGATCACAGAATGACAGAATGGTTTGAATGGGGTTGAATGGGACCTTAAGGTCATCTAGTTCCAACCCCACTGCTACATGTATTTCTGGCAAACCTCACACCTTTGGAAAAAGGAAGTACATAAATATCCCTAATCCTAAGAGAATTAAACTGGAGGAGCAATCCTAAAGCTGAAGGCATTCTGCTTTATACAAAACAGAAATATTCATTCTACCTACTGATGGCTTTTTGTGCTTATTTTGGCTAGGGCAGAGTTAATTTTCTTCACAGTGGCTAGGATGGGACTGTGTCTTGGATTTGTGCTGAACACAGGGATGATAACATAAGAGACATTTTTGTTACTGCTGAGCAGTGCTTAGACAGAGTCAATGACTCTTCTGCTTTCACACCACCACACTGGCAAGGAGGCTGAGGGTGCATGGGAAACGGGGAAGAGACACAGCTGGGACAGTTGCCACCAACTGAACAAAGGGATATTTCACATGATATGACACTGAAGTGGGGGGAAGAAAGAGGAAAGGAGGGACGTTCAGAGTGGAGTTGATATGATTATAGTTGATATGGTGGCATTAAGTCAAAGGCTGGACTCGATCTCTGATATCTTTTCCCACCTAATTGATTCTGTGACTGTGTTTGTCTTCCCAAGTAACCGTTACATGTGATGGGGCCCTGCTCTCCTGGAAATGGCTAAAGACCTGCCTACCCATGGAAACCAGTGAAATAATTTCTTGTTTTGCTTTGCTTGTGAAGTGGCTTTTTCTTTCCCTATTACAGAATCATAGAATATGCTGAGTTGGAAGGGACCTACATTGAGTCCAACCCTTAGCCCTGCACAGGACCATCACCAAGAGTCACACCATGTGCCTGAGAGCAGTGTCCAAACACTTCTGGGGAGCCTGTTCTAGTGCCCAGCCACCCTCTGGGTGAAGAACTTTTTCTAATATCCAACCTAAACCGCCCCTGGCAGAACTTCAGGTCATTCCCTTGGTACTGTCTCTGGTCACCACAGAGAAGAGATCAGTGCCTGCCCCGCCTCTTCCCCTCACAATGAATTTGTACACTATGATGAGGTGCCCCCTCAGTTTCCTCTTCTTCAGGCTGAACAGACCAAGTGACCTCAGCCGCTCCTCATACGGTTTCCCCTCAAGGCCCTTCATATCTTCATTGTCCTCTGTTGGATGTTAAAAGTTTAATATCTTTCTTATATTGTGGTGCCCAAAACTGCACACAATATTCAAGGTGAGGTCACACCAGTGCAGAGCAGAGAGGGACAATCTCCTCCCTCGACCGGCTGCCGATGCTTTGCCTGATGCCCTTCAGCACTGGCTCTCCTGGCTGCCAGGGCACTGCTGACTCATATTCAACTTGCTGTTGACCAGGACCCCCAGGTCCCTTTCTGTGGCACTACTCTCCAGCTCCTCATTCCCTACTGAGACAGCAGCACAATTTCGTAGAACATGAAATGAAGCATGATAAGACAGCAATATAACAGTGTTCCACAGAAAATTTCTGCTTCTTTCTGTAAACAGGTTTCCCTCATACACTGCTACTTCGGATGTGTATGCCTTCAGGCTGCTAGGACACCTATTAAGTAAATTTGCCAAAAATATACTGGGCTCCATGTGTTATGAGAATTCTTACAGTGGCTTTGCTGATAATCTGCAGTGTTTCTCAACATTAACTCAAGGACTTACATTTGGGACAAAACATTAGACTAAAAGTATACTTTTGCTGTTGGTGAAATGTCCCCTTGCAAGTTTTGTGATAACTTTTAGAGAAACTCAGAAATTTTAATTCAGTTTTCTAAAGAATCTAGGTGTACCCGACATGCTCCAGCCCAGAGCCACAGGTTCTTTGCTGGTCCTGTCAGAGGCTAAAACAATATAATTTAGGTGCTTTTTTTTTAACTTCTGAAAAACTGATTTTTACCTCAGCATTATTAAAACACAGCCTTTTGGTATAATTTTCATAAATGAGGCAAAAATATAATTTTTTCATTACATGCTCAGCTCACTTATAAAATAAATTTGTGGGACAGTTTCCAAAAAGATTTTTATGAAGTATTTATTTTTAATGAAAAGAAAGAATTTAAGAGGTTGGTCCTTAGTGTTACTCTTCCATTGCTACTAAAGACGCATTCTCTCTTTACAGTAGAGAGACATGCCATCAAAATTAAAATTGCCATTGATGTCATGACAAAAGGACAGTATGTTCTCTCTTGGCTAGAAGTGATTTTTTTCACTTCTATGTTCTACTACGTTCGAGGAAATTACACATACTTTACCGATTTTCTAGAATAAAATATCACAGTCTCTGGAACTAAATTCCACAAACAGCTGACACCCACAGAAGTTTGAAAACAGAACCATAGTGACAAACGTAGAACCAGCACGTGCAATCATACATGAAAATGTTAAGTTGGTTTTCAATAGTATGATGTCTGTACTTAAAGCCTTAAGAATTACTTCTTTAAATGAAAAATCTTCTGTAACCAAAATGTCTATCTTGGAATTCCCACTGAACAATGAACATTAGCAAGCTACCGTTACACATGATGGCGCAGCGCACTGAAAATTATATGCACGATAGCAATTAAAATAATGCATATATATGCTTTGGGAAATCAAAGAGGAAATAATTTCTTACCACAAGCAACATTTGTTTAAAAATGTTAATATACTGGGAATGGCTGACTATTTAAATCATTTTTCTGAAGCCAGAACAAATTTCAAGTTCAAATGCCAAGTAATTCTATAAAAGTAATTTTATGCAAGATAAAACTGATCAAACTCCTACAAAATGGAAACAGTCAATTAGACTGCCTCTTGTTAGGCAGCTTGGTTCCCAGAGTAATTGATGCTGCTATGAATACTTTCTGGTCAACTTGAGGGGAAAAATAAAAAGATGGTATCTGTGAAAAGGTAAATCCACACGCTCTTGCTCCAGCTGTACACATTCCCTCTGCTGTGGGACCACACAGTTCCCATCATTATGAAAGGATTGAAGCCAACACTACTACTAACTGTTCACTAAGGTGATGAAGGTTCTTCAGACCTTGCAAGCTCTTCTTTGTTCTGTTTCTACATTTCGGACATTATAAAAATGAATTCTGTCGTGAAAGGTAACTTTTCATTAAAGCTTCAACAATTGTTTGAGCCAGTCTATGCTATTTAAAATATTTGCTGTTATTCTTTGTAGCATTTCAGTTTCAAAATACTATTTTCAAACTATCTTATTCTTTTAAAATTGTTGGAATATTTTCAACAGAATTGTAATTTTGCATTTAATTTATTTTAAGCTCATCTAAGACCTTAATGATTTATAATTAGTAAATTGTATCTCTGTCATTGGAAATCATTATACAATATTATAACATAACATTTCAAAATAAGTTTATTATAGTAACTTAATTATTATCATTAATAATGATTGCAAATTAATTAACCTGAAATGTCTGTGTTATCCTCAAAAAACTAGTCCTCAGTCTCTTTCAAAATAACATGCACTGATGCTTAGAACAGCCTATTTATCAAAATTTAATGTCAAAAAGGATTTAACTCCTACAGTTTCCTGTTATTTCTTAACAGGAGAAAACTGAAGAAAATCTTACAACTGCAAAGCAATACTCCTCTGTACAAGTTAAATAGTTATTTTACTTTCTAATGGATTGCATTAAATCAGTTTGGCAGACAAGGACCAGAAACTACAAGCTAAGATTTAATCAGTCAACTTACCAGAGACAAGGATGAAACTCTGAATCCTCTGAAGGACATAAAACTACTTAAAAGTATCCTCCAATAATTTCAAGAAAGTAGGATTTCAAGATCATGGCATCTCTGCTGCCTCCCCTGGCTTCTTGGTATGACTCCTAGATTTTTCTTTGCACAGTTTGTCTCTCTAATATTTTTCCTCTCCTGTAGGTTTTACAGGCTTAAATTTTGTGATTGCTGAAATGTGCACATGCTACTATCCAGCAGGGTCAATGAATCCAAAATTGTATGCTTTAAACATGTAACCTTTTACAATGTTCATTTATGCTCCAACAACAGGATAAGGAAACAAAGGTTGCAGGATTAACAGTACTTTCTGAACTTTTGCTAAATACCATGGACCACTGCATTTGCCTTAAGGTTCCTCGGGGAAGGTAGTATTTAATACAGAAAGATCTTAAGGATCCAATGCAAATAGGCATGTGTTCTGTCTATCATCAGAACTGGGAGTGGCAAGTAACCTACTGAAAATAGGAAATCATTTTTATATAACCAGTGGACTTCCTCTCTCTCAGTCAAGGAGGATGCAAGACTTAGGATTCTCAGAGAGCACACAAGAATGTTCAAACTCAAATGACAGAGAAATAAGCTTAAGATCCATGCAACCAAGACTCTGTAGTGGTCATGTATTTAATACATCCATTACATTCTGTAACTGGCATTATATTGTGGAACCTTGCTGCTTCTCATTTTCTGCCAGGTAAACTACTTGCTCCCCATAAGTTGTCACTAAATGTAGACTACCACTTCTGCCAGCAGGTCATCACAGTACAAAGGAAAGAAAGAAAAAGAAAAAAAAAAAAAAAGAGAGAACCTTAGGAGGTTTTTTGAATGACAACTGCTCCCAAAAAACTCAAGATAGCAAATAAACACCAGCTCACTTTCACAATTTAGAATGCAACTATAACTTGCCCAACAGTATTACTTGTTCCTGAGCGTGGGCCTTCATGCTACCACCAGAGGTGTTCTAAACACACTAAAGTGCCAAAAAAAAGTTCTGCTTTTCTTTTTTCTCTTTTCTGGTATGTCACTAAATGAGTTCACCAGTTATTCTAAATACATGACTTTTTTTTTTTTCTGGAAGCAATAACAGAATGGGGTAAAAGACAGAAGGTGAGGTAACAGAAGAAAGGGGGGAAAAAAGTCAGTAGGAAGAAAAAGTGAGGAAGAAAAGGAGTAAGAGCTTCCTCTAGTGATGCTAGTGAGTTTTTAAATATATCATGAGTGAAAATAAACTAATATAAATTTAATTAATCTGCTGCACTAGTGTTTTCTTCCTCATATGTGGTTATATTTTGCCATCCCATCCCTTCCTTTGTGCTATCACTGGTTGCTCTGTACAGTCATGTGAAAAAAAACCAACCATCACATTTACTAGTTTATGAAGCTATAAAGCTGCACTATAAATAAGCTACAGTTACCTGCATGTATGAAATCTGAACCACCACACCATAACTGCAAGATTAAATTGACCTCCTTCCTTAAAAGATGCTGCTTTATAATTCTTCAAACAATTCTTCACCTGCCTTTTGTGTCTAAAGCAAGTAAGACCTACGAAAATTCATTAATGTTTTAGAAAACATCAGAAACGCAACAAACCCTTTCTCATCTGATTATGCATTGTGATAAAAGTGTTTTTCTGTGACAAAGAAACTAAGATCTGTAAATCCACGTGTCTCTTACTGAAAATCCAATTTGAGAGATAATGAATAATACTATATTATATTTGACTACTACATGAAAACAAATCCATATAAGGATATATAATTTAGGAAGCCCTATGTAAAGTTCTCATAGACCTGTTCACTTACTGCTCTTTCATCTTTCATTAACTTAGTGGGCTTAAAAGCAAAAGACAACAGGCTCACACATGAATATTGAGATAAATATAAAAAGGAGGACAAGTCAAAGAAGTGCAAGTGATAAAGACATTTATGTGAAATCACAAGGAATAACAGGAAAGCTAATATAGCTTATTCTTTAACAGAGAAAGATTAGAATAAAAATTAAGAAGCAACTGCTAGTTTCAAACAGGTATTAAAAAACCAGGGCTGAGATCAGATTTAAAAATCAGACCCAAAACCAAACCAAACCAAACTAGACAAAAAAATCAAAAAAGCCCCCCAACAAAACCAAAACAGAAACATGGCAGCATGTTCCCATTTAATTTAAAAGTACAAAGCAAAGAACTCAGAGAACAGTGGCTGAGATAAATTATCAAAATACTTTATGAACGTTACCACTGATTTTTAGTAGCAATTCTGGACTGTACGGGTCCACAAGAAAGTAAGAATAATAAATGGTGGGATACCTAAGTTTAGGGACATGCTAAGCAGTGAACACATCATTGCAGAACATTTATGGACACTTCTTTAGCCACACTCATTAGTGTGGTTGTCATTCTACTGTAGAGCTAGGAGTAGAAAAGGAAAACATCTTCTGTGCAAATAGAACTGTGAATATTACAGTTTAATAGAGTTCTAAAGAGCTTAATTTTTAAAAATCTACACTATAGTTAATATTACAAGTAAAAAAAAATAACTTTTTCATAGTTGTTTCCTGAATGATAAAGGACTATCACTCTTAGAAAACCACTTAATAGTTCTTCCTCAAATTATCTTAATGAAATAATTGGACAATTAAAACAAAAGAAAAGCAACAGGTATCTTGCTGCAGTCTAAAAAAAAATGGAAATGGCATAATTAATTTCCACATGTAAATAATGATTCACATAAATCATTTGAAGCTTCACTATAAATTAGCTTAGATAAAAGTGAATCATTAATATACTGCTTTCCAATAGTTTTCAAACTCTAAGTGCTGGCTGAAAGAATTCATGCATATTAATACACAACCAAGCAAGTTTATTTTTCTATAAATCCTTTCCAACAGACACATATACCACATGGACAAATACCTAATATCTGCAAAACCAGTGCAGATAGTTGTAAACAGTGAAGCACTACAGATTTTTCCCAAGTACAGATATACTTTTGGATTGAGTCTACTCACTCAAGTGTCATCATGGAATGAAGAAATTACTACAATTTATTTACTAATTCTACCAACATTATAATAAATTAATTTTTGATGCAATGAGTCCAAATATCCACTCGTCAGTGTCTCTGAGCGCTACAATAGCACAGAATAATAGCAAGAGTGTTAAAAAAGCGTTCTCTTAGTTGCAGCCTTCAAGCCTTGGTGCTGGGAAACACATCTTCTATACAGTCTCAGAGTTAGCACTGCTCTGCTTTTTCTTACAATTATTAGTTCTCCTCCCTTTCCAGCCCAAACTGAACACCCAAAAAGGTGCCAGTGTTGCACATTTACCACTGTCACAGAATCACAGAATCATCTAGGCTGGAAAAAAATCTCTGAGATTGAGTCTAACCTTTGAACTAGCATCCCCTTGTCAACCAGACCACAGCAGTAAGTGCCACATCCAGTCTCTTCTGAAATACCTCCAGGGATGGTGACTCTACCACCACCTTGGGCAGTCCATTCCAATGCCCCTTCAAAAAAATTTAGAGAGAGAATAAAGAAATCCACCTATTTCTTAGGTTTTCTTTATAGAAAACTCAGTGTGAACAAGTCCTTTTTAGTATCAAGCCCTCTTACACCACTTTCAGTGTAAGAGAGAAAGTGGCTTCCACGGCTTGTGTTATACCAGATACAGTCACAGGCTACATGAGGTCTAGAGCTGTGGAAATGAAGCTTCCTGTTCCCTGACCTCAGTTCAGCTACACTAGTTCCAAAATATTCACTGAGCAATTTCATCTTGCACTTAGAAAGACACCTTCTGGGAAACATTACTTGAGACACTCTTCTGGGAAACAAAGGTTCTGTTATTGCAGTTGTCCTTCAATTTTATCTAAAAAGAGGGTCAAAACCAGCAGTATCAGCAGTGTCATATTTTAGAGCACATCTGTAAACTTTATTATTATTTTTTTAACTCTCCCTTGGCCATCTCCAATATCTATCACATTAAAAAATATCAACTCAGGTTATGTTTCTACACCTGACATCATTGTATGATGGATACAGGACACATTTTCAAAACAGAAAGAAAAGGTAAGCTTCTCTTTAGGTGTCCATGTCACATGGGCAATTAGAGAGGAGGTAAGTAAGAGGTCAGGACAGACAGAATAAAACCTACAATTACAGCCTTTGGCCAGAAATGCAAAAAAAAACCAGGACAGGAATGTTACCACACAGGTTACATAATGGAACACTGCAGGATTATATCTGAACACAGACAGGTTCAGGGAACCACAGAAACACTGTGCTGGCCTTCCATCCTTAATGACAGATACAATGAAGCAGTTATGCATTCCCGTTCATACAATGTAAAAGTGTTTTCATGGCTGCAGAACTCTTGTGTAAATCCATGTGAATCCTGTCCATCTCCTTGCACTATTAAAGTGCAGAATTCAAATTTAACAAGTGTTTTTCTAACCTATTTTAAACCTCTGAGCAAGCTGAGCAAGTGACATACAGGATGAATTCTGAATATTCAGAACACCAAAGAAGTTGTATAAAGGTGCTCTTCTGTCCTGCGTAAATGTAACTCACAGATCTTTCTCATAATCATATTTTTAATCTCTCTTGTGAAAGAGCACTTCTATCACTGCCATACTGTAGTGCTGAAGAATACAGTTCAGATATTCTCCATTTTCTACTCTTGCTCTTGAGGTCTGTTTTCCCAAGCAGTGGAATAGTGATTTATGAATTTTATTCTTTTCATTTTTGGTCTATTTATTCCAACACTTTCTTTCAAAAGAACTTACGCATACTGAAAGCTTCAGTCTGGCAAATCATATGTTCACAGTTTTGTGATTTTTGAGTACTGAAACAGAACACTTTCAATGTTTGTTTTCCTTTTTTCAAGTAATAAACACAAAATATTTTGACTCTGAAACTAAATGTTCTGTTCATTTTGCAGTTATATAACTTTTTATTTCAGCTACCTTCAATACTAAAAATGCCATTTAAAATTGAAATACTTCTTTGATACCATTATTTCAATTATTCATCAAATTCATTTGCAAACCTTTGAGACTTTATTTCAGCAAATTTACTGTTAGCCAAGGTTTTACCCAGGTTTTCCTAGCTGGTTATCATCTGCAAAAGTGGCAATTGTAATCATTATTGCATTATCCCACTATGTAATGATGAGCAAGAGAATTGCTCTGAACTAGAGAACAGAGAAATTCTGAGGGATGCAATCTGATATGCTTTTCCAACCCAAGAGAGATACTACTGATTCCCTTAAGACATATTTAAAACAACTGGGCACCTACTTTTTTTCTGATTGTTGTCTTATGAAAATTGCCTTCAGCACCCTGGAACAGTATCAGAAAAGATACAGAAAACTCCCTTCTTTTATAAGTACATGGCTTTTCCTCTTGTGAGAGAAGGGAATCACCTTTTTAAGTTATTTTTTTCCTATATATTTACAAACAGACTATTTAGTCTTCTGGAGTTAATATAGAATTTCTACCACTTCTGAAAATCTGTCTCTGCTAAGGAAATTAGCAAATAATTTCTAATAAGTACATCTCAAGGATACAGTAAACATAAACAACTACAATGAATTATTTATTTACTAAACCATTCATCAGATTCATTTGCATTGTCTATGCAAACTAAAACCTTAAAATGGTTTCTCTGTGTGAATTAAACTGCTGTGACTAGTCACTTCTTCAAAGGATTCTTCAGTCTGCTCACATTCCAAATTGATGTTCAATGCGGAAACCAACTATCCTAAAAGCTGTCTATTTCACACACCACCAAGCTTTGTAAACATAGGGATGTGAATCACGAAAATAGTGTACAAAAAAACCTGGAGCTTAACCATACTGTCTTGCTTCAGTTACTGGAGAGATAATATAAATGTGCCTTATGAGTCACCCACCTGAGACAAGTCAAAAGGTTAATCTTGAAGTTTACATAAGAATTAGATTACTAAACAGAGCTTTGCAGATTGACAATTGCACAAAACCAGACAATCAAAATCAAATCAATTTATTTAGCTAGAAATGCAGCCAACAATAACATATCTTTAAGTACTTAAATAGATTATAATCTGTGGGATGTGGGACAGGGAAGGTGGAGGGGCAAGGAGGAAGGAAAAGGAAATTTAAAAATTGACCAAGATGCTTGTGTGACATCTACACTGCTTGCATGCTTTGTACATACCTTGTCTGAATTCAGCTTTCCTAGGAATTTCTGCAAGATAGCACTTTGGCAAAGGGAATGATGAAAACATCGGCCAAGGATATGGATCACTGCCCTAGAAACAGGACCAGAAATAAATTAATTTAGGAGAAGAACAGACAGCTTTTGTACAAGTAATACACAAAAGTGCAGTTCCCAGAATTACTGCCTATAAAACAAAATTACGCTTGATATTACAATTTGTAATGAGATGTGCCATAACTTAAAAAAAGATACAAAATCCAAAAACTATTTGAGCCAGAGTTTTTTATGGTATATACCACTGACAGTTTTGATTTTACAGCTCTTATTTCAACCACAGAGGAAACTGCAAGTTACATAAAAATTTTAAAAAAACCCACAAAACACAAAACCGTATTTCCAATTTCACATATTTATCTAGGTGTCTTTGTTGTGCTGACAGTAATTTGCATTTCATCTTTGAGACTCAGAGCCAGTGAGAACTAGAACATTTAAAGGAGTTGCTTAACTATCACTCTATTGTTAGAGCATTGCTGAAAGTTCCAGGTATTAGATACTGAAGAAAACCCAAGCATCGAAAAAATATAACATAAAAGAAGACAAATGGAAAGCTTATAAAGAAACACAGAAATATAAAAGCAAAAACATACAAATTGTATTCACTTAAAAGTAACATTAAAATGGAACAAAATACAGTTGTCATCTGAATGCAGTATGTCCTAGGTACATGCCAATCCCCAGATAGAGGGAACAATGTATTTTTTTCAGTACATCAATTCTTTAAATGTTAACACTTTATAAAGCTAAAAGTGGTCTGGTATTTCTTAATGTTAAATAATTTTTCACATGCTGAATGATCAGCAAAAATGTTCCATTAATGAAGTCCAGAGTTAAGGAAAACTGCTAACCTTATCTAGTGCTCTCAAAGGCAAAATCCTTTCCTGTGGTCCTCCAATCACATTTATCCTTACAAGAATGTGGTTTCTCTCCACTGATAGACCATCAATTATAAAAACTCTGCGGAAAAAAAAAAAACAAAAGAAAGAGAAACATAAAAAACTCCAAAAATTAGAATTTGATTTAATGACTATTTAATTAAAAAAACTTTAATACAAAAGAGTATTTCGAGAAAGATATTGGAATTAAAAGACAACCTTGAATACACATAAACATAAGGAAATAAACAGAAACATGAGGTATTTTGAGATGTCTCCAAGCATTATTCTAACTTTGTATTTGCTATGTATTACTGATTAGAAACATTTGAGCAATTACTGAACACGAAAGCTGAAAATTCACAAGCTTTGTTATGTCCACGTGTTCAGTAATTAGGGTAGAGATAGTTAATGGACCATCAAAATTTGTTCCCTATTTGGCCTACCAATATACTTCTGCTGTCACAAATAAGTAGAGTTATTCCTAACTTAAAAGACAGCTAACTTGCTGTCTGAAGTCATTGTGCAAATTTTTAAAAGCTATAAAATCCAGTTTTTATACACCAGGTTTCTTAATAAAACTTTTGCCTCAGTATGGAAATAGCAGGTTTCATCCTCAAATGGTAAATAACTGTGATCTATATCTGTGGAGACTTCACCTATACTGTTTGAATTACATCCTGTAATTGTCACATACAACAAATAGCAAGAGGAAAATTCTTAACACTCAGCACGCTGGGAGAAAGGAAAAAATGTCTGTAACTAAATGACTGTCCACTTCTGTCCCAAAAATATATTCTTCCTTTTGAAATGATTCACTGTGTAATTTTGTTTAGAAGACAGAAATAAAAAGTCACAGAAGTTGGAGAGTCGACTAAGTTATAAATAAATAAAAAAGACAAAACCAAACAACAACAACAACAAAACTCCACCCTCTTCAAAAAACCCGAAGTGCAGATGATGCCTTTAACTCATAAACATTAAAGCAATACCCTAATTTTATAATAAATGCATAACATTAAAAAACAATACAGAAGTAGAAGGCATATTTACATCTGCAAGTTATGTACACTTTTTATGTAAGAAACAACTTGAGACTAATACAAATAAAAAGTAGAAAAATATTTGCTTTTTTATTTCTTATACTTTTAGTGTGGACATGGGAGAAAGAGAAGACCATTGTATCTTTTCATAATTTAAGACTGCTGACAAATCTGCACAAGGAAACCTGTGCACATTAGTAGCCAGTTTAAGTGAAAGCATTTGTACGTTTGAAGACACCAAGGCATCAATGCATTTGTTCTAAGGAGAAGAGTTTGACAGTTAAAATAACATTTACATCAGTCACTTCTTACCCTGGTCCTTCTGAAGCTTCTGTGACATTTTCCTCCTGAGCAGTTAGTAAAACTTGTGACACTTTATACTGAGTCTCCAAGAGTAAAAGGGTATTGAGCTCACAGCATAGCACATTTAACAACCTGCAGGACATATTGAAACAACAGCATATCAGTCAGGAAGCCAGTAATGCACAATAAGACAAAGGTGAATGTGTTTATGAGACAGAAAGGGAGGGGGGAAAAAAACAACAAAAAACCCCCAACAACTTGAAGAATCTGAAAAATACCCTGACAGAACTAGGTCAGGAACACTCTTTTATATCCTTTTTAGCCACTCAAGTGGCACGACCTTAAGCAAACAGGGAATGGTTCCCAACAGATTTTTTGTGTGCACTGAACAACCAGAGAAAATATCCACTGGTCAGCTCAGTCTGCTTTTGATTTTATATCACTAAGTAACAAAAGTGATGAAGACTTAGTAAGACATTCCATGTGAAATGAACGGCAATTATATAATAATAGGCTGGTAAGGCAAATTAGAATCAGGTTGTCTGAAGGCAAAGGAAGGTAGGAAGAAAAAAAAAATCTTTCCTTTAGAAAACAGGTTTTTAAGACCCTCTATGTAACCAAATTTAACATAGTTCAAAAGCAATAGAAGATTTAATGTGTAATAAAACCAACAAATCTTCTGTGTTCGTTTTTTCCAGAGAAACATAAAACAGTGGTAAATTAAATTAATAATCAAAAGAGCACAAGACAGTATATTATATACAATTTTCTGTTATAACTTCAGGAAAAATTAAGGGTGAAATTACTCCAATATATTTTCATACAGATCTGACTCAGAGAAATCCAAATCATGTCATTTTTTTTTTAAACTTATCACTCTAAAACCACAACAGAATAATTTCATTGAGGGCTTCCTGTTCAAGAAAAATACTATGACTAAACATTCTTTTTACTGTTTTTATTTCCTGTTTTATCACAGTCATAACACACAAAAAAATAAGTCTGATCAGCATTATATTTTGCATTCACATAAGATTTGATATGAACTAGAAAATAAATACTATTTTTAATTTGTAGTCTGTTAGTCAATGCTTATTTTCTTCCCTGTAATTCCAATATGCTTCTACTGACCATAGCAAAAATTCATAAGCCATTCTCTCAATAATTTATCACCTGCAGATTCAGACAATTGCGGCCAAGGATGAAGTCAAGATGAAAATATGTCTCTTTCTTTTTTTTTCCCTGTTGTTTTTTAATACAACTTGACCTGCTCAGTTTCAGTCCTCTTCAGGTTTTATTTATTTTACATTAACTCTTTTGAGACATTGATTTGTTTCCAGTACTTTTCTAAATCAAAGAAAAAGAAATGCTAGCTCAACTGTAATTTTTATTAGTATTATATAGAGGGAAAAAAATCCAGAAAATAGCACTGAAATCATCATGAAGATGCATAATTTCTTCTCTTAAGTATAATAAATGGCAAAGATGTGTTTCCAGCAGTTAAAAACCACTTGGGAGAAGACTGGTGGCTGAGAATGCCTTATAACATCTCCTCTGTTAGACAAGGCAGAGCAAAAAAAACCCAAAACCAACCAACCATAAGCAAATAAAATAAGTAGATGGGATAGTGGTAGGATAAATGGCAAAATATACAAGATCTAACATAAGCAGCTGCTGCTTAGGAATTTAAATGAAATTTTCACCTAAACAGAAAAATTCATTTAAAAATGCTATCACTGAGCTATATATATATTTGGTTAAAAGTAATATTCCATTCTTGTGCATTCTAAAGTCATAAATGTATGGACTAAAGTTTGCAACAAAAAAAAAAAGTCACATTGTGTGTATCTTTGTAAACATACTTGAATATGACTGTGGAGTTTTTTCTTTTTTGGTTCTTTTTAATTACATTTGGAACTTCAGAACTGGATCAGACTCCCTATCTCAATATTCCACCTATAAAGAGTGCATGCTTATGAAAATGTATAAAACCTTAAGACATATAATACAATAAAATCAAAGCATATCTTTTTGAGATATATTTTTAAATTTTGTTTGGAAAGCAGAAGATAGAATTCTCTACCTCAATACTGCTAAAAGTTGGAAGACATGCTCTGATACAAGGTCTGATACCTCAAAGAACCACATGCAGCAATACAGGCTGGGACTGATGAGTTAGAAAGCATCTTTGAAGACAAGAATCTCGGGGCTCCTGGTGGACAACATGTTGAACATGAGCCAGCAACACGCCCTTGAAGGCCAATGGCGTCCTGTGCTGTGTAACAAAGAGTGCTGCCAAAAGGTCATGTGAGGGAGGTGACCCTACACCTCTGTTGATACAAGCAAGGTCACACCTGGAGTGCTGGGTCCAGTTCTGGGCTCTCCAGTAAAAACATGGATGCAATGGAGCAGGTCCAGCAAAAGGCCAAGAAGATGATAAAGGGTTTAAGCCATCTGACATAGGGAAAGAGGCTGAGTGAGCTGTGACGGCTCAGCCTGGAGAAGAGGATCCTCAGAGGAGATACTGTCAATGTGTTAGTATCTGATAGGAAAGTTTGAAAATGGAGTCAGACTTCTTAGTGATAGCCAGTGAAAGGACTAGATGCAATAGGCATGAGCTGAAAGACAAGAAATTCCATTTTAACATACTGTGACAGTGTTGAGACAGTGGAACAAATTGCCCAGAGATGCTGCAGGATGGCCAGCCTTGGCAATATTCGAAACCAGACTGGACAGAGCCCTGAATGCTCTCTAGTTGAACTCACTTTGAGCAGAGCAGTTGCACTACAGTTGTACAGCAGTTGTTCTACACAATCTTCCATCTCCCTTTCAATTCTGATTATATACTTCTGGGAACACTACTATTAAGATATACCATATTGCCAGGAACAAAGTGTAATGCAGAGAAAACAAAATATTATCTGAAAGCAGTCTTTTATAGAACTGTAATTTTAAAGAAATTAAAAAATATTAAAATACCTATCATATATGGTAGTACAAAGTAATTTTGTTCTTAATTCTGCATTTCCTGCCCTATCCCTGTCTTTCTTGGAAGGTGCTCCCTGGATTCTACACCATCAACTACAATTTCACAACTTACACATCACTGTGGAAACCTCTAATCTAAAAAAAGGCATTCTAACTAGAACTTGTGTACCTCCACAAACCAACTATCTCCTCGGTTTTGGTAGGTGGAATCACAATGACCCCTTTAACTACAACAGTACAGAAGATCCTTCATGGGATATAAATCAGCTAGTATATAAACCTTATTACTTTTTATGTTGCCTCTTAAAATTTTTCACCTGAAAATAATATAAATAAACTGCCCATGATTTTCTCCAAGTTGCTACAAACACATATGAGGAATTGCTTATTACCAAACTTCTCAGTATTTTTTCTGTGAGTTCCTTTTAAGGAATTCCCATTTTCTCAAGTTGTTTTTTTTTTTCCCTAACATCAAATCATGCCTCTCTCAAACACCACCTTTATTATGGTAAACCCAATTTTATTTTTCTGCAGTTCCCACTAGACTCTAATACATCTATCTTCCTTACTTTCATAACAGATGTTCTTTCCAAAGCCAGTCTGATGCTCTGTTCTCACTATTGGCAAATGCTCAGCTGGAGGTGAAAGATGCAAGATACTGTCCTTGAATAACAGTCTGTGTGTGGTGGGTTGACACCAGTCAGCAACTAAGTACCCACCTAGCAGTTCACTCACCTCCCCACCTTTCACAAGCAGACCAATGTCTAGTTACCTTCAAACCACAAATGCCCCAGTTTTCATTACCAAGGGGAATATAATATAGTATAGAACATAAATCTGGTCAGCTCAGGTCAGCTGTCCCAGCCGTGTTCATTACCAAACTCTTGCTGACCCCTAGCCTACTTCCTGGGGAGTGGGAAAAAAAAAAAAAAAAGCCCTGTTCCTGAGCAGTTGCTTGCACAGTGTCAGTGGAAACACCAGTATGCTATCAAAACTATTTTAGTCAGAAATTCAAAACACAGCATCCATGTAGAATGCTATTAAAAAAATTTAACTCATTCCCAGCCAGTACACAGTACAGCAAAAGAAGATAAAATTTCATGCTATAATCAGCAGTCCATCCACCACAGGGAAAAAAGAAACTAGCATATCCAAAGTAAACTATACTGCAATTTATACATCATGACATTTTGTCTCCCCCAGCTGTGGGACAAGGCATGATCTATTTTTTTGTCTTGCATGAATAAAGATTAAAAACTTAAACGGAATAAAACAAGGACTGGAACTTCTTTGCAGCAGCAGGATCTCCTTCTTCCTAAATAAGTACATACACCAACAGTGAAAGCCAAAGCAAAACTTTCATTAAACAATTCCAGTACTGTCCTCATGGGAGACAGCCTCAAAACGTTTAACATCAGAGCCTACATTACCAACTGATTTATTTTCCATTATGCTTGAGTAACAGCCTGAGTTTCAACAAGAACATGGATCCAAACAGTGAGTGCCAAACAAGCAGAGAAAGGCAAAGGGCTACCAAAAAAAACCCCAAGGACAGTAAAAGCTACCTAGTCAGCACTGGAATGCAAAGGGCCTCTGCACACTGCCTTTGCAGACAGAACAAAAGGCACCAGTAATGAGCAGAGAAGAGATGTCTCTACACTTGGTCTTGTGAAAGGACCAAGACTTGTAATTGTTCCACTGAAGGCAAAGCATGTGTTTGAAAAAAATATGAGGTCTTCTGTATATAGCAGTTACACCTCCGATGTTTGGGGCACGGGAAACTATTATCTCAGGGCAGTCATGCTGTAGAGTCAAAACTCAGGGACTGATGTATTCCTTACGATGTTTTCCACATGAAAAGATTTTCAAAAGAGCACCTACACCACTTTAGCTACC
Source organism: Pyrocephalus nanus (assembly GCA_038380795.1). Classification (NCBI taxonomy): domain Eukaryota; kingdom Metazoa; phylum Chordata; class Aves; order Passeriformes; family Tyrannidae; genus Pyrocephalus; species Pyrocephalus nanus. The sequence continues at coordinate 51,126,604 of CM076260.1, forward strand.
CAATGTACCTAGAAATCACATGTAATGTCACTGCCAACAGTAAAAGTTTACCTAGCTAAACAAAAATGCTTTTCATGAGCACCACTTACAGTCAAAGAAGTGTTTTGATTTCCCTCAGTGAAGAAAAGTAAGTCACATAATCCGATCACAGAATCTGATGTTTCCATTTTATTAGTAATAAAATGTTTTAAATTAGTAACTCTAACAAACTACTCTTTAAATATAAACTAACAAAAAACTGGATTAACTGTATAACTACATGATCACAGATGATGTGAACGCATGCCCACATAATCCTGTTGCTAATCCCCATCATTAATAATCTCTAGTAATACAGACTCTGTGCTCTTTTACCTTTAGATTCTGCTACTCAGAACGCTTTTTTAAAAAGAGAGAGACTAAATTTAAACAGCATGTTGACCTGAAGAAAAAGAACGATCAGGATTCGTGTCTTCTACCCTTAGAAAACAAGATAATTAATGCTCTCCCGTTGTGTTGCAATCATTAAAATCACATCTTCTCTTAATTCACAATACATATAATGCAAGTACAATTAAGGGAGCAAACTATTTCATATGCTGAAGATACCTTGTTATTAAAATTCAATTACATATATGGCGGGGTGTTTAAAATGCAGTTGAAAATAAAGAAAGGAAAAGAACAGAGGTGTGTTTGTTATCTGTTTTCCTAAACTCACAAAGTTATCTTTGGCCTATCACATTCTTTTTCATTTCCCAGCTCCTGCAGGATTTAATTAATTCATCTGGATTTCATTGGAGTGCACTAGATGAAATTTTGACAAAGACATACTGCTTTGAGGCAAATTTCAAGAGACTGATTGATTTTTATGTCAGTATAATATAAACTATTTAAACTTTCTTTCCTAAATCTTTCTCTAGTAGTTTTTTAGGGCAACAAAAATAGACAAAACGCATTTTTATCATCTTCTGCACCCATTCAGTAAGCAAGAAAACTAGCATTATAAATAAAAAAATATATTCACCGTGGTATTTTGTATGACAAAGAAAACAGTCCCAATTTGCATAACTAAAAGAACAGGATTTGCCCTCAGAGTCTTCCAAGTGTTTCCCTGCAGAAAGCTAAATTCTTGAACAGAGTGCTTTCCTTGCTGTTTGACACCCACTAGTAGGAGGCGTCTCAGTGAACAAGGCTGTGGCTAACAAAGATTCTTCCAATTCAGAATGTACATACAAAAGATCTTTTGATCTTACAATATTTAGGAGTTTTGTTGATTTATGGCCAAAATAAGCCAGTGGGGTAAAAAAAAAAGAAAACATAAATTCGATAGTGCCATATGTCTGGATGTAAGACAGCCAAAGAAAGAAAGGGTCTACTTTTTTAAAGTATTCTGATGGCTATTACTGTCACATTATCATATATGCACAAAAAAAAAAAAGAAAAGAGATGCTACTCTGATCCCCTCCCACTGCCCACAGTCTATGCATATTCCCAGTAACACTGTTTCTCCTCCTGCTTTCTATTCAAGCTGACACTGAAAGATTATATTTGAATTTATTTTGGAGTATTAATATTTTTTAGAGACAGAAGGTTGATTATCAAAGGTACAAATCTGTTACTCTGCCACACTTCAATCCTGCCAACAACACGCTGTCACTAACATTCACAGAAAACTCATTTTCTGAACACAAAGAACAGCAGTATGCAAATGCCTGAATAAGGCTTTGGGCAGAAGCTTTGAAAATATTTTTATTATGCATATACTTTCTTAGCAGGCTGTAAAAATCAAAACTCATGGATGTATTCACTGTACTGCAATACTAGCTAAGCTGCCTTGAAAACATATAAAACCATAAATCTGATGGAAAAAGGATGTTACTAATGTTTTCTTAATTCCTTTGTTAATACATGCTACAGAAATTCAAAGAACCTGGTCTTGAAAGGGAGGTGGTTAAGACTTTTAGTGTCACATGTTAAGGAAATTATTATTTCTCACATGCAATACCTTCCAAGACCAGATCGATGGGAACACTTGTATCAAAGAAATAAAGCGGATCATTAAATTAAGAAAATTCTCTGTGTTTAGTATATTAAAAATTTGCTTTCATTACTGTTGTCATTTTCCTCTCTCTAGGATTTGCGTTCTGAAGGCAATTTAAGTTCAGAATCTTCTAAAACAGAAAAAGCACTGAGAATTTTTGCATTAGTTCCTGTGCATCCAGATTTTCAGGCTGTACAAAAGAGTGGTTGAGACAGCTTTCAGGGTTCTTTTATCAACCATTACAGGCCAACTGCAAGACTTCTAAATACTGTAAATCTGCTTTGAAGTTGAAAGTTGAACTGACAGTGTGAAAATCTTTCTACACACAAATTAGGAACTGTCTGAATACTTTGATTTTTCTGTTCTTATCTCTAACTTCTTGCCTGAATTTTACCTGTAATTAATACTATTTTGTTTGGTTGGGTTTTTTTTACAAATTAGCTTAAAACTACTTTCAAATGAATAAATGTCATCCCAGAAGCACACAATAGTTGCAACTAAAGGAATCAAAATCTATTAAACTACTGAAGAATCATCCTAGGCCAAGATACTCCCAAGAACTTAAAAAAAAAGAAAAAAAGCAACATAGATTTGAACTAAGCTACGGTTTGCTGCGGAACTGAGCATTTCACCTTGATCACACAGTCCCTAGTCTGTATGAATGCACTGAGAGATACTGGCTCTGCAAACCATATCTAGCTTCCCTATGTTTTCTCTTTGAAAATGCAGCATTAACACTACAAACATAAATAGATACACCTTTGCATTGTGGATTAACAGACTGCAGAAGTATCTATATATTTAAAGTTTTATTTATGTACAGTATGAAGAAAAATGTAGTTTTAAACTGTGGAAGTTGTTTGACACTCAAGAAAGTAAATCCATTACTGTTTTGAACGAGAAAAGCAGGACCTTTAGAATATAACCTGTAAGTTAAACAGATATGAAGTTCAGCACTCATCTCTGGGTGAGGCACATGTAAAAACAGAAAGTATATGGCTGTGTAGATCTGTGAACAATTAAAGGAATGTGGCTTTGGCTGTACTGTTGGTAATAAGACTAGAAGAAATGTTTCTAGACAAGTATTTCACAAAATCTTTCAGTTTTTCAATGCTGCAGTTATCAAAAACAGATATATATTTTATTTCTACATAGCAGCAAAGAGAAATGTAGATCTTTTGTTCTTTCTAATTTCTAGATTTTCAGATCGTTAAGCTTCTGATATTATTTGATCTAACTGCTGCTTGTTATCCTTGATGGAATTTGGTCAAGGAGCAAACCAACTACACAAGGCAAGGTCTGTTTTACAGATGTTGGCAGTCAGCAGAGCTCACACGAAAGATCACAGAACTGTAACATGAACTGTGTACCCCTCATGTTCAGATAATATAGGCTAGGGTTTCTTGTAAGTTTTAATACTGTAAATCCTGAGTTGGAAGGGACTCACAAGAATCACTGAGTCTAACTCCTGGCCCTGCACAGGATAACCCCAATAATCACACCATGTGCCTGAATGCAACGTCCAAACGCCTCTTGAACTCTGTCAGGCTTGGTGCTGCTCAACCACCTGTTATTTTAAACTGAAACTTAAACTTTCTCTTAATCCTAAATAAATCAATGGAAGTTATGTCAAGCTTTTTATGGAGTCAGTCTAAACCTAAATGAAAAACAGTATTTTATTTTTCAAATTGCATCTTAGGACTTCTCATTTCTCTATAAACTAATGACTTCCTCCAAAGCAGCATTTATAACTTCTGATTCATATGGCAAAATCATTTATCTCCCAACTCCAAACTCTGCCATTGTTCATCTCCTCCATGCTCATCCTTATCAGCAAATTATACTGTATCTTATAGCTATTCATACACAGTATGAAATAATTTTACTGTGATATCAAAGTACAAATACAGCTGCAGAAGGCTAATGTTGCAGAACTTAATCAACTGCTCAAGCAAGGTTATCACAGTTTTCCATACTATGAAGTACACTCCAATATGATCTTTTATTTTAGTTGTACAAAATATGTTACTAAAAAAAAAAAGAACTCAAGGATTTATATATTCATCTTTGGAAAACAAAATAAAAATGCAGAAACTAATTTCAATGCTAAAATATTATAAAGCACTTAATATTACAAAACATGAATGTGACAATGTGGGCATACTTTACGTGTACCTTCAGGTTCTAGAAATATTTGGGATCAAATGGTACTCTCCTCAAATAAGTTTTGATGAAATTGGTGATAATTAAACCAAGACTTAAAAAAATAATTTGAAGTACAGGGAGACTACATAAACCAAACTCTGATATAAACACAGTAACTTGTTTATTTTAGTATTTTGGTATGCTTTTTGTTTTATACATTACCGTGAATGTAGAACATGGTTCTTTATAATCAAGTACGCAAAATAACATGCAATTTCTATCACTGGTTCTCACATTACAATATAACCATTTACAGGTAATAAGATTGGATTCATCACTGTTCTCATTTTGCAGGTCATTTTTCATTTAATCTTATGCTAAAAAAGAGGGGAATTTCACCTTCATACATAATAAAACCCAAACAATATTATCTTGTCAGAAGTAACACATTCAAGCATGTTATATCCTATTTAGTTAATGTGACCAGAGAATAAAAAAAGCCAAGCAACTTACCTCAGACCAAATATGTGGGACTGTTCATAACTGAATAAGGAATGAATTTTAGCTTCTGAATTTAAAATTATAAGCCTGTCAATGATATCCTGCCAAAGGAAGAGAAAGGAAAAAAAAAATGTATCATTTTATATTTTATGCACATAATAGTTTCGTAGGGATGTTTACTGCTAAATGAAAACCATTACTGAAACACCCATAGAAATAATTTCTGTAATAAAAGGTGTTTTCCGCTCAAAAATCAATGGCAAAAAGAAACCATGCACAAGGTTAGGAAAAAAAGATATCTGTTAAAAAATAGAATTCACCAAGCATACAAAAAGATCATGGCATATCAACTATCCTAGTTCTTTAGTATTGAACCACAACAAAAATGTTACACTGGGTTTTGTATGTTTGAAATGTGTACATGTCTATTTCAACAAAAAGAACAGTAAATCCTTTAATATAATACCCTAACACTGGTTAGTATTACATGCTGCAAGACACAGCCATTTATTCTCAGTGTAGTAAGGCTTGGCTCAAATGTTGAGGCTTACACCCCTTATAGTAGAGCATCTCATGTAATTGATAGTGACCTGTGGCTGTTTCCCATTTCTTCCACAAATCCAACCTGATTATCTTCCCCTCTGCTTCACTGCATATCCAAACTGCTTCTAAAAAATAATTTTATTAAAAGACTAAGAAATGCAAAAAAAATTCACTGATGTTACCTCAGATTTCTGTGCTATGCTCAGAAGACACAAACAACAAGGCCCTTACGAGTTTTATTTAATCTGGATTAAATCAAAACTTTTATTTCCTCCATATTTAAGTACAGTTTCAGAGACAGCAGAGAGTCATTATTCAACTAGTTAGATCAATGAGTTATTTCAACATAATATGATAGAAAAGTTAAGATTCATACTTTCATGAAATCAACCAAAGCTCTGGTTTTCAACAGAGAGAAAAGAAAAAAAAAAACAAGTAAAACTGAAAATAGTAGAAAAACAGGTCTAGAACTTGTCCAAGTAAACCAGCTTCATAAAATGCATTCTTATTTAAAATATGGTGAAAGCGTATTTTTCCTGTTAGATTTTTTTGAGTGGTGAGTGAGACAGATTTTTCTACTTATATAATTCACACTAAAACAATTCAACTTGGACCCCAAGGCTGTTCATAAAACTGGTAATGTAAGCAATTGATTTGTTTGGGGTTTAAAACTTTTTATGATATTTGCACATACAAAGACTTAAATGCTAAGGGATATTTCTCTAGCAAAAACCTCCCTCTCTCATTTATACATCAAATCTTGGAGCCTGAAAAAGTGGAAAGAGCAGGCACAGTGAGAGGACTACTGAGAAAGGAGATCAAACTCTGGTTTGAGATTTTAGGAATGAAGATAATGAATGAGGTCTAACACCCTGTCCCACCAGAAGAATGTGCAGATAGATCTGCACTGCTTAGCTACAGAGCAGTTATTAAATATTACAGGTCAGATGTCATCTACTTTGAATACATAAGATAACCTATTCTAAATACAAGATTCTCCAGAATCAGTGAAAAAAAAAAGATCACCTGTTTTAATATGTCTTTCAAAGCTACAGATCTGGAGGGTACCTTCAAAGCTAGATTCCCTTGAATACACATACAGTAGATACCCTCAAAGTAAGACCAGAGGCAGGCAGAAGGACCCTGATTTATGTGCTCCATTTTCTAAAATATGCCAAACACAGTAAAGAGAGATCTTGAATGTATTAGGGAAAATTTTTCTAAGGGCACAAAATAAAAACCTGGTTAGTCAACAGCTGTAAAAGTATTAAGTAGTAAAAGCCCAACTAATAATTTGTTCAATTAATGATGCAATTAGACAGATTAAAAAAAAAAAAAAAGAGGAACAAATGTTTAAATCCAGTGCATTTAAGAAATAAAGGGCATACAAAGAAGATCAGGTTCTGTGCATTACCACGTAGAGTTTAGCATGAACAAGTCAGATGCTGTGGCAATGTGACATGATTCAGAATGAGAGGAAAAAATGAAGCACACAAAGTAATTAAGTCTTCCAATCAAATCTTCTAGTGGTATAGAAATTGCTTTTACTTTGCTTTCTAACCATAGTTATATCCAGTCAAAATCTTTTATCTTTCACTTTATACAATCACTGCCCAAAACCATGGTTCTAACAAACCTCTTTTTCTGCTTAACTGCAGAAGTTTTCTGAGTACTTTGTCTACTTAGCCATTATATGTTCAAGTAACATTAGACGATCTGACCATTCACTTTTTGTTAACTACATTATCTTGGATGTCTATCTTAGGCTTACAAAACCCACTGCTGCACATAAAAAACATCTGTAACTGCTCAGGGAACTCTGACCAATTGTATCAGTATTGGTATGTCTGGAAACCTAGAGATTTCCATAAAAATACTGAAGTGCATCAGATGTGAAAACAATACTGGCTTTCAAAAGTCACAAAAATCATTACTTAAGATCTACCACAACTTGAAAGCTCTCAAATATTTATCATCTTCAACATGCATCTATCTCCCTTGCTCCCAGTAGCTCAAAAAACTTCATGAATGAACAGAACTATCCACTGGTGGACATATCAACATTGAGTAGACTGAAAAAATGAAATTTTTCATCCCATTTCCTCCTGAAATCATCAAAACAACATTACAAAGAAGAACTCAAAAATCCCTTCCTAACATAACCCACACTATTGTGATATACTCTGTCTAAACTATCTAAGTTACTACCACCAATCCGGAGCTTGGGAAGTGCTAGCTCATTAGAAAAAAATCTCATTTTAACTGCCACTCAAGGTCACAAATTAAACTTGTCTGTGCTTTTTATACGAGAAAAAAAACCCTAATGGACTGCAGTTGGATGATCAAATACAAAATAATGCTAAATACAGAATGGTGAAACTATTTTTCTGAAATATGCTTTCATTACTAACTTTCCAATTACTGATTTTTTTCTTTGTGTGAATTGTGTGTTATTAAAAAAAGCTGAAGATATGGAGGTTTTGTACTTTGGTTTCGCTGTTTTTTTAAATTCTGCTTAAACCCACAGATACTGTGGTAGAGCAATATTGTTTGAAATACAAGTATACACATTTTCCAGCATGTAACTGCATGCACATACAGAGGGGTTTATGTATGTCACTTTTTTTTCCATGGAAAAACACAATTCTAGCACAAGTCAGGAAAGATGACCCTTAAATTAGGCATCAAATTTTATATTATCTTTAGGATTTCAAAATGAAAATTTAAGTTAACATGAAGTGATACGTGCATATACTGCCCTCATGCTGTATATAATACAAAATGCAGAAGAACTCAAAATCTCTCAACAGGAAAACAACTTATTCTATTATTAAAACCCCCAACATTTTCTTAGGAAATATGTCTTCACAGAAGTATTTATTTTTCTTTCAAAATACTTACAATAACATCTGAGGGTACTTCACGGAATGAATACACTGGTTTATTTGGTATATTTCGTTTACTCAGGAGCTCAAAAACTGAAGGGTAAGTGAGCAAGTTTACCAGAGACAAAAAAGACTAGAGAAAGAAAAAAGGAGGGACAAAAGAGAATATTAATCAGTTAAGTATAACTAAGTATATATTAGCAATTATTTCCCATTTAGATTGTATGTTCTTATCCTTTACAGGCTGAACTTGACATAAACAGAGCTGCCCAAGATAAGACTGCGTACCCTGGCAGGTATCTATATAATCTAAAAGGGCAGTAGTGTCCATGAAATATGTATTATTTGTGACATATATGTATTATTTCTTACATTGACAGCAATTTTGAAAATTATAGTATTTCATTACATAATTCGAAAATTCCACAAAATACTCTAAAACACATCATTCATCCCAATCGTACTACGGTAATCAGATACATGAACTCGTGGTCAGTATTTAAGACTTTTATCATGATTGTTATTCATTAATTTACAGTGAATCTTTAGCATCGTGACTTGCCAAACAACACAAGGATCCTTTCAATCAGTGATCATTTGATTAGTGTGTTACACTGGCTTTGACACCTGTGCCAAGAAGTAGGATTAGATGTACCAAAAATTTACAAAAAGGTATGTATCATCCTATCTGAAACACAACACTAGGGGTTTTTTTCTACAATTAAATAAGACTAGATAATAAGATAAAATAATCTCTCACCTTCTGACAGCTTTGGTCAATAGGGTCAACTGGGGTAGATTTGGGTTGGGTTATCCTCACATCATCTTTTCCACACTCCAAAAGAGACCATAATTCAGTTACAAGTGCCTTTATAAAGCCTAAAGAAAATTTTTGTTCTAATTATGAATTTCATATTAAAAACATTTTACACTACACTTAAAAATTCTCTACACTGACTAAAATTTCATCAGACAGACTGTCTGAGGGTTACTCTCCCTGCTATTCTCAATCCTGTGGTCAAAACTGCTTTTCTACGGTATTCTGCATATATTCAATCTAAAATCTACAGAAACAGTTTCCAAAGACTATTACATTAGATTAGGATGATATTTAAATATCTTCCATATAAATAAGCTGCTGATCTTCTTTAACAAGTTAAGTGCAACAGATCCAAGACCTAGCTAGTATTGTTCTATGGTTTTAAAAATACAGATTTACTGTAACTATAATAAAATAAAACATACCACAAAAAAAAGTTAAGGACTTAAAAGAAATTAATTTAGGAGAAGCACCACTAGCTCAATTTAACATGTTAAATATTTAAAGAGAAGAGGAAAGATAGTCATCTAACTCTGAAATCTCCGGAGGTAAATTACAGGCTTAAAAGAAACTTTACATATATTACACAACCTCTCAAGGTTGAAAATCAATGCTGTTTGGTCTGTCATTTGCTTTGACACCAAGGCCCATAAGAAGCAATTTGGCTGAGAACCTTAAACAGGACAGATGGGTAACTCCTCAAGTAGATCTCCTTCCTGCTTTCTGAAAAATCCCAGAGGCATACATAAAAAGCAACTAACAATCAGTTTCTTTGACTGGCAGAATTTGCCTAGCTATGTGACAGTCTTTCAGTCAAGTCACCTTAGTTATATACCAGCCACTTCTAGATACTCGGAGAGATTTTCAACTTTTGTACCTCATGGACTTCCTTAGCAACTTAAGACAGTACCTTCATTTTATTGATGAGGTTCTAGTTTTAATGTAATAACTACTTGGATTGCTGATATGGTAACAGTTGAGTTATCTGAGATTGAATCTGAAGGGACTTTGTGCTATGGGCTGACATATAACAGTTGTCAATTCAGACATTCTCATTTACATCTCACTGCTGTACAAGTGCACCAATGACATTCAGGCCTTTGCAGTCCCTCACTCCCTGAGCAGTCAGTAACCATGGAAATGTACATACAAATTAGACATCAACAGTTATTAATTCTGATTTGCAGATCAATAAGAAGCACTTGCAAATTGTTCTTAATTTACTTTTAAGCTGTATAAATGTCTTCACACAGATACAGGAGATTTCTGGAAACCCAAACCAATGAAGTAAAGATTTTGCATCATTTCAGAAGAAAAACTAAAACAAACCCCAAAACGTGGCATCAAGATTAATGAATTACTTGAAAGTTGGAGAGGATAAATTTCCACTTAGAAGAAATTAACAGACATTTAAGCAGTCTTTGTTAATACTGTGTTATTATTCCACTCAGTTGATCATTTTTAACATCTTTCTCGCTTTTCTAATATGCAAGACTACAGCATTTACAGTAATTATTCATAGTAACATCATTCTTCAATTACCTGAACTCTGTAGAGCTACTGCACCCATTGGTGTTGTTGCCATTTGTGTAACAATTACCCGATTACCAAACTCTTCATATTCATTTGTCTGTTGGTAAAAAATACAGAAGCACAGTATTACTCAGAAGACATGGAAGTCTCAAATGATCTCTTAAATATTGATCTTTCCTACACTTGTTTACAGAATTTAATCCACTTCATGATTAGACTTGAACAGCCCATAGATTTTATCCTCTGCACACTTACCAGGGTCAGATTCCAAACCAAACATCTTTATCACGTATCTTTTAAAAATTTAAACACAAAGACTCTGGTTGAGACATGTAACATCAGCAAATAAAACCACTAGTATTATAATGGTTTTTGAACACATTTAGTAGGATGCCTGTGACATGACTTTTTTGCCCTAAAAATTCAAATTATCTGATTTTTTTGTTATATTTCACGTACTGTCTAGCATATCTAGATTTCAGCATCACCTACCAGCTTGGTCTACAAAAATTTGCACTCAGAACTAAAAAAAAGAAAAAATATCTTTCCTAGTATTTCAAACTTTACAATAAAAAGTCCGAGAAACTAAATATGGAATTGTGATAATGAAGCAACATCCAAGAAACTTAGATTCAGTGTGCCACCAACATCAAAGATTATAAGCTACATTTTACATTCATTTTGGCAAAAAAGAAAATGACAACATGGTTTCTGGATTTATTTTCTTTCTTCTTTCCTTTACTCTAGTCATTAAAAAATAAAGAAAAACCATACACACTCTGTAATGCTTACCTGGAGTTTTTTTGATAAACTGCTGAACATAAAGTTCACACAGTCATTCATGGCACCTGTACTATGAAGAAGAAATAATCCTTTGGGTGTTGTAGAAAAATACAGCAAGGCATCTAACAAAGTCTCTTCCCATAACAAACTGCAAGAGTAACAAAACAGTAATTAAAAATTACATGTAAAAAAAATGGGAAAAAAGAAAACATTCAATTTCTAACTTTGAAAAACAACAGTACTTCACTCACTGAACTCTATATTTTATAAGTTTATGTTAGTTTAAAAAAGGTATTTGTAAAAAAGATAATATATTAATATATATGAGACTGTATTTTGTGCAAATATTCAAATTCCTTCTCCCAAAATTAAGATTAGGTAGGAACACTGAACCAAAAGATGATGTAATGGGGAACCTAAAAGACCTATGCCATCCTTAAACGTATGTATGACTTGCTATATGACTCTATACAGTCCTAAGGTATTAATGTGGAGTTAAAAGTTGGCTAAGCAGGCACAGAATTTCTCAACAATGTAAAAACACTATGAGAAACTCACACTTGAGGAGCTAAAGGTTCCTGCTAGAGATTAGTACAGAATTATGAAGAAAGGTGTTATATTTATGTATTATTTCATGTATTAAGAGCAGTAAATGGAAAATATTTTCTACAAACATGGCAGGGAGAATAGCAACCGCAAGAATAAATTATGATGATACCTTCTGCCCTACAAAGAAAATTTAAGCAATTACATCACCTATGACTAGGTACCACTCCTGCAGGTATCACTAGACTCTTGTGATCCTGCTTTTCTAAAAGCATTTGCTTACTGGATTCTCATTTCCCATTTTTGAGTCACAACATCAGCAAGCAGCATGCAGCTTCTCCAACAGCAGTGACCCATCACCCTGAAATTTAATCACTTCTTCTGCAGAATTCCTCCATGTCATGTTCAAAACCAAAGACTCCACCCAGAAAATTATCAGCATGTCTTGTTCCATAGCTAAATGAAAAATTTAGATGCTAGGAAGACATTACTGCTTACGTCAATGGTAGAGTCAGAGCTCTGCATCCCTAGATCTCTTTTTGCTACAAGATTTGAATTATTATAACCAGTCCACATGCCACCACCTCAGGCTACAGTAATAACTGTTGAGGTGTCTTTACAAATTATACATTAAATCTATGGTAAAGTATAAATAACAATATACTTAACTAACTAGTTTCTGCACTAACACCAACACTGGCCAATCTTGCTACATAATACTTTGAAGGTGTAAATACGATTCAGAAGAACAGCCTTTTAAATTAGTTCTGTGCTTTCCAATTCACATTGTCCTCAAACCAACTTCTGTAGTCAAAAAGAATCAACTGGAAGTCAATTTTATACCACTCTCTAAGCTAAGAAATTCCTCAAAGGTCAGGAACAATTTTGTAACACTACTGAGACCTATGCTGGGATGATTTCACTCCCTCTACCTATTACTATCATTTTCGCAAAATAATAGCCTGGTTTTGGCTGGGAAAGAGCACATTTCCTTCTTAGTAGCTGGTTAAGCGCTGTGTTTTGTATTGAGGATGAGAATGATGTTGGTAACACACTGGTGTTTTCATTTGTTGCCACATGGTCTTATCCACGTCAAGGAGTTTCCAGTTTTCCATGCTCTGCAGGCAAGTAGATGCACAAGAAGCCATGAGAGAGTACAGGGCAGCTGAGCTGAATTGGCCAAAGGGATATTCCATACCACAGACCATCATGCTCAGTATATAAACTGGGGGGACTTGGCCAGGAGGGGACGATCACTGTTTGGCTGGGTATCAGTCAGAGAGTGGTGAGTAATGGTGTTACGTGTCACTTGTTTCTCTTATATTTCTCTCTCTCCTTTTCATTACTATTACTGTTACTATTATCATTAGTAGTATTACTATTATTAGTATTACTACATTTTACTTTGTTTCAATTATAAGACTGCTCATAACACTCAGCCCATTAATGTTAATTCTCTTTTTTTTCCCCTGATTCTCCTCCCCCATTCCACTGGGATGCGAGCAGCTGTATGGTATTTAGTTGCCATCTGGGATCAAACTAAAATATGGACACGGGGTTACAAGATGTCTCAATTGTGGTTAAAGAAGCTGTGTGTTCAGACTTGTACATGTGCATAAATTAAGCATAAACTTACAAGTTTTTTGACTCCAGACTTATTGAGGAAGTCGAGTCGGCACCACTTACAGGAGTAGATACTCTTTCTGAAAGCAAACTTGTCTGTAAAATAAAAAATAAATAAGTACCTCCTTACTGTTTATTTACACTATTTTTAAACTCCAGATCTTGCTAATTCTCTTATTATATATTAAAGACAAAAACAGCAGCGATCAGGTTTTAGTTTAGTCTTTGGCATAGAATACACTATTCCACTACATTTTTTATTCCAGATAAGCTTATTTTTTCCTTCTTCCTTGGGTATAAACAATTTTAAAGCTAGTACATTTTTAAAATTTTTATAAGAATTCTTAAATAAAACTTCCCACCTGGAGACTCCCAAAGCAAAAATTGGCATTTAAAAGAAAGAAAAGAAAAAAAATCGTAACTCTTTACTCCATTTTTATCACAGGTAATGGAAACAACAGTCTCTGGAGTCAACAATGCAACATCAAATTTATTGATTAATGCTGCCACTTTTTATTTATTTATAAATTATATACATTTATCTATATTAGTACGGAGATAGATCTACAGACATAAATATATATACATATTTTTATACTTGGAGCTTTTAGTTTAAATGATATTTGAAAATAATTTGGGTGAAAGACATAGTATATTTAAATTAATTATTTGTTTTATGTTTCTAGGGATAAAAATTGCACAATTCAAATGCAAGTAAGCAGCCATTAATTTACTCTCTTATAAACAAAAGATTCTTCTATTAAACTAGTCCATTGTATTGGATCTGCTGTTCCCCTTTTATTATCATGTGTATAAATTCTGTCCCAGAATTTCATCAGAATCTGCCAAGAAAAAAATTGTTTCTCCATGAGTCTTAAAACTTCAAGAGACAAGTAAAAGAGAAGAAAACAAATTACCCATCTAGCCATTTCAAAACTGACACTATTGCTTGGAAAGAGTCTATCAAAGTCCACCATTTTTGCTACCATATAAATGGTAGAATATTTTATAAACTGCAGGTATTTTAAAACTGAACAATGACAGAAAATAACTTAAAAAGTAGTAACATGATGGAGTGGAAAATGGAACTTTCCTGTACTATCTTGTTGATTCCTGAAGTCCTGACTATGTTGATCATACTTCAGTCTCAATTTGACCATAAAAGTGATGGGAAGAAATTTTGTCAGTTAAATGTTAATCTTTTTAAAAAAGTTAAATCATTTTTTTTTTTTAATTCAACACATTCAGTCTACTTTTATGTGTCAAAACAATTCCTCTGTATAATGTTCTATATCGTAATAAAGGATTTTAATGTGCAAAGAAGTCTTTTGTACATGTGTAAATGTGTTTCAGAGCAAATAACTGGAAATGACCATCAAAAGCTTTAAGCAGTCTGCTTGCAATAAACATTAAATACAGCATAGGTTAGTTCAAGACTGACTAGTTACAGGACAGGACAGCATAAAAAGATGGACAGACTGATGAGTTATGTAACCTACAGCATGATTCAAGTGAACTAAACTCCTTAATTCAAGAAAAAAACCTCAAGTTTTCAATGCAAGGAAGGATATTAGTTTAAAAATCAACATTCTCTGATGAAAAACATAGTTTACTGCAATATAATTATGATTCTAATTAATAATATATTTATTTGCAATAAAAATGTATGCTTTTATGATAATATTCATATTTGAAGCAGTGAGAAATACCCACAAGCTGGTGATTTAAGTCTCTTCTCTTTATGTTCTATTTTTCTGATATTTTCTGTCTCAGTTTACATTGTGATTGTATTTTTTAAATGCCTAATCATAATAAAAGCATACAGCATTTGACAGGAAAAAGCTGTTCTAATTCTCTTTAGCTTGCATTCATTTTCCCTCCTGCTTCCTCAGCTCCAGAAAATAAAAACTTAGTCTTTTAGCCAATTCTTTGTTCCAGATTGGTCTGATCCTTCTCCAAGAAAATACTTTACAGTCACCAGAGGAAAAAAAAATGGACACGGTTCCATTTTTCAGTATGAAGTAACCAACACAGTGGTTTTCCATTAAGAGTCCTAATACCTATGGTTTAAATATGCTTTCAGTTTAGCTGGAAGCCAAAGCTTAAGATTTTTTTGCTACTTTTACCTAGATGGTTATTTTAATGATTCAAACATTTTTATTAGTATTATTATTATTAAATTTGCTTCACTGTGAAATTTTTGAAAATGGCATTTGAAGGAATTTTCTGTCATTTTTTCATCTGAAGTAAACTTTTATAATACCTAACAACTTTCACACTGCATATGACTATTGGAACAATGAAAACAGAAAATTGTAATGAACAAGGTAGAGATCCCTACACCTTGTTCAGTAAATTCATAACTGAACTGAAGATGATAAGGGGACTGAAGCATCTCTCTTATGAGGAAAGGCTGAGGGAGTTGGGCCTGTTCAGCCTCCAGAAGAGGCTGTACATAAGTATCTGAAGGAAGGGTGCCAAGAGGATGGAGCCAGGCTCTTCTCAATGGTGCCAAGCAATAGGACAAGAGGCAATGGGCAGAAACTGATGCACAGGAAGTTCCACCTGAATATGAGAAAGAACTTCTTTACTGTGCAGGTGACCATGAGAGGTTGTGGAATTTCCCTCACTATTCAGGAACTGTCTGGACAGAATCCTGTGTCATATGCTCTAGGGCGACGTCGCTTGAGCAGGAAGGGTGGACAGGATGACCTACTGTGGTTCCTTCCAATATTACCCATTCTGTGATTCTTTGATAACAGAAAGCAGAACACACAGAACTGTTCGATCCAAGTTCTTTCTTGCCTGCAGAAAAAGCACTGGACTAGCAATCAAACTGAAGTTGAAAGACAGAGTCTACACTTCATAAGATATCTAGGTACACAGGTGAGACAAGAACTCCAGCTGGCAATTCACATTATGGTCTCTTTTGAGGATAATTCAATGGCATATAACTATTTAAATAAAATATTTTGAATCTACATTTTCTTCTACATAACTCTCACTGTAACAAACTAGTTTAACAAAAATTAGTAAGAGCACATCTCAGGAGTCTTTCATTTCAAAATATTCCAAACCAAGAGTAACGACAAGATCTCTGGACGGCTGTGGTTATCATGACATCAAGTGACCTCAGGCATCTAGCACAATTAATGACAGGTCTACTGATGCTTCTTTAGAGTTCCCGTTTTAATCTTAAGACACAGAAGTCTCAAATTAAGCTTCTGCTAGGTTCCTATACAGAAGGAAAATTTGAAAAGTAGAACTTTAGGTTTACATTTTCAAGCACTATCTCACTACTTAAATATACTCAACCTGAAGCAAAAAACAACTATTACACAAGCTCAACCTCTCACAGTAATATTTTTTCTAGTTTCCCCCATCCAAAAGCAAGATTTACCTTTCTCCAGGCCTCTGCAATAGATTCATGCAAGCCATAAGGAATTAACATCTGCAGGCCTTCACAAGTTTTGTACATTTGACGACATACAAAAATGAAAGCTCCTTTAACAACTGGCAAAAGCTCAGATCCAGATAAAAGAGAAACATCGTCATGAAGAAGTTTCTTTGTGAACTGAACAATTATATGAGCAGCTGTAGGGCTAGAAATAAAACAGCACATTTAAAATGTTGTTTTGTAGTAATCAATAAGCCTTGAAGCAAATCCTCTGACTAAACTACTTTAAATTTTTCTATGGGAAAAGAAAATACAGAAAGAGCCCATGACCCACTATGGAGAGACGAACTATATTATAACTTGCTACACCAGTCAGAAAAAATGTACAGCCAGTGATTTCACTTTGGCTAATAGGTCTACGCAATGCAAAAATTCAGCCCATGTGACCATGAACTACACAGATCTGTGTTTTATAGGAGTCCAGTTCTGAAGAGTAACCAGAAAATCATCTTTGCTTCTGCTTAATCAGGGGTAAGTATATCACTACAAGATAAAATTTGTCCTTGTTCCTCCTTTTTCCTATCCAAGATGTCCTTCTCAAGTATTCTACATTTGTAGAATATTTGTATTTCTCCAAAATACTATCTTACTACCACCCCCTCAAAAACATAATTCTGAGACTTCTCCACTTAGAAGACATACAGTCCAAACATTTTCAGGATCTGCAGCTTAGCTATTTTCAAAGGCTCATCTCAATTTTATTGCCATTTCAAATTTTAGCAGCAGCCAACAATATACAGTCCATGGGATCACACTGATCCTAAATAAAGCACAATGTTACTCATGTGAGCTTCTTACACAAGATCTGTCTCTACTAGCTATATTGAAAAGTGAATACTACATTAAATCTATTCTTTCAATAAGTTTGGTTTATTTTAATGATTCTTCTAAAACCAAAATAAAATGGAAAAGAGAGGGTATTGGTCTGAACAGTAGCACCATGAATTTAATGGAATTACATTCAGAGAAAGGAAAGTTCTCATATGAATTAGAAAAATAAGTAAAACATGGAAATCTCCCTTATTATAAGGATTTCTTTAAAGTGTCATTTCACCCAGCTCTACACATAAATATCTCCATAATATATATTCTAAAACACTTACTACTTTACTTTTATAATCAGATACTTTACTCCAAACATAAACAAAATGTATCACATTATAGATAGATGAAAGAAGAGTAAATGAGTCTCATAAGAATAATATAATTCACAGAAGTTCTCCCTAATGCCATTCATTAATGCACTCTTACCTATCTTTGGCATTTTTTTCATTTTCTCCATACAGAAGAAGAGAAAGACCATCTTCTGAAGCAGTAATTCTTGCCAAAATATCAGCTACATCCAATAAAGCGGCTTCAAGACAATTTATATACACCTATTTGGAAGAGAGAAAAAAAGGAAGTTTTAATTTTAATGTTTTTGTGATAGCCTTTTTTTCAAGTCTGTCTTGGGTACCTGAAGGTCACCTCTCTGATGATTTCCTAATGGTTTAAACATAGTAAGTAAACAGCCCATGTTCAAATGCCATCGCATAGAAATCTGCATCCCAAATGCCACTTTTAATTATTTTAGCAGAAGTTCAATGACTGCACAGACACAAAGCACAGGCATTTCTAAGCTTTTTCTCCCTTCCCACTATGAATGTGGAAAGGCTCTTTATAAGCCATTTAAGGGTGTAAGGACAATAGTGGAATCAAGGTTAGAAACATGCTAACTCCCTCCTTGATGCATTGGCAGCTCTTTGGCTAGAAATGGAACTCCAGTTCCCAAAAAGATCTTCTACATCCACCTCACTGAGGAATGCCTTCTCACTGGAGCAAAGAAATAGTCCTCCAGCAATTTCTTATTCACTTTACAGCACTGTATAACAAACAATTACACTGTAATCAAGCAGACTTGAACATTTAACACTGGTATTCAGGCTCATTGGCATGGTTATCATAGCTAATGAAAATACTGCCCAAATTGATGTTAAATTTGCCATTGCTGATTATTAAGTGACGTCAATACTCCATAGGTGCACAAGCAGAACTGGGTGCTCCATGAAGAACCTGTCAGGAAGTTCTGCAAGGGACAAAAAGCCAGGAACTGAACATGGTAAATGTCATCAGATGGGCAGGCAGTCCCACCATACCCAAACAAGGTCCAGTGATAGTAACTGGTGCATCTAACAGTTCAGATTCCCTGTACAGTGATGATGGAGGTCCAAGGTTAAGTCAGAAAAACAAGCTGGTGAGTTGGGGTCAGCTCCAGACACAGTGAGCAGGATCAGACACAGCCCAATGATCACCATGCAAATGAATTTACAGTGAAAAGGTAGGACTGGGGTGAAGAAAACCATGTCTGAAGTTCAAGGTTCAAACCAATGGGACAGTGGGCTTCACTGCTGCTACAACATAGTACAGGCAGGGAATGAGAACAGGAGATGTGTCAAGGGCCTGATAGTAGCCAGAATTCTGCACAACTTAATGCAGCATCCTAAGGGTGCTCAGCAAAATTGTTCTTATCCATATGCCTCAGTAATGCAGGCAGGATACTCAGAGCATCCCCTTCTGACCCAGGGACTGAGAAACACTACAAATTCCTAGTCCCATGTGGTAGCTTCCCCCTATGGCCACCCAGGACAATAGCGTGAAGTCAACAGTGAGACAAATTTTAGGCAATACAGAGCTAGGTGGGACTACTGTTTTCCAGTAACACTTGTTAAATATTTATTATGTCAGAACAGGCAATAAAGCACCACTCTGCTGAAGTTAAAGTCCACTGCTTAAATCTTTTCCACTCTTCTGTTATTCATGAACGATAGCTGGACTCACAAGAGAAATTATTTTAACATACCATTCAATCCAGCTCGTGCTTCTTCTCTTATAGGTACCCTTATATTTTATATAGTGCACAGAAGAAAAATAACCTTCCAACTTCAAAATCTAAAGAATGTACTATTAATGCTGGTGGGTCAAGGCAACCCAAGAGAAAAATACAGTTTTGGCTTGTTCTTTTTAGTTAAAATTTTCAATGACAGTTAAAAATCTCCCTGACCTTTTATTTTCAGGTTACTGGATATCATTCTTCTGGATTCTAAGAAAAGAACATATTGGGCTATCACTGCTTCTTCAAGACTGCTATTATTTTACTTTCCCTATGAAACACCAAAAAAGTCTGTAAATAATAATAATAAAAAAACACCTATCACACTTTGTTTATTTAAAATGTGAATGCAATCTTCTGCACCATGTTTGCTTCAGCAGCAAGTCAGAGGTTGCAGAGTCCAAAAGATCAATATTGCTGCCCACAAACGGATCCTTCTGACAACTCCTGTTCACTGAATTTCTTCTCCTCTCTCTCCCACAGATATACAATGCAACTCTGCTTAAAAGACAAGTAAGGCTTGCACTTATCCAACTGAATTCAGAGCTCAAACGTAAAACAACAACATTATGGTTGCTCATTAGACCCACCATACAACCAAGGAGCCCCACACAGAGGTCCAGAGCTACCCCTTCCCCAACTCCAGCTGAAGAAAGAAGCATGTGTGGCCTTAGCCTTCCCTTTGAGACAGGCATGGCCCAGAACTGGGACTACTGGGTGTCTAAGAAGCGCCAATGGCTTTGCTGGGAAAAAAAACCAATTCAAGTTCTTGTAAAAGAGAAGGAGGGTAATTCTTCTTCTATCCTTTTTAGCTATTGGTTTGCCAGATGCAATACAAACAATTTGCACTTTTATTAGAACAAATATGACGTGTTTCAGATTCACAACAAATACACAGACTCCTGCAGCTACACTGCATTAAATATTCCTGGACATGAGCTGTTTTTTTATCAGACCAGTTACTAAGTCATAGGAGGGCTTATAATTTGTTAAGAGTTCAGCTACTTATGAGAGATAGCTGAGCATGGCAGAAACAACAACAACAAAAAAAAGGGAAGATGTTACTTGTTGAGATAGTTTATTTTTAACTACTAATGTATAATAAAGAAAACAGACAGTTATATACACTTCAGAATATCATGAGACCACAGAGACTGCCTGGGGTATTACAAAGGCCTCCATGACAGCAAATCAATGAAGCATTGCCTTAGTCATGGCTAAGCTTCATGAATGAAGATTTGAGAAGGGCTCTACCCACGCTTGCTACAAGCGTGCTGATGGCTATAAAGGCCAATGCGAGATAGACAAGTCCGGTTGTCTTAGTACTCGTTTAAGATTTAGCTGTCATTGTTCAAAGCCTATGCAGGCTCAGTCATTTTTTGTACTTAAAAAAATTTCCACTACATTTTTGCTACGCATAGTAAAAACTACACAACATTAAGCGTCAGTCTTGCAAAAGCATCCATAGTTAGCCTTATAATAAAATGTATAAGTAATGCTACTGTATTCAGTACAAAAGGACCCACAGAAGAGTTAAGTTAGTGGCATGATCGAGTTTTTACAGGACTATGGTTTTAAGATTTAAAAAATACATACTTTAAAATATTTACTTGTAACTGGTTGTTTAGACTTTTTTAAGAGCATTGGAGTATTTTTACATAGGTAAAAATATTTTCAGGATTTAATATGAAGAATCTGTTCTGGAAAATAAACTGCACTGAAAAAGTCAGCAGAACAATACTGACAAAATTCAACTTCAAGAACCTAGATGAGTTCGGGATCCAAATTAAGTGTTAGGACATAAATTCAAAACTCCTCAGCCAATAATTTCTGTCAGCTCAGGCTCCTTCATGGGCATTTCAGACTCACAGCCTGTCTTGAGACTTACAGTCACATAGATCAATTAAATCATCTCAGTCAAAACAAATGCAACAGGATAGGCTGAAACTATAACTAGATTTTCAACTCTTACAGACAGACAATGTTTCCCAATAGTTTTATAATTCCTACAGAAGTGTTTAAAAAAAAAAACAAAAAAAAACCCTCTTCCTTTTATCGATTCAGAAAATAGTAGTTTTCCATGAGAATTATATATTTTGCACATAACACTTATTGAGAACACTTCAAATTGCCAAATGAATTTACCTTTGCCTTTCAAATAGCTGGTAAAGCAAATATCTATCCAAGAAATATTGCAAATGACAGCAGAAGAAAAACCAAAACCAATCAAAAAAATTAAGCAGTATTTTTGTAGTCGCACTACAGTACAATTTTTGCTACCATTCACAATACTTGAAGAAAACCAAGTTTGTCAGATCAATCATAATAACAGCCTAAGCTATTTAATGCATACTACAATAGCTAATGTAGAAAATACCACAGAAGCTACCACACCATGTGAGCAAATAAATCTACACAGAAAAATGGTTATACTATATAGATGTAAAAATTTCTTGGAATATTACTACAAACCTCTGTGCCATTCAGCAAACTTTGAACAGGATGAAGTAGGGCATCTATCACTGCATCTGTATATAAACATTCAGCAACACATCCTGTTTGATCACAAAAAACTTGAAGAATCTCCATAACAAGACCTTCTGGAGAATAACTGTCTGGTGAACATAAGAAATATTTATTTTTATTATAACTTACACAAATATCTCTACATGCTTTATGTAGCTGGTTCTGAATTACAGTTTTGTTAAGCACTGATTTAACACAGAGGTAGGAAAGAAAGGTAAGGAAGGAAGGGAAGAGAAAAATCTGTACAAAATAACAGACACAATTTAAAAATTGCAAAAGTAGTTATCCCATGCCTCATTATAATTACATATATTAGCATATAATGAAAAAAAAAGCATTTACCTGTATGGGCTGTCAAAGCTGTCTTTGGGTAACTTGGAGAGTAATAAATAAGCTGAGTAAATAATACCACCATATCAGTTATGGACACACTACCTATTAAAAAAAAAAATCAGAGGAAATTAATCTGCAAATTAAAGTCCAATTTTAATTTTCCAAATAAAATGGGTTTTCATGATCAACTTATAAGCCTTGATCTTGGCTCTCAGTTTAGTCAATTGAAATTTTACCATATCTTTCACTGAAACAAATGTCAGTCAACATTTGAGAATGGTCAATATAGGTGGCTATAGAGAAAAAGCATTATTCTACCTTTAGATTAGCTGAAACAACTGGAAAAAAGACAGGTTGTCAGACAACTCTACCTTAGGTCTGAAACAAACCCAACAAATGCAGCTAAATGCAAGATGGGAACTATTGCTCCAGGTTTAATCTAATAATGCTAATAAATCAGACAACTTGTGATTAAATAGTTGCTATCTATGAAGATGAGAAGGGCACTATTAAGACGACAGCAAGATTGTTAAGTTTGTAGGGGAGAGAAAAGCAGCAACACCGCCCATGGATCCCTGCTTGAATGGCATTACACAGATAATCCATAAATGACAAAAGCACTATATGAGATGTTTCTCTACACTGGATCTATCAAGTCCTGATCCTCAAAACAGAGTGACAAATGGGAAGGCTCAGAATTAGTAGTACCCAGTAAAGTTTTGAATTCTACATGGAACTAATTCCATCTCCTATCTTCTGCCCTCATTAACACCTCTACTCCATGGGTACCAAATTATTCTACCATTACTTTATCCTAATTAATAGGTTGAACTTGGAGCACTTGTTTTCAATTTGCAATTAGCTTGAAATACTGATTTTGTTTCACACCTCTAAAACAGTTTTGGTCCCTGGACATGTCTCTCATGTCTCTCTTCCAACCAATTACATCAACTGGTTTGACAGAAATACGCACACTTCATACAGATCCAACTGTCCTTCAACATGAAATTAATATATTAAAATATTAATATATTAATAAATTAAAACTAAATACATAACCAATCTACTCAACCACATCCATCAAAGATTAAAAAACTATGTAGATGCTCAAAATTACGTACAGCATCTCTATGAAAGTTTCAAGGCACAAAATTGAACAGAATGTTGTTCTACAATGTCCACAAGATTGGAATGAAAACATATATCAAGTATGGATAAAGTGTTTTTCAACAGGTTCCATTTTCCTCAACCCTCCCCTTACCTTTTTTATTTTTCAGCTGTACTGGGAAGAGATTCTGGCCTTGCTTATAGATCAACAATCTTCCTAAGATGCATAGTGAATGAACAAAATAGATGTACTGCAATTCTTGTCCAGTGTAAGAAAAAGTCTGTTTATCACCTTTAACAATAAAGCAAAAAATTACTCTTTTAGTTTCTTTTACAGTACCTAGCTACTACCTGCATGACAGGTGGATCATTCTGTATATAAAGACAGTTTAAGTAACTAACCACTGTTACCAATGTTCTCTCAAAAGACAGTCACACAACATTTTGGGAAGAAAAACAATGGATACGTCTTCCTCTTGAGGGAGCATGCTCAAAGTCCTAAAGAATGTGGATATATGTGCATATTATGCAAGACATGCAAAGGTACTCACTACAGTGCTGCTGAGAGAAGCCACTGACTTTGGAACTTTTATTAGCTGCTGCCTTGCAAAATTCAAAATAATCAAGACATTGCTGGACAGCTGCAATAATCTGTGGAATAAAGCACAAAATAATAAAATACTTGATATTTTACAATGAACTCATTCCCATTTTATTAAAGTATCATCCTTTAACACAAGAACTTTAATATCCACTTCAGTGACCTCGTATTTTGGTGCTTTGGATGGATTAGCCAACAGGAGGCAAAATTTTACAGGGCTATTAAAATAGATTAACATTATAATTATCACACGACAAGCATTAAGATGATCTATGAAAAAGAGTACAGAGAATATGCAAGTGCTTTGAGAAGCTAGCAGTAATCTGTGATTTCCATATTGTCATTACTATGGAAGGTTTTCATTTTCCACAGAGAAAAACTTTGCCTTGAATACACTTACTAAACTGTACGTTTGGTTGCTGGGTGCTGACAGTGATACTACTTCTCTTTGCAGAAATGGCGTATCATCATACCATTGCAATCCAATCAAGGTATATAAAAGTTTAAAAATTGTAAGCATGGTTTTAGCAAGGAAACACAAAGCATATTGTTCTGGTTTCAGCTGGCAATAAGTTCATTTATTCTGTTTTCTTATGATCTAAGAACACTAAAATTTGTTACAGTTTTGATACCTTGGAGTTTTGATGTTTTAATTTTTTTTAATTTTTGTAGATCTTAGAAGTAGTTATGTAGTAAATGTAGATTTTAGAGTAGCAGCAATATTATCCCTTTACCCTTAACACACCAGCTCAAACCCCTGTTACCCATTCCCATATCAATTCCCTAAATTCGTTAGCCTATTTAGTCTCTTTTTCAAGGCAGAAGGATAGAGGAACATCTTAACCCTACAGAACAAGATATAGCCTAGACCCAACAACCTTCAGGCCTAGAATTCTGGAAAGCCTCCAAGGACATTACGTGCTCTGAGGAAGATGAAGATGAAGAAGAGGGGGTACCAAAACGCCCCCAGACCCAATTTCCAAGAGGCGTGGCGGGGGCAAAACCTGGGTGGTGGCTGGACGGGATTGGGTGAAAATCATTATAAAACTGGGAACATCTGTATTTCAGGAGTGCGCGCTGGGGGTATTCCAGAAAGCCTGGGGGCTCATTAAAACCTTTGTATCCTTATCTTATTTCCTACCTGATTTGGCTTGGAGTCATTTTTTTCCCACAGACATTTAGGCAACAGTTTCCAGCTGCCAAGACTTATTCACAAGTGTAAGTAAAATACACAGATATACACAATAAGAAAAAAAAACAAACTTAATCAGATGTTTACCCTGTGCTTATACATTAGATTAGACTACTCTGCTCATGGATTTTCTATTATAAACTCTTTGTTGCATGGAACATGCTTTATTCTATGCTCTGTTCTATGCATACAGATAAATAAAATAAAGGTCTTTTATAGCTGTCTATATCTTTTTCTCCCATCTTAAGGTTTTATCAGTCCCGTATCTTTTACATTATATTTCATTAGTATTACAAGATATTACAAAAAATAGCTAAAGTGCTGTCTATATAAATGGATCTCACATCCATATTTGTCTTACTGAAAAAAAAAAAAAAAAAGTCATTTCCATCCCAGTGAAGAGATCTGCCCATACAAAATATTTCACAGGATTAACATCTATATTACTGAATATATTTTCGCAGTTTGATTTATCTTGTTGACACTTTGAATCCTTAGTGCTTCATATCACAACTCAATACAATTGCAGCTTTTTCAGTCTCTTTCCATCAAAAATCCAAATAGAGCATAGAGCATTTATGGTATTTTTTCATGCACCATTTGCCATTTTTATGTATTTTTGGGAATAATTCTAATTCTAATAATTCTAAACATGAATGCAACATAAATTAATAAATAATAACCCTTTTTAAATTTACCTTTTGAAGCCATTACTCGTTGCTCTATCACTAAATTTTATTTATAAAATATATATAGAATGTATAATCAATAAAGTATATTAAGACAAGTACTTACCAAGGATTTATATTTCTTTTCCAAAAGCTTAAGTACCACTCTTCTGCTGTAATACGCATGCTTAAACAACAAAGAACATGTAATGTCAACTGCAAACATGTTTTGCTTCTTAAACTAAGAAGCAGACATCTTTATCTCTGATTCTTTTCTATCAGGGATCCCATGCACGATACATATTCAATGTACTGAACTCCAGCTCATGTAAATCAGTATTATACTCAACTGTGACTTTGGACTGCATTTTGTTTCAGGTGACTAAAAAATTTTGTCATTAAAAAAAAGTGTAGTAGAACATTCAGTAAAACAGAAAACCAATAACTACACCGAAATGCTAAAGTATGTGTTTTGACACTGCCATGTGAATCCCAAATTATAAGTTTATACATGGTGGGCTGCAAAAAGCTCCAGTGTCCCACAGAAGTTAGCAAGTTGTGTGCAGTCTGTCATATATAACTGTACTTTCCTGCTCAACACTTCTTCCAGAAAACTACTTGTATCTTTTGATGGCTGTCAGTCAGTTATACCAAAGGGACTGAAAGTACAGGAAATACTCAGAAATTATGTGAAAACTAGTAACTGAACAGAAATTGAGGGAAAAATAAAACTGAGGGAAAATAAAAAAGCAGTGGAAATAAGTGTCTAAAAAACCCTCAGACTTTCTTAATTACAGTTCTTAGTATAAGTTGTTACAGGACACAATAGGTCTGCGATGTCATAACTCAAACTTGTCAAAATAAATGTTAGACAAGAACAAGTTGTTGGGTTGGGGATTTTTTTGCTTACCGTCCACTTTTTAAACCATACTGCTTTGATATCTATCAGAGCCAAGAAGTACACAGGACCCAAAAAATCCGGAGAGGCAGGATGATTAGGCTCCTGTTTTACTGACAAAAGTGACAAGGTACTCTCCACTACATCTTCCATGTACCTTAGGACACAAATAGGAAAAAAAAAGGACAAAACCAAAAAATTTAAGTCTTTCCACCAGTAATATTCAGGAAAAACTTCTTGTAAAACCCTGTTCAGATAAATCATAAACATCAACAACAGTAACTTTATCTTGTAGGGATATTAATTCTTTGTAGTACCATAAATAAAACTAACATGCATGTATAATCTCCTAAATTATTACATCTTTTGTAAGTGCTAAATATTAAACTGGTTACTTTGTAAAAAATCCACATTATTTTTTTGCTCAGAAGTACTAAGAACACTCCAAAAGCTAAGTAAGCACCTTAATATGACTACTATGCAAATTCCCTATTCTAATTTTCCCACTCTATACTTTTATTTCCCCTGTTGTCACTGACCAGCCATTATGCAATCTGTAATCAACACTCTGCTAAAATTACGTGTCTAATTATATGTCAAAAATTATTAAATTAAGAAACAGCTACAGGGTTTTGAAGGTAACATACTTTTCTGGATGCCGAATCCAGGAAGATGGTGCTTCCTTTTGGTACTCATTTAAAAGACGAACCTGAAAACATAATTATTAAAATTAAAAAATAAGTATTTCATGATGTGTCAGTAATGATAAAAAAGGCACAGAAAGTTCAATTATACCTTTTTAAGTAAACGATTTATATCCATGTTAGATACATCCAGACCAGCTGAAATACGAAGAGAGTGTTCTCCAGAAAGAAAGTACAACTCCAAGTGTCTCGCTAAAAAAGAAAAAAGAAAAAACCAACAAAAAACACTTCACCTCTACGACAACAGTGACAAAGCAGACTGTATTATACTGATTTTCAAGAATTACATGAGTCATGAAATCTGAAATGTGATTAAATGCACATACCTAAACTTGTATAGACTTCTCTTGTCATATTAAATGGCGAAGAAGAAAAGGTTTTTGCATAGAACCTAAGAATTTTCTCCTAAGGGTGAAAAAGCAAGCAATGTATTAGTCAAGTAATTGTGTACTAAAATTGCAAAGTAATTAATATGTAGTGCCATTATTTTTAATATAACATATGACTCAGATACCTGTAGAGATGTTAAATATGTTTTATAAAAATATACAATTTGGGATCATAGAAATCTACAGTTCAAAGGAAATTTTACTCAAATACTTTAACTGACAGCACCAATGCAAAGCCTCGCTGAGATACAAAGAAGTAGCTCAAGGAACATTATTCTACCTTTCCATTACTCATCAGCGACTTGTAATTAGCACTGTTTTAAAAGAAACTGTAGAACTAAGCTGAAAGAGAAATATATGACAGCAGCTGGAGCAACTTTCCTATTTATTTCATAATCACTTTAAATTTCAAAGAAAATAAACTAATTTTCATTCAGATAATAAATAATCTAAAACCAGTTAAACAGCTGACATTTTTTTCCTTACCACTGCCTGTGTAATATTACCATGTATCATTTTCTCATCATCATAGGGCATAAGCCTGACTTAAGTAGGAAATATTAACATGAACTGTTTTACAGAGTAGTTTTGTCAATTTTTTACATGTCTTTCTGCTGTAAGAAAATCAAGCCTCTTCATTCCCATTAAGACATGGAAATGAGCACCTAAAAATTCTATTAAAAATCTGTTGCAATCCTTTAAACCAAGACCGACTGGAATCACGTAGTTCCTTCACTTAAAAAAGCAGTTTATGCGACTGATACAAAAATAATAAAATGTCTTGGAACCCTGCTGGACTACTTGTAATATGTATGTAGCTTCTTACACCTCTTCACTACTCTTTACTGGGGGTACATATCTGATAACTATATACAAAACATTCACTTACACTGAACGTTGCATCAGGATCCGACAGAGAGATCGTCAGATGCTTACGCAGATTTGGCCAACTCTCAGAGCTCAGAATATCAGAGGGGGGGACAAAGCACAGCATCTGCAATGCTTCTTGGCGAACCTGAAGCGGTCAAATAGACAAGCACCACAAATCCATTCAGAGCAACCTCTCAAATACATAATTTACAACATAATTTGTAGGAATGAAAGAAGGAACAGAACCTGGCTGTAGAATAAATAAGGAATTCTAGAATACTTATCTTCTGCTATACTTCTTATGGTAATTTAGACAAGACACCACATCACTGAGGGGAAAAAAACCATATATTTGAAGAAGCAACAAAACCAGTTTAAACAAGTTTTCAATAGTGGATGCAAGGTTTATGCTCTACTTTCTTCTTGTAATCAAATATTTTGTTATCAGGGAATATAGCTCTCTAAATCTGTCAGTTAAGGGAAGTGAACACAGTTATTAGACACTACTTTTTACTCCTGAATTTCCATCAGTATTGTATTCTAAACATTTTTAAGTAGCTTTTCACAGTTCTATTCACAGACAACTGTAATCTCTAGTACTTATTTCACCTAACTAAAACAAACTACAGGAAATTTTAACAATATTTAATAGCATCAGACTTTTTACCTGGTTTTCTAATAAAACTCAATCATAATGTTTGTATCAGTTCCTATCTACTATGCCTTTTTCAACTGCCAGACAAGCCCAAACAAACCATACTGAGACAGGACACTCAAACTGGTATTTCTCCAGGCTTCTAAAATATCAGCAGCTGGTGCTGATTGCTGGTTAGAGACACAAATTAGTACTGCCACTGACAGGAAAGCAAACCTAACTTGGACTTTATACATTCCATCTGGCAGTAGCTTGTTGGCAAATCAGCAGGCATCTCTCTCGTGACAGAGGTAACTCAAAGGGCAATGCAGAAGTTATCAAGAAGGGCAAGGGACATATATACAGGACCAACTTTATTTCTCATAGAACAACTTTTTTCAAACTAAAAATGCCAATCTATAGTACATAAACTTCTAAAAAAATAGATACCTGCTGGAACACTATTTTTTGAACCACACAGTTAAAAATAATGAAACAGAGCAATTGCTGCACTGAAGCCAAAACACATGAACCAACAAAGTTTCCACTTATTAACACAGCAACTCTTATGTACAC
Organism: Pyrocephalus nanus; assembly: GCA_038380795.1. Taxonomy (NCBI): domain Eukaryota; kingdom Metazoa; phylum Chordata; class Aves; order Passeriformes; family Tyrannidae; genus Pyrocephalus; species Pyrocephalus nanus. Next base: position 51,156,827 of record CM076260.1, read on the forward strand.
ACATTCTGTTCTCCAATATGCCATAAACATTCATTTGTATTAACATTTTATTTCTGCTTTTAAACTCACTTCCTTAGGCTGAAGAGGGTCAAGCCTTTCTGCAAGCAGCTGTAGTTGTTCTTGACTCATGAATGCATAGCTCTGCAACACACATTATAAAATGATCATCAGTATATTTTATTAAACTGAACAGCAGAAGATTAAAATCATCAGTCTTTCTGATATCTAATTAACTTTTAATAATTAGAATCTCAACACTTATTCTAACTTAACAATTAAGTCAACATTCCAAATGTTTTCTGCTGTTTGCCCAAAGTTAAATTTACCGCAGTGAAATTACCATTACATATTTTGCTTTGCTTTACTTCAAAGTTTCCCGTATCGTTATAAAATCCCTTACAATAATTTATTCAATAAGCAATATAGCATAGTGCAGTAATCTGGAAATGAACTGCATGTAATTCGGTTCCTAAACTAAAATAACAAACACTTAGATAATGTAGTGCTTTTACCATTATCTTATATTTTTCCATATAATACTTGGATAGGTACTTCAAAGCATATGGCCATCGTATTAACCTTATCTAGCGTATGCTGCCTCAAGGTTAGTTACCTAGTATAAGCTTAGTACTTCAAAGTGAAAGAAATGTAATTTGGAAGATAGAAAGAATGAATCTTTTTCTAGGGCTGTTCTCAGTCTCCACTCAATTTAGCAGTACCACGCTAATTTCATAACACAGAGAGAAAACACACTGTACTTGGTTGAACGAGGAGTCACTGTCAGAACAGTTGTCTGTAGAATAGCCACTCTGACGTTCTTTCTTTGTTTTATTATCCAGCTCCTTATTATGCATCCGATCTTCTTCAAACTTGTTAATCAAAGATTCTACCACAACCATCATGACATTCTTCAAAGCATGCATCATTTCTCTGTATCTTCAAAGCAAAGATGATTTTAATATTAAAGAACATAAAAATCACTATATAAAAAAAAAAATTGCTAAATCATGAATAACTGAATATGACATAAAGTTAATAGGGTCTAAACTCACTAAATTTACAAAAATTAATGAATACCAACGGCAAATCCAAAATGCACAACAAAACATGTATGTACCTTAAATGTTTCAGATAACTTTATCTTAAAATTGTAATATAATTCTTTTCTTTGTCCTTCTAAAACCATTCAGTGGAATACCACTAGCATAATTCTGTTCTGGGATGTCAAGAAAGAACAATATAAATCAACCAAAAGGGAGGATCTGTCCCTGAAAAAACAGGCCCGTTCTCATTTTTGTTACTGTTTATGTTTCTTCTAGTTTCAACATCCCAATTTTTCTCCTGCTATAAGCCCAAAGCAGACCCAGTAGAAGAGAACACATCATCCTGATTCAGTATCTTGAGTACAGGACATGCATATAAAATAATTTTCTTTCAACAAAACTAAGGGTTTTCTAACTTACATAAATTGAATAATATCCACAGGGAAGCAATTCAAAATAAAAATTGCTTCACAAAAACATCTTATTGTAAAATGTTGACATTTTATTTCAAATTATTTTTTTACGTTAAGGCTACTTTTACTTATTCCAATCATCAAAAATATGAATTACCATATTATGCTTTAATATCATGTCAAATTAAAAATACGAGATACAGACATGCTTAGCTTATTGTAGCTTCTTCTACCAATTTTAATGAGCACAAGAACTATAAGGTCCTGATCCTTGAAATAAAATTATACAAACAGCATAATTTGAAAAACAGTCACCCTAAGATCAATTTTTCAGGTGAAAGTAAAAGTCTTGTCTTTTTGTTTTCTTCCCCTTCAACACATAAAAATGACCACGGATGCTAAAATCTTAAATGCCTCAAAAACTTCACAGTTTTGCTACCAATCGTTTTATGAAATAGTTCATAACCTTAATTCCAAGGTGAGACAAAGTGTGACAAACTGCAAGGTAGGGTGAGAATATCTGAACTGCTTAGCACCGATTTTTGTTACAGGTTCAGAATTATTACTGGTTCAGATTTTATTTTTTCAAAATGAGTTACAGAAAAGAGAAAGGATGACAAGGACCAAGAATAAAGAGAGATGATATATACTCACTCTTTTGATTCACGTGTCTTCTTAGTAAGAAGCTGGACAAGTGTGTCATAGCCAGATATTTCACATTGATTTTGAGCAGAAGTATATTTTTCTGTTTCTTCTTCAATCACAGGTCCCACGGTATTTTTTATATATTGTCTAAGGTATTTCACAAACTCATAGCTGCAAGAAATGCACAAAATTATAATGTAACAGGTATCCTCGACTTCACCCTGAAATATTTTCAACATGGTATCAACATTCACTATCTCCTCTCTTGTAAGTCCTGTTACTTCAAAAGGTTACAACTTGCATAGAAGTACACTTCAACAGTGTATAAAAACACAATAAAGTCTGATTTCCTTCAATATGGTAACTACCAGCATATTGCAGGAAGAAGCAACACCAAATAGTAGAAGTCTACTGAGAAAAAAGAGTAAAAAAACAGAAAAAATGCTCCTTATATAGTTTAAAATCCTCTATTCAATTTTCATTAGTTTTCTGAGGATCCTGAATTTCCATCTTTTCTACATCAAAGTGTGAACAAAGGATAAAGTAAGGCCTCAAAATCTGGTAAAATTACTAAGTCAAAATAAGCATGAGGCTGAGGCACTGCTGACCAAAATGCCAAGCTGAACTAGAGTATTGGACGGACCAAAAGCACACACTACTAACAGATGAGCTTGCAGACTTGGTGGATGGGTTAAGGGTCAAGGAGAAAGTTTCTTAATAGCCTCTCTAAGAAAGCATCTTAGAACCTCTCTGACCCTCTTTGAAAAGCAATCTGCACTGCTGTGGGTGATGAACAAGACATGAATACCTCCAGAAATATTCCAACACCAGAGGGTAGTACTCGTGGTCTGCATTTAAAGAATCACTTGATTTTCCATTAAATATAACATAAACCCATTCTTATGAAAAGAAAGTATCTTTAGCATCTCCATATAAGAAACCATATAAACATGAAAGAAAAGAGTAATTGATGTCATGGTTTCACTATTCTAAGGGAAAAAGCTATGTAGGCATTATTTCCACCAGCTGTAGAATTTACTTCCTCAACTTGGCTATTCCCCTGTTATGTTCTCAGAAGAAATATTGACAAAAGTAATTTCCTAGGTTTTTTTTGTTTGGGCTTTTTTATTTTATATATTTTCTTTAAAGGAAAAATGTTTTTCTTTCAAAATTACATGTAACTTTCAGTTAGCACCATCTTTGATGTGTTTATAACCAACTCCTTTTACTCTCACGCTTGTCACCCAGGAACCTGGTGCTCAGAATTAACAAGAGTGCCAACAAAAGTGTCACCCAATACAAGCTGTAATACAAATTAAAACTGACCTAAAATACATTTTAAAGAATCTTCAGAATACACACAAGTTTCAAAGGCTTAAAATTACACTGAAACTTTAGATAAGCCCTAGCTCTATTTCATTTTTTTACTTTTAGCTAACTTCTACCACTGACAAAGCAATGCTAAAAACTGTGTAAATTTAAGAGAATGAAGACTGTGCCACTTCTGAAAAAAAAATGGCAGGGAATCAGCTTTCTCAGAAGCCGTCAAGTCACAGAGCTCTGGTCCTTATTAAAATGTCTTCAACATCATTTCAGCTTGATATCTTCTTGGCTTGTCATAAAACGCACACTAAAAATCTCCCATGTAGTAAAAAAATAATCAAGTTAGAACATCATGGAAAGTAAAGAGTGTGCGCTCCAGAAACCTAGATCACACGTAAGTGAGGTAACACTGTCAAGTCTGATTTAATAAAAGTGTAACACTGTCAAGTCTGATTTAATAAAAGTGTGACGGGGTACATTTCTGCTTTATTTAAAACATATATTAAAAGAATGACAAGATAAGATAAACATATTCAGTTCACGATAAGACAAGCATGTTCATGATATACATGATAAGATAAACATGTTCAGTAGTATAGGCCAAATGGAACAATCAAATATGAAAGCCAAACAGCCTTCTGAAAATTTATTTTGAAAAACAAGATTATATTGTCTAGCAGGTATCAAAAACAGTGACAGCCATCAGTGAGGATTTCTTCTAGCTCTTCTTCCCCTGTGCATTTAGTGGATTACATGTGCACATGCATCAGTTGACTGCTACGTAGTTTAGTAAATTCCTCTCTTATAAACAGCTCATAAATTACTGTTACAGTCAAGATATATTACCAAGAGTGGAGGGAAAAAAAACAAACCAGAAAAATGGCAAAAATAATTTTATTCTCTAAATTAGCATTATCTGAGAGTTGATTATTGACATAAATAGATATATATATAAATACATACATATTTGCAAAGCAGTATGAAATGCAGACATTTCCCAGGAATAACACAGTTCAACACATATCACCTTCTCCAAAAAACTAAAAACAGTGAAAACATTTTACTTGTGAAAATTCTCATCCGTTTCCTCCAAATGCAGGAGAATTTCTTCTGCGCATTCTACTGATGGGGCTCCAGTGATTTTTTCCTTTACGCTCTGCAGCAACTGTCTAAGCATAGACTGTAATAGAGCTTCATCTTCACTTGTGAAGTTAGACATCTGCAGAAAACAAACACAAGAATAACAAGCTCTCAGAGTTTACAGTTTTTCCTCCCCTCAAGATGCTAAGAAAAGCACAATTCCCTTAAACTACCAATTTTTTCCTATTATCAACAACATGAGATTTTCTACCAAAACACATGATCACAGAGGAAATCTTCACACAAAACAAAAGTAATGAAATCAGTTTTAATAAAACTAAAATTGTAGCACAATTTTCTAAAAGAAACATCACATTAAGAAAACTCTGAATACTCCTATTTGTAGTTGCTTGAGGACTTGCCTATCAAATAGGCACAAGATTACACTGTAGGCTAAAAAAATAAAAAGGAGGAAGGGTTTTACAGGCATAATGACTGTATCTTAATCAGAAAACTCTACAAGCCTCTCAGCTGCTTGTCATCCAGCTCTGATTTTTGGATCCCTCCATTCAGAGCTGTTGCCGTGCCCATGACTGAAAGTGCTGTCAGCTTCTGCAAGGGCAGGTGGAATTACCAGACCTGTTTAAACTTCCCTGTGGTAATCACCTGCAGTGACCTGACAGAGTTCTGTCAAATTAAACTTCATCTACTGGGAAAAACTACTGGGAGGAGCAGAAGCAGTGAGAAAGTGGAAACATCTGTCAAATCCAGAAGACAATCAGTTAAATTTTCAAGGGTTGCAAAAAAAAAAAAAAAAAGACAAAACCTCAATTTTTATCTTCATTAATTAATTAATCAAAATTAAAGGCTTAAACATCTTTATATGCCAAGGAATATTTTCAACCCTCAGCGGCAGTTCTAGCTTTTATGCTTCTAATAGAGAGGTCTGACTTTTTTTTAATTAAAAAATCAAAGACTTTCTAAGCACCTGTGAATAAACAATACACATACTTGGAAGAGACAATACAGTCAATCACAGCTTCAGACTTAAATACTATTAACTGACCAAAAAACTCCAAAAAACAACCCAAAGCCACACAGCATCAGCTGGTGGAGTTACCTCTTATGAAAAGTAATAGTTCACCAAGCTAGCTGTTCTCTGTAGTAAGTCGTGCAGTTGCTGAACATTTTATTTTGATCAAACATAACTCAGTATTGACTCAATCATCTTACCAGAAAAAGAATTAAATTAAATTCAGGACAAACAAACAAAACACTGCAAATCCCTTGTAATATACTTACCCCCTGAAGTGCTGTCCTCTTATAAATTGGCATCTCAGAATATGGTCTATATAAACCTTAATATTGGATAATATCCCAAGCCCTTGGGGTAAAAAAATTACTTAGTATTCTGGTACAAATAGGCATTTTTGAAAGTGCAAATTATCTGGAAGGCAGTCGGTGCAAAGCCCCACTGAAATTTTTCACAGATACAAATCAAGATGATATCTCCTTTGAAAACTCCTACCTTAATTATGTAATCAGTAAGAGAGATACTTATATTTGTAAAGGTTTGTGGTTTGTTGTGTTTGGTTTTCTGGTATTTGTTGTTTTGTTGTTTGTTTGTTTGTTTTTTCCCAGCAGGCATATCAGTCATTCAGTTTCCAGGCAACGTTTAAATTACGGTTTTCTCCCTAAAAAAAACCTCACCCAATGCCCAGTTTAGGTAGTCTTTTCAAGGTCAAACTCATTTTGCCGGCATCGACCCACAACTGGAAATCCTGCCCCCCCAAGCCCACGGGACGATCCAGAAGCGGCCTGTTTATCCTTACACAAGCCTTCGCTTGAGCAGGGCAACGAAAAAAAAAAAAAAAAAAGGAGCGGCAATTTTGGCAACAAAACAAGGACAGCAGTTCCCAGCATACGAGCAGTGCGAGAGAACTGCTACCCCCTCTCGAGCTTTATCGCCCGTCACTCAGCTGCGCACCAGTTCTGGGCAGCAACCAGCATTCTCGAAGCTACCCCGCGTACAAGCAGGGCAGCTGGTCTCTTTCAAGAGCGCCGGCACAAGCTGAACCTGCCCAGGTGCTCCTGTCCCGCCGGGGCTGCCGGCGCGGCCGGGCTCTGCCGGAGCGTCTCGGCTGCGCTCGCCCTGCTCAGCTCCGCCGCCCGCGCCGCGCTCCCCCCGCCCCGGGAGCCCCGCACTCCCGGTTCCGCCTTGCGCGTTCCTGCCCGGCTCCCTGGCGCTGCCCAGCTCCCTGCCCCCGTCCCGGCGGGAATCACCTCGCGGCGGCAGCGGCGGCCCTTGGCAACGGCGGCGGGCGCTGCCGAGTCTCGCAGGAGCCCTGGTAACATCGCGAGAGGTCGCGGCCCGACCGCTCTCGCCGCCGCCGGAGAAGGGAGGGCGCTGCTGCTCCTGCGGCGTCGCGCCTTGAGGGTCCCGGGGCGGCCGTGGGTTTGGGACGCGCTGACCCATGAGGGTCTCGCCAGCAGGACTCCTTGAACACTCAGCTGCGGATAACGTGGCCCTCCCCGTCTTCAGGCTGGTGTGTCAGGGCCCCCTGGTCTGTCCAGCCCGTGGTGGCCCCCAGGTTTTCCGCTGAAATCGAAGGAGTACAGTCATGCTGTTCTTCCCAGTTTTCATCATTTACAAGCAGATTGTAGCAATAAATAAAATAATGAATGGCGAGGTACTTTTCGGTGCTCTGTAACGCTCCATCCTCTCCTGTGATGAACGAAATATTACCCAAAAAAAAAGAGCAAATAGAATTTTTTTTCTGTTCCACAAATAAATGCATAACACAAAACAGCAAACAGCAGTTTGATTTGGAATCATTTCCTCCTAGTTCAGATACAAAAATCCACAATTTAGTTATAATAAAAACTCGATCTTTGTCAGTGCTTTCATCTAAGGCGATATATTGTATATTATTATCCTGGACTCCTACATTTTTCTAGTGATTCTGATAATGTCAGTAATGCTAATCTTCCATGATGACACGTTCCTTTAACACTAATCGTCCAGGTAATGCTAATCCTCCATGGTGATATGTTCCTCTAAATGGATCTGTAGCCCCTTCAGTTAATAGAGCTCTACCTCAGTGTGCAGATCCACTTGCACAGTAGAACTATCAGCGTTTTGGGGCCAAGCATGTAAACTGCAGTATTTCCACTGAAAAGTGACAATTCAGGAATTTCAACATAAACTTATCTTACTGCTTGTTCCTCAGCGACAAGATTTTGATCAGTTGCAACAGAATTGTTGTGGTACCTTTAACACTGATCTCTTCAGTGCTTCGAAGTGGCCAGGGCCCTCAGGTACCCATGAAACAAAACTGGAGAAACTGTCTGCTGACTGCTGCTTGCAAGATCTTCAGTAAACTCGCCAGAGTCCTATTAGCTTGGCCATGCAGTCTCCCCATCTTCTAAATTCACTGTTTGGAATGGGCTACAAGTGACAGCATCCATGCCAGGTGCTTCTTTCCCAAGAAACAGAATGTTTTTTTTCTTTTCTGTCCTCATACCTACTTACAGGTGCTGTGGTACAACACTTCTAATTTCTCTATCACTTCACAAGTGCTGATTCAAGAAATAACATCTCAGTTTCATAGCTGATATGGAATAAAGTAACGCAATGTACGTAGTGTTCAGTTCTTAGTCAAAGAGCCTTTACTTTAACATGCCCTTCCTATCTTACAAAACACCTTACAAGAAAACTTGCACTTGTAGTGGCATCTCAGCAAGATATGCTCATGGTACCTGTGGTGTTTCAAAAATCCTTTCATTTCTTTCTACCCTCTTTCACCTTCTGTATTTCACCCAGAATCTTTAGCCACATATTTTGCAGCAGTTGTAATCCCGGGCCCTTTCTCATGAGAAAAGCTAGCTGAGATGCCATTTGCCGTGACCATTACATTGTATCCAGGCAGATACTCTCTGAGGGTGATACTGCAGAGTGAACAACAGTATTCTGAAATGCATTATGTTTACACAGATGGAGGTCAGTCACATGTGAGAGGATTCAGTCACTGTAAAATTGCTCATGTGGATTTCACACTGGTGAAATTCCACTCTCTCTTACACTGAGACATCCTTTTCATTGGTAAAAATATTTCAAATGTTCCCTCTCAGTTGTCCAAACAGGAAAACCTGGCTACTAACCCCAGCTCAGGAAGGCATGAGATAAAAATAAGTGTTCTTAAGATTTCAACATTGCTAGAAAGTCACAGTGCTGGTTTCCATAACTTTAGAAACTTAAAGGAAACAAGAACTGCACAAGCTCTTAGAGTGTGTAGCATATAAGATAAGCAAAGTTTCAAACTGTGAAACATTATAGGAATGTATTTTAAGTATTATAGAGAAGTTTAATTTAATTAAAAAGATTCTCTCTCCATACCTTGAACATGTCTCAGTATTTGAATAACCAGTTTATTACAAATTTCTGTAAATTTAAAATGTTCCTGCAGTGTCTCCAGCGTAGCAGATCAGAAAGGAGAAAATTGTGGAAAATAAGGGAATCTTCTTCACAGCTAATGGTAGTAGTGGAAACAGATGGTCTTGGTGCTTATGTCATTGCACCAGGGATATAATTTCTCTCCTCTCCTTCCGCTCTGTTCTGACTCTTCTCTTTCCTTCCTTGTAACTGCCTATAAAACCACCATTTTTTGGTTTACACTAAAAGGTCTGGAGAGATTTTGATTTTAGGTAGTTATTGCAGAGCCATTAGTTTCTCCAAGAACGTTTATCTAAGACTTTCAAACACTCCATGTGTAGGACCTACGAAAGGAATTGGGTTCTAGTATCTGATAGAATAATTTAGCATAACTAGTATGCATTGAAGTCCCACTTTAAGCCTTGTCTTGGCTGATACAGTTTTCAAAGGAGTATATACCAAAGAACTAAAGAGGAGGGCAAACTACACTTGACCAAAAAAAACCAAAACCAAAACCAAAACCAAACCAACTCCCATTTCAGAGTTAAATCAAGACCAGAAGGAGCAAAGGTATCCTCACTTTAGATTTTAACAAACTACGACTGAGACTGATGTTCACAAAGGAAAAGTGTGAATTCTGGTTCTAGAGGTAGCATATGAAGTCTATACCACCTTTCTGCACCCTCTGACATGCCTGAAGTGGTTCTTAAGCCTCCAAATGAAAGATGAAGACACTTCATCAACCTTGTATGACCACTGTGGCATTTGTTGCCCTCTCGCATCACATTCATGGGAGTTTCCCAAATCTGGAGGAACAATGAGCATGTTTTGAGACTTTACTAGATCATAATCTAATCATAAATATCCAAAAGGAAACTGCTTAAAATATTACTGCTGATGGGAAAATGTTTTAAAATAATCTCCAAAGGAAATTTTCTGTTTTGGAGACCATCTGTCCTTTCCTCTCTGTGCACTCTGGGGAAATACTAACCCATTGCTAGATATTTCTGTTTAAACAAACACTAAGGAATTGGTGAGTAAATCGTCATGAGGGTTTCAGGCTGGATCACTTCATACTATCAGCTGCACTCTTGGAAGACATGTTAAAACACATCATGGAGAATCTATATCAGTTCCGTAACAAGGAAAAAAGTGTCATGACTGTAATCTAAAGTTACATCGGATGACTTAGTACGTTCCTATTGAGAGCTAAACTGATATGAGATGCATGTAAGCTCTAAGTTTGCCTATTTGGTAATTAAACTTTATTTATTTCAAAAAGACTGAAGATCGTACATTGCTGTTCCTGATCTCTTTTTTCTGAGACGTGAGAAACTGGCAGGAAATCAATAGGACTCTTGCATAACATTGTAAAGCACCCACTTGATAACAGCCTGTCCAATAACAATCAGGAATGTTATTGATTAAAAATTTAACTTAGTGAATACATAGACACTGTTTTTTCCATCTGTATTTTATGATGCAGTATTCAATAGATGCTCTGAATGTGGTTGGAAAAGTAACCACTGGAACTGAGGTTATAAAATTGTTACTGTAATGCTAAGTAACTTCCTCAAAGAATCGAAACCAAAATAAGCTTCATTGACAATATATCCAAATGCCAGTAATTTTCTTATTCTCAACTCTCTCTTGGTGAAACTTCAAGGAGCTAAGGACATATGTGTCACTGGCTCTGACTGTTCTTAGGCAAATCTCGTAACATTGGACTTAGACAGGTCTTTATTGGTAATTGAGAATAGTACAATTATCTTTATATACCATTGTGAAAATTAACTTTACAGGAGTACAATACAATAACCAAGTGGCATCATAAATCTCCAATTTATTTGCCATTTCTTTTCTACATAATATTTTGGCCTTTTTTTATCATGTGTTTCCTGAAGGTGGCAGCAATATTCAGAAATTGTGTGGATGTCTGACTTTTGAACCTATTGACCTGTAGTGCAGCATTTCTTTCAATGTAAATGTATACTTATGACTATTATGCTAAAATCAGACTTTGATGACATAGATATTGTAGTTGTAGACATATAATGTACAATACCACCCCAGAATATGAAAGAAATTCTGTTGCCCTGTGACAGAATTGCTTATTCTTTTGTCTAGTAAAAAATCAGAAGCTGAAGGAATTTTCCCAAAGTATTAAATATTTTTAACTGACAATTTACCATTGCTTGCAGTTAAAATTATCCATTTCATTAGCTTTAGTGAAGGTTGTATCATACACGTTTTCTGAAGTGAACTGTTAGCTCATTTTTGGGCACTACATTAGCACTTCAAAACACTGCAAATAGTGTGTGTGATCACTGAAGGAAGATTATAGCCTGTCTGTAGGGTTCCTTTCAGTTCTGTTCCTCCATTTGATCTTAATCATTTAAAATCACTGCTGGAGTCACTCAGGGCAACTATCTCATGCAAGCATTGCAGGGTTTTAATTAAAAGAGAATCTGTAACACCTCTCCTTTTGCCTTAGATGTAGCACACTGCACTATTGTGAAATGTTTTTGCTACTGAGTAAGGCAGTTATATCAACATTAGAAATAGGAACACTTCAGAGAACTCTCTTCTCCTTTCATTTTGCTAGCAGTTATCTGGACAGGGGTTTGCAGATCCCAGCTGTAATCTGAATGGAGGATCATGTAAGCACGCAGATATCTCTGCAGCAGGGCTCTCCTTCACTTCTTTTTGCGCTCCAGAACTGCATAATGCCAGATTACTCTCATGCCTGCGAGCCTTCTGTCAGCTCCAGGTCTGCTCCCACAATGCATCCAGGACAAAGGCCCAACTACTGGTACTGCTGCCCCAGAAATGCCTCTCCGAGAAAGGGTTTCTCAGTGCAAGAGAGACATGGAGCTCCTGTAGTGGACCAGCAGAGGGCTATGAAGGTGATTAGAGGATGGGAGCACCTCACTTATGAAGGGCTGATGGAGTTGAGCCTGTACATCGCAGAGAAGAGACACCTGAGAGAGAAACTCATCAATATATAAAAGTATCTGAAGGGAGAGTGTCAAGAGGAGGCAACCAGGCTCTTCTCAGTGATGCCAAGCAATAGGACAAGAGGCAATGAGAAGAAACAGAAACACGGAATTTTCCCCTTGCATATGAGGAAGAACGTCTTTACCGTGCAGGTTGTCCAGGTTGTCCAGAAGTAGTGGAGTCTCCCTCATGGGACAAATATTCAAGAACTGTCTGGTTGCAATCCTGTGAAATGTGCTCTAGGCGTCCCTACTTGAGCAGGGAGGTTGGACCAGACGACTTCCAGTGGTCAATTCTAACCTTACCCATTCTGCGATTCTGTGAATTGCATTGCTGCCAATGGCCATGCTGCCAAAGGAGGTGCAAAACTTAGGCAGAGACTTCCCTGTGAGTCTTCACTCGTTCAGATGGACTTCCCAAATCCTCTCGTACGTTCAGACCTGAATGTCTCATTCTTAAGAGAGAAGTAAGGAAGAAACTGCATGTTTTTTAATAATTATCTCCTCTCCTAAATATGTATGGAATGCAAAAGCTATAATTTTAAATTATGCTGACAGAATTTATTGTGCTATGCTTCCTAAGGCATTTGCTCAGCAAACCTGGTGGCCTTTTTAGTAGTTGTATATGAATATCCCTGTGCCTTAGGATTGTCGGTCTTTCTTCTTGTCATTACCAATGGCTGTCTATGCTTCCTCGAAAACCAGTACTTTGGTATCCTGAGGTTGAATATTTTTATAATTGCTCAATTTTATGTTCATATTTTGTACAGTACCGCTGAAGAAACTTCCTTCAGATTTCCTCCCAGAATTAGCATTAATTCCTGCACCTGCCACACTGACATTTCAGAATTCATTCATCAGCTCCTCTGAGCTGCTGATGTGGTATTCTGTTGTGGATACTGCCTGCTATTCCTTTTTTTGCATTTCTGTCTCTCTTGATTTCCCTAAAATGTGTCATTGTTATCACTTCCTTTCTTATGCCATATATACTGCAAAGCCTGTGTAAGTGGTTTTGTGTTAAGCCGCCATACCTTCTCTGACCTCTGTTTCCCATCTGTCTTCTGAAAATTGTATCCATCCAGATATGCTACAGCTTTCCTTACACAATGGCTTATCCTGTTATAGTTCTGAATCCCAGCATCAAACACAATACAATTTCCTTCCTGCATCATCAACTAAGTGCTGTCTGTAATCTTAATATTTGCAGGGAGTCAAATACTTGAGACATTTGCTATGTAAGCTGTTGTTTTATGTTATCTTGTTAATGTAAGTTATAGTCTGCTTGTAAGAGTTTCTTCTAGAAGTACAGATTAATCCAGCCAGATGTGACGCACAGAAAACTTTGTTCTGTTCATTTTTGGAATGTTGTAAAATGCTTGAAAAGTAAGCAAGTCATGTTCTTTGCTGCTTATTTGAAGCTGTACTCTTTGTAAGACAGGCCTAGGAGGACAGAATTTGGCCCATCCTTTGCAGTGCTTTATTCTTCTGTGTACTTTCAGCAACATGAACTGTGTGCTTTGTTTTTCAAATATTTTGTGTCCTAGCAAACTGTGACCTCCTCAAACATCAAAGTGATGTTTTAAAGAAATAATAAAAGTATTGCTTGGTAACAACACTGTTTATTTAAACTCCAGAAAACACTTGTTTTTACTTTTTCTTTTCTTTTGCTTAGATAGTGTCTGTAATCTTAAGAGAATTTTACAACCAAGAAAAGTTTTTGGAGCTTCTCTGAACAAATATGATTTCTGACATAAGGAAAAATGAGTGAAAAAAACAGAGTTCTGAATGTCTTCATCAAAAAAAAAAAAAACGGTCTTTTAGTGAAAACTGAATTTAAGATTATTGTGTAACAGAATCTGTCATTCAATGAAATCTTATTGGTAACACATTTCTTAAGATAATTAATGTAATGTCTTTGGAGTAGTAAAAAATATGTTACAGTTTTGCATTATTGCAGTCAGTATGTCACCCTCATGTCAGTATAACTCAGTGAATTATAATAATAAGGATGAATGTGATTCCGTAAATCTGCAAATACATTTATCTGACAGGAATCACAGAATCATTTGTAGTGGAAAAGACCTCTGAGACCATCAAGTCCAGCCTTTGACCCATCACCACATTGGCAACTAGACCATGGCACTAAGTATCATGTCCAGTCATTTCTTGAACACTCCAGGGATGGTGACTCCACCACCTCCCTGGGCAGCCCATTCCAATCTTTAACATCCCTTACCGTGAAGAAATTCCTTCTGATGTCCAGCCTGAACCTCTTCTGGCACAGCTTGAGACTATATCCTCTTTTCCTGTTGCTAGTTGCCTGGGAGAAGAGGGTGACACCTGTTTTGGGCAACTGCCAGAAAAAACACACAATGAGTGTGAAGCTTATATGAGTCAGAAGCTTATTTGAATCCACAAGGTGGGACTTAGGTTCCTTGATTCAGAAGGTGTCTTTTTTTCTAGACTTGTGAATAGTCTTATTTACTACACCAGACCTGCAGTGTGCAAGTCAATTCTACTGAAGGGGAAAGAGCTGTGATTCTGAAGTGGGAGAAGTCAGCTCTTGATGATGGGCATTGGAACCTCATAACTTGGTTTTACAGACAAAGAAAATGGGAGTATATCCTGTTTTGATATGGCTGAGTGTAGTCCTCATCCCTTTCTCATCTGTCAAATGGGTTTTGTGAACTTGTAATGGCTTGATTGGAGACTGATTATTCTGCTCGGAATTCTTGGAGCACTCCTGTAGCATGCAAAATATGCTAATAATGTTATAATTACTATTTTAAAGTCTTTTTTCCTTTTGGTGCGTTCTTTTTTGCTTAACTCAGGTTCCTGGACTTGCACTGGAGAATAGTGAAGTAGCTGAAGGGAAGAATCCTTTTGGATGTAGACTCTAGGCTGGTGTATGTTGATTAACTTGATTTATGCTAATGGATCTACCTCAAATTACACCAGTGGAGGATTCAACCCCAGTTTTAAGGAGGATATACTCACAGCTCAGTAGTATTTGGCAAAGCTCTTTAAAAACTTTAAAAATACATTCCTGCTTAGTTTTCAGCATAATTTTGCTAGCTACACTGATGCTTTATAGTGCTTATAGCACTAAATAATTGTAATGCCATTGTGCTTCACACTCTTTATTTTAGTGCTTATGCACCATACAGTATTGATATATATTATATTGCATATAACTCAATACAATAAACATAGCATTACAAAGCAGAGCTGCTGCATTTTTTATTACAGGTAGGTTACCTACGGTGATGAAAATAATATAAAAATATAGGGAAATTATTACTCACTTTCTTCCTACTTTTTATTCAAGAAATAATCCATGGTAAATTAGGTGCGATTTCTTGAAATTTTATACAAGCATAGATCTTGGTATAAAGCAGTAAATCAGATCTACTAGAATTTTATGGCTTTTACACTTGTTTTTCTTAAATTAGCTTATGTTATGCTTTGCTGCAGAGGTTATTGGAAGATCACTCCTGAGGGTTTTTGCATATTCTCAGTTGTTTCTGAAGGCAATGGATGCCAAGAATTTCACTTTGGGGAACTGAACCATTTATTCTTTCTCTTGTTCACCCCATGCAGATCTTTTTTTTTTTTTTTTTTTTCATTTTAACCAGGACCTTGCAATTCCTATCCATCATGGACTGAAATAGTTATCTAAAAGGGGAAATTCAGAGACTAAATAAATTTGCATTTAGATTAGGTTGATTTAGATTAGATAGAAATTCTTCACTAAGAAGGTGGAGAGGCACTGGAACAGGTTCTTGGAGAAGTTGTGGATGCCCCAACCCTGGAAGTGTTCAAGGCCACATTGGATGGGTCTTTGACCAATCTGATCATTTTTTGCCTTCCCTGATATCCTAAACAAGGAAGATTCAGGTAGAAAATATAAAATTCAGTATTGTCCTTCAAATCACGCTCTGAATCTTAGGTGCCTTGTTCAGGGGTGTGGGTACATGCCTCTCTCTATTTTTGGAATCCAGAGTTCATATCTCTCCTGAGGGTAAGTGCCCATCAAGACTTCTTGAATAAGTTAGGCAAAGCTCCTGGTGTCTTTTCAGAGTGTGCTTTGCCTGAGGAGAGATTAGCAACAGTAGATCTACATATTAGACATCCTGCAGCGTTTCCCTAAAGAATTGCAAACTCCTACAGCTGAAAATCTTATGCAGGGATGAAGCTTGACTGGAGCATTGTGGTTATGTACCGATGTGCGAGTGTTGGTACTTTTCAGTAAGTCCAGTAGCTATTTACTATGAAATGCATGATTATTTCTGACGGTAGAGACAGTCCCAGAACTCACTCCTATCCAAGTATCCAAGTGTTTCTGCAGAGCCAAGCTCCCCCTTGTGGGCTTTTTCTCCCTCTCTGGCAAATGCTGACCTCCTTCACAAATCCTCAGTGGAAGAGGAAAGTCCTGCTCAGCCTAGCCTACTTCTCACCAATTCTAAAACTCTCCTAGGAGAGAGGGTTTGTTGTTTTTTGTTCCCAGTTTCTAGGGCTGAGCTAGATAGTGTCGGTGAGCACTGTGAGACTGAAGTGTGAAGAGGTGTGCAGGCATTTGGGATCTTCAGAGCCAAACAAGAGGCTGCACCCTAATTTTCATTTTGGGGTATAACGTTTACCAAGTTCTGTTTACACTGGAATTCCTTCTGAATCTCATCCGTAGAGTTTTCCATTTTTCACATGTGCCTCTTTCTCTAGATCAGTGAGGGTTCTTATATCAATTTCTGATACCTAGGATAACATAATAGGGATAGGAAGTAGAAAATTTTTGTATCTTTATATAAGCATTCAAATTGTCTCTTATTTTATATAATTTTAAGACTTTTTGTCTTTAATATTACAGCAAATTAAAACTTGCATGGTGTACAGAAGGGAGTGAAAGGCAATCTTGATCAAAAGTATAAGGAAACGCTTATATGTTTACTGTGTTTTAGAAGATTTATCTGAAAGAAAGGCAACTTATAGAAAAATTTCAGTCAGCCTTTCATATCATTTGTCGATCAAAGATAATTTTTGTTTTATTTAATAATAACCTGTGATCTCCCAACACTCCATATTGTTTGTACCAGAGCACCAAAGCCTTGGTTCATAATACATTATGCAGATTATTTTGTCCTGAATAATTTTTCCAATGTGAATAACACAGACTGTCTTAACACTGTTACAGTCTTACAGCAATACAAGATCAGTGGAGCTATTTCACCAGCATCAGTTTTCACTTCAGCTACTGTAATGGAACTATCAGAAAGAAATCACATCTGTCTACCTTAGTATTAGTGACCTAGTCATTCTTGGTGTAAGAGCATGCAGTGCAGGTCCCATGGAAGGAGGGCCCAGGCCAGGCCAGGCTCAAGCTCCCTGCAGTTATTACTCTTCAGCCTGCTTGCAACTGTGCACCCCTGGAATTTTAAGCAGAGACACTGCAGCAGCTCACTGGGAACAAGTGAAGCTGTTCAAGTGGTGATTATTCTGGTAGAGTCTGAGCAAATTAATTAATAGTTAGGTATGAAATTAATGTATACCTTCTGTTTTCCTTAGTAGTTTTCACATGTTGCTAATTTGCATCTGCACCAAGGGACAAAGTACATTTAAAGAACATATGTAGAAAGAACTGAACGTCTCCCCAGGTAAACCTTGTTACATTTGCTGCCTAATTTTTAGTATCATTGTGTGAACTCTTTAAAATGTCTGACTCCTTAAATCTCAGCTATTTATAGTGCCTGTTTAAGCAAGTCTTAATTGGCTAAGAAAGATAAAATATTGCTTTGCCTTTGTGTTACATTATGGTGCACTGATACATAGTATATTGTTTTATTATGTCTTATCCTATATGTTTGCATTTCAAATGTTATGTTTGAAGGTGTTTTTATAGGATGTAGTAACTGAAAATTATGTGAGATGATGATAGAGCTGCAGTATTGTATATAATGTAGCAATGTGTTGTTGGAGGGGGTTTATATGTTTCTGTATGTTATGCAGGATGTTTTACTTGGAGTGTTTTGTGATTCTTTACTATGATATATATATATAAACAAAGTTAAGTAGACCTGACAGCCTCTGTATGAGCAGGTAATTATAGACTGCATGAAAGTGCAGCATGCATATTATAGATGTTTCAGTAAAATTACAGCTTTAACTGGTGGGAATACCTGTTGGAAATCTGAGGTGACACAAGACGAAGTTTGAATCTCTGCTCCTCTTAAAGGGTGAGATTAGGGACTTTTTGGTCTAACAAGCCATCTTTGGGCCCTTTATCATGTGTAAGGCTAGCTATGCCAAATCTTTGTCTCTCTGCTCATCCTGTTAACTCACACTTTGACTTTTGCACTGTAGTATCTCTGACTTTTTTGACTGCTCTGGGCTACTGGACAGGGATGAAGATAACTACAGTACATAAGAAATTATGTAAGTGTAGAAGCTTCCATGTGAGTAGGTAGAAGCCAGTTTCTTAGGAAGTTTAAGAAGCATACATTACAATAGGAGCAACACGTGGCATGTAAGAAGATGAAAGGTTCTTTTTTTAACAGTCACAGAATACGGAGTTGGAAGGAACCCACAAGGACCATCAAGTCCAAATCATCCCTGCACAGGACCATCCCCAAGAGTCACACCATGTGCCTGAGAATATTGTCAAAAAACTTCTTGAACTTCATCAGGCTTGGTACTGTGACCACTTCCCTGGGGAGCCTGTTCTAGTGCCCAACCATCCTCTGGGTGAAGAACCTTTTCTAATATCCAACCTAAACCTCCCCTGACACAATTTCAGGCCATTCCTTCGGGTCCTGTTACTGGTCACCACAGATGAGGGATCAGTGCTTGCCCCTCCTCTTCCCCTCACAAGGAAGTTGTAGACTATGATGAGGTGTCCTGTCAGTCTCCTCTTCTCCAGGCTGAACAGACCAAGTGACCTTAGCCATTCCTCATACAGATTTCCCCTTAAGGCCCTTCACCATCTTCACTGCCCTCCTCTGGATGCTCTCTAATAGCTTAACATCTTTCTTATATTGAGATGCTCAAAACTGCACACAATATTCAAGGTGAGGCCACCCCAGTGCAGAGCAGAGCAGGACAATCTCCTCCCTCAACTGGCTGGTGATGCTTTGCCTGATGCTCCCCAGGACACAGTTGGCCCTCCTGGCTGCCAGGGCACTGCTGACTCCTATTCAACTTGTTGTTGACCAGAACCCCCAGTTCCTTTTCCATGACACTGCTTTCTAGCATCTCATTCCCCAGTCTGTACAAACACCCAGAGCTGCTCCATCCAAGATGCAGAATCCAGCACTTTCCCTTGTTGAACTTTGTATGGTTGGTGATTGCCCAGTCCTCTAATTTGTCAAGGTCTCTCTGCAGGGCCTCCCTGTCTTCAAGGGAGTCAACAGCTCTTCCAAGTTCTGTGCCATCTGCAAACTTGCTTAGTATCTCTTCCAGTCCTGCATCCAAGTCATTTATGAAGGTGCTGAAGAGAACAGGGCCTAAGATGGAGCCCTGTGGAACCCCACTAGTGACAGGTCACAAATCTGATGTCACCCCATTCACTGTTACCCTCTGTGCTCAGCCTGTGAGCCAAATGCTCACCCATCCCATAATGCATTTATCCAGCTGTGTGATGGACATTTTGTCCGGAAGGATACTATGATAGACAATATTAGAAGCTTTACTTAAGTCCAAAAAGATTACATCAACTGGCTTCCCTTGATCAACTTGGTGGGTTACCTTGCCATAAAAGGAAATCAGGTTGGATAAGTAGGACTTTCATGAAGCCATACTGGCTGTGAATGATGACTGTGTTGTCTTTCGGGTGTTTTTTAATACTTCCCAGAATAATCTTCACAGAACAGAAGAGAGTAGGAAATCCTTGTATCATAAGTGGAAGGATGTCCACATTCCCTTTCCCAGTCTATCTCATTCTAAATGTACTTGACCTGGTATGAAAGTTCAGTAAGTCTTTAAGAAATTGCATTGCTGCTTGTTTTGAATTTGGTGCTAATATGGTATCTTACGTCAGTTTCAGGTTAAGGGTACCATTTTGGTCAACTAGGAACATCAAAATCTGATACTCTAGCAGTCTTTGAAGTACCTAATTTGTAATGTAGGTTATTTCCCAAACTCTTCTTATTGCATATGCTAAGCAAACAATCTGAACAAAATTGAGCTAACCCACCATGTTCAGATTAGCTTCTCGCCAACATGTTAGCAGAGGGAATTTTGTGATCTCCAAGGCTGTTTATTCTAGTGATATCCCAAAAGATAGCATTTTCCTCTCTTTGGATGCTATTTACCATCAAAAAATATAGGAATAATCTGAAAGGTAGTTACCAGTCATACTTGTAAACTGTTATAGGAATATATGCCAATATTTAGGTTTATAAAGGATAATATTTGCATATAAATTCAAAGAACAGTTTACATAAAGATTTTTAAAAGGCTGATTCATCAAAAATCTGTTACAAAAATACATTAGGATTAAACAGAATCTAAATGTTATGGCTGGACTTAAGTGGTTTGATTATACTTTTAAATATCTGGCACTGAGTTTCCACAGTCCTAATAAACTGAATTTCTATTTCTTCCAAAAATTGTTTCTACTGTTTATCTGATTTGAATAAATATTAGTGCTTGAAGTGGCTGGCATGGGGATGGAGGCAAAACTCTTCCACTGAAGTCACTGCTGGTGAAAGCCCTGATTAGCACCCTCCATCTGGACCATGGCACTTGCCTGGGTGAGAGACTGTGCCCTCAGAAATGGTTAGAGCTGATCTGCTTGCCATCTCCCAGGAAGACAAATTTTAAGGCTCTCTTAGTGCAGATTTAGGTTAAAATATTGTTAATGAAAGCTTATTGTTAATATGGATTTCACCGGTTTCCTGATCTGGGTGTTCTGTTTCTTCCCATATCTTCTCATATTCTCTTTCTAAGGACACCCATTGTGCTTCATCCATGGTGGTGGAATCCCTTGAGTAATATAGGACCATTTATACCATTCCCATAAGCTAATCATCTTTTCTGATTATCTATCCCTCACTTTAACCAGAAAGCGTTTTTCTGAGCAAAAACTTTCTCTTCAGTGTTAACTTATGAATACAGGACACTGAATTTTATATGTCCGTGATTTGCATTACTTTTTATTCTCAGAATTGGCCTACTTATTTTCTCTTGGCACCAATGCTAAACCTTTCGTCTTTGTATCCTTTGCTTTTCTGCTTTCAGTTTTGCTTGAATTTGCAATAGGAATAGGAAAGTGGGAGAGGTACTTGAAGGACCTTAAATCCCTGAAGCTCTTATCAGAGCTCCATGAAAGGGCTGCCAACTGTATTATTCCCTCTCAGTGCCAGGCTCTTCTTTCTCCCTCTTCCTTGACCCAGCTTCCTGTGATCACTCCTCCCTTCCTTATCATTTTCTCCATGGTGGAGATAGGCCCAAAGTTGCTATTCTCCTTTATAGGTTCTGCCTGCCCTCTTCCCCTGCTGTTCTTTTTTTTTTTTTTTTCCCTTGTAAGACATTGAAAGGTCGGGACCTTGTCCCCTGGGCTTTCTTGAACTTTGGGTGCTAGCCATAAGTTCATTTCACTATGTGAGAACGTCAGAGTCTATTTAAGTCAGTGGAAAGACTCCAGTAATTTCAGAGAGGTTTGGATAATGGCCGTGAGACCACAGTTGTGTTGGTCAAAATATCTTCCTGTAGCAACCTTATCCAGCAAGCCAAGAGAATGCCATGGCTTACCCTCATTCCCCAAAACACTTGCTCACTGTTATAGTCAGTGGTAACTACAGCAACAGTAAGAAACTCTTTCTTAACTTGTTTCTTTAGCTATTTGAAATGTAATTACAGTCCCAGTGATGGTAGTAGTATGAATTTTCCTTCCCTTTTCACAAAAATTTTTTTTTTGGTAAGTCAGTGGCTAACTGATTCATACAATTCATCTGCACTTTTACACTGATGTTCCCAGCATTACTTTATCCATATCATATTGAGGTTAATGTTTTTTAAAAAATATCTGTGATTGGTTATGTTGCCCTTCAGTAAACCTTTGCTAAGTTTTATGTATTCAGCAGTTTTAATTGTAGCTTATAATTAGTCCCAACCTTCTGAACATTTCTGTTACTCTTCAATGAACTTCTTCTTCATTTAGTAATGTTTTCTGCTTATTAAAAGTAATTTAAAAATTCTCAGCCTATTAACCAAATTCTCCTATTCAGATTTTATTATTTGACTGGTAAATTTGTGTAACAAGGTGGGCATCATGCATTACTATTTTTAATGAGCTATTGAAGAAATTAATTTGCAAAGCTTGGAACTCCTGATTTTCTTCTTAGCATGTGTCTCCTAACTATGTACACCCTAGGTTTTGGATAAATTTTCACAAGATCTTTCCTCTGTAAATGTTGGGGGTATTTCCAGCTACTTCTGACCTCAAGATGCAATTTTGCAGTTTTTTCCAGCTTTTAAAACTAAATCAGAATATCCTCTGGGGTCATCTATTTTTTTTCTGATAACTAGAATTTCATATGGTTTTAAATCCTTGTGGGTCATGTGCTGGATATGTGCTTTAAAATTACGTCAAATGAAGATAGTAAAAATCTATGCAAGTTTAATACGCAAATTACATTTTGTTGGTTGATATTTATAATCCTTTCATTTTACTGTGATTTCTCAGCTGAGGAATTTTTTTGTCCTACTTTATCCCTGCCAACTTAAATGTTCAAAGTAATTTAGTTTAGGAAAAGAAAATCAGCATGATCCTTCATCAAGGAAAAAAGAGGTCTCTGGAACATTGATAATTTTGCTATTTTAGACAGCCAGAAGTCGCACAAAGAATGGTAATGTGTGGCACAAAAGCTGCTTTTTCAGCACTGACTACGAGTTGGAGCCAAGACAGAAGACAATCATTCACGTCAAAACGAAATCCTCAAATAGTTTGTCAGCTTTGATTTGGAGTCCAAGAGAACTGTAAAGAGGATGAGATAAAGGAGATAATAAAACATTTTGGAGAGACCTCTGATGTTATCTTGTTCAGGCAAGCAAATGGTAAATTGCCCCATGTGCTTCTCAGTTTCAGGTTGGATGGAATTCCTGCATTAAAAACAAAACCCCCAACAAAACCAAACCACCCCCCACACACACCAATTCCTCCCCCCCAAAAAAAAATCCCAAACAAAAATCAACCAACCAACGAACCAAACCCAAAAAAAAAAAAAAAAAACAAAACCAGCACATATGCATGGCCAAGTGTTAACAAAAACCTTTATGTAGATTGCATCACAGAATAATTGAAGAGCCTAAATTGGAAGATATAGGAAGTTCATCTGGTCCAAACATTTATGTGAAAGGGAGCCCTGATGATATTACCTAGCACCTTCTTCAGTCGTATCTTGAAAACCTCCAGTGATGAAGACTACACCACATCCCTGGGGAGATTATTCCAAATACTAATTGTTCTCACTGTGAAAAATGTCTTCCTTATATCAAGATGAAACCTGTCCTCATGTAACTTGTGCCCTTTGTCCCTTGTCTTCTCCATGTGGGTCCTTATGAAGAGTGACCCTTCTGTTTTCTTGGTAGCTGCCCTTTAAGTACTAGAAAATTGTGATTAAGTCACCCCTGAACCTTCTTGTTTCATGACAGAAAGATCTAACTCCTTCAGTTTTTCTTGTAGGTCAGGTTCTCCAGCACTTGGATCATCTTTGTGGCCCTCCTTTGGACCTTCTTCAGTCTGCGCATGTCATCTTTGAATTGTGAAGACGAAAGCTGGACACAGTTGATGAAGCACATCCTCATTTTTGTTGGCTAATGGCACAGTTGCAGATAGCCTTCAGATATGTAATTAAGAGTTACACTCCTTTCAGTATCTTGAGACTGAACTAAGTCTTCCTAACTGCAAAGTATTAGGATGTTGTCTACCCTTTTCACTACAAAGAGATTTGGGGAAGTGGGGAGGATATATTTTGACTTTACAGTTTCCACTAATAACATTCTTGAAACTTTTTCTACAAGACTGTTTTTTAATATACATATGAGTAATTTGCAGGAGGATTTTGAGAAGTAGGAGCACTTAATGAAATATTTCTTCTTTGCACTGTTAAATTCTGGAAAGCTTCTGCTGCGATGTAAATGCCTGATACTGCCATTTTCCCTCTTTAACACATGCACCACAAGAAAAGACTATGATAGCAAGCTGAAATATTCACAGACCATGAAGGCTGGTGGCTGGTCTGATTCAGAAGCCAAAGCAGAAAACAGTTTTTCTTTCTAAGGTAATCCATGTGCAATCCCAAAATAGGCAGTTAAGACTGGAATCGGATCTATGTCCAAATCTACTGCAGGACTCCCAAAATCTATGTATTTCCCTGCAGTGTGACATAGAGAGTGAGGGCAGGGGGAGAAGAAAATCTGAGTTCTTGTTAATGATCTACCAGACAGACTGGATAATTGCAATCCCTATTTCATCATATGAAGCTACAAGGGTATGGAGAAGGCAAGAAAGAAAATAAAGTTCCAGTGCCCAAACAGCCTCTGAGTGAAGAACCTCTTTCTAATATCCAAACTAAACCTCCCCTGACACAACCTCAGGCCATTCCCTCAAGTCCTGTCAGTGGTCTCAGTGGTCACCGCACAGATGAGATCAGTATCTGCCCTTCCTCTTCCTCTCATGAGGAATTTTTTGACTACAGACTTTCCAATCACAGACTAAAAATAACAAAAGCAAGTGAGAAGCTATTTGCTAAAAAAAAAAAAAAAAAAAAAAAAGGTAGGAATAGATCTATTTACTAATAAAAAGGCATGCTTAGTGGCAACTCTGCTTCCTAAAAATTGAACTTATTTGCCAGCATGAGCACTGAGTCAGAAAAACTTATTAAGAAACTAGCTGAACACAAAAAGCCAAATTCAGCACTCAAATGCATTCACACAGCTATCATTGACTGGGAACAGGATTGGCTTAGAGCAAGGAAATGAATAAACCTTTGCCAAGTGAAGAAAAACAAACAAATTTCAGAAACCACATCACAGGAACATTTCTCCACTGTGCCTGTAGTTGTGGTCTTGTGGTCTGCTGAAGTGCAGGAGAAGAGAGAAGCATGAAATCAGACACAATGCCTCACTGACTGTAATCTTTCTTAAAAAGCTGAAACTGCATTGAAAAAAAAAGTTTATTAATTCTTTACAGTCAGTTGACGAATGAAGGATGGGTGTGATTTGTGAAAATGATACCATGCTTGTTAAATCATAGATGTACTCCTCCTAAACAGACATTTTGCTTCACTGCACTGTTCTTCCCTCTCCACATGTGTAATAATTGATAACTTGTGTTGTGAGAAGAGTCAATCAATAAACCCATTTTCATTATGTTATGAAAGGATGCTTTTAATGGCTTTATTAACAGTAAGGAAAATTAAGCTAATTTTACATGAAAGTAGTGTGTGGTCAGTTAAGTTATTAAATATATTTTGAAGATAGGTTTGGTGATTATTGAACTGAATTAGGCCGTGCAAAGTTGGAAGAGGGAAAAACAACAAAATCTTAATTTGCCTAAACCTTCAGGACAAAACACAAAATCTAAAGCAGTTTTTTAGCTAGTGAATATTTGATTCAGATTTTGGGGGGATGATGGAAAACAATTCTGAGAGGTATTCTTAAGAATTACTCGATGACTACTAGACAAGTTGGAATTTATTTCACTCATATCCCTACTTTTTTTTTTTTTTTCTAGGCTGCAAAATCTTTTCCAGGTGTTTTCAGTGGGACGAGATAGTTGTAAGAGCTTCTGCTCTCAGTGCTCCTGAGCAGACCTGCAGATAGCACTTGGCAAGCCTAGTGGGCCTGGGGAGATGGTACTGCAGTGTTAGCTGAGCTGCTTTTCAGTACAGTCAATGGGTCTGAGCACAGTGGATTCCTTTCCTTGATTCTTTTTTTCAGTGTGGAAAAATGCAGAGTCGGCAACGTAAGTCTTAAACTGCAAAACAATATTGTTTACCCAAGGGATAAAGAAGGTTATTCACAGAAATTAAACTATTCACAATCTAAATCCTGGTTGCTCTCTCTAGTTGGAAGGTGCCTGCAATAGAAAACTGGTCCCAGGAAACCAGGACAGGATCCCTGCGTACCAGCAGGGTTGGAGCATTTCTCCTTTGGCAATGAGATCTGCCTAACAATGTGCACAGTACAGCAAACATCATACAGTTGTCTATGTGCCAATGCCTGTGGCCACTGATTTGGTAGCAAATACTAGTCATTAGGCCCATGCTGATTATCATGTACTGAGTAGGAGATTAACAACAGCTGCTTTATTTGGTGGTATATTGATGTGATAGTGGCAGAAATACTTAAGAAGAAATAGGTGTTTCCATTGGTTAAGACTTTTCCTTCAGCACAGCATCATAGTGCCTCATAATCCTAGTCACACACTGTACAAGTCTGTATGGCAAACATTTTAATTTTCCATTATTCATGTCATAAATAAAGCTTAGACCATTAATGTATAACAATATAACCTTCCCTGCTTGTGCCAAAACAAACATTTAGCTTGTGCCTGACTAGTGTGTAGAACAGAAAAACCACAGTCCACTGAACAAACAAGCAGGCAGCTGTACTGGATCCTGTGAGCTATATGAACCTCTGACAGATCAGAGAGATTGAGCATGCAAGCCAGCCATACAGCTCCCACTTCTTTCACCAAGGAGGACAGTGTTTGGCCAGTGCTGAAGTAAAACACTGGCAGTACACTTTGCCATGTGTACTG
Source organism: Pyrocephalus nanus (assembly GCA_038380795.1). Classification (NCBI taxonomy): domain Eukaryota; kingdom Metazoa; phylum Chordata; class Aves; order Passeriformes; family Tyrannidae; genus Pyrocephalus; species Pyrocephalus nanus. The sequence goes on from CM076260.1 coordinate 51,183,514, forward strand.
TGTCTGTGTAGCCAATTTCGTAAAAAGTCACACCATCGTCTCCTTTCCTTCTGTCTACTGAGAAGACTTTTCTGTCCCATAGTGAAACTTCTGTTGTAATGATGCAAAAAACAAGGGAAGTGTGAAAAATTGATGGAGGTGTGTTTGCTTTGGAAACCACTAGAACATTATAGATTTGTTATGGAGAATATAATGAAATGTGAGAAAAGGCTTTTTCTTTGCTAATTAAAAAAAGCTGTACAGATACTGAAGTTACTGTTTGATCTGCTCCAACACTGATCTGTGGTGGTCTTTTCTACACTTAGCTCATTTTTTTTATGTACTTCTAGCTAATACTTCCTCTTAATTCTGAGCTTTTGGCATTGTTTAGTGCAATTGTAACACTAAAGAAACAGTCAGCCCTCACTGCAACCTGAGAATATCTTTGGAGGGCAGGGAGAACAAAAAAAATGAATTATAGCTACACAGTGATTTCTCAATGCATTTTGTACAAGACTGGATACAAAGAGAGCAGAATCTATGGCCTGAGTGACAGGAAATAAGTGGTTGCATCAAGGACACAGGAAAGGCAGAAAGCTGGATTTGTACTTGAATGACGAGGTTATTTCTGCCACATGGATTTTGCAGTGGTTGCTGGAGGCTTGAAACATAACACCACTTGAAACCGGTTGTTTAAAGTGATAGTGGCAGCTTCTTTAAGGCAACAAAACACACTGTGGTTCTCCTGTTAATTTTGATCCCTGTATAAGTGACTTGACTAACTTCAGTGAAGTAGTGCATGGAAAAAGACTCCACTATGAGGAGAAAGGGGATGGGTGTTCAGAGCTCCCTCCAAGCACTTCTTTAGGGTGACACAGTGTGAGCATGATAAAAGGTGAAGACGAGGATTTTCAGAAAAGATAGTTGATTTTTGGAGTGTTTAGGTATTTTTCAGGAAGCTTTGGTGGGACATGCTTTTTAGGAAACATTGTGTCATCATGCCCTTCAGCTCCCTTGATGTCTCCTTTACACACATCGCCACCAGTCGCTGCTGAAAATCTCAGGCTACATACTTGCATCAATTCTAGGTGATGAGAAACCTCCCAAAACTAACTAATTAAAAGAGCCACTGCAGCATCACAAGAAAGAATACATTTTGTGAATAAAACACTCCAGCCACTGTTTGTACACCCTTTCTCTCCAACAAATGGCATCTGTTCTGTGCCACTAAATCCTGTAGTGCTTGTCCATAGCAGCAGGAAATTGAAAGTTGAAATTTCTATTTAAGGAAGCTGAATAAAGAGTTTGCATTCTTCCAGTTTAAGTACTTTTGAAAATAAACCCAAAGTATAAGGACGCCAGAAAACGCAGTAAAACCTACAGCCTTTTGCAGACTCAGAGCAGATGCTTTTGGCTGGAGTAAGAGGACAGAAAAGGAGAGAAGGACCAGCAAGGAGAAAAAGAGGAAAAGGTTTGGGGGAACTATAATCAAAGAGGTAAGTTGAAGACAGAGTCACAATGAAATTAAAATCAGCATTATAAATACATAATATTATTTTCTTGGTAGTGCAAAGCTGTGAGCCTGCTGATGGAATAAATTCCGAGCTTAGCGCTGTCTACACTTGCTCATGGAAATTGTGTCTTGCTGGATGTAGAGGCTGGAACATTCCTGAATATATTAGTGCAATAAACCGTTCTTAGATCAGCATGGTCTGTCACAGAAATGCTTGAATTAGAGAAGGAAATGACCTCTCATACCAACTTTATAAGAGTCCTTACCAGCTCTTGCACATCTACTGCATGCGAGTGACTGACTGAGCAGTGATCTGAGAATGCAGCAAAATCTTATCCACAAGCACAGATCCTGTTTGTGCCTGCAGGCAGTATACTCAATTTACAGCCAAAGCTGAAAGCCCTTTGAAAGCTTTTCCTTAAGGTCATACCCTCTGCCCTAAAGTCTGTCAAGGATTTTTCACCTTCAAGATATTTGAGGAGGGTTTTCTAGTGCAAGCTTGTCTTGTTTTGTTTTCTTTTTGATGTGGCAGAAAGAAACAACCTTCATGAGAGTTCAGATAATCAGATTTACATTTTGTTTAGTCAGTCTTACTGCTACTCTTTTAAAAATAACTCCCAATGTACGTATAGTTTTATACTAAATTTATTATCACAATATCTGGATGGACCTTCTGTTCAAGGTTTTGCTGTTTTCTAAAGAAAGATTAAAATATGTTCTAATTTTTTTTCTTTCACCATATCAGGATTTTCTCAGTGAGGAATACTTTGTTTTCATGCTCTCACAAGCTTTGTCCCATGCTTTTCAGCTTGGCACAGCTATAAAACAGCTTTCTCCATAGGAGATATTTTACCCTTTAAATGTTTGCATATGTTAAGCACCTGTCTTCAAAAGTGTCACACCACTGATAGTGATTTTTTTCATTTTAATGACTTCCTCAGCTTTAAAAGTTCTTTAATTTACCTGTTTTAAGTCTGTATCCTTCTTGTGTTACTATAAAGTATCCTGCTGGGTAAATCTGAAGGCATTTAGAACAGTAAATCTCAAACCTGATAAAGGCAGAACACCTAAGTTCTTTAAAGCATTTACATCAGTGAAAATTCCTCAGTGGAAGTGGATGATAAACCAGCTATTTTATACAATACTGAAGTCAGTTCTTTTAGATTATTCCAGGGACCAAAGAATAGCAAGGCAAAAATAAACACTTTAATTGAGAGGCAGCTAGTTAGAAGAATAAATGAAACAACTTCAGAAGGGATTTAGTGGCATACTGGTAAATGGATAGAAGGCATGCAGGCAATCTAAAATTATTTGCTTTCTCTCCTTGTCTTTGCTTACTTGACACAAATACGTTAGCCCATTGGAAGTCATAATATTGTAACTGATGGGAGAATCTGTCTGAAATAAACTTTCAAAATCTCTGTAAGTATGAATCACATAGCCAGGAGCCCAAAGGGCACACAAACTGAATTACCTAGGGTGAGGTCCATGTTAAGACATGGACTCACTGACTTCATGTTAAAGAGCTTTTCTGCTAGACCTCTTCTATAATGTAACTGCTTAGCCCTTTTCCCTGACAGACTGCCTGTGACAGAAGTGCCCAAGTGTTCAGGGGCTCTTGCAGCAATCACTAGCCTTTGCTTCAGCTCTGTTTGCATCTGGATCATTAATTTCTACATCATCTGTGCAAAGAAGGAAAATACAACTGATGAAAACATTTAGTGAACTCAAAGGAATCTCATAAAATTGCTTCTGTCCTTATCTGTGGTTTTAGTAGTGGTGTATGGGCAATGCTGATCTGTTGGCTATGTGAAACACACTGCTGTGCAGAACTGGGCAGTGCAGAACCATCTTGCTTCGTATTTTGTGAGTTGTCATTGGCAATGAGGACTGTAAAATACCCTGCAGATGTACTGAACATGATTTGGAACCACAGAAAGATAACAATGGGAAAATAATCCATCTGTTTACAAAGTCAAGTCTTTATTGTGGAGCAATTCACGTGAAAATTCCCGGGTTAAGTGGGGGCCTTCTTTTGCTATATTACAATGCATTATTGTGGATAATGGTTTTGAAAGCTTTTGTGGGGCAATAAGCATCAAATTCAGTTGTCTACAAATGGCATTTAGTTTGAGATGTCATCAGGCACGGTGTGGTATCCAGATGCTCCAGAATAGTGTAGGCATCCTGTTTGTCCTGTGTCACATCTGCCAGACACGTGTGCATGTGTGATTTGCCCTAGGGCATCCCAAATGGCACTACATGCCTGTTTTTGTCTGCTGAATCAATCCTTCTGTGTTCCTTTCAGGTGAGCTTAAACTGAAGCTGGGTTTAAGAGCAACTTAAAAAAAGATTTAGGTGAACTTAAAAGAAAATTCCTGTCAGAGGGCTGAGCATCTCCTATATATCTAGTCTATCTTTCTCTCAGTCTTATGGACATCCTACATGCTCCAAATAGCCCTAGCCACCTGTAAATATAGACAGTTTCACCGTATATAATTCATGCAACTAGATTTTATCCTTAACATCTGTTTAATCCCTGTTTAGGCTCCTTCATCCTGTATATGAAATCTTACCTGACACTGAAGTCTAACATGTAAGTTCAGTCTATTTTCTTTTCACTAATACACTCATTTCCCTGAACTTTGAGGCATTTAATGCATAAATTAATTACAGCATGGGATCAGAGTGGAGAACATAGAAGTTAAGCAAATGGAAAAAAAAAAAAAGCAACTGTCACTAGTGGGGTTCCACAGGGCTCCATCTTAGGCCCTGTTCTCTTCAGCACCTTCATAAATGACTTGGATGCAGGACTGGAAGAGATACTAAGCAAGTTTGCAGATGGCACAGAACTTGGAAGAGCTGTTGACTCCCTTGAAGACAGGGAGGCCCTGTAGAGAGACCTCAACAAATTAGAGGACTGGGCAATCACCAATCATAGGAAGTTCAACAAGGGAAAGTGCTGGATTCTGCACCTTGGATGGGGCAACACTGGATGTACATACAGACTGGGGAGTGAGATGCTGGAAAGCAGTGTCATGGAAAAGGAACTGGGGGTTCTGGTCAACAACAAGTTGAATAGGAGTCAGCAGTGCCCTGGCAGCCAGGGGGCTGGGGGACATCAGGCAAAGCATCACCAGCCAGCTGAAGGAGGAGATTGTCCTGCTCTGCACTGGGGTGGCCTCACCTTGAATACTGTTTCCAGTTTTGGGCATCTCAATATAAGAAAGATGTTAAGCTATTAGAGAGCATCCAGAGGAGGGCAGTGAAGATGGTGAAGGGCCTTAAGGGGAATCTGTATGAGGAATGGCTAAGGTCACTTGGTCTGTTCAGCCTGGAGAAGAGGAGACTGACAGGACACCTCATCATAGTCTACAACTTCCTTGTGAGGGGAAGAGGAGGAGCAGGCACTGATCCCTCATCTGTGATGACCAGTGACTAGACCCAAGGGAATGGCCTGAAATTGTGTCAGGGGAAGTTTAGGTTGGATATTAGAAAAAGGTTCTTCACCCAGAGGGTCGTTGGGCACTAGAACAGGCTCCCCAGGGAAGTGGTCACAGTACCAAGCCTGATGAAGTTCAAGAATGTTTTGACAATATTCTCAGGCACATGGTGTGACTCTTGGAGATGGTCCTGTGCAGGGCTGATTTGGACTTGATGGTCCTTGTGGGTTCCTTCCAACTCAGCATATTGCGTGGTTCTGTGAACTCCTTTTCTTTATGTTTTAAATAAAATACAAGGCTTATGATTTCTGATGGGAGGGTCAATTTAGCCTTGTCAGTGTCTTATAATAATCTGCTTTCTAGCACAGAAAAATACTCTACTGTCATGGAATTTTTGTTCTCCAACTTACATCTCTACTATAGTTTGTTAGTCTTAGAAATTTTGAATTTTCCCAGGTAAAGTGATGATTCATCATTTTGAGGTGATGTTATTACTCAAATTAGAACCTGTATTTTTTGTTTTCAGGGGAAAAAAAGGCAAATAAACAAGCAGCTAGTTTTCTATGTCAAGAAAATACTCCTTCATACGTGACAGAAAAAAGAAGCTTGAATGTTTGGCACGTTAACATCTGATTGTAGTTATATTTCAAAATATGAATGCACAAGGTAGAAATGTGATCCTTCTCAGGTTCCTGATACATAAACATATTTTGAAGCTGCACAATTCAGTCCATCTTGAGGAATGCTTTACCCAGCTCCAGGAAGAGCTCAAGTTCAATGCACATCAAAATTGTGGGAGTTTCACAGTGGAAACTTAGTTCCAAGCTCTTCAAAGACAAAATCAGCAACATCTTTAGGATGTGTCGATGGAAACCATTTTCTAGTATTCTAGTGACAAATTAGGAACTAATTTAATTCCATTTTGTACTTACATAAATTTGACTGTTGCTCTGAACCACCAAGTGACTGGTGCTTGATAATTGGGCACCACACTGCTTCCATCAAGGTCCCTGAGCTGTGGGGTGGACTACAAGAGGCATTCCATAAGAATAAATCCATGCCCTGCAGCTGCTGCCCCAGAAGATGTAGGACCAACAGGAAGAGTTAGGGGTGGCTAGAAGGATAGCTCAGATACGAAGTCATAGTGCTTTCGTGACAAGCTCCTTCAGTACAGCTCCTAACATTCCTGGTGTCCAGATAGAAATTATAATTCTTGATGATTTCAAATTATCAGAAAGACAAAGAAACTGTTATTTTTAAAGAAATATTAGCTTATTCCTAAGTTTTTCTCACCCTTTTGCTCCTGATTCATTCTCCATAACAAAGACTGACAGCTTTTTTTCAGCAGAGCAGTCTCTTGTCTAGGAAGTCATCCCACTAAAACTCTGTAGGAGTTCCTGGGCAGAAAAATGCTATTCTTTTTACTAAAATCATTAGAAGATGAAGGGTACTTGTGGAGCAGGCTGTATCTCCACAACTATCATTGAGACAGCAGCATATGCAGCAATTTGACTGTGACATTAAAGCCATGCGCCCTGGGTGCTCAGGCAGGAGACATTGCTAGACTGATTTTGCCCAGCTTCTGACAGCTTTCCAGCTTGCACAGCTGTTGAGAACATATGGGCCTTAATTTTTCTGGTTTTAGCAAGTCTTCCTCTTGCTTTTTCTTATGTATACACACACAGACCACAGCCTACATCTACTGAGCACACTGAACGTTAAAATAACAGATTTTTTTTCAGAACAAGAGGGTAATGGATTCAACTCGCTTTAATTATTGAATAGCCACATTGCCTTTGAACAAATATAAAAGTGTTGCAAGATCTGTGATCTGCTTCTTTGATACTGGTAAAGATTTTATTTGTGAGTGCATTCTCCTACATCAGTAGGAGAGTGAAAACCCTGGGCTAAAGCACAACTTGCTTCTTCCTGATTATATTGAACATTTTACAGGTATGGAAACATGCTGCATTTTAGTTTGCTACAGTAATTTAGGTCGAAATGGAGGTTCTGCAAATTCCAATGCTAATTAAACAGAATTTTGATGGCAGGAAAAAGTGATATGTCCTATTCTTTTAAGCGTATGTTCAGTCCAATCTGTCTTTTTAATTGCATTGCAGCAGAGTATTAAATTATTCAAATAAATAATGGAAGAAAACTTAAACTAAAATCCTGTTGAAGTGCCCTGTATGAAAATGGTTTCATATTATTTTGTTCTGCATTCTGACAAATAGACAGCCATCAATATTCTTGCCTCAGCATGACAGAATTGTTCACATTAATAGCTAGCTATTTGGGTCTTGATATGAATATTTATTTAAAATGTTGATAAAATTGCCATCATGTTTTTAAACATCCAGATCATAAACAGCTGCATTACCTGGCAGCATTATTTAATAATTCAGCAAATTCAAATCTTGAGGATTTTAGTAATTAAACTCCAAAGTGAAGCACATGTATAAGCCACCTATTTTCTCATGCCCCAATACAAGAAAGAAAGAAAATTCAACAGTCTTATCTCTTGGCAAATTAAGCTTTGGATGGAAGAATACTATGCAACAGAAATTGAATGTTAATCCTTCAATAGCCAAGATATTTTGAAAACCATCCGAGAGGAATTCATATGCCTCTATTTGTGTTTACTGCTAGAGGAAAAGTTGTGTGTAGGACAACCAGATTCTAGAATCACATAGAGAATCACTGCTAGGAAAATGCCTGTCTTCACAAAAATGGAAGTTTTGCTTACAATTGAAATCAGAAAGTGAAAAAAAATTATTCTGAACTATTGTTACTAAGATACGGGAATAATATATAAACCTGTTGATCATTTGGCAGTTCACACTCACATGTGCAAAAAGTTCAGCCTTGGAAGCAATTACTGGTTAACAATCTGGAACGTGGGAAGGGCTAGCCTACAAGAAAAATTAGATCAGAAATAACTGACAGTTACGACACTTGTGGACCTTCAGCTTTGGGAGATGGCTTTGAGACCAACAGGGTTCCTACAGACTTCAGTATCATTCCCTTTTTAATAATCATGATCCCGAAATGGTGGTCTTATTCTCCTTTCCCTCCATACAAAAGTTTGCCCCTGCTTATGAGATGTTAGTTATTTTCATTTTTCTAATTAGGAGTTTTAAGGCAGGCGATTCATCCCAGATACAGGTGATACAATTAGTGCCATAGAAATTTTAAGTTGCAACAAGTTGAATCTGTCATTTAATCCAACCGCTTTCATAGCTCTATCTTCCATCCATACATTTCTGGAGGTGGTACACGTCAAATATAACCCCGGTTGAAAAAAAGAGAATAGTTTCCAAAACCTGGCAAAAAAAGGCAACCAAATGAGCAAGCACAAGATCTGTCAAAACCATTAATGGCACAGTGCTGCATATGTGCATTCCAAAACTTGTAATAAAATTCATAATGGAGATACACTTCTTACTGAATATATCCAAACACTAAACCTCACATAAATGAGATACTTTTAGAAGTAAAAAGTAAGCCCTTACAGCTGAGATAATTCCCATTTCCTACACTGAGCCATGATTCAAAGTCCAAGTTATTTCAGTATTAAATCTGATTTTGAGAACTATGTTAATCCAGGAAAATTCTTAATACTGAGCAGGACACACTGCTAATTATGAAAGCAAATAGAGTACAAGGTAAAAAGACAAAAAAAAACCCAAAAAACCCAAACCAAAACGACAAACTGAAAATCTGTGTCTGTTATAATCACAATGAAACAAATGCCTCAATGTGGTTGTTTCAAGAACAAATCAGATTGTATAATCCAGATTAAAGCATTAATCACATCACTGTTTTGTATCATTAATATTTCATGCAGACCTGTGTGCATTTCTCTTCCATGAAGAACCCTCACATTTCTGTAAGATGCACCACTGTTAAATGCAACAGTATGTTGACAGGTCTTTCTAAAGGAAAGATGACAGGAAATTCTATAATACATTTTCTAAAGAAATAATAGTTTACTAGAAATGTCCATGGCAAAATGTGCTTTGAATAAGTTTGTGCACATCCCTCATGCAGTGCATGGCTTTCAATAAGAGGTTTTCATCTTTATATCTCTTTTTTTCCAGATTGTTTCATCTTCTTTGATTTGATGTTTAAAAATCACCTCATGTCTTTGGCAATATCTCTTTATACTGTTCACTTCATGGAGATTAAACTCCACAGCCTTGAAAGAGGACACGAGAAGTAGACATCTTTGATTTCCCTATGACTGTATTTCACTCCACTCTCCCCACTACAACAGTAGTCTACAGCAGTAGACCCCAGTCGCTGAAATACAAAATCAGAAGATTTAAAGCTGGAAACACCTTTCATTAGGTCCTCTCATCTATAGTTTTTTATTTCAGAATTGTTGTCTTCCAAGTTAGTTATGAAAAGCTCATGCCATACAAAAACAAGAACAAAAGCAATGAACTTTGAGTTTTAGTTCCTAATGTTGGAAGATATTTTTCTTCATTGAAGAGCATCTTTCTGCCTTCTATTTTCACTTTTAGTATTTTCTCACCTTTCCTGCACAAAACCAAATAATCAGGCAAACAAGGAAATCACAAACTTTACCGTTATTCTTTATTTCACTTTGTATTACTGTCTTGGATTTCAGATTGCATGGCTTTCTCTACTGTATTATGCTGTATTCTACATTTTCTTAGGGACACTCATAGAGACCAAGTGTTATTATCAGTGATTTTTGCTGAAAATCAAATATTAGAAACAAATGAATGTGAGTCTGTACATGAGTTTTTGTTAGGTGTGAATGAGAGAAGTACACTGGAAGGTCCCTTGTGGGTTTAAGATTCAATCAATCAAGCAATAGTAAAAATAACAACCACAAAGTGTAGTGTACAAATAACTCATTTTGGAAATAAGGGTTGGAATGATATTAACAGGAGCATTCCTGAGGTACATTAATGTAAACATTTAAATGTATAATTTTGATCAATTTGTAATTATCAAACTAAGCCCGTAAATATCATGTAAGCATGGAAAATGTCTAAATTAATTAGATGTTCTATTTACTATGGCTATTGCTGTCAACATTGCATGACTGCTACAACAACTTAAGACTGATGGAAGTCTTAAATTTTTGATGGAATTCTAAACTTTTTGCTAATCTTTTTACATTAACTTGTATCTACAATACAAGTAGAAGGATGCTTTTGACTTGATTATTCTATGAACAGTAATCAGAAAGTGTTTAAATTCCTGCTGCCTACATCCACCAGTGACTCCACGTTACCCATGGTTATTTACTCCACACAACTTGTTTTGGTTTTTTTCCTCCCAAATGCATACAGTGCCTTTTTCTAGAAGTGACATCAAGTAGCAACATGTCCTCAGGCATCATTACTAATTGATACTCTTTCTATTGTACTTTTTCTATTGATAATTATTGTAAAGGAATTCCAATGCTTCTAGAGATAATTAGATCTCAAGTGATGGTGAACACAGTCTCCAGATAAAAACATGAAGGCTTGACACATGGTCTCTGAAATTGAAAGTGTCATTAAAACAATTCTCTATCATTTTGCCCAGAAGGAATTCACCAAATCAACTACAAGTAATCACTCACTTCATGTGCAGCTGACTGACACTTTTAATGAAAAATGTCTGTGTTGTAGGTTTATTGACAAAAGTATACAACATATTGTTCCTGGAAGAGCCAGAACATTTTAATAAAGTAATATGAATGACAGAAAAGATCTGGAGGACAATTAATGAGAATTAGTTAGTTTTACTAATAGACCTTGAAAATCCTGGGGTACTAGCCAATTCTCTACATTATGTACATGTTGTATTTCATATGTAATGCAGAAATCCTGGTACAAGAGGAAAAACAAGGAAAAACAACCTACTGAGATTTACTTGCCCTTGTGGAAACTTGATTGATTTTGCAGATGATCCAACCTGATAGACAGCAAAGCAAACATACCTTCAACTTGTCTTGGCTTTTACTGGAAAACCAAAACCAAACATATATTGTTGATCAATTTGTCAAAGTCTGAAAATGTTAGGGCAAGTATATGTTATAGACTATGATATAAAAGACCTTGAAATATATTTGAAGAATCATTGCTTCCTGAAGGCTGAAAACCCTTCAGAACTCACTAGTTTCAAAGTCTGAGCTATTCGTTCCTGAAGTAAGAGAAGAATGGCCATAACAAAACAAGAATCCTGATGCCTGAGTGAATTTTTTTTTAACATTTATAACCAATTCTTACATTCCTGAACTGAACAAAAAAATATATAGAGCATATGTATAGTTTGCTGAAGGTATCAGGAGTCAATAAAACAGAAAGGCTGTGGAGTGCCTTTCTCATTGGAAGCGGGATAGCTGTCGCAACCACACTGCTGCCACCGCTCTTCATTCTTCTTCTACTGGTAGGTTTCCCTTGCCCCCGCTAAGCCTGCCTTCCTCGGACACATCCCTGAGCCGACCTCCTTCCAGGAGGGAACCGAGGCGGGACCGAAGGTCTTCCCTATCTCCCACCGCCCCCTAGCGGGATCTTCCTGAAACACGGACCTCGTGCCTGGCCCTGGGGCCCCTTCCACACCTCTGCCTTCTAACCAAGGTTTTCTTGTTAAACCTTAATCTCGAAAAAAATTAAAACTATTTTCTGTAATCTATGAATTATTAGAATAATAATATAGCTACCAATAAAACTTTTTAAGGTGAAAAAATATTTTTGATAATTTTACTGCGATTTCGTGTATTATTTTTCTAAGTACAGGGCTTGTTTTTTATTTAGATGTACTGCAAATCTGAATAAGGACACTATGGAAATTCATATGTGATGTCCTTCGGTGTCTTCCAGATTAGTTTGCTGTGTTTTTAGATTATATTTCTTTCTAGCCACCAAAACTTCAAACCCTGGATAAGATTGGGATGTCAAAACAGTCCATTGGGCTTTTTGCCCAGCAGCAGTTATTCTTCTTGACACAATGTGAAAATTGTGTCTAATACCTATCTGCAACCTTCGTCTGCAGAGCTGCTTAGAAATGTGAGCTCGTCGTAAAACTGGTAATTAACAGGGGCAGAAAGAAAGATTATATTTCAGCATAACATTTAGAATTAAGGCAAAGATTTTGTCATAAAGACACACAGTTTCAGGTGCTGAATTATGTTTTAGGTCTTTCTGTACTGCTGTAGTACCCTGGAAGCTCCAAGCCAGCAACTTCTGTGTCTGAAGACACCCCGTTTTCTGAGAAATCATTAATTGCTTCCTGCTGTGACTGCTGAGGGGCATACTGGTCTTGAGAGCATGAAGCTGCTTGGTGCCTCAGTCTGTGGAGTCTGCACCTTTCTAAGCTAGAACAGGAATTTGAACAGGTTGTTTTTGTGGTGATCGTTAGTGTGGCCACACTGATTAGTCCTGCAGTGTAAGGATCCCTTCTGTGGATTTGATCCACAAAGCTCATTGCTATGCTGCTTTCTTGAATATCTTTAATGTCTTCAAGAAAAAAAGACAGGCAGTGATGCTATAATTTTTGTTCATTCTTTCCTTGCTTTTGTTTTCACCCCTAAGTTGAAAACACCAGCAACCAATCATAGTTTTATGGGAATTAACCTTCCTTTATTTGTAGAATAAAGGAAGCAATAGGCATTTCCCTACCAGTCCTGCACTGGAATTTTGCAAGGAAGCCAAAAGGTGTTTCATGCATTTTTAAGTTCATATTATTTCCTTAATGTGTTTCCCTAGATTTCATGAAAATTCAGAACAATTACATGCAATATATACTCAATTCCCAGTTGCCTGTCTTGTAATAAATCTAGATGTATCCACCAACAGAGCAAACCACTTATTTTAAAACTCATGGTGAGTTGTTATAGCACAGACCAGTGGTAGAAGTGAGCTGTTCTATGATGGTACATAACACCAGGGCTCCCATCACATGCACTAACATTTCTCAGAAGTAGTCTGTGAGTCAAGCAGATTGCATATCAAGGACTTTTACAATTTCACACTGAGACTTCTACATTTCCATTTCAAAGGCTGGTAGAGACCCTATTTGTTCTTGATGTAGAATTCCTTCTTGAAATCAAATGGTATTGAGAGCAGGGAACAAAAGTTGAATAAGTAATGAAGAGCTACATTGCCATGGAAAAGCAAAAAAACTTGTGCAGGTACATCAGTATCACTTGACTCTACATGAACTCATAAAAGGATCTGGGTTTTATGCAGAGATTCGTGAAGTAATCCAAAGAGATTTTACATCTATTTTAGCCTTTTACTTGCAGTTTACTTACACATATAGTGTGTGTTTCCCTCTCCTGTACCTGAGATTAGCCCTCATTTTCTGGTTCACTTGGCTGATCAGCATGATCTTCCTTTATCAGTAAACATATTCAATAGTTTCTTCTACAGTTATCAGCTTAACTCTCTACCCATGACTGCTTTCCAGGTTTCATAAAAAGAATTTACTTGGAGGAATATAAATAGTGAACAAAGAAGTTAATCCAAAATGTAGTAGTCACTCACAGTTTCCATTAACTAGTGTTCAGTGTGTGACAAAAGGAGTTCTCAGGCTCACATAGATTGTATCCACTTGTGCTGTGACCATCTGAAATTCTTTAATAAAAAAAAAATTAAAGAATGTTAATACAATGTTATATCTACTTTCTTTAACACTGTGATATGAACACTTATCCTGCCTTTAAGGCTATTTTTGAAAAATATGTTGAGGAAAGCAAAAGCTTTTTTTCTCAGATACTTCTGAGGTTAATGAACTTTTCAATTCTTTTTCATATAATCACAAAATGGTTTGGGTTGGAAGGGGCCATAAAGATCATCTAGTTCCAACCCCATAAAGTCATTTAGATTAGAAGAGACCTTTAAGATCATTGAGTCCAAACAGAAAACCAACACTGACAAGTCCACCACAAAACCATGTCTGTAAGTGCCCCATTTTTGAAAAATAATGGGAATAAAAGGTGTGTCTGTTTTCCTTCTGTTGTCCTCTGTCTTGCTAATTAAAGCAGTGTCTTGGAAAGCTAAAGATACTGTTTTGATCTTTACAGTCTCATAAGGGCTTGCAAGCAAGTTTACCACTTTGCGGTCAAGTGCTCTGATCACTAACTAATTAGCAAAAATCTCATCGTCAGCAGAAGCAGAATCACAAGCAGTCTCATCCAGGAAGAACAGGGTGGTATGAAGAGCCCCACGTGGTAGCCAATCCCAGGCTGCTTCAGAAAATGTGGGGTCAAATGGGATGTCTGCAGGGAAGGAGATGGGGGCACCTCTGATATTTTGGTATTTCTGGCCAGAGCAAGGATAGGAGACCTCTCTGGGTAGCACAGTGTAGGATGGCTGCGGGCATGTTGAGCAACACAGATACTGCCTGAGCCCTGCAGGACTTCCCACTTTTCCAGAGCTTGGTAATCACTGAAGAAAGGCTGCTGGGCCAGAAATTTGGACTTGTGTGCCTTAGTTCTCCATATCCGTACTAGGATGTAAATTCTGTATTTCTTCTCATCGTCAATGCTTACACTAAATCTCCCTTAAAATGCAATTATATAAGGACATTTTTTTTTTTCAATAGGAGATAACATCTTATTGGCTTTGCCTATCAATTTTCACTTAGTTTTTGGACAGAATAATTTGCAAGGTATCGCCTTGATTGTCTGTGAGAATACTGATTTAATTCTTACATTCCATCTTTTAAAAATTTCCTGTAAATACGGAGTAGTCTGAGATTATTAGTGCCCATGTGGGGTTTTATTGTGATCAAGTTTACAAGAACTCTGCTTATGGATTACAAGCCAGTGTTAATTTTGAGGGCAGGTAATTGAAAGTTGTTTATTTTGAATGCAGCCTCAGAAAGTTTTGAAGCTGCTGAGTTTTACTATTCAAATTTGACCTGTAAAAGATAACACTTTAGTTTAATGCTCCGTACATTACAACCAATTTTTCTCACGTTATTGAACTGCTTTTATTCTGTATGATTTGGATATTGTATACTTTGTATTAAAGTTTAATAGCTGAAAACTATTGTTATCAGTTATGTAACATTTTCCCTGATGCACGTAAGTTCATGTTTGCTGAAAATGAGCAGTTCTCAGCCTACACTGTGGAG
Source organism: Pyrocephalus nanus (assembly GCA_038380795.1). Classification (NCBI taxonomy): domain Eukaryota; kingdom Metazoa; phylum Chordata; class Aves; order Passeriformes; family Tyrannidae; genus Pyrocephalus; species Pyrocephalus nanus. The sequence continues at coordinate 51,198,553 of CM076260.1, forward strand.
CTAGAGACTTTTATGTTCCTAATGCCTCATTTGTACATGTCTTTCTACACTGTGTAATTTGACTATTTTTTTTTTCCAGTTAATATAAAAATTTCTGAGAAATTTGATAAATGAATGTACACACATTTAAATTCAAAGCAGATTGCTGAACTTGATGTTCTTTACTACTTAGGAAAATGACTCATGGATTATATTGGGAGATCCCTTTCTGGGAAAATCTTATAACAGAAACTGCTAATTCCAGTAGATTAATTTTCCGGTTGTGTTCCCAAAGCTGTTCTTATGGGAACCCCTTAATTAGTAGTATATTTTAAATCAATTTGTATTTTTACCAGCAGTCAACCCTGTTAATAATATTTACTTGCTTTTATGTAGAATTTCTTGATGTCCAGGTCTTTGCAGACCTTTTCATGTCTACAACACTGTTAATCCTGCAGATGGCCAAACGAAAGAAGTCATTATGGTCCTCATATAATTCTGGCCAACACATATGCAGCTGTACAGCAAATGGCACCAGAATGGTGTAAGGAAAGTGAGTGGCAAACCTTGAAATGTTCATGTCCTCAAACACTGTTGTGGTGACTATCAAGAAACCTATTGTGTGTACCTCTGCCTTTCAGCCAGGAGCATCTCTTGCACTCTGACTCTGTTTTTCAGAAATCTTTTGAAGTGGTATATTCCAGGCCCACTCTCTTAGTTGACATTAAATATCTCTTGTCTGAAGGAACTGAGAAGGAAAGCTGAACTTCTCTGTTTATTTGGCAGTCATGTGGGGAGAAGACTTTAAAATGACCATCATGGGCTGTCTGCAGGTGAGTGAACAGTCACTCAGTAAAATGTGAATGAATGCACACGTCAATCTAAAAACAATCGTATCTACAGGAAAAGGCTGCCCAAAAGCATTCTCTGATCTTATGATGAGTTAAAAAAAAAACCAACAAAAACAAAACAAAACAAACAAACAAACAAAAATTGAATGTATAATGGGATTAAAAATTTTATTCAAATAAATAGAATAATAAAAGAGAGCCTATAAATAAATGATTCTGGTTCTCTTTCTATGTAGGAAGTAATAGGAAAAAGGGACTCAATTCTAAATATCAGTTTGTAGACTGACATAAACCAAATGTTCCTTTTGATTTTCCTTTTAATTTGTAGATAAAAAGTCCTTTTAGTTAGACTTCATTGCTAATTTAAGTATTGAAGCAGCACAGTTTAATTTACTGTAACCAATAATATTGCCTAGCTAAACATAAAAATATTGTTCTGTGAGTAAAACACAGTGCCTCACATTAACAAATTTATTCAAATGCTGAGTGAATCCAGAATTGTTGAGAGAAAATTAAAAATCAAAATTAAATAAAACCTGAGGATATTCTGAGAACAGGATTGAAAAGGCATGATTTCTTGAGGGGAATGGAGCTCACCCATTTCCCCTTTCCACTTCTGAAAGTAGTCAAACTTTCTGTCCCTCAGTTCAGCCACATGTGGAAAACTCATCAATCTCTATAAGATTTTCAAGACTTCCACAGAAAGGCAGTTGCTGTTTGCAAAGCCTGGATAAAAAGTATTAAAATATTGTCAAAACAGCTCACTTATTCTAAACGTCCAAAGCACAACCACTATTGCACAGCTGATTTTTTTTGTTTGGTAATGAAGAATTTTTTTCATCAATAAAGGTACAAAAGTATCTTCAACTGGATATTAATTTTGGGGAGTGACCTACTCTGGTTTTCTTTCATTTTTGCAGGCTGCTATTTTGGAATTTGGCTCTACAGCCTTTATTTATATTGCTAGGTAGTACTTAACATGTGCAGATTTATTTTCTTCAGTGAGATTACCCATCAGAGTAAATAGCAGACTGTGTCAATACATATTCTGAAATTTTGTTTTATTTAATTGTTAATGCATTCAGTCATTGCCATACCCCTTGAAGAAATTTAAAGACTGTTTTGTGAAAGGCAATGTTGCTTTCACTACATGTTACTCTTCAGTTTGAAAACATGAAGTGGCCATATTTGTTTTAAAAATCTCTCATAATTTAGAACCAAATGACTAGAAAACCTCACCAGCACCAATACAGAGAAACAAAACTTCACAAAATTACTATAAGATCATCTCAGTGCAGGATTTTTGAATGTGAAATGAAAAATAAAATAAAGAAAAAGATTAACTGGCATTCATTATCCAATATAATTCATGTTTATTTTCACTGTGTACAGAAGGTGGAGCCAAATTCATAAGGATCTGTGAACTTATACTTCATTCTTTGTTTGAATGCTTTTCTAATGTCTTTCTAGAGAGGCAACTAGTTCAGAGTACATATTGATTGGAATCAGTTACAATGTTGGGATAAATCCTTTTAAAACAAACTTTTCTGGTGTTTAACTGGTCTGTAATGAAGTTTAGAAGTTTCTCGGCAGAGAAGAAGAGCATCTGAGTTTTCACATATTACCCTTCTCCCCTTCTGTCCATCAATGAGCCAGGAGTGAATTCATATTTCTAAATGAAGCTTGACAGCAAAATGAATATCACCATGAAGAAGTTGTGGTGAGACCTTAGTGGTATGAAGTGGCAAGCACTGACCAGCACAAAGAACAGAAAGCAAACAATCAACCCAAACTTTGAACACTGTGTTTTCCTTCTCTGTGATCCTCAAAAATTTTAAAAAGAAAGACCCACTTAGCTGTTTGCACTGCTGGCTGATATTCCAAAATGTAACTAGAGAACATTTCAGAATAATTTTGGGCTTAAAGGATGGAGTCCAGCATTAAGAAATTCTGCTTCTAATTCTGGTTGTGTCATGAGCTGTCTATGACTCAGAAGAGCTGCTAGTATACTCCATGACAAACTTCCCAACTTTGTAAAAGAGGTTGCTATAACGTAACTTCTTCTATGATAATATTTAAAAAACACTCTGAGATTGTAGACAGATGACTGTGCAACATATTTCCAGAGAACAGTGACCATTCACTAGGCTGGGCTCTGATGTGATGACATCACAGAGAACTTCCCGCTTTCATCTGAGGGGCTTCAGTTTTGATGTTTTTTCCAGTAGAGTTTCTTTTTAAAAAGCACTTTTTTTTTTCTTTTGCAGGCAGTAAGAGCAGAATCTTATGCTGACGAAGCCTACTTTTCCCCTGGGTGATATCTAGCTTTGAATGAAATGACTGTGAGAGACCACTTTCAAAAAGGAATGGCAAGTGAGCTCACTACGAGACAGCCTTGGGATTATTCTCCTTTTTATTATTATTATCCTTTCAATTATCAGAAAATATTCTTATACACTGTGTGCTGTGCCACCCAAATGGGACCAGATACCACCTTGAGGGATGACAATTGCCTTGAATTGTCTGTTTTGAACAAGGAATGACCCTTTGAAACTCGAGGCAGGGAGTGGTCAAGGCTGTGTTTTGCACACCCGATGGTGCTAGGTGCAGCGTGCAGCGTCTTACAGTGGGCTCCAGTCCAGTCACCCCAGCTGAGAGAATCTGTAAGCACTGTGGCCAACAACTTCAAAGCTGTGCTGTATTTCTGTGTGATGTTAATTCCTTAAACAAGCAAAAAACACTGGGTGCTTGCTTAGGAAAAAAAAAAAAAAAAAAAAAGCATTAGTCTGCACATTTATGTGCTTAAGTAATCAAGAAATACCACACATTATTGTTCCTTGGACATTCTGAAAACCTTTACCTCCACAGGCCATGAACCAGGGCCGTGCATTATTCACAAGTCTGTCTTTAAAGACAAGTGTGTGAGAAGGGAACCTGCTGAAGATTATGTGCCATTCAGGGATGTGGGTGACTGCACAGCTGCCTTGAAAGCACCTAAGAAAATATGCATTGCCTGTGTATATTAATCTCCATTTACTGTATATTCAACTCATTTTACTTGGTGCATGGATTCCTCTCCCAAATTTCACAGGATGGAGAAAACTGGTGTGAATGGGAGTACTGGGATGTGAATTTTGCAAACAAATTGAAAACAAGTGAAGACATGCTATTCATTTTTAAGAGCTCCATAAATTACAGACATGCTTGATTGGAAGTACACCGTGAACCCCACTGGTATCAACAGAAGATTTGGTAATGGTCAAAGGACTGGAGAGACTTCCAAATGAAATATCCACTTGGGTTTTCCTAGCAAATTAGGTTCTCAAATATTTTTGAGGGAGCATTTGGAAGCAATATGAGGAAAAAAGTTTCTTTATAGAATGCTGCACTTGTGTTCAGGTGATATATAGAATATATATACATATATATATATATATAAATACATGGATATACAGTGGACTGAGTTCTTTATTAACCATGAATCTGTGTCAAAAGCTGGAAATACTAAGTAATCCAATTTATGGTTCCACTTGGTAAGTCTGTGTACAAAAGCAGCAGCAGTACTGTGGGCTCTGAACTATTTCACTGATTCAGCTGAGGATTTACAGAGAATGGACAGAAACCCTGTGGAAGTCACCCTGAGGTTCAGTCCCAGAGGTGCACTTGACGGAACCTAGGCTCCAGCACTGCACTGAGTCACAGTGAAAGGCAAACAGGTTCTGGAGTCCTCACATGGCCATGCTGAAAGATTGTTTCATAAGACTGTGCTGTTTGCTCCACAAGTCAAAATGTCAGTGGATGGCAATAGAAGTCCCAGGGACCTCAAGGCCCCAAAATGTTCATTTCTATCAGGTGAAAGGAATCTGTCTTCCACAATACAAGGCTTCAAACCTGTGATCTTCTTACCCATGTCTTAGTCTGTAATGAAGAACAGATTTACCAATATCTCAGACTTGATAACCCCATGCTTGCTTTTTGAACACAGCTTTACCTGAAGGGGGGTTGCACATGAGGATATTTGTTCAATCTGAAAAGCTTATTTCCATCATGAGGCAAATGAGTGTGAGACTTTCTGCTAACCTTGTGAAATGGTAGATCATTGCATCACCTGAAGCTGAATATGTTCCAGTAATAAGCTGTGGAACATGACCATGGAGATGTAGTTCCAAACTCTAGGAGACATTTCCAAGTAATTCTTATCAGGACTAATGATAATCTTTCCAAATTCTACAACATATTGCAGGTGGAGACTTGTAAAACTTTCCCTTTGCATGTGAATAATGCCATAGCAAAGCCAAGTGTTAAGCTTAATATGGCTGCAAAATTATTCTTTGTTACTAACATATACATTTTAGTTTTCCAAAGTGGATTTTAAGATTCTATGCCCTTCTTTCAAAATTTTTCAAATTTTTCAAAAATTACAAAGCATGTACAGGAAGAGAATGGAAAGATTGGGCAAGCTGGACCCTGTGATCCTGCCGGCTTTGACAGGGAATGATAACTTTGTATTCTTGCATGCTATGATTCAAGGCTTTTTCCCTGGCATAATTCTGCTTTCTTAAGGGGCAGCTTTTGCAGCAGCACCATATATATACAACATCCCAAATCTCTTCCATGTCTCCAGCATCAACACACACACGGCTATGTTGGCAGAGTTTTGTACTTTGCTCCAAAATGACCTGTGTTTTACAGGGCTGTAGCAGGAGCACTGTGCGTACTCTGCTCCCTGTCTGTACCATAGTCATGAAGGCTATGAAACACTCTGGTTTGTGAATTAATTTTTCCATTCTCAAGAAGAAGGGCTCACAGCCTTTTAGGCACACAGTTTCATTTCTCCCTTAATGTGAAGAGAGAAGGCAACCTGAAAACAACCTTCAGAATAAATGAGATTCCTTTCTGTCATATGGCTTGCAAAACTGTAAAAGCAGAAAAAAAAAAAGGCAGGAAAAAAAACCAAACACAAACAAACAAAACCAAAAACAAACAAATAAAAACCAACCTACAGAACAAAACAAAATTGTAAAAATAACTGCCAGTGTCAAAGGAAAAAGGGCAAACTGAGGAAACCAGCTGTCTCCGTCTGCAGCTTCAGGAAGGGGAATAGGTGTGCAGTAGTAGTGTACTAACTCTTTTTCTCAAACAGGAGGCAGTGTAGTCTGCTACAAACTGCTTCAGAGCAAGAACCAGGACGGTGTGCTTGCTTCCCGGCTTCAAAGCTCCCTGATAAGTAGCCTCCTACAAAGACCTTGTCTTACTTTGAGAGAGTTCTGGGTGAAAAGCAGTAGGGAAGAGCTGTGCAAAATAAGCAGTAATATTTAGGTTGTCTTGTACAATGTAACATTCATTATTTCAAGAAGAAACTGTAAATTGGACTTTTATCTAGGAAAGCTCTCAGTGACCATTTCTGAACCTCTTCCCTCTTTAGTAGCCTTCAAAGAGCAAAAAATGCTCTTCCATGCTACTGAGCCCAGAAATAGCTCTTGAGAATAACGAGTTGAAACCCAAATGAGTTCAGTACAACCTGAACTGTGAAACTTCATGGAGAACTTCATCGGACCACGAAACCTTTCTAGAGAAGCTCTTAAGTAGTCCCACAGAGCAGCTAATACCACATGAACAAATACAAGACCAATTCCTAATGAAGTTCGAATTCCATGTGTGAGGAGCTTAACACAGACAAAGAAATAAATTAATCTCTCTTCTACAGAGAAGGCATTTTTTCAAGGGGCATTTAACCAGAGTCTGGTCAGGAGCAAAGCCAAGCTAGTTTTATTCAATTGCATAGATCAGTTTCGGAGCATGATTTTACGCTGTAAAATCTGTTCAAAAATTATCAGTAACATTTCTTCTCACTTTTGAAGACTGATTCTCTTTTTTGTGCTTTTGTGCTTTATTTTCTGAAATTTCCTGGAAAGAGTTTTGTGGAATGTGAGGTCATTTTTTCATTTCTCCCATGGGACAGACACACACACATGCACACACAAATAATAGCAAAAAAATATGTGATGTGTATCTCCTGTGGAAACAAACACGCTGCTCCCGGTGTGTACTTTCATGTGTGCACGTAAAGGAAATTGACCTCAGTAGACAAAGCTGTGTTCATAACAAAAAGCAGAGAGGGCTTGAGAGGGCTTCCTCTCCTGAGTGGTGGCGAGGAGGGAACAGAGAGAGCAGCCCCAGCATCCAGTAGGTTCGCGCTGGTTACCCATTAATCCCTTTCAATGCATGTTTCCCTTTCCCTGAAGTAAAACTCCTGGTGCACGCCAGGGAGCCAAGTTGTTTCATCTGTCTCAGGCGAGCCCAGATCTGGACACAGTGCCACCCAGGTGCTCCAGCGACCGGGGAGAAGGGTGTGGGGCGGCTGCTGACTGCCCTTGTATTTGTTTTGTTACATCAGCAAGAGTGAACTTCCATGCTCTGTCTTTCCACGGGCTGGATTTTGCTGTGCCTTCAGTCCTCTCCCTCCTCCTCCCCCAGCTCCCTGCTCTCCGCCCGCAGCGCGCCCCTCCTCCCGCGCTGCCTCCCCTCCCTCTCCCCTCCTCTCGCACAGTCAGAGGCTTGAAAACTTGTTAAAAGCTCTCCCAGTGTTCCAAGTTAGAAAAAACTTTTACGAGGTATCAGCACTTTTCTTTCATTAGTGGGGAAGGAAGGATGAAAAATACAAAACGGGAGTAGACTTTTAAAGTTTAAATAGATAGCTCTGAGTGCCTGAACGTGCTCTTCCATTTTACTTTAACCATCCAAAGAAGTACTCTGATCCAGTTTTACTGCTGATCAGCAAGGGTAAGTTGAAAGTTTTCCTTTTTCATCTTTTTGTGTATCACTTTTTTTTTTCCTGAAAACACTTCTTTTCTTCTTCTTCCACCCCCCTCCTCCGCCTCCCCCCCAAGAATTCTCTGTTATTGCGCTCATGGTTGAACTTGTTTTAAAAAAACACATCTCTTAGCAGCGTAGATTCTCTTAAAGTGCTAAGCGAAGTTCCATCTTGGAGGAATCCTCTACTTACTTTCGTCATATTTCTATACATTTCTAGAAATGCTATACTTTTACAACTTATAACCTTTTTCAAGCGAAGGAGGAACTGCGGCGAAGTTGTGAGTGCCGGGCTGAGTTGCAGACTTGTTGCTAGTGCTTGGGCGCGATCGCTCCCCTGCGCTGCTCTCGGGGTAATTCAGCTCCTTTAACGAAAAAAAACAGAGGTGCGCTTCAGTCTCCACTGTTGTACCGAAATTGCACCAGAAGTTAGTAACAGAGAGACCTTGCCCTGAGTGTGTCCAATTCCTTCCCCACACATTTTGCTTTCATATGGAAATCCTGATTGATGCCTGATAGCTTGAGCAGGGCAAGGTTCTTAATTAGGTGCTTTGTTAAATGCTTCAGCTACTGAAGTGGTGACTTTCACGTGGTCTTCCTGATAAATTTTTTCCCCTTTTCTTTTAAAATAGATGTGATAAAATCCAGACATGCGTTACGGATTTTTAACCTGGTTTGTATATAGTTACTCTGTTTTAGCAACCTCTGTGAGGGATTTTAGAGAAGGAATGTGGAATATCATGATATGCCTTACCACGTTGGCAATGTCTGTGAAAGTCTAAGGTAGATATAAATGAAAGTTGTCTAGGAAGGACTGTACAAGAATACAGACAATGTGTCATAATCGCTATATGATACATTCCTTGTATATTACCTTAAAGACTTTAATGACCGAAAAGCAGAGGATTAAATGCTTGAGCAGCATCTTTTGGAGAAATAAAGGGCTTTTTATGTTGCTAGACTTGGAGTGATTCCTTATAGCAGTTGTTGCCTACTGTTAAAAAGTACAAGAGGAAGCAGAAAAAGCCTTCAGCTGAAAGACAGATGAAGCATAGAGTCTGTCTTATCAAGTAACACATGAACAAGAATATTGTGTGCTTATATGTGTCCTCATATTTTGCCTTGAGATATCCAGTGAGCCTCACGAAGCAGCATAGTTTGTCCACGACATTCCTTTTCGGTTTTGTATGTGACATTTGTGATGAAAACTCCTGGTAATAGAGGCAAAAATGGGCTATGGACACCTTTTGCCTGACATCCTGTGTGTGCATGTGTGTGTGTGAGTGTTTGCGCGCATAGGGAGCGAGTTAGAGGACTTGCGTGAAGCTCTCATCCTGCCATTTTTAACATCTGGACAGCACACTATGCTGCAGAATTTAAGCCTTTAGTCTCTGGGATGTTTACTGAAGTGTTTCCTTCAGAAACTTCAAAGCCAAGCACTGGCGCTGACCCACAATACCTAACAAGCATACAAATGGGAGAAAGGCAAGCAGCAGGCTCGCTTCAGGAGAGGGAAGAGAGGGATGGACACAAGGGATTTGATTTGCAACATAAAGCTGAATGCTTATACACACAGGAACGCAGACGGATTCAACAATGTAAAGTTATCTCAAGCTATCTCTCGTATTGTGCAAGCCCAAAAGATTAATTTTATTTGTCTCTGCAATGAACCAAGGCCAAGGATTCCTGTGGGCACAGGGAAGGTTAGAGGACATTGAGCAATGCTTCTGTTTCATTAGATATGTTGCTCTCTCTCCCCCAGCCACTAGTATCTCCTCCCCATGTTACCCACTGAATTTTTCGTGCATGGAGGCACCTGGGCTGTTGTTTATGCCATGCATATTTTAGACATCCAGATTTCAAAATCCTCAAGCAGGAGCATCAGAGGGCCCAAGGCCCCCCCAGGGAATTCAGCTTTCTTTCCCTTAATTCCGAAGTGAGTCAGGAGAGGGATGAATCTGGGCATTAACACAGAGGGCAAACCTGAATTGTATAACTAGAGAATGTCTAAGAAAGTGCTTAAAGTTGCTTTTGTAAATATAATTTAAAATTAAACTAGGTGGTACAACATGAGAGAGGCAGAAGCTGTGGGGTAGATCCACTAGTGACTGACCACCAGCAACACTGGCAAACAAAGAAAAAATCACAGTTGTGACACTACATTGTAGTTACTGCAGCCATTTAATGTGTAATCTTTGTCCGGTGGATGAAATGAACTGAAGCTGATCTGCAGTACCATGTAAGAACAACACTTTCCCAGAGGAATGTTTGGAAGACATTCTCTTATTTTTGCATGATTACAGAAAACTATCTTTCCCTCTTCCAACTTGTCCAAACCCCATGAGTTGTACATCTCAGCTGCTTTCTTTGTAATGCATGTTACTTTTGGGAAATGCTCAAGCTGATCGATGTTCAGGGTCCAGAACCTTCCCTCTTGTCCATGTGTGTGTGTAAGCACAAATAAAAAGGCAGAAGGGGTTGGAAAACCAAAATTTTGGCCTGTTTCCCAATTGCTTCAGCTGCATCATCCCATTTTAGAACCCACTCTAACCCTTACTGCTCTTCCATCCGCTAGCATGTGACCTTCTAACACTGTAGTCAGACCTGGGCACATTACCACAGCACTGAGTTTGCATTAGTCTTTTTGGAAAATATGAACCAGATGACATGATGAATGCCGTCCATAAAAAATAGTTCTAGAATTTCTTAATTGAGGCCTACAAATCAAATGTCTTATGTATTTGGTCATCCAAAACCCATGCGATGAATGCTGTCAGATCTCCTGCTGCTCTATGGGGTTTTTTCCTATCTTTACCCACACACAGTAGGACCTGGAAGAAATCCATCTTTTAAAGACTGCTGTATGTTAATGCTAGGCCAGCATTAGTCTGCCTCAGAAGAAGGTTATGATCCTGTAAAGTATTAATCACCGGGAGCTCATGAAATGCACGTACTCATCATCAGCCATATCCTTAAATTCCTGAAGTAGTGAAATCATATCAGTTGAACAGGCTGTGTCATTCAGTGGACTCACTTAAGGCGTTTGGAAGTGTTAAAAGAAGTTTTAGTCCAGAATGTTGAAGAACTATTTTTAAAGGATCGGCCAACCATTAGAAACTATTTACAAGGCTAGAATACTTAAAATACCCGTTTGATACAAACCCTCTTTCTATACCTGATAAACAGATTTGTAATCAGTAAATAAAACTGGTCTTTCAGTGCCCTGAAAGTAAACAAGTTAGATCCGATGAATGAATTTTCTCTACAACAAAGCAAAGGACTGTGTTTCATAAGGCAGTAGAATCCACTTAAGAAAAGGAATAATATATTTGTGCCACCACAAGGTTATCTGATTAAGAGTACAATGTTTTGAATTGATGTGGGGTTTTTTATCACTGGCAAAGGCTAGCATGTAACTGATCTCTCTTTAAAAAAGTTGCTTTTCAAAACTATGTATGAGTAATTCAAGCATGGAATGTTTCCTCCTGGAGTTTATATTGCCAGAGGACACAGATGAAACTTAGCAATTTTGTATGCTGAAGCAAATTAAAAAATAGGTAGTTAATTCTCCAACTATTGCAGGTGTGGGATTAAGTAGGTCAAAACTGAAGTAAATCACATTGCATTAATGAACCAGAAAGGAGTGTAATTAGAAAACAAACAACACATAACTGCCTAGAAATAACATATCCTCTGTTTTCTTAATCAGGCTTTCAATCTGAAATAACATTTAGACAGTAAAAACATTGAGTCTGAGGAAAGTCTGTTAACCCGGTAGTTTAAAATCATTGGAAAGCTGACTAATTAAATCAAGAAGCTGTTACTTGAAATAGGCTCCTTCTGTCCACTTCACTTCTAGGACATAGAGCAAATAGCTTGCCTTTGAAACAGACTTCACGTGTTGTATAGTTACAGGGTGTTCTCTATTTTAACAATCCCAGCCTGAGGAGAACGTGGTCACATTTCACTTCAGCCTTTCCAGAGACCTCTGCACTCCTCTGCCTCACTGCTGTCTGCTGCCCGATCCCAAAAAGACAAACTCACTTTTCCGGGGAAAGATGAAAGCTGAGGATGGCTGAGGGGATGTGTCAGAGATAAATATGCTGTGCATACTCCTCCCAGCAGAGGCTTCCAGATTTAAAAGTCTGAAGCAGGCCTGATCCTTTGATGGGGCTTCATTCATGAGAAGACCTAATTATATGAGGAAGGGTCAGCAGGCTGCTGGTTGGTAAACTTCAGAGCCAGCTGACCAAGCAAATGGAGGAAACGGCCCTGGGATGTTTTTCAGGGGTTCAAAGATAATTGGCTTCTCAGAGTTATTTTAGACACTTGTCTCCCATTACTCTCAGACTCTTTCTGATGGCAGGAATGGTGCATTTTTATTTGGCATTTATTGTTATGTTTGAGTTTGCCAGACTTACAGTCTTGTGTTTCCAGTGACTCACTGCTTCTTGAAAGCAAGTCTCCTTGGTGCTAAAATTTCCTATTTTATGAATTATCCAAAAAGTGCTTTTTCTATAAATGACGTTCACTAGGGAATATATCCATGATGCAGTGGGGAGGAAATCATTTGGACATTATCAAAACTGTTAATACCAGGAAGGGATTACTCAGCATGCAGGGAACAAATATCTATGCCCAGCAACATCCACTTTAAAGGGAAAACTTTTTGATTATTTTTCCTGTTAAATTCCTGATTTCACATGCTTTTTCAGGGGCTAAGTAAAGATTTTTTTTATGCATAAGATTGCCATTCTCTAGTTGATTAAAATCTGTAGTGAAATTTATTCTTCCCAGGAATCTAGAACATCAAGCAAACAATTTAATTTCCTTTATGTCATGCTGTGTATTTCCAGATATCCCAAGAACTTGCCCGTGTCCCAGAAATGGATACTTCAAAACTCAAGTCAGGGGAGACAGTGTGAACTTGCAGTGTTCAACACTTAGAATGCAAACTGCAAGCCAGGAGTTGCCTTAAAAACAGAAAGAGCTTATTTACCTAAATTTTTTTCCTTGCTGAATCTTTTTGCCTTTCAAAACAAAGAAGGAACTTAAATACAAAAAGATGCAAACACAAATCTGAAACTACAATGAATTAAGCAAATCACAGATAAACAGGAAACCAGTTCCTCCAATACGGTAACATTATCTTATTTATGTTTCATGTATTTACTGTTTTTAGTTCCTTCATAAAACTGTAGGTAAAGAATGCTAACTTTGATCTGCAAATACTAATGTACAAGCTATATTTAGAAAGCTTTTTTTTTCTGAAGTTGAGTAGAGCATAAACTTGGTATCATCAGGAACTATACTCTTAAATGCATTACACACTATGTAGGGATAGGCAAGTGTCCAGTTTAATTCTGATGTAGTAAAAACAGCATGCATTTTGCAGTGATAGAATTTTAGGTATCTGACCCTAACGTTAACTTAATGTAATCTTTTGTATTTATGTTATCCCATGGTTTGTTTTTTTTAGTATCTAAAAGACTGAGCATAGAAATTACAGGGAACAATCAATACACACTGAAATTGAGAAATCTTTCATATATTCCTAGCATATTTAGGCAGTGCCACTGCTTAGTTCCACACCCTGCTTCATCAGTGTGTCACAGCTGTTTTCCACCTGAGGTAGGTGTAGGTCATTGAACTGAGGCTGCCACCAAGGCAGCTGAGCCAACCACAATGGTCACTAAGGGTTGTCATGGGCTTCTTGAAAACTGGAATGAAATTAGGAACCTCTTTTTAAATTGTGCTCTGAGACATTACATGGTACTTTCTCTTTTCGGTTTCCCTGACTTCCCACTCCACCTGCAGACTAAAACTATGTTTTCTCTACAGATCATGTAAGACACATGAATTACAACAAAGCTGACACCACTGCTCTATTAGCATTATTCTGTGATTTAGTCTATCAAAGGTATTCAAGCTCTGCCTTAACCTCTACTTTTTTTTTCTTTGTGTCCTTGTTTAGCCAGCATCCTGTGAAGATGGGTGATTGGAGTGCCTTAGGAAAACTTCTTGACAAAGTTCAAGCCTATTCTACTGCAGGAGGGAAAGTGTGGCTGTCTGTCCTCTTCATTTTCCGAATCTTGCTATTAGGGACAGCAGTCGAATCTGCTTGGGGAGATGAACAGTCTGCCTTCCGGTGTAACACTCAACAACCTGGTTGCGAGAACGTCTGCTATGACAAGTCCTTCCCCATCTCCCATGTACGCTTTTGGGTTCTGCAGATCATATTTGTGTCTGTACCTACCCTTTTGTACCTGGCACATGTGTTCTATGTAATGAGGAAAGAAGAGAAGCTAAGCAAAAGAGAAGAAGAGCTCAAGGTGGTCGCAAATGACGGCGTGAATGTGGATATGCACCTGAAGCAAATAGAAATTAAGAAATTCAAGTATGGCATCGAAGAGCATGGCAAAGTGAAGATGCGTGGGGGACTGCTCCGTACTTACATCATCAGCATCCTGTTTAAATCTGTCTTTGAGGTGGCTTTCTTGCTGATACAGTGGTACATTTATGGGTTTAGTCTGAATGCCATCTACACCTGTGAGCGAGATCCATGCCCACACAGAGTGGACTGTTTCCTCTCCCGTCCAACTGAGAAAACCATCTTCATCCTCTTCATGCTTGTGGTGTCCTTGGTGTCTCTTGCCTTGAACATCATTGAGCTTTTCTATGTGTTCTTCAAGGGTGTCAAGGATCGTGTGAAAGGGAAAACCGACCCCTACTCCCACAGTGGTGCCATGAGCCCTTCCAAGGACTGTGGCTCCCCCAAATATGCTTACTACAATGGCTGCTCCTCACCGACTGCCCCCTTGTCTCCCATGTCTCCCCCAGGGTACAAGCTCGTCACTGGAGACAGGAACAATTCCTCCTGTCGTAACTACAATAAGCAAGCCAGCGAGCAAAATTGGGCCAACTACAGTGCAGAGCAGAACAGAATGGGGCAGGCTGGCAGCACCATCTCCAACTCGCATGCCCAGCCCTTCGACTTCTCTGATGAGCACCAGAACACTAAAAAATTGGCCTCGGGACACGAGCTGCAGCCCCTCACCATTGTGGACCAGAGGCCTCCCAGCAGAGCCAGCAGCCGAGCCAGCAGCAGGCCTCGACCTGACGACCTGGAGATCTAAGCTTCTTGTTGCAGTACTTGCTCAACTATGAAACGACGGGCATTGGAAGATGCCGTCAGTGCTGATCTTGTTCCAGCGGAGGTGGTACTTAACAGTCTCAAGCAGGAGATTTTAGCAATCATAAAGAAACAAACAAGCAAACAAACTTTTGAAATAATTGCTGTTTTTTGGGGGGATGTGGGATTGGTGTGGGGTGGTACATTACACATTGGTATTTAATGTAGCTGGTTTAAAGAATTCAAATACTAAAAAAAAAAAAAAAAAAGAAAAAAAAAGAAAAGGTAGTACTAAGGTAAGGGGCTGTTTTTCTAGAAAGGCTGTAAATATCTGAGTGTATGTGTATGTGTGTACTATCATGTTTGTTCCTAAAGAATCTTCTGTAACACTAAAATCTAATAATAACTGAACTCACATTTGTCAGGGTGAAGTGCTATCTGAAGATGAAAACATTTTTCCTATTCAATATGCAAAAAAGTCTAGGATTGCCTCTGATCATTTCCCTGTCAAGAACATTCCATTCTTAGAAAGTGCACTTTGAAGGTAAACTTTCCTACGGGGTCCTCCAGGTTGTCAGAAAGATCCTGTGAGGACAATCCTGTGAGTCTTTGAGTTGTTCTATTCAAATTTCAAACATGGCCCACCAAGAAGTACTTTGGTCACCTGCTCTTCCAGCCCTTCATGCAGGTATATTTTGTGATGTGCGTAAATGGGATGGCTCCATGCTGGTGGAACCGGCAATGACACAGTCTTGCCCACAGCGATACTTGTGTCCTGCTGCTCATGTGCAGTCTAATTAGCATTCTGTAAAACACAGTTTGCTGCCACTTGCAGATTTAAGCATCAAGACAAGCAAGCAACTGCCTTTAGTGAATTTTATCACACTTTTATGTATATTAAGGGAGTGCATATGTATGTGGATATGGAGGTAAAGGTATACACAAAACACCCTCAGAAACATAGGCTGAGAAATAAACGCACACAAGTTACTTGCAGTTGACACTTTCTCATGGATATTGTGAAAATGTGGGCCACTATGATGTTTACATTCTGTGGTTCCTTCAATGCAAGTGAAGCACACGTCATTATATTTTTTTAATTCTATAGAATGTTTTCCATGTATCCTAAGTGGATGCTCTTTTAAAAATAAAAAATCAAAAGGGCTTAATCCTAGATGTCTTGCTCTGGAAAATCTCTTTTAAGTGTTTGGGAGTTTTGCCTGAACAAAGTCTACAGGATCAAGCCCAAGATGTAGCGAACCATGTTCTTGCTGGCATGAATGATTTTATTTTGTAGAAGTTAGGGGTGGAAAAGACCCATTAGATCATCTAGCCAGTCTCCCTGATAGGTAATAATGATGCTTGAATGATAGAAGATGTAGTACTGTAAGCAAGCTTTAGTCTTTTATGTGAGAAACTTAGAAGAAGTGCTTTGTGCTGGATTAATAATAAAATATGCCTACATGGCTTTTGCAGTAACTGGTATTTTTCTTGTTCTAAATATTCACATTTACTGAACTGTAATGTCCACTCTGAATTTGACAGTTAGGTCTTTCTAGATGGCTCTAGCAACTTTAGTGTTTACACTTAGATTTTGTTTGAAATGCAAGTGAAGTTGGAAGGATTTTTAAGGAGTACAATTCTAGCTAATTTATTTGAAATACATGCTAAAGAAATCTACCAGTTTCTTCAAATGCATAGCCTCTTAGCTGAACACAGATTGACCAAGGAAATACATAGCTTGGTTTCATTTTGCAGCAACACAGATAAATTCTTTCATTTAATACATTATATTAATTGGTTTGACATTCCATGTTAAACTACTGTTGTGTTCAACTTCATTGCATGTATGCAACCATAGTTTGTCAGATCATGTTGTCTGGAGAACATTAGTCAATAAAGTTTTAATTTAGTATAAATACATTTTCTAATTGTCTTTTACTGTTTCATATGTCCACATATCTTTTGTTTCAGTAGTATGATCCAAACTTGTTGCTCCCTTGTTCATTTTTCCCCAGTCACCCTGCATTTCAGCAGCATCCTTGATTTAATCCATCTGGATTTACTTTGAACTGAAATTTCACAGGACCAGATTCAGATACCCTCACAACTCTGGAAAAAGAAGCATTGTTTGTGCCACTCCTGGAACAAAGTTATGGTCAGCATGAATTACTGTAATTTGAATTTTGCTCTGACTCTCAGAAAACATACATTCATTTACAAACTCTTATAAAAAATATAGCAGTAAAATACTGTCACATAATTTTTCAAGCAACTTTTAATACAGCTTAGATTCAACATTATGTAATCATTGCCTCTAGTTTACATTTCCCCATGTAAGCAGATTGCTTGAGTGACAGTCGGTTTTAAAGAATTAAAAGCCTTATTCCTTTAGAGTCAATGGGAGAAAGGTAGTGATTTTGATAAGGCTGGGATGTCACACATTGTCTCCTGCTTCACCCTTTGTGTCCCTGTCGCTAATACAAGCAAACAGTGGTTGCCTTTCCAGCATTGGACTCCAAAGGTGAGATGGTTCAACTCTTTTTTTATTTGAAAAATCAAAATATCATGGTCATGTGATTATCATACAACTTTCTACTTTCAAATTTGCTTGTTGTTTTAAGTCCAAATTCTTCCTATTAGTAAAGAAGGGGAAAAATAAGCAGGGCAGTAGTAGTGGATTCACAGCTCTGAGAAATGCTACACAATCACCAGCACAAGGAGTGACTCCTTGAAGTTTTCCTTAAATAATAACAGTGAGTCATATTTAAGCTGGCTTGTCCTAGTTGTTCTGTGCAAACGGAAGGGCATTCCAAGCATTTTGTGAGGATCATGCCCTAGGAGAGGTGGATACTGAAGCATTCAGGGAAGGGCCCACCCTGAGACAAAATGTTGTGTTTCCTAGACAAGCTGATTGTCAGGTATGTCCCAGGGGCCATCTTGGACAACTGAAATAATTTAGTGCTTCAGTGCAAAACTCTTTGAGTGATTTTTTTGGTGGCAATGCATGTCTGTGCTTGTGTAGGGTAAAGACATTCCATGGGTCATTTTTCCAGCCTAGATTTATTTCTGTGTAGTGTTTTTCTTGCACACTTTAAAGTCATCATGGTGACATATTTTTGTGTGCCACTCGTCCAGTTCTTTATGTGCTTTCTCCCAATGCATCTCTGCAGCAGCAGTTGCATCAACTGCAGATGACAAAAAATTATGCTAGTGCACGCTTCTCAGCCTCTGTAGAAGGATATGTTAGATATTGTATTCAAACTGGAAAAGATGCAAAAATACACTTCTCTGAAGGTAATTAAAACAATAGCACCAAACCCAAATTAAAATCCTCTAAAGTATTTAAAATTTGTGTTCATGTTTTCTTTAGCAGTATTTTGCCAAAACCCAAATCATCCTAGGGCCTCCTCCCTGTATCAGTAATTTTAAATGTTTTTAAAGAGTAAAGTTAGAAGGACAAATTACAGACAGCCTAAAATCTATGTGGATATCATGTCATTTCAAGACGTTTTAAATACAGTGAACACACACTGAAGGTTACTTTAAAATTTAGAAATTAAATTTCCATGTTAAAGTGGAAACTACAGTAATAGTTTGAGAACAGGAACAAACTATGTGAGTGTACCTGTTGCACCCACTAAAATCCAACATTTTGAAACAATGTGCATCTCACACGTCTGTCTGCAGTGCTGCTGTGCTACTCAGCATGACTGGCTAAACTGCACACTACCAACTGTGCTGGCCTTTTCCTTGAACTTTCTCTGCAGCTTGTTATTGATTAAAAGAGAGGAAAAAAAGAAAAAGCAGTGATATAAGGGGTAGAGTTTTTCTAGTCAGATGTGAGAGATGATCCAGATCTGAAATTATTTTGACTGGTTAATTCAGCGTTCTGGGTATGTCAGATCAAAACCTCCTCCAGTTTTGGTGGTGGCTGTTTCTATTCCATTGAGTCAGAACTGCTTTTAATTCTTCTTGTAATTCCTCCATGATTACTGCTGCTCCCTTTTCAAGAATTTAAACAATACAGGGCAGAAAATAGGATTTACCTTCCTCCTGTAGGACTTTCTCTTTACTTCTAATCCAAACCCTGAGCTCACAAACCACCCTTGAGATACATTTTTTAATGCAGTATGTTATTCAAATAGATTTATCACAATCTCCTTGAAGACATATTCCTTTTCTTCTTGTGCTATTCACTCCAACCCTTTGCAATTAGATCTACCAGAGGACTCAGAGGACAGACCTGAGTCGCATGACCCTTGGGGATTTCTCTGGCAAAAAAAAGGAATCCTTTGATGGTACAGAGTTACTCCTTACATTACTTTCATTTCTACTGTTGACATAAGTCAGAAGCATAAGTCAGGTCTGAGAAATCACTACCTAGATGTATTATCTGACTCAGTTCCATGGGACTATTTGAGGCTCCTCCATTTTGTTCTAGCTTGTTCTAGCTTGTTGTAGCTTTTTCTAGCATCATGGCTTTGGAAACATAGGGCTGCAAAGAAATGACTGCCTTTCCCTGACTTAAATCATGTGCTTTTGAATGTGCCCAAGGATATATTCACACCCAGACTCTGTCAGTCCTGGAAAGTGTGTCAGATGTAAATTACATGATGCTAGCACATCAGTAGATTGAAACAGGAAGAGCTTATTGGTTCCTGTTCTTGTTTAAAAGGCACTTTGATAGACAGACAGACAGACAGACAGACACACACACACACACACACACACACACACACACACACACACACACACACACACACAAGAAAAAAAAAAGCTTGTCTTAAATACTTCCTAAACTGCAGCCACTACCAGGAGACCCTAAGAAGCATTATCAATGAGTACTATGACTATAAAGTGTTTAAATAGATCCAGCTGCTCAGTAATCTGGTAAAACCAACTGCCTCCAAAATGGCTGTCCTCACTCTTCTTTCGTGGTAGCCAAAATGCTGCATCTGGCTTACTGGCTTGCTGGCATTTGCAATGCAAAAGCACCTTGGACAAAGACAGACATGTTTTTACAGTGATTGTTTCTGTGTTAACTCCTTTTAAGTGCTGAAGAAGCTTACTGCTAGGAGCTAGAGGCAGAGAGTCTGGGACAGGCTGTACTGGCTTAGTAATACAACATCAAGGGAATCAGCCGGTCAAAAGCAATGGTTTTCAGTTGATTGTGGACTCTCCCATCACTTAAAAAGACGTGGTCTCTGCTGCTATGGAAGAAATTTGCATAAAAAACCGAGAAATGTAAGCTTAGACCAATATAAAAGGGAAAATGTTCAGACATTTAAATTGCTCCTTGAAATAAGCATAGACCACAATTGCATGCTTCCCATTAGAACTGACAGAAAATGGTCACGAGTTCCAGGATTTCAGTCATTTAAATCAATGTAAAAATTCCTCTTAACTTCAAACATAAACAGCTTTTATCCAGGAAGATATATTATGACATCTAATTTTCATTAATATAGCTGCAAAGGGAAAGCTTGTGAGTATAAGCTACTAAGCTACTAATACTTAAATATGTGTAATCATACTATTTCCTCACATTTTCTTTTTATGGTAACTCAGTGCAGAGGCAAATTTATGAAAAGTAGTCTAAAGATTTGGGGCTTTTTTACAAAGACATCATGTAAATGTATTTCATTAAATTTACAGAGTTTATGTCAAATTTACACAGAACTACATAAGGGAGTGCGAGGTACTCTATAACATGCATCTAACTCTGCTGGCTTGGGCAGCTGAGGAGTAAAATCTTCACTTCGCCTCTCCTCATCCTTTTTAGAAAGTTTTCCATATCCCAAACACCTGAGCAGTTTTTCTGTGAGATTTGCTTGGGTAAGAGTCTTTGTATGCTATTCTTCCTCCTTCTTTTTTCATCTATAGTGTAAGTTTTGTGGGGGAAATGCAATCACAATTGATAGCAAAACACTGAAATCACAGATTATGCAGTAGTTCTCTTTTACACGTCTGCAACTAACTGAATAGAACAGAATGGAAAATATTTCAAGGCACTAGAAAAGCCTCTGGATACTTTAACATCTTAAAACCATTGGTCCTTGCTGAAACAGGCTTTTTCAGTCTCAGCTCCTGCTGAGTCACAGAGTTTGTTGCCTTTGAAGGTTGAAGTAGCTTGGCTCAAAACTGAAGTTGTTCTGGAAAAGTTCAAACCTTTCCTAATGACCATATTTGCATGCTACTCTCAGTGGTATTTACATATAATAGGACACCCTCCACAGGGAGGCCTCTTCAAAACACAAGCTCTGCTTACACTTTGAATTTCCTTATTCAAAAGGGAATATTCAAAATTATCTATGCATCACTACTTCAAAGTGTTTCGCTGGGAGTACTCTGCCATATATTTGGAAGACTCATAATAGTTGTTTGAAAGCTGAATATATATACAACTCTAAGATTGCCACCTGGGTTTTGTGTGTGGAGGCAAAGAAGTATTACTCAGGCAAGAATCCTACCTGGTCTGACCTGGCATACTTCTGTTCCGGACAAGGAGTTTCTGTTGAGTGTTGTGAGATGAAAACCTTCTCTGAGCGTTACTTGGTTCCTTTTTCAATTCAAGTCCTTGTAGTTTTATTTCAGGAGCACACAGAGGATCAAACTGTGAATCCATGAGCCTATGTAACTTGCTGAGGTCTAGGATAATCTCTGAGTCATTTCTTCTGTCTCCATTTTGGTTGTCCCAGCTCTGTGGACTTTGGATGGACTATAGTGTTCAATCGCTCAATGGCAGAGTAAATGTTCAATCAGCGATGGCAAACGGTGTGTGAATAGAGAAAGTGGGTCTGAATTTTTTTCTATAGGATTTCCTGTAGAATTGAGGCAAACTAGTCAATTGTCCTCAAAAGTCAAGGTGTGAAGGGATTTCTGCATTGTGACAGAGGCTTCAGCTGTGAGCAGTAATATCCTATTAATTTTTGTCTTCTTTACTCATCCCTTGAAGCCCTCTTCTCTCACTACCCATTTATTTTCTGTGTTTCTTCTATTTCATTAATTTAGAATGAGTGCTAACTACTACAAGTTTTAGCTGACAGTTTAGGAGGTAATTTGGTATCTCACCTCATAGGAGCTCACCTTTGCTTCAGTCACTTTCTTTTTCATAGTATTTCATAATTAAGGAAGACATCAGAGGAACTCAGAATGGTAGTTATCTACCTTTAACCAGATGCAGTGAAAGTGCGAGGACAGGGAGTTTGTCCAAATCTTCTTCTCACCTTAGTCCCAAAGGGACTCAGAGCTAGGCTTCTGATTATGTTTGCTACATAAATAATAGCAATACCTGGAGTTGCACTGATACAATGCTTTTTGTCTTCAAAGTACTTTGAGTACCCTCTATAATTAGTTTGCTGTGGAGTCACCACCTATGATACTGCATGAACTTCAGTACTACCCACTGTGGGAGTCAAAAAGGGAATCTGAACAACCGCAGAGATTACACATAACCTCCATATCACTATAAGATGAAATTGAAAATGCTGAACAAGGGTATTTAAGTACTTCATAGAGGAGGAGCACAACTATCAGGAAGCCAGTCTCCCTAAGATAAGGAAACAGGAAAGTTTTCTTTGCTGGTAATCTGCTACTTCAGATCTCTAAACACATTCTAAACACATTTTACCTTGAACTACGTCTCAGTCAAGCTGGCAGAAGATCACAGGTAGATTATCTCATGGCATGAAGTCTTCATCTTCATGCAATCCGAATACATAGTTTGTTTTTTTTTTTAATTAAAAAACCTTTAATTTGATGAAGCCAGAACATATGCAGACATAGTAAGTATAACAATAAATAGGTTTTTATAGACTTAGTAAGACTTCAGGGGAACAACTTATTAAGAGTACACCATCGGCAATTGACAGTCCAGCTGAGCAAAATTTAAAGATAATCATGTTTTCCAGTTATTTCCAATGAGCTTATAACAAGTCCTTGTGAATGTTTGCTCTTTAAATCAGTTTGGCATTTGTTGAAGATTATCATCCTAACATTAATTAGTATAACAACCTTTTCAAAACTACACCATTAAGAAAAGAGAAGAAAAAAAAGAGCAGTAACCGCCCATTCAGTGTGGTGAATATAAGAATGCAGAGGAACAGAGCATTTTTGGATGAAGAAAAACTTGGAGTATTTCTGAATATTACTAATTTCAGTCTGCCTTAGACTTGTACACTGACTAGCATGTATTTCCTCAGCACAAAGCCTAATGAATTTTATTTGTCCTTTCCAAATAAATTTTTCTCATGGAAATTTGGTAGGACACATAGATACCCTTTTATAGTATATATTAATATATATATATAAATATATATATATTAATATATAGTATATATATAGTATAGTGTATAGTATATATATATTAATATATAGTATATATTAATAGTCATCTGAAAAATAATCTTGAGGCTAGATTTCTAAAGTCATGGTCAGGCAAAGACAACTCTACTTCCCATGCAGTTAATGGACTCTTGTACTCACATGCCTTGATTTTTGCTCCACTTCAAGATCAGTGTTTCTTTTTTAAAAATTGGTGTTCTTCCCTGTTATATTTAAATATCACACAAAACCATAAACAATACCATATGCCAGAATGAGTTTTTTACTGACGAATGATGGTTTGGACTGAGTCTCTTTTCTTTTATTTTTACTTCTTATTCCATTTGCTTTAGGTGAAATGTATTCTCTCTGAGTGTTAGATTCAGCATATTTTTAGCTACTCCTGGACTATTTCGGGGAAAGTGAGCACATGATCTCAAGAGTATAAGAGGTACTTCCTAAAGCTTCGTTTTCTCCCTCCTATGGTGCATCAGTACAATTTCATCAGCACAGCCACAACAAACATTTATCTTGAAACACGAAATAATAACAAGAACATAAATAAACAAGAAAAGGAGCAAAGAAGAAAAAAGGGCTGGGGAAGAGCAGCAAGATGAATCTTGGGCAGTCCTTCCAGATTTCAAGCAACCACATCTGTTTCAGTTCTCCAGTAAGATAAGTTAACCTTCCAAACCAGCTATTTTTACAGTGGGGGAGCTTCAGGTCTCATAGCAGGAGGAAGGAAAGGGAGTGACTAGCTGCAGCTACATGAGAGGTGATGTGGAAAAATAGTTGACAACCGGAAAACAGATGTTTCAAAAGGAAGAATGGCTCTAAAGTAGCTGTTCTGTGATCTTCCCAAATGCGGTAATAAAGGAACTTTGATTACAGTGTGGAAGGTGTTGGAGGTGAGAAAATCAGAGCTTAAGAATCTCCAGAAAGTCATGGAGTTTCTCTGGGCCTGACAGTGAACTCTTCTGAAACATATGATGAATGCATACCCCAGCAGACAAATGTGGTTTGCTTCACAGTTCTGCCAAGCAGTATACAGACATGCTGAGGCACATAGTCCAGTTCGAAGGTATAAAGAGGAAACTTATTTGCCTTTTTTTTCCCCAGATTCAGACTTCTCATTTTCAAAGCCATATGCACAGCAACTCTCATTCCCTGTTGAACCCCTGTTTGGCCCTGATTTTTAATTATTTATCTGACATTGCTTCCATTTTGGCCTCTATTCAGGGGTCAGGTATACCCATCATGGCTGAGCGTGGTACTACTATCCAGAGGCACAGCCAGTCCTGGGACCTGGGGTAATATTTCCACATCCTAGTGACATTGAGGCTGACTCAGTGTGTCCGACAGAGAAGGTGATGTTACTAGGGAGGTCTGAGTGCCACACCAGTGTGGATGCCACGCTTCTGGAGCTGTCACACCCTGCTTCACTGAGTCACCAGGAGGCACTGGCTCAGCTGGTGCTGGCTCAAGGATGGGAAATCTAAGGGAAGAGCACCAGACTGCTGTGCACAGCAGACCTACCCAGCATTTTCCTCCACACTGCTTCTTCTCTTAGTTTTTACTTATTCTCTTGGATCCCATCTGACCTCTGTGGCATCTCAGCTTGTTTTCCATTGCTCTGGGCCATAGTCAGACAAGCTTCTCAAATGTGAGCTTTTCAGGCATTTCCTATCAAATGTAAAAAGACCTTTGGCAAAAGCATGCAAACTGAGTAGTTGATGTGTTAATGGTTAGATGTTTTGGGCAAAAGAGGAGGATTTATTTTGCAGCTTTTTAAAGCTGGAGTGTCAGAGAAATGATTGTTTTGGCACCTGTGTGCTCTTGGGCTCTCTAATAAATTTACAAGTGAATGAAGTGGAAGTATTATGTAGCTTTCTGTAGGCAACATTCATCACGAATGTACATATTTCTCATAGATTTTTTAATTCCTGTATTCACTCCTGAAAAACTTAAAATTGACACACTTTTTCTAAAGCTTTTAGTAAAATTTCTCGTAGTGACAGATATTTAATATCTGAACTGGGGCGACTTGTCTGAGCCAGTAGAAGTAACTGCAGGTCACTGGAAGAAGACTCAGGAAATCTCCAGTCTGTGACTGAATGACTTTGACTGCAGATTTCCTTTCTAAAAAATGTCAGTTGTTCTCCCATCATTTGTCTGCCCTATATACATAAACTATAAGGCTGGGGAAAGGGAGATTACTAGTGTTACTCAGAACTAGGCTTAGATATAGGGAGGGCTGAGACATAGGGAGGGCTCCACATTGAGCTGTCCACCAGGTCCTCAGGGCAGGAAGACCTTGCCAACTGATCACTCAGTTCCTGCAGAGATTTCATGTGTAAATCAGCATTCTAAAGCAAGTTCTAATCAGCAATAATCTAAACCAAATCTCCCTGTAACCTAGTGGCTCAGGAGCAGATGCGTGGGTTCCCTGTGCAGTGCAGGTGAAAAAGGTGGCTGAGCACCTTTTTTGCCATCCCTGGTGACAGCACCATCCTTTGTCTGTCCAAAGCATATAGACAGAAATTAAACTACCAAAAAACCCTAGTACACGTGATTACAATTTATCAGGCCTTTAGTTTTGTAGGAGCAGAAAGGAAAGTGCAATTCACTGGAATTCCAATTGAAAATGTTAGTGAAAAAAGGAGCACACTCATTTGGAAAATCCTCCCCAGGTCTTTGTGGTAACTGTTGTCTGGAATAAGCTCTTCTGGCTGGATTCCAGGCTACTTTAAAGGTTGCATGATGCACCTTGGCCAGGCCTCTTGTCTGTTCCTATGGTGCATCCTGGAAAACCCAAAATAAGCTGCACTAGAGGAAACTTTCTTTCCCATTCATGAAAATTCACAACTACTCAAAAAACCCAAACTGATCATGGAACCCGATATGTAAAATGTCTTGCTCCTTTTCTTTTTTTTTTTTTTAATTTTCATTAAATGCCCTGATTAACTTTCATGTCCTAGTCAAGAATGGTTAACAGTTTCGTGTTTAAGGCTGAAAGTAAGCTGAAAGTGGTACAGGTGAAATAGTTTGAGAGAAACTGTCTTTACCATCTGTGTTCAGGACATCTTTTGCTTACTGAGGTTTTACTGTGTCACAGACAAACAAAACTCAGCATCAAAAACTACAGACAAAGCTAAAACAGTAAAAGCCTTTCTAATAGTGCTTCATTGTTAAACAGCTGCTTCACAGGTGGAGAAACATTGCACTCAGTGGTTTTCATGCTGGGTGCCAGGCTCGTCACAGGTAGCTCGATGAGAATCTGATATTTCCATGGAGCATCTGATTGAAGGGAAAGCAGGTGGTTGAAGTGCAAAGAGAAGGAAACAGGTCTAACTCCTGCTGGGAACTCCTGCTGCAGGGTGGGGAGACTTGGTGGTGACGCTTACGTGCCTGAAATCTTGCCAGCATTGGCCGTCTGGTTGCTGTTGCACTTGATGAATCGGCTCTCAGAATCCCTCCTGCACATACCTTTTCTTGACACTTCAAGTTAGTGCTACCTCAGTCTATTTTTAACATTTTCCATGATTAGATTTTAATGCTATTTATTTATTTAAACCAAACCAAACAATTCCACATAAGCTGAACATTCCAGTGGGCATCACGCTTGGCCACGCAGAGGAGTCTAAATCTAGTTTAAATTACATTCCTTGAATGGTAGAAAAAGCTGGGTCATGTGCCGAAGCTCGGTGATGAATAATGGAGTCATTCTTTCATAGATTGCAAAAACTTTATAAAGGAAAGACAAACAGGTTAAAGGTCTTTCGATGGCTGCACTGTCTATACATAGCAAATACCCCTTGCTTTTTCCCTCTCCTGTCCCTAGCTGAAGGTGTGATACTCAGTCTCATCGTCTGCCATAATTGAGCCAGGTCCTCTATATTTTCATATTTTCACTGAAGTTATAGGGGACGAAAGGCTTGGGTTAATTAGACTCAGTGTCTCACTTAGTTTCTTGCAGATGTCATCAGACAGTATGGGGCTCTCAGCTCCCTCCCTCCTGCATAGATAGTAAAGGCAGGTATGAAAATAAGGCATCTCTCAGAAACACCTTTTCCTACAAAAAGAAATTATCCTCACACATCTGTCGCATTGCTGTTTCCAAGTCTTTGTGCTAGACTTCCATGGCTTCCTGGTAGGAAGGGAGAGTGTGCTTCCCAGTTGCATCCATGTTAATAAAATAAAACACTTGTGTTAAAATTAGCAGTGGGAGAACTGTTTCAGTTAAAACAAGAATTGTCCTGGATTGGTGCCAATCCTCAAACTAAATTCAAGCCAATTGTATTTTTAAGTTTTGAAAGTAAAAAAAGTAATAAGCATGAAATGTGTATATAGACATACACACAGTGAATAGTCCAGGGATTAGAAAAACATGTATTTCTCATCTAAAGCCCCAGTTTTTCACATGCATATGCATGCAAGCAACTTTACTCATGTGAATTATCCCCTGGTATCATGCACTACTTCCTGTGTCATCAGGCAGGAATATATACAAAAGCCTTTAATTCATAAGGGCGCTATAACCTGCAGAACATCACCGTTTGTGCATTGAGTGAAGAAAGCTGACACTTGTTAATAGGACAAAGCTGGCACTAATTAAACCACGTTCAGCACATCATCTCCACTTGCTGGAAGCAGAGTCATCCCCAAATGTTGAGTTAGGAAGTACAGCCAGACCTGCTTACAGCAGGATGTGGCTTCCAAATATCATGCATTGCATATAATCTATTGCGTAAATCAAAGCGGGGGCGATGAAGGGTGGGAGGGATGAGGCTCCACTGGGTTGTGGCTTCAGAAAGAAAGATCAGTTTGGTATATATGGGGAACATGGGGGTTATTTTGAGGAGCTGGGGGAAGAGAGTGTCCATGTACATTATTTCACACATCATAAACCTTATTTCTCGGCGTTTTTCAGCAGCCCAGAAACAGATCATTTCCACATGAGGTTTCACAGCACCAAACAGCGAACGTAAGGGTTGGGGGGTTATTTTGATTTTTTTGTTTTCATCTTCAACTGCTGCGGGACTGTGTGCCTCTGCAATTTTGTGCAGGTGCAATAGTCACATGTGATGCTGTGAGAATGCCAATCATGAGTTTAGAGTGTCTAAACTTTAATGAAAGTAGTTTTACTGCTTAGCCATCTCTGACCAAGCCTATGCAGAGTGACACATAGTGCCACCTAGAACACCCAGACTTCTCACTCCTGTATGATTTATCTTCCTAGGAACAGGTCAACAAGTATATGCTCAGGGCATACCATGACGTCTCAGGAAAACAAACATATCTTCCTCTTTACAGGTTCCTAAAACTTTTCACAACAATTGCTTTCTTGTATTTCTGTCAAAATTTTGGCTTATCACAGCTCTTGTTTAGTGTGTCTTCTGGAATGGAAATGCAACTTAAGAGCCACTTTCTTTAAAATTCAGGATGACCATCCTTCACATGTTCTTGTACCTCTAAGAAGAGTAGGGTAACACTTTGTATCTAGGTGTGGATGAACAATGGATCTATCTAGAATGGGGCCCCTAAAGATTCTAACTGTTGGATTTGCATAGTAAATGTTTTGAAAGTGCCAACACACAAAAAGTTGTTTTGCTGACTGTAAGAAAAGGCTGGATTAATTACTTGAGCCTCATGCATGCATTGGCCAATTAGTTTTGTACCAGCTATGCAGGAGCAAGCACATTCAGAGATCAGCTCCCTGGAGTAAAAGAATGGGAACCTCTAGATCTGCTTTGGGTCTGGATGATGCCTTGATATCCTGTGGCTTAAATCCTACTACATTAGACTACCAGATTGTTCTAAACATCAATATTATCTGCCTTTGTACACTTATCACTCTGAAAGAGTCAATTCTATGAAGCAGCTGCTTCTTGAACAGCTCTCACCATGCCTTACTATGCACAATGTATGTTGAACATAAGACTTTTTTGCCCAAAAAGTAATGAAATTTAATAAAACTCCAAGAGACCAACTTGTAAAATAAAACAAATCCTGCCTGAGGACCTCCCATGAACTAGCTAATTTACAACACTTCCAATGAATATTAATTGGGCCATATGGTCCAGTATTTAAGCAAAGGCAGGCATTTGTTTGGCCAGAGTGTTCAGCAGACACTTTGGGTTGAAGCCTTCAAGGTTCTGATGAAATTCGTGATCAGTTGGTGAAAACCTTTACCTTAAAATAAATGTGAAAGACTGTCCTGCACAGAAGTGACACACGGGAGTTTGCTGTTGTGCAGCTCTGTGAAATCAGCTACAGTGCCTGTATGTGTTTTTTTTAAGCAAAAATCCCTTGCAAAAGACTTACAAACTTCTGAGGCTTTGCGCAGAAGAAAGGATGGTACAGTATTCATCTTTCTTGATGCAAGCATGCAGAGGAAGGTGACTTTCAGACACCTGCAGGCCACATGCTGCATCTCTGATGGGCTCTCCAGAAGGCAAGTAATCATATTGCAGCCCTTGCACAACATCACTGATCCCCCATCTCCCCATTTCATGGCCTGTGGGACCCTTACAGTGGCAGTGTGACAGCATGAGCTGGTCTTTCGTTTAATCTTGTGCTATGAAGATTGGACAGTGAGACAAGATCAGACAGTGAGGAAGATGACCTGCACCAGCTGAGGTAGCAAATGAGTCCAGACTGGGCAGTCCATCATGGAAGCTCTTATGCTCCCTGGGAATGAAGGCAGATCAGGTAGAACCAAGGAGATGGCAGTTGCAGGTTGAGCCCATGAACTGTACTCACACCCTAATCATGCTGTTAACACCAGGGTGAGAACATTCATGTACACTCTATGGTGGATGGGATACCTTGTGTATTTCATGTCATAAACACATGGAAGGACCAGTGGAAGCAAAACTAATCAGGACCTTTTTCTTTCATCTCTGAAAAACCAAGATATATAGCTATTTAACTTAGGTTCATTACATGACTCGTGTTATGCATTTAATATATTTCACATGGACAATGTTACATCTCTTTTCAATAAGTAATTTGAAAGAGCTGTTCATGTCATGCAAGACACAAACAGTCTGCCTGTGAGCCACTGTTTTACATCCTGATCAACTTTGTAACATTTTCTTGTTTTCAAATTCCTCATCTTAAAAATATGAGTCCACATAAATAGCTTTGAATCTTTGTTACCTTATTAACCAATGGCGGGTGACTCTACCCATAAAATATTTACATAGACAACAGTCTTGTGCTGGTAATGTATTTTCACATTACTTAGTAATTTAAAACATGTCAACCCTTTCCAAATAGTAGAAACAATCCAAACATGGAACTGATGCTGACCTTAAAAGGCTGCTCCTTTTTTATTTTAAGTCAAGCAACAACCATTACCACAGATTATCACTGTGCATTCTTCATACAAGTCCTTATCTGCAATGCCTACAAATATAACTCTAAATGGTAAGGAATATAGTAGATGGAAAGTGGTGATGCTACAACAGCAGCATGTCTTGTAAGGGAGCTTTTTAATATTAATGAGGTAAATCAGTTATATAAATTTGTCTGTTTAATAAAGTTAATGAATTGTGTGTTTTAGTGAATCTGCATCTGATCATTCTTTCCATTATAAAAGTGTGCATGAGTATGCAAATGCATTTATTTTTATGCACTATATGCATGAATGTCTTTAAATAATTTATGTGTGTATTGGATATAGTCCTTTGGTTTCTTTTTTTCTGTTTTCAAATCATGCTTCTTATTCTGTTATCAGGGGACCAGGGGATGGAATAAAAAGCATTTAGTGTGTGCTCTGGAGTACAGCATGTACTACAACCTAAGTAATCCAGATTCATTAAAAATGCTATCCTCTTTTTTCCCAGGTGATCAATAGAAATGAATTTCAGCTTCCCAAGCCATGGTGTGACCTGGAGCAGGTGAAAAAATTTCATGTTCTTATTTATGATGTGAATTTTTGTATTATACATGATATTTTCAGTATGTTCAGCAGCAAAAGATGGTAGTCCCCATGTTGCATAACAGATAACATACATCTCCTTTGGCAGACACTTTAGCCCATTCAGCCAACTAACTAACCATAACGCTTTACTTATGAAGAAAAGAAAGAACATTAGCAAAAATTTACAACATCTTCCTCCTATATCTCAGAGCACTTTTCCAGTGAACTTGGAAAACGGTTCACTAAAGGTACTATCCTAATCACACTGTTCCCTTCAGACTGGAGCAGATCAAAGGAACAATGAAACCTCTGTCATGTACAGGACAGAAAACCTGATCACACTATGCCTCTCAGGTGACCGGCAGGTATTGAAGATTTTTGGGGCAGTATTTGTGATCTTACTGACTAATTGTTCTCTTTCTGTAACTCAAACTTGTTACATATTTTAATGTTGAGAAAAATAAGACTTTTACAAGACTTTTTTTTTTTTGCTCTTTTATCACTGTATTTCACCTGTAGTGGTATGGAAATTTAATACAGTATTTTTAGAGGGCATGCAATATACAAAAGGCTGTGAAAATTTTCGCTTTGGACTTTGCATTTACTTTATCTCTTTTCAATATTGTACCACTATTAGACTTCTACTGTTTTTCATCTTGGTCAACCAGCCCATTGAATAAATGAAGTGTATGAAAATATTAATATTTATTTCAAAGGTTTTTTTAAAAGAGAGGAGACGTTGTCATTGGCCCTAATACACAAAGTTACATATTCTGTCCTGTGATAAATGAAGCCCACTCACATTGAACCTGAACAGAAGGGCAGGAGGCTTGATGACTATAGCGAGAGAGAAGAAGGGGGTGGTAAGGCATATGCAGTGATTTGCTAAAAATACCATTACTTGATCCAAGGAGAGAGAGCAACACAGTCCTATCTGGTGGGGGTTAGTAAGTCATTGGGACAAGATCAGAGACACTCACCTCCGGCCCATCCCAGGGCCAGAGCGATGGAGATGACTAACATGGTGTCTGTGAGGTGAAGGGTGAAAGAGACAGAAAAAATGGAGAACTTACATACTGATTTTTTTTAAACTGACCCTAAATTATGCCCCTGACACACGAATGGCAAGGCAACTCTGGCCAGAGCAATGGAGAGTTGCAGTTGTGTAGTCCAGACAGTGGGACCAGGAAATCTCCCAAGAGCTTATGGGGCAATCTGTATCTAGGTGAGGTTGAATGATTCAGAGCTGGACTTCAGAAGCCCCATGATGGCAGATACTGCTGCAACAGGGATACTTGTGTCCGTTTGCAATTCTTGTGAGTGTTAAGAATGATGCTACTAGAGAGTTCTGCGTAGTGATGAGCTCTCCTCCAGAAAATCTGAAATTGTCGTGGTTGAGGTAGGAAGAAGGCAGAATAATTACTTTAGCTGATTTATCTTTTATTCTTCCTCATCAATCATCATACACCTAATGCAAGAAAAATTCCTGCACTCACTGAAATGCTACAGCAGAAGAAATATTTTTCCTTCTTTTGCAGATTTTTTATTTTCAAAGACAAAATGTGGAAAACACCTAATTCTTCAATAAGAATGTAAGCCTAATATTTTACAGAAACATAACCTTTCCATTTAGTCAACAGTGGGCACACTTTTTGGCAGGCAAGAGAATAATTAAAAACATTTTTTAAAACACCCTACAAATCGAGCTAATCCTTCCCTGCAAAAAACCCAGACATTTTATCTAAATATATCAATACTATATTTCAATTTTTTTATTTTATTTTCATGTCTATCAGAGACAGAATTTTTCACGATGCTGGTAAGCATTCTGCTTTTAGGCTAGTGTTTGGATGATGAGACTGGTAAAGTGTTAAATGTTGAATCAGATCTTTGGAAGGAAAGATGGCCACTCTGATTTTATTTTAAAGCAGTATGTTCAGTTATAAAATTGATGATCTAGAAAATCTCACACTGAAATTAAACCTTCTGCAGAGAAGTGTAATGATATTGATTAGCAGGGACAGCAGTTATAGAACAGCATAATAATTTTAGAAGCAGAATAAAGTAGAAATGTGTGTTCAGATGAACTTTTTTTAAAGGCTGGCAAATATTTTTCAAATACCTATCCATCCTATTCTTCTAAAGCAAAATCCAGTTTCCCTTACTTTGCTTATCATTCCAATTCCATTCCATCTCTTGGCTTGCCTTGGCTTGCTTTGGATTTGCAAGATATGGGACAGCTTCCAGTTGGATGTGAGGGTGACAGAGCACTGGAAGAGACTGCCTAGAAAGGTCATGGAGTCTCCTTCCTGCTTTAGTAGGGAATTGAACAAGATGTTCACCAAAGGTCCCTTCCAACCCCAATCATTCTATGATTCTGTAATTCTGTGACCTGCTGGTACAATACTTTATTTCAACATGGAAAATCATCAGGCAGGAAGAAGCCTAGTAAGTCCCCTTTACAATTTTTATCATGGTTCTCCATGTTACAAACTAAGAAGGCCAAAGGCTGCTTCTCACTGAACATGGAAGAGTAAGACATGATGTGGCGTAACTGGGAGATTCCCATCTGTGGGGAACCAGAGTGGTGCAAGGAGGGGAAGGTGAGACACAGGGCAAGGAGTTTAGAGCTTGCTGCAACTTCTGTTGGTCAAGTGTGATAAATGGCTGCAAATTATTATCCTTTGACTTTTCCTCTTGTTACAGGTAGGAATTAAAGCCTCCCAATATATACTGAGTGAAACCTGACTAGATAAAGCAGATGCCATTCTCTACCAAAACAGATGGGGAGGAGTGTCAGGAGGTTTTCATTACTGAGTGGTAGATGAATGGATGCTCCTCAAACCTTGTCTTTCACCTGCCCGATCCCTTTGGTTGAAAGTCTGAAACTTTTCATACAATCTTCCCGATGTTTTCCAAGTTACATAAAGAGGGTATGACAGAGGGATAAAACATGGGGTTGAACGATTTAGCCTAGTTCTTTCCACTACTCCTAGAAATACCTATGATACCTTGTTAAACATTTTGGAGCTCTGGCGAGGTACAAGGTAAGGCTCAACCAGTCATTCTACCTTTTGTTGTCAGTTCTTGAACTGTGGTGTAGCCCTTGGGAGAACTTTCTGGGGGAGAAGGGTGGTAGCATCGGTGGTTGAAAACAAAACCTGTGTTAAAAGAGGTAGATGAGTAAGACTGCCAAGTGAAATACTAATGTCAGGAAATAGGACTGAGTTAATTGTCTTACATACACTTGATAATTTAATTTTTGATTAGGTGTTCACATATGGTTTTAAGAGGATCCTTGCCTGATTTAGTGTGTCTGATGTGCTGCACTAAACAACATTCAGCTGCATTCTCCTTGTTCAGTGTGTGACTGGATGGCTGGATGCCTTATTTACTGCATTCCCTTCTAAAATTAATTAATGCTTACCTTTGTCAGACTGCTGTGAAATAAATTGAATTTATTTCCATTTAGGGATGAGGAGCCGGAGCATGGACAGATTAAGCTAGAATAATCTCTGATCTTTCATGCCTGATTTAGGGTATCTAAGACCTGATTTTTAAGTATTATATTGTATTATATGTTACATATAACAAGAATTGCAGGTGCCATCTTCACAAAGATTTCCTAGGAGTGGTTCCAAAATCCATTTGAAATGTATCGAAGCAAACAATCTTAAAGCATCTTTTTTGTGTTTGCACTTTAGTGCAGCCTTTCTTCTGATATAGTCCTCACGTGAGAATTAAACATGACTGATGCTCTGACTTCCACATACAGGGATAGTCTGTATTTAGTTTCATGCGTCGCTTTAATGCCATGTTGCATTTAATGTCACCCAGATTTCCAACCTACAGCTGTTGTTCAGGAAGATTTTTATTCTGCTTCTCCAGGATTTCCAGAGTAATAGCTCTCATCCTGAGGAAAGTTCACAACACAACTGATTAGGTACCAAATATTTACTTAGCAGAAAATGAGTAAGAGAGGACCTTTCATCAATATCTGTCCCTTTCTCTGGAATCAAGTATGTTTATCTAATATGTTTTTATACAAATTATCCATTCCTATATCCTTAAAATGCTGAATTCCATAGGTATAAGATGCTAGGTATTTGCAACCATTATCTGTAGTAAAAGGAAAAGTGTTTTTCTTTCCTTTGAAGTAATTTTGCCATGTATCAGAGACAAGCAGTTTGTACTTTTGCATGTGAAGGCACTGCACAAAAAGAGGCTGCTGCACATCTCAGCAGCCATGACACGATGTAGGGACATCTGAGGGCAATGACCTTTGGATGTAAAGGTTGGATATTAAGGCAGGGAGAGAAATCTGTGGAGCACGGCAGGAAGAGCAGCCCATGATAATTGAATCAGCACAATAGCTGCTAGCAGGAAGTCTGTCAGTCATTATTTTTTAACATATTTGATCTGGCACTGTGTATTGATATCAACTCAGTGTTTTGGATCATGTGGCAAGTATCAGGAACCCAAAAAATGGATTTGCAATTTCATGGTGATGTGGCCTAGGATTTTATTTTGTGATTGCTACCATAGATGTACCAACATTGTCACCAGTTTAGATCTTAATGGAGACTAGGATACCCACTCATGGTGCAGGTGTCCTAGCAAGCTACTGACCCTACAGTCACAGTGCAGCAGTCATGTTATGACCCACTCAGCAGGAATATTGCCACCATATCCAAAACTATATTCTAGTCCTTCATCGTCTAAGGAAAAAAAAGCTTTAGGTAAGCTCACACAGATGTCATTGCAGCATGTTACAGGGATCATTATGTTTGGAGTATTTTGCACATGTTTCACAAATTTCTAAACCTGGAGTGGAGTACTATTATGGCCTTCGGGTAGCACATGGAATGAAAGAT
This sequence comes from Pyrocephalus nanus, assembly GCA_038380795.1. Classification (NCBI taxonomy): domain Eukaryota; kingdom Metazoa; phylum Chordata; class Aves; order Passeriformes; family Tyrannidae; genus Pyrocephalus; species Pyrocephalus nanus. The sequence goes on from CM076260.1 coordinate 51,234,454, forward strand.
ATTCCCCTGAACAAACCTGTCTCAGTCCAAGTAAGAATTTTTTTTTTTTTAATTACCTATTATTTATGTTCTGCTTGAAGAGTTCTAATCCACGGACAAAGATATTCTCAGCTGTATCCAGTCTCAGTTCAAATCCTTCTACATTTTCACAGAATCACTGAACACTCAAGAGGACCTCTGGAAGTCATCTGGTCCAACTCATCTGTTCCAGCAGGGATACCTTGAGTCAGTGTCCCAAGACCATGTACAGATAGTTTTTAATATCTCCAAGGATGGAAACTCCACAACCTCTTTTGGGCAACCTGTGCTAATGCTTGGTCACCCTCACAGAGAATAAGTATTTTCTGATGTTCAGAGGAAACCTCCTGTGTTTGAAGTGTGTACACTTTGCCTCTGGTGCTGTCACTGGGAAGCGCTGAAAAGATCCTGGCTCTGCCATCTTTCCACCCTCCCTTCAGGTATATGTATATATTGCTAAGATTGCTCTGAGTCTTCTCCAGGCTGACAAATCCCAGCTCTTTCAGCCTTTTCTTATAGGAGGGATGTTCTAGACCCTTAATGATATTAGTGGCCCTTCACTGGACTATCTCCAGTATGTCCATGTCTTTCTTGTACCAGATCTGAATCCAGCACCCAGCTGGTGGGTGTAGCCTCACCAGCATTGAGTAGAGGGGAAAGATCACCTACCTCCACCTGTTCACAGCATTCCTCCTAATGCAGCAGAGGATACTGTTAACTTTCTTTGCAAAAAAGACACATTGCTGGCTCATGCTCAACCTGGTGTCCCTCAGAACCCCCAGGTCCTTTTCTACAAGAATGCTTTACAGACAGCCCACAATGTGTACTGGTTCATGGGCTTGTTCCTCCCCAGGTGCAGGACATCATGCTTCTCCTTGTTGAACTTAATGAGGTTCCTGTCAGCCTATATTTCCAGCTTGCTAAGGTCCCTCTGGATGACAGTATGACCCTCTTATTTATCAGTCATTTATCCCAGTTTTGTGTAATTTGAAAACTTGCTGGGGAACACTCTGCTGCAACATCCAGGTTATTAATGAAGATGTCAAATAGGATCAGAATCAAACATGGCCCCTGGGGTACTTCACTAGTTACCAACCTCCAGCTGGACTTCACCACCCTCTGGTCCTGACAGTTTAGACAGCTTTCAGCTCACCTTACTGTCTGCTTACCTATCCCATACTTCATCAGGTTCTGTACAAGGATCCTGTGGGATACAGAGGCAAAAGAGTTACTGATTTCAAAGCAAACAATAGCCACTGCTCTCCCCTGGTCTAAGCCAGTCATCTTATCATAGAAGGTTATCAAGCATTAGATTGATAAGCATTCGGTTTTTAAGCATTACTTGCCATTTTTGAATCCATGTTTACTATTCCTGATAACTTTTTTGTCCTTCACATGCTTAGGATTAGCTGCTCCGATGTGCCTCTGAATGTGCTCCATCACATTCCCCGGGACTGAGGCAAGGATGGCCTGCCTGTAGTTCCCTGGCTCCTTCTTGAAGTTAGGAACAACATTTGCTTTCCTCCAGTCTTCTGATTCTTCTTCCAGTCACCACAATCAGTAAAAGATTATCATGAGTAGGTGACAGATTGTTGAGAGTTTTTAACAGGCTTTAACAATTTGTAGCCCCTAGGTGAACACAACTTTTCCAACCTAATCTCAGTAGCCCTTTAACCCAGTGAAGACAAAGCTGAAGAATTTTACTACTACGGTTTAAAAACCTTAAAGCAAGTGGGGAAAAAAAAGAAAAAAAAAAAAAAGGCAAGAATTTTAGCACAATTTCAGGCTTGAAATGACTTTGGACTTTAAATTTCATTGATTTTGATGTATTTGACATGCTGTCCTGAGCAGTTCTAATGACTACAGTACTGATAATAAAAATAAAACCTGGCATTTGCTGTTAAAGCATGAACAAATTTTATATTTGCTTTCAAGTTTGAACAACTATTGGTGTTTTTATTAAAATAAATTTATTGTGAAAGGAGCGTTGGAGCAGATTGTTTTCCAGGCCCTGCTGATTTTTTATTTATTATCAATATTTGCAGAAAGTAATCTAATTCCTGCTGAGCTGTAACCAGAAAGTTACTTAACTGTCCAAATATTGACAGCAGTTATGGAAAACGTTCTAGTATTTCCTAGTCTCTTCAGTTTGCCATTTTATTATAAACCTACGTTTGTAATTATAAGATTATTGATCACATTCTATTGATGCAAGTAATAGATGATACTTGAAAGTTTGTTTGTTTTTGTCTAATGTTTCTTTGTGTGATCTGAACCTTTTTTCTGTCATTACAAACCTGACTTCATGAGATTTCTTTCATTTCTGTTGTTTATTATGACAGTAAAAACAAGTCTTTTTCTTGGTGATTTTGGACATTGGTGTTCTGACTTCATGCTGAAAACTAAAAATAAATAATCATAGCTATTTTGTTAAGCCTTTAGGAAGATCCAGTTTAGACAGGTATGATTGTACAAAGGAGATGTGGCAGTAAATATACATCCTTCAGCAGAATCACACATGCTGAATGATTACATTCAATCTCTCTCATTCTTTCTGCTCTTTCAGTGGCTAACAGTTATGGCATCCTAATGAAGGATTGTTTAATTTTCTTGAAATTTTACACTAGCCAGTGCTCCCTAATCTCCCTGGTAGCCAAGGCAGTGCCACAAAGGGATATGTCCTTTACAGGAAAAAGAACAAAAGGAACAACACATACAGTGTGGAGACAGGAGATCATTATCTTTCTTACAAATAACCTACCCCAGCCTTGAAAAATTATTTAACTCTCTGTGTAATGGGTGCAGTGCAGGTAAATCTGTAAAATAATATGTGGAAAGGCTCCTAACAGACAATCAGAATAGAACAGAATCACAGAACCCTTCAGGTTGGAAAAGACCTTTAAGATCATCAAGTCCAAAGATTAAGCCAGCGCTGCCAACCCCACCTACTAAACCACTCAGTTCTACATCTACACGTCTTTTAAATACCTCCAGGGAGTATGATTCAACCACTTTCCTGGGCAGCCTGTTCCTATACTTGACAACCCTGTCCATGAAGAAATTTTTCCTAGTATCTAATCTAAACCTGCACTGGTGAGGCCTCCAATTTAAGGCCATGTCTTCTTGTCCTATCAATTGACACCTGAGAGAAGAGATTGACCCCCACCTCACTACAATCTCCTTTCAGATAGTTGTAGAGAGTGATAAGATCTCCCCCAGCCTCCTGTTCTCCAGGTAAATGTGTTTTGTCATCAATTCTTAATAATCTTGACTGATAGTCAAGTGTGAATTTGCTTTTCTGTCTTCAAAATACTCCCTTCTACATCTCCTATGAGAAAAAAAATGCAATAGAGTTATTTTTGTGGGGGAAAAAATCCAACAAAACCAAACAACCAACCTTTAATTCTGCTTACAGGGTCTTTTTTTTTGGCTTACTCAGAGTATTTGGCTGATTCTCAGCTATTAAATTACACAAATTTTAGCCACTGTTATGAAGAGTCATATCAAAAACTTCTTCTTTACAGTTACTTGGGAGCTATGTTTAAAATGTTAGCATCCAGTCAGCAAAGATAAACTGTGCATGTGATTTAGTTGACTAATCTCACAAAAGAAATAGCGAAGAGTCATAAAAAGGCCATAAAACCCATCAGGTCATAAAAACATCAAAATTGCAAATATATTATCAGAAATGTTTCATAACTACTTAAAGAGTAGCAAGTTGGTATGAACTACTAATAAATTTCCTTTGCTGTGAATAGATCCATAAATTTGACTGATGAATCTCAAAGGAGTGTTATGAACTTCATGACAGAGACTGAGAGTGAGTAAGTAGTACTTTACTTCAAAAGTACATCGCTAAGTGGAACTATACAGAGTGAACAGTTTATTCAGTGGAAGTTAGAGTACAAAAATCTGGCCATTCATGAATTAGGGTCAGATCAAGCCTCCCATTGACCTCAGCGGGAGTTTTGCCATTTGGTTTAATGAAAGTAGGATCAGGCTATCAATGCTTCAAAATGGTTCAATAGAAAGTGTTATTGAAATGCAAATGTACATATTCTCTTAATCTGGACCTCTCATCTCCCCATTCAGAGCTGTTTGTAGAGAGTGCTATTATGGCCTATTACTCTGGGACTCCTATTAAACAAAGATTTTTGTAAGCTCAATAGAGAAATATCCTGTAATACAGGGAATACACCTCCAAATTTCATAAATATAATTCTAAACAAATTTAGTGACTATAGTTTGAAAAGGAGCCAAGCCTTGCTGTATCACCAAGACTTAATAAAGGTAAAGTTAGCTATGCTGTTGAATCCAGCATTTTCACTTTAGTGTGAGCTGACCTGGTTGGTGTCATAAAAAGAAAATCTTTCAGGTATTCAATTGCCTGGGGACACTAAATTCAATGGTTTCAAGTAACACTTAAAATTACTACAGCTGAGAAAGACTTGTGTAGGGAAAACAGAAGTTTGAACTCATGTATTTGATGTAACAATGCTAGCTGAGTTTCATTCTTTGTAGATCAAGTGTCATTCAACACAAATGAGTGGATAAACCAATAAAGGCTCAAATTTATTAGGATCAAACCATGCCCGTTTTCTTCCTGCCTACTGCAAGCCCCCTTCCTATTGCCAGTTCCTGGCTTTCTCGTCCTGCTTGCCAGCAATAGTAATTGCTAATACCAAACCAGTTGCACTAGGGAGTAAATATAACCTGTTGAACTTGCTTGAGATCTTGAAAAGCAGTCCAGAGCTCTCAGCTGGCAGGCCAGCATGCATAATTCTAGACCCAGGGAGAAGTGTACACACATACACAGTTGGTTGCTTGCCCAGCCAGGAAATACCTTCTGACTGGTGGCTTTGAGGCAAAGTGTTGCCTCTCAGCATCTAATGGGGACAGATGTCAGCATCACTCTAACTGGGAAAAGACCAAAGGAATTATTTCGTGAGATATGTGTTCTAACAGACCCACATCAGGTATTTCCCAGTGCTCTTTTGAATGCAGCAGCAAAGACAAAAGAGGAAATAAGCACAAAACAAAACAAACAAACTTACAAAAGACATTTAAAATCCAATTGCAACCTCTTCATGATGTAGTGATGGTAGACAATAGCTAAATGTCTTAGCTTAAACTCTGATTTTTTTCCCTGCTGCGTATCGATTCAATTGCATCACTGGGGCATAAGAGTAAGGGGCACTGCTTATCAAATTAGTCTGTTACAATTGCATATGGCAATAGTTACAAATTTAATCTTTTGTCTCAGCATGTATTAAGCTAATTAAAAAGACAATTGGCTTGTTCATTGTGATTAAAGCACTAATAATAATATCTCTTATTTCCCTATCAGCAACATTCTAATTGCCAAGGACACCTGACAAGTCACAGTGCCACCTACTCATTTTTCTGGGACCAGAGTTTGCATCCTTACTTCAATATAAAACACACAAACTTGGTTACTCCCATAACTATACACATTGCTTAGTTTTTAACCTACTTTCTGGCATGAGTTTGGCCTTTGCACCTCAGGTTTGTTCTAGACACGATGAGGGAAGAAGTATGACTAGGCTAGATTTGAAGTATGAATTCCCACTGTCATGAGACATGTAATTCCTATTAGAGCAAGTCTTGGTCTTTCAATACCAATAAAGTTCCATGAAGAAGAAGGAGATGAAGACCTTAGTAGAGCTTTCCCAGCATTATTTAAACAAACATGTTCATGGTATTTGTACTCTCTTTCTGTACTTCTGGCCCTAAGTCATTTTGTGCAGGTGAAAAGGACTGTAAGAGCATGAAAGTGATTGAATTACTCTAGATGATGCAAAAGTTCCTGGATCCTGGGTCACAGAGGATTTTAGCAGAAAGATGACTGTTTCATATGCTTCAGTATATATTATTAAACAGAAGAATTGTTGGGAAACCTTTGGGTGGTATCCAGCTATGAGGGAGAGATTCAAATTAGGTCTCTTTTGCAAAATAGCAAGATGCGCATTGTGACAATAGAAATCTGTTTTTGTCCCAAGTTCTTACTTTTCCAGTTGATCCATATATACCTTTATGCTTGCCCCTATGATTTACAGAGTAATGTCTTTCACTATCATTGGTTTTAAGACAACAGTTGAAGTAATTTTCCTAGTAGAAAATTACTAGGATTACAATTTTTCCTAAGATCCAGCAAGAGTCCATGGGTCTGAGAGGAGACCTACCTCCACTCTTACTAAAAAACTGCTTGCAAGACCTCCAAGCGCCTGTGCTTGTCTTGGACAACTTCCCATTGAGTAACTTTGCTGAGCAGGATTAGTCCTGCTTAGTTTATGAGATCAAGCATGATCACAGTGGTGATATTGCACCTAGCTGAGAGAACAAAGCAATCAAGCAACCTCCTCCTGCATATATGCCTATTTTGTAAAAAAAAAAAAAAAAAAAAAAAAGAAAAAAGACAAAAAGAAGACAAAAAAGACAAAAAAAGAAAAGATGAACTAACTGAGTAGGATTTTTTCTATGTTCCTCCTCCCCCTTTATAATTAACTACACTATAATTAACAAAAACTACCTTTTTGATGAGATTTATTTTCAACTTTGGTTGAAACTCTTTCGTACAGAAGTCTGTGTTATAAGAGTTCCAGGTTTTGTTAGTGATGGATTCAGTTGTGGAGACTCTGACCTTGTGATACTACCATGTTTCTGCTAAACAAAGTCCAGTATGCCAAACAAAGATGTAGCAAGTAGTTACGAAATGGTATGGCTATTACACATGCTTTTTATTCTCATTGTCTAGTGTTTATTTTGGGATAATTCTGTTTTGAGAGTGGAAAAACCAGACTGTAAATAAAAAGGAGGCTTACGATAAATGCTTTATGCTACACAGTTCTCAGAAGGCTAACGGAGGGCTCCTCAATGAGGGCCTAGGAGATAGGAAATTGATTTTCAACAGAAAGAAAAATATTCTGAGAGTCCATGACAAGTCAGAAAAATAATTATTCACCCACTTGCGCAAAGCCTGAGTAATTTACTATTGCAGCTCACAGTCTGTGTTGACTGTCCTATGTAAGGTTTCTAGGTCACTGCCTCTGGTGTTGTTCTAAACCACTCAGTTCCACTCCCAACTTACCTCCCCCCTCCTGGACATGGGTAGAATCTCTATTGCAACTTTCAGAAGATGTTGAGTTAGCCGGTAGTACATTTCCACTTCTGACTTCTCTCCCATATTACCCCACCCATGAAACCAGATGATAGGAAAGGAAAGAAAAAAGAAGGGAACAATTCGGATTAAAGGTCAAATGAATCCAAACAGCTAAAAGAGCATAGTAATAATAACACTAATACTAATAATCCAAAATCATATTCTAAGGGATACTTATGCCATTTTAAGATGAAACTTTTGTTAGTGACGTGGATTCAGCCCTAAGTCCCAAAAATATAATCTAAGTTATCTGCTTGTAGTTTTATAGCTCTATAAATCTTTAAGACCAAGTTCTACCCTTCTGCACATGTAGAACTCCATGGGGAGTTGCACTCATATATCAGAGGGTAAAATCTGGTTATATTTTCTAGATAGCAATAGGAAAAAGGGGAGGTCTTAACTTTTAAAAACATTTACTGTATCCTAGCAATGTGCAGCGATGATATGCAAGCCTGACCTGACAACAGACAAATGACATTAAAAAATATTAAACCTTACAGAAATGCTGTAGGAAGAAAACGTGATAATCTTTGGGAGTCTGTACGTAGCGGAAGTTCCAAACATTGTCTTGATTGTAGGCACAAAGCATCTAAGGTAATATAGCAGGAAATTTCTTAAACCCTTCTCTTTAGGTTGATACAAAACTCAAAAAAATCTGATTGTTCAGAAATATAAACAAATGGGGGAATTAAGAGAAGAAAAAATTTTGTTCCCAAGCTTTTGTAACTCAAAAAAAGTTAAATCTACCTGTTGCTTTTTCACGTGTAGGCTGTCTTTGCAAAATTTTAGCTTGAGTTTGCTGCTTTACAGCTTAGAGCTGAAGTGATTTTAAAGTTCTTAAAAGCAACAACTAAACTGTGCGTAACCAGATAAAGTATGGATCTGCTGTTTAACACTCCAGGATAAAATATTAAAGCAATGGGATGAAATGTACTGAATTACCAGCTGCATGATCTTGTTAGCTACAGAGTATGGCTAATTAGAGAAAACATTTTGAATTTAAACTTTACTGGAATGAGAAATTTTTATTCACAAAGGCACAGTATGGCCACGCATGCAGCCTGCCACTATTTATTCAAGAGCTGACTCTTGAATAGATTGTGTAATAACCAGAGCAGGACAGATAGGTGGGAGTCTGAAGATGACAAACAATTTGGAAACTGACAGAACGCTGCAGATTTCTGTAAGCTCAGCTTCTTTTGGCCATATTTACATATTTACAGAAACATGAATTGAGAATAGAGTAAAAGGGCACCACCAAAAGCTTTTTTATGGAAACCTTGTAACAATTTTATTTCCATCTTCTAAAATACCACAGGATGTGTTCTTAGTCTTCATGACAAGGTTCTGCCTCTTCATCAAACTACCTTCTTCCAGTTATAAGTAGTACCATTTGATCAGTGTTCATCATTGTGCATTAGGTGCTCTACCAAAATCTTTCAAGTGAAGTGTCTCCCAAACAAATGTGCTAAGAGGGATGAATGACAATTTGGGAAATATCAGACGGAAAAGACTTATTTATACTCAGATAATCATTCCTATAAAGGCAGCATTTCGGTACAGCTTCATATTTTGTTGTCTTGCGTACTTGTGATTTGATGGAATCATGCTTGGAGCTTGTCTGTAGAGATAAATGGAAGGAACAGAATTTCCAAAGGGAGTTGCAGTGCATCTAACTGTGGTGGCAAGACAGGCTGCTCAATCCTTTGAGCAGAGTTGATGCAACTTTTGAAAGAATTACATCTTGTGTCCCTGCTGAAGAGTACAACAACTGTAAATGCAGGTTGAGAGAGAGGAACACGAGCAAGGTTTTTTGTATGGCTCAGCAACAGATTCAGCACAACTTTTTGGTAAGGATCTGTTGCTAGTATTTTAAGGGACAGTTATAAAATATTTGCCAAAAAAATAGTTCTCATATCCATCTGTCTTAATACAATGACAAAGTAATTAAAAAGGCACACTAAACCCCAAAATATAGAGGCACAGTATTCAAGACTTCTTCCTTGTAGAAATCTTCCTTACAAGAGAAAAAAAAATCCTCTATGGAAACCTTAAAATCATTGTTCCTATAGGTGCCATACATTTGTAGTCATGAAGGGGAGATAAAGGCATGGCTCTTCATTCACAGATATTTTTGTGTCTACTGAACTACTGTTTTGAAGCTAGTACAGTTGAGGCCCTATCTCATGGTGAGTACTTACTGCTGGAAATGAGAACTATATCTGAGACCTTTTTCAGTGTAGGCTGCTTTCATTCTTAAGAGTTTACCAGTGAATTGGGTCATTCTCTGTGACCAGTGATTTTGTGGTAACTTGTTGTTTTAGAGGCCTCCAGAATGATGCCCTTAATATACTTATGAAACTTCTTCACTGGTAAAAAATGTTGGCTAAGCCCAAAACCAACACTAGCACATCTGGGGTTTCTATATCTTCTGGCATCACTTTCCAGTACACCCAGATAATAATTAAATATCTAGCTGATAGCATAGCCAGTCTGGATAGTTGTTTTATCAGATATTAAATAGCAGGAAAACATACAAAAATAGCAATGGCAAGCTCTACTTTATATGATAACCTCTGAATGCATCATACAAAATAAGACATCATTAGCTCTTACTGTTGGTTGAAATAGCATACACATTTCTGTGGTAGTGAAGTCACTTAACTGATGGCAATGGAGTCCTAATAATTGATTTCTGTGAATTCCCTGAGATGCTCTGGTGTTGAGTGTAGCTATTCCTGGAGGCATCCATGATGTGAGGAGGATGGGATGCCAGTGGGGTGACGTTTTCTTCATCCAGTGACCAAGAGAAGTGCTACATTTGATAATGCCAAGTCAGGGGCTATGGTTTCTTTTGCCCTCATTTTTTTCACTTAATCAAAGCCAATCTAATTGTTATCCTCCTTATCACATTGGAAAGGCTGAATGAGATTAATTACAGGTCATTTAATCAAGCCAGACTCTCTAATTTCTGTTTGCATTTTGGGTTTTATGATAAGAATTATCTGTATTAGTTCACTACTCCCCCCACTGTGCCCTGTCCATTTGCAGCACACATAGTGCCCCACCGTGCCCAGTGTCTCTGGACAGAAAATTATTCAGCTTTGACATGGTTCTGCCACTTCCTTTTCATGTGAATCTGCTGTACTTCCATCTGCCACCTATGGAACAGGGTTAATTAAATGTGCCTCATGCACTGGGCTGCTAGGCAGGGCTTAATTCCCTGGGTGTGTCTCTACTGCTCCTTTATTTTGGATCAGGTTTTTGAAGTGGACTTCTTCATCTCCCTCGATTACCCCACTTTGGTTCACGTGCAAGCTGGGTCCTTTCTTGTGCTCAGCTGGAGGACACACTCCAGCTCTGCATCAGATGCTGTCCAATGAAAAGGAAAGGATTTGAGCTAGTCCAAACTGAAATCTCCAAGATATTTAGTATATGGGATGTTTGGTCTCCGGTACTAACTGGTTTGCTCTGCAGGTCCATTCCTATTGAGCTGTGGTATATAATAAAGGCATAGACATTGTTATAACTGATGGTTGCCTTTGTGGTGCTTGGATGAACAGAACGGCAAAAGTATAAGGCATTGTGTGCATTTCAGAGAATAAATACAGCCTTTGTGTTTTAACCCCAAATTTTGGCTTTATTTCACTGTATTATTTTAGTGGGAAATTCCATAGTTTATATAAGAAAGTTTACCTTAGAAGACCTAATAGCGAATGGAACCTGCTTCTGCACTTATGTAAATAAAATCTATTCATGCTGAGCTCGTTCTGGTCCATGGACATTAACCAGCAATGTTTATTTTTTTATAGCTGGCAAATTTCCCTGAAATTTTCATTTTGAATAGATGCAGAAGGTTAACACCAGTAGTTTATTTTGATACTTACTTTATACACATTCTCAGATACTAAGCTACACTTTGGGGATACAGTAAACTTAGTTCTAAAGACTTTGTACTCCAAAGCAATATTCCCCTTACCCCACCATATGTTTGAAATGGAATTATAAATGCCAACAAAAGAACTCTCATATACACCATTCCCTTGCAGCACTTCTGTGTTTTACAGCATGTCATTTTTACTGGTGCTATCTTGAGGTTGATTCTTATTCCACTTCATACCTTTCACTCTGATATAATTCCGATTATCTCTCCAGTATTGCTTCAAGATGGAGGGGAATATGAAGAATGAGGCTTAGAGAATTCAGTTTTATTACTTTCTAAAGTCTCTGGTTTCATCCTGTACAATCCCTTTTTTTTTTTTTCTGTTTACCGTCACAATTGACAATATTTCAGAAACCCCTTGCTTTCTGAGTGGCGGCAAAGTATTGTTCATCTTTGTGAACATTATTTTATAGGCCAGCTATGCTCAGTTAGCCCTCATACCAATAAAAGTCTCTCCATGTCTCTTAGCCAGCATGAGGTGCTAAGGAATGATGCAACAAATATCTTTTCACTGAGGTAGCCAGGTTCCCTCTGTGCTCTACACGAAGATTTTCACTAGCTTGTGAGTTGGATCTAAGCATTGTCACATCAAAGTGAGGATTTTAGTTCTATTTTTAGGATGGCATTTTATGTTTGGCTAGAGCAGGGACATTCTTCTTTAGCTCTTGTTTTAATTAAATAACCTTTAAGACAAGTGAGAAGGAACATTCAATCCAAAGCAATGCTTTCTGTTACTCCAAGAGGAAGCAGTGCAAATGCATAGCATTTATTAAAAACTTGGCTCTTCTCAATCTTCTTGAGATTGATGACAATATATTACAATGATAGAGGTGGGATAACCAATAAGGAGAGTAAAGATTGCTAATCCTTTAACTAGCAAGATAAACTATAATCACAGCTTTAGATGTTATGTTAAGCAGTGATCAAAGAAAAGAAAATCCAAAGAGGCTAAGGAAAATATATCAATATTTTCTTGTCAAATAATTAACTGCTAGTTATCGTACACTCCCCCTAAAAATTCCCCTTCATATTTGTTAGCATTATTATATGTATAGTAGCATTAGTCCTACCATAACTACAATGACTACTGAACCCTTGAAACACGAATCCTCTTCCCACTCCACTGTTGCAGCTGCAAGTTTCTGAATGAGCAAATATACTCAGTACTCTCTTAAGGAACCACTAGTAAGGGCTGGTAAATATATATTATCCCTCATGTCACTTCAATTTCTTGGAGGTTACAGTTCTCAGTGTGGGATGTGGACACCTTTCTTCCAGTAAGGTGTATCAAACCAGATAATCACTAAACACAAACACTTTATTAACAAGAACAGGCAGGCATACGCACCTTGCAATACTTCTTCTACTAGCCAAAAGCAATCTCTGAATCAGCAACAAGTATTTTAAAGAAAATATGGAATACCATAAAAGACATCAGGGTGAGAGAACATATACTGTAATACCCTTTCATAAGAATGGGAGCCTAACAAACTGTAGATGCCTAGAAAAATAATCCCATTACCAGATAAATCCTACATTACTACAGTGTATAATCACTTTGTGAACATTTTGAACATTTTTACAGTGATAACAAGGTGTTGCATGGATTTATCAGAAGCAAATCTATCTCATTTTTCTTTGTCAGATTAATTGGCCAAGGGAATAAGGATGAAGAGTAGACTTGTCAGGTCTTCATTTTAAGAAGGCTTTTCACACAGTCTTACACACTCTTCTCAAAAGTAAACTGGGAAAATGCACTGTAGATGAGTTCACCATAACATCCACATGGATAGATGTCACTTGTTAGACTAGTTCTACTCATTATTTTTATGAGTGACTTGAAATATGAAGCAGTGGATCTTCAAGTTACACCAGCAGATAGGAAGTGCCAGTACCTTGGAGGACTGTGTTAGAGCCTCTGACACAGGTGGTACAAATTCAGAAAAAAATAGCAAGTGTAGTTTGCCACAGATATCAACTACATGAATACAAAATGGGAAATATTTATGTGGGATGCAGGACAGAAAAGAAATCTGAAGACTATACAGCCCCTAAACTAAGTAAGAGCGGGCTGCATCATGTGGCTGAGGAAAGACAAATCTCACTATAGAGCATATTAGCAAGGGTACCTTATGTAAGATGTTCTGGTTTACTCTGTTGGCACTGGAGAGACTCAGTTTGAGTACTGTGTCCTGTTTAGGGCACCACACTTTAAAATTATAGATAGATTAATATAGAGGCAAACTGGAGAGAGTTCAGAGGAAAAGAAGAAGGATAAGTAGTATGGAAAACACAACACATGAGCAAAGGTCAAGAGAACTGGTTCTGTTTAGAAAGAGAAAGAGAAGATGAGAACAATGTGACAGGAGCTTTCCTGTATAAAGAGCTAGATGTTCACCATGTCCACAGTGGGTAGACGAGGAGTTGTTGATATAATTTACAGCAAAAAGCTTTGCTGTACTATTGGGAAAAGGCCATGAGTTGAAAGACAGTGATGTGGTAGAGTAGATCACCAACAGGGCTTGTGGAATGCACTGCACAGGACAGGCTCATGCAGAGGTAAGATGGTCCAAGGGACTGAGGATGCCTGAAAGCAGGGAGAGAGAACATTTGTCTGACAGTGTGTCTGTGTTTTCTCTCATTCAGCTTTCTTACAAGAAAAGAAATTCCCACTGGATTTCAACATGTGACGTAAGAGTTTCAATATTTTCCTGATCTTCACAGTGTTTATTTACCCAGTTTCCATTATTTCATTGTTCTTCTTGCTCAGACTGCTCCCCAAAATTCATAGCAACATGTTACTATCACTCTATCATTTAGGGTTTATTGTTCATATTCTCATTTTATGTTATGTGAAAAATCATTCTCACATTTAGGAGTATGCAATATACTGATAACAGTTTCAAAGGAAAATATTGACATTCGTCTGGCTGTGATAATGTCAGTGAATAAATATTTAGCTGATTATTTAGTAGCTGGGTAGTCAAGAAATGCTGTACAACCCAAAACCAGATGCATAACCAGAAGATTCAGTTCCCTTCACCCCTCTCCTGGCTCCAAAACTTGGTACTAGCACAGAAACAGAGTCTTACCTACCTTCCACATGTCTGGACATGCCAGTGTATCAACTCATCTTACTTCAAATGCCACTTTAAAATACATCTGTGCTGTAATGCATAAAAGGAACCTGCTGTGCAATAACATCTTATGTAAATTGTGACTTGTGGTTGTTGCTACAGCTCTACTAAGCATTACAAGCACATTTCACCCCTATACTTTAACTGGCCACTGCTTGCCTTAAACACCTGCCTAGTGTTTGAGATTGCAAACTTTTCAGGTCAGAGTTTACCTGCTGTCTGCACAGTGCCTCACACACTGCCCTCCTGCCTGCCATTCCCATTGGTACTCTAAGCACTATCCACACTATCAACTTTAGTTATACAAATCCAGGCTGTATCTAAACTCCTCTTTATAATACCTCTGTGTCAATTCTGAGTTATCCTCCAGGATCTTTATTAATCCACTATGAACCTTTATCATGGCTAGGCTTCACAAATGAAGATTTGAGAAGGGCTCTACCCACACTTGCTACAAAGGCCAATGGCTAAATAGGCCAATGAGAGACACACAAGTCCAGTTGGAAATTTCCTATCCTTCTGGTAAAGCATGCTGCCCTACTCTTATTTTTCCAAAAGGTGTCTACAGTGCTTCTTTGCCTGTTCCAATGGCCCTCTCCCTCTTTCTGCTCTTCTGTTGTCTTCTCCTCCACTGCCACATCAAATGAACTACTTGCTCTTAGGCTGTGTCATGGCTTGCTACCATCCTTCCTAGCAGCCTGTTCTGTTGTCTCTCTAGGCCAGATTTCATCACGCTCATCCTAGATTTTCAGACAGGTACTTGCACATTTTCAGCTCAAGATTTCTCAGCAGAGTAGGCAAAATCAAATTTTTCTACCCCAGCAGTTTGACTGCTGGTGTGCTGGCACTTTTGATAGTTTCTTCTACTCTTGTAATGACTGTCCATATCAATCTCCTCTCCCTCTTGCCCTCCCATCCCCCTTTTAGGTTAGAAATTTATTGGGGAAGGAGCCATTCATTTGTTTCCCCATCCAACACAATAAAGTCTTGGTCAATGACTGGAACTCACAGACAAGAGAAGTCATTCAGTCATCATTAGCATCTCAAGTTTTCTGCTTTCCATTGCGTCATACGTGTTTTTAACAAGATCAACAAAGTTACTTTCAAACTTGGATTCTGACCATTAGGCATTTCTTCATTTTCTTCTAACACTAACAGATCCTGCTCTCATTTCTTTATCAGTTTATTCACTGTAAGTCTGTGCCTTTTAAGCACTGTATAAGACTTTCTATTTTTCTTTTCTTGGCTGATTATTTTGTCTTCTTCAGCTGACGATCCTTGAGTCATAGTTTATCATTCTTGGTCATTTTTCCATTCCAAATTATATTACCAATATTTTTCAGCCCTGTAAATCATATGATACATCACTACTGTTTCACATTAATTTTGAAGAGCATTATATGCTCAGAGGAGTTGTCCTCCTACTTCACAGAGAAGCTCACTGGAGCCTGTGGTGACCTCTAATGGTTGTAAAAAACCTGTATCTAGCGCAAGAACATGGGGATTTCTGGGTTTCCTGTCTTTCTCTTCATGTACAGAGAACACATTTACTCACTGATGACTCTGTCATTAGAATGAATCCAATGCACCACTTACCGTTGCTTATCTTGTTCAGCTATTATTTGAATATCCTGGAGAAAAATTATGAAACATCTAGAAGGTGAGCAGCATGCAGGTACACTCATCCATGCATCTTTTTCACTTCCAGTGCCGATAATTAACACCTGGCTGAAATTAGCATGTTCAACTGCTCAACAGGCTAAAACTCACAGAGAACAAAACAGCAGCAACAGTTTCAGGAAATGGAAAATATTTGGGAGAACCAGCCACAGCATTTCTCACCATGGGGAGCTCTGCTCTGTCAGATAGCCAGCTGTAATTATCATCTTTATGGAACTGCAGAAGCATGTTGTTTTTGCTAGTGAGTGGCAGAAGTGCTAGAGCTACATATCTGGCAACTTGGTCACAGTGATTTTCCTGCTGATGGGACTTCCAGCAACTTTCAGCATATTTACTGCAGCATACTGTACTTGGGAAGAAGTTACACCCACCCCAGAAAGAGTCACCCAACAGCATTTGTGCCTGCAGGAAGACTGGAGATCTCATTGCTCTGCTTGTTTTGCTGGATGGCTGTTGTATGACAACATGCTTTGAAGTCCCAGGTGTCCATCTGGAATGAAGCATCCTCAGCCAAGGTGTACCTGCTATGTGCAACACAGCATGTAAGCTGTTAATAAGGGTTCTTAGTAAGAACTCCTTTCATTTATTAAAGTATAACTGCACGTACAGACAGTGGCAAATGAAATGGAGGACCAGGCAAAAACTGCAGTTGGCATTTTACCACTATGGCACACAGATGAAAAAAGAAAAACCAAAACAACAAACCAGAACTCAGAAAGGAGCATGCTTAGTGAGTCACACTCATAGTTTGTGGCTGGGACAGAAAATGAAAATTATTGTTCCCATATACAAGGTTGGACTTCGTGGGAAAACATCAAGATTACTTTGGAATTATGAAACTGAGGAACTTGTTGGTTTTTGGCCAAGTCCCAAAACCCCTCATTCAAGTTTCACTCCCTGAAGGCCACTTTGATTGAGGAAGGACGCTAAACCCAAATTACTTGGATTAGGATTTAGCCTCTTCTGACTTCTTGATCATCTCACCATTCTGTAGAAAAACATTTGTAGCATGTGAACCATTTTTTGAGAAAAATAAAACAAAACAAATACAAGTTTTTTAATTCTGCATTTTCTTTTTGCTCAAAAATAGGTGAAGATTTGTTAAGCTTAGTAAAAATTCATCACTGAGTGTTGGACAAGCACTTCAAAATATATATGCAATGTTTTCTTCAATTAGAAAGATTAGTCAGGCATCTACCTATTTGGTTGCTACTTGGACTCATTTTTGAGACTCAAAAGCCCCAGGTCCAATCTCTTGTCTCAACAGAAGGCGGTTTTAAGAAAATAAGATTAGTAATCCCCTATGATTTCTTAGAGAGAGCCACAATGCTCTCATTAAATGAGGGGATTCATCTTCCATCCTTTTCAAGATGACTTTTCATAAGCACTCTAATCATCCAGTTACAGTGGCAAAAAATCTCTGGAAAACAAATGCACTAGTGGCAATTTCAATATATATTTGCAGTTCTGGAAAAAGTTTCAAATAGCAATTTGAACTGTACAGGAAATCCACAGATGTGACTATGAGCTAAAAATGGCACTGCTTGGGATAGTGGTTTGGTGCGGAAGCATTGGGTAGATAGAAGATTTCATACTCAGGGTAACAAAAAAAAAAAAGGGATAAAAGCTTTGAAGAGTCAGAGAATTAAACAGGACATGAAAGTTTTATATTCTACTTAATGCAGAAACGAAAGAAAATTGTAAAAGATAGTCAGATTTTATTTTTCAATGAGGGAAACCAATTAAAAAGCCATTTTTAGATATTTTAAAGAAGGTTATTCATTAAAAGCAACTATAAACAAGATCTGAGCTGTAAAAAAAATGTAGGGAAACGGCTCATTACTGCCTGACCAGACATTTTGAAAGGAATTTTCCTATACCAGACTGCTATCAGAAACAGAAATGCAAAGGCCTTCAAGAAAAGTATCAAGCTTATGGTAAGCAAGCAAGTTAGAAAAAATTTTCAGAAAATAAAAGGACTAAGGATAACAAATATGACAAACAAGTAGCAATTTATGTGATGTATCTGTCTACATGAAAAGTGTTCATCATTTGATGCATATGTGGAAACTCCTAATAAGCCCAACTTTGTGAAAATGTGGATTTCTTAGATGTCAGCAGAACTAAAGAGTTCAATTCACCTTATACAGACTTGAATTTCTTTATAAAAGGTAGACCAGCAACTATGTCTATTCACTAGTCCACTAGGAAAGGCTTATAGAGAAATGTTTCTAACCTAACTCGTTGAAGGACCAGATTCAGATTTAGAGATAAGAGTGACAAAAGTTTTTATCCGTAAAAATATGATGTTTTAAAGGCTGAGAAATCTCGAGGGAAAAGTGGACATTGCTATACGCTAAGAGAAGATCAAATTTGCAAAAAACTTGGAGCAATAACAGAAATATTTTTTTTCAGATATATAAAGAACAAGGAAAGAAGAGGGTTCTCATTAAACATGTGGCAATTATTAGCAAGCCAGGTCAGATAACATAAGTTTTGCCCCTAAAATAACTGAATAATTTGCCTCTGAGTTTGGTGGGAAAGATAATGGGCATGAAGCTGGGGTAGAGGAGTTAATGAAAGTAGTACTCCTCCAGATGCGAGGAGGAAAAGATGTGGAAGACTTGGTTTGTTCAGAGCCTCCACAAAGGTCAAAGAAATGTTACAGGGCAAACAACACTATCTTCAGTACAGCACCTGGGATTGACAGTATTTCAAGAACACCTTAGTACCACTGATTTCAGCCAGGTCAGGCAATGCTTAAGTCATCATCTGCCATGAGTCAGTTGCCTAGTGGAAGGTGTTTGGTGCTCTTTATTCCACTGCTCTCCTCCACAGAAGTGTGTAGTTTTCAAAAACACCTCTTTCGCTGGCACCCTCCCCGGTGAGGCCAGGGCCTTGGGTGGCCTGAAACTTGGAATCACTTATAACCAGTGGGTGAAACATTAAAAGAGAACATATACTTGCTGTTTTCACTTCTTTAAATTATCAGAATAACAGTAAACTGTGGACTGTAAAGCTATTAGCTTATTAGAATTGTGCATTTTAGAACTTTTCTTTGAGAGAAGGCATGCAAGAGCTATTTTAGATGAAAGAATCTGCATTTTAAATGCCTTAGAGCAACCATGCAACAAAATACTCAAGAAATATTAAAAAGAAGAGCAAATGCAGTGGAGTAATTTTTAACAAATAATAGAAACGATTAAGATGAAATAAATATAAACTAAGCTAAAAGGAATTATGGCATAAAACACACACATGAATTCTATGATTAATATAAAGGGAGATTGCATATTCTATTATAAATGTTTAGTGCCTTTATTTTTAACATCGTGGTTTACATTATGGATATAATAGCCTTTCAGAAATGGCAGATAAATGACAACTTCAAGCTAAGAATTTTTCAACTACTTAAGGAAAGTTTGAATGCCAAGTTTTCTTATGATTTTTATTGCAGTATATTTACATTAAAAGCTAGAGATATATAAACTAGAGCAAAGGAGCCTTTGCTCAGAAATATAATTTGTTTGGAATTCCTTTTACTCTCTTCTCTTACAGCAATATGCATATATTTAAATGAGCACAATAAATTTAAAAAATTAAATTTCAATTCTAACAGTTTAACATACATAATATTTCACATAAAATTTTATTTTGAAAGTTAATTTTATAATTCAATTGATACAAAAAACTCATGCAAACATTTCTAGGAGTCTATGAAAAAGTTTCCTATTTAACTGTTTATAGTTACAAAGTAAGAGTCAGTTTTGTACATTTTTAAAAATGTATGTATCCTCTACTGATGACTTTTTTGTATTTTTGCATTGATCTTGGTGGATATGCTTCATTTTGTCTCCTTTCAAGTCTGGAGCAAGCAGATGAACTGTTGAACAGATAAGATACAAAATACATTGATGTGTTATATAAGATGGCCATGAATTTTTTCATATTACTGGGAAATATTTGCTAGAAGAGGAAATAGGCGTTTTTTGCAGAGCTTGTTATCACTATGAAATTCAAATCCCAGTTTGAGAGACCTCTTGTGTAACACCATCTCTCTTAGCAC
This sequence comes from Pyrocephalus nanus, assembly GCA_038380795.1. Classification (NCBI taxonomy): domain Eukaryota; kingdom Metazoa; phylum Chordata; class Aves; order Passeriformes; family Tyrannidae; genus Pyrocephalus; species Pyrocephalus nanus. The sequence continues at coordinate 51,254,478 of CM076260.1, forward strand.
CATGGATATGAAAAATGGGCCCCATTGTGATTACAGATATTCTGAAGGACCCAGGATAAACTTAGTGGCTCCACTGACCTCATTCAACTTCACCGAGTCTTCAGCTGGAGTGAATTAATATGATCAGGGAAATGGATTTCTCTGTGATCTCATGGACCAGCTGAGCTGCTCTGTTACGATGATGCTGTGGGGTGACGACATGAATTCAGGGCAAAGTGTTGTGCTGAACAACCTAATGCAAGTAATAGCAAACAGTTTTATTGTAGGTTTGTGTGTTGCCTACAATTTAATATATCCTCTCAAATTTTGTGTTTCCTTGTAGTAGTTGATCTGGAGTTAGGAGAGATCCTATCATATGCTGGAACTCTCCTGTCGTGCTATGAATGACATAATTCACCTCGATATGTGAGTTCATGGAGAGGACTAGAGGGCTACTCTGCTTCTGATCAGTTTGTTATGCTGTTGTCTGAGGCATTACATAAAGCCTCTTGGGCAGAGCAATTAAGCTAGTCAAAGCAATGGCATATGACTGGTTTGCTGGAAGCACTGCGAGGTGGCTGCACGGGGCCACACACTAGATTTATGATGATCTAACTCAAATTCGTGCAGCTGCACGACTTTGTATAACTTTACTTGCTTTATGCTGCATTATGTGTGGCGCCACTTCTCTTGGACTGGCAGATTAGTTTGGAGGAGGATCTGATGTTGTCTTTCCAGTGTTTTAAATACTGTCTTATATTTGGAAATTGCTGAGCTTAAGTTAGGATAAGAATCTAGTAGAATGAAAAAGAAATCAAAGTGACAAGCAAAGTCGATAAATTACTTACTATTCATCAGTCATTTCCAAAGCCTCTGACTCCAGTGGTTATCCTTAACTGAGGCTGATGTTCCCTAATTAACTGTTTCTATAGTGATGTCCTTCATCCTCCCTTTAATGAGCATCTGTTATGCAAGTGCTGGCAGTGACAGGATAACTGCATTGCTATGACTTCGCACTTGCAGCAAGTGGGACTTGTGCCAAGGGCAGCAGTGCAAATTTTCAGCTAGAGTATACTGTGATTTATGTCTAATGATGTGTGTTACTTCATCCCTGACACCAGTCTTGATGAGGGAAAAATAACTGAGGACTCTGATATTTACAGTTTCACAGATTATTTTGAGTTGGAGGGGACCCACAAGGAACATCAAATCCAACTCTTAAGTGAATGGCCCTTATGGGGAGAAATTCAGAGTGGGCTATTAAAAAAAAAAAATTCAAAATAAGGCAAAATTATTCAAAAGCAAAAATCTCACTGGTTTTTGGTAGCTTGACAGTCTGCACTTTTTGCTGGTGTGAATGAGTCTACCTAATGAGCTGCAGGGACTATCTAACATATGTAATGGGGAGTAAGAGCAACACAAGTAGCTATCTATGACACCCCCCACAAACACCTAGTGTGAGCATGGAAAGGACCAAGAAAAGTACATTCCTTGCTGCGAAGGAAAATTGATTGCGGTTTGTAGACAAGGCTCCATTTAAAATCAGTATACACTGCTGTCATTGTCATGCTTTGTTTAATATGTTTTAAGCAGTAGATAAACTAGTTAACTGCTTTCAAAGTGAGTTATGTTTGTAGAGGGTTTAGTGCTCTTAAGGAAGGAGTCTGCAAAGATTTAATGGGATCTGTGTAAAGAAGAGGCTGGTATCAGTTTCCATGTTCACTGATCTGTGTATTTTTTTTGTGGTTAATTTGCAGTGATTTACATGTTTACTTCTGGAATTGACTTTTTTCTTGATGACATGCTTTATAAAGTTTTCATCTGGAGAGATTAATTGGAGACTGAGGTACAGGTAAGGTTAGGGAGGCTGATTTGTTAATGCAACCTCCTTTTCCAAAACCCTCTTCACCAGTCTCACGGGACAGAGGATGTGCTATCAGGTTGCACAGCCCAGCTCTAATGATTATGAAGGTGGCATCAGAGCTGTTGACTGGACAGCAGCCAAACCTGCCACTTCAGGAAGGGCTTGGTAGCTCTAAGGTGACCTGGGTTTGGACAGAAACACAGTAATACTCAGACTTATGATCTGCTCCAGGCAGAAACTTGCTCTCAGTGCTCAGGGCACTAAGAAAATCAGGATTCCTCTGTAATATAGACTATTTTCTTGTTCTGTGCAATGTGAAGATGGATCTGAGTGTCTTTTGGGTGAATGGAGTCATTCATACATACAAAATTGTAATTGTAAGGATTCTTAAGAAATTGCTAGGACAAAAGTGTCCAGTTCTGTGTTCAGCTCAGTTCAGAAATAGTCATGCATGGCTGCTAACAAGAGTGGAGTTTTCTGAAGCATGGATGCTTTTTTCCAGCCTGCCTGCTTAAGATGATGATAAGAAGGAGTAAACACAAGTGTTTTGCTGAATAAGAGTACTTAAATGATTGTGTTGAGTGAGTGCCTTCAAAACAAGACTTACGTTTCCCACGACCTTGTCCATATTATTGAATTTTCACTTTCCTAGCAAGATAATGCTTTGAAGACTGGAGTAAACAAATCAAAGTCCTTGAACACAGCTCTGTAGAGTGTCTTTTTATTTTTTTTCTCCTCTGTCTTTCATGGGATCTGCAATTTTCTCCAGAGTGTCATGTAATGGAAAATGTTAGCAGAGCTGCCCTCAGATGATAATCTGTATTTGCCACGAATTTAAGCAATTTGAGTGAAAGCTGGAGCATGATGATAAAAACATCTCAAAATGAGAACTCAGTAACTTCAATCTATTTTATCCCCTGTTAATGGAACACCTGGTGCAGAGTGAGCTTGAGTTAGTCCCCTGAAACAATTGTAAAAGTGGCAGAGGTATTGAGGTAATAAAACCTAAAACAAATGTACCATCAGGAATAGCTTGGGGTAGCAGGTTATCCTGATACCCAAAAAGATGGAATCCAGCCCCTTACTGACACTGTTACCCTCAGGCTGGACACCCTTCACTTTCACAGGGACACATACATACCTACCAGTTAATGCACTATACCCAGAAAGGGTTTGAAGGAAAAAATACTGTAAGGAAAATGTGATAGATCTAGATTTTTTGCACTCTGATGGAGAGTAAGATGAGATGTAATAATAGCACAAATTCATTGTGTTTATGTGAAGCTCTTCTGAAAATTGATGTACTGAAAACCCTGAACTGCTGCTCATGATGGTGATCCACAGCCAGGCAGGCCTAAGTCAGTGTGGAGAAAGAAAGATGAATTGAGTTGTCTGTAGTTTCCAAAAATTGTTCATTACCTGTGAACATATATAATCCTCCTCTTTTTTTAAGGCTAGAGAAACAACATCTCCCTAGTGCCCTTATAGTTTTAGCGGTGAAGGAACCCAGGCAAATGCACTTTTGTGATGAATCATAAGGATGACCCTCTAAGAAAACAGAACAATGAAATGTCTGGTGCCAGCTGGGCCTTTTGGACTGCTGAGCGTAACTTAATGGTAAATGATAAAAATGTTAGATGTTCCAGCAGCACCTGAGAGTCCTCAGAGATGTCAGTAAATATTATCTTAATAAAAACACTTTGGAAAGGACAGTGCTATTCCCAGACAGAAAATGCACACCTGGCTTAAACAGATAGAGCCCTCGTTGAAGTATGTGGGACCTGCTGTGATAGCCAAAGCTGAATGTGACCCGATGTGACAAATCTCTGAGAATGGAACAGAAAACTCCTATTACCAGTCTCATGTTTTAACCACAGAAACATCTACTTTACCAGGAAAATGTATCCCCTTTTGTGTAATCTTACGAAAGTGTCTTATTCCAAAGAAAATGTTTTTTTGGGAGAGAAAAAAAAATGTGGAGAAATTCAATCAGTATTACCTAATCTTCCTCCCTTCATCTGGATGTTCTCAACTCATTGATACTGCACAGGCTGTGTTAGAACAAACAAATCAATCACTCAATGGCACTGTTACTGGCTCAGCCTCTCTTAAGCCAATGATAAGTTACCTTTGTTTTTTTCTCCTTTTTAATTAATGTATTTCTTCCAAGTGGGAGAAGCACCATCAGTCTTACTAATGTCTGTTTAGGTGGAGACACTCCACAGTTCAATCCTACCCTCTCCAAATACCCCCCTACACCTATTGACAAACTAAATACTAAGAAATGTTTTCCTTTCTGTGCTAGGGTCCTTCTTCCAGGACAATCAATCAATAAATAATAGCAGTGGAGTTGCAAGATCTTATGAAGTGGGAGAAAAGTAGAAGAGAGTGCAAACTGCAGGATTTAGTTTCAAGTCATGAAATCAAAATCTCTGCAAAGCCATGTTCTGCAGCAGAACCGTAGCTTTTGTCTATAGTACTAAGTAATTGCTGCATAATAGTGCTTTTACTGCCAACTAAGTAAAAAATGAATTTTTTTTCTTTTCTTTTCTGACACATTTCTTCTCTTGTTTCTGTTGAGTTTTGCCTGTGTAAGAACTATACAGTTCTTCATTTTCTTAAGAGCTCTATTATAACAAGTCAGAAGAATGAACTGGTTGTATGATTCAGCTAATTGAGACCAGTCTATTTTCTTCTTCTTTTTTTTTTTTTTCTTAACAATTCAATATGTTTTAGAGATGAAAAAGTCCATATATTGGACTTCTGTACTGCCTTCATATGTAAAAATATGTGAATTTGGTGTGCATGTTATGTAAGAGCATGTGTGAGAGAGATTACATTTTATCTTACAAAGTTCAGTAATACATGCTCCAATAAAACAGAGAACCTAACAGTCCCCTCTGCTTCCCAGCAAGAGACTGAGTTCTCTGCTGAGTGGTCTGAAACACAAGGCATGTGTTCATGGACCTCTGCTTCTGTGGATCCAATCAAAATGTTCCTGCAGTCCTTTGTTCCATAATTCCAGTTAACATATGCTGCCACGTGGCCACTGGCTGCCGGAGTTAAAGCTCCATCTTGTAGCACTGTAGAAAGAAGCTACAAAATACAAAGTGGGAGTCAAGCTGTCTTGGCAACACTTGGCTGTTATATGAGATGAGCTAAGATCTGGTTACAGAGTACTTCAGCTAATGTCTCCTTCAGCTTACCCTGTTCCAGTCTGATCTGACTATTCCTTGGTGTCTTTTGCTGTACTTTGCTATAACACTGCACATTCCAAATTTTTGATATGTGGTTTTGCTTCTGTTCAGCCAAGAGATGTTTGGTTTTTTTTCCTCAAGCAGTGTTGCCAGTTTCTAAACCTACATTCATTTCAACAATCCTGCTCTACAGTTGGGTCCTGCAGACCCCAAATTGATGTGGCTGATTCTCAGATTTGCTCCTCTTGGACTGGTTTTCCATCAGTACTTCTTGTAACAGTCTTTCCTTGGTGATTGTTTTCTGATTGCCTTGGGAGTCACAGGAGCTCAGGATCATCATTCATCCGCTTTAATTAATGCATAATGCTCCCCTAGATATCTTTGAAAGAAAAAGAGTAGAAGTGAACAAATTCAAAGTTTGGTAATTCAGTGTTAGCCAACTAAAATAATGCAAAACAATGGAAAGAGGTTCTTGGACCCAAGGCGATGTATTCTGCTTAAGATTCTGTTCTCACACATTTCTTGCCATGTCTTACAATTGCCCACAGAACTGACATTTATTATAACAAGCAAAAAGAGAGTTATAATCTATGGTTGACCTTTGATGGAGATAATGATACATTTTCTTTCAAAATCTGTGTGAGGCAGAGTTATTCATAGCTTCATGAAAATGCCCTGTTTAAAAACAATGCAATGTTTTAAGTTTAAAAAAACCCTCCCATTTGATTATAGTTTAGAAATGGCACAATCCTACCCTGGACACAATAAGCAAGCAATGTTAAAGTGGAGATTTGACAACAGAGCCCTTATAGAACAAGAAGATGAAGAGGCTGAGATCACTTCTAAATGTAAAATAAATATGAATAAATGCATAAATAAAACCAGGAGTAATTTCATGTTTTGCATGTTTTTAAGTTTAGAAGTGGAGTCATCAGACAGACATGAGTGGTGCAAATGCATCACAAGACTTTGTGTACTCTGTAATATTTGGACCTAAAATCTCTCCCTGGAACATGTGACACAAGTTTGGTGCATTCATAATACCAGTGGAACTTCATATAATATATTTTCTTCAAGGTATTTTTCTTGTCATATAAGGCACACTTTTCAACTTCTGAACAATATTATACATAACAGCCCTGAGCTGTACAATGATTCTGAAGAGCACAGCCATGGCCAGACTATCCCTATTGAGTCAGTCAGTGTTAAAATCAAGAGAGAGTTTATTTGAAGATCTCAACATCAAACTCCATTAATTACTCCTGTTCATCTCTGAAACTTTTTATAGCATTCCAAGTTTTTATGTTAACAATTAAACTACAAGTACATTTGCTAGGAGACCAATTTTGTGGGCAAAACTGTAATATTTGTTTTCCTCAGTTATTCTGACTTGTTAATTTTTCTGATGTTCTGCATTGCCTCCTTCAGCTAGTGGCTTTTTTTTTTAATTTAATTTATTTTTTAGATGGCATGACAGGCAGAAAAAGACATAAGGGGGCAGTTTGTGTTTGCAGCATTGTAGAGACAGTCAACAGTAGATTTCAATGTTTAAACGTATTTGTTAAATGCTGTGTTAGCTTAAATATTGAAAGGGATGCTTGGAGAATGGAAGTTACTAATTTGTAATTTTTCATTGCAAACATAGATTAAAACGAATTCCATAGGGAAAGATCTATTAACTAAAGAGCTTAGAAGCTTACATTTATTAATGCTTTGCGTTAAGCTTGTGGTGTGCTCCAAACATTTTGTTCTAGTGAATGCATTAAGTACCTAACTAATAAGAGACAGGGGATAAAGGAAAGGGGATAGAGAGAAGAGGAGTAGAGAACTGAAAGTTTGGGTACCTGAATTGTTTAGAAGGTGGATTTTGTATTCTAGGATAAGCACAGTAGCCATAAGTGACTGCAAAAGGAATGACCATTAGGGTACTAGCTGAGAAAAATTTAAGGAGCAACTAAAATGTTAACACTACCACCTAGTCTATGTAAATAGGGCAGATTGTTCAGGCCCCTGAGTTGCTGGATCTGATATTTGACTGTGCTGTGATTTATAGCTGTTCTAAAGAAGTGTAAACTAGGCATGAGATCTTACCACACCACTTCTCTGGAAAATATGGCCTCTTGCTAGAAAACCAAGGGAGAATTTTTTTAGGGTCGTAGAAGCACACACTGAAGTACTTTCTGAGCAGAGATAGATATGTGAATCACTGTACTGGGCAGTGACTAATTAGGCCTCTAACAGGCTGTGTGCATTAAAAGGAATTCAACTTTTTCAGGTACACAAACCAAAGCTAGAAACTAATTTATTTCAACATACACACCTTTGTTTCCATGGGATACAGACATCCAAAAAAGTTCATCATCTTGGATTTATTGTAGTTTCATTTAGATATCAGGTTAAAAATAAAAAGCTATCAAACATGACGAAATATGCTGTATAAGTTTACACAGTCACATTGCTGTGATAATCCTGGAATCCATTTCCCACTCCTTTCCAAGATATACCTAAGAGCACTTTCTGTTAAATAAAAAGCTGTGGTATTTTTTTTTTTTTCCTTCTTTTTGTCAGGATGCCGTTCACGGGCAAATATAACACTTTAAAAAGATTTTGTCCAGACTTTAGTATAAACTCAGAAAAAAAGGACAACCCAGAGTGGATGGGAAATGATCCACCAAAATAATCATTATGTGGTGTCTTTTCATGCAACAGAAAATGAAGGGTTCAGTTTTCTCAAGCGAAGAAGGAAAACAAATACATTTGTGCAGTTTCTCAGCTGCTGTAAATAGATTCAGCTTCACTGACCTCACAGCACAAGAAGGGCCTGCGTTTCACTTTATTTTTCACATTATAGTATCACGATGAAGTCATAATATGGTCCAAAGGCAGAAGAGAGATAGTGAGGGGGGAACCCTTTCTCAAAGACAGGTTTTAAGAGGTCCTAAAGGCAAAGACTGGGCAGAGGGGCAAAGAGTGGAGTCAGCAAATGTTTTCTGCTGACGTGGTACCACAGTGAAAGGTTGTGCATCCTAGAGCTCGAGTGCCAGCACTGTGGGTGAGAAGTGTACAGCAGAAGCATGAAAGCATGGGGTTGTGATTCTTCCAGCAAAAAAATCCTGGATGAACTTTACCCCTTTAGACACTGCTTTTAATTTTACCATGTCTTGGGCCCCTGGGGCTGTACCTTTGCACATGCAGAACACAGCCTTTCTCTATACATGCCCAGAGCTGTCCTGGTCTCGACAGGAACAAGCAGCTCCAAGTCAGTGCCTCCTGAATATTTTGCTTTGCAGCAGCTCATTTTCAGTGGGGCGGGTGGGTGGAAAATTTTGTTCCTATCTCACATGCTGATATGCAGGCTGCACTTCTGAGGGTGGTGGGTTTGAACCCCTCAGGCTAAGAAGGTAAATTAATTCCATTCTTTTACTGTCGGGATTGTATATTTGGTGGGGGGGAGAAGTTGGAGAGCCAACAAACATACACACAAAAGAACCCAACCCAACAAAACCCCTAAAAAACCGAAACTGTCATGTGTAGCAGTTGTTTCTTAAAGAACATTCCAAGGAGAGCTGCTTGGTTTTTTTGAAGGAGTTTCGCCTCTCAGCTTTCCCCAGGGTTGTTTGCAGGCTGGGCAGAGATGGCCACCTCCAGCTCTGTGACAGTACCCTGCCCTTAGCGCTCCCTAATAAGTATGTTTCAGCATCTGCCTGGTGAGGGTACTGATTTTAGGCAGGTCTAAGCTTAGTGTGTTGACTGTTTTGTATTCATTCAGAATTACTCGACTTTCTTCTGAAAATATGCAGTGGTAAAGATTTCACTTCAGGACCTAAGCTGGCTGACTGTGCTTTCCCGGAGCTAAGCTTTATGTGCCCCCTGGGAACGGTGCAGGGTTCAAAGCTGACACTGAAATAGGTCTTCCTTTTAGAAGTACTTGTGAGTTCTTGCTGGATGAAACAGGGGCAGTCCACAGATTCAGTCTTCTGCTGTAAATATACCTTCTGAGAAAACATTCGCAAAAAGCTTTATCTATGTTCTTGCATGCACAACATGTATGCAAGGTTTAAGTCTGCCATACCAGAAAATATCAGAAACCAATCCTACCAGGAGAAGTTTCTGTGTAAAACCCCCATCATACGCTAAAGCTGTTGTATTTTTTTTCCTGTGTCTGAAGATCCTTTTGCCTTCATTAACAGTCACCACAGATTAATTCATTTGTAAAAGAAAGCTGCATTTTTGCTACTTTATCATTTACAAAAAGTACTTTTATACAACTGATAAGTCATCTTCTAAAATTATTTAAGCCATTTCACCTCTGCTAGGTTTTTTTTTAATAGGTTTGTTGGCTTATGCTTGTTTTAGTTCCTGGTCCAAAGTATCTGCTGCCATATTGGATAATACATGTTCTGAAGTGTGCTGAAGGGCAAATCAGCTCTGTTTAAAGGGCCAAATACAGTAATTTCTGATGGAAATTTCATGGAAATGGATTTATTTGGGAAACTACAATGATCTTTCAGCTGAATTTTTTTTTCAGATACTATTGTAAATGTGTTCTTTCTCATGCAAATATACTGTTTCCTAAAATTAAAGGGACAAGATATCTCATTACTGTATGATCTAACATTCATGCAGCCCTTCTAGTTAGCTCTTCAGAAAGCTTTCAGATATTGAACTCAATGATCTTAGAGGTCTTTTCCAACCTTAATAATTCTATGATTCTATGATCAAATTTCACTTCCCAAGGTGTGATGTTATAAATGACCTTACAGAAATCAGTTGGTTGTAATCTTACTTGAAGAAAGAAAGCAGTGGTTGTAATCTGTCACTACCAAAGCTAGGATGTGAGCTAGGGCTACTAAATATCAAACAAAAAGAATAACATCAAACTTAGTTTAAAGCCTTATGAGGTACCACTTTCCTGTCAGTCTGGCTAGTTAATTTTCTTCATAGAATAATAGAAACCTAGAACCACATAATGCTTTTGTTTTGGATGAGACCTTTAAAGATATGCTTCAAACCAGCCATGGGCAGGGAAACCTTTTACCAGACCAGGTTGCTCAAAATCCCATTCAACCTAACCCTGAACACTGCCTGGGATGGGGGTGCCCCTTTCAGTGTCTCACCAGCCTCACCGTAAAGAATTTATTCCTTATGTTTAATTTAAACGTCCCTTTTCCTGCTTAAAAGTGTTACAGCTTGCTCTATCATACAGGCCTTGGTGAAAAGTCCCTCTCCAACTCCCTTGTAAGCCCCCTTTAGGTACTGGAAGGCTGCTAAAAGGTCTCCCCAGAAACTTCTCTCCTCCAGGCTGAACATCCCTAGCTCTCTCAGCCTGTCTTCATGGGAGAGGTGCTCCAAACTTCTGATCATCTTCATTTCCTTCCTCTGGATTTGCTCCTGAAGGTCCTCATCCTTCTTATGTCTGGAGCTGGATGGAGTACTCCAGGTGGGGTCTCACAAGAGCAGAGAAGAGGGGGAGAATGCCTCCGTCAACCTGCTGGACATGCTCCTTTCTAAGCATCCCAGGATATAATTCCAAAAACTATTTTCCAGGCTAAAAAACCACTTGAAAACAATGGGCTTTCCTGAACTTTTTTTGCTGATATATGACCGGGGAGATTATCTTTCTACTAAAAAAGCCATTCAGTGCTTTTACTACTATCTGGAGGTAACAGCAAGGACCTCCAGCTTGAGAAGTGCAGGTGTTTGGTGGATGAAAGTAGTAAAAGCACAGCTGAATAGTATATAGAGCAGCTCGATCCATACCAGCCGTGAGCCTGGGCTTTTCCAGGCCATCCTCTCCCTACCGCATTGGGTCCAGTGCTCGGTGGGGCTGGACATTTAGAAACAGGCTCATCACAGTCCTCAGCTCTGATGTTGAGTGGTTACTCAACCATGTAGGGCACTAGGAGTAAAACAAAGAGGAGCTGCAGACTGCTGGAGCTGATAGAAACCCTGCCAGGGCTGAAATGCTCTAGAAGTGTAAGGGATTGCTGGAGGAGGAGTAAACAGTAACTCACTGTACGTGCTAGCAGCACCTGCCAGCTCAGGAGAAGATATACAGAAGATAGTCTTATTTCAACAATAGTTGATTTTGCAGCATTAAGCATTAAGAAGAGGTTTCAGTTCAGTCACGTAGAGGAGGCTAGCATACAACTTTGGTAATGAAATGTTAAACATCTGCATCTGCAGAGCAGGACTGAGATCCCTCAGTTACTTTTAAAAAGGCTTTGATATTGTCAGCAACCTGGCCATAGCAGCCTAGAGCTTAGCATAGGCTGATTTATCCTTGTCAGGGGTAGTATTTGTAAGCAATTATAGTGTAGTCAGCTTCTATAACAGAAAAAAAAAAAGTCATGAATACCACAAACTGCAGGAAAAACAAAACATGTATGATTGTTAAACAGACAATACCAAAGTTGGAGAGACAGCTTCTTCATAGAGAAAAGGTTTAAAATTAGATGAATGTATCCCTTATAAACAACGAGATCAAAACAAATTCCACAGACAATGTTACATAGTTATTTATGGGGTGGGTATGGATCCCTAGCATTAGTAATATACCCTGAACAGCTCCTGAGGTAGCTATGAATGATTGCCTCCAGCCAGGTCCAGCCCTTGTCCTGGTAAACTGCACAGGACGCGCTAGTAAACCTGTTTGTGCAGTGCCTGCCTCTCAAACACTAACCCCAACTCTGTCACTAGCCCTGCAATAATTAGTTCTCTGAGTATGGACAGTAGTGAAAGCTTCTTTCCTGCCTGTTTCTGCCTGTCAGTTAACTAGTTTTAATGAAATTTTCTCTTATCTTTGTGTATCCCTAATGTGCTTCTGAAGAGAATTTTGGCAATGATATATATGTATTACACATCATATATACACAAAGTGCTCAGGCCCCATCCCTCCTGTCAAACCTGTATGCCCCTGCTGGGTGTATTTGTCATCAGACAAAAGAAACAAAATGCACTGTGGATTGCACACATATGCAGACAGATTGATGTAGCAAGTTTTACTTTCACTGGAAATACACCTAAGGAAGTCAAAGAAGCACACTGAAGATCAAGAATTAATCTTAGAACAATGCACTTGGGAAGGCAAAGGACTCACTCAAGCTTATGAAGTGAGGTGGTGGTTTGGCTTTGTGAGCCAAGGAATACAAACTGTTGCATGAAAATGGACACAAACTGAAGGGCACTCGAGCGTCATATATTGCTTCACTGCTAGAAACTGGAGAGTCACTGGAGACTTCCAGCAGTCAAGGTCAAACAAAAAACTCAGTGTGAGCTGGGGTCCAGAGGCTGCTACTGCTTCATGGAAATTTTCCTGAGAAACAATGGCTGCTAGCAGAAGTGGGCAGCCCTGGGCTGGACGGGTTGTCACACAGATGCGTATTACAGAGAAATATGCAGTTTCTTCTCCAAAATGCCTGAGAGAAGAAACCTAGTTCACCACTTTCCTCAAGACATTTGTCAAACAGACAATAGCTTCAGCAAGCTGCGAGGGGCAGAGATCCTGTACCATGAGAAATGAGAACAGGCATTGTCTGTGGTACCAGGGGGACATGGGGTGCCTGGTGGTCTCCAATGGAGTGGCTGCTGCTATGGTGGCTGTGGGACTGCAGGACAGCTGGGAAGTGGAGCATGATGGACCTTATATGTACTTGAAACGCTGCATGGAAATGATGGTCATTGGTAGTCGTGTTCTTTGGCCTCGGTGGGGAAAGGAGGTGTTGCAGGCCTTCCAAAGGCCCTAGGAAGAGCCAGCCAGGAGGAGCAGCAGTGGCACTCAGAGGCTCCAGCGTCTGTGTTCACTGTGGAGGATTGACACTGGCATTGGATTAAACTCACTGCTGTCAACCTCCTTGGCATCCCATGGAGCAGCACTGGAGAAGCCCTTTCCCATATGTGCTCCAAAAAAAACCCCATTTCTATATTTGACCTAGGACACAACACACAGAAACTCCTTAGGGGAGGGAAATGGCACCGAAACCTCCTTTGCCTCCCCCACAAGGGCCATAACCCCTCAGAACATCAAGCTCATTCATGTTCTCCACAGCCTTTGTGAAGCTGTGGTTTGCTCCTGTAGGGTGGAAGAGCTTCAAAGGGCAGGGTGGAGAGCACTTTCACCCAGAACAGCCCCGGCCTCATGGCAAGGGCGTGGATTTTGATCTCCTCAGGCACAGGAGGGTGTAAACTCCAGCTTTCCCACATCTATGGTAAAAGCCCTGACCACAGAGCTCTTGAATGCAGCAGAGGAGAGCAGCAACAGCTGCCTCTGAGCTTTGCGAGCAGCAGCTCTCTGCATTCTGGGAATGTTCATTGGCTCTACCCCTTGGGCAAGATGGGTGCAGGTGCGGGAAAGCTGAGTTCATTGGATCTGACGGTGCCAGGGTGTGAGTTAACTGTGTGCCATGACATGAGAGGCATTTCTGGACATGCCCACAGCCGAATTTCAGGAGTCTGGCAAATTTTAATGTGAAAAGCTGGCACCTCTAGAGTTTAGGCACCTCTAGGGTGTGGCAACAAATGAGCAGGAATTTAGAAGAATGCAGTTTTGGATGTAGGTGTTTCATCCTGTTGGAAATACCTCCTTCCCTTCTGTCAGTCTGGACACTAAATTTGCAATGCAGCTCCTTGCTGAGTAAGAACAGTTTTTCTCCAATTCAAGGAGCATTATGCCTGGCAAAAGAATGAAAGCTATCAGCAGAGATGATGCCACAATGCTCTGACTCTATAAGATTTATGGCCATGTGGGAAGCCAGTTTGGATGAATCATAAATAATTGCATGTAATATACTAATGCAGTTGCAGAATGGGAGTGAGTTTAGTTTTAGCCATTAATTCAAAAGACTCTCCTTGTGAGCATTTGGGAAAAGTAGTTTAGTAAAGTCAAGCATGAGTCAAGGCAACTTAAAATAGAAAAAGACCTTCCTAAATGGCTAAAAATTAAATGAAAAAAAGAGGAAGAAGTAAAACTACCAGAATCTAACAAACTTTTTTTACACAAAAGAAGGCTTAATAAAACACATGCATAGCTGTTAACATATTACTGCAGAACAATTATTTCTAGTTTTATGAAGATACCATGTGTCATTTTTACACTAAGAATAAATCATGCATTTAGCAGTATGTGCAACATGTTCATTGATAAATGTTTGGGCACAGTGCTAGAGTTATTGTCTTTGATATTAACATCACATCTCCCAGACTAAGATTTGTGAGAACAGAATTTGACCTAATGCCTGAAGTCCATACAGCCAAGTGGAGAAAAAAGTACCAACAGCAACCAACTAGTCAAGTACTAGTTCTACAAAGGCTTGATGTTTTTGCACTGGAGGCTGATTTTACCACATTAACTTAGATTATGCTGGTATTCCTCTGTGCTGTCAAAGTTCTTTTGGTTGTAAATAGTAACAGCATCAGTCCCCAACTGGAAAAGTTCCTGACTATGAGAAAAAACTCGTCCTTTTCATGTCAAAGCTCTAAATTATAGAAAGCAGACAGAGAACTCCCTGAACCATGGAGATGAACAGGAAGGTTGCACTTGCAACTAGAAGCTGAGAGTTGTGCTGAAAGCAGCTCAGCTTGGTTTCCTAGAACTGGCTCATCAAAACTGCTCCTAAGAAGCTCATATTCCTGCTACCACAGCATCTCTTCCTACCCCTGGCTACTCAGATCTAGGATGAGATGTCTCTTCAGCTTGATGTTGCTAATAAGTCAGTATTGCTACCGTGGACTGTCCCATGTTCCACAAAACAGCTAAAGATTTTAAGGGAATGTTCTTATGCCAAAGTTTTTATATGTTAAATGGACAAGACACATAAGGAAGGCAAAAAGGCAAAGAACAGGGAAGTAAAACCTGAATCAGTCAGTGACAGGGCCGGGAATAAAATATAAATACCCTGCTGCCAACTCAAAAACTGATTTTTTGGATGACTCTGCCTGTCATCCCATGTCTGTTTGTTTCACCAGAAGGATGCATTTAGCATGTGATTTGCCCAACAAATATGGCTATATTTCCTCCTTTTAATTTTTCCCTTTCCAGAAGCAAACTTGCAATTAGAACTGGCTGGGAACTTTTTACAGTATATTTTTCCAAGGAAAAAAAGCTTACCAGTGAGGGTTTACATAGTGTGGGATTTATTGTCGAAATGAAAATGTAGCCACACTATAAAATATGTTATTTACCTAGAAAATAAGGCACCTGGCATCAACGCTATAGTCTATATTAGGAAGAAAAAGGATTTGAAGCCATTTTCTTGAATGCTGAGTAAAAGCACATTATATTGAGTGTTTCTATGCGCCTTTCTAAAGAAAAAAAAAATTAACGTCCAAGCTTAGAAGATTATTTGTGCAGCCCTATATCACCTGTACTTTTCCAGTTTAAAATCTACAAGTGGATACTTCCTCAAATACATGGATTTTTGAAACTCTTCCATGTAATTGTTCTGAATAATTCTTGGTCTGCAGATTAGTTGCAATTAGTATGTTGTGACTGTCATGTATTCAAAAAGAGAAGTTTGAGCTGTTTTGATTATGTGTGTTTGGAAAAATGGGTCATACAGAGCACTTCCAATCTGACTGGTTGGGGTTTATGCTTAGATTCAGGTTTCTGTTTGTTTTTTTGTATTCTGCACACTGTTAATGACTACTAGGTTGTACTTTAACTTTTCTTCTGAAAATATCTGACAGGAAAATGATTCGCTTGAACAGAGGAGGGTATAAGAAGAGTCATTATTTTCTAAACATTTGCCTGATTACTTTTGCAAATTCTTTTTGCAGTGTTTTCCAAGTCTGTTTAATATCCAGATTAAGCTCCTTGAACTTCAGGAATGGGAACTCAGTGTGAGAAAACATTAAGGAAGCAAATGCAGATGTAGAAATAGATTTGAAACAATTAGATGGAAGCCAGTTTATCCAGATCCTCTACATGTCCAGTGGATATCACACAGAATTTGGTATTCCGGTTCTCCACCCTCACCTCTAATTCCATGTCATGCTGTGTAGACTTAAGGTATGCTGCATGGCTGAGGGAGGCTGTGTAAAGAAAACCTGAAGCTACCCTAGTCTCTCTTTGGGACCAGACAGATGCCTCTGGGGATATTTATACCACTGCAAAAGGGCAGACGTGATCAGACTCCATTCACATTTATTCCTGGTGTAGGTAACCTGCTTCAGAACCATCACAGTGTTTGAGCAGAAGCCACCTGGCACTCTGAAAGATTAGAGTGGCTTTGCAGCACTGAGGCACTAAATGTCTTTGTTGAGCAGACTGACTGCTCCAGTTTTATTTATACCACATTCCCCTCTGAATGGTGCAGCCTCCCATCCTCTGTAGAGTGCCTTTCATCAAAAAAGCATTGGGTAAGAGATAGTCCCAAAAGGCTGAAGATCAGCTCTGCATGATAAATCTGTACAGAAGCTATGTGAACATTTGTAGGGCAGCCTTAGTACTTAGGCAACATAGCCTGGCTTTTACTGGTGTTCACACTATTACTTACCAGATTATAATACAACAACACAAGTTATATTTGCAGTGGAGACAGAGTAAACACATTTTTGTCTGTAGACTTATGATGTTAAAATAATCTCAGTGTGTAATTAATTAATTAGTCCCAACTATTTTTTTTTTTAAGAACCAGATTTCAAATCAGTCGAAATAAACTTTAAAGATGTTTCTGAATCTTTGCCTATCAAAAGCTGGAGAAAGCTTTACTCAAGGAAATGATCCCACCAGTGTTGCTGATGAGATGTCTTCTGTGAATAAAGACTGTAGCAAGAAATTGCAAAATTAGAATCATAGAGTTATTTAGGTTGGAAAAGACCTCTAAGATCATTGAGTACAACCATTAACCTAATGCTGACAAGTCCACTAAACAAGTCCCCATTATGCTGTAAAAGTAGTATTCTACACCTGAATTCTTTTCTTTCACTATCTAATGCAAGAAGTAAAAGTCCTAAGGGACCACTGCTATAAATTTTCCCAGAAATTGTGTCTATGCTTGTCTGAGGTTAATGTCTTTGCTGTAACAAAGTTGACTGTGCACTGAATAGCAAATGTAAAATCCTTGCATACTCCAACGTACTGTAAAATACCAAATTCCTAATCATCCTGAAACAAGCTTAGACTAGCTGAGACACACACATAAACCATAATTTTAAAAGCAAATATTTCTTGAATTTACCGCATCCCTTAATTTCTACTTTACATTGAAGGTGCCAGGGACTCTGTCCTGGACTGATCTTCCTCTTGATTAAGGAAAAAAATAGAGATACATAGAATCTTTTGACATAATTAGTTCTTACTGATAAAAAGCATTTTAAAGAGTTTACATAATCTCTAATTTATTAAAAGATCAGATTTTACATTAAAAACATTCATGCTGGCTAACAGGAAAATGTTAGGTCTAGGATTTCAGAAGCACTTTTTTTCATGGACATGCCTTCTGGTGGGCAGAAGTAGTCCTCTGGAAATTTTGGGACAGCAACAAAACTGCATGTGAATAAATTTTAGTTAGGCTCAGTAGTACATCCTAGTCCTAGTGAGTCAAATTAATCAACTGTAGATTTAGAGGATTTAGCAAAATACTCTAAAGGAGTAAATTCTATTTTTAATTCTGTCAAAAATAATAACAACTTTATAATAAGATATATTATTGTGACCAAACACTTATCCATGTAAAATATATACAAAAGTAGACTAATTTCTGCTTGTGCTTATTTCTTTCCCTAATAAGATTTGCTATAAGCCACAGTTTATTAAACATAAAACATAATATTTTCCAAACACCTCTATGAGGTAGCCATGACTGTATACTTAGAGTGGTGAATGTTTCAGAAATTTGATTCATTTTCCATTTTTTTTTGATGTGCTAAGCATTTACAAATCAAAAAATCCCTATTCCAAAATTATACCCTATGTTTTGCCTCACAGCAACCCAGCTTTGTTCAGAGGTCAACTAGTCATTATATTCATATGACTGGTTTTTTTGACTGATCTTTAAAATGTACATGAAGTAGCAATCCATACATGAATTTGAAGTTTTTGAGTTGAGTACTATTTTTTAATAATCCTTCAGCACTGTAAAAGTCAGTGAGAAACTGTTCTCCACGCTGATCCCAAGTATCATAATGCATTAGTACTCAGAGATGCTTATACTCTCCTCTAAAATTCTAAGAATGAAGAATTATGTGCCTGGGAGTAGATTATTAGAAGGCTGGACATCTTAACAACTGAATTTTCCAGGAACAGTAAAGATCCTTGGGCTAACTTAAATGATGAAGGAACTCCATAGATAGTGACAGGTATCCACTACTAGGATTCCTACTAATAAGCTTCATCATATCTCTTTGAGGCTGCTCTGCACCTCCCATTGCTGCCATTCCCTAGTCATGGGAGAAAAAAGGAGGCGGAAGTACCAGCAAGACAAGTATGGTAAAGAGAAAGATTTCTTTTGCAGAAGCTCTCATTTGTGAGAAGCAATGTGGTCCACCTTCTAAGCAGAAAAGTGAATACACAAGGTAAATAGTCCCTGTCTTACTAGCCCTCTGCACTATTTGGAAATTGTTAAATTTACAGCAGTAAGTGAAAAGAACATAAGGCATACACTTAGTGAAATGTCAGTCTTGAGAAAAGTCTTAAGTAAGACACCAAAGAACATGAAGAAATGTCTTCAATTATCTGCTTATGCTAGGATCCAGTGTAATAAAAAGAGAAATGAGAACTTCCCATTTTATCAGTCTAATTTGACTTGGTATTAATGAAGTTTGAAAAGATGTTCATGAATGGAACAATAATGCCATAGTTACAGAACTTAGTACAGAAGGGGAACAGCTAAGTAAATGAAGAAAGTGAGTGGTACTTCCTCAAAATAAACTTGTTTGTTTCTGGATCAGCAACAAGTTGGAAATAAATTGAGTCTTTATGGATTAATGTCCTAGTGAAGAAAACACAATGTCTGCTGCTGACAATCAAATCAAATCAAAGTAGTAAGCAGGATAGTTATCTCCCTAAGTATGTGTCCACATTATGCCAGGGGAATCATCATCAGCACTGAAGCATCCTTTAAATTTCATAAGGTTTTAGAAGAAAATTTCTCATGTAAAAAATTAGCAAATCCAGTGTCAGAAATTCTCTGTTAGGCCTTGACTCAACTGATGCAATGTACTGCTAGCATGATTAATAATGATGTGCTTTTATTATTTTAGGCATTATATTAAGCAAGTGTGATTCAATGCCAACAAATTCAAAAGAAAAATCTACTTGAATTCAGTGAGCTTTAATTTTGTTTCATGTATTTATATTCACAGTTTCTGGCTAATATATTATTACTCATCATAAAAAGATCACTCTGGCAGTTTACTTTACTTACTTAAGTAGTTCTGTATGGGTCCTTTATACCCAGGATCTTTGGAAGTCACTCATAGCTGGACAAGGGACACTGATTACTGAATTCCTGGCTCTCTTTTCAGCATTGGACTGACTAGTATGTTTATATGATGCAAAAGTAAACCACATAATGCCTAATTCATACTTACAGCACTGCATGTTCCTATTATTTTGTGTAATAATATATCATTTACTTTATAAAAACTTTTCTGATTTTATTTTATCAGTGGTCCACAGACAAATTTAGAAACAAGTTGAACATCAGGACTTGTAATTTTTCTAAACCTCTACTTAGAATCTTTTCCCTGTCCATGTTAATTATAAATTACAGTCATCACACTGAAGATTGTTTATTTGCTTCTTCTGTTTATCTGTTTTGCCTATCTGTAATGTCATGGTGGGAAAGGCATGTAAAATAGCAATAAAATTACCTATATCAAATAAATGGATGATTTGCACATGGACAATAAAAAAGCAAAACCAAAATATTTGTAATATAAATCATATTTTCCCACCATATATTTTTCCATTGTTTAATATGAATTAAAGATTCAAACTTCTACCAGCAATACTTCTGCATCCATTCCTCCATCAAAAAGTAATATGATAATAATACTTTTCCTTGCTCTTTCTTATCCAAGAGCTGAACTGGATTTTTATTTCCCTCTAAGAAGCGAGAAATAAATTTTTTTGCTCTCCTCCTAAAAACTTAGATGAGTCTGATTAAAATTTTGTAAAATATAAATTTCTTATTCTTCCTGTTGTTCTTGTCATTAATACATGATATTTCTGTTCATGAAAGAACAAAAACCAAACCAAACCAAACCAGAACAACAAACAAACAAAGAAAAAAAAAAAAACCAAACCTAACCAAAACAAAAAAACAGTGCAAGGCAGTTAGAGTACCTAGGCAAAATTTAGGGGGATGATTTGCCTTCAGCCCATCGAGGGTATGCATTTCATTGGCAAGCAAAAAAGTAAAAATAAAAACTTTAGACAGCAAACTCTTGTATCGCTCTGCCTTGGGTATATATGGAGAGTCTTCTTATGTCATCTGTATACTTCCCTACATTTAACTCAATAATTTTGTATTTAGAGCACATGTTTTGAAAGACTTCTCACATTACTTCTTCAAGGAAGTTAAGGATCATCTTTCCCAAGATCTTTACCAAGGTTGGTACCATTTAAGTGGAAGCAATTGGATGGAAGGGGAGAGGAGAAAGAGGCAGGACAGTTAATAATGACAAAGCAATCTACATTTCCCTGGGGAAGACAAATAAGAGTTCACCACAGCAAACTGAGGATTAAACTGTGAACAATGTTTGCTTAAACCTAGAGTAATTTCTTGCTACTACAGCTTGATTTCCAAACAAACAGTTTGTTCTCAAATTAGAAGTTTGTATCAAATGGCCTTACTGTGATTAGAGTTAGAGGTATTTTTGGATATTCACGTTTGTAATAATTACTAATCTTGCTTTATATGGCTGCTTTGAAATGTAAGTAATAACTTTTATGTATTTTATTTCTGCTATAAACAACTATTTCAACCACAACTTTCACAAGACATTGCTTCACGTATTAACTGTGGAGGTGCCAGGGCAAAATGCTACAAACTCAGACAGGTCTAAGCCTTCTCTTGTCTGAATTTTGAACAGCTAAAAGAGCCTTTAAGCAAAATGCCTGTCTCAACATCATTCCATTCCTGTTACTTTTCACCAAGAAGAAATTCAATATTGTTTCAAGTAGATGCTAATTTACACTATTTTGTTCCTTTTTTTAAGTCCTGACATTCATATATACGTACAATCATTCACATGTGAATGGTTGAGGACAAATACAAGTATATGGAATTTAGCCTATGTGAATTGTATCTATTTTTTCTTATACTCCAGAAAGTATTTCTCTACCTACCCTCTTACTTCCTAGGCCACTTGTGCATCTGTATTTTATGTGTCTTTCTATTTACATACATATATGTATGCATGTATGCAGATGAAATCCTAGTTACCTTCCTATTCATTTGCCTGTTACATATGCAGATAGAAATTAATGTTGTCATGCTGTGATGTAGTTTCAAATTTATAAACTAAACAAACACTATTTGAGGGACAGTGGGAGAGTTTTATCTAGTACAGAACTGAGGCCTGATGTGAAACTCATCCAGGTCAAACCAAAACAAGCCTTTTGTGGATCTATATTGACCCAGTATTGCAAACAGTAAATAAAAAGAATATTTTCCCACAAAATTATCTTGCAACTTTTACATTAGTTGGAGATTGGTACTAAAAGCACATCCTCCAATAAAGAACAGACTTTGTGACAAAAGATGTCTGCCATCAGGTCACACCAGAAATTAGATATTTTCTTTTAGCTTTCTCATGTGGTTTCTGATGTTCTAATACATGTTTAAGTCCTTCTCTTGTGTGTTCAGGGTAGTATTTTGTGATTTCTATTCTATATACCAGCTGAATACATAAAGCAATAAAAGCATGTAAATTACATTTTCATAAGTGTAGCAATGATAAAGATGGAAAAGATTGATTGATCTTGCAAGTAGGCTTTGGAGTCACAATGATAAACATATTATCAACCTTCAAAAATCATCTTTTGGCATATTGAGAAAAAAATTACCAAATGCTTTTCATTTTATGAAGTTTTCAATCATGCTGTAACTGTAGCAGCAGCTAACCTGCAATTTGGGTTTTTTGGAATGAGTTAATAATCTAGATGCTCTTGTGAACTGCCAGTGAGAAACAGTGATGTTGTCATTTAAGGATGTTTGGTAGAATAAATGTCTTGATATGTTTATAAATTTGGACACATGGAAATAAGGTCTTCAGATAGATAGCCTGCAGTTTCAGGAGTACTGGATACAGAGGCTAGAGTCCCTTACAAGAAGCCCTTCCAGACATTGCAAAGTTATCTGGAAAGTAAAATAGAGTGAGTGTTGGTGGAGATTATTTGTATTGAATAACAGTGGACTTTTGTTATATTTCTAACAGTATATTGAACTTAATTTATGTTTGTAGCATAAATGATTTAGATTATCTCAACAGTTAAGGTTAAATTTCAGGAATTTTCCATTTTCATAAAATGCTTCTTTTAAGTGCAGGTCTGTACTTGGACCCCATTTAATGTTTTATTTGGTTTAATATTACAGTAGAGCATACAGGCTAGCCAAAACACAGCCTCACTTAACATCTGGCAAATAACTGAGACAAATAATGAACCTGCGAGCACTTCTTGTTGGAGCTTCTCTTTCAAGTATGGGAAAGTTGATGGACTTTTTTGATGGAAACCCCTCTCCCCCCCCCCCCCCCCCCATATTTGCAAACAGAGAAATTACAAGACAAATGGATTTTAATGAAGAAATTTCCTTTAGATGATGGATGGCTGGTCCTCATAAGTATTTGCAGGATGAAAAATGTTTTTCTGAGAAAGCATTTAAAGAGGGACAACACTCAGGATTGCCCCTGAGGTATCCTAGGATCTTTTCTGTTCCCTTTTACATTTCTGGTCTTCTGTTCATCACGTCTTTCTCAATATTTTGCTTAGTGGAACAGAAGTAACAAATGAGTTGAAAATTGTCCAGTGAAGACTTTCCTTCTGTAGGAGATGTTAGCAAAGTGAAGCCTACAAAGTCTTTGTAAATGGGTTGCATAGTTATAAATCATGTCCACTTTGCTAAATGTAATGAGAATTCTCATTGAAAATAATTTTGTTCTTGTTTTTTCTTTGCCCTCCAGAAACAACCTTTTGAAAAGCCTTTTTCTCTACAGTTTTTAGGTATTTATTTTTTCACTTCTCACCTGCTACTTCATTCTTCATTTCATTTAGTTAGCATTTCTCCCTACCAAGTCCATACCTCTTTGAACTTACCAGAATTTCACTAATTTAACTCATGTAAATTCAGCACATCATCTTTTAAGGTATCACTTTTTTACTTCTGTGGCACTACTAAGTATCTTACAGACACATAAAACTCTGGGCCAGTACCTGCACATATATGAGACTAATAGGTGACTATAAGCAAGGCCTTCTTCAAAATTTACTTTGCCTTCATAAAATAGATACTACTGTAAAGTTTGAGGAAGTTTGGGGTAGGGAGATGGTGAAAAAGAAAGTTTGGTGACAGAAGAACATCTCGCTCATTATGTCTCAGGACTAGGTTTACACACTGGTACTTCTAGTAAGCATTTCAATCATACTAAATTATTTTCAGAAAATGTTCTGTACTTTGAAAGGTAATTCTGCCTGCAGGTGTAATATTAATTCTTTTAAACCTGTTACATACCCCTCTGATTCCTTTATGAGATTCCTTTGGTTTCAAGTTTCCGAAACTTCCACAGATACTTTCTGACTTACATTTTTTGATCCTGCATCCTTATTTCTGTGTTTTGGACTGAAAAAGATATAATTCATGGTAAATAAAAGAAGTTGGAAGCAGCACAAAAATCTCAAAAATTTAACTGTATCTTCATCACCTCGGTGCTAATTCTGACCATATTTTGTTCATAAATCAAGGAACTCACCTTTTACTTAATATTATTCTAAAAAGGAATGCTACCAGTAAATTACTTCGGTCCTTGGACTTTAGGCCAACACGAGTAACAAATCACAGACTGTGAAAGTTCAGATCACCTTCAATCCTCATTATGGAAAGTCTTGGTAACTGCTGAAAAACTGTTAACTACACCTAAAGATGTGATCCTCACGGCCAGTACAGGACATTTTACCAACAATGAGAAGAGTACAAAAATGATTTTTTCCTGGATGTCATTGGGATAAATCTTTACATACAGGCCTGCCTTTGGCCATGCAGTGGGAGTGGCAGAGCTTACAGAACCAGTTTAGATTTGTGGTGAAGAATATCTTCTCCCTCAAATCCTGCCAAGAGACGTACGTGCAGATAACAGAAGAAGTTCCCTCACAGGAGAACTGAAACCCACTAAAGTCTTTTCTGAAAGGAAGTTTGCCCTGCCCCAATTATGAGAATTACCTGTGAAACAGTCTGTGCAGTCTGGGAAAGCTACATTGCCCTATTATAGATTTCATAAGCCCTATACAAGCTGACATGTGGATATAGGAACCCTAAATGTTTGCAGAAATGTCTTTTAGTGACTAAATAATTACCCCCTGAAGTACCCCTAAAGAGCCAAAGGAAACAGAAATCACCATCTACAAAAGATTAAAACAAATTTCTAGTTTCTCAGCCAAGCCATTTTGCAGTTACTATGAGCCAAAAAAAATGTTAGGAAAATTTTCAAGAGGTGAAACCACTTCCTTTTTTGAGCCTTCATGCCTCCCAAACATCGTGTTGAATCTATCTCAGACTTTCCATTAAATTTCTACTTTGCCAGAATAACACACTTAAGAAATTTCAAGCAAACTGATTTGGTCTGGTAAAAGGCAAAAAGCTAAAAATTCTGACGTGGAACACAAACCTACTTCCAACTTGACTATGGAGAGAATATAAAATGAGAAGTCTACCAAGGCGAACCAAGAGTATTGGGTTGTTTACATAATGTTTATTTCTGAACAGTAGTATCTAGTGTCATTTAGACTGCTGTCAGAGCACAAATCCAAAGTTTTACTTAGGTCACTACTCAGCACTTTGTTCTACCAGTTGAAACAAGTCTGTCAGGAAAAAAAAGATGCCATCATTGTGTTTCTTTAGTGCTGATGTGAGAAGGAGTGGATGGTACCCACAATTTGCATAATCTCATGTAAATCTGATTACTCTTAAAGGTTATTGATAGGTTTTATACCTAAAATCAAGTAGCACCCTCTACTGGGCAGTTCACATTTATCTTCTGCCACTGAAAACAAAAAGACATCTTGTCATAAGTAAAATGTCTGCATAATGATCTATACTGGAAAATCAGAGAGTGAGAGGTTAATGTAAAAATGTTACTGTGAATGTAAGAAAATAAAAACATAGAACACTGGGGAAAATTGTATACTGTATTGTGGGGTTCAAGTCTGAGTTTCGATGGAGTTTGTCTATTCAACACCAAGACGGAATTGGCTGCAACAGGCTGAAAGCCTGTACCTTTTGTTGGCAAAGATATTTTCTCCCTGGACCAGTGAAGGCATACAGGTCTTTTAGAAATCTTTGGAAAATCAGCCCATGGTCCCTTCCAAGGTAATGCAAGAGATGCATATGTTGATTTTGCAGCATTACTGAAGTGCTGTGGTTTTTGAGGCGTATGTTGAGGACAGGCACATATGTCAAGCAGGCATACTAGACAGATTGCCCTTCCTTTCACTCCACATCAGAACCCTTAGTGGGTTCTCTCAAGGCTGAGAGAAATTTGGCTGTTACTGTTTTAACCTCCACAAATGCCTGATGTCATTTATGCACAGAACCTGGCAAAAACTTCCTTTCGAACCCTCTCAGTTGCTCGCTCTCTCTCTCTTTTTCTCTAATTCTTATTGT
The DNA here is from genome assembly GCA_038380795.1 of Pyrocephalus nanus. Taxonomy (NCBI): domain Eukaryota; kingdom Metazoa; phylum Chordata; class Aves; order Passeriformes; family Tyrannidae; genus Pyrocephalus; species Pyrocephalus nanus. The sequence continues at coordinate 51,280,337 of CM076260.1, forward strand.
CTCCAAGGAAGTCTTATCTAAGTGCCTATTTTGTTCTTTATATACCACCTCTTCTCCATGCCTTCCCACGAGTGCTGTGACACAACCAACCAGAAGCACCACACAAGTGACTTAGGACAGTTTGCTAGAGGAGCAGCTGTTTGGCACAGCACTGCAGGAACGATTTGATGATGTGGCACTTGGCTGAGAAGTCAGTTTTCTGAAAACCGGCTCCAAACAGAACTCAAATCAGTGAGGATCCTTCTGTCAGTCTTGGCCAGCTTGGATCAGGCCCACGTGCACATCTGGATGAAGTTTGTTCAAAAGTGTCTTCATTATCCCACCTTTTTTCTGCTATCACTTTTTGCAGGGCTAAAAGAAAGCCTCAGCCAAACACCTGATGCTCCACTGTTTCATGACTCTTTTCCAGTAATGAGATTATTATGCCAGTTTCTCATCTGTGTAATTTGTTGTTACTGCAGATTTAGATTTTTTTTTTCCTCTGCTGTTCTTATATTGACCTCAAAGAATGTGCAACCGTCTCAAAGGCACGAGCTGCTTTTCCTGATTTTGAGGGTGGGTTTTTTTTTTGTTTTGTTTGGTTTTTTGTTTGGTTTTTTTAAAGTACAAATCTACATTTTTGCTTGGTCTTAATATACTATCTCACAACATTTCCATTAAATAAAAAGAATAGCATATCTGGGGGAAGTGGCATATCTGATACAGAGAATTTTTGTAGAAAAATTGAACTTAAAACATTTCTGTAAATCATAGCAGGAGTTAGTCTGCATTTGGTAAACTCTGATGCTTCATTTCTTGCTCCTATCACATGAAAAACTATGCAATTATTTTAGAAAGTTCTGTTTCAAAGTATTCAGTAGTTTCTGTGAGAAGATTTTTCTTTTCACTAATGCACAGTTATGGATGACAGGAGGAGCAGGGGCACAATATATTTGCTCTTCCTGGCTGGAAATTCCTCAGATTTCAAAGCTGGAAACATTTAGAAGTGGCTACTTAAATGTGTCATGGAAGAGATAATACCCTTTCTGTTTGCCTTAAAATGTGGCCATGAGCAATGTCGAAACACTTTGATTTTACTGAAATAGGACCTGGTTTTGTAATTCTAGCTTTACTTAGGAAAGAATTGGTTTGTTAAAGAATTCACGCAAGCCTATTTTCAGTGGTTACAGAAATGGGTGGGAATACAACTTAAAGTAAGGTACAATTTCATCTTTATGCAGAAGATTTTAGTAACACCCACAGTGGAATCAGGTTATATTTTTGTATTTAAAATGCAATACTGACATGCTTTTCAAGGTTGACATTACATATAATTTTGCATTATCCTTTGATGTTAGTATACACTAGTAAAGAACTTTCAAGAATATATAGACCTGACATACCAAGAAGAAAGATTTAGAATATGATTGCTTGAAGTTGGAAAAATTTCAAATCATTCAATTTTTCTATATTCACAATTAGAAATTGGCAGGAACACTTCACAAAACCAGTGGATGGGACACTCAACATGCTTGTACCTGCAAAAAAAATCAGATTATTCTTGTAATATTCTAGCTGTCCATCCCAAATAGTTGTGAAACATAATTGCATCCCACATTCCCATATAATTTTTTCTCCTAGATTTTTGAAAGTATTTTGACACATACCATGAATTGCAAGCTATTTTATTTAGAGCTGTGCTGAGAAAGGGCTTCTGTAGTTTGTATTTTCATTTCAGTTTTTATTCCTTGTAAACCAAAGCAGCCCTTTTCAACTTCGGTACCATTAAGGATAGAGAATTCTGAAGAAAATACACCACCATTTTGAAACATCCAATACATGCTATTTTTTTTTTTAATTTAAGACTTTAATATTTTTATACTGTAATAATATTTTTTTAATTACACTGTTACAAAATCAATATTAATGAAAATTTGAAAAGAAAATTTGTATTTGTCACTTTCCCAAACTTAATGAATATGCTTATGTTTCTCAGTTATTTTCCTAGATCTTCCTTTCAGGCAAAATTTCTGCTCTCCTTTGCAAAATCTCTGGACACATTTTAAATGGGAGAAATATATAGAAATTTTGCAAAAGCAGATATGAAACTTACTGGACAAGACCCTTCTATTTAATAGAATGATGAGGAAGTTAAGGGAGAGTCAGGAAACCTCTAGGACAGAACCTAAAGATAAAGGCTGAAAAATCTGGAGAGGGATGAATGTTTAAAACACGAAAGTCCTCGGCACAAAAAGTAGGTAGTGATAAAATTGGAGATAGTGACAGGTAAGTGAATTATAAAACATGGATAATAATTAAAAAAAAAAATCTATTGTCAATAGTTAATTTGTGTGAACTAGAGAGAGAAACTACAGTAAGAGACAATGAAGAGGATGGGAGAGGGTACAGTGGGTAGATCAGAGCAGCAGCTCATGACTGATGTTATGCTGAGATAATATATAGTTCAGTAAATAATTTCCATATGTTTTAATTTCTTTTATTTTTCTTCCAAATGCCTACCAGAATATCCTTCTTTTTTTGTTTCCCTTTCATACAACAGTGTCTTCTTAATATTTATTACCCTGCTTGCTAACTCTCCTTCTCTGACCAAAGTTCATGAATTTTCCTATCTCATCAGCTTGGAAGAGACATGTTCACATGAGCATGGAGTCAGCAGCGTGAGCTGCCTCCACACACTCTTTTTATCCTTTTTTCTTCCAAATATTTAATTATCTCAGAAGACGGTGCTTACATTATGCATATCACTTTTTCTTTAATAGGAGGAGAGATAGTCCAGGCTGAATGTGAATGGAGAACTATGCAGTCACTAAGGGTATTTGGGTATTTGGTGTCCCTTGGCACTCCTCTTAAGCATCCCTCACAACTTTCAACTCATCCATCCATAAAGTTATTGCTCCAGAGACTGGGAGTCCAGTGAGTGGAGAGTTGGTAAGTCCACCCTTGAAAATGCAGTGGGAGGTGTCCAGCAAATAGTGAAAACAATGGTGGGGGGAGAACTGTTCATAGGGACCAATATCTATAGGGGGATAATCACAGGCTCCACAAACCACTGAAGCCAACTCCGTGCTTTCAATGGGGAACTGGACGGTGTCCTATGGGCAGGCATAGTTTGAAAATGCTTAGCACAAAAGAGATAAGTTGGAAAATGGTGTAGGTGAACTCTTTGTATGGGCAAGGTTTTATAGGCTGAGTCAGCTGTTTTGGACAATTACCTTTAAAGAGAGCGGCAGGCACTGAGTCACAGTCATACAGCTGAATTCGTTGCAGAACAAGTTGCTTTAGGCACCCTCTGTGCATTGTCAGCCTATTTTGTGCCCTGCTCAAAGAACAGATGGATTGGTGTTTGCCGAGTTTGCAGCTTATGTGCTAAAGACACTGAAGAGTCATAGCTTATTAGCAAGGAAATTAGTGATCATAAAATGCAGCAGAAGAGCTGGTGTTCAGCAAGCCAGCAATTTTAGCAGCTCAGTATTAATATTATGTGTGGTATCAAGGAACTCTTAATAAACATATAACAGCTGTTACTCTGGGTACTTTACCAGCCAAGATCTTGAACTAAAATAATCCCTGATACTTTAAAAAACTCTTAATTAAAATTACCATGAAGGTCTGATATGTAAGAAAAGATACATAAACTACATTTGGCTGATATGGAAGAGGTAACCAACTGGCACTCAGTGCACTTGGACACAGGCTGCAGAAGCAAGACATAGCTAACTTAACATTCAGCCTTCAAAATTCAGGGCTAATTTTCCCAAACTATAACTCACACCTGCAGAACATCTTCACAGGGATGAGAACGTGCCACTGCTTTTATTCCTGTATTCTTTATACATATAATTTTTGAATTATGGATATCACTAATCCACAAACAATTTTTCAAACAAAGCAGATATGCAATAAGTAATGCAACAGTGATTGCTTACATACAAAGCAATGGGATTTTTAAAACATCTGCATGATTGAAAGTCCATTAGGAAACACAGTAAGCAAAATGACAAAATGGGGCTTAACTACAGAGCAAAATTTCAGGATGGGAGGGTTCATGACAGGCGAGCAGCTCTTTGTAAAAGCCCTCTTATCTCTATGGTGAGGAAAGAAATGTTCTTTCAAGAATCTTGGCCAGGTGTAGAAAAACACGGAAGAAAAGATGGGAAGGCAGCTGCTCACAGCTCAGCAGCTGAGGTGAGAAATCCATGGCATGAGCTGAAAATTAGGGTCCTCCTGGGAGAAGAGAGTCAAGTGTCCAGCCAGGACACTCTTGCCTCTTTGCCAGCACATTTATGTTCATGATGCAGAGAAGGAGATGATGTAACATGGGAGACTCTAGACAGACAAATCTTAGTGGAAATAGATCACTCAGCACATTTTGCATGTGTTAATTGTGTTGGGAGAGTACTTTTACTCCAGGCTCTAAGTACAGAGGATGCCCAGCGGTGCCTGTGTGTGACTGCAGCACCCCAGCAGAGACACGTTCCCCTTTGCTGCTCAGTAAATACTCACCTGGCTATACTACCTTGGCATCAAAAGTCACTGTAGGAGTATAACTGCAAGAGTGATAGGACCATTTTCATGCTTTTTTGGGGGGATGACATAGTTAGTATAAAATTGGTGAAAGTCATTTTTTTCAGATAATACTTTCCTGTGACATATCTCTTCCCAAGCACTGGGTAAGCCTGTATTTTCACGAGTCTGAATAGAAGCTTGTTAATTTTCTACAGGGTTTCCAGATTGGTTTTATGAAGTGTTTGTGTTATTTGGGTACCTGTCAGCATTTCAAAATATTTGCAATTCAGCAGGGGTCTGCTGGATACACGCCTGTGGGAATATACTTGAGGGAACCCAGCTGCAAATGGGAATAGAGTTATGGGAGGCTATAGCTCAGCACAGGTTAAGGGTACTGGTAAGCACTGGTAGGTCTCCTGGGGCTGACAGAGTAGGTAAGTCAAGTATGTCTGCATGTGATGCAATCATAGCTCTGCTTGCAATGTAGACATGCCTTTATAGTGACTGCTTCCTACTCTTAATGCTAAAAAGCCAAAGAGTGGCGTCTACAAGTCTGTCTGTGGGAAGGAGGGAGAGAGAGGGACTCATTAAGTGTTATTATCTTGTGAATAGACTTGGTCAGACAAAACAATAGGATAGCTGAAGCTTAGGGGAAAGCTCCTCTGTGACGCATTGGGGTCTACATCATTAGCATTTCTTCAGAGACAAAGCAGGAAAAAAAAAGTTCTGTTATAGTCCTTTGAAAACACAAAGGCCAAAGAGGTGTATGCAAGGACACACGAGGGGACGGTAAAGATGGACATCACTTAGCTAGGGGAAGTGCTGCTCTTCCAGCAGTTAATTCGTAACAGAAGAACTTATTCGTAACAGAAGAACTAGATAAAGAATCAGGTATTTAGACATCTACAATAAAGGAAGAAAAGAAGTGATGTGAAAGGTGAAGGATATTGTCCAGCTGCTCAAAAAAATGTAAGAAACTCAAGATAGGGAAATATGTGTAATTTCACTGGGACCAACATATTTTCCATGCTGACTGAAATAGAGGAATTTTTAGAATTTACCTAAGTCTAGATATCTTCAAATATTGCATGGACTTACAGAGTGAATGTAAAATGTGGCATGAAAAGAAGACTGGTGCTGTGAAATGAGATGCAGTGGAGAGTCAGGATGTGGGTACCTATGGGTAATACTGGGCTGAGGTTAACCTCTGATTTAATTTGCACGATGAGAAAGAGAGAGGGAAAGCTATCTGCTGAAAAGCTTATATTTGCTTCTTAGATCATGATGTGCTGTAGATCATTGCACTGATACTACTGGAGATCTTTGGGATACAAAATATGATGTTTGGTCAGAGTACAGTCATAGGAGCTTGATGAAAGCACCATAAAATTTGAATAATAGTACTATTAAAACCTACTCATAACTGGTATCCACAACAAATTTCAAAATAAGGAAAGAGAATTACAAAGCACAGGAAACAGATACATGTCTTACCTATTATTAGCATTCAATCTTTATTTGTTGGTTTTGATACACTAACAATTTCTGAGAGAGGAAATAGGAAAGAAGTGAAAGCATGGTAAGAAGACAAAGTCTTCTTAATACGATACAAGTGTGTATTAGTTTATCACACTCAGGCTTTCTTCTTGTGTCTTTTATTTATATCACTGCCTTCTGACAGCTGAGACTGATAGCTGAGGCTATCTAGAGACAAAACTTTCACTGCTGCCATTCTCCTCCTCAGATCTTCTACTTCTCAAGGTATCTACCCACAATTACTGCTGAAGGATATTGTACCAGCATAGGCTTAAGTAAAGACTTTGTAATGAAAAAAGGAAAGCATGCTGGCAAGATGGATGGTTGAGGAACATGTCTCTTCACTTCCAAAATATTTGAGGGGATAGGTCTCATCACAGTGCTAGCCACTGCTCTCTGCACAGCCTTCAAAGAACAGGACTATGCCTTCAGTCAACTGAAATGGACAGATAGACCTTATTCACTTCATTTCTAGTGAGGATGATGTGGGCAAAACATTATAGCAGAGGGGGGTGGGTGGGCAGATCTTAAGTATTTGGGCTGGTTATCAGCAAGACTGCAGCACCATGATTCAACAGGTGGTTTTACTACATGACGAAGTGAAATAACTTTAGCTCTTTACTTTGACAACTGTGCAAGGCCTCCTAAAATAGCAATGGTTTCAGGCACTTTGTACAAACATGCCAGCCATCAAAATCTTATTTGCTTCACAGAGATGATTGATGAGTGTGCTATTTTGTGCTAAATATGACAACTTTCTGGAACATTCCTGTTTGATGACCTTGAACTTTGCTCCTTGCAAGGCCAGCTGAGGCTACAGAAGTGTAATGAACTTGTTCTTAGTGGTGACATTGACACCACTGTTTCTGGATAAACCTCTGCTTCCAGATAAACATTTGCTTTTGGAAAATGGGGGAAAAGGGCTTGAATGTGCTTAGAGTACTTTGGAGAATTCCTTGTCTGAAATTCATCTGTTATATCAGTTAATTATACTTTACATGCAGGAAATGTTTAGCTGTGTCTGAACCAACTGGTTATACATTTTGAAGGATAGGAAAAGTCACTTGAATATTTGTGGCTGCATCACAGATCCTTTACCAGTACCCTGAAGTGGACATACAATGTTTGAAAGAAAAGCTTTTCCCTAGCTGCTCTATCTTGACTGGAGGCAGCCAACATCAGCACCGTACATAAACTAAAAGGACCTTCTGTTAGATATATTTTTTGGACTAAATAAAGTGTTTTGGGTGCAAAGAGAGAAGGAGAGAGTGGAAAAAAATATTTCTAACCCCTTTTGGTACCTCTTTTTTTTCCCCCACGCTAGCATGCTCTATAATATGGCACACTGCAAGAGCAAAGTAGCAGTGAAGCAGAACCAGTTTCTGGTTATTTCCAGCAGAAGAAGCAGGAGAAGGTTTATGAGACAGAACGAATGCACTCATTCAATTCATACTACTGGCTCTGTTTTCCTACTTGCCTAACATATTTTCATGCAAATAATTTATTATCTGTCATTTCCTCACAAGCCTTCACAGGCTTAAAACCTTTGAACAGGCTGAAGCGTTACATGCCGTGCTTCTACCAAGTTCAAAAGACCCCTTGCATCCATTTTTCTACATAACTGTGAGGATCCAAGCACTAAGGTCTTTACTATGGGTTGCAATACAATTAGAACAGTGCAGTGTGCTCAATATCAATGGAAAATAAATGAGATGGGTGCTGTTTGTAATATTACTACTGGTAATCTCAAGGCTCCTTGGTATGAAGATGATTAAAAAAAATTTACAAAACAGATGGAGGGTTCACACCTCAGAAGGTCAGCTTTTCTGGCTGGCATCAATGGCATGTGCTGTAGTGATCTACATTGCTGTACTATTGAGAATGGATTAAATTATCAGTTTCTGTTATACCAAGAGCGATATGTCTGATTTGCTACACATAGCCCTGAAAAATGACCCACATGATTTGGGTCTATATTTCTTAAAAACTGAGTTTTCTAGGAAAATGTTTCCTATAACCTAGGAATTAGGCAAAAAACCCCACAATTATTCTTCAACCTTTAATTCTAAAAACAAACTGATCACATAGAGAAAATCTGCTTACACCACAGGTAGAAAAAAATATTCAGTGCTAAATTTTCAGCCTGAACAAAGTGATGTTCCAAACATGAAACTGGACAGTAACATAAAAGAAATGGAACCATTCTAACAACAGAGTGATTGTCCAGGTACCACCTTCCTGTTCTATATCCCTCCAACATTATGTTACACCTGGACTAAAAAAAAATGACCACACCAACATGAGAGATTTAGCAGTGACTACTCTGGCTGTATTCCCATGTTTCTTTGTAGTCTCTCCAGATTGTATTTTTTCTTCCTAGAATGGAAATGATGGAGTAGCAAATATTGCAGTGATTTAGTTCGTGTGGAGCCTGGATTTACTCCCATGCACCACAGCTAAAGGAATCAGAGAACCTTTCTGCCCATTGTTGGCCAACAGAAGTTGTTAGTAATTTGCTCAAAGTAAGCTTTGTTCTCTTATTTGGCTGTGTCTAGACAGCCAAATACTTTGCTGCTATCCAAGGAACGTGCAGTTAGTGATGTATTCACAGGAAAGCATTGGTTCTTGAGCATAGGCTTAACACAATCAGTGTGAAGTGTAGAAGCCAAGAGGCAGCGTATTCTTCCTTGAACAGGCTATTTATTATGGAGACTACTTAACTTCCTTAAAGAGCAAAACAAAAGGAGAAAGATGTTATTTTAAAATTTCACTAATTAAAAATACAAGGAGTATTCAATTTGAAAGACACAGGAGTGATTTAGTTAAGGTACTTTTTAGACATATAAACACATATAAAAATTTTGTATACTCCAATAATTACAAGCAGAAGAAGCAGAACTACCTACTGCTCTCTACTAGCAAGTTGAACTGTCTTTGGAAAAAGATTTATGAGCTGTCTTGACTAACTGTATTAGTTGGCGGTTGACAGGTGTTCAGAATAAGCAAAAATGGCAATCCAAGAGATCAATATGGGAAAAAAAACAAACCCCAAAACCAAAAAACCAAAACCAACATAAACAAACCAGCACTAGTATATTTTGGGGAGAAAAATATCCAGGCAAGAGTTTAGTTGCTGTTAATCCAAATGGATTTATGCCTGCTTACAGAAATTGTCCTTCATTTAGTGGCATGTCTTTGAGGGCATTTGAGGGAGAAAAGTCAGCTATTAGCATTGTAAACTACAACCAATCCTATGAAAGACTAGGCAACTTCTCACAAAGAAAGAACTGAACAAATACAATAATTGTCCCTATTTATCAGTTGTGCAAGGAAAGCACAGAAGTGACAACACAGAAGAGATAAAGATAACTATGTTGCCCACAGCCATGCAAGGAGAATTAAATACTGCAGTTCTTTTTTAGGTGAAGGGTGGATGCAACAGACCAGAACGTGAGGTACTTGGTGTTAGATACAATCCTAACATTGCAGTAGCTTTGTTTTTAACTCAGCAATGAATTTGGCATATTGTCTCTCCCATACATCACATGCAGGAAGACAATATGAATAGTTTCTAAGTCTACCTCATAAACTTTCCTGAACAGGCATTGGAGTTACAATAACATCTTTGTTGGCAAACATTTCCAGGCACTGTAAATCTGTCTGACTCTACAGGAGAGATGGCTGATGTGCAGATCTCTAAGTCACTGTTGTTAAAAAACAGAGACCCTGTTCATCCATCTTGGGCCTTATTTTATAGCACATCATATAAATGAGAACTTAAAATAGTTCTTTATCCTTCCAAAGTGCACAGTCACTGGAAAGGATAGCAACAAGTTTAGGAACCTGAATCAGCTGAGAGAACAGAAATAGGACACATCTATATTTGCCTTTCCCTATCCAGAGGCAGCCTCTGCAGTCCATACGTATGCCAGGGTGCTTTTACTCACTTAAGAAATTGAATCCCTTTACACAAATGTTCACTGACCTGAGTCACGGAGTTACAATCCTTATCACTGAGCACCAGGGAAGCAGTGAAGTATTGTACAGGAATGTTCCCAAGAAATGTAATAACGTGTTGGAATGACCTGGCTTCTTACCACACGAGGCCATGGAGAGAAAAATAGCTATTCTTTCCTGCCCATAGGAACTCAGGAGGATACACATCCATTCTTTGTTATCTGTGCTGTAACATGCTTTTATTAGTAATACCACTAAGATTGTTTCCTCATGGCTTTGACAGCATCTTTGAGATGGGCTAGATTGAGATGATTTCTACTTTTTTAAAGAGGTTTAAGGTTTTGAAAGATTTTGCAAAGTACAACAAAATTTATTTTGTTTTAACTAGTGACCTGGAAATGGCAAGAAAAATATCAGAGTTAGGGCTATCAGCTACTATAAAGTGTTTCAGTTCTTCATTCTCCAGTGATTTCCTGGACCTTAAAAGCTCTCCAGGTGAGACATTCATGGGAAAAAAAAAAAAGTTTCACCTTCTTTTTTCACTTTCCCTCAGCAGCTCCACTGCAGAGTCATATTTAGAAATGCTTGATCGTAAGGTGTTTGGATTTGGCAGGGAATGGCTATGATGCACTTTCCCCAGGGCCTGGGAAAGAGAAGCAGGCTGCAAAGACAGCTTTCACAACTTACTTTGAAAGGCAGTGTGTAATTATAGAGGCTGGCAATGAAAGACAGAGCAGCCTCCAGGGATACCCCTTTCCCATTCTGCCACTTACAGGGATTCTTGCCTTTGCAGTCAAGTTCTATCGTGTCCCAAGTAAGAAGCTCAGTCAGCAATGAGTGAGACAGCTTGCATCATCTTTCTCCTTCAGTCACGCTATTAAAAGGAGGCATCTCCAAACTTTCGTATTTTTTTTATTTCACAGACCTGTGACTCATGAATGTCACAGAAAAGAGAAACCAAATAAAAACCTATTTCTACACTTTAGCTTTTGAACTTCCTTTTTAAGGATCACATAAGGTAGACTGTTCACAGCTTTTCTTAATAGTGCTATTATAATTTATTATTATTAGTATTACTGGTACTACTATGACCTTCTATTTAGGCACCTTACATCCATTCAAAGAACAGGCTTAAGTTTACAGCAGATCTGTGTGATGATGCCTGAAAGCTTTGTGCTTTTAAAAGCTCAGCGCTGGGGCCACCTGCAGAGCTTTCTGAGAAATGTACACTGCTTCCAAAGATTGTTTTCAAAACCAGTGTTGGCTTCCCACAGCCAGGGCCTGTTTTGCTGAATGCCAGAAGCTCCTTGTACCAGCCTCTCATCTCCCTTTGTTTAGTGCATTATTTCTGCAGTAGTTTTGGTGGAAGAGCAGGGAGAGAAGTGCTATGGAGCTTGCACAAACTGCAATTTGTCTGTCAGCAACACCCTCTTCCCTAAATTCTACATCAAACCCAGTGCCAAGCTTGTGGATTAAACCCACCTCTGCACTGAACTCCCAAAGAAACTACAAAAAAATAAAAATAATTCACCCCCACTTCTGTCCTATGCTAACTGATTCAGAGACAGAGATTATGTACTACATTCTCTTTAAAACATTACAACAAAGTATATCTATGGGATGGAAATGACACGAGGAATGAAGAAAGAAATGGGACAGAAAATGGTAAAGAAAAGGAGAATGCACTACAGTTTTAAAAGAATTTTCCTCTTGTTAGTTTTAATTTCACCTGGAACAGTTCAGCTGCAATCTATGTGGTAGCCATGAATCTTGTATATGTTATTAGTTCTGAACTCTGTAAAAGCCATTTCTATTAGTGATACAACACTAGCTGGAAATACACAGTGCTCTCAAATTCACTCTTCCTGGTTCTTCTTTCTGTAGTGCAGGATGTTGCAAAAGATCCTCCAGAATTTAACTGCTGCACATGCAAATAAATACAGCAGAATGGAAGTTGAGTTTCTGTCACATTTACTCATTTCAGCACCTGTTTACTTTCCAAACTGGAACAAAAGGTCAAAGGACCCTGTAGAACAAAAATTATAAAGCATTTTGATTAAAAATATTATTTCAGTTTTCTGTTTTTAAATAAGAAGATGTGTTTTAATGCTCTGTTAACTAGTTTAATTCACCTAAGTCAAATTATTTTGTCTCCAAAAACTTTGCTTGCTTTCCAAAACCTTTGTTGTTTTATTTTCCTGAAAAATTAAACCATTTCCATGAAAATCTGGGTGTCTAGAAACTTAATTTCCTATTCTGAAAAGAATTTCTGATCAGCTCAACAAAAAATCTCATACCATAATATGGCATTCTGTCAAATTCTTCCTTCATTGCGCTGTATCGTGTATATCCTTCACATATCTGTGATGGATTCTTACTAATATTTCTTTTTTTAATTCCCTTGTCAATGTTAGAAGTTAATTATTGCTCCTAGTGAATGTGTTGGAATTCTGCAGAGCACACGGTCCTGCAGTCATGAACAGTCATGAACAGCTGTGACAGGACTTTCCAAAGTCTCTATTGCTTTCTCTTGCAGAAGGAATGGGAGAAATGGAAGTTGCTCAGCAGGTTCTCCTGGTAAGCAAAGTGTAACAGAACCTGCAATGCTCCAGGTTTTCCTGCAGATATAAAGGTATCCTGTAGATATAAAGATACAGTTTTCCCTTCAAATAATATCAAATTGAGTATAATTACCTAAATACCGATAAGGAGATAATTTTTTAATGTGAAAAAGTAGACTCAGTTGCTAAAAATTGAAAAGATAAATCCGAATGTGATTTAGTTTCTCAGGGTTTGTTCATGCACTGTTGTATCAGCTTCCTTTAGACCAATGCCATGTAAGTGAAGCAAAGCAGTTTTCTATAAAACATTCCCAAGATCTGGCCTAGATACTCTACATCGCCTTTATCTCTTCTACAACACTCCAAGAAATTCCTTAAATAAGCATGTGGGATTTTAGATGCTTTTGGAAACCACCCAGGCTTTACTTTAAAAGAACACACAGTTGCAATCAGAAAGATAAGCTACACAGTCTTGGGTTACTCTCTCTCTCTGTCTATATATATTTTTAGTTTAAGAGTCTTCCTCAGTCATCATCACCAGCAGAAGAGTACCTCTACGTTTTCAGAGAGGAGTTGGAAATGCTGCACAGAGGTCTCACACCATGCTCATGAGAAAATTCCTAATGATTTTTTTTTCTTCACTTCTCTCCCCCAAATGCAGACAGTGACTTGGATGAATAGTTCAATAGCCAACTATAATCAGCATGCTAATTATATGACAATCATTGCAAAAATTTTTTAATTCTGTAAATAATATAATGTTTGTAGACAAAATACATCAAAGGAATGCAAAATATTGCTATGTCCTTTTAGGACACATCCCAGTTTTCATACTTGCATCTTGTCACGTTTGGAAAGTATAATTTGCATATTAGTCAACATGTCCACTGTAAAATATCCCACTACTGTGATGTTGAAATAAGTAGTTCAGCAGAAAGCAAAGAAGTCCTGTGGTCTGTCTTTTATCATCATAGGAGAGGTGTCTCTAAACATGCAGTGGAAAAAAACCATCTATATTCAAATAACCATTCACAATCAAAGCTGATTGTTAAAAAGATAGGAATTTTTCTTTCACTTTTGTTCTACACCTTATAATTGACTCATGCAGTTTAAATGGTGGAATAAATATACTTCATCACCTTAGTGAGAGTTACTAATATGCTGTTTTCAAGTGCTTTTGTTGACTTGAATCTGCTGTGCCTGAAATAATTCCAAATTTTTCTCTGGAATGAATTGCTTAATGTGTAAAACAGGGTAGCACTTTTTACCATGCAAAATGATACAAAAATAATAAACAATTCAGTTGTATTTTTAAACACTTGCAAACTCTAATGCTATATCAATATTCAATATTTTTAGTAGAAAAATATCAATTTTATTGCAAAGAATGGTAAAATTATAAGAATAGCTGCATGGTTAGCCTAGATGAAAATAGACCTGGTATGGGTGTAGGATTAAAATAAGGGTAGGACAACTAACAGTGACATAAAATACCAGACATCTAAATTTAGGATAGTTTGAATGCTCCAAACTTTGTTTTCATTGGCTTTTATGTGATGTTTCATAAAGTTGTTTGGATGGAGCTGAGAGCCTATAGCAAGCACAATCTTTGCACAGAACTATTCTGGAGAGCATCTTAATGTTTTTTTCCAATAAAAATTGTTAACAATAATTGGAACATTACAGCGCTTTGATTGAACAAAAGAAGCAGAGCACTTCTCACTGAAACATGCCCTGACTCCTAAAACGTGCAGGAGGGACTTGTGTCTCAAAAGGAATACAGTGAGAGCAGGTTAGTGTGGGAAGAATGGTTTAAGCTGTTTTTCTGCCCTGTCATTCCTTGTCTGGGGTACCACCTTGCAAGCTGAGGATGGCCTGACGATAGCCACGTGAAGGTTAGTCATCTGGTCTGAACAAATCACCTCAGCTCCCTCTGCAGTCCATGGAGGAAGATGAGCATGTGTGGAGGGCTCTCCGTCCTGCCCTAAGACAAGTATTTTACTTACTAATTAGAAGAATCTCTTTCTTACTACAGTTCATAATACAAGCCTCAAGGATTAGCTCAAACTAGAGGCCTGTGTTCCAGACGACTAGACCTAGGTGAGAGGAATCTTACCTTCCATGAAAAAATACCTTATGAGTACAGGAAAAGCTTGTTTAGATTCACACCAGGGAAAAAAAAAAAAAAAAAAAAAAAAAAAGGAGATTCAAAACTATTCTCATGAGCCTTCTGTTACTGTGCTCGAAGCTGAGCTCAGAACTGAAAGTTTTCCCCTGCTATTCTTCACAGAAAGTTTTTTATCTCCCTCCCCCCCACAACTCTTTCAACTGCTTGCTGAAGTCTCTTTGCAAAGTTCTTTCAGGAAGAGATGGAAGACAAATACACAAACCTACCTGACAAACAGCTTTAGAGAGAAGACTATTCACGTATATTTCTTGGCATGGTGTTATGCATCGCTCCTTGTAAAAAATCTCAGTCCATCTCTAGCTTTTTATACTAATTAAGAGTGATTCCTTCCTAAAGAGTAGAGATAGGTATGAGTTACCTGACAGAATCCTCATTCTCAGTGAGCAATTTTTTTTCAAGATCCTAGAGCCTGATATGTGTTCACCAAAGAAAGAACTGGAGACTGGAGATTGAGATCAGTCCACTGAAATGCAGACTTCTTGTACAAAGAACCTGAATAAATCCACCTCTCAGTATTTTCATATTATGAAAGAGAACATAGCTAGTTACCTTTAAGGTGCCAGCCCAAGTGATGGCAAATTGCTTCCTAAAGTGAAACTCGAAGGGAGGACCTTGCCTTGGAAGGATCTTTTCCTGGGAAGATGTTCAGAATTGTGCACTGAAAGATCTTAAGACAGGTAAATGGAATGGGGGAAATAAGGAAAAGAAGACATGAAAGAATCCAGGTGAACTGGGTACGTATACAGACAAAATGAGTCACCACTTTCAAATTTTGTCTCTAATATGGCACCTGAGTGGTTTTAGAAAAGAGATGGAATTTTACGCAAATTAAAGAGTGTATTTGCACAATTGCCTGATAGCTATAAAGCAATCCAGAATTAATTTTTCTTTGCTTTGTGAAAATCTTTTATTGACTTTATTGTTCATTTTACAAAAGTAAAACAAATATTTCTTCAAATGATTCTGGTTTATACTCTACATCTCCATGTACACATGCATACATGTATAGTTATATTTTTAGTTATGCTGCTGGGTGGTCTGAGAATTTACGAAAAAAGTTTAATATATATCCTGTCCACAGAGTGCTAACAAAAAGAGAGATTTTTTGATTATGAAAGATTTACATTTTCCCTTGGTACCTGTTCCTGCAATTTGAAAATCTCTTTGTTTTGACCCTTTGACAAAGACAGCAGGGTGTGTGGTTTAGAGAGGCAGATAAAATCCTGAAGGCATAAAAGAAAACATTTTTTTAAATTTCATGATCCCTGAATAAATGAACTTTCCTACTCAGGAGGGAACGATAACTTGGCAGGAAGGTGGAGATTAGGAACACTTTATTTTCTATTTTCTAATATTTTTTAAATGAACTTTTCTTTTCTAGTACTAACCATTAATCTCTATGAAATTATAGGCCTAAAGTTATTTAAACTTTTTTTATTTTATGTACAAAATATGGAGCCATGAAAGGGCATGTTTGTATAGAACAACTCCATCCACAAAAATAACTTGTTTCTGCACTTATGCTAGAAAAAGATGGGCAATAAGTTATAGAAAATAGCTTATTATCAGTAATTTCTATTTTGTTCTTTTTGATTTATCTGAATCTCTCTATTAATTTTCTTCATTATGACATTTAAAATCTTTATTTAGGAGATTGTATCAGTCGTTTCCAATGGATAAATATGTATTTCCAAATTCTTGAAACTAAGGACTGGAAATTCAATACTTTTGCAAGTATTCAATACGATCCCAGTTAGGGAAGATTTTTCTCTGTGAAGGCAAATAAATAGAATGAATTTAGTTGCTCTGTTGGTCCCAGTAGCAATTCTTTTTGTTCCCTTTATTAAAAAAAAATTAACAATTAGTTTCCGTTCCAGAACCTAATTCCAGGTCCTTCTAATTTAACAAATAGTTTCTCTCCTTCCAGAGTGTACTAGCTGATTCCTCAGCCTCTTTTTTTTTTTTTTTTTTTCCCTCTCAGCTGATCTGAAGAACCATGGCATTAGCAAAGCGCTTGGCTGGTTCTCTGCTTCACAGATTTTCAGATTCTCTCTATATAGCCAGTGGACTCCCAGCAGTTCCTTCTGGGCCTTCTGATGTGGTAATACTAGATGCAGCTGCATAGTGCATAGGGAGCTATATAGTTGCCAATAAACATTAATCTCCAGAAAACTAGTGGTATCCATTTTCTTAAGTTCACTGCAATCAGATTTTAAATTACTTTATCCACAAGATTTTAAAGATGTTTCAAAATAATAACACTTCAGATCTCAGTTTCCTCTTTTCAAGCTAAAAATGCTCTGGAACATCAAATCCCCTTTCCTAAAATGTTTCATTTTCATCACAAGGAAAACTGCACTTACATTGCCTCCTAGCTTACGAATGAAAAAAAGACAAAATTTCTGGCATCAAGTCACTTGGTGAATAGATTGCAGCAGTATTCTTCAGAGCACCACCAATTGCACAAACCCACAGGCAAATGAAAGAATTCACACTAATTCCTCCCTACAACCCCTTGCCTGGTGGCCCTTGACCACCTCCCCCTGACTTCTGTGAGGTGGAAGTGTTTCTGTTATGTCTGTTGGGAACTGACTCACACCAAAAATAAGTAGGATCTGAGTGAAACCCTGGCCATGTTGCATTAGTGCCTATTTCGTATGAACATGTTCCAGAAGCAAAGTGGGGAGTGCTGCTTGAAAGTATCTTGGCAAAGGTGATAGAACACTATTATTTTGTCTGGATGTTTTCTATCTCCCCTCTGTTTTCTTCTTGTTCTTACTTTGAGGCTTATAAAAGTAACAGAAAACATGAGGGCAGTGTCTCACCTGCCTACACTGGACTATCTGCTTGCATTAGAAGGATAAAAACAAAATGTTCAAATGTAAGATAAGGCTAACAGAAGAAAGAACAAGAGTTTTTGGAGATGCTACTGCTCTGCAGCTATCAGACAATTTTCTGTGTTACAATCCACTGTACTGTGATTGAGAGCTCTTTTCAGCAACTTCTCCAATGTTGGGTTTTATTTCTGTTATTCCTATTTGAATATTGCTTCTCAAATTCAGGTCAGTAAGACAATGATTGTTCCCCCCCTGGTTACTACATCAGTAGAGCTGTAGTGACAGACAAACTTTGTAAGCACAAAGCCTCTGTACTAATACAAAATTATTTACACGCTCTACTGCCAAATGGAAAACACAATAATTATGTCAAGGTTTGCCCTTTGCCCAACAATGCTTGAGGTAAGTGGGCAAGGTAAGCAACTCAGCCAGTTTCAAAGCTGACAGTAGTTTTTCCAAGTTTTAGGATCCTACAGCTGATACTATGACTGAATACAAAGCAGAAGTCTTGCCACCCAGTATCAATTAATTTAATTGCAATTTTATAGCTAAATACCCTAGATAGCACTAAGTAGCTCAGCCTCCATTACCAAAAGTCATAGATTATAATCACTGTCCCCTTGGCTTCAGAAGACTGATATTTTCTTTTACCTGATATTTTTATTTTATCATAAGATAAATAAAATGTGCACTAAAGCAATAATAGTATGTAACTCTTCCATTAATTTGAAATACACTTTTATTCCATTACAAGAGGTAAACCCATCTGTTTCTGAGTGCAGTTATGCAATATAATTTTCTTCTGGTGCAGTTAAGAATATTTTTAAATTCTTTGTTAAAATGAAAGGCAATAATATACGGCAAAAAAAAAAAAAAAAGGAATAAAAGAAGCATTATACCTTTAAGAGACATAAAAGGAATGCCTAACTGTTTTCCTGAAGATGATAGTTCTATTGAAAAGAAAAATGTTGCATTGAGCAAAGAAAAATGTTCTCTTGAAAAGAAAAATATTGTATATTTTCAATAGATGTAGCATTTTGAGCAGGTGAATATGTCTCTATGCTTTAGAATTTCAGTAGTTTACAGCAGAGTGCCATGGAACAAAATAATTGGACAGAGAAATTAGTGTCAAACTTCTGAAGGACTAAATATTTGAGCCAGAAAGAGGGTTATAATTTCAAGGAGAAGGCAGTAGCAATAACAGACATGTTAAAGGATTGGCTGAAAATCAATTAACATAAGTAGCTAAAACATTTTTATAGTACTGAGTCTCTCAAGCACGTTGTCACATGCAGGATTTATTTATTTATATAATTTGGTTCTCAGAAGTGTGCATCAGAGTGGAAAATATAGTGTCAGAGATCTGTAATGAAAGTACTTCAAACTCCTGAGTGTTTGAAACCCAGCTGCAGAGGGAAAACTTTAATAGTATCATTAAAAAAGCTTAAGGTCTTTGGAAAAAGGCTGTGAAGTCATCCGGGTATAATCAGCCACATAAACTGCATGTGACAGTGTGATCCCGTGATCTGAAAACTCAGTGAGAACTATTTCTGCTTCTGAAAGGGTTCAAATGAGTTATAGTGTTCTTCCATTTTTTGAATGTAAGTTATTACATTTTGAATGTGATTATGTGTGTATGAAAATGAGTGTGTGTGGAGGTATGGGAGGAATATCACCTTGTCAAATACTACTGACAATCTAGTCTGTGTTCTGTGCTGAGAGGATACAAAATAGTCTTCTTCCTTTACCTGATTAAATATAAACAACACAAAGTTTTAAAGTAAAAAGAAAAAAAATTAGACAACTCTGAAAAGGTAAAAATTTTGATGCACATTCACACATACATATGCATACAGAATATGAAGTTTATATGCTTGCACACAAATTTGCACTTATTTATTTATTTAAATATGAACTGGATTCTCATTTAGGTGAAACAGTAATAACGTAAAATGTGAATCACAGATTTTTCTAGTAAATCTTTGGGTATAATTTCCCTGCTTTCTAAGCAACTCTCTTCCTCCTTTTCAAGAAACAGGAAGTGAGTTGTTTCTTGCTCTTACCCATTTATACGTCAGCAATTGAAATTTGAATAAATGCCTTTGTGAAGAAGGAGGACTTTGATCACTAGTCACATCCAGAACAGGGTAGTGAGTTTGTCTTCTCAAAATTGAAAAGGACATTTTTTGCAGCACTAGCTCCAAAGAAGTTCAACAGGGTGTGACTGAGCGACTTTCTCAGATACAGATGTAAGCTCCTTACTCATCAAATTCTGGTTCTTTAGTCTGTGATTCAACATCAGTACAAATACATTACTTTTGTTAGCATTCTTTTCTCTGAGAAAGTTTAGACTCTTTTCTGTCTTCTGTTTTTCATCTCATCATCTTTTTTATTCTGTTTTTTTGTCATCTGTCTTTTAATTCTGTTCAGTAGATTGTAAGAAAAAAACATAAGAAGGATGTAAATATATGATACCAAAGCAGCTGAATTACTATGGGAGCATGGGAGTTTTGATCATCCCTTCTCAGGAACTCCGAGTTCAAGAGAGTTCCAGCATGGCTGTTGTTAGTGTTGTCTTTTGTCTTTTGACTTTGCTCAGGCTGTGTAGTTTATTTGCTTTCCAGGGGGCCCAGTACCTTGCCCTTATTTTAACTTGGCAGTCCGCAAATCAAGCTAGCCATCAGTCTTCTCTCGTAAGGAGTGATGTTTAAATAGTTCACTCGTACTTTTAACACAGACAGATTTTAGTTGTAGTCATTAGGCAACTTTGCCTCCAAATAAAATATAAAGAATGATTCCTCCAAAGAACAATATGTTTTAAAGTAAATGGTACATTAAACTGCAGTACTTCCAATCCCTGGCACTTGATTCCTGTTATTTGAATTGTGGACTTAAGCAGTTTTAAGCTTGCTTTGGACTGAGAAACACGTCAGAAATATAATCACATCAGTTATGCTTTCCTTCCAGATTCTGAAGGTGCTTTCATGAGCCACTAATTAGTTACTGTACCCCTAGCATGGAGAGGATAATTGCTGTCATGAGTCACGCATTAAGGGTGATCTGGAAATATTCCAGAAAGCATCAAGATTTCTCTGATTTTCAGTATTTGATGCTTCATGACTGCTATGGGTTTTGCAAGGATTTACAATTTCTTCTAAAGGTGAAATGAGGCAGAATATATCACATCTACTCACAACAAACTAAAGGCCTGGGAGGCCCAGCACCGGCTCCACTGAGATGCATCTTAGTTTTCTTCTGCCTTCCTCCCAAAATTTTTTCAATTATGTTAATGTCTTTCTACTTGCAGTGTGGCAGAGCACATTTTTATGCTGATGGTGCACAAGAAGTTCTTTCTCAGTTCACACATACCAATGAAGTTTTAGCCCCTTGCCTTTGAATGAATGGTTGAATCAATGTATGTTGGGGGTCAACAGACAGTACTTCTTGCCTTTTCCACAGAGATTGCTATTAACGCCTGGTGATGCTTTCTGTATAATATACTCAGATGTACTCAATTTATGTAAGTCTCCATTCTTTTCCAGATCTTGTACATCTCATTGAAGGTCTCTGTTGCAAGGATTTTTCTTCATCTCTAGATCAAGTCATACAAATTGGTTCAAATTAACATTGCTCAGACTTAGCCGAATCTACAGTGGATCGAACACATACACAGGACAAGACATTTGAAGTGTCCTCCTGAATCCATATGCAAATACATAACTAAACATCCCATGCACTGCCTGTTGCATGTCCTGAAATATGTCATGGCTTGAGAGCATACTGGAGGGCAGAGTAGTAGTCCCATGGGAACAGCAGTGGAAAATGAAACTGAAGAGAAGGCAGCAAACATGACTAGAGGTATTATCCGTAATTCAATAAGCAGCAGTCCCTTGATAAACTACACCAGGATTTTACCTTGAGAAGAGCTAGTTTGAACAAAAATAATCCATGGACAAACCAGTCTGCATGTAGTATGGAGAATCGCAGAGTGGAAGTGGGGGAGGTAGCCAGGGAATTAAGGTCTTTTTACTCTGCAATCTCATGGGTACTTAATTCTGTGAAACCACTCAAAAATAAATATATGTAATATATCTCTTTTTCTTGCACACTACCATGTAGGATCTTGATTCCCTCTCTCAATGAAACATTTCAGCAGGCATCCAAGAAGGTCTTGCCCACTCTATGGCTCCTTCCTGTCATCAGCCCTGACCTGCAACTACTCAATGTTCAATTTATTCAGCTGGAGCAACCCAGTCTGACATCACCTCCTCTTCTTACAGCCATCACTGCACAGCTCATACTCATCCCTAGAGCACCATCCATCCTCTGAATGGAAGTTTTATTAAACAAGAGTGCTATTTGATCATACATCTGAAGATTTTTTTATGTAGTACACATTCAATGACAGTGAATTTACAGTGAAAGGGTGATCTTTGCGTGATTAGCTTCTAATTTTTCAGGGCTCAACTTTGTTTCAGTAAATTCAAAGATATAAATAAATAAATAAAATCTATGCATTAACTAACTTACCTCAGGGTCTGCAGAATCATATCATTCTTTTTGTTTTTTTGCTTTCTTTATTTTTTCCCACTATGCAAATACTGTTTACTATAGCCCCCTTGACTGAAGGACAGTGAGTCCTTAAAACACTAAAATGCCACACACTTCAGGGTGATGTTGCAACAAGGGTGGAGTGTCACATATTTTGTACATTTAACAAAACTTAAATGTGCAGATGACTAATGTTAATAAATATTAAGACATATGAAATACCATCAAGGCAAATTCTTCTGATGTTTGCTTGTGTTTGAATATACACTTGTAATTCTCATGCTGACAAGAGAATGTAACAATGCTTAATGTAAGTACCTATATACTTTGGAAAAGGTAGGTGATTGTCTTTTCAGACTAAGGACCTTTTTATTTTCAGAACATAACTTCTCTGAATTTACGTAAACATAGGAATTGTGTCACATTTTGGCATGTGCTATTTGGATACACCTAAAAAAAATCAATAGAACAAAAAACACTGAAATAATTTATCTTTTCCAGGTCCAGATATCTTTTGTTATTATATGGGGAGAGGCAGTGATTAAACAGCTTGAAACACCAATCGTGATGAAAAACCACATGTATTTAATGTACTGTCTTGCTCTTTGTATGTGTTGTAGTGACCTACTGCTTCATTCCTTCATTTTGGCTCAATCCAAAAGCTATTGAATTCAGTGGAAAACCACCCACTGACTTCAGTGGGGAGTAGATCAATCTCAAAAAATATGTAATAGGACAGGGTAAAAAGTGATTTAATGCCACATATTACAATCTCTCTTCCACAGCAGAGCTTACAGCTCTGTCTCAATAGGCAGTAAGCCAGAATAGGAAAGGAAGAGGCAACTTAACCTTCAGCTGGGAAGATCTTGGGTTCTCAGCTCTCAGCAGTAATGTTTTTTGCATTGTGTCCAGTATCCACACCATGGAGCTGTGGCCAGAGGGGCTGAGTTGGAGGCATAGACAAGTAGCTGTGTAAAAACAAGCAGTTTAAAAGGTAGAGACTTGAAATCCAGACAGAATTGCTCACCATGCTTTTGGTGAAAAAAAAACAAAATCACTGCTGGATGGGTTTATGTTGCCTTTTCAGGGTTGAGTCATACAGGTTTGAGATATTTTGTTGAAATTGGTGTATCTTGATTTACCAGCTTCTCAGCTGTCCTTTCCTTTGGTCACATCTTCCACTGGGCCTTAAATTGTTAGAGAAACTGTGTCAGATTTCAAATATCTTTCTGTATTACAGATTTGATAACAAATTGGAGGAAAGCAAAAGAATAATATAAATGCAGACTGGAAATATTTCCTTGGCAGCCTGGGCTTTTCATGCAGAAAAAGTAGCTGTCACAGATTATGAGGTTGGAAATTATTAAAATCAGGAAATAACTAAGAATTTTGAAATTTTGGTTTTAATATTGTCAATAACATGAGGAATTGGTAGGGCTTTCTCCTTAGTGTTGTTAGATGAATATAACTCTACTAATTTTGATGAGACCTACATTCACAGATTCAGGGGAAAATGGCTGGAGAACAACAAAACCTCAATGCAGTCTTTTTACTTACAGGATGGTTTATTCTCCAGAATTTCAGCAGCGGTTGAGAAAGTAACATTTATCAGCTCTAAATTTTCTTACCTTATTTTTTCAGCATTTTCTGGTTACTCAGAAAGAACAGGCAACTGGGAAGGAAAGTTTGAAAGGTATATCATTCTTTGGGCAAGGTTGGGTTAGTTTAGGTTAGGTCTTCTGTTCATGTTGCTCTAATCAAGTTTAAAACAGATTCTCTGAGACTATGTTATGATGGATGTTGTTGTTCATGGGTTGAGCCCTTCATGTATGATCATACTTTGCATGAGCAAACTGACAGTACAGTACAGATAACAGATAATTTGTGTGCATGCTGTCTACCTGGGCATTCTTACTCCTTGAGTTTTCACTTCCATTTTCTGTTCTTAAATATGCTAAATCAGGATCTCTTTGTGATAACTGTAGAGTGCTTCCCATTACAATGGAAACTACAATGAATTACAAAGGAAATTAATAAGGAAACCAGTTTGGATTAATTCCTCCCCTCTGCTAGGCTGTTTCAGAGCACCAGCACAGCTGTAGCTTGCTCCTCCTACAGCTGGTATTGCTCCCACCTGATTAGTCTGACTGATGTTTGCTTGCATGGCAGGGAAAGGTCAGGACAAGATTTTCGATTCATCTGCTTTCACACTGGGGGCATTTTTTGTCTCCCTAGTCACAGTCTCTGGTCTTCAGGCAGTCTGTATGACAAATTCCCCACCAAGACTCCTTCACTTTGGGAACTGCTGTAATGGAGTTTTTATGAGCCATCAAGCACAGTCCTCAACTAAACTTGCCTCGGGTACAGAAAGAGAGAGAACGAATAAATTACCGGGGTCCATTGACAATAGCAGGGACAATAGGCTGTCAGTTGGATGTAACTTGCCCCAGTAAAACACAAGACTTATAAATACTGCATTTATTTCGAGAGGAACTGAGGAGCTGCTGGAAATCACACACACACACAAAACCCCCTAGTCCAGATCCTGCCCTGACTACGGAGACTGTTGTAAAGCAGTCTTAAATGAAGAGCAAAAATACTTTAAAAACTTGTTGATTACTTTTATATTTTAAATACAGGTCCCACTGTTATCTATGGAGAAGGGAGTTTAATAAAAAAGAATTGAGGATGGTAGCAGTATTTCTACTGTTAGAAAAGCAGGAAAAATTTCTGGAAATGAATTGTCACTATCTGCATTGTGGTGGGGGAGAAAGGACTGCACTGGAATATACAAACTCTATTCACAGAATCATTTACATTGGAAAAGACCTCTGAGATCGAGTCCAACCATTAACCCAGCACTGCCAAGTCCCCCACTAACTTCACAAGAAACAGGTAAATTCATAAGAAACAGTGGTGTTACCTACATGCTAGAGAGTGTTGCCTACTTAATCACTTGGTTCTCAAACATTATGAATGTTGTGTCTTGGATGTCCAGAGCTTACAACAAAACACAGTGCTTTATATTGTAACCACGTATAACTGTGGTAAATGTATCAGTCAGAAAGCTCACAAATATAGCCGTAAACGGAAGAATCTGCTTAGCAGAGATACAGGAAATGCTATTAGGGATGCTGGCATTTATTTCCATATTATTTAAATAAAAATGCCACGTAGACAAATACCAGAGATGTGCAGACATGACCTTAGTCTGACAGCCATTCCCCAAAGACAGCACCTCTTCCAAGGACAGTGCTTAAATATTGTTGCAGAGCAAACCTGATTTCTTTTTATGACAAAGTAATCCCCCTAGTTAATCAAGGGAAGCCACCTGATGTAATCTTTGCGGATTTCAGTAAAGTTTTAATACTGTCTCTCATAGGATCCCTCTGGACAAAACATCCAACAAATATCCAGCTGGATAAACACATCATGCACTGGGTGAGCAATTGGCTCATGGGTAGAACACAAAGGGTCATAGTGAATAGGGTGACATCAGACTGTCACTAGTGGGGTTCCACAGGGCTCCATCATAGGCCCTGTACTCTTCAACATCTTCATAAATGACTTGCACGAAGGACTGAAAGGGGTACTAAGCAAGTTTGCCGATGACACAAAACTGAGAGGAGATGTTGACTCCCTCAGAGGCAGGGAGGCCCTGCAGAGAGACCTTGACAAATTAGAGGACTGGGTAGTCACCAACCATATGACGTTCAACAAGGCAAAGTGCTGGATTCTGCACCTTGGATGGAGCAGCTCTGGATGTTTGTACAGACTGGGGAATGAGATGCTGGAAAGCAGTGTCATGGAAAAGGAACTGGGGGTCCTATTCAACTGCGAGTTGAATCTGAGTCAGCAGTGCCCTGGCAGCCAGGAGGGGCCAACTGTGTCCTGAGGGACATCAGGCAAAGCATTGACAGCCAATCGAGGGAGGGGATTGTCCCACACTGCTCTGCACTGGTGAGGCATCACCTTGAATATTGTGTGCAGTTTGGGGCACTGCAATATAAGAAAGGTATTAAGTTATTAGAGAGTGTCCAAAGGAGGGTAACGAAGATGGTGAAGGGCCTTGAGGGGAAGCTGTATGAGGAGCGGCTGAGGTCACTTGGTCTGTTCAGCCTGAAGAAGAGGAGACTGAGGGGAGACATCATCACAGTCTGAAACTTCCTTGTGAGGGGAAGAGGAGGGGCAGGCACTGATCCCTTCTCTGTGGTGATCAGTGACAGGACCCGAGGGAATGGCCAGAAGTTGTGTCAGGGGAGGTTTAGCTTGGGTTTTAGAAAAAGGTTCTTCACCCAAAGGGTGGCTGGGCACTAGAACAGGCTCCTTAGGGAAGTGGTCACAGTACCAAGCATGCCAGGGTTCAAGAAGCATTTGGATGATACTCTCAGACACATGGTGTGACTCTTGGAGATGGTCCTATGCAGGGCTTAGGGTTAGACTCGATGATCCTTGTGGGTCCCCTCCAGTCACTCAGCATATTCTGTGATTTTGTGAAAGTAAGCACTGGGCACACGCAAGCTTCCTGGGATGGAGCTTGAATTGTCAGCTGAAAGAGGAAGTGGTGGGTAGAAACATTTCTACATCCCTTTTTTTGTTTGTTAAAGGTGGTTCTTGAACATAATATTTGTTACTGAAAACTGCATAACTCGTTCCATTTCAGGGAATTCTTTTCTCTACATAGTGAATACAGTGAACATTCTGTGGTCTGTGCTAATGGGCCATCCCTTAAGTCCTTGCATAATTCAGACAAAAGTTGCTTTATAGCTGATGCCAAATTTACCTGTTTAAATGTTTGTAACATCAGTGAAAGAGTCAGGCAATTGATGTGATTTAGGAAGACCAGCAGCTGTGGTGCAGTGCAGTCATACTAGAACATCAGTAAATACAGTTTACCCAGGTAGAGCTGCTAAAATTACCCTGGTTCTTATTAACATTTAGTCTGGGATTGCAAATATTCCCTTTTGTCTTCACTGAAAGGTAAAGTAGTGGCTGAAACCTGGAAATAATTCCTGTCTATGGGAATGGTTAAGGCTTTGAAGTGACTGGAGGGCTCACAAGACAAGAAAGGATCATAGAAATGGGCAGAGCAGCAATTAGAGAAGCTAAGCTGTCTTTTATACTTCAAAGGACAGTGAGATCTGGAGTGACAAACATAAAGTAATGTGCCCTAACCTAGAGTGTGACCTGTGCCACTAAAGGTGAGGCTGTAGGTCTCTTCCAGGCTTTTGTTTCTGAAAGGTGACAAGACCTAGAAGTACCAGTCTGCACCACCCTGTAGTCCTGCAGGTATCAATGCCATCCATTATAAAACTAAAACAAAGTGGGGCCTCTCTGAGAGCTTGGGGTAGTAAGTTTCACAGACTAAAAAAAAAGTTTTGGATGGGGGAAGAAATATAATAGTAAGATTTAGAAAGGGAAAGGAAGGTCACACTGGCTCACAAGGCATTTGTGCTACCACAGAATAAAACTAGCATGCTTTGAAATAGAAGGAGAAAAAAATGTGAAGGTTATTGAGACTGATAAGTTTACCTTGGCCTCATGTAATTTCCACTCAGGGTCAGACCCTTTTGTTGACTCAATGACAATCACACAATAGCTGTGGGATGCAGTTGGGCTGGACTTTTCCTGAATTACCTAGGTTACTCTGTCACAGAAAATTTCACAGGGAACTTGAGTCACCTTTGCTGTTACTGTGATCTAGAAACAAGATAATACCACTCAGTTAAAGGAAATCACATAGCAGTCCCACAGAAATAGATATATATACACCTCAGCTACATAGTTTGTCAAATATACCATAATAAAGCAGAATACCTAGCTGGTATCTAAAATTCACTCTAAGCAAAAGCAAAGTTTCACGTCCAAAATCACTCTAGGAAACTGTGTTTATATCAAAGACCCAACATTAACCAAAGTGACTCTGGATTTATTCCTTGATAGTAGCTTGATAACTATGGATGTCACGTATCTGGACTTCTGTAAAGACTTTAACGTGGTCCCCCACAACATCCTACTCTAGATTGGAAAGATATAGATTTGCTGAATGAACTATTGGG
This sequence comes from Pyrocephalus nanus, assembly GCA_038380795.1. NCBI lineage: Eukaryota > Metazoa > Chordata > Aves > Passeriformes > Tyrannidae > Pyrocephalus > Pyrocephalus nanus. The sequence goes on from CM076260.1 coordinate 51,308,532, forward strand.
TGCATGAGGAATTAGTTGGACAGTTTCATTCAGAGTGTAGTGGTCAGCGGTTGAGAGTACTGATGTATGTTGGTGACAAGTTGTGTCCCTCAGGGGTCTATATTGGCATCAGTACTATTCAATGTTCTCATCAGTGACATAGAAGAAAGGATCAAGTGCACCCTCAGAAAGTCTTCAAACTACACCAAGCCAAGTGGTGCAGTTGACATGCCTTAGGGATGGGATGCCACCCAGAGGGTCCTGAACAAGCTTGAGCAGTGGGTCCATGGGGATCTCCATGATTCCCGTGAGGATTAACCAGGCTGAGCACAAGGTGCTACACCTGGGTCACAGCAATCCCTTGTATCAATAGAGACTGGGGGATGAAGGGATTGAGAGCAAACCTGCTCAGAAGGACTGAGTATTACTGGCGGATGAAAAGCTGGTCATGAGGCAGAATGGTGCTCTTGCAGCCCAGAAGGCTAATCTTATCCTGAGCTGCATCAAAAGAAGCATGACCAAAATGGTTGAGAGAGGTGATTATCCCTTCTACTCCTCTCTGGTAAGACCCCATTTGGAGTACTCAGTCTGACTCAGGGATCCTTGGCACAGGAAAAGCATAGAACTTTTGGAGCGAGTCCAGAGGGGGATGATCAGAGAGCTGGAGCAGCTCTGCTGTGAGGATAGGCTGAAAGAATCGTAGTTGTTCAGCCTAGAGAAGACAGGGGAGAACTTACTGTGGCCTTTCAGTACTTAGAAGGAAGTTAGAAGAAAGGTGTGAAAAAACTCTGTAGCAGGGCCTGTTGTGATGGGATGAGGGGTAATGGTTTTAAACTAAAAGAAGGTAGATTTAGACTAATATAAGCAAGAAGTTTTTTACAATAGGGGTGGTAAAACACAAGAACAGGTTGCCCAGGGTCACTGTCCCTGGAAACGTTGAAGGTCAGGTTGGATAGGGCCCTGAGCAATCTGGTCTAGTTGAAAACTTTCCTGCCTACAGCAGTGGGGGATTGAACTAGATGACTTTTAAAGGTCCCTTCCAACCCCAGCTATTATATGATTCTGTGGTAGTGTGCCAGCACTCCAACAGTCAACTAAATAAGGTTTTAAAGAACAAAGTTTCTACTTCTATTCCTACAAAGGTACTACATACATACACAAAGTCAAGACAGATGCATTAAAATTCTGAGGCGCGTGCCAGGTTGTTGTATTTATTGTTCATTTTGGTTTCTTTATGTTTGACATTATACATGTGCATAAATAATTTTTCAGTAAGAAGCACAGTGTCTATGAGTACTCCAGATAGATGGAGAAAAAAATAAGAAGTGTGTAGAGTTAATGAGTCTTGGCAACAGCTGATTACTTTTCCCAAAGCCCTGTTTCACACAAATTTTGATCATTGCCTATTTTTGAGAGTGCACGCAGGAAGGAAGATCTGTTTACTATTTGATTTCATTACTGATTTTACCTGAAGAATAAGAAAAATAGGTTTTCTCCTAACTTGCAGTTTCTTTTTTATTGCATTAATTTAAACTATAATTGAAGAATTTGCTTCCAGCTGCAGATTTGAGATTTTTTCAGTCTTTTTTTTCCAAGCATTTAACCACTGATATAAATATGAAAATATTTTTGTCTTCCATAGGGATAGCCTTTGAGGCTTATAGAAACTTTTTTTGGTGTTAGGTTCTAGCCTCTGTTAAATCATTTGAAATGTTGGAAAGAATTTCTAAAGTATACATTTTACTTAGTGGCATGCAATTATAGTCTTTAGTTTAAACTAGTCTTTTTCTTTTAATAATGTGTTGTGCATGGCTGTGGCTTCTCTTTTGACTGCAAGAACAATGGAAAGGTTGTGAGTGATCTATAATCCCAATATGTTTTGAAAGGCTTAATTAGAGGTAACCTTTAAACAGGAGCAATATGTATTCCAAAGTTCACGCAATCTTAATACTACATAGCAAATCTAGATTTGAACAGTGAGGCAAAACCCTGACCTTTATTTATGAGATCTGTGTGACACACACACAGAGGCATTGACAGCCCAACATTCTTCCATGGGCAGGACAAGGCATAGGACCAGAGCAGTTGCTCAACCATCCTCCTGAGCAGAATGCTGCAGGAGGTGGCACAGCCCACTTCTCATGGCACCAGATTTCTTCTTACTAAAAGTGGGTGCAAGGCTAAGGTTAGGTTTGGGTTCCACAGTTTGAAGATAACTTACTTCTTAAAAAAAAAAGAGTATGCTTAGCTTTAATGATTTTTTTTTTTTCCCATGACCCAAAGTATGCCCTCAGTAAACAAAGGTATCAGTGAACTCAATTTACTTTTCCCCACTAAGGAGGATTTTACTCTTTACATTCCAATTTATCATTCCTGCTCATTCTCCGTTGACTGCTGTTAAGTAACCACCAGGGACAACAGGATTACATTGTAGGGCAGAGGAAGAAATAAGAGGAACTAAGTCCATCTGGGCTCCTCTTCGGAGGGAGCTGGAGACTGGAACTTTTTCTCCTTAGGACATTACATTGCTGGCAAGACCCAGACAGCACATATACCTTGGCCATAACCACGTGGAGACAAATGGAGAAGATAAGCTGTGGAGCTTTCAGGACCATTCAACTCTGAGCTACACTTCTGTCCCAGTTCAGTTTGTGCACTTAAGTGATATAACATCCAGCTTCAAATGAAAAGGCAGTGGGTTTTCTCCCTGTAGGAAGTATGTTATCCGCTATGACACACGGTGAACTCAATATACAGAGGGAACAAAGGGCAAATGTTTTGCTGATATTGTTTCCTTGTCTGCGAAGCCCAGTGGTTCAGAGTACTCAGCGGTCTGACACATTCAGAAGGTGATGACCAATTGTTAACAATCCTGTGAGCAACTTCTCCCAGTAGTTCTCAGAAAAATCAGTGCTGTGATGACGGAAAGGCACAGGATGTTACGGGAGCCGTCTGTGGCTTGTGGGATGTGGGAAGCAGAGAGCACTCTGTTTTCAGAGGATGCACGGCTGTAAACAGGAAGCTTTGCAGGGCACAGCTGAGTCCTTGGGCTCTGTGCAGGACAGGGGGAGAAATCTGCTGAAACAGGTATTCACAGCCAGTGTGGAATTGTTGAGCCACAGACAGTGTGTTGGGATTTCCTAAAAATACATCCTTCAGTGTTGTCATTGATAGTCCATCAGGCTAGTTTATGCACTACTGTCTTTTCAAACCACGAAAAAAAAAAGTGAGTTCTGAAATCAAGGGCATTTTGGAAGCACTCTACAGGTGTACAAGCTCTCTTAAGACTTTCTACTTGGGAAAGCACCTAAGTTAACAGGGAGTTGTTAAACCAGTATTATGCAGAACTACTGCCAGTATTTCATTGAATTAATTTACTAGTACTTCAGTTAATTAGAGACCAAATCTTTTCAGCCAATCCCCAACATAAAAAGTTTGACCTGCAGGAAACCTGCACAGGGAAGGGGAAGGAACGGGGTCCCTAGAGTGCTTTAGCAAACCTCCTCTGAAACTCCCAACAACCAAAGAAAAATCAAACAAAAATCACTTGTCAGAATAAATTTGTAATTTGGCTCTGCAGAGAAGAATGGCCAGGTCACTGACACAGGGCATATGCAACTTTTTGAGCCCTTCCCTTATCTCTTTCTCAAAAATCATGTTTCAGAATCTGTTCCTCAAATTATTCCGGTTCTGCTGGCATTAAGATGTATGAGTTTAATAGCTTGACAAAGGATCATGGGAACAGATAAGTACTCAAGCACGTCCACTATTGTGTTTTGTGTTTTTGGCAGTCACTGTTGCCAAATAACCACTGAAGGAAGTGGCGCCTCTGACAATAATGCTTATGCCCCAGTGTTAATGAGTAGAGCAAAATACATCAACTTCAGAGTTTGTTTTTTGATGGTCTTTACTACAAGGACGATCTGCTAAGATTTTGATAGAAGCATCTAAAAAAGGAACTGGAAGGCTAGGTCTTATAATTTAAATTGAATGCATTCACCACAATGTCATGCATTTTAACCCTCTAAGGCAAGCAAATAAAAGAGGATGAAAGGACCTTCATCTTCAGCTGACCACTTCTTACCAAATCTTTAGTAACAAAGGCTGACTCAGGGAAGATGAGATCACAAGTTAGAGCAAAATATGTAGAAATGCTCTGTTCTTACACCAACAGCTCTGGCACTACTGCTGCCATAGAGCCTCCAGAAGAAACTTGGCAGAAGCTTGCACCCAGAGCCATTCCTGCTACTCAGACCTCATATGCTTGTTGTCCTTCAGTAAGACCTTTAATAAAATACTCAGCAGTCTTTTTTCACCCCTATGTTATATATAAAAAGAATACATTATTTGGGAGAGGAAATAAGAACCAAACTGTAATTTTTTGTATAGAAGGTAGTTATCTGCTGTGATTTAAGTATTTCTCACAATCAATTTTAAAATAGGAAATAGTAAGGCAGAAAGGGGAGCAGCAGACAGCCCAGGAATGAGAATAAAGATCAGGAATACCCAGCTTGTTCTAATAGAAGCTGAGAAACATATAATCTTTTTTCAGACAAGAAATATTTTTCAAAAATAAAAGTTTCCTTCATGAACAGTCTGTTTGATCAGCTCTGTCTTCTAAAAATTGCCATACCTCTTGGAAAACAGGGGTATTCCTTAGGATTTTTAAAAAATAAAACCCTCAAAAGGTGAACAACAGCGACAGGGGCATGAGACAAGTCCTGGAAAACCAGAAATTCCATAAAGTGTATATTAACTCACTATTCTTATCTTATTGTCTCATCCTTCAGTCTTAAGCAAATATCCAGGCACCTACATGCTATTTTGGTATCTTCTGTACACTAGCTTTTAGTTGGTTTAGGCCCTACCAGTATCTCATTGCTTACAGATGAAAAAATAAAGCAGGTTTTTGTCTACTGAAGGAGTCCATAAATCTCCTCTCTCTCTCTCTCTCTGGCTTCAAACACCTGGCTCTGCTTACTACCCCTACAACTAGCCCAACGATGTCTCTTGGTCATTCTCTCCCACACTATAAAACTTTCCTAATTTATCTCTCACCTGTCTCTCATAACTACTCCTTAATGGATACCAGGTGGTTCCCCTGATAGTTGAGGCTGACTCTTCCTATCACAGATATTAACTCTTTCCTTACTTCACTTGACATCAACAGTCTATGGATCTGGGTGTGTTGTCCTGTAATGAGACCTAAAACAAGGTTGAGGAACTGGGAAGAGTCTTATGACCCCACAAACAAGACATTACCATCCTCTTTTTTTCCGCTTCAGACCAGAGTAGTGAACAGAGGAGTGGGTTCAAAGGCATGAGACCTGCACTCTGTTTTCTGTTCTGCCACTGAACTGTATGCAACACTATTATTAAGCAAGAACAAAACAGACAATTGAATATTTCCTGTTAGCCAAGAGTTTTACAGGAAAAGAAGAGCAACAAAGGCTGAAGAACTTTTTGCCAGTGTGCTTCTAATTAATTGCATTAACAGTCCAGGAACTCATCACTACTAAGATCTGTGCTAGGTAAGTTACTCCTGCTTCCAGACACCTGTAATACAAAAAGAGAGAACAAAAATCCTGAAGGGGATCAGATACATGATGGTGTTGGGACTAGTTGATTCCTTATACCACTCACTTAAAGAGAGCCAAGCCTTCAACTTAAGAGCCTTGCACCCTCTCCACAACCAGTGTAACTATTGATTGGCAACATCAAACATCCAAACATTGCTGATGTTTGAAAGTAGAAAGATGTTGAAGCCAAAAGTGTGGAAGTGCCTAGCTGAAAAAAAGGATTCATTGTGAACAAACCATACAAATAGGCCTCAGTTAGGACTGGCACAGACATAACCAGAAACCTACTTGCTGCCTGTGGGAAAGAAAAGGGCAGTGATAAAAGAAGGCAAGAATGTAAACATCTGTAACCTGTAGCAACAATAAGGAGGAGTTTTTGGAGAAAGACAATGATTTCATATCGCATATATAGCTGCATGTACCCAGTGGAAAGAGTGTTAGGGATACACGTTTGGCTCATGATTTACAGCATTTGACCAATGGTTTGAAGGTGTTCACGCTCTGCAGGGCTCTGAAGGTATATAAGAGAATGGGTTATGTAAATAAAGTGGAACATTCTGCTTAAATCATATTGGTTTGTGTGCGTTTGTTCACCGGAAGCTCCTCCGCCAATACAAAAGAGCTGGAAAATAGAGAAAAAAAAAGAATTTTAGTCAAACATTTTCTTTTAAAGTTAGTCTGATTGCATGGCTGGAAAAAGCATTTTCCAAAAAAAAAAAAAGAATAATCTCCTAGTAGAATGATTCTCATTTAACTGTCCAGTTTAATAAACTCTTAAGAAACTTTCATTGTGTAACTGGGCTTCTCACTGCAGATATCAATGGTAGAATTAAACTGAGAAAACACAGATGCCTGTGACCTGACCTAATCATTAAGATTCCTTTTTTAAAGAGCAATTCTAGACCACAATTCAGCTCATTTGCAGCTAATGTCCAAAATTGGTGATATGAATCTTCTGTAGTCAGATGAACTGCATCCCATCCCATCCCATCTGCCAGGTGACACTCATCTTCAGTAATTTCTTTTTCATATTTGAATCAAATAAATGGTATCTTTTGGCTGTGCCTTCTGTTGACAACACCTCATACAGTACCTTGGAGGTATAGAACAAGGCTATAAAGAATTGGCTTGTGACTCTCAGAAATCTGCCTGTTGCTTTCTGTTATTGTTGACACCAATGAGAACATGAAGGATACATCGTCAAAGGGGATATATGGCATACTGTCTTCTATCCTTCTTGTTGTCTCTGCTTAGCTGCTTCTTCTATGGAAAAAAAAGGGAAAGGTTTGATCAAATAAAACACTTATAAATTTAACTATATTTTCACATAAATGAAGTAAATTTCAATAAATCAGTGGTATGGGAACCACAACATATTCTGAATATTTTCATAATCCACAAAACCTCACACACCTAAGATAAGATCAAAAAGCATTATTTGTATTACAAAAACACAAAAGATTTGTTTTGCATTGTTAATGAGATTCAAATGAAATGGAGATGTAATTTCTCTTTAGAAAAATGAAACCAGTTTTGTTTTTTCTTATTTTCAACTTCCAGCCATACTTAAACCTATTTGTAGGTACCAACACCTTTTAGCAAAACTTTCTGGACTCCAGACTTGTGGGCAACTGTATACAGTCACATGCTGCATTCCTCTCAGCTTCCCTTTCCTTGTGAATTGAAAGTCAAATTAATTTTTTATTTTGATCTGCAGCTGACATATCCAGGACATAACTGATTTCAGTCACATCTGACCTTTGCCAGATTCAACTGAATCCTTTTCCTGCTATGTTTCACCCTGTTTTGTATTTGTGATATTACAGTTAATTTTTATCCTCTGAAATCAAAATGCTTTTCTCACTTGCTATCTTTAATTATGTTTAAGGAGAATGAACTCTGGTATACAAGACACATAAGAGATCTAGAAGACAAACATTCTTATACAATATTTAAATTGATGTATATTTTAAAAATTCCAAAATAAATTACAAGAAAGAACACTCCCTAAGACTAAAATAAATAAACAATAACGATTTCAGGACTTCGCAAATCACAAATGAGCTAGAGGGAGCATTTACTCAAAGCAGCTGAAGTACAAAACGTAGACACTCACTGAAGGTGAATGTTTCTGCAAACATGCAGAAGGAGGAGTTTCAGTGAGATTGTCACAGCCCCTAGTTGTTGCCAGCCCATCAGCTGAGCAGACTGTGTGGTGCTTTCCTCTCCATACCAAACCCATTTCCTCCAGATGTGAAAAGGGCTATAGAGTTATAGTGTCCTTGAACCCTGACATTACAAGTCACTGATCTGATGGTTTGTGGAGTATTTTTGGCTTTGGCTAAGTGGCATGAACCATCTGCTTGAACAACCACCTTTCTTTTCCAGTGTGAACCTATCATCATGGCAATTAGATGAGGCTCACAGACTGGAACCTGCTTAGCACAGAAAGTATCACAGGTCTGGCAAATCACCAGCTAGGGTGGACACTAGCTTGGAATGTATTTCTTCTTTATTCTGAAAGCAACCACATCTACTATCCCTCTCAAGAAAATTTCAAAACTAGTGTTTGTCCCTGGGTTTAGGGGGGAACAGGTTGGGAGATCTGTAGTAAGGCTATGGTGATTTTTAGCCCTTATTATTATTATTATCTATTTATTTATTTATTTGATTGTATTTTGCAACAACTTGTGGAAATTCAGCAGTTGGAATTTTTTTAAGGAACATTTTCAAATAGTTGGGTAGGTCTTCTGGAACACTGCTACTTTATATAAAATAAAATAAGACAGAAATAATACACAGGTTCCTCTTTCATGCTGTTTCCCAGGATGAGAAACATACCCATGCTAAAAAAATTGGAGAGTTTTAAGAGAGGAGAAAAGGGAACTCTAAAAACAGAAACAGTCTAGTTAAAACATATAACCTGATACTGGTGCATGGGTACACGTGTGTGCGGTGTGCTTTAGGAATGGGTTCATAATTTCTACCAATATTATTCCTTTATATCTTTGTGTCTTTCTGTGTATTTAGCCAACACCCTTAGCTAGAATTTCATTTGGTGGCCTTGATGGAGAATATTTCTGTGACTAATTCTTCTAAGCCAGAGTTTTTTGCTTTGTGTTGGAGATTTTCACTGTTTCAGCTCAGTGTAGCACCTTGCATACACTTTTGTTTTCGGTCTGATTGTGTTAAGAGAGATAAAGTCAATATTCCCCTAGCTGTCTGCCATACTATTAGCTGTCTACATCTATTATTTACTGTTGTGTGCTGTGCTCCAGGTATCCAGGTATTTTGTGTAACAATGAAGATAGAGAGATGGAAGAACTCATCCTGGCCAGCTGGCTCACAAAGTTGCATGTTTCAAGTCACACATTATTTTGGAGTTGAATAAAGAAAAGGTTTAGTGGTTTCCATTAAAACACAAGGTTAGAACTATGGCTGGTCTTTAGGGTTAATTGATTCCATAGAAAGCACAGAGCCACCTCACTGATCAGAGACCAAATGGCACAACATGAAAAAAAAAACTTGCATAATGCATCTTAAATCATAATTCATTCTGAAATGACAATTGCTGTTTAACAAAACCATTTGCCTCCGTCTGCGGTTAAAGGAAGCTGGATTTATGTGTTCCTGTACAATCTCTCCTAATGAGTCCCAGATATTTTTACCAAAAGAAAGCCCAGTGTACTAAAAAGAGGTAAAATATAAGGAGAATTAGTTCATCAGTGGGAGCAGGTACCCACCTAGACTGCAATGTAAGTCATGCCTAACATTTAAACATGCAAATAAGGTTAAGTATGTAGTAAAGTTTCTTTATACTTGGGTGCAATGCAATTATGTTGCACTCGATGATCCTTATGGGTCCTTTGCAACTTGAGATATTCTATGATTTTTTATATTTTGCATTCAATCCCAAGGCTGTTCAGTGTCATATATGTTTATTATGCTGTTAATAAAGGGGACCCAGAAGAAATCATCATATTTAGAAGAGGTGGGGAATAAAGGTTGGCTTTTCCTCTTGTATTTTGAAATATTCTGTATTCTCACTAGAAAGCAAATTCTCAAAATGGACTTGTATGGCTCATAATTTACTGTATATTTATATGTGAACAAAAACATAGAAGCCACTCATTTTTCAGTTCAAAGGTAAAAAGTCAAGTGATGGACTTCTCCTAGTTGCTTGTCACAGAAGCTGGGGAAAACCATCACACTTACACTAGAAAGAAATGGATGAAGAAGGCATCACTCTCCAGATAGCTTTTGTGGTAATCCATGCTCTTCTGTGCTTCTTACCATTAAAGGATCTGTGTAGTTGTGAGATACCTACTCCACTGTATCCTAAAATGTAACCAGCTGTTGGACTGTGCTGTTTTGCAGACATAAAATCTCTGTTGTTTTGAGGTCTTTTCATATATGTGAACAAAAGAGAATTTTATGCTTAAAAGCTTACTGTTTAGAAGACATATTTGTTTTTCTTAGATGCAGGAAAAGTACATAAATAGATTTACTCTTCAGAATAATAGATATAATCTACAATCTACAACATCATAAAGAATAATCTGTTTTCTATGTAAAATAAAGGAATTTGTGCTTTCAGCCAGTTTCAAGAGCATAAATAGCATTAATGATCCATTGGAGTAATTCATCAGCACAGATTTAGCTGACAAAGTATGATGATAAAAAGAGAAAACCCAAGTATTTTTAAAAACTGACATCATTATAAGGTGCAGTTTAAAAAAGGAATCACTTGTCTTATCCAGTAAAACTAAAATCAACATATTATAGCACCTGAATCTTACCTACCCTACGTTACTACTGAGAATCAAGGGAACAGTAAAACTATTGTCCAAAATAAGGGAAACAAGCAAGCAAACACTGAAGGAAGGCACATGCTTCTGACCTCTGATGAAAGGGTAAAGCATAATATGTGTGGTCCTATGAAATTCTGAACACCTCTCAGAGCCAACAAAACCCTACCTTTTATTTTTTGTGTGTGACTGTCTCCTATCAGCAAAGGGCAAGATATTTTAACCACTCACTCTATTTACCTATTAGGAAAGCATACAGCTCCCCAGCCTGCAGTGCATTTCTTATCTGTTTAGTTGAGCAGCTGCTTTTTTCCTCGATTCTGTGCCACAGCAGTGGGACGAAGTGAAAGATCTTGTTGCCTTTTGCCCTGGTGCAGTTGTTTCTGCTCATTTGTGCCTTTTGAGGAGTGAGCTCCAGGGTCACAGGCTGTCCTTCGGGAAGCTTTGTTTCCCGCACTCGCAATATTTACTTGAAGATGACAACTCCGTCCTTCCAACAGGATGTAAGTGATGTGGGAGTCACACAGTATGAAGTGCACTTGGTAATTGAAGCCAGTCCCACTTAGGGCTTTTGAAAGGAAGCATGAAGCCTTGCATTCAACTCAGTTGTCAATGGGGCACCAGTGAAGAGAAAGAAGACAGACTCTTGTGTTCTCTGTGGTCTGTGTCACTGGGTAGATGGGCTTCTGTGATTTGAAACAGCTGTAAATGTGATCTGAATACTGCAGAAGTCTGACTGTAGTTTCAGTCTCTGGCTGGATTTTCTTTGCAGTCTTATATCAAGGCAAGATGGTGTGAAGCAGGAAAGGAATCCCAGGACAAAAATGAATGCAGAAAGAGAGGTCTAAATCTCAGCTGATGACTCTAATACATACCATGAGATGTCACCTCTTTTTAGACTTCTTTGCAGGCAGTCTGTAACATTTTACACAGAGAAAATAGTTCTTCTTCTAGTGAAGATTCTTTTCTGAAAAAGTAGTGTTGCTTTTAGTGCCACATGTACACATTTGGTGTGTCTCCTACACGATGATTATTGTTCCAGTTACTGCCTTGCTGAAAGCAATAGGTATTCAGACTAATTCAGTATTAAAGTAAAACCTTAGTTACAACCTTAGATTTCTGAGAAGACACTAAGTAGATAGAGGACAGGTTACATTTTTTGATTCACTCTGACTTTAACTCATCCATTGAAATGAGTAGCCCAATAGACCTGTTGTCAGGGCTTGAACTGCCAACTCGTTGAAGTCACTGTCCTCCATAAGCATATCACAGACACTTTCAGAAGAACAGTCTGGTGTAAACCTGTGTCCAGTGGAACAGTGTCTCACAAAGGGATTTTGACAGACTTGAAGTACTTGCTGAATTATAAGTAGTCCCATAGATAATTTATCTGTTAAAGGTAAGCCTGAAAGAAAGAGCTTTCATGGATCAGGTGCTGCCTGTGATAAAGACAAGAAGTCAGCTAAACTAATGCTAGCTCTGTGGCATAGTGCTGTTTAGTGGTTCTGCCAGCTGAGGCAGAGGGACTGGGGAATGATAGGCAGGTTTCCATCCACTTCTTAGCTCACTCTACCTTTTGTAGCATGTGTGCAACCTTCCACGTCTTCTCTGCAGATCCAGAAGGCCCCAGAAGAGTCATCTAATGTGAAAGATCCATATTTCCTGATCCTTGGTAGTGACGTGATCTAGGTCTTAATGCTTATAACAAAGGAATTCAGACAAACTGATCTGAAGTAATAATAAAAATGAAAGCTACATCTGCAGTGCAAATGTGTGCTTTTCAGAAAGTATATTTATTTCTATGATGAATAAAGGCTCAGAGAAACTTACAGAAAGGCTACAAAAAAACAAACACCCTTCCCTTTCTTACCCTCTCTGTTGTAATATCTAATTTCAATCAAACCTGCATCTGTCATTTTTCTGTGTTTTCTCTCTATCTTTCATAGTGAGGAGATCAGCTGTGACTTAGGTACATCTACAGTTATTTCTTTTCTCTCAGATTGCATTTGTTTTAGTTAAATGGAAACCCATGCTCTGTCTAGTTTGCTGAGGCAGCTGCTCCCTTGTGATTGATAGTATTCGACTTTCATGTTTGCATACCTGTGGCTGATATCTCCTGTCCTGCATGACTTCAAAGGGAGGCAGCGTGGACTGGCATCTTAATTCAAGGCTCATGTTGTCTGTGCTTGTCTGGGCCAGGAGAACTGCGTTTGCTGAGTTCTCTTCCTGTCGCCACATGTGTGCTGAGTGACCCCGGTCACTTGCACCCTCCCACATAGAGAAGGTTGCCTAATGTGGGGTGCATTCTTCAGCTTTCCTCTGCTGATGTCCACAAGATAAAGCTTGGTACATGACAGTTTGTTGTTTTAGCTAAGCCTTTAGTGATGTGTAACACTTTTCTGGGAGGTGGGCTAATGTGGGGGTGAAGACCTGAGGTTTGTCCAAAGATTCAAGTCGCATCACAATAACTAAGCCTGTCATGATGTGTACAAATCAGGCTGTGTTGTGATAGAAAGTGAATTGATCATTACTTGTGCGCTCAGATGCTGAGAAGAGATTTTCAGGAAATGTAAAGATCATCTTTTTGTTTACCTTATGTATGGTATAAACCTTATGTTTACCTTACCTATGGTATTGCCTCAGGCACAAACTATGACTGAAGCTTCATGCCAGGGGTGATGCAAACATGCAAAGAGTGTGCGTCATGAAATACCCTAGAAACTAAGTAAATACCACAAAGAAGGTATGAAAGGAAGGGAAACATGCTTATATGCTCACATGCTGTTCTGGGAACATAGGATTGGAAGGGACCAACTCAGTCACTAAGCTCCGTGCATCACTGGGCACTGATGCCTAGGGAATGGGCAACCAGATGTCTAGGTGTCCACAGACAACATCTACCTCAGAGAAGAGTTCAGCACATGGCCTGTGTGCCTAAATGTTCACCTAAATGGTGTGAGACCCATGTTCCAGCAAAGAGATTTAGGATAACCTTGTTTAATATTTCAAGGAATTTCTTCAGGGAAGAAAAATCTCTAATACACTGTCTACAGAATGCAAGGTCCTGCACCCGAGTCAGGGAAAACCCCAATATCAATACAGGCTGGTTGGAAAATGGATTGAGAGCAGCCCCTGGGAAAAGGACTTGGGGGTATTGGTGGACAGGATGCTCAACATGAGCCAGCAACATGCACTGGCAGCCCAGAAAGCCAACAACATCCTGGTGTATATCAGAAGAAGTGTGGCCAACAATCACGGGAGATGATTTTTCCCCTCTACTCTGCTCTTGTGAGACTTGACCTTCAGTACTACATCCAGCTCTGGTGCTTCAGGCATAAAAGGGATGTGGACCTGGAGCGGGTCCTTTCCTATGAAAAGAGTTGGGGTTGTTCAGCCTGGAGAAGAAAAGTTTCTGTGGAGATGTTATAGCAGACTTCCAATACCTAAAGGGGGCTTACAAGAGAGCCGGAGAGGGACTTTACAAGGACATGTAGTAATAGGACAAAGGGTAATGGATTTAAGCTGAAAGAGGGTAGGTTTAGATTAGCTATTAGGGAGAAATTTTTTTCTATAAAGGGTGGTGAAGCACTGGAAAAGGATGCCCACAGAAGCTGTGGATGCCCCATCCCTGGAAGTATTCAAGGCCAGTTTAAATGGGCTCTGAGCAACCTGGTCTACCAGAAGGTGTCCCTGCCCACAGCAGGCAGGTGGGAAGTAGATACCTTTAAGATCCCTTCCAACCCATATTATTCTGTGATTCTATGTTGATGAGTAATCAACACTCTCTTCAGTGTAGTAGAGTCTCTTTAGATCAGTAACACAGTCTCTTTTCTGGGCTTACTACCTGGATGGTTCCCTTCACTCAAAAAGATGGCAGGGGTCAGGTTGGGAGGTGGTGAGTGGAGAGCATCTTGAGCGCTTTGAATCTCTGATCTCTGTCTGCTCCTTAAATTTAGGAGGTCTGTGGAATTTGAAAAGATTCTTCTTTTCTCTGCTGCAAGAGTCTCAGGGTTTTGATCTCACAGCATCAGTTTTTGGCTAGGAAATCAATGAGGTTTGCCTAGTTGTAAGTGGAAATATTTTGGCCTAAATTTTATCTTTTGTGTAATCTGGTTTTTTTGGTTAAAATTTTCAGGATGCAAAAGCTATGTGGGAAAGGAAGCCTCTCTTCCCTTAGCAATATCTTCACATCTGGCCCAGACCAAAACTGATTAAAAATCTTTTTTGTCTTCTGATATCTTACACAATTTATAAGAGAAATACAGATGGAGTCATCTGAATTCCAGGTGGAGAAAGTTCTCAAAGATGCACCTCACTGGTGAGCCACCTCAAGGCTGACCACAGCAAAAAATAGAACTGCTTAGTCTGCCAGGAGTGTGGAGTCCTTCAGGGTTACTCTCAGAAAACTTCACTTGCCCTCTTGGTGACCTTACTGGACTTCTTCTCAGGTAAATATTTCTGGTTTCCAAGATTCTGTTCATAAACATAAACTTCACTTTACATTTTGTAAAAATATAGAAGAAAACCCCCATATTCTGAGAAACTACAAAGGGAAACCAAGAGATCATGATACCAGAAGAGAAAACATAGCATCTCCACATGAATATTGGTCTTGGCAGTGCAGTGCAGTATCACTGATCTTTTTAAAATATCTACAATCCCTGCTCCATCAGTATTATTACCTGCAGGGAAGGAGAGATAGAAGAAGTTCCTGGCATAGTTTGGAAAGACAAACTGTCAGAAAAATTGTAATGGACAAAGCATACTTTTTAAAATTGGGATAATCTGATCAATTTTATCTCTTTTACTTTAGAAGTGAAGTCCAAGCAAATCACTTGCTCTACCTTTACACACAATGAAGGAAAAACAGGCATTTGCATATTGTGATTTATCCCATTGGTCCTAAACATAATTTACTATTGGGAAGGGCTTGTTTCTATCTCTTGAGTCAGGGTGGCTAATGCAGCCTGGATGGCCAGTTTTTAATTAGGTTAAGTATGACAAGATAAATTTTACCCTGGATGATTTTGGAGAGTTCACATTTCTTCTTAACAGTGGCATTTAGCAATCAAACTAACTTGATGAAGTAGGCTGAGTTGCACAATAAGCAGTTTGGGATGGTGAAATGGACAGTCATCTATTTAGGTGTATAATCTTATTTATAAGAAGTGGAGTTATGTCCTGCAAAGCAGTTATGCTGATATGGACTTCATGTTCCTGGTAGGTAGCACATTAAACGTGAGTTCCTACAGAGACAAAAACACTTAGAAAATAAACATCGGTTTTAAATGTATATACAAATCAATGCCTTGAAAATGTAGCAGATAATAATATCTCTTTTTAGAATATTACTGAGACCATTACAGCTATCTGTTTCCAGCTCTGTTACCCTTCCTTCAGAAAGGATAAACAAAACCAAGAAAAGAAGTTAGCAATGCTTACATTACTGAGTAACAAATAGTATGCTGTAAGACTTGGGTTTTTCTTTGAGTATATCCAGAATATGATTAAAAGATTACTTCCTCACCTTCACTGAGAAGCAAGGAGGAAGATTAAACAATGGGAAAGGGGCAAAGTGAAACTCTGTAACAGCACAACATTTTTGTCAGTTAATTACCCACTTCTTCTGAGATCGTTTACTTGAGATGTGGCAGATTCCCAGTGGCTGTTTTTCACTTAAGAGAGAGCTGATAGTGTGACAGAGGTATGAAAGAGACAGATCAGATCACTTTACAGATGCATGGAGATTGTTTTCCAGTCTAGCATTGGTATGCATTCCTCTCCAGAAAAAAAAAGACTAATCAGATGGGTTCTAAACTTCTAAAAAACTTGGTAATTAAAGGCTTATTTCAGTCCTGAGATGTCTAAAGTTTTTTTACTTCTCTGTGCTGAGTTCTCAAATCCCAGTGGAAACAACCTAATTGTAGAATTTTACTATTTCTGAAATGTGCTGTGGTGCCACAGCATTGAGAAATCCTGTTGTTCAGCTGTGCAGAAAGAAGATGCCAAACAGCATTCTTCCCATCCCCACTCTGCACCATCATCTAGACGTCTGCCTTGAAAAGTGTGCACATCTGGAGGAAGTCTCCTTTCCTGGGGAATTAAAGCATCTTGGTTTAGCATCAAAGCACAAATAATTGCATGCATGTATGTGTATATATAGATACACACTTGCATACACACATATGTGCATATGTCCATACATGTATCAGTAGCTCCTCGCAGCAAACAGAAGACAATCAGCATCACTTTCAGTCTTTGCATGTTCCTCAATTAACTAAGGTAATGGCACTGTGAGGGATATATATTTTCATCATTTTAATCTACCCGTGATGCCTTGGAGTAAATATTTAAAAACAGAGAAAGGGACAGGGATTACTTCAATTCCTGGGTCCCTTTCTCAGCCAGTTTTTCAGAGATGTTTTTCAAAAAGATACATCCACCTCTTTGTTTGTAAAACTATGCCAGCATTGGCCATCTTAACTCATTTATCTAGCACACAATAATATTTTGTACAGTGTTTCTTAATAAAGAAACTATTATATAAATAATGCTAAATAAAACACAAATCTGCACATCCCTTGAACTAAATAAAGGGAGATTAAAGAGAAGACATTTAGAGAAGAGGAAAAAGAGAAATACAAAAGAAATAAAATAAGGAAAGTACAAAAAAGAAGTACAAAAGAAAAAGAGTGGATTATTTGCTGTAAATTTTAATTTTTGTTCGTTAGGGCCCGATTCAGTTCTCATGTGTATCAAATTCATCTGTATGACTTCGAGATATGGACCACAGATAAAACTTCCACCAATGTTATACTATGCTTTTCGTCCCTCATGGTAACAAGTTCCTTTCCGGTTTCTATCCTAAATTAACCTCACCAACAAAAATAGCCCAGCATGACATTTGTGAAGGCCAGTGACGGAAATTGCCTCTGAAGGGAAGGCTTGCGAGGTCGCCTGCATGTGTTGGACATCCTGAACAGGCACAAGGACAATGAACGTGTAGCTCAGCTTCCCATGCACTTCATCAGCTATTGTGTTAAACAAAGTTAGCTGACAAAATGATTTCTCCAGTAAAACAAGTAGAACACACTGCATGATTAGAGACACGTGAAAGGTGGAAAAGTATCTTTTGTTATTTTTTTCTCCTTCTAAGAGCAATTTCAAATGCAAGATGCTTTTTAAAACTCTTTTATCTGAAAAAAGGAAAGTGACAGCTTTCCTCCCCTCCCCCCACCCCCCTCCATAACAACTATTATGCTTGCTAGATTTCTGTTCCTTTATTATCAGCCAAGGACAGATAAGACAAACATGTAACAGTCACAGTGATACTGGTGCTCACTTGGACTAATTGTTTATATGAAGCACAGTGCAGAGCTCCTTCTATTAGTCTGAGCATCCATCCCATCCTGAAGTAAAATCCTGACCACTTAAAAATGAGGAGATTAATTGGCTGCACAATTGTTTGCTGCTTCGGAACAATAGCAAACATCATGATTCATGCAGTTATATGTTGATGAAACCATTAGACAAGGACTTCAGCCAAATTCTCCAACTGTGAAGAACTAATAGAAATTCTTTTTCCCTAAAGAACTGTCACAGACAAAAATGTAGTCTTTGGCTTCCAAAAAGCCCTTCTGCTAAAAACATTTAGTAGTGTACAGGTATCCTTGGTCAGGAAAGCACAAGATCAGGACAGTAAAATTTATCTGAAATTAATAAGAATCTATAACCAGCTGTGTTGCCAGAAAATTCCACTTGTTTGCAAGGTTTTAGAAAGCTTGAGAATTTAAACATAGTTACTGCTGTGTTTTTTACTGCTTCCTGTTTAAGGGCAAGACAAGAAGTGGAAATTGCACAAAAATAGCTTCTTGGAAGTTGCTTCCATACCAGACTGAGTGTGTTTTTACAGTATTTCCAGTCCCATTTTCCATATCAACAAGTTCTCATATCAACAAGTACTTGAACAGCATGTTGCTGATTAGAACCACACCAGACATGTAAACCTTGGATCCATTTGCAAATGTGATTTTAGTGTTTGAACCTCAAAGTGTAACAACATGTTAAAAGCAACAGATGAGTAGAAGTCCTTGGAGGTATCAGGGTGGAAGATAAATTTTTTTCAACACAAAAAATGTTGCTCACTTAGCCCTAGCCCTAAATGCGCATGTTGATTTGTATTTTCTGAGTGCTCAGATGGTTGATGCAGAATGTTTTCTCTTGAGAAATAGTATTTTATTTCCAATTAATTATGTTTTAAAATATTTGCTTTTAAATTATGAAACTTTGTAATATGGTCCTAGTTAATAGATGTATAAAAGTAATTGATGAGATTTATGTAAATCCTGAGAAATATCTTGCAAGGTAATATAGGGAGAAGGTATATACAGAGATGTAGGAAATCAATTGTCCTTTATGGCCTTTTTATGTGTTCTTATGTTCACAACAGATAATCTGGCTTATACAGTCCATCCAAATCTTATTACACCTCTGGGAATCAAACAGGACTGACTCAAAAAGACCTGTCCATTCCACAGTATTATTTTCTTCATAGGGACAAAATTCCCATTTGTCTATTTTTAAAGCAGTTTCGTCTGTGCACCTGTTCGGGACACTGGGACAAACTTAATTCAATGTAAATGGTAAACCAAAGAGAAGTAGAAGGAAACACAACACCAACGTGGTTTTGGTGACTACTGTACATATACAGTGGCATTTGATGTGGCAATAATACCCATGCACCAGCCTTGTGCTAGAGTTTGCTGTCTGTACAATACTTTAATGGACCTGACCAAGACCATTGTTGTCACATTTTTCTCTGCCCTCAAGTGCTCTTCTTTCTTTCTCTTTGTTCTTGCTCATTTTTATGCCTCCTCCACTGCAGCAAGATATTTAGGGATTGAGTTCCATGTCCGCTCTTCATGGCATTTGTGGTAAAATCCAAGTTTGGCAGCTGTCTTAATATTCAATAAACTTGTTTTCTTTTTCTCCAGAGAGCCTGAGGTGAGGAGGAACCCCAACAAAACCTAAATGGTTGAAATGAAATCTTTTGGCAGGCTGACTTTATTCAGAGTTTGTTTGTTCAGTTCTGATGCTCAACCAGGCATAATAATCACTAGGGTGACTTTGGAGGATTAAAGTCTTAAAGTCCAGTGGATTAGTACATTCAAACCTACATCTTTCAGCTGTCAGATAGAAGAAGGGTTTCTTCAGGAGTAGAAATTTTTTGTAAGTGCTTGCATGCAGAGAGCTCAATTTGTCAAAGTGTTGAGCAGCTCCCAAGAACTAACGAATTTATCTTCGAAGCTGCTGGGAGAAGTGGAGAAGGATTATCTCCAGTTTATAGTTGTAGAAGCAAAGCACAGACGGATTAAATTACTTGTTTCAGGTCACATGCAGGGCACTCCAGGCTGCAGGGCTACTTGCTGATTTGGAGAAGAAACAAAAGAAAGTGGTCCTATGAGCTTCTTCGTTAAGAAAGTGGCCCACTTTTTGCAATATGGGGAAAACACCTTCCTTGTACCTTTGCCTACTGAAAGTTTTGAAAAGCCTTTGGTGAACTCCAGAGCCCCTGATCTCTCCATCAAGCTCTTTCAGAAATGGTGTTGATATTAGCCATTAAAAACAGCAGAGAAAGACTTTGGCTTGGTGCCCTGGTGTAAAGGAGTACATCTTGGCTGACAGAGGTGAACTGGGCAATTCACCAAAAGGTTTGGATTACTACCTCTGCTCAAAAGTTTTCTTCAGCTAGACCTGTTAAGGGAAGGAATGTTATTTCATTGGTATAGACCAAAACCTCTGGGAAAATTAAGTTGGAGGAGTAAATGTCAGGTATTTTGCGTGTCATTCATGCATCATATCAATTGTTTTTAGTGCTGGAAGTAAGGTAGCAGAGCTAAAGTGCTAATTTAAAGTGTTTTCTATTCTTCCAACTGTTCTTATTATCAGTGGCAGTCAAAATTATGTCCTTCCCACTTTTGATATAGTTAAAAGGACTGGTGATCATTCCAAAAGAGCCTTTGGAGTTCAGGCATCTGTTTTCCATGCTGTTATTGCCTTGTGTTCTCAGAGGTGGTTGAAGTTACTTCAAAATGCTTCAAAGATTTGGAATCTTTTTCTAGAGAAGAAGTGTGGGGGGAAGTGTGGGCACCAAATATACCTGCTGCAGATAGTTAAAAATATGTTTTTTCAGATCTACACTCTCTAAAAAATTTAATACATAATATGGGAGGGAAAAAAGGAAGGAAGCAAGAAAGGAAGCGAGGAAGGGAAGGGAAGGGAAGGGAAGGGAAGGGAAGGGAAGGGAAGGGAAGGGAAGGGAAGGGAAGGGAAGGGAAGGGAAGGGAAGGGAAGGGAAGGGAAGGGAAGGGAAGGGAAGGGAAGGGAAGGGAAGGGAAGGGAAGGGAAGGGAAGGGAAGGGAAGGGAAGGGAAGGGAAGGGAAGGGAAGGGAAGGGAAGGGAAGGGAAGGGAAGGGAAGGGAAACTCTTGTGGTTGCTGAGATTGCCTTTGAGAATTCAGAGCATTACTGTATGTGCTGCAATGTATCAGTGCTGCACTTTTTTCCTTCACATCTGCAGGGAAGAGGTTCCCTTAAGAATGGGGACGAGGGGGAAAAATGGAAAACTTTCTTGTAAAAATGTGCCTGCATGGGTTAAAGAAGTTCCCAGCAATACAGCAGTGGATATCTTTCAAGGATTTCCCTTTGAGATTTGGGTAACCTGCCTCTCTGCCTTTTACATGAAGCTGCCTTTGAAAAGTGTTTGTAAAGTTTTTCACAGGAGCTGGAGAGAAAATGGAGCTGTGCAGCTCTTCACTTAACACAGGCTTTTTGCCTCCCAGCTGCCCTCAAAGCCAAATTTCCCTGCATGCATGCAGGCAGTTATCCTGCATGGGCAGGTTGGATCCTACTCCACAAATTTTTGACGTCTTTGGTCTGTGCTGGCGAATAGGGTGTATCTCTCAAAAACAGCTTAACAGCAAATGCATCAGAGTTTCATTTTTTATCTCAATATAAATCTACAAGCATTGAAGGAAAAATAGGAAGAGAGAAAGTTTCCTCCTCCCCTGTGATGTTCATTCATCAAAAAGATGACAACAGGAGGGTATTCTGGTATATACTATAAATTATTTTGTGGTGCACAGATCATTTTTCAAATAGAAAAGCAGTGCACATAACTATGTATTCACATCTGGATATAACTTTTTGGTATGACTAAAAATCACCTAAGCTTCTTTATGCACTTAGGAGTTATTCCAATGCATATGTAAAGGGATGCTGCTTCAGTTTATTGTGGTTTTTTTTTTCAAAGACTCTGGAATATCATGCATTTTTTCCATCAGAAGAGTGAAATCAATTTACCTCCAAATGTGCCCATTTGACAATACTGTACTTTTGCCAATATTAAGAAAATGTGAGAATGTCTGGGGTTTAGTGGTGTGCTTCACAGTCAAATAGAAATATGTTTGTAAGAAAAAGAAGTGGCTGAAAACAGTGGATTTCCCTTTGTTCTTTTGAAAAAGCCTGTTGCTCCAAATAATATAAGTACATAGGATGTATAAGAAAGTGTCCTCCCTCTCTCCAGATTATAAGTATCCAGTTTTTCATTGGAAATTGCATATATGATGATGTGGTTTCAACCTTCTCCAATGGTATGGTAGAATCTATGGAGTAAATGCAACTGTCAAATGAATCACAAAGTGCCTAATTCTAAATGAAATACATTTCCAGGGTGATCCCATAGTGTGTTGCACCATATATCACTTAGGCATAAATTTTAATTCATGAGTTTTTATCAGAATCCACTATGAGACAGTGCTGTACTCACAAATCTTTCTGTCAATCCACAGAAATTACATCAGTATACATAAATCAGATTTTATTTTACTTGTATTAGGAAGCAAAAATATTTTGGTTACTCACTGAAGGATTGTTTGGAAATGTGTTTATATTACTATATTTTTGATTATATCCTACTGTATCTTTCAACGAATCTCCATAAAGATTAAGATCAATGTGTAGGGATGGAAAAAGATAAACAGGTAAATCTTTGTGCAGAGATTTTGTGGACTGTAGAAGTAGAGGGATGAAAAGTAGGGTATATATGCTTTGTTTCCTGTACTAGTGCTGTCATTCATTTTTCAGCAAAAGGGAAAAGTGTGTGGCAGTGTAACTGTCTAGCCACTAAGAGTGTTGAGAACAATTCCTTTCTCAAAGCTCCTGAAAGGAAATATAAACACAAACTCTAAAGAGGTCAGACCCTTAGAGATCTTTTCAGTAGTTTAACAGCCCCCTGAGAGAAAGGTTTCAAACTGGGTTTCAGTTCCAAGCTTTTCAGGTTGGAGAGAAGTCTGCAAATAAAGTTTCGGCCTGGGCATGCTTCTAGGATGACGAATTATCAAATTAATTTCATAACTTCCGTCTCTCCTCATTTTTCATCAACTACAGATATCCATGTATCATGAGGAATCCCAGTTGGGTGCTAACAGAATTGATTAGCATAATTGGTTCTGCTATGTAATTAAAAATTAAACAAACACTGTAATTGTCTGGAATTAATGAAGGTAAGAGGAAATGGAATCTAGCAAGTAGGGTCACAGGCTTTCACTGCTGCTGACCTAAAGTGCTAAAGAATGATAAATAGCAACAAAGGACTGCAGAGAAAATATCGAATGATAGCTCCAGTTTCCGTCAAGTTATCTGAAATTTTCTATCTCCTGTAGAGATGGGGGAAAGAAACTCAGTAGGGTAACATTCAACTGGCTACTATAGTGCACTGTATGCTACTGTATTTATATATATATATATACTATACAACATTTTATTCCAGTTTATGTTGGATCTAACTGTGACTAAATTGTCACTGGGAACCAAAATACAAAGCAAACCACAAATTAGAAAATAAGCAGATATGTACAGATCTCTGCACCAAGGGGTTTACAATATAGCAAGAAAACATTATTCTCCTCATTTTTATAGTCTGGTGCTTGAGGATAGAGTTGGAGACAGTGTGAAGAAAGGAGGAGAGAGGGAAGGGGGCAAAGGGTTGTACAGAGAAGTAGAACATCTCTGTGCCACGTGGCCTGGAATGCTGCTTGCATCAGATGATGTCAACAGAGGCACTTAGTCTCTACAGTGACACATTTATGTGGTTAATGAGAATTAAAGAAATAGCTTCCTCATATCTATGTTGTGTTTGGATGATCCTGTAATTTTATTCTGAAGATTTGAGCACCAACCAGGCACCTGAACAGAAAAAACAGTATTCCTTATTAATTTAGTTGTTTCCTCACTTGTATTGTGCTTTTCTCCATTTGCCTCTTAATCTCCATCTCTCTGCCTGGATTTCCTTGTACTGCCTTTCAGGACCTACACCTATAACACTGAAGTTATAGGCCTATATAGTTATGATTTTGTGCTATGGAATACCTGGGCTGGTTCCCTGTTAAGGTTTGTAGGAAAAAGTAGTGTTTGTTATATAGATCTGGCTCTCATGAAGGCAGCTGTTCTTTTAACTAAATAACATGTAAACAGAATGTGTACTAAAAACTATACAAGATGAGGACTAAATAAAAAAAGAACAAGACTGGCAACAAAATTTTAATGCTTTCTATGTGGATTGATCCATGCATGATCATCCAGGCATACAAATAAAACAAAGAGAGGGAGATAAAGAGGTACAAAAAGCCAACATAAGAAAGATTACAGAATATATAAGGCAAACAGGAATAATGAGTTGAAACCTTTGAGAAGAAGATCCAGCATTTTAAAAGGAGATCCAGCATTGAGGCAAGACTAGGAAGAATGAAAAAAGGGAATTTCATGAATGAGAGGCGGAAAATAGAAAAGAGAGGCAGGACAAAAAACGCGGAAAATTTTATCTATTTGCGACAAGGGAGAAAAAGAAGACAGACTTGTTCAAATATCTGACAAAAGTTTTTGAAACACAGGAAAAATTGAAAGTATGAGTTGAACATGAGTCAAAAAAGTTGAAAAGAAAATATTGTATATCATGTCTACAAAACATTTCATAGACCTTGTTCTTTCTTACACATACTGTCACTTACTAATTCAAGACAGAACTAAAAGTGAAAGCTTGAAAATACAGTGAAAAGGAGTATTATTATGATATTTCCAAGGCAGCTACTAGGCAGGAATAGAAGGTCTCTGAAAAAGCTTGTATTTACAGAAATTCCAATGAAAGAGATGAAGATATATAGAAAGCAGCTTTGAACTTCCACTTTCTGAGCCCAATTTGCCATCTTTTGGAGGGCCAAGCAATATACTTGAAAATAACAATACAGAAGAAGAAAGAGAATTCACAGAGATAAAAGTGGACAGATACTGAATAGAGAATACTGGAAGATGGAAAGGAAGAGTAATAGAATATAATTACATCAGTTTGGTTCTTTTATTCGTCTCAACAATGTGTCTAAATATTCCAGCTTGTATTATGATTCTTTTCTTTCACTCACTGTTGATTTTCTGAAACAGGTAAAAATGAAGCAATAACTGCATTCAACCATATAAAAGTGACTGTTACAGTTCTGAAATCAGACTGTTTAGTCACAAAACCATCTAAAGCAACAGAAGACATAAGATGAATGTTGAACTGAACTTCTATTGGAGGATCACCAATGGAAAAGGAAGAATTTAGGAGACTAAAACTGGATGACCTGAGTACTTTGGGGGGAAATGTAAGAAAAATATATGATGTGTGTTTGAGAATATCCAGAATATTCTCTGTAAAACTGCTGTCAAAATTTAAATTTAGAAAGAGAAGGAATTACTTTGGATGAATACTTAAAAATAAAGCTACATATTACAGACTTAGTATCTGGCAGACTGCTGATTAACAGCTATGACAGTGCCTTACTTCCAAAGATAACCTGACCCAAAGCCAAGAAGAAAGTTATTGAGTCTGTCATAGCCTTGAAAGCATAAATCCAAAGATACCAGGACCAAATAATTTGACTGCTAATTGAGCAAATCTCCCATTTATATGCTTTTTGATCAATCATGAACCCAACACATGAGCAATCACCACTTCATTATGCCAAATCTGTTTCTGGACAACTTCGAACTCTGTAGGGGAATGGTACAGATATATCAACATTCCTCCCAAGAAGATGTTTTGGACAAACTCCAGATTGGCAGGTTTTACACAACACTTGCCTTCTTATAAATACATAATAAACTGACCGCTCCTTACATAAGAACATTAATGGTCAATGTACAAGAATAGCCCTGATGAATAAGAAAAAGTTTATCCATATGAACAACGTTAGTTATAAAAAGATACAAAATGGGCTTTTCATGTAAACAGTCAACTAAAAAGCACATTGCAGTGACTTCTGTTTTCTAGTACAATTGCCTGTTGAGTGAGACACTCTCCCTGCAAGCCTTCACAAAAATAATTAAATCCAATTAATTCATATTACTTATTCATGTTGCTATTTTGTACAATAGCTGCAGCACTTAGCATAATCTAATGTTTTATTCAGATACAAAACTTTGCAGTCATCTTGTTGCTCTATAATTTGCAGTTAACTATTCTGTAATAGGACAGGTTGAAACATACAAATGTACAGGTAGAAATGACCGAATTAAACCCCCAAAATAAGGATGCCTTCATATTTAGAACTCTTTTTTTCTCCTCACAAGTGACTACATATCTACAGGATGACTCACAGTGTGCCCGATACTCAATTTTAAGTGGTTCTGGAACTTCTTAGTCATCTGCGTGATGCATTTCCTACAAAGATGAAGGTGTCGTCTGGCAAGGAATGCATACTGACACAAGCAGGGGAAGCACTGAAGGGAAAAGCAGTATGCTGTTTATAATAACACTTGATAAAAATGCTTTATAAAAGTATATATCTATAATGACCTATCCCTCCTAGCCCCATATCCATTCATGATTAAACTTTTTGTGACTGACCAACATCCTATACTTTCAGTAATGAGTAGTTTCCTTCTGGCTTTTTTACCAAAAATAATAACCAATCTACAAACCAACCTAAAACTATTCTAAAAGTCAATTGCCCCTAACCGAAAACGGTTAATAATCCCATTTCTCACACAGATTTCAGGAACTTCACATCGCCTCTTTGAACTTTTAGAAAGGCAGAAGCATTTTCCAATAAATATTTTCCCATTATTGTTCAGAAAATGATAAGTTGAAATTCCAGACACTTTTCTTGCTGGAGTGAAATATATTTCATTTGTCTTGCAAGTCTCACTGGAAATTAAAAAGAAAGATCCTGGTTGCTGTGCTCAAAGGTTAGCACACTG
The DNA here is from genome assembly GCA_038380795.1 of Pyrocephalus nanus. Lineage (NCBI taxonomy): Eukaryota > Metazoa > Chordata > Aves > Passeriformes > Tyrannidae > Pyrocephalus > Pyrocephalus nanus. The sequence continues at coordinate 51,335,190 of CM076260.1, forward strand.
TGTGAAATGTTATATCAGAAAAACCACTTCCTTCTCCAGTGTCATGAGTCTGGTTTATAGAAGATGAGATATGACATCATGTTAGAAGTGGCACCAATTCTTGGGATACAAGAGCAAAAAGCCACTCCATCCTCTATGAGCCCTGTTTTTCCCTTTTGTCAAATAAACTCATTCTGATTTTGGCAAATGTTGTTGAATTGTGGTTCGTTTCTTGACATTTAGAGTCAGCGAGTAAGAAAACTCATTGGTGCTGTATATACTGAGAATACTTTAACTTTGAATGATTTAAAATATTTACTGAAGACAAAGACCCAAGGTATCCAAGTTGATATTATATCAGAGGGCCTTTGATCACTTTCAAAGGTGTTTTCAAAAGGGTGGGCATAAGACCTACAGCAAGCACCAAAGTCTTCATTGATGGCAGGCCAGAGATACACATAAAGAATCACACTTCTGCTATAATTGAGACTACAACTTTGTTGACTAGTAATAAAAAAACTTTATCTTACTGATTAGTCTGCAACTTGGACCAGCATCAAAGCCTAATTCTCACATAGGAGGAATGGTCTAGGCAATCTTTAAAAGATGGAGAAACACAGACTCAACTGGAATGACTAATTTTCCTCTTTTTTCTTCCTCCTTCAGTTACTAACAAGTATTTTATCATTCCCTGGGCTGATCAAGGTACATAAACAGAGAAACAATCCTCCTGCTTTACTCCATCATTACGTTATGTTTGGCTGATCAGGGCACAATAGAGTAGTGTCCAGGCACCTGTCTATTTCCATTCTGCAGCTATTTCTGTTCTGCCAATAAATTGCCCTACCAATTATTGTTCTGGCTTAGGCCAATAGGAAATTGTGATAGCAACTTGAAGCTGAGGATCTGAGCTACTATCTAAGAAGACCTCAGAGTCTTCCCAGTTAATACCTGTGACCCCAGAGTCTTTCTTTCTTACCTGTAACTGGCACAATTACTGATTACAAGAAGGACAATGCCAAATCAGTCCAGCATGATCATTAAGATATCTATATTCATCATGATAGTTTTACCTCCAGAGATTTCTGAACTTGCTGAAACATAGATCTTTGAAAACAGTGTTAAAAAAAAGTAATTGTGGGTTTATATGTTCTCCCTTAAACCAGCTTCCTCTCGCCATTTACCATATCTCCTGCTATTCTCCAGCAGAGCTTTTCTCACATGCGAAACAGCAAAAGATACATTTCTAGTTTGTATCAGACTGCAATCTCTTGGGGTTATATGTTGTCAGGAGATAAAAGACAAACCATCCTATTTTGCTACTGTTCATGAGCAAACTACCACAGAGATCTTTAGGCTGAGATCATTAAATAATGTCAGTCACTTATAGACTGGATCTGACTTCTGAGAATCTAGAAGAAGTCTGAGCTAGAATTTTGGGGAGGACCTGAAAACGGCTAAAAAAAAGTTTAAATAAATAGGAAGCTTCCCATAAATAAATAGCATTGACTGTGATTTTTGTATGTTTCATTGTAAATTATGTAATATAAAATATTATTCCAATAAGTCCAACAGCAGATTTTCTACCTTATAAAAACTGAGTTTCAGTTTTTCTTATGAAAAAAGTTTCTAAGTCAATATTACTTCCCAGAATGAATAGACTTTTGACAAACAGACATTTTTGGTAGAAAAAAAATATTCTGGAAACCATGGAATAATTCTACATTTAATCTTGTAAAATGCTTTCTAAGCTCCAGTCCTTTCCCATATCAGTCAGTAATTTTTTATCATCATGGCAGAACTCGTAGAGTTGCACTTCGTGCACAAAGTAAAAAGCCTTTGGAAAACTGTCTAAAGTGCATGAACCCTACTTTTCTGATCTTAAGATGAAAGGCAGCCCCTCATTTCGTAGGTAATGTTATTTCTATTGCTGGCATTCCATCAACCACAGGAATGTGTGGCACACAAAGCAAATAAGTTACAAGCATATCTAAACACCACCTTCTGCCTCCCCTCATTGTTATGAGAATGGATTGTATTATACTCTGCTCCCCTTTGATGAAACAGATTTTGCTCTTCATGCCAAAAAGCTTGTTTTGAACAGAAAAATAGAACTAAAAGCACTTTTTTTTAATAAAAGCAAGATTCTGCATGTTGTTGTTGGAAGTTACAGCTCTCATATAATGAGTTAGTACTAGATCCATAGATATGGAGAAGAGGGGCTGAACAGCGGAGCGTTGGGACTAGACTCATCCTGTGAAGCTGTACTGAGAGCATCAGGATGAACCTCTGCTGGGACAACCCAGGCCTGCTACTTCATCTTTTGCAGAACTCTCAGCCACTCCTAAGAAAGCTGTTATTTTGGGGCACTTTGGCTTTAAAGATAACTCACATTCTGTCTCCCTTAGAACAAGCATATAAGGGAGACAACAGAGACAAGCACGTCTGTGTGAAGCTGACTCCGTATCCAACCAGGTGATATGTTTAACTTGCAGCATACTTCTGGCATGTGTTACACAATCCCTGCTTGAGTCAACTTGAACACTTGGCTTAAGACAAGCACCCCGCATAGAAATACTGCTTTCTTACACTCCTACTGGGCAGGAAGAGAAAGGGAAATATAACCAGACACTTTTGAATATTTACTTATAAAGGGAGGAATGAAAAACCTCCGTCATCCAAGCACTGTGTGCAATTCAGTCAATAACATCCTCTTTCCAGGAAAGCTTGGTACATTATCAAGAATTTTCCTTTAAATCTCATTGACAGATACTTTATTTAGCAGATGTTATCTGATGGTTAAGAAGGTTACCAAAAGAGCAGATGTGAAGATGAAGAAAGTTTGCAACACCTGAGTTCATGAGCAAAGCAGTGTCGGCTCCTGTAACTTTTGTTTCCTAAGCTATGCAATATTAAAAGATGTAATGACATAAAGAAGAAAACTAAAGTGTCTCTAGAACCAGCTTCACTATCTATGGGCTTTACTCCTCTATTAAGAGATGTAAGTCAGGAATATACCCTGGTATACTCTGAACAATACTTCAGGTAAAGTAAAGTTGACTAATTTTGTCCTGATTTTCATCCACTGAAACTGGCCTGCTGGGATTTCAGAGACCATCTGAAAGACAGATCAACCTGACAGTAGCACTGCACATAGGAACATCTTGTAGTGTATTAGTGACATCTGCCAAGGTTTCCTTAGCAGTCAGGTATGTAATGCAAAAAAAGTTGAGACACGTGGTGACAAAAGAACAGTCACATGTGAGAAAATGCCATGTTTTCATGTATTCAATAAACCCAAACAGAAACAAGGAAGAGAAATCTGTGTTTTAAGAGCTGAAGCTTACAGTAATAAGTTATTGGAGCAAAAGTTCTATCCCAATGCACTTATGAAAGACCAAACATATTTGGAAACGTCCAGCAATAATCCTTCTCAGATAGATCATTTGTCTGCTCTAATTCAGAGCACTCATTAGATGATACTGTCACCTAGCTCTGTGCCATTAATATGATACTTCGCTGCCTTTTGCCATGAAGGTTAAAGGGAGTGGGGGAGGTAAAAGTGTAAGGAAGAAGGGTGCACCTCTTTCATGGAATTGGAAATTAAGAACTACTTTTGGAGTTACCTTTTCATAGCTTCATAGAATCATAGAAAAAAATGGGTTGGAAAAGACCTCTGAGATCATCAAGTCCAACTCTTGATCCACCTCCACCATGGTTACTAGACCACAGCACTCAGTGCCACATCCAGTCTCATCTTAAAAACCTCCAGGGACATAAGTCCACCACTTCCCCATGCAGCCCATTCCAATGTCTGATTACTCTGTCTGTAAAAATTTTTTCCTAGTATTCAACCTAAACCTCCCCTGGCACAGCTTAAGACTGTGCCTTCTTGACATACTGTTGATTGCCTGAGAGAAGAGGCCAACACCCACCTGGCTGCAACCTCCTCTCAGGGAGTTGTAGAGAGTGATGAGGTCTCCCCTGAGCCTCCTCTTCTCCAGGCCAAACAACCCCAGCTCCCTCAGCCTCTCCTCATAGGACTTGTGCTCAAGTCCCTTCACCAGCCTCATTGCTCTTCTCTGGAGCTGCTCCAGCATCTCAATATCCTTTGATACACTGGGACAGCCTGCTCCTATGCATTCAAGACTTCATTCTTGAAGCATGTCCATCCCTCCTGGAGCACTCTGTTTCCAAGGAGTCTTTCCCAAGGTACCCTCTGAATCAGTCTTCTGAGTAGGCCAAAATCTGCCCTCTGGAAGTCCAGGGTAGAAGTTTTATTGATAGCCCTCTTTGTGTCCCTGAGTATTGAAAACTCTATTATTTCATGGTCATTTTCATTTCCAGTTGCAGTTGATTGTGCAATTTAATTTCTGCAATAGCATATGCTTTAAATTTGACAAATTCATTCAAAAGCTGAGTTCACATGATTCTTTGAGAAGATGAAACACCCTACTAAAACACCCTCACTCCTATATGCTACTAATGCCAATCTGAAAAGCAGAACAGTCACAGCAGGGGATTAATGAGAGAGCCCACTCATCAGGGCCACCCAGGAACAGTCAGTATGTGTGAGACTGAGAGTCAAATCCCTCCACCAAATCTGCAGCAACAAAAGCCTAGACTGCTGTTTGGTATATCTTAGTGAACATCTTGTGTGTTAGATCTTCGATGTTTTGTATTCAACAGAAAACTGCACACATATTGACAAGATATTTTGTCAGAAAGTGTCTGGCCATTGTCAGCTCAATTGACAAAAGTAGAGCTATTTATCTTGTGTTCTTTTCAGTCCCACTTTCCTGGCCTTAACAATTCCTCTCTGACACCAGGGTCCTCCATATCATTGGCTTTCTACTGTTACCTAGTTCTGCAGGCTTTTACTATATTTTCATTTTACTCTATGCTTTCATCTTTTACTCTATAAGCATCAGAGGACTATAGTTTTTCCATTATTAACTGTTTGGATTTTTTTTTTTACAGGATATTTCTAATGCTGCTTTTTCTAAAACAAAGCAACCAAATAAATTATAAAATTTAAAAATAGATGTCCACTCTTTTATTCACAGGTTTCGGATAATTAATATTTTGCAGATTCTAACTCTGACAGGAGTCTCAGTCTCTTATACCTAAACTTTCTTAAAAGTTCAAACCCTCCTAATGATACTGACCTGTTTCTAGGAACTCATTCAAGGATTTTCAATAGATTTGGGATTTTCTCCCTGCTAAATCCTATCATGTGGTACTGAGATTGTTTTCACTACCAGATTATAGCATGAGAGGGATCATATGACTTAGGGCCCACATTCTCAACACAATCCTAATTCTTCAAGGAAGACCTCCAAGAAAATCTGCTCTCCCGTCTCCTTGACTGTAGATTTTACTCTGTAGATTATTCTACTTTCCATGGGATATTTCTGAAAACTGTTGATTTTGGTTTAGTCCAATGCTGTATTTGTTTAAGGCTTTGTTCTTCATGACATATACATACCTTTAAGGAAAATATAATTCAAGAATCTAATAACAGTAGAGCAGAAGTGAAAGAAAGCAGAGTTCACATTACTGCTTTTGTTCACATTAACTACATGTGCGAATCCCCTGATTCCTCAGGAAGCCTTAATTAAATCTTCTAGCCCTTTAGACTTTGTTCCCTTAGACAATTGCCCAAACTTAGTAGTACAAAGAATTTGTTGGGAAAAAAGTACACTATGTTCTGCCCACTTCACTTTATCTGCTGTGTGTTCTTATGCTCCTTCTGCAAACCTCCAAGTGCACAACTGACAAAAGTAATTTTTCTGCCCTCTGCAAATCAGTTGCTGCTTTTTGAACAGCAGAACTTGCATTTTTCTCACATCTCCTTCAAAAAGACCTTTCAGTGAAACAATATTCTCTTAAACCACCCCAAAAATAAACTGTGGCCAGAATTCAACTTTTGCTGATAAGGTTAAAAAAAGCTTTTTACCTTAAAATACACTTTTCTTACATCACCTAAGCATCTTATGGTGAGAAACCATTTTCAAAGCAACATCCCTGAGCAGGTTGAAACATGATTCTTTGCTCATACAGTCAGCAGGATAAATTCTAATCCCCATGTACACACACACACGCTGTAGAAATTTACATGATGTATACAGGTAACATCAAAATCCTGGGAACTCTGGAAGCTTTCTCAGGCTCCATAAGTCTACCTGGCCTGCCATTTGAAAATGGTCTCTAAACATAAGTGGATACTTTCAGTGCATCAGTCATGGATCAAAAATATTCATTATGTCTATCTTAGGACCAAATTATGTTGTTCCAGGTAATCTTTTCCTCTTTTCTATGTTAAAATAGCAATACAGCTTCTGCCCTTGCGAATATACACGCAGTTTCATGAAAAGCCAATACAAATTGTGGTTTGTGTACTTCAGAACAGGTTCTGAGCCTTAAACTGGGCTTTGGGTTTTGGGTGCTGAGACGTTTTTATAGTGATAAAATCGTTTGTGATTTTGCTCTTGTGTTCCTGCTGTGAAAACTTCATGGGTATCTTATTTTAGACTACTGAAAACAATCATTAAAAAAAGATTGTAAAGCATCATTACGTGTATAGGAAATAAGAAGCACCAGAAACACAGACCATAATTCAAATTGATGTTAGGCTTTTGCAAATGTAAGGGTGGAAAAATCCATTCCAGATATCTGATAGTTTATCATAATTATTTGGACACATGGTTCAGAACTGGTGCCTGGAAAAATTATATAAGGTCTATAGAGTTTGGACTTAGGCATGTGATTTACCCAGCATTCGGTTCACAGAAAAAAAACCCTACAGGGTTTAGCAGCACTTAGGTCATGTCCCTGCTCACTCTGAGAGCATGGAAGTTTTAATTAGTCTTTCTCAGGCTCTAAGGTTGGATTCTGTTTTCTCAGATTCATGACTTTGATCTCATCACTTCTGAGCTTCCTAGTGGGAAAATCTTAAACCAATATTTTTTAAACAAAATGCAGGTATAAAGTTTTTGCTCTTTAAAGATGCTGTATTGTTTTGTGTAGTTTTTCTTTTGCTTTGGTTAAGGAGTTGTACTGGTAGAATCTGACTTCAATAAACATTCTTTTAAGGAGCAAACATATTCCACAGTGCCAGATAGTTGGGGTTAAACAAGGTAGAAAGGGAAGAATGTGCCAGCTGTGTTTAAGATAAACAGAATGTCTCAATTTATTTTTTTAAAAATAAAATGTACTTCTAAGTTTAAGTTAAAATAATTTAACTGGCAAATGGTATGAGAGTTTAAAAAGGCCTAAAATGTTTGGGGTTTGGGAGTGGTTTTTTTGCCAAGAACATAACAAGGACAAATAGGGAGTAGAGACCTCTATTAATTCAAAGATAAGAATAGATAATAATATTTTGATATGCAACTTAATAAATATAATTATCAGCTTGCCATTGGCAATGTTAACTTTTCAGAGACAGAAATACTATTCAGAATTTCATCAGACTGTAAATACAAATCTAGAAGAGTTTCCTTTAAGTTTTGCAGAACCAATGAAGAATCATCAGAGAAAAAAACTACTAATAACAAACACAAACTGTGCTAATAACCCTGCACACATCTCAAACTCATTGTAAAATTTTAATATCAAGAACGAAGAATACAGGCTCTCATCCAACAATTTTGTGTTCATGGACACGTCTTTATCGTCATGCAAAGATCCTTGATGAATTCAAATTGTAATCCTTCGCAGAGCTGAGCACAGGATTTTTCTTCCAGGAACAGCACATTTTCTGCAACCTACTGTACTTGGGGTAACATCTGGTCCTACCAGGGTATCAGAGTCACAGATATGTGAAAAACTATTTAAAAAGCTGAGACTTGGGACCTAAGATGAAATTTAAGTGTAACATCAATTTGGAAATGGAATTTAATACATGGGAAATTTGATTAATGTATATCCGTTGTATGTCACACTATACCTATGATCCTCAAACTTATTCAACTGGATGTTTTGTCTGCTTGTTTTAGGATAAAGCTGGGGCTGTGATCTGACCCTCTCGTTCTTTTTTCACTTGAGCTTTTTCTGCCTCCAAAAGCTCTGCCTGATACTGCTATTTGACGTAATTCTGAACATGTAAAGAGATAAATTTTTATGGCATAAATTTCATAAATGCCAATTTCACTGATTTTAGTTACTCCAGAGTGAAAATATGGTGCTAATATATGTTTTAAATGTTTTGTGAGTTACTCAAATTACTTAACAATTGCTTGATTTTTGAAATTGTAGGAACTTAGCTACTAGTAAGAATGAATGCTTTTCCAGCCACTGCAAATCTTTAGATTTTAAATAATGAGGTGTTTGAGTGTCTTAAGACATACAGAATGATCATTGATATATGCAGTCAAACACTGTAGTTTCCTTTGTTCTGTATTTTGGACTTTGGCAAATGGAAAAATTACATACAATACTGTGACTATGTATTCAAAAGCATAAACATGAAATCATGGCTCATATATCTACATGTGTTATAGATTGCTTTGTACAGATATGGATACAATTAAGTCATATAAATCATTACATATGCAAGTTGGCTCCATCGCTTTAAAATTAACATTTTGCTTTTACATTTTGAGTCACATTAGGAGTGTTATAGAGGGACTCTTAATTTATCTTTCCTTTAAGTGTTAAATATTCATAGATAGCTTATTTGATCTTAATCCTTTCCCGACAAGGTTATTTAAATAAAGATGGAAAAAACATAGTTGTTTTGTTTCATTATATACCTGCTGAAAGTTAGTTCATTCTCAAGACAGTAAGGTCAGAACACATTAATTTCCATGAATTCAAACGCACACAGCCATTATTCTGAAATATAAATATGATGGAGTAACATGAACTTAATTGCAAAAACACTTCCTGGGGCATCTGTTTAATCGACAGCCAAATGATAAACAGCCTTCTCAGGAAGACCTGTCCCTTTGCCCAGTGGAGTCTATTAGCCACTCAGTTTTCACACCTTCCAAAACTACTCCTTGTTTGTTCTTTAGCGGAGACTCAAGAATATGTTCATGTGATAACAGGAATGATACCTTTACAATGAGAAAACTGCTAGGTGCTCAGTTCAAGGAATATTTTCATAGACCAATCAAAGAGTTTGATTGAGTTCAAAATTATTAATTTAGCCTCATTTCAAGCAAAATAGTCTGAACTTTTAAAAGCACACAAATCTACAACTCTATACAGTAAGTATAAGAAAATTAGGGCTTTAATATTAAGAGCCATTTATTTTTCTGATGACTTGCTGTGATGACAGCAGAACATGCAGAACTGTTCCCAGTGCTGGGTAGTTTCACTCCTGAAAAGGTTATTGCAAACATTTTCCTTGGTTTGATTCTTTGTGGATTTACACCCTTCCCTCTAAAATTTTTGTTTTGGTGATGTTCAATTGGACAGAAATGTTAAACTGACCTTGGTTTGATCTAAGGACCACTAAAAGATTATTCATGACCGGAGTTGAACTCAAAACTGAAGATCAAGGCCTAACTGCTGAGTCTCACTGTTTTTCCACTGAAAACACAAATGTTTAATGCTCTCAGCATTAAAATTTCCCTTGACTATAATCTTATGTTGGAATGTTTTCTCATAACTAAACTATAATTTCTGAAGACTCGTGCAGAAAATTGAAATGTAGGAAGGATGTGTTTTTTATCATTCTAAAAATATTGATTGTTGAAGAGAGATAGTGGACTTGAACCTGGTAAATAAAGGATATTTATAATACTTCAGCAGAAGTTTAAGCAGATGCTTAAGTGTGGCTTAACTATCAGTCTGTAAGCCTGAGACTTACAGCTTTGTGACTAAGCAAGTAGTTAGGTGCTCTGCTAGAAAGGGTACTGAAACCCTTGCAGTGCTAAACATATGGTCAGTTTATAGCAAGAGATTTGCACTGAAATAAGGTGTAGTCTCATTTCTGTCTGGCCAGGTGACATTTAGTATAAAAATAGGGATACTAATTCATCTAACCCAAAAATGTGCCTCTGAGAGAAATAGAGAAGTACAGCTAGCTACATGTAGGGGACAAATGACCTTTTAGTAACTGAGGATGTTCTGCTTAACCTCCAAAAGCTATTCCAAAAATATACAGATATCCTGTAAAATTGTGTGCCACAACTGTGTTAAATAACATATAAAATGTCACTAGGTTCAAGCACCTGAATTTCTCCATTTGCCAGAGTGCTGTGAAGTGCTAGTAGGTATTTTGTTATATGTCCTTTGGATGTTAAGTGTCAGTCTCATTCAGGAGAGCTGCATGGAGTTTTCTGGGTTTTTTTTGGTTGTAAATTATTATTCTAAATCATTCTTGAGAATGGCAGGTTTAGTTAGCAACCCTGCCAGATTGACTGACAAGGGAAGCAAGATTCCTACTTGTACTTTTTTGCTATACATACATATATCAACCTTTACTACATACTAGATGTCTAAAATAACTGTTCTCAGCAGAAGAAAAGTCAGATGGAAGGACCAATGAGCTATCTGTTTTGTCAGTTCCTGTATTTTTATGTCCCATTGATAAAGAGAGGTAATGTAGGCTTAAAATGCAATAATAAGTTTACCCATAAATAACACTCTTATCCTATATTCATTCCTCATTAAACTACAATTACATTCCCATCTTGGTTGATTCTATGATTTTATGATTCCTTTTTTATGCAAAAAGAAAGTGAAATTTGCATTGCTCAAAGTAATGTAAAACTCATCTATCATGGACTGCATCACTTCCCACTCAGGTTGAATGGTCTGTTTTATGCATTTGATGACCTTCTTTCCTCCAAATAGTTGATCCCAGTTATGGAAATCGGGCTGGACAAACTAATTATGAAAACTCAATCGGGGGTCAGGAGAAATCAAAAAGCCTATCAAGAACCACTCTGGAATCAGCTTGAAGGACAGTAAACAAAAGGTATTAATTTTTGTTATTAACCGGCAAAAGATGCTATTAGGAAAATAAAGTATGTAATTTTTTCACTCAGAAAACAAAAATTCCATGAAGTTTTTTTCATTATTCCTTTCTGTATCATCTTTAGAAAATTTTATCTCAGACCATGATCTGTGTGTCGAATGGCAGTATTGGTGAAGAAAAGCAGGCTTAGAGCACAAGCAAACATTGTCAAGACCCGGAGGCCCATGGAACCACTCTCGTATGTGGATGTGAAAGAAAGCTTTGGTAGTCTGGGGAAGAATGTAGGGCAATGTCCACTGCCTCCAAACTCACAGTCTACATGAAGCTGCAAAGAAATGAATTTGTTTGCTTTTCATAACTCATGCTTTCTTTGGCCTTTTCTATCTGTTATAGCCAAAGGCTTAATTCATCAAGAATGTGCTGATGGGCCAGACCAAGTAATAAAACATACCAGCATGCAGATTCTTCCCACCCAATGATCAAGAGGAAATGTAACTAACAAATGCATTAGAGAAGCCAGAGTTGCTGTCATGGGGATAGTGCTTGCTCCCACTGTGAACAAGACAAATCCCACAGACAGTATGATCTCAGATCTGTGGCTCCACAAAGGCTCATAGAGGGTGCTAGATGGAGTGTTAAATAACAAACTTATCCACAAGGACCAGGTGATGAACTTACCCATAGGAAATTAAAAGTTATGAATTAAGGCATAGTCCACTTGCTCACAGCTTTAACCCACAATTGAAAATAAAGAAATCTCACCACGCCAGGTGAAACTATTTTCTGTACGACTCCTTGCAGTTATGAAATACAAAAAAATGCAAATCCTATTTTGTAATCCTGCCATTCAGATGCCTTTTACTTTCAGTGAGATTTTGCCTTAAAAAGTATACCTGGAATTACCTGATATGTGCACAACCCTAGATAAATGACAGTATTTCCCAGCTGACATTTGAAGAAATCCTGATGTTTGTTCTCACAATTCCCTGAGTATCTGTATTTTGCAAAAGTATTTTTCACATTTAAGCCTTCTCAGACTTTCTCACTAGACTTTCTTGACATTTTAGTTTACAGTCATCTTGATGGTATGAGAATAGTCTTGGTAATTTAAGTACTTCAGGCAATTTCAGATTAGGGAGCCTCTGTGCTGGATTATTTTCTGGTTGCACCAGTTTAGATCACAGACTGCTTTTTTTTTTAGTGTCATATTTTAGGATTAAAAGTTACAAAGATTGCTTAGTGTTGTTCTTATAGATTTCCTGAACAGGCTTTGTCTCTTGGTGTCACAACACAAGATTTCAGACGAAGTGGTAGCTGTGATTTTCAGAGCTGTCACTATTTTCCTATGCTCAACAACAGCAGGATGAGTTCAGGACCAGAGTTCTCAACACTACTTGCTTTTAACTTTACTTCCATTTACATTCAAAAGTAAAAAGCCATGTCCATAAAATATGATATTCTGTGAGATCTTTTCATTGAGCCTGCTTCATATTTGCTAGTTCATTTAATTTACACCTTCTACTCACATCTTACATCTCTCTGGTCAATTCTGTGACCTTTATATAGTTTTGAATTTGCTGCAGAAATGCCAAAAAAAAAAAATCTCCTAACCATGTTAGCTGAGAAAATGGTTAGCTTAGAGGATTTTTAACTTATTCTTGTTGAAGAAGATATGAGGAAAGAAATATTTGAGCATGATTTCAAGTACTAAGCCTAGAAAAGACCAAAGAACAGTTTATTCTTTAAAATGAAGGTTTCTGAAATTGAAAATACACTTTTGTCTTAATCTTTCTATCATATTCCTAGTGTGGAAATTACAATTCATATAAATGAACCATCATCCAATGAAGAGGAGAATGCTGTCCCACTTGGGTACCTAAGACCATATTTCATTTGAGGCTTGGGTGCAAGGAGCCAGCTACTGTGTCTCTGGAAAAGATCCGGTGTTAAATCTTGACAGGAAGTGTACAAGACGCAGAAAAAACATTGTATGGTACTTCTCCCAGTATGTCCTCTCAGCTTCAGGAAAGTGCTGGGACTTCCTAAGTTCATGGCAGCTTTTTTTTTTTTTTTTAATGAAACCTTGATGGGCAGAGAGTAACTATATAATTTTTAGTCATTTTTGAACTTATTTATGCTCTCTCACATCTTTAGCAACCAGTAATTATGGACTATGTAAAAACCTACTTATTTCCTTCTTAATCCCTCTTAGTTCTTTTACTGTAAGAAGCAACAGATAATGATTACCTCCTCAACTTTTCTAAGCAACTCATAATTCAAAGATTGCTCTCAAATCCCTCCCCTTACATTGCTTACGTTTACTGAATTTTAGCTGCTTTTTTAGTTGCCAGTTTTAACTTGGGAAAATCTGTGTGCTTAGTCCCTGTTCTTTGCTTTCCATTTTTAAAATAGCATGTTTCCTCTACTTCTCTTTTAAATTCAGAAGAGCACTTATTTTTTATTTTTTTTTTTTAGCCTGTGATAGCCTAATTTATCTAATGGTCTTTGGTGAGCAATCATCTGAGAATCTTCTGGAAGCCTAAGCCCACTGTATTAACTTGATCTCATGCATATGCCTCTCTGCTTCCTCAAAGACCAAAAGCAGCTTTTGAAGCCTTGGAAGCAACAAATTGCAAGTAACATGTTGACTCTTTTCTGGTGAGTTAATTTAGCTAAATGTCTATTATGTCTAGCTTTATGACACATTTTTCCAGTTTTACACACACAGAAATATGGGTTACTGGGCTATAATCTGTATGATTCCCTGTTAAAGAAGAAACCATTTTCTGTTTTATATAGGTGGTGATTCAATTGATAGAGTCTATACAACATTCAATAGTTAGGAAATGTAATATTTCAGCATTTTCAAAGATATTGCATGGATATTATCTTGGCCTTCTGACTCACCATTCTTCATTTAATGAACATTTTTCTAAGCTTCTGCTGCTGCTGCTTCTGCTCAAGTTGACTCCTCTGACATCCCCCAGAAATAACAGTTCCAGGATGGAAGCTTCCACATATTCCTCATATGCTGCAGAAATGTGAGGAAGTAATCTAGTTCTTCTCTTGCAATCTTTTCTGAGTAAACCTTTCACATCTTGATCACCCATGAATCCAGAAGACTATGTCAGGCTTCTAGTTTCTGGTATATTTGTTTCTAATTTGATTGATTAATAATTTTATGCTTACAATATGTTGAGTCTAAAGATCTGGTTTAGTCTGTATTATTGTTTTGCATTTAATTCATCGGAGTTTGTATTTTCCTTATAGTTTTAGTAAATTGGCTTTTTGAAGAACATTTTTTTCATAGGCACCCTTTCTCCACTGTTTACCGATTTGTTTTCATTTTTGCTGTTCTTTTGAAGTCCTTTTTGATATACATTACACATTCAGCTTGAGCTCCTGATAGAATGCCTTCAAAAGGTTTTTCCTTCCATCTGTAAACATTTGGCTGCCTTCCCTGTTTATGTTTTCTTACATTTTTAAAATAATCTGTGGTTCTTCATTCCTATGTTGTTTCAAGTTTGGGTTTGTTTTTTTTTTTTTTTAATTAAAAACTACCAGATTTCTGTGAGTAGTTCGGCTGAAGGAAGTTTGCTTTCAAGGAGAAAATGTCTCATTTCAACTATATTTGTGTATCTTTCTTATTAATTACCATCATAAAAATTACTTATAAGAGTGATATCTGTCAAAAGTATTTATCAGAAAACACATTATTTGGCTGAAAAATCTGTCTAGATGTCATTTGCAAAATATCTGCTAGCAAGACAATGTCCCCTCAAGCAAGTTTCTACTTTCCATGCAATACCAGCCCCAAAGAGTTTCATAGAGTAGCCTCATAACAAATATACTGCAATTACTTAATCTTGAGGTGACAAGGTTTCAAAAAACAGTGTCAATCTTTGTACCTAAGAAGAAAAGCAAGCTTGCCAGTCAGCAGCATTGATAACATCTGGTTGAGTTGTGAGTATGAATTGTCATTAGGCAGCACCTGGTACCACTTCAAGTTGTGAGAAGTCTTAGCTATGAAATGCTTTGCTCTGTCACTAGAGTGGCTGAGGCTACTTCTGCCATCTCTGTCATCAATTCCTCCTAGCTTGTCTTCCTACTCTCATTTTATCTGAGCTGAATTGCATTTAGGTTCTCAAGTACCATGTGTCCCTAAGTCAGATACTTGTACAGTGAAATTTTGGCTTGAGTGTCTTATTAACATATAACCATAGAAAATGTTTGGGTAAAAAATTCAATAAAAGAAAGGGAGAAACTAGCTTGAGTTCGTTGCTCATAAATTTTTGTGCTTTTTGCTTTTTGCCCCCTGCCTACAGAGACCAGTTTTGTGAGAACTTCAGGGTCTAACATCTGCGTCAAAGACAATAGATTAAATCCAAAAAAAAAAGGAAAACTGCTTGAGGAGCACAATAGACTAGTTCACTCTGACAACTTCTTTTTTTTTTTAAGTAGGGGGTAAGGATCTTTCTTGGAATAGAAATTTTAAGTTGTAATAAGGAACACAACCATATCAGGATGGAAATGGAACAGTGAAAATTTTGCACATATGAATTCCTATATTGTTTCTTGTGAAATATTTGTATCACTTTCTTGTTCACTTATACAACTCCTCTGTGAAACTGCCAACTCAAGTCATATAGGCCTTTTCACCTTTTTTTCCTGTACAATCAAATACTCTCTTTCTATCCTGGATATAAGTGTACTTCCTTCTGGTCCTACCTAGATTTAACCAACCTGTTTCTCATTCAGAACTGTCCCTCAACACATTTTTGAAGAGTCCTTCTAGTGATCCCTATCCAAGTCAGTTTTTGGGACCAGTACCTATTCACAATCTCATCGATCTTCCATTTTTCTGTCCTGCCATCCACTGATTTAGGGATTTCCATTTTCCCCTGGTTTTCTCTCTAACATTTTGATGAAATGTCTATGTCTCATTCAGAGGCATCTTCCTTTTATATCTATTCCTGCTGACAGTGTTCCTTGGTCCACCTTCTGAACATTTTCTCTAAATTACTATCTAGTGAGACAGGTCAGAATTGTGAAGGATCACTGTAGAGGTATACAGATTCAGAGAAAATTAGAAAATCTATGAAGACAAAATGTCAAGAAACCTTCTTAAATTTAATCCTGCCTGTCCAACCCAATACAGCACGATAAACCTACAGCACAGCACTATAAACCTACAGCAAGTTTCTGAGCTTCTGCACTGTTGCTGGATAAATATTGAAAATATGTAATTCACCATTTCCTTTTCTCTTGCCTACAGGTTTTCTCCTCCTCCTTATATAAAGTATGCTGCGTATCAAAAAGCATTTCTGGTTCAGTTTGTCCACTGAGGACCCTCATGTGTTTTCAATATAACACATAACAGATTATGCTGCTCCCAAAAAGGATAAAAGGTTTTATAAGGTACAATATATTTATAGAAAGAACAAAAATCACTCACATTACACTTTTTTTTTGTCCTAAAATGTGGTAAAATATTGTAGAAAAAGAAATATTTGTTCCTCTGAATCCTTCATAACCCCTGTGGGACAATCAGAAATTTATTTCCAAATAGAAAACACATGCATTGTCAAGTAGTGCCAGATAAGTTTGCTTACAAAGACTTTAGAGCATTTCAAATGTTCATGTTTATAGCAAACATAATGCTCTTCCAATAGGAAATCTATCCAGGCATGCAACTGTCGTTTACTTTTAAAGCCCACAGGATCTGAAATATGACAGTTCTAAAATGTCAGGCTTTTTTAAAAGCAGACCTGACAAAAAAACCCATCTTTGGCTCTGGTGATGTTGGGACAGCTGCAGGACCATGGTTAACCCTACCAGGGGAGGTTTGGAAGGCAGAAAGGGCCAGGGACCATTAACCAAGGGGTATTTTGTATGTGCCCATCCTGCTTCAGAGATCTGATGGAGTTAAACAGTATGGAAGTGGCCAGACTGCTCAGTGAACTCCCAGTCACTTAGTTTACTGCCAGGGGTGCCATCAGTGCTCACAGCAAGGAACAGAGAGGTGGGAGGCACTAGGGCAGGCAAGGATGTGACATAGGCCAGAGTCCATGGATGGGCAGGGAAAGGCTGGGGGAACCTGGAGACTGGACCTGCTGCAGCATCACTGAGGCAGGGGCTGATGGCCTGAGGGACTGAAACAGGGTCCTGGGCCATGGACAGAGCAGGAGGGAACCCTGCAGGATAGAAATAGTGTCCTGGGCTTGGACAGGTGGGAGGAGACTCCAAAGAGATGGGCAGGGGCAGTCAGGACTGTGAGTGCCCTTATGACCATTGTACTGAAGTTTTGCTCCCCTTCTTTTAATGATTTAATTCTTTTGCACACTCCACTGTAAAATAGTGAATGTTTAAATATAGATGAGTGGTTACTTAGAAAAAATCAGTACACACCATTAAATACCAAAAACACAGTCAGCACAAATGCCTTCCAGTTACAGCAGCCACTTCCCCCTGCTCAGGCTTGGCAGCAGGTGTCTGTCATCCTTCCCATCCCACCTCCTCCTATGGACACCATGGGGATCTGGGAACAACTGGGTAGAGTACTAATGCAGAGCAGACTTCAGCTGTTTTCTGAACAGCTACTGAACAGAGGAAGAACATAATCAGAGCGTACTGTACAGACACTCAAACCCCAGAAAACTGCTTCTACCTGTAGGGAAATGTATCAGATAAATGATCTATTTTTCCCCCTACTACCTAGAATATCTAAAATTTGACTCCAAAGATACTCTGTACCTGTTTTCATGGCCCTGAGGGCCTCATAGGGAAGCATTTCATAAGCAAGAGCTCTATTCTTTTGAGCTCCAAACATCTGCCTTAAGCATCTGCTTTTAATCAAAGTGAAACCAATGCCCTCCTTCAGTGGACAATGTGGTGTAGATAAAAAAGGCTGATGGTGTATTGACTGCAAAGACCTCAGCTTTTTTATTCCCCACTTCAGATCCCTTGCCAAAGAACCTTTGGTGTCATTTCAGTTTTCAAACTACAACCCAAATTTTTATGGTCAAAATTTCAAGGAAATGCTATGTATAAATATATTCTCAGGGATTCATTTTCATCTAACTCTTCTTTTACAAGCAATGTTCACGTGCTTCTTTGAAAGAAAAAAACTAAATTTTGTTCATTCAAGGATAAAATATAGTTTATCATCTCTGAAGGAATTGTAGATGATTATTTAGTGTGGTATGTACTGGTGGGAGTTAATCACATAATTTCTGTTAACAATGAAAAATGAGTAAGCAGTTCAAAGTATACCAATTTAAAAACACTCTGAACATCACAAATACACATGTACATGGTGCTTCCAAAGGCCACATTACCAGGGGGATATAAATCATTTTGCACACATATGTGACAGCTTTTAAAATGCTCACTTGTGCTTCAAGAAACACTTTTTACAGTAAAACTAGATTTCTTCGGACTCTATTTGGCACAAATTGCATATGCTGTTTGCATCAGAGAATAAGCTATTTGAAAACATCAGATTTAAGTCAATGAAAATAAGAACATGGCCTGAATAATTAATTCTTTTAAAATCTGATGCTGAGCTGGTGACTGAGACTGAGTTTAATCAGTGGAAAAAACTTCAGTTAACATTAGTTACACTTTTAATCCTTCAGTTCAAACACTGGCCTTACTGTAGGTTTTTACCATTGTTGTCAACTGAACTGAGAGTGCTCAAGCACTGTGTGTTCCCACAGGGTTATTGATTTCCTGCTAGAAGGACATCTTCTTCTTAGAGTGGCTCCCTTTCAGCCAAGTCAGTTCAAATGTGGTTACGCTGAGATATACTGCTAATGTAACCACAGCATATCTGTTAACTGCTGCATCCCAGGATATGGTAGAAACCATTCTAGAACAACAAATAAGGTAGTTTTGGTAGCTATGTGTTCCTCTCAGTACTCTCAAGCACTATTTCTAGATACTTGCCCTTCTGTTTTTAACATTAATCCTTAGTCTGGTTGGTTGACTGTTACCTTATTTTGACTGCTCTGTCCTCTCCACTGCTGTGTTGTGAAGGCCAGCTGGAGAGGTAGTGCTGGTCCGACTGCAGTACAAGATGTGATCAGCTCTTACTCTCAAATGAGTCAGCAATGTTGGCTATGGTGTGCTGGGCGAAAACACATTGTTTTCCCTTTTCCCTAAGAAGAAAGTGAACCATAGGAAAAAGGAGAATTAATGAGAGTCCTGGAGGCTGTTCAATACTTGTTTGGGCTCCCAGAGTTCCTTTGTCATTTCTTCAGCTGCTAAAAAATGCAAGGAGCACAGAGATGTGAAATACCACCGTCCCTCCTCATCCCCTACTCCTGTATTCTTGTCCTGAGTACAAGCTTTGGGGAAGGGGAAGTCTCACACAGAGATTATTATTTTGTCTTAGCTCAATTCCCAAAGGGCTTATTATTTTGAAACAACAATAGCTCAATGGATAATTAGTGGCCCTAACTCTGATCTCATTATTTACGTGTACACCCAGAACAATTCCCTAAAAGTCAATGGAGTTGCAGTGATGAAAATTTCATTTACACTGAAGGAAGATTTCTAAAAACGCAGGGCAATTTATCTTTAAAGAAAGCAGAAAGACATTATATCTACTGAATTTATACAACCCAAATGACATTTTCTCATTTTCTCCCTGCTGCACAACATCGAAACTTAGTGCTACAAATACACCAGCTTTGTAATCTGGAGACAATATGTGATTTTAGTGTTTTATGCAGAAGACAAGCCAGATAAAATTTGCCATTAGAGAATTGCTCATGAAGATGGATGTATCCTTCTTTTCCAGTTGTAATTTTTATTAGCTTTTGAAGAAAATTCAAGTACAAATATGTTAAACAACAATGTTACTAACATAGCAGGGTAAATGCTTTCTTGGCAACAATCTGTCAATTACATGTTTGTTGTTTATATCTTCATCATCTTATGTTGCATCACATCAGCATCTTATCACAACCAGCCAATTTGCAACAGGCTTCACTGCCAGGAGCCCAATTGCAACAAACTGAATTGTGCAATAGAACTATTACCATGCATTGATCTCCCATTTTTCCATTGTAGCATTTCTAATCCCACTTCAAAGGTCATAAAATGATCCCAGGGAGGCACTCAGTCTCTTATCGTCATTCAAACAACTCTATAGTTTTAAATAATTAAGTAGCCTCTTGCTTGTTAATCCTGTTCGGACTTAAACTATTTTTTGTGGCCTGGAAACACCTTCCACTTTTGTAGATAGGATGTCAGCTTCTGATATCCTTCTTGCTTCTGATTTTCCCTATTGTTTGTGCCAAACACAGATGATATTCTTTCTATCCTTTTAAAATTAGGAGTGGATAAAAATAACAGGAAAAGTTGGGAGGAACAACGTCATGAAATGTCTGTGTATTCAGAAGGAAGATTTCACTTCATCTGGATAAAGGCTGTGCAATAGTCTTTGTTGTTTTTTTTTTAATGAGCTGACAGTGATCAGACAAAACAGATACATTCATGTTATTTGCACATTTGAAAGAAAGAAAGCAGAGCCATTTCATTGTATTCTTTCAGAGAAGTTAAATTTTGACAGAATTGCAAATTATGTCATCATGTTGAACATTCCTGTCATGGGCAAGCACTTTTCCTATTCCCTCCTCACACCAGGGAAAAAAACCCCAGTTTTCTTTTCACTGTTATTGTAATGAAATCTACTTGAAAAAAATGGGAGAGTTTTTCAGAAAATTGGTTACTTTTGTTGGAAGAGTTTGCAGTAAGAATGACAGCTGAGAATAGACTAAAATGTTTTGAGCTGACATTAGAATTCATAGCTTTTAACTTTAGGGCCTTACTCCACAGCTTATTTTTATGCCTTTGTATCCCAGTGTGGTGGAGGGGTAATGGAACAAATAAAATTATTGAATAAAACATTTTTATTTACATCCCGAATATTTTCATAGAGAACAGATAACATTTTGCTTCATTTCGCCCAGGCAGGTGCAAGATGCACTAGGGATATGGTAGTTATCGGATAGGTTACAGATGTTACTTTTGGCCTTGAGTAGTATCTTATGCAGCCTTAGAGAAATTAAGCCAATTAACTTGAATTTATCATTCTTCACATTTGAGTAGTATGGATGTCTTCCTCTGAGTGGCATTTATCTATGCTCAGAGCCCAGCAAAATTTTGTTACAGCAGTCAGCTCTTGCTGTAATGCTTAGCATGCAAGCACCATCAATTCTGAACAGCATGAACCAGGTTTGAGATAGAAAAGGATTGTGAAGTTGCATGGTTGCCTTCCCGATGTGTGATCAGGAAAGAGGCATGATATAAGAACAGCTACATCTCTTCTGTTCTCTTTGTAAATCCACTATAGGTTAGTCCCAGCAACTATATGAAGCTTGAAATTAACTTTTTCATCCACATCACAGTCATAGTTAATGTGAAAAATATATTTACTTAAACTACAAAATATTCTTGCTGGTGTCTCACTAAATAGGTGGGATAATTTTAATTTATTTTCTAATGGAGAAAGAACTTAGATAAATTTCAAAATAGCAATATAGAAACATCTTTCTTAGAACACATATGTGTATAAACATGCTTCGTAGATTAACACCATGTTAATAAATTACCATCTCTACCAGTGTTTGCAGAAAAGAAAAACTGTCCAGTTACAATTAAAGGGAGTAAATATCATGAATTCTAAGTAATGAAATGTTGTTTTTCAGAATTAATTCCTGTTCCAGTAATATAGTTTACCTTTATCTTATGCAGAAAAATTGTTTCTTATAGAGTTGTTAAAACAATAAAGATCTCATCTGCATTGTTTTTAAAATAATAAAATGCTGCTCTTTTCTAAACCATATGCTCCATGGATCTCTGGGGAAAAAAAGTCCACATTTTTTATGTCACAGTGATGCAGAATTATGGCAACTGCATTTTTCCTTCAGAAGTACTGGTTTCTGTGTCAATGCTTGTGGGAATATATTGTTTCAAAGTAGTTCATGGGGTATAATTTTCAAAGGGATGTATGAAAACCATACACTTCCGATTAACGTTAATGGGGGGCTGTGTGGCTAAACACAGCTTTGAACATTCTAGTTAAAAGTTTATATCTTAGTGGGCTGCACATGGTTCCCCTGGTCTAAGCATATGGTGTTTTTATAGGTTGCAGAAGAGCCCTGCTGTGGATCAGCAGACACCATATTGAATGCTTCTCTCTAGGATCTCTGGTATATACTAGTATATATAGATACCTCCATTAGGAGAGAGAGACCTTTTCTCTATTAACTATCATATTTTATAGGCTTAGATTATTAATTATGCATTATAGATATCTTTATAATGAAAGAAACTTCCCTACACTAACTCAAAAAAGTTCCTTGCTAACAGTAACTCCATTGTACACACACATATGATGCCCAGTAGTCTAAACTGCTATTGTATGGCATTTTTATCAGACCTGCAAACCACTGTGGAAAGTGCTCAGTTAGATTTATTTACTAATTGCACGCTCAGTGAAAGAGTTTACTGTTTGTCTGTGCCCCAGGTGATAAATGATGATACAGCATGACATAATTACAGCACACACAATTTGAAACTGAGCGTGGAATAATGGGAAGCCATGCAATGCTGAGTGAAAAGAGGATAATGGTAATGTGATAAGATAGTATGAAAAATTATTGCTTGAGTAAGTGTATACATTGAATTGGCATTCACACTTGCTAGCCCTGAGCCGGAAGCTGTTATGAATAAGCCCTAAACTACCTCAACTATACCACATAATGTGGTATATTAGAATTAATAACATTAATTATGTAATTTTGCCTGCTAGATATCTAAGCAAATTATCTTTTTGAAATATGAAATAATCAATCGTTTTTTTCATTGAGGAGCACTGAAATGTAAGATGTGTACTGCAGAAAGGCAAGTCATCTCCTAGTAAGGCAACCATTTGCATGATTAGGATAACAATCAGCACTAGAAGGATTTCATGTGGCTTTTCAACAACAAAAAAAAAACTACGACCAGAAAACAAAACCAATCAGATCTCCTTTATCCTCATATTGCTGCAGGTGTTCAAAGAATCCAACTAATTTTATTCCAGATATTAGTGTTGCCAACTAATTGTTTTTATAACAATAGCTTATGCAGAGCGTGGGAAACCAGGCTTTTATGTTTTCACTGCCTGTGTTCTGATTCACGACTCAGAACAGAGAACCAAGATGTACAATAAACCTCTGGTATCGAATAAACTACAAGCTCTGTAATACATCATAATGCATAACATAGGGCTGAATTTAATAACTCACATTTTTACTGATGCTACACAAGAGGACAATAGAGATACAGGTTTGCAAGAACTAAACGTTAAAAAGATAGATGCTTTGACTGTATATTGCTTATTGGTCCAAATGGATAGCGTTGATTGTAATTTTAAAGTGCTTATAAACTCTCCAAAAGTAATAGAGCTGAATGAAGTTTACTTCCAACTCCGGAAGAAGAACGGTTTTCCAACTTGTTAGAGTGATAGAAAAGATGCACAGAATAGCTTCACCAATCTTGTGTTTCTCTCTGTTGGAAATCAATGAGAATCTTGCATTGTAATCAGTGACCTCTGGAACAAGCTCCAAAGATGGGAGTTTTACAAATCATCCTAAGTGAACTAAATCATGAATCTGGACCAGAATATCACTGAAGTCAGGAGGATTTAAAATTTTTTTCTGTAGTGGAGTCTTAGCTTGTGTCTCATAATATATTCCTTCATTAAATGTTACCTTTATTGGTAAAACATTTGTTTTGGTTACTTCTGGGAAAAAAAAAAAAATTTCCCCTCACTCAGTACTATTGGTGTTATGATTCTATGCATTATATGAAATTCAGAAAGTGTCACTGCTCTAAGAACCTCTTCTTCTCCTAAAATTGTAATCTTTCTTTTTAAGCATCAATGAAAAGTATGACAGCTAAAATATGCTTTTCAAAATATTTTCATTTTTACAGGTCAGAAAATGTTATCGGGAATAAAGTTTTAGCAAAACATAAATTTTATCACATATTTTACTCGTAAATATTGCTGAGAATTTTCTTGAGGTGAAAATTTGATCATTTGATAGACAAAATTTTTAACATTTTTAATTCTTAGTTCTTTCATAGTCTACAAGAAAAACAACAACAAATGGCAAGTTTGCCTTTTTAAATATTTACAAACTAGACAGCTTAAAAAATCTTATTAGCTTAAATTCATATGTCTAGTCATAGTCCAAAGAAGAATAGACTCTAGTAGGCAAAGAAAAATAATCAGAAAATGTTCAGCTCTTTTCCATGTTTGTTCAATCACAGTTTACTGTAGGTGTCATTGGTAGGCAAAAACATGTGAGCTGATCCAAGCCATTAATATGACATTTATATTCATAAAACCTTTTAAAAATAATAGCAAATTAATGCATATTTATGAAGGTAGTTAATAATAAAAATCAAGGTTATTTCTTTTCCTGAAGGCCACAAAAGCCTCAGAAATCAGACAATATGATGGTAATATAACATGATAATCAGTTATAGTTTTATTTAGTCATTTGTTCAGTTTATATGGATAAATCTCATAAGGCAAGGGAGCGTATATTTTTTGAAATTCATTCCTAATGAAATAGACCTCACACCTCTTTCATGTTCATTGATATAGGTGAGATTTCCAAATTAATTTTGATTTTTGGCACCTAGGAATGGACATATTGCTTTGTGGTAGAGAGTATTTCTGACAAACTGTGAAAAAAATGGACAAGAAGATGCTGATACAAAATTCTGAACATGAAGTAGCAACGAGAGGTCTCAAGAGGCTTATCCAATTATGTTGATTAAAATACCTCTAACAAAACCACTGTCACTGATGTACACAGATCTTTGCTCCTTTGGGAGCATTTGACTTTCAGAAGAAAAGCATAGCAAGTTAAAACTCCCAATTATTTCCTTTCCTTATATTCATATTATAAGCTCTGCTACAACTCTGATAGAGCTTTCCTAATTATTTCCCACAGCTATCCTATTGTTCCTTATTCAACCAAACATCTTTCTTTTATTGTTTGCTAACAGG
Source organism: Pyrocephalus nanus (assembly GCA_038380795.1). Lineage (NCBI taxonomy): Eukaryota > Metazoa > Chordata > Aves > Passeriformes > Tyrannidae > Pyrocephalus > Pyrocephalus nanus. Next base: position 51,360,173 of record CM076260.1, read on the forward strand.
GCATTTCCTGCAAGCACATTCTAAAAGATCAGACAAAACTATGTATTCTGCACAGAGTACTCATCTGATTTGTTAGTCTGAGCACGAATAAAGTTCAGTACAAACAAAGATTTGAAAACTGAAATAGCTAAGATGCCATTGGAAAACTCTTGGCCATCAATGGAAAAATTTTAAATGCCAAAAGTGTATCTATTCATCTTTCAACATTTGGAGCGATATGGAATATTTTCATTCTAATCTTCAAAATCAGATTAGACAGTTCAATGGCTGAGTGGTTTATTCTCTGACTGGACAACAGAAACTTAGATTATTCACTGTGGGACTTTTTTCCTCAATTCACCCTGACAAATCAGTGATCCAAAAACATATTTCCCATGTGAGACCCAACAATTTACAGGTAAATTATGCAGAACAGATGAAGTATACTATGCTTTCAAACTTACTTTGTATTTACCGGTCTATGTGAATGAAAGCTGAAAAGAAACAATTATTTGGAATTATGGTAAATCTGCTTCTTAGTATGGGAATATGCAATAGTTGTTTTTATGACTTCCATATGATTTGGATGTGACTATCAACTTTAGTTATTATATTTATACATTAATATACAAGAAAAGTAACTTCCAACATTAGAAGAATTTGACTGAATTATTTAAGGCCCAAACTCCAGCTGCTTAGTGCCCTGGACAATACATTTTGTAGTCATATCCAAAAAGTAAATTACAGAGGGATTCTATAAATATCAGATCTATAAAAATAATTTCAACAATTGATGCCATCTTATGGTTTTACCTGGAAATGTTGTACATGGTGGCTTAAAAAACCACTTACAGCAGAAGACATTTCATTACTGGTTTTATAAAGGGTTTCAATAAAAACATTGTGGCTTTCTGTTTAAACATCTCATGCAGAGAAGTGAAACCAAAGATAACAGTGTTGAGCTTCCCGTGAGAGGCAGGAAGATAGAAATCAACATTAAATAGAACTGAGAGAAAAGTAGTTTTATTGTCCAGGCAGACACAAAATCTAAACAAATAGTTTAAATAGTGGAGGGCATATTGCATTGTAGAACATTTTTTTAATTGACACTTTTCTCTACTGATTAACACAATGATCTTTTAACATGCATTTTACACTGTTTCTTTTTACAATCATTAACATCTCAGGTTTAAGAAATCTCTTTATCAAATGTCAGTTTTGTGTTGTGGCAGGTGGTGGAGCTGATGCAGTCCCATAAAGACTTTACCTCCTGACCTTTTGAACAGTGATTTTATTGTCTAGGCAAACTTTAAAGTTAAGCCTCAGCATTAAATAGTAATACAAATATATCCCATCCCAGAAACATGGTGCTTGGAGGTACACATTCCTTTCTAAGTAGTGGAAAATTATGTGAAAATTAGTCATCTTTGCTTCTAATATTCACAAACCAAAGAACCATGTTTTTTGAAATGTCCATACCATAGTGTTTAGAAAAAAACAAGATTTCAGGACTTCTTCATAACTCAGCAGTAAGACAAACAATCACAGTAAATTTGTTTTATTTCCTAAAAAATGCTTTATTTACAGTTTCTGTTGGACCCAGTTTTAGTGGATTTCAGTGGAAGTTTAATCAGTGAGTATGGCAGCTCTGATAGGATGTTCCTTGACTGGTATTAGATGTTATTGGGGACTGAAGTTTGTTAGTACTGGGAACACTAGCCACTAGATTTAGACATGTGCCCTAATCTAACCTATTTGTCCTTAGATCTTCCTACCCCATGATCAAGTGAATTTGGAGCCAATCCCCTTCTGATGCAGGTGATTTTTATACAGTAAAACAGCTTCATCAGAAGGGAGAGAAGAAGTTACACCATGGTAAAATCAAGTGCTTATCATCTTGCTGCAGCTGTCAGGGAGTCAGGCAATGGCTCAATCTCTCTTTGAAATAGGTAAAGTAGAAGACATGCTTTTCACTTTTGAGGTGAGTGCTTTCAAGTAGTTTGAAACCTTTGGGTCTACGGTTCTAATGAAAGACTCCAGCACACCTAAGGTTCATCTTCATGCAGAAATTGCATCTTCTTTCCTCAGTAGAATCTGGTACCCCTTTACTTGCCATACTTCTTTCTCTACTTACTGCTCTGCCACCAGAATAATAAGCAGGCAATCTTATTATACCAAATCTTTGCCTTCCTGCCTGCTCCCAAGCAAGCTCTTTTGACACACTTATGTATTATCAGCGGAAGCTATGCAGCATCACTCCAGAACAATGAAGATCTCCTGGAACTAGGAGCACTGGGAACTGCTATGCATTGTCATCTCATCTAGTTGTTGTGTCTACAAAAGAGCTGTGCTATGAAAGCAGTACCTTGTCCAGGCATTAAAATAGCAAAAACCTGTCTGTCCCACAAGGCTACTCTGCACCCTCCATAATATTTTAACTGAGAAAATCCTGTTTCAATCTCAGCAGAAATCAGGTCAGCTCTTGGCATTACTCAAAATTCAGACATTTTCTTCAATAATTATTCTGTATGTGACTAGATTTTGATTATAAGAATGAAGATAATATATAATCCCTTATATCTCCCAGTTTTTGCTGCTTTTCACTAAGTGCAGGCAATTAGGGGGAGACCACAAGCTCACCCAGACTCTTTGTTTCATATAGGAAAAATGAGCAGAAGGTACTGAAAGGCTTTTCTTTTTAATGCCTGCTACTGAAAAAAACATGGGTGGAAATAAGGTTGTTCCTGATGGTAATGAACTCAAGAAGACAGGAACAATCTCTACTAATAAGTTTCAGTGGGCCTAGGAATGCTTCCCTGCATTAAAATGACACACTTGTGCATGAAACACTACATTATTCTGTGACACAAATGTGTCCTCTTCCTACTAACACTTTCCTTGTACAATTTCCATTGTTTGAAGTCAGAACACACCAGAGGCTGTTCCCAGAAGGAAATGTGCACAACATCACCCTGTTTTGGCAGCACACTCAGCCTTCGCTAAGACAAATACTAATGATTCTGTGTCTGCTGGTCTCACTGCTGTGCAATGCTCTTTTTCATTATTAGAACACATGTAGGTGTATTTACTGACAACAGGCATGATAGTGCTTTGAATACATAGATATTAAGTTATCTGGAGTATATCTATGAATTTTGGTACCACCTTTACATTCTGAGTGAATACAGTAGGGGTAAAATCTGTGGTGTTTTAATTACTAACTTTATATTCCGGTTACAAAAACAACACAGTGTTGGATATGTTTGAAATTATAGATATTTCTTTCCTTAAGATAGAACAAATAAACTCTTCCATATGAATTCTGAGGTTTTTTCATGTTTAAACAAGTTGGCATGAATTGTTTTAGTATACAATATTGACCTTTTCTACTGGTAAAAGCCAAGAGAACCGACAGAACATAAATCTGCAGGAAATATCATCTTTACAAGGTAAAACCCCCACATTTTGAGGGACAATTAATCCTAAAGTGAAGCTGCCTCCACCTACATCACTACGAACTGCAAGAGGAGAAAAAATATGTTATGTAAAAATCAGACACAGAACCATAGTCTCTGTCTTGCCTTGTGCGTTGACTGAGGTTTGAGAAGGGAGAAGAGAAAGAAATAAGTCCAAGAATTAAGACCTTCCTGTAAATTTTGCTTTCCATCTGAAGTAAGTTCTGAGCAAAGAGCAGCTTACTTCATCCAGTGTCATAAACCCACAGAACCACAAAACAACTTTGATTGGAAGAAAGCTGTGAAGTCACCTGACCAAATCCTTTAATGAAAGCAGGGGCAGCTTAGATGAGGTTGCTCAGGACCTTGTCCAGTCATCTTATGAATATTTGTAGTAATGGAGATACCAGGAACTCAATGGACAATGGTTCAAATAAATATTTGACCACTCTTTTAGTCATTTTTTCTTCTCAGTATCTAACTGTAATTTCCCTTGTTGCAACTTTGTCCACTGCCTTTCATCTTTCCTCTGTGTATATTTGAGAAGAGTTTGGCTCCATCGTGCCTCACACTCTGAGAAGATCTGATTTGAACCTTCACTTCCAAACATTGAAGAAACCCAGCTCTCTGAGTCCCTCTATGTTACGTCATGGACTCCCACCCTCTCAGCTCCTAAACATAGACTGTACTTTCTCCAGTATTTTAGTGCCTTTTTATGTTTTTTCCCTTTCCTGTAAAGCTGCTTTCTAGTAGGTCTGTCACCAGATTGCTGCCATATGACTGCCCTTGTATGATGTTATTCCTCCCGAGCTGCAGGACTTTGCTTTTCTCATTGCTGAATTTCATGAGATTCCTACCAGTCCATTTCTCCAGCATATTTGAGATTCCTGTGAAGTGCAGGCCTGTTTTCCTGTGCACTGACTATTTCCCCTATCTGGTATAATCCATGATTGTTCCAAGGGTACATATCAAGCAATCTGCAAATACTACAAGCAATCACTCTCTTTCGTGGAAGTCTGGTTTTATATTGTGCTTAGCTACAAAGCGCCACGGGCAACACAGGTGGGTCAGAAGATGAAGTGGGTCATAAGGCAGTAAAGGTAGGCAGCTCTTCATCACTTTTTTCACTTCCCTGTTTAATGTTCCTCAAGAGATTATCATCAGAGACTTTGCTGCCGCACATGCCAATAGTGTTACAGTGCTGACACTCTGAGATTGCAAACTCAGCACACAGTCTTGATTAGTATCTACAAACTACGTGCTCCTCCGCCACATCCATTGCAGGACTTGATCCAGCATAATTTTTCAGAGGAGGTTCCCTAAACAAAAACCAAACCAAACAAAAAAAGAGTGATTTCCTGTATGCCAAAGCAAATGAGATTGTGAAAGTCACTATGGAGGCAACTGAAGTTTCTAAATGCAGGCTAACCAGGAAGGCTTTTAAGTATTGTGCAGGACGGGTACAGCATGAAGTTTGGCTGTAGGCTAAAGAAAGGTGACTACTCTATGCTGCTTCTTCAGACTGTAGCGAATGTGTTGAACTTCTTAACACAATACTCTCCATGGAAGAAGAAAAACTATTTCTGTATCAGCAGATATGAAAAGAAAATGTATGCAAAAAACATTGTTCTTTACACTGCTCAGATCCAACTCTGATGGAGGAATGTGGATTTCTAAGTCAGAAGAAAGACTCATCAAGGAAGAATCTCTAGCTATGAAACAAATAAGACAAGGAAAAAATATCCGAAATAATCAACTTTGAGTTTCGTCTGTATTGAACCTGATAATTTTCTTAGTTCCTTCTAGTACCCCTGCAACCAGAATCTCTAACCAGTCCATATAGAATCACAGTAAGGTAGTTCACTTAGTTGTTCAAGGGAAGCCAGCTGATGTAATCTTTTTGGATTTCAGTAAAGTTTTCAATACTGTCTCTCATAGGATCCTTCTGGACAAGATATCCAGCACACAGCTGGATAAACACATCATGTGGTGGGTGAGCAACTGGCTCATGGGCTGAGCGCAGAGGGTAATAGTGAATGAGGTAACATCAGACTGGAGACCTGTCCCTAGTGGGGTTCCACAGGGCTCCATTTAGACCCTGTGCTCTCTAACATCTTCATAAATGACTTGGATGCAGGACTGGAAGGACACCAAGCAATTTTGCAGATGACACAAAACTGTGAGGAGCTGTTGACTCCCTCAAAGGCAGGGAGGCCCTGCAGAGAAACCTTGACAAATTCAAGGACTGGGCAATCACCACCCACAGGAAGTTCAACAAGGGAAAGTGCTGGATTCTTCCTCTGGGATGGGGCAACCCCAGATGTTTGTACTGACTGGGGAAGTATAAGAAAGATATTAAGCTATTAGAGCACATCCAAAGGGGGCCAATGAAGATGCTGAAGGGCCTTGAGGGGAAGCTGTATAAGGAGCAGCTGAGGTCACTTGGTCAGTTCAGCCTGGAGGAGACTGAGGGGAGACCTCATCACAATCTGAAGCTTCCTCATGAGGGGAAGAGGAGGAGCAAACACTGATGTCTTCTCTGTGGTGACCAGTGACAGGAACAGAGGGAATGGCCTGAATTTGTGTCAGGGGAGGTTTAGCTTGGGTTTTAGAAAAAGGTTCTTCACCCAGAGGGTGGCTGGGTACTGGAACAGGCTCTCCAGGGGAGTGGTCACAGCACCAAGCCTGGCAGAGTTCAAAAAGTGTTTCAGTGATACTCTCAGGCACATGGGGATGGTCCTGTGCAGGCTTAAGAGCTGTAATCAATGATCCTTGTGGGTCCCTTCTGATTCAGTGCATTCTGTGATTCTGTGAAATACTGAAAAGTACTAACAGCAGACATGTGGGAAAAAAAAGACTAAAGAAACAATAACCATAAACAGTGGAATGTAGATCCATATATATGAGTTGTATATGCATTTTAGGTTGATTTTTATATCTCCAACTCATACTTAGGACACAGAAAATAAAAAAGTAATAATAGATCTTAGTTTTAAATCTGGAGCACCTGAAGTGCCTACGTGAAGGAAACAAGTAAGCCCAGAAATCCCCTGAAGTTGTTAAAGACATTATGCCATCACCATTTACAGGTCAGTCGTTTGTGGGGGAAAAAAAACACCCAACAAAACCCCAAAAAGAAGCAACAAACAAACAAAACCAAAAGCTGTTCATGGCAAAAGGCAATGAAATGAAAAAATAGCAGAATTAAAGTCCCATGCTACAGGGACCAGGCAATTCTTTTTAATCTCCGAAAAAGAGTGATTCAAAGGTCAGCTGGTTTTAAACCTGAGCACTAATGATCTTAATTCCATGGGCTCCAATGACTGGGAAAGAGGCCAGGGCATCTTAGCCAGTAAAATATCTCAATTAACTGCAAACTCTTTGCCACGTTGAAGTTGATCAGACACATAATGTGGATCTCCTATCTCAGTCAGTTAAATACTTTTTGGAATTCAGGAAATGGGACTAAACAGAGAGAACTGGAGGAAAGCAATGATGGTAGAAAATCTTTCTTTTCTGAGGAGCAAAGAGAGGTTTTCCTGTACATGGACTTCCACAAGATACTGATCACAACTATATAATTTAAATTTAGATACCTTTTTTAAGTTTCTAAATTTTGTTTTACTGAAGGCCAAAACCCCTCAAATTGTTGCATCTGTTTGATGCTTCTAACTGTAACTTTTACCCTGCAGCTTGATTGTTCAAAGCCTGGGCCTTTTGGATTACTAAAAGGGTCATTTCCTTGCATGTCACCCCAAGTCAATATGAACTTGATTCTTTTATATTGAATCTCACACTGTAGCCACAAAACTACAGTCTCCTTCATACTCATTTTCTCCCCCTCTCTTTAGTTCTGACACAACTATCTGTCTGTGTCTTCACAAAGTATTTTGAATTTACTAAAACAGTGTACTTTGGCAAAAAAAATTAGATAATTATTCCAGCTCTAATGAATGGATAACCTGTATGTAGACATTCTCTATTATTGCTTCATGCCTTTGCTTTATACTATCGATGTTTACGGGAGAGACTGTACACAGAGGGAAACTCGATACTGTTGTTCAAAACAAGATTTTTAACATTTAACTATACATAAGGTCTCTCAGGATCTTGGCTTTTTGCTTTCCACCCTGTCAATGGACCTACCTTGGACACTTCATCTTCATAGCTGAGAGGGCTTGACTGTTTTTAAACATTTATATTTCACTAGACATCTATAGCTCTTTATCATATGATGATCTTGACTTACAGGATTTATACTCAATATCATGAAACCTGCATTCTGAACCCCATACCCCTGGAGAGGATGGTGACACCATTACACTGACACCACTGCATTCACTGTCGGAAGCCCAAAAATCCCCAAGCAGGGATACAGATTGGACAAGAGGATCTCAAAATTATATCAGGTTCATGCTTTCACTTATAGCTGAAATGACACAGAAAGACCATCCACATTTACCGTTGGTTTTCTGATCTAACTTTCACAAAACACCTATGACATTTTCAACTCTCCTGTTCCAGTGCTTAGTTTCCTGTATAGTTACAGAGGCCTGTTTATTATTTAATCCAGATCTTGCTCTCTAAAAGTTAAGCTGATTATTTCTTCTGGGTTTCTTGGGAATATGAAACAAACTGATTGTTAGTCTTGCTATAACAACATTTGAATCGTCTCCAATTTATTTATGCTTTAAAAGTACAGGGGGAAATATTTTTGTTCAGGTGATAGAAATGTAACATGACATAATTTGTTTTGGTTTAGAGTCTTTAGCAGTATATAATGTTATAATGTTTTGAGACATAATGTTTTAAGACATATTTATACTAGACTTTTCAAAAGCAAAAGTAACTTTAGAAAATGTTAATGTAACTATTTCAGTATTTCCAAAGCAGAATATTTAATCAAGAAAGTAATGAAACAAAATGTTTCAGCATTTTCCTGTAATAATTTATTATAAGCCATATGTTTCAAGTTTTCTCATAAAATATCAAAAAGATGTGTCGGAAGTCAAGTTATCTCATGTCTCTAACTTCTCCATCTGACAGGTCACTGTTTTTAAAAGAAAGAAATTAAACTAATCGAACATGATTTGCTCTTGAGAAGTTTAAGTCTTGTGTTTTCCGTTATCTTTAAGCATTTACAAATGGATTGTTTAATTGCATGTTTCAGTATCTTCCTAGTTATTATCATTAGTCTGACTGTGCTAGGTCTTTACTCTTCCTTTTTAACCTGTAAGTCCTAAACTTATTTTCTTCAATGCCCTTTATTATTAATTACATTGAAATTCAGTCTTCATACATAGACCTTACTGAATGATTTCAGATCATTTAAACTGAGTCTTCATAAACCTCTTAATGAAAAGTTATACCAAATAGTCATAGTCCTTCTGTGTGTTGAAAAAGCAGCTTGTCTGGCCTTTGGGTAGATGGTACAAAAGAGACATTTTTGGCTTAGCTTTGCTTATTTACTTGAAGGGGCCTTGGACCAATTATGTTTACTTTTTTTGAAACTGAAGACAAAGTGTCATGGAGACCATCTATAGATCAGCTTTAATCTCAGCACCAGCTTCTTTACATGTATGACCTTACTTGTGATTTTTTTGTTCTTTTTATCATGGAAAAAGAATTTTTAAAATTGATTTTGATGGTCTGTAGAACAGCTAATTCTTTATGTCGGTGCCTTATCTTAAAAGATTTTCTCAGTTTGAAGACAACTTGCAGATTTTTTGTGCCTGTGTTTATCTCTTATTTAGAGAGTCTATAAGGATCTCTATCCTCTCACTTAAATGCACCAACCTTTATATCTGAGGATATTTCTTATGAGTTTCTTGACTACTTAACAAAGAAGTGGGATTTTTTTTTTAGTCTAATTTGGTGATAGATGTCTCTTACAGTAATAAAAGTATGTTCTTCAAGAAGTTTTTTCTTTATAATCATATAGACGTGTAGGTTTCTAGTCCTTTTTCTTCTTACTAATTATGAGTACAGTACCTAGCAAGCAACAAATAGCTTGCTAGTGTCCCTATCCTCTCTTTTCTTCACAATCCTTACAATTTTTGCCTTTCTTGTTGCACGTGTGGCCAGCAATGGATTTGTCTTGGATCTGGCTGGCATTGGTTCTACTGGACACAGGGGAAGTTTCCAGCAGCTTCTCACAGAAGCACATGCAATGCATGTGAGATGAATACCCCCCCACACACATAAACCCCCCTTTCTTTCCAAATACCAAAGTGTGGGAGGTGATCACTTATAGTGAAATTTTTCCCCTCTAGCAGGGGTTTCTCCTCAAAATCACTGGAGCTACACTTGAACATGCAGTGGGAGAATAGAGCTGGGACTTTTTTGGGTTATTTGGTTTGGCAGAACTGATTGGTTACATAAATGCAGGGAAATATTTTTGAAGTAGAGATAAAAGAAAACTAGATCTGCATTCCATTTTCATCTGGACCTTCACCTCAATTTGCTGCAGAAATGCAAGTCTGTTTAGATGCAGAATTTGGGTTTGGTATGGCTGGGCTTTACAGTAAGGTAGCTGAGTGACTGAAACTGCAATTCTCTTTGAAAACTAACTTCTACTTGGAGCTCATATATGGAACTAAAAATAATATTTCCTTTCCGGAAGTTTTATCTGTAGACCAAAATTATAATTATAAATTATAATTGTGTTACTTGTTACTAGGTAGAGTGAAGAAAACATACACAGTAACCAGATTTCATAAAGAAGTCCATACTAGGTAAATCTGTAAAAGGTGAGTGGTGTCTTGATTTGTCTCAGCTTCAGACTGATTTTGTTCGCTGTTTTAAGTGGGCTGTTATAAGTATGTATAATGAACTGAAGAGTTTATTTAGTCCCAAAGTGTATAGAGAGATGAAAAAGGCAGAATGTTTTATAATACAAAATGCACATTACTTTTCTAGCCAGCATGCATTATAAGACCTTTTAAAATATTTTGCAACTGTTTTATGTCTTTCCATTCCCAGGCTATGCCATCAAATAACTTTATGTAAGTAAATGAAATTATGTTAGTGCTGAAGTAGTAAGGACTATATTTGAATCCAAGTCTTTTCTTGGCCTTTGAAACTACCTGTGTACAAAACTGTTCCTTCATGTGCATACGGCTACAGATTTGACTGACTGTAACACCTGCACAAACATGTGGTATTATGTGTTTGCATTATCTTAGTGAATGTTTAAATGCCAGATCTCTCACATCTTATAGTGGTAGTGTTGAATAGCAAGTCAAGTGTGGGTGCAAGTGTTTTCACTGCTGGATATGGGAAAGTATAATTGTTAGTGCAACTTCACAAGTACATAAAAGAACCGGCAGGTTGAATATCTGGTCCGTGGGGCTGAGTGGCAGTGGTATGGACATCTCAGCTCACAGTGTGACTCTTCAACACACAATGATTCTCTGTGCATCTACACCTAAAATTACCTCAACCATGTCAAATTTGAGTGCTGAGAAGTCACAGTTTAGGTCCTTGGAAGGCTAGGCAGTGAGCAGGAACAGTTTCCTACATCTATCCCCAAGAACAAGATTCATGCTGTAAACCAGATGTAGGAAAAATCAAACTAACAAAAAAATCACCAAAAAACTACCAACAAACCACCAAAAAAAGAACAAAATGCCTCACCACATTTTTCTTCAGCTATTTGCCTGACTCACATACCTTCATGAATTCTCAGATCTGCTTCCAGAAAGTTTCCAGAGCTTATCTTTTACTGCTTTTTCCTCTCTCTCCAATGGTTTGTGATTTTCTCTCCTCATTTAGCTGCTCAGAATGATTTTTAACAGTGTAAAGAGCAATTGTAAAAAAAGGGAAAAGTTTTTCCAAGGGAAAAAAACCCACCTGCAGATGAGTGGTCGTTACTGGCCAAAGTTTTATTTCAAAACTCTATTTCATAATAACTATTGAGCTTGCAGTAATTTGTGGCTTCAGCAGAGGCACCTTTAAAGTGGAAGTGCTAATCACTGTATAAGCTGGGACACACTGAAGTGTATTTTCAGACTCAGTATGTAGTGTCTGGAGAACGTTAACAAAAGAAACTCAATTACTTTAAGACTAAGTGAATAATAACTTCAGATACCATGATTCCTCAACTGAGGAAAAAGATACTATTGCAGAAACTCACCCTCCTTGACAATGGTGAGCTTAGGAGGTGTAGGTCACATTCTTGTAGAAACAGGCAATGACAATACTAATAAAAGTTTCTGTGTTTGGAAAGTAACCTAGAAAAAAACTACTGAATGGAAAACACAATACCCTATGAAACAATTATATCACTTGTCTCAAGCCTATTCTGGCTTCTGAAAATGTCCGACACATTAGGATACTGCTTGGAAAATATCATCTACAGTAATACTGTCAGTCTGCACTGCTGTCTTACCTCATTTGCACTGAGAAATTTTTGTTGGCCTCTCCTGACTGGGGTCACTGTGATCCAATTACTTTGAATGGGGATAGGAGATGTCTCCTGGCCCAGTGTTGATGGGATAGTTAAGGTCCTTTTAGGTCTGCTCTATAGCCATTCAGACAACTTCCCTACTCTCTTTTTTTTTTTTTTTTTTTCTTTAAGTGTGAGCACTCTGCACTTTTTGAACTGATTCCTATCTTCCTTGTTGAAGGACTAATACATCACGAAGTGTGACATCAAATGCCAGGTAAGCCCAGCCTACAGCATTTCTTCACCTGTGGAAGGGAAAGCAGGTATCTTTCTTGGAGCAGTAGGCATAGGAGTAAACAGCTCTCTGAGGAAATGAGAAGGGTGATTGTGCAGAGTGACAGGGGGCATCAACGCATACTGTGACTCCCTGAAATTGTGTTTTATTTTTCATTAATGTGTTTTTTATTTAAAAATATTTTGTAAGCTTACAGTTTATTTTCTGTGTGATTTCTCACTTGAAAATAATGTACTGAAGTGCAAACACACCCTAACCCTTACAACTTCTCTATGTTGTTTAAGCAAATTGTTTTAATGAAAATTCTTATCAGTATCATGATTACATTTTCTTCAGCTTAAGATTCACATAAATTAGATTGCTGCAATAATTTGTTCCAGACAGAAAACTAAAAGTTTGTAAATAATTAACTCAAAAATTAACTACTTAACATTCTTAATATTAGATCAATAGGAGAGAAATATATTTATATCCATTCATAACAAGAAGTCGAGCACCTTTCTGAATGAGTGATATTCAAATATGTACAATTTGGTCCCAAGTTTTCTAAACCTCTGCCTAAGTGAATTTGCAGCAAATGCATTTTAAACTTCTAATGTTTAAGGCCATTTATCATACATAACTGAAGAGTGTTGATTTTGTAAGACTGGCATCTTTCTTTTGAATTAACTCTAAATCTGGCACTCACTGAACACAAAGGGCTTTCTGCCAAACCTTGTCCTATTTGGTGACATCAGCAGACATGATAAATCCCATTACTGTACCATCTCCATTCCTCTTCTCTATTTTCATATGAATCTGTAATAACCAATGGCAGCATGTTTTTGTTTGAGCCAGTTTTAACACTTGAACTTTAAATAGCTAAGATTGCTGGAATTTTTTTGGTTTCAAACCGATGATCTCTTTAGTATTCCTTTGCTTCCTGACTTGTAAAGAATGAAACAGATGAGTATTTATGAGACTACTTCTTAGAACAAGTTAAGGACTGGCTTCCAGAAGTTATGACAGGTTTTGATTTCTTGTGGACATATTTTTAAATTGGAAAAGAGAAGGAGAATGTTTATTGGGTTTTATGGTATGACAGTTTTGATTAATGCTGTATTAAAAAACCCCAAACAAAACAGAAACCCATCTACTTGAAGCAAGTAAAGTTGTGTTTTGCAATACAAGGATTTTATATCTCATTGCAACAGTCCGATATCTATGTGAGGTTCACACGCTGATGATTGACTGATCTAGTCAGAGATTTGTCCTGGTGAAACAAACCAGAAGGGAGTGGTTGATATTTTTGTCAATGTACACAAAAAATGTTGCTGTCTGAAGTTTGTTAACAATCTCTCTTGCATGGAAGAAGAATTTTGCTGGAGAAAATTTGATATCTAGTTTTCTTCTGATTTTTTTTCCATGTGCAGTGACTCTCAATTAATTTCCATTCTCTTCACATATAGAAGGGAGTTCAGTTCAAACTGTTTTCCTGGACATAGTGTTTTGCTTCATCTGATACTTGAAAAACCAAACAAGAAAAATGCAGTGAGGCATGATGAGAAAATCTCCGAAGATTTAGAACATGGGTTCCAAAAGTATGGTCCAGATGTAAATTGTCACTGACATATAGACCTTAATGGAATTATGCTGATGCATACCAGCTGAAGGTCTAACCCAAAATGTTCATAGGAAGACTTGAATGTGTGAAACTCAGTGTCCAGTCAAGAATAAATTAATTTTCTTGGACAAATCAGATCACATTAATCTGGAAAGGAGCTCCACTAGCTGGCATTTTTAAAAACATTTTTTAAGCACCTTTTATGAGGCCTGATTCAAATGCAATGAAGTCAGTGGAACAGCTCCCCTTTATGGGTTTGGAATCAGGCACATCAGGAAAACTGTTTCAACATATGTTTCAATGACATTTAAGCTCACTCGTTTGAAGAATTCTTTATTCAGCTACTCACAGCTTGAGAGTCTCAGTTCTTTGGACATTTTTGGTTGATTTCGTTCTTGTCTGGAAGAAGCTGGAATGGGAAGAACTCAGGGAACGTTTTATGCTAGAAAAAAATAGTGAGCTTTCTGGGATTTGCTTCAAGGATGAAGAAATTAACTTTTTAATGCTAAATAATTATGATTCCTCAAACTTTGATAAAATTAGACTAATACTTACATGCCAGAGAAGAGAAAATTTTGAAAATTCTTTTCCCAAATTCATTTTGCTGCGAAAGGAGGAACAAAATAAAACTCAAACCTTACATTTTGCAAGATCATGCAAGATCATGTAAGAGCATTTTTGATGTTCATGGTAGCTTTGCTGATAACCACATTTAGAGCGGAATGATTACCCTTCAAAACTATAATAATGCACCACTAGAAATATGGCTGTCATTATTCTCAATACTCTTATTGTAACATTGGCAACCATTTGGGGGATGATTCCAATGAGATCAGTATGATCCTGTAGGGAAGCAGGCATATTTATGCATAAGCTTTTATAGAATCATCCCATCTTAAACAGCTTAAAATCTCCCATGAACTGCTGAACATCTAAAAAGAAAAACTGGTTATTACTAGAAAGAGCAAATATAAATGGAAAATAAGAAAAATGTGTGTACAAAAGTCATGTCTGGAATTCATTTTTCTGTTACAAGGCATTAGTTCGTCTAAAACTAAAAATAAAGACAAGCTGAAAAGAATCCTAATAGTGTGGTTTCTTTTGAACTGCAAATTGACACAGACATTTTATGGGGAGAAAAAAAAATAAAAATGAAGCAAGCCATCTACCAGTGCGAAACAGCGAACGTATCCTGTGAGTGATATATGAATCCCCTTACAGTGGCGATAGCTTCCATATTCAGCAGAGGTGGATTTAAAATGTGGTTGAGTCATGTTAGATTTTGCTGTCAAATCATTACAATTTCAAAGGCATCACCAAGGAGTTATGCACATGGAATATCTTACTGTGAAATGGGGAACAGGGCCTGTGGTAATAAAAATATTTGCATCCGCACATATTTTCTTAACAAAACCAGACAAGCTCCTCCCCATCCTCTACTGCAACCCCCATCCCCCATTGCAACAGCCAGAATAATAACAAAAAAAAAAGAAAAAAACATTATGGTTAAGGAAAATTTTGCACCTATTGACTAGGGCCCTGTTGTTTAAGGATTTAACCTTCCTTTATAAAAAAAATGAGTATTTAAAGACAAATTTTAAAATAAATTATGATTGTACTGAGTTATCACCTTAGACTCTGGACTGAGAAAAACAGTACAGACTTCTGGGTAATGGTACTTCCTTCAATTGATTTTGTCTGTCAAGGAACGTTAATGGTTCTTTACAAAAATATTTAAACTTCTTAGCATATTCAAATTGAAGGAACTATTTACATCAGAATACAAAAGTTTAATTGTGTTACTTTATGTAAATATGAATGTAATAGGATTTCGGAACTCTTTATGTACCATCTCTTAGGTACCTTCTTCCTATATAGTCAACAACTGAATTAGCACACTAGCTCCCTAAGGCAGCAACTGGGTCCCTGTTTCCCATTGGAAAATTACCATTTTCGCCTGGACTGCATTTTTGAAAGTCCTATAAAGTGTTTCAGGAAAATCCAATAAATTGGTTTAAACAACAGGTCTTCGGTAACCTAATTAATTTGGTTAAAATGGATTAGGAAAAAACAGCATGGGAATAGGAGGGGTTAAAAACTTGCAGCAGAGAGGGCCCGAGAGCACTAGGGCTGGTAATTCAGCCCCTGTGTTGAAGGTGAGTGTAGCCTAAGTTTCTGGACAAATGCACCCAAAGGTGTTCTCCAGAGATAAACAAACCCAAATGCACAATTACATCTAGTGAGAAAGCATGCAAAGAGAGAATTTGGTGGATATTAGTCTACTGGCTTGCTCTGTTTTGTGTTGCAGTTAGAAGTCAACTTGATACGATGCAGCCCAGCATAAGCACATATGGAATGAAATGTGACATGCAATAAACAGAGTATTTTAAATGAAACTTTTTATAGCCTTAAGAAATAGAAGAAACAGTCACACGCTGCTCATTAGCTTGTAAAAGTAGATACAATGGCTTGTTTTGTAGGAAATTTCAATTCATGCCCATAAATCAAGTAACAGCGTAAGTGGCTCTGATTCTAGTTTGCGGGAAAATGTTTAATTGCTTATTTATTTGATTTGTTGTACTAAAATGTATTCTTATACCATGTATTCTTACATCTTGTGTCTGCAAAGAGTAGAGAGATGTTTCTTAAAAGCATTTTTAAGAATTACTTGGTATCAGTCCAGTGCTCTGATGTCACTGGAACAGAAACAGGACTCTGTCTGGATTTATTAGAAGGGGAAAGGCTCTTTTGAGTTTTCTCTGTTTTATTGCATCTTTCTTGACATTAAACTCCAGTACTCAGTACAGCCCATGCCAGATGTAAAGTTTTTCTTTAAAGTACCCTGCCAATTACTGACACATAATGTCATGTAAATTATTGTAAACTATGAGATAAAATGAACTGATAAAATCAGCCTATTAAATACTTGCTCCTCAATTTGATTTCTCCTTTTAAACCAGCACATTAAAATTATGAAAGGTAATATATTTATTAAGTATAGCATATGTTTGCCCAGTAAAAATAACAAAATATAAACTTAACTTTCCTTCTTACTGATTGTCAAATAAATTTTCTGACAGAAAGACTTTTAGCAGCTCCTGTAAGCTTTATTGCAAGATTGCATGCTTCCTCTATTACGGTCCCAAGATAAAGGTCTGATGTCACAGATCTCTTCCCCAAACAACTATTTCTTCTTTCTCTAAAACATCTTATTTTTATCTGTAAGTTGTAAAACTCCAGCTCAGACTTGTAAACTACATCCCTGGCTTCAGAGCCTCACGATATGCATCGTATATTTTATTCTATTATGTAATGTTAACTTACACTGTACTATCCAAGATTACTGGGTTGTTGGAGACTGCTTTTGCACATATGGGAGAAGGTAGCCTTATTTCTTGTCTTCTGTACTTAAGGCTGTTAAAGGTCAATATACTTAAAACAAAACAAATAAAAAAATTATTTTAAACTAGACCTCTCCAAAGCCTAGTTTGTTTCTATTTGTAAAATCATTATTTCAAGGATTATCAGTATATTCAATAAATATCTTTATCACATGGAGTGCCAGACATTAGAGTGAGAAAGGTACTTTAGTTACTCAAACTAGGCACAGAAACTTTTGGCTTAAGGATCTAGGATGGTTTTTTGAGATTTCTGAAATAACATTTCTGAATGATCATGCAGAAAATATATACACATACCTCTGGGTGAATACTTATTATATTTTCTTTTAACCTCTGAGCACTTCTGTATAGCCAAGAATTAGACTGAGGTGAATGCCAGGGAATTTAAAATAAAACAAAAAGAGAAGGGGAAAAATAAAAAATAAAAATAAAAATAATTAAAAAACCAACCAAACAAACAAAAAAACCAAATAAAAGAACCCTCCCACACACACATAGAACATCACAAAAAATTTATCATGAATGTAAATAATCTATTTGTCTGCTTTTAGGAAATTTTGGAATTTCTTCTGAATTGTTAGCCAGCCATACAGTATAGTTTCTCCACCAAATCACCAAATACCAAAGTACGATTATTGGCAGATCTAATTTTGAGCAATATTTCATACTCAGGGTATTCAGTACACTCCACAATTCACTCAAGACAACGATTAAGAGCATGAATTTATAGTTTAACTGTGCTCAAAGAGCTTGTTTTAGAACCCCCTGAAGAGCATGGAGAGAGTTATTTGCTCTGCTGAATTTTTGTTGCTACTGTTTAGGCAGTGAGCTTGAGCACGTATAATAGATAACATTTCTACAGCTACTAGGGTGAAAGGCATTGCAGGTAAAGGGAGGACATCAAAGCTTGGTAAAATATGTGATAACCTTTAGTTTAATCCGATTAGGAATACTTGGGAGCATCTGGATGAATCACTGTTTCACAATAGTTTCCCAAATTCTTGCGCAACAGTAAATAAGACATTAGCACATAAGAAGATTTTGGAGGAAAGTAATTGCTTCATTCCTAGTGTACCATTAGCTTCAAAAATTTATAAATCCTATGGTTTCTCAGGAAGTATTTTTACAGTACACATAATGAGGAAATTTGTAGTTTAGGATAAGTAAGGAAAGAGTAAACCTACTGTATGAAAAAGAAGTTGTCTTAGTTAATATAATAAAAAAAAAGGCTAAAGAGTTACGTGACTCTTCCTCAGAAAATATGAATAGCTCAATAGTAGAGAGGGAAAAACAATGCTGGCACAGGAATAAATAGGAGAAAACTGACCATTAATAAATTAAAGCTGAAAATTGGAAGTCTGTTTCTTGCTTTCTCTCTAAAAACCCAAAGAAATGTACAAGTAAGGATAAAAAATGTAACTGGTTTTGGGGGGAAAATGTGATACATTTAATTTAAATTAAAGATTTACATTCTTGTGTTGAGGAAGATTGATTGGGAAAAAAAAGGGGGGATTTCAGTCACAAAAATATATTTTGACCCCTTTGCATTTGAAGTTATATTACTCCATACAAAGGTAATTGTTTCATGTTCTAGTATTTCATAGGCAGTATATAGTTGCACCTAGTTTCACACTGGATACATTGCTTCATATCATTAGAATAAAATTATGTTTTTGCAAAAGTTTCCTGTGGAAAATGCTCATAAGAACGCCAGTCTACAGTTGAGCTTACTGAGGATGAGCAGTTGTAACCAGGAGAGAAAAGGGTTTGGGGCTGGGTTTTCCATTTAAGTTCTTGCATTTGCCTGGAGCTACATAAACATATATGTATCATCATTTGATTAAAAAAAAAAAAAAAGAAAAAGGAGAAATTACTTCAGCTATCACCACGTGAACCAATCACTTATTGTGAATGAATAATTGTGACATTAGCCATTTCAGATTTGAAGTTATAAGAGACCTTCCACCAACTCCAATGGAAATCTTATAGTCAAAAATATGTTAGCAAGCCATAAGTATGCTAGCAAGATATTTTGAAAACAAGAAATTAAGAGAATGTATTTTATTTGATTCCATTCCTCCATCCTGTCTCTCACAACTAGGAGACAAGTAAATGTATATTTGTTTCCCAGCACTAGAGCACTAACTTTTTCTCTAAAAAAAAAAATCCCAACTAAGACTGGACCTTCTTCACATGGTGTAAAGCAAATGACTCAGTGTCAGATTTCCTTTTCTACCACCTCATGTTTAATTGTATCCCGTACTTCTTTCAGCTCTCTTTGGGATCAGACAAGATTGAAAGAAAAAAGATTTCAGCATCTTAGTAACGTAAATTCAGGAATTATACTGCCCTTTCTTCCTTGCAACATAGGCTTGTCCCACAGGGACTACTTGGAGTTTTCTCAGGATAAGATGAAAACCTCCAAGGAGTGAGATGCAACGTGTGTGTACCCAGAAACATTGTCCCAGGCCTGAATTGCTGTTTTCCCATACTCTATACAAATTTGACAGTGCACAATGGCTTCAAGCATGTAATTTAAATTTAGTGCAGTATTCCTTAGAAAGAGCCATATTTTATATTTCAGAGACTGATATAAGGCTTGATTAACAAACAGACTAAGAGGTTCCTGGACCGTGAGGAAAAAAATTTCTTAGCACAGCTGGTGAGTGAGCCAACCAGTGCGCTGCTGGACTCAGTGCTTGTGAAGAGAGAAAGACTGGTGGATGATGTGATGGCTGGAGACCATTTTAGACGTAGCAATCACAAAATGACAGAGCTTTAGATTCTTGAAGTAAGAAGAGATGTCAGCAGAAGAGCTACCGTAGACTTCCAGAGGGCAGATTTTGGCCTGTTTAGGAGCATGGTTGAGAGAGTCCAGAGGGGAAAGCCATCATCTTGAATACCATCAAGAAGCATGGTTGTCCTGTAGACAAGCAAGGGATCAGGTCCAGCCAGAATGAGTTCATGGAAGGCAGGTCCTGCCTGACTGACCTGATCTTCTATAACAATGTGACTTGCTTAGTGGATGAGGAAAAGGCTGTGGATGTTGTCAACCTGGAATTAAATAAAGCCTTTGATACCATTGCCCACAACATTCTCCTGGAGAAATTGGATGCTCACAGCTTGGAGGAGTGCACTGTTCACCGGGTAAACATCTGGATGGATGGCCAAGCCCAGAGAGTGGTGGTGAATGGAGTTAAATCCAGCAGGCAGTGGACACAAGTGGTGTCCCCCCAGGCTGAGTGTTGGGGACAGCCCTGTTTAATATCTGTATCAGTGATCTGTATAATGGGATCAAGTGCTCCCTCAGTCAATTTGCAAATGGCATCAGATTGGGTGGGAGTGTTGATTTGCTGGAGGGCAGGAAGGCTCTGCTCTGGACAGGCTGGATCATTGGACCAAGGCCAATAGTATGAGGTTTACCAAGGCCAAGCACCAGGTCCTCCACTTGGGTCACAGCCACCCCATGCAGCACTACAGGCTGGGGGAAGAGTGGAAAGCTGCCCAGCAGAAAAAGACCTGGCTGTGCTGGTTGACAGCAGGTGAACACGAACCAGTAGTGTGTCTGGGTGGCCAAGGCCAATGGAATCCTGGCCTGTATCAGACATAGTGAGGACAGCAGGATTATGGAAGTAATCGTTCCCCTGTAATTGTCACTGGTGAAGCTGCATCATGAGTACTGTGTTCAGTTTTGGGCCCCTAATTACAAGAAAGACAGTGAGGTGCTGGAGTGTGTCCAGAGAAAGACAATGGAGCTGTTGAAGGATCTGGAGCACAAGTCTTGTGAGAAGCGACTGAGGGAGCATGGCTTGTTTATCCTGGAAGAGTGGAGACTCGGGGGGACCTTACTGCTCTCTACAATTACCTGAAAGGAGGCTGTAGTGAGGTGGGAGTCAGTCTCTTTTCCCAAGTAACATGCAAGAGGACAACAGTAAAGAGCCTCAAGTTGTGCCAGGAGATCTTTAAACTGGATATCAGAAAAAAATTCTTCACAGAAAGGGCTGTCAAGCATTGGAACAGTCTGCCCAGGGAAATGGTTGACTCACCATCCCTGGAGGTATTTAAGAGACAAGCAGATGTGATGCTTAAGGACATGGTTTAGTGATGGGCTTGGCAGGACAGTCAGACTCGATGGTCTTGGAGGTTTTTCTCCAGCCTAAATGTTGCATGAAAATAATTTACATGTTGGTCTTAAAGTGGATTATTGTCTGTGTTATTTGTGTCAAGTAGGCATGTGTTAGACCCCATGGGTTTTCATAGTTTCTGTTGCTTATTACCAGTCTTATGAAAACTGGTGTAATTAAGGCCTTGTAGTTCTTAATGTATGTGAAAAGATTAACTTGATAAAATGCTGATTGTGAAATGAAAAATATGAAGAAAATAAAAGAAAAATGCATTATCTTCATCTGCAAAGGAGGCACAGGTCATTAAAAGCACATGGGCTTAACACTGAAAAACCCTGAACACACTCAGGTGAAAGGATTTAATTAGGACAGACAATCAATTCTCATGTAATTTGGATTTGTATGTCACAATTCCTCTTTATTGTTTAACATTTGAACTGAGTATGTAGGGTAATGAGGCAGTTGAATGCTTTTCATTTTCTTGTTGCTGTTTGGGTGTTTTTTGAAATTCATTACTTGAGTAATTGAAAATTGGCATTACCAGGTAGTTAAAACAGAATCAACAGACAGCAGAAGTGAAAGGAACTTCTACTGAATCTCTAAAGACACTGTTGTCTTCTTGAGAAAGACATGGGAAGCAGTTTGGTAAAAAGAGGCAGCAAGCCTCATCCTTACTACCCACCTTTTGCTTTGATCACCCACTCCACAGCACTCATGATCCAGAACATTGTGTTTCCTTAGCTGGGATTCCTGAAAATCTTTTTGAATATCAGGCTTACAGAATGGAGTATGTTTTGTGCTTCACTCTCCCTCTTCCTTTACCTTTTACAAGCAAAAAAATTCCACTTGAGAAAACATATTCCCCTCTTCTCTTCTTTTTGGTAACCTCTTAAAAAAGAAATCTCAAGTAGCCAGTAAAGTAACAGAAGTATTTTTGGTGTACTGGTTTTTTGAGAGGTTCATAAATCTGATTTTTCCAAAAGAAGCTTTCCTTCAGGAAAGAGAAAAAAACTTCCTTTAAAATACATTCTTTCAAAGCAGTTATTTATCACTCTTTCAAATTTAATTAAATCTAATTAAAACATTTTCCAAAACTGTTTATTAACAAACACTGCCTTTTTCTTCAGCATCAAAAATGTGTACTGCTAGCATATTCTCTGAAGCAAATAAATACAGCTGATCAGCCTTGAATCATTTTAGGAAGTTTAAAACAGCTGTGCTGCAAAATGAAGTGAGAAAAGCAGCAGGGACCGTCGTTGGCAAGCCTGGATTTCTTCATAATGAAACAAAGGTTCTAAATTATTTCAGTGCTGGTAACCTGCAAGCTGTAACTCCAGCTATGCACTTGGAGTGAATAGCACGCAAGAATGAACCAGAAGACAAATTAATTCAGCTGCAATTGGGGCACAAAAAAGTGATGACTTTATAAAATTTATTTCTAAAAGCGTTCAAATACTTTGCAGACTTAAAATATGCCGCTTAGAATGTCCTGAGCCATCTGCACACTCAGAAAACTGGAAGAAAATTAACCTCTGACAGATAAGGTGTGCTTATTCGATTAGCCTAATATGAGAGAAAAGCTACTAAAAGCATTTAAAGACATTGTACAACAAGAAGCATTTAGTCCTAAATATTGGTTTCTTTGGTCTTATTGAATAAAATTCAAGAGTCATTTCTCAGATAGATAGTGTGTGTACGAAATTTAGTTCCAAGCATTGACCAAAAGGGCAAATCACCAAATTTAGGGGCTTTAATCCTCTGTGTTAACTAACTGCTTTTCTTACAGATGATGTTCCAAATGCAGATTGCATACTCTTTCCACCAAAAAACCCTGTAATTACCTAACATCTCACTGTATATTTGAAGAAAGCAGGCAATGAAAAATTTTACTGGAGACCACTTAACACAATTAAATCCATATAGACTGTTGTCCAGTTTCTCCCGGTCATGCATGCATTGCACCATCTATCCTCCCAGTGAAACAGTATGCTTCAGTGTAAGTCATTTGCATATGAAAGAATTTTAACTTTTCCCTTTAATTCTCTCCTTTTAGAAAATTAATGTTCCAGAAAGTATCAAGTAAAATGATGCCATATGTTATCATTCAAGCAACTTGGGATAGACATTCGTGAAAATGTTTCTTAACATTTTCTTATGTCTTCCCCAAAACATTCCTGCTCTTACTGAGGGTTTTGGTGAAATGCCCTTAGAAAATAATAGAAGGATAATACCTCAGCCTTTGAGTAGGAACATCATCCTAAGAATCAAGAGAATTGTCTTCTCAAACTCAAATTCTGCCCTTTTCAGTTCACACTTGCTTTTAGGAGCTACTGTAGCCAGAATGAGACTTCTAGAGACCAGAAGTTCTTAAATATTGCTTCCTTATGCTCACTCACACACACCTTCTAAGAATTAGGGACTCAGGGGTTGGTTCCTCATGGACCAGTTCAGGAGGGCACATTAGAGACTAGAAGCCACTGGGAATCAGAGGAGGCAGATCAGAACATATGAAGGTAGAGGGAGTAATCCCAGAGTTGCACTAGAGTGAAAAATATTCACCAGACAACACCTAAGAGAAAACTTCTGGTTACTGGGAGCCTTCTAAGAATTCAGTGCTTCAGGGTTTGATCACAACAGTGAATCTGGGCAAGATAGTTTCATCATACCCAGGTGCACCTTATTTGCACCATAATTGGAGTCATCTAGTTATAACTGTGTTTTGTCTCTGACCCAAGACACCTCTTTTCAGCTAAAATTCTTCATTTTGCACCCAGAACCACTGCAGCAACACTTCTTCCCAAACTTCATCTCTCACTCCTCTATTCTACACAGGGGGATGAATTCCACCCACGTATCCCTCTATGTAAGAGTGGATACTCTTACAGTTTTAGTTTCTTGACAAAAGAGGAGAATTAGAAAAAAGATCTCCTAGGAATAAGAAACTGACCTTGGGAAAATTATCAGCTTCTATTTGAAAAGAAAAAACATTGTATTGACATTCTATTTGAAAAGAAAAAACAATATCAAAGATAATATTGCCTGCCAAAATTTCTATGTAATCAACTGTACATGCACTTGATTTTTATTCTTGACAAATTAAACTGTATATGATATCAGATGTGTATTAATCTATTTGAGATTTTTAATTAAAAAATAGTGAGCACCTACAGACACTTAGTTGGAAGATACTGCTTCTTGAAAAGGTAATACCTTGGCATGCACAGAATTCATTCACACTGCATTTCTAGTGCACAGCCCAAGGAACCCAGATGGTTAGCTTCAGACAAGATTACTTGTAGGTAGCAGATCCAGATTATACTAAATTTCTCATCTGTGATCTGGGAAACATAGTGGGGTAGATAGAAGCAGAGATAGTTATTTACTACTATGGATCATTAGCATTTCCAGACTTGTGCCTGTTGCCTGGGACATGCTCTCCCATATTCTTAAGGTTGTGCAGAGATTTTGACAGCAGTAAAAGAGTGTAGCACTTACTTTTGTGCCAAAAACTTTAGGAAGGAATTGGAGGTGAGAAAGAGTTCAGGTCATTAAGTTCTTAAATCAGTATCAGCGATGAAGAGCACTAGAAATATGCAAGGAGATTGTAAAAAAATCTCCAAAGTAAAAACATATAATATATATCTCTGGTTAGAACAATTATGTCATTGCCAACTTTAGCCTAATGAAAATAAAAGTTACTAAGATTCAGAACTTTCCAATTTTTAATGTTCTGTTTATATCTGGTCAATCATTTCCAATCAGTGAAGCTGCCAGGACAGTTTGATGTTTTCTAAAGGACATATCACATTTCTTTGGGTTCTGCCTTTGCAAATCACTAGCAGAGTAGATAATGTAGATGACAACACCCTGACCTACAATAGGCCTTCACAGAAAATAATCAGTGAAATTCATGCTCAATTAGCTATATTTCTGCCTCTTAAGGGGTTCTTTTCAATGTACTTGTTTTCTAATGTGACTGATTCAAGCTGTAAACAATTTAGAAAATGCCTTTCTCTTTGCCAGATGTTTTTTTGCAGCAAATTTCCCAGCAATCAGTCTTTAAGTGATGTCCATCAATTGTTCTGGAAAAAAAAAAATCAGAATTTTTAATCATTCCATACTATCATCTTGGAAAGAAAAGAAGTGTAAGCTTATGGTCTTAATAACTTTAAGCGATAAATAACCTATCCAGTAACTCACCGAGAAATTTGTGGCATCAAGTTTTAGATCCAAGAATATTTTACAGTATTTTAAGTTGCATCACATCTTACCTTAGTTACATGTTTGTATTGACATTCTCTCTCTCTCTTTCTTCTTTCTTTGCCTTTCCAATGAATTCAGTTCATTTTGTCATTTACGAGGATGATTAGTTGTGATAAAATGTTAACAATTAGTAAACTTGTATTTATATGATACCTGTATTGCACACAATACAGGGTTGGTACTGGAGGCACTTAGCATAGTATTAAAAAAAAAAAAAAAAAAGAGAGAATGTACTCTATGATTTCCCTCTCCTCCCGACATACCTCTGCTTTAAATAGCCAAGAACCCTTTACACAGGGATGTATTTAAAAAAAAAAATATATGAATGATATCTTGTTTGATAGTACTGATATTTTCAATAGTTAAAAGCTTCTGAATACATATGACTGCGACATCTGAATTCTGGTGATGTTTACTGGACTGTGCTTTTCCTTTGCAAGGTCAGTATGGAATGCAGAGTGGTAAAACTTCATTTTGGGGAACACAACAATCATGAACGTTGTCCACACAGGCAGAGTTGTAGCGGGCCTTAGCACACAGAGGGCAGGAGGTCAGCTTGGGACTGCTTCAGCTCAGGACTACGAACAAGCAGAGCAATCTTCCCTCTTCCTCCTCTGATCTACTCTGTGCATAGTGTCTTCTCCTTTTCTGCCTGAGGAAGTCAGCAGGAGTCCTCCAAACAGCAATACTGAGATGAGCATGGACAAGCCACACCATGGCCTCATTGTTCTTTGTTTCTATCGTCAAATGGGGTACAATCAGACCATGCTGTTGCCGTCAGTGCTTTCTGACACCTGCATGTTTTGGCCCCATCTGAAAGGTGCTCTGTGAGGATCCTTTCATGCACCCTCACAACAGTACTGAGTTAGACCTTGAAATTAGTGAAACAAGAGGAAAAACCCCGGCAGCTTCAGAGGAAGTGTCCCAGTTTTAATGTGAATGTAAAACTGAGTAGACCTCAAATTAGCCATCTAAGAACCATGTATGTTCCAAGATAGCTCTCAGTGCAAGAGAGAGAGAGAGCTCCAGAAGGCCATCCAGCTCATATTAAGAGTGGATCTGAAATGCACGGAACGAGTTGCACTCTGAAGATACTTGCTTCTGTCTTTGCCTCTCCTTGGACTACAGAAAGAGCTCAGCCAACAGAGTAAGTACCTATCACACAGAGAGTCACTGCTGTATGCAGTATAATCCACCCTAACTCTATATCCTTGCCTTCAACAAGATGACTGATAGAAAAAGAGTTCATTCATTAACCAAATCTCTGAGCAGGCAGGTTTTTCCATTAAGTTGCTTCTTTCCATTTTATTTTGTAGAAAGCAGCAGTTCAGTATTCAAATGTTGCACTATTTCTGTGCTCATTCCCTAAAGCAAAGACATGTCTAGATTGTAAAGAATTGCATAGGCAATTAACTTATTCCAGTTTCCCTGAGAATAATAAATAAATCATTTTGGTAGGAATTAAATGTTATTTTCAGTAGGTTCAAATATTTTGGCCATTTATTATGTGTTCATGTCAGCTTTTGCTTCTTCGTGATCTTTATGACATCAAAAGACACTCTTTTGTTACTTGGCCATATTAGCAATTCAGAAACATGTCTTGATTGTAAGTTCCTATTGTTCATCAGGACTCTGTATTATACATTCCTCAGTCAATTCTTTTGTGGGAACAAAATGCATGTCTTAATTTTAACTGATACAATGCATAGGCATCTGTTCTTTAAACTGTAATTATTAGGCCTGAACAAGCATGCATTGAAGACATCTACATTGTTGGTACCCTGGTGAGATCACTTGGAAAGCCAGTGGTTAGTGGTGTACAACAATATGCTAAAATGCCCAGAGGAATTAGGGTCCTTTCTTAGCATTGCCTGTAAACTTTTCTTATTGGCTTGCCTTTTCTTGTATGTGCCACTCATAATTAACTACAGCAAAAGAGGGCCCAGCAAGGAAAAGCAATTTATCTGAAAGCCTCTATTCTTTTCTCAAAATGTATGAAGGCTTATTTTGTACTTCCAGTTGGCCAGCATTTCCTTTTTGTTTGCTGAATAATGATATGATTGTCTCAAATAATGGAAGAGCTTCCAGGGAAGCTCAAAGATGGTATAAATTTGCACTCATCTTTGCTGTAGTAGATTCTATACTGGTAAGGAGTCACTGCCCTTCCTGCCTGGAAGTGAGAAGCATGTAAAAGCACAGCATGAATTAGTGGATATTTTGAATATTTTAGCAGCTGTCTCATGTGATTAAAAAAAAAAAAAAAATTAATTAGGACCTTTGGATCTTTTCGGCAAGAAAATAGCCAGTAAGTTTTATCATCCATATAATGCCATCTATGTAACTATCTTGCATTCCTTTGTAGGAAAGTAATTTCTTCCTGCATCTGTTGGAGCCAACTTGTTGCTTCCAGTTTTCTTGAGGACATTTCTAATGTTGGGGAAAATTCTGTAGTTGTCCAGCTTCTGCATCAGAGTGTTTGACACGGTAACATTGTTTAAAAGGATCATGTACACAAGTGAAACACATTAAAAGAAGTAAAAGGCTGTGTAAGGGACAAGTATGCAGATAAAAAGCTCTTCCACAGAAATTATAAACCCTCAGAGTTAGTTTGAAAGGCCTCTGCATGGCTGATTTTCCATATCAGCCTTTAGAAACCTGTCAAAGACTGGTGCCTTGCATTGGACTGAGGAGGAATCTACTCTCTGTAAACAAATGTTACACTTGTGACTGAGTCTTGGGATTCCAGGAATTGTATTTTCCCAGTTTTATTTTGCTTTTTAAATGTTAATGACAAGTCACCTTTAAAAAAAGGACAAGCATTCCTATGGACACAAACATAAAAAGACCACATTGCTCTCCTCTTAACCGCACCTTCACTGGAGTGTCTAAATGTTTGGTCTGCACTACTTCATCATTGCCTTGTTCTGGGTCCCAAATGTCAAAGACAAATCAAGGCTGAACAAAAGTCCACTGAAATTAGTGGAAATCCCTTCAGTAATTTTAGTGAGAACTGGATGAAGCTGTTAACTTACAGGTCATTGCCAAAGAGGTGCCTGCTGCTGTCAGTAATATATTGACTTCCTAAATGCTTACATCTTTATTTAAAACAAACAAACAAACAACAACAACAACAACAAAAACAGAAACAAAAAAAGAAAACACAAAAACCAATGTGAAATTTTTTGACTGAAAGGGAAAACCCTGGAAAATAGTCTTTATTGCAAATGGGAAACATTGTTTAAAACATAGCATTTCAGTGATTACACTGATGTCTCGCCTTCCCAGTATGCGTGTGCTTGCAAAATGTGCAAAATGCATATTCAAAGCTATTTTGAAGTTAAACAAACCAAAGGTGTTTGTAAATGTGAAAGCAGTTCCACCTCCTGTGCCCTAAAGTTAGCCTAACCAAGGTTATTCAAACTGAATTTCAAGTGACTGTTTCTGGCTTAATACCTCCTACTGTTAATTTTTAGCAGTTCAAAGTAATTATTTTGGCAGAAAGTATAAAACAATGGAAACAGACTTTTCATAGTGGGCAAATGAAAAACACTTTCAAACTCTCACAAGCCTGACAGTGAGAACTGCCTAAACTGCTGTTGGTTACAGAGAGGAAAAAGCTTCTTCTTTGGGTTTACAAAATGATCTACATTGTCTTGATTTTCTCCTCATTCAAGTCTTTTTTACATTTCATTAAAGGTAAGGGGAAACTGTTTAGTGAACTGTTAGCAGGTAAAAAATGTTTCTTTTGCTTAAATAAGGTTCCCACATAAAGGTTGTATGGAGTCACTGTTAAACAAAAGGGAAAAAAATCGTTGGACTTAAAAGAAATCAAGACTCAAAACACAGATAAACAAAAATTTCAGTGATTAGCTGTATATTGAATGCACTAGATGTAGCTGGCTAAGACAGAGCTCACATCTAAGAAATGATCAAGAGCAAGAAGATATTTTTTTTACCAAGTCAAAGATTTAAAAGATTTTTCCTTGCATACCTTAAACAGAATTTTTCATGTTGTGTTGCCATCTATTTCTCATGGGCTACTAACCAGGTATCATATCATCGTGGTTTGTGTACTGATCCAGACTGCCATTCTTTTCAATTAAACTT
Organism: Pyrocephalus nanus; assembly: GCA_038380795.1. Taxonomy (NCBI): domain Eukaryota; kingdom Metazoa; phylum Chordata; class Aves; order Passeriformes; family Tyrannidae; genus Pyrocephalus; species Pyrocephalus nanus. The sequence goes on from CM076260.1 coordinate 51,389,786, forward strand.
CTTGGAAAAGTGACTAGAATGGGTGAATTATTTTAAACAAATTCCCAAACATGTTTATATTCTTTCTCCACATAGACCAAATGTGTTGTCTTCCTTGTCTTCTCAAACAAATCCTATAAGAGATGGTTATAAATCAGAATGCTAAATCTAAGGATGAAAAGTTATGGACACCTCCCTTTCAGCCCTTTTCTCTGCATTTCATCTACTCTAGGAGAAAAAATCCTAACAGAAGGGAATTTCCCTTCTATCCATCACTGCAGGCTAATCTCATGCCTGCACATGCTACCTTTGCTATTTGCTAGACTCTATTATTGCTCTGAATTATATTCAGTTCTTAAACTGACAAACCTTCCTGTCTGCTTTACGTGCACATTTCCCCTCAAAGCATTTTGTTAGACTTGTTCTCTCCTGTTTGAGATGTCAAAGCTTTATTTACCAGGAGTTATTCAGCATTTGCCAACTTTTCTCACCTTTCCAGACCCATGCTGGGGTTAGGACACTCCTTAGACATAATGCTTTGGCACTGGAATAGCAATATTCATCACTCAGAGAAACACTCAAAGCAATATATCTGGAATATCTGGAATCACTCCAAAGACAGTAAGGCAACTAAAAAGTTGTCTTGATTGCCAGTGAGAATAAGATAGCACTGTCACAAAGATCAGCTGAGGCCCTACATGTGGTCTGTATTTAAGTTGCTTGTACTTGGCAGGATTTGAGGTGGAATACAGACTCTGGATAAGACAGAACTGGAGAAAAGCTCATCAGCATACCAGCTTCCATGAAATTACAGACATGGATAGGTGGATAATAAGCTTCAGCTTCCTACTTAGCCTTGCAGATGCAATAACATTTAGTGGTGCAGCACCACAGCAAACGCAGCCATGAGTGCAGATGCATGTGTTTCTGTACCTATGTGAATGGTGGCACACACTCCTTTCCACCTTACCATCAGTCCTATCCCCTCTTATGAAGGCCTTCAGTGTCTGCTTCTGAATCTGAGATCATACAAACAATCCACATTTGTGTGCATAGTTGAATAGCAGTCATTTTTGCAGAATTCATCATGTCTGGGCAAAGTTTTTCATAATTCCTTCTTGATGGTAAGGGAAACCACCTCCTGTGTTGTGTTAATAACATCTGTGCCTACAGCAGCCCTTGAAAGACAGATGAGATCTTCAGTTGAAGTATACAGGGAACTCTTAACACTCATTCGTTTCATTGTTCGTTATTAATTTTGTGCTTTTTAGCAATCTTAACACTATAACCCAGATTGTATTGGTTTGACATCAGGCCTAGCTTGAATAATGAAAACTACAGAAAATGATTACATAGCTGTGCACCTTGGAAAAGGTATGGAAAGAGAGATTAGATATACCAAAATTTTTGGCACTGTTCCTAAATCTAGACTAATATATTAATTGGACCTTGAATGCACTTAAGTGAAACATGAAGAAATAAATAGGGATTTGCTCACCATTGAGGCCACCATCTCTGCTCATTCTTCTGCACTGCTTCACTGATTCATCTGCACTTGCATGAAGGAGGCTTCTGGTTTATGTGTTCGTCAGTACAACTGAAAGGCACGAAGTACCGTGAGCACGCATTTGTGGCTATAACACTGGAGAGACATTTTATGAGACATTAATAGCTGATTAAGTTAGGGTGAGCTGAAACATAAAAATCCTAAAAGCTCACACACATCCCAATCAAAATACTGAGTTGCTCAAAGCTTATAGGTATCTTCTAAACTCAGTCACACCTCTGATCAGCTGATGGTGCCTTCAGCTATCCCCTATTCTTTTGATCAGGACTACAGGCAGCATAAAATGAAGGATCACCATAGGAATCCTTTTTCTTCACCTTTGAATCTAATGTCACTGTTCAGAAGCTGAACTTCACTTTCATGCACTATCCTGCAGAGTCATGTCACTGCCCTTAGGCTTTCTGGGAAGATGACAGTGTTCATAAACGCTTTGCACACTCACACTTCTAAAAAGCTGGGGGGAACCATATGGCTGCTCTTGTCTGACCTCTTGCATAACACATACCTTGGCACTTTACATCAGATTCAATAAGCTGTGGCAGAACTACAGCACCTATTTTTGACATCTCTCTCAATTTAAAGTTGTCAGGTGGCTACATGATTCACTCTGAGTTGAAGTAACTAGTTCATAAATTTAATTTTATGCACTTTTCAAAAACTGTGCCTTATTTCTAGGTTAAATTGCTTTAGTTTCAACTCCTAGCCACAGAACTTCCTACACCTTTATCTACATCTTCATCTGATAAAGGAGCCTTTTACTATCACAGACATATTTCCCAGGCAAGCATTTTTAGATCCTACTCGGCTGAAGTCTCATCTTTCTATACTTTGATCTTGAAGCATCAATTGCCATTATATAAAAAAGAAAAATAACTGATTAAGTTAGTAGTAGTTTAACATTAAAACTAAGACACAAACAGCTAATAAACATTTGTGAGTTAGCAGCACACCAAGTAAAAAGAGGAGATTGAAAGCCCTCCAGAGCTAATTAAGAAATGTTTTTTCTTTCTGTCTACATCCTAATCCTGAAAAAACACTGAAATTGTTCTACTAACAGCAAGCTCTAGAGATTACTGGTTAGGTGTCCCATTCCAGATCCACAGCCAAGCATGGCTTGGCTTTATTTTCCTTCATTGTATCTTAAAGATAATCCATTTTTATTCACTGTATTTGCATTGCTAGAATATTTAATTTATCTCTGATGAAACTGAGAGGGTCAAAAGTTAAGCCTGGGTAAGACAGTACAGACAGCTCTACTAATATCAACTTGATTGAGTTAACCACAAATCTGGACCAAACTGGCTCCCATCTTGACAACTCTTTAATGCAGTGGATTCATGAAAGCAAAAACTTCCTGATTTTAATATATTTGTCTCTGACAGGAAAAAGACAGCTGACAAGCTGAGCACCAGGATGTTAGCTGCAGGATAAACAATGTGTATCTGTCTGTGAAGCTGTAGATTTGAAGATTTCTCAACAAATTCCATCACAAATATGCACCAGTTTTCAGTCAAAACTCATACCTACCTTAGTATACCTGGTCACTTAACCTGCGATAGAGTATACAGTGCAGATCAAATGTATCCACACAGGAATATGTTATTTCAACCCTACCCTATTAAATGTATTTCCTTGTCTAACTATCTGGTTTTTATGCAAGAATGTGAATTGCATAAATAAAGCTACATTTCCTGTGCAGAGAGGGAGAATACTGTATTTCTGTGCGTCTGAATCTTCCTGTGATCAGACGTATCTTTATTATTAAAAAAAAAAAAAATTCTCTGTATATCAGCTGTAGATAATGTTGTACTGTTATGGGAAAAATAATAAGTCATAAAACCTTCATTTCTGGAAAATACTGCTCATTTTGAACATGGTTAGTCATGAACCAGCACAAAGCAGTAATGTGTACTTCCTTTCCCTGCCTGTTTTGAGGCAGTGCTTGGAAAAAATTATGATAAACCAGATTAGAACTGTGAAATCACTTTGCCCCTTTTACATACTGTCATTGCTTTGGTGGATGAATAGCTATGAAGATAAGGGCAGCTATGCCACATGCCTCCGCTCCCTTCTCCACCCCACTAGCCACACTAAAGTTCTGATTCAAAGGCAGCCCAGCTCCTCCGGGGCTGTCCAGGAAATTGCCACTCAGAGATTTCCATAGCAGCATTTACACTCAACACCACCGAAGGAGGAGATAAAAGTTTGTTTGGAGGAACTGTCTTGAACTGCTCTTTTCACTCAGTCAGCAACAGCTGTCTTAAGACTGCTTGTGACTTGCCATCTCATCATTCGCGAAGTTTCTGGTCTTATACACAATCCGTTTTTGCTTTCTGTACAGTCAACATTTGTGTACATATGCACATAGCATTTCTCCCAGTGAAAAAAACCTGCAGAAGTGAAATTTTATTTTAAGAGAAAGTAGCAGAAGTAATGCCATGTTACACTCTCACTAAAATTTCTACAGCTGCCCTGTGATATCTGCCTGACATTATAGGAATCCCTCCACACGAAGTGTTAGTGTGAGACACTGAGGCCCTTCACTTTTTATAAAGCAGCTGTTTGAAAAGCAAGTGGACGAGAAGTGACCCTAGAATTTGCTCAGTAATTAGTTGTTATTCTTTCTATGATTACTACAAGGAAAGTTTACTTTTCTAGAGAATATATCGTGGTATGTTCAAACGCTGTAAACACAGTAAAGTCATAACCCTTCTGGACAATCTTCCTTTAGCAAGAGATAGTTATCAGACCACTCAGTCATTGGCTGTACTGTACAGAGAGATGGAAAACTTGGCTAGAAACAGAAGTGATCACTTTCAAATATAAAAAGAAGGAAGGAAAAATAAAAACAAATCTTCCCAAACCAGAAATGCCAGCCTGAGAAGGAGGGGAGAATCAAGGGGGTTAAAATAAGGAGTCCATGCAGAAGCCAAGGTGAACCACATAAGCATTTGAGAGCAGAACTTTAGTTGCCCTGCAGTACCCCTTAGGTCTACTCAGAGATGAAGCTTCAGGTAGAAGCATTAGGAAAGTTGCCATGAAGCACACAAGCGCCATGCAGCAGCTGTAGAGATGACGCTAGCTGATAAGGGTTGAAAATACTTCTGGGAGTTATAGCAATGTCATAGCTGTGACCTCTATGCTGAGCACCTTCTGAGCAGGCAGATTTATACTCCAGCTTCTACTGTTAAATGAGAAACTTGGTACCTCTTAGGCTCCTCAGAAAACCTGGGACCACTTGACAGAGGCTTTTGCTTCTTTTCATTCTAAAGAGAAACTGGTACCCCGGTGCTCCCAGAGGAGTGTGAAGGGTAGAGAACAAGCAGCACCTTCTGCTCTCCTGCCTGTGCAGCCCAGGGGTAGAAGCAATAAGGATGAAAACTGGAAAATGGCTGCTGCAGCTACCTGATATTAAGAACTCTCTTTTACTGTTCAGATGAAGATTTCATAGTTTAGACAAAACAAAGAGGGTTTTCCCTTATTTCACTCAGATTTGTTGAAGAGCACTGTTTAATGGCAGCTAAGATAGGTTCTTCTCTTGGAAGGCACAAACATGGGAACAAAAATAGTTCAAGTCCTTAACGCTATAGAGAAATTATGTGCTTCTTGCAAAGGACTGCAAGGGAGCCAGGACAGCCTGCAGCAGAGGAATGAGCAAGAGCAAGAGCAGATGACATTGGCTCATCCAAGAATGTACATCCTTGCCAAGAGGCTTTTCCAGGTTTCAGACAGAGTGCCTCTGTGCTTGCACAAGAGTCAGTGTTTTCCTGTCCTGCACATGGCAGCACTGAGGCAGTAATCTGTTGAGCATTTGCTACTGGATTAGTGCCCCTATGTGAGGAGGGATGACTGGTACAGATTCAATGGTGGTAGCTGAGGAGCACTGAGAAAGCCAATGTTTTTTTAATTCCATCCCTAGCATTAACCAAAACACAGACTTTGGGCCCTCTAGTTCTCTGAAGAGCCCCCCAGCTTCAGTGCCAGAAACAGGGAGGCAGGCAGCCTCTGGTAACTCTTCCCTGAGGAACCATCACCCTGATCCAGAGTTTAGGAGCAGTAATCATAAATTTTTTCACAATGGACACATCCCTGCTTACATACATAATTTGCTACATAAATAATTACATAAATAATTAATAATTATTTCTAAATCCTTGTCATATGTTGTTTCCTTTGCAATGTCGTGGGGAGCTACATTAGGGAGGTTGTGGCAGAAACGTTTCTGGTGTTTATCTTTTATTCTGAATTCAGCTAGACTTTCTTTTCTCACATATTTCAGTTAAAAAAAAAAAAAAAGAAACGCAAACAAACAAACAAACATCTGGATCATGTTACTACTGGAGAAAGGGAGGTCATGTACTTCTGGTGTCCAGCCTTGGAAAGGCCCAGAAAGAAAGTGGCACTGGATTCCAATCACAACCGTACTAAAGAAAGTTTTTTGGCTCCTATCACAGTTAGAAAGCAAAAGGAATTAAAAACATTTGTAATTGTAAAAGCATTTTCAAATAAATTATTTGACAAATCTTGAGTATGAATAATTCAACCTCTCATGTCTGTGAAATTGCATAGTATAACATAGACATTTCTTACTAATCCGGTAGTCCTTAATGCATTCATTTTATTGTCTTTCTTGCTTAAAATAATCTATAAACCCCCCATCACTCTCCCTTCTTTGTGGTGTTCACATTATATATAAACTGTTCCAACTGTTCATGGTTTATAGTTTTGTTAAAAACCCTTAACAGAAGTTACATAGAGATCCAATACACCAACAAATGTACTCTGTTCTCCATGCTCAAATACATAAAACCCACAATTATGTTTCCTAAGTGCCTAAACTTTTTCATCCAGAATAGTTGTTTTTCTATGTTACTTCATACCATTCTTGAGTGGCAGGAAAATGAAAAAACATGTGAATGTATCTGCCTAAAATAACCAAGAGATGGCAGCACTCCATTCAACCCAAATTTGACCTGTCATTTAATCTATATAATTGCAGTACGGCAGACAAGGCAAGTGGGAAATACAAGGGAGACAGAACAGTCAGCTCTGTGCATCATTTCATGTGTCATTCTCCCTGTTTGCCATGGTGGGGCTGAGAATCACAGAAGTGATGGAAAGTTCTTGACTAAATGGGGAGAATGAGGAGGTTCATGACAATTGTGTTTCTTCCTGGTCCATTGTCTACTGATGGCAGCAACATTTGCTGACGTCCTGAAGCTTTTCCCTTGCATTTGAAAGCATTAGGAAAATATTGTAACTATGAGGAAAGGTATTAAGATAAGGCGTATAGTGAACACATTCCAAACTGGATTAATGGTACTTTTTTTTAAAAAAAAAGGGCAATGAAATTTTCACACATACTATAGTAGATAAAATTGCATACAGCATTCTTTCCTTCCTCTTTTAAATGCTGAAGTGGAATTAACTCCCCCTAATTCTCCTAAATCTTCATACACTACTCCCTGACAGTGCAAGCTACAAATTATTAGGTGCTTTGTCTCAGTTGCCAAGGTGCAAATGGCTATATGGAGAGATTTTATTGGATGTCAGGTGCTTTGGGTTCTTTGGGAAGAGAGTTACTGTGTGGAGAACAGAGTGCTAAGGCATTTGAAATCAATCTTGAAGCAGCTATGACCTGACCTAGTGGTATGTTTTACGTATTTTGAACTATAGAAATCTTTGGATGCTTTTTAAGCTTCCTTACAACTATCCAGGAATGCTCTGATACTGACAATCACTGCCAGAGCTAGACTCTAATATTTTTCCTTGCATGACAAACACGGATGCATTCACAAAAGGTAAACTTTCTTTGCACTTACATGGCTACGTTTATCTTGCATGTTCAGTAGGTTGATTCCACTCTGGGTTTTGCAGTACATGTTTGGGCAATCACACTCTTTGGCATTATAATTTTCCCATGCATTCTTTCACTGCCAAAAGGTGGGAGGTTGTAAATTATCATACAAGAAATATCGTGTTACAAAATCCTAGCAGATATAAAGTACCAGTCATTTATACCAAGTCAGCTCTGTAAAATCGCTGCTTATGTTTGACTGAGTCAGTCCCCATGACAGCAAAATTAAAAAGGCATATCACCAGTAGGATATTAGAGCTAGATAGCTTGCATTCATATACAAAAACCATGGTGTGGTAATTAAATCTCAACTTTTAAAAACATGAAGAATCCCATGGATGATGGTCTTCACCTTTCGTTTCCTTTTCCCCGTTTCCTAGATGCCTTGTCAGAAGAACACTTTGCAGCTTTCTCTCTCCCAACCCACTCTTCTTACGCAAAGGGACTTTTTGTCATACTTAAGCATAAGCCTTAGTGGCTTTAGCTAACACAGGGAATGTTAAAGGAGACTGATGGCTGTTTCAGATAAGGCCAAATTGAATATTTAGGTTTACCCACTTTGAAATAGATGCACCTTGTGGGATGTTGTAAATGAAGTCCCTAATTTATGTATATTTAACATAGATGAAGTAGTTGATGGTCCTTTCCCATTATGAAATGGTCTAGCTTTTATAATCCATTAACTTTACCAAGAAAACATTTCTTTCACCCTGCTTTTGAGAAAAAATTTCATAGCAGAGACCACTCTCAAGAGATTGTCTTTCACTGTTTAAATAAAGGAAAAATACAGCTGGCAACATTCTGTTAGGAACTACTCTGTGGGACACTGGCACGATCTTTGATTATCACAGGCTCTTGGGATTCTGTTTCTAGGTGTCTTCTAAAAGGCAGCCTCCAAGCAGCATTGCATCCTTAATGCCATGTCAGACAAGTGCCTGCTGGACTTGCCTCAGACTTCACATGTACATAGGTTCAGGGAAGTCTAGGAATACTTTACAGCTTTACCATTCAGCATATAAGCCAAGGACAAGCAGAGTTTCTATTAGAGGAAAATGTAGCCCCTCAGATGCCAAGGAAGGAGAAAAAAAAGAGAAAAAGAGAAATTTTTGACAGAATGGAAGAGAAGATACCTTCAGAGGAATGAAGTTACGCTTCAGAGTGTAGCTGCTTGGACAGCATGAGCAGAGCCATGCCTTGGCAGGCTGCAGCACACATTCCCCCAGGGAAACAGCATATGTGAGTAGGAGATGGCCTCCCCCATGCACAGTCCCTCCTGATGTTACCACTTGATTTTTTATGGGCTTCTCTGGAGTGATGGTTACCCCCACGCATTCCTCCTCCACAATTTTCTCCGTAGTCTCCACCATCAACCTTTATCCCTTCTGAGCTTAACTTGCCCATGACACTGCAACCTGAGGGGAAATGATATATTTGATGTTCATTATCCAAAGTTCTGATCTATTTACTTTGGAGTAGGTGGGGGAAATAGAGGTATTTGAGGGAACCTGAAAAGTTCAAGAAAGTGCTTGAGGATTAATACGCTAGACAGGATAAAAGGAATTTTGCCAATGAAAACACAATCAGGCCAAGTGCAAATGAATGCTGAGATTGGGCTGGGAGGGACTGCATGGGCAGAGAAAGGCTTTTGAATTAGCTCAGGGGGTCAGGAAAAAAATTACAAATGACTGGAAGACGAACAACGGGAAAGAAGGAGTGTGCTGGCCCATGTGTCAATGAATTCGCTGTTGGCAGCACATAAATGTTAAGGAGCAGCTTGCAGTCTCTGACTATTTGTAGCCTGATTTCTAAACCAAAGAAGAAATCCAGAGCAGCACTGGATACCAGACTACACCTCTGAGCCATCAGAGCCTTTCACTAGCACTAAGGAAAATAGATTATTGATGCTGGCAGGGACATGTGCTCTAAAAACAGACAAGGAGATTGCAGCCTAATCCAAATCCAAACAGAAGCAAGTTGTCTAAAGCCAAATTCCTTTTACAGTCCCTTAATTTCACTACAAAATTGCTTTCCTTTAAGTTCTAAATTGTGTAGCATTCGAGCCAATCTAGCTAACCCTTGCACACAAGAGCAGTCTGTCTGTGCAGGAGTGGACCCATTAAAAACTCAAAAGACTAATGACTTGCAGGACTCATGGTAAAAAAATCTTGGCCCCACTGAAGGCAGTATAAAGCTTGCCAAGGACTTCAGTGGGGCCAGTATTTTACCTTAGTTCTTTACAAGCAGCAGTGTTGCTCATTTAGAAGCATAAAAACACCACTGTGAAATTCCTGAGGTCCAATCACCAGCTTTTTCTGGTGCTTCCGTCATCACATGGCTTCACTTTGAAATCCGAAGGGAAGAGGCTGAGAAGTGAAGCCATGTCCTCTCACCGAAAGCCAGTTCCTTTTACGTGACCTATGTGTGACGTTTAATTTCAGGGAAAAGAGGAAGAAACCCCAAACTTGGGTGTTTTTCTTTTCCCCTTCCTCTCATTCTCCTGAAAAAAACCTCCTTCCCCATGAGGATAGTATAAAGGGACTTTGCTAGAAATGACAGGGCGCAGGGCTGCTGGCCCAGGCGGGGACGTGTTATGATGTGGCCGGAGAGCCAGCCAGGAAGCCCACACCAACCTCAGGCCACTCATTGGGCCCCCACCCAGCAGATGACCAGCCCCATCAGCCAGACGTGCTGTCAGGAGGACACACTAAATGAAAACAGCGGGCCTTGCAGTCTCCATTGTAAGTGCTCGGGAGCATGTGATCATGATCAATAATGCTCCATGGGAATCTTTTAAAGTCCTCCCAGCCACATCACTCCAGTAAAGGATTTGTCAGCCTTTCCATAAATCCCAGTTTTGAAAAGTTTATAGCTCAGCTTGTTTTCATTACCTTGAGGTGAAAGTTGCCATATAAAATTTCAGACCAGAAATACTTTTTTCCCTTGTTAATACAAAATACCATTTAAAACAAATTTTTGTCTCCAAATTTAGAGTCCTGGTAAGAATCATGTTATTCCCTGACTGTTTTGAGTGTGCTGCTCAGAACTTCTGTATGAAAATTTGTTGAATTCAAAGATTAACAAACAAATGGCGAGTTCTTCTGCTGAATTTTTAAACCACTGACTAATACGTCCAGAATTGCAGAGTTATTTTGTTCACTCCCAAGTAATGCTGTAAGTCTGCGTCAGGGACTTCTGTGGAAGAAGAACAGACAACGCTCTTCTGTTTCTTCTTCTTCTAGCAGCTGAAATCATGGCTTTGCGCTGCTTTGTTGTTTTAGGGAACAAAATTTCAGCTCATATAAAGTTGCTGTAGCTCCATCTACTTTGCATCTTCTCTCTGTTAAAGTTTCTACACTGCAGCCTAGAAATAATTAAACTTTCAGTAACAGACAGGACTTTTCCTGTTACATGCATGAGTCATGTTCCAGCTACCTGTACTTACAGAGCACAGTGGGAGAAGAACCAGAAATCAGCTGACATCAGGTGCCTGTGCCTCACGCAGATAGGCAGAATGTTTCTCATCACCTGAGCAGTAATATCTGACCTCTTCATTGCCAGCAGCTTCCCTTACTGCTGAATTGGAACCTTGCCCCTCACAGTGTGGTGGGATCCCATCTCTGCTGCTTTCTGACCTTAGCAGCGGTCACAGACTGAAGTTGCTGCCTCTCCCAGGAAGGAGAGAGCTGCGAGAGCAGCTGTTTCCAGGCTTGCAAGCCTAGTGCCATTGTTTTACAGCAATAGATGTTGGCAACTAAAACAATGGCCAAAGAACACACAGAGAAATCATATACCTGTGCATATCACCTTCACCTATCTATGGTTGGAAGGATTAAGATATTAATTTCCTTGTATAATTTCATAAAGTTAATTTCACACAGTGTTCTTACAGAAGAGGATATAGAACATTACAGTCCAGTATCTTTGGAGATTGACCCAGGAGAAGCAGAATTGCTGCCATGCAGATGAGTTCATCCACTGAAACCAAATGGATTTATATTTGCTAGACCTTCAATTTCTGAAAAGTCTGCTTTATGCAAATGTCATATGACTATGTTACTTCTGGTGGAATTAATGTATTCAGGATGCTTTCTTGATGAGAAAGTATATTTCACTTATTTTTTGGCATGGCCTCTGCTTATGATAATTTATTCTTATCAATGGATTTTTACTGGTGAAAGAAAGTTTGGAAAAATCAAAGAGGGGAAAAAGAATTTATGTTTTTTTCTAAGAAGTGCTTAGAAAAAGTATATGTGTGGATATCTATGTTAGATGAAAAGAAATAATACAAAAGATTTGGGAAAGGGCAACAGATGGAGGGAGCCTTCAACAACATTAATTTAAACAGTACTAATTTTGCCATTGCAATGGGAAGCTGAAAGTGTATTGTCAACTATAAAATGCCAAGTACAGATACTTTTTAGTCTTGTTTTGTAAGAAAATGAGGCTTATACAATTGTGTGGTAGTGTATATATAAATCATATTTCTGTGTGTGCACCAATGGGTTTTAGTCTGTGAGTTTTCCCTTCATCAATAATTTTGAATTCTCTAGACTGAATCATAAGAACAATAGAGGTTTCAAATTCAAAATATTCCAGTGAGAGTCCTAAAAGCTTGAAGCCCATCAGGAAAACAAAACCAAAACCAGACAAAAGCCAACTTCCCCCACCACCCCTAAAAGTATTAGCACTTCCACTGAGGCAAATGATACTGTAAAAACTCATCTGCTTTTGAAAATTAGAAAATACACAAATGGTAATATGCAATCAGAGCACTTCAACAGCTGGAAAGGTTTGAATTTAAGTGGTTACCTTTTTAGACACCAGAAAACCTACTGCAAACTAAAACACACAGACTCTCAAACTAAATGCATTGACAGGCAAAGGTGACATGCATGTACTCTGACTCCAAAATTTCCTACAAGTTTTCAGTGTCATATATCTTGTAATCTTCACAGGGTGCTGGCAAATAGACAGCATTGATGGAAAGCTAAGCCCAAGCTAATTGAAAGATATATAGACCCTTATTGAAAGGATTTCCTTGGCATTAATTTTGTGCTGTAGCAAATAGACCATATTCCCTTTTCATTTCTTTTAAATCGAGGCCATTTGGAAAGCTATAAATTCTTCATAGGAAGTAGATTTTCCTCCAGTATTATCCTATTCAAAGGCTGTATTTCTTGGGGCTTTCCTCTAAGAAAATCTCATGGAAAGTGAGTCACCAGTTAAAATGATACAAGCCTTTTGTAAATGCCTTCCCTAGCCCTAGAGCCATGGGTAGAATGAGAATATATGTTAAGCAACCATACAGAGGAGGAAAGGAGGCAAGCTTCTGTTTGTTTCATACATTTCCAAGTTACCACAGAATCATGCAGCAAAGGACAACAGTAAACAATTCCCAAATCTCTTCTTCACGGTAGAACATTTTGCGGTTGTCCCACTTTGCCCAGCTAAAAAGTTTATGTCCTTCAGTATGTTATTTCATTGCCGTCAGCCTTCTGCATGAGACACAGTGGGCAGAAGATTGAGTCTTCTGTTTTGCTTTCTACTGTAATGGGAAAGTCTGTGATGCTTCAGGGTTCTTAGCCTGCCTGCAGCGGGAGGAAGGGCACAAAGTCCATGCAGTCCATGCATGGCCCACGCCTTTGTACGTGGCTGTATAAGGCATATCAGCCACTTTGATGCTCTGCCAGTGAACAGAGAAGCAGCAAAAGAAAGGCAGTTTTGATGAATTAAAGAGGGAAATTCGTGTAGTCCAAATGAACAGCAATTTAGAGGTTTTATGTACGTTATCCCAGCCTTCTTTGTGTTGTCAAGAATAGCAAACAAAGTGCTAATGAAGAACAAATCCATCTGGTGTCAGCTTAAGGGGAGTTCTACCCGCCTCAAGCACAGATCCTCGGATTCATGTAGCCCGGTGCCAAGTGCTTTGACTGGCATAGATATTAGAATTTCTCTTCTCTTCTCTGTTGATAAACAGCCAGAGCAATGTCCCTGTCCTTGTGAGGCTGATGGAAATCCCTCTGTAAGCACTTGTCTCTCAGTATTTCCACTGAAAATACCACAAGATTCCCGCTCAGCCTGAAAAATAGAACGGTAGGAGGAAGCAAAATTGTGTCTTAGGTTTATCTCTTTGCAGTTATTTCAGAGAGGCACTAATAGCAAGCATGCTGAGAACAAGGAAATGGCTCACTCTGCAGCATTCCTGCTGCTACTGCTGCTAATGAAATTATGAAGAGACTTTCATAGTGCTCATGACCTCATGCCAAATCCCAAATGTTAATTACTGTATATCGTTGGGCTTCCAGTCATGAAAATTTAAAAAAACAAAACAAAACAACACAAAGAAAACCAACAAAAATGTCTTCACTTTTTTTTCTGCATGGCAGCGAGCCTGGACATTTTTGTTTTGAATCCACCATAAATATTTGACTTTCAAGTCTCTCATAGTTGTGATTCATTTTGTTCACAGGCTAATAGGCACACTCTGGCAGAGGACTCACCATGTGCCAGATATTTGGAAATATGGACACATTGGAAACTTCCTTTCTTGACCATCTACTAATCTATTTATCAAATTGTAAACACAGGAGAGGACTTAGGGACAGATTGTTCCTGGCCTACAAAAACTGGAGAAAGAGCAGGGAGTTTTGTGTCTGATCAGTAAATGCAGTTCTTGCAAAAGAACAAAACTTCTTGGGACACCTGTCACCTTGCAATGTTCACTTGGGGCTGACACTATGACCATTCAGGTCAGGAGGAGATGGGCAGTCCATTTTATCAGAAATTTGATTACTCGCCATGCAGGAAGTGTAGAAAGAGAGGGACAAAACCAGTGGCAGCATCTGTCCTTTGCTGAAGGGATGCACTGTGAACAGTTAGGTACAATGAGTATGAGTGAATATGGTAAGAGAGCTCCAAAATCAACAGGGGACTAAGCACAGCATGCATCTGCCAGTGCTGACATTGAACTAAAAAGGAGACAAATCAAAAGGACACAAGGCCTTATCTACACTTAAAAGTTAACACTGGAGCAGCACCAACACAGAGGAGAACAGCTGAGAGCAGCTGAAGAAGTTCATTTCTCTTGACTACACTTGGGTTTGTACTTAGTGTAATCTGAGTCCTTTCCTGGAGCACAGTGAGAGTACAAGTGGATGGGAGTGAGGCTGAAGAATGAGTTGTGCATTGTGGGAAGAGGTCAAGTGTTAAAAAAAGAGTATGGATGAAAGAGAAGAATGACAAATTGCCTTCCCCCAGTGTCTGTGATTTTACCTGCCTGACCAAAAAGTGGAAGCCAAATCTAGAATAGGGTTTTTTTCATTTCACGGAGAGCTGCTAATAAACTTTCAGCCTGGTCCTTCCACAAGGTATTTTATATGCCAGCTGTGAAATATCACAAACACTTGACAAATGTTTAACAACCCAACTCTGCTATGTTTATCCCTTTCAAACAATACCTTGTTGGGGGCCTGGTTCTGAGAAGCAATTGTGCAAAGAATGTAGATGGGAGGAAAAGTAGCTTGTCAGAAAAAAAGAGAAACAGCTTTGACAGAAGCTCCAAAATTTCTGTGGACTCTATTCTTCCTCTGACACACAGATGTCACTCCCTGGCAGGTGGAATCAGCAGCCAAGAGAGCTCTCTAAGCCTTACTTAAATGAGGAAATGTTTCATTTTCCAAGCTCAGTTGTGGCAGAAAGCTGCTAGGGATGTTAATTGGTGAGTCTGGATACATCTAAGGCATGAGAAGCCTGCAATCATTTCCCAGCATTCAGTTCTCAGCAAATGGTTCTGTTTAGCAGGAATGGGAAAGACAACCTACCACAGCTCTGTGTTACAGCCAGTATCTTTGCAAAGAAATACTTTGATGCTTACTTTTTCTGAGTGGCCAGTTGTACTGTATATGGTAAGTGTAAAAATTTATTTGGTCTCAGTTGTGCAATGAAAGAGGCATCCAAATTTTCTCCAGGCAATGAGCCACTGGAGACTCCCTCATTACCTTTAACTCTGAAATCATCATTCAGAAATTTACAGGCCATGCTATAGCTCCCCAGAGAAACTCTGCATTACTTTTGTTTGCCTTGCTCTGATATGCCTGCCTTTTCCTTTGCTGCCTTTTCTTCCACTAGAACTTTTTTGTCCTGATGGTTCCAGTTCAATTTATGCAGTGAAAGGTGCAAATGTATTAGACCAGTCTTGGATGACTTAAGCCCCTTTGAACATTTTACACACACACACACACACACACATATACATGCCCAGGTATGCTCCCACTAGTATATCCCTGCCCTTGCTGGAGCCATGCCACAGTCTAGTCTCTGAGTAACAAAGCAATAGACATTTTTTGGGAATTGTATTCAAGGTAAGAACTTACTACCTGGCTGTGTTGCATGAACTCTGTCAGGCAGCTAAGCCCCTCCCAGTGACATGGGGGAGAGAATTGGAAAGGTAAAAGTGAGAAAACGTGTGGGTTGAGATAAAGATATTTTAATAAATAAAAAAAGACAAAACAAAACCAAGGAAAACCAAGTGATGCAAACCCAGCTGCTCACCACCCCACACAGTGGCAGCCCTTGGCAAAGTCCCTCCCACTTTTGTTGCTGAGCACAGTATGGGGCATAGAATATCCCCCTGGAGTCAATTGTCTCGCTGTGTCTTTTCCCAGTCTCTAGCCCATCTCTAGTCTACTTGCTGGCAGGGCAGAGTGAGAAACAGAGAAGAACCTGGCACTGTGCAAACACTGTTCAGCAACAACCGAAAATGCGTGTGTTATCAATGCTGTTTCAGTCACAGTTTAAAAACATTGCACCAAACAGACTGCTACGAAGAAAATGAACCATCCCAGCTCAGCCCAGTACCCCAGCTCATGTGGCTGGCTACAGTTCTTACCACCATACCCAAAGCAATGTACAATCCCCTTCACTCAAGAAGACTGATATCATCCAAAGCTGCTTCAAAAAATCTTTTCCTTTTTGATTATATCTATTGCTCTAAAATGGAATATAACCTTTTCCTACACATCTTAAATCCTCCCTTATATACTTAGGCCATTAGGAGAACTCAAGGATCACTGTTCCTTTACTTATCATCCATTAACTGACAGGCTGAACTATAGGTCCTGCTGGCATGCAAGCTCCTCACAGCCTCATCTGGATGTATTTGGACTGAATGAAATCACCGTCTAATCCTATTTACAATACTCTCCCATTGCTTTCCTATCTGTAGGATCCAAGAAGGTAAGGGATGGCAACCAGGGCCATGGGGCATTATCCTTAGCAAGCTAGGTTTAGGAGGAAGCCAGAAACCTCTTCTGGAGCAAATGCTGGAGGCTTCTGCCCTGTGAGGCTCTAGATCTGGGAGGGCAGAAGCTGGAACTGCCCATGCCCAGCCTGTCAACTTTAAAGCTCTGGTCTGAGAGTGGGAAAGAAGCCTGGGAGCAGGAAAAGGAGATGGCATAGCTCATGGTAGCCTTGCTAAAACCCTTTCCTGACATGGGAGATTGCATGCTTGGAAGACAGATACCAGCAACATTACAACATCTAAACAGCCAGACAAGAGAGAGAGAGAGAGGTTCAGAGGAAGAGAGGGAACCTGGAGGCATCTAAGCTGGGGAATATGGTATGCCCACACTGAGCCACAACAGGCCCTTCATCAGTAACAGTAGAGAATAAGCAGGGGTATCTATGCTGCCTCTGCTGGGTGTGTCACTGGCACAGCAGTGCTGGCAGGGGCCATCATCACCAGCTGTGGTAGAGGTTCCCTCAGTAATAGGCAGTTC
This sequence comes from Pyrocephalus nanus, assembly GCA_038380795.1. Taxonomy (NCBI): domain Eukaryota; kingdom Metazoa; phylum Chordata; class Aves; order Passeriformes; family Tyrannidae; genus Pyrocephalus; species Pyrocephalus nanus. The sequence goes on from CM076260.1 coordinate 51,406,965, forward strand.
TCTGCCTTCTGCTAGGCCAGATGCCATTTGTGAACTCTGGGCTATGCCACAGCTGTGAGGGAAAACTGTAATCCTTGATCACATGGCATGTAATCTCAGCCAAGCCTTCCATTAGGAAAAACTGCCAGGCTTGGGAGATCAATTTCCTGGTGGTATCGCTTTTTGAGTAAAATGACCCACCTTGCTTGAGAACAGAAAATTCGGTATAGAAGAGTGAGAAAGGGTAAACAAAAGACCAAAGTGCTGTATAAAATTCTGTGTAAGTTAGTAATGCCAGATGATTCATGGAAAACTTAATAATTACCTCACTTCAGTTTCAAAACAATGTGAAAATGTTTTCAGTCCTATGTCTGCACTTGTTTCCTTCTCCCACCCCAACACCTTTTCAAAGACCCTGTCTGGTGGCAGGGTACAGCTTCTCTCTGCCAGAGTTCAGGGACAGAAGGTTTCAGGCAAACACCACTTTGAATTTAGTACAATAGGCCCCACTGAGAATCTCTTCAGACAGGTAAGTCTGGATATTGGATTAACTTTTTCTTTTTAATCCAATTTTTTTTTGAGTGTAGACATTCCCTGCAAGCAGCCAAAATTCACAGAAAAGCAGTCATGAGTTTACATGTCCATCACTACATACTTGTACCATGTCCAGTACAGAGAGGGATTAGTCTTGATGGGGTTGTTCAAGTTACTATACTACAGAGAAGAATCAGGAAAGCCAAATCATTCAACAAACAAATTTCAGTGGAGTAATTTTGGATTCATACAGCCAGTCAAGATCAGCAAATACTTAATCTCTGTTTTATATGGAAGGAGACTAACCCTTAGCTGGACTTCATAAGCTAACCTTCATCCAGGACCCAGAGTCATATTCAAATGAATCAGAGGAGAGAGAACAGCAGGGAAGATGAAAATCTCCAAAGTCACTGCATATGTAACCTCACATGTGTACATACCAGAAGATGCAGTTAAGCTCAGATATTAAGTTTCTCAATGACATTTCACCTTAAACTCTACATTATTTTCATTCAAGAATAAAGAACTAAAAATCATTTGAGAACAAATACATCTTTCTCATGCAAAAGAAATATTTTGAGAGATCTGACTTGAATAATATGGCTTGCTGCTAAAGCTATATATAAGCAAAAATTTGGGTTTGGATCAGCCAATACAAACTTATTTGTTCTGATCACTTTGTGCTGTAAGGTTATGATTTCTTAAAATGGCCAGAGTTGTATTAGTGGTTCTGTACCGCAGAAGGGGAGGAGAACCTGCTTCCCCAGTATCCATCTGCTCTGTTCATCTGCAGCTTTTCTGTTCCCTTCTACCCAGCAGCCAGCTTTACCACTTGTCTGACTGCCGAGGAAGCTCATTTCACTTACAAAAAAAGAAAAAAATATAAGGTAAAGAAGCAGTCCCCTCACCTTCCCAAATGAAAAACAAGGGCTTTTTTGCCAGGGATTAGGTTGGCTTCTCTCCTGGTCACAGGGATTCCAGAGCTGTCTGAAGGGGTGGCTGGCTGGTGGTTAAGAAAAGGAAGGCTCGGGCAGAGCAGAGAGCAAGACTTCCCCCTTTTGGCAGCTGCAAGCTTTTATTTCAACTCACAGTTGCAACTTTAATCCAAACCCTAAGTGAACTGAAAGAACTGGTTTTCATGCAGTTCTGCCTTTCCCTATCAGATGAAAATTTCTGTCTTTTATTTTTGCATCTGTAGCTAAGGAATTGAAATTATCAGATTAGGTAAATTAGTGATTCAGTCTTAGAATATAATTTAGTACTCCTATCTTACCTTGTATGTTTCTTTAAACCTCTAAAAAAGGATCATTCTGAAGAACATGAATGCTGGCTGTATGTAGTCTTTGTTCCTAAGCACAAAATAACACACAAGTTCAGCTAAGTACATATTTAAAATATTTTATAAAGAGTTCCTGAAAAACATCAAAGAAATATTCACATTTTGTCCGTTCTATAAAGACAAATTCACATCTATAGCTAGACATGCATGTACACAGACACTCAGAGTGATGTGGGCAGCTACACACACGGAGAGGATTTTTCTGGCCTGACCTTTTCAACACGATGTATGTGAAAGCAAGACAGAGACTAATTTCAGCAAACCAGAAGTAATAGTAATTACTCTGATTCAGAAGTTACCCACCTTAGGAGAAGGGAAAGGCAAGAACGGAAACATGTTTAAATGCAGCCCATTTTGCTTTGTTCTGCAACACAGTGCCATTCAAAATACTTTGGAATTTATGAGTCTACTGAAAGTGAGGTCTCATAATGTGCACAGCGTGCTGCCAGTTAACTTGAATGAGCTTCTCCTCTGCTTTCTGTCTGATTACTATAATACTGTGGTTGAAAAGGGGCCCTTCCTTCTAAAACATATGTGTTATGATGAAGTACAAAACCAGTCCATAAGCTGTCCAGGTAGGTTTGTGCAGTGAGCCTAAACATCAGCCTTCCAAAACATGATCTGGTGTCCCTTGAAGCAAGTTGGAGCAGTGTATTTCTGTGGTGCTCTGGCCCCAGCCCTGCGACAGCATGGCTCTTTGTAAGCCTTCCAGTGCTTCCTGGTGCAGTTCAAGAGAAGAAATGCTCGCTTTCTTGTGGGAATGCAGTGCTTTGATCTCTGCTTCCAGATGGAACCAGAAGTGCCGAGGCACGTAGAGAAAACAAAACCAAATTTTTGCAATCCGCAAGAAAGATGCCTAAGAATAATAGAAGTATATTCCTATATGCTGACCACTTTTATTTTTGTGACAGCCTCATAACTTTAAACAAACAAAAATCTATAAAGCACCAGACAGAAAATAAGGATCACAGATATCTTTTTTTTTTTCCCCCTAATCTTTTTGACATTTAGTTCTCCCAAAGACATACACAAAGCTTCTCTGATCTCAGTGGAACAGGATTTGACTCTAAAAATTCAAACCACAAACAATGAAGCTATTACTCCTATGATTCATCTGACCCTCCACAGAAAAAAAAAGAGTACCCTGTTCCTATAGCTGCAACACTTATTGTACTTAATCACGAACTGACATGTAGTACTGGAATATCCAAAATGTTTTGTATGCAGACAAACTCTTAGCACTGGCTTATTGAAAGCATTCAGCTGTAAAAATTACTTTAAAAATCATTTAAACAATCTTCTGCATGTTGGTCTTTATTTCAGCTGCAGTGTTCAAAAGATGTAGCATTTATTAATATTAATTTCAATTACCTCTTGCATTAGTCCACATTTATAAGTATGAAAAACTATAGTTTGAGAAATGCATTTGTTCTCAATATCCTTTCACTGCACTCTACCCAGAAGTACTGGAATGATTCTTCCTGTAATTAGATCTATTTAAACCCTTCATTACATGGTGGCACTAACATTTTGAACTAGTTATTCAAGTATTCTGAAATTTTATCTGAAATTGAAATAAAAGTTAAAAAAAATTACATTTATTAGAAAAACATTCCTTGATGCTTGATTTCACTCTCCTTTAGGTCTCTGAAGTTGAATTTCTGTCCCCACTGTGGTAAAAATCCTATGGTTGCTTAATAATCTGTATAACATATGCTGTTCTCCATTTGTAGAGAGGAAATACAGAGAGTGTTTCATCTGAGAAGTCCTACCTTGCTTTCACCATGAGCTCAGCTCTGAAATGGCTGAGACAAAGCTTTAAGGCTCAACATAGATTGGAGCTGCTGGTTTGTGATCCATGAGTGGCATGGCTGTCTGCTGCTGTCTCTTTGCACTGTGTCCTGGGTACAAAGTTGCAGCCAGGCCAGATGCTTCCCATAGTGGGAAGCCCTGTGCATACTTAGAGAAGATCTCCGTTTTCTCCTCTCTATTCTAGCTGCCAGAGCTGCAAGAGAAGCATTTCACTTTGGGAGGTCTCCATTCAGCAGTTCTGATTCCCAGGAGATCCCCAGGTTTGTCCCACAGCCAATTTACCATCACCCTCCACAGAGTATGTCACCAAGGGCCTTTTGCTGCTACAACCTGCTGGGTTTCACCAAATAGAGTTTGACTAGCATCATCCTTTCTCTTAACCACATCACCAGCAGACAGCCAAGGACAAGATGAGAAGTGAGCCTGCCTTTCCTTCCCAGGACTCTTTGCTTTCTGCTCTGGCTTTGAGATGGCTGAGAAGGGGTACCAGCTGCAGCAGTGTCGTACCAAGCCTTTTGTCTCATACCTTTTTTTTTTTTTACTAGACATACCTCATATATGAATAGCTGATGATGGTAAGAGGATCTGATGTGACGTGCAGCAAGTCCTTTGAGAGCTCAGTTTCAAAGAGCCACACATCCATTGGGCTATTAGGAACCTAAAGAAACCCTAATGTTAAGGTCCAAGAGCAGGATATTTTAGAAGTTTCAGGCCCAGGTCTTGCTAATTTAATGTACTATGTGTTATACTTCAGAAGCATCAAATTTTGAAGGAGAGTCACTCAGCTTTGAATTAATTTTAAGGCATTTTAGAAGTATAATTCTTCCTTATCACCTGCCTACATATGCTAGTAGACAGCAAAATTATAACAGCAAAATAAACAACTACAGCTATGTCAACATAACAGTTTATAGGAGACCTAAGGAGCAATGAAGTGACTTTATTTTCTGTATAATTATTTAGTTTCCAAACAAAAATATTCTGTTTATGTCAAGAAACCTGTATATTAAAAAAATCTCCAACTAGTTCCCCTCTTTGAGATGAAGGTTTACACTGTTTGACATTTAAAATCACTTTTATTTAAATGGTCAAATTTTTTCGGGCTACATAAATAATAATCCATTTGGAATAACAGACATACTTAAAATTATTTTAAGGATTTTTTTAAATTTCTTGATTATTTTTCCAAAGGGAAAAAAATAAAAAGAGAGGAGTTAGAAACCGTAAGATAAATTCTTTCATAAAACCTTCTGTAATAAGGGTTTTTTCCTTTTTCCCCCAAGAATTTTAAACGTAGCTTTTTTTGGTTTTGTTTACTGCCCATTAGAGTTACTCTAATGACAGAAGGGTGATGTTGTTAAGTGAAAGTAACTTACTTTAACATTGTCACTATCACTCTAAGCTATATGTCCATAATTGTCTGTCTAATTACTGTTCTTTCTATCTGATCTATCACAGAGATGCAAAAATACAAATGGTACATATGTCAGTGGCAAAAGTTAGTAAGTTTTTTTCTCAATTATTTTTGTTCACGTCAGTCTGCATTTAAAACACTGTTCTCTATGCTCTATGCTTTATTCCAGGGGGACATTTATGATTACACTTAGAAGAAGACCTTATAAAACACAAACAGTTGCCAGCTTTGCCAGAACATCATTATTACATCACTTGGTATGCTTGATCTTTCTTCTGTTTTATGTAAGCAAAATTCACCCTCGGTAGAAGAAAAACACATGACCAAGGCATGCATTAAATCCTTAAATCCCAGTTGGACTCTACATCCCATAATTGTTGAATTTCAGATATTCGTATTTTTCTGATAGTTTCAGCTGATAAACAAATGATGTTGGGGAAGATTTTACTTTTGCCCTGCTCTGTCTTGACACAGAAGGTCAGTTTGAGTGGAGCTATTTAATCTGCCTGTAGTAAGCTACTTCCATTATTCAAGTGACCTTAATTAAAGTTAGCTGAAGATGAATATACAATATGTGAGAATTATACACATGGACATGGTTAAAAAAATGTCATAACTCACTGAGAAACTAAGCAAAACCAGAATAAATGTGCAACAGTGCAAACATGTGTGTATGCATGTTGAATCAGAAAAACATAAAACTTATCATTAATGCCCCTTAACCAATGCCTTACAAGAGCAAAGCATTAATGATATTATCTGAGAACTATGCAATGTAGAAGGAGCATGAAGAAATTTCAAGTGAAAATAAAGTTCAGACTATCCTTTCATTATAATTTTTTTCTTTTCTCTGAATAAACAGGCCATTTGTTAAAATTGAAATCAAAAAATCTGACCACAATTATCTTAAATGTGTTACTTATTATTATGTGAGGCTCTGTGTGGATATTGTCTCTGGAAATGCTCTTTTCAGATCTGGAAGGAAGCTCTGCATTCCAGCTCCCTGCAGCCCTTCTTGGGAGGCATGAGGTTTTTACTTGTCCTAGCAAGCTGGATGGTATTTATCCATTCCAGTTATTCCAGCTAGCTTGTGCCACCCTTGATGAGCTGCAAAAACTGTGAGAAAAATAAAAGGCAGCATGGATATTCAAGGCACAGGAGCAAGGTGATAGTGTCTTTGTTTGCTTACACACAGACTTATCTAGGAGTGTTTTATTGCTCCACATCAGTGTCTGTCAGAACTCAACCCTGCTTTGGGGCTTTTCAGGACACGGAATTGAACTAGTCCAAAGGACTGTGTGGGAATAATTGCACTGCTGTTATCTTTCACGTTTATGGAAGCAAAAAGGCCAGATGAAGCCAACTTCTGATTCGTCTGATTGCCAGGATCTCTCAAAGCCACACCCTTTGGCTCACACAATTCCGGCTTAGTGATTCATTAAACTTAGTTCTATTAATGCCCATAAACACATTTTGGGAATGCTAACAACTTTCTTCTGGAATAGTGGTTTGTGAACAGTCTCCTTCCCATTCCCTACACCAGCAATGATGTAATCAGAGTAGGACCAGGTGGTGTCACATGCTAGAAACCTCATGTGCATTGCAAATGATAACATTCACAGATGGGTTAGAAACTTTTCTGCCCCAACTTGTGCACCCTAGGGACCTTCCTGCTTTTGATCTATGAAAATCAGCTAGCAGTGAGAACTTTTTTGTTTCTTTAGGTTAGCTTTCAGAGAGCTCAGATGAAGATGAAATTAACAATAACCTAAAAATCTAGTTTTTCCCTTCACACAAAAAACCTGTCCTTTAGCTATCTTTTGTCTTTGAGACTGAAGATCCAGTTGTTAAGCATAATAGGTGAAAAAAATCCCACTATGGTATTTTCAGTCCTATTTATTAGGAAGAATACACACAGGAATATCTTCAAATTGAGCAGGAAGATACTGATTCAATAACTAAAGTTATTTCAGCTATTAATTTCCAATTATTTCAATCAAGTTAGGTACATAAAGGTCTTAAAGGGTGGAAAGCCTGTAAAATCAAATGAGGAAGCTCTTTCATAGGTGCACTCCCCTTCCCAGCAGTGCTCCTGGCCTCTTTCCCCTTCTGGTACAGGGAATGCAAATGCTCCCCAGTTCCTTCTCTGGAGAGACGGTGACACTTCATGCAATACTGCAGCAATCAGCCTATTCATGGTGCATAAAGAGGAAAGATCTTTGGTTAATTCACTGTGAATGGATAGAAATGAGACTGAAAGCTTCTAAGACTCTTTAATTTCCCATGCCTGTGTCGGCCAGGCAGGATACACAGCAGCACGCAGATTTCTCTATCATGCATTCACCTTTCACATATCCACAATTATTATTTTTGCATTAAATTGTTACTGGATAACTTTCATTTTGCAAAGAAAATTGAACCCCCCTTCTTTTCTTTTTAGAACTACAGCTATAAGCCTTTTTTTTTTTTCCGTCACTGAAACATTCAGAGCTAACAGCATGCTAACAGCAGAGTAATTTTCCAATACCTTATGGAAGAGAAAATGTTATGTCTTTGTAGAAATGAAGACAAAACAGAGGAGCAGCTGTTTCAGACATAAAGGCACTGAATTAGGTCAGGCCCACCGAACGATGATGACAAATGAGATTTAGCAAGACAGTGTTTTGAAAGTGAAGTTTTGGAACCATGAATAGGAGCTTGTATTAGGGTATATAAGAGCAACTTGATTGTTTTATTTTTTTAAAGATACCTAAGTGTACCTGCTCTTTAAAAGATACATATTCAATATGTAGAAAGATAGTATGTTTTGGGTTATCCAGACCATTTAAATTTCTAAAACTACTGGTCATTTTTACACCTAAAATAAAGAATATAGTTTTCAGAGGCAAAAGAGCAATTAAGTTAATTAATTTCTTTAATTAAAAAGTTAATTAAATATTTCTATTTAATAATTCAAAAGTTTATTAATTTCTTCAAACTTCAGTAAATCCCATTAATACAAAATTTAATAGATAAAAGTGGACATATGTTTTAAGCCAAAGCACCTATGTTTAGAAATGCTGATGTTGCAAACTGCACAGGTTGTTGCAACATGGAAAAAAAAAAACAACATGGATTTAATCTTGTACAGATACCTCCTACAAACTTCAGAGATTAATTTGGTTACCTAATTGCAAATGATAGCTCTTCATGACTGTTTTTTCAAAACATGGTGGGGAGAGGGGATACCTATTTGTCTCTCAGATGCAAATAGATAGCAACTGATTTTTTTTAATTAAAACCAAGAGAAATCAAGTATTTAATGTTCTTTGTGTTCATAACTGCATATAAAATCTCATTAAACATTAGGCATTTGGGCATGGTTTTTTATTTCCTTGGAAATGGCCTCAGATTCTACAGTACAATTGAAATCAATGACAAAACCTTCATCAAATTCCAAGAAAAACAGTTCAAGTCTACAGTGAGGTAACGGGTTTTTTTACTTAAAAACTAAAACAAAACAAAATAAAACAAAAAAATACCCCAAAAGCAAACAAGCAACCCACCACCCTCCCCCCACCAAAAAAAACCTGTACAAAACCCAACCACAACAACAACACCACCAAACCAAAAAAGTTTTCAAAGCCTCAGAAATGTAGCCCACTAGGAGCTTTGGGTCCTTCCATCTTTCTATCTTACTACTCTTCCTTCAACAGATGAATCAAATAATTCAAGTAGAATTTAGTTTTGAAGAAGAGTGGTATTTAAGTAATTGGTAATAGGAGAACAAAAACAAATGACACGCATGGAGACCCTAATCTGAAAGAAGGATTCTGTTGGAAAAAATACTTCTGACATCATCTTGGGTTTATGGTTGGGGAGGGTTTAATGCATTTTTGTCCCTGACAGAATAGGAAGAAGTGTAGAAATGAAAATTTCTGATTGAAATTGCTGAGCTCACTAATTTGGGAAATATCAGGGAAGCAAACAGGAAGAACTTGTGGAAACGACATTGCAACAGAATGAAATCTGACAGAGAGAACTGTGGGAGACAACATCACGAACTTATCCCATAACTGAGGTGTTCATCAACCGGAAACAAGCACTGAGATAAAAAGATCTGGGTCTACAAGGTGATGTCAGTGTGACAATAAACTTACAAAGCAACACATCTATTAAAAAAAAGATGGGATATCAAACATACAAGGGTATTACCTTGGATGATTCCCTTGTAAATTACTTGCTTGGAGTGAAATAAAGAATTCAGTTCTCTGCTTGAGAATGATGAGTTGAACTTGAATCAGCATAGTGAAGGAATAATGAAAGACTGCTGAAAAAAAAAAAAAAAAAGAAAAGGTGATTAAAAGAGTTTTACATTGTTATGTTAAGTAAATCTAAGGCCTAGACAGAGAATGGCATTTCTTAATAGAACCACTAAGAGAAAGACAAGCCATGAATAAATTTAGGATCAAGATGAAAAGATTTCCTATCCTTGCAGGACTAAGTTTTTGGAACAACTTGGTTTTAGATTAATTGTTATAAATTTCTGCAAGGATTGCATGACAGAGCCACAAGTAACAACAAGGGATGAGCCTCATCGACACAGAATGTTCCTTTCCTGGGAGCCTGTATTGCTTGGTTTTAAAAACAATATTACAGCAACTGCTGGGGGAAAAACCCAAACAGAACAATACAAAAAAAAAAAACCCAAACAAAACCAAAACCCCAAACCCCCTCTGCAAATAAGGGTAAAACTCACTGAGCAGCTTGCAACTGTCCTCTAGCAATAGGTATTTTTATTGTTCAAAATGGGAACATTTTCTTCAGGCTGTACATAAGAATTTGTATGAATAATATAATCTGATAATATTTTCAAATAAGGCATGTAGATTAGCATAAATTTTGAAAATAATTTAGGTTTTAACACAGCACGACCTATTGGAACAACAATAGTAGTAATGAGTCTGAAATGGAGAAAACACATCTGGATTCAACTATAATTTGTAGACTTACTGTATGGAGTGCTCTGTAACTCTCTCTGCCTTGCATACCATCCCTGCTAATAAATAATTGATGGTAAATATTTTTTTTTTTTTTTTTTTTTTGAGAAAGGAAGACTTTACCACAAGGTAGGTGAGGCAAAGGTTCGCTTTGAGCCATTAGACCTCACTTGGCTTAAAGTGAAGGCATTTGCATAGAATTAAAGAAGATAACAATATATTTCCTAGGAAATAGAGCATTGCGCATGATAATTTAAATGAACTACACATAAATAGATATAAGTGATATGGCCTGTCATTAGAGAACATATCAGCTACTTTAAAATACACTCTTCTTAGACTAATCAGCACATTATTGCTATTTCAAATGAGGCATGCAGGTGTGAAACTGGAACTGAGCAGTCCTTTCTGCTTGTTAATGAGGAGATTATAATGTCTTGCAGTTCAGAGTTTTAGGTGTTCGGGGACCTCAGGCACTGCACAACATCCAGAGAGCAAGATGGGACGTGGTTCAAAGACATGTTCTTGACGATTTCTTTCTTTTGAATGCCCTCTGTCGACCATCCTTGAGGGAAAAGACAAGTTCTGTAATTTGTTATTCCAAAGAATTATTCCTGCTCACAGCTCTAGAAAGCAAGTTACAGTGAAAAGAGCTGCTTTGCATGGATGTTACACTGGCAAACTTTGAAACACCACTGTCCCCATCCCCAGCCTTGTGACTGCTTTCCCACTCAGCCTATGGGTTCAAAGAGCAACCCAGAGAAGAGTGTTGTAAATTGTGTGGGGAAAAAAAAAAAAAAAAAAAAAAAAGGGCCAGTCTGTGCCTCCTTGAAATGCTAGGATAAAGAACAGTAATGTAAAAACATTTTAATGTTCCTTTGGGGGAAATGGCATGCCCTTGCTTGGTCAGGAGTGCTCAAAATTTGCCTAGTGCCAGCTTTCACACATGGAGAAGCTGAACAGGCTTGTGGCCTCATGACAGTGGCCTGCTCTGTCAGGGGCACACACTGGTTACGCTTCTGTCAGGCTAAGAAAACAATAGTTCTGGTTCAGGCAGTGGGAGCTTTCCTGAGCAGAAGCCACTCAGAGGGCAGCAGGGACACAGTGCTGTCCTGGGGCACAGGACATAGAATCAGAATGGTTTGGGTTGGAATGGATCTTAAAGATCTTCTAGTTCCAACCCCCCTGCCATGTGCAGGGACACCTTCCATTAGACCAGACTGCTCAAAGCTCCATCCAATCTGGCCTTGAACGCTTCCAGGGATAGAGCACCCACAAAGTCTCTGATGCTGGGCAATGGCAAGCAGCTCAGCCCTCCCTCTGCCCCTCAATAAAATAGCTATCATTTTCTTCCCCCAAGAGTACCAAGACACTTGTCACTAAAAAAGAAAGTGCTGGGGGGAGGGGAGAGTAGGAGTTGGGATACAACAGCAAATGGTCACATTTTACTGCTGGACAAAGAATCCTTCAGGATCCCCTGCACAAACCTGGTCGTGCCAGGAAAACACAGCCCATTACCAGCTCGCTTTCCTCCTCAGTGCACCCACAGCTGGATGAGCTGACGTTGGACAGGATTACTGCCACCTAGCATTTGCCACCCCACAGTCCCAACTAGAAAACATGATCATCTTATAATTTTTACTCTGAGTATACTAATATTATTAATTATTTTTTTTAAAAATAAAGGCTGTAGCCCTTGTACCCCCTGTAGCAGAGGGTATGCATAAACAGCTGCAGGCACCACACTCCCATTTAGCAAGAACATCCATGTCAAAACAGACTGTTCTTTTGAAATTCATGAATATGAAATCAACAGTGTTCAGGAACAAAAGCAATATCCTACGTTTCAGTAGTATCGCTGTACTGTAGCAAATGGATATAAAGTTATAATTCACACTAGTTAGAGTATACCAGTTCATGATTTATAGTGTAAATTTACACAATTTGTTTGCTTAAAGTTTGGCATTTGAAAGTCTTGCACCTTATTTACAGTCAAAAAACCACAAGTCTTTACATTCTGTAAATATTTTGCTTCTTATTTAGTTGTTTGAAATCTTCACTTGCCCTGTGTTCTCACCCCCAGACAGAGTTTACACAACCAAAAGGAGACTTCAAGCATGTGATTTTTTTTTAGAGTCAAGAGCCAAGGACAAAGTTAATAACAACTTGTGGGGTTTCAGAGTATGAGGTTCAAAGTTATCTTATTTTAGACATCTTAGTCATCAACTTCTCATAGTTTCCTGCAGGACATGAGCTCAAAAAAAAATCTGGACACACTTTTTCTAAAGTGGGGGATTGTCCTCTTTTAAAAATTCTCTAAAAATTTCTTTAAATGCACAAATTTGTGCTTCTTTCTCCCCTTTCCACCCCATGAACATCAATATGTTTCCAAATGGCCTCCAAAGTACTTTCAAGGGAAACATTTTTTCTGATCGTGATTCTTCTGTGCTCTTCTGTGATCTGCCATTACTGCAGATAAACATTTGTTCACCTGTTTCCCAATAGAAGCAAATAAAAGAAAAAGTTAAGGTAGCAAATATATTTTCATGTACAAATAATAAGCATGATTGCTTCTTTATTGTATTTGCGTTGATTACAATTTTTTTTATTACATCTCCAAGTATTTCCATATTCTTTTGCACAGGTCTTTTCGAACCTAGTTGATTGATTCTGTGATATCTCAAGAACGTCAGTCTGTAGAAATGCATTTGCACTAACTCAGAATAAAAATGGACCTTTTTCTTTTTATTCCCCCTGTAAGTTTTCCACAGTATTCTTCGAGTCATTAGATTCAGAAACATTTCTCCAAAGTTTTTTTTCTCTAGTAGTTGAAAAAAAAAAATCCCAGGCCTGATTTGTCCCCTGATTTCTATCTCTAGTATTTTGAGGCTAAATCCATGAATCCAGAAAAGTTCCCCAACTAGAAACAATGCCTGACTTTCCAATGGACTGAATATTAGCTACTCCTACTAGCCTCTCCTACATCGTGAACATTTGTGAGTACTCAGACTTTTTACAATTTGGGCCATTTGCACTAAAAGCCATAGGCACTCTGAGTTTAAAAAATTGACCCAAATCCTTACTTTGAAAGACCCAACAAATCACTAACCATTTCTAAATTCTAACCATTGCACTCTCTAGGCAAAACAGAGCAGTGGGGAAGCAAATGTTTGATTTTCCAGCTGCAACAACCTCTAGTCACATCAGCAGGATGGCTATGGAACGTCGTCCTTTGTTATTGAGTCACAGTTCCGATAGTGTTGCTTGAAGACTTTTCCAGTGCTATAAGAAATCACTGCACCGTTAGGGCTGTTAAATTTTTTTCTGACCTTCAAATTATTTTAAAAATATTTTCAGTGAAATTACATTCCCTTTTGAGCATTCCGTATCTATAGCATGTATGTAAGTATTGTTGGAACAGGTGCCCAGAGACACTGCAGAGTCTTCATCCTCAAAGTTGTTTACCTCTCAGCTGGTAAGACCCTGAGCAAGCCAATGCAGCTGTTACACTGACCCTGTTCTGAGGGAGCACTGGGACCAGATGCCCTCCAGACAGCCCCTGCAGACAGCACGGATTATTGGATGATTCTGTTGTTCAGTGTCATGGTAGCAAACAGTGCAGGTGCTTCCTTTTTCTGCCATGTATTTAATGTTTTTCTCATTAAGTTATTACCAAATCCCGGTGTAATGAAATTTCAATGCTTTTTAGTATTTTAAGTAGGCACAGGAAACAGAGAGGATCATTTGTTAAGAAGCAAGTAATATTTCTAATTTACTTTGTATACTATTTACATTCTAATTTGTTTTAAGTGTTTTTAAGTACAAACAAAATATGAATTGAAATTATAAAGTAGTGGATGGAGCTATTTATACACTTCATCAGATCAGAGAGCATATGTATCAGTTCTCCTAATAGTTTTACATTGGGTAAATTAACCACTGACATTGCTCAGCTTTTACCATAGAGGGTACTTGCCAAAGTTTGTTTCTAGTCCCAAGGATTTTTATCTGGAATATGGTCTGATAGAAATTGAAACCTCTTGGGCAATCCAATGAACAAGATATGGGAGTCAAAGGCTTTAGTATATTCATCTCTCTGCCACTGAATAAAGTAATTCTTAAGTCAGGCTGGGGCCCAGTTCAAGGTTTACTACAACCAGGAGGAAGCTTTATATTGAATACTATGAACTTTGTCCCAGTGTCCACAATGTGGGCCCTGGATCTCATTTCACTTCTGATTCTGAAAGTCTTGCCCCAGTGAAAATGTTCATTTCTCACCTTTGAGGTAATACTAGATGCTACTTGCAGCCTCACTGAGAATTAGGAATAGGGTTGCATAAAAGAACAGCGGCCCCTATTCACTCACCATGCAATATGTGCTGCAGACGATGATGCCAAATGATGAGGAGGGAGGAGGACGGAGGGAAGGAGGAAAAGCCTTTTCTCCCCAGGTAAGTTTTCTTATGAAATACCCACCAATTTGCGTCAGAGGGCTCTCATGAATATTAATTGTTTATGGTAATAATTTCTGTTGTATTAATTGCTGATAATTACAATATTATTGCAATAATGCCTGTAGGAAATGCGAAAATGATACTCAGCTCCTACTTGTAGGAGCAGGATTGTTTTTTAGTTGTTAAACACCTTCATTATGCTGAAGTCTCATAGACTTATAATTCCACCTGTCTTACAGACAGGGAGGCATTTGTGTTTTGCTTTGAGGCGGGTTGGTTTTGGTTGTTGCTTTCTTAAGAGCTCAGTGTTAATAAAATTCACCCTGCAGGTCAGGAAGTCCTTCTGCAGGCAGATGGAATTTAAAGATTATCCAGAAACACCATCCAAAACTGCCTGTATCTGGCAGGGATGTTGATCATGGTGGGAAAAGAAGATCCTGTTTATATCTTCATTGCTGCAAGGGTATAAATTATGGGATGCACATGAACCAAACCTCAATTTCTGTGCACCTCTTGCAGGAGGTCTGGGTTTATAAACACATAAACCATCTGTTTAACATTTGTAAATTAAACACCTGTTTTTTTATAGTACAATTTAATATCTAGTTTCAAAAAAACCTGTGAGGTCTAACAAAGTTGTGCAGGCTGTTGCTTGATTCTCTGCAAGAAATGCAAAATAATTGCATAGTTATAGAAAATGCCTGCAAATGGAGACTGTATTTTCCTGCTTGAATTGAATTCCTATGTTTAAGTAATTAACTGCACCTTTGAAATGAAAACTTTGCAAATGCTTCAACTTTTTCAAGTCTTGTATCAATCTGTATGATGTATTTATCTTCATTGAGAAGTAACTGGAATAAGTGTACTTAAAAGAAAATCAGTTTTACAAAATAAGTAAATACATAACGTACTCTGGAGATATCATGTGAATTTCAAGATGACATATCTGCTTTTTCATTCACAGAAAACATTTCCAAGTAAATGTTTATGTCAGTAAACCCTTTCCAGCACCAAGGTAGCTACTAGCTTTCCACAGAAGACACTGTTGGGTTTGGAAGGCTGATTTACCCTCATAATTGCAAAGACTCCATCTGCAAATTCTGAAGGAAAGAGCTTAAAACAGATTTTGACTATCCTTGGTTATGATAGCTGGACACTTAACAAAATCTCACAGAGCATCTATTTACATTGTAAAATACATTCTCCAGACTGTCCTTAAATCAACAAATAGATTGTGTTGCTAAAAGATCCTGAGCCTTTATTTCAGAGTGAAACCAGCCGTGAAAATTCTGGCACATTCCTAAATTTGTTCCTTTGGATTCTTTTTGTAAACGTTAAGTCTAATTTTAACAGGTGCTGTTAAAGCTTGTGCTGTTTTATGAGGGACATTTTGGTCATCTCTGCTGAAAATTCATGATTCACCAAGAATCTGTCAATTTACTGTATTTTGCTGTGTGATGGAATAGAAACTAAACTCTTGATCAGTGAATACATCCTGCAGACATATAACAAAACAAAATGAAAGAGCCCACTTGATTTAGGCCAATCAAATGGCTCCAAAGTAAAATTTTCTTTTTACTTAGCTTATTATTACTTTATTCCAGGCACTGCAACAAAAATGTGTCATCATCCCAGCTGCACCAGGACTTTATTAATAAATCGCTGTAACTGTCTGATGGTGCACACAAGGAGTTTGGTTCTGTTCCCACTGAAGTCAAGGGGAGTTTTGCTACTGACTACAACAAAGTATCTTATGCTCGTGTGAGCTTAATAAATGTGTCATTTCCACGAATAGCATGTGCAGTGTTTTATCACCATTATTTGGTTTACTAATCTTTGATTATTGTTCAATTGAAACTCTACATGTTAGACATTAAGATACATTTTCTCCTCTGAACTAGGTACTTTGCGCAGCCACAGTAAGAGAAGCAGGAAAGATACTGGCATATTAGGAAAACTAAGAATTCACCTGCCAAAGAGGTTTCCTCACCTGGTGCAGGGGAAAAATAGCTAACTCTTACATCTCACAAACATAAAGCCAGGATATGGTGTTACAAAGCCAAAGTCCAAGTGGTTACGCTGATTTTTAATTTTTAAATGGCCCTGAGAAGCATTGCTAGGCAGTAGAGAGCAGTGCTTCAGAGTCTGTATATCTCAATGTCAGCACTGCAGCAACAGAAATCTATGATGTTATCTGTCTTTGGCTGAGTTGTTGGGTCCTGAGTTTGAGCACCAGTATATCAATTCTTTGCTGTCTTAACAGCAAATACCTTTTAAATAATCTCTGTAATGCTTTATACAGACATAGGTCTCTGATTTCTCAGAGAACATACCCTGGTTTTCTGTGCAACAGGGGCTGAGGGTGTTCTCTGATCCTTTCCTGATGAACTACAGGAAAGTTTGTCTGTCTCTGGCACACAGACAGGAGGCACTTGAGGACTGGATCTACTCAAATGATTTAGCTTGAGGGTTGGAGTAAAAAAGCTTGAAGGGGAAGTAATGCCAATAACTTATTGAAGGAGTCTTCAGTTGAAGACATGCAGCTACAGGCCACATTCCCAGTGTGATGTGCTGCTCGTTAGTGCCCACTTCCATTCAACACCCTTTAACCCATGAGTGCTTTCTCCTGGCTCATCACAGCTGCCTCTGGACACTTAAAAGAGCACTGCTTTCTCTCCCCATGAATTACAGCTCCTTCCATTCACTCAGTGCTAGTAAATGCTGTGATAGTGATGATTGCTCTGAGCAGGGGTGGAAGGAGGCTGTTCAAAGAGCAGCAGGTTCAGCAGCAGCAGTACAGGGACAAGCACAGGCTCCTCTGCCCCTCCTCATGTTCCACTCATTCATGAGCCTGCTCACAGGGCTCCTGAGAGTTTTCCTATGCCCTGATGCTTTGAGACAATTTCAGCATTGAAGAGGTTGGCCCACTGACTGAGGTGTAACTTTTTCTTTCTCTTCTTACTCATTTGCCACTATGGGGAAATTTTCTTATTCTCAGGCAAATGTGTTTCCCACTTAAGAAATTACATGGATATTGGTCTGCCACACTGATGTGACCATTGTGATTATCAGGAAAGCAAAGAGAAAAACCTTGGCTCCTGGAGCATCGGTCCACCTTGCTGACCCATGCCACAGAAGTCCCCACACAGCCCCTGTAACGCTGTCCTTGTGTCCAGGGTTTTTAAGGTGAGGGGGCGTTCTCTGGTAAGTTCAAAACCTTTCAGCTATCAGTATAACTTACAGTAATTATAAGAGAACTGCAACAGATAAAATAAAAAATAAACATGTTATGAGGTGAAGGATAACTCTACTACAAACGTGATCTGCCTCAAGCAACTGCACTGCCTGTGCAGCACCACCAGTTCCTTGTCCTCCACTTTCCCATTACAGAAGCTTCCTTACACTCATGAACATGTGTTTCTAATCAGACAAGGCTGAAGGAAAGACCACCTGCCTACAAAAGATACTTTTTTTCTCAGTCTGAGTGGGCGACTTACAGACAGGTTTTAGTACACAGCAAAAAGCAAGCAGAGCAAAAAAAATGAAAGGACACCTTTCTTCTAATGAAAGCCTACAGTGTTATCTGAGATGTTTGTAACAAAACTAAGAAAAAAGAAATTTCTTAATTCTTATTCCTGCTGAAGATATCATGAATAAATAACTTCATGGGAGAACAGAGTAGTAAGAAACTTGTCCTTTGCTTTGGTGTTTTAGTTTACTTTGGCTTTTTTTAAGGAAAATATGTCTGAATGTACTGAAACAGGGAAACAAAAGTTCCTTGTGATTCCTGATCAGAGGTTTTGAGCCACTAGTAGAGAGGCAAAAAAATCAGTGTTGTTGTTTCTGGAACTCTTTAAATATAAACCAAGAGACTGTTAGATAAGGAAGGTAATCGTCTTTGTGGCTTATTACATTAATATTAGGTAAGCCAGTTGTTAAAAGCCTCTAAACAGGGAACTAGAGGAGTAGGAGTCCAATCTCTTGCATTTGAGGCTTGATCCAAAATGGACTTGGTTATGTTTTCTGTTGACTTGAGTGGAAACTGAGTCAATCTGATCTGCTCTAGTACTTTAAATTTCAGAAATTTTAAGAACAATGCCCTTAAGAATAATGTGAAAACATCATAAGAATGATGGAAGCTGGACCATCAGTGTAAAAAAAAAGTTGAGGCCGCTTGGATCCAGCAAAGACTTGGTGCCATAAGTTTAATAGCAAAATAAATAAATAAACAAAACCACTAAGAAAAGACGTTGTAATCTGTAGAAAAGAAACTTTAGCAATTTAACATGGCTCAGAGTAAACGACACAGTGATAAGTACCTATAACAATATTAAGCAGCACCTAAATAGGTGAGCACATGGAAAAACAGCCCCTTCTCTCAGAGTGATTCTCCCTGTAGGTTCTTTCATTTCAATAGAAATTGGGGATGAAGATTTCCTCCAGTCCAAGGGGAATATAAGGAGGTCATCATCCAGAAACAAGAGAAGCTTCTGCAGTCTGAGCCTGCGCTAGGCAGCTGCAGACAACTCTTGGGATATAGGCAACGTGCCAGGTGAGAGGCCAGCAAGAGACCTAGCAGCAAGCCCATGTGCTGCTGCTGCCAGAGATCAGCCCAGAAGTTGACGGCTTAGTATCCTCCAGCTGCCACGCACATCCTGTGTGTGTACAGAGGTGGCTGAGGGTCACGTACCGCAGCCAAATGAGTGTAGGAGGAGGGCGAGCCGTGACATTATGGTCAGACCGCCAGCAACAGGAGGGGGAGGCTGAAAAGCAGTGGCTTGTCCTTACGCATACGCCACACGCATACACATACACACTTATGAGTGAAACTGCTTGCTAACAGCTCTGCTATGTAGCAGATACAAAATACACGGCTTAGGAAACACCCCTCTCTGCTCAGAACTTCACTGTTTTTACAGTAATGTTACCTTATGCAATTCTTGCCCATGGGAAGTCTATTAAAAGCTCAAGGCCTAGGGACACAAAACACAACGGATAGCTGAGCAGAACCATGGGATCAACAAGTCCTTGTATTCTGAGGTCTTTTAAATGGAGAAAAGTAAAAAACACAAATACTAAAAAGAAAATCTTATATCTTTAAAAGTTTTTAAAGGCCCAGACCATTATTAATTTTCAAAACTGATATCTATTATACACTTCTCTCTTCTCAAAAGTTGAACACACACACCTTTCTTCTGTGAATCTTCTTATCCTTGACTAGCTTCTTAATTCCTTTCTGCTGCACTTGAAGGCCTGAGATCAATGGGATAACAAAAAAAAAAAAATCCTCCAAACCCAACAATAATACTACTCCAGTGGCTGTCTGTGTGCTTCCATCCAGCAGCAGTTAGAAGATGGAATTTAAACAGACTCTTAAGGGTTCATGTAAATCATTCAGTGATCACCAGAGTTCTCAAGAACTTTCAAGCTAGCACTCCAGGAAGAGGCAGGCAAGTAACGTTCATGGACACAAATATAAACATGTATGCTTCCTAATCACCCACACAGTATGGATGAGAAGATCAAGAAATACTTTACTGCTTGACATATATAAATGGAAAATTATGTACTTGATGTACAAACTCTCAAGTGGCTTAAAAGTTTGTTTAGAACCAGCAGGGACTTGCTGTTCATCCAGGTCTTATCTGAGCAAATCAGATTTCTCAACTTCTTCTCAAGAAAACAGGACTAGAAAACTAAGAGTGATTGTCTATTCACAGTACTTGATGTTAGATCTAGTGACTTTATTTCAGACAGAGATGAGGCGAAGAATTCCGCCAAAATAAAAAAGACAAAATGAAGAGATGGAAAATATCTGTACTGAAGACTCTGAATTGATATCACCATTTTGAGCACCTAAATTCATCCTGCCACTTTTTGTTTACATAATTGATGTATATTTCTAAACAATTAAATTTGCATTTGATTTAGATAACATCTGAAATCTGCTGCTAGGGACTGGAAATGATGGCATGAGCAAGGTCTTTGAGTCCAGTTCTCTGTCTTTGGAATGATACTCACAGCTTTGGGTTTTCCCGTGCTTGCCGGAATCACACTGCCCTAATGCTCCTTCATGCTCTCTGGATGGGTTGGGTGTTTTCCTCATCTCCTGTATTTTAGAAAAATTTCAGCCAAATCTCCTAACCTGCCATTATTTGTATATTTTATGTCTTTTTCACAGGATCTAACAGAGGTCAGGTCAGCTGCAGTTGGGAAATATGAATGAAAGTAAATAAATTTATCCTCAAGACTTGGTATCCTTCAGCCAACCTGTGTATATTCACTACCTGTCTCTGCTTTTCACCAATAGCCATGTGACACCTCAATGTCCATTTCTGATCATGCAGTACCATATCTGTTCAGTCACTAAAGACTGACCCCAGCCAAAGAGTTACGCAAAGATTAACATGCCATGCTTCTGATAATGTTACCAGGATTTTATTTCTATCTTGCCAGGTACAATGATGATTTTGTAAATGATATATCCAGTCTCAGCAATTTTTTTTTGTCCTTTGCTCCTAAATCTCAACAACTCAATCCACTTGGAATGTTTTTATATTACTTACTTTAACCCAGGAGGTAATATGATCTTCCCTCAGAAGGAGTGGCCATCTTCAAGGTTTCTTCAGGAAGGCCTCCTTATTTGGAAAGATTTCCTCAGCATCTGCCTCAGGTATTTAATAAATCACATAGGCACTCCAAATTTTCATATTGTTTAGGTAACAGCAGTTGTTGATGGCAATCTAACAAAAGTTTTGAAGACTCTGGTCAAAGCACAATCTTACAGCCAGACAGCTGCAATGGCTGGCACTGAGTTTCACCAGCAAAACCCACAAGAGGTTTGTGATCTGTCCAAATGGTAAGGAGATTTCCTATGCAATTATGGAGGCATTTTAGGTCCAATGATAACAGTTAGACTTTCTGTCTCCTACCAGCAGTAAATCTGTCCTGTCAGTTGACTATTCTCCAGTGGCTGCGACATTATGGGTCAGAACTACCCCTTCTCTTACATTACAGATAAACAGTTGCTCAAAATAAATAAGCAGTATGGAATGCCTGGGAAGATCTAAAATACTTGGTCCTCTCCCTCAGTACCAGGCACATCTCCTGTTCTTAGCAAGACATGCAAGTAATTTGAAACTACTATAGTACAACAATGTTGATAAAAGGTAAATGAATGTACACATGCTCTTTGATGTTATGTTTGAAAAATCTGAATCCTTTTACTGTTCATCCTACGTCTTCTGCAAGATAGACTTCCTTTCTGTCTGTTCTGCTGCCATCAAGATCCTTATTTTTAGTTTACGCGTGTGTTTTCTTTTACAGAAGGAGTTTTACGGAAGGCTTCTGTGTTTATTGAAGTACTCTTGTTGGCTTATAAGTATTACCTCTGCAAGAGGTTAGATGTAAACAGCACATGTGAAATCACCTTTCTAGAAAATTCTGAAAGATGATTAAATTTCACCTTACAGCCTACTACATCAATATAAACAACCTTTTGAATGTCTAAAACATCTATTTCTTACAATCATCTTCTGGCTAACTCCATTGGCTAGTTCTCTGTACACATAAAATAATTATCTAACATTTAGACATTACTGAATATTTTTATATAGCCCCTTCAGATGTGGATGGTTCTATATGGCTTAATGATAGATTAGGTTCATTCAGAATATTTCAGTGGTGAAATGGGGTTGACCTATCATCTAGATCCTCTAACTTAACCTCATTTTTTTCCCTGAGGATCTTTGATGCTCATTTTGTATTCACATGTTTTGGCCTAGATACAAATCTTGGTTTTTACAGTTCCTTAACCCCTTTCAACAATGACATTATGTACTTCTTCAGTATCTGGTAGATTCTCATTTAATGGTTTTCCCCAGTTTACATTTAATTTCTTATCTGCAACCTTCTACCCATGAAATTTACAATGGTCAGTTTATATTTCAGGTTTTTGTCTTACTCTATATTTTAAGGTTTATATTTTAGCATTTATTTAATTTAGCTTTTTTTTGTCAATATTAGTCTTGTGACCAGGATCAATTGTGCTATGCACGGTTGATACATACACTCCATGTATATTGATAAATAAATGTGTAACTGAAGTCTTTATCTTCGGATTTTGAATATATAATTATTTATCTATGTCATTAGCTGGCAAGATTCTACTTTCTTTCCATTCAGGCATATATATCTTTCCCCAGGACAGGAAAATTCTTTACTCTTTTCTTTTTCTACTGTCTTTTGGTCTCTAGGTCATTGATTTAAGCAGATGATTGATAGACTACCTTGCATTTTCTTCATGAATGCCTAATCTTGAGGCATTTCTGACAAGAGGCCACTTAAAATATACATGAGTGAGCTAGCTCCTCCAGAGCAGAAAAATCCTTTGTAAGCTTGAGACTCTTCCAGCATGCTTTGTATTTTGTTTACTAAGCCAGTTTGTTTCTCCTTTGGTCCTAAGCACAAGTCTTGCAGTATTCCTCACTTCTGTTGGTAATACTAATTTCATTACTTTACGCAATGTTAAAGTCTACCTTAACTTTGAAAGCTGTCATTATTCATAAAAAAACAATCTGTCCCATAGCATATCATCAGAAACATTTCCAGAAAAGCTTTGTTGCACAAACAGCTATAGATTCCCTGTGCATCTTGATACAAGTCTGAAATATGAATCATTTAATCATTTCCCAGTAGTTCCATGGAAATGGTATGCAGCCTTCTGTTAAATTTTACAAATCTTCAAAAGTCCTTCCCGTCGGTTCTGAGGCTGTAAGAAATTCTGTACGTGGATAGGGACTTTTCAGCTATAAAACCCTGGGGGAATAATTTGCTACCCCATTCTACCATGTCCTTCACAAGAAATCAGTGGCTACATTTTAAAATAAAATTGTAATTTTCACTGGTTGTACTGGCTTCCTAATTTGTCATAAATTTTAATGATTTTCAAGTGTTCCTTGTCAGCAGTGTTGTTAACTCTCTACCAGAATATTTCAAGCTGGAAATGGCTGCCTAACTTAAGGATGGCATGACTGGAATGGGAGTAGGGGGAAAAGCACTACCACATAATGACGGGGGGTAAGATTTCATATCTTCTGCTTGCTGAATTCTGAAGTGAAGTTCCTTGTGTTGCAGATTACTGGTTTATAAGAAAAACAAACTTGCACAGTAGTCTTTCATCTTAGTTTTGATTAAACTGTCTATTCAGAGATTATGAATTATTATAAACAATATGATTTCAAATTTAAATGAATAAGAAGTGTTCACATAGCAGGTTTTTTCTGCATAGTTTTTTGTTTTTTTTTTTTTTGTATTATTTTTCAGGTGTTCTAGATTCAAAACAGCTACCTGCAGGCAATTATTAAAAATGAAATAGTAATTTATGTCCATATTTTTGTGTATTGAAGTAGCCTGTCCACTGCTGTGTGGAAATTGGACTGGTGACTTTATTTCTTCTTCACAACTCTAAATCTCTCTCAAGGTCAAAAATCTTGGGAACAGAGGAAATGGTCTTTCAAGTTATTTAGACATTCTCTGCCCCCATATTTTTTATTCACATTTGCATGCAACTAGGAGGACAATGATGTTACATGGATATCTGTGGGCTACTGGCACTTGTACATCTGATGTTTGTTAACAGCAATGCATCAAGAATATACTGGCTCAAAATTAAATACACAATCCTTGTTCATCATCTGCCTCAACTAATAAAGACTATTCCATCCCAAAGCTGGACTTTGGCAGGATATCCACATATAAGTCAAAATCCATGACTCAAAATTTCACCTTTCCTTTTAGATCCTTTTTAGGATTTAAACTTCACCTCTCCTCTTTGTCTGGGTAGGAGCATCTCAGTCCTGTAAGGCCTGATATGTTACATATTCATCCTCCTTATCTTGTGCAATGCCAAGCCAAGAGTCACAAGGATGTGGAATGGTAACTGCTCCAGTATCATGGGAAGGAGCAGTGCTTTTTTTGAGGAAACAGGTCTCAAACCAGATCAGCACTAAAGGAATTAGTGAAGTGATATAAAGGTCCTTAGAGAGGTGTGAAATGGGCAGATATATTTGTGCAGGTTTGGGAAAACTGTGGCATAGAACAGAGAGGGTCAAGGACAATTCTGCTCAAGCTTAGTTTCCATTGATTTGTAAGAGTGAGAATAAAAACTGGACCCACAGAAAATGCATCAATCACATTGCCAGCCAGAGAACAGAACATATATGGCAGGGGAAAAGTAGAAGTGGAATAAACTACTCTAGAAGGATTAAGAACTGCCAGTACAAGATACAAGTCAAACGGATAGATACATATTCTGTTGTAAAAACCTTCAAGTGAGGTACTGCCATACCTAACATTTTTTTTAATTTAGTCCTTTCTCAAGATTGCCTAACTAGAAGATACAGTTATTTTAATCAGGAAACAGAAATAATATAATATAATTTAGATATTAAATCACATCTAGCTATCCCACCTCATTACAATATTATTTGCTAAAGTGATCAAGCAATAGAATGAAAACAAAATATGTAAAAGCATCAATATATAAATTTATAAGTGATTTCAATATATTTACATGTTGACTATAGGCAGCAGGAAAGACTGATTAATTCACTTAACAATGTTTTTCCTAATCAAAATAGTCATCAACAGAAAATCTACGGGCAGTTGAAAGAGTATGCGATATTTCACATTTTCCTTTTTCTGTTGCATTACGTCTAATGGAAATTAAACCCTCCCTATTAGACACTGAAAAAAAGAAACAACCGCATTATTTCTGTTTATCAATATGCCTATGCTATAAATAAACAATCAACTAAATCTCCAATATTTTGTAAGTTTTTTATAACCATACTAATGAACTTACAAGAAACTTAGCTTGAATTTCTGTTCATTATATATGCTGCTAGGACAAGGTTGTGACTCCAAAAAAGATTTAGGTAAATTTGATCTTCTAATATTATGAAATTGCTATATAAAATATGACCCTTATTTATTCCTCAAAAATTGTCACAACATTTCTCTTTGGCCTTTTGCTTAGAAGCCAAAAGCCTTTCAAGTTTGGCATTTGAAAAACAATTTCAACAATGTGAATCTAATCTGTTACCTAGGTCTATCAGACAAATTACCAGGTAATGTAGGAAGACAAATGTTCCTTTCTTTGATTAACTTTTATGTTCAGTAAACCTTTCATGTTGGTTCTAAAATAACATGGCAGTGTCACAAATGACCACCTTGCAGTATGATATACAGCAAATGTACCATAACAAATAATTCAACAGCCAAATGCTAACTCCCTTCTTGTTGGTGAATTTTGTATTAACAAAAAATTTTTATCATTTTAATTAAACAGGAAAATTGTTTTGCAATATTCTGTAGTTTATTTAAGAGCATCTGGTTTCATTATCCAAGACTGGAAAAGTGGAGTGCTTTAATTGGATGAATTAGTCACAAGATATGGGGTAAGAATGCTTCTACTTGGCAAGTATTCTTCCTTATTACTTTGAAATGTGCTCTTTCAGTAAACATTCCTGAGAAAAGTTCCCCAACTAGCAATGGCCACATGAGGCAAATGTTTACAGTCACAAACTAGCATATTTAAGAGGTGACTCCACTGAAGTCCCTGCTCAATTAGTTCCTTGTCCTTTTCATTGATACACTGCAGATGGAAAAAAAGATGGCACACAGACTATGGACCACTGTAAGTTTTCTCTCTGCAGCAAAGTCTTCTGTGAACATTAAAGACACTGTAAAATCAAGGGGGTTTTGCCACTGAGAACTGTTAAGGTGGAAACCAGGGTAACTGGCCCAACCATATGGCCTCCTTTCTCTGCTAAATCCCCAAGTTTCACCAAGGCCAACCACAATCCGATTCTCTTTCTTAGAGCATATCAATAAGGTATCTCCTAAACTCCCTCTCTCAGGCTTCCTGGGAAACCATTTGTGCTCTTCTGGTCTGTCTAGGCTTATAAAACAACATTCAGCTTGAGGTGGATTTGCTGCAGATTGACTTGTAGTGCTCCATGCTGAAGGATCTGGCTTTCTTTGAATTTGTGTTTTGATTTTACTGTGTATTTAATCCTAATAAAAAAAGAAACTAACAAGAGAAGATTATAAATAGACACTGAAGAGACCTCTTTTTTAAATTCAGTTAGCAACTGGTCAGTATCTAGCAAAGACTCAAAAATATTACTGGTGTTTTACACCAATTTTACCCTCTGGGATTTTCTGTTTATTTTGTTTCTTTGGCTAAATATTTGCAGTAAAACTGAAGATGAAAATCTTGGAAGGAACTTTTAAAAACAAGAAATGCACTCCACCCTTATTACAACACTATTCTTGTTTAGCCAAACATTTTTCCTTTAGCAAATGATCTGATATATACACATATACAGAAAAGGCATGAAAGACCTACACCAGCCATCTAATCCTTTTAGAGTAAAAAAAAAAAAATAATTAGGAGGGGTGAAATATGTGAATAGATAAGAGAAAGTAAGGAATGTAAAACAAATAGGAAAGGAAAGTAATACCCCTTCAGTGAATAAAGTCTTGCATAATAGTTCCTTGAGTCCATGAAGAAGAACTTCTTCATTCTTTAATTCAGAAGACTGAATTAAAAATCCCATGGGCTTCATGGTGGCTTCCCATTATGAGGGGATAGTAGGGCTCAAATGATTCAGCAGATGAAGAGAGGAGTAAGCATGTGAAGAGTAGTGGGGGCAGGGGAAGCATAAATAGCCAGAGCAAAATAAGAGACACAGGGGTAAACATCTGAAAAGTCAAAGTCACAGAAACCTGCACCTTAACTTTCTGAGGTGCTGTAGTGAGAGGAAGGCTTAAAAAAGAAACTGGCCATGATTTCAGGAAGCTGTAAAAGATATGGCCTTTCCCCGTGTTTATAGATGGATTTTATTGCTGGAATGGTGTGCTGTTCACTCAAGGTTAGCGATTTACGCTTCCTAGAGCTAGGCTGCTTGCTGGAGCCCCTTGGGGCAGCAGAGTTTTTAACAGAAAGTAGTCACATACATCATCAGTTCTTTGAAGTCTATACAATTGCCTTTGCTGACCTACAGAGACATTTAGAGCATTCTCTCTCCAAAAATTTCAGAAGTACTTAGAACAGGGACCATT
The DNA here is from genome assembly GCA_038380795.1 of Pyrocephalus nanus. Classification (NCBI taxonomy): domain Eukaryota; kingdom Metazoa; phylum Chordata; class Aves; order Passeriformes; family Tyrannidae; genus Pyrocephalus; species Pyrocephalus nanus. Next base: position 51,434,604 of record CM076260.1, read on the forward strand.
CCTTTTTCTGACATTATTCACATATACCAGTATAATTTTCTTCAAAACCTGACTTGGCATAATCTTAGTCCGAGGCCAGAAGTGCTCTATGGTTTACTTTTTTTTTTTTTTTTTCATTATTGCTTCTTGATCACTAAGCCCTGCTAAAGGAAAACCCACTGAATCAGATTTGTTTTCAAGGATGGCGCTGGCTACTGCATATAGTCACTAGCTGTGCAGCAGAGTTCTCTCATGCACAGAGTGCCAATATCTTCCAGAGCAACCTGTTAAAAACTCACTTTGGAGTAAGCACTGATTGAGTGCAGAAGTCCTTCCTGACATAAATGTTTCTGTGATTCTATAATCCTATGAGTCACAATATTGGCACAGCAGCAAAGAGGGAAAAGAGGGCAGAGAATGCCTTTCTATCATCAAAATACATTAGTTCACGAATTAATCAAGAACATAGATGCTCGAACATTACAAGTTAATTTCTGTATGAAATCTAGAAACTAACAGTTATATAATGGTCAGATATCTCCTTTTTATGTTAAAAAAATCATAAAGCATTACTGCAAAATTTTGCTTATTAAGACAGAAATAGTTCACATTTCTCTCCCTCAACTTTAAGACTAATTATATCAAATTTCATCACTGTACAGATAGAAAACAATAGGCTTATAATGGAAACTGATTTACTCTATTTCATAGTTTGAGTCTGTATGGGAATAAGTGAATGTAACACAACCAAAGGAAGTTTACACTGGTTGTAAGTATAGCTATGATGTTAAGAGAATCCCAGTTTCCCACCTAAGTTATAACCTTTGTATTTACACCACACTGATGATCCATGAATAAGGTTGTAACCCACTGGTTTAGAACATCAAAGCTAAAACTATCTCTTATTTAACAAAGGAATTTATTGCTTCATAAAGTTGAATAACCATATCTGAAGTCTTAGCAATATTTTCTGTTCTGTACAGTCAGTAGTGGTTCCTATGAACAGGAAAAACACAGTCACAGGTTAAAAAATATTATTCCTCTTATACTTCAATATGTTGAACATCATGCCCCAAAATGAAGTATGTGCTGAACAGCCCCATGCTCAGTAAGTTACAACCAGTTCTTTTAAATCTGAAACAACTATTACAGCTTTATGCTTTAATAAGTGCCACCTGGCAGGCACCTCAGGCTGCAAGTTAAGACTTCATTTATTTCCTATGATTTTCGTTTTCATGCCACAACTGGCTTTTTCAAGCCTCTTCCCCAAGTTAAAACAAGGTACAAGGGAGAGCTGCTCCTTGTCCTGATCTACCAACTATATACTGTGTCTAAATATATGCTTATTTGGCACATTAAGGCAAGTACATGACATTTGTGCTCAAGGAATACCTTTGTATTCCTTTAGATAGGACCCATGAAACCAAATACTTATGCTTAGTAATGGATAACATAACACTCTCAGTTGTTTACTGTTAAATCTCAACAACTCCATTAAAAATCTCAGTGTCATCTTCCTCTAAAATACAAAAAAAAAAAAAACAGGTATGAGCAAAGAGGGAAAGCAGAGGAGGATCAAATAAAGAGCTAGAGTGAAAAAAAATTTCCTTTTAGATGTTCAGTGATGTAGAGAACTGTCCTCAAAATGCAGGTACACTTCACTTGCTGTTTTCGTGCCTTCCTCTGTTATCAAGAATTAGCAAACCAAACACATACCTAACTTCTGAGGTATTCTAAAACAACAGAGAACATCTGAAACAGTGCTGCTATAGAGACACTGAAGGTTTAAACATTTCCAAATCCAGCTCTCAGTCATCTTGAGTCAACCAGAAATCCAGTTCTTCCAAGAAGCATATAGGGCTACGGAAATCTTAAATAACAGAATATCAGTCTCTGATGAACACTTTATTTTCACAATGTTGCTGCATGTATCTATTCAGTTTGAGCTCATTCTCAAATATATTTTCCATAGCTTTTATCAAAAATACCTGTTCATCTGGGCATTCCCCCAATTTTGTTATGTGTGTCTCCCTCCAAGTGTCAGCTTGATAGTTAAGCTTCCTCAATGTCAGTTCAAATGTATCTTTTCATTTCCCAGATGTTGCTTCAGTAACTTCAGATTAAATAAACAAAATGCTGCTAGGTTTAGGGGACAAAGGTCTTCAACACTGAATATTTAGAAGGAGAAGAATTTATTCAGCTCGGCTCTTTATTTGCCATTGCTAATGCCCTACAACATCACAATGATAGCGAATCATCTCAATCAGACACACATACAATCCTTACTGTCTTCTGATTAATTTTTGTACACATATATATGATGCACAAAATGAAATTACTGATTTGGTAAAGCTGAAACATTTCCCAGAAGTGACCGTGCCAGATATATTTATGGCAAGTAAACAACCTTGCTTAGGAGTGAAAAAGGAGATCCCTTAAAAATTTTGTGATGTGTCTCTTTCTCTCACCAATTTTTTGGCAGCTCAGTTGTTCAGTTTCTGGAGCTGCAAGACAATGCATTAAATGAACATCTCTAGGGTTTTCAGCAGTAATGACCCCAGGACAATGTACTGACATTCAGTTCTCCATTTCCCAAACCTGAGAATTTCTGTATTGCTTCTTTTCAATCCATATTGAGATAAAATCTAATCTCAAGATAGAAAAAATTCTCCATGATGTGGAATGACTATGTTGGCTAACTGTTCTTTTGTTCAGCATGACCTTTATACAATTTGAATCCTAAAAATGTTTGTCTCTGGTGTTCTGCATGGCAGTCTTTTTTTTCCTACTGAGATATGGAAGTAAACATATAAGTGAATTTACCTGAACTATATTTCACTGCCAGTTGGAGTTCATCCAAACAGTGGAACAGTCAGTGCAAATTTATTTTTAGGGTAACAGTTTTGTCCCCTAGGTTTGTCTGTATCTGCATAAACTCAAAATTAATATAAATGTATGTAGGAGTAGATAAGCATTCTCATGTAACAAAGGTTCTCTAAGATTGAATGCTTGATAAATAAGCCTGTTATGACCTTTACCATTTTGATATAGCAATACCCAAAGCATATAACTGCATCTCCAGGTACTGTTATGTTGAAAAGGTTCCATGAATCTTTTAGTTCTTTTTTCTACTGTTTTTTCTTTCCTTTTACAGAGCCTCACTATTAGAAAAACTAGGGTTTAATTTTGCTTGTCACATAAAGAAACCTTGTCAAAAAAACTTTACCAAACCAGATCCATGAGCCTGATGGCAGATTTGGAAATATCTTCAGATTGTTTCAGATTTTCTTGAAGTCCCATTACTCCAGGTTCCCCAAATCCATGTGTCCTCCCTTCGGGTGCAAGAAATTTTCTCGGGTGGAATTCTTACTGCTACTCTCTTCTGCCATCAACCTATTTTTGCTTAGAGAGGGGACATAGCTCTAGCTGTGAACATTTCTTTCCTCATTTATTCCTCTTTTCCGAAAGACTCCAAATAATAATGGCCCCAGAAAATTTTATGGACATGTACAATCCCATATGTAGACCCTTGTAGATTCACACACAAATGTCTGTGAGTACCTGCATTGCATTTTGTAGAATATTTCTGTACCTTCTGATACCTTTGCCACTCTAAATGCAATATCCATTTTCAGTTGGACTGCTGGAAATCAGTTTCAGGATCAAACACTACGTCATGGTAAAAAACTGTTAACTCTATATAGATACAAAAGGTAAGAAAAAATATTTGCTGCTTTTCTTTCCTTCTCAGACATGTTTTTACATGCACTCTTGATGATGAAAACAAGCTGGAAAAGACAAGGAGAAACCACTAAAAAGGAACTGAAAAATATGAGATTAGGTCCAAGATGCCCTTACATGAGGACACTAAAACCCTTTATGCCCTACCAGTCTGAGCAAACATCAGGTGCTTCACTGACATGTCTGCCTTTCTGATTCACAAAGTTGCATTCACAATTAGGAAGCCATGGCTCCAGTCCTCTAGTAAGTCATGCATTCTTATGAAAGAAGTTTTTATTTATATAAAGAGAACACGTGTAATTTATTTTTTTAACAAATCAAGCCTCCCAAGAGAATTTGGCAGGGAACTGTTATTCTAATACTTTGGCTGTCTTTGCAAGATGATCTACTTGATAATTTAAAATGTCATAGGATGTTTGCAAGAACAATAGGCCGGATTCCTGAGCTGGTGTAAGTTGGCACAACTCCACAAATATCAAAGAAGCAATGCCAGTTTACACCAGCCCATCAATGTTCACAAATTAAATGGATGTTTTGTGGTTAACTACGTCAGAAGACTTGTAGTGCAGCTCAAGTCCTCATAAGCTATTCTGTAAAACTATTTGATTCTTACTAGATCTGCAAAAACAAACTTTCTCTTCAGAATACTGACCTCAAATAGTTCTTTAATGTCAGGTTTAAAATCCACATCATTAATGGTTCAGAGAATAAGTGTGCAAAGAGGCTAACGACGGAATACCCTGAAAAATAGGCCACATTCGTTCCAAATGCATGTGCACTATAAATGAAAATGCAATGCTTTTCAGCACCTTGATCATGAGACTGAATCATTAAAATTATTCTGGGCAAAGTTTAAATGAAGTTTTATTCTGAACCGTTTCCCTCTCTCTGACAATAAAACGTTACTTTAGACGCACATTTTATGTTTCAGAGTAGAGATTCCATGATTTTTTCCTAAAGCATGTGAACAATAATTGTCAATAGCAACATCTCAGTCTGTTCTGAAGTTTTAATTCCTTTTTGGTTCACAGAAAATCAGTAACTTCTAAATGTAATATATGTGCACACACATACACCAGATAAAATATTCATATATTTTTAAATAAAAATTACATCATGGGAAACTATGAGGAGTGAGCAGTTATCACATTAGTTATACATTAAATGCAAAATACTTTCATACAAAAATAATAATTGCACTTAGAAAAAAATCTTTCATCGAATGGTCCAAAATCACTTAAGAAACATCCTGTGAGCCTCAAAATGCTCCTATAAGGAAATTGCATATGATTAGACCCATTAATGTATAATTCAGCCATATTAAATCACTTTCTTGCATTCAGCAATGTTAGGAATAGAACCAACAACAAATAATTTATAACATTTCAAACAGGAAAGAGGAGCACAGTGAAGAAGGATGAGGGGACATTGTGGGAGGTGACAGAAAAGCAAGAGTGTGAGTTTGAATGGAAGATATGGCAGTTCAGTTCATGGCAGCAAAACTGTAAAGGTGGCGTGCCCACACAGCAAGCCAGCTTCTCAGAACCTAGAGTTGCCTGTGCCCAGCATTGTCTCATCTCTTCTGAGAAGCTCCAGCTCATCTAATTCTAAAAAAAAAAAAAAAAAATCTTGAAATTCACTTTGTTTATATTCCTCTCCTTCTGGCTTTACATGCCCAGACATTATGACTGACAGTCCTTCCTCATTTTTGTCTCCACACCTTGAATGCTGACTGATAACTATTGCAGATCTTCTGTAGACCGCTTGCAGAGTGCTGAGCTGGAAGCCTCATCTGGGTTTTTCACAGAAAAAAAACCCAAACCCTGGCTCCTGCTCTAGTAGGGATTTAAAGCATGAGTTGCATATGCCAAAAATCCATCTGTCTCAAATGTTAAGGGCAGAAAAGTAATCACATCTGGTGAAACACAGGGCATGGCAGCCCAAATCAAGGATTCTGGATCACCTTAACCAATACCCTTAGCAGTCCTTTTACATCATTACTAGATTGAATTAGATAAGAATGGTATTAAGGCTCTGCTTCCTTCAGCATATTTATTATGATAGAAAGTTATGCATAAGTTTCTGTTGTATTAATCCATCACGTTAGCTTTCACCAATGTTTCAAAACCTGCCAACTAAAAAGAGACTGCTACTGTGGCAGTCTATATTATGGTCTGCAATATACTAGTCAAAACACTCTCCAAGTCTATACTTTCATTAACCCTGATATAAGCAAAGAAAGGAAAAATCTGTTCCTCATCCATATTCTTCTCTGCAGGAAGTAGAAAATCACACTGATAAATTTGCAACAGAATGGTAGTCACACTCCATAATTCTAGTTATAGTGTTCTCTAAAATCAATAGAAAATAAGTTAATAGAATACTTGGGGAAAAACAGCAGTCTGCTTGGCACTAAAGACAAAGCTAAAAGCTGAAGTAGTCCTCTGGAATAGCCCACCCCAAGAGATAAGAGGTAATTGCATGGATAAGAGGCTGCACAACAAGTACTGCTAGGCAAAGTCACAGGGTCTGCCACAGCTCAGTGAACAGCATAGATGATACTTTTTGATGCAGGTCAGGTGGAAGCAAGTGGTTGGGTTTTTGTTTTTTTCTTAAATTAGATGCCTCAAAAATATGCCAAAGCTGGTATCTCTAGTTGTGAGACTTAGTATAAAACTATAATACTTACAGGCAGTAAGAAAAAAAATCTGCATAGAATTTTTTTTCTTTATAATTGCCACCAAAGTAAGTCTGTTAAAGCAATTCATGCCACTGAAAATACTCTTTTTTCTTGCAATTGTTTCTTATGTTTTTCTTTAAAATACATTTGCAGTGAAAGAGAAGGGTGAAAAAACCTCTAACTTTTCAGCTTAATACAAAGTAGTTACTAACAAACTAGTGAACAAGGACAACAAAAATATGGGCCATTATTCACAGTCACTGTAGATAAAATGCATCTTCTAGCTCTACCAAGAATTTCTGGTCTAAAAAATATGCATACTGTGCAGGGGTCTCAAACTTCAGATATTATTGAAATATGTTTGTCTTGTCTTGAAATATACTAAAATGTTCAATTTGATCATATCCAACAAGACCTTCCAATAAATTAGTAACATGTTTTGAACACTACTGACATCCTTCCTTCTTCTCTTGGAAGAAACTCATTGTGTTTAACTGAGGAAAGGATCTGAGATGCCAAAAATGGTGGTGATTTATGGTTTCACAGTAAAAATCAAACACTCTTCTGAAATTTGATTAAAGAAATAATGCATGAGCACTGAGAAAATATTCCAGAAGTATAATGCAGATTGGTCCTGAATTTAGAAGACATTTCCTGTCAGTGAAGCCCTCTTCAACACAGAGAACTCTGCAGAGCTCTGGACTTAAACTCTGGAATAGATGTATTTCTTTTAGACTGCATTTTATTCATCTTAGCTAGAAAATGCACCAGGGAAATGTCCCACGCATTTCTACATCATCTAATGCAATGGAAGGAGCTTCAGGTCTGACTGCATCATTTGACCTCCAGTGCTAATTTAACACAGAATAAAATTGTCATAATTGAAAACACCATTTGGCAGATTGCTATTAAATATGTATTGGACTGTTGCCTCAGACCCTTGTTTCATTTAATGCTCTTGTTCATAGGTTCTGGTTTCTATTATATTTTCATATATTGACTGTGGACCAAATATGAGTTGCAAAACTTTCTGCAGGATCCCTTTCAACACTTCCGTTCAGCAAGGCTGCTGGTGCAGGCAGCTGTGGCCCCACATGTTCTGGGCCCACCAGCCACATCATGCCTCACTGACCCACCATGCCACCATCCCATGAGACACTCCCACCAGTTCCACAATACTCTGAATCATGAAATGTTAATATCAGCTGAAATATTTGAAGGTCTTTCTAAAAAAACCCTTAGCTTCCTATTATGTGATTCTCATGCTTGGCTGCCATCTGGCCGAGGACTTGGGGAACCTTCCTGACCAACAGATGTGAGGAGTGAAGTTCACAGAAACAAGGAATTATAGGATGGTTTGGACTGGAAGGAACCTTATAGATCATTTAGTTCCAATTCCCCTGCCATGGGCAGCAACACCTTCCACTAGACCAGGTTGCTCCAAGTCCTGTTCAACCTGGCCTTGAAGTTGTGTAGATTTGGAAGAGGTCACACCTGAACCTCTGTCCTTGAAAACTACACATTGTATAAGATAATTGCATCTCCCTTCTTTATTTTGACAGATTCTTGTCTATCTCACCTTCCATAGTTTACAGGGGAATACACTTTCTTGTAGATAATTTAATAGATTTATAATAATCTATCAAATATGTCATAGTCACTGGAAGCAAGAACCTCTTTTATTTTTTAAACTTTTCTGAAGACAAATTGGATCTAATTTAAAAGATATGTGTCTCTAGAGTGTGGGGTGAGAAAATCTGAGGAAGGTATATGAAAACAGTAGCTCCAGGAGGAGATTAACAGCTCCTTTCTGAGAAAGCTTGTATCAAATTTAAGAAAAAACGAGCCACTGTAAACTGTTATTAATCCAAACCACAGGCAGTAGACTGAGGTCCTAAATTGGTGATTTATTGTTATAGGACTGCAAACATAGCAGTTACCAAGAGAGGAGGAAGTACCTGGGAGATTAAAATCTAGCTGGAATCTAGCTGGTGTCCTTGTCTGTTCTGTTTCCTATGCTTTGGCCCTTTTAAAGTGTTCTCCTGGACTGTCTGAAGTGTCTCTCGGTGCTGAGGTTCTGTTTGTAAGTTGCTGTAGATCTTCTGAATACACTGTAGTTTTTTTGTTGCAATTTTGTCTTTAAAACTATTGCCTTAAATGCGTAATTTAAGAAAGCAATAAAAATCCATAATGCTTGCCAGAAGACTATCTGCTTAAATACACTGACAGCGTTGTGTAGGCTTTCAGTTTTCAGCAAAAAACTTCAGGCTGAATAGGTATGAAATAATGGCTGTTTGCTTGCAACCTGATTTCCCAAAGGAGATGATGCTCTGACACCTTTAATTACATGTCATTACCATCTTCTTGGAAGGTAGACTATTTAGAACAGATGATTATTGTTCATTTGCATAATCAAAATTTTGAAGAGCAGATAACATGGAAAAGAATTTGTCACCCACCAACTGTATTTCTTGCTATAAAGGTCTGTTTTCCTCATTTTTTTATCCAGAGTAATTCATACACTCAGTAACCAGCCACCTTTCTCTCTGGGTCTGGTTTTTTGCTTGGTTGATTCTTTTGGACTTCTACTGATTTTTATTGGACTTTGACCATGGTGATCAGAATAATGGCACAACAATTAAGTCAGCAATCACAAGGCGCAGGGCATGACCCAGTGCTGTGGCTACAGATGCACTCATCCTGGCACGCTTTGTGTGAGGAACACTACAAATTACAATGCAGAGTCACTTCAAATTCTGCCTTGCAGCAGATGGAGATCAAAGCTTCCTGAAAAATAATTTTAAACATAACATGGCTCACCTTCTCCTGAATCTGAATTGGCATTGCATAGACCTTGCTTTGCTGCATGTGCAATTACTTGATCAGCTGACTTCTACACTTCCCGTTTCACATCATGAGGTGTTCCCACCCCACCTCAAGTTTTCAGTCATGGATCTGTTATCCTTAAACTAGGTCTGTGCATCCAGCATAGAAATGTAGTCAGGATTCATCCTGGGCACAAGACTGGTTTGCTGTTGAGTTAGCCAAGGTATCTGATACAGAGATCACTCTACAGTTATTTTTTTTTTTTTTTTTTAAGTAGGTATGACAGAACAAATACCTGAAGAGGCGTAGTAGTTTGAACAGATGATATATGATTTGGCACAGAAGCTACTTATTTTAGGATGGTCCCCCACAAAATTTTGAACATGTGTAACTTGAGTTATATTGGTTTATCCGTTTCTGTTTTATAGTTGCAACTGTTTTAATCTATTTCTACAAGCCATCAAGTACGATTTACTGTATTGTGGAAACATGGTCTCAGTTTTACCAGCTTGCTTCTCCTAGCAATTTCCTTACCTTGAAAGTCCCTGAGCACTAGTTAAAGGCAACTTACATTTCACAGAAATCTTTCAAAGTCTATGATATTTCTGTATCATGTGCCAGCTCATCAACTGCTGTAGATCTGTTAAACCTAAGGGAGTTGGTTCACAGTTTACTCCTGGTGAGGATCTGACTGCATGTATTGTACCCTTTCACAGACTCTTTCAGTCCACAAACTGTTTCAGTTCCCTTTCTGTTAAAAACTGTTGTCAGAGGAACATTAATATCAAAACCTATTATCCACATTCCAGTAAAAGTTTCTATTACAGAAATGAAAACAACTCAATAGTTTAAACAACTAAAGGATCTGTAATGTTTTCCAGAAAACAAAAGATGTCATTAATTCCGTGCAGTTAAACTCCTCACAATGATTAGAATTAAACTGAGGTGATTTTTAATGGTGCACTATTTGCTTTTTTGAAGGAGCTGTCAGTTTATTCTCTCATTTTCATCCATCATGGTGTCACTTCAGGACAAAGACAAGTTTGTACAGAAGACCTACCTCAGTGTTTTCATCCTGTTAAATGCTTTGATTTTTTTTTTTTTTTCTAATACATACTTACCTCTAAATTTCCTGGAATTTTAATGCCTGAGAATGATTACAAGATCCTCTTAATGTAACTCTCTCCTTCTGAGGGACTTTCCGATGTTTGGCTTTTTTATTTTTTTACCCTTAAGAATATTAAGTGATATTTCTTAAAAATCTCTATATCTTTGAAATAGATTATATCAGAGCAGCAAAATATACCTGAACATTTCATATGACAATAAGATTTACAATAATGGGATTAATAAGTGGCAAGATCACTTCATCTTAATGAGTTGCTTATGAAGGAGAGAGTGCAAATGTACTTGCAAATTATGCCATTTTTTCTTGTCTTCTATAAGACCATTCTTTATTTAATGCTGTGCAGAACTCATGTAATGTGGGTGTCTGGTGACTCCATTACTGTTAGCATCTGAGCATTCTCATCAGTTTTACCATTAGCTGTTCACACACCTACAAAACATAACAATTCTAACTGTGATGGGCCATTAAAGGTTTGAATGGTTGGTTATGTTCCCAGGACTGTTGAAACCAACATAACCAGCTATTCAGCTTAATGGGTATAATGAATACTATTAAAATCAGTGGCAGATGAGCCTGTACTATTGTTTCCAACCACGTTTTCAGATGGGAGCAGCTAATAATTTAAAAACAGGCCTATATGCCTTTAACCAGAATATTCTGTAACTCCATGTAACATTATCTCATTTATTGGAAAGCTGTGACTTTTATTACCATATTTCCTACAAAGATTTCAGCTTTCTAGGGTGACAAAAAGAATCTGTTTTCTTAAAATTATGCACCATGTATGAATACAAACATTGGTTTATTTAAATGTCATTCAGGTCTTGGCAAAAACAGGCAAACCCCTACAAAATCCCATTTTATTTCAAAGGTAATATGGTAGAAGGACTTGCTTTGGAAAGTTTTGCTACTCTACCATACCATTCAGACATGACTGCTTTTTATTACTCTCTTGTAAGAGCTGAACTCGATGGTGCTTGTGAGTCCCAACTCAGAATATTCTGTGATTAATAAACAGTATTTTTAATATTGTGAATCTTTTAATCTCTTTAACTTTATAACAGTTCTTAATGTTACATTGATTTAGATTTAGTCATGGACTATAAAAGGCTGTGATTTTTCCATGCTTGGTCTTTCTTCTATATGCAAATAAACTCTTCCGACTGCTACTTCACAAAAGGCATACTTTACACAGCCATGTTCTGTAGCTCCTGATTTGTGTTACTGACATCCTTTTCTTTTCAAGTGAATAGCCAGTCTCTTTATATTTGTGCTCTCTCACAAGTCAACACTTTTCATAATCACAGTTGTGCCAATCTTTGGGTGTTTGTCTTAGGGTCAGTGTACAATTTAATGCATTCATCCTCCAGTTTGATTGAAGAACCATCCCACCAGAGTCCTCAGTCTTTTACAAACTGCTTTCCAGCACCTTGCAGAGTCACATTTTTTTCAGTTTTTTTCAGTTTGCTGTATTGTGATACTGAAAGGTATTTTAATAGTTGTTCTTACCAACAATGACAAGGCAACAAATGTATTTTCACAGCTATCACAGGCCTGGACATTTCCACTTATGACTTCGCAGAAACTTTCACCAGTTAGTATCCATTTCTCCTGAAATTATGAATCATTCCTTAGAGATTTAACAGTTCAATAATTTTTATTTTTGATGTGTACCCTTATAAGGGTGCTATTAGACTTGGGAAAAGCAGTCAGGGCCTTATTTATTTGCATCCATGGGGTCTACTGTTATCCAGGTTCTTAGAGTATCTAGGGAAAAGTAATCTGAAAACTTTAAAATTAAAACAAAACAAAAACAACTCCTATAAGAAACTCAATTTTTCTTAAATTCAGGAACAGAATTTGTTATATAACCTCTGTAACCATCAGCAGGTCAGGCAGCTTTCAGTCTCCCTCCTCAGATCTCAGTATGTGCCAGATCTCTGCCAAGGTCGAGGCTCTCCTTGTCCCTGTGATACCCTTCACTTGTCAAGATTATCTGATCTCTAGGACATCAAAAGAAAACCTGCTCATGGTATCCAGGGAAGGGAAAGAACTAGTCTGCATTTTAGGAATAACTTTCCAGTTGTATCTTCACAGGCCTTTCAGGGCTGGCATGGTGCAGTCTTGGCACCTGGACAATTCATAATGCCCATCTGCACAAATCACAGTAACCGGTTGCTGTTACACTTTAAAAAATAGAAAAGCTTCCTTTTACTGAAGAGTTCCTAACCTTTGCAAACTAATTGGGAACACAGCACACATATTTCTCCTGCTGAACAATTTTTCTGTTTACTGGTGTCACATGAAAAGGGGAGATTTCCTTTACCCTTAGTGTGAGGAGTTTTCCTCGACCCTAAGTGTTTTATTTGTCTGTCAGTGCCCCAGGAAAGTCAAGACCCTTGTGCCTGACCAATCTGTCAGTGTCCCATTATGGAGATCTCTCACTGAACAGTCCTGCTGGATCACTGGGCAGTTCGACTGACTTTTTAAGGAAATATGCCAACAGCATAAAGGAAACCCCTTAGCAGATCTTCCCACTTTATTTGAGTATGTTACCCATGCTGGTGGCTGCTAACACCCTTGAAAGACTCACACTAACAGTTTACAGGATAACACCCCCTATTAACATAAAATTGGTACAGATTAGGGTTCAAAGGTTGCCAATGATAGTATCTGACTGCAAAAACTTATTCAAAGCAATACACAGACTAGCTCTTAATCCCCAAAAACAGCATGCACAGAGTTTGGTTCTCACTAGGTAGGTGTCCCTGTGGGGGACAAGACAGGCTCAGCCCATCAACTGATTCTAACAGTAAAGATGGAGTCTTCCCTAACTTTTCCCCTATTCTCAACTTACTTTTATGCTATCTCACTATGTTTAGGTGGAGCTTGAATGACTTTAATCATACATACCTTTGTTCCTGATCATTGTAAAATTCTCTTGCTTCACTTTTAAAGATACAGTTAAAAAAAGTATAGAGCACATCCCCAGGGAGGTTGGTTTTACCTTGGAAGTGGATAACTTTGGCATGGAGGTGTGTGCTATTATAACTAGGCTTCAGTGAGCTAAGTTTATCCGAGAAGAGCAATTTTGCCACAGCTGTGGGCTCAGCAGCAGGACATCTCCTATCTCCCTTAGGAGACAAGTGCTATGCGGTTTATCAGCTACCTAGTACCACCAAGTTCCCCTTCTGATAGGGATATCCACAGAGCTTGGTGATGGTGTCTCCACTCATTCCACCCTCCATTCCATTCCCCTTCATATGAGGAATTGCTGAGGAGCTGCCAACTGCATTCCATTCAAGGGAGTAGCAGCTGCATTTTACCCTATAATTTCTGTACTGTTATAAATTCTGTTAGGATGTGAATATAACTTCCGAGTTCCCTCTAATGTTACTTCCAGCCATCTTTCCACAACTGGTATTAGCTTTCAAATGACAGTACTAAAGGGCTATAATGATCTGTACTGAAGACGTTTGGCAAAGGGCTCAATTACAGCTGAGATGAGCTGTAACAGGAAGATATAAAATGTTGAGCTAAGTTAAAAAATCATGCTACACTACGGAATGGGCAATTAAACAATAACACACAGTACAAGAAGGTCTGAAAATTAATATAGCAGAGTGACAGGTACTGCTATCATTAGGAATAGAGCTCAGCCCACATAGTCCTTAACAGGAATCACATTCCTGGAAATGTAAGGAGAGGTATAGAGGTCCATGGTGAAAATTCAATTTGAAAATTCATGGTGAAAAGTCCATGTTTCAGGCATACCATATAGAATGTGTAAGAGGGAATTCTATATTCTAATAGACAATACTGAATGCCAGCCTATATCGCCAGTGACAGCCTGTCTAAACAGACTTGTAATAGCAGAGCAGGAACAGCCGTAAGCCATTGTGATATCCCTGCCAGATCTGTGTGAAAAAAACTGTGACAGAGTGAGGGAGTGCAGAAAGCACGCAGTCTTGAGCTGAGCTCATGAAATAAATTCTGACTTAGGTACCTTGTGTCTGCTCAGATTTTAAACACCTACCAATGCAGTTCTAACTTAAATACTTGTATTCCCTATAAAACAATAGAGACCTCCAGAGGGGTGACCCTGTAGCTGCTGAAGTTTCAATAAATAGGTCAGGCAAAATGTATGCTTTACCACAAACTATCAGTCATAAAGGCTTAATTATTTTCCAAGAGAACCATAAGCATCACAGAAAGACTATGAATCACAGAATCACTGAAAAGAGAGACTTAAAAGTGTTGATACTTAGTCCTTGCAGTTTGGCCATTAGATCACAGTCTACTCTCAAGTGACCTTTGTGTTTCTGTGTTCATAATCCTTTACCACAGGAATTTCTTAATCGTGATAAAATCTCTGTAGTTCAGAGTGCTTCTATCTATCACTTCACTAGTGAATTGCTCATACAACTGAGCTGCCTCACAGATGTTCTGAAGAAGTATTTGAAAATTCAGTTAAAGATTTTAAAAAATGCAGTTCATGTCCCGAACTTCTATCAAAAGCTTGGCTAGGTGTCTGATTTTTTACAGATTCCTATTCCTTTTTCAGCCCTAAGTCATTAAAAGAGAATGATTATGGACTTCTGTGCAGCTACTGAGAAGTTAAAGCGTACAGAACTGAGCTTCTTGTCAACAAAATATCAATCATCTGCTGCTGAATAGGGCAGAGAGGGGAGATCAGAAAATGAAGACAGGATGACAGAAATAAGATCCACCAAAAGAAATCAGTTTTAAAAACAGAGTAGAAGTAGGAGCATGGAATTGGACCACTGAAGATAATAAGGGAGTTCATCTGTTACATTATACCTAGTCATATTGATCCCACACATTTGGAGAACAATCAGGTAATTATGGCAGTTTTTCATGTACACTTCTATTAACATCCCAGAAGCCTGCAGTCAGTTAATACAATAGTGGTGGTGGAAAGAGTGAAAGAACATCATCATCAGATCTCTGAAGATGTGTTTCTTTTTTAGTTCAAGGATGGATTGGACAGTTTTGGAAAGCCAATATTTTAAAACAAGGAAAACAATAATGATATGTCAGCTGTTACAAGAAAAACAACTCTGACAAAAAAAGTTTCAGTCATGGGAAATAGTCTTGAAACCAGATTCTGTTGTTAGATTTATTAAGGGGTTTTTTTTCCTGCTTTTTTGACGGCAATGGGGAAACTCAAATCCAGCATTCAAACTGCAAAAATTACATACAAAAATAAATATTGGTGCTGCTGAAGGAAGATATTTTTTTAAAGAGTTGTATGTCTCAGGCAGACAAAAGCTCATCTTGAGCCCATTTTTAAGCATTTACAACACATGGGATACATTTGAGATTTCTTCATGAAGTACAACCAGCATGCTAAAGTGCACTCAAAGTTTGAGCCAACCTCAAAAGCTTTTCTTTTTATGAGTTTCCTGCCAGTTAAAATTATATGTTCTACCACACACACACAAATATACATCTATGCAATCTATGTACATGAAACTGCTTTTATATGTTGAAGTATGGTTTTACCTAAATTCTTTTAGTATTTTAATGCACATCTTTAAAGTTCTTAATATTGGAGTGAAGGTATCCTGGTGGTATATAAAGTTTGTTTAATTCATTGATTTGCCTTCTATTTTTAGTGAAAAAAAAAAAAAAAAGTATAACATTGTCTTTAAGGCGCCACATGACAATTCGCAAGTCGTGCCTTCATTTTCTGGTCCTATCGTTGCTCTTCATGTATAGCAGCACAATATCAAATCCTTTTGCTTTGTAAAGTAGGAATAAGATTTTCCTGTAACAGGAGAAGTACCCAAAGGAATGAGACAAGACCACATATATAAAAATAAAACACATTTCGGAGATTTGTGGCTTTATACAGTAGCATCTCTCTGCCTCAGTGCTGCTAACTCATTTTCCCACCTACCACAAGACCATTTTGTTGCAGCCCCTTCTTCAGTCTCAAACCCTTCTTTGAAGGGTGGGAGGGAGGCAGAGGGCCATTAGGGCTCTATGTTCCTTGGGTTTTACGTAACTTATGTGCTTAGTTTAGAAGATTCAGGCCATCATAACCACCTTCTTAGGTGCTAACTTCCATGAGCAATAGGCACATAAATTTCTTTATGACTATAAATCTTTAGGGTATGGACATAGAGTCACCATATGTCTTCATGGTGCATAAGGCAAGAGGACTATAAGACAACACTGGAACATGAGAGAAATAAGTTGCAAACTTCATAATAGGACTAATTTAAATGTCATTCTCATTGGTGACAAGTGGGCAGCAGTGCTCATGAAATGAGGGTTGGCTTATTTTTCCCCTGTGTTTCCCTTAATCTATTTAGGAAATACAACAATGTTGCTGTATAATTTAAATTTAATTTAATTTAATGATTTTTAAAGTAATGTATAGCATACTGTATCACTGAATGTCCATCCCCTCTTTTTGCTTTTGTTTTTTTTTCCTAAAAACAATGACAAGAAATAGATATTGCACTGAATGTCTTGCATTTGAGTGTATTGATGCGTGTTGTACTAATATCTGAATTTAGCAGCACTAACACTTCTGAAGTGATGTGAGAAGCAATAAGCCTTTTAGGTTATGATAGAAGAGAGACATTTAAGCAAAGGAAAATTTGAATAAGTGGATTTCCTGATTCTGAATTTAATATTCCAGCTCTGTTAGAGTCAAATACCTAGTGGGAGCACACATTAAAGATTATATATACTAGCTTAAGAATGAGGAAAGATTTCTAATAAAGACATTTTTGTTCTTATTCTCACTTGCTATTGGGTTTTCAATTAATTAATAGCATAAGTACTTATTATTAAAGACTTTTATATTCTAAATTATTTGCAACAACAACAAGTTGTCTTTGGTTACCCCTTGAGGAAGGTGGGAATTCTCATTTTCCCTAAAAAACTTCAGATGTTCTCTGCCCTTTTGTTCTAGGAGGAACTTTCTCCTTTTTCATATGGTTTTATTTTACACTAAATTTTCTACAAATGTAGCTAATTTAGGCCTTAATCTCTTCCTGGAGTCCTATGATCTTCTAGGTGGTCAGAGTACTTTTAAGATTATGAAAACATTTTATGAAATCATGAGTCATTACCAGTGTTCACTATGGATTCAACTCCGGACATTGAATTCCCTTTTCTTAAAACTATGCCTGTACTGTACAGTGTGACCTGCCATCCCGCTTTCTGACTCCTTACCAAGGGTCATGCAAAGTGAACCTTCCTACCCACACGTTGCCATTGTATAACAACCAGAACACAGCTGTTCCAGCCAGATCACACGGTGGCCCACATCTGCGTCTGAGAATTTGGGACAAACCATTAATAATACGAGTGATAATCGTATCATACTGCCTAGATGATGCAAGTAAAGTAGAATTACCCACTGGAGATTCTGAAAATGCCAGTGGACAGTGAAGATCTTCAGAAGCAGTGGCATTAACCTTTATACTCTACTGTAGCATGCTTGCGCCATGCTAGCTACCTTACCTGATGTTCACAGCAATGTTCTGCTTAGAAATGCAGAGAGGTCTTTTTGAGCCTTTCATCCTTTCACTAAGGATGAAATCAGCAGGGCTTTTATGGCCACCACAAGGGCATATTATAGGTATTTGCTTTGTCATTGTCCTTATTCTACCTTAAATATAGCATTATAGAGGTCAAGCAGCTTGTCAAAATCTGGTCTTTTCTCTAAGTCTTTATGCCTTCTATTAAATTTAATTTTGCTTTTTGATTTCTTGTTTCCATTTGGGGTGTTAATCTGCCTGTTCTCCACATAACTATTCTATTTCTGTAGTCTCTTTCTCACTCTTGTCACAACAAGAAAAAGTGTAGTTCAGGACACGCTTCATTCTTGAACTTTTCCTTTTTTGTATTCCCTGAAAATAAATCATAAAACTAGAAACAAAAAAACCTCTCTGCCCTCCTCCCCAAGAAAACAACTTCTTCATATCCAAGACGGTGCTGTGCTGGTGGCACCAAGCTTTCTGGTAACTAGTTCTTGGCTGAAGAAAAATTATACTCCAGGTCTGCTTCAGTTGCCTAAAAATAGGCATTCAGCACTGTTTTAGACACCATAGGAATCTGGCCTCCAACTACTGAATGCCCAGAAGGCCAAAGTTTCTCATAAGTCCTGTGGCATGCCTGCCAATCCCAGGACAGTATTCTGGATAGTTTAGGGCATCTCAAATTGTACTGAGCAACTGGATCATTCTCCTAGCAGCACAATTGTTCTGGAATTAAATAAATTACTGTGATTAAATAAATGACTCTCTGGAAGACACATCCTTTCCATTGACTAAAGAGGGAACCCATACTACTTATTTATATGCTTCGCTTTAGACACCTTACCATGGGTGAGAAGAGCTACACCCTGAAACTACATCTGCCCAGAAAAATGATACATGACTGTGACAGATGTCTGCCATGGCAAGCCTAACCTTGGCCAGGTAAGAACAGGAGGAGAAGATGACATACCACGAAGCTTGGATGTGAAATTGCTTATGCTACTGAAATAGATCATCCTAGAGAGCTCATACACTGTATATATATATGCCATGTTCTCGAGCTGACACTGTCACACCTAAACCACTATCATCAAACAGTTACTGCATAGTTTAGATTAAGTTAAACAAATTATGATACCACAGGGTGCCTTCATTTTCCTCATTAATCCACTGTAATGATTTAACTTCCTCCAACATAGCACATTCTATTTGAACGTCATACAAACATCTTTTTCTCCATAGAAAATGTGGACATAAATAACAATCTGTGTTTATCTTCCAACCTTTTTTTTCCTTTTGCTTTTTTTTTATTAAACTGGTTTGCTTTCCCAGTCTATCCATACCACTTTACTTTATTCATTCCCTATGAACTCTGTTCAAAACTTCCCAGAATAAAATTCTCAAAGCATAGTTATTCAAAAAGGTTTTACTACAAGAATCATTCTAATTGCCCTATCAATGAAGGATAATTCCCCAGAGAAGCTGTGGATGCTCTATCCTTGAAAGTGTTGAAGTACAGGTTTGATGGGGCTCTGAGCAATTTGCATTAGCAAAAGATGTCCCTATCCATGACAGGAGGGTTGCAACTAGATGATCTTAAATGTCCCTTCCAACACAAACCATTCTATGATTCTATGATACGACAATTGTACACTGCAGTATTTGGATGATTACTGAGGAATTCTGTAGCAGTTTTGAATAA
The DNA here is from genome assembly GCA_038380795.1 of Pyrocephalus nanus. Taxonomy (NCBI): domain Eukaryota; kingdom Metazoa; phylum Chordata; class Aves; order Passeriformes; family Tyrannidae; genus Pyrocephalus; species Pyrocephalus nanus. The sequence goes on from CM076260.1 coordinate 51,454,181, forward strand.
GAGTGGTGGTTGGTTTGTTTGTCAGTTTATTATGACCATCTTTTATTGCCACAATCACATCTGCAAACAATAATCTTTCTATTTTGTCCTCTGAGTGTTCAGTTATGGTTCATGAAAAGCTGCCATTTTATTTCTCTTTTCCCAGTGCTCCCATCTTATAAACTGCTCCATTATTTAGGTTGTCTTTACTCTGCCTTGTTTCCACATGTGCACCCCTGTAATACACACAGCAGCGATTTCTCTGAAAACAGCTATTTCTCTTGCACAAGTGTTAAGTGTTATAACGGGAAACCTTCAATGTTATGTTAATAGGATCTGTTTTCATTTACAAAAAGACTAGAAGCATTATCAGACTTACATTCTCTGTGTTAAGGCATATAGGGGTAAATAGGACATGCTGGATATTGGGTTACTTCACCAAAACTGACAGCAGTAAAGGTGGGTGAGCTGGATCTCATTCCGTCTCAGGTGGCATTATTTGTTTCCACTGAACTGCAAATTCTTCCCTCATGCTTATACACGAGCGAACCATATCATCAGGATATGTTTATCCCACACAGAGATGCCAGGGCTACAGTAAAAACCTAAAGGTATTAGAGCAAAGATATAGAAAGCCTATGGCCCAGTGCTGCTGTTTGTGGGAAGTTAGGCTCAAATTACATCTCAAAAATAATCTGAAACTGAAACCAGTAGAAAAATGTGGAGACATAGAGATGGACTAAAATGAAGATAGTCTGAGGCATGTTCTTTTGACTTGCTACTATTATTTGCTTAGTAAATTCCGAACAAATTGCAGAGTAGCATCAATAGGAAAGTATTTGTGATTTACTGACAAAAATACAGTTGCATTAATGGAAACTCTGACTTAACCTTATAAAATAACTCGTTTCCAGAATGAAATGAGTTATTTAGCTGATGAATACCTTCGCTCTGCTGAAGCCCAGTTTCTTCCCTATAACCGCTGAACTCCTTCTTGTGATTCAGCTCTGCTTGTGCGGGGGAGGAGAGGGGGAGAAGAAAAAAAAAAAAAAGAAAAGAAAAGAAAAAGGAGGGGAAGAAGAAAAACACTCAGGAGATAAAAAATATATCTGTGACCACTTAACTGTGCTTCCTGTAGCTTTAGTTTATGATTCAGTATCTGTAAATTGTCCTGAAACAGAATCAACAATTTGGAAATATTATTACATCTTAAGCCATTGAAGGCAGTGCAATGCCTAAGCACTGTTCAGGTACTGTTCAGGTACCAGGAGTAAAAGAGCTATCGGTGTTGATCTGTCCCTGCTGAGCTGGCCCAGCCTTGCTCAGCTTGCCCAGCAACACTTACTGCCACTACGCTCCCCAGTACAGGGAGATGAACCTGGTTCAGTTTGTTTAATTAGTAAGCTTAGAGACAGACTTCTCTGCAGTGAAGTAAAAGAAGTTGCTCAATACCATGAAGCTTAGATGTGAAATGCATGTGAAACTAAATCTGGTTTCCAGCTTTATTAATAATAATAAATTTTCCAGTACTCAAAGTTGGCTTCAATCACAAAATAAGTTATTCTTCATAGGATGACTTTTAATAAGCACTGTAGCATGCAAAAGATGGTTAGTTTTCCTTGGGAAGCCATGAGCCTTAAACACATCAATCCTTTAGATGCAGATAACTCCAGAGGTAAAACATACCCACAACTGTACTTGAAGTAGCTTTTTAGCTACTGCACAATCCTGAAGCACGTATCCAAAGTATCAGTGTTTAAAGATCACCTGTAGACCTAACAAAACACAATCTGAAATGACAGGCCTAAGGTAGATAAACACATATTTTCTGAAAGGAATGAGCCACGAAGTGTCTACTCTGTCTTTAGATCAGTCTTACTCTAATAGCTTAGTTCAACTGTAGAAACACATCAATAGCCCAGATTTAGGCTGATTTTGCAGACTAACGAGATTAGTACAGACTATACTAAATCCCTCCATGTTCTGGTTTTGACAAGGATAGGAAGAAAGATGAAGATTTTTTTCATGCTCCTTTACATCTTCCCTCATACTTACCCCTTGAAAGGAAGGAAGAAAGAAAGAAAGATATTTCCAGGGACTGCCATTTAAAGTGTTTGTCTGAGAGGATTACACCTGTGTAATCTACTGAAATTAGTAGGTTTGGGGGAAGAGGCACATTGTGGAGGAAGAGGGTGGGGAAATGTTTCCAGAGAGGTGACCATGTTGTTTATCTGATATCTGCCTGCAGACCCTATTTTCAAATGTGCTTTAAACATTTTGAGCAACTTATTTAAAGGAGGCAAGACTCAAAATTCCTACAAAGTAAATGTGGTGTTAGGGAGGAAGCCCCAAATTGGTGTCTCCACTGAGGAAAGGCAGTCAGAATTAGTTTCATTTGGCCACAGTTGCGTGGTCAGAGACTGTACATATTTGCCAGCAACCAGACCACATATAAATAGTTTCAAATGCTGTCTTTGACCAGCGAAGGATCCATGGGACAAAAGACAGTTCCTGAAACTGAACTTCATTAGCTTTGTTGCTCACAGAAAATTTCGCTGTTATAAATCGTAAGACAAAATTCAGAGAATAGGGAGAAAAACAATAAGAAAGAGAATTATATAGCCTGGCTTCAGAACAATAGTCTAGTTACTAATTTAAAACAGATGTTCTGTTCTCAATAGTTCATAAACAGATAAAGAAGGAAAAGGGAAACTCAGACTTGAAAAGTAGTAGATCTCTGTCCTAACACATTGGTTCAGATTTGAAGACCAATCCATTGGATCTGCAGCATTGGTCTGGAAATCTCATAAAAGTACCCTCTTCTTGCTGTATTTTAAACCCCATCAATTTCTGGTATCACTGAGACTTTAACACAAGAAATTTATGAGCCACAGGAGGAGTTCAATAAATCACTTTTAGATTCTTCTAAAATTTATTTTTATTCACTCATTTTGGATTTTCAATTGCCCTATTTTAGAGAATCAAATTTTCCTTGAAAGAAGGAACCTCAGCTATGCACTGATACAACCCAGGTACCATGGATTTGGTTTGGAAGTAGTATTCCACTAAGTTCTCTGGAAGTTGCAGATGGACAGTGTTTTTCCAAAACTAAGTATCGGGTCCTCTCTCACTTTCAGGCAGCAGATGTTTGGACAAATAAATTATTAATTTGGGGAGGATAAGTTAAATCTGATGAAACTGTTGAAGTCAGCAAGTGATTTTCCTCTCATCTAGGAATTAAGCACGCATTCCCTCCTTCTCAAACAGAGGAACTGCAAGAAGCTGCCTCAGCAATTTTCAAATTTTGTTCTGAGTAGGAATGCAACGAGGCCTCCAAAGCCTACAGGGAATCAGAATTCTCAGACTGCACTCTGCCTCCTTTCAGAGGACTTCATTCCAGACTCTTACCAAAACAGATCTATTTGTAAATGTAGTTACATTCTTAAAGAAAACTGTAGTCCTATGACACCAGGCACACAGGTGGGGTGAAACACCCCTTACATAATTCTTTGTTTGGTGTGAATTCCTCTAGTAATTTCATCCACAGATAATTTTTTACTTGTTACTATATTTTTGTTGGGCATCTTGGGATAGATTTTCAGCTTCTCTATGTGAATTTACTGCACTATACATTTCAAGTAGTCCTTCTATGACGAAAAGTAGAAGACAACTTTGATTATTCACCTTGGGAATACACCTGATCCACGAAGTTCTGTTTCACATTTAGTCTGTGAATTATGGCATCTATGGGATTATTTGCAAATTTGAAATTAAGCATATGTTTTCACACATTGTTGGATCAGAAACTGTAGTTATGGCTTCTCTGCGCCAAGATTCATATTTACTCTCTTGAGGAAACAGAGCAAACTACAAACCTTACATCTGGAGGATAATTTGAGCTTCTTTCACATTCATAACAGAAGGATGGGTTTTGAAAGAATCCTTATTCACAGTTATAGGAATCTACTGGCCATTTCAGAACACATAATATTTTCCAATCTTGCTCTAATTAGTAGAATTTGTCCACTGTGTTTATGACAATTTTATGTAAAACAAAATATTGTCAGTAAAAGGAACAGAGAGTCATACTCGGAATTTAAATGAGCAATCAGGACTTAAAAAAGAAAAATATCTTTTGTATCATAGAGATACAGCTAAACAGTTGTAAAACAGAGCTTTCATTTTCTTTCATTTAATCCAAAAGTACTTAAATAAAGTAGCTTCTTAATTCTGTTTTCAATCAGCTTTTACAAAGAACAATCCAGGGAAACAAAGAATATCAACCAAGATGATGAAAAACAAATAATATTGAGCACTATGACTAAACACAGTGTTATGAAAATACTACAGAGGGTCATTTAGTACCTTTTTCCTCTTTCCTTTCCTTTCCTTCCCTCTTTCTTTTCAATAATATACCTTATAAGTTTCCTAGTCAGTAGACTATTGATTAAAAGAACATGAACTTCTTGTCATTTGAATTATTGCATTCAGTGACTTAAGGCTTTTTTTTATACATTCCATGTTTTTTTCAAAATTAAAAGAAAAATACAAGGCAAAGAAGGCTTCTCAGGCAGCCTACAATAAAGGCTTCTGTTTCTAGCTCAGTAGCTAGAGCATTCAGTTAGTTTAGGGTGGTAATCCTGGTACGGCTACCATTCAATCTGGAAATTGTTTCACATGCTTGTAAGACATTTTGATCACTGCTCCTTACTCCTGAAAATGAAGAACATGTTCATGGATCCTGTAAGTTCATCTGTCCTGGTCTGAGGAAGAATTAGTCCCCTCTATCTTTTGTTTGGAGACAGTAATGGATGTTAGAGTTAAGTGTAAACTAAGTGGTGTAACTAAAATGAAGATTGAGTCACTTATTTGGGACAAGGGAAAAGGGAATGGAGCTCTCAAGAACCACTGATTCAGGGAGATGCATATAACGGCTGAAGAAAAATCATCATGGAACAAAGAATGTAATGTAACAACATCAGTAGTGATGGTGGAATAGAGATGTTACTGTCTTATGATTGCTTAATGTTAAGTGTCAAATGCAACACACAGAGAAAACCTTCTGCATTCAGCAGCAAAACTCTGGAAGGAGGAAAAGGAAAAACAAAAGAAATTGCAAAGATTTTGCATCAGGGGTGACAATGCTGCTAAGTATGCCTCACATCTGCTTTTCTGTAAGATATTTAGAAAGAAATTTTACATCTGTTCAGCACAACAATACTTGTCCAGTAGCTAATATGTGCTTGTATTTTTTTTTTTCAGTAGTTCCAGAGCCATCGGTGCTTTTAAGAACTGTGCCTTTGCAACAAAGACTGCTAGGATTGTTCTGTAATATAGACTAGAGCCAGACCTGTCTTGACCAGGAAATGTTATAGATAAAAACATGATCAAGATGTTGGCCAATCATTAGTGAATACACTTGAATGTAAAATGTGCTACAATGAGTGTTCCCTTCGTCAATTTATTTTGTTTTATTTCTCATTCTCTAGGTCCTGTCTGGACTTGATCATGAACAATAGAATATTGATTTTGCACTTACAAATGAGAGCTAAGGGGCTTGACTGTGCCAGAATGACCAGTCTTGGGAGAGAGCTGGGAGCATCATTGTGATTTCTCACATGGTTGTATTAAAAACATTCATATTTTAACTTCTGAAATAAACATCATCTGAACATCATCTGCTTGTTGAGGAGCAGATATTACTGTAACTGCCTTCAAAAATGTTCTGTTTTCACGAGGCTCAGCTGTGAAAGGACTGGAGGTGGCCTGCAAAGCCTTTGCCAATACTTTCGGTCATATTTTTCCTCTTTTACTTGCTGAAGACCTTTTTCTAGGGCTAAAGATTTAGGGGTCCAAGTTACCACACATAAACAGTAAACACCTGGGTTCATAGTCTCAGCAAAAATAAAACCTTGGACTATGATTTCACAAGCAAGTGAATAACTTTTAATTGATCACTGCAGCCACAAGGACTTGTCTTATTCTCTTCCAGCTTATTACTCTCTTTGCCTTTGCCCTTCTCCCACCCCATCCCCTGTCTCACAGCTCTCATAAAACACATCTCTGAGAAAACTCAACATCACTGAGTTGTCAGAAAACCATCCAGCTCTTTTAGTAAAAATTTTGTTGGAGGGTTTTTTGTAACATTAGTGAGCTAAATCTGCTCAATGGTGGGATGCCATCGTGTGTGTCAGGGTACAATATTCTTGGACTGGGTTCTGCTACATATTCTACATGAAGACAGTTTAATGTCTAATACCAAATTTACTTATTTCGCATATACTTGACATTACATGGAATTTTGATTTAGCACAGGGATACCTCAGTGTACTGAAATCACAATATAATCACAGTATAGCAATTGCAACATAGAGTTAAATTAAAATATACAAGTGATTCCCATTACCAGTGCCTGTAATGCCATGACACTGGGCAACCCCAACTGCCAAAAAAAAATATATGGAATGCATATCTTTTCTGAGCCTTTCATTACAGGGGTTTGTTGGTCACAGTGCTGAAGCTGATGTATGATAAGCACAGAGAGCTCAGAGCAGGGAGCAAGAAAAGAGGCAGAAGGGATTGGGAAGTATGAGATGCTGAGTCAGTTTATCTGGACTTCTGACATCGTATCTCTGGTTTAATTCACCATTCTTGTGACTAAATAATTCCTACCTAGTACTGAGAGGTACACAGAATTGTAATCACACACAAATTCTACCTTCTCTCTTCTCCTGCAACTCTACTATAGTCTAGCATCTGTATTTTCCCTACATGCACCACTGATTTCAGGAAACATAATGCTGAAAATCAGTTTCTCTTGGACAAGGAGGAAGGAAGCAAATTCTTACTGCCTATTACTGATCTCCTCTGTTAGAATCAATCAGAGGTAGTCGTAAGTCTGACTTTCTGAATACATCCCCATGGAAGATTTCAGAATTACACAGAGATCCCCCTGCTACTGATAAGTAGATTATGTTACTTCCAAAACTAACTTACTTAAGTGGGACTGATCTTTGAAAAATGCAATTTACTTTGTTTTTCAGGTCTGTTCTCAGTGGAGACCTGAATCCATGACTTCAGCAGCATTGCCAGTTGCGGCCAGTCCAAAGAGTAACATCTTAAGCAGAACAGCAGTGTAAAGCACAAACACATCATCAGGCTGGCTCTGATAGAAATTTTCCATGTTTTCTAGCTTCAAAGCAAGACCACTAATATCAGTCTGCAGCGGCAGTTCTAAAGAAACTATGTGGGGTTTTGTTAGCTATGGAAAAGATATTTTAAAACAAGAAGTTGTTGGCTCAGCTCACCCTCATAAGGACAATCAGACTGGCAGCTTAGATTACCAAATCACTGTTTTACGGGACAGAAAAAAATCTTGATAGCTGGCTGTAGCCGGAGCTTCCTTTACCGCTGGTTTCCAGCAAACATTTTCTGCTCAACCAATTTCCATCCTTTGCATTTCTTTCAAAAAGAAGAAAAGTAAAACTTGCCAGACCCTCAGTTAGCATGCTGGTACCCCCTTTTTTTCTCCACCTAATACACCTACCTGGAAGGGCTAACCATCAGTGTTTGTAAAGAAGAAATGTGTCAACTTTTTTGTTTGCCAGATTTTTGTATTTTACTATGTATGGACAGCTTTCTATAAGAAGCATCCTATATGTTTCAATAGCTTGAGCTCAAGGGGTTTTTTTTAAAGGAGCTGTTTACCATCCTCTTTAAGTGAAAGGGGAAATGAAGCTTACAGTTGAAAAGTACTTTGGGCTTAGTAAAATGTAAATGTATGATTTGTACTCCTCTCTCAGCTCAAAGACCGATGCCTTCACCAGTCTGAACACTCTTTGTCACTGCTTCGTGACTTTTGCCATTCTATAAAAAGATGCAGGAAGTCACAAATAGAATAATAGTGATTTGCCATGGAAACTTCAGTGAATATTTCAGTGAAATGAAAACAAGTCACTGTGTATATCCAGACCCACAGAGAGTGACAAACAGACATATCTGATGCCATAGGTTTTCCATGACATTTACAGTGGAATGACAAAATGTAACAGAATGTATGGGAGATCTGTAACCTTCTGGACTAGCATTTGAATGCCATGCAGAACATCTTGGGGCACCAAAAGAAGGCAAAGTGCACTCATGTTTAACTAACTGAGATTTGCCTTTATATTTCCAGGATGCTGAGAAAGGAAGGGGACATATAAAAAAAAAAATCCCATGTCTATGCTCAAAGACAGTCCGCAACTTATGTCTACAGTATGTGCTTTGTATAGCTAATGTTTGCCAAGGATCAACTCTGAGAAAAGACAGCAATTGTCCTAACTGAATCACCTCTAGGCAAACTCTTACTTTACAATGAGAACCACTGCAACTGTGCTTCCTCGGGGTTGGGGTTTTTTTGTTTGGTTGTATTTATTTTTTTTAGTGTTTTAATTTTTAAGCATCTTTTACACAATACTGGGAGAAAAATCAAGCAAGGAAATGCCAGTTAGCGGGTTGCCCATGCAATCTTAAATTATCTTCCTCATTTTACAATGAAAGATTTAATTACATGAACATGGAACATTTATGTCACAAATCTCTTGCCTCATTGAAGAAAGATTGCACATAACAAACAGGCAAGGCACAGTTCTTGTCGTGTTTTCAAGTCACTTGCTGAAACGCTTTCTCAAAAATATTGTCTGAGAACCTGGACTTGCTCTGTCGCTCCTGTCTTCAGTCACACTGGGCATGATTCACTCAGAATGGGGTACCAGAGGATTAAGATGGTTTTCAAATCTGAATTCTTACATCTACTGCCTCTGGCTCTTCAGTTTGAATTTGATAATTTGGTTTTTCTTGACTTCTTTTCCAGAAAAAAAAAAAAAAGAAATCAAGGGTCGTAAAGTATCTATGAAAATTATACAAGAAAGGAGTGTCACTGAATAATTGAGTTAATCTACTAGACTGAAAATAGTTTTTTAAACATCTGCTTAGTGAGGTTTGGAAATTGATCTGCTTTAATGACAAATTAAAGCCTAAAGCCCTTCTATGTGAAGCTGGTGTTATTATGAAACCTCTTCACACACAGCACAGTAGTGTAATCTTAATTACAACAGTTTTTCTTACCAGTAATGGAACTGAATTTTTGTCAAATACATTTCTTTTAGGTCATTAGTGTGCATGTACATGCATTATCTCATTACCACTTTGTGAATCTTTACCATCCTGAGTTTACCCAATAATTTTTTCCATTTAGCATACAGACTATAAAGCAGACATCAGCCTTCTGTCTTATGTTTGCACAGAAACCCACCTAAAGGATTTAGGAATTGGTTTGTGAGACACCTCCTTCATCATAGTCCATACAAAAATTCATTTTTAATTCTCTAAAATACTTGAGCAGAGGGCATCAATATTCAGCTTTGCTCTGAGTCACAGCCTGACTGTTCTGCCCAATGAAGCCTTCAAGAGGAATTGTTCAGTACATACCCATGGCTTTCCAGTGGATCACATCCCTCTTGCTTCTGCCTATACTCTGAAAGACTAATTAAGCTGTGCATGTAAAAGAATTGTATAGCTATAAAAGAATGTTTACTAAAGGCTAATTAGCGTATAAGTACCAACCACAGCTTCAAGAACTGGAAAAGAAAATTCATATAAAGGCTTTGTATTCATCTATTCTAGGTAAAGGCAGGTGTAGTGATCATATTGGAATGGATGGCGTTTGGCTTGTACAAAGCATAAGAAACCTTTTCTTGTGATACTGCTAGTTCTGCCATGAGAAAAGCTGCTTATTTACCGAGACCAAAGTCTTCTGAAACTGTGAGAGATTCGCTTCTCCAATTAGATGTGCTTAATTTACTCTCAATGTACTCTTTGTCTGTAAGAAATGGACCATTCACCTAGAAAACTGTTTCTGTTTTTTAGAGTAAAACTTGACTGAATTTATAATAGAAGATGTTCTACATCAGTTGTCCAGTTAAAGATGAACGAAAGGGCTGCATTGTTTGCCAAGACCTGAGTTTAAGAAGCCTTGGTCTCCCATACAATTGTTGATGATTATTTTAGCAGCCAAGTGGGGTGGGAAGCTGTATCCTTTGTTCTTCTTCAGAGAATAAAATGTGAAGATGTATGTTTACTGATGCAATTTGCACGTGTATGGACAAAGCTGAGGGGCAAATCCTTGTTCCTTCATTCCCTCAGAAGAACTAAAATGTAGCTCCTGTACTGTTTTATCTATATGACATAGCCACATATATTATTAGCAGCAGCCGTGTTGCAACAGGACTTCAGTCACTGGCACCTCTCATAGATAAGAGCAAAGCAGTTTCTAGTTACCAGTTGTAAGGTACTAGAGCTCTTCTATGTGGTCACGTGTACGACCACTTCTTTCAGGTGTATAAAAACAGTTGCTCCAGACTCCTTTTTCCTTAGTCTTCTTTCACCAGTCTAATGCCAATTCATAGGATGAGGCTTCTCTGCTTAGAATACTCATAGTTAGAATTTGGCCAGGGGAAATATATCAGGAAAGCAAGGCATAAATAAGCCATAACATAACATCAGTAGAGAACAGTAGGTTCTGTAAACATAAACCTATCTTTTCCCTTTTGTAAATCCAAGTTTTTGACTGGTGAGGCTGTGAAGAATCACAGCTACCTTCTCTATGACACATCTTTATCTGGGTTTGTACCACAATAGACCAACACACCTTTCTCAGCAGGAACTTGTCTCTGCTTCTTGTATGTTCTCATCAGAAGTGATGATCTGGACTATTTTCCCTTCCTGTCTATGTAGCATTACAGTGATCTATCTTCCTTAAGCATTTTTAAGGGTGATTCCAGAGCCTTTGGTGTAGAATGCTGATACATCTGTGCATTTCCTGAAGAGACTGGTAAGTAGAGAGAAACTTATCTGTATATTTCTCCCATTAATCCATTCCAGTACTGAGGTGTGTAGTAGTCAGTATGTCAACATGAGAAGAGCATTTAATGAGTAGCTTGCTGTTCCCCATTAATTTCACATGGAAATAGATTTTTTTTTCCTTCTTGACTCCCTTTTAGATATTGTTCTTTTACACCACTATAGAAGTTTAGGCATCTTCAAGGAATTTCACACTTAATTTTTAAACTTGCCAACATTTTAATCATGCTGTTTATTGCATGGTCATTAAAAATGATCTATGTACAAAACAAGTGCCAAACTTCAAGGCAATTAGATATTTGAAGTGTTTCTTCTGTTACTTAGGCTGGTCAAGGAATAATTAACATAGGCCCCAATTCCCTCCTCTGTGAGAAGAAGATATAATGAGGTTGTTTCAATGTATTCAATTTACTTATTCATTTTTAAGTCTCTGTTACTTATTCATTTTTACTGTCTCTAATTAGAAAAGAAAAAAAATCCTGTCACATTGTGAAACAATAAGGTAGCGTCTTTAATCTGCACCTGATATCAAATAGTTTTTCAGAGTAATTGTTTGAAATTCTCACCCTGAGCACTCTTTCTTAAAAATTTGTTCTCTCATTAAAAAAGAAAAAAATTATTCATTGAGAATGCATTTTTAATACCAAATATACTTTACAGCATGCAACTTAGTGATCCGCAATACATCCAAGAAGTCCAGAATAGTCCAGGAATCTCCTCACTGAACTAGCTGAGTTAAGCACCACAGGGAAAACATATGTATTTCTGCTTATCATGTAAGTTTTGTTGAACAAATGGCATTATAGATTTAGTGCTAAAAACTAATATGGAATCAGAGCACTTCCTACAAGGTGAAGATCTCTTAGCTCCTCATTAAAGCTATGATCCTGATTATGTTCTAACAGGAACAAAAGTAATTTTTTCCTATCTATGCTTACCTGGAGCTGGTTGTCAAATCAGAACTGGAACCTTATTATGGAGTACATGATGCAACATATCACATTAGATATGGATTAACATCAAAGCTGAGTTGAATGCACCGAGAAGAACAATGTGTCTTGACCTGCCATCAGAGTGCATGTCCAGACCCTTCATAACTCAAAGACACATTAAAGAGAGCAGTATCTCAGTGCAGTGTCAGAAGTTCTTGGTGTACTTGTACTTTGCCTTATTTTTTCTTGTTTCTGTGCTTGTTTCCTGATGTTTTGCATGAAGCAGTTCCACTAATCTATGGGAATACCGGAGTTGAAATCTGTTCATCTGATGCTGACTTTGAGGTTTATGTGGGAACCAGAATTAGACCAGTCCCCCAAAATCATATTTCTGAAGACACAAGGATTGAGTCTTTCATTTTTGGCTCTAGCTCGATTAAAATGGAAAAGTCTGCAAACTGTTCTCTTGCAGAAAATCTATCTTGGCTGTCAAAATATAAGAGTGAAAATATTCTTACCCTGTGGAAAACTCGTGACAATATGGAGACTTCTGTCCAAAATTTCCCTATTTAAACACTGTGGAACTGTAATCCTTATGTGTAAGTGCTGATATTCAGAAATACTGCTTCTTCATGTCCTCAAAAGTAAAACTGCACTCCCACAGCTTTCTTCTCTACTTCTTTCTCTTCCCACCCTTCTCATGGCATGAAAGCAGCTCTGGAGAATGCCTCACTGTCAAGTTCTGAGAGCAACCTCAAAGAAGTGAAATAACAGGCCAAAACATATTGTCACATCTGCCATAGCATTTTTTTTATTTTATTTTGTCAGTAACTTAGAGGATTCCCTCTGTCTTCCCTCAGACATTCTTCTTCTCTTTAGAACATACTGGTCAGTCAAGTCATAACTGTTTGTGTTGAGAGATGACAGAAACTCATCTTCCCCACTGAAATGATGAAGAGTAACACGTTTTTCTAACAAGCTTCTCTTTAAGTGCTTGAACTCACCTTCACTTAACCAATATTAAGGTAGAAAAAGATAGGCAGAAAGGCAGTTGCTTTGGAACAAAGGGGAAAAAATATTGTGCCGCAAAGAATAACTCTCTGTTTTTCTGTGAAGAGACACTGCTCTGTGAAAAATCTTTGTCTAAATAAAATGATCTTTGTTTATTTAATTTAAAACTCTTTATTTTCTCAGCTCTAGTAAATCAAATGGAACAGCTCAGAGGAGTTTTTCACATCATCAGAGCATTAATTTCCTAGATGACTGCATCTTGGAATTAAATTTAAAAAGTTAGTTTCATTAGTTTTAAAAATAGGAATGGACTTCAGTAAGACCATTGGAAAAAAAATGTGTTTTTTCCAGCAAATAATTTTTAAAACTGTGTACCCTTGTCTCCCGTATTGAAAGATGCATCTTAAAGATGCAGCTGTGGTGTGTATCTAACCACTGGCACCTAGGTAAGCTCTTAAATAACAAAGCTTTTTCTTTAATAGCAGTCTTTGAGTTTTACAAATCAGATACAGCTAAAATTTCCAAGAAACTGGCCTCCAACATCTGTAATCTCTTGTGCATTTTGCTTTCTGGAAGACATGGAGAGACACATGTATATTTCATGCCCTTATATATTTCAGGGTATTTCTGCTGTTTTACTTCATTTTTTCAAGAGCGACCATTACATAGATAAGTTTTATGTTAATATTTTTCTGTTTGTTATAGATCTTAGTAGTTCAGGTACGTAATGTTCACTGTTTTTCTCTAATCTTTAGCTTTGTTGCTCATAGGGATAAACAAACTTTAAATTATGTGTTTCATCTAATAGTATCAAATTATTTACATGAATGAGTTGCAGCTAGTCTCAACTATTTCTTTTAGATAGATTTTCATTTGGCTTTGATTAAATACTAAATATACTCTGATTGAAGGGTAGAATTTTAATGGACACTGAAATATAGCAAACATGACTTGACAACATAATATTGCTCTCTTGCCTTAAGTTTTAAGAATAACTACTGTCAGGAAAAATGTAAAGAAAAAACTTTTCCCTCTATCTCAGTGAATTTCTCCTTTGTCTGACCCATCTACTCTTTTCATACGTTCTTACTATTTTCTCATGAAAAAAAAAATATTGCTTGTTCACTGAAAGAATTGTGAACAATGGCATGAAGACAGACATGGGCTACCACAACCTGGATGCTTTCTCTTCAGAAATTGTCTCATTTTCCTCTTTGGGAATCAGAGAACAAATTCTACTTCTGACAAACCTGCCATCTAAAATGAAAGTTTGACTGCACTTCTCTTTAGAAGGATTTAATTAAGATTTATTTCTTATGCATCCAGAAAAACAGAATTTCAAGCTTATGAGGAGCAGCACTGTGAAGCAAATCACAATACAGTTGGAATGGTGTCTGCTCTGCTTGCAGTTTGGAGGCAGCTTAGTTATATTTTTCTGCCTCTGTTTTTCAATGCATGCACTGTACTTGTTGCATCAGTATGTTTTACTAATCATCAACATATCAGATAAGCTATTTCTTCCACAGATAAACTGCATAATAGGCTTTATACCTGACTTTTTCCACATAAGACATTTGCAACTCTCTTTCAATATACGAACAAGAGGTCTTTTTGTTCCTAGTTTCCCCATGCTCCCTGCAGGGTACACAGACATACGTATTTTGAGAGAGAAATCTTAACATTGGTACATGGTACTAATTAGTCACATACCAACTGTACTTAACAAAGCCTCTGAATAGTCACTGCAAATAAGTGAGATTTCCCCAAAAGGGAGATTGTTTAAAGAGGAGATCATTCTTTCAGGTTAGAAAGTCTCTTATACGCTTTACTCAGTGGCCTTGATTCAAAGTCTGTGAAGTTAACAGGAGGGTTTGCATGGAGTTCAGTGGCTTTGAATTGGGGCCACAACAAAATGCCAGTGGGAAAATTTAACCTAGTAGTTTATGGGCCTCAACAAGGAGCTTGTTCCCTTATGGGATCTTAGCAAGAACATTGCTAGATTAAAGACATAAACAGTTTCTTCTTCTCCTGAAACACCACATAGAATGATCATTACTAAAAAGAAATATTCATGCATTTTCCAAGGCTTTGAGTGAGTTTTGAACAAAAAAGCGCAAGGATTCAAGTTGCTAAATTACCCTTTCTCTGAAGAGTTCTCTAGGGAATGTGTAGAGGTATGGCATTATCAGTGGGGTTTTTTATGAGTGTACCTTATTGCTCACTTTTCACTGGTCATTTAATGATGGTAGTCTTGTTTCAGCCCTTAAGAGGACTGGAAAGTTTTAAGGATGATCTATTAATGTTTCATAGCTTTACTTTACCTTTCTGTGGTCTAGTAAGTGTTATCAACTTTTTGTATGCTAAATTCAGTTACTGGCCAATTTGAAAATTCACACTCATAAACCTTTCACTTTATTTCTTTTCATATCAGCACCAACTGGAATGAGTAAGATTGTTAGCATACCCCAACCTGACTTCAAGAACTAGCAACTGAGCAGTACTAATCTACAAATTCATGTGCTTCACAAGAAAAATTGACTTCACAACAGTAAATGGGGTTTGAGCCTTGCCAGAAATTTGGAACAGCTTTTTAATGTACCACTAAAAAATAAAAAAATATAAAATAAAATAAAATAAAATAAAATAAAATAAAATAAAATAAAATAAAATAAAATAAAATAAAATAAAATAAAATAAAATAAAATAAAATAAAATAAAATAAAATAAAATAAAATAAAATAAAATAATAAAATAATTAAGCAACCAACCTCAAAGGATGTTGGATTTGTCTTTCATTTTTCTTTTAGGTGGTTCTTTCCTAAGGCCTTTACTTGACAGTCTACTTTTAGCTTAACTTCATATAAAGAGTAAATAGTACAAATTGTTTAGAAACAATGAACTTTGTATCATTCAAAAAACTCTTGTAATAGAAACTTGAGATATGATACAGAGGAGTCTCAAACAGATATTCCTAACTTTCCCATGTTGAAACATATGTCAGATCATTTGTAAAGCTTAGGGCTCCGTACATTCAATTATTGATTTCTTTTGCTTATACCTATAACTCTTGCCCCAGCTGCCATTATCTTTACATTTTCTGGAACGTGGGTGTTGCTGTGACCCAGCGACAAAATGATGTTTCTCTAAAGTGGAAGTGGAGCTTTAAGAGGCAGGGCTTTTCCAAAATGAGGTAGTGGCAACAATAATAAACCAATTGCCTTCATCTCAAGGACTATAGACATAGGAAGAATCAAAACCTAAATGGCATAGTGGCAAAATTTTAGAAGAAATTTTCCTTTTCATATAGCATGCATTTCTACTGCAGAAATATGAACTATCTGTAGAAAACCCCTGAGGGAACAGCCATGGTGCAAACTGCCTATTAGTCTCCTGGACTCCTCCTCCATTTACTATAGGTCTCAGGCAATCTTTTTTCCTATGTACATTTCATGATGTCTTATAGTAATTATTTGGAATTTATTTATAATAAATGCCTTATGTCTCTTTGCAATGTGGCATGCACACTGAATGTTCACCTCTTTCGTGTGCTCCAGAATGACTAATACAATAGACTTCCAAACAGAGAAAGATCAACCTTTGTGTTGAGGAGTGCTTGCTTCAAAAAGGCAAGGAAATTAGAACAGAATTATATGGTTCAGACTGTGTGGCCAAATTTATTTCCGTCAGGGATGGTTTCATTTCTTACAACAAGAAGCAAATAAAAAAAAATGGTTTTGGGACAACTTAAATTATCTTTGGATGAGCTATAATTTATTTGGAATCACCAGGCTTTTTGTCTGCTTATTTACTTACCATTCATTACTTCCTGTAATAATTTGTCTTGGATTTTGAGGAAGACTAATAAACCATTGCCTTTTGGCTGATTTTTGTAACGTCAACACTTAGAGAAACTTTGAGAAAAAGGTTTCTTCCAAGCTACCTTTTACAGGTTGCTTGGAAGAAACAGATTATGTATGCTAAAAATGCCTGGGAAGCCATTAGCTTCCCATGAGAAGAGATGTAACATTGACATCTCCTCTTCCCAGAATATGTGCAGAATATAAAGCACAAGCATATTTATAGTATATTTTACGGCAAAACTGTGACATGCTACTGTTTTTTTGACTATTCTGATTTTCCTGGAACTCTTTTGGCTGTTATCTAATCTTAATTTCAACTGTTACCAGTATCAATCAAACTCTGACACCATGTCTTTGGAAAGAAATGAGAGCAGTTTTTTTACATATTGTCGTTCCATACCTTGTTTCTATTCAATGCTTTTCAGCATCTAAAATGTCTGTTTAAGTTTTGTTCTTTTCATGAGAATAGTAGTTGTAGCAGTAGACAGAATAGACCTATAATTTACTTTTCTGATCCTAACCTAATGCTGTTCTTTTTGTGTTTCCACAAGCATTTCAAGGCTTTGAAAATGCTGTTATATTATAGAAATAAGAAATTTTCAATTCCTAATTCATAGAGTTTTTGCTGAAAACAAGCCCCGCAATTTGTATGTGGTCGACATTTTTGCTCCTTGGTAAAAGTAGAATGGAATATTAATAGTCTAGGCACAACACAGGGGGTTCCTGGTGACTGGCCTAAAGCACCTCTCTCAGAGGCTGGACACCTCTCAAGCCATGTGCCCTTTCACCCCAGCTATATGGTATAGATAGCGGTGTGGTTCTCTCAGCTTGACTTAAGTAACCCACGAACAGATACACACCTGAAAGATTAAACTGCACTTAAGAATACAAATCTAACTCCAGCACCTTGTATACTCACTGAGGACACAGGGAGAGGACAAGCCACATTTGTCACAGACAGATTAAGCACTAATAAAGAGTCGTCCAGTTGGATGCTCACCCAAGAACCCAGCTGAAATGAAGTAGGGAATAGAAGAGACCAGCCAGAAGAATGGGATCTATTACAGCATCTTATTCAGACCTCTACCTTAAAATAATGTATATTTTCACCAAAGGAACTGCAATGTCACATATCTAAGGCATTAGGCATCAAAGCTCTCCATGCATGGTGTTGGGCCAGAGCTTCTCATTCATCCCAGAGAGCTAGAGAAGGTTATCTGAGCCTTCTCCTTTTCTTAGTTTCTAGTCCTTCTTCAACTACTAAGTTATCACAATTCTTGTCAATGCTTCCCCATGAAAGTGTCATAGACTGTGTTTTGTTTCAGATGGATTAAGCAGATGGATCCTACCCCAGTGACTCTATCTGTTATCCAACCTGTCTTCTCCAAGGTTTAGTTCTATATTATTGGAAGTGGCATTTATATATTCTGGATGTTTTCTTGTGTTTCTCTTTTTATCTATAGTTTAGTTTTCCAGAACTGAAATACAATAATTTAAGCAGTGATTTATGTACTAAAACAGAGATTATTCTAATGTTGAAAACTGATGCGTTTTTTCCTTTACTTTCTTTGCTATAAACAATAAGTAACTAATTTGACCGATTTCTTAATCTTTAAAAGCTCAATCCAGTGTGCAATTATTCCAGTCAAATCCAAATCGGTTTCAGATCAGACCTTTAACAGTCAAATAATGGGACAGTATGAAATATGCAGAAATATGCGTATTTTTCTCTTGTATGATGAAGTTCCTGCTGTTGTGAAAGTTCTGTTGCTACCATCCAGTGCCATTATTGGCACATCTCCCTCTTATTGTTCTTATTCCCTCAAGATATTTTTACCAGTTCTCACTCTTTTTTAGGCATTTTTTCCATTGCTTGGTGTGTCTGATATTATGCTGCAGCTCTACTTTAACCTGTTCATGATCTTGTGCAATCTGCTCTCTGATGATCCTCCAGCAGGGAGGTTGAACCAGATGACTCTCCGTGGTTCCTTCAAACCTTTCCCATTTTGTGATTCTGTGATCAGTGTACATGCCTTCTGCCAGGCTAAGGCTTGTTTCCCTTTCCTGATCTGCAGCTACATCCATGCCCAGTATTTAACTCCTCAGTCTTGCTTTGCCCACTCCTGCCTTTCTCATTCTCCCTAGATCCAATACCAAACCCTCCCACTTGCTCAGGACCTTCTTCCAGGGGTACACCCCACATCGTTTCTTCTCAGCCCATTCATAGACAAATCAGGGAAAACACAATCGTGAATGGTAGGCGGAGCAGAGATCTTTCTCTTCAAACAGTGCTCTCTAAAAGCCACAGTGAATAGCTAAAATAAGGGACATTGTTTAGCTGGAATGTGTTAATAGTCTCCTAGGACTTCAATCTATAGACAATTAAAGAACTGCTTTGTCAACTAGCCAAATGCCAGAGACTCTGTGTGTCTTCCTTTTCATCCTTTAACTTTCTGAATTTTACCCAAACACCTACTAATGATACCCAGAACATTCCAGGGAAGTGACTAGATGTGGCATTCAAAAGTTACTGTTTTAAGTCCAAACATCCAAACAGGGATGCCAGACTGCAAGGTCTTATAAGTTCAGATAACAAATGTCACCACAAGTGCCCTGTATTTACTGTCTCTCAAAGAGCAAATGTACTTTGTACACAAGCAAAAATATGGTTTTGTTTTTCTAACTACCACCTTTGTCATCACAGGCTGGACTCTGACACTCACATCTGAGTTCATTGCTTCTTATGCATTAACAGCAGTACCAGCAGCTCTGCAGACCAAACAAGGCCCCATTCAGCCTTGCAAAAAACAATTTTCTTCCTGCTGTGTCCTCAAGGACTCCAAGTCTCACCCTGTTCTTAACAGTAATGCCTATTTCAAGCATTCAGCCATCACTAGGTGGCCTTAAAAATAATATCGTGAGCATACCTTAAAACTAACCTTTACCTTTAAAATGCATGTGGGTTGTCTTCTAAAGCTTTTGTTTATCACTGTGAAAATTAAAATAGAATTTAAATGTTACTACCTGTAAACACTTGATTCAAAGAAGTGTCTTTTAGAGCAACACCAACTAGTGTCAGGAGATTGTGAAGCAGTGCACAGAAGTTGTTGTAACTGGCTGCATTAATCTGTCATTCTGCCGTTGAAGGACTGGGCGAAATAAAATCCTTGGCTCACTCTGCTTATAGGTCTGCGATCACTCTACACTGACGTAAAGTGGTGGCCATTGCCAAAAAAGGGGTGGTCTCATTCTTGCCACTTTTCTTGTGCTAATTCTGCCTTTCAGTGGCTGCCTGATGACCTGGATCAACAAAATCACTGATATTCTGACAGGTTAATTGTAAGCTGGATCCGTTCCTGACTCAAAAAAGTATATGCATGCTTAAATTTTACTGGTACTAGCATTACAGAAAAGACTGAAATGTGAAACTCAGGAAAAGCATTTTAGTGAGAAAACAAATTTTTAGCCATTTTTCTGGATATAAACATACATTCTCCAATCAATCTTGCTGCAATTTCCACACCAACTTGAAAACTGGACTTGCCCATAACAATCAACCAGGTAAATTTACTATGCTTTTCCACCAAAGGCACCTTCCCCCAAATGTCAGGCTCCCATTGCTCCACTGCCATATGGATCATGACTGATGGATGCTGGGTGAGCATCATCCACCTGTTCTATGGGCCATGACAGCAGTTATGCTATACCTGTATAGCAGATAAAGATCAGCAAATGCTACACAAAACCTCTCACCACCAGCTTTTTCTTACAGCAAATATGGACTGTATACAGATTCTACCATAAAGATATACGCTGACCAGTGCATTAAAATAATGTTGTCATTCTCCTTCAGGCTAATTTGACTTAAGATACAATACTCTATAAATCTGCATTGGTTAAACTATGAAAAAACACATTTTAAATTAAAAATATCTCTAATAAGTTTGTGAAGTATTTTGACATTATCTGCATTTGTCTTACTCATATATGACCTGTAAGACCCAAGGCTCACCCCACAAGCTCATCAAAGGGGTTTTATGTCAAAAAGATATAAGGCTCCAAAATCTGCCTGACAAATTGACTAAAAGGGCCTTACGTTCTTTTATACCTTGAGGCCACGGACAGGAAAAACACTACAAAGTTTTCAGGGGGTCAAAATAACACAGTTTTACTGGCAGGCTTTGGAAAATAAAGGAACTTGGCCAAAGTTTAAAGCAAACGTTCAATCAACACAGCATTTCACAAAACATTGATTTAGAAAATTCCAACCCATCTAGGTTTAAGTTACTATCAAGAAATATCAAGAAAAGGAAATTAGGAGAAGAAGAAGTAAAGGAAGAGAGAAGGAAAGAGAGAATTATAGCTGTGGCCTCAGATCCAGCACAGAACCAGCTACTACAAATCCAAGGACAACGTGGCCACACCACCATGGAAACCCTGTGGTGTTGGTTTTATTTCCTTTGGATTCCTGTGGCCATCACCGCCACCCCACACCCCCCATCCAGGTAGGGCTTTCAGTCTGCCAGCCCTTCTGAGGCTGGATTAGGGGCTCCAGAGGCTGTGGTGTGGGGCAGTGCCCCCGGTGTGCCAGTGACTGAGAGCTGCACTATAGGCTCTCAAGATGAGGTATGAGGGCACAGTACTATTCTACCTTGCCAAAGCCTGATTTTTCCCCTCACACACACACAGAGTTGTTTCAAGCCACTGAATTTCTTTCAGTCCCTCATGCTTGTTTAGAGTGTAGAGCTATAATTAGTACATTCAATAGTTTTATAGTACATTTGTTGCATTTTCTGAAGAATTTTCTGGATAATTGTTTTTTTCTAAGGCTGGAAGATTTCATAAGTTTTTAGGGTTCTAATATTTGGGTTTTTAATAGATTTATCTCACCAAAGATTACTGAAATATCTATATTTCATATACATAAATCTAAATGACAGCTTTAACATTCCTGATCTGTTTCATACCAAAGCAAATGCTCTTGCAAAGTAATTATTTTCTACCATTGAAAACATGAAGTGTCTGTCCATGTTGACAAAAAACTTGGCTCTTCCTGTTTCTGAGTCTACCAGAAGTGCTTTTTGACATTCATTTAATTATATCTTCTAGAAAATATCTGACTCATGCCTCCTGATATCCTTAATTAAATGTTCAAAGATTTCTCAGTTACTAACCCTCTGATGTACACAGATTTATTAACAATCAAGGGTGAATTTTGAGCTGAATTGCCCAAACTTCAATTTCTGCTGCAGAATCCTACAACAACATAAACCCGTCCTAGAAAAAAAAAAAATTATTTTAAACTTTATCAAAACACACTGCTGTGTGTTTTAATAAAATGCTATGCAATTTCTGAGTATATATGAGTAAGACAGAATTTGTAAATAAGGAGTTTTATCACTGTGGACACTGGTGATACCCTGCTGTAGGGGTTATATGATACACTGGGCTTGTTGGTCAGAGAGCAAGACTGAATTCTTATTATGTCCTTCAACTTTGGTTGTTATTCAATTCAGGCACATTCTACGCAATCTTCCAAGGACTTTTTAAAAATTCAAGGAGATTTAAAAACACTTAGATACTAAGTGTATCTAGGCAGGCATGGGTAGAATTTATCTATAACAAATATAAAATTGGAGGGATTAATTCAGAAATGATTAAAAATTACATAAAAGAAAACCTTGTTACTTTTGACAGGATTTAGTTCAGTCGTCTTAGTAAAATAGCAGCGTGTAGTAATAGCTTATTCTGATACATCTTTGGAGCTAGAAAAATACAAGTATTAATCTGTTCCAATCCCTGACATATAAAAAACATTTCAAATATCACTGTCCAGTACCACACACAGTGACACTTAACAGTACCCTTAAGTATAATAATTCCTTGGGGACACTCAGCTAAAGAAACATAACTATTAAACCAAACCAGTGGCTTTCTCAACACTTAGATTCATTTATACTTACTCTGGTGCAAGAAAATTCAAGACAAGCATCAATTAATCAAAGTGTTAAGGGGCATTTTTATGATGTTTGAATGTTTTGTGCATTATAATGCAACTTAGAGTTTAGAATTGTTCCATATGTTGAAAACATCATTTTATTAAAATGAAAAGGAATTTAAAACTATTGTATCCCATCAACCTCTATTCAGGCAACTCTTCTATCACTGACTCTAAATCACTGCTTTTTGGAGACATGACAGGAAAACAAATCAATCCCTTGCTAACATCTCCTTATCTATACAAAGTTAGATATTTACAATTAGAGAGTAATTGTGTCCCCGGATACAGGGAGGAGGCTGAGCCGGTGCTCCTTCTGGGCACACATCTGTGCACACACACGCAGAGCCCAGCACAGTGAGCAGGCAGTGCCTTTCCCAGCACCCACAGAAACTCCAACAGCACTCCCATGAACATGGCCAGTGCAGATGGCTCCAGCCCATTCCAGCTCTTCAGTGGTTCAGACTGCAGGTCCACTGGTGAGTCCCAGACACAGAGGGACACACCAGCAGCTGGCCCAGGGCTCTCAGGATCCAAGAGCTGTTCCTGGGACTGAATCTCCCCCTGCTGCTTCCCCATACATCTCTGGACCCCTAGATGGATGGTCCCACTCTACTGCTGGTAGTCAGGTCTCCCACCCTGCTCATCAGCCATTCTGGCTCGTATTTCTTTAGCAGTTAAACATATGCACAGGCAGTATGGGACTGTAGTAGCTGGCCTAAGACACACAGCCTCTATTGCTGCTGACTTACAAATCTGTGGCCCCCTCAGACCCATGGTCCCCTTCTCTCTCCAGCTGCTGGGACTCAGAGACGTCTCATCTGATCCGCCACCCAGTCCAACCTGATACTTGTTAGAGTCTGTACATCACATACAGAATATTTCTCGGGTTAGAAAGCACATCCATGTGGAATACAGTTAGAAGCAGGATTAAAGCAAAAAGATAGGATAGATGCTTGTCCCTCTTGGATCCACTCTGATCATTCCCTTTTCCTTTGGACCATCCCCAAAACATGCCTGAGTAAGTTTTGCACCTTACCATAGTCCTGTTAAAAGGTCTAGTAGAAAGTTTTACCCAATCCTACAATTCTCTATCCCCTACACCCCACAGCAAGCCATGTGCCCCTGAAGGCTGCAACCCTGGCCAGTTTGCACAGTGTTTTCCTTGGTTTCCACTGGTGAGTTTCCTTCTGAAGACCATGGTCTGATCCTTTTTCAATAACCCTGGAAGTGGGCAGGTCAGGGAACTCTGGAATAGAATAGATTGTGGGGTCTCCACCACCCATCGTTTCTCTTTGCCTAATGTGGTTAACCTTCAGTCTAGTGGAAGGTCTCCAAACACCAGAGAGGAAAGACAGAGAGGCAGAAAATAGAATAGAAGGCGAGAATGTGGGGAAGTTATAGCAGTGTGGGCAGTAGGTATGTGTACTCCTGGCCCCTCACACCAGGGAGTGTGAGCCCCTTACTCACCTTCTTCTGAATTTAGCTGTCTGTTGGATTAGAGGTGCATGTTTCTGGAAAGAAAAGCAAGACCTTAAGTTTGGTGAAAGGAGCTGCTTTGATCAGTTTAGGAACTACTCCAAAGAGTTGGCCTCTGGACACTTGGAGTAGTAGTGGCTAGAGCTATCCAGGTAATTATTTAGTTTCAATGGGACAGTTTACAGTATTGCTGGATCCAGGAAATTTTGCGTAGCACCAAGCATCATGGTTGAGTCCAAATAAATAATGATCATAAAAGATTTCATGGTAGAGTAGGTCAATTTTACACATTTTACATTTTTAATTCATTTGGCGTTCTGACACTTTTCTGTCTCCTTTCCTCCTGCTCTGTACTTAAATCAATGCTCTGTAAGAAAAAACAAAAGTGCACCTACATCTTGTATTAATAAAGATCCAGTTGTGGCAGCATGGTATCCAGCACGAGATAATTCATCTCCATTTTTTAGGCTTCACATATTCCATCAGGATTTGACCAGTTCCTACTTAATGCTCTGAAAAAAATCTTCATACTCCTGAATTTTGCAAAACATTGTATATAGTATTTTTCCCTTCTTCCACTGAACTTTCATCCTTTATCCAAATCAACTCACCACATGTTTTTAAGTATCTGTCCTGCATGTGCTTCTCCATTCAGGCAAACATCTGCATATTTCTTTGTTTACGTCCTCTGACCTGCCTAACTCTCACGGTGGTGTGAAAACCAAACTCCTTCCCAAATGATCTCCCTCTGTTTCCTGTCAATGAATACCAACCTCCTCCCCTAGTCCTCGTCATTTTACAGTTTCAGTGACATTTTTATGCTTCTCTCCCTGTTTTCATTCCTCAGTACATCTTTCCACTTTGTGCTTCTCCATGTCCATGTTTATCTTGAGCTTATTCTGCTTCAGCCTATTCTGGCTCTTGTTACTTCTTCGTTTTTGCTGCAGCATCCTCTTTTCCAGCAGCCTCCTGTGGATTCTGTTTCATTACTTCTACAACCTCCCTATTGTCTGAAAAATCATTCATGTTTTCCAAAATCACACCATATCTGTGTCTTCCTTAGTCTGATGCATAAAGCTGCTTTTCTTTTAGTAAATACATAATAAGCCAGTCACTGTCAACAAGTTTGATGTGGTTCATAGGACACTTGCTAAAGTCTCACCCTTTTTTGTGTTACTCTGTTCTTCCTCAGGCTCTTATTTAAACCTCTTCATTGACTTCTTCTTGGCCTAAAGTCAATATTTCAGTATTTTTCTCATGTCTGAGATGAGAGGTAAATTTACTTACCTATTGAATGTAAAATCAAAAGTCTCACATAAAACAAACAAACAAACAAACAAAACAAACAAACAAACAAAACAAACAAACAAACAAAACAAAACAAACAAAAAAACCCTAAACCAAACCAGATAATAACAGCTACTGGAACTAGACATCACTCCAGTCTTTGCTACTAAATATTTTTACCTTATTTTTCCTTTCATCTTTAGTTATTATTTCCCAACATTGCTGGTGCATCAATATAACTTCCATATTCATTTTCCTTTCTTTCACTCCTGTCTCTCTGCCTGCCATTGAGATTGCCCTGTCTCTTTGGGCTATCCTAATCCTACTGATATCCTAATCGTTCCTTTATGATCCTTTCCTTTAAATAACTCTTCCATGCTGATGTTCATAGAACTAGGCATCCCTTCAAGGACTTCAAAACCCAGTCAGGAACTTGGTGTCTTATGGCAGAGCAAGAGATCAGAAAATAAGTGGCTGACAGTTAATTTTAAATTTCTTTTTTGAAAATTAAATCCTTTTTCTTGTGACTGATTGTACTAAGGGAGAAATTAGAAGCTAATGAGAATAATATTAATTAATCATTTTGCAAAAGACATTGGGACTTGAAGCATGTGTGTGATAGAATATGCCCCATGTTAGCTGATGCATTCAGGCACCTCTTAGCAAATTTCATGGCCCACTGTATGGTTTGTCTTCCGCTGATCTTTGGAAAGAAGCACATGTAGAGACTAAGTTTCATAACTGGACTTGTCAGTTTTCTGTAGCTGAGTGGATTAAGCCAGTGCAGTAAAGGAGGAGGTGGGCAAGCTGAAATTATTTCCATATGGGAGAAGAATTTAAATTTCCTAAGGGGATTTTAAGCCTAGAGGCTGAGCCTTCAAAACTTTCTAAAATTAAAAATGCACCTTTTCACAAAAGCCTGAGAGTTATGGCTGGAGTCCCCTCAGAAGACTGAAAACCATTATGACACTAGTGTCTTATATTTCTCTAGACATGCAATAGCTGGGGTGATAAATCTAAAAAAGAATTAAATACTAAGTAAAATGGTCTGATAAAGGAGGGAGTAGCTAGTATCTTGTACTTAGTCAATAGTCTTTTAAATCTTTAATATATGACATGCAATCTTCAGAGTCAAAATCCTTACAAAGCCTGAAAAGATGTTGGTTTTCCAGGTATAAACCTAATGTTAGAAGATTACTTGTGTAAGATGGCACTTCCTCAGCTGGTGAGTGGAGTTGACAGGCTGGGGAGCTGTTAATATCAGGAGGATCTTCCATGGAAGAAAATGCAGAACCATTAAATCACATTCAGCATCACCCGAGTCCCGAAAAGCTGAAAATCTGCCAGACAAGCAATTTTAGAAAGCGGGAATAATAGCACACAGTAATAACCACCCATCTAGATGCATTTGTAGCATCTGGGATCACTGTAATTCACACTGAAATTATTACGCTTCATTTACACACCTTTTTATGTTTAGCAAGAATTTCAGCTTGTATACAAGGACTGCTTCTTCATCTTGATGTGATTATTTGTTGGTGTTGATAGCTTTATCTTTGCATCATTAGGCTGACTAAACAAACACGTGCACTGTGATAGCTTTATCAAGTGTATTGATTGACTTTTAAAACTATTATTTCAATGGGGGTGGAAAATCCTCATTTTTGAACAGATTTTGAAAATTTTGAAGGGAAAAATCAGTTTTGTATGAAATGTCTGTTTCACCTAAAGGTTTCTTTTGCTTTACCTTTTTTTGCTTTACTTTGTCTTATTTTGCTTTGCTCTCTGATTTCTGGGGGAAAGGAAGAAATAAAGAAAATGAGGTTAGCTATCTCTTTTTCTTGAAGAAGTATTAATGCAGAATGGCAGAACAATTTTTAATTATTATTTCCTGATCAAAATTCATTTCAAATCGCTTAAGGAAGACTGAAATTGGAGAAGAAAATTTCAAGACAAGACCTAGAAAGACATTTGGCGTAGCACTTATTTGTATACAGTATCTTCGTGTCATTTTAATCCCCTTTTATTTTTAGGAAACTATCATTTCTGCTGCCTCCAACATTCCATAAAGAGTGTTCAGCCTATATCTACTAGAACTATATACCACAGGAAAATGGTATGTACATAATGGGAAGTCTGAAAAACATTCCCAGAATTACTTCAGTCCCTCATAATTATATAGTGATTTTGTGTTCCAACAATAAAGGTAGGAAGTCAGGTATATATCACTGGCTGTTTATCACCAGCTGTTTTTCCTGATCAAGTGCGAAGTGATTTAAATTGGTTTGAACACGTGAAAACACATGATGCAAGCTAGTTCTTGCTGTGGGCAATTGTTCTATTTTCCCTTATTCTCTTCCTATATCTGAAGCAAATATAAGTAGGTTATAGCCTGGATTTGGAGAAGATGAAAATTTTTTATTATCCAAGGACTTGCCATGAGAGAAGCTGTACATTTCTAACCAATCCAAAGATATCCATCCATGTTTCTTGCCATATAGGTATATCAAAATGACTCAGGGAAAGTACTATTCGTAAGCTGGAATATAAATTCTGACCTGTTTGGACAGAGCACAAGCAGATTTTGCACAAGTTAGATGGCTGTTATTTATAATTTGAGCCATAGCAGTTTCATAGTCATCACCTGACAGTGGAGGACAGGATGTGCTTGAGTACAAGCAGTTTGCCTGGAGAGTGCCTCTGTCTCCCTCTCCTCTCACCCTTATTTTGTTCTTTTCTCTGTTTGTATTCCTTTTTACTTCTGTGTTTTTGTCTTCCCTAGAGTACTGTGAACCACTATACTCACCGATTTTTCCTCTATGTTCTCCTCTGTATATCCAGCGCTAAAACTGATTTTACAAGAAAAAAAGCTGTGACATTTACAGCATCGTTGTACAGATAGGAAGCTGATAAGAGAGTAAGTTTATCAAATCACTATCTCAGGCTGATGAACACTACTGCATTTTTAAAGGTTTAATTTGTGTATACTTTGTAGCTGTGTGGTCTTGGAAAGCATTTTTTAAACTAGAAAGAAGTACACAAAAATACAGAGTCTGCAAAGTCCTTGTAAGAGGGATAGAACAAAACATTTTGTTAATTTGGCAGTACACAGGCTGCAGCTTCAGTACTCGATATCTGTGGTTTAAAACAGAAGGCAGTCAAGGAAGGTAATCTTCAAACCACAGATATTGCATCTCTTTGGATATTACATGATGAAATCTAAATTTATTTCTTGAGTCAGTAAAATTTTCAAGTCTCATAAGAGTCCTACTAAAGTACTACTAAAGGACTGATTCCCAACATTTAGCAAATTCTAGCATAATTTTCTCCAGCAATCAATGTTTTTATTATGCAGTTAATATTCATAGATGTCTTCATTGCTTCTCAGTAACAAGCTTAATGGAAAAGAAAGGAGGTACATTTACTAACAAGGCCAGAAAATCACACACACACACACACACACACACACACACATAAAATTACAAGTAATCAGAACTTACTCTAAAAGCCCTCCTAGGACAAACTTGGTGGGATGCTGTATACTTCCCATGGGCAAGATGGTATGAAGTACACAGAACCCTTGTGTTTTGGCAGCAAAGTTTCAATTATGGGAGCATCCTTCTTAGACCAGATGAACACTGCAAATCTGCGTTCAACGTTTTTGCAGTCACCTGAGGAGTCTTGGATAAGACTGACTTCCCCAGGTGCAAGCATGCAGTTCAGATATAAAGCAAAGAAATATTAAAAGCAGGAGAAACATAACATCTGCCTGAAAAAGAAAATAACAGGAATGGGTTAATTAGTGTATCTCTCAATATACATTATGGTTAAACTTATTCCCTTGCTCTATCAAGTTCAGCAAAAGACATACACATAAAAATTACAAGTTCATGAAAATTTCTTACAGGTGACTAAGTACACAACTTTAAATAGGCTTCTATTTGCTTTCTGACACATTTTTTATGGCATGAGATAACATTTTATGATACTTTATCAGTTTTATGATCACTATCAGATTTTTTAATCTGTTATACCTTTAAAGGTCAATAAAGTCTTTCAGTTTGGGTCTTAGCAAGATTATAGAACAGGAGATTTTGCAGTGGCTTTATCCACTCTGATGTTCATATGTCTTAAAGCAAGGCCTATAAATTCCGTAAGTGCCTAGAATAGCTGTGAAGTGACATTGGCATTTCAGCAACTCAGGGTATCTGCATGACAAAATATCAATATTTGCTTACAAATAGAAGTTTAAAATCATTAAATAGCTGGGGCTTCCCTTTCAAGCCAGAGAACTGTTTCTGAATAAACGTTTTTATCCGTGTCAAAAAGCCACTTGAAGGTCAATACAAATTGAAGCCAATTTTCTGTCAAAAATTCAAACCAAAGTCCAGAGCTGTGGTCCACTACAGGACTATATTAAGCAGTGTGGCCAGCCATTGAGTATACACTGCTCCTGAACCATGTAAAAATCTAAATATTCAAGTGCCATCACTGTTGCCTTTCCAATGAGACAGGTGGACCAAATGTGTTTCCCAGAATGCTGCTGTGTAACTGCGAAATATTAAATGGATGAAACTACTTCCTGGAGTTGCATAGACCAGCCATTAAAAGGAACTTTGAGAAAGGACATAATTACATTTGTTGCCATGCTGAAGATTATTATGCTAGAAAGAAATAACTTTTGAATATCACTGACTTCACTGTGTTAAGCCTCCAAGGAGAGTTTCATTTAACATACTTAAAATTAGTTATGAAAGGCTTTCTGAGTACTGATTCCTTATGTCTCCACATACTCCTTTTGCAGTCTTTGTAAAGAACTAAACTAGTTCCTATCCTGTCAGTAATGTGCACTGTTGGTACCTATAGTGCTAGAAAAGACTGAATACTAAGATATGAAAGGGGTTAGTGCACTCTAGATTAGGAGTTTGTTAACATTAGTCTGCAAGGAATTGGTAAAACTGCATGGCTGTGGCCAGCCACGCTTAAGATACTAGAGGTCAGATGTGATTCAGAAAAGGCTCCTGGGATACTCTGAAAGTTGAAGACACCATCTATGAAAAGACTCCAGATGAGCTTTGCTTGACCTAACAAAACAAGCTATGAAAAGCCCAGCTTCTTGACTATATCTATGCTCACATTTAGAAGGGTGTAAACATCTGGATGTGAATTGAGTTGTTCATGTTAGCAGTCAGAAATCAATTGACCTGAAAGCTCTTTTTTTTCAAGATAAAAAATTGAATTTTTTTGAGGTGAAAATTGGGTCAAGTTAATCAGCAATAACTTAAGTCTGCATTCTCTTTCATTATATGAGCCACCAGGACCACTGAATAATATCTAGAACAATCAGAAAATCTAGGTAGTTTTAAATGGGGCTTAGGCAATTTAGGAATTGAATTCTGTCTGATACAAGCTTCATGCAGTGTCATGCCATTAAAGGAGCAATTCAGTTGCTGTACCACATGTAGTAAATGCCATTGTTGACATGCTAGACTTATCTGACACATCCTTATGAGACCAGCATACAAGACATATGATCTGCAGGAAACCTTCTGGGATGGCAGGCAGAGACCAGGAAGGATTCTCAAAGTGTCCAGGATGATCTAGCACCTCTGTTTAACCCCTTAAACTGATCCAAAGAAATTCCCTCCAATATTATGTTCCTGTTGAATGAATCTGTTGTTGATGTCCTGGACTAACTCTGGCTCTGCCTTGCCTCAGGGTGCCAGAAAATATAAAATCAAGCCTAGGTGTTTCCTCCAGCTGTATTCCCACACGTCAGTCTTGACCAGGCTGCTGTACAACTGCCTAAATCAGCAGACTAAGCATTCCTCTGACCTGGAAATGAGTCTGAAAAGCGATTTAATATTTATGTTAACATAATTTTTAATGGATTACCGCAGCCCGGACTTATATCAGTATGATACCTAGAATCTTATTCAGAATGATTGTAGTCAATTATCTTATTTTATTACTCTGTGGTATTTAACCATTTACAAAGTATTTGGCTCATGCAAGCACTTATTTGGGGCAGGATATTGTTTTTGTAAAAACAAAAAAAGACCTGAGAAGAAGTGGTCAAAACCACACACAATTGCTGCAGGATGAGGATTCTGTCTCTTGTTCAACAATCCCTCCATGGTTTCATGATCTCAGAGAATGCAAGTTCATTGCTACTGATGATAAATTCATCCTTATTTCTGCTTTAAATATTTTCCCAAGTAAGGAAAAAGTCAGGAAGGTCCAAAGCAAGCAGTTTGAGGGTTAACAGAAAATGCCTTGCTTTCCTAGAGCTGGCTTTGGAAGAATGCCACGTTGTAAATAACACCTGGACTTCACACAAAAGTGCAAGAAGTGAAAATTGTCATAACAACAGAGAAAATGTCTCTATTTTCTGCACATGATTTTGAAGATTATCACCAAGTCTGATAACAGAAGTGAACAGAAGACTGTGTTTTGAGCACACAGGACAGTATAGAAAAGAGAAAGTGGAAACTTTAAAAAAAATACACACTAGAAACAACATAAAAGGTTTACTAGTAAAGAGGGATTTGCAGGGTCATTTTTATGTCAGATTTTTGTACAACTTTATGTTCAAATAAACCAAGCATTATTAACAAAGAGTCCCCTTATGCTGAAGGATTAAAACGTGCAATGTAAAAGCTTTCTGACAGGCTATGTTGGCTAAAAAATCCCACACTTTAAAGTGACCTTAAAACATAACTGCTTTTTGCTGCTTATCAAAAATTTTAAAAGGTAAAGTGAATTTAGACTAAGGAAGCCCTGAAAAGCCCATTTTTTAGGTATAAAGTCAATAAAATTAATTTCTATGGATTTATCTGCACTGCTTATTAAGCCTCTTTGAGAATATCTTTGGCTATAGCTTCCTTTCATGTTTCCCTTTCCTCTGTGTCCTGCACTGACCCTTTTTAAGGAATCTGAGTCATTGTTTCAAGCTGGGATTGTCTAACAGAAAAGACTAGGATCACACAAAGGTATGGTAGAAAAACAGTCGTGTTACCCTCCTGTCT
Organism: Pyrocephalus nanus; assembly: GCA_038380795.1. Lineage (NCBI taxonomy): Eukaryota > Metazoa > Chordata > Aves > Passeriformes > Tyrannidae > Pyrocephalus > Pyrocephalus nanus. The sequence goes on from CM076260.1 coordinate 51,486,657, forward strand.
TCCCAAAATTTAAAAATGAAAATTAACTGATGGCCAAACCAACTCTGAGGTATGATGTTTTTAGAAACTTATTCCAAAGAGACTATTCCTATAGATTCTAGAGAGCACACACAATAGAGTATGTGCCAGAGACACATTTTTGTGTGCAAAGGTCAGGAGATCAAGTGGAGTTAGAGATCTGAGATGCTTAGAAGCAACAGAGAAGCCTTTTCCTTGAAATCTGTAGGCCTTTAGGTGCTAAGAATATTCATAAATTCTGTGGAATGTCACCCAGATGAAATTCCAAGACAGGATTTTCATGGGCTATTCCTGCTTTCACCATCTCATTTTATAATTTCATAACAACGTCCAGGGAGAAGTCCTGAAGTGGAGGAAAGCAACCAAAGGAGGCAGTTGTGTGTATTGTGGAAGGCTCATGGGATGTAGCAAGGACTAACTGAGTCATGAAATGCAGAAGTAAGAACTCAGTTTATGGTAGGAGGATTTAAAAAGGTCTCAGCACATGTCAACAAAAGAGAGAGAGGGAAGAAGGGACATAAGATTTGCTATTTCTGCTCACATCATTTTTTTAAATTTTCTTCCTATCTGTATTGGGGTCTGGCAGAGATGGAGTTTATTTTCCCCAGAGCAGCCCTCACAGTGCTGTGCTTTGCATTGGTAGCTAGAAAGGTGTTGATAAAGTATGAGTGTTTTGGCTACTGCTGACCAGTGCTGGCACAGCATTAGCACTGTCTCTAAACATCAACCCACCATCAAAGAGTTGGGGGTGGGCAAGATCCTGGGAGGGGACACAAATAGGCCAGATGACCCAAATTAACCAAATGGATATTCCCTACCATATGACATCAGCTCAGATATAAAAGCTAAGGAAAGGAGGATGAAGGAGGGACATTCATTCTTTACAATGTTTGCCTTCGCAAGCAACCATTACATGTACTGAAGCGCTGTTTCCAGTTTGGCCCAGTGGCCAAACGCCACCTGCTGAAGGGAAGTAGAGAATAAACCTTTTTTTTCTCTTTGCTTGTGCACGTGCAAACTTTTGCTTTGGTAAACGCCCTTATCTCAACCTACAAGTGCTTTTGCATGGTGTTGGATTCTCTGTCCTTGGAGGTATTTAAGAAGAGAGTGGATGTGGCATTTAGTGCCATAATCTAGTAACTTTGTTGGTAGTGGATCAAGGGTTGGACCTAATGATCTCGGGGGTCCTTTCCAACCCATCTGATTCTATGATTCTGTGATCTTATTTTCTCTGTTAAATTCCTCTGTTCAGCTGGGAAGAGGAGTAATAGAACAGCTTGGTGGGCATCTGGTGTCCAGCCAGGGTCAACCCACCACACTATCCGAAAACCTTGAAGAAGGATAAAGACACGAAGAAGGATCACTGTTCTGTTTTGTGTAGTGAATTCATCTAGAACAACAAGAACTTTTTAAAACTGTGTATCTTCCTTTTTACAGAAAATGGATAATCTGATTTTTAAATATTAGGAAGCAGAAAGGAGAAAAATATGACTACGGCATTATTAAATAGTTGTGGCTCTGTAACTTCTGACTGTGCTGTCCCTCATTGTCCCTGCCTGCCAGAAGCCACCAGCACTGGGGCTTTAACAATACAGTTTCTTTCAAGAGACATGATCTATTTTCTCCTCATAAGCTGAAGTTTGGATCTTTCAAACAGCAGCTGGTATGGCGTTGTTTTCTTGGAAAAGTAATTTTACCTTTTTCAAAAAACCCAAGAATCATGAAAGTGGCTTATGAAGTCTCCTTTGAGAGGCTACCACTGAGTAGAAAACACCTTAGGAGCAATAAACAGATTCTATAGGACAACAGCTTGTTGTTCATCTAGTACTGGCAGCAGGGATTCCATTTTTATGACCACAGGCCTCTCTTTGAAGGCTGAAACCCAATGGGAAGAGATAGAAGAGATAGGATCCACCTGAACAAGTAGGGAAAAGCATTTTTGCCAATAAGCTGGCCAGACTGACAAGGAGAGATTTAAACTAAGAATGATAGGGGATAAAGATGACAACCCACAATCAAGTGAAAAATGGTGGACAGGACAGGCTTGGCAAGCAAATGGTGTTAGCCAATGTCACCAGGAGACACTTCATGATCAACAAGTAGGTGCCAAAGGGGCCCACCCCAAGTGTCAACAGACAAAGAAGTGCTGACAGAGCTGGGGAATCCCTCACACCTTTTCCGCAAAATCAGCACTATTGGATACTTCTCTAAGGTCCCTGTACACTAATACATACAGAAAGGGTAGCAAATAGGAGGAGCTTGAGATCTGTGTACAGTCACAGGACTGCAGTCTCATCAGGGAGATGCAGTGGTGTAGCTCACAGGGCTGGAGCGCTGCACAGGATTGATACAGGGGCTTCAGGAAGGGCAGGATGTGAGGGGAAATAAGTGATGGAAGAGAGTTTCCCTTTACTTGAGAGCAGGAGAAATGCATGGAGCTCTGCCTAGGGCTGTATGATGAACTAGCTGACAGCTCATGAGTCAGGACTAGCAGGAAAATGAGTGGTGTGAGGTCACAGTGTGTATCTACTGCAACCTGATCAGGAAGAAAGAAGTAGATGAGGCATTTTTCAGACAATTGGAGGAAGTCTTACACTCACAGGTACTGCAAGGGAGGCCTATTGCAAGGACATCACAGTAGACACAAAAAATCCAGGTTTCTGAAGTACATTGATGACAAGTTTCTAAACAAGCAATTGAGGAGATGATGAGGGGAGCTGTTTTGCTGGACTTCATACTAACAAACAAGGAATGCCAAGGTTGAGGCAGCCTTGACTGCAGCAACCATGAGATGGCATAATTCAGGATCCTGAGAGGAAATCACAGGTAAAAAAGCAGAATCACCACCCTGAAGTTCAGGAGAGATTTTAACCTTTTCAGGGATCTGCTTAGAAGAATCACACAGAATTCAGCCCTGAAGGGATGTTCAGTAGATCAGTTAATAATTTCAAGAATCACTTCCTCTGTGCTCAAGAGTTGTTATTCCCATGAGGAGGAAATCAAACCAAGGTGGCAAGAGACCTGCACAGCAGTACTTTATCAGTGTGTGTGCATACCTGATCGGCAAACAAAGAAGTTGGAGCCAGGCCCTTCTCAGTGGTATCTACTGACAGGACAAGAAACAATGGGCCCAAACAGAAACACAGGAAATTCCAATTAAAATAAGAATCGCCTTTTTTTACACCAAGGGTGATCAAACACTGGTGTAGGCTGCCCAGAGAGGTTGCAGAGATTCTATTCTCAGAGGTGTTCAAAACCCAGCCGGATACAGTCTGGGGCAGCCTGCTCTGGGCAAGCAGGGAGTTGAGCTGAGGGGCCTTTTCCCTTCAGTTGTCCTGTGATTCTGAGTTCCTCCCCCTAGACTGGCCAGTCCCTCACTGTAAGAGCCAGCAAGCAAAACAAAAACACGTTTCTCTCGGGCTGCAAAATATTATTTGCAGTGCTTTTAATGAAATCGCTCTATTGAGGTATTCTTTTAACATTTGTCACAACAGATAGTATTTTTAGACAAAACTTATACATGTCCTTTTTAAAGTTTAGCCATAAAATTTAACTGGAACTATTTCCTGTCGTAATGGATTCTGCAGGCAAGTCCACACAATGCAGACAAGAGACACTTCCTTCGCTTTAGTCTAAATATAGTGGTCAATAATGCATCTGACTCCACCTAATCTCATGTTGTTTTGGTTTCATGATGCCCCCAAAATATATAGATTCCAATACCAACAAACTGTTTTAAACCTGGTTCACCTATTTGATTTTGTTTTATAAATTAAAAGAAAATGTTTAGACATATGAGAGGAAACAATCAGAGCAAAATTAGGAAATTCCAGGAACTACATTTGGCAAACGTTGCCTATTTTCTGACAAAACAGGCCACATAGGAATGTAAACAACTGAGACAGAAGAATTATTTGCTAATAAAACAAGTCTATGAGCAAACTCCCGAGATGATTCCTGCATGTGATAAGTAAAAAACAGATCAGAATTAAACGGATCCTATTCAGCTGAGCAGATTCATGTTTGAAGCTTATGGGTCTATATGAGGGAGCAACACTTGAATTTTCGTTTTGAAGCTTTCTAGTGAGGAATGGAAAAGGAGTTTGCAATTTTTTATAATCACTTGTGCTTTGTGTACATTTGGACCACATATCTGGCTAGAGTAGGGGAATGAAAAAGCAAAATCAGGAGCAATAAGTTGAATAATGCATAAGTTCTATCTAGCTCCAACATGAATTTTGAGACTCCTGATATTTCCTGATTTCCAAAGCTACTCAACACCTCTTCTTTCCCTGGAATGGGTTGAGGGCTTTTAGGCTCTTATCCTACACATATCCTGCTGCATAAAGTGTGTAAATTTAGCAGCCCAAGTTTAGACATTGAAAAGAGAAGGTGGGATGTAAGTGAGGTTGTTTTAAAGTTTTTCAGCAAATGAGCAAATAGACAACATCTGTGAAGTAACAAAGCTAGGTAATATTTAAATGGTGAAAGGAATCATCAACTGTTTCTTTCAAATGTGGCCAAGAGTATCCAGGACTTACAGAGTCATGGGACTAGAAGAAGAGTAAACAAGAAGGAGCATGGTGTTTAGAGCGTACTGCTGTGAACAGGGAATCCCAGTACTCTGGGTCATTTCTGGGCTTTGTCCAGTGCCTGTCTAAAGTAAACTGCCTTTAAAATTCAGGAAGCAAAGACCAGAGCCTACAGCTCTATGCTAGTGTTTGTATTTGCAGCAGAATGAGTAACAGCAGCATTGCCACCACTCTTTCCTCTTTGATCATGCTTCTGTAACAAAGCATTCACAACCACTGAACCCAATTCGAGCCTGGGATCTTTGGATCCTTACCAGATTTTGAAACATGCAGAAAATATGCATCTAGATGCTAAGTTTATTGACAGATGAACAAACTCCATCCAAGTATATACAAAGCTTAATTAAAGTGGTATCTCAGACACCTGCATGGTTTATTTTGGCAAATTTCAACTAATTTTTGCTTTAGTTTCCTAAAAGCTTTTTTGTAAGTTACTCTTCAACATGTTTAAAAATGCTACTAGAATATCCACAGTTAGAAAACTAAATCAACATTTAGATACCTAAAAGAGTGACTTAACTTTCAGAGATGCTAAGCAGCCAAAGTCAAGTTTACATCTCCTACTGAAAGCAGAGCCTAGCTATATATTTCCATGTTAGGTAGAGGATGGCATCAACATTTAACATTGAACATATGCCACTGGGTTTCCAGTAATAAGCTTTTTAGAAAAATAAGGTGTTTAACATATGGTAACACTTTAGGAAGAGAGGAAAAGTGGTAAAAGAGAGCATGAAAAATAATGGGAACCAGCTTTACGCTACTGGTAAGCAGCTGGATAATAAAACTATGATCTTTTTCTTATATAGAACAAATCCTTCTATTAAAAAAAAAAAAAAGTATTTTTATGGTTTATTTAGCATTAATTTCCCAACAGGGCAGTATAACTTCCAATTAAACAGCAGATGCATATAATATCAGATATTTCCCAACAGTCTTATATTCTTCCCTTTAAGCCTTCACTCCCCCATCCACTTTTCCTTATCATGTAGCACTAGTCCATTACTCTGTCACTTTAAAACATCACCTTTAACTCGACTTAGCTCATCAACTTTAATCTCCATCTTTTACTTTTTCAGCTTTCATCTCAATGCCAGTGTCTGGAGTTCTTCAATCCTTGATATTTCCCAGTCTGGTGGTTTCTCAAATTTTTGCTACTAAAAGTATCTCAAAAACCAAAGTTCAGAAGCACACTAACCTCTTCTCTCTTCCTGTCCTACTAATGCTGTTGTTAACATCGGCAATGCTTCTTTCTACCTCCTCTTCTTTCTTGGATTTTATGCTTCTTTCCTATTTAACTGCCCTTCTGCTCTCACTTTTTCCTTAAGGTCCTTTCTGTTACTTCCCTTTTCCCTCTTGCTTTGATGTCTATATAGTCTCTTGTCCTTCATCACTTTCTGCTCAGCGGTACTTTCCTCCACCAAAACAAATTCTGGTAGCATGTCAACCGAATATCTCACAAAATTACAGTTTTTAATTGAGATCCAGTTGATTCTGTGCAAACCCAAATTTTAGCCCCTGTTTTTGACATTTTATCAGGGATATCTAGCTGTCATCATTAAAACAGATCATATAACATTCTGCACAATGTTCCTTTTCTGATTTTCTGTGGAAAATCTCACCATTTAACCTTCCGTTATGGCATTACCCATGCACAACCTTCAATTGCAGTCTTGTCAGAGCTCTGATAACTATGGGAAGAATTCCTACATGACCTCCTGGAAGCATCTTGATTCATGTTGTGCCTTGGCTAGCACAACATCCCTTTTCCTAGTATAAGTGAAGACAGTTTTACCTGCACATGTAATTAATCATTTTACTTGCCTTCTCTTTAGACCATGTCTATGCTCTCCTTTACTATGATATCAAACATAAAGGTCTTTCTTTTCAAATCACATTATATCCCAGTCTTGCTATTTCTGCTCCACATGCATATCTCATCTATCATAGAATTCATAGTTTCTCAAGTCTGTGAGGAAGATATCCATACAAAAATAGATTATCTCGTTTTTCCAAAAGTAGCCTAAAATTTCACATTTGTCCAGAGTGATTACACATTTTTACATAAACATTTCAGATATGCAATTCCCTTTGTAAACAGAATAACGCAGCTATAAGTAATCATTTATATGCAATAACTAACAATATACACTCTCTTTTCATGCTATGAGAAATTCATTGTTACTCAAATGAGAGATTATTAGTTTTTACAAAAGAAAATTTTTTTAAATAATTCCATTCTAGCATCATTATTCTTTTTTCATAAATAATTTTTGTCAGGTTTTTAAACCCAGTTCTACAGATATGCTTCTCCATATGTGGGGTTTTTTTCTGGAATTCCATTTCTTCAAGGAAGTCTTAATTCCAAATGGAAGCTAAGATCAAACAAAATACAGATATGTCCAAGATGCAGATTATGCTCAATAGCTCACCATATTACTCTAAATTCCCTATTGAAAATAAAGAAATGAGCCTGTACACACCTTGATTCGATTTTCAGGATTCTCCACCAAGCTCTCTCTGCATTTCCCTTTAATTATGGTTCTTTCTGTAAACTATGCCTGGTGGTGTTATTCAGTTAACTAGAATTCCCAGGGCTTTTTGCAAATTCAATGTTTTGATTCACACACACCTTTTCAGCTCCAAGGCCAAAACACTTCCTTTTGATTCTAATAAACAGAATGCAGGTCCTTCTGTCTGTTCCCATAATTCCTTTCTCGTGATGTTCATTCTACCAAACACTTCTTATGAATGTAATGCTTTAATGCTATCACTATTCTCTAAAGAAACTATGTGATAAAATACCTTGCTCTTTTTGCATTAGAATGATTCAAACCTCTGAAAAGATAACTAAGGAGCTACCAAATGGGTTACCAGAATAAACCAGTGAATAGGACAACTGCCACTGCTGAAGCCCTGTGATATTAAAACATCTCTATCTCTCATCTGTCGTAAGTTTCAAAAACTTAAGAAAGAAATTTCCTATAAAGGATGCAAAACACTAAGTCACTATTCAGGGATTTTTGTTGGTCTCCTAATTTTTCTCTTGGCTCTTTTCCACTGAGGTTTTTAAATATTTTTTGGACCTTATGTGCCCATATAAGGTGTCTTAGAAGAATGATAGTTCAGCAGTTGATTTTGTCATAGTGTTACCCCTGTAATTTCCCTAACAAGTTCAATTTTGCAAAAATAACAACAGTGTGCTTTTTCTAATTTGGCTTTAGCCATTTCTGTGACTATAAACCAGTTACCATGCTGCTGTTCAGACTGAAATTGGATTAAAGAAGTGATGCGAGGACATCAAAATAAATGATGGAAAATAAGAACAAATAATTCCAGTAAAACAGAACAAGAATGTTATGTCTTGCCTTAAGTGGATTAGTGGAAGATAAAAATATTATCATTAAAAAACAGCTGATGCTGTATGGAAAAGTTTGAGAAGCATTTTCTTTAGAGGCAGTCATACACAAACAACTGTTTTCCCCCACTTTTTATTGCCATCACCATTCATGTAGAGTCAGGGGAGGCCAAACACACGAATGCTGACTCTGGACCCTTTGGTGATGACTGTCAAATCTGTTCTTACACTGTGCTAGAATAATGGTCCCAGCTGGACTGGATGTGAGTAACCCAGTTTTCCTCCCAGTTCTGGGGTTTCAGTGCTATGATTTAAAAATCAGCATTTTAAATAAATGACCATGAATTGCATATACAGAGCTGAACTGCATACTGTACAGTACCAAACACAGAACATACTTTCCAAAATAAAGATACCTGTATTACTGTGACAGACCTATTCTATACAATGAATCATTCAGGCACTCAGCATATGATTACATGTTAAGAACATGTACATCCTTAAGATAAATGGGAACATAACGTAGGTAACTTGTATGACAAGTGACTATAATAATCACAGTGTACTGAGAATTACATTGTGCTATGAAGGAACTCCCTGGCTATAAACAGAGCTAAATCAACACAGGATTTGCAGGATTCAAAGTTACCTGCTGCTCAGATTTGGGTTGTTAATTTATCACTATTATATTGGTGTGTTCATTCAAAATGTAATACTCATTATAATAATTGACAGAGAACTTGCATATCTTCTATGTTCAATAAAGCCAAAATAAGAAATATTTTCATATCCACTGTAAAATAGATAACTTCAGTTATTGAATCATACTTCTAACACAAAAGGCTTTAGCTTTAAGTGACCAGAGCTGAGCCCAAAAGTAAATATAAGTAATATATATAACATTAATAAATTATGATATATATGGTGTGTGTGAGTGCATACTATCTGCAAATATTGGTTAGTTGCATGAAAGTGTTTGAATGAAAAAATAGTAGCTATACTAGAAAACATCTGACTGAAAAAGTTTGATTTCACCTCCCATCAGAACCTCATAAGCTGTTTCCCACAAGATCCATGGGGAAATTAACTGGTGAGGCTAAGAAGCACATAGGAATACAAACAGGAATAGATCACAGTTATAGAAATCAGGCAATCAAGGATTTTTAAAAATATTTGGGGTTTTAAAGAATATTATATCATATGTAAGTCTCATAAAAGGTACATCTGAGTAGTAATATGAGTGTGATTTCCCCTGCTCTCCAAAGACATTGCTCGCACACTAGTCTCACTCCAGACTGACAAGAGTGAAAGTAGATCTGATAGCTTTATCTGCTGAAGCAGCCTAATGAAGGGGAAAGTGGTGCTAGTTTTCTTCCTAACAATCTGCCAGTGTACCTCCACACAGCCACAGAGGAGCCATTTCTAGGCATCGACAGGTAGTTTTTGTGCTCACTCAGCCTATGATTTTTCTGCTGAGAGTGCCAGAATAAGTACATTTCCAAGAGCCTCTAACCTTTGAAGGGAATTTTTGAAACAACAAGTCATTTCTCAGAGCTGCAGTGTAAGTTCGAAGGGAGGTAGAACACCCTCGGGGAGTCAGAGCTAAGAAAAATGCACCAGAGTAGTACTTTGGCAAATGTTCCATATCACTGCAGCCAAATTAACTCACTGTTTTCTGTGCTTTCTTTCAATGCAGTGGTGCTGGACATAATTCCAGACTGTTTCTTCTACTACTTTTATAGATGCGACACATTTCTTAAAGGACTGATGCACAGACAGTCTTGTTTTACTTTACATAATCTTGCAGAAATACTTTAAGCCTCTGTTACACATCTGACTTGAAAATCAGTTCCCAGATTCTATTTTCCTTTCACCTTTCTTGTACGCCTCCCTAGCTGAGTTCTCCCTTCATTCTTTGCCAAAGCCTCTGTGCTCAGAGACTGTGTTCTCATGATCACATTGCTAACACTGTGACCAAAAGCTAGCCATCATTCTAAAAAGCTAGCAAAAGCTGTCATTCAGCTTTGAACTTCAGTCCTTTCCACTGAAGTGCAAGTTTTCTTTGGCTATCCAAAAATGAAAGCCCTGTTTCCTCTAAAGTGAAATTGCAACAGAGGAAATTGAGACTTCTGTCACTTTGTAGCCAAGTGACTGAAAAAAGCAATGGACATCTTGAATGTTGTGGCTTACCCTATAATTAGACAAATAGAAGATGGACCTTTAATTGGCAGACATGAAGTTATATTCATCATGTAAGCTAGTATATATCTTACAAAATGTATACATACATACGGCTTTCTCTTCTTGGTAATTTTGGGAAAAGACATATCATACCACGAATGCCATGAAGAACTAGTTTTATCCACCCTTTCTTTCACTGTCTCTATTTCCTCTTCTTTTCTTTTTTTCTGATTGCTGAAGTGTCAGCATTAATAAGTTTTCTCTTCAGTTTACATAGTTGTCCTGTTGTCCAGTATCCAGGAAGTAGCACAGAGCATGATTTTGCCAAGTCACGATATCCTCACATCGTGTGAGTGGAAGAGTTTCCTGGGGAGAAGGATAAGCAAAATTGCATTACTAGATCTCCAAAACTTTAAGCTTAGCAACAGCTTTGTCCCAGAGAAAATTATTCAGCTTAAGCTTCCCTAATGAATAATGCAGGGGGACTTGAAGTACCAGACAATCTTCTTGCCATTTATGGATGCTAAGTTACCCAAGACAAAAAGCAAGATGCTAGTTTTGTAAACAGCTATTCTTTGGTAAACATTTTGTAACGCCTCCTTTTTCCACCCATAGGCAAAGAAATCTTCATTGTGCCTGTAAAAATAAAACAACCCTAGCAGAGAAAGTCTGTGTCAACCTCCTTCACAGAAAGAGCCAGAACAACTTTGAGATGTGCTTTGAATTGGGAAATAAAACAAAGAGATTCTTGGATTTGGTCTCCAGGGCAATATTTTGCCAGCATCCAAAATCATTGCATACCCTACTTAAACAGTTTTGCTGATTAAATGGAGATAATACAAGGACAGAGCATCAGATCATAACATGAAGTTTTCTGGAATTAATCAGACACTTTATATAAGGACTTCCTCTAAACAAGATGAAATTTTCTTTCTGGGAGATGCCTTATGAGGAGCTGCTTGAAACTGTAAGACTTTACTTGCTCTTGTGGCTTTCAGTCTGTGTTGAAAATGAGCATAGCCTGGTCTGCTTGGCAATAGCAGTACAAAGATAGGTAGAGTGTGTCACTGAGAAAAGACATATTCACCCTTGCCTCAGAGAAACAAGGTCATGACAAGATCATCTCAGAAAGGGATGACATCATATAGGCCATGTTTTTCTGACCCAGACCTCTGTTTAAGTGGAGTGTGTTTCTAAGCGTGGGGTAGAGCACACTGCAGGGGTGTTCCATGCCTTAGCATTCACTGTTCCTAATCCTGAATCAAAAGCTTGCTTTGAACAGCCCTCACACTAAAATTTCATGCACCACTTGCACAGCGTTGGCGGAGCTACACTAGTTTTTAGGGAATTGATGCCAGCATTCCTCTCTAGAAACATCCTGAGCCATAAGTTAACTAACAAGTTCATATTGTTGCCTGTTCTAATAACTGTGATTTCTTTTCTCTACTGATTTTGGCTGTGCCACCAAATTACTGGAATGCGGTAACAGGACGTCCAGTACACTGCAAGTGAAACATTCAATGCAGTGTAAGAACTGGTCTCATGAGATGTTGGAGCAGCTGTTACAACCCAGCACTCTTTCAGTTTATAAGAAAACTTACATCTGGCAGGGCATTCTGAGCACATTCAGGACACGTGCAAAGCATTTTGAAAGCTGTTGGCCTTGGGCAACGTGGCACCCGTGCTTGACTGATCTTCACTGCTTTTAAACTTGTGACCTCTGTGGATGGGGTTAATCCTGATCTACAGCTTGATTTTATGCCCATATTTTTTTGCTTGAATGTGGTTTTTTTTTTTTAACAAGCTGATCATTCAAATCAGAAGAGAATAAGGCTGATAACATCCTTGATAGGCATTTCTGAAAGAGATTGATCCTTTGATGTGAGATTTTTCTAGGCATGAAGATGTTTTTCAACTTTGCCACCTACATTAAGGTTCATCTCATGATTTTGGAAGTTCTCAGGTTTCTCTCAGATGACCAAATTCTTTGAGTTAGCTTGTAGGCAGTTCTGTATTACTGTTATAGCTAGAAAAACCTGGTTAAAACTCATTTACATCAGAGTTAATCCAAAGAGACTTTGAAGAACTAACAACAGGAGCTCTTTATTAATTTTGAAGAACAGATGGAAAGTTCTGGAAATTGATTTTCTTAATTTTTCCATTCCTTTTGGCAAATGTAAAACTTCCTTAAAGCAATCTATTATGAATTTCAAATTTCAGTGCTGCTTGTCTGGACACACCTTAAAGGAAACTTGTTCCTCAAATACCATTGAACATCTTTTCCCATGAATAAAGACTGCTTTCAAGTATCTCAAACTACATGATTCCAAAAATCACACAACAAAATCAACTAAATGGGATCGAAAAATTTTGAGTCTCTTTATCACTCTACTTCTTTAAAGTGGAAGACTTCTTTAAGTGGCTGTCTGATATCTGACATTAGACAACTAAAATAAAAATTATTGGAACTGTCTTAGGAAAGAAAATTTACTGGCATTATTTGAACTTGCTGGAAATAAGGTTTGAATTTCTGATTTTACATTTTTCATGGCCAGGTTGAGATTTTAATAACGTATTGATAGTTTGAGTTTAGAAACTCTATCTATGTCAGTCTCTGAGTATTTGGACTGTAACTCCAAGGGTTAACCCAGTTAATATCTTGGGTCTATAATATACAGTCCATCAGCAGATGACGTTGGAGAACTATTGTGCTCAGTGATCACTGAATCAAGAACTTAAAAGGAATCAAAAATTTACTGTCTCTGTGCCCGAGATGTTCAGGAAACTCAGTTTTAAAGACAGAGTTAGCAATACCATGACCTCTCAAGCCTGAAAAAATGCAGCATACTGGGTGTCTGTACATGGTGGATCAAACACAAATCAGATTTATTTAATATTGAAAAGGAAAAAATTAATTTCCAATTACCATACTTACATGCAAGGACATATTTCAAGGAACATATGTTCCTTCTCGTTATTTTTCTTGCAAATTGTTCCTTTTGTTCACCAACAATCATTCAGCTGTTCACCCAGCAAGTACCAGGAAACTCCTCACGTTCTGAAGCAATATCATCAACCGGTTTCAATCAGCTGAGCTGTTCAAACAGAAGAGTTTAGTCATGTCCCCAACAGTAAATTAACAGAGAATTAGAGGGTAGTTCCACCACAAAAAATGAATCAAAATCGTGTTTTGATGTTTAGAGTGACTTGTGTTCCACATCAGAGATGTAGTGATGTTGGTTAACCCTCACAGGCAGCTCAGCCCAACACAGTCATTTACTCAGTCCCCCAAAGTGGGATGAGAGAGAGAATCAGAAGATTAAAAGCAAGAAAATACATGGGTTGAGATAAATACAATTTAATAGATAAAGAAAAAGCTTAGTATGAAAGCAAAATAAGGAGCTCATTCACTGCTTCCCATGGGCAGGCAGTTGTTATGCCACCTCCAGGAAAGCAGGACTCCATCATACATGATGGATACTAGGGAAGACAAACTTCATTACTCCATTACACATTTACACACTCCTTCTCCTTCTTTCTCCAGGTTTATATGCTAAGCATGGTGCCATATGGTCTGAAATATCCCTATGACCAGTTGGGATCAGCTGTCCCAGCTGTGTCTCCTCTCAACTCCTTATGCACCCAGAGTCTTCTTGCTGATGGGGTGGAATGAAAGGCAGAAAAGGCCCTGGCTCTGTGCAAGCACTGCTCAGCAATAGCTAAGACATCCCTCTGTCATCAGCACTGTTTCCAACACAAATCCAAAACATAGCCTCATACCAGCTACTACAAAGAAAATAGCTATCCCAGCCAAAAAGCAGTACAGGTGAGCAATGAACATTCCTAGCTATTGACCTGTTGCATCACTAAGAGCTATGCTGGAAGTGCTGGGAAGGAGAAAATCACTCCTTCTGAAAGTATTATGTTGAATAAAAATATTTGATTATCATTCCTTTGCTCATACATGGGGATTTGGAAAACATGCTTACATATGTAGCGTATCAGACATCAATCAAATTTAGTCACTTCAGCTTTAGGAGGACTATCAGTTTATCTCTGAAGACTCAAATGTAAGAAATTATGAGGTAAAGGTGTCTGCAGAAGATTTTTGTTAGAGTCTTGGACTCTCAAACTCTTCAGGAGTGCTCTGATCTAGTTCTTTGCTCTGAAACAATGTATATAGAAAACATAATCTGAAATAGCGTATAAGCTGGAAAAATCCACATCATTCCTTTCCTCCATTTGCAAAGTTGGCATCTATTGAAAAGGGTCTGGTTACCATACTTTCCTGTACTCATATACTGGTGTCTGTATTAGTTATACTTGTTATTTATGTAGGCAGTTTAGGCTTGTAATTTATACATTTTCTAGAACCAGCAAATAGATTTACACTGGAGAAAAAGCATATGCAAAAAGTGAACTGTCTACGTAATATATGTAATAAATGTAGTGTTTTTCCTTCAAAGTGGGCTGAAGGTGCTGTGCAAGATAATCAGCTGTGCCAGAACCAGTTTATCCTGCATCGTCCCACTAACCTCAGCGAACAAGGACAACTCTGAACAGCACATAAAAGAGGAAATTATAATAAAGGCTCACCAAGTCCTATTAATAGGTTCAATAAGAGAAAGTGATTCTTCTAGTAGATAATTTTCCATATCCAAGGTTTTTACTCTTTTATTAAACTGACAGCAGCTGTGTCAATTCTTAACATCTAATATATTCCAGTTTGTAATATGCCACGCTGTGTCATGCAGAAGTATCACAATTTACACACAGATGACTTTCTTTACATGTGCTTCCATCCAAACCTTTTACCTTGGCAAATACTTCTGGTTTGTGCTGTATAAGAAAGGGTCTCAGATATATGAAAACATCAATACTGTTCTCACACCACTAAAACAAATTTATTTTCTGAAGGGGTAAAATAATATCACCTTATACTGTAGAGTAAAATACTATCAGTGAAAGTTTGAAAAAACTCACATAAGAGAAAGAGATTTGGATGACTGGAGGAGCAAAGAGCTGAGTAGGCCTTTTGTACATAACCTTATTTTTTAGGATATTGGTTGCGGTTAAATAGATTGTGGTGGGTAATAGATTTCATCTGCAGTCTTCATCACATGGATGTCTCCAGTGTCATTCAAATTTTGCCTTTTGGCCACTTTCCTACAGAATGAAGGTCCACAAGAAATGTACAGGTCTCAGCATTGTTGGTGTTCTTTTTCCCATTATCTCTGCTAAATGGATAATTTCATTCAGTTTCTGAGAGTATCAGCCCACGGGTAAGAGATATTTTTTTATGTTCTCTCATACCTGCAAAACGAAGGCCTCATGGTTCTTGTACCAGGTTATCACAACATTAAGCCAGCCTTTCTATCTTTCTGGCTAGTGATATTATCCAAAGCTTTCCAGTGAATGAGTTCCAGTGAATCACATTTCTAATGAATGACTTCTGAAATCACATTTCTAATGAATGACTTCTGAAGTGGGTCCAATTTTTCTAAAGCTTCAAGCTCTATTTTTCTACTCTCAGAAGAGAAGGCAAACTTACGGACATCTTACGGACAATCTGGTCTTTGCAGTTTCTAGGAATCACCTTTAGTTTTAGACAATTTTTAATTTTTGGCACTAGCTCCGTAAATTAAACTGGTTCCCAGAAACATAAAATCCAGACAGCTCAATTTAGTCTGAGTGATATTGTCCAAAAAAATAAACAAACTGACATGAAGAGCCTTCTGGGGATACAGCTTGATTTTAGCACATCTGTTCAACTTCTCAGAGCAGGCACATCCCCTGGTATCTCTTAGATTTTATTAGATTCTGCAGATGCTGAACACCCCATCTGCGCTCCTCACTGAGAGTGAGAAAAGCTAAATAGCGACTGAGGTAAATGACACGGTCTCAGTGTCTCATGTGGGAAGCACTGCTGATGAGTGCCAGTGGGGCTTGTAGGGGCTGCCACTCAGTATCCTGAAGTCCTGTGCCTAGCAATGGTGAGGAAAAGTTCCAGGCTGATGGGGGGCAACAGTTCACTTCACACGGCTTGACCGCATCTAGTGCACCACGCTGAGCTGCTGCGGCCCATTGGCAGGGCCAAGCAAGGCTCTTTTGCTGGGAAAGTGTTGGAGCTTGACTTATGCCTTGGCCTTGGCTGTGCAACACATTTTTGTTTCAGAGTCTCCAGGGAATTCCCACACCCACTAAGACAAACATCAGCAGGTTTCCTTCCCAGACTTCATTGTGGCTTTTCCCTGTGCGTTTTGCTAGTTTGCATGTTGGCTCTTCTTGCCTAACAATTTTGCTTATAGAAACTGTTCTCATATCATTTTAGGTCATCTACATTAAAATCTGCCTGAATGGACATGATTCAGTGGAACAGGCTTCCAAGTGACAGTTATTTCGCAATTAATGCTCAAAGGACAGATTTAGGAATATATACAGTTTATATTTGACCCCTCTTCTCACTGAAAAAACAAAAGACAACTGTATGCTTGCATGTAAAAGCAGTCCCAGGAGCATGATGAATATGATGTTGGGAAACAACATGCTGTTTCCTTCTTTTACCTGTAGCATTTGAACCATGAATGAAACCCCAAGTTTAATAAGAGGACTACCAATAATTCATATAAAAATGTCAAAAAAAAAAACAACAACAAACAATTGGGTGTGAGTAGATAACATATAGAGCCAGTAGAAATCTATGAGGTTGATGGAATTGTGTCTTGCCAGGGAATATAGGTTTGCTGTCACTTTTATGGAGTTCCCACTTTGTTTAATTTCTGCAGGCAAGAGGGGAATGCACAGATCCTTCCACAGAAGAAGTGGAATGCAGGCAAGAGGAGACTTTGGTCTCCTAGTGTCCACAGACAGGCAGCATAGATGTGTGTTCAAAATACTGCCTTCCAGCACATTCTCAGCAGGTTACATGCTTGGGCCTTCGATATCCTGAGCCTGACATCAACCCCTTGACACAATTATCTCACAGTGAGACCATCACTTCTGTTGCCACAATTTTGTCAGACTTCAGCCATTTCTTCATCTGAGCTCAGAGCCCATCCTTCCACATCAGGCGTCGCCTGGGCAATCTACTGTTTCTGTCCTGGTTGTCAAGTTAATCATTACCTTTGTTCTCTCTATCCACTTCTCATTTCTCATCCCAGACTCCTTTTTGAACTAATTGTAAGCATTGGACTTGCCTCAGGCTGTTATAATTTCTTTTTCCTAAAAACACTTCAATGATTTCCAAAACTAAGTTATTGGGGGAGAGACAGTTTTTTCCAGTTCTTGACATCTTCACTTTGTCACACTCTAACTGCTCCATGGTTTGAAGCTGTAACTTGTAAATCCTAGTTGGTGGCCTGATTCTTCTGACTGGGAGATATAACTCCTGCATTTGCAAAAGTCTACCTCGACTCATTCAAGTCTCTCATGAATCCTCCTGCTGACCATACCAGAAAAAAAAAGATTGTATTCACCCAGAAAAACAGAGGGTTGTTAGCTTCAATGATGCAAGGTGAGAGCAAGATTCCAGCCTCTCTTGGGCTTGCAGTGATTTTCTTCTGGTATCCAGCTTGAATCTAGGAGAGAGCCGTCTGATTTGAAGAACTAGGGTTGTTCATAATACGTGAGAGAAATTAGTCGATGAGCACACATAGTCACAGTAGGACTGGATAAAGCAAGAACTAGAAGATAAAGTGGAGAGCAGGGCTTGGAGTGGGGATATGGGAATCAGTCAAATCAGGGTTTAGATGAAGAACTATGACAGAAGAAGAGGTTGAGACCAGAAAATTAAGACATCAGAAGAAGACAGAGGAAAACTGTATTGGGTTTACAAGGCAAGGTTTTGGTAGTTGGGGGTCTG
Organism: Pyrocephalus nanus; assembly: GCA_038380795.1. NCBI lineage: Eukaryota > Metazoa > Chordata > Aves > Passeriformes > Tyrannidae > Pyrocephalus > Pyrocephalus nanus. Next base: position 51,504,664 of record CM076260.1, read on the forward strand.
TAGGGGTGACTTCTGAGAAAAGACACCAAAAGCTGCTTCAGTGTCAAACAGAGCCAGTTCTAGACAGATCAAAGTTGAACTCATCAGCAGGGTTGATAACACCTCTGTGATATCATATTTAAGAAAGGGTAAAAAAAAGGTGTGCAGCCCTAGCCAGCAGAGAAGAGTGATGACATGAGTAACAGCTTTGCAGACAGCAAGGTCAATGAAGAAGGAGGGACAGGAGGTGCTCGAGACACCAGCGCATATTCCCCTGTAGCCGGTAATGAAGGCCATGGTGAGGCAGGCTGTGCCCCTGCAGCCCATGGAGCTCCACAGTGGGCTGAAATCCCCCTTGTAGCCCATGGAGGATCCCCCACTGGAGCAAGAGGATGTGCCCTGTAGGAAGCTGCAGCTTGTGAAGAGCCTGTGCTGGAGCAGAATCCTGGAAGGACTTGTGGTCCATGGAGAAAAGCCCACACTGGAGCAGGTTGTCCCCAAACTGAAGGTACAGTGTGATGAAGAAGACACAGTAAAGACAAAGTGTTATGAGTTGACTGAAACACCCAGTCCCTATCCCTCTGCACTATTTGGAGGAGGAGGTAGAAGAGTTGGGAAACAAGATGATCCTGGGAAGAAGGGTGGGGTGAGAGGAAGGTATTTTTATATTAGTTCCTATTTTTCATTATCTTATTTTATGTATAAATAAAATTAATTTCCCCAAGTCATGTCAGTTTTGCCCATTATGCTAATTGCTGAGTCATCTCCCTACCCTTCTGTTGACCCACAATCTTTTTGTGTCATATTTTATCTCCCCTGTGCAGCTGAGGAGGTGAGTGGCACAGTGACTTGGTGGACATCTGGCCAAGGTCAACTCACTACAAAGACTAACTATGTGTTAGAAATCTGGGAACATTTTCAAATAATGATGAGCATAAATGAGGAATCCACATGAAAATCTGGTAAGTGTGCTCTTAATCAAATTTTTACAAAAAATATAAATGCATTAACTAATGAGAATAGAATAAAAGCATGAGTAGTGAGAATAAATAAGCAAGTATAAGCACTGACTGAGCCAAAACTGCTATGAATAATTAGTGTCATCACACATCTAGGGACTTAATGAAAACCACACAAAACATGTTGTTAATTCATAGAATCATAGATTCATTAAGGTCAGAAAAGACCTCCAAGATTATCTCATCCAACCTTTGAATGAACATCACCATGCCAACTAAACCATAGCACTAAGTGCCACATCCAGTCATTTCTTAAACACTTCCAGGGTTGGTGACTCCACCACTTTCCTGGGCAGCCCATTTCAATGCTTAGCCACTCCTTCGGTGAAGAAATTCTTCCTGGTGTCCAACCTGAACCTTAACTCTTCAGAAACTTTGCAAAATTTATTGTATTTATATTATTACTAAGAGTTTACTTGAAGAAGTAAACATGGATGTAGTAGCTGCATAGAAGAGTAAGAATAAATGAAAAAATGAGACATAAAGTAATATTGGCTCAACTGCCTTAATTGCATAATTACATCCCAGATGAACATCAGGCTATCGGTTTATGCTTTCTCTGCAGTAGGACAAGGTTACTTGTGACTTACTAATAGGAGAATCCTAATAGCCATTAAAGAGTTTACACTGGCATGGTCTGTTGTTTAAATGGAAACAAAAACTGCATAGAAGCTTAATGCCCTCATAGAATCACAGAATGGATCAGGTTGGAAGGGACTACAGCCCTTCCATCTGTCCAGCTCTGCTCAAGCAGGGTCGTCCTGAGTATGAGAGTATGTTGCACAGGATTGTCTCCAGACAGTTCATATTCTGGTGGAACTTCCTGTGCATTAGTTTATGCCCCCTTCTCCTTTCCCTATCCTAACCTTGTTTTTTCAATATGAAATCTCATATTTGATTACAACATTAGAAATTAGCTTTCTAAATAGCTATAGAAAGCAATGTTCTTCTCTGATAGTACATTTCATCAAAGGAGTTAGACAAAAAGGCAAATTTAAAATTTAAATAATAAGCATTATGCATCCAGAATATCTTTTGATCCTATTCTGCCTCATTTCCCAAATTCTCTCCTGTCCTGTCCTGTCCTGTCCTGTCCTGTCCTGTCCTGTCCTCTCCTCTCCTCTCCTGTCCTCTCCTGTCCTCTCCTGTCCTGTCCTGTCCTCTCCTCTCCTGTCCTGTCCTGTCCTGTCCTGTCCTGCCCTGTCCTGTCCTGTCCTGTCCTGTCCTGTCCTCTCCTCTCCTCTCCTGTCCTCTCCTCTCCTGTCCTCTCCTCTCCTGTCCTCTCCTCTCCTGTCCTCTCCTGTCCTCTCCTCTCCTGTCCTGTCCTGTCCTGTCCTGTCCTGTCCTGTCCTCTCCTCTCCTCTCCTCTCCTCTCCTGTCCTGTCCTCTCCTCTCCTGTCCTCTCCTGTCCTCTCCTGTCCTCTCCTGTCCTGTCCTGTCCTGTCCTGTCCTGTCCTGTCCTCTCCTCTCCTCTCCTCTCCTGTCCTCTCCTCTCCTCTCCTCTCCTCTCCTCTCCTGTCCTGTCCTGTCCTGTCCTGTCCTGTCCTCTCCTGTCCTCTCCTGTCCTGTCCTGTCCTGTCCTGTCCTGTCCTGTCCTGTCCTCTCCTCTCCTCTCCTGTCCTCTCCTCTCCTGTCCTCTCCTGTCCTGTCCTGTCCTGTCCTGTCCTCTCCTCTCCTCTCCTCTCCTGTCCTCTCCTCTCCTGTCCTCTCCTCTCCTGTCCTCTCCTCTCCTGTCCTCTCCTGTCCTCTCCTGTCCTGTCCTGTCCTGTCCTGTCCTGTCCTGTCCTGTCCTGTCCTGTCCTGTCCTGTCCTGTCCTGTCCTGTCCTGTCCTGTCCTCTCCTCTCCTCTCCTCTCCTCTCCTCTCCTCTCCTCTCCTCTCCTGTCCTCTCCTCTCCTCTCCTCTCCTCTCCTCTCCTCTCCTCTCCTCTCCTCTCCTCTCCTCTCCTCTCCTCTCCTCTCCTCTCCTCTCCTCTCCTCTCCTCTCCTGTCCTCTCCTCTCCTCTCCTGTCCTCTCCTGTCCTGTCCTGTCCTGTCCTGTTCTCTCCTCTCCTCTCCTCTCCTGTCCTGTCCTGTCCTGTCCTGTCCTGTCCTGTCCTGTCCTCTCCTCTCCTCTCCTCTCATTTATTATTTGGTCCCCAGAAATCTGTCAAAAGTTCAAATGCCTAGAAATGGATCTTACATCACCTGAGTCTTGCATGATGCTGGTACTTTTCATTAGCAGTCTCCATAAGGGACACATTCTGCCAGGGATTAGAAACATTCGTCTGATACAGTTGTGTAATAGGAGGCAAAGCTTATGGATGTTTTCACCAAATGATGAAACTAGTCACATCAATTCCAGTAATTCAGAGAAACCACATGAAAACACCTTTACTGCAGGCTGTTCTGCTCTGCCTCGTCCCAAGGAATGGACACTGTGCTTTAAGCAGTTGATTTGTGAGCAGCTAGACAGCATGCTGCTGACAAGCTAGCTGATTAGTTATTAACCTTTATTCCAGTAATTTTTATTTTAAAGATGCCGCATTACACCATCTTTACAAATACTTCTGTTTATTCCCTGGCATTTCAAAATAAGTTGAATCCATGAGAATTATCTGTCTTAAGAGCTATGATACACAGGTGTTGCAGACACAGCAGGCTTTTTACTTGGTTTAGAAATGAATCAGAAGACCTCTCACTCAACAACAGGTTCTACATGTCTAAAGGAATAACATAGTTCAGGTGGCATTTGTAGCTGCTATTGTGGTGCCATTGGTGATTTCTTTTTCTTAAAATGTATAATTCATTGAACTAATGATATATATCAACTATGAGGCATAACTTGTCTTTCTAGTTTAGGGCAGCTTTATCTAAAATCTTTAGATCCAAATATTCAGTTTCAACCAAAGAGTGTCTCAACCAAGTGGTGCCAAGGTTTACAAAACAGTGGTTCTGGGTCTGCACTCTTTCCCGGTGTAGCAAGCACTGGGTCATACAGGAATGCTTGGTGACCTTGCACACTATGGTCATATCACTGCTCCTCAGTTTCCCCACCAAGTAAAAATAAAATAGAGAGAGTGGTACTGACTTTGTTGGGGAGGTGTGATGATGTCCATAGATGAGCACTACATGCATGTATGAGCACTACAAGTTGAAGTCCAGGTCTGCAGGGTAGAAGTCTGTACATGAGGCAATTGTTTGGGCTCTCTTTGTAGTCAATGAAAAGAAATAGGAAACTGCAGGGGATGATTTATCTCACTCTAAAATAGTAACTCTAAATAGGGCAAATGAATCCCATCTTGGAAGTGACTGTCTGCAATGACTATAAAAGGAGTCAAGGAAACTATCTCTCAAGAACATGTCAACACTACAAACACGTGAAGTTCATTAAAACTATTCCATCTAAAGGTCTCTACTGGTCACAGCAGGGACCTCAAAATCCTGGTATTACCCTCCAGCCTTTCCCTGCTCAATGAGCCTTAAGACTGAGAGGTCTCTTTAACTCCTGCAAAAGGGCAACCAAGGGAGTGAAAGAAACTTGCAAACTGCTGTCAGTCTGCTCTGTACAAAGATGGTGTGAGAAAACTTCTATCATAACATTACTATGGATCTCTAAGCTGCAGATTCTGACTGTCTGGCTAAAAATATGTACTCTGCCATGACAAAGACAAATACATGACATGCCACACTTACTGCAAAAGTCCCTAGGGAAACTTGTTTTGGTCACAGCTCGACTGTACTAAGTGCTGTGCTATCAAGCTAGAGACAGTCTGTACCACAAACAGGCTCACAAACAGCTTCACAGGCAAGACTAGCAAAGTATTGTGGTCCACCTCTTAAAGATGGGCAATTGAGGCAGAGTAAAATGTGACTTGCCCAAATTATATAGGAAGTCTGTGGTAGGACCCTGGTTCTCCTAAAGCATTGTATGTAGCCACATGTTTGCAGAAATATTGCTAGTTTTGGGACAGAATTACTCATTTCTATCAGGGTTATGCTTATAGCTGCTGTGTGATTTGCTTTTCTGTGGTTTAATCTCTTGTAAGTGAAATGTTTTGCAATCCAGTGCATGACTGTACAGTACCAAACAATATCATTGGGTCAATACTCTTTCTTTGATGAAGAGGGGATGGAAGAAATCCCTTGAGCAATTTTCAGTAAGTTTCCTTAGCCAAACAACGTGGAGACAATCAATGCTGTAATAATGATAGCTTGAAATCTAGCAGGTTGCTTGGCTATGTTCTCAGCAGCAAGCTGAAAGCTTAAGGTTGTACAAATGTAGGACCAAACATCAGCTGCTGCTCGAAAAAGGTGTTCAGATTCCAAGAAGAGAAAGTTTACACAAGGTTTATTTGCAAACTCATGAAGTTTCCAAAATGATGGGTTTGAATTTACAATTAAAATCCAAGGTCATAAACAATAATTGTTGGTCTCTGATGAAAAACAGATGAGAAACACTTTTCAACAGAGTTGAAATTTTTTCCTCTATAATACAAAAGAGGGAAACATCACAGTTTTCAAATACAAATGAACAAAAGTTCAAGAGTAAATTGTGGCTTTTTGAGAAGTGCTTAGTAATGGCATGATTCAATATTATTATGCTATGGTAATCACATAAAGCCACTGGAAAAAAAAATTAATCTCTGCTTCCATTACAGAGGATTAACCTTACCCTTTGGATAGAAACTACATTAGCCAGATCCCTGGCCTTCAAGCCTTGTAATTATGGCTAAAGGTCAGCGAAGGAATCAGCTGTTTTATCCTCATGAGTAAGTGATTTCTAATGGTTGTCAGAATTCCCATTATTACGTATTATTCATTTTGCAACTTTCAGTTTCCAGTTCTGAATGTTCTTTATACACCAAAGTCTTGTATTTCTCACCAGAACTTACAGGGAAAGTATTGTTTCAGGACAGATTTGTACTGTGACCATACCACACTTTTCTGCATCTCCCTTTCCATTAGACAGCTTTTTAAATATGTTTTTAAAAAATATAAAATACATGTCTTTTCTTTCACATAAATAATGGATTCCTATCCAGGGATCAAGATCTAATGTTATGTATAGTAAGATTTTGATTTGAAATCTGGGAGGTAATATCAAGCAACAAATAGCAAAGACAAAGTTAACATATTTTCAATTTCTCTTACCAGAAAAGAAGAGGAAAGAACTAAAAAGGTACTGATTTAAGCCTGATAAAAGGCATCAATTGCAAGTAATCCCTTTTATTCAGGGCTAATTTCTTCAACTCGGTATCATAAGGCTTATCTGAGGCAAAGAACTTCGAAGAATTCAGATAAGAGATAGACTTTCATTTGGAAAATGAGAACTTCAGCAGTAAGATAACACTACAATATTTTAAAATTGAAACAATGGGTAGTGATTCCACCAAGAGACTTATATTTCATTTTCTGCTTGAGAGGAAACTTTCAGCAATTATTTCCTAACTGCTTTTGGGAATTTGATTAAGTCTGCATTAGATACCAGCCTGCTCATCTGATCCAGTGCTGGAATAAGACCTAGATGGGAATGTTCCGATGAAGTAAAACCTTATCCAAAAGTGATGGTGTATTCAGCAAGATTGCTTTTTTTGGAAGACCTTCTGTTGGAAAACAGCTGTTGAATCCCAGAGGTGGGTCTGAGGAACCCCTACCTGGATGCCAGAGCATGACAATGCCTTATCTGAGTTCAGTGGCAGGCCAGCACTGATGTCCTTGGAACCCAGCCTCAAGTAAAAATTGTCATAAGTAGCTATATTTGAACATTTTTTAATAAAATATATGCATCTCCAAAACAAAACGCTGTTTTTCCAAAACTTAAAGGTTTAGTGGAATTTGGAATTATATGCTCTGAATTTTCTCGGGGTTTTGTTTTTGGTTTTGTTTGTTTTTCTCCTGTGATTTTTATCAGCACTGTGGTAAAACTTTTGATTGAACTGCAGAGTAAAAAATGTGCCAGGAGCAGAGGAGATAATATGCCTTTAGCTTGCACTCTGTCTAGTCTCAGCTTACTGGGCCCATGAATTCCTGATCACTTCTCAATCTGCATTCATCTGTCCATCAGATAAATCCCTCAATTAAAAGGAATCAATGGAGGTGTCGTGTATTTTGCTACAAAAACATTTAACAGTTTCTCCTCTGATTATTAAACTCATTTTACCCTTTGCAAAGAGAGTAAAATTACTTCAAGGAAACTTCATGCAGCTTCTATATACGGATTTAAAAAATAATTCTTTTCTTCTGCCAATGCCAGCGGCAGCTGCTGGTCTGAACTCTATTTGTATCACAGCCACAGGTGCCTTTGGTCTTCTAAGCTCTGGGAGCAAAAATCCAGATTTTCCCTGTGCCTGCTTTATTCTTCTTCTCACAGCAAATCTCTCCGAGGATGGCTTCTTGCCCTGCCCCATGGCATGCGCTTTGAAGATACATTGCTCCACACCCTTTTCCCCAATCATTCCCCTTCGACAGAGATCTCCACCTCACAAAAGCTTGTTCCCTTGTACTTGCAGACTTCTGAAGGTAATGCCCTGGAAAGACAAGGTTGCAAGCTTTCTAATTACCGAAGCTTTGCCCCTGGGAAGTCAGCCTACAGCATTCATGTACAGGTATTTTAGACAAGCATTTTCATGCCTTTCTCCTACCCTCCCTTCCCCTAAGAAAATAAGAAGCATCCACAGAGTTACCTCACTGTCTTTTTTTTCATATCCTAAAAAGCTAAATCCTTTGCAATTGCAAGCAGTCAAGTATTTCATATTTAATGCAGAGAGCTCCAGACAGCTCTACACTACATGATCCCATAGATCAGAAACAACCAAAAAGAGGCCAAAATAAAACAAGACAACAACAAAACACAAACAAACAAACAAAAACCCACACAGAAAACTTAGGAACATTATTAGAAGCATTCATACAAGGCTGCCAAAAACTAGCCTGTTCCAGAGGAAAGGACCAGGCAGATGAGGGAGAAATGCAATATCTGAGGTCTTTAACATAGGCAGGGGGTTTGTTAGATGAAAATAGAACAGAGGAAGGCAATCAAAATCCAAATCCCGATCTATTAGTGGTTTAATAGAAAATACAGTGCAAATCCTGAAATATGATGACTGGGTTTAGCCTTGAGAACATGGTTAAGGCACATGAACTGAAATGATCTTAAGTGTCTCAAGGACTTCCCACTGATCAGTGACATGTGAAAAGAAGGTAAACCCCCATCTTTCCCAGAAGCCATATTTTGCATTGAAGGGGGGGGGGGGGGAAGAGGACATTCTTGCCTACCTGGCAGAGGCTCTGAAACACAGAGCTAATTAAGTACAATGGAGTGCAAATAGACAGGATCATCAAACAGCAATCAAGTCTTCCTCCAACCCCTCTTGCAGATAACAGCAAGTTGAAGAGCCAGTTTCATGTGCCAAGCTGTAGATCCTAACTCTGGGATCCTCCCTATCCTTCTGTAAATGCCTCATGCTCCATCTTGAAGCAATTGCATTTCTTTCCTCTCACTTCTCACGCTGGAAGGCCATTTCTGCATTTCCAAAAGATACAAATCTTCTTTTGGCTATCTGTGTTTAGGAGGAAACTGTGTGTGCTTTGTTTTGAACTATTCTTATATTTCAATATCTCTTCTTTTTCCCTGATATTTACCCACCTTCAAAATGCATCTTGGAATACTACACTCAGCTTTGACTTTGATAGGTAAAATAAGCCTAGCTCTTTTCACTTTCCCCTCACAAGACAGGTTTCCTTGTATCTGTTTTGACTAGTGATCGACCTGATTACTAGTTACCTTGTATTCTCCTCTGCCTGTTTTTATCTGTCTGCTGTATGATTTTCTATTCAGATTGTAAGCTCCTTAGGTCACAAAATATTTTTCTCTCTGTCTCTATGAGACTCGCAGTATGCTCTGAACTGGGACTGAGGTTCCTAGGTAGTTTATTCCATCAATACAAATTTTCATAATCAAATGCAGAAAATGTATCTGAAATTCCACTAGAACATTAATAATGGCATTGCAAAGCTAATTTACTTGAGTTTCCAAAAGTGTCCATGCTTATTCCAGTTGAGGAATAGGGAACGCTTTATCCACAATTTTCCCTTTCAACCAAAAATTGCCTTTTTTTTTTTTTTCCCCAATCAAAAAAAAAATGCCTGGAAATTCACCAGGTTCTTACTTTCTACTATATTCCAAATGCCCTGACATGCTTGCTTTTTTAAAGGAAAGAAGATTAGTCATGCAGATGAAAGAATACAAGAACCACCACAAGGGAGTTGGTTGAGAACAGTAGAGAAAATATCAGATAAAATACAATACATTTATTTTATTACGCTGAGCGAGTCATTTGGGAGAGGCTCTCTGTAAATGGAAATGGAACAGGGAATGGCCTGAAATAATATCTATACATTTCATTTCTCTTCCCATGAAGTGAGTGATATTCACCATTCTCAGGAGAAGGGCATAACTGCACTGTTCCTAAGCTGTTTTCTGCCTCAGACTTTTGCCATGTATGTATTGGTTTGGTCTCTGTTTGGCATAGCTCAGCTGACAGAAATTCCTAAACTTCAGACTGCTATACCGGCACTCTGTGTGTCTTCTTGGTTTAGGAAAGGGTGTGTTTCTATGGCAGAACAATGCTAGGTTAACTGCACCTACATGAGGAATGCTTTACCTATCCATCAGCTTGTGAGTAAAGCAATCCAAGAATAAGCTCACCCTTAGTTACCACACCCCTGGGGTAAGGTGTGTATTATCAAAATGAATATACAATTTAAGTAGTGATAAGTATTGAAATTTATGTCTACATGCCTGATCTGAAGCTCATTAACACTGAGTGATTTATATCACCTGGTAGTGCACAGAGCTCTTTAAGGGGATATAAGTTTCATCAACCACAATAGTTGCACTTTCTTTTAAGCCTTTTCTCTGCGCAAGAATGGTGGAAAAACCATGAAGTTTTAATGATAAATCTTCCTTGTTTTTACTTGCTTGCAAGAGAGAATAATTAGAATGTGGAGGCATTTGCACATACAAAAATCTCATGCCTTATCTCATGCTTTTCCTTTGCCTTGTCCAGAAAAAAGTGGAGCAATTGCTGTAAGTGCTTTCTCATGTAACCTGCAAAGAAATATCCTTTTCCAGTGCACTTAAACTTTGCCTTAGAATCCCTAAATGCTTTGATGAAGAAAATTCCAAACAATAAATGTATATAAGAAAATTAAAATAAATATTTAGTTTCACTCAGTTTTATAAAACATCTATCCTGGAGCAAACTTTCTGTAGTTATGTGACAACTCAGTAATGACATGTTCCATGACTTATGGGGTGATAATTATATCCAAATCCATCAAATAGTTCAAAGAGTGATTAAAATGCAACTCATAATTCTTAGATCATAAGGATTCAATTTCAAAGCTGAAGGATTCCATTAATTATCCCATTGTTTATGGTCAATAGAGTAACTAGATTTACATCATTGTAGGATCTCTACTGCTTCAAAAGAAACTGGCTAAAAACTGTGCTGTGAGACTATTATTTCTTTCCCAAGATGGCAGAACAACCCTCTATCTCAGTTCATTTTTGGTTACTTACAGGGCCTGATGCTTTGTGGTAGATTCATGCCCAAACAGAAGAAGTAGAAAGATGAACAAAACCTCTAAATTCTTACAAAATTATAGTGTGTAAAGTAGTACACATATAGTCTTACCATAAAAGAGGGAAAAGACAAGACTGGGTTTGTGCTACTTATGAAGTGGTACTTCCCTCAAGCACTGAGATGCTATGGTTGTCTTCTTTACTCTTTACTTGTGTTATTGGCATTTGCAAAGTCTCATGCTCTTTGTTCCCACAGTGGTATCTGGCACAGGCATATAGTGTCCACTGCAAGAGTTCAAGCAAATGGATTATTGAAAAGATAAGAAAGTAAGATTTTGGTGACAGAATAAACAGGTTTGAAATATTTGTCAAGTCTGTATGAATCCGCTAAAAATGTGAAAAAATCAGACTCCTACATGATATAACTGTGTCTGCAAAAAATGCCTGGTGAACTATGGTTACCATTGCAGCAAGAAATCTTTCTGTTAGTATAGATAATTCTCTTTGAGGATGCCAGCAAAAGGACTCCTTAAGGCCTAAGGAATGTCCCCTCTAAGGATAGTTTTTGGCATAGTTACTGTATTACAGCTTTCCCTATCAACTCTTCTCCAGTATAAAGAAATCCCCAAACAGCTTTCTGTAGCCAAGCTATCAGTATGACAGGATGTCAGGAGATAGAAGGAAGCAAGTTTATAATCACTAACATAGATTAAATATAGAGGGGAAAGTCTCTGTCCCTGAGTATACACATATATGTTCAGCCTCTCGTCCATAAGTTGCTAGACAGCAGAAACACCTGCGAAACACATTCCGAACCACCACAGCTACAGTATAACCAGTACTAATTTAGAATTGCCTTTATATGGTGGAGTATAAACTAGCGAAGACTAAACACTGAAACTGAGGAACTGGTGCCATTTGTGTTACTCACATGAGTCTATCTTTTGAGGACACAGACTTCAACTTTTGCTATTCTACCTGATAGGAAAGGTCTTGATGTAAGATCTCATTATAAAGATACTCATCCAGAATCAGAATCTCTTGCTGATGAGACCAACCATTCCAGACTTGTTTAGTGAAAAAAATAGCCATGGCACCAGCGCAGTACCAGAAGAAACCTGATTCAGGTGGGAATGAGCTGATTTATCAGCCATTCACTCACTGTTTCACCATATTTTGAAGAGTAACAGTAGTGTTAGCCAGTTTTTAAATAAGACTAGGCAGCTTGTTTTCAGTAGACTGAATAGCTGCCAAAAAGCAGAGCTTCACCTGGGTAAAATAATTTTTAATTTTAATTGATGTTTAGCTTTCTGTTTGTTTTGTTTTACGCTTTCTGGCAGAAACTGTAAATAACAGAAACAACAGAAAGACTGTAACTTTCCTGATATCAGGCAACTTTTTCAAAATCACCTTGCTGATTACATTTTGAGGTTGCTTGAGCACTTTTGGAAATATTGCTCACTGATCCTAAAAGTTCGCTCATGTTCTCATCTTCAAAGGACCTACCTTGCTGTTTTATTACTTTTAGAGTACATTCTCTTTGCTTCCCTTTACAATGCTTAGGAATTATCTAGGCCTGGTTGAGGATAGTTTTGGCAAGTGCCCTCCCATTGATAAGATAAATTAAGAAAGTATTGTTACAGTACTGATGATGCGGTTTCCAGACCAAACAACTGCAGAAACAGATTGGAAAGCTTGTTTTTCAGAACAGCTCAGTTTTGAAAACTCAAGGTATTGAAGTATTTTGGTGTTCATTAAACTCTAAACCACTCCCCACCCCCAGGGTTTTGATATATGCCAAGTAGTAGTTAAATGTAGTTAAATGGAAAACTATTCAAAATATAGTATGTATGCAACCTTAATTTCATAACAGTAATGTTCTGAAAGTAAGGCTCCATCAGGGCAGAAATATGAACTAATTTCCCAGATTTTTGTTTCAAACCCTGAATTCAGTATAGAGTGAACATGGGTGGGATATCAAAACGACACAAAGACATTAAAAGCAAAAATCTGTGAAAGATTAGTGAAGATAAACTAGTGAAAGAAGATGAAGCTAAAATAAAAAAAAAAAAAAAAAGAGAGCAGACAAAAGACCTCACAATAGCAGAAAGGCCTTTACAATAGCAGAAAGTGCAATTACCCATTTCTGGACGAAGGAAAAATGACCACTGCACCCTTTTGCAGGAAGTATGAAACTACAACACGAGGTTGTGACATAACTCCACTATGTCCATGCCTCCTGTGAACCTGGCATGCAGCCTCCAAGGACCACTGAATTTAAGGCAGAAAAAATTCATCTGAATCTTTTGATTTCTTTTACTTTGGGATTAATATGTCTTAGTAAACTGTTTTAAGCATTTGTAGAGTTTTCAGGTAGTGTTTCAACTAGGAAAACCCTGCTGGAGCCAGAAAAGGTCTTTGCTCTGCAGCAGAGAACCAGAAAGCTGGTAGGCCTTAAGAAGGATAAACACTTCCTAAAATGCAAAGGCCCTGCATAATCCCAATCTCCAATATAATGTTCTCTGCTGCTAGAAATCATTTTAGCAGTTTTCAGTAAGCAGTAAACTTTAAATGGACCCAAATTCCTCTTTATCCATATCATAAATCTGATCTGATAGAAAAGATCAGGAAGTAATGGGCCTCAAGGGAAGTCCGTACTGCAGCGTCCATACATCCTGCAAAATTACACAATGAGTTCAGCCTGGAAGGGTTCATTTTCTGCTCAAACATTAAAAAAAACCCCAAAATAATAAAAAAAAAGAGCCCCTCCTCAACACCAAAACAACTCTACTAAATAGCATTTACATTCTACATTAACTCTGTAAAAGTTCTGAAAAATCAGTTTTAATTCCATATTCTCTTGTCTGCAGTTCTTGCAGTAGACAGTGGAACAGTGTTTGGAAGTTCCATAGCAAAAAAGCTTTAAAAATCGTTAAAGAGTTATCAGCTGAATTAAGATTTTCATGCTAATCTTTATTTTACCTGATTTTTCAGGATAAAGAAGAGGAAGGAGTTACATCAGCTGGGATTATATTTGCAGTTGTTGTAACTGTGAATTCCAGGCATTGTAAAAATTATGCTGAATTGGATTTCCATGTGGGCTTGCTGATCTGCCTTAGGTCTCTTTGTGGATCTCCTCCTGGTGAACTGGTGGCTTTCATTTGGTTTGGAAGTGACTTAAGTTAAATCGAATGGAGTACATTTTAATTACCAGATCAAGTGTCCACACAGGCATGTAATATGGTTTGAGTTCATGTATTTAACTTGCTAATGTTAGTTTTTCCAAATATCCCTTAGTAAAGGATATGTTCTGTAATTTCTAATTATCAAGAATTCTTGCATAAGTTTAAGCAATAATAACTTTGCTATATGGAATGAAAAAAAAAATCATGAAAATCACAATGGCCAATAAAACATTCTGCAGCACAGCATAGGGCTTAAACAGAACATCTGTATCTTTAATCAATCTTTTCTGTCTCAAAACAAAAAATGCCACAGCTATGCTACTGTTCTATATGCAGTTTCATATTCAGTTGGGCCACATCAAGATTAAAACATTATGGTGTTAGGAGTCCTGACTAAGACCAAAGATGCATCATTTTCATGTACAAACGCACAGGGACACACACGCGCACATGGAGGTGGAGAGAGTCATGGTATGGGAAAGTTTTGACCATTCCTTATTGCATTTGGTTTCTCCTGTTCATCTCAAACCTGGTAAGAGTTTCATCAATAAACACTCAAATCCATTTCCATGTTCACAGCTGAGACCCAGATTTCTGTTTTGGCCAAATTCACTTCTGACGTCGCTTGCCAGGAAGAATTAGATCTTCAGTTTGTTTTCTCTTAATGTTTTGCAGAACATTGGATTTAGATTATATTTTATGGAAATACCATCTCCAGCTTAAAAATTAAATAGATTCTGATTTGACACTTGTTATTCAGGAACATTCAAGCACATTAATTCATCCAAGAGTTGTTCACAATTTTTCACGAAATATGGGCATTCACTCTAGAACACTTACCCAGAAGAATATAAAAAATGAAAGGAATTAATCTAAGATCAGACCTAAAAAAGAAAAAAAAAAAAAAAAACAAAAAAAAACACAACCATCAAAATTATTTGTGTGTCAGTGCTTCAGATAATTTGCTGTCCTCTTGGTTTTCATCAAGAAAAGCAAACATATGGGGCACATTATAAAACTGTATGGGAACATATGGTACTGCACTGAAATGGCAAAATAAGTGACATAAGGGAATCCATGATCCATTGGGTGGGAATATTTTAGGAATTTCAGTGCTAAGCAGTCAGCTTTTCTAGCATGGCAGAATGTTTTGGGTTACGTAAATGACTGGAAATATTGGCAGCAGTTTTATAGTGGCTTGATCAATCCCCTGAGAGGTATATTATCCTGATGATATAGATCTCTGTGCCACCAGGAAGGCAAAGAGAAATATAAATCAAAAGATTGTATCCTGAAAGTTTTATAGCTAAAGTTTATTTGCTTCAAAATAGAGTTAGAAGAATCTATTGCCCAACAGGGAGATTCCACATTTAATAAAACTTTCTATATAAATGTGATCTTATTTATAACCATAAAGTACAAATACAAAGGAATTATGTTGTCATCTGTCTGCCACTGTTTATGTTTGCATGTACCTAACCTAAAAGAAGACAAATTCTTATTTATCTAGGTTTATACTTTAAAGACACAACAAGCTATGCAAGCTTTCTTTGCTTCCTACCATGTGGGGAAGACAATGTTTCCATCTAAGAAGAAGAGGTCTTAACTATAAAGTAGTTTGGTAAAATCTCCCTAATTTAGAAACTTCATCTTTTACAGATGGATGGTAAAGGTACATATTGACAGCAAGTGTTTTCAGCCCTTAGAGGACAACTTCATCAATTATTAGGTAATGAATATTAGCAAAATTCATATAAAGTAGAGGACCAAAACAAACCTCCTAAATATTCCAGAGAGAAGAAATAAGGTTTGCACGTAAGTCCTCAGGTCTACTTCTTCAGTCATCTCTTTATCTTTATAGAGATAGCCATTGTATTGCACTCCATGATTTTGTTATCAAACAGATAATCATATAATTATAGAAGCACAGAATGTTTTGGCTTGGAAGGGACCTTAAAGATCATCTAGTTCCAGTCTTCCTGCCAAGGGCAGGTACACCTTCCACTAGACCAGATTGCTCAAAGACCCATTCAACCTGGTCTTGAACACTTCAAGAGATGGAGAACCCACAGCTTCTCTGGACAACCTGTTCCAGTGTCTCACCACCCTCATAGGAAAGAATTTCTTCCTAAAATCTCATCTAAACCTACCATTTTTCAGTTTCAAGCCATTGCCCCTTGCCTTATCACTACATGCCCTTGTAAAAAAATTCCAGCTCTCTTACAAGCCCCCTTAAGGTCTCTCTGAAGTCTTCTCTTCTCAAGACTGAACAACTGCAACTCTCTCAGCCTATCTTTATAAAATAGTTGCTCCAGCCATCTGATCATCTTAGTGGCCCTCCTCTGGACTCACTCTAGCAAGTCCACATCCTTCTTATGTTGCGGGCCCCAGAGCTGCATGCAGTACTCCAGATGGGGTCTCACCAGAGTGGAGCAGAGGAGGAGAATCACCTCCCTTGATCTACTGGCCACATTTCTTTTGATACAGCACAGGATGCAATTAACTTTCTGGGTCAAATGCAAATGCATATTGCTGGGTCATGTTGAGCTTCTCATCTTTCCCCTCAGAAATGCTCTTTTTCTACTCTGTGACCAGCCTATATTTGTGCTTGGGATTGCCCTGACACAGCTGCAGCACCTTGCACTTGGCCCTGTTGAACTTCATGACATAGGCCCACCTCTCAAGCCTGTCAAGGTCTCTCTGAATGGCATCCCTCCTCTGGAGTATGTCAACTACACCACACAGCTTGGTGTCATCAGCAAACTTGCTGAGGGTGAAGAAAATCCCACTGTCCATGTCAACTACAAAGATGAAAAACAGCACTAGTTCTAACATCAGCCCCCAGGGAACGCCACTCATCTCTGGTCTCCACTTGGACATCAAGCTGTTGACTGCAACATCTTGAATGCGGCCCTCTAGCCAATTCCTTTTGCACAGCGTGGTCCACCTATCAAATCCATGTGTCTCTAGTTTAGAGCCAAGAATGCTGTGTGGGACATTATCACATGCTTTGCACAAGTCCAGCTGGATGACATCAGCTGCTCTTCCTTGTCCAACAATGTTTCAACTCTGTCATAAAATGACACCAAATTTGTCAGGCATGATCTGCCTTTAGTGAAGCTGTGAAGGAGGTGATTTGTGACAACTAACACAAATAACCTCCTTATTTTCCATGTGCCTTGGCATAGTTTCCAGGAGAAGATACTCCATGATTTTGCCAGACACAGAGGTGAGATTGACTGGACTGTAGTTCCCTGGGTCTTTCTTATGTCCCTTTAAAAAAGGTGGGTTGTTCCCCTTTTCAGTGGAACTTCACTGAACTTCTCAAATATGATCGATAGCAGCTTCATCCACCACTTAACCACTTTAACCACTTCCTCCACCAGATCCTTCAGGACTCGCAGATGTATCTCAGCACCTCCCATGGACCTGAGGCACCTTCAGGTTCCTTATATGTTCTCAAACCTGATCTTCTCCTACTACAGTTGTTCTTCATTCTCACAGTCTCTGCCTTTGCCTTCTTCAACTTGGGCAGTGTGGCTGGAGCACTTGTTGGTGAACACTGAGGCAAAAACGTTTTAGAGTGCCTCAGACTTCTTCAAATCCTGCGTAATCAGGTCTCCTGGTTCCTATCAGAGAGGATTAACATTTTCCAAAGTGTGAGTAGAAAATGCCTTTAAATTAGATTCATTCTGATTGAGACATGTTCTCATCATTGATGGAGACACGTTTAGAAATCAAGATTCTTCACCTAAAACTAACCTTTAGAAATGTCTATCATGCTTAACTATATGGGGAGAGTAAGCACTGAACTGAAGCCCCAAGGAAAAGTGCCCAAGTTAGGTATGGTGAGTACCAATCCTTTGGGTGTGTAGTCTCACACTGCACTTAAAGATGAATCATTTTAAAGTACACTATTATTCTACTAATATGCAAGGCTGTAGTGTTACAATGATAATGCATTTTTTAAGACAGATTACTTTATCCAGAGATCTTGTGTCACTAGCTCAAGGAGAAAGATAAAAAGATAATTATACTGAAGCAGGAGAGAGATCTCTGTGCTGTGAGTCTGTATGCATGCAGTTTGCCAAGTGGCTTGGCATTATTAAGAAAAAAGCATTGCTGGAACCTTATCCAAGAGCAGATCCAGCTCAGCAGCAGATACTAGCTTAGCTTAAAGCCACTGGATTAGAATTTGGATGGAAATTTAAATAAGTACCTTGGTCTGAAATAACATGTGATTTAGTAGATTAGTGGAAACAGACACTGGCTGCTCTAAAGTCCTTTTTGTCTCCTCTTTTCTTATATATGCTATTATTATAACAACTATACTGCCAGATGAAATAGCAACCTTTTGCATAAATGATTTCTTTTATGACTGCTTAGTTTTATACAGTAGATTACCATGACACAAAGACTATGGAGCATTTCAGCAATATACAATGATTTTCATGGGAAAGTATTGTCTGTGTAATGTATCAAAAGTTTCAATATTTCTTTTGAATTGTTAAGCATAAAGTCTCTTACAAATGCAGCTTTTATTTAAACTTAACTGCCCTCTCTAATTTTTTGCTAAGAAGGAATTCCAAGAAAAAGTAGAGAAAAAAGACATCGTTGTTAGCTGCCTAAAAAAATCAGTGTTTTGAGAACAAATCCTTTCATGTATTAGAAATTTTTTATGAAATAAATAATCAAAGCCAACAAAGAATTCAACTTTCCCATGTTCACTAGATGAGTTAGCTGTAAGGAAAAAAAAAGCATAACAAAAGGTCACTGAAACAATGGAGAAATTATTGCTTGTTGCTGAACAGAAGCATTACACGCTGGGGTGAGGGGTTGTTGGGGGTTTTTTGCTCCATCTCTTCAGAAAAGGAAAAAACTACATGTCTAACAAGTTTGGAGAAGTCAGATACCTCCAAACATTAGGTTGGTTCTTTCTTTTTGTGTTATAAGTAAACATTGTGAATCACCATAGTTGAACCAGCCTGGCATTAGTCAACTAATATTAAATTTAGGCCTAGTGCGAATCTGCTTAATACAACTGATTCACTTTATAGCTTGGTCACCTCCAGAATACGTTAGACATCTATTGTCAAACTGCTTCAAGTCCCTCAGGCAAGAACTGCCCTCTTTTTATTTACACCTAGAATGACAAGATGCACAAGGCCCTGAGCTTTAATTCTTGATGGTCTAAACATGTATTTAGCTCTCTGTGGCTTACAGAGTGCTGTATAAGCACAAATGAAACCCAGTGATATCATTCTCTTTTGTGTGTGCTTTATAATGATCCACTGGGAAAAGACAGCTTAAGGTTAATTATACCAAACAAGGAGAATGAAAACATAAGACAAGCCTTGTCCTATGGCCAGGCTGAAGAAGGATTGAAGAGCATATCACACTCTTTGTGTTCACAGTTCCTGAAGCCATTCCTGTAGACATTGCATGACAAGCATTAACATAGTGTAGCTTGAGATAGGAATGTTGCCTTGCCTAGGTAAAAATTATTTGGAGGGATTCATCTTACCCAACTTCTTCTACCAAAAAGTTACAGCCATCATCTAAGCTAGTCATCTAGACTCCTCAAAAATCAACAGCAAGAGATGGCTGCCTACAGAAAATGATTCACTCTAGACACAGACCAGGACAAGTCATTCTGTGGACGTGGCCACACCTCTCTAGTGACTGTTGGTTAACTAGTTCAGCTTGCTGCCTAACTATTAAATAGCTAAAATTAGGTTAGATGAATCCCACACAGTGCTGTCTGGACTAGATTAAATTTCCGTAGGACAGGTCTGAGCAACCAAATGCCTCCATTTTGCCATATTTGGCAACTTTATTACAGAGCAAAACCAATCAGAACTTAACAACTTAACTCACAGAGATGATGATAGTAATGAAGACAAACTGGACTAGGTGTGAGCACTTACTGAAAAACACATGGTACCCTTGGTGCCCAGAGGGCTTATGCTCTAGTTCATGCTGCAATCATGTCTTTGTTTTGCTATGTAAAAAACCAGTAAATCTAGGTATACAAAACCACTGCAAGTTAGCTTTTCTGTACTGAGCCAGTTGAAACCTGTGGAGCATCAAAACAGAGTTTTCAACTGAGTTCAGTATTTTGCCTTGAATTTACTTATGTTCCCATGCAAGTCAGGGAGCAGCTTATTTTAGATTGTTACTGTTTTCCAGCTGTTACACTATGCCCATCTTTACTTCAGCCACATATCAAGGAGGAACTACTGAACTGCAATGAATTTTAGCCTGGAAAACTGAAATCCATGTTGTTTTGTTTTGACAAATTGCATCATGTCCTTTTTTTTTTCTGGGTAGCTGAGATCCTGGGATGACAGAATAGACAGAGGCAGGAAAAACTTCCTTAGTGCCAAATAAAGCTTTTGCTTCTGGATCAGAATTCTTAATGAAGAAGAAAAAAAAGAAAGACTTCCTGTGGAGTCATGCCCATGTGTAATTGCAATATGTTTTTTGGCACATAGTTTCATAGCACTTCATAAGAGTTTGGAGAGGTTAGGTTACACCAAGAGCTGGTTTCACTCAGCCACCAGAAATCCATCGGATGTGTTTTAGGGAGGATTTCCTTCTTCTACTGTTCAACACGTCCAGGACCCTGATGTGAACTTGTATGTCACACTAGCAAGTACTGCTGCTATTCAGGCAGGTCTGGTACTTTGCTGATTCTCCATTTTATGAATCAAAACAAAACAAACTCACAGAAGTTTGCTTCAAGCTAAAAAACTCATTATTCAAGGACTCTCTGAAAAGCAAATGTCATTGAACTGACTAGACAGATAGCACCTCTTTCTGCAGCAGATGAGGGTGATTTTGTGGGCAAGAGAAATATAATTTTTGCAAGTCTGGAGAATTTTATACACTGCAGCAGTTTAGGATGAGAAAGCCTCCAACTGCTTGCTCTGCCACCATAGAATCATAGAATCATAGAATTGACTGGGTTGGAAGAGACCTCCGAGATCATCAAGTCCAACCCTTGATCCAACCCCACCGTGATTACTGGATCATGGCACTCAGTGCCACATCCAGCCTCTTCTTTAAAACTTCCAGGGACTGTGAATCCACCGCCTCTCTGAGCAGGCCATTCCAATGCCTGATCACTCTCTCTGTAAAGAACTTCTTTCTAATATCCAACCTAAACCTCCCCTGGCAGAGCTTAAGCTCATGCCCTCTTGTCCTGCTGCTGATTGCCTGGGAGAAGAGACCGACCCCCACCTGGCTACAACCTCCTCTCAGGGAGTTGTAGAGAGTGATGAGGTCTCCCCTGAGCCTCCTCTTCTCCAGACTAAACAACCCCAGTTCCCTCAGCCTCTCCCCATAGGACTTGTGCTCAAGTCCCTTCACCAGCCTGGTTGCTCTTCTCTGGACCTGCTCCAGAACCTCAATGTCCTTCTTGAACTGAGAGGCCCAGAACTGAATACAATGCTCAAGGTGTGGCCTCACTAGCGCTGAGGACAGGGGAAGAATCCCTTCCCTGGTCCTGCTGGCCACACTGTTCCTGATCCAGGCCAGGATGCCATTGGCCTTCTTGGCCACCTGGGCACACTGCTGGCTCATGTTCAGCTTCCTGTCGATCCAAACTCCCAGGTCCCTTTCTGCCTGGCTGCTTTCCAGCCACTCTGTGCCCAGCCTGTAGCGCTGCAGGGGTTGTTGTGGCCAAAGTGCAGGACCTGGCACTTGGTCTTGTTGAACCTCATCCTGCTGGAATCACCCCAACTCTCCAGCCTATCCAGGTCCCTCTGCAGAGCCCTCCTGCCTTCCAGCAGGTCGACACTCCCTCCCAACTTGGTGTCATCTGCAAATTTGCTGATGATGGACTCAATCCTCTCATCTAAATCATCGATAATGTTAAACAGGACTGGGCCCAGCACTGCTCCCTGGGGGACACCACTGGATGCAGCCCCATTCACCAGCACTCTCTGGGCCCGGCCCTCCAGCCAGTTCCTAACCCAGCACAGAGTGCCCCTGTCCAAGCTGTGGGCTGCCAGCTTTTCCACGAGTATGCTGTGGGAGACAGTGTCAAAGGCTTTGCTGAAGTCCAGATAGACACATCCACAGCCTTCCCCTCATCCACCAGGTGGGTCACTTGGTCATAAAAGGAGATCAGGTTGGTCAGACAGGACCTGCCCTTCCTAAACCTGTGCTGGCTGGCTCTCATCCCTTGTCCATCCTGTAGGTGCTGTGTGATTGCACTGAGGATGATATGCCCCATAACCTTGCCAGAATTTCTCACCCTATTGTCAAGTAAGGAGTTAGGAAAAACTTGAAGTGGTGTCAACTAGTTTAGCCAAAAAAAGAAGCATCATTTAATAGTTTCTGGCATAAGCATGAGGTGGACAGCTGGAGGCAGAAAGACTCTAATAAACCTCCAGAGCAAGGTTACCCAAGCTGATCTGTTAGTTTCGCAAGTGAAGGGCTTTCAAAATGTATTTTCCTGCATGTATTAAGCATAGCAATGGAAACAGACTTCATTTGAGGTGCCTACCATTAGGTTTTGTGATGATACACTTGAGCTTTAAGTTTATCCTTAATTAAAAAAAAACAACAGAGTAAAGCAAACAATGCACAGAAGACCTTCAGCCCCTCTCTACACTCTGAATGCTGTATTCAGAAATGTTTGACTATTAAAACAGTCATATCATTTAGAATGAGGAATAATCATTTATAGTGAGGGGTGACATCAATGTTGCACCAAATCCTACTGGTAACATCACTGTGGCAACATATTACCAAATAAGAAGCTAGATTTAGTCTATTTTATGCTGAAGATGTGGTAGAGAAGAACTGTATTTTATGGCATATACCAAAGGGCATAAAACTGCCAAACCAGATACAAATGTTTCAGTGACTCTTCAGGTACAAGTTGGAGCTACATGTTCTTGAGCAAGCACATAGGCCTTTGGCTCTGAAGTCAAACAGTGATTACAGAACAAAATTAAAAACTTAGAGAAATCCAGAATTTCTAGAATGTATGCCAAGTCCACAGAGTCGACTGGGGCCAAGACATTGAAAAGAACTTTCTTTTTCAACATTTAATGGCTATTTAATAAAGCTTTCTTGGCAGAAATGTAACTTTGCTACAGTTCCTACAGATTTTCAAGAAAATATTCCATTTAGATTTTCTTTTCTTATTACTTTTATTTAGCCATTTGTGTGTAGATCAAATGGCAACCAGCCTGAGTGAGAAAAGTAAGACTTAATGTCCTTCGAGAAACTCAAACACTCCTTAATTGCAGACCAGATGTTAATCACTTTTACAGGCTGCTCAAAACCACTTGCAGCTCAGTTTTTCTTGTTTCAGCATATTCTACAGTTGGAAAATTAACTGAAAGGTAAAGTAGCAAAAAAGGAAAAACTGGGAGGACACATCAGATCTGACTATAAACAATGCCCTGAACCCCGGAAATGAATACAAAAATATCAAGACAATCTACACTGAGTGCAAAACTATGATGAATGGAGATATATAAATGTGTAGACTGGTATCAGCTGAGAATCTGGCCCTTTGTAATGTTTGTACACATGAAAAATTATGAGTAGACTGCCAAATTGTCACAGAATCTTCTGTGGATCCTCTGTGCCTGGGCAAGCCAGCAGCTGCCATTTGATTCACAGATTTTCATAAGAGCCATTCAGAAAAACAGCTTTTTTGCTTTCTTGAGACATGACTCACCTAGACCTATGTATACCAGGGAAGCTGAACCACAAAGTCAAAAGAGAAACTTTTGTACCAATCTCCCTACCCAGGGAGAAATGCCTTTAGGGATTGTGCTTTGAGAAATTTTGCAGATGTGCCTCTTTAGGTGATGTAATTCTGCCCCTCCCTCATTTGGGACTATGCTGTTAAAGCAATAACTCATCCTTAATTGTCTTGGGTGAACTTGTCAACACCAGATTTTTTTTTTGCTTCTTCTGTCCATTTGTAACAGCATGAAAATATTATCAGGAGGAACACACATAGACATATGCTCAGAAGTTATCTCAATAGGTCTTTGTACTTTCCACTCATCTTCAACTTTTGGACGTTTATTTGTGCAGCCAGCTATACTGAATTCCTAGAAACAATTTCATATATATTGCAAAGAGCTCTTTAGTGCCAAGACATACTTTTCCTCAGCCAATTATTTCTGTCACAAATGGCAGCCTGAGTAGCTTCTGGTATAATCACAGTCTTTTTAATTACTAAATCATCCATACCCTTCCAACTGTGTTCCAAATTGTCATTCTCTTTGTTAGAGACAAGAACAATTTCTTGAACATAAGAGCACACATACTAATTGTTGCCTTTTTTTTTTTTTTTTTACAGCAGTACATTTCTTCCCTCAAAACTGTTTGAAAAAGACTTAAACCAGGCAGTAAGCATATATTTTTTACATTCACTTCTTCCTAAGGAAAAAACTGATCTGAGTTGGTGTAGCAGGTTTTATTTCAGTAGAAGAAGAGTGGTTTTAATGAGATTTCCCCAAATAACTCTAACCAAGACCTTAAAGATGTCTTAATTTTTATGAGCCTAAATTAATTGGCCAGGGTTGTTGTCAGGCTACAAAATTAAAACCGAAGACAAAAATTCCTCTAAGCATTCCCATAAGCTTTACGGTCCCAGGCAATAAGGTCTCAGAAACAGCACCTGATACTTATAATATTTTGAGCATTCACTACAGGCAGCTGTTAATTGTCACTTAAGCATATTCTAATTATGTACGATGCGTGGGTTAAACAAACCAAAGGGAAATTTAACAGCTGAAAACCAATTAGTGACCAGAGGTAATTTATCACTTTTTAGGATTGCCAGCTTGTTGGATCCTGAGGAAGACACTTTCAAAAATCAGATGTTTTAAATATCTACAATATCTTACTGTGTTTATCTTTCTGTGAAGTCTAAACATTTTCCAATACCTATAGGAAACACTAAAGTAAGGGAGGGGGGGGGAGTTGGTTTTGTTTGGTTTTGTCTTTATAACTATTGTCTTACTGTGTTAGCAAATTAGAATATTCTTTGGATAGCTTTGGTATGTTTTCCCTCTCAAAGCATTGCTGAAAGAGACACATATAAATTCCTCACTTTTTTGTGACCAACACTATCCCAACACCCACTGTAACAGCCAAGACAGTGACTTAGGCACAAATGCTAGCAAGATTATTTTTTCCTTCTGGGATGTGTCCATGACAGTTATTCATTAGTCAGAGATAAAGCTAAGTGATTTACAGGACAAGACATTTACATTTTTTTTACATCCGCATAAAACACAGACCTTCATATTGAGTATTCTAACTCCATAGCCAGATGCACAGAAACAGAGATGCAAAAAATGTCATTTGACTGTCTATAGTCTTACCAAATATGTCAGTTATAGCTTACTTAAATCATAAGGGCATGGATATATGTTTGGATATGTCTGCCTTTCATCCCTGTTCTTGATATTTTGTTTCCATTTTTACTTCTCATCTTCTATTAAAATGCAACATGGGAAATTAAATTAAATGAGGGGAAATTATATTAAACAAAAGGAAATTAAATTAAGCAAAATTGTTATAAGGCTGTGAAAGGTTTGACTGAAACCAGCCTTTCGAAATTAATGTCTTCAGACATCTTCTGGCACAGTGATAGCTCTCAAGCAACAACCATGATGTTCGGGAAAGGCTATTCTTTCTCTGGTAACAAGAGACACTCTTGGATACTGATTTGCATTTCTTTCCTGGCTCTCTGCTTCAAACTCAATGCAACTAAAATATTGGATGTCACCATGACTTGAGTCTTCTTGCTTTTCATGGATTTGGTTATTCTGACCATGGTCTGACAGTCAGTTGTGTGTTGTCAATGCCTGATAACAACTTACTTCTTGACATCATGAGATTCAAGTAAAGAAAGAAATAAAAACAACTAGGATCACTCCATTAGCTATGCCAAGGAGAAGGAGGGACTACACCCCTTCTAGAAGCCCTCTCCATGCCTGAGTGTGGAAAAAGGACACAGATGTTGGAATCCAAATGAATGGTGGCAGGACAGTGTCTCTACAGATGTTGCCAGCTGACATGCTTAGAGGAGAAAGGACACAAGGAAGAGAATGCAGGGCTGATGGTCACAGGAGGTCACCCTCCTCCTCCCACTTCTCCTGAAATTTCCACAGCATACTTTCCCAGCCACTAATGAAATCCAATTTTAAATTCTCTGCAGATGGAAAAGACTGGTTATTTATTTACTGTTTGTATCAGAACTTTTAAAATAAATTAAAAAAAAAAAAAAGAAAAAGAAAAAAAAAAGTATTTCAGCAGAGTTGGAAAGCCAAGAATTTCAAAATATACCATCTGTCAGAAATCTTAGAACTGAAAATGTCATGAAATCTACTTTCTGCCAAACAAAATTGGTAGAAATTCATAGAATGCCACACATAGAATTAGCTCATTCTCACAACTGGTTGGAACATTTTTTTATTTTTTTTTCTGCGACACATCCAGTTTAATTTAAACACTCTTGTGTACAAGAATAGCCTTGTAGCTTCTGTGGTATGTAGACATGGTCACAAAAGAATTGAAGCAGTTTGGAGAGGTACAAAGTACTGCTCTACGCCAACCTGTGGAAAAGAGAGACCTGATGTTGCTAGGGATGTCGCATTTACATATGACTTAGTTCATTATGATGGGTGAATGAAAGAAAGGAGAGAAGAAGGGAGGAGGGGAGGAAGGAAGGAAAGTAGAAAGGAAGGAAGGAAGGAGTGAGTCAAAAAGGGAAAAAGCAATGAATCTGCTATTGAAAATGGACAGCTGTTCTTTTTCAGCATTTTTTTTGTCACAGTGTGACAGGGGGTTACAAGGTTAAAAAAAGACACAGTGAACGTTCAAATTCCATCCAAGTATGGTACAGTTTGTCCTTCTCATCTTTCCAGTGATGCAGGTTCACAACTTGTGCAGCAAAGTATAATTAATTTTTTAAACCTATGATTTAAAATAATTCATGATTGGTATAATTTACTCTCCATAACACTAAGTTAAAGAGTTTGATAATATTTCAGTGAAAAACACTACTATTGTTTCATAAGCTAGCTTGAAAACAGATATGTTTGGATTTTCATAAATCAGGTGCTCAAAACCTTCACATTGCAAATGAGTTTTAAACCATGAAAATTGCACCTTCTGGTCTGACATCTACCTGCTTCATTTACCTACAAGTTGGGATATGGGGGTGTGTTGTTTCATTTTAATAGTTGAGATAATTGTTATGACCGGATAGCCTAATACTTAAAAAATCATGTAGTGGTAGCATTACTTTCTCATAACATGATAAATATGTCACCAATCAGAAGGACTTTTTCAAGTTTACCTTTGGGATTTCAATTAACGACAGGAAAAAACATGAAACAAAACAAAAATAGAAATCTGTTGAATAATACAAATTTTCTCCAAATGATTTTTCCACATTTGCTGCCAAAATAAACACATGGTACATGTTAGTCTGTCGGGTCCACATTAATCTGTCAGCTGTAGGAACTGCCGTGATTCATTTGCCAAAACCTGCTGCACTAAATCCCACTGTTTTTAAATTGTAACTCCAAACATCCTTTTAGGCTTGCAAAGGGTTTTAAGCACAACTTATATATATAACATTTCTAAAATTACTCTCCACATATATTTAAAGTCTTGGCAAGGGGTAGTATAACCAGCCTGTCACAAGTCAGTTTTCAATTGCTTTTCTACCTAATTGCATAAATTTTAAAATAGCGTCACTGTCATCTGGGACACAGAAGGCAGGGATGTACTAAACTGGTTTGATTCACTTCTTCACTTCACTTCTGAGCTGTGCAAGCGGTCCAGGGACCAGCTGTGCCTTGGCATTCTGGGATTCTGAGATTTCACTGCTTTCTATGGAGAAAGAGACCTCACTGTAGTCTCCTAACATGCAAGTGGTCCTTTTGACATTCTTTAAACATATCTAAATTCTTTTAAGGATACATGATGGTGTCATCCAACTCATAGTTTTTTTAGTAGGTAATGTTATGATGGGAATCCTCAGTATGTCACTCTAAAACATTGCACAGGAAATTAAAAAGGAACGCACAGGCTCTCCACAGATGCAAAAAATTTAGTCTTTGCATATGTATATTGCAAGAACAGCTTGTGTCAAATACCTGGGGGGAAAAAACAGTTCTTTTTTTGTCATTGAACCAGAAGAGTCATCATCAATGTCTTTGCATATATCTAGCAAATCTTTAGGACATATAGTAAACAAAAAGCAATAAAGCATCAGGACACATTTTATTACTTTCTTTTAATTATTATTTTACCTTTGAATAATACTCTAAAATTATTGACAAATATTTCTGAACCATTTCTGCATTTAATTAATTTACTCAGATTCCTTCTGGTTGTATTAACCCACTACATTTTCTTCTGGAAGCCTGTGGTCTCACACTATTAAAAACATAAGTAAGGGAACCTTGATCACTTAGAAGGCTGATATTAGTATTGCACAGTCTATTACTTGTAGCAATTTTTATATAGTCTTTTGAGATAGAGGTGACCTAAATTATTTCACATATCTCGCAAATTGGGAAAGATGCTTGCAATAGACTACACTTTTCCTTGATGTGTTTGCCATTATGACTGTGAAATTAGTGCAAGAGAAAGGCATTAAACATCCCTTGTGTCCAATTAAATAAACAATAAGAAATAAACAATCCTTCTTCCTTGAATGTCCCAGTTTCAATAGAGATCAATGAGATGTGTGCAGCAACAGTCGTGTTCTCAGGCACTTCTGCTTAATGAGCTTCAGATGCTGCCTCTGGCAAGAGTGTGGATAGGTCTTTGCACTTCATCCACTCATATGTGGCCAGGTGCCATACATTTGTGTGTATGTTTGTGATATAAATACTTGTTCTTGAAAAATTACCATAACTTTCTGGAGAGTTAGATCAGACTTTTTTCACCTGAGCTGCTTTACAAGCAGCTCTGATCCTTGAGAAGTTCAGTGTGTCCTGGGGAAGCTCACCTCCCTTAACCAAAGCAATCGTTTCTCACAGAATCATAGAACAACAGACTAGTTTAGATTGGAAAGGACCTTAAAGATCACTTAGTTTCAACCCCCTGCTATGGCAGGGACTCCTTCCACTAGACCAGATTTCTCAAGGCCCCATCCAACCAGGCCTTGAACACTGCCAGGGATGAGGAAGACACAGCTTCTCTGGACAACCTGTCCCAGAGACTCACCACCCTCATAGTAAAGAATTTCTTCTTTATATCTAACTTAAATTTCCCATCTTTCAGGTTGAACCCATTACTCTTTGTCCTACTACTACAGTTCCCGATGGAGAGTCACTCTCTGGCTTTGGGTCATAGGTGTCATAGGTGATATTTGTTCCTGAAGCAGCAGAAAAATCCCTCTAATTATGTAAAATAATTTGCAATAAATGAATGAGAAAATCAAAACTCCATCTGCTCATTGGCTCCTCAATGAGTCATACCCCAGTGGAGGAAAAATGGGGTATTTCTCAACTTTTTTGTTTCTCTTTTTAACTGTCATTCTTCAGGTAATAATAACCTGATGATTCTTGCATTTCAGTCCAACCATTGTATGTATCTCTCACTTGCAGGAAGAGTTTGAGACTCTCCACCTGATGAATAAGGAATCCCTTCTAGACTTTTGTTTTCATTACCATTGGGTGATTTTCTCAAAAGGAGTGATTTTCAGATGAACCATAATCAAAAAATGAAAATATTCTGCAAGAGGTTATATTATCTTCTACTTCCCAAAATATCTTTTTATCCTCTTGGCAATTCTTGTATTTATTTACAAAATTCTTTCCAGAAAGTGACAGAAGGGACTATATGACAACACACATACAGATACAGATGATACAGATATAGACACAAAGTCGTGCAAAGTTAGGAAATTTTAAAAGCCATAGAAAAATGCAGATTGGAAAGATGTCCTGAGAATGGAGCAGGACAAAGTCATTACATGGAATTCCAGGCAATAAAATGGAGAGAGTCTTCAATGCATCTCCAATTTTGGATGGCATACAGTCACAGTAAAATCCTGGCTAAATCTCAGCCAGCAGCATGACTCCCACTAACGTCAATGGGGTCATGATTTCATCCACAATGCATGAAAGAGACTGCCAGCTCTCCTGTGCTCCTGGGGAGAAGAGAGGCGCTCCATGACCTTATACCTACCCTAAGCGACAATCAGCTCTCCCATACAAGATCAGTCCAACCTTTGAAACTTTTCTCAGGACACTGCATTTGGTTTAGATTCATCTGTGTTGTTATACAGTTTCCAAAGCCTGTATGTGTCGCCGGCTAACCACATAAGAAGCGGATTCCAGCATTTCCTGTGACATTTAGGAGGAAAGTCAAGCCAGCTCCGTATGGTTTTCAAAATCCCAGTCTTCACATAAAAGTTGTTTTGGGGGAAGGAGAGGAACACTTGAGTGCCGCAGGCACAAGCAGTTTCTCAAGAAGTTGTGCTGCTCCCTGCAGTTGGCCAAGACTGAAAACTGCTAAATTACTATCTCCACCGCAAGCACACATGAACTTTATTGGTTCAGAAAAAATAGCAAATCATGCCTGTGTTTCAGACATTAAGCCAACCTTTTTGTCTTGTCTCTAAATAGAACATGATTTTAGTTCATAGCCCCTTTTTTACACTTTCATGTTTTCCTCCTGGAACTTATGCTTTACTGCAAATTGAGTAGTCAGCTCCCACATAAGGCCAAGTGTGCCTTATGACTCATGGTTTCTCTTCAGTGTTGACAAAACTTACCCTATCTCATCTTTAACTTTGAGATGAAAATATGTGGTTCAGGGACCAGAGGTTTTTTCTGAGATTGTAAGGGATCAGTAATGTTCAGGGAGGCCGCAGGGAAAAGAGACTATCTAGGCTTAGGGACAAAGCTTAGAGATGAGATCTTGCCCTGGGAAGCCTCCTCAGTGATGCTTGCAGCATGTGGGGCAGTAAGGATGCTGGTCTGGGCCAACTGGCAACACATACAGAAGGAGCTTAGGGCTATATTCCACCAAGTGACACAGGGACAAAGAATTTGGTGACATTGTGAACATGTGAGACTGTTATAAATGCAGTGGTTAATCTCCATCTTTTGGAAGGGTGAAGTAGCAGAAATAGCTTTTAAAAACCCTGACAGATAATTCTTTCCCGGATCTGCAGGTTTTTCTCTTCTTTAAACCATGTTTTCTAATGCAAAATGTCTCAAAATCATACTGCAGACTTTTATACTTGTAGATCTTGTTGGAATACTTGTATACTTGTTGGAATATAGAATACTTGTTGGAATAATACTTGTGTACTTGTTGGAATATGTTGTGGCTCAATTTAATGCTATTTGATAAGGTGTAAAAGCATAATAGGAGCATTGTACCTCTATGCCACAACTTCGGCATGTGATTACAACAGAGTCTGAGAAAAACAGCATTGAAAAATCTGTCGTGTGCTGTTGGTAGAACATTAAACCATAATTAATCAAGTATAACATTTTCTTTTCAGCGATAGTGGGCGAAAAAAACAGCACTTGCTCTTTAAGAGGTCTAATCCAGGACTCCCTGACAGCTATCGTGTAGCTGTTCTGAGAGATGATATTGCAGCGAGTCACAACTTCTGATTCAAGACTTCTTACAAAAAGACTAAAAGCTGCATCTCTTACCAGGTAAATGGGTGTTTGGCATCCATGACCGCTGTTGCTGCTATGAAAAGAATCTACCACCATTTTAGTAGCAATTAGCATGCTCTTAAGAGGGAGGTAGCAATTCTGTCTACTACAGAGCATAGAAAAAGCAGGAAGATGATAATAGCTATTTTTAGCTATTTTGGTTTCCTTGGGCCAGGAAACCTTACCTTCCTTTGTGCCCTCAGGAGATTTACTATTTTGCATTACTCTAGAGTCCAATTCTATCTACAGCTTGCTTCAGGTTTCTTACTTAAAATCACAGAAGTAGCCCAGGACTGTTAACACAAGGAAAATGGCATGGAAGCTTTGAGGGGGGGGGAAAAAAAAAAAAAAAAAAAGAAAAGGCAGTTGAGAAAATTTCTTTAAAAATAATGAAATAACACATCAAGATCCTTGTTTCAAAAAATGAACAGGTGTATTCATCAGTTAGTTATTATAAACTAAAAAGAGATTGGATTTACTCTGCCTAGGTTTAATATCTGTGATCCTTCAAACTCAGCTGTTTAATATAGCCCACTTGGCCTGTAACTGACTTAGAAGCCTCTTAAGGACAGGATGAAGGAATAAATGCACAATATCATATGGTGTGTTGAAGGATTTACCACTGTTCTCAGTGTGCCCTTCTCAAAGGCAAATTCCCTTGTTCAAAATATATGGGGGCTCACTGGTTGAATTATAGGAACAGGTACCAGTTTGAGTTAAGATACATTTGGCAACAACACCATTCCATTCATTTCCATAAACTAAATCTGGCTGGAGAAATGCCCTTATGTGAGGTGATGGTGGTATATATTGCTTTAATAAGTGTAAATATTAAGAACATTTTCAAAGGTGTATGTGCCCTGGGAAGATGAAAATGAATAAGATCAGTCATATGTGACCAAGCTAAATTACCTATAGCCAGACTAATTATGTTCAGAATTAATATTCGTATAAATTCAATATATTATCCTGAGGAGAAAACATCTTTTACAGTTCAATCAGATCCATCTGTAAGTCAGACTGGAGCTTTGTTCCCTGTGTTGTAAAAAAAATCACTGTGTTACCATGAACTGTGACTTAGGAATCCATTCCAGACAGATTTGGTTCTGTTACTGTCTATTAAAAATGTTGTCTTTGATGTTACTGAAGATTTCTATGTTCCTGAAGAAAACAAGGATCTATTCCTTGTAAAACAGAATTCACTAAAATGGTAAATTGCTTAATTTCTAACGCAGATTAATTCTGAGAAATCCTTTGAAACAAAAGAAATCTTTAAAAAGAAAATTTTAAATCATGGTACAAGAACTGGGAACAGTTCTTGTAAAATAAAGAACATTTGCTATCATCTGCAAGGAGCTGGCCATTCATCTGAAACCTTATCCAAACCTTTCCATTTGGTTATCGCAGGTTCAAACCAGTATTCCTTTCTCCTATCATTCATTTTCACAAAAAGAAGAATATTTAAAAACCATAAAATATATAGTGTCTTTCATAAAACTACTTTATGGAGGCAATGCAACATAACCATGATCATGAAGGAAAGTGATGTCGGACTTTGCCCTTGGTTAAGCCGAGATTAATGCCGTGTGAGAGCTGCAGAGTACTAGTGGAGGCTGTAACAGAGTTCACCAGCTAATAGATAACATAGCCTGAATGAAATGTGTTATTCGAATTTTATTTCTTGAATGAAATTGCTTTTATTGAAGGTAGGTTACAAACCTACCTTAAAGGAAAAATAACACCAAGAGTAGAATATGACCTTTCAACACAAAATGTCTGTGTTTTACTGTTTATTGTAGGACTGTTATTCATATTAAATTGCTTCAGTTTTTACAATTTCTTTATGTGTTATAGAGAAGTTACCCACAACTTTGATCAATTAATTATCTGCTTGGTAGCTGTTTTATAAATGTCTTATCCCTCTATTTCAGCCTGGTTTGTAAATACTGAGATGACTGACCACCATTCAAAATACCATTGAATTCATAATCATACATCATGTGCTTTCGTTTCACATTTTTTATCGGCAACATTTTTGATAACAAATGGGCTATGGATAAGCTGGAACAGAATATTAAAATTTGCATTAATTGATAATGAATATTCTCAAAATCGGCAAATGTTCTGCTGCACATGGTTGTTACCAACTGACACTGACATCAGAGAATTATTAAAATGAGCATATTTAAACATAATTTTTCTTCATTTGCTGAATTCCAAAATTGAATATGGTCTTCATGAGAGAAAGTTTTTAAACTGTTTTCAATTACAACACTTCTGCTTAACAAGGAACTGAGCTGAGATCATCAGCTTATTTCGTACACTAAACCACAAAGAAATGACCCTTTTTTTTTGCTCATAGCTCTATATATTCCTAATATTTTTTATAAAGCGCAACCTGAAAGTTATTGAAATTAATCAAAATGAGCACAAATAAGTAAGGCTTCATTTCACACTCCAAAATGTTTGAGGTAGGAAAATTTGGGGGGAAAAAAAAAAAAGAAAACCCAGGAAGAAGATGACCTTTCCTGTTTGGTGCAGATAAACAATGTTGCAAGAACTACTTTCTTTAAATTGGTCTTTAGCCGTGTACTTCTCAGATAAATATTTAGTAAAAAAAAAAAAAAAAAGTCTCTGCAAAATCTGGAAGCTTATTGCTGAAATCAGCTATGAAATTTGGTCTTGCATCTTGATAGAGGCAGAACTGTGTCTTCTGCAAGACAGGAATTTTACTACCTTGAACATGCAGACCTTTTTGTCCAGACTAATAGATAAATTCCTTGTTAATGCTTTGAAAACACATATTTGGTTATCAGGCAGTGTAATCTCAGCAAATAATAATGCTTTGTCATTAGAAGAATATAAATGATTGCAGACCAAGCCCATCCAATTTGTATTTTACATGTACAGCTAAGATACATGCTATACAAGCATATATTTACAAGGAAATCTTTCTTTTTTTTCAAAGATACTTACTTAAGATCTATGTATTTTAATCTAGGCATGCTATCTCTTTATAGTGGAGTAATACATTCTGCTAGCCTGATCAAAAATGGGACACTGAAGTCTAAAGGCGAGAGAGTAATCAACACATGAGTAATCAACAACCATCTCTTCCCCAGCTGGGTCTGCAGAGATATGAGAAGCCTCAGTCAGGTCTGCACCTCACAGAGCTCAACTGAGCTCTTTAGTGCCCTCTGTGACTTGGGACTGATAAGCTAAGAAGCTTCGCATCAAATCCAGACCCAGAGGAAAACGGTCCTTCTCCATTTGAGTGTGTTTGTCAGTATTATGAGATCATGCATAAACTCTCCCTGCCAGGGATTGATGCAATCCTTAAAAATGAGTGGCAACACTTCTATAACTGAGAGGTACAATGCTGTGTCCGGAAATGTCTCCTATTCCAAGGCTGCTACGCTTTCATGAAAAGTATTTAGCCTAAAGGTCTGATGTCCTAGCAAAGTGCTCTGACCACTGGAGTGCCATCTTAAAAGTGGTAACAACATCAAGTCTGCCCACTTCATCTGAGTGAAGTTTCCACCTCCAAGAAGATGAGTGAATAAGAACAATGGCCCAGGGACTTGCTGGGCCCAGGTCCCACCACTGAAGGTTTTCAAGATAAAGCTGGACAGGGTGCTAGATTATCCTATCAAGGCTTCTTTTCCTATAAAAAGTAGGACCAGATGATCTTTCAAGGCCCCTCACAATCTAGGCTACTCTGTGATTCTATGAACCCTCTCATTTCCACTATGTGCATGACTCAGGATTAGAAATCATTATGTAAGTACACCAAAAAACACATCCCTATTAATTAACTTAAGCTGTTTGCCTGTAATGAATCTCATTGTCAGGGAATATTCAGGGTGTGTAATGCAGTTCTGTCTGAGCTTTAAGAACATCCTTAGGCTTCAATGTGTTCCTACTGGTGAGGAGCTACCTGCTGTATCCATGTGTACTCATAAGTGGGATCATAAGACATACACTTTTTTTGAATAAACTAAGCCTCATATCATTACTTGCCATTCTTCAACACATTTTTTTCTGTCACCATGTCCTCAGCTCCCTATTTGCAGGGCCCTCTCCATCCTTCAACATCTAGGTTCTTATGTCCAGCTGCCTTCAAATGTGTTGTTTAAATTAGGCCAGACAACTCTGTGGAAAGATCTACACCTAGAGACTACAGCAAAATCCAGTATTTCGTCAGAAATCACATCACATGTTTTTAAAAGATCAGAGGGATTTGTGGGGGAAGGGAGGGAAGTGGTGGGAAGGAGTGGGGGGAATTGCTGTTGTTTAATATTATTCTTACCATCCTTTCAGCTTTTACTGGAAGCATCCTAGCACATCTTAGTTAGTGAGGCAAGCGTGTGTACTGGTCTATAGCTGCACAGAAGATAAAGGATAATCCTTTGTCATGTTGGCACAAAAGCTTTAGCTGTGATGGTACTTTGCTTGACCATTTAGCTAAGCTCAGGCCTGTCTTTCGTAAGGCTTTTTCATCTGCTCAAAAGATCATTGAGGTTACAAATGAAAAAGTGTTTATAATTCAAATGCCCAAGGCTGGACCTGATTTAAATGAACTTTGAGCTGAAATGAAAACCACTCAGAGTTCTGATTTCAGCTGATAAAACTGGGCTTTGACTTTTAATTTCCGTCTTGGATACTGAGGTGCAAATGCGGATTCAAGGTGACTCCTAGAACTGATTTTAGATAGCCCTCTAGAAAAGGGCCAGAAACCAGCTGCTGAGAAAGAAAGTCCCAACATATTAGGAAGGAAGGAATTGCTCAAGACTTTCAGAATAAAACCTCGGAAACATTAAACATGTGCAAATTCATTCCATATCCTGAACTCTTGGAATCTAAGAACTGAAAAAATGAGCATAACATTTCTGAGGTGAGACCTCTGTTAAACACTTCCCAGACTTTTCTCCACTGGGAAACTTCTGCAATAAGCAGAAGCAAATGGAGAAAAGCAAACAGCATTTGAGCTTCCAAGTCCTTTAGGCATCTTTGGATATCCTAATAGTGATGAAAACAATTTTCACAACAAATAGGTTCTAGAAAATAAATGCAATGTATGTTTGTATGTATAAAATGTGATGAAGCGGACCAATTCTAATTGCGTTAATTCCCTTTTCCTGATTGGATTTTACTCTGGTTAAAGGAAAGTCAAATTAGGTGAACTATGATATAGAGCCTTCAACTAAATACAATACACTGAATTGAAATATGATCGTTTGTTTGCATGAGTCTGACGATCTCCTAAATAAAAGGGTTAACAGATCATTATGTTGTATCAAGACATAATTTTAGCAAAAGAAACACCAAGATGTATTTGATAAAGATGAAAGTGTTCACTTTCAAAATTAGGACCTTTGAAGAAAAATTTAAAGAAAGGCTCCTCCAATGAAGGCAACAGTTGGAGAACTATAACCTTTTACATATGACTATAGTAATTATCTCCCATATTATCAGGTTGTATAAAATGGCTTGCAATATCCAGGAATGGTAACTCAGATCTTCTGATCTTCCTGCTCTCTACTTTGTTTGACTACCCATAATGCGTGAATATTTTAAATTCTAAGGCAGTAAGTGAAACCAGATGATTATTTATTAACAACATCCAGCTGGGAAGCACTTTGATGGCAGAAAGCAAACCTTTTTCAATATACACGTGGCCAGATTCTTTTCACGTTAATTGAGATTGACTGCTCTTCTCTAAGGCTCCCCTACAGCATGCAGTAAAACACACTTTTCATTTAACAGCTCAACATGCCAACATGTCTTGAAGCACACTTCAACAAATTCTCAACACAACAGGCAGTTCTCATCTAAGTCACGCAACTCTGACTCAAAATTACAACCTTTTGTTGTTGGTGTGCGCAAAGAATGAAATTGGAGCAGGAATCTATTTCTCCATGGATCTGTATTGCTGGGGATGTCCAGAACCCCCAAATGCTGACGGATGCTGTGTTTTGTGAGGTGACAGACAATTGTCATCCTCCCAAGGACTGTGGGCAGGTTGGGCATGTATTTGAGACTTGTGATAAGGCCAAAGACTTCATATTTAACTGATAAATGTATTGTAGGAATAGTTACTAAACTGTGAAGGATGATGAAATACATGCAAACAGAGCTTGGGTTTTATATCAGGATGAATTCTACCACCAGCTTGCTGACCGCATTCTACCCAGAATGAGAACTGGTTTGTCCTCAATGAGAAGGAAGACAGATTTTTTTTTCATTGGAGTCTATTGCTATATTGACACTATTGAATCAAATGTTCCATGGGCCTTTCTTTGGCACCCAAGCTAGCCAGCACAGGAGACTCCTCATCCATATGAACAAACCCTCCTACACCAGGTATTTTCAGTATACAGAAATATTTCCTGGTAGTGTGCAACTTGCTAGTGCAAAGGTAGCCTATGGTAGATGGATTGAACTCTTCCACTGAACATGCATTATAGGAAACCCTACTGACAGTCCGTCAGTACAGAATGTCAGTAACGTCAATCAGGACAGAACTTAGCCAAACAGGGCCTATTCAGTTACAGCTATGAACATAATTGGCTTTCTATGAGATGGCTGAGAGATTTGATTGCAACTGCTTTTTGACCTGCAGACCAGTAATTGAATACTCAGGGCAATTGCAAACATGAAAGAAACCTTCCTTCAGCCTACACACAGCTATCAAGTTCAGTTAGAGAGAGAAATATGCCTTTAGATTTAGTAACTGCTCTCTGACTTCATTATTGCTGAGTTCTTTGCACTTGAACTTCAGAGGCTTATTTGCTGGTGCTGAGCTTAGAGAAATGTCTTTGCTTCATCTGTGCAACACAAAGGCATCCCATTGGTTGATGGTTTCCAGTCACTGCATTTTTCATACGTGTGCATACATCAAACCCCAGTCTCAGTTCTTCAGCCTTTCTGCCCTCCAG
Organism: Pyrocephalus nanus; assembly: GCA_038380795.1. Classification (NCBI taxonomy): domain Eukaryota; kingdom Metazoa; phylum Chordata; class Aves; order Passeriformes; family Tyrannidae; genus Pyrocephalus; species Pyrocephalus nanus. Next base: position 51,543,035 of record CM076260.1, read on the forward strand.
ACCTTTGTGCCCTTGCCAAGACATTGGACATCCCTAGGAGAACACAGATCCTATTCAACTAAATAAAAAACAACCTCAGTACATAAAAATCAACTACAAATGTTCAGGATAGAAAAACAAGCCAAAATGTGCTTTTCTAATTTATTTTCTATATTTAAAAAGTGCACTAAACATTTGCAGTCCATTTGTAATATTATGACTTCCTTTACTGTATAGTTCTAATTTGTTTGTCTTATAGTTAATCATTACTGCCCATTGTTGTCTCCTGCTTTTATCCAGATTCAGAGCAGACCTTGAAGACTGCCTCACTGTTTCAAGGTAGAATTTATTATGATAGCTGCTATGGATATTCACTGCTAGATGTTGATCTCTTTTATAGAGAGATCAAGATTTGGCAAAGTAAATGAGATAATTCCTGTCTTTATTTAAAGAGATCTAACCCTCCAAGCACATTCCTATTACAAGTACACACATTTACACATTTTTTTGCTCAACCTCAGTGTAATTGTGTGGAGGAGTGGAGCCTTTCAGTCAGATAATGAATGTAACACATGATAGAGCACTGTAGTGCAATGTTTTTTCTGGCATGAGTTTAGGATGACTGCAGTCATTAAGGGTGAAGCCATATTTTTAAAGGACACACTCCCAGATTAAGTAGAAGAAACAAAAATAAGCAATCTAATTCATAACTGTAGAGATACTGAAGTTAACTTAAAGGTTAGTAATTTTAGAAAGATATATTTATAATGCATATGCTTTGTATATAAAGCATATATGATATGTAGGTATATAAGATAGAATATATTTATGTATAATATAAAGGCTATAAAGAAGCTCCATTGACCTGAATTTGTTTTATGACTAGTTGTCACAACATGCTAAATTTCATCTATATGTTATCATTTTGATCCCCTGCATTCCACTGCATCTCATGTATGACCACCTCTGTCCAGTTACAAATGGAAGTTTTCAAATATCTGGATTCAGATTTGCTTTTAAGGCTGTAATATTTTCAGCACCATTGATTATAACCCAATGCAATTGCTACTGACTGTAGAATTTTAGCCTAGTGATGCATGATAAAAACTGTAGGATGCACTGCTAAAAGTAACAAAGTTAGGGTCAGGATTGAGGACAGCAAACAGAAATGTGTGTGAACTGACACTGAGGCAGCAAATAAATTAGCTCAAAGGCTATGTTTACACTATCTTAAGCATCTTTCTGCATCCAGAAAGAGAGCAAGAGAGCATCTGTCCTCCATCTGGCCACCACTGATAACATTTCAAACCCTGACAGGAAGGAACTTGGCCAAGGTAACTGCCAGATGTTGACTCACAACATCTTGAGATGTTTGTCAGAAGATTTGGGGAGGAAAGCATGGCCACCTGAAGATTTGGGTGTGCAGAAGCCTCTTTGAAAATCGGCTCCAATGCAGAAGGTTTGCCCAATATCAGTGCCTGAAAAAAAATGGGGCTGAATCAGAGACCTGAGCTTGGACTTTAAGACAAAATAAGTAGATTTTTAGGGAGCAGCATATGGAGTCATAAATCTTATTCTTAAGAATCTATTCTCAGGCTAGTAAAGTCAATAGGATTTTTCCTACATAGCTTATCATATGTAGGATGATCTAATAACCTGAAAATCAAGCCTCTGTCAACTGCATGCAGCCACAAAAGAGTTAAACTATAATGATGGTTTGGTAATGGATTGCAAACATAAGTGTTTGCATTATTCTTGGATGAGGAGAACATTAATTTTACCTTTCCTGTCTTAATCTCAGTGGTCATCTGTTTCCATGCAGAGGAGGCCAGTTTCCATTACTACATTATATACATAAATTTATATGCATAACCTTCTTATTCGTGTTTATATGCAGGTTTGAAAAGCTGCAGATACTCCTATGGTACATAGTCCCTAAGCAGTAGTTGAGATTCACAAAGTACTGAAGTGCAGAAATATGTGAAAATCCCTATTGATTTCATCGAGGCTCCTCAGAAAGTGCAATAGTCCTCCCCCAGAAATCCGATTAGTAGCTCTGCCCTTCATCCTGCAGAGACCCTTACTACCTCTGCAGAGGAAAAATATTTGCTGCAAGCCATCACCAGTTGTGTGCCTGCGGGGGAAGCAAGGAACTGTTCAGTCATTCCTCACTGTAACAAAACTAAAAATTTACTTTAAAGCTGAGGAAACAATACTTTCTCAAGGATACATTTCCTCTGCAGTTACTTCTACTGGGAAGTAATTTCTGTCTCTCTCTGGGGATCAGAGAGTGTCTAAAGGGGAGTTTAAAAGCAGTTTCTACCTTGAAAAAACTAACAACAGGGACTACAACTTCAAGTTCATTTTTCTGTGATGACAGTAGAGATGGTTTTCTTCTGTCTTTCCAAGATGTCCTGTGACAGGCTGACAAATGGCAATCTTACCTCAAATTCCAGGCCTGTACACTAAACAAATATTGGTCCACTATCACAAAACAACTACACAGCAACTTAATGTTCTATAACTTGATTTCCAGCACCCAGGGTCCAGAATACCCTTATGGCAGCCTAAAAAGAAACACAGAGTCCACCATCTGACAATTTCATGGACATAGCTTATTCTCTTCCATACACTTCACTGGATACATCTCCTTTTAGCTATCAGTACCAATCAGGTTTTTATATCAGATTTTAGCTAATAAATATTCCACTTGCTTTAGCATGAGCTTTTGAGTGTAGTGAAAATATTTGGAGGTGAAAAGACCTAGTGAAATACTGGGAAGCTCCAAAAGGCAAGAAAACTGTTTGCAGCATTGCAAAATTTAAATATAAATTTAAATAGAAATACAAAACTCAGAACTGGGGTTGTTGGGAATGTATGCTCACTTTGCCTAAGAGTCACTTTCCAAAGTTTATTACTGCCTAATTTGGTATTTTTTGAGTGGTCCTGAGCTTCCTTTCTCCTGGAGCCATGAGAACATGGCTGAACTAAACTCCTAGAGCTCTCTGGTTTGGTCCCAAGTGAGTCAGACCTACCCATGGAAATGGCTGACCCATAAAACTTGTCAATTCATTTAATGAACCACAGCTCTTCTCTATTTTACTTCCAAATTTGGGAAATTTAATCAAACTCTCTTTAATGTTACCACAAACTTCTGATTTCCGTTGTAGTTTCTCATAACTGAAGATCAGGAAAGTATTTCTGCTTTTAAAATGCCAGTGAAACATCTCACTATTTTTGACATCCCTGTTAATCATAGGAACAGATCACCACAGATATCCAACAGACTCTCTCTTTTCAATCTGGCAACAACATAAGGCAGCAAATTATAGCCTTGCACTCATTCCTGGATTTAGGTCTTCCTACCATCATATGCCAATAACAAATCTAAAGGGCTTTTACCCAGAAGCAACAGTTTCCAGGGCAACATTGTGTTAAATCTCCCGTATTTGATGCATGAGATACTGTAAGCACTTCATATGCTCCAGCTCTCCAGGTTATCAGTGCTGTGTGACCACAGTGTTTAAAAACAATTAAATCAGTAACTTAGCAGATTTGGTTCTAGAAATCACTGATAAAAATGGAAAAGCAGAACTGCAGAATCATAGAATATCAGAAGTGAGGTCTGGAGGTCTTCTGGTCTAACTCAAAATAGGGTCAGCTTCAAAGTTATAGAAGGTTGTTCAGTGCCATCTCCGGTCAAGTTTTCAATATCTACAGAGGTGGAGGAGATTCCACCGTTTCTGCAGGCAACCTGTCCCTGTGTTCCAGCAAGCTCTTCAGACACCCAGTAGTTTAAACTTCAGTGCAGACTTCACAAATTTCTGCTAATAGGAACAAAACTTCTAACAGAAGAACCTACAAAAACCTCTTGCTCAGAAAGATCCTGGGAACAAAGCCAATGGCAAAACTTTGTCTATTCGCAACTGGATGGGTATTTCATTCCTGAATTCCACTTGCCAGTCAGTCTAAATATGGATCTAAATATGCCACTCGATCCTCATTTTTCTCCACAGCAGGAAGTATGAAATAAAAAATTTAGAAATATTCAAAAATTAATTCATATTAGTTATCCAAAACCTTCATGAAACTGGAAGTAATAATCATTCCTCTGAACAGCTAGCATTCATCACACAGAGAAATACTAGTTGAGCCTGGAACCTGGTCCAACAATGGTCAGTTTTGATATGGCAACTCCATGAGTTTAAGTTTCTTTAGATATCTACATCTCCCTGTCACCGTTACAGCTCAGAGGAGTTAGTCCAGTAACAGGAGTAGAAAGCCAGAAATAATCTACTATAAAATTTTCAAAGGAGCAGGCAGTTTATATATAGGTTGTAAAGATTTACACCTCCAAAAATCTGTAATTCAAGTATGATAAGAATAGTGGGTTTTTGTTTTTTTTTTTTTTAAATAAGGAAACAAAAAATGTGGAACAAAACATTAAAAAAATATACACATCTGCTACTGGTGGTATAATGTATCTAGAAAGTGAAGCTAAACATACATTTAAGAGAATAATAATAATAAACTGGAACATTTTACCAAGTTCTCTGTCTCTTGCAAACAGTTTGGCTAACACAGATATTAATGCAGAAAGTCTTGGGGCAGTATTAGGAAAAAATTTTATTAGAAGATCACAATGGTCATTCCTGTTCATTTCCAAATGTGGAAAACAGAATTACAATCAGAATAAAACACTCTTGCTAAACTGGGAAATAGTCTCCCAAGACACATATAAAAAGCCTTTTCATTTGACTATTTAAAACAGAATTTAATTATCTAGACATACTAAAGATATATCCTGTCTTTGTCAAGTTTTGGTGGGTGGAGTAAGTCCTTTCCAGCTAACAAAGCTGTTAGGACTATCTTCTAGTAATGGGGACAGGGAGGGAGGAGGAAGGCTGGATGTTTCTTATCTCTAAAAGCTGTGTCCTGGTTGAAACTTGAACATGATATGATGCTTCTGAGCTCCACCAGCAAAATATTTGCATTGCTTTCAAAGTGCTGTCAAGAAAAAGCACTGATGGAATAAAGGAATTGGAGACAGGAGGAAAACAAAACTGAGATCTTGTTTCCACTCCAGAGTTTTTGATGTTGCAAGCATGATCTATGGCTTCTTACAATTTTCTGGGTGGTAGCTATTAAATAGTGCAGCATAAATCCATTTATACTCCTGGCAGATCAAAGTTTCCAAAAGGGTCCTGTTCTGTGTTTCTTCTTTCCAGGACAGGACAGAGTTTTAAGAATGTTATTTCTAAAGCATTTTAAATCACAAATACGAAAGTGAAATAAATATTTGTTTTGCAATAACACCTCGATCTCTGCAGAAGTGAGACGCCTTCCAGGTCTAATGGTTATTTTCAGTCAGAAACCAACTGTAGGCAATTGACCCAGATCCAAGGTGCGGTGATGGAGTACAAGTCTCTATGACCTTTCTTTCCCTTTCTTTAATCCCCAGCTCGTTTAATACTCGTAGCTGCTTCCAGAGGAACAGGTTCCCAGCAGAATGCTGTGTATCCACTTGTCCAGCAAATGAGACAAGAAAATCATCACTTTCTGCATCAGCTGAGGTCACACAGTGGTCACTCGGAAGCAGCATGATGTTGATCAGCTGACCTCCTGCTTGGATGGGACATAACTATTTATTCAGATTACTTTATAACTGTTACGCACTTAGCAACAATGTTTGAGCATTGTCACCTGGAGCTAGAGTAGGACAGATATTATATCACTCCCCACCCCCTTTAAAAGCCCCCACATTCCACAGGAACTCTGCCCAAGGGCAGATGGATGCTGTATAGCCATGGAGCCGTGACAACAGCTGTGCTGCAAGAACAGACACTATTACACTGGTGACTCTCAACAGGAGGCCTGAAGTGATATGAATTCTCATCACCTATTCTCTTATTCATGAGATTTAATTCATCTTTTGAGTACTAATACCTGTATGCTAAATTAAAAAAAAAAAAAAAAAAAAAAAAAGACAGTAGAACAAAATAGTAGTAAAGTGTCCAAATAAGAACTGAAAGGAGATATTTCCTAGAAGTGTTATTTTGTCTATTCAGTAAAAATTTTTCAGCAAAGGTGAATTGTGAATGCTGTGATAAACAAAATTTGATTCTGGATTTTCTGCCACATCAGTACTTTTTTTAATGCCCATAGAAATGAAGTACACAGCAGTATTCAGTGGGGAAATGTTATGCTGAAGTGACAGGAACCTTTCAAAGATGACCCCAAATAGGTCCCCTTCTGCAGCATAAAAAGCAAAATGAAGCAGGGAGGAGTTAAAATGTCTAGATATGGGCAATGTTGTTTTTGTTTTGTTTTCATAAGGATTTTTATGTTGCCTTTCCCCTGAAATATAAACTTTAAAGTATTTCAAGAATTTCTTGATTATATTTAAATATGACTGGATGAGCCAGATGCCTGAAGTAAAATGCTAAGTATTTAAATCTGTTTTATATCCCCTACTCATTATTTTGTCAAGGCTATAGCAAGGTACAGTAAAAGGAAAAAATAAATGACACTGGTAAGTCACCCATTCAGAAACTTTCAGAAGCTGAACATCAGATTCTCTGAACCATAAAAGCGAGCATATTTTTAAGCACAACCAGTTTTCTTAGCCTATTAAAAGATATAAGCTTTTGCATAGGAAATTAAATATAATTTACAAGCAAAATAAGAAAAATGCCATTTAACAAACACCATTGTCTTTTAACATGGTTATGTTTTCATTATTAAGACAAGAAGGAATTGTTCTTATACATAGCAGTGGTCTTGTACCTCTCATTTTAAGGTAAAAAGCAATATAAAATTTGTAGGAAAAGCAAACATAGGAAAGCTTTCAGGCATCTGACATCTGAAGAAGAGCACGTATGCACAGAAGTTTTTCTGTTTCTTCCATCTCCACCTCTTGTGGGTGTTGGTGATCTCCTTCAAACCTTGTGATTTTGACATCAAATTTACTTTTAAGTGTCCTATATTAGAAAGTTCACTTTTGACTATACTGAAAATTAATCTGTACTAGGACTAGACATGCAAACTGTGTGTAATAGCTACCACATTCAAAATCAGATACACTTATTTCCTATAGCAGCAGCTACACAGGAAGCTAATTGCAAATAATTAATCAAAAATAGTTGTTTAAAAATAAATTTCTGTGAGTAAGATTCTGCAGGATAATCCAGAATTTTCCCTTGTATTTTAGTGCAATGAAATATGACTTGAAATTGATTATGCACAGAAAAAAAGTTTGATTTAAAAAAAATTTTTAAAAGAAAACACAAACAAAAATGTCCCTAATTCAAGCCTCTTCTGTTTGTGAAACTCATCTTCCTACTTGGAACACTCTTCAATTTGGCAGGTTAGTTTAATCTGCTAATATTTATATTTTCTTAGTTCAAATATTTTGACATCTCAGTGATGAGGATGTGATATCTGTTATTTTAGAATGGAGCTACTTTTTTCTTGGCAGCTGTTTCCTGGCTATACTGAGTTTGATGTCATTTGATGCAACACTGTAATGCTGTGAGAAGCTGGTTAATAATAATAGCTATTTAACTCTGATTTTGACCCCCAAAACAAACTTTATTAGAAAGTGGAAAACATCAGGTTTTTGCAATGTTGTCTCTTGAAAAACAAAGACATTTTACAGTAAAATGAAATCTGCACCACTTCTGATCAAAAAATTTTTCAGAATTCTAGGTAACACATGGGTTTTGCCCATCAGTGGTTCTGTCTAGTTGTCCATTAGTAGTCAGGTACTGTTGGAAAGTCCTGATAAACAAGGACTACTGCTGCCAAGCTTTTGGACACAACTGCTTCAAGGAGAAAGATAAGAAAAGATATGCAGAGCTTCATTCATTCATTCTTTTCTAAGAGCACATTGTAAAAAACAAAAGGGACATCCATACAGAGGCAACCAGGCAAGAAAAATCTCTGGAAAGCTCTGCTAGCTCTGGAAAGGAGAAGGAAATTAAAATCAATAAATACTAATATGATGACAGAGACAAACACAGCACAATGTATGAAAATCCACTTTCATCCCCAACCACAAGATAAATGAAGACCAGTTACCATTTAACCCACATCTGCATCACAGAACCTCTTGAAAGGCATTTAGAAAAATAATGTCTATTTACCCTCTCCTTCTCTTTTCCACTTCTTCCCTCCTTTCTGGTCCACACTTACTGCATTCTCTGCTGAAGACATTAGATAGCATCTTCCAACATACAACTGGGATGGCAAGTCCAAAGCCAGGAGATGTCCAGAAGAAGGAAATCAGCTTTACTGACTGAGAACAGCAGAAATCATTTTTATTACACTGTCAGAAATCATATTGTTAATGAAACAAGAGGAACCATGGTTTCTAGTTCTGTTCCTTATATCAAAATGAACCATATGGTAGAGCTCTTCTAAATAAACAGGGGTTTTCTCACTTGCACTCACCTGACCTGCATGCTTTTCATGGAGATGAACGGTTGTTGCAGCAACTGCCAGGATGTTGTGTGTGATGCTTCTCTCAGGAAATGTTGCAGTGCATGGAATCTCTTGGTAAAATATGGCTTTTTACTGTCAGAAGTGTTCATTGTTCAGAAACAGTACTGGAAGTTGTTATATTGTTTATGTGGAATATGCCAAGTCTCCAGCTTGAACTTGAACATTTTCATAATAAACACTTAGGGAAAGAAATTATTTATTGTACCTGTGTACAAATTCCAGTCCTTTCTTATTACCTCAAGGCTTTGTAAGCAGGCACACCAACCCTCATAGCATCATTTCCTGTTGTGGACTCAGTCTCCATTCCTGCTACTGATTTGGACATTGAGCCTGAACAAATTCAATATTTCAGTGATAAAATACATTTAGGGAACAAATTCACCCTCATCTGGGGCCTTATCTTTTGAATTTTTCTATCTGTTTCACAACTGCTGCCTTATTCTTGTTAAAGTCATACATGAGCACGCATTCAATTTTGTGTGAGTTTGAGCAGGTCCACAAATGAAATGAGAATAGACAACAGCATTGTGTGACTTTCAGTGGAAATTTGCAATGAGATAAGCAATATAGTATGCAAACAATGTCTTTACTATCTGTTTATCAGTACTGTGAGTTATGTGCCATGAACTTCAAGTGTTGAGTTGCAGACCATTAAAAGCAACGTAATTATGAATTCTAGGTCAACAGATCAACTCAAGAAGTTAATCATGATGTAAAGGAACTAGGAAGTGAACGGTACCCTTAATAAGTAAAAATGCTAGTCTAAATAAATGTCCAAATTCCAACATGATATAATTCAATTGTCCTGCCTAAATTTCTCAACAGTTTCAACATGGTATTCTTCTGTACATCCACCTAAAACTCAGTGGACCAAACTATACTAAAAATAGGTGGGGTTTGACATCTCATCTTATTAGAGTGCAAACTTTTTTTATCTTCTTGTACCTTTTCATATCTTTTGGGGAAAAAAAATTGAGCAAATCCTCAATATATGCATTATAAAAGTTAACTCAGAACTCCTTGACATCAGAAAATTTTTTCTTTTGAATTCAACTGAATATGTGCCTTCAACCATTTACTCTGATTTAAATCTAAGTAAAATACCAAAACTCTAAAGCCTATATTCCTCCATAAAAAAACTCAAACCATTTACTTTTCCACAGTCTCCATGCCCCAGAGAATCTAATGAACTCAGACACTTCATCATCTGTCTTTTGAGCTGTGTGCTTCTGCCCAGCAGGTTACTCCACAGCAGAACTCACCCAACGGGCAATGCAACAAAAACATGGGACACATACAACTTCACAATAAGTCAATAAAAAGGTAGAGGAAAAGTTTAGAGATTGTGTCCCGTGGAAAAGCAGACAACAGTAGAAATTTAGAGTCAGGTCACTTAACAATGACAAGCAGCAAAGTTGCTACTTTTATTCTTGAAGGGAAGGAAGAAAAGTCAAATGATAGATGGGATTTGCACATCTTCCCAAGGGCATACTGGGGTTCTAATTTTTTTTTCTTTTTTTTTAGGAATCTGGGACTTCACCATCCATAGTATTTTGTGCATAAGTTATATTAGATGCCTAATCTTCAGTAGTATCAGATATGAAAAATTACAAAGTTTGTTTTACTTTGCTGACTTTCTGTGGCAACTTGCTAGTAGTAGGTTTCATTCTGAAAGGTTCAGCAGCTTGAAATTCTTAAACTAACTAATAAAATTATTTGCTCTTAATAAGAAGGGTGACAATCACATAATAGGAGCAAATAGTTTACATGCTGTTTCAGACTAAATTCCTGACTTCAACCCCTTAAAATTGTTTAGATATCACAAAATCCTCCCATTCTTTGGCTTAAATTAACCATATTTCCATTAGCCTGTGTTCCAAAATAAATTTACCATAGGAAGCATGAGATTCCAGTTTCAATTTTAAATGTTTCAGGACACTTGAGGAGATGAAACTGAGACCAACTATTAAAATTCTTAAGTATAAGAAGCATAAATGCAACCAAAAATAATTAGTGCAGATCAAATACATACTATACAGAACACGTTTTCTATGGGATTTTGTCGATACATGTTAATCTTTGTGTTTGTGTTAATCTGCAAAATATTTTCACATATCTAAAAATGTAGAGAACTGCACAGACTTTTATTACATGTAAATAAACATTAGTAAAAGCTCTTCTTGCTGGCCTTAGTACAGACATAGCACATGTAGTTCATTTAAAAAATAGGATGGATATTTATTGTAAGATGTTTTATAAAGCTTCAATTCCAGATATGATGGTTCTTGCTATTTTTCCATTGGCCTTTTGAGGCAGAAGCTATGTTTTTCCTTTGATTTAAATATTTATGCTTTCTCAAATTCAAGACAAATACCTTTTTTGGTCAGTGTTGTTAGTTATCTTTGATGGTATTGAGGGTGTCTACTGCACAAGCACATGCTGCTCTTAAAACAATGGTTTGTCTTAGAAACCATCTGAATCATCAACAACATCTACAAGTATTTCTTCACTTTAAGATATAATTTAACCACTACCTCTCCATTAGAAGAAATGGGAACCTGGTTTCATGTAATATAAAAATAATATGGAAGCTAATCACGAAGGTTACTGCATTTTTGATTCTGTGAAGGCTCAAACCTCAGCAATAGAATTGTGAAAGACAGGAATCTGCCTCCATGCAGAAAAATATGCCCTTGGGAGTCTCTTGAAGGAACAGACCAAAACTAGCTGTTGTGATAGACCTGTGCTGTGCTATTGTTAAGGTGGAGCAGAGGCTGCAGTCAGGCACACCTGAGAAGCCCTGTTGGCTCTGAATGATCATGGAACGATATAACTGGTAGATCTGTTCCTATGGAAGCCTTTCTACCTAGTAATGTAGGTTTTTACCCTTGGAAAATCAAGAGCCTGTCAAATAAACAAATCTGCCTGCAGCCTTCTGGTGCCAGCACTGCATTAAACATTAGACATAACAACATTCCTCCCTTAGACAGCAAAATTCCCAAACCCTCACCAGCTCTGGGCAGAAGTGGCCTGATTCTCTGCAGCACTGCTGCAGAGCCAGAGCTGCAAGAGGCAAGGAGCCAAGTGAGGAGGCAAGTAAGTGACTCAAGTGAGCAGCGACCCCAGAAGTTTCAGTTCCTTCAGCCATTCCCTGGGTCCCATCCCAGGAAAACTGACAGAGCAGAAAGACTCTTACTGATTTCAGTGGCCTGCAGTGCTGCTCTGAGTTGCAGTAATTTGATATTGTGAAGCACAGCCTGAAAACTTTTCAGCTTTCTAATTCTTTGTGTCCTGCAAGGATAATGTTTTAAACTGTAAACTCAAGGATATAATCTGTGTATTCCTGCCTTCCTGGGCATTACTGAGCTCGCTGTCTGTATTTAGCACATAATACATTATTTTAAAGTACTTAGCAATGATTATCAGGATAATAATTTCTAAGAATAGACATACTGTCCCCAGTGTACTCAGCCAAATGGTTTCCTCTTCAGTAACAGAAAATTGCTCCTCTGATCTGTCAGCACTTGCCACAGTTGGAATTTTTTTAAAAAGGTATCATAGAAATTTTCAAGTTCAGGCTTTACTTGAGTATCATCTGTAAGGAATGATGTGTTAGCCACATTCCAGCTTGTCTAGAGTATGAGTTACCTTTATGCAGTGGGAGACTGAGCCAACAATGCTGACTCAGCATCTTTGGCCCTTCCCACGGACACTCTCTCACAGAAGACCCCAGTTTCCCTCCCCCTTGTCCGTTCCACTCTCCCTTCCTTTCCAGCAGTGGTCAAGCCAGCTCAGTTCCTCTTTCACAAACGTGAACAAGCTAATGAGCATGTTGTTGGCTGGAAAAGCCAGCACCGCTTCAGCGGTGCTCAGAGACTCAACTTGAGTCCCTGCTGCTCAGTCAGAGGCACAGGGTAATTTGTTCAGCTGGTTTTGGGAAAGTGAGATGTCTTTAAAGCCACCATCCCTTCTGCTCCCTGCAACCCTCCAACTGACCTCCTTTGCTCATCTTTTGCCCCAAGGTATTGTTTTAAATTCAGGAATGACAAGCTGGACAGTCAAACCCTGTTTCTTCATCACTTTGTGTTTTCTTTGTACTTTGAGCACTGCACAAAATGCTAGAGAGACCTGCTGTGTTCACATGCTTTGTGTATTTTCTGTACTTTTCTTCTCCCTCTCTTTGAAAAAAGCTTCTTGGCATGCAGAAGGAGAAGCTGGAGGAAAAACTGCTGTATTCTTTGGAAAAAAAGCATTTTTTTAATGAATTATTTTCCTTTTTTGCCCCTCTTGCTCAAACCAGAGTTACTGTAATTTCTGAGTAAAGGTTACTTTTCTGACCAAAGACCATGTAATGCAGAGATACTCATACAAACTAACTAATATCTTTCAGAAATAGTACAGCCGTGTTAGGGCAGTGCTGCTAGCCCTGCTCTGGGCTAGTTTGTTCGGTGTTTCATAGGTTCAGTCTCTGATTTCTTTCATTCAAACTGGCTGTCAACAACAGTTGATAGACCACATCTCAATGTCGCTATTTTGAAATTTTATCAGATACTGATTTAACAGATATTAAATTGATGTTTTATTTTTACTCTTTTTTTTCCCCCTAGGATTACCTGTTTTAGTCACACTTGACTGCAAACATGCTTGTGAATCCATATCCCATTTTCAGTGTCTGCCATCTCAAGCATACTAAAATTCACCAAAATCACTTGATATGTACAATCCAGTCAGGCAAGGTTAGCTTAGAGTAATGGGACAAAATAAGTAAGAACTGCTACATACATTTTTCCAGCTAACACAAAGTTATGCACTCTTGTTCCAAAGAACAGGGTTTTTTATAGGTTAATATGACGGGTTTGGATCAACTTGGCCTGTATTTTCAGTATCTCTGACAAAGTTTAATCTCTTTCTCAAAGTTACTGTTCACTTAAGTCAGCAGGAAATATTTCTGGACCTTCTCAGATTTTTGGTTTCTCCTCATGTTTCCTTCTAAATACATTTTTTTCTGCATTAGCTTGCTAAATGCTAAGTGTGCCTTCAACAATTTCTACCTTAAATGGATAATACAGGTGGCAAACTATGGTCCAAGCCATCTGTGCTCACACACTCAATATTTTGCCAGTTGGGTTTCATCTGAGCAGCAGCTATGTTGCTTCACTTGGCTGCACCTTCCTGAGGCTGAACAGGACTTTGTGATCAGGGTGACACAAACATGATCTAGAGCTGCTCTTAGCTCCACTGTTCCACCATTCTGTTAAATGGTTAAAAGAACACAAATGCGTCTACCAAACTTTACCAGATTCATATGGAATATGAAACTTCATACTGCTGTTGGAATAATATTCTCCATAGGCATATATTTTAGTTGGGTGAGTTTTTTGGCAAATTCTAATTTTGTCAGGACTTATTTATTGAAAACCAGTAGTCCTTCTTTTGGGTGGCATCTTACCATCTTGTCCTATTTTGTCCTCACCCAGCTTAATTATAAAACAGACCTGCTAAACTTAATTTAGTCAGGCTTTTTTCATGTACCATATTACCTACATCTTTCAGTTTTACAGACCAGTATTCCACATCCTTCTGCAGTGTTATTTCACCATTATCTTTAAAATGTAAAAACATCCATGCATTAGAAACAACCTCGATTGGAAATGAACAATCCTTTGTCGGTACACTTTTTGTTTACGTGCAAATTTAACTCTCAGACACATTAAATGTTCTCCAGAGTTTCAGCTAACTGCATTTCACTTTACTCTAGGGAGAGAGGGTGCTGATTTTCAACAAGTCAGTGTATAGTTGTTATGTTTACAAAGAAAACCTCAGAAGTGTAGCCTATTGTCTGTCTGAATTTGCAGGGAACATGAAATAACAAGTCCAAGTGTGAAGAGTTTTATTTCTACTTATGCTAAACCTGGTGGCAACAAGGACACTTTAAATGTCAACAGTTCCACTCTTCATCAACACATGGAAGAAATGCAGAAACTGCTAATACAAAAATAGCAACTTAGTGCATTTGAATGATTACTCCTTGTAGTAGATCTTCAGTCACACACTAATTTAATGGTTGCCAAATAGTGCTGCAAAAGTGGGATAACAATTTTCTGAACAAGGGTTCAAAACTAAAAAAACTTGGCCGGTAAGTTTTGCTTCTGTCCCTAGTCTTTGTCCAATTATGCAAATATTAGAGTATATAGAAATGAGCACAAGATCGCACTTTGAACTGAGTTTGCTCAGCTTATATGTAAATAAGATTTCATATTTCTCTACCATCAGTTTTATTTTATTTGAAGAAAATCTGCCTCATAACACATTTCTGTATGAACATTTTTCTCATACTATCTTTCACTATTACATCATATTTCAGGTTGATTGAGGAAACTGAAATTTTATAAGTAGTTTCTGCACATACAGTCTAGCCAAAATAACTGCTTGTAAAAACTATTTAAAATTGCCTATATTATTGAACCTTAAGTGTAAATTGGTACTACTGGAAAGTTTAAAAATCAAAACATTTTACCCAGTTGATCTATATTCCATATGCAACTCAACTATATTTATTGTGTTTTCTATTCTTCTTGCTCCACACATAGCTTGTGATTACTGGGGTGTTTAGAAAAAGTGGAAACATTGAACATGTCCTTGTGATAAATAATGATAGTTCTGCTGACACATGGGGAGCCTGTATGGCAATGCTAACAACAATGGGGGAAGACCTTCCAACAGCCATTAAACACCACAGGAAAAATAAAGCATTGGTCTCTGGAGGTTGCCAACTACTACAAAATTATTCAGGTAATGCATATGGAAGGGAAACACCATATCTTTAAGTTATATCTATGCAAAAATGCAAAAGCTTTGTGCTGGCAGGAGCCTTAGAACCAGGAATGTGATTGTGCTTTAATTATGACCAGTCACATGTGGCACACACTGTGGGTGTGAAGCTTGGCCAGTCCAATTCACCACTCCATGAAAATATAAGAGCTAAATAGCTGCCCCATAAATAAAGAAACACTCCTCACCAGAAGGTTACAGTGTCTTTAGATGACTGCTGTTCATTTGTTGTGCCCAATTATGAGCAAATGTGATACTCCACAGACTGTTTTTCTGGAAAAAGGTGGGGAAATCTGCTGAACATTTTTAATATACATTATTAAAGTTAACTTTGCAGACCTAGTATTTTATATGCTAATGGCTGCATGCCAGACAAATGATTACTGTAAATGTGACAGGTAAAGAGTCCAGTGACAGGACCATATGTGCTCTATAAAGAAACTAGCTAAGCTGACCCTGATCAAAACCAGAATGATTGACTCAAAACTTCAGGAGCTCAGAAATACAAAGACTGGTTTAGATCTGAAATAGGTTTAAGCAGATTTCTATACTTGCTGTGATTTTATTTGCCCACTCTGGACCACATCTACCTAGACCATATGTATATATCCTCCAAACCTACACAATATCTGTCCCAGGATGCAAAAGCTCATACTTGCTTTGCACACAAACCAAGCCCTTGGAGATGCTGCTGTCATTGTAGTGACCACTGGTGCAGCAATGATCAGAAACCCTACTGAAAGCTTAGTGCAAACCCACGCACCTCCACAGAGGTGATGTTTGTGTCATCAGCTGCTCCAGGGAGATGCCAAAGAGGCCTACCCTGGGAATCACATTGCTTTCTCAAAATGCAGTGTGGAACAGGAGGATGGCAACTCTCAAATAAGGGCACCAGTCAGACAACCAACACCCCTGTAAAATTCTCAAATAGCAATAGCTGCTGGCAAGAAGTTCAGACAGAGTGCATGTATCTGAAGCCCACTGTATTTCCTCCAATCTCTCCAAATGAGAGATTCTACAAAGATGGCCTTGCTATACATTCTGAGTCACTTTGGGGTTCAGTCTTTGAAGTACACTAGGAGATAACATTAACTGAAAATAGTTGGGTATTGTTTTCAGAGGTAATTAGTTTCCCTCATATCATCAGCTTCAAGAATTTCAATGTTTCCAGCCACAGAGCATGCCTTTTTAAGCAATCAGATGATGAAAGAGCCTGTGCATGCTGCTTTTGTTCAAGACCTGACTGTGATATACTTGAAGCCATTTGTACTGCAGCACTCATTTATTTTCACAATTTTCAGACTCAGCTTTTCAAATTACTTTCAAATATTCTGCCTCCTGAAAACTGATTTTTGTTTCATCTTGGCATAGAAATGAATGAACACAGACTGAATCTATAATTTCTAGCATTACTGTGCCTCAAAAAAATTTTGCTGTAGCTGCAAAGCACTATTTACTGCAAGGCACAGACTTTTAACTAAGCAATTCAAGGTAAGACAGACACTGAGGTTTGAACCTGATCAGTCACCATCAACTGGTAGAGGTACTTTCTCGGTATGCATCTTAGCAAGAAGCCTCCATCAGCCTTCTGGAGGCTATTTGTATTAGCTTTATAAGCTCCTTTAAGAATCAGTCTTCAACTTCCTAACTCTTTTATGGAGAATAGCCAGTAAATACAGAGTGCAGAAGGACCAGAAGTCAAGAAACAGTCATGGTGGAATTATTATTGCATCTTTAAGGGATTAAAGGTTTAAGTGCAAGAGTAGGCTTTATACTAGAGTGGAAAGGGTTCACCAATGGTGGGTTAGAAGCTGACTTTAGGGCTGGTCTTTGTTGCTTCTATGGACATATACAAAGTGTCATTTATCCACTGGATTTGTTCCCTAAAAAAAAAGTGAAGAACTAATTAAAATTCTGTGTCCCCAATTGGTAAGAAAGTACAAGCGAGAAACATTTTCTCCTGTGCCATAATAGGACCTACTGAAACAATGTTCTAAATAAGCTCACAGCAGGTAGGTATGGTTCTTTGCTGACCTGATAGCCGGCTTGAATTAAAGTTTTTTGAATAATTATGCATCCTAAATTAGCTGAAGCACTCAAATAAAAAGTGTCATCATGGTTCCACTTCATTAGTAAAATAATACTATGCAGTAGGAGTTACAAAGCAGAGTTTATTGTCAGTGTGCTCAGAATGCCCAGAACCTAAAGAGATAAGTAATTTAGTAACTTCCCCCAGTGCCATTTCACAATGAGCAAAGTACTGCTCTTTAAAAAAAAAAAAAAAAAAGAAAAAGAAAAAACTATTAAAATAGATACACACTTGACTTTTGTACTTTTTTGGCATATCTTCAAGTGCCATGTCTTTCATGGCTGTGAAATTAGCAGCTGCTACAACTATAGACTTGTGGCTTGGCTTCTTAAGATTTCGTGGAACTGGGAAGTTTTTCCAGCAATGTCTCTCTTTGTGTTCGTTGATTATGGTTTCCTTTGAGGTACCTCCACATTTTTATGTCCATTCCTTTAGTGTCTAGTCTTTCTTTCCATGTATTTACTTAGCTGTGGTCTCTGACATTCTTTCCTTTTTCTGGCAATTGATTTCACACCCTCTCTAAGCAGTAGTTTTATGTGTTTTAAAGCAAGTTCAGGTGGTGTTTAGGTTTTGAGATGTATAAATCATGGAGTTCTTTCTTTTGCCTTCTGAATTCTACCAAAGACCAGTTCTCTGCTTCTGACATTGTTGAAAAAACAACATCAGCAAGAGCTGTGTTATTCTGGTCCGTGTTTACTTCCTGAATTATTTGGGTTTTTGGATAGTGCCACGGTAGTGCTGAAAGACCTCAACAAAAAAGGTCCCTGAATTAAAGAACATAGAAGTGATTGTGTCAGAAGTCAATTAAGTAATGTCAAAACATGTAACAGAAGTTGTAAGATGACAGCACCATGAAAACTAAAGTAAATGCAGTGGATGAAACCTCAATTAAAACCTCAATGCTGTTAAAACAGAATCATCCTTAGCTACAATGAAGGCAGCAGTTTCCTTTTAAGGACAACAATATCACTGAAGCGATGTGCTCATAAAAATGCTAACGTGGTCCTTAAAATTATTCTAAACAGATACTTTTAGATAAGATATGGAAGCATTAAGGCTGTTGTGCATAGCAGTGGTGAGGCTTTATCTCGAGTACTCATAAAGTTCTGTTTACAAGAAAAGAACTGAATTATTTTAGCTTGTTTAGGTGAGCAGAGAAAAAATTGAGAGGGACTATGCATGCTGCCTGAAATGTACATTCTTATGAGGACAGACAGAGGATAGCTATTCAACCAGACAGCAAGGGATTATGAGTGAATGTACAAACAGGACAAGTTGCAGGCTGGAAGTCAGCAGAGGCTCCCTAGCCAGCACAGCAGGCAACTTCTGTAACCATGTTGGCAGGACTAAACCCAGATTACGGCTAGGAGGAAGCTCGGTTAGTTTATGAGGGTCATTGTAAAACATACTGCTGCAACAGAAGATGAAACTGCAGCTCCAATCTAGAGGATGAGGCAATAGGATGTCTTCCAAAAGCTTTTTTTGTTCCACTTGTAGATTTTGCTCTCATAAGCTCTAAGTTCAATGGCTCTTGACAT
The DNA here is from genome assembly GCA_038380795.1 of Pyrocephalus nanus. Classification (NCBI taxonomy): domain Eukaryota; kingdom Metazoa; phylum Chordata; class Aves; order Passeriformes; family Tyrannidae; genus Pyrocephalus; species Pyrocephalus nanus. Next base: position 51,561,974 of record CM076260.1, read on the forward strand.
CCCTACTGGTCTTTTGATCTCCATTTCATGAAGAAATCCTCCAGTGCTTGAAGGGTCATGAGAGAAAGCACAAAAGCATTTGAAGAAAAAAAATTCTACTGATAAGCAACAAAGGATAATATAAACGGTTCCTAAATGGAGGAGCCATATAAAAGTAAATTTTTCCTAATGCTGGGCTAACCCTATAAGCCAGTGGAAAACAAGAGTACTCAGTATATCACATAAAGTGTTCAGTGTTTTGAAGATTTAGCATTTCCTAAATAAATAAATTATTTCTGTGGTTTACAGTTCAGTCGAGGTCTGCTGACATGAAAGGCAATGTTTTCATGGATGTCAGCAACAGAGGAACAGGACAGTTTTTTAAGTGAATTGCCTAATGTATGAAGTGTTTTGTCTCCATCATTCATTATTATTTCAAGCCAGATGCAATGTTTCATTCAAAAATAGGATTTTTTTTCTCCTGTGATAAATGGCTTACTTCTAAACCTTGAACTTTTTCATAAAGAGTTTTCGAGTTTTGCTTTTAATCTTCAAGGTTTTCACTGAGAACAAAAATTTTGAATTCTCCTTTTGGCTTTGCCTATCATTTTCTTTTTGTTACTGAGCATATTGAGAGAAACTAACTCAGGATCCTTCCTCACAAAACTAAAGTGCCCCCCATCCCTTCTTATATCTATTTACATAACACAGGTTATATTATGAAAAGTGATTGCATTAGAGTTCTGCAAAAGAACACCTACTTTTCCTGTCCCCAGTTTTTCTAAAAATGGAATTTCACTGTTTTCATTCTTAAAGCTGTAGAGCTCCACTGAAATATCCACAAGAAATCTCCTTAAACCATATTATTATCACATTAATAACTTCTAAGTAAAACGCCTTTTTAAGAAAAAGGCCTTAAGTTTGGCAAAAGCAGTCTTTGGGCTACATTGGCCTGACACACAGACTGGTTTGAACATTTTGAACATGTGTGCTGCTGCCCCAGGCAGCACAGTAAACAAAGCCTCGTCTTCCTCAGAAGACCCAAGAATATCTGGGCAATCCTACTGTAGAGAGCATTTTCCAGGATTTCTTAAGGCATCAAAAAAGTTTTTGTTGTGCCAGACAAACCTACATACAAAATTTCTTTCTCTTAATTTTGAAATGCTCACTCCGAATGGTGATACTGTGAAGGACACCCTCTTACACTCTCAGTCACCTAAATACTCATTACCCCAAGGAAAAGCATACCAAATATTAGTAAGCAGCAAAGACTCATTAACATGAACATACAGACATTTTATTTAATTGACAAATTAGACCTTCAGTTACTTCTACCCATTAGCATGATGCTAATGAGGTAATTTAATAACTCTATGAAGGCCTAAACTTTAAAAGTCTGTTACAATAGAGCTTCCTTGAAGCTGTGCTGAGAATTTCTGTTTAGGCCCATATCTGCTAGTAAGTAGGGGTCCTGGGGGCCAGTATCCATCGGGAATGGGCCTAGAGGGAGCAGGATAGCTGGGCACTGCTGCCATAGCTGTACCACTCTGAAATGGTTTCCTTTCTCATCCCAAAAGAAAAGGATCCTCCCAGAAGGGTGCATGATGAAAGTCACTAACGAAGAATTGCATAGGGTATTTCTGGCCCACTTGCCTCAAGCCAGATAGCATTGCCTCCTATTAGAATATCTGTTTCAAACAGCACCAATAAAGCATTTGACCCATCTAATGATTAATAAGATTTTACTAAGCACTCTGGAGGCAGTATTTGTTTTTTGAAAAACAGTAAACCATTTCATTTAAAATATCTGTAATATCCTAAAGGCTGCGAGTAGGACAGTAAAGTTCTAAATACACATTCGAAGGAATAAAGACTATGTTCACACAACAGTAATTTATAAATAAGGGCCAAGGTGGAAGGAATATCTGAAAACCATAGGAAATAATTTTTAGGAGCTATTAATCATTTAAATTGTCTCTAAATGCTTTTGAAGAGGTAGAACAGTGTTTTCAAATTAATTCCTTAGTTCTCTAAACTATAGGTTTAGGATATTGAAGCCCTACAGCACAGAAGCTATGCTACAATAAAGCAATATTTTCCCAGCATGATGGGAACAGCCTTATCAAGACATAGAAAACATAATAGACTCCACACTTGAGACAGTAAGATTTGTTCTAGGAGACAATCAGGTTTGTTCTAGCCTGTTCCTTGAATATCTTTATCCTTCTTCCTTCCCAAAGCAAGGAGACTGTCCACACCTCTCCTCTTCTGAGTTAGTGGAGTTGAACAGCAATCCTGGTCACCTTCTTCTTTCAGTATGAGCCTCCTTTAGAAGTTAGATGCTCAAACGCACTGTTCTGTTACCTCTGTAATATGTTGCAGCCTAAACAGCCCCATACTTCCACATCTTTCCTGGGGTTTCCCTGGTTGCCTTGCACTACCTTTCACCACCTCCACCTTCAGATTTCCATATCTCTGTGGTTTGGACTCCTCAAGCTCCCAAGATTTTAACATGCTTGTAGTCTCTTTCCTGATGTCTCTTTACAGTTGTTCCTACTTTAAAGTTACATAGCATATCTCAGTCATGGGCTTCTCTGAATATTAAAACACCCTAACAGAATTATCTTCAATGAGTTATATCCCCTGTAAAAAAATAAAGAAGCAAATACAAATTATGAGTTACAAGCCCAGAAGATACCATTTTACTATGCGCATAACCCACACCTTACCAGCCTCACTCACTAACTCATGAAATTACCTATTGGTTACTTGTCAAGCAAGAGTGTAGCTTCTGGAAGACTTGTGGCTGCCTTTCATAAATACAGCTCCCCTCTCCCACAGAGACTTCCATTCTAGTCAGCAGAGAGACATGAATAAAATCGATTCATATCAAGGCCCATAAAGGGCAGCACATCAAAGTGTTTTTAACAAATATAACAGTGAAATTGCATTTCTACGAGGAAAGGGAAAAAGCCATTTTTTTCTCATCTATGATAATTCTAGACTAAAGACTTGGACATTGGTTAGACTTACCTCCTATTTTACTCTGAGAAGACAATTCATTCTAGCAGTGAATGCAAGTATTCATAAACACATTGGGATCCTTCAAGCTGAAAGACATTTCTATAAATGTAGCACATACAACATTTATAGAAATAAGAAAAGACTGTGTGTATATAGCCACCTATGAGCAGAGAGATTTAGATGCAAAATGAGCACATTCTATTAAACTTAGTAAGCTCTTGTAAATTAAAAAAACCACTATTTTCTCTTCTAAACATGGGTTATCATGGCATTGTCAGCAAAAGGCAGACTACTTCCTGAAGTTTTCAAGAACAAGAGCAGTATTCCAAGGAAGCAGTCATCCTGACTATTCGTTTCATCTGAATAAACTGCTCTGATCTGAAATTTTAATTTTTTTTTTTCTTTTCCAGGAAGGCAAGGAGTTTGCTTCTAGGTTGAGAGGACTGAGCTCTTGACATATACCTAAACAATTTGCCTGTGACAAAGGTTACCCTGCTCAGTAGAGCTGAGCACAGTGCTGGAGGCAACATTGGAAAAAGCCTTGGGAATGGGCAGTTTCCAGAAAGCTGCTTAAAAATTACTTTTTCTAATAGCATAGTAGTTTATTACATTGAGCATTGGGTTTCTGTCTGTATTCTTGTTATTTAAAACACTTAAAAGAAATAGTTGAGACGAATGATGATAAGCTCATGGGTTAAGTAGAAAATTATAATATCATTAATTAGAACAACAGAAATTTAAACTGTTGTGACTGCCATAGTCTGTAATTGCAGCAAGCAAAGGCCTCATTGTCAAATTACAGCCTAATAGCTGCATAATTAAGATTAAAATTATGAAAGAAACTATTTATAAAGCACCTCCCTACAGAACATAGTTCAGAAACAGAAAGCTATCCGAAATAACATTTGAAAGTTCAAGTACCTGTACATTTTTTAAAATTTAAGTAAAATGCACAATATGAAAACCAGAGTAGAGAAGGAATTCTTCTATTTTAGCTCAGCCCAACTCCCAGAAAAAAAAAAAAAAAAAAAAAAAAAAACCAAACTCACCACAGGAACTTCACTTTTCTTTTCCCTACAAGTCTTGCATGGGAGCAATTAGTTTAAAGCATATGACTCTGTAAAGCACAATTCAAATAGTACAAAACATTGAAGTGGAGAGCTAGCTTGCCATTCAGAAGACATATACCAAAACCTCATAATTAGTTTCTTGACATTCTTTTCCCTGTCTGAAGACAAGGTGAATTGCAAGAAGAATTGTATTTGGATACTGCCCTTTTATTAAAAGGAGGTTTGTAAAAACCACAGAGAATAGAAGAAGTAGCAAGGAGTGCACTTTCAGTAATAAACCAGACACATCCAGGATACAGGGTTAATCTAAGAGACAATCTGCAAATGAAATTGTATTCATATTGATTCAGGAAAATGTAACGGGGGACTGTGCTGTTTCAAATGAAAAATAGTGATCTCTCAAATAGAGAAACATTCTGCAAATCCTACGTTGTACATTAGGGCATCTGGAGACTCTTTGTTCTTTGCAATTCCCACTTCTCTCCTAAAGACATTATTAAAGTGTCAAATAAAAATTGCTGGCAAGCCCTAAGTATTTCATAACAGATTGTGCTATCATATATGATAATACCTTGTTAGGGTGTGAGACAACAAAAAACAATATAACAATATGTGGAAAAACATTCAAATCAGAAAAGTCCATACAAAGCAAAATAAAAGTAGGAGGAGTGCTCTCTGCTCATTTGCAGTGTCCAGACAAGTTCACATCACCCAGAGGAAATGGCAGGAACCTCCTTGTGCTGAACAAAGCACCAAAGAATACCCTCAGAGGAAGGAACAATCATGAACTGAAGGGAAGATAAACAGATGCCCTAGAAAAACAAAAGTACAGACCATAGTTTCTGTAACTTTTACCACAACTACTAAAATAGGAACATCCATGTCTTGGAATAAATATATATATATATATTTTTTTTTTTTTTTTTAAATGGAGCTGCCAATCAACTTTCCAGATTTGGTAAGGCTTTTAAATAGTTGATACGTTTCTACCGCTATGTTTCACTCACTGGTCCTTTAAATCATTTCAACACCAGCATGACTCTATTGAAACCAGCAGGGTTACAACATAACAGAGCAGAGAATTAGGCCCACTAGTGTGATTTCTGGTTGCTAGACTGAAGGAAAAACAACTTTGAGCTTCTCATAAGTTCTTTAATCACTAAATGGGCTGAATTAAGCCAAAAGACATTAGGCAATTACCATGCTTGGAGGACATCAAGTGAACTGGATTACTTTTTTTTCTCCAGCCTAGGACATTACTGAACTAGCATGACAAATAAACTGGGCATCAATATCTGAAGACACTTATAATCCCAGAGATGTGATTAGCAAATTAACAGAACAAGAAGCCAGGATGAACCAGCAGGTCATCTAGCCTGCTCTTTCACCAGCAAATTTCAACCATTCTTTGAGGCCAGTAACTTGTATGTCTGATTAAAGCATTCCTTGTGTTTCAGTTAAGGCATATTTTCCTAAATGATAAACAGATCTGAAGGTTTTGAAATAAATTCACTATTTCCCCAGTGGTGAACTTCAGGTTTCAAATAATTATTTAAAAAAAAATAAAATAAAAGCTTTCCAAGAACATCAGTACGCAGAACAAAGATATATCTGGAAAATCTGTCACATCACAGATGACTGTTGCATCTGCCATTAATCAGCATTCAAGCCAGTAACATCTAGAAAACTTAACAAAGGGCTTTTACTCTTAGCAGCAATGCTCTGTTGGAGATGGGGCTCAAGATGTCTTCTCAGGGCAGCACCAGGAGACTTCCAGAACTGCAACAGCAAAAGACCCTATCCTACTACATTTCCTGAAGAAATATCTCACTTAGGCAAAGTAACTCTCTGCAGCTGCTTGGCCTTCATGACACCAAATAGTAACTTGCAGTTCCCAGAATTAAATAGTTTGCTATAGCTGCTAACAGTCATTTGTGGGAATAGCCAGGGCTGAGAGATCTCCAACGTTTATATCTGTGTGTAGGGGTCATATCATTATATTGCTTGATTGAACTGTTCTTAAAAATGAGATTTTGCTGTGCTGTTTAAAGCACTGTTTCTCCCTATATATCTAAAGACACTAAGTTGCTCGCAATGACAATGGATTTTTGTGGGTTTTTTTTCTTTTTCCAGGCACTCTGTCTCCAGATGTCAGAAAGTGCAACTGAAGACATTGAGATTATTCAATTGCCAGTGCATTTCCAGTGCCCTGCAAATCATTTGAAGAGGCTGGGATGTTTTTTATATCTTTTTTTTTCTTTTTAGAATAGAGACTATAAAGTGTTTACCTGTTTGACAAAACTGTTTACATTTCATAAAATCCATTATAGAGAAGCTGGATTGCCAACAAAGAATAGTTTATAGAAAGATAGGAGATAGCTACTCTTCCCAATTGGTCCGAACACTCACTGTTACTGAACAAAGACAGGTTTCTCTTCCTCAGTTTGCATGTAATTATTGTGTAAAGCAATACCACAATATCCTTTGCAATACCCCAAAACTCACTGGAGACTCACTAGCTGTACAAGCAGATCTGAGGATTTGTGGCTACAGGAGTGGTGACAAGTCGTTGAATGGGACTTACATCACTAAACTACTTAGCAAACCCCACTCCTCAAATTCTGGCAATAGTCATAGTGCTGCTATGCTCAGTTTCGATTAAAGGGTGTATATGAGGCTGTATAAAAGATAGTCCAAGGTTTTTTTAGGAATAAATCAAAAATTCTGAAAAAGATCCTAACTAACCAACTCACATGGCCTTTTGCAGGGACCACATTCATTCAAAGTCACATGAAAAAAATTCGACCTCAAATTTGCCATATTTACCTTGTTAAATAATGTGGTTTTAGGAAGGTCTAGAGAAAAAATTGCCACAAGAACCAGCTCAGATGATACTGACACTTCACAAACCACTGCAGTGCAGGTGTATGTACTCACATCTGGTACTTCTAACAGAGCAGTGCGAGAAAACGCAGATCTCCTACAGCAGAAGTTTTAAAAGCTGGGCCCTGGCTCGTTACCCTTTGAGAAAAATCCCACATAAACAGCCACAGTCAGTGACTCCTGTGAGTCAAGGATGGTGTCAGCAGTGGCTGCCCATAGAGGGCCTAGACCTTTTTATTTGGCAGATCTGGGAATGGAGAACGACCTTTTGAGATCTTTTCCTGCCTTCCCCTTGCCACTCAGCCATGGAAAAAGCTATAGGTGGGAAAGAGAGGCTCTGTCTCCTGGAAGATGGCTTATAGTAGTGTCTTTTGGAAAACAATTATGAAGGAACTGATGACATTGTTAAATTATGCTGAGGGCCCTTTTATAATTTTGAAAACTGAAGAGCTTTGGGGAGCAGCATGGCTTCAGTGAGGCTTGTGGGGGCAGAAAATGGGTGACAAAAGAAATTTGCTAGATTTGCAGCAGCAAGAGGCAACAGTTGCCGCCTGGAAAGAAGACAAGGCCACCTCAGTCCTTACCTTGCAGACAGAGCCCAAATGCGTTACTGACTTTCTGACACAGTCCTTCCTTCTCAGTTCCTAATGCCATTTCCAGACCAAATTCTGGAGTTGGATCATAGAATCACAGAATTGCTGAGGTTGGAAGGGACCTTCAGAGGTCATCTAGTCCAACTCCTCTGCTTAAGCAGGCCCACCTACAGCTGGTTGCCCAAGAATATGTAAAGATGGCTTCCAACGATGAAGATTCCACAACCTCTCTGGGCAACCTGTGTTAGTGCTTGGTCACCCTCTCAGTCAAAAAGTGTTGATATTTAGAGGGAACCTCGTATGTTTCAGTGTGTACTCATTGCCTCTGGTCCTGTCATTGGGCATCCCCAAAAAGAGCCTGGCTTCATCCTTTTTACATCCTCCCTTCAGGTATTGATTGATATACACTGATGAAATCCGCCTGAGCTGATCAGTTCCAGTTCTCTCATCCTCTCCTCACATTGCAGGTGTCCAGTCCCTTCATCATCTCTGTGGGCCTTTTCTGGAGTCTTTCCAGTATGTCCCTTTTACTCCTTGACTGGGGAGCCCAGAATTGGGCCCAGAACTCCAGATATGTCTCAGCAGCACTGAGCAGAAGGGAATGATCACCTCCCTTGACCGGCTGGTGACACTTCTCCTAATCAGGATAAGGAATGAAATACCGAGGGATCTTATCTTCACACACAGAGAAACACTGATGTGCACACATTGTTCAAAAGTCCTCCAAATTCTTCCTGCACATTTCAGTACATGTCTCATCAAAACATCTTACAAAAGATTGCAGCCAAGGGCCTAAATTTCACAAAGCCAGGATACTTTTTGTGTTCAAAAAACAATTCTCACTCTGCAAAATTAGCAACTTGAATTTACTTTACTGGTAGCTGACTGACTCATATGGCTGATAGCATCACTCCCCTGATAGTGCCACCCTACAACTCAGTTTGAATTTCGATTTTTTTTGTTTAATTCCTTCTGAAAAAAATCTGGAGAAGGGGAAATAATCTGGAAGTTATGTGACAAAAATTCAAAATGAGTATGGAAACAGTCCTCCTCACTTAAATCTTAAAAAGTCTTTGTTCTAATTTTGGATAGTGACCCAGATCATGAATTGGAAATGTTGCATAATTTTTGTATTTCTCAAGACTTATGGAAAAGAAATTATATTTAAACCCCTTTCTAAAATTCAGGATTATATTGCAAACATTTATTTGCTAATATCATTATATACCATTCGAGAACAATAACCAGACATATTTTACTAAGGACCTTTGACAAAATCATCATAATGTAATCCATAATAGTATCTAAAGGATATTTTTATCTTTGCACCTTGAATAACAGTAGGAGATTAGTGACTGATCTAGTTCAAGTGAAATCAGTGTTTCTTCACTTACAAAACAGTCTCTGAAGGTTTTGTGGGTTTTCAGCTGATGAATGGAAAAATGTGAGCAATGGAAAACTGTAAGCATCTGATAAAGAGAGGGGCCTCAGGTCCTTGAGAGAAAAGGCCTTCATGATAACCATTATAAAAATAGGGAAAAATAGAAAGAAAAAATGAAAGATACTTTAAACCTTATGTACCTTTGGAAATTAGGTACTCAGCTTTGGATGGATTAATATGCCTAAAGTTTCTGGATTTAGAAATTCCAGGCTTTTGGAGATCAGCATTTTATATCAGTTTTCTAAGTAAAAATGAACTCAGATTGCAATCTCAAAAAGAAACAAATTTCTAGAAGGCTGCTGGCCAGGTGAATGTGTTTGTACTGGTTCCTGTGATATATGTTTCCTTTTTTTCCAAAGATTAGAAAGAAACCACAGACAGATTGTGGCATGTGTAGTATCAGTTCACAGCAGGAACTGAAGATGAAAATCTCTAGAGTCAGAGTTCATGACGAGCTCTAAGAATCCTTCCAGGTGTTTTCATGGAAATTGATACAATAGATCACAGAGATGAAAGAGCAAATATATATTATTTTAAATCACAGCTCCAGGGCTTAAAGCTAAGCTCAGCAGGTACTAGGAGACCCAGCATGGATTTCAAAGCAAACGTACATCTAAAGAAAGCAATTTTCCATCAGAGTCATATTTTACACTTCATTCACGATTCACTTTTTGTTGTTTTTTTTTTTTTCTCACAGTTTTCTCTTTCTGCACTATCACAATCTTTTCTTCTGCTACTTCTTGATTAAAAAAATTCATAAAATGACAAAATGTATTTCTGCTTGTGTTTGTGGCCTCTTCATTTGTTGTTTCCTGACTATGTGCAGAATTCAGGCATAATTCAACTTACAACTAGGCAAGCCAATAGCTCACACTCAACATTTATAAAAGTAATAGTGATGAAACAGTAACAATTTATGAAAATTTCGTGTGACAGATGTACAGCATGAAAAAGAGAGTGAAAAGTCCCATTTACATTTAAAATCTGTTTCACTAGAGAAGACAGGATTGTGAATGCTCCAGTTCTGTGGTGATAAAAGGACAAGAGTTCCGTCATGTTCTTATAACCGTTTATGCAGCAATAATGCATTCATCTGAATTTTTATGATAGTTTTGTGATATATATTTTAATATACCTACTCTTTTACATGATGGCTTGCTCCCTACTATCTGAAAAAAACAAGTGGAATCTGGGAGCCACTTGCACCATTTCTCACACTTCTAGACACACTACCAAATATATACATACAAAATTCTCCAGAAGCACAACATGCACTTTAAATTGTCAGAGAGATGACTGTCACATTTGCATGGGTAAGCTCTTGCTTGTGTGTGTAGACAAAAATTTTATAGACAAGTATCTGGAAAAATGTAATTATAGTTCAATTTGATTTCAGGGAGCACTTTATTGATACTTTTGGGTAACTGACTCCATGTCTTACATCATTATAAAACTTCCAAGATACTTGATGGTTTTCATATAGATGGATAGTATCTGTATCTCATTTGTATTACACTGAAGAGACATACTGTCTCTATCACTGTTTACAGATAAATATAAAAAGTAGAGGTTTTTAAATATTTCTTTTCCTGTTATCAAAAAGGGGAAAAGTAGCATTAATTTCACCTGAATAGTTCAACACAGTCCAGTCCTTTGTTCAGTTATGAGCCAAACTACTTTACAACAGTTCCCTGAAATTTATAGATTTTTCCATTTGCAAGTAAACTTTTTTAAGTTGTTAAAAAAATTTTAAATAATTAGGAATCGCATGACTAAGAGATAAACCTCTTTTAAAACACACTGAGGACAGAAACTGTGATTTTATCAGACACTTGCCTGGGCTTCTACTACTCTGGATGCCAGAGCTACAGCCACAGAGAGATTAATATCAGGAAACATCAACTTTGTAATAGGGAATACAGAGCAGTTATTTTCAATTCGAGTTTTATATGAGTAGAGCACTGATAGACAGAATTTTTATTCATGCACAGGACTCAACAGCAAACAATTTTTTGTGCTCTAATTGAATTCCAAGGGTACTTCCACTACCATATTCTGCTTCAAATAACTGCAAAGCTATGACACACATAAAAGATTAGTCCGACATAAGCAAAGAAATTTATAGAAACACATTGATTGCCTCCAGATGGATGCTAACTCTGTTGTGGCAAACCATAATACTGCACACTGGTTAGCACACGCATCTATCTACCAGGTAAATTCCATATAGAACTTTATGAGAAATTTTAGAATAAAAGTATAATTCATGCTTTATTTCTAAGACCAATAGAACTATTGGCATTTTGGATGATAGGGAGTGAGGCAGAGTTTGAGGAGAAAGGAAAAGAGGGAAAAACATGACAATCATTTGATTTAGGTTCAGAAAGAAACCAAGAAATCAAAAGCAAATATTCAAAGACAAACTAGATATTTATTGTCATTATATTATTGCATACAACAATAGTCCATGTTTCTTAAAAACTTCCAGACAAAGATTGTGAAGTGTTAATCGTCTTTCAAGAATGAATGAAGGTGAAAGGCAAGGCCACTGGAAGGAAAACTGAGTTGTACAGCAGTTACGGGATTTATCAAAGATCAGACACTGAAATGCTGATGTGGAAACTAAAGCATGAAGTTGCCATTCCATCACCCTCATCTCACTACTGTACTTCGTATAAAAGTTTTTCTGCTTCTCGTGGACATGCTGGCAGAAGCTGAGGAACTTAATAGAGCAAAGTAGTACAATCTATTGTACCCAATCTATTGGGGTTTTTTTAATCATATTTGCCTGTCTCACCATTTTTTAGGAAACAATATTGAGTAAAATTCCCTATAAAAATGTGCCTGCTTCAATGTCAGCTGGTCAGCTACACTGCTCAGCTACAAAAGATCCTGCAGATCCTTAAGACATGCAATCAGTATGACCAAGCAAAGCAGAATCTACCAAAATCAGAGATATCAAAAAAAACCCCAAAACTTTATCCCTCCTGTAGAACTCACTTCAATATATATATACACATAAACTTAGATACATATTGAGATATAGATCTAGTTTTAAGTTCAACATTAGTTAAATTATCATCTATCTCCACCAAGCAGTCTCACTGGGCACTCTCCCACTAATGATCACCTTTATTGTCCTGAGCTGAATGAAAAAAATAAGAACAAGTTTAAGTCCCACAGATCGAGGTCACTAGTGATGCCATGTAACATGAGTACCACTGCAGCCTTACTCAACACAACAAACAAGCTCTGTTCAAATTAGTGCTGAGCACTGCAACCACATTAGCCACTTCTGCTGACTGCTGCTGGCTCAGAGAAAGGGACCACAGAGTTACCCCATGAGTGTGTGAGCAAGAGAAGCTGCATTCAAACACTGAGAACAGTGGATTGCTGTAGCTAGCAGGAAGACAGTTGGTGGTAAGAGTCAGGAATAAAAACCTCAAAATGTGTCATGTATCTTGGAAGTTCACAGAATCATCAAAACTTTTTTCATGATTAAGTGAGCCAGATCAGTCCCCTAATTGCCTGTGGTTTGTCTGTCATCATTTTCACATGTGCCATGATTACTTAGCAAAAAGTTACCCATTTGAAAAGCTTACCCCTTTATTTGGAGGCAAGCCAACAGCACATACTGTAAAAGCACGGGGAACAAACAGAATCAAGTTTCATCCTTTCAATGAAACCTAAATGGCCTTCTGCTCTTGAACTGTTCACATGAAACAGGGAGCACAAGGAACTGTCACTTGCTCTCTGTATGTTGCCAGGGCATTCCAGAAATTTCTTGAAGTATATCAAAGATCTATGTTTCATGTGCTATCATATATCTGAATTAAAAAAAAAAAAAATCAAGAAAAGATTAATTATCATCAAGACTAATTTATTGTGGTTAATTTGAACACCCAATGCCTGATGGATCCCCATTAGAAGATATGCCACAATGGTGATAGATAATATAGACTGCAATTTCCACACACAGGACTGTGGCTAAATCTAATTTGCCATATGTTTTTACAGCCATGAATTGTCCAGTTGTAGTAAGAGACTTACTGGTGCATCTTTCAGCTATATCATGAGCAGTCACTCATAACACGTGTTAGCATACTTCATATTCTTAATTTACTGTGGCCTATTGTTATTTAAATAGGTGTTGTATGTGTAACTATAATGCTTTACTGCTTTCATAAAGTGTTTGGAGGTCTACAGAAGGAAAGGCTGTGCGTCTCCAGAACTCCTCTCCACAAGCAAAAGGCCCATTGCATGGTCACCTGTGGTTGCAAGGCATGAGTTCTGCAACCCAAAGCATCCCTGGGACTTCCCTACACTTCTGAAAAAAATATAATCTTTACTGTTATCTTCAACAGTGACTCCGTGGATCCTGTTACTAAAAGTTAATGGAGAGCGGGGGTGGGTGGCTTAGCCTAAGTCCTAGATTTTTAGAATAAGCAGATGATGCTGTAAAATGATGCTTCAGAAATCAGCAATGGATAGTCAGCCAAATTCTGAGCTCACTGATACTCCAAGTAGCTCCAGTGAAGTAATGAATTTATGCTTGTCCCAGCAAATGAGATCAGCAATAGGACCATTTAACAGAGCAGATCCCCAGCTGGTGTTATTGTCATAGCAATATTGTCACTGTAAAAATTATTAGTACAGCGGATGTTCTGACTGTCTGTAGCTTGATTTACTATGACAGTGTGCTGACAATTCTTTATCATCCAAACAATTTAGATGATCAAGACAAACTATAGATCCACTCAAATTCGTCTTTATTGCTTCTTGGGGTGCAACTCTTGTTTAGAATGTTTAGTGGGAATAAGTGGCGTATTTGTATTAGTGACATCACCACTGATGTCCCTGGTAGGAACAGATGTGGTGTGCCACAAACTCTTAGCTCAGCAAAGAACTGTTTCTAATAAACACACACGTTTACCTTGTCCCTTCTCTCAGTTGGATTTTCGAGTTGCAATGATGGAGCTACACACAATCGGGAATATTTGCTGTGGTTTGTCATCCCTGCAAGCTTACAGACAAGGTGTTCTGCTTCAAAAAAAATATTTATTTTGGTTACTTGGACTACTGCCTGGACAGGAAACGATGAAACAGATGTCAGGGAATGGATGAGTAATAGAATAATTTTGAAGAGTAATCTGAGCTGCTAAGAAGATGACACTTGAGAGGTCAGAGGCACAAAACATTTTCCACTTTCTCTCTTTCTGAACTCAGAGGTTGAAGCATAAGCTCTGTGTCCTTCAGCCTTGTCTAGCTGGTGTGATCAGTACAATTATTGTTTAGATATATTCAGCCATTATGAAGGTCTTCAACAGTGCCATTTCAGCAGGGGTGGGGTGGGTGGGGAAGGTGGTGGGGGTGTAGAAGAATATACTTTTTTTAAAGATCAGAAGAGCAAAAGCAGGAAGATGTATTAAAGCTAGAGAAACTATTTCATTTACTGTTGTGCTGTTACAGACACAGATTTACCAGAGAGGCTGAGAAACCATTAGCTACCTAGCCTGTCCCCTGTGCACAGCCTTCACCACACAGCTGTGCAAACTTCCCTCTTACTGCCTCCCTCCCTCCCTTCCACCCTTCCACTTAGTGGAGAGCTGCAGTCAGGGCTGTATTGGTTCTAAGTGGATGTTGAATCATTATTTATGCTCCAGTGATAATGACAGCCTTTCTCCATCTGGATGGGGAACTTTCCTCCTGTCCCAGTGCTAGTCTGGTCAAATGACAGAAAGAGGCTTCCTGTCACCAAAGTCTACAGCCTAAGCTAGCAGGGCAGAAAGAAAGGAGTGTGGGTGACCCTGCTGCTATCTCTCCTCCAGACTGAGCAAGTGCGGCACCCAGACCTGAAGGAAGTGGCCTGAATTCACAAGGGAAGTTAATGGCAGGGTGGGAGCTAGTGCCATCTCAGTCCACAGGCCCACTGATCACAAAAAAACATCTTCAAACAAAAGTTTGTAAAATTGACAACTCTTTACCCAAGTATAACTGTCCTAGGAAATTACTCTGTCCAGGGTAACGGGAGCACAAACAGACCCCTCCACACTCAACCTGGTGAGCAGCCAAAATCCCAAGAGCCTTGGAGGGTATGGCACAGCTGAAAGTAGGCCCCAAATGAGCATCCTACTCCCAAAGTTCATCACAGCAGGCATGCCATAACACTGTGCCAGAGACAAGCGGCAGCTACATTCAGAGGACTTCTCTAATAGTATTGCCACAGCATTAAAATGCAATTAGCAAAGTATTTAGTTGTTCTGCTTTTACTACCATGTATTGCAAGTTATCTATAGACAAAAAGTAGTAGTCTTTCTGGGGACAGGCAAGCACAGACTATGTCTTCATCTGCTTAGCTGAAAGGTTCCTCTAATATAGAGAACCTAAGGATCAAGCCGCAGCAGCTAAACAAGACTGAAACTTTCTATGGAAGTAAGATGCTGCCACCTTCGGACCAAACAGAGAATCATCAGAACACCCATGGAGGTAAAACGCTCTCTGAAAAAATGGGGAGTTGCAGGAAAAGCCAAGAAACAATAAACGTCTCAATGACGTGCAAATAATACTTAGTGATTCAAAAGTCACCTTCGAACTGCAAGGAAAAGAGCGGAATAAATGACGACACTGCTTCCTTGAGAGCTTAATATCTACTAGTACTTAGTATTCCATAAAATGCTGTTTTCTTATAAATAAAGGCTTAGAAAATGCTTTACTAAAACCTCATGTAGGTTCTGTGTATTGCCACCTTCTGTTGCAGTGAAAGAATAGAAATGGGAAAGAGAATCACAGGAAACTAGAAATTAGTTGTTCAGATCAGATTAGGGCTAACGCAAGGAGCTTGGCACGTTTTACTGTTCATTACAAAGATATCACAGATTTCTTAATAGCTATAAGTTACATGAGCATGATCAAGAAGAAAAACGTAAAGGGAATTTTTTCCCAAGCAAACCAAGAGAAAAGGACAGACTGTTTTTGTTTCTTGCCCTCATATGAGAGAAATTCCCTGAAATACTGTGGTACTTGTATAGATTTTAGGGCTCTGGCAGAAACTTGGAACTACTCATCAGAAAACATTTTCCCTCAACTTTGAGATTTGAGTGCCCTTCTCTGCCAGCTTTTTGGCAATGTGACTCCACTGGAATCAGGATCTCAGCAGCACACCAGTCAAAAGCTTACAGAGCCATCTGCAAGATGAGCTTCTGAAAAGTGGAGAGGGCATACAGCAAACTAAAGGAAACCTCTGGCTATATTTACTTTGTGAAGTATTTGCACAGAGGTGGGATTTCTGTATACGCTCTGTATGCAATATCCCAGAGAAGTCTCTCTTGTGGTTAAGGACAGCAGAAAGTTGATCATGCTGCAAGTAAGGCTGTCAACCTGTGCAAATCAGGCAAAAAATATGCAACCGTTGTTTTGGTGGTGTAGATCAACCAAGCTCAGCTGAATGCCACAGGTGGTCAGGACCTCAGAGTCCACAAGGTGGTACTCACAGCCCTGTCCAAAAAGGACCTGCTACCTAAATCCCAAGCACTGTTTCCCACCAGGGTTAGAGCATAGTACTTAGCTGTAAGATCAAAGCACACTGTTTTGTGGCTCAGCAGAGAGCTCAGCAGAGAGCACAGTCAGTGCCTTCCAAAGAAACACAGTCAAGTTCCAATACTGGAATTCCTTCTGAAAATCAGAAATATATTTTCAGGCTCACAGTCATGGCTTTGCAAAAAAATGTTTTATGTGGACATTAATATGTTTACAGAATGCAGTATTTCTTGTTATCAGGGTTTCTTAATGATAACTTGAACTTGTTCTCAGACTTCATTTATGCTGAAAAAAGTTAACATAGCAAAGATCAGGCTGCATGGGAGTCTGCACCAGTCTTTTTATGTGCAGGAACACATCAAAGGGCTTCAAGGGGTTTAATAATGGAACTATGACAGCCTGAAGAATAAACAGAATTTGAGTGGACAGATGCACAGGACTTAGAGCTTAATCTAGAAGTCTGCAACTTGCTGAAAGGAGCCAATATTAAAGTAATTATGCACTTAAAACAATTACTATTTATTCTTCAAAGTCATATTCAAGTGAAGTAACCCATTTTAAATTATTTCTGGTGATTGCATTGCATCCCCAAATTATATGCCTGCATACTCTTTGAACTAGGCTTTGCAAAAAAAAAAAAAAAAACAACCCACCCCTATATTTTTGCTTAAAGATTACCCCCCATCTTGAATAATTCCCCTTTAGCTTATCATTTCCTGCAAGCATAATATAGGGTGTTAAGCCTGAGTAAATACAACTAATTTTAGTTTCTCTATCTAGGGCAGAATTCAGTTTTACACTGAACAATTGCAAATGCCCAGATTGTTCACTTACCATTAACTTTTGATAACCTGGGAAATTCTATGAAAGTACCAAGGCATTTCATTTAAAACTGTGGTTGCTCACCAACGCATAATTACACTTAGCAAAATGACTGAACACAAATTTCGGAGGGATCAGTGCTTCAGATAACATAAAATAACTTTCCATTCAGTAACCTCAACATGCAAAATCTGATTTAAAATAATTCCTAGGGCACTCATAATTTTTGCTAAGACGTAATCACATCATTCATTTGTAGCAGAATCTAGGAAGGAAATACCTTCTACTTACTTGCTGTGACAGTGCTGTAAATTTTACTTCTAAGTATACTCATCATAGTTATGTGGGGAGATTTCCACTTAAGAATACATACAGTGTAACTGCAGCAGAGCAGGCTCATTTAGACTCCACAGAACTAGAGTCATTTCAGGCAGCTCATCTATGCCAAGATCCACCTGACTGCCACCTAGCCTGGGGGCAACACCCACTTGTTAGTTGCCAGCTGGCTCAGGTTCAGCTACGTGAGCTGCAGTCCCACCAAGAACTTCCTACTGGCAGTGAATGCAGTGCTGATTCTAAGTGAAATGGTTTGGTTTGCCACAGACTGGACACTGCTTCTCACAGTCTGCTTTGATTCCACCACATCTACTCATTTTACCCAGAGAGTTAGTCCTCTCCCTCTCCATAGCCCTTCACACTGCCAGTCCTCTCTTGTTCTATCTTGAGGCTGTGTCCTGCCCGTGGAAGAGTAGCTTCCACAACACAGAAGGACTTTGAAGCAAGATTAAAGAAGCAAGATTTACTTTTGGATGATTTTCATTACTATTTTCTGAAGTAAAGACAGAATCCCCCTGCCTATACAGAGATCACAGATGAGTTGCTTAGACTAGTTCTCTGGAGCCGAATTAAGTTGCCTAAACATTGGCATCTAGTGATGAGAGACCTGAGCTGCCACAGGGTATCTAACATATCCTATGGCTTTGGCAGAGAATGTAAAAGAAGCCCACTCCGTTCTGGTGTGGTAGCCAGCAGCCACACAGGATACCATCACAAACTGCATAGGCACTTGCACTTATGCAACTGAAGAGAGTCTCTACTGTTTAGACACATAGAATTTGTTATGACCACTCAAATATTTTCTAAGAACACATCTTCACTACTGAAAGAGTGTGTGATTTCCATTTTCTGCATAACTAAAGACTGTGAACTATCTATCCTACAGCAAAACCACAGCCAAAACCAGGCACTTCCCACTTACCCTGGGTAAGCCTGTTGATGACAAGTATGTGTCATGGACCTCACAGTAACACTGGGATTACTGGGTTTTGCTTGTTGTAGCCTTAGAATGGATAATGCACTTTATTTACCTTAGGTAAAAAACCATGCAAATTACCTCTAAATATTTACTGGATCATCTTACAAACTACTTGTATGTTAGTTCTTGGTCTGTTACAGAGTTGAATTAATACGGGCATAAATATCTGAAGCCCAGATAACACCTAGACCTCTTTAGGATCAGTTATATCCTTATTAAAAATCATGTCCTTCAGTAATTTTTTAATATAAAATATTTCAAGATCAACCTATTTCCTAAGTTCCTTAAGATTTGTTTTAAATTTCTGGGTGTCATCTCAATTTTTTTGCATTTTTTTTGAGTAAGAGAAGTTTAAGCAGTCAATTACTATATTCCATAGCACTAACAGCAATGTGACAACCAAGGGGCTTTTCCACAAATAAGGAAATTCAATATTACTGCATTTTCCCATCAGTCTCCTACTTTAATTCACTTTTCCTCTTGAAACCACTTGAAATATCTCAGCATCACCTCTCTCTTTTTCTGAGGTAGAGGTAGATGGCTGTTCTAATTCATCCTGTACAGCCAGCTCTTTTCCTTGGTCATCTGGTTTTCTCTCAAGAAGTCTAACAACTTCCACACCTTCCCTGAGTCAAAAAGCTCAATCTAATCCCAAGCATAGCAGTCACCAGCACTCTTGTATGGGACCCAGGAATCACTCCAGCAGCTGGACATCCTGGCAGCTCATTTCAGCTGCAAATGTCCAGCAAGTTCAGCGGATCCCATTAGCAAACATATCCTCCTGCATGAGGTCACTCTGACATTAGAATTATGTGGCTTTCCAACAGGCATTTCTCTCCTGCTTTTTCTTTAAGTAATACTGATTTTTATTAGTACTTTTTTTTCTGCTAGTCAGTCAGTACCCATTAAAATATCTTCTACTCATTGCTTTGCTTCCTAATGAGAAAGTGTTTCACGTGGAGTCCAGAGCTAACACACTCTGTGGAAAAGTTGTGAAGGGGCTGTCCAAGTCCCAAGGGCATCCACAGCCCTCCTAGTCCCTATCCAGACCCCTGGGGCTCCCTCTCCATGTCAGGCTCTGGGACTGTCAGTGCCTGCCCCAGTGGTGCTGCAGCATGGCTGGTTTCCAGGTCCCCACGGACCTGTCCTGCCCAATGATGGACCCCATCATTCTTCTTCCTCAGGGTGAATGTGAGAGGTGAGCATCTCTCAGTGTCCCAGAGGAAAGGGCTGGCACAGGACATAAAAGAAATATGAAGAATTTCCTTTTCTTGAGTCAACTACTGTCATTACCATGCTCCAGATAGTCAGGATCCATCATATAGACAGTTATTTAAAGGGATGTTTGGGACAGGCGCTGTTTTGCTATACGGGTCTTCCTAGACACATCTCGGTGTAGCTCCATGTCCCTCCTCTAGCTGGCTACTGGTGAAACAAGGGCACTAGCACAAGGGTACAAGGAAAAAGTCCCAAGAGATGCTTAAACTTCTGCTTGTTGTAAAAACTTGTACCTTGGAATGTCATGAGCCAGAAGCTGTATCCACACCTTTGCATTTAATAGCTCCAGGGGAGTTTTTTTTCCTGAATTCATCCATTTACTTTTGGGATCCATTTGAATTTCTGGCATCCACAACATTCTGAGTTCCAAGAGAAGACTGTGTATTGAAAAAATACTTTTGCGTGCCTTTAAGCCAGTTATAGTGATTTGCTGTCATGCTTAGAGTTCACATAAAGGTAATAGTTATTTTACAGCACAGCTGGGAACTCATAGGTAGGATGAAAACTGCCTCCAATTACTCTCCTTTGTCTACATCAAGGTCTGATGCTATTTATATTATGTTTGTGAGACTCAGAAGCTAATACAGCATCCCATTTTGGAGGAACTCTGTTCTTTCTGAAGCAAAAAATACTGAATTTTCAGATTGAAACATCAATTTTATGTTATACCATCTCCCTGTCAGAGTTCAGAGCTACTCCCCACAGATGCACATTGAAAATGGGACATAACAAGCAACAGACATGACTTCTGTCCTCAAAAGTTTGTTTCTCTAGTAACACCTCGTGTAATCACAGATTGTAAGTACATTGGAAAGGGAGTAAAGGAAGTGCCCTAAAATAACATAAACACAGAAAACCTCTTATCCTAATGCATAAGCAGATGGAGAATAAAATATATTCATAAATACTGATTGGAAACCTGAATAAAAGGTAGCCTATAAGGGTGGATAACACACAAAAGACTCTGTGAAAATATTAATAAAACTGCTATCTCTACTGTAAATAAGGTCCTTATTGTCACAAGAAATAAATAACATATTAGTGCAATGATTTCCAAAAAATTGAAGTCATTCAATGTCAGATTGGCATTTAAGAACTGTTGTGTCTTTGATTTTGGACATGAGAGGATTGTTTACTCCTAGCATAAAAAATTGCAATGATGTTGTACTCTAGAGCACCTGTTTATAACTGATGAAAGCATTGCTTCCCTAGGACTGTGCACACTTAGCAAGGATATTGTGCTCTTATTGCCATGATTTCAGCCCTGCTATTTAATCACTGATTAAGCATCCTTTGGGCTTATTTCCATAATCGCATAACAAGAAGAAATCTGTGTATCAATACCATGCCAAGTGAAGATAAAAATGTAGAGCACACCAATACCTTTTGCACACAATCAGGAAGTCTGCACCTCCCTGTCAGCTGAAGGAAATTGGATGGCTTTTGCAACCTTCTCTGCTCAACCTGCTTGATGAAAAACAAAGCAGAAAATGTGAACCCATGAGTTTTGAGTTGCTCGGTTCAGCATTTCTGCTAATATCTTGAGCTGTGTCAACAACATGTGTGCATGAGGGTTCAACCAAGCTTACATCATAAGTAAAGTGAGGTTCAGAATAACCTGTGTACCAAAAAAGCCCTTTACTCTAAGGCCAGTAAGTGATGCATCTCTGTTGCTGTCATTATCTCTAAAATATTTTAAAGAAGGCTGACAAATATTCTTGCTCTGTGAGCCATATAACAAAATCTTCATCTGCCTGAGAGCTACAAGATATATACCACCCTCTTTGAAGTGGTGAAGAGAAAGAACTCCGGGAATAGCTCACAAAATGGGACAGGATAATGGTTCAACAAAGTACCACTGTCAGATTAGGTTGGGAGGCTGGGGATGCCATTACATATTCATAATGCCCACACAGTCTTTGCTGAGTAGCACTTGATGACTCATTTCTTTCCTTAATAAAAACAGAGATGTTTTGGAACTGCACCTGAACTATTCATGAAACACTCTGCAGTTTAAAATCATGCAGGTGGACAACCTCTATTTTAAAGTCAGGGAAAGACTGGGGTTTGAAGTCAACTTTTTCAGTGCTTAGAAAATTCTTTCAGAAGTTTAACCATAAACAACTTGAAAGACAGCGTTTTATTTTTTTTTCAACAGCAAAAAAATGAATTATTTTTAAAATACAGTCTCAATTTCCATTTGTGAAAGTTACTTTCCTGCAGAATTTTACTGGAAAAAGTATTTTAACAGGCATATATTAGCAGACAAAAACATGCACTGTCGTTACTTTATAGTATTTTTTTTTCTACTCCTATGTGATGTATGCTCATGCTTGTGTCACATCCAGATTGACAAGTCAAACGTCACCCCAGGCCAGAGTTATCTTCTCAGAGTTTCTTAGCAAAAACTGAATCCTGTAATCTGAAACTGAGTTGCTTGGAATAGTACTTCTAGCCTTGACAGGTGAGTAGTGAGACAGGTTTGTTAGGGCACTCCAGGAAGCTGGGCTTGTGATCCTACT
Source organism: Pyrocephalus nanus (assembly GCA_038380795.1). Taxonomy (NCBI): domain Eukaryota; kingdom Metazoa; phylum Chordata; class Aves; order Passeriformes; family Tyrannidae; genus Pyrocephalus; species Pyrocephalus nanus. The sequence continues at coordinate 51,584,437 of CM076260.1, forward strand.
GCTCTTTGCTGGAGAATAATAAATGTTTCCCTAGATAGCTGCCTTCTTACACATTCTGACACCAGTATCTGACACCAGCAAACTTTATCTTCCCTGTCTCTAACATAGATAAGATGAGTTGGGGATCCAGAGTCATTTTGTCAAGAGCCTGCTGTTGTAGGTGATTGACTGGTTTGCCTCTATCCAGAGCTGACCTTGCCTCTCACTCACATGGAGGGTAGACAAGGAGCTACATTCCCTGAAAGCCCTGCTGTGCCTTTATCCATTCTTACAGCAAAAGCAAAACAAAACAAAACATTGCCTGTCTTTTAACAGGAAGTTTTTTATGATAAACAATAATAAAACCCCATCAGGTTCTCTATTTTTTGTCATATACTCTGCCACACTTTACTGCCATACATCCGTACTTTAGTGCCATACACCAAATCTATGTATTGGCAACTTATTTTTTGGGGATCAAAGCGGTTTTAGAGCAAGAAAAAAGCTCCAGTCCATTAATTTGAACATGGGAATACTTATTTTTTTCTTAAATGGGTTTTAGAACCACTCACTCCAGGCTGGCTGTACAGTCCCAGTACATGCATCAGAAACAGCATATACCATACCAGACATGGCAGAAGTATCTTCACTCAGCTTCTTTATGGACAACAGGGAAATCAACTGCCCTGGTGAAGGGCAGGAGGAAGATGCACTTGAAGAAGCTGGAGATGGGCTTCCCTGTGATTTCAGCTTCAGCAAGTTGATGTGAATAATGCAAGATCTGCTTGGGTGACCTAAAATGAAAAATACTTGAATAAATTGCCTAAAGCTTGGAGATATAATTTTTTATTTCACCTTTAGAAGTATCCCAAATATCAAGAGAAAAGCTGTCAATGTCACCACCTTTCTCTGGGCCACTGATTATGAAGTTCTTGTCAGTGAAAAGAACAAAATAGTTTTTATGTGCAGTAGTTACAGTGCAAGCATACTCCAGTCTCCTGTCAGTAATACTGCCTCCACAGCCACCATGAGCAGAGGTGAAACTGAGAATTTGAGTAGGTTATAGAGGTATAATGAAATACAATGTGATTAAAACAGTCCTTCAGCTGCATAGCATTCACATACTCAAGCACACTGAAATCACAACTTCTGTGAGCTTTCCAAAGTCACAAACGCGTTGATTTGGAAGGAAATTGCAGCTGGGCTCTGCCACATGTGTACCAAAAGAACCAATAACAGAAATAACCAAACTGCTAAGGAAAAAATTAACTAGTATGAGTCCTTCAGCAGTATCCAGTTGTTCCATAAAACTTTTTAATTTTAATATGATCTAAAGAACATAATTTAGGAAACATCTTAAATTTTTCCTTCCTGTTTGCTTTCTGAGAACATATTATAAGATAAGCTTTGCAAAATTATTCAAGGAATTTCAGAGAGAAGAATGAATACTAACACTGTCAGGACTAGTATTTATTTTTACTCCAACTCAGTGTATTAATTACAGATTATGCTGTTATCTCAGCTGAACAGGATAGAGTTCAGCCCATAAGCATATGACTACTAAGTTGGTAGATATACAATTACTGAAAGCATGTTCTGGATCAATGACATTGATCAATGATCCAAAACCTGAATAATTGAATTGTTCTTTACCTGAGGCTGCACTCATACAGCAGTCTGAGAGAGCAATCTCATCACTGTGAGAGGCATCAGCAAGGAAACAGATACAGATGATAACTCTAGATGCATTTTTACACCTGGATCAAAACTTTCCTCTCAGAGACACTGCTTTCACTTGAATTTATCTCACACTCTCAGGGCTGGAGTTATACACACAGCGATTAGAATTAAGAGTCCTTCACAGGACATGTGCATTTTATGATTGCATTAACAGTTGTGTTTTTTTAACAACTAAGTGCCTGACTTTCTAAGTAGAATCTCAGTTTTATTTCAATTTCTTGCAACAAATGAATCAAATCACTGAAAAATTAACAGCTCTTTTTACTCTGCATTATGCTTTATTTGACTTACTGTGCTTTAATTGCTCTTACTAAGCAAAAGGACCTTTTGATTTTGTTTCCATCCAGCAAAACTAAAAATTACCCTCCACTGATTTCTTTTGCTTATACCAGCTTTAACTCTTTAGTCAATGTGTGCTTTAAAAAGTGAAGTAGGTGGGCCAGATGCCTTCTTCCAAACGCTTTCAGGAGTGCCACACACTGCGGTCGTAGGAATGCCAGATGAATGCTCTTTTGCTCTGAATCTATAACAAGGCACAGCAGTGGCTCCTTTCCAGCAACTCCCTATCATATGCAATTCTGACAGCCATTTTCAAGCTATATCTACAGCTAGGATCTATAACTTGAACAAGAGGGAAAGAACAAAAAAGATGCTAGAAGATTAATGATCTTTGGCACTACATTCCCACAATCCCAGCGTCAGTCACTATAAACAGAAACACATGAACAAAATCAATATATCATGTTGGCCCAGTCACCGAATATGCTTTCTATAAAGTTCAGAAGAATAGCATTAGGCTAACTTGGGCCTCTAAGAACCACCCTGAAAAATCAACTACAGCATATCCAAGAATCTTCTCCATGTGCCCCTTATGATGAAGAACTTCCTCACGGATTTTCTCTTCCCACAAAGAGTAGTAAATGCTCTTTGCTTGAACAAAGAAACATCACAGACTCCATTTTGCAAGTGCATCTGATGTGTCTGAAGGATCATGCTTCCCCCATTTTCCATACAGTCTGCCCTCACAGAGAAGCTGTAGGTGTGCAACGCCTGATAATGCTTGATACCCACAGCACCTCTGAGTAGCACACAACCAACCTCCCAGATGTCTACTCAGACCTCAAACTCTGCACTTCTGAGATGTAACCAAGATAAAAAGGAAGCTGGACCAGAAAAGACATGATGCAGGTCTATCAGAGATGTCTTTTATGCTAAAATTGTAATCTTCTGCATTCTTAGCAGAACTTTATGCTGTACCTGAGATTTCTGTCCCACACGGTCCTTGATCTTTCCCCTCTTCTAGAAAAAGGGAGTCCAGCAGGAAGGATAGAACAAGTGTTGCTAATATTTTTGTTCTGTCCAGACCTGAGCAAGCAAAAATCATGCATCATCCTGGGCTGAGGATCTGAGAAGGACTTAAACTTTCATTCAGATTAGTTGGGAATGACTGAGCTCCCCACAGACCCTGGCTTCATAGGTCGCAACAAGCTTATCTAAGGAGGCTGCAACTTTGATCTTTTTCTGGCCTATGTGAGATTCAGAGCTAGAATGGGCCAGGAAATGGGAAAAAGAGAAAGGTACAAGGAAGTGAAGTAGGAAGGGAAGGAGAGCTTTCCTGTTTCAGGTAGTGAATGAGTACACTCTGTACAACAGCAGCCACTGAGTCTGAGTCTGGGTAAACTCCTGGTGACTCTGAACTTGGAGTTAAAGCAAAGACTTTTCTCCAAATTTCTGGTCTGTTGGGCTAAGAGATATTAATGATGACACGATTAAAACCCATTTATTGACATCTTACACTAAAAGACTTGAAAATAGTAATGGCTACATACAGATATACCTGCTGCTCAAACTCATGCTAAAGACCCTTTATAAGCAAATACCATAACATTGCACTGCTGGCATGAGCATACTAGGAAATTCCAAAGTATGTTTCAGCAATCAGAGATTTTTTTCTTCCATCAAAGATCTCAGGCCATGAAAGGCTTCTGATATATAAGAGAAAAAGCAAACCTATTTAAATTGTATAGGAAGTCAGAACAATAGGTGGCCTCATTATTTCCAATTAACCCTGCCCAGGAACTCACACGCAAGGTAAACACACACAAACAAACCAGTGTTGTGGATAGCTTCTTCTACTTGAGACAGAGGCAAACAACACAATAGAATTAGTGGCATTCTCATCGGCTACAAATAAAAAAATATATATGCTGGACATCCTCAAAACATACTCCCTCCTGTGATTCACCTTCTCTGTTAAGTTAAACACTGAAACTTAAGCTTTCTCCCAAAGCTTCATGCTTCCTAGACTTGTTCTTTAAGATTTCCTCCATCACTATGATTGATTCTCTTCACCTTTCAACCCCATTTAGCTCCCAAATTGGAGTTACACAAATACAGTGATCTGATTTCATTCAGACAAACAAAATTATGGGTCTTTTACATCAACACATTCTAGGCAGCTGTAACCTTATGAGACGCTAACTCTGCATTGCTCAAGATGAACCAAATTGCAAAGTCTTTTCAAATAAGGAGATAAGACAGTCAAATTAAAGAAAAACAGTAAGGCCACACATTCAGCCCGGTAACAGATCAGCTTCCAAGCTATGTCCTCTTTGTCCACATCTATCTAAAAATGGACTGGTGTGCACCAAGGACCAGAAATGGGATGAGGTGGTGCTCTACCCTGCTTAGTCAGAAGTTTTTTATCTGTCTTGGAAACAGGCATTTCTACCAAGTAAAGCCCATGATGACAGATAATAAAATCCATCTAATTATATATTGGCATCATACCTTATACATGTCCCCGAAAAGATTATAAATTACTTTTGTAATGGCATGCCAGGCTTCAATAAGAATTAGCAAGCTAAAAGAAGGGTGGTTTTCCTGTGATGCAGTAATGTTTACCCCAGGGGAAGTGTGCCCCTTTTTGCTGTGGGATGATAACTCAGTTCTGTCTGCCTCTTCTATTAGTGCAGAACGAACACAAAGCCTGTACTTTACAGTAAAAAACTTTCCTCTGGTAGTTGTTAGCTGCTACATGGGAACATCCCATGTGATTTTAATTCGTATAAAAAATACACACAAGTACTGTGTGCACAAAGGTACCTTGTTTTAGTTTCATGTGCATGGAATTAAGGCAGAGGAAATTTCCATAGAGCATTCTAATCCTGCAAGTGCTATCACCAAGAATACCTGACATGCACTCGGCTGGAAACTGCACCTCCATTTAGAAAGAGACATGAAGAAGGAATTTCTCAAAAAAAATTAAACAATCTAATTATCAAGTAGTATAGAAATATTTATAGTGTTGCTTTGATTACCACACAACTGCTCACAACGCAAATTCAGCAGCAGGCCACATAAAGAAAAATGTAATTTGATTTCTTCCTGGTTGGAGTTAATTCTCAAACATTTTTAATGTTTCTGCTGTGAATGTTCTAAAGTTTAAGCATTTCCAGCAGTGATAACTTTTAATACTGTTACAAGTGAAGTGGATTGGATGCAGTTTAGAGCTAGATGTAGGGTTTACTGACACACCTGCTTGAGGAACAGTGCAAGAACTTTCATATATTGTTTTCAAGATCAGCTGCTCAGTGTGTTGAGTAGCTTCTCCCTAATCCCAGATTGCTGCCTGCTGAGCCCTTCCTAGAATGTCCTCTGGACCAAGCTATGAAAGGTACATCGCTGGTGAGGAACTGCTTCAAAGAAGTTTATTGACTGGATAATGAAGAGGGACACCAGTGACCAAACATCTTCCATTTTAAAATAAAATTACCACAGACTATAATTGACACACACAGAAAAAAATTACAAAAGCCTACAAAAGTGTTATTGCACTGATTTTTTTACCATTACTGCTACAGTTTAAAATTACTGCAGTGATATTTTAATAAAAGCAAGATCCTAGGGGTAAGACTCAAATTACATGCAGTGGTTCTGGTTTGCCCTTCTCTATAGAGCAGTGGTTTGCCTCAAAGCAAAGGAAGGAAAGTATTTGGCCAGCAGGCTAAAGAAAGGTGCTATGATTCTATGTAAGTTAGTGAAAAGACTTATTTTTTAAAAAAATCCTGGCAGCAATACCTGAGCTAAAACTTATGGAAAAGACATAGATACATACTGTTTGCAGGAACTGTATAGTACTATTTTCCTAGGATATAATCATAGTCGTTTTCCCTTCTTTTTATGATTATTGTATCTCAAAAATGCCCCATATCTACAAAATCTTCCAGTTTTCCAAGAGTTTATGAGACTACTACCTGCCAACCCTGTCAATGGCTGGAAAAATCAAACACACAGTCTAAAGAAGAGAGTCTGAACACTAAAATGAATATATCAATGAATAAATTAATGTATTCAAACTGGCATTAGGAATACTTAGTGCTTTTTTCCCATTATGATATCTGTGCCTCCACATTCATGTTAGTAAAGACCAAAAACAGCAGATTTATTCCTTTAACAATTAAAGTATTTTTTCTGTATACAAAATGGCCATTACTTAAAATGCTAGGTCTTTGCTTTATAAGCAAGGCTCATCCCATTTGTTCATGTGTTTCTTGCACGTAGACCAACAAAGTTTCTTATATCAGACCAGACCTCTAAGCTGTCACATTTTCAAATATTACTTAATCATTCTCAGTTATACAAAAGAATAGAGGAGGAGAGCATATGGTTCCCTTCAAATTTTTATATATGGAATCATACTAACAAACAATAGGTGAATCAGTTACAGAAAAGGTTTGCCATTTTGAATACTCCTGTTTTGCTATTGACATGGTATATACTCAAAAAAGGACTTTGTGGCAGAAATTAAAGAATTTATTGGGTTGGGTTTTTTTTAGGCTACCTGATCTAATTTAACTTTTTTTTTTTTTCTTTTTTTTTTTTGTAAGATTAATATCTCACAGAAAAGTGTGACTAGTAAAATCAAAATGTATCAAGCAGGTCACTGACCCGATCTTTTCAGCTTGTGAGAGAGCGGATGGAGATAGAGAAATGACAAGCGTCTGAATAATCTTGAAGCATGGCAGCAGGCACTGAACAGGAAACAATTTTTCAGTGTGCCTCTTGACAGGAACTAATAAACATCAAGCAGCTGGTACAAACAAGTAAAGGCAGGTCTTTCCTCACACACAGTCTAAAACTGTGAAATTCATTGCCACGGGATATTGTGGGTGGGGAGAAAAATCCATCAAAGGCTATTAAACACTAAGATATCACCTCCAGCACAAGAAATATCTGATCCATAGATCACTAGAACCTGAAAACTGGGAAGGAGAGAGACAATACAACATGACTGCATAGTTGATTATTCTTCCATAGCCATCTGCTACAGCCACTGTCAAAGAGCAGATGCCCCCTGACACAAGGTCCTTAATATGAATTAGTGAAAATACCTTTATGTCATTCTATATGATGCAAAGGAAAAAACTGTATTAGCAATATCATCATATATTTCCCCTTTCTGCATATACATACACACATACACATGCACATGTATGTACATATACACATACACACATTCATACAAAAGTGAGAGCCATGATTTTCCTTGGTTCCAGGTACCCTTTTAGCAGCAAGTAATAATATAAGCTGCTGCCTTGAGAAAGTCTTAGCATTCTCTTGCTACGGGGGCTCTGCAAGATCATATGGACTGTGCCACTGAGATTACAGAGACTCATGCTACAGAGACTCCTGATCTGGAAAAAACTGCAACTTCAATAATGGTTTTTGACAGTTTATTTTTATGTAATGTGCCAGAAAAACAACAGACCACAAACAAAAACTGAAAAGAAACCAGCTCAAATTCCAGTATGCAGCTCCGTAATTTGACCCACATGTGCCTTTTTCAGGGCTGGAACCTCTTGATCTTCCCCACAGACATCAGCCACTAACCAGCTCCCTAAGGCATAATCTGGAACATCCTTGTCATTACCGCTCCAGTTTTCTCCGTCCTCCTGACCCCTGTCTCTTCAACCAGGAAGCTTCAGCCTCTCTGGCTCTAAGCTTTGTTCAGTCACCTTGTTCCAAGAAGTGTGCCTTTTTCCAGTCTCTCTCCTTTGCTAAATGTCCTCTTGTCTGTATGTCATCTGACAGATTTCAGACTTCCATTTACAGACATCTTTCTTCAAGTTCCCAAACCCATAATCTTTTTCCAAAATATGCCTCAACTGTGATCTTACTTGCCCTTTCTCCTCAATTCCCAGCCTGTCCTAGGCAGTTTTGCGCTCCTTTTCTTGTTAATCAGGCTTTTGCCTAATCCCATCACATTTATCTCTTTCTTGTCTCTTCTCTACACAAGATTTGTTTACCCCATTTTGCATTTAAATCAGGTAATGCCCTTCTGCAGACTTCCTCAGTGGGCCTATGTCATAACTTCGCTCTCCCTGTTTCTTGAGCAAGCTGGGTAATAAATATTTATTCAAAATAATAAATACTTATTCAAAATAATTAAGAACGTTAGTACCCAGCAGTTTTATGCCCAACTGTGAATCTCTGGGTAGGGTATAGATTTTTGTTTCTTTTGTTGATGGTTTTTGTTCTCAGACTATCTTTGTACTTGCTTAGCTTGTGTCACCAAACTTGTCATCTTGACCCACTGCTCAAGAGGCTTGTGATTCTTGTCTTTGTAAAATTTCCCAGGTTCTCCTGCTGGTACTGACTGATAACGGCCATGGCTCTGTCAGAGTATTCTGAGATCACATGTGTCTTGCAGAGTTTGACACAATTTTGCCCCAGTACCCCTACCATGTCGTGTTAAGCCTGTTCCAGCTTCTGATGACCCAGCTGCCCCAGTAGCTACTTTCACCCTCCCTTACAGATGTCAGGCCTCTCAGTCTTGGCCGTGATGACGGCAGCAGCGTGGCTCCAAGCACTAGAGGCAGACACCAAGCAAGAGCACCCACTGCAAATCTGGGTTCACTCTCTCAAGCCCAGGCTGTTACCCCATGAGACCTGTGCACTGCCCCAACAGGAGGAGAGATGCAGTACAATGATCACATAAACAGGCATTTTAGAGAGCCTGAATAGCAGGCAAGAAAAGACTTTTGACTGTATCAAATGCATTTTATTCATTCTCAATAATAGCTAAAATATTTCAATGATACTTTCTACACATAAACACACAGCACAAGTCTGTCACTGACATGTAGTCTAGCAAAATTTTCCAGCAACAATTTTATCTGATGGGCAATAATGACCTTAGTGGTTGCATCTACAGTAAAATCAGCTGCAAATTTTTCTTTTGCTTAACTTCTGCAAAGATGTACAATCTGTTACATGCAACCCAAAATTACACTGACACTGACACTAATAGACACCTAACAGATTTGCACACATAATTAAATATTGAAAAATCATCATCTTAGCCAAAAATAAAGTGATAATAACAAAGGGGAATGTTTTCAGCATTGTTCTGCAGGCTGTATATGCATTAGACCTTCCTCATCATGAGTTATTTAGGTTTAGTGCTGTAAATAATCATATTTTCTCCACCAGCTTTCCTGGTGCTCCTCCTGCTTTCTCTTCAGGTCTTCCCAATGCATGAAAAGAGATGAGTGAGGCCATGGGGAGAAAGCAGTGATATGAAAGGAGGTCTAGGACCACAGATGTGTCTGGGTGAATGCACGTCATCCCTTTTCCTGTTCTGGGGAGCTTTCCCAGAACAGAAAGATGCTCTATGACTCCAGAATGGACTTCTCAGCTAAGAGAGCATCTAAACTTGGCTTTGCTGAGAGGAGTGACACATACCACAGACTGCCAAAACTCCCACAGAGGACTCCCTCCACCACAGAGACAGTTTGCTGTCCAAACATTTTTCAGTTAAGGAAAAAGAGGGATTGTTTTTTCTTCTTCTTCTTCTTCTTCTTCTTTTTTTTTTTTTTTTTTTTTTTTGCTGGGGGAGTAGGGTGTTTAATGAATTTTCTTAGTGAACAACTTTGCAGTACTAATCTCTCTCGACATGTTTTTAATCTAATGAAAATAAAATCAACTATTAATCTTTATCTTACAGTTAAGATTTGCTAAAGGTCATGAACTGTGCACAGCTAAGAAGCTTCCCAGCAAGGGAAACTATCATCACAAATATTTCGCAATAAGATGGAAGATTTTCTTTTTCCTTTTTTTCCCTCTTACTCCAGGTTACTATAAAATATGAAACTGTTAAGAGAAGCACAGTAATGGCAGCCAGGACATTCTGTTTGCTTGCCCTTTAATCTTTCTGCTGTAGTATTAGTGTGATAATTGATACCAATTATTTTCATTATTCTGTCTGCAATTCTATATGTATTAAACAGATTAATCTAGCGTGTAGGAAAAAATAGTGCTGTGTTTGATAATCTCTAAGGTAAAGACCCTTTTTTATCATCAGTGGTTTTTGCAGATTTCTGTCCTTGGCTTGGGAGGCAAGTTAAAAACACTGAAAAAGTCCTCTCCAGAATAAATGAATTCCACAGTATTACAAGAACGCTCTCAGCCTCAGACCCACATCACCTTTCTCAAAGTAAGTTTTTTCTGGAAAGAAGACCTGAAAAATTGATCCCACAGCATTTTATAGGATTAACAATTTGCCTTAATGAATTATCTTTAACAGATTCCAGTAACTAGAGAACAGAACAGAGAATATAAAATATAAAATCAATGTTGAATATATATATTTCCTCTTTTTTACTTTTACATTGCATTCCTACCTTTAATTACAATAACACACAAGATGTATCTATTGCACTCTCTTGCAATTAGCCACACATGGATAATCTATTTTAGCAAGCATATTGCTTTGTATATGCCATGCTAGACCACAAAAGCTATTTATATGATATGTAAGTATAAATTGCATTTACACAATATGCTACAAATTAAGGATAACAATGACAAAACTAGTAAATATCTGCTAGCATGTTAGCCAAAAAAATACTCCGCCAAGAGTTGTCTAGATGGAAAGTTATATGCTCTTATTTAAGGTTTGCATTCAATTTAAACTGATACCAAAAAAAGCTATGTAAAAGCTCATTTCAGTTTACAGAAGGCTTATCTCTTTGTTTTATATCATTTAGAAATAAGCTTAAAACTAAAGAGACTTTGATCTTAAGCTACAGAGACTTTAGGTCTCACCTTGTTCTCTCCTTTATTTTAGAAAGTTCTGTGTAATGAGCTTTATAGCCCATGACCTCATTCTACAAAATAACTGTAAAAATTCTTTGCTATATAGTGTGCTAAACATACATAAATGGAAAAAAAAAAAAAAAGAGCATGCATTTACTGTCCAGTAAATGCAGAGTGAGGAATGCAAAAACATGCATAAGTACCACAAATCCTAATGAATTTTAAAATTACAGCATGGTTTACAATTCAATTTTTGTTACATGGATACAAGTTACAAAAATTTCTTCAATTTTTTCTTCTGAAATATGTAGACCGATCTAAGAGCACCAGATGACTGCACAGTATACACTTTATATTCCACTGTATCATTTGCACCCACCTCAGATTTTTAAGTGTATTGAAACAATAGATTTTGAAATAATATCTTCTAAAATTTATTTAACTAAAAAGAAAATAATTGAAAAGGTTTAAATTACTGTAAAATATGATCCGTCCATTATCATTTTCAATATTCACAACTATTTACATTTTAAAATTAATAAATAAACACACACACATACACACCATATACACATAAAGCATGAGAGAAAAACTCATAAGGATGCTGTGCGAACTTTTAGCTACATACAAGAAGGGGGAGAAATGTTATGGAAAGTTAAAAGCTTAAACTAGTTAACATTTTTTTTAAAATTAAGACGCTAATTAATCCTCAGCTTTATAATTCCTTTTGCTTGATAAACAAAATACTAGCCTCACATCATTTTATTTGTTAAGCTCTTGAAAACCCCAGCTTCCAGGTGAGAAGAGACTTCCTTAGTGAAGTGGAAAAAGTATAATAGGATGAGGCTGATTTAGAGACCCTGGCAAATATTCTGATTTATTCGTCTGTTAAGCACACAAATATACTACCTAAAGCCTTCACCTTCCAGCCCTTGTTATCCTAGGAAAACATGTAAACTCCAATATGTGCAGGTTAGCACAATCAGAAGATAGATTTCCTAAGGGTGTTCTCACCTGCCAAGTGCTGTATTGTCTTAGAGAGAAACTTTTAAAGAGCAAGTAAAAAGGAAAAAAAAAAAAACAACTATGTATTCCCAGAGGAACACTCCCTATTGCTCAAGATATTCTCTTAGGAGTTATTCCAAGCTTGCTGACCACTCAGAGAGCTTTGTAGTTCTGGGTTTGTGGCATCTCTCTCCGTAAGAAACAAAGTGAATCTAATGGCCCACAGCTGAAAATCAAAACTGTACTCTAGGTCCACAAGAGAAATCCTACTGCTGGAGAGCCCTCAGTCTCACCTGAACTCATAAGACACACTCCTGTGAGAACAATGGGAATGGTCTAAAATTTAACAGGTCTTTCCAGTTTCAGCTCTGTGTTGTCAGACTTAACCAAGTCACTGAGCTCTCAATCAGACTCAGATCTGAATGCAGAAATTATTAGCACTCCATGTTCAATTTTTCCCCCTACTGATGTCTGAGATACAAAGCATATATCTAAATAAGGATCTAGACATAAATCTCAGGTTGGATCTACAAAACAGCTGAATAAAGGCATCTTAATTGTAATGCAGGTACAACTATGTCAGTTTTAGAACTTGAGAGAATTATGCATAAAGAACATATATAAATGTGGTTGTATCTATTAGCTCAGATTTCTTTCTTGTCAGAACTCAAAACTGGAATGGGATTGAGAAAGGAAACATTACTGAAATAATCAGCAACACTCTTTCCTCCCATTTTAGGGAAACCAAGAACATGCTTTTCAAGCTAAGGCCCATTGTTGTCCAACGGATGAAGCATAGCACTGAAACAATTTTGTTGGTGGTCACTGCAAAGATATCAAGTCTAGTGTCCTGGTAAGATTCAAGTATGGAAAACTGTGGTTTCTCTTTTCCTAAAACTTTGTTTCCTTCACAGTAGTACTATTTATTTCCTATCCTATGAAGCTGTACAGTGTAATTCTGTTGTCCTTTTCATTCAGATGTCCTTTAACATCTTTTAGCAGTACCTTCACCTTGACAATGCAGACTACTGCCAAAAATGTTTATCCTTCTTAGTGTTTTACCAGCATGGTTTTTTATGAATTTCTATATCCAGAGTCACCTTGCCACACCACCAAAACCTATGACAAAAAAATTCCAGAGTTGGATGTTTCCTCTCTTGGATAGGGCTTGGGGCTGCAGTCGCTCATCTCCTGAAAGTCCCTCCCTGAAGCCCTGGGACATCTGCTCATGGAAATCCAGCACATGCAGGTGGAATTAGAATTTTCCAAGTATTGCATGATCCTAGTTAATAATAAGCACTATATACAGGATAATATGTACAATGGAATGCGGGGTTCAGGCAGGCCAGAAGTTAGAAGCTCCTTTTTCTTGATTTTTACCTTTGATAGCAGTGGCATGAGGGCAGGCATTTTCTGTTGTGGAGTAAACAAACTTTTAGCAGGGTTGTTTTAAAGTACACAGTGATAAAAATATTTGTGGCACAGCAATCAGGCTGTGCTGCTGATTTCAGTGTGACTGCCACCCACTGAGACCCTCTGCTGCTGCATTACTGGGAGAGGAAGAATAAATAAGAAAGTTGTACAGCCCAGCTGCTTCTACCAGAACCAAAGCCAACCACTCATGCTTTGATAAGCATTCAGTCAGGACTTTAGTGTTTACATTGTATTTTCCTTCTGTGGCACTACTGAGGGATAATTGTGTTTGTATTTGTCCTAATGATGTGATTATGCATTGCATTTGCCCTTTCCATGTGATGTCAAAGGAACAAATGGCATCCCCTCAGGATTAAAGAAAGAGCAAGCAAATCTCATACCAAAGTAGCTACTTCTCTGGGAATAAACATATTCAAAAGACATGGGTAAGAAAATTCAAAAGGCTACAAAAGGCTGCATCATCTAATGGAAATAACTGCATTTTATGCATGTAGGATCTGGTGAAGAGGGCTTTTGAGGGTGGAGAGGTTCCAGTTTCACATACATATTTAAAAACTAATTTACATGTTTATTTAGATAATAAGATAGTAAGGATTTGATGTACTGAACATCTGTAATTTTAATAAAATGAACCCACTATCACTAGCTATATTTACAAATTCCGAAAGTTTATTACCAATCTTCTCCTGAAAAAGAACTACTTCAAAATCAACAGTCTTCCTTAGCTTGCAATTCTTAAAAACAAATCCAAATATGCACAAAGCTGACTTTGTAACATTGCCCAGTCTCTCCTTTTTCTTTCTCATATCAAATGAACTGGACTCTGTATTTTTATAATAAAGGATAACAAGAGTGCCTATTAAAAGGATTTTCATTGTGTTGCCTTCACATCAAGGCAGTACAGCATAACTGAACAGCTTCACAATTGAGGGGTTTGGGTTTTTTTAAATTAGTAGCTATTTTCTTTTTCTATTTTTTCAAGTGAACGGAAATTGACCTTCATTGTCTCTTTAGTCAATCCAGTTCAGAATCAAAGAGCAAGTTAATTATAACCATTTAAAACTTAACAGTTGAAGCCTTTTGATGTAATATCACATTCATTTCTAATTAACTGTACATATGTCTTGCTGAGTTATCCAATAGCTCTTGAGACCTGTCAGCATGAAACCTTAATAAAAGCAGGAACACTTCAGGATGAAGATTAGACAATCCTTATGTAAGAAGAAACAGAAGGTGACAGGGAACAAGAATGCCTATAGGAAGAAATCTCTGCCCAACTGCTTTTCCTAATATTCTTTAAAATGTGGCTGTTCCTGCTGCTGCTGCTGCATAGCAGCTCAGTGCCCTGAGAGTCTGTGTTGTTAATTTTAGTTTTATAAGTAAAAGCAAAATACAAGTAAAAAAGTTTTAATTTTAGCAAGCACAAACATTTTCTTTCAGTGGCTATTTATGGCCCCTCTCCTAAACCTGGCCTTCAAAATCAGTAAAATCCATCTCAGCAGCTCAGTGAGGTAAGCTGAAGTCAAGAAGATGCTGTTCCTCTCCTAATGAAACTCTTTTCTCCAGTGAACAGGTTCACTGGGTGTGCTATTTGAGTTGGGTTCTGAGCTTGGCAATAAGGATCCAGGACTGTGCTAGGACTATTTGGGATCTTAATTTTCTTTCTCTAAAGATGAAACTACACTGTTTCATAGCTCATCAAGATTAGTATTATCATCATTATCCTTAACATCTTTACTCTCAAAAATAATTTATCTTGAAAAAAGATTTCACAAAATGGTCCCAAACACGATTTTTGTCCCATATGACACTTAAAATGTCCATGATTTAAAGCATAGAGCTCAGGAAAAGAACCAAAGTCACAGCATGCCTGCTTTATTCAGAGCTGCATCCATCACCCGAGCGATAGATTTGTTTGGGGTTTTTTTAACTTAGTGTGGGAAGGATAGGATTGAGTTGATTCTCCACTGTGCTTCTTCACTTCAGCTTTGAACCCCTATATGAGGTTAGGCAGGCAAAACAAAACTGAACCAAGGGCTATCCTCAGAGCTTTGTTCATCCCACCGAGCACAACTGCCCATAGCTGAGGCATATAAAATGGACTGCAGTCTCTTTGCTCTGTGTAGTGAAATTTAGGGGATGAAAGTCTTCTTTGTCAACAGTGGTAACCACAAACCAGGGTAAGAGTGATTGTCATGTGGAGGAATACAGAAACCAGAACCAAATGGCTGGAAACCCTTTGCAAAGAGGGGATGAAGTTCTACCGCAGGATGCTGGAAAGACCAAAATGTCAAGATCAGGGGAAGAAGAAGCTGTGCTGATTTGTCTTAATTTTAATTTAAATGCTATTTGGAGGTTACTCTGGAAAAAAAATTTACAACACAGTCATGAGTAAGGTCCAGGACAACTGAAAAAAAAAGTCATGAAGTCAGATTAATTTGAGGGATGTAATTTATTATGGGTTACTGTTACCTTGGGAAGGATGAAAATCATTATTTACAGGGAAAATTAGAGCAGTCAGGAAAAAAAGCAAGGGGCAACAGTAGGCACCATTGTAGGAAATCTGTATATTACAACATTTTCATTTATGGAAGTGTGACACATAAGTCATGTTACTGTACATTCTGCTCTGCTGATGTCCATTGTAATCAGGGAGCAGACAGGAGGGAAGAAATGTCAATCACTCTCAAAGTATGTTTTCCATATTTTTCCATAGGAAGAGTTTTATTTTATTTCATTTATTGATAATCCATTGTATTTGGGAGATAGCTGCGTTATTTTGTTTTCACTTCACTGTATTTTTTGTCCCACTGAAAATTTGTAACCAGTAACCCTATTCCTGCCAAGATCTGGGAAGAATCAGACAGAAGGACTTCTGTTGCATAATTCTGTATCCAGTTAGACTTAAAATAAAAGCATATAATTGACCTCAAAAATTAGTTTTGTCCTCATAAAATCTTTCCAAAAAATACTGAAAGGAAATTATGTCACTGAGAATATTTTGTATTCAAATGTTTTTGTTTAGCTTCTCATCACAGCCAACTAGCTGTCATGAAAGCATTTTTATATTTACAGTGTTTCTCAGTGTGAATGATCCCAAAATGTTTTGGGCTTGTTTGTGTGGGTTTTTGGTTGTTTTTTTTTCCAAATGGGAAAATATTCACCACTGAAATGCAGCTTGGAAGAAGGCAGGCAATGAAACAAACGAAATATGAAAAGGCCTTACAACTATAGAATGAACATATAAATTGTGGGCAATGCTTAAAAGTAAAACTATGCATCATAAAATGTGACCAAAATTATTTTAATATCCATACAGTTTCTATTCTGAGAGTCCCCACTGAGTGAGGTCTGCACCGAAACAAAATTTCATAACAGAGAATTCTAGATTCACCTGGGAATCTAGAAGCTGTTGGTCTATACGGTTCTGGGATATATAAAAACTAATTTATCAGCTTTTAAACTCTCATTGCTCTTGCCCTAACCACATACAAGTTGAACTTGGGATAAATTCAAATGTAATTCTCCAACTTTTACTACCTGTAGTGCAAGAAATTGGTATAATTTATCAGCATGTTGGTAATTTGCTCAGTGTAGCTATACATGGTATCTAGTAAGTGGATAGCATAATTTAGCTTTCATGGGTCTGAGACACTAATGGTTGCATCTGAAGGAACTTCAGATTCTTCCCACTCTTTCAGCTCTGACCACAGCAGCCATAATACGAATTCTTCATGTATTGCCTATCAAAGATGTATCCATGCTCCTTTTGTTCTTGCTTCTAATCTCAACTGAAAATTTACATTTCAACATCAGTCCCTACTATTTACTATGTCCAAGTTTAGCCCAGTCTACCTTAAAGAACTGGCTATAGATACATAAATCACTTCTGAAATGTGATGGCCAGTTTACCCAGCAACTAAAAACTTCTTCTAATAAATCTTTTCTACATGAAAATCTCATTTCATCTTTTTAAATGAAATGCCATTCAGGGATTCACTACTGATGCCAAGCAGAGGTCAGTAGCTTGCATGATCATAGAATCACCAGAGTCATTAAGGCTGAAGAAGCCTTCTGCCCAGAAACAAGTTCTAGATGAAAATGCAACAGCTGTTCATTATCAAAACCTTAAAGATCACGATGACAGGACTGAAAACCCAGAACAAAAGAAACTTGAATTGGAAAGAAGTTATCTAGATGGTCATTTATATTTAATGAATGTGAAAATTCAATTTTGTGCAAAAAGAGCTGTGGGATGCTCCTTTAACTCCGCATCTTTTTAAGCCAGTACAAGACAAAGCTGGGAAAGGAAGCCTGGGGACCAAACATCTGCGATCACACCCTGCCATGTCATTCTTTTCAGAAATGCAGTCTGAAGCAGTGTGGGTTTTGGTCTCTATTACTTGTTCTAGCAGGTTATTCCAGAGCATCCAGACTCTGGGTGGGAGGCCACTTCCTCCATTCTGGAATGAGTCTATCTGTGCTTCCCCACAGACTTTAGCACTTATCTTATACAATTTCCCCCCTTCTTATTATTTAACAGTCTGTTGTCTTTATAGGCAACATAAACCTTCCCTCTCACCCCTTTCCTCCCTGAGCAGAGTGATCATCACTTTTTGTGGATTGAGTTACTTTTGCTCCCAGTTATACAAGTCACAGCTTTCACCCCTGAAGAGAACCACAACGCTTCAGAACTGAGATGAAACACAAGTTTCTGGCCTTCCAAAAATTCCAAACAGAGTTTTTGAGAACAACCCAAAGAGGTATGATGACATGAAATGGATGCTGTGATCTTCAAGAAGTCTGTTAGCCTCGGTGTAAACCCGTTAATGGGTGTTTTAAATATCTCTTTTTTATCTGTTTCCCAAGACCAAAATCAGTATTCAAATGCTTAGATTAATTGGTAAATTATTTCCCTGTCTATATTTTGACCAACATTGCTCTCACTCTCTTGTTCTCCCCCTGTCCTGCTGTGAACAGCTGTGTGGGTCCTTATCTGCGTGCAGAGGCCAACTCAACACATATAAACAGGATACACTTCTGAGGCCAAAGTTCTCTGACCATCTTTCAGGAACTCCAGTTAAAAACTTAAACATTTCAGCTTTACCTGCTTATTTTCATCTGCCTGTAAGGAGCCTGGAAGAGAAGAGTTTCTGCCTTCTATGAGAGCAAAAGGAGAGGATGTCCAACAGCCAGGATTTATCAGAGCCTCTGTAAACATTGAACATTACATAATTAGCAAGGGGTCTTCTTATCCAGGTAACAGAAAGAAAGAAAAGGTCCAAAACCAGAAAAATGTAAAGGTAATATTACTAATTCCAAACTGCAGGCAGAAAATGTCAAATTTAGTAATAGTACTTCAGAATGACTCCCAGTGAAGTGTCCATCAGATCAAAGACAACATGGATCAACAGGTCTGGTAGATGAGAAATTGCAAAGCTTGCAATCCCTGGAACAAGAAAGAAAAAGAAAAAGGGGATGGAGAGAATGGCATTGAAATTATTTTCACATAAGTTAGATGTTTTCAAATATGCTTGGCCTTATAGAGTTCCTTCTAAGATGTCAAAAAAGTAGGCTGCTGCAGCATGTCAGCAGTTATTCCTGAGAACTCCTGGAGAAAGAGGGAGGCATCAGAGGCCTAAGAAATAAAAAACAGTGCCCTATTTTAAAAGGAGATACAAGTTTCAGCTGACGTAACTTCAGTTCTGTTTCAGATACCAAAAAAGAATTTGATAAAAATTAATTACCTAGAAGAGGAGAGTGGGAGTTTGTCAAGAAGGCATTGTTTCAAACCATTCTAGTTTACTTCTAGGGTAATGTAATAACTGCCTTTAGCAAAGCTTCTATTTCCTACTTGTTCCTTTTAAACATATTGTAGATGAAATGTCCATAGGAAAAACACTGGTAGACAACCATACCTAGAGAATATTTTCTATTAATATATGTATACATACATTCAGGATGTATAATAACCACCTCAATGATTTAGTACAGAGTATACTTAACACAAATACTAGCAACACAAAACTGGAAGGAACTGAAACCATGTTAGAGAATAAAAGAACAATTAAAAAAATCTTATTGAGGAAAAGCAAAATGATATTCAGGTGTGAAAAATGGAAAAAAAATTATTTGAAACAGATAATTATAAGCTGCTGGCTAAGTTGCAGTTCTGATGAAATTGACTGGAAGGTTATAAAGAATTACAAGTCAAATACGAGTTAAAAACATCACACTATTGCTATAGTAAATAATAATAAAAAAAGGCAAAGGCAAACAACACACTAGACTTCTAATTAGGATTACAGATTGCAAGATTTATGAAGGGATCCTTCTGTTCTATCCAACATCAACAAGAGTATAAAATATTATTTTGGTATAAAATATATCTCTTTACCATAGTCCAAGGATGATGCAGAACAACCAGACAAGTGTAGAACAGAGCAATAAGAACAATGAGAGCTAGAAAACACTTTTGCTTAGGGAAGACGGACAAAATTAGAAGAGAAATGGAGGGCAGATATAGTAAATCTTTTAAAAGCAGAATGAACTGAAATAAACAGAAAAGGATTAGTTTATTCTCTTATGTCATTTTAGATGCCCTAATGTATCCCACTTGATCGCAGTTGTCTATCCAGGAAAGCATCCTGTAGGACTTTTTTCGCATGGGCCAAGCCTTCAGAGATGCCACAGGGCATTTAAAGTGTCCCTAGGCACTTTAGACAACAATTTCTCCAATGCCAGGGAAGATGACTGGCATGGAGATTATGCTGTGGGCAATTGCAGACCTCAAGGCTAATTTAGTACTGAACAGTGTGCCTTCTCCCTATACTCTATTCACTTCCAAAAGTCCTGTGTCTGAAATAAATGAGATTACTTGCACTCTAGAAGTATTTATTTGCCTCCATTGTCCACAAGAGGAGAGTGACTAAGGCAGGTGTAGATGTGTGTATCATAAATATCTGCAGCTATATGATATGAATTTCCCCCCATTGTACAAATATTACCTCCCAGGTCATTCAATTATTTTCACTCCATCACAAGCAATGGTTCTGATGCAACAAATACAGGATGAAGTACTATAACCTATGCTAAAAAGGTCAGATCATAAATCCCCTGATTATTCTTTTAACCTACCCTGTATGAGAAACCTCTACTCTTCTGCACAGTGTTCCACTAAACTTCCTGAACTCTGATAAGAATCACCATTGCACATTACAGAGCTCATAAATCATGAAAACAGCATGCCTGCTCTGAAGGTAATATCATTTCTCAAAACAAAAGAAAGAGAAATTTTACCTGTTATTCACTCAACAGAGAAATCAGTTACTGCACTGTAATATGGTTGTGCTTGGTATTTTATCTCTATATTGTGTTTTAAGTTTCATTGTCAAAAGCATATAAGATCAAATGAAGACCATATTTTGGCTTCAGTAAAAGGCAAAATGTTTTCCATCTCTGAAAAAGGACTAACTCATCCACAGTATTTGGACATCCATCTAGCAAGTAATAAGCCATAGTATTTCCAATTGGTATATTTCTGTTTCATCCTTGTTTTGAAGAAGGAAAGAGAATAGCAAAAAGAAAACAAACCATATTTTCTCTGCAGAAATTTGTTTTCAGCTTTCCCATCTCGCCTATTTATTCTGTGTCAGATAGTACATAAATTAAAGAATGGTGAGACCACTGCTGTGACTTTTTTCTCATATTCCAGCAATTCGAGAAAATAAAACCCAGTACACCTGGATATTGCAAACTGCTGTTGGCAACAACTTCTTCAAAGAAGTTCTCAAAGTAGTCTATATAAAAAAAAAAAAAAAAAAAAAAAAACCTGTGACTCTGGTTTGGTTAAGCAGGACTTTGGGAATAAAATAACCACCTTTATTTTCCAGAAACTTTTGCTCTCCTTTAGTAGCCCAATGCAAAGCATTTCTAGGATGAACCACCCTACAGACTTGTCCTAGGTATATGTCTGTAAGCTATCAATCGGCTTGACTCTTTGATTCCTTGGGAAGTCTTTGATAGACTCACTTATATATGAAATAAATTGCTGTTGTGCTTCACCTTCAGTTTCTGGCATGTTAAATGGTGAAGTTTACCATATTTTTAAGGATCCTTGTAGCACGAATACAAGCAAAAAACACAAGGAAAGAAATGCAGTGAAACTGAATGGATTACGCGTGCAAACCCCTACCAAATGTGAAGTTAAAAGACCCTGGATCTTTTAGATCTTCAGATCCAAAGCTTGACTTTCAAATCTCTATAGGAGCTGCTTCAGCACCATCCTGTAGGTAGTGTGGTAGTCCAGGATAACTTGTGTCTAACTCAGAAAGCAGCTGAAATGTTTACACTAGGGTTTACAAAGCTTACATCATATGTTGGGAAAAATTCATTAACAAATAACTATGCATACTACTTTCTTCTCTTCATTATCTTGGATACCTACAGATCTGAGCACAGCACAGATTAGGTGGGGGTTTTGCAATACTCTGATTGCACAAATCTCAGCATGAAACTGTACAACGAGCAATGGTAACTGAAAAAAAATTTATTTCACTTACACAGATTCTCTCACACCCGCATTCTCATGTCCAAGTAGTCTGACCAGGGACACTTCAGTGACAAGACAAGGGACACTGGCTCTTCATGATATCTCCTGTCTCAGACTGACAATCATGTGCTGGTTTTTTGATTTGCCTTTTGTACCTGTTCAGGCTTGACAGGAATGGTGGTATTTTGCCTTTTCTGTCCAGTAACACCTCTGCAAATCATTCTGTAACATTGATGATTTTCTCATTATTCTTTGGACTCTATTTCCACATATAGATTGTCCTTTATCTTAGCCTGTCCTTCATTTTCCTTCTCATGATGTCTTTACAAGGTGGAAACAAACGTGCTCTGTACTTTACCAGCTGCTAATTTGGATGCTATAGACATGGGCCGTTCTCTTATCCTTTCTTCTTGGTTTTTGCTTTTCCATAGTTAATTTTTCTGGTACTGTCATATACAGACACTTTCATTCATTCAGTCACAACATTTCTAAAGTGCATGTTTACATTCTTAATGCTGAAACCCAGTAGGGAATGGTAAACATAAGTAATCCTATTAGCCCTTTCCCTGTTTATTCATGAAACAGTAGGCCAAAATCCTTTCTTTACCTGGATTCACAATTCAAAGAGCACAGTACAGCATAAAAACAAATATACAAAAACCCTGAATGACAGGATCAAAATGAGAGTTTAAATTCAGTTCCATTTCATATACGGGAATTCTTTTGAGAGTAAGAAGAAAGCACAGAGGTAATAATTCTCAAATTTTCACCACAGTCACTAACTGAACAGCAATCCAAAATCTAGGATAAAGGAAAGCAGTCAACAATAAGATCTCAGTGATATTGATCAGCATGTTTAAATAAAAGGTAACTAACTGTCACTCAGGAGGACTGTATTTAACCTGCATTTAATATTATAAAAATATAATATATACTATTTCAGGATACTTCGTCTAATTTTAGTATTTTTGACACTACCACAGGAAATCTAATGAGCAGAGAGTTTTGAAAAATATTTTTTCTCCCTGTGGCTGGCAATTCCCTGCAAGTCACAATTGCTCAAGGGCATTATGATATGAGTGCCACTGCCTCTGCACATCAGAAAAACAGCCGTTTTCTAAGACAAAAAAACAATGATGATGGACAAATGCTCTAACATGAATCAACAAATCTTAAAAGGCTTTTGCCCTGCCCTCTACTCACCCTTTTGAAAGGAGCTTTTATGTTATCCCTATGACTTAGTTACAATGCATGCATCATTTCAGTGTCTAAAAATCTTCAAAGATATTCACAGCGTGTCATTTAAGGGAAAGAAAGAGTGGAGTTTTTCAAAGTACACCTATTTTTCAAGCTGTGACATATTTGAGAGAATTATGTCATCTACCACATAAGCCTAGAGATGGGGGTTTCAAAACAGTAGAAATGGTATTTCTGGAAAATTAAGGGAAAATATTTGGTGGTTAAGGTACCTTTTATTATTAAAAAAGCTACGGAGAGCCTTGTTCCGAGTGTTTGTATCCCAGCATAGAGAAGGGGGATTCTTATGATGGAAAGGAGTCTGCCTCCCCTCGAGGTGAAGGAGAAAAATGAAGTTTCAGCAAGCCCAGTACCACTGTAAGCAGCTGTCTCCACCACAGCCTGAAGTCCTAAAGATCCCAGCGCTCAGGAACATGGTGTTGCTCACATGGTGCAACTCTGTACTTATCTTGTTCATTACTGTAGAAGATTCAGGTCTTGTCCGTAACTTTTTGTACCTATATGTACAAAGAGTTCACTGATAGAAGGCATACAGGCTACCCTTTGCAGAATATTATGTGCAAAAAATCAGTAGAGAAAACACAAGCATTAAGAAGCTCTCATTTAACAAAAAAAAAAATTTCTGAGGCATAAAAGCGTAGAATCAGAATCTAAGTTTCTGATGTTATCTAAAACAAACTTACCTAAACTTCATCCAAATAATAAAACTTGAAATAGGAACAGGTACGGGGTCTTCAAAGGCACACTTTTTGTACCCCTTTAATCCACACATAGATGGGTATCTCTTGTTACTTGAAATGACAGCTGGCATTCACATGGAAGCAAGGAGTTTCTTTTTTCACTATTACCTCATTGTATATACAAAAATGTTCTTCTGGGAGATGATGTGATTTGACATGAAGTGAGGCTATGGTAAAAAGATTTTTTAAAGGTTTCTTTCAGCTTGGGTGATTCCTGTCAACTTACGAAACCGCCACAGAGCAAAATGTTTTGTGAATAATTAGCAGGTTAATTACCCATAAGCAGTGAGTAATTTGTATTACCTATGTGGTTAGCTCACCACACTCACACCCATGCTGATTGCATATGTCTGTGTTGCATTACAAATTAAAGAATCAACGCTGCGAGGCACTGTCTGTCCTCGAGTCCTATTGTTCCAACTGTGCACAACACCTAATCCAAAAGAGATTCCTAAGGCATGAAAAATGTGTGGTAGATTGGATCAGGTACCCTATGACAATGTACTATTGAAAATAAGAAAAACAAAGAAAGAGGCAAATTTAAGTAATTGAGCCTCACCAGAGCAGAATGAAATATTTGTTGATCTGGTTTATAATAATTTTTTTTATTGTCTATTCAGTATTCATTTAATTGCAGAATCATCTGTTCTTGGAGGAGCTGGGACAAACATTACCACTGGAGTGGCCATGGGTGCTGACCATACACACAGCAACATGCTTTGCCTGCTCCCACCCCATCCTGGGACTCCAGAAAAATGAGAAATTTCTCATTTCTCCCACAGACGCTTCCCCAGAATTTCCCTCAGCCTTCTTTGGTTCGTGTCTATGTTTTTCAGTCAAACAAAGACTTCCACATGCAATTTCTAGGTCAGCAAAGTTGGTTACGTCTCATTAAACAGACCTTTCTGACTAAATTTGGAGAATTAAGTTTGTGGAGTTTTGCTATATTGACTACGGTGAACCTAAAATTTCCCCTGGCATCACTGCGCTCCCAAGTCCCAGGTGAATCCATGAGGTCATTTGGTGCTCACGCTGACCCAAAACAGATGAAGCACAGCTCTGCACAGAGATGATGCCAGGAAGAGAGAGGGTTCAAAGCCCTTGCATGCTGCACTCCATTAGGCACAGCAGGGAGTACTTCCTGGGGCAGCACTAGATTGCGGTGAGTTTAAGACACATCCCTACCACCCAGCTGCCTTCTCCCTCGTCAGGCTGTGCAGCCCACCTACCATCTCACAAACAAGCCACCGCTTTGAACAGATTTCCTTTTAATTTAATAAAGCATTGAGGTGAGTTATAGGACAACCTGTCTCTGAACTTTGCCTCAACTGGAAACTGTAATGTTCAAAAAGAAAATTATCAGTCAGCAACAGTGACTCAGAAGTGAGTTCCCACTTTCTGGTATCCAAAAGTCGTTAAGTAACCATCAGAATGCCAAGTAACCTAGGCTGCCAAGGGAAGTATGTGTGAATGAGGCAGGAGGATGAAAAAGTATCCTGAACTATGTAGGAATTCTATGCTACAGTCCAAAGGAAACATGGCTGAATGAATAATCATGTCTTATTTAATATCAAAGAACAGATTCTGTTTTACCATAAGCATAAAATAATGCCAGCTTCTTTCATTTTCTGCAAACTGTGCACAAATCCATTCCAATAGAAAATTACACTGTGCTTTCTCACCAAAATACTTTACGACTTACAAGGGCTTGCTTTCCCAAAGGCCTTGAAAATACTGATAGACAGCTGTGACTCTAGTGCTACAGATCCTACAACAAGAGAATTACTCTATGTTACTTCTAGGCAAAATAAAAATTGCAAGCTGTAACATGGTATAAACATAAGCTCAGTCATTAGATTAGTGCTTATGTAAGATGGTGCTCCAAACAGTGAGCAAACTAATATCCAGCATCCCACAACTCTTTGATTTATTTGACATTTGCTTAAAGATGGGCTTTTAACTCTATTTCTGAAATTATTAGCTTCTGTCGGTTCTAGCAAGACCTTTAAATGTTATTTGAGCATAGATTTCTAGGTGATTAATTTACCAGAATTTGTGTAAATTCGTCTTAGTTGTAAATCATTAATATGTGGTCTGCTGCATAGATGTGCCTCCCTCTACTCAAAAACTGTGAGCAGAAGGTTTTCGTTGGTGTTTGAAATGTTTCCTAAAACTGGGATTTTAACCACTGGAATGGCGTTAGCTCCACCTAGGGGCATGCGTTAAAACCACACTTATATTTTACCCAGAGACTAATTCGAAAATGTCTGTATGTTATATCTCTTTAGTTTAAGGAGGCTCCCTTTTGTTGATGATTTTGAGGGCTATTTCTGATACAAAACTGTACTCGAATGTCTTCTTCCAGCATAATATATTTAATCAAAAAAAATGAATGTTTTCTTTGCTTTTATCTTGAACCTTGAAAGAAAGAAACCTAGAAACAAAATTAATTGAGATTTATTTCCACATACTCCTAGGCAATTAGAGACAAAAAGCACAAATTATTCTGTTTTTAAAAAATTATTATTCTCACAAATATCCACCTTCAGCATCTCCTTAAGGCTCAGAAATACTTGTCCTGCTGTCTTTTTCTTGGCTCATATCATGACAGTGACTCACGGTGTTTGACCAGTATATCTGTGTCCTTCATCTCCTACAAAATCTAAGTTTTTGGAATATTTGCAGTTGCTGCCTCAATACATGACTTGCTTTTCATAATTTTTTCTTCATTTCTTCAAAATGACAGGAATTACCTGTTGTTGGAGGAACTGGGATAAACATTACTGCAGGAGTGGCCACAGCTGCTGACCATGCTGGCATACCCCACCTGCACCTACCCTATTCTGGGAATCCTGGAGAAATTTCTCATTTTGCCCAGAGACACATTCCCAGAGTTCCCCTGAGTTCTCTTTAGTATGTCTTCTATCCCTCCGTTTTTCAAAACTACGTAGTTTTTCTAGTACACATCTTCCTGGTTTTACAGTGCAATTACCTAACAGATGATTAAGACATTTTCATTCTCATCTCTCAATCTTTCCCTACATTTCTCAAAATGTACCCTTTTGAAAACAAGGCTTTGAATACTTGTCTGTGTCTTACTTGATCTCAAATTAATAAATTCAGTTACCATATTCGGCTTTTCCATGGTATTCTAACTGCTTTTTAAGAGCTTGTATGGTAAAATATACTACTTTTCTCAGATCAGACACTCTTTGATTAAGGAGTCTGTTAACTTTCGTTAGGAACAACTGTCTCCCTAGACTTGTTGGCTTTTTCCTTAACCTCATCCTACAACCCGACATTGCAATATATGTGAAATCTTTTATTACATGTATCATCTGACTGCACTCAGTGTAATTTTCTTTCTCCTTGCTACCTTACACTTTCTAATAAATGTAAGCAGTGTGAGCCTACTGTGTGCACTCTTTGACCCTTGTATGTTTCAAACAGTTAAACCAGACAAGTATTTATTAGGAGCTTCTGCCTCTATCTTCATATGCTAACATTTTTCTGAACTGAATTAAACAGGAAAATGCACATTAGATAACAAAAAAAATTTTTCCAAACTCCAGGAAATAGGTATTTTATTTAAATAGAGATGCAACATGATAGTAGGATTCTTGAACCTGAAAACTTAATTCATAGAAGCATGGAGGTCATCCAGTCCAATTGTTCCCCTCTCTTCATTGTTACCATGGTCAAACTCATCTGCTGTGCTCTGCAAAAAGAAAACAAGGTGCAGCTAGCTGAAGGATTAAAACTTCTGGTTGCTATATACAGGTGTTGTTTGCTGCCATATGAAAAGATTTAAATTCGGGAAAATGGTGGCAAGGACAGGTTTCCCGCTGTCTGGATTACGCATTTCTTTTCTTAGCATTGAGGTTGTGACACCATCATTTACAGATGTTAAATATTTAACCCAGCCTGGGCAGGTGAGTATTACTTCCACTCCACTGCAGAACACTGATGGGTGACGTCCCCTGTTCAGTGCAACACAAGTTGAAAGAAGACTGGCTACTTTTCCCTGTCCCCCAAACTGTCCTACACCAAAGCAGCTCGCTCCCCCTCTGCCGGGGGCTCAGCTTCAGGGGTGAAGGGATGGATGGAGACCTCATGGCAGGCAGGATGGCTGAGGGTTCCTTCCAAGGTCCTCATCTGCCTTGGGCCACCCCACAGCCATGGGCCACCTTGGCTGACCGATCCCAAGCCAGCAGCTTCCTCCAAGCAGCAACGAAGAGGGAAGTGTTATGCCAGTTGTCCTCTGGGACACTCCTGTGTTGTATTTCACCACTGAGCAATCTCTCACAGCCAGATGCTGAGGCGGTGCTTGCCACCCCTGTCACACACAGGGGCAGGCAGCAAAGGGGAGAACCGCCAGCCAGGCTGGGCACCACCTGCACAGGGCCACACAGGGAGATCCAAGTAACTAGGAAAGTAAATGGCCAGCAGGGAATGGGAACAGTATGGACTTCTTGAAGAGGGAAGCCTAGGAAATCTCTGCAACTACGTGCACCCGCAAGCAGGCAGCGATGAGAAAACACCCACCTTGGGCACACAGAGGAATATCGGAGGAGCTCCCACCACCCAAGGGCGCTGCTCCACCATCTTGGCTAAGGGCCATCCCTTCCCTCTCCCAGGAATGAGTGTTGGTGTCATGGGAATTCCCTCCCAGAGCACGTGGCTACCTCCTCATCCCCTCCTGCTTCCCTCGTGTGTATCCAGCAGGAAGGAGCACGGGGGCGCAGCCAGTGCTCGTGTTTGTCACTGCTGCTGGCCTGGCCTGGGGGGTGCGGGAACAGCACAGAGGTAGAAGCGGCGGGCTCAGTGCTTGGGGCACAGCGAGTGTAATGTTAAACTGCTATTCCTGCCAGCATGTGAGGATTTAATAGCTCGTACTGATGCAGGGGTTCCTCAGCCAAGTGATAGCTTGCGGTGCTGTCACATAGCAGCCGTGTCACATAGCACACGTGTGGCAGCGTGTGGAGGCCTCAAAGCTGGCTTTCTGGTAATTCAGTGTTAGTAATGAAGACTTTGTCTGTCTTATGTCTGGATTCCTTGTGCCTGCCATGAGAGTGGTCCAAGGGGACATCTGGATGAGTTGGTACAGTTAGAGGAGTCTCATGGTGGTTTGGGATATATGTAGGAGCATCTAACATTAATCCTTACCAGCCTGCTGTGAGGATTGGCTCTAGTTTAAAACTAGGATGTATCTTCCCAAATCAAGATAGATCCACTTTTTGAAAGGAAGGCTGTGCAAGAATACTAGGACATAAAGAAACAACCTCAAGTTGTGCCAGGGGTAGTTTCGTTTGGATATTAGGAAAAATTTCTTCATGGAAAGGCTTGTCACACATTGAACTGGCTGTCCAGGGAAGTGGTTAAGTCACTATCCCTGGAGGGATTTAAAAGACTCGTAGATGTGGCACTTAAGGACATGGTTTAGTGGTGGACTTGGCAGTGCTGAGTTAATGGCTGGATTTGAGGAACTTAAAGGTCTTTTCCAACTGAAACAATTGTATGGAGTAGCATTCTGTTCTGCAGCATTTAATAATGCCTGTCTTCAGATAATGCTGTGAATTCTGCATGTTTCTGTGTTTCACAATAAATGAACACTTCAAGGCATCACAGAGAATAGTTAAAGTGTTCCTGGAAATGATATAGTGATTCTGTCTGACGCTCATGAAAACAGCTTGGGAAGGATGTATGTTGTCTTTTCCTGTCATTTTATTCTGTTTTTGAAAGAGCATTAACAGAATGGAATTACATTAATATAGAAACAAGACAGTCTTTTTATAAATCTCCTGATTGCCTTTAGGTCAGTTTAAGTAACAATGTCATGTTCTTAGGTGAAAAGATGAAGTGAAGCAGTTTGCTGAGAGATGGCGGGAAAGTGGTTGGTTTAAGTCGTATCTTGACAAATCAACTGTAATCCAGACATTTGGATTACAAAAATCAAGTTTATTTGTACAGGAGTTCCATCAGAAGCCTTAAGTGTTATACTTACTCACTTTATTTGTTCTTGAAGTACATTAATTGTGACCCTTTGTTGCACTATTGATTAAGTTAAGAATAGAGCCTCAGTTTCACGCACTCGCTCTGCTTTGTGTACATAACAATTTCTTTAACAGCCAAAGACTAACATTTGTCCTAGTATTTGCCTGACTCCCTTGCAGGGGAGGGAAAGTAGCCAAAGCAGTCATTGCTTCTACACTATCATTCTCAATCAGAGCACTAAATCAAAGTGGAAGTAATCATCTAGTAGTGGGTTATAATGTCAAGAAGACTGAAAGCACAGCCTACTAATTTAACCTCCACATTGAAAGGGCGAGAATTAGTTTGCTTTTTATCATCAAAGAAATGATCACCCACCCCACAAGAAATTTTTCATAGGAAAGAGATGCCTGCACTATCTATATAACTATAAGGCAAGGGATCGGAATGAAAAATTGAATGCAACTGTATGTAAAGATTACTGGATTGGATGGTGACTGGTTTGCTTTAGGGTTTTTTTAAGAAACTTTTTTTTTTTTTTTTTAAGAAACTAAGCTGTACTAAAGCGGTTCTTTTGACTCAAATGACTGAAAACAGAGTATGTTTATTGAACCAGATCTCCAATATGAGGCCCAAGTTGTTGGATTCGCAGTGTGACATTCTGGGCATTTGTAATACTAGCTCAGCTATTCCACCAGCAGGAAGAATAATGTGCTGTTTGGAAAGCTGTGCTAAGGTTTTCTGACAAGTGCAGACCAAGAATGAACATACATAATTAGCTAAATTTTGTAAATTGCTCAACATTATAAAAAATTTTATATTACTTTCATAATTTCAAATAATTTCTATTAATGAAGACACTCAAACCCTGTCCTCTCTATCCTGTGTTCCATACATGTTAGCTTCCACCTAACTACTTCCTCTGCATCTCTCTATTCTTCTGAGTTGGTATTGTTTGTTTTATTTTCCAGTGTAAGGATTATGCTCATGCATGCTGAAATCTGGGATATTGGTGTTTCTAAAAGACTTTTCCCATAGCTCTAAATATACGTCATTTTTTCTCAATTGCATTTCTATCAGATTTGCTGTAGTTAGTTGTATTATATCTGCTCAATTGTCTTGTCCAATGTAGTGTCTCAGAGCACCGCCACAGGGGACGATTAGTCACAAAGGCAGGATTAATCTTTTTTTAGTTCAAGGCCCAGTACGTAAAGCCTTGCCTTAAAGCCTTACATATCCTTGGTTTGAAAACTACTTGCTTTGGTCTAAAGGCTTGTGTTATTGACCTGTGAATCAGATAACTGTTCCTCTTAATTTTCTATGGAAAAATGCAATGTTTCCTATCTTAAAGTACTTCATCTCTACTGCCTAATTTATTAATGCACTACAGGTCAGATTTGCTGAATCTGTTCTTATCTTGGTGTGCAAGCTTGCTTGTTTGGTTCTTCAAACTCATTTTCCTTCTCCTGTTCTGTCAGATGACACTAAGGGGACAGACAGGTTTTTTTAGGGATCCTGGGCAGAATGATGATGACATTAACCTGAAGTTACAATTAAAGCTTTGTTTTCTTAACAGGTTACTATGATTAGTATAGCACAGAATTTATGATTAGAATGGCATAGGATTTCTAGAAGCAGAATCGATGTAGTCCAGTTTAGAAGTAGCACAACACAGCATTTATAATATACCTAACTTATAAATTCAACTCTGTGTGCTGTTAGGCTTCCCTCAGGGTCAACAACAGCACTAGGCTGGCCGGGTGCCTGGGGCCTTCAGGGCTGTCAAGAAAGGGGAGAGTCATGGTCCTGCCACCCAGGAACCTTGAGGCTGGCAAGGAGGGGAAGAGGAAATCTGTTTGGTTTGTCTACTTGGTTCACAGGACCTTCAGGGCCTGATAATCAGGGAGATGGAACAAATTATCTGCTCAGTCACAGAGAGTAGCTGCTTGATTTACAAAATGGTGTTGGTTATGCTAACCACAGTGGGGGTTACTGGCCACATATACATGCTTTCCTTTTCATGAGCCTTTTGAGGAAAGTGTGTGAGATAATAAATAAAAGAACTTCTTAAGTGGTTATTTTGTCTCTTTCCCACTGCTTTTATTCAGTGTTCCATTTTGGTTGTTTTAGAGACTTTTACCTTGCATAGAAATTGGTAAGCATAATACAGAGGAGATAGACAAGGTGTTAGCAGTTGTTCATCAAGTTCAAGGCAAGTAGGACGTGATGGA
Source organism: Pyrocephalus nanus (assembly GCA_038380795.1). Taxonomy (NCBI): domain Eukaryota; kingdom Metazoa; phylum Chordata; class Aves; order Passeriformes; family Tyrannidae; genus Pyrocephalus; species Pyrocephalus nanus. The sequence goes on from CM076260.1 coordinate 51,616,464, forward strand.
TTTCACAGTTTAATCACTAAAATAGTATGTCAAATACTTCTAAAGCTGGTTTTTATCAGGACTGAGCATGTGGGTTCTTTACTGGTTTATTGATGGGGAGTTTCTTGTTTTCTGTATCATCATCCTTGAAAGTCAAAAGCCTTCTTTATTTGGGTACTGCTGGGAAACAGTCATTCAAGGTTTTCTCAATTGTGGAAAACTATTCCATTATGGAATTGTACTTCTGTTGGTTGCTACAAGAGCCTCCTTAATGGGATTGGACTGATTTGATAATGAAAAGTGGTAGCTAACAGCTTGCTTTGTATTGCTTTTCATAGGCTGGACTACTGCGTCTGAGTTATGTAAAGCATTGTCATTTTTTACCAATGTTGAACCACATTCCTAAATAATGTCTTTAGGATCCCAGTACTCACCAAATTAATAATAATTTTCTTTGTGATCATGTATCTTGCAGGGTAGACAAAAGATAAGGTATCTGCTAAACTGAGGAACTCTGGCTTGAAAGTTAAATTTCTAAAGTCACCTTCTTCCAGTATGCAATAAATTACCTTTTGAATGTTCATGGCTCCCTGAGTCTGGAGTCATCAGCCTAGACATCATCTTTTTAAATGCGTGAAGGTGGCTGAAATGTAGCATGCCTGGAGTGCCTTATGCTTTTTGCAGGGTTACTCAGTTACACCTGATGTGCAATTGATTTATGAGAATGCATTTCTTAAGCAGAGGTTTAAATCCTGTATTGTAAAAGAAAGTTGTGAAAGTTAAATTGCCTAGCATATTCTTCTACAACTTTTCTTTTTTTCTGAGAGAACTCCTGGTGGTGAAAGCCAAGGAGCCAGCTGAAGACTGGTACCTCACTGAGATCTTCTCACAGCTTTCCAATGCTTTCCTGAAGAGCTGACCTTTAAAGCTAATTCAGGAGGCAGGCAGTGTGAGTAGCTTGGACATACATAATCCCTGCTTCTCTAGGTTAAGTACCATCTCTTTTCATCTGTTCATGATGATTTTTGTCTAACTTTCTCTCCCGGGTTTCTCTTCCAGGTTGCTTCTTTTTTCTAAGAGAAACAGCTCCTGTAATAACAGGAACTTCTTTTAATAAATACCATTGTGATAATGAAGTTCTTTCCTGTCCCTGGGGACTGAGTTTCTTCCTGCTGCCTTCTTCCATAGAAATGCACTACAGATTTAAAACAAGCATATAGGGTGCTGCTTTCTCAATATTGGGAGTTCCCTGAATGTACTGTTTTCTGGCTTTTTGCTTGTTTGGCATAGTTTTTTTACTGCTCATGGCATTCTGATGAAGTGCTGTAAAAGTCTTGAGAGATTACGTATTATGAAGGTACATGACTTGCTAAACCAGTATCCTGATTTTTCACTGTAATCTGTTTGCAGACTCTACAGATGGTATAATTATATGTATCAGCTGAGGCCTGTGGAGGGAGGTAATTGTCTTTTATTAGACTGGCTTATAATGGGACAGGGTGCCGCACAAGCATTTCCTCACACGGTGACCTCAAAGAGCTTATATGCCAAGATGCATGTCAGGTCTTTTTTCCAGCTAGATTAGTTAATCTAATAAAAGGAATTACCTCTCCACAGAAACATTGCCTAACATACATCCTTCATGATCTAACACTCCTCAACGACATGGCAACCATTACCAAAACTGACCAATATGCTTTTCTACATACTAATGCAAGTTCCTCCCTCTCTTGTTTGCCATATGCACTTTCCAAGTTTAGGGTTTTCATATTCAAGATGTAAAATCCTCCTTTATTAATGTGATCTACAAGTAAAATCAGAAACAGAATTTGTCTAAATAAAAATGGAAAAATTTGCTTTGCAGTGCCTCTGGCATGTTACACCATCACTGTAGAGCATGCTTTTAACAAGTGAGACCCGGGTTTATAACTGGGAACCCAAAGGTATCCATGTTTCAGGTATAAGCAGGTGTAATTAATCACTATGTCTTGTTTGTTTCCTTTAATTTGCGTGCACAAGCAGCACAACACCTCATGGGATGACATTTATTTTTCCCTTTCAGTTATGAAGTGAAGGATACTACAAACATGTTTCTGAGGCCTACTTTATGCAAGATGTATTTCCTGTTTGAGATAATAGCGACACTCAAAAGCAGTTTAACTAAAAAAGCATTAGGATGTGTACACAATGATCTCTTTACTTGCCTCGTTTTACCTCCATAGATCTTCTCTGTTTTCATGTAAATAGGTTTTACTTCATGATGAAGGAATACTTCCATGATTGTTTTGAAGATTTTAGTGTTGCTTACAAAATTTCAATTTCTCTTCTCCCTTTTTCTGTAAATGTCAGGCTTTTTTAAGCTCTATGGAAATATTTCTCTTGAATTTTCAGTGTTAAGAAAAAGCCTTTTGGAAGGACGTTATTGATATTGAGCAGAAGCAAATGAGGCATCAACAGCTCTGTTAAGTCAGTGAGTAACCACAGCTACAGAGTGATGCTGAAACACAAAACTTTAGATAGTTTAAAATTGTGTGATTATGTTCAGATTACTTATGTAGCTCTGATATGGAGGACTATACTGGTGTCCACCTGTGTTTGCCAGCTGTACGGACTTCCAAGACATATTTTGTCTTCAACAGAAAAAATACCTAGCGGTGGTTTATATTGCTACTCTTCAGAAGTCTTTACTTATACCTGGCTACTCTGAGGTATTTCAGGTGTATTAAGGTCTTTCCTTATCTCATAAATATGTATGTTTATATATAAGTAGTATCAATACGACATATCTGTCTGGGCAGCTACGATAATTAAGGGGAGGAAGCCAGCAAAACTCCTTTGCTGTGGTGGGTTTTATACTGTTAACAATCCCTGGTGTGCATTTGTTCCATTAGCAATAATTTTTTTTTGCTGGCAATATAAGACTAATGGCTTTCCAGTATGTAAGTTGATTTTTTTAATTGGGATCTAATTAGTTATTGAGAAACTTTATTCTATTTTTAAGAGCAGAAAACATAGCTATAGTGCCCCAAGATGTATAAATTTTCATAAACTCTGTGCATTTACTTTGCTAGTAAAATGGGAAAACACTCCTCAAGTCTTCTAATGATAACCTGAAGAAGCCAGCTCTCTGTATTTTCAATGTTAGCAAAATTATAATACCCTAGTAAATAATTTATAACCCTCTAGCTGTAGCCTTCTCCAAATATTTTTGGCTTTTATTATTGCTCTTGAAGATGATACATTAAATGAATTTTGGCCAGTTGCCAGTAGGTTATCTTTACCTTCTATCAGTACTCTTCTGACCCATCACTTCAAAGCATTTTAGGTTTGGAAGTTACACCATCCTTAATCTTAGGAAAGAGGAATTTAATATAGTTAACGCCACCTCATGGTTCTAAGACTTTTGTCTTATGATTGCAAACAGTAACTGACATGTTTCTTGTCTTGATTGTGATTGAACATCTAGAGTTAAGTTGATGTAGGAAGAATTATTTTATTAACTGTTAAGTGGCAAGTGGTCTGTTCTCCAGTTCACATTCCCTCCCTCCTCCCACAGATATCACACTGCAGTCTTATAGTCAAACTCTCAGCCTGCCACCAAAAAAAATCAGTAAGTGAGAAAGATGGTGAAACTTTTGCTTTCTGAAAACATCTGAGCCAGGTGTTCTGCATTAGTTGTGTCTTTACAAAGGTATGTCCTATGGGCTCTTTTCATCAGATCCAGTCCAGGAAACACGTCATCTCTTTATATTGAAGTAATCTAAACGTGACAGTAGTGGAGGTTTATTCCTTTCACAAAATATGCACAAAAGATGATAAGCAATTACTTTTAAAAAAATGACTTTTCATTACCAATCATGGATTTGCTTCATAGCTACTTGAGTGATTTAAATTATATACCTCTATACAAGTGCTTGTAATTGAGGGAAACTTTTTTCAGAACTTTTTTTTTTTTTTTTTAACATTGTAAACTTTGTGGTGTTAGAAGTCTACGTCTAAATCTATTTCAAAACTTCCTTAATGGAACTCCTGGAAAATTTGTGATGGGTAAGAACATACAAATACAGTACTTTGAATATTAGCAGATTTAGGCCTGTTTTTACCACCTATCTTTTGCAAGTCTCTTAAAAATAACTCATAATCCATACACTGGAGACAGAGGTTGAAAACAACTGTCTCTAATTCCCATAAAACTTCTAATGTTTGTTTGTTTGTTTACCCTAAGCATTTAGCCAGTAACAGTTTTACCACAAACCCCAAGAACTTTCGGCTCTTCTCTAGAGTAACTGTGGGTGTTCAGCACAGATTGGCTCTGTCATGGCTAGAGCTCACTCAGTCTGCACTTCAGTTCATAGCTTATGGATAGATGTTACAATGAACACAGCAGTTAATTAGCATACAGTCAATTCTACTCAGACCTACCTAAGGGTGTAGAAAAAGAATTCCCTTAGGGATTTTTCATATCCCCCTGACCTCATTAGATTTTTAGCTTGGTCATAATCATCATCACTTCTTGTGGTCTTAAAACACTGATGCAGATAATGGAGTTTTTGCAGTGTGTTTGTTTTTCTTATTGCCAATGTGACATATAAATAATTCCATATGAAAGCAACAAGGAATGTATGCACTGAAAAGTACAGAGCAACTTTTGGGACCTTGCTGTAAGACTGCTCTTGCCCTGTTCTGCATAGTACCAGTGCAACCTCTGGGTAGTTTTAATGTTGGGGGGGAGGGGGAGCATTTAAATTAAAAGTTAAAAAGAAGGTGCTTAACTGGAACAGTTCTCATGTGTTTTGATGTCAGGGTCAAGTATCTGTTTGAAAAAAGCAGATTTTTCATGGCAGTAATTCTTACTACCTACACATGGTCATTCTAAATTGCTATTTTTGAGAATATGTTTATTTTTAAGCATTCAAGTTAATATCAAGCAGTTTTGAATTGGCATTTGTTCAGTCTTGAGACAAAGAACCTCAAAGTTTCGAGAAATATTTTAGTAGTCACACTATACTGTCAGCACAGTAATCTCAATATGAGTCTTTTTATTGGACTCCTTTGGAAAATATTCACTTCCTGAAAGATATACTACAGTAAGTGTTGTTAAGCTACTTAATATCTGACATATTGAGAAAGAATGTTGAGTTTAATCTTCTACATACTAGTTGTAAGGGGCTGTAATTTAGCAAGCATAGATAAAATTTTAAATTAAATAAAACATCTTTTTTTATATATTCTTGGCATTTTTACTTGGGATCACTCAGTTCCCTACTGACTTAAAGTGCCAGATCCATTTTCTGGATTACTTTGAAAAGATTTACTTATTTGAAACTTGTGGTACAACTAAAGTATTGAAATGGAGCTTGGAGCCTTCAGAGATGAGAAGGTTTTTGAAAAACTATAAAAATAGTGTGCCTTGCCGAAATAGTAGAAAAGTAAAGCAGTGGCCTCAGAGCTCTATTCATCAGAGGACTATGTTCCTTTCCGTGACAGATATTGAACTGTTGCTCCTCAAGCTGTTTGGATAACGAGGTTCACAGTTTGCCTAAAAAAAAAAAAATTCCCATAAAAACACTAAACAACCATGAGGACAAGTGCTACTGTGTCAAATGTAGTGATTATGATCAAAACGTCATAGAAGATTTACTTTTCTCTTAAAAAAAGAAATTAGGTAAATTTAGAGCATCAAATTTTTGAATTTGGAAATACGGTGTTAGGAAGCCTATTCTTGATCCTTGTTGATGTTGATAAAAAAATCCGTGTTATCAGTGACTGAACTTCAAAGCCCTCATACACTGTATAACATGTACACTTAGAGCAAGCCTACTACTGAATATCCACGCTCTCAGTTGTCTCTTAGCAATGCTGAACTAAGAGCACCTTACAGGTTACTCACTACTTTCATTTCCCTGTTTGGGCCTGTAGCAGTCTCCTCCTCACATTCTTCAAATAACCTAAACTAAACTTGGATAATTCCTTGTGTATTAAATCAAATAGGGCCATAGAGTCTTGAATTTTGTTTTTATTTTGCTTTACATTGAATAAAGATTTAATTGCTTCAAAGAAAATGGCAGCTTGGCATAGGGAAAAGTTTGGAGGTTGTTTGCTTGGTTTTTTTTCTTTTTTTTGCCTACAAGCAATCACTGAGTTTCCTTTTTCTTTCCTTTCAAGGATCAGAAAATTAATGTGATGAGATAGGAAGCAGAAACAAAGTTGAAGTTATAGTTGGTGGTCTTGATCAACAAAGAGTTGTAGCAGACACATCTCAAGCATAGAAAAGGATAGCTGAAGAGTAAGAGCAGTGCATTTAACGAGAATTCTCAGATCTCTCTAAACCTCTGATCTTGGAGTTGAGCATTGTGTAACAATGAGGGGACAGCTTTGCTGTAAGCAAGTTGAACTGATGTCCTCCCTGCTTGTATCCTGTTCACTGTCAGCTGTGGCTGAAGTTCTGATTCTTGGCAGTTGGCTCAGCATGTTTGTGCTTGTGGTCATAGCTGGTTTGTGTTTGCTGATTTTGAACTAAAAAATGGGCAAAGTAGTAGAAGAAAGGAAGAATAGTATGTGGGACAGGAGTGTGTGCTGGGAAGGATCAGTAGGCATTACATATGTTTAAATATTGAAAAAGAGCAATGAGATTGCTCAGAAAAATGTGTCACCCCACAACCATGTCTGTCCTGCTCTACTCATGAGTTAAAAAAAAAAAATGGAGCTTCTGAAAGCTCAGTTCAGGTATAAGGGGGCCAGGAGCAGTCCCTTCTGTTGACAGAAACAAGAGTGAGAAAAGGGACCCTTTTTTATATCTCTGTGGAGAATTCTTCCTTATAGACCTGGTGGTTCTCAGGGTATTATTCCTTTTCACTTGGTAGGTTATGAGTTGAAAAGGGAATTTTTTTTTTCTTTCCGTTTTGTTTGTTTTGTTTGTTTGTTTGTTTGTTTGTGTGGGGTTTTTTGTTTTTGTTTTTTTGTTTGTTAGTTTGGGGTTTTGGTTTGTGTTTGAAGTGGAGTTAAAGCAGAAGTAGTAAGTGGTGAGGGGAAAGTGGTCAATGACTGTAAGCTGTTAGGGTCAAAGAATTGCTCCAAATGAGTCATGAGACACACATGCATTTTAGTTCTTGCTATTGAGTGTGGAGTTCTGTCATGTACAAAAGCAAAGGCTTGAGAATGGCAGCTCAGGTTCAGTGCTGGTCTGAGGTGGGAATGGTTTTTGTTTTGCTCCCTATCCAATAGGAGTGCAAATGCCAATTGTTAGTGCAACTCCTCTGTTAAGAAGAGATGTTCTAGTTAGGTTTTTCAAAGGGAATCTAAGTATTCAGCACATGAGTATACCAGAATGAACATAGATTGTGTACTCTGGAACTTTCATCCGAGATGCTAATGCAATCTTCTTAAATAAAGCAAAGACATGTGAAGTCATCATTGTTTTGAATCAGCTGCAGTTTTCAGACAGTTCGGTACTTTGGACCTGTCAGGTAAAATCTAACAAACTTGAAATGGGAATCTTATACTTTAAACGTGCCTTTCTAAGATATGCTTAAGAGTGTTTTAATCCTTGACAGGTTTTTGCTTATGTCAGGTTATCCTGTAGATTGGTAATTAACTCAACTGCAGAATGGCAATTTACTGAAGCTTTTCAATATAGCTTAAGTCTATTGCATTTTCCTCCACATTTTCGGATGGGCTGGAGGTGAAAAGCTGTTGAGCAAAGGTGTCTTGTTTTGATTCCATGCTTTAAATACTTTGCTGCAGAGCAAAAGACCAAATAAGCTGATAAGCAGACCACCATGTTTTGACTCCAAGAGAACAGAAACTTAAGAAAATGTAGAAATTGCTATCTGTATGCTCTTGTAATTGGAGCTGGTATACCCTAATAGTATGAGTGAGCACTTCAACAAGGCTGATATTGAGAAGCTTGCTACCAGTTTGAAGAATTCAGATTTGAAATCTCTGCTGCAGGATATGTGAAGCTGCCACCATTTTATAAATAAAGTGAAAATTAGATTGAGATTTGCACAAGGCTGTGGTGTCATTAAACTAGAAGTATTTCACCCAATTCCATGCTATGTAAAGTCACATAGACCTTGTCTATTGTGTGGTGAAGTATTTCTGTTGTATAAAAGATTTACCTCTCAGAAGTCTCCTTAGGCATCTCCTCAGTTGCAAGATCATTAACTGATGCATTCTAATCCAGTTCTGGTTTCTAAATTCAGTTTAAAATTATGGAAAAAATGATTTTTTTGTTGACTAGTCACTGTGTATGCAAATGCACAGAGGCATCCACGTCCTCACAACCATGTTGCCTGTGGCCTCAAAAAATGCTGAAAATGAAAATTAACATGAGTTGAAATTATGCGATTTTGTGATATCAAATAATTGGACTTATTAATAAGATACTTTGTTTTACTGAAGACCTTCTTCCTTTTTTACTGCTTTGCTCATAGAGTTTGAGAGAAAATGTGCATTGTCATAGTAGCACTAATTCAGGGGTTAAAATGGTACTTACTCCATAAGAAGCTACTGCAGTTGAAGTGCAAGACAAGTCAGTCATTTAAGATAAAATAGTCATGGGCTGTGTACAAACCAAAATTTGCTTCACCACTTGCATTTCAACTCCTGTCTAGCACGGTTACTAACTTCATTACCAAGAAAAACTCTATGACTGGATGTATATTATCCCAAAGTTTGTGTAAAATGAAACTAAATTGTTAGATAAAACTCGTGTTTATTTTATGCAGTGAAGGATGTGGCTGATTTAAGTCACTTTAGGTTGGGTTTCTTTAGTAGGCCTGAGCTTTTGTCATGGTTAGCTTTTATAGGAACACTTCTAAATAACGCTATTTAGGGTTGCAGAGCATATGGTGTGTTAATGCTTTCTTTTTATTTTTAGTATGCCAGAACTATCTGTTCCTCCCTACAGCATGAGCTGCTGAGCTGGCTTTCCTTATTCACATTCCTTCCAGTTCATCTGCCTATAAATGTTTTTAGAGTACATCGAATGAGGATGCTAAGATACTGATGTGTTAAGGCATTAACAATAAAAATCAAACATAAAATTTCATGGTGTGTTTGGCCCAAACACATTCCAGTGCCACCACAAAATCAAGCAGCCTCTGTTTTTTAACTAAAATCTTATTTGGAAGCTTTTAATTTAAAATCAACATTTGTCACGTTTGTTGAGAAAATTTTTGGGACAAAATCTGATTTTTTTTTTCTGGCAGATTGACTAGTGCTTTGTGGAAAGCAAAGAGCAAAAGTTTACTTTTGATTAGGGCAGGAGTGTAAATGTGTTCTCAGACTGAGGAGAATCTGAGTGTGCTTTACAAGACATTATGAAATGAAGGAGCCTAAAAAAGGATACATTTCTGTTCAGCTAGCAATTTATATTTTCTGAAAGGTGGGTGATTTTCACTGGGTAATCCTCAGTCAAAACAAAACCATTATTTTGGGATGTTGTGGTATAAAGCACTGTATATTTACAAAGCAGCAGATTTTGCCAAATCTTCTTTCTTTGCCTCAGTGGTTATTGATATAAAAATACTGACAAACTTACAGTTGTCTGTAGTTCATAAGTTGCAGTTTTTGCAGCAGGCTCCTCAGGATTTTTGAGTGTACTTTAGAAGTAATGCTTGCATTGGTGGAGCCTTGAACTTAAACTGCTGTTAAGTAAGAGTCACAGATCTTGTGATCCCACAGTGGAAAAAAGAAAACAGGTGGTAGGGCTAGATGTAATGGCTCTTTCCATTTTTACCAGTGCTCTGACAGCTTGCCCTAGGAAGCTTTCCCTTTAGAAAAGAGATAAAACAGTAAACAGAACAGTGCCTGTCAGCCTCTGACTCCAGCAATAATTTCTAATCCATAAATTAAGAGTTGGTCCTTTACTTATTTGTCCAGCAGCAAACCATTTTATTCTGTTAAAAAAAAAAAAATCTTTTGCATATGGCATGCTTCTTTCAGTAACACCGTAGTTAAATTTGTGTTGTCTCGCAACGCCTATATATAACTTTAAAAAAAAAACCTTGAGTAAACAGTTGATTCATAGCAATATCTCTGTATCCTTTACCTGTTCCAGATCAGTATCTAAATAGAACTGCATACACCCACAGTCTTGAATGTAGTAATACTTTTGTAATTAATACCAGCATTTTCTAACACAGTTCCTCTTTCCCCAAGGTAGAAAAGGTTTCGAGGTGAGAATTCGGTATGTGTTTGAGTCAATATAAGCAGCTTTGTAATAGTAAATGGGCATATTGTTCTCATCAACAGCTATTCAGGGATGAGCAGAAAGCACAGTGTTACTGGTGAAACCTAGATTACATCAGGAAAGAAGAAACAGGCAGAACTGATGCTACTTCTCAAGGATCAGAAAGGCAGATACTAAGTCAGGACCCTTAAACACTCAAATGAGAGTTGCATCCACAGTTGGATCTTCTTTGTCAGAATGCTTGGGAAAGTGAGTCTTAAGTATCTGTGCATTATATGTCACTTCTGGCATGTCAATATCCAAAACTTGGTGCTTTAACCAAATTTTTTTGTAAAAGCACGTCCATCTACAACCACCATCACCACCTTTTATATTAATTTCCTCTACGATGAAGCCTTTTCTTCAAACCCTTTGCTAGTGAATAAGTATAGAAATGATGACTTACATGAATTATCTCAAATGAGTAAAAGGTTAGACTCTTGATTCAAATCACACTGGTAGTGGGGTGACTCAAAATGCCTTTGTCAGATGTCTTTAACCTCTCCAGCTGTCCTGTCAGTGAGGATGAGTCAGAAGCTGGAGTCCTACAACACTCACTAAATCTGGAAGGCTCAGCTGTTACCATAACTGATTTGGCAGGATAGGCACTGGTGTGTTACTGAGGTGACAGCAGCCTTTCCCGAGTGCTGATGCATGTTTCAGAGAAGATAGGAAAGTCTCTTAGTCCTTTGTTTTATTCTACACTGACAGTGAAAACTATTTTTCATGAGAACTGAGCTGACTGTGGGTTGTAGCAGAAAAGTGTTCTTGCCAACTTCTCAGGCTCACTGTATAGTAAACATTTTGTTCACAGAAACAGTAAGTCTGGTATTTGGGGCAAGGTGCTGAACTTGTAGCATAGGCAAGGTAGAGGATGCTACTGGTCTGTGATCCCCTCGAGCCTGAAAGGTGTCTGGTCCAGTCAGAAAGATCTCCATTAAGAACTGGGCATTCCCCCTGTTTAGTGAGAAGATATATAGATGCAGACTATCTTCATGTGTTCACTCCTGATGTGTCTATACCTGTGTCACCCATGCTAAGAGGACAGACAGGTTTTTTTAGGGATCCTGGGCAGAACGATGATGACACTAAACTGCAGTTACAATTAAAGTTTTATTTTTTTAACGGGTTACTATGATTAGTATAGCACAGAATTTATGATTAGAATGGCATAGGATTTCCAGAAGCAGAATCGATGTAGTCCAGTTTAGAAGTAGCACAATACAGCATTTATAATACATCTAACTTACAAATTCAGCTCTGTGTGCTGTTAGGCTTCCCTCAGGGTTAACAACAGTGCCTGGCTGGCCGGGTGCCTGGGGCCTTCAGGGCTGGCAGGGAAGGAGGGAGTCATGGTCCTGGCGCCCAGGAACCTTGAGGCTGGTAGGGAGGGGAAGAGGAAATCTGTTTGGTTTGTCTACTTGGTTCATAGGACCTTCAGGGCCTGATAATAAGGGAACAGGAACAAATAGATAACCTACTCTGTTACAGAGAGTGGCTGTTTGCTTTATAGAATGGTGTTAGTGATGTAACCACATGACTAGGGATCAGGAGCAGGGGGGTGCTGCTCTCATATACATGCTGGTTTTGGTAGCACTGTCCTATGGATGTTAAGTAGAAACAGCCTTCCTCACAGTGAGGATAAAAAAATACCTCGTAGAAAGTCATGCCGTACAGACTGTGGTTAGAGCCTGTATAACAGATTTGCAGCCTTCATGCCTTTGAGATTTCCAAAGGAGAGCTCTGCACTTTGTGATCACCTGGCAACTGCATACACAACACAAGAAAGTGATTTTTCCCTTTTCAACTAGCCATAGTTACAAACTTATTCCAAAGAAACTCTACAGATCTAACAGCAATTTTTTATCAATATTTCATTTAAAATTTCATTTAAAATTTTAGGTCTATAGGCATAACAAACCATATTTTCCTGTTTTGTTGACAGTTACTATGGCTACATGTTTGAATACATTTGTGTTTTGGTTTTGCTTTTAGCACAGTGTTAAAACTATTTAACAATGCTTCCATTTTACTTCCACAATATGTCCTCTAGGCTTCAATATAGATGCATATAGAAAAGAAGATTTAGTTACAGCTATTTTAATTGTTATCTTAAAATACAGCTTTTAGAGCCATAATAATAAAACCTTCAACTGTTTTTGAAGATTTTTTTAGCTGGATTTTGAGTAGTGTGCTGATTAATTGAGAAATTATTCGGTATAATAAATTTAATAAGCCTGAGCTCTGCTTTAGTCAAGATCAAAATAAAATAACCTGTGCTAAAAATTTTCAAAGTCATTAACTAGGAAAGAGTCTCTTGACCAACTAAGATTTTTGAAAAGTTAAGCAAACTGGCAAGATAAAAGGGAACAAAATCTGTAAGTGTAAAGGCTTGCTATGAAGAGAGTTTATGGCATTGGATAAATCTCTTAAGATTAATCTTTCTTCTGCCCTCAGAACAGCTGCAACTTCCATGGAAGTGGTAGGGCAGGCATGTAAGAAAATATGAGTATGGCAGCATATCAGTGGTATTTTAAAACTGGGCAAGGTTGCACTTCGTAGAATATATCCCTGGTGTTTTCCACAATTTTAAGGTATTTTCTAAAGCCAGTGGAAGAGTTGCTGTGTGTCTAGATTTAATTCTTAATATTTGTTTTCACTGTTGGAAAAACCGTGAAGAAATCTGGTGTAAAAGAAGAAATGTGGTGTAAAACTATTTTTTTTTCCCAAGGCCGAAATTATGCAATGTGTTACCACACACAGTTTACAAGCAGGTTTACCTTCTCCTTCCAGAATACATCCATCCAATAAATACCAAGTACTCAGACATCAGAATAGAAGCTGTGAAAATCAACTGCTTGTAAGAAAAACTATTCTGCCTGCTATTCTTTTTTTTTTTTTACAAAGAGATTTCTTATAACCCAGTGTATATTTTTTTATTACTTCTTTTTCTTGTTGAGACAAATTTTATTTAGACACTTGTCTATGTTGATAAGGAAAATACTGAGCACTTGGATATGATTTAACCTATGCTTTACCCTATGACTTAAAGTATTTGAAAACAGAATTAAGTTGCTTTTATTATGTTTTACCCCTCTTCATAAATCTTTTGCTAGGAGGAGAGAATCTCAAGGTATAATATGCCCTAACCCAAGCTTCTTAACTCTTCATGTCCACTGCTAGAACATTGTTTTGGCTGGGATGATGCAACTGCTTTTGCATCTGAATTACCTGAACTGGATTATAGAACTGATTCAGGCTGAAAGTTTACTATCCCCCAGGTTCTAAGCAATTATTTTCTGTGTGTTTTTTTAATCCAATTTTTTTGATCTAATAGTACAACATAGTGCAGGAAATAGGACAGCAGTGAGGAAGGAAAGGATTGAGTAGCACTGGATTGTAGGGGGAGGTAGGGAGGCAGAAATGTTATCAAACTAGAGCTTTTCACATCCTGACCTTGCTTACAGTGTTCTCTCTGCCTGTGAAGGAGTAGCACCTAGCTGAAGAGAAGTTGAGAATAGCAGTTTCTGAACAGCAGCTTTGTTTCTCCAGGAGAAAAATATTATTATGTTTATGGAAATTCTTCAGTAATATAACTAACTAGTAAATCTGCAAGAGGAATGTCCTAGTCGTTCTCTGTGTGTAACTGGCTTGGTAATACAAGAATTTAGTATACAGCTTTAGAGTACAGCTTCTGGTTCATAATATTTGTCAGCAATGCCACACTTGTATCAGATATAATGTGGCCAGCAGGACCAAGGCAGTGATTGTCCCTCTGTACTTGGCACTGGTTAGGTCACACCTCAAGTCCTGTGTCCAGTTTTGGGCCCCTGACTACAAGAAAGACATTGAGGTGCTGGAGTGTGTCCAGAGAAGGGCAACAAAACTGGTGAAGGGTCTGAAGCACAGGTCTTGTGAGGAGCAGCTGAGGGAGCTGAAGTTGTTTTATTTGCCTGCAGAAAAGGAGGCTCGGGGAGACCTTATCACTCTGTACAACTACCTGAAAGAAGGTTGTAGGGAGGTGTGTCAGTCTCTTCTGCCAAGTAACAAGAAGTGGGACAAGGCCTCAAGTTGCATGAGGGGAGGTTTAGATTGGATATTAGGAAAAATTTCTTGACTGAAAGTATGGTCAAGCATTGGAACAGGCTGCCCAGGAAAGTGGTGGAGTCACCATCCCTGGAGATATATAAAAGATATGTAAATGTGGTGCTTAGGGGCATGGTTTAATGCTGCACTTGGCAGTATTAGGTTGATGGCAGGACTTGATGCTCTTAAAGGTCTTTTCCAACCTAAATGATTCTGTGATTTTCTAAGACAGAGCACCATAGCCTGAAATCTGTACCCCAGCACTGAATGATGGACTTTAATGATGAGTATGGAAATTAAATATTTATTTATAATGTCCCTAAAAGAGGTATTGTTGGGCTATAATTATAGCTCTTATCTAGAGTAGGGGAGAGGAAGAAGTGACACAGTGCTGAAACTACATTAAGGTTTCAGGATAAGACACCAAATATGTGCAAATCACTGACAGAATCTGCCAGAACTGTGAAGTCTAAGTCCTCTTTTTGTCTTGAGTTCTTACATTTGTATAATACAGAAGACTACCAGTTGTAGCTTTTTTTTAACATATGCTCTCAACGTAATGGTCAAGTTGTGTGGGAAAGAATAAGCACCCTAGCAAGGAAGAAAACATTGATGCAAATTCAATAACGGCTTGATTACATTGCACTAACAAAGGTGATGACAGCTGTGATTGCAGTTTCAGCACAGATAGCATTTCAGTCACCAGCTGTCCACTCAACTATGGTGTGTCTGCTACAGCAGTAGCTTTAACCAAAGTGGGAAGGAAATAGCAGAATCCTGTGGAAACTATTGCAAATCATTGCTTTTTCTAATATCTCTTACAATATAGGAAAACTAGTAATTTGGGCCATGTATCTGGAAATCAAGTCATTTAATTTTTTCCTCTATAAAACCTCATAGGAGTGTGAACAAACAATGAACAACAGTGGATTAGACACAGGCATGGAATATTACAGTTCCACCTGCTCAGATTCAGATAAATTAGATTGAGATTAACCAGATTTATTTATTTTGTTTTCAGTCTGGGGGTCTTCAGGTTAAATAGGCTGAAGAGAGTTGTTAAATGGCCATTAGCATGGGGAGAGATTCGACATGACAGACTCCACAACCATGAAGCAAGTGGTTTTTGTCCATTCAAATCATATCTCTGAATGACCCTGAGAAGCAGACTAAGCTAATATAACTTATGCTTCAAAAAAGCCTTAATTTTAAAATTTAACAAGAACATTGTTACTTTTACATGTCAAATATATGCTACTGGTACTTTGCAAAGAATTTCTACTGTGCTCTTGATAAGAGTAAACCAATGTAAGGAATCTTCTTTTTTGAAAAAAAGCTTTGCCAGCCTCTGGAATCGAGCTGACAGAACAGTTATTTTATGGCAGTCCTAATCACTGGAATGCAAAATACCATGGAATAGAGGCCTTAGAGTAACTAAATCATGTATATAGGATGTGGTTGCTAAACTAGCTTCGGGTGAGATAAAAGCTCCTTTTCACACTTCACTCTGATTTATGAGCCCTTTATTGCCATAATGTTCATAACATTTTTGTCATGAAATTCTACTTGAATACAGCAGTCTTGAGAAAATTGTGCTGAGTTTTTTGCATCTACTTTTAATTGTGAAAGGAAGCAGTGTTAAGTTCGGATGAACAAATGAGCTCATATACTAAGGGTTTTTTTCTTATCATAGAACTTTTTTTCCATAATTTCCATAATTTTCCATAATTATCAACACACGGCCACAGCAAACTGCTCACAGCAAACTACTGTCAGGCAGTTTGCCCATCCTTCCCTTTTACTTCAAATCTACTATCCTTTCAGAAGCTTCAGTAAAAAGTTTAACTTTGCAGAAAGCCCTCAAAATCAAATAACCTGGCCTGAACTCATTGTTAACACATTAAGAAATGTGTTTAAACTCAGATATTATTTTTTTGTCTCCTTTTTAAAGGTTGGGGGGGTTATGGCTTCAAATCTGGAATTTTTTTAAGACACTGATTAATTAAATACTATCTTAGTTAAAAAATGTCTTGTTTAAATATACCTTTTTCAAGTTTGTAACTCTTTTCCTCTCAGTGTGAGAAAATTTTCCTCACAGTATGAGAAAACAGTATTTTGAGAGTCACAGAGTGTTTTCATGGAGTATAGAAGACTTTGCCTAATTGGGAAAAGCCTGAATCAAGTAATCGTCATACATAAGCAAATAAGAAATGGATACCACTTCCGTGCCATCTCCATATCTTGAAGGGATAGTAGTAAATATGAATGTAGGTCTTCCTTTCAATAAAGAAAAACTGTTGATTGTGAATGGAAGTCAGTTTCAGTTATTAGAGTTTAATTTTAAATATACTGCAGGGAACAGTTATCACAACTTAATTTTAGAACTTGCCGTCAGCCTTTATTGTATCACTGTCTGTTAGATAGCCAGTGTTGACTGTGCCACCTGTTTTCCCTGCAGGGCATGCAGAGAAGGAAAATTAATAACTTATCCAAAACACTGAATGGTACTTGAATCAGATGCACAAGAATGGCATAAAACTAATTGAAAGCATATTAGTTTTGGAAGAGTAATCTCTATAGAAGCTCTCTGAAATGTCATCTACCTTGCCTGCTCTAGCTAGTTTCATCGTGATTACTGACATCTCAGACCATCCATCCCTGGTTCAAGGAGGATTAATTTAAACCCAGGCCTCTTGGGGCCACTTTTGATTCAAGTTGATTCTAGTATGTGCAGAGCTGGGAGTTCTAGGAACACTTTCAATTATTTAAACGGTGCAGTAATTTTTTTAAAGGTAGAAGGCTTGTATCAAATTTTGCTGTGAAGTACTGTGCGCAGTGTTTGATACTGCAGACATAACAGGATGGTCTACTTGTGGCTGCCTGTGCTTGTTCCAGGGGCAACATGCTTTCATGGGGATCAATATAGACAAATCAATAAAGATAACCTTCAAATGCCAGCATTTCAGTCAGGACAAATAGCAGTCACAAAAAGAAGAGAGTGCTGCCTTGAAATCTGTCACCCTACCTTTGGCTCCCCTGTAATTTTTAGTTGCTTCTTTTGCATCTTGCTGTTTGTCTTAAGGAAAATCTGTAGACTGGTACCCCTTGGGGAGTTGACTCAAGCTTCACTCAGGGTCTGCTGCAACTGCAGTTCACACAGATTGCACGTCAGCCTTATCAGAGCCATAGCAACAGCTTGTAAGAACAGTGGAGCTGTTGACCCGTGCTGTATATTCCACTGTGGTGAAAGAAAATAAGTCAGACAGGTTAAGTTCATATAAGAGAAGTATTGTTCCATGAGGGCTGTTTTGTGACCTTTGTTTGTAAACATACTGTGGAACATCCCTCATCCCAAATTATTTTTTTCTTAAGCCACATCAAAATTGGACTATCAGTGGACAAAGCTCCTATAAAAGAGTATGGGACTGCTGTGGGACTGCCTGCTGCTCGAGCATGGCAGGAAGAGACCAGTGGTGGTTGTGATTCTAGGCATATGGGATGTCAAACTTTTTTCTCTTGGTTTCCTGACCAGATTTGAGGTGCTGCTAACTGCACAGCCTCTCTGTAAGCTGTAAGAAAAAGTGCTGGAAATCAGATATTCCCTGTTGGCAGAGCTCTTTTAGTCCCTAAGCACTAGGTCTTAGTTGGAACTCCTGCATGTGGGGGAACTGTGGGTCCAAGAGAGGGGGAATGAGGCTGGGGAAGAACAGGATCTCCTGGGTTTGAGGGGTTAGTCAAGGGATACGAGAAGAGATCTGGTTTTTTTCTGAGTTCCAACATCTCACAATACCCAAAAAGTTTTATAGTGCTACGTTTTTCTGGTGAGGAGAGGGTGAGAACTGCATCCTGAAAGATTTAAATAGCTTGACCTGTCACAGAACTGATAATTAGCAGATTTCTGCAAGCTAAATGGAGGACAACTTTACTGCAGAGTGGAAAAACATGATAGCACTGCTCATGAAAATACTGGAAAGTCAAATAGCCTCAGGCTAAAAACTGCTGAGTTCTACACTGGCTGGCTTGTAAAATAGTAAAACAAGAAACTTTAAGAACATGGACAAGCAATTACCTTGTGCTCAGACTTCATAAGTAATAAAAAAAAACTAACAGAAAGGTTACTTGAATTGTACATTGCTAACATTTTATGATAAGTACTAAGTTAATAACTTCCAGTCCTTAAGCCTTAAGGCTTCAGAAGAAAATTTTTTTCCTAAACTGAGGTTTAGGAAGAAAGGTTAAAAGACTCCCCTAAACTGTAAGATGCTGGAAATCAAGTTTCACAGTGGTCTTTCTTAATAAGGTGATATTCAGTGTAGTAATGCAAAAAAAATTGAGTGTACTGTTCCACTTCTGTCTGAACAGAAGACATCAATATAGTGGTATACTCTTTGAAATAATTAAACATTTATCAGCCCAATTTGTTCAACAATGTGTCAACTATTCTCAAATGGATGTTGTAAACAAGAAATATAAGACAGAGAGCAATTCTGTGTCCAGATTAGATTACAACCATGTTATGTCTTCTTATCTAGCAGTTGGATCTAGATATATGGAATCTGGTAGCAGCTTGCTGCATGCAAGTCAGGATGAAAATTATTTGGAAAATTACTGTAATTTTTTGTTTAAATTTAAAAGACATTCTTTTAAGTTTTGTCATTCCAAATACTGACCCTGGAAAGCTAAGCCATAAATTTAGGAACTGTGACTTCTCTTAGAACAATCTAGTGAATGTCAGTCAACAAATTTGTTACAGGCTCTTGCAGCCTGCTAATGCTGGGAGAAAAGGAAAGCTGTGTGATATACAGCTTAAAATAGAAATATTAAAATTAATTCTGCTGCAGGCTACTATGCTAAAGCTTCTAATTTACTTTCTCTATGCCATTGCACTTTATTTTCACTGCAAACTGAAGTGAATCAAGCTGACCATGATTCTTTGAGACTTTTCCAAGAACTCTCAACAAAGTAAGACATCAGTAACACCATCAGTCGATGAGGGCTTGTTGTGAAAATGCTAGTCTTAGTTCCCTAGAACAATTTCTTAAAACTTATTTGCAGTTAAGTATACTTGGTAGAGTACCAAAAGAAATTAATTTTAATGTGTTTTATCATTCACTAGGTTGTTTTCCTAAATATACAATTTTGGTTCAAACTGGTTTTCTTTCAGAGGCTCTGCAGTCAGAAGGTCTAAAGTCTAAACACAAGTTGCCTAGGGGAGGGGTCTCTGTAGGGCATGCCTGAGTGGTTTGGGGTTTCTTTTTGGTTGGCTTGGATGTTCCTGTTGCGTATATGCTTAAATGTTAATGAGGTCACGTGCTTATGTCTTTCAGCTGACAAGCTTTTTCTTCACCTTTCTCCTGGGCCTGTCTGAAGCCCCATAACGGGGTAGGTCCCTAAGAAAGGCACGCTATGGGCACCTGCGAGCCGCTCCCAGCGGCCGCAGCCACACACTTCCCTCCTCCTTCCCGCCTCCCTCACCCGCTCCCAAGCCACGCGCGCGCCGCCCGGCCAGAACGTGCGGCCGCGCCGCGTGGCCCCACCCCCCGGGGGCGAGGCACGCCCCGATTGGCCCCGTCCCGCCCGTGCCGGCGCTGTTGTGACACGTGAGGGCGGCGCACGTGGGGGTGTTATGTAAAGAGCAGGGGAAGGGGCGGGGCCGGCGCGCACGCGCGCGTGCAGCGGAACCGGCGCGCACGCGGGGTCCGCGCGAGGGGCGGGGCCGGGCGCGCTGTGCGCACCCCCCGGGCAGAGGCCCCGCCGGCGCCGCCAGAGCCACAATGAAGCAGCAGCAGCAGGCGCAGGCCCAGGCTCCGGCTCCGGCCCCAGCTCCGGCCCCGGCCCCGCAGCCCCCACAGCAGCCCCCGCCCTTCGCCAGCCCGGGGGTCCCAGCCTTCCTCAGCAAGCTGTGGGCTCTGCTGGGTGAGACCCCCAGCAACCAGCTCATCACCTGGAGCCAGGTCGGCCAACACCCCCCCCCCCTTTCCCACCCGCGTGTGGCGGGAGCCCCCCCCGTCGCCCTCCGCTTTTCCCCGGCGGTGCCCGACGGGCACCGGGCCCTGCTGGGTGCTGCGGGCCTCGGCGTGTGCGGGGGGAGGGCGGCGAGCCAGGGCACGGCCGCATGGCTTGGTCGGGCCCCTCTCGGGCCGGGCCGGGCTGCTTCTCGGCCTTGCCTTACCTGGAGAGCAGGAGCGCCGGTGCCCGCTCCGGGGGCGCGTCCTCAGCCGCTGCTGAGGGGGAGCCGCTCGTTCGCCGGCCCCGGCTGGGCAGGCAGGGACTGCCCCGGGCGGCGGGCACTCCGCGGCTCGGAGGGGCGGGCAGGGGCCCGGCAGCGGCGGGGTCTGCCGTGCGCTGTGTTTATGGTGCCGTGGTGCGGGTAGCGCGGGGCTGCGGGGCTGTCTCCCACTGCGGGGCCGTGGGTGCGTCAGTAGCGGGGTGAGCCGTGGAGGATGGGGAGAGCAGGGTGTGCCGGCCTGTTTGCTGTTTGTTCCCCGTGAGTCGCCAACGGGCCGGTCCCCGCGGGGACGGCGGGGAGCGGCCACGTGGGGGGCGGGCCGGGGCTTCCCAGTCTCGGTTTCTACCTGCTGGAGTGGCGGGAAGAGGGTGGGCCGCGGGGAAAGTCTGGTTGGGCACCATCTTCTTACAGTGTATCGAAGGGCTGGCGACTTGCTGCAGTTAACATCATTAACTCTTGTGCTAAATGCTCAGCACGTATTTTAATAATAACTATTTCATTTTTCCCTACATCCTCTCTTCAAGAAAATCCTGTTCTCAAACTGTGTCAACATCTTCAAGTGGTGTTGAGATAAACTCAACTGAGAGTTGCTATTTTGAGTGCTCGAGGAATGATAAAACGTCTTACACATTTTACTGATAATGATTTACTAGTAACTTCAGCCAAAACTTCCTAAAGGGGGTAGCAGGAGGCCTCAGTAGATTATGATAGCTTTCCGTTCTTGTGGGTTTTTTTGTTTTGTTTTGTTTTTTTTTTTTTGGAAGAGGGGTAAAATAAGGGCTATATGAAGATTGATGTTATCTACTTTAAGATGTGCTATTTTTGGTACCTTACACTTTTAATGAAGACATTCCGAAGTCATTGCTCATGTTAACTTGAGTAAACACACCAAGACTATTAGGTATCCTTGTTTTATTTTCTTAATTAACAGTAAAGGCTAATTGTTTGAAATTCTGCAAGGCTGTTTCTAGGGGGAAGGTCCACTAATAACAGTTGATGTTGTTGGCAACGAGCAGTTCTTGTGGGAGTGAAGTATTGAGGCTGCTTGGGATATCTTTTAAAAGTGCACTGTGTCGATATTACAGGTTACAAAAAGTGTACCAAATGTAACAAGGGAAAGTGCAGTTACTATAATATTTCACTTTCCTCCTATACAAATCTGTATTCTTACACTGTAAGGCTAAACACTGAAACCAAAGAGCCAAATTTTGTCTCACTGCATACATATCTTAGTGAAGCCACAGTACGTGTTGTCCATGGAAATACGGGTCAGGAATACCAAATGAAGCACTTGTAAGACTGCTGTATGCTGCAGTCGTTGGCACTAGGAGTTGAAAATCATGTTGAGCTGTTGGTGATGCTTACAGGCCTTAGTGTCTGTACAGCTTTGCTGTAAATGACTGTCGGGGCAACAAGAGCTAGTAGATGTGTTTCTCAGATTTTCCTGTCTTAAGCCTGGACAATGTCAAAGGGATGAAGTGAGGCACCACATGGAGGTTGTCATTTGAGCACCTCTGGTTGGTGAGTTTTACACAGCTTTGGCTGAAATAGTCAATTTCTTTTGCTTCCCTTTTCCTTTCCACTGGTTCTTTCTCAGCAGGAGGTAGACAGGCAGGCATTACTGGAAGTTTTCATCTTCCTATCTTCCTACCTTCCTCTCGGTGTTAAACACCTAACTCATCCAGTGGAGATCATTTATACAGTCCTGTTCCTGATGGTCCTGGTTTGTCAGGAACAAGCTGTTGTGGTTTAAAGCCAGCTGGCAACTAAGTACAACACAGCCGTTTGCTCCCGTTTCCCCACCCTGGTTAAAAACATTAAAACCTGTGGGTTGAGATAAGAACCGTTTAATAATTGAAACAAAGTAATTTATAATATACATAATACATTATTAATATATAATAGTAATAAAAAGGAGAGAGAGAAAATCTAAGAAAAACAAAGGATGTGCAGTACAATTCCTCACCACTTGCTGGGCCAATACTCAGTTCATCTGGGAACAGCAGTTCGCCCCCTTTCTGGGTAACTCCCCCAGTTTATATACTGGAGATGATGTTCTGTGGTATGGAATATCCCTGTGTCAGCTGTCCTGGTGTGGTACTGCACACACCCCCTGCTATGTTCCCTCCTGGCTTCTTGTGCACCTGCTCACTGGCAGAGCTCAGGAAGCTGAAAAATCCTTGACTTAGGGTAAGCACTGCCCAGCTACAACTAAAACATCAGAGAATGTTGTTATTGACATTTTTCTCCTGCTGAATCCAAAACTCAACACTGTGCCCGCTACTAAGAAAAAAATTAATTCTATCCCCACTGAAACCAGGACACAAGCTCTTGGATAAGGATCTTCACATGGTCTTATGGTTGGTTCTCTAAGCTTCTTGTGATCATAGAGCAGCTGGCATTTGAGGACAAGAAAAACATGACTCATTGAGCTAAAGGGTCTCTAAGAAGACAGAGTACTAGTGTTGACATTTGTTAAAGACGATAGACTTTTCATTAAATACAGGGTGAGAGTACTGTGGGTGTACAGACACCTGAAGATTTTAGAAGTAGGTAATTTGCATTTTGCCAATTATTTGCCCTGTAGTTTGTGGGGTGCAGTCAGTGAAGAACAAAGAGCTGATCCTTCTATTTTAGTCAAAGCCTGTGGATTAAATAAAAGATCAGTCCTCCTTCACAACTGGCATTCCAGAAGGGGTATGGTGTCTAGGGTGGTTACCTTTTTGGTAACTCCAAAATCCAGTGGACATACTCAGCTCTTTGACAGCTCCATCTGCTCTACAAGTCCTATCAAACTAATCATGCTTTTGTAGTGGAAAGCAGATGGGGCTTTCAGCTGGTTGTTAGTGTTTTTTCCTTGCTCGGGCTCTTTGTTAGATTTCTTACCAAGAGTTCAGAATGATGTACAAAATTGATAGTATTGTCCTGTAGTATAACTGTGATTATTGTTGGGAAACAATTAATTCATTTTTTAGGAAGCAAAAAGTAACAATAGAGATGTTTCTCTTCAGAAACAGATAATGATGTAAATTGATAGTACTCAGTTGCTTTTTGTTTTGGAAAGTTGTAGGCAAGCAAATCAGTAATGTACTGCATGCACAAAGGAAACATTCTTATCTGGTGATTAATTCTAAAAGCCCAGTGTGTTTTCTGGTATGGTTTTTAAGTAGCTTAATGTGTGTCTCTCATTTTAGAATGGCAAGAGTTTCTTGGTGTTGGATGAGCAGAGATTCGCGAAAGAGATTCTTCCCAAGTACTTCAAGCACAACAACATGGCAAGCTTTGTCAGACAGCTTAACATGTGTAAGTTCCTGGATTTTTGCATTCGAGCATAGTTCTAGATCCCGTACATGTTTAGTTATAATTTCCTTTGAGCAGTGGCCCTGTGTTCTCTGCAGCTAGAATACTGCTTTATCCTCGAAGTTATTAATAGGATAGTTGGGGCAGCGTATTTTGAATTTCTTAATGTGTATTTTGAAGTTTTCTTTTTCTTTTTTTTTTTTAAAGATGGCTTCCGAAAAGTTGTCCATGTTGATTCTGGGATTGTCAAACTGGAGCGAGATGGTCCAGTAGAATTTCGGCACGCATATTTTAGGCAGGGCCGGGAAGACTTGTTGGAACACATTAAAAGGAAGGTTAGTGAAAACTTAGTATGTAGAAAAAACTCTATTGCTAAGTGTTGATGAATAGCAAAGTTCATGACAAGTCTAACTGCAGGATTAAGAGTGCAGATAAGTTTGGAGTTTATGGAAGCAAACTGCACTGCCTTCATTTATGTCTTAATCCTGTTTAAACATATTTTGGGGGATCTGATTATATTTAACCTACTTTGCTATCATTATAGTAAGTTTCACTGGTGGCAAAAATGAGTGAGTTAGGTAAATAGGACAATTTTCAAGAGAGTATTAGAAGTACAGAGCATGCTTTGACTTTACCTAATCAGTAATAGAAGAAACTGCTTGTTTATGTAGCTTGTTTCAGAACAAAGCTACTGTAAGCATTAAACTTTCCACCAAAGAGAACAGGGGCAAACCTATAAATGTGCTTGTTATGCTGCTAAATATGACTCTGAAATGTGCTCTGCTGTTACTGTGAGTCAGGTGAATATAGATATCAAGTAGAAATAACGGCAGATTAAACTGTGGTAATAGGGTGGATGTCATGGTTTAACCCCAGTCAGCAATTCGGACCTACAGAGCTGCTTGGTCACCCCCCCCATGTAAGAATGTGGTAGTGAATTGGGAGACAAGAAGTGAGAAGACTCATGGGTTGAGATAAAGGCAGTTCAGTAAGTAAAGCAAGAGCCACACGCAAGCAAAGCAAAACAAGGAATTCATTTACCACCTCCCATGGGCACGCAGGTGTTCAGCTATCCCCAGGAAAGCAAGGCTCCATCATGCGTAACAGATACATTTGTCTTCACAAATGCTGTCAGTTTGAACACACCCCCCCCTTCTTTATCCTCCAGTTTTATATAAGCAGCATGACACCATATGGTATGGAGTATCCCTTTGGTCAGCTGGGGAGAATTGTCCCAGCCGTGTTTGTGCCCTCCCAGTTTCCTGTGCAGCCCCAGCCAACTCACTGTTGCAATGGTGTGAGAAGCAGAAAAGGCCTTGACTCTGTGTGTAAGCACTGCTCAGCAGTAACAAAAACAGCTCTGTATTGCCTACGATGCAACACAACAGCACATATCCAAAACACAGCCTCATATTAGCTACTACGAAGAAAATTAACTCTACCCTAGCTAAAATCAGCACAGAGTGATGTACTTATTAACACCAGGTTATTATTGAAGCAGTTATGATGAAGTAGAGCACTTGGGAGAGTGCCTGAAGAATCTGAATGTACACAAATGTTTGTAACAACAAAAGCTAATGTGATGACTGCTGTGTTTCTGGTTTGGGGTTTTTTTGATGCTTGGTTTATTATTAACTTAAATGCATAGTTTGTCAATGCTAGTAAGAAAATATATTTGATCACCAAAATAGAATATTAGTTAAGTATGAGTAAAGGGAAGTGGTGTTTCTGGATTCTAATCTTTTAAAGGTTTCATCTTCGAGACCTGAAGAAAACAAGATACGTCAGGAAGATCTCTCCAAAATAATATGTAGTGCTCAAAAGGTGCAAATTAAACAAACGACTATTGAATCTCAGTTGTCTCTTTTGAAGAGGTAAGTTGCTGCATCGTAACTGATCCCTAATGCTGAGTACTTCTGATACTAGATGTTGGACAAAGATCTAATTTTAGGTGTCTCTTAATTTCTGATTACCTAAATTAAATATTGCTTTAGGAACATAAATTTCAATAGAAAAATTGCAGTAAAAATTAAGTATTCTCATATTGTTAAAAGTAATAGGCAATGTTGGTGTTTCTGGAACTGTCTAGTAGTGGGCAATTAAATAATACTTTTAGATCCATAATGCTGCTGAGGCTGAATATTCAAATCAGCTCTTGGCATAAAGTGTGCTGGTTTACATCTTCAAGTTTGAAGTAGTTGCTGTATTTAGTTTGAGGCAGAGTTTGGTTGGTGCAAAGTGCATATAATGCTTTCTTACAGCAGTTAATGTCTTTGGTCATTTATTATTTTTGTCTTTGTTCCCCCACTGCTTAAAATTGCAGAAGAGTTAATGCCTAGGAAAATGTGTTTAGAAATCTAGTTTGGAAATTCATTTGTTGCGTCAGTTACAGAGGAACAGAATCTAAAATGCAAATATAAATAGAGTATTTTTAGAATTGCATTATTACCTACTTAGTAATTATAATTTATTCTCAACAGTGAGAAAGATGCATGTCACAAAGTACTTAATCCTTAAGAGTATATAGATATAAACAAGATAAATGACAATAAGCTCATGCACTGTGAGTCACATCACCTGAATAGGAACTGTTTCAGGACACCCTGACTTACATTGAGAAAGTAAGTGATGGTGTACCTCTGTGACAGAGGTCACTGATTAGTTAAAGTTTTAAGAAGTAAATTCGGTCATTTATAGTCTTCAGTTCTAGTTATTTTAGGGGTAGAATATTCAGAGGCAAACTTTCTTTGCCTAGGAAGAGTCTCTGTTAGAATCTGGCCAGTCTAGAGTAAAAGTGCTCATATTTGCCCTTTGCATATCCTAGACAAATTTGGGTTGAAATAACCTCAGAAGGCCTCAGGTCCAAACCCCTGACAGTTTGTAGAGATGAGAACTTAGAATGGTTGTCTTTGACATCCATGATTTTGTCCCATCAGTTTAAAATAATTGAGGTATAAACTGGGCTAAATCAGAAGACCTCATCCTACAAAACATGTTAATAAAACTAGTGAGAAAATTTAGAATCCCTAACTTCAGTTGTTAAATTTGTAACTTGTTAAATTTGGAATTGTACTCCTAAACTGTATGTTGGACATATGAGCAGTTTGAGGAGTAATACCCTGCATCACACTGCATGTGAACAGCTGTTTCTGAAAACTTAGCTTAAGGTTTCCTAAAAACTGAACACCAGTGGAGTTTGTTTCTCTGTGTTGAAAATTAAACTGCAAAAGAGAGGGTGGTATGTTGTCTTTCCTTATTCGTTGAAGCTTTTGGTATTTATTATCTGCTTCTTAATATGCAAGATGCTGTTGGAAACAAACTTCTTGTGTTTTCAGTAGCACGGGCAGTTTTTACACTGTCTCAGTAACTGGCCTCCTGTGAGTACTGGAACAGCTAAGGTTTGTAAAATTGCAGTGTTTCATGAAAACTGTCACCTCTGACAAGCTCTGTTAGATTTTAGCACCTAACATGCCCCTTTACTGGAGCTAATAGAGGCAACTGTTTGAATGGCTATAGCTCTGTGTGTGACTTGAGAGCTTGTTCTGTACACACAAGAGAAGCGTGTACAGAATCGTGCTTTCAAGGCAGATGGGCAGTTGGTGACAGGTGGCTTGCACCTAGCAAGAGGTGTGTGAGGGAGGACAAGCAGGCTGGATGGAGGTGAAGAACTCTGGTTTTTAGTGGTGAGAGGAAACTGCATTCTTATGCTGTCCTTTGCTGCCAGAAACCAACTGCATGCTTGATTTTTTTTTTTTTTTTAAATTTAATTTCTAGAAGGAAGACAACAAGATAACTTTGTTTTTACAGGAAAGGAAACAAAATAGTTAATTTCTAAATGCTGATAGTTAATTTTTAAATGTAGATTGTATAGCTAATAAATTTGAGAATATTTTGTTTCTTCCATTTTAAAAGGGCTGGAAATTCTCTGCAGGCCATCGGTTGTCTTTGGGTCTCCATTTTATAATTACTTTCCAAGGATCTGACTGTATGACACTCCCACCCCACACCCCAATCTAAAAACATATTTTGAAGAGCTTTTATGAGGCCAATGAATCTTTAACAAAATTTATTATAAATGTTTTATATCTTAATTTTATTTTGACTCTTAAATCATCATTTTTAAACAGAGAGAATGAATCCCTCTGGAGGGAAGTGTCAGAACTGAGAGCAAAACACTTGCAACAACAGCAAGTTATTCGAAAGGTAAGGCTTCATTCAAGTGTCGTACGTGCATAAGGGAGTGCTCAGTTACAAAGTTCTGTATTGGAAATTCACTGCTGTCCTACTTGGCTGACCTGCTGACCTTGTATTTGTAATGTTAATTGTACATGTAATTTTTTCTGAATATGTTAAAAATGCCTTTCACCAGAACTAGTATTTACAGATACAGGTTATTTTTATGATCCACATCTCGGAATGCCTTCTGTCATTGCTTATTAGAATTCTTCTAATCATTTGAGTTGCTGGATGTCTTTCTTGTACTGTACAACGTAGTGTAAAAGCTTTCTCTTACCTCCTGCTATGTGTAAAGTCTTTCTTGGACAACTGAATAACTATTTTTTTTGAGATACTACCAGCAGTGTTTTTACCATGATTTTTACGTTTTCTGAACAGCTCTGTATAAAAGTTACTACACACAATAAGTATTTTGCTGTTGATGTATAGATTTTATTATTGAACTCTTCTGCTGTAATATACCTTGGTGCTCAAGAGAAACAGTTTCAAAGTAGAGTGATTAACAATAGTGTTCTTTCCCTTACAGATTGTACAATTCATTGTTACCTTGGTGCAGAATAACCAACTAGTGAGCCTAAAACGCAAGAGGTAGATATGATCTTAAAAACTTGCTGTCCAGTCAGTAAACTGACATGTCTTGTTGACTAAAACCAAAGAACTGATTTTGAGGTTGCTTTCTTCCTTTACTCTTTCTGATGTAGGCCTCTTCTTCTGAACACTAATGGACCTACAAAGTCAAATGTATTTCAGAAAATTGTGAAAGAACCAGCTGACAGTAGCCACCATGTAAGTTTTCTATTATGGGTATGCTCTGTTATGATGAAGGAAGGAGTGCAGGGGGGCAGATGGATCAAGTAAATTGTCTTACGGGGAATAAAACGTAGCTGTGTACTGAGAGCTGTCGACTTGCAGAAGTGTTACATCATATTTTGTTGATAATCACCATTTACTTTACAACATAAGCATGTATAAACCAGTTGCCTGTGTATTAAATACAGCTTGACATGATCCTACTGAAAGCAGTTCGCTTTTATTAATCGTGCTGTTAGAAATAGCACATAACGTGTTGCATTGTTATCTCTGGGAGTGAGGCCCCCCTGGCCCCATACAGAGGTGAGGGTCCAGTGTGTTGGTTTGCAAGGCAGCATCCAATGCAGCAAAATCACGCCATGTTTTTCCATTTGAATGAGTCACGCCACTGAAAGTTGTTTTCTGCTGTCCAAATAAAGGTTGGTGGGGAAATCATCAAAATTAGCGCTATAGCATGGCACCAGAATTAGTAGCTTTGCAATGAAGTACTATTTAAACAGCAGTCACAGTTTTAATATTTTTATTTATTGGTCCTGGTTTTGCAGCTTTTCTGTTGCATTTGCTGACAGTGCTAGTACGTTTTTTATTTCTATGCCTGTAGTATTTGCTAGACTTTCCTGTAGTTGGTATTCTCCATCTTGTTCATTTACTTGTATAGCTTTTCCTATTAAACATGGATCTATACAAACAGCTCGTAATCTCAAAAGTGTAGGAAAGCTCTTAGACTTTTTTAGATTTGAAGCATTTTAAGATAAAATGATAACTGTCAAAATGCTGATGCTCATCATCCTTCTGTCCCCTGACTCCTTTAAAAATAATTCTCAGGTACCTCTCAACAGAAGTGAGGGCTTAAAACAAAGAGAACAGATTTCAGATGATATTGTTATTTACGATGTCACTGAGGATGTGTGTGATGAAGAAAATCCCATGGTTGAAGAAGAAAATCTTCCTGTTACGCCAGAAACAAATGAAGATACCACTTCAGATTCTTCCAAGTAAGAAGTCTGTAGAAGTGTATGTAGATAATGGCTTTCAGTGTTGTATAATGTGCAATAATTCAGATGTTGTAGGTAATTTGTTCTAATGAAGTGGTCAGAATTACTCAGCACTCCTGCACAAATAGAAGCTTCATCTGTGAATTTACTTTTGAATTTTGCTTTTGAATTATTGACCTCTGGATTTATTCCAATTAGTTAATTGGCTCTTGGAGTTGTAATATGTGGCAGACACATAGACACTGGTGAAAGCAATCTGTATTATTGTACTCTTTGTAAATATACTAGTTGTCCAAAGACAGAGTAAGTGGTGTTTTCTTACTTTTGGTTATGAATACAGACAGGAATAACTTGCCTTGTTTTTACAGATCTTTGTGGAGAATAATTTGAGTGTGTTGTTTGTCTGGTGTTGGTGTGGTCTTTGAACTTCATTAAGCTAATTAATTTCAGGGGTTGTTTTTTTCAGTCCCAGGTGTTTTGCGACTGTGTTCCTTCCTGTTTATACTCTAGTACTACAGAAGTAGTTCATCTTGAATCTACAAGCAAGTTGAAACTTGGTCCAGGGATTGAGGACTCTCTTTGAGTTACGGGGGATTGATAGGGCCTGTGTTATGCCTTAAGAAATAAAAGTTAGGTATTTCTAGCGTACACATGAACTGATACCATTGTTCTTGCTCAGCTAATGTCTGGGAATGTATTCTCTGATACAAAAGCTTTATGAGGATAAGGCTGTGATAGAGAGGCAGCATAACTAACAGCTACTTGAGGGTTAAGAACCAGAATGTGGATGAAAGCAAATTAGTTGAGGCTTGCTCTTGGTTTTCAGATTTCATTCCTGGTAGACATAAAAAGGTTAATTAACTACAAACCTGTTGACTGAGATCCTTTATGTTATGGATGCTCCAGAGTTGATTCTGTTCAATAGGAAATACGCAAAATATATGTTGTCTGTCTAGTTTGATAACCTTATGCTTTGGTCCACTTTGTACATACTTTATATGTGAACTTACAGTTGTTCTAATGCAAAAAGGTATCCTATAGGTTTTTAGTAGTTGGTTATTGTAGTCTAGCAAAACTGTGTGTGCTAGGTGAGCAGCATTAACTATATTGAGCATTACAGAACCATATCAATGGAAAATAGATTCTGAGAATATCTTTCTGTGTTTACTATTAAAAAGCAGTAGGAAAGTTTATTTCCTTACAGTAGCTTGACCAAAGTGAGGAGTAACTAAACCTTTATAATAGTACCAATTTAAAAGAGTATATGAAATGCTCTAATTAATTTATCTTGTATTGCAGCTGTAGTTGTAGCTATCCTTCTCCCGATATTGTAATTGTGGAAGATGATAACGAAGATGAATACGCCCCTGTGATTCAAGGGGATAAAAGCACAGAATCAGTTGCTGTCCCAGGTAATGATCCAGTCAACCCTGTCAGTGACAGTACAAGCCCACTCATGTCAAGTGCTGTACAGCTGAATAACCAGTCAACTTTAACTGCAGAAGATCCAGTCTCAGTGATGGATTCCATACTCAATGAAAATGGAGTAATTTCACAGAATATAAACCTTCTTGGAAAGTAAGTAGTTTGGGCTTTTGTTTTGTTTTTTTTTTAAAGTATTAGAACAGATTATGTGACTGAAGTAAAAAGAACTGAATAGTAGTTTCTGCTGAGAATATTAAATTTATAATCCATTGTTATTCTAGCCAGTTTCTAAAGATCCATTTAAGTATTTTAAGATGTGACCTCTGAGTCTCATTGTGAAGCTCACATGAGTGAGTTGGGATGTGTAATCTGGCAGTGTAATATTGTGGATATCATTGTTTAAACTGTCAAGATTTATTTGTGTCACTCCTGCAGGCAGATGGGACTCATTAGGGCTATGTGAGGCCAATGTCATGTCATAGTGTTATGTTGATACAATTCCTGCAATACCTGTTTCAGAGCACCCATCTGCTTTACTTGGGTTCTCCTCTAGAGGCTAAAAGTTTTCATTTTTTTCCAGAGGTGATATCTGATGAAAAACTTAGTTCATTCTAGTTCTGGTGAAGATTTTTAGATGGATGTAGTACATCTGTGTCAAGCTTACTCAAGAATTTATCTTACTTTGTTAGGGGATACAGCAGTAAAATACTGTTTATCTTCTAGAGTTGAACTTCTGGATTACCTCGACAGTATCGACTGCAGTTTAGAGGACTTCCAGGCTATGTTATCGGGACGACAGTTCAGCATAGATCCAGATCTCCTGGTTGATGTAATTTTATTTTAAATACTTTGGCAATAGGCCTTACAAAAGATTTGTGTGTATTGTTACTATTAAGAATGGATTTAAAACACAACTGATTTTTTTTTTTCCTCTCTCTTTTACAAAGCTGAGTTACAAATATTTATGAATATATGTTTCTTGAGCACTGGTATAATTCTCAGTGCTACACCACTGCTCAAATTAATGCATAAGTTCTTTTATTGAAGAATGGCTTCATTAATGAATGAAATCATGCTTATATTTGTTGTGACATGAACTTAGACATCAAGTAGATGTGTAATACTCTTGCTTTGAAGTAACCCAGCACATCATCTGTGGTCTTCTCAATGAACTGGAGTTAAAAAGGCTCTCTTGGCATTTATTTTACAAGCTTCCCTGCAATTTAGGTTCCTTCAGGTTTATGTTGAGTAGAATGGTCTGGGTTGGAGGGGACCTGTGCACATCATCTAGTCCAGTCCCCTTTCTCAAAGCAGGATCAGCTTGAAAGTTGGATCTTATTGCTCTGGATCTTGTTTACTTGAATTCCAGAATCTCCAAAGATGGGCTCTTGGGTGTCTGTTGAGGGCTTGACTCTTCTTAGTGAAGCATTTCCTTATGTCAAGTCAGTTTTCCCTGCTGCAGTTCGTCACTCTTTCCTCTTGTCCTTTGTCTAAGTGGAGTTTGCCTTCTCCATAACAGAGCAGTGGAAGAGGGTAGTTATCCTCCCTCCTCAGCCCTCTTCAGACAAGATTATCCAGGCTTCCTGGGCCTCTTGCATGTCTTAGGCCTCCAAACACCCTCTCATTTAAAAACTCTCTGACTGGGAGCCCTAAAACCGAACACTTCCACAAATGGCCTCAGGTGCTGTGCAGAGAGAAATAATCACTTCCAGCAACATCCTGGCTGTGCTGCCCATAGCAGAGCTTCTCTCTCTGTAGTAAGGCCATGCTGCTGGCTAGTAGCAGAGTGTTGTCTACCATGACTCCCGTGTTCCCTATCCAAGTAGCTGCTCCCTGTCCATTCATTCCTTAACCATAACCTGGGCCAGTGCATGAGGTTACTGGGTCCTGAAGACGTGTAGCTGTTGAATCTGCTGGAGTTCTGTTGGCCCCCCTCCCACTTAGTTGAGATACCCCTTAACAGGAGCTCTGCTCTCCCACATACTGGTGACTTCTTCTGGTTTGGTGTCACTTGGAAGCTTGGGCAGGGTGTGTTGGTCCATATTGTAGACAGAATTATCCATGTAGCAAAGTAAGAAGAAATTGGTATTTTAAAACTGCAGCAAACTGTGTTAGTTAGATGCAATATAGTTGTTTCCTTTGTGACTGAGCCTCATGGAATCCCAGTTGTGCTCCAAAGCTAGTTTTTCTTTTCAAAAGTGGTAACTAGCTGTAAATAAATTCCAGTCCTCATAGAGGGTGGAATAAGTATAGTGGTTATTTTCATACATGCAGATGCAATGGTCTTGTATTCTTAACAGCAACATCAAGATACCTAAAACTTGATGTGTTTTGTCTCATTCAGCTTTTTACAAGCTCCGTGCAGATGAATCCCACAGATCATGATCATATCGCTAATACCAAAGTAAGTTTTAAATCCATCGCTCAACATACACAGCAGTGACAGATGCAAACTTTTGCTCACCTTTTGCTGTTTTCTTTACTGGTACCATGGCACTTCATGCTCTGGGTTTTAAGACTTCCATGAGAATAAGAAGACTACAGCTGATTTCATCCTGTTTGTTAGGGTTTAAACAGCAAAGGGGAAAAGGACAGTAATTAATGATGTCCTTTAAAACTTATATTATCTTGAGGCCAATACCTCTACATTGTACCAGTCTCTTGACTTTGTATCCCTCAAGATTTTAGTTCTTAGAATGGTTTCATCTGTATTGTCTGGTGGGAAAAGAAACACAAGAATAAGCTCTTTGAATTTGTCTTGTTCATTTTACAAGCATTAGTTTTGGTTCTTGCTTTCTAGGCTGTGTTTCCATTCCAGATTTTCTCAGCCAAGGTCTGTTAGCAGGGATAATACTGATAATGCCACTGCAAACCTTCACGAATAAAAATTGTAGTGTTTTTTTAACAGTTGGTGAGCTGTGCTCCAGTGGCATTGGTACAGGCTTTAAGCATATGTTTAAGAGTTTGCTTTTGTTCCCAGACGGAGACAAAGGGAAAAGAAACTAACAAGAATAATGCTGGTCCAGCGGCTTCACAGGAAACACAAGCTTCTAAGCCCAGATCAGGTTAGTTGTGATTTGTTGAAATACCTAAACAGTTAAACACGCATCTAAAAGCCATGTTGGTTATTTGCTCCTTTTCTGGTTTTATATTATGCTGATGAACAAATAACCAAAATAAAATACTTGATATATTTGATTTTAGGTTTTTGGCACTGCACCAGCTGCAGAGAAATTGATGTTTTGCAGGACAGTCTGCACAACGTTATACATGCGTGTAACAATTCTTTAACAACACATTTAAAACAAACACCTGTAAGGGCTTTTTATTAATTATTCTCGAAATAAGTGCTGTGGGTAGGATTTTGTTTTTTCCCTCTGCATGTAGAAAGGCATGTGAACTGATGTTCTGGGCATTTTTTCCCTCTTAGATAAGCAGCTGATACATTACACTGCGTTTCCACTCCTTGCATTCCTTGATGGGAACCCAGGCTCCACTGTTGAGAGCGGGAGCTTCACAGCTGAAAATCTTTCCACTGTTGACAAGTCCCTGGAAGGGGATGAGCTCCTGGAGAGCAGCCTGGATCCTGAGCCCACTCAGAGCAAACTGGTGCGTCTGGAGCCACTGACGGAGGCAGAGGCAAGTGAAGCCACGCTGTTCTACCTATGTGAACTTGCTCCAGTGCCCATGGACACAGATATGTCTTTTTTGGATAACTGATGTGAGGGGGACTCTGTATATAGTCATGAAGATGAACTATTTATTTAGAATATTGTTTGGTATGAGAGTTTTTTGTAAATCACTGTTTTATGTAACCAGGTATGTGGAATCTTAAGTACCTTTCGTATCTTCCTACAACAAATTGTTTAGTTACACTGTTAGACAAGCCAGCAGGCACGGCTGGCAGCAGTAGTCAGAGTGCTGCTGCACTGCTGTGAACAATTGTGTTACACACATTGCTAAGTACCCAACACTGGTAAGTAGTAAGCTTTCATTTATGGTTTCTTATACTTCTGGTCTTACATATGATGACATAAACTAGTAGTGTATGGTTAGGGAGCACCAACTTTCTGTATTTTGGGTTTTTTTATTTTTTACAGCATTTTGTTTAACACATGAGGCTTTTTTGGGGTGGGGGGACCAGGACCTGATGTAGGCTTTTTTTTTCCCTGCTTGAACTGGGAACAAAGTGCCTGTACCTTGCTAAATCTTGGTTCTGCCTTACTTTCACTTCAGTGGAAGTGCTCACAGATAGCACAAACTGGGGAAAAGTTCTTGACAGCCACCAGGCCCCATGACTGCATGAGTACTTTTAACTTGGACCATCTATGCTGATAAAATAAATGTAACTTAAGTGTGATACTTGTTAAGAGTTTGTCTCTTATTCTGTGTGCCAGATGGGTATGGATTTGACAGCATCTTGTTTTCATATGTAGCTGTGCAAGGGTCTGCTGCTGTGCACGATTTTTGGAAAACAGTTTATCTCCAAACTTTACAGTTTATTATAAAGTGTCCAAAAAAGTGTTTAATACAGCAGACTGTTTTCCAATGATAGTACACAACAAGGTGGTTTCCTTCTTGATTTCTTACTGAGAACTGCAGCAGAGCCCCATCATTTTTCTTCCACTGGAGGAGCACTACACCTCCCAAAGGTGTGTGTCCATCGCTGCATTCACTGAAGCCTGTTACAGCTGTTGAAATGAATTTCTGTAGTTGCATTACAGAGCCAGAGGGGTTTGAAGGGGCAGCCGACACACTCATGTCGCCCTGAGCTCCTGATCTCATATAAACAGTACGTCAAAATAAAGTGAAGAAGTACTCTAGTAGAACCAGCGTTCAGATGTTTTACCAAATTTGAACAGGTGCGATCCAATGCGGCAGCAGCAGCTGATGAAGCAAGAACGCAGTCAGAGGTGCGAGGCTCGGCTGTGTTTGCAGACACAGCTGCATAGGGCTCAGAGAACTTCACCCAGGGGATTCCACGTGATCTCCCCAATTGCTGGGGAGTCGCTGCCTTACAGGTGTGCTCTGCAGCACTGTCAGCTGCTACTGTTCAGAATTTCACAGTGCTATAAAGCATCCCCAGAGGAGGGGATGAGAATATAACATAAAACCTTGCACTACCCACACCTATGGCTGCAGTATGAGACATCAAAAGTCATGGAACATCTTCATCCAAATTTATTTATTAATAAGGTAACAACATATTCCAAATTATTACAAGCCTTTACTACTCATCCATTACCATCTCAAGTTTGACATGTCAGACTTTTGCAGTAAATGTCAGTGTTCAGTGCAGAGGTAAAATAAAAGCTTAGAGAATAGCAACAGGAAGTCACAGTTACAAACGCCACGGTAAGAGATGAGCATGACATCTGCTGCAGGCTCCAGGGTCACTCCCAGTCAGGCTGCTTTAGTCTCAAGTTGTAACAAGTAATAGAGATAAATAATGCGGCTCAAATACTTCAGTTACAAAGGAGCAAGCACAAAAGCATTTAAGATTCCGTAACTGCACAGGAACTATAGTATTGTAATCAAACAGATTAATAATGTCTTACCTCATGCCTAGAGTTAGACTTCCTAGGCTCAAGTTCATCTCTGGCAATGGACAACAAGCAAAATACCTAATATAGTAAAAGATTTCAATAGATTTAGAGCCCCAAATATCTTAAGAAACACTTTAGTTGAAGCCTCAGTAAATGCAAACCCCCTCCTCTAGTTACTGTAATTTCAGTGCTCCTTTTCCTCCACTTCTTTTTTTTAATCACAATACTCAAAAAATTTCTCTAATGGGTTTACACAGCTTTCACCACTCCGGTTCCTTGCAAAGTCCGTGATTGTAGCTTAGCAAAGAAGAAAGTGGCACACAAAACAGCAATAAATTACAGCACAGCTATCCCATATAAACTACTTAAAAAAATAATAATACATAAACGCACATTGTAAACAGGTGCCTTAAAAACATGCTTCTGAGCATCTGATACGAGGATGTTTTTCCCCAGGGTGCCTGTCCTCCTGTCTGCAATGGGACGCATCAGAGCCAGCAGCACCATGGAGGACACTGGCTCCTCTGCAGCTCCAGGTGCAAGTTTAAGTTTCCTCATCTCCCATCTGTGCTAAAGGTACTGCTGCCCTTGGCATGGGAAAGGTCAGGCTGCTGGTGCCAAAGTGCTGCGAGATGTCCAGTAAACGCCAGTGTGCTCCATTTTGAGTCTAACAATGCTTACTCAAGGCTTACTTTGGAATCAAGGCAACAGGGATCATCAAAGGCAGCCCCTCTTTTACTTGCAAAGCCTGACCTAGCACTGTTTAGTTACCCTAATTAACACTTGCACTTTTTTTCCCTACAACTATTTAATGCAACTGAGGGGAAAGAACATACTTCTAATGGTTCTCAATCTTACATCTTGTGCTCCCAAAGCACTCAATCTAGGAGTAATCCCATGAAAACCATCATTACAGCAATTATCATTGAGCTCAGCTAGAAAAAGTCATTTAGTGAAATGACAAAAGACATGGTTCAAGGTAATCATGCAGAATAAAGCAGGCTATACTACACGGACAGCACACGCACACACACACATGTATTTACAACTGCACTATTATCCAGAATACTGTTTGTTTCAAAGACACGATGAAGCTGACACAGCCTCCCTGGAGAGCAGCACAGCTTAGTCAAAGTCACGGTTTGTGAGAACCAGCGGAGCAACCAGAGTCCACACGTACAGCACGATGCCGATCCAGCTGGAAGATATCTTCACCCAGACGGATGGCCACTTGCTGGTCATTGTCTCGTAAGTAGAATCCGGGCTGTGAGTGAAGGGAAAGAAGAAAGGTCATCTGCAACTTTTCTTTCAATAGGACATACTTGTGTACTAAGCCACCCTTCCACACTCTTTCAAAGTAGATAATTTTTACCTCACACCTCAAAGGACATCTGTACCTTTCTTCCAGGCAGTTCACACCAGTCTGTACAAGAACACCATTTGTTCAACTGGTGTCACAGGAAGGTGGAAAACAACAGCAGCACAAAAAAACATTTACTAAGAGAGGCTGTCAAGAAGCAGAAATTATTACAAGGAATCTCTAAGCAAATCTGCAGAAAGGCAGTAAATGGATAGCACTTAGAGAGAAAAATAATGTATTTTACCTGAAAGACAACACCTAGAAAAATTAATCATGTTGATCTCATACTGACCCAAGCAGGGCCACAAATCAAATCCACAGCAGGACTATCTATCAGAGTTACTTCTGAAGAAAATAGCTTTACAGTGTTGCTATTTTGATACAAACTGTCCTTTGCCAAATAACTTAGAGAACATAATTCATATTTTTAAATTCTGAAAAACATCTGCTCTAGCTGTTAACAACAAACAATTCACACACGGAAGGACTATTTTACTGTGAGGATTTTTTCAGTGAGCAGACAACTAATTTCCTTCCACCAGGCCCTCTCACAGAATACTGAGGTTGGAAGAGATCTCTGGAAGTTCTCTTGTCCAATACCCCTATTCCAGCAGGGACATCTAAAGCCAGCTGCCCCAGATGGCTTTTAAGTACCTCCAAGGATGGAGACTCCACAAACTTCCCTGGGCAACCTGTGCCAGCGCTTAGTCACCCATGCAATGAAAAAAGTGTTTCTTGAGATTCAGAGGGAACCTCCCATCCTTCGGTTTGTGTCCTTTGTCTCTGTCCTGTCACTGGGCACCCCTGAAAAGACCTGGCTCCCTCCTCTTTACACTCTCCATTCAGGTATTCATATACATTGATGAGAACCCCCTGAGCTTTCTTCTGGCCAGGCTGAACAGTCCCAGCTCCCAGCCTCTCCTCATACGACAGATGCTACAGTCCCTTCATCTTTGTGGCCCTTTGCTGGATTCTCTCCAGTATTTCCATGTCTCCCTTGTACTGGGAAGCCCAGAACTGGACTCAGCATTCCAGGTGTGGAGTCACCAGTGCTGAGTAGATGGGAAGGAACACCTGTCCCTTGACTTGATATAACATGTCCTATTTCTCCTTTTTCTAGCTTTCTGTACCAGACAAGGGCTTAGTGTTTACTAATTTTTAGTTGTTATAGAATTTAAGTCTTTATCCTGTTCACTTCATCAGCACATATTTCAGCAATCCAGTGACTCATAAGAATTATCCTAGAAAATACAACAGGCACTTGGGAAAACAAGGTTGGCTGCACTCAATTTTCAAGTACAATTCCCTAAATATGGCTCAAACCGCATGCTTCCCTTGAGAAGACCCGTTCAAGACCTACATTCCAGAGCACACAACTTGTATCTCCTTGTCCAGCAAAAGATGGCATCCTCTATGGTCATTATTAGCATAAGATATTATAATATTTAAATACCTGTACCAGTTGGTAAGTGTCATCATAATATACAGTGATGCCAGGAAAAGCATGAAGTGAAAGAAAGAGTAACTGTAAGTAACTCCATCTCTCTCATTATCTATGGCTCGGTGAACATCATCTCCATCATCAAGGGAGCCATCACTCCTGGGCATTCCATCCTCTATCAGCGTTGATTCATCACTGGTCAGCATCAGCTTGTTAACTTGGCTGTTGTTGGATGTTCGGATGCTGTATTTAACAGGAAAGGACACAGTATACAGTTATCCAAATAAATACAATTTAGTCTCCTACAACAAGAAGTAATATAAGTTAATAAATTTTTTTTTTTTAAGGAATCTTACCTTGAATAGAGAACACATAGCAAAAACAAAACCAGTCCTACAATTCCTTGTGCATCCCACCACTGCACCACCTGACCTTGGGTTGGAGTGGTGGTGCTGTTGTAACCAATGATGCTCAGCAAACTTGGGTTACAGCGCCTGTCTGTGAGGGAAATTGCATTAGAACTTCCTCAGAACAAGAAGAAGACAAATACTTAATAGCACATTTCCATGCTGAAGGCATGGTAATAAGAAAGAACTTCATGACTGTGACAGTCTTGAAATAAAAAAGCTTTGAATCTAATTTTAGCCTATTGAGTCTCCCTAAAGCAGGGAAATGACAGTACGTGGCATAAAAATCTGTCTCTAAGCAGATAAAAGGATTTTAAACTTACATAAGATATGCATCAAATGCTTTACTGTTCCATCTCGTAATTAGATGCAACAAAATTAAAATCTCTACATATTAAGCTTTAGAAATTCTACCATTAGAAAGCAAGTATGACAAACATCTATTCTACAGATGGGGTGCCAGAATCATCTCAGAGTTGGAGAACAATGCTAATAAGTTGGTTTCATATTATCAGCGGTTCCCAACCCACTGCATCCACAGGTATTAAATACTGATTAAACAGCTGAAAGTAGCAGACAATCTTATTTCCCCATAATCACTGCCAGGATTTGATATAAATCATGTGTGACAGAGAAGCACAGAAGATTGTTCACAGTTAAGTAAGATTAAAGACCAAATTAAACCCACCAAAATCAGTATTTTGAAATTAATCACCAGAATTTCTGAATTAATTTATTTATCTTTAGAGATGCTCAGCTGTTTTCAGACACAATACTCATTAACAACATTTATTTATACTTGTTTTAAATCCTCAGTTTGGAAAAATACAATCAAGTAGCATCTCAGTCACCCAGGAAACATGAAACATGGTAGGGAGATGAATCTCCCTGACACCTCAGAGGAAATCTAAGCATTTTAGAATACTGCAGTCCTGTCAATAACGGGCAGAAATCCTTCCTTACCAAACAAGCAAGTGAAAAACACATTATCTTTGGAATGTTGATTTCTTCAGCATTGTTACAGAAAGTTGGGGTGGGAGGAAGAGAACACAAACAAGTGAGTCCTGCCTCAAAGGTGCATGCATTCTAGTACCCCATTCTAATGCTGCCTTCAGAAAAGAAGATACAATTTACTGCTGAACTGGTTACCCCAAAAGCCGTGCATTGCTACTACACTTACCTGGTTCATTTGTCATAGCCGACCAAGTCAAATACATTGTATAAACTGTGATCACCGAAGATTGCAGCAAACCAGACCTTGGCTGAGATTCCTACACAAAGGGTCAAAAAACAGGGAAGTTAGGCCATTAAAACTCTCAGGAACAATTATATTATGATAACACAAAAACAAACAACCAAAACAAAACACACACACACACAAAAAACAAACAACCAAAACAAAACAAAACAAAAAAACCTGAAACCCCGAGATAACAGAATTAAAACTGTACCTGAATCCTTGGCAGAATTGACATTATAGAAGCACCAATGCACAGCAGCATATTAACACTGATGAATGTCTTGTTTTCAGAACAACCTTCTGGATGAGTGTAATAAACATAAAACAAGACAATAGCTACAAGAGACAGCAGGTAGTTGACAGCTGTAGCTGACAGAAGAGCTGTGAAAAGACGAAACCATAGTTAAACTGGTTAATAACAGAGACTATTAAAATTGAAATAATACTGCACAATTATCAGGTTTTTGATACGGTATACAATGAGAGTTCGGGGCGCTGAAATGTAAAGGAAGTTCTCAATAGTCTGAAATGCTATAAAGAAAGAACACACATGGAAATCCTGAAGCCTTACTTGATTCTCCAGTGCTCTAACAGCAACTTGGAAGAGCAAGTATAAAGGAATACAGCTACACACACTTAAGCTAACAGCTTAAAAAAGAAACTAAAAAATACTTCTCCAACAGAAGGTAAAACAAAACCCCATTTCCAAATTACATCTTAGTAAAAATATTAAATAATGAAGTGGCCATTGAATGAAAACAGGCCATGCTGTCTTTTGAAACACCTAAATGATCGCATCTGAAATGCTATATTAAAATAAGGTATCATTTCTCCAGTGAGACGACTAGTACTCTCCTTCACTATCCTGGCCTTTCACCCACCATATACCTGCAAAGAATAACAGACTGGCAGACAGAAAAAAACAATCACTTGAGATGACTATGCTCAACATGAAGCACTAACAGGATATTTTGTTTTTAATCAGCACTAAAGGTGTAACAAAACCTCTGTCTGGAAAAAAAAAGAAACAAAACAAAAACAAAAACTTGCAGTTGCCA
Source organism: Pyrocephalus nanus (assembly GCA_038380795.1). NCBI lineage: Eukaryota > Metazoa > Chordata > Aves > Passeriformes > Tyrannidae > Pyrocephalus > Pyrocephalus nanus. The sequence goes on from CM076260.1 coordinate 51,658,810, forward strand.
CTTCCCTGATTCTGTGATGCACAGGAAGCTGCACCTGAATCTGAGGAAGAAATTCTTTACTGTGTGGGTGAGGAGTCTCCCTCACTGGAGATACTCAAGAACTATCTGGATGCAATCGTGAGAGTCTGAAATGCTAATGACTCCAACAATCGTCCATTGGCAAAAGCAGCAGGGTGCTTTGATGAGTCCAGGTTTGCACCCCACAACCGAAGGGGAGGAGGAGAGTTTTTGGACCTGTGGTAACCAAAGCTCTGATCTGCATAAGAACAGCCCAGGTGCAGAGGGGGTGAGCACCCATCACCAGAGGATGACCATGACAAACCAACCTTTGTTTAGCAGCAAGCTCTGTTTTGAGCCAAAAAAGGGAAGAGGCCACAGATCCTTAGAGACCACTTATCCAAGGTGGGATAATCCTTTTTATCATGCCAATGTCCTCCCTCACACAAGTGGCTCAGTTGTCAAACTCATCCCCAACTCCCTTTCACATTCACATGAGACATTCACATACAGGCCTGAAGGCATTAATCCCTTCTGATGGGGCATAATAACTGGTTCAACTACACTGATGAAAGAAGCAGCTGTCATGTCTTAGAATGTGCCATAAACCATCAAAGACCCCTGGAACACCCCCACCCTGTGCCTTCCAAGAGAGGACAGTACATGATCCAGTGTTCCATCAGATGGTATAAAACACCCCACCCCAGGGGAGGTACCTGGGCATTCTCACCTGAATCTCAGGGTATATTAACCCACTGCACTTTGTGTTTCATGGGCTTCCCCCACCCCTGGGGGATCAAGAATGTGACCATCACTTCCACCAACAGACACCTAAATTGCATCAAGTCTCGTGGCTGGACCCACGGGTAGTGTTATCTTCCTAGCACTTATCCTTTCTTTTCCTTATACATTTTCTTCAGTGTTAATTATATGCTTTTATATTGCTGTATTTCTACAGATAATAACCATAACAGCTACAAACCTCCTTTTCATTGCAACCAAACTGTTCTGAAATAAACCTGCCATATGTATATTTATAAACAGCAGTCACTTAGCGTACTTTCTCTCTAATCTGCCCCAAGAGATCTATTATTAACAAGAACCTCAGTTACCCTGCCTGCAGGGGCGGGTTCCAACAGCAATCCTGTGCAATGTGCTGTAGGATTACCCTGCTTGAGCAAAGGTTGGACAGATGACCTGCTGTGGTTCCCCCCAACCTCTCCCAGATTGTGATCCTATGAAACTGATGCCCTGTTCCCAGGGATTGGATCTTATTTCTCAGAGTCTGCTGCTCCTCTCCCTGCTCCTCCTTATTTAACTTGATATCAGAAGGACATCAATGGAGCTGAACTACACTATCTGAGAAAATAAGACTTGGGCACAAAGCAGCCATTGTGCACTCAGGTAAAATGCACTATTCCGTGAGTAACTTATTTAACACAATGCACATAAACTGAAATTTAAAACTCGATTGTAGTGCAGTCCTTTACCTGCATACCAGCATCTTGAGTTTCCTTCCTCCATTTTTTCAACCCAAGATTCATTCCAGGAGTGGGCAAAGTCAATGAGCAAGACCAGCTGAATAAGAATAAAGCAGAATGCTCCAGCCATACCTACATAAAACCACACTAGAAGAGAAATAAAACAAAACCAGTTAAGAACCACAGATAATTTGTGGTAATGTTCCTAAACACAGAGAAATTCTATAATTACACAGCTACAATTAAAACTGTAAGACATCAGCATGCACTTGCCTTTGTTTTAAAACCCATTACAACTGCACCATAATACAAGAATGGAAGACAATATTCCCTTACCAGTTGTAAATGGTCCCTCTGGTATGAAGAAAGCTCCAACACTAATTGCAAGTGCCGTGGCAAATTTAAAGAACCAGAATCTAAGGGGAAATAAAAAAAAAAAAAAAAAAAAAAAAGTTCAGGCAACTGCTACCTCTGGTTTAATTCACACAGAAATGCACATCCTTAAGAGATGGGTTTTTTAATTCACTCATTCTTAACCTGCTTCTTTTGAAATAAAATAAAATTCTTATTTTATCTGTCCAAGATTTTTGTTCTCCAGTAAATTATATTTCAACTCTGCTAGACTGACAGAGTTTGACATATTTCCCAGAGAGATGACATTTATGAATTACAAATGAAGCCAACTGTGAATTGTTTCTTGTTTTTCCTAAGAACATTTTTATCCAGAGCGGTGAGATTACTGAACTACCTGCCTATCAGAAAAAAATGGGTTAAAAAAATCCCTACCTATTTCTAGTATCAAAACCAAAAAGGCAGAAGATCTGATTGGTGCCTAAAATGACAAAAAAATGCTGGAACTCCCTATCAGTCTCCATTTGTTTCCTACAAGACAGATGTGGAACAAAGCCTGCATTTTTCCCACCCAACTTCAGGTTCTTTAGGCCTACATATGATGAGGATTTATCACAAGAACAAAAGCAAATGATTAATCCTTCACAGAAAAGACACAAATTCCACTGCGGTGCCACTGGATTTTTTTTCCAGTAAAAGATATGCACTCATAGACCATCAAAACGGATCAGACGTTTCCTAGAAAGCACAGAAGGGAGTACCTTCCACCAAAGATTCACCAAATTCACCCCAAATATAAACTGTATAGAGAAACTCAAACTGTTATGCCAATAAAACTGTAAGAAGGTGAAGACTGTTTTTTCTGATCATAGTGACAGGCAGCTCCAAATACAGGCATGATGTTATCTACATGTACTTCAAAACTGTACATAACAGCACAAAGACAAGTACCACACCCCCACAATGTCAAACACTTGGACAGTTTTCAAATTTTCTATCCCTTTCCATTTTTTCCCACACTTTGAACAAGTCTGATCTCTCCTGCTGGCTCTTACAGTCAAATGATGGAGACCAGAGCAATAAGTTCCAATTGTGTAGAGAGGAACTATGTGAGATTACAGAAGTCTAGAATATTGAAAAATATTTAGTAATTCCCTGGGATTTAGAGAAGTGATTAAAGCCAGTTTGAAAGCTGAATCAAGTTATAACATTTACAGTGCAGTGTGTACCCCACAAAAACTAGTTTTTGAATCCACATGAGGAATTTGGGTTTTTTTTAAATCAACTTAATTCTCAATTACAGAAATAAGACTTGATTCAAGAATGGATATATATTGTATATATCTAATCTCATAATTCCAGACTTTTTTAAGGGATCTTAACACTCTACCCTTTGACGTGCTAGACAACAACTACCACTGCTATGCATTCTGTGCAACCCAGCTACTACCCTGTAAATACATTATGACTGATTTTTTTTCTATTGTTATTATACACCTGAAGCAAGAAACCACTCTGATTGCTGTTAAAAAAGCGGAGAAGGTGAGCACTGACACTGGAACATATTACTGGGTTTAACTTGCATGCAAGAATGAAAAAGTCAGTAGACAGAGATAATAAAAACAATAATCTGAATATTTCGATTCACTGACAGAAAGATTACTGAAGATACATACAATTTCAAAAATCAAAAGCCATAAAGCTTTTCACAAAGCTAACTGTAATGCATTTTATTGAAGCAATCATTTGTTACAGAAGTGTTGGAAATAACATTATTAAATATTTTACCAGTAACAGTTAACAAATTTTTCCTTTTATCCTATTGCTGACATTAGATTGGCTAAGAAGAATAAACTGCTATGGGCTGCATAAACAGTACAAAAATTTGTACTGGGAAGCACAATTCCAAATAAGGGTACCAAGAAGATCCCAAAGTTTTAGGTAAAAGCATTCCACATGACGTAAAAGTCGTCTTTTGCTGTAAAACTGAACACAAGGCACTGATACAGAATGTAACTGAACCATTTTCTTCTTGCTTGTAACAAGCATGTTCTCCAGAACAAAGCAGAGTGGAGGGAAAGGCTGAACTGAGTTACTGCTGCTAATATGTCTTAATACTGTATCTTTTCCTTTAGACCGAAACAAAAAAAAAACAAAGCAATATTCTGCTCAGTTTTAATAATTTTATTTTCCTCTACAGAGATAATTTGAAGGTTTTTGTCATTTTATGTCAGACATGTTTAATCTTACTATACTGAATATAAAACAAAATTACTTCATCATTTTTATGGCTTAGCTGTTCATAGCTTCTGTTAAATATAGTCACCTTGGAAAAGCAGTAGTCTAAGCAATCACTGTGACCATCAAGAATAGGCACCATAAATGGTTTTAGGCTTTTTGGCCTCATGTACTCTTACAAATATTTACATCTCCTTGGTTCAAGGAGCTACATTACACATAGACAGAGCCTGGATGAAAACCGCCACTTGAGTCAACCCACGAGCTGAAATCCCACTGTATTCTTCCCTCTGATAACTCCAACTAAAATGAAATATAAAATTACTGGAAAGCTCAGAAACTAAATACATAACTCATTTCTTTATGCAGAGGGGAGACTGAAGAAAAGACCGTAGACAGAAAAAAAGATACATTTAACTCATAACTTTTAAAAAAAACCTCTTCAGAAAAGAGCAAGCCCTTAAAAACATCAAATTTAAGAGGAAGAGAATTTCCAGAGGACAAATGAGGCTTTTTAATCTATTTGTTAAAAAAATCTCAGTGGAATGAAACTTAGTGCCATTATTCATCTCTGAATTTCATCATCTTTGGACAAAAGTGGAATTTCCAATCTTGGGAAACCTCTGGACAGATTATCTAATGTCACAGTTTAGGCTCTGAAAAGTTGCAGCCACATGTACCTTTTCCTCTTACAAAAATTAATCACTTACTCAGTTCCCATTTCTGCCTCTTACCCGTTGTGAACCGCTGCCCTTGGGTCGTTGCTGCTCTTCACTTTGATCATCAGCAAGGAGAAGAGGAGGAAGAACATGGCCATGCCAAAGCACACACGGTACACAGCTTTGTAACCAACGAGTACATCGCAATTCACATGACCGTGCACACCAGGAATACTTGTTCCCATCCCTCCATCACAAAATCCAGGGATCTGTGATAAATGCAAGATACTTCAGTGATCTTTATAGACCTCCTTGAGTAAATGCATACTAACAAATTGCCAATATGTAACTCTTAAACATTATAACATTATGCAACTATTAACATTGTTAGAAAATATGATACTGAAGGGCTGTATAGGTACTTACAGTCCAACTGGGATATCAAACACATTCAAGGAAAAAAATCCTGCATAGGCAAATTCCAAAAGAAACCAAAAATAAATCTTAGAATTGGGTTTGAAGGGACACTTAAAGATCACCTAGTTCCACTCCCCTGCCAAGGGCAAGGACATCTTCAACCAGATCAAGTTGCTCACAGTCCCATCCAAACCTGACTTGGAAAGTTTCCAGGGATGGGACAGGGATCTTATGAACAGAAGGCTTTTTTAATGTTATTAGCAATTTTGGAATTTTTCAAAGAAATGCAGTTTTCACTTGCTAATATGAATCAAGAGCTAAATAAAAGATCTGGGAATTCATAAATTTGACTTGACAGTTACTGTCAGGCTTATGACACAGCTAGGAGGTGGCAGCCTGCTCGCATCTCTTAAAAACAGCCTCAGCCTCTCCCAAAATATGTAACATCACCATCAATTAGGTGTACCTGTAACTTCCATACAAAACAGTTGAGAACATTCTTTCCAGTCACTACCAGGACATGAGCAACATCTTTCAGAAGTCAAATCACGCTCCAGAAGGCTGTAATTTTCTTTCCTATATGACTAACATAGCTCCCATTGAGGCTCCAGTGTGGTTACTACACCACACTGAAATAAACATTTACAAATTAATCATTTTGGGGGAAAAGAAATCAAAAGCATGCCTAACCAAAGTTGCTATCTACTGAAAAAAAAACAAAGACAGCAAAACAAAGACTAACAGAAGTACGGTACAGGCAACCCAAGCTGAGTGAACCTATAAGCTGTACCATAGCTCACATTATAACTCTCCAATTTTACGTGCACTATCACATCTTCATATAACCAATAAACTGTAAAATCCTACAACTTCCTAATTTCCTGAGTGAAAAACACACTACTATGATTAATGACAAGTATTTTTGTTATGCATTGCAGACTTTAAAATAGAACTTCAATACAGCACAATAAAACTAGAAGATATCTTAGATTGTGACTGTTTTTTGACTGCAATCAAAATCAATCAACTGCCACAAAAACAAGCATCTCTTTAAGACATAATTTGAACTAAATACACATAAATTTTCTTGTTTGACAAAAAATCAGGTTTTTCTGCTCTGAGCTATTAAACAAAAAGGTGCAACTTCACGTCAACATAGTTCTTTTCATCTATAAAGTGATTTTCCAAAAGTTGTTTATTTGATCTACAATCAAATAAATGGTGACTGTGAAGCACAGGTGGCAGTAAAATTACATATTTCCAAACAAAATCCAGGCTTTCAAGATGTCAACTAGTATTATCTGTGACATTTGTTCTACCAAACATGTTAGCAATAAAGTGACCTGACCTTCTTCAGCTGCTCCTCCATGCCTGGTATTAACATCACGCAGGCAACGCTCACGCCAAGAAGCAAAAAGAAGGCATAGATCAGCCGGGTTATGGTGGAGTTGTTTCCGCTGGGGCAGCATCGGCAGAGCAGGCACGGGGCACTTCCGCACAAGCATGGTATCTGAGAGGGAGACAGAACATAAATTATTTATAAAGCTTTGCATTGCTAGATTTCAATATTTAATCAGGCTGTGTAGATCCTCTGAAGTTATGATGGAAAATGACTCATCCTATGCATCCCACCCACCAGCGCAGGCTAAGTCACTGCAAACATGTCACAGAGCCACCCAGCAACCTTGGCACCGCTTCCTGATGCGCCGCTATACAGTGAGATCAGTGCTATGTCGAAAGTAATCCCTTATCCATTGAAAAGAAATAAAGATTTGGTTCAGGCTCATTTGTTCTCTTGAATTTATTTCATTTCAGCTAAATGAGATGCAAGGATTACTTTTGAGTTAGCAACTACATCCTCCCCTCCACAGCTGTACAGATGATGAGACAAATATAGGGCAGGAAAAAAAATATGAGCACAACTGACATGTAGGTATGCTTTTAGCACCTGGCAGAGTTGGGACACAATCCTCACTGCGGCCATAAACATTTCTGGAGCACAAAAAGTAGGTAAAATAGCCTAAAGTTTAGGTTACAAATTATTTTGTGTTATCATCTACTCATATATCACATAATTCTGTTAGCTTGCAAAATTAAGTTATGCAATGTAAAAGTTAAAAAAGGCAAGAGCAGAGTAAATACACAGTACATGTGTTATTTATACCAAATATCAACAGCAAAAGCGGACAGGAATGCTGTACAGCTATAATACTACAAGAGGGACAAAACCAGAAAATTGTTGGAAGAAAGGAACAGATAGTTCTGTTTCACCAGGAAATGGCTGGGAAGCAAGAAACAATTCTCTGCCACTTGCTGAGTGGCAATTCGAGAAGCAAAAGAAAGGTAAGGTCCCACAAGTAAACATTAACCAAAAGAGGAAAGACACAATCAAAATGTGTGAGCACTGCCCTATCTGACCTACAATAGACCGTGCTACCTCTGACAAAGGTACAGAACAGGGTTAAAACCCATCTTCTGCCCCAGCACACATCCAGAGACACCCCTGCCCTGTGACAAAAGCCACAGGTGTCCATCACCTGTGCATGAAAGGCACACGGTCGGTCACATAAGGACATGAGTAGTTACATGGCCACACGACCAGGGCATGTCAATCACCCAGTATGACTGGAATGTGTCAGAAAGAGTTCTTGAAAGTTTAGTCATATGACAAACAAAAATGCCAGCAGTCTGCTGCTACCGGAAAGGCCCCAGGGGTTGCAGGGAAAAGCAGACAAACTGCCACAACATTCTCAGCAGCTTCCTGAGAAGCCCTTGGGGAAAAGGCTGATTATCTGTTCTTACAGGTTCAGGCAGTGTTCAACCCACACACTGGACTCACAGACTTGGGTTTTTTAAATCATTTCCTTGTAGACTTTTTTGTACTTGTGTTCCTTTCCGAGGGCGGAAGAGCCAAGAATTTTCACTTCACTATGCTACAGAATCAGCTTTAAATTAGAGAACTTCAGTACTAAATTTGTCTTGCTATAGCAGTTAAACTAAGTAGTTATAACTATTTCAGAATGTAAAAGCTATTATATTGCCCTTTTTTACCTCCTCCTCCACTAAGTATCATTATAGCATAAATAATATGAGGGTGTTGATTACACGACATTTCATCTCAATGTAACAAAGAAATTGTTTACAGTAAGAACAATTAGTCACTGCAACAACCTTCACAAGGATGCAGTAGTAGTCTTCATCACTGGAGGTTTTCAAAATCGACTGGACAAGGCACTAGATCACCCCATCTAGGCCCCCTATTCTGTGAAAGATGGACCAGATGATCCTTGGAGGCTGCTATATGACTGCATGCAAACTTTATTAGGAGCACCTATGCTTAGTAAACAGCAAATACTGGCTCAGAATGCATCAGAATTTTATAGTATTACTGTATGACACTATTTCTTACACACATAAACAGCCTTTCTAGTGAAGAATATCTCTGCTCAAAAAGTTACTTTCTTGAACTAATTCTGTCTGCATTAGTATTTCCAAAGGTACCGTTGAATAAAAGGTTGAATTTGGCAGACTACAATATATGCCTAGGCTCATCTTCTGCAGAAAATTTGCTGAAAGGAGCTTCTCGTAAAAAAGTCACTTCTCTGGTGAATCCCAATGTTAAATCGTTTAATACCTAAATAATTCAAGCAGCTTGCTCCTTAGCGCCTCAAGGGGAAGACAGCATGTTTCTAGAGATAATAGATATTTGCAGTAGCTGAAATAAAGGTGACTGTCTCTACTCCACTAGAAAACAATGTGTCTCAAGAGAAGCAATACAGCTCACTTTAGAGTTTTAACTCCCACACCAGCTTTTAAAACTTTGCCCCCAAACAGCTCATGCTTTCAAGCTGTGATCACACACATCTCTGAACAAGAGACACCTACTGATAACTATTTATACAAGTTGGCCACTTCTACAAGGAATCCCGTTACAGTCCAAATCCCTCTTTCTTTGGCAAAAGAGTAGAATATACACCGTTCCAATAAAATAATATTATACTATTAGCAAAACCACTTCTAGCAAGTTACAGACTTGAAAAATAACAGAAAGCAAAGAACATCCACCCCATAGAATTCAGTCTATAAGCAGAGGAGACAAGGACAGTTTGTGCCACTTTCCTCCTAAATTTGAAGCACGCTTCCTAAAAAAATATGCAACATTACAAATATTAAGATACTACCATGCAGATCAAAGCTTAGCTCCCTGTACGAGACTTAGCTGAGTCACAGATGTATACAAAGTCACTCTTCAATTAGTTTTTTCCTTGTTTTCATGAGGAAGCTTAGACACCAGTTGCAAAATCTCAACTGCATAAAATCTACTGCCATCCAGAAATTTTTGTACCTATCAACCAACTCGTATCCCTTTACATTTTTGAGAAAAATAAGCAGCTTGGTGGTGTTTACTAAGACAAAATAAGAAAAGGCAACCCACACACCTACTCTGGGAGCAGCCAGCTGGGCAGACCGGCCAGCTAATTCATGCCTGCTAAACCAGTCACTTCATTCCCTAAGGCAGTGGAAATTGCATAAGGAATACGTAAGATGAATATTGCAGGAGAGAGGAGGAGAGCGAAAACCCCACAAAATCTCTGAAAGTCAAACGTTACTGACCCTGATGGACACAGAACAAATATTTAATATCAAATATAATCTTCCTACTGGAGTAATGACTAAATGATTATATACTAAATTAAGTACTTGCAAAAACACTAAGCCCTTGCTGGGCCTAGTCAGATTTTAGCTACATCATCCCTACTCTTTTGCTGAAAGGCACTGAATCAGTCAGGATCTTTACCTTGACAGAAAACATTCAAGCGAGCAAAACAGCAGCTCAGCTATTTCAGAGAACAGTGCAACAGAGGCAAAATGCAGCAGAGGGAAAGTGGCACTGCCTGACCAATCTAGGTCATCAGGATAGAAAACTTTTGGTGAGATGACAGTACTCTTACACCTTTGCCCCCACCGCACCCGCCAACTCTGACAAGCTCACCTCTGCTCTTAAAAACTGAAGTGAAACACTGCCTGACAAGCACACAGGAGGGCAGAGCTAAAACCAGCCATAACACACCGCAAAAAGTCCAAAAGAAACAAGTCTGGCATGAGGCCTGATGCCAACGCTACGCAGAGCAGCTCTGCACGGCACAACACGTGGCTCTGCAGAGAACTGAGCCAAGGCAACGCTGACAGCAGTGTCCTCACAGGAAAAAGAGTTTTCCTGGCCATGGCACAGTCTGCACTACCACAAACTCCACTACATCTGGTTCCGCCGCTCCCTCACCCTCACAATTTGCTTCTTTCTCAGAGCCACAAACAGTGACATATCCTTAGAGACCAGCACAGACAGATTTCTCCTATTAAGAACTATCATATGGGCTTCAAGTGCTTATTAGCTGTAGTTTTAAATGAGGAAAGAAAATCAATGCTTAAAGCCAAACAGGGGAAAAGAAAAATAAAACCAATCAAAAAAACCCACCCTGATTTGTTTGGGCACTTTAAAGGAAGGGATAGGGGTTAGATACTCACAGTACATTTGACTTAATTAAGATTACATTCTCATGAAAATCATTTTATCTAACAGGCCATTAGCTGAATTTCTCTGTACAGAAGCAAACACTCAAAAGCAAGTACACAGGGGTTCTTCATGCACTACAAACACAAACCAGTTGTCAAAAAGGCTGTTTATGAACTTGAAAATGCTGTATATATTAATTCAAGTATTTGAATTAAAACCTATAGTCACACTGTCAATAAGTTTTTTATATTAATTAAAAATTAATGCTAAGTATATTCAGCCATTAATTAAAGTCTAACTGGCTAAACGTAGTGTTTAAAATGTTAATGAGAGGAAAATGAACACTGACAATCATTAGTTAACTGGGTATTATCAGTGTTCTAGTTGATAATTTACATGGTTATCAGCCTGGAAAGTCAGCTCATACAAATTTTCAAATTCTAGGATCATTTCATATAATTTGTACATGAGTACAAATTACATATCATCTCAATTAAATATCACTGTACCAGGGGAGCCAAAGCCCATACATTCTGATAGCACAAAAAATAGGAGCTTTGATAAATATGAAGTTTTTTTACTACACTAAAACGTGTGTATGAACTGTTTAAATATAGGAAATCTAATGTAATCCATATATGGTACAATATTTTAGGCATGGAAAATTCAGATTTTCGCTATTGCATTGACATATTTAAGCCAACGTCTAGAAATTCACAGTCCACCTGATTGTGTCTATATACCTAGGGACTAGACTTGGAAAGACGTTATCATCACTTATGGATAAAAGAGCAATGCCTCAGAATAAGGACCCTTTATCAACTTCTTTGCTTTCCTGCATAGTGCAAACAGTTTTAATACCACCTCAGACTACTGTTCCCCGTTAAGAAAAAACACCTGAGGATGCTCAGCACGGTGGTGACACACCGCCACGGATTACTGTGCGCTGAGAAAAACGATGGCTCGGTCAGACAAAGATGCTACACAGGGTGGAGCTGCTCAAGACAAAGCCAAGGGAAAGAGGAATTAAAATACAAATATCAGGATCGGGGAAACAGCGAGTTCTAATTTTCCAGAAAAAAAAAAAAAAAAAGAAAAAAAAAAAAAAAAAGAAAAAAAACAAACGCTGGAGTTCAAAGCATTTCATGAGACTGTGACTCCTTTACAGGACCGGGGAGAGGGAATTTCAGCGGACACCGTAACACCCCCAGGACAAAGGCGCAGATTAAGGGCGACCCGCAGCGCGACAGCCCGGCCTGGCCGGGTCAGCACGGAGCTCGCCGCGGCCCCGCCGACACGACACCCCAGGATGCCTGGAGATCCACGGAGAAGCCCGAGCGGAGGGCCCACGGCGGGGCCCGAGCCCTGCAGCCCGCCGGGGACAGAGCCCGTCCCGGGAGCAGCGGGGGCAGCCCGGCGGGGAATGGAGAGGGGGCCCGCAGCCTCCCTGCGCCGGGGGAGGGGGGGGAAGGCAGCGCCACAGCCGCCCCCTGGAGACACGGGCACGGCGAGGCGATGGGCGAGGCCCGGGCGGCGAGGGACGCGGAGAGGGAAGTGCGGGCGGCGAAGACAAGGGCAGGGATCCGCGGCCGCCGGCTCTGAGCCTGCGGCGGGCAGGGAGGGACCCCCCGCGCCCCGCTTACCCAGCTCGCCAGGGAGCAGAGGCCCAGGACGCCGCCCATGGTCCCCGACCAGCTCCGGCTCGGGCTCCTCCAAGATGGAAGCGCGGCGGCCGCGGCTCCGACGCCGTTGTTTACTGCTCCCGGCGGCGCTTCCGCCGCTCTGACGGCAGCGGGAGCGTCACTTCCAGCCGGGAGGAGGCAAGGATGCCCCGTGCGCCGCTCGGGAGCGGCGGCTGGCCGGGGACCGTGGCGGAACGGGGAACGTGCCAGGAGTGAAGCCGGGGTGTTCTTTGGTGTCAGATCTTTGTACGCTTTCAAGCCTCATCGCCGAGAAAGGATACCCAGCCAGTGGGACAGGCAGCAGCCAGCATCCCTTAGGCAAGGGCACCCGGGAACTAAAGCTTAAGGCTTGTTTGTTGTAAACTGTGGATGGAGTAAATCAAGATGTTGTTGTCTGTCAGTAAAACAGATAGCAGCATCCCTTAGTGAAAGACATCAGGGAACTAACAAACTTTAAGGATGTAATAAATCAAGATGTTGAAGCATGTCTATGTATATATTCCTAACTTGGCAAAATACTCAAGGTCCATGTATCCTATAGCTGAACCACGTTCATTACAATGCTAAAAATCACACCTCGAGACCCTTGGCCACATGCAGACTCTTCCCTGGTCATGGTAGAAGTTAGCTGGGGTTTTGTAGCTTGTATGTAAATTTCTAGCTAATCATAGTAGAGGGGCTGTAATTGGAAAGTTACTAACTCTGAATTTCTGTATATAAATAATGGTGTGGAAAGTCCAGAGAGGCGTGTTTGATTTGGGAAACATCACTGAGCAACCAACCTTACGCAACTCTGAAATAAATAACTAAGCAGTGTCTCTCTTGGGTGTGTAATTATCGGGGTTTTGCACACCAGGTAAAGAATCCGATTTTTGGGACAGCAGGCCGGCAGTGGCCTCCCTGGTCACAGGCCTCCAGCATTCCCTGGGAAGACAGGCGGCTGCCTGGCCGTGGCTGCCTGTGCCACCATGTGTTTTGGTCACATGCACACACACCATCCTTTGATGTGTTAAAAAGACATAAAGTGGTTAAGAGTTGGCCTGTGCTGCTTCTTTGTCTCCCCGAAAGTACTCCAGCCAGGGAGTAGCAGAAAGAGGGGAAGATGTTGCCTGGATCAATGGGCCAGGCTCCCTGCAACAGCTGCCAGCACTTGCTGTGCTGTTTCCCAGCAACTCCCAAATTCAGCCAGTGGGCTGAAGCAGGATGGCTGTACTCTCCCTTACCTGCCCAATACTAACCAGAAGGCTTCAACCCATAAAAACCATATAAAATATTAACTACATCATATCATATTAAGCACCATGTTTCTTACAAGTACCTATAGTATTGAGCCTGCAGGGCTTTCTGGTGATGCTATGTAGAATATGAACACAGCCCAAAAACAACAAAAGAGTCCAAAAAAAAAGAAAATAGCCCTAAAGGAAAAAGTATTCCTCAAAAATCCTTAAAAAATAATAAGACAATCGGGAAACAGAAAATATACGTTTTAATAATAAAGACATTATAATACCATCGATACTGTCTCGGCTGAAAAATACAACCCTTGAATTTGTCAAAGATGTCTTAATACTCAAAAGTAGTTACTTTAGAAGGATGCATGAATTAAAAAAAATACTTAGCAGTATGAGGCAGAACATTTCATATCATTTTACAAATTAAGAAAGTTTTTGTCTCTCACAAGTTTCCCTTACTAACATGCAGTGATTACAGTACAACATACTAAGCTACTTCTCAGATTGGACGTATCTATGGAAGTTGCTAAATCCATCATTTGTAATTGAGTTTAAAGGCAATCCTATTTTCAAAATCAAACATGAAAAGAAGAAGCTAAGAGGGAGTTTCTGCAGGCTGAAGGTTTAAGGCTGCAATTGTTGACTAGTGATAAAAAGGGAGATTGGAATAATTAACAAAATGGTTATAGCTATTAGTTTGAAAGGTAGATACACAGACATGTTCAGCAGACACTGAATGCTGAACTTGTTCCATGAATGTACAGCATGCCCGTCTTTACCAAAAGTTTAAGAAAGCCTTGGAAAGTCTCTATAAAAGTAGTAATGTTGCTGAAGTGGAAGTACTTGAGAGTGGGAGATGGGATCAGCTGTTAGGGTGCATCAGCTCCTTGGCTAAATAATGTGCTCAGCAGTGGCCACCAGGCTCTCCTTGGTCTATTGCCAATAAGCACCTTCTAGTCCTACTCTGAGGTAGCAGTGGAGGTGCAGATAAGCTCTGATTTGAGTGTAGGGTGTGAGCCTTAGCCAGCTTTCCGCACAAGACTCGCTGTAATGTAACAGGACCTTCCCCTGTGTTGGGCAGTGTAATAGAAGTGGATTTCCAGCTCTGCCAAGGAGGAGAAAAGACAATGGGGAGAGGAAGGCAGCGAGTTCTCCTCTCTCCTGCTCCTTGCCACTGGGGCATAAGGCTGTGGTTGGCAGTGAACTAGTATTTGATGCTCTTGCATCCTGTGTCTTCTCAGAAGGGCAATGGGAGAGCAGTGGGTGGGGAAAAATTTTTGAGCCCCTTTAGTTTGGCCAGTAGATCCACAACAGTAATTCTTAATGTTCACTTTTGTTAGTGCACTAATTTGAGCCAGTGAAGTACACTGTGTTCATTTTCTGCTTAATGCCACCGCAATAGCCAGAAGGTCCTAGAGGCTCATCATCAGCTCACATGTAACATGGTGGCTTGCTTCACGTGATGAATTCATAATCTCCATTCCCTCTCATTTGTGAAGCCCTTAATCTTCTCCAAAGATGAGTTTTCACTAGTTACTGATTATTTTTTTCCACTTCAATACACCTGCAGTCTTCATAGTATACTTCTTTTCCTTACAGCCAAGGCAGACTATTTCCGTCCATACCAACCTCATCACTTTTCTTTCCAAATATTAAATCACGTCATTGTTCTCTGGTGCAGTCATTATTTCTGCTGTCTTATTTGGAGCATCTACTGTGGAAAGATGCTGAAGCATTATATACACTTCACTGAAACAAGTCCTGCTTCTCTTCATCACACAATTTTTTTAAGAAATTGTAAAAGAGAAAAGATCTACTCTAGGAGTTTCTCTTCTAGAATATTATTCCATTTTCAAGTTGTACAGCTTGCCTGACAGCTTTAAATCATATTGTGAAATTTCAGTTGTGTAGAAACTAGCAGTTTCTCAGTGTTGTTCTTTGGGAATTTGGAGGTCTATTTTCACTGTTATGTTCTGGTATGGAAATGCTTAGGACTTTGCTTACCTTCAGCCATGATGGTAAATACTTTCCTTTGTATTGGAGTTTCTTTTAGCTAGTTGCTGTCTGTCCACTTGCCACTGGAAAAGGCCTCTTGCAGCATTGCTAGGTTTGAATCCATTTTTGCAGTGCAGTGCATCAATTTTACTTGGTTTGAGGGGGGGTGAAATTTGCCATACCGAGATATCTGACCCAGATAGCTTCCCCAGTGTGATATCCTGCTTATTATGAGAATTATAATTGTCTATTAGATGATAGGCTCTCTGAATTTTTTATTATTTTTTTAAGAAAATACCAGAACTCAAATAGCAGAAATAACATTTTTTTTTTTGTTTGTATTAGGGAGCTTCTCATTAAAACCTGCCTTTTTGTCAGCTATTTATTGGAAAATTATGATTTTTCCAGACTAGAGACCACCTGTCAGTTCCATGGTCTGCACAAGCAACGTCCATCAGCTCCTTCAGCGAACACCAGATCTGTGGAGAGCCCAGAGCTGCATTGTGAAGGATCCCTAACACAGCTATACACACTTTAACCTACAGCAGAAAAGCCCTAGTAACCATTAAGTCTCTTGAATTCATGACCCCAGACTACTGAGAGGAAGGGTGAGCTAGACAGAACAAGACACAATAAACAGGCTTATTCTTTAGGCAAGGCTTTTCCAAATCCCTATTTTGTTGTTAGTCATTCAACACTCTGACAAACAGCATGAGAGGGAGAATCCTGAAAACTGTTCTGGATGGAAGGTGGACATGTAGCCTGCCTTCCTCACACTGAGAGAGCCTGTGCTTCTTGCCATGAATTCCTGCCCTCAGTATTTGAGTTACCATTCATTGCATTTGTTGCTTGAAGGAAAAAGCAAGTAGGATGCTGGAAACACAATATAAATACTACACAGCCTGACAAACACAGAATAAACCCTGTGGCTTGCAGGAAACACCAGGTATATGTATGGTGAACATGTGTGAAGCATGTGCACTTTAAGCCCAGGAATTCTCCATATGATTAGGCAGTGCCCACGTATGTGTTAGGAATGTGCACTGAATAAGCAGAAGTTAAAACATTTTGTGAACAGTGTTGATCCTGAGGCGTTTTCTGTCCCCCTCCAGATGTGCAGAAGCCATGAGTATGTTTTTCTGGGACCTAGGACATTGCTTCATGAAGCATTCAACACTGTGGTACAGCAGCATCAGACCTTTCATCGTGGATAGACTACCTTACATCCACAAATTCAGAAAGACATAAAAGCACCTCCAAACCTTCCCAGACAAGATTTACAAGCACGCACACACGCACACACACACACACACACACACACACACACGCACACACACAAAGAAAACATGCAAGGGAATAAAAAAGCAAATAAAACATGGCTGTAATTTGGCCTCACTCATCTTTGTGCCAAATCATATGAAGCATCAGCATAATATTTGGAGGCATTAAAATGTTCTGCCTTCAAAACTGAAGGAAAGAAATGAGGAAGGCCTTTGTTCAAGCAACATGGACATGGAACTACAGCTGAAGATCCTCTCCCCCAGAGGGCAGTGCAACTTAAAGAATGGAAGTGTTTTCCTAGCAGCGTGTAAATGGAAATGGCAATTTGAAGATGTGGATTTTATCTCAACAATGTTAATGGAAAAATAGTCTACAGGGGTGTATTTTCTGCAGTGCAGCTGTGTACACAGTACAACTCTACACTTCACTTATTTTAAGCCATATTTAAGTGAAATCTACAAGAAATTACCCT
The DNA here is from genome assembly GCA_038380795.1 of Pyrocephalus nanus. Lineage (NCBI taxonomy): Eukaryota > Metazoa > Chordata > Aves > Passeriformes > Tyrannidae > Pyrocephalus > Pyrocephalus nanus. The sequence continues at coordinate 51,676,130 of CM076260.1, forward strand.
TTTTTTTTTTCCTCTTGAGTTTCTAAATGAAAAATAGTATTGAAATAATGTCTGTGATAACAGATTATGATATCCAGGTTTCTATCACTAGTGTGAGAGTAGTAAAACACAAAAGAATAAATTCTTATTTCTGATAGATTGTGCAAAGACTTGTAATAGAGATATCAGAAATAAAATGGAATTCAGAGGCCATATTTTTCAATGACTGACCTAGATATATATCTAATACTGATTCAAATAAATAGATAGAAGTATGGTATAAATATTTCTTTTTCTCTCCCTCTTACAAGTTTGGGTTTTTTGGTTTTTTTATTCTAACAATACCTCTTTATGTAGATCAAAATCAAATGATGCAATGGATTGAAATGGTAAAGCATTATCATGTATGTTTCTAAAATTATGTCATGTTATCTTGAAAAATACATCACTGAGTAGAAATTGATTAACAACATACATACCTTTTGTAAATATATGTGGATTTAATCATGTTTAGAAAATAGTGAATTGTCTGAATCTTGTTTTATACAGCTACTGCCATGAAGCAAAGAACAAAATATCATCAGATTGTGCAAACTGCTGTCACTCCATTCATAGCAGGAGAAGATTAGATGCAGATTGGGTCAAGATTGTTATTAATGTTCCTATTAAGCCCCATCACAGTCATTGCAAGTGAGAGAGGAAAACTGATTTCTACCTCTGTTACTGTTATTGTGTGCCTGGAATAAATGCTCTCCAAGGGTAAATTAGTAAGACAGTTTCACATCAACACATAATGCTCTATGTCTTAATTGGAGAAGACAGAAATATTTGTAATAAAAACACCCCCCTTCAATTTGTATAACATAGTATGGTTCAGTGTTTCTAAATAATTGGTATTTTGGAAACTCCTGCTAGCATTGTACCAGTGTATGATGGATGCCTTTAAAGCCCAATACTGACAACTTTCAGTTTATTTCCATCTTGCCCAGTAGTCCAGCCATGAGAAGCTTTGTATTTGTATCACTCATCCTGCAGATAAGTCTCAAGAAACATGTGGAATTCATCCAGGAATTATTTATTCCCCTTATTTTTCATCAGCCAGCAAGATTTTAGAAGACCTGGGTTCATCTGTATTCTTCAAAATCATCCTGTCTTGTGTATTGGAGGGCTCATCCAGGTGTCTGGGAGGACCTGAGGACACATCACAAATATTGCACTGGGCAGCTTCCAGTCTCAACAGAGATCTCCTCTGAGTGGCTTTGCTGAAGACAGCTTTCAGCACAGGTTTGGAGGGAGGCTGGTCACAAGTGGTGTCCCTTCAGGTTCGGTGTTGGGGCTAGTCCTGTTTATATCTTTGTCAATGATCTGGACGAGGGGATTGAGTGCACCCTCAGCAAGTTTGCAGATGACACCAAGCTGGGTGGGAGTGTTGATCTACTGGAGGGCAGGAAGGCTCTGCAAAGGGAGCTGGAGAGGCTGGATCAATGGACCAAGGCCAACTGTACAAGGTTCAACAAGGCAAAATGCACTTGGGCCACACCACCACCATGCAGTGCTACAGACTTGGAGAAGAGTGGCTGGAAATCTGCCCAGTGGAAAAGGACCTGAGGATGCTGGTTGACAGCCAGCTGAACGTGAGCCAGCAGTGTGCCCAGGTGGCCAAGACTGGAGCCAGTTTATTATTGAAATAAGGGTTTCTTTTAAAATAACCCTTAAAATACATGCATACATGCACACAGAAAGCAGAACTGTTACAGAAAATTTATGTGTTTAAAGATAAGGTAATATTTTGGGTTTATTTATTTTTATATATCTGAAGGGATGTTATTGGAGATACGCTGATGCACATCAGCTGTTAGTGGCCTGTATTATTAATGACCTTCCTTTCATTCTCAAAGGCATTGAAGAAGTATTTCCCTCAACCATGAGTTTCAGATAAGCATAAGGTTTTCCAGCCAGGAGTGGCAATGCAGAGGTTCTAATCTTAAAAGGTAATCATAAGGATTTTAGTATTTGCTCCATAGAAACACTTCCTTGTTGCAGAAATAAGAAAGCAAAAACTTAGTGACCATTCTGCTCTTAGGACTGATATTTTATGCACTATGGCTAATTTTTAAGACATTAATAACGTTCATGGGATCAGATGTAGCTTACCAGCTATTTTAAACAAATAAAATACACAAATGCTGAACCACTAACTGTTATTTAACTGTTTGTGGGAGTTGTCCCAGAAAATAGCAGGGAACAAATTAGAGGTCAATTTTTCCAAAGGCTCCAGAGGCACCTGTGCAGCTTAGCCTCCTGGGAACACATGCTGCACAAACCTAATAGCATTCTTTTAAAAAGTTAGTGAACCTATGAATGAGAGTGATTTGGCTTCTGCAGTGTACCTAGATTTCTAAAAAGCCTTACACAAGGTCCTCACTATTGCTCACTAAGACCTTTCAAAGCAACTAATCAGTCATGAAATGACAAAAGAGGCTCCCTTTTTGATTAACAGCTACTAGCAAGATCCATCAAGGGCTATTAAGCATAATTGTCCAGTTCCAATCTCTATTCAGAAAATCCTTAGAGTGGTAATTGCTGGAACCCGGATGGCAAAGCTATCAGCACCTGCTTGTCCTTCAAATACACTCTTTCCTGAAGCATTTGCTGTTGATCTTGTTCAGAGACATAATGCTACGCAAGGACTTTTACCCTGACCTAGTGCAGCCTTCCTGATATTCTTAGCTAAGTGTTTTATTATGCACTAAGTAGTAAAAACTATTTATAGTTTTCTCTTTCTAATGATAAAAGGACTCTTCCTTATGTAACTTAATAATTTTATTTAAAAATAGAGAAATAATTTCCATGCAGAATCATAGAAAGGTTGGGGTTGGAAAGGACCTTGAAGATCATCTAGTTCCAAACCCCCCTGCCATAGGCAGGGACACCTTTCACTAGATCAGGTTGCTCACAGCCCCATCCAGTGTGGCCTCAAACACTTCCAGGAATGGGACATCAACAACTTTTCTGGGCAACTTGTTTCAGTACTTCACCACCCTCTGAGAAAAGAATTTCTTCCTAACGTCCAATCCAAACATGCCATCTTTCAGTTTAAAACCATTGCCCCTTGTGCTGTTACTATCTGCCTGTATAAATATAGTCCTTCTCCCTGCTTTTTATAAGCTCCCTTTAGGTATTGGAAGACCTCATTGGGTCTCCCCAGAGGCTTCTTTTCTCCAGGCTGAACAACCGCAGCTCTCTTAGCCTGTCTTCACAGAAGAAATGCTACATCCCTCTGATCATCTTGGTGGTCCACCTCTGGACTCACTCCCATAGGTCCATGTCTTTCTTGTGTTGAGGACCCCAGAGGTGGATGCAGTACTTCAGGTGGGGTCTTATGAGGGCAGAGCAGAGGGGCAGAATCACCTCCTTTAGCCTGCTGGCCACGCTGCTTTTGATGCAGTCCAGGATGTAGCTGACCTGTGCTATGAGCACACATTGCTAGGTCACGTCCAGATTTTCATCCACAAGAATCCATAAATCCTTCTCTGCAGAGCTGCTCTCAACAACTTCTTCTCCCAGCCAGTTCTCATATATGGAATTGCCTGACCCAGGTGCAGCACCTTGCACTTGAACTTACTGAACTTCATGAGGTTCTTGTGGGCCCACTTCTCAATTTGTCCAGGTCCCCCTGGATGGCTTCCCATCCTTCACGTGTGTCATTGGCACTGTTCAGCTTCATGTCATCTGCAAACTTGCTGAGGGTGCACTTGATCTCACTGTCCATGTCACTGATGAAGATATTGAAGAGCACCAGTCCTAAGACAGGGGGATATCACTTATCACTGGCCTCTACCTAGACATAGAGCCACTGACCACAACTCTCTATGTTCATCCAATTACTTATCCAATGAATAGTCCATCCATCAAACTCATGCCTCTCAAGTTTAGGAATAAGAATATTGTGTGGTACTGTATCCAAGGCATTAGAGAAGTCTAGCTAGATGATATCTGTCAGTCTTCCCATGTTAACCGCTGCCGTCACTCCTTCACAGAGGGCCACCAGCTTGGTCAGGCGCAATTTGCCCTTAGTAAACCTTCCTTTGTGGAATATATCAATAGCTTCTTTTGTGGAATATGTCAAACTTTCAAAATTTGAGCTCCTGTTGTCTGGGGTTTTTAATTACTTCAGTACAATGTAGGAAGTAATGCCAAAATCTTTAATTTCTCTTGTTTTTAGAAGATTTTGGAGAAAGGAACATGGTACCTGCAGTTTGCTAAGTTGTAACAAGAGCTCTCCTCTGCAAAATCCTGGGAGACCAGCAGGGACACAAGTTGGCCATAAGCCTTCAACCCAAGAGCTGTGCTTGTGTAGGGAAAGAAAAGCTGGAATTTTTTCATGTGTGCCTTGCACTCCAGTGCCACAGGCATTGGAGTACTGAACATAAGAAAAGTTTGGACTACACCATGAACTCTATATCTGTATAAACTCGCATAAGAGAGCAACACTATTCAAGTCAGCATTGGTAAATGTAAATGTTCTCCCTCACTACTGCTTCTTTCCCAGGGCAACCGTATGTATGTTAGTGGCAGGTTCAGGTGTAGGACTGAGCAGTCCTGGCCCTTAAACAAAGCTGTTAGGAGAAAAGATTTATGTCTGTGTACTAAACAGGCAAATTGCTCTCTCAATCTGTTAAGCTGTCAGTATGATCTCTTGGCAAGCTGAAATAGTTTGCTGCTATTTTTTGGAGTGGAACAAATTGCCTGTGTGCAAATATAGCCTAAGAGTAGAACACACTACAGATATACTGATCAAAGCATTCAAGGAAGTAAATCAGTGTTTATTTTCAGAATCCTTTGACTTCACATGGAACCAGTTTTTAAACAGAATCAATGTTTTCAGAGATGAATGCCTGAATTAATATGTAAATAATTCCTTTGCAGTCCTATTAACTTCAGCTGAACTTGCTGATTCTCTGGGCCTCCAGCTAGCAGACCTCTCAGGCCAATCATGCCTAACTTGGGGTCCCTATTTACAAAAAACCCCAATACCTTAGAACCAAAATTCCTTTTTAACAATTCCTTTTCAGTGATGAGAACAACATCCTTCTGCCATTTTGCTTTTCTGGCTTGACTGGTTGGTTTGAAGAACAGTGTTTTTTCACTGCTAAATCTGGATTTGATAATTCATGGCATTCTGCACTGGAGTAATGATACTGGAGCAGTCACTCTGTAGCAATGATGGAAAAGCCATGGGCTAGAGGAAGCGTTCAGAAGCATTGGTGTTTCTGTGACTGCTTTGGAATATGTTCAGCACTGATTTCCTCTTCATGTCTAAAAACAAGAGTCAGGTACTGTTTCCTTTAGGTGGGCACCGTTTCTCTGCAGTTGCCACACTTTGCCACTGACATATGTTGTTGACGAAGACAGATGTTTTCTAGGATAAAAGTTAAGCTGCCATGAAAGTGAGGAGACAAGATAAGAAAATTACTTTTCAATCTGGATATGAAAGGATGTCCATATTAAAAATTAATTATTTATATAAAAAATAAAGAAAATATCAAGCAAATTTGCCAAATAATATATTGGGAAAGCTTGGAAAACCTAAGAAAGCAGATATAGACCAGTTTTTATATAATAGGAATCATCAGTGAATTATAAAATCTATGTTGTAATTACCTTACGTAAGAGAGATGAAAAAGCAAGAATCCAGTTGCACTAGTATGAAAAAAAGTACAAAAGTTTGTGTTGGTAGAGAAACAAAAGTTCAAGTGACTCCTTTTCATGCCTTAGGTTACAGTAAGCCTGCCTGCAGTTGGGATCAGGAGGAAAACAAGAAGCTACTAGTAATGAATAACATGTATAATATGTTCATGGTAGCACAGTAGATAGACCCCCCCTCCCAAACGCTTACATGGCAGGATCACGGCAGCTTCTGCCAGTTCCTCTTTGCACTCTCATATGTCTTACCACAGCTGTTTCACCATACTGTTTCACACCTACACTGACATGAAACTTTCAAATGCTGAACTAGATTAACTCCTATTTTGACTCTAGGGCTAAAGCCAAGATAGTCATGCCTGGGTTGTGCTGTCTCCTGGTGGGGATTTGCACTACAGTTTTCAGCAGCCTCCCACCATCTCTGGAATGCCCTCAGACCAGCTTTGTTTCTGAGCAAAGTAATTTGATGAAAGCTGAGCAAATTGCAAATAAAATTTTCCTATCTCCTTGTAGCAAACCTATTTCAGGTGGGCATGCAAGGTCTTGTAAAAAGGGCAATGAGATGTTCTGCCAGCTCTGAGCAGTGAATCAGCACTCAAGAACAAAAATGTTCTTGTCTACCCACTTGAAACCAAGATAAGAAGAGCCAAGTCCAAGCTACTCAACAACAGAGGCAGATTTCAATTTCATTGCTCTAAGGAAAAGAGTGAAATGTAATTTATCTTCTTTCTGGAGTGGTAAAATCTGTGATAGAAGTATTTCAAATGAGGCAGATGATGTAACAGGTCTGAAGGAGATGAGGTGCTGTTTCAGGGCAATGTGGATGGTGAAAGACAAAGGTCCAAACAGTACTGGTCCAGGTGGTGCTGAGAGTGGATTAAAGGTCACTGTCCAGTGTCCATCTTCCTGGATAAATTAAAGGCCTGGAAATGCCCTCATCTATCTCTTGCAACATACCATATTGAAGGCCACTCTAAAGCTTTATTTATTCTTTCTTAAATTATATGCCTTAAATAAATGTCTGATTGCCCAAGCTTCCTTACCCTACATAGTCAGTGAGTAGAAGGTAGTTAACCTACTGATATTTTTCTCATTGGCTTAAAGATGGAGACTTGGGGAGAGGGCTTTGGGCACTTGGTGACAGAATCCGAGCCTCAGGACTGGAGTCAAGGTTCAGGAGGCGGACAGTGTCCTTCCTATATATCCTAGCCCAGATGATGGAGCTTCATCCAGCCTGGCCTTGAACACTTCCAGGGGTGGGGATGGGATGAATCTGGATTTGTGTATCCAAGCAGGCATAGTATGGTGTCCCAGCATGTGTAATGTGGTTTGGGCCTATAAATATGTGGCATATCTTTGTATATAAAGCATGGACATTAGTGCAAAAGAAATACATTAAACCCATTCTGAATATTTTTATGCCATGCACATAAAATTGAATTTACAATGTTATGTTTTTATCCTTATCAGCTTAGGTAGTGGCAGGTGCTGTTCTGGACCCCAGGTAACATCCCTGACATTCCATTTTGTAGCAGGTATTTTCATACGCAAGCAGTATAAGTGCTGCCTCTTGCTAGAACTCATGTTTATACAAGTGTTGACACATATCTTTCTAAATAAAAGTCCACAGATAGTCAAGCTTGGGAGGCTGGGCACCATTTTACAGATCACTCTGATGTTCTCATGTCAAGATTTGATATGCCACTAGCAGAAAAAGTGTTCTGTTTTTTTTTTTAAAGCTGACTGAAGGGAAGGAAAAAGGTTAGTCTCAGAAGCTTCCATGCCCTGGTGAATGAAAAGAAGGGAACAAAGTATAGATCCTTTGTACTCTTCTGCTGGCACATCAGTGGCCATCTCATGGGGATTTTATGGAAGGGAGTCTTAGGGCAGCAACACCTCCTCAATCTGCAGTGTGCGATCTAGGGCGGAAAGAAAACCTAGATGAAATATAATGAATATAATGATTATGAAGGTGAACATATACAATGAATATGGAGGAGGAGATCTATAAGAAAAATGTGTATTGGAACAACCCAGCCTAAACTAGTTGCACCTAGATTTACTGTTTTTGTTTGGTACCATATATTTTACTTTTATCTCCTGATAATTGTAGCGTTACCTGATTATCAAGGTAATGCTTGAGAGCAAAATAATTAAGAGATTCATACCCATTTAGATGTCCTTAGAAGCTCATTAAAATGAAGGAAACCCCTGTGAAAGGGATGTCTTGCCATCGGCATTTAGTTTTTTTCTGAATAAGATGTTGTCATACTTTTGTTTTCTATGTGGGGCTGTACTTTAATAGATGCTATTTAAAACTAAAAAAATTTGGAAAATGTTCTTTTCTTCTGTGTTTCAGTGTTTCAAATAAAAGTGTTTTTCCTTTTGTTCTTTTCACCTTCTGATTCCAAGTATTACTCTTATGATCAAGTTGAATTGTCCTAAATGAACTAAACCAAAAAAAAACCTAACAAAACAAAAAACCACACCCCCTCCAAATTAAAAAAAAAAAAAAAATCAGATTTTCCAATTGGGAAACATCTTTTTTGCTGTATATTTCACATCTGTAGTGTAGGAAATTCTTATTCTGTCCTCTTGCATAAAACCAAGCTAGAAAAAATAAAAGCACTTTTAAATTACAAATTTAGCACTTTCCATGTAGCAAGAACCACTTTATCTCTCTTCTAAGTGAAGACTTTCTTATAGTAGCAGCTCTATTAAATTTAGAAGCACACTGAAGTGAGTAAACATTGTATCAACCCTAAGCAATATAGCAAATGAACTTTACAGTATCAGCTCCCTAAATAATTTGGTTTATTAATGTAGAAGACCAGCCATCTCTGCACGTTCTTAACTGTCCCATGGTATGCAAAGAAATCTGAAGAGGAAATAATATTTTCTAGTGGACAATTAGAGGAAACATGTCTTTCAGGGATTATGAGAGTGAAAAAACCCCTCAGACTGTGTGTCTCCTACATAGTGATAATTTGAAAATTTTGCATTCTACAATAACCAAACTCTTTATTGTTGCTAAATTATTTTGGCCGGAGGGAACTTAATAGTAAGTTTGTATTATGGAAAGACCACGTGCTGCATTTCTGTAGTCATATAACTTTTCTGTGAATCATTACAGTTATTCTCACAGTCTGCAAACAGAGGTGATGCTCTAGCATTCTCATAACATATGAATAAATTGGTGATATGCCCATTCAGTGCTTCTGGATAAAGATACAATTTCTAGTTTGTACCATCTCACTGCATCCAACTTTTATTTGAACATGAAGTTTTGTTGCAACTGTTTTGGTTGGACATTTCACGTTTTAATCACCAGCAGGGGAGAAATATTTCGGTTCTGCTTTTTAAAAGTTCACCTCTCTCTCCAGTCCTTCACTGATGGTCTTTCTCTCAGTAGATTCTTGCTCAAACCGCCTACCACAGAAATGATAAAATCTCAGTTATGTCCATCCTTAATCTCTTCCCCTATGGTCTCATTACCTGGTATAATGTTTTGGACCTCCAAATCCACAGTGATCATTCTCTTAAAGATTTTCTGATTTGTTAATACTCCCATCTTACAAGTCTGGATATTCTTATACGAGGTTATTTAAGAGGGTCAGCCTGCATCTTCAAATCCATTGTCTATGCCCTAGTTACCTTCTCTTCCTGAGCTTTCTGAAGAATATAACTTTTTCTTTCCTAGTGTTTTCAGGTAATTACAATTCTGGCTGAGACTAATAAACACAAAGCTAAGAACTTTGATCTTCAAGCCTGCTTAAATTTGAGATCAATTTTGTGTCTAGGTGATGACTTTTTTAGGGGAAAAAGTCTTTTTGAAGCAGAGACCATTTAATGACGGAGCAAGAATAAAATTCCAGGTGATCAGTCACACTGCTTGACAGATGAATTATAAAGATTAATTCTCCAGTAATGTTGGTAAGGCACTTTTGAGAAACTTCCTAAAAGAAATTAATTCACTGATTCACTGAAGGTTCCTGAATGGTGAATACATAGCAACAATCTCTTTTGTAAAACTAACTTGATGCACTCCAAGGAGCTGATTCATTCTGAGAGGTTCTTTCATGAAACATCTTCTCTTGTTTTTTGGTTTTTTGGGGTTTCTTTGGCGGGGGGGTTTTGTGGTTTTGGTTTGGAGGTTTTTTTGTGTGTGGGGGGGGGGTTTGTAGGTTTTGTTTGTTTGTTTGTTTTGGTTTGGGTTTTTTGTTTGTTTTTTTGGAGTTTTGTGTGTGTGTGTGGTTTGTTGTTGTTGTTGTTGTTTTGGTTTTTTTGTTTGGTTGGTTTTTAGGACAAAATGTCCTTTTACCCCTCTTGAGAATCTATTTTTCTCTGCTTTTCAGTATCCATGTGCTCTCTCCCTGGAGACTTCTCCCAGCCAGCCATGGTATGAGTACCTTCCAGAAAGACAGAGTGCAAGTTTGTTACTGCTTGCATCATCGCTGACATCATGATCTGAAGTGGAAACTCAGATTCAAGTCCACTCTATTCTCTGATTTCTTTTATTCCAAATTGCTTGCATTTAGTGTCTTCTTTATTTGGAACTTTTTATTCCAGGTTGCCCAGATACTAAATTTAAATTACAAGTAATGCCAAGTTAATAGATATTCATATGTCTGGATGCTTATAATATTAGTTCTCTAATCACCTTGTGATGACACGCAGATAATTCTCTGCAATGCTTTTTCTTTTGTCTTTTGTCTATTGATTTGTGCTTCATTCATCATTAATGCATCTCAGTGCTTGTTTGCTCTTCTAGCTCTTTCAGCCTCCAAGAGTCCTATTTATGTCCTTTTATAAGCTCCAGCTCCTTTACTCAGTGCTTACTAAAGGAGTGCTCCCTAGTTAACAAATTCTGAGGAAGAACCTGGCATTTTGGCGACAACCAAGGTAAACTAGATACCTTAACATGGCATTTTTTTTAGCTGGGACTTCTCCAAAGCCCATTCTCAAAGTTGGAAATTTATAGCTGAAAGAGAATTTATTAGTTGCTTTTTTAAATTAAAAAAAAATGCTGTAATAATGTTGTAAAACAGTTATAGATGCATCAAGTACATTATAAATTGTATGAGAAGACCTCACAGAGATGTCACTGTGAGGGGGGTATACAGTAGGCCGTATACCCATAACATACACAAATGATAGCACACCAGTGTCCACTTATTTGATGAGGACATAAACAAACGTGTTATTTTATTTAATTATCTGAGATAATCAGGCCTTATTTCTTACAGCTGTCTCACCGTATGATGCCATACAAGCAGTCTGTACTGGTGTCCTGATATGGGTTCTTTCACCCAGCATGCAGGAAGCTGATGCACACACAGAGTTGAGGTATTTGACTGATTTACAGTTCTGGACAGGAAGGTGGTAAAGCCACAGATTCACTGCTGGCAAAGTTAGTTTGATGCCCAGAGTACTGGTTGACTGTGGTTGCTGTTGGGCTGCAAATGCTGTATCTGGTACTGTATCATATCTGTGATTCCTGTGCAGGCTGAAGGGATGTTCAACTACTACTTGCCTTTCTGCAGTTTAAACAACATGTGCTTGTGACTGACATGTGGCCAGGTTTGAGAGACAGATCAAACAGCCTTGGAAGAGGGAAACATGGAAGTGGACAAGAGGAATGCTATGAACCTGTCCCTTTTAGAGTGAGAAAACATATTCATCTAATTTCTGTTTGTTTGTTTGTTTGTTTCCCCCTCATATTACTGTCTTTTAAGCACTTTCCCCCAGGAATTACACCTCATTCTGTTTATCTGAAAAGATTGCTCCTGGTAGGACAATTTCCCATATTTTCAGCTGGGATTGGTTGGTATTTTCTTCCATATGATCCTTTTGTCCAACGGCTACAGTGTGCAGAAAAAGTGAAAATGTTCAGCCCAGGAATTCATATAGCATATGACCTTACTGCAGCAGCCAGTGTTAGCAGCTCTGCAAGGTTAAACTGACCTCAGTCACAAAGAAAAACTTGCAGACAGCCATACAAGCGTTTTTTAACTTTTTTTTACCTTTCCAATAGAATGAGGAAAAAATAATAAAAAGATAAATGTAAAAGGAACTGGTGCATTGAAGCTGTATTTCGTTCAGAATCTGATATCCTAGCGATCAGGAACTGTGAATCTTCCAACTGAGCTAACTTGCCTGGTAATTTCCGTCACCAGAAGTTTAGGGGTCATGGAGTTGACAAGACGAAATCACGGACACTGAAGAGAGTTAAGAAATGATTTCACAGAACAAGAGCAATTTGCATTGTTTTTCTCAATGCTAGAAAGCAAGCAAGCAGCAGTTTTCCAGTACCTGCATTGTACCTTTCCTGCACCTTGTGCCGCAAAACTCAGCTATTAGGAAACAGGTTAATGGCCTGGCAACTTTTCTGCACTGCTTCAGTTGCACTAGGAACTTTGAGCTGTATGACAAAAGGAATCAGTGTCTTCTCTTTAAATGCTAATGTGTAAACTGGACATCACACCAACAAAAGGCAATGTCTGAACACTCCAACCGATGCTGCATAGCACTGCAAAGTTGGCCCAGTTCTTGACTCATGCAATTATGGATATGTTGATGGTTGTGGTATAGCAGAGCTTGAGTGGATACCATGCTTTCATGATACCCCTCTGGCAATATTCATTACTACCTGTGGCTTGCCCTGTGGTCCATTTGCTGCTGCAGTTTAGAGCATTGATAGCTGTACAGGACACCTGAGGAGATAAGGCACCACTTCATGGAGCTAAATTTGACCATCTCTGAAGTAGGCAGAAGAACTCCTTAACTCCTTAACTCTTATTGCCAGGACATTCATACAATGAAAACATAGTATTTCTGTTGTAACATTAGTAGGTGTTAGGCCAGTAGGCTGTTCCAGGAAGCTGTGGAAAGGCTCATGAACACCATCACATTGGGTCTTCTGAGCCTGTACATGACACTGCTTCTCTTCACAAGCCCAGTAAGTCACATTTAAGATCCTACCTTGTCTTTGTTGTCTTTTTGGGAATGCAGTTACAGCTCTGTTGCTTTGGTTCATCACTTTGAACAAAATGTTTGTCTATTTATTGACTTGAAAAGGAGATGTTTCCTCCCCAGCTAGGAAAAAGATGGAAATATAGCCTGGGAAATGACACACTGCAATTTTGTGTATTTTTTGGGCATCATCTATTTTTACTTATTTCATATTTTCACCCTAGTTAGCTTAAGTTATGTGGATTAGGCTGTTTATTTCAGAGGTATTCCTTTACTAAGTGTGATGCTTTGTGAAATTGTCAGCTGAGCATTAATCATCATTTAGCCTGTCGTTTTGGCTGTGTCTGACATACATTAAACTTCACCTCAGGATATATACATCTGGCCATAACAGTCATTTGTTAATTGAATGTGACTTTTAATGAACTTTTCACCCAGCAGGCTATTCCTGGGGTTTATGAACAACTGTATTTGTTTAAAGTGGTTTTGTAATTTTTGGTAGCAATGTACTGACTTCATGGTAGCTGCTGCAGCACACAGAGTTGCATATGTCTTGCCCATTAATCCCCTCAGGTGTCAGATTCACCAAAGTTATGTCTAACTTTATAAATGCAGATTCCTAATGACAGGTGTTTTATAGCCACTCTCAGATGTATCACCTGAATATGGCCATGCATCACAGCAGCCATTGCAGCCAGTAGCCTGCTCAGTGGCAGTGTCACCAGCCTGACTCATCTTCCTGCTTCTCTGTTCTTTGGAGAGAAGACTGCTGTTGATGGTATGATGTATGTGCTGTTGGTGAGGCAGTGTGTGTGCATGTGTTCCCCATGGCAGTGACATGGGAACAGCTTGCTTTCCCTTAGAAAGCAGAAACAGGCTTCAAAGGGTGGCACACGCTTTTCATATGAAAGAAGTGAGGGTGACCAAAGTGGTAGGGCACGAGTCCACTGTGTGTATCTCTGGGATGCAAAAAAGCAACTTTACAGTGGGAAAGAACCCTTTTCTTATTCTTTTGGTTCTGCATCTAATTGTTTGCAACAGTTAGTTTAAGAGATGCTTCTTTCTTTATCTCGATTTCTGATTGCCATTGTATATATTCCTTTGGAAGAACTGGAGATCAAACACAAAACAGGATAAGGGAAGCTTTGGAAATTAGCTATGTATGCAGAGACTTGGCAAAAGCATTAATACATGCAAAAGAAAATTTAAAAAAAAAAAAAAAAGAAAGGAAGGAAATAATCTAAATGAAGGCAACTCACAATATGAATATGAAAAGAGAACTAGTTTGGAAATGGAAATAAGCACACTTGGAATTAATGTAGACTCATTCTAGGCCTAGCGTGATTCATACAGTGCCAACAGGCTGTACAATTTGCATCAGTATCTATGTTTCAATACAATTTTGTAACCAGGCTATTTAAATCCTCTAAGCCTTTTATGACTGTGTGTGTAAGCCTGGACATGAGGAGAGGCAGGAGGCAGGAACTGGATATCTGCAAGGCACATATCACATGCAACCTGTCAAGGCCAACTCTGGGCTGAAAAAGCAGCATCTCTCTTCAAACCCTAGCTTTGTCATTCTGATACAAACACACATTTCAGATGCAGATCATCTGGGTAGACATTTCTGAATCTGGGCAATGTAATCTCCTCCCTTCTCCTTAGTGTGCTTTGATTCAAAGTACATATATAGCTATCAGTTCTGTTCTAAGTCGCAGCAAGATGTGATGCTTGATGCTATATCACAGATGACAGGAAGCCTGCATGTGGAAGTTTGCATGTATCTGGATGCATACCTGTAATCAATCTCATTAACAGAAGCTCAATTTTTGCTTCACAGTTGCTTTCAACTTCTGTGGAGTTTACTCTTGCTTTGTACTAATTTAGAGATCAGTTGCTAGAGGCCAATATTTTGGAGATCCTGTCCTGCTTTTGATCAACATGAGGGTGTGATAGTAAGAAGAATAAGTAATAAGTGCCACTTAGAGTAATTGTGCTGTGCAAACTAGGAAGGGCTCCATGCGTTGCTCATACTGCCAGTATTTTAATGCAAATACTGGTAAAGAAGTAAATAAAAAACCTGATGTTCCTGTTGAACACCTTTTCCAACTAATATTCTCTCCAAGAAGATTTCTGAATGTCTCCAGCATCTGAGCCTTCCCCAAAGACCACAGGTGTTAAAGCTGCAAAGAGCTGAGACACATATGATGCACTTGCTTTTCTGTTTTGGTACACTCTTATAAACCTTGTTTCTTTGGGTCACTTATTAGAAGCCTCAATTTTTGTGTGTAATTTCACCTGATAGATGTTTCTTCCATAATTTACATTTTTTACCCATTTATGATTTTTGTTTCTACATTATTCTCTGATCATGAGGGCAAAGTGTCATTCAATAATGTGTGGCATGGAACAACTACTTCTTTTTATTTGTTTCAAATAATGTTTGAGGATTTAATTCAGGGACTCTTTTCTTGTTTTGTGAGACAGAAGCTGAATCTGGAACAGTTTTTTTAATATCTCATGGAGGGCTTTTAAGTAGTTAGTTATTAATCCTTTTCAACTCAAGTTAGTTGAGATTCTTTATAAAGGTCTTCACTGATCTTTCCTGACAGACTTTGAAAGAAGCATTAATGGAATTTAAAAGTCTAGATAAAACAGATCATTTGCATAGGAAGGAGCTTGATGAAGCATTCAGCAGGTAGCAAGGAGGCATGACTTCCTTCCACAAAAGGCATGTTGATGCTTCTTCATTCGAATCATACAATAGAATTCCACAATAGAATCATAGAATAGGATCATAGAATCATTTAGGTCGGAAAACACACTTAGGATCTTTGAGTCTAGCTATCAACCCAACCCTGCCAAGCCCATCTCTAAACCATGTCCCTAAGTGCCACATCAATACATCTTTTAAATACCTCCAGAAATGAGGACTCAACCACTTCCATAGGCAACCTGTTCCAATGCTGGACAACCCTTTCAATGAAGAAATTTTTCCTAATATCCAATCTAAACCTCCCTGGCGCAACTTTAGTCCATTTCCTCTCATCCTATCGCTTGTTACTTGGCAGAAGAGACTGACCCCCATCTCACTACAACCTCCTTTCAGGCAGCTGTACAGAGTGATAAGGTTCCTGCTGAGGGACCTTTCTCCAGGGTAAACAACCCTAGCCCCCTCAGCTGCTCCTCACAAAACTTGTGCTCCAGACCCTTCACCAGCTCCATTGCCCTTCTCTGGACATGCTCCAGCACCTCAATGTCTTTCTTGTAGTGAGGGGCCCAGAACTGAACAGGATTCAAGGTGTGGCCTCACCAGTGTTGAGTACAGCAGGACAATTGCTGCCCTAATCCTGCTGGCCACACTATTGCTGATATAGGCCAGGATGCTATTATTTCAGAGTTATTCATGTGCCAACTGACAGTATTCTTGGGTTATTTTTAAAAGGATTGTCTCAAATACAAATACCCTTTGGAGCCCTTTCAAGATTTTGTACCCCCTATTTGGCTGAGTTGAAAAACTATTTCAATGGTAAGTTTACACTTCAGTTAGTGGAACAGCTGTTCAATATTTGACCTCTCGAGGAACTTCCAGGTGCATAGGACTCATACAAGCTGATTTTATTACCCATTTTCCTTATCTGAGTTTTTTTTTTTCTTCCAACCTTTCAGTATGAGATAACTCTGCAAACCTGATTTTTGTTAAGAAATTACATGGATATGAATGTCTCCAAGCACTTTGGTAGTGAACATTTCAACAAAGAGTTGCATTAGCACCTCTTTTATGTCATTTTTTTGTGATCCTCCTACTCCTTGATCAACCCTCGGCTCTGCAGATCTTCCTAGTTCTTGTGGTCTAAAGTCTTATGAGTAATTTTTATACTTACCTTTAGCAAGTTGTTCTTCAAACTCTTTGTTTATATTTTTAAGCATAATTTGTTTGGGCTTATGATCCATGTAAGCTCCCTTGTTTTCACATAACTTCCACTTCTTGAAAAATGCCTTTTACCTTCAGATAAGACCTCTTCTATGTAGCTCTGTCATCTTATTTATCTAAGAATCTTTTTTTTTTTTTTACAAGGAATATTCATTTATTCTGCACCTCTTAAGATGATGCTTCTAAGGAGAGTAAAATAGTAAAATATCAGCTTTCTAGAGCCAGCTCTCTAGTAGAAAGGAGAGAGTTCAGAAGCCTTTACTGGGGCCAGACTCTGCCTCCAGCTTAAAAGGTAGCCTCAGTCTCTGACACATCCAGTACTGCGGCTGCTCAGATCCTATAAAAACCCAGCTCAGCAGAGCTCTATCCCCAACGAAGAGCCATTGGCAGGAGGTTTGCTATGTGGCCCGTCCAGTGAGGTGGCCAGCAGAGAAGAAAGGTGGTCCTGCATCTCCCTGCAGCTCCCCATAGCTCCCCAGGTGTAGCCCCCTTCCTCTCCTAGCTGTATTGCCAGTGCTCACAAGTGGGGGCACTGCACAGAGAGCAAAATAATTGTAACAGTCTTTTTGCTTTTGTTTATTTTTACCTTATTTATATTCTGTTTATCTTTAAAATCTGAGATGCCAAGTGGAACATGGAACATGGTCAAAGGACTAGCAAGGATCTGGCCACTGACTTAATTCCATGTCTGCTAGGCATCACAGTAAAACACAATCTTTCACAGATTTCTCAACTGGAATTCAAAACCAGTCATCTACAGTATTTCCCTCATTGAGGCTTCTTTGGGATTTAATCTTGTATTATTTTCTATCAAAAACTTTCAACATGTACAATATAATATAAAGAATATAAAGAAAGAAAGGCTCAACAGGAATATTATTAAAGTACACTAGGATTTTTTCCTATTACTCCAGATATTCAAAAATATAGAAACTTCACAGAGCTACAACTTGAAAAGTTTCTCAACGAAACTTACAAATACATAAAACCTCTTTTTCAAGTGACATTGATTTTGCTACAAGGAAGGAAAAACTAAAATAAAGAAATAGCAATTTATGAGAAAGAAAGGGAAGAGAAACACAATTGTAGCTCTAAGTGGGAAGCTCCACACTTCCTGGGAAGCTCCACATTTCCGTCAAGGCATGCCCACAGCAGAAAATAAGTTGATTCCAGCTGCTTCAAAATAGCTTTCCAGTACTGAACATCACTAAGGTAACTGATTCACTCCTCTGCAGGAACGATTTTTCTCTCAGTGCCACAGTGGGAATGCACACATCCCTGAAGAACTTGTTGCCATGTAGTAATTGTCTCACATATAGGCATGGGAGTTCTTCCAAGCATTTGTTTATATTTTTATATCTATATTTGTATTGGGTCAATTCAGAGAAGGTGTCTGAAGTGGTCCCCTCCAAATCCCACAAGTGAAATCTCGCCTGTACACGGCAGATGCCAGCTGCATGAGGAAAGCTGACCAGCACCTCCTCCTGCCTCAGAAGTCCTACCCCTACCTCATCCTGAAGGAATATGCAGGTTGAATTTTCCCTTTGAAGACATACAGATGGGCTAGAAAGATGTCAAGGTCTTCACATGTCACTAAACTAAATCTGGAACTGTATCTTGGCACTATTATCCGTAGTGGTGATAGATATGGTGGTTGGGTGCATTCTCCTTGTCTCATTTGTCCTCACACAAACAAAGCACTGTAGGTGATCAGCACACTAAATTCCAGTTTCTGCTGGAAAAATGAGCCATTGGATGTAAATCTATAGTGAAAATTCTGGCTTCATGGGAGAAAAACTGCAGGTTTATTCTTACTAATAAAACTTTCATATAACCCCCAAAATGAAAGGCACCTGCCAATTTTTTTTGTCATTAAGCCAAAAATAGTAGTCATAAGGGTGGGTTTTTTTGAGAAATCAAAACATCTGCCCAAATAATAAAATAAATTACAAAAAGACTAATTATTAAAGTAGGTACACTATATTATATTCTAAGAAAAATATTTTAGAGTGAATATTGGCAGAACTCCAAACTACAGCTCTTTAAAAGGACATTTGGGAACATCTAATAAAAATGCGAGATAATCAACAAAATCTAAGCCATCACCTGAGTTACTTGGTGTTTAAAGTTCCTGTTGTAAATTGGATTACTGTAACAGCATGGCTTAAATAGTGTTAAAAATAGATCCTAAGTATTCTAGGTCATGCCAGAAAATTGTAAGAAGTAAAACCAAGGGATTTTAGGTTCAGGAAATGCAACTTCATTTTCAAAATGAAATAAAATTTTAATCCTCTGACTCTATTTGTTATTATAAACAAATATAATAAAAACCCCTTACATCATTAATACTGTAAACACTGCGAAACCCAGGGAAGATACCCACCTTTATCTGCATCTGTCCAGTTCTCAGAATACAAATGTTAAGTATCTGAGAGTATAAATGGGAAGCCTCTGTGTAGGTTCCCTTGTCATTCAGCTCTGATTGGATCTAGGAAAATGGCTGGAAAAAGGCTTAGATATGTATGGATTTGCTGTAGTGTGATTTTCAAAATAGTTTTAAGTGGTTTTAAAATAGATAACCTAGAGTCCCTTGGGTAAAATTTTAAAAAACAAACAAACAAAAAAACCCAAACAAACAAACAAACAAACAAAAACCACCCTCTGCTAAAAATCAATGCTTAAACCATCTAGATCTTTTAAAAAGCTTTCAGAGTCAGTTTGGTATAATTTGGTCGTACATATCCAGCTTCAGGGAATGTACCAGTGCCTTGATATGCCAGATGCCAGATGTTAATTTTGTGTTTCCACTGAAATGCAATAATTAAGACAGAGAACTTGCGGTATTCTTCACAGGCTACGATTTTAAGATGAAAAGGGTAAAGACTGCTGATTTTAGGCCAAGGTTGGATTTTTCCAAACTCCTGCATGAGGCATATCCCAGAGGTCCAGCAGCCTTCTGACAGACGAGTGCAGCTGCACCACGGCCTCTCCCTGGGCGGTGTAACAAAGCTTGTAGCCAAAAAGGGTCACATATGGCTACGTCCAGGTGCCAAATTTTTGTCAGACGCGAGCTGCTTGCGTCGGGCAGGAGCAGGAGGATGTCCTGTGTCATTTTGCTGGTGCAGTTT
The DNA here is from genome assembly GCA_038380795.1 of Pyrocephalus nanus. Lineage (NCBI taxonomy): Eukaryota > Metazoa > Chordata > Aves > Passeriformes > Tyrannidae > Pyrocephalus > Pyrocephalus nanus. The sequence continues at coordinate 51,695,849 of CM076260.1, forward strand.
GAGGGACTGCAGCCAAAAAAAAAGAAAAACGTAACAGGAAGAACTGGGACTAAAGTGAGCAAGGCTCTGGGTAAGAGCTGTGTTTTCCGCCGCTGTTTTAGGGTGACCGGGCACGGGGAGCTGCTCTTCTCCACGACATCAATTCGCAGCGGGACAGCTCTGTGCCCCTGTAAGGACTACGGGGATCAGGGACCCTCGGTGGGTGCGTCCCTCCGCGCTTGCTGGAGTGGCGGGGGGGCAGGAGAGGGGGGGTCCCAGCCGTGTCGGCAAAGGCAAGCTGAGCCACCCCACGCTCGCTATTTTGGGCAACAGTGCCCCACGCCTGCCCCCTCCAGGCCTGGTAGCACCTCGGGCTCAGCCCCCCCCGCGCCGCTCCCTCCGGGACGGGCGCGCCGCGGGGGCGGGCACAGCATCCCGCCTCCTGCCGGCACGGCCGCGCTCCCGGCGGGCAGCGGCGCGGGCCGAGGGCACAGAGCGGGGCAGTGCGGCAAAGGGTGAGTGCGGGCAGTGCGGGCAGCGGGGTCTGGCCGGGCCGGGCCGGGCTGGGCGGGGGGCGAGGAGTGCGGGGCGGTGCCCGCTCCGGCCGGGCCGTGGCTGTGGGAGGTGGATCCACCGCCCAGTGCTGGTGCTGGCGGGGACACCCCTCGGGTGCCGGCGGGGACACCCCTCGGGAGCTGCGGAGGGGGCGTGGGAAAGGCTCCCGCCCTGCGCCCGCGAACAGGAGCGTTCCCGGCGGCGCGGAGCTTCCAGGTACCGTGTGGGTCCCTCCCGTCCCCACCCCGCGCCACGACCCCGGCCCCGGGCACCCCTGTGGGCATCGAAGGGAAGGGGGAGAAGTTTGGAGCGGAGGGCGGGCAACTCCGGGCGAGTGGTGAAGCTGCTGCTCAGGGCGCTCCTGGGGGCGTGATGTCCCGTGTCCCACCGTGTCCCAGGCGTTCTGCGTGGATAGACCACGGATAATCTGTCTGTGCCTCCCTGCCCTGGATGCTTCCGGACCGACCAGGTTTAATGTTTTATTAACGCCAGGTATTAAACCTTAAGGGAAACCGCTAATCGGTATCATACGTAGGCTGCCCCTCACTGGGAAGGAAACTGAAATGAGTTTTTCTCCGGCAGAAAAGCAATCTCAAGTGCGCCAGGTGCGACCTTTAACTGCATCTCCTTTGTGAAATTATGTTTGTATGGTCAAATTAATCAGTAGCGACATCATGAAGACTAGAGAGTAAAAATAGAGCTTTTATTTACACAGTGGCTCTGCATAACCGTTGTGCATGAAGTCCACAATTTAAGTTGCACGGACAGGATAATGAACAACTAACATGCAGTTTGTGGATGCAAAAGGTGTTCCTAGAAAATCACTTAAAATACCTCATTAACTTTCAGCTTTCTGTGATTGTAAGGAGTGTCCTTGTACTTAGATTATGCACAAGGCAGAAAATTTTCTTTCTGATTGCCGCACAATGTTGACAGTAACAAAATTGTATCTTAATCCAGTTATAAATGGTGCTTCTCAGTATTTAATAACTTATGGACTCCGAAGAGCAGGCAAGTGCTTTTAACAAAGGAAGAAGTAAAAGAGTATTCAGAATTCCTGATGCAATAGATAAAATATTCCTGAAGCAGTATAATAGATAAAATGATCTGTGCCAGGCTATTTGTCTGGTTGGTACAGATACGTTCAATTCTTGGTTTTGCATTTTGAAAAGTAATGAGACTTTGGTCATTCCAGGAAAATCCTGGCCACCTTTTGGGTCATTGTGGTTAAGACTGGAGAACATGGAAATATTTAAGGCATATTGAGTTACCCACCATAACTTCATCACCTTTTGAAGCTAGAAAAAAACAGGTTTTAATGAAATATTTGTTCAGAATAGAGACCTTGAAAACAGCTGAAGGAAAGACCATGACACTTTGTTTACCTTTCCTCACTGAAGGAGTCATGGGGATGAGAATGGTTGTTGGGGTTTTTTGCTTCAATTGTTAGTATTCTCTTTGAAATGTTGAACTTCAATGTTTGTGCTATGATGTTTTGAAATATGACATTGTGGTTGATAAAAATTACTTATACACAAGAAAAATAATTTGAAACTTAACTAGAAATACCCAAATAACTCCTAAAAGCAGCCACTTTACCGTACTGTTGGAGGGAAAGTTTAGTTCTGTAAATTAGTTTTGAAATACACCCTGTTGGAACGGACACCAGTGTTGGTTGGTTTTTTTTTTTTTTTTTAATTAATCATGTCATGATGGTGACAAGTTTAAACAAAACAGCATAACGTACATCAGTATGCTATAAAAATATACATGAATTTCAGAATCATGACAAATTTTAAAAATATTAATGCAAATGATGAAATGCAGAGAGAACGAAACTCATCCAGGTCATGCTGTTAATCTGTCTGGAAGTGCAAAACTGTTCCCCTGTGTCCATTTTTTTATTATCCTGTACAAATAATATTTTCTATTAGTATACTGATGAGTGTTTTTAGTGAGCCTTTCAGAATGTAACTGCTTCCTTCAGTTTCCAAAACATGGGATGGAAAATCTGTGAGGAATCATTTGTGTAGTTTTCTCATTCAGCTCAAAATCATATGTTCCCTGAACTCCTTCTGGGCTTTTTGCTGGACTTCATTGATTTCTTCTCCAGGCAAAGATGCCCCAGGACTGCACTCAGTTCTTTGGGCATGGCTCCCTCTTGGCTGGCTTTGGAGGCAAAGCGAGGGAAATTGGTGTGCTCTCTCCATATCTTGATGTCCAAAGAGCCTCCATTCACTGTGTCTCCCTAGGGTGGTCCTTGTTTTCTCGAACAGTTTCTTGAGCAGTGGAACAGTGCAGGATTTCAGGTTGGTGCCTTGATCTGTTCCACTCTGTGGCATCCAGACTGGCCACTCAGACACGTGGGATCACCTCCAATACTGAAAGGGGAGAATTACAAAAGTAAATCCAAGTGATCTTGTCTGGTAGAAGTATTTAGACAGTCAAACATCTGTGTTAGAATGGATTAAGATTCTGGTGTTTGCGTTTTTACAAGGGGATCATCCAGATTTTCATTGCGGCCTCAGAGTATGGCTTAGCAGAAATCCTAGAAAGTCAGAATGGTGATCTGTTTGTGAAAAGCTCCCAAATCTGGCTTTCCTCACGTGAAATAATGTCTTCTATGCTTGACTTAATAATTTTGGGTTTAAAAGTTTTTCCTGTTTTAGATTCATGTTTGTTATTTCTTCCCTTCTGCTCTGTCTTTATTCATTTCACCCTGGTTTCCTAAGGAGATGATGCTAAAATAATAATAATGCTGTCTGACTGATAGCTCCCCTCATTGCCTCAGAGTAATGTTTTTACCCTTAGAGATTAATTTCAACCAATATAAATAGAAGAGCAGAGATTTCAAAGTGATGAAATCTTACAAATCTCAAGACTTCTGGTGTTGTGTGGGTGCTCCATAGGATGCTGAGTGTTACAGCTTCTGCTGCTCAAGGCTTGTTGGTTATATTTTTCAATTTCTTTGCTCCTTGGGAGCGCACAGTCTTGGCAGTTTTGATCATTCCTTTTCTTCTCCATAGTCCCCTCAAAATAAGCTTTATCTTTCTGAGATGTTTCTGGTAATTAGTTACAGATACAAATACTGGGGTTTTCTAACTTTATAAGCTGATGTGTTGAATTCCTGGCTCATAATTTAATACTTCTCGATACGGGGTTGATAGCCAGTGGTGCAGTAATTTTCTTTTGTTTTCCTGACTCAGTGCAAACACTCGATTAATGTGGTCACAATAAAATCCAGTTTCTTCCACAATCAGTTTCTCTGAATTGCTTACAAGTTTTTGATTAGACTTTAATTTGCTTCCTACTGTCACTGCTGTTTCCTCTGGTCATGGTTGCATCCGAACATCCTCTTCTGCTTTCCCTGCACAGCAGGATGCTGTAACACTCTCCCCCTGTCATGACAGGAGAAGGATAATGGAGGAGAAATATGAAAAGGTATTGTGAGTTCATCTAGCAAGACCTTTATAAATACATATTGCTTTTACTGGCTTTTAAGTGGTGGTTATTGTTCTGATTATTTGTTCTGCTATATGGCTAAAGTTAAGAGATATTTTTATGGGTAATTTCCCATTTTCTCCTTCCTTGTCTTGACAACTTTATTATCATCACAATACTCATCTGTCTTTTATCTTTCATTATCTCCTTATAAAGTTGCTGTGAGTAGGTTATTTCGGGGGAGGTGAGTTTGGTTGTTTGGGGTTTTTTGAATTTTGCTTTTTAGAGAGCTTTAATAATATATTAAGTTGATTTGCTATTTTTTTCCCTATTGTAGAAATCATATCAACTGGCCTTGCTCTCTGGGAATGAATATATATATATATTCTTGAATATATATATATAAAAGAAACCAGTTTATTAAATTGCTCAGTGGATAATGTTCATTTCTTTTAAAATACTTGTCTGCATTTAAGTTGCACTAAGCTCTCCTCTACATTTTTTTGTAATCATTTCTATGTTATTAAAGCCTTCATTCCCCACTAAGGACAGAGAACTATGCTTGTATAGCAATTACATTTTGACTTTATTCTCTTGTTTTATCTTAGCAAGAGGAAGGATAAGGTGCACAACGATCTTTTTCTCTGGGAAAAAACACACATGCTCATGTAGCATCTTGCCCTGCCTCATCTTCCTGTACTTCGATGGAGCCATTCTTCCCTGCCGCAAGGATGTGGCCTCCTAGCAGCCCCACGTGGCTCTCCCTGTGTTCTGTGAAGCTGCCACTCTGCACCCTGGGCTAGGTGCCTCTCAGCTGGTGTAAGAGACAACTCCCCCAGAGGTTTCTCACCCCCTACCTTTCACCAGAAGTTGTGTCGCTCCCAGAAATGTGAGATGTAGCAGCATAGATAGGTGATACCCAGTCTGTTTCGGTTCAAATGCATCCAAGGAATGGATCTCAAAACCACACCAGTGGAACTGTTTAACTTGTGGTGAAAGATTGGGCAGGGTGTGCAAACCTGTGCCATTACCTTGGCAGGTTGGAGAAGGGCAGTGACAACCTGCAGAAAGGGAGTCTGGCTCTGCTCAGAGAAAAGGGGTGTGGGCTGGGCAAGACGTCAGCAGGGCTCAGAGCAGGAGCCCTTCACATGGTTCACCTGTGGCTGAGGCAGCGAATCTAACTATCGCCTAAAAAAACCACTGTCAGCGAAGGGAGGTGATGATTTTACCAGCTGGATCAGGTTTGCAGAGCACATGTGAAGATGTGTACCTTGAGCAGCCTTTGAGTGTGAATCTCTGCCAGGTGCACACAGGCTGAGGCACTTGGACAGGAGGTGTTCCGTTTGCTTCCCAGAGCGCAGTATGGGCTGAATATATGCAGCAGAAGCTTTCTGCATGTGCTTGCTTTTGTATGTGGCACACATCTTTCCATGCTGACCCCGGAGTGGGAGCAGGTCTGTGCTAGGTTGTGCTGCAAGGACACAGCTCTTAATTAAAAACCTTCCATTTTCTGTGTCCTTAGGAAAATCCCAGAGAAGAAAGTGCAGATCAGGGAGCACCTCTTGCTTTTTTCTTCTAACTTCTTCTTTTAATCTACAGATTAAGCAGTATTTGCTGCATACATAATGATAGCAAAGATATATCTGTAGGTTTTCCTCATCCTGTCCACATATTCTATCCAACAGAGGAAGGTGAAGAGGGTTTGTAGTACACAGTACTATTCATGCCTGCAGATCTGAACATCTGCTGATGCAGAACAGAGGGAATAATTTGTACTACTTTCTAGCCCTTATGGGCAAATGGGCAGCCTTTTATTTTGGCCTTTTTCAATTACCTCTGCAACCAGTTGACAAAATTCTGTGGGAAACCCAGAAGTTTGCCCATAGGCTCCTGAGTAACCTAGAACTGTGATTAGTAATGCAGCTTCACAGTTGTTGAAATGACCTTGGAAGATGTGCAGCATTCAACACTTCTTGGGCAGTAGGTACAGCTTCCTCCTCTGCAATGAAAACCCGTCCCTCAGAGTCAGCACTGGATTGGATCATCATCCTGCAACTCATTTTGCATAAAGAGAAGCTAGCACATCCATAAAAACAAATATTACAGTGAGTACACACGCTGTTTTAAGAAGACAAACCCGGATGCCTTCAGATCTCTGCGTTTGGTCTTTCTTCCTGATAGAGCAGGCTGAATTGTTGAAGGATGGTGTCACTAGGATATTCTTCATGGTATTTTGAATTAATTGTGAATTCAAAACAGTTAGCAGTACCTGTGTGATAGGCCTTAAAAGAAAAGGAAGCAACACCTGCTCAGACAGATGCAGAAGCACTGGCAGCTTCTTAAATATTTCTTACTAACTAATGAAAATGGTCTGTGGTATGACTGACTGATGCCAAAGATTGTCATTGAGATGAGTGTACACACTCCCTCTGCCTCATCAAAAATAGCTTTAATTCCTGGCCAATACGTGATATGCTTTGTTCATAAACAATTGGTATCCACAAAGTTGGATTTTATAGTTCTTAATTAAGGTAGTTTCCATTAAATAGAATTGATAAGATTTGTCCGGTGAATATTTACGTGGAGACCTTTGCATGTCTCTTCAGTCTGTTATGGACGAGGTGTGGTTGGATAAGAGGACAAAATGAAGCAGAAGACAGGAAAATGACATCTGAAAATTCTGTCTCTGAGTGGACAAGCAGTTCTGAATGTAGAATGTGAAACATTAACCAGAATTTCCCCTGTGGTACCAAGTAGAAAGATATGGTTTGCCTAATACCTGAAGTATACACGTTTCTTAGGGCTTAGCTAGTTGTGAATAGCATTGGCTTTGGCAGATGATACAATAAGGTGTTAAGCAATCATATGGCACTTCATCTTAACTTAAATCTATGATACAGTGGGAATGCTGGAGTCTTTCTGCTCTTTGTATGAATAAAAATTTTGAGGATTGGCTTTATAGACTGTTCTGAAAAAAAAGCCACCCTGGAAGAGAGGAGCAGGGCAGAGCTCAGAGCTCTGCAGTTCTGTTGCCACTTCTTCCAGAGCATGGATAGGTTGTTCTTACAGAGACAACTTATAATGGGGAGATGAGACACTGGTTTAGCTGTAACCCTGCCTGTAGTAGAGCCGGGCCTGGACACAAGGACACACTTCCGATCCTGACACAGGGAGTCAGATGATGCTGTGGAGTTGGGCAGGGCTGTCAGTGCAGTTCACCTTACCTGTTTGTTTCCTTGTAAAATGGGATGCACTTTCCTCTGGGGAAGGAGCCATTTTCTAGAGTATCAAAAGTGTGATGGTCAGGGCTGGAGCAGTTGCCCTGTGAGGAGAAACTGAGGGACGGGCTGCCTGAGGGGGCATGGCTCCAGGGGCGCTCACAGCAGCCCCTGGTACCGTAGGGAGGTGGTCAAGAAGAGACACAAGGGGCATCAGCTGGAACAAGTCAGAGATGTTCAGATGGTGCACAAGGAAAAGGGGCCAGGGAGGCAGAGGTGGGGGCTGCCCATGGTGGCTATGCCAGTTCTATTCGGGGGGGCATTCCAGCCCCAAAAGGAGGACAACACTCATCAGCCCCATCTGACTTCGATGCTGAGCTGGTCCAGGGACATCCTGAGCTCATCCAGCCTGAGCTGTCCTAGGACTCTATTATTCAAAGTTCAAAGCTGAGACTCTGTAAAGTTACAGTGAAGTCCTTGTTAACCATCTATGCATGAAAAAAGTAACAGGGATGAGCAGTATTATTTACCAGACTGAAAGAAGGCCAGTGATAGTATATGTAATAAGAAATAACAAATAAATGCAAACAACAGCATAATGGTTTGCAGTCCCTGCCTTTAGATATCTTGCTAATATAGTCTGCCTTACATATGATTAAATTCAATGTTGTAAAACAATTTCTAACTGTGCTGCATGTAATCTGTTTCAGGCTTCAAGTCTAATTCAGTCTGCTGCTGCTTTTGTTCACTTAAGAAAAGCTTTCTCCAAGGCACAATACAGCATAATAAAAATGCAGGGATTTCTGTAAACATGTTTTGCTAAAGCCTTAATGTGATAGTTATGTTCTGTGTTCAAAAATGAAACAGTGAACCTCCTGCTTTCTTGGAAGTAGGCACATGTGCAGTGGTGTGATTTTGATCTTTAAAAGAAAGGTCCCTAAGTGGGCATGGGGTTCTTCTAATGTATCTTGCTTGGTTTTCTTCTCAGGAAGGCCAGGTGTTAGAAATTCAATGCTACTCTTCTGATGTTTTCTCTAAATGTCTTCTCAGAAGAGCTGGAGTGCAGTGAAACCTCTTGATAACAAAGTCTCCAGAGAAGAGAGCCACTCACTAATATGTTATTAAGACTGTGAGTTCCTTCTGTTTAACTAAAAAAAAAAAAAAAGGGGAAAAAAATTAAAAGCAATTTCATCTACAATAGATAGAGTCTCATTTAAACAAACAGCAAGCAAAAAGCTCCTCTCCATGTTGTCAAAGCTGTTTCATAAGCAGTGATTGAACATATGTTCCCTGAGTAACATAAAAGAGTTTGCATTAAGAAGCCAGTGGTGCTTTCAACCACTTCCTCACTCTTCCCCATCATTATTCAGAAACTGTCACTAAAAGTGCTTGCTGTTTACCTCAGAGAGCTTAAAAAGATGAGTGTGGGAGGGTTGGAGGAATATTTGTTTTCTTTCCCCTTAAACTGACATTTGTTTGCTGGAAAAGCTAGAATCGTGGAAGGAATTGAATTGAATTGAATAAAAATAAATCTCAGCCAATTCCTAATGGAAACAACCTATTATTGATGTGGTTGGAAGCTTTCCACTTGAACGTGGAAGGTATACAGCATGTTGCCTTTAGGAAAAAGGCTCACTGAAAAGGCAATGCTACCTTTTTCTGTTCTGAATTGGTAGTTTTATTACTTGCAGTTTGAAGAGAGCGTACATGCTGTCCACGCAGTTCCTTTATTAATGAGTAACTCACTTTTATGTGCCTTCTCTCCTTCCAGATTCTCATTACTTACAGGTAGCTGGAAGTACTGCTTCAAAGTAAAACAGAATAAATGGGATGATTTGTTTCTCTAACAGATTTCCCAAGAGATTCAATGTGTTGCTTTGTTCTAGCAAGTTTTGAAAAAGAAATAAAATAAATAAATAATAACTCATGACACTAATTCATTTACCTTTAATGAATATTGAAATAATTCCAAATTGAAGCCTATTGCGGTAATCACATTTAAGGAGAGACTGTTTCTTGTTTTGCGGGAACTGTAATAATTCATGCATCTTAGCATGGAAATTGAATGTTGTTACAGAAACTTAGAAATTTTAAAGGGATGTAATAAGACGTTCGACTCCGTATTCGCTGTGTTAATTAACTGGTTAACAATCCAACCTTTGTAGGGAATTTAATTCACAAAAGGGAGAACAAAGAAAATTGGAGGCCTCTTTAGAAAGAAATAGCAATTGGTAGTCTGCGGAGCATAGGACAAAGCTGAACAAATTTATCCAGCTGATCTGTTTTGCACATCCACATGGTGCAGTATTTGCCTCATGATTCTGACAACCAAAAAAAAAAAAAATCAATTAAAAGTTCACACCTTAATGATCTTAAAACTTGCTGGTTCTTCAGATTTCTGTAAAACCTAGAACCTGAAGTTCTATTGCTTAAAATTAAATAAAGATTTATACTCTGGAAGAACTGAAAGATGAGATTCAGAGATGCACCTTTTTAAGTAAGGGAACCTTTAAGTTATACATAATGGCTCAATTAGCCCTTACTATAAATATTTTAATTATGCAACTTTTCTAGTCATACATTTTGAAAGGAAATGGTAATAATTTTTTTAAAATCTGTATCTTGGCCTCATTTCTGTACCTTTTCAAAATTTAGGAAAAAAGTGTGTAAGAGGTGAATAAAAGCAAATTTAAAAAAGGTCAGTTTAAATTTGAATGGCTCGACACTTCCTGACTACCACACTCCCCTCTCCTCCCAGAGCTGTTCCATTTGATTATAGCCACCAAAAAGCTGGGATTTCCAACCCAGACCTTTCTGTATGGCTGCCTTTCAGGGTAGAATTGAATGTATTTGTTACTGCGCTATTCCTGATAGAGAACTGGAGAACAGAGATAAGAGCCATCAGTGCTGTCTCTGGAGCAAAGGATGTCTCCTGTAATCCCAGTTTCCTTGTTGAGAATTTCCAATGTCAGTATTTCTTATAGGAAGAGAAGGAAGGCTGACAGCTCGAGCTGCTGTCTGACGGGAGTCACATTTGATGTGTAGATGGCAGTGGATCCGCTGGTTGTGTCTGTGACAAGCGAAGTGGTCCAGTGCTCAGGCTTAGAAAAGCAGGAGCCCATCAAAGGTGAGACGTAATTACCATTTGAAATTAAGCTTTTCACAAAATGGGGATATTTGTTCAGATGTCTTAGCAGGAGCTGGCAGAGAGATCTGGCTCCACTCCTCCTGTGCTGGTCTGAACTGCTCCAGCAAGACAGGAGGCCAGTCTGTATATAGAACCTAACAAAATAGGTGCGGGTAAGATGTAGATCTGATTTTCTAGTGTCTGTGTTGACTTTTCTTATGTTTTGGGGCAAAGGCCTTGACAGCATATATACATACAGACATGCTCTTTTGATGAAGAGCATGGCTTTTTAAAGCTTGATTTCCTAAGAGAGAGTATAGCATTCAAAAGCATGAGGATAGATGGCTCATCATGAAATGGGATGTGATGAGGGGGAAGATCTCAGCCTCAGGCAGCATGGGAGCTAAAAACAGCTCCATGGTGTTGCGAGCTGTGTTTGCACAGTGCCAGCACAGCCAGTACTGAACTTGGGAAAGGCTAGAGATGTTCTGGGAGTTTTCAGAGGACTGAATCCTCAGGGGAGAAAAAGCCCTGAAACTAAGGAAGGAATATTATGGCACGTTCATGTCTGGTATCAGTAAGAAAGTTTCAAAATTGTTAAGAAAATAAGCATATGGACTGTATAAAAGGCACATAGGCTTATTTTGGGTGAGGAACATAGCAGACACTGTTCTCCTTACATCTCTTCAGAAAGTATCTTAGCACGTTTTTTTGTGGATTTATGTCCCTGAATTTAGGGAGGGAGGGTGAGGGGGAAGGCAAGCTGAGAAAAGAGCTGGAATATGATAGGGCTTCGCACCAGTTTGTTTGCAAATGGAAGATGCAGAGGAGCTGCAGTGATGTGGTATCTTGTTAATTATGTTTCACTGGAAAAGCTGCCACTCAGGAGAAAAAGGCATTTCCACTAACAGCTCTGGAGTTGTAATCGTATGGGAAATGCCACTCTGTGCAAAGGTGGTGCTCAGCATTTGTTGATGAACTGTGACATCTGAAATGATACTTATCTAATTAAAAATAGAGTTTAACTGTGCAAAACATTTAACAAACACATATTGCAACTCGATTTTGAATGTTTAAACTGTGAACAAAATACCAAGAAAACCTCACCACTAATTCTGTGGCATCTGCTTTCTGGAGGAAATTGTGCCCTCATTTTCTAAATTAGAGGAACAAAAATAACAGTTAATTTTTTTTTTCTCAGGTCATACTGCATTTGGTAATAAATCACTGGAAAATAGCTCATGACTTGTGTGTACTTCTTGCTTGGGGTGCTGAGTTTGCGGGATGTTCACCTGAATGCCGCCAGTGGGAGGGGGCAGAGCTGAGGTGACAGAGCAGCAGGCATCTTGGGGAACAAGGTCTGTGGCACGTGAAAAGAGCTTGAAGACCCTCACTGTTTGGCCTTGGGGCTGTCCACCAGGGATTTGACAATGGGCATCAATGATAGGAGTGAGAAAAAACGTCAGGATGGTTTTATAACCAAAATGTGCAGGATGTCTGCTGAGTAGAACAGTGGATGGCTAAATGAATGTGCTTTGTCAACAGCAGTTGTACCCAGGTGTCATCTCATGTTTCGGGAGCTGTGGCAGAGTGTTAGGATGTAGGCTATTTTTCTTCTTCAAGGTAAAGGACACTTTGAATACCATTTAAAATCTTGGATAGCCCCCTCCTCCATTAACAAATGAATGGGTGCTATAAAAATACCAAGGCTAGAACATTCCCTTTGTTCATAAATTTCCCATAAAAAGACTGCTCTTGAACAGTTTAATGCTGGGGCTGGTACTGATGCTTGGGTTTAATAGAGTTTATTAAAGTATCTTCACTATTCAGAAGAACAGAATTGTTCTGGTGGTTTTGTACTATCTTGCACTGCGTACGCAGCACTATTTTGTTGTAAAGACTATCTTATTTTTGTCTCCACAATTCAGTAAGAGCTGTGATGTTATGGCGGACTAGTGGATCTGTATAACGAGAAAAGATACTGGTAATCAAACATGAATATCTGTAGGAAAGGTCCTCTTGGTTATCACATGTGCATATGTCTTTTTTCCATCCACTAACTTGCTGTTTTAATAGCTCTGGGGTGGCACAGATTTGTTACTAATCCTTGCTTTGAATCAGCAGTGCATACTGAGATAATGCAGGAATTGTGCAGAGCTTTAGAGTGATGGATGGTTCAGATTAAAAAAAAGACAATCAAGAAGCAAAAAAACCAAACACATCAAAACAGCTTTTCTGTTGCACCACCAAACTGATTACTACTAATTCAGAAATTCATTTAAACCATTCTTACCTTTCACAACTTGATTTTGAAAAAGCATTTTTGCCATGCAACTCTGATTTTTTGTCTGTGGGGTTTTTTTCTCTGGGACTGAGTAGTGAGGGCAGCTATCCAATTAATCCAGAATGAGCTTCAACAAACATGCTGATATGTAGCATCACAGTACCTCCCAGCAACAGCAAGTACCATATCCAGTAGTGTGGAACATGGGGAAGGAGAATAAGATCTGCAGCTGCTTTTCTGCTGCTTGTTGTATTGCATCTATTAACCATTCACACCATTAGCTTTTGGCTCATACCCCCACCTTGGCTTGGTAGTTTCATGGCCATTTGTGGCCCCAATTGCTGCACAAGTTTCAGCTTTTTCCCCATCCTGATGATGAGCCCCATGTGGCTGTCAGAGATGACTCATGCTAGGGTCTGGGTTGTGGCATCTGAAAGGTCCCTCCACATTCTGATTTGGTGGTATGAATGGTTATGGGGCACCCTGCATTGGAAGTTTCTTCTGTTGCTGGAGGCCACCCTTCAGATGGGGATCTATGAGGTAAGGGAGGGTTTCCCTGTCCCTGCTAAAATGGGGAAACATTACTGTTTGAAGAACAACCTCAGTTGTGAGATGAAGTCCTCAAAGCACGGAATAGACAACTGCGTCATCATGGAAGCTTCTTGAAAGAGTGAGGAGTTCATGTCCTCCAGTGAGGCAAACGAGTGACATGTCCTGGATTCAGTTGTGCTTAGCGAGTGATAATAGAAATTCATTGTTCATGAAACCTTTATGATCCCAGAAACGTTTACAGACCTGTATGTAAAACATGGTGCACAAGGCAAGGGTTCTGCCATCACACAGACTGGGCACTGTTTTCTCATGCAGTTTGTTTTTCTCTACAGCCATTTAACTACTCCTGATCCATTCAACTATTTCAGCTCACTTTGTAAGCAGTTTGAAACCTCACTTTACTAAATACAGCTTTCCTGGATATGTAGGTTCAGCATATTTTCTTGCTGCATGAAGGCTCAGAAAGGCTATTGGTATATCCTGACTTTGATTTTTCTTTTTATAGTTGTTCACAGTTCCAGATTAAATTAACACTTGCACTTGTAAAGGACTTAGTGTCAGCTTGAAACTCATTCTCCTTTGACTAGGTTATTTTGTCTGCATCAGGTTTTGATATCTGGTATCCCTTCTTCTGTAGCTGAAAGACCAGAATTCCAGGGCAGTAATTTATTTGTTAATGTGGCTCCTTTTTTCTTCATATATGTAAAATTTTCATATATATATCTTGAGTATTTTGTCCGTCACCTCCCAGATGTGTTCAAAACACACTTCTCTGAGAAATCAAGAATTAGCTCATGAAACTCAGTGACCATGGAAACTGAGAAGACCAAGTAGGACCGGCTGACTAATGCATCCTTAGGACATGCGGTAGGAAGGGCATTAGGCACAAACCCCTAATTGATGGTATTTGGGGCAGGGTAGCTTTTGTACTTTTAACAGACATGATAGTTCTGCTAAATAACTGCTGTCTCCTCTCCATCATGCTGCCCTGTGGATTCTTTGGCGAATCAAAAAATTACTAAGGACGAATAGAAAAAACTCAGAGCATTGTATGAGAAGTTGGCTGTAGAGGTTGAACATCCTACAGTGGGAATGGGTATGCTTGGATTGCTATGCATGAATGTTTTTATGATGTTGAATAAAACTCTGAAAGGAACTTGGCTGAATACAGGGATTATTGAGCCCTATGCCGTGGGTCACTTCATTTCTGTGAGATGTATACACCCTATTTCTATTTCAGTTGGGGTTTTATGGAATTGTTTGGAAGCAGTGCATCCTTAGGAGATCTTTTTAGCAGCTCTTTCAAGAACACTTTCCTCCCTCAGGGGGAGCTTAGACCCATAACTCATCAAGACTTGAGGAATGGATCACCCAGGACTTGAAGGGTATAGTCTAGTGCTGGTGTCTCTCTGTTTTGTGGAGGTTGAGGGTAAATGAGAGTGAATTTGGCTTCTGGTATATATCAGAATATCTGTTACAAATCGTTCCTCACTACATTAGCCTCACAGACGCATCTCTGCAGCACAGTGGTACACTGGCCCTGCTTTTTTGGGGGGGATGTCTGTACATCTGCCTGCTTGTCACTCTAAAGCTGCATGGTTGATTGATATATGGCCTAACCATATCCTTGTGTAGAGCACTGACATGTGAACTGTGTTCAGAATAAGCGTAAGTGCATTCGTTCTTTTCCTCACAGTATATAGGGTAAGGTGAAGCTGTCATTCCTGGAATGAACATGGAGAATACTGTTCCTGCGCATATCTGAGAGAGCGATGCACCAGGAATAATACCTGGTGAATTAACATCAGAATTATGTTCACTTGCAGGTTGCTTAAAGCTGCACAAGTAGTGTCTCACAGTTTCAGATGTATACATAGCAGAGAGAAGAGCAAGAACACCACTAGATTGCCTGAGGTCTCGTGTCACAGCAGACTGAGTCCAGAGGTGACCTTCAGTTCTCAGCCATGTGATACCCAGTGTGCCAAGGCTTCCTTCCGTTGTTTTATTTCAAGTTTGATCTCAGTGATACCAGACATAGAATAACACGTGGTCAGTCACAGCCTGTTAGGTCAAAAGAAACATTAGGAAATGCAGTTATAGAGCCTGCATGATGGATAACCTTGTGCTAACAGACGTGGGTACTCATGAAGAGTTTAGGAATATAGTTAGGTCATGTAGAAAGAAAATCAGAGAGACAAAGGCACACTTTGAACTTAGTCGAGTCAATTTTGTTAGGGATAATAAGAAGTGCTTCTACAAACACATCAGTAGCAAAAGGAGGGGCAAGGAAAACCTCCGTTCTTTGTTAGACGTGGAGAGGAACATAGCCACCAAAGATGAGGAAAAGGCTGAGGTATTTAACACCTTCTTTCCCTCAGTTTTCAATAGTAAGACAGGTTTTCCTCAGGACAACTGGCCTCTGGAACTGGTACAGAGACAGGAAGCCAAATAGCCCCCTGGTAATCCAGGAGGAAACAGTTAGTGACTGGCAGAGCCACCTGGATCCTCACAAGTCTATAGGACCAGATGGGATCCATCCTAGGGTGATGAGGGAGCTGGCAGAGGAGCTCTCCAAGCCACTCTCCATCATTTGCCACCACTCCTGGGTCACTGGGAGGTCCCAGACGATTGTCACGCCGATCCACAAAAAAGGCTGCAGGGAAATTACAGGCCTGTCAGTCAGCTTAACCTCAGTGCCTGGTAAGGTTATGGAGCAGATCATCCTGAGTGCAATCACACAGCACCTACAGGATGGACAAGGAATTAGAGCCAGGGGGCATGGATTTAGGAAGGGCAGGTCCTGTCTGACCAACCTGATCTCCTTTTATGACCAAGTGACCTGCCTGGTGGATGAGGGGAAGGCTGTGGATGCGTCTATCTGGACTTCAGCAAAGCCTTTGACACCATCTCCCACAGCATACTCCTGGAAAAGCTGGCAGCCCATGGCTTGGACAGGGCACTCTGCGCTGGGTTAGGAACTGGCTGGAGGGCCGGGTCCAGAGAGTGCTGGTGAATGGGGCTGCATCCAGCTGGCGGCCGGTCACCAGTGGTGTCCCCAGGGATCAGTGCTGGGCTCAGTTTTATTTAATATCTTTATTGATGATCTGGATGAGGGGATTGAGTGTACCATTAGCAAATTTGCAGATGACACGAAGTTTGAGGGGAGTGTTGATCTGCAGGAAGGCAGGAGGGCTCTGCAGAGGGACCTGGACAAGCTGGAGAGATGATTTGATTCCAACGCGATGAAGTTCAACAAGGCCAAGTGCCGGGTCCTGCACTTTGGCCACAACAACCCCCTGCAGTGCTACAGGCTGGACACAGAGTGGCTGGAGAGCAGCCAGGCAGAAAGGGATCTGGAAGTTTGGATCCACAGGAAGCTGAACATGAGCCAGCAGTGTGCCCAGGTGGCCAAGAAGGCCAATGCCATCCTGGCCTGCATCAGGAACAGTGTGGCCAGCAGGAGCAGGGAAGTGATCCTTCCCCTGTTCTCAGCACTGGTGAGGCCACACCTTGAGTATTGTGTTTAGTTCTGGGCCCCTCAGTTCAGGAAGGATATTGAGGTTCTGGAGCAGGTCCAGAGAAGAGCAATCAGGCTGGTGAAGGGACTTGAGCACAAGTCTTGTGAGGAGAGGCTGAGGGAGCTGGGGTTGTTTAGCAAGGAGAAGAGGAGGCTCAGGGGAGACCTCATCACTCTCTGCAACTACCTGAGAAGAAGTTGTAGCCAGTCTCTTCTCCCAGGCGATCAGCAGTAGGACAAGAGAGCACGATCTTAAGCTCTGCCAGGTGGAGTTTAGTCTGGAGATATTTTTTACAGACAGAGTAATCAAACACTGGAATGGGCTGCCCAGGGAGGTAGTGGATTCACCATCCCTGGAGGTTTTTAAGATGAGGCTTGGATGTGGCACTTAGTGCTATGGTCTAGTTGTCAGGGTGGTGTTGGATTAAGGGTTAGACTTGATGATCTCAGAGGTCTTTTCCAACCTGACTGATTCTGTGATTCTATGAGTCTTCTTTTGCAGGACAGTTTGCAAGAGGTCAAGGTAGGAGTAGGCACAATGATAATGTGACATGAAATTAGGAAGGGGAAAATGAATGGTGGATTGAGCAGTGAATCTGAACACAGGGGAGTGGTGTTCAAACATGCTTCTCTTCAGGCTAATCATCAAGGCCATTAATACCAATTATGCATCTTGTTGTTGTTATTATTTGCTACATGCAGATATAAGTACTGTGTGTCTGGCCTGCACAGTGCAAGAACAAAGACTGAAGAAATCCCTTTTCTGCTTCTGCTGTCCCTCTGCATCTCTTTAGGGATCAGACATGAGTCATTGTCTGGGAGTGTCTTCTGCTCACCTCCAAATGCCATTCAGCCTTTGGAGAGCCCTGGTGTGAGAGCAGATTGCTTTAGCTGAATATTGGCAAGTGACTGCAACCTGCAGCTGGAGTGTGTCTGGGCTTCTGACCCCTTTTCCTTCTCATCATAAGTTTTAAAGAGGAATTTAGTTTAGGAACTGCTGACTTCATGTCTCACATCTATGCTGATGGCTTTACTTATGGCAGAGACAGAACATAAATTGTCATCTTCTGCCTGCCCAATGTCAGAGATGTCTCTGTAGACAGGACAGCAGTTGTTGATTCTTTGGGGCATTTGACTTTTAAATTTCATAATCATCACCTTGCTTTAAAGAACATTGCTTTGGGAGTTGGTTGCTCCTCTTGTCCTTTCAGAAGGGCACCCTGCAGCACTGCAGGGCTACCTCTGCAACCACGGGCAGAGAGTTGCTGGGCTTCAGGGGTTATCACTATGGAAAAACCTACATGTTCATCTCTTTATGCACTGTGAAACTTCCCATTTTACAATTCAGGCGGAGTTTAGCACAAGTGAAGGGGTAACATAGTTTCAATAGGAAGACAAAATTGATAATCTTATATTCTTTTCTAACTGATCTCTTTCAATCTTTAGACTGCTCTTTCATTGTCTAGTTCTTCTTTGAAATAAAAAAACTTTACTGAATGAACAGTTAAAGGGATCCTTTCCCATTTTCATCAGAAGGCTGATGTCTTAGCACAAAATACCCTTGTAATTTTCCACTTTCACATTCTGTTTTCACCTCCAAAATGGGCAGACACATTTGACTTCTCCTTGCCATAGGAGAGACTAGTCCTGCCCCTCTGAAGTGGATTGCTGTGGGCTTAGTTGAAGATGATCTCTCACACCAGGTTCTGGAGGTTGAAATCAGAACTGAAAATGTTTTTATGTAGTCTTCTCTTTGTTAGAAGCATGATGTTCTGCCTTGTCGCAGAAAGAAATGAGTTTTGTGAAGTCAGTGGTGACTACATGACTTGGATTGCTCTTTGGAAGGTGAAAGGTAGAAAACTTCTCCATTTTCTTTGTACTGACATAATGGGGATTTCATTTATGGGGAGTTTGTTTTCATATTTTCCTCTAGAGCAGTTTAGTTGAGCTGGTTCTTATCAAATGCAATCTAGTGTATAGTGTGTTGTTGCTGAGAGAGGTAAAAAATAAGGAAAAACACTGTGAATGCACAAAGGTGCATCCCTTTGTATATTCTTCATGTGTCCAGTGCTCAGCAGTTCACTGGTTATTGAAGCCAGACACAGTATTTTTTAATTACTGTTGATAGATTTTTGCTTGCTTCAGGTTTTTTATGACCTTCTCAACGTTATCAATTGCCTGTTTGACCTCTCAGTCATTTATTTACGTAGAACATTTTTCAAATCCAGGATAGATTTGCCACAGACATCCAGAAGTTGCTCCCTGAAGCCACCTGCATGATATCAGGCAAGTTCTGTCTTGGAAACAGTTGAAATTTGTTGCCTGTTAATTCTGTGAACATTTGAAATGCTAAGATCATGTGTAATGGAAAGCAAACCATAAGTATGTGGAGGTGTGTGAATTTGCAGTGTTGGTTTCTAACAGAGATATTGGCCAAGGGACAGGACATCGGGAATGATAGCCACCATCTTCTCAAAGCCAGGCCTCACTGCTGCCCTATTTCACCTCTCTTTTGGATGTAACTGCTACGTCCTCATCAAGCTCTGCCAGCTGATGTGATTTGCTCCTTGTCCCCTACCCCAGCTGTAGCCATTGCTTTCTTGTCCACTTCAGGTATGTAGGGATGTTGCCATTGCCTTGCTAAGGCTAAGCAGTTTTGAAGACAAAAGCATTGCTCTTGTGCCTCTCAGCACACACAGAAATACTGCGGTGAGAAAGGGGTTGTGTGCAGTGAACACCTTTCACATGATGTAGCTATTAATTATACCAAGGGTATATGTTGAAACGTCTCAGAAGAAGAGAATGGAAAAGGAACTAGTCACAACTCTGGAAGAAACAGGAACTCTATCCTACTGAGAAGGAGAGCATAGTTCCTTAATGTTCTATTTGAAGACCTGAAGAAACTACATGTTAACAAATCATATGAACTTGTGTAATTAAAACTAAAGCCTAATTACAGGAGATTATGTTTGCACTATATAGTTTCATTTAAATTCCTACAGATTCCACATGAGAAGTACATGCTCAGCAGTTCTGCAAATTAGTAAGTAATTCAGTATGTGCTTACAGCCAGGACTGTTAAGGGAAAGTTGCTTAATTAGACCTCATTAATACAGATGGATTTGTTTTTGAAAAACTGTTTTTCTACCACTGAAAACAAGCTTCCTTCATTGCTCATTCTTGAATGTTTAAAACAGATTTAGAGTTTTAAATGCTCATCAATAAGTAATAATACCACTGGGTATGGAAAGGGTTTTTTTTCTCTGAATCTGTGACATTTCTTTTGAAAGTGTTAGAATGCCCTTATGCAAGTTACTGGTCGAGGAAAGAACTACAACCATAAGCAGATGTTGCTTAAGCATAAGATAACCTACGAAGCAGCTACAGACATATTTTTAACCTTGATAAAATAACTCATGAAATGTCATTTTTTTACATATTTCACTGCAGATGATTCTTATGACACAAGTTGTTTAGCTTAGTAGCTGCAACGTGGGATCAGAAATTGAATTGACCTTCATTATCTGTTCAGACGTAGAGCCAACATATCTCTGTTTCTGGGAATGGTAAAAATGTGCAAATTGATAAGCTTCATCCATTTTTGAAAGATAAACTCCTCAAATACAAGCTTACAATGTAGAAATCATGCCTGCAAATATCCTTCATGTTCAGCATAGGCTGTGTGAAGAGGATTAAGCCATTGTGCATCCTCTCAGGCTTCAAAGATGCTTCACAGGAGGCAGAATTCCTTGCTGCTAGTCCAAACCTATACAAAATCCTCCTCTTAGAGACCTGTCCTGCATTTGAAATCCTGGAAATGCTGCCCCTGACTTCAGCATGAGTTGGATCAAGTACTGAACCCACATTAACATCACATCTTTATTTCTAAAACATAGAAACCTTTTTTCTCTTCAAAACCTCCAGAGACTGGGCAGCACACTGCAGTGGGGAAACAGTCCTCCAGATCAATACAATTATACTGGACTCAGGAGGAATTGCAATAAAGGATTTTTTCATTGAAGAGATCCTGTCTACACCTCTCAGAAAAAGAACAGGTAAATCTCTAAAGCTGCTCTACATGGGCATTAAAGATGTCCTGTAAAAGCACTGCACAGTCTAAATTGATGCCATATTTGCACATTTCAGAAGAAAGAGCAAGTTTGCCTTTTACAGCCATTATGATGCTGAAATTGTGGTCATGGGAATAGGAAGCAAATGGAGAATGGTTTGTCTGTAAACCAAAGTTCAGTCTCTCCCCTTCAGTGGAGCTGTACTCATCTAGTAGTCCTGTGCATCTCAACAGCTGGCATAAAATGCCTCTTAATAGAGGTCAGCACTTAGGAGGATGCTCCTAGCACAGATGCAAACTCACCTGAAGGCAGAGAGAGACAAAGCATAAAAACTGCTACCATGGATGCTCTCTTCGTAGACTGTTGTGAATGAGTGGTTTAGGTCACTTAATCACTGTCCAAGGTACTAGCAAAAGCAGGTTTAATCTCAATTTGTGCAGGTGCATCTTGACAAAGTTTGATGGCAAGGTTCATTCTGTGACTTTCTATATAGATAAAGCTTACAAAGAAAAATCATATTAGAATCAATTTTAAATGATTTACATGGAGTCCAGGGACTCCATGTAAAAAGGGTAAGGATGTAAAAGGTAAGGAAGATACTCCCATTGAGTCATGAGGTTCTAGGAGGACTCCCTTGCTTTCTAAACTCCTATTGGAGCCTAGGTATAACTGAGCCCAATTTTAGTGCCAGGCTTGGTCAGTGGTCTATGTCTAAATGGTTTCATAGGGAAATTCACAGAGTAGGGGAGATCCTATGTCTTCAAATGTTTCCGAGCCTTTCTAAGCAATTTCAAGCCAGCAAGGGACTGAATTTGTGCCTTTCTTCCACACTGCGTCAGAGGGATGTGGTTGGCTTTGGTGTTTTCAAGTTAAAATTCAGTACAGCATCAGCTTCATTAATCACAGTGTGAAGATAAACCCCGTCACAGAGTCCAGCATTTATCCTTGCCTTTTGCTCTTCTTTGAGGAGGAGAAAAAAAAGTGTCAGATATGTCTAAGTGGTAGTACTGAGGCTCAGAAATTATAACTGGACTAGGGAAAAAAAATCTTAACCTTAGGTGCCAGGCATGGAAGTCTGAATCTGAAGGGGGAACTCAGAAAGCAGACTTTCTGACTTGCTTTGCTTGAGAGTTCTGCTGTTCTGACCCTGTTTTCTCTTTATGGATCAAATGTTTATCAAGCTGATTTTATTTCACTATTATCTTACACTAGTTCAAAAGAAAAATATATTATCAAATCTAAGGCTTTGTGTTTGTACTTGTATAAATAACCCTTTAGCAAGGTATTTCTTAGTTATTTCTACTGCACAACATCAAGGGATAAAAAAGTCACAATGTAGATGTACTTACATGAAGATTGTATTACTAAGGGAGCACTAAAAAATGAACCCCAGCCTAAAAGGCACATGCCATATTCACAATCTGGTGTTTGGTGTTTGAAGTTCATACACATAAGGATAGTAGCAACCTTAACAGAAAGCATCAGTTTAGCATACATTTCAAAACTTGCAGTACTGACAGCTTCTACAGCACTGATGAGTCAGCTGCATAGAGGTGAAAGATTTGTGATCTTCCTGTCAGCAAAAGAGTATGCAGACCTGCTAGAAAAGGTAATAAAAATATTTGTGGTGGGTTTGACCCTCGCAGCTATTTTTTTAAAAATGATTCTTCATTTATAAATGGATAAGGAAAACAAAGGAATCATCATTTTCTGGTTGCAAGTACAACATTCAGCTTCCAGGATGAACTGTGTGCTTAATTAGCTATTTATGACAATGCTCTTTCAGGGTGAGGGTGGACTGGTTTTGTGTTTCACTGCAAGGAATACGTTGTTGTCTTTAAACTAAGGATTTGGGAAGGGCAGGTTTTGGGTAGTTTCTTATAAGCTGATAAATCACAGGAAGCCACAGGCAGCTTTCTAAATTGCTGTGACAACTCACTTGCACTTTCCTGATACTCCTTTGCCATTTATATTTGCAAAAGATATTGGTCGTAGTCGAAGTATGGTCTCTGATCCTGGCCAAAATCAATGGAATAAATAGATCTCTTCTGCCACTGATTCCTCTGCAGTTTAAAAACCATAATTGGGCCCTGACACATCTTAAAACCCAATAAGCTGTTACTGACTTCTTCATTTTGATTTTGGAGAATATTTCTATCATTGGAGTCTGTTGCCCTGTTGAAAAGTAATGCCATTTACTGTGAGACGTGCGTCAGAACCACTACTGACTAAATGTAACTTCCACACTATCAAAGCAGATTTAAAGCCAGACTTCCTTATATGTACCAGGACTGCATGACTGCTAGAGCTGACTTGTAGAAAGCGCTGGCTTGTAGAGGGTCACAGACACCACAAATACCTTGTACAGCTGCTCAGAATTATTTGCATGACAACATGAGGGCAGAGAACAGCTGCCACAAATGTTTACATACCACCAATTCCCTTTATTTTTCTAGCTTCAAAATAACATCCATCTTAGTTCTCCCCACTCCTCGCTTTTCTTCTGAAACACACCTCTAGGCAGAGGCCCATATTATATTAAAATTGGAGACAACTGGATTTTTTTTCTACCTAAGCAAAACAAGTACGATTTGACATTTCAGTTGTGATGCATGCAAAGTAATTTATGCATACCGTAATCACATAGTTACTGCACTTCCTTTCTTACAAAATCTTGATAGCACTCTTCTTGAACAGCAGTAGTGACATAATCTTTTCTAGGTGGCCATCGGATGATTTAAGAAGTTAGTTCCGGATATGACCGTCTCTCTGGAAATTGTTGTGGAGTCAATCAATTTTGGTGTACAGTCACCTAGATAAGCTCAAACAACTGTGGTAGCAGTTCGTGTGCACATAATCTGTTCTGGTGGGTCAGCAGTGGCAAGGCATGGGGCAGCTTCTAGTACATTCAGTAGGCTTATGGGGGATGTCTCATTCCCTCCTTAGACTCATGCAGTGTTTACTTCTGTTGGTTTTACACACATCTCCAGGATGCTGAAAGAATTTCTGTGCAAATTTGTTACTAGCTTTATGGCAGTTGGATACCCAGATTTTGTCAGTCAGTGGCATTTACAGATTCAGTGGCTCTCCTGTTCTGAAATCATATGAAATAAAGGAGAGGCACTGTCAGAATAGATGATTATAGTTGTGACTTATTTGAAAAAGAAAATATATATGGAATGGAAGATGAAAAAAAGATGGAAGCCATCTGAACAGTCTTTTTTGAAAGAAAACTAAGAAGCAGAAGACTGAAATAATGCAAGTAGTGATAATTTGGGATAGAATAAAATAGGAAAGAGCAAGATCATGTTGGAAATACTGATGAGGCTGATGGAACTTTGTGCATGAGTTGTTTGCTGGGATTACTTTCATCAACCTGTAGCAATGCTCTTGCTGGGGTAACAAGAGGCAGCAGGCTGTTGAAACAGGCACATTCACAGCACACATAGCCCGAAGGTTGTCAGGGTGCAATTGAGCTGTAAAAAAAGGGCAACACGACAAAAAAACCCTAGAGACATGAGCAACATCATCTGCTCTTTGGCTGCTGGGTGTGTCTGTAGGGTTGGTGGCAGAGTGCACTTCAGAAAGCCAAAGCACCAATCTAAGTGCAAACATCACTTCCTTAAACATACTCTGCTTCCTATATCCACACAGAGGAACACAATGCTAATCAATGAAATCTAATTGCAGACTTGGAAAGCAAAAAAGGAGAAAGAAGCTGATGTAAGTTCGGGGATTTTTTTTAACGTTTGAAGGAAATCTAGTGCCCTAGGAAGGTAGAGAGGTACTTTGGTGGGCATATTGATATTTTGCTTCAGTAACCAGAGCATGGCTATATTCTCAGAAGCCACAGTTCATGCTCTGGAAAAAAATACAAGGGTTCTTTTATGTGCCAGCTGTACTTTGTTGTTTGTAACTATTCTCAGCACAGAAACATTGCCCTAGTTTATTTTCTATCACCTTTATAAGCTGATAGAGAATGGGATTTTATGGAGGGAGAGTCAGATAAGAAGATGATAAGTAAAATTTTCATTTTTGTTGTAAGAGCATCTTCTTAGTCTTAGCAAGAAATATTCATCTGCAGTTTTTCAGGAGGCTGTTTCTTTAAAAAGATGTTTTCGAGATTGATTGGTATCAGGTGTTCAGTGCCATGTGATGCAGGTGTTACTATGGTGACCCCTCCACTCGTTTAGTTAGGATGTCAGGAACTATATTTGTGCTTTAAAAGACCTGTGCACAGTACGATAACCTGCACGGAAATAAGCTGTAGCCTCACTCGGACCTAGGTCTGTCTGTGTGAATTTTCTAATTCCTGACTGCAAGCTGTGGAAGATTGCATACTGATGTTTGGGGGAGATTTCTTTCCCCTCTCCCTTTTTATGTGACAAACAGGCACAATGGGCTCTACAGTATAAGAGGACAGACTAAATCCTTTTGGTCCCTCTCCCTCCCTGGCCCCTTTTGAGTCTATGGCTCTTTCTGGGTCTCAGGCCAGCAGATAGGGCTGGCCAGAGCTCTGCTGATGTCTATGTGGCTCTGCTTGTGTCCACCTTGTGCTAGGGCATGTGAAAAAAGGTCTTCTACTGATGCACTGGCATCTGTGTGTCTGTGTTGTAGATAGTGGCAAGCCTGAAAGGCCTTCTCTCCCTTCAGCAAATCTCTGACCAGGGTTTAAAATTAAACTACCCTTAAAAATGCTGCCTGTTCACCCCTTGTATTTCATGGGTCCTAGTGCTGCAACCACGCATTTGCCTTTGTCTGTGCAGAGATAGTCTGACATTTTGGCTACCACAGTCTGTAGATTTCCTGGGTTTCTGCTTCAAGCCAAGTAAGTTTTAAGTGACAGGAAAAAGTAATAAACTCATGAAGCTTATTATCTCAAATTCTGAATCAATAAGATGGAAGGCAAAGAGAAAAATAGGCAAGGAGTGAGGAAACTATAGGATGAGTTGAAGGTCAAGAGGAAACTGCTGAAAGAGCACTAGAATTAGGGGGTAATGTAATTCTTGCCCGGATTCCTCTATCCCAGGTACTGCTGCTCAGCTGCAGCAATGAGCCCCAGGCTCAGCCTCCTATGCATGCACTTAGGCAGGATGGTATGAGCACCAAAGGGAATCCTGTTTTTTTATGATTTGCTGTATCTTTGCTCTCTTTGTCTGCTCAGACACCTGTGTGCAAGGCCACAGCAGCACAAGAGACCTACAAGAACGTGCTCCCATCTGTTACAGGAAATCAGATGTCAGGGAAAAGTCTACTGTTAGAAATGATTTCCCCAATGAAAGAAACCTTTCTGATGAGGTCTTGCACATTCCTGTAATTTAACAGGGCTCAGTCTTTTAAGCTGCTAAATAACTTTAGGTCTGCCCAGTACCTGTAGAAGTCAGCAATATCAGTACTCTGCAGGGTTAAAAAGAGAGAGTTAAACATCTGGACCTGTTGTGTCCTGGTAGTCTCACTTAAGCCTGCATCTGCTATTTTTAAAGAACAAATTAGAAAGTAAGATAAAATAAGCATTTATGGTCCTAGTTTTACAGAGTGCTTAAGTATTTATTTTTAAGGATGCAGCTACAAAAACTGGACACGCAATCAACTTCTCCTATGTACTGGAGCTATGCAGTGCAATGGTGTGTAGTACTACAGCTTGGAGTTAAAAAGGCATTTCATTGTATATTGTGCTTCAGTTTATTGATTTTACATTATCCTCTCTTGTATTTGATTTGTCTTTTGTTAGGTAATAAATGGGCTTTAATACAACAAATAAATGGAACACCAACAAATAGTTAAAGGTGAGTGTAGTTAGCAATCCTTTAAGCCAACTTTGTTATGTCCCTGCTTTAGTAAGTATAGGCTCTTCAGCTGTGCAGCGTCTTTTAGATGCCAGAGCTACTCCAAAGATCAAATTCTTAAACTGAAATTTCCCATTGACTTTTAATGAGATTCATGAATGAATCAATGAGCTGTAAGGAACATTTCCAAATATGGAAACAACTAAACCAGACCCTAATAGAGTCATTGAACGGTTTGAAAAATTAAATATCAAAAGCAGACAAAGAACAAAAGAAATCAGACTTTGTATAGTATAGAGCACAAACACTGATACGAAGTTTGACTGAAATCTGAGGGGATGGCAAACAAGAGCTGTCCTTTAAAAGACCACATTTTTTTTTATAAAGAAATAACAAGCATTTTAATGGGTTGCTTTGCATCTAATATAAATAAGACTAGAAAATGCCAGCCAAAGCTACTACAAACAGAAGAGTCAAACACTGACTTGTTTGGCTTAAAAGTGAGAGCTTCCACAGCTGGTTCCTTACTGCAGAAAGCTGACGTGGAAAGTGACGTAAAATTCTAATTATTGCCTTATTCTTCAGGTTTTTACTTCTGCTTCCCTGATTCCTTGCCTCTCTGTGGGGAAGGGCTTCCCCTTCTGATTTTGCTGTGTTCCTCTAAGCAACAGAAACACGCAACAGAAACACACAACAGAAAACCATCTGGAAACCAGACTCGGTGCCAGTCCTGTTCAGAATAAAAAAGCTGATTTTAGATGCCTGATTTGGAGTACCACATGCTCCACTCTATACGTCTCACAGCTGAACTGGAAATCTGTCACCAAGCCCAGTTTCCAAAAGGTGGAGACTCTTAGAATACAAAATCTTGCTGGATCAGTGGATAGTTTCCCATCTTGCACACCTGTCAGGATGAGCCACTCAACCTGAAAACTCTTGGTAACAGTAACCATCTTAATTCTGCTTTGTGCATTGCCTGCAGTAAGCCAAACTTTACTCACCAAGGAAGGCGTAACAACATCCTGGGCAGCACTCATTAGACTGTGTATAGAAGACTTGTCCAGTTTTGCTCCTGCCTTAGCAAAAGAATGTTGATAAACTGGAGCAGGAGACCACCAAGTTGGTCAGGGAAGAGGAGAGGATGAGGGACTTGGACTTTTTCAGATTGGAGAAGACTTGGGGGGACCTATGACCAGCCTTCCCATACCTGTAAGGTGTTACTGAGAGGATGGAGCCAGGCTCTTTACAGAGTTGCACAGCAGGAGAACAAGAGACTGTGGTCATGAACTAGAACAAGACAGATCCAGACGTGAAGTAAGGAAAAGTCTTTTCTTCATGACAGTCAAACCCTGCCACAGTGAGCTTGTGGAGTCTCCATCCTTGAAAATATTCAATAGCTGAAAGGACGAGTTCCCAAGGACTGTGATCTGAATTAATTATTGATTCTGCTTGGAGTAGGAGGTTGAGTAGATGACCTCCTGAGGTCACTTCCAGCCTGAATTACTCTATGATTTTATATCACCAAATTTTCAGCCTAGCTTTGTCCTCTAATTCTGCCTCTGTCCCAGACACCTCCTATCCCATGCTCAGAGACTTACAAGGAATGAAGGAATGCTGTTCTCCACCAACTGAACCATGACATGATGAAAACTGCTGGTTTTGAGATGTGGGCAAACTCCCATTTTGACAAAACCCCTCTTTGTCTTCATAAGGCAGTTGCTTAGCCAGGACTTGTAGGCAACTGTCCCAACAGGAAAACATTTGCTTTCCTTTCATGCTGCAATATTTAGAATGATTCTTTGTTGTCTTTCACATTGCTGCTCATCTGGAAGCTAGTATTTGACTTTTCAAAATGATGGCTTTCAAGAAGCCATAGCAGTAATTAGCAGGAAGGCAGAACGGAATTCCAACAAACAGTTAGCTGAGGGAGTTAAGTATAACAAAAATGCAGTTTTCCTTCTGCTTCAGAAAATGAAGAAATAATACCGTCTAGTGTTCCTGCTTCAAGTAAGTTCAAAGAACTTGTATTCAGGTCCAAAATAAAGTGTAGCAATTTCTGGGAGCAGGAGCAGGAAATGGGCCAAAGACACTGGATACATGTTCATTTAGGCAAAAAGACAGATGGAAAAAAAATTAAACCCCATACAGCAAACTCAGGAGTCACTGGCAAGAGACTGACTTCTTACATCAGAGAAGTGTAAAACATGTTTCACACCCAATCATCATCTTGACTGATTCTGTACCAGAGTTCAAACCTGTGCCAGTCTGTCCCTGTGGCCTTGTAAATCTGCTTGGTGAAGATGATGGTTCTAACCAGTGCTGGAAATCAAAGTTACTGATTTCTTCCTGACTGCCTCATCCATTTACTCCCATCTGAACAGAAGAACTCTGTTTTGTTAACTTGTTTTCACTGTGAAAAGGATGACTGTTCTTTTTTTTCAGGAGGCAGACATTCTAGTCTATCCTGAAATTTATCTGTGTTGTTATTCTGAAGCAAGCATCAGTGTAGTGTGGCCTCTGAGAAGCCACCACAATCTGCTTCCTCACAGACCTTTCTTCATGTCTCATGTACCCCATCTGTTCAGAAAGTCAAATAAGATTCCTTGCTTTGATTTAAATAATTTTTTTAGTTGTCTCAGAAGAAGTGACCCTAATTCATTTTCATACACAGAACTATTTTTTAGAAGACTAAACAGCAAAAAGTCAAACTAGTTTGTACTTTTCCTAATTATATTGTTTGTTCCTTTACCCTCCTCAGCTGACATTGAGAAAAACTCAGAAAGCTCGTACTTTTCCTCATCAGCAGAGTCAGAATCCATACAGAATGGGCAGATACAAAGACATCATCTAAAATTTGCCCATGAGTAGTCTGAAATAATAACTTTATAATAAAATGTGAAATAAAGTTAGGAAAATGGCAGGATTTATTTTCTTTCCTAAAATTAAAGGGACTCAGTTTCCAATGTGGTAAAGTATATAACAAAAGTTATAACAAGAACATGTCTTTTTTGCTCTTAGGCCACTGTTGACTGGCTGGTATTACATTTTTCCCCTAAAAATGTTATTTTGAAGCCTGGCTTACAATAAGGTGAGCAAAGTCTCTCCCAGAAAACACAGCTCCTTGTTGTCAGAGAGGTAGGATGGTCAGTTTGTCTATAAAAAGTCACTTCATTTTATCCAGTTATGCTGCCTTGAGAAATGGTCATCATTGTTTTCTTAGCAGTTGCTAAGAGTTCACTAATGTCAAATTCAGTCATTAACTTGGGATGTGCCTGAGAATTTCTCTCCAAAAGAGCAAGTGAGCAAGACTTTTCGGAATCTGGGTAAATCAGCCTTCTATTTGGTGAGGGTAACAAAACAAGAGGCATTTTCTGATGTATGATGAAGTACAGATGTATGATTTATGATAAAGTGTTGGCATCATAAAGGCTTTACTATGTGATGATGCAGCTCTTGAATTTGGTACAGCTTTGTCCATGTTTGGGGATTGGGGTGGCAGTAGGAGACACGTGATGTAGGAATGATATACACAAAAATTGAAGCCTAGAGTTTCCAAAATAAATACATAAATAACTTCTGCTTATTTTGGACATTAGTGGTCTGTTTGTCTCTAGTGCCGCGTGTGTCTAACAGCTACACTGACCTCCTTTTTACTCTTGAATACATCCAGTATTCCTTACTAACTAATGTATGCCATGTATTTAAACATCACCAAAGGCTGGCAAGAGGTGTATTTTTTCCCTGAGTGTAGTTGTATTAAAACTGTCTAAAAACTCTTTCCGAAGTAAATAATCCCTGTTTGAGTTTGGTACATGCAAATAATACATACAGTTGAAAACTGACTCTTCAACTTTCTTTTAATCCTGTTCCTTCCTTTCTAGATGTGGTAACTCCTCACTAGCAGGGATAAATTCTATTAACCATTCCACCAGGGAGATAGGAAAAACAAAACTTAATTGTGGTGAGTTAAAATACCATGTAGCAACAGAGGCAATTACAACTGTGCTGTCATCAGATCAGCAGGTCTGTGTTGTGATTGATCTCATTCACTTTCGGTTGCAAGAACCACGTAAACGTCCTAAAATGTTTTGCAACTGTTGTCCCCAGGAGAACGGTGTCTTGTTTGGGTCCTCCTGAGCGCTTTCTTAGCAGTATTTTTGTAATGTAATGTTGGCAATGCAAGGAAAATATTCTTTCATAGGAACACTCACCATGTTTCATGCAGCATGGTCAATGTTTTTTAAGTGTCAAGTCTTACTTAAATAAAAATACAGTGTTTTGGGTTGGTTTGATTTTGTTTTGTTTTTGCTCATGTTTGATTTAACCCTTTCTAAAAGCTCAGTGCTGCTGACAGTTTTTATTTAGCTAATTGGGAGCTAATTAGAGAAAAGGACACATAAGAATTCATGGTTTGTGGGGACAAAACAAGCACAGTAATTATGGTACTCAGCTGCATTGTGGAAGTTGTGAATGTTGGCGTGACTCCAAGGCCTCTTTCTTCTTGTGTAAAAAATAGTCACTGCATAAATTACAGAAGCAAGTTTCCGTAGGTATAAAGCGTAGTATTTTTTCCTCTGTGTTTCAAGCGATGGCCTGACTAATGCCAGTCCTGACCCCCAACTTCAGTGGCATACATTTTTCCCCCTCGAAGAAAGCATTGCATTAAAGTGTAAAGAATAGGGCAAAATTTCAGTGGACATCAAAAGAGCAGCATTTCAGTTAAAATACTTCTGCACAGTGGGAAGTGCTATTGCTCAACTTCATTTCTTCCGTGCCAATCAAAACATTCTAGCAGGAGACAGCAGCTCAAGACAGTTTTTCTTCAAATCACAGGGTATTCCTGTTGCCAGGTTTTCAAAAGGAGGCATGAACTGTGCCTGGTGACTTGAGGATGTCATTGCAGAGGTGATGACTTCTTTGTTAGCTGAAGTAAGCGGTGGGTAGATGCAAGTGCTGCCTGACAACCCAGAGCAAGGCAAAGTCCATGATGAGTCAGATCCCTAGGCATGCCCTTCTCCCAGCTATTAGCTGTTGGATAGTTCTGACTGATTCTGCTTTCATGTGTGAAATTTGTAGGTTGAAGCAGTTTTATGAAGCATCCAATTTGGGAGAGGAAACTTTGGCAACTAGTTCTGCAGTTTGGCTTCTGTATCCTTTGCAGGTCTGCTGCCTCAAGCAAAGGTGGTGTGGCACTTGTCATATGTACACATGCTCTTTGCTGAAGAATGAAGAAAATCCATTCCCAAATGCTATGAAGACTTGTGGTGTGTGAAAGAATAAAAAAGGCAAGAGGAGTTCCAGGGTCAGTAGTGGGCCTTCATCATGACAGTCCACAAAAAACTGGACTTTGCAAATGGCTGCTTGCACTCCACCTTTATTCGCTTTAGAGAAAAGTGTGGGTTTATCAGTTGTAGGATGACCCCAAATATTTTCACACCCAATGAAATTCAGAGAACTTCTTTTCATCCCTCGTCATCTCACTTTAACGGTTATAGCAAGAGCATTCAGAGAGAAAAGAAATTGGATAACATATCTCCTCAGTGTAGGAGATGTGGAGCTGTCCATACCTAATAATACAAAATAAATGCACATTAAAAATAACCTGAAATGCCTTTGTATGCATCTTATAAACCCAAGAACTGTCTGGACATTGATCAAATAATATACCTCATTTTCTAATTTTAATTTCTTTAAAAATTCATACAAGATAGCTTGGTCAGTCTATAAAAAGATTTACCTGAGCTTCTCAGATGCACCAAATTCAAGTTCAGAATAATTTGTTCATAAATTAAAGAACTAATAAATAGAACTTATGGTAGAGTAAGTCAGCAAGTAAGGGTCTCAGCAGAATTATCTAGAAAATTAATTTCTTGAAATGCAAAAAGTTTAATAAATGATGACATGACTGAATGGACTTTACGCAACCTAAACATGGTTTTTGTGAGACTCTGAATGCTCTCAATGCTGCAAGACCAAAAACGTTTGTCCAAGTTTACAGCAAATAATCTGTCCTTGCATGTGTAGTAGGCAAATTTTCCTTAAAGCATCCTGCTGCATATTAGGAAGCTCTTAGATCATTAGTTTATCTGGCACCACGTCACTTGCCAGACTTCTAAGTGTGAAAATTTGGTTTCTAAGTCACTGTTTTGGAAGCTGCATTAACAGCTCAGAAAAAATCTATCCTTTAGCTAGTAGAAAACCCTGGAGAGCTGCAAAGTTGTATAATATATATGCTTTTGAACTTCAAAATAGAAAAGAGAGAACCCATCAACAGACCTTTTGTATGTGCATGTTGTTTTCTTCCTCTACTCAGCACTTAGGTAACTATAAAGCAGCTAAAATTAACACACAAAATGTCAGGTTTGAAACGAGGTGTGTGCAAAGAAAGTATTTTGGACTAAGGATGGGGTTCAAAGCACTGACTGTACTAACAATTGGTCCAGTAGTGTATCAGCTGAAATAAAAGCATGGGGTTTGATCTTTGAGTGAGCAACAGATTTGGAACAAGATGGCATTTTAACTTGAGATAACATTCACAATTTTATGTTTCCCTGCTGATATCAGGCATGATTTACTGGGAGAGGGGGGAAGGAAGGGGGAAATAGAAGAGAAGAAAACAGGTTGGAAAGGGGGCTAATGGTGCTGTAGACATTGCATTACCCTAACTGGGTTGTCTGTGAGCATCAGCATAGTGGCAACCACATACTTTCTGCTACTGTAGAACAGGTAGAAATTGATAACATTTTCTGTCTCCCTGTATTCACACTAGTCTCTTCAGATCCTGGCTCTTAATTAGAAACCCATTTTTGCTTGGCCCTGCCAACTATACTAAAATAAATGAAGCATATCTTGTAACCAATGGTCAAAGACAGCTATGTAGTTGAAGTTTTTTTTCTGATAGTGCTAATTAAGCAAAACCAATAAAATGGCCGTAATCAATATGCACAAGAAGAAAATTAATTTTACAGAGTGCTAAAAGCTTCAGGGAAGATGGCACTTTTCTGTAAATTTATGCACTCTTCATTGTATCAGCTACTGTTGCAGAAATGTTGAGGTGGAAGCTGAGAAGTGTTACAGTTTATTTTGAAGTATTTTGAAATCCAGTCATCTCTCTATGATAAACCCGTATCTACTTCACAATCCTGGTTTTCATATTATTATTGTAATAAGTTTCTGGAGCAGCATTTTTATAACAAGTACCTGTGAAACAGGCAGGGGTTCTTTGAGCTCTTTGCAAAGTTTGGACAGGGTTTCATGAAGTAGTATCTCTCAGTATGAAAGTGCAGAGGGAAGAATGTTCATCCAAGAGAGAATATGGGGAAGAAAAGGTTGTATTTGGCAAGTGCTGAATTGTTTAATAGATATGTGTAGACTTTAGTGTGTTTTCATTTCAGTGTGGTACCCAAATTAATACATAAATTGTTTGAAGGTTAGTTTAATATAACCATTTAAAAAATTGTTTCCTTTTTTATCTTCTTTTCATTCTAGGTTAAATACTTGAAATAGAGATGACACTTTACAGAAAAGGAATATGTATCTAGGCAAATTATTTTCTATTTCTGCTACCTGACTTTATATTTCCACTGACATCCACTGAAATGCCCCATTTTCACTTTGGTAACTAAGTAATTGACTGATGTGAACAGTCTGTACTAAGATCCCTATCTCAATTGCCCTGATGTACATCCAGAGGAACATAACTCTTGTGGGATTGCTCTAGGTTTACAGCATCTTTTTACTCAGCATTGGTCCCATGCTGAAGAAACCTTTTTGATGGTAAATAAAACCTCACCTTTCCCCCAGTCCCTCACCTGTGGCTGACTAACCCTCGAAAAATGTCAGTGGAGACTGTCTTGACTTGGCATAGAACATTGAATCATTTCTTCAACCAAGAAACTAATTTTTCTTCAGTGTTCCTTTCCTCTTTTTACCCTGCTGACATGTTCAGCACAAAAGAAGTTTTTTTTAATTTGTATGACTTCAAATTGTTTCAGCAGTCCTGATTTTTAAAAGCAGAGAGGCTTTTCCAGTGGCAGTTTGCTTCTCTGGTAGTTATGTGACAGGAGATTATTTCTGATGATACAGTGGAATCTAGAACTGCTGGCACAGCTCAAGCAGTGGCTTTCTCCTGGCCCCTCTTGGTGTGGATGCTGAAGGCATATCTGAACCACAGACTTCCAGCTACTTAGCACTGAGGGAGGCAGAACTGGGCAGATTGCCAAGTAGCCATAATAGATGACCCTCTTCATGCAGATTGGTTGTTTCTCCAGGCGAGTCAAGTGAGAGCTAATACAAAATTAAGCAGTATGGTTATTTCCAGGCAGCTTTCTTTTCTGCTGTGAGATCTGTGTGTAGATGCTGAAATTTTAACTGTTTTAGACCTTTGCTGAAAATGCATTGGGAAAGTAATAGTTATCTTACAACAGTGTGGAAGCGGTTTTTATGCCAGTTACATGTTCTCCCTTTGGATACCAGGATGCCACTGGATAACAGAATGCCATTGAGCAGCCACAGCTTGTTTGCTTACACAGTGTCCAGGCAGCAGTTGCCACCTTTGGGGTGAATGTAACAGCATCGCTGGTGCAGAGAGATTTGCCCTCTATTATGGGAGTATTTGGAATTCCTTTAATGTCTTGGTTGTAACGACTTATTTTTGTACCAGAGATGCCCTGAATGGAAAGGCTGAAGTCCAGAAGTCCGCCTGTAAGGCATGCGCTTCTGTATGTGAATTTGTAATCTGTTCCTTTATTTTAAATGTATGCAAGTTTATCTTCCCTCTTGGCAACAGTTCCGCTTTCCCTTGGTGTTTTGCTGTAGTCAGCTGAAAAACCAGACATTGAGATCATGTTCCCAGTTGTTTCTGGGCATCTCTGGTATTCATCAGCCCCTTTTTGCTGTCCTGTAAGTAGCTTTATTCTTATGCTCTCATTTTCCATACTGTGTTCTCTACCTCTTCTGAGTCTGTTTTTAAAATATTTTAACAACATTTCGTAAGTATTTACCATTTCTAAAGAAGTTTAGGTTAAGAGCTGTGTTTGTTTCCTTACTGCCTTGAACAGACTAAGCAAATAGAGTAATTCCCCTTAATTTAAACTTATAGCCTTGCCCATGTACTCCTGTTCACTGGGCATTACACACTATGGAAGTCATCTTTGTCTTTCTAGTGTCTCCTTTGAAATGCCAGAGCAAGCCTCTATTGGTATAATAAATGTGGTTAAATTAAAAGCTAGATTATATGTTAAAATTTCGTTCCTTGGCTGTGATTGTCTGTGCTTTAGGGAGTTCCCTGCTGAGAAGTACAGAAATGGGTTCCGTTTCTCTATTGGGGAGGGGAAGAGGGATTCATCATGCAAAACCATTTATGTGGCCCTAAACATGCAGATTGTCAGATCAGTCCTGTAGAGACATATGTATCACAGCCAGGTTTCTGGAGCCCTTTGTGGCCATCAGGAGTCTGAGATGGAGTAGTGGACTCAAGCAGCTCTGAAATGAGCAGGAATAGCTGCTTTTGCTTGGACCTGGCCTTCACACAGTCCTCACAAATCTGAGGGACCCTTTGCAGTTTAGGGAGAAGTGCTGAAACTTCTCAAGCAGGAACAAATTTTGCTCTTACTTTTTTCCCCTCTGTCATCATTAACGAGTAGGGCTTTTGGAGGGGTGTCTACAGAGATTTATTTTCTGACAGTGCTCTCCTAAACCAGAACAGAATGTGACCCATGGTTTTAAAATGAGAATACCATACAGGTCTGTTCAGTGAAAGGTCATGTCTATTCATTTGCAATCAAGAAAATGCAGAATTATTTCTGCACTTTTAGAATAAAAACAAAAGTTATAAATAAAGCAAACCTTTCAAGTGCTCATTTTAAAGTGAGACATAAATAGGTAGAAGATTCTTCCTATCATGCCCATAGTCTTTAGTGGCTCCTCAAGATCAAGAAGTCATCTGCAGACTCCCCTGAAAGAGTTTTCCACTCAGATTTATGCAAGACTCTAAAGATGAGGTCTAGGCTCTACTCAACTCCAGTGCTGAGTGGTGTTTAGAAAAAAGAGAATCCACCATCTCTAAGGATATGAACTCATCAGGAGACCATGGCAAGCAATCTTCTTATTTTTGACCATTTGAATATATAGGTCTTAATGCAGAAGTAAATGCAGAAGTAAACTCCAAACAAGGAGTAAATGCTTTGAATGCTACAACATCAGCATGATCCCTCAATGATCTGCACTTGTCAGTCAGTATCACTTACCGGTTTTGTTTTGAAATGCTCAACTCATATTTCTACCAAAAAAAAAAAAAAATCATCCCATGGAGGTTTCAGTTAAGCCTGGTGATTAAAGCACTCGCCATATCTGTAGCAACTCAAGCTGACTGTCCTCCCATACTGTGCCAGTCCCTGAGTACTGGCAAGCAACTCTTTAGGAGCAGTCAGTAATCTCTCTTTTGACTAAACCTAGTAAAAAAGTTTCATTAAAATTGATGTGATTCAGGAATGGCATGGTTCCAACAGACCCCTGTGCAGTGGAAGTGCAGATTCTGCAATAGTGACAGTTTTCAAGATGAAAATCCTATCCAGTTCAGCTCCAAAAGGAAGCAACATTTGCTCTTGCTTGTTGCTTTTGCAATGGCTCTGATGGGTCTGCTCTACTATGTCAAAGTTAAACCCACCTTTCACTCAGAATATAGCAGGCTAAACGTTAAAGTTGAAAAGACGAGGAGAAAGCCAACTGATTAAGCTTTTAAATCCAAAAGACTCAGTATGTGGAATTTCTACTTAAATTATGTGGAATTTCTATTTAAATGCTGTTTGTATGACAAATAGGAACAAGACTTTATTGCTTTATATTTTGGTGTCATTCCTCCACTTTTCCTTAAGCATCAATGGCCCATGCAGATTAATAAAGTTAAATAAATGTTCTGTGGCTCATGGTATCTCAGCTAAATAGCTTAAGGGTGTAGCCATACTTAGAATCATAGAATCATAGAATGGTTTGGGTTAGAAGGGATCCTTAGAAGTCATTTAGTCCAACCGCCTTGCCAAGGGCGGGACATCAGCAACTAGTTCCGGTTTCTCAGACCCCCATCCAACCTGACCTTGAATGTTTTGAGGGATGGGGCATCCACCACCTCTCTCGGCAACCTGTGCAAGTGTTTTACCACCCTCTGTAAAAAACGTCTTCCTTATATCTAATCTAAATTGACCCTCCTTCAGTTTAAAACCATTACCCCTTGTCCTGTCACAACAGGCACTGCTAAAGAATCTGTCCCATCTTTCTTCTAGGCCCCTTTTAAGTACTCAAAGTCTGCAAGTAGTTAATTCAAATAACTTATAAAAAGCACATTTTACTTTCTGCTGTCATCTTTTAAATCATCCTATATGTACCGGTTGTTTTCCAAAGCCTAATTATCTTTTGAGATATAAATATATCTTTTTTTGGTCCCTATTTGAAGCACTTTATCCAGGTGCCTTCAATAGCAGGGCATGTTTACTGAAGCATCATTTACCAAAATAGAAAAGAATCTTTTAAAGCCATCAGCCCTAATTTGAGATTATTTTAATTTAAAATACATTAATTCAACTGTGTGGAAATTACCTGACTGCCAGTCTCATACATACATGTCTTGGAAAGGTCTGTTTGGTGCTTGCTCTTGAACAACAGATTGGCTATAATATTTGGAGGTAGGGATTTGCTTTTATGGCTTACTTTTTCTGAGAGACAATAATTTTCCTCAATCGCCAAGTAAGCTCATAAGCACAGTGAGAAATAATTTTGATCCAAATAAATTTTTTTGTTTGGTTGGTTTTTTGTTTGTTTGTTTGTTTTGTTACCAAACTAGTCTATAACTGTGAAGCCCTAAGATAAGAAGCCTATTTTAATGTCCTAGGCTAGGGGCATGGGAGGGTAATAGAGATTATCCATATTTTGATAAAATAGAAGTATATTGAAAGGCTGAAGAAATTAAACCTGTTTAGGCTTGCAACTAGTATGAATTTTACCTATTAGACTTGTTCTCCTAGGAAAAAGAGATGCTCTAAAATAGCATGAAATTCAGGTAGGTTTATAAATTGCTGTGATCGATGGTATCCTTTCAGCAGAGACACAGAGGAAACAAATGGAGTCATCTAAAAATAGGAAGGCAGGAGCAAGGATAGTACTGCAGATAAACCCTTCACCTGAAGTGTAAAGTTAATCCAAAATAAGTTAGATAATCATAGCCTATTTGTTTCTATCATTAGTCCTCAAGA
Source organism: Pyrocephalus nanus (assembly GCA_038380795.1). Taxonomy (NCBI): domain Eukaryota; kingdom Metazoa; phylum Chordata; class Aves; order Passeriformes; family Tyrannidae; genus Pyrocephalus; species Pyrocephalus nanus. Next base: position 51,734,623 of record CM076260.1, read on the forward strand.
GATTGTGAGTTGTGAATTTTTTATTTATTTAATTCCTCAGGAGATTGTGAGTTGTGAATTTTTTATTTATTTCGTTTCTCTCATTAGTGATATTCAGGGAAGCAGTGTGTAGCTAGCTCATTCCCACAAAATGTAAGAACAAGATGCTCTCAAATACTTGTGACCCATATTCCTTGTTCTGTGGAAAAAGTTTTTCCCCCAGTCTTGGAATTTTCTAGCAGAGGAGTAAATCTAAGGTTTGCATTGTTCTCATCCTTTATGCCTGTGGGTATAAATACTCTGCAGTCTCTGACCTTTATCTGTGCAGTCACAGATTTTCTGGTGGGTAGATAACCAGGGACTGTATCATCAGGTGTCTGATCCTCTGGAGACAACTATTATCACCAAATTTGAGTGGGACAAATCCAACTCATTGGTCTGCTCTTGAGTGGGACAAATTCAACTCGTTGGTCTGCTCTTGAGTGGGACAAATTCAACTCATTGGTCTGCTCTTGAATGTCAGAGCTCATTCCTAGTACTGTCTCCTGTATGTATTACCAGATTTCAGTGGAAGCAACAGGTGTCTTGCAGTTAGATGAAACTAAGTACATGCAGAACTGCAGGCTCAAATTGTAAACCTCTACTATCAGGATGTGTTTCAGTGAATTGCAATTGAATTTTTTTTTTACTTGCATGTTAAGGTCTATTGTAAATATAACTGAGAAAGTCTTGTGAATTAAGGTCATTATTTCACTTATATTATAAACCTAAAGGAAGATAGATTTATCAAATCTCAGTCTATTTTCTTGGTGAGTCACCATGGGAGGGGGCAAGTTTTTCTACCTGTGATTTCATTAAAATCAGAAAATAGGGTTACTGCCAAGATGGAACAGGTAAGTTCTAGAGGATATGACCTGAGTGGAATTGTATTAGAGTAAGCATGATGCATGCTGGAGAATGAAATGAAAATGAAAAATTATCCATTCAGTATTGAAGAAATACTGTTTCTGAGGCCAAAGTTTACGCTAAAGCATAAATAAAATATAAATTGAACATACAGAGCAGGGTCCAGATTTAAAACTCAATTTTCAAAGATAGTGCAGCAAAGTCATAAAACTCCTCAAAATGTAGTCATATGTCCTACTGATTTTTAATCATTGCAAATCTTAACGTCACTGACATGGTAAACACAGCAGTAGGAAACTTCAGTAAGTCTTCAAAAGCTTCTTCAGTGCACCAGGTTGACTTGCAGTTGGGAGTTAGCTCCATTTTGTTTGCATTAGACTTCACTTGCCAAATGGCTGTTTGCTGTCTGGGCATCCTTTAAAAGTCACCAGATTACTGTGAAAAGCACAGTGTTCACCTCTCAGGGCAAACTGAACCAAAATGATTTTGTAGAACTTTCCAGCACCTCTGGTGGCCTAAGGACATGGTCAAGACAAAGTTCTTAGGAAGGAAAATATTTTTTTTATTAGTTAGAAAAATTTAATTGGAAAAGCTTTTGGGTATACCAGATGTCTTTATAGATTTATCCTACAATAGTTCAGTTATATTTGCAAAATTAGGGACTTTTTACTACCCTTGAACTGAGTAAATAAAATAATATTTTATTAGTGAATTAAACATTTATTGAGTTGAGCAAACATGATTTTCTTTCCAACATCCTATGCAGTGAAGAATGCCAAATTAAGTATTTTGGATTGACTTTCCAGAAGCATTCGTGGATGAGCCAGAAGAATAGTTCAGGAAACCCAGATTACTTGTGGAGTACAAGAAGCAACTGAAGTGAGAAACATATAAAATAATTATGGGGGAAATAGTTATGCAGAGCTTCATGATGAAAGCAAAGAACACTGAGACTCAGAAAACTGTGTTTGAGTGAAGTGCTGAGGTGATGTCTGCAAGATACCTTAGTGGCTCTCAAACTGATATTTGCGTTTTGTGAAGAGAATGGTAGAGGCATCAACAGTCAATGCTACCGAAATAGCTGAAGCTGTCAATTGCTTTACCTGTCAGGCTGGTGCTTAAGGAACCTACAGAATAATAAAAACTTGGAGGATTAGATTTACAAGCTTGCTCATGACAAAGACAAGCAGGCTTTGTTGCAGCTTGCTGTGGTAAATAAAATAAAAATAGCCTTTATTAGTATGTTAGCACTTTAACTGCTCAATAAAGAATGGAGAGTTAAGCTGACTTTGTATCCAGACCTCTGTGTAAGTAGCAATTTAATAGTAACTTCCACTTCATTTTTTGTTGGTTTGTTTTGTGTTGGGGGCTTTTTTTTTGGTTGTTTGTTGTTTTGTTTTGTTTTGGGGTTTTGTTTATTTGGGGGTTTGGTTTGGTTTTTGTTTGAGTTTTTGTTTCATTTTGGGGATTTGGGGTTTGTTTGTTTGTTTGTTTCTGTATTAGACTGCTATGAGTAGTTTTTGGTCTGGAAATGATGACTCCTCCTTGTGTCCTTGGCCCTATGACACCAGAATGCATAAATGAAAAATTAAAACAGAAGTAAAAATTAAAAGAGAAGAATGGTGCTTGGATTTGGTTAGACTTTAATTTTTCCAAAGTATCCTCTCGATATAAACCATATCATTATAAGACAGAGAGTATCCTCTCCTATCTTCAGGTGAAGAAATGCTAAGGAGTGTGACTACAAAACTGGCTAAAACAAAGTATTTCCACATCAGTAAGGTGCAACTGAGCTGACCAGGAAAGAAGTCCATGGAGAGTGTGGGATGGTCTGCTGGCCATAAAAAATGCAGCTCATAGGTTTGAAGAAGGAAGAATCATACAAATAAAATATAACTAATCTGTTAGCTACCTAGCTAGTTTGCTGCTAATCCATAGGTTCTCTATTATAGCCATCTCTGTGCCTTATCCTGCATTTCAGTCTCATGAAATGTTCCCCAAACTTGAACAAGCCTCTCTTCGTCCCTGTCTCTGTCTTGGTTGTCTTCCAAAGAAAGTCCTCATTACTGATTTCATTTCTCTTCCTCAGTAAGGTTCCAGAGAACTCCTTTCTTCCTGTTCCCCTTTAACTTGCCATGTCATTTCTTTATCCCATGTACACCCTCAGTTAATCTTTCCTCTCCACATACAGGCACAGCTCTAGGCTCCCCATGCCTCTTCTCTGTCATCCATGTGCTCCTAGCCCACATTGTTCAGTTTGTGCTCACATGATGCTACCAGTCAACCTCTCATGCTTTGCAACTCCTTCTCTTCTATAAGCACTTCCACAAGGATTTCCATTCCTGGGCCTGTACATACTGGTACCCTTGAATTCACTCTGAACCAGATCGACACATTCCTTATTCATGTCAGTAAGATCTCAAGGAGACTTGGGCCTTCTCCTTGGGTACACAACTGTGTTGGTTATATGCATAGGATTATACCATTCTCATATATTTGCTAAACTGTAAATTCATCTCTCAATTGCATTTTAGATTGCACAGTACTGATTGCTTTAGTTGAGTGCATTGTGTAAGTAGACTTCAGTATGCCTTAAGCTGTTTGCTGCCTCAGCTTTTCCCAGTGATTTTATCAGAGTAGTTTTCTTCCACAGAGTTGGCAAGTAAAGAACCAAATCCCTTTCTGCTAATGAAGAATACAGTATTGACATATATGTGCTGGCTTACATAGTTGTTGACTTGTCCTGTTGTTGCCCAGTCCCATTTAATATCTTTATTGATGATCTGGATGAGGGGATCGAGTCCACCATCAGCAAATTTGCAGATGGCACCAAGGTGGGGGGACTGTCAATCTGCTGAAGGGTAGGAGGGCTCTGCAGAGTTACCTGGACAGGCTGGAGAGTTGGGCTGGCTCCAGTGGTATGATGTTTAATAAGACCAAGTGCTGAGTCCTGCACTTTGGCCACAACAACCCCGTGCAGCGCTACAGGATGGGCACAGAGTGGCTTGGAGAGGAACCAGGCAGAAAGGGACCTGGGAGTTCTGATCAACAGGAAGCTGAACATGAGCCAGCAGTGTGTCCAGGTGGCCAAGAAGGCCAATGGCATCCTGGCCTGCATCAAGAACAGTGTGGCCAGCAGGAGCAGGGAAGTGATTCTTCCCCTGTACTCAGTGCTGGTGAGGCCACATCTGGAGTATTGTGTTTAGTTCTGGGCCCCTCAGTTCAGGAAGGACATTAAGGTGCTGGAGAGTGTCCAAAGAAGGGCAATGAGGCTGGTGAAGAGGCTGGAGCACAGGCGCTATGAGGAGAGGCTGAGGGAGCTGGGGTTGTTTAGCAAGGAGAAGAGGAGGCTCGGGGGAGACCTTATTGCTCTCTACAGCTACCTGAGAAGAGGTTGTAGCCAGGTAGGCATCAGTCTCTTCTTCCAGGCGATCAGCAGTAGGACAAGAGAGCACGATCTTAAGCTCTGCCAGGAGGAGTTTAGTCTGGACATTAGAAAGAAATTCTTTACAGACAGAGTAATCAGACATTGGAATGGGCTGCCCAGGGAGGTGGTGGATTCACTTTCCCTGGCGGTTTTTAAGATGAGACTGGATGTGGCACTTAGTGGTCTAGTTGTCAGGGTGGTGTTGGGTCATGGGTTGGACTCAGTGATCTCAGAGGTCTTTTTCAACCTGGTTGATTCTTTGATTCTGTGATTCTAGATTACTCCTCATGTATATTCCTGTAAGTGGGCAAAATTCTCTTGAATTTCAAGCCAGGTACAGATCCTAAGAAAGTATTTAGAAGGCTGGAACTTCATGGCTGAACTGAGAAAATGCTTTGGGGGTATGTGGGACAGGTATTGCAACAGGAAATGAAAACTCTGTGAGGATGAATGGCCAAAATATAAGAGGAAGAATTAGGTTGGTCAGTTGATTTGTAACCACTGAACTTAATTTCTTTTTCTATAGTAGAGGATTAGTTTGATTTATTTCCAGCATAGCTGATGAGTTTGAATTGAATTGTGTTTCCCGTGAAGTCAACAAATATTTCTGTCTGTCGTTGCTCTTGGTCACTCACCAACATTTGGAAAGTGACATGCTTGCCTGCTTGGTATTGACTGCCTTCAGCTAATGTCACTTCATTTATTACTTATTGCAGATAACTTCTGATTCAGTTGTCAGTATCATGACCCCTTCTTCTCTCACCCTTATTTTCTTTCACAAAGGGAAAATTGTGCCATTACTTAGAACTGTTATTAGTTTGGTAATGTGTTCTCCTGTGCATTGGAGCACTATGCATACTCAGGAATCAAACACAGTTCACAGTAAAGCTTTCTGCTTTGCACAGGCTTGTAGAGGGTGAACTTCACAATTGGTATCTGTGCAGTCTCCAGAAGCATGAAGGCAGCAGGATTAATAAGTTACATGGCTTTTTATCTCTTTTCTCTCCCATTAGTATAATATTGGCTTTATGGAAGTGATCAGAAAATTCAACTGTAAGTTTTGAAGTACCATTCAGAGAAAGAAAAAAATCCTACAGGTTTGGCCAAGGCTTTCAGATTCTGTGTCCCAAAATGATGAGCTTCTGAACAACAGGATCAAGATCTTGGACTTTAATTCAGTGCTTCTAAGAGCACCAAGGGAGGAAACAGAGGATTGGTGTAATCATGATATCCCAGGCTGACAAACTTGGCACTAGGAAAAACGGAACCCACTTTTGCACATTATCAGTAAGAATGTTCTGGTGCAAGAGTGTAAAGTAGGTCATGTATCCAGAGCAGAAGGAACACATAACATATTTGTTAGATATCTGTCCATCTGTGTATACTGTAAGCAACCAAAAGTAAAAACCTGTTATACAATACACCAGACTTTGAAATATCCCAAACATGTCATGTGTTATTTGGGCTGTAACATCCAAACTGACACAGATGTAGAAGGACTCACAGATGCTTCTGCACTGTAGATTTACTGAGATGGGATATAGTTTAGTTTCCTTGTAGGGAAAAAGAGCTCATCAGTTTTTCAGAGAACATGGACTAGAGAGGCCAACTCTTTTGGTATGGGAAACTAAATTATCTTTCTAACATGAAATAATAAAAGGAACTATTTTATAAAGTTTAATGATGTATTAAAAAACCCTGAAAGCTAACAAATATACTTCTTTTTCTTTAGTGAGTCACTTTTAATATTCATACAGTCAGATGTATTGCTTCTGTGTTTTAAGAAATGCGTGGTCTCTTGTCTTAAGCCCCAGACAAAATCAAGACCCCTGTGTTTGGATATAAATATAGTAAAGACCACTTGCTTACCTTTCTGTATGCTTCTCAGCACTAGGGTTACCAGTGTGTTACAAACGTTCCTGATGTGAAAAAACACATAGCAGGAATTTTTCTCGCAAAATTTTTTCTGCAAGTGCCCGGGTTACTGTTAGTCATCATCATAGTCTCTGGGCTGTCTTCCTTAAAAGCACGGATGTTCCAAGGGTTTGTTTTTTTTTTTCCTTTTCTGTAATACAGAAATGCCTCATGATAAAGTATAAGGATTATGTAAGCACATATATAATGTTCCTGTTCTGAGACCTTTGGTAAGAGGAGGCAAAGCCATCAGGATGCAGTTGCAGCAGAAGTGGATGTGAAACCGTGGCAAACTGCACAGCAAACGGATGTGGTTTTCAACTCAGTTGCACAGTCGGAAGCATTTCATTCAATAAGTTTTCTGTTTTGTTCTCCTTACTTTTAAAGTTTTAAACCTACAGGTGCTTGGAGAACACTTATGACTTACAAGTACATAAAAATGAACTAAACAACACTAAAAGGACAAAACTTCTTTCTGAATATAGTAATATGCTGAAATGAATCTTACAGTAAGAGACAGACCCTCAAGACATAGAATCAGTTAGTCTGCCTCTGAAAGTACTACTTGGCTACTTATTTTTCATCTGATTTTGAGAGGATTTCACACTTTCCAGTTTGTTCCTATTAAGTGGCATTCAAAAGGAACAGTATTTGGGAAGTGTAGTTTTCTCTGCTACAGGCAGAGACTGTTCCAGAGACCTAAGATAAAAGGCTTTGACAGAATGCCTGAGTGGCAAGGAGTGATATGTTTGGTCTTTCAGTCTCCTGTGTGGAGTGGAGTTGCCACAATACTAATATCAGGAACCTTTTGACATTTATTGAGGAACAGTTTGTCCTTCCAAACAGAACAAAACCAGTATTTTGTCTGTGTTAGACAGTAGAAAGATCAGAAGAAAAAACAGCTTTCACAAATACTTAAGGTGGTGATTTATCTACTTCCTAGCAGATAAGAATGAGGAAGAGACAGCATTGACATTTCATGTGGACTGCTACAACTGAGCACCTTGAAGCATTATTTCTCTTGTTGCTGCACACAAATTGTTTCAGGAGACTTATTTGTTCTCTTCCTTTGTCATTTATTTAAAGAAATTCTCACCAGCTTCTGTGACTCATTTTCCTCCAAAGGGCTGGCTATGCTGCCAACAAAAGAAGATTCAAAGATTAACAAACTAGCTGTCACTCAAAAGAAATGCCACTAGTAGTTTACCTGCTATTATTTTGTCTGAGAATGATTACTTGAATGTCTCATAGATCAGTAATTGAGTTTTACTTTTGACTGTAGCCAGTTTTCACAAGCAGAGCACTTCCTTGCCGCTTGCACACCTGTTATGACCCAGTCCTGGAAAAAGCGGGGGAATAACCCAAGTTCTTATTAATTATTCCCTTGGGGTGGATTAGAGTGAAAATGTCACTGAATAATTGGTGTTTGGAAACCTATATATTTAGGGTTTATTTTAGAACAATTTTGTTTCAAAGGTAAACATGTATGTTGCCATTTTGGGTGTTATCATCTATATCTATCATCTATAGCAATATAGCAATTATTAGAGAATAAGGATAACACTTACGGAAATGCATAAGGGAGAGAAAGGGAAAGAAAGGATAAAGGTGGAAAGATGTACATCGTCACCTCCCACTGGATCCAGCAACGAAACTTGGTAATTGCAGCTTCCGTGTCTTTTAGTTGAAGTGGTGTTCTTGGTCCATTGGGGGTGGGGGAGGGAAACCCACACACGCACAGAAGTTATGAGGTATTATGTACTTCCAGCTCAGGTGTGAACACCTTGTACCTTTCAGGGGCGGGGAGTTTTACCATGGATAGTGTCACAGGCCATGCCACAAGCCTCCAGCATCTCCGACAGCCCAGGCCTGACATGCAGAGTTGACGTGAAGGGCATGGCAGAAATGGCTCATCCCACCTTTCAGTACTCAACCCCTCAGTAGCATTAGCGGGAGGATGGGCCCCACTGGGTGAGCAGCTTTCTCTTCCCAGCCTGCAAGAGTCCCTTGGCGGTCCCAGAACATGAAAATCATTAACCATTAACTGTCTCAGTCTCTGACAACACCTGAATGGTCTGATGTGCATTCTGGGTGGTCCTGCAGGGATTTCAGAGGCGCATATGAGAGGATTAACCTAGTACTCCCAAAAACCTGGCCCAGGAATGAGTTGCAAAGTTAGCCTGGTGCCATGGAGTACTGATGGGATGCCAGGCAAAGCCTTTAGTCTCTAACTTTAGTAGGTAAGCTTTTCTGGGACATCCATCTGCTTTCCTAGTATTGACCCTCCTGCAAACAGCCTGCATCCCTACCCAGCTCTTCGTTTCCATACAGTCTCCTTATACTTTTGGGTAGCCTGAGTTTTTGCTGTGGAAAAAAACGGAGCAGGGGAAGTACGGAAACAGAAGTTTCTGTTTTGGAAATCTGGCACTATTCTTTCAGAGCTGTGCTCTGTTAATCTGGTGAGCAGTGACATGGGAGAAAAATGATAACAGTAATTTGGAAACTGAGAGAAGCAATTGCATGAAGGAGCTGGCAAGATGTAAGTATCTTTATCTTGGATAAGGCTAGAGCAAAATGGGTTCAGTGAAGCTGAAGGAGATGTTGCCAGCAGGAGGAGGAGTGGAATTGAGAAAATAGATGCTTTGCACATTGTGATTATTGTTTACTCTGTGAGTAAGGATGAATAATAGTGTGCTTAACAGATGTAAGAAGATGCTGAAAAGGTAGATATTTCCTGATGGATATGTTAAAAAAATTAAAGGTAGAAGCAGATGAAGAGGAGAAACTCTACATCCTTACTTGGATGTAGGCCTTTGAAAATGCTATTATTAGAGAGCAGCAGAAGTAAATTGAAAATATTCCTTAGAACATTAAAGAACAAAATACCATTTCTCTCAAGTACAGCAACAAGCTGTTTTGAATAATGTCTGTCATGTGTTTGGAGGTGAACTTAAGTTTTGATTTATATGGACCTAAATAGACTTAAGTTTTTTAATGTCAATTATAAGCCTACTGAGATAGTCCTTCATCTTTCAAATTTACTTAGAGAATATCCTGTACTAGCACAGTGTAGCATAGAAAAATCAAAGAGGAAAACATATTGATAACTGCTATGTATATGAAAGACGATGTACTTTTATTATTTTTAATTAACTCCATTTGAATTACACCAGATGTATGGATAAAGATCAGCTAGCTTTCTGTCTGGCAGATGTTCTAGATTTGTCTCTGCACACTTTTTTTTTTTAAGTGCATAAATTAAAATTCACTTTCACAAAGGTGTGTCAGACTGTGTCCTTCATCATTGTCCTGTGTTGTCTAGTATTGTGCAATGAAGGGAGATTACATCAGAGGAGAAAGAGGTGTGCTGGAGGGGAAAGGGAGGGATTTGAAACAAGTACACAAGGTAAGGTGAAACTGAACTGCAGAAGAGTGTAGTTAAATGTAGGATGAGTTGTAGAGCAGATTTGCTCCATTTAAAAAGTAACCATTTAGGGACCAAAACATCGGTGCAAGAGAGAAAAGATGGGGAAAAACTCCACAAGGCAGGCTTGAGAAAGTCTTTGGTGTGTTTTAACACTAATGTCATTCTGTATATCTTCATGTGGACAGCAGTCAACTCACGGCAGTATTATTGTCTTCACTGTATAAATGGCTGAAATGAAATAGGCAGGACCTGCAGCAATACTGGTATTTTAGCACTGGGAACAAATTTTAACAGGTTTACTAAGTAAAAGAAGATCCCAAGTATTTTCTTTTCTGAAGTGTAATTTACAGTGTCTTTACTTGCTCTGGTGAGCATGTGAAGAAAAACATTTGGAACACCTACAGTTAAGTAAATATGGACACGCACAAAAAGCCATGAGACTGTCTGTAAACATGGATTCTTTCTCCATATTTTTATATTACATGTGAAGTACTGAGTCTCAGCCATTTTAATTAATACATAGTATAATGCTATATCTAAGAATGTCAATGCATGTACTTTATGTATTTTCTCAAAAGTTGCATTCTTGAATATCCATGGTTTTATACTGTTGCCACTTACGGAAAAGATTCATTTGGACTTGACCTGTTTTCATGCAGGACAGGAAACTTCTGCTGAATCTCCAGATCAGAACTTTTACTTACTGTTTTTGGTTAAGGAAAGTGGTTTATTTGCATGTTCAAGTCATCTTTCAGACTTTAAGATTTTACTTGTGCCTTCGTTTCTCACCAAAGAGTCTTCATTTATTTTGTTGCAAAGTATTAAGAGATACAAAGAAGATGAAGAATATTTATTCTTGTTTTTGGAGTGACATGGCTAAAAGGCACTGTGAGGGAGAAAAAGAAAATGTTTGTGGTGGAAATGCCATGTCATCATCAGTAATCAAATTTCTGATCCTTCCTTCCTACAGATCAGAAAAAGTCATGTTTGATCTTTATATCTACAATTTTTTCTATCCATAGAATGAAAGCACTTATATTTCCCAACCTTAGAACTTTAGAAAGGGGACTATGATGCTTTGCTTCTTACATGAACAACACTAACGTGATAGTGACTTTCCTTATCCAGTTCTCATACTAAATACAGCCAGTTGTCAAACAAAAGCTGACAGCCTTCCATCAGATTGGTCTCCAGTTCCATCTGTATCCCTTCCCACTCAGAGTACTGACCGTATTTACCTGAAGAGACAAAATTCCTGTTCCCATATTGCGCACAGAACTGCATTCATATAGGGCAAGTAACTATTGTTTTTGAGTAACAGATGCCTAATTATTATTAATATGACTTATTATCACTCTGTTAATTATCAGAAATTATTGTGTAAATTCTGGTCTGATAGTCTTTTGGGACTGCTGATGGCAGTCTATCCCTGTGTGCCACTTGCAGCCAAGTATCGCCTCCATCTGTTCAGGGTGTTCTCACTTAATCTGTTGTCCTGGGGTGTGATCCTGCAAACACCTCTGTGCCTTATCCAAAGCCCATTTTGTTCAGCAATTTTCCCATCAATTCAATGGGCTTTGAAACAGAGATCAAGGAAGCAGAGCACTGTTGGCTCTATTATTTCCATGATCCAGTTACTTATTAGATAAAAGTCACATTCCCAAGCAAGACTTCAACCAGGATAACAAGGAGTAGAGGAAAACAAGTGCTTTGGTATCTGCTGGATAAAGAAATTTTATGAAGAATTTCAGTTTGTTTTTTGAGAGGTCTTTTTTGTATAATTTTCTCCTTTGTGAAACGAGTTTGTTCTAAATAAGAATCTGAGCAAGATTCATAATAAAGAAAACATGCTTTACTTCATACGCACTGTATGGCAACAAGGACTTTCAGTTTCCTTCCAGGTAGCTGTATGGCAAAACCACGTAAAAAAAAAGGGAACAGGTAATGAAAAGACATACAGATGGCTGGCAGAAAGGGCTTTTGCTGACCTTTATCAAAGGTTTATTGTAAGTACAGAGTTGTTCATAGTGCTAGTGTGATGTGCAAATGGCACCGTAAGGAAATGCAGAGACTTCTTTTATCTTCATCTGGGGCAGAAATAAAACTTAAGCACTCAGTATTGAAATGTATGGCTTTTAATAACAAACATTGGACAAAGCCTGTGGCTATTGTATTGTTGAGCAGGTGATTACCATCCGTCAGACTACAGCTGTTTGCTTCTTCTGTTTGTTCGTATGCAGACGTTGCTATGACGAAAGGAGTCAGCAATGACTGATGTGGAGCCTGTGGTCACAGATTTTGCAGCATCAGGACGGGCAGGGCGCCGCAACGCCTTACCAGATATCCTGGGCTCTCCTGCTGGTGCTGGGACTTCAGACCTGCCACACAAACTGGCTGAACTCTCTGTCTCAGAAGGTAATGGCTGCACACGCAGACAGGAACATTTTTATGCAGTCATCCTTTGCTTTCTCCTTAAGATTTCTGCCACCACACAGTGTGATGTCAATACTGGCATTTATTTCTTCAATTATAAATAAATTCAACCTTCCAAAGCAGTTATCTCTTGTACCTCCTGATAAGACAAGTTAATACTAACCCAGACTAAGTCTGCCATATTCACCACAGATTCAGCGTCCAGCAGCCTGGGGAAACAGTTCAGTGCTGAGAATTGAATTCCAGTTCCCCTGAGGAAAAGCAAACACAGTTGCATTGATGGGCAACTTGGAAAACTAGCTATTCAAGTGTACTCCTGCACTGAGATAACTTAGCACAAGACAGCAAGCTGTGCTCTTAATCCAATGACTGCTAACCTAACTCAGCCATATACATTAAGAGTAGAGTTTACAGTGATAGTAGGCTTTCAACTTTGCTATCTGAGACCAGTGCCCAATTTTGCCATGCCCTTTAATTTGATAAGGTGCTCTGTTGATTTAGCACAGGTTAAGTCAACCCCAGCTTTGTGTGTGAGCTTTTTACTTTCAGAGGGACTTCAGAGGGATTTTCATACTCAGAAAAATCTGGTTTCTAATGCCTATGAAGTAAAAATTATAGGTTGACCTTAAACATTGTTTGCCCCTACTTTTTTAACCAGAATCTTTTCAGAAAACCTTTTCTTCTCATGTCCATCACTGTTGCTGCCATGACAAGTGCCACCACAACTGATGGTCCCACAATCAGGAGCAGTGATGGTGTGGGTGTAAGCACAGGGAAAGGCAAGCCTGTGCTGAGGTGTGGAGAGTCCATGAATCTGAACTGAAGTAGATTATAGGAGGGATGAGGATGCATGTCCTTATTTTACATTGCCTGAAGCAATTATAGGATGTTGGGGTCACAGCTTCCTAAAGCACCATAAAGGCTGGGGTGGGGAGGAGGATTTATTTGATCGCAAATTGTCATTGCTTTGGTGATTTAATTTATATTCATGTATTTGGGGTTCTGTAATCTAAACCAAACATGGGCCTAATCAAAGGACTGCTGGGCAGGTGGAAAAACATTTCCAGGAGGAGTGACAGGGGACTGAGTGACCTTATCCTGACTTGAACTGGGAAAAGAGAGGAAAATAAGAATCTGAATGGGTTCTGGAAGAAGGCATTATTTTTGAGAAAGTAAGGTGCAAAGATTTATGAAGAAAAGAGAGTGGGAATAAAACAAAAATTGGGAAAGACGGCAAGGTCAGATACTTTCAGGCTGCAGAGTAATAGTGAGGGGAACTGGGAGAATCTGGAAGAGCAGGTGGGATTACTGTGACAAAGTTAATTCAGAGTAAAGCTAGGAATCCTGTGAGTCCAGTTAAAATTCCCTTGTCTCAAGGAGAGATTTTTCTTTCCTATGAATATGAACATTATGTCCCTACAGATTTTCTCCTTCTGGTATGTGCAGCTGAAGCACTGGAAATCCATTCCAAAGTACAGTCACTTAACATTTAATGTTCTGGTTTTCAAATGTTATAGGGTTTTTTGTTCCAAATAGCTCTTCTGCCTGGCATGGTCAGGCTTCAGCAGGAAAGAATTGTTTTCATTACCAAAGGGAAGGTAGATGGGAATTTATATTGTTATTAGTGTCAGGAGCTGTGGAAGTGAAGTGAGAGGTCCAGTCTTCTGAAATATTCATTGCTATATTAAGTGTAACTAGCCTTTGTATTGTTTAGAGCAGTGAATCTTGAGGGAGTTGTACCATGTTAAACCACAGAAGAATACAACAGCTATAGATAAATTTCTCATGGTTTCACTTTCACCTCTGGCAAGTTTAGTAGTTGGAAAGAATATACTTTTTAAAGCATAAAAATTTTCTCTCTTCAGTCTTCCCCCCTCTCCCCCCCAAAAATAAACAGGAAAGAGGGAAAGTCTTGTTAGAAGAAATGTTACAGCATAGTATAAAATAAGTATTTAGCCCTCCAGACAGAATAGTCCTCCTCTCCTTGTGCCCATCCAATGCATTAAGAAGAAGAAATAAAACACAGCTATGTTAGTTTTAGCAAAATGTAGTGATGCTTTCTTACAAATACAGGGACCAGCATTGCTGAGATTTGAAGAACAATTAAGATCATGGAACTGTACTTTGTTTTTGTCATTGACATATAGCTGTGCCAGAGCATGCTGGAAGGGAACAGATTGTGTTATCGGCAGTTTGCAGCAGTGATAATAGGAAATGAATACAGGATGCAGTTAGGTTCACTGACTGCTTGGATGCTTTTTGGGGATGGCAATTCCACGAGCATCAGATGGGAATTACAGCCTCATTGTGTTGTAAGTTAAACTTCTGATGAGGCAGCAAGAAAATTGAGAAGACTTCATCAAAATGGAAAGACAGTTTTGAAGATCAAATGCTGTGACAGGGAAAGAGTTTGTTTGCAAATATTTGGGGTTCAAACAGGCATCTCTTTTTGCCTGTTTCAGGCTATAATAATGAATTGCTAAAATTTGAAAAGTAATTTTCAGCTCAGAACAAAGAAGTTAGATAAATGAGAGAAGTGCAGAAGATGGAACATGTGGCTATATAAAGTATGCCCTATTTTGTTTCTGCTCTGAAATTCAGATTCAGTGGAGATTACAGGAAATGATGAGGAGGACTCTGTCCATCTTGTTTCAAATTTAGCTAATGCTCATTGGATCATACATTTCCTCTTTCTAAAATGCTGTCAGCTCCTGTCATAGTGAAAAGTCAGGAACAGGATGTGCTAATACCTTTTGTCTGGCTTAGAAGAGAAAAGATATTTACTTTATTTATACAAGGATTGTAGCTGTGGGATACAGATGTCCATGTACTCTGCAAGCCACACCAAATTAAGGTTCTCATGAGATGAGAGGGAAAGATTCTGACACCAGCTGTTTTTCTGGGAGCCTAACTCTGAAATGAAGACCATCTGTATTCTGTCTGATTGTCCTCTGATGGTGCATAAGTTTTGGAGGGCACAGACTTGCCACAGGTGGTCTGGTGGGAGGTCGTACTGGAACCAGGTTAAACAGCTGATTGGTGTAACAGGTGATCCAAAGGTTGAAGAGGAGTCTGCAGGATGTAAAGAGAGCAAAGAAGCTGTATTGATCTCCCACATTTTGTAATCTGCATTAGGGCACCATTCTGCCAATAACTTTTATTATTTGGTGATTTTTTTTTTTCTAGGTGACTGTGTGTACCTATCTTAATACACTCAGCAGCTTAACACCTGTTTGCACACCTATGTGCTACCAACCATGAGATTAGATTTCCTCTCACAAACTGTTTTCTTCTAACCTGTTTGCAAGACATTAGACATCCAACCCTGCACAGAAATAGCCAATAGAGGAGATTGCTTTGTCTCCCTTTCCTCAACAGTGCTGTGATACCTAATGCTGAAGGGTGTCAAATAACTCAGTTCTTTATTTACCAGTATAGATCTCCAAAGCCTCTAAACATCTGACCAGACTTAAATGTAATCAGTTTCTGCCAAGAGCTTTAGCTGATGATTTGTGTACAGCATTATATATTTGCTGTGATATGTAGAGATCAAGACATGTAACTCTTCTGGGTGTTTGTGATAATTTATAGCAAGTCTCCAGGGCAAATACCTGAAAATGTGTTCCTTAGACTACATTTAAAGCTGTTAAAGAGGAAGATGTGCTGAGCAGGTCTCCCCTTGTCCCCAAAAACTATGTGTTGCCATAGATTTGGGTATTCTGTTACCCCTAGTACTGCCGTGTGGGACTTGAAGGTAATGGGAAAATTATTATGGTTATCAAAGCAAACAAGGGAACAGGAGTTCCTGTTTCTCAGTGAGTAAACTTGAGCATCAAAAGAAACAGCATGGAACTCTTCATATAATGACCAGGCACACTGGGGAGCTTCTACATCTATTAGTCATGTAGGTATTTAATTCTAATCTTTGGAAGAGCAAACTTCCAAATCAGAGTAATAAAAAATCTCTCGTCTTGTGAAGACAGGGTGAATTCACGTAGGTATTTCTTGGCCAAGAAGGTCAGAGAGATAACTGGCATGTTCACAAACTGTAACGTTATCTACCTGAAACCAAGCAGTGCTCAAAGGAATGCAATATTGTAACTTGACTATGGAAATGAGCCAGTAAAAAAAGAGTAACAGTAATACAAAGTTATTTCCAATCTGTTTGTTAAAGCCAAATGCACATTGATCAGTATGTGCAAGGAGCAGGCAAATCAACACTAATAGGCAATTGCTTTTGGAAAATCCTCTGAAAGTTCTTAATCTTTCAAGTTAATTTCTCTTTCTAAGGCATCCATGTGGTAATAAAGAGCCAGTCCAAACAGAGATGAACTCAAATATTTGGCTGCATTAAAAAAGCTATGAGAATGTGTGTGGTATAAATGTTTAATTCTGTCTGTTTTTAGATGCAGGAGCAGAGGGTGGAGAAGTGCCATCATCCAAAGCCTTGCTGGAAAGTCAAGAGGCGGAAGGAAAAAGCAATGATTCCTAACACCTAAGGACTGCTGGGTTAATGGAACCCGTCAACAGACTTTTCAGCTTCCCTGTGTCACCCTTTCTGAAGTGTGGTAGCAACTTTAGGAGTGTAGACATGATTTTGCAACACACTTGTATCTAGATGACATTATTGTGGATGACATACTGTTTTTGATAATGTCATCCTTCAAAACCAATGTTCTACACATCCAAATGGGAAGAGAACTAAAGAATGTATCTCTTGTTTAGGATTTTCTCATGGTTATAGTATTCATCCTAACTAATCCTCTTTGACAGTTACAATTAATATATATAGCAGATGTTCTAAGAATGATTGTTTCAAAATAAAAATCTTGTTTCTTAATTTCCTAAAACAGCTTTCTTCTCTCTGACACAGAGGTGTATTCACTCTCTCCATCATGATATGAAATATATTAGATTACAGACATTATCTGTAATTTATCTCCTGAGATTTTTGTTCTCATTAGACAAATGTAGATGGGTGTGAGAAATAACAAAAAATAATAATAAAAAAAGAAACAATTTTTTTCTTTCCTTCTCCTGTCTCCAAAAGGTTTTGTAAACTACTTAAACACCAGTGTTTGTTTTCAAACCCTCCTTAGCTCTCTTTAATTATGGCAGATCATCTCAGTTCTCCCACTCTTAGCAGTCTTGGCACTTCTGTCATTTGTTTTCAGGATGAATATTGTAGCTGTTCATATGTATCTAAAATAAAGTAGCCATGTTTGTGTATGATGAATATTGTTTAATCTCACTGTGGAAATTAATGATCTATAGTCTTTTCTGTCTTGGGTTGATCCCTTGATGTTTCTCCTGTATGACAAAACCCCATAATACATACTTCTTTTATTTCATCTGGAGTTTGCTTTATTGTTCACTGACAATGATGATGTTTCAATCATTGTGATTTTTACAAGGATTTTAAGTAAAGTTTTTTGTCTATTGAAAGGAATTGTTTTGCCGTCGAGGTCAATGCTCCTGAAAATACTTGGCATTCATTCCTTTATTGTAGGAGACCTAAGATTCAGGTACAAACACCTTCACTATAGCCTGGATAGCAGCCACTTACATACATCTTGAAACCTAACCAACACCTGCAATCAAATGCTTTTATTTGCCCACCATTGGGTTAGCCAGACAGAGGGAGCATCTTTGATGGGTACATTCCACATTTGACTGGTATGCCATCTTTAAAATATTTGTGTATTCTACAGCTGACAGAGAACTTGTAAGAGGCCTCTGTGTACAGCTTCCATTCCTGCTGTGCATTTAGTCACGTCCTGCTGTTTGGGGACCATTCAATAAAGGATCCAGTTTCTTTCAACTGAACTGACATTTAGTTCCCTTCTCTTTAACCTGTATTCATGTAACAAGTGCAACAGCCCAGGGTTTTTTTCAGGTTTGAAAAGGTAAAATAACTTATTCCATTGGAGAAAAACAGGTGATGTAAGAGAGTCTGAGAGACTGAATTAGCTGATGTGGGAGAACCAGCATTGAAAACCACAGTGGAGAGGGACTTGTAGACAACTATTTTTGTGGCACACTCTGGGTTGCAGTCTCATTTTCATATGGGTTGCAGTCTCATTCTCGTATACCAGCCTCCTTTATAGCATCACAGTACATAAAATTGGTAAATTATAAGAAGCTATAATGATCCCATGGAAGTCAAGTAACTGAGTATTACTGAAACAGAATTCCTTATATGCCTTAAGTGGAGCATATGCTAATGTGCTCTTCTGGGTCACGGCCTGTATCGAATTCTGCACCTTTGCAGTTGCAGCACTAAATGTATTTAGATTCTTCTCTGATAGAATACAAACACTGAAATTTGAGCTACAGGAATAGATACTTTTAGTATTTTGTTAGCCTGAGATGATTTGAAGTTTTTTACTATTAAAACACCAATTATGAACCAGCTGAATTGAGTAAATTATTCATGTGCTAAATTTTATATAAAAATCATTCTACAGCTGTATACATAAATGGAGTTAACCGCTCACAAATGTAGAGCTTAGAACTAGTCAAGAGTGCTCAACACCCTGGAGGATTACCCTAAGCACTCTGGTGCTTACAGTGCTTACTTTGCACTTGAGCTGTATGAACCTGTCATTGAAAATACATTGTGCTGAAAGAAGAATTCTAACAGCAAATTTGAAAAAATACAAAAGTAGTAAAAACTAAGATTTAAAATGCATCTCAATTGAAAGCGGGATGAACATTTTAAAAATATCTATAGTATGTTATGCAGTGTTACATGTGTATTACCTAGTTGCATATTAACCAAGCTACAGACACAGAAATGCTTCTTTGCCACATGCATGTACTGTTTGTGTCTAAACAGTTATTAGTCTAGACTAATGAGAGAGCTCATTCATAAATAGAAGAGGAATATTTAGTTATGCCTGGATTTTGTCAAATCTTTCCAATTCTGAGCCAGATATGTATTTTTGACCAGGATAAACTGAACCACGAACTGGTTGGTGTGGTTAATTATATTGTGCCATATAATCTTTGAACAGACGCAGAATTTATTAGTTGTGCATTATTCTTGACTCAGGCAGATGGGAGCTAGCCCTTGTAGAGCTGTCAGTGGGGACTCTATTCCATGCTGTCCAGGAGATTGGGGTTTGGGAGGGGTTTTTTAAGCACAGCCAAAGTTGGGAAAGCTCTGGTTCATGTTCTTGTGAGTATCTTGAAGATAGGTAATAGTCCTACTAAACTTCAGCTGAGCAAGTAAAGAACAAATGAAGTGCTTCTGAATATATTTGTCATTGAGCCAGTTTATCCAGTTTCAACCATTATCCAGGCTGTACCACCCTGCATTAACGGAAGACAGTGCATCCTCTTAATTCACTGTGGCTAAAAAGTTATGGCCCTGAATCAGCAGGGTATTTTAAAACATGATTAACTTTAAATGCAGAGTAGTCTCACAGGAGTCAATAGAACTACTTAGGTGACTAAAATTAGGTACATAATTAATTACCTTGACAAATTACTGCAGCAAACTTCTATTAAGGCTAATCTGGTATTATAATGCATTAATCCCAGTTTCCATTCCAGCAAGTGTGGCACAGGTCATAGTAACTTTTTCATCATCTTACAGCACTATTCTGAGGCTTTTATAAAGAATTCCATTTTAGTACCAAGAAAAAGTTAACTTTGTTGTTTCCAAATTTTAAAACTTAATGAAAAATTATCCATTCTTAGCCACTCTGCATATTTAAAACACAACAAATATACAAACAAAAAATATCAAACAAAAAAACCACAAAAACAATGACAGAAAAAGGAAATACCCTTGTAATTTTATTGTGCATATATAAAACAATTTAGGTATTTTGAATATACAGAAAACTGGCCATATTATTTGCCAGATGTCATTAAGAAGGTAATTTTCTTTGGGCCAGTCCTTCATCAGAAGCTTCATGTAAGAGGTGGATGAATATATATGCTGAGGCACATCTTGAGTAATTTGAAGTAATTAAGGATTTTTTAAAATGAAGCTTATTTGCAATGATTCCTCATACAGCTATCCTCACCTGTGGTACATTCCATCTTTCTGGTGTAGTACTGCATAGGCTGAGCTTGGCTGGATGAAATAAATGGCAAAGCAGTTCACGAGGTAGTGTTTTTTAAAAGAAATTTCCAAATCAGTGATAGTACAGCCATATGCAGGGCAAATCTAATTATCACTGAAGATAAAAATGGGTTCTGTACTAGTTACAGTGAGAATTATACCTAGCTTTAGTTTTAAGTCATGAGTTACTAACCATACAGAAAATATCTCCCAACTCAGAAAGTCCATAAACACAAATACTTGGAGGCAAGGAAGCTAATAAGTGGAAATGTCATATATGTTTGCCCTATCCAAGACATCTTATTTAGTTATATGGATCTATGACCTGACCACAGTGGCCACTTCTCTGGTTTGCAGCTTTCTTACAATGGTGATCATACAAAATTATAACCGCACTTGCATTACTTAAAAATTATAACAGAGCAGTGGCTAGAAGAGGTTTAAACTACACTTTACCAAATAAGCCAAATATCCTTTATATATCACACACATAAAGAGGAATATTTAAAGATTTAGCAAGTTAGGATTAGTTCATATTCCTCTCTTCTGTCTGATGGAGCTCTGTGTGTGATAAAGCCCGTGAAAAGGAATTGAACAGAGATTTCTGCGTGGATTTCTCCAACTGTTTGGCACAACTTATATTTGCTGTGTTCAGTGAGCATAAGCTGCAGATCGTGATTAGCGTGGATTCCCTAGGGTCCAGACAGCACAGACCAGTGGGGCTGAGCCCGTGGGATTCCAGGGCGATTTCTCTGAAGTAGAAATAGTAAAGGCTTAAACGGTCCTGCCATCTAGTGGAATCCTCAGCTTTGCGAGGTTGTGCGAGGAAGTGAAGGGAGACAGTTTAAGAGACCTCAAACCCAGCTGCAAACTGGCCTGGTGAGAAGCCGACTGTCTCCAGCTAATCTGAGACATTTCACTCCAGGGGTTTTGCTAAAGGCCCAGAACGCTGGTGCCTCTGTATTCATAAATGTGGGTGATGGCAAGCAGGAGGCATCTTGTGTTCCAACCCATTCTGTTGTAAAACAGGTGCCTGAGCCTGGCTTGCAGCCTACCCAGCTTTGAGGGCCTGCTCTGCAATTTGGGATGGGGTGTCAATCCCGCCACAGCTGACTGGTTTTCACTTCTTGTTAAGGAGCTCAGTTTCATCTTCCCAACCTGAAGCTGTTCTACTTTGGCTAGTAATTAGCAATAAATGCTGAGAGCTGTTACTTTATTTTGCTATTTTGGTTTATTTCCCTCTTCAGCCCAATGGGACCAGTTAATATCCCAACGTGGCTGGGAGTGATAGGAAGCCTGAAGGCTGTCACTTCATGTTGTCCTTGTGCCATATCCTAATGCCAGATCTCTGGATTTTAGTGCAAGACTTGGATTTGATGGATTCCACACCCCCACACCCCGGGTGCTGTGGGCTTTTCTGTGTTAAACATGTATTCAACAATTGCCTGCCATGTAAAGAGCCCTGATGTGAGGATCTGGACAATCCCTACCAAGTGTTTTATTCCTGGCACTCTGCTGTGCAGGGATTGGTGATGTAAATCCAGTGCTTACCATACAGTGTATGGAAATGCTTATCTGTGGCTGGTTTAACCTTACTATGTATTTTGGTTTTGGTGCTTTGTTGGTTTTTTACCCAGATCCCTTGGGCACGTTTGTAAACGATATACCAGCAGGGTAAACACAAAATGAAGGAGCGTGTGAACTGCTGATAAGCCTCAGCAGTATGTCAGATGTAGCTTTCTCATAATGCACCCACTTTCCTAAGGTTGCAGGAACACTTTTTCCCTAAGGATGGGCTCCGCAGCCGTCAGGCGGCAGCGCTCGCCCAGCGGGCACAAGATGGCGCCCGAGCCTTGACAGAGACGCCGGCGAGCCCTCGCCTTCCTCAGCCCTCGCCTCTGTCCGTCAGCCGGCTCTCAGCGCCTCGGACACGGCGGAGTTCGCCTGTCCTTCAGGATGTTCAGTAACAGGACAAAGAGCGGCGGCTTTGCCGGCGCCTCGGCCGCCCGGCGCCGCGGGACGGACAGGACTCCCTGCGGGCGCCGGGCGGTGCCCGCAGAGGGCGCCCCTGCGCTGGGCCGGCCTCGCCTCCCGCCGCCGCGTCCAACCTCTGGCCCGGGGGGTCATCCATCCCCACACGGCCCTGAGCGCCAGAACCCCCGAGGCTTCTGAAGCAGGCAGATTGAGCTGGAAACGTGCCTCCCTATCAGCTCCTGCCGGTGAAGGGCAGGTGGCCTCCCCTTGGAGGCGCCTCGCGTAGGGACCGCACCGGCGTTCCTCAGCGCAGCTAAAACAGCAGCACTACATCATTACACACCTCTACAGCAGAGCTGTGGCTCCTGCGAGCCCGCGATCCCCAGCAGCTCCTCCATGGCCCAGCAGCAAGCCGCTCAGAGCTGCCCGGAGAGCCGGGATTTCCCCGGCAGCTACCCGGGCATCCTCCGGCTTCCAACAGACAGCTGGGGATGAGCCAAGGCATCCAGGGCACCGTGAACGAAAAGGGCCCTTTAAGTGGAAAAACCCAGGAAAACTTCCATACATGAATTCGTAAGAGAACTACAGGTTTTGAACCTTCTTATTCCTCCCACCAATTTTTGTACCCGTCTTCTATTTTAATTGCTCAACAATCCCAGCGCTTCCTTCCTTCCCTCTTAATTTCTCATCTAACTCCAGTCAAAGCTCACATCCATTTACTGCCGTATCTTCAGAGCTCACCCTTCAATTCACTCACACCTTCTTATGCCCAACATCAACTATTACTGCTTTCAACACAAGAAACGAATCTCTTTAATTGCCTCTGTGTTCACTAAAATGAGATGGTAAAAGGATGACCCATTACTGTCCTCCCACCAAGTTCTGGGTAAATCTTACATATCAGACACATTAGAGACCCTTGAGCCAGTCCCTGAACAGCCCTTGTCTTGAACATGGAGAGGTAGCTTCTGTAGAAAACAAATAGCATGTGATTATACAGAGATGGTGTTGCAATGTAAGAAAGTGCTGAAATAAGTGTCTTCTTACAGACAGCCTTTGAACTTTGTTTTTTTTTTTTTTTTTTTTTTTTTTTTAACGTGGCCTGTTGTGAATTGAAACTTATAGGTAAATTTATAAAGGATAAAATGAAATGTTGAAATGTAAGAAGGAATATATTTAAGGACAGGGAGAAAACGACAGTGAAATGGACTTCAAGGCATGAAAATTGTGCCATGTTTCTTCTCCATAGCCCTTCTTTTATCAGAACAGACAAGCCAGTCATGGTGCAAGAAAGTTAGCCTCCACTGGCTCTGGACTCTGGATTTTTTGAGCTCTGGCTGCAAGGCTGATCAGCCACTCAAGAAAGTTTCAAAGGTCTGGAGGAAGATGCTATTAGAAGCTTTGTTTAAATGTTACAAGATTAGTTATTAATTTTGGCCATAGAGGATCTGGATTAAGTTTACTACTGCCACACGGAGAAGGAAATATTTCAAAACATGTTTTGAAACACACGAATGTATAGAATTAAAGGAATAGTGGCTGTAGCTATACTTCCCCTCTGGTACTTACTGCAGTACAGTCCAGAAAGTGAGTCCCATGATTACCTAGGCAGGGATTGCATGCCTTTTTTCCTTTCTATGCATATCTTTATCTTTTCCCATGGTAGACTCTGAATTTGGCAAAGTGCAAACCCACACTTAGCAAGTGGGACGTGATTTTAAGTTTCCTGGTATAGACTTGCTTATTGCAAGCATCTCATGTGATTTCTTGCATAATCCAGCATATAGAACTTCTCTGAATTACTTTCTGTATCATGTTCAATGGCTGTGGTTATTAGCGTAGTTTACAATTTGCAGGGATAAAAAGTCTTGTAAGGCAGTTTGAAAGTTGATCAAAGGGTTAAGTCTCCTGACAGCAAATATGTACTTCATTTTTAATATAAATTTATATAAATTTATATAAATTTTATATACATTTCTGTTGGCCTAACTTTCAGTGACTGTAGTTTTGTCTACCAGACTGAAGAGACCACTGTTTCTTTGGGATTGTCTCCAAACAGCCAGTATGACCTAAATTTTCCTGAAGTTTGTCTTGTTGCTAGTCCCTATTTAAAGCTAGTAATGAGTTATTTTAACTCTACAATGGTTCAAGTTGCTTTAGAATTTTGTGTTCCAGAAAGTTTATGTGTTTAGACTCATGAAAACTCAGAAATTACTCAACACTTGGTCACAAACCAGTGTGTAAAGTAGGGATATAGTTGCACTCTTGAATGAATCAAGTTAGGTGTGTAATTCCAGCTAGGTCACTCAGCATGAGGTTTCATTTCAAATGCCTGATCTGTGTCAGGCATTTGTTCATCCATGACCAGCCCATAAATTGATAACATAATTAAATTATTTATCAAGACTGTGGAATTCAGACATTTCTCCAGGGTGTGTTAACACTGCATTTTAGAACTTCAGAGGAAATGGCTTCCTCCAGGGGAGAGACTTTGATTTAGAGGACACAAACCGAGAGGAGTGGTGGCTCCAGCTGCATCTAGTGAAACACATCTGGCTCCAGCAGGCTGTGACTGTGTCCTTTAAGTCCACAGCTGAATGGAACAGAGGAGGACCTTAGAAATATCCAAATGCAGGTAGTTAATGAGCTGAGCTTTAATTTTGAATCTGTTCTTTAAATTCAGTAGCTGTTTTCTTAAACTTGAAATTTAGTCAAATAAACCTGATTTTACTTTTATCTAAATCTCATCTGGTGTTGAAAGTGATTTCAAGATAATGAAGAAAATGTAATGCCTCAGTATGGATAAACAGAATGAAGCTACATTGAGCTATTCCAAAAATTTCTTAAATCCAGCCCTGCAGACTACACAATTGTCTTTAGTTATGCTGAAAGGATTTAGCTTGAGACTGATTACACTGAATTCCAAGTAGTCACACTAAGTAAGTATTTACAGCCTCCATGGTGTATACTAGAGCTACAGAAAGAGAATATGACACTAATGACATATGACAATTTAAACTTGTATCTTTAACACTCTAAAATTTATATTGATGGTGATAAAATCATTGCCTCCTTTGCTATAATACAGAATCCTTGGACCTTAATACAGAGTGTGTTTCAACTCCACTAATATTCTCACTGGTATGCCCTGAACACCAAATCCACACATGACTCTCAGAATCAGTTGCAACAAGTCAAACACAAGTCATCTAATCTCCTTAAATCTATGTGCTATTTTTCTGGTTTTCCAAGTAAGGATTATTTTCATTTAGTATGTTCCTCTTATTCATATGTCTCCTAAATTTCTCTGAGTCATTATTACCCCTGAAATAGTCAATTGCTTCTTTATAAGACTATTTCTTTCTTCCTCAGTGTACGACCTAACATTTGCACATGCTGAAATTGTAAGTCTGGAAAGCTAATTATTTGTATTGATTTTACAATAACTAGACTGCTATTGTAAGTGACACCCTGTATCAGACATTTCTGTTACATTTTGGAGGCTTTTAAATAGTTTTTCTACTCTTAAATACAAAGGAAAGCAAAGACAAATATTAAAATTAAGAAGACATGATGGCACAAAGTTAAAGTAGCTGCATCTTCAATGAATTGAACTGGAAGCCAGGAAGGTGGCTGGCTTTAGTGCTGGCTAATTCTTTGAGGAGAACCTGACTTGTTTCCACTAAATGAGTTTATACAGTAATATTAGACAATAGATAACAATGCCCTGAAAGCCTTTTAGATGCAGAGAAGACCCTGGAGATACTTCATAGTATTTGCTTACTTCTTTAAACCATTGTCGACCAGCTGTCCTCTCAGCTTAAACCAATCCGAATATATGTCTAATAGTTCATAATGAGGTATTAGTGAGTATTTACTTTCCAGGACTCTCCTAATCTCATGTCACACCAATTTGTAACATAAGAGAGAATCTGCAAGAATGAAATGCATGATCGCAGACCACTTCATTTTCACCAATTAACAATCAACACCAGAATTAGACCTTAACATGACTTGTGTCTAATGTTAGACTGTCCTGGCACTATTTTGGTTGAGCTTCTACAGTGGCAGGAAGCCTGCTGAACATGCTCCTAAATTTTGCCTACGGTATGCCCTGCTCTTTGAAGGGATATGGTACAAACATGCCTTTCCTGCTCCTGCCTGCATTACCTTGCACTCTGCCTATCATGTGGTGCAGCTCCAGCAAAGCCCTTCACATGGGATTTATGCAGCACAAGACTGGATTCATACAGATGCTTTGTACCTGGGACCATTCTGCGACCAACTCCTTTTGCAGCTGCATAATTGTGTGTCTTCTGCATAAGGCATTTGTTGAAATTGGGATTTCTACAGAGCTGCTCATCAATAAAGTAAATAAACCTAGGTATTTTCTGATGGTTTATTTTTATTAAGGGGATTATTATTATTAAACCGAGATGGTTTATTTTTATTAAGGGGATTAGCAAATCTCTCAGACAGCTAGAGAGCATATGAGATAATTTTAGTTAAGGACATTCTACTGTCCTGTTTGATATTAGGTTTTTCTGGAGCACCAAAAACCAAATCACACTCAGCCCTGATGTAACATCATCCTATCTGACACAATAGCTACTAAAATCTGTTCATTACTGTGTTGCACTGAGATCAAAACTGCACAGAGATTCACAGTGGGGCTTCAAAAAAGCTTAAAACCTGATAAGAATACCCTGGTCGGCTGTCCGTAAATGGAGGAAACTTCTTCTTTCAGCTGCACATTATTTTCAATTTCCATAATTCAGAAGCAGATAGCCCCTTAAATGTTGCACAATGCTATGAGTTTAAAGAAACACCTAAGTCAGTTAGGACCCTGAATCCTGTTGGTTTTCAATGGGATTCAGTACCTAAAAGGCCTCTGAGTGCCTACATCTGCTTTTGTAGCAGGGGAGTTAGGCCCTGGTATCGCTGCTGCCCTTTGTTGCACACATGGATACAAGATACTCTGCTGTTCCAGGGTCTTTACTGCCTCGAACACAGAAATGTTTAAATGATGCAGTCATTGATGTAGCAAGAGTGCCCTGCCTGCATTAGATCCAGTGAGCTACAGAGCAGAAGGATACATAAACCTCACTTCAAACACTAACTGCACCAAATTCACTACATTTTTACAGCCTTCAGTGACTGGCTGTAGTGATTAGATGCTCAGCAGCTCCTGATATTGGTTGTGAGGAATACACGACAGAACCTCATGGTCAGACTTTTCTACCACAGGAGCCTGGTAGCCATCCTGTGGTGCCCCCTTCCTCCTCTTTTTCTTTTTCCTGAACAAGTGAATTTTTTTCTTTCAAGTACAGGATGAAGGCTGAACGAGGCTGACAGCCTCCATCTCTGAATGTCTGAGGGCATGTGAAGCAGGGATATAACAGAGGGGAAAGGTAGCTAAAAGCAGGGTTTGTGACCAGTATTTGAAGGCTGAAGGTTAGAGTAGCCTCACATTCACCCTGAATGGCCTTTGGAAGCAAAGATTACTCATTACACAGGGATATGTTGCCACAGCATTTTCATCTTTCAAGCAGACCTTGCACAGAAAACGCAAATGTGCCTACTTAGACTGCTCAGGTGTTACAAAGAGTTTAGTGTAAAGGAGAATGAATCCCTTCAAGTTCAGAGAGGAATCTCCAGAGATAGCTTTCGTCACACAGGCATTTCACAGGGGAGTACAGAGTCTGTTAAAACCATCAAACTGCTGACAGCACAAACAAAACTCCAAGCTGGTCTCTTGTGCAGCAACCTAAAATGCACACCTGGTCAGTGTGTTTCACACTGCAATCTCCGTTCCAGCCATAGCAAAGCATTTATACAGAGCAAGGTGATATTGGTAAAATAATTTAGAATTTAATATCATAGATTCATAAAATGATTTGGGTTGGAAGGGATCATCTGAGTCTGCCCCCCACCCCCCATGGTCAGGGATAACTTCTACTAGGCCAGGTTGCCCATCCAACATGGCCTGGAATAGTTCCAGGAATGGGGCATCTACAACTCCTGTGGGCAACATGTTCCAGTGCCTCACCAACTTCAACGTTTGGCTGAAAAATTATCATCCTCAGGAAGGGAACAGGCCTACTGTGCTAAAGGAAGGGAATAACTCAAAGCATGAGATGTAGAAATGATGCATCA
Source organism: Pyrocephalus nanus (assembly GCA_038380795.1). NCBI lineage: Eukaryota > Metazoa > Chordata > Aves > Passeriformes > Tyrannidae > Pyrocephalus > Pyrocephalus nanus. The sequence continues at coordinate 51,762,913 of CM076260.1, forward strand.
GGGGCTTTAAATTTGTTCCCTGTAGTGCAGAGGAAGAAAACTGACACAGACACTGTTGAGGTTGATAGGTCTTAAATTTAATCTGCTCTAAAGGCAAGGTGTGACCATGTTCCTGTGCACTAGAAGAATTTCTTGTTAATATCTAATCTAAACCTCTTCCAGTTTAAAGCCATTTACCCTTTGTCCTATCACTGCATGCCCATGGAAGAAGTCCCTTTCGAGCTTTCTTGTAGTTTGCATTAGGTACAGATGCACCTCAGGTGAAGTGATGAGGTCAGTTGGCATGTCCTTGTGTGTCAGCTGACTGGGTGCCAGCGATGAGGCTTTGTGAGACCCCCCACTGCAGAGTTTGGGTATGAGTGGTGGGCATTTTTTACTTGATAATGTTAATGTACTGAGGAAACACAATCCCCAAACTGAACTGCAGCAGGGGATGACATGCATGCACAATATCAAACCCATATGCCCTGTGCCACAACAGTGCCAATCACAAAGTGTATTTCTCATTCATTACAGAGGGTTTGACTGACTACGGACATGAGATTGGGGAACATCTGTAGGAGATGCACTACTAAGGCTGGTATTCTCTGCAAACTTTGGAGGTAGAGCATTACTCAACTTTGACCAGAAGAAAAAACAGGATTTGATTCCTTTCAGTCTGATGAACAACTTGGAGGTCTGTCATTTCAAGTGATGCTCTAGTCTCCCTGGCTTTCTGAGCACTGTCTGAAAAGCCTTAGAAGAGCTGGTCAGAAGAGGCAGTCAGACATAAACTGAGCAGCTGCAGGAGGGCACTTTTTGCTTCAAAGTAAGTGGATGGAAGGTTAAAGAGAAATTGATGCACTAGTTTGTATTAGGTTGTGAAGACTAATGAAAATTGTGTTGTGTGGTAAAAGGAATTAGGATTATATTCCTGGGATTAATTCAGAGAGGGTTTAATTCCTTATGAGGACAAGTGAGAAATGGCAAATTAAATTAAAATCCCATCAGAAATCATCATTTGCCCTATACTCAAAGAATGTGCCGTAGTACAAGAACCTGGAAGAAATGCAAATGATGGTCAAAAGCTAAATTAAAAATATTAGGAAAATATTCATAAATATTTATATTTTGTATGGCTGAACCAGGTAAAAAATTGTTGAGGTTTTGTTCCTGAATCACACAAATTCTCTTTCCCTTAGTCCCTGAGTTTTGTTACAAGAGCTGAAGTGCTAAATTCAGTATTGTGGAATCCATCCAAGTCATAGGTCTGGAAAAGCTGACACTGTAGTGTGTCCCACAAAGACAGGCTGCTTTCTGAAAAACATTCGAGAGACAAGATGATCACCTAGCATCTTAAAACGATTTCAAAGAACAACTAGGAAGAAAATATTCCCTCTCTTGCAGTAAAAAACAAAACAAAAACAAACCACAAAACAAACACAAAACAAAAAATACCCACCAAAAAAAAATCACCAACAAAACCCCCAAGTTTTAATATATTTTCCTTCTTTCTTCATTCTTAGTCTCCAAATACTGCCAGTTGTGGGGGCAAGGTGCTGTTTCCATCCAGCAGCACCAAATGCCAAGTTCAGACAGCATCCATATGGATGCCGTGATGGGTAAAGGGATATGCACTTGGCCAACACCAAAACAGGTCTGAAAATCTTCATGGGGAAACTCAGCGTTGTGATCCCCAGTAGAGTCTTTCACGTTGGATGCCCGCTTTTGTTTTTCCCCACCATGTTACTTTACATTTAGGGACAGCAACGGAGGCAGACCGGGGTGGCCCCAGGGAGGCTCGGGTAAGGAGCGGTGCCTCAGGCTCCCCTCTCCCTTCCCCTCCGCGTCCCGCCGTGTGCCCCGGCCGGGCAACACCGCGCCCCTTCTCCGGGGCGGGGAGCGCCCTCCCCGGGCAGCGAGGGGCGTCTCCGCGGGGCCGTCGGGGGCGGATCGCGGCCGCCCCCCACCCCCGGCCCCCCGCCGGGCGCTCCCTTTAAATGCGGGGCGGCGCGGAAGGACCGGCGCTCCTGCCACTCCCTGGCACTGCGCTCGGAACACGCAGCCGGCCGCCATGGTCGAGGCTTTCTGCGCCACCTGGAAGCTGGTGGACAGCCACAACTTCGACGAGTACATGAAGGCACTGGGTAGGTACGGACGGGAGGCGGCACCTTTTTAGGAGACCTTGGAATTTTGCACCCTACTAAAAATAAAGGCAGCAGTGGGGGTGATGAGGGGACGTGTTTGAGATGGCTGTGCTTCTATGCCCAGAGCTACTTCGCTGCGGGTCATTCAGCCGCGGGGGGAGGGTGTGCTTGCGTGGGAACCGTCCTGCGGATGGACGCTCCGGGAGATGGCCCCGGGCGAGGAGAAGCGTGTGAAAAACGGGCACATGCTGCTTGCCAATAAGCTGGAAACAAACAAATACAAAAGAAATCATTATGCTGGAGTGATAAGGAACTGAAACTCAGAGCAGCAGAAGCGATCGAGGCCGTGCGAGTGACCGCGGACGGGGTGCGGTGGCGGCGAGGGGGCGCGGAGCTACAGCCGGGGTGCGGAGGGGCAGTACCGATGGATACTGTCAGTACCAGGGCACAGGCGAGGCAGAAAGCAGCATTTCATAGGGGTAGCTTACAGCTGTCGAGCGGGAGAAGATTTCTGTACCCCGATGTGCGGCAAAAAGAAAAAAAATATTAAAACCTGAAGGTCTGATGGATTTTTCTTTGTCTTTGAATGGTCTAGGAGTGGGGTTTGCAACACGGCAGGTGGGGAATGTGACTAAACCCACTGTGATTATCAGCAGCGAGGGGGACAAAGTAGTGATCAGGACTCAAAGCACTTTCAAAAACACAGAAATCAGCTTTAAACTTGGAGAGGAATTTGATGAAACTACTCCCGATGATAGAAACTGCAAAGTAAGTGAACTCTGGGTCTGCGGTGGCCTCTTTTTTTCTCTTCTTCCTCCCCGCCCCCGAGACTCTATCTTTGGTAGGGTCAAAGGGAAAAAAATGTAACTTCTGCTACTAGTACTTGTAGCACTGCGAAGGACAGGGGGGAATAAAAGGGCAAGATTGCATCTTATTTGCCAGCCCGCTTACCGTCTTGTCTGAATGAACGTGTCCTTTCCCCAGTCCCCTGTCTGCCTCCCAGTGTTGATGAATTGTGTTAGCTGCCCGCTTTTTTCTCAGTCCAAATACAATTTGGCATAACTCTTTTCCAGTCGAAATAGTTAAATTCCTTTTTATTCCTGCACCTTTGGAGGCTTAACATGAAACGTTATCCTAAAGCACATCTGACGCAGGTTCTTGTGAGACTGGAATTCGAAGGAAACAACTTTTTCATCCTTTGACACAAACAAGAATTGCGTGGAGTTCATGCTTAAAACAAGGATGATTCATAGCCTTGGCTTGAAAATGGCTAGGACTACTTTATAATTCTAGATCCACATCCATCTATTGAAGAGAATTCAATAGAATGGTGAATGTGTGAGCAGAATCCCAAATATCCCAAATAAATGAAGGTCTTTGTATTTCTTGGTATCTCACAGTCAGTTGTGACCCTGGATGGAGACAAGCTAGTGCACGTACAGAAATGGGACGGCAAAGAGACAAACTTTGTGAGAGAAATAAAGGATGGCAAAATGGTAATGGTAAGTATAAAGCTCACTGAGCATTCGAAAGCACCACTAACACTTCTCACTTACCCTTATCTCAGGCTTTGTGAACAGATAGTGTTACTTAGACACAAATCCTTAAACTAATTGGTGGGGAAAGCTAGCAGGGATTTTTCAAATAGTGGTTTTGTTTATTGACTTTTGTTTAGGCTTAGTGACAACTAAAAAATTGCTAGTGGTTTTAGGCGAGCCCACCTATGGATTTCCAGAATGTATATGTTCTTTCTTATGTAAATACCCAAGAAAAAAAAGTTCTGGTAATGATACTAAGTTCTTGATTATATAGGAAATTATCTGTTGCCAGTGATATTTCAGACTTCGTGTATGCATACATAAAGTGTGAATTACACAAATCAAGTATTTCCCAGTGAAAATAAAATTACAATATTGCAGGAGGTAATGGCATTTTCATATTTAATAATGAAGGCTTTAGTTCTCCTATCTTGTTTTTAAACTACAATAAACAGCAATTGTGTGGAGACAAGTCTCACTTTAAATACACGTTATTTTCCTGACTTTTCAGAAACAGGAGTATTGGGTGAATAAATGTTATAAGTTACTGTAGCTAATGTCCAGAGTAGCACTTCTCCTGCTTATGTAGCACTGAGATGTAGCTTTCAAAAAAATGTCTTCAGCTAAACTGTTCTATCAAAGGTGGTTGCTGGAGTTAGCTTGTTTCCTGCATACTTCGGAGAGTATCTGCATGGATGGAGACTTGCAAATAATACAAACTTTAGAACATACAGTCAATGCAACACAATGTGGCAAGCAATTCAAGGGAAAACACATACTTTGCATTTTGAAATAGCTACACGTATACAGAAAACCTTTTTCTTTGGAATTTGAACATTCTGAGGTGCCCTGTTCTACTTTAGGAAATACCTCCAGAATGCATACTGTAGTTAGTGTTCTACACGACTGCAGCAACTATAGTATCTGCTGGTTCTAGCTACATAAGGCACAGAATGCATTTTTTTAATGCAAGGTTCTCCTTAAGTATATATCTATGCATAATAGTATCAAATAGGGGTATAGAGGACTTGGAAATTTAGACTGCACATCTTGGTGTGATCAGCTTTGGGAAAACAAGTGCTAAATCTATATTAAAACAATGCTATATTAAACAAATTAAATTCTAACCTCACTTGCACTGCCTTGTAAATGTGCATTATGTGCTTCTTGGGTGTGAAAGTAGCAGTGAGAAAATTTCATTTCTTATGGAAACTATAACTGAGGCTTTGCTGCTTCTTCATTTAAAATGTCAATCTAGACCAATTTTTTTTCTATAAATTACATAATGTAAGCCGAACTTGCTTTAGCACGAGCCCTATAACATGTGTTATTACAGAAAATGGTCCAGCATCTAACATGTCTGTCTTTTCCTTGGACTTGCAGACTCTCACCTTTGGTGATGTGGTTGCTGTTCGCCACTATGAGAAAGCGTAGAGTTTACGTGACCTCTGTCCAGATGTTACTTCTGCTGGATGGATTAATGTCCCGTCCATAAACGAACATAGCTAAAATGCACATTTCTGGCATGAAAGGTTAATAAAGAGTTTTGGGGAGTGTTTTTTATAAAAAAAAAAAACAACTTTATGCCATCAAATTGGCATGCTTGTGTTCTATCGTGAAACAGGTTAAACTTGGCATTAAATTTCTGAAACACTTGCCTCTTTTTTTTTTTTTTTTTTATTACACTAAATGGAAAATATGTGAATTGTTTTGGAATGCAAATCAAAAAGAAATTAAAACATTTTTTAAACCTGTGCTCCTTTGGCATTTAATGAGCTAATATTCCAGTGTTCTGGAGGGAGGTGTTCAAAGTTCCTTTTCTGAGGTTAAGGATGGAAAAGCATGCAGCACAATGATGCAGCAGCCTTTCAATGTGGTGTAGAGTATTTTGGGAAATGAAAAACTGACTTACTTCACTGGCTTCTTTTTGCTGGAGAAAGATAAAGTCCCTGTCTTTATGTAGACAAAGGAGTAAGATGCTCAAGCCAATTTCAGCTCTACTCCTCACAGGGAATTTGTTTCCCAGCGCAGGCTAAGGTCAGTAGACAGACAGACTTTGATGTTGGGGTGATCATGGAGTTTGGGGTTCAGTAGTTAAGAGAGTTTTTAAATTGTTTTGATAGGTTGGTTTGTTTTTTTTTTTTTTTTTGGTTGTGGTGTTTTGTTGGTTTTGTTTGTTTGTTTTTGCTAATGTGCAAATATTGAAGTCTTTCACAGGGTCAGAGGAAAGGGTCAACATGATAAATAACTTTCAGTTTCCACAAGGATGACAGGGAAACAGTACAAGATAAACCTACTAAAAGTCCCTTCCCTGAGCTGTTTTTTCATAGCTACTATGTACAGGAGAGAGAACAGTTTGCACTGTGAGCAATTTAAAATAAAATGCTGCTTAAAAATATAAATTAAAACCTTATGCCTGACCAATATTTCCTTAAAAGAGCAGGGTGAGAAAACTTGCCTTGTGCCTCAGATTATTAGGAAAATTGAAACGGGTTGTTGGCAGCAAGGAGGAGATTGTTTAGAGAGTCCATGTTTTCTACAGACATTTTCTGAGTTAGTGAACCACATGGAGATGTAGCTACCTATAGCCTTGCATACAGGCACAGCTGAGCCCAGCTCCCAGGCCTAATCCTGCACTGTGTCATCCTTCAGGTCTCCTATGTGATATCATGGAAAGAGGCTGCTGCCTTCCCTGGATAGGTAGGATAACATGGGTAGCTCATTTCATTCATCTGATAAAAGTTCAGACATAACTAGCACCTAACCCACACAACCATAAAATTCAATGTTATTAGCTTTATTTTTTCACAAAGAAGCTGTCTGAAAGGAAGATTCAAGTCTGTTTTGTGGGGAACACTACGCATCTAGAAGAGATCCCTTAATTATGAACCATTGAAGATATGTTTTATTTGGTGGCTATTGATAGTTTTTAAAATCTAGGAGGAAACATTTTTCATCAGAGAAACGGAAAGCAGAACTCGCTCCAGTGGTATGGGGAGCTGTTCTGGGCTGCTTAGCTGCTACATTTCAAATTATGTTTAAGCAGCATCTTCTGCCCTTCAGTTTTATTAGCTCATTTAATCCTCAGCTTCAGTATCTGATGCAGCTTTCATCTGCCTGCCTTCTTTTGCCTGCGGGTGCACTTGCCTGTGCAAGACTGTCCTTCCCAGCCACCCCTTCTGAGAAAGGTGGGAGCAGCTGCTTTTCCTTCTTCACTGGGAAAAACACTTGCCTCCCCAATATTGGCATTCATCTTCACAAGTGACTTGAGAGGTCATTAATTGAAAAAAAAAAAAAAAGTTTTTTATTAAATGTGAGGAAAGGAATGCAGAGACATTGCATTTAAAGATAAACCCTAAACAGTAAATATTTTACATTATAGGGGCTATTTTTCCCTACAAACATCAGTTTTATACATAATATGAAACCACAATGAAGCTTATTGGTAAAGTCTTTTGCTACTCTAAAGATAAACAATATAAATGTCAAATTAGAGAAAAGTGGAGAAGTATTGCCTGTGACACTGCTCAGAGGAGTGAAGTGACATGGGACTTCCAGCTGCTGCTAATAAAACAGCTTTGCAGAGCCCTGGAAAGCAGATTTGTACAGAACAGCATACTGAGCATTGTGACATTTGAGGGCAGCCACGGGATCCATGACACCACAATTATGATCTGCTCCTAAAACTGACAGCAAGTACTCTTCCTCAAGACAAAACTACTCTGACTTTAGCAATAAACAGCAGCTCTGCTACCACACAGCCTTGGCAGAGGAGACTCGTAATTTACAGTACACCTCATCACTTCCCTTAAGCTGCATTAGACATGTACTTACTTCATAGCATATTTCATCAGGTTTTTTGTTTGGGTTTTGGTTTTTTGTGGGGTTTTTTGTTTGTTTGTTTGCTTGTTTGTTTTTGTTTTGGTGTTGTTTTTTTTTAAAGAACCTTAAGTAACCGGGATCCATCCTTCCAAGAAAAGTTTGAGGTGTGGTTGGGGTGTCTTGAGAGCAGCCTTCCTTCGAGGCCGCCTCATACCAGCCGGTGCCCTGACTTGAGCACTGCCCGCGGCCAGGCTTGGCTCCTGCGAGCTCCCCTGAAGGTCATGGCGGGCACGGCGGGCCGAGGCGACGGCAGCCGGGCCCCTTGGTAGCCGCGGCCAGGAGCGGCTGCTGGCCCCGAGCGGGCGGGCGGGCGGGCGGGGCGCCGTGGTTTCCGGCGGCCCCGGCGAGGCCGCGGAGGGCCGGGGCTTGCACAAGGCGCCCGTGGCTCGCCCCTTTCCCGGGCAGTCACATGAGCAGAGCCGCCGGCGGGCCGCGCTGTCCCGCACGGCCGACATGGAGCTGCGGGTGGCCCTCGGGCTGGCGCTGCTCTGCGCCGCGCTGGAGGCGGCACCGGCCGGCCCGCAGCCCCGCTCCGCCGTGGGTGAGTCGGCGGGAGGCAGCGCCTGCGGGGGCCGGGGGAGGGAGGCCCGGCCGGGGGCACTGACGGCCCGGCTGCCGGGGGGGGTGTGGGGTGGCCGGGGTGCGCGCTGCCCGCTTGTGCCTCCTGTCCCCTCCCCTGGACTGCTGCCTGCGCTTAGCCCCCTGCCGCGGTATTCCCTGTCCCAGCTGGCTCCAGCTGCACGTCACTGTTAGATCAGTAAACACGGCGCTTTTCAGGTACGGGGGGATAAGCGGGGTTTATATCCAGTTATCCGGCGGGGGAGGCGAGGCGAGGCGAGGCGAGGTGAGGTGAGGTGAGGTGAGCGGGGCCCGGCCTGTGGCGCGCTGTCCCGAGGCACGCACTGCAAACACCGCGCCGGGGCTCCGCGCTGTCAGCAAACACACACGCCCTGCCCGCCCCGGCCCCTGGCGCGGCCCTGCGCCCAGGTGAGTGAGTGCTCCCAAAGGGTTTCCCACAGAATTTTCATTCCATATCGCTTCACACTTGGCCTCGGACCGAACACGCAGCAGTACGCCGGCGTTTCTCTGAGTCCTGATCGTAGGAGTCACGGTTTTGCGGGTTTTGAAGAACACTGCTGGTTTTTTGCCTCCTGAAATAAAGCTCCACGGGGTAGAGTCATGTAGTGCCTGCTCAGCCACAGAGTGGGCATGTGACCTTGGGAAAAATCAATTTATATCCGTCCCTGTTTCACAACTACTGTCCCAGATACATGCATATCACAGCCTTTACCAAGTGCTTTGCAATGGACAGAAAGAAATTACTCTTATTTACATGAAACTTCAAGGCTTGTAGACTAATACAGTCTTCATTCACCATGCTCAGCATACTCCTGAACTTCTCATCTTCTTTATCCATGCAGTGCTGTGTAGCTGTGGCTGAGAACATGTCAGCCTGGAAAACAGTGAATAGGTAAGGCTGACACACTGCTATATGGTGAGAAGCTCAGCCTCTGCTACTGTGGCTGCTGAGAAGAGCTTTGAAATTCTTGCACACACTAAAACAAGAACAACACATTTTGCACACACAGGAAACATTGCTGTTTCTTGCCATTCTTTCCAGACTGATCTTTTATAGTAGCTTCCAGCCAGGGAAGCTCTGAAAAAATAATTAAAATGCAACTCCCTCTCTTTTCAGGTGAAGTGGAGAAGTCCTTTTATTGCCTTCTCTACTCTACAGTTTCCAGATTGCTATTAACAAAAAGGAGCTGATTTTTCAATTCCTTCCAATCCCCATTTTATTTCTGGTAAATAGTGTAAACTCATGCCTCTGTTTCTGTTTTCAGTTTTTCTAAGTAGACCACATGAAGGACTCGACTCTTGTCAGGAATGCAGAACTTGCCCGTGCTTATCAGACAGGCTAATCAACAATTTGTTAAATTTATTCTCCTTTTCAAGACTTTAGAGAGGAAAAGCAGTAGACAAAGTGGAGCAAACTTGGCATTACCCTTGTATATCCAGTTCAGATGCAAATAATGCATTTTCTTTAATCTTTGTTTTCTGAAAACAGGGCAGTTCTGGCATGTATCTGATCTACATTTAGATCCGACTTATCACGTTACCCCTGATCGCACCAAAGTTTGTTCTTCTTCCAAAGGAGCCAATGCCTCCAACCCAGGCCCATTTGGAGACTTTTTGTGTGATTCTCCTTACCAACTTATTTTGTCAGCATTTGCATTCATGAAGGATTCAAAAGAGCAGGTTTCGTTCATGATTTGGACAGGGTAAGTGTTCAAGTCACTCTGGAGTGAAAGCTGGATAGCCGGATAGTGCGGTAATTCACAAGTTTATATTTGCACCAACAGATCTGAGTTCAGTATGTCACAAATGATAGTTGTCCCTTTAGTTGTCCAAATGGCTACTAGGTGGAAGACTGAGAATATAAGGCCTCAGGAACAGACTTCGATCTCTGTACTAATTGTTGGACTGTTCATTGCGATATTTACCACATGGCTGTGTTAGTGTAAGTTAATAGCAATGGTGTAGGGAGGGTGGAAAATGGAAAAAGCAAAAAGAAAGGGTAATAACTGACTGGAATTAATTATTATGGGAGGCAGTGAATTTTGTACATCTTCAGGTCTGCATCTGAAGTCTAAATCTGAAGTGCATCCTTTCTTAGAAGATACCCTGTAACTACATTGTATTTGGCTCTTTAAGAGGTAACTAGAACAAGCAATACTATAGCTTATGCAATTTTTTTTTGTTTTAATGTATAAAGTTACCAGTCTGTTTTGGTGCCTGTATGGATTCTAGATCAGAGGCTCACAGGGGGAGGGTAACAGTGTCATAGTTGCTGCCTCTCTCTTCAGTATTGTCACTCGTAGTTGCATGTGCTTCTAAAGAAAGTGTCCTGCATTGCAGGCCTCTGTTGAGTAAAAACATTTACCTTTCTTGTTTCCATCTTCCATATTAGAAAGTGGGCATAATAATACTCTCACAGAGGTGTTACCTATGAGGCTTTGTGTGCCTTAGCAGTGGGACTGGAGAAGTATGAAAGGGAGGCATATGAGTAGCTTGATCGTACTATGCCCTGTTCCTTTCTAGGTATTCATGAAAGATAGCATTGATGTACTCTTCTGCCATAGGAAAACTCTCAGTTCTACCATCACAAATTTTTTTTTTAATAGATCAGTGGATGATTTATCAAAGAGATTAATATTTTTTCGTGTTTGTGAGAACTAGTTTGTTTATGTTGTGTCAATTTTGCTTGGGAAGGGTGTTAAAAAATGCTAGTATATGAGGATAAGTGATGAATTTATTTCACTTACCTTATTGTACTTAATTTTCAACAGGATGTTGTTAAAAGGAAAAAAAAAACCCTGCAAAGTTGTGCAGGTGATGAAAGGCATATAACCCAAACTGCACAGTAGCTCAAAATGATGGCATTAATTTAATTTGTAAGAAATCTTCATTATGATATGAAACATAGGATAAACATTAGTCTACTTGTTTGCATTTTTAAATGCCTTTACAGTGAGCCTTTCAAGGAATTCAGTGGGTTTAATTAAAAAGTATAGTAGTCTTACATGCTAGAATGTAGATGTGTTTGCAGAATTTTTTGCCTTCCCTTATGTTGCTAACAAACCTTTGTTAATAAAGCCTTTTTCTTTTTCAGAGATAGCCCTCCTCATGTTCCTGTAGAAGAGCTCTCCACAAAGTTGGTCATTAGCATCATTGGCAATATGAGTTCTACAATTCGTAATTTCTTTCCAGATCTTCAGGTTTTCCCAGCCTTGGGCAATCATGACTACTGGCCACAGGTAAAACAAGTTAGCTATTTGTTTATACATTATATTGAGTGCATTCCTAACCCCTCAGAAATCATTCTGGAAACAGAATTCTACAGTTCTTCAGTTAGCATTTAAAATGATCAATAGTTCCACTGTAGAACAGAAACTAAATCTCTCTCTTTGTGCTCATACTAAGGAAAGGTTGATGCCAGGTAAAATCTGTACATGGCCTGAGATCATGTGAATTCACTGCTGATCATTCCTCATGGCTTGGAACCACCGTGTGTTGAAAAAGTTAATACATGCTTATTTTTTTATTGCTGTATGCGTCATGCATGTGCATCAGAAATTACATCCTTAATGGATATGTGAGTCTGTGATAAGTTTCAAGGTGTACTGGAAGGCCTGCTGGAAATCTGTGTGCTGGCATCACTGGATTTATTTTTTTTTTTTTACCAAACTAATGGCAGAATTTTTGTAATGTCCCTATAGTTTTGCCACTATTATTAAAAATATATCTTTTTCTTCCCTTATTGGACACTTAGCCAGTGAATCATCAATGTGAATATTTCTATGTGCAGTTGAGGACTTTTTCACTTTGACTGTACTGTGAATATTGTTCTTGGCATAGCTCAAATGTAAACAGTTGCTTCATGTGTCCTTTAAAGCGTGTTGTGGGTTGATCTGGCAGCACACAGGACTCAGAAGCAAATGCTGTCATTGGATCTGAGGGGATCAGAAGGGATGTGGAGCAGGTCAACTAAAATATTTTGTTTGAAATGCCTCATGGCAATTCAGTAACACCCTTTCACAAACCAAAGAATTTATTCCAGCTTTCTGTGTTATTCATTAGGCCTGTCAGGGTATATGTTGGTGTAGTAGGTAATTATATAATTGCCTGTGTCATTGCTGGAGTTAGTGGTTTCCTGCTGAAGAGCAGACACTGAAGAGTAACAGAGGTGCTGAGAGAGTGGGAAAAGGAAACGTGAGAGACAGTACTAGGAGCTAGACATATATTGGAAATGTGAGCATACAAACCAAACTGGAACTTCAGTCTCTTGTGTTTTTACTGTGCTAGTTTTGTGTCAGCTTGTCAGGTGCACTGATGGGGACAGGTTGGTTTACTGGAAACCTCTGGTAAAGTATTTTAATAAATAACACCTTAACTGAAGTCTCAGTGTTTGTTTTCATTTTGTTTTGTTTTTAAAAATGTCTGAACAGAGAATAGTTGTCATTCAGCAGTCTTCTTTGATATAGAAGAAAAAAACTAGATACAATAACCTTGTAGACAAACAATGTAGGGACTTTTTCAGCAAATACGAGTTTTGTTTGTGAATTTAAATCTGAAAATAGAAAAAAAGATGGTCAGGAGGGGCAGATGGACATCAAATAGGACTTTGAAGCAGACAGATGATTAGAATAACTGGTGATTGTTGTAGTTTTCTCTGCGCAAAGCCACGCAGGAGTGTTTGTGTGATACTTTGCTTTGAAATGGCATGCTTCACCAATGTGCGGAACTGGCATGCTTTTCAGTTACTGCTTGAAAGAGGCGATGGGATCAGAATATCCCCACCATGGGGTCTTTTGATTGTTTTACTGTTTGTTTTTTGCAGTTTATGACACTTCTCTATGTCCATTTCATATGGACATGTTTGGCAAATGCCTTGTAGGCTGGAAGTGATGTGGAGCAAGCCGCACCCTGTAGGCTGCTCCAAAGCAAGTGTGAGAGCTGCGTGCTCACCATACACGGAAGAATTTTATTGCTCTCAGTTGTATTCTGACCTGTCTTAACAACTGAACAGTCTTGGGTGATTTTTCTTGCAGAACATGTTATAAACACTACTCAGTATAATCAAGCATTGGTATACCTTTCAGATCATATATTGTGACCTCAGTCTTTCTGCGTTGTCTTATTTGCTTCACACCCTTGCCTCTGCTTAAAACTGCTCCCAAACTGCTGTCTAGCAGTTCACAGAACATTGGCTTGCCTGGGTTCAAACCACCTTCAGTCCATAACATGGCCTCTTATCTGAGATCAGGTTTTGCTGTGTTTGTTAGTGACTGTTAGGTCTGGCTCAAAGGTGTCCTAATAACTGATGTCTGTGCACTGCAAGAAACAAATTTCTCAACAGATGTCTGATTGCACTGCTCCTAGACAGAGACTTACTGTCTAAGCCTCTAACAACGTAGGTTTAGTTTCAAAGATCTTGGAAAGGTCAAATTTTATGTTTAAGAAAACATGCACTGCAATGATGTTCCTGCTTTTCAACCCCTGTTAGGCCAGGCTGGTATCTTCCTGTCAGGGTTAGATCAGAGCATGGCTCTTAACAGGCTGTGGCTCAGGCTGAAGAATGCTACAGTCCTAATTAAAGTTGGTGGGAGAAAACATTGACAAAACTTTTTCTTTTTTATTTTAAATGCTTTGTTACTAGAACTACAGGACACCACAGTAACATTTGCCAATTTCATCTGAATGTGTCTGAGTGCCGTAGTGGAGTTTTGGGGAGCTGCTATGAACTTCAAGTTCTTGAAAAAACCACCTTCTTTAAAAGGAGCTTACATTCAAGCTTGTCATCCAAGAGAGTTTATTTTTGGACTTTGACTTGTCAGTTGATATGTTTATTAATTTTGCAGAATGTGTGGTTTTCCATTCTGCTGTATTCCTAAAGTTTGACATATTTCTGGGGTTAGTTTATCAATGCATTAACAAGGCCATGCAGTTGGTTCTAAGTTTAGGCATTTGAAGGTAATCAGCAGTTCAGAAGTTGTTTTTTTCCTTTCTTGAATTCCTCCTGGTGATGACTGGATACACTTACATGTTATGAAAGAGGCCAGGTAGGATAATTTAGTGATTTTTTTGTCTGTCTGTCTGAATGCTAGGACTTAGCCAGATTCTCCTCTCTCACAGGATCAGCTTCCTGTAACTACCAGTGAAGTTTACAATGCTGTTGCTGATTTCTGGAAACCTTGGCTAAATGATGAAGCAATCAATACCTTCAGAAAAGGTAAAGTATGTCGGTAATGCATTGTGAGGCTAGGGTTTAGGAAATTAATGTTTTTATGGATTTGTCCTGTTTGTTTAACTAAGTCTCATAGAATGAATCAGAACAATGGATTATCTGTAATGCTTTTCCTGGAAGAAGTTACTTATCTTTTTGAATGGCAATGCCTGTATTCAGAATACATTTATTCCTTTCTGATACAATAATTACTGCTTCTTGTAGAGATGTACAGTGTTATTGACTTTGTACCAATGCATGTGAAATACTTTTCTGCCTTTAATACCTCTTAATACTTTTTAGATGAAGGCATATGGATGCACAAGAAAACTTAACTTTGGTTGTAAAAAACTGTTAAAATGTTGTTTCTGTTTAAATGCTATAAGTATTTCAGAGCATATTGAATAGGTACATTTTTGTTCAGGTTATGATAGCCCATAGTCACGGTGATTATACTGTTAACATTTGTGTCCAGCTTACTAACTGGGAGAATATTGATATCCTAATTAGGATTGTTCTTTTTAGCAAAGGACTGAAAAGCACAACCCAATTTCCAATCCATTTAAACATTAGGGATTTGGAAGTTTAATTTGTGGGTTTTGTCCTGAAATAGAACAAACTTGGGATAAGAATGGAAGCAGAAACTTGATAAAGGATAACAAAACTCAAAGGGCAGACCATAAATTCACGTATATTGTAATTCTGTTGCTATGGCTCCACTGAGCTATGAGGTTACACCCACTGAAGAAGCTCAGCGTGCCGTGGAGAGTTTTGGGAGCTAGAACTGAAAAATGTGATCTTTTCATCATGTTATCAATGTTAAAGGACTTTCAAAGTACAAGGCTACTAAACTCAAACAGTTCTTCCTGGAGGAGTCTGTATGTTTGCAGTATTTCAAGAAATGTGGACCTTTTAACAACTATTGTATCTCAGTGTGAAAGAAACATTACAGGGCACTTCTTGCTTGTGATAATTGCATCTGAATACTGTCAAATAAACACAAAGACAATTACAGGCAAGAATTAATAAATAATCCAGTGTCAGTTTGTACTAAAATGTGGCTGAAAACATTGTTAAGATGTTCTGTTGTGATAAGGTGATATGTGGCTTGAATAAGCATGCATAGTCTATTAGAAAGAGTAAGGTGGGTAATTTGTCAGTGGTGTACTTTGATTGTAAAGTTGTGCCTTGAAGCCTTTCATTTTTCATAGGATATTGGTCCTGTTTTCACAGGTGGCTTCTACACACAGCTGTTTGAATCCGGTGACAGCTCTCAACCACTCAGGATAATCAGTTTGAACACAAATTTATATTACAGTCCCAACAGCGTAACTGTGAATATCACTGACCCAGCCAGCCAGTTTGCCTGGCTAGAGGCAATACTTGAAACCTCCTCACAAAACAAGGAAAAGGTAGGGGCCATGAACACAACCCATCAGAAGAAGTAGAGACAATGAAAATATAAACATGCTTCTAGAAGAATAATAATGCTGCCAAAGATACTAAAAAATTAAAATTTATTTTTCAATAATTCCTCTTTGGATAGCTACATTATACTGCAATGATTAATAAAATAGTTCAATGAAGTTTCTCAAAGTATACAGTAAATCACCTTTACTTTCCTATTGTGTAAAATACTGCAGAAGCCAGTTTCTTACCTTTTTTACTCATAGCCTTTAATTTTAAAATCTACAGTCTTGGACTAAGAGAAAAGCTAGCATGTTTGATTTACATTTTCATATAGTTAAAAGTATCAAAAATAGAAATTAGAAAGGAGTTTGTCAACCATGAAACTTAGCCAAGCTGCAGCAATTGCTATGATTTGAGTGTTATAGTAAATTGTCATACATTACTGAGGTTTTGAAGTGAATTGTTGGCTCCTGATTGATTGATTGATTGATTGGTGCAGGGATTGGATCATCATCTGAGCAGAAGATGTGCTTAATTTGAAACATGTTTACGTTTTGCTGCAGTGTTGTAATTTAAAAAATATTATAGTCCGGTCAGGAGAAATGAGAGATTTCCCTTCCTCATGAAACTCTGCAGCATATTAACTGGTGTGTGCAGTTGCCACTGAGTCTCTGCCTCAGAGAGAGGGGTTTTAACTAGTTTTTCCATGTTTCTGGTGGCTCTCTGACCATGCAGGCACTGTAATACTTGAACATAAGTTTTTCCTTCTATCCTCTTGAGATGCCAAATTCTAAGTCTTGCCCTAGTAACTAATTTTTTTCATTTGAAGTAATTGATAACATTTTCCTTAGGCCTAAAATCACACGTAGATTTAATGGAAATATTTTCCTCTAATAATGTACTTAAGTGATAATATAAATTTAAACATTCTTACTGCTTGTATTTTATATAAAAAAACCTGTCATGATTTACATCTTTCAGAATGCCATTTCCGAGACAGCATTATTATGAAACTGTGGTAACCATTTCTAGGTTACAGATAAAAGTGTAAGTTTCAAATGAAGGTGCTAATCGTGCTTTCTGTATTTAATTCCTTAGGTATATATAATAGGTCATGTACCGGTAGGATACTTGCCATATGCAAGGAATACTACAGCTATAAGGGAGTATTACAATGAGAGACTGGTAAAGATTTTTCGCAAATACAGTAGTGTTATTGCTGGCCAGTTTTTTGGACATACACATAGAGATAGTATCATGGTCCTCCTGGATGAAGAAGGTAATGATGCTTGCTGACTCCTGAATCTTTTTCTTCCTGATTAAAAACAAATTAATACTTTCTTGCATGTTTTTCCTAGTCAGCCTCTGTTATAAATAATTGAAAAAGGAAATTGGGAAATACTGCTCTATATCTGCAAGAGTTCAAGTCTCACACACTCCCATTCTTTTTCCAAAGACAATACTGCAAGTCAGACTGCCTTTTTTGTTGAAGTCAGAAGAGACTCCTCAAGCTTCCTAATCTATTTTTTTTTTAATGAATGCTTATGCCTAGACAAGAATTTCTAGTCTTTCCTCTCTACTCTCGGCAGTGACACGGGCAAATTATACTAGCCAGTTGCTATTGTGTAATGTGTCAAAGGGAATGTTCTCAGGCCAGCTAGACATGCTCTCTGTTCTTGTGTTTCCTGCATCATTACTGTGCCTCTCTGCTGAGTTCCCTGCTGCTTCAAAGTTAATTAAGATAAGGGTAAGCAGGAGGCAGGGGAAAGAAAGTCTCTCCCTGTTGCATCTCTTAGATCAGCTAATTTCCCTTCAAGAAAATCACCCACACTGAAATTTTTGTTTATTGCTTGGAAATCCCTTGGTTTGAAGCATGGGCATGGCCATATGGAGCACTCTAACATCTCTAACAGAAGATATGTAACAAGTTGTGCCTGTAGCACAGAACAGTGAGAGGTCCGTTGCTTTGCTTTATGTAAAATACCCAAATGTTAATTGGGTAATAAACACATCATCTGTGTTTTTTATAAACTTATAAAAGCAATACCCAAAATGATGACTGGGATAACACTATTCCAAATCTTTTACCTTTTTACATGGTGTTATCGTGGAATTAATCTCCAGTAAAAAAGAATCCAGACTAATGAAAGAACTGGCTTTTTGTTGGTTGTTTGTTTTTTTTTGATGGTGCCTAAGGGGGTCTCATACTTACATCTTTTGTACCTTGTCCCATTTGTGCTTGAAATCATCATCTCTACTGCAGATTTCACTGAGGACAGACTGATCTTGGTGTTTGTCATTACAGTTCATATGTGCAACTGCTTCCAAGTTATTTTAGTAATTTTGTGTCTTTTGACAAGATTTAAACAGTGAAGTTGCATGTAGCTACATACAGATGGTGTTTATCTGTACAGTTTTAGACTGTCTTCTATTCATGACATTTTCCTCTTGACAAAATTCCAGAGAATTCAATATAAATGCAATATTGCAGCCAACATCAGTGTAATGAGATAGAGCTCAGTTTTATCTTCTCTCTTTTATCTTCTACTGATTTCCAGGCTTTCAAAGCTTCTGCTAATATGTGGAGACCGACCTTGTGATTTCACTGCTGTGACAGTGTCAGAGAAGGGAAAAGTTAGGGTTTTTTTCTTCTTCCACAGAGAACCTCTCAATGTGCTTACCTGCATATTCTGTCTCATTAAAACCCATGTGCGTCCTCACAATTCAGTTGCTGTGAAGATCAGTGTTCATATGCTGGGTGCTGAGTTAATGTAGCTGAGTGAAGTCAGGGTCAGGTGATGAGACTCTGGTGTTTCTAATAATATCATAAACACATAAAGTGACATGTAAAATACAGTATGGAAACAGCAGCTAAAGGTTTTGAATACGTCTTCAGTAGAAATATGCAAAATGCAGAGGCTTCACATATAGGCAAGACCACTTTGCATAGGTAGCTGAATTGGTTGGGAAGCCTCTAGTATAGGCAAACTTAAGTGGTACACACTGGAGTGGGTACTGTCGTATTTGACACAGGTTTTGTTCTATCTCTTGAAAGTATAGAAGGAGTTCACAGTGATATAGCTTATTCAGGGAAAAAAAAAAAAGCTAATGTCCTTAAGCCAGTCACTCTTGTTTTTGCTGTGTTGGTTCTCTAAAAAAACATTTGTTTGAAAAAGAAATGATTGAAGGAAAATTGTCTCCTCACCTTCCCTTTTCCTGCAGAAAAGCCAGTCAATTCCTTGTTTGTGGCACCTGCTGTAACCCCAGTGAAGAATGTATGGCAAATGGAGTCCAATAACCCTGGTGTCAGATTGTATCAGTATGATATTCTTGATTATAGCTTGCTGGTAAGTAAATATTTTAAAGCGTTGTTTAAGACCTTAAATATAGTGTCATTGAAAATTGCAGTGAGATATCAGCCTTTATAGTATCATGGCTATTGGTGGAACTTTGGTGCTTACTCTTAATTATTCTTCCTGGACAAAGGAAAGGAAATCTGTCTTTCTGTGCCTGCTGGACTACCCAGTACCTTCTATTCTCAATGGCCTATTCTTATGACATAGATCAAAGACAATCAGAATTTTTCTAGGCAAAAATCCAGAGAGCTCTGCAATTGTGAAAGAGGTTCACCCCAAATCCTAGGCTTGTTCTTTGCTGAAGATAGCCTGAGCTTTGGGATGCAGTCCATGAAAGGCTTTTAAAGGGTGTAGAAGGGCAGAGGAAGAAAAGCGCTTTTAACCATATGATGTCTTTTGTAATCATGCATCTCCCTATATAGAGTTTATAGTTTTTGTAGGAAATGATGGATAAATTTAGAAGGAAAAAAAAATATTTTTACTCCGTAGTCTCATGATTTTTGGAGATAAAGTGAATCCTGTATAGTTATATTGACTCTGAATGACTTGGGCTTTCTCTCTGTAATTCAGGATAAAATCTTGACTCCACTGAGTTCAGTGACAATGCGCCCTGCAGCTTGACTGGGAGTGGGGTTTCTCTCTGGAGACCTATGCTAATACAGGCTGCTCCTTTCTTGTGCAGATTTCACTCCTGCATTGAGATCTCTTCCTTTCCTTTAAATTCTCCCTGGGCCATTCTTTTTCTGTCCATTCTGCCTCTCAAGGAGTGCCTGCAGAAAGGAGACTTCTGGTTCTTAGCCTTTTGCCCCACTCCGAAGGCAGGCATGAGCACAGAGGAGTTAGGACAGGAAAGACCTACAACACTTTTGTATCTCCTTTTTCTTCTCCTCCCCATCCCCCCACCATTACTGCACTGCAAGTACCAGCTTTGGGTGTAAGCCCAGCTCTTGGGGTGGGACATGACCTTCTATTCACTTGTGAATAATGAGGAGTGACAGCTTCCTAATCAATATATCACTCTAGAGACTTAATGAAGCAGGGAAGAAAGCAATACAGCCGTGACTATTTTTTCTTTCTTTTTTTTTTTTTTTCTTTTTTTTTTTTTTTTTTGTGTGTGTGTTTTTTGTTTTGTTTTGTTTTGTTTTAACTGTAGGATCTTTGGCAGTTTTACTTGGACCTCAGAGATGCCAATAAGAAAAATGAATCCAACTGGAAATTAGAATACATCCTGACTAAAACTTACGGTATTGAAGACTTGAAGCCAGAAAGCCTATATGAAATGGCCAAACAGTTGTCTATGCCACACAGCACACTCTTTAAGCAGTATTACAGTAACTTCATTGTGAGTTATGACAAAACCATTGTCTGTGAAGAGGGGTGCAAGACCTGTCAAATATGTGCCATCCAATATTTAGATTCCTCCTCATACACAGAATGTATCCAGCGGGAGGCAACATGGAGATGAAATCTCTGTGCAGTTAATGCAGATAGTGACTTTCCCTGTGATTTAAAGAACCTGCTTGTTCTTTCACTCAAGCACTGATATGTGGACAGGGAACCTGTGGGACTTCTCTGAATTTCAGGGGAGCAATAAATCTACCTAGATCTTTCTTCTTGCAAACATGTTGCCCTTTATCATCTAAATAAAAGCATATTGACTATGTAAGAGTGGCCAAATACTTTGCTGTTTTTTCAAGTGTCCTGTACCCTGCATAACATGCATCCCAGCATGTGGGAATAGAAGTTATTCACTTGGTTCTTTGTAAATCCAAGTCTTACTTCTCAGGGTGTGCAAACATAGGCAATGCCATTTCAGGCATGGAATTTTTATAGGGGCAGGTTTCAACGATCTGCTGTCACAAATTGCAAACTGAAGTCAGCAAAACCCGCATTTGCTGAGACTTGAGTGCAGTTATGTTGTTGATGCGATGCCAGTATTAGGTGTCTCCTTGTGCCAACTTTTCCTTCTTAATCCCTCAAACCCACCTCTGCTTAAGGGCATTTTCTAATGATGGCATAAGAGTGACTTAATGGAACACAAACCTCCATCCTGTAAATGCTTAATCTAATTTTTTCAGAATGTATGTTTGCCCAGTATGAAGTGCTTTTTTTCTCATGATAGAGCTATGTATATTGATACTGCCATCAAGGAGTCTCCTGGTGTAAGATTTTGCAGCAGACTGTAAATCAGGTTTAAATTGATCAACATCAGTAATTGGACATAGCAGATACATTCATTCTCTGTGTGGCACAGGTCATGCACTTGTCATGGTGTTTCTTATGTTTCTTTTTTCACAGAACAGTCTAGTACTTAGTATGAAAATTATCACATATGAATTTACAATTGCAGAATTGCTCCTTCCTGTTCCTGTGGTTAAATATGTGCACAAGATGATGCCACTAAGCTGGCCCTTTATCTGGTGTGTGTATAACCAAGAAGGACCTTTACCCATTTTTCTGTCACCTCAAGAGCTACACTTTTGGAAGCTTTGGTCAGTATAATGCAACACAGACCCTACTCTAGATAATATTATCCCTGAGTAACTGGAGTTGTAGAAGTGGTTATGAGACAAATCCAGTTTTAATGAGATTAAAGCCTTCACTGTAGCCGTTGAGAAACTTTCTGGGTTTGTTTCCACTCAAGCTTGAAGTATTTGGCGGAAAATTTTCAGGTAAAGTTTCTGAGTCATGCAGAACTGTAGATGCAGATACCTCAGATTTGTTGCACATCAATCATTAACAGAGGAAATGGTTGGTTTGTTAAATTTGCATTCAGAAACAAATCCCTCAGTGGCACTAATTTTTAGAAATGCCATTAATAATGCACAGTAGGCAGTCCTATATTTCAAATTCAGTGCTTGGAGAAGGTATGGTGAGCATGTAAACTCTGTTCTGGCTGCTGTCAAATGTATCTGTATATGTAAATAACCTGAATTAACATGGGTACTGTACAGACTACAACTATGAGGAAGTGCCAAAAAGATTTAGCACTGAAAGCTGATGGTTCCGTCTGTGTTGGATGTGTTCTTTGGTAGCATTTCTCATGGGTGTGTTCATTAAAAAAAATGCCTCTTAGCAGTACCAGTTCTCTAAGGGCAAGGAGGCAGAGTTGTGGGTGGATAGCATAAGAGCACTTGTCGCTGACAGGGTAACTGAACTTCCTCCAGTTTGCCAGATGGGTTTTGTTCAGTTCAGTCTTGAGCTTTAAGCCATCTCTTTTCTCATACTGTTTGGTTTCTCTGAGTTTTGTGGCTTCTCTTTAAGCTTAATACCTACAAGACATCCTGGAAGCACTATAAAAATTATCGAGTTGTATTTTTCCATTATGGGTTCCTTTGATGCTAAACTTTAGGCAGAGCTGCGCCGTGTAGTGATTTAGTAGTAACAGAATTCTAGGAAGAGAGGTATGCTGCTGATGGGGTGTTGGGCATCTTGCTTACTTTTTTTTTTTTTGGTGTATGTGTGTCAGTAGATGTTATTCAGTGAACATGAACACACAATTGCCTGCAAATGTCTAAATAGCAAGATATGATCCAGGCATTCTTTTTTTTTCATCTGGACTTCAATTGAAGCCAAGAGTTGGATGGCACCAGCCAAGGTGTTTTTTTTTTTTTTTTGTTTTAGCCAGAGAGTTATATCTACCAGGGTTACATTTAGCCAGAGTATATCCTCTGAGATACATCTTTTTATGCAAGCTAGCTCTCCTATGGGTAACTATAGCCATGCAAGTTCTAGGCTAACTGGCCAAGAAAGATCCAGGAATATGTTTCACTGCATTATCTTGTAACTCGGACACAAACCACGGAGAGAGCTTCTAGAGATATTAAACTGTAAAAGACAAATACATAAGATAGATCACAACAGCTTAGATACCCAGGTGTCATGCCTCAGTAGAAATAGAGGGAGACCATGATCTTTTTGTTTTGGGTTCCTACTTTATTCCTTCATGGATCTAGGAATGTTCTACAGAAAAGTTTTCCTGTCCTTACAGAAGCTTTTTTAAGAAATCATAGAAAACACCAAAGATGCGTGACCTGATAAAGTAGCTGGCTTCTGTAGACCAAATTTCCATTTCACTTTTCAGATGGTATTTTATGGTCCCATCTTGAATGAAGGTTAGGGGGAATATTTGTAAAGCCACATTTTACAGAAAGACAGATTACACCACCTAGTGGAGTAAAAAGCTTTTCATTTATCTACAGTTTAAAACTCGAAGCATGTAAAGAAGGAGAGTAATTTTTCAGATATTGTAGGATTTAACTTCTAGCTTTTGAAGGTAAGTAGTTTTTGAAGGAAGTACTGCTACTTCTTTGTACTTCAGCAGTATTGTCCTGTTGCGCACTTTCTCTGAGTATTAAATGGTTGCTGGCTTCTAGAGGCCCCTGTCACTTGATGGACCCTGAACCCTGTGGTAGGTACAGGTCTCAGCCCACATGCAGGGGAAAACTGAATCATATGGAAAGTATCCTCAGAGTCCAGCTCAGCTAGCCAGCAGAAAAGGAGTGCAACAGAAACCAAAAATACATCTCCAAGAAGACTGATGTCTTCTTCCAGTAAGTTTCTGTGCTTTATGCTCTACTGGAGTTAACTGTGTGAGCTTATGTCTACCTTTACAGGTACTGCAGCATAAGAGGAGTTCCTTCTTTAACAGGCCAGTTGGTGCTGAGGAGCTGATGTCACTGCTGCACATTTCAGTAGCAGTTGAAGGACTTTAGATGGACCTTTGAAACGAAGCTGCCAACTGCAGTTGGATCTGAAAGAACTCTCTGCAACCTGAATAAAAGCAGAGCGAGGATGATCAGTAAACTGTTCAAAGGTCTGCTTCAGATCCAAACAAAAGTGAAGGTTTACCCAGAAGCACATGCTAATTGTTTTAGACTGGAGCACTCATTAGTGTCTGGATGTGATCTCATAATTTCTATTGTTTTTCACTTGCCAGCCTGAAGAAATTGAAATGGCTGGAGGAGACTGGCAGTGAGTAACATATTGTTAGTAAAATTGGTGAGCTTAAGTTGTCCAAAACCAGAAAGAGGTAACAAAGGTCCATCTAAAGTCCTACTATGTACTTGTATTCCCTTGTGGTGAAATGGACAAATGATGAGCACACAGCATCTACAAGGATAAATACCTAGTTTAAGGCTGTATCTAAGTTCCTGCTGTGGAAACAACAATCTCGAGGTGAGTTGTCATATTGGTCTAAGAATAAAAAAAACCTCTTGGAAGTCCCTCTTATGCCCAGTCAAGAGGAACTGTGAAAATGTCAATGAAGAAAGTAACTGTAACTGTCTAAACAAGATTAATTGCTTTCCTTCTTTATTTTCCAAAAGCTGAAAACTAGCTTCTAGCAGCTCACCACTTCAACTTTCAACCAAAAAAATACTGCTTTAGGTAATTCACTTGTTATCTGTCAATCCTAGGTTTCTTGTTCTGCTGGATAAATATGGTTTTCTGGTCTGCAAAGAGTCCTAGTGTAAAATGAATGTTGCTTTCAGACTGTGTGTAGAATATCACAACTGAAGGAACTCAAAGAAAACAGAGAGAAAAGATAACCAAAAGTGTTAACCATCATATGTATGTTTAATTAGTTTCTGATGGTTGTGGGAATGGCAAAGGCACTGTACTGAACATTGCTAGTGTGCTACTGTGATTGATTCCTGCCAGAGTAGGTATCAGGAGAGTGGTCACATGTAGAATAGGACATTCAGTAGGTGGATGACTGAAAGTATAACGAGGGAATCACTTAAAAAAAATGTTGGAAGCAAAACTACTCGAAATGTGGCAAACCCCAGCCTCAAGGATTTAGTGAAGCAATGAAAAGAGCACTGATGTGCTTACAGATGGGGCCAAATGGTAGCTTATCAAGTGCAACTTTCAGTGATAGAGCGGTATTTAAGAACTGTCTAGAAAATTCCTTCTATTATCTGCATTTTTTCGAATTTTATCTGAATTTTATTGACTTTTATCTGAATCTACTTTTCAAATATGTTACACATAATTACTGAAATATTCCCCCACCGTGCCTTCCACCTTGCACTGGGTAAGAAAATTAGACACTTTGTTCTCTAACACTGTAAACTCTTTGATGGATTTTAAAGCAAACACTCAGACATAAAGAATAATTGAGCTGGAGAAGTTGCAAATATAGAGCTGTGCAAAAAAAGTTTTTCCCATCCTGAAAAGCATCTTGAGGTTCCAGTATTCTCCACTGGAATAAAATCAAGACCTTGTCGAGGTTTTAGGCAGGGAGATACACAAAGGGGAGTTTTACACCTGAGCCTGTCACCTTTCTCCCTCAAGCATTTGCTGTGCATCTATTGTGATGTTGACTATGCTTTCGCCTTCAGGAACAGAACAACTTTCTAAACTAAAATTTTCATTGGTAGTGCTACATTTATATAAAAAAATCTGGTAGTGACACATTGTTTTCCACTGAAAATGTTAAGCAATTCTAAAATCTTCTCCCGCATGCTATAAAGTTTGACATCTTGCCTGTCCAACACAGTACATGCCAGTGGATACACTGTAGCAGCTTCTTCAGTCCTATGTAGTCTAAGCTTTTTGATAGTTCGTGTGGACCAGATGATCTGCTGGTAAAAACTGCCTTCAGAGCACTGAAATTAGTGAAGTGATGAATTAATAAAGTAATTAATAATCCTACTTGATATTCAGGAATGGGTTTTCCGATATACCTAAAAAGCATTTCTATGTGACATAAAACAATCCTGCCTGGAAATGAACAAGCAGTCTCAGGGAGCAGTAGCAGAGTATCTGTATTAGTATACTGCTTTTCCTGGAATAACTGATCCTGTAGCCCAGAATGATGTGATAACACCACTATCCTGCTTTCCCTTCCAAATTGCCCTCAGTGTTTGCCTGTATAATGTTGATTTATGACATGTAAAGACATGCCAACAGACTTAAGCATACAAACCCACTTGAATTGTGCTCCCAGAATTGTGTTCTGGTTTGATGTTTTTTGACTGTGGACGGAAACCCCTTATACACCCTTTCTAGGGAGGTGGGGGACTCTGCATCTTGAGGATTTTGGAGTTTACAAGACAACATAGGCATACCCGAGGCTGATAAAGAATAGCAGTTTCTCTATGATCTTGTACAAGCATTGAAGCCCAAATCTCCAGTATTCAGTCTATCAGGATCTTTCTTCAAATGGGGGAGGTGATAAAAGCCTATGGTTGTGCCACTCAAAATACATGCAGAAAGACTCTTTTTCCAGATAGGCAATGTGCCTTTAAACTCTTGCATGCTGCTCTGGCCTTTTTATGTTTCATAAACTGGGAAGCATTCATTTTTAGAGACTTTGAAAAACATTGCCTGGCCAACTTCTCATTCCTGTTTTGTTGGATGTTTCAGGCAGAACTTGTCTGATAGAACATTTTACACCTATGAAAACTGCCATGTGCTATTTTTAAAGCCAGCTGAAACTTGATATTTAGGTAAAATATCATGCTAAAAGATTCCGAGGTTGTTCCAGCTGATTGCAATGAAGCCTGCATTGTTACCTAGCCTTCCTTAATTGAGTCACTGCAAAGACATTTAACTTAGTCTCTCACAGGAGGGGGTATTTGATGTTGTTTTTACATCACCCTAGCTAAAACCTTCCAGCATTTCTAACAGACCTTGTTGATAGATAACAAGGCATGTTTCAAGCTGTCTGTTCTTAAAAAAGACTCCTCATTTGTTATGTTTTTGGTTTCTGTTTTTTTTGTTTGTTTGTTTGTTTGTGTTTCATTGCTGTTGTTGTTTTTGTTTGGTTGTTTTTTTAAATCTAATTGAAAGTATTTATATAGAGCTTGAAATTCTAGACAGGCACAGGATTTTGCTCAGAATAATTGCCAGTGTACAATGGAGGACTTTTCTATAGCATCTTTTTGTATTTCTCCCCTCCTCCACTCCCCTGGCCAAAGTAAATTTCTGTTAGCAGTGTCAAAAAACCATAGTAACTATCTTGTGACAGAGCTGAGGAGGTTTTGTTCTGCAGAGGACCCATTAATCACTTACATCCCCCCCACCCCACAGTGATGCTGGGAATTTTCAGCTGAAATATTTGTATAGGTGAAGCACTTCCCTAAGAGTGTGAACCGGGGGGAAGCAGAGTGTGTTACTGGTAGTGTGTGAGGCTTTAGGGATGGATGGAGGGATTCCTGTTAGCAGAAGACCAGAGTTTTCAGTCTGGTCAGGGAAAGGAGGAGCAGGGAGTTTGCTGGCAAAGGGGTCAGAGGCAGGCCAGTGGAGCATCAGGGTAGAGCAAAAACATTCAGTGGACTCCTCAGGGCCTATGTTCTGCAGTTCTCCTTTGGGTGCAAGTGCTGGAGCTGCAGGCCTGCTGGCTTCTCAGCAGATGCCATTTGCTCGTGGTGGTAACATGAGCTCCCTTCTCTCAGCAGCCAGCTGGGCAGCCACCACCACTCTCCTCAGCCTGTCTCTCTGCTCAGGATTTTAAAGTCACCCCTCTAAGGCCCCATGTTTTCCCCTGTCATGGAATCATAGAATGGTTTAGCTGGAAGGGACCTGAAAGGTCATCTAGTTCCAGTGCCTCTGCCATGGGCAGGGGACAGCTTTCACTAGATCATTTTGCTCAAAACCCCATCCAACATGGCCTTGAACACTGCCAGGAATGGGGCATCCATAGCTTCTCTGGGCAATTGTCTCTGTCACCCAATCATATTTCCTCTTTTATTTAATTGCTAAATGTCAGCTATGAATTGTTAGCGTTTTGCATAATATCGGTTTTTCAGTGGGTTCCATCCTTCAGAATATGCCCGCAATTAAGGTTTGACACTTTAAAACAGTCAAAAAAATTCCCATTTACTCACTTCATTTACTTGGTTACTTAGTCCATAAGACCTTCCAGCTGCAGCAGAAATCCATCCCACTGGAGTTTGTATTCTTGAATATATTAGCTGCATTGACACAAACAATGTCACGGTGCCTCAAATGACTTTGGGAACTTTGAATCAAGAAAGTCAGCAATTGGGAAATCTGAACGTGGCTCTTCCTGTATCCCAGTCATAAGTATTTACCCCATATACACAAACAATTCCTTACATCCTTAATCATGTTTGCTACTTTCCTACAATTATACAGAAATGCCATTGCCATGTGAGCAAAAAAGCTGTGTGGATAGAGGCAAAAGCGGTTTGTGTATGGAAGAGGAGTGGCTTTCAGCTCCCCACATCTTCTGGAGTGATTTTGGATGGAAAATAGGATCCTGTCTTGCCTAATGATTTATGTGAAAACATGTCAGTGCTTCTCAATGCCTCCGAGGGGATGTTTTCCCACAGAAATTTGCATATCTGCCTTAGTGCTGTCTTCACGTCTTTTCACCGGGCCATATTTTGCCACCACTTCTCTTCACTGAACAAAGATAGTATTAACAGTTGGGGCCTCATGGTGTGCCATTTCCTTGCAGAAATGTTGATTCCCTTTTGAGGCCCCTAGCTGCATTCAGGATCTCTTTGCTTTGCTTTCCCTCCTGAAGGAGAGCTAAGGCCATTTGAGAGAGACCTGCCCCTTTGCCTCTGAGCTGTGTAAGTCATATCATGACCAGGGGAGGTGAAAATCTCTGGCTGCAGTTGCGCAACTATTTTACTTCCGTTAAACAAAACCTCACAGCTGGGTTTTTTTGGCTCTATCTCTGAAACCCCTTTTCTTAGGTTTGTTTTCAGGTGATAAATATTTCTTAACACTTTGTGTGTAGGTTGGGTAATGGACCAGTGACCTATGCTTAAATTGCAAAGGGTTTAGCTCGGTGCAATGTATTGCATGTTCAGCTAGAAGAATAATCTCCACACATTTCCTCTGTCTGGGTACAAGGCCCATCTCTCAGTTTATGCCAGCATAAGGAGTGTTAAGTCTCTTTTTAGAAATTCAGCTTCGGGAATTTTGGTTTGCTCACATGTATGAACAATGAGAGTGTACTCTTAAAGACATAGTTCCTGTAAAAAAAACCCGAGGTGTGGTGAAAGATGTGAATTGACCAGTGCTAACTGGTTGGGCTAGGCACACCTACGTTGGTGTGCTTAGAATTTAGTGCAAATCCAGAGAGGTCAGGATGAATACATCTACATCATCTACATCATTTGACCCAGGTTGTGAGAAAGCAAATAATATGTAGACTACAAACTATGTTTTCCATTCATTTGGTGAAAAAAAGCCTTCAACATATATACCAAATGCAGAACTAGAAATAGCAATTCTATTTTAAATTCTCCTGTTGTGTAACTGGATAGATCCTCTACTTGTTAAAGTCGTTGCTTCATTCACTACTTTCAACTGTGTTTTTTGGTGTCTGGCCAAAAAGATATTTCAAGAATATCTTTTATTTTTGCCCTTCCAAATTTAGTGAGACCTTCTCACCTACTGCTATGCAAAACTATAAACCATTGACTTTAGTGGTTAGGGAATAGATTCTAACCTTTATGTATACTGTATGCAATGCATGTAAAATCAGGAAAAATTCCTTCTCTTTTCCGGTGCAGGTCTCCGAGTGCACAGAATGAATAATAATTTTGGTTTCCCTATACAGCTGTTGCAAATTACCTGATGTCAGTATTTTACTCTCACTCTCTCCATTCTGCCTTCATCTCTTTCCCAGTTATGAATTACTAGCATTATGAAGGAGGCACACTTTGTTTTGTGTAATGTTGTAAAATATTCACTAGAATCATATAAGAATTTATCCTGCTGCTGGCAGAGCAGCTCTATAAACAATGTGCTCCTTTGTTTGCCTGAAGTATAGTAACAAATGGATTATGTGTAACAGCCATCTATAGGGCTTTTATTTCATCTCCATTCAGGCTCTGCATGTTTTGCACTGCTTTTAATGAGGCTGCCTGAACTATGGTAACCCCACGGTACATTTGTAAGCAAGAGATATTAGATGAATCAGCCCCTTCCAGGACTGCATTATGAGGTAATCTGTTTTCATTACAGAATTTATTTTATAGGTGGTAGACCTCAGTGAGAGGATACTGAGGGCACAAGCAGCACTTATCTGCTCTGTAAGGCCAAGTTCAGGGTGTGCATGAATGTGAATCTGGTTTCCCACAGTCAAATCTCCTTTCGTTCCATGGCTTCAAACACAACCATTTTTGTGCATGACCTCTCCTTTGCTTCCCTTCTGCTTCAGACTCATACTGGAATGATTGATAGTCCTTTATAAAATACTCCATAAAGAACTATTTTACTTCCACATCATCATGAAAGCTTGGGTCCCCATACACAAAATGAGTACAAAATCCAACATCTCACAGCAGAATGAAAAGCCTCTTCTTTCTGCCTTTCTAAAGTGTGAAGGTTTCCCCTCTGGAACTGAGAATGTTTCTTCCCCACAATAGAGCTCACTGTTGTCCAAAACAACCTAACACATTCATATAAGTACAGATAGATGCCTTTTTTTTTTTTTTTTTTTTTTTTTTTTCCTTTCTGGAGGTCTATGTAGGTTTTACTTATGTGTGGGTGTTTTTTTTTTTTGTTTTTTTTTTTTTGTTTGGTGGGGTTTTTTTGTTTGTTTGTTTTTTTGTTTGTTTTTTTTTGGTTTTTTTTTGTTTTTTTAACCTTGTTTACAAATCTAACCAAAGCAATACAGGATTCACAAGTGGCATAGTGACCTATTTATCTTTTGTGGTTTGTTTGAATGTTTTCATGACCTTCTATCTGTTCTGCTGTTCTTCAGTCATCATCAGTATCAAAACTGGTTAGTTTTTGCCTGGGAAATATTGCTACAATACAGAAGACACTCGTAACCATTATATCAAAGTAGATAAAAACAAAGCCACGTGCCAGCTCATCTCTTCCTCTCTCTAGACACATTTTCCGTATGTTGCTCCAAGTGTTTAGATGTTAAAAATTATAGCTCAAGCAATTCTTGACTTTGCACAGAGGACCCAGAGAAAAACTGGGAGCGGCTGAAGAAACACAAGAGATCACAGAATCACAGAATGGTTTGGATTTGAAGGAACCTTAAAGGTTATCTAGTTACACTCTCTTGCCACAGGCTGGGACGCTTTCCACCAGACCAGGTTGCTCAAAGTCCCATCCGATCTGGCCTTGAACACTTCCAGGAATAGGACATCCACAACTTTTCTGGACAAGATGCTATTGATTTGGATAACCCCCAGAAGAGGACTAGAGATTCAAGACTTCAAGAAATCACTGTTGATTTTTTTCAGATTTCATGGATGAAAGGTGACTTTGTCAAGGAATTACTGGCAGTAAGGAAAAATCAGGTTGAACTGTGAATTGCCAAGTTATGATGACAATTTTAAGAACAGGACTGCAAGTAACTCCTTGTGCTAATTGTAATCTTTGCTAGCCAGCAGCAGTGAGGAGTAGAGCACTGAGATTAAAAGTACAATTGTTATAGGTTACCAGAGATGTTTATTACACCATGAAGAAAAAGGGAGAGGTCATATAACATAGCTTATTATTATAGGAAGAGAAAAAACCTAATGATGAAGACATATTAATTAACAGAGAAAACGGCTTGGGGGAATACTTTCAAATTTTCTAGGTTGTGAGTTGTTTTGCTTATTTTTCTTTCAGCAACAAATCAACCCCAAACGTTCTTCTCCCCAACTCTGTTTTGTGTGAAAACATAAGTTGGCAAGCTCAGGAAATTCACTATCTATTTTTAATTTTACTTTTTCATAGATACATCCTTTACAATTTCCCAAAACTTTTAATTTCTGATTTTACTAGTGCCCCTCTACAGCATACATTTCCTGCTTTCCTGAAAATGTGTAAGTGTGCATGTATGAGGTACAGCAAGGTAGAGAGACAGACCCTGAATGTCCTGGTGGGTGCATGGGCTTGCTGTAATATCTCAGTTTAGGCTCCATCATTTTTATGTGTCAATCTCCAAATTCCAATATCCGGAAATGAGAGACTGCAGACTGAACTGCCTGTGAGACAACTTCTGATCTTCTGAATGAAGATCATTACACTTCGTGTGAATGCACTATATGTCATTGAGCTGCAGAAATAGGCAGCACCTGCATACTCTTGAGAAATGGACTGTAGTGGAAAGAAGATTGCAAATGTATTGTGAAGCTCCTAAAAAGGCTGATGACAAACTTGAGGGGAGGGCTTTGTTTAATGAATATTTGTGTTGCTGGATGATAAGCATGGCCTTGCTGTTTGTGCTTTGACTCTGTGTTTTAACAAGTATAAAGGAATGCAGCTCAAGTATCTGGATACTTATTTTCATTATAATTAACAATTAATTAATTACTTTACAACCTTTATTTAAACTAAATTTAAACATAGCAAGTTTCAAACTCAAGGGTCTGGAAGGCTTTTAAAAGGATGAGACTGCATGCTCTCAGACACCTTATGCAAGTTTAAATGATACCACAATGTCTTGGAAATTTGCATCTGAAAAGTAAATTGATTGGTACTTTGAAAGTTGATCCAGTTTTAAGGTGGGAGATGTTTTAGACAACATGGAGTGCTTAATCTCTGCCCCTTATCCTCCTCCCCTTTCACTTAGGTCGAATATTTTTTCAGAAAAATCTGATCATGTACTTTCAGTGTCTTGCCTTTGAAAACAAGCTGCAAACTTCCATTGCTTTTCATTCCCCTGGATCTGTCAAGAGGCTGTGAGTATTGTGAGCCACAAAATGTTTGAATGTGTTACCCCAGGAGTCAGCAATCACCAAAGGATTAACTAAAAAATTTTCCCCATGAAAATAATGAATGATTTTTTAGGCAAAATCAAATTTCGTAAGATGACAAAAATCACAAACTGATTTAAACCCACTGTCCTAATGTTTCTGTTTAAATGTATTTTCCAACAAGGAACTGTGCAATAGTTGTAGAGATGAACTGCCCTCGGTTATCTGACATCATGGACCAACTTTTGTGCTGATATGTCTTTGAATGTATCTGCTGCTGGAGGCAATGAGGTTATGCTGATTTACATCAGTTGAGGTCTGTGCAACAAAAATTTAGTTTTCTTCCTTCATTGATTACTTCCCCAGCCAGCCCCAATTTCACAAAATCCCGTTCCACCAGCTAATAATAATCACCATCATCATCATCATCATCCCCGCAGCCCCGGGTGCGAGCCAGGAAGCGTGCGAGCTCCTGGCAGGCATTCGGGTTAGGGCTGGGAGCCATCTCAGTGCGGAGGGGGGGAGATCCCCTTCAACTTCATGCTTGGCTGGCACTTTGTTTGCAGCTGAATGCTCCCCTCTCGGAGCCTTTGTGCGGCGGCGGGGCGAGGTGTGAGGCGGCTGCCAGCGGATGGCCGCGCCATGCCTGGACAGAGCATGACCAGTTTGGCCGCAGCCACTCAGTGCTGGGCCTGCTGTTACATCACCATCAGCCCATGGCTTGGCGAGACGGAGCCAAACAGGCCCCTCGTTGTTTTTCCTCTTTTCATGGGCGAGAAGAAAGCCTGGGAAAAGAGCAGGGATCCCAGACCTTCCTTGAGAACAGCCGAATATTGTCTGCATGGTAATGAGGGGAACAAAACCACAAACACACAGAGCTCTCTCCCCCTGCTAAGCCGGGACGCACAAAAGCGGGGTGTGTAATCGGAAGGATTGGGCGAGGGCAGAACAGTGTGGGGAGGAAATAACCCGCAGTAACCCCCAGTGCAGAGCCCGCTGCAGCTCCTGGGAAGGCCAAGCACTTCCCTTGATCCTGTTTTTCATGGCAACGTCCTTACAATTGATTTGGAGAGTCTGTGTCAGTATGGTAGCAAAGCAGCCAGATCTCTTTCAAAAAAAATATTGTAACACATGGTGTGCATTTGTGATTCCAGTTTTCTGTTACACCCACAAAGTCAAGATGGGTACATATGCACAGCTAGTCCTTGTTTTTGCAAGCTCCTGATATTATCTTAAGAGAAAGTGATTCCTTCTTTGCTCTGTTTTGAAATGCAAAAGAAGCCTAATTTTTCTGTTTGCAATATGTTTTGGTTGCTGCTTCTTTCAAAGGTAGAAAAATGGATTGGCTTTGTATATGCTTTGAACACCGTAAGCATCCGAACCATTTCCATCTGCTGGGGACAGGTCCAGCTCCTGTGAAATTTTTGTTTCTCACAAAAATCCATCTCTTGGCAGCCAGGCGTAGTGTCCCTATGGAGAAACATGGTTGTCATGGGAAACTGCAATCATGGAGAGAAAAACAAGGTTTGTAAGCCATTAGGGAATTTATCCTTTTGTAGCATAAGGGCAGGCAGTAAGCTTGTGATTGTCTGAAAATCAGAGCAGAGCTTGGCCATGGGGCAGTGAGCTCTTGGAGGACTTCTGATGTTGGACTCTTCCACCACACCTCTGCATGGGCCAGGGTCTTATAGGACTCCCCAGGCGAGCATTGTCCTTCATGACTTACTTTGTTCCCTAGTTCCATTTCTGGTGCCTATGATATTTCTTCTAAAATGTCAAGAAGGAGGATGTCATCTGGGTGGCTCGGAGGAACCCCATGTACCCTAGAACATACTTGTTACTGTTAAGCAGTTGTGCAAGTGACAGTGACATTGTAAACATGTATTTGTGAACTGAGATCTCATGCTACACATCTCTGAGAATTATTAGAAGATGCCTTCTGATTTGCAACCATGTTTTTGTTATCATCAGTCTTTTAACATATGTTTTTGCTAAGTAACCTAAGTTACTTAGTTAACGTGAGTTAAAGTAGTCTGATCTTTTTCCAGTGTTTATCTTTTTATTTTATGTATAGGAGGCAATCATTCCTTCCCCGACTTCTCTTGGAGTCATCCAAAATAAACCACCATGCAATGTGGTTTTTGTCTAGCCCATGCATATGGGTTTCCTTTTAGAGAAAATTATGATGTAGAGTTGGATGTATATCAAGTCCAAGAATGTGTTATATATGTGTTCATTACATACAAGAGATCCAGTAGCTCAAGTGTTTCAGTGCTCCTTAGCAGTCATCCTCTGATGTCCATTTTTTATCTCGTGTTTTTGATCAGGGTTGACCAGAACAGTGGACCAGAACTGTATCAGTGACCTGTAAAGTGGCATTCATACCTCTCCATCTCTGTTAGAATTTCTTTTCCTCATGTGCACTGCAAACGGTCTCCTCATAACTGTCCTGAGGCTGACCAACACACCCAAGTTTACTACTGCTTTATTATATGTTGAGTGGTAAGAAAGATAGCATAAAAGGGCTCTAGAAAAAACACAGAACTTGTACCTTTGTTGAACTATTGAAGGCTGTTCATAAAGCCTTCCTGAGCTCCGCAGTGATAAATTTGTCCACTAATGCGTGAGATCTGATTATAGCCTTGCACCATTACAAATGTTACCACTGGTTACAGCATTATCCACTAATTAAAAAAAAAGTTTCTATAATTAAAAGAGTCTTCATTCAGATGTGCTTTTACAAAGAAGGATCTCAGTTCATGATCTCAGTTGGTATAGTGCACTCTGACAGGCAGAAAATGGGAAGAATTGTCTCAGCTTCATAAGCTGCTGTGAGCTTGATGGTAATTAATTTTGTAAATAAATGTATGTTGTTCATTTCTGTCGACAAAACACACTTCTTTTGCACATGAAAATGAATCATTGCTTCCCATAGGAGACAAATTCTGAAAAAGTGTAGTAAATTTTTAAATAACCTTTCAGCAGATTTCTTGGAAGCACAGTGATGGTTGCAGTCCGTTGTCCAAACATGACAGTTGTTTAGTGGTATTAGCCCAGTTAGAGCAAGGACCTTATAATCATATTTTTTTTATCCTAAAATTTAATTTGACTGACTAGAGACAAAATAAAACTAATGCCTAAACACAGTAGTCTGGTTCACACCACGTCTACATTTCTTTCAGAGACCAACATGTTTTTAAAAAACTATTGATAAGGATGCATTTTTCCTTACTTGGCTGAAAGATGATTAAACACAAAAGCAAGGCTTGGCTTTAGCAGCTTTTCCGAAAGAATAAGGACGTGGTTCAAGCAACTAAAATAGGCTGTATCAAAGCTTCATTTTCATTCAAGAAGTGTTCATGCTGAGCCTGAAATCATTGTGGAGCCAATTTACATATTGGACAAAGCATTGCTTCAGCTTTCAGATCCATGTGTAACTCTTTAGTGCCCTCCCCTGTCCCAATTTGGAAATGCCCGAGTCTGATAGGGAAACTTTTAATTTGGTTATGAAAATAATATTGTAACTTTATTACTAAAATTAAATATTACTGTTGCCTGTTTTCTCACCACAATCGATCTGTTTGTCTTAAAAGTGGGGAAGGGGACATTTCATTTATTTAGAGAAAAAGAAATCAAAGTACACACAAAGGAGTGTGTGTGTACCATCTTTCTGTTTTATATTGTTTTCTAGGGGTCATAGTGATGGTGACTTCTCAGTGAAGTATGTCAGAGAGGCAAGTGGAAAAAAAATAAATGAACATTTAAAACTCACCACTCTCTAGGTCAGATATTATTTCATCTGGGTCATTTGGCATTGAACATAGTTGCATTTCTCCTGCATGAGGGAGAGGACACGTGCTCTGTGTGCTATCTAAATCAACACAGTAATCAAAGAAAGAAGGAATGTAAGGGTGGTGGAACCTGGAAAGGATAATAAGCAAGTTTGCAAATGACACAAATCTCGGAGGAGCTGTTGACTAAGGCAGGAGGCCCTCCACAAATTAGAGGACAGTAATCACAGGCAATCACTAACCATAGGAAATTGAATAAGGGGAAGTGCTGAATTCTGCACCTGGGATGGGGCAACCTCAGATATACGTACAGACTGGGGAATGAGATGCTGGAAAGCAGTGTCACAGAAAGGGACCTGGGGATCCTGATTGATGGCAGGTTGAACAGGAGTCAGCAGTGCCCTGTCAGCCAGGAGGGCCAACCGTGTCCTGGGGGGGCATCAGGCAAAGCATCGCCAGCCAGTTGAGGGAGGGGATTGTCCTGCTCTGCTCTGCACTGGTGTGGTCTCACCTTGAATATTGCATGCAGTTTTGGGCACCACAATATAAGAAAGATATTAATCCATTAGGGAGAACCCAAAGGAGGGCAACAAAGATGGTGAAGGGCCTTGAGGGGAAGCTGTATGAGGAGCAGCTGAGGGCATTTGATCTGTCCAGCCTGGAGGAGACTGAGGGGAGGCCTCATTGCAGTCTACAACTTCCTTGTGAGGGGAATAGGAGGGTCAGGTACTGATCTCTTCTCTGTGGTGACCAGTGACAGGACCTGAGGGAATGGCCTGAAGTTCTGTCAGGGATATTTAGGTTAGATATTAGGAAAAGATTCTTCACCCAAAGGGGTGGTTGGGCACTGGAACAGGCTCCCCAGGGAAGTGGTCACAGCACCAAGCCTGAAGGAGTTCAAGAAGCATTTGGACAACACTCTCGGCACATGGTGTGACTCTTAGGGATGGTTCTGTGCAGGGCTAAGGGTTGGAATCGATGATCCATGTGGGTCCTGTCCATTTTCTGTGATTCTGTGAATATACAGGAGAATGAAGTAAAATGTCTATTGTATTTGCAGGTGCAGGAGACTTACCTCATCCATACTTTAAGATGGTTTTACTGGCACTGTGGATAGCCAGGACAGCATCTCCACTGCCTGTCTGCCCTGGGACCACATCCCCTGCAGCCTCATTGTACGCCACTGCATGCCACTGCCATGCAAGAGCAAGAAATTTTGGTGCACAGTCAAGAGACTCAGATTTCCTTAGACTTTTGGGAGATGTTATCAGAAATAGTCTTTGCTTGCAAAAGGATTGTTACTTCACATCCTTGGACCAGTGCTTCAATAATATTTCCTTACACAATGACTATCTCATTTCCTTTCTTGTAAAGAAAAATTTCCCCATGTGTTACCTTCTCCCCTTCCTGTCACATCCTCTGTACAGGAACTGGAATTCACTGATAAATTAAGCTGCCACACTCTAGTCTGTCCTTTCTCCTTGATAATGTGTTAACTATAGCTTTGATGAGCATTGTAACCAACACTGAAAAGACACTATCAATACAGGCGGCAGGAAGGTGTTTGTTTTGTGGGAGTTTTGTTTGGGGTTTTCTTTGGGGGGGTTTATTTGTATCTTATTTCATTATAATTCTGTGATTACAATTTTCTGGGGTAAAGAGAAATTTAAATCCTGCTTTCCACTGGTTTCCTTCTGCCATGCAATGTGTGCTAAAATAAGAGCCTGTCCATCTGTCTTCCTTTGGTACACAGGTACTTTTTGCATGACTAAAATTGGATCTTATGTCCCGCAAGACATTTATATGGGTTAGCTTGTCTTAATATGCTTTAAAGCCAAGTAAATGAAAGAAAGAGACAGTAACTAGAGTATATAGGTCAAAGATTTTTTCATCCTTTAGCTAATCCAGATATTTTAAAAAGAAGCAGAAAGTAATCCTAAAAGCTGAGCTTATCCAAATCAATTATAAATATTGCTTTGAAGTTCCTCATGGATTTTATATTTCAAAATATTTTGGTAAATATTTTGTAAATATTTTGTGCCTCAGTTAAAAAAGAAACCCAAGAAAAAGCTTGTTGGCTGGCAGTCTAAAGTTCACTTCAGGATCATGGCTTCAAGACCTTCACATGCCCTGAAGACATACTTATAGACATCTAGATGGGTGTCTGCCCATAGAGGTTGAAAACTAGAAGGAAAAGCGGGTTAAGGCTAATAAGGCTAATTAGGAAAAGAGTTTGGTTTTTTTTATTACAGAACAAAGAAAAGCATTATTCCAGAAAGGCAGTATGAAAGACAAGTAAGATCACATTTCAAGGTTTTGCTGTGCATGAATCCATACTATTATTTGTTGTACATTTCACAGCAGTCACCCACTGAGAGGATTTCCAAAGGCAGCACTACTGTGAGCTCTCCCTCCTCTAGCACCCAGCTTGTCCCGTTGTGCTGTTCATCTGCAGCCACTCTGAGTCAACTCCTTTTCTGTGACTGCACCACTATGAAACTGAAGCACTGAAACATATGAGAACTATTATTCTGCCGTTTCTTTATCTCCAAAGACCAGGATAATTTATCTTTATCTGTCTTTTGCTGAAGATAGATGTTGGGACACAAAGCTGTATATGGATGCTGTTCGCAGCAATGCGAAATTTTGTAGCTGTTGCTAAGTGTTCAAAACTAGGATGTTGTTATAGCTGGCTAAAAGTCATTAAGTGCTTCTAGGTTTAACAATAGGTCTTTGTGAGGGATAAAGGTAAGAAATGGTTATGCTTCTGTAGGTATTCAGAGAGCTGAAACAAAAACAGTTTCCATCTAAAATAAAGACACAGCACGAATGGGTTTTGCAAAATTATGTTTTTCAAATCTGTGGAATGCAGAATGACAGAAATAGCTGAGAGAAAAGCCTACAAAAGACAATTATAAACAGGCATGTGTTAAAATAGAGAGAGAATTTTTGGTGTAAGTGTTGTTCACAAGGGATGTGTACCTGTGTGCTGAGAAACCTGCCCTTGTTTTTTATTTTCTCTGGCATTCAGGAAAGGTGACTTTGAACACTTTTTGTAATAAACTAATTTGTATCTGAGGTAAGCTAGACTCTGCAAGTTTCTCCTCCATTTGAAATAATTCACAAGACCTAAGATTCTTGGCTCTCTGCTGAGGCCAGAAAGAGGTAACATCATCTTTTCTTTGCTTACAGTGCTACATTCATCATGAAATAATATAAAATATTATATTATAAAATACTAGAGTGTTCCTTACTAAGCTGGAGTGCGTTTCTATACTTCAGGATAAGTATAGTTTATATGTAGATAAACCAGTCCAGTGCCTCACTAGAGACTGAGCACACAGAAATCAGAATCAAGGCTATTATCTTTTCCAATTCCAGCTGAAAGGGGGAAAGACTAACCAGAATCTCTCAGGTGATGACTACAATGCATTTCAAAGCAGTGTAGATAATGTTTTAGATTTCTAAGTAAGTGTGCAAATATCTTGCTGTTACGATTTAAAAATTAGAATCCTCAATTCTACTGGGACCAAGCATATTTCCAACTGTAGGATTCTTAGACAAGTTATTGTGCTTCTACAATGTCTTTGATTTTTTAGCAGGAACAAGTTTTCAAACTGTAGTTAATTTATACTGGAAAAATACAACTTTACTTTCTTTCCTGTCAAGAAGTGCTTTTGACTTGTTGGGCTGCAGCCTGAAGCTAGGAAATTTCACACAGGAGCTTAAACAAAACTAATATAATGATATTCCAGCAATGATTGTGAGACAGTTAGGCTCTATTAGTTGAAAATTTCTCTGCTTTACTCAGAATTTTTCTTTTCTAGAAGAGAGACATTATTTTTGAATGATGTGTTTGGGAAACTCCAATCTTGGTTTCACAAGACAGAAGACCCTAAAGGTCTTTGATGACATCCAGATCAATGTTTGCCCTCAAATTTGGTCCATTTCTCATTCATCATTTATTATTTGTGTAGTTGCCATCAGCTGAAACTGCCACTCTTTGGGATGCTAAGCTCCTCTTCCTCACAAAGGCATAGAGCCTAATGCCACTAACTCTGTTTCAGCCTTCCTTTTTTAGGACAGAAAGCTCTTCAGTTTTTCACATTACACTGTTGCTTGTCCTAGGTTATTGACTAATGGTACATTCAACAACATAAGCACAAATTAAAAAAAAGAGTTCAATCAAACAAGTCTGCATTGGAACTTTTGAAATGGAGTATATATTACTCAGTGAAATTAGCAGAATTCCTTCCATCCATTGTATTTATTACTGATTGTTTGAAGTCCCATACCATGGGATTGCTTTTTTCTCAAAAATTAAAAGCTGGCTTTATACCTAGCATACTCTGAATGATACAGCAATTCAACTTTTCAAAATGAAAATTACACATACTGCAAAAATAATTCACTGGCACTCAATATCGATCATATAATAAGAAATGCTTCTACAATGAGTCATCTAATTCACTGAATGGACAGTTTATAATAAATTGAATTTCACTTCAGATTCTGTATAAGCTAGTTACATGTTAGATTAAATATAATTGTGTTCTTGTTTTAGGACCACTTATTCTTCTAGTTTGAGAAATAACCTGAGCATACTTCTGTATCATATGTTGCATTACTGAGGCAAAAACACCTGCACAACAGATTGTGATGGTTCAGACCTGGCTCCCTGCCAAATGCCGAACTTGCAGTAGCAGCCCCCCCTTCCCCCTCCCTTCTTATTTATACCCTGATTTACGTAAAAATTGTATGGAATACTGGGTACATGGCCACTTCCTTGATTACAAACTGGTCACCAAAGAAGGCCTAGATTAAAACTACCACACAGATATAAGTCATTCTTTCTTCTCAAAGCTTCAAAAGTTAATGAAGGGTAACAATTTCTTGTGAAGAGATCTCTGTTTATTATATGCATAAATCAGGTTAT
The DNA here is from genome assembly GCA_038380795.1 of Pyrocephalus nanus. Taxonomy (NCBI): domain Eukaryota; kingdom Metazoa; phylum Chordata; class Aves; order Passeriformes; family Tyrannidae; genus Pyrocephalus; species Pyrocephalus nanus. The sequence goes on from CM076260.1 coordinate 51,804,373, forward strand.
CTAGTAAAATTTAATTACATATATTTGGAATTTATTTTAATTAGATATATATAGCATATATTTCAAGTGTTGTGCCATTGAGGGGCATCAGAATAATAAGAAGGTAGGCCAGGCTGCCAGGAGTGATGGTGATTGGCATATTCATTGGATGCAACAAGGTTAAAATGAAGCTATTTTAGTTCAGTACAACCCAGAGCTCTTGCCAAACCTCACAAAAAATAAATTGCAAGCTATCTTTTGGACACAAAGATATCTGTAATCTTTCTCTAAGTCTCAAGAATATCTGCACTGTAAGAGGTATTTGAAGTCATTGGCTGAGCTATTCACTAGTTTGTTTTTTTTTTTCTCTTTTTGACTCAGGCCATGTGATGCTCTGAGTATTTTTTTCTAACTTTTTCTCTGACAGATTCCAAATCTCTTAACACTAAATCACTTCTCTGATCTCTTCTTCCGATTGTTTCTTCTATTTCCTGTAGCTGACATTTTTCACCACCATCGAGTTTTATCTCTGAGAGCAGAGGTTTCTTTCATACAATTTCCTGGACGTGTTTTACTTTCTGTTGGATAGTTTTGGCCAGAATTTCTGGGGCTTGCTGAGTTTTCATGTCAGTTATATTTAGCAACATACTTATATGTCTTCTTATCCTCATTCTCTTTTGCTCTGAGTTTGGCCATAAAATTTAATTTTTCTTCCTTTAGAGCTTTTTCTTTTGATTCCCTAATCCTTTCCTCCATCAACTGATCCAGGATGTCTTGAGATCCTTGAAGATTTTGTTCCTCAGCAAGTCTTTTGCTAAAGCTCATCAGCTTTGGCCTGGTAATTAACTCTCTTCAGGTGCCTGTGTCTTGTCTTTTCGTGCTGGATCAACTCCTGTCTCTTTTTCCCTTCAGTATCTTTCAAAGACCTTTTCTCAAAAGTCTGTGAAATCTTGAACAGATTATGGTTCAAGTTTGTAGTATCCTTCTCCATGATCTGCTTCTTTCTCAGAAGTTTTTCATGAAAACATTTCCTGTACTTACCTTAGAACTTTAATCTTTCAGGTTTTGCCTTGTGCTTGGTTTCTTTCTCCTGTGCCGGTCTTTGCCATCTTATCTCTCATAAGGCCATTTCTTTCAGCCTGGCCTCTGGAAAGTCACTCCTTGTAGATTCCTTGTGCCCTTCCTTTTAGGCTACTGCTCTGGGCTTTCTGCTGGCAGCTGCCACCTTTCTTCTCCGCTCAGAATCTGAGTTTCTTAACCTGCCTTCCCCCTGTACCCCAAACCCTAGAGGCCTGCAGCTGCACGTGCATGGGCAGGACCACAAGAGGCTCACCCAGAACTGGTGGCATAGTCAGGCAAGTGGGAAGATCCCCATGGTGGAGGAGTGTTGCAGCCCTTGCAGTGGTAGGCACAAGGGAGCACTCCATTCTGCCCCTCTTCCCCATCTTTTGAGGAGCAGATACTGTCAGAGCTGGCCCCCAGCCCCATGGGAGGCACCTCATGGTGGGAGGTGGGATGACTGGATTGGGTTCCCTGAATGGTTTATGCCGCAGGTTGGCATTTCACTGTTGGCATTTCACAGGCCCACTGCTGTAAGCTCTAAGGTCTACAGTGTTTTACTAGTGCTACAGCCCATCTCCTGCCTTCCCTTTTTAAAAAGAAAAGAGTGGGGTTGAGGAAAAAAAGTTATTTCGGGTAGTAAGGACCATCCTATACTAAGCGTAGTTGGGATTAAGGACAATCTTAATGCATCACAATGAGGTGAGGTTTGTTTTACAGCAAACAATCCAAGGAGTCCATCTATAGTGTTATATGAGAATGTTCTTTGTGGGCTCAGACCTATTGTTAGCCAGAGCAGGGAATGCTAGTGGTGTTTAAGTCCAGTAACTTAAGGACCTGAAGGGCACTTTCCAATCTGAAATTCCTCTGTGAATATAGCCTGTAATTCTGCCAGTGTGGTGAACAATTCTTCCAACAAAGAGCTCTTGGACCATCTGCTAAGAAAGCTCACCATAGAGCTCAGCACTGCACCACAGAAGGCTAATTGGCTTCTTTGTTTGCTTTGGAGTTGTGCTATGGAGTAGAGTGATAGGGGGTCATGTTCTTCATGGCTAGTACCATTAAAAGAGATTGCTGGGATTTACATCATCTGAAGCTCTTTTTAATCTCAGCATGTGCATTAAGCAGTAAAATGAGGAGTATTAATCCACCCTGGATGTTATGAGGATGTAGATTGCTGTGACTATGTCTTTAATCAAAAATTGAGAGGCATAGCCTTCTCAGAGACAGTTTTCTCTTAAACCCCCACTGAAATAAGCTGTGTTCTTGTTAGTCCCATAGATTATTTTTAACTGATTTTTACAACAGGAAACACTTGATTTGAAATATTGTTGTCATATAGGGAAGTTAGTCAGTTTATAGTCCTCTGAAAATCAGTGTATTGTGTAAATTTTCCTCAATTTATTTATATCATTGTTTTCTCAACATGAGCTTTGTTTGGTGGCTGAGGAGTCTCCATTGGACATGTTCTTAAACTTGTCTTCAACATTAAATAAATAGTGTGTACTCTCATGGAAGCTTTGGTCTGAGTTTTCTTAGGTAATATGTTGCAATATGCTTTTAGGATATAAAAGAATGCAGAAGTTTGTAATGTTCTTAAAGTGACCACGTTTCCAAGATGGTGATTGTGACTCTTTGTGTAACTCTTCTTCTTCCCAAAATACCTCACTGTACCTGTGGAATGTCTGAGAGATAACTGGAAACTCATCTATTGGTTGTTAACTCTTTCTTATAATTGGTTGGTTTGTAACACCTCCTCAACTCCCACTGGTTACCTTGTGATCCCTCCGAAAGCTATTTAAGCTGTTGCCAGATCAATAAATGCTCTCTCTGCCTGCATTCCCTCCTGCCTGACTGCTGACCCCATGTCCTCTCTGCTGGAGGCCATGAGGCGCCTCGGGGTGGAGGCACCAGGGGGGAAGCACTCCCCCCCACTCAGAGCAAGGGGTAAAAGGAAAGCCTCCTGTCCCGGGGATCCCCCTCCCTATCCACCTCAGCGTTCATCAGTAATACTCCATTCTTTAAAATTTGACTCAGAAATCTTAATTATTTCATTACTCTGATACAGTTCCTTTGCACGTGCAGTTTCTTTAATTGTGAAAATAACTACCTAAAACTGGGAGTGAACAATAATGCAAGCTCATCTCCTTGTTTTGTGTATATCTGCCACCGTCCTGTGATAGATAGAATGTTTCGTAATAAAAAGAGTTCTTGTCCTCCTTACAAATAACAGAAATAATTCAGTCTTGGGACTGTAGTATTTAGGCAGCTGCTAAACTTATCCTTAGAACAGAAAGCACACAGAGAATAATGCAAATGAAAGCAGACAGCCTTCTCAAACTATTTATCTCTAAATTCATAAAATTATGTGTCAAAATGCTATGTATGGAGATGAATTACAGAGGCACCAGTTGTGTCTTATGCAAAACTCATGCTGATGGAAACAAGGGTAAGAAAATACAATGCTACTAATCAAAATGTCAGCATGTTGAAAATCACAGCATCTTTGTCCTGAAACAGCATCATTGCTTGTGGAAAAACAATTTCAATTAAAACACCCCTAAAAACCAATCTATCAGAGATATTTATACCAATGTTATTAATATTGTTTCTGAGGACCTCACACATCTCTGTAATGTGTAAAAAAAAATACAGTCAATACAGTTTTAGAGATGAGGAACAGAAAAAATTCTCTGTTGAACTAATAATTGAACCTGTCTTTTCTGACAGGTTACCACTGATGTGCTCTTCCTCTCTGATACACTATCTAAACGTGTGTATTTGTAACATATTTTTGACATATATTCACATAACTAAGCTTGGAGTTACTTATCATACAAAAAACAATTACGTTATCAGTGATGGTGCTTGTTCAGAACTCTACTCAGTCTCGATTTCTTCATCTTGTGAATTAGGCTTAAAGATGACTTAAGATGTACATATTTTCTTTGCACAATATTTTTGTCTGAAATATTGAAGGATCAGCATTTTGATGAAGAAATACTTGCAGTAAAATTGTGAGCATTAGCCTTTTGGCCCTTCACATCACTTAGAGAACATAGCTTCAGAAGGGATGCTGGACTGACACACAGTGACTTTTGGCCATTTGTGAGAAAGCACAAAAGCTCCTCTGCATCTCTTTCTTTAGCCATGACATATGCTTCCCTGATGTTGCCAGATATTTTGGCCAGACTTTGTGTGCTGTATCCTTTCAGTAAACTACAACACTACATAAAATAGGCATTTTATTTGAAGGTGATATTATTAGTAGGAATAATGGAATTTACATAGTAGTAGCACTTATTAAAGTGCCACTGTACTGCCTATTTGTCTCTTAGACTATAAAAGGGAAATCGTATTATGCTAATGATCAAAATGCATTATTAAAAGTTCATCAAACTACTGTCTTTGTTGTCTTCTTTTCTGTGGGCACGGTGATAGATTTTGGAGATGCTGAATTGGTGTAGTCAGCCATACAATTAATCTGTAGGTACTTGAATAGCAAAATAACTGTATGGATAAAGTAGCAGTATATATAAGAGCCAAAGCCAAATATTTTGTGATATTTCATTGCTTGTACCTGGGCTGGCTATGTGACCAGGGAGGTCAAGCTTTCTTCTCACCTGTCTGTGAGTTGCAGCCATTTTCAATTCATTTATCACTAAACAGCAGAGTAATAAATAGCTATGAGAGCTAAAGAGAAGGAATTGATTGCTTCCCTCTGTCATTGTTTGCTACTTCTGCAGTTTAGCTACAACCTTTGGCTGATGATGTGTTTGTTCTTCATGATCTGAAATAGAGATATAGGGTTCATAATTTGGGTTAAATTTAGCTGGCTGTAAACTGGGCCACAGTTAGAATACACTTTTCATGATGCAGTCAGATACAGACAGTCTGGCTAAAGGAGATAAATGAATTAAAGATATTAAAACAATTTTTTTTCTTTCTTTTCCTGAGGAGACAATTTAAGTATATGAGACAATGGCTATCTTTTATGAGAAATGATGGAAGTGAAAGGTTTCCCACTTTCTGACCCAGATGGAAGTTCAGGGTGGATTGCTTGTGTAACATGTAGTAAACAGCAGATGGCCAAAAGCATAGCAGAAGAAAACATGTATTTGACAACTTTATATTAAAACTAAATAAACCAGCTCTTCAGCTGGTATGGAAAGGTGTCTGTTTATTGATTCTGATAGAGGTTTACTGTTTTACATGTGGCTTGTCCTGAGAAAATGTTTCTTTGATTATCACTGGGTGGTAGGAGATTTTACACATAGAGATGGAGCTGATCAATACTATAAATATTTAACCTGTCTCAGAATACTTGCAGCCTAAATGTTGGTTCAACTTATGCCAGAGAGGAATCTAGCTTTACCATTCAGATCCTCATGTCTGAGGGGTTTGAATCTGCTATTATGAAGAAAGTAACTTGAAAGCTGTCCTATGTCAGCCCACCTGCTGAAAGAGAAGCTGCCTACCTGAGCAAAATGAAACTTTTTGTACCTTGATGGTAAACAGGTATGAACTGTGATAGCAAATGCTCTTACTGATGATGCTTATATTTGTTTTGATTATCTTAAAGTTCAAAAAAAGGATCAAAATATTGCAAGACAGCTGAAGGGTTTATGGAAGAGGAATTCCTGTTTCCTAGTCTGAGCAGCTCAGCCCACTTGGGTTTTGCCACCGTATCCACCTTTTTCCCTTAAAGCTGCTCACAGAAGCAGGAGGCATTCTGGAGCGACTCCAGTAGGGAGCACTAGGAAGCTATTGCACATGCAGATGCTGAGGAATTGCACTGAGATCAAACCGCTTGAGGATTAATTTGTTTCTGCTGTTTTTCCTTTTAAAGGTGACTATATTAATCTGGAAAACAACAGTACCTTTTATGAATGATCAAAGCTGCCATGTAAGAAATTGCAGGGAACTTAATGTATTCAAGTTATCACTGTGCTGGGTCAGATAGCTTTCCTAAGAGAGATACTTTAAATACAATTTCATTTTGAGAGCACCCTACGATTGCGGTGGAATCATTCATAACGTGATTGAGGTCAGAGATTTTACCTCAAAGTATGTCCTGCTAATGATTGGGTTTCATGTGTTATTGGTTGTGAGGAAGACGCTAATTACATTTCTACCCTGTGAAGGGACTGGTTAACACAAAGAAATCTCATCTCCTTTTGTGATATGCTCAGCCCAGCAGTTACTTTTGTTCTAAATTGGGCCTGGCAGCCTCTAGGCTGAATGATTGACATGTCAATGTGTAACAGAAGCCAGAACCAATTCTATTGTCTGACACTCCTTTCCTCCTCCGAATATTAATAATGAGTGACCCAGCTGAATGAATGAAAAGTGCTCACATCCCTTGTGGCTTCGTGCAGATGCTCAGAGATGACAGCAGGACTTGTCCAGGAGAGGACACAAGCCCATAAAGCCATCTGGTATTATGTAGTGAGCTTAATGTGTTCATTGATTTGGCCAAATGTTTGGTAAATCAAAAGTTGACAGGAAAGAATTAATAATATTTATGCTTAAAATACAGTCAAAAAATATGACAAACAGGAATCCTAGATGAATTTCTAGAAAAAACATAAAGAAGTACAGCTCAGATTTTGAGCTGGGAAGACGGACAAGAAAAATTCAAAAATATTTTAGTAAATAAGAGTCACAAAGCAGTGATTTGCTTTAATAGTGCCTTCAATTACCTTGTGATTGATTTCAAATAACACAGGTTATTGATGATCACACCAGGCTTTTATAGTACCTTAGCACAATTTCCAAAAACATCCAAACAAGACGAAAGCCATTTTGCACTCAATATTTATCAGTTCATAATTCTGATTTATGGTTGAATCAAATATCCACTCTTACTTAGTCTGGACTATGTAATATATATTGTTGTTTTACAGACTGAGAATTTTTAGTGTATAGTCAGACTGCTAAGGCTAGGTGATATAATGCATAACCAGAGAGCAAATTTCTTTATTTAATAATGTAAATTTTATTTATTCTCTCAATAAAATAGATTCCCTTTGATAGTATACAAGTAAAGATTTCCAAGGTAAATGTTTCTGGAATCTCTAGCATCTCAGTCAGCAATTCTGCCAAAGTAGGCAACCAGAAGAAAAATCCATCCTAACATGCAATAAACTATTTCTCATTGTGAAGTCTAGATCGGGTTCAAAGAAAAAAAAATCCTTTCTCACTACATTTTGTGTAACCTATCTTTCATCTCCACTAAAGTAAAAATACAACCTATTTTCTCCTTCAATGCTGTCCTCATGCAGATGAACCTTTTCCCTAGCCACTTTCTCTATTTTCTTCTATCCTGTATAATAGCCCAGTCAGATTTACCTGATTGCTGCAAAATCATTTTGTCCTGCTCTTCAAATCCTTTCATGTGACCCCACTTGATTACCTAATAATGTTATTTCCCATCTTCCATATTCTTTCCTGTTACCCCCAAAGCCCTTTTCAGTTTACTTTCCTTTTATTTCTCAGCTGTTGATGTTGCTCCAATTTTTACTTTAAAAGCTATGCATCTCACCTAACTGCTGTCTAAGAGCTCTACATTTAGTTTGAACCAGATGTTTCAGTTCCCATATAGTTAATTGAGATGAATTGCCTTCTGGTAATTCTTCCCATACACTGGGATTCTAGACAACTGGTTTGGTTAGTACCTTACAAGTAGGTAAAATGAATCCCAGCTTTAATCAGTTTGCCCAGTTTTCCCAAGTGCCTTCCTTATTCCCTTCTGCCTCAGTATCTTCTCCTCCTCCCTGGAATCCATTTGATACCATTTCCTCTATTTAAGTGTGCTATTAAAATTTAGGTCTTCAAGAAAATATGTAAACTGTTACTGTAAACATCCACTTAAAAATAATTAATTTTAAAATAATTTTGCTGTTGACTTCACAATGCTTCATACCCAATTTTTGTTAGAAACAAAAGTATTGGGTATTGAGGTACAGCTGTGTTTCTATGATAGAGTGGCTTTCTGCTCTTGTTATACATAGGCGTTATTAAGGGAAGGGTGTTCAAACGTACAAATTAAGCCAGCAATTTACAACAGAAAATTGAATAACACCTGCTACAACAGTCCCACAGAGATGGGGTACACCTGATTACCAGCACTGTTGCATGCTGATGATTTAGGCCTGAGATATCTATAAATTATTTAGATGCAGCATGGGAAATAAATTTTTTTAATAAGTTATCTGTTTGAAAGGACCCTTTCACTACATTACAGTGGTAAAATCAATAATAAAAAACCCTGTCTTTAACATCTGGTTTTATATTATTTTAGAAATAAAAACCTTGACAAAATATTTTAAATGAAAGAAATACTAGCTTCTTTCTTTGCTCTTGTATCTTAAAAATACCCATGTAGTTAATTTCTAAACAGTTACAAAGAGAATCACTCTGGGATTAGGCCTTTGAATGACAAAATTCAGATGCAAGCAGTTTTATTACATTTTTCTTTTTATATGTAACTAAAAAATTAAATAATAATTGTGCCACTGGAACAGTAGGTCCAAGGTTCATAAAGAAAGTAGAGCTGAACTTCACAGATTTATGACAACTCGATCAATCTCACTGAAAAGCAAGACAGAACTTTTCATCTGTTGTTTGCTGTCATATGGGTCATGCCCTTCCAGCTTAAGCAAGACAAGATGATGATCTGTTTAAAAGATAAAATAACCAATAAATTCTATTGATCCTATTAGTATAGGATCTTTTACCAAAATTAAAAATATATCACAATTAACTTTTTCCAATGGAAAAAGGCATTAGCTTGCTTCAGTAAAAAATATTTGCTCTCTCTTGTGCAAACAAATTTCAGCTTTGTAACACAGAAAAGGCTTAATTTCATAGAATCACAGAAGGGTTTGTCTTGGAAAGGACATTAGAGATCATCTGGTTCTAACTCCCCTGCCATAGTCAGGGACACCTTCTACTAGACCACGTTGTTCAAAGCCCCATAAAACCTGGCCTTGAACACTTCCAGGGATGGGGCACTCATCACTTCTCTGGGCAACTTGTTCCAGTGCCTCACCACCCTGGCAGGAAAGAATTTCTTCCTAGTATCTAATGTAGACCCATCATCTTTCAAGGCCATTCCCCCTTGTCCTGTCACTACATGTCCTTGTAAAAAGTCTCTCTCCAGCTCTCTTGTAGACCCCTTAGGTACTGGAAGGCTGCACTAAGGTCTCCCTGGACAGTGAGAAAGTTCTCCTGTAGGCTCTTGGCTCAAAGTTTAGCCAAGGTGTTGGATACTGAATAGAGATCACTGAATATTCTCACACTCGTGGAAAAATTCTGCCTGTGAAAGAGCAAAGTGGGTGTGTATACATATCAATTCTTCTGGGTAAGCAACTCTCAAAAATGAAATACAAACAAAAAACCTGGCAGGAGAACAAAGTTCAGTCTGGGAAAGCTTTTCTCACAACAGAAAGTCCAGGCCCCTCCAACAAAGAGAGCTGGTATCAAATTAGTGCCAAACTACTGAAGACTCAGCTGCATCGTTCCCATATTGAATGCTAAGAGAATTTGTCTTGTTAGATTTAGGGAGGTGGGAGCATGGACAGACCAAGTTTCCAGCTGCCAGGGCCCAAGCAGAGAAACTGTGCAGGTGGGGAAGTTCTCAGCTGAGTGGTAGGGGATATATTGATTTGTGATGGATGCATTTACACCATGGGATGCAGTACACTTAACCTGTATTGCTCTGATGTTTAGGATTAGATGTTAGGTTATTTACTGTCCACTGTCAGGGAATAAAAAATATCTTTTCAGTGGAGTGAGAGGGATGCTCCCCCGAATGGAATTAACACAGTTTTAAATGGTCTGAACCACCAGAGAAGGGTCTGCTCTTCTACTATATGAGATCCTAATTTTAACTACCAAGTTCGATGTACTAAATGTACAACCCAAACATAAGACCGTAGGATCAGGAGGAGAAGTATAGGATTGTAGCTTGGGCCACAGCTCTACATGTCTGCTCACAATGAATTCTGAGACCTGTGAAAAGCCTTCCCATGCCTGTAGTATACTCACTGCTCTCAGAAGAGTGCCTACTCAGTGCCATCTGTGGGGAAATAGGGGTCTGTATGTGCCATGCTTAAAGAAAAGGGAGTCATGACAAATCCATTCAAATATGGGTAAAGGACAGAGAAACAGGAAAGGCAAAATGAACAAGTATACATTATGCAGGCTAGAGAGAAATGCTCCTTCCATTTCATTCTTCCACTTCTGCTGCTTAGTAAATATTGCTTAGGTTTTGGTCTTGGGCCCTTTCAGGAGTCAAATAAATATTACTTACTAACAGCTATGAACAGACTATTTGGAGTTATAAATGATGAAAATAATTTATTTACTGACATGATGAAGCCTGGAAACCTGCAATGAAAGATAATAATTAGGTGACACAGAACTAAAACCAGAAGAGGGAAGGAAAAAAGAAATATTAGTGAAAAAACCCACTTTTTATTCTATTCTTCCACAGGAATAAACGTGAATGATAAAAAATACAGCATGGATTTAAGGTTAGGGATTGAAGGGAGATAAAGAGCTTAAATCCATTGCATTAGCACCAACTGGTGCTGCACATACGCTCCTGTGACATCTGATGTAGCTGAGCTTGTGTAACTGCACAGTAGACACGGAAAGGAAAGAAATGACTTTATCAGCTGGGTATACCACAGACTCTGGCTTTGCAGTTTCTCCTACAGGTTAAGTAAAACTAACGAGAGCTTACCGGTGCCTTGATTAGGTACAAGGCCAAGCATCATCCTTTTCCTGGCAAAATTACCCTTTCTACTGAGGAAGTGGTCCTGTCTTAGCTTACTTAAGTGGGTTGCTTTTATTTACAACCAATGTCCATACAAGAACCACTGTGAACACTGTTACTCAGACGGAAAGCAGATTATTTCAAATATTTCATTTATGTTTGTTTCTATTTAAAGAAATCATATTTCAACTAAAAAAAACACCCTCAACTCCTACATGAACACTGAACAAAAATTGCTTAAAAAAACCAATTTTTTTTTTATTTTTTTTTTAACTGGTGTAATTTTGGGAACAGGCAGGGTTTCATTCAAGGGTGCACTGTCTCAATTTCTAGTGTCCTCCTGCTAGCAAAATTCTTACCAATAAATTCCTCAGGACAGGAGTTCTGCTTGAATATTGTTTATAGGAGCAGGCTCTGGGTTTCTCTGCTGTCTGTGCTAACAAGAGTGTCAGCTGTGATTTTGCTTCTTGTGATATGGATTAGATCCAAGCTGAATTTGACTTTTTTCCAAGTCAATTATGAATTATCTGAGAACCAAAGCAGCCAAATGAAATTGCCCTAAACTTGAAAAATAAATTAAAGTGCTTGTATGCTCAAGGAAGAAGAGAATCTTGTTATTTTTAGGAGATAGGAAACAAATTTATTTTGTGGCTCGGGTTATTCATAAGAAGATGCTTAGATACCATGTTGAAGAAGGGTCAGGTAAATAAAGAGAAATGGAAACAGAGAGGAAGAAAACATTTCAAGCCATGTACTACAAGTATGTTTCTTTATGCAAAAAAAGCCCAGCCCAAAACAATGAACCAGCAGCACTCTGAAAATGGTACCTTGGGGCAGTGATGAATGAAAGAGCTCTGAAGTTTGAGTTTACCATAGATGAGGAAACCAAATTCTGATTCCTTCCTGGTGCTCATTTGCTCTGTGGCACACTGCTTTCCTACCTCAGGTTTTACCCTCAGTACAGCTGGAACAAATAAACTGTAAGGCCTAATGTTAACAGATTTGAAACACATGCTTCTCTGACTAAAATAATATTAATCTCATCTAGCTACATCAGCAGAATGAGATGAAACAACAAAGGATATGTCTTCATCCTACCTGTAGTGCAACTTTCATTGTCTGCAGCTATATCGCTGCAAAATAGATGAAGTATGATACAGTGCTTTCTGTTCTGAGCTAAATAACTAAAAATTGTTGAGAGATCTGTAGGTAAATTATATTATGTCAACAATTTTTTGCACCCACAAAGATAAAGATCCATTATAGCAAGAGCTAGGAATAAATGATGATGATCCATCCCAGCTGAAGGTACTGAAAAGATGTCTATAGACTTTAGTGGAGTAAAATTTCTACTTTAGAATGTTTTTAATTAATTTGGTTTGATTTTGTTCATTCAATGAAAAAAAAAGTGAGGGAAACAAACAAATGATATCACATCTGCAGTTTCATCTATGAATCAATTGAATCTAGTTTACCATCATTTTATTTCCTTCACATGAAAACTATAAAGAGAGTTTTATTGATCTTCTTTTTATCATTCTCTCTGTATTTTCCTGGGAATAGATCTGCTTCTAAATCAGGCAGATATTGCAACTGTCATCAAGTATTTAATGATCTTTCTAATCCTTATGTCTTGAAATAATTCTGAAAAAAAGATTTATGTGTCCATTAGTACGTTATTGTTTGCTCAGTGGCAAATGAAAGTTCAAATAATGCAAGTGAGGCAGAATATTGAGAGATTTTAAAAGCTGTAATCTGTCACAAGCTGAATTACTAAAATTTTACTTTATAAAGCCATATTTATTATTATTTATTATTATTATTCCCTCCAACCTCCTGGTATGTTGTTCTATAAAAAACATTTTCTCCTCCTTTGTTATGCACAAAATTTCATCAAAGCTTATTATTATTTTTTAAATTTTCTTTTTAAAAATCAAGAAATTATTGCTTTATTTTCTTTCTGGCCTTCATATAATCATCTTTTCTTCTTATCAAATGTACTCATTATTAATGGGGAAATTTCCTAATATTGAAATAAATGGATTTTCAGCTATTGAGCAGTTTATGCCACATGAAATGACCAGAAAATGCATCTCAGGAATGCTGCAGTAAACTAAATTAGCCCAGCCCACAGTATGCTTCCTACTAATAGATACTAATTTTCAAATTAATTCTGTGCATTAGAGAAGAGCTAATTATGCCAGTAATATCCAGGTAAAATTGCCAAGATTACGGCAGTGATCATGCTGTTAGAAGAGAGGGAGGCAGTACAGACCAGTAGTGCTAGTAGCATTGATTTATGTGCAGATATCAGTGTTCTCTTCAGTGTAGCATGTTGTGAAGAAAAGCTAGTTTTCACATAGCCAAACCCAGTCAATTCTATAATTGAAATGCTTTTTATGTCTTGGTCATTCAAGACACCCTTTTGATTTCCTTGCAGAATAACAGGTTTAAGAATAAAATTTTCTTTCATTTCAGAATGCCAGAAATTTTTCCTCTTCCTAAAGGATGAGAAATCTGTATGAGGTGGGATCAGATCCTTATTTCTATTCTGAGGGAGGTGAGAGAGTCCGTAATTAAGGATGGGTTCCTGTTGGGCTAAACATTTTATTTTATATATATATATATTAAATGTCATCAGTTTCTCAGTGAGGGCATCTGAGAGACAGTAAAACACAGCGTGAAGTCTCTTACATTCCTGTTCCATTTGGGGGTTATGAACATAGCATGATACCTTGTCAGTTGTTCTCTGGAGTCTCATGGTCCTAGTAATGTGATGATCAATCTATAGAAGCTGAGAAGACCCCACACATAAGCTTATGCTCTTTAGTCCTCATTCTGACGAGATGTGTAACAGTTTTAAGCTGAACTTGTTCAGTGAACAAGTTTTACACTCAGGCTGTAGGTCACATTGCACATGCTTCCCTCTTCCAAACCAAAAGGCAGATGGTAGCCAAAAAGCTCCACAGAAGAAGCAACCAAAGGTAGTGCCTGGCAACCTTCTCTAAGATTTATGGATAATGAGATAAGTAATGTGATGAAAGACTCCGCAGTAATAATTGTTTGGCTCGTAGAGGGAGCTTTGAAAGGTATACACAAACACCAATTAGTCACTGCCATGCAAGAGGAAGCCAAAGGACACAGTGAGGACTCACCATAGTTCTTGTTTCTTGCGCCCTGGGCTGCACACAAGAAATGCTGAACAGACAACTTGGATACATGTCTCGTTTCTTGTGAGTGTTTCAGCTTGAGAAGATGAGCAAGTGCCATCTGTGACAGACTATCACTTCTCCTTTTGTAAGGTCTCACCCTGAGTGTTCTTACATTAACTGTTGAGACAACTACGAACATGACCGAGGCAAAGAGTCCATGGAAAGGTAAACATGAGGAGGTCTTGCTTCAGACACAAGGAATTCCTTCAGAGCAATTTTGTACCATTTCCTTAATTCAGTTTGGAACTTAAGAAGATGAGGGTTTTTTTCCATAAGTTTCATAAAAGCAGCCCTCAAGCACAGAATTACTAAGAACACAAATGCGGAAGAGTAAAGCTTGGGAAAGTCAAAAGCAACTGAGCTTCATTAATTCTTCAACAATGACTCGTCACACTACTGGGCAGTGACAGATATGTGCTAGTTCATTTACACGTCTTTGGCTTTCAACTTGATCCCCAAATTTTCTTGAAAACTTTCACTCATGATTTTTGGCAGCACAATGATAAACAAGAGACTGTACAGGATAACCCTTATGACTGACTAGACTGTACTAGTTCGCTAGTACTTAATGTCCACTAAATAAACATTAAATTGAATATCCCAAATATAATTTTGGTTAGATCAAAGTCAAAATAGAAGTTAGTAAGAGGATGTTAGGAACCAGAACAGAAAGATAGATGGATGGATGGATGGATGGATGGATGGATGGATGGATGCATGGATGCATGGATGCATGGATGCATGGATGCATGGATGGATGGATGCATGGATGGATGGATGCTTTTTCATAGTCTACCATGAAAGAATAAAACACATCATAATCCTGCCTTTTGCTCTTAGACTTTTCAATGGTCTTTCCTATCCAGTGCCCAATTTTTTTTCCAAACATGGTCAATCCTTTTTGCTTCATTGTTTCCTCCTGTAAGTATTCAAGTTTATCCAAACAAAAGTTGTACAAGGGATGTAGAGAATTTCTGCATCTCTTGTTGCAGGAGTTGCTGTCTGAAGCCCTATTTCTAAATCCAAGATTTACTTTCATTCTCTGTCAGACAGTGTTGATTACCAAGTTGGAGAAATTGATTAATGAGGAAAGGTTAAGGAGCTAAAGACAAATAGCTTGGCTGCACGACGACTAAGACAGATGGGAATATCATAATAGGTTGAGGAGTACTATTGCACTGAGAAAGAAGGGCCTCTGGGAAAGGCATAAAACATAATCTGGCTCATTATTGAGTCTTCCAATTGTCACCACAACCATTATGGTGAAAAGGGAAGCAGGTGGCTGCTTTACATACTGTTTTGAATTTAAACAAGTCTCGGCAGAAGCACTTAGTCAGTTATGGGTTTTCACAAGAGTGCAATATTTGCCCTGCTCCTTTACATCAAAGCTCCATTCAGCTGCAAATCCTTCCTCCTGCAATTCCATGAAACAGATGCTCTGGAGCTGAGCAGTATTCCTTCCCTTGGTCTTTGCCTGGTTCCCAGCAGTTTGTGGCATAGGGTTTTCTTAAGGTTTTATTAAGACTGTTACATTTAACAACTACAAGTTAACCCTCCCTCCATTATTTATCTACTTTTAAGCCCACTAATAATTTTGGCATCAAGAGTGATTTTCTCAGTTTTGGCTTTATTTCACCTACCTCTTTTCTAGGCTGTGTGGTCATGTTCTGTGTGGTCTATTCTTTTAAATTCTTCCCCTAAACACCTATTCCACACTTCCCACTGCCTTTGCTGCCTTTTTCTTTGGGCGCCCCTTTTCAAATCAACTATGTATTTTTGTGATATTATAAAATAAATCTAGGGTGCACCCAGTACTTAAGATATGAGGCTGTCATAAGCTGTGATCCTTTTGTTTGTGGATTTTTTTGACTGCTGCTGAGCAGGGATGACATCCACAGTGCTATACTGTGACCCAGCCCCTCTTTCCTATGTGGTGGTAATAAATCATATTGTGTTAGTGTCAGTGTGGTTGTTTTGTCCCAAGTGTCTTTGTTTGAAGCACTCGATGTTGAAAATGGCTTATTTTCTTTCCCAGTCCAATGTCTGCAGATGTGCAGCAGGGAGAGATAACTCTTTTACTTCTCCGTCACCAAGTACAATAAAAAAGATTTTTCTTTTCTCCTCCAAAGTTAAGCCTACATGGAGACGGTGGGTTTCAAAAGGGTAGTTCTTGCATTGGTCCAAGAGCCAGAGCCATGGGATTACTGGACAGGCAAGAATTCTCATTGTCAGTGTTCATTCTCTCAGTGCAACAGCTTGCTGGATTCAGGAGCAGTTATAATGTGAGAAAGATGAAGAGTGGAGGATTTGCACGGGTGGAAAAGAGGGAGAGAAGGAGTAAATTTACACAGAGAAAGATGACAACAGAGAAAAGGCAAGTCAGTTCGCTGCAGCAATGCTTTTGGCAAAATACCCACAGGTTATTTTAGACCATGTAGGATACACAGGGCATCGATAGGGTTAGAAGCTATTCAGCAGAGATATAAAAGCAAAGTTCAATTACACCCATGTACAAGTTGCCTGAGTTTGAAAGGAGCTTTGTCAATACGTGCACAAACCTTTGTTTATAATAAATATAACTTTAACTTAATAAGTATCATATGCTTTTTAAAATCTTTCTGTTAAAACCTTTTTTGAAGCTGAAGGGACTCCAAGTTCCATTTACATCAGTACCTTTTTAAACAAGCAGAACCTGTAGAAGAACATGTTCTTACTAAAAATAGTTTCTGTTCAAAGATATTCACAAGATTAGAAGGATACAGGAATCTGAGAAAAAGTGCATTAGTATACATACACAGTTTGTGCTATTCAGTAGCTGTCATACTATATGTAAAAACTGATGTTCAAGCAATTTAACATATTAATGCTAACATCTCAAACTATAATTTAACTGAAGCTTTATGGCTGAGACACAATAAAGATAAGAAAATGTCAAGCACTCACTGTTCTTTAGGAAATGCAAAAAGGGAATGCAACTTGAATATGTCACAGTAGTAATTTCACTTTATAATCTTCCAGAGGCTTTCCAGAAAAAAAACATCAAATACCTGTATTTTGATACTTATCTATGTAAAATAATATCTCCCACATTGTGAGCTGAAAAGCCATATCTGGGTGAAAAACGTTTCCCTAAGTAAAAACAAAACACTGCATAGTGTAATAGTATGTAAAATTGTTCACGAAAAGCTCATTTCAAATGAAATCCTAATTATAAATTATGATTTTCAACAAAATCATGATGAATATAAACACTCACACAGTCAAAATAATGCACTTATGTTGATAGGACTATGGTGGACATTTTGTTTACCATTTTCAAAATCCCTGACAAGCAACTTTGGTTAATTTTGTAAAAGCTAATAGAAGTGCACCTTGAAATGCGTTATCAACATGGATTTTATCTTAACATTTTGGCATCTATTTTTAATGACACGCTATCCAGTGTAAAACAGACATTTATAACCTAACTCAAATCAACCTACCAAGTGTTTAGTTGCAGTTTATCAATGGCTACTTAAAACAAACTGCTTTCTTTAAGTCTCTGTTTTCCTGTAATCAAATTATAGATAGAAGCCATATTTTTTCCATAATATGTCATTGGATTTAGAGAGAGCCACTGTAATTTGACATGCTCTTAATCTCTGTGCTTTCTTCCACTATCTAGCTTAGCAAGGAAAAAGAAAATAGTAAAGATTTATTCCTTATTTTAAAAGGAAGTTTATCTCTACTGACCTGGTTGTCTTAAGTATTATGATTTTGATTTGGAATGTTGAATTAAGACACTGATTAACATGAAACCTTTTTTAGATTAAAGAAAGGATGCATGAGCTATTTTTCGGTTTTGTTCTGTGGGAGCAATTCTGAGCTCTCCTGGTTCATACACAGCATTGTGAAAAAAGACAGTTCGAACATTGAATGCAAATGTTTTCCTTTTGCACTATATTGTTTGAGATGTCTCTCATTTTTAGGATTTGTGGACTTCATGAGCAAGAAAAAAAACCCCACTGTAAATATTGATTTGTAACTTCTATTTTACAATCACTTGTACAATACAATACAATGCCTCAGAAGGAATAGTGAGGCTGCCTTCTACTTAAAGTTTTTCATATTACTGAAATTACAAGAAATATTGAAATACAAGTGATATTGGGATAGATTTGTGTATGCCATATTCAAGAATTGCTTAACTTTTTAACTCTTCTGGGTTTGTTTAGTGTTCTTGCAAATTCTTTTCTGTATGACAGAATATCAGCCAGTAACTGAGGTCGAAGGAATCAATTCTCCACTGTATTACCACAGCATTTTGTGTATTTAATTTTTGTTCTAAACAAAATCATGCACGGTACTACTTCTTTTCTTTGCATCAACTTAACATTATTCATCTTTACAACCACTCATTTAAAAGTGCAACCCATTTGTCATCTCTCATTTGCACTGATCATATAAAAAACTGCTTTTGCTAACCTCACAATTACAACCTCCATTAACCTGTATTTTAAATTTACTGACAAGTATCTTACTCTGTGCTCTTCCTTGGAATAATACAATTTTGGGGTATATATTAGGGTTTTTTAAATTATTTTTTCCAGAGATGTGTGCAAAGCATCTTCATTTTTCTTTTTCAGTCTCTCTTTTGCCAAGTGGTGACTACCAAAGCCTACAAAAATATTTAGGCCACTGCCAGTTTGAGAGTCCAGCTTTTTACATTGACCTTTGCATGGAAATGTTGACTATCTCATGAAGATCAAAACTTCAGCCTCACTGATGACTGCAAACAAAAATCAGAATCAGTTCTTTATGAATGAACCACAACATTGCTGTAAGTGCTGGTGAATGTATTGGATCATACTGAAAGAGTCCAGGGGTAGCACCTCAGAGTATTGCTTTTAAGGCCAAGTTGTTGGGTGTGTTTTCAGTGAAATCTAGGGAATCCAAAGGAGAACATCCTTCTGGCATACCGACTTGCAGGCTGGCTGAGCCAAACCACCCTTGAGCTTGCAGGGTCTCATTTAATAACTAACAGGACTAACAAGAATTATCTGGGACAAAAAGCATGTGTCTCTAATAAAAGAGGTTTGTTCTTTCCAGGACCTTCTTTCTCATGCTTAAAGACAAGCACTGCTTAAAGATTGAGCACTGTTTTCAGCATCCAGCTTTAATCCAAGCAAGGCTGGACAGATTCACTTCAGCTCAGAGAACAGTAATTAGTTTTTCTGCCATAATAGCAGATCACTCAGCTCCCTTTTTCCAAAATACAGAGAAGCAGTTTTTCTCGAGTAAAGGGAACTGATCTGTCCATATGTAAGTACATAACAATTTTTTATGAAGCTTCTTTTCAAAGAAGCACTTGCTACAAACAAGGTGATCTATCCTCCATACCTTAGCCCTCTGTCTCAGGATGCAGGGGGTAAGTTACCCGAAGCTGCCTCTCTTTTTTTTTTTTTTCCCAGTGATTAGATTGCTATTCTAGGCCAGATGTTTAATTTCTGATCGGCTAAAGTTAAGTAAATCAAATCCTGTGCTTTCTGTCTAAACAGCAGTGCATATTTTGCTGTTTTCTAGTTATGCATGTGTAACGACTTCTTGTATCATTCACTCTCTACAACTACCCGAAAGGAGGTTGTAGCAAGGTGGGGGCCAGTCACAGAACTCCAGTAACAAACAGTGGGATGAGAGGAAATAGCCTCATGTTCTGCTAGGGAGAGTTTAGTTGGGTATTAGGAAAAATTTCTTCATAGAAAGGGTTGTAAAACATCGGAACAGGCTATCCAGGGAAGTGACTGAGTCACCAGCCCTGGAGGTATTTAAAAGTTGCATAGATGTGATGCTTAGGGACATGTTTTAGTGGTGGCCTTGGCAGGGATCCGCTAATGGTTGAATTTGAAGATCTTAGAGGTATTTTCCAACCTAAATGATTCTATGATTTTGGTTCTATTATTTCTTATACAATATTTAAAAACCATTCTTGCACTTTGTAAATTTGTTCAATTAAAATGATAGGGAATAAAATAATAATATTGATAGTTAACTTTTTTTTAGTCCTCTTAGCTGGATTATATAGTGTGTTTTCATGCAGATAAAGGCTTAATGGGAAGGAAGAAATATTGTGATGTGTGGAACCAAGAAAATTATGCTTGCAGGTGTCAAAAGATACAGAAGATTTATTTATAAAAGTAAAGAAAACATTGCTTTTTCTAAGCAACACATAAATATATCCTGTAGTCTACGCTAATAATTGCAAGATCTCTGGAAGCCTTTAGGCATTTTGCAAGCAATACAAAGGATACAAAGCATCACAGCAATAGTGTTCCCATTTTTTTTTTTCCCAAACAAGGCCCATCTGTTTCTTTTTTAAATAGGTGTGATCCTCCCTTAGGCTGCCTGTGTTGTACTCAGAGTGGGTTTTGCCATTAACTACAAAAGGACACGGTGTTTTGTTGCAGGCAGCCCAATGTGGGAGGCAACCTTGTGAAATCAAATTTACTTTCCATTGTGATGTGCTGGCAGACACAGTCAGGTAAAGAGGCAAGTGATGCATAGCTGGATTCGAAAGCAGGAGAGAAGAAAGTGTACTATAAGGCTGTTAGATGGATGGTGAGAGGGAGACTGTGCAAATCCTGATTAAACTTTTGTGGGTTTTATGCCTTCTAAAGAGTCCAGGTGTAAGCAGGCAGTCTCCTGTGGAGTGGGTATTTGGGGAGTGAAGAAGCTATGGCTGGACTCCAACAAGATGGTATGGGCATTTGTCTGGGGTTCCCAGGTCTCAGAGGCCCACAGCCAGGCACTCTGGTTGACACCACTAAGGAGTGGTGTCCTGGGCCACCTGTGTCTCTGGATTTCTGGATGACAGCAATGTGCTAAAGGGTCTAGAGTTGGTGCTCAACCCTTTCATATCACATCATACAACTGATGAAATATTTTATAATGATTAATACTTCAGAGAGCACCTCTGATGACTTCAGTAGTGTCATAGGCATGGTACAGATTTGAAAAGGGAAGTGGCAAGGCAGAAGCTACATCTGAACTAGGGGCATCTATGCTCCATAGAAAACTATGTAGTCCTGGACTTCTGAAGGTCCAGGCTGAGGGTCATGGCCACTGCACACTATTGTTCTACAGTCTTGTGGGCTCTCTCAGATTTGACTTTTTCTAAGCATCCAACTTATCCAAGAATCCATGTTCCACTAACTTTGAAGTGCCTTGAGTACCTGCCTGTACCTTTTACATGATAGCAGAAAGATTGGGGAGAAAAGGGTCAGCAGTGGTGCCTCTGCAAATATTTGATTTCTCTTTGAAACAGTAGCTATGACTCTCAGAGGGCAAGACTGATTAAATTCTTTGAATGTTTAAGTAATAAAAACCCTGTTGTGATCACTTTGAAAATGTATTAAAAACCCACTTGCCTTCAGGAAAATAATGTTCAAGTTTCCTTTCCTCTAGAGACAAATATCAATTCAGAGGAGCAGGACAAGATAGAATGGAATGAACCAGGTAAGTGTAAGAGTGTGGGGTCATCAACATGTAATTCTAGACATTGTTGCAAAAGCTGGAATATTAAATCTCACTGTGTGGAGAGATAGATGCAGACCAAGGCAAACCTAGAGGGAAATAAGATTGAACTAATGAAAGTTTGCTCTCTCAGTAGTATGTAAAGAATGTCTCCAATACTGTGCTCACTAAAATAGTGTCTCTGGGCAATGTTAGAATAATCATAGGCAGAAATTACACTTCCCTCCTAGAATCACATGAAGGAGAATAAAAATTGTGTCTGAGAGAACATGACCTGCAGATTTCAGCAAGCTGCGTCATTCTTAATGACATTTGATGATCTTCTGAGATTTCCTAAACATAATGAGGTTTTGGACTGGCTTAGAGGATATCTTTATTTTCTTGAATTCTGTGGAACTGCTGATTTCTGTCTTATTTTCTTCCCTGTTCATATTTGGCTTTCTGGAGGTTCTGTACTGAAGTTGGTAGGACAATATGTTTATTTGACTATATCTCTTTTGACAGAGTTATGAGATACACTTTCTTTGAAAAATTTAACTCAAGTTTACTCAGGTGAAATAACCCCTGAGGATTATCTCTCCAGTTTTCAAGACAAGACCGGAACAGTAACTGTTATGATTCTCTTTAGGAAGGAGAACTTGTGGGAATTAGTATTATCCTAGGGCAAAGATCACAGAATCACAGAATAACTGAGATTGGAAGGGACCTCTGGATATCATCCACCCCAGCCTCTTGTCTCAGAACAGGGCCCCTTCATAAATACATGCTGACTATGCCCAGTCACCTTCTTGTCCTCAATATATTTAAAAAAGATTAGTTGCTCCAGCACCTTCCCAGGGGTCAAGGTGATACTGAAAAGCCTTTAGTTCCCAGCATCCTCCTTCTTGCTCTACTTGAAGATAGTAGTGACATTTGCTTTCTTCCAGTTCTCAGGAAGCCTCTCCCAGTTGCTGTGAGTTTCATAGCGGCTCCTTGGTGAACACTGCCAGCAACCTCAGTGCTCATGGGAGCACCATTCCCATGGACCTGTGCATGCTCAGTTTGTTTAAGTGTTCCCTTACCAATCCTCTTCCACCAGGAGCAATTCTGCCTTGCTCTAGACTTTCCTACTGCTCTCATGAACCCGGGATCCTGACGGTCTTCCTTGCAAAGATCAAGGCAAAGAAAATCTTGGGAATCTCCATCTTTTTCATATCCTTTATCACCCTATTTCATGCACCATTCAACAGTGGGCCCATATTTTCCCTACCCTCACTTTTGTTAATGATATACCTGTAGAAGCCCTTCTTTTTGCCCTTCACATCCTTCTGTTGGCTATACTATTGTACTATGCTGTTGACTGAAAAAAGAAACTTCAACCCCTCTTGAAAAAACTTCCAATATTGTGTTTGTCAGATCTGTTTTATACACTTACTCATTGCACTTTATCTTTCCTGACTCTATTACCATTTATTTCCATAATGCGTAGGTGAAATACAGCGCTCCATTTCTTTTGACAGATCACAAGGCACCTTGGTAGCTGCCCTCTTATGTCTACCAGACCCCTGTTCTAGCAAATACAGTAAAAATTTTCCAAAGAGGAGTTCTTGTTTCCTAGAAATGACAAGTGTTTTAATATAAAGTTAGTCGCATATGTGTAACTTTGTAATATGATGTAACATTTCCTGCCCTTTCTGGAGGAAGAGACAGCTAATGGCCCGTGTACACCTCTTTTCCTACCAAGTCACAGGGATTTGAAATGGGAATATAGACAGAGACACTGTTTACTAATTCATTTCTAGTAAGTAAAATATCAATACATTTCCTTCTTGTCCTACAGTGGTATTTCAGAGACAACAGTATCCTGATGCTGGCAAACTGACCCATATTGAAAAGTAAGCAAGGGCAGAACTCAGGACTCTACCAACAGAAGGTTTTGATTCCAGATGAAATGAGAATGTATCCTGATAAAAAAACCCACCTGTGTCTCCTTGCATACAACTTATTTTCTCCATGTTCTTGCACTGCATTGCAGTCTAGTGTGGTATCCTTGAGTGACTTTAAGCATATAAAATGTAACATATTATAGTACAAATCATCAAGTATTACAAGCACAAATGGATAAACATGTCCTAGATGGATCAAAATCATAGAATGTGTTCCAAATATCATCCGTAAAAGGTTGAAGTAAACCCAATTTAAAGCTTCATTGACTAGTTTGAGGCAAAAACTTTGTAAGAACACGGGGAAGCATTGCTACAATCACTTCTACACCCTTCATTCATCCTCCTCTGGTTACATGAGAGCTTATTGTCGCCCATTTACCTTGAGTACAGAGTTAAGGATCTTGATTATGGACTGTGTCAGCCCCCAGCCCTTGCAAGATGTACTGCCTTTAACATAGTGCATGCTGAGACAATCCCAAGAATCAAATCAAATGAAGGATGTAACAGTTGCTTGCTGCCAAATGTTCTGGAGCTTGGGATAACCTACACGGTTTGCCTACTGGGACTTGTAAAGTAATTACCTGTAACAATTCTAAAAGAGGCAAAGATTTCAAGCATATTGTGGAATGTGAGCCAGACAGATAGTCTAGAAGTCTAGAAGTACCAAAAAAACCCCTCCTAACTAGCCTGTATCCCTTTGGAGAGAATTTTCCAAGGAAAGTTAATTTCCCTGCACAGAGAAAGAGCTCAACTCCTCACTGTGCCCAAGAAATTCTCCTCCCTCAGTTTTCCATCTAATTCTGTAATCTAGCTGTGGTAAAGGACACCTACAAGAGTCAAGTGTCAGCTTAAGACCAGCTAGCAGAGAAAACATCAAAATGGAAAACTGCAGTTTCACAATTAAATGCAAGTCTCTCTTTTCGCGTTGTCTCCTTCATTTCTCTTTCTATAATTCTGCTTGTATTATTCTGACAAGGACTTCTGTAAACTCCCAAGATGCCAACCTGAAGCTGACAAGAATGGTGGCAAAAATACCTAAAGCACAAATTCTTTTGACAGCCTAACAGGAGTCTGTTGTCTGCCGGAATCACCTTTCATTTTCCCTGCGTGCACTTCTTCTGCCTTGCCCTCTGCAGACACCTCAGCGACAGCCTGAGGGTGTCAGGCCTAATTCTGCAAAGACACGGAGAAGGAGAAGAAAGTGCCAAGTGTCAAGTCTATCCCATGACCTCCCACTACTATATAAAAACTGAAAATAGAAATTGCGGGAAAGTGGCCTGTTAGCTCCTTAAGCCTTGATAGGTTTAATTGTTTTCCAAGTGTTTTCATAGCTAAGCTGGAGAGATACGTGCGTTTAGGATATAATACAGTGTCCACTGAAATCAATTAGACTCTATACCGACTTCAGTGGGCTGAAGGTTGATTGGTTTCCATCACGAGAGTTCTGTATAAAAGAACCTCCGAGGCACATTTTTAAAGGATCGATATAAAACCACTCATTCCACTAGCACATAAAAACAGAGGCAACAAGGGACATTCTGAAGTTTTTCTTTAGAAATGCAAGCTCAGTAGAGCTGGTTAGAAGCATAAGAGCTCATATATGGGCTCTTATGTAACAGTAAAAGAAGCTCTTTTTGTAGTTACTGATGATGTAATTTCTATTGTTACTCATCTAAGGGATTTATGTTGTTCTTCTGAACAAAATGTTTGCTGGCATCACTAACCCTGATCATTAATTCCAGTTAAGTCCAATGGTAACGCTCAAAGGAAATATAGATAAGCACACTGTGAAAAAGGGTAACTATGCAAAGATAAACCACTGTGATAAAATTAAATCAAATCCAGGCATTTAGTTAACATATCCCTTTGAGTTTTTGTCATTCTGAGTGTTTTTCATTTTAAAACAGGAACTCTCCACTTCAGAACAGGAAAACTGACATTCTGCATTTGTGTCCACTCTGTTTCATGTTCCTATCATGGTTACTTACCTTCACTGCCATTTGTCACAAATATTGATGTGGACATGTCAGCTGCCTATGCAGATATGTCACTGAGAAAAAAAACAACTGAAATAATGGTAGATGTCAATAAAGAAACTATGATGTTTCTGTGAGAGTTGTGTTAAATTAGTTGATGTTTGCTTACACATCATCACTAGCTGGAGCTTACATGGCAAAGAGTAAGAGTAATGTAGTAAGTAAGAGTAATGAAGTAAGATGTTCCACAGGTTTGAAAGGTCAAGTTTAACTTTCTGTAAATTTATTTTCAACACTTCAACGTCAGATAAAATTCACTTGAATAAACTTGTCATATAAATAACTCACTGGTGATATAAATTCAGAGTAAAACTGGGGAAATCATAGTCCCTACTGTTTAAAAGAGGTAACATACCATGGAAGTCAGAAGCATCTGGCTTGAGTGGCCACAGCATTCTTAAATGGGATCTTTTCTAAGTACCCAAGAGCAGGCACATATTTTCAGTGGGAATAATGCTATGTCCCTAATGTTATTCAGCAGTTTAATATTTAGTACCTAATAACATTTGTGCAGGGAACTGCACAAGGGAGGAAAGAGAGCAGGGAGTCAGATTCCATGCAAAAATTCTGGCATGTGATCTCACTAAGTAACCGATCACTTTGGAAAGGAGAGGTTTGGAGCACTAGGCTTTTGTGAAGTCTGAATGCAAATGGTGCAAACCACTCAGGATGATGATCAGGGACCCTGGGAGACTCCCTTGTGGCTGCTGACTTCAGCAGAGCCATCACAGTCATGACAATTGTCATAAGCTGGCAGTCCTCTTACATGGTGTAGTGGTGTAATAGTTAATAAAAGCAAAGGTGAATAATTTGCTAATCAAATTAGATTTGTAATGTTAGTGATTAGCTTGAATTACAGGTGTCAAGCCACAATGTTGTATTACTATGGCAAGCTACATCTTCTTGTGTTGAACAAGTTCTGAATGTAAGTTTGGGTGTGCCTGTAAAATGTGGGTGGGGGAAAGTCGTCCAGAGGAACGGGGGGAGAGAAGTCTGCAGTCTTCCCTCCCTCATCCGGGACATGTCATCTAAGCGCCACCTACAGGGGAGGGGATAATGGCACATATAAAAGACCAATGCACGTTTTTGGCGCGCAGACCATTGGTGGAACAGGAGTTTCTTCCGGTCTCCCAGCGCGCTGATTTGCTTATTTGCTTTTAATAAATTTCTACTATATTTTAAATATATATCTGGTCATTTGACTATAACAGTGGGTTCGGTGTGGGATGTGCTGCCAAGAAGGGAATGGGGCCTGTAGCCTCAGCAGCAGCAGTGAATGACAGGTCTGCCCTGTTTTCCTAAACCAGGATTTACTGCTTTTTGGTGTTGATAGTTATGATACTTATTATAGTGACATACAGAGCAAAGAAACTGGACTTAAGGGACTTAAGAAAATACAGATGACTAATCTTTTCAGGAGGATAGGCATTCTTTTTAAAAAGGTATTTTTCCTCAGCTTAACTTACACTATAATATTGACTCATGCACTATCTTTTTCTTTCTTTCCAGTTTTCCTTTTTTCATTCTTTTCATTTTCTTTCACCTTCATTCCTTCTTTTCCAGTGCCAGCCACCAGTCTAAGGGGCAAAATAGAAAAGGGATGAATGGGTGAGAGTTAGGGATACAGAAAAGAAAGAATGGGATAAAATCATAGGAAAGAATAAGAGAAAATATGAAAGAAGAAAGCAGCGCATTTCAAAGTCAACACTCTTCAATAAAAGGCACAAGAGAAACTATCACAAATAAATGTAAAATTTGCCTTACTTTACATCAACAGAATGTAAATTAAAAGAATAAAAAAATATTTCTTTTTGAAGTTCTTCATCTCCATCATTAGTACAAAATTATTTGAGAATGCACTTTGTTTTTTATCAAGGGAATTTGTTTCAGTATTCAAATTTTAACAAAAGGATCTGTCTAAGAATGCTAGTGGATAGAACAATATTTCTTACACTTGTGATTTGCATGGCTAATGAAGCAATAATTTTCAGCACTGTCCACCATTTATAACCTTAGACCTTCAGGTCATGCAGCTCATCTTTCATTGTGTCCCTTTTCAACAAGAATAGGTGCTTGTTTGTCTTTACTCTGCATTTATACCCAAACAGAACACATCAGGTTTTCTTACATTCAGTTTGAAATAGCGCCATGATAGATGAGACAAATATCTAACTCAAAGAAGAAATCTTTACCTTGATTCTTATCTCTTGCTACCATAAATCATGGATATTTCTTCTAATGTTAGTGTTATTACATGAATGTAAATCCAGATAACAGAAGGAAGTGCTTGCACCCCTTAAGCTTTCTAAGCAAGGCTTTGGTACTATAATCAGGAGCAGTGATAAATCCTTAACAGATACCTATTGTTCACAGTCAAATGGCCTTTTAGGTCAGCTGTTGAATTACCATGACTTATTAAGCAGTGGTATCTCTTCCATTCAGTGCCTGGTCTTGAGTGGTATGTTCCTGACAAGCAGAAGAAAATCCAATTATCTACTTTTCTTTCTTGCTTCTTCAGGAAATGTTACCATTTTAAAATACTACAGCATGTGGCCATGTAATACAGATGTTGATAGGGTGCCTTTAAGAGAATTATATTTTTATAACTCTTTTTCATAACAGTTGTGAAAGACAGAACCAATTTGCTCCTTCAGCTATCTGAAGAAAACAACATTAAATCTGAGCCTGGACAGACTCTGTGGGATAATGTTGTGAAAAAGTCATAGAAAAGATGCTACTGCATTTCTTGTCCCAATCCTTTTGGACCAGACAACTCATCTTAGGAGGGTTGTTGTGAATTGACTGACATCAAATGGGAGCTGCCTATCATAAAATAATTATTTCTCTGAAGAGGAAGCTATTACATGCCTTTCACAACTCTTCCAAAGTCAATTGTCAAAAATCCTTTAGAACTAGGTAGATGGCTATAGAGTTTCAAATTATAGGACACATTCAGCTCCTGAGAGCACAGACACTTGTGTGCCACTCTTTTCTCTACAGCAGTCTACCGCACTGTTTTGGAGGATAAAACAAAGTTTTCATAAAACCACACCCAAAAATCTGAAACCCACTTGGTGCTCACATTAGCTTTATTTTTTGCTTATAGGTATGTAACAGCATTAGAGCATGCATGAGGTTCTAGACTTTCTTTTGTTGGTTTTGCCATTGCTTCATGGGAGAAACAAACTTGGCAGGTAGAAACTTGTTCAAAACCACATTGAATCAACTGGGTTGGAAAAGGCCTCTGAGATCATCAAGTCCAAACCTTGATCCAACAGCACCCTGACAACTAGACCATGGCACTAAGTGCCACATCCAGTCTCATCTTAAAAACCTCCAGAGTCGTTGAATCCATCATCTTCCTGGGTAACCCATTCCAATGTCTGATTACTCTCTCCATAAAAAATTTCTGCCTAATATCCAACCTAAACTTCCCCTGGCACAGCTTAAGATCATGCCCTGTTGTCCTACTGCTTGTTGCCTGGGAGAAGAGACCGACCCCCACCTGGCTACAACCTCCTTTCAGGTAGCTGTAGAGAGCGATGAGGTCTCCCCTGAGCCTCCTCTTCTCCAGACTAAACAATCCCAGCTTCCTCAGCCTCCCCTCATAGGACTTGTGTTTGAGTCCCTTCACCAGTCTCATTGCTTTTCTCTGGACCCGCTCCAGCACCTCAATATCCTTCCTGAACTGAGGGGCCCAGAACTGGACACAGCCCTCCAGGTGTGGCCTCACCAGGGCTGAGTACAGGGGAAGAATCACTTACCTTGTCCTGCTGGCCACACTGTTCCTGATGCAGGCCAGGATGCCATTGGCCTTCTTGGCCACCTGGGCACACTGCTGGCTCATGTTCAGCTTCCTGTCAACCCAAACTCCCAGGTCCCTTTCTGCCTGGCTGCTCTCAAGCCACTCTGTGCCCAGCCTGTAGCGCTGCAGGGGTTGTTGTGGCCAAAGTGCAGGACCCGGCACTTGGCCTTGTTGAACTTCATTGTGTTGGAATCAGAACATCTCTCCAGTCTGTCCAGGTCCCTCTGCAGAGCCCTCCTGCCTTCCAGCGGGTTGACACTCTCTCCCAGCTTGGTGTCATCTGCAAATTTGCTAATGGTACACTCAATCCCCTCATCCAGATCATCAGTAAAGATATTAAACAGGACTGGGCCCAGCACTGATCCCTAGGGGACACCACTGGTGACTGGCTGCCAGGTGGATGCAGCCCGGTTCACCACCACCCTCTGGGCCTGGCCCTCCAGCCAGTTCCTAACCCAGCACAGAGTGCCCCTGTCCAAGCTGTGGGCTGCCAGCTTTTCCACGAGTATGCTGTGGGAGATGGTGTCAAAGGCTTTGCTGAAGTCCAGATAGACACATCCACAGCCTTCCCCTCATCCACCAGGTGGATCACCTGATCATAAAAGGAGATCAGGTTGGTCAGACAGGACCTGCCCTTCCTAAACTTGTGCTGGTTGGATCTGATCCCTTGTCCATCCTGTAGGTGCTGTGTGATTGCACTCAGGATGATCTGCTCCATAACCTTGCCAGGCACTGAGGTCAGGCTGATAGGCCTGTAGTTTCCCGGGTCCTCCTTGCAGCCCTTTTTGTGGATCAGGGTGGCATTCCCCAACTTCCAATCATCTAGGACCTCCCCAGTGACCCAGGACTGTTCGTAAATGATGGAGAGTGTCTTGGTGAGCTCTTCCATCAGCTCCCTCATCACTCTAGGATGGTTGCCATCTGGTCCCACAGACTTGTGAGGATCCAGGTGGCTCAACCAGTTGCTCTTTCCTCCTGGATTACCAGGGGGCTATTCGGCTTCCTGTCTCTGTCTACCAGTTCCAGAAGCCAGTTGTCTTCCTGTTGAAAACTGAGGCAAAGAAGGTGTTAAATACCTCAGCCTTTTCCTCATCTTTGGTGACTATGATCCCCTCCATGTTTGACAAAGAACGGAGGTTTTCCTTGCCCTTCCTTTTGCTATTGATGTGTTTGTAGAAGCACTTCTTATTATCCCTAACAGAAGTGGCTAGACTGAGCTCAAAGTGTGCCTTTGTCTCTCTAATTTTACATGACTTAACTATATTCCTAAACTCTTCCTGAGTAGCCAGCCCTGTTTTACATAGTAAGCTCTCTTTTTTCCCCTAATTTCCTTTCAATTGTCCCTGTTCAGCAAGGCTGCCCATCTTCCCCGTTGGCTCACCTTTCATTACTCTGGGACATCCTTCTCTTGTGTGTTCAAGACTTGCTTCTTAAAGCATGTTCATCCAGACGTGTACCTCATCCAAACTTGGAAGCTTAGAAATACTTCTGAATCAGCCACTTTTTATACAGTGTCAGATCGCTTTGTGGTTATTTCCAGAATAGAGTGCAGGAGAATCTGGCTGGATTTTTGCTATGTTAACAGCGATTGTAGTTTTCTGTTCTTTATAAATTATAATAATTGCAACTGAGAGGACTTTTGAGTCTCAACAACTTGATTTTGTGTGGCAGAATAAATAATGCCCTGGGAATAAATTTCATTGTCTTCAAATGCCACAGAAAGCCTCTGACCTTTAAATGTAAATTTTCCAATTTGAGGGAAGAGGTTTGACCAAAAGATTAACGTTTGTGGCAGTTAAGAAGCTGATACCTTCTCCGCTAAACTGAAATTTACCTCTGTGCCACAGACTATGAAACTGTATGATGGAAGTCAGAGGAGCTGCTAATGCCAAATGTCCTTTCAGAACTCACTTTGGAAAGTTCTTTTACAACAGGCATAGTGATATGCTGGATTTATTACATGTTCTTCTGATAGTTTAAAACCTGATGGCATTCTGACTTGATATGTTCAAAGATTTACTTAACACTTCTACGATGCTGGAATATCAAATGCCTTTTGTCCAATAAACAAAATGCCTTGAAAGGCAATGAATCTGCGGAAGTACACACGCTGCTTCATCAGTAGCATTTTCTTCTCATTTAGCTGCATTTTCTATAAACTTCTGACAATTTTTTCAGTCTTTGGGAACACATTATATAATCTGGTGATTCGGGTTCTGCCTTTCTCTGAATTTTACCAATTCCTTGGCAGTAGGTTTCTTAGTCAGCAGTGTGATATGTAATTGATTCTTTTTATTCAGAATTAACAGTAAGGCAATTAACTTTTTCATTAAAATTATGCTTTATCAAACCATATATTTTTAAGATCAGGGCGCCTGCTCTGTTAGTCTTAGCTGACTACTTGTGTTGCAAGTATTCCTACAGAAGTTTGAGAACTGAGTGAATTCCCCAACTTCTCAAGGGCAGTATGAAAAGTCCCTCTGACTTTGGGGATCAAAACTTCATGTCTGCATGACATTTTCCTTGCACTGATGTGTGAAAACAAGTACATAAATTCCAGGTTTGTTGCTATCACCTCACTAAGATAATTCACTAAAACAAGTAGTTTTAGTGAGAGAGCTGAGCGCTAAAGGTAAGAAAAGAATGCCTGTGTTCAAAAGAACTTACAGAGGTGGAAAAGGGGTTTAGGTCAGTTTTTGGCTATACAAGAGACTGGTAAAATGCAAATCATATTTTATTTTTATTTACAGGACCTACTGGATTAGGGTTCAGGTTCTTTATAGGTTCTTTGGTACACTTGGTGAGAGTGAAAGAGAAGACAGCAAGGTACCTCACCTCCACTACTGGTAGTGTAAAAAGGCTTGGTGAGTGCAAACCCTGCTGAGCCCTGACCACACCATGGTGTTACCTTTTGTTTCCATTTATTTTCCTACACTTCCAAGGTGCTGACAGAGAAATGAGCTCACAATTTCTTCTCTATAGTCCAGAACATGCTCTGATAATCTCAGCTGTTTGAAAGAACACCTCTTCTGCCCAGTGGGCTCTCAGTCACCAAGAACAACTGTAGAAGATGTCAGGGTTCCTCACTGAGTTGTCTAAGTTCAACAAAAAGGGTTTCCTTTCTTGCTGCAAGCATATCTGTGTGCCTAAGTGTGTGTCTCAGGTCTTCTTTGCTCCTGTCTTCTGTGTAACATAGTTGAAGATGAAAAAAGTTACCCATGCAGCCTGATTCTTCCATGGTTGTTCAGCCTCTTGTGTGAATCAAACAGTGCCTGGAAAGATCTCAGAAGTTTATGAAACAAAGTGTTCAACAGCCATCTTATTTTGCACTTTTCCTTCTTTGAATTTCTCAGTGATAAAGGGACCTAAGACTTAGGCAAAACTAAAAGCAGTTGCTTGCCTCTCTAGTTAACAGATCAGGTGTAGGTATCCTTTTCATCCCCTACCATTCCATGGCAGCTTCACAAAGTCTAATAGCTAACTGTTTAAGCTGAACTGCAAGTAAATATGTCATCCTACACTGTTGCTATTTAATAGGGCTTAATTTGGTTTTCAAAAGGCAGGTGTCCAGAACCAAGTGAGATTCCCTGAGATACAGGTGACACCCGCATAGGGCTGGCAAGTGGGAACATAAGAGCTACAGGTGACCCACACCTTCCAGAGCAGCAGCTCTGGTGCCATTACAGAAGGCATCTCAAAAGACTTTCAATGCTTGTGGTTTGGCAACTGAATTGAATCCTAAGTGACATTTTTAAAGTACTGAAATCAAATCACCTGCAGCAGTGGCAGAATGAACTTCATTTCCAAAACCATATGAGTCTACATTTGTTAGCATTGAACTGTTTCCATCACTGTTTCCAAAGAAAACTGAATTTCTGTTGCTGTCTGTAAAATGCTAAGACAATGAGCTCTCCATATGTGTAAGTTTAGAAAATAAGGCCACCTTTCTGCCCATTCTGGTTTAATGACTTTCAATGGCTCCATTTATTTTGAGACAAGTTACAGCATAAGGCAATTTTGCTACTCAATAGCTTTTGGGTGCAATTTGTTTTTGACTTAGTAAATAGATGAAGCTCTCAGACAGCCTGAATTCTTTAACAAAAAAACAAAAACAAAAAAAAAAAAAAGGCAGAGACAAATTTAACAGGCAGCAAGCTTCTTCAGGCTTCATATTTTCCAAAAAGAAAAAAGAAAATCACAAAATATATGGGTGATGTGCCAAGTTTTCAAAAAAAGGAAAAAAAAAAAGGAAAAATCCTAATGAAATTATAACACTAAACAGAGCCCATGGCAGTTACATTATCTTGCCACTGAAGTATTTGTGCTGTGATGGAGTGCAAGTACATTTTGCTGAACAAGCTGAAAATGCTGCCACAGGAGAACAGGCTGACTTCAGCTTTATTCAACTGCTTTGCTTTCAAGTGGTTTCTGATATTTCAAAGTAACTGACAGAATCAAGCCAAATTCACAAACTCAGTCATTCAAAAGGGTATAAATTATGACCTTCAAGATCAGAATGGATGTTTCTATCCATATTGTAGTTATGGCAGATGAAAATGATCAATTTCTAAGGAAAGCAGATGGTTTAAGGTGACATGAATGTTCCTAAGAGTTCACCTGCAGGTTGTATCAAGTAATCTGATCAGTGGTCGTAACCAAGTCACCGATGACAGATTTGTTATTTTGTCTAGACCTGGGGACCAAATACTGCCAGAAATGGTGTGATGATATTTTAGGATTAATATCTGTCATTGCATCCAACTTGCAATGGGCAGAGTCACATTTATCATTATTTTAGAGGGTATGACTTGAATTAAGCTTGCCCACAGAACACTAAGAATAATACTTTACCAAAAACTACCTATGAAACTGTTTATGAAATCACATATCATGGTAAAAGTATCCTTCAGGAGATGGTATGTTAAAGAGGAAAAAATTCCAGTATGTCTTATCAAGAACTATGATGTGGTACAAAGTGCTGTAAAATTGTGTGATGATGTGTGTGCCAGCAGGTATCCATGTCACATAGGAACTAAAATAGACCTCCAGTGAAGAAGCATGGAGTTACCTGACCATGTGGACAAAGTATTAAAAAAAAAAAAAAAAGAAATATCAGGAAGTGAGAGCTTGAAGACAAGATATAGTAGTTCAAAAAGGAAATGCTTACTTACTTGGTACAAAATGAATTCTAAACATGACAAATAGTTAGGAAGACACACAGATAGGTCACGGAGAGTAATAAGTCACTGAAAACTTTTCAAAGGCTGGATTATCAACAGAAGACTGTTCTTTATGAAACAAAACAATACAGTCTTTCCAGTCAGATGAAAAATGCAACTTATTTTTAAAGCAAACCCACCAAGAGATTGGTGATACTGGAGATGCTGAGGTTTTCCATAACCACACTTAAAAAGATGAAAACATGTCCCCAGATTTGGCAAAGGAGTTTTCTAATATCTTCACAGCACTGAGTCCATCCTACAGCATCTCTGCCATCAGAATTGAAGAAAATATCTGATATTAACTTGGAAGGTACTCAGATTCCCGAGCTGTAAACTAAACAAGCACCCTTACTTCGTGCAGCCAAACCAAACATTACCTGGTTTACAACACCATGAAGTTTGCAATTATTATGGCATAGGTAATGCCAGTACCATGAAAGAGCTAAGATTTGTCATTCTACATTGCATCCCAATGAGGTTTTCATCCATCTGATGCATGTGCTGGTACGTGTTCAAGGACAAAACTGATCACCTTCTACTTTGGTATGCAAGTTTGGATATTCACTTAAAGGAATCCAGAGCACAGCTCATCACTGAGAGCTTTTCAGACTTATATGTAATTCTCATCCCTGCATTAAAAAATGATTTAATGAATAATTTTGCTCCATGACTGCATTAAACCATTTTTAATAAAATGAACATTTATTCCAAACTTAGTATTCTTCAGCATTCTGCATTAATTATGTAGTGAAACTATGGAATGTTTAGTGTCCTAACTCATCATTTGACTAAGCTTACTGAGACTATTGGCTCAGTTATGAATTCATTATCTTTTATTGTCTACATATCTCTGATATGCAAATTTCTATAGCGGTGAAACATGTCTGACTGCTTTGCTCCCAGTTAATGTAATATTAACAATGAAGTTCATTACATTTCCTTTTACCAACACTAAATTAATGTTTGAACTTGCTTGATAGGCAACCTGCAGTTGTCTAAGTTTGGGTTTATTTTTTAATTGATATAGCTGTTAAGATATTTGTGTTGGCAATAATGTCAGGTGTAACTTTTACTTTTGTATATCATCTGTTTGTGAGATGCTGGATTTTCTAAGTCATAGAGTAATTATTTCTACTTATAATTTCACCTCTGGAATACTATCTGTTCCAACAGTAAGAATTGCATGTCAAGACCTCATATAATAGAAAAGGAAAGCCCATGCTGTTCCCATGACGTTAATGCCCTGCTGATGCCTATCCCTTCACACTGTACATTTGAAGTGTTTTAAATGCCAGAACAGAGGCTGTGCAGCCAAAAAAAAAGGAGAACAGAGATTTTACCTTAGATTTTATACCATTCTCCAAATAAAGAAATAAATTATTGTCAGTCTACAGTAGATAAGATTTAAAAAAAAAGAGGGCTAAATTGCAGCAAGTGATAGATAGGCCCAACAATGGGAAAAATGTACTCAATAGATAGCAAAGCTCTAGGACAGACTGCCTAGAGAAGCTGTGGAGTATCTGCTGCTTGAGGTTTTAAATACCATTCAGACAAACATCCATCAGGATAGGGGATAGATAAACTAGGCAATCTCTTAAAATACCTTCCAGTTTTATTTTTTTTTATGATTCTGTGAGTAGGCTTGTCATACTGAAATATTTCTCTGATTAGTGATGCTATGCCTTGTCTGCTTTAAAGTTATTTATCCTTATGTTGTTAGAGACCTATGATGATGAATAAAAGACAGATGCCTAGTTTGCTATCAGAAGCCGATTTTTCAGCTAGCTGGCATT
Source organism: Pyrocephalus nanus (assembly GCA_038380795.1). Classification (NCBI taxonomy): domain Eukaryota; kingdom Metazoa; phylum Chordata; class Aves; order Passeriformes; family Tyrannidae; genus Pyrocephalus; species Pyrocephalus nanus. The sequence continues at coordinate 51,840,697 of CM076260.1, forward strand.
TGAAGTTGCAGACAGATTTCCAACAGAGCTCAGTTCTAGAAGTTCCTTTGTTTCAGACATAATGGAACTTTCTAAGTCAAGCATCCTGACATTTTCTACAAATATGCTTAAGTAAAGTTCCCTATCATGCTCAGACATATGACTGCATTCCTGTAACTCACCTAGCTACAGAATGAGATCTGAAACTAATCCTCAACCTCATGTGGCTTCTAAAGAGATTTAAACCAAGAAGTTTTATTGGTCACCATCAGTGAGACAAGATCATATATGAGATCATTAAAGTTCTGGGGAGACCTTATAGCAGCTTTCCAGTACCTAAAGGGGCCTACAAGAGAGCTGCAGAGGGACTTAATACACAAATTAAGGATCACTTTTAACAAGTGATTGAACAACAGGTAATGGCTTTATACTGAAAGAGGGTAGGTTTAGATTAGATATTATGAAGAAATTCTCTCTTATGAGGGTGGTGAGACACTGGAACAGGTTGACCAGAGAAGTTGTGGATGCCTCATCCATGAAAGTGTTCAAAAGTAATAGTAATGGGACTCTGACCAATCTAATCTAGTTGGTATCATTCCCACCCATGACAGGGAAGTTGGAACTAGATGATCTTAAAGATCCCTTCCGACCCAAGCCACTCTATGATTCTATGATCAGTTGCTAAGTCTTAGTTGCCATATGAGAACTTGTTAAGTCACAGCACTGTGGTTTATTAATTGCTTGAAAGATTAATTTACATTGAAGAAAATACTGCAGGAGTCAAGGAGCCTAACACTAGCTGATACTGTTTCTTAGGCTTCCACATTAAGCCACTCTAGGGGCATACTAAGAACCAACAAAGATGCTTGTTCTGACCACCTATAGTTGTGTTTATGCTCTTAAAATGTTTGAATAAAGTTTCTAAATTGATTCTGAAAATGGAATCTAGACTTTAATTTTAGCTGGTTCTGATTTAGTTGTTGTTAAGGTGTTTTTGAAGAAGTTGTATTTTGCACTTTTCAAAAGCTTCATGGACACACTTAACTATGTGTACCCACAAAAACACTGCTGAAGATATATATTCCTAGTTACATGCACTTTCAAATCTATTTCTCAGCTTGTTAGGTATATTACAGCTACAAAAAACAAATTGTCTTGGAAACTTGATCCTCCATGCACAACTGTCCTGAAGGAACAGCCAGAGCAGTATGCTAAGGACAATGTAACTCCAAGTTAAAGACAACAGCAAGAGCTCTCTAGAGTCTTAAACCTCTTAAGAGAAAGTGAGGTACCAACACAGTTATTTTCTTATCCACCAACAGTATTTTTGAATTTTATTTTGTATTCTGTATTGCTTTTGTATTTCTGTATTCTATTTTTGTTCCTGAATACACTGGTCTATTGCTGATTTTAAACAATTTAATTCTGAATGTGAATTAAGATCTCTGACATCAAACACTTACAGAAACATCTTTGTGCCATATTTGTGCTTTATTTTATTTCAAATCAGATGCCTAATTGTAGTGCTTACAGAATCGTAGGGCACTTGGATTTTAATTGCATCAAGTTCAGGCAAAAGTGACTATAAAAGCACCAAAGAAAAATAATAGTTTCTAAGTGCAAGTGAAAAGATGCCGAGATTTACATAATGGATTTAGTCAGACACCCCTACTGTTTTATAGAGGGGAAAGTGCATGTGTACAATAAATAAATTACACTGTGCCATCAGTATGTTGCATCTAACTGCATTAGTGGCTCCATTTTTCCCCTTATGACTTAGGTGGGGTAACATATTGGAAAGCATATATTTCTTCATTATACTATTTCGATGGTTTGATAAATCTGCTTATAGATCAGAAGGAGTTTTTTATGGCTTCTACCGAGTTATTTGCATTTAAACCAAATTCTTCATGTGTCTACATGCAAAATATAAAAATATTGAAAGAAATATTATTATTGTCATAATAAGACCCATCTGTGACTCAGGTAGAAAAAGACCAGTATCTTGTTCTTTCACCCACTGTGCCTTCAGGTTGCCTTGCCATGTGCACTTTTCATAGTGTTCACCTCTATATCTACTCAGTTCAGGAAAGAGCTGTGCAAACCATCTCCATCCATCTCCACACTGCCCTCCGTCAGGGTGTTTTGATCTTTCATCAATTGATTGCTGAGATGATTTTCTTCAAATGCTACTCACATTTGGTGAATCTCATTTTAATGTGTCAAAGTACTGGTCAGAAATAGTTCAATTATGAAATCCATTTTTATGGAGACTGAACCTTGTTAAAAAGGAAGTTTATAGAATTGGAATATTTTTTATGAAGTTAATTAATACATTTAACTTCCAGATTTTTTTATCCTCTTCCTCCATACTTTTCCCTGGTTTTCTGTGCTTTTTTTTTTTTTTATTTGATAAAGGACAAGAAAAATGACTTAAATATGGTCAAAAAATGGGGAAAACCAAAAAAGGGAACAATAATGAAAGTTTTCAGACAATTTCCATGTTTGTTTTTTTTTTTTTTTATTATTATTATTATATTAGGACTCTTTAGAAATAGCCTTTTCTGTCAAAATTGTTAACATTTCAATTTTGGTCAGCTCTCTTCTTTTCGCTGTTCAGTGCGTCTATGCTGGAATAAATAAGAAAATCTAATATATGTGTTATGTTTCCATTTGCAAAAGAAAAATAAAGCAAATTAAAGATTATGTTACTAGAGGTCATAGACAGGATGTATTATGGATTTGATTTTGCAAGACACTGAATGCCTGCAGCTCGCCTTGCACCGGGTGAATTGAAGGCAGTTGTCACATGACCTACTCTTTTATTAGCTTAGTTGCAATGAAAAAGGCAGAGCACTTGCATCAGAAGTGGAAAACGATGGCAGGAAAAATCTGGCAGTTGGTTCCATAGGGATGATGGAAACATCTATTCTCAAAGGATCTCTGCTGAGGAATATAGAAGTAATGTAGAGGAAGGTAGCAAGAGCAAAAGGAAATGAAGATTTCAGAATAATGGCAAATAATAAAGCACAAACTATTTCTGGAGCAATAACTGCTCTAAAAAACAGGTATCAACCCAGATGAATCATATCTACATAAGGACGCTAATTTAAAGGCATTTTATCAGACAAAGAGAAATAAGCATTTCTAGAGAATGATTCATTCTTTAGGTAGATGGCATATTTTTCTCTCTTGTGAGATATCTCAAACCACTTTGTGAAATTCAGATGGAATGGTACATGATGACTGGGCATCATTAGACTGGTCCTTCCTACAATTTCTGCCTTAAGCTAGGCCACTAGAAGTCTGGTCCCAGCTCTGGAAGGGCTGGGGTTTCTCTCTGTCATTCCAGCCACCCACACTGCAGGAGTTTTGAGATCAGGCAGCTATAAAGAAACACGTAAAACTTGACCCTTAAACAGCGTGAAGACAGGATCCAATGAGGAGCTGCAAAACCCAATAAAACCCAAAAAACTCTCTTTAGCCCTCAGAAAAAAATGACAATTTTGCCACCTAACTACTGCTCGCTGCATAGACTTGCACTCAGAACATGCTCATTGCAGAAGGCTCCCTCCTGCTGCCAAGGTCATCTGTTTCCTCTGGTGATGGCCTGCAGAAAATGGAGGGTCTGATTTCATTGTTTCTATGAGTATCATTATTTGTCTGAGACCCCACACTATACTTCATGCTGGTGTATTCCCATATATATTCCCTATATGGATCAGTGATCTCAGTGCAGTTTTCAATAATTCAGCCTGTGTGCTCTGGCTATGTCATCTTGGGGAAGGAGCAGTACCAAAGAGCTGTGCTTCTCATAGGAAGGAGGAGGAGGTACATGTTACAGGCTTTCCCATGTTTGCCATTATCTTTTGTGTGAGCCTAATTTTCACAGGTGTATTTGCATTGAGAAAGTCCAGTTCCAGAAAGGTCGAATGCTCTTTGGTGGAAACTTTTCCTGAAAGCAGACTGCAGCATCAAACTTTCCTGCATGAAAAAAGACGTCTTTTCTCACTGGCATATTAAATACACAGAAGCAGGATATTTTTGCCCTTTGCAATATAATGCAACTTAAGACATGCTGCCTCCCATATGAAGCCAAAAAGAGGGTTGCTTTATTTTATTCCCAGGTTTTTAAGCTCACAACGTTTCATGTTAGGAAATTCAGTCAAAAGAGGGGACTGCTCTGAAAGCCACCGCTTGACGAACACCACCTCGCCTCTGTCATGACGCCGAGATCCACGCGAACGCCTGGTCTGACTCCCATGGGATGCTCTGCGGGGCTCACGCGTGGCCCCACGGACCTCGCAGCCTCCCGGCCACCGCCCCGCGCCAGGCACCCACCATCTTCCTCCACGCACTCCTGGCGGCGGCGGTGCAGCGACCCCTCCTCGGCCGCGGAGACCCCTCATCCCTAGGGAGCTGCGCGGGGCCAAGCGAAGCGCAGCATCCCCACTCCCCTCCCCCTATTTTCCCCTCCCTTCCCTCCGCGGCTCCTCCGCGGCTCCTCCGCGGCTCCGGGCGGGGGCGCGCCCGCGGGGCAGGTGTCTCTGCGCGCCGCGGCGGGTGCGCGCCCGTGCGTGAGCGGGTGCGCTCGTGTGTGTGCGCGCACAAGGCGGGGCCGCGCAGCAGGCAGCCCCGCGCCGGCTGGTGCCGTCTGGGAGCCGGGGCGTGGAGCGGATGAGGGCGCGGAAGGGAGGGAGGGAGGGGGATGAGCATCCTTCAGGCCGAGGCTCCGTTTTTCTCTCCGGGCTCCGCGCGTCGGCACCGGTACCGGCGAAGTACCTGCGGATCGGCTTTCCTCCTTCTCTCTGGCTTTTTTTAGTTTTGTGGTGGTGGGAGGTTTTTTAAATATTTTTTTTGTGTGTGTTGTTTTTTTTGTTGTTTGGTTTGTTTTTTTTTTTTTTTCTTAGCCCTCCTTCAAATCCAGGGAGACGCTTTTGAAGCGGGGTGAGCGCCGACCTTACGTAAATGGTGCTGCTCCGGGGAGGGCATCCCCCTTGCGAGTCCCGGGCCAGGGGAGCGTCCCCGGGTGCCGCTCACCCTGCCTAGCGGCCGGGCTCCTCGCCGCCGCCGCAGCCCCGCCTGCGATCCGCACCGGCACCGGCGGGGGCGGGCGGTGAGCAGCAGCCGGCAGCCCGCAGCCCCGTCCTCGGCGGGTTTCGGCGCCTCCGCGGACCGGCTGCGGGGATGATGCGGCGCGTCGGACCCCGCGGCGGGGAGGGCGCTATGTCAGAGAGATAACGCGCCTCCGCCAGCAGCCCGGGGGCAGTGTCGGTGCCAGCCCCCCCCGGGGCCCGGCTGCCTGGGAGCCGCTCGCAGCTCAGCGGCCGGACTGGCAGCGGCGGCGGGGCCGGGGAGCGGCGGGGCGAGGCCCATCGGGGCGGGGGAGCGGCGGCCGACAGTGCCGGAGCACCCCGCCTCCGGGGGGCAAGCGCCCGGGAGGCTGAGGAGCGCAGGCAGCACAGCCGGGGAGGAGGAGGAGGGCAGCGCCATGACTCATTTGCAGGCAGGTCTCTCCCCGGAGACTCTGGAGAAAGCCCGGCTGGAGCTGAACGAGAACCCCGACACCCTGCACCAGGACATCCAGGAGGTGCGGGACATGGTCATCACCCGGCCGGACATCGGCTTCCTGCGCACCGACGATGCCTTCATCCTGCGGTTCCTGCGGGCCAGGAAGTTTCAGCACTTCGAGGCATTTCGCCTCCTGGCCCAGTACTTTGAATATCGCCAGCAGAACCTGGACATGTTCAAGAGCTTCAAGGCCACAGACCCGGGCATCAAGCAGGCACTGAAGGATGGTTTCCCCGGTGGGCTGGCCAACCTGGACCACTACGGCAGGAAGATCCTCGTCCTTTTTGCAGCCAACTGGGACCAGAGCAGGTAAAAGCAGAGCCACCCGCCTGCCTTAACCCCATCTCCCACCGGGAAATGCGTGGGAAAGCCGTGCCAGAGCAGAGGGAGAGTGGGCAGCAGGGATACACCCGGCGCTGCCCACATTGGGCTGGGCAGCAGCCTGGAAGGCAGAGAGAGAGAAGAAAGAAGAAATGTGTTTTGTGGCTTAGGGTCTTTTCAACCAGCTAGCTCATCCTTTTGGGTGTGAATGTTGGGAGGGAAGTAGAAACTGCTCGGATGCTATTCTCAGCTGTCTGATGGGAGGTTTACACCCTTCTGTCTCCTCTTAGCCGAAGTGAGCTGGCATGGTAGATGATGTGCCTATTACCCAGACAAAGGCTGGTTGCACTCTCTGGGCTGGTCTTTCTGCTTCATCACTCACAGAGTTGCTCAAATGCCATAGGAGAAAGTGGGAGATGCTGGCTGTGTGTAAAACAGGAGTATCCATCATGAGCTAAAAGTTTGCCTGTGCAGGAAGCTGAGGCTCCAAATCCTTACCCTCAGCTAAAGAAAGCTCTTCCTGAGCCTCCTGGAAATACCAGGATGGAAGTTGATGTAACCACTTCATTTCACACTCATGCTGCTCCAAGTGTCAATTCCCTGCATAATAAGATCCAAGCACACAAAGCTTTGGTAGCAAATTGAGGGCGACTGGTGGAGTCCCTAGAACAGTTTCTGATCCTTTTTGGGACTACTCTAGGCTGAAGATGACTCAGTAGGCTGACCCAAGAGCTGACTCCCATCAAGGCCCTTTTAAGCTGTCGGCTTGATACTATGTGACACTATTTGTTTATTCTATATACCTCATTAGGTGTCGTGATCAGTTTCTCCTGTGGTCTAAAATTATATTCACAAGATCTACTTGATTTCAGTACATGTAAATGAAGGAATCCATTAAGAGTGAGCTCTCTAAAACCTGCTCCTCTTGAGCATTGCATTGTTTCCCTCAGCTCCCAACCTGAGAGCAGTTTTAGGATCTGAAACATTTCTCAGTGAAAAAAATTAAAGTCTTGCAAATTGTCGTCTTTTGTACAGTCAGCACAGTGCTGAGTGCTCAGTGCAGGTATCCTAAGCTCAGCTACTTTGAAACGTGGGGAGGACACAAGCAGCTAGCAGTGTGGATAGAAAGAACAAAATTTGGGGGATAAGCATGCTTAAGCTTGCCCTTTAGGTGTTTCTTTTGCTGTCCTCTTGCAGGCTGTGTGGATAGGCATTACAGGGAGCATTCCCACAGCTGCCTGCACCAGTTGCTGTTACAGTTAGGGATGGGTCTCTGCTCAGAGGGCTGCTGGCCCACCTTGGCTTTCCTCCTCTCCAAATGTGGCAGCCACATCCACACTGCCTATGGGGAAAGTTTCCTGGCCCTTGCTAATCCATGAATCAAGTCCAGGGACTAGGAGAAAGCTATTTGGCACAAATCAAAACTGCCCACAGCCAGGCTAACAACTAGAAAAGGTAGATGAACATATGCAGAGCTGGGGCCCATGTCTTTTTTCTGCTTTGGTTTTCTAGCAGATGGAGCTAAAATGCTGAGTGAGGAACAGTGGTGATGATGCTAAGGACTTGCTGAGTGGGCTTCATTTCCCACATAAGGATCAGGTCAACTATAAATATTAAAAACTACTCCACAAACTCTTAAAAATCCCTGAAGGAAGAATTAGTAAAGAAACAGATGGTTAGGACTTATATGAAGTCATGTGTGTGATGAAGAAGCTCCCTTGTTAAAGGTAGTATTGTTTCTTGTTAATGAAAAAAAATCCCAAAGCTTTATGTGGCACTTGTCATATTGTCACTTGACTTGATCCTAGTCAAAAGAACACCAAGAATTCAAGTGCAGAGACTAAGTAGCATTTAAAATAATAATTATCATGTGAAAAGAATAAGTTTATTTTCTTCTTGATGTTGAATGTGCTGATATTTAAACTACATGAGATCAGCTGACAGAGCAATAAATTTATTGTAATTTTTTTCATGAAGTCTTAGTGGTACAATTAATATGCTTTATGCTATGACAGTGAGGTGGCTGGGGCGCACCAGAGTACGTAATGGCCACGTTTGCAATTGGGTGCGTATTGGTTTTCAGCACTGCGTGCCCATGGCACGCCTCTCCTCCAGAGTGAGGGATTTGTTTTCAGATAGACCACTCAGACAAAGCAGGGAGAGCTGAAGCCCAGCTGCGGGGTGTGGCTTGCTTCAAGGCACATGACAAGTCACTGGCACATCTGGGAATGGAGCTAGGTCATTTTCTTTTCTAATTAATTTAGTGTCTTCCATTATGTGATGTTCAGTGGCTGAACCTGGGGACCACTGCATATGGAAGTTATACTCGGGCTGCTAAGCAGTATGTCTCATGCTTATGCCTTAACTGACTTGGGATCTTGCAGTACATAAGCCAGTGTTTCTCTTACAGGAACAATGGGAGGATTACTTATTGAAACCTGTCTTGTTAGGCCCTCTTTGTATGCTTTGTAAACTAAGTTAATAGAGCACAGCAGCTTATTATGGTCAGGATGTGACAATTAGAAATAAAAAGTTCCAATTTGTTATTTAAATGAATAGCAGACATACTATAGATGATTTATATAGCACCAGCAGCCTATGATTTATATAGTTCCAATTAGAAAGAAAAGTGTGGGAGGCAAAAAATTCCTATGGTAAAACAAACCTGTGTACTAGATGTTAAATCATTAAATTAAAGCAGGGCCTGAAAACTGTACCAGATGTCCTACCATCTGAACCACCAAATCTGACACGTATTTAAAACAAACAAACAAAAAAAAGGAAGGTGAAAGATAATGAACTGAGTAGCCCAGTGGCTTTGCAATGGGACTCAGCCTAACCCTGCCTGTACTATGGGGAAAATGAAGATGGGTGGCATTCCTGCCAGGAAGCTGGCTAGCACTCTGGGAGGGGTCAGCCTTCCCTACTAAGCTTCCAGGTTGTTGATTCATAACTACATTTGGCTTGTAGGTGTCTACGTGCATTTTAAGACTCCCCTTTTCTTAATGTGTCCAGGTGGTGAAGTTTTTTTGAGTTAATAGTGCAATTAACTTCAGCCCTCAGCTACAAGGGATCTGTTGTCGTGCATGGTCTTCTGTATGTTTTGTTGCACCTGTGCACCCATTTGCCAGGAAAAGCAGTCTGTTTTGATGCTAAGTATTTGTAATCTTTTTGGCATTAGTAATCTCAGTATTTTTCCTAGAAAGTGCATTCGAAGAGTGCAATGATACCTAGTTCCTGGCAGTGTCACAGTGACCCAGTCAGCTCACACCATCCTCAGTGAATATGGAAATCCTCTGCACTCATTACCACTGGCTCTGCTCTTGCATCAGATGATTTACAGCATGGCTGTAAGTCCACTGGTTTGCTTTTAAAACTATGTTTTCATGTGCAGAACTGCTAGAAACTTTTCTTTTGCTCCTGTTAATGAAAATTTAAGTTCTGTATCTATTAGAAGGCTAGTCTGCTCCTCAGCTCACAATAAAAAACAGGTGAATTGGCAAGGTATTTTTCAAGCTCTGATGGAGGCAGTGTGACAAAATAAATAGTAATGGTAACAATAGTAACATATTAACAGTAAAAAAATAGCTGTTTAGCAGAGTCAGTTTTTGTTTGGAACTTATATCTTTAAAATGATAATTACTAACTTGTGCAAGTACTGTCATTTTTTCTACAGTTGCTCCTGCTGACCAATGTGACCTTATTGTTTCCTAGTTTTCCCCCAGGTATCTGTATCTGCATATTATCACTAGGATTTAGGCTGTAGGTGTTTTGGCTGAGGATCTTTTTGATCAATGCTAATGTAAAATTTTAATCAGCTGAATTTTCATCTGTGGCTGTGGCTGTCAGACCCTAGGCTGACATAAGGCATGGTGAATGATATTAAATCTGAATCTAAAAGCTAATTTGGTAAAATATTTTTTAAAAAATTTATTTTTCTATGCCCTTATGTAATCCTGCTGATGCTTTTTGTTTTTAAAATAAGGACTCCCAGGGCATGCTGCCCCTATTTAAGAAGAATAGCTGTAAGAGAACTTTCAATCCCCCATCTTTTTCAGCATTCAATGTGTATCCAGACTGACAAACCCAGGAGATGTGAGCCATCATTTCTAGGTACTCCTCTGTGCATTTTGAGGGCTCTTGTTTTGCTGAAATTCTAAAAATATTAAACCAGAGCAGTAGGTTAGAAGTGGGTTGATGGCTCAGAGACTTGACGAGCTTTCTCTTTTAAATCACAGTGGCACAAGAGCTCATTTGATAGAAACTTCCAAATAGTGATGAGCTTAAAATACAGATTGTGTATTCTTTATATCTTTCGTACCTTCAAGAGACATGACTCAAACTCAACCGAAAAAGACTTATTATCTATCTCTTCTAGTTAGCAGTTCGCATCCTGAGAAACAGATTCATGCCATTCAGTTTTAATTCTCAAAATAGCTTAAAAATTTCTTTTTGTCATGGAGAAAATGACAAACAGCAAAGGAGACAGTAGGGCATCTCTGCTAAATCAGATTATCTGTTATTCAGTGCAAAAGTGTACTGACTGGGACCAGAATCTGGTTAAACAGATGATATGGTTGATGCCAGCCATCATCAAGAACATAAAGTATTGAAAACAGCTGACACAGCTGAATTTGACATGAAACATCTATACCCTGCATTCTCCCTGTCTCTTCTCTTTATGTTGGCCTGGTGGAGACCACAGTGAATGCATGGAAGAGGATGCATAGATCACATAACTGAAAGGTAAAGGTGAAAGATCACAGTAAAGTACTACCAAGAGTTGATAGCAGTGTCTGCCAGACTATTTCCTGCAGAAATCATTGGAAAAACTTTGTTTATGTCCCACAAAAAAATCTGAAATAACTTTTCTTTTCTGTAAAGGGGAAATTACTGCCACTGTTAAATTACAGAAAATGGGATTCTCAGTTAATTGTTTGAGCTCTTCTGTTCTTGACAAATAAAGAGCCCAGTGAGGCATTTCCTTAGGAAGCTCTGCCACTGTTGTGGTAGAAATTGTAGCCATCCCGAAGCATTTGAGAGAATCATTGTCAGTATGGCTATTAACTTGTCAAGCCTTCCCAGGCTCCATTGCTTTAAAGTCAACCTGAATGAAAAATTCCAAGAAATGGCAGACTGTGTCTTGCACACCACTTCCAACTTCACTCGAACTTGAACTGGAACTCACATAAAAAAAGAACATTAAGAGTGCATTATAGATGTGATCTATATTTCCAGCAATTTTCATTCACATTAATAACTAGGATAAAAAAATGTGTCTACGTTCTCCATCAAATTAAGCATGGTTTTATAAATAGAGGGCATGAAATATATTTAAATTAACTATGAGTTCCTGATTATCCTAGGAATTAGTAATACCTTACTAACTGCTGTATGTCCCATAAGAGTCTGTTTAAACAAGTGAATGCAAATCGATTTAGCCATAAATAAATAAGGATTTATTTCTTCACTATCTAACTTCAATCTGCTACAGAACATATACTGTAGCCAACCAGGCCCAGCACACCCTACATACCTGACAGCACTGGGGCAGTCATAATACTGAGGCCAGGCTAAAATGAGTGGCTAACTGTTCCCTTGATGTTGTTTTATTATTACCAATCTGTGTTAAATAATACCATCTTCCCCTCAGACTGTGCACTATAGTTTCTTCAAATTTAAGGCTAATAGACTGTGGGTTTTTTGTTTGTTTGTTTTTTTTTTTGTTGTTTTTGTTTTTGGGTTTTTTTGTTTTTTTTTTTTTGCTTTGTTTTGTTTTGTTTTTTTTAAATTTTTTTTCTTTGAAGTAGAAAGGCTGTCAAAGCTGTCTTGGACCAAATTTATTTCACTCTCACTAGCTTATTATGATTGTGTCACTTTTGACTGGTCACATTTCTGTATCTGAAAGTAATTTCAGCGTGGAATAAAAGTTTTGGTAACATGATCCAAAGTAATTTTCCCCAACATCTCTTTACATAGGATATTAATTTCCCTAAAGTCCAGCCAAGGGTGGAGTGCATTTTATGGCAGAGGCTATGCATTCTAGTGCTGACATGAACAGTAATAGCAGTGAAGTGAAATGTTGGACAACATGGGAATGGAGTGGATTAAAGATGTGTCTTTATGCAAATAACTCTGTGCTGTGTGAAAGTTTCCATGCAGTTTCTTCCATCATGTTTTGTTTGCTGATATTTTCAATAATCAGCTTGCCTTTTGCGCCACCGAAGATTTCATCTGTCACACCAGGTTTACATTTCTGGCTTGTCTCAGCATGTGTCCCCAGTAAAACCTGCCTTAAATACCCACTAATGGCTTTGTCTGTCTTTCTGGTGTTCTGTACTGTACTTAGGTAAGGTATCGAAACCAATACAAGGTATCCCATACAGAATGAAGAATAGCTCCTATCTTCAGCTACTTGCCCTGGAGGGTATTTGAGGTGGGAAGCTAGATTGTTAGTGACATGTCCCTGTATACTCCTGACGTGGCTTTTTAGACTTAAAGAGTACTTTAAGTATCTCCCCCTGGCAGGAAGTGTTCTTACTTGCTTTTAGCTAGACCTGTTTTCTTCAGAGCTAATGTCGGTTTTCAGTGAGTAAACACAAATATCGTCATTGTTGTGAACTGTATTTTTTGCACTAAGCAAACCTGCGATAGGAGTTATATTCATGGTGAATATGCCATAGATTTGTGGAGACCCAGCCCTGTGACTATTATTTATTCTCTGTAGTGGCTGAAATCCTTGTCCCATTATTGTCTGACAGTTTTCCCATTGTCTTGAATTAATTCAAGACATAACTAGGTGTGTTTGTGTTTACATGTATACATCTATGTATTTATTACTTATGTACACATAAAAAAAGCATTTTATGACCAGTCTTAGAGACGCGATTGGCCTCATAAATGAAGAATCTTGCAACCTTGTGCCACTAGGAAGCCATTAACCCAAGGTATGTGATGTCTTCTTGAACTCCTTAGGGAAAATATTAGAGATGTACATCAGGACCTTGGGACCCTTCTTCCTGGACTGAATATAGGGCTCTTATAGCAGCCTTCTGCCTTGCAGAGCTCTTCTCCTGGAGAATGAGATCTTTTGAATGAGGCAGCATAAATGTCAAGCAGGGTTTAGGCTAATTTTAGGATTTGAACATTTCTAATGTCTGTTTCTTGTATGAGTTCCATTGAAGTTCTTCCTCGGATTGAGGCATTAGCTGCTCTCTCGGTATTTCTCCCAGTGTAATTTCCTTCTTAGTTCAGCATTTCCTCTGGGAAGGCTTCTTCCATGGTGTAACTCCATCTAATTTCGTGAAGCATTAAAAAAAAAATAAATTTCTGAGACTTACACCACCTTGTGGAAGTAGCCAGAGGTTTAAAGGTAGCTGGCCACACTCGGAACCCAGGCCCAACCCCAAACAAGACTCTGTAAACCTCCTTCCCTCAGGCTGTGTGTTTTAATCCTGAAGCTGGCGGTTGTACAAAGTGCATGTCATGCAGGGGATTTTTAGTACCCACGTTGATTTGGTGCCCTCCGTTGCCTGTGCACCAGTGTTGTACTGGACAGGTAGGCTGGTCTGCAGGATGCATCAGGCAAGCTAAGGGCTTTTAGTGCCACTACAACCACCTGTAGTTTTTCATGTTGCCAAACACTCCCTACATGTTTCATTTCACAGGTGCACAATAGTATGGGAAAGAGTCCATAAGAATTATTTCAGGTTGCTCTTTGCAGTGTGCAACTGGGGGTATTTGTTGGCTTATTCAGAGACCTTTGCAGTGATGGTGGCATTTTCCCCAGGAGCTGCTCTGCCTGGGGAGAAGGGAAGCATCATCCATGCAATGGATGTTTGATGCCATCATGAGAGATGTTTAAAGGGTCTTGTTTAAGAATACCTTCATAAATGCTGAAGATTTCACTCTTTTGTTTCTGGAATATTTGTTTATCTGATATTTTTCTGGTTTAAATTTCTTATGCCTCATTTGATATTGTGGTGGGACTGGAAAATTTTAGTACCTCTTTATAAAATCCTAGAATTATAGAATGGTTTTGGTTGGAAAGACCTTAAAGATCATCAAGTTTCTACCCCCATGCAGTGGGTAGGGGCACCTTCCACTAGACCAGGTTGCTCAAAGCCCCGTCGAACCTTGCCTTGAATACTGCCAGGAATGGGGCATCCACAGCTTCTCTGGGCAACTGTTCCAGTGTCTTACCACTTTCACAGTAAAGAATTTTTCTAATATCTCATCTAAACATACTTTTTTCCCACTTAGCCATTCTCCTTTGTTTTATGCCCCTGTAAAAAATGTAAAAAAAAAAAAAAATATAAAACATAGTTAGCCTAGGAAAAAAATATAATCAAAAGTTGAACTACTACTTTGATATATCTTTAAAAAAGCTCAGATAATTCTGGTGTTTCACCTTATTTTAAAAAATCCAATAAGCTAAACTACCAGTTGATTAATAACTCTATTATATGGCAGTCTAAAGATATATATATAGTATATATTTAAGCTATTCAGCGACTCTGTTAAGTGGTTTAGCTTCCAAAAAGAAAGATTACACTCAGCAGCGCTTGGCAATATATAGTTATATCATCTTTTTTAAAGTCATTCATCTAAGAAAAGTTTATGTGCATATATGTAAAACTTTATTTTGTAGGTGTTTATATTGTAGGTGACATCTTTTAAACTCAAGTTTAATACAGACGATGCTGGAACTGATGGATACCATGTTCCAGACTTTCTTCTGAAACCACATAATTTGGGTATACAAAGTACTCAGTACTCTGGAGGCAGTTAAGTGACTTAAAAGGTTGCTGTTGCCCTTAGCTAGAAACACCTCAAAGCCCCAGTGTGTTACTTTCTGCTTTCAAGATCCTTGAGAAATCAGCCTTCTTTAGTTGTGGATTTAAGATAAAACATTACACAGAGAGAGGGATAAGGGGAACATGTGAAAATCCCTTTTTTAGCTGATAATTTTGTAGGAGCTGTTATTCACTTGCAAAAATATAGGAGGAATCTTTGCGTCTAGGCTTCTGGTGTTAGAATCAGGTTTTGGTATCATTATGACTTTACAAAAATACAATTTGCATAGAAATGCTTGTACAGATGCAATAAAATTTAAAGATACTAAAGCAGCTTAGGAGACTACAGAAAAGTTCAAATTTGCTTTTGATGTGTTACATTCTTGTAGCTTGTTCTGGCTGGCTGATGGTCTAGATGTACACAATCCTGCTCCAGAAGATGACCTCAACTAATTAAGCTTTTGAGGCTTTCTGAGCTTTATGTACCAGTAACATCTGAGGATACGTTTGCTCTCCTTTGGGTTAAACTTCTGACAAGGGGAGAATGCTCAGAACTTCTCCACCTCTGTGATTGTTTCTCCTTTCCTAACAGAATCTCCCCTTCACATTCTCAGGTACACGCTGGTGGATATTTTGCGCGCCATACTTCTTTCTTTAGAAGCCATGATAGAAGACCCCGAGCTTCAAGTGAATGGATTTGTTTTGATTATAGACTGGAGCAACTTCACCTTCAAGCAGGCCTCCAAACTCACACCAAGCATGCTTAGATTAGCCATAGAGGGCCTTCAGGTAACATTATTCTTTTCTTTTCATAGTTCTCCTTCATTTTGCAGTTCGTTACAAATCTAGGTGGCTAAAAAACCCAAAAATCCAAGAATTTCTGAATAGCAAGGCTATTAACACCTTAAGGTATGGGTGAACAGTCAAGCTACTGTGGCACAAGGTAAAGAATGAACTCAGTCAGCTAACTGCAGTAACTCCTGATGTGTAGGCTCCCTCTTTCCTGTAAATAAGAGGAAATTTTTTGGTCTTTATTCCAAAATGACTGGCTTCTCGTAAATTCAGACAATAGCTTCTGCAGCAGCAAGTTAGAAGTAATCAGTTTATCTTCTAATTATGCACAGGGCTAATGAAATATGGGTTGCTGCTGCCACACCAGGTTGTTTTTATTTCATTGATTCGTTTGGAGACAGGTGCTACATAATTTGTCAAGAAAAGTGTGGGGCCCTGTGATCAGACAGCTGAGACTATTTATTTACTCAAAGTTCAGCATGTGCTCGGCTCTTTTTCTGGGTCAAGATTAATCTGAGAAGCAGCTTCTGGGACTGAGTATACAGTGATTTAAATTTCTTTCGGCTCTTTGCAAATGCACTTCACGTGGCACAGGCACATTGGTGGAAGGGATACTGCATAGCTCTGATCTGTCTCCTAAGGTATTTTATGCTTATTAAAATGAAATATAAAAATGCTAAGGTAGTTGTTTTCTGTGCAAGCTTGAGTTGCGGTGTTAAAAATACCTGTAATTCAGTGTGCCTCACTTTTACAAGGGCAAATATTTCTTTTCTGTGATTTTCCTATCATTTATACATTTTTATTACTCACAAAGCAAAATAACAGCCTTACTTTTGAACTTTCTTCACTTTGACAGTGCTATTTTTGAAGAAACTTGCATAGCAGTAGTACGGAGTTTTGATGAAATGGCTTAGCCAGTATTCAGCCTGCTGTTGCACCAGAAGGGTAGTGACAGTCATGAGACAAAGATGTCAATTTTAATTTTGTTGTGTTTTCTTATGCAAGTGTGATTCCATTGTCTTGACAACTACATTAGAAGGCAGCAGTGAGATCTGTGCTCTAGTACAGCTGCATTTCCTTTTATTGCTTTCAGAGTTGTTTTCTGTGCTTTTTTTTTTCAAAGTTAGACATTGTTTTCTGGTTTAGGATATGAATAAATGCTTTAGGAGTCTTTGTTTTCAAATTGTAGTGTTTGTTCTTGGGCATTACTCAGACATGGTTATTTTGTGGAGCGTTGCAGTGAATAACTGCATATGAAAATATATGATGGATGACCTACCAAACTTCAGATGGACTCTGCGACTCTGCATTCTCCTATTGTTGGTTGGTTCCTGACTGAATTAGGGAGGACTCCATTGACTTACTTAATTTACCCATGCCCCCAGCTGTGTATGTTTGAGTATCCCAAGTCTGATGGTGGCCAGCACCCACAGCAACAGTTTGTGCCCACAGTCTTCAGTTCAGTTGACTCCAGAGATGAAGAGTGGACATGAAATGCTCCAGAAGAGAGAAGGAAAAGGCACTGAAATGGCAAATGAGAAATAAAACTGCTCTAATGCTCGAGGAATCTGTCCTAATCTATGACAAGTGTTGTTACCTGTCAGGCCCTTTTTCAACAAGTATTTTGAAGAAATCGATTAGTTGGGCTCTCATAATGCAGTGCTCAATTTTCTGTGGAGAGCCACTGAAGGACTGAGGGCTAACATTCTTATGGTATCAAAACTGATTGACTCTCTAGTGATACTTTCCCAGTAGTTATACTACTTGAGGAGTTCTTTTTCTTTCTTTTTCTTCTCCTTTTCCTCCTCCTTCTCTCTTTCTCTTTTTTCTTTTTCTTTTCCTTCCCTCCCCTCTCTTTTTTTCTTACTTAAGTATTTTTCTGTGTAAAGATATATTTGAATCAGTGGGAAGGACTAAAGACAATTGTATTGAGCATCTTGGAGGAAGAACTGCACTTCAAAAAAAACTGTGATCAGGAAGGAATTAAGAGGAAAGCATGGTGGAAAATTGGTATAGAGAGGCTCTGGGCAAGGTATGGGTCTAACTGCAATCCTTGCAAGTTTCCTTACCTCTAATGTTATACTCCTTTACCTTCAACAGGGACTGCCTTTTCTTCTATTTTTGGAGAAAAATGCACAGCAGAAAACATCATTCGGAATGATGTCAAAGTGCTTAATCAGGCAGTATGAAAAAGTATAAGAACAACTCACACTGTTTATTTATGACCTTCGTAAATACTCTCTGTTTAATCAGAGAAATAAAATTTACTTTGGCTTATAAGATTTAACAGGGCTTAAGATGCTGAACTTTACCATTTGGAGAATTTAAATATTTGTGTTACTTGGGTGAAAAGGGACAGTGAAAGTGGGATTAGTGACGACTGAATTTGATGTTAACCAAATCCGTTTGCCTCCTGAATGAAATCTACTAAATTTGCATTGCATTTGTTTAGCTTCTGTGATGAGCAGAATACTCAATATAGTATGTACCAAAGACATTACAAGCTATGGCATTTTTGGGCTTTTCACTACAACTTACTGTTTAGGAAATTGCTTTTGAAATTAAGATAAGTAAATATATAAAGTTTTCTATTGAAGATGAGTTCTGCTATATACTTTATCTGCATATGTATGTTAAATGGGAGTATGAGAAGAATCATACCCAAAACTTATTCATAAATTAGAAAAACACTTTTTAAGTAGTTGTCTTCAGGAAAAGAGACTTTTGGCCATGGAATTTTTTATATTAAAAGACAGTGATTATCTGTAATCTGATGTGAATTTACAGCATATCCATCACAACAGTGTTGTACCAAACTATTGGTTCAGTGTAGGTCAGTGCTGATTTTTAGATCAAATGATTTTGCTAGCCAAGAAGAAAAAAACTTGATGTGAAAGTTGGGGCACTCGTCTGGGACTCTTGATGCTCCAATCCTAGCTCATACATTGGCTGTGTGCTTTGGGAAAAAAGGAATAATATTCTTCCCTGCAGATGCATTTATGTTGCTTCTCATCAGCGAGCCCTTGCAAAAACTACAAAATTTTGCCTCTTTCACTAGCAAGAGGTTGCAATTTCTGTGCTTCAGCTACTTTTCCACAGAAAGTGAACTCCTGAGAGCTCAGAAGAAGACCAATCCTAACTTTCCATAGCCAGTGATGAACTCTCAGCTCTTACCACACCAGACCGACAACTTGATGTTACGATCTGATAAATAGCTGTATAAAAATATCATCTCAATTCATGATGTTGTTCAAAAAAGCAGATCAAATGCAAAGAATTGTAAGAAATTGAATAGAGGGCAAGGAACACAGTGAAGTCACTACAAAAATGTATGCTATCACTTCCATCTTGAATGTTGGGGAGGCTTCTATTTTTATGTCTCAGAAAGACTATTGTAGAAATGAAGGACAAAAAAAAAAAATCCAAAAGTGTGGGCTGGTTTCTGTATAAGGAACAAATAAGTTGGCTGGGATTTTTCTAGGTGGAAGAAGAAAAATTGTGCAGAGGAAGTTCGGGAATCTATAAAGCAAATCATAGAAACACAGGATAATTCAGGTTGGAGAAAATCTCGGGAGATCAGCAAATCCTACCTCCTGCTTAAAGCATGGTCCCTTAATGAGGTTAGATTAGGATACAAACAAGATCATGGGTGGCTGGAGAGAGTGGACTGTAGATGTTATTTGTTATAACCATTTTAAGAAATGGGCATCATCCGGAGATACTAGGAAGAGGCCTGTCTCTTTGTAAGACATGGTAATTCTCTGTACAATACCTGGGTATTTGTGGAACTCTATGCCAGGGGAAATTCTGGGTGCTTAAAGTTTAGTTGTGTTTAGAGAAAATGATTAAGTTTGTGAAAGAGAAATGAACAGAGGATTACTAAATATATGCAAAAACAACATCAAAGTTCAGAATTCCTTGAGCTGCATATAGCTGGAAATGAGGTGAATGCTGAGTGGAAATAATCACATATACTGTCCAAATTGTAGGTACTCTAGGCTCTTATTTTTGGCCTCTGTTAAGGGCTAGGTGGACTTTTAATATGCAGTAATTAAGTCAAGAGTATAGTTCACCTCTTCCCCCTTTTTAAAACCTTCCTTTCATTTTACCTGCTCCTGGCACTCCCATGGCCCCTTCTGCCAAAACACCAAGCTGAGAACACTTGGGCAGAAGGAGGGAGGAGATTGTGTGTATGAATTTTTTTCTTTCTGATAATCTTTTTTTTTTTTTTTCTATACAAGCCTTATCTGGTTCCCCCTGCAAGTGTCAAGACAGTGTTGTTTTCACAAAGCAGGTAAAAACAGTTTCAAAGACTGAAAATTCAATTTGAAAATTATATTGAAAGTTGGGGTTATTATTAACTCTAACAGACAGCTTTGGGGTAATTATAAGTGAGTTTTACAAAATGAAACATTGTGGGTATGCATGAGGCACTTCGACTGATTAACTAATATATAGTATTCTAGAACCTGGACTACTAACTCCTTCTTACATACTTGATTTCTGTTTAGTGCATAATAGTAGTTGCAGGCATGACAGATTTTTTTTTTTCAGGTTGTCAGTCAGGCAAGCTGTACTTCCAAATGCTTTGCAAAAGTGCGTAGTTATTGGTAGCTGAATGTGAATGCTTTTCCTCTAGTTAAAAAGCTGGTGGAAAAGAGATGATACACATTTAAACTGGCAGCTGAACATATGTGGATAGTCAGCATTGTTGCAGAAGACAGAAGACTTTTTCTTCTGGGTTGAGGGTGTTTACAAGAAGAAACAGCGATAGTGTTGTGGGGGACAAGGCAGGTCTTTTAACTGACTGTGTCTTTTTGTTTTGTAACAGAGGAAGGCTTCATAGGCTAAAACAAACTCACTACTGCAAACATAAAAGGAAACCAGAAAGTAAATGGAAGACAGCATGCTCAAAGCTACTATTACTATCGAAAACATCTTTTACATGACCGTTAATATGAGTTGTAAGAATAATATCTCCAAGCAGATTTGCTGCAGCAGTGTAACGTGGAAGTACCAGACACCAGATCTTGTACAGTCTGGTGATGAAAGTGACAGGACGTCTTATTCGCATTTTCTCTAAACATGAACTCCATCAGTATCTTACTGGGAATCTTGCCTGAATATCAGGGTTGGTTCAAAAAGCACAGAGAGTGCTTACATTCTGCCACCTAGTTCTGGACTACATCTATGCAACCAGGAGGTTGCAGCATCAGGAATTCCTGAGACAAGAACGTCTAGAACTGAGGATACCTCTGAAAATGGCATTTTGACTTCATATAATTACATGTTCACATGCACTGTGCTGTGCATGATCGTTAATAATGAGCTTAAGAGACAGTTAGTACTAGCAATGAGCATCAGTGAGCAGCTTTGGATGTTTTTTGCATCCAAACTTTAAACCATAAAGCCCACTCATTGAGTGTTTGAGCTTTCCACCAGTTTTTGAGAACAGAGTCCTGACATTTCACATAGTGCTTGGAGAATATTAAATAGTAGCAGACTCAAGCCTTTGATGGGAGGATCTTCTGCTTTCAGGAGGTCTAGTAAATCATGTAGCTACTTTCATTAATTTTTTTTTCTAATTAAAGAATTAAGCTGTTTGTAAATGCTAGTCTCTTGAGCCCAGGACCTCCCAGAGAATGGAGGAATGTGCTTGTAAACAGCACAGTTTTGTACCAGTTCAACTCATGCTCTGTAGGAACAGCAGCAGAAGGGGATATTTTTCCTAGGAACTTGTTAATTTGCAAGAGTTTGCTTACATTTGGTCTTCTCTACTTGTAAAATGGCCATCAAAAATGTTTACCATCAATTTACTGTAGAACTGGAAGTGATTGTTACTTCTAGCTCCTCACCTGCTGTCTGAATCAACTTAACCTGCTGGGTAAGAAAGAACTTGATGACCGTAGCTCAAATTCAGCTACAAACAGGCATGTTTGTATAGACATAACCATTATTCAGTGTGGTCCCAGCTATTAACCTCTTACCTGAAGACAGAATAATCAATTTCCTTGCTAGATTCTTTTATGATGCTCATTAAAAAAAAATGTTGAATACCTTTGGAATGTTAATATATTTATTCTCACAAACACACTATTAAGATGAGAGGATACCATCCTCTTTTTTTTTTTTTTTTTTTTTCCCCAGCTGAAAGCTATTTCACTGAAAGATTACTGTTAAAAATCTCTTCTAATTTGGGGTGCCCACTGTGAAAGGTCATGGTCTGACTTTCAGTCACCTTTTATACATTTAGAGTCCAGCTGCCATTAATTTTTCATCAGGAGGATTCAAGACTTCAGAAGTCTTTATCCTGAGCCCCCCAGCCAGGATTCTGAATTCTAGCATGGCTAAATTAGGAGCTTCTCATTAGATGCTCTTTGAATGTAGATAATGCCATGTGGGCTGCTGCCTCTGAAACAAATGATAAAAAGCAGTAAACTGAACTCTTCTGTTATCCCCAGAAATTCTGCTTAGTGCAAACTGCAAGGAAGCTTAATGGAGTTAAATATCCACCCTCTGAACACTGCCACTGGAGCTGGCGGAGTATCTGCCTGCAGTAGGTTGTCATCCTCCATGTGAACCCACACAAGAAAGACAGAGGGCACTTTGCCAGTGTTTTGCAGATATTTGCTGTAAGCAAGGCGTGATTAGTTGTGGGAACCTTGGCTTTTGCTCAGACACTTTGATCTAACTGGCATAGACTCTTCTGCTCGTTCCTCCTGCCCTTTTTGCTCTAAGCAGCCTTTGCCACTGTCCTACTGCTTCCCCGGTTCCTCATCCCACTTCTGCTAAAATTAACTTACTTTGTATTAGTCTTCACTGATACGGGTTTTTTTGTCTCACTGTTCTGATGGCATCCTCCAAAACCTCAATCACCGCAGATGACTGCATGGCATGTTAAGTTCATCTTAGGCTCCTTAGGAGATCTCAGCCTTTTGTGGTCTCACTGGCCAAGTGCTCTCCACATCTGGCATCCAATCAGCTTCAAATCTCCTTTTAACCTGAGTGAGGCCTGATCTATTCACATACCCGCAGAGTCCTTTAGCCATGAGGCTGTTAAGGAAACCGTCCATTTAGTTCCTCAGGCTGGAGCTGGTCTACTTGTTACACTTGACTCGGTGTAACTTCACTATTTTAAGGTCATGAAGGGAATAAATACTAGTCTCCCTTGTAAGGTCACTCAGAAAAAAAGATAATCTGTTATAAATTGTAATGCTAGAGACAGAAGACATGTTTTAAGATTGTAGTTTACCTTCCTGCTAAGGCAAGATTATCCTGTGCATTATATTTTCTAGAGCTTCACACAGTTTAATTTAAAAGCTTGAAGGCAGGCCTGGCACATTCTTTGGAAACCTTTCTACAACTTGTTGCTCTTCAGATTTCCTCTCGGCATTAATCCTAATTTTTCTATTTCAAAATGTCAGCTCTTATAAAACTCTTTGCTATTTCACCGTGTGCTGTTGGGTCCAAACCAGGAATTGGTGTGTGGTTCTCAGTAACCCTCAGAAAGGAATTGTTTGATGGAGTACTATCTACAACAGCAGTGATTTGGAATCAGGAGCTGGAGATGTTATTCTCGTGTTTGGCACTGACAATGGTGAAATGTTAAAATCAGTGGAACCCTCTTTATTTGGAGAGCCTAAATTTAGAGGGTTTTATAGTGTCCAAATGACCTGTGTTGTCAATCCATTTTATATATCCATCATAAGGTTACGCTGGATCATTTTTGGAATGATTTTCTGAAACCAGTCTAACCTTTGTTTTCCATGATGCTAATAAATCCTCCGTGATCTTATTAGGCTGTGCACAGTTGGCTTTATGTTGATGTCTTCAGCACATACTGCCCATGCACATAGTGCTTGTGATACCAGCTAAGCCTTCCGTGCTCATTTCCCAAAACAATACAGTGTAATCTTTTTTCTTATGTGTTTTAGTAGGCATAATTGTTTAAGTAAGTGCTACATGGCTGGTGATTTAAAGTAGTTCAGGAACTGAAAATTCAGATTTATAACAAATAAAGAAAATTATATTTCTTAAGAAAAAAATCAATTATGAACTCTTTCTAAAAGTCATACTCCAACGTGGATAACGTATTAAAAAAACAAACTAGCACCCCTCAGAAATGAGTTCTTAAAAAACATATCTTATCTTCTTATTATGTGGAATATGAAAATAGTGCTTGTAATCTTTTCCAGTGTCTTCTGTAATAAAAAAGATTGAGCACTAATGTTTTGTTTACACATAATGAATATCCAAACATGGATATGGATTGAAATCTGAGGTGGCTAAACATATTGTCCTGTCTATGAAAAATTGGGTTTGCATTCAATCAAAAGAAATGAATATCACTTCAGTGCCCACACTGAGAAAGTCTCATGTCAGCATCTCCTCCAGAACAGTTCGGCTGTGCCGAGGTGCTTGCTTGTTTTTGATGTTACCTTTTATGTTGTCCCTCACGGTTTAGGCTTCAGCTATAAAATATGTATCCAGCTCCCTTATTTTATAGGATTGACTCCAATAACATACAGTGGTGTTGCAAAATGCAATCTTTAACCAGTGATTAAAGATTGTATTTTCAAATGTGTTGTTGTATTCTGGCTCTTTTTAGTTGGTTCTTAAGAATCTGGTATAGCTGTTAGAATCTTTTGGGGTAGGGCTTTCTTTCTGAGAAGAGATGGTTTTCAACTCTTTGCCATTTCCACCACTGAAAAAATTTTCTGGAAGGAGAAAGTGGTTCTGCTGTGATTCAGGAGAGGGCATCCATAAAGATATTTTGTAAACTGCAGTCTTCATTAATACTTACCTGATATTGCACTGAATGTACCTTATTACCTGTAAAAACTTCTGAGTTTTTTGGGACATACTCACATCTCAAGCTAATCTATTTGAATTAAAGTATAATTTAGAGCACTGAATCTTCTGGCTGAAAGCCACCATGCAAAGTATGAACAATCCATGGCAAATAAATCATCAAGTACTGGTAGTCCTCCAGCATTCTTCTCAGAAGGGCTTTGCAAGGTGCAGCCAGTCCTATGGAGTCAGCAATGGATCTTTCAGATCTTCATACAAAACCCCCATGGATTATTCTCCAGACACCAGTGAGTCCATGTGGAAACATTGAATACATTCAGTAATTCAAGTGCACTAGTTATAAACTCAGCCTTTGCAGCAGGGATTTTCAACCTGCAGAATAATCTATGGTGAAAATGTAATTTCATTTTGGGAGGAAGACAGAAAAGATTTTGAAAAAAAGATTTTTACTTAATAGAGGAGAAAAGAGGACACAAAGGATATTAGAAGAAGAAAGGGTAGTTATGAAAAGGCAGGGCATAGGGCAGAAGAAGGACCTAAAAGCTGCCCTTCACATTAGATTTTGAAATATTTCAAAGTAGACAATTCCATTTCCTATTTTATGGCTGTTATCAATCTCATTGAGTAAAATGTCATCTCTAAAACAAATTTTTTAAAAGCTATATTGACATACCATTAGAAAATAAAGATTAACATTTTAAAAATAATAACTGTCACATGTCGGCAATAATTAACCTATATCATAGCACCAGATCTTATCCTTACCCTCTAGTTTTAGTGAGTTAGCACACCACCATTATATGGTGTCTTTGACAGGCACCAGGTATGTCTTGGGACTGTGTTCTTGAATCCTTACTTCGCTTTCCAGAAGAATTATACGGGTTAGCTGCATATCTCCTGCAACATTTCCTTTTCTGGGGATGCAGTAGAATAGTTATGATTGATGAGGGCTTATGTATTAGTGAGGAGCTGGCTGAGCCTCTTAACCACATATTTTCTCATCCTTTATCTTTTGGGGTTTTAGAGGTGCAGAATTGCAAGCAAGGTATTACATATGTTTTTGGCATTAGCTGAGATCCACTGGGTCATGCTTTTCAAAGCATTTTGTTAGGAATATTGAGCAATTGATTTTCCCTGGAAAACCCAAGGACATCTTCATACTATTTCTATCAGTATGATCCAGTTCTGTTCTCCACAGAAATTCAGCAGGAGTGCAATTTAATGAGACCAGTGAAAGGAATCTGACTGCTCTATTTATAGCACACAAATTGATCAGGGTAGCCATGATAGGAGGAAGCTTCAGAGAAAATCAATGCAGTATCAAATGAAAGAAGCACACAAGCCTTTAAAAGCCAGTAAAGAATGAATCCATTTGAAGATCCATGGTTACATTTTGGACCATGTGTGTTCTTGCTTTTAGTTGTAGGAATGAAATCAAACTAAGCAGTATCCTAGGTGCAAGGCAAGCCTTACTATATATTTTCTTCTTCATCCTATTGTTGTTGTGTCCTGTTAGATCTTCTTGATGAATTCTTTTACCTTCATATGGTGACTGTAAATGTCTTCTTTTAGGAGCTTCCCTTTGACAACCTCATCCTTTTTCTGTAATGATCTCTGATGCCCCTCCCTGAGGATGGCAGCCACACTCTGTACCAGAACTGCAGAGCCTCTTGGCTGTGTGTCCAGGACTCGGGTGCAATTCCAGGTCTCACGGCTTTCACTTAAATGCAGGGAGAAGATGGTCTGTCTACCTGAATTCTCATTCCTGTCATACAAATACTTGTAATCTTAGTAGATACATAAAGCATAACTATGTACTCATTGCAAGTGTTTCTTAAAGTTATGTAGTGGACCTTTGCTTCTTCCTCAAATTGCATTTTTTCCCTCATGAAATCTGCTAAAGTCCTGAGCAAACCCCCATTTTCTATCCCTGAGCCTTATGGTTTTGTGGCAGATAGTCTCCTTTACTGGAGGTATCTCTGTGCTGTGGGTTGTCTGCCCACCAGTACACTGCTTTTGGGTTGCAACAAAGTACCATAAAGGCATTTTAGCAGTAATTTGCCTCAGAAAAAGCTGAAAGGGGAACAGACGTACACTTTGGTGATTTTGAATATACTTTTTGCTCTTGTGTTTGTACATATACAAAGGTTTTACTTACCTCTCCTCAGAAGGATGGCAAACATGGCAAGGGTTACAGGCAAAGCTGTCCAAGGTGGCAATGCATGTCTCCTTTCCTTCAGTGCTTAAATGTGCTTGCAACTGAATAAAAATCTTCCTTTATTTTACGGTATGTGAAATTTAGTACTTAGGTTCACTTTTCTGAGGAAGAATGTATGTACTTTTTTTTTCAGTAGGATAATTAAAGGCATGGCATCATGAAGTAGATGCTGCTGAATGGAAAAGGGGTAAATAATCTACTTCTTTTATGAACCGTTAGTTTCTCTGGGCTAAATTTATGTAACACCAATAGTTAAGCATATTAATGGTGCTACATTTTTTGTTCATTCAGTTTTGAGCATATGCAGTGGCATGGAGTTGTGGCCTAATTAGTTAGATGAATAATGTCAGAAATATTGTCAATTATCAATATGGTCTTCATCTTTCTTTAAGCCCCAACTGGGAATCCAGTTCCCAGTGACATCAGCAGTTGCCGTGGTGAACTTTCATAAGCTAGTCTTTAATCTTTCATTAAATCACAGGCTAGGAAAGCAGACATGAGGACTGAGATGAAAAAACGTGCATCTGCCACAGTGATATCTTCCCTGAAAAATAGAAAAGGCATTCCTCTGTGTTTTTTGAAAAAAAAAAAAAAAAAAAAAAAGATAATTTGCTGCATTGGTGAGCACATTCTCAGCCACTTATACTGTCTAAGCAACACCACAAAAGAAGAACTTGCAGAATGTAAACAGAGATGAAATATGTGGGGCTTGAGAGCAGCTGAAATCGAATAGGGCACTAGGGCTTGAATATGGTGAATGACTCAGCTCTGTTATCCACAGGGTTTGAGGATGGAGATAAGGGTAGCAAGTTTAGCATCTCTTCTTCTAGCTACACTGGGCTTTAGCTGGACATTTTTCAGAGCAGCAGGCTGCGATTTAAAGTTATTGTACAGGAGGGCATTGGAGAAAACTCCATGTGAGCTACCAGCTCAGAATTGATGTTTGACTCACACTAACGCTGACACATGGGGAGAAAAAGAATGGGACAGAGGGTAGAGTACTTTGGGGCCCTTGTGAAGCAGGGGCCTTCAGGGGTCTTCTGAGAAACAACTCCGGGTTGGGAGGGCAAATAGAAACTAGGTTGTGACTGACAAGCTGTTAAGTGTTTAGTGTATTGAGCTGAGATTGGAAAGGTAGAGGTATCTGTGTCACTATTAAGGGATATAAAGGTGGAATATTAAAACTTTCATTGTTGAACCATTTTGGGTCAATATGTAACTGTCTCATTCTGTGCTATTTTGTAACTGTCTCATTCTGTGCTATTTTGTCTAATAAGAGAAAATGCTTCTTCCCCACAAAGCTTAATGTGCTTATGTCATTACAGCACCGTGTCTCTTAGAATCATCATAGTAGCTGTTGTTGGTACACGTCTTCTCAGCAGTTTGTTTTTGCCCAGGTCTTGGTCTACCAATGCAAAGCTCTTTCATCCATTTCTTTGTCCTAAATCAGTCCTGGCCCCTGTATGGGGAGCCAGTGCTTCTGTGTGTTTGTTCACTCAGTGGCTGTTTTGGGGAAAAGAAGTACAATCACAATTTAATATTTTTTTCCTTAGAGTAGAAATGGGAAATCAGAATTTTAAACTTTGGAAATGGAAAAAAAAAATAACCAGGCAGTAGAAAACAGAATTACAACTGCTTTGTTCTATTTTGCATTGATTGAAAAAAAAACAGAAAAGCAGAATCTGGACGATGTGGTTTGTTGAGGTTTTTTTAAACAGATTTTAAGGTTGTGAATGGATTTCCTTTAAAGTTATGAAGTCTTGCTCACAAATCTTTTATGCTTTCCCTGAGGCTTTTTATTCCTGGAAAGGTTTTTGACAATTTTAAGTTAGGCAGAAGAAGTACACTAAGCTATAATTTATGTTGCCAAGCATTATTTCCCAAGGCCCTGCCTTCTCACACAGAGGAGCACATTGGTGAAACTGCATAATAGAATTATCTTTGCTCAGGTCACAAAAAGAGAAGTTGTCTCTGAAAGCACCCTGTCATGTCTTCCTACTAGCACCAGGTTCACACTTATGCCCTTGAAAAATACCATTTGTGTGGATGACAGACTGTCACAAGGCTGGGACATAGGTTATTGCTGTGAGATGAGAGCCTTTTGGCGTTCTTCTGAGTCACTGGCACCATCTGTCCCTCTTCCTGAGGTAAGGCCGGATGGAGTGAGTGGAGCCCTGGCACGCTGTTCAGCGTTTTTATTTGGCATTCCTGAGCTTGCAGTCGTGGTCTGAGGGGAGGGTTGGTGTAGGATAACTTGTTTTGTTCCATGTTCTGCAGCGAACCCCAGGCATAATCTGCTTTGATTCACATATTGAATTGTAGGAGACATGTTTTGCTGCAAAGCAAATGGTATAAAAATGAATGTTTTTGCAATTACTGCACTGTATTGGGCCAGGTGCTGCTTGCTTCTCACCCTCCTTGTTCAGAACTTTGATTTTCTTTTCAAAACACAATAAAAATTTAGAAGGAATTGAGTCAGGATTCACATAGATCACAATTCCGGTCACACAAATAGTGTCAACCTGGTTTCCTTCTCTCTGCTTTTATTTGGTGGATAATGTGCTCCTGTTTTTTTCCCCTTGGGTTTGATCCTTTCGATATGGACTGAAATTCACAGCCCTGGGCTCATCAAACCCGTATTGATTAAAAACCCCCAAACCTTAGGATTGAATAACTTTTCTGAGGATATCTAAGGATAGAATAACTTTTAGGCAACACAAAGCATGTCAGTAGGCTATCAAAAATAAAGGGGTCAGGTTCCCCATTGTATGTGGAAAGACATGGTAAGTGTTGATCTTGCAGTGGAAGCCATGGTGTTAAGAGGAGAACAGGACTTTACAGATAAACCCAAGGCTGTGGGTTTATTAGCTGAGTGCTTTGTGAGGATCGCTGCAACACTATAGAAAATAAAAACTGAGTATATTTGAGCTTAATGATGTTAGTGAGCTTTCAGACCAGTAGTTATGTTGAGTGAGGCTTGGCAGTGGAAGCCACGAGTTGAGGTTCTGTGCATTTTGCCACAGGAATGACACTGACATGCACATACGAAAAGGGAATTCTCGAGGGTTGAAGTTCAGTGTGAAGTAAGCAAGGAGTAAGAGCTGAAGCCTGGGATGGTGAAAGGTGACCCATAGCATTGGAACCTGGAGAGGACCGTTTGAATGGAACAGGGAGACTGCGGAGAAGGCAGAGAAGATGGTTAATGCAGCAACTGGGGGCATCCTGTTTCTTCAGTATTAACTACAAAATAGAGGTGGGATGAACAGCAAGTTATTTTAGAGTGAAATGTACTGTAATGCATTTATATGCTAAAGAAAAGGAGCAGGAAGGGTGAAAATAGGATTCTGTCACTGCAGGAAAATATCATCAGGAATAGAATTAGACGAGTTTGTGCTGGTAAGTCACATTTCCATCTTGTTTCCCAGGTAACAGGTGAGTGTGTTGAGGGTGGGAGAGGTCCAGGCTGTGGAGTTGGACTTGGCAATAGTGGTTCATGTTTGTGTGTACCATTTGTTTTGCCCTCATTTTCAGAGTCCTAAAATAGATCTAATTTCCCTTAATGTTATGTAACAGTGATTCAAACCTAGCTTTAAAACATCTTAATTAGGTTTAAAAATCAGATTTCTGGTTAAGACATTTAAGGTGATGAACACTGCCCTCCATCCTTGCAGAAAATGTTCAAAGGTTACCTGCAGTGAGTGTGCAGGTGACTTTCACCAAAACTGATCCAAAAACCATTTCCTCTTGAGCTTGACAGGATGCTCCAGTGCAGGAGGTCCAAACTTTCCCATCCATGAGGCTGCTGTCTTTCTGTGTCTTTAGGTTTCTCTTCCCCCTGTGCCCATCTGCAGGCTCCTGCAAGCTCTGATGCAGCCTCCTGTGCTTCCAGAGTCCTGCAGCTTTGGAGAGTTGGCAGCGGTTGCCTGCCCATGGAGATCATCAGAGTTTGTGTCAATTTGATGTGGATTTAAACAAAGCTAGGCTTGCCAGGTTGGACAGAGAGTTACTTGCTTGAATTTCAAAATTTTGACTTCTGGTTTGATTTTTGCTTCAGGCATTATTTCAGATCTCTCATTTGAAGAGAAAATATCATCTCTACCTGGCTGGGAGCCATGTCCAGGGCAATGCAGTATGATCCTCGCTGGCAATACTTTTCATCTGCAGCAGCGGTAGATAATGTACATAGTTGTGCACATGCTCTGATAATAAGTAGCCTCTGTACTTGTTATTGCTTTGTGCATGTGCTGAAAAACACATACCAGTACGATAGATATGCATCAGGGAAGAATCATGTCTTATGTGGACTGTATAAAGCTATATACAGCCTGCTAATCATGTAACAGTGCTTCTGTTTTATAAACTTCATGCTCTAGTGTAATGCACGTTGCAAGGTTTTTGCAATGATGCTGGGTTATATTAATCTGTCAACTTGTTTAACGATTGCCTTGTAGAAAAGATAATTTATGTTTGTGTGAACACATCTAAATCTGTATTTACTTTATTATCAAAAAACCCCAACACAATGAGGGAGAGCTTTATTCCAAAGGTATAAAATACTTGTAAATTTTTTTTTTTTTTCTGTGAAATGCAGAACTGTGCAAAGGTCTTGATCACATTATTTATTTACTATGAATTCAACTTCTCTGTTAGCCTAGCTCCTATTCCCATTGGGGCTGTGCTGTTTATGCTGCTGCTGATAGGGAATAAGTTGTTTTTATTATATTCTTATGAAGCCTCTTTCACAGAAAAAACATTCAGTAGACACTCAGTAGTGAAGAACTGTTTCCAGACAGGTACATTGTTTTGAAAAAGGAGTGTCTCATAGCCCAGATGAGTTACTCTGTAAACCCATCAGAAATAGCTATTATCATCAACATTTACAACCCTGTATGTGGATTATTATTGACTTTGGATTTATTAGTTGTGCACTCAGACTGGGCTTGATTCTCATCTGATGCAGAGTCCATCTCCTCAGAGGCAGTGAGTTAAGTTACTGTAGCTGAGGTTCTCCAAAACCCCTGCGTGCTCCCACCCAATCTGCTGGTCAGTGAGCACTGGTATCCTTCAATTGTGAGTGATATTCAGATCTGGACTCTTCTCCCTCACTTTTCCCATGTACCAAGGTCGTTATTGATCCCAGTCTTTTACGGTTTAAACCCTTGAGTTACCTGCTGAGTAATGGCAGAACTTACCTAATTACATAACAGTTACCTTAAAAATAAATGATAGTACATTACTCAGGGCCATTGAAAAAGAACTGGGATGCTGAAGACCTGATGGCTAAGAAAGTAATAATTACACACATTTTACTTGGAGAATTATTTATGTCTTGCAGGCATTTCTAGTCACCGTTTTAGACTATACGGCATATGGACAGCAGAAGTTTCAACAGACAGGATATGAACAGAAACATTTGTGTGACTCTAATTTTTTTTTAAAAAGGCTATTCTGTAGAAGTCGCTGCAGTAGATGAAAACAGCTCTCAGAACTCCTTAATGTATATTTACGCAATAGACCTCATAGTGCTTGTGTAGCCACTCGGTTTAATTACTGGCATTTAAAAGGTTTATTCTGTGTAAAGAATAGAATTTTAAAAGCTTACACTTGAAAGTGAATATATTTCTTTTGTATGAGGCATAATAATTTAAAATTACTTAATGTTTTCTTGAGTTTCTTGCTGTTTTATAATGGGAAACTGCCAGTAGTGAACTCTCTAAGAGAGTGTAAGTATTTACTAATAAAATAGACATGCCCAGGGGTGCTCCCTCTTGCTGTAGTGGCTATGTCCTGATTATTAGCATTTTTGTTAACCTAAACAGATTGCTACATCCAAAGAGCATCTTGGAAACAGTGCTTGATTTGTTTTTACAAATTCCTAATGGTTTGGGAGAGGGATAGGTGGCTATGACTTACTCTAACAGTTTCACAGTATAGATAACTCAGTTGCTCTTCCATAGAGGTTTCTGGGTGCTGTTAATTGTGCTATATAGATGCTGCTTGGGATTTTGTGGAATATTATTTTGTATATCTTGGTATTTTTAATGGTATGTTTTATTAGGGAAAGGTCTGTTTCTGTAGTCAGAGATGATGGAGTATAACTGATACAAAAATGTAGTGTAAGTCCACAGTGAGTTCAAGTGAGTGAGCTATATGTGAGGAACATTGCCTTGGAGATCTTTGCACTTGCCCTTGAAGGCTGGTGTTGCAGGACTGGAATATCGCAGAGTTAGCTGAGCTCTTCAGACCCACTTGCTATTAACTCTTGCTTATCTTCTCAGTGTTAAACACTCGTACTTTTGACATGATCACATCTTGCATCAGATAAGTGGTCATGTTTTTCAGTTCTTGGTGATGCTTTGAGGCAGTTGAATGCTGCTGTAAAAGTGCTCGTGTCAGCTGAAAGTATATAGAGAATTTAGATAGGCAGAATGAGGTTCTTCAAGTTGTTGTTTGACCAAGGCACTGAGGTTAATGCTTCTACTTCTACAATGGCACCATGGGACTTTATGCAACAGAAGTGGTCAGGACCCTTAGTTGCCTTTTTTTCTGCTGAAAGCTGGCAGCTCCAGCGAGCACACCAACTGTTCAGTTGTGCTGGAACTTAGCGGCAGAATTGATCCAGAGGAGTGGAAACAATTACTGAAGTGACAACAACCACTGGGCAGCTCTGTGGTGTCCACCAGAAGGTTAAACCTGCATGGCCTCATTTTGCAGGTGAGGTCTGTCACAGTCACAGGACTGGGCAGTGAAGTATGCAGCACTGTAGAAGCTCAAAGTAATAAGGCAATCTCTTTGCATACTGAGAGTGTCTTGGGACACACAAGATAGTGCTTGTCTGATATTTATTTCATTACATAACTCTCCATATCAGATCTGCATGAAATTCAATTTCTGATCCTGGCATAAGCTTGTGTTTTGTATGATCACAGCAAATAACAGAATGGAATCTGTTAGTATAGGTCCAAGATGCTGCATTCCTGTGCACAAAAACAAGGGCACTGTAGTTCTTTAAAAAATTTAAACATAAACATTATAACTTTTTGACCCTACAGTCTTTCTAGGAAGAATCACAGATTTTCCATAAAGACTGTGGCTTTCTTGTGGAAAGAAAACGTTCATGTAAAATGTCTGCTTTTTAGATATTTTAGATATTTTTTTATTTCCATAGAAAAGTATCAAATGGGTAAAAACTGAAAGGTTTCATTTTGGCAAAGCTGCCAGTATTGAGTGGAGCATTCAGACAGTTCACATCCCCATTTACCTCTAGGCTATATCTGTTCCTGTTTCCAGGAAAGACTACTGTACATTGTAGGAAAAAATATTTCAACCAAATAATATTGTCTTTGTAAGGAAATGAAACCTCAGAGCACTCAAACTAGAGCTTCTAGGTCGGTAGCAATAACTAGCAAGCATTTTGAGATAATTTCCAGGACATCCCCCCCCCCCCCTTTTTTTTTATATCTACCTTCTTCCCCTCCATCCAGTGAACTTAAATTCTAAGGTGTAGCCTTTTCATTTTGTATATTGAAAGCTTTAGTTGTTGCATTCTTGTCACAGAACACTTATATATGCATGCTGCTTTTAATTTTAGTGCTGCAAGACTGTAGTGGATATGATGATGCAGGAATTTGGGTTCATAAAATGGAAGACTTTTAAATGTTTCGGCTACGTGTCAAGATTTATCAGCCAGACTCCAAAATGAGCAAAGCTGAGTGGAGTACTGCTTTAAATGATTTCAGTAAATACAGAGCCAGGATCTTTAAATGGCTAAGTATACAGCTGGTTTCTGATATCTAGAATGGGGCTTGAAGTGTTGTTTATTCAGGATGAGAACACGTATTGTAGATATATAGTACTGCATTTGACACATATATACGCATCAGCAGTTTTCTTTCCCTGATTTGCTGAAAATTAGGGTAACAAAGAACATGTTAAAAATGACATGGTTATTCCAGGTGGGATTTATTACATTTAAGAGAATTTAAATGAATTACCTGTGGGCTTTTTATTTCTCTGTGTGCTAGCAGTAGGCAGCCCCTCTCTCTATTGCCAGCATCTGACACATTAATTGGTCCCTTGCTTGATTTGTTTTTCTTTTTGTTTATGTATAGCTTATTCTAGTGCTTTCCCTTTTTAATATGGTAACATCAAATTTGCTCAAGGTCTGTGAACTAATGTGGATTAAAAGTCAAGCAGCAGCAGCTCTAATACATAATTGATCTACCAGTAGGGCACAAAGAACTGATCCTGGTTCCTAGATAGAAAAAGCCTTCCTTTTTCTTTGTCCTGTGCTGGTAGTCTGAGCTCTTAAATCTGTTTTAATTTAAAGTAAATAGGCTACTGGAAACTAACAAATTATCTATGTCAATAAATTATTTAAGAGAGTAATTTGATGTTAGAGGCATAATGATTTTTAGACACTGACACACACACTCTATTTGACATGTTCCTTTTAGATGTCAATGCATCTGTTCACGGATTCTGTTCTGTTTGTGGGTGATTGAAAATATCCTATGTCTGGCAAATGTATTTATTTTGAGTCTGTATTTGTCTCTTTCTGTGACCCCGCATCTGTTAGTACTTAACAGAAGATTTTGGTTTCTTAAACTATTTCTACAGGTGCAAGAGCTTTGCAACATTGCCTCCAGACACCCTCAACAACAGCATCCCTTTGTGAATGGACAGGTTGTAAAAGGCCGTGTCTGCTTACATTAACATTGGCACTGATTTTGCTTCAGCTTGTCATATGTCGCTTTTCTTAGTTGCTGGGGAACGACTCTTGACTGTTCAGTTAAGCAGAGGTAGAAGGGTTTAAGGTTTAGTGTTTAATGATATTCTCACTGAAGTGAGGAGTTTTGTATTTTCAGGCTCCTCTTGAGGTACACATGGTGGTCACAGCAGGGGTGTTTACAGCTGTAGCCTGAATGACAGGTGGATGGTGGTTTTGCAGTTGTGAGGCTAATAGCATGTATGTGCCGGATGGCATGGCACAATGCATTGTATGATGCTAATGGGTGGGAAGTAAGAGGCAGCCAACGGGGTGTCTCTGCCTTCCATTAAGTCCATTCACGCATACCATATGTCATCATTCCTCCACTGGAGATTTAATTCTCTGGTAAGCGCCAACCACTAGCACTGCAGTGACGGTAATATAGGAAAGCAGAACATTTAAGCCACGCTGTAGAAGAGGGCTGCAAATCAGAATGTGGCCAAATCAGCAAAGTAGAATGGAAGGAGAGGGAAGAAGGATCTTTTTGAGCACATACTTACACAGTCTGTAAAAAATAGGTTACACTGTTTTAGTATTGCTTCAGACTTAAGATGCTACAATTTGAATAATGTTTTAAGAGTAGGGCAATAAACATTTTTCAAACTCTAGTTACAAACATCAGATGATGGTACTTATGCAAAAGCAGTATGTTTTGTTAATAATACTCTTATTTGGAAGAAGACATACTTTCAGATGCAACCCCCCTTTATAAGGTTGGTAGGGATAAGAGCATAGCAGTGAACTGTCAGTTTCAAAATGGAAATCGAATTTCTTTCCTAGAGGTTTTGTTAACGAATGAAGTTAGTATGAGCGTTGCTGAGTTTCTGTGATCTGTGAGCTGCCTGTATTGTCCTCTGATATGACTGAAAATCTGGGCTCACAGGTGTGTGTTGGGCCAGAAATGAGGGAGCAGCTCATTCCCAGCCTTTGAAAACTGGGCCTGTTCATTGCATGCAGGCAACTTGGCAATGGCTAAGTTTTGTAAATCCTGGTTCAGACAGTGTGGTGCATGAAGAGTTAGGGTTATTAGGTAAGGCAAACCTTTGTTTAGGTGGAGTAAGCCATGCAAATTTTCGTAAGCCACACACATTTTCATAAGCCACTTGTGATGAGAATATGAGTGACCTTAGGCAAGCCAAGAAGCTCGAGTACATTACATAGGCTAAATATTAATGTTTACCTGCAAATCAGTTTTTTATTTACCTAGAGAACTCTGTCATCACCCTAGTTACTTTGGCTGTTGATGAGCTTCAAAAATAGCACAACTTTGGGAAGTGAAGTGATTCGGAAAATACCAGCTAAAAAGACCCCGTTTCACCTCAGTGATTTTATATTTTTCATCAGCGTCTGACTTGTTCAGAACTATGTGGTCTTACATGATTTCCTTATGTCCAGAAGGACCTTCTATGTTTGAGTTTGTTCCCCTGGCCTTTGATCCTATCACTGAGCACCACTGAAAAGAGCCTGGCTCTGGCTTCTTACACCCTCCCTTCAGGTGTTTATATGCATTGCTAAGATTCCCCTGAGTTTTCTCTCCTACATGCTAGACATTCCCATCTCTCTCAGTCTCTGCCCATACGAGAGATACTCCAGTTCCTTAGTCATCTTTGTGGCCTTTTGCTGGACTGTCTCCAGTATGTTGCTGTCTGCTTTGTACTGGGGAGCCCAGCATGCAACCTGGCATTCTGGACAGTTTCAGAGTTCAGCTTTTTTTCCTCTGTGAGTATTCATGTAATGTGAATTGAGGCTACTCTTAATTTGTCTTGCTGAGAAGAGATTCATTTGGGTTTTCCACTTTTATTTTGGCGAGATCTGCATTTTTGATTTTGAGCTTACAACTCCTTAGATATGGATTTTCAGAGTTTCAAAAGTGTGATTTTAGGAGATAGCCTGCCATCACATTTCTTCATTACTGGCATATCCCAATAGCATAATAATCATATTAGCCTTGTCCTAGATATGTATGACAAAATATGTAACTATTTATTTGTCCAGTTATTGTGAATCTCTGTTTTTACTAATGGAATTTCCTCCATAGCAGCTAACACAGAGACAGCTATGTTTATATGGCTTTACAAAGACAAGGGGTTAATGCCTGAAGTTAGAATTGAACAAAAGTGATTTATGATCCTCTAGAGTACTAACTTGAATGACAGTTCTCCCTCAAACAATATTGAAATTCCTCAGACTCCCAGGTGCATTTTACTTGTGCGTACCACCAACAGTGGTTCAGGAATGCAGAAGAGCGAAGCTGAAGTGGAGTTAGTGTTTGGGAAACCGTATCTTTTCAAGCACCTTTGCAAAGATAAAGTGTAGCTGAGCAGTTCAGACTGAGGCTTTCTTGAAGCTGAAAAGCTGAAAAGCTGAATAAATCTTCATTCCATACTATGACAAAGACATTTGAACACTTTTTGGAACTGGAAATAGTTTTGTACTGTGGGGAACTGACCTCTTGAAACTCTGTATGCTGCATAGTTCATGATACCTCTGCTTTTAATAAAATATAATACTTACTAATGGATCTCAAGTCAGTTATTCAATTTTCCCAGTAATTTAAAGCTTAATTATGCTGCATTCTGGATCTCAGTGGCTATCCTCAGCTGATTTTTCTTAAATCACTATCCTCCAATTTTGCGGTTCAGTTCAATTCTCAGAACTCGCATTTGCATGGAGTGACAGATTAAAATTGGATGGCTAAAATGATTACTGCTCTTAGTGCCTACTGCAGTGATGGAGATTGATTCCTCCTAGTATGAGGAAACATATGGCTCATGAAATAACTCTTGAAACACTAGTTTTCAGTTTATTGTATTATTGTAAATTGAAATATATAAAAGGGTAGTCTAATTTTAATGCATCCTGTTTGCATTTTTGGAGGAGAATTGGAAAATAAAATTGTAGGCACCAGTTTAGAATTTCTCAATTTCCAGAGGAACAAAGTGAATATTCTGGTAAAAGAATTGGTATTTTTTAAGACAGTAACTTTCTGGCAATGCAAAGCTATCCAGTGTTATTTGAAAATGTGCATTTTAGCCTCCGTGCAATATCTCTGTTCACCCTATCCATCTGCAGACCTGTGCACCCCATTGCTTGGACAGGTTCAGATACAGCTTCTTGCAAATTTTGACAGAAGCCCATCCTGAATTGAAGATCCTTTGGCTGGCTCTGGTTCTTCTGGGAGATTGTCACTTGGGATGATATACCCAAATTGTGTGGAAGGCACAATATATGTTATTTATTTACCCTATTTGAGTTTAGGTCTGCAAAATCTGTCTTGACATGTGACTGTAAAACTTGGGCCCTCCATGTAGAAATACTTGATAGTTCTATTTCCTTGCCCTACTGTGCAAATTTTGAAGAGGGACTAGAGAAGGAACAAGATTAAGGTTTTTCTCTGTGCATCATAGTAATTTCTTGATATCTCTCCCTGAATTACTTTTTAATTTAAACCTCTACTGCTCTTCACTTCCTTCTTATTTCTGTGGTTTCTGCCATGTCACTGTTTCCTTCAGTCCTTGTCTTTACACTATCCTAGAGTTTCCCTTTCTTTCTTCTGCTATAGAGAAAATGTGACGTAGCACAGGAGATGACATTTAGCTTGAATAAAACAGAACAAATAAGTCTAGCTCCCCTAGGACAGTTCTAGATAAGGTGCTGTTTAGCATACTCACATTTGCAAGCGGTCAGGCAC
The DNA here is from genome assembly GCA_038380795.1 of Pyrocephalus nanus. NCBI lineage: Eukaryota > Metazoa > Chordata > Aves > Passeriformes > Tyrannidae > Pyrocephalus > Pyrocephalus nanus. The sequence goes on from CM076260.1 coordinate 51,879,645, forward strand.
AAGGAGGAGGGGTGGTATCTGATAACTACTCTTCAACACGACCTCAGGCCCATGGGAGGCTTTCTGCATGATGAAAAGCATTATGACAGAAATCCTGTGGTCAGCAGTTGTGGCAGAGACCAAGGGCTGTTTGGGCATCAGGACAGTCTCACTGACTAAAAGAGGGTGACTTCAGGACAAGGGTGGTATAAGCTGAGATGCTGGTGTGGCATTTTGGCTCCTGCTATACAGTCCCTGGCCCAAGACTTCTTTCTGCCTTGAGGAATTTGAGTATGGAATCTTTTATGAACAGTAATTTTCCACATTATTTTTATTCCACCAGTTTGTGAAAGTATTGTTACTATATTTATGCACAGCAGTTAGCAGTATAGTGGTTTTTTTCAATTTGTCTGTTATCTTAATCTAATGAGACATTCACAAGCTGCCTGGAAAACAGACTCTTTTTTTTTTTTTTTTTTTTTTTTCCCTATGGGAATTTCCATAGAAGAAATAACCCTCTGATAATTGCCTATTTAAGGAATTATTTTCATCACAGGATAGAAAATAGTATAGAAGAATCTTCTTCTACCATCTTTCTTACTGTTTGTACATCGTTTCTGATTTGGAAAATAGCATCCAACTGTATGAAGTTTGGGGGCTTTCCCCCTTTTTAATACCTCACATTTCAAATTAATTGTTACTTAGAATTAGAAAAGAGACAGTGTTGGTAGTTGAAAACAGAATTGTCCTTGGCAAACAGCATTTTTCATTTCCTCTTAAAATTAAAGCCTTAATTTTTCAAGGTTCAAACTAAAGAAATGATCCAAGTACCAATGCCCAAAACCCCAAGTTCCTGTCAAGATGAGCAAAAATTGCTAAAATAATTTCACAGTTTCTGATTAAAACTTAAAAAAAAAAATCAGATCAAAACCTATTGAAGTTAATTTGCAAAGTAATAATTTTAAATTAAAATGAGGAGTTTAATATAAAATATTTTCTTTATCAAGCCCATCTAATTAAAAAATTGAGAGTGATATCAGCCCTTTAACCAAATAGTGGAAGCACAAAATCTATGTAGATTTTAAATTTTATTATATTTCTATATAAATATGCAGACACATGTGGTCAGATGGCTTTTAAATCCCACCTAATTAACTTAAACAATATATAATTTTTATGAGTAGCATATTGAAATGAAAGATGGAAGATTGTTTGAAATTAAAACAGATACTTTAGTAAAAAGAGCAATATCCTCATTGTATGGTTACCATCTTTCTTCTTATCTCATTTAATTTAACATATTTCTATATGAGCTGTAAGATAAAATGACTAATAGAAATGAAGAAGACTGCCAAAAGTCAAATTGCTTCACTGGAAGCTTCTTAGCAAAATGACAACATCCAGTTCTAGATAATTACATCTTATTCTGTAGGAATGTCACTGAATGATGTTCATTTGCCTTTAGGTAGTGCACTTTTGGTTGAACACAGTAACAAAAATTTACTTGGGCATTTTTGTTTGTCTTAGAAATGGTTCAACATTGTCTAATAAAAATGAAAAGCTCAGACTAGGAGAGAACAACATCGTAGTCTTACAGATGGAAATCACTAGTGCAGTTGTTCCAGGGATCAGGCAAAATTTCACCACCATTGAAACCTTAGATTTCTTTTTCTATCTGAACTTTAAAGAGCCTTAACAGAGATGGACAGAGGGAAAGTTTCCTGTTGTTAGACAACCTGAAGCTTAGATTCCTCATAATTTACTAATTGGCTCAAAATGAGCTAAGGTTACTTACTGATTCTCAGCCAGGCTTGTTGAATGTTTGATGATTCAGAGCTTCCTACCACTATCCAATCTAGCTGTGTTCATGGTGAGCTTTCTGTCATTTGTGTGGGTGTCAACATTGTCCTTTAATTTTGAAAGGGTCTTTCCTCACCTGTTGTTTGTTTCTGTCTAGTTTGTTTATAGATAGCATCTCTCTTCAAGAGTTTGTTTTCATAAAAAAAAAAAAAAATCCAAATTCTTTTAGACTCCACAGATTCACTTTCCAGTCTCTTAATAATTCTATCTTCACCATTGGATAGGGTCCCAGTCATGTCTTGGGCACAGATGATCAGTCTTGACACACAAGTTGTTTTGTTTTGAGACATTGCAATTACCCATGTCATAGATGGATGCTGAAACGAAGTCTGGCATTATGAATGACTTGTTCTTTCATATGTTTAGAAAAAGTTACAACTTGGGAGCAAGATGGGTGTCTTTTCCTGATATGGACAGCAGTAGCTCTTGGTTCCTCTTAGTACTCTTGGAATACTAAGGAAGTGAAATACTCCTTCTAATCAGAGCCTATTCTTTCTGTGATTTTTCCATATTAACATGCTAAAAATTAAGTTTAGTCATGCTTCATTTTGCAGCAGACATAATGCTTCAGTTTCTTTCTGATGGATCTTTCTATTATAAAGATACTATTTTATTTCATTGTAATGAATTTTTTTTTTTTTTCCCTCCATGAAGTGCTTGACTTTTTGGAATAGGTGAAGGAGAAGTAACTTAGTATCTAAAGGAATAACTCTTAAGTCACATTTAAGATATTTGTACTTGCATTTTTTGTTATGAGGATACAGTTAATGCAGTTTTGACTTTGTAACCTCTTGTCCTCTACAGATGCTGGGGCCTGAATTTATCACAGCAATCAAGTGTAGCCTTAAGTGTGTTCATTATATTTGTTTATACCGTCCTTTGAAGGATGTCTCTAGGCTGTCAGCCAACCTCAAAAATAACCCCAAAGCATATGTGCCCAAGCACTTTTGCAGTGTTAGTAAGTGGCAAGGTGGTTTTAGGTGGTCTGTTTGGACGTGATGAGCAGCATTCTTGTAAGGCTCTGATGTGGCTGGGCTGCAAAGGCACCTTTGGGCACACAGTGGTCCCAGCAACTTCTGAGACTACAATTCTAAGAGCTGTGCAAACAAATTTGTCTACAATACTGATTTCAGCTAGGAGGGCTACTTCATGAAAAGTAGACTTCAGAAGTTTAAATGTAGACGCAACACCCAAGAGAATGCTGTGTGCTTTGGAAGTAATTTAATTTTTTGCATTTGGTAAAGATGAAAACGTTGGGTCCTTTTTATTATCTGTATGATAACAGTTCTGAGACCACTAAGAAGACTTACACTGGTTTTTGGTAGGAATTTGGCACTTTCATCTCTTAGGTGCTGTTGAAAATGTCATATACTGGTTTTGCTGTTACTACATGTGCCATAAGAGTTTCTGCTGGCCACAGTGGAGTACGAGACCCTCTGTGAAACCCTGAGAGGTGGCTCAGGTGATGGCCAAGCCTAGCACAAGATGGAATGTGGTGCCCGTCAAGTAGAAACCTGGCAGCTTAGTATATGCCAAGGCTGGTAGCAAGCAATAGCAGCTGGGTCCTTGGAGAGGAAGCAGGTTGTATAAATTATGTTTGGCAGAGAGGTAAAACTGCTGTGCTGTGAGTCTGTAAAATCATATCATAAGAGATGGAAACCTGGTGAGTCAGTTTCCTTGGGATCGTTGTCCAGTGGTGGCCATGCACTGGTAGTCACCCAGTCACGCAGACAGTAGTGGGAGGGTCTGCCTCTTCCTTGGCAGCTATTAATTGTCACTTTTAAGCCTCGTATCACACGGACTGTGGTCCCTAATAGGGACTACTTGCTTGCCTGTGTCTATGGCATGGCCATGTCCCAAACTGTTCTCATCAGAGACATAGGAAAGTTGTGTTCTGTTGCTTAAAGGGAGGTTACAGTGACCACTAAGAAAAATCCACTCACTGTGTATATATAATTAGTTATTTTTAGTGGATTGGTAATACCCCATCAGATTTATTACTTTTCTAGTCAGAAGCATAGCTTACTTTATGGCTGATCTCCATTTCTTACTGTTTTCTGGCAAGGGATTCCTTCTATTTAGAATTTATGTGATTCATGGGTTACAGGCTCTTCTGTTGAAATACAGTATGTCTGCAGAGGCAGTTGTGACTGCCACCATGCTTGTAACCTAATCTACATAAAACCCCACAAGAATCAGTGATTTGAAAGAAATTCCTACCTGCTGTTGGTGAAGGATGGCCATCTGTCTGGCAAATCCCCATGTGGAAGTCAGATGCATCTGAGAAGAGCCAGAAAACGTTCTGACACCTGTTTCTCTAGCAGATGTAGTTGCTTACTCTGCTTTTTTATTTTCCTACTAGGTGCTTTTGGGATTGACCTTTAGATCTACTTTCAGCAGCTTTTCGTTCTAGTCCCAGCACAGTGTAGAATGGAGAATCATTCTGACGAAATTAACCTTTCTTTATTTTTGATACAAATTTTGGGGGTTTCTAATTACACCTTAGGAAGTGCTCCTGAATCTGGTCACCTCAGTTCAGTCACAGGAGCTGGTAAATACCCAACTTCTTTAGTTCCAGAAAATACCTTAAGAATTTCTGAAAAACACTCAAACTGGCTTTTAAAATCAAGTGGTATTTTCTGTCTGAGGATCATTCCACATATATTCGTGATCCCTCATGTAAATGGTTTCCAAGATGCAGGATAAAAAAGTAGAAGTCTCAAAGTGGTGCTTTCTAAAGATAGTCCTTTTGTCTGCTGGAAATTTTAAATCTTTATAAAGATTCAGAGCATTCTGAGCCCACGTTACAATACAAATACCTTTGGCATTCTTCTCTGAATCTCTGTGTGTACATGTCTGCCTACTGAGGTCATCTTATTCACAAATTTTCCTCACTTTCTGTGTGACCCTCAGCTCTGCTGAGACTTCTGCACCTCTAGTGTGTGCTCTTTTGCGCATGGTACACAGCATGGAGCAACAGACTTCCTTGCTGGGGCAGCAGCCATGATAATCCAAATAAACGCAACCTTCTGTAGATGAATTGTATCTCCTGTAACTAAAGATTAAGGTGTCATCTAGTGATTTATCCTTTTTAATGGATTTGTTGGATCACTGTGATAGGGGCATAATTTACTACCTTTTGTACATCAAAGGCTGTGCTCTGAAAATGGTATTTGGGGATTTACAATACTGAACAGGGTGAATTACAAGTCCAATTATCAACCATCCAGTTTGACATTTAGTCAGTGCTGACAGGAATTGGACATTTAGCAAAATGAGGGTTTTGAAGCAGTCATTTGATAGGATTGTTTTATTTCAAGGCTGTTGTTAATCAAATGTTTCTGGACAAAAACTGCAACATAGACTGTTGATTGCATTGACTGTTGTGCTGTGGCAAGCCAGATGTGAGTGGTGTGTGTTATAGTTGTTATCCTCCCTGTAAATTATTGTCAAGACATTGCCTCCTTGATGGAAAATCTAGCAAGTTATTGCAATTTGGAGGCAAGTGGCATCCTGATGTAAAGAGCCACTAGGTTAGGCGTCCCTGACAGTACGTGAAAGGAACCTTTGAGAGGAGCAAGTGACCTCTTCAGACTTCATTATTCCCACAGGTCTGAACACATTTGCAGAACTAAAGAGGTTCTGTGAGCATGCAGACACGTGTACTTTCTCAAAGTATATTCCCATCTGGAAACATTTCATGAAAGATTTCCTTCCTGTGCTTTCTGCCTTCTTTATCTGACAGTTCTTGATTGGCTAGTATAGCTTGTAATATTTTTCTTGGCCATATTGTTGGTGTGTGCCTTTATGATCCTAAAACAATACGCTTCAAATGGTGTTTTGCTGTTTGTATCTTGGCTGCTGGAGGCTTCTATATGGCCTTCTGCCTTGTCTCCAGAGGAGGCAGAATAGGTCTATTGGCACAAAGGGCCCCGTCTTGCCATGTGATTGCCTCCTTTTGAGCCTCTGATCCCACTGACCTGAAGCTGCCTTTACTGCATCCACACTGGAGGAGGAGAAGGAAGAGATGTAGCTGGGACGCACATCCTTGTTTGTACCTGTATTGTTAAATGGGAGTTGCTGCTGCTGTGAGGAACCGGGTTTGGATCTAAGTGACTACCATGGCTGCCTGTAGTGGGCCACCTGTTGAATTAGGGTTCAAATGAAAGCCATTAATTTAGAAGTCTGTATACCTAAGAGAAGGTTCCTCACTGAGAAGGTTCTGACATAACCCATGAAAACAAAAGGAGATATGCATCAGCTTCTCCTGTGTACTCTTCTTTCTTCCTTCTTCAGTGGTGTAACTCCAGGCAACATAGGAGACAGCAGCAGCTTATTGCATTGTTTGTGCATACGATCAACCAGGCAAAGACAAAATTAGGACACATGATGAATTTGGCAGTGGTATTCCAGGGCAGAGTGGCTGCCCTCCTTAAACTGCCAAACCTCCTTTGGCATATTCTATTGACTTAGAAATTGAAAATGCATATCAGGGAGTTATCTACTCCTTGTGATTTTCTGCAAGAAAAAAGAAAAATCATTGCTTCAATTCAGATATGCTGTCCTTAAATTTAAGTTCCCAGAAGGCCCCTGACTATGTGACAAGAATTACTTTCATGGATGTTGCATAACGGTTTATGCATAATGTTTAATGCAGTCTCAGTTTTATGAAAAATGGATAATATTGGAGACTTTTTGGATAGTAGCTTAGATTTACACTTTCTTTTTAAGGTGGAAACAAGGGACATTTTTGGTGCTCTTCAATGACATTGAAGAGTTGAGATTGTTACTTTTAAATTGAATTAAATCCATAGAAGTGGAAAACAGAAAAATATGTTGCATAGATGAATTAGGGACAAATCATAAATGTTTAAAGCATTTCTGGAGATCGGAGATGCTGTGCCTTTGTTTGAATACCATAATTATTTCAGCACACTTCCTCACTACTCTGTCCAGGATGTTTTGCTTCTTGGCTGGAAGGTTGGAGCTCAGTTTAGAGGAATTTTGAATAATCCTTCTGCTTGTTAAAGTTTTATTATTAAAATTAAAGCATTTGTAAAAAAAAAAAAAAGATACTTGATGTTGATGCATGTGCAACATATGTTAAGAGTCAGCTCACTTGTATGTATTTGTTTTGTGATTTACAGGACAGCTTTCCAGCTCGGTTTGGAGGAATACATTTCGTCAATCAGCCGTGGTATATCCATGCCCTCTACACCGTTATACGACCCTTTCTAAAGGAGAAGACACGAAAAAGGGTATTCCTCTGTTTAATTGTCCATTTCCTGGCAGTTGTCATCAGCAGACACATCATACTCTAATAATGTAGATATACAAGAGATATCAGCTTGCTATTCTGTGTTGTAAAGAGTACCTTCAGCTGTTTTAGAAACTTATACAGCATTATCCTTAAAGGACACAGTCAAGCAGTGCACTTAAACATATTTTAAAATGTAAGCATATGCTTTCTCCTGGGGTGTATATAAAATTATTGCCAATATTACAGATTCTATTAAGATTGTATTCAATTCCATTATATTTAATTTCTGTTAAAATTATCTGTGCCTTTCTTTTAAAAACAGAGATAGTGACTACAGAGTCCTCTCTTAGTGTGATTTCCTTGACATTAGCATGAGCTAAAATACCGAGCTGGTATATAGTAGCTTGCAAATACTAATTTGGATGAAAGCAATAAAAGGAAATTTGTGTGCATGCGTCTGTGCATAAGCATGAGCAGTCTCTGAGACGTTGCTGAATTTGCAGCATTTGCATCAGTGCAATTAAATTAGAGTTTGGTGGTGATAGCATATGATATTATTTCTGTAACAGGAAATTTGTCATCCAGAAAAATACAATCAGCATCGTGAACAAAGCCACTACAAAGAATATGATGTTTGTGTTTTTTTAATGGTATCATCTCTCTTAGCAACTCTGTATTTTCTCTCCTTAAACACAGTCTACAATGCCACAATGATCCTTGGTGTTTAGCTGTTTTTTATTAACAGATTATGCTTGAGAGTCCTCTGATATTCACAGATTTTGAACTATAGATCACAAAGCCTTTTATGTAATATCTGTTATAAATATGCAAATGAAACCCTATTTTGCAGGATTCAGTTGCACTCTGTTGACTACAGCTTCAGCAAAGAACATTGTAGTGCCAGATATGTTTGAGGCCTTTTTAACTCAAGTGCTGTGTACGCATAACTAGGGAGTAAAGTGCAGCTTTTTGGGTGTGTTACAAAGTTAATAATAAGTGACAAGGCAGTTGGACATGGGTGCTTATCAGTTAGCATCTATATTTTTATTTAGACACCTGAATCAATGGCACATATTTTCAGAAATGCTGATTTTTTACAACTGTTTCTTGTCAATACTGAATACCTATAAAAAGTAGTCAGGTGGTAAAATATTGATTTACAGTTCAAAATTTAGTGTAAAAATGTGCAAGTTGTGACCAGCACATAAAATTTAAAATCAGCTTTAAAAAAATAATTGTTAGATGCAGAACAAATGATTGTAAAAAAAAAAACCCAAACCCAAGAGAATTGTCTTTAGATTTTTTTTTGGGGGGCTCAATTATTTATCTGTTGTCTTTATCCTGAATTATTTTGTATTTTCTTAACATCTGGTAGATTTGCAACTGATAGCTATATTTAGATAAATGCTATACTAGGCACGTATAAAAACAATTACTAAGAGGTGAAGCATTCAGCCAAAAAGGCACCATAAAACAAATTACTTTCACCATTCCTATATGTTCTTTCACAGAAAGATTAAATTCCTTTCTGAGATGGGAGAAAATTACTCCATTTGCATGGTCATATTAATTTTCCCATGTCTACAGCTGACTTCAAGATGGGCTGAAATAAGCAATACAAAACAAACATATATTTGGTCTTTGTCTTTCTGCCTTTTGAATTTAACTCTTGATAAATCATGCTAAGGGTATAGCTGTCCCGAGAAGTCCCTGCAAGGTGAAGTGAAATGTGAATTGGTAGCAGTTGATGTCTTTTGTGCACATCCCTGCCTGCCCTGTGGGGACTGAGAGACAGGGGACAGCTGTCAGGAGGCAACATCCTACTTTCCCTTCTTGGCTGCTTCTGCGTTAGTCATTTAAAAAGGGTCCAGCACTGCCTTTGCTGCTGTTCAGTTGTATGAACACTTCTTGGCAGGGCACTGATGAGTGCCAGCTGGGACTTTCTCAGACATTGTCCGGGAAAAATTTGGGGATGGCATGGACCAGTGAGCAGAATGGATGAGGTGAGCTTATTCTGGACATGAAAGGAATCAGCCATATGGACGTGAACTGTGCCATCGCACTTGCTCTGACTTATGTGCTAGTCTAGAAATAGTTGCTGTGAGCTATCTGTGTAGCCATACCCAAAAGCAGGCATTTCTTCCCCATGGAAAGTCTGCAGGTTTCTAGTGTCTGTGGCAGAAGGCTACTCAAATCCAGAAATATTCTGTTGCTAGGGCTCATAGGTCACACATTCCAGATCTCTGAGGAGAAACAATAAACATAAACATAAATACAAGTATTCATATACATATATTTCATATTGATATGCAGATAAATAAATGTAAAGTACATTCGAGTATCAGTCTACCAAAACATTGATGGAAAATATCAAATAGTCATACAGCTATTTCCTCATTGTTGTCACAGGAATTATTTTACTGTTATTACTTACTTCATGTATTGTCAAGTAAAAATGACAGTTACTAGCACGACTAGATTAAGGAAGAAAATCTTTCCAGTAGAGTTATCATTAGACTGCATGATTTATCGTATTTATAGAACTCATGGCTGGATGCTGAAAGTCAGTATATATTCGTTGCTGAGTATTATTTTTATTAATTATTTATTTTACTAATTATTCACTTGATTTAATTCACAGAATTAGGGAGAGCAATTAACAAGAGATAGGCAGTCTGTCTATCTAATCTTCTGTCCATCTAGCTACCAGACATCAGTACTTACCCTCCTGAAGTCCCTTGCCCTGCAAATGTTTTAAATAATTTGTGCTTTAATGGCTTTGAAGATTTATGAACGTAGTACAGCCATGCTTAAGGCATGTGCCTTCACCCCCACGTCTGTTAGCCCAACACAACCAGAATACTGAAACTGTACAGTATCCTCTCATAATGATGATGTCATTTGGGCTTAGAAGATTTTTTGTGATACCCCTTTGTTTTTACCTGCATGCCTATATACAGATATTCCTACATGGTAATAACCTCAACAGCCTGCATCAGCTAATACACCCTGAGATCCTGCCTTCAGAGTTTGGAGGAATGTTGCCCCCCTATGACATGGGGACATGGGCAAGAACACTGCTTGACCATGAATATGATGATGACAGTGAATGCAATGCAGACTCCTACAACACTCCTGCAAAGGATACAGAAAAGGACCTCTCTCCCAAATCCATGAAAAGGTGAGTAAAACGTACTGTGGTCTTCTAGTTTTGCCATAAGGTTAACATTTGCCTTCCTCCTCTTTTATGAAGCTGCGTGTTGTTCCCTCAGGCTATTATATACGAGGTTTATTCTTTTCTCCCCCTTTTTTAAGAAGATCAGTGTTGATTAGAGACCATGGCCTTGATTATTACCTGTGTGAGTTGGGAACTCAGTGCAGCTGATTATTTGGTGGTGCCATATAGGCCGTATATGCAGTACTGTGTTTGGAATAGGCTGATCCTCCTGTCCCAGCCTACAAGTACTTGTTAGAGAAACAGTGCTAGCTGGAGTGAGCCTCGGTGCAGAGGGTAAGTTGGGACCAATTATCCATCTGGATGGTGAAAATAGCCCTTATCTTCCTCCATCTCATAGTTCAGTGCCTGGTATCCACCAACCTGTAGGTGCCAGGACATTTACAGCATCTGAATTGTCAGTCACAGTGACTGCACACAACATGAGAAAATGTACTGAGGAGAACCAGGACAAAAATCAGTGCCAATTGTTATTCTCAAGTCTGGTAAACATCCTGGCGTCCTGGTATTCTTCTCTTTGAGAAGGTACAGTGTAATTTCTTGCTGTATTTTACCATTCAAGATAAAGTATAGGAAGAGGTTAGTTACCTCTCCAGCAACTACAGAAGCAGCGAGGTTATTCACTTTAAAGGGGTGAACCTGATCCAACCTTGCTAGGGCAGTGGAAGAGAAAAGGTTTTATTAAGATTGTGATAGAAAAGGTTGAGCAGGAAGCAAAAGTCAGAGTGCAACTCATAAGGAGTAGGCCTAGCAATGGATCAGAAGGGAGCAAACGGGGTAGAAAACAATACAGAAAGGCATTAAAATTAAGTCAGAATATGCTATGCTGGGAACCCAGTTTTAGGAGATGGCATGTGATGCAAAAGGGAAAGAGGGTCTGGAAGCAGATCAAACAGGATAAAATATTTTGAGATTCCTGAGCCAGGAGGAAGATTTTGGATGGAAAATGTTGCATAGACTGGGAAGAACAGTGTGGTTTGAAAGGGAGATATTTTTGTGGAAACAGAGAAGAGATAACATAAGATTGCCATAGGAATAGAAAATAAAAAAAACCCAGTGAAGTTTAAGGATTTTGTGTTGAAAAAAACCTACAGTGCATTGAAAGTGGGAAGTAGCAAGAAACTGATAGGAATGAGCCAGAATAAGGAGAAATTAAGAAAGGTTCTGAAGCTGTACGACAAAGATTTAATTAATTAACAGAGAAAATGGGACAGAGGAAAAGAGCCAGGGGTAGTGGAAAGGTGAGCAATACACTTAAAAATGATTTGCATGTAATACAAGAATTATGAGACAATAGAGAAGCTGTCTTTGACAGAATGGTAGAATCAAGGAACTGAAATGCAGAAGTTTTACTGTTGTAAAATGAAGTTACAAGAGTGAATAACTTCATCCAAGGGTGCAACAAAAAAATAAATGAGGACGCCTGTCGCAAGTTCCCTTGGAGAAGACCCTTTGGAGCAGTTTTCTAAATTATTCTGAGCAACTACATTACTAAACAGAAAAGCAGTGAGTTGACCAGATTCTTCATTCTTTCTGAAATTATTTTTATTCTCATTTAACTTGTGCTTGAAAAACCTTTCATACAGAATTACACATCAGTGTAACCTTCAAATTGACCAACTTTCAGTCTGGGTGAGCTGACACAGTGGGTTACCTACTGCAGAAAAATAAGCATGTTGAAATCTGTATCTACATAATATTAAGCTGAAATTTCTTCACCTTCTTTGCATTCTTTCTCAGTTAGCATGCCTCCAGCACCTGCTGGAATCCACGTTCCATGCTGTTAAAAAGCATGCATAAAAATATGTTCCATGCATATAAAAAGTACTAAGTAGACTTACTGCACTGGTACCAGGTAGTAAGATAGACAGAAAGTCCCAGAACCTTGGTGTATTAAGTGCACAGACTGTGTAAAATACCAGCAGAAAAGTTAAGTTAAAATAGATGAACTATTTCATTAAAAATTAAATTTAACTTGGGTTTGGCACCTGGTGTGTTGTCTCTCTCAGTCTGAAACCACGGTCAGTATGATATCTTAGTGCAGAATAAGATTTTTAACATATAAAACCCATGACAGTAAGTCAGGAAAAGTGCTTAACTTAGAACAAATTTCATAAGCATCTGGCAGATCTCCAATAATTACCTTGTTTAATTTGGCTTGCCATTTTAAAATTAGTTTACTGCTTGAAAGAATGACCTTCTAAAACCAAAATCCTACTGAGAATTCATTTCTTTCTTACTCATTTTTACCCCATAATGTATTTTTTACCCCACTGACATTCCTCCAGATCTGCTTGAAATTTTGGTGAATTGGATGACTTCAACTTGAAAGGAAGGCAGATTGTGGGGAGCGTCACTGCAAACCAGCAAAAAACCTCTCCAACAAATTTTCTAGATTAGAAAGCTGGCATTACTTTATTAACAGTGCTGGATGCATGGGGATTGCTCTCCAAAGCATACCTCTGCAGCAGCCTAACAGACACGGGTATATTAATGCAACTCATATATATTAATCACATTTTTATTGCATATTCATTACATTTCCTGAATAAATGCATATATGCTAATTATTTCTGTGGACTTACTTGGCTATGATTCCAGATCTTCTAATGAGTCTTTTCTCCTTGAGAGTATCTCAAATATGTGGCCAGGTCATAATGTACTTCTCTTATCATTCTTTGCTCTGACACACAATCCTCGTTCTCAAAACTAAAACATCTGCTAGTACATATTAATCAATGATATAGGTAAATAAGGAAGCAATAGCTGGCATAAGGCTATTAGTCACAGATGTAAAGATCCAACACTGTTTACTGAAGTTAAAAGGATTTTCCAACATCTTCCCTCACTGTTGTATAGGCTCCTTTTTTAAAAAAATATAACTTGTTTGGTAACTGGAGGGTTATGTAGATGAGGAAGAATTAATCCCATCTGTAGCAGAGACCTCTGGGGACATGTTGGTATCACATGGCACCATTACAGCTGTCTCAGCAGTCAGGTTTAGCCTGTGGATGTGCTCACCTGTGGCTGTCAGGCTGAGGCATCCAGGTGGAGACTGCATCCTCTTCTCAACTCACCTTGCAAGGCAAATGTTGATAAACTTTGCAGAGTACCTGTGGTTTGGTTCCTCACCTCTGCCATGGGACTTTGTAGTACAACTCTGTCCTACTGTGTTTTCCTAGAATTTATTCAGTAATGTTTTTAAAGTTATTTGGGAGCTATAGATAGAATAGAGGGTGCTACAGACTTACACAAATGGTTTTCCTTTTCCATACCTTCATTTGTGAATTGCTGCTGAATGGAATGAAACATCAGTAAGTTTTTATTTAAAACCGAATGAAAACTATTTCTCCTTCAAGGCATTTAGGCACCTGAGCTTACAAACCATAGATCAGGATTTGTGTAGTTCAACTTTCACACCTGTCTTGGCATCGGGGATTTTGGAGCCCCTGGGAATTTATGGCCAAAGCTCCCTTACTGGGAATTTGAGACCAGGTTTGCAGCCATTCCAGCTTCCCTTCAGTTTCCTGGGTGAGAAGTGGAAACCCTGGCTGCTCAGTCATTGGCAGTTGAGGAAAAGACTCAGTTTTAATACTTATATTCAGTTGGCAATCCTTTGAAATTAATATGCTTCCACAGCAATTTTTATCATGATGAACTGGATTTTCCATGAGTGCAGCTTTCCACCAGCAAATTTTCAATCAGCTTTGCATTGGCACGGTACCTTGTGAAGTTTTAAAAAAGCGTTTTAAATTATGTGGTTTAGTTTTCTGCCTGAGGAACTGACTAATGTTCAGGATGAGTGTTATTGTACAGTTTTAATTAAATTTTTTTGAATTATGCTTATCACAAGAGAGACTGTCATATTTTAAAACTAATTTTCTTGATTTTACCATTAGTAGGAGAATGTGATAAATATTATTAGAAAAATATCCTTTTTTAAAAGTTTTCTACTGGGCTGACTTAAAGTTAGATGTTATTTCTAGTGTTTTTGCAAGCTTTCTTTTGTTTTTTTGAGAAAGTCAGATTTTCTCCTGCTATCAGCCTCATTCATTGGTTTCATTGGATGATGTCAGTTTATAAGTGTGGAGGATTGACTCCATATGTTTATCTTAGGAGAGTTTAGAATTCATAAAGGTTTTTCTCTGTGCTGTAGCCCTCCAAATGGGCAAATCTATAGCATTGCTGTAGGCACATTGTGCTTCCACTGATCAAAAATAGATGCCTGCATTGTAGTGATGCACAGATGCTCTTTAGCCATCTCAAATCTTCTTTACAGAAAGGAAGAGAAATGGGCATTTCCTGCATGAGATTCATTTCACTGAAGGAAACATTTGGCAAGAGTTGCTTTTACTGTACCCCAGAAGTGTCTGCTTTTTGACAAATTGAGGTATACCTTATGTGAGGCACCATCTTAACACTTCAGACTTTGTTTTAAATGGAGCATTTTGATTTTGCTGAAGGCTGGGTTTTCCTCTTTGTCCATCTCATATGGCTGTTGCAGGGTACCAGTTGTGTTTCTGTGCTGAATCAGAGAACCTGGAGAAATTTTACAGTCACATTGAATTTGCCCTTATCATCCTTCCCTGCCCTGTTTAGTTGAGTGGGTAAGTGAGTTTGACAAATTTGTCCACTGCTCCAGAAATACTGCTAGCCATGGCAGTATTCCCTAGAGTTGGCTTAGAATCTTGCACTGTTGGATTTAAGTGCTACTCAGAAAAGAAGCAACTTGTGCTGCCAGCTAACACATCCTGCTAATTGCCGTGTGCCGTTACCCACGTGGGTGGCTGAATTGTACCTTCTTTACCAGCCCAGTGCCATACAATGTTCTGGAGAGAGGGCCAGTACTTAAGACAGTACAAAGAATAGATTAGCTTGCTCTTCTGTTCTGAGGACGCACCCTGCTTCACAATTTCAATGAAGAAGACAGGATCCACTTTATTCCACCTTTTGCTCCTATATTCACAAATTAGCATTGAGCTCTTTAAAGCCGTTATTGCCTCCATGAGAGTATTTTCTGAACATTTGGAGTGATTAGGTGCTTGGGTAATGCTGTACCATTATTTTTAAGCCCTGACAGAAACTAAAATAAACAAAAGAAAGCTGAGATTTCCCCTCATTTGCCATGATCTAGAAATGTCAAATAAACATGTTGTCCCTCTGCAGGTCTCAGTCAGTTGTGGATCCTGGGGTGCTGAAACGCATGGATAAGAATGAGGAAGAAAACATGCAGCCTTTGCTTTCACTTGACTAACACTTTTTGAGCATCGGACATGAACTGAGGTGGAAGGCACTGCCTCTCAGCAACAAGCAAACCATTGGGAGTGTAACTGCTGGAATCCTATTTACTCATGTTAATGTAGCATAATGGCAGCAGGTTTTACTATTCTGCCTGAATTCTGGATGCCCTTGGGTGAAACAGAAGAGGAGAAAAAAAGGAAATGAAATGGAAAAAAGAAAAAGAAAAAAAATAATTTATTCTGTAAGTGCCAACTTGTTTGTAAATACAATATAATCGTTCATTTTGACTTTGTAAGTTATGGCAAACAAGTGCTATGGAAATGAGTGACTATTAAATATGTCAGTGAAGTGCACCATAAAAAAAAGAGAAGAAAACGTGTGTTTCTCTTACACACACCACACACACACACACAGAGAAATACATACTGGACAAAGAAAAATATCAAAGTCAATTAAATGTTGTCCTTCTAATAGGAAGCCAACGAGCACACTGACTACTGGTTTTTTTTCTTCAATGCTCATATAATGTGCAAAGATAAAGAAGGAATATAAGAACTTGGGAGATGCTGTCGAATGTTTCCTAGCTCTAGGAATTGGTTTCCTAAATAATGTTGTGACTTAGGATTGTGATACAGCAAAAACCATGTAACACTGGGAAAGAGATAGCAGATGAACTGGAACCAACTCTTTGACAGCTTTGTTATTTAGCTGTATGGATCTTTGAGGTTTCTTCCTTCACTTTTCATTTACATAAGTAACCTCGTTTGTCACTGTAATCTGGGTGTTGTAATATGGGACACAATGGAGTTACTTCTCTTACATTTTGGGTGCACGTCAACAATTTTTCCAGAACTCTGTTCTGCCTTGGAATAAGACGTTAGTCCTCTAAATACAGTGTAATAACCAATATCTGAAAGTAAAGCCTGGCAGCAGAGGTTAAAAGTTAATCACTGAATCCTGTGTACTGGGAGACTGGATACATATATATATTTTTACCAATCTCTGTCAAGCATACAAGGTGACATTGTTAGATAAGTATATTTCATTGAAGGTTTATACAAGAAATCATACCTATTCAATGTACTTAGATATATTATAGATTGTATATTGAGACAATGTCATTATTAATATAGTAGAACTTTCCATAGAACAACAGCATCCCACTCCAAGCAAGGATTAATATGAATAAGTTGTAATCAAACATCTCAGCCTATGTGTTTAGGACACCTTTGTTTTGGTTGTAGTGTAACTGTATATATTGAACATGTGCCATAATAGAGAAATACATTTTACCTCAAGAGGGCAACAGGTTTCACTAGGGATCGGACAAATCAGCTGAAATGCAAGGGCTGTGTCATCTTTGTATGCTGATTGATGTTTGCAGCCCAGGGTAAGCTGAGGCAAGAATGTAGTTTCTTATTAGGACTTTACGGTCAGAGTGGGAAGACACACAGGGTGCCTAGCAAGACATCTGAATAGTAAGAGCATGTCCAGGCAGTGCAAGGATTAGTTAAGAAAACACTGACAGTGGAGGTGGTAGCTCACAGCAACCCTGTCTCCCAAGCACTGGAGTTTAAAGAATTTCTTCCATTACTTCAGTGATGACTGAAGTTTCAAAGTCACTGGTTGTAGGTCACCTCTCCTTGCCCAGGATGATTAAAGCTATAAGATTTAGTAGGCTGAGATGAGTTAAGAGCAGAGAGTGAAATCTCGACAGTGTGTCATCTAGATTTTAGCTGTAACTCCTGTGGTGGCAGCTTTGCATTTCTCAGGGCTGAGACAGCCCTGACTCTTCCAGCATCACCCTTGATTAGCCCAGGCAACACACAGATAAAGCTTTCCTACTTTGTGGTTCATGCGCAACGCTTATAAATAGTGTATGCCCTAACATGCCATCACATTGCAGGAACTTGTCTGAACAAGTCATTGCCTTTCTGCTCTCCTAATTCTGTTTTCATGATACATATTATGAAATGCAAAGAGAAAAGATATGGAGCCTGAACGTCTTATCAGTCTGTCCTACAAGTTGTCAGTAGTAGAAAGTGTTGTAATACTACTTCTATGGTTTGAGAGACTTGAAAAAATGATCAATCCTTATATACTATTTTGTTCAGTCCTGTTTTTCACATTCCTTGTAACATCATTCTGGGTAAGTGAGATGTGTATCCAGGATTTGCAAAAGTGCCATATTTGAATGTATGTTGTATATGCCCATACTTCAGTGGTTAGTAGAATAGTATATTGTCATTGATCTGATTTTTAAATCCTCATCAGATAAAACTATAACTATATCAGTAGAAGTTTTCTCCTTTTAAGGGCTTCAGGATTTAGTCAGTATTCCACATGTATGCAAACTGTGACTCAGTGGTAATTAATATCTTCATGGATCCTTTTAGATACATGGGCCAGACTTTAGTGTGAGAAGGAGGATGCTGGTTTCAGAGTACAGCAGCTGTTTGGTCAGAAATTGCAAATCTGCTCCACTCTATGGAGCTTAAAATTTGTTTTGAAGCTTATAAATTTGTTTTCTTTGCAAATCCTTTATTTATGCACTGAAATGTAATTTATGTAATATTTTCTCATGCCTGATTTCAACTTCAAGTTAATGAGTATTATTACATTCTTTCCAGAAAATACAAGTAGATTATATTATAATTTTGTGTAACTAGGACCTCATCTTTCACCAAGAACAAAATTCCTTTTTCAGTGAGATTCTCTCTGTTAAAAAGTTGGGCTACAGGTCTTTTTGGCCACAGCTTTTATTTCACTGAAGCAAATTCTGACAGTGGTAATTGCAGTTGTGACTTTGGATAAGAATATAAAAATGGGTAAGAAAAATAAATATACTTTACCTGCTCTCAGTATTCTTTGAAGGCATTTTTCTCTTTTACACATCAGGGTACATAAAGGTTTCCACCTTTCTTGTAGAAAATCTTTATAGGTAGGTCAATTTTTATTAGATTAAATTTGGACTGAAAACTTTTTCCAATCTTTGTTATCATAGGAATTGCTGTCTAATTTTTATAGCAGAATTTAAGTGCTAAAAATAGAATTCAAATGCTTGGGAGTATTCCTCTTAATTTCTTAACTTTGTTGTGTATTGGATAAAATAAAACATTTTTGTAATTATGCATGCTGATATGCATATAAAAAAATATCCTGCAATATGAGGAACTTAGTGGAAAAACTGGATACACTTGTCCAAGTAATTATGCCAAAAGAAAATAAAAAAAGAAAAAAAGAAGGGAGAAAAAAAAGTGTAAAAATTGATACTTTTGGGCCTTTGATAAGATCTAAAAATATCACCTTACATGATGTCTTTTCCAAGAAACAAATGTTAAAAAAAATATGGAAAAGTTATGGAAACTTCCATGCCCAAAGCGTGTAATCAGAGATGTCAATAGTCTCTTGGCTTTATAGACACAGATAATCAGACCCACTAAGTCCAACAACTACACAGAATCCAAATAGTTATTCATTGTAAAATAGTTTGAAATGTCTTTACAGAAATGTGAATTTACTGTATAGCATATTTAAAAAGATGTTTTGCACTCTACAAACATGCTATGCCTAGTCACAAAAGATATTTGTAAACACATATGTAAACTGAACTCAGAATTAAAGAAAATAGGCATAAAAGTGACCTCAAGAGGTCACTGATATGCGAAGGAACAGATTCACTTTAATGTCACTCTCAAAGAATTGTTTTAGCTCAGTACCTTGCATGGAATGCCCTTTGTATTATTTAATCACAGTCACAGCAAAGCCTAAGCACATTACTTGACAAAACTGTAATCTGATGGTATTCATGTCTTTTGTTATTTTTCTGTTCTGTTCTGGAAATTAAAGTCTGTCAAGCATCTCATAAGAACTACCATTTAGAATTACCTGGAAAATACCTTGCAATAAGCTTTGATCATATCCCTGTTATTACTGATGTATGTATTTGTCAAGTTTTTTGATAAAGTTACATTTGAAAGAGCATGCAAGAGAGGAAAAAAAAAAATCAGGCTTCAGGATTTTGTTTAGAACATTAAAATGTGATTTTGGGGGGATGTTGGTGTTGGTTTTGATAATTTTTAATTGCCTATGGAGAAAGTCCTGCTGAGCTAACAACAGCATTGGGTACCAAGATGAATTTGGAAGATAAATATCATTGTGAAAGGCAAAAGCAAAGGTCTGAAATGAACTGTACTGAAAGAACAATCAAATGACTGGCTATATCAGATCCTTCTAAAGGAAGGTATTTTGCAAGTAGCTTATGAGCATGGTGCTGAGAATAGTACTTTTGTCCACAAACTTCAAAGCACACTATGAAATTGAGTAAATAATAGTTATCACACTTTCTCAGGTAGCAAAACAAAAACACGGCAAGTTAGAGACATTTCTCAATGGAAGACATTCCCATTGTTTTTCTATATGGCAAAGATGACACTTTGATCACTCAGTCTGGTTTTAACTGCAGGAGAGAAAATAATGTGTCCCTATTTTGTGTAAGAATGTCTGGTTGTTGATTCATTCATGCCTAGTTCATTTAGAATGCTTTACCATCAGTCTTTTGCAAACTGAGGATGATCTTTCCTGTGGAGTTAAATCTGAATTAACATTTTGACATTCCTGCTGAGGAGATGGCAAAAAGGGAGCATGTCCCCCAAATGAAATACCATTCTTCTCTTTCTAATTGTTAGGGGGAAAAGTAATTTAATCTGAAGACTACTAAAAGGAAATCGTGGCATCCCGGTAAAGAATTCTGAACTTGGCCAGGGATGAAACAGGATACTTGTTTTTCATTAACTATACAGGGAATATCAGCATTTTATTTCGAGGCATGCTCAAGTGATCACAAATGAAAGTATAACCCAGGTAGATAGGAATCCCACGTCCTCTGTTGCCTTGTAACTTTGAATGATCCTGTGTCAAGGGTCTGTGTTTAGTATATTGACTTGGACATTTCCTTCAGTCTACATTTCAGCTTTCAGTTGTGTGGGAATTTTTTTCCTATCAGCTTTTGGGATCTTAATTTGTTTTCTTCATGTAGGTCTGTTGGCACAAAATAGCATTGACCCCTGTTAGATTGCACAATTTGCAAAGTGATTTTGTTGTTAAAAAATAACAACTTGTGCAATGCTGGACAGTGGTGAAGTTCAAACATGGATCACAAACTCCCACTACTTTGTCATTCCTTCTCCAGTGTTTTGTGTGTGTGTAAACTGCTCTGATTGATAACAGACATGTGTTAGCTCTTGCATGATGTAAATTGAAAAAGAGAGAAAATGTAAATTGAAAAGAGAGAAGTTTCTGCAGAGAATTGAAAATCTGAATTGGTGGTATCACTGTGGAATCCAAAAGGAGTGGGAGCATTGTACACAGGCAAAAGAAAGAGATCTCCAAGGAAAGATGTTGATAATTCCTTATGGTACTCATGTTTGTTAAAACATGGCCAGAGTATTTTGTCTACAAAGGTCGGTGGTCAGCCAGAATTGTTCTTTCTGCATCAGTTAGCATCAGCCACTTACAATGAATCCTCTCTAATGTAGGTGTGACAAAGCTTCCTTTGGGTGTTAGCAGAGAATTCACTTCCAGAGAATTGACATATCTGCCAATTTGCAGCAGACAAATGGCAGGGGTTAATTAGGACTTGTATTTGATATGGAAATGCTGCTGTGATTCCTTAAGAGGCTGTCACATCATCAACACACGGCAGTGCCTAAAGGCAGGCATCTCTAATCAGATCCCTTGGTTAATAAAGATTTAAGGGGAGAAAAAAGCAAGGGAAGAGACAATAGAAGATGACAAAACACAATAATTAAAATAAAAAAACAGAAGCAAGCCAGCAGTGGAAAGCTGTATGAATGGCAAAAATAATGCGATAGAACTTGTATTAGCACTTTCAAGAAATGAATCAGTGGCCTATTATGTGTCCACCCTCTACATTATGAACAGAGTTTCCATTTCTCACATGGTCTGCCATGTATGGCCACGGAGTTCCCTAAATCTTCAAAAAATGTGTGAGTTACCTCAGTGTAACACATGAAATGTCACGTGCTATAGCTGAGCTTATGAACATAGTTTAATGAATCAATGCACACCACCAGAGCCTCACTTGGAGATGGGCTCCAGGAATATATGAAATACTGTGTCCTGCTTGGCTGAAGATATCGTGGAGGGAGACAAGGAAAGGAACCCCATGGCTGTAAGGAAAGGTGGCAGGCCTGTGAAGAAAATACCGTGGAGGTGGAGTGAACTTATTGACCACTTTAATGGTAAGGGGGGCTTTCACTGCTCAGTAATATAAGGAAGGACTTACAAACCCCATGGCACGTCTGTAATCAGAAAGGAGAGATAACATATTTCTCTCCCACACAAACCCAGTTTTGGTATTTTTAAACCTGAGGCATATGGTGGACCTCAACTGCCTCTGCTGCTGCTGATTCCACAGTGGCTGCCAGGATATGGGTCTCTTGTAGCATGCAAGAGCTGGAAAGCTAGTGTTCACCAACCTGTCCATAGGAACAGAAGGGAGGGATGTATTCTACAAGTCCCTGCTGCAGAGAAAATTCTGTGGGAGAATTCAGCACTTGCCTGAATTAAAGCCTGTCTTGCCTTGACATCAGTATCAGCGCCTACTCTGTGTGGAAAGCTGTAAGTGGTTTGGGAATCTCCCCCACGAACCTTGGTGTCTTGTGCTAATTATGCAGCCTTTGAGCTATAGCTGGTGATCTGTGTCCTGTGTCTTTAAACAGTGCTGCTGGTGATGTTAATTGTAGCCATTAGTCACTCAGAGCGGAGATGATTTAAAGGAAACTGACAACTTTAGGCATTACACTTAATGCCTAAGAATATTAAATTGGTGATTGTTACAAGTAATGCCTAAGATTATGATAACTTAAAGAGTTTCAGGGTTCAGTTGGGATCATCACTTTTCCTTAAATATGGTTTTCCCTGATGTTTATGTGCATCTTTGATGCATAAGTAGCAGAAGGAATTAAATAGTAGAAAATGTGATTTTAAAACTGCAAATATATTCATAGGGGCACATAAAGAACACCTGACACTATTAAAAAAATTGTTTTGCAGTTAACTAGTGTTCAACTTGAGAATAATGGCTTTTTAAATAATTTGGTTCTCTAGCTCTTTCACCCTATGAACTGTTGTGTGAAATGTGTTCTACAAAACATTCCCAGCTCTTCATCCCTTCTTCTACCCTCAACAACATCCTGTCTGCTTATATGTACTTTATTCTATGAATAACTGAAGAAAACTATAAAAAAAAAACCTCAACACATTTATAATCTGCAGACTAGATCTTGAGGACCAGTATTTTAAATATTTCCCTTTTACAAATTCTCTGGTGACAGCATGAAATGGAAAATGAGAACAAAGACCAATTTCATCATAGAGGAATACAAAAAAAAGAGTCTGGCTAGGAATCTGCACAGGTGTAGTTAGACAGTCCCCTGAGATAGCTCTTGTGATGTAAGATGTTACCTTCCCTGGACTATTAACTGTCACTCTTCAGGTAGATGCTACTGCCCTAAAATTTAAGCAACAGCAGATTATGGAAGTATTCCTGTCCCAGTGAAAGCTGTGCACAAATCATGGTAACTATTGATTCTACACTCATGCAAATGCAAAAGCATTCACATAATCTATTAATACAACTCTGTTATGAGAATAATGATTAACAGCTAGTCATGGTGACATTTAAAATTGCTAAATTGGCAATCTGTGCCTTAAGGCTCTTGAGATCTGTAGTACTTGCATAAAAGTAACCACTGAATAATTATTTTTTTTTTTTGGTGCATGCAACAATCTACTTTGGAACCTTATGGAAAATACTATAGCACCATATCAAAATTCAAAATTAAATTACAGGAGTAGTTTGCAAACAGTGCTTGTATTCTCAGGATAAAAATCATTTGTTTGTTTCTCAATTTAGTACTGTTGGGACTCAGGGGGTCTGAGATTTGTAAAGCCAGGACAAGTTTATTAATCATGTTCTTTCTCTGTAAAGTTTCAATAACTATTCTCTTTTCACAACTTGTTGTCAGTTTGAATTTTATTCTTGGACCTAGTAAAATGGTTACTTTTGGTCTGTTGTGTTGCAACCTAAAAGCTGAAGATAAAGCAACATTGTGAAACATGTCACTCTTTATATTGTGTATTTAAATATCATCAGTTCTCTGTGATCAATAGGCTGCTTTGGAGAGTGCTACTACTTTAAATCATCATTGGTTATTGAGGAAGAATGACATCCTGTTAAATAAAATATGACCAAATGAAAATTAAAATACATATATATTTTTGTGTTTGTACATGGGAGTGTTTGTGTGGCTTCCTTGTGCTAAAATATATATGGAAGACATTTTACTTCAATGAACTGGACTTGATTTATCAAGGCATTGAAAGAAAAATAACTGAGTGGTATGTCAGCATGTAAGTCTAGTAACACTGAATAATGTCTCTTTTCACCCAACAGAAGGTTTTAGAGAACTAACATATTTCATATTTACAATAGAGTTGTGAACTTTCACTTCTTGGAAGTCTCTCTTGATGATCTCTCAGATCTCTCAGATGAAGATCATGCAGATATGCAACACAAGAAAGGCTCATTTCCCCATCAAAGATATTTCCTAATCTCCTGCCTCTTAACTTCTGTACTGTGTTCCTTAGCATCATCTCATGTTTATTGACTTTTCTTTTGATGCCACATATGGGAGAAGTGATATTAGCTCTGCACAGAAATGTCCCTTTCTTCAGGAAAACATTTCTGTTCTCAGGAGAGAGTAACCAGGGTAGGATAGAACAGACTATGTATTGTAGGGGTATTTTCAGAATGACCATATTTTGTTCTAGATTTTTTTTTTTCATGGGAGGGAGAGACACAGTAAATTACAGTCATGTGTTAATGTGCTTCTTTAATGTCCTTTTTGTAGTATACCTTACTTTAGGCACAAGGACACTTATTCACATCTTCTGTACATTTTCCATATCTTAACACAGATTAAGCTGCGGTAGCTTCCTGTTTCACATATAATTTCAGTGGTATATGCAGATGCATTTCTAAGGCAAACGCTGCAAGGTATAGCTTCCAAAGAAGTACAAATTTCCCAATCAATATGTGGAAAAAATATTGATGGTATCTTATCTAGTCCTTCATCTCCAGGCGCTGTGTTGTTGTACACAGTATATAAGCCATTGCTGCATAAGGGTACATTTCATCATTACAGCTATGATAAGATAGATGTCAATACACCTCTCTGCTCCCTTTGAAATCCCTACAACATTTGAGTTATAACCACTATCCATTTGTATGTTGTCAGGCTGCTTTTCACTGAAAACAGTGTGATCCCAGTATGCACATGTGTGCATGCATGCATGTGTGTTTGTAGCTGCTTGTCTCACCCCACCTCCCATTTTGGACCCGTTTCAATACTGTCAGCTTTTCTTCAGGAGAAAGACAGAGGCCTCAAAGCTTGCAGCTGTGTTGACATGTGACAGCACCTTGTGACATACTCTGGTTGCCTGGCCCTCATATGAAGGCCAGCTGGAACATCCTGCTGTTCACATGTGACTCCAGCATCTTCAGTTCCTACCAGACGAGACCAGGCTTTGGGCTGGAGGATGGGGGAAAGAATACCAGACCTGACTTTGTCCTGAGGGAACTGGGAGCTGATAGGAACCTACACTAGGGCTACACAGACAGTTTATCCGTGTAGTACCATAAAAGTAGGTAGGTGGGCAGAGGAATGCTCATTTTTCCCTGATAGTGAAGAGAGCAAGCCCTTGCTGGCAGGTACCAGTGTTTCTGTACAGGCAGGAGTTCATACATGATTTCCAACCAAAAAAAAGAATGTCAGTGGAACTCCCATCGGTGTAGTGGCATGATCAGGAGGATGTGCAGGAGTCTGGGAGGCTCATCTATGGAATTAATTACTTATCATGCTACCACAGCTTTGGTGCAGCCTATAATTGCACTGTAATGGTGAAGGATACAGAAATAAATAGTGAAACTTGGAGCTGTGCTAATAATTTCAATAGTACTGGCAGTTTTTACATAAATCTCCTAAGTGTCTGTGGAGCACAATATAAACATAGTAAGTTTTCACAAAGCTGAAAGCTCTGGGCCAGTAGCAAGTAAAGTATTTTTTTCTCATGCCTGCTTGCCTCTTGGCAGGTCTGGTTTCATTCTCATAAGATGAGTAGTGCGGTAAATAGCCTTTGGCCTTCTAGACATGCACAAATGGTTGGCTAGTCAAAAGCCCTTGCAGTACCTGAGCCCTGACCAACAGTATCCTTTCCCCTCTGGATAGATTACCAGGCTGTCAAGAAATCTTCTTCCCATCATCCATTTGTTAACTGTTGAAAACCATGGAGATTAACAATTGAGAAAGTGCCTATGTAGCAAAAATATGTCTCACTGTTCAAAATGGAGGTAATATTTTTTTATCCTTCACTTCTGTTCAGGTATATAACTTTCCGGCTTTTGTCTTTTGTGAAAAATTTAACAGAATCACAGAACCACAGAATATGCTGAGTTGGAAGGGACCCACAAGGATTATCAAGTCCGACTCAGCCCTGCACAGGACCATGCCCAAGAGTCACATCATGTGCCTGAGAGTATCATCCAAATGCTTCTTGAACTCTGTCAGGCTTGGTGCTGTGACCATTTCCCTGAGAAGCCTGTTCCAGCACCCAACCACCTTGTGGGTGAAGAACCTTTTTCTAATATCCAACTTAAACCTCCCCTGAGACCTTGCCTCTTATAAAATGCACAGAAAATATTAATGAAAAAATAGTAATGAAATATCATTCTTTAAATTTTATTTCCAGCAGTGGTAATGCTAAAGGAAACAGTTAATCCTATTATTTGATAGCATTATTTTTCATTTCAATCTCTGGAAATACTTTTTTTTTTTTTTAACAGATATGTAATTTCTTCCTGATGAGCAATGAATAGAGAATCAGACTGATCTTAACCATATCCCATTCCTAGAATCACCAACAAAGGTGAACACTGATGAAGCAGTAGTTGGAATGCTGATCATAATGGTACTCCTTTCTTAGGTTTTGATGTATAAACCAAAAATTTATAACATTTGAATATGAAATATGAAGCTTTTAATTAGTTTCTAAAAAAAACACAATAGTGGAAAATGACAACAGCATATTCAAGATCTTTACAATTATTTCTTTTTCTTTAATGCATATACCTGCATGTATACTTCATGTACATGCATATACAGGTCAGATCAACCTACTACAAATAAAGAAAACACTCTGAAATCTGAAAGTGCTCAGAATAAAGTATGAGATACAACTCTGCATTATACTATCAACTGGAATTTTATTTTTCTATTAACGCTTTACATTATTATTATTAGATCTTTTTAATGCTCCTATAGCAAAGACCTCAAAGAGAAACAAAGCATCTTTTTTGCAGGAAAAAATAGAAAAGAAACATAGACCTGGCACAGCACAGCTTATGCTTATCTTTCTCAATTTTCTCATTCACGTGACTTTCTTTTCTTCTTTAAAAAAACTGTAGCCATGGATCTCAGCCCATGTGGTGCATCAAGTTGATGCACCCCTGCAGAAGCAGATTAAACCATAACAGCTTCTCACATTATTATAGAGTCATTAAAATCATTTGACATATAGTGTATTTTGAAAAAAATCATAGATGAAAATTAATCATGAAATAAAGATGCAGCACCAGTGTTTGCAAATATGCTTGCAAAGATACCTGTCAGGTAAACAGTCTCTTCAAGAGGTATGGTTTGCAGTCACTTTAGTTTGTGACTCCAGAATTAAAGGTGGGAAAAGGAATATATCTGCTAGTAATACAAGTTTTTACACAGACAGATAGGGATAGGTCAAGGGGGAATATTTTTAAACTAAAAGAGGAGAGATTTAGATTAGATGTAAGGAAGAAATTTTTTACTGTGAGGATGGTGAGGCACTTGTAACAGGTATGGATGCCCCATCCTTGGAAGTGTTCAAGGCTAGGTTGGATATGGCTCTGGGCAACCTGTTCTAGTGAAAGTTGTCTCTGGCCATGGCAGGGGGCTTGAAACTAATGATCTTTATGGTCCATTCCAACCCAGGCCATTCTATGATTCTAAGATTTAGCCTACTCATATCTCACGATGATAAAACTGCCTAATTATAAGGCTTTAATAAAATACAGAGGCAGCTGCAGTGTAGTGCGCATAAATTAAAATTCAGTCATTAAATGAGATTGACCTCAAATCACAATTTCTCTGAATAACATCCTCTGCCACTTGATATTTTTGTGGAGGATCTTGCAGAGGTTTTCAGGAAAGGTGGGAATGTGACCTACTACCATTGCTTCTTCCCTCTTTAAGTTGTCCCACATTCATTGCCTTTTAGTTTCTCTGCTAATGTCCTTGCATTATGAAAGAAAGCAGGTGGATCTACTACAGAAGAATTTATTGAGTCTTCATTTATTTCCAGTTTCCTGTCTTCTTAAATTTTTTGATGGTTTTTGTGTGAGGTTTCGGGGGTTTTTGGGTGATGGTGAGGTTTTGGGTTTTTCGGGGGGATCGTGAGGAGATGAGTCCTTTTTTCTGTTTCCAGGTAATTAATCAAAAGATGTTTTCATAACCCTGTAGCTGCAGACATTTTTTTTGACTGTCTATTCCCCCTCAGTTTATTATTCAAAGATTGGCTGTTTGTAATGACTAAATATAAGCATCTCAGAAATGCATAATGATTCCAATTTTCTGCTCAGTTTCCCTTCTCTAGAAGCACCTTATCAGTGCAACATAAAGCCCAAGATGACAGCAATTTACACCTCTGCAGATACAATAAAATGAAAATAATGTGGTTTATCTTAAGAATTTTCCCCTGCAAATAATTAGTTTTACCCTGTCTTTATTTTCACACATGCAAAAATAAAAAAAAAACCCACTAATAAGATGACCGCTGTTTATGTACTTATTTACTTATTTATTTTATTTTTAAAGCTCAGATAAGAATTTATCCATTACAAAAGCTATCAGGGAAAGTTGTGAGTTGCTTGGGTGCCACATAATGAAGAGACACCTGCCTGTTGCCTTTCACCACTGCTTGTTCACAGAGCGACATTGGTGGGTTTTATATAGCAGAAGTAAGTTTGTGTTTGGCTGAAGCCACTAAATAATGGGGGACCATAAAGACCAGTTGTGACACAGCTCCCTGGTTTGTATTTTGGGTATGGAACCTCTTTATAAATTGTGCTTCATACGGGTTTTAGTTTCCGTGGAATTTTTGTCACACAGCCTCACTGAATGAAACTGCTGCACCCTAGGGAGAAAAGTATCGGTGCTGTCAGAGAACTAATTTTGGGAAGGCAGAGAATAAAACTGTCAGCTTTTCTGAGCTGAAAGAATTTCCCAAAGGGCCTTTTTATTTTGTGAGGAAAACTGCTAGAGGCTTGTAGCATTACTGGTATTGATTTTAATGTTCAAGTTTGCAGTCATTATTTGCAAGAGCATTTTGATTAAAATAACTTGGTTTTGATTTTCCTCCTCAAAGTGGCTTTGATTTTAAAATTGATTTTCTGACTGTTGATAACATATAACTAAAATGGTTAATTTCTTTTTTTTTTTTCCAGTGAAGTCTGCTATTCTGATTTTTGAAGTTGATATCATGAGGCTGAATAATTAACATTTCTTTTTTGCCAAACTACCACAATTTTTCATGAAGAGAAACTCTTAAACTGAAAGTACTCTGTTGCTTGACTTCTGTCAAGTAAGTAATAGATATCAAATATGTGTTGGTTCCTTTCACAAATTCACTCAAATAAGATGAAAGACCCTAAGAGGACGCAATAATTTACTTCCTGATTTACTAAACAGGAAAAATAATCATGTCATTAAGTCCCATCTTAAGATGCAAGACTAGCCTTCTGAAAAGTTTAGTCAGTGCTTGCACCTGCTCTATAAATTTATGCAACACATTCCTCAGCTTTATTGCTTCCATGACATCCACAGATAGTGAGGTCCACAATTCCGGGGCACAGATGATTGATGTCACCCTATTTGGATTCTTGCACCTGCACGATGAGTCAGGCTGTGTGGGAGGGGGACAGTTTTTATCCTTTGAATTTTTCCCATCTTTCCCTATTCCCCTGAGTTAGATTGGTCAGAATTTGTCCAAGAAGCTCTTTCCTACTGAAGATTTTGCTTATAGCAAAGTTGAAACTTTGCAGTATCTACATTTTCCAAGTAAATTTTTAAAACAGTTTAGAGATGTTTATTTTGATAAATTTTTTCCTTTGATGGCAATGACATAAAATATTTCTGCTTCTATTTGGATGTTTTATTTTGTTAAAACCTTTGGGATTTTTGCACTTCATTGTAATATGAGGCAAGTGTAATTTCAAAATCCATAAATTGTTCTTATGAACTAAATTTCCTCTTTTATTTTTTTGTTTGGATCACCTTCTCTAGTTTGCTGTAGGTACCTTTCAGAAAGGTCATGATTTCATTAATATGTGCCTCCAGCCCTTCAGAATCATATTAATCCATTCAAAGGTTTATTCTTTTTTCCTCCCTTCCTCTTCATCCATCCCAAAGCTTCTGCCTAATCCTCTGTCACCTGAGGACAGAATAGATCTTGTTTTGAGGCATATACTAAATATACAAGTTGGTGACTTTTCATCTTTCATTTCAAAATCCTGCAATTCTTACAAGGATGTTGGAAGTACTTTCTAATTTTTCATTTTCACATGTGAAAATCAAGCCATTTCTCAATACCATGATAGATGAGGAACTCACATGTATCACTGAAGCAAAAATAACCTCACCAGAGAGAAGGGGAGGAGGGTAGATAGGAGAGAGGGAAAAGTGAAGATCCAGAGCTGACAATGATAGCAAGGAAGTAAAGCATTAGGATAAATAATGCCATTCTCAAAGTGTTATTCCAGTATGTAATGGTTCCCTTTCCTTTCTGATCAGCTCTCAACTGAAAATCAATTTACTTTAGCAGAGAGCACACCCCATGTTGTGTTATTTATAAAAACAATTGTGTTCTTTTCATAGTGTTGTTGACTGCCATCAGCAGTCAATCTAAAAAGTAGAGTTGTGATTTGGCTTGCACAGAGAGGATATAATAAAACTAAAAATTAATAGAGAGCAATAAAAAAGTTGATGTAATCATATTTGCACATGGAGAGTAAATGTGCAAGGAGAGTTCAGCCCTGAAAATAATCAGTGGGGTTTGAGGTATGATGAAAGCCTACAAACTCGTGAGTTGCTTGGAGAAACTGAATAGGCTTTTTTTTTTTTTTCATACAAGAGCAAAGAATCACCACACAAAATTATCAGGCTCTACATTCATGATGCATAATAGAAGATGATTCTTAGTCAACCTCTGATTAAAATATTTTCAGCATTACCAAACGGTGCTGCAGATGCTGAAAATATATATGACTCCCCAAAACATATTCATAAAATGAGCATTTATTTAGGGTCATCAAACACAAGAAAAAATATGTCCACTTTCTCAGGGAGATCTTGAGATACAGGGCTCACTCTATGTATTCTGGGAGTTCGCTGAGGGAATATCAGTTCCTACTTGCAGCATTCTCGTATTCTTCCTGGGCATCAGCTGCTGGCCACTGTAAGGACTAGGCAGACCTTTAGTCTTCCCCAGTATGACTTTTCATACTTTCACTAAAAATTGCTTGCATGCTAGAGATTTATATAGTGTCCAATACTGTGATGGACTTGAGATTTGCTTGTTACAAGAGCTGTCCTGTTTTGGGATTCTTCAAAGACTGTTATGCTATAGGGACTTGCTGTCGTTAAGAAAAATGTAGGAAATTCATCTCACCTGACTTTAGACAACTATATGTGAGGTAGTCACCTGGATCCCTGCTCTGATCAGTGGAGAAGAAAATTCCTGGTTATTGTCATCTCACCTAGGAGAAGAGCTGTGCACTTTGAAACATAGCACTCTCTGTAAGGGAAGCCAAGTGATGAACTCTCATTTAGGAGCCTACACCATTGTCCTCAAAATTTGGGTATGTGAATCTCAATGTGTTAGGAACTGGGAAATGGTCTAAGTGGAAAAACTGAACATTTTTTCCCTGTTTTTAAAATCAGGAGATTTCTATTAGCAGAGCCATTGCCTGCCCTTGACTGGTGTCTCCAGTAGAGACAGTGTGATGAGAGAACTGGTAAGGAAGGGAAGTAAGCAGAGAGCTGTATTCTGGTTTTGCTTCTGCCCTCGTGGAGTGCATTCAAAAAAAATGCAGGAAATATGGCTTTTAAAAATTTTTTTTTCAAGGAGAGATTGGTGTATTTTCTAAAACAATAGTGCAAGGGCAAGTCAGCTGAAAAGTGTTTTGTCATACAAACTGAATGAAGTTTGGGGTCCACAAAGGTGTTAAATACAGGTTTTATTATCCAGAGAGATCCTTTCTTCCTTTGGGAGTGTAACATGTATGCAGAAAACAAATATGTCTAGAAAAAAATGTATTAATTGCTTTATTATCATGTAGTTCCTCCAAAATCCAAGTTCTACAATTCAAAGGGATAGCTAGGACTGAAAAATATGCATTTAAATCACTCCTAGCTCTTAAAAGCTGTGTTATGGAAATGAGTGATGGAAATGCCTAAAAATGATGTCAGACAGGAGATGTACACAAAGCAGGGCATCTGAAGGGCAGCACTAGGAACAGTGGGCAGCTATTGCTTAGGTTCAGAGGAATTGGACTGTATAGCTCCTCATGGTTAAATTCATCCACAACAGAATTGCATTAGGTATATGACATATTATTCTCATTATTGTTTCTGTTTTCAAGATAAAATCATCTGGCCTTCTGCCATATAGAAACATGTTCTTACATAAATGCCTTTCTTATCACTCTTGAAGAACAATTTCCCAAATCCTATCTGTGTCTGTACTTACAATTATACCCATAACTTCAACTATCTATTTTTTTCAAAGCTAAAAATCATCCTCTCCACTTCCTCTTAATCCACATCTATAATAGGCCATTGTTTCTTCATAATGACACTTAAGTTGCTCACCTCTCCTTCTTCAGGCAAATTAGGTGTACCACAGTGACTTGAAGATAGTCCATCTGCCTTGAGACAGGGTTCTTCATGTAATCTATGCTCCAAATGCTATGTTTTGCATTCTTAATCTGAAGGCAACGACTTGCTGTTATGGTGCTTTAATGCAAAGGTACAGCTACTGGACACTTATGTGAAGGAGAATGTACACTATAAAAACAGCAGACAAATACTACTTGAGTCAAAATGGGTGGGATCCATTTGACCAGCCCTCAGCTACTTGTGACTTAGCTCTATACACCCTGATCAATAAAGAGGAAGAGTCACTTCTAAGGCACTGCTTGTCATATCCTAAAGCAGAAATCTTAGCTAGGGGAAGCTGTATGACTGGCAAGGGAAGTACTTTGGGAACCTGAAACAGCACATGTGCTGCATGGAGGCAGTATAGAGGAGGACAGAATTTCTCCTTTACAGATTATTAAACAGTAAGACGAAGCCCTTTTACACCTTTTATTTGTAATGAAAAGGTAGGTCTCTAAAGGACAATACTTGCTTAATACAATGTATTTAATCGGGGCCTGGATTATTGAAGACGCACCTTTGCACACACATCTGCAACTCTCCTTCACAGAAGACATGCCAGCTCATGCTGGAAGTACTGAAATGTCCTCTAGCTACTCTTTCCAGAGATGAGGCAAAAGGAGTGTACTGTGATATGGCATGAAACCTTTCCAAGTTGTTCTTTATTATGGTGAATTCAAGTCCTCAGAAGTGTGAGCAATGCAAGTTCAGGCTTCCAGAACAACTGATCTGCATGTTGAGTGATCAGTAAAAGGCACTGTCATGGATCTTAAAAAAATGTGCCTTATTACATTCAGTGCACACTGAGCATTAAACTAGCTTATGAGTTGGGTGCATACCACAGTTTGATGTTTTTCTTCTTTCCTTAAAAAATAAAAAAATCCCAAAATCATAGAGTCCTATGTTGAATCTAAGGATTCATTGCCTATGAATCTGGAGAATAGTTCTTGTGTGGTCAACTGAATCTCTTCCTTGAAGAACACAGCCTCTATTCAAAGAGCAATGGAGACTCAAGGACTTCCCTCAGAGGCTTCACTCTAAGGTCTTACCATCTTTTTGCTAAAAGGGTATCACAACCCAGAGATCCACAGCCATTTTGAGTGGTGCAGTTGGAACCTACTAAATGTGTAATTTCCAAATTATTCTTTATTTTTCACATAGGGCAGGAAATCTTCAGAATGAGCAGTACTTACTCAATCGGGATTGCGGTTACTGTAATTTGGTTGGAAGTGTCAATAACTCAGACCTCTGCCCTGAGCAATGACTTCCTGAGGTTTGACTGAACACTGACTCATGCAAACAGGGAGTGGAGACACAGTTCCGCTTCTCTTGGCCTACCAGTCTGCATAGGAAAGATTGCACTGCTCAGGAGAAAATTACTCACTTTTTCTTCAATTTTAAAAGACAACTAACTTGTATGTGCAGGATTTAAAGACAGCACAAGAGCAAAAGGAAAGCGAGAGACGGGCTGACAGCAAAGTGTTTCATGTATTAGAATATCTATCTCAATGTGTGTGTTGGAGCTTTACTCTATTCAGTGTTGGAAGCTGCTCTCAAATTTATGATGCATGTAAGCAGCCACCTACCCTTTGTTGTGAAAGCAACCAGAGGCACTGCTAGATGTGCAGACACACAGGAAGCTGGAGGTGAACCAAGCTGTGTATGGCTCTCCTTCAAAAAAGACAGACTGCATATCCACAGCCAAAACCTGTGTATTGCTGGTCTATCTGAATTTGGCTATTTTTCTGAATGACTGAGGGTAGCATCAGAAGATTTAGATGGACACTATCCCTTTGCTTAGGAATCAGAACTCTCTGTTGTCTGAGTTTATTTCAGAATTGCAGCTACTTCCCTTAGCAATTTAAAACCCCTCCTCTCTGTCTTTCCATGAACTGTCTGTGTTTGTAACACATCAAATAGGTTTTACCCTTTTGTACATCATTATACTACCTTCCTCTGGCTCCAGCCATGAAATTGTCTGTACAGCTGAGTACATGTTGTACCATTATCCAATCACATTTCTATGAAGTGGAGGAGGGTAACAATGTTTACTATACAGGTTTGAAGGATATTTTCTTGGTTTGTTAGGAGAATTCTGTGATAGGGCCACCTGTGGCTAACAAACAAAAAAATAAATGGTATCAGTAGCAGTTAAAAGGTAATCTAAACAACTAACAGCAGGAAAAGAGAATGCTGTACACAAACTAGTTTGTAAATTTCAGGCCCTTTTCTTAAACAGAAGCGGGTAGTGGCTTTCCTATTGTGAATCAAAGGCTTTTTTATTGGAAATCAATCATTTCTTCCATGGGAATCCATTAGAAACTGTTAATCATAGCAATCTATTGCACCTCACTGATAGGTTTTCAAGCAGTCTAATTTACCAATGATTTAGGATGGCTGGCATCTCCAAAATATATTAATTAGCTATAGTCCTACTGAGTTTCAATTCTTCCATAAAGACATTGTATATTGATCATAGTTTTCCTCTGGGATTCAAGGGAATCAACTTGGTATGTTTCAGAGCTAGTTTGATTTCATGCTAGAGAACTGGTGCATTATTCATAAAAAGAAAGGCAACAGTAAATATAAGGGGAGGAAGGATTTATAAGACAGTGAAGGTTCAGGTGATTCTGTTGCTTCAGACTGCAGCTTCAGGCCCTCCTTTGAGATGGTCTGCATTATGTTCCCCATCCTCCATGACATTGCAATCATTTGCTTCAGGCCTCTTGTACTGTGTCTCCAAAAAGGATTAGTGAGAAGAACAGGCTAGAGCTTGAGTCTCCAGCTTGGACAGCATGGAGCTCCTTGAAGAACTGGGAGGCAATGAAGGTCAACTCAGAGCATTTGTTTGAAAGAATATAGACATTTTATTTCCTAACATATCTTTAGTTTTTACTGTGACTGTAACTTGCATGCACTCCTCTCTCTTCAGATGGGCAGAGTATGTCCTTTCCGTCTTTTGTCTGCTTTAGGAAGAGTTGTGTACTTAACTCAAAGGCGTGTGTCTGCCTGCTCTCACATATGGGCTGATCAGGGGTCAGGATTTTTTTCTGATATAGGGATGACCTAAAGAAACCTTCCTGTCTGATTCCCGTGTGTAAGGGAGGGTGTTAGTACTGGCCATGTTATTATATTTGTCAAAATTGGATATTTCAATATTTAAGAAGATATTTACTAAGACTCTTAAACATCAAGCATTCAAGAAGAGAGCAGGTATACTTTTGGATGGATACCTGTAAGTTTTCCAAAAAGTATCTGGACATCAGGAATAAGTATATATTTTCATTTAGTGGGAAAAAAGGTTCCTGTTAGTAGAGTAACAAGACTAATTTATCTTGTAATGTATTTATGCATGAGTCTGAAATGTTAGTGTGAGCAGTCTTAACTAGTTAATTGGGAAGTTTTAACATCAAAAACCTTATTAGACATTTCCCTGTTTTCTAAGAAGCTTGAAAGGTTAATCTTCAGTAGCGTTGTGACTCCAAGACCTTAAATAGTAGATGTATATTTAATAACTTGCTATATTCTTAAGCAGCAACAATAGTTTATGTATGCTTATTCAGCTATGTAATCTGATGAAAAGAACATGTTGAGGAAGGGGAAGCTGTCTTTATAGCACAAACTTGTAATATGTTCTTTATCTTGTTTTTAGTAAGCAGAGAAACCATGTTGATCTAACTTTCTCATTGTTATGAAGCTTATTTGAAGGTTTATAAACTTTAACCTTATTGTTTTACCATTAAAACATAAATATTTATTTAAAAATATTAATAATGTGATGTGTGTGAAAAGACTTATCTGACTGAAAAATATGTATATCTAACTGAATTATGTCTTTCCAAATGTCCAAAAACATGCAGCTGTATAGCAGGTCTCATTGGTGAGGTAAATACTTGCATGTTTTTTGATAAGAATAAAGGAAGTTATCAGGCTGTGGGGAAGCATGGATACTGGGAGTGAGTCAGAGGGGCACTACTGACCAGGGGATGGGACACTAAGTGAGGGAACATGGGCAGAGGGAAAGGAGTTGCAAGCATGGCAGTGCTTTGCTGCCCAGCGGTCATGGCACTCTCCTGCTCCTTAAACAACTCATATGCTTTATCCAATGGATGTTACACAGGCAAAATAATGAGCAACAGGAAGTGAGGAAGGAGTCTGCTTGTGTGTGAAGACAGTGTCAGTTCTCAGAAATTTCTCCTCAGGTATTTGTATTGTGTCACATACTGAAGTATACTTTTGTCCCCAACCTCTGCTCCACTATGTACGTACTTACAGCGACTTCATTAGCCCCCTTTCACCTCATCATCACTCTAGTAGCTCATGCTTCATTGCTAATTCTGTATGGTTCTTACCGAGTTCCTATTCCATATGCAGTATTTAATTTCACGGGCACGATCCAGATGCTTTTGTCTAGAGATACTTGGCATTTAAAAAGATCATTTGTTTGAGTGGGCCCAGACTGACAAGTTGAATGTCTTCATCATTATTATCTGCTATTCTGGCAATCCATGTGTCATCCACACATTTTACCAGCAGTGATATTTTGTATTATTAGAGAGCATTAATAAAACATTATTGAATTAATCCCTGCGAAAGGATCATCCTGTTAGAATATTCTTCATTCCAATATAACTTTCAATTGACAGCTGCATTTGGGCATCTGCCAATTAGTGCATTCTTAATCCATTTAATGTGTTCTCTACTGGTTTATAAGAGACTAATTTTATAAGAGACTATAATAAAACTCACACGGTACTATATCAAACACCTCATGAAAGGCAGAATTTACCAATTACTTTTGTCAAACAAGTCAGAAATTTCAGAAAAAAATCCCATAAATACAGTCATCTTGGGGACTAAGTTACAGAATCTCAATCAAAACAACTTCAAAAGAGAAAAGTACTTAAATATTTTTTTAGGGTTAATTTCACTGAGGTAATTTAGAACTGTGAGCCTGACCTATAACCCAGGTGCAGTCTACTTTCAGGTAAGATCATGAAAAATGAATTGGCTCCTCTCTTGCTGGCAGTTTCCTCTCTGCCTTACTCATCAAATGGTTTATCATAGGTTGTAAGAGGTATTAGTATATTGTGCTACTGAACAAAAGGAGTGGGGGAGTTTGGATGGCAGTGCAAGCCATCTGTTCCAGACATACTTTTTAAAAAAGCACTGGGTCTTCCTTATCTTCTGAAAGAAAAGTGGCAGATCAGGACAAGACTATTAACTTTCCTAACAGAAGGAGATGCAACACAGGATAAAGTGCATAAATTCTTCCCTCCTCTCCTTCCTCCCAACTCTGTTTCTGAATGATTACTTTAGATGTCTCCCAACTCAACCTTTGTGCAATCCATTCTTAGATACTTTAGATATTAAGCCTGCTAAATGTAGATTTGCACTGGTAAAGCTGTCATTTAGTGTGGGACTTTGCTAGAGTCAATATACTTTCCCTCTTTAGAGGGAACAATGTTATATTACACTTAGCAGATCTTTCACCTCCCAGCCCTACTGCCAAAAGTGAAAATAATGAACTCTCGGGTCTTCAGCCAAAAGAATAGGCTTTTGGTGCACCAATGCTTTTGTGCCTGTAAGCTTTAGCATTTGGTAATACAAGGAAAATCTACCTTGAAAGTGTAATACGAAATAATTCAACCTAATATCTCATAAAACATGTTTTTTATTTAACTAGTCTTGCTTCGACTTGTGCCTACAAACTGAGAACTGTGGCTACACCAATCTCATAAATACTAATAAGCCAGAAACAACTCTAAGGATATTCCATACTTTTAGTGATATTATGCAAAATAACTGCATACATGGAAAATCATGTAGAGTTTTGGGAACTATAACATACTGTCTTTCCAGATCTACTCAGACATTTATATCACAATTTTAAAATGCCATAATTCCCTTGTATATGGTATCAGTCAGTTTTATGATCTTTAGAGTAATTTAGTTGTGCGGGTGTTCAAAGATTTAGTGTTACTGTCATCAGCCATTCCTTTAGGTAATCATTGTTACTAGAGAAGATGAGAGGAAATGGGTTTAAATATCATGATCTTGACAAATTGGAGGAATGGTCAGAAAAAACTAGGTTGCAGTTCAGTAGGAATGAGAACAAACACTGTACTTGATGAAAATAAAAACAGTACACAAGACAGGAAAAAGGCAACTAGGTAGAAGTTCTCAAGGAAAGGATCAAAAGTTGTATTATAAATATTAGCATATGAGGTAAGGTCAAGGATCCATCTAGGCTAGTGTCTTTTTCTGACAGTGAACAACATTCCATGCTTACAAAAAGACTACAAAAAACAGGAAGGATGGAGTGGCATCTGCCCTGGTGCACTCAGCTCTTCGGTTATACATTTACTGAAGTGGAGTCATATCTCAAACATCATATTTTAGAATACCTTAGTGCATCTTCCATGTTTTATTAAAAATCTCTGAACCTGTTATTATTATTAGTGCTATCCAAATCATTCTGTGGCAAATGGTTCTACAACTTGTGTACCTCATAAAACTTTGCTTCCTTTTGTTACTGTTAAGCCTGCTGTCTGTAATTTCATTTTATGCCCCTTATATTTTATGAAAAATAAGATAGCATTGTTCTCTCTTTATGTTTTTAATTACGTTAACTTTAAATTTAAAAATAATTTTATAAATGTTGATTATGTCTTTCTAAATTTTAAAAAGGGTCCTACTCTATGTAATTTGTCCTCATAGGCGGTCATGGACTTCCGATAATCCCTTAAAATTCTTGTCACATTTCTGAATTCGTCTTCTAATTCTAATTTATAATTTTCTGATATCTGCTATGTTATTTCTGATAGATGGTGTCCAGAACTGCAGACAGCATTTGAGACATAAACTCACGGGGATTTTACTCAATGACTTTATGCAGCTTTCTTCCCTTTCCCTTTCTTAATAGTTCCAAATATTCTAATTTTTTCTGTAATTGTTATTGAGTTCTGGGCTAACATTTTCAAGGAATTGTTCACAATATCTCATTTCTGAGCCATAAAATCTTATTGAAAGCCTGCTGCTGTACATATAGAATTATAATTACTTATCTGCATTTATTGACTGATTTCTCCTGAAATCTTTTCATAATTTATCATGAGACCCTACTTCAGCTATTTTCAACCATTTTAGCTGTGACTAACCTGAATGTGAGTGCTAGTACTGCACTCCATCTCTGATTTAAAAGTGGGTCTGCATTCCTATATCAGTTGTTTGCTTATGTGCACAGCCACTCAGAATGTAAGTACATATGTGTCAGATATGTGATTTGTGATTACCTAGATGACACTTATGCACACAAATTGGGCATTCACAAATATCTATGTTTGCCCATCACCAAAATTCTGGTCCCCAGTGAATTAAATCCTAGTTTAAAACATAACTTCATGCTGAACAACCACTATGTGCAATCTTTCAGTCTCAAATTGAGGGAAAAGTCAGTCATAATCTCTGCATGTTGGTGCTGTTGATGTTGAATTCTCCTCAAAATTTAATAGATTGTTGTGGAATGGAGTCTGTAAACTGATTAATGACAACACCAACATTGTGGCCTAGTGGGACCTTGTATAGTTTTCAATCAAGGCTGAACTGAAAAAAAAAAAGGGAAAAAACTTACAGGCAGTGCTGCCGTGTGTTCTTTGTGGACAGCTGTGATTTCCCTTTGTTCAATTTTATAATTATGAAAGAATTATTATAGATCCTTCATCCAAAATTTTAAAGGTAAACAGAAAACTGGGAAAATAATTTTCAAAATGAAGTGTGCCCAATTAGGCGTGAGTTAGCTGAATGCCTGATTGCACAACCGATTGGCACATTAAAGATGTCATTTTTCTTATTCAGTTAGGGTAATTGTGCATGCAAATGAACAGGTAGTCATATAACCTGTAATTTCCATAAGTAATTGACATATTTGTATGTGTAATTATTTTCTTTGTAACTGAAACTCAAATTTTAACTATCTTAAGGTTCATCGAGAGCATGAAATTTGGTCCTTTCAACAGGAAATGAAGTTCAATGATTCACTGACAAACTGAGTTAACCTCACAAAAGTGGGGAATTATCTCACCAATTTAGATTATCCTAAATTGTTCTCTTGGTGACTTAGGAAAGAGGGTTATCAAACTGGATCAGCAGTGATAGGTGACAGGATCCTAGCTATATATAAACAACAAGGTTCTAGATACAAAAAAATTATTCTTAGTAGCCACTAAGTCACTAAAGGGTTTTTTTGGAAGGAATAAAACTGGGAATAGTTGATCAGCTCATCAAAGCTTTCTATACTGTATGCCATAGATACTATGTAGGCATCTATATATTAGCACAAGAAACTTAATCTGATTGTTGTGATGAAGTAACTGGAATAATAGAAATGGGATAACTCATGACTAAAAGATTAATATAAATCAGTATAATATGCTTAGGAAGGAAAAATAAGGGAGAAGGGAAAAAGTATTATCTTGCAAGATAACACATTTGGTGGTTGAAAGTATAAACTGTTTGCTAAAAGTCTCTGGTTAATAGCTAAAGAGAACAGGGAAGAAAGACTGCAGCTACGTAGGCAGATTTTCAGAATTTGGTCTGAAAAACAAAGATGAAGGTATACACAGGTATGAAAAGTCATCAAAGCAGAAATAGGATGAAATGCCAAATTTTTGAGACAGAATGTGGGATAAGACCATAAGCTGAATGTAAGTTAGTAGGGCTGTGCAGCTGTGAACATCATGTCTGGGATGTATTCTCAGAAATGCAGACCCTAGGATTTCTGTTTCTCTCAGAGCTGTCTTGCAAGGCTGAATGGCTGGGTCATTACACTTCAAGAAAGACATTAAGTGACGAGAGAATCTGGTCCAGAAACCAAGTCCAGAAGAATCTCTAGAAAAGAAGGCTTCTGGTAAACACTGAAAACACTCTACCTGGATTAGACACAGAATGTAAAATAGTTGGGACAACGTAATAGAATTTAGGTGTAGAAAGGATAAACTGTTTTCCAAGCTTTTGGTAAATCAACAGTGATAGGGTGTTGTTATTTTTTTTTTTTTCCAGCAAGAAATGATGGAGTTAGATATTGGGAAATTTCCTGCTTACAGGAGAAAGTGACAGTGGTAGTCATGTATATAGCTTTGCACCGTATGAGCAGGCATCTGCAGAGCTTGTAAAATCTTAATTGCTGGAGATATTAAAAACAGTTTAGCCATATGTCTTTCAGGAATGACACAGGGATAATTGATCCTGCCAGAGCAGGACTAACTAGTATTCTCAGGGCTGCTCCCAACTGTTCTTTATATAACTCTGTTATTTTATGGCTGTATTTAAAATTATATATTCTTGTAATTGCTTAGTCTTTCTTAAAAATAGAATTGAAAAATTTAAATAACCCAGCAGTTACAGTTTCACAGATATTTACAGTTCCTGTTTTTCCTCTGGCCTCTTTATTTAATGTCTGTTTCCAGAAAAACAGTGACTTAGTGGCTTAATGTGTTTAACCCTTTGGAGGGTCCCTGAAGAGAGGCTGGAGGTAATTTCAGTGTCCAAGAGACAAACGATCATGAAGGCTTTATTCTTCTGAAAGGTGGCTAATCCGGCAGTCAGGGCTGTCAGGGTTGGTGATTTATGAGGTCTCTCAAGAACAAAATGACTCTGACTTTCTTTTTTTTTTTTCATAATTTCTTATCCCAACTTCATCCTCTGAGTATTTCTGGGAGGTAACTGGGGAAATGGTGCTAAACCCCTCATATGCTGCACTTCTAATGGGAGCTCCTTCTGACTCTTTGATGTAGATACTCAAAAGCTGAGAACAGATACAGACAAGGGAAGAACACAAATCAACACTCATGCAGAGTCTTCAATCTTTTCTGAAATTTATATCCATAAAAGCCATGTGCAGTCGCAAGCAAAAAGCTGGAAGAACATCAAAGGACAGAGTTTTAATAAAATAAGTGAGTTACATTTTAATGATTATTTGGTTTTATTACTTTTAATAGGCTTGATTATTTTAATGAAGATTTGATAAAGACAATAATGAAGATTCATGGTCAAATTTTATTGACCTGAAAACATGTAGAAATGCATACTTGCTCTCATAACTTTACAGTGACAATCAATGGGAAGTCCACCTTAGCCTTTCCCCGCCTTTCCCACACCAGAAGCAACTGGATGAGGTGGGATCTGCTCTCGTGCTGCTTGAGTCTGTGCTGCATTTGCAAGTGTCTAGTGTAGATGAGGATGGCACAGTAGGGAAAATCTAAACCACAGTTATAGCAAAAAAGCAAGCCACTGGAAAGACCCTGAATTGAAGCTAGAAGCCAAGCTTGGTGTATGCGAAGAAAAGAGACAAATCCTCCAGAACCTGTGGGTTTAATTGACTATGCCACTGTTTCATGAAAGAGGAGCATCAGCTTCTCAGATCAACAAGGCTACAAGGGCCTTGCATGAAACACCCCAAAAAAGTCGGGAAGCCAATGTTATTGTTAAGAGGAACAGTTTGTGTCTCCTGTGCTTGCAGTCTTGTAGGTATAATTCTGAATTCATTACTTTCAACTCTGATAAGTAAACCTCTGCTTACAGCAAAGCTTGCCTGGTACTGGGGAGTGAGAAGAATCTGGAAGAAAGCAGCAGAGGAGACTGGCTCTGACAGAGGCAGACAGTGAGCATGGGAAAAGGTGTAATGGCAGGTCACAGGCATCCATCTCCACCTATCTCCTGGCAATTTGCTCAGGGGCTGACATCCCAGAACCAGGCTGTCAGCCACAGCAGGGAGTGGTGATGAGATTTCTTAGCAGCCTCTTAGTCTGCAGGAGGAAGTTTCTCTAGAAGTGATGAAGAGGAGCTGTGTCTGCAAGACTTAGGCTACAGTAAATACATGTCAGCCTGGGCTCCCAAAGCCATAGTCTGCTGACCACCATGCTGCATGGTCCATGCTGTAAAGAGTAACTTTTGAGAAGGATATGAGTCAATGGCAATTAGTGGTGCTCTGCAGAGGTTTGCCTTACTGAACACTGTTGTGCAGTCAGATCAAGTAGGTGTTAGTAGAAGGCCTGGTCTTCCCATGATGGCTTGTGCAGCAAAACCTGGCACAAGGCAGGTTCCTGTATCGGAAACTCAGCTGCAGCCACAGCTTCCTTTGTGAGAGGGAAAGAAAGGATGACACATTTTCCAGTTATGTTGATAATGAAAAAGATCATTGATCTTTGCAGATTCAAAGTCATAGCCTGCTTTTTAAAACTCTAAGGATCTCTGTCCCTGTCTTTCCACCACCAGGTGCACTGGCATTCCACTTGACTGGAGGTTTTCATTGCATTTGCAGAAACTTTGTGAGACCTCAGTACCTCTGTAAACATTTGAATAATATTAGTTAGTGCCCAGCAGTGAATCTTGGAGACTGATGGATAGATAGTGTGATCACTGAAGTCTAAATTAAATTAGATAAAATGAATCTTACAATTTTGAAGTTATTAAAGTTTTGGAAACCTGGCTCATGGGTTTTTGAATCAATGGAATTGTCAGGTCTGAACAAAATGCACCTCGTAATAAATGACTCTACAATCTAGCATCTTGCAAGCACTGTCAGTGGCAGCTTTAAATAAGTGTCTTTCTTTGGCAGGAATGTAATTCCACTCTTTCATTTTAACCTCAGTGATGTGGAATTTTTCCGGTAAACTAATATATCTTTCTCTGGAATTGAGAAAACTACAACTGGTTCCAAGTCACGTAAAATAAGTTATTTTAGACCTGATAAAAG
Organism: Pyrocephalus nanus; assembly: GCA_038380795.1. Lineage (NCBI taxonomy): Eukaryota > Metazoa > Chordata > Aves > Passeriformes > Tyrannidae > Pyrocephalus > Pyrocephalus nanus. The sequence goes on from CM076260.1 coordinate 51,924,083, forward strand.
ATGTCTTGAAGGTCTGATTCAGAATTTGATCACCATAGAGCTGCATCTACTCATATCAGAAGATGTTTTGAAAACATGATCATGTGTTTACACCACCTGCTCACAGGAAAGGACAAAAGAAACTGATATTGGGTCTTACTGGAATTCATTTGTTTTGTCAGTGGATATGAATTTTCTTAAAAAAAATTTAGATTATTTTCCCACTGAACAGAGTGATTATAAACTTAAATATCATATTTGGACTCTAATAATCTGACTGTAGTTTAACAAATGTAGGAACTTTTGAAATATTTAGTGTGTATAATATTGGTTTTGAGAACAATACAGACAAAATATTGTATTATCCCAAAGCATGTACATGAAATATTATTTCCAGCATGATAATAATGAAATATTATGAAATGATTACTTTAAAGTCTCAGAAATAATAATTGGAAAATTAATCCAAGATAATACTGCTGAAGGACACATATTCAGATATCATTTGTATTTCCTTGCTATGATTTAATATGACAGGAGAGAAACTCCAAAGACTCTATAGCAGCACAAGTTTGTGACTTTGCTGTGTTCATCTAAGGTAATCCAGTTAGAAGGACAGGTCTGAAAATCATAGTTCGAAGACTTAAAATTGGAGGATTTTTATACATTTGATGGTGATCTGATGTCCTTTTCTGGTTGCAGGTATAAAGTAGGATGTGGACATGAAACAGAATTGTCACCAAAGGCCAGCCTGCAAATCATATTTGAAGACTGACTGCAGTGAAAATAGCATTTCTGCATTGCTATGCTTTTTTTTTTTTTTTTAGTTAAACCAGTAGTAACTGATAGTGGCTCTGACTTCTGTACATTTATCGTTAATCTTATGTTGATTTTATAATCTCAGTAGTACTTGGAAAAAAGGTTACATTCTTATTCACAGTGAAGTTGGGACTTACTGTCACCATATTCTCTGTCATCTCCTTTTGGACTGGAGAAGTAGAGTGAGTCCTGATGTAGACTACATATTGTGGTGGAATTGTACTGTTGTACATGTACCTCTGCAGGTCTTCTAGGAAGGTCAGTTGTTTTTTTTTGCATTGTCCACTTTCAGTTCTATAGCAGCTGAAAAAATATGTCTCCCCTGGAGCCAGGGAGGCAGAGGCGCAGGCTACCCAGAGAAACTGTTCTGGATCTGGTCTGGGGCATTGCCAGCCCAGAGGGAACACAGCCCTGAGCAGCCCCATCTGACCTCAGCACTGAGTACACTCTTGCAGGGCCAGACCAGAGATATCCCAAGCTCCCATCCAGACCAAGCTGGCATAACTTTCTTAAGCCTTTGACCAGCGGTGTAAGGATATACGATACGAAGGAAAAAACCCCACTAAAACAACCACACAATTTTACAGAAAAACTTCAATTACTGTATTTACCAGAATAATTTTGGTACCAGCACTATCAGTAGTGGAAAATGTGTCTTGGGCAGAGATAGAGGTAAGGAGTGTGCCACTATAGACTTGTTCAGACAATGGAGAATAAACATCTCTTTAAGGTATTTATTTTGTAAATTTTACCTGTTCTCTTTGACAGTGAAGGCAAGTTTTCCATTCGTGGAAAAGGTATTCTGCGATGACTTGCAGCAGAGACAACCATTTGGTCAGGTGAATCTCATCTTTCAGCCTCCTACTCTGGGAGGCTTGTGGGTAGCTTTGCAAATTCAAATTCACCTGCACAGATCACAAGTTGTCTTTAAAGCCTAAACATTACTGCAAGTCATGGAGGTGTTCTTTGAAATACGTTTGCATGCCCTGCCAGCAATGATTTTCTCCACTGCAGGAAAAGTCTGTGCAGATTAAGGAATTTTCTCTCACAAAGAGCTTGCAATAAAATTTCTGACATTTTACCTATCCCTTTTGTAAGGAAATGGGTCAAATAAAACTCACATATTTGAAAGAGAATAAGGTTTTTAGGGACAGCTTGCACATATTGATATTTGTGTGTTCATTGCTTCACATTTGAACTTACACAGGGAGAAGAGCAATGACAGGCATAGCTAGCCTGATCTCAGTGCAGAATTTTTAAAGACAAGACTGCTCTCTTCTCCTATCTTATTTTCCTCTGCAGCTATAAAATTATAAGCACTTTTTAATAATTTTTGATGTGGGGCTTCTGAGTTTTCTTCACCACATGAACATACTGTGTAGGAACAAATGTATGAATGTTTTGAGGAACTGGGTTCATTACAGAAGAGGATTCTTGCATCTACATGTTTATTTTTTTTTTCATCATGATAGCATAAAATTGCTGTATCAGATCAAAACACTGGCTTATCATATCCTATAGCCTGTCTCTTGCCCCAGCTAATACCTGACTGTTTAAAAAGCAAGGAAAAAATCCTTTAATACACCTGGGAGATTGGGCAGCTCCAGATCCGAGTTGGATTTAGACAAGATTTCTGACTGACCTCTTTAAAAGTTATGATTCTACATCTATGATTTTATTATCTGTTACTTCAGATGCATCATTGTAATATAATTCACCCTTTTCTTAAAATTAGTCCATAATATTTGATGCAATGTAAGGTGGTTAAAAAGTAATCTACAAATTAATGTGAATCTGCAAGAGTTTCAATTAAGCACTAATGAGACAGAGCAGAAATCATTATGCTTTTGCATACAGAGGAAGACAGATTAGAAAATACTTTAACTAGTATTGTATTGCTCCTTTCTTTCAAAACCTTCCCATTATTTTTATCTCTAGTTCTCAGTTACTTGGTCAGGGTCTTTTGTTTACAGCTAAGATCATAGCAGTTTGCTGAATCAAAATAACATCTCTGCTGAAGGGGATATGAATGCATTATTGTTATGCTGCTGACCTTTTGCCAAGAACATACATATTTACTCAAAGACAAAGAAGAACTGGGTGCAACATAGGGGGTTCTTTTGTAACGTTTCCAATTTGCTGATGATTTTCATTTTTATTTATTATTGGTCCATGTAAAGAAAAAAATTGGTGTGCAGATGGAAGGCATCACTTCAGTGGTCTTGTTTCTATAGATCCTGCAGCTACCATACTGCATATGAATAGCTGATTAATCAGTAGAGTTGGATGGAAAGCTGTGTTTAGTTCTGTTTCCAGATCTCCTGTAGACTTGCATGACCTTGGGTAAATCACCCTTGCTAAATCCTTGAACAAACATCTGTCATTTAATGTGTTTCACAACTCTTGTGCAATGAGTAGGAAGCCACATAGACAAGCTTTGTCTGACCTTGTTTCTGATTTACTATAGTAGGAACTTAATGCAACACAGAGCAGGATCAGAGCTGGAATTTAGGATAGGAGACTCACAGGACAGTTCTGTTTAGCAGGAAGCTCTGCAGGTAGTCTGGTCCTCCCTCCTGCACAGAGCTGAGCTATTGTTGAAGTTATACTCAGGAATTTTACTTGGGAACTACCTGAGTCAGTGAACGGAGGATGGAGCTGCCACAGTATCTCTGGGCACCTGTTCTGATGCTTATCACCCTGATGGTGGTTGTTTTTTTCTTTTTTTTTTTTTTTTTTTTTTTCCTTGCTAGGAATTGTGACCATTGCATCAATGAGAAGACCCCGGTTTTGCCTTTTCTATAACTGTACTTTAGGTTGTGGAAGATTGCAGTTCATCTTTACTCTTAGCTTTCTCTTCTCCTGATTCTTTTCAGCCCAGCACATTCTAAGCCTACTTCACTGCAAGGATGCATTGCTGCCTCAAATTTAACTCATTTCCTACTATAATGCCCATGTTTTTTCTGCAAAACCTTTACCCAGCCAGACACTAGTCTGTACTCTTGTGGGTTTTTTTCTGCCCCGAGGCACTAAAATTTATCTCTGTTGAAGTTTAAATCTTTGATCACAACTTTGAGATAGTTTCTGGTCCAGCAAGTGATTCACCCACGGTGTAGTCCATCTCCTCAGATTTTAGGGAGATTATTTTCAATAAGTTTTTTGTATTCCTAGTTCCATTGCTATAACCTAAGGTTTTGCTCACTGAGTGAATGACAGCAAAAACACAGAAGGGAAGCAAATTTTCTCTTTCCATTTAGCAATATTGTATTGATTATGTTTGAATATGTTATCAAGCAGAAACAGTTCTGGAGAATGTCTATAGCACAAATATTTCCAGGGAAATATTAAAGGGAAGAGGAATATTGAGTCAGGTTGACTGGGAATAAATAGTGCCCACCTCAGCTGGTACCAGAAATCACTACCAAGGATACTCGAGAATATGACAGAGGAGTGCTGTGCATCTGCACAGAAGGTCTAGTTCTGGGTATTCTAGCTATGAATATTCTGGCATGTCCTAAAGGCAGCAGAATAAATATTCCACAAGTTACAAGTGGATGCCAAAGATTAATTGGCCCAGTTATCTCATTCACTGTACACTTGCTGCCCTCCCTCCCTGTAGGTCACTTATCATTTTTTGCAGCTTCCTGCTTGGGCATTAAACTTCCAGAGGGATGATGCTAGCAGGAGTCAGCACATTCAATTTCCCTGAAGCAGGGGTGTTGAAATCATACACAGGCAGTTCATTAATGTTGTTCTCATTAAAATTCTACTAAGCATATTTATTTGACTGCTACTCCTATTTATCCTGTTTTCTTTGAAGTATTTACCTGAGTCAAACATTATTGTTATCAATCAAATCAATAAATGTTATTGATCAAATTTTCAGTGATATTTCTACTGTATAGTTAATTCAGTAAGAGTTCTGACTTCAAGAATAAGTCAAAAAAATTTAAGAGCAATGACCTGTACACCCTAAATGAAAATTAAATATTTGATTTAAATGAGTGGTTTCAGCACTACAGGTACAATTTTTTGACCACATTTATATTGCTCCATGATGGAGAAAGATTTTGTTTAGAGAGCTCAGTGAAGTACTTTTTCCTCTATGAAGGCAAGAACTTTATCGAATCATGTTACCAGAGGGCAGCAGAACATGTAAAAGCACAGCTGCCTGAAGGAAGAGGCAAAAGGAGAAAACCATTAAATAATTGGATTAACCTCTATTTGGCCTTTTTCATCTGAGTGAGATTTATTTTGATAACATGCTGTTTGTTTTCTTCCGCATTTGCACACAATGTAAAAGCCACTCTTAAATACTGAAAAGAAATTGAAGCATGGAATCTCAGTAAAAGTACCTATCTGGATAATAAAATAATACATCTTGCAGTAGATTCTCCCAGTAGCCATAACCTGAATAATACACGAACAGAGATATTGTTTTATACACAACTTTTAAAATTGCAGCTGCAAGGACAACCTGGGGAGGAAATGAGAAAGAAAAGCTTCTCTTGTTTGACTTGAATGGATTTACTGAAGAAAAAAAATATACTTTAAATTAGAATAAAACTTAAAAATCTAAGACTTTGCTAATTGGAAGTCCAAAGTGTCTTTGATTAAAAGGTAAGAGTTTTGTTAGAAAATATCCAAACAGTTGATTTGGACAACTTTGAAAGTTAAAAACTAGGTTTTTTTCCTAATATCTTAGCCTACTGTACAGACATGTAATTGAAAAATTACGTGTAAGTATATACATTTCGTCGCAGCTGTAGCAAGTGCTTATTTTTCTCAGAGCCTCCATCTTAATTTGTCTCACTTCTGCAATTTTTTGCTTGAGGAGAACTTCAGCAGGGGAATGTATTTTTCATTTCTGTGGATGAGATGTTACTGATGTTTCCTTTGTCTGCTATTAAAATAGGTCCGGTGTGAAAGTGGTCCAGCCTGTGACCTTCAGCTGTATCCATGCAACACACCCAACCCAGCCATTGCAACTGCATCTATTATTGAGATGAGGATGGATTTGGGGCCAAGAGGTGGCTGGCTGATGTTTAATTTGAAAGGGATCAAAGGGCTGGCTCTGGGAAATGGCAGAAACAGATGGCAAAGAGAATATTGGCACTTTTGACTCAAAAGAGGCAAGTAGGAATGAAATGAGTTTGCTGCTATTAGAAAATTAGAGAGCTACTATAGACAATGTGATCTACTTTCTCTCCTTGTCCCTCATACTCATTTAGTTAAGTCATGCATTTAGTAGCTATTACTTTCAGCTCAGGATTTGCAATGATTTTTTCTAAGGGCTATACTTTGCAACCATCTGGAGACTGAAAATATACCAGAATTTGAGTCTGTGCTCATTAAGAGCATATCTCTCTGGAGTGCAGACACTAATGTTTCTGTATTTGTTCTATCTACACAGTAGGAACTAAATAGGATTTTGTTTAATTTGTTGGCCTGGGACCAGCTTTGCTGAAGCATCTTCTCTTTCCTTGGTCTGATCTGTTACTGCTGTGGTCAGAAAGAGACGTGTTCCACTCCTTGCCTCTGAACAGCCCAGTTTCCCACAGAGGGCACTGCAGTCAGCAGCCTGCCTGGCAGGGTCCTGATTTCCAGAGATGAGTGGGGTCACTGACAGGTTAAATGGAGCACAACCTTTCTTTCTGATGCACTAACACGTTTTCCCAGACTCCTGGATGATAATTAAAGTCTCAGAAGCTTTGAAATACTATCAAGACAGAGTTTGCCCAAATACTTTGTTCAAGCATTGAGAATGTCAGAATTTATATGAAACTGGAACAGAAAGTATCATGAGAATTACTGTCCCAATATCATGATCGTGATTCCAACACAAAATCCTTTTCATAAACATATTAAGCTCCATCTTACAACTAATCATATTCCCCCCACCAATATAATGTCTGGAAGGACTGACTCAGAATCCTTGTTGTAATACTGTTTAAGGTTACTGACAGTGCCTTCTTTCAATTTCAGTTATTTATTGACAGTTTGCCAAGCAGATTTTCTTCATAAATTCGAGTATTTAACACTGTAAAAAAAAATTTTATAGGACAAATTATATATGAAAAAACACTAATTTAATATTATAAAATGCTTTGAGTCAAACTGGTGCATTTTGCTTTGCTTCCTCCTTGGAGGAAGGATAGGATTTCCATGAGAAGTTGTATTTTTAGATCAAAAAGATTATAAAATATATAGAGGTTCATGCCTCCTTTGTGCTCTCACAGGTTTAGGTATAATGCTGAACAAAGTCACTGAAATCTGATAATGTTTTTCCACTCTGAAGCTTTTTTGGTGGCTATATCCCCAGAAAATCTCACACACTGATTTTACACTGAAGATCCAATGCTGGACTAACTCCAGAGTCTTCAAAGAACACAGAATGCAAACAACTCCTAGAGAAAAAACACTGTTAGCAGCCAGAATTTAGATTTATAAGTCCTTTCCCTCAATTTTTGGGTAGAAATTCAGCTCCAAAGAAGTAAGAGAGTAACAATGTAAATAAAATGCCTTAAATGTTACAAAGAGCTTTCTTCCAGACAATAGTTTCCCATTGCCAGATCACTGATAAGCCTGAAGGAAATGGTATGAACTTGTGTGAACCCTTCTTTTTTTTAAAAAGGTAGAGCAAGACCTGAGCTTAAATTATAAAAGGTATTTCTTTATCCTTGTGATTAGTTAAGAAGCAAAATCAGATGTAACTCCCAGTGTAAAAGACATATCATCATGGCTAGGCTTCAAGAACGAAGATTTTGAGAGGGGCTCTACCCACACTTGCTACAAGCGTGCTGATGGCTAAAAAGGCCAATGCGAGATAGACAAGTCTGGTTGCAGAAGGCACAGCAGAAAGACTCCCCAGGTGATATCGACAAGACGCAATTCTTTCTGCCTTGTCTTTTCTCCTCGAGAGTGATCCTGCGTGTGTTCTCAAAAGCAGCAGCAGCGTTATAGATGGTGTGTCTCCAGGCCTCCCAATTGGAGATCAGAGTAGACCAATGGTGGTGATCAATATGGCCAAGGTTGAGGGATTGTTTCAGGCAGTCCTTGTATCTCCTCTTCGGGGCTCCTCTCTTGCGGCAGCCAGAGGCAAGTTCCCCATAGAGCACAATCTTAGGGAGGCGGTGGTCCTGCATCCTGGAGATGTGCCCTGCCCAGCACAGCTGTGTTCTCAGCAGCACGGCCTCAGTGCTCGTGACTGCTGCCTGTTCAAGGACAGACGTGTTGGTCACAAAGTCAGTCCAGTGGATGTTTAGGATTGTACGGAGGCAGCGCTGATGGAAGCGTTCTAAGAGACACAAGTGGTGGTGGTAAATGACCCATAATTCAGATCCCTATAAAAGAGTAGACAGTACAGTGGCTCTGTAAACACTGATCTTAGTACTTTTCTTCGGGTGTTTGTTTTGCCACACTCTTTTATGCAGTTTACCAAAAGCTCTGTACGCCTTTGCTAACCTGTTGTCAATTTCTGCATCAATCGTACTGTCTGAGGAGATGATGCTTCCCAGGTAATTAAACTGCTGGACTGATTTGAGCTCTGTTTCACCAATGGTGATGTGGGGATGATGGGAGACTTCCTGAGGAGCAGGCTGATATAAAACTTCTGTTTTCTTCAAGCTGACTTCCAGCCCAAAAAGCTCAGCAGCCTCTGCAAAGCAGGACGTTAAATGTTGCAGAGCTACTTCTGTGTGGGTGACGAGGGCGGCATCATCAGCATAAAGCAGCTCACAGACAAGATGATTTAAGGTCTTAGTGTGGGTCTTCAGTTGCCTTAGGTTGAATAGGCTCCCATCAGTACAATATCGGATGTAGACACCTTTCTCATCATCAAGGTCTGCTGTGGCCCTTTGGAGCATCATGCTGAAGAAGACTGTGAGTAAAGTTGGTGCAAGAATTCAGCCTTGCTTCACACCACTGGCTATTGGAAAGGGCTCAGAAAGTGTGTCGCCATATCTGACTTGACCGCGCTGGTCCTCATGAAGAGAGATGATCATTTTGAGGAACTTGGGAGGACATCCTAAACGTTCCAAAATCTGCCACAGACCTTTTCTGCTCATGGTATCGAAAGCCTTGGTGAGATCAACAAAGGTAACATAGAGTCCTTTGTTCTGTTCCCTGCACTTCTATTGCAGTTGTCTAAGAACAAATACCATGTCTGTGGTACCTCTGTTGGCTCGGAAATCACATTGGCTTTCAGGTAGAAGATCTTCTGCTATGGTGGGTATTAATCTATTCAAAAGAATTTTTGCAAGGATGTAAAAGACATATAGGCCTCTTTTAAACAACCTTTCCTCTACTGTCCTTATGCTCTACATGGAAATGCTTTGATGTAGGGCCAGCAGTAGAGAGTTTTGTCTCTCCAGGAGTTTCTTGCCCTTGGCCTGATACATCGAACTGTGAATATTTTTAGATAAATATGATCAATCAGGATTTTCTCAAGTTTGGGGATTTTACCAGACCCTTTGCCCCAAAGGGTCTAAGTAATATGCTTTCCACACAATTTTCACCCATCAGAACCAAGAACTGGAGTTTTTTATTTAGAGCCTCGTGCAACACCTGTTGCCCAAATGCCAATTCTATCATTTCACTCCCCATCCTTTTTCATGTGTTTATCTGGAACAGGAATCACTGATACAGGAAGAGAGTGAACTGGTCACTTTTCAGGAATGAAGCATCATTCTCTTTTTCACTCTTGCCTATCCTGTGTCTTCAATTTTCTTCCTGAATACTGCTACTGACATATACCTATGCTTTTCTCGAGCAAAAGATTATCCCATTCCTACCTAAATACTAAGTAGCCAGACGATATGGAGTAATCTGCTATCCTGAGCCTTAACACTAGAAGTAGTAGGTCATTTCATCTGTTTCTGCCACGGTTGCAAATAACATTACAAGAACTAGAGGTTAAGGATTGATAGTTGGATGCCAGGAGCAGCACTGAATTGTTTGATTGCTGAAAGATTTATAGGGAATGTATGAATTTTCATGAGGAAAGTGGAAAGAGTGTTTTTTCTGGTAATGGCATGTGTGTACCACATTTAGGGAGAGAATAAAATAGAGCAAGATCCTTACTGAAACCCTGAGAGTGTCTCACTGGACTAAATTTGCTTGGCTTTTTCCCCTTCCCTCATCAGAAAAGCAAAAAGACTGTTCACCACTGATATCTTCCTATTTCTCCACTGTTTGAAAAGATGTTTTTTTGGAATGTAGCCAGGACATTACTTGTTGAATTATTTATTTTTCAACAGAGGACATAAAGACACAGTGACCTCAGTTTTCTGTCATGAAAGCCTCTTCATAAATAACCACTCTGAAAGTCAGTGCAGCACATAGGTGGGATGCCGTAGATATGTTTAATTATTTAAGTTAACTTTCATCCTCTTTTATCAGCAGACTTAGCAATTTTAATGTGCACTTTTAAGGGACACTGTGAAAAATTTAGTTTTTCTTTTTGCTCTAAATAAGATGCTGTATTCCCTCATTTTGAAAATATTTTCTCTAGTTTCAGGAAGTTGAAAAGGACAAGTTCATATATTGGAGAACTCCAATTTGGCTTAGGTTTCATTATAGCTAATAACTGAATAATACATGTTAGGAAAGATGTGAAAATCCACTAAGGGAAAATTGACATGAAAAATGTGACCAGGGTGAATAAACCTGCATCTGTAACAATTCATTTCAGTGATCAAATTGCACTGCCCCCAGGACCTGAAATGTAAACCATATGAACAAATTTGGGTGACTTTTCATTAAACAATAGATAGGTTTAAAGAGATCAAGCAATGGATTCTGGGGCAAGTGTTATATATATACTGTCATTATTTTAAATCTGAAGCAAAGATATATTTCAATTAGGTCAGTTAATATTTCAGATAAACAGCATATGTTGATGTTAGGAGAAACAATGTTGTCAAAATAAAAAGCTAGAAGTGTAATATTTGTTTTATAACTTGCTTTTTCATCTACGCTGAGCTGCATCAGCATTTTTGCCTTGATACATTTTATGTTTACATAGGTGCATCATATGAATAACCAGTTCCTCAAACATCAGACCTCATTCTCATGTTTTTTAATTTCTGAATTATTAGCTATCATATCATCATCCCTCTGTGAACTCCTTCTATTCTGTCATCCTCAGTTTCATCCCTTCCTGTTATTCCAGTCTCAAAGACCATCTAGTTCTTTCCTATTATCCTTGAATTGATAATCTTATTCTTTATTAGGTCTTATAAAAGTTTCACTGTTACAGTCCTACTTATTTTGTCCTCCACAATGTTCTTTGGCTATTAAATTAATTTTGCTGAAGAACTTTCTTCTGAAGCATCATTTCTCTAAATGTACTCCTGGCATACTGATCTCCAATGGGTTACAAAAGGGATACTTTTCACATGTGAAAAGCAATTATAGTTTCATTTTATGTTCCATCAAAGTACTTTGTACTAGAGCAGGAAGATTTGTAGAAAAAATATTCAAGCCTCCTTAGCACTGAAGAGATCAGTGTTAAATTCAAGTTAATAAAATCAAGTTAGTCTCTTTCCTGTTTGAATAAATTTTATACTGATTTTAATACATCACATGTTGAAACAATTGCATGATCCTAGGAAGAACATTAGCATTCAGTCACTCATAACTAGGACTTAAAACTGAAATTCACAAAGTGATTTATTCTAACATTTAACAAGCAGAAATATCAGTTAAGAAACCACTCTGGTACAGTTGCAAGCAGCATAATATTTGAGAAATTTTAGAAGGTATCATGCTGCATAAACATTTCTCAATTATATATAAAATGTTATATACTATACGGGACCTTTCTAAAAAGCAGCCATTATATGGCCCAGCTGGGAGTAATTTCACTACATAAAACTTTAAACGAAGAATCCTTTTGAGTGCACAGATTTTCTCCTTTAGCCCTGCATTTTGAGATTTATCAAAATGAGGTGAGTGGCTGTGGACACACAATGCACACAATGCAATTGGATCTCTTTTGGCTTGCAAAACAAAATTCTTTCGTTCCAGAAATTATTGTTAAAGGGAACTTACTTCCATTCCATGTGAAATGGTTGGAAAATTATCAGAAAAGAAATTGTCAATATTTACCTGAATTTGACTGGTAAGGAAAAACCATTCAAGATATGAAAAAGGAGAATTGTTCCCTTCTAATATGTTAGAAGAATCCATCTAGAGAAATTATTTATTACTTTAATGTTAATTACAATAGTTATCCTTCAAATGAGCTATTTTGTTCCTATATTTCATGACAGTTCTTAAATTTAAGTTTTGTTGTTTTGTTTTGTTTTTTTTTTTTTAATCCAGAGAGGTTATCTTGCTATTTCCAGAGGCTGTAAAAAAAGGGAAAGGAGGAAGAGGGAAAAATATAGAAACAAGAGGAATCAAAGAGAACTATTACTCTACCACATACTGGTATTTTCAAGCTGAGAAAAATCATTGTGGGATATATCTGTTTTGTGAACATGTTCAAATATTTTCATTCCAAATGGAAAAAATTAATCATTGAAACACCAAAAGTCTGATCATCAGCTTTTCTGCTTTTTACCAACTACCTGTCACAAAGTGAATCATCAAATTAATTATTCTGATTCCAATTTCTTCATACATTAGAGGAGAACAAACTTCTGTTCTAATGACAGAAAATTGTATCTTGATAGACAGTAATACTACTTCTGTTGGCATTGGCATACCACAGATAGAAAAGAAATGCTTGTTCAGGCAAATATCATGCCTCTGATACTGAATACACAGTGCCAGAAAATTTCAGCATCTGTAGATGTTGGCTCTGATTTCATCTTTATATGGGATTGTAAAACTAATTAGTAATCGTAATCAGTAAAGTCCGTGTACTCTTTCTAAAATGACTAAAAGTGTTAATAGTTGGAAAACATTGGTCCTTAAATTATGAGATACAGCAAGCTTGTTTCTCCAGTTATTTCAGTGGGGCTATGCCATTTTCACACTAGAAAAACTCCATTGGACAAGCCTGCAGGAGTCATATCTAAAATTTATCCTTATCAGAATAAGTATATTTTTGTTATTTCAGAATAATTGCCTTAAATTTAACTTGAAAGTGCCTTGTATGTTTTCAGGTTAACCTTTTTGTTGCACACTCTATAGAGATTTTTCTTGAACTGAACTTAAATTCAACCTTGGAGTATTTTCAAAACAAAGTTTTTTGAAGAAAAAGTGAAATAAATTGTCTTCTCCAAAGAGGCAGTTCTTGCAAGAACTCATTATTAGGGTAAATTAGGAAAGACCATCATGGTTGCTGCTTAGTAAGTCTGGGACAAGTCTGCCATCAGTGTTCTAACAGAGAATGAACTGCTGTTTTTCAGTGAAGCACATATAACAGATTTTGGACCATCAGTGTCTCTACAGATACATTATGCTTTTCTCCATCACTGGCTTGGTCTGTTTCAGTCTTAGACTGGCAGACTTTTCAAAATCTAATAGTTCATTAAAGAAAAGTCTCTACTAGTTTGCCTTCTCTATTCAAGAGGACATACTAGATGGGGCACAAAGACTGTCACATGTCCAAGCAAGATGAGAGCTTGTTATTCAGCTCTTTCAGCATGATTCATGAAGGTTCTGAAAATTTAGGTGATTTCAACCAAGAATTGTTTTGATCTGCTTTTTCAAGACAGATCAGCAGCTATAGCAATACAGCTAATGGCTACGTGTCTCTACAAACTGCCAGTTGGCCACTCCTTGTTAAATAAGGTGCAGGAGAATTATGAGAGGAAAGAAGGGAAATCAAATATTGTCAAAAAGCACCCATCAACAGGAATTGTCTCAAGAAAATACCCAAAGTGAAAGGCCTCTATGGCAAATAGCAGTTGGCTTTGTTATCGTAAATTAGAGACTTGTAATTTATTTTTCATTTGTTTACTAAATAAAAAGAAAGCAAATGAATTATTGTAATTAGAAAGTAGGATTACCAAATGACTAAAATAAATGGCAACACCTCACAGGATAAGACATTTCCACTTCAATAATGTACAGAAAAGTAGAGGCCACCCTCCTTTAAAGAATTAAAAATTTAAATCCTTCTGCTGAGAAACTTGCTATGTCATAGCTCAAGCCAAGTGGTATCAGAACTTCACCCAGCATTACATTACTTTTTTGACAAAATATTATCATCCAAAGAGAGCTGTACAAAGAAGATAGGCAATGTGAAAGTAATGAAGTAATAGAAATATATTATGTCAGCAAAACTTTCCAGTTTGATTCAGTATCATTACTGAACCACAAGGCAGTAATTTTTATAGATAGAGCTTAGCTACTAGGAGGGCTTACATAAAACAGCTGTGTGAGCACTTTTTTGAGACCAGTTTCTTAAGGAAGTGAGCTGATCAGACCTTGTGTCTGTTCATATCTGTTTTCTTTATGAAGTTGTGAATGGTTAGGCAAATTTCAACCGAGTTTATCAGAGGAGTTTGTCCTTAAATTGACTTTTTTTTCCCGCAAATGTCACATGAAGTGGTGCCTAGGTAGAGGAGAGGTGGCCTCATTGGTGATTCTCTTGGTGGAAAGTCATGTGGAAATTTTAACAGCAGTAAGTCATCCAAGTGGTGGTGCACATCAGAATATCTTCAGTAGGCAGTGTCTTGACCTCCTCTTACCTTGTAGAAAAAATGAGGAGTGTGCCATGTGGTTAGGTGAAAGGGAAGAGCTCATGACGCAGTAGGCCATAAGAGTTTGGAAGACATCTGAGATAGGGAAAGTTAGAGGAGTGTGGAAATGAAGGGAAAATGAAGGGTTCATTAATTCAGCTGCTGCAGAACAACACTAATTTTTGTCTCCTTTATTTATTTGTTCACTTTGACATTAATAATTCAGCTCCGTTATGAATCAAATATCTTAACCTTCTGATTCCTTAGTTTCTCTTAAGTGCAATGATCCTAACATTCTTTCCATATCTTGGAAATGTGCTCACAGTTTTTATAGAACTAATTTTGTTATTAATCTTCTGATAAACATGAGTCTAGGTGAGTCTAATTAAAATAATAAGATAGTGTACAAGGTCAATTTGGCAAGGATGTGCCACGAAAATTTTATATAGAGAGAAATAATTCAGTTAATGTGTTGCTGGGCTAGTGAGAGTCTGATGACAAAATCATTATGGAAAGAATCTTGGCAGTGATGGAAAATGGTAAGCTTTTCATGCTTGGAACTAAAAATGTGCAGTCTGATGAGTTTAAGAATGAAGGAGAGTGTGATCAATACTAGAATGAGTGAATAAATTGCATATATATGGGGTATATCAGAAATCAAATGTCAGTGTGAAACTTAGAAAGTTCCTGAAAGCATGCAAATGATCACACTGAGGAATCATTAGTATTATTTTTTTAAATCACTGGCTTAGGTTTTCTTTGGATTTTTTTTACTGTGATTCTTCATTTATCCACTTGTGCCTTGTAAATCAAAACAAGTTATACAAGCCAGTTATTTGCAGAGTTTGTATTGATTATTCTTTGGGGACAAGTCAGGAACCTAATATAGGTAGCTAAGTTAGCTGAGTAGTCTGCCTAGACTACCTCTCTAGTCCATGGGGAGTGATAAACGCTTTCAGAAGTTGATTCAGAATAATCAGAATCATCTTTTATCTTCATTGGCTGCATAATATGCTTATGCATGAATGGAATAGATATACCTCAGTCAGGATATATTTGATGGGGAGCAATTGCTGCAGTGTGATAACTTCCTTGCCAGTGCACTTGGACATATTAAGTGGAAAAGTGGTACAGCTGTCATACCACTTCTTATTATATCTGATTTCTCATTAAGAGAAGGTGAACCTGTTGTATTCTCTTTAAAAAGGAATCAAAGTGTTCCTATGCCAGAGCCGTATCAGAGAAATGATTGCTCATGATCCAATTTCTTCTTCAGATTCTGTCAGGGATACTAACATTATTTTTGTACCAGCTTCTAGGGGAGAGTCAACAAACCACTTGAGCATTGCCAGGCTGTTAAACATTTGGGTTCTTTGTACTAGGATTTCCCCAAAGAAGGGTCAAATGCACACAGACTTAGCACTACTCCGCAGCAATAAATCTGAAGACACATCCCTCTCTCTGGGAACATCAAGCTGAATCAGAAGCCAAAGTATGTCACCTTGGAGTCCACTAAAGAGGTGTTTTCGCCATACAAATGAACATCCTTTTCATGGTAGCTTGGCAATGTTATCTGTCTTACAGAGGATACTAGATATTGGTTTTAGTTTCTTTCTGACATGTTTTAGTAGCAGGGAGAAAAAATACTACTGTTAGCATTGCGTTGGTATTTGTGTAGTCATTGGATGTGCCACTTCTGTTACAAGCACCTAAAATGAAGACAAATAAACTGTGCCAAAGATGTCCACATTTTTCTATTTTGTGATTGCGTGTGACATAATGGAGGACAGACAATAAAACTTCAGCAAAGGTCAGCACACAGAATGGGCAATAGGGAACACATCTATAATTGTCCAGCTGTCCCCTCTAGCTGGAAATATTTTGGAGATAAATAACCCCAGGAGAAATGAGGATATACAGTGATGACTCAGAAATTGCCCTGGCCAAGCTCAAAGACACAATAGACTTAAAAAAATTAGGGAAGGGTGAAAGGCCTGCAAAGCGAGCAGGCACAGAAGAACCTTTCCTTAATCGTATACACTCTCTTAGTAGCATAACTAAATCATCTAATACTATCAGATAACTCCCAGTCCAGATATGTGGCTTTTGTTTTAAATCAGCCTCTAATCTGACTGTACACTTTCTAGTGTCAGATGGAGAGGTCTGACATAGTGCCTGCCCCATAAACCATGGTAGGTACTGAACTGAAAAACCCAAGTGCTGAACAGTGGAGCAGGTAAAATTAGTTGTAGGTTTCCTGCTAGAAGCTGGGAAATTTGCTATGCATAAAAGATTTGTTAATGATAACAGTAAATGTGCAAGTCTTTTACAACTTTTTTTCCCTGGTTTGAGTGGAGGGGAATACAAAAATGTGATTGATTCTACCTCTTTCAAAGAAAAGTGCTTCCCCTTGAGGGAAAGAAACAGATTGGGGAAAAAAAAAAGACAAAAGAGAAAGTAAAGCATTTCCTGTACCCTTAAAAACACTGAAGGATTGAGTTACTGTTGTGGTGAGCACCAGAATCATACCATGCACTAAAGTGCAGGTGTAAAGTGGCATTCATCTCCCTGCTTCCATTTGAGATATTATATTCATCACCAAAATATAAAAAAAGAAGCCATGGAATGCAGGAATATTTCTACTGCTACTGGAAAAATGATGGGACAGGAAACATATTTGTGAGGGTGATGAAGAAAAAGCTATCTCTGAGTTTTTGTTCAGTTTAGACTTTGTCTCAAAAATACTATTATTCTTATTTTCATAGAGGAAAATAAAAAAGAGTATGCTGATGCGTTTCCCCCACTTGGAGAACATGGCGACCACTGAATTCTCTTCATGTATTAATTGTAAGCCATTACTATTTCTATTCTGTTTACACAGCTTTTCCAATCAGCACCATCTCCATATATGGTATAGCTGTATTCTTGGGGGCACATTTCATAGTTTTTGTTATGATTGATATGTTTTGTTTGCAAACTGTGTTAGTAATTTGATAATATTTATCAATTCGGTGTTATTTCCTCTAGGAAGCTGAATCTTACATGTAAATTCAGGTTATGAAGGAGCTGGTAGTGATGGTGTGTGGAAGTCAGGTATGCCTGCTTATGCCACTGGAGTGGTGCAGAGCTGATGTGACAAAGTTCTCCCAGTGACCCGCTGTAGCAGAGTAGTTGAGGGAAGGTTCTCAGCCAGATGTGGGAAGTAGGGCACAGTGATATGTGGATGATTATCATTAGATTTATTGTTAATACATATCTAAATATTGCCAATACAGTATCTAAACAACATTATAATAAATAGCTTTATCATTGATTACAATGGATTATAGTATCTAAAGGATTATAATATAAGCAGGTTTGGCTAGAAACACGCAGGTTTATAATCTTTGGCCTTGCAGAATTCACAATTAAAAAGCTATAGCATTTTTGCTTACCTATCCAAAAGGTGAGTGTTCCCTCTCTTTGGACTAGACTTACTTTGCTGGCATCCATGCCAGGGCAGGGATCCACTCAGAAGCTGCCTGTAACCTCAGTAGCCCAGTTTTCCCCTTTGTCTCAGTCTCCAACAACATTTTATACCCTTTTGCAGGCTGAGGTGCAGCAAAGCCAATCACAAGCATCTCAGCCAGCCCATCACTGGAACACATTAATTATGTGAGCATTCAGACAGTTCGTCTTGCAAACCCCACCTGGTGTTCTTATTTTAGAACAGACCACACTGTCTATAAGAGATGATGCAAAGGCAGAGGGTTTGCATGTGTGTGTGTGTGAGTGTGTGTAGGACACATGTGAGGACATGAATATCTGTCTTTGTTATACTCTGCACGGCAAGGCATTTCTTATTTCATTCACTGAAAGAATAGAGATGGACTAAATGCACAAGGAGGTTGAAACTGTAAAAAGTGCTGATGAACGAAGCAACAATGGCCAGCAGTGGTACTGGCTTATGTAATGTGGGTTTCTTTTCTTCAAGAAGTGAACTGAGAAAATAATTGCTTTCAGAGCTGGCTGCACTGTCATGTGGAAATAATTTTCATGCAGTAGCAGCTGGGTCTGGCTTGAAACCAGCTTTTAGTACTGTCTTGGTATCCCTTTGCTATTCCCGTAACCTCTACAGCTGTTTTAACATAAAACTTAGTCAGATGTCAATAACATGTTCTCTGAGCACCATGGTGTGGAAAATGAATAGTTAAGTTTTCAACAGATGTCTGATGATGGGTTATTTTTGTCAGGAGATTAATTGTTTTTATTGGGTTCTGCTGTTCTGCTGTGCTCTTAGGCCTCATATCTCATCAATTCATCCTATACTGTTTATTTTCACAGGTATAAATTTGGTAAATTGAAATACTGATGTCAACTGCAATCTGTCATTTCACACGTGACTACTTTTTGTGACTGATTTTAACTTATTTGCTAGATAGATACAAGTATCTATTTAGAGCTCCTAGGGTTCTCTATTTTGGTAGACGGTTGTGCCTCTCTACTGTAATATAGTTGGGTGTTAGCAATGTGTATGTTGGCAGCATTCAGGCACTCCTTCAGGTTTCCAAGCCTGACAAATGCAACAAGGCTACTGCACTTCAGCTTAGTAGCTGAAAAAATTATTTAAAATTAACCCATTTGGGAACAGCCAAAGTTTTGCAAAGAAGAAGCTGTTTGTGCGGCAAGAACTTCTTTAAGGGAACCAGATGTTTAATTCTGAATTCTTTCAGCACACAGCCTATTCTTAGTGTTTATTGATAAACAGTGGTTACAAAGTGGGTGCTTTTTAAGACTCAAGCAGCATTGTACATGTTCGCTATACTGGATTAACAGTCTGCAGTACATTAACCATGCATACTAAAACCCTAATGTATAGCACCCCAGAGGTTTACTGAAAAGTCACTACCAAAGAGAACTTCCTTTTTTTTTCCAGAACTGCAGATCTTCAGAAGTCAGACTCCTATTGTCAAACAAACACCTAAACAAGGGCACCCTCACAGGAAATCTGTTTTAGATAGCTTATGTAAATACTAGTGGAAACTAATGCAGGGATTTCTTGACAAATTTTTGTAGATAAAAAACTCTATAACAGCAAAAAGTGTACATGTTTAGTAGCACTTCTGCTTTATTTTGTTCTTCTATAAAAGAGTACAAATAAACTTTTCACCCTTTCAACATTGCTTCGCTGATGAATGACAATGTAGTCTTGGGGGTCTTTGGGTTGAAAAAACCTGATATGACTCGGGATACAAAAGAGTACCATGAAATCAGGAGTATCATAAAGGATGAAAATAGGAAATTATTATACTCTCCCTTCTAGTACACAAATGGAGGTCAAGCAAATGGAACCTAGCAAATGGCAAGTGAAAATAAACTAAAGACTATGGTTCCTCACACAGCATGTTTATTAAATAGTGGAACCCATTCACTCCAAAATGTTTTGGATAATAGTATTTTACAGAATTTAAAAACTCGTTAAACTCATGAAAGAAGAACTTGTTTAAGGTTACTAATTAGAAAGACAACCTTATTTCAGGAAACTTATTTCTGCATTTTTTTGAATTTCCAAGGAAAGTATCTTTGTACATTTTCCCAATTCATACTATTTACTAGTAATTTTCTACCAGTGACAGACATTGATTTAAACAGAGCAAAAATATGTCTACTTTTCTGTTCAAGTGTAAAAATTGTCTATACTGGTTCAGTGGTGTACAGTTTTATTGCCTTAGAGGAAATTGTGCTTCCTTTACCCTATCTTTGATATACACCGAGTTACTCATTTTGTTTAGGTTGTTAGGTGGTCATGGAGTAGACAGAAGAATTGAAAGCCTTCTGACTTCTCATTCCAGATTGTCCCTTGCAATCCAGTTGAGCAGGACCCTTCAGGTGTACCTAATGCAGTGCAATGCACTCACTGCAGACTTATCCAAGCAATTTCTAAATATACTTCTAAGATCCTAATTAACTCACCTAGCTTTATCATAGACTTCAATATAGTTATAACAGAACAACTGTGCAAAATTAACTCTGTCAAACACCTCTTTGCTTTCAGTAGTTTCATGACATTAGATCTTTTCCTCTTTTCATGCTTCATCTTTCCTGTAGGTTGGTCATAGCTTCATATCTGGAGAATACTTGCAGGGAAACTAGCAGGTTTCACCTCTTACCTCTCTTGACTGACTGGGCCATTCTTAATTGCAACATTTGATTCTAATCATATGCAAGTATGGATAACTGTAACAGCTCTAATCTGGGAGTAATTTACAGTTTATACTCTTTGCACGTATGTGGCTTTCAGTATTATCACAAAGCTGAACAGAAATTGCACAATAGATATTCATTAACTCCTGAGAACAACTTTTGTAAAATAATACTCCTTATTAACATATTAGTACAAAAAAGAACATAACAGGATATGGATGGGAAATAAAATATTCAGAGTTTGAAAAAAAAGAGATCACACCAAAATATGATGTATTTGATGAAGAGAATTCAGTAGAGACTTATGAAGAGGAATTCAATGTGTTCATAGTAGCAAAGTGAATGAAGTTTCCCCAATATATTGAAAAGCTAAGAGACTGAAGAATTTAGAATGTAGGGAGTTAGAATGGGAGAAAATGCTCTAGTCAAAGTCTGATTTGCTGTGGAATGGAGAAGAATCCACACATTTGAATAATGTGGAAATAATGACATATTGTATCATAGATCCCATACTGGAAGGAGAAAGTATGGTGGTTGAAATGATACTGTTTGGCTAGATAGGTCTTTTTGTTTCCCCATCACAGAAAAAGGAAAAGAATGACTTTCAATTTAATTCTTTAAATTGCCTCTTCTTTCTCTGTTGCCCCTGTAGAAATTATGTATTTGGACATGTCCTTTGAGTCACTGACTAGCTCTTTATTAAAACACACACAAGGAGAAGAAACAAGACAAAGCCAAATTTTAGAAACAGGATGATAAGAACTTTAAGCCCTGAACTTCACCCAATGTCAGAAGGAATTCTGTGTGATGCCACCCCTTTCAGTGGTGTTGCAATTCAAGAGAATTGCAACACAGTTCACCATCAGCCCTTCCCACACATGCTCCTCTGCATACACTCCATATGTAACTTATGTATGGGGAGCACAAAAATGAGTAACCATACTGTTGACTACACATTAAAATTTTACATAATAAGGTCTTTCATTTATCATATGCTAAATGAGGCACACAGAGCATTCAGAAATTATATGTCTCTTGTCTGCTTTTTAGCAATAATAGATGTTTCATTGGAAGTGTTCCTTATCTACAGTACAAAAATGTCAAATAAAAATGTATTTTGATTTATTAAATTTCTTATTATCATAGAATCATAGAACAGATTGGGTTGGAAAAGATCTCCAAGATAATTTTTCATTTAAGTGAACTTTTCATTAATCTCTTCAACAAATTCAAGTACCAAGAAATAATTAGTAATAGAAATCCTTTAACACTATTACACTATACCTTTATTATACCTTTATCAGTCGAAAAAGGTACCTGCAAGGAAAACGTTAAAACCACAAATGCATCTATGATTAATAATTTCATTGGTTTGACTCTGTATTTTGATTATGACTTTTTTCTAAGGCAAAAATTACCAACACATTGAGTCAGTACAAATTCAAGTTTATCTACACAGTGTGAAGAAAAAATCTATTGAAAAGATGAGGAAAAAACTATATATTAAGAGAAAGATATACTTTTCAATTTTATTTTCCCCATTTTCTGTTTATCAATGCATTTCCAACCTCTCTTTTTTTTTTTTTACAGCTTTTTCTTCTGAAATGTTTAAAATACTGTTATTCATACATAATAATATTCCTGATATCAAAATATTTTTTAATTGAAAGGTCATTTCACCTGATAAAATAGCATATTCGAATAAGTTGTAAATAAGGAATTCAATAACATATTTAGTCACAGGAAAAACTGTATGGGTATGGTCTCCAAGAACTCATGCTGGCATATTGCAATATTTTGGGGTGGGATGGTTATTCAATTCCCTAGACCAATTTAGAGTTCACGTACAAATACTGTGTGACCTGGCATCTAAATCAGTGTCTTTGAGGAAGACAATTCCTTCAGACCTCCTTCAAACATGCTTAAGAAACACTGACAACAATGTCAACAGTAGAGGGAAACTGAGTGGTATAATGGCTTATTCGGCACAATAATATAAAATTCAGGAGTTTTTTTTAGTGTTATGATATGTTAAGCATGCTCTGAGTATGTGTACTGGCTTTGGCTGGGGTAGAGTTAGTTTTCTTCACAGTGGTTAATATGGAGCTGTGAATCAGGTTTTTGCTGAACACAGGGTTGATAATACAGAGATGTTTTTGTTATTGCTGCTGAGCAGGGCTTGCACAGAGCCAAGGCCTTTTCTGCTCTTTGTACTGCCATGCTGGCAAGGGAAGTTGGGGGTGCCTGGGAGGAAACACAGTTGGGACAGGTGACCCAAAATGACAAAAGGGATATTCCAAACCCTATGACATCACGCTCAGTATATAAAGTGGGGAGAAGAAGGAGGAAGTAGGACACATACAGAGTGATGGCGTTTATCTTTCCAAGTAACTGTTACACATAATGGGGCCCTGCATTCCTGGGAATGACTGTGCACCTGCCTGTCCATGGGAAGCAATGAATTAATTGTTTGTTTTGTTTTGCTTGTGCACAGCTTTTGCTTGCCCTATTAAACTACCTTTATCTCAACATGTGAGTTTTCTAGCCCTTACCTTTCCAGTTCTCTCTCTAATCCTGCTATTGAGGGAGTCAGTGAGCAACTGCATGGTGCTTGGCTGCTGGCTGGAGTTAAACCATAGCAGTATGTGTGATGACACGGGTCCTGTGAAGATCTTCAGTGCTCTCTGTCACCTGAAGCTTGATTTGGCCATGGTGAGCATGAAGCACCTCAGCAGGTTCTGATGGTTTTACACTCTGTCAGAAATGAAACTTGTAGGTATGTGAAGGTATCAGATCAAAAAGGAAGGTATTGAGTAAGTATTTCATCTATGGCCCTAAATTTTTCTTAAACCATTTTTCATGTATCCAGCTCCTTCTTTATGGTTCAACTACTAGAATAATTATCTCTATAGCATGTTGTATAGGCAAATATATTACTTTTTTGTTATATAAACATTCAATATCAATTGAAATACTTCGCTTCATCGGAATGTTGAAGGACAATCAAACAGTTGTCTTC
Organism: Pyrocephalus nanus; assembly: GCA_038380795.1. Taxonomy (NCBI): domain Eukaryota; kingdom Metazoa; phylum Chordata; class Aves; order Passeriformes; family Tyrannidae; genus Pyrocephalus; species Pyrocephalus nanus. The sequence goes on from CM076260.1 coordinate 51,947,720, forward strand.
CTTTATAACAAAAAGAGGTTATAGGGATTCTGAGGTCCAGACTCCAGGCTTCCCTTCCCCTTATAGCTTGTTCTTCTTGGTCTTTATCCCTCTCTGACTACCTCAGTCTGACATATATGTGAAAGCAGGTGTTATTTCAAGTTAAAGAGAAGAACCTGGGATCTGTTCAACAGAGGGCATGGTGCAGGTTTAAAAATTGATTTAGACAAAAACATTAAAAAATATAATGTTGGCACTCTGGGTGTTATGCTAAGGTAGGGTAAAATATGTTTGCTTTCATTAAAATGTAAGAAACATGACAGAACCATGTACTCAGAGGTCTAAATTTGTCATGTTTGATACATAGTTGAATCAGAAGAAATATCTTGTACTCTGGACAACTGATGAGTAAGTATAGCCCAGCATGGGCTTCCTGTCCCCAGTGCTGTCATTGAAGAGCTCTCCACTAAGGCAGAAGAGGTTCAGGGACAAATATTCTGTATCCACATGGTGGAAGGAACACTGTGTTTAAGATTGCACTGACCAGCAACTGTGCTTTAAGGACATGACCTTCCAGTGGTTTGAAGAGTGGAAATGCTTCAATTAACTTTAGTGGTGCAGGCTTTTGAGTTGAGAAAACTTTGACAAAGTTTTATTCCTGAACTGAAATATTATTGTCTGCCATGGTTTCATCAGTGTCTCTTCATAGGAATGAATCACTGATTAGGAAATGAGGGGTTTATACCTCTGTACCTATGAAGCAATTGTAATAAGTCAAAGGAAAAAAACCCTCTTACACAAGTAGTATCAGTAAAAAAAGAAATTTCTCTAGGTTTTTATAATGTCCCAAACAATTCAAACAATATTTATGTTCTACCTAGTATTGTGGGAATGGAAGCAGTCAGGGGATACTGATATTGTTCAGTTTGAACTGATTTATGTTCATGTTGTTTGAAAGCCACCTGGCTGCTGCATACATTTTTTGTTTTAGACTGTTTTTTATGTTACTTCGTTTTGTTCCTAAAGAGAAAAGAGGTGGAAAATGGAAAGCAGCCTATTGTCTATAGGATTAGGGACTTACCAGCCAGCTTTGGTACTTAGGGATGACTTTTCCTTGTTTGGATCTGCAGTAACTCTCTTATGAAAGTACATAATTTCAACATCAGTAAGCCCTTGTATTATAACTGTCCTACCTCATTTCCCACAAAAAAGCAAATTCTACAAATCCAAGTTATGCTTGTTCCATTTTTATTCACTAGATACAGTTAAGTAAATAGTGGTTTTAAATATAACCTCTGCAAAATGTCACCACTTCGTGAGAAAAAAAAAAATGCAATTAGAGAGTCTGGTGGAATCTTAGTCCTGTAGCATATAGGAGACATGGAATTAAAAGATCAGGAGGAGTGAGAAGAGTGAAATGACTCTAATGTACCAAATTTTATAATAATACTTTTGGTTTTGGCAACTAACATCTGACAGAAACACAGAAAATGCTTCATTTAACTTTTTCCATGTATCAAGATTATTGCCACATACTGGAAGCAAGTCCATTTCTAGCTTTCGTACCTGGCACACAGCATCACAGTATCATAGATGAATCTCATAGCACTTCAGTCTTATGAAAGCTACAGAGATCTGCTCTTATCTAGTTAAGAATACAGCAAATGAAGAAAGACTTTTTCCTCTCATGGGTGATTCATCCCACCCCTCAGATTTTTATTTCAGACTAGATGAACACTCATCAGGAGTTACCAGTCCCTCGTCATTGACTACACACTTAACACTGACTGAGCAAGTGCCTTAGACTGGACACTTGACAAACCGGAGATAAAGTGAGACAAATCTTATTCAGTGTCTTTTGAGCACTACAGTTCTGTGTTCACTCTGAGCTTTAGCTATTCTTCTATATAGTCACATGTCTTCCCTGTGACCTATTGGGAAATCAGAAATACAGCCTCAGAGTCTGTTTACAGTTTATTTTATAGATTTATTCTCATAAAGTCTGAAGTAACAGAAATATATAACACAGATGGATTTTTTTTTCTTTCTTCTACAAATTAGGGCAGTTGCAGATGCTGAAGTTAGTCCAGTTGCATGAATCTTAAATAACAGGATTTAATTTCTTTATCTTGGTGCTACCTAATGTTCCTGAAAGAGTAGTTGTTCTGGTGGAATTCACAAAGGTTTTACTACTAAAGTGAGGTCTAACTTACCAGAAAGAATTTTAATGTAACCCAATGTTTTCAATATTTGAAAAATATTTAATATTTGAAAATATGACATAGTACTGATTGTCAGAATGCAATTGTTCCAACAAAACACCTCAAATGCTGTTTTAGAAGCCAGTTGACTTTGAAGATGCATATACTTTCTTGTCACTTCAGAATTCATTGCTACAGCAAGAAAAGTATTAAGGATATATATTAACTCAACCATAGCACTTGGGGCTAGAACAGACACTGTAAGGTGATCATCCTTCCCTCTAGGCAGGATCAGCTGTAATAGTGTCACTCTTGACATGTGTTTATCAACTCTTTTCTTTAAAAGTTCTGAAAATTCTGTGCTGTCTAAAATTTCCCACTTTTTAACTCTCTGTACAACCAGAAAGGAGTATCTAAGGTTTAACCAAAACCCTGGAGTGTTTTTATTTTTTCTCTGATAGTTGGAGTGTAGGAAAAGAATTTAATCCCTTCTTTATTTCTGCAGTGAGAGGAGTATGTGCATTTTCTTTTTGTCCTCACACATTAGAATTTTAGTCAGCAACCAGAATGACATTTGTTGAAGCAATACACCACACAGATCAGAAGAGATGGAGCCTACTCTGCAAGAAAAAAAGATTTATTATATATGAATATTCTTTCCACATAGGAGAATTCCTAGTATTGTTATATGAGGTTATATCTTTTTGCAGCAGAAAGGCCCAGGGCTGTGGTTTGCAAGAAAATGTAGTATTTAAAAAGACTGAGCTGGTTTCTATTCTGTCATGAGTGACTGGGAAAAGCAGGCAATGCAACAAATGATTCATAGAATCTTGTGGAAGGCTGAGGCAGGAGCTGGTGTGAAATAGGCTCTGCACATGTCTTCCTAGAGCGTAAGTAGAAGATACTTAATTACCTCATGGGATAGTAGTGATTACTTTTTTTCTTTAACAAAAAAATCCAACAGAAGCATTATCTAATATTTGCTCCAATGGAAAAGAAATAAAACATCTGAAGATGCCTTTCAACACATTAAAAAAGAGGAAAAGAACAAAATTAATTAATTTTGGTGTGATGAGTTGGTTTTCTTTCAGACTCAGTGGTGAGATCTGGGGCTTTTTGTTTTCCTGCCTTGTACCTCTGAGGGTATAATAGAAATTACTGCCAATTGAAATTGGGTAAGGGGATAAAACTCATTACACTTTCTGTGTAATCCTACATATTTCTAAGTTTTAAAATTAGATGAGTTTAGCAGTGACTGTTTTGTTTTTGTCAATTTTCAGATTAAGTATTAACACAACAACATACATTGGACTCCTGATAGAGATAAGATGACTTCTTAGCTAAATTGTCATTATAATAGTATATAATTATTGATATATTATTAGATGTTACTGAGATGTATGCCAAGCCCCATACAAATATGTATCAAATGATGTCTACTGGTAAGAACAATTAACAAAGGATGCAGCCTAGAGGAGTTCAGGAGCACCCTGCCTGGGTGCCTTGTTTTGCACAAACTGTGCTCTGACAAATTCATGAAGCAAATCATTCCCAGTCTTCACATACACTGTATCTGGTGGGTGAGGTAATTGCTTGCCTGTGGCGTAACAGCAGTTCAGTCCTAGGAAGAATTAAGCTTTCCAACACATCACAGAAGCAAGCCTCCATTACTAGTAATTATCTAGTGCATGAGCATCAGTTTTCCAAAGAGCACTGGGATCAAACTGTACAGAGGTAATTTTTATTTTTCCAGAGGAACTAGCAGTCAAAGTTCAGGGTGTGTTTGTCCATCAGCAGAGGATGGTACAGACAGCTTGGTGCATTTGGGTGCTTACCAGAAAATAGAGAAGGAAGGGAGAATGCTAATTTTTTTTAGAGGATCAGCAGCTTCAGCTGCACAGCTTGTAGATTTATGCTGGCTAGGCCAACTGATTAGATTAGGGACTGATATCCATCCAAGCCATTATAAAAAAAAAAAAAAAATAAACAAAAGCAAAGTCTGCTTGTGGTTTGCAAGGGAAATGGATTGAATTCCCTGTTCCTGAAACTTAACTTGAGCATTGTACATCCAAAGATAGCTCCTCAAAAATACTTGCAAAATTGAATGCTACTGTCCCAGGGAAGAATAGAAAGTGTTCGAGGGCACTAAAATCTAACTTTTTAGGAGTGACAATGTCATTTGTTGGGTTCCATTACCTCCAAATCACCCCAGGCCTCAAGTCCCTTGAGCCTTTACTTTCATCTGCTTTCATTCTCCTCCTGATTCTCATTTCTTCCTGGGGTGAACAACTCCCTGCAGGTCTAGTCTCTCCTCTCAGAGAGAAGGAGAGGTAAGGAATGGATGACAGTCTTCTTCAGAAAGGAAAAATTCCACTAGCTCAGTTACACTCATGTTTGTGTCCTTAATCTCTCACTATCACAGGTGATTTTTCCACTCAATAGTTTTTCTCCAGGCATTTTTTTCATAAGTCTAACATTGGCTTCATAAAGTTTGGATATTTTGGAAGGCTTTCTATTAAAGGAAAGTCTGTTTTCAAACTTCAAAGTAATTTAAGTTAGTTAATTTTAATGTGCAAACCTTAATTTTTAATGTACAAATGTGCGCACATTTAATATAACCTTAGCTGTTGTCCTAGCTGAACATCTCAGTGCTCCAAAATTAAAAGCTTTACAGCTTTTTCATTATTCATCTCCTGTAGAACACCAGTGATTGGGTTTGTGTGAATCTATGCCTCCTGAAGGTTTTCATGGTAGGAAAAAATCTGATCTTTGGAATCAAATACAATAATAATTGGCATAGATCCATCAATGAACCACAGCAAAGCAATTTGTTCAGATCTCTGCCTCATGTGAGCCTTCACAGTTGGCAAAATCAAATTTTGAGAGTCACATATAAAGGTAAATTTATACAGCTTCATCAATGTTGATGGGAGAATAGTAACATAAGCCGTTTCTAAAATAACTGCATCTGTGTTTGTGGAAAGATGAGACAGGGTAGCACTGGAGACTGAGACCTCTTATAATTACAGACAGGATGCAAAAAAGAGAGCACTTAATCTACAAACCTTTTTTTAATTTGTTCAAAATAGATTTTAAAGACTTACACTTTTTTCCAGCTTGAGTTAATGGACTCAGAAAAGGTCACAGGTCATAATATGGGGGTTTAAATCCCATAAGTTTACAAACGTATGCTGAGGGAGAATGCTTAGGTCTCTGCATGTGCATGTACATGGGGTTAGGTGCCTTGCTGCATTCACACACACACACAACATTTCTTCTCATCGGTCTCTCCATGCTTCTTTTGCAATGACTGTGAAAGTTATGTCCTCAGATTGCTGACATGGTGTAGCTCCACTAAATGTACTTTTCAAGTGATTGGTATTTGAGTCATCAACACATAAGAAATGACACGCAGTCATGAGACACTGAAATGGTTAATGGCTTAAACATTGTTAAAAATCACTGAAGGACTTTTGTCCTCTGTAGCAAACTGTGCAAAGCAGAAACTGCTCACCAAAGCCTACTCCTCCCCGGTATGCCTACTGATTTGAACTGTGACAGGAACATGGTATAGGATAAAGGTGGTACCATTGTCCAGTTATCCCAGGAGACCAACCACAGGTTCGAGAGCTGACAACCTAACTGCTCCAGTGCAGAGGGCACGCACACCCACCACCTCAGGCTGCAAGATTGCTCAGATAAGGAAAGAGGCAAATCGTGCAAGGTAGGGTAGTGTTTCTTTGTCCGTACACAAATGACTCCACTGTGATAAACCCTCTTCCGCCCTCCCCTCCCCCTCCCCCTCCCCCACCCCAGGAAAGCATCCAGACAATTCACACATAGTCTGAAGATATTCATCTCCACTGACATAAAGTATGCAGATGTAACGCCTTAGAAAGCTTCAAAGACTCATGCAATGTCCCTTGACCCAGTATTACATCGTTCATTGCAAACCTTCCCGCCCCAGATGTGGTACCAGGGGCGTTCCCACCTATGCTAAGCCTAATAAAAGCCACACTTGGGCTTCTTCAAGGAAAGCATGGACTTAACTCCCCCACATGGACTCCTTCCATCACTATCTGGTCATAACAACAGTGTGAAAAGCATTCATTGTTGACATATCAGAAGACACAATCTATGCCATGTATTTCTAGATTTAATTATTGTTTGCTATTTTTTGCAAACAAACTTTAATGTGTATGAATAGTTGGAAAAGGTCTTCCTTACTATTACTATTTGATCAATTAGACTCCTTCAGTAATTTTCTTCTGCTTAAATTTTTTGGTTAAAGACATTTATATGAAATAATAAAAGAACGGTCTGATTTAAAAATGAAAACTGGAATTTTCTTATACTGATAGCTCTATCACAACCCTAAAGTACTCAGCTCCATACTACAACTAAGTTCTTAGCATCTTAGCTAATGATATAATTTTCACAGCAGATTAATACTAGAGAAATAATGCTAGAGAATTATTTTAACATTCTAACATATGCATATATCTAAATAAAAGCAGAGAATTGTACATTTTTGGAAGTAAAAGGCTGACAATTATTACATATGATGAAAGACTCTTTCACATTAGGGGTCTCAAAATGAAGGGTGAAAGCTGTCAAATGGAATTATACCCAAACTTTTTAACTGTTCTGTTGCTGTGAATTTTTTTCAGAGAGTTTATGATCTCAACTAAATTGCAGAAATCCTTTACATTGTGGTCTGCCAGTCACTACTGTCCATGACATAGCTGCCCACAAATAGATGTATTTATAAAATATCCCTATGAAAATGTGAATTGGTCTCCCATACCTGGATCAAGTTTGCAGTATTGCTGCCTTTGATTACATGGACTTTTCACTAATTGTAACCTGCTAATGGTCATTTTCACTAATTGTAACCTGCTGAATCTATAGGACATCAACAGCACTGCTGGCAGCTGAAAATGCTAGACTATTTTTTCCCTAAATTATTAAGTTTCAGGCAAATTAGAGGCATGCTGTTGTCTTTATTTTCTGGAAGCTGAAGCACACAGATGTTTCATTTTCATGACATTTAGCATTTAATAACCTCACTATCATTGGTACTAATTTTCTAAATGCCTTTTTTGCTTTTGTTTTGAAAATGAATATACAAAAAAATGCTTTGGTACTTCAGTTTTCTCTTCTACTTTTTGGGGAAGCTTCCAAAATTATTAGCTAAATGATCAATAAGTTAAAGAAAAAATAAATTCAGGGTTGGATCTAAAAGTCCCTACAGTCTATAGGATTCTAGTAACTTCAATTATTTGTGCCCAGAGATGACAAATCAGTTGGCAAGGCATTACTGGGAAAAAAATGTTTGACAATAAACTAAAAAGGAGGAAGATTTGCATGATTTAATATAAACGGTAAGGGTTTTAAAATCTTATAAAAACAAGTATTTTAATTAGTTTTTATCTTTGAATTTTTTTCCACTTTTTTTTGGTAAATTTAAAATATTAATTTAATTTAAAATTTAAAAGATTAATTTATTTGATGCAACACTACAGCTTCCTTGTTCTAGTTTACTAATTCATCTCTCAGAGAACTCGTCATCCCAACTGAAATGTAGATATTCTACTATACCTATGTATACACACACATATATACACATGCATATGACAGCAGAACACTATTGACTTTCACACTCAGAAATCGTCAAGCAGCAATGATTTATTAATATTTTCTCAAGCCAGATTTACACCCACTCACATGAAGTTCGAGACAGGCGAGACTCAGTTGTTTTGAGAAAGGCTGGCTATATCACTTTGGCAGGAAGATACGGTATTGAGAGAGGTGCTTGGAAGGTTCTCACTAAGCTGTCTTCATGTTGCCTTTTCTTCACTGCAATGCTACTGTTAAGCCCTAATTTAACAGCATGGTAGTCAAGACTTCTCCTTTGCATTGTTTTTTTTCTGAGGGAAAGAAATAAAGCGCAGAAGGTAGGTTGCACAATAAATGTGCATTTATATCTTTGTCATTCAGCTGGAAAGTGTGCTAGGGTATTAATGTCAGCAGCTTTATTTTCTCATTTCTTTGTCAGGTTCAAAACCAAGAAGACTTTCCTTTTGTAATGCCCCTTTGCAGAATAAAAAAAGCAGGTGAATAAAGTGTTTCTGTTTACCCTTTACCACAATTTATCAGTTTGGTGATTCAGTTTCAAAGAATGTTTGCTTTTTCTGCTAGCTGGAGCTTAGCATGGGGTACATAGGAGAACAAATGAATTTCTGAGCAAAATTTAGGAAAAAAAATGAGAAAACTGTAGAATTATAATAGCAAATAACAGGAAGAAGCTGCTCATTACCTCTGCTAGTACCTAAATTTAGTGACTTACTGGTTCATCCACCAGTCAATATTATCTAATACGATTTCCTATTGGTGAGTGAGACAAAACCCAAATGTTTAGGACGTGGGCATGCTTATTACCATTAGATATTGTGGGAGAAAATTAAGAGAAGATTTCAGGTAAAGAAAATCTGGGAAAAAGTTTGCCTGTTGGCAGAGTATCCTTTAGAATCATAGAATGGTTTGGGTTAGAAGAGACCTTAAAGATAATCTAGTTCACACCCTCCTGCTATATGCAGAGTCATCTTCCACTAGACCAGGTTGCTCAGAGCCCCATCCAACCTGGTCTTGAACACCTCCAGGGATGGGGAGTCCACAACCTCTCTGGGCAACCTGTTCCAGAGCCTCACAACCCTCACAGTAAAAAATTTCTCTCTAATATCTAAACTAAACCTAACCTCCTTCAGCTTAAAGCCATTCCCCCTTGTCCTGTCACTACACACTGTTGTGAAAACTCCCTCTTTAGCTCTCGTGCAGGCCTCCTTTAGGTACTGGAAGACTGTTATTAGGTACCCCCGAAGCCTTCTCTTCTCCAGGCTGAATAGCCCCATGTCTCTTATCCTGTCTTCATAGGAGATGTGTTCCAGCCCTGTGGTCAACTTACTGGTTCCCCTCTGGACCTGCTCCAACATGTAAACATCCTTCATGTGTTGGGGGCCCCAGAGATGGATGCAGTATTCCAACTGGGGTCTCACCAGAGCAGAGTAGAGGGAGAGAATCACCTCCCTCAACCTGCTAGTCATGCTGCTTTTGATGCAGCCCAGGATACAATTGTCCTCCTGGGCTGCAAGCACACATTGCCAAGTCATACTGGGTTTTCTGTCCACCAGCAGCTCTAAGTCCTTCTCCCCAGAACTAGCCCCAGTCCATTCTATGCCCAGCCTGTACTTATTCTTGGGGTTACCCCAATCCAGGTGCAGGACATAGCACTTAGCCTCGTCAAACTTCACAAGGATCACCTGTGCCCACCTCTCAAGCCTGCCAAGGTCCCTCTGGGTGTCACTCCTTCCCTCCAGCATGTTACCCGTGCCACACACCTTGGTGTCATCAGTGAACTTACTGAGGGTGCACTCAAGCCCACCGTCCATGTGACCAACAAAGATGGTAAACAGCGCCAGTTCCATTACCAGTTCCTGAGGAACACCACTAGTCACTGCTTTCCACTCGGACATTGAGCTGCTGACAGCAACCCTTTGAGTGTGACCCTCTAGCCAATTCCTTATCCACCCAGTGGCCCACCTGTCAAATCCATGTCTCTCCAGTTTAGAGACAAGGATGTCATGTGGGACAGTGACTTTAAACAAGTCCAGGTACGTGAGGTCTCTTGCTCTTCCCTCATTTACCACTGCTGTAACCCTATTGTAGATGGCCAATGAATTTGTCAGGCTTGATTTGACTTTCGTGATGCCATGTTGGCTGTTAACAATCACCTCATTATTTTCCATGTGCCTTAGCATAGTTTCCAGGGGTAGCTGCTCCATGATCTTGCCAGACACTGAGGTGAGACTGACTGACCTGTAGGTCCCTGGTTCTTCCTTATTTCCCTTTTTAAAAATGGGTATGTTTCCCCTTTTCCAGTCAGTGGGGACTCCACCAGATTGCCATGACTTCTCAAATATGATAGATAGTGGCTTAGCCACCTCTTTGGCCAGTTCTTTCAGGACCCATGGATGTATCTTGTCAGGTCCCATGGACTGGTGCACCTTCAGGTTCCTTAAGTGGTTTTGAACTCGGTCTTCTCCTACAGTGAGTGGAGAAAAAAAATGGGACCACTTAGGTTTTTCTTAACATAGAACAAGAAACAAGGCAAAGGGAACACAGGGATCAGTATGGTCATTTGAGCAAGAACATATTTTTCCCTTTGAGAATAAACAACTCACTGAAAGAAAAAGGGTTAAAGTTTTAAACTTATTTTATCTAGTGAGTATTGGTAAAACAGATACATAATAAAAGTGTATCTGGAAAGTACATTTTTTGGAATACATTTCCAAAGGCAGCATTGCTGAATAAATTGAATTGCTGGGCTTTTGAACCAGACAAAATAAAATGTATTCTAAAAATTTTACTAATTTCTATCATAATAAATGATATCATATTAAATATCATAATAAAAGACAAGACTAGAAACTGTCCTGATTTGCACCATTATCAACCCAGTCCTTGTGATGTGAGGTCTTCAGAACAGATTGTTGTATAGAGTATGTATCACAAACAATGTGCATATACAGAAATCCATAAACCAAGAGAAAACCTGAAAAATGTCATGTTATTTCATGGTTAAATTGAATGGCTAAGAATTCTACATTGAGAGGTACACTCTGTTTTGCCCACAGGTGGATAATACAACTCCCTAAGTATTTGGCTAATTGGAATTTCTGGAGAACTTCACTCAGTATAAATAATTGGTATGCAAGCTAGAGATCTAGTGACCTTTTCAGGTGTGTAAATAATACCTGCTTCATATTTCTAGTTACCTTTGTGTTTCTTCCTTCTTAAGAACTAAAAGGTGGCAGATATATCACCTTCCTAAAGACGAATTTTTAGCAAATTTTTCTTCTTTTGTGTATGATTCCTGCCTAGGAACCCTCCTAAGGCATTTGATATTTCCTCTTATTTTGTCAAATAACAACTCTTCACACCTTCACTTTCACCAGTACTACTCATGTAATACTTTTACTTTTGTTCTTGGCTTCCAAAGTCTTCAATCCCTGGAAAGAAGTGCTGCCAATGGTATGTAACTGAGGGATGTTGCCTGTCTTAAGTTCAAAACAGCTTAAACAACCAGTGTTCTCCCTACGGCAGTAAGTCACTGATTTCTTATTATACTGAGTGGTGGAAGAAAAGTATTAAGATAGGAAAGGGAAAAGTCTTTCAGCTGCTCTCCTGAGTGCCTATATCCTAGCAGATAAAGACATCCCTCTGCAACCATGCTTACTGCACTTCTATTATGTTGTCTTAAAGCCACATGTCCTACAGCTTTGTCATAAAGAATCTGGCATCTAAACTAGACTATACTAAGTAGTAAATGGCTGTGTATAAAAAGATGTAGCAGTGTAGTTCTAGAGTTGGGGGTCAGTGGGATAAATCTTTGCAGTAATGTACGAGTTATGTTCTATCTTGTGTTCTAAGGGTAGACCCTAAATGTGGAACAAATAGCAGTTTGTTGACATTTAGTAAGAGTGTATGATTTGTGTAACAAGCAGTTATAATGGTTAACAATTGAACTTCCACCCAGCTGCTTGCTTGCTTATTCCTTAAGGGAGAGAAAATAGGAAGAATAGGAATGAGAAAACTTGTGGGTCGAGACTAGCAGACTGGTTACTAATTATTGTGGTGGACAAAGAAGACTCAGGGAAAATTAGGTCATAAAAAAGTAATTGCTGATTTGGATAAGAGGGAAACAGAAAGACAAACATTAAATCAACACCTCTCCTTCCCCTTTCTCAAGATCCATGTCACTCCTTCACACCAGACTACAGCAGTAATGGTTGGCACATGATGGTTCCTCTCCACTGCTCTGTCCTTGTCACACTTTTAGCATGTTCCAGCAGGGGTGCTCCACAGGCTGCAGGTGAATCTCTGCGGTGGTGCAGAGCAGCTCCTCTTCCTCCTCATCTTCTGACTTTGGTGCTTCATCTGCTCCTTCCTCTTTTTGTTCTGTCCTCCTCTCTTTGTGACATTTCCAAAGATTCCTTACAAATGCTTTTCTCAAGGCACTGCCATCGTGGCTACAGGGCTCTGCTGTGCCCTGAGGTGAGTGCATTGGAGCTGACTGGAACCAGCCAACTCTAACCTAGGGCAGCCTCAGCTGCTCCTCACAGAGGCTTCCCTGCAGCCCCCAGCAGCACCTGGGCACCTGCACTCTGTACACTGGCACAGTTAATCAGTAGAGAAGCTTTTAACACAAACACTCTGACCACCCCTCAGTAACTGGTGCAATAGAAATGAGCCACTGAGAAAAGGTCCCATTTGCAGAAAGGTTTTCAATTGGACAAAATTGGACTCCAGCTGTGTCATGTATAGAAGTGTGAAACACTGAAGGGGGACTGAGGACTGCAGATGGAGTCTGAGAACTGCACCAGTGAAAGCAGACAGCTCTGGGGCAGAGAGCAGGGCAAAACTGATCTCACTGGACTTGCTGGAAATTTACTCATTGCTCCAGTTACTGAAGTGTGGTCAGAAAGTCCGTGTAAGAGGCTTCTTTAGAGATTAACTCTGCCAGTGTATGGTGTGCAGGTGCCCAGTTCCTGTTGACTTCAGTAGGATTTTAGCATCTCAGAGAAAGGTGCACAGCCAAAATGCCGACAGACACATCTTGCACTTGGGGTGGCTCACCAAACTCCACAGGGCAAAGCACTCTTGAGCCCCAGTGCAGAGCTGTGCAATTGCAGTTGTATGGTCTTCAGGCTGGAGTCTGGTTCCCACACTATCTCATCTGTTTTAGCAATTGCTGATAAAGGCAAACCATACCTCCTGAGGGGTGTGAGAGGGGGAGAATCTCACAATTTTTTGCTCTCTCAGCTTCTTGATGGTAATTTTATGAGTTGTCTGAACTACAGACTAGTCACTGGAGATCAAAGCTTTGTCTGTATTGGTTGTACAGTTGTATTTTAAATAATCACTTTGATGAACATCTGTGATTTAGTACAGATGAAATCCTACCTTGAATGACTGCAGCAGCAATTTAGCTTTTCCTGTGTCAGATTGTAATTTACAAAGTGTGCAAAAAAGCTAGCTAAGTGTTGCTAAAAGCTCTTTAGGAATAAATGCAATGAATGAATGAATATTTTTTTCCAGCCTAACTGGATCTTTATAATCAAATTTTTTTAAACTTACACATGTAAACCCTTGTCCTCCACTTTTGAATTCACAGAACAACATATCACAGCCACCGAAACAAGGTTTATATTTTTTATTTTCCAAAATGTATAACAATCAGCATATGATTTCACAATACTTCAGGCTAATTTGAGTAAAAACATGCAAATCAAGTAAATTTTTTAAAACTTTCCAGGTGAATTTAAAGAGAAAAATGCTTCCCACTTTGAAAGTAGACCCATTTCTCCAGTTTTTTTGAGGCAGTGACTAGGATTTGGAAACAGCAATAAATGACTGATTTTACATCCCTTATTCAATTATACTAATTGTTTATATTTTCAAAGCTTTCAGATAGCTAATTGAAACATTATGGAAATGAGATCCAGAATAAATTCTTGTCATCTCCCATCTCAGATAGGAAGAAAGGATTAAAGCTAACTATAATGAGAAAAAATTATTTTGCCGAAAGAAACTGAAAAAAATAAAGGCTTATAGTATATTAAAATTTTGTACTGATTATTTGCATTAGATAAAATCTTGACTTAACTGATTTTTCAGAAAGTTATAATGTTATTTTTAAGACAGCTTTCACAGTAAAAACCTAGGGCAATACTATCCATAATAATATATACAAAATCACAAATTGGGAAGGACAAAGCAACTGGAAATATAAAAAGCAACACTGAAAGAAAACTAAAGATTATAATGTGCTCTGATGACAGCACTATATCCAGAGAAGATTTCACAGAGGACGGTGGGGGCATTCACTATAAACACCTGTCTGCAGTGTGCTCCTACATGGGAGGAGCTACTCCTAGCTGCTCCTACCTCTTTCTGCACACCACTGCCTAAACTGCTTGTGGCAATGACAGTTTACCACAGGACCTGTGCAATATCAGAGTGCACTAAAACCAAGAACCCAGTTCATGTAAGGCCATGACCAGTAGTCACAGAGTACCAACCTGACCCAGCAGTGTAACAGCAAAGCTTTCTGAATTGCACTAATCTGTCAAAGAATCAGTTGCCCAAAACTCATGTGAATCAATTATTTGATGAAGATAAGAATGGATGGGCAGGGAAAGGAGATGATGGAAAGGGCCAATGTTATCTTCAACTATACTAAAACTAAAAAAGCAGCATATAGTTTTTGGTGTGTTCAGACTCCACAAGTAGTCAGGTTGTACAAAGAAAATCATGCTGCTTCACCAAGAAACTATATAACTAAGATCACTGCTGCGTATTTCCCAGATTAAATGCAAAAAATACAGTAAAGAAATACAAGCAAATAGCAGCTTGCAAAAATGCATGATTATTTACATTGCCAGCCACAGACAGGTGAGATGCCAGCTTTCATGAGATGCCATGAGCCTTTTACATGGATCAAATGCCTTTTTGTCTCTTTCTTAAGGCAACAAATTCATTATTTCTACATAAAAGCAAAAAAGAAGGTTGAGAACTGGTGTGTCTTTCAGTTCTGTAACTTATCTACAATATTATGCTATGAGGAAGCCCTTTCATTTCATCTCGTAAAATAAGCTACCTGGATTATTTCAGATGTTCCTGTTTCTGTTTTCTGATTGTTTGTCTGTTTTGGTTTTGGTTTGGTTTCTTTGTTATTGTTTTTTGTTCACTGATGTAAGATAGTATCAATTTGCATGCTTACCTGTAGGTCATTTGGGTTGCCTTAGTTTCATGAATTGCATCTCACATCCTAGCTTTTCATCTGACTTACGCTAATAGCCAGTGGTTGGCTGGTATATTCTCCATTTACAACATTTTCACTGCAAGTCAATCTGCTTTCGCCACAGAAGAAAACTAGAAGCCTTATAACTATTTCATTAGTTTCTGGGGAGTTTCATATTGGTTAAATACTAGTTTTCCTAAACTTTGCTGTGTGGTTTCACTTTCTCTTCTCACTTTGGGCCTTAAAAGGAGATGAGTTTGTATTTCACCAACATGCAGGGCAAACAGTCCATGCCTTTACAGCTTCAAGTAAAATAGAAATATTCATCATTAACGTGACCTGGGGAGTCAACTTACTGGTAGTATATTGAGCTGTTCCAAGTAAGTGTGAGCTTCAGGCTACACCGGTCAATGAGTCATAAAAATAGAACCAGTCACAGAGCACATTTTCATGACTTAGTGAGGTTTTTTCCTGTCAGCAATTTGATTGAACTTTAGGAAGAAATGATTTAGGATTGCAGCAAGCCTCGCAATCTTGCTGATAGAAGAGCTACATTCAACATTTCTCCGCTTAGATAAGATTAAATGGAAAACAGACTCACTCCAATGCTGAGCATGTAGGTAAAGAAAAACAAGAGCAAAAGAGGCAGTAAAACACACACACATGCTCACACACACAGTCATGTCAATGCTTTGTTAGCATTGCAGCCTTTCCATGAGAAACGGGGCACTTTTGCATTTCTTTTTGTTAAACACAGCTCATTACTGCTTGTTCTGCCTCTGCCCCATGGAAATTTTATACAGGTGCATTTGTGCAAGTGGATCATGATCTTGCAATGACAAGTACCACTGTAGCTACTGTGGACCTCAGCAGAAAAGATAAAGTGCAAAATGTCAGTGATCACAGGACTCAGTCTCTCTACTGCCCCGGTTTCCTTGTCTTTCTCTTGGAAGTCTTTGAGTGAGTCTTTTCTTCCTTATTTGAAGGGGGATTAGTGGGAAATTGCAGCCCAAATCCATTAGGTCCATTTAGGAAGACACATTGAAAGTAGCGAACAGGAGCTAGGAAAACAAGGAAGAGATGATTAATGTTTATGGCTTCCAAACTGGGGCCATGAGTCAGTTCCACGTAGTTTCAGAAAACATCTGTATAATTTTATTCCCATTAAATGAGTTATAACAGCAGAAATCTCTAGCATGATCACAAGCCAGGTTTCACATATCAACAAGATTTTAGCTAAAAGGCTCAATGGGACATCTTTGTAGCACAAGATGAGAAATTATTGGCAATTTCACACTGAAATCTATTATTCCTCTCAGTATTATAGTCCTGCTTCTCCCAGAATATTTGCATTTTGGGATAGCTGAATGTAAGGTGTTCGGTTCTTTGGTTGGTGCTTTTTGAAAGGAAGAGGAACTTTTTCTGCTCAAAAAAAGAGACATAATTGCTTTAAAATATTTTTTGCCAGGATAGAAATCAGTTTGGAGAAAGAACAGCCAAGAATTCTGGAAAGCAAAGAAACAAACAAAACCCCTTGAATTCAAAGTTTGTGTGAAGTTGTTTAGGATTTATCTAGTGGAAATACAAAGTGCATTCTGTAATTACTCGATAAATTGTAAAAATATTCCATGGAGCTTATTTTGCTCTTGATGTCTAAGTGACATGCATGTCACACAGAGAGCTGGTTTCAAGAAATGCGAGGAACATTGCAAGAGCACTGTCCTGGCATTTTCAATTCTTTAGCAGAAAGCAGGAAAGCAGCCTGTAATAAAATTTGCTAATCATGGAGAGTATAAAGGTGTTTGTGTTTATGTGTTACAATGATTAAAGTTTTCTTTCTATAAGGCTCAGGTAGCTATTTTCAGTGCAAGTCACCAAATAAAATATTCTTTTAAAAGAAAACTTTTTTAGCAACACAGTTTGGTTATTAAGGGAAAATTACAGAGAAGATGTGAAGAAACAATTTTTATTAAGGATGTTTTCTTGTGTGAATCAAATTTCTTCACTTAGAGGCTGTACTAACTAACAGAATTAAAAAATTCAAAAACCCACAAAAATTCAGGCAATCATAGCATTACAAACTACTATTTGATAAGCAATTGCAAACAAAGAATGTGCACTCATTTCTGATTGCGTCTCAGGAAAGCACATGCTGTGTTTTGGTTCAGCAAACAAAACAAAATCATAAAAGAACAAAGACATCTGCTCCAATGACTGGGTAGCCAAAGATTTTTTCACTTACTAAAGGGCGAGGAATTGAGTGGGTATTTCCCCTTTTACTCTGCTTCTTTTCCTATCAGACAATTTACACCCTTTTACTTAACATTTCAGTAAAATTACAGTGTGACAAACTGTCCAGACAAAGCACTGGCAGATTTGGAATGGAAATGGTGTGGAACTCTCTACAAATATCACAAATTTATGCCATCATACTATCTAAAAAAAAAGGATATAAGTTTTTGTGCTTTGTGGCACTGTGCAACTGACGTTTAATTACATGTTATTTCTTTGAATACCAAAGCTGTGTGCTGAGGGCCTATGCAAGAGAACAAATACTGTTATCTTAAATTCTCAACATGGTCCATGTTTAGATACTGGTTATTCAAACCAGCATTTTTGGGTCAAAAATTAAACTTATCTTTTTCTTTCTTTTTCTTTTTAATAAATTCTTTTAAACTCCTTTCTTATTGAGCATGCTGTACAGTCATACTACTGCCATTCTCAGAAAATGTAATGCTTAATGGGAAGAAGGAGGGGGAAAAGAAGAGGAAAAAACTTTTATACGTGCATTACAAGTACACAAGAAATATCATTACCACTTTAATTCTATATACCTAAAAAGATCCTCTTAAAATTACATTTTTCTAGCTTTGTATATACAATGCATAGATAGGGAAAAAAGTGTGCTTCTTTTGCATCTTATTTTGTGTCTTGAATAATGAAAGACAGTAAAGAATGTTTAGAAAGTAGCTCTCAAAACTACTTTCAAAGTGTCTGTGATACAATGCAATTAATTATCTTTGCAAAGACCATCCAAGTTTTGATATCCATTTTAGCATGGGGTCTGTCAGATAATAAGTTATGTAATAAAAAACTTCTAAAGATATTTGGGTAGCAGAGTGAAATACTTGCAAAAATATTTTTATTATATCCATGAGAATTCAGATTGCCTGTTCTCCGTAACAGCTCTTTTTCATGTATTGTGGCACTTCTCCAACAAGATCTTGAAAGGTAAATTAGATTTATTTTACAAGAATAAATACACCTTTTCTCAAAAATAATGCTCAGTGGTGAGCTAAAAACACCCAGAAAGTTGTTCTATTTCTTATGTGTATTTGAGGTCACAACTCACTTAGGAAATTTGCTAAATACACAAAAGAAATCAGCCTTTATCAGTGTTTCTATCAGTAGAACAAAAATAGTATCAGTTCAAAGTCAGTAATACATGTCTCTAATGACACTTTCTTAGTATAAAACACGTTGTAGTTGTATCAAATCAATAGTGATAGAAGATCACTCTCATTTTATTTAATGTTATTAGAGGGGGAAAATATCACCACAGTAAATATATGTATAAGATTAAAAGAACAGAACTGGTTAAAACCAGCTATGATCTGTTTCTTATCAAAGTCAGTGCACTTTTTGAAAGATAGCAACAAAGCTCAGTCAATGAGATCTTTAGTCTAAGAAAACCAATTCTTCAACAGAAGGTGAAATTTATTATTTCTGTCTTTTAGCTTGAATGTGATAGATGACACAGCCATTTAAGGCATAAAAAATTCTGTATTTTGCTGACTGGCTCTTGCATTGTCTAGTAAGAAGGCATAATGGATAAACGAGATGTATGTTTATAGAAGAATGTTATATCCTGTGTTATGGTCACTGCACACAAACAATGTAATTCTCATGCATAAATGTGTGAATATCCCCAAAGTGACATTCACCAAAAATTCATTAAAAAAATTCTTTCTGTTAGGTAGTAAAACCATGCAAGATGTAACAGTGCGACACACATAAGGGGTAATACAGACACTTTCAAAAAAGCATAGCAATGATCAGAGCACATATGCTTTGCAATTTTGCTAGCATTGAGTTTTCAAAGGAGTCCGGTACTAACATGATGTGTTTTATTACTGAAACATAGGAGCAAATGGATGAATCATTCAAGAAATTATCTACAAGAAGGACCAAAACTTATTGGATTTTCCAACAGCGCAGTGGTAATTACATGAGACTGCAGTGGTATTTGGTGGGCAGCAAAATCGAACTGGATTTTATTGATATTGCCTAATAGACACTGACAGTGTCATTGTAGGATACGCTGTGTGCTGGTCACACAGGCACATGGCAAGTTGACATGACATATGTCCTCTGTCAATTCATTTCTGAATGCCCAGTACATTCAACTAACGTAGTTTCAACATACTGCAAGAAAATAATTGCTTCTAAATAACTGTCAGTTGCTAAAAGATTGGTTTAAACTTTACATACCAGCACATTTATGAATTGAAAAAAACCAAAATGACAAACAAACAAAAGAAAAGAATCCAAAGAAGAAGGTAAAAACAATGAAGGATCTTATTATGTTAATAACAATGGATACCAAGTAACTGAAAGTTAATACCATGTATTTATTCAGCTGTGAAGGCATGGGATGGAGAAAGGAGGGGAGGAGATGAGGAGATGAGAGGGGAGAGGAGGGAAACAGTGAATGATAAGGCAGTTAAGCAGCTAATGAAAATTAAGCTGGTGTTTGAATTATACAAGTTATTTCTTCATTTCAGTTATCATTCTAACTGAAATCTTTATTAAATAAAGGCAAGTGTTTGGTGGTGGGGGTTTTTTTGTTTTTTTTTTTTTTTTTTTTTTTTCCTTTTTTTTTTTTTTATAATGTGGGTTGCATTATGTGCACACAATTATATTCATCAATGAGAACTTTTTCTGCCGGGAACTGCAACACTTCTTTTATGACAGTAAAAACCCAGTAAAGAGACAGTGCTCAAGTTTGATAAACTTGAACTACTTGACAAACCCTGATAGACCCAAATTCACCCTGCTTAACATCAGACACTGGAGACACTACCTTCTGGGTTTAGCTCTAGCCACATGACATAATTCTAGGAGGCAATTCAGATTTTGAAGGGATGAGTATCCCACTGGAGAAGTTCCTCTCTGATTTACCATGGAGCAAATATGCTCTTATCTAAGTGCTTACAATCAGAAAGATCAGATCTGTGCCTGTGTGCTACTTACAATGAAAGATAGAGCTAAATTAGAATGTTTTCTTCACCTTGAATTTGCACAGTTCTGGGAATAAGGGAAACAAGAAATGAACTGTAGGAGCTCAGTAGACTATCTTCTTAAAATATTTGGCAACATTTGGTGTCACTAATTAAAAATTAAATCACATAATTGTGATTTTTCTCTTGGGCTTGACTATACTGATGATAGAAATATGAACTGATTCCAACATCAGGATGCCTGTTTTTCAGATAAAATTTTTAAAACCAAAACTGATGTTGATAAAAAGTAAGACAGCAATTACTTTCCTAAAGTTGAAGAGGGATTTGAAGTAATAGCCATTCATCTGATACAAAGATAAATAATCTCTGTCTCAGAAAACTGTTGAAGAATTACATTTTGTTTACAACTTGACTTTCACAAGGTATGTCATGGAAATACATGATATGTACTTTTTTTCTTTTTTTTGTGCAGTGTGATTTAAGAAGATATGCCAGTCAAACTAAAGTGCAAAATGAACTTAACAATGTTCATTTAGGTAATAGACATTGGTATTTTATTTGTGACTAAATCACTCAGAGACTAATATAAATACATGCATTTTTTTTCACTTGTCTTGACACAAATTTAATATATATTTATAAATGTTTAGAGTCACTGAATCTAGTTCTAACAAAATATTTGGACCCGGGGATAGGGAATGAACTCCTTATCCAACATTACTAATTGGATTCATTCTGCAAATTTAGGCAAATTGGATTTTCATTGCTGGAATGAAACCAGCATTCTAAGTAATAATTTTTTTCATAGTCCTTTTTTTCTCCATAGGCTGTGACCCTCATATGTTTAGTTAGACCAGTCTATCCCCGCATTTATAGAAAACATAAGTGTTTCTTTCATAATTTCCTAGGGAAATTATTTTTAGGATTAACATTAGGAACCAATTAATGTATTAATTTAAAAAACCCCCATCTGAGGATTACCTTACCCATTGTTAACTTGTGCTCATCCTCCAACTCATTCTTTTGGCAAAGATCCTTCTCTATTTCTGGGGTCTCTCTCGGGACTCAAAGTTTTTGCTTAGCGTATTCCCTAAAAGAATTTTTCTCATCCACTTCTGACGTAAACAAACATTCCAAGCTCAGAAGGCACATTATTGAGTGTAATGGAAGACATCTAATAATGTTTGTGAACCAAAATTTAGGGTGGACTTTACACATCTTGAATGAGATTTGTGTTGAGCGCCAGTATTTGAAGTTATGTTCACAAACCAGCTCTTCAATGACAATAGGAAACATCCCTCCACTATGAACTGCAGAGCCCTCCAGATATTAAACTTAGTTCTGTGCATATGTGGGAGCCACAAGAGCTAGCTGCAAACATTACTGGATGTGCCTGATAGGCTAAAAATTTGTCTACAATTATATCTAAATTTTATCCAGTAATCATTTTGAAGTATTTTACATAAAAAGGTTTCTGAAACAGAAACAGACCTTTATATCAAATAGATAAATCTTGTCCATTAACCTCCAGTACCAATGACCCTTGTACTGACAGATTTGTGCAAATTCAAGAGGAACAAGCAGCTGTTGTTCCACCTCTGTTATTCTGTAAATCAGTAGCCCTAATGCCCTCCTGGGAAGTGGAAGCTATAAAGCTGAGTCTTTCCAGTTGAAGAGGACTCTGAAAGACTGCAAGCTAAATCCCCTGGAGACTACACAATGACTAGCCAGGTATAGAGGAGCTATCACTGTCTCCATAATTTTAGAAGTAAAGTAATTACAGCTGCATTTTGTCAAGGGCCTGATGTTGGTGCTTTCTTAATTGTACTCAAATCATGTCTAGCAGAGAGGAATTGTTATTCAAGTTTCTGGATCCTAATGAAGTTTTTGTTGGAACAGAACACTATTCTAGCAGTTTTCCCTGTTTCAAAACCAGGGATCTAGGGTCCCAAAAATTCTGTGTTTGAGTGGTAATGGGCCTTATCTATGTAAAAAGCTTAAGCTTTACAGAACATCTTTGGCAGACTATTTTGGACATTAAAATCTTCTAAAGTAATGGTTTTGGTCTGATCTTATACTTTAAACAGGATTTTCATGGTTGATTGGCAAGGAATCATTTCACTAATTGATTTTCAGGATTACAAACTTTAAATAAGAGTCTATCAATGGGCTCTGGAAAGCATATTCATGGTTGTGACACAGCTGAGGTTTACATAATAATCAAAGGTTCTCAGCAATTTGAAGACTGAGATGATAAAGTTCAAGTGTTATTAACATGTAGCTGATATTTAGATGTTACATAAAAATCAAACTGAGTCAACCCTTCTTTTTTCACTGTGTTGGTAGCTGTGAAAATTTGCAATTGTCTTCTGAGGAGGCGGACTTTAAGGTGAGTCCAAGTAACCCTTGTCATAATGCAAAGCTAACTGAGATTCAGTCTCAGTAATTCCTAATTGTAAACAAATCTAGAGCATCAATAAACTCAAGGTGAGGCAATGGAATGACCAAATGTAGCTAAAGGTAAAAAAAGATGAGTTTAGAGCTAGGGAGAAATATCCTCCTGTAAAAGAAACAATGGGAACCCAAAATGCTTCTTGATTCTCACTGTGAAGTTCTTTGTTTCAAAACATAAAACTTAACACTTTGATTTAAATAAAATATCTATAATTCATAATTCAAATTATAATGTCACTAAGCTGAGAGGCTATTTATAAACTTATTATTAACATAAAACCTGATGTTTTGTTCTCATTTGTGATCTGTATTTACAGATTTTGAGTTTCCAAACTTATTGCAATCTATTAGAAGTTTTCCAGTGACATTTTAATCTGCTTCAAGACAGACCATAAAAGTTTAATTTTACCTAGCTGCCACAATCTGTCTGAAATTTCTCCCTTAGATAGCTTTTCTATGTAGGAACAATCAGGAAGATTAATTCAAGTTAACTTTAAAAATGGATTAATTAGGCCATATAAAAGTGTTGTGTGGGTGCTGATTCAAAATTAAATCAGCCTTGGTAAAAAGTTCATTAATTCAATTTCACAATAGGTTACTCTAAATTAATTCAAGGTGACCTTAGTTCTTAATAAGTGACCACTTCAGCATTTAGCACTGTTTTTCCATGCTCTTTAAACATATACATCTTCTAATTGGATAGTATTCCTCTGTGTCTTCATTTAGACAGGCCTGATGAGATTCAGTCTCCAAATATTTCTATAAAGTCAGTTTCAGAATAGCAGAATGACTAACACCAACTTTTTGGAAAGCCTGCATATACGGGCTTGGTCCTCACAATTCTACTGAACATGAAATGCTGACACATTGCTGTACATCCACAGAACTGAGGCTGTTCCAGATGAACACTTGCAAAAAGTGTTCATCCTGCAAAAGCTCATCCTGTTCTCATGTTAAGTGCTTATACTGGGGTGTAATGAGCACCCTGAAAATCTAACTCAAAGAGAATATCCTGCACAGACCCAGGTCTTGTAAATGAATGAGAAAAGATCCTATACAAAAAAATCTAAAACTTTTCAGAGTGTTAGTTCCTTCTAATTATTTTCTAGCCAGTGGCAGACTTTCTAATGTCCAGAAAACACATTAATATTCGTGATTTATTGCTGAATTCTGGTGAGGAGAAAAAAGAAAGATGAATCTCTCATACAAATTACATCAAGGATGCTATTACTGTTTTCATTATTATTTTCAGAGACACAGCTGTTACAGTTAATGGTTCCTTCCTTAATCTCTCTGTCTATTCTGAGAAAGGACATCACATTTTTTCTCCTCAACCTTTTCATTCTGCTTCTTTGATCTACTTGCATTCAAATAGTCAACTTTAGGAGTATTAGTCTATGCTGTTGAATTTCTGGGAGCAACTGCTGACAGAATACCAGAACCATCAAACATCTGAGACACAGACACTTTCTGGGTGGCAAGGAGACTAGAGAGTATAGTATCTGCAGTTCATCACCTGTCTATAGATCAGAGCTACTTGTACTGCAGAGATGAAGATCTTGCCTTCTCTTTTGAGCATCGTGCATTATTTTTCAAGTAATTCCAAACTTGTATTTTATATAACTGTACCAATCTTTGTGTTTAATGAAATTGACAAAACCTGCTACCTCAGAATAATGAAAAGGATAATATTTTATTACAAAGTCTTCCAGTTCTTAATAACCAAGTAAAAAATACAATGGTCTCATTCTCTTTCAAAATAATTATTCATGGGAAAAATCTTACACATTGCATTGCTGACAAGTTTATGTTCCCTTATCATTGAGGAAACATCCTTGATGATCCCTCAAATGTCTGTCATATCAAATCTCACATCAAATAAAACTTTCTGCTTTTGTAGATTTGGAAATCATTTTTGCTTTAGAAAATTTATTACAAGACAGAAAGTGCAAAGCAATAAACCAATCTCACAGTAATATACCAGTCACCACATGCTTATGCAGACATGTGATGAGTTTGCCCACTGCAGTTGCTGAGGTTTTCATGGGGTGATTATTATGTGCTATTGAATATATTTTGATAGTATGATGAAATGCTTCTCCCTTATGCTAGAAAATATTTGAGAATCTGTATTGTGTTTGAGAATCTTTTTCACTGCAGAAGCAGAGAAGAAGACAAAAAATCTAGTTGAATATTTTTCTTCCCACAAAAGCGATTGCATAATATGTTCATATAAACAGTGTTCCAACTCTGCTTGATGAAAATTTTAGTTTTTGCAGAGGTACAACTTCTTTGATTAAACAGTAAGTATAACAGTTCTCACGTCAAAGAAACTTTCAAACCTCTAATAATATATGAGGATAGATACCTCACAGAGGTAGTTGCATTATGTAAGTCTATTTGTGACACATCTGTTTACATGGAAGTTAGCATGACTGGTTTCTCGACCTTGAGAATAATCCACGCTTTTCTCCAATTAAAAAACCTCAAACATATCGATTAGTATCAATTTCATTATTTCTCATTGTCATGCTCTTGCAACACAGCCTTACTTTATTCCTGTCACAGTAGCACATCTGTGGGCTCAGATGACAGCACGGTAAAAACACTGACCTGTTCAGCTAACTGTATTATAAATGCAACATATGATGGTTGCAGAAGTTTTCAGCCAAGAGGACATTTGGAAGGTAATTACAAAAAATATAATAAAATTTTGATCCATTTAGATTTTCATACTCTGATATTAGCTTTGAAACAAAGTAGGACTTATATAAGTGTACAGCTGTTCATATAAAGGGTATGGTAGATAATCCTCACTAGAGGACTGAATTTGTACGCTACTTAAATTTCACCCCAAGAGGCAGAAACCTGCTTCTGTGTGCTTGCAAAAACATTTGTTATAAGATGCAAAATAAAAATGGAGCTGCAAAAATTCCCATTTCTTTGCTTTGAGTAAGTTTCCATCTTGGTACAGTGCCAATTTTGACATTTAGAAGAGGAAAAAATTCTAGGTAATTGCAGATCTCCAGGGGAGAGAAATTTAGTTTGTACTGTACATAGCACCATTGTTTAAGAAAGATACAATACTGCTTAAAATTCTGTTTAAAAGTAGAGCATTCTAAAATTGAAGCTATATACAGCTTTTTTAATTGGTTATTCTTTTTTTTCTGATTGCTGTTTAATATAAGGGAAAGGTTGAAGGGGTCGGAGCAAATCTAAGAACATGTGAATCCCCTCTATTCAGCTTTTGAAGACTGAAAGAAGATTTGCTATTTAAAGTTTTAGATTAGCTCAGAATGTGTAAATCCTTTTCTACTTCCATTTCTCAGAAAGAAAGTATTAGTATGCAATGAACTGGGGAAAAAGCACTGGCTTCATTTGCAAACAGAACAGAGAAAAGCTATCAAGTTTCAATTTCAGTATATATGACCCAGAATTTGGTCTCAACTTTTAAATTCTCAATTTGAGCAAATACTAAAAGCCAATATTCATGAAGAGAAGTAACTTTGATATTCTTCTGGAAACCTTTCATCCACTGTCTGAAAGCTAACTTATTCTTTTCAGTGGACAAAGAATAGTTTAAAAATACCAGTTATGAACAACTGATTGCACAGAGCTGCTTATGATCTGAGAAACATCCAGTTAAGAATAATTGCATAATGATAACGTACAATTAAATTAAACAGTCATAACAATTACTATAAATGAAAGCCACAGAAACAGTTTTTGAATGGCGTTAACTTTGCAGGAGTGTGGTGTGCAGGAGAAAGTCCACTGACAGACAATTTTGAGTACATTCCTGTTTTATGTTGAATTTGGAATTTTGATCCATAAGATAATTCTTTTCTCTCCTGGTAAAATCTTTGGTTTAACTTACTGTTATATATTATGATTAGCACTACTTGATCTTTAAAAATTCTATATTAATAAAATAGCAATAAATTTTGCTAGCATAGATTCTACCTTCTCTATCTCTCAGTTAACAATATAATCAAGAGAAATTAAAGTCTATATCTGACTCCAAATCTCTGGATTCCTGATTAAAGGAAAAAAGATGCAAAAAAGCCAAGCCATTCTTTCATGTAAATGTAGTTTCCTTTGCAAAACAAAGTCTGATCAGCCATGTGTGCAAATATTTTCATATAATATACATGATCACAAATTTATGCTTGATTTTAATATTTCATTTGGATTTTCTCTTATTTGATGTCAGATTGTTCTGTACTTGTTTTATGCTTACCTATCTTTTGTATTATTCTGTGAATTAAAGTTTACACATATGGATAAATGGATATTCCTAAAGCCATAGAGACATCTAACTACACATATATTACACATTTTATATCATGTATATGGGACTTTAAATCATTCAACTTATAATAAAAAGGTGAAAAAATCACATACAACAAAATAGTCTGGATGATCAGAAGTGAAATTCTTTCCTCAGTAGTTTAAGACTACTAAGTTCCATTAGGAGGAACCATATTTATATTTAGTTCATATTTTCTGTGTAAGGCAGTAAGACCTCAGGTAAGATTAAAGATTTCTATCCTTGTTTGTCATGAAATAGTGGAGTTCCACTGAAGTCAAAGGGATTTATTTATACTAGTCAATAACCTGGAATATATTTATATTTTTGCTGTGAACTAGTAAAAATGTGAAAATAAAATGGATGGAGATTTTCTTCTGAGATGCCCTACCTTTATTCAGCTTTTTTTGCCAGAGGGGGACTGGGACAGAGCGTGATGGAAGACTATATTTATTAACGTGAAAGAAAAGAAATTGAATATGTTTAAGAAAAGAAATTGAATATGTTTCTCCCTATGTAGTTTTGTTACAGAAAAGATTTTCTATGAGAAGAATATGCTTGTTTTAAACACTGTGTGCCAAATTAATCACAGACCACTTGCTTAACAAAGTAATCAGCTGAATATATTTTTAAAAGTTTAGGAAGGTGGTAAAGCAACATCATTTTAGCAATTTATTCCTCACAGGAACAATATTTATGGATTTGATTTGCCTGGCTTGCCTCACATTTTGTACCTTAGACCTGAATTCGAAAAAAGATTGCAAATGTGATCTCCCTTACAGAAAACAAACAAACAAACAAACAAACACTAACAAACCAAACAAAAATAAACAATAAACCTTTATAATAAAGGAAAATCATGTACCTGATGTCAGGTTTTGATGTCGCGTAGCTTCTTTCGCTGGTGGTTCACCTAAAGGACAAAATGTTGATAATAAATTAATCTCCATTTTCAGGTCAAAATACTGAAATAAATTTCAGTCAGAAACATGTTGGTCTCTTGGAATCAAATCTCAGATAAGAATTTCTATAAACCAGACTTTTTTTAAGCGTGACTCTCCTAATAAATTCTTTAAACATAGAAATTTTATGTCCAGTGAAACCATGAAAGCAAACTGCTTCTAGGTATTAGTTAATTGCCCTTGCACCAGTACAACTAACTGTTATCCTTGGAGAGTCAGGACCTCAATTTTATATGTAAGTCACTGTATTTAACCAATGTAGGGAAGATATTTATGTCTTCAATCACTTCCTTAATAAAATAGTGTAATTTATTACTATTAATTATCTTTAGTGGTATAGCAGAAACCATTTCTCCATTTGTATATTACTGTGGGGAAAAAAAAACAAGCTAGTGCTGTGTCTAACAGGGCAGCCAGAATACAGGTGATCACGAAGTCTGTCTTATGTATAAAAAACCACTTCTTATCAGTGTAGTTATTCTACAGTATGAAGCTGGTGACCTAAGGCATCACACAAGCTATGGAAACGAACTTTGTACTACCTCAGTAGGGAGCATAACATCAGACACAGTGGGAGCTGCTAATCCTGTGGCTGCAGTGCTGGAGAACCCTGCAGAGAGGATAATTCTGTGCCAGCCAGGGAGGGTCACGGGCAGGGCACCGCTGCAGCCAGATTGGATGTGCTGATGTAATCCTTGATACTCGTATGCAAAGGAGCCACCAGGCATTCAATTACCGGAGATTTATGTACAATATCATCATTTTGGTTTACTTGGACATATGTAGAAAGACTAACAAAGCTCCTTTTTCCAACCCCATAAAAAACCCCAAAACCTAATGTTTGCATTTTTATTGCTGTTTACAAAGATACTCATGCCTTTATTACCTTTGTTTTTTTCATTTTTCAGCTGTTTCTTCTCAGTTGGTTTTTCTAGCAAGGAAAAAGTAGCACAGTTTAAGTTTGGTAAGCTGACTGCTGAATAGATTATTACCTAGAATTGTCTAGTAATATTCTTTGAAAATTAACACAGATATTTTAGGGGTTGTTTCAAACAACAATACATGCAAATTTGCAATCTCGTGTTATTTTTATTGTTATTTTCTACATATATATGCACACACAGAGTAAATTCCTACCTTCTTTTTCCTTAGTTGTCTTTGGTTTTGTTTTTTTAATAACTAGAGAGATTTGCAAGGAAATAAAATTACGTGACAGGCATCAGAAATACAGGGCTCTTACAATAAGTATATTGCACAAAGATTCTCTCCCTTGTAATTTCCCTGGAAGAATTACAGTGGTAAATGTGTCTCATGGCATGTATATAATGCCTCTAATACTATAACAGAGGTTGCTACCCTTAGTGGCAGCAGCAGTTCTGGGCTTTATGTAGAGTTGTTGGAAATTGTTTGAATATTGCTGGTTGCAGAGTAGTTTAGAAAACCTTGATAAAGACTTTAGGCACTTGAATTCTGTAATTCCCTAACTAATGCCAGATTTCCTTAATTATCTTTTGCCAAAATGCACCAGGGAAGGATCCCTCTGCCTATTGCTTGTTCCTTACTCCCTTTCCCAGAGCAATCTCAATCATCTGAAAAAATTAAACAAACAGAAGATCCCAGGATATGGAGCTAGATGGACCTTTAAAACTGCCTAATGTGACCATTCAGAAGTCCTGCAGCAACAGACTGTAATTTATTTTATTTAAGGATTTTTTTCCCCCAATTGTCCATTCACTTAGAGCACGAGCTTTTTTTTCTTTTCAGCATCCTTTTCCCCAGCCCTCAAACACATTTAGTCTTTGATTCCATTCAAAAGGGCAGATTGAAATTAAGTAAAGTGTATTGCTTCAGGCATCTGAGTCCATTTCAGTATTCCCTCTTGACTACAGCAGAAAAGTAGCAGGCTGCCTTCAAATTGTTTGTTCATTTGCACTTTGTATCATCCAACCAGTTGTGATAATGCTTTCTTCTATGTCTTCTGGTGCATATGTTATCTGATTAACACTAGCTTGCTCAGTGAGGACCACCTGTGTCCAGCTCACCAAGATGTGCTGCAGAATATAGCCAGTGAAAATCACATGATAAGCCAATCAAATCAGTCCGTGGCAGAGAACTGCGTAGCAGCAATGCTGTCAGTTCACCCATGCTGCTTTACATTATCACTGTTTGTTGTTGATGAGCAGTATGCATTAATCAACACTGGTTCGGTCATTAATTCTTTCCATAAGGCATAGCAGAGAAATGTAATATTTACCTGGTGTTGGGATTTCGGCTGTTGGCTCTTCGGGAAAATGATCAGTGATGAAGAGGAAGAGGGCAGGCAAGGAAAAGAATAAGAGATTGAATACCATGTTTTTTTTGGGCAAGCAACAATTTATATAGATCTTCTCTTTCATCTGCAACTTTTCTGCAGAATAATTATTTACCAAGAAATGTGCCTTAACAATGGCTGTGTAAGTAGTTTCACACTGAAAGCTAACAGTCTTACTCTTTGAAGTACTACAGTCCAACATGCAATGGTTCCTGCAATTGCAAACACTGTGCCAATCAAAGCGTTCCAGCAAACAAATATTTAAATGGACTTATTTTTAAATGTGCCTTCAAGGTTACAGATGACTATGCTATTTTCCAAAAAATTTATTCAGTTTAAATGTTACCTCTCTTGTCATCCACACATTCCAGTGAAAAACTGTCACTGACCTTGAATAGCTGGCATTCACCCCTGTGTGTTTCTCCCACTTTAGTAGTTTACCTTGCCTTTTAAGAATAAAATCTCTTGGGAGTTGGAAAGATTTTGACTACATCTTTCCACAGCACCTAGCGCAAGAGAAGCATATATTTTTGTGCTATTTTAATGCCCATAATAATGAATGGAAATTCGTCAATTCAATGTCATAGAAATCCTCTTGTGTAAACCATCATGGCTCTTTTTAAATCAAAGCAGTGAATTAAATTTAGATTTTGAATCCAAGAATTTTTTACCCATCACTACTTCATTAGTCCTAGTTTTATTTTAAAATACCATTTGAAGGAAGAAGAATAACCTCACTATCCAAGCAAAGCCTTTGTTCCCTGAAGCTGGAGCTGGACAAAGAGAATAAGCTCACAAAACATTTCAGTGTATCTTTTGATTGAATTATCTCTGTATTTTCCTCCTGCTGAGTTTTGGCTTCAGATGAACATGAGGCTCTACAGCTTACACCAAGGTGAAAATGTCTCAGTCAATGCTTTTTCAAGAGGAAGACTGAGCAATTAAACATGATTTTCACTAACATATCCCAGGAATCTTTCATTCAAGTCTTGGTTCGTAAGGAGACCCATAAATGTTAGTGCTCAATGCTTAGGCACCACAGGCATTCAGCAAAGGCAAGTTTTGCTGCTATTAAATGCCGACATAGTAAAATCCTTTTAATATTTACATTTTTGCTTATGATCATGCTCATAGCTGCTGGAAGCTGATACAGTACTGTACTGTGACCCTTGGAATAATTAATCCTTTTTCTTATTTTCAGAAGAAAAAAACAAGATTTGTCTGAGGTACTAAATCTGGGAAGGAGTTTCATGCTGTCACTCCTTAATGGAGGGATTACCTTTCTGAAGGATTTGGATGGGCCCAGTTATCTGCCTGTATCCTAATTTAAGATTAATGACTGATTCCCTTAGACAGTGAGGTACTGGAAAACTGTTGATCTCAAGGGTAGTCAGTTTGACCCTCTGGTCTATGAAATGTAAGGGCCATTTTCTCTTCTCAATGCATCAACAAACTTCCACTTGCTCTGGGGACCTTCAGAAACATACTACCCCTATCATGGGACTTTCATTATAGAACTAAATGGGAATATAACTTGGCCAATTCTTAATTTTTCTCTTAAAATATCTAGCCTACATGTTCTTCTTCTTGATTTCAAACTGCAGTTTGGTATTCTTGCAAGTCTAAGATATGCCATCAGCTTTGTCTTCTGTTCAAGGTAATGTCTCACAATTTGTGAGTCTTTAGTCAATCTGTAGGGAGCAAACTCTGTTTCGTTACACATTAAGTTTGATATGGGATCAATGGCCGTCAAAGACTCTCTTGTACATGAAAACCAGAAATAATGAAAAATAAGATAGTTTGTCAATTGCTTTTAAAATTTAGTGAGTGGCTGGTGTTTAGCTTCTTCCTGGTTAGACCAGACCATGACAGGGGGCTACTGCTATAAAAAAACATTTGTATTCTTAATTTGGGTACTCAGCCTTGTCTTTCTGTCTATATGTGTTGTTCACTTAATGATCCAATCTCTCTACTATTTTAAATCCCATTTGCTTTACAGTAAGACCACACAGGATACAGTGTGGGAATAAATTCAGCCCAGGATAAATGTATGAATTTATTTTACATTCCTACTAGACCTGAACTGCAAAATCAGTGAGCATTTTATGTCCAATACTACATTTCGTAGTGAATTACGTGATAGCTATGTTCATGTTACTGCAAGTATACAGTACACCTGGCTAAGAAATATGTGAAGCAAAACTATGTAGAGCCCTGGAAATAAAAAGGGCAGTGATCCAACTAAGTGTACTTCTGTAAGTGGAGAAAACAATTTTAAAATAGATAGCTCTGGTGTTTAAAATCCTAAACTAGATCTATTCAAGGATGGTTAAGTCAAAATAGGCAGTGTATAGAGAATCACTTTTGTGTATGACTATAGGTCTGCTTGTTACTGTTTTTAATTCTTTTTCTTTTTCTAAAGGCACTGTTAACCTTTATAATCATTTGAAGCAGTCAGATATAAGCTCAAGAATGTGGTTTAAATACCCCTCTGCAAAGGTCAAGGGAAAATATCTTGGCTATTCTTTATATTCACAATATGCCAGAGTAATGTAGTATATCTCTTGATAAAAAAGCA
Source organism: Pyrocephalus nanus (assembly GCA_038380795.1). Classification (NCBI taxonomy): domain Eukaryota; kingdom Metazoa; phylum Chordata; class Aves; order Passeriformes; family Tyrannidae; genus Pyrocephalus; species Pyrocephalus nanus. Next base: position 51,980,619 of record CM076260.1, read on the forward strand.
TTGTAGACGGTGATTTTGGGTTAAAGTGACCCTCACTGAAGAAAGCGTGAGGAATTAGTCACTTAAATCTCTGATGGTTCTCTCACAGTAGTGAGTGCCATCACTGGGTCTCTCAGATAAATCAATGCAGAAGACATTAAATGTCAGTGAACAGATCCAGTGAAAACAAGACTGATCAAACCTGAATAATGGAATCAAAAAGAGGAATTTTTTCTTAAAATACTGCCAAAACTGGAAATGAACCCATGAATAGCTTCAGAGGAAGTAATAATTTTGCAGTGATAACTCAAAAACTGCGATTCAGTATTACAGAAAATCCTTCAGTGTTGGTATATTTCAGATGCTTTGTATTCACATTTTCCCTTTGGAGATGGGGTTCAAAATAGTACTGTGTCTTCCTACAGGTCTTTAATAGCAAGTATTTATCTTCTCTAACTTTAAGCAGCTAATATAGGCGACTGATTTAGGAAGTTTAATGGAATCAGTCTTCCTTGCCCTGTTGTCAGCTTCTGACCCCAACCAGGAAGAGATCAGTGCCTCATAGGGCTTGGTCTTGGGTTTGGATACACTTCACAGATTACTTTGCAGAATAACACTTGGTTTGGTCTTGATGTGCCGGGCACAGTACAATAAAAGAAAAGATAGATCCTGTGCTAAAGAGGCTACAACTAATCCATCCGTGAAGGTCCATACCTCAATATTTTCACAATTCAAAGCATGCAGTGTAAGCACTGTCCTTCTGATTCTTGTCTGACCATGATTTGCAGTATGTAATGTGTAATGACTTGCCACAGTAAGAATAGATCCCAGTCTTTATCTGTTCAGAAGTCTTAGTGACCTTAAAAACAACATTATCCAATGACTTCACTGGAAGTATTTGTAATATGAGAAATTCCCCTTGAATCCTCCTTAAAACTCATCTAAATTTGAAATATTCCTTTCTCTTCTTTAATTTAATTTAGGGTTTTTATTAAAGTAGGAAAACAATCTTGTATTGAAACAAGTCCAACAACGTGCTTAGTGAATTATTGGTATAAGTAATTTCAAAATGGTAAAAGGAGTAAGGAAAAGGCTGTCTAATTCAGTTATGCTACATGCCATTTTCAATAACAATATATTTGCATAAAGATAAATCATGCATTTAAATTCATCTAAAATCACCAGAACATCAATTTTGCTACCAGTGTGATTTATTTTATAAGAAGTAAAAATTGCAAAAGTAGTTTGAATGTTGCAGCTTCCAGATATTACAATATAAATGTACTTAGTTTTGTTGTGTTAAGCTGCTAGTAAGCAGGCAGAATACAAGAGTATCTGTAGTATAAGCAAGAAACATTACCTAATACGACAAAATTAAAAAAAACCGCAAATTTAGACAACATGCATCTGAAAAGAAGGTTTATATTCTGTAAGAAACAAGACATGACACATACTTGCAGTGGTTTTCGGTTTGACTGGGAAGTAAAAAGAGAAAAGAAAAGTGGTCAGAGCAGTCAGGTTCAGCATAGTATTGTTATAGCAGAGAATGGCTTTATTTGTTCTATATGATTCATGCGTATCAAAATAATTTTTAATAATATCATGGTAATTAATAACAATATAATAATGAATAATAGTAGTAAGGATATTCTCATCTAGAGACAATGATTGTTTTGCTAAAGATGAATAATAATGAAACCAAGAATTTTATTTCTTCACTTATTTCCTTCCATGGAGAAGCATGGAGCAGACATTTCTTAAACCCTCGATGATTGCTATACAGAGAAACTGAACAATGCTCTTCCTAACCCACCAGCAATTTTGCTCTGCTTTGTAAATGTGAGGGTGTACATGAGCTATGATATGCAGAGGCATTTACCACAGATGATGGATAGTGCCAGATCATGATCTGAATAAACTATTATATAATACCTGCTATGGATAAAAATTAAACTATTCCTCATCCTGGCAAGTTAGCTCATACAGGAAGACTGTGAAGTCCAAATAAAAGGCAGATACCTACAAATAATTAGCAAAATGAAGCCACTTAAAGTAAGCAGTTTCAGAAAATGGTTCAAATTCCTTGCTGGCATATGCCTTTGACATCAGTGGAATTACAAAGGCAGAAATTTGACCTTTGATATATACATATGTCTATATCTTAAAATGACAACCCACATTGTAAATGAGCACTGTGCTATCCTAGTTACGGTATGGCATGTCAAGGCCTTTCTATACAGCAAAATAGATCACAGGGCCATGACTTTGACATTTGTCATATATAATTGTATTTCGCTATTTCTTTAAATAACATTTTCAAAAGTAATGAATACATAAAATGTCCTTACCTGGTTTTGTTCGTGGAACATCTTTTTGTTGTCTGACTGCTTCATGCTCTAGATGAAAGAAACAGCATAATAAAATCACTATTATGTTTCTAAGTTACATTTTGTATGGATGTTTTGGCATTTTTTTTTCTGATTGGTTGGGGTTTTTGTGTTGTTTCTGATTTTTTTTTGTTTTAACTAAGAAGGATTGCATGTATATTTTTCAGTATTAAGCATTCATTTTCTCTTGTTTCATGCTGTTATTTTGAAAAAAACACAAACACATGGGTGGTTATTTACAAATTATCCACTCAGGGATCTGTCACAAAATAACAAAATTCATTAGTAGTGTACGTAGCTCAACACATGTAACTACAATTCCACTAAGAGTTATGCATGTATCTTAAGGAAGAAGTCAGTTAACAGGGTCTCCTTTCAATTTTTGAAATGTAATTTGTATCTACTTTCCATTTTTATTATTTCAAAGAAGAGCATAGAGCAAACTCAGCAACTATTTTCTCAGCCTTTATGTTGTTGATTCAGATATGCTTGAGATGAATTCCCAAATTTCTGAACATGTGCTATTCCAGATGAATAAATTATATTTAGCTGTGATAAATGCATCTCATCCTCCCCCCTCCCAACTCTTCTATTTCATAATTATTACTGGAAAAAATTATAATGAATGTTACTTTGTGAAAACCCCACCCCCCAGATCTCATAGCATAGTAGCAGGCCTGAAATGCAAACAGGGGCCACAATGCATCTCAGGGCTGAGGAATCAATGGACAGCCCTTCTGGCCTTGTTTCCAGGTGATGTTTCCCACACCTAGAGGACTGTGCATCAGTTTCCTTTTGAGCAATGAGGACCCTAAAGTGGGCTGCAAAGTGGAAAGTGTTGAAAATGTGAATGGCCTCTGAAAAAGATCTATATGCCTTTCTGCTACTTGGATGAATAATTGAACTCCTAGTAACTGTGATTTCAGGTGAAGATACTTGTCAAGAAATACCAAGATGAACACATGATAGGGAATTTCAAACTGGAAACAGTTTTATGAGGTGTGAATAAAAAACAATGTCAGTGAAGAGTGATATATTCCCCATATCTGGACTTTTTTTGATTATGAAATTGTTTAAGGAAGTAATTTTATTTTTTTTTTGAAGTTTACTTTGGATTCTAAAGGTATGAAGGACATAATAAAACAACAAGCAGGCTGTGTGGTAAGTTAAGATATGGACTCTTTCTTGAGCACTTTTTTACTGATAAGAATTCAGGATGCAATAATATTAAAATAGTTTATCTTTTTCTTTTTTTTTCTTTTTAAATGAGCAGGTGCATTTATTCAATGCAAATATTTGTTAATAGTGATTTTTAAACAACTTGTAAATCCTGTGTTAATTTTTATTCTTGAGAACTGTGATTAGAATAAGTTGACTCTTGTACTGAAGCAATTGGTTACGTCAAATTGACTTTTAAATAGCAATGACAAGACAGTATTTTAAATAAAAAAAAATGGAAGGCATGGTGATAAAGGCATTATAATTTTAGCAAAACTAGAAATTGCCAAGGGAGGGTTTCTCTATGTAAAAAAAAAAAAAAAAAAATAAGACACACATATCCAGCTATTTTACAGGAATTTTTCTGGTCAAGGTAGGAATCACATGCTTGCTGGCTTTGCCTGGACTACAGAAGACAAAAAAAGTTAAATTGTAGTATTTAGATATAAAGAGTAGAGAAAATACTCTTTCCTTTGGCCTTTCTTTTTTAACATTCAAATATTTTATGGTAGTGAGTTCTTACTTGTTCTTAGCTTCCCCTACTTGTGTAAAGATGCACAGCATTAAACTGATAAAGTTAAGGTAGGCTAACATGTTTAGATCTTTGCAGCTCCCACTAGTTATCACCTCCTGCTGATAATGCACTATCCTGTTATTTAGCACTGTGACATATTTATGCATTCCAGGATTATTTCTCCCTGTGTCATGGTGTAAATCAGAAGTAGCTTCAGATTACTCAACAGATGACGGGAAATTTTAGTTAAGATTCATCAGATCTGCAAGATCAAGAGCACATCAAGTCTACATAGTTAGTCAGAGGAGTACTAACCATCTCCAGAGGTTAACTCACGTAATTATAAAATATTTATTAACGAAAGATGGGATGACTTTCCTACTGTTTGAAGTTGCCTGTTTCAAGCTCAACAGATATTGATCTGAAAACTGACAATTATTTCTGTACTAACTTATGTTAAGTTGGTCAAACTGAAATGTTGCAATTTCAGTTTGGTTCCAATAAATAGGAAAAAGACACAGTAATCGCATGACTTGAACACATCTTCCAAAAAATAAAGTCCTGATATTTCTCTCAGTTTTGTTTCCAAACACTTGAACTTCTTAATTTTTGGTTACAAGCTAAGAGAGAAAGTTAGCTGACCATAAAAACAAAATTGGGAATTAAGATATGAAAATCCTGTAAATTCAAAAATGTAATTTCTTCCTTCTTGAGACTTGTTTACCTATTAGTAATTGCTAACTTATTAACTATTCAGGTTAGAAATATATTGAAGTATTTGTCAGTAATTAAAAGAAAACATTAAAAATACTTTAAAAAGTATTAAAAGAAACATAATTTATGTGGTTTTGAAAAATCTACAGTAGTTTATAATCAGATATAAACTATCAAACCAGTACTTTTGTTGGATAATCAGAGTGCGTTAAAACATAATTTCATAGTAAAATGATGAACTATCATAAGAGGTTTTATAGATAGCAATATAAGCCCACAAATTTTATGAATGTACACCACTAGAGATGGAACCATAATACTCTGCACAATATCTGTTCTGCTATTGCAAAAAGAAAAGACATATACAAAACAAGAACAGAAATCACCACCATATCAAATGAAAATCCATTGTTGATGTCATTCTCCAAGATTTGGCAATCTTTCATTTTATGTTTGGATCAAGGCTGCCCCCAGTAGAAATCAAGAGGTTATGAAAAATCCTTCAAAGCAGCTTTGTGTTGACTGCTAATGATGATAAGAATGCTCTAATTCCTCAGCTGACTCTTCACAGCTGCTGTAACAGTCAATATCACTTGATTTTTCTTTTTCTGACGGCATTACATTACAAAACTTGCAAGGTCTAAATCATAGAAAAGCCTCAAAGATTTAGACTTTACTTCCAAAACCATTTTCCTTGTGAAATAGCCAGTTTAAGACGGATCCAAGATCCTAATCCAACTGAAGATTCATCTTCATATTTGAGATAATTTCAGAGGTCTGATTTACAGCTGTACCCCATTTCATTAGCCCAGCTCTGGCAAAGAGGCTGGAACAAGCAGCTCAGGGGCTGAAAGGCCTTGACCTGTCTTCGTCATTGGAAAGGCTATTCCTAAAGTGGCATCTGCAACTGCCACTCTGCTGGTTTTGCTCTAAGAAAGTGTTATCAGTTACATATTTCAAAATACTGTAAAAAATGATTGCAATGAGAATGTACTACATTAGATGAGTGCTGAATAGTGTTTAACACTCCCCACCCCCCTCCATAAATCAGGAGAGAAGGACTGATTCTTACCTGATTTCACAGTGGGAGTTGCCTTTTGTTGTTTAATTTTCTCCTCTGTATTGTGAAAGTAGCATTAAAATCACAGTGTGTTAGCATGGGTGAATACAACTGGAAAAATATTTCTATAGGTAATGTTATGCATATGGTTCACAATGACAAAATAAATGCATGTTTTTAGCATCACTATCCCATTGTAGCACTATAAAACAGCATGCATGCATCATGAGTTCTGACTGCATGGTGAGATCATACTCCATGGAAAAATTAAATTATTGGCCCTAATGACTCAGCTGCCAGAAAACAGCTACATACCTTTTAGTTCTTTCAGGCAGGCACTCAGGTGGAAACTATTCTATTAATGCATCTATTATAGCTTTGAGAACATCACCTTCCTAAGTGTATAAGTTCAACAATTTGGTATTATACAACACTAAGAACTTCTGCTTAGATGCTGCCTCATGACAAACATGAATGGAACTATCCACATGCATCTACTCTCTGAAGATGAAGAAGGTATGGAGACTCCCAAGCACATGCTGGCTCACAGAGGGACACGTGGGACAGTCTGAATGCCAGTTCATACCACCTGCTACTGGACAAGATTGCTGAGACCTGGCTGGATATCTGTCACAAAACCTCAGAGCAGCCCCGAACTTCTGCTAACCTCACAGGAAAAGCTGCCTAAGTTCGCATGCCCTTCAGCTCCCTGTGGCTTTACTCAGCACAATTCTCAGATGATGTGGACCCATGTCGACATCAGCCACCAGACTTGAGCTGCCTCTTCTCCAAGTAAGATGGTGGATAAAACTTCAAGCAGAGACACAGGTGGGACTACACTTTCTAATTAGGTGGAGTTTGTCTTGACTGCCCAATGCTCACATCAGGTGGAAATTTGGATGTTTATTTTCTGATTTGTAGTCTGCTCAGTTTATTTGATTTAAACTTCACCCTACCAGATCCTTTTTATATCTCTACTCCATATTATCTCTTTTTCTGTAACTGGATTCAAGGCTCTCTCCTACCTGTCATTTTTTAACATTAACATACATCACCAAATTATTCTTAAATATGCTTAAGAAACATTCAGACCATATTTCCCCTTCCTCTTGATGAAAGCAGTTCGCAGCCACATGCCTCTGACCCCTTCCTTTTCCCTAAGACTTCTGCAAGGCAACAAATTGAAGCTGATAATGGCTGGGTGGAGGTCAGGTTGGGCAGGTATATTTTCCTCCAAAGTCATTTGACTAGTCTGAGTATTATTAGTCTAGAAATCCTAATGTGTAATCTATCTGCATGCACAAAGCTGTTTGACCCCTGACTGTGACCAGTGTTTCCAGCCTGGCAGTCAAACTTGTTCTTAAATGAAGTCATGGAGGGAGGTACTGGAAAAGAAATGGGAGGCTAGAGCCACCCGTGGATTGTCAGAGCCTTGTTGAACCCATCACTGAACCTATGTACCCTCAAATAGTCAACCTCAAGAACTATTCTTTTGTAGGTGCTATTTCTCTGGAACCCAAAAGTCCAAGTTCGGCAGCTAAATCTTCTGACTAAATATGTGGGTAGTGCAGTAATTAGAAGAGCAAACTGTTGAGTGGTCTCAATATACATGATGTTTCCTTTAAATTTAGCATGTAACTTTCAGAGAATTTTTCTTTCTGAGGGCTGAGAAAAGGTTTATCTTCTCCTCTGTGCTGATTTCTTTTTAACTTGGCTCTCTGAGACTCTCGGAGGTGTAGCATTGCCAAAGAGTCCTTAGGAGTTTCAATGCAAATATGGACATGAAACATAAAGCAACTGGGGCTTGTTTCTTTTTTTTTTTTTTTTTTGTTCTGTTTCTGGAAGAAATCAGTACTGATGGGGTCAAATACAGGGAGGGATATAGCTCCATGGTTACCAATTTTTTCTCCTATTTGGAAATTAAATATAGCCCTGCATTGCTATGCTTTCCAGTTGTCATCTTGTAGGTGGTGATTTCATTTCTCTATTTTAAAGTTTAGGGCTTTATTCTCCCCCTTACTCAGCTATTGTTATTGTCTGCTTCTTATGAAAGCAGTGAATTAAAAAATCTCATCTCCATATTAGAGGTGTCTGTGAAGATAGAAATGTTTTTACTATACAACTAGCAGCTTGATGCAGCTCATTGAGAGAAAGTGTCTTTTTTCTGCTGTTAGAAAAGCTTTACCATATAACAGTACATTTCACTAGTTTAGATCAGGATATTAAGCTTTTGATGTACCAATCCAGAAATAAACCCAGCATGCTGACTTTAAAAATAGGACCTGTAACATGCATTGGATTAATGACCTGCAAAAGTCAAAAGGCTTCTTTTTCTTTGGATATTACCCTTTTAAACACCAAGTAAGGTATTTTTCTAATTCTGTAGAGAATTTACAGCAATGTTTGCTCTGTAAATCTAAGATAATAAGTCTGTGAGAAAATAAGTAAGGAAATAAGTCTTTGACTGGATGGCACATCTGATCCATTTAAAATTAGGGGGGATATTTCTTCTCAAAATCAATTTATTGTTGAAAACAGAGTGTCTTGGTCAGGCCTATGAATTTTTATTCATCTGGGAATAAATACAGTAATTCGTATTCACTCACCTACCTATTCTGCAATCTAACCACACAGCAAGTATTGATCTATTGATTCCATTGGAGAACACCGTGACACATTCCCTGGCAGATTTCCAGGTGATGACTGGATGCCTTTTTCTCTGAGTTTCCAGCCATTGGTTGTAGCCAAAAGGAAAACAGAGGGATTAGATTATCCAGACTTAAGCAGAACAGTTTCTATAGGGGAATACACTTCAAGACATTAGGAAGCTTCACAAAATCATTTCACCAGATTCTGTATGAAGAATAGCAGTGAAAAAAATACAATGAGGATAATGCACGTTTTGTTTACCATATCATGAGTCTAAAAAAAAAAAAAAAAAAAAAAAATTAAACTATTTTGATGACCTCATAAAGCTGCAAAAAGTCCAAAATAAATTTTGTGAATATCTAAATTAAAATCTGATTTTGTTCTAATTTTGAGTAAACCAAAAGTTTAAAATTCTGAAATCTTTCATTGGAGTGAATTTATTTCCTTTGCAGAGCTCCAGTTTTGAAGCACTACAACCATTAATGTTATTTTTTTCCTGATATATCTAATGTAAATTGAAAAACATAAATCTGTAAACATTTCTTTGTGTATTGCAGGCAGTTTCAGCAGAATTACCTCAGGAATGAATTTTCTTTCTTTACTTGCTTTCACTGACATACACAAAACACTCTTTAATTTAAACATTTCCTTACAGGGTCAATATATTTTGTCAAATTCTCTAGTACGTCAGCCATGTGATACTTCTAAGTCTGATGACAGGTGGCATAGGAATAATAGTTTGAAGCTGCTCTGAATCAAGGTGAAAAAGGAGGCTACTGCTTTGTACAGAATAAAGCTTTTATAATTCAAGTTGCTAACTCAAGAGCACTCATTGGCACACAGCGGGCAGAAGCACTATCACCACCACTGTTTGCAGATTAATGCTTCCAGTCATCAACTGAAACTCAAAACAGCCACTGTTCTCCAAAGCAACCATTAATCACCTGTCAATAGGTCTTTTATGTTAAAGGAAATTTAGCAAGGTTTTTTTTTTCCTTCAAGCATTTAAATTCCTAGGGATTGAGTCTAGAATATACTGTACTATACTAGAATAAACTCTTAATCAGTCCAACACACTGGTTTGTGACATGATGCTCTCACGTTTGAGACTGCCTCACCAAGTAAATTTATTTTTTCTGCTGCTATATGGATGAGATTGGGCTGATTGTGAAGTAGGACTAATTTCATTGAGCAGGAAAGGTCATAACACCTGTCCAGACAACACACTTTTTGGCCTCCACTGTGGCACCAAGTGTGGCTTCCTCACTAGGACATTCCTGCCTTGGCTGAGTCCATCTACACCTGCATGCTGGCTGAAGCATTCTGGTAGCTTTTAATACACAAAAAGTGATCAACAAGCTAAATTTAAAGCTTGGCCTATGTGTCTTTGAAGTATGAACTGAGAAACATTTTCCCCCTATTGACTCAGAACCAATACATCTTTACTAAATCAGCTACTCAAGGATTGCAGGAAATCTCAAGAGCTCTATGGAAATACAAGGTAGAATATTTTATTATAAAAGTGAATGAGAAAAATGCTAAATGCACAGCAGAAATTGCTTTCTTTCAAAAAAAAAAAAAAAATCAGGAAAAGAAAGTAGTGAAAAAAAGCCTGCCTGCTTATCACTGAAAATGTAAGGGTTTAAATGGTGTATCCAATCACTTATTCGGGAGCGCTTCATTTCAATGTGAAGCTCAAGCAGCAGCACTGCTAACAAAAGTCAGCAGTGTGTTGACACTTGCTTTCCAGTCCCTGCAAAAAAATCTGTGTCTAGATCAAGGAAGTCTCCAAGTTTTTCAGACTATGCATATTATTAAGTGAAGCTGGGAGTAACTGGAAACTGAATTACCAGACCTACCTGGCTTAGTCTGAGAGATAGCTTTTTCATGTTTAACATGTTCATGCTCTGCAAATGAGAAATCCTAAATTAGAAGGCTTTTTAATTTTTAGAAGATTTTAAAAATAAAAGATTCTCATTAAAATTTTAAAAGATGACTTCATTACACATTCACACGAGACTCGAGAAGAATTTTTTGATAGATATATTTCTCAAGAAAAAGTATTTAATCATTAATTTTTTTCCTTAAAATTTAAAATAATGAAAAGATATTTTTAAACTTTTTAATGGCATTTAAGAAATCACAAAATTATTTTCTGAGGATATTTTAAAAATACAGAATTTCTAAAATTCTGAAATGGTTCTACTATCAAGGTTGATTGCTATAGCTGATCTTCTATACAGAAAATTTTTCTTTGATGTATAACATAGAAATCATGGAAGTACTTTATTACAACAGAAGTGGGGTTGTCTCATATAGAATGACAAATAAGTGTTCAATATCCTACATAAATTAACAAATAGTTTTCCATGTTTTTCTGTGCCCTGGATTTGACTGGGATAGACTTACTTCTCTTCACAGTAGCTAGTAGAGGGATCCCATAGATATATTGTAAAGTAGTAATAATAATGGATATTATATTGTATTATAATACAATCTGCATGCAATTTTGTGCTATTTAAAAGCAGTGTGATATTCAAACCCTAACATTATGATACAGAAAAAAGAAAGCTATGGAATTTCAGAGGAATGTTAAAAGTATATGCAATTCTGATTTATAGCACAGATGTTTAACTTGTACAGCAAGTGAGGTTGCATCAGATCAAGAGATAAATGTCTCTAAAGCTTGGACCAGAGGCGTAGCCAGAGAATTTCACAGACCCTTGATTTTTTCCCAGTATGAAGCTGCCTTAGATGCAGAAGGCACAGGTAGGTCTCATCTTGGCCTGAACTGGAAAAGATTTCCCTGCAAACTCGGACCTGTGAAACACCACTGGTTCTGCATTACAGAGCAAGTAATTAAAAACCAGTTTTATAAGTCAGAATGTTGTGTGACTTTGTGCTGATGAACACCATCTCAAGCTGCTAAAACTTTGACAACATAACAGTGTTCTTTATCACCCTGATACTTACTGTGTTCATGAGGTTTCCCTGAGGTAGCTAGAAGTAAACAAAGAAGGCATATTTTAATATTTTTGCAATTGTAATGCAGAATTTAATGCATTTATTAATAAAATTTTAGACATATAGAAGTTCAGTGAAATCTATGTTGAAATGTACAACATCGTGTTGCGCTGTCCACCCCAGACACCTAACTGGGAACACAGACACCCTAAGTTAAGGAACACAATTAAAGGAACACAGGCTTCCTAAATTGCTCATTTAGTCAAAGTTTGATACAAATACCCCCGGAAGGCTCTGCACCTCTTCCATGGGCTGAGTCATGCTCACTAAATGGTGTCCATACTTCAAACCTAGGGGAACTCTCTTGTTAAGTTAGGTGCTCATTTCAGTGCCAGAGACAGTGTAAGTTCAGACCATGAAATCCAATACTAGACAAAGCCAGACAAACAATTTTAGCTCGAGTGAGGTAACTGCACCTAGGGCAGTCTAAACATGAATCCCTGATTTTAGTGATACTCCAAGAAGCAGAAAGATATATTTGAACATGTTAATTAACTTAAATAGGGCACTTGTAAACAAAAGGATTTCAGTGCTGCAACTCCTAAACTTTGTGCCATTTCATTTTCCAAGTTTTTTCCAGAAAAAAAATCTAGATGAAATAAAACTGAAAACCAAGTTAATACTTTCCATGGATGCTACGAAAACATTTCTCAGTTGAAGGGGGAGCTCAGGGAGCTGTACCCAGTGTCATTATTGGTTCTAAAGAAGAAAGCTAAATGTCAAGACCAAGCCCCCCAGCTGAATTTTTCTTCTTGACTGTTGCAAGGCAGCTGTTGTTTTTAAGAGAAAAAAGGCTCTACCACCTGCATGCCCACTGCGTGTGAAAGAGCATAATCCCACAGACAGATGCAGCAGTGCAGGGGATGAGCTGCCTTTGCAGCCCCAGCAACACAAGCAAAAAATCTGCTGCTGTGAGCTCCCAGGCTTTGATTCACTGAGCTCCTGAACTCCCTGGTTCCCACTCAGGATAAAAAGTAACTGCTGTGCAAGTGAGTTTGTGTTTTGCTTGTTTTCTCCACAGTATAAAATTGCTCCCATGTTATATCCAGTTTCTATTTAATCCAAGTTGTTGTTGTGCATTTAAGGAGACAGCAACTGGAGACGGTGTGCAGAACAAAGTTAAGAAAAAAAAACAAACACCAGAGCATTTTTGGGGGTAATAGAGACCAAAGATACAAATTAAGCATATATGCCTGCTCCTAATGGAGAATCAGAAATAGGAAACAACAGAAAACCAAGTGTCCTATGACAAAGCCACGTTTGTTATCTTTATGTAGATAAACATCATAAGCTGAAGCAAATTCTACTGCAATTAAGGTTCCACGAAATATGTCTGAAATTAATAAAGTAATTTTTTATTGTGTCAAAAGACAGCTGCTCACCTAACTATGAATTTCAATTTGCAAAAGGAAATTTATGGCAAATATTTAAATAAAATCTGAACTTCAGGGGATGATATAATGGCTTACATAACTATTCCAGAATATTGTATCACATGACACTTTCAGTGACCAACAAATATGATCAGAGCTAGGCGGCATATGAACAATATTGTTTTAGAGACTCTTTACTGACACTGCTTAATGAATTTTACAAACAAGCTTTTGTAATAACATCCTTATCTCAGATCTGCCTAAAATCAAAACAAAACCAATAATCCTTAACTTTCTAGTGAAGCCAGTGCAGTTATTTCCCTTTTTATGCTGGTGAATATGAGTCACAGAGAATGTTTAAAAGAATAGAAACTCAGCTAAGGTCTAATCCCTCAAGCTTGTGAATGTATCTCTGTTGTCCTTGTCCATGTTTTCTGTAGAGGCATTAATAAGCCAAACTTGTATAGTGTCAGTATCGAGACAGAGATGGAACACTGAGATTGCTGCTATCTGCGCTTTGCCTAAAAGCTCAACCTTCTAATTTCTGGCATAACATTCAGAGATATTTCTAGCAGATATTTTGATGAAGTAATGAAGGTCTTCTAAAGTTAAAAGTTTCTAGAGGATATATTGATGTTCTGCTGCTCTGGGAATCTCACTCCATGTAGTTTTTTGCAGTGAAAGTGCAAGCCAGCATTTGATGTTTGGCCATCAGTGGAGGGAGCATGTTGGGCTAAATGACCTCTTGGTCTCACTTCAGTTGTTCCAATATCATTAAATAACAGGACTACCTGTTGGGTAAATAAGTGTTTATTGTTCACAATGTTAGAAAATTCAGCGCTAAGTAAGTACTTTATCTTCATTTGTTTAACACTAAACTATATTAGAGGAGGAACAGGGTCAAATTTGGATTTAAAGAGAACAGTTGGATTATTAATGAAATACTTGAAGCTACATAAGATCTGAACTGGATCAGCAAAACCATCTGGTTCTACCCTCAGCAATATGCTTTTGAAATTTCTGCCATTCTAAATTGGAAATCATGCTTTGTAGATATCTTGTTGTTTTTCCCATTCACTTAAAATTTTCTTTGACTCTTGCCTGCTATTCTGAAGGCCACAGGGGTATTAATTATATATGGCATATTTCTGTAAATTAGCTTCTGATATGGGTTCAGAAAAGAAATCTTGTGCTTTATTGAACCATAAATTGGTAAGACTAAAAGCAAAATGTGCTTTTTGACACTAACATGTCTGTTTTCCATCTGGATAACAGTCATTTGCCAGTGAGACAGCAAATACATTTGTGAGTGTACACACTCTGAAAGAAAAGATATGTCACAAAGGAAATGAAAGCAGTGCCAGAACTATTTGTTTTAGTGAAGAATGACAGAATAACAATGCATGCTGTATCTGAGAAAAATTATTTCTAATTGGATAGTTACATGTGTATTATAAAGAAGGAACTTACTTTCCATTAGACAAATCAAGAGCTTGGTTTATTTCTTGTTAAAGAGAAAACAAAGATTCTTTAACAAGTTTTGGACTGGGCATTAGATGAACACGCAGCACATCCATAAAGTTAATCTTTAACAACATTACAGGCCAAAAGAGAGATCAAAATCAACAGGAATCTTTTAACAGAGTTCTCATTATTTGAGAAGTATACCTTGCAATTTATACATCATGATGAAGGATAAATCTTTGATTTTCCTATTTGAGTTCATTCTCCCTGAAAATGAACTCCAGATAAACTAAAGATTTGGCCTCTAGACAAGTTGATGGACATTCCTCCTTCAAAATATAAGTTTCAAGAACTTAAGAGGCCACATCACTTTGCCTAATCACCAATATGTTTTTAATTTAAGGTTGAACAAAACGGTTTTGTTCTAGTTCATGCATGGCTTTTAAGATTGTGAAGGAATTGTTTTAAAAAGAAGTCAAAGAGAATAAAATATATTTCTTACTTTAGGCTAGCTCAAAATGACTCAGATGATAATAAGTTCAGAAAAAAAGAAGAGATTATTAGTGTTTATCACTCTGTTAAGGAGCAGTTCCCTGTCTTTGTGAAATTATTGTCTGTACTCTTTGTCATTCAAAGGAGAAGTCAAATGATTCCTCAATTTTCTAGATCAGCAGACCTGATCTCTCATATCTGCCTGTGTCCCACTCAAGTCCTGCTGGCTATCTAAGCAGCTGGCAGACCGATTTTGTAGAAAAAAGAGTCTAATGAGCATATGCCTAAAAAAATGACTCATAAAGCAGATTAGCTGCAGCAAGATTCCTAAAAAGAGAATGGCTTGTTTTCAGCCTGACCTCTGCTCTACGTTAAAAAATTGCCTTGATTTTGTATGGCCAGTAGTTACCCTATGGCTGAGTCAAAGTAAAGAAAGCAGGAAGTTTGTGGTGGTAGCATAGACAAAGCTGATATATGATTACACATGCTGTGCAAGCCTTGCACTTACAGAATCTCTTAATTCCCTATATCATTCGTTTTAAATATCTGGTTTACTTTAGACCTAGAATTTTCCAGAATATTTATCTATACAATAAGAAAGTATTATCCCTCATTAATATGACCTGAATGAAATACTAAGTGATTAAGGCTTTCTGGAAGGTTTGAAGAGAAGCAGAGAGCTTGAGCTTCCAGCTATGTTCTCACTCCTATTCATGGTCAAGGAGTGCTCATTTGAGTCTATGCAGCTCCACAGACTTCCTCAGACCAATGTTTCAGCAGTGGCTGAAGGATGATAATAGGGTAAATGATTAACATAAATCCTCCTAAAATTCCATGCTTTGCTCTTATCATTAAAAGTTAATCACTGGTATTAGAGCCTGTAGGGTATTCACTTGCAACAGACTGATCATATTGCCTCTTTCCACCAAAAAAAGATGTCAGGCTGCTCTCACAGTTCTTTCTCACAGTTATTTCCAGTACCAGAGCAGCCCGGCCCAAGATGTCTATCTGCTTTCATACAGTCAGCATGTTTGTGTCCTTGCTGTTTGGTTTGCTTTATACCTTGGGGCGGCATAGTGAAAATGAGCTGACACTTGGTTTTGGGGGATTTTGCTGTTGTTATCTGGAGCAACTTGTTTTTTAAGACTTATTTTTAACTGGCGGGTCAAGAGTACTTTATATAACTAGGAAAATAAAAAAGTAGTTCAGACAGAGGAGGGGAGAAACTTTAGCATGATGAAAATATAGTAAAAGTAGCAAAGAAGTACAGACATTTTAAACATTTTTAAATGCTTTTTAATGAGAGGAATTGCTTCAACTTCAATCTGAGATGCATGCCTTCAGGGATCATCAGTAATGATCCCAATCTTTCTCTGTTTCCCAGTTTGTCACTTAAACAATAGAAATGCACTGGGAAATGTAAGTCTTGTTGAAACAGCAATCTTGCATGGTAGCACTGAAAGCTTATACATTTAAAGTACTATAAGTCTTAAAATCCCAGCAAGAAAAATCTTCTATCGACGGAGCTGGAAAGAATAAAATTTCAGTCAAATGAAGATGAGGTACATCTGCTGCATTAATGCATTTCATCTTTAGGCACGTGTGATGAAAGACCTGAAGAGCTTCCTCTCAATATCATCCTCAGCTTCTGACGTTTTCATGTGTTCTTCCCTGAAATTGTGGGATGGGAACATACAGATGAGGAAGAGTATGTTTAATAAGCTTTCACTTTTAGAAATATCAGTTTTCCATTTGCATGTAACTGAGGCAAAATATAGAAGAGCTTGGGCCATGCTTTATTGCAACAGAAATAATAAATTGACTCACAAAGGGTAACTGAGTGAAATCAGACAGACTGTGGTGTGTCCAGATTCCATGCAAATACTTTGAATATGAACTTCTTTGTTGGGCTCCTTCTTATCTATGACTGGATTTGTAAAAGCATAATAATGTCTGGAAATATATTTACATATATTATTGAGTAAATGTGAAATAATTGTCAGTTAGACAAGAATAAGATGACTATGAAAATCTAGAAAAAAAAAATTAGAGCAGAGATTAGTTGATATTAAGAGTGGTGAACAATAAAAATCAGTTATCTTTTGCAAAGATGGACTTTTCCTAGTGTGCTACCCAAATTAACATGGTGATTAAAGAGAGGGCTGAATGACTTCTACAAGTATAACATCCTGAGCCATCTTTGTTCCTCATGAAATGCTGCTGCCCACTGTTTTTTCTTTAATTACAACTCTGTAAGAGCACATTCTGAAAAAGATAACTGCATAGATAAAAAAAGAAATTTAGATTAGCACTAGAAGAACCATTCATTCTGGAATTGCATCTGACTAGAATACCTCTGAGTGTTCACTGTCAGACATCTTTGTGCAGAACAATAAAGTAATACTTGATCACATGGGGAAATGTTTAGCCAATTAACCATGTGTTATATGGGTATCCAGGTGTTTAAGCATATTATGTTGATTGACAGGTGTGAGTGTTGCTGACATGATGCCAATATACATGTATTTTCCTAACATAAGAACCCAGGCCAACAATTACGCAGAGCACTCTTTCTTCAGAAATCTCAGCTGTTCCATAATCATTAAATAAATAGTTTAACTGGCTCCAGTTCTTGATAGTAGAGGCTGAATGAATTACTGTTGTACTTTAAGGCATGTAAGAATGATTAACACATGTTGTAATCATAACTGCAATTGAAGTACTACGCCAGATCTATCAATATGAATCATTTCACAGGTTTGTTGTTACATAAGACATAAACCAGTGCAATCTCAATTTTACCTTGATCGATAACAAAGTTGTAGTCAATGTTAAGGCTTAGGTTAAATTCTATTGAGAATAAAATTGTGGTCATCTTTTAAAAAAATAGATGCAAGTTAGTGTCATTAGTTTTACATGTCTTAACTATAAGTACATTGAAAACGAGGTGCCAGGTAGATAAACACGGAGCTTGAAACGTAATGTTAAAATTTCTAGGTTAAATATTTGCATTAATCCCTCCATGTAAGTAAATGAAAATGCATATTCAATCAGCTATTAAGATCTACAAATTTCTTGCTCCTTCTCACTTTTCTTTCAATGTCAGATTCTTAAAAGGGAGGGAAACTTGTTAAAATAATTAACAACAAACTATCCTGATGTTCACTGACATTTTTTTCTTTTCTTGTTACTAAACCTAAACTATGTTCCCTGTTATAGTCAAGTGAGAAACCTAAGTATCTCCAGGGGGCAAGTAATTGCATTCTGACAGATATACAAGTCAGATGAAACACTCTCTTCAGATGCTAATGTCTTTCCATTTCTTCTAAACCGAGACTAGTGTGAATAGCTTCAACCTAGATGATTAAATTTTGACATCTATGTTTGCATGAGTTAATGTTTCTTAATGATTATATTAGTCTGAGCATCTAAAAATGTTCTTAAAATTTATGAATTTGGGAAAAGTCTTGATTTTACAACACTCATGCCTCTGTCTGCTTTCTACTTATATTGAATGGGCAATCTGGAGTGTGTTTACTGGCCATGTCTTATCCTAACTGAAATATCTGCAACATGGAAAGTACATGAATCTAGTTCCTCAAGATCTGTTCATCACTTAACAGATGTTGTACAGATCATTAGGTCTCACATAACCCTGTAAAATGGACATAAATTATTTAAACCCTCAAGATAGTTGAGACAAGGTAAACAGAGGTCAAGTGAATTTCAGCTAACTGATGTAGACTTTTCAGATCCCTTTCAATATTTCATATAAATTCTCTGGTCATCAATATTCCTTGAAAATGCTGGGGGTTTGTTACTCCAGCATGGAAAGTCTGAGTTCATTGATGCATGGATAGTCATCTATAAAATTAAAAATATTTTTAGTCAGAAGTAGATTTCCATTGTCTATAGTTTAAGATTCCTGTGAAGTGTTCTTCAGTGAAACCATTATTTAGTAAATAAAACTATTATTCAGTAAAACAGTTATTTAGTTCTTGATCTAATGCAGGCAGGCAATGTTAACTACCATCTGGAAGATCCTTTGGGCTCCATCTTGTGGCTAATTCAATGATTGTTACCTCATAAAAGAGATGCCTACCCTCAGCTAGTTAAACTAGCACTACCAGTTTCAACAGGATAATAGCATATGGCTGTTTTTATTATTTTCTCATATGTAATACAGAAATTTTGACACTATTTTAAGAAAATGATTTTAAAAGTATTTATAGTGTTGCAGGGTTTTTTGTTTATTTGATTGGTTTGGTTTGTTTTAGTTTTGTTTTGGTTTGTTTATGGTTTTTTTCCCCCTCTGATTAGGACTACAAATTCTGTTAAGCGTCTGTGTAATACACTTAGAGGTTATGGAATCAGGTAATCCACTTTCTTGTCCTTTGATGCACATTAAAAACTGCATAATGAAGCTATGATTCATGTTGCACCAGTGGCATCTGCAGCTGAGCCAAAATCTCGTGCTGCCATTTGCTTTATGAATAAGATTATTGACTTCCAATTTTTCTGGTCAGCTCCAAAGCTAAGTAGTTCTGAAATGCACTACAGCCCTTTTTTACTTCAGTTCGGAAAGCATCTTGATTTTTGTATGTATTGAAAAGGGATGCTGCTGTGCTTGGCCAGTTTATACCACACTCTGTATGCAGATCAGCAGTTTGCAAGCCATGGATATGGTACATTTACCAGAACACTTGAAAGAAGTATTCTTTATTGGATTGAAAAAAAATATATAGTTTGGAGCTTAAATGTACATATCTTGCCCATTTTCTCCTTTTGTTTGATATCAGCTGCACTCAGATTATATGTACTTTTTTTACACCCATTTGTGTTTATTGCAAAAAGGTCTCTAAAAGGGATCCTGTACACTCTCCTGTCAATTTATTTTTATGAAACTTGTCACATGAATGTGTGTTGGGTTTTTTTTGTTTGTTTCTTTCCAAAAACTATTAAACCAACTTCCTGGTAACTCAGGTTCATGATTCACTTTAAACAGTGAGAGTGTTCTTACGTGTACTCATGTGAAAAAGCAGCTCATAGAAATTATGCAGTGGTTAAATCCTGCTTGGCTTCACTAGAACCCCAGACATAAAGAGTCTTCAAGACAAGAATTCTTGACCTGGAAAGAGAAATTACTAAGCTTGTGAAAGTTGCTTGCTTAACTCAGTCCATGTGCTCTTTAGTCAGAAATAAATAGGGTATGCAAGCTATGAACTGAAATGAGAAAATCCATTTTACGCAGAATTAGGAAAACTTGAAATTTTCTCTAATCTAGCTTCATTCCAAACAAAGGGTTTTTGGAACTCTCTGTAATTATGAAAAAATTTTGAAATATAAAAGTACTATGTCGGTTTATATAAACAAAAATAATTATTAATATTTCTTTCTTTTAAAAAAAGGCAATTAAACCTGAAAAAAATGCTGAAATACTACAGAGTGTTACAGATCTGTCTACTGTTTTCTGGAGATGCTCTGAAGATCATGGAATTTATATTATTTCACCAATACTTGGGTCTATTTTAATTCACTCGAATCCTCACTTACAATGTTTTGAATTATGAGCAAGAGTTAAAAATTTTTGTGTCTGGCAGACAGATTTGCTCTTGGGAAATTTAGGAAGTGCCTTCTTCATACGAAGGTTTGTTACCTCTTGCCCTTTTGGATCTGACAACACTTACACATTTCTCTGACAGCTCCTCTATCCCACACACATTGAAAGAAGGCATAACATGATGCTGGAAGCTAAAGTTGACTATTTTCTAGGACTTGGGTCACAAAGTCTGAGAGAGCTAACCTTTCAAATAGAAATAGTGAATGCCTAGATTTCATGCATAAATTGTGCCTTAAGGTTCCTTTTAATACCACTCATATTTGGAGAAATCAGTGAAATACGTAAGCTTTCTCCATCCAAATTTTGTTCTTTTCTGTCTCTTTCAAACTCCTTCACATTTGATTTATGTTATACACAGAATGTACCATTGACTGAAAGCATCATTCCATCTTCTTTTTTTGTGATGGCTTATAACTCTGGATTGCTCATTATTCTTTTTTTCTAGATGAGGGATGTGTATTTGAATAAGACAGAATAATTGGAGAAAGCTTCATGTAGAGCAGAGTGTCTATGTGCTGCGTAATTCACATGAAAAATGGTAAAGTGCTGTTTGAACTGTGCATGCTACTACCACAATATATTTTGGATAATGAGCCAGTCAATTTAGAGCCACTGCCTGGCTACTTCTATGATTTTTGCAGCTATGCAAAAAATACTGTATCCTTAAGCAAAACCAGTGAACACTAGCCTTTTTTATTGCCAGTCAGAGGAATATACATGGAGCCTGGAGCAATTTCTTGTGATAACAGAATAAACACAAATAAATAAAACCTGATCATATTAGGAGTTAGCCAGTAACATGCAATATTTTCCATGTTGGGCCTGCAGAGAGGAGGAAGCTAGATGAGAAGGCTAAAGCATGACACGATTACGTTTTGGAAGAGACCCTATTAATTCTCTCCAGTTATTCAGTTTAGGGAATACCTAAGAGAATATCAGAGGAAGATATGAAGACAGGGACGTCACTGAAACAGTTTTCCTTGGTAACTGGAAAATTTCATTGGATAGCATTTTTTTCCCACTAGAATCACTACCTTCCTTGCTGACAATGTTGGTTATGATCTCAGAAAACCAGAGGAAGGTGGTTTAGTCCAATAATAAATAGTGATGATATCATAAGAATGACTAAAGCTGACTTTCAGTTCCCACTTCCATGTTTCTGTAAAGCAGGTTGTTGGTAACCACCAAGTTGAGATACAACCTATCCTGAGCCAGGGGCTTGAAAGTATCCTACATATACATGTTGGTAGAATCCTTTCAACTACGAAATCAAAGGAATTTTTTTTAAGCAGAAAATATATAAACCTGAAAATGAAATGGAAAAATTCACCTAACTTCAAAGAATGTTCATTAAAAATGCATTTTTCAATCAGTTTTGTTGGGAAAGATTATGGCTAAGGAGAAAAAAAAAATCCGAATTGGTGAAAAATGACCCAGGACCAAGCAGTAAGTATTTAAAACAAATTGTCTTGATGTTTTTCTGTAAATGAATGGGCCCATAATCTGTAGCAAGGGTGGCAGAAGCAGCACCCTTAACAATTACACCACTCTTTTTTTTCCATTAAGGATATAACAGTCCATGTTTTTAAACACAGCATGCATTTTGAGATCTGAAAACCAATGGCGTTAAGCGTAGCTGCCAATTTTCTGATTCTCCCTGCTTCATGTGCTACCTTTCATGCCTCAGTTGTTGCAAATTAATCTTTGGACAAAATATCCAGCTTGATACCTATTAAGCATGGTCATTTTTGATAACCCAAATGAATTTTATTATTCTGTTAAAGACATGAGGTGAAATTTCGGCTTCAGTGGATGAATGGGACTTTTGCCACCAACATAAACACAGCCAAGATTTCACTCATGAGCTGATTAAACATTTGAGACTATATTTTTTTTTTCCAGTTCAGTTAACAGCTGTGTCTAGGGATAGAAGAAAAAATAATAAATTAGCAGGATTGAAAATGTCTTCATGTATAGACAGTAAAGGTTGGCTCCATTCTTCACTTATGTGAATCACAGAATTTCCAAATGTTTTTGAAATGGTAAAAGACACCCATGCCCCACTGCCCTCCCAAAAAAAAAATCTCACAACAGTAAACTTCAGTTATAAAGAACAATTTTTTTCTTTCTAAATCAAATCTAAATCTCAAATAATCCTATGAAATCTGTGGAAATGTTCTGGAAATGTTCCCATTGCCCAGTTTAGTGAGCAAGATATGATTTATAAACTGCATAATCGAGAAAGTTGAATAGCCTAGAGAAAAATATCACCTTAGTGGTAATATTTAATTATTTTTACTGTTTGAATAAAATCAGAAAATTAACAAAGAAAAAATTTAAACTCAACAAATCTTACTCTTAAAGACAACACTATAAATAGATACTTAGGGTCTGATAAATGCATTGTATTTATCTTTAAGCAGAAAAAAGTAATGTTTTAGGCTCTGATGTAGGGCAAATTTTTCCACTAATCTGTTAAAATATCAAAGAACATCTTCAGCAAAGGTTACATGCAAGCTCCATACATATCTGAAAAGAGGAAATTAAATGGGCTGAGAAAAGCAGCTTCTGCAAAGAACAAACAGCCAGGTCAGCATGCATGGTGAACTGCAAGTTTTGTTCTCTTTGACAAATCCTAACGTGATAACAAAGGCCTCTCATTTTCCTCCCAGTCAGAATGATGAAGTGTCTGATATCTGGCTGTGTTGGCCTGTTTTAACAAGGAGTTGCAATACTGGAAATGACAACTGTGTTATCACAGTAGGAGCGGATAAAGTCTGCTGATGGTGGCACATGAGGCAGTGTATGTCATCACAATGGTGTATGTCATCGCAATTGTATCACTGAACGAAGGAAACATTTCTCACAGCAGTCACAGCCTGAAAATCAGTCAAGGGAAAATATTGATTTACCTTTCTTCTCCCCCTCCTTTTTCACTGCAACTGAAATAGAAACAAAAACACTGTGTTTTCACAATTGAAGCTAATAATAGTGAATATCAGTAAAACAAATTCAAATGCCTATACATGATCCTTTTGTGTACATATCTCAAATCATGTATACATTATGCAACACAGGAATACATTTCTTTGCCAGGTGAGGAAAACTGAAGTGTTTTCTCACAGACACCCAGCTCTGGTATTGATGAGGGCAAATTTCAGCTTTCTGTATTCTCTCATGTAGCTTCAATTATGGTCATCCTCCCTCTCAGACATCGGTACTGGGAGATAGTCACAGAGTGAATATTTCAAAATCAACAATGAAGGAAGCGGATAGACTGAAATGGGAAGGCATGAAGGGGCAAGGAAAGTATGGAGAAAAGTTAGGAAGCATCATCAGTTCAACAGAAATATGTGCATTTTTACTATTAAAACTTTTAGTCATAAAAAAATGCATAAAATAAGTAGTAAAAGTACATTTGAAGTTATATTCACATTTCTACGACTCTGCCTAACATGGGGAATTACAAGACCTGATCATCCAACAATTCCACCTCCAAATCCCATAGTATGAATTTTGTAGGAAGGAAGATGGGAAAGAGACTGTGAAAAAACTAGTACTTTAAACCCAGTTTAAACAACTTCAAATTGGTAATCAATTCCCCAGTGGAAGCTATGCTGTGTGATCAGTGTTCAAACTCTGGAGACAGAATTGAAGTCCCCGAAAACTCAGCCTAATATTCCAATAAAACATTGCATATACTTGCAATGGGTACTGTGAAAACGTAACATTTTACTAAAAGGGCTGAGGTGTCAAAAATGTGAGTTACCTCCATTTACAGATTACTTATGCAACCTTGATGGAGCTGAGCCAAACTCGTACCCAAGTCCATATGAAACCTGTTCCCCAGCCTACATTTATGAGACTGAACCTTCTAAAAATATAGTTACAGATGTCACTTTCTTTTGAAACGTCTGTTAGAAGTGGTCATAGTAAGTCTCCGCCTTTGGCTAGTATTTGCAGGCAAAAGAAGACAGAGAAATTAAAATTCAGTTTTTACTTCCCAGAAAAGGGTGTTTGGCACCATACTGCCAGTATGAATGGGCCTGATGTGGCACTGGAACTGGAAACAAAGCAAGCAGAGGAATAACTCTGCTCTTCACTGGAAAATGTGCTCTGGTGCAGGACAGAAATCAAGTGTCATGATATCAGGGGAGAGAGTAGGCACTCCTTAGTAGTTTCAATGTGTGCATTTAAGATTTGGGTGCTGATCCCTGGCTCTTTAGTGTTCTTGAAATGGGAAAGCATTTTATTTTAAACTGTTAGTACATTTGGACAAAACAGATTAAAAAAAGAAAATATTAAAACTGGAATTACTGAAATGCCATCTATCAATGGCCAGTGGCAAAAAATAGTCTGATTTCAAAGATTATAGTGTTTTCTGCCACTTACTCCCCTTTGAGAATTGAATAAATTTAAGCATCTCAAGAATGTGCCCAGCAGTAGAAAAAAGGTTTCATGACTAGAATTAGTGAAAAACTGGCACGGGATTTCCAGGAACTGGCCCTCTGCAATCACTTTGCTTTCCTAGGCAATGTGTGTATCAAAGCTTTGAAGTGTGCCTTTCACAATCTGTTGTTACAGCAGCTTTAGTAGCTTTTACCTCCAGAAGCTGCTTTTGAAAAGCATACTTACAAAGCCAGTTGAATCACAGAATCATAGAATCAGACAGGTTGGAAAGGACCTCTGAGATCATCAAGTCCAACCCTTGATCCACTACCACTGTGGTTACTAAGTGTGTTGGAGGGACTCCCAAATCAACAGAAACCCCAAATACTCTGGGAAGGGCATATAGGTTAAGGTGCAGTGCACCTCTGGGCTCCTCCTGACTTCTATCCTGCCAGCTTATGTGGTGTGACTCACTGTGCTTCTGCTCCTGAGGCAAGCGCAGGCAGAGCCAAGTCCATCCATACCTGACACTGGCAGCTGACTAGTTTCTATCATTATGCTATTATATCCTGTTGTGAAATCTTTTGGAATTTTCACCTTGACCACAGTTTTTCTTATGGAATGTATTGCAAGTACTCTACAAATCCTAAGAGACAGAAGAGAACTCATTCTGACCACTGTTGCCAATAGCATTGCTCCTGTTACTCCACGGTAAAATGACAAGGAATAAATGAAAAAGAGCATGGACACCGTCCTTTACATTGCTCTTTCAGAAGCTGAACAATGTGTTTGAATCTGAAATACAGCAAAGAGATGGATAGATTACCCAAAGAATTTGGTTTCCAACTGTTAAAAAGCCAGAATACCTACTGAGTAATATATTGTAGCTGGGCAGGGAAGGACATGAAATAAACTAGAGTGATGAACTAGAAAATTTGATGGTCTGATACAAGAGATGGTCTTGGCTGTGTACTATTTTACCTTGATTATTTGGAGAAAGAACAAATTCTTAAGTCAACTTGTTTTGAACTGTATTGATGAGAGTTGTCACCTAGTTCTTGAATTAGGAATTTGTAAGCACAAAGCTATTCAAAGAGAATTGCATTAGCAGCCTTAAATCACACTCTGCCTTCCCTACATCTATCCAGATCCAATCTTCCAGTTAATATAGACATGATACAAAGCAAAATACATTTATCAAGAATACATATACCATTTTCAGGGATTATAAATCCAGACTGACAACTATTTCAGAAACCAGAGGTGAGCATTATTGTATTTTAGATTTTGGGAAAGGGTAAAGAAATCATTACAAACCATGTTAATATTTTTTATGTAGGGTGGGAAAATAAAGGTAAATTTCCAGTGATGGAAAGCTCACAAAACTGTGGCACTGCGAAAACACTGTTTCCTGCTCAACAATAGTCCATTACATGTTGCTTTATGACCCAGCCATAGCTAGTAACAGATATTTAGTCTGAATACCATCATAGAATTGATTTCTTCCATAAATTCTCCCTTTATTTTCTTATAAGAACCAATTGGTTCTGTCCTAACACATGAAGTTTAACTTTCTTTCTAAATTTACAATAAATTATGAAAATCTGGGCTATGAAAACTGCATTTTCTTAAAGATATCCAGTTCATCTGTGTCATTTCTAAAGAGCCCTTGATTTAAATCTGTGATCTTCAATCTTATCATGATCATACTAATTAACCTCAATGGGAATCTTGAATCTTTCCTATTTCTCTTTGATTTTGTTGCTTCTTCCTAGCCCACTCCAGTGCCACATTATCATGCAAGGATTTTGTACATAACACTCTAGGCAAGATGCATTTTTGATTTATTCAATAACTTTAAAATATTGTATGCATTTTTCCTAATACATGTATATATGGAAGAAAGTTCTTTACAGACTTGTCTGCAGTACTACTTAGGCCCTTTCATGAATTCACACAGTTAGTTTAGAGATAAATTAAGCTTTAATATTTTCCCTCCACTATATATTATTTTGTATTTATTAACACTAAATTGTCTTTGTCATCATGCTGTCTGTTTTCACCTTTTAAATTCAATGTATCACAGACCCTTCTGATCCTGAATTCTTTAACTAATTTTGTCAACTGAAAATTTCATTATATTACTGTTTCTATCTTTTCCTGTTAATTAATGAATATTGAATGTTGAATACTGTAGGTCTTGGGCAGCAGTTATTTAGTTTCTGCAGTAATTCCCATACTGGAACTTTCCAAAGGCCTATTTAAACCATTCCATAAATGCTGTGCTTCTTGCTTTATCAATATCTTGAAAGCACTTATTATTAAGACATAGTTTCCTTCTCTAGATACCATGCAGACAGGATCTCTGTGATTTTCCAGATAACTGGTTTTGTTCTGAATTTAATTATGATTTCACCAAATTTCTGACTAATTTTTAAATTTCTGATTAGCTCTGGAGTAATTTAAGTGTATTTTCCCTGACACAGTAAATGATTTGTCTGAAGGTGATGGAAATTTTGCTAAGTTCTTGCATTTATTTTGGTTATAATCATGTAAGTTATGGTAAAACAAGATCAAATGAAGACTTATCCAATGTGTCAGGTACTCTATAATAACTGTTCATATTCATGCTGTTGTGCTGAAGTGAAAACCACCTAACGTAGGCAACTACAGCAAAGCATCTGGCATTCACTGAGTTGATACTGTCTTTGCCCATCTCACCATAAATTGTCCATCTGTTCATAGCTTGAGAAGAATGTACTGTTTTAAAATATTTAAGAACCACATAAAGTGATATTTCTCTCTCAGGTCTTCTTAGCAGATATTTTATCTCTCAGTCTTTTGGAGTTCATAATTTCTCTTATCCATGTGAAAAACATCTTAGTCATGTTAAGAAACCACAGTTAAAAGAACTAGTACAGTGAACAACAGAGAGGAGAATTCAGCCTTTAAGTTGGCAGGAGCATCTGTTATTGAGAATCTCATTCAGTAGCAGAAAAAACCTTTCTTGCCCTTTTGCTCCTCTGGTCCATGTTTTAATGAACAGATTTGGAGAAATAACCTTTTATTCAATTATATTCATGGATTATCGTTAATGGACAGGAATGACACGATTTAACTCCTCTGAATAATCTATCTCTTTTGCTTTCATTTGTAAGATATAGCTGCCAGACCTATTTAGAAAAAAAAATTCATTAGATACCCCCCAAAAACTTTACTGTGTTTTCCTTTTTATTACCAACAGTGTCTTAATGCAAATACACAAGCAGATTGTCTAGAAGGAAAGTGGGCAAACTCTACTTTGGATTATCAGTATTCACACTCTATGGATTATTAGGCCTCTCTCCTGGTTCCAACCAGGACAGGGTTAATTTTTGCAGTACGCAGAAGGAAGCATGGCTAGGACCCATAGGATATTCTATACCACCTCACATCATTTTACAGGGCTGGGAGAAGAGGTGGCTTCCTGGTCAGGTAGGTGGTGAAGGGAGAGATTATTGGGGGTTTCCATGGGGAGCAGTTGCATGGGAATTTTTCAGGTTTTTTTTCTCTTATAATTTGTCATTAGTATTGTTGCTGTTACTGTTCATTGTCTTAATTCACTGCTGTTTCCAGTAAATTGTTCTTATTTCAACCTATGATCTTTACTTTTTGTTCCCCAATTCTCCTCTCCAGCTCACTGCAAGGGGGAGGGGAGGGAGAAGGAGGAGTGAGTGGCGTGTGATTTGGAGTGTTCCAGTGGGTCCTTGAAACTTGATACCTAAAATGTATGAGAATTAATTCAATCACATTCCCAAAGACAGGCACAAATCTCTGAAGATACCACAAAAGGGCTAAGGAGTGGGGCAGGGATTTGATCTGCCCAGGGATTTGATCTCTCTGTCACATCAGGATGTGCAGATCTTTCTCTGCCAGTCTCCCTTTTCAGAGAGGGTGCTAAAAGTATGAAGTGTTTTTGGAGAAAGACAGTTTTTCACTGGATCTTTGCAGAAAACGGTGCAATTTCAGCCATATATCTAGAGGGACTTTGATACACTTGAGAGATGGGCCTGTGTGAACGTAATGAAGTTAAACAAGGCCAAATGCAAGGTTCTGCATGAAGGTCAGGGCAATCCCAAGCACAGGTACAGTCTGGTCAGAGAATGGATTGAGAGCAGCCCTGAGGAGAAAGACTTGGGGATGTTGGTGGATGAGAAGCTCAACATGACCGTACAATGTGTGTTTGCAAACCAAAAGCCGACCAAAAGCTGCAAAGGTTGAAGGAAGTGATTCTGTCCTTCTATTCTGCTCTGGTGAGAGTCCATCTGGAGTACTGCTTCAAGCTTTGGGTCCCCCAGTATCAGAAGGATGTGAATAGTTTCAGTGAATGCAGAGGGGGCCACAAAGATGATGAGAGGCCTGGAGTATGTCCAGAGGAGAGTAACAAAAGATGGTGAAGGGTCTAGAGAGTAAGTCCTATGAGAAGAGGCTGAAGGAGCTGAGATTGTTTAGCCTGGAAAAGACAAGCCGATTAGGGGTTGGTCTCTTCTCCCAGGAAACCAGCAACAGGACTAGAGGATATAGCCTCAGGCTTCACCAGGGAAGTTGGACATCAGGAGAAATTTCTTCATGGGAATGGTTGTTAGACATTGGAATGGACTGCCCAGTGAAGTGATGGAGTCACCATCCCTGGAGGGGTTCAAGAAATGACTGGACATAGCACTTAGTGTTATGGCCTCATTGGCAAGGCAGTGATCAGTCAAAGGTTGGACTCGATGATCTTGGAGGTCTTTTCCAACCTAAATGAATCTGTGAGTCTGTGATTCTGTGATTCAGAGGACCTTTCAGAATGCTAATATGGAGTTCTGTGTCCCAGCATGTAGCAGGCTCCACTTCCAGGAAATATCTCAAGTATCAGTAGACATACTTTCCTTTAAAAATCTGTTTTGACTACTGAATGTATATTTCTACATATATATGCAGATGCTACTTATTCAACTTGACTACTTTCCTTATGAAAAAGTAAAAAAAAAAAAAGTATCAAGCCATAGGACAATGTTACACTTTGTAGTTTGCCATAAAATGTCTCATCTTTATGTAACCTCTTTTTTGAACTTAAATTTTTAACTCCTTCCTTTTAGAAAATGGTTTTCATTCCCATTGTGTATGATTTTTTCTGATCTTTTTCTCTTACTTTCTAATGTCTATTGAGATTTTTTACAGAGAAGTGCTGATTCACAATGGGAATTTTATACCACCTGCTACAACTCAGTATTGGTTTTATATATATACATATATATGTCATTATCTTAGTGTCTGGCTTTTAAAATTCCTGTATTTTCTTGAAGTATTTCCTACTGACAATGTTCAGGAATGATATTCTGTAATGATTGGACCATTTAAATGGGTTGATACTGCAATTTTTCTACACCAAGTATATCTACCGTACATTATGGTTCTCTATTATTCAGGATTTTCTATTGCAATTCTATATTGAACTTGTGTGAATTCAAATTTCACATTTCAAAAATGTATTTATCATAACACTGTGGCCACTTACATTAATGCAATTTACACTGGATTTCACAGATTTCTGTAAAGTAGCAAATGCTAATCAAAACACTGCTCTTTCTCAAGGTGTTTTTGGTTGGCTAGTTTAATGTGAGATGTCCTCTAAAGAAGCTCCCTGTGTACTCTCAGTTGACTAAAAAAAGTACCAATGTTCATAAAACTGACCTCATGTTTGCCCTTTGTTACAGGGCAATGGCCACAAAATTTTTGAAATACTTTTCCCCATAGAGGCTTTTCTCAAACTGTCTGCCTGATGTATGTGACATGTCACTTATCACTGTTAAGAAAGAGAGGTTTAGTGATGTGCAGCATCCCACATGAATGCTTGAAGCCACTTTACGAGTTGGGGTTACACTCTTCTGACAAAATGTCAATGTCTTGTCATGCATATTCAGTGTCACTGAGTTAGTTGTATTTGCTTTTGGAAATGTTGCACTTGTATGAAACTTGTCACATAAAACAGAAAAGACAGAAATAACTTTTAAAAACCTGCAGCCACTGAGCTGTAGTGCCTTCAAAGTAAGATGGTGTAAAATTTGCTGTGTCATGAACTTTACTGATTAGAAAGTTACTGAACCCTATTGTAAACACAAAGGTGACATCATCATACACACGTGTGCAACCTGAGATCTTGCCACTCAAGCTCAACTTTCTCACTCAACTTTTCTGTTGCAATCTTGCTTCAGGAGCCTTGAAGGATCTGTAGTCCTGCTCAGAATAACCACTGTGCACAAGACTTAGAAGTCAGTTGACGTGATTATGTGTCTGACAGCACTTAATCCAAATATTTTAAGTTCTTATAGAGCCAGCTAGA
Organism: Pyrocephalus nanus; assembly: GCA_038380795.1. Lineage (NCBI taxonomy): Eukaryota > Metazoa > Chordata > Aves > Passeriformes > Tyrannidae > Pyrocephalus > Pyrocephalus nanus. The sequence continues at coordinate 52,011,866 of CM076260.1, forward strand.
CTCAAAGAGAAATGCTCTCACAGCTGTGAGAGATCACTTGTTCTCAGTGAGCTGTGCAAGGCACCAAGGGCATCCAAAGGTGTATCCAAATGTACAAGGCCGTATACAAGCCACCAGGAATAACTGAAGTAGGCAGTACTCATCTCACTTGAGAAGGTAGTAATGGCTGTGCAAACTCAGCACTACTGGTCTCCACTAGATTATGGCATTGCTCATCCAAATATCCTATTGTCAATACAAACTCCAATCAATTCTAATTCAGACTTAATCCGAGCCATTGTTCTTTATCAGAATAATCACACGTATCTCTAACGTAATCTTGTACTGTAGTGCAGTTATGCACTCTACAATAAACATTGAGATCACAATTCTTGTGTTTTGACAAGCAGGAAATTATAAGTCTGTAAGATAACACAACAACACAGAATCTTTTATGTTTCTTACAGTGTTTTAATCTATAGATTAAAAAGTTAGGCTGTGTAGAAAAAAATCTATGTGATATGAAAGTTCACTTGGGAACACAGCTTATACTTTCTACTACTATAGTATAAGAAAAATCCAACTTTTGTTTTATCAACTACTATAGGAAGAAGTAATTAATTTTACTATAAGAAAAAATCACTTCTGGGTACTGACTTTCCTTTTCAAGTATCTGAGTATAAACCACTTCATGTGCAGTCAGTGAAATGCTACAATTTTTAAATAAACATGTCCTTTCTTGAAATAATTCCATTTGGAACTTGAAAGGAGCTGTTATTCCCTAGTTGTTCCAGTGTCTCAGTTAATAAAGTCCTTATTCTTTGTATAGTTGGGTGGGGGTTTGACTGAAGATAATTCATTAGCACTGTAGTTAAAACACTTTTACAGACATATATTACTTCTTTACAAAATTTGATCTTTTGAAATAAATAGTATTTTTTTTCAATATCACTTAAATTTAAATAAATTGATCTTTCAATCAGAAATATTTAAGTAGAGCTGGAGACAATAATTAGAGAAGAAACTATATTGCAAGCTCAGTAGTCAAATACTTAAGGGTCCATTCAATGTTTAACTCTTCATTACCTAAGTACGTTTCCTTGATATGTTGCAAGAACCTAGCAGGAAGACCATAGGCCTTGCTTGCCTCAAGATTAAAATTAAAAGCCAAGTTGTATTAAACCAGTAATCAATATACAAAAAGGCATCCACTATTAGGATCATAGAATAAGCTTGGAAAAGATTTCTAAGATCATCAGGTCTGACTGTCAGCCTAGCAGCACCACCACCATGCTCATCACTAAACCTGGTCTTCAAATGCCATATCCATACATTTTTTTGAATGCCTTCAGAAGGACAAATTTCTATTTCTATCACAGAAACTGTGACTCCACCACTTCACTGGGTGGCCTGTTCCAATGCTTGACAACCCTTTCAGTGACAGGGTTATTGCTCCTTGTTCACCAAAGTAAACTAAATGAAACGCTACAATAATGTGTACCCATTTTTTTAATGTCTTTGACCTTGAACTGACAGTTGAGGTTCATGTACTTTGACTACTGCAAGGGGTTTCAGAATATTTAAGAACTGTAATTTAAAAATTTAAGAATTTCAGAATATTTAAGCCTTTGTATATTTTAATAGAGTCATAGAACCATAAAATGGTAGCATCATAGCATCACAGAATCACAGAATGGTTTGGGTTGTTCACTAGTTCCAACCCCCTTGCCATGGGCAGGGACACCTTCAACTAGACCAGGTTGCTCAGAGCCCCATCCAACCTGGCCTTGAACACATCCAGGGATTTGTCATCCACAGCTTCTCTGGACAACCTTTTCCAGTGCCTCACCACCCTCACAGTTAAGAATTTCTTCCCAATATCTAGTCTAAATCTAGTCTCCTTCAGTTTGAAGCCCTTCTCCCTGTCCTATCACTACATGCCCTGGTAAATGGTCTCTCTCCATCTTTCTTGTAGGTTTCCTTCATGTACTGTAAGGCTGCAGTTAGGTCACACCAAAGCCTTCTCTTTTCCAGGCTGAACAATTCCAATTCACTTAGCCTTTCCTCACAGGAGAGGTGCTCCATCCCTCTGATTATCTTGGTGCCTATCCTCTGGACTCGCTCCAACAGGTACATGTCCTTTCTGTGCTGGGGACCCCAGAGCTGGATGCAGAACTCCAGATGGGGTCTCATGAAAATGAAATAGATCGAGAGAACCATCTCCGTCAATCTGCTGTCCATGCTTCTAGTGCAGCCCAGGATATGACTGGCTTTCTGATCTGCAAGTGCACATTGCAGGCTCATATTCAGCCTCTAATTCACCAGTGCCCCCAAGTCCTTCTCAACAGCACTGCTCTCGATAACACTTTTTTTTTTTTGGTAGCACTTAAGCCTTTATTTTTCCTTCAGAATGATACAACTGTGCAAAGCAATACTACTATTCTGCTATATACTATGTGAAGTAACTGCACTTAAAACTTTGCAGATGTTATCTTTCATAAGTTTGTCACAGAAAATATTGCCTCATTATTTCTAGCAATTTTTTGGGAAAACCTAAAAATAGGAAGTAGTATTATTCAATTATCTGAAGTAGTTTTCAAATCTAACTGGAAGATTTTAAGATTGACTGCTATATTCCTGTGACTCAAATGACTGTTAGTAGCTAACAAGTTATTACATATTTTTATCCATCTTAAATTATTTACACATTTAACCTGGGAGACTGTTTTATAATGAACAAGTGGCATTTAATCAATATGCAAATAGTGTCAAAATAAAACAAAGTTTTGTTTGAATTTAGTTCATATGAATAAATCTGAAAGTACTTGGTTAATTATAATTACTGTGTTATCATTGCCAAGAAAAGCCTAGTATTTTAGAAGTACTTTAACCTGTAGTGGATTTTTTTTGATGGCTAGTACTGATACTTTAATGTAAGAAGAGAGAACAAAGTGAAATCAAATAATGTATTATAGAAGAGAAGTAAAATGAAACTTGAAATGACAAATTTTAATAGAAAGAATGAGAAAAAAATCAAGAGAAAATAAGTCCTTTTAACTTTGTAGTCTCTGAAATACCACTACTACAACTTGCTTGTGTAGCCCCTTATGTGTCTGTCACTTGTCAGCCAGGTAAAAAGAATGTCCAGCAGCAAACGATGCCGTTCAAGGATATTTAGGGATTGCTAACCAAAGAAATGAGGATTTCATTTGTGAATACTTGCACAACAGATTTATTTTCTCAGCTGGATCTTATGCTCAGTTCAACTTGGGATTGTTACCTTTCTCCTTAGTATTACTTGAAGCCTTAATATCTTTTCCTTTTGAAGAGTCTGAAAAAGAAATTGAACACAGAAATGGAAGGAAAAAGTTAGTACTGTAAGTCTACACTGTCCTCACTGGTACTATAACACCAGACCAACCAGGTGTGCAAAAGAGATGTATTAATAATTAAAATTTCTATTTACTTCAATAAAAGGCTCAATGCAAGATCTGGAAGCAAACCAAAAATAATTCCCTCTAAATTTGCTGGCAAAGTTTCTGTAGGTCAAACCATGTACTCATTCCTGTGCAGCCTATCATTTCAGCCTGACGTGAATTCAGTAACAGCTCTGTTACTAATTCCGTCAGAATAGATTAGCATTCCCACTTCAACATTGGCTGTGCAGGTCATGCAGCAGTTAAAGAACACTAGAGTAAGAAGGGTCATGAATTTATTATTTCTGAATCATATCAGAAACTGCTCCTTTTGACATATCAGATCTATTAAATGAGAAAAAGCTAGGTTTAGTTCCTTTTCACCAACACACTGTGCCAGCAGATAACTGGTTATTTGCCAAACACATAATGATAAGACATTACCCTTTTCTTTTAAGGCTGCTGGAGGCTTCACATCTTTTCTTTTACTGGTCTCTAGAAAGAAACATTTAACATTTATCACAAGTCAGGTTAGAAAAATAATATGACAATTGAAAAGAAAGCAAGTCAAACAATTTGATATGTAGAGAGCAAAAAAGATGGGATAATTAAATGGATTTAACAGTATGGAAATAAAAAAACAGGACAAAAACCCAAGGTCATCCATTCATCGTTTTAGTCTTGGATATGCAAAATAATAAACTTTCAATATATCATTAGTTTCTTCGCATTTTGAGGAAACTGTTGAGCTCTCTCAAGTAGGCAATGAAGAATAATAACTTACAAAGAAGTAAGAAATTCTATAGAGCAGCTGACATCAATGGAATTTTCCATTGCTGAACCCAGATAAAGAATTAATCCACATTGATACAACTGAAATATTAGGGATACCAGTCTTGAAAGCCAGAGGCTGCTGATAAAGGTAAGTAGGAGTTTTCTTTATTCAGAAGTGACAAAAGAACCAGCTACTCATTCAGGACTCCATTATTCTTTTAATATCAAAGAGGCCATATGGGTATTGCCTGTGAACAGGATTTTACTTCCTGCATATATATAGCCTTTTAAAATCACAGCCACACTGGGTATAAAAGAAGAGCAGTGCTCATCTTTCAAGTGTACATTCACATATTCTATGTCACAATGAATATTCCAAGAACTTAATTGTATCTTTTTTTTTTCCCCTGCAATATATGAAAAAGTATTAAAGGACATGAGAAAAAAAAAATTGATATTCTAATTCTCTCTTTCTAGTAACTGACAAGGCAGAACTCAAGGACAAAGAAAAAAAAATCCAGCAGTTAGCTAAGCACAAATAAAGGAAAACTGTCATCTTCCTGTGGTGAGACACATGGACTGAGAGCAGTGCCAAAGAGGAGAATTCTGAGCCCCAAGGTATGACCTGGCTTCATTTCCCAGACTTTTCTAAAGGAATAAGGTATTACTCCCAGAAGTATATATATCTGTATATCTATTCAGATATACTTTGCTACAGATCTATTGAGCAGCCATAGTCTGTACTGCATCAAATCTCTCCATCTTCCAGAAAAATGGGACTTTGTAATAATTTGAACCTCAGATGTGCTGTTACAGCTCAAGACCCTCACGCAGTTCTGATAGCCTTTGCTATTTCCTTTAAATTTTTAAGCTGTTTCAGCACTCTCCAGAAAGAGTATTTAATACACATCACATTGCAACAAATAAGGTTTTCTCCAAATGGATACCATCAAGCAATCCGTGACCTCTTTGTGCAGAGCCAGCAGGCAAGCCTCCTGCAACTGAAAAGATTAGAGACGTGTGCCTGTGTTGCCAAAAAATTAAGAAAAAATCTTGACATATCAGTCACTCTCAAACACCTGGATCTGTCAGCCTCAACCAGTTTCATTCTCAGTCATCCACATTCCTGAGCTGTAGCCACACAGACTAGATTTAGTCGAGCTCTCTGCAGAAACGTTCTCACTATGGGATTTAGACAACCCATTTTTGACAGACTAATATCCAAAGGTGGTATAAAAATAAATTTTAGTATTTCCTCCCAGATGCAAATTCAAATACCTGTGTTTAGAAGCAGCTTAGGTAGTTTCTAGGGGCCCTTACTTGGATCTGTACAGCACAAATATCCTTGAAAATAATTTATTATTAAAATAATCCAAACATCTAATCAGGATGGGTTTGGTTTTACACACATAGATTCCTAGTCAAGACCTATGTCTAGCACATAATAGCTGTTCTGATATTCAGATTTCTGATAATCTTAGCTTCTTCACTTACCTTTTTCCCTTGAACCCTCTGGATTCTTGGGATTTTTTCCTTTCAGAGAATCTGTAGGGAGATAATTATATTTTTGTGACTTGAAAGACAGGACAGGCCTACTACATTTAAAAGAAAACCCAAGAAATATTTAAAAATTAAGACTAAAATTGTGAACATAAGTGGATGCAACCTTGATCTTTCTTTACATTCTCTCTAGCAACCATCTTGTATTTTTTAAGGTGCAATAATGTTAGTAGTAAATGCAAGAGTAAAAGTTGCTAAGCTGCTATAGGTTGCTGTCTGTAGAGACCTCACAGAAGGGAGAAACTGGAAAGGAGAAGGGGAAAATGCAAGTAATGACACAGGATTAGAAATTCTTATGGCTTTATTCAAAACTTCATGAAGATAGAAAGGATTATTCTGCTTTCTCTTTTTGTCTGAAGGACTTTTGTTTTGCCTCAGTCCTTCAGGGAACATGCATTTGGGCCATCAAACACAGTAAAAGCATGTTATATTGTATAAACAACTAATGTTTAAATATTTTTTTCAAGCAATAATCTTATGATGTCTTAAGTGTATGCATCAGGGAAATTAGGAGAAAATAATTTTTTCCAAAGTAAGGAAGTACTTTCATAGGCTTATGAATGTATGTAGTTTCAGTGAGAGAATATCATAGCTTGCAGGGTGCTGAGTAGTCCCAATTGCATTCCATCTGACAGGATATAACACCTAAGCATCTGGAAAAAAACATGCCATTTATTCCAAATGAAAGTAAACCAAATCTTCAGTAAAGCAGATGAAGCTAAAGAGTATTCTTTGCAAAATAATTATAACTCTGAACATTCTCCTGGCTGCCATGGTACCAGGAAGTGATCCCACTTATCCATCTGGCTTTAAGTGTGAGTTGTAACAGAAAAAGTCCATATAGCAGATCTCCTTGAGATTTCCTACAATGTGTAGCTCCTAAAACAGGTTCAGCACTTTTGACTCTTACAACTTTTGGGTGCAGCTCTCAGTGCAAGACACTTTCCATGGTGCACCAACTTCCCCACCCTCTCAGCCAAGACTACTGAGACCTGCAGTTCTGCTTTCCTTCCAGGGAGAAGGTTTTCATTTTCAGAGGTTGAAAACCTCCTAAACTTCTCTCAGCTGACCACTTTCCTGCTGGTCCCAGAAGGGGAAAACCATAATATACTGTCTTAGAGCCAGCATTTGCCATGCTACTTTCCTCCCACATTCTACTCCAGGGGTGAAGCTGGGCCAGGTAAGGAAGATGGTATAGAAAAGATGAAGGAACAGCAGTGTATGAAATCCTCAGGATAAGGATCTGGTTCTCATGCAAATGACAACAAATGGAAATAGGAAGACACTGCCTTTCTGTAGTTGAGTCTCACAATATAACTTTCTCATATAAAGAAAAAAAAAAAAGTTAAGATAAAAATGTAATAGACAAGATGTTATTCCATGTTACTTTTTCTTTAAAGAGAACACAAGCATTACATAGTGAGTGCAAATCAGCACATTTGTTTCTTTAATGACAATGTGCTGTTATGTATATGGCAAGAAAGAAATACACACTACTGACTTACTTCCCCTACCAATCTATGCATAAAAATAAACAGGTTTATTATCCATGCTTAGCTGATGTAAGAAAAGATGCAAAGATATTAAAAAGCATTGCAAAAGCAAAGAAGAAAGAAAAGAGGAGCATTTGTTTGGAAAACAAATCCTGTAACATAAAGTAAGAATGAATTTACATCATCTGTACACCACAGCTGCTCTCAGTTTAATATCTCAGCATAATGCTCTTAGAAAAACTCAGTGAGGAGTTATATATGATATATCATGAGCTCTTAGTGCCATTGTTAGAGACTCTGGATGAATAACTTATTTACCCAAAAACCACCTGGCAAATTATACCTTAGTTTCACTGGCCTCAAATTTTTTGAATATGCTTATGTCAACAGAAAATCAGCTTTTATATTTGTTGGGACAAATGGGCTTCTCTACTACAAGAAAAAGATGAAAAGCTAGTTATAAATTCAGATGGAATCTTGAGATGTCCTTTATTACAAGGCAATGGAAAATATATTATTCCAGTGTTCTCCTTAATTACTGCCAATAAAATTAGACTCCAAGACTGAGGACTTTTTATTCACCTCATAAAATAGATAAAGTAAAATTGTGAGGTTGTGATCTATAGAGCATCCCAGCAATAACTCTAGAGTCAGGGATTTATTTTTCCTCTTTCTGCTTTAAATAAAACCACTTTGCTTTAGTTTATGAAACATAGACTGCTTTATGATAAAGTTTTTGGTCTGGACATCATCCTCGTTCATTCAAACAGCCCATCCTTCAAAGAGAATGAGGTATGATAATTCCTCCCTTAGTGCATAAGGTGCCAGGCAAACATTAATCACCCCAAAATATTTAACACTTCACACAGAATTGTTCCTTTATTTGGTTTACATGAATAGTAACAAACTACCAAGATACCTGATAGGAAGCATATGCAGTCTTAAAAATCCTTACTTTCCTGTGTCCTTTGAAATATTTATATTTGTCAGAAACATCCACTTAAGAAAGAGCTATATAAAACACCAAGTTGCAGAGTGAAAAGAGGTCCCCAGTGATCCTGCCAATAACCCTTACAGAGGCCCACTGATGAGGCTTGAAGAGGTGACAGAGAGGTGAAATTCATAATTCACCCAAATAAGCATGCAAATTAGGCTTTGATTAATTTATGAACTACAGTTTGGTCAAATATGGTGACTGAATTGGGGGATTTACAGTGCTAAATATATGTTTACGAAGCAGAATAATGCATAATGCAATAAGAAAACACACAGCTCAGAAAGACACCAAGATTTCTACAGTTTCTTCCCAGGCAGATTCTAAGTTCTCTCTATAGAGTCTTTGATGCCAATATATTTTGAACTGAGCTATACAGCTCACTTATCAGCACCCTCATTTTTAGGCACAGGCACAAAACTGTGAAGGTTTGATGGCTGATATGGGAAACAGCAATCGCTACATCAGCAAGTGCTCTCAGGATCTGAGGGACAGGCTCAGTTGGGCTGATCATCAGTGCTACTACAGGGTCTCAGAAACCTGTGGTGCATTTACAGCTGTATTCAGCACTGAGTAGTAAGTTGAGATCTTGTTAGCAGCAGTAATGCATTTGACATAGATGACTGTTGAATGGGTGTGGGGCTCTGGTTGGTAACACTTGGATTAACATGTTGGAATTTTTAAAGAGACTTTTGCCTCATTTTCCCAAAATGTAAGAAATCTGATATAATGTGGTCTGCACTTTGATATTTAAAAGAAATTCCTGCCTGACTATTTCTGAAAGCTGATTGGAGAATATCTAATGTCCTTTGTCATTTTAGAGGGACCCATAAATAACTTAATAATTGATGTTGCTGACATATGAGGCCAGGAGATAAAAAGCAGTGCTTGGGAACACTCAGCAAAAGACACACTGAGGAAGCTTGTTCAGGGCTGGCAAACCCTTTTTCATTGGATCTAAAGACATTCTTGCCAGGGAGAAAAAAAGATATGTGTCTTTTCTCTCTTTTTCTCTCCTCCCCCTCTCCTCCTAATCCTTTGAAAAGAGCAGCAGGCTGAGCATATGTGTTCTATGCAGGGAAAGATGAGGCAGAGCTGTTTCTCAAGTCCCTCTTCTATTTTTTCCAGCACAATGCTATCAGGCAGCCATAGATTATGGGCAGTTTGTGGAGAGGGCCACAGGACCCCAGGGAGGTTGGGTATACGGTTCTTGTCCAGAGAACTAAGCTCATGTAAGTGGGGGGTGTGTACATTAGGAGTAGAATAGACATAGAAGAACAATATATGGACCACAGGATTTAAAGATTGCTATGATTTAATTTCAATTTGTGAATAAAGGAGTGAGTGAATATAGCTTCTAGGATTTTGAAAATATGTCTAGCAATAAGATTATTTCTTCTTTTGCTTTAGATGTTTTTTCATCTTTCAATATCACTTGAACTAAACTCTTCATTCAGTTCTTTGTTTGAAATAGCATAGAATGACTATAACTTACAATAGGTATAGACTATAACTCAGACAAAATAATTGTAAACTATATATAGACTATAGTCAATATGTTATAGACTATATCTATATATCTATAGACTTACAATAGTTATAGACCATAACTTAGAATAAATATTAACCTTTCTATATAACGTAGGTCTTTTACTCTGAATTACCTGAATAACATGCCAAATAAGAGTTATCCATAACTCACTTCATTCAAATAAAGCTATTTCAAAAAAGGAGGGAAGAAGGAAGATGAGTAAAAAGCACCCAGCAAAACAGTTGATGAAAGGAGATTCAGCTGAGTTAACCGTCTATTCTGACCAAATTACAAAAACCAAGACATGGGAAATGTTTGAAAAAAATAAGGATCACAAAAAGATTTGGATCATCTCTCATGTTGAAGCTGGTTGACTGGATGAAGCTCTGGGTTTTCAGCTATAGCTTTCACAGAGTCCAGAAAGCACCTTTCCTATTCATATATTCATAAACTTTACTTTATTCCTATTATGTCCAAAGATTTATGCAAGGATTCAGTTGAGACTTTGTTAACTAGCTCCCATTAAAGAACTGACATTGTTCAGAAAAGGAAATTTTTCTGAAGGTTCTTAACTATTACCCAGAGTGATTTTGTGATATTTACTTAATTAGTTTTGAGACTTCCAAATGTTAATTGGCTCACCATATTCTATCTTTCCTCTTCTCCCCCTTTTTCATGGCACAAATACTGTAGAATATTTTAACCAATTAAATTTTGATTGGTTGAGATTTATAGTGGGAAATATTATAGTGTTTATTTTTAAATTAGTACCTTAATTCCACTTTTTGAGGTTTTATATTCTATTCTGTTTTATATTCTATTCAGTTTTATATTCTATTCTGTAGTCTTACCTTTTTCTTTTAAAGATGTAGGATTCTTTCCTTCCTTTTCTTTAGCATGTTCTGTAAAAATAACAACTAGTGTGATAAAAAGTTAACATCTAATACATCCGGGGTAATGATTGACTGAATAATAGGTGGTTTCTAACTGACACAAGATACCAATTAAATGTGTAGCACAAAACTGGTTTTCATAAGTTTTAGCATGCTCACAAAGTGAAACCGCAATTTTTATCAAGTTTGATGGAAGAACAAAATCACCTAAAACTAATTTCACTTTGAAACGTGTAATAAATGTTAGCAAGTGTTTCTAAATTCTAAGTTTGGACTTTTCAGTTTTTATACAGATCTTACCAGGACTTTCTCTGCACTTCTAATCCAGGTAATATCAATTAAGTTTCACAGTACATTTACTGAAATAGTATTAGGCACATGAATTTCTAACTAAACTATACTTTAAAAACAAAATGTCCAGTGTATTTCAAGATCTTAAGAGCTCTATACAAATTTGTTCTGCCAAGTTACCTTTACCTTTCATAGCAGCTGGAGGTTTCAATTCTTTCTCTTTTCCGGGATCTGTAAAAGAAGTAGTCACACTGATAAAGCAACAGTTAGAAGCCATAACTGAGTGAAACTATAAGATTTAACCACAAGAGAAAATGAAGCATCTAAATTATATGAGAGACTAAAACTGCATATTGAAAGATATGGTAAAAAACTGAGTTCTTGAGAGATTTGTACCACATTCACCTTTTTCCATCCAGAAAGTTCAGTCCACAAAATGTGTTAGAACTGACATCAGGAAATAAATGTTTCATTATTTTTCTCCTCCTATATTGTGTTTCAAAGTAGTCAACACCCAGTATTTCCAGACAATATGATTTTTAAAGTAGAAGACTTGGAAAAGAAATTTGTTGAACAATGTCAAAAGTGTAATTTTATTGTAGAAAACTGTCTCTTCTATTCCTTACTACATCCCAGGAGTCTGCTTCAGAAGCTACTCCTGATGTCCTGCTTTGACCTTCATGTTTTCTACTCCTCAGTTTATTATTCAGTCACTTGTTTTCAAAGTGAGAAAATAAACTATTTGCTGCAGATATGTGTGAATCCTATACAGTGGAACTAAGTATCTGTAATAGTTCTAATAAAATATCAATGCCATTTTTAAAATATTAATAAGGAAATCTGTGCAAATAAAACTCAGTGGGAAGACTGAAAAACTTGTTCTTCTGTGCTCATGAGTAATTCAAAATTCCCAAGAGATTCCATGTTCAGTACAATAGCCAAAATGAGTCCCTTTATGCATGATACAAAGCCTTTATTTTCATAAGAAAGTAAAGTAAGAACTTCAAGTTGTTGTGCACCTCCACTCTTAAGAACATAGTTACTCAAACTGTTGAGGAAAATGTTACTTTAGTGAAGCATTTTGATTAAAAAAAAAAAAAAAAAAAACACATTAAACAATTCTGTACTGGAAGCTTAAGTCATTGCTGACAAAGGTTGAAGTTCCATGTGATCCCAAACAAGGAAACATTTGGGAGGTAGTTGTCATCTTCAGGAGAAAAAAAAATGGTTTTTTAGACATTGTGGCCTGTGACACATGTTCTGCGGAAGAATTTGAAGAAATGAAACAGGACTGACCTGGAAATGGGAATTTAAACTGTAAATAAATCCTAGTAAATTCTGTAGCATTGAACTTACCAAGGTCTGTTAGAAGGTCTGTCATAACTTGACAAAATAACAACATGTAGTAAAAATCCCACGTCAAAAGCCTTGTGCTGATTTGCAGTGTAAGCTTATATGGAAATCAGAATACATAACTGACACCTCTAATGAGCATAGGAAGTGTGGAGAGAATAATTTTGTGTATAAAATAATAAATATAAACTTTTATAAATATTTTTGTGTACTGGTATTTCATAAGTCTTTTCCTTTTGTCCAGGAAAATATACAGTATTTGGATGAAATTTCTTGGGCATAAACAGACAGGAATTTCTTAACATATGCATTATTACTATTTACAGCTTTGTTATAGCAGTTCTAGTCTGTCTAATCAATCATAATCTGCAATTCTGACTAGTACCAGGAGTTATTATTTTTTTATTATTTATAGATATTTATTTTTATTATTTATAGATAGTGATTATGAAATCACTTATCAGTTATAGGGAGAAGTAATGCATAAAATATAGCTTACTTCCTTGTTTCGCCTTCGGTTTATCTGATGGAAGAGAAGAGAAGGGAAAGAAAAGTGAAGAGAGAAAAGGGAAATGTTAGAATACATGTTTACACAGGAAATTATTTTTAATATAATCAGGTAACGAAAATGTATTTAAGTGCATGCTGACCCTAAGTGCTTAAATATATGTTGAAAGTTATTTCTACTCCACTGATGCTTGACAGCATATGTGAATAAAGTTCATGGTTCCCACCTCCTACCTTGCATACATGCAACAAGAGCATTAAAACCCCCAGTGAGTGTCATATGATATGCTTTAACCAATGGCAATAGTGTCCTTTCTTAGTACTACTGAATATCACAAGAAAAGAATTTTTGCCTTTTCACCATGACTTTTAAATATTAATTCTCAGTAACAGGCAGTAACTCCCTGGCAACCATCTGACATTTGCTCCTGTCATTTTTCAAACAAATAGGACAAAGAGTTAAAGTTAAATGCCTTTTTACTCACCTTTTAACAGTTAAAAATGTTACATACAACTTTGCTTTACAACTAATAAAAGATCAACGAACTGAAATGTTGCTACAACCTTTCAGCCCATTTCCAGAGGTAGGGATTTGCAATAGATTGGTAGATCACTAAAACCTTCATGTTTGAAACAATGAACCTATGTCCTGATTGCCAAGCAAATCCAGCTACGAACACTCCAGATTTTTCTGCATGCCTTTTTATAGTGCTTTTCTTAGATTACAAATCCCAATTTTGATTAGGTCTGAATCCCTATACTTTTTAAAATGTATCCTGAGGAACAATAATACTCTGTGAGGAGCATGATTATGCATGCTAATATTCAAAAGATGTGGATGTTTTTTTGACTTGTCTTCGAGTGATCAATGTCTTGGCAGTAGCTCCATACATATAGGGTGCAGAAATAAGAAGCAGAGGCAATTGCTGCCTAAAAGTGTTTATGCTCACTTCTGTGCATCAGAGGAACTGAGCAGCTGCTAGTACAAGGAAGTAGCTGCAGAAATAGTTGTGACAGACATTACACATTGCTCTTATTCCTTTGACTTGGAGAGACTCAATGCTGCTGGAATGGGGAGACAGTTCTGCTGCTGACTGCTGTCATGGGAAACAGTTTGCCTCCCTTTTGAATTACTTGGGTATCACAACCTGTGGTTTAGATATCTCTGTTCCATGCCAACCATGTGAAACTAAGGTTTGTACTGCTCAGTCTGTGCTCTTTATGGCACAGTTAAAGTATATGGCAGATGAAGTCCCATCTAATGGTACATTGTAGAAAGGACAAATCTTGCAGCAACCACACACCTTATTGCTGCAGGAGACAGCCAAACAGAGGGGAGGCAATGTAAATGGCTGGCTGGCTAAGTATTTGTGTGGCAGTGGAATATGGTGTGGAGATACCCAGACTAACAATGATTGAAATCTAGGCCAAGGCCCACCTAATTATAACATTTTCCATGACAACTACCAAGCAGCTGACAGCTGCTGCAGGGTATCTGTGCTGGATTGAGTAATGCTGAAGAAAACTGAAGCCGAGAAAGTGGGAAAAAGAAAGGGATAATAGCTCATCTGACCAAAGCTTCATCAGTAGGTTTCACATCTTATTCTGAAGGTTACTGGCAAGCTCGTCATCAGGGCTTTAACTGCCAATTCGAGCATACGTAAATACAAAAATCACCTTGGCAGCTTTTTAGTAACAAAACACAATAGATAAAGATGTGTATCACATTAAGGAGGTCAGAGCTGATAAGCTTTGGGTAATTACATCAGTCTTTTATTATGCTCCTTATCATACTAAACTAAAAAAGTAGGATTGTTTTTAACAAGCATACAAGAAACAAGTGTGATGGATATAATGCTGAAAGTAACAATAATAAAAAAATCTAAGGGTATATCATGGGAAAAGACACATATTTATCTTGGTGGTTTAAGGCTTCTGTCCTTCTCTTTTTATGTTCACCATCATCACTCAGTGGCTTGAGTTTTGTTTTAGCTATAGACTGTCCCTTGGTGTTCCTGCTCTGGTTGGTTTGGGATACTGTATGCAGAGTTTGTGTCCCTCTGAACTATGTGCCATCAACACATGCAGTTCTTGTAGGTTTTCTTCTTCTGCTGTTCGCACTCAGACGTTCCCACTCATGCCTCATCCATGCCAATCCTAAGCTTTTTGTGAAAAACTCCTAGAAGGTCAGACCTCACAAGCTTTTGAGTTTCTTTGAAGTGGACCTTTTTGGCTTTTCTTGGGGCTAATGCTTCATCTGGGACAGGAATGGCAACTCAGCTGACTTTAGGGGGCCTCCGAGCCTTCACCTCACTGTGAGTTACTCTTTAAGACTGAATAGCAAAGGCTGATCCCTGCCCAGTCTGCAGGGGCAGGAAGCCTCTTGCAGGATCGACGGGACAAAAACTTGCAGCACCTTTGCAGAACCTTTAAGCTGAAGTGGGCACCTGAAGGCTTTTATTGGCATTGCAGTTTTGTGGAAGTGGGATAAAGACAGTTTCATAGTGGAAATTCCCTGTTGCTCTGATAAACACAGCAAAGTCCTGAAAAATACTAGGAAAGCAATGGATTTAAAGGTTACTGTCATCCAGCTCTCTGAATCTGAAGTTATTGTTTCTGTGCTATTGTCTTGTAAGAAAGATAATGCCAACATGCTTTTCTTTTTACCTTGCTCTGCTGCCTTTGTTGTTTTTACTTCCTTCTTTTCAGATCCTGCTGCAAATAAAAGATGTGGTTTAAGCAAGATTTTAGTCAGAGGTATTGCTACATCAGAAAAAGCTCTTCTGAAATGCAATCATGAGACTTTCACCCTCCAGTATATGAATACACAATAGGCATCTTTTACCTGCCTGAAAAAAAAAGAATTTTTTTTTTCTTTAGGAATATAAATAGTAGCATTTTCTTCCAGACCTTGTCTAGTGGAATGTGTCCCTGCCCAGTCCAGGGGGGTTGGAACTAGATGATCTTTAAGGTCCTTTCCAACCCAAACCATTCTGTGATTCTATGATGACAGGTGAAGGAGATGTTGATCTGCAGCACACATCATGTAATGGGGAGAGCAAAGCAAGCAGATCTTTACTTTGCCCACATATGCGAGGGTTCCCCATGCAAGCATGGTTTTCTGTTTGCTCCAACAGAAACCTCCTCTCTGCGTCCCTGACATAGCAAAATATTTCCCCTTTCAATTTTAGGCGTGTTGTTAGTCTCAGTGAGGATAACAGGCCACAGATGAACTCTATGTTATGACACCTAACTTGATCCTTATGAATACTGAGATTTCTGCATGCAAGAGAGATGCATGAACCAGACCACTTGTGTAGCAGAGCTGGTAGACCTTTACTGATGCCAGGGGAAGCAATTGTAACAGGTCAGGATGCCTGGACATATCCAATTGCTTGTTCACAAGCTTCACCTTGCACAGTTCCTAATTCAATTGCACAGCTTGAGAGACAAGGGACAGAGATAATTTGTTCATGGCTCCACACTAAGGATTAAATTATCTAAAAAGGGGTGGTGCAAGAAGGAATCCCTTCAGACTTTGCTCCCTTAGGAAATTTACATAAACATGGGTATATTTTATAGTTTCTGACAATTTACATTGCAGGTTTGGCAATGTACAAGATTATATACTTAGGACAACCTATATGTTTTCTAATTGAATTATTCAGGGTTATGTTTGGCATACCTGTGAACATATGTGTTTGGCTGTAAATGGCACTGCTAACATTTCACTTTTGTGGAACCAAACTTTTGTAGCCATAATTTATAACTATTATAGTAAATAAAAAGCCTTGCTTTAATTTAAAAAAAGTATCCTCTTAGAGTGCTTGACACAAAAAAATTGTGGCATTAAGAAAATAAACTTCACTGTCATTGCCTTAGTTAAAAGTAGTGAAAAGAATAAAAAATCAGCATAAGTGGCAGGATGTAAAGTGGACAGAGAAAATTAATTTACATCCAATAATTATAGAAATGCCTTTGCAGCTTCAGAGGTATTAGCACGTAGAAGCCTCTCAGCTTGTTATGTCAACCTGTCAAGCAAAGAAATATTTTTAGCAAAATGGTTTCTTGCAACAAGTCACAGTTGAAAATTAAGAGTTTGCCTTTTGGAGATGAGGTAAATTCTGAGGATCATGTTTTGTTAGCATTATTTTTGCTGGGAAAGTCAGGGAATTCAAAGGACCTCCATGTCTGAAATACCTCCATGTGTGCTCACTACTTTTGAAGGGATGTCCTGGTGCTGCCTCTGGGGCCAGGCTTGCTGCACAGGCAGCAGGGAAACATTCTGAAGATGCTGGGCATGATGGCTCAAGCAGATCAGCTCAGATAGTAAACTATAGCCTGACTGCAATGTCTGCTAGTTGCTTGGAGGCCAAAAGAATGATCTGTTCCCAGATTCCCTGAATCCTGAGACTCCATGAAATGTCAAGTATGGACAGATGAACTGCTTCACTTTGAGTAGGATGGACCAACTCACAGATATCCATCACTCCCTTGCCAATTGCTCTTGTTTATCCCAGGATGCTGTGAGGTGTGTCTGTGAGCAAGCGTCATGTAAACAGTGAAGTATTGCACTTCTGCACCTCAGTTACCCTGAAAATCAAGTCTAGATTGAAAGGGTGCCTGATTTAATCTTAAAGAAAAGAAAAGAAAAGAAAAGAAAAGAAAAGAAAAGAAAAGAAAAGAAAAGAAAAGAAAAGAAAAGAAAAGAAAAGAAAAGAAAAGAAAAGAAAAGAAAAGTAAGAGAAGAGAAGAGAAGAGAAGAGAAGAGAAGAGAAGAGAAGAGAAGAGAAGAGAAGAGAAGAGAAGAGAAGAGAAAAGAGAAGAGAAGAGAAGAGAAGAGAAGAGAAAGAAGAAAAGAATATTCCATTTCTATCCAAGTACCTAATTTCGTATTGGTGTTACTGGACACATAGAAAGCTGAGGAGAAGCAAAGTCCCTTAATATTTATTGCAGATCTCTGCTATTAACGTCCATGTTACTTAGGCCCAAATTAGCAGTGCTACTTGTATTAACAATGAACTAGGTGAGTCTGGGCACTGAGCAAATTGATATCACTCCCTGCCATGGAGCAAATTGATATCATGGTGTTTCTAAAAATCTTACTGAAGTGGTCAATGTCTTGAAGATTAAGCTTATTTTAATATGGAGAGAAATATATAAAAAGGGGTAACAGAAACCTGTCCCATTTGTATTCCAAAGCACATTTTAGCCTCTAAAGATGCGAAATATTATAAGAGTAAAATGAGTTATTAGAACTTTGTTTTCTCCAAAGAAACTGCAGGCTAGAAGAGCTATACAGCTCTCTGAGAAGATCAAGTATTTAGAGTCATCAAATTTGTATGGTGGGGGTAGACCATGAGTAAGGAACATCCTTGAGAAATGTGGAGTCTACTACAACAACTAGTACTATTGTACTATAGTATTCAGTGCTCTCAATTCTGTGAGTATTTATAAAGAAGAACTTGCTGAGACAGAACAGAGCTTGAGTAACTTTTGGGAACTGCCAAGCAGTATCATCTGGACATGGCAGAGCAATATCCGGAAGGCCAAACAGGACATTCCATTATTCTCTTTGCTTTTAAATAAGGGAGATGTGAGCTGCTTTGGTAATGCTGAGAGGTCTTTTATCATCAAGGTAATAGTTGTCACTTTGACAGTATACATAAATAGAAAGCCTGCACACATAGTCGGTGTTTGAAATAAGACTCCAACTCTGTTTCTACCAGAACAGTGACAAGTTTTCTGAATAGCTTAAGATGTCATCCCTTCCACTGGGCAGTTTCAAAGGCCATGACACTTCTGAATGTCAGCCTCAAAAATGATCACTTTGTAAAAAATGGTTCTGTTGCCGGTGTTCCCTATTTGAAAAGTTGATCTTTTAGCCATATGACTTAAGTAAAATGAATGTGTTATCAGGTCTCGTATTCTCCTCAGCAGAATATCAGGCATTAAAAAAAAAAAAAAAAAAAAAAAAAAAAAAAAAAAAAAAAATCCAACTCCCTCCCAATAAAATCAAATAAAAAACTACAAAAAAACCCACACACACACAAAAAAAAAAAAACCAAAAAACCAAACACCTGCCTGAGACAATACAAAATAAAATAAATGCATTTGAAGGTAAAACTAGATATTTGTCGGAGATTCATGTTTTTAGTAAGATATAGTTTCAAAAAATACATTAAGTAAATGGAGTTAAACTCCTGTTTATATTTTTGCTATTTCTAAGCAAAATTCTTGACAACTTGGCATAATGTAGATCAAATGGGTAATTTATTTGATAATTGTTTCTCTGATTCCATCATAAGCTCTTAGAAATTAAATGAGAAACAACTCAGCAGATATTGTTTTATGCTGAAAGTGTCCAGGAGAGCAATTCATCAGTCAAATATTTCTGCACTCTCAATAGTTGTAGGCTGCAATCAAATTCACCAGAATATTTTTATCCCAAAAGAGTCAGGTTACATAACTAGCATCCACAACAGAAATATGCATTCCAAAATGTCACTGATTTTAAAGATACTTTGAGATATTTGCTCAGTGTGAAGGAAGGCTGAAAGAAATCACTCTGACTGGAAATAACAAACACTTCACTCACTGAACCCTGAGGTCAGAGGCTCCTCATTGTGACATCATTAACAGAGGAGATAATTAATCTAAGAAATGTATATTATGGTTTAGGAACTATTCCTGTTATATGGAGAAATGAAAAAAATTCATGCTCTAGTGGCTTGGGAGAAAATGAAAGAAATTTCCATATGAGTTTGATAGTTCTTCAAAAATACAAGCTAATGGGAATGACCTCCTTCTATGTCAGGAGATTATTTATTTTTAATTACTAAAGAAGATAATTTCATTAAAAGCCTTACTTGTTTTCAGAACAAGACTGTTTGCCTTCCAAAAATGTTCTTAAAAATTTAAAATTTGTCACCATCTACTGAATATTGAAAATCACTTTGTGCCCAGAGAGGTGCTACATCTAAAAGGATTAATAGCAGAGAAATAAGAAACAAGCAAATAAACATCAAGATAGAGCAAAAAAATATGGATTGAAAAGCAATGATCTTGGTTAGATTTAGTGAAAGTTATAGCAAATAAACAATACTAGAATTTGTCTTCATCACAAAAAATATAGAAGAAAATGACAGCATTCCTTTGTAGTTATTGCTAAGTGGCAAAAGGAACAGCTGTAACATTTTAATATAAATACAATTTTTCCCCTGGAGTACAGGCTATGTTTGAGCTTCAAAATTAGCAGTATAAAGTTAAATTTAGATGACTTGTTAACAAATAATTTTTAAGAAATCAGTAATCACCCCAGAGCTAAAATCAGTTTTTTCTGTTTAATGAAGATTAGAACAAAGTTGTATTTACTAAGACACTGGAGAATAATTTCAGGTTCAACATTAGATTCATCCTATGGTAAAACTGAGATAGCTGAGACCAATGCTCTCAGCTCTGAGACTGTTCTTTTGACAACAGAAATAGGAAAATTATTCTTGTATTGTATAAGGGAAATTCAAAATTTCTACTTATCCTTAATTAACTGTGAAATTCATAAAAGTTTTTTTTTTTCTTTTTCAAATGCCCCTTAATTCAGGAGCCCATAAAGAGGAGTTCAATTTCATCCTTCAAAATGCTGGTGACATGATGAAGACCTATTATATATGTAAATATTTGTTTCTTTTCTAAATAAATATGAAATATTGTATTCGCTAGAAAAAAAGGAGGCTACTCACAGCAATAAAGCATAGAGTTAAATGCTCTGTAGTTTGAAACCCCCTGCTAATTCTGTTTGTAAACTTTACAAGTGACCTAGATAAAGTAATTTTTAATAAAAGGGCAAATGCAATCATTCGGATAACAATTTCAAAAGGTATGTGATAACATATACCAAAGTGGCCAAAGAAAACTTCACGTTCACAAAAAGACACTTAATTCTGCAAGAAATAATTGCTTCACTTCTTTTCAGACCATGGGGGACACAGGCTTGACAGAAATGTGTTCACAGATATTGAAGAGTTGATGACTCCTGCACACTGCATCATTACAGAAGAAACAATAATGTATGAAAAAATTTATTCAGAGGCTTCAAGCAATTAACAAGCTGTCCACTTTCTTCAACCTTTATTCAGACACACATAGTAGCAAGACTACCTTTATATTTGGCTTTGGCTTTCTAGAATTTGCTAAAAATGTAAAAGCTTAATACCACATATTTCCCCTTTAGTTTCTGTGTTTTATCTTGTGGGAGTATAAAGAGAACAAATGCTTAAATTACTCTGGTTTCTGTTCTGCTCAATACAATCAGCTGCAGAACAATGACAACCTTATGAATTCAGTTGTGAAGCAGGGAACTTAAGAAATCATTTGATAAAGGGAATAATGTATCAACTTTGATTTCCTTACACTAATCTCCATGGTTGTGAGTCTGCAACCCATCCTGATGCTCCAGAAGAGCACCCTCTTGCAATGCAGCCTGACTACTTGTGTCAGTGTTTACTGGTTAACCTAAAAGAGGTTTCAGAGGTGAACTCCAAAGTAAGAGATGATGCTTGAATTATAACAGGGTATTAAAATGTGGACATTTCCCCACTTGTGGTGGACAGCTCAGAGACCACAATCTACAAGCCTAAGCAGTTGATACATGCAGTCCCATTTGTTTGAAAGAGAAAGTTTATAAACGTGGAATGAGAGTGAAGGGTGCTTGTAACTTGACATTCCATTTTCCATTTGTGTTTAGGTTACAACTGAAATCTGTTATGTTCTCAAAGGCAATTTGGAGCTAGTATTTTCCATTGTACATATGCAAAAAGTCAGACACTGATGCCAACAACTCAGTATTTACTCAACTTGAACTTACATCCAGTCCCAGTTCCCTGTGCACTGTGGAAAGGAACAACCTTTGGAGCAAGCACTGATGCTCTCACACCTCCCACCTTCTGTCACCAACAGTTCGTGTACGAAAGGAAGAAAAAATCTGTTTCACTGAACCTCCCTGTAAAACTCCCTTCACTCCTTAAAGAAAATAACACTTCTGTCACTGGGTTTGTGTTGCAGTTGGCCTGAGAAAAACAAAAATATTACTCTTTGTGTCATGTCTCTGTAGAAGACTGGTTACTTCTCCGTTCTGCCTTTCATGAAAGCCTATGGTTTGAGTTAGGGTTAGAAACTGAATTTGACATAGTTGGAGATTTACAGTTAGTCTATGAATAACTCTAGGAAAAGGCACCTGCTTTGAGGTGCTGCAAGGAAGAAGCGATTATAATTTAAAAGTTGTTTGTTTTAAATGTCACACTTGTTAACAGCTTTTTTTCACAAGAAGCTTTTTTCATTAACAGTAAAGTTAACAACAATCTTCTTCCATTTCTATTTTAAAAACAAATACAGTTACCCACCTTTTAACTTTGGATTTTCCACAGATGCTGTAAAAATAAAGAAAATTCTCAGACACTAATTTTGTAAATGAATAAAGAAATTAAGACTGATTCTAACATCTCTTCTCTTGGTCAATATGCTACCTATGCTATCTACGCAGAAGCACGAGTTCATTTTTTCATGTAGAAAGAAAATGACACACATACATTGCTTTTTTGGATAATCTTATGACAGATGACTAATTAACCTGCAGATTAAGAGCAGTAGAAAACAAGGTCAATATGTAAGTTATACATGGAGTTTCAGTAGCTACACTATTTTTAAGTAATGTGAATGACAAAAGGGACAAAATAGGTTTCAGAATGGGCAAAAATTAAATAGGGATGGAGGGTATGAGAGTATAGTTCCAGTAATTTAGCAGAAGATAAGGCTTTTTTTCTCCTTTTTTTTCTTTATTTTACTGAAAACTTCTAGTAATGATACAGATGAGGATCCAGTTTTGAAAGTCTTTCTTGAAAATATAGGGTTTTTTTCAGACAATTTGCTTATGATTCTTCATAATTGCATTAACTAAATCTAAATTAATTGAACTACCATATTTCTCTTTCTTCATTATTCATGCCTTCATTCTGAAGCACTGTGACAGGTTTTTATGCTTTAGAAAAGAACAGATTCATTTTTATATAAATTGGCCATCCATTGTAGGTATTTCTTGCTCAGAATTTCTGTCTGAGAAAATGGAGTCATCTGACGAATGAGTCATCAAGCTTGACTGTAAAAAGAGTAGAAAATCTTTATGATCTCCTAAATTTGGATAAGCTGGAGAAGTGGATTTCAGTCAGGAATAAGAGCATCTAGCTGCTCTAAAATAAACCAGTAAAATGCATGGGTGCTTGGAATAAAAACATATTAAACAATCTACTTTTTTCCTCCCTTTCACATTCTGAATCTTCTATTTTATATTTGTTTCACTATCCATTTACTGTAACTTTGAAGCAGGCTCCCTTTCCTTGAAAAAGACAAATCCTTTAAAAGCTGAAATTAAGAATTCTCAACCTCTTGTGCTCCTCAATAACATTTGTTCAGATCTCAGTTCCAGAAGACCAAATGGTTACATGTCTGCTCCACAACCATTCAGTTGCTTAAGTAACATGTATCAAACCAGCAAATTTATCTATGGTATTACTTTTTTTATCCCTCTATCTAATCCTGTCTCAACTGAAAATCAAACCAGATAAATGAGACTCTAAAACTTACAGTATCACACAGGTCTTACCATGTACTTTTACTTCTCTCTTTGCTGTTTTGGCTGTAAAAACAAACAAAAAATTGAATATTGGCTTTTGATGTGATTTAATTTAAAACATTAGGATAGTTAAAAGGTAAGATAAAAAGGGGAGAATATTCACCAGATTCCATTGTTTTTTCTTTCTTGTGTGGTTCTGAAAAAGAAAAAAGAAAGGAAATAAAGATTATATTTCTCTTCCTATAATGCCTTGTTTAACTGCCCTGGACAATCATTTTTCATGTTGCTAGTGGTGGTTGGATGTGAGACTTTCCCTTGAACTCTCAACTCAGATGAGCCCTTCCCTGCTTTCCTGCATGTCAAAATAAAACCTTTACAGTTGTAATCAGTCTTTTCAGTGGTTTTCACACTGTGTAAACAGGCTGAGATTAGCTCTTCATAATGGACAGCAAAGCATTCAACTTGTATAATAAGGTGCTGAAAGGAAACTATAGAAAGGGTGTAGGTTAAATCATCTGCAGTTTTGCTTCAGGGTGGTTTAAATGGAGGCCGGCAACTGTAGAGCATCAGAACACCTGCAGTCCTTGTCTTTCTTTATTGGAGAGAATGGAGAATAAGCAGAGCATCTAGTCCAGCCACTGTGTTCTACATCCATGGGAAAGGGGAGAGGATCCTGGCCTCCTTTACAGGAGTGCACAGTGTGGAGGAAATGACGGCTCACTGGAGCTCACCATCAAAACAGGATCTGGAAATCTGAAGTTGAAAAGCTTCATCCACCTAAACTCTATACCCTCTATCAAGCTATGGCTGGGATTTAAAACTTCTTAATGTAGTTTCTGTAACAGCTCTTTTCATCCTGCCACGATGTGCTTCAAAACCTCCTCACAGAAGGAGCAGGCAGCCTGCCATGGGGAGAGACTGAACGTTTCTCTCAGACACCGAGCATCATCTACCAGTCACTGCTGACATTCACAGTAGCAAAAAAAATAGTTAAGTTTTTTCTGTCTGCAGATGCTTTTAAACAGCATATGGAAAGGCTCTGCTGAGTAGGTTTGGATGTACCTAGGAACATTTCCTACATTCAGGAGCATCTGAGCTGACTGATTATAAGATATAAAACAGATTCATTAAATCATAGAATATCCTGAGTTTTAAGGGATATTATTGAGTTCCAACTAAGAAAATTCTACTATTCTATGATTCACAAGGATCACTGAGTCCATTTCCTGCATATTCACAGAATAACCCCAAGAATCGCACCATGTGCCTGAGAACATTGCTCAAATACTTCTTGAACTCTGGCAGGCTTGGTGCTGTGACCACTTCCCTAGGGAGCCTATTTCAGTGCCCAAACACCTTAGCTTATTATGGGTTGTATTTGTATTAATGCTGTGGTATATAGTTGAGAAACACTAATGTTTTAACAGTTTCCACCCTAGAATCAAGACATAATGTTCCATGTTCAAAGGGAATGTTGCACCCTCACAAGCCTATTAATAAATCTGAGCTATCATTCATTTGAATAAGCAAAAAAGAAACAAGACCTGCCAATAGAAAATTAAATATCATTTATAAACAACATTAATATGAATAATATTACTATTAAATATTCATAATCAATGTTAATACTGACTGCAAAATGGGCAACTAAAAGAGGTAAGCCGCACGCAGAGCTGTGAAAATAATTTATATTAGAAAGGGTATACTGATCTAAAATATAAGCCTCCCCTATAAGCTTATGTGGAGCAACTCATGAAGTTCTCTCTGAAATAAAACCTCTTTTTTTTTTTCTAGGTTTTTAAACCTATCTGAAGAGACATATTACACACATTGTAAAGAAAAATATAGTTTCTAAAATAAAGTTTTGTTCTGAGCTCTTAAAACTCCCAATTATTATTTTTCTTTTTTTTTTTTCCAAAAATATGTATAGAATTTCATCACAGTTTCAAAAATAATATCTTTCAGACAAAATGTACACTTTAAGGCATCAAGACTAGTTGACTGAAATCTTGGAACTAGGTTTATATAGCTATATAAAGCCCATTTTAGTCTATTCATTGTAAAACACATACATACAAAACATTATTATAGATTCTTGAGACACACATTGTAAATGAGAAGTGAGATTTAGTGGAAATGGTCATGGAGCAGTTTCATGTCATCAAAGCAATGAGTCATAAATATGATTTTCCATGCAATATGAAAAAGTAATGGAGATAGAGAGCAAGTTTGCATTAAATAGTTTACTGCATAATAAGTATTATATTTTCTTGAGATGGTATTCTGTCTTGGGTGACAACCCTAGTACATGTCAAGGATGAGAAATTTTGTAAAAAACTGAGAAGGCAGAAGTTTGGGACTCAGTAGTTTGACTGACTTCATGATCCTAATTATAAATCAACAGCTGCAGCTTTGGTTTTGTATAGCCCAAGTACTCTTCAGACTACCCACTTTCATGCAGATATTCTAGAATTTATTCTGTGAAATGAGAACTTTTATTGGTTTTGTGGAGTTTTCTGTTTTGCTATTGCTCAGGATAGCTTCCTGGAAACTGAAGGAAATATAATTCTGTCTTTTTTCTGAGGCAATTATTTTTTCCTCTGACTCTAAGATCTCTCAGCTCTCATGAGATCAGGGAACAGCATGACATAACAACACGCGGCAAGTATTTTGGCAAAGTATAAAATAATCCATTTTTTTAGCTTTATTTCACTTTTTTTTTTTTTTTTTTCCAAAACTTCAAACATTCAGGAAATCCTATGGAGCTTCCTTTATATCAGTTTTACTTCCAGAAACATGTGAAATAAGATCCTTTCCTGCGAGAAATTTTATAAAAATGAATAACGTAGAATTTGACATCAAGGGTTTCTGGGAAATCTGACATGATATGAAATTTCAGGTGATTCCTGCTTTGAAATTTGAATGGAATGAATTGAAAGCTTTCACTACATGAGCCATAAACTTCAAGCAACTTCAGACCTAGGTCTTTCCTTTTTGTTACAAGTTATTATTGCTTGATCTCAATGTCTCTCTTTTTTTTAACTTCCAAGTAGTTAGTATGGCATAGGAAAAGATATTGCCAGCTGTAGACACATTACACATTTGTCATGACATTTGTCATTCTCTTCATATTTAACCATTTTTGCATGTATATGAGGCTGTACAGCATGTTTGTATTTTGGGAAATTTTGCTGGTAATATATTATTTTTCTACCATGCATGAAATTGAGATTTGGTTTAGTTTGACATTTCACAATCTTTATATGCTCTGATGCTTTGAACAAATGGCTTTTTTTTTCTTTCCCTTTTTTTTGTTGTTGTTGTTTTGTTTTTGTTGTTGTTGTTTTGTTTATGAAAACTGGCAAAGTTATGTATAACATGGCAATAAAACCAAAAAAATGTTTGTTTGTTTGTTTGTTTTTTCTTTACTAGTAACATACTCCTAGGCAATCCAGAGTAGCTGGAAGATAGATGAGAATCCGAACCTGTCTCTGCACTCTTCCCCAACTTACAAATAGTGCTGAAAAGCATCTAGGCTGGTAAATTCGTTGTTGTGCATTTTAATCTTTGCTACCAGGATAGACAGTCACAAACTGGGACTCTCTGCCATCCCTTAGGAGAGAAAAAATTGATATCCCACCATAATTTATACAGCTATGTGTGCACATGCACGCATATGTGAGTCCACATGTGTTATCTCCTAATTTAAATAGAACATTCATGTTCAAGAAGTGTTCAGGAAAATAAAAATTGTATGAGTAATGACACAGATTGAGAAAAGTTTAAATAAATTGCATATCAAGTGTCTTTGCTGTTGTGGGGATTGCACCACATGTTGATTAACCAACACTGTTTTGTTTGCACTTCGTAGCTGCACAGAAATGGTGTTTTCTGCGCTATTGTTTAACTTTTACCACAAATATTTCAGTGAAGCATACTGCTGTCATATTTCATACAATTTCTTGAATACTTAAATCCTTAGACATCAGAATGTTAGCCTAGTCTTACAGTTTTGTACTCTTGGTTTTACAGGCTATATGCTTGTCATTTCCCTTCTCAGACCTTCATATCATGTTCTTTAATTAAAATCAAATGAGATAGACTGGCAAAGCTCTCCAAGATATCCTTTCATTAAGAATATTGTGAACATAAGCAACTAGATACAGGGCAGATCCCATTAGTCCCTTCTGTTGAATGGAAACTTTGCAATATGACTTCGATCACATTGTTAGACCTGAGATAATTCCCATGAGAAAGTCTTGAATCAAATTAAGTTTTTCCATTTCTCCTGCTCCCAAGAAGAATGTATTCTGCTATAGTTCCCTCCTTATTTTCTGGGTTAATGTAGAACACCTCACCACCATTGTACACTTTGATTCATAAAGATAATGAACTGTACAAATACATTTCTTTCTGGAATGAGAAAGCACAAAGGAAACCCCTTGCTAGGTGAGATCATGCCACACATAATTGCTCCTCTATAAATCATTTTTTGAAGAGGCTAATAAACAGTTTTTCTGACAGATTTTTATGAAGAAAAGGAAAGCATTTGACAATTCTCTGTATCAGCATCTTTTTATGAGAAATCTGTTACCATGTTGGGAAATACCTGAGAAAAAATTTATACAAAGAAAAGAAAGAAAAGAAGCCTGGAGGAAATGCAAATACTTTCAGTTTCATCTGTTTGGTCTGTAGCTTTTCTTCACAGGCAGAAAGTAGTGGCATCAGAAGTGACCATCATAAATTCTAGATGTAATATAATCATACATGGTATAGAAAACTGAGCCACACCACTGCTCCCCTGTAAATTAAGTGATGTTTTCATAATAGTCTCAATGAACAAGATGAGGCCCATTTATTCCCATGCTAGCATAGCAAAGGTTGCACCACTTCCAAAACAATTTAAGCATGCACCTTAATTATTTGCTCATTCAAGATGGAGTTAAAGATATGTTAATTCCTTGCCAAAATCTGGTCCTATTCTTGCCAAAAGCACACTTAAATCATGAAAAAGTTAAGATCTATGAAAGTTTGCCAGCTTCAGAACAAAGAACCTTAAAATGCCTTTTCTGTAAAGAGTGGACACTTAAATAATCCTTTTAACTCTGATTTGTATTTAAGTAGCACTTAATTTGACCCTCTTTTATTCTCAATATTGTTACTTTCATGTATGGAAAAAAAAATCGGTTTTGTAGTTAACTTGCTCCCCCTGCCTTGCTCTTAAAGTAATGTTGTCTTTGTGATAGGAATACAACAGTACTTTGATGCATAGCGAATATCTGGTAATAAAAAAAGAAACAAGATTGCTTTTTTAGTAAAAGTGTCTTCTCAGACACCATGATCTGAAGGGAAGTATTTAAAATTATTTTAACTCTATATCATCCTTAAACAGAGAATATTGTAAGGAAAGTGTAAATACCAAGCTACGAGACTGGGCTTTTCAACATCTTAGTAAAAGTTGCAAAAAGAACCTGGGTTTCAGGAGATTTAGTCAAAAATAATTTAAAAAATTGGTGAATTAAAACTGCATTTCAGATGAGAAAGCTTAGTGTAAAATAGGTTATTTCATGCTCCATTTAAATAAATCCTATAATTAAAGAATTCAAGGTTGTAAAGTAAAATCTTCTAACATCAGAAAGTTCTTCTTTCAGGACATCTATTGTGACATAAGTCAATAATTCATTTTTCCTTTCCTATTCAGAATTAGATGAATTCAGAGTTCAGCTTACATAATCATCTGAGCAATTTAAGACATTCTGTTCTGCAATATTTTCTCAGACTTGAGCTGGGATGAAAACGTCCGTGGGTTGGAATGATTTGTGGAATACATCTCCATCCACATAATAGATTCCTGAAGATATTAAGAAGTAGATGAGTGATGGACTATTGCAATAGCAGCAAGGTTTTAGCTGCTGAGGGTACAGTGCATTCCTGGCAGACCAAGAGCAGAGTCAGCTGTAAGGCTTCACTAAAGCCTAGTGGAAGCACCCTAGGACAAACAGGTGAGGACCAAGAACCAGTTTCTGCTATCCTTCGGCAGGTTGCTGGTGACTGCAAACAGATAATTTCCAACTGCTGCGCAAAAACAGGCAAGCCTGGAACTATCCATTTAAAACGAGAAGGAAAATTAGTAAGTTGGAGAAGATATGATATTTAACTTCCCAAACAGTTAGGTGGGAAAGAGGAAGAATTATGCTGATATGGACTGAAAAAAAAAAAAAGCCTTGGTGATGCAAAAGACCTACAGAATGATCCTGGATCTAAATCCAAGGACCCCAGGCAGCAAGATTAATACAGGTAGGGCTTCATTATTTTGTTTACTGATGCATAAACACCTGCTAAGTGAATATTATTTTATAGAGAAAAAACCTGCAAAGCCTGTCCTTATGCAATCAATAAGTTACCTCTAATATTTGGCCCTCAAGAGTTAGATTGTAAACCCAGAATAAAACCTCTGAGAATGACTGTTTATGTTATGAAAAGTCTGAGAGGGTTAATGTCAGGGACTAGAAAACTGAACAGACTAATGCAGCTTCCAGAATAATTTTCTTTGTAACACCTCTACGACAAATATGTGCAGAGATGTTCTAATTGGGTGCAGTGGCTTCTTATAAAGAGAATTTTCAGGGCACAGAGAGGCACTGTGTGATATAAGATCCCAAGGAGATTTCAGGATGGTAAACCTATTAGGGCCATGTCCATACACTGTGAGAGAGACAGAGAAATAAATTATTCCTCTCTTTACCTCTTTCCAAAAGTACTTACAGGGGGCTTGTAACATAAAATTCGCACTGGTTTTTGAAGTCGCTCTTCTTGGACTGACTACATAAGAAGATTTGTGTGGTCACATAAGGGGAGAAGAGGTGGGTTGATGGATGATGGGGAGGGTGTGGTGCTGTGAGTAAAATGAGTAACAAGATGTGTGACTTGAGAGAGTTTTACCTGAGTCTGAGAAACCTGAAAAGCAATGCATTATAATTTTGCCTGCTATGCTGTGTTGGTAAATTATTCAACAGCATGCTGAATTTTATTAATATTTTGTAACATTTTCATGATTTTAGCATTCTTTTGATATCCTTGTGTCCTATAAGTGATCATTAAAAGACAACCAATGAACCCAACTCCTTAATAAAGCTTTTCCACATTTCAAAACACATCTACTGTCCCATAAAATTTTGTTATTTCTTCCTTTTTATGTAGAATAGAACAGGTTATATGTTATGGAAATAGCTTTCTTGCTACCATTTAGTTACATTGTTTACCTTGAACCAAGAATTAAAATAATTTCTCTGCTGAGTTAATACTGTCCATTACCAGTAGAACCAGGAATTCTTCCTGCATTAGGTAGAGTGATATGAAGCTCTTCAACACATCCTCTAACCAGGTTTTTCATTATAGCCTACATTCTAATATTCTGTACTTAGCCCATAAAGGCATTTCATATATTATTTTCTATATCATGTTCTCTTTCTGCTTCTTACCAAGAGTGGAATGATCAAAGGCATAATAAATTAATAATAATTCTGGCACAACTGATAGTCAGTTTGAGAGATTGGATGCAGCTGACATCTGAGCACACAAAATTAACTATTGTCTGTAACATTTATTTTATTCTTTCTGGATCCAAACTAAATTTCATTGTTTTTCAAGGGAGAAATTGTGCTCCAAAAGAGTTTTTGTTATGAACCCAAAGGGAGAAAATAATAAGTTGTGGTTTTTGTCATCGTTGTTGTTGTTGTTGTTGTGTTTTGTTGTTTTTTGGTTGTTTTTTTTTTATATATGAGGAGAGGAAGATGGGGAAAATTTAGGCATTAAAAAACAATAATTATGCAGTTAAGTGACAGGACAAAATCTGTTAAATATACCGTAAAAATTTCAAGACCATTCCAGGAAAATTCTAAACTGCAATTAGGATTTATTTTTTGCAACGTTGAAAGGAGTTAGAACTGATTTTTAAATCAGGCAAATCATCAGAGAAAAAAGTTATCAGTGGTGCTTAGAGAAGGTGCAGGAGTCTTGCCTATGATGTGAGGTCATCCCATGAGAGGGAGACACAGATGAGCTGTCCCCAACCTTCACCCCAGTTAAGGGAGTGCCTGGGGCTCAGTGACATCGAGGTTCCTTGCTGCCTACTGGGGAAGACAGTCACTCTCCCACTGACAGCTGGACCACTGACCCAGCAGAATTAGCTATAGCTGCAAGGTGTGATAAGTGTTGAGGTGTGGGACCTTTTTTCAGGTGAGGCTCCACAGGGATGGGAGAGAGAGGAAATTTTCCCTCCCCACCTCCTGTCCTGACAAAGAATGGCACGATGAGGCAGATGCTCACCACCTACACCCCTGGCTCTGAGAAACCCTCCCGAGAACCTGCTGGGCCCAGCACACACTGAGTGCTTGGGGAAAACCCGTGAAAGAAATGCGCACCAGTCCTCAGAGAAAAAGAGTAGACAGATATCTTGTGAGGATAGGTCACTCTCAGACCTGTCCTGCCTTGCACAGTTCAGGACATGAGGCACTGTGGAGAAAGAGGAGGAAATGGCAGCAGGGTTTGGGATAGGAACAGCATGCGACACACTAACTGAGGAAGTCTGGTGTAATGAAATATCTTCAACTCTGATTTCTCCCTTCAGAACAGTATCCCTTGCATATACCTGTGAAGCAATTCTGCTTTGCAGCCATTTACTGGGCTCTCCAGTCCAGTTTCTGATGGTTGCCAGAATAGTAATTTTTTCCAGTTAGAGAAAAATGGAAACATTTGAATGTATCCACTTTCAAAATCATGTAACAGAAATTCATTAAGGCTGATTTCCTAGAGCGGCTGTCAGCTTCCAAACTCCATATTCACTTCTGTTGCTTTCTCTTCATAAATATATGGAGATAAAAATAGTGCACATTGAATTAGGCAGGGATTTCTTCACCAGTGACATTATGATCAGGAACATATGTGATGTAGATGCACCGTAAGATGACCAGCTGTGCTCTCAGTCTGTTCAGTCTGTTAAGAGGAGTAAACCTTCAGCTTTAGGCATTCTTGGGTACAGATTGTGATGTAATAAGATATGTGGAAGAAAATGAAATATGAAATTGGGTAATGCATTTAATTTACTGTGCTAATAGGCAACAGTCTACTTATGATGTTGCCAAACAAACATATTTAATATTTTGCTATGGTGAGTTATTCTGGTGGTAAATTAGTTTTCAGAGAACAGGAGGGGAAGCAAAAATGTAGAAGTCAAAGCCTACTGCTCTTTATCACTTTTAAGGAAACTAAATAATTAGAAATGTGTCAGAACAGACAAACTTTTTTATTTTTTCATAGGAAGCCTGTTTTCTCCTTTTTTTATCTCAAGCAGATTACTGTCATCACCATTCTTGCCAACAAGCAGACTCATTGGAATATTTTTCAAAAATGAACACAAATATTGGAAAAGAGCAGGTGGAATGAATTAATTATAAGCATATGGATGTAATGTAACGATTTCTGCAGTGTACTATTCAAACATATAAGGGTCTGGAATTAAAACACACTTGGGGAATAAAGCTGCTTTAAGAAATTATCGGTTATATGGATATAAATGTGTGTGGAGCCAGACTTAGATCCAGACTGAATGCCCTGCCACACACACATTTCTAGGAGAGTTTTTAGCTGTAAGGCATAGCAATGGTGTGGTTTACACTGTTTTCCCAGTTGTGTTAGCACAAGCGAACTTGCTGACAAACACAGCAGGCAGGGATGGGGAGCATTGGCGGAAAAATGGTGCTTCTTAGGTAGCTTCACACAGTACATCCTACAGCTGAGCAATGGGTGCTGCAATCCAGGCTACAAGTCCTTTGCTGCTAGAGGCAACTGAAGGTGTTCCTGGCTTGCACTGATCCCTGATCAACTCCCAGTCATCCCTACCGGTGCAAGTCATTATTCCCTCTTTCATTAGAATAGATCTCTGAGATAGACTACTGACATGCTCTAAATTATAGAAAGATAGTCAGAAAACAATCTTAGCGAAAACAAAACAAAAAAAAGGAAATATAAAGATCCCAGATCCATACAGTGGGATCAGCTGGAGGCAAGAAGAAGCAGAAGTGTGGGCTGGCACTCCTGTAATGCCACCAGAAACAGTTTGGTAGCAGAGCCTGGTGCAGCACTGGCTACCCCGCTTTAGGCTAGGATAATATAGTTTTATATCAATCACACTTTCACATGGGGATTCCTGAGCATTTTTTGGGTAGTCAATACAAAATGTAGTCAAACTACAAATATAATAAAAATTCCAATTGTTATTCATTATATTAGGTTTTATTTAATCAAGAAGAAATGAGATGTGGCTTTTTTGAAGATGGCTGTGAAGTAGAGGAGATCAGAAATAAATAAATAATAAAAAAATGTAGATTTTTGCAATCCAATCTAAATTCAGATAGGGATTTATGCCATTATTTTGTTAAAAAAAGTTTGCTTGTCTTTTCAGTGCATATTTATTATTATCTAAAAGCTCCATTTTGAAAAATTACTGTGAGAGCAGCACTTTGAAAAATTAGATCTTCTTAAAGGGCTGGAATAAATTGTCACAAGGAAAGTAATTTCTGTAAGTATTGCTTTTAAAATCAGTCTTTACATTAATTTACATTTTTTTAAATCTCAGGACCTTCAGAATGGTCCAATAGTTGAAGCCCAATAGTTGTCCCTCCTTTGGGGGCCCAGATTAATAGATCCTTTAAGACCTGCTTGCAAACAAGCAGTTATTTCACTAACAGACTTGTAAAATAAGTCTATTGAAACTTTTATTCAACATTCCTGCAGCCTCATAGTTGCCATGGGAAGACAAGAAGTAAATGTAATGTTATAAATCAATGCTAAATACTTTTGTTCTTTGCAAAAATTGAATGTACAAATTATCACAATAATTTAGAGCAAAAAGACAAAAAAAACCCCAAACCCAAAACCAAACGGTGGCTTTTGTGCAATCCAGCAGATGGCGCTATGATGCAATAAACTGGTTCAAGAGTCCAAGAAATACACTGTATGTGAACATTTTTTTTCCTTTACCTGGTGCTGCTGCTTTTTTGATGGCTGGATTGGCTGCAGGAGCTTTTGCTGGCTCTTAAAAAAAAAAAAAAAAACAAACAAAACACAAACAAACAAAAAACAAATTAAAGCAATTATTACAAAGTATTATATCTTCAAAAAAATAGGGAAATCTCAGGAAAGGCTTCCAGTGAGGTAAAACTTGTAGAAATTTTTTCACTGCAGAATTAAACAAAGAGATTACCCAAAGGGAGGAGAGCTGAGTTGTCTTCAGTAAACTCAAAGGCAACAATAAAATAACCTTACTAGCTGAAGGGCTAATAAGCTCTGGCTGTTAGGCAGTGAATCACTTATTTTAGCTTTTTCTGCCCAGTGATTCAATATGTATTAGCAAAGCAGAGGAAAGGAGGTATGTAGGGGTTCCAGCGTGGCCTTGCCACTCAGTAAGCATCTATGTGCTGGGAGCCTTTGCATTTGATCTTGCAGCTATGAGAGCACAATGTCCTGAACCAGCCTATATCAGATGTTGAGGATTCATTCCTGTGAATTCAGCAGTGGTGCTTCGGGGGATCTCACAGCCATGAGTGCCATCCTTTCCCCTAATCTGAATCTTTCCCTGATTAGAAAAGGTGCAATTGGGCTACTTCTGCAAAGTAAATCCACAGACTTGGTTACACCAGGTAATCTCTCTGCATCCTGAGGAACAGAGGAGCATTAGGAAAAGATCTCCATGTTTGATCTTGCACTTGAAAAAGCAATGGCTTTATTCTCCTAGCACAGAAACAGGCCCTCACAATGTAATTTGTTCCTGGTCTTTTCAGTGCACTTGCACTATATTATAGTGCACCTGCACTATACTTTCTTTGCTGGTAGAATGTGTCCTTGCAGAATGGAGGTCCACATGAAGGGTATGTGCATCCCCAAATGGTTACTGGGGAATCTCAACACTAAAGAGAAGAATCTATGTAGTTTACTAGATTTATTTACTCTTTCCTAGTGTTTATTTAATTGCTTTTATTCTCAGGAACTGCCAAAACAGACTGTACTTAAACCATAATAATTTAATGAATTCTTAATGCACCAACTGTCATAAAGGATTTTGTGTATCAACTAGAAGATCCTATAAATTCAAATTCACATTTCTATATTTTGAGAGGAAATAGCTAATCATTTTAATCACAAACTAAATTACAGATTGACAAAGAAATGTTAGTTAATCCTTCACATCTGCCACTGTGTTATTACAAAGAAAAAGAACATGGCTAAATCAGGAATGTAATTTTGAGTTCTTCCCTCCAGTATTTTCAGAAGTTCATAAAAGATGCATAGATTGTCTTGTGAAACAGAATGAAAACAAAATAAACTTCTTGTGCTTGGGATTGTTTTTTTTCCATCCATTTAAAACCCCACAGTAGATAATTATATCCTAACTTAGTTATTATCACAGCATTGTAATTACTTGGGGTGGTCACACCTTCTCCAGGGAAATATGTAGAAGACTTTGAAGAAGAATTTACTTAGTAACACTTTCCTAAGTGCCAATTCTGGCAGAAGGAAGAGATACAACTTGCATGTTCTACAAGTGTCAAGATGGATTTTATACAAAATTACAGGACTCTTGCAAGTACCTTCTGAGCTCTGAGCTAGAGCATGGTGGATAGTGGG
Source organism: Pyrocephalus nanus (assembly GCA_038380795.1). Taxonomy (NCBI): domain Eukaryota; kingdom Metazoa; phylum Chordata; class Aves; order Passeriformes; family Tyrannidae; genus Pyrocephalus; species Pyrocephalus nanus. The sequence continues at coordinate 52,047,965 of CM076260.1, forward strand.
ACTTTTTTTTACTTTTTGTTAACATCCATGAAAAGAAACTAAGTTAGGATTCTTTTTGTTCTAAAAAGTTTTTTTAATCATTAAAATATTTAATTTTTGAGCAACTGAAATAATTATGATTGGGAAAAAAAATAATGGTATGTTTTGTCAGAAATTTCTGTAATTTATATAATTTTAAAATAAATTTTAAGTAGCAAAAAAACCAAAACTAACCAATGTTTTAAACTTTCTTTTGCAAGCATATGCTTTTCAGTTTGTAATTCACAAATTACTTAAGTGCTAATGACTCTACATATTTATGAACTAGTTTCAACTGCAAATTTCGTGATGGAGCTGGGAAGTTTTGCTGTGACTGCTGCTGGGGAATTCTTCCATTAAAAGCATCATGGTTTGGCTTGGAAGGCATATCTAGTGGGCTTTAAAGACCATTGAGTTTCAGCCCCTGGCCACTGGTGGAGACACCTTACATTAGGTCAAATTGCTCCAAGCCCCATCCAACCTGTCCTCAAACATTTCCAGGGATGGGGCATCTACGATCTCTCTGGGCAACCTGTTACAGTTCTTCACAGCAAGATACAATAGAGATAAATAGAGATACACAGTAGAGAGTTTTTTCCTAATGTCTAATCAAAATCTTCCCTATTTCAGTTTAAAGTCAATATTTCTTGTCCCATCACTGCATACCTTCATGAAAAGTCCCTATCCAGCTCTCCTGTAGGCCCCCTTTGGAGGCCCAAATTAATAGATCTTTTATGACCTGCTTGCAAACAGGCAGTTATTTCACTAACAGACCAGTACTTGTAAAATAAGTCTATTGAAATTTTATTCAATATTCCTGAAAAATTTGAGTAAGAAGCAAACGTATAAGCTTTTCTTGATTGCGAAAAGAAATATTTTGATAAATTGCTGCAAATCAGAGGATGGCAGGAGATTAATCTGCCATACGTGTCAGGAAAGATCATACATGGAAAGTCAGTGCATTCTTTAATCATAAATTTGAATGAGACTTTGAAGCCCCATAGTTTTCCTAATTTTTCCTGTATACTGTAATTTCAGAACAGAGACCTGAGCAGATGAAGTCTTACCAGAGAAACTGTCTTACTATCCTTACTCTGCTGAGGTACTGATGCTTGCAAATTTCTAGAAAAGGAAGATGTAAGTTAACGATATCACATTCTCAGAGCATTTCGTGGTTATTTTTTCAGAACAGCCCAACTTCCATCTCTCTTCAGAAGTCTCTCAGAAGTCTGTGTTGGAATCAGAAGTAACTAGATAGGTAGAACTTGTGTATTTGTGAAGATAAATTTGGTGGTCTTCAGAATGTTGAACTCTCAGCCTTCTCAGCTCATTTATGAAATTGCTGCTACTGAGAGCATTTTTTGCTGACACTTCAATTTGACATTTCCTTTCCTAGGAAACTTTTGTTTTTTAAGACGGTGACAGGGAAGAGGGGAAGGCAAAACTGTCAGTCACAAAGAGGAGTGTGGAATTAAAAGTAGGATAAGAATGGATTTAGAAAGTAAGAGGCAGCTGAAGTTTAAACATATCAGTTTTCAATTATAAATGGTGTAACTGCTTTCTTTGTATTTTCAACAATTCATTAACTATTATTTTTGGATTATTGAAATGTACTCTTTGAAACTGCATGGCATATAAAAGGGACAATAGTTTCTTACTTTTGAGTTCTTTGGACACAGCAGCTTCTTTTTTATCTGTAAGATAAAAAAAAAAAAAGAAAACAAAAAACATATGCATGAAACATAGAAAAGATATAGATAGATAGAAAACTGCATCTCTCAACTTGAGAGGTGAAACAGCTTATTTTCAGCAAAGAGCATTTGAATGATACAATGGCTCAATTCAGTTCTGTTTCTTTCATGGTACAGTTACACGAATTTAACCCTAACTGTAAATACACCAAGACCTGTGTAAGCATGAAAAATTTTGTTTATTTTCTGTATAGTAATCCCTGAGATCTGGCATGTGGTTGAGTGATTTACATGTACTGGCTGAGCTATAGTTACTCACCATGTGCACATTGTTAAGATGCATAAATGCAAGGGAAGATGTACTAGGAGCCTAAGTATAGACATGTAATGAAAGGCACTCTCTTTTTACAGATCTTACAATCATACAACTGAGACCTAGTTTAGAAGGCTTCCCACCTAACACCTTTGGAACCTGGAGAAACTCAGCCAGTCCTACATATGGACCATGTAAGAGTAGGCAAAATCTGTCCCTGGTTGATTTAAATAAAATTTAAATTACTTAGCTATATCAAAATGCACCATGGCCAGGAAGTTTACCAGAAAGACTTAACTAGGCTGTTCAGTCTCTCTTCACTTAAGGTAGCATTTTTGTGACAATTTTTGTAGGACTTTTTTTCTGGTGGCTGAGAGATTTGGAATCCTTACTAAGGAGATTTAAATGGGCAGAAATACTCAGCGATAGCTTCTCCACCATAATTTTTTTGCTACCTCAAGGCTTTTAAATGGGTACAAAAATCATCCATTTTTAGAAAAATACTTGGAGTCTCACACACCTTTTTCACTAGTCTCACTCTTACAACTAAGAAATGGTCCATGGAGATCCTGTGAGACAGGAGCAAAGGGGTGCATAGAGCAGAAGTTACTCCCCTGGCCGACTATGAGAAAATTAACATCCTGTCTAATAATCTATAGTGAGTCTGGGATATAGGTAGGACAATGCTTATATCCACAGCATATATGAAGGACAAATGAATTGTGTTCTTAAATACTAACATAAGAAACATTTCCAGGGTAGAAACTGCCAAATTAGGTTGCTTGCAAACCCAAGACTATCCCATTACTGCTAAAAATATGAAGTTGTTTCAGTTTCTGTTGCTTCCTAAATTGCTGTGAAGAAGTTGATAAGAGATAAGGTAATGCAAATGACTGCCAAGTAGTCTAATAAAAGATCTTGAAAAAATTTGGATGAAAATACATTTCTGCTTAGGTGATATGCTGCTCTGAACTGAAATGTTTCTAGGTTAATCCTCTACTTCCCCTAACTCTCTGTGAAAGCATGTTTTGCAGGCATAACTTCAAAGTATGATAATTACCACATTTAGATGAAATTAATCATGAGTCAACTTTTAGCCATGTTATCTGGCTAAGGAGCCTATTGAAGCCTTCAAGAACTGCCTATTAGTTGCCAGATATGGAAATTTTGAAAGGTATATGTTGCAGTGATATGAATCATTTATCAAAATAATCTTCTATTGCTGGAGGTTATAAAAAATAAATAAATTGACAGCATCATTTACAATAACAGACTGGATTTAAATAAAGCCCTCAGGTTCTTTATTTTCTTTTTTCATATAAGTTATCATTTATTAGAACAACATACTTCCATATATTTTAAAACCATAATTTATGTTCAAAGAATCAATGTGTTTTCCCATCATCTGAAATACATAAAATATAGTAAATTCTGAGTAAAAGCTGGACAATTTTTTCCAGTAAGAAAATCTTATAATTTGGGGGGTTTGGTGTATTTTTGTTTTGTTTTTAAAGTGCAGAAAAATTACCAAAAACTTTTTCCAATAGCACATATTCATATGAAAATGTAAATGTTCTTACTCTTACAACATTCTTTTCAAACCAAGGTGCCTAACATTTGATTTCTAAAGCTATATTTAACCAAATAGGCTGCAATGATTTACAGAAAATTGTGCAGAGGAAGTTTTGTAGGACCTTGAATGGTAGAGGTTCCTTTGAAGGTATATAGTATTTACATCTATGCACCTCATACTTGAATGAAATAAATGACCTAGTTGCAAAGAAATGAACAATTGGTAGATCTTACAGAAGAAGGGAAAACTGATTAGGACTTCTGAAGTTCCTAAATGTTATCTGTTATAAGGCAACAGTATCACATAACTGAACAACTCAAAGGAAAACAGTACCAAAAATGAATTGAGCAGTGAGTTAATTTGTGCAATTTAAGACAATGAGCATTTTGTCTCATTCATTTTTGCATTGCACAGGTTTAGGGTTTAACTTTTAAACTATGGGAATGTGTTTGGGGAATGTAGCTTATATTACATTATGTTTTAATATTTATTATGTCTTTTTCTTAAAAACAACAATAAGCTCACTGGCCTCTTGGTGGGTCTGATTTTTCATGTTAGTTAAGAAGACCATTTTCCAAAACAAATTAACTTTTATTCAAGCACTAGTATTGGACAACCTATGAACATTATCATAAACACATCAACCTAGAAATACCAATCAACCTAGAAAGTATAATCTGCAGACCTCTAGGTAATTTCCTCTTTAAAACTTTACATCTGAAGCCTGGTACAGGAAAGGCAAATGCATGACATGAGAATGATTATTACACTTCTCAGAAGCTATGTAATTTCATTAGGGCCTGGATAACATCTGAACATCAGTCTAAGTGCCCTAGCAGCCTTGACCAATAGTACAGTCAAAAGCACTGTGACTGTCCTTGGTATTGGTGACAGAACTATTTGATATCCAGCAACAGAGCATGCATTTTATTTTCAGGAAAAGCCACATTTCTACAACAATGTAAAGCAATAAAAACCCCTAAACCTTTAGTAGACTTACAATAGGAGACAAGACTTTAAATCTGATGTTTTTGATAATTTGGTGCCCAATCTGAAGCAGTAATTTTTTCAGAAGTTTTTGAGGACATGTTTGATATTTAGGTCTTCCTAAAGGGCTTATGTAAATCATAAATATATTGTGCAGTCCAAAATTTTAGGTACCTCTTGGAACCCTAGCCATTACCTTTTCTTGAAAGAACATGCAACAGACTTTAAAAGGCTAAGCGCCATAGCTGAGAAAATAATTTGTCAGCTGTGGAGCACTTGAAGCATCCTTTTCTTTTTACAGTTATTCTATGGAGGTGTTTGAAAACAGTTGTATTCTGGTCTATATTCTCAAAAAGCAACCGTGTTTGTACGAGCTCTACTCTTCTCAGGCGAATGAACAGGTTTTTCTTTTACTGACTCTTGTGAAGACTAAACTACAACAATACTTAAAAAAATTATTTTATTAAAAACCACCAAATATTTAAACAAATATGATCTGACTTTGTTCTTATCTGTACAGGCTAAAAGGATCAATTTTGAATTCAGACTAAGAATGAGCATTTGGCAGGCAGCACAGATGTATCTCAGCAGAACAGCAAAGCAGTATTTTATTTTTTTGCATCTTTTTAGCACATAGCTCAATCTTTTCCTCAGGCCTTGTTCAAAATTCTTTTGAAGTAAACTAGCAGTACACAGTAACTGCAAGTGATATCTAAACTACACATGGGACAAGAAAAAAAATCTCTCTGAGCTTATATAGTGCCTTTCATGCCAGTGAGTCCCTAGGAGGTTGGTAATAAGCTATTAGACAAGAATGCCCCAGTACTCTGGTACAGAGTGTGGTAATTTGAGTTTAAACAAACTTCCAAAATGGAGTATTTCAAACAGTGCTCTGAAGTAAATTCCAGATCTGGGGTTCACAAAACTTTTACAACCTTTTTAGCAACAGATTTATAATACAATGTACATTGTACATTTCATTATTGGAGATCTTCAGCAGCTCCATACAATCTATATTTTTAATATATAAAAGGAAGTTATCGGAAATAAATGGGTCTCAAATTGCACTTTTTTGACAGGCTTCTATGTGCCTTTTCCTTCTAAAAATCTCTTAAACACATATAAGGTTATTAAAAATTAAATTAATAGTATTATTCAGATAAGTGAATATTTCAGAGACAGTATATTGATAGCTCAGATAATGATACACTGTTTAAAATAGCTAGCTAAAACTCCTCTTACTATTGGAAGCATTATCGTTTATGTTGTATCTAAACCAACCTTTTTGTTTGGAAGCTTCCCAAAGAACATGACAGTAATAACAAATTTACAAACAGAAATTCATTTCAACATCAGTGGGAAATCACAGTGTCCAAATTGAATGGTAGCTGATATCCTAATCAAACATGGTGTAACTGAACAGATTCCTCAATGGATGATCTGGACTAAGTACCGACACCCTAGAGAATTACTAGATGACTCTGAAAGACATGGTTCACTGAATCAAAAACTAAAGAGAAATTTAAAATGTTAAGCAGTTACTAAAGGAGAAATGTTCACCCTAAGCCTCAGCTAACACTTTTTACTTTCTCTACCTTTAGTTGATGATCATGTGCTAGAATGGACTTAATCAAACACCACTTACTGGCTAACAGTCTACATATACCCATAGAAAGTAAGTTGTGTAATGAAGATGCCTCACACAACATGACCACAGCTCTCAAAGAAGAATGTTACTAATAAGACTCACACAAAGCTTGCATCATTGCTTGGCTCTTACTCTTTATTTTGCCTTAGGTATTCCATTCATCTTGTGATTAAAAGTGGGAGAAGAAAAACAGAGGAGGGAAGAAAAATGAACAGAAACTTCAAGAATCAGAGAGAATTGTGTTTTTTCCAGTGTTTTTTTCCTGTATCTTGAAATCAAAAGTTTTTCCTGTGTCCTGAAATTAAAATTGTGTTGATTTTCAAAAAAAACCCAAACAAAACCACAACAAACAAAAGCTCCTGGCTGTCATTACTGAACAAAGCACAGTCAAGTGCCAGCTTCAGGAGCTTGGTTCTGGCTTTGCAAGTGCAATACTCTGCAAAGCAGAGCTTTTATGACACCACACCTTACAAGTATGACAGTTAATGTTCCCCTTGCTGCCCTGAGCAAGAGTTCACAAAAGTGGAAATAAAAATGGTAGCAGGTGGCATCTGATGGCTAAGACCTTCCATCGTGTGAATAGAAAACATAATTAAAGTAGCCTAGAGACCAGTCTCACTACAGTCTGTTCCCAAGCTAGCAGATATAACAGAATTTTAAAACAATTTATTAAGTAGCAAGATTTGCAGTTAGTGTGATTTACAGTGCTAAAAGAGGAAGACACCCCAGATAGCTAAATCTTTTAAAAAATAAGTTTTTGTTGAGCATATAGTAACCCAAGAAGGATTTTCAAACTTACTATTAAAATATGCTGTGGTCAAACATTTCTGTTTTTCATTTACTTGGCGTAAAAAAGCTGTTTAGAAATATCAACATTTCTCCCAAATGAAGAGTTCTGTGTTTGGACCAATACTTGATTTTGTTCCCTATCTTAATCACTGAGCATGGTATTGCCATATGCTCTGTGACAACTACTGACAAAAACTCCTCTTGGCTTTCCAAAATACAATTTCTTGGTGAGCATATGAAGGGCATCTCACTGTACCAAAGAGGCTGAAGATATGCACAAGGGAAAGCAAGGTACTACTGCTTTAGAGCTGTTCCTGACCCATTTGGTGATAGCAGGAAACTCCCTGACCAGAGTTTAAATAATTTCCTTTGAGAATAACTTGGGAATAACATGGAAATTTAGTGGGAGAGGCCAGTAAGCCTTGAATCCCAAACTTCAGGTTTTGCATTTAAATCTCTAGCCTGCAGAGATTTCCCCATATGAAATGAGGGAAACTGCAGATGATGTTATTAAAGCTGGGTAAAATGGGAGGATGTGGAGCTTCTGGAAGTTCAAATCAAATTTCTCTAAGAAACATGAGACTGGACTATAAGAAAGAATTCTTGAAATCTACTGATAACCCATGTGACATACAAAGAGGCTTGAATAATGTAGGACTATGAAAAAGGAGTTAATAAGCTAACATTCTTCTGTTGTTGATTACAATAGAAAACTGGTGATGACACTCTAAAAGTTTGACAGATCATTTTCCATTGGAGCAGGAAAAATCAAGCCCTTCCATCCACTCTTTGTTAAGGGTGCCTTCTCACCTCACCATAACCTCTATTTCCTCCCCATTCACAGTAACAGGCTCTTTGAAATTTTTGTGGTGTCTCCAAGTACCTTCTGATTAACCCTTGTGTGTGTTGCTTCTCCTCTGTGCTATCTCTTTGCACCATCGTGTCTATCACCATTTATAAAGTAGCTCTATATTCTGCAGAGCCAGTGAGTGCCTGCAAACCCTGAACAGCAGAGCATGAGGCAGGTAGCAGCCTAAAGCCTATAGAGATTTCCAGAAAGTGGTTTGGCAATGCACATGGGTGAAATACTAAATGTTACCTCAAGCAGATTTCCCAAGATCATTAAAAAAGTTCACCCAACAGAGTAAAAAATAGGGCAAGTAGAAGAGGGATGTGAGCAAACAAGTGATTCAGTTACAGTAAAAAACAGACTGCAATTTGGGAATGGCTAGTTTCAACTGTACCAGTGATTCATGGTTCAACTAATTGGTGATTTCTCCTTTCTACTTTGCACTTGCTGGAATGGATTGAGTCTTCCCCCATGCAACCACAGAACAGGTGGAAACATGCTCATATCCATGTTAAATGCATGCTCATGCACGAACACTATCCTGGCTTGTATCAGAACTCCTGTGGCCAGGACTAGGGTAGTAATAATCCCCCTGTACTCAGCACTGGTGAGGTTGCAACTCAAATCCTCTGTTCAGTTTTGGGCCCCTCACTGCAAGAAAGACACTGAGGTGCACAATAGGGCAAAATGAAATGGCCTCAAGCTGTGCTAGGGGAGGTTTAGATTGGATATTAGGAAAAAATTCTTCACAAAAAAGGTGGTCAAGCATTGAAAGAGGCTTCCCAACACAACAATTGAGTCATCATCCCTGGAGGCACTGAAAGAAGCGTACATGTGGCACCTGGCAGGTATGGTTTAGTGGTGGGGTTGGCAGTCCACCACTGCAGCAGAGTTTAGGATTGGACTCGATCTTAAACTTCTTTTGCAACCTAAAAGAATCAATGATTCTATGTTTCCTTCTATACTCATCAGGCATGGTTTAAAAAACAAAAACTTCTGAAACATGATATGAGATCACAGTCATCCACACACAGGAAGCTGTAAGTGGAATTAATTACAGAAACTGCAGTCATTTAGGGGAAAGGTAATGGTTTTTTTATGTAGCAAATGTGGGTAATAACATTGCTTCCTAAAATTTAGGAATCAGAGATTTTCCTGGAATAAATGGTCATTCGAATTAGTGCAAATATTATAAAACCAGAAAGTTTTCTTCAATTTTTTTTATCTTTTCTTGAAACTGCATGTGGGATACACTCACTAATTTTTAATTAATAAAGCTCAGCACCAATACTTTTTGAAGGATTCAGAGGAGAAGTTTGGGGGTTTTTTGCAGTCAGAATGGGCTTTTTTAAGTGTATGCATGCTATGTATCCTTGTGATACTCTTTCTGTACTTCTCAACATATTTCTTTCTTTCTGTTGGATAGATAGATGTACAGATGTATATGTACAGATGTATACATATAGATGCATAGACATTATCAATAGGATGAAGATATTTCTCATATTTCTGAACATAGATGCAGTCAACTCTGTGAAAAGGGAGATCTTAAATAATGAAATGTCTATCCATTCATCTTTATAGATGACACGCTACTCTAATTACACTCTTGTAAGTGAAGCAGAATCTATGAGAAAGGAACCTCATGCAGAAAATATGGCAATCAAGCTAAAAATCAATGATTTTATAACCACAGTTATGTATGTCTCCTCTGTTAAAGAAGATTTGCCTGTTCTATTTTCCTCATCATTCAATAATACTTCATCTGACTTAGCCTCTCAGAGTTACATATAGCAAAGCCACAAAACTGGCTCTGCTTCTTGTAAAAACGTATCAGGACAACAAACATGGCCATTGGGAACATTTATTGAAAGGTTAAACAATTGCAACTGAGAACGAAGTGTAAAGGTTGTCTGATACATGAATCTTTCTAGGGGAAAGGTACACAAGAGACTGAAGTATACTTTCAAATCGCTGACATGAATGTCTTTATCCACTATCTGCTCATCAAAGTTTACTTAAAGCTTTAAAAGCTTCATTTCAAGGTCAAGGGGAAAATTTCTTTTTGTTTTTAAGAGTAAAGCAAAAGAAAGGAGAGAAAATCAGTCTGATCCCAGACTCTGAGTATTCTTATTGACTGATTTTCCCTGTGAGTCAAGCCTTCAACTTGTCCATGGAGCAATAGCAGAAAATAGATAGCAATGCATAGCTATGTCATTTCAGCCTGTCTGATGCATCTGTGCATGGATATTTAACACAGAATAATTATCCGAAATATCAGGCCTGCTGACTCAGATGCATGTCTTATTCTGAGGACAAAAAACTTTTTCCTCCATTAAAAAGATTAACTTTGCGTTGTTTGAGGCATAGGCATATTCTAATCCTTTTATTTCTGGATGTGACTGGAAAAATAAACATTACATTAATCCCCAGACCAACATAAACAGGGTTGGGGTAATAAATTAGATTTTTTTAATTAAAACTATGCCACCCAGCTGCTTGCACAACACAGGTAGTACATTCTACATATTTGAAAGACCAAAGGCAAACTATTTATTTGGTTACCTGTGTGGACTTTAGATTGAACATGTATCACCTTTTAGCTTGATTATTCCTAGTATCATCTATCGTCAAAAAGACAATAGTATCAGAAGAGGTTGCCTGTCAAAAACTTTTTCCCTATGAGACTTAGGGAACTTCTTCCCTTCTTCTAAAACAACTTCTACCCTTTGCTCAAGGAAGATTTTCTTGCCAGCTCATCAAAAAGTGGGTTGGTAGTATAAACCCAAGCCTCCTCCCTTTTATCTGTATTTATTAAAGGGTTAAAATTTCTAATTCCTTGCCAGCCAGATCTTACCAATATCATTCACCAATTGCCTTTCTCACATCGCTGCCTACTTCGTGTAGTCAAAAATGGAAAAGAACAAACACAAAACACCAAATCCAGACTGAGGAATACTCAGCATAGCCTTGAAAGCACTCAACTCCCACTAGTCAGCAAATGGGCCACTGAAAAGTACATCAAGCTTATTCATCTGCTACTAACCTTTGATGGATAGGGCAGGCACTGCAGCTAGTGAATTTTCACCTTCTTCTGTGCTAGAGCTTTCTTGGCAAAACACATGGAGGCGCGTGTGGGAAGACGACTGGGGGTAAAAAGCTAACAGTATGGAAATTACAGGGGGAAGTAGGGTTGCTATTCCCTAGGTGAAGTATAGTCAGCATACTCCACCTCCTTCACACAGTACAATCTAAGAGGGACTAAATGGAGAGTGAAGTGCAGTAGAGACACTGCAACCAGGCTTTGTCAAAACCCTTGCAGAGGAAGGAACTTGGTAATATTTTCTAGCTGATAAGCTGCACAGCAGCTTGAATCAAGGGAGATAAAGAAAGATGTCCTGCTGTTGAATCAGCAACTGTGGCAAAATCAACTCTCCTTGGACTGATGCATGTCACCATCCCAAGGTTATCTCAGATGCAATACTGAGAAATCCGCTCCCAAGGTGCAACCACCCCTCACTGACCAAAGTCACTCAAGCTCCACCTAAAAGTAAATAAATAGTATAAAAGTAAGTTAAGAATGGGAGAAGTTAGGGAAGACTCCATTGTAACTTCTGAGATCAGACAATGGACTGAACTTGTCTTCTCCCCCATAGGGGTAATTATTGGTTAAGAACTGTACTCTATGCACGCTAGAAGACTATCTTTTTGGTATATTGCTTTGAATACATTTTGCAGTCAGATACTGTCACTGGAAATCCTTGAACCTTAATCTGTCACAATTTTATTAATAAAGAGTGTTATTCTGTAAACTGTTAATATGAGTCCTTCATAGGCGCTAGCAGCGGCTGGCAGTGGGTAAATGTGTGGAGATCCACATGTTTGGTATCTGATTCTGAACAAGTTAGTGAATCACCTCTGGTCCAGTGAACTGTTCAGTGAGGAGTCTCCATAATGGGACACTGGCAGACTGATCAGGAACAAGGGGCTCAGCTTTCCTGGGGCACTGACAATCTAATCAAACGTTAGGAATTTAAGCAAATCTCCTCTTTTCATGTGACAGTGGGCAAGGATGGGAAGGGAGATGCAGTTTCCTCTAAAGCTGATACATAGTGAACAAAAGAGGAAATCAGCCTTTCACTTAGAGTCACCACATCAATTGCAATGAAGACTCAGATTGAGTCAGTTCTTACTGCCAGGTAAAGAAGAGACAAGAGGAAGGCAGGAAAAACTTATTTATAACTCTTTCTCTCTTTGCATTTCATCTAATTTCTAGCTCTTGAACACTGAATCCTAACCAAGTCCTGGAATGGCACAAGGGTTTGGTTTTGTTTTGGTATAAAGAGTACTACTATTCCCAGCTGAAGAACTCTTGCATCTCTAAAGAGCTCTTTCAACACCATAGTGACCTTGCAGCCTCTGTATGTTTTTACGAAAGCAGTTCAGGGTCTCAGTTCTCACAGAAAATCGATGGGAATTATGTGCCTGGCCTTCTGTGACATGTTTGTAAATCCCACCTGGTGCCATGCTACATCTTTAGGCACACTTTGAAATCATGTTGTCGATCACTGATGATAATGGAGCAAGAATTCAAAGTCCACTGAGTGCTTTGAAGTTTCAGTGTACGGTGTATTCAAACTGCCTTTTGTCTTCATTCAGGAAGAGACTTCTTTAACAGCCAGTCATATGGAGTCCATGGGAATTGCCTTTCTGCTGTGTTTGCATCTCTACTCTGCTGGATTTTTTGCCTTGTCCCTCACTATGCCCCTATTTCTATTCTTCTGGTTTTATCTGTTTGGGGAGATACAATTTGATTTGTACTAAATAGCCCTGTCTGTCTTGATGATTTCTGGAAAGTCTACTAGAAAAGCAGACTTTTGATTTTCCATGGAAGACTAAATACTTAGAGGATGACTACCTGTCATGTGTTCAGCTTACAAAGGCTTATAAAAGTAATGCAGAAAGGAATTTCTGTTTTTCCAATTGTCTCCAGCTGCATTCCTGCATTGACTCTTCACTGCATTCTCTTGTAGCTTATCATGTGTATCTCTGAGGATACACCTCCATAATGCTCAAGGCTAGAACACACCATCAGGTTATCTAGTCTGACACTTTGTTGTCAGACTCCTATATTTCAGCTGGGCAACTTTTCAGGCTGATCTGTATCTTCCATTAGGTAAACAATCATCTTCTGCAGACACAAGGGAAAGCAATATCCACCCTGTGCTGTGGTAGTTTATCACTCTTAGTGTTAAGAACATGTACCTCATTTTCAGTTTGGATTCAGTTAGCTTCAGCTCCCAGTCATTCATTCTTGTTTAACTCTCCCTTACTATATTAAAGGGAGCTATTGTAACCAGAATCCTTCTTTTTTATTCTTCTTTTTTTTTTTTTTTTTTTTTCTGCAAAGGTACTTGGCATCCACAATAAAAAAGTCACCTCCTTCTGAAGAGATGAATAGAATACTTTATTCTTCTATGTGAAAAAATCATTAATTTGTAAATGACTTGAGTGAGTTTTTTCTGGTTTTTCTCCAATTTGGACATGCAAGTTTCAATCTCTTCAGTGCCTTGTACACAGGTGATGCATGGCCATGGTCAGTGTCTCCTGTTACAAGATTTATAATTTCATAGCTGTATGAAAAAATATCAACCTCAATTTGCCATTCACCTTGTCAGTTTTAAAGTTACTTTCCACATATAAATATAAGTGGCAATATAACGCATGAGGCAGTAGGGAATTGGGCCCTGAGGTTAGAAAGACTATATTTGGGTGTCACAAGAGAGCATAACTCAGAGTAATGGGATAAAATTAAGCAAGGGAAAATTTAGTCAGATTAGAATTAAATGCTTCTTAACTGTGAGATCTATTAGGTTGTAGAATAATCTTCTGTGGGAATTGATGGAGGCCTAGTTACTTCAGACATTTAGAACTTAACTGATGAAAGCACTTGAAGATATTCTGTCAGGAATTATCCTGCATTGCCATAAGGAAGGATTAGATGACCTAGTAGGTCATTTTCATCTCCACTTTCTGTGATTTTTGTTGCACAAAGCCTCACAAACTGGAAATTGATATCAAAGTCGAGAGATGCCACTAAACCCTGTTTGTGTCAGAGAAAAAAGAGTGAATTACATCACTTGCTGGTAACTGCACAGGAATCCTAATCCAGTATTTCTGTGGGTCAGTAAAAACAACTAGTTCTGAGAGCTGCATGCATAGTTTGTGTCTGAAAGCAGAAGCATCTATTAATGCAAAAATATCAGGGGAAACAGCATGTGAGTTATGAATAGGATCCCATAGAAGAGGAGTAGGAAACAAAAAATCAGAATGGGCCTGACATGCCTAATAATGTCATGAGAAAGTTATTAGTCAGGAATGGATCAGCCTGTAGAGTAGATGAAACCTTAAGCTGCAGTCATCCAGATGGGAAAATTAGATGGTTTTTATAGGCTTTGGTGTATGGGCATTGATTCATAAAATTCACATTACTAATTGAAGTAATAATTAAGATCAAAACAAAACCAGGGTCTTTGCTAAGGGTTGAACAAACACACAACAAGTCAAGCCATGACCTCTACAGAAATATACAAGTGGATGATGAGTCTAGCAGAGAAAGCTACCAAAAGAATATCAGTAAGTAACACTGTAGAGAAGGATCACACAGTTCTAAGGTCCATAAGTCATTCTTCCTTGTTTTGTGTGTGTGTGTGCTTTAAAGTGATATGTTCCTAAATTTGCTCTCAACTCATAACAAAGGGCACTCACTTAATTATTGTTCTTATTCATTCATCTGCATGAGGAATCACTAGGCAACTCATTGCTTATTTTTTCTGTTGATTAATTTTTACATTTGTCTCTTCTCCTAATCTCTCTAAATTTACCTACAAATAAACTTGAACTTCTGGTTCCTGTGCTGGGTTTGGGTGAGATGGAGAAATTAGTTCTCCTTATAGCAGACTGTATGGTGCTGTGGTTTGGATTTGTTGTTCAAACATTGTTGACACATCAATGTTTTTTGGCTATTGCTGAACAGTGTTTGCACATCATCAGAGTCTTCTCTTTTTCTCACTCCACTTGCCCCTGCTGGAGGCTGGGTAAAGGTTGGGAGGAGACACAGATGAACTACACTCACCAAAGGTGTATTCCCTACCATATAATGTCAAGCTCAGCAATAGGAACTGAAGGTAGAGAAAGAACAGGGGAAATGTGGCCTCTGCTCCAGCTGGTTTGGCATTGGTCTACTTGGTGGGGTGGCAAGTGATGGCCATTGCATCACTTGTTTTTTTCCTCTTTCTTTCATTTATTGAGCTGTCTTTGCCTCGACCCATGAGTTTTTTCACTTTCGCTCTTCCTATTCTCTTCCCTGTCCTGCTGGTAGGTGGGGAGTGAAGCAGCAGCTGTGTGGGTGTTTAGCTGCTGGTCAGGGTCAACCCAATTAAGTGTCTTTTCCTCATTTAAAAAAGAAAAAAAAAGGCAAAGAAACAGTCAAAACAGTCAGACAGTGTTCAACCTCTCAAAACTCTGTACATTCTACATGCTGCAACAGTTGTTCTGAAAACAGGTCTGGCCAATCAAAAGACGCCATTTTTACCTTCTCCTCATATTTTGTCTAATAAGCCACAAGAAAATTTGTGAATAAACATTTTTTCTTTTCCGTATGTGACCACCCATTTTCAAAATACCTTGGGCTCTTTTGTTCTGTTTTCACGGTTCCATTTTGCCCCTGTAAGCAACCTGAACCGAGACAGCCTCTACCTCTCACTGGCTATTGCAGATGTTATATTGGATCTTCTTCCAGAAACACCCATACTCTGCCATCTGCTGACATCTATCACATTAAGGAACAAGAGGCCCATAGCAGTGCCCAAGCTGAGCTGCTTACAGCTGTTAGCCTCTCAGCTGGAAATGTACTCCTGGTAGAGGGCAGGGCAGAGTGAAGGATTTCAAATCCTTTTCTTGAGAGACAACAGAGATGTTTTCCTACAAAAGTCTGCAACTGAAACCCCTATGCTCATCTGAAAAATCTGAGATAAACATCTGGATCCTAGAGGAAACATTCAATCCATTGCAGATGGATCATCCCAAAGCATTTCAGGCACTGTAGTGTGCACTCACTTACCTAGATAAGTGGATTAGCCAAACATGTTTTTTTTCTAAGTATAAACTTCTGTTGTAAGTTAATTTTTAATTTTGTGGCAGTAATACTGAAAGTATTTGCATGCCAAAATATTTCTTCTGAGAAGAGTGTCACATTCAGATGACATTCTAACATATTTCTAGCCATGAAAGCAGTAGGATAAGCAGTGTGGGTGTAGTGGGTGAGATAAGTAATAGGTTCATAATTTCATCAGAAAACTCTTTAAATGGCCTTTTGTGAAAGCAAACGACAAAAAAAAAAAAAAAACAGGCATATAGATTGAAGAAAAAGATAATTTGCCACCAGGTGTCAGTAGTTGTTTTTTTATTATAATGGAAGGCTTAATATCAAGACTGAAAAAGTAACAGTTAAGTCAGGGAAGCCACAAAATTAAATGGATTTTTTAAAATTGTTTTTCAGACCAGGACTTAAAAAACGATCAAGGGAATTTGTCTTCCTGCCTGTATAAAGCACAATAACAAGACACTGTTGGTGTATAAGTTTATCTTTTCCCTCCGTTGTCTATTAAATCATAGGGTTTTTTTTGGTTGGTTGGTTGGTTTTTTGGTTTTGGTTTTTTTGTTTTGTTTTGTTTTTTTTTTCCAAATTACACTCTTCCTTAAAGAAAAGAAAGTACAGTTGTTACAAATGCATCTGTGGTCAACCCGTGCAAAAAGTCACTGGGATCTGATAGGTCTTGTTTCTTCTTGTTTGATCACCTCCACTTTGCTCTATCTACCTAGTACTAACATCCTTCCTCCAAAGTATAGTTAAAGATAGCCTTTCCCTCCAGTTTCTTGACCTCACTCTGTGGCAGGATAGCAAGAATATGAATCCAGTTCTGTGGCAGTCATAAGGTTCTGTTTTCAGCTTTTATGTCTAAGATTTACTTTTGGATTGTTTTCTTCATGACTGCGGAGGGAGTTCACTTGATTTTTACAGTGACATAATTAAAATGTACCTCAGCATTTGTAACTTTAAACCCCCAGAGACTTTTCCTATTCAGAAGGCAAAGATTTACTGTGAATATAAAGAGAGACATCACCACTCCTCTCCTCAGTTAACACTGCCTAGTATGAAACATATGACCAGATATCTTGTGTCACAGATACATCTATACCATATTCATGTCCTTATCAATCTGTATGAACGCATCAAATGCCCCCTCAGTCAATTTGTGGACGATACCAAGTTGGGTAGGAGTATTGTTCTGCTTGGGAATAGGAAGGCAGAGGGATCTGGACAGGCTGGAATAACGGGCCAAGGCTGATGGTATGAGGTTCAACAAGACAAAGTGCTGGGTCCTGCACTTGGGTCACAATGACCCCATGCAGCACTAGAGGCCTGGGGAGGAGTGGCTTGAAAGCTTTCTGGTGGAAAAGGACCTAGGATTGCTGGTTGACAGCAGCTGAACATGAGCCAGGAGTGTGCCCAGGTGGTCAAGAAGGCCAGTGACATCCTGGTCTGTATCAGAAATAGTTGTGATCAACAGGAATAGGGAAGTGATTGCCCTTCTGCATTTGGTACTGGTGAGGTCACACCTTGAAACCTGTGTTCAGTTTTGAGCCCCTCAGTGCAAGAAAATCATTGAGGTGCCGGAGTGTGTCCAGAGAAGGGCAATGGAGCTGGTGAAGGGGCTGGAACAAAAGTTTTATGAGAAGCAATGGTGGGAGCTGGGGTTCTTTAACCTGGAGAAAAGCAGGCTCAAGGGGGACCTTATCACCCTCTACAACTATGTGAGAGAAGTTGATCTCTTTTCCCAGATAACAAATAATAGGGTGAGAGGAAACAGTCTCAAGTTGCACTGGGATAGGGGAGATAAAAATTTCTTCACTGAAAGAGTGGTCAAACATTGGAGCAGGCTGCCGAGGGAAATGGTTGAGTCACCAACCCTGAGTATTTAAAAGAGATTTAAAAGATATTTAGATGTGATGCTTAGGCATATCATTTAGTGGGACTTGGTGGAATTGGACAAAATTATTTGAATAGTCTAAAATGATTCTCTGAGAGAGGCATCCTTAACACTGCATGTACAACCGCTGCAACCTAGTTCCTTGATTTAAAAAGGAGCTGTAATGTTGCTTTGTAAGGTCTTGTATGTTCTGTTGGAGGCATACATGTATCAACACAACAAAATGCAAATCAAATTCATGCTGCCTGATCTGGGATGAGTGGATCTGCACACCAGAACTGCTCAGGAAGGTACCTAGGTTTGACTTCCTTTAAAGGTTTTTCACTGATATCAGAACCTAGGGATCCTTGAGCACTGGTCCAGCTGATAAAGCCTTATGCTTTATAGAAAAAAACATTTTCTTCCTAAATGTCTGTTGCATTTGCTGATGTCTGTGCTTTATCATTAGGGAAATAGTGAAGGTGTATAAAAATTTGGGTTCTTTGACCAGATAGCATTGGTTTAACTTTCAGAAGATATGTATGAACAGAAGATAAATATGTGAATAACTGGCCTGGATTATATGTCTGTACCTGAATGTCTCTGTGGGGAAAGTGGAGAGAAAGATACTGACTGTCTCTCTAAAGTGTTGCTAAGATTTACTATCAAAAAAATGCAGGAGTGACAGGAAGGAAAGATCATCAATGACAGCTGAGTTGACTTTTAGTTAGGAAATGGTATGATTATCCAGGCTGACATTTTTTATTGCTTTATAAACTCATTTATTACTCATGTTATTTGTTTTGAGAACCAAAAAAAAAAAAAAAAAAAAAAGGGAAAGGAGTTTGCAGCAATTAGACTTAAGAGGTAAAGGCTGGTGTGAACATCATTTATAGGAAAGCTGATAAAAGAAGGAGCAGAGAAGTTCCAGACTGCTGAGTCTCTGGGAAAGAGACCATCAGAAACCATTCTGCAGGCAAAGTATGAGGGGCTGAAAACATCAGTCTCTGCATATTTATTTATTTTTATGTAGTGTTGGACACCAAAGCTTTGACAGGGTCAGACTACAGGCTGGACCTCTCCAAGCTGATGTGTTCAAGGCACTGGAATGAACTCTGAGAGCCTGGCAAAGGCTTGTCTCTGTTGAGGTGTAGCAAGCCCCTTCACAGGGATTTGGAGATGCAGCTCCTTCTGTATCCAGAGTAGCACTGGATAGATTTTTGTAAAATGTTTTGAAGTCTGACAGTGCCAGACTCTCGTGTCTGATGATTATGTTTGTTCAAGTTAGACCTCTGAGTTTGTAACAATGGAATTATCTATTTTTCAGAACAATTAACACAATGCTATTTTACGAGCTGAAGGTTGGAGGATTAATGTGGTTTTATCTACAAGGCAATTTTAAAGGCTAATTAAGAACCATTCAGTTTGCTTTGTACTGAATACTGAGAACATTTCACATTAGATGACTCTTGATTCTCTGAAGAGAGGGGTAGAGAGAGAAATGAATGGAGGAAGAGAGAATTGGAGAAAGAATGAGCTGGCATGCAAATAAACAAATACATCATAGGGATGCAGTCAGTAGAAAGCAATAAAAAATTAATTCTGGTAACACTAGAGATAAAACTGTCTCTTGGACCAGAGGTCTTATCTAAAATATTAATCTCCAAATATATTCAGTATTTGAAATTACAAGTTTTCCTTGTTAGAGGAAGAGAGATGGAGAGGAATAAAGAGAAATGCTTCTCTCATAGCATTGTTTTAGAAATGTTTTTATCACCTAGTGTTTACAGAGCATCTCCTCCTCTCTCTCTCTTGAGCCTGACAGTCTGTATATGGGGAAAGCCTGGTTAATGGGCCTTCTGTCAGAGATGGGTCTTCTGGGAGAAAGTATGCAAGCATATAGAGCAGAGGTGGCACTTGGGTGCCAGAAGGACCCTGGAGCAAAAGGAGCTGCCTGCTGGTACAGGGAAGGATGTGGGTGGTGGTGAGAAGACAGCTTGCCCTGCAAACACTTTGGCTTCAGGGACTGCAAGTGTCAGGGAAAGCAAAATGAGACAGGAAATCAGAGGCATCCAGAGGCAATGCAGAATTTGAGAACCAGGGCGAGGGCGAGGATTTTATTTTCCATGCAGTGGTCTCTGCCTAGACTTTTAAAGGGAAAAGGTAAGAAAACTGAAAGCTGTTTCCTGCTTTTGGATGCTTATCTATGCTGCTGCAGATTCAAGCACTTGGAGGTTCATTTTCTGTCTCTGTCCAAAGCATGTAAATACTATCAGACATTGAAGTGCCTCCTTTCAAAACTGGGCTATGCACTACTCTTCTGTTGATCAAATATGGCAATTATTTCAGGCTTAAAATCTTTTAGGGATAACAATAGGTGCTGCCAATCAAAGCTAGAAAGTACACATGCATTCAGAGCAAGCTGAATGAGGAATAACAGTAACATGTGTAGCTAGAATATATTATGGATTACCATCCTCTTACACAAAGGCTGGTAAACTCTTCAGAAAGCAGCAACCTACAGAGCTAATAAAAGGGATAGAAATGTGTGGATGTCTCGGTTTGTCTAATTTGTGTCTTTCTAGCATTGGTAGGATGACTCACTGGATTTAGCAACTGCCTGTGAAGATGAACATATTAATAACTTTATGCTGTAGCTTTGCCATAAAATGTAATCTTTTACAATTCTGTATTCTCAAGTGAAATACAAGCTTAGAGTCAGAATAAAATTAGAAAAGATATGTGAATTGTCAGCTTATTTTCTTTTTAAATGTGTGTTTATACATATAAATATGCAATTTAACTTGGAAAAGAGTATTCCCTTTCTACCCCATCCCTTCTCCAGTGTGTACAACTCCCACTATAAAAGGCATTTAAATATGGGGCTACCAGGATAGTTCTCCAAGATAATCTGTGTATTTTTATATTGTACCAAACAGAAACTACCATTTTTTTTTCCCATCCATAAACACTTGAATAAGAAAGCTTATGCAGACCATGTAGGATTCAATGGCAAAGAAACCAGCTGTTTATTGACATTTGCACATGTATTCCACAATATTAGTAAACAAGGGGATATAGATCCTTTTGGCTTTTGATAACATTCAACAGATTTGAATATTTAGAAAACAGAGCAGAAGGTTGCCTTGAGTATGTGGTAAATACAGCTGAATCTTTCAGTCCTATTTTGGACCTTTCTCTGTGTTTTTAGGCACTACTCTAGTCTACAGAAAGGTTAATCTAAGTATTTGATGGCTTGTAGAGGGTTATATAGAAAAGTGAGTGACAAAGCAACAAGTAGTACTAGTGTTTCTGGGTATTCAGATGATGACCAAACAGCTAGATTGATCATTTTTTTTTCTCCTTGATTTTAATGAGACAGTTTCACAGATTGCAACACTTAGTGGAAATATCTTGCATTTGTGCACCAAACATACTTGGAAATTTACTGAAATAATAGGGGAAAAAAATTACAACCTTTTTAGTGTAGACCAGACCCAAATGTTGATTTCTAATCTTTTGGAAAAATCTAACTTTTTGTGCATGACAATCAATTATGTTTAGAACATTCACTAACTGTAACTTTAAAAAAAATCTTTTTTGGGCATGAATAAAGCCTCAGAAAGGTAATTATATATTTTCTACCACATTTACTTGCTTGATATGTCAATGTTTCTATTTATTACTTAAACGTAAAATGAGCTATATTTGTAAAATAATTAATGGAAAAAACTGTACTCTCCATTCAGTCTGTTCATACCATGCACCCTTTGAAACTACTTATGCTTTGGATTGATTTAATGTATAAGGAAAAGCAGTGTTTCTAATGTTTTTTGTAAAAATCCTAAGCTCATAGAACTGAAAATTACATACATTATATATTTATCTATATAACATGCATAACATATGTATATGTCATATGCAAAAATAAAATATAATATAATAAATATAAACATATTACACATATATATAACTATATAAATCTATATAAATATACTGTGATATATCTGTATCTATGTATCCATATCTCCCACTTGGATTCTTAAACGATAATGAATTACATACAGCCTTATCTCAGACTTGAAAGTGCTTACGCTAAATAGTCAGATATTAACTACAGAGAAAGTCCAAGTTCAATTTCTTACCTGCTTTTTTAATTTCAGGGACAGCTGTCTTCTCATGCGCTTTCTCTTTTTTTCCTGTTTTTTCTAAGATTTAATTAAAGAAAGTAATTTACTATGCTAGAACTCTGAATCATACACTCAAATATGTAGTCAGCCAAGTCCTGGTGGGCACATGCTGAAAAAAGTGTGACTTATTTGGGAGTTTAGTTCAGATTATTCCCCTATAACATTTGCAGCCAACTAGCCACAGAGCAATCAGCTGAAAATGAAAATTAATCAGTATATGCATAAACTATGGATGATTTGGACCCTTAATAATTCATCAAAGGCTAGGTGAAAATCATCAGTGCATGAATGTGGCACCTTTTAGCTTAAGCTTCAGTAGCAATGAGATCATTAAAAAATAATGAATGACTTAAATATTTTCACATGAAACAAGACCTTAGTGAATTTTAGATGCTTCCTGGGAATGAATTATCAAAATATTATTTAGATGGATATCATGGCTTTGCAGTTTGGTCACTGCAAGTTCCAACTGTGATTCTATAAAATAAATAAATAAATGAATAAATCTAATATATTTTTTGAAAATGGTGTACCATGAATCTAGTGATATCTTCCATGAGTTTTGTGTACTGCAGTATCACTTCATTCTACTATATACCAACTCCATTAAATTGTCTAAAAAGCCCATAGATGGCCACCAAAAAGACATTTTGTCAGAAAATAAGTTCAGAAAATATTGGACACAGAACACATCAGACAGATACTGAAGAAGAAACATGCAAATAGTGACTAAGCAACTAAGAGAAGGACAATACAGAGCCAGAAGCATAGGATTAATACAACAGAAAACAAAGAGAAATGAGCCAGGAGTGTGAGTAAAAGCTGAATAAGGCCAGTGAGAAACATTTCCAACTCTTACCTTTCATTTTCATTTCAGTCTTACTTCTGTTTTCATCAGTCTTCTTCTTTTCCTCTTTTCTCTCTAAAAAAGGAAACAGAAGTTCAGCTGACTATTTTTACATGGATACACACACACAAACCCCTATGTTTGTATGTGTATATACATTTGGGATGGGGTTCCTTCACCAACTGCAGTATATTTAGATTTGATAAGCAGCTCAGAAATACAGCTTAATACTCTGAGTGAATGTGGTGCTAAGGATAGAACTGGAACAAGTATGTACTCCAGATTATTACTTAAGTAACTACTAATTCAAGAAATTATGCCCATTAACATGGTGAAACTGAGTTTATTGTGGGGTCTCCATAGCCATGTACCTGTTCTGCTTCTTTTGTAAAATCTAACTGAATGGCAGCAAAACTTGAAAATGGTACTTGGGAACAAGTGTAGAATGTCATGAAAAACCTGCATATACAATATGTCTTTATAACACCTTTTATGAATTGAATCTTTGAAACTGTCATTACAGGACTTCTGTTATTCACAGAGAGTTGCTGTTAAAACATCATCTACAAAAAACCATGACTTGTTCTTTTAAAAGCATCTTCCTCTATTTTGTCAATTAAAGAATATTTTTCCTTATTTTACAACAAGCTACAACAAATTAATTACTAATTTCATCAATGTGTTTAATTAGAAAATTGAGAGGTTAGCAGAGGATATGAGGAAGTTGTAATGCTTACTTTTCCTTTGGGAAATGAATTCCTTTTTTGATGGAGAAGAATACAAGAGTACAAGAGTAGCTAAACTAAGTGCTTCTTTAATTGCTCATCTATAAAAAGCCAAATTTGCTACCTTCAGCTTGTGCTGCATGGCTTTGGGTGTTGGTGTAGTTATACATAGTGGAACTAAAATTTTGTGATGTTTTACTGTTACATATGTGAATAAGAAACCAAATTTTACTATCTTACAAAAGAGAGAACCATAAGCCTTGAATTAAGTCTTTTCTTTAATTGAAAAATATTTAAGGTATGGAAATCTTTTCAGATCCAAGAAGCAAATATACTCCTATCCTTGCATAAAAATAGCATGAAGATAAAGGAAATATAGTAAAAAAACCAACTTACTTTTCATTTCTCTAGGTACCGCAGTAGACTTTTCTTCTGCATGGAAAAATATATACAAATAAGGAAAAAAAATTAAAATCTGTACAGCATCTTCCTAAACCAAAATAAATATGTTCAAGTTCGATCTTTGAAAAATTTTAAAATTGCTGTCTTTCTAGAGTACATGAATTCCAAAATCTGTCCATGGCTGTTTCCTAAATTTTTTATTTTGCCTATCATGGAGGCAATGTATTTACCAATATTCAGGGTCTCACCAAACCACACTTGTGCTGATTTTCTGACTATAGGATTTAACAGTAAGCATAATGATGTGTTACAGCTCTTTATTGTTTTAAACAGATTTGTTCAAGACTTTTCCCTGACTGTTGTCTTCAGAAAATGAAACAGAAAATCCTTACATGCATTCTGCAGAATGTTTCTCCCAGTGTTTTATATGCTTAATTCTTCGGGAGTGATACTCAGGTTTCTTAAGCATGTATAGAGCATCAGAGCTGTGTTCATCCTCCACTAACTTGTTTGGAGCTTCATTTTCTTTTATATTTGAATATTTTTGTTATTGGGTATCTCTAGTGTTTCAAGGAGTCTCTCTCTATCTCTCTCTTTCTGCAATGCTGTTCCAGAGACTTGTGCTAGCAACTAGGATCTCTCCTCAAAAGGGATTTCACATAAGCTGTTCCACAGGTCCACTTTCCTGTGCCTGATTTTTCAGTGTTTCATTTCCACATGTAATGTTGATCTTTTCTAAATTCTGAAATGTGGTTGGTTTATTTATTTGCTCACTCTGCCTGAATTAACCCAAACTGTTAAACATACCATTGTGTCAGTTACTGTTAGAAAAGATTTTCCTTCTTCCTTTGTTCCATTAGCCTTTATTCTAGTAACTGTAACCTGAAGTGCTACCAGTACTTCTGTAATTTCCATTTTTCCAGTTAGACTGATTTTTTTGCTTTCTTATACTTCTGGTGCTAGGTGATGCAGAGGAACAATTTGAAAGCCTAGGTCTTTACAACAAATAAAATTCTTTTTAACCCAAGACCATTTCTGCCTTTGAATTTCTGGAGTTTGGCATGCTTCTGGGGTCCAGAAAAGCCACATGAAATCTGCCTTGAATTTCATAGCAAGGTTCAGAGCCATATGTGTCTTGAGAGCCATGAGCTGAGTCATTGAGCTTTGAGAAGTACAGCTTTGTATGGAAGCTGTACAGGAAGTAGTGGGAATTTTTAATGCAAATAACCTAAAGCAAAGGCAACTACATTCTTGGCTACAGAGACTCCATTGCTGAGTCATTCTATCAATTACTCCCACTGACAAAATTTTCTTCCATCAAGTTCTCAAGCTGCATTATTCAGAATGTCCAGGCAGCCTAGAGAGCATCTGTATTCATTATGAAATTTCTGGAGGATGATTACATAGAAGTATTAAAAGGAATGTGGCCCCTATTTCCCATTTGCACTGCCTAATTGCAAGATATGCACTCTTGGTCAAGTTTGAGAAGAACAGTCACTGGGCTTCCATTGACATCTCTGCTGCTCCATTGGTGTCCCTCCCAGATACTACTGACGGAATTTTATGTAAATGAGAGCGATAGACTTGGTAAATGGATATTATGGAGAGCTATTTCTGATTTAACGAAGTGATTCCATTTCTTGAATACATTTATTTCCTCTCAATTTGAGGAGCTCATGTTTAGGATGTTGCATATTAAGTGTATATTTAACACCAGCAAAACTTGTAATTTCTGAATCAGTAAATGTAGTGGGCTTTCTTCAGATATGTACACAGCTAAATTAAGAGGCAGAGCAAGTAATTAAATAGGAACTTAACAAGTCTTCTGCACTGTAAAATATGAACCCCATCTATTAATTGAAAGGACTTGGTTTTTTATCTAAGAACAGTAACAGAACTAAAAATGACCATGGATTAGATGCATAAAGAGGGATCATAATATCCACAAACCGTGGGTTACACAAGGAAACACAAGGTGCTTTTGATGATTCCACATTGATGACAATATGGAATTCAAGTGCAATTGAGCATTGAAAAATCTGTTGTTATTGCTCCTGCTTCTAGGAATGTAACTAATGGTTTTTTCTTTTCACCAGGAGTGCTATTCCTAAACTAGGATAGGATGTAAGACATATGGGTACAAAAAGAGCTCATCTTCAAAAGCCTGCAATATCTTTACAAGAATGAAATAGGGATATATGCAGCTGGCAGAGTACATGACAGAATCAGGAGTGCAAGGCAAGCAGTGGACTTTTCACTTAGTCAAGGCTTTTTTTTCTGTAGACTTTTGTAGAAGTTGAGCTTTATGTAGTATAAGAAGTAAAGTGATCATAAGAAGTGTGAATTAAAGCAGAGATGTACTACTGAATGGGAAATTCAGGTAAAATTATTTTCCTGGGTGAAAATAAAAAGAAGCAGCATGGAATAGTTTTCTTGAGAAGTGACTGGATTGAAGAGAACAGCCTTTGGAGCAAAGAAACATCTAAGATGGAATTATTTATTTTTGAATAAGGGGTGAAGGACCGAGGCCAGTGGAAATCCAAGTAAGATTCAACAAAGACCAGGAAAGAGGTGTTTCAATCTGAATTGCCTTTATTCATCTTGGACAATGTCTTTGTGTTGTTCTCATTGAACAGCAACTAAATCTTGGACAACAGTGGAAGAGGAGATAACAGAAGCATGTTAACAATGCAGCACTTGAAAACAGGCCCTATGAGACTGGTGTGCTATGGTGCCAGCACTGAGTGGAATCTAAATTTAGGGAGGTCCATGAGTTACTGGGCATAGTGTCATGGGAATATAGCACAGGAACTGGAAGAAGAAGGTGCTCTAAGAGTTTCTTCTCTGAATTGCTCCTGATGGTTCATGTGCTTATGGAAAGACTGACTCAAAGGAATTTTCAGCTCATCACATCCCCTCTGAGAAACTGAGGTAAGGAGGGAAGCAAAATACAGCCACGGATTCCTTCTTGTGGAGAGGCATGCATACAGCAAACACTAACTAGTGGGACTGAATGCCAGAAGTTTGGAAATGTTTTGGTTCACCTAAGCTTTCTTAAGTTCAGATACTTATACAGGGCTTATCCACATTTATCTAAAACCCTGGTACCAGGAAATCTCAGGAGAAAAGCTCTTGTGAGAGACTTTGGATATTGCCTGACTTTGTGAAATATTACAACAGCTTTTCTTGCCTACTGATTCTCATCCTGGCAAAACTAAAGAGCAACAGAGATGCATGTATACTCACTTACATATAACCAGAACAAAACAAACATTTACGTAGCTTTTCTTGAGAAACAATAATTCAGACTGAACACAATAACTTTATTCCAGCTGAAACTTTATTTTACTGGTGACTGAAATACTTTCCCTGCTGAACTCATTGAAAGTTTTGCTGTTGATTTCAGTGGAATTTGGATACCCTTTTAAATATTAGAATACCTGCTTGTGTTTCAGTTTTTGATGATATTTCTTTCCCCTTTGTGTTTTGCTTAGAGTGGAGACTGACAGTGATTGGTCAGTTGCACTTTTGATTCTAAACAATTTAACACATTCACACAGTAAGGCCACTTTAGGGTTACAAAGCTTCTGGAGGAATAAAAAACAATGCAAGGAAATATTTTTGCTTAGTTTAGGATGTAGTGGAAACCCATACTTTTAAGATTAAATCTAAATATCAATTAAAAGTTTACCTCAGCCCTCTCTTCAAAAAAAAAAAACAAACCAAACAACCTTTCTATGTCCTTGTTGGTCCAGTTATCTTCTCTATGAGAAATAATTCTCTTTAGATTCAGTCAAACTGCTGAAAGGTCAAGAAAGATCAAAGAAACCTAAATAATATCAATCTAAAGTTCTTAGAATTGCTTCTTTTAACTCACAAACACACATACTCTCATACACACCCATATGTGATCTCTAAATTACAGGTGAATGCTTAGGCCAAAATGAAATGCATTTTTTTGCAAAGCTCTGTTTAAGTGGCACCTTTTTTTTCAGCAGAGTAATGAAATACAATTTGTTCTCATATTGAGCAAGGGAGAAACTATTTGGGCACATGGATAATTGGAGACATAGCAGAAGTCCTAGGCAATTTCTCCAGCTTGACTCTGTTTTTGAAACTGCCTTACTGTTTTCAAATCCCAATCTGAAACACTATTTGGCAGCTGTGAAGATTGCTTGTGGAGATACTTTTGAGGTCTGCAGAATCTATGTAATAGCAGTACCATGCTTGAAATTCCTAATGTTTTCATGTGACCTACATAAATGTTTCTCATTTCTTCCTGTAGTGATTATAGGCTCCTTTTTCATGGCTCTGTTGAATTGAGCATCAGAACTGTTTGCTAATAGCATGAGGCCATATGTTGCCCTCACTAAACAACGCAGCGGGGAGCAAAGGGATAAAAAAACCAGTGCAATGAAGCCAGAGCATGCACGCCAAGAGAAAAAAGAGAGAGCAGGCCAACCTACAAGACAAGACCAGCAACAGGAACTCTGCTGGACAGTGGTCAATGGCAAATAGGATGCAAATATGATTTGACAGAGAATTAAATTCCCAGAAGAACACTGACTTGTGGTACAACCTTCACTAGCGAGATCCAAACCAACAGAGCTAAGGCAGCAGAGTTAGCCTTCTCCATCCTTATGACTAACATTTCTACTAGGCAACATGAATCAACAGCAGCACCAGTCGTGTTACCAGTGATGGGAAGGATATTGCTGCTACTTTTTGCGGGGCACGCTTTTTAGCAAGAATGTCTGAGCTTTAATAATGGGATGATGAGGTTATGCAGGACCTCCTCTGCAAGAGTTTCCCTTTTCTTTCCAAAGAAAAGTGGAATTGCTGCCTTTGAAAGGCCAGAGAATCTCAACCAAGTAAGTATTTTCCATTTGCAGGTACAACATATGCAAAAGATTATTGCATTTCTTTAACATTTAAAAAGCACTTGAAAAAGTTAAAATAATCTTCAGAGCTATTTGTTTGTATTTTATTGGCTAGATTTTGGTGAATATTTACATTAAAATGCATAATCTAGTAAAGTAAATCGTAGTATTATTATTACTAATGATGAGAAGACAAAATAATATGTCTAATCAAAATATATATATCTTCATAAGTATTTTTCTACATTCTAGTAAGTTTTTTTCTAATGTCTGTTTAACTTTTTGTATTTTATGATGGAATAAAAGTGGTACAGAAGAGCCTCATGTCATTAAGGAAAATGTCAAGGGCTTTCTGAAACCACGAAAATTTAGGTTTTTTTCATCATAGCTAAATCATTAGAATATAGTGCTTAAATGTCTAATTTAAATCATTAAATAACTCACTTTGAAACTTTGTTCTCATTATTTCAAAGGTTTTACTGTCTTCATCACAGACTCATGGAGATGTAGGGCCCATGTTTCTCAAAAAACCTTGTTGTGCTATATATAATGTCTTGAAGCTAACTAAACTGTTCCATCTAGGTTAAAACCTAGCCTGTTGTGTTATGCTATTTCTCATAACGCTATTTTTCTCTATTTTTTTTTTTAATTCTTTCTAGGATTAAAATTTATCAGAAAATGGATTTTTATCACAATTCATGTCAATATTATTGAGAACATTCTAAATTGGAAGAAATTTTACAAAATTATTCTTTCGGAAAGGTTTTTGTTTTATCTTGAATCAATGTCTTTCACTGGATGGATTTTTTTAAGGGTAATTGATTTTATAGTACAAAAGGAAAAAACCCAGGTTTTTTATAGAACACTCTTTTTACAGAAGAGAAGGCAGACATTGACAGACTGTACAGAAGCAGATTGATTTGTACAAGATTTATACACTTCTATACATCAAGGGAGCTTTGTCAAAATTTGTATTGACTTTAGTAATTTAAATATTCACGGTTATATCCCGTAATATTATATTCATGAACAGAAATATAGACTAGAAATTCTTCTTAAGATAGCTGCATAGTGTACATTCAATACAGCAACAAACATAGAGGCAGTTGCCAATTTAGCATCCACAGGAGTTTTGGAGGAAGTTAAACACATTTCACAGCAATTTGCTTCATTTCATTCTGCAAAAGAAAAAATATTTTTTCCTCATAGGTTCCCTGAAGAATCTACAGAAACTTTAATTATTATTTTTTTTTTAATTTTTTTTTAAGGTATCAGCAAGATGGCAAGGAACAGCCAGTATACTTCAGTCAGAGAAGGGGGATATGGGATATTTCAGAGCCTGTCACGATGCATTAACAAATCAGAATGGTTATGATGATGACTCTTCCATGATCAATCCTCTCCCACTCAAAGATGCAAGCACAGAGTTCAAGGACTATAACCTGGAAAATCATACTCAGATACAATGCCATTCAAAGGTTTTTCGTGATACAGGGCTCTTCAAAGTGATACAAAGCATAGTCTGTGTGAGATCATATGTAATATTCATTGATTCCTTCCACCAGGAGAAACATTTTGATAAAGGTTTCTCACAAAGGTGCTGTAATCTTGTGAGAAAGCAAAAACAGGCTATTCTGAGACAATTAACATGAAGCCTTACGGATAACTAGCTAAGCCTCTGAGCTTAGTTTTGACATTTCTTGTCTAACTGCAGCATCTTCCTAAGAGATTACCCTGCCATGTCAGAGAGCATAACAAGAGAGGACTCTCAAAAAAGAGTCCTTCTTACGTGAATGGGGAAATGGAGGAAGCTAAAAGCTATGTGAGCTGAGTGAAAAAGTCAAGATCTGAGAGAGAGAATCACAGGGAATCAGTGCACACTGCAATGCAGTTTAAGGATGCCAGTGAATAAAAAATACCTGAAATCTAGAGTTAAAAAGGTGGAGAAGACTACAGTCAAGGAAGGAGCAGCATATTAAAGCCAAAGTTCAGTCAGCCATGGAAAACTGATCAGTTCAAATTACAGGCGAGACCAGTGTCCTCCCTAGATGGCAGCATCAGAGTGTCAGCCAAGCTGAAAGCACTGCTTCCAGGTCCTTGTGAAAGCTCCAGAAAAAGATAAGATAAAGAATTTAGAAGTTATTTCACTTCACAGTTTACCAAACAAGGTTTCCAAGCTTGAAACTTGGGTAGAAGTTAGGTATTTCTCTTCACAAATTTCCTTTTCCTCTTTCTCTTGTTTATTGTTACAAGACCTTTTGTTTTGTTTTATTATTCTCTTCTCTTGGTGACCTGAAACTTCAAACTCTTCATTGAACTTTGACGGTAAGATCTTTGAAAAGAGCCAAAGAACCATGAAATAGGAGAACAATGATCTGTTCTTTTTCTTTCTGACTGGATGAATACAAAGCATTTTGTGTTTTGACCGGGAGGTAGCTGAAAATTTCAACTCACACACACACACACTTTAATGCCATTTATTGCATACTACTAGAATATAGTGTACAAGTTGGGATTGTCTTACACAATACCTCTTTTCCAAAAAAATTACTGTGGAGGGGAAGGAAGAGAAAATGGCAATGGCAAGGAGAGAAAGTTTGAAATTTAATATATAATAACAATATGCTCTTTTTCTAAGACCTCAAGAATTCAGCAGAGCATAGTACCTAAAGGGTATTGGATACTATCAAGGAAAAGCTTTCTATTTGAAGATATCAAATAATCTAAACATTTTGGAGACATCTGGCACACATACTACCACTATTTTCACCTTATCAGAAAACAAGAATGGTCCAAGATTACCTAAGAAAGAAGTGGCAAAACAGAGCAAAAGGAAAAACATGTCAATCTAGAAAAAGAGTAAAATCCTTTCAGCCTTCATCAGCGGCATGATTATGTATATAGTGTTTGACTATCACTGAGTTGGAAAGCCCAGGGTGTAAATAGACTGGTTCCATAAATTTTCTGTGTGTTAACCATTCTGTTACTTCCTACAGTTTTACCATTTTTTTTGGAGCTGTTTTTTCTGTCAGGCTGGGCCAGTCTTTCATGTTTTAAGAAGTGCATTTTTCAATTAATAAATACTTCTACTTATTCCCTTTTCTGAGAACTTAATAAACTACCTTCAATTATATTTATGATAAGAAGGATCTTTTATTTCAATCTGCCCCTTTGCCTATCAGGAATATTTAGTGATGTACCAGTCATAAAGGTATGTAAGCACTAAGAAGTCACATGCAGATGTCTCTTTAGCTATTTCTGAGATTTATATTTCTCTGCCTAGCCCTCTTTTTCCCTTCTGACATTGTGCCAAATATTCCTAAAAATTACTTCTTTTTTTTTTTTTTTTTTTTTTTTTTTTTTTTTTTTTTTCTCCAAGGGCTGAAATAAAGCTTTAGGGTTTAGGTTCCTAAAGGCATATTTTTTCATGTACAGAAAACATAGAATAGCACAGTATAACAGCTTTTCAAAGTAGCATTTTACAAGTAATTCTGCCTTCTTTGTTTCCTCTAAATCTCTTGCATGAGCAG
Source organism: Pyrocephalus nanus (assembly GCA_038380795.1). Lineage (NCBI taxonomy): Eukaryota > Metazoa > Chordata > Aves > Passeriformes > Tyrannidae > Pyrocephalus > Pyrocephalus nanus. The sequence continues at coordinate 52,080,439 of CM076260.1, forward strand.
TATTGTATCCTAGTGACCAGCCTTGAGCTTTAAACGGAATTCACTTGTATGGTTCTGAGCAGATAATCTGCCCCCCCCAATTTGTTTGCCAAATAGGTGTCTAATTTACATTCCCAATTACCTCAATTGCACACATAAATGAGCTAATGAAACACACAAATGTGTAACTGGTCATAAATAGTCATTTCTAAGTGCAATTGCAGTAATTGCATGCTCCTCATGATTTTGAAAATCAAGAACCTAATGTTAATTTAATGCTAGTTCATCTTGTATTACAGTTATATTTAAAGCAGAAGTTTATCACTCAGCAAATGTGGCAGTCATGTTCTATTATGTCTTTTTTTCCATTACGGTTAATTGGTGGATAACAGTGTTTAACATTGCAGTGACTTCTTTCTGCTGATAAGCAGGGATCGGGCATTTTCCTAAAATAAACAGGACTGCAAATCTATTTATATACTATACTGTGTCACAATAACTACAGTTTTGTACTCCTTTAAACAATGTGTTTAAAAAGAAATATTCATTTGAGGTAATGAGATTTTGGGGAAAGAGATAATAAGTCACATAACTATTTTTGTCCAAGTGTTCTGGCCACAATAATAACACCACAGAAATAACTAATTAATGCTTTGTTTTAGTCAGAGGTCCTGCCAAAATCTAACTCTCATTTTCTGTTTCCAAATGCAGTTAAATCTTGTAGCTCTTGTTACTTATTCTGCTGCCATCCCATCTGTTTTTCTCTTAGACTGCGATTTCTTTCTGGATAGCGTAGAACTAAGACCTCTATGAGAGAAATTGCAAGTGCTGTGGTGTGACTGAATGACTCTGAAGTATCATATGAAGTCTTCCATATAATTACATGAAAAGAATCATATGTTATTAAATTTGTATTATTAAATTGTATGGTATAAAGACTAAGAATGTGTATTGCAGTAGTAGTTCTAAGTCATTGGATGTAGTCCATTTTAAAATTAAAATGCATGTTTTAACTATTTTACTGTTATGGTTAGACTATAAACAATATAATACAATGGTAAGGATTATATTTTAATCTTCTAAATGTAAGATCTGACTTTGTATTTTTCTTTTAGTGGTTTTAACAATAGAAACAGTGTTGATAAATGCAGATCCAGAAATATTATGTTCATTATTGCAGATAATGCACAGAAAAATTACTGAATAACAATAGCTGAAAGAGTAATCCAAAGTATTTTAAGAGGATAATGTTGATTATGTTTATAGTTAGATAACTACTCATGGTTGAACATAATTCAAAGCATTTTATATATTAGGCCTCAATTCTGTAATCTGTTTCACTCAGGAAATCTCGCAAACCATCTGTGGGACTACCACAAGGAACACTCAGGTACTGTGCATATTTCAGTGTGTCATTCCTGTCCCAACCCTAATTACTTTATCAGCTTTGTAATATAGGTTATGCTTACAAAAAATAAAGAAAAAAATCCATTAGGACAGACAGTCAAGTTAATGAGAAGAAGCCAATAAAGGTAGAAAAACTTGCCTTCAATAGCTGCTGGTTTCTTTCTGGGACTGTGTTCTAGAAGAAGACGAGGTGGTACAAATTCCTTATGTCCTGCACACAAGCATACTGGTTAAGAAGCATAGAAAATGTATTCACTAACAGGCTGAGCAGTTTCACTGGGAGGCTGAACTCCCTTCAAAATTGCTCATGTTTAAAGTATTACACTGTGCATAAAAGCTATTATCTTTCAGACACCTTAGGAAGGAAATGTATTTCTCAACAAATAGAGTAATTTATTTTTAAGAGACACATTTGAAATCAATGAAGTCCAGGTGACTCAAACATATGCTGAAATGCTTACAGTTTTATTTTTCTTCATTAGACTCAAAACTGAACTATAATACTTTGATAATAAGGTTACATATTCATGATGCCTCTTCTACAGTAAAGGCTTATGTTTTTCTGTCAAACAAATGATCTTCAGTTGTTCCCTCAAGTCCACTTATTATGAACTCCTTGAAACACTAGTAAAAATTATGATGTTTCTCATCCGTAAGGATTATTCTTAATTAGGCAATACCAACCAATACATCACGCATTGTAAACACTGAGGTCCTGATTCCAGCTGCTGGCTGAAACACCTCTACTCTCTCAGAGTGTTCAACTGGGACTTTCTGTACTGTCTTAGCCTACGTGCAGATATCATGCTTTATAACATAGCATTTTTCACTTGGTTTCTCCCACGATTCACAAGCAGATTTAGTGTAGTCTTATTACTTATGCTTATTTTCTGTTTTCTAACATGTTTGTAGTCTCCTTATTTCCTTTTAATTCCTTTCTCTGACATTTGTTCTCAGTAGCTATCATTTCATTGTCATTGTCATTTGGAACATAAAATTTTTTTGTGACATAAGAAATAAAAATAAGTAGTTAAATACAATTACACACCAGCATACATTCACTGCACCGGAGTCCACATGCAATCAGGCTGTTAAATCTCAGCTCCAGAAACTCAAAGCCATGCCTCACGCTTGATATAGACTCAGAAGAGAAATTAAGATCTTAATGGGCCTTGAAAACTGCAGTATCTTACTTACTCCTCTCATTTTACGAAGGTATGTGTACTCAAAGGGAATGTATGAGAAAAACATCATCTTGGAGACAGAAGTGGGATTTGAGCATCATGGTCTTAATGTTATTGCATCTCATCAGCATATGTACAATTGCAGGCATGTGGTTTAGTTCATGCAGTAATTTGTATAAAATACGATGTACAGAGCTGCTCAGACTTGACTCATGTGCCTGAGCTACTGAGAAAATATTGACACACTGGTAAAACCAATGCTTGAAGGTGCTTTGCAACAAAAAGTAAAAATCTTAGGTTTTACACATAATTCCTGTCTTGGCAATAATCACAAGTGGACATTTACCTATCTCATAATAGAATAACTATAGCCTTAAAATAAATTTTAGGCAAAATTTAGGAATCTAGGTATTTAGCTATGATTTTCCAAACACTTTATGTCTTAAAAAAAAATAATCTTGAAGTTGCAAACTGAACTAATGAACCACTGAACACTTTTTTTACCAACTAGAATACAAAAGTTATATCCATAACCTTTGTCAAAACACAGAAACTTCATCAGTTGAATTTCTAGTTCAGAATGAAAACAAAACCAAAAAAAAAACCAACATAAAAATTAATAAAGAATAGGTAATCCTATTGTTTCTGCTAGGTTTGATCAGACTAAAGATTATTTTTTTTTTTTCCCTAAACTAGATCACCTATCCCCATGTAGGAAAACTGATCATTTTTATAACTTGGACTAATAGTATTGTGTGAAAGATGATAAAGAGCAGTGGCTCAGAATGTTGAGTAGATGAGTAATGAAGAAGGATAGCCAATAATTTGGACTGCAGTGTAGTGTCTACAGCGTGGGGCAATGATCTAACACCTCTAGGTCAAACTGTAGGCTGGCTCCATTATCTTCTTGTTCTTTGCTGTAGCAGCAGTTCTCTAATGATTTCACCAGTGTGAGTACAATGCCAGTACGGTACCACTTACTGCTAATGACTTGTCAAGTTCTATTTTATAGTTTTACAAGTTTTAAGAAAATAATTTATTTCATGCAAATTGACCACATGATCCAATATGAGAGTGTTTTAAGCACGAAAAGCTTAAGCTTCACAGATCAAAAACTTTCCCTTAGGCCAAAATGTTTGTTCTGAGCAGGTTCCTATCCACTCTGATAAAAGGCTTCTTTAATGTTTCCATGTCTTATTAAATGTCTCTATATTCACTTTGATGGGATTGCAAAGGACAGTAGCTGAATAAATATTTTATTCATTCTTTTGATGAAATATGTTAAAGAGGATAACCTAAGTCAAATTTCTTTTCTTTTCCTTTTTCTCTCCTCTTTAAGTTATAAAGCACAAGTGGTTTTCTGTGGTACAGATGACTCATAAATAGAAATGAGGAATTGGCTTTAGCAGATCAGACCACTAGGATTAATGGTGTCTACTATCTTGACTCCAGCAGTGGCCAATTGGACACATATCCATGATGTAAATGAGAGGAAGGCAGGATGTTTTTAATGCTCCCAGTGGACAACAAGATTAGTCCATGAATCATGAGAACTCATTATCCAGATTACCACTATTATTATTGGACATACATTTATCTGACTGCTTTAAAAATGCAGCTGAGCACTGCATAGTTATTTGCTTCTCATTTCAAATGTAGACTTTACTTTTCTACTATGAGATAAGCTGAAAAGGTTTGTTTAACTTTCTTTTTTTTACTTTTTTAAAAAACTTTTATTAGGGTTTGATTGCTGAAAAAGACGTTATTGCAAGCACAAAAATGGGCACACAATTCTATGCCTAATCTGTCCACACAGTTGTTGTTCCACATCATTTCCATACATAATCTGTCCATGCATTTTTGATACAGATATCTTTTTCATACATGATATTGTAAACAGTTCTCTGGCAACAAATTATATCAGATGACAACTGAAATAGTGAAATGTTTTGGTTTTAAGCTCATGGGAATGTTCTCATCTGAAGATAAAATGTCACATTAAGACATGACTAGCTCCTTCCAATGCCTGAAAGGAAAAAAATATGCTGCAAGGATAGTAGAAGGTTTAAAACACTAGATGGTAACATGAATACTTCATTGAAAATAAGCTACAGTCCTCCAGCTCTGTAAACTTCTGTCATTGGTGTTTTTTAAATCACTTGTGATGTCTTGAATAAATTAATTCTGACTTGGTTTATTAATATTTTAGATTTTTTATTGCACGGTAAGGAATACAAGACAAAATTTAATTACCTTAATTTTCTCAATCTAGGAAGTGTCTTTCTACATGTATCAAAAATGTCATATCCAGACATTGTGGATAAATTTAATTTTTATGACAACAGCAAATCATGTGAGTTTTCTTTCTTTCCTGATCTTCGGAGTTCTATTTGTCAGCAGCAACCTTAATAAATTGTCAAACTATATCTTTCTAAAACAAAAGATCATGAAATAAAATAAAATACTTCTAAAATTATTCTTATTAAATAACTAAGCACATTGTATACAGGTGAATATTCCAATTGGGTATAGAGAGAAATAATGCCACTCCAGAATGTAATATGTGGAAATACCATTCCTATGTTAACTTACTCATACCTATATACTAGTTATTTGAACAACAGGAATCTTACATTCCAACAGCACCAACACTTTATTACCGTGTCCCTCAGCAGCAGCAAAATGTCTTCAGATAAATCTCATTCTGCTCATATGTGACATCATTCTCAAATGATAGTAAAAATAATTGAAATAAAGCAAATGTGCTCTTTGCAGAATCATTTTTTACAAAAAGTAAATGCAAATCCAATGTTTCATGAATCTTGGAACAAGACATGGATCAACAGAATGAGGTAAGACTGCCAAATATGCTTTTAGAGGACTGAAAACTTAATGAAGTCCAAACATTTTTTCCAGGCTTCCCATTTTGACATGTAAGTTGCTAGAAGGTGAGTCTCTCCCTTGCCGTCAGTCATTACTCCCCAGACATTAGACTGTTGCTATGCTGAAGAAGGATTTCTCTGCTCAGTACACGTGCATGAAAAACTATGAGCAAACTGCTTTTCATTAAGAAAGAACAGCTGCGGATCAAGAGGTGAGATTGTGTAACTGTAGAACAATTCAAATGCTCATTTTCAGGAAGGAGTGAGTTGAAATACTGACATCCATACAGGCATTCTTTTCTAAGGAACGTATTGTGACATAATTGTTTTATGCACATTAGTAATTAAATGGTGCCTGAGAACATTACTAGGCTCTGGAATTCAGACATACATATCCTGCAACATTGTTTTGAATAGTCCCTGACAACTTTGACCTCTGCCAAACAGCAGTTTCTCAAACAATTAATTGGCTCAATTCAGCAGTTAGCAAGGGCCAGGGACCACTCCCAATAGACCACCAGGAGACAACCAACCCATTTCGACCTTGAGAAAGTGCACTGGGCATGGATCACTCTATGACAAAAGAAATCACATTCAGAGAACAGTTGAACTGAGTTTGATTTACTAATCTAGATGCAACCCACAAGTCTTAAAAGTGATAACAAAATCATATCAAATGGAAAAAATATTTTAAACAGGGTCTTAATTACCTATTTGGAACTGAATTTTTTGCAGTGGCAGATGGAATTAATGGATAATAAAAGGAGGCTTTTAAGAAAGTATGTCTTAGAAGCCAACATATATTTCAGTTTTTCAGTTGCACTCAGGATTTGGGTCTTTATTAAATGGATAATTGCTCAATATAAAGTGAAACTCTGATTCTGTGTAAGGTTGATATTACCAAAGAAAAGACTCTGCTGCAGTGGTGCAGTGATTACCAGTACCAATGAAATCCTTTAAATTTTTATATTATCGTGCACACTAACTATCAACCAGTTAATTTTATGATGCATAAGAAAAGAAGAAAAAGAGATATTAGGTGGATAATGCTCTATCTATCCATCCATCTACCTATCTATGTTCCACTGTATCTATGTATTTAAATCCATTAAAAATATCACAGATAATTTTGGAACTCTTCATAGATCCTAACTTATGAGTAAAGTAAAGCATAATATTGAGAGATATTCCCTCAACACACAGACAATAAAACCAGGCATTTATAAATAACCTTGCTGCATTGGGAGGCCATTGGTCTATTAAGTTGAAAGCAAGGACCAATAGATTAAAAGTGAAGGTGTAGCAAAGATGAATACAGACTGATAATGTAAATGTAAATGCTTCTTTGAATGGAATAGGGGGAGGGGTTAATATTTGCTTCTCAAGGTACCAAACAAAAAGTAGCAGCAACTTGATGGTCTTCTATTCTTAATACAAAGAGATTTGAGTTCATCCTTTGTTTTTGATTATGCATTCTTTCATTTATTTATATGCAGTTATACCTATATTACATATAGTATGTATATGTACATATACATCCAAATATATACATACACATATATACACAAATAAATATAGATATTTGTTTTGAATGAACTATAGAAAGGTTAGGGTTGGAAGAGACCTTAAAACCATCTATTTCCAAATTCCTGCTGTGGTTTAGTGATGTTTCTGAGCAGAAAATACTTGATTTGGTAATTGAACAGGTGTGAGATTCATTGTAGCAGATTCCTGGAGGTTATGTGAACATCAGTTAGTTGCTGCGTTTTCACTCAGCCACCAAATCCAATTAAAGTCACAGCTGGGAACTTGTTTGATATATCTTTTTCTTTTCCTGTGGGTTTATATCTCACACAATGCAAGTGTGAGCAAGTGTACAGATGAGGCAGGCAAGAAAGGCATGGGTAGAGTTATAGGTGTTTTTGGTTTTTTTCTCTTTTAACCTACAGCCAGTACTATGGGTCCAGAAATATATACAATATATTTTAGCTACATGACAGATCTGCACAGTTAAATCAAAGTTAAAACAGTAAAACAGTTAAAAGGGTTAAAATAATATTTCTGTTGAGAACTCTTTTACTGAGATTTTTGCAACAAAATCCCTCTTTGCTTCAATCCATATCTTGTGAAAGCTGTTCTAATTTTTGTGTTCAGAAGACTGAAGTCTTTTAGGAGTTAAAAGTTAAATATTAGCAATTTTGTCATTATACATCAAGTAAGAAGTCACACAGCCTTTCCTGACATTAAAATAAAATTGAATTGAAAAAATTGAAAATTAAATTGCCTCCACTTCCTCCCATTATTTATCATGGGCATTTAGCAGGTAAAAATAATCCTATATGTTATGTTTAGAAATATCTAAAGATGGATTCCAAAGAACTAAATAGTAGGACAGTGAAAATGATGGGTTATTGTGTGGAAATAATGAGTTATTATAGTTATTGCTGCATACTTGAGTGTGAAAGGACTGTAAAAGCAGATTATAAAATGAAAAGCCATATTCAGCCTTTCTGTCTCTCTCCAAATAACCTTTAATAAATTGGTATCACATACAATGACCTCTCACATAATTAACATGAATATCAGGAGTTGGTATAGCTGTATTTTTTTTCACAATATGGAGTATCCAAGGGAAAATAATTAAAACAGAGAAAAGAAAACACTGCAACTAAATACTTGCAGCTAACAGTTAAACAGAATGGAGGGGACTGATAAGCTGTTATGATGAAAAGTAATAAACACTGACTATGCCATGGGATCACTGCTCAGTAATTTATAAGTTATTTGTATTTGGTTTATCTGTACATAGCATCATTTCAACTGTCCTTATTCAAATTAAATCTAAGAAACATTAAGTGCTAAAGTCTGAAAAGTTGAAAGCGACTACTGCAAAAATGTTAAAACTTTATGTTGCCTTTGAGATAGAGTGCACATACCAGGTTTTGCAAAACAAAAACAGCCCAGCATTGATAAAATCACTATAATAATTTCTCATAACTATAGATATTTGTAGATAGTGAACATGTTTAATATAGAAATCACTGGAAGTCAAACTGAACCCAAGTATCTCTGACCACAAGACACAAAGTTTTTCATATCTTTTTGCCAGAATGAGAGAAACAAGAAGTTAATGATTACATTACCTGTCTTGTCTATACTTGACAATTACTTAAGACAGTGAACTCATAACCATTTTTCAGAAGTTATGATTTCAATAATAATTTCAATTTAAAGTCAGAAGGAAAAGAATGGAGAGGTTTTATTAGATCAAATATCAGGAGTAGGACCCAAAGGTATAGAGGTGTTAGCTCCTAACTCCTGTTCTTCACTCTCACTGAAATCAATGAGAACTAAGTATTAGGTTGGTATCTCATACCTCCAAAGGTTAGGCTCTGTGTAATTAAGAAACACTTGAGCATTCTCTTTCTTCTATAAGTGCTATGGCTGTAATTATGAAAAATAGTGGAACAAAAAACTGCAATACTTGAGATAATGATTACTTTAAAGTGATCATGTGTTGGTAACTTCTGATTCTTCATTCCCTTTCATTTTCACAAGAAAGATCCTCTATCATTTAAAGATATATTTTACATATATAGATATTATTTTTAGAACAAAGAGTCCTGGGATTCACTGTCATTGGTTCTAACCCTTGTGCTCAAGGCCTCCTCTATGATTTTTGAGAAAATTACTCAACTTACCATGCCTTTCCATTGCACCTATAAATGGATGTAACAGAAATTAAAAAATCAAAAAATAAAAATTGAATGTTACATGCAAATAAAAAATTCAATCTTAAATTCTATGAAAGTGAAATCTGTAAAGATTGAGCTTTTGTTCTGATGTTAAAATCATTTAGGTTTCTTTTGTTTGATTTATTTGGATAGGGAATACCTTCCATATTTAGTCAAGAAAATATTTCTCTCTACAATTCTTCTTCTCCCCTTTTTTCTCACTCCCAAAATGCTATAGCAATTACTATTCATATTTTTAAGTGGCACCACTGTTTTCTTGATTAACAGCTGCTCCTGACAATATAATTTGAAATCTTATAGGAAACTTGTAATTTCAAGTCTTCATTTGAGCAAAATCCTTGTTTGCACATTTGCATCATACTTCTTGAATATATGTAGACTCTTTCACTACTAGAGATCTAAAAGTTAACTTTCAGACAGTTAAGTCACCCAAGGGATCCATTTATAGTCAATGGAGAGAAATTGGTACCTTCAAAGGGTGATTCATCTTTTCGATCTTTAGGCATCTTTTTAAGGATGAAATTGTCCTCTGGAGACCTCCATTTCATACTATTGGCTATAAAGACAGCTAAAGATTAAAGTTTTGCAATTAACTTTTGGGTATCTAAGTGAGGTCCAATGAATTGCAAACGTATTATTTAGCAGTTCTGCATAAAGATGACTACATGCCACCAAAATATTCCGGGACTAAAATCAAGAGCTGTGAATGATTTTTCACACTCTAAATGCTGTCTGCTAACACAATGCTCCCCAACCCCCCACTCCTGAGCAATTATATGAATAAATCTCACACAGACAAAGAATTCTATTGTTAAGCTTAACGGGGGGGGGGGGGGGGGGGAAGCGTTGTTTAAGTTTAAGGTGTGTAGATATTGAACACTTTTTGAACTCTACGTTGTTTATTTTGTTAGATAATACTGAATGTATTGAAGGACAAAGTGAAACAATAAGAAGGAATGTGAAGTACCATAGGGAAGAATAGTGTTTCCTGATGAAGAAAAAAAAAAATTACTCTTGACTCACTCTAGCTTACTGACACAGTGGCTACAGATAGGATGCAGATGAAGTAGGACATCAGCCAGGCAAGGAGAGTAAGTGTTGCTTAGGCCATGTCTGAACACTCTTCTGTCTACTGCATTGCATGTTCTCAGAGCAGAAGAGGTGAGGAATTATTGCTAAGCTGGAAATGCTTTGTGATATCTTGTCAAAGCATTTGTAGATCCTTTGTATGGTTTTCTTATCTATATGGTATGGTGACCGGGTACCAATAGTCAGTGTTAAAACTGATTGTCATCATTTTCCTCCAGAGACAGCAGAGAATCTTTATTTGGATAAGAAGAGTAACTTCTCTCAGTCCCACAATGGAGCTATAGGTTACTGCTTGTTAATGAAAATTTCAGGCAAAAACTGGATGCGTTTTTCCTCCTTCATGATGTTTCAGTGTATTCAGCATCAGGAGGCATTTAAAGGCACACTGTATGGATCTCAGATATTTTCCTTTTTATTAACGTTGAGAGACATTCATTATTATGGTGGTTAACTTCTCTAAGCATTTTCAGAAGCATATTCTAAAGGTAATGGATTCAGTAGCTCATTTATAATTTTAGAAATAAATATATTTTAGAGTTATATAACCTGGGTTATATAACTGGGTTATAACCTGGCAACTAACTGAAGGAGAAGATTGTGGGTTATTATGTCTCATCAAAGACAAGTGTTTGCTTGCAAACAGTTGATGACACATCAAAGATTCCAACTTTACTGAAATGGTTGGCATTTAAGACGTAGCTCGCTGACTTGTTTGGCTTCAGCAACTCTGTGATGGACTTCATAGTTTTCCATTCATTGTGGAAGAAGATTAAGCAATTGGTTAGGGTCTTTAGAGACTATTAGGTTGATAAGTATTTCAAATATAGATTCTGTAGTGCTCAATATTACAATACTAAAATATTTCTTCAGGTCAATTTTTTTCTCCAAAATTAGAAAATGACAGAACCTAGAGGAACTTATATGCAGACCTATGTAGAAAATCCCAAGATATTTTTGAACATATTATCAATTTTGTTGAGAATCTGTTCCAACCTGAGCATAAAGTAAGTTGAACCTTTTAGTAAATCTCCCTTTTAGCTAGTTTAGGAACACTTAGAACACTTGAAAGGGAAGGACTGAAAGAGAAAAATTTTAAATGACCAACACAAATTATCTTTCTGTGTGTTGGAAATAGATGAAATATTTTGTACAAAATAAACATCTTTACTGGAAGAATAATCTGCCAGCAAACTTTGAATTCAACCAGCTAAAGGAGCTATATGTAGCTGACTTCAATGGTTGTCTTTTCTATCAACATTTCTTATAATGTAATCTCAGATCTAATGACAGTTGTATCCCATCCTTTTAAATAACTAATCCTATGTGTGTTCCAAATAGAAATACTGTCAGCAAAGTCTAAAACATTCATAATCATTGTGTAGGTTCTTTTGCATACACAGATTTTTAAAAGCTAAAAAATCTAGGCTTGAGAAGGAGGGTCTTTCTTTTGCAAATTGTGTTTTTCCCCATGCTTGAAGCCATCCAAGCTCTAAGGAACAAACATATGTTCTTATTGGCTGACATTTGGAACTTATGTTTTTTTAGGTTTCTGAGATGATACCTTGCCAATTATGTCTCACAAATGTGGATAAAACTACTTTTGGCTTAAATAATTTTTGCAACTATTTTTCATATTAAATACACTTTGGTAAATGATATTGAATACTGAAGAATGGTTGTGTAGTTCTAGAATCACAGAATAACAGCATGGATAAGACTAAAAGGGACCACAGTGGGTCATCTGATCCAGCCTCCCTGCTCAAGGAGGTTTATCCTAGAGCATAGGATGAACACAGAACTGGATTGCATCCAGTTGTTTCCTGAATATCTCCAGTGAGGGAAACTCCACAGCCTCTCTGGGCAATCTGTTCCAGTGCTTGGTCACTTGCACAGTAAAGAAGTTCTTCCTCTTATACGGATGGAACTTCCTGTGCATCAGTTTCTGCTCATTGCCTTTTGTCCTATTGTTTGGCACCATCATGAAGAGCCTGGGTCCATCTTCTTGACACCATCCCTTCAGATGTTTATATACACTGATGAGGTCCCCTATCAGTCATCTCTTCTTGAGACTGAACTGGCCCAGCTCACTCAGCTTTTCCTTTTGAAAATAACCAGTACTCTCCCCTCATCCCCCCAGCTAGTTGTTTCATTGTAGAAGGCAGTTGGATCAGTCAAGCATGATTTACCTTTAGTGAATACATGCTGACTACTTTCAATTATCTTCTTGTCATCCATGTGGACAGAGATGGCCTGCGAATGAGGACTGAGGTTTTGCTGAATGGCCTGTAGTTCCCTTGGTCTTCCTTCTTGCCCTTTTCAAAGACTGGGGTGACATTTACTTTCTTTCAGTCCTCAGGCACTCTCCTGATCACCACAGCCTTTCAAAGATGATTGCAGGCTGCCTCATGAATCAGTACTCATGGATCTATCCCATCAGGGCCCACGGATTTACAAATGTCAAGTTTGACTAGATGGTGTTCTCTAACCCAATCCTCCTTGATCAGTCTTCCTTACAACATTCCTTTACCCAGGTCTCCTGGTCAGAGACTACTGAGGGCTGGTCTTGTCAGTGAAGTCCAATGCAAAGGAGGCATTCAGTAACTCTGCTTTCTCTGCATCCTCAGCTACCAGGGTCCCCACTCCTAATGGGCCCATATTTTATTTAGTTTTCCTTCTGTTATTAATGTATTTGAAGAAGCTGTTCTTGTTGTCATTGACATATTTGGCCAGATTTAATTCCAGGTAGGCCTTGGCTCATTTCTACTTACTCTGACAACCTCTGTATACTCATTCCAAGTAGCTTCACCCTGTTTCTATCTTATAAGTATATTCTGCTTACTATTGATAAATGACAGGATGTCCTGGTTCATCCATGCAAGTCTCTGGCCCCCTCTGCCTGATTTCTTCTCATTAGGATGCATCATTCTTGAGCCTGAAGGAAGTGATCCTTGAATATCAACCATCTCTCTTGGACCCCTCTTCCTTGAAGGACCTGTTCCCATGGGATTCTTTCAAGAAGAATCCTAAAGAGTCTAAAGTTAGTTTACCTGAAATCCATGGTTACAATCTTACTCATTGCCCTGCTTCATCCTCACCTGATGCTGAACTCCATAATCTCATGGTCACTACAGCCAAGATAGCCCGCAACCTTCACATCTCCAACAAGGTCCTTTCTGTTTGTTAGTATAAGGTTGAGCAGCACCACCATTCCTTGTGAGATCCTTCACTACCTGTGACAGGAGGTTTTCATCATGGCTTCCCAGGAACCTCCTGGACTGTTTGTGCTTTGCTGTTACTTCTCCAGCAGATGTATGGGTAGCTAAATTTCTCCACAAGAACCAGTGCCTATGACTTTGACACTGCTTTGAGCTGCCTGTAGAATGTTTCCATTTTTTAACCTACTTGACATATCATCACTATTTTTTGTAATAACTATAACTGGAAATCAATTATGTATGATAATGAGTCAATAAACGTAATACATATTTTACAAGGTCACTTAAGCTTACTTTCACCTTTTAAATATGAAACTCAGTTTGTTTACTATTAGCAGTTTAAGGGGTTTTTTTGCATTTAAATTTTTCCTTTATTTTCTAAATAGCTTACTTTTCAAAACTGTGGTTCAGTCTTTTGATGATCCTCCATTGAAATGACCCTTGATTTTTAAACTTGTTTACTGAACAATATGAAATTGTTATAATATTAAATAGTAGTAATAAAATATAAAGCAAGTGTGAGAATAAATTTGTTACTCTAGTCCCTCTGCCTTCACAGATTAAATTGGTTTATTTCCATTAAAATCAAAGATTTAGACTCATTTACATCAGCAAAGGTTTAGACTGTCTCTGGTATCCCATAATTTTGACTCCTCAGAGTGCCTTACAGTGAACTATCAAAGAAAGAGATCTATTCCTCACTACAGAAGCAAAATACCGCACATTCCCTTTGTAGCTGCTTCTGAGAGAGTCAGTCATTTGAAATTTTTTTGGCGAAGTTACAATAAAGTGCCATAAGAGTGTTGACAGATGCAGCTTAGTGTGCCAGCATCTGGCTCCAGTTCACAGTGGGATGATATAAGCAGGGCATAATGGACAGCTATTTTGCTTCCGTGGGATGGTGTCAGGATTATATGCTGATAACGTTCCCATTGAGAGATCAATGTCATTTCAGAGTTTGACCAAAGAGACAGTTTTTGGGGTGAGAGTGCGGTCATAGAGAAGAACCTTGTTCAAATGAAGATCAGTGGATATCTTCTCATAGTTTCTTATAGTTGAATAGAAATTTAAAGAAGCAATATTTAGATTTCAAATGACAGATAAAGTTATTGCAAGAATTGCACATTAATAAAATAGTTATAAATTTTTCAACAATTAAAATTTTTTTATTTTCTCATATATGTATTTTAAATCACTCTTCATTAATTCTTTCCTTTCAGACTGTTTGAATAGTGTTCAAAACTCTCCCAGATTACTACAGGAATAAACTCTTCTGTTGTTCAATCATCTCCATTTATGTCATCAGCAGAAAAAATTGTGTCGACAAGTGTTTCATCATATGAGCAGCTTTTTGATAAACTGATGGACAATTAACTGCCAACTCTGAATATGAACCCAGATGAATTTCTTCAAATTTTGGGGTACAGTATTGCCCTCAGAAGGCAGTAAAATAAACTTTTAAAAAATAAAACCAGAAAAATGTTACAACTCCCTTCCTCTTTTTTTAGTATTTCACTAAAACAAATATCTGCCTTGTTTGTTTTCTACCAAGGAGGAGACGGCTATTGAGTAGTTATTGTCAGAAATCATCTCACCATAGGAAAAAAAATATTATCCTTTAGCTTTTTTTTTTCAAATGTTAAATCCTATAACTCAGCCCACAGTTTTTCTCGCTGAATTTCTCCAAACAAGACACTAAAAACATATTATTTTTTATTTATTATGATTGATTTTTTTTTCTTTTCCAATTGTACTGCATCAAATATATACCCAGAGAAACTACACTGGTATCAAAGTTGTCTCCATGTAAATGTAATGTAATGAGGTGAAAAGTTACACCCTGTCATTGAGACGTCAACAACACATTCTTGTCTTTAATCAAGTAGGAGTGACACTTAAAAATAGTTCAAGAGCCTAAAGTGTTTTGCTATCTGAACAGCAGAGGGCAAATATTTAACTCCAGTGCTACAGCCCACCCACAGTAAATGCAGGCATTTTTACTTTCAAAATTAGGTACTTTTTGCTCTAGGGTTTTTTTGCAATATACTTTGTGATCTTTCAATATTAATATACCAGTATCTCAATATTTTTTTTATATTACATGGCAAGTATCATACTGACAGTCTTGAAATTCTCTTACTACATTTTGTAATAAAAATAATACCTTCCTTTGACTGAATACTTCTTGGCAATGGAGAAGAGGTACGCCTTGGAAGAAGATTGTAGGCATGAAGGATATTTGGTCTACCACTTCCTTCTGGGCCAAAGTAATCTCTAAGATTCCCCAATGGTGGCTCATCACAATTTGCCTGAATTTATTGACTCTCCATGTTTGTCAGCTTTTTTTTTTTTTTTTTTTAAGCATTTGCAAAAGGTTCAATGATTTTTTTTAGAGAGAGGGTGGGATGACTCTTTTACCCTATAGGATACATTCCTGTGATGTACACATGCCAGAAGTCCTGATGATTTTCTCCAAGGCAAATATTTTTTCAACAGTATAACATTAGCAATATCGTCTGCATCACTTTGGCTTTCAGACTCTGGCATGGAAATACACAAAAAACATATCAGGATAAATTGATGAAAGGAAATGATATGGCCACATTCCTTTGCAGTCTAGCTGTTATCAGAAACAGGTATGTAGTGGTAGAAGCTCCACAAAGTAACTGAGTGCTTCAGTGCAAAGATTTTAGAAAGTCTAAATTGTGAATAATATCACATCTGTTCTCCCGCTGTCTTTGTTGCCAATTAGGCAACTTGAATATCATTCAGCAGTGAGTCCAGAGTAGTGTGAAATGCAAGTGGTTTAAATGAAACTAGAACACCATAAAACTATTCACGCAAAATAAACTTCTAAGTGATTAAAATGAAAACAAAATCAGACAATGAGTAGAGAGTGTGCTTGTGGAAAGAAAATGTGCCATGAACAAAGGTTATGAACAAACACCCAAAAGATGCTTATCACTCTCAATTGAGCAGCATGCAGCATGCACAGCCCCATGCTAAGGTGGCATGCAAAAAGAGAAACACACAAGAATCCACTTTATGTAATTGCAAAACAAAAAAAGGCATTTCATCAGAACAGCTCCTTGATCTGCCAGAGTAGTTCAGGGTGTGCTAACATAAAGCAAGTTGGCAAACATAGCAGGGAAGGCAGGGGGTGAGTGGGAAAACAGGTGTATGGCTCAGGGTGAATAAAATAGAGTAGATCCAGTTAACTTAGAGAATCATGTGCCTAATGATAAAAGGGTGACCAATTAGTGTCCCTGAAATCCATCCATGTGGCTGAGGATTTCAAACTCTCTAAGGCCAAAAATAGTTACAAAATTACCTCATAAATTTTCTACTAAAATAGAACCTTTTCTTCTAACAATAAAAAATAAATCTATGGATACAAAATACTACTCAGAACAAAATACAGGAATGTCAAACAAATTATCAAATACATGGAACAGACTCTAGCCATGAAACTGTAAAAGTCAGTTGCCTTTTGTATCAGAAAGGTCATCTTGGACCTCAGAAATGCCAGTAGAAGAATAGAGGTGCTAGTCAAAAGTAATGTTCTTAATAAACAAACTTTCCACCTTCGGTTTTTAAGTTTTATAAGTAAAACTTGGGAAATTAACCCTGTAAGAAATGTATATTAATTCTTCATTTAGAGTCAGCCAGAAGGAGTACAAAGCAATTTGGATAGAGAGATTTGTTAATTCTGAGACAGTCCTACCCATCCTTGGTAGAGAAACTGTAGTCCAGGTATAAATAAGACCAGAAAATCTATGCTTTTGAGGAAAGGTGGTTCAGCAGTCCCTCTGAGAAGCTATCACTTATCACAAGCATGTTAGACAGAAAGTAAAAGAAATTCTCAAGCTCCATTTCTCAACAGATGAAATCAGAAAGAAATTTTTTTATAATGTATACAGTAAACCTCAAGTGGGCTATCTATAAATGTCTCGTAGACTCCAACTGGTCACTGTTGCAGTCATGACATAGACTTCTGGTTAAGAAAAAAAATGAGTTTATGGTAACAACTCCACTGTTATCTATTGTAAAGGGCTGAGAACCTCAGATACTTGCTTTTGTAGAAAGTAAAATAGTAGTCTTAGAAGTTAATTAATATTGATACAATTATTGTGATTTACAGGAGGATCTGCATGCAACTGGTCAGTATCAGAGAGGAATACTAGCTCGAGAAACAAAAAAACCAGCTAAGGCTGCATGAAGCAGCTTAGCAAGAATTTTTCCTTCCTATGAATTCCCTACATATATTTCATTCATTTTTTATTGCTAAGACTGCAGTATCATGACAAAATTTTGCGTTAAGTGAAGAACATTTCAGCTTCATTTGTTAAAATTAATAGAAGAGCATTAACTGACCTCCAACAGATTGTTCATGTAACTGAATGTGTCGTTATATATTTTGAGAAGTGTATTTGATTAATGAAACCTAAGGATCTGAGTTTTAATTTTAATTATTTGAGGACTATAAAATGCTATCCTAAGTGATCTACTTTTCTATAAATTCCTGCTTAAAATTCATATAAAACTAAAATAATCTAATGTTGGAAGTAATTGACATAATTTTTTATAATAGCAATATTGCAAAAATACTATCAAAGAATAAATACTGAATTGCTATCATTGATAATATAAATTCACATATTTTGCTTTAGGAATCTAATAAGTGGGAGACTGCTCTTATAAAATCAAGAAAACAGAAATACATATTTGATGTAAACAATCCCACAGAAAGCCAATATACTTATGTGAAGGAATTTTCTATAACAAAAACTGTGGGGTTTTCTATTTCACAAAGTGCACTATTGAGATTGACATCAATAATTCCTATGTGAAAGTATTGCAACGTCAAGCTGCATTCCTCAGCTGATTTGCACTCAGATCTTTTTGTTTGGACAAAGTTGTTCATCATAAAATATATAGACTGATAAAAGGATAAAATATGCCAGATTTTCGAGCTAGTTGGTTATTAGGTTTATTAAAGAGTGTTTTTCCCACATTCAAGAAAATGAATTATAATTATACTCCAGTTCACAAAACGACAGTGTGAAATGAGCAGGTTGCCGAGAAAGCCAGCAACAAACACTAACTGAGCAGTGTTTGGTGGCACTGTCGTCAATGATTTCTATAAAACTAGGCTGAACATACCTGACCTTTACCTTGCTTCTCAGAAACACAGTGTAGATGCTTCAGGATTGCTTTTCACAGCTGATGGGTCAGCTAAAGATTGTTGGCAATTAAAAAGCATTTGAAGGCAATGTTATTTGTTGGGATTTTTTTTTTACCTCCCACAAAAATGTATCTGGCTTAACCACAAGTACCAGACACAATATTTAACTTCAAGTGTCAAGAAGTGACTTAATGGGTCAAATAGCAGTTGCTTTACAGGTGAAACCATAGGTGAACTTTGGATGTTAAGGGGCTGTCCTTTTCCATTTCACCTACAATGTAGATTATTTAAGATCCTTTGTGACGTTTTTTCACTTTTTGGGGCATCAAGCTGTCACCCTAGTTGTTCATTCACCTGTAAGGCCATCTGACCACCCAATGGCCACTGAATGTCTTTCAGCTGTTTAACCTGTGGTTTCTTAGCACAACTTAGTCATAGCACACTGGTATGACACAAGACAAACAGTGGAAAGCAAGAGTTATGCCTTTTACCTTCTTAAATTCAAGTCACTACAGACTTCTCTCTCTACCTTGCTTCTCCCCTTCATGGTTTTACCAGTGTAATTATAGTTGGAATGGACAAAACTGAAAAAAACCTAAACCTTCCCTTCCCACAGCATGTCAAACAGGACAGGGAGCTACCTGGAGAAAAAGGGGCTTTGATATGTATCATGGCTGCTTGTAAATGCCAGGAGAACTGTAAGAAAGATCTTGAAGATCTACATGCAAGTATTCGTCATGTGATTTGTTGATGGTACAGCTGTGTAAAGGCAGAAACTAGGTCATTCGCATTGGTACAGGTGGTTATTTTGTAAATTAAAGCATACTTGAAGGTCTCTAGTAGGTTTTGCTAATCTTTCTCACCCAACAAGCCTAAAACAGTTTCTCCATTTATAACTGGCTGTCCTTAAAAGTTGTAGAGATGATACAGTATTTTGTTCCCTTTTAATGGAACCCCCTACCTTTCCATGCCACTCTTTGAGAATAGGCCCCACAAACCCTCTCCCTACAGAATCCTAAGATTTTCATTTTCCCTCCATAAAAATCTGTCCTTCTCCTCTTTGTGAGAGTCTCTGTTTCTCAACTACATCCTTAGGACTTCCCAGCTCTTTCTGAACCTGGGCATGTTGAGAGAGGATGTAAGCCAAAAGACAGAGATAAGAAAACCCAGCCAATTCAGAGGTGTACTAGTGGAGAGCTTGTTTAGCAAACAACTGACTAACCAAAGTCTTTAAGGCTTAGTATACCTTTAAATATTCTCTCCTTGACTATTATTATGAAATGAATATCATTGCTTTGATTCCCAGGATTATGTCGTTTTTATAGTATATCCTCTTACAGTAGATTACATCAGGAAGAATATCTATTAACTAAGATCAGGGTAAAGTGACTTAATGTGAGATGATGCTCAGTCATCATCAGTAGCTCCATCCTCTCTTTTGGTGAGGAATTAAGTGTCTGAGTTAGAATAGATTGTCATGGAGCTGTGGAAAGATAGAATAAAAAGCACAGAAGTGATGGATCAGCTAATGTATTTTATGTACTAGGAACAAAAATGGCAGTTCCATTTTTGAAGCATTTTGGGGTTAAGCCTTGTTATTTGTGGGGAAAAAAACCCCAACAAATAAAAAGCTATTAATAATAGGCTTCTTCCTTTTGCATCTCAACAAAAAAAAGCATGGAAAATTTTAGCGATTTCTACAGCCTTCCATTGACTCTATTTTTAACATAACCTTGATTTTAATTCATGCATTGTAGGCAGAAAATTAAAAGCTTTAAGAAAACAGCCATTAGCTCTTATGCTTTATTAAAACTATTTGCACACTCTTTGTTGCTCTTAAGAGACCTCCCAGTAATACAAAATGCACTTTTAATACATAAAGGAGCAAAAAGTCTCAAGGAAACAGAAGCATATTAGAACAGAGTTCAATGATATAGGAAAGTACCTGGATAAAAATCCCCTTGCGCAAACATGTCAATCACATAGCGACAGAATGCATATTGATCTAACAGAGCAAAAAGGAAGAAAAGAGTAATGAAGAAAATAAATTTAACATGTCATTTGTCTTTAACAGTGAAGATAAAGCTTGGTAGTGCAAAGACATTTCAGTAGTCTTTTCATAAGTAGTCTTACACATATGTTTGTGTTTTTTTCCTGATCTTCAGTTAATTCATACATTCTGAAAGCAACAATTGTTGTCCAGGTTTAATTCAAAACCCCCATCAAAGACTGTAGAGCTTCTAGTAGTCCAGAGCTACCAGCTCTTCTTCTGGGCTGGCAGTGCACGACTGGTTTTGGCATATATCCTAACCACATGCACAATTAGTGTGCAAACTGCTGTCTGGACACAGGGCTCAAAGACTTTTCCTTATGCTTAAAGATCAATTTCAGAGACAGGTGATAGAAAATATTAAAAAAGTTTTCAATTGGGGTATTTTGTTAATATTGTTTT
This sequence comes from Pyrocephalus nanus, assembly GCA_038380795.1. Lineage (NCBI taxonomy): Eukaryota > Metazoa > Chordata > Aves > Passeriformes > Tyrannidae > Pyrocephalus > Pyrocephalus nanus. The sequence goes on from CM076260.1 coordinate 52,101,587, forward strand.
AACAGTATAATGAATACGTGCACTTAGTGAATGGGAATATAAAGAAAGAACTCTGTGTACTTACACTCCAAAGCAATGAGACTTTCCACAGAATTTAATTGATTCACTATAGAATTATCTTCCAAACACTAATCTTTACAAATACATATATGTATATATTAAATCTGTATATATATTATATATATATTAAAACTACACTATTCAGAAATTAAGGCTTCTGAATCTAAATGAAACATGGGTTCTAGAAATGTTGATAGTCTGTTGATTTGTCATATACATAGGCAAACTGGTGACCTTAATAAAAACTTCTAACATTAAGAGTGTTGAAGAAAAGTTATCAGTTGTAACTGAGTACCCAGTGGACTATAAGGGGCAATAGTTTTGAAAATTAATGTTGATGACTAAATGCCAGCTCTGGTTAGCTAAGTTAGTAACTAGCTGTCCTTGAGTAAGCACATCCATCCATCTGCCCTAGACTCTTCTAGCACAGTTCCTACTCTATAGAAGTTACAACTCTTTCTGTCTCCACTAGCTGTTTTATCTCTGTCCTACTCACCTACAAAGCCACTTTCTCTTTGCCAATTTAAAAAAAAAAAAAAAAAAAAAAAAAGGCAGAATTTGGAATTATTTAAGTTTTGGAAATGGCATTCTTGTTCTATCTAAATGAAAATGCCATTCCCAAGTATGTGACACTCATTATATTATTTGTTTTCATACATAGTTCACTGAAGCATCATTATCATTTGATGCTGAGGCATTTATGTAGTTGCTGCTCTGTTAAGTTGACTGTCATAGAAGTCCTGGGGTGGAGAACTGCAGCTTTCAAATCATTATTTCCCATGCAGATGTAGAAATTAGGGAAAAGGTTTACCAGATAACAAATAAACAAAAATCAACAATAAAATTGCTTCTTCTAATTGATACGAACCTATGCAGCTATTTTGTATTAGTGAGATGGCAGGGGTAGTACTAATCAATATTGTAGAGCCTTGGGCAAAATTTTCATAATGTACACAGAGCTGTGGCTGTAAACATTGTTTCTAAAACCTCTAATGACTATTCATATTTAGGAATTCAAATTTAGGAATTCAAATTTATCATTCTGGCTGGCTTTAACTTTGCATTACATCCTTAAGGCTGTAATATCTGCACTGTCTATATGATAATTAAAAAAAAAAAAAGTAGCAGCACATGTGGGAGAAAACAAGTATATATAGATCTATGTTCTTAAACCCACCTAAAGCCACTGAAGTCAGCAAAGTGTTTCTACAGACTTCAACACACTTGCAACTAGGACCTCAAGGAGTATTAGTAAAAAAAATGAAGTAATGCCAACTCTTCAGCCCACAAAGCCAATGACAGGGCACAGTCCTTTTTCAAAACGCTGTGTTCCTTACCTCTCTCTTGCCAAAAAAAGCTGCCTTTATCCATGCTGCCTGTTGGGAAGATCCCCTGGACCATTTTGGGGCAAACTGTCTGTACAGAAGTCTGCTAGATGGCATGGCACAAAACCATGGCAGGGGACAATAAGCTATACGGACAATCACAGGACATAGCACAAGCCTGTGTTGGTTCTATATAAGTTATGATAGAAACATAGCCTGAGGGTCTAGAATCACACCATTTCATTGATATTAAAATATTCCATTTTTTGAACATAGTCTAGAAATAAAACAGATTGCGTTATCGGTTATGTTGGGGTGTTTTTTCATTGTTTATTTTTAATTTGCTTTTCTTTTGGGGGGCTTTTTAGTTTCTTTTTTGTTTGTTCATTTTGTCTTTCATACATGTAATTTGAATAAACTTAAAAAAAATCCCCACCTTAATCTTGATTGTACTGAGAACAAAGATTTTATATTCATTTTCTCCACATAGGATTTCTTTAGTAACTCAAACCCTAAAAACTGGGATTTATAAAACAAATTAAAGGCATAATTTAAAACTCTGAATAACAAAAATACAATTTCTACTGTATATGAAATAGCAAGGTGCTCTATAACATCCCATTTAAGTTCATGAGAATGCTATCAATCAGCAAAGATTGAAATCTAAGAAATTTTAAACAAATGATTTTTCGTATGTCTCTTCATGGCTAAAAATCCCCTTTAATTTAAACACCCTTATTAAAACAGAGAATTTCACACTATAATTTTCACCTTATAGCTCTGTAATGGTGGCCCAAATATTCATTTAAGTGCTAAAAAATCCTGTCAAAGTTTGGAACTGGATTCTTAATGATAAAAATACTCACAGATATTTCTGTTCTTGAACTTCATGTGATTTACCCAGAGAGATAACCTATCTTTTTTTAATTTCAGCTTGAGTAGGAAATGATGCAACAGTAGGGAAATCATAGCAACTTTCTGTGATCAGTGCTATATTTTTTATTTTGTTTCAGACAAGCTGGCAGAACTACTCCCTTGAGCAAGTAAAAGTAAAGATCAGGAAATCTTGGTAAAACTGCATTGAATTTAAAATTATGTTCAGCTTGGATCACAGTGGGACTGAAATATAAAAATGAATTTTCTGAGAGTATCCAGCTGGGTAACAGTGGCTTGTGGTGGAAAAAAGAAGGATGACAGTAGAAAAGACAGCTTTTACTGGATGTGTGTAACCCTCTCTTCAGTGATAAGGACAGTTGAAGAGGCTCCTTCCTTCCACCACTCCAGCTGGTAATTCTCACTTTCACCTAATAGAATTCTATGCAGAGTCCCTGGGTCACACTCCAAAGCAGACTTACAAAGTGATCTGTTAATGTCTGATGTCAAGATGGATAATTTTGCTAATATTTATCAGCTAAAAATGGTGAAGATGTGTGGCGTAAAGCCCACAAAAACCAAACCAACAAACAAAAAACCACCAGTACTCTCTATTGGTCTCTGTAACCTTTGATCCCTACTTAAAATATTTTACTGGAAGTAAAGTCCCTCATGTGTACACCATTTCTTTTTGAGAGCTTTATCCTGAACAGTATGGACTGGATCCCATGTGCACTGAAACTCTGCCAGAGCAAATAAAAATTGAAAGAGATTTGCACCTCCCAAGGGAATTGAAGAATTTGCTGAATTTTCTGTTTGGTTACAGCAATCAATGTGATAGATGCTGCTGCGATTTCATGCCTCAGAGGTCTGAATATTTCAAGTAAAAGACAAAATTGTTTAGAATACTGTGAAAAGATGCTAGTTTAGTACACTGTACATCTCAGAAAGTGGGCTATGTCTCTCAATTTTCCAGAAACGTATAATTTGGGCAACTCTCAAGGGGTCCAGAGCTGATGGCTATGAAATTCTGAGAGAATCTGCCCAGGCAGATTCAGATATCCAGTAAGGGATGTCTTTGATGCTCAGGCACAGCATTATCTGTGGTGATCAGCTGAAAGGATCAGATAGGTGTGTCATGCTACGCAGAGTTGCCCCTATCAATGTCAGATGGCTGCAGTGTGGCAGTTTATACAGATAATCAGGTCCTGCTGCCTGCATTCATACAAAATTTTACCTAATGCCATGAAAGGGCCCCAGAGAAATCAGATAATCAGTCAGCGCAACCTGGGAGTAGAAGAATCCAGACCTACTCTGAAAAATAGGAGCATATAGTTAACACCTTTGCTAACTATATGATGTTGATGCATGTTAATTCCTTGTTTTATCACTTCATTTCTTCCTTTTACCAAAGTAATAGCATTTATTTCTTTTTCAGGAGAAGTTTATAAGCTTTCACATTAAATTACATCAGACAGGTATGACACTGTCATACATTACCTGACAACCTGACAGTGTCTCATACAATATGATGTTAGATTAAATTATTACATTCCCTTTTCTCTGTTGCTACTTTCTTTGTCATTATAAAGGACGTGTGCAGATGTAGAAACAAAACAAAATTCCCAGCAGGTCATTTAACAGTCTGTATTTTCCAAAATAACTCTGCTAGCAACCCATTATATAAAACGCTACTGAGCAAATCCATGAAGTCTCAGACCTATCTGAAGAGAAATTGGTCCTTGGTAAAAAAGAATTTAAATTAAAAGGAATCTTTAGCCATGTCAAACTGTTAGAACCTTCTGGTTATATACATAAAACTTATTTTATTTTCAGTAGTCTCCTCCTAGCAGTATGAGATTCATTTGGAATTTATTTGTACTGCACTTTTGTTTTCATGGGCAGACTTTGGTCCTTGACAGCTTTAACTCTGTTCTCTCTCCTTCTTCCCTACTACCTTTTTAAGATCTTCATCTGTTTCCTCCTCATTTTGTTTACCTTTCTTGTCCGATTTAGATACAGTCTGAAGAGCTTTCTCTTCCTTGACTTTCGTTTTGGCCTTTATTAGCCCAGTTTCTGTTGGTTTAACCTCTGCCTGCTTGACCTTCTCAGCCGCCTTTGTTTCTCCTTTTCCATCCTTCACTTCCTTTTTAACTTTTGCTTCCACTTTAGCACTCTTTACTTTCTTCTCCTCTGTAGGTAATAAAGAAAAAAAACTTTCAGTGTCATTCTTTTCCCCAAAAATAATACTCAATGCCATTTATTTTACATTGTGCTATTACTAATCAGCATTTCTTCATTATTAACACCTTGGTCAGATCTGATGAAAACTATAATTCCCCTCTAACCAGACAGACTTAAACAGAAATATGAGATGCAAACAGGTTATAACTTCAGTCCTGCACCAAGTACTTGACTGATACTAAATGAAGTAGGCTATGGCAAATAGTATCAAGTGTTTCTATTGACAATATGATAATTATTATGGTATAAACTAGGGAGACAAATGTTGGTCATTAAGCAAACAAATACAGACGGTACTTCCAGGAAAAATCTGAGTAAATTTAAACTTCAGAGATCAGAATTAAACTCTGTTCTAAGCTGTAAATGTAGTTAGTGTGTGGCTATTTTTAAGGATTACTTTCATGCACTAATTCTACATCTTTGTCCAAGAAATCTTGAGTTCTTGAGTCTACCAGTCCCCCAGGCTGAAAGACTAGTCTGAGACTAATTCACAAGGTGCACTGCAGCAGAGCAAGGAGATTTCAAAGGAGAATTATCATATTGTAAATATCAGTAGCTGAAGTTACACAGGGCTTGGCGAGATCCATCTGCTTTTATGTGTCAGCAAATTTTTTCTCATCTGAGACATGGAAGTTGACAAATATGTTTGTTTCTAGTTCACTCCAGGTGTATTATAAAATGCCACTGAGTTTGTTTTAAACTAATCTTTTAGTTTAATGTTTATATTTCTATTTTGTTTGTAGCTGTAAGTGTCTTCATCCTTGAGGCAAAACTTGTATGCTACCAAATCTGTGTTTTCTGTAAAGCTCTAGACTTCTATTTCTATTAAGCCACTGGGCTGACTAGACTGATTTTATCAACATATTAAGAGAATAGATCTAAGTATTATAAATCAGAATGTAGATATTTATGTAAGATCATTTCTCCTTCCAAACAAAGCCACAGCACAACCAGGTATTGCTGGCTAGTGAAGAATTAATTTCCTTAACTAGTTATAGTGAAAATACATGTCAGATCACTTACAGATAGGCCTAGTTGTTTTTCAGGGAAATGGTAGTCCATATTTTTAATTCTCGTCTTTGAAATTTCAACAGATTTTAATTAAGCATAGAATTAATCCCTGGATGTTCTAGAGACATTCTAATTATATATTAATTTCATTTTAGTTTCAGGTAGCTGATTTTTCATGCACCTTGAAAATCTCTGCTTGAATAAAATAAACCTTATGCATTTTAATGTAAATTTGGTTTAAAAAATATAGATAAATAAATACCTTTGGGAGGAGGTTTCTTTTCAGCTTTTTCATGTCTTTCAGGTTTTTCTTTTTGAGTTACTAGAAATGAGAACAATTGTATGTTAGAGAAAAAAACTCACAAAGAATGAGAAAATACTGCAAAAAAGCAGTAATATCCCTGGAAATTTCACATTTCCTTATAATTCCTGCTTTTCAGTTTTCAAAATTATCGTTTCTTTTTCTCAGGTTCACACAGTGGGGTAAAAAGCTTCAAAATTTCTGTTGAGAGTCTAACCATAAGACTAGTGAGTCACACAGATCTGAAGCTTCACTGGGAATGTTTACGCTGCATATTTCAGAAGATACAAGTGTGCTCATCTCAAGTTCTGAGAATACACAGACTTGTTCTTCTCGTGCTCCAGCCAAAAGGAAGCCATGTGGCTACATTTGTCTTACAGAAAGGTGTTTTTCTTACCTTGAGTTCATTGTCACACAAACACAGCCACAAGTCTGGCGCTCACCTCAGAGCCCAGCTTGAGTGAGTTCATGTCTGCACAGGATACACTGTGTAAACACACTGCTATGTCCCAGAAAGGCTGACAAAAATTGTATGCAGAGATTTCTATCTTTCTCTCTTGGTCACCATCCAGAGAGATTGCCAGAACAAAACAGTCTTAAGAGTTAATTACTCTTGTTTCAACTGACAACTACATAATAACAACATCCTCTCCAGTTGAACTCCATCCTGGAATTGCTGCCTGTACGAGCTATGACTGATATTTAGACCTGGGTTTGTTGGTTTTTTTTAAGATAGCTGTTTCTTAGATGATGTGTTTAAATAACGTTCCTATCACTGAGGCTTTCTGTGGCCTTTAGTACAGGCTGAAGAATTATCTTTGTTCTTTTAATTGAAAATAAAGAACATCTGCCGAATGTGGGGGAAGTATCCGAATTTCAGGATACCCATTCCCTAAGGTTGTCCTGGACCTGAATATCCTCATTTCCTAAAGACTGCAAGTGGTTGAAATAGCCCCTCATCACTGATGGTGGCTAACCCAGTTTAGAGCAGTCCCCTGAGAAAAGGGAGGTGAGCCTGGCAATAGATAACTCAGTAGGACATTGCCAGCAGAAATGCGCCTTTGGATACACTGAGAACGACTGCCTTGGTGCCCTGAGTCCACCCATAGGGACTCACACAGCAGGGAAACTACTCAAGTGAGGGCAGCACGACTGTAAGTCACATTGCAGCAGCAAATCTCCCCAGCTACAAAGTGTCCAAAGTCTTAATAAAATCTTTCAGCCAGTGACTGGAGTTATGGCTGTTATTAAACACATTAAAGCTCTAAGTGATTATTTGGTTAGCTAGCAGAAGATAAATGGGTAAACAGGCTGGCTGCTCATTAGAACTATCTCAGTGATTCTTGGAAGTTATTTGCTTTTCAGATCTACACAGACGCTTTGGGCATTTATTTTCTCTGGATTACTTCAGTGTGATTTTGTTTTATGAAAAAAACAACCCTACATTTTCATGCTATACAGTAAAGTAGAAAAAATTAACAAACATTCCTTAAAAAATATCCTTTTAAAAGAGAAACTGGACAATGGCTACCTTTCAAATTTTTTGAGTCTTTAGGTCTTCATTCTGCTTTCTCTCTTTCTTCACTCCTACCTTCTGTTCTACCTTTCTCCACAGATTATAGTCAACTACTATCTGAATAGATTCAAATTAAACCTAATTATTTATGTATCTCTTCATCATGAAAGTAATCTGAATGCCATAACAGACCAATACTAAGACACATTGCACAGTATTTTTTCAAGAGTTAACTGAGTAAAGTAAAAAGAGGAAAAACTGAAACTGAACTTCATTAAAGAAATGTCTGCCTCAGAGAAATATTTAACCTCAGAGAAAAACATTCAAATGCCAAGCAACAATAAATGTTAGTCTTTAAAAAATTACATAATAGGGCAAGGTGACTGGATTTTTTAAATCCCCCTGTCCATATCATAGCTAAGATGGGATTATCAGTCAAAAAAATAGTGAAATTCAACTCTTGCACATACACAATATTGCTCCAGAATATATATGATAATTAGCTGATATGTAAATCTTAAACAAAGCCACTTCTGCCACGGAGGACAGTGCAAATCATGTACTGAAATAAAAATGTTACTGAAAAATATAAAGGCAAGAAAATGAAAATCTATTTTTGGAAATGATGGAAGACCCAGACTGAGAGACAGTAAACACTCTTGCATTAGATCTGCATCAGACTGAAAACTGACACACAAGAGAAAACCTACTTTGCAGGCAAATCACTGAATCCCATTGCTGAGGAAAAGGCATTAAAGAATGCAAATAAAATAGTCATAGGCTTAGTTCCTTAGCTGCATAAGAACGATTTGTAATTAACTCTGTCCATCAAAACAAGAGAGATAAGTAAGAGATATACACTTAGCAAGACTTCACTCAGGGGCTGATCAAGACCTGCTCAAGTAAAAGTGAGAACACCCAAAAAATGTACAACATGAACTAAAAGAGATTTGTACATTAAATACTCATTTCCACACTCTCCCACTCTATGTAGCGCACTGAAAATCTAAAGTTGTGCAATATCTAAAGACAACTTGCATTACCTTTAGTAGGTGTTTTCTTTTCAGGTTTTTCTGGCTTTTCAGGTTTCTCTTTGTGAATAGCTAGGAATAAAAACCAACATTCTTAGAGGTCATTTAAGAAGATAAAAGTTGCATTTAAAGTGAGAGAGAGGAGAAAAAAAGAAGAAACACAACTAGACAGTATGGTTATCCACGCAAAGAATGCAAAAGATTGATTCAGCTGCTGGCGTCTGCTGTTGATGCCAAAGCATGGGATTTGAACTTTCAAAAACTCATCTACCATTCCTGAGGTCTTTGCCGTTGGCTGGGGGAGGAGTGGCCTTTCTAGCTCAACTGTAATCCCATGAAAGAAACTATTCAAGAAGAATCATACTTATTGATGTTGTTTAGGGGGTTCTTTTTTCTTTAATATATATTTACATCATGTAATTTATTTGTTAATTTTATTTTATTGTTATGTTTGAGCTTTCTTGTTTATAACTTTGGTTAGTATCTGAAGGATTTTCTGAACTCCACAGAACAACTAATAGTTTTTCCAGCTATGAATGATTAAACACTATAATTAATTACAGATCTAATTGCAATGACATTATAACTAACGCTCTTTGGGGCTTTTTGTTTGCTTTTAATTTCCACTTTACAAATTCAAATTATCTACGCTGCAGTGACTAGATTTCTGGCTCAGGTTTCAAAATACACCTGAGTTACACAATAGTCACTGAGTGGTGGGTAGTCTGGAATATTCTCCTCTGGGTGCTCTGATTTGGTAATTTTTTGCGATTAATGTTTACACAGTAGTTTGTCCACGGGTATGCAGAACTGATATTTTCATATGCTCATATTCACTACAAGGATAATGTGTGTGAAAACACTCAGCTCCCTGTTTGACTCTGGTATATAAGATTATACACAAAAATGTCTGCATGAGCATTGTGTTGGTGTTTAAAAATAAAGTAAGAATTGTGGAAGATAAAACAGTGCTAGATATTTTTTATTGCAAGTAACTACTGAAAGACTTAATCCTGCCCTATTCAATGCCTTTGAAATGGCCCTACACAGTATTGTATTTAAAATGTTGTTGTGTTTGGTTTTTTTTTCTTATGGCCTGCCTCATTACCTTTGTTTACAGTCTGTCAGGTGGTTTTTTCTTGGATGACCACAGTCTCTTAGCAACCATACTTACTGTGAGTGTTGAAAATACTCAGTGATTAAAATGAGATTATATTAATCCAAAGTACAAAATATATTATCTCCTTTCTTTATAAAAAAAAACATCAAAAACATGCAGAAGGAATACAAAATGCTACTTGGTCTGTGAGTCCGCAAACCTTTATATAATCTCATTATTTTTATTCATATTATTCTATAACTTTTCTGTCCAATCAAGGGAATGCATAAATGGAAATTAAGTAGAGAATTAGTTCTGGGTTATCTCCAAATGTGAAATAAAATCTGACATTAAATAATTACCTGCATGCCTTTCCTTTTTTTCTGGTTTTTCTTGTCTTTCCACTTTGTCTTTATGTGTCACTAGGAAAGAAAGTGTGATATATATTAAAAAAAAAAAAAAAAAAAAAAAGGAAACATTTAAGAATCAAAAATAATTCCTAAGCCTTAGGAGACAAAATGGCACACTGTGTTACTCCTGAGCTATCCCATGCGTATTTGCACAGCATACATCCCACTTCAAGTGTATGAGCAGCCAACTCTGTCTAACAAGTTACTGCCATGGTAACATGCCTCAGCTGTTTACTACAGTAAGCATCATCTCCTGCAATTGTCTGTCAATTCCTGAAGAGAGATTTTCAGAAAACTGTTGAGGACTAAGGCAGAGCTCACAGTAAATGCTGCTGCCTGCAATAGAAAGAGGATTTCACCCAATCCACTCCATACTCTGTCATAGACATAGGTTGTAAAATTCCTGGAATGGATCCTGGAGCATAAGAGCATCACATGCACAAATGATACATGTATCCCTTGCCAGATGGCTTGAAATGGATAACCAGTAATGGATATGGATAGCTAGTAATGGACACTAGCTGAGATCAGTCTCTGGCAATGATGATCTCAGAACCATAATTAGATGCCCAGTATGTGCAAAGTGAAGACTAAAATTATGACAGTGGAAACTGCATTATGCTGTCCACTGAGAGCACATTTTCCACTCATTTTTCTTAAGATTTTACACTACAATTTTCCAGAAAATTAAAAATAAACATGTAGATTTTAGATCACTTCAGAAAAAACAGCTGTGAAACTGCAAGCTAGCTTTAACTCCTGTGGAGATTTCATTCAAGTTTAGGAAAACTCCGTTTGACAAACATGAGGAAATAAGGAACTTCCATGACAGTACCATGAATTCTATATCTAAATGGAAGCAAAAGAAGAATGGCATCACCAGCCAGTCAAGGGAGGGGATTGTCCTGCTCTGCTCTGTACTGGTGCAGCCTCACTTTAAATATTGTGTGCAGTTTTGGGCACTGCAATAGAAAAAAGGTATTAAGCTATTAGAGAGCATCTACAGGAGGGCCATGAAGATGCTGAAGGGCCCTGAGGGGAAGCTGTATGAGGAGTAGCTGAGGTCTCTTAGTCTGTTCTGCCTTCAGAAAGGAGACTGAGGGGAGACCTCATCGCAGTCTACAACTTCCTTGTGAGGGGAAGAGGAGGGACAGGCATTGATCTCTTTTCTGTGGTGATCAGTGACATGACACAAAGGAATGGACTGAAGCTGTGTCAGGGGAGGTTTAGGCTGGACATTTTAAATGGTTCTTCACCCAGAGGCTGGTTGGGTACTGAAACAGAGAAGTGGTCACAGCATCAAGCCAGATAGTTCAAGAAGCATTTGGTTGATTCTCTCAGGCACATGGTGTGACTTTTGGGAATGGGTGCAGGGCTAAGAGTTGTACTCAGTGATCCTTGTGCGTCCATTCCTAGTCAGCATATTCTGTGATTCTGTCTATAATAGTAATTTTTTTTTTCCCACTTGTTGTCTGAGATTGGATGGGATAATTTTTTTAACTTTCCAAAAAACTTAAAAAAACCTTTAAATATTGTTCTCCTGTGAAATCAAATTGAAGAGTTTCCTGCTTTCCACATAATAACAGAACTCTTAAAGACACATTCATGTTTTAATATGGGACATTATTGAGTTTGCATTGTCATTTTTCAAAATTTCAGAAAAAATTCCTTGTGTTACCACCATTCCATTTTCTAGTAATAAACATTCATTCCGTCAGAAACCTGAATTTATATGTCTGCCATTAACCTCGAAACTTAGTCTTGTTTACTCAATGTGTTTTGAGTTACTTATATAACATCGAAAAGCTCTAATCAGAGACCATTAGAAAGGCCTAGTTAACCACAGATTTCAGGAAATGTACATTCACTCAGGTTGTGAGACTTGAGTTCTTGGCCTGAATAAGTCTGCTGTTGCTAGATATTCAGTCTTCCCCTTTTTTTGGGTGATTTATTATGACCACTGGCCTATCTGCTCTTCCAGAATGTGTTTCTTCTTCCATCCCAAGACCACATTAGTCACATTTTTGTGCAAAAGGCATGTTCTCAGAAGGCTTAAATTGTTTTGACAAGTAGGTACCCTCCAACAAAGTTTCATTTTGCTAAAATATCTCTCACAGAAGACTATGGTGAGATGGTGGCTCTTGGACCACAGAGCTAACTGATGAGTCATGGGTGGAGAGTAAGCCGTATCATGAATCTGACTCCTGCAACAGTCAGATCTTAATTTTTTGTTGGCATACACTACCAAAAAAATAATAAATTGTCTCTAAAACCTCTCCCCAGTGTCCCTGAAATGAATCTGGAAGATTTTTTTTTTTTTTCTAAGGAGGGTCTCCAATGTAGAATGTCTGCAGGGACCATGTCCAGTATGTTGTAATTTACTCATTACATTTTTCTAGGAGTATTCTCAATGACAAATATCATGTTTGGATTTATTCAGGAATTCAAAATATTCTGTGATTCTCTGGTAAGAATAAAAGGCACCTCTTTATTCTCTGGGCATTTTTTACATAAGTTAATAACGCAGTAAAGATTTATTCATTAGTTCCTGGATATAATTTCAGACTTTTTGTACAGTGATGGATTCAAAGTGCTTTTAAAATCCTTGTTCTCCTTCCAGTTGGCTTTCACAACACCTCCTCCATTGTTAAACACAATTGGGATCTAGAAGAATAGTCGAAGAGTCAATAGATTAGATTATTTTGAACCATTGGTAAAAAGACATTATAAAATGCTGAATACATACCCTTTAGGGGTTCCTTCCTCTCAATTTTTTCTTGTTTTTCAGGTTTATCTCTGTGAATTGCTACAAATAAACAAATAAATAAATAAATAAATACAACACAGCTCACAATAAATCCGTAATCTAGAGGTATTACATACACTTATTATCTCACCAAAATGATCAAGGAAAAGCATTTGTAAATTCAAATAGTAGATTTTAGCTCTGAGTCATGGTTACTTGTCGATGTATAGAACTTCTTAATGTCAATATTTAATTCCAAGTCCAATAGAAATATTTTTATTTGAATAAGCTTTCAGATGTTAGACTATATTTTTCTAAAAGAAGTGATTATTCAGCAACCTTAATCCAATCTGTCTGCTCTCTTTTGGTCCCATTACACAAGCACCCTGGCTCTAAGATTTCTGACAGAAGAAATTATTTTCAGTACTTGACAGCATTGCTTTCTATTCTTAACCAAAAAACCTGCCAGCATATTGCTTTCTATGCTATTTTTTCTTTATTTTTAGCAGTTACTTCCGTCACAGGGTAGACTAACAAGAAAACATCTCTTTTAATCAGCGTAACTTCAGGAAGAGCAGCTGTTCCAAACACAACTGACTGCATGTCCTGCTAGAAGAAGGTAAACATGAGTCCTTATGGACCCTATTGCCTACCCAGCTTTTAGACCATCTTTGGTATGGTTGTATCCCACATCCTAATGATTTAGGTAGACTTGTCGTTCTTTGTCATTCTTTGTCAACCTGTTTTACTAAAAGACTAGAATTTTGCAATTTCATGGAAAAAATTATTTTCTTTTCAGTACCCAATTTCTGTCAACAAGTAAACCCCAGAAAACAAAATTTTGATTAGAAGACAACAATGAGATTTATACACAAGCATATTAATGCTTTTTCATCCACTCATTTTACCAGCTTTGTAGCGAACGTCATTTCGCAGAAGTGCAAGTATTTTTTGTTAAGTATTTCTGCACTAGAAAAGAGGTCATTGTCCTTAAGAAAAATAATTCAGAACATTCAGTAAATTCATTGTGTCTCATATGCGTTTACATTATCCAAATATATTTCCAGTCATAACAGGTAAATTATTGTTGATAACAAATAGCAGTACAGTGGAAAGAGATTGAAGGGAGATTTTTCAAAGCCTTTAGGAATGTGGACAACAAATTTACACTAAAAAAGCAGGCTGTGAAAAATGCAGCAGTACCAGCAATGTATTATTGAATGAATTACAGACTGTAACTCATTCAGGTGATTTAGGACATCTAGTAGCATACCAAGGAAAAATCATTCTTCTCTCTATGTATACCATGTAGAACTTAAACTGAATATTTTTTTGCAGAAATTGTAGCATGCTTTTACAACTTACATTTGTATTAGCAGATGCTCACTCTATGCAAAACTCTTCAAAAAGTGTGTTATCAGTTTTGGCGGGGACAGTAGAACAGTTTTGCAAACAACAGTTCTGTGATGGTCAGTGTAAGTGAAATACGAGCTTTTGCACATTCAGACAAAAGCCCTTTTAAGTGTCTATGCCAAAAAACACAGATGAACTATTCAGAACAGACTTGCAATCAGAAAGCTTGTTTTTAGCCACAGGATATCTTACTTGTGTAAGAGAGACTGTTGTGGGCATGATTTGAGGAGAAAAAAACGCAGAACAAAACAAAAAACAACACCAGAAAATGAGCCTTGAATGACACTAACTGAATTGAGTGTCAGCAGACCTGAAAGTGGACAAAAAAATTTAAAATTCCTTCACATCCTCAAAGCCATATAAAGGACTAAGATGCAAAAGTTATTAATGTTGGTGTGGACTAGAGCTAAAACCATGAAGAAGGGATCAGTTGGCCCCTTTTTGAGAAATAAAAACCTTGATATGTCTGGGCAGGGAGCCTGGAATGTTGATAAGAAGAGACCAGGCTGGCATAAGCAAAAGATATTTTTCTCCTCCCAGTTATAGGCCGAAGGTGATCTCTGGTTAGTTCAAGAGCCCTATCCTGTGGTTGATATCCCCATAGCCTCAGAGGCTGCTAATCTCAGATTGTAATGTTTACCATTACCTCTTATGGACACTGTCAGAGCTATGGCTTCCCTAATTCGGGAAGGGCAGGTGCTGCCAAAAATTAAAGTGTTCATGTTTCAGGGATGTGATGACTGGCCATTTTTGACTCTTCAATCACAAGTCCACTAAAATGCACTGAAGCTTTTGATCTGACAAATTTAAATATGATATTTGTTAGCATATTAACTCCCCCTTGAAATGTTTTTGTGTTCAGTTTCATATATAGCCCTGAAAACTCTGTCATAGAAAATACATCACTGTCTATAGATCTTTTCCAGATTTTGTCACTTGGATGTCTATTTCTTTGTAAGGGGCTTAATACACACCCTTTTTCAAGCCCGCAGCACTCGGTACAAGCATTAGGTTTTAGAATAAACCAGGCTGGCTGTACTGTGAAACAAATTAGACTTGATTAAATTTTCTTTTCCATATCAAGAAAAAAAAAAGAAAAAAAAAAAAAGAAAATGAGAAAGCACAAAAAAATGTTTTTAAGGTTGCTCAGTCACACACTTTTCAGTTGAGAAATGCTGAAGCTAAAATTGTTCATTCAACTTTAATTCAACCATTTTATTTGCTATATGACACACTTTATAATTAAAAGATCACCTCTTCTCTTTTGTTAATAGGATGCTGGATTCATCAGAAAAAAAAATTAAGAAAAATAATTAAAACATGGTTTATAACAATTGTGTAAGCTAAAAATTTTCCACAACTTAAAATAAATTTTCTCATACTTCTTTGTAAATACCAAAAGTCATAAACTCAGAACGAATCATTATTAGCACTGGAAAAAAATATAACACCTTAACCCAAATTTTCACTAACCCAGATTTTGGAAATTGCTGAAACATTTTTATATGTCTTTGAATGAAAATTCAGCCTGAGGCAAAAAGATGAGAATGAGAAATTTCATCCTCAGTGACTGGAGTGTGATAAATTTATAAATAATCTAAAATAGGAGCTCATAATGGAAAATTTTAAGGTAATTTAACAATGTATTTCAAAGTTAATGTTGCTATCTACTTCACATAATGTTAAAAAAAAAGCAACATAGCATATATGTGAGAGGATTTTCCAAATTTCAATCATCATAATGGATTCTATTTGCATCAAGTTGAAGACATAGTAAAGGTGGATGTGATTTAGTTTTTTTCCCATTAAGTTCTCCAACAAAAATATTCTACACCCCAAAACAGAAAGTGCAAAAAGAAGAGATGTAGTAAGCAGGCACTAGTTCCATACCTAAGGGAAGTAAAAATAGTTTCTAGCTGAGTAAGTCTTAAGTCTGCTGCTTAGTAGAAAGCTAGGTGATGAGTGCAGTAAGCATGAAGCAGAGATTGCTCGCTCCAGCTAACTGACTAAGTGCTTGTCTACAGAGCAGCACTTCAGGAAAGTTAAGATAAATGAACTAATACAATGAAGTTAGAGTGCATTAGTCAGAGAGCATTAAATCTCTGTGTAGATGCATTCATTCGGAAGTAAAGTAACTGTAGATGGCTATAACTTAATTCTTCTTGAAGGAACACTTGGGAAAAAAAAAAAAAAAAGGCTTGATCTGGAGAGGGTCATAGACTTCCAAGTCCAAATCAGTAGTTTAAGGAAACCACAGTTATGTCACTATCTGTACCATGTTCCCTAGTTTAAAGTTAATGCAGGCATGTTTGTACCTGTACCTCGAGAAATCAGTCTAGACAGTCCTGTGTCAAAAGTATACCATTTAATTTGCTAACTTAGTCAGATTATGTAGGTTTCTAGTATGCTATGTATTTATATGGTCCAGATCTACTTATCTATTTAGCTGTCTCAAATACTTTGTCTTCCAGCTACAGCAAATTACATTATTGGGACATGTTATATTTTTATTTATAATCTCATAATTTATCCATATGTTAAAATACAGAGAGCTTTATTCTGGGATGTTTAATATTTGCATTATCAGTACAGCCTTATTAACAAGTCATTATGCTAATTATAGTGAATGAAATAGTCTTGAAGGGCTGGGACCCTATTTGTCAAATCATCCTGAATTCAGAGATACTTTCTGAAAGAAACCCAGTGTGGCTATTGTTAACCCAGAAGCACACATGCATCTGTCCTAAAATCACTGTTATTTAATATATGTCTGTCAGAGGTAGCCATCGTTATATTGTTTTATTCCTTACCTTACTACAGCAGCAATGTACTAGTGAAGAGATTTTGGGAAAAGGCACATGGTTAATCAACCTTTTCCCATTTCTTCTCAATGTTTCTTGTGATTAAAGCTAGAGCATTTCCCAGAAATTCAGGACAATTAGTTTTCCATATAAATCAGAAATTATCATTGGACCTTCCATTAGACAGAACTTAGATATATTTTTCTCTTTATATTTTTTATTATTGTTCTTACTTGATGACAACATAATGCACAGTTACATCTTATTTATTGCAAGCAATAATAATAACAATTATGACACCTATTTCTTAAATAGCCTTCAGCAGCAGCTCAGAGTCCTACAAAATCTACAAAGTATCACAAAATTATGAACTCACAGACAGCTGGCCCAGGCTGAGATAGCACTGCCCCTCATCCTCTCCCCTCAGGACAGCCGCTCCAGCCCTGGCCATTGCAGTGGCCCCACACTGAACTTGCCCCATTTTATGGATGGCATTCCTGAACTGGATGCAGTATCTAGATGTGGTCTCAGGGGAGTTTAGTACAGGAGGATAATTAATCCCTTGCCTCCATTGGCTGGCCAAGCTCCTGCTCATACAGTCCAGGATGTCAATGACCCTTGTGAAAGTACTAATACATCAAATACCAATTTGGAAAGACCCTGTTTTGTAGTGAACTTGTGCTTATGTGTACACATAATCATTAAATAATTTGATATCAGGGTTCTTAAGTGTGACCGACTGCTTAATGGAATTATTTCTCATAGTGTTTCTTCTGTCCAGGATTAAATTGACTACTGTAATTGAAATGGACATTATTACTAGTAGTTTATCAAAATATTTAATTAAAAGCAAATTTTAGGGCACAAGTTTGCCTGGTTCTCAATTCTGTTAGAATCTTATAATTTCAGCCACTTCCATCTGGGATTTTTATTCGTTACAATTATTCTTCATATTTCAGCTCAGTCTTTGCAAAATGAGGTTTATGGAATGGAACTCCCTTGTAAATTGTGGGACTTGGAATGAGAGGGTTTGACTATTAAAAAACAAAACAAAACAAAACAAACAAAATTACTTCTAAAACTCTAGTGTCCTCACATGTTTGGGTGGAGAATAGAAATTCTTTCTGATGTTTGCTGTTATTAAAAATATTCATTTTACCTCTGGATTTTTCCTATTCATAACAACAAATATGGTCTTTGTACATACTTCCTGAAGGTATTTTAGAAGGCAACAGTAAAATTACACTAAAGATTCATGACTTTATCCCACTCTAGACTGAGGCCAGATAGAATGTTTTCTAGTAGCTGACCCTTCTATCTACAAGTTGCATTTCTGGGACTAAACACAAAAACAAAACAAAGAAAAAAAATGTTTGTCTTGTGCAACTTATTGTATAATTAATAACTGCATTATCAGGAACATACATAAAGGGACTTAACAAATGAAAAGTGAACTTTTTTTTTTTTCATTTACAACTTCTTAGTAATCATTTCTGCAAGGTTAATGTTCTTCTATGTAAACCAATGTAATTCTGTATACACGAAATGGTACACAAGAGGCTGTTCTGTCAAGACTGCAACATCATTTGTTTTTTTTTAGATTACTGTGATGGAAAAGACCATAACTGGGGTCCCTTGATAATGGATCTGAGTTTGTTATTGCCTGGGTATATGGTATCCTAAAAAATTCTTTTTGATCCAACATGATTTACTTAGTAGTTGGGAAGCAGTCCTAGGCACTCCAGAGGACCCTGATTAGCACAGAACTGCTAATCTAACTCTAGACATGTAAAATACTATAAGAACATACTAAGAATATATATAGAAATTAATATAATTGTGTGAGAGAGGGTGTATGTGTATAACCACCATGTTTAATAAGATTCCTTCTGGCTTCCTCCTGCCATTACCAAGCACAACAGTGGTGCATCAGAGGGATGCTTATAAAGTTTTATGTGGCCTAACCTTTACAGGAGAGCTTTCTTAGGCAAAAAATCTACACATATTTCAGGAAACTTCTTTGTTTACATGACCTCTGAGAACCAGTCCAAACCAGTTCCTCTGTGGATTTTTGGAAAGTGCCAGTTATAAGAGATTAAACAGTGTGAAAAAGAGTAGGTTCTTAAAATGGAGGCCTTTCTTATCTCTGATACACACCTGGCTCACTCTTTACTATGACTTTCTAACTGGGATGGCACGCACTGGCCTATAAACTTACTTTTTCCTTGCCTAACACACTTCATGCCTTTTGCACCAGAGGAATTTTCATCAACACTCTACTTTTTTCACCTTTGCTAGAAAAAAGATTACTGGAAAAGTTTGACTTGGAAAATCTTATTAAGAATGTGCATTTACAATATAGCCACATAAACATAAAATTACGTTTTTTTGTTACTGCTGAGATATACAGGAATTTTTGCTCTTTTACAGTCAGTGACAACTGATCTTTGAATGCTTTTATAATACAATGGTGGTAACATAGTTAACAAAGACATGGTATAACATATACGTAGGCAAACAGACAAACAAACAAAGTTACCCTTTGTTGGTGTTCGTTTTTCAAGTCTCTCCGTTTTCTCTTTATGAATTTCTGAAAAGAATGCAATGCAGATTTATCAATTTCAAAAATATTTTCACACATCTGATGCATTCTCATAACAAAACAATTAAATGTGCTAATGCTTCAAATATTATAGCAGAGCCACAGCTGTATCACCTCCATATTCAGAATTACATCCAATATTATTCAATTATATATATATATATATACCTAGAAAATATATTTGGATAAAAATCACAGCATTAAGTGTCTTTAATAATTATTCTGTTCTTAATTGAGCCATACAGCTACTTTTAAAGACAAGAATAGGTTTTGCTGATCTGTATACAGAAATATGTTGGTAATGAATCAGAAAAAATATGCTTTTACTAAATATTTTTTGTATGTATTTTGAGTTGTTTATCAAGATTAGCATTGTATGTTTTCCAAATTACCTTTGGAGAGGAAAAAATTTCTTTGTGCTATGTTTTCTCAAATTTTTAAAGCTTACATACTGAGCTGGTATCTCCAATACACAATAAAAGGTAGACTCAATGCCGTCTAAAAATTACAGAGATAAAAGTTTCCAGGTTAGGGTTCATAATCTCGGAGAATAGCGTTTTAATCATGCTGTATACCAAAACACTGAGAAGTACCTTGTTAGAAGAGGAAGCGATTACAGTATTTATCTGCCCTTTTTATGCCATCTCTTTTGAACAAAAATC
The DNA here is from genome assembly GCA_038380795.1 of Pyrocephalus nanus. Lineage (NCBI taxonomy): Eukaryota > Metazoa > Chordata > Aves > Passeriformes > Tyrannidae > Pyrocephalus > Pyrocephalus nanus. The sequence goes on from CM076260.1 coordinate 52,121,681, forward strand.
TTCAACTATAATATTGATATTAAATTACTGCTATATGCCTCCATAAGTGTTTTTTCTACTGTCCTTATTGTTCCAAAACCAGGATAATGCTGAAAATTAAAAATGTTGAAAATTAAAAATGTTGAGTTTTAGAAAGAGCAAACCAGAATGAAATCAAGCTTTCATAGCCCTGTTGACATGTAGTTGTAGAAATTCAAAGGGTATTTATTATAGTTGTGTAATAAATTCGTTAAAACTATACAGAGTGCCTTTTAATGGTATTGTGCATATATTTCCTGCAGTAGAAAACTGGTATAAAATCCAGGATCATATTTGTTTTTGACAAAAGCAAATGCAGATCTCACTAGACTATGGGAAGTGCCTCCTTGTTTTTCAGTGTTACTTTTTGTCTGCAGGGTCTAAACAATAAGAACACTGACCTGTTAACCCAACAGAAAAAAGTTATGCATATTACATTTCAACTCTAAGAAGTTACTTTAACGCCTATTGAGGACAACTGAAATCTTCCACTTACAACCTTAGTTATTTTCTCAGGTTGTAACAGGATGTACATTGCCAAACAAATCCAGTAGAAAATGAAACTTTCCCTCCCCAAATCTTTGCATAGGTCCATGAAAAATAAATACAGAATGTTTTTAGTAAATAGTATTTGGCATCTGAAATAATGATTGTGTCTGGTTTGCATAAACATAACTTTTCTGTGATATCAGGCTATGTTTTCTTTAGATAGAGAAGACGTTATTTCATCAAGATAAAGACTAAGAACAGGTAAAATATATACCGCTGTTAGCCGCTAGTGCATGGCAGCATAACTAAGCTAATTATATGATGTTATTAAGCTAAAAGGACTTTCTATTAATTTTTCATCTTGCTCTTTTCAGCCTGGTGTGTAGTTCATTTATTGTTCTATAAACCTCTAGGCTGTGACTAAGAAGAAATATACTTTACTGATTTACTGTATATCAGCTGAACAGGGATAATTTTTCTTTCTTCATCTATGTGAGAATATTTTATTTTTATTGACTAAGAGAATCCAGTTGCTGGATTCCCTCTTCTTCTGCCTAAATGGATGCATGAACTTGTTTAGGTAGTGTAAGTGGTAGGAATGGTGCAAGACAAGAACAGCTGGAGGATTGTTCCTTAATTCTGGGCACATCTGAGCAGTTCTCCATGCTGTTGCTCCAGACTGCCTCCAAACATTGACTCAGAGGACTTAATGAAGGCTGAGTCACTTCCTCCACATTGCAACATACAGTCAAGACATATCTCACCCAGTTCAAGAGGTCACCGTATATACAAAAATAATATAACCTACTAAGTGATAAATCATATTCTTCAGGCAGAGGCATTCACACAGACACATATTCCTTGCTTGTCTTAAAATGCCTCAGCTCCGCTGTGTTTTTGTCATCTGTTATGTGTCTCACTACAGAAAATAGGCATATTCTTCTTGAAAAAACAAGTATAAACATTTGTTAATTAAAAAAAAAAAAAGTGAAAAAAATGGCTTTAAAGTTACTGTGGGTTTGGGAAATTTATTGCTAGTTTGACTACAAAATATGTATGGATCAATGACTGTCAACTGGTTGTCTACATCAGGCTCACATGGTATGAGCAGTGAAGCTTGCTTCACACTAATATTTCAGTATGTTGCAAAAAAAGGTACTTTCTAGACAACTGTACTGAGTTGTCATCTAACTCCCTGCTACAATTACGATACCACACATACAAAAACTGTACACAAATTCCTTGAAGTGAAATAAGACTTCAAAATAATAATATACACACAAATGTGTGTGTATATGCTATTATATATTGCAAAGGCTCGCATAATAAAGATCTCTTCACAAACTCCCCATGATAGTCTGAACCATCATAAATGTTGCAGCCTGGAATACATCCATTCTGATATATTACAATCCAAATATTCCCAGCACAAATAAATCTCGTCTCAATATAAGCTATTCTGGATCAATTTTCAAGATAGAAAACAGTCACTATTTACTAACTTCAAAATATTTGAAATAAGGAAACACATTAGATTATTGGATATTTTTTGTTGTTGTTCTGAGAGTTCTGATATTCTCTGCTTCATTTTTCATGACAAATAGCCTTAATTTTCTACTAATCATATCATATCTTATTGCTGAGTTGAGAATGTGGCTATAATATCATAGAAGACTTACATCGCCAGTTTAAAGCATGTAATTTATCTCTATCAATGACAGATTGTTAATAAATCCTAAATATTATGAATTTTTGTTTAGAAAAATGACAGAATCAAGCAGCAGCAAGGGTAACCTTTGTCACCACAGCAACCATCCAGATTCTTTATGAGATGACAGCATGGTTTACTAAATTATTGTAAAAGAGTATGTATTTTAAAAGCTATATTTCATTGTTTGTTTTCTCAAGTTATTAAGCAGACATGAAAAATTATCCTTCTCCTTGTGTTTCTTCAGGTTTGAATGGATAAGTACTTTATTTCCTTAAATATGGATACTGCTTGATGCTGATTTCTCTAAACATCAGGTCTTGTGCAGATACACAGAACAGGCAGGGTGATTATTTTAAATAACTCCAAGAAGAGAAGCTAGTAGTCTTCTCACTGACCATTTCAAGATGCTCAGAGGAGACACGTTTGACTATACTGTTAGCAGGCTGATATGTCTATGTACTCCTGACCCAAAGCAGACCCTCACAATCATGGGAGGATCAGGAGCAGGCAGCTTTACTGAAAATCCCTGCTGAACATGCAGTCTGGGCGCTAGCTTCCCCCACCCTTCACCCAGCTAATTTTCATTAACAGCATTTGACAGTGTCTAATGACAGCACAGTACTGGCCATGCACTCCAGCTCCAGGAAGATCAGGGTGGGAGAAAATAATTACAGTCCCTCAAATCTCTGTGAACTAGGGTGTCAGCACTTGCAGGTTTACATCAGTGTGAATGAATAGCACAGCCATTCATGGCAGGGAATGAGGAGATTCTCCTGGTCCTGATTCTCTTCTTTGTCTGTGTTTGTGCTTCTGATTTTGATGGTTCATTATCTTCTTTTTTTTTTAAACATGGTAAAATAGATGGCATTATTCTTAGCTATTTTAGTTGTATTGTATTATGGTAGTGTTTAGGAGCCTCAGACTGCATTAATGACTTTAGGTACCACATGGGGTTATAACACAATATAAATATCCCATCTCTGTAACACAGGAATTCAGACTTTCTGAATTCTTCTCTTAGTGGGAAAGCACAGCTCCACATCTTGCTTCATTAGAGGATAAAGTGGGGACTAACATTCTGGTCTTGTTAAAACAGCCCCTAAACCTCACCCTTTGCTGAGTTTTTATCTTACAGGTGAAATATACCTTTAAAAAATCCAAATAAACCATATTAAAAATGTCGATGATATGAGAGAAAAAGTGAGGAAAAAAAAAAAAAAGGATTATTGTTCCCATCGGAAACACAAGAATGCTTTACTGAATGTAACCCAGAAGGTCAATAAAGGATCTGGGACTGAACTGAACTCTGAACTTAACTCTGAACTTTTACATTCAATATTATCCCTCCATGCTTAAAGCCAGCCTGTTTCTACTTAAATACTGCAGTGAGCATAGAATGTAGTTTTAATATATCTAGTATTTTAAAGGTATAATTAAACATATGGAATTTTATGTGAAATGAAAATACATTTTCTCTATGGAACTTTTACCAATTGGTTGTCTTTTTCATAATCTGTTACAGGTAAGACAGCACTATACCCCTTCAGTGCTTTGACATTCTTTCTCTTATAAATATCTAAGTGTGAAAAGGAAAATTAGTCCAATTCAGAGTCCCGTGAGCCAGAGGTTAATGATTAGCTTTTGAGCAATTAAAACCCTTACAGCCATTGCCAGCAATTTAATGGGGCTATATTTTTGTTAGGTTATCAAGACTAATTGGCAGCAGGCAGCTGAAGAGTTGGTGGAAATAGATACTGAGGGCAAGGCAAGAGTGAGTGGTGTTAAGGGCTTTGGAAGATGAGAGAGTTGTCATTTCTAATGTGTTTTTAGATACTGTCTGTATGAAGAATTTTAGTCAACTCTCTTGCTGTTCGTATCCTCAGGAGAAATTTGCAATTGTACAGCTGATGTCTATTTTTAATCCAGACAGTACCAGCTGGTGATGATGACAGTTATCCTTGTGGGGCTAGGAGGAGAAGAAAGCAAGCTAGAACAAATTCTAGCTAACTTCTAACTCATCACGTAGCTGTACTCTGGAGGGACAAAAAAAAAAAACCCACAGCAAAACCAAAACAAATTTTGCAACAGCCAAAAAGCATAGTGGGAAAAAAAAAAAATAAAAAGAAAAAAAGAGCAGGAAATATTTAATTGGGTAATTAAATTAGTGTATTGAACCTATATCCAGGACCCAAAGACAATGTAACAGAAGACCTTTAATACCAGCATTCAGTGTTGAATGACACATATGATTTTCTCAGGTGACTTCCCTACTAGCTTGCTAGGAGCACAGTTTTCTTAGATCTTGCCCTGTTCTGGGATTTCATAGAAACTTCAGGCTAGGGTACATAACAGCTCTTCCTGAAGTTATGTGTTGTATGATCTTTCTTAAAAATGCAGCAGGGGACAAATTGCTCTTATCAATGAAAATGCTGAACAGTGCTCATCCACTTGATAGCATGAGGTACCAGGCCACAGTGCCTCCTAAGTATCATCTCAGAATTGTTTATCCCTCTCTTTGGAAATCACAAATAGAATTTAGAGTGAGCATAAAGCTACTTTTTTTCTTTTTTCTTTTCCTTTCTGTCATATTTTGCAGAATTATACAATGTCTCTGTCATTTGCAGTATGACACTACTGTTAACTGGGCTCACAGAGCATCACTTCTCATTCTTCTTCGTCCTAACCCTCTTCTCTAGTGAATATTTGCCCAAACCAACATGTTCTTCTAAACTGTGCACATTGCTGTGAAGTGATGTTGATTGGTCCTAAAGCTATTCAGCAAAGCTAAGTTACTTCACTAAGTTAAGTTAGTTGCCTTTGTTCCCTACACTTTGATCTTTGACATCACTAAACTGCTATCAGAGATACAGAGAATATGACCCTCAAATATTGCTGGACAATTTACCTGTCTTAAATAACATGCAGTGAACAAGTAGGCTTTATGTTCTCCCAAGAACACAGGGATTTAGCATTGCCTTCCAGATATATATTAAGCCCTCTCTATAAGATAAAAGACAAACATAAATAAATTGGATCCCAGTTCAAAAAATATTCAATTGTTTCCAAACTATTGAAGTTTCACTGCTCTATAAAAGAAATGCACTGTAGATGACCTGCTGACATCTTCATCCTCATGCTGAGGAGGGCTTTGATTCCAGGGTGATGTTTTATCTTATTTTTATTTTTACAAGACTACAACAAGGGAGATGCATTGTGAGAAAGACATTTGCAGACAGGGTGCTTATTATTTTTGTAACAGTAAAACATCCCAGCCCGACTAAATATTTTATTATAAGCCACTCGTCTTGATCTCCAATTTTTTAAAATGAACTTTTTCCAGTCCTCTTTTTCTCATTATGCTAAAGACAATTACATTTTTCTATATTACTGTATTTGAAACAGTATTCCTTCTGCTATAGAATAAAACAGCTCAAGCAATTAATGGGAACTACAAGTGTATCATTATTTTACATACTTATTGAAAACATTTTGTCACCAAATCACAGATTGGTGTTGTTGACCTTTCTGTTGGTTTTTATATATTTAGGCATTTTCATGTATCTACCAGGGCTTCTTAAAAATGTAATGTCACAAATTATTTCAATACAAAATTGTCTTTTAAGAAAATAGGCAAAAAATTATTTTTCTTGAAAAGCTGAGGTAAGAGGGAAAAGAAAGTAAATGGAATGGTCGCAGCTAATTCTGTCTAGAAATCCTCAGGTTACCAAGGCAAATAGAATTTGACATGGTGCATTACTGTTTTTCTTTTCTTTCTAAACCCTAAAATTTTTTTTCTTCAGTTCTAATTTCCCTCTGGTAAGGTTTCCATTTTAAGCAAAGAAGTATATCTTATCAGAAAAGTTTTTATGGGAAGGGAGGTACTTGCAATTATCTTTGACTAATTGTCTGGTAAGCAGCACTGGCATCCTTCAGGAAGACCATACACTGACTGTTTTATATGGTGGAATTTCAGTGACTGGGCTTTTGAAAGAATTAAAAGTGGAATGTATTAAAAGACCTTCAATCCTAAACATTTTTCACATAAAATTAATTTTTATTCTTAGTATGAAAATATGTTAAGACTATATTTTTCATTCCCAGACTGCAGTCTGGTACCTTGGTTCTGAAATGTAAAATGAATGCTAATTGCACTTAATGAAAAGTAAAAACCAAAACAAAACACAGAAAACCCCTTAACCCAAATGCATCAAAGATAGAGCCATGTGATAAAAAACAGGTTTTATTTTCCTTCTGTGGAACATGAAATCTTCTTGACAGGCTTCTCTTTGTGGATTCTAACCTACAAAGTTGTTCTTGGACCAATTTTGTTGTGGTTTTGCCCAGCCGGCCAGGCCCTGGGGGCTGAGAATGGTTTTGTCCAGATGGATTTCCAGACAAGAAGCCAATTAAAACTCTCAGTAATGCCTTTGCTAATTACGTATTTAAGAAAACAGAAGAGAAGGGGATTGCACAGTTGAAATTAGGGGCAGCAGCCATGTAGAAGAGCAGCGGGCCTGAGGAGGGCCAGGCCCCCTCCTCCCCTGGCTTGGGCCAGGGGGCAGGTGTAGCACTGAAGCTCCCCCTTCTCTCCTGTAAGAGAGTGAAGAAAAAAAAACTTAAAAAAAACTAACTGCTTGGGCATAAACTGTGGCAGAAGAATTCCGGCAAAGAGGTAATGAAATGTTCAAGGCCAGAGCTGCAGCAGGAGAGAGAGAGAAGAGAAATTAGAAAGGGGGGGCTACTTCTTCCCCCTTTCACTCTCTCCCTTCAACAGGGAAAAGACTGAAAAATAATCCCTGCTGCCTGTAGGAGTTTGCTGGGGTGAGGAGACCCCCCTGTTGCTTGTGGAGAAGCCTACACTGGAATAAGCTGATGCATGAGGAAGCTGAGACTTCATGAAAAGGACTGAAAATAAGGCAGAGTCCTGTTGAAAGATTTATGACACTGAGAGAGGATGAGGCTTATGCCAGAGCGGAACGGCTCAGATAAGCTTAGGATCTCAGTGAGAGAATCCATGTGCTAGAGATTTGTTACCCTGAGAGAACCTCACGCTGGAGCAAGAACGGCTCAGGTGAGATGTTGGAATCTCAGTGAGAGATCCATGCTGCTGGTGTTGGAGATTTGTGACCCTGAGAGCCTTATGCTGGAGCAGAAAACGGCTCTGGTAAGGATATTGGGATCCATGCTTGGGATCCATGCTAGACCCATGCCGAGAGGTCTATCAAGGACTGTTCTCCCATGGGATGGGACCTCCATAGGAAACAGGGATGGACTTATAAGCCAATATCCCCTGTAACTCCATGGAAAAAGACCCATAGTAAGCAAGTGTCCCTTTGCAAGCCTATGGAAGGAAAAACCTTCAAGGCCTAGGTAACCCCCCAACCTCCAGTCTTAGCCCAGGAGGGAGGTTGTCCCAGCCCTGGAGGCCGATACAGAGAAGGAAAAAGAGTTTCAGCTGTGACGAGGGTGTTGCAGAGTTACTGGAGAGAGAGCTGGAACTCCAAGAACGGAAAAAGAGACTACTTCTCCTCCTTGGACTGATATAAAGGAGGAAGAAGTATTTCTGTAAATGCATAGCACTTTTACTCAAGTAGAATTGTTATAGATGTAGTTCTTTAGTAGTTTTTATTTTGCTAATAATAAATGCTCATACTATTTTCCCCAAATCCTGTCTCTTTTGTCTGCATAAACCTTCTCTCAGTTAATAGTAATTGTATGGGGGGTGTGAAAGCAAATTTACCCAGGATAAAACCATGAAAAATTTTAAATTACATTTAAATAATTTCATTTTTTAAATTTCATAATCAATGTTATCATTCTGCCTTTAATAAAGTCTACTTTTACATAGAAAAAATCCAGGCAAGACTTGTAAACCTCTTAATAAACAGAAATCACAAGACTAACCACAGTTACTCTACTCAGCTTTCATAAACATCAACTGTGCAGATTCTACCTTACCAAATTAGTGTGTAAATATGCATTCCAATAAATTCAATCACTTCTAGATCCAACTGACTTTATTTTCGCGGTTTGGTGTGCTGAAGAAAGAAGTTTCTGTGGGTCATGAGCAAGGGCTGCATTTGCTACATCGTCTCCTTTGAATGGCAGTAGCTGTGAGTGGATCTGAGTTCACTCAGAAAAATATGCAGGATCCCCAGTTTTGATGCTATGAGTTTAACTAAGTTTTGGAAAAATTTTTCATTTTCCAGGCCAAGAATTTACTCCGTCTCAAGCACAGCATGCTTCAGCCGGTGGGGCATCTGCTTAATGCTCCCCTCTTCTCTCAGAGTGAGAACCTCTCTAATGTTCCATAGCCAGGGCACAAATGAAGATTTTCATGAAAGAAGCTTGGATAGCTTCACCTAAGGTTTTCCCTGATTTAAGAGGATAAATTAACCACCTGCAAACCTCTCTTCTGCTACACTTCTGTCAGGGGTTCCTACTAGCCTTATGGCTTAAAGTTCTCTTTCTATCTTTTAAAATGTAGCTGGTAAGTTTGTATTAAAATGTCTTAAGTTGAAACTCAATCACAATTCTGCAATGGGCAAAAGAACTATAATTGAACATCCCTATTCCCTGGTGGTATATAATATTGTTTCATCTGGATAATATGGAAAATATTTTCTTTCCATTATAAAATGCTCTTTCGTGGTGGATATGTTATTGCTGTATTGATCAGCCTAAATAAAACAAGATGAGATTGTTAAAAGAACATTAATAGCAGAAATGGATGCCACAAAAATAAAAAATGCAAAACATACATATCTGGAACAGCAGTTTAAGGTCTGAGAATTGAACCAATCAATGATTTCCATCTTTTAAGACAGGGTCTACTTTACACAAAGATTTGCAAAATGCTTTGTAGCAACATGTAGCTTAGGGAGAGAGTGAAAGCCTTTTAGAGAGATCTATAACAGCAACTCATATACAGAAAATTGAGCATTACCATGCGGCAACATAAAAGAAACACAATTCAGTAGGCATTACCAGTACAAATAGGTATATACTTTAGGGATGAATGAAACTGCATAATTATTTTTTAAAATACTTATATCTTAACACAGTTTTCAGGTTGCATCTCTGGTATTCCGAATTTATTTTCCCTAGTCCATTTCCAAACTGTCTGTAGCTTTGGGTTCACAGAAAGTGGTAGGTGGATTACAGAGATGCAAAAGCTATCCCCTCACTGGGGAAAATGGTTGGAGTATGGAGAAGTCTTTTGGGCTATATTTTTAACAGCTCTGAGGCATTTGCACTGGTCACTAGGGCAGCAATAAGGACTTCTGTCCCATCCACTGAGTAAACTGAACTTTTGGCCCGATCTTACATTCTCAGGTATGTAAATGGACAAAAGCAATCTAATACACATTTTAAATTTCAGGACTTAAATATTTGTCGTTATGTTTTCCCCTACCCTGACTGGATACCGAAAACAGTTCTTTTTAGACTTATACAGGTTATTATATCAAAAGTACCTTCAAATCCAAAGTAGCAAATTCCCTACCAGTCTTCTCTAAGCAGGTTGTTCCTGCCCCTCCCCTTCCCCTACAATAAACAAAGTTGTAGGTGTTTGCTTGATCATTCTTAAAAGGAAATCTAGGAAATTGTCTGGTCTGAGAACCCCTCCTTTTGGGAGCACTTTGTTTGTTGTTGTTGTTAGCATAGATCAATACCCAGGACTGAACAAGCAGATACATTGTGCTGAATAAATTCTGACCATCCTAACCTTGGGATGCAGAAGAGGTTAATAGGGGTGGGTGTCTGGGGTTCGGTCAGGGGAAATGCACCTTGGCCAGAGTTGCTAAGGGTAACTCAATGTAAATGACTATACTTTTAGAAGTTGCCACATTTTAAGAGCCTGACATGTATGTCTTCAGCATATTAATAACCAAATTATTACTCTGGCAAGGATATTCACATTTGAACTGAAGACAGAAGGATAAGATGCTTTGACAAAAAAAATTATTTGTATTTTCCAACATTTCTTGCAAACTTTAACAGAAATTTCTGTTAAAGCTTTTTTCTATTTCATACATAGTCTAACTCACAGAAAATTAGACATCCATCTCTACCTCAAGGAAATCAAGTTTCTTTTGATTGTCAGTAAGAATAATATTATGCTAATTAAAAAACTTTTCAGTAAATCAGAGATGGATAACACTGTCAAGACGGTGCTTTATTTCTTACTTTACTTTTTAAATGAATTGTATTTATTGAAGTGAAAATTATTTACAGTTTAATAACATTTTTAGCCATGGTTGTCAATGATGAAGTGTCTGCACTTGCTTATTATTTGCAGATCTTTATTTCCAATTTTGTGCACTAGGTTTCTCAGCTTATTTGAAAACTCACAACTGATGCCAGCAGTGTCAAAAAAAAAAAAAAGAAAAAAAATTCTCTCTTTTTTTAATAGCAATAATTTTTAGTAAAAGGCACCAAAATATGACAAAAATACAGCTGTCAGATAATTGAATGTGTCTCTAGAGGTGAAACTAACCCTGAAAAAATGAATGACATTATCATTCATAACTATTGTAGAAAGACAATAAGCCAAAAACATATTAAATCTGCAAGAAAGAATTAACATTCTCTGTGTCTTTTGTGAAAATACCCTACAGCTTTAGTATATTGAGAATATGCATTGTTAAAGACTACAGAATAATCTTTCACTATGTCCACTGAAGAACACTGCTTTTCCAGACAATATTAAATGTTCATTCTCTTCCAATTATTAAAGATAAATATTAGAGATAAGACTTGGACTGGCAAAAATAATTGCAATAAAAAAGGTGCTTGAGAGATATTTTCATCCTTTCTAAAGGATTCTGAAACTGATACTAGTCCCATCGCCTGTGATGTTCATTGTCATTACTTGTACTTCTATTATCTTTGCTCTTAATTTATATATCTAGGAAAGTGATCTTTACTTTCTTTCAGATCATAATTTTCATTAGGCTTTTCTTGTTTCATGATTAGTCAATGTCCTTGCCACTACTCCTGAACTTTTTCCAATATTTAATTGCATTGTCATACCAGCAATCTTATTTTTTCCAGTTACTATATTCCATTGTAAAGTAAATTTTATGCAAACTTTTTAGTATTCAAAAAAGTTGTTAATCAACAAAGCAAAAGTCCAAGAAGACTTGTCCACACACTAAAACTAAGTATGGCAACTTTTAAACAAATTCTCATCCTGCTCTTGGAAATTGCAAGAACTGTGGGTTAAATCCAATACAAATACTTAAAAAGCAGTCATAGCAACTATAATGCACATTTCCAGAGTGACATTTGAAAGAGGTTTTCTGCAAAAATGTGAAAAATATCAATCTATTCATCTTCTAGAGACCGCAGTAGTGTATTGCACAATCTCACTGGATTTTTTCCTTTTTAGGATATTCAAATGCCATAAGCATAAGAGTCACCTAAAGAAAGATCATTCACAAAGCTATGGATAAAACTGCTGCTTAGAGGGGAAGGGACTTTGATGCAGAAATGGTTTTTTACATACACCAGAGAACACATCATGAACTAAATATTTCGTCTTGATTTCATGGATCTAGCTAACATTTTGATACCCAAGAAGTCTCCTGGTTTATTTGTGTAGTGGTCCTCCTTTGGGTCCAGTTCTAACAGCAGCCACGTGGGAAAAATGACTGATGTAATGTTTTGTTTTGTTTTAGAAAGCTTTTCTTCTGGAAGTCTTATTTCTGGACCATAGACACAACAGCACACATTAGTTAAGAAAACTACCCTTCTGTACCTTGTGTTGAGGGAATAGATTGTGATATTTGTGAAAGTGTTACCTGCAGGAACTCACCTGAGCCCTTGTCTCGCCTCCCAGGGCTTTGCCTTCTACGCTCATGAGCTTTAGCTCTGTGAATAATTTTCACTGTGCCTAAGCAGAAAAGCTGTTGACTAGACTGTATCACAGAGCTCTCAGAAAACTTCTGTTTAGTCTTAGATGCTGGCAATTCAGCTCTTTGATGTTTATACAACTTTAAGATAAGTCTGTAGAAAGACAGAAACAGCTCTGAGGGGCTCAGAGCTGCCTGTCACTGAACAGACACATGCAGTACTCTGCACTGGCATTTCCAAGGGATTGGTGGCTGCAGGCCACATATATTGTATTTCTGTAACCCAATAAAAGAGGTGACAAAATCAAGTACAAATTAGGCCAGATCCCAGCTGCCAGGATGAAATGGAGACCTCCAGTTACCTGGAGATGGTAAGTTATTTGAGGATGTGACTATGTGAAAGCTTATAGCTGTACTCAGAAAGGGGTACTATCTTCAGCAGTCCTAGTCAAGGAACAGCTTTTTTTAGGGAGACAAAGATGGGAAGCCTTTTTCTCTAAAATACAGGAATGATCTTGAGCACGCATCTAGGAAATAGAAATTTTTTTTACTTCTCAGGCTTATGAAGCATGTTTGAATTTGGGTCTTTTCACATCTGTGTGGCTGAGTTAACCTGTAAGATACTATATCCTGAGGAATCACCAGCTCCTTGTTTATTTCCTTCACACCACAGATAGAAGTCCCTCTCAGGAAATATCTCCAGAGCCAGGTTGTGAGCTCTGAATAGTGAGGAAAATGTTCCAAACCAGCAGTTAGATACTCAGCTCCTTGGATGGAAGGCTTTTAGGTCCAAACAATCATCTCACCTCATCACTTCCAACTGACTTATTTAAGCAACTTCCACTTTATTTGGATGGCTTCTCTAAATTCTGTTTCTGCAGATAGGTCCCAATGCAAAGGGTAAGGCCTGAGTGTGTCACTGATTTCCAGAGAAGCAGGTAATGCAGTGCTGAGCATGGTGTTGTCCATAATCTTTTTGTAGGTTAAGCCTTCCCAGAATCTCCATGGTACTTCCAGCCTGGCCAGCTACACTGGCCCATGGTGAGAAAATCCTTCCACCCATGCATGTAGCAACCCTGCAAACAATGCTGCACAGCTTCTGACTCTGCACCTCCTGTAAAATTAACAATGCATTTCTCTCTTTGGGAGAAGAGACAGGGTGGTGCTGAACATTTTACAATTCTTACTGATAGAGTAAAGAGATGGAATGTTTTCCTTCACTGTCTAAGTTTTCTTAAAGTGAAGGATTGTCCATAGAAAGATGATTCATCCTGGTCTTCAAGCATATTAATTCCTTGGATGCCTTCTTGAGATTGACAAAATGTGTCATTAAATAGAAGCTTGATCCAGTTCCAATTAACTTCAGAGAAAACTACGGTGATCTCAGCAGTAACTGGGGTGATAGATTGTTCAATATAGGCATTTACCTCTTGAGAAATTGATGAATATCAAATTCAGATCACATAGGGCTAGTTCCACATCCTACTATTCTCAAACTTTGCTCCATACAGAGAAAAAACACACTCTAGTTTTGAAAAGCTTTACATACTATCATCAATAACTCAGGCCTTCTAATTTTGCTGTAATAGAAGTTGAACTTAAGTTTTATGTTTCAGCATAACAATTTCAAGATCTATAAAGATTTATATTATAAATCCTATTTACTTCACTTGTCTGCTTTAAAAATTCAATGATAACTAAGTACTTTTCCTGAAGACTCAGAATCAGCTCTTATTTCAGGGTCCTGTGTTGGCACAAGATAAAATGCTTTTATGGCATCTCATTATTTCTCACTAAATATTCTTTCCATAATATTTCATATTACTATTTCTGATTTTTATTTCTATCCAGACATACATGTAAATCCTTGACATTAACAGGAGTCCCACATGAAAGGGAAGGATGTAGATAATATTTCTATAATTCTATTTTTAAGGATAATTTTTAAAAATTTCTAGGTAATAATGGAATACTCAAGAATTCTCACAGAGGAGCAAACAGCACATGAAATAAACTTAGGTTTCTTTTAGTTAATTCTTAAAATGGTTACAAAATATTTTTCTCTATAGTAAAGAAACTGACCAACCTTTTTTCATGGAAGGTTCCACTTCACCTAAACCAAGAGAAAAAAACAAATGTCAGAGAAAAGATATTAAAAAAACCCAAACCAAACCAAACCAAAACAAAACAAAAACCCACCAAAAAAAAAAAAAAAGAAAGAAAAAAAAGCCAACATATTTTTTCTCATGTTTTCTCATTTTAATTTCAAACAATAATTACTCTTTTTTATGTGCTAAATGATAAGCATCTATTCTGAGATTTTGAAATTTTCCTAAAGAATCTCTTACCATAGAGTTTTGGGCAGATAAATTCAAGGTGTAGCAGTAACTAAGGAAAGATCCAAATCTGCTTTTGTGATTCTGAATATTAACTTGTTACTACAATTTACAATTTGCTTTATTTTATGCATGTTTCCATGTTTTAAGGAAAGGCCCAGTGATTCGGTTTTAGTTCCAAATGACACAATATATATGCAGTTTAGGAAGATTGTAAATCTAGCAATGTTTCCAGTGAAATCCAAGGCAAAAAAAAGAAACTATTTCAGTGGAACTGTGAACACTTAATTGCTGCAGTATGTTGTTCCACCTCCATGTAAGACATAACAATTTAAAGGACTGAGCCTGAATGACTGTGGCTAGTGTGCAGCCTCAGCTGCACTGACTGCAACATAGAGCTCACAAGCACTTAGTTTTTATTATATAATGCTAATATATTTATTATATAAGATGCTTTACTGCCTTTTTATACTGCTGTTTGATAATGATGAAGTTCCACCTGGGCCAAAAGCTGCTAGGACTAAGGTTTCCAAACACCTAGTAAGCACTCAGATCTTGTATTTTTGTATGTCAGGTATTTTATGACCTTTCATACTACCAGTAATACTGACACACTCAAGTATTTGAAAGCTTGCACATTCTTTGGGAGCTATTAAACTACATGAATGAACTCTGATCAAATTTTACTAAATTCTCTATATTTCATCTTTTTTGTTTCTCAACGATATGAGATACTGGCTTTCTGCTAGCTGTAAATCATATCTCCGAATAAGATGCCCAGTTCACAGACTCACATGTAGTAGCCTATTAGTATTCATATATGATGCTAATGTAAAATGCTCATGAACATATTTAAAAGCTAGAAATTTGATGGCATCTCAAGTTTATGAACAAGCAGAGAGAATTCAGTTTCAGTACTTGTTGCTTTTTAATGACATTCTGGTATAGCCAAATATAACATAAAAAGAACTACTGTGAAATGAAGAAGTCATTCCTACTCTCACTGCTTGTCAAAATGACCAGTATGATATGACATGATGATCCACTACTCTCTGATCTTACTGGGGAAGCAACTGTGTTTTTGGGGGATTTTTTAAGGGTTGGGTGTTTGGTTGTGTGTTGGGTTTTTTTGTTTGTTTGTTTGGTTGGTTTTTTTTTGTTTTGTTTGTTTGGTTTGGTTTGGTTTGGTTTTTTAATAATTATTATGTTTTTATTAATAGAAGGATAGTTATTTCCAAACTCACGATGTTAGAAATTTACTTTCATTTATCAGATGATGTCAGATGTTCTACCATCATGGCAGAACCATAATTTCTACTAAATTGAATTATTTACAATATGTCATCCAAAATCCCCTGTCTTCAGACCAAGTACCTGGTTTTTGTTTGTTTGTTTGTTTCAATATATTGTCCTATCATCAATATGGCAACTAAAAAAAGATGTAAGTTTCTTGATCCACACTGTATATTTACCAGGGTTCTTTAGATTCTTGCTGATTAAAAGAAAATAGCTCCATTCTCTGAAGCAGTATCCTGATGCATATTTTGGTTGTGGCTTTGAAGTCTTATATAAATTAATGCTCTTTACTTTAAGATGTAGTAATAGCAATATTTAATTCTGACAGCTTTTCTGTAATGGTACAATAAACATGAGATGAAAGCTAACAAAGAGACCAATTTACTGATTGGAATAGCCAGTAGATGCTTTATGAGCAACAATGTTACTTTTCATTTTGTTTGACCTTGTCTGTGAGGTTAAAAGCTAAGCAAACATAATGCATGTAAAACAACAGAGCAGTTATAGAAGTCTTTACATTACAAATACCTTCATCACTCTCGTCATCATCATCACTCCATATGATGTCAGATAGTAAAGAAAAAAAGCCATAAATCCAATCGGTGGATTCTTCCAGTGTCTCATGAATGATTCTCAGTGGTTCTGTGCTGAGCTTGTTAACAGATCTTCCTGAGTGCAGAGTTTAAAACAAAAGTGATTAAAAAAAAAAAACAAAAAAACAAACAATTCCTTCAGTGATAAAAGTTAATCTCCACTTTATACAAGACTAATGAGACTATCTCTTTTAACAGAAACAAGGATTGTGAAAGTTAATTTTTATTATTAGAGGATTTGAGGACAGCTCTCCTTCCTGTGCAAGACTGGTATAAACTGTATTCTATTGCACTTGCTATTTGCAGACTAATTAGGGACTCTGTATAATTTGGTCTGATGCTGTGCTCCAGGTTTTGCCTCTCCTCCTGAGGCTTGACTGATCTTTTCTATATCTTGATGCTTGTTTAGGATTCATTGCCATCAATTTCCTGCTCCTCATGTCACATCTACCCCTCAACCTGTTCCCTTAGACAATTTCTGGCTAAGGAAATTGCTGAGTCCTGATTTATTTACATTGTTTATTTTCATTGCCTTCATGCATTAAGATGTAGAGATTTAATTTTTTCAACTGATTAACCACAAGTACTCTTCTCAAACGTTAACCAGGAGAATGAATAACTATATTTGCGCTATTCAAAAGTAAATCTAAGACCCAAACCTCACTTCATTCTAATCTAGAGGTGCAGAGGAGTGAAAAATGGACTAATAGAATGGACATGGCCAGAAGTGACTTAGCATAACTGAGGTTTTGATTCACAAGCAGGGATGGTTTAACTTTGGACAGTTGCCTTGATTTCCACTGTGGATATCCACCCTCCTTTTATCCATTGGTTGCTTAGGGAGGGTGCAGTTGCTTTTGCAGCCACAGGTTTTTACAGCCGCAGGGAGTAAAACTAAAATTGAAAACTAAACATCAACTGGTATCAATTTATTTGAATATAATACTGATCTATAAAGCAGCAGTTCAAGAACTTCTTCACAGGTAGCAGAGCTGTCCCCCCGGGCAGACAAGGGAAATGCTCAGAGAAGAGCAAGAACGAGAGCTGAGGAAATTATTCCAACCACCCTAAGGCAAGCCATCTTTGCTGATGAATCAGTCTTCAACATCATATCCTGGTCTTTAATTCATAACATCTTCATGCCCCACTAAGAAAAGGTATTGGAAATTATAAGTCTCTGGAGGCAAAATTTTCTAGTTATACCCACACTAACAGGCCCAAGTTGCAAATCGTGTTTAACATACAAAGTTTAGAAAAATCAGTTTGGAGCTGTATAGATGACACTTTATTGGTATTTGCAAAATGAAATTTTGTATTCAGACAGATATTTTGATCTCACTTAAGGGCTGATACAAGTGGCACAGGACTGGAAAATTATCTGCTGCGCAGATCTTCTGTTTAATTTGTTCTATTTCCAACATTTTTTAATTGTAATGCTAACAGTAATGATGTGTCCTAAAATTCTGAAGAACACAATAGCAGCTAATGCTGAAGTGAAAATTACAACTGATTAAATCCATGATTTTAACTCTTCCCATAACTTTGATAATGGGTTCTACTAGGTCCCTAGTAGAATAAAACACACTAGAAAAAAAAGAAATTAAACAGTTCTGGTGGTAACAAGTACAGAGAAAGATTCCATTTATCTCAAACACATGCAAAGAAAGACAACCATTTCCAGAAGATTTGCATATTCTTGCTTCAGGGGTGAAGCTGAAAGAATGCAGATTTTCATAACAAAGTTTGAGCTTGATATTTTCATGTAATTTGATTTTTTAATTTATTTATTTACAGATGTCCAACAATGGAACAGTATGATGTGTTTTTTTACAGTAGTTTTGTATTCAGTATGTTCAGACTGGATTAGCTACCTCCTGTCTGATTATTCATTTCTTAGTAAACCTTAAAACACTAACTATTTTTAAAGTAAAGTAATTTTTTTTTGCTAGCGTATAACATGTAATATATAATTTGTAACTAATCTATAGCTATAAACTATAATTAATATATGACATCTCATCTATAAACTATTGTGCTGGGAGTGGAAGGCGCAGGATCTTGAATTTAAAGGGCTTTTATGGGTACAGAGTATTTCTCAGATAGATACAGGTTGTGAAGTTCTACCTTTTGCTGAACTTCTAAATAGTGACTGAGCCAATTGTTTCCCTTAGATAATGTAGCAAAAAATTACCAAATGCCTGTTGAAGGAGCAAGGAGGGGAAAACAAGTAAATGCATAGTCGTGAGATTAAGCTTAGGTATGAAACACGTAATTAATATTGAAGAATTTTTTTGACAGTATGTAATTTCCTTTCATCAGAGCTTTAAGTTTAGATTATCCTACCTAGGCAAATGTACCTGAAATGGTATTGAATCCCTGGTGGTTTCTAGACTCCCTCAAAAGCCAGTGCAGGCAAACATACTGTAAACTTCTGAAGGCAAGTCTCTTGCTTTCCTCTGAAATCTTTTTTAGGGTTATATGAATTAATTTCCAAAGATGTCCATTCTTTTCCATTGACTAGAAAGGAAAGCAAGCCTGAAAAATTAGCATGGTTATGACACCTTATTTTCATATGACTGAGGTATATGTCATGGATGCTATTTCGTATTTAAATCCTACTTGTCATTGTACACTTAGGTTAAGCACTTAGATCTGTAACTTTACACTCATAATTAATTCCAAGTCAGTACAACTATTTACCTTGATAAATTACTTACATTCTGCAACAATGGCGCAAATAGAAATACTTGGCTAGGACATTTTGTTTTGTCATTTTTTTTTTATTACTTGGTACAGTATGAGAGATGTTTTGTGGATCAATAAAAACTTATCTGTACTTGTGTTAGCATATTCATGGATATGAGAATAATTTACAGTTTTGCCTTTTTGTTTTCAGTGGGAAGTCAAAATTCTCCGCCCAGAACTTTCTGGAAAATGCTGAAATTTGTAAGAGTTAAAGCTGACAGAGAAAGAATCCCAAATTGAAGGAGTTTGTATGCTACTTTTCAACAAAAACTCAGTTGTATTTGGTTGCAGAAAGTTTTTTACCTACTGTAGATATCTGCATAACAATTTGGAAGCTTGTTTGGATTTTCTTTACTGAAAATATGGAAATTTCTTTAAAATAATTCTTTAAGAAATAATTTTAGACATGTTGTAGGTATTTAATACTTCTAAAAACTCCCTGTGTAATTTGAAGCTGGCACATCAACTGCTACAATTCTTTGTAGCTCTGTAGCATTATTGGTACAGAAACAGTAGTTTGATTAAAAATGTGAGAACAAGAATTCGGAACAATGAATTTCTTCATTTTTGAAGTCTCAGATCACAATTTTAATTAGAACTGATTTGAAAATCAAATTCATAACTTTAGTGATAATTAATATCTCACACTTAACACAGATCCTTGAAACCAACCAATGACTGACTTCTCAAGTCCTGCAATTGGCATTAAGTGTGTTCTGGGGATGGAAGATAATTTTCATAAAGTGACAAAGTAACTTCAGTAAAATTGTTGTATGTTTGAACAGAAGAATGCTTTGTTTCATCAAAACTGATAATGGGTCCTTTAACAGTGACTTTTGGAAACAAGAGATAAGTAATCACGTGGTATGATTTGCTGTTGTGCCTCAAGCAAATTTGGTTTTGTTTCATGGTCTGTATCATCTATTCCTATGAAGTGCACTACAATAAGTGACTAATGGATTTATCTGTGCAAATTACTTCAGTCATTATTCCAGTCTTAATAACTCTACCATACATATAGTCTACTATCAATCCTTTTTGCTTGTCAAATGGTTAAATACAAATTCAGAGTTCGACTTATGTTAAAGTGGCTTTTTTTTTTTAATGAATTGCAGCAAATTAGTTAATAATTGTTAGATTTTCATCAATTATATATTTTTACTTCAGTGAATTGAATGTAATTAAATTACAAAGGATGGTAATTATCTGGTGCAAAGATTGATCTATGAGATATAAACTACTTCATTGGTACTGACAAGGTACAGATGATGAAGACAGAATTTATGTCATGTTTGATAAAATACAAAAGCCTAACATTAGTTAGTGATAAAAAATATCCTAGTTTTAGTAAAGTATTTTCTTTTAAATATAGAGACTTATATTTTAATTTAGAAGTTTATACACTTTTAAGTTTAGCACTAATAGCACTTTATTTCTACAATGTGAACTAACAATACAAACTCATAATCTTCCATTATTAGTATTCTAGTTTATCAACATAGATGTCCTTAGGTCTTATCTTTCTGTTTCATAGACTAACATTTTTGTCAAGCTTATAGCACTAAGCTTAAGCACCAGAAAAAAAAAAACTTAGATGGGTGTCATTGAAATATAAGTATAAAAATAATGATATAATTTTTATACTTATATTGAATTATTGTGTATAAAACTAATGTCAAAGAAAATGCAGACTCAGCATTTCCCAGTATTTTCCATTTTAAAAGTACTTATATTGTAAATATGAAGACTACGGCCTGTAGTCTAAATATTCTCTGTCTCATTCTAACGTCAGCCTTAGATAATTGTATGAGGTTAAATTCATAGAGAAAATCTCACCTG
Source organism: Pyrocephalus nanus (assembly GCA_038380795.1). Classification (NCBI taxonomy): domain Eukaryota; kingdom Metazoa; phylum Chordata; class Aves; order Passeriformes; family Tyrannidae; genus Pyrocephalus; species Pyrocephalus nanus. Next base: position 52,142,562 of record CM076260.1, read on the forward strand.
AAAGTGGAAAAAGAAGCATTTATAACTAGAACCTACTTACCAAAATTTAGGAAGAAATTCATAAACTGTCATAAAGTAATTTCAGGTACTTTTGATATAGTGGTATACGTGGACAGGAGTATATGTTTAGGATGGGCTTAACACATAATTTATATGGTTTGATTTGGTCTCAGCTGGAAGGTTTTGATTTGATAGGTAAGACTTTCGATAGGTGGTGTTTTCTGAAACAGACAAACATTTTATCTAAAATAATTTGGAGCTTTATCTTTTCCTCATTCTATGGGTTCAGTTCTCTGACTAAGAACACAGATCTTAACTCAGGTTAAAAAGATATTAGGTAATTGTACAATGGCATTTTTAAAGGGCATTTAAAGTGTAAAATTAGTATCTCAGCTTGACGCCATTTCCTGTGAATCTCCTGACTGGAGTCATCTCTAAGGAGTCAGGTCTACTTCAAGCACAATGGTGAAAATCAGGAATAGGCTGTTGCAATGAACTTCGCAGCCCCAGCCATCCAGAGTTGGGGTTAGCTGAGAAGCAATGCTGCCACGTCCTGGCACTCTGCTTGTGCCCATGCTTTGTTATCTTTGCACACACGTATTCAGAACACTGCAGGCAGAAGGTCTTTACCAGGCGGTAAACAGGGATCGTCGCAATGTTGTGAATAGGTGTCTATAGCTGATGGCAACAAGATGAACCCCAGAAAGGCCAATAAAAAAGAAAGGAAGAAACACCATTAGCAATAATGAACATTCTCAGCTGTCTCTTGGTTAAGGGAAGCACTTAAGGAGTGAAGTGAGGAGTTTTTTAATCTATGTGGTGTTGCTATTATTAAGCAGAAATTGGAGTTCATTTAAGAAAACCCAATCTGATGTAGGCGTAAGATAATACAGTATGAATCAGAGCAATGTGAAAATATGGTTGAATAAGATACAGGTATTTTCACAAGTTACAAACAAATTCTATTGCTGAAAAGAATAACTCACAATTAATTCTAGTTGAGTTACTTCAGTTTCTTCAACAGCAAATAATCAAAGACTTGCATCACTGCAATTGTTACTGAAATGAATGACTGGTTTGATTGGTTTGTTTGTTTAAAAATAAAAATTTCACAGATACATTATGCACTGGAAATTTGGGTTGTGTTTTTTATCCCATGAAGCGTATTTAAGCATGAATTCTTCTCTTAGATCCTTCCCTATTTGTGGAGATAGTTTCTAAAATTTCATATTTTCAACTTCATGACCTCATGAAGTTTGATGTATCACAATTTATCATCTTATATATGCTAGACCTTTTGGGATGAATGTTGCACTTACAGCACTGCAATACTTCATAGACTGTCATTCTTTCCAGTGTGAACTCATTTTCTAGGGGTTTATAACTCAGCTATAAGATCTGCTGCAGAGTGAAACATGGCAAACCAGATGTCATCTAGGCAGTCTTTCTTTAAACTAGAATTTGGCTTAAATCCCTTTAATTGTTTTTATCATTATGAAAGAGAGAAAGAAATATTTTGTACATTTTGGGTACATTATTTGAAGTCTCGTATAATTCAATTAAGAATTTCATTAAAAATTTTGAAATACATAAGCTGTTTAATCTTGCTTTGGATTGACACTTGTAAATGCAGTAAAAATTGTATTTCAGAAGACTATAGCACTGTTTTGATAAATTCCAGGCTAAGAGCTGGACGTGATGATCCTTGTGGATCCCTTCCAAATCACTGTACTCTGTGATTCTGTGATTTGCCTAGGGTTTTGAAAGAGAGACAAAATTATTTGTTCCACTAAATTTTCTGGTGTTTTAAACTAAGCCAGAAGTTCATTCTTTTTCCTGAATATGTGCAGAGTTATTATCAGTTTTAACATTGGTGAATATGCTGTAAATAGAAGAGTAAATATCAGTACACTTCTTTATGCATATCTTAAAATTTCTGGAGAACATGAGCCCAACAGGATGGTTACAGTGAGAGGATACTGCAGGAGAAAAATATGTGTATATATTCCTAACAACAATGATTGTCTCAAAAAAAAAAAAAAAAAAAAAGAAAGAAGAGAGAAAAGAAAAGCAAAGAAACCCAGTACAATAGCCATATTTTTCTGAATTCTATGTATCTTAATGACAAAAGGCTCTGGACCTAGCAGGTTTTGCACCTTACAGTTTTACTGTGAAGGAGACTAGGGAAAATAATGTGCAGCACAAGTTGTTTAGAATCATTTTGTTACTTTTGTGCATCTTTTTGCTGCAAAATATAGATTCTCATGTGACAAATGGTTCCTAATTTTCATTTGTTTTCCTTTGCTGGAGAATAATAATAGATATATTCTATGTATACTACCCAGGGCCAGCCCAAACTTTTTGTGACTACAAGGCAGTAACGGAAATGACCATGAGTTCAGGCAGAGAAATGGTGCCTTCAGGCTGTGTTACTCAGAAGCTAGAGTGGGAGAACCCTCAAGAATTTGGCCAGATGTTTTGCCATTACCTTAAAAAAAAATAATAAATTAAAGAAAAAATTAAAGAAAGCATTTTTTTTTTCATTTTTGAAAGCAGGCATGGCAATTTGGTAAGTTCATCCTGCTAAGAGTGTGTGTTTTCTATATTTTCACTTAGGTTGTTTTGTGGGTAATTCTGGGTTTTATAGATTTGGTGAGGTTTCATTAGGTTTGATTTTGTCTGGCCTTTAGGTGACTGGCTAAATCACTATCAATTTACTCTGAATATTGAACACTCTGAATCTGAAATTAGGATGGTGTTAATTAGTTGTAATTGATCACAGAGATTGCAGGCAATTTTGAACACTCTATTAGCGCATTACCAAATGTGAATTCCTGGGTAATTAATCTTTAGGACTAAAATAATCTTAAAGTATTTAGTAACATTTATCAATTAAAATATATAATCCAGTTATACATACAAGAAATGTATGAGATACATTCATGTATTATGAAGCCAATTAGCAAGGTGCATTTTCTAATAAAAAGGATGGTAGTAATAAACTGTTACAATGCACACATCAAACCAAAATGTTTTTTCTGCATATCTGAATATACTGAAAATATATGAGATCATTCAGTGTAGTGTGCTACTTATTGTATGCTCATGCACACTGTGTACTGCATAAGACTTGTAGTTTCTTATCTCAGGTTTTTGTATTGCATGTCACCTTCATACCACATTAGCGATATTTCAGTCATGTTTATAGCTGTACAATACAGCATGATAGGAATGCAAGTTTTCATTTCTTTCCTCAAAGGAATGAGCATAATACACTAAAGCACAACACTGCAAAAATTTAATTTCCTTTTTCTGGTAGGTAGAACTAGGGTGACACTTTACTGCCCAGAGGCTAGCAGCTCTGTAGTGTAATCAGGGGGAACAAATCCATGTATATTGCTCGGCCACACAGTTCCCAGGCAGGTTTACTGTGTCAATCTGCTCCTGTTTTCTGCTGCAGTCACTCCTGTGCAGTGGAATTACTTCTAACATCTCTGCTATGGAAACGGTCATTTCTGGCACAGAGACATAGTGGAAGTCCCTGGTGAGAGCCCATGGATCGGAGTCCTCTGTTGTCTTTGTAACTGTCCTTCAAAAATCTGCAGACTGCTCTTAGGCCATCCCTCCGTCTCTTCTCTAGACTGAGTTCATCTCTCTCAGCTTGCCTCATTCATATGCTATGCATACTTTCTAAACTTGAACTTCATGGAACTTCAGGTAGAGAAATGGGAAAGAAATTGAATGCACTGACTTATGAAAGCCAAGTGTTCTTTGAGGAAAAACACACTGAATTTTCTGTGTTTTATGGATTTAAAAAGTATGCAGTTGAATATAACTTCTTTGGCATCTTTCATTTGCATTCAAAAACTAGGAAATTAATTTTAGTCATGCTTGCAAAACTGTATTTACAGTCCTGAAAATAACTATTCGTGCTTTTTATGCAGGTCTGGTTCTTCAAAGAACAGTGTCACGCTCAAGAGAAAATATCACTGGGTTTTAGACTTAAGAAGTCACTTAAAAATATGCTCCAAATTCTACTTTTTATGTGAAAAGAAGGCACTACTTCCACTGGAGTCAAAGGGCCAAACTGTCCAAAAGTGAAAATCATTCTAGTATCAATAATGACAGCCAGGTGATTCTATGCGAAATCTTCAGTTATTTTCATGGAATTTTTATAAGTTGGTGTGTTTAACTTGAAGAAACTAATAGGAACTCCAGAAGTGAAACCCAAGGGTTATCATAAGAGCTATGTAGCTATTGTTATACTTATGTAAATACATAAAACAATCTAATTAATCCTGGCTTAAGAAGTACAGCAGTTTCTTCTCTTAACTCTTAACCATGAGACCTGATTTAAATGCTGGCTTAATTAATTGCCTAATTAATATCATTGGAAAGGAAATTAACTCATGAACTCAAAGTACTGAATTATCATCTCTCAGAGACCTCCACAAAATACAAACTCACCCTGCAGATTAAATATAATATTATTTTATTTCTAAATCTTGGTCTGAAAATGTCAGTGTCCATCAACACTAGTGACATTTAAACTCCTTTAGTCAATATAATACAAGCAGAATTACATCTGCTTGGATGCTTCCTTCAGTCTCCAGTACAAATTCTTGTTGCTTAGGATTACCCAGACTTGTATTACCCTGATTTATATATTGAACATGTGTGACCTGACAGCCAGTTCAGGACTTAGTACAAGAGTACTGAGTACATAGTACTCAGTTATGCCCTCCTTCTTGACTGTTCATATGAAAAATACTAAGAACTTGACTAATTGATTGATTGATTGATTAATGGCTAATATGGAAAATTAAAACAGAATATGATAATTTATCTTTCTTGGTTTCTATATACACTGTAGTATCCAATGTGTGGTGTCCCAATTAAAATCTGATGTTTATATTGGAAAGTTCTCTAAAAAATAACTTTATGTTTTGCTGGAACTCAAGTGATGTCCTTCTAAAACAAAGAGCAGAGAAAAAAAATTAAGAAAGTTTGTGGTACATTTTCTCCATATTTCAAGCTCTGTGACATCCACTGATCCAGAACTGGTTGGTTTCTTTCAAGATCTATCTGTGTCTCAAAAGGTTTTTAAGTAAATCTTGAAGTCAAAATTGATACATAGCAGGATGAAAAAAAAAAAAAATCTATGAATTTATCAATAAACTAAAAGTCTAGGAAATTTACTCCAAAACATCAACAATTTTTTTTTTTTTTAATTAAAAGGCTGAAGTCTGAATTTCAATTCCTAGTTAATTATTGTGACAGATGTGATAACCTTAGAGCTGGAGATCTACTTTAAGAAAGAAAACAACCATAATAACTTGTTTTCTGCGTCACATACATATTTCCCAGTTGTTACAGGCTGTTTGTTTCAAGTAAGTTTTACTGCCATAATGCCTTGCTGAACATTATGCACCCTTTGCAAACAGGGAGTTATTTTTCATTATATATCATTGCCAGACAAAAGGCATAAAATTTCTATTCCATTCTATTCCCTGTTCCTTTTTTCTGGTTCCTCAACTAGAATCCCAGTCCTTGTACCACCCACTTAATTTTCATCTTTGCCCTCATTAATCAATATGTACCCTTAAATTCGATCTTGTTCAGTCAGCTTGTCAAGTCTTAAACTAGGCTAGAGTTATTGTCCTACCGAAGACAAGGATTTGACCCAGCTAATATTAGTAATCTGGTCCTCTGTGCTTATAAAGATCAGTTTTAGGGTTAGCATGTTTAGCAATGATCTGCATTTTTCTAGTCATCGAACTGTATAAGCAGATGTTAGAATACTTAAGGCAACTATTAAAGGCTTTAAATTTCAGAAAATACTAATTAATTAACCTTATTTTTCTTGAAAAAATTTATATAGAAACTGAAAAATGGAAATCTGACTATACAAGTTCATATACATATTACATTACTGTCGATGTGCATGGTTTTGAGGACGAGAATGGGCTGCAAAATGAAGAGACTTAAATTATAAAGATGTATGAAGTGTAAACTAATATATTCTGACATTTCTTACAATATCTTCTCCCTTGATAAACTCAGCAGAGACACTACGCTATCCTTAAAGTGAGAAACATGCATAATTACGTAATACACACTCCTTAATAAATTTTCAATTTTTAATACACAAGGTGTCAAACAGAATATGTTGAGTTTTACCTGCAAGGTCTTTGTAATCCACCAAGTCAAACATTACAATAGCTACTGCTGACCAGGTAACAATCAGAGCAACAACAAGAAGCCATGCTGCTGGTGAGCTGAACGTTGTCATGAGGTCTTCTGTAACTGATTTCTTGCCCACTTTCATGGATGATGAAGGAACAGATCCGTTCTTACCATCTATTATTGTCGTAGTTGTAGACATATGTCCTATGCAAACAGTCAAAGCAAAGAAAAGTCAAAACAACTTGGAGCATAAAAATCAAGAATATGAATATTGTTTTGTAATTGCTGTATAATCAGAATGTTTAAAATAAATATAAATATTACATTATTAAAAGAAGGTTCTTGCACTTTCTGGAAGAAGGTTTTCCTCAACTGTGCCTGCCTTTAGTAAAGGTAATTTGGGAGCAACGTGGTGAAACAGCCTTTTGGATTATAATATGACATTTTTTAATCTGCCACAAACAGCTACAGACCTAGAAGAGTGATGGATGAAAGCATAAAACAGCATTACCCTACAAAGGACAGTCTTATTATGGGCTGCAGGTCAGATTCTCAGGTGATGTGATTAAGTGTACTTTCTCTGACTGTGATGGAGCTACTGCGTTTGCCACTTGAGTATTGGCTGGAATTCTGCTGTCAAGGACACGTATCAGTGGCAATAGAAATATGTATATAGTCTATTTCATCTCACAAATTATTTACATGTGCAGTATCCTTACAAATTGTGAAGAAGCTTGTAGCTGATTTTTTAATATCTTTGTTTGTGAAATTTTTCACTTAATGAAATAATCTCCTAAGAAAGGAGAGTTACAGTGCCAAAGCAGACTTAATTCCAGAAAGTATAGGTTTGGTACTAGAAATCTGGTATGAAGGTGGGCCTATTTAGCTAAGTGAGCAATTTACACACATTAAATGTTTAATGGACATTACCAAAAGTGAATCCACTTCTTCCTGGAGTATTAAAAATGTTAATTCTGGACATAAACCAATGGTAACTGAAACCTGACCACATTTGAAAGTTCTCAAATTAGTCTTCTTCATAAAGGGCTGTAATAAACTAAACAATCTTAGTTGGCATTTGTTTTTCATTGTATGTAATATCAATAGTAAAAATAGTCATAACACTGCAGTTGAAACTAGTAGAAGACCACAGTATCTTCTCTTAGTTTAGTTTACAACATCTACTTTTAAAATATTCAATTATATGTTACATATATTCTTGGCCTGGTTGATGAAATCAACTTTCATAAATTAATTCATTTATTTCAGGGAGCTTTGTTCACAAAGATATCTAAAATTTCACATTTGACATAAAAAATTACAAATATGCATTTAGAAACTATTTCTGGAGCTAAGGTATAGACTGTTGAAGGCTTTCAGACATTTGCCGTCATAACACATATGTAGCTGTCTTTGAGAATCCCAGCACTAATATTCTTAAAGAAAAACATGAAGAGAGGGTAAGACATTTAATATTACCAATAGGCACATCTACTTTACCTAAAAAATCCCCAAAAGTCTTCCAATCCTTATGCTAATTATTACTGGTTTTGTTCCTTTCCCTGTAGAAACTGAAAACAATATTCCAGAGTGATATTGAAATGACCTTTATGTGTCTCACATAAAACTATTTTGGTGTCAAAGGTTCCCCAACTCCTAATCTGTCATATTTTTAAAGTTTTCAAATTCATACCCCAATCTATTCTAGATTTCTTTTCTTTTTCTTGTTATTATGTAGTGCATTGTATTAATGTGTATTTCCCTTAGCTCTATGTTTTAAGATTGCCTCTGCACAAGCATGCTGATACTGATCCATGCCTTGCTTTAAGCCCCAAAAAACTGCTCTGCTACTCAGCAGTGTTGCGTAAGCAGAACAAAATTGACATATTACATGCTTTTTGTAACTTATTTGAAATTTAGTCTTATTCATAGAATGTTTTTTCTGTTATGAATAATGTCTATCTCCTAGGATAGAATGTAGATTTTGTAAAAAATATTGTAAAACCATCACTGGTTCTATTTCTCCAAAACATTAATTTTAGATTAAACATTTCACAGTGGGTGGAAAAATCTGCCAAGTGACAACTAGCAATAAAGATCAACTTCCTAAGTCAAATTCAAAATCAATAGCATTTTGTTATCCTACTGCATAAAAAATGCAGGCAATTTGTGCAAGCAACAGGTCATAAATGACACATTATGCATTTTTTCCCCTTGGGGATATCAGTCAGAGTTTATGATGTGTAAAAGAGAATAGAAATGTACTGTCTCATCTTGACAAATCTGATTAGTACCACAGCGTATCTTCAAGGACATCCTAATGAAAGATATTTGCACAGTTATAATACAAGCAATTAAAACTCTGGGTGTGTATACAGATACAGACTTATAATTACCAGTCAAAGGATCATTCCTCTATGTTTCTATGAAAAAAATAGTTCCTTCCTATTTAATATACTTAACTTTTCAAATTCAAACTGCTATGTGTCTTCTTTGGTGAAGAAAATAGTTACTGACAAATTATCAATCAGAGTAATGCTGCAGACGCAAAACTCAAATATGCTAGAAGGTTAACTGTGGCATGCTTTTGGCTGCTGATGTATTCAAGTCAGATTTCCCCATGAAAACTCAGGATGTTATACAATAAAATCACCACCGTTGTATTCATTGAAGTGTGAGTGAACAGCTATTGATTCAAATTTGACTGGAACTCAAGTTAAGAAAAATGCTGTTATATTGCTAGAGGTTCCCAAACGCAGGTGCTTGCAGTATGATTCAGGTGTCTAAGATCTCCAGTGTTGTTATAGATGCTTTATGATATCACAGACTTTCTCACAGGACTGGCAGGCAGCATCTACAGGGTAAAGATCTACTCCTGAACTGCCTAAAAAAACTCACAAAAAAAACAAAAAACAAAACAGACAGGGTGTCCTAAGGCACTCAAATTTTTATGTCTTTAGATACCAATATAAGCAATATTGTCTGGAGGACTTTATCTGACGACTCCTGAGAAAGATATTTTTTGCTACTGCATAATCTCATGTAGGATGGATTGTATATTGATACCATCATCATTTCGTGACTCTAAAAAGAATAGGCCATAACACCAAGATGATTGCCCTCTCCCTTCAAGCATTTTGTTACTGTAGTACCTTGGTACTCATGCTTTTTTCTGCCTGTTTCTTGCTTTGCATTGCCTAAGTGCTCTGTGCATTTTAGTCCATCTCCTACCACTGCCAGCTTCCTCCCAAAACCTGCAGTGATGGTATTTACACAGCTAGACAAGTAGACGAAAGGGGACATAGATATGGGCAATGTTTCCATCAGTTCAGCCAGCAGTGATTCTCCTTTTTCTCAGAAAAGTGTCAAAGTTAGACAGAGCTCCTGCCCAAGAGGTCATTGGGTCACCGTGTGGACAGTGGGGTAATGAGAAAAACAGGCATTTTTGTTGCTTTGAAATCACCTGATCGAGCCTATTGAGTTCTACTTTTACAATTAACAGAGGTCATTCAGCAGCAGGCTAAAATCAGATACCTGAACTTCACCAGGCATCTTTGCTGCCCGTATAATAAACTTTTTCTCTCCCAAGACAAATTTCAGTGTCTGTAGTAAAGCCAACCGGAATCCAAGTCAGTTTACTTTAGACGAACACTGCAGTCGATCGGGTGATTCATGAGCAGATCAGTTGTCCCTGCTTTGGGGGAGCAACATCCATCATGGGAGTGGAAGGTGCAGCTGAAGGCTGTTACAATTTCAGCCATCCAATTTTAATCCACCACCACATGTCTGCCAGAGCCTCCTGGCACTTTGGGTTGTGATTGCTATTGATTTTCAATGAGGATGGGAACTTTAAGAAGTTATATATACATTTCTATAAAAAGATTACTCCAGGGATATATCCCTCTGACTGCACATCACAATTTCTCATGCACACAGAACTACCCCATCAGGTCACAAATGTCACCTTTACATCAACAGATTGATTTGCTAAATTCCAAACAGCTAAAACTCTGAGATTCTTACTATTCCTCTGGTTTCAGAGTTGTCACTTAGAATACAATCTGAAGACCCATAAGGTCTCGTAAGTATAAATAAACCTTGACAATTGGCGACAACTTTGAGGAGAACACTGTGTGACTCTCAGAGTCCAGAGTGAGCTTGCAGTTCTGGCAGCTTCGATAAAATACCCTTTGTATTTGTGAGTTGAACTTTCCTTGAGGCATAATAAGCATAAGGAGTCCATGGTTAAGGATGAGTGCTTGATTTTGCAGTTCAGCACCTTTTTACAATTCAGGTTTACCTATACCTTCTGCTACTCCCGTAGAAAAACAAAACAAAACAAAACATTCAAAACAAACAAACAAAAACCCCACTCAATTCAGACTCATTCAGATGCAAAAGAGTGATTTTCTCTATTTTTGTTATTTCGTAGCTCTTTTATGTATAACAATCTTAGTTCATCAACAGTACAAAATAATTAAGTAAAGTATGAAATGTGCAATGACCTTTTAAGGCTAGGCATATTAAAAGCAGAAGGCTAGTCACAGCACTAAAAGAAGGTGTTGTTCACTTTTAAGCAATAATATTGTTGCTAGGGCAATGCAGTTGGGATGTGAGAAAGCTCAGTGCAGTCTGCTCTAAATGAGAGAGCGGGTAGATTTTGACTTGTCTCTTCTACACCCCAGATGAGTTCTCCAATAAATAGGCTTTAGAGTATTCTGGATTCAGGTCATTGCTGGCTCCTGTTTGACCTATTCCACTTCACTTAGAATATTTAAATACTAATTAAGTAAGCAGAAAAGAGAAAAAATAACTGTATAAATCGACATTCTATGTTAAGCACCAGCTCAAGCCTTGGGCTTTAACCTGGTGACCTTATCAATTTATGACTGTTGTGATAATGCAGGCAGGAGTCTCAGCCTGCAGAAAGGAAGGTACTGCAGGGAGAAGAGGACATTAGAGGGATTAGAACTCTTCAGTGAAGAACTGGGCAATGGATATACGATAATCTGATGTGATTTTTCAGGCACAGCACATCGCCCTTAGTGAGTCCACAGACCTGCAGGTATCACAATAATCACTTTTTCTCCATGTGGAGAAAATGATCTCTACCAAAAGAAAAGATTACACCTATGCCTGTTGTTCAGTTGATACCTATGCCTGACTGTGGCATCCTCCTGTTTCAATCTCTCTGCTATGATTTCTTCTCCCTTGGCTTACATAAATAGAAAGGAAAAGGCAGAATTTCTGCTGTGGTTAACAGTCAGTAGTTTACAATAAAATATCAGTAATAATACTTTTTCTTGAAGTGATCTTATGACTTTTGTAATGTTTTTTGTCTTCTTTATAAGTTTATTCAAAAACAAAATGCTGAATGGAGGGAAGAGGTCAGGGTCCACTGTATGCAATTGAATACAGAGTCTCTACCATCTGATCTGACCAGCACTACAGGCCAAAGATGAAGATGCTGGATGATGAGCAAGAGTGCAAACCATTTCAGAGGAGGAAGATCAAGAGGAGTCCAGCTGGTCAAAACTTCCAAATACTACTAAAATATGTAACTACAGTGGACTTGAAACCATTTACTGTGGAGGATCTGTAGCCTGGTAAACTTGAATAGATTAGAAACTTAGCTAGATCCACTAGCATGGATCATGATTTCTATTGGGCATTCATGAAATACTCTAAGACTGATGGAGAAGCAGATAGGAACAGGGAAAGACAACTTATATAGGCAAATGCAGCTTCCCTTTGAAAGCTCCTCTCTGTCACTATTACCTGCAAGAGATTCTGTGAGAAGGGGAGGGATCTATAGTCCAGCCCAGAAATGGGTGATAGGCAGCTCTTGCAGGTCTTCTGAGTACGGAGAAGCTTCTGCAAGCTTTTGAGCAGAAATGTGACAATTTTAAGAAAAGCTAATTTATCTTAAGCATAAAGCTCTTGAGATGACTGACATCCAGAAATTTCTTCTCTTTTGAATCATATTATATCCCTGTACATATGAATAAATGCAACTTGAATAACTAAAGGAAATAATATATAAAAGGAGTTTCAGAACTGATACTAAAATTTACATACTTTTAAATTCACTTCATAATGTGCTGAAGGGTTACTCTACTGTTTATGTAAAAAAAAAAGTGCAAAAAGAAAAACCTCTCAACACATATGGTATATATTGGCAAATGTCTCAGACTCTAAGGTAGTTTTTCTGCTTAGAAAGCTGGGACTTGGACTGTACATAAGGGAGTATATGCAGATTTATTGGTGACTGATAGCTACAAAAATGTAATAATCTTTATGAAATGTGGAAAACAGGGTTAAAGATTATGCAGCAGCCAATTCTACATGACAAAAGAAATAGAATAGAGATTATGGAATATGGAGAGGATGGTGCATGAAAATTAGCTGAATGATTTGATTCAGAAAAGGCACTTATAATTACATATAGTGCTGTGTACTTTTTTAATTTCCTTTTCTGTTATTATAACTGTAATGGTTTTATTTTTGATCAATAAAGAGCATCTGATAATTTAAAAAGTAATTTACATTAATCTTTGTATTCATTCTCCAAGAAATTATGTACACCAATTTCATCGATTTGAATAAAAAGTTTGTAGAATAAAAGATACATTGTATCAAGCCATTTCATTATCTTGTTCAAAGAAACTGTGTAGTTCATAAAGTATCAATAAATAATACTCATAGCAGTACTACTGCTACTAAATATTATGAGGTGAAAACTAGACGTTATTAATGCTATGATTTAAAATGTGATCTATATTTTGGAATTGTAATAATTATGGTTTCTTAAGATACTGTGGTGGGTTGACCCTGGCTGGATGCTAGGTGCTCACTAAAGCCACTATATTACTCCTCTCATTCCCTGGATACAATGAAAAGCTCATGGGTCAAGATAAGGACAGGGGGAAATCAGTTGCCTATTAGCATCATGGGCAAAACAGACTCAACTTATGGAAACAAGTTTAATCAATGAGAATGGGCAATGAGAAATAAAATCTAAATCTTAAAAGTGCCTTCTCCTCATTCCTCCCTTAACTTCATTACCAGTTTTCTCTCCCTCCTCCCTGCAGTGGTGCAGGGTGACAGGAAATGGGGGTTGTGGTCTGTCAGTGCATTACATGTTGTCCCTGTTGTTCCTTTATCCTCAGAGGGAGGGTTCCTCAAACTCTTCCCCTTCTTCAGCACAGAAAATCTTCCACAGGAGAGAGTCCTCCATGAACTTTTCCAACTTGAGGCCTTTCTATGGGCTGCAGTTCTTCATGAACTGCTCCAGAATAGGTCCCTTCCACTAGATGCAATTCTTCAGACACAGGCTGCTCCAGCACGAGTTCTCTGTGGCATCACATGTTCTGTCAGCACAGACTTCCCACAGAACCACAGCTTCCTATGGGGCTCCACCTGCTCTGGGGTGGACTCCTCAGGGGGCTGCAGATGGATATCTGCTCCCCTGTACAGCTGCAGGGAGACAGAGTGCTTCACCAGGAGCTGCACCAGGTGCCTGGAACACCTCCTTCTTCACTGATCTCAGGGTCTGCAGAGCTGTTCCTCTCATTCTCACTCTTTCTGGTTGAAGTTGCACAGTTGTTCCCTCCCCCCCGCCCCCCCAACCCCGTTATCCCAAATGTGCTACCATTATCATGATGGAATCAGCCTTGGACAGCAGTGGGGCCATCTTGGAGCTGTCTGGTATTGGCTCTGCTGGACATGGGGAAAGCTTCTGGCAGCTTCTCACAGAAGCCACCACTCTAGTCTCCTCTGCTACCAAAATGTTTCCATGCAAACCCAATACTGGTAGAGTACATTATCATGTGCCATGTGGAAAGAAAGTAAAAAATCTCTGAAGAAAATACTTTAACAAATATTAATTAGAAAACCTCCATAGCTGCATGATCAGAAAATTAGTTTCCAGTGATGTACAGACAGATTGTGATAGGGAGTGGGCAACTGCACAAAAGAAAAAAGGACTTTTGAATATGAAGATGCAGTCTGTGACTCAGGAATTTTCTTTATTTCGTATCCCTGAATGTGAATGAGTATTCTGGAAGGGCAGGGGTTAAACATTTGGTGCCTGAACTTAACACTTTTTTCTTAACCAGTCGCTGCTGGTGAAGACAGGATAATACTCCAACTGGACAAATCCTCTGACTTGTTGGCTTGTCCTATATTGTTGACCTTTTTATACCAAATAATACCTAATAAATATCAAAGAAAAAAAATCTGTCTTAAATAACATTTCATTTCTCTTATTGCTTCTCCAGTGCTCTTTATTTTCAATGTTACTTGTATTGAAACTGGATCTTTTCACTTTAAGACCCTACCGCTTATGCCCTACTCACAGTCATAATGCTTCCCTTGCTATATTACAATCATTTCCATGTCAATATATCATGAGGATTATGATGATTAAAAATGGGAGGGAGCAGCTAAAGAAAATAAAATTTTAAGAAAGCAATCTACTATTTTTGTGTAAATGTCCTTTACAATAAAAAGGAGAAATACAAAATATATGGGAGGATTTTTTTTCCACATGGAGCAATTTTACAAAACCTGCTCTGAAGTCCTAGTGACTCTAAACAAAAGAATTATGGAAAACTCAGAAACTTTACTCCAACATTTTTAAATAAGTTTCTTACTGTGTTTTGCTTTTTCTTATGTAAGGCATTATATACCTCCTATAAATTACTTTTTAAAATAATAAATCAGTTGAAGCATAGCAGTTCTTCATCAAACTCCAAGAATACCAATTCAAAATAATTTGAAACCCTTGATTTATATCTATCTAAAATTATTTGTATGCATATATCTGATTTTTTTTTTCCTGAGGACAGCTTCAAAGATTGTTTGGAAAATACTTTTGTGTATATAAAAAATTAGTTGTACCTTATGTAATAAGTTGGCATATGTGGTTCACTACTTGCCATGCAGATTCAAATGATGGATTTGGACCTTCGCTGTACCAAAGGAGTGAGAATCTCCTGAGGGAAAACTGGACTTCTCCCCCTTCCTGATCAAGGAGAGAAACTCAAGTAGTAGAAATTAAGGATATTTTGTCTACAAAAGCTCAGAGAGTGGAATGGGCTAGTAGGGAAGACAGTCTTCTACAGTTGGGGAATTCAATTTTCTCTAGCAAGCAGTGTAACCAAAAAAAAGATCTTCAGAAAATTTTTAAAAGGAAGAAGTATGTATAATCATGAAAAGGTTTCTTTGCTCCAATCAGATTACCCCTGAGAAAACGTCTGCTTTTTCAGGAATGCATCATTGGGTCCTGTTTAAAAAAATACTAATACCTGATATTACTTGTTCTGGAATTAGATAAATTGCATATGAAGAAGAAGAATTCTACCTCTTTATACAGATGTCTTGAAACAATCTGAGAACTTCAAGGAGGGGAAGGGGAAACCAGTTTCAGCCAGACTCAAGTTACACTGTGCTTTAAAATACAATCAGCAGTAAAATAAGTTAATTTCCTCTCAGCTGACTTACATTTAACCTTTGACTTCAGAGGTCCTAGTTAGGTCAGCAGATGTCTGCAGGATTTAGGAGACAATATTCCATTGAAAATTCATAGAAGATTATCCCTAAATCGCTTGGAAACTTGAACTTCAGAGATTTGAAGCTGAATTTCCATCTTTTCTTACATGTTTGAATTTCATAGTCTAGTAGACCATTGGTCTGTACTTCAAGTAAAGCAGAAGAAAACTTGTCTCATATCTTATCAAGGAAGTGTAAAAATGTCTTTACTTCATTCCAAAATTGCTTATAAGGAACATTATGCTGATATGACCTTTAACCTTCTGATCTGTGGAAATGTTTCCCATGTACATATGTATCTCAATGAGCTTTTACATGATTCTGATTATTTGAAAACCTCAGACACAACAGGGATTAGTACTTAGGTAGTAGTTAAAATATTCTCTGTTAGTCTTATATGACTGATTGTAACCTCTCTGCAATAATTCCTACCTGAAATTACTTTACAAAAAATAATAAGGCAAGTCCTAAGGACCAAGTTTAAAAGATGGCAGGTTTTACTGGGAAATTTTACAGATCATTTTACTTACAACTATATCACTTTCTGCAGTAGTTTCTTGAGAACTTAGCAGACGACAAGGGTGAACAATAATCAAAATAAAATCAAAGCTGCAGTAAGTACAGTTGATAAGAACAAGTTTAAACTAGATATCAAGTATAGCAAAGGGACACTGAGCTGCTTCCTTTCCAAAAGGCAACAGACTTTGCCTTTTCATGGTCTGAAAGTTAGACATTTAAAATTTTCTCTTTGAAAAAACTCTTCAGTTTGATATGCTTTTTATATTGTCTTTTAGAAATGTTGAGATTTGTTAAAAAAATCAAATGTTTCATTTCCAACTTCTCAGTATGCAGATGAGATAAGAATGTAACTGAATACTGAACACTCAATATAAACTTTTAACACCCTGAAAAATCCAGTATTTGTTTGGATCCATACCTGAATTTTTTATTGATCTGTAGTAATACCTTTCCTTCTTTGAAAATAAATTGGTGCTTTAAAACAGTAAAAAGTTTTACCTTCCCGTTCATCTTAGAAATTTGACATTTCAGAAGGAGATGCCAAAGGGATATTTAGAGACACTCCTGAGTTGATATAAGCTGAGAGGTACATCTTATCTTTTAAAATGTCAAAATGAAGGTTGGAGGAAAACGATTGCCATTTATCTCTAAATAGCAGGAAACCTTCTGAAGCAAAAGCACTATATGTATTCCCCTTGTTATTAGTTTTTGGAAACTCAACTCTGCACATCCTTGAAAAATACAGAAGGGATTAGAGAAAAACACTGACTTATTTTTTTATTATGGAAGAAAAAAAATCTATTCCCATCTGTGAAATAAGAGTCATAATAGGTATTGAAAGTTACTAGAATAAATAGTTGATTACAAACACCTATCTCCACTATTGACCAGTGTACCAGCATAAAGAGACTCTGTAAAGACAATTCCACATCTGTGCTTCCCCTGGTGGAACTACTATTTTCTCTCAAATAAGTGTAATAATGAATGATTAATAAGATTATTTTCTTGATTTCATTTATTTCAAGCTAACCTGACTGTGAAGGTGGGACCAACTTTATATGTCTTAATGGACTGATATCTATAGACTCTGAGAACAAAAGTAGTTCTAACAATAAGTCAAAATACTCTCTGAAAGTTATGGTGCCAGCAGCGTCTCATATTGCAGGTCTGTCAAGTTTTCCATATGGAGCTCCCCAGTCACTGCAGAACTCAAATATGGAGCTCACCACATGCGCAGTTTGAATGTAAATATCATGAGTCATATTAAGAAACTTGGTCACAGGTGTCTTACCAGAGACAGAAGAAGAAAGCATTTTTAGCAAACAGCAGAAATTGCAAAACTGAGTTATGTAATATGTATATATACACATATATATAAAAGACTTTGCTAAAAACTGAAGCCAAAATTCCTCATCTGACAGAAGGGGAAAACTAAAATTAGTGCTTGTGGCAAGTCAGTCATCTTTGTCATTGATAGATCTCATCTGTAAATGACAATTTGCTATGCAACTGTACTACGGATCATGCTGCCTGTGAGAGAGAAAACTGAAAGAGCTACTGAAGAAAACTGTTTTGTGGCTTGTAATATAGTGTAACCAATTTCACAAGAGACAGTAGTTAGCTATGGTAAACAGATGAACCAAGATCTATCTTCTGTCAGGTAGTTATTTTCTAATAAATATGAAAGTATGACATTTGTATACTTACAGAATAGTTAAAGGCAAGTCCACTGCATAGGCACGTAAAATACTAGGGAAACAAGGTTTTCTGAAGCTTGCTGTTGAAGTTATGGTCCTATCAAAATATAAGCCCAAAATTCTTTCTAATGTACTCTTTGTATTCAGTGTGTGTTCGCAGAAGAAAAGAATTCTAGGAAGCAGTGCAGTGATTATAAAAATGGTTCCGCTGAATGTTTTGTTGTTGTTTTTTTTTTTTTCTTTTCTCCTTTTTTTGGTCTGACAGGATCCTTTGGAAATTATCCTTTCAATCTTAGGGCACAAAAGGGCTCTTGAACTGACACAAAGGAGTAGAATTCAGTGTTTAGGTAAAAGTTAATGATGTGTTTCATCATTTTCTTTTTGCAATAATGATTCCAAAAATTGTAAGTTGAAGATGAAGTATAGTGTTTATAGACTAAATTAATAATGTCATTCATCTCTGATCTTTATTTGGAAATAGGAATGATCTCTACGGGCAGCTGAGACACACAGAATACGCTGTCACAGTGAGAACAGTTGATCTTTGTTGAGGGTTCATATTCACAACACACCTGTCGTCTAACATGTATTCTGGAATTCTCAAGAGCTAAGAAATCTTTACACTGTCTTACAAAGGTTTCTTTAATAGAAGTTTATGCCAGATGATTGCATCTTAGAGGATATTATTTCAATTTAGTATTAAGTAGTCTGGAGAAAATTGGAGGTTTTTGAGACTACTGAGACCCATTTTAAAAGCAAAATCTTCATCCAAGCAAGAAAAAGTCAATGTGCCCTCCCTTACACTCATTTCTGAACCAGCTATGGTGATTTAGCCATGTCTTAATCCATTTTATTCAGCATTATACCCTGGCCAAGTTTTGGAATGTGTGAAAAACTTGTCAATTTAAGTTTGAGGAGAAAAGATCACTACATAGTATTCATGTCCATGTACAGATGCCTAGGTATTTTGTTTTCTTTTCTCTTTTTTTCCTTATGGAGATATTTTTATGACATCTCATCCACACACAGAAAAGAAGGAAAATTAAGAAGATTTAGGATTCTTTGAAGGTTACCTGAGGAAAAAACAAAATCACTTCAGTAATCATATCCATTCTCTGAATCCTTCCTCCTGACAGCCCAAATCAATCAACACTTGTCTGCAGAACAAGGTCATGACCAGGTTTTAGAAATTGTTAGCAATACCTGACTAAGTAAATTAACAACAAATGAGACTACTAGTGAATCTGTCTTGTACCCATACCTAAGTCTGGAGAACTTCTAATATTGCTAACTATATTACAAAAAAACAGACACAGAAAAGCTGCTTAGAAACATAATGAATAGCCTAAAGATTGGTTTAGGAACTCCTGCTTCTGTGACCTGGATATCAGATCCCAAAACCTCCTCATCTATTATAAGGGGATAGAACTTCACCTGCAATTTAAATCTTCCTATCATACCTCTTCAGATCTCTGCAGAGTAGATGAGATATAATAATAAAGAGCTCAACTGATCACACGGATGTAAGATTCAGGTCTCTATTTTATTTTAGTGATAAATACAGAGGAGTGGTTACCTGGTTACATTATTTAGCTCCAGAAATTGACTCCTTCTCTATAACAATTCCTAGAAGTATTTGTCGCTAGAAAGGGAGATATTCATGTGGCATATAAAAAAACCCTTGAAATTATGGGCAAGTCTGGATTAAAATGTATGCACAAGTAAGTACAGTTCCATACCTCACCACCATTACTTGTCCAAAAAAATTATGAAATCCAAGTTCAGCTTTTGGGTATCTGTTATCACCTTTTCTTGCAAAAATGAGTGTGTGAAAACAAACAGAATCACAGAATATGAAAGGATCCAAAAGGATCATCAAGTGCAACCCTTAACCTTGCACAGGACTATGCCCAAGAGTTACACCATGTACCCATGAGTATCATCCAAATGCTCTTGAAACATTTAGGGTGCACTTAAAAAGGCTATTTGCTTTATTTACAAACTACGAGTGAAGTTCCAATTTCTACATCAACTCTAACTTCAAATGTCACTTAAGTTGCATGATAACCTTGGGGAATATGCATGGAAGATACCAAGAAGTGCAAGGTTATTAAAGTAAGTATTTTTTTGCTTATGTATAGTAGTGTTGTTGTATGGGCAGGATATTTTCTTTGCTTAGTCTTTTCTGATGTATGATAATGGAGTTATACAACTTTTGTGATTTATAGAGAAAGAATTGGCAGAATTATGAAAAAATTAATAGAACTCAAGGTTTTCCTGTTTCCTACAAAAGATGCTAACTTATTTTGCCATCTGAGTAGATCCAAATTCCAAATGAATGCTATCTTTCAAATATATATGCCATACCATTTGGTATTAATAGGTTTCTCATAAACCAATGAAAAATTTTTAAAGTAACTTTTTTCACTAAGCAAAAAATTTCCAAAGGTAATACAGAACAAATTCCTAATTTTGTGAATATATATCTATTTTTTCGGTATAAACTTGCTCAATTATAATATTTAAAAATAATTTTTTCTGTATCTCCATGAAAATGTAAATATTTATCCCTAAAAAAGATATGATACCTGCAGAGGTTGTTTTTAGTGTAGGATTTAAGCCTCAGGAAAGGAGATAGAATTTTGATCCATGGTTTAATTGTTAAGTGGCTCAGGGAAGTGATATCTTAATTTTGAATTAAAAGTTTTACTTTTAGGCTAGCAGTCCTTTAAACATATTCAATAACAGAGAAAATAAAAATATTCTCTAAATTAAAAGATTCCAATAATAGAAGAAGAAGATTTATTTTTAAAACCTATATACATAGAGTATGTCTAAAATATTTCTTTATCTTACTCTCATTTAGCTTCTACACACATAAACCAAAACAGGAAGAAGCCATTAATTATAAACTTATGTGTTTGCAATATACATGAAATAAAAAAAATTGTCTAATGAGAGAGATATTTGTGAAATTGTCTTAACAATATAAGATTTCAAATCTAGAAAACAAATTCAAACTACACATTCCTGGGCAGAGCACAGAATCATAGAATCATTTATGTCAGAAAAGACCTTTAAGGTCAACAAGTCCAAGTGTTTACTCAGTACTGCCAAGGCCACCAATGGACCATGTCCCTAAGTGCCACATCTACATGACTTTTAAAGACCTCCAGGGATGGTGACTCTACCATTTCCCTGGGCACCCTGATCCAGTGCTTGGCAGCCCTTTCCATGAAGAAATTTTTTCCTAATATCCTAACTAAACCTCCCGTGGCACAGCTGGAGGCCATCGCTTCTTATCTGGTAGAACAGATTGACATCCACCTCACTACAACCTCATTTCAGGTAGCTGTAGAGAGCAATAAGGTCTCCCCTAAGATGCCTTTTCTCCCATTTTCCCTCAGCTGCTCCTGGTAAGACTTGTCCTCTAGACTCTTCACCAGCATAGAATGTTGCAAATTTATCATTCATTTTAATTGACTCTCATTGCATTTTTCTAATTAGCAGAAAAATGGAAGGAAAGTGTTGAAATGCCTTTGAGTTGCTCTTTCTGCACAACTTTCTGCCCTATGTATGGATGAGGAATCCATTTGCTTACAGTTTTGGAATGTGGTTATTTCTGAAGTTCATAGCCTCTCAGTTCCTGTGTCTGCATTATAACATTAGACATAGGGTTTCACCTTATTTGGTCATGGAAGACTAATTAACATGTAAGCAGACTTCAGCAGAGTAGTTTGATGACTCTTAGTGGTACATCTTAAAACAGAAGAAAAATCTTTCCACTTTTTAAATTATATGATCAATCTCAAAAGATTTCATAATGTTAATCTTGCCTCAGTACAGTTCAAAAGATTTTATTCCAAATTAAAAAAAAAAACCACAACATCTTGAGATGGCCCCTCCAAGTTGTTATTGGTAACTGGAAGAGAAAGTGAGCTACACTGGGGAAGAATTTTGACCTGTTTGGAATGATAGTTTCCTTATTTCCTCCTCTGTATTCTAAATAAACTAATCTTTAGCATCTGTTGTAAACATGCACAAAGTCATCACAGAAACATTCAGCTATCTTTCACAGGCTGTCACACCTCCCCGCATTCTCTGTAGAGCAGAACCATACAGTAGGAGCTCCAGTATTCCTAGCCCATAGTAACAGCAGGTGCTGCAAAGTTTCCACCCAGCTTGAGTGTCTTGCATGAACATCAGACACTTGCAGGACCTTTATAATTTTCCTGGCATCTTGCCCCAACCTTAGTTATTTTGTGCTTTGCTCTCTGACTGGAAAAGAGAACAACAAACTTGCATAGCTCTGCCAGAAGTTCAATTATTAAACTAATACTTATGCATATTTGTCCAGATTTTATCCCACCCTTTTCTATACAACAGAAAAACCCATTTTCAGATGATAACTTTTTCAGTCTAGTGTGGTTTTCCAAACTACCTGTCCTGTATTCACAAATCTTCTAATGATTCTCAAACATGCCCATATAAACACAATGTTTTCTTATTTAGTAAACCTTCACATAGTCTCAGGTCATATTCAAAATGTGCAGTTCTGGTCTGCATATTTTTATAGATCTTCAAATCTGGATTTATTTGCCCTAGGCTTCTAACATTTATCTTCCCTTCAGTTCACACTCTGATGAAAGGTCATATTATTTTCATTATGAAGAAAGGAAGCAATGGAGCAGTCATGGGAAGAGAGGATACCATACTGGAAGTCTGGTAGGACACAGAGCTGAACCCAGGTCTCCTGTTCTAACTTCTAGTTCACTGTTCCTCTACATTGTGTACTTTATGTTAAACATATCACAGGCTTCCAATGAATGTAGCTGTTTGGCTTCTTTAGCCATCTTTTTAAGCCATTCATACACATTCAGCATATGTATAAAGTTTCTTGAACATTTCCTTCTTGTATGTTAAAAATACCAAAGCTATTGCTACTTTCTCATTTCAGGAAACTTTCAAGCAATTATCTGATATTTCTTTAGTATTATATTTAGTAATAATACAGCAGTCTCAAATCATAACTTTGCCAGTATAATGAAAAGACATAGAGGTGTCCTCCACAGATGTAGAAATTGATGGTCCTTTCTAAATTTTTAATAAAGCTTTTGAGACATACTTAGTTATTCTGCCTACATGTTTGCAAGATTTTGCTGGCTGTTATATTCTGGTCAAAGGCCCATTCATCATCTAACCTTTTTTTATTAATTTCCTTTTCCATTATATCAATAGAGTGCAGCTTCAGCTGTAATTACGTAAGTGCTTATACATAAAAAATGCATACTGTCATGTTTATAGAAAACGAACATTTACTTTATGGTCAATATTTCAGCCTTACAGCTTACATTTACTATGTTCTTATGGTCATGTAACTGATAATCTTTCACCTCCCCAAAACTACAATACATTCATCATGCTATAAAACTATTTCAATAGAAGACAAGATGTACACAAAATGTATCTAATATAATTGAATGAGTAATAATTAATAACACTCAAATGATGAAATAGAAAAAGGCCATAAGACATTGTACTATGCTTTCTATTTTTCTGGGCTTTTTTTTCTTTTTTTTTTGATTGTTTAAGGTAATGCTTTATTTAAACTTTATGCTAAGCGTCACATAGGAAGTGTGAAATAAACTGTATAGGATGATGTTTTTAAAGAATTCTACCTCCATTCTGTGCAGCATGTAGTCCACTCCCCAGGGCCTGCCAAGGCAGGGTACTTCAGACAGGTAAGTGGAGAAAAGCTAAAGTGTCTTTAGTGTTCTTCTATCATTCAGAACTGTGTCAAAAGGGTTGTCTGAGATAAAACTTAAATAAGACATCAGTCTCACATACATCTGAGCATGATCAAGAGTCCAGATCAACAGTTCATTTCTACTCATCTTGCTGACCAGGGCAGGAGCATTATTAGATTTTAAGGGGCTTTCACAACATACATGTTATGAGAAAGAGCAGGAAAATTTTCCTTGACACCAAATAGGCAGGCATAGGTTAGATTGTCTTCCCTGTATTTCCAGGAATGTTCAGACCTGGTGCATTACAACCTGACAGTGTCCCTTGGGTACTCATTCCTCAGGGCATTCTATTCCCCATCAAACCACTACAGAAATGGACATAGAAGACCATTAGATATCAGGGGCCTCTTGAAGTTGATAACAAATGTACAAGTACAAGAAAGTGTAAGATCTACTGGCAACGGAAAAATATTGTCAAGATTTGTATCATGGGCAGTGTATTTCTGTCCCAGCTGCTACTTCAGTTCACATCACCTTTAATCAGGAGCTACTTCTTTGCAGAAAGACGTATAGATTAAAAAGAGTTAGAGTGCTGAAACACTTGCAGATTCATATAATGGAAACATTGGCAGGTAACTTCGATACAGAATATATTCTGATGATACCTTAAGAAGCACACAAGCCATGAAAATGGTATTTATACAGGAGATCTGCAGAAAAAGAACAGTTCATGTGTTGGGAAGTTCACATTTTTCATATCTATGTCCAAAAAACTGTTCATGAAATTCTGGTTATAAAATCAATGAAGAATAAAATAATTTATGATTCTCTTATCTTCCCATTTCATTGCCCTGGCACCTAAGCAAGTTGAAAACCCCAAAGAAAAGTTAAGTTTCTGCAACCAAAAGTAAATCAGCAAGGTACTGAATGATAATAAGGACTAAAAATATGTGCTGTTTCATAGAATATGTACTCTTTCAGCTCATGAGACACTACTTCAGTTTTAGCTTTATTCAAAATGATTGAAAAAATGCTTTTCACTTATTGTGAGAATAAAAGAAATATTGTGAGAATAAAAGAAATGGAAAAATTGAAAGTAGACATAGATATCAAGTCCTGACTGTGGTTGAAAACGTGAATCTTTTCCAAAACCAAATTCAGAGACTTAGCAAATTAAAGCAGGTAACTTTCACTGAAGACCTAAGTAAGTGCTTCTACTTTGGAAGACTTAAAATTATATAATTAGACAAAGTGAAATTATTGTCAACAACACCGTAAAGACAACAAGGATTTTGTTAGCAGTAATAGCATCAATAGTTTTTTCAAAGGTTTTGACTGAATGTATTCAGTAAGTCTACAAATGCTGAGGAGTTTACAATAACAAACGCAAAAAGACTGAGATAGAGAAAAACTTCCAATGATATCTTGAAGAATAGGAGTGTGGAGAATGTAACCAGTAAAAAACATGAACACATTATCTGAGTTTTCATTTCTGCTAACATAAACCAGTTTATCTGTGGGAAGGTGATTTTCACTTGCATATACCTTAGAAACGATTGAAAAAGGTTGTTTTAGTGAGGAAATGATTGAGACAACTATTATATTAAAATGTACTTTTAAAAATACATTGAAGTTTCTGAACTCTTAAGGAGAAGATAGATTTGGCATTGTTTACATTCATAGATGAGAACTGAGAGGAGAAAGAGCAACACTGCGTTGCTAGGACTTCACAGGCTTTTGTAAACACTCCATTTTTTTAACAGACTTCACTTTTTTTTTTATATTCTTGTGCAAGAAAAGAAACATGTTAGTGGTTTTTTGGATGGTTGGTTGTTTTCTTTTTTTCAGGTTGGAGATTGATTTCCATATCACATAGCAAACCACAAGCTCTTCACCAGATATTTGAGAAAATGAGTAGTGTAGAGCAGGAGGAAGATCCAGAGAATTTTTTAAGGTCTTACTAACATAAGCTTTTTCCACCATTCCTTTCTAATCCTTGACACAAGGAACTAATATTAAGCATAACTATTTGCTGTGTCCTATCTACTCAAAAGACCAGGAATTCAGACTCCTGTGTAATTTTTTACAGATATCGTACGGGACAAGAGGAAAGGTGTCCCTTCCTGCTTATTTATATAAACATAGAAAATCAGGGAGATGTGGAATTGCCTGAAAATGAGATTTCTGGGCTAGAAAACAGATACATAATAAAGTGGGGTTTTCTGTTCCTCGCTAAATGGTTTCACCTGGAAAACAGCTGCTTCCTCCAATGGGACAAGACTGATGCTGGAATTGTTCCAATGCAGCCAAGGTACATGTATTTTCAAGAGGAGATTTAATTCATATCTGCCTACCTTGGCATTTGCAGGGAAAGAAGGAGCATCTGGAAGTTAAAATCGTGTTCACATTTGAGAAATTCTGTGAATATATCAAAAGCTTGAGGAATGAATAGAGGGGAAAGTGACAGAGTCTGCAGACGTAATGAATCAATGGTTGCACCTTCATGATGTTTGCAAATAAACATTATGTTGCATTCACATCTCAGAGTGGCTCAGTACCATAGAGAGAAGAATGGACAGGTTTAATTGAAATTTACGTAAAGTGTGCAATGTTTAGGACAAATTTCTGCTATGCCAAAAAATTATTTTAGAAAATGAATATTTTGATATTTGAAAATAAACTCAAAAGCACTGTAAGTACAAGAACCAAGAAATACTGTTGCTGCCCCTTCTGCTTGAAGTAGCACTGATTTGAGACAGCTGAACTAAGAATTTAATAGATGGGATGATTAGTGGGAGGACCAAAGGTGGGGAAAGTGACAAATGAGACTGGGTTGGAGTGGTGTGTGCCCATGGGTAGCATGGGTTCAGCCACCTTTTTCCCTGCAGCTGGGGCAATGGGACTACCACAGCCATCCAGCACTGGGAGGGAGGTATCCCACTGCAAATGGCTCTAGCAGGGAGTGGTGAGGAATCTCATAGGTCCTGAAGCCCACCAGATGTGACCATCTCCAGCAGAGTGAGGAGTGCAATAACCGCTTTTCTTCTTCTCTGGGTTACTCATGTAAAACAGAAGTAAAACAGTCAGCAAACAGAAAGTGGAAAGCATGATTTATGTATCAAAATGGCACAGGTTAGCACTAAAAATATTCTCAAGTATTTAATCACAGAATCACAGAATCATTTAGGTTGAAAAAGACCTCCAAGATCATTGAGTCTAACTTGTGACTGATCACCACCACTGTGGTTACTAGACCACAGCATTAAGTGTCATGTCCAGTTGCTTCTTGAACACCTCCAGGGATGGTGACTCCACCACCTCCCTGGGCAGTCCATTCCAGTGTTTAGCAATCCTTTCCGTGAAGAAAGTTTTCCTAATGTACCAACCTGTACCTCCCCTGGTGCAGCTTGAGGCTGTTCTCTTGTTCTGTCACTAGTTGCCTGAAGAGGAGGCTGACCTCCACTCTGCTACAACCTCCTTTCAGGTAGTTGTAGAGAGTGATAAGGTCCCCCTTGAACCTCCTCTTCTCAAGGCTAAGCAACCCCAGCTCCCTCAGCTCCTTCTCATAGGACTCAATCATTAGACTCTTCACCAGCTTCATTGCCCTTCTCTGGACATTTTCCAGCACCTCAGAGTCTTTCATGGTGTGATGGGCCCAGAATAGGACACAGTACTTCAGGTGTGGCCTTATCAGGGCTTGATACAAGCCAGGATGCCATTGGCCTTCTAGGCCACCTGGGCACACTGCTGGCTTACGTTCAGTTGCTGTTGACCAGCACCTTCAGGCCCTGCTGGACCACTTTCCATGTACTCTTCTCCCAGCCTGAAGTATGGGGTTATTGTGGCTGAAGTGTAGGACACAGTCCCTGACCTTGTTTAACCTCATACTGGTGTCCTTGGCCCATCTATTTAGTCTCTCCAGATTCTTCTGCAGAGCCTTCCTTCCTCCAGCAGGTCAAAACTCCCACTCAACTTAGTGAGGGTACTTTTTGACAGTTGTATTATAGTTTAATATTCACTTCACTAGAAAATTAAAACCTAAATTTATTATCAAAATTACTTTAATCTCTAAGATATAAAGTAAATATCTTTAAAATTTTAAATTACTTTAGGATTCTAGCATAGAGACTCTTTCTGGAGATACAAAGTAAAGTGGTTAGTCCAATACAGTCCTGACCTCTATGCACTACTGTGAGAAAAAAAATTAGAACCAGTGCCACGTTATTGTTCTAGCAGCCTCCACAAGTGTGGCATTATCTTTGATTTTCTGTTCTTAACATGACACACTGAAGTCTGGATAGAAGTATCGTAAAACTATCTTAGCCATTTGTACCTCTTCTGTGAAACTGCCTTTAGCACTTCACAGTGTGAAATGCACTGGTCTATCCTGAATGATGACAGAATGAAACAATGGCAAATATATTCTTATAAGGAAATTCACACTAATTGTTTTTTAAGACAAAATCCTAGCCCTCATCATTGTTTTGCCTGTATAGTGGAAATTATCCTAATTCATTATTAACTGGTAAAAT
Organism: Pyrocephalus nanus; assembly: GCA_038380795.1. NCBI lineage: Eukaryota > Metazoa > Chordata > Aves > Passeriformes > Tyrannidae > Pyrocephalus > Pyrocephalus nanus. The sequence continues at coordinate 52,170,795 of CM076260.1, forward strand.
TCAATATTCCCCTTCCCAATACACTAATATCTGCATATGCACATTTTAGTTCACATTTAATTTTAATCTTAAGTCCGTTCCGAAGCCTCATCAATATTTTTAACTAACTTTGCAAAGCTTTCTTGAAATTACATTCTCATCTATTTGTAGAGATTTTCCCCATAGTTTCCAAAGTTCCCCTCTTTCCAGAGTAACGGTGACCAAGCAAAGTTCCCCTTGTGATCTTTCTTGCATGAGCTCTGTATAAATCACTAAAAAATATCAACAACAAATCACTGGACACTTCTAGTTCAATAGAAACTTGCAAACAAAATATAATGAAGCATAGGCATGGAGGTGTGTCCCTGGGGAGAGTGCCCCACTGCATTTATTTCTGGAGAAGGAAGAGAGAGAGTAGGTTGAAAAAAGAGAGTTTGGGCTGTTACTGATCTGGAAATTCATTGCTTCATCTAGGTAAGTAACAGCAGAGTAGAGCATTACATTCTCTAGAGCATTTCAGGTGGCTTTTAGGTAATCAATACAAAATGCTAGAAAAAGACAGTTTAGGATGAATGTATCTCACATGGATTATTTCTACTTGAGCATCTGACAACAGGACTACTCTTTCTGAGAAAAAACCTACTTGTATTTAGTTCTAAATTGACATACCTCTTACTAAAATGAAAATTTTATCAAATTTATTTACAGATTAAAAAAAAAAGTTTTTTGAGCCCCTGCATTTTTGAAGTAGGAGAAATTCTTGTATTCTCAAAATTCACTCCACTACTAAAATAACATCTTCATTGACTTTACAGGTTGTGAGACAAATTAAGAGGAGAGTATGTAGTGGTTCTGCTCCAACTCACTGGATGCAGTCGGCCATCTAGTGATGTATCTGCTCGAGGCAGACAGAGTTCACACATTCAGCCTCTATCACAGGTCTTTTGCTATAATGTACACTCCTGGTTAGAAAAACAAACAAACAAACAAAACCCCTTAAAAACCAACCAACCAACAAACAAAAAACCCCCAAACAAACAAAGAAGCCTGCACCAAACCAGCCCCAACAACAAACCAAATCAACAGTAACTATTTAAAGGGATGAGTCTAACTTTGGATGTCTCCTTGTAAAATGCTCACATTTTTTAATACTAACATGAATAGTGATGGAACGAAATTTCTAGGAAGAAGAGGGTTTGAATGTTTTCCTTAAAAAAAAAAAAAAAAACAAACTGAAATGATACTAAATTTATGCTTCAATTACAGTTGAAATATCTGGATCCTTAAGCTATGATATGTGCACAGCCTGAACTGTATCACATACATGTGATATCACCTCTTTGGGATGTTAAGTTGTATCCTGCATTAGATATGCTCATACACTAATACAGCTAACTTCAGTGAGAGTCACATGGATAGACCTGAAGTCAAAATTAAGGTCCCATCTGCTGTAGGAGGAAAAGGTCAATGCAAAATAAGGACCTTAACATTTGAATAGATGTATTAAATTATGCCTCTAAAAACAGTCAAATAGTTACCAGAAAACTATATTTATGGTAATTGTGTCAGTTGTGAGTAGCCTCTCAGCAAAGATTGAAACAAGGTTTAACCTTCCTGACATGCATAGAGAACCACAACTTAAATCTACATAATGGAATATAGGGAAAAAAATAGGTCATTTACATAACAAAGGAGGATACAAAGGCTTAGATTCATTGTGCCTTTGACAATTTGACTCCAGGCAAAGGTACTGAGATACTTTTGAAGTTGTGAGAACATAAGCATGTACAGGGAGTAGGAGGTCTTTACTCATTACATATTTGTAAAGGATTTTTAAAAACTAACTTTGAAGATAGAAAGAGGAGACTTCTCCAGTGAGAAAGTTCTCCTGTGCTTGGCAGTTAATATTTTCCTTTCTTATGGTAAATTCCTTTGCATGGCACCAAGAAGAACTTCAAGGCCAGATACAAGTTCATACTGTGCTGTCAGGCTTATTCCAAAAAAAGGACAAACCAGCCATAGCACTCAAGTGAGGCTTATTCAAGACTTAAAGTGACAGCTTTTTCATTCTGGTTTCTATGGGCAAAACCCATCACTGACCATGATTTTGAGCAAGTGAACTGATCTGACTGAAATTATAACTTAGGTGAGCTTTAGCTTATGGACTGTTGAGGATAAAATAAATAATAATTAAAAAAAAAATCAATAGCTTCAATACCTGCATTTAAAGAAGTGACCAGAGTTACCTCTCCTGAATATTATCTACAGCATTATCTAACATATTTTGAAAGAGGGAGGAGAACAGAAAAAGGTAAAATATTACAGAGCAAAAATAAAGTGTCAGAGACTATGAAGAAAAGGACAGAATGTGGGACAGGACAAGGTCTGTCAACAGTGTCACCTGGTATCTCTGCTACCTATTGGTGTCACTAACTCTACCCTTAGTAGCTTTGGCAGCCATGTACTTGCTTCATAATTCCAATAGACTTTTTTACATAAATCAACTGTGCTGTTGGCACACATTAGGAAAAAAACCTAGAAGCTAAATCTTGCTTGTCCCTTTTGACCACATACAGCTTAAACACACTCCCACTCAGGGACCTAAAGTCTGAATTGTCTGTTCCAATGCACTAAAGCAAGATTTATATAAAGGCACAAGGCTAACACTAAAATATAAAATAATCACATTTTTCCAGTAAAAAATGCTTAAAGCTGGCAAGAGAACATGTCAATGGGATGATATGAATAAGAAATATAGCTGGCTGTCCATAGCTTAAGTCTTGAGATGGGATGACTTTACAGTTCAGATCTGCTTATCTACTTCGTGTGCTGTGCTATGAGTCTGATCTGTCAATGTAAAGCACTGAGGATATTAAGCCTGCCCAACTATGTAAGTTCTGTTAGACCATATCTTTGATTTGGTTTTAATTAAATGTGAAAGCATTGTATGAAAAACCCTATGTTCCCATTTTACACGTGTCTGAAGACATTTCAATATTAATCCTCAACAATTCTCTTTTTTAAGACCCACTAAAATGATTCTGCAGTGGGGGAAGGAAGGGAATACAATTGTTGATGCTTTTTGAATCATAAACTAGTTTTCTTTACGTCTTTAAAAAAATCCCTTTTAAAAATTAAATGTGAAATTAAGAAAATCTGTGCTAAGAACCACACTTTCACAGTACTACAATTTTACACTTTTATTTAAACAAAAAAAGCCATGATCGAGCCATTACAGTTGTGAAAAATGTTAAAGAAATCACTGAACTGTTGGAAATCACTGACTAAATAGATGCAGTTAAATTAAGGTAGCCTTTTTTGAGAGTATAACCTGTTTGCAAATACAAAGAATGTGTTCTTAATTCAATGTATTTTACTATTTGAGCTCAATTATTATTTTATAACAAGAAATAATTAGGATTCTTTTTAAAAAAGTAGAAATATATTTTCTTTTTCCAACCTTTGAATAAACATTATATGAAAGAAAATGAGCTCTATTGGTTACTTATCTTGCAGGATGCAATGACCAGAAATTAAATTAGAAATAGCATTATATATACTTTACAGTACACAGATAAACAATTTTTGAATGCTAGATTTGTATAATTTTAATTGAATTCCAATTTCCTCTCTAATGAAGCTTGACAGAAATCACAAGTAAAAATTAAATCATTATCTAGCAAAAGAGATATGCACCATTTACCATTCTCGATTATTAAAAACCCTACAAAAACAACTTGAAAAGTCTAAGAATCTGGATAAATGGCTCCTAAAATATAGATTTTTTAATTAGACATATTTTCTGATTATCTTTCTCTCTAAGAGTGAAAGGCACAAATTTAGTGAGAAAGGCTGTATTCAGTTACCATATTAATAATCAGCCAACAGGAATCAGTGTTTGTTTTCCATTCTTTCAGGAAAAAGAACAATACATGATATATGTAAAAAATTTTAAAGTTGCTATTTTGAAATCCAGGTTCCTTTTTTGTTGCTTTAAATCATGATTAAAATTGGTGTTTTAATCAATCAATTAATTAGTTTTTTCAATAATTTTGATTTAAAGCAATTCACCCTCCACTACTTTACATACGGTTTAAGTTGGTAAAATAAGTAAGGTAAAAAAAAAAATAGTTTCTGCTTTCCAGGGCAGACCAGTAAAAGCAGCACGAATCTACTTCTTATTCAGTATTTACATTGTAGGCAACAGGTAAAAGTGCACAAAATCATTGTAGACTAGCTTGTTCAAGGTTTAGGTAACTGAGAGTGTAAGTAGTTGCACAGATTTCATTTTTAAATCAGTGGTAATTGATCTCCCCAATAACTTGAAAATACTAGTAGTATTTTAAACACATTCCTTATTATATAAATAACCTTAAAATATGTTCCAAATACTTATGAGCACCAGATTCTTTTAAAGAAAAATGAATAAATGTTCAGACCTACAGTCCAGCTCTTTGTCCATAAGTAAAGGGGAGTTAACTGTACACAGACACTTTCAGCCCATTATGGACTAACAACACCTTAGCTGTCTGGTTTATGGGTTTTAAGTCTTCCTGCTGTCCATAGGTTGCTAACTTTCTAAGGGCTACCTAAAGTAATGACATGTAACAGTTTCCCTGTACCAGCTGTGAGTAGCATTGTCCACAAATTCTTAAACCTAAAACTTAAGATAGTAAATTTGGCCTCACTCTTCCTTCACCAGGCCATGAGAAAGTACCAAGGCTGGAGCCAAACTAACCATCTCAGTTGTCCTGGCCTGCAGTCAAAGGGGAATACAAATTTTGAGGAATTTCAGTGAGATTTTGGAGCTTTTGTTTCCCACAAAACTTTATTACAGGCAGGGTTTTCTGACTTTGTGTCTCTCTGGGTAACTAGACTGTTAATTTTATCTGGTAGTTCTGAACAAGAACAGACTAATTCCTTCAAAAATCATTGCTAAAATAATTGTATTCTCCTTACTCTGCTGTAAAAGGTATACCATCTGCTTCCTTGTCAACACTGAAAGCCAGAAAAAGAAGACTCCTTTCCATTTTGAAAATTCACTAAGTGGTAAATGAATTCTATAGAAACCTTCTAGTTCCAAGCTTGAACAGCAGTTTAAATGAAGGGTAGGAAACCTCATATGTGTAAATGGTAGGAAACACCTCATGTGCCTTTAGCCATCAAAATAAATCATCTAATCTAATTTATTCATCTAGGACCCTGTTGCAGTTGGCACAACTAGCACCTCTAGCAGCAACTCATGAATTAATATGAGAAGTAGCAATCTTCCTCTTGCCTGTAGTCTGATTTTGTTAAACTTTTTGTCAATTGGATGCTACTGTTAGCTTCTGGCCATCAAACTTGTGAAGTCATAAGGATTTTACCCTCTGGCTCCTGCATGTTATTTCTCATACATTATCAGTTTCATGTCTATTAATCTTCAAGCATGCAGATCTTTTTGCCTTTTTAAATGGTTTACATCTTAAAACATTTTGTAATTATCAACAACCTTGAGAATAGGACTGAAATCCTGAAAAGCTAATTTTGATTTTGTCACTGACAAGTTGTGTGTGGCCTCAGGGCTAGCCTGTCTCCTAGCAGACAGCCTGCTCCCAGATAGAGGAAATATGTAGTTGCACAGCTCTCAGCAGCAAAATAAGGACCAGACTGTAACTCATTGCCTTATTTCTGTTTGACTCCTGCTTCCCTCTTGCTCCACTTGAGAAGTAAGTTGTGGCAGACAGACAGCTGGCATGGAAACCTTGTCTTTCTCCTTTCCTCACCTCCCTGTATTAGATCAGTGCACAGTCTCCAAGGCACTGCAGCAAGCAGAGCTGAGTCTCTGTTCATTCTTCCCTGAATGGGAGGATAAAGTGTCAGAGGACAGCCATCAACCTTGCACTGTGACCGGCGAGAGATTGGACTAGAAAGGACCAACTATAAAGCTGCTGCTGGAGCTACTGTGCCCATACAGATTAAGCTGTATATTGCTTGAAGCCATTTCTCAGAGGTGCTAGGCTCAAGGTCAAGTGATATGGGAAGAATTCAGAGATGTTGCTTGCCACTGAAGGGAGAAAATTTGTGCTGCCCGAACTCAACTACAGTGGAAGCTGGGCAGAAATGTGGGGGACAATAAAAAGATTTTTTTCAAATATATTAACGGCAATAAGCAGTATAGAAATACTGGCCAATTGCAGGATGAGGAAAGTCACCTCACAAACAGGGATGGAGACAAAGAAGTGGTGTTTAACACTTTCTTTACTTCTGTCTTTGACGTGGATGATGAACCAAGGGGTCTCAGTGCCCTGAGCTGGAGGACAATGACTGCTACAAGGATCAACTCCCAGTCAACCCTGAAATTGTGTGGGATCTGCTGTTTCATCTGGATCCCTACAAATCTGTGGGACCTAATGGGATTCATCCCAGAATCCCCAAAGAGCTGGCTGATGTCGTCGCAAAACCTCTCTCAATGATTTTTGAGTAGTCTTGGGAATCTGGAAAGGTCCTACCTGACTAGAAGCTGGAGAACATTATCCCAGTTTTCAAGAACATCAAGAAGCAGGACTCCAGAAACTATAGGCCTGTCAGTCTCTCTTAAGTGGCTGGTAAAGTTATGGATAAGATTATTGAAAAGAGAAGAGTATTGAAAAACACCCGAAAGACAATGCAGTCATTGGTCACAGCCAGCATGGCTTCATGAGAGGAAAGTCCTGCTTATTAAACCTAATTTGTTTCTATGACAGGGAAATCTACCTAGTTGATCAAGAGAAGTCAGCTGATGTAATCTTTTTGGATTTCAGTAAAGCTTTCAGTCCTGTCTCTCACAGGATCCTTCTGGACAATATGTCCATCACACAGCTGCATAAATACATCATGTGATGAGTGAGCAATTGGCTCAAGAATTGAGCACAGAGGGTAATAGTGAGTGGGGTAACATCAGACTGGTGACCTGTCACTAGTGGGGTTCTGCAGGGCTCCATCTTAGGCTCTGTGCCCTTCAACATCTTCACAGATGACTGGGATGCAGGACTGGAAGGGGTACTAAGCAAGTTTGCAGATGGCACAGAGATGCTGTTGACTCTGAGCAGGAGGCCCTGCAGAGAGACCTTGACAAATTTGAGGACTGGGCAATCACCAACTGTAGGAAGTCCAACAAGGGAAAGTGCTGGATTCTGCACCTGGGATGGGGCAGCCCTGGATGTACATACAGACTGGGGAATGAGATGCTAGAAAGCAGTGTCACAGAAAGGGACCTGGGGGTCCTGGTCCATGGCAAGTTCAGTATGAGTCAGCAGAGCCCTGGCAGCCAGGAGGGGTAACCATGACGAGGGGGGCATCAGGCAAAGCATCGCCAGCCGGTTTAAGGAGGTGATTGTCCCGCTCTGCTCTGCACTGGGGCAGCCTCACCTTGAATATTGTGTGCAACTTGAGGCACTGCAATATAGAAGGATATTAAGCTATTAGAGAGCATCCAAAGGAGGGCAACGAAGATGGTGAAGGCCCTTGAGGGGAAGCTGTATGAGGAGCAGCTGAGGTCTCTTGGTCTGTTCAGCCTGGAGGAGACCAAGGGATGGAGACCTCATTGCAGTCTACAGCTTCTTCATGAGGGGAAAAGGAGGGACAGGCACTCTTCTCTGTGGTGATCAGTGACAGAACCCAAAGGAATTAGCTGAAGCTGTGTCAGGGGAGGTTTAGGTTGGCTATTAGAAAAAGGTTCTTCACCAAGATGTTGGGTGCTGGAGCAGGATCCCCAGGAAAGTGGTCACAGCCCCAAGCCTAACAGAGTTCAAGAAGCATTTGAACAATATTCTCAGACACATGGTGTGACTCTTGGGGATGATCCTCTGCAGGACAAGGATTGGACTTGATGATCCTTATGGGTCCCTTCCAACTCAGCATATTCTGTGATTCTGTGAACTACATCTGCCATCGAGCCCAGTCCAATCACTGTGTTCCATAAAGAGAGCAAAGTAACATAGCTTGCTAGACAATCACTTAGGTGGATCACAGTAAAGATCTTGACCATTACAAGAATACGCAATAACAGCTTAAATGGAACAATAACAATATAATAATTAATACAATTAATATTAATATTTTAATTATGTTACTAGTACTAATATTAGATCTTGAGAGTGTTGGAAAGACAGAGTACTTAGTATCTGTACTGAGTTTTTTTTTAATACAGTTTTAAGGACTTCCACTTTTTAATAGTACATTTCTGTGACTGCAATGACATGTAATATGAGAATGCTGAAGATAATCCTTTGGAATCTTCTCCTAAATACTTGACAGCAGGAGACATAAGTCCTGCCAACTTTCTAAGGACACTTATAAATTGCTGTCTTCAGAGATCTCATTTTGTCTTTCACACAGTGTACATTTCACCAGTATTTCCACAACTAACAATTTGTAGCTGTGGAAAAGAATAGGTACCACATGTGGCTTGTGATGCAAGTAGACAGGACAGGGTCACTGCTTAGTGGCTACATTTTTTTAACTAACTTAGTCTCACTGTCACTATCATGATGTTGACCTGAAAGAGCTCCCCATCATCCCTATTCCTCTATCTTTGAATAGATCACGGTCTTGACATGGGCTGTCAGAAAAAGGTATCCTGAGATATGCACCCACATGCTCCACCAGGGCTGGACCAACTCTCTAAACCAGCAGCTACAATGACCATGGCAGAGCTGAAGCCTGCATCACTGCTGTGCCCTGCTCTCTGACGTGTCATCATGGTAACTCAAAAGGCAAGGAGCCCAACAGCCTGGCTGATGAGAGACTGACAGTGTAAGATAGAGTTATGAATACCTATCCCAAAGAGCAAGTGTTTTAATCCTAATCAAGTCACGAAGACCTCAGAAAATCATGGGATGGGATGTAGTACGGGAAAAAAAAAAAAAAAGAAAAAGGAATTCTGTGAAGCAACAGGTATTTTAATACATTCTTTGTTAAACCAAACTATTTGTTGCTGAAGTTTATATTTAAACTTTCAAACTGTGAGTGCCAGTACTAGCCCTGGAGGAAAATAAACTGCAGTGAAATATTAGCCTTAGGCAAAATTCTTACTTTTCTACCATGAGTAAAATTTCCATCTCATGGATGCAGAGTTTAAAAATCAGTCTATTAACATAAGTCCATTCTGAATATGTGAAAACAAAACTAGCTTAAAGTAAACTAAACTAAAGTAATTATATGGTTTATTCATCTGTCATTCAGAAGGCCAACTTACTGTGGAGCTGGTGCCCTTTATCACCTAAAGTCTATGCTTTGCACAAAAAAAACACAGAGGAAAGACACACAATATTGCAGCCAAGGAATACCTGTTAAAACACTATAAAAGCACAATAAAAACATTTTCAAACTCTTTGTTTTCTTTTATTATAGGGTCTTTGATGTCATTTTAGGATCTTTCATTCTCTTTCTTCAATAAACTAAATGACTGAAAAGTCACTTCCAGACTGATTGAAAAGTTTTCTACTTTTAGTATTATTTTTTGACTAAAAATCTTACTAATTTGTTATTCCAGAGATTTCCCTGATCACAGCTACAAAATAACCAATGTTTCCAACAAACTTGGTTAAGAATATCCAAATAAACCAGTGTTTGTCTCAGCTGTCAGGCTGAGACACCTGTTTTGGCAGCATTTGCAGCCAGACGTAAATTAGAGATCGGTCCAACTGCTGATTAAAAAATCACATTGCCTCCTTGCTATGGCTAACCAGGCATCAACCAATGATTTGACATACTCCTAATATCAACCTTTTAGAAGGAAGGAGTAACTCATTAATAACACTTAATGCAGAATCCTCTTACAAGTATGAACAACAAAAAATGGAAATAAAAACTACAACTTTCATGCACTGAAAGACAAGATAACCATGAGAAGTAGAATAAAAACAACCTTCAGAAGACTGTTTAAAAGCACCTTTTGTAGTGTCGTTATTAAATTCAGATAAACACTGTAAAGAAAAGGTTGAAATTAAATTCAACAAAAGGTGGTTGCATTTTAAATATGTCCTCTGTCTAACTGCAGCTGATAAAATATTTTTATGCATCTAAAATATTATTTAAATATGAATGGTCAGGAAATATTAAAATACATGAAACATTCATATTTTCGAATATGTATTTATTGGTTAATACTATTGTCTTTCATTCTCACAGGCCAAGCTTTGGCATGCTTATTTCAGCACAATTTTCTCTGATTCCTTTAGAACTTTATCTGAGTAAGGATTTCAGAGTGTTTACCTTTTACCCTTCAGTGACTACATATACAGTTCACAAATAATCTGTGCTCCCTGTCGAAAAATCAGGGCCAAAAAAGTAAACTGTTCTGACTCTGGCAAATCTCTGATTATAAGGGACTACCTGAGAAAAAGCTTGAGAGCATAAGGCCCTGAAAAGTTAGACATTCCCCTCTTGTATCACTCTAATGAAGCTGCCTAAGTGGTGATGTTCTGCAAATGAGACTAAGGCTATTTTTAGAGGTGTACAGAGAACTAGCTTCAGTAACTGGTAAAAACTCAGGCTACAGGATTGAAAAAGTAAAAAAAAAAAGAAAGAAAAGAAAGGAAAGAAAAGCAAAAGGCAATCCAGCAAACAACATGAAATGATCCTGGAGTAAAAGCATTATTTGATAAGCGTAACAAATCTTTTTGACACGCTAGCTCAATTATACTGCTAAAGTACATATAAGTTTTGGTTAATTATATTTGAAAAGAGTTACTGTACCTTCTGCTGTAATCTCGGCCATGATGATGGTAAGAGATACTCTGTTAAAGTGGTCAAGATCTACTGTGGCAACTTAGATTGTACTTCTGGGTTGTTGGCTCTGGCAGGAGCTGCTGAATGAGAAGGAGGGAGGTCCTCTGCTTTGTCTAATTGTGTTCTTTCTTCTTTTGTGCCCCTCTGAAATGTCTGTTTCCTCTGCAGAATCCTGCCCTCCCAAAGCAACCCAAGGTCTTCCAGAGGCACCACTTAAAGCTCAGTCTAAAGTATCAGCTTCTAACAAAAATAGCCATGCCTCACAGTGAACCTTCAGCACATTTTCCTAGTATCCTCAGAATCACGCAGACTACAAATAAAAAGTAAAAAGACACAGATCTAAACAGGACAGGAACTCATGGAGAGGCAACAAAAATCAAAAGAACTGGGAAAGAACTGTTCAACGCTCCTGCAGCCTCTCCAGCATAATTGCAGTTCTTTGGGGAGTATGTCGGGAAACATGAAATATAGAGTTCAAAGTAACCTTATCCATCCCAGTTCAACTTTATTCTTAGCACACTCAGTGCTTAGCACATTCTTCCTGACCTTATTTGGCTTGGGGAGGGTCCTATGAAGCTTACCGCTAAGGGGGAGGGTAAATTTGGGTGATTTTCTCCACTTCATTTCTCAGCTATAGTTCAGAACCAATTAAGACACCAATTCAAACCTATGAAAATGGTAACTTCTTCAGTTTGGATTTCTTTCATCTTCTAATTTGCTGCAATTATCACGCATACCTGTGAAGTTCATCTAAGTATTACAGAACAGTGTTGAAATTGAAATAGTAACAGTTTATATGGTCTAAGTACATGAGGGTAATATGAAAAAATATCAAGCAGATTGATTTTTTTTCTGTGCCTGATTCATGGAAATATTTAAATAGCCCAAAAATTCTGTGATTTTTAAACAAGATTTTATAAAACTGAAAACAAGTAGATTTTTAAAAAAAATTAGAGGAAGAAAAATATTAACAATTAAAATAAGAATAATGATTTTAAAACCTGAGCAATCTTTTCATTGCACTGCTTTAATTTCACAGCTGTGGAATTATGTATGTGGTCAATAGATTGAAAATCAAATTAGCAAAAAATTGCCCTTGAGCCAGCATACCTCTACATAAATGTCATCATCATTTAAAATCAGAAACCATCCTAAACAGTTCTTACTTGGAAACCTATAGTCAACTCCTCTCTGCTACATGAATTGGCATTCACACTTCTCATCTTCCCCCCAGGAGATATAAGCACCTGGCTCTGTGGCAAAGTATAGGGAGAGGAATCTCCTTGTCCAGTGCACGAGATGCAGATGCAAAGGTTCATTGAGCAGTACAGTCAGCAGCAGGATTTTTCTCTTCCCAGTACTCTTAATGCACTTCAAACCTGTCACTTTTCTGAAAATGTTAACTTTTTCTAGCCAAAGCTTACAATCAGTGCTCTGTCCCCTTTGTCCTTTAGCTCTACTGACCAAACGTTTTTTACTGACAAGTTTTCACTGCTTAATGCTAAGTACTCATTGCTTTTCTGATCATCCTTCTAACCTCTATTTGCTCCTTTAGCCTGTTCTTCAGTAGATCCTCCTCACTAAAGCTGATAAAGGGATTTTAGACCCAACCATATTCTTTCAAAAATACTCTTCAATGAATACCAAAATTACATTCATATTAACAAAACAGCTGCCCACAATAGTTCAGTGGTTAGTAAAGGATGATAGCAGGTATGATACTCAGGGAAAGCCCTTGTTCTTCTTAATTGTTTCTATTCTGAAGCAGTTCCATTTTACATGAACAGTTAAATATTTTGGGTCATCTGTGTTTTGACAGCTTTGCTACTTGCTTGAGTTGTGAGAGAGACCATCTCAGCTGAATACCCAAAGCACAGAGCTAATCAATATTGCAAAGTCAAGATTTTTTCACTTGTATTACTATTCAAATTTAAATAAAACAGTAAAGTCTTAGTTTAGATATATGAGGAGAGAGTATAGTGAAAAATTAGTGTCTGAATTTTTTCTTGTTTTATGAAGTAAGATCCTGAGATTATGAACCATACCCAGACATATCTGTTTGTATAACTAACTGCACATGCATAAATGTCTGTATGCTATTGCTTTCCATTTCACCTTCTGCCACCTGCTCTCTTGCCTCCATGCCTTACTTCCTTGCCACTATTTATGCTTACTCTCAGTCATGGTCTATTATTCTGAAACCAAAATATAAGAGCAGAGGAAGTGAGGGAATCCAGATGGAAATCAATTTTCCACAACATCAGCCCAGTGGCCAGATAGAGAAGTGGTTGATACCTTCTGCATTCCTTGTATATACAAAGCATTCATTCTGAGAAGTGGGCTGAAGCTGTCATATGCACCAATATCTTACAAGTATAACTCTAGGAAACTGTATTGGAAGTTACACAGTTGCTCCCTTTAAGGAGGACAAAATCAAGGTGTCTGTGTGCCATATTTCCTTCACAGCCTTTGCAAAAATATACAGAACTAAAGTGAAACCAAGTTCTATGTATGTGTCTGTGCATGTACAAACATTGCCATCTGAAAGTAATACAGAATATCAAATTTATTCTTAAGGAGTCTAAGCAAGTGAAATTCTGAAAATTCTGTTTAGAGCTAGTTAGAAGTTTCGTCAAAATTGGAAATTCAGCTCCTAACTCAATTTAGGAGTTTCTTTTACACTACTCTGTAAAATTCACAGTATGCAGAATGACAGCACAAAAGCTATACAACTCTTCATCCAACAAAGTAAACTTTAATTTCCTGGCCTAGTTGCATTTCAGTAGGAGCCTTTCTGTCTAACCTATGAGAAATATTCTTTTGTAAGGTGCCCTTTTCTCTCTCCTTGTCCCTCAAACAAAAACAAAACTGAAAAATTGAAACTAATTTGATTCTTTAAAGTGATATCCAAACCTGGACACATGCAATTTCTCCTTATTTTCTTTCCACCATGTCTTGGGTACAATGTAAAAATGCTCTTGTCTCAAGGTAACAACAAGTACTTCTTTGCACTAAGGGGGGCTACATAGTAAATGAACTGTCCTGTGATGAGTTCTTGCATTCACTGGTGATGGAGGGAACTATAGCAGCATCTACACCCTCACACCAGATTCCTGAGATACCCAAGTCTGTGTTTAAGAAAATAAAATGAAGATTCTCTTTGCTCTATAGTTGCCTGGATAAGAAAAAAAGTAGCAATCTTAGGAAGAGGGGAAGAGTAAGTACTATGTATTGTACTAATGCCTGCATGTAACCATGGGCCTTGATCTCAGATAATGTATATTTCACTAAGAATCCTAACTGATGATTCAAAGTTAAGCTACTATTTGAACATTTTTTGTAGGATATCAGAGGTTTACTATTTGACAGAATCTAATACAAACTCCTGTTTTTAGGTGTAAAGTTGGGTTATTCATATAATTAAGGTAGGAATATACGAATACTTTATGAGCTGATTTCTGGGTTGTCTTGGAGATATTATTAAAAAGGGAATTGGGAGAGACGACAGATCACATCAAATTATGAGGTAATGAGAAGACAGACTTTCATACTGATACAAGGAAACATTGGAGGAATTGAGTATAACTGTCAGTCAACAAGTGAATGAAGAACAAAATTTGAGCTTGTCTGCCAACATATTACTGTCAAATTCTCAGTGTTCAGTCCTAGAAAATCAAACTTTGCATAACAAAAGGTTTTTGTATGTCAGTACATACTCATCAGCACAGCAGGGTCAAAGAAAGGAAACAACTTTACCTCTGATACATCTAAGATGTACCTCTATCAGATGGGAATATGTTGTTATCAGAAACAGTTAGTAATCAAAAGAAAGGAACTAAATATAGAATGGAAGTATAATGCCAGGGAGAGGGTGAATGGTACTGAATCTAGTGAATAGTAAAGACACGTGCAGAAACAAATATGGGATTAGAGTGATGTTTGTCAACTGAGCTTTCATGTGCATATGAAGCTGTTTCCTCTGAAATAGACTTTTATTTTTTTTGCTTTATTTTTGTTTAGGAATAATTGTTCTTATAGATTAGGTTTTCATTCAGTCATACTATTAATACCCTGTGTTTTTCTATATGAATAGGAGCACACATTCATATTCTGATGCCTTTGACTTTCTAATCAGTCAAAAATGTAGTTGTGACCTTCTATGGACCATCACACATCTCTAAAGTCATTGTTTTTCATTTGTGATTGATATTTCATGATTTAAACTAGCAAGATTTTTGGAATCAGCATGACCAAAATATAAAATTATTTTGGATATGCTAAATCACACCCAAAATGCAGAACTAAACAAAACTTAGGTATGACATCTGATCTAGGTTAAATCTTTGTATATGTATGTTTAAGCATTCTCATAAATCAGTCTGCACCACTTTTTCATTTAAAAAATTGCATACATAGTACCTTGAAACAACTTCTTATTTAATATGTAGGAGACAATTGGTTGAACTCTGTAGAAGATCTGTCCTACATTTAATGTGAACAACTGACAGACGGTTCAGAAGTTCTGTCACCATAGGCAGACAGGTCTGGAAGCAAATCAGCCCTTGCCTGGGGACAGCTGACAAGCACACTGGGGTCACATCACCTTGACACTCTTATCTCATTAAGGGACATTTTTTAGGTTACTTTTCCTAAAAAGAAATTACTCCAAAGCTATATGATAGAAACATAGCAGGAAAATATCTATGACATTGACTTTTCTGCTTTACTATAGACAATACTCCCAATTAGTCATTGTACTGCAAAACTGCTGAAATAACCTCAGTTTGGGTGTGTGACTGAATAATGAACATTTTCTAACATCCAAGAAGGCCAAAAATTATAAAACTACTTCCAGTAAACAAGAGCATCCTACTTAGTCTTGCAACCTGGCTGAGTGGAGAGTTTGTGGAAGGAAATCAGGATAAAGCAGCCCCCTTGTTTATAGAGGGTTTTTTTCAGTATTCTCTGCTTTAACTTTACTAAGTATTACTATGAGTTAGGTTCAGGGAGGGCATCTGTTGCAGGATGTCAAGGTTGACTGTATTTGGATGAGCTTTAGCAGTACACTTTAATTGTTCTTTACTTCAGAGCAATCTGTATCCAAGCTTTACTGTGTACAGAACATAGAAAGTTGTCAACCAATTGGTAGAGATGGGGATTGGCTCTGATGCAACATGAATTACCACTGTTAGAAATACTGGCTGAGAATTGTTTAAATATAATAAGGTACTTGAAGTTCTGGCTAGTAAAAAATGTTCTTGTAAAGCAAGGTGAATTTAGTTTCTATGACTTTCCTAGAGAATAGAAAATTTCTAAAAATTCACCGATTTTTTCCAACATTTTGTTTGAAACCAGGTTTCTATGCTGAAAGAACAAGACTGAGAAATATATCACACAAAAAACCATAACAAAAGGGCAAAATTGTTAATGAACTTCAAATTTTCAACCCAGCTCCAAATTTCCACTGACACATTTTAAATTTGACTTAGTCTTATAAAAAGTTTCAATGGAAATCATTTTTTTTCCCAGATATGACCATATTTGAGTTCATTTCCAAAAACAGATGAAGAGACAGACAATTTTGAAAAAAAGTCTGATGTGAAAAGACAAAACCAAAAATATGTTCTTGTGTCACATAACTGGGGAAAAATATGGAGTAAAACTAAGTCTCAAGTATCTTCAGTAATGTGAACTGTTTTGGGATGCTTGAAACTATCTGCTCATCCTGACCTTTCCAACCATGGGGAAATCTCACCTTCTTTTCCATTTAATGGATTATTCTTTAGCTTGATTTGTTATATTACTTACCACATGTTCTTAGGCAATCATGACAGACTGGACTTTCCCTAGTCACATTATCAAAGGATTTGCCTTGTAAATAAACCCAATCAAATCCTTAGGAAGCTCATGTGGATTTCGCACTTTCATAGCCTTTCTGAGAGTAGACACTCAGTGTCTAGGCACAGTAAATTAAAAGCTGTTTCCAAGTTAAGCACTCTTTGTCCTGGATATCCCTTTGTGTGTGTTATACAGCTTCAGTTCCAAGAGTGTTTTTGCTGACACTGCGGTCTCCTGTGGTTTTTTTGTTTTGGTTTATTTTAACAGCAGGTTTTTCTGTTACTCCCAGGTCTCTGTTTGCCCTGGGACATTAGGACCTGCTTGAGTTATGCATTTCCACAGATGTGATAGATATCAGCTCCTGGCAGTGGATAAATCATTTTTTGACTCCTGAAATACAAAAGTCTGAAGCTTGAATTAACTCTTTAGGTGCCCCATTCAGTCACCCATCCAGCCATACATAAACCTATGACACAAAATACTCAAGAACAAAATGCATCAGTTAGTTGTCACAATTATGGAGACAGATATAGAACAAAAGAGAAAAAATATAAAGCAGGCAAAGTGTTTCAGCAATTATCAGCTGTAAGAAAGAAAATCCATGAAAGAAACCAGATTTATACATACAAAAAATTGTTTCTACAACAGCTATAATTTTTCTTTGTGTTTCGTCATTCTTTCTCCCTCATTCTAGTCACAGTCTTGGACAGATAAAAGTTAGAATTACAGATGAAGAACCCACTTTATTATTATCACTATTTAAAAAGAAAATCTAATCTGGGAGCTTTTTCATTAGGCAATTTAGCTTCTCTACAGAGTAAAAGTGGAAGACATGAATTAGTAAATTCAACCTTGTCAGTGCTGACAGCTGCAACTGCACTGAAAAAAGCATGTCTAAAAAATAAAGGATCTTTTAAAATGTAAAATAAGTTTGAGCACTAATGTCTTTAAAACTCATCATAGCAGATATATACTGATTTTCCTAGAATAATACATCACTGTTTGTAATTGTCAATCACTTTAGATTCCTGTCCAAGCTCCAACATATGTCCAAAGTCAACTTCCTAATGCAAACCATAAAGAATTTTTTTTCTGCATTTACTGAAAAGAATTGCAGTGTATTTCTTGCTCCTCCCATCTTCTTGGAAGAACAGAACACAAATAGACCCCATGTAGAGGACTAAAATGATCCTTAAAGGTCAGTTCAACCATTTCTTTTTTCAAATTCCCAGTTTAAATGAAAATAAAAGTGTTACCCCAGAGACACAAAGTAGAAGATCCTCAGCTGCGTCCCCAGAGCTCAGAAGGCAATGCAAGGACATTGGGGACTTTTGGAAGCTCCTGGATGCATTCCCAGGGCCTGAGGAAAGCGTGCAGCACTGGTACAACTGGCACAAACTGCAGCTGCCAAGGAGCTGTTGGCAGTTGTTCCCTGTGGGGTGAAGGGGCCCTGCAGGCAGATTCGGCAGGGCAGCACGTCGGGCTGTTGTGCAACCATAAAAAAAATCCAGACGGACAAAAATAATTTCTGCATCAGGAGGATCTGGCCTCCAATATAAAATTTTGCACTTGAGATCATTTTGTGTGTCTTGGAAGTAACTATAACCATACATGCATTTTTTAAATTCATAGACATTCTGTGAATAAAGAATTTGGCTGTAAATTACCATTTTATATCTCTTGTACCTTAAAGATTTTACTCTCTGGTCTCTTCTGATTCTTCGTCTTTCCTGAGCTACCTGGCAAGTTCACAGTTTTGCTAAAATTCATACATGGAAAAAGGTTTTTGAAGCAAATGTAGCCTAGGTATTTGGATTCTGCTTCACCTAAAAGTGCTGTCATGATGAACAATGAAAAACCATGTTTCTTGTTACTCAGGTAACAGGCAATTTAGAAAGGGGTTTTGATTTTGTTGCATTGTGGTTTTGGTGCACTTTTTTTCTTATAAGACAGGGAAGGTAGCTAGGGTTTTACTTAATCTTCGTGAAAGGCAGATATAACAATACTCCTATTTCCCACTATTTCACAGTAACAATAAAAAATATTATCTGTTCTACAAATGAGAACCAGAGCATGACAGTTGGGTGAAGCAAATGTTTGGTTCAGCTGCAGAAATAACAAAAGCCACACAGCATCAAAGATACACAGACACAGTACTAAAAGTACAATCAGCCAGAATGTGCATTTTTCACACATCATCAAATGTGAGCTGATGTTCTCAGTCATGTTTATGATATATATACTACAAAGAGATGCCTGACAGAAATGTAGGTGCTGCATAGCCCTAGGAGAGGTTATGCAGAGGCAGAACACTACAAGCAGTGAGTCGTTCATGCCAGAAGCAAGATTATGGTTCATGTTTCCCTCCTTTGCTACCTGACTTGACAAACCTGCTCTGCAAATGATACCATTCCACTACTTTACAGCATTTGTCAAATGAGTCCTTCTCACCCAGTTCTCCCCAGCAGTAAATTTATTTTCTTTGTTAAGAAAAACAACTCTTCATTTGTCATAATAATTTCCTGACAGTGACTGGCAAACATTACTGGCAGACTAAATCCTAATGGTCTTTTTAAACCATTCAGAGCAACATTACCAGTTCTTCCACTCCATACTAACAAAAGTGAACTGGGATATAAATTTATTCCTGCTCTTCTCCTCCTAAGAGACTGACATCAAGGAATTATGAAAGTATTAAGTATTAGGAAGAGCACAAAAGTTCTTTTCCCTTGTCTGACCATGGAAGATTTATGAGGCTTTTTATTGGAGTCAAAAAGGCTGAAAGATCAGGCACTTAAAGCTGGTGGTCCCACAGTAAATTCATGTCTTGAATCGTCCGGGTGTTTGAGAGGTTAATTTAAACACACCTGTCAATCTAAGTACAAGGCAGTTGGAGTATATTAATATTCTCCTGAATTATTTAAAAGATATGACTAATGCTTCATGTACCATAAGACTGTTATCTGCAAAAATAACATCTGTGCCAGTCATTGCTGGGTGGTTAGGATTTCATCACAAGCATTTATCAGTATTTCTGAGTCCTGAGTGTGAAGGGTTCTGCCATGTTACCAGCTCACTTTCACCTTCAGGTGTAAAGCCCAACCCCCAGACTCCTTCATACTGTTCATTTTTATTAGAGATGAATCAGACAAAAATATGGAGTCTTCTTCCTGATCAGAATCTCTTAAAAAGATCAAAAATATTTCAGAAATATTTCTGATAAACTAAAGACTGCAGAGTATATATGTTAGACATTCTGGTGTAATATAAGTCTTCTTTCAAGAAAATAGAAATTGATCCTACAAGTTTTTTTGCCTGAGTCCTGAGAAAGAACAATATTATCTAATGCAATAACACAGGGAATGGAATTGAATACAATCTACTAACTAAAAAAAATTCTCACCATTTATGCTAATAAATCCCTCCTATGGCAGTAGTATTGTGGCTAGATATGTATAAAACACAGTCTTCACTTGCACACCAGCAATGGACCATCACTGGGAAGAAAAGTGAACAGGCATTAAAAAGCAAATTTTAGTTCCTTTATTTATGGCAGAGTGTACCTGTCTCCCACGGTATGTGACTGGTGACAGATGCAGAACATTTGACCATGCAAGTTACTTCTGATAATTATCTGACTATTGGAAGGGGTTCATGAAGGAATTTCTGCATTCTGCTGTTTCTAAATGGAACAGCACCAGCACAACAAACCGTGAAACTCTTTAAAAGTGTAGCTGTCTCAGTGGTTCATCACACAGAAATCACGAAGTACAAGATATCTCATGTAAAGTTACTCTCCTGATACATCATGGATTGAACAAGTTATTTATCACCTGTCCATCTTGCATTGCAGTAGAGATCCTGGCACCAAAGAACCTCTTCCTCACTCAACTAGATCAATTAAATCCCAATTTTCAAAGTGTTAAAGATCTCAGTTATAGCAAGGGAGAACTGCAGGAAATGTCGAAACCAGAATGTGGGGCACCTACTTTATTGTTTGTATACTTGCATTACATATTCAATCAATAATTTTAAACATAAGTATTTAATTGAAAGCATGTAGATTCTATGATCATGCTGAAAGACAATAATTTATTAATTTATTCAAAGTTTTGCAGTCAATTCAACAATTGTCTTTTATCAAATGCACAATATAGCTGAGATTTTGAGTCAGATTATGGAAGGAATGTGTGAAGGAATGAATGAATGAATGAATGAATGAATGAATGAATGAATGAATGAATACTAACTATACCTTTTAAAAGTCTGGTCCTTTACTATTTGTTGTTATCAGTGTAAAAGAACACGTAATATCTGTTACATTTCTTTACAAAACTTGCAGTCCCCTTTTATTTATTTCTAAAATAATCTAAAAAAATCTAGTACACTCCACAGAACTGAAGCTTTTTTTCCATCTAAGATTTCAGTTTAATTTTATAAACTTTGTAAGGAGTTTGTTTTATACTTCCTTGGAGCATTACAGATATACTGTAAAAAACCCCATAGTTCATCAATAGAGTGTTAGCTAGTGTCTCACACAGTGGTAGCAGCTTACCTCATCAAAGTCACAGATAGGAAGAAAATGAGCTTTAGTGTGGAAAACACGTCACACACACACACACACACACACACACACACACACATTTCTAGACAATTTCTAGGGATTCAATTTTTCAGTAATATTACACTAATAATTTTCATTTAGGTCTTGGCTATATCCCAGTGTGTTGCATGTAGCCAGTGTGTAAGCCTTGTTTTACTGTGAAGATAGGAATTTTTACATTGCTCCAAATCTGCTTAAATATCTAGTCGAGCTTTTGATTGTGCCTACTGTTAACATCTGGGCTCAGAGGATGCCACAAATTTTTTCTGCCACTTTCTGGATGTGTTGCGGAAGAGGCTGTGTAGGATTCTGCTTATGTAAATCCCAAGTCAAAATCCCATGGGAAATTTTGAGACTCAAAGAGTGAAATCAGGGATCCAGATGTAAAGGTATATATAGCACCAGCTTGAACAGTAGCAGTGCTGTGGTCCCGGTGTCTAGGTGTGCTTGAAAGCACAGGGTCTACTGCCAAAGCAGATCGGAGGAAGGCACAGAGAACTGACTTAAAAAACTACTTTTTAGACTTTTGCTGACCTTCACCAGAGGAGGCATTAGAAATAAGTACATCTTTGGGACAGTATGTAGATACGGGTATGTAAAATAATTTATGAAATAAAAGTTCTGATCTAAATTCATTCCTATGCCCTGGTCTTGAGAACTATTTTATACCATGTTTTCAGATTAGGCAGCAATTTATGTCCATAACTCTAAAGAAGAGGTCAAGTGCCTCGTTCGAACATGTCTCAGTTGCTATACTTTTTACATTCTCATTGGGATTATTTCTACTGTGCCACAGACATCTAAAATGAAACATTAAAATGTGAAATCTAAAGTACTATTTTAAAAACCTGTGCAAGACTCTGGAACCCAGAGTAAGAAGTTTACACCTATGACTGCCTACTGTGTCTGTTGCTCAACATCAAAATAACATAGGGAGTATTCATCTGTCACTATTAAAAAGAAATAAAACAGAACTATTAAAATGTACATTCAGTATGAGAACTTTAAATACTTTGACACATTTTTCTAAAAAATCCCACACTTAATAGCCATTTTTCAAGTGATTAACATTGATTAATTCACCACTAAAAAGATTATTTGCATAATTTTTAGGATATATAATTAACACAGTGATTTGTATGAACACTTTAGTCTTGAAAGAGTTTTTAAAGGTTCTCTTTTCAAATCAAGCTGCTATTTTTACAGTCACAACCAGTAGGGCAAAATTAAATACATATGCCTTGATCTTTGTACTGTTCATACTTATGTTATACAGAGAATAAGGGTATTGTGAGGCTGTTCAGAAGGAACCGCCGGTGATAGAAATACCAGGTCCAAGCCTTCTGACAGCCACACAATGTAGTGTCATTAAAGTGGAGGAATTCCAGCGGCAATTGCAATTTTACTCTTTACAGCAGATGGTGGCTACTCATGACTTCTGTGAACACTGAATATGCTCAGCATTTTGTATTTGTTAAATTTAGAATGAAAGAACCTAACTTAGCTGTATGAAAAAGTATGTTTAGAAAGTGTGAATGCCAAAATTCAAAACCATAAGGGCATGATACACCAGTATATTCGGTGGGAACAAGTTAAGCCAGCAAACCAGCAGTACATGCATTCAGTCAGGATCCAGAAGGAGTGCTGTGTCCTTTACTGGTGTTTCTGATAAAGAGACTGCTGTGTTCTCAAAGGGAACACAGCTTAATGGTCTGCATGGTCTGCATGTTTTTCCTGTAGCTGAAAACAGTCAAACGTGGTGTGAGTGTGAATGTGTGGAATCAAAACACCAAGATCCTGGGAGTTCTGATTAACTGAATAGAAACAACAACAGTTGTTGCTTACAAAGGAACCCTAATAAAAGGGGAATGCTGCAAAGGTTGGAGAACAAGTTCCAAAACTGAACTCCATGTGTGTGCAGCCTCATTTCTTTCAGCACCCATATATGCAAGATAAGGTTGGTACTACTAGTGTTTTCCTATCCTTTCTGACTTGGAAAGATACAAAGAAAACGCGGAATTTGAAATTTTCTGTGTCATCCACATATCCCTTTTAAAATAATCTCAGGTTACAGCCCTTGTGATCCCAATAAGCCAAAGAAAGCTTTTAACAGGAAAAAACCCTTACCTTCTTTGCTTTTTGCATCTTTGGCTGTTGTGAACTTAATATGCTAATTTTGCAAAGAGAGAACATTCTCAAAGATCTCCTAACAAAAAGGGGAGTAAATCTACCACATTTATTCATCACAGCATAAAAAAGTATTATCTGGCCATAGGTGCCAATGAAATATCAAAAGAACAGGAGAATAAAGGATACTTGATGTGAACAGACTGGTGTTTATCCTCTGCTGCTAGAAAAATTGTTCTGCTGCCAAAATGCCAGTTCATTGGTCAGATTGTATCAATATACCACAGCTGTTTCATAGATCCATATCTACTTTCAATTGCCTTCCAGGTAAATTTTAAAACCTTCACCATGTTTTAGAGGATCAGAAATTCTACTATCACTGCACTTGATGACTTGTCAGCAGAAGGATTTGCTTTTTTATTGCAAAACCAGGCACACACATGCTTGATCACAAAGATTTCCTTTAAAAGTTATTTATAAAATGTCAGTCTTTTTTCTCTCTCATTTCCCTCTGGAAAATCTTGCATTCACAAATTTGATCTTTTTCAGATTTTCAAACATCTCCCAAATCTTTACAATGTCAGATTGATTCTGTTGTACAGTTTGAGATGAAGTTAGTCTTTTCTTGATAGGCGTATTTCACTGTTCCCTCTCAATGTCTTTATTAAAAATCCCTTAAATTCATCATTTATTCCATTAGCTTTGGAAATCATCTAACATAGAAGAAACACTGAGAGAAAATATTCCCCTGGTATTTGTCACACATCTACTGTTCTTTGACAGTACACTCAAACTGTTCTTTGACAGTTTGCGTACTCTGCAAGGACATACAGGTCAGAAAAAAATGGCAAGTTATTCTAGCTATTTCTACACGCCTGCTTCATCTGATCCCATCAGGTTTTACCCTAACTGATTTGGGAGGATCAGTACTGATGACAATCAATGCCTACGAAGACGATCAGACTGCTACTGTTTTGAGCTCTGTTGTCCTGTGAGAGCCCTCTACCATCCCAGCAATTCTATTCCTTGGTGTACAAAACTGAGGTGAATACATGGGCTGATAAATAGCAATAGATTGCTTTGTCTTGAAAGGACCAGCAGAAATAAGCTGTATAATTACCATGTTTAAGTTGATTAGACCAAAGGTGATCAGCACAACACGAAATATCTCCATTTATATCAGTAGTTAGACTAAACTAACTTTTTCTTGGAGGCAGAAGAAATAGATTAATCTAATGCAGTTCCTTCAGTCTCTATCAGCAAAACTCCTGCTACAGACATTCAGCAGACATAGCATAACTAGCTAGAGGCCTTTTCTCTCCTAGTGAGTCTCCAGATACTGTTTCTAGCCACATGGAGCCTCCACCCGTCACTAGAAGCAGGTTGTTTTTTACATTACTTGAATACACTACTGTCTCTGTTTAAATGAGAAACGTGTTTTGCTAAGGATGAGTTATGCTCCTCCTTCTAAGCAATTGTAAATCTGAAATTAAGAGGCTTTGATGAAGGGGGAAAAATGGGTAAAAAGGAAAAATTACGGCCCTGTATTAAAAGATATATGTGTATTGGCAGAAACAATGAAAGAAAAACAAGTAAAACAACCAAACAATACTCCTATACCCACAAATAATCCCCTTCAAAACAAACCAATAAACAAACACAGAGGGGGGAAAAAAAAGGCAAACAGTTCAGTTGGTGCCCTTTGATGCAATTCTAACCACAGTTAACAAGGGGGCTCTCTGGGATCACTGGAGACCCATAGCTTGTAGTGTCCTGTGCCAGTCACCAGGGGGTGCTATTGGATCCCTGGAAATGCAGAGCCTGCAGTGTTTCATGCTGGTCAGGAGGGGGTGCTGTGAAATCACTGGTTGTTGCCATGTGGGGGAAAACAGTCCGGGGTGTGTTGGATAAACCAAAACTGGGTTTTCCTCCCCCACACACATTGGGAAAGGGGAGAGAGAGGAGGGAGAGAAACAAGAAAAAAGGTCCTCCCCAATGGGATTCACTCTGTCCTGCTGGCTGAATTGTGCAGTATAGTTTTTCCCTCTCCCTTTGATGTGCACAATGACCACTGCTACGAAAGAAACAAATGGGAAGGGGTCAAAAAAACCCCAAACAATTCCTCTCCAATGAAAATCCAAGCAGAATCCACAGCTGACAGCCAGGCTGAGAACAAAACTCACTCCAAGCTTCTCCTCTGACCTTGTTGCAGCTTCAGCAGCCACCAAAACTCCTCCCTCCCCCTGTTTCCCAGGAGATGAGAGGGGGGGGAAAAAAAAGTAAAAAGGAAACTCTGCCCCCTTCCCTAAAAGCAAGATTCTGAGGGCCATTAAGTAGGAATGTGGCCTTACTGGCAGCTCCTTTTGTGCTACTTAACTGCCCATTTAATCATCCCTTCCACACAGTGGACAGGGGGAAGGGAAAAATTCCTGCTTGGTTTCTAAGAAGCAGCAAAACTATGACAACTGCATCAGGGAACGTAGAAGCAATTTTTGACAAACAGCTTCTCTCTGGATGACCACAGCACCAGCTAGGGAGCTGGCAACTCCACAGTAGTGTTTATGGTTATAATGTTCTCACATAGGGACAATAGTTTATTTAGGGACTGCAGAATCTCCAGTAACTTACTGGAGATAAAAGGTTGAATGTAAGCACCAGTTGAAACCAAAGGCCACAGAGAACCCATTGCCTTCATTTCAAGGCTTGTTTGTTTTTTTTTTTAAAGAAAATTATGGAGCTGGTAATCCCATCCATCCTTTGAGACCTTCACTGTCTTCGCACAACAACTACCTGCTTCCAGCTGACTTGACAGCTTGCCTAATTTATCAGACAGTTGGATCAGTGTTCTACTCTTTCCATTTTAGGGATTCAGCACACTCGTCTTTGTTCTCCCTGTCAAATCTCCTTAAGGATCCTCAGATGCAAGATATGGACATCTCTACATTTCAAATTTGAGCCTAAAGTGGAGACTAAAAACTAAATAAAATACAAAGTCAACAATCAAATCCAAATTTGTCATTCTGAACCAAGTATCAGAGCACTGATGGACAGCGATGTGTATTAGCAAAAAATTCTACAGAATAGTTTTATTATAACATCACCAATTGGCTCTGCAAAGCTATACTGGTTTTCCATTGCAAAGATTTAAACACAATTTAGTCTATATAACATATAACTATAAATAAACTATATAACAGTGCATATCAGGCCAAAAGGGGCCTATGAACCAACCCCTGCTCTCACTCTACGGAGCTGAAATGTACTAGGTTTTAACTTTATTGTGAACAAGCAGTGCTATGAATGTACCCATGTCACACTTCATTGCAGTCCAACACTGGTTTGGAAAGAGGGGAAAAAAGCTTTCATGATTAATGTGATACATAGAAATATTCCCTTCAAAAATAGTCCTGGGATTTTGTCCTTCATTTAAGCCTTTTCTCAGGACTCCAGATTCTTACATGTAGTTTACCACTGACTCAAATTATCCTTGCAACTCAGAGTATACTGAAGCTGCCTCTGATATTGAAAAAGTTCCCTTTTTAAGTTGTATTAATTATTTTGGTAGTTTGTCTATTACTGAAATCACTGAAGATTTCAACTTGACATGCATTTCTTTGCACCAAGATATAATGAGTTCATGAATCAATTTCCTTCTGCTATATTTCTTCAAAAAGCAAAAATATATGTGTGCGCTCTCTCTGTCTCTGCTTTAAATATGGATGGACCACTTGGCTGAAAACTGTCTTGGGGTATCTGAGATCTGAATATAAATAATTCTGTTAATTTTCACTGACTAAAAAGTAAGTCCTGGAATTCTCCTCCTACCTACTATCCACATTAGTCTTCGGTGGTTAGAAGCTGGACTTACATATTGTATATCGTTATAATATTTTTTTTATTGTAACTATTACTGCAACTGAAAAGAAATTTAAAAAATTACATGGAATGAAAAGGAAAGTTTGAAAGCGAAAGATTAAGTTTTTAGCAGTTTCTTGACAGGTCACTGTTGAACAGCTCAAATTTAGACACTCTAAAGGGATTTAGAATTTTCTTACCCTTGTATTGCTCCAAACCTAAATCCAGAAAGACAGTGCTTAGTGTTTCAGTAGAGAATGGGTTTCAATATCCTGCAAGAGTCTTCATTTCTATACCTGACGTCTCAGGGAATATGAGAGGTGTGCAGTGGGAACAGACAGTGGAAGCCTCCAGGAAGGAGCAAATAAATACAGTTTCTTAAAAATTACTAAAGTCATTTTGTCATAAAATGCAGTTTTAGAATGCAGTGGAAACTATCAACAGGAAATGTGATAACAGGGAGCAATGGGAATTAATTTTGGAGGTAAGTTGCCATATCCTTCATCCACACTGCCATTAGAGAAAGCCACTTGAAGTTTTCTACTACAGACAACCCATACCCAGACATTCAGTGAATACTTGATAGGGTCAGTAAAAGGTGATGGGTTTACAGTGCCTGAAATACAGTAAGAGTGTCCAAATGTCACTTCTAAAGTCAACCCCTTTGCATCCTGAATTAGACCATAATTTTTATTCCATTGGTCATTTCTTATGACTTTTTTTGCCTAGTAGCAGAAGATAACAGCTTGAGTACTTGAAGAAATTAATTTCTCATGTTTTTGTGACAACCAGATGTTCATTTCTATGCTGGTAGAAGGAAGAAAAGCAATGGCAGAGATGAAAAAAGAGATCTTAGAACTTCAAGTAACCTGATTCTTCTTCTGCATAAGCATACCTATTCCGTGTAGAGACTTTTATCACGTACCACTTAGTCAGAAAAGAATAAGAAATACCTAATGTTGCATTCACTAAAATACATTAGAAATTTTTACGAGCCAGGCAACTTTGAAAGAGTGATCGCCTTTTGAGTATGCAAGCACAAGAGATATAAAACCGAGAATTTTGTCTATCTGTTCTCCCAAATATAAAATAACCATGTCAGAACTGCATTTTTTCTCTTTTTTTTCAACAGATAATGGTTGATCTCTAATTTCTATTAATTATTATAACTCCAAGTCTGTAAGAACCTTGATCTTACAACCCAAAGGAACACTGAAGAAAAGGTAAAATATGAAAAAGAGGATGAAAATTTTGCTATGAATGAGCCAAATATCTCTACTAAGCCTTTACAGTGCTTCAAACTCTGAAAATATTTCAGTACTGAACATTTCATGTTAGATCAAAGTTGTACACATTTTTCATTTGCTGCCCAAGACTAGAGTACTGAAGATGCATTATTATCTTAACTGACTATTTGTCCACTCACACTGGATAACAAATTGTAGCACTTACTATTTCTTCATTTCACAGTGCACTGGTACAAATAGTTTGTTTGTGGAGATGGAGTTTTGCCAAAGTGGTCATTACTGGCTAGCATCATCTGCTCACTTTCCTACACGCAGGCTTAGAGAAAAAGAGGGAGGGATTTCCAGCTCCCTGTCT
Source organism: Pyrocephalus nanus (assembly GCA_038380795.1). NCBI lineage: Eukaryota > Metazoa > Chordata > Aves > Passeriformes > Tyrannidae > Pyrocephalus > Pyrocephalus nanus. The sequence goes on from CM076260.1 coordinate 52,199,551, forward strand.
CAGATATGCAGTTCAGCCTTTGGCCAAGTCCTTTATAAAAGATCAGCCTATATTAGACACGTTAGAAGATCTTCAGTGAATGGGAAATCTAGGAAAAAACAGGCATTAATCATTGCATTTCTCATTTTTGAGCCAAAGAATCAAAGTGTTATCTGGAGTGGTGATTCTCAAGAAGGAAGATCAGTACTACAACAATGTAGTAGTTGCAATGGAACAATGGGAAGTAACTTGATACTGATACTGTCAACCCCACAATATAAAGAAGCTACTTAATTAAAAAAGAAAAGGTGTTCCCTGACCTTCCATTTGGAATCAAGATTAGGATCCAGGGAGTGCTACAGAAGCCAGGGAAGGGAACATTTCTCTCCTCAGCAGTCGTATAATGCATTGTAGAAGAACATCACTAGTATTTATGTTCTGAAAGCCTTTCCAAGTATGGAATTAATGATTGAATGCCAAATATTTTGAGCGCAACTAAAAATCTTTATAGAGATGCCTGGCAACTCTTTTTCCAGTTGCATACTAATCTGGAGTCTTGTAATAGCTTATAATAAGCCTCCAAATGCCTTTGAAACTCTTAGAAGATAGCTGAATATGGTGCCTGCCCAACTCCAGTGCCCTCCACCGTGGGTAGTGGGATGGCTCAGGTCGATCATATGCCTGCCATTCTTCATCTGCTTCTGTCCCCAACAAACCTTGACTGCTGTGAAGTTTATAAAGAGCCTGTCTGCTTCTGTTTTCCTTAGTTTCTGAGGCACAGGAGTTGTCGTCTGCCTGGACCTGGAGTTTTCGTAGCCCTTATACATGGCTAACCTCAGTCTTTATCTTGAAATCGTGGAACCAAAGTGGGGGTAAGCTCATGTCAAATAGCCAAGACTCACTTTTCTTCTCTCCTGTTTTTATTTTTATTTTTTTAAAATTATTTATCAAATACATGAAATCATATTCATAGTGGCATATGCCATTTTTGTCAACATTTCTTATGTTTGATTAGCAGTATAATGTTATTTTCTATATATTCATGCATCAACCATTCTCATGATCAATTAGCATTATATAAAACCAAATAAAATACAAGACAAAATAAATATAAATATTGACAAGATATGGAAATATCTAAATACTAATACATAAAAGAAAATGAAAAGTTACTTTTAGAAAACTTCCTTAAATTTAAATATCAAATAAGGAAAAAATATTAATCGATGACATGCAACAGGGAGTTTGATTATCATATGATGATAATTCCGTCAGGCCTTCCCAGCAGTTTGCAATCCAAGTTATAAATAGCATAACAGTAAATGTTAATGGCTGAGTTTCACATTCATTTTCCATGTTATCACTGTGCAGATTTTAAGGGATGCATTCTGGACAATATGCATCATGCCCATCTTGAAAAATGAGCAGAATTTCAGATAAAAATCTGAACAATAGCTTTTAGAAAGGAGAACATTCTTCCTTTTATAAGAAATCTTGGAATAGCAGGAGTTATTATTCTGAAAAATCTCATATGTCATTTCATATTGAAAGTGTAAAAATGCATTTCCACCTCTGAATCATGTTTATGAGAATACCAGAACTCTAATAACAATGATCATATTTCCATTAGTGTTTATATTTTGTACCAAGATTGCAAAACAACGTTGTGTGGCAGACTGAAAGGATATAGATTAAAAATGTGTTAAACAGTAACTCAACAAGCTGTCTATAAGCTTTGTGAATTCTTGAATCAAGAAAAAACCATGAGATTTTAATCAACTCACAAAAACTGATAGGAGTAAATAAAGGTTCTTAATAGTTGGAAGAAGTAGAACATTTGCCATCAGATAAGGAAATTTCAGAGAGGATTTTGTATACACTATATTTTAGCACTGTTCACCAGCATATATTTCCACTCTCAATTTCATTACTCTCAATTCAAATAACAAGTTAAGGCAAACATAAATATATGCCAGGAAGGCATCATTACAGACTGAAACTCCTTAGAGGCACAGCCTACCATGTGTGATCAAACTTGACATACTCTAATTAATATACAGTCTCAATGGCTTTCAGAAGCAATGTTTGACAGGGTCCAGTGGTCCTGTTAATTTTTCAACTTACATCTCATCTATGGAGATGTGAAAAGTAGCTCCACTTACCTGCTTGAAGTTTCTTATTCTGGCAAAGATGCCAGAAGAGATCACTTCCTCCTGTTCTAAAATTATAATTCAGCATAAGAACAAAAGTGCGACCAGAAAAAAAATGTTCCTACATAGGTATATGCAACTTATGAAGGCACACAGGAGTTGGATTTCAGTGATCCTTGTGGGCCCCTTCCAAATCAGGATATTTTGTGATTTTATGATTTTCATATTCCCTGCTATCGTACAACACTGAACATAGATGATTAACCAAAAATAAATTCTAGAAAATATGCAAACCATGGTCATGATCTATATACTTCTTACAGGTTGTTCTTTGTTGATCGTTCTCAAAGCTCTGTGTCATGACATAACATTACTGGCCTCCATTTCCAGGCATGAGAAACAAAACCACTAAGAGAAATACATATTTACCAAGACCATCAACTATTCAACAACTGAATCTGAAATGCAGCTTAGCTTTCTTCAGTCTCAAGCCTTCCCACTGTTTCTAGCTTTTTCCTCCATTCTCTTCAATAAACTTATAATAGAAATACTTTGCCATCTATGGTTCAGATTATCCATTAAGGCACTTAGGTACATTTAATATTTTGTTGTAGTACCAAGCTTTTCATAGGATCAAATCCACTTACAAATAATTTCCATTTCTGTTTTTCCTTAAGACACATGCTTACTTTCTGTGGTAATTTTTAAAGAAAAACAATTCAAAAATATCAGAAAACAAATTAAAATAATCACAGGGGAAACATAATTTCCTGTTGCAGAGACATCTACTTACCCTCAGATATGGTTTTTCTATTCTTGTGCCAGATGTTAATTTGGCTCACACGCCCTTGCATATCGCCCTATTGCAATTTTAATCAAGTGATTAAGAGAGCTGTTATTTCATTAGTGCATCCTTTCACTGATCGTTGTGACACATTAGTTATAGATAAAATGGCTACCAGGGGTTTGCTTCAAAAATTGTGTATTGTCGCTTCAACTGTAATAACACTGTTGTTACCTATCAGCCTGCAAGAATGTCATTGTTCTAAACAATATGGTCTAGCAACACTTCCATCTCGATCTAAAAGGTTTTACTGCAGAGTAATAAAGATTCCTTTTGTCTTTATTAAAAATAAAGAGAAGGAAGAATGAGAGAAAGAGAGAAGGACGAAGGAAGGAAGGAAGGAAGGAAGGAAGGAAGGAAGGAAGGAAGGAAGGAAGGAAGGAAGGAAGGAAGGAAGGAAGGAAGGAAGGAAAGAAAGAAGATAAAGACAGGACAAGGCAATGCAAATGGCTATTTTATTTTTTTAATATTTTTAAGGCCTGTTGACATGAGGGAAAGACTAGTTATTAATAATTGGCCAGATACCTCCTCCATCACCTGTGGTAAAATTGATCTAACTACTTTAAAAAGCATTATGCTACAGTTTTCATTTTCCTGTATTTGCTGACTCGTTTATGCAAATCACTCAGGAAGAGGAACCGAGTATTGTTTTGTGATGGATTCCAGTAAGAAATGGACTCCGCAGTGCAAGTAATGCTATTAATAGTCAGAATTAAGGTATTTGTATTACCAAATGGCCATTTTTGAGCTATGAGTGGAAAATACAAGAAGTTTTCACACAAAGACAAATTATACAAAATTTAATCCTTTGGTGAATGAAATACACCTCAGATTTTTAAAATTTATAAGTTTGTAAAATCCATCCTATCTTCCCAGATACCTTCAGTCTCATGCTATACCAACACAACTCAGAATATAATGACAGAAACCATTTATGTATTCACATACATTCATGATTTTGCCATTTGGAGCACACTGGCCAAGAGTTTGGGGCTCAGTAGCCCCACAAGTAACCTTCATGTCCTTCTCAAGGACCACGCCAAAGCTGATTACTCTCAGTTTTCCAGGGTGTATCTGTGAGTCTTCCACTGCCTTCATCTACAGAAATCAGAGTCCGCATGACAACGAATGGGTATTAATTAATTCACTGGTATTAATCCTTAAAAGGTGTATTCTAGGAAGAAATTTTATTAGCTGAAAGTAATACTTTTTTTTCTTCCTGTACAGTCTGCTACCCAGCTCAGAGAACAGTGGAAAAAATAACTGGTTTTTGTTCAAAATTTGATCTGATCTGATCTAAGGAGTATGTCAGCTTCCTTCAGCATAGAAGCAGGCCTTTTAATTTTGAACCTGAACAGAGGCTTAATTGAAAAGGCCAATCTTTCCACTCAATTTCAGCTGAAATTTGTGAGGTAAACAGATTTGTAAATAGTTGACCATTCCACCAAGAAAATATAGCTTTCAGAATTGCTTTTAAAGAAGCATTTGACATCTATTATTACAGTCTAATTGCTGCACACATTCACAATGCCATAAAATTGTGAAAGGGTATGCTGTTTCTTTTGGCTGGCAAATGTATTGTGATATAAAATGTGCAGAAGTATGAAAGAGCTATAATGAAATTCAATTGCTGTAACATTACATATAAGTTTTGAGAAAAACATAACAGAAACATGCAACTGTGCTACTGATAGATAATCGGAGTACTGGCTGTTTTTCACAAATGTTGTAAGAAAGGATTTTCTATTAAAGTGTTCTTTTTTTAAAGTATAATATGTACTGCTTCTTTAAAGATCACACAGACAACCAAAGAAAAGCAAAAAGAAAAAAATGCATTAAGAGAAATGACATCCAGCCTCCTCTAAACCCTCCTGCCTCCAAAACAAATGTAAGATAGCCCTGCATTTTATTATGGGTTTCATCAGTAGATTCAGATTCAGAGCTGTGATTAAAATCTGAAAATCTTAGGCTGAAACTGAAAAATGCATTTCAGTTGCAAATACATAGCAATTATCATGAAATTAAGTTCATTCCACATTTTATCTTCTCACCATGGAAACCTATATTCATTGGCTCCTACTTGGAAATGTTCCTGACCTGGAAAACACTGTAGGCTTAAGACTGCATAATTTCTTATTTAAGCAATTGTACTATTCTTCTGTGTTTGTGACAGTACACCATGGCAATTTTGGCAATAACCCTAGAGAAAAAATGTTTGTTTTTCAAGAAGCCTGCTTTTTGAGAGTAATTTTCACACTTTGGTGGTATTTCTGCCCTGGAAGGTTGCTTCGTCAAGCCGCTTCTACTGTTTGTGACAGTAACATCTTAATATTCAGTCACAAGTTTTACAGAAGGCTGCTGTTATAGTAACTCTAAATTAAAAAGTTACAGTAATAATAGTGAAGGTTGTATCTTTCTGTTTGAAAGAAAACTGTGGTGCAGTGAAGGCATTAGGAAAACTCATGCAAAAAAATATTCTCCAGGGATCATTCAGCTTGCCATAACACAGTACACAACTGACAGGAAAAAGTACAAGCTGGAAAAAACATCACATGTAAAATAACTTTTAACTAAGAGTCATGCTTCTGGACTGAACTTAAGAGTACTACTGCATTACAGATGTACTGATGTCTCAACTAGCTGTTTATAAATCAGTTCTGGTTCATCTATAACCACACTATTAGATTACAATGTAAATGCTTCCCAAACTGCTATCAAAAGCACTCTATAAATGCATTTCTTTCCTCCATTATTATATTCAAGAAGTAAAAATTAATCCTTCTTAAGCAGTTAAAAAAAAGACACAAAATATTTCCAATTACTGGACAGATTTAGCATTGCTGTTACCCTTCCTCCCTTAAAGTCACACGAAATACACAAAGAGCAAAAGAATATCCAGATACTTACACCCTTTTGCATATATACCATTTTTATTAAAGAGAACATTTACATGTAAGGTCCGTGGAGTCTGTTATAACATTAAGTGGCATTAATCTGTACAAACTGATAGCCTAGTTTGTTGACATAACACTGATCCCTGCAGCCTAATTTGTCACTGTGGGGAGCTGCTTCTTTCTAAACCCTGTTTTCTGATAGCAAATTAATTAAATGATGAGTCAAAAGAATATATTCCTCAAAATACAAAACTCAATGAAGTGTGATTGTGTATGAAAGTAATGATTTTCAGGTGGAGCAGAATATGATTATCTGTTTTTCAGACACATCTTTAAGTAGATAAACTAAGAAATAGACAATTCCTTTTCATTTTCATGGGGCTAAGATTTGATCTTGCATATTGACAGAAGAGTGTGAGACAAAGACATTGGTTTGGTTTTGGTCTGTGTCAGATCAGCTTCCTGGATTTAACCTCCCCTGACAGTGGGAAGCATGGAGAAGTAGCGCAACTGTTTCAGTTTTTAGTGAAAGCTCTTTTGGATCAGCTACAATGAAGGTGTGGAAGGGTATGAAAACATACCTTTACTCTTTCTATTCTTCAGCTCTTGGTTTGGACTTAGCCTTTGTTTCTCATCACATATACCCAACTCATCACCTTCCGTATTTCACTCTCATAAGCTGATGAGTATGTACTCCTAGACAAACTGCTTTTCAAAGGGTCTTATCATCAGGTTATTTGCAGTATATATTTAATTCTCTTCTTATTACAGTGGAAATTGCCTCAAGTTCATGTCCAGTCTTTGGTGGTTTTGCATACAGGTGTTGCTGCTGCCTCAGGTTAGCTATGGCCAAGTCCTGGGTGTCAAGGTTGCTGACAAGCAGTACAGCCTCTTCAGTGCTGAAAGCTGCTGCCAAAAGCTGCTACCATCCCTTCTTCCTCCCACTAACGACTGCAGCACCCTGCTGTCACTCTTGCCCTTCTTTTTCCCATACCCTTCCTCTTTCCCAAGGATAATCACCAAGTAATCCTGCTTGCATTTCCTCCAGTGATTCCATGAGATTAAGATGATAAAAGAACGGGCCACCCATTTTTCTAACAGGACCAGGGCACAATTGTCATATTAAAAGATGATGTTCTTCATGTTTCTGAGAAGTGGCCATTGCAATGCCTATTGCACCACAGTGTGCTAGCTTATTTGCTAAATTTGAATTTTCATCAGGCTTTATCTGCCTCAAAAACTAAAATACTAAATATTTCAAATTTGTTCTTTCAGAGAACAACTTCCTATTGGCTGTTAAAATCTTATACAAGTGTTTCATATATCTGTTACATTGACTTTAAAACCTTTCAAACCTTTGGCTACTGCACACCATGACCCAGCATACTAATTTATCGGGCATTGAGAAAACCTTTAAATTTTGTTCTAACAATTCTTTGAGTTTTAAGTCTTGATACCCCTGAGAGCTGAAGTTTGGGAGCATAAGTCTTCTCTTGCTACATTTCCTTAGAACCTTACAAGTAACTGGTCTTCAGATGACTAAATATATTCAATAATAATGCTTCCTACCTCCGAGTTCCTTTTTCCTTAGAAATGTTTGGCAAACTTTGAAGTTTTCTGTTATTCTAACACTTAAGAGCATTCAGAGGGTTGATAGCTTTTGTCAAGGTATTCTCTCCAAGTCTTCTTATTGCCCTCAAGTGAGCCATTTTACTCCTGTAAATATTTACGTGATGAATGAATGCACATTTACTGCCAGTTACATTACTAAATGAGCATTTTTGAGTTCATGCCTTGAATTCCTGTTCTCTAAAATCCATACCCATAAATGGAACTCCTGAGAGATTAACTGTAATAAATTTGAGCATACATATCTTAATTCTGATTGCTCTCTTAAGGATTACCTGTCTGTATCTTCCTTTCTATATGCTTACCATGTTGCTCTGTTAGGATGGCAAAGGGATGGCAAGGTGGGAGCTGGGAAATAAGAAGGTTTTTTCCCACTTCATCTGTGCATAATACAAATGCACGAAATTAAAATTAAATTTCATGAAATCAAAAATAAAGCAAAATAAATTCCCTACAGGTAAAAATAATAATAAACACTAACTCTAAATCATGTTCATTGTTAACGTTAGAGTAATAGGCAATATGGAAAAAGCAGAAATCATATTAGTAGAGTTCTGAAAGCAGAGAGGGGATTGCAACTTGAAAACCTTAAAATACTAATTTTATAAGGTTAATTTATATCCATCATATTATCAAAGTCATTTGATGGCATTTTTTTTCTGAAAAGACTGTTTAGGGGCTTGAACAGTACAATGACAGATGCTAATAGAAAACCTAGAAAAATACAATAGTGCTGGTATAATTCAGATAGAATAAGTTGGCTAGGCTTTATAAAGTTGTGCTCATAACACTTTTGCTTATTAATACCATGAATACCTAAGTTCAGAATTCAGAAACCAGTTAAACTTCATGACATATTAGAAACTAAACAAGGTTAATTTTAAATGGCCTTTTTTTTTTTTTTTTCTATTACTCTCTTCTTTTGCTCTAAAGCTTTTAGAAACAGACTTTTTATATCACAGCTTCTGGATGGCAATAGCAGTCCATTTGGGATAGAGAAAAAAAGAAAGAGTAGTTTAAAATGAGGTTGTTGCAGCCTGTGTCTTTCAGAACAAAACCGGATAAACACAAACAAAGAGAAGATAAAAAAGAACAGTTTAAAAAAAAAAAAAAAAAGAGGAAAATGCAGCTTCTGTTTCTCAGCTTCACTTTTGTATTATGGGCTAGAGTTTAACAACTTTTTAACTATGCTGAAGGACATGCTCTCTTTTTGGCTGAAGAGAGCACATTTTTCCTTTGGACATGCATAATCGAGGGTAAGACTCAAAACCTGCACTTGGGCTTCCCTTCCCTAATTGGCTTTTGGCAATGTGTCTGAGAATGTGTACATTCTGTTACAGTTTTATACTTCTTTATTTTACCTAGTGAATTTTCCCATGCCAGCAATCTGGCCTAAGGGCTACAGCATGGCCAATTTCCCTCTCGATCTCTTCAAAGACTTGCTGCTGTTCAGGGCCCACTTTTTATCTACAAGTTAAGTGGAGTAATTTTTGGTACCACTCTCCTCAGACTCACCATGTCTGTCAGACATGGGTTTAGCACAGTTCTCTGCAGATACTTTTTTTTTGTATTTTTGTTTGTTTGTTTGTGGTTGGGTTTTTTTGTTTGTTTTGAGGAGAAGAAGATCTTGGCACAGTCAGCATAATACTGGCATAACAATCTCTGCATGAAATTAGCTCAGAAATTCACAGAATTTGCATAGTAAACCAATTGCAATAATTACACTGACTAACCCAAACCATTAACTGAAAAACCTGTGCTTGAAGATAATGCCTTTAATAGTAATGAGGTTAAATACTTCTGACAAAAGGGAATCCTTTTGTCATGTGATGTGACTTGAGAACGTCAATCCACATTATGTTCCATGGCTGTCACATTATTCTTCGTAGACTCAAACATGTGCAAGTGAGCTATATTAGAAGTTGCATAATACTGATCTTTTTACCCTTGAGTCTATTGCAAATGTCTATCATTAAGGCAGCTACAGCTAGCTAGTCAGTTAGTGTCAATCAAAGCCTGCGAGGCATTTTACAAATTAGTGCCTACTGATATATAATGATATATGGATTAAAAACAGGAGATGGAGCCATTTGTCATTGTAACAGCTATGTTTCCAATTAGCTTATTTAGCTACTTTTATTGTATATGCCATGTGCATGCCACACATATATTATTATTCCTCAATGCATTTTAATTAAATAACACAAATGCTGGAATGAGCTGACATTAAGTCAGAAATCTTCGGGTGTTTTTAAATCTACTGTGTGCATGCAGGTAGGAGGAGAATAACATTTCTTTATTCTTTGATTTTGTCTTCATTCTTTACTTCAATTTCTTCACACACACACACGGACTTTAGCTATGACCAAAGCCTTTCTGGCAATACTTTGGTGCTAAATTTGGTGATTAAAAAAAAAAAAAAAAGTAATAGGGAATTCTTAGACAGAAAGGATCCAGAGCAGAAATATCCATCTTATTGATGCATATTAGCTTAAATCTCATGGTAATAACTGAGTTTTTCCCATACTTTACCAGTGAAACTGAGATGACTAATCCATACTTTTTAAACAGTTCCTTGGAGTTACTTCTGCACACCTTTGGTAAACCTAGCCAAATGTATATTCCTTTCGGGTGTGTCGATATACCTCAAAATGCATGGTCAATTTGCTCCTTAGGATATTTGACAGGGAATGAGGGAGCAGAAGAGAAGATAGAATGGCATTCTCCCAGATATACCGCAGTATTTCTCTATTCCCTGGATAGGCATCACCCAAAGCATAAAGGATCAACTAACTCAGCAGCTGTCTGATAAGCTATAAGGATGGAAGGCTGGTGCTGTGTTAGGAACTACTTTGCTCTAGTTAGATGAGGAAAGTACTATTTAGATTTATCTTTCTTGTTCTAGATTTTAATTGAAGTATCTTAATTTATCTCAATTTCTAAAATGTACCTCTTTCGTGTATAATATTCTCTGTGAGAACAGTAATCCTACTAAGTTCATTCCAAAGTTATTTCCATGCTACATGCTGATTTTTGTATATCAGATCTTAAGTATTTCAGACATTGATTTGTCATTTGTTTGGCCCCAGTATTCAGAGAATATGATAGTTACATTAAATAATACCACAAAGAATAAGGTATTTTCAAAGAACCAGAATACAGAAAACTTAAAAAAAAAAAAGGAGGAAATTAACCTTTCACATAATAATATCGACTATAAAATCTGCTAGAGTATGGAAGAATAATCACAAATAATTCTCAAGCAAAAGAGAGAATTGTTAGAACATCTATTTTTTAGAAGATTTCTGTTCCAAAGCTTCTTGCCAGTTATTGTGTTTTGAATTTTGAAAAACAGTCAAGAGATTTACACATTAAGTCCCTCTGGAAGCGTCTTTGAAAGTCCTCCCTAGGAGAACAGCCCAGAAGGAATTTTGTGCAAGGAGTAATTAGGAGCTACTGTGTACCTGCAAGCTGAGCAGATGCAGAATAACACCATCTGTGTAGCAACTCTTATTCTGCATAGAATTTAGTCCCATAATGTCACCTTTCTTCACTTATTAATCTGACTGTCCTCGTTCTCCACTCTACTTTCCCCTGTGTATTCCTCATATACAGGAAAGAAACTTGAAGTATAACAGATTGCTTTGTTCTTTTATCTCTTAAAAAAACTCCATTTAATGAGAGTTTAGCTATTTGATAACTATTTACAAATTAACATTACTTGTTGAATTGTGATATCTTGCTACCACTTCTTGACATAAGGCTGAATATTTTATGAATATGGTGGAGCAAAGGTGCTACAGGGTACAGACTGATCAGAAAAGGTAGAAATAAAGGCAGGTAAGTGAGGGTCACAGGGAATTATAAAGCCGTGAGAGACTGCAGAGAAATAAGAAGAACAAAAAGAGGCAAAACAATTAACATGAGTCAAACTCTTTTAGGGAAGACGTTTTAAAATGTTTTATAGGTATCTTCTACCTTCACGCTACAGAACTCAGGATGACTGATTGTTATTAAAATAATGGCAAAATTCCTGAAAGTGTTTACAGGAGACCCTTGTTTAGCACATATAAATTAAGAACAAATACCATGAAAATCATAAGTCTGAAAAAAGAGTTGATTGTTCTCTGAGAGGGTAAATATGAGAAAGGAGTAAGAGTGATTTACAGTGAAGGACAGAACTGGTATAAAACAAATGCGTGTACATTGATGAGGATTTCATTCAGGTTGGAAATTAGAAGCTATATAATCATCTTGAGGGCTGAGTTTCAAAAAGCCTAGCATGCAACCCAGAAAAGTAATCCATTTTATCCTGGAACATGAGAAATCTATGATGGCAGGTACATGATAGTTTCACATCCTGGGAAGTGATTTGAAAGTGAAAGAAACAAAACAAACCAAAACCCCTCCTGTCAACTGTTTGGTTGCCCTGCTATTTATCATTACATACTTAAACTTTAAGCAGTAATGTATGTAATACATTACAATACAATACAAATACAGTAATACTATTTATTTGGAAATAGCAAAGGAGAATCATAATCAAATACAGCTAACATGGTAGAAATAAAAACAGAATAACATTAAGGTCTAAATAGAGCTATTTAGGTTAAAGATTAAATTGTGATAATGTCTTCCACAGAAAATTTCAGTAAATATGTCAGAGCCAGGTAAGTTCTTGGTGATAATAATTTACTAGAAATTGGGTTAAATTATTATGCAACTTGTTTAGTGCATACTTAGCTAAAACTATGAAGGGACAATTGAAGGGAACAGTAAGGGTTAGTATCCCTGTTTCCAGACTCAAATATCTAGGCAACACCACCTCCTTGCCTCAGAACACAACACCATATATAGCCTGGGACAGTTTCTACTCTGAAGTCATGAATCTGCAACTTCATAGTGGACACTTGACTCAAATTCATCAATAGCTTTGAAATTTTCAGCCCCACTGCCTCTGAGATAGATGTACCTGATTACAACTGCTAATAATGTACATTGCACTTTAACGGGAGACTTTCCAAAACAATGACAATGACCTCTTTTTTAATTTTTATTCCTCTTTCCCCAGGGCATATCTGAGCTGTCTGACAATTAGTGAAAGTACTGTTTAATTACACCAAGAATATGAGGGGAAACAAGTGATTTTCTCCACACATAGAGGCTTCTCTCAAAAGCTATTTACTTGGTAGTGTAATATTAAATTAAAATTGTCATGACATGTTCTTTGACTAGTACTATTGAAAACTGTATTATTGTCTTGAGCATCAACTCAGACTTCTACTATACACAGTACTTAGGAATAAAAATCAGACTTTGACTGAACACTTTTCATTTTCACTGAAGGGGACATCGATCATATGGATTCCTGAGCCATACTGGTCATTTATAAGCTTTTCTGATGTCTTGTATGCAGCCTTGATAATAATTTTAACCAGACCCCAACTTCAGACTTTTGCAAGACTGAGTCTAGAAACATATAGGAAGACTAACACTGCTAAATTATACTGTCAAGTGATATTCTTGTAATTAGAATAAAAAAACAGTTTCCTTCTAGATAAGTATCATGACTTCCGTCATGTTGAAGATACAGAATTTTCTTTTCACATCAACTGTATTAACAAAGCCAAATGTATATTCCCGAAGTTTGAGATTTTGCTGAATGTCTCAACTGGCTTTATAATGCAGGAAAAAAAATCCGTGGAACTACTTAAAAAATTGTGGAATTGGCTTTCAAACCAGGAAGAGATTGGTTGCTATGGCTGCTGCTTGTGAAAGCAGCTGGCTGCTTTAGCATCTGATTACTGTAATATATTAAGTGGCAATCTCTAAGCACCAGAATTCAAAAAAAAACCATAAAACCACAAAAAACGCCCCCCACTAAAAAAAAAATATCAAAAAACCCACCACCAAAAAAACCCATACATAGACAACATTAAACAAAGCATCATCTGTTTCAAAATTCCCTGTTTCTATATGTCTCTTTCTGTAATGTTTCAGCTACCAGGCTCAGCCAGACATACTTTATAAGACATACTTTGATGGACAAATTGTCTCAGTATTTTAAATTCTATGCTTCTACTACGATGTCATGACATTTACTTTCACTTGTGAGCAGAGGTAGGATGATTCATTCATATCTATTCCTCTCAGCAGTTACTTTCTTTTTTTACCACAAAACTGGAATGTAAAAAGGAAAATGAGGGATTATCTGGATTCAGGGTTACTTTATTCCTAATTTTGAAACAAAATATTCATGGTTTGAAACAAAACATCATTGCTGGCCTAAAACATGTATGGTTAATTTTTCTTCAAGTAATTGTATGGATGAAAGAAGCAACTGAAAGCAAAAAATTGAAATAAGCATATCAAAATGAACTTGCATTCATAATTCACTCAAACAAAGATAATTATCCTTTTTTTCCCCCTGTTTCAGAACTACAAAACCAGAAGGTGTTTTGTTTCTTTAGTGCACAAGATTATGATTATTTATGATTAATATTATAAAGAAATAAAATTATATTCATTACTTATGATTGTGTGATGTCAACTCACTATACTGTAAAAAGAATTTTCATCTTCAGCTACAAAGACTTTCAAGAGGAATCAGTTGTTTTCAAGGCTGAAGATTCAGTTGAAGAAGTTCCAACTCATTACCTGTATTTACATTCTATTCTGTCTGGAAATGTATTTTTATAACTTGCAGCCATCGTTCTGTTTCTTTTGAAGTCAGAAAGTTTTTGCAATTGAATTCAGTATGAAAAAAGCATCCCTGTAGTTTTTAAGGGATAACTCAAAGTCACAGGATCACAGAATCACAGAACAACACAGGCTAGAAGGGATCTCAGAGACACTCAGGTCCAACCTTCCGTGGGAAAGGGAGAGGAAGCCTAGATGAAAACTATTCCTTTCTCCCATTAGCCTGCTTAGATATGAATCACTGTCTATATTTTATGTTTCATTTTATGTTTCAAGTGAAAATGGCACAACATCTAGAAAAGGCCTGCAGTCTTGCAGAGGATGGATGGTTATGGACATAAGAGTAAGTTCTCTCAGAGAGACATCTTTTTTGCATATGTTCTGAGAGTTATTTTTTACATTTGAAGTGCAATCCATTAAATATATGTAGGAGCTCTTTTGTAAGATGGGGGTGAAATCCTGCTTCTCTTAATCATCAGATGGAATCCTTCAGAAGTAAAGCACCTGACTACTAATTTTGCTTTGAAATGGAAAACTTGGAGGATGGAAGATTTCACCACTTAAAAAAACAAGGCATACTGATATCTCTTCTCTTAGAATTTGGATGGCTCCCCTGTTGCAAAGGTTGTGCTAAATATAGAAATGGTTTTGAGCTGAGAAAGAAAACCTAAAACCTAAAAAATCTGCAGGAAACCCCTGGTCTAGAAAAGGCTTTTTGCTTGAAAACTTCTCACGTATTAGAAATGAAGCAGATGCTTAATTAAGACCAAAGTCCCCTAATTTACAGGAATCCTTGCTAGACCAAAATCTCATGATTTAGGAGAATAATAGTTGCTAGATTTGGCTGATTTGTACTGTGAGTCAGAAAGAACAAAAAAAGAAACATTGTTCCTTTTTTTTCTGCAGTCACTCTCACACTATCTTTTCCTCCCAGCTTAAAAGCATTAGCTGAAGAAGCAGAAAGAAAAGAAAAGCAAGCATTCGTCTAAAACAAATTAAATGGTTTTGTGTTTTTTGACATAAAGACAGATTAATATTTTTGGCAACTTACATTTTCCCCTCTGCAGCTGGAATTCAGCAGCTCATAGCTGTCTGCCAAAGCACATGCTTAATCTAGGCCATTGCCTCACAACTGTTTTTGTGAGAGTTGTTAAAAGAAGCACTTTCTTGCTAAAGCTGTGAAAATCTTAAAAATTTCAGCGTTTTGATTATAAAGGACAGAATTCACTTATCCAAGTTGGAGCAGAGGAACAGCTGGTTGCAGAATTTAGGTATGGAGATTTTTTTTCTCATTTCTAATAAATGCACATTAATATATTCTCCCTAACTACCCATAACATAAAGTTCAGTCTGGTAGTTCTAATTCTGAGGATGCTATATTGACGGAATCAAGCACTTTTCATGATATCCTATTAATATGAATGCAATCATCATGTTATCTTGAATATGGGAAGAATTAAATCACCAGAAAGTTTCCTTGTTCACAGTTTGAAGTCTGTGAACTAGGTAGTGTACTGACTTGATAGCTTTCTTTTCAAATACATTTAAAATACAGTGTAGAGATTATACTTTCCTCTCCCTTTTTCAATTTTCAGTTTGCTTCCCCCTCTTTCTCCACACACACAAGTGCATGTATTTATGTACCTATTCAAGAAAATGTCCTTCTGGTTTTGAACTGGATAGAAATGGGGGCTTTGTGTTGAGGATTTGGAGACTGTTATTTACTCAGCTGTCTCTTGTGAAAGCACTTACACTAACATTCCTGGTAAACAGAAACCATTAAACTCATCAGTTTCAATAATGTTCTATCCAAATCCAGTAGTTTTATGGAACTGATAAAGATCTCCTTCAAATCAGGGCAATTTGGCAGAACTGTAATCTGCTGCAAACAATTAAAACATTTCTGCCTTTGGTTCTTCACCTCCAGAGGTCATCTTTTCTCTAAGTACAAGCAGTTTACAGCAGGTCGTTCAGGGCAAGATTTCACAGGCTGTTGGATTGCACTCACTTTGGTTTTGCTCTTTCTAATACATATTGAGAATTTCCCTTTTTCTAACTTGTGACTATTGTCTTTTCATTGCTGACTTCCAAGAATAGTCTGGCTTCTTTTTTTTCTACACACCCTCAATAAGTGGCTGAAGACAGCGATAAGATCACTACTCAGAACACAGTTCTCTCAGCCTCCTCTCATATGTCAGGTGCTCCATTCTTTAATCATCACAGTGATCCTCAGATGAATTTGCTCCAATTAATCAATGTCTTATTTTGCAGCAATGGTGTACTGGAAAGTAGAGCATAGAAGAAAACCCCTGAGAGTGGATGTCACAAGTTTACTGCTTTTTGCTCTTCCACAAGGCCCATGCCAGACATCCTTCTGTCTGTTCCAGCTTATGGGATGAATTTTTAAATAGAAATATTTTAGGTCCAGAAGTAGTCCACCGTCTGCATAGCTCAGTTCCCAAGCTGATACTTCTTCCCAGCACCAAAACAGCTAAGGAAAGTGACACAGATAGGTCCAACAAACCCATATTGGTTTGTGAGCATCTGCAAAACAATGAAATTGCTTAGAGCTTCCTAATTACAGCTGGTTTCTCATGGAGTAGCCCTTGTCTTAATTTGCCATCAATTCCCAGGCTTCTGAGGAAATGGCTACAGAAGCTGTATGAGCTGATCAGTCATGCCAAATTCCACTCATTCTCCATTAGGTCAGTTCAGGTGCGTTTATACCATAGATAGTGAATCTCTGATTTCTGTACTGTCCAAGTAATTTTCTGCAGATATGTGGATGTATATATACATGTATCCACTCATGCACCTATCCTATGCTTTATAGAATGCAGCTAAACTCATCACCACCAACAACAAAAAAACCCCAACCTAAACCACAGAATTACTTAGCGGAGAGGAGAGACGTATTGGTGGCTAACTAATAATCACCAAGTTTATCAGAGAAGAAGTCAGAAAGTTTTGAGCATGGTATTAGGTAAATCTTAACCATGTATAACAGCTTGTTGGCCAATTTTATGGCTGCATTCATCAAGCCTCTTTCTCAAGCAGTATTGTAATAAACATATTGTAACATATTGTAATAATTAACATGGTGTTAGGACAAAAATAGAACTATAATGAGCTACAGTGGGCATCGTTTAATGTTTTTATAGTCCTGCCATGAAGATAGATGTGTTCATTTTGCACTGCCTGACACATGTATCCCCGAAGCAATAGCCACATGAGGTCACTGTTGTTCATACATGAGTCATCAACTCGAATCACAAAATTTTCAGTTGACCGAAGCTAAAATATGTGACTGGACAATAAGGTTGTTTGTATTATATATTAACAAAAATCTGTGCCACACATTCTGCAAAAATAACTTATTAACATGGGAATTATTAATTAAAAACCTTAATTGCATAAAATACAGATTATACTAAAGTGTATTCTGTTTCTTTGTATTTGAAAAACAGTTAAAAATTATCCCATAGTGGCTGAAAAGAAGCAAGGGCATTATCTACTATATTTACTGGAACTTTTTCTATAGTATTTACTCTCCTCTTATCCTGGTTATTGAACATTTGATGGGCTGTGGTTGATCAAAACAGTTTCAAGAAAGACTGCGAACTTTGTAATTTTTTAGTTGCTTATCTTTCATGAGAGATTTTTATTTTTTTTCTCTCTGCTTTTACATCTGAAGTTTACTGTCTTCAGAAGTATGAAGCTGTAAAAGGTTTAAATATTAGAAGCAATGTGAGATGCTCTAGCATTAGAGAAGCAAGCTTTTAGAGAAGCATTTTTACAACAAACCTGTGTACTGAACTACAGTGTAAAGTCATTCTGTGAATTTGCTTATGAATTTTTGTTGATTCTCAAAATATAATATACTGATTATGCTGATAAACTTTCTGCAAATGATTCATCCATTCATGTGATTATATCAGTGTACATTATCATAACAGTTTATTTTAAAAGATTACATAGCATATATGATGAATTCAGTGTTATGAGATTTCAGAGAAGGTACATTTCTATTTTGCTGAATTCTTGCCATTAAAGAAGAAGGTGGCATATTCCCCAATGCTATATAGTCATGAAATTAAAAACCTTATCACGACCAAAATCATCAAGAGAATAGAACAGAAATAGCAATCAAAAATGTCAGCTGAATTTGAAGAACTGCATAATTAAAATCTTACTCCCCAAACTGAATCAGAGACCCATTCATACAGTGAGCTTCTTTCAGGAAGGGGTTTTTTATGCTGCTTATTTATCAGCATGCATTTACATGCAAAACCACGATTTGTTCAACTAATAAAATAAAAGATATCATTAAAAGTTGATTAGTATTTGCAACATCTTTTATCAAACCACCATGCATATTAACTTCCACATTTGAACATTAAAAGCCTTCTCTACATATTCTAATAACAGATTGCTGTAATAGGACATTGACATAGTAAAAAAACCCAGATATGTGCTCAACAGTTCTTGCATTTATTTCTTTATCCTTAAGCGGGTGTGTAAATAAAAGTCCTCATGTTATGTAATAATTTCATGTGTTTGGATTCCCATATGGGATTTCAAAGACCATCAAGAAAACTTGCACATTAAATGTATTTATCTTAGGTAAAAGAGGAGCAAAATAATGAGTCTTAAAAGACAGAGAGTCTATAAAAAAATGAATGAAAAAGTGAGTCAATACATTGCCTCAATTTTTATTGACAGCATGTAGCCTAAAAACTGAAAAAAAAAATAAATTTCTCTCATAATTAAACAACCATTAGCTTAAATTCTAATGCAGATCTGACTACGCATAATGTGACCTCCATGTTTATAGAAACAAAACATACTAAAATTACAAAATATAATTAACTTTACTAATTAAGCTATAAAATAGCAATAACTCTCAGTAAGTATTTATACTTTATACTTTTATTCAAACTATATTTTGAAAATCAGATTAATAACTGGTGAAAAATCAGTAGCAACAGCAGATGATTGTTCAGTGGTGGAAATGGGTGGGAGTGTGCAAGGCTGCATCCACCATTTCAGTAGCTGGTGGCCCTCCTGCATTCTAAAAGGACATTTCTTGTCCTTTTATCTCAAGATTTGTTAGCTGGATCAATAAAACAGCAACTCAGCCAGCACTGTTCTCAAAGAGGAGTTGAATAATTGCCCACAGAAATGTTTGACTGATAGGGAAGCAACAACTGGGTATTTTCACTTTCAGATCACAATACATAAAATTATTTGACAATCACAGAATCACAGAATCACAGCATCACAGAATCTACCAGGTTGTAAAGGACCCATAGGGATCATTGAGTCCAACTCCTGGCCCTGCACAAGAGTCACACCATGTGCCTGAGAATATTGTCCAAATGCTTTCTGAACTCTTTCAGGCTTGGGGCTGTGACCACTTCCCTGGGGAGAATGTTCAAGCACCCAGCCACACTCTGAGTGAAGAAGCTCTTTCTCATATCTAACCTAAAGCTCCCCTGACACAATTTCAGGACATTCCCTCTGATCCTGTCGCTGGTCACCACAGACAAGAGATTAGTGTTTACTCCTCCTTTTCCTGTCACGAGGAAGTTGCATACTGTGATGAGGTCTCCTGCCAGTCTCCAATTCTTCAGCTGAGCATACCAGGACACCTCAGCTGCTCCTCATACGGCTTCCCCTCAAGGCCCTTCACCATCTCCATGGTGGACCCTTTCTAATACCTTTCTTATATTGCAATGACCATAACTGCCCACAATATTCAAGGTGAGACTGCACCAATGCAGAAGTGCATGATGTCACACTGGAAGAAATAAATGTCCTTCACCCTCTAGACTCAGATTACTACTATGGAATAACTCAATACTTTTATTTTGGCTCGAATGTCCAAATAGACCTTGATATGTTGTACTGAAATTTGCCCTATACATATATGACCTTTTAAAACATACCAGCTGTCAATTGTTACACAAGATAAACATATGAGAGACGTTTTCAGGAATGAGTCCTATGACATAAAAAATTCAACCTAATGTTGTTTAGGTGTTTATCAACTAGTGAGTTCCTTCTTTCTTTTGTTATTTTTTCTAGGAAAGTATTTCTGCCTAAGCAAGCTAACAAGGTAGCATACCTCCTGCTACCTTGTCTTTACTCTATGTAATAAAAATCTCTACTGAAATTATTTATCATAGTCTAAGGAGCATATTTTATGAGTGGAATCCCTTAAAGATATTGGCAAGACATCACTGTTCCCTAGGAAGTTTAAAAAAAAATCTTCTTTGCCAGAAATGCATCTTTTAGAGCCAGCTACTATGCCACCTAAAAAATCAGCAACCCAGGACACTACTTTTGATCACTGAATGCCCAATGTATCACTCCAGCAGATGATGACAGGGCAGGTGGAAGGCTCCTATATTAATTTATTTGAAGTGATTTTTAATTTATTCTCCACCTATTCTTTCACAGAGAACTTCTCTCCCTTACCTTAGTTATCCACTTCATCATGGTGTCTAGAAGGCCAGTGAAGAGTAGATAGGGTAATATTTTTGCGTGAATCATATGCTGGTAAGAGTCTGATCTATTTTACTGTCTAAAGTAGCATAGCTCTTTCATCTTACAGGTAGTTTTACTACTACTGTTTAAAGGTTTAAAGGAATGTATGGCCAGTATATCTTAGGAGCAGCTGTCAGAAAATACACTGGAGAAATTTTAGATCAGTGAGGTTCAAATATCATTTAGAAGAAGCAAACAAAAAAAGCCTTTTACCACAGCTCTTTGATCACAAATGTAGCTTTTTTTAATGTATCTCTATAACCTGTGACTTATAAGGATCAATTCAGTAGCATTCTTTGTAGGAATTTTTCATATTTTATCATTTTGGTTGTTCTAGATTACATTTGTAAGAGAAAAATTAGCACAGTTGGTGTCAGATCACCCATAACTCTTTTAGAAGAATCCACATAATTTAAACATATGAATTATAAATTTTGCCTTCTTCCAAATCAATTATCCAGTCACAGAGATGTAAAGATTGCTGCTGATAAAGACAAATCAGGAAGTGAAGTCATTCAGAAGTCTATCAGGATGTAACAGTAATAACAACAATAATAATACCACAATAATTATAATAATAATTAAAGACGTGTATAACATTAGTATGAAGTAAACCAGTTCTTCCCAACCGTTGTGCAGATTTTTGAACAGCTTACTCCCTGTATAGGAGTTTCTTTTCCAAACCATGGAAATAAAGGTTCAGAGCCACAAGAGGCACCATCTCTCTGATCACTGATCACCACTGTATATACAACTTGTTTATAACTTCAGATGAGTTTTTAAATCTCCACCTTACTAAGACACTGGAGACATGTAAACATGCAATTATTCATCATCAAGACATTTTTGCAATCTATTTTCTCTTGGGAAATGTGTTCAAGTGTGCTTTTTTTTTTTTTTTTTTTTTTTTTTTTTTTTTTTTTTTTGTGTGTGTGTGTGTGTTTAAACAGGGTCACAGAATAATTTAAATTGGAAGAGGTCTCTGGAGGTCATCTTCTCCAGCCCCCTTGCTCAAGACAGACATACATTCAATAATTAGGGTAGAAATAGCAAATTATTTATTTATATTAACAATAGGACAGCTATGAAAAAGAAACACATTCATGATAATGTAATCTAGTTAGTACCTTGCAATTATATACAGTAACAATATGATTTTTCTGTTACCTTTCCAATACATACACATTCCTCTTTACATGCATATATATGTACACCACATATAAAGATAGAAATACAGAAGTTGGAAAGACATAGGGAAGGGTGTGAAAATGTACAAATATATGTATGGAAGAAACTACATTTATAAAAAGGAATATGCTTATATGAAATGTTCTAAAATAACACTCTTTTCCTCCTGAAATAAGGACAAATCCACAGAGCCTACCAAGAGAGATAAAACAGGTCAGAAGACCACTTGTCTTTTACTTAGACCAACCTTTTCAAACAGAAGTGTCATATAATGGAGACTCGATATAAGATGTGACATTTCAAGAGCACATCAGTTGCCCTTCAGTGCATTCTGTATGAGCTTAACAAGTCAATGTTAACCTGGGTGACAACTAATTAAGGCACTACTAATGAGGCTGTAAAAATCAGGGTCCTTAGAGATTTCTGATTAGTGACATCTATTGCTCTTTGGTCATTATATGGGGAGAAATGCCCCTGGGTGAAAGCTTGAATATTTAAAGTAGATTTTCCAGAGCACAGCTTTCTGTGGTAAATAGAAAACAAATGTAGTTAATCATGCAGACATCAGCAAAACATGCAACATTATGCCTTTGTGTTCATGCAGAAAGAAAATGTGTCTGATGTAGATGTTTAGATTTACAATAGTTTAATAGAACCAATATTTGGCATATTCAAATACCGAACTACAAACAAATGTGCTGTCACTCTGAAAGCTTTCATATGGTTGCAATTTTCAAATTAGTAAACTGAAAGTTATCTAAAAGACAACATATTGTTATACTCTAATGGGCCATTATGGCATCATTTATTTAGTTATCTGTTCCAGCTTCAAATCAATTTCTTCAGATTTTGGGCTCAGAATCCCCACAGAGCTTTTACGACTTGGTTATTGTAAAGCCTCCTCCTTTCTCAAGAAGTAGACATTTTCTTCTGGGCTATATTACAGGAGCCTGTATACTACAGGACTTGGCAATACATCTGTGTAAATGTGACCCGTATAGGCATTTTCCTCCTGTACTTACCACCCCTATTACAAGAACAGTGTAATCCAAAGATTCCTTTGTCATAGTATATCCTTGCATACGGTAAAGAAATAAGACTAATCTGAGCCTGCTCAGAGAGAAAATATCTGACCTCAGCACATAGGGAGAAGCTGAGTGAGGCCAGATTGCAGCCAATTGACCTGAAAATAAAACATCCAAGCTCCTATATTAGTTCCATTGATGGTCTACTGACCGAAATGCATTTATGTCAGGGATAATTTCCCTGTGCTTTCTCTCCTGACATTTTATTTTCCTAGTTTTAAAGCAGAGAATGTGAAAAAGATTGACTTCTTTATGCCATGTACATAATCTTAACTCAGTAATGTTGTTTTCTCAGATTCAGCATCTTTCTCTAACCCAAACTTTAATTGCCCACAATGTAGATCTCTATATGTGAAACAGTCACTTTAAATAAACTGGTTTTATTGTCAAGGGTAACAAGTCTGTGTAGTCAACACAGAATCTACTTGAGGAGGACATGCTTCTAAAGCTTCTCTTCATTGTAATTACCAGGTCTCTGTTGACTACAAAGATACTGCATAATGATTTTCTAGAGATCATTTTTTTTCAGATGACTCCTAGAATTATTTCTATTTGTTTAATAATGAGCCATTGCTCAGTGTAGTTACTTCTGAAAAAAATGCTGAAAACACGATCTTGTTCCTTTGACTTTCATCTGAAGGGCTGTTTCTTTTAAGCATCAGATCTTTTACATATCAAAATGACTTTCAGAATTCACTTTTATCTTCATTTACAAAATCAGAGTATATACCAGTGAGGAAGGAAAATTCTCATCCATGAAACTCAGAGATAACCACAGCTGGAGTATTAGACTCCCTTTAATTTTTGAGTTTTACACAGAATCTACAGCAATCTGTTCAAAGATTTGCATCGATGTGCACACCTAGTGGATTAGGTTCCAGATATTTAGATACTTTTATGGTTTTGGTGAGAAAACAAAGAATTCTGAACTAAATTTGGTATTTATACTGGTCAGATTTTCAGTGCTGCTGAATGATTTGTGTGCCATTGTTTTCTGCATATTTACTGTATATGATCTGTGAGTTTTTCTTGGTGACTTTTCTTTCAAAGCTATTAAAAATCTTTAAAACAGTCTTCTCAGAACCGCCTCCTTTTTTTTTTTTTTTTTTCTAATACAGTCTTAATATAGTGATGTCCAGAAGTGGTCATTTCAACTATTGCCAGAAGAGCATTAGTTATGTCCATGTTAATGCATGTTCTTTGCCTATGTCAAGCAAACACTTGTTTCCCTTCACAGATGTAATATTAGAATTGCATATGTGCTTTGCTGACTACTGATGTACTTCTTCCTTTGAAATTTAATGAAAATCAGGGTATTGCTTCTATGGATTAGATTGTTTTATGTTGTTCCCCAAACAAAATTGTATATGTCCTCAGTGGTATCTGCAAAATGAAGTGCACTGTCTCCTACATCATGAATGTGCCATTTATTCCACTTTTTTTGAGATTTTACTTTGGAAAGAAAAACAGAATGACTCAACACTGATTCAGTAGGAGTGATTTTACTGCCTTTAACTATTGACAATATAGATAATCTTTTCAATTGTTATATGATTTTTCTCTTATAAAATCATCATATTATTTTATATCTCTTTCTTTGTTTTAAAAGTAATTATATAATATATATTAATAATAATAAATAATACCACCACCAGCACCCCTATGAATATATTCAAGCTATTTTCAAATTATTTAGGTAGGGTTTGTTATCTCTAATGTAAATTGTATTTGAAATCCAGCACAGCTCTAAGGATAGAGTTGGAGATTTAGACCTCTCTGCTCCCAAGTTTCTATATTTAATAATATTGGGATAAAATATACCACAGTACTTGGTGCAGGATCAGAAGCTGGAAGTATCTTCCATCCCAGTTTGTTTGGTTTGTCACAGTGGTTTGTTACAACTGCTTTTCTCCTTTCTCCCATATCTTTGCAGAATGCCCTGGTTTTATCATGAACATGAGAAACACCTTACTATTGTGGTATAACTGGTGATTAGGACAGTTTCCTTGACAACAGAGTAGTATGTAGCTGCTTCTCCAGATTAATCACATAAGATCTTGTAGCTACAAGCAAAGGAACAAACTATGTGATTAATAGAGGTCAGAAAGTTTATTTAGCCATACTATATACAAGAGATGTTCAATTACATTTTCCTCATTTGCTCACACTATATAAAGACAATGATGACCCATTATACCTTTCTAAATTAAATTAATAGAAGTCTAATTGCAATAAAATTTTTTTTGATTCTTTGTTTCTATTTTCATATATATGTCAACTGAAGATTGTGGGGAAGTGGCTATTAGCAAGATTTCACATAATCCACTCTTTGTAGTATTTCCTGTTGATTTTTGATTCACATGACAGATCTAAGAAACTATTGCTTGTAACTACATTACGTGATCTATACAGAAACTGCCTCTTTCAGACATTCTACTGAGCTCTTTTTGAAGCTTTACTAAATCACAAAAAATTCAAACTCCTGATTAGCAGGCCCAGTTGTCCCCCTTGGGACATTAACACAAAACAGAGCTGCAAGATCTTCAGACAGTAAGAGTGAAACAAGACTTTTCAGTGTGCTATATCTCACCTATACTTGCAGCTACTGAAAGCCCTCACATAATGCAGGCATGACTTATTAACTTCTCTGGGGTGCATCTCTGCTGCCTTCTGCTGCACAGTGCGTGGAGCCCTGAGGCCTGCAACATGCTGGTTGGTATTGCTTGGAGTGCATCAAAGATCCCATCTGGAAAGTGCACTCAGATTTCTTTTGGAAGGAAACTGGAGCATGCGTGGAAGTGTTGGGAGGAGAAGAAAAGTATGGAGAAGAACTGGTGCATGGCCTTCTCTGGTCCCATGAGGATAACCTGATGCATCTATGCTTGGGTTTTTCTTTCTATAAATCAGGACTCCACCTCTGAGTCATAATGTAGCACTCATGAATCTTAGCTCATCATTCATTGCTTTCTGCAAATGGAAACCTTTAAGCTTTTAAATATATATTTCAAGATTGACCTGAGAATTAAAATCTTCCAGGAAATCCCAGATGCATGCTTTGTTACTTTGGTGTTCTGTACTGTATCATGCTAGGTTTGCTACTGTTTTCCTTTTTCTACATTGAATCTTTTTATCTCATCCAACCGTAAATAATTTATCACATAAAATGCAATTTTATTCACTATGGTAACAAACAGAATGCAAATATTTCCCAGTTTGGTGCACAGAGCATGTATCACATCTTGTGACCATATAACAGCAGCACAGTATGCATAAAACAGAAGATAAAATCCCTTGGCAACATATCAGTCATCACTTACCACCTCTCTCTCAAGGCAATGTAATATAAAATTGCTTAATAATCACCTGCTGCCTTTTTTGTTTTTTTTTTTTTTTTTACCAATTAATAAGTCATACTTAAAAGTTCTCAATTCAGATATAATGTAGTCCTCTACAATTTTTTCATTGTGACTTGAGGAAACATCTGAGAGTCTTGTGAAAAGAGGTTTTGGCCTATTTGAACAGGAATATGTTTCACTAATATATCTCTCAGCATCCCACTGAGGGAAGTTTACAGAAGTAATCAAAAGAAGATTTCAAGACCTGTTTGTTCTGTGACTTTGACTCAATCTCTTGGAAGCATAAAAATCCCTGTTCAGAACTTCAGCTTTTGGAAACTGGGTATAGTGTGGGGTAATTTTCTGAGATGTTAGAAATCTTCACAATGCTTGTATTAGAACATGAATAGAAGGAACACTCTTAAAGATAAATATTATGTTTATATGCAGGTCAAATGGAAAAATTATTCTTTTTTATTGAGAGATAATGATTACTTTTTATGACTAAATTTTATAGTGCTGCTTTATTTACCAAGCTTTGAGCAGACATTAAAATAGTCATTACCAAGGGGAGGATTTTCCTTTCATTCTGTCTCTGTTCTTTCACATAAAAGAACATATTGCAAATGTAAACACATATTGAGCTGAATAGATACAGTATTTTTAACACACTTTCTGGCATCTTACTGGCAGATGACTAGCTGTGATATAAAAAAATGTTTTTGTGACAATTGTTTTAGGTGCTTTTTAGCGAGATTTTCTTCTGATACATGTGCTGTCAAAATGCACATGCACAACATATTTATGCTCTGTTGACCATCCAGATTTGAAATATGCCAGCAGGATATAGGAAAATGGATGCAGTCAGTCTCAAATGTCTATGCATCTCAGCTCTGCCAACTGAAAAAAAAGGGGTAGCTTTCTAATACTTAGGACATCTTGACCCTTTCATGTTTCTGTTCTCTCACCCGTGTCTATTTACTCCATTTTTATGAACAAGAAGGAAAAAAAGAGACATGCACAGGTTATTATTACAAGCAGGATTGGGATTTTCAATACAGACAAAAGCTGAGGGACTCTCTTTTAAGCCTAGACATCCCATTAATAGCTCCCAAAGACAGTGTGCTTCTCTGAGACCCAGTTTTAAACTCATTTCTCTCTGCAGGCTTAAAACCTGTATGTGGAACAGGGTAACAGCAAATGTTAGCCTATATAACCAAGAAGGCACTTTTCCCCTCTGCTGGTTGCTCATCTGAGCTAATAAAAAAGCCCTTGAACCAAGGAAAACCAGATGCTAACTGCTATTGCTGCAGCTGAGAGCGGGTTAGCTCAGAAACTGAATTTGTGCCCAATGCAAGTGCAGAGCTGCTCTTTGCTTCCTGGCACAGGAAGGTGTAACTCTCAAACAGAAATTTAAGTTGACTGTTAAATGTTGAATGTTGTTAAAAATTGTGTGGGCCTGTATGAAAGAAATAATCAAATCAGAAAGGGGGTGGGAGGCTGAGATCCATTTACATCTGGAAAATGTAAAAAGGTCTTACTCCTTTGCAAAAGCCACAGCCCACAGGGGAGTAGATTATTGCTGTGCAATTGATGTATCCATAAGCCGATTGCATGGTATTTGGGGTGGATGTGCAGAGATAGGAGGGAGAGAAGGGAAGCCTATGGTCTTTTGGAATGAATATGCCTCTGGTTAAGTAACGGTCTTAAAACAGTCCCACTATGCTGGCTGAGATGGCAAATGCCACATTTATGCTATAAAAAGATCACCTTGAGTGAATCGTCCAAAATAAATGCAACGAGGAGAGATAAAGCAGACATATTTGGAGATAAATGAATTCAACTCATATAGGCCTGTGTTAAAAAAAAAAAATAAAAAAGGTAACACTGATCATATTCCTTTATTTGTGATGATTTGCATTATCCCTGTCAGCTCTATCTGCTCCTAGAGTCTTGTTTGATGAAATGAAAATCGTTTTAGTAACATAGTTTGCAGAGGGCATGGAGAACAAGATTGTTTATTCTTATGCTATAACTTTATTACTCTGCATATTTGCAGGAGAAGTTACTTACAGAAAGGAGAAAAATGAAGGTTTATAGCTTGGGTATTTGCTTCTGATATTTGGTTGTTGTTTTTTTTTTTTTCCCTTACATTTCATTTCCCGTGCCATTTTTAGATAATTACAAAGAAAGCTACAAATAGAATTTAACTGAAGATTCCGTTGTAATAGGGAACTTTGACAATGTCAAAACCTGCATGACTCAAATATCTTAATTTCTTGACTTTATTTTCAATATTTTTATCAAAACGATATAATGGGAAAAGAGCAGAAGTAGGAAGAATATCCAGTATCTCTGAGTCTTCCCCTCTCTTACCCTGTAGCCACATGTTGAAAGCACAGATGCTGTGATTTTTTTTCCCCCAGTGCTGTTCAAGGAATAATCAGACTTCTTTGAGTAATGTTTTGAGAGCCAAGAAAAAAAAATAAATGGGAAAGAAAGTCCCAGGACTAGCAAAAAGATCAATTTGAAATTCCTGCTGAAATTATCTGCAAATGAACCACAGAGTTCTTAAGAAAGTTTGGGGTATGGAAGGTATTTTAGCAAGTGAAGAAAGAGCCCTAGTGAAGCAAAGAAAGCTCAGTGAAAGAAACAACACCTACAGGCAGTGAGACTGAAAAGAAAGTGAGTCAATATGTGTGAAAGGAACAGTGTCAGAGTAAAACAGAGAAAGAAAAAGTGATAAAGAAAGAAAGAAGAAGAGGTACAGGAATAAAATGTGTTTGGAGACTATAGTTTTACTATGGATGATTTATTTATGTGAATGAAATCTTCCTAACAAGTAGTGAAAGATTATTCCAGGCTGGTTAAACCTTCTTAGGCAAAATAATCCTGAGAAACAGACTGAAGGGGAGATTTATTTTGGACTTTTACTGAATGTAATGGTAGAAATAGTACCGAACTCTTACCCTCAAAAATTAATGGTCTTTTCTTTCACATTATTTACCATCTCATTTACTATCACCTACTGCATTGTTTCTTGAGGGTCAGTAAAAAAAAAAAGAAAGTTTTTGCATTATTTCCAGGGAGGTGTAGGAAAATGCTGGTAAAATTAATATTTGCTGAGAAGTCTTCTAGTCAAAATTAGCCTAAGTTTTTTTGTGGTGCTTCTAGCACAGGTGCATGAGATAGTAATAGTCAGTTGCTCGCTGGAGGGATGGATGTGAAACATTTGGGAGGTACATATGTATTTTTAGGTGAAGGCATGTAGAATTGAAATGTACCACAAGTACTTTAATACCAAACAAGAAACAAGACACATATTTTCCTAAACACAAAAATAGAGATCAGTGTTTTGCATCCACAAAGTGAATGAAATAGGTTTGTCAAGCAGGAAGGCTCTCCCCAGAGAGGAAGGTAAAGAAACGCCCTGGACCATCAGTAAAAGGTATGAGGAGAAGAGAGCAACAACAAATCTCAAATAAAAAAATACAAACTGTAGGAACAAAAAAAAAATAAAGCCCCAAATCTGGTGGCTGCAGGAATTGACAAACCTTTCTCACTCAAATAAAACCTCGAGGCAGAATATGGAAAATTTGCAAAAGCATTAATTGCAAGAAAACTGAGTTGACATCTGCCACAGCTAAAGAAAAAAATGAAATTAAATTCATATGAAATACTCAGTGAATTTAAGAGCAAATAAAAAATCCTGCAATAAATCTTACCAGGATGCACAAAATAGGAGCTTAAAGAAACAGTTCTTTAATGGTCTAGCCTATTTAATGTTCATTTTTTAAACATTTTATGGTACAGTTAAATGCCTAATCTCTATCCTGAAGAATTCAATTTATATTTAAAGCACAGCTTAGGAAAAAACTACTTCGTAAAAAGAATTGGAATTGGTGGTATCAGGCTACACTGTTCAGATGGTTGCTTGTTAAGCTTACATGTGTCTCAGTGGATTGTGAAACCCATGTTTCATGATTTAAAGAAGGAGATGCGAATGAAATGAGTGAGAGACAACAAAATAGACCCTACATTTCCAAAAATAATCAGAGACTACTACTTCTAAGTAATCAGATTGATGGGAACTTCAGGAGCTTGTTACTAAATAGAAAAAATAATCATAATTAAAAATCAAAGCTTAAACTAGTTTCACAGGTCTCTGGTAGTTTAGTGATAGCAGGGAAGAAGTCTACTTCATAGTTTTTATGATAAGATCATAGGTTTGTTACAGCTTCTTCCACCAAAATAATCTAATTCCTGTCTCAAGGAGTTGTTTGACCTAAACCATCTTTATTTCACTGTTACAGAAAAAGAAAATAAATCTTAAAAAGACCCCACAAAATCAAATGAAAACCAAACCAGAACTGTTTGGGGGTCATTACTGTAACTAAACTAACATGGTGGTCTAAAGGGTTAATAATTTTTTAACAAGTATCTTCTTTCAGCACGATAACATCTTACTTCTATCATCTCTACATATTAAATCAATCTCAGATCTCTGTGTCAGCTATAGAGTTGAAGAAAATCCCCATTTGTGAAAGATAAATGGAAAGGATCTTCCTCAAGTAAAAATAAACCAGTATGTTTTTATCTGAATGCCGAGACACAAAATGTGACACTGCTATTTGATAAACTTTTTTAGCCAGTGAGCAAAATTTGATCCATTAAAGCCCTTTCTCTACTCTTTGTGAATCACAAAGTTAATCACAGAGTTAATCACAGAGCTGGAAGCTGTTCCTGTCCTCTTTGTACCAGCAATCCATGCACAGGAGAAGAGCATCACCACAAAGACCTCTTTGCCTATGTCTTCACCATCAATAGGGCTAAGAGCTTCTGCCTAAGAGCTGGAAGGACCTGCAAATTCAGATGGCAACACCAAGCCAACTATTTTCCCTAAGCACAGAAGGGCCCTGTGTTCACTGTGCAGAGGTAAAGGCACAACTCCTGCCTCTGGATCTCTGGCCATGGACCTGGGGCAGCCAACCCTGCAATAGCAGGGCTGGGGCAAGGACTGACTACCAGGGGCCCTGCTCCCACCTGGAAGCTTACTGTTCAGCTGTCCTGCAAACTTCCTCACCCTCCCAGCCTGTGCAGAGGAGGGCTTTTGGAAAGCTGAATCTCTTCATAGCTTTGATTTAGAGCCTAATTCCATGCAGAATTGTACAGCATCACTGGAAAGGTGGTCCATCATGGAGAATGCCTTAGAGAGAGGGGAAAGCAGGAACTTCTTCAACTGGGCTTTCTACTAGTAATGGGAAATTATATCCTAAAGGATAGGAATGAATGTGAATAATGGCCAAAAAAGATGTCTGATTCTGGAGAAATTCGTGCTGCCTATCTTTGGCAGCACTCTGCTCTTGCCATTGGGAATCCAATTCTTCCTCTTGACATGCATCACACTGGGAATATCTAACTTCCACTGCACATTTTACCAGGCAGTAGGGTACCAAAGTAATTTTGCAAATGTTGTCTGAGGATGATAAACTAATAACAAAAGGGGATGATGGAGGGACAAGGGGAATAGAACAGGCAGGTTTAGAAAAAATCAAGACACTTAGAAAAAAATTAATAAAAATACAAGGGATATGAAGAAAAAACAAAATCTTCAATTGCCTGTATTCCAAGGCTAGAAGCCTTGTTAGTAAACAAGAATTGAAATGGTTCATTTATGAGCATGAATTTGTTCTCACTGGCATTACTGAGACTTGATTTGGTGATCTGTATGACTGAAACACTGAAATCACTGCTTGTAATCTAAGAATGATGGAGCAGGAAGAAAGAGTTCAAAAAGACACTTCATGTCAAAAATGGCACTCTCTCTTTCCAAGTGCTGACAGTGTAGAAGTGATCAACATTGAAAGTTTATGGGCGAATCTTTAACTGGCAAAGAACAAAGTACCAGCTGGGATTGGCTGTAAGTTACCATAGTGCAGCAGGAAGCAGGGGGCTCAGGTCAGTTCCTCTCTATAATGCAGGAGGAGTAAGTGGGAGTGTAATCAGAAGGACTTCAGCCCCAGTGACATATGATGAAGAAATTCTGAATCCAACGTTAAATTTTTTTAGCATTTCAAAAATATAGGTGAAAATTTCTGACATATTACTAGGCAAAAATAATGGTTATATTTATACAAGTTCCTAGATTTGCTGTTTGCTCAGAAAACAAAGCTCAGTCAGAACTGATCCTGTATTGCTTTAAATGGATTGATTTTAGTGAATTGATAGCAACTAAGAACCAAATTAAATGGAAGGGGGGGAAAATTGTATCACAACATAATGAGCATACACTGAAGTAGGAACTGGAGAAAACAGATAAAGGAAACAAAAGTAAAAGAATACACAATCATTTTATAATGGACCTCACCATCCAAGTAAATCAAGATTAATCAATTACAAAATTGAAAAGGCAATAAGACCTGCCATGGTTGTTAAGGTCAATAGGAAGGGAGACTATCTGGGCTTTTTAAAAGGATATGAAAACCAAATAAAAGAGAAGAACAATATTTGCTTTGCACTAGCAGATGGGAAATGCAGAATAAAGAATGCAGGCAAGCCAGGTGTGCTCAGAGCTACATTCTGTGTTTCTGAGGGGAGAAAATAGAAATTTTATCATAAGGTAATGCTGAAGTACTTTCTATTCCAGTGGTCACTCTAGAGAATTAAAAGGCAGTTACTAACAGCACACATTTTTCAAATAAAAAAGGTCCAGGTAATTTTAATTGAGAAGATTTAGAAAAATCTGGCAAAGAAATTCTCCAGACAATTAATGTTGATTCTCAATGAGAACTGGAGCACCAGAAAAGCCCCAGAGAAAAGGAGGAAAGCTAACGTGTGAGGTAAATGAGATGACCTGAACAATTATATACCTGTCAGTCTAACATTGATCTGAAGCAAAATGATGAAACAGCTGATATAAGACTCAATTAATAAAGAAAAAAAGGAGGATAATTAATGCTGATCAACATGAGTTGATCATGAGTCTATGTCCCAACACAAGTTATGAAAAACAGATCTTATCAAGTTTACTTGATGCTTTTATTAATGAGATTACAAGTTTGGATGATGCTGCTAACCATGTTGGTTTGTGAGCTCATTTTGATGACCACTCAATTAGGAAAACTAGAATGATTAAAGTCAACATATAGCATATTAAGTTAGTTAAAAAGGTACCTAACTGATACATCTCAAATTTTAACTTAAAATGGAAAACAACATCTGAATATGTCAATAGCACCTTGTACTATCTCCCCTTTCAATTATTTCTAGATAAAAGAAAAAAAAAAAGAGATTGCTATGAATATATTTTGACGAAAAAAATAACTTCAGTGGCATGTTGTGAAGAGGACTGGCTCATTCTGTGCAACTTGGGTAACTTGGCAAGTTGAACATGATGAAACATTTGTCCAAGCAGGGCAAAATGCAAAGTCCCATAGCCAGGAAAAGGCAAGGCAATCCAGAGGGGATCCATGGAGAAGCCTATCTCAGGAAACAGAACCAGAGAGGGAGCTCTAGAGGTCATGGGAGTTGCATAAGATGGACAGGATATCTCATCAGGATGATGAAAGCAAAACTGCTATGAGGGTTTTTGCTTTTGAAGATGCCACATTCCTTAATAATATACTGCATTCACTTCCACAGCTCACATTTCTAGAAAACTTGGAACAGCTGGGGAGAATTTCAAAAAATTCTGTAAAATGATTGAAGGACTGAAAAATCTACCTCACAGTAGAAAACACAGGTAGACCAAGGTCTATAGCTTATCAGAAGGAAGATTATATATTGGAATGGCAACAGTCAAGACAAGCTTATAGAGAGGAGAAAACTTAACCTTTTTGATTTCTGAAAGGAACTTATCAGTGTTGCAGTCAGAAGCTGAACAAGCAGCAGTTCTTTAAAAAAAAAGCTTTAGACAAGAATTAAAATGCAAAATTTTAATATACTTTCTTCTACTAAACTCCTAGGATTTATTTCAGAACACTTTGTGCATTCCTTTTTTTTATAAAATTCTAAAAAGTGTCTGGTACAGCATTTCCTGAATTTAGTTCAATCAGAAATCAGCCCAAGGAAAACATGACCTCTTTCAGGAGGCCAATCTGGGTAAACAAAAGGACTCCATTTCACCTAGAAAGCTATCTAAATGTTATAAACAAACATGATTAGGGTTATTCTTCTCTCTAATCTGATGTGTGAGTTACAAGACTGCACATGCTCTCAGAAAATCAGTAGGGTTTTCCGAGCTCAGAGTCCAGAGGAGATCAGCAGATCTGCTGAACGTCTTTTACTTTTCATTCTTACAGTTCACTCTTCATGGAGTTCATTAATGCGCTGCGTGGAAAAGCGAGATCGCGTTAGGCACAGCCGCCTTCTGTGGCTTGGTATCTCTGCACCGGGTTCCTCTGTGCCACGGCTGCCGGGCACAGCGGGAGCAGCCGGGAGCGGGCGGGGGCGGCGGGCAGGGCAGGCGGGCGCGCTGCTGCCTTGGAAATGTGTGCATCCACGGCATCCGCAGGACTGGCCGACGCCAGGTGCCGAGTCTGCACATGAACACAGTGCCCTCTTTTGACGGGTCTCTGTTTACAAAGAACATCAAGGTTCAGCTGTGGCTGAGCGCTACCAGAGCTCTTCCAGCTGCTCAGAAGCTAACCAGATCCTTCCACAATGGCAGTACGAGGGTTCATTATATTTTGATCTATTTGCCCATCAAGTTTCCTTTTTGAATATGAGTCTTTTTTTTACACCCCTACCCACGGGACTTTTTTTCCCCCTCCCTCCATTTCTAAGACCATAATTACACTTCTGTCACAGTTTCTCCACAGAAGAAAGCATCCTTGTGTTTGTCAAACTTCAAGACTTTAGTTTCACTGCAATCAAAATATTTGCTGAAAACAGAGCCTGTTTATTTCAGAATTAAAATATGTTAAGATATTTTGTTAAATAGATTATATCAAATACAAACTTAATAAATGGAAATTAGTAGCTTATGGAAAAGGCAACTTAATGCTTAAAAATATATTGTTGATGGAAATCCATGCATGATTCAATGACAGGGAAGCAAATAGAAAAAACAATGGTCACAAAGAATAATTTGACCTCCACACTGGCCGGTTTCAGAAGTGAAAAGAAATTCCAGTGCTACAAAAATGATTTCTCCCTTGTGTTACCTTGCCCTAGGCAAAATGAGAACACATTTGTTTTCCAGATGAGGTATATAAGAAGCAGAATGTTTAATCGACTTGCTAAAGGTTACACAAGTTTATAGGAGACAGATAAGAAAAATCTACTATATGAATGTCCAAAGTACTGAACATATGAAGTGTCTCAAATCTCTATACTCAGATCTACTGAAACGTAAGAGAAATAATATTAATTTAGCTATACAATGCTTTAACAACCACAAGTGAGAAAATATTGACTAAAAATAGTGATAGCATCATTAAACTCACTTTTTTCTCTCAGAAAGGCTAATAAAAACACTGAAAATTACAGTGTTAGTTAAGAAAAACATTATAAAAATAGTGTTCACAGAGAGAAATTGTAAGCCTTCAGGTTAACAATTTTGTTAACCATGCTCCTATGGGAAGCAAGGCAACATGGTAAGGAGTCCCTCCTTCCCTCTGATTACTCCTTTTTCCCATTCTCCCACAGAAGGTGGAGCTGCCTGAGAACTGCCAGAGCTGTTGCATCTTTGCTGTCTCTCCAGTCTGGGTGGAGAACAAGCTCAGCAGCAAGTATGCAGTGACAGCACTTGGCTGCTGTTTATCTGTGGCCCCTGAGCATGCTTTTTGTCATTTTTGGTGTGCTGCAATTGGTGGCCCAGAAAGCTCAGACACCCTTGGGAGCTACTGTGCTGAACTCTGCTCATACATACTGGGAGCCATGTGCTGCAGCCCACTGTAGGAGGTCAGCTGAGCACCTGGTTGCAGCACCCCTCAGGATAATTCACTATAATTTTTTACTAGCATTCATAATGGCAAGTATGTGATGGCTGCATTGTCTACAAAGTCAATGTATGACAGAGTACCATGGACACATCATTTTCTTCTTCAATCCAACAGCTTGTTGAGCTTCCCCATCACATTTTACAAACTGGCTTGTCCTTTGCCTGCACTCAAGAAGTGAGTTTGCTATTACTGTTACTTCATCCACTCATCAGCAGTAATAAAATGCCCAGAAAATTCCCTTACTGGTTAGTATTGCTAAGTAGAAATGATCTATCACATTATTTCCAAAATCTAGTCAGAATCTGTCAAAAACCTGAATACATTAAATTAATGGATTATCCTTATTACTGCTATGACTTACATCTCATCTAAGGTATGGATATTGTTGAACAAAGAAATAAGTCTTATTCTTCTCTTCACACCATTTCCAGTAACCCAGCATTTCTGTGCAGAGGGGAAAGGGAGCCTGTTTTTATCTCCATTAGCCAGAGTGCGTGACATGGCTTCAGACCTCCAGTGCGGGTTGGCAGGTTGGCAGGTTTTGCAAATAGGAGGCGAACCTTTTTTTCATCTCTGCAACAGCCAGGATGTATCACTA
This sequence comes from Pyrocephalus nanus, assembly GCA_038380795.1. Lineage (NCBI taxonomy): Eukaryota > Metazoa > Chordata > Aves > Passeriformes > Tyrannidae > Pyrocephalus > Pyrocephalus nanus. Next base: position 52,236,445 of record CM076260.1, read on the forward strand.
GGCTTCCCATTTCTGTCTTTCATTTCATTCATGAAACGATGCCCCTCCTAACTTGTCTCACCCACTGGCTAGTTATTGTCTGGTGACTTTCACAGCCTTAAATCGATGTCTGAAAGGGATAATATTGCTCTTCTTGTTCAGTTAAAACAAAGACTTACTTAGAAAGTATACACATTTAAACTTATCTTAATGTTTCAAATAACATTATTTGCAGTAGAAACTGCTTCTTAGTTAAATGGTTTTCAGGCATCAGACTATTATATGACAGATGATTTTGTCACTATGCAAAATGTGAAACCTGTAATCAACTTGTTATGGCATTTCACAAAAGTATGTGACAGTAAAATAAGTAAACTGTCATTTGGGCAATCAAGTCTTGAAATCCTGCAGGAGGTAAAAAAGAGTACCTGACACTCAATCTTCATGGAAGGGATGACGTTCAAAAAGATCATTTAATTCTGCTACAGTCTTAGAGGTTTGAATAGAATTTTTATTGCAGTGTGCTTAAGCCTGCAATAATTTCATATTATGTTTTAATCACTTATTTCTCCCCTCAATGGATTTTTTCCCCAGATAATGTATATGTATGTCACACAGCAAGGTCTGCTCTGTTAACAAGGTGTTGGTTAAATTAAAACAATATTTTCCCTTTACTATTGATGACAACATTATCAATTACAAAGCATTTCAGACTGGTTTGATACGAGAACAGATACAGCAGGCAGGAGACCATGTTGATTTACCAACACCTGGGACAGCCTGGGTAGACAATGCTGGCGGTGGCAAGCTCCTACATGGCTGGAATGCTTGGATGATGTGCCACTGAACCCACGCTGTGCTGGCTTTAACAGATTTCACATAAAAGTTTTATTAAAGGAAAGGGATATACAAGCTACGGTTCATAAGCTGCTTGTGGCCTTTCCTGCCAGTCTGTTTGGCCTGCGGCTTGTTCTCGCAAGTCCTTGTTCTCCCCTGTGGCTGTAGGTTTGATGCAGCAGGCTGGCAGCTGCAGCCCTCCTTGGGCTTCCCCTTTTCCCCAGCTGTTTCCCACAGGCTCAGAGAAGGAACAGGCTAGGGTCAGGCTTACAACCAGCAAGTAAGTCCTGTCAAATCAGAGGGAAGGCATTCTGGGTGACACAGACTTTGCCATTTTGACATTGAAAGGTGTGTTCCCCTCTTGCCTTCAAAACGCAGAGACCATGGGCGTACAGGCACCAGCAATGAGCTCTTATAACTGGAACTGTAGCCTCCTGTTTCCAGTCATTAGTGAGAGTCACAGATTTTGGAGCTGATCTCCTCACAGAAATGAGTTATAGAAGTAGGAATAAAATTACACTTGATTGTAAGAAGACTGAAGGGAAATAGGGAAACCTATTTTTATCTTTTTTTTTTTCTTTTTTCCCTTTGGCCTCTTTATGATTGCAATCTAACGGGAGAAATCCACCAGGTAATGTTTTGCATGGAATAACCTTCAGTGAGGAGCACTGCACAGCCTGCCTTTGAAGAAAATTGGTTTTGTTTTGACAAAATTATGAACGTTTGGAAATTACTCACCAAGCACACACAACAGGACTTTGGTTAAGTCGAACTTGAAACCTAAAAAACAGTGTACACAGCTGATTTCACTGCATATTGAAGCTGTTGGGCCCCAAGAACAGGCTTAGACTGGACTGCAAAAGGCCCTGAGCATTTGACACAATGAGAGCTGAATCCTGTGGCTCACTGCTCTGGGAGCAGTCTAATAAGGATTCAGAGCTTCATTCAACCTTACTCACCTACTCTAGATAGTCATAACATAACATTTCTTCTCTCTCAATATATAATTGGTAGCTTTCCTAATTACACCAAGCAAGCAAAGGCAAGCCCACAGCAAGCCTAACAGTGGTGAGTGTTGGCTACAGGGAGGAGCAATCCTCTTTGATATCTCAGTGGCAGGTTATGGCTGGAGAACCCCACAGAGAATGTAAGTGTGACTATTCTCAAAGAGATTAACAGAGCTGGAGGAACATCTTGCACTTTAAATCTCAGCTTTTGGGAAGGTTCATGCTTGGGAAGGTAGAAAGACTAGAACAGCAGCAAAGGGAAACAGCAACAGAGGCAGCATCAGAGCTCAGAAAAAGGCCAGGGAACAGAGCAATTCATACAGCTGACTTCTTTGACTTCATCTGCCTCTGCTGAGGCCTCATTCTGCTCTTGAATGATGTTTCCAATAAGCTGTGGCCAATAGCAAAGACAGGGAAAAATACAGTCCATATCTGTACATTTGATATTGCAGGACAGAGCAAAAAAGGCTACCCAACTGATTCTGAAAAAAAATGGGACACAGACAACTCAAAGAAGCCCAAAAAAGAAGAGGTTAAACAGACAAAAGTGACATGAAGAAAGACAGTTTGTGTGGACAGATAAGCCACTGACCATGGGAAACTGTATAATAGTGACAGAAAGGGACATGATTACTTTGAAGGTACTCAGGAGAAGGCAAAGAAGTAGAGATTCTTACTACAATTCAAAGCTATTGGGGAAAGTGCTGAGAAAAGAAAAGGATTGGAGAGCTTTGGGGAGCTATAGGAGTCCATGGAGATCCTCCTTTCAGACCGTCATTATTGCTCACATTTTCCTTAGGAAACCTCCCGCAGTAAAAACAATCAGATCAGTTATGTGCACACAGAGGGAACTAGTGTTAGCTTCCTCTCAGCACAAGCTGCCCCTTCTGTTAGCTTCCCAGCTCCCAGTCTCAGATAATGAGATAAACTGTTCTTGCTACTACCAGTTTTACCAGGAGACAATTGCTGTAATTTTTTTTGACCACTCTGACTCCTCAGTGTTCACTATACTGGAAGAGATCAGTATACAAAGGCTAACATGTCTGAGATGAGACAGAAGTAATTACACAGCAACTGCAGAGTCTCCTGCTCCATCTTGTCTAGTTCAAATCTAAAGTTCAAACAACTATAATACCAGTTAATACACCAATGTTTCCTCTGTAAAATGCACCAGTACAGGCTGGGGGCTGACCTGCTGGAAAGCAGCTCTGTTGAGAAGGACCTGGGGGTCCTTGATGATCAACAAGCTGTCCATGAGCCAGCAGTGTGTCCTTGTGGCCAAGAAGGCCAATGGCATCATGGGCTGCATTTAGAAGAGCACTGCCAGCAGGTCGAGGGAGATGATCCTGCTTCTCTACTCAGCCCTAGTGAGGCCACATCTGAAGTGTTGTGTCCAGTTCTGGACTCTTCAGTACAAGAGAGATATGAAGCTCCTTGAGTGGGTCCAGTGGAGGGCTACAAAGATGATTAAGGGACTGGAGTATCTCTCTTATGAGGAAAGGCTGAGGTAGTTCAGCCTGTTCAGTCTCGAGAAGAGGTGACTGAGAGAGGACTTCATCAGTGTATACGAGCATCGGAAGGCAGGGTGTCAAGAGGATGAAGCCAGGCTCTTCTTGGTGGTGGTGCCAAACAATATGATTGGAGGTAATGGGCAGAAACTGATACACAGTAAGTTCCACCTGAACATGAGGAAGAAATTCTTTACTGTGCAGGTGACTGCGCACTGGAACGGACTGCCCAGAGAGGTTGTGGATTCTCCCTCTCTGGAGATATTCCAGAACCGTGTGGATGCAATTCTGCGCCATATATTTTGGGATGGCCCTGCTTGAGCAGTAAGGTTCGACCAGGTGACACAGTGTAGTCCCTTCCAACTTTACCCATTCTATGATCCTATAAATGCATGAATGGCATGCTGAAGAAGTCAAAAAAGACTGTTTGAGTCCAGAGGTACCTGCGTTATTCACTGCCAGCTGCTGTACATCTCCACTCTCTGAGCCTCAGCAGCTCCACAGTTTTATTTGTTCTCAGATACAGCTCTCCCTAGCAGTTGCCTCCTTAGATCCTAAAGTGAATATGTTCACTGTGTTTGGTACTCCCCACGACCAGTGTAATGGGTTCATGTGGCTGAATTTTTGGTAATAGGGGGCCATAGAGATGATTTCAATTAGAAGCTACAATGCTTTTTTTGATAATGCAGAGGTTGACAATCAGAAGGATGTCATTATGGAGCTGAGGAAAAATATTGTCACCTTTGTGTGTGTTTTGCTCCCCTGTGGAGTGCTCATTACCTTATGAGAATTTTAGGAGTCATAACAGATCATTTGACAGCTTGCCAACTATTTTGACAAACTCACTTAGCAAGTGAGAGACAAACTACATGGAGTTCTAAGCTTCCAGTTTCACAGAATACTTGTGCTGCAAACAAACATCCACACGTGCTCAGAAAACCCAGTGACATTCCTTCAGTTCATAATTGTTGATGTCACTGATAAAACTACCTTTGTTAGTTGGCATTTCAGTAAAAGAGTGACCGGGTCCAAATGCAATGTCAAGGTGGTTGCTGATGACACGGCAAGTGTGATTGACACATCAGATCTTGACATATAATTTCCCACCAACTTGATATATTCTGGATGCTTTTAATAGCAGAGTAACACTGGACCAAGTCACTAAGTCCAAACGTTCCTCATCACGTTGGCGGGCAGTACTAGTTACCACAAAACCAACTGATATTTTTTCTAAATGCTAAATGGGCTAGTCTTGTCCTTCTTTTCCTGTCCTTATCCTGCAGCTCCTGGCCTCTGCCCCGGAGCCCTCCCAGTCCTCCCCGTCAGCCTCCTCTGATCGGTCTCCGCCTGTGACCTCTGCTCAGGGTGGGAGGGACGCGGCTGCAGAGGGAAAGCGGGGGCCGGCGTGTCCCCGGCGGTCCCGGGGAGCTCTCCCCGGTGCCGGCGGCAGCAGCAGCCGCGGACGAAGAGCGGGCTGGGGCGGCTTCCCCCTGCACCGACAGCCGCAGCTCGCCAGGCGGCAGCAGCGCGTCCCACCGCGGGGCTGCGGCCGCACCGGCCCCGCTCCGCGGCCGCGCCGCGATCCGCTCCCCTGCCCTGCCCTGGCCGGCCGTGAGCGCGGGCCGGGCCGCGCCATGCAGCGCTGTGCCCCGCGGGCCTGCCGCCCGCCCGCCCGGGGGGCTGCTCCTCGGTGGCGGCGGGCGCTGTGCGGTGCGGAGGAGCCCGGGAGGAGCGGGCGCGGAGCGGTGTCCCGCCGACACAAAGGCGCCCGGGAAGGGGCAGCCGCGTTCGCCGCGCCCGCGCACACAAAGCGGAGGCTGCCCCCGCTGATGCGCCTCCCCTCCGCGCCCTCCCGCGGGAGAGCCCCTAGGCGAGGGGCTCCCACTGCTGGGGCTGCCTGAGCCCTACCGGGAGAAGGAGGAGGAGGAAGGCGGGCGGGGAGGCGGCTGTGCCGTGGGCAGAAGGGAAGCCGCTCTACGAGCGTGAACCGAGCTCGGCGCTGCCGCCTGCCTCGCCTCGCCTCCCCGTCCCTCCCTCCCTCCTCCCCTCCTCCCCCCGCCTCCCCCCGCCGCAGACGGCTGCGAGCCCGGATGGTTTGCGAGCGGAGTTGAGGGGGCAAACTTTGAAGCCCAGATGCCTCTGGGGTTGCGCGGCAGAGCGCGGCTGCTCCTGCAGGCACCTGCCGCCGCCCTCCCCCGGGCGCTGCCGCCTTCCGCGGGGGCGGCCGGCCCCGCTGCCGCCGACCGCCGAGGCGGCGGGCGCTGCGGCCGCGGGTAGGGCGGGCGGCGGGCGCGCCCCCATGCGGGTCCCGGGCTGGGGCGCGCCGGCGGCAGGCGGGAGCCGGGCGGCGGCCGGGCGGTGCTCTCCCGCCGCCTGAGTGGGCGCGGCGCGGGACGGCGGCGCGGGGTGCCGGGAGCCATGGGCTATTGCAGTGGCCGGTGCACGCTGGTGGCCGTGTGCGGCGCGCAGCTGGTGAGTGGCGCTGGGGGCGGCCCGCGGAGGAGAGCGGGGGAAAGGCAGGCAGGAGGGCGGGGGGGGAGGGAAGGAGGGAGGGGGTGGTGGGGCGGCTCCCCCGCTGCCCGGAGCGGGAGCCCCGGGAGCGGCGGTGGAGTGGGGGGGAGGGCAGCGCCCGCGCTTTGGGCGAGGAGGGGACGCGTGGGCTGGCGTGGGTGTCCGCATGAGGCAGCAGGGTGGGAAAAAGGGGCTGTGTTACAGGTAGTTTGGCGGAGGCTCTGCCAGGGAGGCTGCGGTGGGCTCACGGCGGAGTTAATAAACTCGGGCAGTTCTCCCAAGCGCTGATTCAAGTTGGTACCTGGTTGCCTTTGGCTGGCCCTATGTAAGGCAGGGACGCGGCCGTGTCAGGGGTGATGCGCAGCTTGTAAACAGTTTGCCATACAGGTGTGTGTCTGTGTGAAGTTATCACGCCTGAGCTCTTCTGCAGATGTGTATCTTTTCCTTTTTTTTTTTCTTCCCTTTCAGACTTATTGTCCAGTGTATGTTAACATTGTATCAATATGCTGCTACAGAATTTATATTTATGTTATATATGTATTTATATTTACCTTTGGAGGAGACATGTGGCAGCACTCGTAAGCTCAGCTACCAGCGAAACTAGACTGAGTTTAAAAAGTAGGCACTGTGATACGATAACAAAGAAGCTGCCTAAAAATAAAAATAGATCTGCTTAGCAGGATGGTTAGTCTGTGCAACTGTATTGTGGCGCTTTCAAAGAGACAGGGTTTAAAGTTAAGAAACTAATGTCCCTTCCTGTAATGTATATGTGGATTATTTTATTGTTGTGAAATCAGATACATGATATATAGAGTTCCTATGGATTTCGGTGAAGTAATACACAGGTCAATTGAATATGTCCCATTTCTTATTTTCATTAGACCAAATGTTGATGTGGTGGCGGAACAAGTGCCGGAAGTACCTTTGTTAAGCAGTTAACCTCATAGCAGAAATGAAATATTTCTTGTTACTTCATCCCTCTACCTTTTACTGAATAGTTTTACTGAGAAAGCGTAAGTCAATATAAATAGCAACCAGCATTGTTGTCAATTCCTTTCCTGCAGACAGATACAGAGGAAAACACCCAATAGATTTCAGGGACCAAAATCAGTAAAGGAGTACATAGGAAAGAAAGATGTGTTAGCAGATCAGAAATTCAAAATGCCTGTGGTCTTTTTATCAGTTGTCATCAACCCCTAATCCTTTTGTATTCTGGAAAACATTTTATTTCTATATGCTGTTCTTCACCTAACTTATCTAATTCTTTGTAACTGGTTGCATCTTATCAGGAGTGATTTATTCATGCACATAGTCTAAAAAAAGAATCTTGACTAGTAGTGAATCTTGTGTGGAATGGTAGGAATGTAACCTTTTCCAGCAATTTGGAAATATAAAATTAATGACTGAAGTTCTTCAAATCCATTTAAGTTTCAGAGGCATACTTTTTTTTTTTTTTTTTAATGCAAAGGGAACAAAAAATGGTTTAAATTGTATGTCTTATAGATAGAAGATTGACTTTTGCTTTTTTTTTTTTTTTAATGCATTCAACAACCAGGAGGTTATGATGACTATAGAATGTGCTAAGATGTTAAATTGTTACTGTTTTGAAAGTCTATGAAGGAAAATATTTGCTAATTCATGTTGACAAAAATACATGCAGAACTCATAGTAAAAACATCAATAGAAATGCCCTGTAGGAATGTATCAGCAGGTGGATGAACAGGTAAGCTAATGTACAATTGTAGCATTGCTGGAAGCTTTCTACAAGTGCTTCTAAAATAAAAGGTCAAATAAATATAATTTTTAAAAATAAATGCTATTTTCTGGAGTAGCTAAAGCAAACTTTTAACAGAATCATAAACTGAAAGCAAACTTCAATATTTTTGTTGAGCAAGAAAAGGATGTGTTAGCAGCAATGCAAACCTCTGAATCACACTTGGCCTATGTAATGACATTTAGATAGGCTGAAAGCAGGAATAATCATTTACATGAGAAAAAGGAGATGAGAATGGAAAAAAAAATGCACTTTATTAAAATCACGTCATATACCTTCATGTACCATATACCATCACATGGGAATAGATCATGAGTTTTAAGTCAAGATTTAACTCCCCTTAGTAGGCCCATGGGTGACTAATTGGTTGTCACCACTTTTCTAGGTAAAGACTACTTAAAGGAACAAATGCTGTCAAGATTCATCCTAGAATTAGCAGCCACATTAATGCAGATGCATATTCAAAAACAAAGGATCTAGAAGTTATCTGGCCTGAGGAGATGGGTGTGGGAAGCATTTCTACAATGATAACCATACTTTAAAAAAGTGCATAAAAGTTATAATGTGAAGATTATGTGAGATTCAATTTTAAAATGGTCATATTTGAGTAGAGAGTATACTTTTGTTTGAAGAAAAAAAGTTGTTAGAAAGGTTTGGGTTTTTTTTAATGTAAATATAGTCTTCAAATATTGCAAAGCTGGGGTGTGGAGATCTAATTCATTTTTGTAGGTACTGCACAATGAATAATACTGTGGAATTCTGCAGTTCATTAGAGAAGGTGTTGCATGTTGTATATGTATAAATAATGTAGATGTCGAAAATGGACAAAAAATGTGGTTGTTTCAAGTACTGGTGCAGGAGTAGAACTCTATCAGTTTGAGAGATCCTGCACAAGCAGAATTTTTTTCATAAATGCATTTTTAGTGCTTATAGTTAAGGCAACATACTGTACTGTCAGGTTATCAGAAACCTCAAGGAATGCTTCTGCTCTCAAGGGCATACTGATCATTGCTCTCTGCTTATTAACATACATATACCTTCCTGTTTGTGCTCTCATTTGCACTATGGAAAACAACCTTTGACAGCTCATTTTCGTCTGCTTTTGTAGCCAATGAGAAGAATTAACAGCAAGTAAGAGCTAATTTCGTTCATGTCAGGAACAAGGCATTGCCTTCTGTATGCAAAATTAATTATCTCAAAATATGTTTTTATTTTTTTTAAGGTACTAATTTTGTTCTATTTTGTCCTTTTTCCTTCTGAAGAGAATTCCAGGCGTAGGTGCTCTGGTGTTTTTTGTTGTGTATTAACTATCCTGGTTGCAAGGAGAGAATTCTCTGCTGTTGCATTTTGTCCTTTAAACCTCTTTATTTTTGGGTGTCTCCTTTTCTACTAATAGCTTACATCAGTAACACTAATATCTTGTTGCCTAGTCTTTTTAATACCAAGAGCAGCAAAGGTGAAAACTGCTAAGATTATTGTGCTTTCTGGAAGTCTTCAAGAATCTCACAGAAACCAATTTTCTAACTTTTCCCCTGTCTACTGTTGCTGCTTGGGAAAAGCTGGAGCATGGTAAAAACGTAAAAAGTACTGCGCGTTTTCAGCTTAGAAGGTCTCCTCCCAAGTGCAGTGATGCAAAAGGACAACATTTAATAAGGAAAGTCTCCAATGATTGCTTTATTGTTTCTATCCATCAGGCAAAGATTGCCATACTCCTAAGGCTGATTAGATGACATATAATTCAGCCTTTATACTCCCCTTTCTCAGTTTCTGTCTGAATTTACTAAATTTATTTATATCATTATTTGTTAATTATGTAATTATTTTGTATATTTATATAATTAATTTTGCCTGTTCTTTTTATTTATTTTTTTATTTAATTTTAAGTAAACTGTAACTCATATATTCCAACTAAGTATTAAAAACCTATGTAAAATTTATAAACAAGGTGCATAAATCCAAAAGGTCAATTAGTGATTCTAGGGCACTCAATCTGATACTCTAAGCTAAGCATTTATTATAATGGACACATACCCTCAGTTTTTGGAAAATAGTGTCTTTTGCAGACACCAGTGTGTGGCATTTGCAGTTTCTCCTTTCCCTTACTGACAGCTCACAGGTGGGGCTATAAGCGCACTGGCACACAACCTGGTGGTATTGCTTCGTGAAATCATCAGTTTTGTCTGAAGCCACTGTCCAAATCTGTCATATTGGCCAAAAAAGAATGGAAAAGACACCCATATTTGGTTGCTTTTGCTAACACAGGCCCAATCTTTTTTTTTTTTTTTTTTTTTCTGAGCAAATGAAAAAAATTATCAAAATGCCAAGGATTTGTATAGAATATCCTTGTTCTGTGCTTTTACTGAAATTAACAGTGCTGATTAAGAGAAAGTTCAAATCCTTTGTTTCAAAACCTGTATCAGCTGAAGGAATTTCTGTACTTAACTGTGATACAAATGCCCATAAACATGTATTAATTACCTGTTGGACTTGAAGATACCTATGTGATCTGAGCAGGTAAACTGGTGGAACCACTTAAACCTAGGAAATGAATTACATAAAAACCGGGAAGCACTTTCTATCATATGTCTTCTGTGACAACGAATGTCATGACAGATGCCCATAATCTATATTGCACACTTGATATATGACTGAAGAGTGTCTTGTTCTTTGCCAGTTCTCACTGGCATTGTTAAATGTTGGTACATGTAACTACAGAGAACATATCCATAGAGAAAAGTCTGTCTTAGTGATCAGTCCTGTAAAGTTTTGGTTTGCCTTTTTTTAAACACGAATAGTAAACATTCTTATTCTTGTTCACTCAGTTCAGGTATGGTGATCATCAAAAGTTCTAGTCTATGTCACAGGTTTAGCTCAGTTTAATACCGTGAATATCCGTTCCTGGGGAAAACCTCATGTTTTAACAGTTTGCATGTTGAATTGTCTCTGAACTTTCAGAGAGTGAAGTTTGCTGGATTAGAGCTCAGGTCCCACTGAGTGCAAAGCAAAGGCATTCACAGCTGATACTCTCTCGGATTAGCTACTCTGAAGCATTATGCAGTGAAGAACGTATTTTGTTAATGTAGGGTCATACACCATGCATGTCATCTGGGTAATTTCCTATAGCACACCACACCACATAACCAGTGGACTTAGTGTGCCTGGCTTTTTTCCATTTTTGTGTACAGAGAAGCAGTAACGAAATTTTTGGGGTTTGCTTTTAATTGCTGGGTTTTAGTGAGAGTTTCTTTTCTATTTGCATGTGTCTTTTAATTGTGTTCCATTGTCACTGCTGCCAGTGGTTTTCAATAGCAGCTTTAGGAGGCAAGTGTCTGTGATGGAAAATTCTGATGACATGTACATGTTCCTACATTTTCTGCTATCAAAAGGGGAATTAAAAACATAGGCTTTTCATGTGGAATGGAAAGTGATGATGTGACTGCGCTTGGCCTGTGGATCTTTAGTTTTTTTCAATCTGCAAAAAGTAGAAAGAACTGTTTTCTGTGTTTTGGATAGTACTTATATTTAAGTGCTGCCTTTGAAATTGTGACTATGTCAACAACTTTGTGCCTGCCTTCCTTAATGTTCTGTTTCTTGCTTTGTTTCAAATTTGATAGAAAAGTGAAAGTCTTAGTTTCATTGTATCCAAACCCATGTGATCCTACTAGCAGTGAAAAGGAAACAGTCCTGTGAATAGCCGACTTTCAGCAGATGTGTGTTTGAGAGCTATTGTATAACAATAAGGAATAGATTTTGAGGTGTTGCTGGAAATATATAAAACAGGAACTTGATAATGAATTCAGAGAGCCAACATCATCTCTTGTTGTGAAAAAATATGTAGCAACCTTTTTTGGTTTGTGAGACCCTGGTAGAAAAATAAACACTTTAAAAAAAAAATTCTGGTTTTGAGATAAAATCTCAGTGATTCATTACCAAACCCTTTGTTTGTTTGTTTGTTTGTTTGTTTCCCCCCCTTATAACTTGAGGTCAAAAATGGTGATGAATACAAAACAATGGATGTCCAAGGTATCAGTCCGTTAAATCATTTAGGTTTAGTGCTTGACATTCACTATGAATATTACGGTATTATTTTTCATAGAAGTGTGAATATATAATAATCGTGAGTAACCATCATGCACTTCAACCAAAGCAGAGTTTGTTGTTTTAAGTTACAGGCATAAAAGATTTCTGACTATTTGAATAACTGGTTTAATTCACTGCTTTTGGAAGCTGAACTCCTTTAGAGTTCAGTGAGCCAACTCAATATTCAGATGCTGTGGTGTTCGGTAGGAATGAAAGGTTGAAATAGATTGAGAGAAGTTGAATAAACTACCTGGATATAAGCACCTAGAATATCTAGCAAAGATACTCTTCTTGTATAGCCATGAATAGTAGGAATTAATTTCATATTCACAGAGATTTGAGCTAGCACCTTGAATGATGAGTGCAGGGTGTTATGTTCTTGGTTTTTTCTTTTTTTCTGTTGCTTTACAAACAGCACTAAATAAGCATTTTACAGATATACTAAAAGCTCTCTGTAGTCATTCTGTAGTCAGTGGAGGTAAATATCTCATTCTGTAGTCAACAGAAAGGAACAGGTTCTATGGTTCAAAACAGAAATGTAGTATCTTGATGGTGGTGGCTTTTCTGTCCTAGACTGAGCTGTGAGAATGTACACAGTGCAAAGTGCAGGAGATAAGATTTGTAAACAAGTACTTGGTGACTTGTTACTGGAATGAATCTAAGTCCATATGGGGTCTTCTCAGAGTTATGGTGCATTTGATGACACAGATTTCAACATCAAGTTTCAGTTAGTACAAAGTTTTTAGAAACTTCCCTGGGCTTAGGGACTGGAGACTTTCAGCCAGGGTTTGCTCTGGAGGCTGATGTCAGTGAACAGATGTGTGTACCCCAATACACTCCAAACTGCCTTTTTGGTCCCGTGGTTCCAGAGAGCTCAAGAGATTAATCCAGATGTAAAATGCCAAAAGACACAACTGTTCCCAATGGTATTTTACAAAAGGTGTGTCCGAAATCTTGAATTTCTACAGAATTTACTTAATATTCTGAATTTAAGTGACATTTTGTAGAGTATAACAATAGTGGGTGTTTTCAGATTTGGATGGAGAAAAGAGTATCGGTGATCTGACTAAATCAGAAAAATCTGTCTAGCTTTGTAAGTGGTCAGAAGAGGGACTCCTTAAGGGGATAGGTCAGAGTGCCTAATGTTGTTTCTTGCCCATAACTGACCATTAGTTGTGTCCTAAGTGGTCCTTCAGCTAAAGTAGGCTTTCTGGGAGTAGGAAAAAACGAAAATCATAGACCCCTCTTATGAGATGTCTTGCCACCCACAGTGTTTATTGTTTAGATTTTCCTCCCTCTTGAGTTTTCACTAGTTATTTTACTGAGGACCTTTTGATTTTAAGAACACGTGTTGTCTACATTTTGAGAAATGCTGTTTTGGAAAAGTATTTGTGTCTTCATTGTCTGTCAAGGGAAACTAAGGAGCCTGCTTTCACCAGAACAATGTCAGCTTTTGTCCATAATCCGTTAAGATCCTGTAAAAATGTGACACTAAAATCACGAGGATGAAACCAATTTATTCTCACTCTGGGGTTTGGATGATTTCTCTAGCTTCCAACAGGAGTGAGGAAGACAGGGAACACTGTAAATTATGTGCTAAAAATACAGTAACTTTAAAGAATCATATAGTTTATTATCATCCAGGTTAATCCTCATTTATTTTTTTATCATGGTGACTGAAAGTGAGGGACTGTTGGGTGCTACCTGGCTTGTAAAGTAGAACAGATACAATAGTTGAAATTACATTTTCTTGCCCCTGTGGCAAATAAATGCTTTGTGCCCCCTCTCCAGTTGTACCTATACCAGCTGCATGGCGTCTGAGAATTGTTTAAGCATTTTGTCAGTCTAAAACCCTCTGATAGAAATTACATTTAGAAGAAAAATTACAGATTACTCTGTTCACTAAAAAGTAAACATGCATAGCTAATGGTTCTATTCATCACAGATCATACTTATGCATTTTTAATAAAAACTTGATTTTAATTCATACATAACTTATGAGAAATGTTTATCAGTTTAGGTATATGCCAATTCCCAATTAAATGTTTACATGTATCTGGATACCTTGAAAATATCTTTCATTTGAGGCTCAGATTTACCTTTTATAGACAAACCTGCTGCTCTGTTGCCTACGTAATGATGTGATGTATATAGGAAATGCTGATTATTATACTGATTGCTAAAAGCAGTAAAAATACCCCTTACATGACATAAATGAATCTCAGATTTTCCTGTGCTGTTCAAAGCAATAGCTTTCTAATATTGGAGTTTGGGGCAGTGGGGGGTGGAGAGGTGTTCTTCCTGTTTTCTCGCAGTTGGGATGTTAGGCAGCATCTCTAGTGGCAAGTCCCCAGTAACAGGTAACTGGCAACTTACCAGTTATGTGAATGGGAATAGGAAAAGTCTGTCGTATTCTATATTCATACCGTAACAGATTGAGTTCTGGTTTCCTCCTCACCCTGCTTTTTTTATGAAGGAATTCTCATTAGTGGAGTTTTGTACAGAAAGCACCATATGAGGTTAATTCTATTATTTCTAAGAGGGATGCTGAAATGGTGATGCCTGTCATGTTTAGATGTCACGTCACCTTTCAGAAGGCAAAAATGCAGGACCATTTGCAGATGGTGGGAGAGACATTCATGCTATTTCATTTAAGCATGTAATTATTAGACTCTGAACTACCTTCTGGAAGTGGCTGCCTCCTTCTGTTGATGATACAGGAATCTTTGAGTTGAGAATGCAACTCCAGCCTCTATTCTGCATGAACCTTTATTTACCTCATTATATAGTTAAGCCTGCTTATTTTCAATGATACCTCTGTACTAAGGAGGAGAAGATAGACTGTCAAACTCTTTTCTTTAGAATTCAGGCAGAACATAATTGACTGATACATAACATTTTTTCTGGACGAATGGAAGTCATACTAGAGGCCTAGAACAAGGGTCAGAGGCATGCCCCTGTTCACCTTGAACAGCATTTACTGTCTCTCTGAGTGATGCTACAGTAGTGAATTTAATTGGTGTTCAAGAACAAGATAGTATAAAGAGATAAAGGGTCTTCAGTCTAAGGTACTTGCTAATATTTGTATAAGAAAGCTTAACTGTCTTAGGAAATGATGCCATTCCTTTCCAGATGACTCATAGTATGGGTCAATTTACTAATTAAAAATTCCTTTAAACTTTTTCATTGACAGACTACTAATTGGCCCTCAACAAGTGTATTCTTCTCATTTGAAGATGAAAAGCTTTTGTGAGGAGAGGAAGATAGATGCTATGATGTCTCTTTAGAACAATGCATGTCTCTTTGAAAAGCTATTCTTCAATAATTAAACAAAATGTAAAGTTTGCAAATTTTTGCCATGACCAACAATGGCTTAGCATTTTTCATTATAGTCTAGTCACAGTCTTTGTGGTGGCAGGGTGTTCTATTACAGAGCACAGAAACAAAAGGAGGAAAAAACCTGTTGAGTGTAGTTGCTGCCTTCACAAAGCCACAAATACATTAAACTCAAGATACTGTTCATTGTGCTTGTGAGCCACCAGTGATAAAGGTGCTGTGAGTACCACATGAATATCAGGCATCATATGTCATTACATCATTTTTCAAATTGGCAGAACAAATAGCAGTAAAACAGACATTAGCACTAAAGGAATGCAAAACGGTGAGAGATTTGTAAAAAGAAAAATAGAATTTAGATGTTATTTTTGCCTTTTTAAATTTATTTTTAGGTTCTTGTTCATGCCCATTCCATACCCTTGAGGCTAGTTAGCTTTTATTTTCTTTGACACTTGCAGCGCTCACAGCCAGTGACAGCAACTTGGTAACAAGCCAGATGATGGCACTGGTAGTGTTAATATAAGATATGGGCTTCAGTGTATCCTGAAAGCAGAGTTCATTGTCTTGGATTTTATCACACTGGCTTTCCTGAATGTGGAGCTGGCAGTAAATTTGGTACTTGCAGGGGAAAAACCACAACAAACTGGAGCTGGATGTAGTATTCAGCAATGTCCCTAATAATACCTATTTTTGGTCTTGGCAACCTCTCAGACTATTTAGAGGGGCTACTGTCTGGTTCAGTCTCTTTTTGTTTTTTTCTTTCTTTTTTTGTAAATGAAAGCCATCACCCAGAGGTAGGGTCATAATGGCAGGTACGGAAGAGAAGTTATTGGCCTCAACAACTGGAAGAAAGGTTTGTTCTGCATTGTGCTAAACTGCGCTTTTTCTATGCATAGTAAAAGTTATTTATGGACACTGATAAAGTGGTATCTGTTGTATAATATCACAGATCGGCATAAGGACAATAACAAAAGGCAGCTGGTTTAGTAAGCTCTATTTGCTGCAGAAATGTGCAGTTCTTTGCAAATTGAAATTTAAAAAAAAAAAGGAGGGGAGAATGCTGGGTTTTTTTTCCTGGTTCCTGGCATTTGCAATCATTCTTGCTTTGTGGTGTGCTTATTAAGACAATTATGTGGGTCAGTATAATATTTGTCATGACTAGTGCCTTATTAGAGGACAGCTGCTCCTCTCTGCCCAGCACAAATACACAACTACCACTGATGATAATAGAAGTTATGAGTGTAACCCTCCTCTGCATTACACCGAGGGGGATGCTGGAGCTCTCTTGGTTTCAGTTAATTAACTTAGGTATAAAACTGTGAATGAAACAGTGATGGATCTGGAACTATTCAGATGCTTGTTTGGAGTTCAGTGCCTGTAAGGAGGTTTTGGACTTCTAGCAATTATTAGTTGGCCTTCATAACAGATGAGTAAGAAAGGCACTGTCCAAATACACAACATCTGAGTCTTTCAGAGCATGCTGAGGGTCTTCACTAGGAGGCCAGGTATTCAGGTCCCATCAGCCTAGAGCAGCCACAAGGAAGCTTGATATGCAGGAGGTACTTCCAACTTGTAACCATTTTATGTAAATTCCTCAGTCTTTCTCTAAATCCATCGGGACTGAAAAAGGGGGTGACCAGCAGATTTTTCCAAAGCTACTCAGATGCTGTAGCAGTGCTTTGGCTGCTGTCAGTCCTGCTGAGAACTTGACTGAATTGGAACAAAGGAAAATATAGAAGTGGCACAGTGCCATCATAATGCTGTTAAGAGCTAATGTAAACTCAGCTGGAGAAAATCATTTGCAGTGAATAACAAGGTTTATTGGCCATGGCAAGCCCAAGAACATATTCTCAAGAATCACCTCTTGGCATTTTAGCTATTGTAATGAGCTACATGTGTAAATCTGGAAGCACTTGCTTCTCTCAGCTCAGACCTGCATAGTGGGCAGCCCAGAGAGATCTAGGGAGTGTTAACCCATTGCTCTATGTTCACGTTAAATTTATCTTTTGCTACTGTTTTTTGTTTGCTTTTGAAAATTTGAGTAAGTTGGAAATTCTGCAGTATTTAGGGTGACTAATTAGATTTCTGTGCAAGGACAAGCCCTGACTGTTTTTGGAAGGTGAAAAGTATTCATCTTAAAACTACAGCATCTGTTCCAGATAGATTACTTACTAATTTAAGATACAAAGCTACAGTGATGAATGGATTGACCAGTTAATATTTGACATTTCATTTTATGCTTCTACCGTTTAAAAATAGCTCACTTTTGACAAACTGCTAGTATGTTCATATATGAATTAGAAAACATATAGTAAGTTCCCTGCTACCCTTCAGTTTGAGGTCTCTAACTAAAGGTTCCAGCTGCTGTGGTGTTCAGCACAAGTTATGACGATACTAAATTGGGGGGAGCTGTTGACTCCCTCAAAGGCAGGGAGGCCCTGCAGAGAGATATTGGCAAATTAGAGGACTGGGCAATCACCAACCATATGAAGTTCAGCAAGGGCAAATGCTGGATTCTGCACCTGGAATGGGGCAACCTTGGATGTTTGTACAAGCTGGGGAAGGAGATGCTGGAGAGCAGCCCTGTGAAAAGGGACTTGAGGGTTCTGGCCAATGGCAAGTTGAATATGAGTCAGCAGAGCCCTGGCAGCCAGGAGGGCCAACTGTGTCCTGGGGGACATCGGGCAAAGCATTGCCAGCCGGTTGAGGGAGGGGATTATCCCACTCTGCTCTGCACTGGTGTGGCTTCACCTTGAATATTGTGTGAAGTTTTGGTCACCACAATATAAAAAAGATATTAAGCTCTTAGAGAACATCCAAAGGAGGGCAATGAAGATGTTGAAGAGCCTAGATGGGAAACCATATCTAGTTCAGCCTGAAGAAGAAGAGACCTAAGGGAAACCTCATAGCAGTCTACAGCTTCCTCACCAGGGGAAGTGAAGGAGCAAGCACTGATCTCTTTTCTGTGGTGACCAGTAACAGAACCAGAGGGAATGTCCTGAAGTTGTGTCACGGGAGGTTTAGGTTAAATATTAGGAAAAGACTTTTCACACAGAGGGTGGTTGGGAACTGGAACAGTCTCCCCAGGGAAGTGATTGCAGACCAAGCCTGACAAGAGTTCAAGAAGTGTTTGCTCAACGCTCTCAGGCACATGGTGTGACTCTTGGGGATAGTCTAGTGCAGGGCTAGGAGTTGGAGTTTGATGATGCTTGTGGGTCTCTTCCAACGCAGGATATTCTGTAATTATTCAGTGAAGATGGCTTGGGGAGGTAGGGCATTCATTTGCTCTCACAGCCTAACCAGTGAGGTGTTTGAGAAAGAAACATGGAATAGCCTCGCAGTCAGATGAACTGTTTTTTAATTGTCTGAGATACTTTAAATCTCTATAAAAGTGAAAACTGGTGATACCAACAGGAGCCAGAGGAGTACTTTAGAACAGTCCTCTCTAAGGTAGTTTGGAAGATACATCTGTCATAACGAGATGCAAACCTTATATTTTAACCTCTGCAGGTTTCATGAGAACATGGTTCTAAAATATGTGCACCCTAGGGCTACCTGCACAATTTAGGACAGGATATTTTTCTGCTCTCATAGCTGTCTTCCTGTGTTGGTAGTGCCCAGCTGTGGTTGGGCTCTGATGAGGACATACTCAGTGTCCTCCATGTAAGCTGTGAATGGTGGCATCCAGCAGACCTAGCCGTAATGGCATCCTTTTTACCCTGACACAGCTATGGCTGCTGAGTTGGCCATGTTCTTAAAGTGTTAGATTATTTCACAGTGAATTTCTTACCCACCAGGATAGAATATCCAGCAGGAAGGTAGAGGAGAAGGTTTTTGCTCATGCATAGACCTGAGACTGGCACTGGGTTGTCTTATTTAGTGGGGTGTTGTAACTTAGAGCTTTTATCCCATTTATCTTGAAGATGTAAATTTGTTAAGGAGTGTGCTGAGGCATACTTGCTGACAGTAGGAATGGTTAATCTTCCAGGAGTTTCCATGTAAAGCGTTAGCTTGTGTTTGTGAGGAACATCCTACCGATCTAGGACTTGTATAAGGTCAGTATACAAACTCAGCCATCCAAATCTCTTTAAAACATCAAATTTGATAGAGATAAAATGTGCTTAGAGAATATCTTTTTTAAAGGTCAAAAAGTAAAGATGATTTATTTAATTGAAATTCAGCAGGTCTTAGGTTAAGGTGAGGGATAAAGAAAATAAATCTCTAGGGTGATGTTATACTTAAGAGAATATTGATCAGTAATTGTTTCAGCAGGAGCTGATGGTTAGCTGAAATGTAGTTTTACAAATTTACATAAATATTTCTGATTTATACTTCTTGTTGTACGTAACTTTATCTAGATTTTTGTTCCACACTGTCTCCACATGAATGTTTCAGCAACGTTGGGCCATTCTCATTTTTGATTACAAATACGCTAGAAAATTCTGTCTTTTGTTAATTGTTCCTACAGTGTAAGAAAATAAACACTTGCTTGGACATTATTATCTTACTAATTTCATAAAGAAGAATGTTTTACGCTGTAGTGGCTTTACTGGATACCCCACAGAGTGAGTGGTGTTACCATACCGATGTTGGCCTTGGAAAGGGAAGCATTTTCGTAGGCATTTGTTAATCACTTAGGGAAGATTATCTATGGAGCCCTTCAAACGAGCACTCATATTTGAAAAATATCATACAGTTTTTTTCTTTTACACTACCTTTCTTGTGTCTACGGTCTCCCTGTGATTGCAGAAGTAATACAAGGTGCTTCATTGCTCTTAAGGGTGTGTCATCACAGTCTTTCACTAGTCAGCTAGTATAATCTTAAAGTAAGTATTTCTACTGTACTTTATTGGAGACCTGTGTCATTTTCTGTACCACTTTCTTTATTTGCTGCCTTGCTTTCCCGTGCATGTGAGCACGTGAGAGAAATTCCCACCAGGTACCTCAGTGTCTAGGTTGCCTATCAAGATGATGGAGGCAGGCAGGGTCTTTAAGGGGGGGAATTCACTGCTCTTTGTTAGCATTTAGAAACTTAACTTAGGTGCCTGAAAGAACAGTATCTCTATGAACTTGGTATAGAATATCAAGTCCTAAATTAAGTGTCTAGAATACACAGAATAACTGTGCTTTTTTTCTGCTCTCATGCACATCTGGTTTATACTTCTTTGTACTAAGTGTACAGTAAGTTAAGATATGGATAATTTTTTTTCTTTCTTTTCCCCTTTCTCTTTATCCCCCTCTATATTTCACAGTTTCACAGCATGGTTGGAATTAGAAGGAATCTCTGGAGATGATTTAGTTCAACCTCCCTGCTAAAAGCAGCCTCACCTAGAGCAGCTTGCTCAGGAACATATTCAGGTGGGGTTTCACAGCCTTTCTGGGCCCTCTGTTCCAGTGCTCTAACACCCTCAAAGTAAGGAAGTTTGTCTTCATGTTCAGATGGAATTTCCTGTATTTCAGTTTGCGCCTGTTGCCCCTTGTCCTGTCACTGGGCACCCCTGGAAAAAGTCAGGCCCCATCCTCTTAACATGCACATGTACAAGCTCTGCCATAACCAGGTTTCTTAAGTTATATCATCTCCTTATGGATCTACACAATACATCAAGAAAAAAAAAAGAGACTGTTTCTTCAGGCCTAATTATGTAATAAGATGGATATAATTGTAAATAGGAAAGCTGTAAAATAGAGTTAATAAATTTCATCCTTAAAAGGACTGTTTACCCTCATAATGGTGACTGAGTCTCTGCTTTCACGGAGCTGACAGGTACTAATGGAGTATGTGAGTGAGGTTTTCTTTCATACCTTCTCTTTGTCACTGTTCATATCTTTTCACTATTTGGGTCCTGGTTGTTTTACTTCCTTGAAATGTCTTGGTGGAAGAAAAGTTAGATAGAGCCACTGCTTGTGGCAGTTATTGATATTTGTTGTATTAGCTTACCTTCTGCTGCTACCATGAGGAATATTGCCTACATAGCTATAAACTAAGCTATATAAGCAGCGAGGATTGCCTACTAAGTAGCTACTAACAGACATGAAATATTTCAGGATGAAATCACTCCTGATTCTTTCATACGTTACTGAGTCTTCATGAATCTTGGTTGCAGTTGGTCAGGAAGCAGTTTGGTGACAAACAGCCCACCTGCATTTCACTGGACTGTCTTCTTTATTCCCATAAGTAACTGTGGCTAAAAATGTGAGGGAATATCGGTTCTGTTGCAGCATAACAGGAGAAAAAGAGGCAGAGATATTCCCCTAAAATAGTATGCAGTTTGAGGAAATATATCTTTAGTGAAAAAAAAATCTGTTGACGATAAGTGAATGAAATGACAGGCTTATTGAATTCAAGAAGTGCAGGGAGGAAAATAAAAACTGATCTCTGATGTAGTAACATAGCCACCATGAGATGTGGGAATGAAGGAATGGGGAGAAGAAATAGAGGGATGAGAAAAGAAAGAAAATACATCATTATTGGGACTGATTTTTAATTTGGGAAATTATTTTCAGATTTTTTTTTTCCCCCTAGACCAACTTCTTTTTATACTGGTCTGAAATCCAAAAGGATAACATGAATAACTGTTCTTTTAGCGATTTATGGTTCAGATTAGATAAAGGGATTGAAGGAAGCATATAAATTAGAAACATTTATTTTATGTATGTATGCATACACAGAAGATGTATGTGTGTTTATCTGACAGGGAAAAATGTGTATGTCTCAATGATGTGTAAAGATGTCATACTTGGCATTGAATTCATATTTAAAGCAGTGATGTGTCAGGTACTACAGGTGTACTACAGTGTATACATGATGACACTGAATGTATCATAGAATTGGGGACTTTAAAAGAAAAACTCACATACCTTTACAGCTTGAGCTGGAAAACTGGGCTTCTGGGGAAAAGATTAGTAGTAGATGGAGCTTAGGCACAGGCAGAGTCTTAAACAATATGTTGAATAGAGGGTGCATATAAGCAATGGATTACATATCCTTTTTCAGCTCAGTCTTGCAACAAAGAAGACAGCAGCTTAAGCAAATATGACTGAATGAAGTCATAGCTCTGAATGTGTGTGCTGTGAGTCTTTAAAATAGATTCCCATTGAATTGAATAGAATCATAATCTCCTACGCTGCATGGGTGGTACTGAAGACTTTAGGCAAATGGATCATAAGTCTGATACTAATGAAAGTCTATTAGAAAGAGATGTGAATTTATCTTGCATGTGTCACAGATGAATTTGTCTTTAGCAGACCTACAAGCTGAGTAAATGATAAATGTTTTATATTTATATCATTGAATTAAATGGGAAAGGTCCTTCATTCTGCCACTTCCTACTATTATTATCAGTGCTAGGCTGCTAATTTGGGAGAAAAAGGAAAGAGAGCAGAAGAAAAGAAAAAGTAACGTGGGTAATGAGTGAAGATTACAAGACACTAGGCCCTTATGGGAGCACAGAAATACAGAACTGCTCTTCAGGGATGGTATAATCTCCAGAAGCAAATGCAGATGGAGAGCATTTCCTGCTGGATCTTGGTGACCAGGGATTGCGTTGGTTCCAGCCATTCCTTAGAGGCATTAGGACTGCACTCCATGCGAAGGAGAGGTTTATAGAGGGATGAACAAGCTGTTGCGTGCACACAGAGATGGCTTTACAATGCCAGTAACCAGTATTGCTGACCATCAGAACTGATGTTTATTTTGGTGGAGAAATACTCTGCATTTCTATTCATTCCAATTGCCCATGACTTACTGACCTAAGAGAGAAATTAGTCCAGGGTGGAAAAAGTCCATATTTCTAGGTTATGTGCTATAAACTTCCAGCTTATGTATCAGCAAGTACATGGATTTAAAGTTCATTTTGTAAATAAATTTGAAATTATTCTTAGCCCAGCAATGTAAAAGTTGTAATGTAATCTGTAATTTATATTGAGTGTATTTAGAAAGTCTACTAAATTCAAGCTTCAGCTCAGATTTTATGATAAAGCAATCAATATAAAATGAGGACCCTGTGTAAGACACTTTTATTCCTAAATTGTATAAATGCTGCTTTTTAAAGCCCACACTAACAAGACACACAATAAGGAGAAGAATGCATTACAGTTGGGCAACCGTGCTAGTTTTAAGACTACCCACCATGAGAGAGCATTTGGCTAAGACAACGTACTCGTTTGCAAGTTTCTTCTACTTCTTTCTTTTTTTTTGCTTTTTCACTCACTTTACTTACAAAAACAAAAAATAATTTTCCTTTTCCATTTTTCTTTTCACTTTTTGTCAAGCAGAGTACACACTTTGTAGTTGCTGAATATACTCTTTTAAAAATAGCTGGTTTTGTTTCCTGGAGTTTATCAATCCAAAAATCTGATCAAAATTTAAGTACGTACTAAACTCCCTTGAAACTTTACTGGTATCGTGTTGATACTGTCTAGGGTAGATAATTTTCCCTTTATTTGCTTTTCTCTATTTACTTGTCCTTACTTACCTTAGTTGCTACTCAGACCCGAAAACTAGATATCTTGCTGCTTTAGCTACTTTGTAAGGTAAGAAATAGTCAAGATAGTGAAAGCTGTTAAGATTAATTCCATGAACTTGCCTTAGGTCCTAAATGTAGGCTGGTTGCTTGGTTTCTCTGCTGTGAATGGGGTGTTCAGAGCAGGCAGAAATACTCCTGTAGTCATTCTGAGGGTATGGAAGGTGTTGCACTCTCCCCCTGTCCGGGTTTAAGTGACACATTAGGTGTCTATGCAGGGCTAGGATCCACACTTGGCAGCCAGTGCTTGAGTTAGACACTGAGATTGCTCTTTCATCCCCAAGACGAGGCTTGATCCTTTCTGTCACAGTGTGTCTGGAGAAGGAGCAGTGGTAACTGTATTGCTGCCCAGTTTTCATATATTAAGAGACTTGTTATTTTGCACACACAAGAAAAAAGCATCAATTTGTTTACCCTTTAGAGAAGACTGGTGCTGAAGCCTTCATTTCTCAGCCATTTTGAGAGAGAGTACCCTCACCAGCAGCCCAAGAGCAACGGGAACATCTATCCAGCTCTTCTTCAGTCTGGACCAAGAACAAGACAGAGAAAGGAAAAAGAGACCTGAGAGTCCTGAACTTCCTATATGTAAAATAGGAGTTCCCTGAAGAAATGTACATGGACTCAGCTCTTTGGAGCACTCAGCTCATTTTCTGTGATGGAGTTAAAAGAGGCATAAATAGTATTAAAAGCAGATCTGTACTGGGAATTTGTTTAATGTGGTATAAAGTCTAGTAGAAATAGTTTTAGTCATTCACCAAGAGTCATGACATCAACCAGTGGGAACTGGATCTGAATCCTTAACCCTTGATGCTTTACTTTTCAGGACTGAGTAAGTTTAAATCTGGACAGTGTGATAATTATCATAATGCTGTTCTTATTGTTCATGCTCTTAGCTTAGCACCTTCTGTGCAGAGCAGTGCTGGGAGTGCATAGCCTGCCACAGGCTGAATGTGAGAGTCCTCTTAAGAGGTGGGATGCCATGTGTGAGGGGCTGGTGGCAGTGTCCAGAGCGCTGTTGCTCTCTGCCAGACTGTAGTCTTGTGCCTTTGAGTATCCCTCTATGGCTGTTTTATTTCTCTGAATAGCTCCTTACAGCAGTTTCCAGAACTGCTGAAAATACTGTGATGTTTGAATGGAGATTAATTTTTTTAGAGTAATCTTTCCTGGGTGCTCTTTTAAATGTCCCTGGACAATGTTTTGCACAGAGTGGAGTTTTTGCTGTCCGTAGTCCCATGTTTTACATGATTCTTATGGATCCCTTCCAATTGGAGATATTCTGTGATTCTATCTCTGCTATTCCACAGGCAGAACTGAGCAGTTCTTTTCCTAACTGTCCTCTTTAGTTGTATTTTTCTTTGAATCTGGGGGGAGAAAAAAGGGTGTTGTTGTTTATTTCTTGCTTACACATCTGATTACTGTTGTTATGACCTTTCTGCTGTCTGCCAGACAAGAAAAAAACCAAACCACCACCAGCACCACAAAAAAAAAACAAAAACAAAACAAAACAAACCCGTTACAGTTAAACATATTTCTTTATGACCTACAGTCTTCCTAAGTACAGTTCTGGCACTGTCAGATGAGTGGTGGTGTTTCAGGGCTTATTGAAGGTTGGTGATTTCCTTCGTGTTTCTAAAGAAAGTCTTTTAATTCAAGGAAATGTGCTTTCAACAGACCAATTTTGTGAAAACAAGACTCAAATTTTTGAAAGCTTCTCCTTTTTTTGGTCTCTCAAATCTGCTAAAATTTAAATACAAAATGGACATCCAGCTGCCTTTTTGTCAGCTTTGAAAGTCTTAGCTTATGGAATCTCTGTTGCAACTGCCAGAGTTACAGTCCATGAAACCTGCCAAGTGACTCAAGGAAATTATTGGTAGCCACCATTATGGTTTTGTTTTCATTGGCAAAAACATTATTGTAGTAGCTTTGCTATCTTGCCTCAGTTTTTCATCCAGACTACCAGCAATAAAAAGTATGATTACTTCATTGGAAATATGCTGCTTGCTATAATTCCTGTAATCTTCTTTGGTTTATTTTCTTTTCCTTGTCTTAGTTTTATTTCTCTTATTATATGAATAAAAATGAAACAGAAGATGATTTTTGGCATTTGTAAAGCTTAGACTGCACCTTATATTTGGCAAACAGCTCAGTGGGGTGTTTTCCATTGTTGATTTTTATTTCTTTTGCTTCCCATTGCACTCCTGTATTTGCAATTGTAAACATTGTCCAAAAAAAAAAAAATATGTATAGTAAAAAAACAGCTTTCCTGACTATTTTTTAATTGCTCCCTTTTTTATTCTGTACCATCTCCTAATAAAATTTGAAAGCATATGTACCTATTTAACTTCCTTTTCTGTATGAAGGGATTAAATATTATGTTAAACATAATTTGTAGAAACAGAAGGGTAATTATGTGCATGATATCTCAGCTTCAGATGCTATCTCAGTATCTTTAAATTATATACCTATATGAATGTTTACTCATGTACAAGTTATTCTTTCTTTAAGGAACATTAATAAGTAATAATATGTGGTGAGTTGACCTTGGCTGGATGCCAGGTGTTCACCAAAGTTCCTTTATCACTCTCCCTCCTTTCCGAACAGGGGTGATAAAAGATAAAAAGGTTTGTGGGTCAAGATCAGGACAGGACAAGTTCACTCACTGGTTATTGTCACGAGCAAAACAGACTCGACTTGGGGAAATTAGTTTAATTTATAACCAATTAAATAAGAATAGGATAATGAGAAATAAAAAACAAATCATAAAAGTGTCTCTCCCCCACCCCTCCCTTCTTCCAAGACTTGCAGATTCTCTACTTCCTCCCTCCCTGCCGTGACACAGGGGGACAGGAAATGATGGCTGTGGTCAATTTATCACGTTGTCTCTGCTGCTTCTTCCTCTGCAGGGGGAGGACTACTCACGCTCTTACTCTGTGCCAGCGTGGGGTCCCTCCTGTGGGAGACAGACCTCCATGAACTTCTGCAGTGTGAGTCCTTCCCATGGGCTGCAGTTCTTCACAAACTGCTCCAGCATGGATCCCTACCACAGGGTGCAGTCCTTAGGAAGAGGCTGCTCCAGCTTGGGTCTTTCAAGGGGTCCCAAGTCCTTCCAGCAAACCTGCTCCAGCATGGGCTCCTCTCTCCATGGGTCCACAAGTCCTGCCAGGGCCCTGGTCCATCGTGGGATTCCCAGGAGGTCACAGCCTTCTTTGGGCACCCCCCTGCTCTGCTGTGGGGTCCTCCAGGGTCTACAGATGGATCTCTGCTCCACTGTGCACCTCTGTGGGCTGCAGGCGGACAGCCTGACTCACCATGGTCTGCACCACAGGCTGCAGGGGAATCTCTGCTCTGGTGGTTGAAGCCCCTTCTCCTCCTTCTTCACTGACCTTGGAGTCTGCAGAGTTGTTGCTTTCACATATTCTCACTCCTCCCTCTGGTTGAAGTTGCTCAGATTTAATTTTTTTTTTCTATTTTCCCCCTTCTAAAATATGCTATGCCAAAGGTGCTACCATGACTGCCGATGGGGCTCAGCCTTTGCCAATGACAGGTCTGTGTTGGAGCTGTCTGGCATGGGCTATGTTGGACCTGGGTGATGTTTCCAGCAGCTCTTTACAGAAGCCACTCCTGCAGCCCACTGCTACCAAAACCTTGCCACACAAACCCAGTATATGCTAGTAGCCAGAAATTGTGTGTGAGGAGAGGTTAATTTAAGAAAATATCAAACCCTAGTTTTTGTTATATTCAAAGTGTATTTTCCTTCTGTTTGTGGAGCACAGGGACAAGAGCAGTTAAGCTGAGTTTCATTTTATGACAAAAAATATAGGCAGTGATTATCACTGGGTCTAAAGAAAACAAAAATGGTTATGGTAAAAGAAGACATGGAATATCTTCAGTATTTGAGCACATCTGTCCTGTTAACTTGTATGGCAGTACTGAAGTTAGACTACAGATGTGTTCTCCTAGTCATCGTGTAAAAATATGAGAGAATATAGATCCCTGTCTGACAAAGCTGTCAGAGTAATTATGTCAGTATGCAAGTTTTGGTAAATTATATAAAGTTACAAACTTTCTAGTGTTCCTAGTTACCTGAAGGAGTATCAGTATAGGCTGGAAGTGGTTATCACTGGTGCTGCCTCCCTAGGTGGCTGTCGAGAATTTTCTCCTTAATTCTGAAAGCTCTTCCACAAGCTGGTTGGAAAGCAAAAGAGTCTTGTTATTTTGTCATTCATGTTGCCTCATCTTTTGCAGTCTAGTGCATGAAAGATTTATGGCAATCAATAAAGTATTAAAGATCTACTTTTATATATTTTAAAATTTTCTTAAGTACTATAGTTTACTGCCAGTGATGGTGCCTGCTGAGATGAAAGTTCAGATGCTTCTGGTCTTGAAAACAGAGTTAAGAAGGTGACTTGGCTTTGAATTGGTGATCCTTTAAGTAAAGGTCGAGTGAACAAGTTTTGTGCCTGTTCATTTTAGAAATCTATTGAAGGGGACCAACTTGTTATCTCTAAGCTCTATGATACTGTTAAATGGCTTTGTTTTCTCCCATCTCATCTATGTGATGTTGTAGAGGTTAACCTCTCGAGACCAATCCAGAAAAGTACAAATTTCTATTGTTTACAAACACTCTTGCTCTTGTTACATATACATATATATATACACACTTATGGTGCACTGCATCTTCAGACTCTTTTACAATTCTCGTATAACTCATGGCAATATTTAAAGGACAACAGTCTCTCCACATTTTGTATAAACTGAAAAGCTCAAGTTGCAACATTGTCATTGATTAAGCAGTAAAAAATAATGGTACTGAAGTACTGTGTCAACTGATTTCAAAACACAGAATATTCTTCTGAAAAGTTTTTTCTTCAGTGTTATGTTCCAGACAGCTTCAGAAATAAATATTGTTGGAATGGTCAAAGTGAATCACCCATGTTTTACAATTTAAACAAGTATTTGGAAATGATCAGCATTAAGCTATATGTGAATTTGGCTTAATATATTAACTTCTGAAAATATACAGGCATGTTTAATCAAGAGCTACTGTGATCAAACCAACAACTAAAATAGTAGCGAAACACAGTCTGGGTAACACTTTATTTTGGGCTGTATTCAGTCCATCTATTTCAAGGAATCTCTTAGAGGGTAGTGCTTAGATTTTAATTAGGCATAAAAACTAAATTGGTGGAATTAATTTTAATTTGTACTTTATTTTACTTCACCTAGTATGTATGCTTCCCCTAAATGTATGTTTAGCTTCAAATATTTTTAGTTTTTCATTTATTCCTTTACTTTGACCTAGAAAAATGTAGAACATGCTATAAAAGTTATAATTGATTAAAATGGTATTCTTTTCAATTAACACTATTCTTTAAATACTGCTTAGATATGCTTACCGAATTATTATATACTGTTCTTAAAATATTTACTTTTTTCAATGGTTGAAGTAATATTCAGAAAAAATTTACATAAAAATTACCTCTCCAACTTATAAAATGGCAGAACATACAGGACAAAAAGATGAAGAAAGTGATTCCTCAAGCTTTCTCTTCTATCAAAGGTGGCTTTCAAATTTATTTTTGACAAATGTTCAACTTTGCAAAAAAGGTTAGATGTCTTTTTATTATTTTATTTTTTTTCTCTAACAGGATTCCGACTTGAAAAGGTAGTCAGAGCTTTTGATACACAAGGATACAAGAAAGACTTCTGAAGCAATAGTTGAGAATTCTGTGAATATTTTTGCTCTCATATTTTTAATGCAATTTTTTTTCCACCTACCTTTAGTGTGTTTTAAATATGTGCTGAGAATTGGGTTGTCATATGATCAAAGACAATATCATAATGCATATCTTAATGGTGTATCATAAGGTCAGAAGATTAAATCTGCAGAGGCTGCCTTGGCATTTTTCTAAAATGTGTATGTGCATTTTCTTCAAACTTTCTTATGAAATTTTCAGCTTTTTTTTTTTTTTTAACTAAGAAACACATGCTATATGTATGCACACACACAAAAAAAAAAAAAAAAAAAAAGACGACTTGAAATTCCTCTATTTCAATCCCTGTTAGCTGCTAGTGGAATCTGCAGACTCTGATAGCTATTGTATGTTGCTTATGTCAGACATTAATAGTGTGTAGTGCCTGCAGAATGCTCTGTGGATGGGTTTCATAGCTGTGTGCTGACAGCAGAGGAGCACTGAGACGTGCAAGATATACAGTTCCACTGACTATGACTCATGTAGAGGTGTCCATTCCAAACCAAAGGATGCTTCCTGTGAACTTCACTCTGGAGCTGTAAGTCTTCAGCATTATCTGCTCTCAGCAGACAGTTAAGATGCCTTTTGTCAAAATGTCCTACCTCCAGAAATAGTTGCTCAAAATAGCAAGATCTTGCCACTGATAACATTCTATGTTCATTCTTCTGACTGTCATGTGATCTGCTGTTAGTGACTTTGTAACCTCTCTTATGAACATAGGGGTTGAGTGAAAACTTGGGGAGGGAAAGAAAACTTCCATTCCCTAGATAGGCTTTCTTATTAAACATGATTCCAGTCTCCTAAGTCTTCAGCATCTTCAGGGTCTAGAGCAGTGCTCAGCATATTGCAAATGTGTTGGAGGACAGCATCTCCTGTGACATCATGAGTCTTAGTATCCAGACATGTATCCTGCCTCATACTGCACCAAATGTCTCCCTCCTTTATCTCTCTCTGCTGCACTGGGTGTCATTTTTCCCTTCCCACTTCTGTACTAGGTTTGTCCACGTCCCATCTGTTGTATCCTTGCAACCCACCTACTCTTAACTCACTTACTTTCCTAATCTGGCCCCCTTAAAATAAAAAAAGCAAAGAACTCTGCTCCAGTAAATGGTTCAGTATTAGAAGTGATAAAATACGGTGTCTCTCTCTCCTAGTATCAATTTACTCTACTTTAACCACATCATCTGAGCCCTTTTTCATACCTCTGTGTTCTACTTTTCCTACTTTTCCCATTCCCTCCCGTCATAATCCTGCCCATTCCCCGAGGCCTCCTTCTTTATTTCAGTTCTCCCTTATTTTTCATCTTTACAACCCGTTTTCTTCCCTGTTCCTTGTTCTGCTTTGTGGGTGGCAGGTTGCCTCTTCCTTTGCATGGTATCATTTGGTATCACTGAAATTAAGTTAAAATAACATTTTATTGCATTGACACAGAAAAAAAACAAACGTGGATTGAAGTCAGGTGGATTGAAGTCAGGTGGTGCTGTCATCTGTCGACTTCTTCTGGATTTTGGACTTCCACCTCAGACATGTTTGAAACAGTTCCTCAACTTCATTGTACATAGACACACTGGGTGGGCTGTATGTTGTAAGATCCTGGTACTGTTTCAAGTGAGGTCTGACATCCTTGCTAGATCACTAGCTAATGTGTGGAAGAAAAATGTGGCTAGTGGAGCGGAAACCATATCAGGAATGAGTCCAATTTTTCATCATTAATAACACTCTTGGAATAAAAAATGCATGATGTCTAACTCGATAATGACGTTGTAAATGAAGAAGGTTTGATTGGTCAGAGAAATGTTAATTTGGAAGCAAGAGGAGTAATTTCTGATGTGTACTTGTAGTCTCTGGCATGTGATTGTCTTCAGTATATGAGATGTGGTTCTTTAAAATATGAAAGCATGTGGACTTAGCTGTTAAACGTTTGAATTGCATGATTAATATTTGGACAAAAATATAATTGTTGGAATATATTTTCATCTGACTTTACAAACTGTTAGGCAACCTTCCAGCCTCACCTTTTGAAATTACGATTACTTTGCCACTTTCTAAATAAGACAAATGTAAATTTTGAAAAAGTGTGTAATGTGTTCTGGTAGTTCCTGTGTTGCTTTTGCTAACAGTGTGATTAATAAAATGACTATGTGGCTTTACATCATACAGTCTTGGATGACATCTTTTGAATGAATGCTTTATTCTTACCCAAATTGAAAATACCTCTGTGTGCCATACTGTACACCTTATCAATGAACTTCATACAGTTTGTTCTATCCATTCTTGACTGCAGAAACCACTGATTACTCTAAAGAGATGGGAATAAAACTGGATTTTGTAAAATACTGGCAGTCAGGTCAACAAGGTCTCTTAATGGATTGGAGTGATAGACATAGCAAGTATTTGTTATTCTCCCTGACAGTTTCTGAGTTGAAGGGGAGAAGTGCTTAAATGCTGCTGAGGCCAAGTGAAGTCACAAGGAATGTGTCCATAGTGGTGGTGAGGCATATGCTGTGGGGTTCCCATCTGACTGGCTCTTCACTGATGTGGGTAGAATTAAAGTTGTCATGGAGTGGTTACTCAGTTCCTGGGGGTGCTGTTTTTGGAAGAGTCCTGACATTGTGTGGGGTACCCACCCAACAGCATAGCAAACAGACAAATGTAACTGAGTCTCCCTGTTGAAGTGATTGGTCTGAATTCTGGGTAAAAAGGATCCTGAGTCCAAAATTCTGTCAACAGGCACAAGGTCTATAGGCACAGTCTGCTCCATGAGCCACTCAGAGGCAATACTGCAGCTGTCATGCGATCTGAATATCATGAATTCATTAATCACAAAGTTTGTCATAATGTGATTGTCCCTGATCTGGGGATGTGTGGCAGGATTGTCAGGATTGCACTTTGACTCCCCACGGAAATAGTCTTTATTTACTGTATAATTAATTGGTAAGTTAAATGGTTGAATAAAACAAGGCCCGACATTAGGTTTGATGCTGGTTTTCTGGCAGCCCTTCAGGGCAGTGCTCTTCCTCTGAGTGTTCCCAGAATAATTAAATATCATTCATCCTTTGAAGGACTTCTCAAGCAGGAAGGAAAAAAAAGAATTGTAGGAGAAGGGAGGATGTAGGAGAAATAGAGCAGAGTGAGGGTCGGTAGCATGGGAGAAAGAGGGAAGGGGAAAGTGGGGACAAGATAGGGACTGTAATTGGGTCAAGTGGAGGTGGTTAACACAGGTCTTTCACAGGTAGCTGTGAGCGGCTAAGGATTTCAAGTGATTCAGAAGCATAAGTTATAGTATCAGCTGATGCATTGTAATGTGCTCTGCGTATTTAAAAACACATTCCTTCGTCCTACCAGTATCCTTTTTTGGTAGATATACTTGTAAGCATTAGGAAATGTTTTAGAGAGGTGCGAACCATGTTTTCAGAAGTGACCACTGCTTTCAGATATCTTCATTTTAAATGTATAACCTGAAATACACCAGGAATAATTTGAGGTTTGTGTCCATGTCTCCTGTTTACTGTACTTTGAATTTTTGATACAACAGTTGATTTCAAACCACAGATTTACTTCAGCAGGATTTACTTTGTTTTTCCCCTGCAAAAATACTGGCCCAAAGTGATTTTCAAATCCCCATATGATGGCATTAGGAAAAAAACTACTAGATTCTGACTGTGATATGTGCACTTTATTCAATTCTGAAAGAAAGCAAAAGAAATATTCTGCAAGAAGAGGATATGATGCTAATTTGCAACACTGACATTTTATTCTAGTAGAGTTTACAAGTTCTGGTTATGGGACTGTAGTTTATAGAAGTTAAAAAACATTCTTTAGCTTATGAAGTAAGTTAAGAACTTCAGCTTTGCAGTTTCCATTGAGACTCATTGATGATAAAGAGAGTAGAAATTTAATCTTCACTGAATGTCTATGACTAATTCTGGCTTTTTTCTCTCAGCAGGGATAAAAAGGAAGGCAATGGGTGGCACAGGATGTATTGAATTAAAAAGTTAAAAATACAGAAGTGAGTGGTGAGTGTAGAATGGGCCTTGGATAACAATCAGAAAGCATTCAAAGTAAAAATTTGTTGGTGAGTTTTTATTTAAAAGGTAGGTATTTATAGACAGATTAGATAAGAGATCAAATCCTGGAGCTCATGGATTTAAACTAGCTGAGTTTCTAGCATGGCGGGATTGCCATTCCTCTGGGGTCTCCATTTTCCTGCTTTTCTCCAATACTACCTCTGATCAAGTAAAGCACTGGCAGCATGTGGAAGTCTTGACCAGGATTTTATGATAATTTTATGTTGCTGTCCATTTTCTGCAGCTTTGCTGTTGTCATCCTTCATACCTCTCTTTAAAGTTCCTGATTTTTGCTGCAAGCATAAGTGCTTGGAGCTAATCTGAGGCTGACTGCTGCTGCTGCTGGGGGCTGGAGGGCCACAGAGCAGAATGTTGCTGCTTTTGACCTGAAAACTTGCCGAGCGAAATCTCCTCAGGGAGCCACAGTAAAGGTCTGTGGGGCCCCGAGCCCAGCAGTGCCAGAGCTCTGGCATATCTGTCTTCATGCCTTGCTGAGAGCTATCCAGAGCAGGGGGCAGAAGGTCCCTTTACTGCATCTTGCTTTTCTCCCTTAGTTACCTTTTTGGTACTCTGACGGAACATCAGCAAAATGCTGTGCCATTTATTTACGATGCTGTATGCATTCATTAGATGTGCAGAATGAAGTAGATATACAGTGGGTCTATGGGGAAAAAAAATAATCAGGGAATCAGTAGCTGGAGAAACACTGCTATTAGGCTGTCAGCTGTTCTCAGCAGAGACTTTCAGAAATATGGCAAAGCAAACTTCAGCCAAGTGACCTAGAAAGATGTATGCTTTATTGAGAAGTCAGCCTGCTTCTCAGGCGATAAAGTATCACAAGTTAATGGTTGGTGGCTGTGTGCTGACCTCGAATGAGCCCGCCCTGCTGCAAGCAGATTGTGCTCTTGCCCTGCCTCTGCTGATAAACCACACAAGCTCTTACAGCTCACGTGCACAGGAAAGGAGTTATTTCACTGAACAATTTTTATTTAAGTCGGCCTTTTCCACGTCTTTCCATAAAATCATCAAGGCTGTTGCTAGTGTGCCAGCAGGTAGGCTAAGGCTGCAGTCTGCTGTGCTCACCAGTCTTACAGCTCTCTGATTCACTGAGGTATCTTGACTGTCTGTACCCTTCTGCTGTCTTCCTTACATGCCATATGCTCTTTGCCTCATTTGCTATCTATATTGTGTTTGCATTATGCCTAATCTTGAGATCTGGCATGAATTTTACACACTACAAAAACACCACTATTACTGTGCTCTTCCTTATGTAGAAGCTGTTGTAATCCTCTATCTGTTTAAAACTAAATTTTCAAAGCAATACTGTAATATTTAATGCTTTTAGGCTACTTTCAAATCTCCTACATCATGCAAGCACTAATCCTGAAGCTCTGCTACCAATAAAAATGGGAAGGAAAATATTCCAGATATCTTTTCTAGTATTTGGATTCTCCTAGATCATCACTTCTGCTGGTTTCCAAGCACAACAGCAATTCTTAGATCCTTCAGAAACTGAGACATGGGGGCAAATTCCAGCAGGAGCCCACACTTTTCATAGAAGAAAGATATTACGAGTCAAAATACTTTGATAATGTAGGAACTGGGGCTGCTTTGCCCCCAGACTACTGCCCAATGCTCTCAGGATCTCACTGGAACCTGCAGCCTTCTGAATGCCTGCATTTTTTTTCCGAAAAATATGATTATGTTCAAAGACATACGAGTCTCTGCCACATTATTTTCTTCTGACCTGTTTTGAGTAATAGGCATGATTTCTCTTGAGCACTCCATAGTCCCCGTGGAAGGATTATAACGCAATTAATTAACTCAAACACATATGATGAGTAAAGAACAAGATGTTGAACTTTCTTTGCACGTACATCTCCTAGCTTCATAATGTGTGCAATCTGAGTATTCATTTAATGTATTTTTTTCTGGGTATTTCATTTTTCATATTTCTTCACCTGCCTACAGAAAGGTCACAATTAAGAAACATAA
Organism: Pyrocephalus nanus; assembly: GCA_038380795.1. Classification (NCBI taxonomy): domain Eukaryota; kingdom Metazoa; phylum Chordata; class Aves; order Passeriformes; family Tyrannidae; genus Pyrocephalus; species Pyrocephalus nanus. The sequence continues at coordinate 52,271,814 of CM076260.1, forward strand.
TGAGGCCCACATGTTCACCAGTACTATTGAAAGTGCTCATAATTAATAGCAGGAGAAAGGTGTTACTTTAAGTATGGATTGGCCACTAGTGGTCGGCTGGGTTTTGGAGATACAGTGTCAATGGTATAGAGCGAATCAGAATTCACACTGATGTTTTTGAGGTGCATACGTAGTAGCACTTGTACACTAAGAGCACCAGTGGTGAAACATTCTTTGGTCTGTACAAAAAAGTGTGTAATCAGTAGTGTAATGCATACATACAGATGTGTAGATGCATAGAAACACATACATATCAGTGTACACATGAAGCTGTGAAGTTCCAATACCAAAGACAAACCATACTTTTCTGTTGGTTTTACAGGACCTGGCTTATTGTTTCTGCTCTGACTGGTTAGTGATACCTCCTTGCCAGATTGCATATGTCAGACCTTCAACCCAGGCTCTTTGATCAGCTTATGTGATATTTTCCTCCTCCCCACCCACCCTTACCCTTCTGGATATCAGCGAGTCTGTAATATTTTTCTTTTAAATTTGACATTTGAACATTTTCATATTGACAGTTTGTTTTTATGCTACAAGAGTGGATGTTTTTGCCCCCTTTTTGGCTTTTTGGTTTTTTAATTACTGCCCCTGACTAGCCTAGCCAGCTTGTTCCTAGCAGATTGGTTCCTTATCTGCCAAGAAAGAGGCAATCAAAATTATGCAGAACTTCCCTGTACAAACTGGATTAACTTTACACCAAGCTCAAGCTTTATATTTTATGAAAGATTTCCTTCCATAGCTGATTTGCTACTGCAGCTTTTTGTTTCTTTCCCTTCCTCCCCCTGCTTTGCCAGTCTCATTTGTGGGACAGACAGGCTTGATGGAGAAAAAAAAATAATCCTGTCCTTCATTGCCCTTTTAAGTTAATTCTCTGTTGTCTGTGAATGACTGAGGCAAATGGTACTTACATTAAAATCTGTAGCCCTGTGGGTTCTGATAATTTTAGAAATCTTTCAATGCACAATCATGGGAAATCATGGTATCATGCCCCTGGGTATCAACCTTTTACAGATTTGTTTATTGTTTTTCATAGAATGGAAATTTAAACAGGGCTCATATGATTTCTTCAGAAAGTTGGTGATCTTTTTATTAATACACTTACAGCTTTTGGGCTGGTCTACACAGTTCCATAAAAATGTCTGTTCTACTCAGATGCTTGCAATTTTTAGGGGCACTTTGTGAAATTTCTAAACCAAGAAGCTGATATTGCTGATCTATTGGGGTTTCTTGTTCAGTTGGGTTTGTTTGTTTGTTTGTTTTCTGGAAGCTTTTAGCTCTGTAGACATATTAGCTTCTGGTAAATAAACCACAAGGTCTCTGATTTTCAGTCTCTCTTACTCTTTAATAAATACTTCCTTTTGTTCCTAAATCTTGATGATTTTCATGTGTTTTTCATATCTTCTATGCTTGTCCTTTTAAATTGTTTTAAAACTGTACTTCCACATTGTCTTTTCTGGCTATTTCCTTGAACACTCATTCCAGTAAAAGTTCACATTTTCTTACCTGAAGCCAGACAGCATGGTTTGGGGTTTTTTTGTTTGTTTGTTTGCTTGTTTGTTTTCTGGGGCAAGTCTTATTGTTGGCTCTTGTGCTCTTACCACTGTTTGTGGTGATATTCCTATCAGTGGACTAAAATGAAATAAAGACTAAAATAAAATCCTTGAGCAGGCTTATAGTGGAAACAGTTTTGTTTTCCTCTGTCCTCACATACTACAGAAAAGAACAGACACTTCGGTTTGCTCTTTTTAGTAGTAATATGCAAAGAGACAGTGGAACAGAGGATTACATTCAGGTTAATATCAATCTCCTAGTTGTTTTATAACAAGATTAAGGGAAGGGGTGGGGTTAGGCCAGTCTACTTACTCCAACTAATGACTATCTCATACCCACCATTGCTGGGAAAGAACATAAAATGGAGAGGAGGGGTTGAGCTGAACAGCAAACTCTGTTGACTAGTATTGTTGTGAATTGCCTGTGAAGAAGACCAAAGACAAAAGATTTTTCTTAAAACATGAACCTAATGGTGTAAGAAGTTGCTCTGGAACTCAGTGTTTCCATGATGGAATATTTCACTTTAATCTTGATTTTACACCCCTTCAGTGCCATGGCACAGGATTGCATGACTCCCATGACTTGTGATTTTCAGGGGCTTGGAGCTGCTCATGTACTGTCCTCTGGTCCAGGCCCCTATGTGTGACTTCGTCACCCGAAAGCACAGCTGCACAAAGAAGCTGGCTCACCCCAAGGTACCCTTTATAACTCACAAAGAAGCAGACATGTGGCAGGGATGATACAGGTTATCTGCATCTTATAAACTATTTCCTTTGGTTCACTGAGGTGTAAGGTCTGATTTATCTGCTGCTTGGATAACTATTTTGGTATGAGTCTTGAAGTTAGGTGGCTTGGTGGCCCCTTCTCAAGTGTGTGTTGTAGCTAGCACTATGATCCTGTCATTTTCCTATAGCTGCAACTTCAAAAATCATGACTTTTTGATCAGACTAAACAATCTCTAGAAATAGGCCAGATTTGCACCTTAGTTATCTGTCCTTAATTAAAATAGAATCCTCAAACCCTAAGTGATTTGAAACATTAGGAACAAAGGAGTCAGAAAAGTTAGTTACCTAGAAGGGGATGCTTAGAGTAAGATGTGTATGTATTGGGTTTGGTTTTGATTTTTTTTCTGTCTAATGGAGGTGGTAAAGGGGTTAAAATGAAGTTTAGTAGCAGATAGGATGAGCGAGGAAAGGGGTAAGTATGGATTTTGTCACTGACATTTTAAGGTCGAGACCTAGGAAAAAGGTAACTGACAAGTTACAAAATGATAGCATCTCAATATAATATATAAACATACAGATTTACAAGTTTTGACTCATAATAAAGTTGAAATGGGAAAATATGAAGTTTCAGGCTTTCTTGGTGTTAGATTTTCCACTTGAGGCATTGCGTTTTAGAGAATAACCATAAAGTATAATTATAACATCACATGAATTCTTATGCTAGTTTCCATACTCAACTTATTTGTACATTCCAAAGTAAGTGGCTATCATGGAGCATTCTGTATTGAACTCTTCTGTTTTAAGTTTAGTGAAGCTTTTGTTATGTTTTGCTTTCAACTTTTGATTGTGACCGTTTATAATTTATCCTCTTTATGATAATGCATGAAGATAATCCACTAAGATAAATATTATTCTTAATTAAACTTGGATGGATGGATAGATGGATGGATGGATGGATGGATGGTGTTTTCTTGCTTCTCTGTAGGGTCACCTATAGGATATGTGTGAGATACAAATGAGTTTATCTAAAATACAGCTAAACCTAATTTAACTGATGCAGTTACTAGCTCCTCCTAACATCTGTGAAAATAATTTCCCTCTGGGCTATTTTAATGTCAGCTTGCTCTTTTGGACTAATTGTGAACATGTGATGATCGTCACATATTATGTAGAATAAGAAAGCAAGGACAAGGTATACAAGGTAGGTTGACTTGATAGCCTACAATAACTTACTCTTCAGTTTTCCTATGTCCCTTTCTCTATTCACGTTTACAGTCTATATAAATAACCTGTGTCTGTGTTTTCTTTGGCTTGGTGTTCCAGAGAAAAAAAGGGAACATAAATTTTTAACGTGAGAGGAATGATTTTCTTTTCAAGAGCAAAGCAACATGGCTAAGGTGGATAACAGTGAAAAGCCAATTTTCTGAAAAGACTGTAGTATCTTGCAAACAGCCCACAGAAATTCTAGTTCCATTTAGTGTGAACACCATAAACACTTAAAGCCAAACTAGCGCAATGGTCTGTTTGTGGGTGTGTGCACAAACAGTATCTTTGTCAAACAGTATGTTTGAGTCTTCACTGAGCTTTGGATCCAGCACATAGCAATGGAAATATCCGCAAGCATGATTCCTCATCTAGTAAGTGTGCAAATATGTCCACTGTGTTCATTTCACGTACATCATGTAGACATATGAAATAACTGATGGTGGAAGTGTCCATAGAAATAATTTTTTAACAGCATAAATTGCACCTGGGATGGGGCAACTATGGATATATGTGCAGGCTGGGGAATGAGATGCTAGAAAGAAGTGCCATGGAAGGGAACCTGGAGGTCGTGGTTAATGGCAGTTGAATCTGAGTCATCAGTGCCCTGGCAGCCAGGGGGGCCAACCGTGTCCTGGGGGACATCAGACAAAGCGTCACCAGCTGGTCGAGGAAGGTGATTGTCCCGCTCTGCTCTGCACTTGTGTGGCCTCACCTTGAATATTGTGGGAAGTTTTGGTCACCACAATACAAGAAAAATATTTAAGCTATTAATGTCCGAAAGAGGGCAATGAAGATGGTGAGGGGCCTTGGCGAAAAAGCTGTAAAAGGAGTGTCTGACGCCTCTGTTCAGCCTGGAGAAAAGGAGACTTAGGGGAGACCTCACTGCAGTTAAAACTTCCTCATGAGGGGAAGAGGAGTGTCAGGCACTGATCTTTCTCTGTGGTGACCAGTGACAGAACTCGAGGGAATATCCTGGAGTTGTGTCAGGGAAGGTTTAGGTTAAATATTAGAAAAAGGTTCTTCACCCAGAGGGTGGTTGGGCACTGGAACAGACTCCTCAGGGACAGAACTCAAGAACTGATTGGACAATCCTCTCAGACACATGCTGTAATTCTTGGGGCTGTCCTGTGCTGGGTTAAGGGTTGGACTCAATGATCCTTGGGGATCCCTTCCAACTCAGGATATTCTATGATTCTTTGATTTTGTTATTATTGTCTGATCAAAAGCACCACCTTATTGACAGTTAAACTACTTCTTGAAGTAACTGTAATAACTTAAAATATAAAACCTCTCCTTCTAGCCTTCCTGTGCGGTAAGTGTTGAATTTTGTGCGGTTCTGACTTGAAAAGCAATTCCCCGAAAATTGCCTAAAAAGGTTCCATTTTGTATCATCTTTTTGTCTCTCATAAGTGCGCAATTTACAAGTAAAGCAGTGTTGCTATTTTTTTTAATTCATTTTTTTTAACCATCTACCAGTATACCTGGGACTGAGGACCAAGATTCTGACCATGAGTTGTTAATATTACTAAAATTTCTTCCAGTTGAGTCATGTGTTCAGTATCTTCATATTTGCATGTTAAAATCAGATCAGAATTAGCAAGCTGTTCTGTTGACTCAGAAATGACAAGCTCCAGTTTGTGCTGCCTGTGTTATATCGAGAGGTTTCATAGGACCTAAAGTGCAGTTTTCATTTTCATCTAGTAATGAATAGGTTCATTACACTAGTGTGCATGAAACACAATGTGATGCTGCCCCCTCGGTGTGCAGTGGTATTTCTTTAACATTTCCCTATGGAAACCTGTGCCCTGCCTTCTGGCCAGTTTGATGCCAGGAATTGGGATAGTATGGTTGCAGCTGGTTGCTACTTGAAAAAGGCACCAAGTGGCATGAAGTTATTGGTAGAATGACTGTGCTGGAGGAGCGTAGTACAGAGACTGCCAAAAATGGAAGGATGATGAAAAATACAGAGTAAAGACAGATGTCTTTCCATAATTTATGCGGTTGAACTGTGGTGTAGATGGCAGTTTGTTGCTAGAGGAGCCGTCATGATGCTGACTACTTAAACAGAAGGGACCTGTTGAGTAGAGAGAACTTTCCCACAGACAGTCAGTTTTTAAAGATATTTAGATGTCAGCTCAATACTGGTTTCACCAAGAGTTGAATGTTTAAATAATACATCTTTGTTATTTAACACACCTTGATATCTTTGCTGTCTTCTGTGCTACTATTGTCTGCATAGGCATCTAAATGGTAGGAAGGGCTGGGCAAATAAGGATACACTGAAAGAAAATGTCCTCAGTCATTATAAAAATGACCCTTAGAAAATACATGATGTATTAAAAAAATTGCTGTCAAGGTAATATGACCTACTACACCCATGCTAGACACCGATTTAAACAGAAATTGTGGTTAAATTGCATTTTAATGCCAACCTCAATTTTATTCCTTCTTCTCCTGTGTATTTATCATGCAGTAGTGTACAACTGACAGTGCTACTCAGTGGCAGAGTGTTTTGTTGTTAAACTTCAGTATCCTGGATAGAATTCTAAGTTCTCCATCAATCTTTGTTGTCAGATTATTATGTATCATCCACAGTTGTTACAGTGTTTCTGTTATTTAATGGTATGTGGTAGATATGACAGAATATCCGATGTGACAGTAGACACGTGCATTCATGTTGTACATTAAACATCACTACTGCCTGACATTTAAGGTCTCTCAGCATCTGGAATGTAAATGTTACTATTCAATGTCCTAAATTAGTGTGAAGCTGTCCTAAGTAGGTATTCATTTGAATGTCATTACTTTAATTGGTCTGCGTAGTCTTCTTTCAAAATTTTTAAGGCTACTGTAATGTTGCAGAGGAGCGATAGGTTGAACACACTGCTCGTAACCCGTGACTGTAAATGTATTCCTAAGTAATTACAAAAGATATATAGTTTTGAAAGTTTTGGTGGAAGTATACTATGATCGCCGAAGTACCTGAAATATTGTAATGCCAAATGACTCATAATTTGACCCTTAATTGTTGGGAGGAAAAAAGTGGGGAAATCGTTGTTTTCATTTATATGAAGGTTAAGCTGAATTCTTCAATAAAACACATGCTCACTAGTCTGTGTGGTAGTATTTGCAAGTTAAAAGGACGTCTTTGATCCCAAACCACAGTTGTTGTTGTAGCATTTCACTCGTGTTTCCTTAATGATTTTTCTGTGTTCCTATAAAGCATGAGATGTTCATGTCATCTAGTAAATGGGTTTTCATTGTTCTTTTAAGAATATAAAAAATGATACGGTTTAATTAGAATACAAAACACAAAGAAAGGACCTGAAAAACTACTTGAAATTATTCTTAACTGAACATTCTGTCACTTTTAGAGTGTGCAGTTTACAGGCATGTACAAGAAGCATTTGTCTGATTCAGATTCTTTGCATATGATTCTTTGAAGGCACATGACTGATGGGAATCAGCTTTAAATTGGTGTTTTGCCCTATATGTCTTTCTCATATGAAAATTCATGGTTGGTCCCATTCTTAATGGATGCTCTTCTTTTTTTACTGCATGTTTTACCTGTGGACCACTATCTCAAGCTAATACAAATTCAGTTTCAAGGCATGTTCCATCTGATACATCTGTTCCATATGATACAGTCTCTTAAATCCTCAAATTTATACTTCTACATAAGGCAGGGATTAAACAGGCTGGTTTTGCAGCCAGAGTTTGAGATTCACCAGGGTAGAGTAGCTATAGCTCTGGACACAGAAATGTACTTCACAGATAGCTAAGTGAGTCCAATACACAGGTCTCTAAGGGTACAACCATTGGGGTTCCTTGATGACTAAGATGAAAGCATCAAGCTATTTAATTCTTTACCAAAAGCTATTTAATTCATTACTGATTCTTTACCATTGGACACACATCTGAAATCTTGAATGGCATATTAAGGTATTCATATTACCTTTCTTGATTGTTTCTGGCAGAGAATTTCAGAATGACCCTTTTCTATATTTCTTAATTTGTATTTAAAATATTAGGCTTAAAAATCTAAAATATTCAGCCGACATCTCATTATGTCATCACTGCATATAAAAAAAGACTGTAACTGTGAGCTTTGCTGCCTATATATTCTGTAGCTGGTAGTCCTTAGTGGCTATAAAGGAGTTGTAATCATGTAAAAAATGTGATTAAGGATTTCTTTTAGAAAACTACATGTACTTTTTTTTTTCTTTTTTAGATTGCCCATAATGGCTCCAGTGTGTAAACATGTAATTATAGAGTTTTCTTAAATGCTTACTATTTACTCAATAGGCCGTGAGGGCTACAGAAGGAGCTCTTTATTGCTTTGCAGATCATTGAACTTATAGACTGCGTAATAGCTCCTTTGAAGCCAACATGCACTACTTTAATGTGGGTGTTGTGTGTAGTCCACATGCCCACATCCCATTTTAAAGAAACAATAGTAAAATGATCTTCTCTTAATAGAAAAAGCAGTTGTTCCACACTATGGGAGACTTTGAATGTTGTTTTGGAGAACAGAAACCCTTACCGATTTAGCAGATAAGGCTTAATTTTTTGTTGGGCATTTTGTGACTTTTATTTTTAGGCTGTATGACCCAGATTGACATTTTTGCAGCTAAATATGACTAACTGAATATAGAGCTTCATGAAAGGAAATGTCGACATGATTTAACATTTGGGACATGAACAAAGCCCTGCAGAGAAACCTTGACAAATTAAAGAGATGGGCAATCACCAGCTGTTCAACAAGGGCAAGTGCAGGATTCTGCACCTGGGATGGGGCAACCCTGGATGTACATACAGACTGGGGAATGAGATACTGGAAACCAGTGCCATGGAAAGGGACCTGGGGGTCCTGGTCAATGGCAGTTGAATCTGAGTCAGCAGTGCCCTGGCAGCCAGGGGGGCCAACCATGTCCTGGGGGACATCAGACAAAGCGTCACCAGCTGGTCGAGGAAGGTGATTGTCCCGCTCTGCTCTGCACTTGTGTGGCCTCACCTTGAATACTGTGTGCAGTTTTGGGCACCATAACATAAGAAAGAAATTAAGCTATTAGAAAGCATCCAAAGAAGGGCAGTGAGGATGGTGAAGGACCTTGAGGGGAAAACCATATGAGGAGTGTCTGAGGTCGCTTGCTCTGTTCAGCCTGGAGGAGACTGAGGGGAGACCTCATCACAGTCTACAACTTCCTCATGAGGGGAACAAAGGAACAAGTACCAATCTCTTCACTCCTGTGACCAGTGACAGAATTCCAGGAACCAGCATGAAACTGAGTGAGGGGAGGTTTAGGTTAGATATCAGTAACAGGTTTTTCACCCAAGGGGTGGTTGGGCACTGGATCAGGCTCCCCAGGGAAGTGGTCACAGAATTGTTTGGACAACACTCTCAGACACATGATGTAATTCTTGGGAGTGTCCTGTGCAGGGCCAGAAGCTGAACTCAGTGATCCTGATGGATCACTTTCAACTGAGGATATTCTATGATTTTATGATAAACTTTATGAATCTGATGCTGTACTTTCAATTGCAGAGGGGGAAGGTTGCCAAGCTGAGGATCAGGAAGGACAGGAATGGTATTGGGAGGTTATCTGTTTTGCCTGCTGTTACTGGTAGTATTGACAGTGTTTTCCTTCTGTTAAATTTCCCAATTTCTGTCCTGAAGCTGATCTCTGAGTTGCCTAACATTCAGAACCACTGAGCCTTTGAGTCCATGCACTTAACAAGCTTTTCTCACCTCTTTCCAGGCCAGAGGTGAACAGGGAGAGGGCAAGACCAGTTTTCTGCATTATTGGGAGGAGAAATGCTGTGGAGATATGCAGAAAAGTAGGGCATTAGGGATAAGAATCATGTTTCAAGCACTTGCCAAACTGGCAGGTGAATCTAGCTGGCAGTCCCTGGCAGGGAGCAAAAGCATCTGGCAGGTGGTATGGCGACAAGAATGAGAGGAATAAAATGCCTTGATAGTTCTTCATAAATTGTAGTATGGCTGTTTCTAGGTTGTAAGAGCTGGCAGCAAATAGAAGTTTGTGCGAAGAAGTTATTTCTGCAGTAAAAGGGGAGAAAATGCGGAGTAATTTGAAGACCTCAGTAGTGTTCCTGAGCTGTCTGGAGCAGAAGATCAAAGCTTTCATTTTCATAATTTCATTTAACTTCTCTTATATTTAATTAGCTACATCCATATGCCTGAGAAATTATGTCAGAAGAGTAAAAGTGGTACAAATTCTGAGTCTGACAAGACTAATGAGCTAAAAAGCAGCACATATTCTGATGACTGAGAAGAGGGTATTGTTCTCTTCTTCTTTCATTAGAGCTTATGTCTACCAAGTGCCTGAAAGCAAAATCAAACTCCATCACAAAAGAAATCTTTTAGAGAGGAAAAGAGGTGGGTCATTTCACTAATATTGTAAATACCTTAATTTCATGTGCAAGTTTAAAGAAAAATGTTTCTCACAAGTGAAGAATGGATGAGTTTGGAGAATAATTGTGCCTAAGTATGAATGCTAGAATTCAAGTTGGAGAATTTAATTAAGAGAAGAGTTCTTGAACTGCAACAACCTGTTAAGATTTTTGAGATGAGTATATTGTGAAGGAAGAGTTTGCTATAATGTCAACATGCATGTCAAAGTTAGGTACAGCTCTGCCAATTAGGAATAACAACACTGTCAGACTTTATGTATGTCTTTCATTTTGTTTTTATGGTGTAGTGTAATGATGTTTCGTTAGCTGACTAATTTGTTGATCTTACACTGTATACAAAAGGGCCATTAGATGCACCAACTAAAAACATTTTCTATCAGTCATTCACAGAAGAGTTTATTAAAAGGCAACACTGTAAATATCTGATTGATTCCTAATCCAGTTTGTAGTTTGTTACTAGTGGCACTAATTGGCATTGACTTAGTAGAGATGAATAATGTTCTGTCTCTTCTCAGCCCTTGAATGAGCTTTTCCAGAACCATCAAATCAGCCACAGGCTGAACTGATTTTACCTTTTATTTAAACTGTTGCAGTATGGTGGGCCCTTACAGTCTAGAGTTTTCCAGAATTACCCTCTTTAAAAATATGCCCCACAATCATATATGCAAATAAAATATGAAGAAAAGATATAATAGAAGACAGCTCCTCCTATACTCAGTTTGGGTTTCTCCCCCCCTAAAATGAACTGAAAATTGCTAGCAGTGAAAGAGGTAAAAATAATAATGTTTCAGTCATCAGAATTCTAAGTCTGTGTTTCATAAGGACAGACGGATAGACAAATTCATATCCTTCAAGATGATACCCACAATTTGAAGAGCCCTGTTTCAAAGATTTTGTGAAGAGACAATGGGGAAAAGACAAAATTTCCCTTTCCCTAGGAGGTGGCTTGTGAAATAGGGCTACCTATTTAAAGATGACCCATCAAAATAAAACTACTTAGAGCTATAATGTAGGAGGAAAAAGCAAATTTTCTTTGGAAGTATCTGTCCAGTTCAGACTTCTGCCCTATGTTGAGATGAATTGTCCACAGGATAAACCTGTTTGTTTCCACTCACCACAGGCAGCATAGAGTTTCTAGTTCAGATGTAACCAAATTATTGATAGGGTTTTTAAGTCAGATGACACGGATTTCACCATGACTATGCTACCTGTGAAAGCCCTTGAGCATCACTTTCATGCATTGTATATTCAATGTATTGCTCAGAGGTCTCTGTAATCTTGCATACAGCAACTTTTAGAAATTAATTCTATTGCTGTTTGTAAGGCAAACAAAGAACATCATTGTGTGTTCAGTATGAAGCCTACTGTGTCAATGTAAGCAATATTTCAAAATGCCTCTGAGTAAAACACACATCAGTAGAAAGTGCATGGAAAGCCTTTCATCCTAGCAATGTATATTTTGCTAATCTGTTGTTCATTCCAACACTGATTCTTGCATCAACTGCATGGATAAAACCGTACTCTGTGCCCCTTATCCCAACTGTGTTAATCCCCTATTGTTTTTTAAGCAGCTTCAATAAAAGAGATAGAGTTGTATTTCCAGTATCATTTAAATCAGTCAGTGTTTAGAACTGCTGTTTGGGGATTCTCTATTAAAAAATACAACAAAAAAAATAGCATATACAGAAAACTGACATTCAAAGTCTTCAAACTGTGCCTAGTTTCAAAATACATTTGTTTGTATACTCTTGTAGCATTTATAAAAAGCAAAATCATCTCTGAATCCTTCTGCTATGAAGTTTTGAGTCATTATTCTAAGGACTTTTTTTTCGCAGAGAGGTAAACTTCTCTTAGACTTAAAGCCTTCAATATCTACGCTTTTAGAAGCAGACAGGTTAACACCCTTTGCAGTGCAATTCTTCATGTCATGGTGAAGTTTCAGCCATCAGGGCGTGCAGATGGTGTGGAAAGTGCCAAGTCATTGGACAACACCTGAAGGAACCCTGGGGCTGGAGCTCTCCTTTGGACAGGTGGTCATCCCAGGCCACAGGAAAATGCTGAAGGTGTGTAGATTGAGCTGCACATGTTGAGAGCGAGAGTGAATTAGTCAGACAGACTGACATGATGGGGGAGAAGCACTGTCACTGAGCATGCCAAATGGTTAGAGTTGTGTAAGCTGTAAACATTACTGAGATTTCTGCTTCCTGTTCACACTTTTCCCTGTCTCCACCCCTCTTTCCTTCATTCATTCCTACTACAGAAAAGTGGAGAATGGATTGGAAGAAGTAGTTGGGAGGGTCAGCTAGTTCACAATGAGTTGAGATTCAACATCACAGTGCAGTCACTACATTTTATACAACTGAACTCTGGAGAACTTTTCATCTTTGGGCTATGCACAAAGATTTGCTGAGGTGATTATATTTCCATTTCTGTCATTATGTTTTACAGAGAGGGTAATCAAGCATTGGAATGGGCTGCCCAGCGAGGTAATGGATTCACTGTCCCTGGAGGTTTTTGAGATGAGACTGGATGTGGCACTTAGTGCCATGGTGTCATGAGTTCACATGGCTGAATTTTTGGTAATAGGGGGCCATAGAGATGATTTCAATTAGAAACTATTAGAAGCTTTTGGTATTCTATGAAAAAGCCAATGATAGCCAGCTCCACGATGGACTTCCTACTGCTAGCCAATGGTATTCGCTTCTGTGATAACATATTTAAGAATAGAGGAAGAGAAGGTTTGTTGCGCAGAAGAAATTCCAGCAGGAGAGGAGAGCAGAAGAGAATGTGAGATAGCAATGTAGACTCCAAGGTCATTGTAGCAGGAGGGGGGAGGAAGAGGCCCAGAGGCCTCCCTCTCCCCCTCCAGCAGGGGAAAGACTGAAAGCCGAGACTCCTGCTGCCTGTGGAAGACAGCTGGGGAGTGGAGACCCCCCTCCACAAGTCATGAAGGAGTCCATGCCGGAGCAGAAGAGTGCATTAGGAGGCTGTAACCCCATGGGAGGCCTAAGATGAAACAGTCTTGCTGGATACCTGTGGTCCGTGGAGAGAGAAACCTACACTGGAGCAAGTTGTCTCGAGTAGTACTTGTGGCCCTGTGGGGGAATCCATGCTAGTGCAACTAATTCGTGACCCAAGGGACAGCAGATTATGGAAGAACTGTGGCCCAGAGGGATGGGCCCACACTGGAGAGGCTGTGTCCCGTGGGGAGGAACCCCAAAGGAAACAGGAAGGACTCAAAGCCATTACCCCCTGTAACTGTGGTGAATAATCATGGTGAAGCAAGTTGTCCCCTTGCAGTCCATGGAGACCATCAGAATGCAGAGAGAGAGAGACCTCTGCGCCTGATGGAAAAGTGACCCCGCAGGACAATGAATTGGAAAGAGTTCCTATCTAAGAGATGGATTTTAACAGCGGGAGAAGCAGCCACTGGCTGTGACTTTCCCCCTTTTCTCATCTCCCTGTTCAACTGAGGGAAGGGGGGAGTGGAAGGAAGATGCTGCGTTTTAAGACTGTTTTATTCTTTTATTCTATAGTTCTTATTTTGTTAGCAGTAAATTTAGCTTTTAATTTAAGTTTGTTAGCAAATTTAAGTTCTATCCATTTTGAGTCTGTTTCCCTGTGAGAATTAATTAGCAAGTGAATCTCCCAGTTCTTATCTCTACTCAAGAATTCTCTGTTTTTTTTCCCTCAACTGAGAGAAGAACAGAAGGGAGGAAGAGGGGGAAAAGCAGTTTTCAGTAAGTGTTTAAAATTTGGCCAAAGTCAAAACCATGACACATGATCTAGTAACCACAACGGTGTTGGATCAAGGGTTCAACTTCATGATCTTGGAGGTCTTTTCCAGCCTGGTTGATTCTATGTGCCCAGACTTGTGGGCTTCCTTATACAGAGTTGTTTGTGTTCATTCTTATTTTACTTTAAGCACTGCTGAGCATTAGTTTGTTCTTTCTCTGATTCATCCTTGCCTCTCCAAGCTTATTGATTTTGAAAATGGCATCACACTACTGAGCGCCAGCCATACATCAGATTTGTTTCTCCCTGTTCATGAATTACAAACCTTGGACTCGCTCAGAGTTGCCAAGAAGATAATTGAATCAAGTTACCATTTCATCTGGAAGATAATTCTCATCAGCATATACTGGCAGTTTTCTAAACTTACTAAAAATGCAAGGCAAAGAAATCTGAACCTGTTCTCAAAATAGGGGGATTAAACCCAGTCCTCAGTAAATAAAAAAAAATTGTGATTAGTCTCCTCAGGTATTTTAAGAGTCTTGAGGGAAAGGACAGTATGGATTGGTTGAAAAAGAGAAAGAACTGGGCTTCTAATCACATCTGGAAGGCATTTTGGAATTGCCATTAATGGTATCAAAGGATCTCATGATCACCTGCAAAACTAACAGTGTGATTTGGGAAAAGAATACTGATTAAGAAATGGTTGAAAGAGTTAGTCCCTTGTCTGATTACAAGGCTAGGAATGAAAAAACAGGCTACCTGGGTTAATAGTTGTGGATTTCCTGCAATGTGTCCAGCAGCACTGGCTAGGTAATAAGTTGTGGTTTGGGAGTATTAGCGATGAATCTACAGAGACCTTTTCTGCCAGAATGGTTTTTCTGAAAAACCGAGTGCTGTCAGAATTGCAGTCAAAGCACCCACACTGTCTTACCCAGATATGTCTTCCTGGGATAGTTGATGTTGAAACACCTCCATAGGAGATAAAACTCAGGTTAGTGTGTCTGCTATGCTTAATTTAAAGCTTGGCTTCACAGGTGTCAAGAAAGTGTGCAGATCTCAAGACTATTTGCTGTTCAGTATTGTTGCCTTAGTTTAAGATTTTGATTTAGTTCCAGTGCTGAATATAGAAAGATTTTAAAATGCTGATATTTTTGAGTAGTAAAGCTCTGCCTCTCTTCCATTCTGTATTTGCCAGCTGGTGTATGGCAGAGTGATCCCAAAGCTATACATTCAATTTGCCAGTTGAAGAGCCAGATTTCAGCAGTCCTTCCCTTCTCCTGTGCCACCTGGATCCTAGGGCAGCACAGAATCTCTGCCAACACTATTGTTAATGCTCTCAAAGAGACATACAGTTTGTTAATTGTGTTTTGAGATTGCATGAGACTGAAAGGAGTTTTAAATACTACTGAGGGACAGTAAATGTATAATAAAAAGAAAAGGAAGTGATCATTCAATTTGACAGGGGAACAGCAATTTGCTTTTGAGCAACGTACCTTGAATTGTTGTAACATCTTGGCCCTCAGAGGTGACAGTTCAGTTCTATACATGGTGTATTGGGGCATAGGAATGTTTGAAAAGGTTTCTTAATTTATTGGCGAGTTTTAATAAGCATGTCAGAAAACTCCAAAGCTTGGAGTGGGGAGGAGTTGCTGAATAGTGAACTTTGACATCAAAACTCGTGCAGTGTTGCTGAGCAGCACACGGAACCCTATCTTCAGGTTTTCCACCTGAGAAATTGGTAAACATTCTGGTGAAGCAACAGTATTTTTGTTGTGCTTCATTTTTTAGTTCTTTTTTAAATGTAGTATGTGAAAACAAGATAGAAAAGTTAAATGTTAAGGGCTTGATCTTCCACTACCAGTATGTAGAAATGGAACTATTACAAATAATGAGCCATATTAATTTACCACTGCTGGGCATTCTGGTCTGCATTTTCTTACCAAAATTCCTGTCATTAAAGTGGAGTGAGATTTGTCCTTACATTGTTTCAAGTAGGACTTGGGTGAATCATAAACTCTGTAGTGATTCTATGCATGACTTGCCTTTGTCTCCAGCAGAGAAAGAGCACAAGATAGATGATAGATAGATGATGTAAACCAGAGCATATGGAAATGCTATTCTGTAAGTTTTAAGTTGAGTTTGTAGTCTCCAAGTTGGCAGATGCGCAGGTTATCATATGTACAAGACATCTGGGGAAGGAGCTGGTTCGCTTTTGATTGATTGTGCGAGAATGTATTTCTTTAAAACCCTTTATTTGATTTCATCTCTTCTGTTTTCTTTATCTTTGTTCCAAAATATCTACATAGAATCTACGAAGAAGTCAACAGTTTTCTCCTTTTCTTTTTTTTTCCCCCCCCTTTGGATGTCTGGCACATTAGTCATGAATCTCAGAAATCTAATTTAATAAAAAAAAGTATCATATCATTCCAGTGAAAGATGAAAATTTCCATTCTCATCTTCACTTTTAAAGTTTATGTTCCTTTCACTTTGTAGATTTCTGATCCTTTCAAATCTTTCAGAATTTGACAATAAAAACATTTAATTTAGGAAAAAACCCAAGGTTCCAAGACTTCAATAGAACTTAACAGAGAGGTTCAATTAACGTGACCCAAGCTCTTCTTTAATAGGTGCAGTTAATCCACCCTATCCAAAAGACATTAGAGTGCTCAGTGTCTGGAAACGCCATTTTCTGCTCATGGGAAGGTTTTTGTACCAATTTTTAGGTATTTTCTGCTGAAAGAAAAGCATTATGCTTTAAAATCCTATAGTCTAAACATACTACCAATAGTCATACTAGGAGTTCACCCTCTTCCTCAACTATCCACCTCTGTAGTTAGGACTGAGTTTGACAACTAAATGATTTATTATGGCATTTGTGCCAAATCACAGGAGCAGCAAGGTCAAATAATTTTATCCTGCCAAGAAACATTGTTTCAAAACCGGTAGACAGCCAGCATAGGGCTAGTTAGACTGTTCAAGCAAGTACTCTGGTGAAATTCACATAAAATCTCGTTTGATGGCTGCTGAACTTAATACTGCTGTGGGAATTATGGCACAAACTTCATCAAGAAGGTCAGATGGGCACTACTAGTGCAGACTCTGAGGTGAAGAGATCTGCAAGAGAAGGATCCCTCTGGAGCAAGTACAGGCTTTTGAAGAAACAGAGGATTATGTGTCCAAACAGATGATGACTGTTCTAGAAGACACATCTGGGACAAAACCTCTACCTTATTACTGGTACTGAATATCCTATAAGAAAATGCTACTCTGTTAAAAGATAATTAGGAGGAAGCACTTTAAACTGCTGTACTACGCAGAGCTAAAATGATCTAATGAGATATCGTATATATTATGCAAGGAGTTTAATAAAAATCTCATAACAATTTGTGTAACTTAGCAAGAGAATTTTTCCCAAATGGAAGGAAAGATTATCCTCTAATCATTATTAAAAAAAATAATATTGAAATAAATGCAGGATGTGTTCAAGAACTGTGCAGCATATCTTAATAGACTATTGCAAGGAAGAGGTTATATGGGATATACTTAAAAGAGTTATACTTACGAAAACGAAGGAATACCTTCCTGGCTCACACCGGAGATTTTCGTCTATTCTTGGTAAACCCTAGCTAGTATTTGTGAATTGTTCTAAGCATAAGAGGGACTAATGGCTTTAAGCTGAAAGAAGATAGATTTAGATTGAATATTAGGAGGAAATTCTGGGCTGTGAAGGGGGTGAGGCACTGAAAAAGCTTACCTAGAGAAGCTAGGGATGCGCATCATGGAAGTGTTCAAGGCCAGGCTGGATTGGGCTCTGAGCATCCTGGACGAGTGGAAGGTTTCTCAACCTCATGGCAGGGAGGTTGAAACTAGAAAATTGTTAAGGTTCCTTCTAACGCAAACCATTCTATGGTTGAATGATTCTGTCATTCTGTGACTAAGGGTAGTTTCTGAGAAATGCTACAAACCAGAATGAGATATTAAGTATAAAGTAGGCTGCAAAGGCATTTGCAGTAAGAAAATAAAGTAGTGAAACTTTTCACTCCGTAAGCACAAGAAAAGTGAATTTGACAGATAAAGTGAGTTGCTCCTTGTTCCCAGAAATATTGGTCCCTCCGTTTAGAGATGGTACCCTGCATTTGCAGAGTGATTTTGTAGCAATAAGGGATTAAAAAAGGGTCAAATCCATGATCCATACAGAAACCACTAAAACAGCTATGTTATTGATCAAGACTGCATTTCCTTTTCTCTTTACATATTTGAAATAATTGCTTGGAATGTATTTTTTAAGAACTCGATAAATTAAATTTAATCATCTACACCTTAATAACATAAAAATATGACAGAAAAATAAAATAATAGAAATCCATCTTGTTAATATCACTTGTCATGTTGGTCACCTCACAAACAGGGACAGGGGCAAGGCAGAGGTCTTTAATGCTTTCTTTGCCTCTGCCTTTAACATGGATTACAGACCCAGGGGATCCCTGGGGGACCATGACTAGGAGAATGATCAACTCCCAGTGGACCCTGAAATTGTGCATGATCTGCTGCTCCATCTGGATCCCTACAAATCTATGAGGCCTGATGGGATTCATCCAAGAATCCTCAAAGAGCTGGCTGATGTCATTGCAAAACCTCTCTTGATGATTTGATTTTGATTTTGGGAATCTGGAGAAGTCCCAGCTCACTGGAAACTGGCGAATGTTGTCCTCATTTTCAAGAAGGGCAAGAAGCAGGACCACAGAAACTGTAAGTCCCACTTTAGTGCCTGGTAAAGTAATGGAGAAGATTATCCTGGGAAGTATTGAAGAACACCTGAAAGACAATGCTGCCGTCAGTCACAGCCAGCACATCTTCATGAGAGGGAAGTCCTGCTTATCCAACCTGTTTTCCTTCTATGACAAGGTAACCCACCTAGATGATCAAGGGAAGAGAGCTGATGCAATCTTTTTGTATTTCAGTAAAGCTTTTGATACTGTCTTTCACAGCATCCTTCTGGACAAAATGCCCAGCACACAGCTGGATAAACACATCATGTGGTGGGTGAGCAGTTGGCTCAAGGATCGAGCACAGAGGGTAATAGTGAATGGGGTAACATCAGACTGGTGACCTGTCACTAGTGGGGTTCTGCAGAGCTCCATCTTGGTCTCTTTTCTCTTCAACGCCTTCATAAATGACTTGGATGTATGAACTAGAAGGGATACTAAGTAAGTTTGCAGATAGCACAAAACTTGGAGGAGCTGTTGACTCCCTTGAAGGCAGGGAGGCCCTGCGGAGAGCTCGACAAATTAGTGGATCCGGCAATCACCAACCATATGAAATACCGAAAAGGGAAATGCCGGATTCTGCACCTGGGATGGGACAGCCCTGGATGTACGCACAGACTGGGGAATGAGATACTGGGAAGCAGTGCCACGAAAAGGGACCTGGGGGTCCTGGTTGATGTCATATTGAATATGAGTCAGCAGAGCCCTGGCAGCCAGGAGGGCCACTCATGTCCTAAGGAGCATGAGGCAAAGCATCACCAGCCAGTCAGTGGAGGTAATTGTCCCACTCTGCTCTGCTCTGGTGCAGCCTCACCTTGAATATTGTGTGCAGTTTTGGGCACCACAATATAGCTATTAGAGAGCATCCTAAGGAGGGTAATGAGGATGGTGAAGGGCCTTGAGGGGAAAGCCGTATGAGGAGTGGCTGAGGTCTCTTGGTCTGTTCAGCCTGAAGAAGAGGAGACTGAGCAATCTACAACCTCCTTGTGAGGAGAAGAGGAAGGGCAGGCACTGATCTCTTCTCTTTGGTGACCAGTGACAGGACCCAAGGGAATGGCCTGAAGTTTTATCGGGGGTGATAAGGTTGGATAATAGAAAAAGGTTCTTTACCCAGAGATTGGTTGGGCACTGGAGCAGAGTCCCCAGGGAAGTGGTCACAGCTCCAAGCCTGACAAGGAGCATTTGGATGATCCTCTCAGGCACATGGTGTGACTTTTGGGAATGGTCTTGTGCAGGGCTTAGGGTTGGACTTGATGATCCTTATGGGTCCCTTCTAACTCACCATGTTCTATGGTTCTTTGATACTGTGTCTAAACAGCAGCAGAGTGAGAGATATAGTTAGGATGTGTTAAACATGGAATGATTCAAAGGATATTGCGTGCATATGCCAGAGAACACGTACTCTTTACAGTTTGTAATGTACATATTTTAATACATGCTGTTGAACCATCTGTAAAAGTTCCAACACACCTTTGTCAGATTGAAAACTTTATTGTGTGAACTTTTCACTTGGAATTTTATTACATTAAAAAGAAAAAAAAAATTCCCATTGATATTTCAGTAGGAGCTCATGAAACGGGCATAAAATATTAAGCATACAACCAAAGTGTTAAGGGGCATCTGTGGAGTCAATAATTTCCTACAATCTTCTTCTCAGGAAAAAAATGATGCAGAAATGCTTATTATTTTTTCCACTTCTGGAGTAAGTTGTTGGGTTCAATTGTTCTCTCAGTGATACTAACACAGGGTCTCAGTTATGTTTGTTGGTTAATTACTGCTTCAAAATGGGCAAGTGGCTAGCTTAAAATATCTTTGTGCTGCATCCAGAGAGGTGATTTTGCAATAAATGTAATTTTTCAGTGACAGAGCAATAGGTATTTTTTAAAGCTACTATGATAAACACTTTTTATGGCCTTTCCATAAATGCCTCTTCTTTTAATTTTTGACAGGCTTTTTTAACACTGATTTAAACACAGCTTTAAGTACCAAGCAGAACTGGTTGAATTGAAACATCCTGGAGCTGTTTGTGAGTTCCTATTTTCTCTGCAAAATACTATTCTTGAAATCCCTACAGATTCTTTAACTTTTATCGTACTGAAGTGAACCAAACAAAAATGATATATTCCGGTTTCCAAGACAAATCAGCAGAACACCTCTGTTGCTCCATACAGACACCTGAGATCTTCTCATGGTTTTCTAAGACTTACAGCAGGATATATCTGTGTAACTTACTTTTTGGTCAGCATCACACTGAAAGTAGATAAATGCAGATGTAGAAACAGAAGCTGCTCCACAGCACTGCATCACTGTAAATGTGTAACAAAGCTGCATTTTTGCCATGCTGTTTTTGACTGTTCTCATAGCTGTTGGTGTCTCTTCCTTTTCTCCCCCCCAGTAACTTCCCTTAGACTCATGCACAGCAATCAATCTCTACTGTTACTGTTCTTTCCACATGTACATTCACCTCTTTGTGGATATGTGAATTTGAGAGCTTGACTTTTTGTAAAATTTTGACAGTAATATGCAACCATTAGCCTTAATCATTTGATTAGCCCAATATGGGTTTCCATTAGCACCCTTGTGGAAACTAAAATGGAAAAATGATTTGTTCATGAAAGACGGAAAAAGAGAGATTCAGAGGGATGAGCTCTTTCATGACCTGTATATCTTCCTGAGCAGCCAGCTGGAGAATAGCACGAAAAAAAGCATGGCCATTGAAAAAGTTAGGATCACAGACCACTCATGCTGTTTTCCCACAGGACTCTGTAGATGTTTCATTCTTTGATTCCAAAATAATTTCTCATATAATTGTAGATACTCATGATGTGAGATGTTGTTTGGTAACAAGTTAGCCACTGGTTTAATTCTCTAGAAACAAAATTGTTCTTTCACAGCCAATCACCAAATAAGTTATGATAGCTGAAGGTCAGTCAAAAATTTGCTTTAAGATAAGAATTTACCAGTCTTTCAAAGGACTTGAATTTTTTCTCTGTTCATTCTCAGACTTTTTTTTATTTGTTTGGTTTTTTTTGGTTGTGTTTTTTTCTTTTGTTTGTGGGGTTTTTTGTTTGTTGAGGTTTGTTTGTTTGTTTTTTGTCTTGCTGTGTTATGTAAAATCCTTCACTATCAAGAAGTTTACAGACAAGGAATATAAAATACCTACCCAGAGGTATACTGTAGCCTAATGATTTTCCCTTTTATGGTCTATTATATATTGATATCTAACTTTTTTCTTTTCCCATTTCTATGTCCTTATTCCTATTAAATGTCTTTTGTCAGAACTACTCAGTGTTCTTAGCCTGTGTACTCATTTTTTTTCTACAGGGTATATTGAGTGCATTCGTAATAGTGTTTAAGTTTGCATCATCAGTGTGCATTTGAAGTGAATTTCCTGTTCATTCCCAACTTTAGGGCTATGGCTCACAATAAGGATTTCAACTGGATCCCTTTTTGAATCAAACTAAACCAAGATTGCCAGGAACAAACCTTGTGTGCTCTTTTTACGAAAGCAAAGTGAGACCTTGAGACAGGCTTAGGCTAGTTGAAAATTAAAACCACTCAAATGTTTGGGCATCAAGTCCTCAACATTAATTGTTTTGCTCAGCAAGTCTGATCCTATTAGTCTTCACTATATGCTAGTGTAGATGGGGGAGCATTTAGTCCTGATTCCTTCACCACACTACACCTAATAATGTCTTCTGCAAAAGGGTTTGTTCTTAGAGATTACAGCTCTGATAGCTGTATCTGGATTTCTGAATATCCCAGGTTAACATATATAAAGTGTTCCTGTAGTTTTCTTGTCTATTTCGTAGATATTTTCAGTATCTTCTCTGTATTCTTACTATACAACTCTCTGTGGTATTATGGGCACTATAAGGAGAAAGATTGCAGGACTGTATTGTGATATTGTCAAGAATCTACAGACATTAGTGCATTCCCCTCCTTTAAGTTGTTGCATAAATTAAAGTGCAGACAAAACCTTGATGTCTTAACTACTGGTGATTTTCAGCCACCTTGTTCAATATATTAGTCTCTTAAAATGTCAGATGACATTTTATAGTACCCTGAGCAAATACATAATATTTTTAAAAAAAAACAGGAAATGTAGGCAAATACTACATTGTTATATTTATCTCATTTCTCTAAGTTTTAGTTTTTCCTCTTCAGTGAGGATGGATTAGAGAAATTATTTAGTGAGAGAGCAGTTCTGATACAGCTTCAAAGAATAATATCAAACATAAGCATCATACAATAAAAATGTCTGCAAGAGGATTGCTCCTTTGCTAATAGAAATAGATGCTTCTTGGTCATTAGGCTTTAGCTCCAAGGGAGAGAACTATGTAGGGAAAAACGATAGAAACATGGGAGAAACATTGTCATCTATCTGAGTATTTCCTGTGAGTTTGTTTGGGTGGGGATTTTTGTACTGTGAAATTAGTAGCATAATTTATTATAAATCCTTGCCTTTATCTTTGTAGTGAAGGGGGAACTCACTGGAAACGTTACATAACTTAGGCAATGCTGAAATGAAGCAGCTGACACTGGCAGAAACAAAAGCAATTTTTTTTTTTATTTTTTTTTTTCCCCAGGGGAAATTACTGGTGCTGAAATAACATTTCAACAATAAAACATAAAAGTGGTACACAGTGGGGGATCATTAAAAAGTATCCTGTCACTTGAATCAGACCATGTATTGTAATGCAGATTATATTGATTTGCTGAAAGTTCCACATAAAAACTAGAGTTTCTCTCAAGTGAGCACAGGTACTAAAACTTTGAATTACAGTGGCAAGCAGCAGGGTAGTTGGTACAATGTCTCTCTTACCAAAACTTGAGATCATAAGAATATTAGCAGTAGGTTTTCAGACTTCTTACTGAAAGCTCAATAAATTATTAACTTACTGTATTCCTACTATTTGCAGTACTGCTGATGAATAGTTTTCTTTAAAAGAACAATGAAGTGCTGTGCCTTTATTTTTGTTGTAGAGTAGAATATTATTCATGTTGTTCTTTTCAAAGATTAAGAGATATTATCTCAAGTAGAGGCAAGATACCCTTTCCCAAGATCTAAATTCAAATCTTCCGTGTTATGGTTACCTGCAATTACCAAGGCTGTGGGAACATTCCTTGTTGCTTTTTGAAAATGTCCTAACTTTACCAGCTTTACCTTTGGTAGATACTGAATCCTACAGTCTTGAAGAATATGAATAGGAATAGGAAAAGCCATAACAGAAAGGCATGCCAAGACAATAGATGAGGCTGCTGGAATTATTCTCTCAAATGATCCACTGTGACATTTGAAAGTACCAAAGGCAAGAATGAATCCTTCAAAGTTAATCTGATTGGTCTGAGTCATGCAAAAATGAAGTTTCCTCCTCTTTAGAAGCTGTGATGCCTCATTCATGTCTTGAAGCCCATGGCAGTACTCCTGTCCCTTTTTCGATGATGAGTCACAGAAGGTTTTGGGAACATGTGGAGTGGCTAATGTCCTGCTTTGGGTTACTGAGGGACAAATAACTAAGTAAATACTTCTGCAAAAGGCCAGTAGCAAGAAGTCTGATTCAGTTACATTAAGGTTTCTTTAGATTGCCCTACTAGTATAAAGAAACCTGATAGTCACAGAAACAATCTCTGTGTGCAAGAAGTAGCCCTCAGCCAGAGCAGAGAGTATAGTACTGTGCGAGTCTGCTTACAGTCCCTAAAGTGTGAGATACATCAAAGACCGAGTTTAGGGAAGGGAAGGCAATTAAAGAGAGAATGAATCTAGGGTTATACTGAGAACCACTTTTTCAGCCTCTGGCAAGGAGAGCTTGGTTGTTGAGTACCACAGGAAGCAGACCTTCAGGCAGAGCAACCCAAACCCCCACCAACTTTTGCTTCTGAGGACGTGGTCCCAGCGTGGGTAGAAGTGCTGGAGCACAAAATATTGGTGATTGTCTCACCTTATCTTGTCAGCTCTTTCCTCTGTCACAAAAATCACATTTTTGAGAGCTGGGACCAGGGAACAAATAAGATCAGAATTGCTCAGTATCTGGTGGTGATACCTTTGAGGATCACACCACTGCTACTAAAAGCTACGGTAGATTTTCATCAGTTTTCACAGAAACTGCATTTAGTTTCTGCTTTGCCTTGATGTAATGTATCAGATCTGTCAGATTTTGTTTCACATTAGATCTGGCTTTGGTAATACTATTTCACCATTACTTTCCCTAAAAGATTTTCCAACTGAATAAAAGGAATATGTTGTGATTCCTTTTTTTAGCTTGATTTAGTACTCTAGGGGAGGCTCAGTCTTTGTTCGTGTATTCTTGCTGTTAATGAATTTAACCCTCATAGAAGAATAGCCTTTTAGGCTGTGTGTCCCTGTGGCAGAAGAGATAGAGCATGAGCATCTGTTTTCCTTCTGTAGCATTACTTTGTCAGCATACTCACCTTCCATCTCAAGGAGCCCTCCTTAATCATGATGAATAGTTCTTTCTCAGAGATTTGTTTTATCTTGGCATTTTTGCTGTGCCTGTTGTGATGGTACAAAGTTGTAAAGGTGGGATTTTTCTTGTAGTATT
Source organism: Pyrocephalus nanus (assembly GCA_038380795.1). Classification (NCBI taxonomy): domain Eukaryota; kingdom Metazoa; phylum Chordata; class Aves; order Passeriformes; family Tyrannidae; genus Pyrocephalus; species Pyrocephalus nanus. Next base: position 52,296,894 of record CM076260.1, read on the forward strand.
TTCTTAATTTAGTGTGCTCTCTTTTGTCAAATAAACTCATGGAATAGGGAACATGGTGCAAGCAGTTAAAATCATCCTTCAAGATTAATACCAATTCAGTTCCTACCAAAATTATACCTTTTATAATTTTGGAAGGATTTCTTATACTAAAAATGTGGGTGAGCTCTACCCCTGTATTGTGCCAGACCTTGAGCTGAATGTGTGTTGCTTTGTACTAATACAGTGATTTTGCATAATTTGTGGATTTCTAAAGAGAAGGAGGAGAGATGTCTGAGCAGGTGCAAGTCTGAAAGCCTTTCAGCATTGTTAAATTACTGATATTTCAGTACAGGTTTCTGAACATTGACTGAAAGAAAGCTCACAGATTATTACGGGAAGTACAAAATCTAAATTTTGGACCTTAAGGTGATAGGTTTATTCTTAACTGGTATAGATTTCTGTGACTATAATGACATCCATGATGTTATATCTTTTATAAATCTTTTCACTGGAAAAGCCTTTCCTGTTAGATTATGAAGTTTCCTGCAAACAATAAGAGAGAATTAATACTGTTTGAAAATGAATTTTGTGATTTTGACCTGTGTTCTCATATGGGATATCCTGTGTCCCTGTTTGTTTAACACTGGTTTTATTTTCTCTAATGTTCAAAATCTGCTAAATAAATACTCTTGCCTGTTTTTCAGTAGATTGGTGTTTTTGCCAAATGTTAGATTTTCAGAACACTATGGGATCATGCCAAAAGTAATCATTGCCTTTTTCAATGTTAAAATCCCAGATTTCAGTTAATTGCTGTTATGTTATTTATTACTGTCTTTTAGAAGACTTAGTATTATATTTGTACCATGTCATAGCACTTGTATAGTAGAGCTAAATTAATGGCAGATTTATGGAAGAGAGCTAACTGGCAAGCAATCTGACTGGCAAGAGAAACCACTGAATTTATCAGTCTGAATTACAGCTTAGGATAGACTGTTCAATGTGGAGTTCATACACAGCAGACTTAGACATGCCAGTAGAACAAATGGCATTAGGGATTTTTGTTCAGCAGTTCTTTGATATTTAAAAGGGCAACTTGATCTGCACAGTTACAAATTATAAATTAATTTTTGTGATAAATGTAGTTTTTGTTTCGAGCTCTCACCCCTCATAGTGCTGAACTGCTTTGAGAAAGAAGCTCATATTTTAGATTCAGGTTTTCCTGGAACATGTTCCTATCAGCTGGGGTCACATTTTCTCCTTTTCAGACATTTAAGTGGAGATCCTTTTCACCCACCAAATGCTAAAAGCTAATCATCTCACCCCAGGTGACTTACTCAATTCTTTTAGCCAATGAAGAGAAGCAGCTACATCAAGCAATGGCTAACATCCCACGTCCTCACGAGGAAATGAAGCACACTTCAGAGGTGCCTATTTCTCTCACTGATTATAGAAAATACTAGAATAGAGCACAGCTAGCCTTAGCTAACCTGTCAATGCTTAATTTTGGCAGAATGATTGTACTCTTGATCCTTACTTCCAAGTTCATAATTTGTCACTGAAGCTTTTCTGAAGAGTTGAACCAAATTGCAGGAATGCTTGTTAAAAAAGTAATAAATACCATTCAACGAGAAATTATAAAGCTTTTCCTTAGCTGGTGATTAGGCATGTCCACCATTTGAACTCTTTCATAAAAACGTATGATAAGCTCTGGAAGCAGTCTTTGACAAGCAATGTTCTTAAATTACAAGAACTTTACCATATTACTGTAAGAACATGTTACTAAAGTGAGAGAACTGAAAGGAAGGGTTAAAGGAAAACCTGAAAACTTAATATGAATTAACTCTGTATGATTTATCAGCTAAGGGTGGAGGCACTAAAGATGCTTTCTAAAGATGAAGCCTATATTGAGGAACAAATTAAGGAGCTTTTTGTAGACTTGTACATATTTTTGAACAGGTAGGGGTACAAGTACGAAAGTCACAGTACTTTTCCTAAAGTATTGTGATAATTAAAAGTGATAGACCCTAAGAAATCCAGGCTTGGTTTTTTGTTCATAAACTAAGCTTACGATGTTCCTTTACTTGGAAGTCATAAAACAATCTGCATGTTGATAAATGGGTAGCGTATTTTTACAGTTGCTTCCTATAAAAAACCAAGAAAAGCAGCATTAAATATGGCAATAGCAGCACCACAGTTTTACAGTGACTTACTTTTCTTCATTCCATAGCTCTTTTCTTATAGTAATTGTATACCACATTGCTTAGTTATGTGAAGAGGGAAATCTTCGTTTCTTTATGTTTTGTAAATCATAGAATCATAGACTCAACCAGGTTGCAAAAGATCTCAGAGATCATCAAGTCTAACCCTTGATCCAACACTGCCACGGTTACTAGACCATGGCCTTCAGTGCCACATTCAGTCTCATCTTAAAAACCTCCAGGGATGGTGAATCCACCACTTCCCCAGGCAGCCCATTCCAATGTCTGATTACTCTCTTTGTAAAAAATTTCTTGCTAATATCCAACCTAAACTTTCCCTGGCACAGCTTAAGATCATGCCCTCTTGTCTGACTGCTCGTTGCCTGGGAGAAGAGACCGACCCCCACCTGGCTACAACCTCCTCTCAGGTAGTTGTAGAGACTGACGAGGTCTCCCCTGAGCCTCTTCTTCTCCAGGCTAAACAACCCCAGCTCCCTCAGCCTCTCCTCACAGGACTTGTGTTCAAGTCCCTTCACCAGCCTGATTGCTCTTCTCTGGACCTGCTCCAGCATCTCAATGTCTTTCCTGAACTGAGGGGCCCAGAACTGGACACAGCACTCCAGGTGTGCCCTCACCAGGGCTGAGTACAGGGGAAGAATCACTTCCCTGGTCCTGCTGGCCACACCGTTCCTGATCCAGGCCAGGATGCCATTGGCCTTCTTGGCCACCTGGGCACACTGCTGGCTCATGTTCAGCTTCCTGTCAATCCAACCTCCCAGATCCCTTTCCGCCTGGCTGCTCTCCAGCCACTCTGTGCCCAGCCTGTAGCGCTGCAGGGGGTTGTTGTGGCCAAAGTGCAGGACCCGGCATTTGGCCTTGTTGAACCTCATCCTGTTGGAATCGGCCCAACTCTCCAGCCTATCCAGGTCCCTCTGCAAAGCTCTTCTGCCTTCCAGCAGGTCGACACTCCCCCCCAGCTTGGTGTCATCTGCAAACTTGCTGATGGTACATCCAATCTCCTCATCCAGATCATCAGTGTAGATATTAAACAGGACTGGGCCCAGCACTGATCCCTGGGGGACACCACTGGTGACCGGCTGCCAGGTGGATGCAGCCCCGTTCACCAGCACTCTCTGAGCCCAGCCCTCCAGCCAGTTCCTAACCCAGCAGAGAGTGCCCCTGTCCAAGCTGTGGGCTGCCAGCTTTTCCAATAGTGTGCTGTGGGAGAAGGTGTCAAAGGCTTTGCTGAAGTCCAGATAGACCACATCCCTCATCCATTAGAGAAGACATCACTGTATTTGGTATTCCACCTGTATGGGAAGGTTGCCTTTCTAGCATTTACCCAGGGAAGTTTTCTCTCACTTCTTTCATATTGGAGTTAGCTCTTCAGCTTTTTCCAAGCAGAATGTACTTTTAATGTTGCCAGAAACCCTGGAAGAATGCCCTCACCTTCAATGGAAAAAAAAAAAAAAAAAGTTTTTCCAAAAGAAAGAAAATAAAAAAAACCAACCCCAAATCTGACAAAAAACTACAGCCAAAGAACAAATCCAAAACATTAACTGAGCAAAACCATTGAAAGCTGTCATGTTTATTTATCACAATTGTCCTATTGTAAGTTCTGGATTGTTTGTCAAGAGACTAGCAAGTTCTACTGGGGATTTCAATAGGCAAACACAACCAAAAGTTTAATTGACAGCAAAAGAATCAATCTTGTCAACTTCATTTATATAAAAGGAGTTAATATAGAAGATCTTTCTGCAAGCTTGGGGAATTCTGCAACTTCCCTTGTTTGTTATCTACTCTGCAAATACTTTATAGTTCATCTTTCCTGTCTTGCCAACATTGCAATGCTGGTGTCAGTAGCAGGGTCAATCAGAATTAAAAGTTCAACAGAAAAATGTGGGAACAAAAGCCTAAGAATTCCTGCATAGAAAAGGAATCCAGCATAAGCACATTGGCAAGCTCTTCATGACATGGGTTGGGATGAAGCTTTATTCAAGGCTGAAGCATGTCTTGTTTGGTGAGTGGCAGCGGTGCCAGTGCTGCTGTGCTTTATCATCTCAGTTACTAAAAGAGTTTTGAATTGCAACATAGTTGCAACATAAAGACAATGTTAATGTTTTGTGAAAAATTTGAAGTTGATTAAATTTTTATTTACTTTACAGAAAACCCAAAGAAGCAGTGTAAGTGGCTGTTATTTATCCCAAAGGGCTCAAAACATATAGCAATCACAGGAAAGCAATAGGAGAATGCTACATTAAAAGGCAGAAAGCAGAGTCAGCCTTGCTAAAGCATTTCCTACTCTTTCTTACAGTTCTCTGTTGCTTTCTTTTTTTAATCTCTTCATCTTTCCAGTAATATCTTTCTGCTTATATCTATGTATTTTCTAGCAATATTTCCTCATTCCTTTGTTTTTAACATGCCCTGTTGCAGTACAGACAGTATAGATTGCTCAGTTTTGGAAGAGGACTTCAAGCATGACAACTGACAGAATTTGATGAAGTGCATCACCTATAAAAGAGCTAAGGAATATATCAGAGGGGAATGGTTATTATTATTATTACTTATTCACTAGTTCATAGGCATTCTTCTGTGCCATCCAGAAAGCAGCTGTCAGACTAGCTAAAAAAAGCCTTTTCTTTTTAATTGATTCTAATCTAGTTGCATCCAGCAATAAAATGTACACCATTGATGATATGGCAAATAATATGATTGCAATTAGTTAGCAATTCAGTGTGCCTTCCAGAAAATGGTCTCCAAACTTCCTGGAAATAACTTTCTTCTGCCAAAATGAAAAAAAAAAAAATATTTTTTTGAGACATATGAAACCACCAGGATTTAGAGTGTTTTCAGATCTATATTCTGAAAATTTGCATGCCCTTTCTGAAATTAATGCCGAAACTTTCATAAGTGAGGCAATGGATGCTAGTTTTAAAGGGAAATAAATACCTGTGGCATGTATTAGCATATAGAAACTCTTCTGAAAACATTACTGAAGGGAATGTTTATACACTGTATTTTATCGTTTGCCAGTTTGGCAAATGGATGATCCTGGAAAGTGCTCTGCAGAACTGATTAACTCATTTCACATTATCTTCAAGGTAGTGTTACCATGATTTAGAGATAGCCTTCTGTTTATGTATCTAATTTGGTAGTATTTTGTGATAAAAAGGAACATTATATTATAGTCATTCACTAAGTTTTGAACCATCAGTGTTAATCAGTCCATTAGTGTTCTGCATGACATACGTAAGTGATTCTGGAGCAGCCTTTGGTAAACGGATGGTCTTCACTGAACTCTTCTGCTTCTGATAATGATATAGCTAATGAACTCAGATTGATTACAAAGGTTATTTTTCCGGCATTAAATCCATTACAGTCTGGTTTTAAATATCCTCAGCCACTGTGCAGCCTTACAGTAGTTGTTTGCTCTGGATGACCACAGATTATTTGCTGCATGTGTTGCTACATTCAGGAGGGAAAAAAAAAGCACTTGCTAGTGTATAGCAACAAAACTACGATAAAAAGTCCAAAAGCTACAGCTGAGAAGAGCACTGAGGTATGTCAAGCATGACTACCTCTGGTTAGCTTCCTTCTGTTTTCCCACCAACCCACCACCTTCCTTTTGTGGGTGCTCATGACACAGTAAGCAACATTTTATAATTTCAAAGCTGTTGTATTTGGATTTAGATTTTTGCAGGACTATCATTGCCCTTGTTCCTTTATTTTCATCTGAGTCACTTTGAGTGGTGGGAATCATAGTGAAATATAAAGGCAAAACTGCCATTTTCCTGTTGTGGTAGCGTACTGGCTCCTCCCAAGCTCTTACTGAAGGGTTGACGGAAATTTTTTCCTTTGGAATTTTTATTTTATTGTGATTGAGGTACTAGTAGCAAATGAGATCGTTCTACAAAATGACCAAAGATGAGTAAAAGTCAGACACTCAGTTCTTCTCAGCACTTATAAACATTATGCCATTTTACAGCTGGTTTCCTTGGTCTCATCAGTTTCTTACAGACCAGTACCAGGCAGCAGCTGATTCTCCGGGTGGGTAAGAGCCTGATACATTTGAAGCTGGTAGAGGACCTTGACTTCTGGTTATCTCATCACTTTTGTGCCTGTTCAAGGTACCTGCCTTGTTCAGTATGCTTCAGGGCAGTCTGGCCCCTGAAATAACCCCACTGCTGATGTTTTGTTAACTCCATCTTTGGTGTACTTGAAAACTCTTGAGACTTTTTTCATCCATGAGCTTTCGAATATATTTCACTTTCCCGGCACCCACTAAAATTTCTTGAGATCCCGGTTTCTGGTACCTTTAAAATCATGTAATGTTGATCTGTTGAATAAACTAACAATGGTTTAGTCTATGCATTTCTGCTTAGTTGTCATTAACTCATTGTGGTTGTACATGTAAGTGAAGGTAAGACTTCCCCTGATTCACTAAATATATCTTTATGGAGGGCAAGTGAATGACCTTTATTAATGTGGTACTATTGCACATTTTTCCTTTTCAAGAACTTTCCTTGAAAGTAGAGTTACAGGCATAATATATTACTGTGACTAGGCATAATGAAATATCACTTTAGGAAAAAATGATTTTTAGTTGTCACCTAATGATCCCTACCTTAAACTACCAAGTTTAAGTACTTGCTATGGAATAACATGAGAGTGTTTTTGCTTGATGGCTATTTCTAATATACATATATGAAAATTACATGTAATTTATATTTTAGCGTCTCTCTTTAGTAATTATTTTTGCCTATAGTACTTAGAGCACTTTTGCATACTTTGTAAGTGTATTGACTCATTTGAAATCCTCTGGAAGTCAGATTTTTTGAACTCTAGGAAGAACACAGTGCTTATGCTAGAAAAAAATCTGATTATGACTCTGATGAGGATTATGTTGCTGAGTGCTTCTGTCTTCTAAAAGGCAAGGAGTGGATAACCACAATATGACTTCTTAACACCAATTGGATGAGTGTTGAAAGCCATTAGATACTTTCTATGTTTTGTGTAATAGTGTCCTTGGGTGAAAAAATGAAAATATGGAAATGGTCCACTAGTTCAGAAAAACTGTAGCACAAAATTGACCATAGTGACTACATATAGAGTACATTGAAGGGCTCAGAAGTGCAAAAACTTACTGCTTTTATTTTTTTTTTTTCTTTTGAGATGTAAATAAAATCCCTTCACTAATTCATTTGGGTGTTGATTTTTTTTTAGTTTTGTTTTAGGTTTCTTGAGTTTGCTGGGGGAGGGTGGGGGATGAGGATTGGTTTTTTTTCCCCTGTAGGAATAGGTAATAGAGGTAAAAGAGTATTACTTATTTTGTGAAGCAGAGTTCCTCCCCTGTTTTGCTTGGCCCTTAGTGCCCATTCAGTGACCAATTTTGTGTTACCTATGTGGAATAAGAATGTGAAGAAAGAAGATACAATATAAGATTTACGTAAGAATGGTTCTTATTCTGCTAATTTTCTAAGTTTACACAGATAAAAAAAATTCACTTTCTGAGGATAAGTGAAAGGACCAGAATGTTGATTTTATGGGAGTAACTGTTCTATTTAAAAACAAATTTATTTGATTTTTTGTACATTCCAACAGTGTGCATTTATTTTATATTTATTTGACACATTAAAATGCACCCATCCAGGGTTGGAAATGCCTTAGAATATAGTTGTGTTTTTGATAAATGTCAAAGATATTGTTGATTTTTTTCCATAATCATACAGGCTAAGACTCAGCAAAGCATATATACAACTTAATATGTTCTGATGGATAGGACAGCTTGGCTACAACATGGCAGTGAGGAAAAACAAAATGGAAAGGTCATGGTCTCTTCTCAATTTGAGTCAAACTACCTAGGCAAAGACTCCAGGAGTTGGATATATTTTAATATGTGGATGTGGGGCCAGCAGAGCCCGATTTTACTCTACTCTCTCTCAGAACACCACCAGAGAAATGTGAAGAGACACATGGCAGAAATTCATCAGCCTGCAACACATCCTATGACACTGTGATGTCTGGTGAAAATGAGAGAACAGAAAGAAGTAAAGACCTAATGTGATCTGTGAGAGCAAAGGAGCTGATCGTGATCAGGGAGTTGCAAAAAAATATCCTTATTCTTGCCTCAAGCATGGCTCAAACAAATGCAGCGTTACGATATTCAAAGTTGAGAAAATCTGAATCACCTAAAAATTTTTTTTGTTGTTTGATTAATTAGTAAAAGACTCTATACTTCAGTTAAATTGATGTATTCCTGAGACCAGTTTACTGCTTTGACAGCCTCTGTTCCAGAAGTCTTTCTTAGATGAATGGCCCACTAAAAAAAAGGGGCAGAAAAAAAATTCCAGTATTATTCTCTGTGGATCTTACATTTTCTTAATGACCTACATATTTTTTTCTACCACTTCATGCCTTTATTATATATATAAACACCAGGATTCAGGCCTCTTTCTGAGTAAGAAACAAAAGAGTAAATGTACTGTTACAAGTGTTGTGTTGTAGCCGTGGGAGGGGTTAGGATCTTAATTATAATTTTTAAGGAGAAAACCATAGGTAGCACTCTTTTAACTCACAGCTTAAAACAGTGACCTGAAGTGCACAAAACTAGCAGCCTCATATTCACTTCTTGTTTTAGATTATTTCTGAATTCTCAGTCATTTCCTAGTGATCATATTCTGAAAAGGGAGGAATCCACAGGTTAATTTCACTCATAAGGTAACAGAGCCTTCCAGAGTGTGCTGTCCAAACAGGTGTTGGATCCAGACTCTGACCACTTCTAGTCTAGAGGAGGCCAAGGCTGAAGCAGATGGCTTCTGCTGAATAACAGAGCTAAGCACAGGATGTGTCACAGTGACCCCAAGACTACAGATAAATATGCATCCATGTGGGAGACTGACATCTGGTTTGGTGTCTCTAACCAGTCTCTATAGAAAAAAAACCTTTGCAATTAAAGAAGGGGAAAGAAAAAGTGGCTATAGGATTGAGAAATTTTTAGGTCACAGAATCCTACAGTAAAGCCATAGTCCTCCTTGACAGAAAGGAGCCCTTTTCATTTTTGTAACTTTTTTGAAAGCGTGTTTTTAATACGAAGTTGTACAGGCTTTCAATAATATATTCAACTTTAGCCCTTTGAAGGAGGAGGAAGAAGGGCAGGCTATCCTCAGTTTATAATCTCTTTATAAAGCTGTGACCAAAAGAAGTGCCTGTCAGGGATCCCTAATTTTTTTTTTTTTTCCTGTGGGAATTTCCTGAATCAAGGGTGCATCAGAACTGATCAGTTCCTATTGTATAACTCTACCTGCCCTCAATGCATGCAGAAACACAAAAGGATATTGAAGTTCCAGCATGATACCTAGATGAAATGGAGGTAACTGATACCTCTAAAATGACAGTATGAGTAGTTCATGTTGATATGTCACGTTGACAGGGATGTTTTCTTAGGAATGAACATAGTGTGTGCTGCTACGGGCTGAAGTAGACAGTAAGGATATGTAGTCATGATGGGAAAGTATATTACTAAACAGTGAAAACAATGAAACAAGAAACTAAAGGAGACTATATTGCCTTTACTGTCCTCTTAAAACAGAGGGTTTGGTAAGGGTCAGCCACAGGTAATATTGAGGGTTGGTCACAATCTACTCATCCAAAAATGTAATATGCAAAAGGATTTAAGAAATAAGGCTGGAAGCCCTTCAAAGATTCTATAGTTAGAGAAGGATCTGAGTGAGAAACAATTATTTGGCTTTCTATAAAAGGAAAGTAAGTTAAAAATTATAATGGCCCAAACTGAGATAAGAAGTAAAAATTTTTTACTCTTTTTTCACAAAATTAAACTGTTCTTGGTTTGAAATAGAATTAAGCAATTCTGTAACATTGTTTCAGTTCATTATATTTTTGCATTGCTATAGATAAATACCCCCCCACCTCAAATGTTATTTAAAATCGAAGATGGAACTTTTCAGTCTGAGAAATTAGAAGAAAAATTCTAGGTTGCCTTCTGGTTTTTTGAATGTCAAAATCTGTCTTTAAAAAATGCCCTTTTCTTTAAAAGAAAAGTTTTATAAAGATATGATATATCACCTTACCTAAATTTGCAGACTTCAGTGTTTTGGAATAAAGCTTTCCTACCTTCATCTTAAAGGACACATTAGACTGACTTTATCAGAAAACTCTGCCTCAGGTATTGGTACAATACTTTTAGTTGTTAGAAAGATTAAAGGTACAGGTAACAACTCAAGCGCATTTGAGATGCAGAGAAGTAAATACTGGATACTAAGAAACACATTCGAAAAAGAAATTAGAGAGATAAAAATTCTTGTACTAGAAATTTTATAACTCTTGGCTTTTTCAGTTTAGTAAATATATATTGATATAGCTTCAATAGTATTGATATTTATAAATGGAGACAATTACATTCCAGTACACTGAAAGCCTGAAAATCATTCCACTCTCCAGATAAGATACTGACAAGAAAGAAGAAAAGCATGTAGTTTCTGAAATGCTGAGGAGTTTCTGAAATGTTCTTGAAATGTTGAGGAGACTCCAGGCACTGGACTTCCACTGTTCATTTGATGAAATAAGCTATTGCCTAATGCCATCCATTAAAACATAAAATAGAAATAACAGCTTAATTGTTATGCAGGGTAAGGACTAAATAGCATAGTAGAAGCTGAAACAAAATGAGAGGTTTACTTAGAAGTCTCATGCAGTGTCAGTGCTTATTGCCATATGGGGTTTATTAACAAAAACCTCTTTCTTAGCAGTATTTCTGCTTGCTTAATTTTTACTCTTTTTCTTCATCTGTTTGTTTTTTGTTTTTTTGTAAGGCTGTATCACTTTCGTGCTTATATTATCTGCTGTTGTTGAAGTTCATATGGGTAGGAATTACGTGTTTTCAAGGAGTCTTATGTATGCTAATGATGTATGCTAATCTCTTCCTGCAAACTCAGGTCCTTAAAATAGTCTGTGTAAGACTAGGCAGCTACTCCAGAGAGTTACCTATATCGAAAAAGGAGAGTAGAATTATGCCACCCCATTTTATAGAATTGACAGTGGCTATAGAGCTGCTACCAATTGTTTTACAAGAAGTGTGTTTGTGAAAGTTGCAAAATGGGAAAGTAACTGAGCCCAAGTGGAGGAAGAAGTTTATAACGAACAGTCTGAAGTGATACAGCTGTTTCCTGTATTGTCTGACAGCTTAGTCTCAGTTGATTCTTTCAAGAAAATCTGGCCACATCTATTCTCTCAAATGAACAACTCAAAGCACTAAAGGTGAATAGCTTTTGAAACAGAGAAAACTCAATATTTATTAGTCAAGATGGGTTAAAATAAAGGGTTTGACAGCATATATTTTTCATGCTTCCCAGTTTGTGTGATTGTTGGGTGAATTCTGTCCTGCTGTGATTCCACCAACTTTCATCAGCTCTCTGAGCTGCAACAAATTCTGCATTGCCTCTTCCAAACCTCTATGAAAGTATCTTTTTTATCATCAGCTCTGAAGTTTGGCTTTGAGCCTTTTCCCTGCTTGTCTTAGGAGTCTCTTAATCACTGTTTTTGCTGGAGGCCCCTAGCTTGCTGTGTTTCTCAGTTGTTCTGTCTGCTCCATCCTGCAGTCAAACACATCCACTCCAGGACAAGTATCCATTTCCATCCATAAGGCTCCGCAGTCATTCTCAACAGACCATACCCAGTATACGTACTGCAGTTGGCAAATGTATAAATCTGGATGGATGCCTTTAATCAGCTTCCCATTGGCCACCTCAGTGATGGGCTAACATGACAACACTGCATGCAGCTACATTGTCAATTTGAGGAGCTGCATGGTACCAGAAGAAAGAAGGGTTATGAGGAGGACTGTAAGCAGAGTTATAGCTTTCTTTTCTGCCCAGTGTTTAAGAAGTGGAGAGACAGAGATAATAATAACAAAAAATTAAGGAGACAGATATGAAGGTCTGTTTCCTTTCATAATATATGGATATAGTATCAATTGTTTGTTTTAAAGGGTTTTGGTAGTCGTTCCTGTAGATTTATTGAGAGCAGGAGGCCAAGCAGGCCAAGCCTCCTGTTCCAAGAAATGGCTGGTGATGAATGACCAGGTAAAATCTTCCTGCTTCAGATGACAATAGAAAGGACCACAATTATGTGTGGAGTCTTTTACTTGTTTTTGTTAAATGAACCAAACAGTTCACCTGTCTTTTGAAATGTAGCATACAATAAAATAACTGAAGAGCTCAAAATGTTTCTAAGCTTGATTGCTCCTTAACTAGTTAATTCACATTGATAACAGCTTGGGAGGAAAAAAATCCTGAAACACTGAAAAGCATAGTGCCAGCCATTATAGAATGAAGTATAGTGTGATGAAAAAGAAATTTAGAGGGAACAAATTTATAATTGACCAAAGCATAACTTCTACCTGTCCTTCAAATAACAGAGTATGCAGGTGCTCAATGATGTTACATGAGACTAATGTACCAAGGACTACAAGACTAAATGACATCTGAGTCATTTGGCATATATGAAATAGACATTGAAATAAATCACTGTCTTGGATCAAATATATCTTTGAAAACAAATGATTCTGGCTCAGCATTTATTCTTGATTAGTTTCTTATGCCCGCCTCTGTTCTGTAGTTCCCCCTCTCTGTTCAGTAGCTCTTGTGCTATATGTTATAAAAAGGCATGAGTTGTATGTGCCCCACACATGCTGTGCACATAAAGCACGTGATTCGCTGAACAGCAAAGGGACTTAGTGACTTAGTCAAAATCAATAAAAAAGTGAATGGGTCACTTTTAGTCATTTGACAGTTTTGACTTTGTAAGTAGGTCACAGCACTGGAATATTAACATATTACAATGAACTTAATTACATGCAAGAGCAAAATTGAAAGGGAAGGATTTTAACTGTCACTTCTGGATCTGCATTGAGTTCTGTAAGCAGAGAAGAGCAGATGATTGATTCCCTTTCTTGTTTTCTATTGTGAAGGAGCCAAAATCATTTTATCCAAAGCCGTTCTATTTGGATGTATAGACTGCAGATAGCATTTTATAATGCTTAATCTTAATAGTTAAGGGAAGGGTGTCTTGTTGAGTTTATGCCTGTATAGTTGGTTTTGCTTTCTGAAAAGCAAATGGAAGTAATTTGAAAGAAAGAAGAGAAAGGTTCTCTCACAGAGAGAACCTGGCCTGGACTTCATTCAAAACCACAAACCTTGTGGAGAAGATAAAATCTGTGCTTTGAAAGACCTTGCTTTAAAATGCAAAGCTTTCTCCCACATCGATGTCACCAATGAAGAGCTTATTTCACAAAGGGTTCTGCTTTTAATTGTAGAGCACTACATCAAATTCCAGAAGATAAATGAACATGGAACAAATTTGTACTGGCTTTGTCAATAACTAATCTGACATCAGCATTTTAGCTCTTGGACAAAGGCAGCTTTGAGGTCTAGAAAAGATTACAAAAGGGCCTTTTTTTGTGTTTAATTTAAATGTTAAATTTCTATCATCTCAAGCACTATGTTATTAATTAAAAAATAATAATTAAAAAAAAAAATAAAGACGCACAAAAAGAAGCTGATCTTTGCTTCTTTTTCCGGAATGTGCACACATGCTGTTTTACTGAGACCTTTACAAGCTGCTGTTGGCTAGCCATACACTCCTGAGGCTGTTTTATTATTGTGCACCCTTTCTACAGAAAACAAAATACAGCAACTTATGCCATGACATTTTGTGACATTTCCAGTTATGAACATCTGGGAAGTTTAGTGTGACAGTGACAACAAAGCTGACAATGATTTTCCAGTGCCACATACAGCCTGGGCATCTGTAGTCATTGCCTTTTCATTTTATTTTCCTCTCCCTTCCCTCCCCCTCCCTCCTTCCCTCCCTCCCTTCTTCTCCCACCTAAATGCTTAACACAGCCTTTCTCTATTTTGGCCTTGAAGATAGAATAATATCCTACAGTTATTTCAAAGCTGTACATGGAACATTGTACATCAAGTGCATCATAAATTGGTTCAGAGCAAAAGGGAAGCGCTTTCCAGCTAGCAAGAGAAGCGCAGCTGCAAAAGTTGGTCTAATCGCAGACATTGGATGGATTTGATCATCAGATGTCTACTCTGCATAAAATGGCAGTTAAACAGCTAAACATTAATTACTTCTATTATTGCATTTAAACATTGAGATGAAAGAGGGAAAAAACCCCAACAACCCACACATCTTCAGGAGTAAGAGAAAGCAAGAGAAGGGGGGGGGGGAAAGAAAAAAAAAAGCCAAATAGTTGTTGTATTTGAAATATAACTTGTCTCGTGTGATGAAAAGTGCACTGAAGGAAGGTAACATTTTATAAATTACTCAAACTGCAGCACTAAAATGGTTAGTTAATAAAATAATGTAAACCAAATAAAAGTACATTGAAATTTTTGAGAAATGTTGTTAGGATCATCTTCAATTAAAATTGAAATTGATAACCACTAGCACAAGTGACTTTAGGGAGTTACAGATAGCAAAAGACAGGGTTCTGCCAGCTATGTATATTCATGTTCAATTTAGTGCTACCTCTAACAGCCTGTCTAAAGGACTTTCTGTGACCTAATGGTGTGAGGAACAAACACTTATTCATCATGTTCCTATGTCAACTTCATTTTCAACTTAAACTATTTATTTCCCCTTTCTGGTCTCTTAGATGTCTACAAAAATTGTTTTCTAAAGGGCAGTTTCTGTTGCTTTTAGAACCAATACTGAGTGGCATAAGAACAAAAATTGCATAACTGATCTAGCGTGTTGCAGCATTTTCAACCACAAGACTGTTAAACTGTAAAAAAATTGTAACAACCAGACTTTAACATTACATTGTGTCTTTTAAAGATAATTTCAAAGAGGAATGACTCAAATAAATAACTCCCTGTCTTAAAAAATATTCAAATGGCAGATTCGGTATTCATCTAAAATTTTATTCTTTAAGAAGCTCTACTTCAGTACAGGGTAACTGCAAAATAATTTATATGTAATTATTTTTGTTTGGATTTACTTCAGTCAAACACTGTCCTATATTTGGCTGTGTTTAGACACAACAACAACCACCTTACATTTTTTCTGTAATTAGCAGTCTTGAAACATGCATAGTGTTATTTAAAAAAAAAAAAAAAAAGTGCTAAGGTGAAGGAAAAGGTAAGGTACTAAAGGAAACAAGTGATGTTGTTAGGTGAGCATTTTTTTTGTATCCTCTAGGAAAATTTATGTAGGTTTGTTTTTTTCAGAATTGCTTTACTGGGAGAATAGAAACAACTATTTCAAGTCCAGTCCACTTCTTTGTCCCAGACTGGACAGTATTCCTAGAAACAATGTCAGCTTTCCTGGATGGAAAATTATCTTCCTAGTCATTATTGTCAGAGATCCCCTGAAACACAAGGTTTTCTCTTCCTTGAAAAATACTTCGTTTCCCCTGCTTTTCTTGTGAAAATCTTCCTAATAAACTCATTTATCAGAGTATTCCCAGAGGGCAAATGCTGTAGGAGTGTGGTAGAAGAGTGCAAAGGCCATAACTTGTCAACTGAAAACCAGAAAATCGACAGATTGGGCCCAGAGAGATTCCTTGCTCAGACCAGAGAAGCTGGTGCTCCTGGAGGATGTTTCTGTGTTGCTTTCTGGTGAGTGTTAGCCTGGCCTAGAGGCAGCAACGATTTCTGATAGATAGATGATTTTCTACCTTCCCCTAGAATTATATAATGAGTCAGAGAGAATGCCTGAGTTTTATAGACTGCCATTAACAGTTGTCATTTCATCCTGAGACAATTCTGATTGAAATAAAGTAATTTCCTGACCCAATTGAATATATTAAAATGAAGGAGATTGTTATAGTCTGAACTGAAAAGTACAGTGATGAATCAAATTCCACAAAGGGTTTCTTTTTTGCTTATTTCCTCTTTCCATTCTCCTCCTCACCCAGGTTTCTCTTCATTTTAAACTCTCACATATCTTGCATTTACTTTTCGGGACCTTTGTTTTATTTTACTTTGCCCCTTTTTATCCTTCTGAAAACCTGAGAAATTGATAAAGCAAAGCACAAATACAATATCAACAGCTTACAGAGAGCATTCCTTAGAAGACAGCAGGCAGCGGACTTGTATTTTCTGCTTCACAATGTGAGGATGCAGCACATATGAGCTGGAGAGTTTTGGCTCAGTGAAACCATTTAGTGCAATGATGCTCTGGCCTGGCCCCAAACTTTCTTTCTCCTAAGTTCTCTCATGCAGTGTACTGGAGAGCTCTGTTGGCCAGGGGAAAGCAGTGTCCCCCTTCCCTTCACCCTGGCCCCTAAGCATCTTCTCTGCAGTTTCAGCCACCTCTGGAGACGAGGTATTCTTTCTATTGCTTACTGTTGCTTTTGGCCCTTGCATATCAGTATCAGCAAACACAAAGTTCTTTGTGTCCCCTTCCTTGCCTAGTGATTGGTTCACAATGTTGCAGCATCCAAAACGCCTACTCTGCATTTTCAGCTTGACTAAATGACCCCCTGTTCACCCTGGTCTTTGCTTCCTCCTCTTGTGGCAGGAATAGAAAATTTAGTCCTGTTCACAGCAGCTTTTTCCTCCATTCCTAAGCGCTTCTAAAATTGTCACCTCTGTGAACTAGCAACTGCTTTACAACTTATCTAGAGATGTTTCTTGTCTTATAGTATATCTTTTCTTATCTGTGTTCGTGGCAAAAATCTGTTCATAGAGGCTTTTTTATTATTATTATTTATTTAAACTCTGAATTAGTTCTCAAGTTGTTTCTCAGGTTTTTGTGTGAATGTTGCAGCGCAAACACAACTGTCTCTCATGTGACTCCTGTGCTGTAGTCCTAACTGCGGACTTGTGTGTAAATGTACATTGCTGAAAGTTTAAAAAATCCTAATAAATAATTCTTGCACTGAATGCTTCCATAGCATTGTGTGGGTATTATGGGTATCCATGGGTGACCTGTCTGTAATGCCACTGGCACAGGCACCGTTTGAAATCATTTTATTTGCCATGTGAGAAAGGGGGATGACGATACACCAGAACTGAATCTGAAAGTAGAAAATCTAATGAAGTAGGAAATATCTCAAGCATTCTGGTGATGGGATCCCAGCTATTCTGTCTCAAATGGATCATGGAAATTTTCAGGGTTAACCAAAATATAAATTGATTAGAGGTATTTTGGCATCTGGTGGAGTTTGAAACTGAGAAGGTTCACTTGTGACACTTTTGCTACACCTTCAGGATGCTGGGCAGAGTATATTACATTACTTCAACGCTTTAGCTAGTTTCTTGTGCCTCACTTGTATGAGAGACTCCCATAGACTTTTTGATTGACACTCGTTCATTCCACCTCTCCCAAATAATAAAACCCACACAGAATGGTACCAGAAGTAGGGATTGAATTACATTATTAATATTATTAATTACATTATTAATATTAATATACATAGACTGTGAAGCATATATTAACATAGTTTTGTTAAGTAGCTTGAATGTGAGTTTTGCAAACAATTAGCAAAATAAACATTAAGAACACAGGAATATTACAAAAATGAAGGAAAGTTAAAAAAGTAATCTGTGCTTTTTCAGGCTGATAGCACCAGTGGCAACTTAGTTTTGTTTTGTGTCTTTGTTCTGTCAGTGCATCCATAAGGGGTTTGAGCTGTCTTACTAAGTCCCTGCCTGGGAGTGCACACACACTGTTACACTCTGATTTTCCCTGTGACACGATGCTAGCTTTCACCCTGAAGCTCAGTATTATTTTATGCCATGTGTTAATTTCTTGCATGAATGCCTTATTTACCTTCATTTAGAGTATGCTGCAGGTGGAAACAGAACAGTACTTATTGGCAATATTTTTGGTGGCAAAACACTGAAGGACAGCTCAGGGTCTTGCATAGCTCCAGGGTATCATCACTGTGAAAGCAATTTGGAGGTGTGATTTGTCATTAAGGAGGACTGGTTTCTTAAATGCTGGTACTTCATAGGACTAACTACAAGTATGAAGTTTTGCAGTCTCTTCAAAGTCAGAAGATCTAATAATTTCTGGGCTCCATTCAAAAGCCACTCAAGTCAATGGGAGTCCTTACTGGAATTTCAGCCAGTGTTTGATCTGGCTCTCAGGAACATTTCTTTTTGTTTGATAGTGTCTGGTAAAAACAGCTGAACTCTTGGGGACAAAATTACAAATTTGTGTAGTAATTGAGTATGGTTCTTTTACTAAATTGTTATCAGGTATCAGTCACTGTTCCAGTTACTTTTTTTTTTTTTTTTTTTGTAAGAGACTATTTATTGCACATTGTTCTATAAGCATGATAAAAGATGACAATTTATATTAGTTTTCCTATAACTCAGGTACACTGACTTTAGGAGTTGTGATTATAGTGTGTATTCATCACAGGTAGCTGGAAATGCATATTCATTAAGACAACTTCACCCAGTACAACAACATTTGTAGAAGATACATTCAGTACTATATGATATAGAGAGATCATTCCTTTGCAGTGTTTTTAATTGTTTTCCTTTGTTACTTGGATAGGTTTTGATTTTCAAAGTTATCTTCTAGGCACTTGCACTGTATATATGACTCTTCAGTTGTCTTGGAAGTTTTGTATTTGTTTTGCTCTGCAGTCACTGGATCCTCTACTGGATCTTCTAAACAATGGAGCTGGTATTTTTGAAGTAGTAGGGTATACATTACTTTGGTTACAATTAATGGGTAAATACATGGGCAAATTTGCTAGGCTGTTTGGGCAATGTACATTTAAATTTTTATTTTTCCTTTTTCTCCTTCACTGTTCAAGGGCTAATAAAACTGCTTTTCCATGTTTAAAAATGTATTCAGCGATAGAGAGGTTTAAATGTTTATATCTGTGTTTATGTGTTTGTGGTATTGGCTGGTTATTAGAAGTAGATATTCACATGTATATGAATGCATGTATACATGTATATAAACTTAAACCATAATTGTGATAGAGTAGAAAAGGGATGTAGCTAGATGCAAAGTTCTTAAGCTTTTATGTTATGTGCTTCTCTTGACTTCTAGGAGTGTAGAAATATGGTTTGGATTTGCCTTGAGGATGAATGCTGGGGCTGCTTAAATTGCAGCCACAAAAACATCTTATTACCTTTCCATTTCAAGAGCAAAAGTGGAACAAAAGTAAAAGCACAAGGAAATACTTTTGAAATTCAGCTTATAAAATAACAGTACAGTAATACCGTATTTGAGCAGTCTAGAACTTGCTGCCATAAGATACCAAATGAGTCAGAAGTTTAGCACAATTTCTATGAACATGCCTCAGGGCACATCACTTCTGAATTCAAATTTAAGAAGCATCTTTACCTGCTGAAAGATTGTTCCAAAATTGCCAATTTCATGGTTGCTTGCCCTTTTCCCTGATGCTGGTCACTGCCACAAAGAGCGTATTGGACTAGGTGAATTGGTCTGAATAACTGTGACAATGGCTGTATTTTTATTATCAGGAAATTATTTCTGCTGGTATCTTACCAATAGGAGCACTTCTGACATGTATGTAAAACAGACTGTGATAACACACTTACATACTGTGATGATTTTAGAACGCACAATTATACCATGAAAACTGATCAGCCTGTTTTTTATTGGAGAGAAATTATTCATAGAATCATAGAATTGACCAAATTGGAAAAGACCTCCGAGATCATCAAGTCTAACCCTTGATCCAACACTGCCACGGTTACTAGACCATGGCCTTCAGTGCCACATTCAGTCTCATCTTAAAAACCTCCAGGGATGGTGAATCCACCACTTCCCCAGGCAGCCCATTCCAATGTCTGATTACTCTCTTTGTAAAAAATTTCTTGCTAATATCCAACCTAAACTTTCCCTGGCACAGCTGAAGACCACGCACTATTGCTGGTTTACTGGGAGAAGAGACCGACTCCCACCTGGCTACAACCTCCTCTCAGGTAGTTGTAGAGAGTGATGAGGTCTCCCCTGAGCCTCCTTTTCTCCAGGCTAAACAACTCCAGCTCCCTCAGCCTCTCTTCATAGGACTTGTGCCTGAGTCCCTTCACCAGCCTCATTGCTCTTCTCTGGACCCGCTCCAGCACCTCAGTGTCTTTCCTGATCTGAGGGGCCAGGAATTGGACACAGCACTACAGGAGTGGCCTCACCAGGGCTGAGTACAGGGGAAGAATCACTTCCCTTGTCCTGCTGGACACACCGTGCCTGATGCAGGCCAGGATGCCATTAGCCTTCTTGGCCACCTGGGCACACTGCTGGCTCATGTTCAGCCTCCTGTCAATCCAACCTCCCAGATCCCTTTTCTGCCTGGCTGCTCTCCAGCCACTCTGTGCCCAGCCTGTAGTGCTGCAGGGGTTGTTGTGGCCAAAGTGCAGGACCCGGCACTTGGCCTTGTTGAACTTCATCCCGTTGGAATCGGCCCAACTCTCCAGCCTATCCAGGTCCCTCTGCAGAGCCCTCCTGCCTTCCAGCAGATCAAGACGGTCCCCCAACTTGGTGTCATCAGCAAAATGCTAATGGTACATTCAATCCCCTCATCCAGATCATCATTGAAGATATTAAATAGAACTGGGCCCAGCACTGATCCCTGGGGGACACCACTGGTGACCGGCCGCCAGGTGGATGCAGCCCCATTCACCAGCACTCTCTGGGCCCGGCCCTCCAGCCACTTCCTAACCCAGCACAGAGTGCCCCTGTCCAAGCTGTGGGCTGCCAGCTTTTCCAGGAGTATATTATGGGAGACGGTGTCAAAGGCTTTGCTGAAGTCCAGATAGACACATCCACAGCCTTCCCCTCATCCACCAGGAGGGTCACCTGATCATCCAAGGAGATCAGGTTGGTCAGGCAGGACCTGCCCTTCCTAAACCTCTGCTGGCTGGCTCTGATCCCTTGTCCATTCTGTAGGTGCTGTGTGATTGCACTCAGGATGATCTGCTCCATAACCTTGCCAGGCTGACAGGCCTGTAGCTTCCAGGGTTGTCCTTGAAGCCTTTCAGCCTTGTACCTTTTTAAAGAAACATGATTCAGAGTTCTGATCCATCTAATGAAAGTTCGGAGTTAGTAAATAATGTACAATACGGAATGGGCAAAGTATTTCAGATGTGCAGCTTATGATCTTTTCAGGAAAACAAAACCTGAAGCTTGTCTCAAATTTTATTTTATTTTTTTTTCACAATTATTTTGGGTCTATGATTTGGGCTTCTACTTGTATGGTAATACAAATAATAAACTGTAATAATAACACCAGTAAATATTTTATTTTTTCCTGTTGTTTGATCTTTTCCTAGATTCAGTAGTAGCAGCAGAACTAGCAGTCCTTTTAAAGTAGTGAGTGATACATCAGAGATGAGCAGATATGCTTCATGGAAACTTTCCTGGAGTTTCACATAAGGGTTGGAAGTTTTTTTTGGTATTTTCTTCTCTGTAAAAATGCTCTCCAGTAGGTGTCCTGAGTACAAAGAATGTAAGATTCATGTCTTCTAGTATTAAATGTTGACTATTTTCCCTAAGTCAAGCATTCCTGTTAAGATAGATTCAGTGTTAAATTTGCTTAGTTTAAGGATTTATTATATTACAGCCTAAGTACTTCTAGCAGAAGGATATCAAAAGCTAAAAAAGACTCAGTATACTTTAAGTAATCTTTTTCTTGATTCCTGTCTCATAAGATTTAAAATTGACCTCCAGAACATCAGTGAGGCTTCTACAAACATTTAGCTGCAGGATTCTACAGAATTAAAACAAACAGCTTTGAAGAATTTTTTAGACTGTCTGTAAGGAAAAAGAAAAATTCAAACATTGTTTTAGAATACAAGCTGATCTCTCTGCTACATTTGCATTCAAGATAATTCTTTAATTTTCCAGGAATTTGTGAGAAAGAGAACAAAATTGCTCAAAATTCTGCGTAAGAATATGCACGAAACCTGTAAGTTGTTGGACATGCTGCATACTTCTGTGCTGTGGAGAAAACAGCTTTCATTAATGAAGCTTCATTGAAACCTGTAAAAATATTTAGCAAGGACCTTGAATTGTCATTGCAGATTCAAAGGCCGCAAACAAAATATACATATACTGTGTGCTATTTGTGGGGATGGAACAGACTGATGCAAACTCCTGCTGAGAGGGAGCCAAGATGGTCAGATATTCTTTGTTCATAAAAGTTATTCACTGGCAAGCTTGCAGTTTAGAATGTCAAATTATTAGGTCCTTCTGGCATGTTATGATTTTCTTAATTATAATATGTTTACAGATTTTTTTGATGAGGTCACCACAGGAGCACAGAAAAGAATTTAAATCCCTAATTGCTGAAGGACAGTTAGCAGCAAGAACACCTTTACAAACAGCTCTAGGTGCTGCAGCTACCCTGTTACAGTCAATGGGAATATGTGTGTTAATGAGCCACTGTCTTCTTGGCTCTGGAGTTCTGAGATCCCAGGAGCAGTGTAGTCATCAAAGGAGGATCTTCTGTTTGGATAATGTGAATTAGTTCTGCATGAAAAAGCACAATACCCTTCACATTTTGGATGATTTATTGGCTGATTTTTTCCTTTCAATTTGTATATGACTACAGAAAAAGAAAACAGAATTTTCTGAGAGCTGGTCCATATACAGGGTAGGAAAAAATAGAGAAATTTCTTCTTTGAGATGGCAGAAGACCTGCTGCCTGCTCAAGGTATTATGAAATACTGTGTTTCTTATTGATTTAATCTAGTAACAATCCTGACAAGACTTTTTTGAATTACCATTTTGGCATTCTTATGGATTTTAGTCACTTTTCTTTGCATTGCAAATTGCAAACTATCTTTTCTCATTCTTAGTATTGTAGTACTCAACACCATGGACTTCAAGGTCAGAGAACATTTTAGGTTGCCTCATACCTGTCCCCAGCTGTTTCGTCTTCTGCTTAGAATCCACTTTTGCTGCAATCTGTTTCTAGAGGCAGTGAATCTTCTCTGTGATCTGCAACAGGGAAAGAAGTTCCTCATGAATAAGGAAGAATTTCTATTCACACTATTTCATGATTTTTCCTGTACAAAGGAGGGCTTGAGAGCCCTCCCTACCTTCATTACCCTGTTATAATTGAGAAAGATCTCCAACACTTTGTTATATTCTCAGATGATGTTAAGTGCTTGACAACACCTACAGATCAGTTTGCATTTTTTTTGTTAGGCAGTACTCCTAACTGTGTCTAAGCAAAATAACAAGTTGAAATTACCTGAAAACATAGTACAGATACAGTTTAGACATATAGCCAGCAGTTCTCTCCTTATTTACTTCTGATACAAAGATCCTGGCAAAGTAAACAAAAAAAAGATATTTTTTGCAAAGACCATGATGACCTGTGTGGTTTAGTAGATACAAGCTTTCATTATATCTTTGCTTTATGTAATTTATATAAGAACATAATGTCCATAGAAGGACAGATCTAAATGCCAGGTAGCCTATCATGCTGTTTCCAGCACCTTCCCAGCACATATCTTGAGAATTTTGCAGTTACAGACCAACCATATACTGATACTTCCCCAGAATATTCTCAGCCTCCAAGAGTTAGAAATCAAAGGTGGCTTCTTTATAGTCAATATGCCTACATGGATTTCCTGAACTGATACAGGCTTTCCTGGAACTCCTGGAACTTTTGTCATTCATCATGGTTTTCTTAGCTATGCCTTGAGTTCTTGCTAAAAAAGATTCCTTTGGATCTCATGTATCTGCATAATTTCACTAGTCATCATCTGACTAGGGAGGCCCTAATCTCAGTGTTTAGATGTTTCAGTCTTTTTATGCAATAATAATTAAACCTCCTAAGTTTTCCAACACAGTTCTAAATTTTTTGCTATGAAATTTATCTAAAGATTATTTAAAAGGTTTTCAGAGTTTATAAAGCACTGTTATTAAGGTAGCTGGGCTAGAATCTCAGGGTGATACAGTTCCATCAACTTGAATGTAGACACTCTTTTGTACCTCTTTGAGAGGCATCCCACTCATGTCAGATTTATTATTTAGAGGAGTCTTCTGAAATATGTACTTCTGTAAGAGTAGAATTTTGTAGTCTATTTTTTGGGGTAGCTTTGAATTCCCACAGTTTCTGAAATGGAGAAAGACCTGAATGTAGCTTTACCTTTCCTATTCTGGGCATAGAGATCACACTGCAACCTTCGCCAGGTACTGCAGCATATTCACTTCCTGGCACTTTGAAATCTGAAAGTACTGCATGGAGGCACATCATCTATGGGATGAAGAGCAGACATGTCAAGAAGCTGTATTCAGCTTTTCTATTAGTCACTAAAGTCTATTTTGCTCTCCGCTCTGGGCATTTCTGTGGTGATTACCAGCTTAGTTACTTTTGTTATTCTTTTGAATGTGTTTACACTTCGCTTGACTTACAGAAAAATGTGATTGTTTTCTCAGCCATGGGCATCATTTATAGTTTCACATACAGAGGAGTAAGCAAAACCAACAATATGTAAATTTACTGCTTGTTTTACCCCAAAGAAGCTATATTTAGATGAAATATAATTCTAAATATTCTAATTCTGCTTAATGCTCTGCTGCACTAGTTGGGAGAGTTAAATGGTATAATCTTCAGTACTCATCAGAAGCTCTGGGCAAGGAATGAGCATTTTATGGCTTATCAATCAGTGGCTGCTGAAGACCTTGCAAAGCGAAAGAAATTTGATTGGTTAATGTATGCATTTCTGGAGAATTCGAACCCTTTGGACGTAATATATTGTGCTGCCTGAACAGGTGAGCAAAATACCAGCTATCACATTAAGACAAATCTGACACTGCACCATCTACATTTTTTGTAGAAAATGATTTCAGCTTTTCCTTTTAGATTGGCTGTATAGAACATTTGTATGAAGAATAGTTCTGAAGTACTCCTGTGCAAATATGTGGCTGTGTCTAAATAGATCCTGATTTCATAATGACTGGGGTATGTAATGCTAGCTTTCCCATAATTAATAACAAATCTGAATGTCTCCTTAAAGCCTGTTGATCTGTAGATCAACAGATGGCCAGTGCCATTCATGTTGAGATATTGATGCTTTGGGGCTGGGCTCAGTAGCACTGCCTTCAGCCTCCTAGCTAAGGAAGATCTGGTTTCTCTGCATCCAAACAGATCTGCCTTAACATCTTTGCCACTGTTATCATTTATAACAGTGAAACTATCAAAATGGCAATATGCGGACCAGCTGCACCACGTGTCTGCACAGTGTTGCAGAGAAGGTAACGGTGCTCATCCTTACAAGCACCACCATCCTTACAAGCACCAAGAATCCCCAGTTTAGGGTCCCCTCCAAACCACACACTGCTCTCTCTTGCTCCTCCATTTTCCCCTCTCCCTCCTGGCTGTGGCAGGATGGTGAGGAGAACCTGAGGCACAAACGGCAAAGATCACAGGTTGAGATAAGAACAATTTACTGGAAACAGCAGTGAGATAAGAAAATGAACAGTAACAGCAACAATACTAATGACAGAGTGCATAAGAAAAATGATTTGTATGGAAAAAAAACCCAACACTGATAGACAAACCCGTAAACCAACATAATAGACAAGACCAGACAGCTCTGTTTGCCACATTTTCTCAACCCAATGGAACCCCTTCTCCCTGGAAGAGAGTCTCTTTCCCCTGCCCCTGGCAATGAGGTGAGGTGCTTTGGAATAACTTTCATGTCCTAGCCATGCCCCCTCTCGACTACTGCAAAAAGTTAACCCTGTCCTGTCCGAAACCAGGACAAGTTGCTACTGGCTCTTTCTACTCTGTTTGATGGACAAGGCAAATATTACATGTATGAGATAACTTTCTGCTTGCAGTTTATTTATATGAAAGAGGTACTCAACTGGTCAGATTTAGATGATCTCCAATATCTTCACCCCACCAAAATGATAAAGCAGTAAGGTTGGAAGATTTTATCCCATAGATGAAATCCAATACATCTAATATCTGAACTTCTTAAAAATCCATTTCTTAATAAAACATCTTTCTAAAGAAATGGCTATTTCATGAGTGTTCTTTAACACAAAATGATTTAGAAGATGAACCTGGTGATTATAGCAGCCACTGTCAAAGTGTAAGCAATTCTAACTTACGTGTCAGTATACTAGGTAGAATTTTAAAGAAATTAAACTGTTGTATTGAATTTCATCATAAAAGATCAAGTAATAAATAGAGTCAAACATATTACTGATTTTAAACTGTTAGGTAGTTTACTCAATGCAGATTAAGTATCTCACTGGAAAAACATTCAGACAATTAAAAAAGTAACGAAAAGTTATGCCTCCATAAATCATCACATTCCTGGTTCATGCCATCATTTTCCTATCTTATTCTTATGCATTTCATAACTTATAGGCATAGCAGGTAAGGCAAGTTAGAGAGGTCACTGGAGACATAGAACTCTTCTAAGTGTGAACACAGCTAATCAGGAAATCCAATTTGTTCCAAGATTTTCTTTAGGAGGGAAGGATGATGCAGCTTTGTATCATATTCAGCAACTGTTATTTTGGAACTGACCATCCAAGACCAGTGGGATAAAATACCTTGTAGGATAAGTACAGGGATGTAAAGACAAGATCATTTGGAACAGAGACAGACATATATCAACTGTCAAGAGCAGTAAATATTTCAAAAACAAGGGGGGAAAAAAGGCTGTTTGGAGGTAACCTGATTGCAAATCTTTGAAGCAATGCAGGTCCATTAAAGGCATGGATCTGATGTCTTAAGAAATGTAAATCCAGATGTATGCACATCTCCACTTTCCATTCTATTGTCTTTGATTGCAGCTATCACTTTCAGTAATAGAAAATGCATGTTATTAATTGTAAATCCATATGTGATATTCTAGCAAAGAAAGGCATAGTGCCATAAATGCACTGACTTGCCTTCAATGTCCTCTTTTCAGCAACAAAAGGAAGTAAGTCTTAACACTTTACATAAAGCTCTCCTGCTGTATATTGCTATTATTCCTGATTCATTGAACACTTTCTTGCAATAATCAAACTTGTGGAGAAAATTGCTGTAGAATAAATGTGGAAAAATAAAAGCACAATGGCTTGTGCATTATTATTGCTATTAATCAGCACTGTGGGACTTGTATGATGTTTCCATAGTATATCTTACTTGTTCATGAGCAGTACTTCATCTATGGAAAACATTGCAGATAGGATAGCAATGAGAGAAACCAGAAAACTCCAGTAATTTTATGTAGGCAGGTATTTCAACTGGGCTTCAGTTTAGTGCAAAAACATGTTCAATTTTTGCTGTAACAATTCCCACATCGTGCAAACAAATGTGTATGCGTACTTGGATGGTCACCCAGAAGATATCTGTACTGCGATGGGACAAAATGCCAGAATTTTTGGTAGCCTAGCAACAACACTATTCTGGACCAGAACTACCAGGGCCTATCCAGTCCTCACAGAGGAACGGGGAGTCTCCTAGACCAGCTTAGCTCAAATTTTCGTAATAAGCAAAGGGTGAATATTTTGAGCATATTGGCCCCACTTAGCTTGGAATGTTGCATTTTGCAAGTTGAAGTCTGTAAGTTTGCTAAAATTACAGAAGCAACTCAGGTAAATGGTATGGTCGAGTAAGCACCTGTTCTGAATGTGCTGGGGCTTTCCATACACTTCAGAAAGACGTGTCTGAATAACAGTGATCAGGAGCAGGAATCAGAAGCAGTGTAGGATTATTCAGGAGCACAAATCCTTTTTTGAGAGACATTGAGTTAGTAAGCCTGTGAATATAAACTGTAAACTTTTGGCTCTCTGTCAGTATAGCAGGAAAAGCATCTGATTACAATAGATAAACGAGTAAGTGATTGGAAGCTTTTCTCCTACTTTGATTTAGGATTAATTTTCCTTGATTAGTTTTGGTGTGTCTTCACCCCATATTAGCCTAAGTAATTTGTAGTCAATTGTGAAGATTTTAACTAACCTTTTTTCAGTGCCAAGGAAGGTTATAAGAGAGTTACTGCGGTTTTGCTATGTGGTAGGTAAGCTATTTGTGTGGAGGGTTGTTGCTTGGGTTATTTTGTACAGCTGTTAGCTCAGGTGTTTTGAGTAAAACCACCTGACAGGTTATAGAAGAGCTAGTTCATTCTACTGCAATTGGAGAGAGAAAAAAAATAAAAGAAGAAAGTGTTGTGAAGAGGTATTCAAGAGCTTTCAGTCCTTCAGTGATTTAGTGTCATCATCGCAGATACTAGATTGGTTACCTGGCTGAATGAAAACAGAATCTAAAGGCTAGTGATGCTTCCAGACTTCCAGACATGACTGAAAGCTTCAGCGAACTCGGGTTACTGATTTTCTAGGGGGGAGCGAGACAGTGAGATTCTGCATGTATGTAAGGCTAGCTTAGCAATGGTTATAATGTCATAACTTTATAAAGATGTCTCAGTGGCCAAAGTGCAGGTACTTATTCACCTCTGGTAAAGGTGAGTGGTTTGTGTGGGTGGATGGATTAAATTAAATTCCACCGTGAGTTATTCTTCTATCTTCCTTCTGCAGATCTCTCTTATCATCTCAGGTCTGTTACTCAGAGTGTGTGGGAAGATGGCTGGAGTAAGATTGCTTTTTTTATCTGGGTGTAGGAGGTTTACCACTGGATGTGGTTATTTTATGCGTCTTTTTTTGTGGTAGAAGGCTGATGCATGGGAACAAAGAGAAATCTGTTGAATATTAAGGTAAATAGAGGATTAAGGACTTCAGTAGGTGTTCTTCTTCAGTGCCATCTCCCCTATAATCTTGTAGGGCTGATTTGCCACAGGGAGATTGGTTAAAATAAATATCCTGGGGTAAGAAAACCAGGATGTCAGTGAAGATCTTGAATAATAATGACTATTTAGGTTTTAGCGTGTCATGGACATTGCCATTTTGTTTGCATTACTTTGTTTGCATTACTTCTAAAGGTTGCAGTTGAACTAGTACTCTGATCTCCTGAGTCACGGAGGCAGAGATGTAATGGTTGCAAGAACTTTGATCCTCAGTATAGTGGTAGGAAACAGATGAATATATGGCAAAAAGAAGTATAAAGGAAGTAATAATTTCCTGAAGCAAATTACAAATAATTTATGCAAATGTACAAGATTGATGGTCTTTTCCTCCTGAAACAGTCTTTTTTTTTTGTCTCTCTTTCTGTATATATACATACCATAAGGGTGGCTTGTCTGCTTATACAGGCTTGAAAACTGTCTCTCCTAAAGTCAAGGGAAGAAGTTTCCCTGACTAATAGAATTAAACCTGTGTTTTTTGCAGGTTTGTATTGAATGGTCTGTGCCCATTCAAATAATTAAACACTTTTACATAAAGATTTCAGTTTGGTTTTTAATATAAAGCTGACAAATTTTGATTGGAATGTTTGCTTTCAAATATTCTATTGTGTTTTTAAAATTATACTACATCAATGAATTAAGTTGTCAACTTGTTTTTGCAAACAGCTTGACTATTCACGGTGAGAATTTACGTATTGTGAGAAGTCAGACTGATCTTTGAGTAGACCAGATTTGTTTGGTGACCCAAACAATTTCTGCATATGGAAAAATACTTAAGAATTGGAGAATCAGAGTATATCCTGAGCTGGAAGGTACCCACAAGAATCATCAAAGTCCAACTCTTGGCTCTTCTAAGGACAACCCTAAGAGTCACTCAATGTGCCTGAGAGCGTTGTCCAAATGCTTCTCGAATTCTGTCAGGCGTGGTGCTGTGACCACTTCCCTGGGGAGCCTGTTCAAGTGCACAGTCACCGTCTGGGTGAAGAATCTTTTTCTTTTATGCAACTTCAGCCTGCCCTGACACAGCATCATGCTGTTCCCTTGGGTCCTGTCACTGGACAGCAGAGAGAAGACATCAGTGCCTGTCTCTCTGCTTGCCCTCATGAGGAAGTTGTAGGCAACTATGAGATCTCCCATCACTCTCCTCTTGCCCAGGCTGAACAGATCAAGTGACCTCAGCTGCTCTTTGTGTGGTCTCCCCTCTAGACCCTTCACCATGTTTGTAGCCCTCCTTTGGATGATCTTCAATAGCTTTACATCTCCAATAGCTTTACACCCAAAACTGCACATAGCACTCTAGGTGAGGCCACACTAGCACAGAGTAGAGCAGTACAGTCACATCCTTCGACTGGCTGGAGATGCTTTGCCTGATGGCCCCCCCAGACACAGTTGGCCCTCCTGGCTTCCAGGGCATTGCTGACTCATATTCAACTTGCTATCAGCCAGGATCCCCAAGTCACTTTCCAGGGTTCTGCTCTTGGGCCTTTTGTTTGCCAGTTTGTATGTACATCCAGTAAGGAAATTCTGATCTTGGAAGGATTTGACCACGATGTCAGTTATTTGATGTAAGATGATAAGATTTTTCAGTTTTAAGGAATTGCCCAAAGGCTAGTGTCATAACAGTTCTTCTTTTACTAAGGAATCATTGGGTAAAATTCCTTGGCCAGTGTTCTGGAACAGGTAACTCTAGTTAATCACACTTAGGGCCTACAAAGCCAGAGACAATCCTTTTTCCTTGGGTCCAAGCAAGTAAAAGTGTCCTTGCTGAGGATATGGCAAGTGAACACTTGTGTAGAGAGTTATTGAAGCTATGATAGTTTTTACATAAAGCAGAGAAATGAAAGCACTTCGCTTTGTGTTATTGAATTCTATTTACCTAATAGCTGCATTGCTGGTGGTCTAGAAGATGATCTAAAGAAATATTCAGATGGAAAGCTAGATAAAGTAAAAAGTTTCAGGTTTATGACAAAACTAGACATGTTTGGGAGAATAAAGAAATGCTTCTGATCAGAGTTTTAAAAACAATGGAATTTATTTCTTTGACATCAGAAGAGATCAATTGAAATTTTTCATCCTATACACATAGTCCTAGAGTTAATGCTCTCAATCAAAAAAGTGGATAATTTTTTTTTCCTAAATTAGCTGATTGATAAAAGAAACATGATGAGCTCTCTAAAGTGCAAGATAGTATTAGAAAAAAAAAAATAGCAGTTAGCCACTGAAGGATAGCTGTGGAACAAAGAAAATAGGATCAAGTGTGGTTGGAAAGATGGTCTTGTTTAAGAACTTTGTTCATTCTGTCTTGCTTAGCTTTCTGAAATAGAAACAGGCTCCAAAATAGAAATTTACTGTATGATCTGTGGTAAAATGGAGAATGCTGCACTTTGAGAACTTATTTTTTGGTGCTGGAAAACAAAATTAAAATGCTAAAAGTCTTTAGTATAAGGTGGCTTATTTACTGATCAGTCATTCTAATATAGCTCAGCTGAAATCAACCAACGAAAATCAGTCTCCTGTTAACTTGTTGAATTGGGAGATGAGTGCTTCTTTCCTTTGCTTTACATATATTGCAATATTTTTGAAAATTCTCTAGCTACAGCTTAGAACATTTTGCAGGACTCTGGAGTTAGTGTTCAATTTAAAAGATGTATTACACATAAGAAGCATTTAAGATTAAAAGGCTTTATTTTGGGCAAGTAAATCATCATAGTGCCATTAAAATCTGCAACAGTGTTTACAATATAAAAGAAGAATCTTTGGGGCTTTTTCTGCTTATGTAGACCAAAGGTTCAGGAGGCTTTATAACAATACATATTCCGAGATAAAACTGTATTTTTATAGCTAAATTCCCAGAGTGGGAGCTGCCTGACTCTCCGAATTAATACTGTAGCTAAAGAACTATAAGAGACAGGAAGAATAAAGTTCTTGGAAAATGAGGATGATTAACAGAGCTACACTTCTTTGAGTGTGCGTAGTCTTTAATCAGCCTTAGGATACAGGCACTTTTGAGTATTATTCAGCCCGTAATCATATACATTAGTATTTATAATCTGACAATAATGAAAGATTAGCTGTAACTGAGAACCATTCATTTTAGTTGTGACTCCATTTAAATGAAGGAAAAATCGTCTACTCTTCTGTACTGGACTACGCTTGATAGCAGTGTGGGCGGTTTCCCTAATGCTGTGAGTGTTGTGGCTTTCTGTTCTCTGTCTGATTGCTTCATCATGCTCTTTGCTCCAATTATTGTACTTTTCCATACTGATAAAGTGATTGTGCACACAAAGAGGAAGACAGGTAACATATTCTTACGGGGTTTTTTAGTATTTTTTTTTACCCTTCCCAAATAAGATCAGTTGAATGACTTAGCGCTTTGGTGCAGGCTGGGCTGATGCCCTTGCTGTTGTCTGAAAAGAGACAACCCTTGTGCCATAAATACCAGAGAACTGATACTCAAACATATTTAGGAAGCCAACACCTAGTAGATATAATTACAGATATTTAAGCCCTTTGTGAAAAATCTTAGCTTTGTGGTTTGAGACACGTTCTTTCTCCTCTCACAAACACTGTGTGTGTATGATGGAAGAGGAGGGTAAAGCATCCTCCTTGAGAAGAGCAGGGGAACTGGCAGAATTGGGGGTCTCTCTGATAACAACATGATGAACTGAAGAGGCCATCCATCAATAGATGGACATAGCATTAGGGGTGTGGCAGGTGGCTGGAGACAAAACTGCAGGCTCTAATGCTTGATGTTGTATGCTTGAATTCCAGCATCAGCTGGAATACTATGCATCATCTTGCTCCAACTCCCTCCTCTAGTTAATTGCTGAGAGTGAGAGACGCTCTAAAACAAATTAGCTCTCAGGATGAAAAATTTAGACCAGTGTAGATTGTTTCATTCAGATCAGTGAAAATGCAAAACAAAACAGAAAATTCTGAAGGTTTTAGTGCTGCTCTGTTTCCCAAGTTATCTAAAGCTCCATACTGTTTATAGAATTCCTACCTTAGCTGCCTCTTCAGAGAGAGTTGTGAGAAGAACAGGCAATCAAGATGATAAATGGGAACATGAGCATTTGTATGATTAAGATTTTGGGGAACTAGACTTACTTTTAGCCACAGTGTATGCATTTAATTGGACCATTTATGTTTACCAAACAATTAAATCTTTGATGCTCTTATTGTTTTTACTTGGAGAGATGCTTGCAAAAGAGTGCCTGAATGAGGTCCCTTGTAATCCAGTTCTGAAGCCAGGACAGAGATTGGCACAGGAGGAACCTAGATTAGGCATTGAAAGATCCAGGGGTCTGACGTGTTATATTCCTAGGCTCAGATTAGCTGAACCCTGTGCCAGTGTGTCTGGTGGTCATAAGCGTAGTCAGGAGGTTGAGGGAAGTCTGAAGTGCCACACGAATGTAGAATAGTGCCAGTGCACCACAAAACCAGCCAAAATCTTGACCCTAATTTGAGGCATCTAGTCTTGATATTGTTTTTTGGGGAATGGAGTTCAGAAACTTGCAGCTGCTGGAAATGTGATCTTCATTCTGAAACAACAAAATCACACCATGTATTTGAGTGCTGGTAGTTGAATTATCTACTGTATATGGGGTTTTTTTGTGAGTTATTTGAATAAAACCCAGCTTAGCTGACCATCTTCCAATTCTGTCAGCCTTGACCTCGATAAGAGTACGACCACTGAGACAAAATTCAGTGACACTGAGAAGTCAACAAAAAATTGGTTGTGCTTTGCCTTGATCCAACCAAGCTTATTGTACGACTGTCAGTCTATGAAGGTTATCCATGTCATACCTTGATCTTTTATGTATATAAATGCTTTGCAGAACCTTTAGAAAATTTTTGCCCTGGCTCCTACATAAAAGTTAAAAACACAAACCTTCCTTCGTCTTTTCCTGCTGTTACACTGTAGTCAGCCTGTTCCTTGCATATATAGGAATTTTTAGTCACAGTTTGGGGCAAGTTATTGCCAGTCGTGGGCACCAACAACATCAGATAAATTGGTTTCAAAAAACTGTGGAAAAAACTTTGAAATTTTCTCAACATCCCTGACATCCACTTTAATTTCTCATATTTGTTGCCTGTAAGCCTCTTGCTGGCTGAGAAAAAGAGGGTATTGTCTCTCATCAACAGCAGGATTGTTTGCCAGCCCTTTGACTCAACAGGAGAATTTTGAGCTTTTGCAAAATTTGCAGTTGAGCAGATGGACAGCACACAGGAGGCCAAAATGACACAAAGGGAGCCCTTAGTTTGTAGAGCACAGTCTGGATCTGTCTCCAGATTATCAGCTTTGTGCCTTCTGCAAACAAGGCTGGTACAGAGAAAAGAGTACAGGACTGAAACTGAACAAAAATACTGTGATGAGTGAGAGCACAGAATGTGGGTCAATGCTTTTAAACATCCTCCCTAGTTCTTCAAGCTGGGTAACAAATGTGAAAATTGCAAAATTTGTACACAAGAAGCTTCGCTGTCCTTTCTTACTCAGCACATGCCTTACAGTTAGCAAACACGCAGGTAGCTTTTGAATTGTTTCCACCAAAAATGTTGAGGCATATCATTGTGACCTTGCTAAACATAGGGTTCCTTTCTAGTACAGCTTCACTTAAGATTTTTTTTTAAGTAAAAAGCACTAGCAATGTGGAATCTGGATCAGATTTTACACAGTGACCCTGAAAAAGTGATTAATGCAAGAGGATAGCCTTTTATCTCCAGAGCTAGGAATAGAAAAGAAATTAATTCATGGGAAGGAAAAGGGAAAAAAAAAAAAAAAAAAAAAAAAAAAAGAGAAAAAATTAGGAAACACATTAAGGCTTAAGAACTCGTCTAGTCCTCTTCCTCCTCAAAGACTTTTTCCCTTGTTGGAGGGTGAGGTATTGGCACTTGACCCACAGGACTTTAAAGAAGAAACTCATAACAGATTGTTCCCGAAGGATTTCTTTGATACTGTAGTCAAATAGTCAAAAGATTTCAGAGTTGCAGCTGGCAAAGGAAGAGGGGTGGGGAGAGTGGCATAAGGCGTGGGGAGCAGAGAAGGAAGGAAGTTAAAAAAGGAGAAAAACTAATAGTAAACCCAGGTCTGATTCTTTTGCCTTAAGACAAGACATGTAGATATTTTTAGAGATCCTTGAAGGAAAACTCTGAAATGTCAATAATGTGGCACTGAAAAAATACTCAACAAAATAAAACAACAAAATAATGACCACACAGCCAAGGCCAAAACAACAAAATAATAACCACACAGACAAATCCACTGATTTTTACTAAAAGCATTGCTCTTCTGGTGTAATGACTTAAAAATAAATTTAAAAGGTAAGGATTCAATTGACAGTGTATTAGATCTCTCCCTACCAGTAACTCCCCACTTGGTATTTTTCTGGAGGTAGGACATAGCAGTGGCCTTGACACGGAAGTATTAACCCCTGCCCTCAGTGGTCTGGTTTCTGTAGCTCTAAAAGTCAAGGTCCGTGAGAAAATTGATATGTCAAAGAGAAAACAAAAATATTTAATATAATAATACAAGAATATCTAAACCACGCTATTTTCTTTCTTTCAGCCCAATCATGTAATGCACAATTACTGAAATACCAGGCAGATATTAGCCCCAAGGGGTCAGAGACTGGGAAATTCAATCATCTTTTCTCCCACTTTCTCTTTTATGGTTTCTCCCAGGCGGAGAACCTGTCCTGCTTTAAGTCAGCATAGAGTGTCCTTTGCATTTAGCAAAAAGAAAGCATGCCCAAAACTGGGATGAGATTACCTACACAGAAATTAATGAGCTTTCTTATAACTTGGAAGACATGCAAAGGAGACCTTATCGGTGAATGGACTTATCATTATGACATCATCAATTGAATCAGATCTGGCAGTGAAATTTCTAGATCACTTATAGGGAGCACCCAAGTCAGTGCCCAGAGGACTCAAAATAGGATTAATCTCAACTAAATCTAGCCATCTAAAATGTGAAGATTTGTCTGCAACAGCTGATTTATTGAAAATTTAGGCAATGAAAAGAAATTAATTAATTGGAATGCAATCTGATGTATTTTAAATGCTTACTCTAGGATGAAGTTAATTGCTCTGTCTCTGACCCCCAAAAAACCCCCAAAACAAAAAAAAACTCCAAAACCTAGGGTGTCTTAAATATTGTCAGGTACAATAACCAACAAAATAGGTTTGTTAAATTGATGTGTTTCTGAGATTGAATCAGCTACATTCCTTACTGATGCAGAGTAAAAGACAGATGTTCCAAAGTATGTTTTGAGGAACATAAATTTTCAATTTGGGCACCACAAGGACAGGCATTGAAGGTCCAGCATGGCTGGAATTCAAAAACTGTGCCTGATGAAATACTTGTAGTGTAAGACAGCAGTCCTACAAAGGCACACCCAGCTTGGTATTTTACGTTTTTGGGATTTAATAGATGTTTTACTCTGGTCAGCAAAACTTTTCTTGAGGGCTTACTTCCCAACTAATTTGAGCTGAATTTCCATAAATGTTTCCATTTACAGAATGTACTGTTATGTTTCTTGATCCTGTTTAATTCCGAGAAACATGCTGTAATGTTTTTGCTGGCCTCGCGATATCATGGTCACATGTTTCTCAAGCAGGTGTTTGTATGCTGGAAATACTAATTTAAATTGATTGTCAAATCACTTCTCCACAGAATATTGGGTACAAGTGTGTTACTGTAGCAGGAAATAAATCAATATTTTCAAAGAAACTGAAGAACTGTTTCAACATGTAGTGTTAAATCCTCAGAAGCAATAATACTGCATTACTTGGTCTTGCAAGCTCTTGGATTGGGGCCAAGGCCTGATGTTGATCTGTACAATACATTCCACATCCTAGAAGTTATAAGAAACAAAGTGATTGCATGACTGATAATTCTTCCTAAAAGTATTTGAGAAAGCTTAGTAAAGTGCTGTGGCAATTTTAATAGCTTGCCTGTTTACTAGTTGAAATTAAGTTTGTGTGAACTAGGATTCCATTCCAGACTTCTGGCTTGTTGCTCATAAATGTCTGCAACATTTTCCTTGTTGTGCTGGCTTTTTCCAGTCATCTTTCCTGCCCGAATGTGATTCTGGTGGTGTATTACTGTGGACTTTTAGCAACAATAACAGTTCTACCATTTTTAAGTGTATGAAAGCTGAGGGAAAAAGCCTTTCCTCTTCAGTGACTCTTTGGATCTGTGCTTAGAGTGTTCCTCTAGCCAGTGAGGTGGGAGATAGAAAGCTGTAATAGCCTCTACTGCGGAAAAGCAGATTTCAGTGTTCTGGTGAAAACTGCTTTTAGTCTTAGAAAATGAGGAGGAAATTGCAAAAATATACACATGCAATTTTTGTGTATTTTAAATAACCATTTTAATGTGATGTTTATCACTAAATATGCTCAAATAACTGTGGACATTAACCTAGGACTTTGCAATGGAAAAACTGTCAGTTTAATATCCCAAATAGCACACACAAATACTGAGCAATAGCTATTTGCTTACAGCATTTCCATAGTTCTTATTTTATCAGTGTTAAATACATCACTGTATTTGCAGTATATAGCTGTTCTATATTAATTTTTAATGTAATCAGGCAACTCAACTTTGTACAAGAGGGGAAACTAATGACAACATATCTAATTTTCATGTGAGTTTGCATGTATGTAGCTCTTTATGTGCTAGAAAACAAACTTTATTTAACTTTTGTAGGCTTCAAATGCAAATTTTTTTTAGATTTTTCCCTGGAAAAAAACTGCAGCCTTTCACAGCAGCTCTGAATCATAGAATGGCTTGAGTTGAGGGATCTTGGAAGTCATCCAGTTCCAACACACCTGCCATAGGAAGGGACACCTTTCACAAGACCAAACTAATCAGTTCCAAGTTCCATCCAATCTGGCCTTGAGCACTTCCAGGGATGGGATATCCACAACTTCTCTGGGCAAACTGTTCCAGTTCCTCCCCACCCTCACAGTAAAGAATTTATTACCTAATCTAAACCTACTCTTAGTTTGAATTCTTTACTCCTTGTGCTGTCACTACATGCTCTCTCTCCATCTTTCTTGTAGGTTCCCTTCAAGTACTGGAAGGCCACAATTAGGTCACCCCAAAGCCTTCTCTTTTCCAGGCTGAACAGCCACAACTCTCTCAGCCTTTTCTCACAGGAGCTTGTTCAATCCCTCTAGTGATCTTGGTGGCCCTCCTCTGGACTCACTCCAACAAATCCATGTCCTTCTTGTGCTGGGGACCCCAGACCTGGATGCAGTACCCCAGCTGGGTCTCACCAGAGCAGAGTAGGGGGACAGAATCAACTCTTTTGACTTGCTTGCCACACTTCTTTTGATACAACCCGGGATGGAGTTGGCTTTTTCAGCTGATGGCAACAAGGTTGCAGAAATTCCTTTCATGCAATTGATGTGAATTCAATCCTTGTGGTAATGATCTTAAACTTTTAGCTCCTTTGGTATCAAGGGAATTGTAGTGGAAAGGTTAGTCATTTGTTGGAATGAATATAGTGTTATTAGAAGATACACAATGATATTCTGAAAGCTGGTGTGTTTTTTTTAATGCAGAGCACTGATAAAAAATGTATTATTTATGTACTTAAAAATCCATATTATGAAAGAAGTTAGAGTTTCAAAATGAGTCTTGTACAAGCATAGTTAATGGACCGTGTCTGGGATTCGTGGTCTGTGATCAATGGTGTGTTTTTGAAGCTGAGATATGAAGCTGAATTTGTGAAAGAAGAACTGTTTATCATCTCTTTCCTGGGTTTCTGATTCTGTCCTGGGGTTTCTGATAGCACCTATGACAGTAATGTAATTGTTTCTTTTTAAATGCAGGTTTGTTTTTCAAGAGTGGAAGGAGGCAGGAAATGGGAGTGGAACAGGCCCAAAATGTTCTGTAGAACAAAATGGGTGTGCTACTTACATGACAACATCCACCATTGCTGACCTAAAATTGAATATCCATTGTCCCCTATTAACTTCAAGAGGAAATTGAAACATTTCCAAATGCCACCAGAAATGAAGAATATGAATTGGTTGATACAGTATTTTGAAGAATAGAGTGCGAAGCTGTTAATGAGCTGTAGTGGCTGCCTTCTCTGAGAAAGACAAGTTGCTTTAATCAGAAAGGTCATGCATGTCAGATAGCATTATTTTTTCCCTTATTTGCTTGACTCTACTCCAGTCTGGGGGAATTAAGATTTCAATGAACATTACTAATAGTTAAGACACATGTCTGGAGATGTGGATGCTTCTTCATTCAGCTCTGCTGAAATTTCCCTTTTGATTTATTGGCATTGCTATTAAATTCGGCTTAAATACAACCAGCTTATATGTGTCACTGGAAACCCTTGAGTCATGCAAGTGTTAAATTTATAGCACAGAAAATAGCTTAGGAATCAGTGAAGCAAAGCTAGATCCACCTTGGATTTGAATGCTATGAACATCTTCATCATCTCTAAGGTTCAAGTGATATAGTCATATTTCTTAGATATACTGAAAGGAAGATGAAAGGGTTGTGATTCAGGAAGGTTGAGACTTAATTAATTTGGGAACTTTCTGTAGACAACAGTTTTCTGCTGGTGTTCAGGCTCTCCTAGATATTTTGTATTTGTTTGGTGATTCAGGGTGTTAGATAGGCACTTGTTCAGAGGAAATATTCTAAAGACAGTGTAAATATAGACTTTGCTCCTCTTTTTTCCCCCTGTTACATTCATCCTTTTTGTGGATGTGTAAGCTGTATTAGGGCTAGCAAGTATTAGTCACTGGAAAAAAAAGAAAAATACTGCAAGTATGAGCAAATAGTTCCACATCTGTCATTGTTTGGTACAAAACACTGGTTTCTCCAAATACTTTAAACCTTCTTGACACACTTTTGTACTATATGATCCAACCCTGCATCAAACAAGTTTACAGTTTTCAGTGGAGTGCTGATTGAGGACTTGTTGAGCAAGTTTTTCTTTTCACAAAATAGCAGTTATCTGGAGAAATTCCATCCTCCTGAACGTCAGAAAATGGATCAGATTTCTTACTCTTATTTCTCTATGGTCTTTTTGATTTGTGTCATCCAAGTCATGCACTGGATTTGAATTTCCCTGATTTGGGTCGTTGTTGCTCCAACCTATGATTTCTTAGGCAATCTGAAGGACTTTTCTAGAACAGGATATTGTAGTTTCTCTTAGACCTGGTATTTATTACATGGTTTCCTGACTCCTGAGCATCCTGACCAGCCACAGTATTGCTGAAAGTAGTGTCAAGATATTTTTGTTCTTAACTAGTGACTGTGAGACATTAGTCCTATCAAGGAAATGGTAAAAATTTACACAGAAAACCCCCCAAACCCACGGATGTGTTTTAAATGGTATTTCAGATTGGGATCTCCCAAATAACAGGAAACGAATGTGGGATAATCCAAGATAATATCTTTTTTGTGGTCATATTTGGGAATTTTCTATGATTGTAATTTTATGATGTATGTGCAGGCAAAAACAAAAAACAAAAACAAACAAACAAAAAAGAAGGATATGTTCATCCATTAAGAGCTCACAAAACTGGTTTTATCCCCCAAATGGAAATAACTGAAGTGGGGGAACCCCCCACTGTTCATTGATCCTGAAAGTGTTTGGTGAAATGTATCCCAGTTGACATTTCACCAGTGCTGGCATTCTGTCTTCCTGCAAACTTCTCTAGACAGAGCTTCAGGACATCTGTCACGTTCGACAGGAATCCCTCTCCTAGCAGAAACAGTGGTGTTGCTGTCTCAGTGCTGTTGACCTGGAGTGATGCTAGACTGTGTAGAAAGTCCTTTATCATAGCTTGAGTGGAAAGGGAGGATAGGTGTATCGTGTCTATTGTATCTGTATAGATACTGGGTAATAAAAAAGGACAGAAAAATGAAGTGGAAATATATTTAGCTCATTGTTACTACTATAAGCCTTTTTATTGGACTGAGGTCAAGATTCTGTTCTGTGACTCCAGGAAAGGTTGATAAAGGCTAATGTGGTAAATGATTGCTTTCAGAAATTACGTGGCAAACTTGCTATGTTGATTGTTGTCATTGTCTGTGAAAGATTGTACTTTCTTTTTTTTTTTTCCTTTACATTTATGTTGGTGATGTTTTGTCCAGTTTGATTCACTTTAATGAAAACTGAAGAATTTCTTCTCCTTTTTTTTTTTTTTTTTCAAAGCTTAAGGTTTATTCCACTCCCCTACCTAAGCCCTTTCTTCAATTGCCATGAAAGTTGGCTATTTTTAACTCAACTCTTGAAACCCCATTTATAGATTCCAGTTTGGTGGTACAGAAAATGAGATGAATGTCCAGATACCTGAAAAAAACCAAGTTTAGAACAGGGTCAGTGCAACTGCATAGGACGAATGTATGTATGAACACTAAGAGCTTATTGGGATACATAAAAATTATATGATCTTTACCTGTGGGAGCTGTAGTGCTGAAGTGAGGTGTGCATCTAAAAATCACTGAAGTTGCATTCAGCATCCCTTTTAAAATAAATAATAAAAAGAAAAGCATCAGTCAGCACATCTGCCCGTGCAAAGGCAGTGGAGAATAAGAATACTTTTCAGAGACAGGGCTGTTTCAGCAAGGTAAGTTGGGCAGGCCAGGAGTACAGCACCTTATCCCTAAATGACTATGAAATCATACAGGAATGCCAGCACATTTTTCCTGGTGTGAAATGTCATCCACTGCCATTTAAAGGTATTCTCAAATATGTTTGGATACACAGCCAAGATGATTCCCCTCCATTTTGAATTTTTTTTTCTTATCTGAGCAGTTTGCAGCTCTAATGAAGATGTATATTCTCTATACAAATAATTTTTCATCTCTTTTCATCTTCCCCAAGAAGGATGGGGAAGTAGCTGTGCAGCCACTAATTACAGAGAGATTAATATAGACTTTTTAGTAAAAAGGAAACTCAGTACTACTTTTTCAAGACAAAACTGATAAAGAAGCTGACAACAAATACTCCTTTTTGGATGGCCAAGAGGTGCATGATCATTGAGTGCTCTACTATCTCAGCACAAGGGCAGCTATAGCATGTGGTAAGTCTGATTATGTTGAAAAGCCAACAGTGTTTTAGCATCTGTCAGCTCATTCCTGTTTGTGATCTAACAAATATCTTAACCAAAGGAGAGCGAGAACAACGTACACTAACACTACCCAAGTCTCTCCCTCCCTAATTGATTTTTGATATTGAATAAGAGAACAAGAAAAGCCACACTAGCAAGGATAACCATAGGTTAACTTTTGGAAAGTGAAACTTTATATCTCACTGGCAGAGTGCAAAATTTGAAGCTTTCCAGTATAAATGCTTTTGGTCATGAAGAAAAAAAGAAATAATAATAAATCTCTTCTTCATGGTATCTTATGCAGGAGCAGCCTGGTTTAAACGTTAATGAAGGACAAGACTGAAGATTAGAAATAGTAAAACTTTTTCCTTTGCCTTTACTTGCACTGTATTTAATAGGGGTATGGTGATTAAATCAGGTCGTGCTATTCAATAGCATTTCAAATTTAGTCTGATTCTCACCTTTGCAAGAGAGGTGCCAAAATGTTATTGTTAAATTTCTTTAGCCTTGTATTGTGGCAAGACAGATAGGAGCAAAAGCAGCATTTTACAAGCTACCTAAGAATATCCCTCAGGGCACCTGAGGTGCTACAAGTCAGATTAGACTTGTCCCAGAAATCAAAACTCGGAACTTGAGTGGGTGTTAGCATAAGTGTCAATCTTGTACCTATATAACATAAGTGATTAAGGAATATGATAATTTAAAATGTAACTGTACCCTCATGTCCTCTGTCTTCAGTGCAGCTATTATCAATAATACAGAGGCACTTATTCTAGTGGACTATGATCCACTGGATTCAAAGCTTAGTTACCTGTTTGGATTTCCTCTTATATCTGTAATTGTCTGCACTGTACAAGTTGTACTTTATTACAGGACAAAAGTAATAATAATAATTCTGTAAACAAAAGCCATAATAATATTTCCTACACAAGGAATGTCAAAGTATGCTAAACTACGTTTGCATCCATCTTGTTATTCTTACCCCTCCAACGTGTCCAGAACAGCCTTAGTGCAAATGTGGTACCAAGGCTGCTGCTGGAGACATCACTGTGGGAAGATATTGGTGCTTCGCTTGCCCTCTAGTGGCATTGTAATGGCTGGGGATGCCCGAGGGGTTACACTGTTGACATCTCTAATCGTGGGTGTGTTTAACCATTGAAGGGGCAAACCCAAGCGATTTTGTTAGCAAAGCGTCTTCGTTCTACTTTGTGTTTGATGCTGGAATCTGTAAGGTAACGGATATAGT
Organism: Pyrocephalus nanus; assembly: GCA_038380795.1. Taxonomy (NCBI): domain Eukaryota; kingdom Metazoa; phylum Chordata; class Aves; order Passeriformes; family Tyrannidae; genus Pyrocephalus; species Pyrocephalus nanus. Next base: position 52,340,180 of record CM076260.1, read on the forward strand.
ACGAATACAAAGAGCTTTCTTGTCTTGCAGGCATCCATTTAAGTTCTTTGACTGCAGAGGGTAAAGCTGTTCTTCCAAATAAAGTTACTCTATTAGAGACAGAAAATTGAAAGAGGTACAAGCATTGTCTCATTCTCGTGTTGCTAGAATACTTCTTCAATTTTTTAACTAACACTTTGCATTTTTGCTTCCATGATTTCTGTAGAATGATGCCAGTTACAATTCATTAACTGTTTTTTAATTTAAAGACATGATGAAATTGCAATTCCATATCAGCAAATTTCCTTAGATTAGTCACAAAAGAGATAAACATTTGTTGATTTCCCTTTACATGGTATCCTTTTTCTTTATATAGTGTTTTGGTGTGTTTGATAGCATAAGTATCTTCTGCCATGCACAATTAAATCTTTCTGTCTACATTAAGATGGTTACACCCTGATTTCTAGAAAAAATATGAAAATGCCTATTCAGGTTGTGATTATACAAGCAAGTCAGCTGCAGATTAATGCCTTCCATTCAATGCTCTTTGGCACTAGATATGATTTGTCACTGCTGTATATACTGTTAACTGTTGTTATCCTTTACTTACTCTTTTATCAGCTATGACATCCATTGTGCAAGTCTGAAGTCTTTTTTTAATTTATTTCGGTCCTTATAAAATCAACTATGTGGAGTTTGTCTTCTCTGACTAGCACAGATGGTGGTCTGTGCATGTGTAAGACATGCACTTAAGGACCTTTTTCCAAATAAGTATTTCTCAATTTCAAGATGTTTATAGCACATTTCCTCTCTGCAAGTTCTTGTACTTTTACAAGTACACATGTGATCAGATCCTTTCTTCTAATAAAAATTAGGTTGTTTTCTTCTGATGTAGCGATTTTACATTTTGTAATGGATGTGGCAGCATTTTCAGTCTTGAGCTTTTAAGCTGATGGAGTATTATTAAGAACCATTTTGTTCATGTTGACACTTTAAAATGATCTACATTTTCTGAGCATTAGCATAAAGTAAAAAGAATTGGATGCTTTTGTAGTAGTTAATCACATAAAAAACATTGAATCTGCAAAAGCAGTCTTCAAACTCTGGCACGTTGAAGTAAATTCATTTGTTTAGCTTTATTAAATGTTTGCTGACAAAGGGTTGAGTGTGTATATATAGGAGGAAACCCATAACTCATGAACAAGAGGGTAGAAGTGCTGGTGACTTTTCCTGTCCTGTACTCAGGAGTTCATACTTCTCACAGAAGACTCATCTGTCATTCTCTGCCACATGTTCTCCTGTGCCTGCTGGAACCATCTTGCTAAAACACAGTAGTGGACTGAAGTGCTGGGGAATTTGTGGCTCCAAAGACAGAAAACACTAACTTAGTATGAATCTCTAAGCTGTACCAAACTTGTTTGTACAGGTGGGTTTTGTTCATTTTTAGAATGGATGCTAATTCCCCAGTCTTTGGAATGAGAATTTGTATCTCATTAGATACATATTTATCTCATATATATGTCAAATGTAAATATTATATGTATCCCATTAGAAACATATTTTTGGGTGCTGCTTTTGCCTGTAACACCTAACATGCTCAAGTATTTGTGTGTATGTGTGTGCAGAGTTCAGATGAGATGCTTGAGTGAACATTCCCAATGTGCAGTTTGCGTGCAGTCACCCTGTCCACTTAAGCCAGGAGTTTTTTGGATATGTTCCTCTGTGCCAATGAGCCTCATTGTCCAGAAATGAGTGGCATGTTGCATTTACTAATATGCATATAACCAATAAGAATATATCCGTATTAATTAATAGCTCATTCACTTGAGATTGGTAATGATGAAACCAAAACTTGGTGGTCTTACTGAAGATCAAGGAAAAAAGTGCTGAGATTTTTTTTGTTTCCTCTGTTTGTGCTAGAAAGGGAAGCATTTCCACATCATTTTGGAAAAAATCTCCATTTTCTTCAGGAAATAAGGGGGGAAGCATAGTAGAACCTACATGGAGGAAATACCTTTTTTGTAGCTTATGTATGTTCATTTATGCCCTTGAAACAAAAGTCCTAATATCAGTTTTGAAATTTTGGTTAGTGTCAGGCAGACACTAACCTAGCTGGTATGCTATACCAGCTAGGGACTCCTTTTAATACCCGAACAACAAAATGTCCACTTTGCTTTTGAGTCTGCTTAAAATTCCATGAATATTTGTAACCAGGATGAGAGGTGACAGCAGACTGTCTACATTTACCTTTCAAAGCACCTTTGTTAGTCTCCAGCAACAGACTACCTGGTTCTGCTGAACCTTGAAATCTTCAGACACTTGTCAGCTTCTGTGTTACCATGAGGTTACAAAGGAGTATATTTTTCAGATAACTTCTTCTAAAATGAATTTTTATCTTGAGTAAAAGCTGAATTTTTCTTAGTGAATATACATGTAAAGCAGTACTGAACACTTTAGTTATTTGTTTTCATCAAATCACCTCTCTTTCTGAGTAGTAGGTAACATGAAGTGTTACCACAAACCCAGTGTCTCCTGTAATCTGGGGAAACTAATATGGAAACTCAATGGGTTTGCATTATTTGTTTTGTTTTCCAAGGCTGTTGTGTGCTTGATTCATAAATAAAAATTCATTTACACACTACACCATCAAATTAGTTTTTGGAAAGAACAGAAATACAAGCATGGAAAAATGCTTTGTGGTATTGCATATCTTGAAGCTGTTTTGCCTCAACAATATAGTACTCCCATTTGTTCCTTTTATTTCAGATAGTTTGCCTTTTGTTGCATAAGGCATAATGCTGAGTAAGACTTAATTCTAAGAGTGAAGAGATTGGTATGTAGAAACTAAAAGCCTACTAGAATGAATTACAGTGGCTTTTTTACCACTCCTATCATCATCTGAAGAATATTTTTCCTCAGGAATAAAAGAGCCTTTTTTTCAGCTTAGTTAAAGGAAAGCTTTATTGCTCCTCCCTTTAAGCTGATAGATGAATTCCATCTGTTAAAAGGAGAACTTTAAACTTATGAACAGACAGGAGACTGATATTTCTCAGTTCTTCAGAATCAATGAGAACTTTTATTTGATTACTTAGTCATTTGTCAGTCAAGACTAGATCTCTAAGTGGTTTTAAGTATGTGCCCAGGAAGGACATACAGTTGAAAGGAATTTTCAAGCACTGGTTTAAAATACATGGCTCAATGCAGCATTGATAATGTTGTCCTTTCTACGTGCTGTGTGCCTTCTGCTAAAGTACATTTGTGTTTCAGTCTTCTTCATAGGCATAGCTAGAATAGCAGTAATGATGCAGCAAGATTAGGTAGGTATTACAGTTCTTACTGAAGACCTTGGTTAAACCTCATGGCCAGCCCAAGGCACCCGTCTTAATTGCTGTCTTTACACCATTGTCAGTGTCTGCTTGGCTGCATAAGAGTTGGCATGTCTGCATGACCTGTAACTGCACTTTAATTACTGTGTTGAAGTATTCTTAAGCAGTCAGATCATTGGAAAAATACTTGCACTTGTTACAGAGAACTCGCAGTACAGGGACTTCTCTGTAATAGGCAAGTTTATGGAAAAGCATGCCTTTGCAAATAATATAAAATGTATAGCAGAGCCCCTAACCTGATTTACTAGCTTCAAGGAATAGTTTCCATGAAATGTTGCATATGGCATTCTGACCTGTATCAAAAATAGAGTGGCCAGCAGGACCAGGGAAGTGATTTTCCCCCTTTACTCATCAATGGTGAGGCTGCAACTCGAGTACTGTGTCTTGTTCTGGGATCCTCAATTCAGGAAGGACATTGAGATGCTCCAGCTGGTCCAGAGAAGGGCAAGGAAGCTGGTGAATGATTTAGAGAGTAAGTCTCTTCAGGAGCAGCTGAAGGAGCTGAGGTTGTTTAGCTTGGAGGAAAGGAGGGTCAGGGGTGACCTTATCACTCTCTTCAACCACCTGAAAGGAGGTTATAGCCAAGTGGGGGTCAGCCTCTTCTACCAGGCAACCAGCGACAGGACAAGAAGAAGTGGCCTCAAGCTGTGCTAGGGGAGGTTCAGGTTGGACATCAGGAAGAATTTCTTCACTGAAAAGATTATCAAGAATTTAAACGGGCATTGGAAGTGGTAGAGTCACCTTCCCTGAAAGTGTTAAAGAAACTACTGGATGTGGCACCTAGTGTTATGGTTTAATTGACGTGGTGGTGTTCAGTCACTCAATCTTAGAGGTCTTTTCCAACCTCTATGTTTCTATATAAAACCACTTTAAGCTTTAAGTTGGTATGTGATTCACAAATATCTGTATATAACTTGTGTGTGTTTTTTATGTGGTACATTCTGTTAGATTCTTCTGCTTGTGAGTTGACCTCTTTAGTTTCAGTGGTAGACTTGAACAGAATAATGGTGATCCTATGGTATGTATGTCTGTTCATAGAAAATCAATTCCACTTGGCAACAGAACCCCAAATCATGACAAGAGAAAGGTGAAGAGACACAGACTAAGAGTCTGCCTAGAATAGATACCCCAGACATAAAAATATGCACAAGATTCTAGAGACTAATAATGCTCTGTCAAAAGAGAGCCTTGTAAGAAGGGCATAGGTGAGTGTGGAGAAACTGTTTAGAATCAAGTAATGGTTTATGGAGAATATCAAACTTCTCTTAGCTGTCAAAACTCACAATTTCATCCTACCAACGCTCATAATTTCATCCTGCCATGCACAGTGCTAGTAGAGTTTGCACTTGTGGAGATAACAGTTGTGCTATTTCCTTTGAAGAAACATAGGGAAGCACTACGTCCAGTGAAAGTGAGCCTTACAGGATGCATATTACTGTTATCCTGGTTATAAATAAAATACAACCTAGAAGAAGATAATCTATTGTTATTCAAATATCAGGAAAGATTGTGCTGGAGGTGCTCAGGGGGATGATCACAAAGAGTAAATTTATCCTATTGAGTTGAATCTCTCTAGATTGCCTGTTTGACTGTTGTGATTAATATTAGTAGGCAAAATTTGGCCTTCTATGATTAATATCTTCCATCTCTCTGGAAAGTCTTTAACAGGTAACACACCAAAACCAAATAACTGGTAACTGCATTAACATGGACAGTTTCCAGTGCTGCTGCTTGGGCATCAAAACCCTTAGAGGATTTTCAGACAGGGCAGCTGGCAGACAATCGGTAAGAAAGACCTTTCCTTTAGAAACAAGTTATTTCTTCATGATGCCCCGGAGCTACCTTTCTTACCTTGCTAGCATTAGCGTCATACATTGCCACTGCAAAGCAGGCAGCTTTGAAGGTAAATGGGCAAGAAGCCCAGTTAAGTTAAAAAAAAAAAAAAAAAAAAAAAAAAAAGACTGTCACTATAATACCTACCGAGTAGCCTGATTTGGAGGGCTGTAGGTCCTACTGGTATTGTATCCAGTAGTCAGTGTACAGCATGCAGATGCATAAAAAACACTTTGCTGTAATGAATATGAATTAATAGCATGAATTGATAGATGAAGAATTTCCTGAGAAGGAAAATAGTTATTTAAAACATTTCAAGCAAACCATGAAACAAAATATAGCATATGGTCAACCCTGTGGGATGTTCTTTTGACCCTTTAGGTAAAACCAAGAGCATCCATTATTTCTGTGCCAATATATATAGCATGGCACCTGACTGCATTGCAAGTTTAAAATAATTTTAAATATTTCTCTGAACAGGTTTCTGTTGATTTTTATAGCTTTGCTCACAGTGTATGTTCTGAGTACAATGCAGTAAAGATAGAGAAGTAGAGAGAACTTTGTTTTCATGAGTGGTCTCCACAAACTGTTATTTAAAAAATGCTTAACAGTATGGTTATTAAACCTTTCTCTTTACAGGGAAAAATAGACATAATTTATAGTTATGTATTTTCATCATATCTTAAAATCTGCATAGTCAGATGGGTTTCTTTTTTGTGTTTTACTGCTGAGGATTGAGAGTTTAGTCACTTTTAAGACTTGAAAGCATTTCAGTTTGTGAGATGTAAATAATGTTAGTGTTTTCACACCCGCTATATTTAAATAGGTTTAACAACCACATAATAAAAAATGCAGATACTTAATAAAGAGGCTTCACATGAGATTTTTATTTTCAATTCTCTCATAAATTTATTTTTATATATCATCTGATTCTACATCTTCAGGGCAGTCTGTACAGAGTTTGGTTCCCTCAAGAAATAAAACACGGAGTTTGAGCATTTATTTCAACATGTTAAAAAATTTTCTAGCCATCAGAGGTAGTGCAGGACTTGTCATCTCACAGGAGTTATTAACATAAACCAAAGGAGAGAGAGTTGAAGATGCTAGGTCTTATTTAGTTTTTGTGTTTTTTTTCAACATAGCAAATGAAGCAAGACTTCAAAGAAGTGGAAAGCCAATGCTGAAGTAACTTGAGGCCGAAATGCTTATAAAAAATGCTAACTGTTAGTCTGAATCCGTAACAGTTAACCAGATCAAAAATCTACACATAGAAATCCAGTTTAAAGAGTGTGAAAAAACTTGTAGGCCTAAAGTCTGAAAGCGTGTAAACCGAAACAGCAACCTCTTCCTGATGCTAGTGGAATTCCTTAGGAAAATACTACTACATCTGCATTTTCTTTACATTTATTTAGAAGGTAGCAGCTTGCTAGTTTGTTTTTTATCCTTTCATCCAGTGGTGAGTCATATATGAAGTGTAACAAAAGCAACAACAAAAACTTCCTAGAAAATAATAATAAAATTGATGCTGGCATTTGTTGTCCTCTCCAAATATCATGAAATTCAATAATACCTACCCTGAGAAATCAAGAAGAAGTGTAAATTGGGGGAAAATAGCAGAATAGACAGTTTCTACAAGTCATTAAGGATAGACCCACAAAAAAGGCTGAATTGAGGTGGGAACATATGTCCTCTGAACATGGTAGCTGAAACAGCTTTTGAGGGTCACCTAATATGTCTAAACTCTAGCAAGCCATTAGCTGAAAGGACAAATGCATTCATTTTTAGTGTGCCTCATTTGGATTCATCACATCCTGACCACTATTTGTGACTCCTTGAAAATGATTTGTAAAACTATTATGGTATTTTGTTTAAAACACAATTTCTGTTTGGAGAGAAGCCACTGAGCAGAATGAGAAGGTTGTTCAGACCTTTTTAACATGTTGCAGGTAATGGAAGGAGTCCAAACTGGGAACTTCAAAAAGTATGCAGATAACTCTGCATGAGTCTTGAGTTGAAAATAAAGGTTTTCACTACACAGTTTGCAGATGTGTATGTTTATTTTTGCTGAATGCCTTTATCATTAACATAATGTTATTTTAGTAGACTTCACAGTGATGGGGCTGGGTCAGGACCTAAGTGCAACCCTTTTTTTCTGATCTCTGTACATCTTTAGAAATGAGAAAATAGCAATGTCCAAATATGTTTATAGTAGTATGACAAATTTTTACCCTGCTGAGGTAAATAGAAATTTATAAAGATTTCAGTAGTATCAGGATTTGACTTTTAATTATCAGTACTTTCAGTATGTTCACACAGTACTTTCCCTTAGTGGTTACTAATTGCTGTCTGCCTCAAAATTGTCTAGGAAAGAAGAGTTCCCTAGAGCAGCCAATATGTGATGAGCTCTTTCATAGAAGCTAACCAGTGTTCATAGAATCATAGAAGCACAGAATCGACCAGGTTGGAAAATACCTCCAAGATCATGGAGTCCAACCCTTGATCCAACACCACCCTGACAACTAGCCCATGGCACTAGGTGCCACATCCAGTCTCATCTTAAAAACCTTCAGGGATGGTGAATCCACCACTTCCCCAGGCAGTCCATTCCAATGTCTGATTACTCTCTTTGTAAGAAATTTCTTCCTAATATTCAACTTAAACCTTTCCTGGCAGAGTTTAAGATTATGCCCTCTTGTTCTACTGCTGGTTGCCTGGGAGAAGAGACCGACCCCCACCTGGCTACAACCTCCTCTCAGGTAGTTGTAGAGACTGACGAGGTCTCTCCTGAGCCTCCTCTTCTCCAGGCTAAACAACCCCAGCTCCCTCAGCCTATCCCCATAGGACTTGTGTTCAAGTCCCTTCACCAGCCTGATTGCTCTTCTCTGGACCTGCTCCAGCATCTCAATGTCTTTCCTGAACTGAGAGGCCCAGAACTGGACACAGCACTCCAGGTGTGGCCTCACCAGCACTGAGTACAGGGGAAGAATCACTTCCCTGCTCCTGCTGGCCACACTGTTCCTGATGCAGGCCAGGATGCCATTGGCCTTCTTGGCCACCTGGGCACACTGCTGGCTCATGTTCAGCTTCCTGTCAATCCAACCTCCCAGATCCCTTTCCGCCTGGCTGCTCTCCAGCCACTCTGTGCCCAGCCTGTAGCGCTGCAGGGGGTTGTTGTGGCCAAAGTGCAGGACCTGACACTTGGCCTTGTTGAACCTCATCCTGTTGGAATCAGCTCATCTCTCCAGCTTGTCGAGGCCCCTCTGAAGAGGGAAGAGAACTTTGTTGCCAAAGATTTCAGTTATGCTGTTAGGTCAGATTTTTAAAAGCAATCAATACCCAGTGTGATAATCATGTTAATATTTGGTGTTGAAATGGAGCTGAACATATTTGAGAATCTTGGCCTGGTTTTGGACTGCAAACTGTCTTGTGAATTCTATAGGTGAGAAAATTACCAAGCAAGATAATGTTCTTTGGAAACTAATTAAATGGAATATTCAATAAGAAGCAAAAATATCTCTACTGCCCAGTTAAAAGTTTTTCCTTACAAACAAACTTTTTCCAAATTAAAGTTAATCTTAAGTACATAAAAAATTTCTTTGCGAGAATATTCTCTGTGTATAGCATTTGATTTAATAGTATTCTTATTTTCATAAAGGTAAGAGACATGAAATCCCATTCTGATAAAGGGAAAGGTAATCTCTTAAAGGTTTTGTATGATACTGGGAATTTTTTGGTTTCGGTCTTTAGCTTGGTCTGTTTGAAAAACAGTGGGATGAGAGTGCTTGCCTTTTTTTTTAAAGCTTTTATTTACCAGAACGTGTAAGATAAGGAAAAATCAAACTTGCCTGAAAGACAAAATATAAAAGTGCTTTTGATCTATTACAATAACAGCTTTCTTTTCCAGGAAATTGCATACTTATTTTAAAAATGTGGAATCAGTGATAACTTAACATGTGTGGATACCTGTACGTTCACCCAAATACCTGGAGGGGTTAATCAGGTACTAAAGGAAAAGGAGAACATAAAATATTTCAGGCTGGAAGGTTAAAATATTAATGAATCATGATTTTCAACATCATGAGAGGTTTAAAAATATCTTTTATATATATTTTATTCAGGTTCTGTTAAGAGGATTTTAGGTAGAAAATGTCTATTTCTTTCTTGCCTTTGGTGCTCTCAAAGTAACTATAGACATACATATAATCACATACCATCATCACAAAGCAGCATCATACTCCAGCCAATATAGAATCTCTGCTTAAAGTTCCTCTTCCAAATAGGAAGAGATGAGTAACTGTGGACACTTCCACAATATAAAGTGTATTTGGATGTGATGAGTTGGACATGTAGTGTTAAAACTTTTATTATTGCTTTGGGTTTTGTTTTTTTAGGAAGCACAGTAGTTGTGAGGGAATAGAGGAATAACGGTAAGGATCTCTTGGAAAAGGTTGACAGCCCCTGCAGTTTTATACTGAATATGATTTCACAAGCCCACTGCCGATGAGAAGGTGCATTTGGTTGGGTTATAAATAGAATGTAGTTAGCTTTGAAATGCATCCATTTTATTCTGAGCTTCCAGAAAAGTCCCAAAGATATGCAGCTCCAGTGAGAACTCTAATGTTGGTAATAAAGAGAAAATGACAGGAGTTTTATTTGGAGTCTTGACACCTGTGGAAGAAAAAGAAATCCATGTAGTGTTGTGGCTTTTTTTTTCTTTCCCCTTACAAACAGTGAAGAAGTAGATTAAAAAACTTTTTATTCTTAGGAAACACATCCTTTTTCCCAGAGAAATGTGTTTGGTACCACTGAAAATGTATACCGTTCCTGAGCCCTTTTCTTCACTCTGTCCTTTCTTATACTCAGATGCTGCAATCCCAATGTAATCCAGAAGAAGCCAGGTGCTGTTCTTCCTTGGAGTCTAAGGGAGGTGGAATTGCAAGACCTACATTTTTTTCTTTTGTCAGCAGAACACTCATCTGAACACACCAGTCAATACAGTATTTGTTGTGATGACAGCAGTAAATGCAGTGCTATGAGCTGCCCAGCCTGAATTAATAAGCTTTATCTTTCAGAGGGTGACTAGGATGACTTGGATCCAAGGGTTATCAGGGTCACTGTTTTAGAGTGTCTATGGAGTAGACTATTGCACAGTGTAGCCCTGTCCTGGGTAGAGCAGGAGTGTGTCAAACTAAAGGGTGTATAACAATAAGCATGTTACTCTTTATGTATTAAATAATAATTCTTTGTAGATCTGCCCTGATTACCGTCTGAGGCAGAAGAAGATTTCTTCAATCTCTTTTGAAGTATATATTTTAGTGACTGAAAGAACAGGCTGTTCTTCTAATACACATTTCAAACGTGGGAAGTATTGAATTCTGGTGGTCCTTTTTAGCTTTTTAGAATATGATTGAAACAGCCTGATCACCAAATATGAGAAATTGTACTGTGTTTAGCTGCTAAACAAAATCAGAGCACAGGCCTGCTGATTCTCCAAGTAATTTGATGTTGCATCAGGAGACAGATGGCAATAATAAACCAGTGGAGAGCTAAGTCTTCAGCTTGCGTCAGTAGCATGTTGGTCTCTGAGCTGCCACCAGTTTTGGACTCTATCTAACCGTAAGCTATTCTTAGAGGGGACATAAGGATTAAAGGCAATGCAATTATTGCCTTTACATGGAGTGCAGAGGTCTTCAGCATACCCCTTTGCACAGTTTATTTTCTACACAGTATGATGGGTTTCCCCAACAGCAATATATGAGTGCTTACACACTGGGAAGTGCCTTTGCACAGTTAAGAGAGAAAAGGAACACAATATACAGTTAGATATTGCATATAGTTTGCCACTGAAACAGAGAAAGGATCAGTTTGTGCACATCTGGTGACCAGCCTAGGTCCTTCAGCTACTGTGGAGGACTTTTAAATAGTAGGTGAGCTGGTGTATTCCTCACTAAACACTGCCTGATAAACTCTGGTCTTTCTGCAATGCTGATGCAGCCTCTTAGGCATAAAGCAAAGACAGGCATGTGTTTAATCTGTAAAAATGAGACTAGTGATGTTCCTCCTAAGAACCTACATACTGTGTAACTGAGGCCATGAGAGCTATTTGCCCCTTGACATGATCCTTTTTATAGCTTCTGTGCTGCTCTGGGTTTCCATCATAGACTAACTAAATAAACTATTTAAATTGCTACAAAAACCTTAAGTTTTGCAGTTATATTAGTACTCTTTGATGGAATTCTCAATCACAGTGCTGCATTCCAGTTGGCTTTTGAGTTTGCTGACTTTTTTTATTATTCCCAGTTTCTAAGAGCTCCATTAAGAGTTTGTCTTGGCAGCTTTCATTCACAAGCCTACTTGCTGAAACATTCTAGGACTGAGCCTGCCAGCCTTTGATGGCCTGTATTTTTTATGGCAAGTGACTGCCATTTATCATCTTCTCTTGAGCTGTGTGTATCTCATTGCTAGAAAGTGAATCAGGCCCTGTCCCTTCAAAAGCCAGTGCTGCATGTGGTGGTGCTTATAAGTTATGAGGTTGCTTGGCACTCTCCAGACTGGATAGAATATTTAGGCACAGCCAGGATTTAGCAGGGCAGAAAGAATTTTTACAGTCCCTGTTTTGTGTCCCTAATCAAGGAACTATGATCATGTTCATGGCTGCCACTTCAGCAGAAATCTTTGGGTTGGTCACAAAGCTAGACCCACATCCAGCAGATTTCTTTTTGTTGTTCTTTTCATTCATTGTAACTTTTGCAGCAAGTGCCTGAAAGATGTGATAGCAATAAAACCAGCATTGTAATTGGAAAAGAATTTTGTTGGATTGGATTACTATTGGCACTATTATAAATTCTTTTGTGTTCATAGGTTCCTTTTAGTTTGTCAAAATCAAACTACAAAATTTGCAGTTCTCTGGGTCATAAAATCTCACATCACTATATGATTCCAATTATTAGACATGTTAGAAACAAACTAACATGACACATTACAAAACATTTCAAAACTAAGACCAAACAAAACCCAGCAATAATCATCTCTGTTCTTTCACCTCTTCCTGCGTTCTGAGCAGTTTTCTTGCTGTTTCCCAAGCTTCCAGGCACCGTTGTCTATTGGTTTTTTTCCAAGATGTCAGATCTCCACTCTTTCTGGGTGTTTATCAGTCTCTGTTCTAGTGCCTGTCTCTCTGCCTGTCTTGTTCATAACAGATGCCAGTGCTGTGAATTTTTTAAGGCAACTGCAGTCATTTTAGTTGATGAAATGTTCTGGGGCACTATCAACTCTCTCATGATAAAGGAAGAATATGGTCTTCAGTTTTCTTATTGCAAAACACTGAAAACAAAAACATACTGTTGTGGCAAAATATTCTACCAGTCTGTACAGAAGGCCTTATTAACTTGAGAGAATGTTTCTTGTGATTAGTTTCTCAAATAAGTAAACATTTTCTTTTACATACTCATTTTTCAGTGTAACTGTTCTAATGCCATTGTGCCACTGCTGAGTGTAGTGCACATTTACATAACAGCCTTCCTTGTTGACTTTATTTTGGAAGTTAGACAAAAAAAAAAAAATTATATCTAAATGAAGCACATTTGGTCATTGAGATACAGCAAGCTTAGACCACAATGGTACCACTTTTATAGCCACATTTCAAAGTGCAAGTACACTTAAACTATTTTATCCTTTTGTTCTAATGCTCAAAATAGATGTTAGCTGCTGAATGAAATTTCATAATGTCACATGCACAGTTTTTTAATCAAGGACCCAAGAATCTTATTCCAATGAGCAAAAATAGTAACAATTCTTTGGGAGGACTGACGCTTTAAGCTTGGGGTTTTTTTTTCAGTTGTTGCAATAATTCATTGCATGGGGCATCAAAGAATTTCTGTTGTGTGGTTTGCAAAGAACTCTCAGTTGCCACTCAAAACAAGTATGTAATCCATATAGCTACATTGCAATAGCTAGCTAATCATGGTGACACATATTTTCTCTGTAAAAATGTTTGCTTAGCTTTAGAAAGCCTTCTCTTCTCCTAGGAAAAAATCATCCTAATATGGGGGCCTTTCTTTGGTAGCACAGCAAGATATTTGAAGGGAAGTAGATGCCTAAGGTGGGATCAAGAGTTAACAGTTCTAATAGTAAGGCTTCTTACTGAGATCCTGGGACTCATAGTCATGAACCTTAAACACTTTCCATATTATTTTGCAGTATTTACTGGATGGTGCAAAATTTAGTTGCTCTGACTGCTTGTAGTATTTGTCTTCTCAGTGGGTGACTTCTGAAGAATATTTTGCATTTGCTGTAATTTTCTTGCCTCTGAATGCTTTTCCTCTTTGTGTGTACAAATGAAGTAACGACTGAGTCTAGCACCGTTTTTGGCCTTTTCTAACAAATGATCTCTGATCACATCTGTAGAGAATCTTCTGGAAGGAGTCTATAAAACAGATAAAAACAAAACTATAAGTATGGAATAACTTATTTAGATATGCTGCATCAGAAATGGAATTTAATTTTAAGGCTAGCTTACAGATGCTATGAATTTACTTAGAATCTATCGTGTTATTTGTTTGTTATGTGTGTAGCTGTCTATTTGTTACGTAGGTACTATAATTAGTTTTACTTAGTAAAACTATATAAACTTTTTACTCTATATTTAGTTTTATTTTAGTGGTTCCAGGGATCTCTATTTAAAATTGAAAGATAAAACTTTAAAGAAGTTTCTGTGCTGTGTTTTCCATCTCTGCTCACATTTTTCCACACAATCCAGGCCTCAACCAAGTAAATCTAATATGCTCAAGGCTCCTGCATTTTTCTCTTAGGTTATAGATTCTGTTCTGTCTGGTTTTCTTTCTTTTAAAGATGGAAAACTGATATACAGAGAAAGTTTAGGCTGTTGGTCAACAGAAAAAAATACATAGTAACACTGTGCTGTTTCCCCTGGTGATGTTGTATGATTTGACAGTGTTGTTACCTATCAGGTAGTCAAAGCATCATCAACAACCTTTGATAAAATCTGGTTTTTGTTTGGTTTTTTCTTTTCCATTCTCTCAGTCATTGACCGAAACATACTGGCCGGGACATTTTTTACCCTACTTTCTTTAGCTTAGGAAAAGTGTAAAAGCTTCAGCAGGAATCTGAAGCCCTCCTGAAGTACCTGTTGTTATCAACTTTTAAGTTTTCCTATGCTTACCTACTCCTGAGCATGCTTATCTTTAAACATGTAAGTTGCTTAAAGTAATGTTTCCTTTTAAGAAAGCAATTTCTGTAATTTATCAATTTTATCCTGTTTATTGTTAATTTTCATAATCTGTCCTCTGTCTTTGCATCATACCCTTTTGGGTTTCCTGTTATTACTATGACTAGCTCAGGAATGTATTTCTTCCTTTAATCTTTCACATAGTTTGAGTTTGGATTGAGGGATTTAACTTCCTTTGACAGAAAATTCCTGTATGAAAAAAAAGCTAGGTGATCCAATCTGTTCACTAGCTCTTCCTTGTGATCTAGTATCAGAGGATAATTTTATTGGCAATTATATTAATGTACAGTTAACCCAACTGTAGTTATTTAAAAAAAAATAAAAATTGGGGTATTTTTAACCTGTAATGCTGGTATATTGTAATCATTGTGTTATCTGAGACTATAACAGAAATGCCTGATCAAAGTGTTAAGGATGTGTTCAGGATTATTTGTTGTATTTTTAAGTAATAGGAATGTTCTTTGTATTTTTAAGTAATATGGATGCTTCTGCTAGAAAGCTCAGCCAGATGTTCCTTATACGTTTCAGCCAGAAATGGCTGGTAGTTAAAAGGAGTGTCTGATTTATGTTGGGAACCAAATTTTGTGTGGAGTGAATGAAGAGGAGTAATGAAAACCCCTTCCCTCTCTCAACCCCTTGCTGTGCTTTCTGTGAAGTTAAGAGCAATAAAATATCTTAAAGCTGTCCTCAGACACTCTCATTTGCCTTGCAAAGCTTTTATTGGTAAGTATCTGCAGGCAGATACTGTAGTTTTGCAGACTGAGTTCACTGTACCATAGTAGACTGAACAGCACCCTGCGTGTATGATATATCACCTTGATACTAGTCAGCCTATCTCATAAGCTAAAGTGTTTTACTGGTTGATTTCATAGTTCATTAAAAGACTTGCATTTTCCTCCAGCGGCTGAGTTGCAAATGAAAATACCACTGGGTTGCAGATACTATGCTACTAAGTAATTCTAGCCTAACTGGCCATGCCTCTAGTAAGCAGTAAAATTGCTAACTGTGACAGCACTGTTATTTGTAAGTCTCATTCATCTTGCATCCCTGTTCCTTGGCTTGAACTGCTTTTTTTTATGCATATTATTTAACACTATTTTAAATTATTCCCTAAAAAAGAAAAAAGCAATGGATTTAATTAATCTCTTAACGAAAAGTTCTGATGCTCTGTCTTCAAACAATAATGTTCTCAAAATTGAGACAGAAAATAAACCTGAATTATTATTTCCTATGCAAGGCTTGATTTACCTTGATTAACATAGCAATTTACCACACATTTCAAAAACTGATGCTAGTATTTTGTAGCTCAAAATAGAGATACCTTTGAGTTTCCTACCGTATTCCATCAACACTTCAAATCCATCAGACTTCAAATCCTCTTTAATTTTTGCAAATACAATGAGATTTCATTTTAAATAGGTTTTGATAGTAAAAAACCTACTCGATTAAGTGATTTAGTGTTAAAGCTATGGGGTTTTTTTGTTTGTTTTTTGTTTGTTTTTTAATCATCCCTTCCTTGGTTAAGCCCTTTAAAATTCATTTTTATCTCCTTTTTCCTGGAACTGTTTAGGGTTAAACTCAAATAGTGTAGGTGAAATGCTGTCTTTATGATGTTAACTAAAAGCAGTCAGTGCAGAAACCTCAAAACACAAGTAGCAGTCTGAAGTAGGCCTTTTAGCTTTGTTTTTGAGTAAGAATAATTTTGTTGTCTTCCTTTCAAAAAAGCCTTCTAAAATGGCTTTCAGAGATCCTAAAAACCAATGTTGCTGGTATAAAATCATAGCATTAAATACCAAAGGAGGTTTTTTTTGTTCTATTTTTAGCAATTCTGGTTCTCCATTTTGCACTGGATAGGATGGGCCAGGAGCATGGTTATAGTGTTTTCCAGGGACTTTGACTGTAGTAAATGTTGTTTCACTTAAATTACAGAAATTTCACAGAATATTCTGATTTGGAAGGAGCCCACAAGGCTCATCGAGTCCAGCTCTTGGGTGAATGGCCCATTCAGGAATTGAACCCACAACCTTGATGTTATTAACACCATGCTCTAACCAACTGAGCTAATCTCAGGGACTTGAAGGTTTTAGAAATTTCTTCTGTAAATATGAAGGATCTCTGTGCCTGTTTTCAAGAACAAGCCATTGACCATCCCTGGA
This sequence comes from Pyrocephalus nanus, assembly GCA_038380795.1. Taxonomy (NCBI): domain Eukaryota; kingdom Metazoa; phylum Chordata; class Aves; order Passeriformes; family Tyrannidae; genus Pyrocephalus; species Pyrocephalus nanus. The sequence continues at coordinate 52,356,781 of CM076260.1, forward strand.
GGTTTTGCAAGGCACACAAGTGATAAGATGACTCCGAGTCCAGCAAGGTTTTGAGCTTTTTTATACATCCTTAGACATGTAATTTATTGTGTTGTAGGGTTACCATCCTTTCTGAACTTTTCCCTTTTACACTAAATGAAGTTTGATGGAAGCAGGTGTACATGAACTAAAGAAAACAGTGCCACCAGGTTAGAACAAAATGACAGAAAATGTAGCAGCAATTTCTCTGCCTTCCTACCCCCACACCCACCGTGCCCCCCACAAAAACTCTAAAAAAACCAACCAACCAAAAAAAAAACACCAAAAGAAAAAAGCAACCTACTAATCAAACAAAAATCTACTCAACAGATAGAAGTTAAGATATTCATTCTGAGGTTTAAAAGGAACAGAAGAAAGAAGCAGACACACATGAAGTCTTATTTCCTAATATTCTTCTGTTGCTGGGGGGTTTTTTGTGTGTTTTTGTGGTTTGTTTTGTTTGTTTTTTTGTTTGTTTGTTGTTGTTGTTCAGTTTTTTTTTTTGGAGGGGGAGGTTTTTTGTGTGTGTGGGTTTTTTGTTTGTTTGTTTGGGGTTTTTTTGTTTTGTGTTTTTTTTACTCCTGTTTTGCTTTTGAGAGAGTATGGAAACATCTGTATTAGAAATACAAACTCTCATGGCACTAGATACATAGTATTGTTATTACAATGGTAATAACAGTCAAATAGTTAAAAAATATGAGTAATATGCTGTTTCTGAAACATTCTTGGATCATTTTTTGTTTCATCCTACTGTTGCAGATAATGAACTCGATTTTTTTAAAATTAAATATGAAAATATGTTTTTGAAGTAGCCAGAAACAGCACCACCACTGATTCAAAAGTCTAGGTAGATTCAGAGATTTTATGGTTTTTTATCTCTAAATGCTGTATTGAAATATGTGGATTTTGTTACTGAGGATGAAATATCTTGTCATGACAATTCTTCATAGACTGCAAGTGTCTTATGCAATTCCCCGTGGCTTCAGTGTATGCTGGATCAGGCTCATAGTGAATAAACTTGGAAAAAAGATCTACAAAAGCAGTCAAACACATCTTTTTCTTTTTAAAAAAGAAAAAAAATATTTTTAAAAAGCTGAATTTTCTTGTTTAAGCCTTTCTGAGATTGCTTGGTTGATTGTTTTGTGGGTTGTTTTTTTTTTTTACTTCAGCATTAAACAGGCATTAGCATACTTTCCTCGGAGTAAACAACTTAGAAAATATCCCTCCAAGAATTGCTACCTTGCCCTATTTTTATTAGGCAGTGTGCTCCTTCCACTTTAATTCATCTAATTATATTACTACATTGAATGTTAAAAGAAAAGTAGGTTTTTATGGTGCCATCCTAATTCATTAAAATTCATCTCATAGTTCACTGTCAATACAAAAAACTTAAAGCTGTTCCTGGGGTTATTCTGCTTTTTCATATGCTCTTAAAATAGCCTATCTGCACTTAAGAGTTTTTCTGCTAGAGCTCAGACCAGGCCACCTGCCTGGGAGATAAAGTGCATTTCCTTAGGCTGAAAATCAGTTTCTGATAGACTATAGACAGACCTCATTTCTTATAATTTTTTTAACTTTAATTTTTCCTGATGTTTCTCCATATCATGATTTTTCTCGTTAACTCCTCTCCTAATGGTAGCACACCACCTGAGGTGCTTCAACACTTCATTTGTACTTGGACTGTGTATTCTGGTTCAGTGACGCAGGCTGATCCCCATTCATCACTCGCACAGTATAATGCCTTCCTGAACAAATCCCCTGCTTTCCTAATGTACCAAATTACTGAAACCAGTTTTGGCCACCTCTTCACATTTCTTAGGCTGATCAGTGACTCTTGAAACCTCCTTTTAGCTTTATGGAGAGGCAGACCTTGATGCCTGTCTTATTTTATACAGGCAAATTAAACTGAAAAGGAGCAACCCAGGTGCGTAAACAGGAGCTTCAGAGGAATACACAACATACTTTCTACAACTACCTGAGAGGAGGTTGTAGCCAGGTGGGGATTGGTCTCTTCTCCCAGGTAATCAGCAGTTGGACAACAGGGCACGGGCTTAAGCTCTGCCAGGGGAGGTTTAGGTTGGATATTAGAAAGAAGTTCTTTACAGAGAGAGTGATCAGGCATTGGAATGGCCTGCCCAGAGAGGTGGTGGATTCACCATCCCTGGAGGTTTTTTAAGATGAGGCTGGATGTGGCACTGAGTGCCATGATCTAGTAATCACGGTGGGGTTGGATCAAGGGTTGGACTTGATGATCTCGGAGGTCTCTTCTTACCCAGTTAATTCTATGATTTACATTCTATATCATCTAAGACATCAACAGAAGCTGGGCATGCAGGCTTTGTGATCAATGGGAGCCACTTCATAACTAGCAACTAGGGAACACGCGGGATGCTTTAAAGCACTAAATGCATGTTTTTAGGCTCTTAAATTTCTCCCTAGAATTACTGCTCTTAAAGAAAGTGTTACTACAGTTAAAAACAAACAAAAAATCCCCAGAAAAACTCAGTCCAAAATACACACTTGTTTGGTTCTTTTATTATTCAATTATTTATATATTTATACATATTATGGGCATAGTTGCAATGCCTTTTCTAATTGCAATGTATAAAGTTGCCAAAATGTATTTGCATATGGTTAGGTCTTCAAAAAATCACAAGAAATATTTGAGATAGGGCAAAAGAAATTAAGGTGCAGAATGTCAGAAAAGACCGCATTGGCTCTAGTAAACATGTAAGAAAAACTTTAAATGGCAGCAGTTCTTTCTGAATATGCTGTGGTCATGCGCTGGAGGGAGGTAAAGAATTTTTACTAAAATATACACACACATAGACTTTAAGCCTTACTTCTCTTTAAATCCCTTCAGCCTGAGGAGTTAAATAGCACTGAACCATTCTTAGAGAATTTAATTTTCTAGTCTTTGTACTGCCGTACTATTTTAATTTCCTGATAGTACCAGAATATAGCCACTCTGAAATTTCAGGTTTCATTTTCTTGAAATTGTGAATGTATTTTTTTTGCAGAAACTAGGCTTTCAGAGGATGTCTTTTTTTCTTAACAGAGGATCCTAATCTTGAAGGGAGAAGGGTGGGGGGGATGAATATTGACTTGTAATAATGTTGGAAATAAAGTAAGGCTGAAGCATAATTTTCTTTCAGTGAAGCAATGAAAACGAGAAGAGATGCTTAAAAAATGCTAATGAAGGACTCAATTATGAAGAAGCTGCAGAACTCAGAGCACCCAGGAAATTGCCACTTATTCATATTGCAGCAAAACACATTTGGTCCTATTGGGTAATTTTTTTTTTTTCATGAGCCAAAGACATCATCATTTCAACTATTTCATAGCCTTGACTCCCACATACAGCTGCACTGGTATTTGGGTTTGAATGTGCAGGAATAAGCATCACTGTGGCAAATATCTCATCTTTGCCGAGCATGGTTAAAAAGGGAAAGAGAAGAACCCAGTGTATCTTAGGAGTACAAGGAAAATAAGTAGGAAAAGATTCCTTGAAGGGTTGGATGCACAGTGCCTTCCCTTCTCAAGGTTTTGTTTAAGAGTGCTGTCTAGCCTTATATGTTATTTCATCTGCTCTGCTCAATGGAGAGATTACACAAAAAAAGTGAAGGCTTATGCTGCATGTAATAAGGTTTTTGTCAGTGAAGTGACATTTCTATGTTGGAAAAAGGCTGATAACGGTGGCAATTAGCTGATACTTCTATACTAAGTATTTTCACATCCTAGTTTTAGATAAAACAGCACTTAAAAATGATGAAGATAATAATGATAACTCCTGATATGTTCAAGACATAGTGTTGATGAGAGCAGAGCTCTTGTCCTTTGTTTTTACTATGGAGTAAACAGACCAGTTTCTAGGCAAAGACATGTGAAGAGATTTGGCTAATTTAAAAACTGGTGTTGTCCCATTTATGAACTAGATGAAGAGCTGTTTGCCACTCTATCATTAATGGCAAACACAAGCTCACAAAAGAAAGAAACATCTAAATTATTAACTGCCTCATCAACAACTCAGTTGGGAATTTCACTGGGTCATGAATGCTGACAGGTTGTCAGGGAAACAGGAATAACTTCACCAACTGCCTAGGTTGGAAGATGAAACCTTTTTATGTATTTTTGGTGGCTTATAGTTGAACTGGATTTGCAAATGTTTGCTGAAATGGAAAACACAGTCATGTTTTTGATTCAGTACAGGCAACTTGAAGAATCACAGAATGGCTGGGATTGGAAGGAACCTCGGGAGAACATCTAGTCCAAACTCCTGTTAAAGCAGGTTCACCTAGAGCAGCTTGCACACATTCACAGCCAGGCGAGTTTTGAATATCTCCAGAGAAGGAGAATATCCACAACCACTCTGGGCAGCCTTAAACAATTTAGGTTTTATATAATGTAGCATCTTGATCTATGTGTTTCTGTTTTGATTCATGAGAAACTCCAAAGGTTTTGTTCATTCTTCCCCTCTCACCTTTTTTCCTATTTTAACCATTCGTTAAAACCATGTATGAAGATTTCTTGATATCTTGACAATTTGCAAGCAATTAATAGTGTTATGAAGTTCACTGTAGTTTCCCGAGTATGTTGAGCCCAAATTTCAAGTGGTTCAGGTGTCACCATTTCTGCTTAGCATTTTATTTGTCTGGCTCCTTTGCCAGCCATATGCCCTTCAGGAGCAGTAATGGGTACTTGCAATGGCTGAGGCAGTTTCCCTTTGTTTTGGATCGTAAAACAACCACCTGGAAAGACAAGTTGAAAATCACAGGCAGGAGAAAAAGCTGTGTTTGACTGGGACTTAAAGTAAGATTCAGTCTATGATTTTGGAGAGATAGAGTTGTGGTCAGCAGAAGGACTTTCCAGTCTGCATTAGCACTTAGGCTGTAGTAACCTGTGGAGTCTGTGGCTCTGAAACTCTTAAAATTCTCTGTGACAAGCTCATTAGAATGATTGCTAGTCCATAAGGCTTGCCTGTTCTCCTGAGCATTTGCTCATCTGGAAAGCGTCCTGCTAGAAGAAGGGTAAAACAACTGTTACAACAAGAATATTTTTATTTCAAGATTTTTTCTGCTAGAATGATTGATCACTCTTCATTTGTTTGTTTCCTGGTTCTTAGTGTGTATGCTAGTGCTGGTCAGCAAAAATAGGCAAAGGTTTTTCAGTCACTGAATTGTAGAACTAAGGGTACCTGATTTACTGTAAGATCATTCATTTAACCTATGCTTAGATACATAGAGAGTAAGACAGTATATGTCCATCAATGACTAGAAATCAGTATTGACCAAATATTAAAGGATCTGTTATTTGGCAAGTGATCTCTTGAAGTTTTATGCTAAATAAATCATGCTGCTGAACATTTATGGAGAAGACAGGTATAATCTCAAGTCTTGCAGTAGTCTAAATTTCCTGGGACAATTTGCAATAATAACAACTGATGAGAAGCCTGGAATCAAAAGGCATGCAATAGTCTTTGACCAGGGAAATATCAAAGATAGGGCTTTAAAGTATTAGCTGTCTTCAGGATTTCAGATTAAACCATGTTACAGTCACGTGGTACATCCTTATGGTATCTGAAGTCAGGTTTTCCTGAATTGTCATCATTGCAGGTAGAAAAATTATGAAAGTATTTTTTCTTTTCTATATTCTTTTATAAAGTGTTGTACCAGTTTGATATTCTCAGGGTGGATAGATAAAAATACATGGGGAAAGTATGTTCTTAGTGCTGCTCTTTACCATTCAAATGCGCAATAGAGAAAAAAATACATTACTGGTTTGACTATTCCAAGTCACTTCTCTTTTCTCACCCCTTTACATTCTCCCTTCTTTTACAGTGCTTGAAGTGGTAGAGCTTGCTATCAGCATAGTTCTGCTGTATTCCTTGCTCGTAATGCTGCCTTAATTCAGAACAGCTTGCCTTATTTCACTCGCCTAGTTGTCTAGACCCACTTTTTACTTACTGGAGAGAAACAAGCAGGAGGAAGCAGTTTGCTCCATCCAGCAATGCAGATACCTGCTTTTGGTGCGAGTCTGCTGACTTCATGGAAATGCACGTTTCCTTCTATCAGCTCAGATAATATATATCTGGAAGATGAAATGCACCAAATTGACAAAGTGTAGGTAAAGTTATAGCTTGTGTTTGAATAGGAAAATAAAACATTTCTCTGTCCAAATTTCTTTGATCCTAAAGGCTTTCCTTGTGGGTTAGGAGTCTTGAGTAAAATTCGTATTCCAGATAGCAATCTAGTATTTTGCATAACAGAAATTTCCTTTGGTATGTATTATGATATGTACATTATTGGATACAGCTTCATCTGGGTTCTTTGTTTTTTTATTTGTGTTATAAACAAACTTATTTTACCCATATTCACAAGAGAAAAATGTCACTTTCTTGCGTAGAGTACTAGAATTGTCTTCTAGAGAAAAGTGTACTTTATCACTTTTCTTTCTTAAATATAGGAACAAAATTCCTTTTACATTAGTTGGAAGACAAAAAAAATCCTGCAGCTCCTTTTGCTTATATTTTTCTTTGGCTCTTTTACAAACAAACCTTTTACAAACCTAACACCAATAAAACAAACTCTTAGTTTGCTTCTTAGTGAAATGGGGAAGCAAAACTATACCCCATAGTATTCAGGATCATAAAATCCATTTTTTCTCTATTTCAAAGTAGTGGTTTTTAACTGCTAATGAAAGCATTATAAAGATTGGCTTCTGAAGGAGTGGAATAAAGCTTTCATTTTTTTCTTCACATATTCTCTGTGCCACCCGGTTATGGTTCAGAAACGCAACCATTTTGCTCTTCAGGACTAAATTAATTTGATGCACTATCAAAGTGCATTCAAATTATCAAAGTCTCATTCTTGCCCTAGAATATGGTATTGAAGTGAGAACACTGATCTGCTGGCATTTCATGGATAGCTTGAAAATATCAAGCTACAAAACTGCAGATGAAATTACTCAGTTTCTTCTTGTAGGTGATGATCTGTTTTCTCTTCCTATCATGTTTAAAGTATTATTTCCCTGTAGGTTGATTGTTTTCCCTCTTGCTATCTAGTCAAAAGCTTCAATTTGTTACTCTCTAGTGATCACTTAAACTGGGGGCACTAGAGCTTTCACAGCTGAAGAACTGCTTTAATATCTTATATAGTTAGAGGAAGCTACAAAATCCTTGCACACAATAGGGTTTCAAAGAAAAATGCAAATAGGTTTATTAGTGAACTTTAATGAGACCTGTTATAGTAAATGAAGATCAGATTATCAAAGGAAATTTGAATATTCTTTTTCTAAGTAGTACAATCACTGAAATATAGCACATACCATTCACACCAGCCCATAACTCTGGTGACCTCCATAACTCCTCCTCTAGAGAGGAGTTAGACTGTATATGGATGTGAGAACAATGGAGTCACCAAATTCTGATGTTTTTCTGAAATCATCATGATTGTCTACTCCCTCAAGTTTTCCATGCTCTGCAGAGGTATTCCTCAGCACCTAGTGTAACTCAAGGGGTAATTTAGTGTAACTGTGTACAATAACAATGAGTTATTTTAATACCCCCACAATGTAATTTGATACTTCAGCTTGCCTCCAGTAGGACTAATTGGTAAAATGTTTTATTCTGTTTAAACCAATGACTTGTATGATTTCAGTGTCCTTCATATTTTGTTTCTAATACTTAATCTCTGTTACTAAAGACTGCAGCTCATTAGAAAGAGCAGAAGTCAGTATCTCATAAGAATTACTATTTTTCAAAAGCAGATAAACACCTACTAAAGATCAGGAACTTCAGAGGTCTTTAGGCAACTTAATACCATTAATATGTTTCAATTGTATACCATCAAGTATTAGTGCTCTTGTGTCAACTGCTAATGTTTCTGAGCATGTCTTTGTGAACCTCTTGGTGGTTTTGACTGGATGGGATATACATCCAAAACCAATGATATTGTCTGTCAAAAAAAGGTAAAGTGGCTTATTGTCCATCAATGGTGGTTTTTATCCCCTTGCAAAAAGGTTTTTGTGGTGTCAATTGAAAGCAACTACTCAAGAGTAATTGGTAATAGAAAACCCAATCCTTAAATAAAGAAAATCTGTAAATAATAATTTAAAAAGAATTTTATATGCATTATTAGACCTTGCTGGATGGTACTTCTGGAAGAATTTTCACATTTGTTTCAGTCTAGACATTTGCTGCAAAACAAAGAGAAGAGACTGTAAAGTACAAATTGGCAATTGGAGGTCTTTCAAAGTCTGCCTGAAAATCATGTAATTAGTACAAGAATGCTTTGCATGAAGCACAAAGATGAAATACTACATCTGAATTTTGGGTGGCAAAGACCAAGAAGTTGCACAGATGAATACAGATAACAACAGAAAAAAAGGCTTTCTGTACCACCATTTAATAAATAGTTAAAAGTGCTTACAATCCAACAAAATTTTTAAGAACAGACAGTATCACTTTTCTAATACTGAAAAAGGGAATGGTGCTATTAGTTCATAGCTCAAAAGCTGAGTCATCAACAGCTTGAAGATTTCAAGGTAAAGCAATGGTGCCTGGCAAATATTTGGATTAGAGAGACCACTGGTGCCTTGATCTGTGTGTGCTTACTGAAAAAAAGGCTCCCAAGAGCTTTTTTGTGCTTGTAAAACTGCTGGAAATACTTTTATTTCTGTTTTGTAGTGCTTAGGCAAAATAGAGAAATAGGAGTTTTACCAGTTTTATGAGTTATAATTTCCATATTTATAGATTAAGCTCAATAATTACATATTTATATCATCTACAGTAATTAATTTTTGTCTGCCTAGCATAGTAAAATATTCAAGCTTGGCACATTTAATATCTTTTTCTTATGACTAATTAGCAAAGTCACAATATTCACTTATTTCAGTTTTATGCAAGGAAGTGGCATTATAGCAAAATGGCCATTTATCATTAATATGGGTAGTTGAGGAGGCTGTTTCTTCATTTTATAATCCTTTCAAATTACATATTACATCATATTGATAACATGTTATGCTGCTATTCTTGCAGCTATTTTTGTGCCGTCAGTAGACATCCCAGTTTGCAGTCCGTGTGCTTTTTGATTCTTGGCACTCACTGAATGACTGCTGCTCTTCCTGGAACTAATTTGGAGGGTTGAAGGGACCAGGATTTTTGCCATCATTTGTTTTACTTTGTTAGAGGGTAAATAAGTGAATAAAATTGTGCTCTGGTAATCTTCAATTCAGACACCTATGACAGTGACATGTTCCTTCCATCTGTCAAACTTTGAAAGTTTTTCTTTATCTACTAGAATTCCTTAGCTGCAATATATGCCCATGCCAATAGTAAATTTTTGGGCTGTGACCTGTATCTTAATTTCTTGGCTCTTTTCCACTTTGGGGTTTTTCTCACTTTCTTGTATATAAAACAGTATAGTGTATTTGTTAAGGCCTATGAATAAACTTTTTGACCTCCAGTAAGAAAAAGGATTTTTACTTTTGACTTCAGTGACTTAATTTCTGGTGCTTTATGTATTTCCTTTTGTTTTGGTTTATTTGTTGTTTGGGGTTTTTTTAAAATTTTCTCTTGGAAGTTCTGAGAGAGCTCAGCAACCTTCAGAAACTGAGGATATATCCTACTGAGCATTTTTATTTGCTTTTAAATGCAAATTGTTAAGGGTGAAGTTTTTTGTTGTTGTTTTTGCTTTTTTTGTTTATTTTCTTTTTCTCCTAGGGCATGACATTCATATTTACATTCTTTTGTCTTTAGAAAAGTTTCAGTTGGCTTTCAATTTGGCTCCAGTGCATACAGCCAATCTCTTTAGCATCTCAGAGGGACAACCTCAGGATATCTGAGAACACCTCTGCAGGATGTGGTTTTCCTCTTTATCTGCCTTTTCCTATACCCGTACCTCTTCAGGAAGCTTCTTATATCCATAATTAACTAAATAATGACAGAGTGGAGTAAAAAAGTAACACACTTGTTTTGCCATGCCATACAAAATGAAAATGTTCTTTGAGAGCTTAGGGCCAGATTCCATGGAGACACACATTAAATGGCATGGCACTGGTCTGTGGGTTTGCTTTGTTCAATGGAAAGCTGGACTTGATGGTGCAAAGAGATACGGACTCATGGGAAATATACTACAGTGCTAATGGTTTATTGCCATCTTGTCAGAAAGTTTAAATAATATTGGCAACAAAGTCGATACTTTGGATTGTGTTCATTTGTACACTTATGAAATGAATCAGTTTCTACTTTTTCTTATCATACATGCTTTTGTCTGAAAAACTGCTGGAAACTTCAGGCACAAGGGGTTTAACTCTTTACTTATAGAAAACATGGATGGTAACCTAGTAACTTTTGTCTCATTCAGAGGCTTAAAAATGAGGCTAAATGGTTCTTTTATGGTAGTAGTGATTATAGCGTTTTAGCTGATTCTTTTCAAATTACATTTAACTCACTTTTAAATAGTAAGAATTGATAGAATGCAGTTTTGAAAATAACTAGACCAAGATCAGGGTTACTATACTAAATCCTTCCTCTTTTTGCCTACTTCTCCCCACCCAATATGAAAGTAGTATATGAAACATATTAGCATTGACATGAAAATCCAGTGTGTGCCTACATATTTGCAGATGCAAATGCAATAGAAGACAATATTTAGCCAGTGAGTGCTCTCCTATCTATAGATCTCTAGACGCAGAGAACATGGAATAATATTGTTGCTACTTCCTCAGATATTTAATTTTATTTGTATAAGTCATGAATGGGTTTTCTGAGGTGTTCTTTTGTGGTTTGTTGTTTTTGTTTTTTTTTTTTTTTTGTGGAGGTTTGACTCTTAGCCAAATCTCATTCAAGACAACAGGATGACTTTAATGGATTTCAATAGCTACAGAATCTTTCATCAGTATTATATTTTGGAGGCAGAGTCTAGCTTTTATTGTTAACGGAATTTTCGGTACAAAAGCTTGAACTACAATTTCTGGCTGTTCCTTGTCTATTAAAAATTTTCTTCTAAAGATGGAGTCCTACAGTAATGCAGATCTCATGTTTAGAAAAAAATGCATTTTAATGTACTTTACTGAGAAAACATCAATTTCTAGGAAAAGAGATTAAAATGTTCCACCAGTCAGCTACCCCTAACTATTTTGTTGTGTCATGTTGGAAGAACTGTTGGAGATACATGAAGGGAGTATGAGAATAGAAAAGCTCATTTGAAATTGAATTGAGTTTGTGTATTTTTTCCACTTTGCCCACTGCTTGTTAGACATCAATTTTTTTATATGCCTTTTTTAAAGACATCAACTTTTTTAAAGATTAAATAAAGATTAATTTTTTTTTCCTATTTGCATTAATAAATGAGCATCATCTAGTGAAGAATTAATAGTAAAAAATAGAAGGACTAATCTGTTAAAGTATAACAGCTCATTTGTGCTTTGGATTTCATGCCTGTTTTGTTTATGGGTCGTAACCTACAAGTAGAGGTCATGTGGTACTTCCTAAAATTGTTGTGGCTTAGGAATGTCACTCCCACTGAGACTCTCCAAACTCTACCCTGCTTGCTAGCTCCTCTGCTTCCCCCTCTTCCTCTCCCTGTCATGGGATGAAGAAGACAATTGAAGGCACAAAAGGTAAAGATCATGGGTTGAGATAAGAACAATTTACTGGAAACAGCAATGGGATTAAAAACTGAACAGTAACAGCTGTTATTTAGAAATGCTGAAAGGTTATTATTACTCTCCCTCCTATCCTGATATCTTAGTTACATTAGAAAGGCTGCTTTTGTAGTATGTAAACCACTATAAGACTGGTAGATTTTCATTACAGTGTAATTCTAAAAGTGATTAGAGAACTCTAAGGAAACTTTATTGCATGGTGAAAATTATAATTCTAATTTATATGTGTGCTCATAAACTTACTGGGAAAAGTCTCTCCTTATAGGTAAATTACTTGCTTTTTTTAGGCTTGAATTAATAATAGAAGCTGCTGGGACTGTGAATAAAATTAAACAAAGATGTTTGCTAACATCTAAAGGTAATTCATCTAACCGTGTGAGGAGAACAGTAAGAATGCTCAGACCAGTAACCTGATTTTACTTGTGAGACGAGTAGTGTCATAAAAGCTAGCAGAGCATAAGTGCATGGACACCAGAAATACTCAGCTTAAAGCACTGTTATGTTTCATTTATGGAGAGCGCAAACTCTTATGAATCTATTTGTTTTTTTTTTCTCTTACTAGAGCAAGACTGTGAAATCTTGATGAAACAACATTTAGGTAAAATAATCCAACACTGACCATGGTAATGTGAATTACTACAGGATGAATGCAGTGATGTAACAGTAGTTCTAAAAGAGAGAGACTCAACATTTATCTTCTAGTTATTATACAAGGCTATTAAATTTTCTAGGAACTTTAGATTTTACCCATCTTATCCTCATTTTGCTTTTGTTTAATGATAGACCAGACAGTAATAAAGGAAAACAGATGATGCCTATTAGGCAGCCTTTGTGTCCTTAAAAATAAAATAGTGACAAACAAAAAACACCCCACCAAAACCACAAACAAACAAATCTAAACCCCTCTAAAAATGATAGTGGTTTTTTTTTTTTTACTAGAAATAAGTATCTTATGATTCTCTAATAGAAATTAGACATGTAACTTCACTGTGTATTAAATGTCACTCTGGGCATTAAAAATACTTTTGAATGAAGACCAACTATAAAGTTTTGATAAGTGAACCAGCGTCCTTACTTTCCAGGTCCTGCCGAGCATTGAGTCCAAGACAAGTTCTGGTAAATAGGTGGGAAACATTCACACTGTTAGGGTTTTGGTGGGCGTTGAGCTTTTTGTTAATACGTTTAATTATTCCATAGTACTGGGTATATATTTGTGAATTTACTAATTTTTAGGAAAGTTAGGTTTGTGTGCATACACAAAACAGCTTCTGAGGTGGGCTTCTCAGGTACTAACATAGATAAACAAATTTAATATAACTAATCTGGTGAAGGTGTAGGACCCCTTACTGTTCTTTATGAAGAAACAGGGCTTCTGTAATCAGAAATATGAACAGATAATTTCATGGATTTTTTTAAAATACGTGATACAGAATATTTAATTCCACTTGCAAATTTTTATTAACTGCACAGCTGAAAGAATCTTTGTAAGGTGTAGATATCACTAGTAATAGCAACACCAGCAACACAGGTGTGTAACTCTGTGCCTGTAGGGGTATTTTCTCTGAAAAAGCAAGCTAGTATTTGACTGTACTTGAGAACATAGCAGTATTTCCAGTGGCTTTAGTGGTTTCTGAGTGTAGCCCTCTACATCTGCCTTAAGCTCTGCTTTTCCAATTTTTCTAATTATCTCTCTTCATTTCAGAAGGGCAGTTCCCCTTGGATCTCATGAAGTAGTAGTTTTGTTATGGATCAAATTCACATTTCCTGTGACATAGCTTGCTTGCTGAAAAAGGAAAAAAATCCTTTAGGATGAATAAGATCAAGTGTCCATCTAACCTACTTTATGGGCAGAAATCACCTATTGTCAGGCATCTATTGTCAGGCACATTCCAGCTCTTACAATATTTCCCTTTGTGTGACTGTGGTATATTTAAACAATGTGTCTTAAGTATTTCTCCATTTACAGATGTATGTGCCACACTGAAATTGACATTTAACTATCGAAAACCTTAAATAGCCTCTTTCATATGAAGTTCAACTGTGTAGTCAGCAGATCCATATGGACTCTTATAAAGAACACTGATCATACTTCTTCATATAGAATAAGTTCAGTTTGCTGTGCATTCAGAAAGTGTATTTGGGTGAAAAGGCAGAGGACTGTGAATGTAAAATAAGCCATTTGTGCATCTCAGCAATTCCCACAGAAGACATTTGTGGTCACTTTCTGAGACAGCTTTGGCTCCAAGGGTCTCTTGGCTTGTGGCATTATGTGAGGCTTGTTCCACCCCATGGTCAGGGTTGGCTGACAGCACTGCTGACACCCCAGCAAAGCACATTTGTAGTCTCCTTGCCTTCACCCGGGGGAACCTGTCTTCTCCAGGTTATGCACTGTTACAGTTAGGATCTGTCTCCGTGTGTGTGCTGGGGTGAAAGAAAGATCAGAAGCATCCTGCTGCTTGCCAAATTTTTATCTATTAAAGCCATGACACAGAGTTTTCTTTTTATTTCAGCTCAGAATGTGCTATGTCTAAAATAGGCAAATAATAACTGTGTATCATTAATCATTAATGGGCTAGTAGCAAAACACAGAATCAACTTAATCCTTTTGGACATTGATGAGTGCACACTGCCACTTTAAATAATGGCATAAAAGGCATCATTGCTAGCCAGTATGGATTTACTATAGTAAATGAGTTTGAGTTACTGTATATATTTTGCACTCCATACCCTGTTATCAATAACAGTCCTCAGGCCTCACAAAGGGCAACACGAACAGGAAAAGAATAATTGCCATTCTGCATAGAGGCAGTTTATTGATGAGGAGGACAGAAGTAATATTTTTAGCCTGCTGGGTGTCCATCTGTAAGCAGTTTCCTGGAGCTGCCACTTCTCCTTTCTCTGGAAACTGTTATGGCTTTGTCTGTCCAATGAAAATAATGAGATCCATCTATCAAACAGAGAACAAACAATAAACTCTATACCTTCCAATTAATTTGTTTTTCACCTCTGTTTACCAATGTGCGTGCAGTTAACTATCCATCATATTATATGCTTGTAAAGAAGTACATTTTTCAAAAGGTTGAATCTATTAACCCTTTTGCTAGCAAAATATATCTGCATGCCCTCCAGCTAAACAGGAGACTTGGAAAAAAAATAAAAAATCAATCCTTTTGAAGTGCCAGAACGTAGCAACATAGTGTGCTGTAAAATCATACCATCCAATCTGAAGTCTGTATCTTCTGCTATGCTCATAACTTACAGTGTGTAAAAAAATCTTTTCATGGCAAAGAAGTAATGCATTTTAGTCTGAGCAAAATCTGTAGTACTGAGTCGTTTCAGGATGTGTTATATTTCCATTAAATGTAGAGATCCCTCAGAGAACACATGGAGCTGGTACTTGAAGCTCGAGTGGTTTCTTACCATATTATAATAATTTACCTTCTCCTAGCTGTATTTCTTCCTCTTAGGTGGTTTTCCATTGTTCTTGCACAGGGATATTCAAAGAATGTGGGAATGGGCGTACCACATGCTGTCCAATCTGGATAGTCGTTTTGACAGCTGATGTGATAATGTGAGAGATTGTGGGGTTTTGTTTGTTGGGGAGACGGGTTGGTTGTGGAATTTTTTTGTTTGTTTGTTTGGGAGGGGAGGAGAGTTGGGTTTTTGCTTGTTTGTTGTTTTGTTTGGTTTGGTTTTGGTTTTGGTTTTTTTTCAGAACATTGCCCTGTTTATGGGGCTTTTGGGTCTACAGCATTTCCATTTACATCATTAAGAAGAACTTGAATGTGGGTATTATTCATCTCCTTAAACTGGTTCGTGTGCTATTTCCATGTGTAAAACATGTGAGTTCAGTTTATCAGGACACAGATGGCATATATAAAAACCTAAGAAGCCAACTAGACAGAAACATTGATTTGTCTGCTACCATACAGCCACACACAGAGAACAACTGAGGAAATCAGCTCCAAGGTGCCAATTTGTCAGTACCTAAAAGCCTTGAACAATGAAGATGATTCAAAACAGTACAGTCATCTTTCTTAGACTATTTCTGAGAAAATGCCTAGTGTTAGAAAAGCTAGAAAAGGAGTCATACTTTAAATCTTGGGAACCTGGCTGACTGACTAGAATAATGTTGTACGAATAGCCTAAGCAGTGTATCATTGCCATTAGCCATTCTAAAGTACAGTTAAATTCCACAGGGGAAGAATTCACTTGCTTTTTAAAAAGGAGAGGAATCTGTTGTGAAAGAGAAGGTTAAAAGGCCTTCATAATTCATATGACAAAGGGAAAACAAGACGAGAAAGAAAGAAAGCAAAGGAGAAAATGTCTTCTTGTGTATTTCTCTCTGAATCAAATAAATTTCTAGCTGTCCAGAGTTAAACAATTGGTAGATGACATTTTATGCAGATGAATCAATGTGTTTCCAATCATAGTTGTATATACAGTATGTAAAATGCAGTCATCGTCTTAACTAGTATTTCTTAGCAAGCTGCCCTGAGCTTACCCACAAATATGCCGTAGAGAGAAGCCTTTACTTTCTGAGTAAGTGTGAATTAGAGGCAGATGCATAACCTGGGAAGACTTCTAAATTAATCTTTCTTTAAAATTATTGTGTTCAGCATTGGCTATGCTGATCAGGATTATTCTTTGTGCCACAAACCATCATCAGCATAATTCAGAAATGAGCCCAGGCTCACTAACAGATCACATGTCTGCCAGGTTCTGACCTCAGCTGTTGAAATTGGTACATCTTAAAGGAAAGATTGTCTGATCTGGTGCTGTCCTGTTATTACTGTCTTGATATTGGGTGGCCACATACTCAGCTAGTATAAATTGTCACAGCTCCATTCAATTTAATGCTTAGCTAATGATCTATAGACACCAAAAATCAAACAAACAAAAAACCCTCACAAATAACAAAACCACAGCAGCACAGCACATTTATTAGTCATGATTATGTCATTAAACATCTGATTTATGACAAGTTCTCCTGCACTTCCCTGCATTTTTGGCTTTCTTCCTCCCATCTGTTTGTATGATTGTGGTTTTAACTTCTATCATTTGCTACTTATTCACTGGTCTCTCTGCCTTTTTCTCTGAGCAGCAACTATGTATATAAAACTGCTAAACTGCTACACAGTCCTGGACACCAGTGTAGTTCATTCAGTCTGAATTTCAGCACAGTTCCTTTAGAAGTCATCAGTACCAAATCCTTTCCAGTAGGATCACACTTAGAATCATAGAATCATAGAATTAACTGGGTTGGAAGAGACCTCCGAGATCATCAAGTCCAACCCTTGATCCAACCCCACCGTGATTACTAGATCATGGCACTCAGTGCCACATCCAGCCTCATCTTTAAAACTTCCAGGGACGGTGAATCCACCACCTTTCTGGGCAGGCCATTCCAATGCCTGATCACTCTCTCTATAAAGAACTTCTTTCTAATTTTCCACTTATTTTGGTAGGGCTGGAATTGTTTAATAATGCTTGTGTATACATACCACTTCACTACATTGTCTCACATATGTTGTAATGTATCTGTACCCACAGGGGATTTTAACATTCATTGCTGTTGTTTTAGTAATATCTCCCTGGGTAAAAGTTGCTAATAACACAAAGTGCATGATTACTGTAGACGGACAACAGGCAATTAAGCTCAATAAGACTACTGTGGAAGGGTGTGTTTTTTCAAGCAATAGGTTTAGAGGTTCCAAGTATTCATGCCCTATAGTGTTTCGGTGTCAAATAGAGGGATGTAATTTACTGAATTTTCTTGTATAAATTTTATATAATGTGTAATTTCTCATTAAATGAAAACTAGAAAGTAAATGTTGATGGTACTCTTTCCAATGGAGAACACTAAAGCTGAATTAGGTAAATTTTATTGAAAATCTTGTTCAAAGGAAAAGGATTTTAAGATGCAATTGTCAGCTGAAATAACTCTGAAGCCATACAGAAGATACAGAATATACTTTCCTGGAGTGTGGACTACCTTTTATAAAGGCTTAGAATATGACTTGGTGATATAAGAAGAATTTGGCTAAAAGCAATTTCTATAAAATCAATCTACTTCCTATGAGCAACCTCTTTAAAGCAAAGTGTTTAACAGTTCAATTCTCTCACTATTTATAGTTCACTTCAGACCATAGGCCATTGAGTAATGACAAGAATTTTTTCCTGAGTTACTCTGAATTGGCTTTGGTTGCCAAGATATTAAAGGGTTTATGTCACTTGATGAAATTTTACTCATGATGTTTTATATCCACTACTCAAGAGTCTGACTAAACTTGCATTCGTCTACTGCTGAGACGTAAAATTGATAGCACTAGATATATTTTGCCACAAAGAAAAGAATATTTAGTGTTTTGGTTTGGGTTTGTTTTTTTTTTTTTTTTTTTTAGTTCAAGATAGTTTTAAAAAATAGTACTAAAAAGGGCAAAAGTTCTTCACTGCTGCCTAGGGATGGTATGTAAAAACACAGTGTTTGTGGAAGGGTTCTCTGAAGGGAGAAATGCACTAGTTTGAGTAATCAAGGCTCATTTCTGCAAGATTATTATAGTAAAGGCTTTGCAAAGATTTTTAATATGCATCACATGCTTTCCAAAGGAATACTTACTAAGATAGACTGGAATAGCTTGGTATATCCAGGTACTGTAATAGTATGCTGTGGAGATTTTTTGTTTGTTTGTTTGTTTTTTCCCAAGTGCTTCAAATATTTCATAACTGAGTAATATGGCTGATAAACTTCACCAAGTAAATATGTAAAAAGCAGATTTCCAAGCAGAACACAGGTCCTTCAAATTGTGCAGGAGATAAGCTGCCTGGCCACAGTCTACTAAGGCACTTAGGTATGCAGCTTTAAATGCCTAGCAGCCCCCTCACCTCCCATTTTAGATATGAAGTCACTTGGAGATGGGTGCTTAAGTTTATTAACATGCTTAAGTTGTTTGGTAGATTGTGATAAGTTTAAAGAACTAAGCCCAGAAAAGTTCTTTCTTTAGGGAGAGAGTTCTGCACTTTGGAAGGCAGATGTGACCACATATTAATCATTTGTCTTAGTAGAAATTCTCAGTGGATGCTGTGGCAAGAAATTCTAGGAAAAACAGATCACATATTAAAAAATGGATGCACCTGCTGTTTTTATTTTAGTTTGATCCTTGTATAGTTTTAATTAGTTGCTCTAAAGGATACCTTAAAAATGTGTCGTGAATGATCCTTAAACAATATCTGTCTACTGCTGCATGGTTAGTATATTTCTAAACTAGAAGATTAGATGTGGTATTCACTGGGAATCCAGTGTGGTATCAAGACTGTAAATGGTCAAGAGAGAGCCTTTTAATATTAAAATGCAAAAAAGAGCATAATTTTGTTATCAATAATATTCTGATCTGTTTCAGATAATATCATGGTATATTAAGAAAAAATAGAACTGCAACCATCTTCATTGATTGTTTCTTTCTTTTTTCAAGTTTATTTCTCAGAAATGGAAAATTTTAATGTGTTGGAGAAATACTTTCCTTGAAAAAAATAGATTGTTCTATGAACTTGGAATGTGATGCTGATTACCTCTGAGATGATGGTAATTGCAATACTTTACTCAAAGTGAGGAATGTCAGCAGACACTGGACAGCCATGGCCCACAGCGTATTATCAGCAAACTCAGGAAATACAGTAAAGAACACAATAATTAGATTAAAAGTTTTGGTCAGTGAAGAAACGTTTTCAGCATTTTGTAAAAATAAGTAGATATGGAGAAAGTATGACTTATAGGAGATGGCAACCAGTTCAGGCATCACATAAGATGGCAATAAGACAGGCATTACAAGATGGAAGAAAATCCATAAAATGCCATGCCTTTGTAGTCTTTTTTAGTGTTTAGAGTTTCCATGTAGGTTGATAAAAATACTTCTTGGAAACAAAATCCAAAATAGAGAGTATTTGTAAAGAAATATTACCCTTATTACCCTGGTACTATGTATATGACTTAATAAGTTAGGTCAGTAATAATAGATTTGAATGTTCTTACACACCTGCATAGGTGTACCTCCAGTTTTACATATAAATCTCTTTTCAGACCATATACAAAATCACAAAATGCAAATGTTCTCAAAAAAAACTTGCATAGACGTGCTACAGAACCTCAAATTCACACTTTGCTAATACAACTTTGTCATGTAGACAAGCCCTGGCTAACTTTTTAGTAGATGTTAAAATGACATGGTTGGAGAAGTTTTGTAAATGTAATTTAATTACCATTTAAGCAGTAGAGGTTATTTTCAAATCATTTCAAACTGACACAGAATGGTTGGCATTGTTAGAATGGTTAGAAGCAGGAGGGCAAGGGGAAGTGCTGGTTAACAGCTCTGCAGTGTCCTTGATCATTATATTTTGGAGTAGCCAAGGTTGTAGCTTACTAGTGATGATTCACCACTTTGTCAAAAGAAATTGATCACAAGGAATGAAGAAAGTAGGGTGCTATAAAAATCAGCCCCTAATGACAGTTTTCTGCCTAACTTAAATGGTCAGAAGGTGCTACATGTTGCACACATACTTTTAAAATTTTTAAAATACATTAACAGTTAAGCTAGGAATTAGCTTATTCTAAACTTCAGTATTTCTGAAAGTGTTAGGGAAAAAAACAAGCCAAAACATCATTTTAATAAGAGGAGAGTTAAGTTATTGGCTAATGGAACTATGATGTGTAAAACTTGCCTTGTTCAGATGAATTTAAGGCGAGTATATTTATCCAAGGTATACTAAAAAAAAATTATGAAGTGAGTATGATCAATACTCACTGCAATAATTTCTGGCAAGGAGAATAGAAGTAAAACAATTCTATACTTAAAGTTGTAAACACAAATGCATAACTTCCTCTGAGGGAGATCAGGTCTAGTTTCTGCAGCTGTTGTCCACAGATGTTAAAATAAACTGTTTGATTTACATGCATAATATTTATATTCTTGAAAGAACTCAGAAATCAAATTTTTCCTTTGGAGGTGTTAAGGTTGTCTTCTTGGTTAACAAAAGAGAATGCCCCAGCTATTCCCACCAGGACTCAGACTTCTGCAATTCACCTCTTAAGGTAATTATTTTCTCACATTTACATCTGAGACCTCAGACACATAGATGAAATTATCCTTTTGACATCCCTGTTGAGATCTGGTGATCCAGACCTGAGTTTACCCCCAAATTATTGTAGATGTTGATCTGCAGGAGCCCCAGGAGACTAATCCTCCCTTCTTGCATAGAGGAATCACACTGCTTCTCTCGCCTGTTAGATTTCATGCATGAGAAATAGGGCGAATTTTACCCATAGGGTTTGCCTTTTTACTTTTTAGAAAAGATGAAAAGTTGTTACTGAGCATATTTTGAAATCATCCTTGTATCCTTTTCTAAGGTATATTTTTCTTGTACAAAGCAAGGAGTAATAAAAATTTCACTTTGAAGAATGAATTCTATGGATGTGAATGGTGTCAATAATGTCAGTTTTGTGTTACAGGGTTTTGAAAAATGAAATAAGATACTCAAAGCAATTAACAAACATCAGATTTTCATACTAGATGCTAAATGTGATTAGAAACTATAAATGAATAATGCTTCATTCCAGCTGTTCTGGGAGCAGGTTTTCATGCACCATAGCCATACTAAGTGTAGCTATACTGCTATTTATTTGCACAGCCCATCAAAACAGCATTTTGATTAATAGCCTTTACTCTGTTTGAGAATTGCACAGCTATAAACTATGGGTCTCTGTATTACAACAGAGAAGACTAAATCCGTAGTGTATGGTAAAAGTTGTAGAAATTCTGTTTGAAGCAAAAAAAGTCTTTCAGCAAAGTTCATGCTAAGGTTCTATTTAGCAATAATGTTCCAAGGTGCATCTTGGTACTTTGTTTTATGGAATAGACAGTTTTTATGTGTATAGTTTGCAGTGGTAATTGCAATAGGAGCTAAAGTTTATTGCCTTCAAATTCTCCAGCGCAGTATGTTTTTACTCATTTAAAAGTGGTTTGTTTGTTGGGGTTTTTTTATATCAGTTTCAAACCCTACTAAAGGAAAAAAGAAAATCCTCTGGCATTTTTCTTTTTTTATTGTGAAGAGACTCTGACTCTGCTTACAGTACACTGAAGAAACTGGTTTTATTAGCTAAGTGATGAATGTAGTCTTATAAAAAAAAATCATGGGCAAGCTCTTGGTATGGCCTGGGATATGTCAGACTTCAGTGCTAATCAACTAGGAACCCTTTTCAGTCAGTCATTAGACACACTCAAGTGATAAAGTCATGGTAATTTTTTGTGATGCTTTCTTTTCTGTTTATTATGTGATGCTTAAATTATCATAAACTATATTCCCATTTAAAATAGTACTGTGAGTTTGAAGATGGGAATTAAAGGTCTTACAAAGAATTTTTCTCCATGTACTTTTTCTTCATGTTAAATGTATAAAAGAGCTTTTATCTGAATGTGTTGCTAGGGTTTTAATCATTCACGCGCTTGCTCAGAAGCACCAGCCTCTCACTTGATCATGTATTATCCAAATGACATTAAGTAATTTCCATATTAACTTTTTCATTTGCTTGTGATAGTTTTGTGAATGACTGTTGTGTTGATTCACTCCCACTCCTTCTTTCCCTTCCCCCAGCCTTTCCTTCATGCACAGAGGGAGGTTAGAGAGCCTGACTCCTCACACTTGTGCTGCTCCAGAAATAAAGCTAGGGCTTCTCTTGCCATCTAAGCTGAAGTTTTATGTCATTAACTGTTTCTGCTGATTGATAGATGCAGTGAGTAGAGAATTGCAAACTGCTTGGGATATCTGCTTCCTTTTATGCTTGGTATTAGGTCTTGATTCTGCGTTGTTTCCTTTGTCATCTGTTGCGTCACTGCAATAAGGAAAAATGAACCATACAAATGGAAAAAGTTTTTTAGATGTGTAAAGTAACACTCATCTGGTCAATCATTCTGCCCCTGGAAAGCATCAAATCTTCATCTTCTTACTTGCAAGATCTTAAAGGCCTCTGATGATGGAGACTCTATAATATGTGCAGGCAATCTCTTACGGTACTTCAGTGTGTTTGTCAGTAGGACATGCACACGTGTATCTACATATATGGGTATGATCATGCATCCAAGCAACTTAAAACTCCTTCACAGCATTTAAAGGCCCCCTTGCTACTGCTACTTTTCCTGACTGAAGCAGCCTTTTACATGTTTTAATCTGTTAATATATCTCCAACTTACATCTTATGAACTGGCCAGCCCCTCTTTGTATAATTTAATCATAGATAGAAACAGTTGGGCATATTAGGTTTCAAATTTGGGGGTTTGTTTTGGTTTTAATTATTTCGTATTTTTACCAAAAAAAGCCCCACATCTGTCTCCAAATATATGCCTTTTTTTTTTCTCCCCCTTATCTCTTTTTTGTATTTTGTTTGTTATCAGCATTGCTCTCTGCAGCTATGGGGACTATTATTACTTAACTATTGCTTTATCGAGGGAGAGAGCTCACATGTGTTGTGCTTTTGTGAACTGATAACTAAGTGGAGGTTCACATTTTAATTTCTCTGCAATAACACAGCTTTACTAGGAATGAAGGTGATTAGGTCTTGATTATATAATCTCAAATACATTCTCACATTCTGAATTATTATCATTATCACAAAGCTGGAAAGATTGACCAGTCCCCCAGAGGGCTATGCAGCCCTTCAGAAGGACCTTGGCAGGTTGGAGAGATGGGCAGAGAAGAACTGTTTGATATTCAGTAAAAGCAAACGGAGAGCCCTGCATCTCAGAAGGAGTAACTCCACGCACCAGTACAAGCTGGGGGCTGACCTGCTGGAAAATAGCTCTGTACAGAAGGACCTGGGGGTCGTGGTGAATAGCAAACTGTCCATGAGCCAGCAGTGTGTCCCTGTGGCCAAGAAGGCCAATGGAATCCTGGAGTGTGTTAGGAAGAGCAACACCAGCAGGCTGAGGGAGGTGATCCTGCCCCTCAGCCCTGGTGAAGCTGGATCTAGAGTACTGTGTCCATTTCTGGGTTCCCTAGTACAAGAGAGACATGGAGCTTCTGGAGTGGATCCAGTGGAGGGCAACAAAGATGATTAAGAGGCTGGAGCATCTCTCTTATGAGGAAAGACAGAGAGCTGGGCCGGTTCAGTCCTTAAGTTGAGATGACTGAGAGGAGACCTACTCAATGTATACAAGTATCTGAAGGGAAGATGCCAAGAAGATGGAGTCAGGCTCTTGATGGTACAAACCACTAGGACAAGAGCCAAGGGGCATAGACAGATGCACAGGAAGTTTCACCTGAACATGAGAAAGAACTTCTTTACTGTGTAGGTGACTGTTCACTGGAACAGGTTGCCCAGAGAGATTGCAGAGTTTCCCTCACTCAAGATACTCAAGAACCATCCGGATACAATCCCGTGCCATGTGCTCTAGGATAACCCTGCTTGAGCAGGGAGGTTGGACCAGATGACCAACTGTGGTCTTTTCCAAGCTTACCCATTCTGCAATTATTTTAGTACTGTATCTCTAAAAGCACTGTTATGTTATAATAATTTGGTATAACACATTGACAAGCTAATTGTAAAATTTGATTTCAGAAGTAACAATATACAGTTCACTCATGGATAAAAGCTCTAGGTGTTTCTTAGAGATTCTACATGACTTGGTTATTGTAATTATATTTGCAAAACTTAGAATTTTAGCACAGAAAATAATTAAATGTTTCTTGACATTTATTTATGCATAAACAGATATATACAATAGGGTGTATATTTCTTCATTTTTGTATTGGGTTGGACATTTAGTGGGTCAGAAGTGAGAGAAGCATAACCTATGTGCTCCTTTCTCCAAAAGTTATTTGTATTAATAAATGCTGGCACCTTGTTCCAGCAATGTCTTGAGGAAGTGTGGCAGATGAAGCACTCGGCACTTTCTGCACATGGGGTTTCTGAGCCCATTTGTAGCACCTGCTTTCCTTATTGGGTCCTTGCTCCTCCTGGATGGCTCTGGCTCCCCCAGGTCAGTTAGAAGGAGGGAGTATCAGTGGTGCTGGGGAACCATGTCTGTGAGGTGAAGGAACAGAGCACAGGCACATCTCTGCTGTGTTTGTACACCTCAGCACCCACCTCCCCCCAGATTACATCCTTTCACTGCATGAAGAATTATCCTTCAGAGGCTTGCCTTTCTTATGCTAATCAACAGAGCTGATGTTATATTCTCCCCTTTTTGCTTTTATCATCATCCACTTAGCTTATTTTCCTCTAGCATCAAACTCTCTCTAGCTTTAATTCATCTCTCACACAGATAAATCGAAAGCTGCAATTATTTACAGCGTGAAAGGAGGAGGGTGGAAGCACATTGATTTATAAATCATTTTAAATTTACTATTCATTAAAGGTGGAGTATGGAGAGCTCTGGCCTCCATCCACTCAGCTTAGCCAGAAAACAAAAGACCTGTTTATCAGAAGTTGTGCCAACTATTCCAATCTCCTATGGCACCCTTGTTCTGCAGGGACCACCTGAGAGGTGAGGTCTGCCTTTCTCTGACCCTGCAGAGTTTGTGGCTTTGCTGCTGGAAAAGTCAATAGCCCTTCTAGTTCTCACATTGAAGCTTTTTGCTTGCTAAGGGACTGGGTTTTGACTGTTGATGTGTTTTGCCTAGATCAGAGAACCTGTCGCTTTTGGAGTGGTAGTCTGGGAACTGCTGGCCAGGGGACAGACACTGGAATATTTTGTACATTAAGACTGCCAGAGGGGTTGCTCAGTGTAACTGGGGGGTGGAGGAAACAAATTATCTCATTCCATGTTCTTAGACTATATGCCATAAAATTATGGAAGACTGGATGAGTAATTCTCTGAGATATGTGTAAACAGCATGTGAAGGGAGAACATGTGAGTACCGCCAATGCTCTTGTCAAGATGTGAACCAAGGAGCACAGGAGTAGGAATGGTTACCAGAAATATTTGTTAGTGGCAGGTGAGAAAAATACTTCAAAATTACAAGTGAGCAAATTTGCTTATATTGGGTTTGTGTGGCATGGTTTTAGTAGTGGGAGGGCTACAGGGTTGGATTCTGTGAGAGGCTGCCCCTGTTTGACAGAACCAGTGCCAGCTGGCTCCAAGATATGCCCGCTGCTGGTCAAAGCCAAGCCTGTCAGCAATGGCTGAAGTTCTTTAAGGTCAATGAAGAAGAAGGGGGAGCAGGTGCTCCAGGCCCCAGAACAGATGTTACCCTACAACCTGTGGTGCAGACCATGTTGTGGCAGAACTTGTGACCCTTTAGGGAACCTGCAATGGAGCAGTTTGTGAAAAATTGCAGGCCCCAGGAAGGACTCACGCTGGAGAAGTTAGTGGAGGGCTGTCTATTAGAGACCCCATGCTGGAATTAAAGAAGAGTGTGACGAGTCCTCCCCCAGAGGAGACAGGAGTCCCAGAGACAACATGTGATGAATTGACTGAAACCCCCATTCACACCCCCCTGCACTGCTGGTGGGAAAGAAGTATTGAATCAGCAGTGAGCTTGAACTTAGGTAGAAGGAAGAGGTGGGGAGAAGGTGTTTTACAGATTTCATTTTTATTTCTCATTTTCCTGCTCAGGTTTTATTGGTAATAAATTTATTTCCCCAAGTCAAGTTTGTTTTTTCCATGATGGTAACTGCTGAGGATCTCTCCCTGTCCTTCTTGTCCCACAAACCTTTCCTTATATTTTTCTCTCTCCTGTCCAGATGAGTAGGGCAGTGATAGAGCAGCCTTGGTGTACACCTGGCAAACAGCCAGGGTAAACCAACCACAGTTCTGTTATATACAGAAAAAAATTAAGAGTATATAGCTTATGTGTGCAAGGAGCATAGGTGGACTGAAGTGGACAGCTGTTTTCCACCTGTGCTTTACACAAAGCCCAAAGAACTTTAGGGAAAACATATCATAAATGTTCATCAGCCTTGCAAGAAGCATTATGCTTATATCTAGATAGTTATGTGGGCTTGTGCAAAAGATTCAAGACCTGTATGACACTTTCAATAAAATGCCAGGAACCTGTGCTCTTTTGGAAGCTTTCTTAGACTGGGTCTTGGTTCTGGCAGCATTTGGTGGTATAGAGGTGTCTGCCATCCCCACATCCCTGCGTGAGCCCATGCTGTGTAGTCAGATTGCAACCTTAAAATATGAAAATGCATGATAACAGCTCTGGCGTTACTTATGCTAGCAATCACTGTGACACCCTTGTTCCTTCTTCCTACCTCTAGGTCTATGCCAAAGCAAGTTTTAAGTATTGTATTTTCTTTGGGGGAATATATTCAACAGCAAAATGCCCGAAGCCAGTTTTTCAAATATTATCTTAAATGAATCTTTTCTGTCCCAGCCTTTCACGTGGGTGATGGTGAGGGATGGCCAGGGCCATGCTCTGTAGCAGTTAAAGCTAACTTTTGAATTACTTGGATTTGCAACATTTCATGTCTAAAGAGCCCTGGAAATTAATACAGGGACAGGTGCAGTCTTCCAAATTCAGCTGTGTTCACTACAGACAATGCCACCCAACTCCTGGTTGATGCCGAGTGCTTAACTTTTAACCTCCTAAGAGCTCTACAGTTTAAAATTAGCTGAGCTGGTTCATTTGTGTCTGCTGATGAAGTAAATGAGGTGTGCTCGTGAGATTTCTCCCTGCAGAGTTTTGAGCTGCATAAAAGACAGAAGACAAATATGCATGAACTCCTTCTCCCTTTTCAGTCCACATGCACTCAGGTTTGGCTCTTGACAAGCAGGGAATTCTCCTTGTTGCATAACTGAGGGATGCTATGCATGTGTGCCATGTTGTTCTGAAACTGGTCCTTTTTGTACTGCCTAGAACATGTGTGGGAGCCTTTGGGAAAAGCAGTGTAAAAATAGAGATCATCTCGACATTTAGACTTACTGGTACCACTCTCACTGAATCACTACTATGAAAATTAAATTCTGTGGTATTTTCATTACAAGAGCCTCCTTTGTAGCTGCACTTTAATAACACTTCCCATCAGAAAAAGCAAAATATGTAAATAATACTCTGGAACATGGACAGAGGATTCTGTGGGAGTTTTAAGACTAAATATGTAACGCAGGAAGGGAGCTTTGCAACTTAAACAGTGCACCACACTTTTCTAGATGGGTCCCTGTCGTGTTGTAATACTAAATGAATGACCTGCAGTGGACAACTGGAGTTTTGCATGAGGCTTAAATACTGCAGCCTGAAACTAGTGGTATTTTTAGAATGCTGTTGACCTCAGTGAGAGCACTTTTATACTGTAAGTGCAGAATACTTGATGCAAGAGTAAAAGTGTAGTATACTCAGCATCTAGTAATTTGAAATACTGGATCATTAAGATTATACAAATCCTTTTGTTTGGTTTGAGTATTTTGAGTTCCAAACTATTTCGTTATGAGGATATGAACAAGAAGTAGCTTTCACATGGTATTTTGGGAATTGTGTGGGTTTTTTTAATAACATGATTGCTGAGGTGCAAAAGGACTCATTTGGAAATGAGTAAAAAAATTTGGAATGAGTAAAATGATGGAGGGAGTCAGTGAGAGTTTATGGAGCAAATGTGTAGTTAGAAAACAGCTAATTCTCAGCTGACAAGATTAGAATTTCTGTAGAGGAGTGTGCGTTAGAGGGAGTATTAGACTGTAGTTCTGCAGTATCTTATTTTGGGCTAAATTTCTGTTGCTGGTCATCTTATAAATGCTGTTGGAGAACAGTACTCTAATTATTACTATTTTCTATCTTTTAAATGGTAATCTGAATGGAAAAAAGTATCAACCACAGTCCCCATTAGAGACAGTGGAAGTGCAGGATGTTGGTCATGCACTGAATGGGCTTTAAAAGTTACTATACTGGTTCTCATTTTAGCTAGTTCATCTAGATCTGGAATTTATTTATACAAATGCACAATTGGTCTTATAAGTATGTAGTGACGCTCCCTGGCAGGAAGCTCAGGACCAAAGCTGGAATGGCCCTTAACATTGTAAAGAAAAGGGCTCCCTATGGTTTTATATAATATGTGAAAATCAGATATGATGACAAATGTGCACATATTGTGGTTTGTAACTAATTTACTAGAAACATCCGTTGTACAGAAGTGCAATTACAGAAATCCTTAATTTTCCAAGTTAAGAGAAAGCAAATTATAACATTTTTAAAAGTCATAAAATTCAAAGCAGAAAGCTAATTGACAACGAACAGAAGTTTCAATTTTAAAACATTGAACTGTAAATTCTGAAAAAAATATGAATATGCAGGGAAATAAAATTGTTTACAATTTTGTTGTAATACAGTGTCTTACATGTGTTGCTCATTAATACTAGTTTCTTATTAGTTCTACATTCAGTTTCCAAAAACTGACCATAGATAAATGCAAATAGTAAATTTTCACCATTCAAAACTATCCAAGTTTTAAAAGAAATTATTAGAAAGAAACTGCACTTAAAGGTGTTATTTTAATCATGCTCTTTTTTTTGTTAAATGAGGACTTTTAATTTACCATTTTGCTTATGTGAGCAGTTAAACCCAACAAATCTCTTCCAGAATTAATGTTACCCATTAAAACAGATTTGTTCTAGCAATTCAAAACTATTTAGGGGTGTGTGAAGCTTCTCTGTTCCACTGCCTCAGTCCTACACCTTGTGGACTTTCCCCCTTGTTTGCTCTGGAACTTGTCATTGACTTTCCTTGGTCCAATTCAGCTAACTAACTTTAACTAACTAATCCAGATCACTATTATTACCAGACAGTCTTTAAAGTTTTCTCCCAACCCAAACCATTCTGTTATTCTATGAAATTCTGTAATTTTAGAATCTGTTGTAGTTTGGGTTTCCTTGTTACCTCTAGCATTTTTCATTCATCTACCCTTTCTTTGCTACTACTGTGTAAGTGCCTAACAGTAAGTGCTGCTCTCTGCTATACAACTCCCTGGTTCTTCTGAAGCATCTCTGAATTTGAGATGCCAACCTGTATTCTTTCTGTAAACTTCCTTGCCCCACTATTGCTATGCTATCCCTTGAGCTGCTGTGGTTTAGTCTGTTGAGCATAAATAGCATTTGAAAGAGCATCTCTGAGTTTTAGAGTCAGTCCTGAGGAACAGAAGCTCAGTGTAATACCCTTTCTCTTGGAATGCTTTCATGAGTCACTGAGCTGGCACTAGCTCCCACATTGCTCAGCTGACTGAATGACTGGCTGCCAACAGAAGGAAGAAATCTCTCTTCCCACTCTTGTCTGAGCTGTCCTATCCAGTGGGCTGTGCAGGTCCCAAAGGAAAAGCAGCAGAAATTTACCAGAGGAAACATGGCAAATTTTGAGAGGAAATGGATACATAGACTTCAAGCAATTTATTAAAAAATAATTAAAACAAAAAGTCTCAGTAAACAACAAAAGTTTTTGAGGTATAAGGATATAAGGAGGAATGGGGACAAAAAAGGCAGATGAAAACAAGGCACAGTGATATACAGCCATTAGCTCATCTTCAGCTGAAGAAATGGTCCAGTGCTCTTGCATCTCCAAAGCAACATTTTGCAAACTGGAATTCTGAGTGTAGCAGGAGGCAAAGATCCAAGAAACAGCAAAAAAAAAAAGTCTGCAAATTAAATCTTTCCCATATATTTACCACTCTGAGGCATTCATAATAATATTTTTGTCAGTTTGCAGGTACTCTCCAGTCTTCTTATTCATACCTCACATATCCTGTCTTTAAAATATTCTCAGTGTAGAACTTGTACTTCAAATAGTAAAAAAAAACATTCTCTTGTACGATTATCTAATCTGAATATCTCAGTCGCTATGAAGACTTATTTTAGTAAAAGTGTGAGGAAAATGCTGGGAGTGTTTGTGTGCTCATTTTCCATTCCCCTTAACTCTCTCTTTTTTCTTATTTAAAAAAAAAAAAAAAAAAAATGATGAGCATCTATTGCTTTAAACTCATCCACTTAGCCAAGTTTTATGTGGATTGTGCTATCCCACTGTTAATATTTTTCTTTCTTGAAAGTGTGACCATTCTGGTGAATCATGTCCAGTGTTCCATCTTGAAGACAATGTAGAAGAAGATGGTTTGAAATTTGGGGAATGAAATATTGGCAGAGACCCTTGAAACTGAGATGATGTTCAGAAATGAAAATGGAGGTTTTTTATTTTCTTTATGCTTATGTATAAATACATGCCTGTGTACATGTGCATGTATATGTATACATATAGACAATTTTTTTAAAATTGTGGGCATGAACACTCTAAATGTAGACACAGGGTTGCTAAATTGTAACAGACCCTAATGACCCAACGTAGTCAGCAGCTCTAACTATAACCTTCAAATCACAGTTGCTTACTTCTTCATCTTCCTCTTCAAGTTAAAGAAAGAAAAGCACATTTAGAATAAAAGCCTAGTGTTTTCGCAGGAGCTTTGGATGAGCAATACCTCTGAAATTTAGAGAGTGGAATAACTTATGCTTTTCTAATGATAGATTTGAATTAGTTTAGTTTAGGTATTTGAATTGGAATATTTGTCTTGGTCTTTCTTTATCTTTCCAAGATATATGCTAGCACATTTTTCAATTAAAAAGAAAGACTCTTGGGCTGAGTTGCTGAATTTCAGCATAAATTTTTATTCTGAAGTTATAAGCCCCTGAAAATAGCAAGGGGGAAGATTATAACTGTCTGACACTACCTTATCTGTACAGCTGAGAACAGCATCACTACAATAAAAGAAGATAGCAGTGTCTCCCATTGATTGTTGTTTGATGAATGTAAAGCAATTTACTGGAATGCAATTAGCATTTGCAATCGCATTACCGAGGGGAATTTTTTTATGCTGGCTTTGAATTGAAAAATCTATACATTTTCTGTCCATGAGTCACTTCTAAGGAAGCTTTCTTTCTTGTTTCCTTTTTTTTTTTCTTTTCAGGTTTCAGAGCTATAATTTGTGCAATGCTGAAAGGAAATAAACCTAGAAATTTTATGTTTAAAAGATACCGAAGGACAAATTGTTCAGTATATCTACTGCAGTAGATGTCTTGGATTAAAATTGGTAAGGCTGTGCACTGGTGGGGAATTAGTTTTTCAGGGTTTTATAGAAAGAAATACATCTCTTGGAAAATAAATGGCTTCTAGATAGGAATATCTAACAACCTTGAAATAATTTTATAAATGTCTGAATTAAGAAGCCTGAAGCACGCAGATTAAATAAACGAAGCAATATGATGAAACAATAAGATCTGTGTATAATGGCAGAGTAACGATAGTGCAAAAAGTAGCAATGCTACCGTTTTCACAGGCATGCAAATGCTCAGTTGGACACACCATTCTGTCTGCACTTTAAATTGGTATAAATTTAGTTATTTTTTCATCATAAAAAGTATATAGAGATTTTAGAAAAAATAAATACAAATGTGTTAATTCACAGTTTGGATTTTCTGTGGACATGTAAGTGAAAGATTGGCAGTGCTACAGGAGAAAGCTGATATGGAGAGGCTATCAATGAAAAATGTATGTATATTGTAAGGAGCAGTCAACATCCTCCTGATGGTGACACATGCATACAGTAGCAAATATGATCTGTCTAGTGCTTTTTAATGGTAATGTCTTCCATGCTGTTATCCTGATTCAAAGAAGACCATAGAGAATTATTTCTATAGAGAACTAGCTGTGACTGTTTTAAAAACACAATTATTTTTGACACTATCAGTTAAAGTAGTCTTCCTATAATGTTATATAGTGTACCTTAACCAATTTAGGAGAAGCTTTTATCCTATGTGTTTGACCTTAGAGATTTTGTAAGGTCCCTATTGCACCTTGTATACCTTAATCTCTGTGAGGTCTAGAAAGAATTGCTACTGAATTCCTACCTACTGTATTTGTTTTCCCACTGGGACATTTTCTTCTGAGCTTTCAAATGATTTGTATTTGTTTTCAAATGAAACCTTTAGAAAATCTTTTGTTCCTACTCCTGTTACGTCCCTATATATAAGTATAATGAAGTGTGAGACTCTGTCAGTTCTAGTTTTCCATTGAAAATGTTCTTCCCTTTTAATGGGAACAATGGCATTTTTAACTGGGGTTGGCATTAATGTTTTAGTGGAGTTGGAATTGTCTGTGTGCCCCATCACTGCCTTGCTTAGGAAAAAAAAATGTTATCCCCATTTATCCCCATTCACTACTGAGATCAGGCTGTGCACTGGCATGTCTGACATCTTACAGAGAAGCTGGAGATTTTGGTACACATCTTCTACTGATAATAAGAAAGCATAATTTAGGAAGACTCACTAGGGTGGCAATGCCATGCTCACTTCCTTCATATTTAACTCTGCTGCATTTTCATTTTGCATTAATAATCAGTTAATTGCTTCATATTTTCTCATTTTGTCCTCGAGGAAAAAAAATAGATACTTTTGCCACATTGGCACAGCCTCAGATTTTCTGTCTCTTCTATGAAAACCTAAATCCACCAATATGAAATGCAAGGTGCAAGGAATGAGGTAAAATTTTGACTGTGGGAACAGAAGTCTTAGTAATTTTCTAAAAATAATAATAAAAAACATAGATTTTCTGTTTCCCTGGCTGAAATACCAACGACTTTGTATTGCTCAGTTTCAAGGCTGGATGTGTTCTTCAGATAATTATTGCAGTTTTCCTGATGAGGGAGATTTGTATTCCACATATATCTTATCTTCTGAAGTTAACCTATTTATGCATTTCCTCCTCTGTATCTGTATCTTCTTCAGATCACAGATTGCACTGCTATGCCTTTAGTTTCCTCACCAAAGAGCAATAAGGCTAAGAGTAGATAGTGGCTTTGTCCAGTATAAGGCAAAATAGTGTTCTTAAGTGTCATTTTGTGTTTGTAAGACTGGTTTGGCACTTTTAAATACATTCATTCAAATTCTGTTAAATTCTTGTGGAACTCTGCTTTAGTGGACTTCAGTGTTTGATACAAAAACTGCTGAGACTGTGCTGCCTGTAATACTTTTATTTTAGTGCTGGGCGGTATCTAACCAGTTTCCAGACTGGGGAAGATGCTATGCCACTGCCTTTTCTATTCTATAAGCAGTGACCTATTGTGGCTGAGGGACTGGCTGGCTCAGATGCCATCACCTGGCGCAAAGGCAAGAGTGTTCCAGGCAGGTGTTAAAGTTACTCTACTCCTGTGTGATCAATGCCTCCTGACTCCTAATAACTTAAGAGGAACCAGTGCACAGCAGGAGATTGGAGCCAATGTTTGTTGTGTTACTGATTATCTGATTAGTGTTGTCTTGTCTCTGTGAGGGCAACAGCTCCTGTTTCATGAAAGGACAGGACTTGCGGCTTCACACAGAGCCTTGTCAGTGGGGCAAAGGGTGGTCTCTAGCTCTCTAGCAAGCTCTCTGCCCTTTTGGGAGCCTCTGCCTGTCTTAAAGCAAGTCAGTGGAAGCCCAGAGCCATTGTTTCACATGGAGGCAAGAATATAGATGTTGTATGCGAGGACATTTGACAGGCAATTTCTCCTGTACATGTGGGAAGCAGGAGATCCTTTATGGTAGAATTTAGATGACTCCAGGAGCTCATAAAATATCTTCCCACTTCCTTGTGAGGCAAGCATCCTAACTTATGAGGCTTAGTGCCGCTTTCCCTCCACTCACCCCATGCCCTTGAAGCATTATGTGCAAGGTTCCTTTTGAATTTCTTTTTCTTAATCTTTTTAAGGACCTTTGCCAGAGGTTAAAGGGTGACAGCTTGTGGTGCTCTTGTAAGGTTAGTCTGTGCGGTGTTGTGATTTCATTTTGACTCTGATTTTAAAATCAGTGGAAATTATTCAGAGAAAATAACGTATTTTGGGGATCTTACCCCTCTCTACCAGCTCCTGTATTGTGTCCAAGCCAGGCTACTATGTTTACCAGACTAGACATATTTCATGTGGAAGCTGGAGGACTTTCATTCAGGCAAAGCCATGAGTGCTCTGGACATGCCACTGAGTTTGGGTGTTTTAAGAACAGATTGCACCAAACAGAGTTGGGTTTGATTAAATATGCAAGCAAGACACTCAAATATAGTTGGGACACTATGAATTGCTTACCTTTTTGGGGTTAAAAGACCAAGTGTGTGTTTTTACCAGTGCAAATGGTATTAGACAGGAGGAAGAGGAGTCATAATAAGTTAGAGCTACCTAGAAATGATAAACTGTAAAGATTTAAGCATGCTTTTAATGCAGCTTCTGAAACAAAGGAGGTAGCATAGCCCCTCTAAAAGCATTTCTTTATCACTGTGGAAACTGGGCCCAATTTATAAAAATAAATAAACTGCTTCACGGATTGGAATTACCCATCAGGAGTACAGAGCAAACATTATCAGTTCAGCTCATCAAATCAAATGTGGGATTTGAAAAAGGTACACTGAGGAAGACCCCTCAGTCAGTGAAAAAGGAAGATGAGTAAGTGTTCCAGGTCATGGAAGCTTGGGAGTAACTTAAAAGAGAAACCTAAGCTCCATATGTGAAAAGTGATGCATATCTTGAGGTCTCATCTGTGGCTCTTTTCCTGATAGTTAACCTTATAGGAAGCTATCAAGAACAGAACAAGAGCCAAAAGAACCACCTCGGGATTTATTAGTTAAGAGTCCTGAATGGGAACAGTAAATGCAATTTTATTCACAAGTGCATTCACACCTTGTGTGTGGTTCCTTTCTTTCTGTCAACTATGTTTTGTTTATTGCTATTGGAATTACAAAAATATAATATTAATTCATAGATGAAAAACAGTTTCAGAAACTCTGTTTTAACACATTTGAAAGGTACAAAACAGAATAATAACAGAACATAGAGAACAAGGAAGCAGGAAAGTCGTGTCCTTAAAAAACACTGTGTACTAAAGTCATATCAGAAACTGAAGGAGCAGGAGTTTTTCTCAAGGAGAAAAGTGTCTCAAGGTGTAATTTCTTTTATGAATGAGGTAAATGAACTAATGGCTACAGCAGATGAAATCAGGCCATAAATGCAGAAATTAATAAATTAAAGTTAGTTGTCCAAACACATATGAGGAGAAATCTGGAAAGAAGAAACTGGACTTTTTATGGAGATGCTGATGAAACCCTTTCAGAGTGAGAGAAAAAAGACAAGGCTGTCTGGTGCTGTGGAAAGAGGACCTTGAAAGAACTATTCTGAAGGGGAATGCCAATACCGCAGAATCTAAAAGTCATTTTGAGTGCCTTGCAAAGAAAATTGCTAGGTAGAGGGACAAATCTGACATTTAACTTATAAGGAGTAATATGTACTTGGCTCTTGAATAAGCAATAAATTATAGATAGGCAAGGTCCCAAATGATTGATAAAATGGTAGTGTCCTGAGAATTTTTTGAGAATTGTTATTAAAGCACATATTCTTCATAAAGGATGGATTGAAGTCATCTTACATTTAGAAACAATGACAGTGTGGCCATTTCTGTGTTACACACTGCACATAAAAG
This sequence comes from Pyrocephalus nanus, assembly GCA_038380795.1. Classification (NCBI taxonomy): domain Eukaryota; kingdom Metazoa; phylum Chordata; class Aves; order Passeriformes; family Tyrannidae; genus Pyrocephalus; species Pyrocephalus nanus. Next base: position 52,392,915 of record CM076260.1, read on the forward strand.
GAAGGCAGACGGTAAGATATTTAAAGCTGCCTTAAGGACAAGGAAGTTAGAAGTGACTCTCTGGGAAGACTGATCTTCCTAATCTGCTTTGTGTTCCTCAAATTCATATCTTTATTTCATCATTTTATATGCAATTTAAAGAGCCTGCTTCAGTGTGAACAAGAGAAAAAACAGCTGTTCACTTGATATTAGAACTTCTACAGTATTTCCCTACTGTGGTTTAACTTCTGTGCTCCCTTTCTGTTGCCTTTGGGAAGGTCAAGAATATCTGAATGTTTGTCAGAGCATGAACTGCAGCTGGAAAGTATTAACAGCTTGATTTAGGAAGGCTGAAGTTTCTGCCTGTAAGTCACACTGTAACTGACAAACATCTCTCCTACCTCCACAGTTCTTCAGCCTTTACACCCATGGTAACCTGCTAACCCGTGTTTTCACTTATGCAAGGTTGAATGTTATAGCACGCTGGTGAATAGAAGAATTACTTGTCTGCAACTCTGATAATATATTTGGGTTATATAGCCAGACTTTGGCAGCAAGGGGGATACAGTGGTGACTTCTGTGAGAATCTGCTAGGAGCTTCTCCTCTGTCCTGTAGAGCCAATGCCAGCTGGCTCCAAGTGGACTCTCCCAGGCCAACCCCAGCAGTGGTGGTGGTTGTGCCTATGGGATAACAGATTAAAGAAGGGAGAAAATATACTGTGTGACAGCACTAGCAGTCGGAGAGGGGAGTTGAGAATATGTGAGAGGAACAACCCTTCAGACTCCTTGGTCAGTGAAAAAGGAAGAAGAGTAAGTGTTCCAGGCACAGGCCTGTAGTGAAGAAGTCAGGCTGTCCCCCTACATCCCATAGAGGTCCACACGGGAGCAGAGATCTACATGGAGGACCCCACAGCAGAGCAGGAGGCTGGAATCCTCTGGGAAACCCACCCTGGAGGAGGTTCCTGGCAGGACTTGTGGAACTGTGGAGAGAGAAGCCCACACTGGAGCAGTTTTGCTGGTAGGAATTGTGACCCTGTGGAAGGGACCCACACTGGAGCAGTTTGTGAATAGCTGCAGCCCATGCGAAGTACTCACATTGGAGAAGCTGGTGAAGGATTGTCTCCTGTGGGAGAGATCCCATGCTGGAGCAGGGTAAGAGTGTGAAGAGTGTGGAGGAAGGAGCAGCAAAGACAATGCATGACGAACTGACCACAACCCCCATTGTCCATCTTCCTGCACCGCTGCAGGGGAAGCGTTTACCTAATTTCTTCAACTCAAGTCTCTTTTGCCCAGTCCTCATCTCAGCCCATGTCTGGTTGAGGAAGGGGAGTGATGGAGTTGCTTTGATGGGCACCTGGAATCCAGCCCAGTTCAACCCACAGAGGTTGCTCCCTGCAGGGCACAAAGGGATGTCCAATACTATACATTATTCATTATTCTTCTCTTGATATGAAAGAAATTATATATGTCAGAGAATAGAGTAACGGATCTTTTAAAACTGTGTAACATCCTTGGGCATACCAAAAAGTGCCAAAATACCTTGACTAATAGCTATTGCCATCAACCATTAGCAGTAAAAGGTTCTCCGTGGATATTAAGGGTGCCATTGAGCCTATTACACAAAAGGATATCTAAATGCTTCCAAAAAGAAGATCAACCTTTTCTAAAAATGTCTCTCTGTAAATCACAGATTATAATAGATAATTGTAGAAATTCAAGACTGCTAAAAACTCCTCATGACAACAAGAATAGGAAGGACTGAGTTTCAGAGAAGATGATCTACTTTCCCATGACGTTTAGAAATTAAATCAGCTGTTACTGAGTAAAAGGTATAAATTGAGTCAAGTCTTTCAAAAGAAGTTACATTCAGGGCCGGGAGTTCGATTTCTATGATCCTTTGGGTCCCTTTAAACTCAGAATCATAAACTATGATTCTAAACATTGTGGAACTGGTTGTGATGTCTTATCTGCAAATGAGAGACCAGAGGCTTGGACACACAAAAAGTGAAATAGATTTACACAGAAAACAGAAGTCCTATGCCTGCAAAGTAATTTCTAGACTTCTGTTTCTGTCTTACCCGTTCATAAAGAACTCTTAGAAAGCTGGAGGGATGTTCAAATTACTACAGTTTCCAGTGATAAATAAGACTCATACAGTATTCAAGTGGGGAAAAAAACCTGTTTTGTTTCATTTTAGAAAAGTGGGCTATTGAAATGGAAGTATCAAGCATACTTTACTTCTGTCTGATTTCTTTTTATCTATGTGGAAATAGAACCATCCTCCACAGAGAAAAATAATATGAATAATTAAAAAAAAAAAATTAAAAAGCACCACAAAGCCAGGGGGAATTAGTAGAGAGAATGATCCTGAACACAGCAGGGAGCTGTGGCAGCTAAAATATGTGGTAATATGAAAAAATCACATAGCACAGGAACAGAGAACTGAGACACAAAAGTATTTCATCTGCTTCTGGGAAATGAAATTGCAGCAGGTGGCTCACAAAATCAAAATTATGGCAACATAAGTAGGGGTCCTCTAATTCCTGGAAAAAGAACCACCAAACTTCTGATTTTTGAATCTTGGGACACCTTGCTATCAGCATTTTATTGCTTTTTAGGACAGATACCATGGAATTGTATTTGTATTTTGACACATTTAATATTTTGTAGTTCCTTCTTTGTATCACCACGTATCTTACTCAAGAATGATTTGATACTGATAAATGGCATGACACTGATTTTTTGTAAATGTTTTTCTAAAAACAATTTATCAGAATGATTTGGTCAATATTTATTTTTACTTTTTAAAACTATTTTCTTCTATGCCCATCCACTTTTAGAAAAATATACCTGAAATTTATGATGATTATATTGTTACTACATGAGGAGGTTAAACTGTTCAGGAGAGATTATTGGTTTAAAGTTGGAATTAGTACTGTCATCATGCTTAATATGGATGAAAATTAAGAAAGATGCACACATTTTCATTTTGACATTAGCAGAATTTATAGGGACCAAAAGAAAAGGATGCACACCTGAACTGTCATCTGCTAAAGGAATGTGGAACTGGTGGAAATCTCCTAATGAATGTTACAGTAAGCAGAAATGTGAGAATGATGTTGCACCTGACTTTAAGGGGAGCCACTGGCATAGCAGAATGCTGAGACTGTGTTTAGTCTTCACACTATAGGTGTCTGCAGAGGACATGGAAGGAGACTCAAGGTGTGCAGCTAGAAACTGAGGAATTTTTTAGGAAATGAGTTACATTGAGGCTTCCTTGGATTCTTGTACTCAGATATAAAAGCAAAAAAAAAAGTAGTAGCCACTCCTCTGAAAAAAAAACCTGCACGTTTGCTAGATTTTTCTAATGAATTATCTGTAAACATGGAAAGATGCACTAATATGACCATAAACAAAAGCTCTTGAAAGAGGGATATAGCTTCAAAATTTTGATGTTGAGGATCATTAAGAATTAAGGATGACCAAGATAATTTTTCATGTAGTACTGGTTTTCTTATGGTTCCTGGGGTAAAAGTTCCCAGTAGAAATAACATAATGAACTTTTTCCTTGTACCAGTATAATCAGTCCATCATAGTTGAACTTCAAAATATGCTTAATTCTCTATTTGTCTTGGATTTGGTTTTTTGTTTGATTAGTTTTGTTGGGTTTTTTATGTATCAAAAGCTCTTCACCACTTCAAAGGTTTTAGGGCTTAGTTTTGTTTATTTTAAGGGTTACTGCTCTTTAAATACAATTTGATCTGTATTTCATATCTTAATGACTGAAAAGACACATGCCTTACTTGTTCTTGATATGAGTAGTATGAAGCATGAAAATATACATGTTATTCTCCACTATTTAAAAAGATTGATCACTGTGTAAAAAAGGAAAACAAGACTTGCTTTAAATTCCTGGACCTTAAGCTTCCGCAAAGCTTAAAAAAATTATTTCCATCTCAGTTAAAAACTAGAAAATTCTGGTCTCTTTTGGGTTTTATATTTCGTTCAGTGTAATCTAGTTCTACAAGGGTGTGAGATCACACCATTTGAATTGTGTTTGTCTTTTGGGATTTTTTTTTTCTTCTTTTAATATTAAAACTATGTTTTGGTTTTTTTTTGGGGGGGGGGGTTATTTGTTTGTTTTGTTGTTTTTTGTTGTGGGTTTTTTGTTGTTGTTAATATTAAAAAATCTAGCTGTGTTCCCAGGAGAAAGAGAATGTGAGGTTTATTTTATGTACTCTTGAAGGAAATGTTTAACATGTGGAAACTTTTCTGCATGCAAAAGATGCTATAAATCTGTTTAGTGATTTGAAATGTTAAACATCCCTCATGGGAATGAATGAATGAATGAGCAGTTGATTTCATCAGTTAGGTAGGAGACAAAAACTGTACAGTTGTGATTAATTTATTCCAAATGCACCCATATCCTCAAGCATCTACTATCTAGTTATTGCCTCTTGTGAATTTGTACTCTATTATGTAAGAATATCTACATATTTTAGTGAACATTCCTTCTTTTGTAAGAGTAGTATTAGAAGCGCTCAGTCTGTCTATAGACAGGAAACAGCTGTTAAAGACTCCAATTTCATTCTCTTCCTTTTGGAAAAAATGTAGGAAGAGATCAGACTTTTCAGCAAGCTGCTTTGTATTAAACATCAAATTCAGTAGTTCCCATGAGTGCTATTAGGTGTGCTATCATAATGGCTGCTGTACTATTTGAAATAGCAGTTGGTGAAGCTACTCTGTGTGTGTAGTAATGTGAACATTCCTGTTGATGTGAGCTTGTGCACTTTCATACCCATGCATGAGCCTTTTCCGAATTTCTGTTTGTCCTTTGATCATATTACCTTCATGAGCAGTTTATGAACCACAAAAGGTCATTTTTGGGACCTGGAATTGCTTAGTTTGGAAAACACAAAAGAAAAAAGAACACCATCACTTCTACCACTCTCCTACCCCCTAAAAAACCCAAAACGAACTCAAAAAAGAAATCCAAAACAAACCACCATGAAACAAGTAAATATTCAGCTAATGAAGTAAACAAAGAGGTTTCCATGAAGAAGTCATTGCTCTGTCTATTTGTTAAACTGATTGACAGAGGAAATGAAAGTGATATACTAGAGTTGCAGCATTCCTCCTACCTCTGATTTCTTACAGTACTCTGCCTTGCATTAGATCATGATGACTTCTAGTAGTTGTCTTTGCAAATTCTGCTACTCCTTGCAAAGTTGCTCAGGCTGTTATCATGACTTAAATAAACAAATTAGGATACAGAAAGTAATAAACAACTGTGTAGCCTCACCTGCTTGTTTATTCAATTTAAAAAGAAATCCTGATGACTAGGCAAACAGCTTATGATAGCCTACATTCACACCCAGTTTTTTAATGGAAACTTGCTTTGTGCTAATTGTCCTGGTATAAGACAGGCCAAGCCACTTTTTGCTTTGTTGCAGAGCACGCTCTATTCTCTGGTTATTTGTGTGTTTTGTTTGTCATTCATGATTGTGCCATTGAATCAAGAAGACTGTCCCATCAGTGATACTTTTGCTCAACATTTTTTGTCTGATTTTTTAAACTGTAGCAAAAATAGCAAGTATTTACGATCCAGAAAAGCATTTTTCCTAAGCCACACTTGTGGATACTTTGTGACATGGACAGAGATTAAATGTTCACCTTCAGATGCTTCCTTGAATGTGCGAGATAATTGAGAAGTAGAGGTGTAAAGCATAGCTCCATAGGCCTAATAAAAGACAGTTTTCCTGCCCAATTTCTACTACATATGTATTTTTTGTGGTTATGTAAATCCTTTCAGTGAAGGAAAAATGTATGAACTCCTAAAAAGTGCATACTGACCAGTATCATAGGCTTTTATGACAAGTAAACATGAATTTACATACTTGATAAGTATAAAATGAAAGGGAATCAATCAGTTTAAGTGTCAGATGGTTGTCTAAGTATTATGAACGTTTAGAAAGACAAAGTTGTTTCTAGACCTCTTTATCATGTCTCATTTCAAGACAATTTTGCCTAGGCATAAAGAATTCTTTTGGATTTTGAAAAGTATTCCTGAGTTAGCCACAGCCTGGGAATGGAATGGCCTGGCTTAGCTTCACATAGAACAAGTAAAAAGATACCAAAAAAATCTCAAGTTTTCAAAACTGTTCCATAAAAGAAAAATAAACTTGTAGCTAGATCATAAGTAATTCAATGTACTGGCTTGCTATCAGCTGATTAGACTTGTTGAAAATAAAACCTTCCAGATCCTTTCTGCTTCCATCTCATTTTTGAGTTGATCCAGGCCCCCTTGCTTCCTGCCTATTCTCAAGGCTGGCTCACTGCTGCAGGAAACCTTTTACTCTTTGAACAGTGTCCCAACTTCCCCAACACAGCAAGTTGCCTGCCTGCTCTTCCATTCTTCTCAAGAGCCTCATTTACTCTACAGAAGTTTCTTCCAGCCAGATATGCTCAGTTCCCCCAGAAAAAAAGGTATTTTCTCTCTCCTGTCGGGAATGTCCGTCTAGCAAAGAGAAATGGGAACAAGGTAAAAAGATGTCTGTACTGTCTCATGACATTGTTTTATACTGGAAATGAAACAAATTTATATTGCAACAAATTTTATCTAGTTTCTGTGAACATGTTATTGTTTCTCACCTGGAGCTATAGACTTAGGACCTGGCCATCTTTATCATGCATTTGCTCTTCTTGGTGGTGGTATTTGAAAACTAGGGATGCCTTCCTTGGCCTCCTGTTTTCTGGAAACAGCATATTTTTCAGTGGTAACATGATCTTGTTCCTTTTCTCTAAGTCATGCACATCTTCTTCAAATATATTGCCCACTGTGTTCATAGAGGCCATCACAATCATTACAGTGTACTAAGCATACAGAGTTTCTGGAAAAAGTAAGTAGTTTTGGCCTTATTTCCTATTTAATGACCATTTTATATGCCACCTGATTTGTCATTTTAGTTTTCCCATCTGCAGTTGAACTTGTTTGCCTTTGGATGCTTTACAAACATGTCATTATTTTATTGTAAGCATTTGAAAAGTTAACCTATAATTGATTTGTTCTTCAAAGTATGTGAGGTTTTCATGATTGTTTCTTCTCGACCTTAAGGATTGTCTAGTTCCAAAGCCCCTGCTGTTGGCAGGAGGACCCTGCATTAGGCCACATTGCTCAAAGCAATCAAGTGTGGCCTTGAACACTTCCAGGGATGGGACAACCACAACTGAAAAAGGAAATCGATGTATTTCAAAAAAAAAGAAAATAAACATGGTGCTTCGTCTCTTAAACTGAACAAACTGAAGATGAGATGTGGTATTATTTCATAATCCATTCTCTCAGTTGTGCTGATTTGGCATTCTCTTGCATCATATTGGATTGCACTAGCAGCGGTTCTATTATACAGTATACAAGCTGTAGGCAAACCAAGTCTCTATGCCGATAACTCTAATTCTGGCATGCATATTCTGTGCTGCACATCTGAGGGTCACTCATGTTTTATTGGTATGGCAACTGTTTGATTAATATAATTGTTAAGTTGAATTTGAAATTATAAACATTGTATCATTGAGGGGACTTTTTATTTCTGGTAACAAGGTTACCTTTGAGGTGTGTCTGGCAGTTGAAACAGCTGTAACAGCCCCTGACAGCCTGCCTTGCTCAGTTCTTTCCCTGGAGCAGCAACTGTGCTGGGGCTGTCATTCTCAATGAGGGGGCAAGTTCCTAAGCTGATTGAAGGCCTCTTTTTGCAATGAAAATGCACTAAAAATCCTAAAGCTGTTGGTCTCTGCTGCACCTGGTGTTTTAGACTTCCGCTGCATAAATTGCAACCCTTTTTTGCTATGTCTTTTTTTTTTTTCCTCCAAAGGCTTCATCTTTTTAATTTAAATAATAAAAATCATAGAACCAATTTACCAGTGTCAGAAAGAAATTGTAAAGTCTACAAAATATCTCCATTCACTATAAATCACCTGTAATTTCGTAAATTAAAATGAGCATTACTACTGGTAGTTGTACTAGTAAAACCTCAATTTTGCTACAGTTAAATTACAGTTAAATATTTGAGAGTTGTGTTGTCTTTCAAGTTAACTCCTTGGAAGATATTAATGCTTTAATATTGATCTGTGCTTAAAGAGTAATAACTGTAATAATAACTATAGATTCATATTTGGCTTCTTTGGGGCTTCAGAGATTAGTACATCACTGTATTTTGACAAGCTTCAATGAAAAATCCATGCTCCTTCTGTTTCAACAAGGAAAAAAGAAAATCTCTGGAACTCCAGGCTTATACTTAATTTTTACATTATCCTTGAAGATTACAGTAAAAGGCTAATTTTCAGCTGGCCTACGTAATTTTTTCTCAGATGTCCTACCTCCTTCATAAGTGATGCATGAACACTTCCTGATTTCCATGTAGAGTTGTTCCCTACCTGTGATAGTTGTACTTTATGGGGTTTTTTGTAGCACAAACCTATTGAAGTAACAGAGATGCAGTGAAATCTGTGAAAAACTGGAAATTCTGAGTGAAATCATTTGTACTTTTCAGCAACTAATTTTACAACTAGACTACTGCCGTTGTCACTTATTTAAATTATGGTTTATAGTTTATTTGGGGAATGTTTTGGTGATGAGAAAGCTTTTGTACCTGATCCAGAGGTAGCACTGCACTAATATGATTTCATGGAGCCTCCAACTGGATAAAGAAAATGCAATCATGTAATTACACCAACAGAATTTTATCTGTGATAAAGTTTTGAGAAAAAGGAGAAAAAACCTCTCTCACTCAAAGCATTAAAGTGGCCAAAAATGGTAGCGTACATAACTGCCAGAGTATGAAAAGCATGATATACTAGAGCCATCAAAGAATGGACATCTGAACAGATGGGGAGAAAGAGTAAATGTCACTGAAATAGAACAGATAATGGCTTTTTGCTGCCACATAAATGCTGAGGCCACAAGGTGAATCAGAAGACATTTCAAAACAGGCAGCATTGATCCTGTGATAACAGTCCCATTACCATGATTTCATTTCTGTGACACTGCTTGATTGATACAGATGCAATCATTTTATTTCCCAGTTGCTAGTGGAGTTTCTCTAGTGTTTGCACAGTACCCTTTTCCTTGCATAGTCAAAGCTCCCACTCCTATCTCTGTACCAATGCTAACATAGCAGGACATAACCTGATGACAGAATTCATCTGTATTTTGCTTTGAGCAACCATGTGTAATTATGTGTGGTGGTTTTATTACACTTTTTTTTGGACAATCTAGATATTTCCTGAAGCTTCATAACACTTAAATAGCACTGTAAATAAATTATGGATGTGCATCTAGCAGTATGATAAGTCGTAAACACTGAAGCTGCTAACAGATATAACAGTCATTTTGTCAAAGCCAAAACCAAAAAGAAATGAAGAAACAATTTTTAAATTTAGGAACCTAGTTAAAATCAGAGAATTCACACCAAGCTATAGAAATTATACTTCCTCCAGATCTTTCCTGGAAAAAAATTGTTCACTGGGGGATATTTTCTTTTTATATTTTAACTTTAGAAGTCAAGAAGTATTTTCTTTCTAAGAAATGTTATTGTTAACCAGGAAAACAATAGTTAAACATCTGACAAATATTTAAAAGGAAAAGGGGTATTTGTATGTGTTAATTTTTTTTTTTTTTAATGGAGTGAGTAATGACTGTATAACTGTGATTATTTAATGATATAAGTAGAAAAATACCTGTAAGGAATCTATATTTTATTAGAGCAACTGATACAGATGGAGGAGGGAGTCAGACATGATTTCTGCCACACAAACCTTTTTTCCTCCATATGTTTCTTCTGTCATTCAGGAGTGTGGTTCAGAGACTGAAAAATATGCCAAATATCTTTTCCTAAGTGTTTATAGTTTTTATTTAAATCTAATTTCTGTAGCTTCTACAAAAAATATTTCAAGTTCTGAGGAAGTTCAAAGTGTAAAAGACTTTTTCAGTCTTAAAAGAGTTAATTTCATAATTTGCCTTATCAAAATTACTACTAGCTATCAGAAAAAAAAAAAAAAATTGCACTTGTGCAATTATTCTGGAGCTCCTGGTCCTGTAGTAGTATTTCTGTAATGTACTTCTACATATAGTCTTGCTGCTGGTACCTTCTCCTTGTCTATTTGAACAGTAATAAAAATCAACAGGATTAGAAGAAAGATCTGTTTTTTTGGTTTTTTTTTTGCCTCAGTATAACTCAAATATTCTGACCTTTCTAGATAGCATCTTACTCCAAGTGCCATCAGTACCTGAGAGACTCCCAGGTAGCTTAATAGTTACAAAATCAGAATAAATAATGAAAGAGTATGAATCACTAACTTATAGGTGATGTTAATTGTACCTACTTTATCCACACTTCCATTATTGTAAATAAACAAAGAGTCTATATTTTTTTCTCTTTTTTTCCTGTGCAATGGGGAAATGTTTAACTCTCCCATCAGGAGTATTGTCTGGATTAATTAGTTAGTGTTGTTCAGTGCTATAAAGAGTATTCTTGATAGTAACCAAGCATGAGATTGTAGTTATATAGCATTCCATTCACTAGAACATTTACAGGGAGAATTTATTGTGAACATATATGTTCACTTAGGGTTAGTTCTTATTCATTCTGGACAAAACAATCAATGAATGGAAGACTTAGGTGTTTGACATGTCAGAGATTTTGTTGACACTTTCAACCAGGAGAGATGAAGCTAAATCACAGTCTGGATTTTGATGTCCATCTGTTTTGAATGCTTGGCATCTCAAAGATTATCTACATCTCAATATATTACTGTAATTCTTATAACAGAAAAGGCATTTTTGCTGTTCAGGAAATGCTTATACCATGGTTTTAATTTCATGAGGCCTCACTTACTGTTGTCTTTTTACACATCCTTCCTGATATCTAAACTTGACTTCTTTTTTATACAAAATGCCAACCCTATCACTAAAATAACTATGACATCTTGAAGATACTCTGCATTCTTATATATTATTATACATTAGAGTGCTTGTCCAGATGCCCAACCCAAGAGGAACAATGAGAGAGTTTTTTCCATAGGTTTTCTGACTGCCCTCAATTCTTCCAGCTTTTATCTTTTCCCTGCATCTATGTTTAGTGCCGTAATACCATTCAAGACTGTGTGCGGTCATAGAAATGTTGCCTTGTAATTATCACCTGCCACAGGCTTATTAGTGACAGTGTAAGTGAAGTGGGGACAAATCTTGCAGCCATGCCCATTGCTTATGGCCACTTGCATGGCAGTGCATTTGAGGTTTGGCACTTTCTGAGGTAGCTGAATTACCCATACCTGCTTAAATTATCAGTTGTACAGTTTGTTTTTCTCCCTATTAAGTAACAGAAGTTTTGCTCAAAAGCTGATCAAGATTCTCCATATAATTACTACATATTAAAGAAAAACACTAACAAGAAAATGAAATTAAAAACAGCATCTCTTTGTGCCTCCTATCATAATAAAAAAAAAAAAATATTCTTTTAGTTGAGCTAAAGATTATTATGGCCTTCTACAGTAAACGTTACCTACAAAAAACCTGTTGACATTCACTTTTCACTGAAACTGAATTCTTAGTGTTTTGCTGTAGTTACACTTTTGGAATTCAATTTAGTAACAAACTCAAAATTCATTCACTGTAGATTGTGAGAGGGAAAAATCTTAAATACTTTACTTGAATCTAACACAAAAAATCAATTTAAAAGGTGAGTGGCATCAATTTTTCTCCAATTTATGTCTTTTAAAAGGGGTTTAAAATGTTTGACATAGTCAAACATTAACTTAAATTCAGGTTCTTAGTTTTTCTTCTGGAATGGGCTGCCCAGGGAGGTGGTGGATTCTCTGTCCCTGGAAGAGACTGGATGTGGTACTAAGTGCCATAGTCTAGTAATTGTGGTGGTAGTGGATCAGGAGTTGGACTTGATGATCTCAGAGGTTCTTTCCAATCCATCTGATTCTATGATTCTGTGATTCTGTTCTGTGATTCTGTGGAATCTTCAATTCATTCTTCAGCTAATTGAAATTTTGAATAGGTTGTGCAGCATGTTTCCCAAGACCACCATGTCCTAAAATATTATTTGCTTCATTGTTGCTATGCCATTTAAGGGGCTAACATTGAGTCCTTTTGCAGAAGTAATTACACCACATTTTATAAAAGGCACTTTATACAGTTAAGAACAGTGCAAAGTGTTGAACCACATATACATTTTCAAAGCCATTGTTCCTGTTTTCTAGAAATAAAAACTAATATTAGTTATTTGCAGCATACTCTTAGGAAAATCACTGAGTTCCCAGACACTCATCTAGAAAATTCCTGTTACTATTTTCATAGAAACACAAAAGTGGCCTAACTGTTGAGGTTTACATAAACTGTATTATTATTTTCACTAATACTAATGGAAATTTTAAAGAGGGAACATCTAAATTACATGGGTGTACTCTAAACATAATGCAGGACCTCCAGGCTTTGAGTTAATGAACATCAGTATGTTGCACCACCGACCCTGAATGTGGTGAACAACTTGCTGAGGTTTCATCTAATCAATTGAAGAATTTTTGGAAGACAGAGCTTTAAACTGATACCAGAGTGTGTTCTGCATGGCTTTACTAAAGATGGTTAAAAAACCCCCACAAAATAAAGTTAAAATATTTCTGAGGCTTGATATACCAAAGGTATTTCTCGTTTTAATACCTTTCAGTATATTTTCTCTATGATTTTTAAGACTGATGTTGTGTTTCAGCAGATAACAAGCAAAACAGATATTTTTGCAGAGCACAGTTGCTTATTACAGCAAAGAATGAAAAATATGTTGCCAGGACTGCTATTATTTGAGATTTAAATTTTCCCCTGACCTTGGCCTGGTATGTTGCTGAAATTCATAATAAATAGAATCAAGGAAAAATCATCAAAATCATGGTATCTCACTAGCAGAAGTATTTCCAATTCCAGGATGTCGTTTTATGTAAAAAATATAGTGGGGAAATAAGAAATAATTTTCTTATAACTGGACTATTTCAGAGAACTGGCAGTGCCTAATTTGTTTTGCTTGTTTATGACAATGTCTGAGGACAAAGAAGTCACAGGCAAACCAGTAGAGCAAATCAGTTTTAAGACTGCTATAGTGGCGAGACTGCACGTGGATGCTAAGGGTGAAAATCATTGGAATTGGAATAAAACCTTTATCTCCTCAAGCTCCGTGTGTTTTATTTGTAGTAGTCTCTGAGAAAGATGTGTACCGTTTTTTGTAGTCTTATTAATGTTAATAAAATTGTAAGAGGAATTAACTCATTTAAATAAAGGATTAAATTTTTCAACAGTGCAAGAAATTTTTCCCTCTAGTGATCACAGTACTATACTTTAAAAGGCTATGTAAAATTATTTTTCTGCTGAATATGTCATATTGGACCATAATTAGGATGTGATACAGGAACCCAGTTTTGCAGATATTTTTCTTTTTATATTGTGGCCTGTTGCACTAGTTAAGAACTCAGGTTGACGGCTTCCTTTTTTTCTGATGATACTAGTTTTTTAACTTAGTATTTATATGGGTTGTGCTAAATGGATGTAGGTGCCAATCCAAATAAGTAATGAGGCATGCATATATTCTTCGTAATAATCTATATTTAAGATCTCCCTTCCTTCATGAAGACAGGTTGCTGGCTTGCTATTTATAGTGGGGTTGAAAACTTATGAATATTCATGACATTTTTTATATGTCTTATATCTGATTATTGTGAAAGAAATGCAGTTCTCATAAATAACTACTTAAATAAGCAGATGAACTGCAATAGAAATATAATGCGTATCAGTGTTCTCCAAATAGCAGTGAAGCAGGCACTTCTAGATGAACCTCTGAATAAAACAACTTTTGCTTTTACACATCTCTTGTTTTCTGGGTAGGAAAGGAATACATCATATGGAAGTGAATATGACTTGTCTAATTAAAAGGTGAACATAGAAAAGTAGTTGAGAATCACATAAATAGAAAGAACACAGGTGTTCCCTGAAAAGTCCTAAACTTTTTTAAAAAAACCATATTCACCATGATCCCTGTTATGCTTCAATACGTATCATATTTTATATCATAAAGAAGAGTTGCATGAATTTTACTTACCTTAATAGGTCCTAAATGCAAATATTCAAGACTGAGTGGGAGGTGGTCTCTGGGACCATAAATGGAAAGCAGGTGAATATTTCAAGGTATAGTCACAAATAAAATTAAAAGGAACTAAATATTTGGTTATCCCATTCTAAAGTAGTATAGAAAGCCAATTAGGAACAATTTAAACTGTTAATTTGTAAAAAAAAACACCACCACCCCCCACAACCAAACCAAACCAAACAAATCCCAAACAAATAACCCCACAAAACAAACAAGTGACCTCACACAAAACCAAAACAAAACCAAAACCAAAACAAACCCACAAAATTTTAGAAAATGTAAAAATTTCTCTTCTTTTCAGTACTTCAAAGGAGTGTTTGTAAAAACTCACGTAAAACCTTATTTTTTACTTCCAGTGAACTAAGCAGAGTTATGTGTTTTTTTGCTGTAGTGACTGCAAAATGAAGCAGCTGCAGGAGCTTTGAGTGTTTGGTGTGTTTTGTGGTTTTTTGTGTTTTTGTTGTTTTTTTTTTGTTTTTTTCCTATGGTGAAGGAGTCCAATTTTTTTCCTTTATTTCATGCCCATTATATCTTGTGAATGAAATTAGCACTAGGGATGCACATGTCTGAATTCTCCATCCAAAATGGTTTGCTCAGGAGGAGCAACTTTATCATTTGTATTGATTTCATGCAATACATGAAAGGACTCCTTAACTATCTGTTGCACCTTTCTGCTGAAAGTGGTACCAACTACAAAGAGGAAACTGGATAGGCTGGGGGTAGGTGCCCACCAAACAGATGGCTTGGCAGCTCATGGCTGGGCTGTTCTCCTGGAGGTGCTGAACATGGGAAATCCCGGATGTGGCAGCTGCGCTCTTCCAATATCCCTTTCACTCTGGGAAGCAAAGTGCTCCTTTCTAGACTTGGGAAGTAAGGATGCCTGTAGGATGTTTTCTAGGAGTCCTTCTGTCTCTGTCTCAGCACACAGCACTTTTTGAGGATAAAGCAAACACCATCTCTGCAACTACCAGTTCAGAGTGCTCAGTGCACAAGCTGAGCAGAAGCCATGGACATGTACAAAAATTAATTTAATGAGTTAGTTTTTGGAAAAATCCTTGCTACTGCTGGCCAGATTGTGCTATTTTCTGATATGACATCTACTTGAATCTTTTAGTGTGAGCTTAACACAATTTACCTAGTATCAACTTAAATACTTCTGCCAAGTATAATACCTAGGGGAAAAAAATCATCAGAAAAACTAGAACTGTGGGATCCCATTTTAAGAAAGCAGTAATTTCTTCTTATTCGGTTTAGCTACAGGACTTGTTTGTTTATTTGAGAGACAATAATTTTCCATACAAGTTTCAGGAAGGTTTTATGTGAAAAATATTTGGCAGTGGAAGAAGTGATCACTGAACTTCTGTTGCCAATAAAACAATTGGTTTATATTTCTTGCTGTACCTGGCTTTGTTTTGTTGATGTTTGAGTCAAGTTCCTTCAAGGTAATTCAGCAAATAGGCCTATATGGAACAACAGTCCCTGCCTTGGGTCTTCCCTGAGAACATTCCAGGTAGGATTCAATCACCTGACCTTAATCAAGTCCTCTAGGCAGCAACTTATTGCCAAGAACACTGGAGATGCCAGAGGGAAATTCAATTCCATGTTTCAGACGTCAGTTTTTTGGATTGAATGTATTTCCCCGTAGAGGTTGCTATTGCTTTCTTTTGGCTATAGAGAGAGTCCAGAGGTCTGGGTCAGAGGAGATGGCTCCCTAGAAGAGCTGAATTTAAGATCACTTTGGTGTTTGTCTTCAGTATTCTCTCTTTCCTGACAAATGTGACTTGTAGTGTAAAATACTGACATATAGGAGCCATGGGCAGTTTATTTTAATTAATGAAGCTGCTTGTAGGAATCAAGCTTCTTTCCTATATTTGAGCGCTCAGTAAGGCAACTGTTTGAAAAACCCCATCCTTCCCTGTATA
This sequence comes from Pyrocephalus nanus, assembly GCA_038380795.1. Classification (NCBI taxonomy): domain Eukaryota; kingdom Metazoa; phylum Chordata; class Aves; order Passeriformes; family Tyrannidae; genus Pyrocephalus; species Pyrocephalus nanus. Next base: position 52,409,005 of record CM076260.1, read on the forward strand.
CTGTATCTTTCATACTTACCTTATTTTTATTGTTAACAGCAGAAATGTAATTGTTCTTTTAGTTATGGTCTCTATCTGTCATATCACTCAAGTTATTTTTTAACTTTTAGTTGTTAATTACTTACCTCTCTTATTTGTGAAAAGGAAAGGTTTCTCTCCCAAACTCACCTTTTCTATCATCTCTTTTAAAACATGCTCACAGTGTTTCTTATTTTAATTCGCTTGCACAGAATTCCCAGTAATATTAAAGGGTCTTAAACATAAATGTAACAAAAAAAAATCCATTTGGAATATCTTTCTTTTTTTTTTTAGGTGTGTTTTTTTTCCTTACCACTTGATTCTGTGGTTCTTTTAAGGTATTTTTTTTCTTGCTTTTAAAAGATAAACGCAGCTGTCTAATAGACAGCTTTCTGTTGCCTTCTCTTAGTACTTAACTGGTATTATACCTCCTTGACCTAGAAGAACAAGGGCACTTTCTCTAAAGAAAGTAAATTACATACTTCAGGTTGTGTAGCAACATGGTGATGATGAGCAACTCCTTTAAAGCAGTTCTGTAGAAAGCACTTTCGAATTACAACATATTGTCCTAATAAATTCTACATTTTTTAGTATGCTATGCTGCTTTTAACAGTGCAAATCTAATCCCATTTTTAAAGTTAATGTACTACAATTTTCTATACCTAAATTTAGATCTAAGCTATTTCAAATAATTTCCAAAATAATTATAAGTAATTATTATTAATCTATTATTTCCATTAGCTAATATCTTTGGGTATATTAAGAAATTGAGAGATAAAACAAAATAGTAAAAAAACTTAATTAAATATAGGGACAAAGATAAGTCAAGCTGCACAGTACAGTTTATAGAAATTATCAAGCAAAAGTTCTCAACTTGTGCAATTGGGAGTGGAAATTAAAGTAAACCTATGGTTCTTATTTATAGAACAAAAGCAATGTTGGTTAATCCCAAAATTCCGAGGTGACTGAATGCTGGACTTATGCAGCAGTGTTAGAGTTCAAAACATCTCTTAAACTCCATGGGCACTAGGGTGATATTTGAAGTCCCCTTCCATCCCCCGGGGTCCAACCATTAATTCCTCTTTCCTTCCTGTGAAGGCAAGATTCTCCTTCCTGTTGCTCATTTTCATAGATCAGCAGATCTTATGGTCTCTGTAACCAGGGACTGGATGTAGGAAAACAAGGGCTTTGGCAACTGGAATAAATTGCCTACTAGCATGGGACTGTAATTGAAGCACAAAGCTAGACAAAGCTCACCTTCCCTCTGCCCAGCAGAGAGTGGTTTGCAATGCTCCATGTCACTAGCACAGGCGTGGAAGATGTCAGCCTCACCTTTTTTAGTTAGGTGCTGAATGCTAAAAATATTCTTCTTCTATGCAATAGAAAGACAAGATACACATGCTGACTCCCACAGACCGCAGAGCTCGTAAGGTTGCATTTGCAGAATGGCAATTGAGTTAAAACTGGGAAAGTGTAGCTTCAATGGAAGCTTCAGAAAGGAAAGCCGGAAAGAACCGAACATTTTTCTTGCATACAGGAAACTCCACCTCCCACACAGTGAGCTCTAACAGCAGCAGCATGTCCTGGTCCAAACTTGCAGACATGCACAGGGTCATGCAGTTCTCTTTAGCTCTCTCCAACTGCAAGCCATTCAGAGCTGAATAAATACCACAAAGGAAAGAGAGCTATAGTTCTGTTAGCAAAGACTTTCTATTACCTTTTGAAACCATGTTTTCTTGTAGCAATTCAGACACACTTGAAGCTGGGAAATGGTATATGGACTTTGGAAGGAATTAAACTTTCTAAAGCTGTATAGCATTAGGCAGCTAGCAAAAAAAAAAAAAATCAGATTTAAAAAATGAAGACCAAAACAATCATGTCATGGGAAGTTCCTTGGCAGAAGAGCATTTAGCACTTTCTATTCTTGCTGATCTTTGTCTTGTTTAAAAATATCTCAGCTACTCTGTATTGAAAAGCACTACTATGCTTAAACTTGAATGTTGCTTTATTTGCATTCTACTCAAAGAGGACTTAGATAAAAGGCAGTGGGAAAAATAATGAAAATGAGAAATTGTTCTTAACAAACAACTCTCCCTCTCCCCCCTAAGATATTGATTCCTGTGGGAGACTTGAGGAAAGTTATGAAAAATTGTGTTGGTGGTGATTTTTTTCCCCTTTCTAACAGTAGCTGTCTTGTTACGTCAGTGTAGCTGCTCTGTCACAAGGATGCTGAAGTATGTGATTTTTCAGATCACCTTTCCAGCAGATAAGTGATGACATTACCTTCACAGGGTCCTCTCCTTTAATATTATAAAATACTAAGATTTTATTTACCCACAAACATCAGTATTTGACCAGTTTCATCTAATAGACTCTCATTATGTTAAATAATCATGGACACTAAAGCTAAGGATAAATTCTGGTTTTGGTATATCTTTTCCACACAGGACAGCATGTACTTCAGCTAAAAACCACCACATGCTTTCTATTCAAGGAGGAAATCACTAATCAAGGAAATCAGATTATAGTTCTCCTTATGTAGTGTCACATCCCAGATCAAATGGGACAGTCCAGTTTCTACAGGCTGCCTTTCTCATGGGGATGGCTGGTATATTCAATCTCTGATATATTTTCCACCTTTAAAACTTATTAAAGAAAAATCTCCTGAGAAAAATACACTTTTCAAGTACAGAGGAAAAGAATTAATGCTGAGAATTTATCCTGTTGTTTGTTTTGTTCAGAAAGGCTTTTTGGAAGGGATGGTAGTGTCCAGAGTTGGATGGATTAGCAGGGGAAGTTCTAATCAAAGTTTCCAGCTGAACAGGAAATGAAAAGCAAGTGTAATCATATGTCAAGGGTTTCAGAGTAGAGCATGTCTTCCTAAGGGCTAAGCATTGGTTTATTTGTTTGAATTGCTGTTTTTGTCTGTTTTCATAAACATCTTTAATGACCTCCAAAAAATCTCTATCTTTTCCATGTATTTAATTGAGCAGATTGTTTTTTTTTCCTGTTTCACTGCAAGTTCAAACTGTAAGGTACCTGAATCTACCTATGTTAACAAGTGCCAAATGTGTTTTAAAACCTTCTTTTCCAATAATAACAGTTACACCTGCTCTCCAGGGAGTTGCTTTTTTTTTTTTTTTTAAATTTAAATTGTCTCTAAGAAAGATTAATAAATTTACCATTGTCCACAGATATTCAGCCTGCAGAGTGGGAGATCTCCTGAAGAAAACATGCATTTGAAAGCTCTGCATCTTCAGCTAATTTTGGAAAGGCAGTGATGATCAGCCATTTATATGATAGTAGGATTAAGCCCTTCAAAGTGCCTACTACAAGGTTTCTTGATTGTTTATAACTCTCAGTATCCTACAGAGTTATAACCAGTTGCACAGTCAACATTTTCTGCTTAATCACCTGTATGTCCTTGTGTCATAGAGTCCTTCATTCATATAATTAAATAATTTTTTTCTGGTAATCTAAATACTTGTTCTCCTTCCACTCAGCCCTTTGTTGACTATGTGAATTTTTAACAACAAAAATAACAATGTGTTTAAAATTCTAAGAGAAATCCATAGTTATGAAGAAAAAAATAGCCTTTAAAAAAAAGAAAACAAACAACCAACCACATTTCATTCAAAAGATTTCTTTCTTTACAGGTTAATAAAAGTACTTGGGATTTAAAATGAGTCCCTCAAGAGCCAGAGTAAGCTTAGTTTAGGATATCTATGTGAAAGCATTATTAATAAAGGGGTTGCCATCAGTAAGAGTAAAGTGAGGATGCACAATACCACCTCATTTATGCAACACAAAGAGAAATGAAAAAGATGGTGGAAAGACTTAGAGACTCTTTCAAGATGAACAGTAGAATTTCCAGTAATTTGAGGTACACGAGTTATAAAAAATTCATTGCTTCACTAGATGATGAATGAAAGATTGTAGTTAATGAAAGGAATTTATATAATAGGAGCATAGTATAGATTTGCAGTTAATAGCCAAAACAATGCAGGTAAAAAAGGAGGAGCAGGAATCTGATGGAGAGGGAGAATTTTTTATTTGGATTGCAAATTTGGTATATATGCTAGTTCATTACTCAAGAATGTAAAGAAAGCCCTGACAAGTTTATCAACGAGTGTTCAGCTTTAATATGAAAATCTATCTTTTGGAGGCAGAGTGCAACACTTTTTTTTTTTTTAATAATTCATTTTATATTTTCTAAAGACAGCTGAAACTAGGTATTACAGAGAAATGTTTAGAGTTGTATGGCCATTGAAAACTCTACTCACTGGGTCAGTTTCATGAAGAGAATTGTGAGACAGAAAATCGTATCAACTAGAAATCAGGTCAGTAAATTGGGATTTGTGATGAGATGAGAAAGGCAATCATTCAAGGATGCCTGAATGAAGGAGAGTACAAGTACAAATGAAGAGGAGTTAATGAAATTGATCACCTGTCACTCAGAAAGATTAGTGATAATTAAACCACTGTCGCGAGATCTGATTCATCAGAGCACCAGATCTCAGGGCAGTTATATTTAGTGATCAAAATAATAGTTAACAAAAGTAATGCCATAAATTATGTAATGTCTCTCTTGACAGCTGATGCAGGCCTTCACCTCCTATATCCCATCATGCCAATGTCTGCACGTTGTGTCTCTAGTAGTGATTAGTGCGGCATGAAGGAAGAAGGACAACATGTTGATTTTTCATGTTCTGATGATGTTCTAGCTGGATATATCTGCTTTTTCTCTTTTCTGGCAATAAATATGATGCTAGTTGATAGTTTTAGGTACATAAAATGAATCTGCATCGAGCAGATGACACAAAATAGATTTTTGTACAGCCATCCCAGATGACTATCCCCACTACACGTGCTGTTACTAATAGAAATTCATGCATATGTATTGAGTACCCTGCTGGAAGACCTTTGAGAGGAATGTGTTTTTCTCCTGAGGAAGGCATCTTGTGCCTACATAGTATGTGGTAGGCACTCTGCCCTGCCATATTACCTCAGCCTTGGTTCCACCTCAGGAGAAAGCATTTCAAGTGAATTTCAAAATACAGGGAATTTAATACCACATGACTGTAATACAGGTATAATGCAATGCATTTCTGTCACTGGCCAAGTGAACAGGATGGTTCTAGTGCACTAAGGGCATTATGTACCCTGCTGCACCACCACTTTCTTTGTCTTTTTGCCAGTCCTCCCAGATATATTAAGCTCTGATTAAATTTTGGCTTTAGAAAATATTATGACTGCCTACAGAATGGAAGTTTTCTTATTTTTCTGACAGGCCAATTCCCAGTTTTGCATGACTTATCTGTAATATGCTGTATTCCACTTTTTCTAAATTTTATCATTAAAGTCCTTTCAGTGAAGTGTAAACACAAGACGAAGGACAGATTTGTCCTTGGTACACTAAACCAGATTGTGTTTGCAAAGATATGTAGATAAGGGGTTGGTTCTCTTTGGCATATACAATATTTAGACCAGGATAGCTATGAATGGCAACTTGAACATATGAACGTTTTATCTATGGCATGACGGAGTTTTAAAAAAAAAGCAGTACATATTACCAAAGATCTAAGTATATAATGGTGCTCGTTCATTTTTTGGATGAAATGTTTTAAAGTTTGTGTTTATGGTGTCTGTTCCACCTTTTCCAGGGCATAATTCACATTTTGAAAGTGGCATTGGGCAGAGGCAAAATCTTGTACTTATTTAATCTGGGGAGCAAGTTCATTTGTATCAGATTTATTTTTCCCTAGGGTGTCTATCCACCATCAGTGAATTGTTTAATGAATGCATTTTAGCTATTGCTTCAAATCTCACAGGAGTAGAGTTCTTAAATATTTTAATGTCATTAGCTACCACTGGAAACCTCAGTGTAATTCTGAATAAGATAGTTGTACCAATGTGTTCAGTGTTCTTTTCAGTCATGCATATTTTCCCTGAATATAAATTTTAAAGTGAGATCTTCTTCTCTTATGTATATATTAGAAGTTTGGTGGCTTTCTTCTCGACAGAATAACTGAAGGCAAAAGATAGTAAATGCTGGTTGCAATTACTCTATATGGATTGTGTTTTATTCATGTGTCCTTCCTATAGGATTTTTTGTTTTGTTTTGCTCTGTGGATTGTTTAGAATTTATTCTTGATCTGATATTTTGTGGGGGTTTTAGTGGAGCTTTTTTCTTTTTTTAATATGTAGGCCTTTGCAAAATTTGAACATTGCCCATGATATTTGCTTCTAGTTCCTATGGTTGGCAGCACACAGCATCATGAGATGATTTGTTTCTTTGAAGGATTCCAGTCACTGTCTTTGAGGAGTCACAGGTAAGAGTACCCACACCAAGGAGATGTCTCTGACAGGAACAGATACTTACACTGACATCTGTGCAGGTTGATACTGGTAATCATATTCCCAGAGCCATTATTTTCTAATTCTACTAGGTTTAAAGATAGTGGTCTTTTTTCAAATAAGTAGAATAAGAGGTTGAAAATAGCTGTAGTTGCAAGAAGGAAAAAAATCAACTTTTCAGCTGAAGACATTTACTTTCAAAATGCATTTTTAAAAATTATCAACATTATCCACAAAATCTACTCCTAAACTAAAGACAGTATTCAATTTCTAAGTAGTCAAGTTTTATTTGATACAAACAGGTTGCTTATCAAGCAAGATTATTTCAAATTGATGTAAAAAACTTCTTTCTCCTTTTAAATATACTAATCAAACCAATACTACTAGAACAGAATAATATTTCATAGGCTATGATATTCTTGGAAGAAATGTCAACACTTAAAAATACATTTGAACAACAGTAATAAAATTAATATGAAAATTGGTAGGAGCAGAAGATCATAGGAGACTGCAAAATAGGTATTAAAATTCAGTACTCTGTATCAGCAGATACAAGCAACTACACGGAGCATGATGGTTCACAAAACATCAGCCCCATACAAAACTGGCCACAAAGCATTTTCCAATATCTGTTATCAGTTCCAACACTTAAAGGATTGAAGACCAAAATTTAAAGAAAAAAGAAAAAAAAAAGCAGCAACTAGTGTGCCCTAAAGGGAAAGAAGAGATCAAAGTCGTTGTCAGTGTCGTAGCTACCTTCATGTGTACCTGCAAGAATGCTGTCCTCAACATGCTGTTGGAAGTTGGATGTTGGAGGCAGCTCGTGACATGACTGAGGCTGAAATTCCATCCAGTCCTCAAATCCTCAGATCAAAGACCCTAATCATATGATGTGTACATTGACCAGATAACTCTAAGAGATGAAACCATGTGCTCTTTATTTTATGTATCTGGTTGGCTGGCAATTTCTGGAGTGCTTGATGTAACTGTGCACTCACACAGTCTGTGGACTGAAACAAAAAAAGTTCCAGATTATGAGCATCCTTGTGGGTTATGCTGGTACTCTAAAGTATTTGAGAGAAGCAAAAGGATACAGTGAAGTTTTGTATATTTTGAGATAAATTTGTGAAAATATTTTTTGTTCTTGACTCAGCTCTGTCCAAAGGAAAATTTTTTTCATTGACATTCAAAACAGTTCAGGGCGAGATTTTTAAGCTTTCAGTATCCATTTGTGGGTCACAGAGGTTGAAAAAGTTAAACTTCTGTTTTCAGTTTATCTAAATTGTGGCCCTTGGTGATACTGATGACCAGATTTTTCAGGGGTCAGCAGCTCATATGCTGACTTTCCCTTGAAAACCCTCTCTTGACTATGGGAGTCTGAAAATGCTGGTGATGGTGCACTCTGCAGGATGCACCTTCTGAAACTCCCAAGCAGAATTCAATTTGAGGATTTTTTACTTGTAACTAGGCTGCATCAGATGATTTCTAGAGTGTGCTGTGTTCACAGATGGTTTCATCAACAGCTACATTAGTGATGAGTAGACTTGATATCCTGTTTGTGTGTGCTTTTACATTAGGACAACATATTTCTGGAGAGGAGTATGGCTGGACCTTACTGTTTTCAAGTAGCTAAAAAAATTTTCAAGCTGAGCATATTTTGCGTGAATGTCAAATAGTCAGCTGCCAAGTAATGACACTTCTGAAATCCTGCAAGCTTGTAAAACATAAATAAGTTTGCAAATAAAACCAGAATTTTCTTGGTAATATTAGGTAACTGCTATCTTGCCTGAGCCTCTGAAAGCCACATTAATATCTTTTACTTCTAAAATATATGATCAGATTCATTCTTAATATCTCAAATACAACCTTGTAATTTAAATAGGTTTTTTAATGTGTATTAATTTTAATGAATGACTGGGAGGTTTATTGGAGGGTGGTAAAGTAGTGTCTCTGAAGCCTCCCTGGCTAATGAAATTACTATAAATAACCTTTTGATAGTCTGAGGGTCTATCCCTACATGATTTCTCTCATCATTATCCAAGATGTTAAAGAACCAACACCTGTCGAGGTTTGCTTTCAGCTGTTGGGAATGATCGTGAACTCCTCCTCCCACAACAAGTACCTTTCAGTAGAGGTTATAACCACGGTGTATTATGCCAAATCATTTCCCTGCATACATTTGGCAAAGAAAGGTCATCTTGCTTAGACTGGTGCTCACGGTTGCACTTAAGTATCTATTGGTCATGGAAGGAAGACTGAGGGAAAAAAGTGTGTGCCCTTGCTCAGAGGCCTGATTGGTGCTTTCTCCGTGCAGTCCATACAGCAAAAATAGAGAAATTTTCATACAACTATCCCAGAGATTTCAAAGGGAATGAAACAAAAGAGGTGTGTGGACAAGGAGACTTTTTTCTGCAAGTGAATGTTGCTGAGAATGGCTATGAGCCCCTCTACATCAACTCCAAACTCTTCTTCTCTAAAATTTATCAGTGCTATAGTTCAGTTTTCCAGCAAAAAATCTAGATAAATGTTAATACTAACAACTTTATTCAGTTTTGGTAGACTGGTCCTGTTTTGATTATGCATTTGTTCTTATTGTATTTGGGGAAGTCCATGATTTACATCCATTTTGTGTTTTCTACATGCTCATGCTTTCTTGAAAATATAAGTAAGAATGTTAAATATGTGCACATGTGCATATTTATATGTGCGTGTATGTCCACATTTCTGTGCAAATGGAAACAATTGGTAACTTTGGAGGGATCACAGCAGATTCAAAGTAAGTAAAATTAAGTTAATCTTTTGAACTAGTATGACATTAGGATACTTGATCTTTGAATTTTGCTAGTTTAGGCCCAGAGTCACAAAACTCACTCTTGTTTCCTACGTTTTTTTGCTTGTAGTCTCAGCTGAAAAATTGCATATTGAGTGGGCTACAGAACAGAAATGACCTCTGCCTACTGGAAATACAAAACTAGAATTAGAAGTACTTTATACTACTGAACAATTGAGAGGTGACTGGCAGCAACAAGGCATGTAAAGGCAATTCTGCAGTTTACACACTGTCCTAGTATAAATTGAGGGCTTAACAGTCTAGACCTAAAGTTAGAAAACCGAATGAGAGATGGAAAATGCAAACCCGGTCTGTAGTCACCTTTGTGACAGCCTTGGGATTGAAACTTTGAAAGGCACAGTTCCCTCTGGTCAATATGGACACTACATTTCCAAATGAGAGTTTCAAGAGTAAATTTTCCCTGGCGTACGTAGTTAAATACCTTCCTTCTCATCTTGCTTTGTTGTGCACTGGGCTGCACACCAAATTGGCTGTATTTCAGTGCTGCCAAATGTGTACAGTTTGATAAGAATGTTGTAGCAAATCTTCAGGATGAAAGGCACTGTATAAACGTCAAATTATTTACCCATTTTAAAGCATTTTATCCTCCAAAGCTGTAAATCCAGCACCATTTGCTAACACAAAATTAGCTTTTTAATGCTGTAGGACCCTCCAATGCTACCACATATAACAACATCCACATTCTTGCTGAGGGGTGGAGGGAGGGAAACTGAAGGTTGATGTGTCCAGGTGAAGTTTCAGCAATTCAAGTGCTTTATTCACACTGGATTTAGAACCAGATTAATAGGCCATACTAGGTCTCAGTTCAGCAATTCTGTCATGCTGTCTTCTCTTATGAGCACGACAAACCAAATATTCTCACAAACTCACAAAATACAGAAGGAGCAGCAAGCATGCAAACAAGGGCAGAATAAGACTCCAAGTTTCTTACTGATAAAGTCATCATAAGATAGCACATAATTTCTGTGTATTACTATATCTGCTTCATACAAGATTTATTACTTCTTTTTTTGATAATTAATTGGGTTACCTGAAAACTTGAAAAAATGGCAGAAAGCCTCCTTGTTTATTTCCAGACTGGTGATGTATTATGCACCTTGTGTTTTCACTTTGTTGATGTTCTGTGGTGATTTACTTTTTTTTTTGTCAGACTGTTTCCTTCAGCTTTCTATTGCCTAAATTTGTCTTACTACTTTCACATCCTTTTCTTAGAAGAAACAATCAATAGAAAGTGCTTTTAGCACAGTGGTTTACTGCAGTGTAGGTGCTGGGTGGTGCCAACACTGATGACCTATATATTGGGATTTTGTTTAAGGAGCAAATATCATATGGTGTCCCTTTGATACGTGTCTTTATGATGCCTGGACATGTCTGGAGCTGGGCTTTGTTAATACATGTTTGCTTTAGATTCTGAAAGAAGTCCTAAGACAGCATCTTGTTAACCATTTTTAAAAAATGCTTCTCAAAGACTACTTGTTCATATATAAAACGTTTCTGTCAACAATATAATACTGAAAAAAGGGAATACAGAATATCAAGTATGTAAATACATTTTGTCTTCACTGGATTTTTACTTTATTGAAAGTGAGGCAGGACATTAGTGCATGTTCCTCATTTTAGACCTGTAAATATATTTCATATATCGGGACAAGGTCCGTTTCCCATTCAAGCCAATATGCATGAGATTTAAAGTTATGAGACTGAAGTTCCAGAGAGAATTTAGTATGAATTCAAAACTACCTACAAGTCATAATCAAAAATTACTTTCTTACTTGTCAATAGCCCTAGTATTCATACCCCTGCATAAGTGCAGTTTGACAGAGAAGAATGGGAGTCACGGTTACATTGGGTGAGATAATGGAGATTTCTGTCTCAGTTGGAAGACCATGGATCTGAGCTTTTTTCAGCTCTCGTGGGCTTGAATCCTTAGTGTACACAATTGCCCCAGCTATCCTGGTGACTGGCCATGCAGTTGTGGGCAGGAGGGGGATGTGGTCCACCCCTATCTGAAACTGGGAATTATGAATGGGAATCTGGGACTGTAAGAGGCAAAGGGCAAGGAAGGGAGGAGCAAGAGGGAGCCTGGCTTCAGCAGTCTGCAAAGGACCTAGCATGAATGGGATCCTGGACCAGTTCCTGAGGATAGCTGTTTGCTTTACATAGCACTCACTGTAAATGAAGCAGCTCACTACTGTCTCCTCTGCATGTTACTAATTGGTTTTCTACAGTGCCCTTAGACAGATTCTTGGCTTTCTTAGAGACACCCAAGAGGACTTCAGAGTGAGGAAAAAAGTTTGAACTAAGGTAACACTTAATATATGATTTTAATCTGATTTGGTTGATTAACTCTGATGGTGGCTTTCATTACCTGCCACATTTAGGCTTGTGGACAGCAGATGGAAGGTAAGGGCAGCCTGCCACAGCACCTGAACTGCTTACACGGAGCCTTTTTCTGGAACTGTTCAGTACTGAAACTCAAATGAGCCAGGCTGGGTTTTCCTGTTGTGGGGAAAATCTCATCTTTCCTCTACTCAGTTCATCCTCTCCTATCATACTACTTTTTTCTTTCTTTTGTCTTTGTTTAGAATTGTAATGTCTGTCTGAAATTAGGAGATGTCAGTCTCCAGATGGTTTGAGATTTTTGCAGGCCTATATTAAGTTGCAAGAGAGAAAAATTGTAAAAAATATTGTCTTAGAAACACAAAACAGAATGTAGTGTTACTACACCAGATAGAATTTTTGCTTCGTAAGGAAGATGTGGCTTGTCACAAAGCTGTGAGAAAAAGCCTCACAAATTCTAGAGCCTTCATGGTCCATCTTTTTCATTTCTGAAGTTCCCTAGGATTGATGTCTGCAGAAGCAAGCAATAGAAAAGAAGACCCTGAATAGTAACTGGGGGATTTCAGAGAGATTCCCTGATAAAAGCTGTACTCTATTTCTGGAACAAAATAACTGACAGTAATGCAAGTAAAAATGGCTATCTGAAGCCATCTTTTAAATACCTTTGAGAATGAGTGTGAAGTAATTTGGGAGGTTTTTTGTTATTGGGTTTTTTTATATAAATTTATTTAATATTATAATTTTGCCTTTTTACTTCCCACCTAATAAAGATAGCTTGACTTTTGGAAACTTTAGTAAGTGCATTTGAAGGCATAAGAGAAAGCTACACTAATGACATGCCTAACATAGATAAATACAGAAAGTGCTGGTTTGCATTTTGCCTGCTTATTTATTGTTCACAGAGACAAGTAAAGGTCATCTTTTGCTACGGCATTATAACCTTGGCCTCCTTGGTATCAAAATGTTAAATATTGTAAAGAAATGTTGCTGTGTGAGGAGGATTTTAATTATAATAAACCTGTATGTTTTCATTTTAGCAGCAGTCCAATTTCTTTCCATGCTGAAGTCCTCAGTAATTTATTCATGACATTTAACTACTTTTAAGAACCGTAGATTGGGAATTATTGCTCTCCTTGCCATTGCAAGTGCCAAGACAGGAATGCCTTGAGAAACTTCACAGGATTTTATTAATGAGATCCACATCTCACATTAGAATAAAACATCTGAAGCTGCTGGTTTTGCTCATCCTGATGTTATATGGAGGATCAATGTTTAAAGTCACTTGTAGACTTTTGGTCTAAGATAAACAAGTGATCGGACCATGTAAGGGTCTGATCAATTTATGATGAATAATCTGGTTTGTTTAGCATTAATTTTCAGCCTTATGATTCTGACTTCTCTCCCACTAAATAGTGAGTTAGTACAAAAGAACAGCTGAGTTCAAAGTCTGAGTAAGAGAAGAAAAATAATTCCTCACATGTATGAATGTATGGGTAGGAGTATAAAGCGTATCTACCCTTGTGTATGTAATGTATGTTCAGAAACACAGATTTAAAATATGTTTCTTTCTGAAATATCTTCATCCTAGTGAATTAGTGCTGGGGACACAAACTTCAAAGAAAGATTTAGAAAGTAGACAGCTGGGAACTGTTAAGACTTCTACATAATTAACTTTATCACTATGTAAAGCCTGACAAACTGGCAGACTGACCCAGATGGAAAGATCAGGAAACCTGTCTCCTTTATGTTTTTTATTACTTCCCATGCTATGATCTATGCTGGGTAATTCCTGAGACCTCTGATGGGAGTAGGCTTGGAGGCAAGGGTAAAAAAGGGGCAGGGAGAAAGATATTGGTGCCAAGTGACTATGTGAAGATAGAGGCCATGAAAGGAGGGAGGAAGATTGAGAAGTGGACTAGAAGGACAACAGTCAAGTCTTCAGAAATTTGAATTTGCATATGATAGACTCTTTGGCATTTTTATAGGTGTTGAGAGCATCTCCACCAAACTTTGCAACAGCTGTGTAGTCCCTACAACTGCAGCTCTCTCCCCAGCCAGGAGTGCTAGGGACACAGGAACTGAAACACTGGGATTCATGTCCCTTGGTGTTCTCTGCAAGCTTCTAGACAGCATGCAGCAGGAAAAAAATTTAGTAGGATATCACAGGGTTATAAGCCTTCTTTGAAATAATGAAATCATCTTAGGGAGACTAAGACTACTTCTGTGTCTGCAGCACAGGGAATGACAGTGGGAGCATGGCTGAGATTTGAAAGTTAAGGTCCCAGAGAAGGATGGTGGAACCCAAAAGCAAGAAAGACATCAGGAAGAGCTAGGCAAAGCACATGCAATCTCACACCCTTTATGTTAGCAAATAACTGAAATATTGACAAAATGTGCATATTTCTCAGAGAGAATGACAGAATATATCAACCTCTTGGTGGTACTTTGTTCCGCCAGGACATTCCCATGTGGATGTCTACTAGTTAACCACTTAGATGATCTGTACCTCATATGTATTATTCGAGTTTGTGAACTTAATATTTTATCTTTGGTGATCATAGAATCATTTAGGTTGGAAAAGACCTTTAAGATCGTCAAGTCCAACTGTTAACCCAGGACTGACAACTCCACCACTAAACCATGTCCCCAAGTGCAACATCTAAACATCTTCTAAATACCTGCAGGGATGGTGACTCGAGTAATTCCCTGGGCAGAAGAAAGTATTTTAATTATTACCAAATACAAGTTCAGATCTCTAGTGTTTAACACATTCCAGAACTGGCAATCCTATTTAGTATTCTCAACTTAATAATTAATGCTTTTTAACATAATTTGTTCTCTGCATTAAATTTTGTATGGACAAATGCAGTTAACCCGCCTTTTAAACTTACTTTATTTACTCTTATTCTATACCTACGTATTACTCTGCAGTAAAGTAAAATAATGTTTCAGAAACCTCTTTAACTCACTTCAAATTTTGTAAAAAAATTTACTTGGATCCCAGATATAATTTACCACTAAAAGAATAATGCACTTTTAAGCAAGGTTAATCTAAATTTATGATAAACTCAGTTGTAATCTCTTTTAGGGGAATTGCAGTTACTGCCATGTTATTTTAGAGGTCATGAGAAATTCATGTCCTATTTCTTTTCCGAAGACTAAGTGATAAGCAAGGCAAAAAGCAGGTTAGAAAGGAAGAGAATCACAGAATCAATTAGGTTAGAAAAAACCTCTGAAATCAAGTCCAGCCTATGACGTAACACTGCCCTATCACTAGACCATGGCACTAAGTGCCACATCCAGTCTTACCTTAAATACCTCCAGGGGTGGTGACTCTACCACCTTCCTTGACAGCCCATTACAATGTATAATCACTCTTTCTGTGAAGAAATTCCTTGTAATGTCCAACCTAAACCTCCCCTTGTGCAGCTTGAGACTATGTCCTCTTGTCTTACTGCTGGTGGGCTGGGAGAAGAGACCAAACCAAACTTGCAAAGTGGTTTTTTAAAACTGACTTCTACATCACTTGTTGTAGAAGTTGGAAAGCATACTCTGAGTAGGCAAAGGAATGCAGAGGAGTAAGGATCATTTCAGGATAGAAGGAGTTGCCACTTGCTCTGAGAAATTATATTCTAAGCCTGCTACTGACATCAAGTTCCTATCTTATACCTGACAGGTGATTAAAGCAGACTTTTCCTAGGTGTGATTATGTGTTCCTCATTTTAAGACTCCCAACCTAAAATACAGATTTGCAGATTTGGAAAATGGGCTTCAGTGTATGAATGCTCAGAAAATCAGGTCTTAAGAGTCTCATTCTAACACTCAGAAAATAATGGATCTTGATCTCTCTATGCTACAATTGTAGTAGCCAAAAGTGTAAAGGCTGTTGGGAAAGTAAGTTAGTGAACTTTTTGGAAAATCATACGATATGTGGAAAGAAGCACCAGAGAATTAGCTCTGAGAACATTAATAACTCTAAAAGAAATAAGTAACTATGTCTTTAGAGCAGGATGTGAATAGCATACTGTAGATAATGCATGGAGCCACGTGTTGAACAACAAAGAGAAAGCAGAACATTGAATTATTACCTATTCAAGTGTGTACTGTCCATTGGGATCCCCAAATAAATTGGAGGTTATGCAGAAAAAAACCACCATGCAATCAAAGACATAATCATACTGTATATGCAAAAGGGTCTATGGAAAAATTGCACAGTCAGCCTCTGGAATGGCCTTACATTTGAGTTTTCAACCTTGCAACCATTTTAATGTCCTTTGATTAGAATTTTGTTTCATAAGAACTCATGTGCACATAAATCTGTGTATATTTCTGCACAAATGTTTATTACATGGATTCTAATTGGGTGATTACATTTTGTTTCTGTTACAAATTAGATTTTTTCCTATTCAAGCTTTAGTTTTAGTAGACCCTTGAGGCCTAATCCAGGCTTGAATTTTACTAGTCAAGCATGATTATAACAGTCTTTTCACCACAAGTGTTAATACTGTTATAAATTATTTGGGATTAGCTCTCAATATAATTTGTACTAAGTTTCTTTATTAAATAAGTTGCCTTTTTTAGTGTTTTGACTGTTAAGGTCTTGTCCTGTAGCTGGTGGTAACATCATGTATGCCAGATTGCCTTTCCTGGACAATTTGAAGTCTCTAGTTGCAGGTTATTATTATAATTCTCCCCTATAGCATGTATAGGTTAAAAAAATGAGCTGTGAGATGTCAAGGTAAAAGTACATTCAATACTATTGCCATGTTTATTTGTGGATTCTGTAAAAAAGTGATTCACATGACATACAGAATGCTTTTAAAAGCCACACTAAAAGCTCGCACAGGATTTGAATATAGATTGGCTTGCAGCAGAACAGCGTCTTGTCTGCAGTTTGAAATAGTGTCAAACAAAGGAAATGGAAAGTTGTTCTGTATTTGTGTGCATGTCTCAGGGGTGTTAGTCTGTCTTCTACTTTTCTAAGTGCAGTACAGATGGAAAGAGCTTAATTTGTGCAGGTGATGCAGAAGAAAGTGTGGGCACCCCATTACAAAAAGTAATTCAGAGCTAAAAAGAAGAATTTTTTAAATGGCTGCTGCTGGAGGGGGGCTTAGCCAGAGAAAGGCACATCCTGTCCTTATTTTGAAAACATTTCAATCCCATCTTTTGCCAAGTCGTCATAACTGCCAGTTATTGCACAGCCTGCCAGAAATGCAGGAAGGCTTCCCATCTAAGTCAGAGAAAGGTTAGCAATGGGTATTTCCATACAGTTTTATACCCAATATTAGAGAACTCCCAACCAGTATGTCTTAAAAAAATGTATAATAGCTGTACAATGTTTTTAAGTTTAGAAACTGACAAGATCCCTTGCAGTGACCGCAATCTCCACTTGAAACAGGTTCTGAAGAACCTGGAAATCTACTCTGACTAGAATTGTAACAAACTGAAATTTCTATTTTGCAGAATATTCTGTGAAGTCTAAATTTCCAAGCTTCAAAGACAGAAAATTCAAATTAAAATTGGAATAAAAAATTAAAAATCATAGTCAAGCTTTAAAAAAGACATTTTGCTGTAACATAGAAATATGCTTCTGAAACATGTAGCTTAATTGGAAATTGAAAGTAAGATTTCATCAAAAGTTATCCATGACTAACAGTTCTGCATTGTGATGTACTTGAGCACAGTTTTCTCAGTCCAACCAAATTCTATGACAAGATTATAAGATAAAAATATATATGAAGTCCCGTTTTCATCATGAATGTTCTATATTCCTGTAAAAAGAATGGACTGGGGGTCGGATGGGGGGGGGGGGGGAATACATATATATAAGTTATGGATGCCTGAGAGCAGAATTCCCCATTTCAGATTCACAAGACAGGGAGAATGTGAAAGTGGTGGGCTCCACCCAGGCTTGAAGTCTTGAGTTTGTTCAAAAGCACATACTCCAGGGCTTCTGCATTCCCCAAAAAGTCCTCTTTGGATTTTTAGCTATACTATGAGATAAGTTTGAGCTTTTGAGATAACTTTTTGCATCTCAGCTGTTGTCTTCTTTTCTGCCTAATACAGTGTAAGGCCTAGAAGCTCATATCAGAATCTGGAAGGTAGAGTTAGAAAACATGGGTCTTCCTGTAAATTGGCAGAAACTGAATAATCTCCATGAAACAATTTCAGAGAACCAGTATTCTCCTACAGAGGGACATAGACCGTAGAACCTCCAGTGCCATTTTTCTCCTGTGGCACAAATGTTTTGACCAAGCTCTCTGCCAAAGTCCTTTTACAGCAGGCGAGCTACAATTAGCCAAATATCTCAGTGCTCCAAATACACCTCCTTGGCTCTGTCAGATGTGGCTGACTAGAAGTAGACAGGACCATTTTTAGAACTCAATGCTCCAAACCAATGGTGGGTGGAAAAGACTGTGGAGAGGCATGTCAGTGTCGGATGAGTGATTAGCTCAATGAATGTCATACTTCAGAGTTGGCAAGTGAAAGTTAGGGCTCATTCAGAGACGTAATTTGAGCTTACCATATACAGTGCTGGGTTCTAACTGAGCAGTTAAGACCTGATGATGTCAAGAGATTGTTCAGTGACTGCAGCAGGAACTGGAAAAGCAAACAGGGTGTTGAAATATTTAAACAGACAGATAGAAAGTAGTGCTATATAACACATAAGTCAATTATAACCACCCAGCTGGAATAAGACATTCCATTCTGGTCAAACAAGATAATTCAGAAAATAGAGTAGGTGTATAATAGACTCACAGAATCTTAAAATGGCTTGGGTTGGAAGGGACTTTGATGATCATCTACTTCCAACCCCCCTACTGTGTGCATGGACACCTTTCATTAGACCAAGCTGCTCAGAACACCATCCAACCTGGCCTTGATCACTTCCAGGGATGAGGCATCTACAGCTTCTCTGGGCAACCTGTTCCGATGCCTTACCACCCTTACAGTAAAGAATTTTTCCCTAATACCTAATCTAAACCTACTGTCAATTTGAAACCTTTGTTCTGTCACTACATGTTCTTGTAAACGATCTCTCTTAATCTTTCTTCCAGGCTCTCTTCAGGTACTGGGAGACCAGAATTAGGTCACCCAGAAGCCTTCTCTTTTCCAGGCTGAACAATTCCAATTCTCTCAGTCTTTTCTCATAAGAGAGGTGCTCCATCCCTCTAATCATCTTGGTGGCCCTCCTCTAAACTCACTCCAACATATCAATGTCCTTCCTTTGCTGGGCACCCCAGAGCTGGATGCAGAATTCCAAGTGTGTCTCACCAGAGCAGAGTAGAGGGGTAGAATCACCTCCCTCAACCTGCTGGCCACACTACTTTTGATGCAGCTTGGGATATGGTTGGCTTTCTGAGCTGCAAACACGCATCGCCAGCTCATGTCCATCCCCTTATCCACCAGCATTCCAAAGTCCTTCTAAGCAGGACTGCTCATGATCTGTTCATCTGTCAGCCTGTTTTGATATCAGGGGTTGTCCCAACACTTTGCACCTGGTCTTGTAAAACTGCATGAAGTTCCCATGAGCCCATTTTCTGAGGTTGTTCAGGTCACTCTTGATGGCATCCCATCCTTCAGGTGTGTCAACTGGACTATGCCACTTGGTGCCATGTCCAAATTTTCTGAGGGTGGACTCAGTCCCTTTATGTCATTAATCAAAATATTAAATAGCACTGGTCCCGATACAGATACCTGAGGGACGCCACTTGTTAATGGTTTCCATCAAGACTCTGAGCTGTTGACCACTACCTTCTGGATTCGACCGGCCGGCCGGTTTCTTATCCATCTAACAGTCCACCATCTCTCTCCAATTTAGAGAGAATTCTGTGGGGGACTGTGTAAAAGGCTTTACAGAAGTCCAGAGAAATGACATCTGTAGCTTTCCCTTGTCCACTGATGTAGTCACTCCATTGTAAAAGGCCACTAGGTTTGTTTATATGAAGAAGGCTACTAGGTTGGTATATGAAGGAAGGCTGAGTAAAAAAAATTCTATATAAAGACTCAATATGTTTTTTAATTTAGAAAAGTTTAAAGAAAAAAAATGATAAAATGTAGGTAGACACAGGGAAGATAAAGCACTCTCTCGCACCTAAATTTGTTATTGTATAAGGAAGAATGGATAACTGAAAGAAAATAAAGAACAAAAATGTACTTTTCTAAAAAAATTTGTAAGCACAAACTATGTGTGAATCTTATTTTCATAGGCAGAATAGAATTGAGGCCACTATCTTAATACAGTTTTTAAATTAATTACACATTTGCATACTTCTTTTGGCTCTGTATTATATCAAATAAAGATTTTGAAAGCAATATGCCTTTCAGGCTTAACAGTTAAGAAGAAACATCCCCAATAGGCAGATTATTCCATGGCTGTTCATTACTTTCCCCAAGGCATCTTGTCATGCTCTCTGTTTGAGACAGGCTACTGGAATTAACCAGTGTTATAACTTGTTAATAAAAGTACACTATGCAGTATTTTGAATGTAGCCTTTTTTGATAACATTAGACCTGGCTATGTTTAAGCTCCTTACAGAAACTGGAGCTTAACCTTCAAGACACATACAGGCATTCCCATAAATTTTTGCCATGCCTCCTATCAAATATGGCTCTAGTTCACTCACTGTATATCACAAGCAATACAGAAAACAAGAAAAAGGTTTAACACACAAAGGAAATATAACTCAATATAAAGTAAAATGACTGACTTCACAGAATTGCAGAATATACCGAGTTGGAAAGGACCCACAAGGACCACTGACTCCAGTTCTTAACTCTGCACAGGACCATCCCTAAGAGTCACACTGTGTGCCTGAGAGTATCATCCAAATACTATTTGAACTCTGTCAGGCTGTGACCACTTCCCTGGGGAGCCTGTTCCAGTGCCCAACCACCCTCCGGATGAAGAATCTCTTTCTAATATCCAACCTAAACCTCCCGACACAACTTCAGGCCATTCCTTTGGTTCCTGTCACTGGTCACTACAGAGAAGAGATCAGTGACTGCCCTTCCTCTTCCTCTTCCCCTCACAAGAAGGTGTAGACTGAGGTCTCCCCTTAGTCTCCTCTAGGCTGAACAGAGCAAGTGACCTCAGTTGCTCCTCATATGGCTTTCCCTCAGGGCCCTTCACCATCTTCACTGCCCTGCACTGGATGCTGTCTAATAGTTTAGTATCTTTCTTATATTGTGATGCCCAAAACTGCACACAATATTCAAGGTGAGGCCGCACCAGTGCAGAGCACAGCGAGATAATCCCCTTCCTGAACCAGCTGACGATGCTTTGTCTGATGCACCACTATATCATCCTTCCCATTTATGAATCTTGAACTCAAAATTACTTTTGAACTTTAAAAAAGTTCTCAAATTTTTTATAAATGAAAAGGTCATTTTTAAAAGGTTGATGTTTAGCACTTCTTTTTCTTTAAAATTAGGCTGGGAAAATAAAAATATTATTCACCTGAAACATCAAGACAACCAAAACATTCAAAAACATCATGAAGCATTTAAGATACTTATGATTAATTAGCCAATCTATTGATGAGAGACTGAAGAGCAGTCAGAAATATCTGAAGTGTGCTTAATTAATAGTTTTTATGATCCCTTGTTTCTTCAGTGTTGTTTGCCTTTTTAGACTATGAAATCAAAGATTTACAAGTTTATTACAATTTGCACACTGAATTTTGCCACTGCTCATGTGGGCTTCTACAAAAGAGCATAAACCTCTGTGGTCTGTGGCTCTTTACAGCAATAATCTCTTGTATTACTTCTGTACTCAGGAAAACAAGGTCTCAGGCTTGTTCGTGCTCCAGTTTTAGATATAGTATATAAAAATTGGAATGATATCCTACATTCCTGAAGTTTAAGCGATTATCTTTCTATTTACTAGGTCTGAAAATTCTTCTTTAACTTGTCCAATCTCCCTTTGTATTCGTCTAAATATATATCATCCATAAAGCAAATTAAACACCTCACTCTTTCTTTTCTCTGACAGAATGTGCAGTTCTGAAAGGAAAGATGGAAGTTATTTCACAACTTTCAATCTGAAATTGTCACTGCTACAGAGAATTTTGCCATATTTTTGGTGATGCAATAGGGCCCTGCAACTTTATTTAAAACAAAATGATTTTAAAGTTTTCAAAGTAATTGTTTTAACTATAATGCAGAGCTTTTCTTTAGGGGGCATTGATAACATGGAAAGTAGATTTATTGAAATGCATTGAGCATGGGCAGGAGTTCTGCTATACCCAGACTCTTAGCTCGTTGCTAGTTTACCGAGGGTAGCTCTTCTATCAGCACACTGGTTCTTCCTGATTACTTACATGGAGGCCTCAGATTTTCCTGAAGTTTTGCAAAGGCCTAAGAGGCAGATAAGGCTCTCTTTAGCATTTCATGTAGGTGGACAAGGCAATAAATTTAGGTTTTGAAACACTTTAGATCAGCACCTTTGTGCTTATAGTCAGTTTACACCTTTCATAATCAGATCATAATCAGATCACCAGCTGTGGGACCATGGCAGAAGGTGGTGTGACAGTGAAGAAGGGAAAGAACAGTCCAGGGACAAAATTAAACTGCCATTCAAGCTCTCCAGTGCGTGAGAAATAACCAAAAGTGCAATGCCATAATATTATGGCAGACCAATAAGAACTGGACACAGATATCCACCCATGCAGAACTCACAATGTGGTGTGGGGTTTAGAACTAGAATACTGTCTCTCAAAATTGAGTGTGAGTCCTTCCACCAACTGTAATGAAAATTAAATAAGACTACTCTTCAGCAAGTGTTTAACACCAAGTCTAGTTTTCAGGCATATGAGTAGTTGATTTCAGAGGGACCTGGTACATGCCTAAATACCTTAGAGAATTGAGGCTATGTTGAATGATACACTGTCAGGACTAACTAGCATGCAAAAACCATTAAATCTAATCAAAACAGCAATACAAAAGTAGCAGAGTTTGGTTTCATTACATTTTTTTGCCAATATGCTGCATTTAACTTCTCCATTTCCTTTTAGGCAAATCTTCCTTAAAACTTTTTTCTAGTACTCAAATGTATTATGAAAAGGTTAATATTATTTTGACAGAATTAAATATTCTCTTAGAGGTTTAAAAGAAAGTATGTTTCAAAACTAAAATACAAATGATACACAACCCAATCTTTACTTCCCCAAAAGATATGTGCTGGATTTTGAACTGGTAAGAAATGTCAGAGAAGATATGCATTGTAAAAACTTAGTGGGGGGTGAGGGGGTGTTTAGTGCCTGTTTTTATGCTGCCTGAATTAATTTCTGTTGTAACTAAACAATGGAGTACAGTATATGTAATTATTCAAATAGGTACATTTGCAGTTATAATACATTTTTTCACATGCAACACTATTATTTAAAAATGAAAGGGAAGAAATAAGCTCTTTATGGCTTTAAATTAAAAATATCAGATAATATGATAAAGCAATTTAGAATTGTCAGAAAGAAATAAAGGCTTTTCTTTGATTTTGCTGGTCTTAAGTTGATCTGAAAGTATCAGCCAACTAATATCAACTAAATTTAAGACAGTAAGGGTGATTCTATTAGTCTGTCCTTTTTTTTTAATAAGAACTTTTAAAATTAAAATTACATCTTCTAGCTGATTTAAAATGTTGCGACAAGATGTCTATCTCTTACTCCCTCTGGGAAGCCTTCAGCTAGCAGAAGTCAACACTTTCTATTCCATCTTTTTTTCTATCTGTCAGGGTATGCTGCTGTATTAGTTTCAATGCTCTGGTTGAGCTTGTACCTGATCCTGTACTACAATGCTGTATTAGAGCAGCTCTAAGGCTGCTCTAAAATGTTTAACATAGTAGTGTTTGGTAGAGAAATTCAAATGCTAGAAGCTTAATAGTTTCTAGTTTTCCAACACTGTAATTTTATGCAGTGACAGCTACATAAAACTTGAAGAACACAGCAGTGGTTCAAGCCCTCCTCATAATTAAACTTGTAAGACATAGATGCTGAGTAAATGGGGATTCACACATTGCTTATTCAGTTTAGAGTAAAAATTTCCATTGAATTTAAGTTTCCATAGGTAGTTATTAATTGTAGGTGGTCTCAATTTCTAGAGTTATTTTACAAAAAAACCTGGAATTAACATGTTCATTGTTAGGTCCCATTTAATTACAGTTTTACATTGTTTACTAACCATCTGGGCATCTGATTAGATGCTATAACCATCATTTGGTTTGAGCTTCCTTGCTTACACTAACTGCTAGTTATAAAAGATAATGACTTGGAAGTGAAAATATGAGGCTCACATGGGTAACATAAGCCATTATTTTAGCTAGCCTTGCTGTTCTTTGTGTTCTGATCCTTTGTTTTCAGAAGAGGAATAAACCCTCAAAATCTCACACTCTACAAAGAACCTGTTGTACTGTGTGTGAGGGTTTACTGGTCTTTGTGCACTCTTTATGACCAAATCTACAAGAGGAAAACAGAGATAAAAACTTTATTTTCTCCTGAGCATTTCATGTTCATAGAGTCTAATAGCCAATTAAGATAAAAGGAAATATTTGATGGCTAAAATCCAGTAATGTTATCTGTCTCAGATCAATTTGATATTTAAAATGTTGCTTTCTCTTCAGCAATTTTACTAAAAGGGACAGTTTAAGCATTTAAAGAGAAGGACTAATCTGTTTCTGTCCTGAATAGTTTTTGATTTTATTTTACCTCACTGACGCTTTATCATTACAGCAGTGACATTTATTTATGTACATAGATGCTCCATAGAAAAGATTTATATGTGTAGTAAGAGCTTTATTAAAACTGATAATGACCTCCTAAAGCGTTATTATTTTAAATAATTTAACACTATTGAAATGTTGGATTCTTCTTTCCAGACCTCTGAGTGAAAAAAGGGGGCAAAGCAGTTATACTTTCTTGTATGTGCATATAGTTTGGTATATTAATGCAGAATTATAGAATAACTTTGTAAATTCAATAAGAATACCTAAGCTGTCTGAAACATATCTAAGTTGTCAGCAATGATAATGGTGTAGACTCATGGAGAATCAGTAACTACTGAAAACTTTGATTTTTACTAAAAATAATTTCTCTGAATCATTGCAAATACTTGTATGGTCAGTAGTCAAAAGTATTTTCTTGATGGACCAGTGTACTAAAAAGGAAAAATAAATGTTAGTAATTTATTTTTTCAATGATTAAATAATTATTTTAAACTCTTCTTGAGATTAATTTTTAAAAAAAGTCTTATGTAAAAATACAACTAATTTTTCTAAATAAAAGCAGCAAATTGAGTTAGAATTAATAGCTGGACTTGGTGACAACCACAAACTGCTCATTTTCAAGTCCAAGCAGGCATCTTCACTATGTCTGATATTACTGTTCCATACCATGGATAACAACTGGCAAGGAGAAGCCATCCTTTTGCATTCCCCTTCCTTTCACCTTGTAAATAGATGGTAAATGCAAAGCTGACCTGAGCTATTTATTGTGAACTTTTGCCAGGTGAAACAGTGAATGTATCTGTTTCAGTACCTTCATATATCCCTGTCATTTAAGACAGTCATTAAATTGTGATAAATAACTGATTTTATCTGTTAGGTATGGAAAATTACTGTTTTTAAAATCTTTTTATAGCTTACCAAAAAATTGTCTGTCTCATGTCTTTTATTTGTGTAATAATCCAGAGGAGACTATGACATGCCTTTTTTTTTTTTTTTTTTTTTTTTCCACCAGCAGACTTTTCTTGGTTTCAAAAAGATAGGCAGAGCTTGGTCTGGATACATTATAATTGTGTCTAATTATGCCTTATTCAATATGGTCCTGAAGAAAATCTCAGGGAAATTATCAGGAAAGTCATTGGGGAAAAAGGAAACAAAACCTTCTCCTTTTAATGCTCTACAGAGGTCATCATAATCTTTGGTAGAAATTTTACAGGTAAATGCTTCTAAACAGGAGACTGTCTTAAAATCCCTCCTTGAAATATCCATCATCTCCATTAGCTTTTGTTTATTCTGAAAATATTCTTCAGCTCCTGTGTCTTTAAAACCATAATTAGGGTTTACAAAAATTAAAATGTATCTTTGCCGTGTACATAGCTGGAAACGTCTCTATTACTGTTACGTTATGGGCCTAGAATTCCCTGCCCACCTTATTCCATACAGACAAGGATATGTTCTAGTATTCAACATTCTCAGTCTGAACATATTCCCCACTTAAACCAGATTCCCAGTCCTGCCTTTCTTAAGGTTCTCTTGAACAATCAAAATGGTTTTTAACTGGTTAAAATTCTCTTGTTCCTGTAGTTTGCATTATATGTGAAGATTAATAGTTTAGGTCTGATTTATGAAGGCACCTCTGCTGTTTCCCATTACAGGCTGAAAAAGAAAATGTATTCAGATAATGTTTTGTAAATATAATAATTAAATAATTCATATATGCAATCCATAAGTTGCAAACTCTGGCTTCTGTCCTATAAATACAGATGTCATTTCACATGCATGCCTTTTAGGTGTTATGCTTCAAAATAGTTCTTCATTCTTTGATAAAGAAAGACTCAGTGTTTCTGTCTAGTTTTCTATCCAGTATAAATGAATTATTTTAGGTGTATTCTTTTGATTCTATCACTTTTGCTTATTAATACTGACTTATGAGAGCAGAGCCCACGACCAATACACTTGCAACATCTCTGTCTTACCCACCTGTTACAAAGGGTAACATTACACATTCCTTTCTAAAGCACTTCTCTTGATACAGCAGGACTGACAAATATTTTGTTTCTCTTTGGATTTTGAAGGACAGATCCTCATGCACACTTAGTGTTACTCTTTGTGAGATACAGAATGGCCATGGTACTGTTTCCCCTCATGTACCAAGGAATTTCCTCACCATGGGAGCAGTGGAGTGAACACACTCAATTCTGTGCTAGAGGCCTCTTGCAGGTCCTGGTTAGCAAGGCAAGGGAAGAGTTTTCAGGTATTAATGTTTAAATCCTCTATGTTTTCGTAGCTCTGCTGATAGTGAGTTCTGTAAGCCCTACCTCAAAAAAAGTCCTCTCTTCTACTCAGGTTTATACACAGGTTAATCACAGCTTTATGCAAAGCCCACAGCCCCCAGAGAAAAGTGGCATTTTACAGGCAGACTTCCTTTCATTCCCTCTGTGGTGCTGAACATTTTGATTTAATTAGAGAGCAGAAGCTTAACTCAAAGCAGCATCACTTTTTATTTATGTATGTTTTTTATAAATGTTCTGTCAGTATTTCATCAGACATACATTCACAATCATGCATCAGAATCCCATTGCAAAAGATAGTATATAAATATGGTGTTAAAATATTGCCTTGGCTCGAAGAGGTTATAAGACAAGAGGTGGCAGGTTGGTACAGTGGGCAAGTGGGTTGAAACAACAAGATGGAGCTGCTCAGATGAAGAGATGGCATTATCAGCCTACTGGTAACTTAATCACTATCTCTCGGCAGTGAGTTCCAAGGAGGAACTTAAAAAAGCTTAAAGAGGAGCCTTTGTGGATGCTTACAGTGAACTCCTATTACACAGTAGAGACAACTTTGAAGACTTTGTAAATTTGAAAATACAGCTATTAGCAATGCCAGCGTCATAATTTGATCAGGGATGGAAACTGTGACAAATGGAAACAATATATAGGAAAGGAATAGTATATATAGTACTTTGAAAATTGAATGAAGACAAGTCAAATAAAGTTTATGCTTGAATGGACTGCATAGTGGTTAACAAAGCAATGATTAATGCAGTACCCTGGGAAAATTATCATTGCAAAAAAAGTAGATATTTGAAGGATGCAGTTGGCTTTGATGAAGACTTTAGTTCCTCTCTGGATAACTCTTCATTGTTGTGAAAAGGGTCTCTGCTAAATCATGCATGAAATGTAGGAAAAAACTGCATAGTGTTTTTTAATCACAAGTCAAATAACTTTTTATAACTGTTCAAATAACTGTTCTTATTTCTGTTTTCTTTCAAATCAAACATGAGTGTTTTTCCTGTGTTACTTCAAAACATCAAATTACTGTATTTAGACTTTCCCCTCATATTTTTACTGCATTATGACTAAGGCTACAACAGAGACTTCCTTTTCATTCAGCTGTTCCTTCAAGATCAGATCTTCATAAAGCTATTTTTGACATACTTTACAGCACAAGTAATTTTCTGGCATACCACTTTTCACTGAGGCATTGAGCTCTCTTTCATTGAGGTAAACAATTTGTACTGAGTTTAGCAAGTTGTTTTGACTAACAGGATTTGAAAAAGTGAAAACATAAAAACTGCTCTAGATCCTGAGAGCAAGGTATTCCCATTTCTCATCTCAAAACACTTTTTTTGTCTGAAGTTAAGCATTATTTTTCTAATATTTAACAAAAAAGTGAGATTCAGATTAACTCAAATGAAATATTTTCTTGGCATTTTTTTTTAAATTCTAATATTTGGGTTTGCCTTGTTTGTTTGTTAGGTGGTTTATATTTTCAAAATTTATTATAAAATATTGATCTGTCAGTGTAACTGTAGCTCAAATTTACATTGCATGCAGAATTGCTTTATATATTGTCTAGATTCCTATTGTATGAAATATCTTTGGATACTATACAGTAGGGAAGATGAGTATAATACTTCTCTAATGTTCATATACTCCTTTAATTTAAGCTTTATGTACGTACTGGAGTTTGATTGACCTAGAAGTTGTATAAAGCAATGCAAAGCACTTGTATATCAACTATTTATTTTTATTTTCCTGTCTTTCTGTCACGAGAATTCCTTTGCTACCCCCAACAATAAGAGTGCTGCATAGTTTATAAACTTCATTCACTACCATATGGGATATATATTAGCCAAATCTGTCAATGGAAAAAGTGTAAATTTATTACAGGACTGATTTTGTAAGCAGGAAATGTATTTAAGAATCTATTTTTATAGGAATAAGGGATTTTGTAAATATTATGAAAAAAATTAAGCAGTAGACCTGAGTACTATTTCTCCTGATGTAACCCATACACTACTAATAACTATGTAAAAAATCATTCAGTCATGATATAAGTCCACCTCACAGCTCTGCAACAAGAAAGAAAACAGTGTTTTCTTTATTTTTAAAGCATCCACATTAATTTCAAGATATTCTGTTATGCCAAATACAGTATTGCTGCAAAAGCTCTTTGAAGTAGCAGCATCGCCCTCTTTGCTATTTTTTGCTATCTGTGAAGACAGTTCTGCTGCTTCTAAGCAGTGCACATGTGTAGAGTTGATGCACTGGGAATAAGGAATGCCATGTCTGATTCATTAGTTGCAATTACTTATCATTATTCATTATTTATTTTGATTTATAATGGATAAAAAGAACCTACCCAGGGCCATTTTAACATGAATGATAAATGGAGTCTCATAAAACGATTAAACTGGCAACTGCTGCTTGTCTCCTAAGTGGACAATAATTGATGTAAGATTGAGAAATTCCAACCAATGCTTGCCTCAGTCTTTTTTTATGCAATTCTAATTAAAAAAGCTGGCCAATCTTCCCCAAAGCTAGGAAACTTTTTGGAAATTTGTAGAAAATGATTAAAAAGTAAATTAAGACCTTGTGTAAAATTTTCTCATCACGGACAGCAAAACTTATTCTTGGACACCAAAAGTCAATTCAGTTCAAAGTCTGCAGGGGACTAAAAACATTTCAGGGAAAGGTTTGAGGGAAAAATGCTTTGGTTCTTATTTGATATATCGGTCAAAAATCTAGAACCTCTTCTACAAGTTGGAAATGATCTTTCACGATCCTAATATAGTACAGCTACTTTGAATAATTAAAGTGCCCCATGAAGAACAGGAAAGGACATCAGCTGTTACAATGTCAGGACATAGTTAAATACTATACTGTAAAAAATAACAATACACACACACACATTTTTCATCAGTTCATATCAGATTTATATTGTAAAGTATGTCCATAGTATATATACTTTAATTCTATTGCTGTTGATCATTTGAATTTCTGTCTACCTAATAAGGCTATTAACTTTGCTGTCCCTTGTAAAAAAAAAATCTTAGTGCCTAGGAAAGCCTATCAAATACAAACATAAGCAAATATAATGGGTCTAAAACTCACCAAGAAAGCAATTCTAAATATCTTCGATTCCAAGATAAAAAATGCAATTTACTTATCATTATGCAAGTATTCTTTATGTCTTAGGAACGAGAAGAATTTATTGAAAAGGGCTGCCTGCCTGCCATGTGGCAGGCATATCCTTATTACATGCTTAAAGGAAATCAGCTGTTTACTGTTGGTCACAGAGATTTGTGAATGCAGCAGTTCTTTGTATTGTGACTCTCAATACATCTAAATGTGAAGCAGGAGTTATCCGTGACAGATAGTCTCCAGTGAAGGCAGCTCTCAGTATTTTCTGCAATTTTAAGAACTGGAGATCTTCATGTTTGTGAGTTGAAGAGAAATGAAATTTAGTTACCAGTCATCTGTATGATGTTCCTTTGGTAAGATCTGCACTATGGAGTCAGTATAGTTGTAGGTAACAAGACTTTGAATATTATTATTTAGTAAGTCTTGCAAGGGACAGCATAGCTCCTTGTGCTTCCCTGAGTCTTTCTGTTGCCATGTGTGGTCTTCAAATGACAACTGTAGGAATACTCCTCAGTTCAAGGGAACACCATACATACTTCTTCTCTGGCAGCCACACAACAAAAAAATGGTGTTTTGTTAATGAAGATTATCTGTCAATGTACCCACATTACCTATATGACAAGCCATTAAAAGGTTTCCACTTAGCCACCTAGGAAGGCAGTATAACTTTAGCATGGTAGTGCATATATGTTAAGTATAGTACTAGTTGTTCTATCAGCTCTAGAGCTAATGAGTGTGTCTGGTTTCCTACTGTCTTTTGTCCTTTAATCTCTCAGATCTGTCTTCCATGGCAATAACATCTGTTCCTTCCTGGGTCTGTCTGTGACACCCTAGCAGATAAAGAATTTAGTCATTAGTCTGCAACTAGATTTGTCCAGATTGCCTGGCCCAGATGCCTTCAGATGGGGTGTGTAGCTGTTACATTCTGCCTACCCTCCTCTCAGGAAACTGTATCTCAGGATGTAGCTGTGTTCACAGTTATTTGTCTACCTCTCCTTTTTTTTTTAGTTTCCAAATTTATAGCATCTTTTATAAAGTCTAAGTCTCTTTGAGCCTTTACCTCTTTGTTAACTCTACCTAAAATTGATCCGCTATGTCAAAACTTATTTGAGAGATGACAGGGAAAGACAAGAAGTTGTCATAAACCTTCTGTATTGAGACATTTAAACATGAAAACTATTTCTTAAAAGTCTAACTTTATATATATTTATATGAAATATCTTATTAAACTTATTTGATAAACCGTGTTAATATTTCTCTAATGGATAAAAGGAAACTAATCTGTGTTCA
This sequence comes from Pyrocephalus nanus, assembly GCA_038380795.1. Lineage (NCBI taxonomy): Eukaryota > Metazoa > Chordata > Aves > Passeriformes > Tyrannidae > Pyrocephalus > Pyrocephalus nanus. The sequence continues at coordinate 52,440,005 of CM076260.1, forward strand.
CTACATTCACAAGTATGTATAGAATCCATTATCTACTATTTAGTCTGCAATCTTCATCCTATTAATCTTATAAGCAAACTTATGAAGCTCATTTCTCAGCAGGAGTAGCACAATATTTGAACATTTTTAAAGTAATTTTTTTATTTTTTACTCCCTTTTATTGACCAAAACCCAATATTTTTATTAAAATATGCAATGACAGGATTTACACAGATTTTATGTAAAAGGGAGAGCAAGTGTGGTGACTTGTGTACTAGAACCATTTTAGTATAGACACTCAGACCTCTGCACTTTTTATAGCCTTGCAGTGTTTTCACACTTTCTGTATTGTAGGGCTACTCTGTGCAAAGGTTGGTATTGCGGACTTGTCAGTCACCAATTTTGCTGTATAAATTGAAAAGCTGCTAGGTTTCTATAACACATACCCAACAGCACAGTTTATATAGGAAGTAGAGAAAGCGCTAATGCAGGTGAGAATTATTAGCTTTGTTCAATACTAGATAAGTTTTCCCCCCTTCTGAATTAAGAGTTAAATTATTCATAGACAACATAAAAGATTGCTCCCCTCTGTGCCCTGACACTTCATCACTTAATGGATAGATAGGTAGAACTTCAGAAATAAACTATTACCATTTAAAAAAAAATCAAGTGTAAGAACTTGATTACCACTGCAAGACTTACCCTAATATTAAGTCTGCATCATATGCTGCATACTAATGCTAGGTTTGCGTGGTAAAGGGCAAGATCTGCAACCATGTGCTTACTAATTAGCCAGCATTGAAAATAGCCTTGTCATGAGAGAACAGTCATCTCCAGTACAACTAGGAACCAAATGATTTTGCTGCTTAGACCAGGAGATGAATTCAAAAGCAGGCTGGATGCCACTGGAACAAAAGGAAAGCAGCTCACAGAAGACTATTAGGTACCAAAGACACTTTTTCATTCCCTATTGAGAGTTTGGGCACTATAAAATTACTAGATTTTTTTAGACTTATTACTAATAGGCCTAAACAGAATGGACAGTGAAAAACTGAAGCCGAAAAAAAGAGATCAATTAGACAGTGCTGCCAAGATTAATTAGTTTTATTCTATATTATCAATTTTCTGCTGTTCTTCCAACACCTTATTCAATGCTTCCAATACCTGCAATAACTTTTGCTTCTACTTTCTCTTAAATTCATATATTTATATGCAACAGTGAAAAGAAGTAAGAGAATTGCTGGAAAATTAGTGGCTTATGATCAGTTGTGATAGTTGTTTTGTTTTATTTTATTAGAACAGCCTTAGATGAAAATCTGACAAGTATAATACAGTTCTCCCAAACAGTCTCATTTTCCTTTCTGGGTCTAACAACACATTTGTGAGTGAGCACTTTTTTTTAATAAGTAATCGAAGCTGCCAATCTTTTCAGATGTGCCACATTAAGATAACTGATATTGTGAGTTTACTGTGAAGCAACCTTTAGATTTTAAGAAGCCAGCTATTATAATAACTTTTAATAGGAATCACAGAAGTTAAGGTAAGTTAGCTATCTACTCTTGGCAGTAATTTGGGAGTGCTGCAGTTTTCCATATTATGACTTAGTACATACAACTGTATTTCTCACTGTTTCTATCTCAACCAGCTGATAAGGCTTAATAATTGAAAATGAAATAACACAATACATTTTTACTTGTAGGAAATATAAATAGTTATTCTGTTTTGGACATTACAAAGTATTAGAAATTATAATATTTCAATCCGATGAAGAGGCCGATTGTAATGATAATATCTGGAATAGCTGTTGGGTTTTTTTGTGAAGAGTATGGATGCCTCAAGCAATGAAATTTATAAACTTTATTGGTTTGGATTTTCTTCATGAGGGAAAAACCGAGTCTTTTTAGCTCAGAATTATAATTCAGTTATTGACAGTGTAGTGCCTGGGCCACCCAGCCGGAGACTCACAGCTGCTTACAGATAAGTTAAACTATAGGAAGTTCTGCTCATGTTAGGGAAGATCTCCACTGACAACTGGGATGTACTTACTACCAGGCAGTTCTTTCCAACCTAGGGGTTTTACTCAGGTAAATTTGTGTGCTGTTTTGAATTAGTACTTAAAAGGTGCAATATTTTTATATTAATAGGGAAAGGATAAATGTGCTTAGGCCCAAGATGCTAGTTATTTTTATTTGTGTAGCAGTATCAGGGAAATTTTTGGCAGTAAGAAATTACTCAGTAACTGTGCCTACAGTGTAAAGTAGAACATACGCTCTTCCTATGAACTCTCTCCCTTTGCTGTCACAATTAAACATCACAATCTTTTATCATTTACAGTGGATTTCAATGCTTCTTGTATTGGTATTTACTCCTGAGTTATTCTTTTCTTTTACCTGCCCTGGCTTTGAACAGTTTTGTAAAGCTATGTGTCCCCAGCCAAAAAGTCAATTTATGCATCCTTCCCGTAACCTGACTTACAACCAAGGTGGGATCAACATAAGTGTCATCCACAGATTTCCAAAGACAGAAAATTTGGGTTCATCAGCCATAAAGGAGCTGTGATATAGTCTATTCAGATCCCCAGTTTCTATAATTAAAGGACCAAAAGAGGGAATCAATTTCAGAACATTCATCTGCATCTTTAGATAGAGCGTTGGAGAATTTTGGCTTAGGCCTGTTGTTGTTATATTCATTAATTTTTAAAATACTTGTTCTGCTCAAGACAAACATGATAGAAGGGCCATTGGTGTTAACCTTAATCAGTGACCAAAATTCTCCAGTGGCTTATATTGGAAGCATGATCACTTCATTATTATATTTGAATAAAGTTTATAATTGTTATGGTATTTCTAGATAACTAAGCTATAACATGACAGGCACAGAAACACTGCAGGTGCAGGTTATATGTCATATAAATATTGTTTAACTCCTGAGAAACAGACAAGAGAAGAAGGGAGAAATTTAACCACGTAAGAACCATATGAGTTGAATGAAAAATGCTCTTCCTCTTGAAGACGTGCAGTTCATTCAGTTCAGGCAAAAAGAAGAGGCAATCTAATCCTTTTTAAGTCAAATGCCTGGCTCACCACTACAAATATAGAGAGCCAGTAGTCAGTGTTTGGTTCATGTCTCCTTGAGGAGGTTTGCATAACCTTCTACTGTGCATGTGCACCTAATGGGGTGTGGGTTGTACCTGCACTTCCTAGTGCTACTTCTGACCTCCTTCACTATCTGGCAGAGAGAAGCCCCACATGTGAGGAATGGCAACCTGAGCTCTTGGCACTATTCATTTCTAGAAAGATTGAACTCATCATCCTATGTCCTAATCCCTGTTCTGAAAGAATATGTGCTTCTGTCTCCACAGTGTGCTACAGGGAGTTAGAAGCACAGAAGCCGTGTCTAACAGCTCATTGGAGAGAGGCGAGTCTCTCCTTATGAACAGGGACCTTAGCGCAGACACTACTGGGTTTCTGGTCAGTCCCGTTAACAAAAAATTCTCCACTTAGGACTTCTTGAGGCAAAGAAATAGTACTTACTGCAGCAGAATCCAGGAGACAGTTTGGTGCCAAACACCTAACTAGAATTATGTTTCTTCATGCTACTTCTGGTCTTCTGGTTCTTGACTTCTACATGCCTGACTAGCCACAGTCTAGCTGAAAGGGGGAGAGTGGAAAACAGATTCACCCAGAGTTAGAAAGTGGGCTATATTAGTGAATAGATGAATTTAAGGTACTTAAACAACAGTTTAGATAGGCGGATCTGGTTTGTTAAATGAGCATGGAAGGATGACTTCTCCCCCTGGAAATGCATCTCCCTGAATGAGATTGCAGCTAGTAGGTGCTGCCCACGCTCTCTCCCATCTTTGTCAGTGATAAGAAATCCTTCCTCCTAAGCAGATGGTCTATTACCATGATGAATTGCTGAATTAATGTTTACCTGAATATTTAACTGCTTTTCTAACTTCACCAATGTTTTATATTATTTTCTGTACTAGAAACAAAATAAATATATTAGCAGGTTAAGATTAGTTTAATGTAATCTATTAGTAGTGAAAGGATTTGTTGAATGAAACATATCAGGAGTTTGTAGTAGCTGTAAGACATTATAAACAGTTTTAGTCATAAACCTCTGAAGGGAAAAAGAAAAAAATCTTGATATGAAGGAAACCAGAAAACATGATAGTTAGAGGATAATTTAATGCATGGAAACATTTTGCTTCTCTTTTTTTTTAGTTATTGGTATGTATGAAACAGCTTTTCTGTAATGGAAGATGCATAGTAAATCTCATAGAGACTTTTGTGTATGTTCCTCCATATTAATGCATTGTAGATAAATATTGCACATGTGTTTGGCTCTTATTTTCTTAAACAGTTGCCAGGATAACGTACTAAGGAATCAAACACTTGACTCCATATGTGGCAGACAAACCCACTGGTAGCTTAAGCCTGTCCAGTTTCTTTGACATTGTTAAAGTTGCAGACAATAATATTAGCTGTGCACTTCCATATTTTTTTCTGAAAAAGACCAGCAAATATCAGTTTTGACTAAGGCATTAATATTTATTATTGCAGTCATTCCAAACCATTGTTTCAAGAAACCTGAAGATTATGTCCCCTCAAGGTATGTCTGATGGTTACAACTGAGGGGAAAATTTGGGGAAACTGACAACTCAGTGAGTGCACTTGCGTTTGTAGCTGAAGCTTCACACCTATTGAGAGAGATTGTTTGTAAATCCATTTGTTGCATTATTCCATGTGATTATCTTGAAAAGGTATACATATGAAAAGCCTTCCCTTTAAATTAATTGTGATTTTTTTGTTTGCAAATTATACTAAATTCCTTTCCTTTGAGCCTGTATGAGAGCTCCAGAAGATAAGCAAAATTTACAGAATAATCCCATGTAACACAAAGGTTAAATTGCTTAGTACTTAGCTGTGAGTAAAGGTGCTTACTAAGTGTAGTGAAAATTATCATAGAAGAACTATAGATTAATGCAAAACAGAACATAGGCACCTGGCCAAAATGAACACTAGCAAATAAGAAAAAGTCATTGTATGAGATTCTTATTCATTGGTTAGTCAGATAGTTACAGAAAATACTTTCCATATTTGTCAAGCTAAAATACTGTGGATTTTATTTTTAGAGTGTTCATGGTTTATTTAAAATTAAGACCTATAATTTCCAGTAGCTGTCGTTCTCAGCATAAGGATGCCCATCCTTATACCCGAGTGGGAGTCTCATTAACAAAAGCTCTGTTAATGTGCACATCAGCATAAATACACTATAAATCGACTTTTGCTGTAGTCTAGATAACATTTTTAAAAGACTGTTTCTATCTTGGGTGGAGGAGAAAATTCTTAAAGAATGGCCTGTTGGGACCTGTAACCATGGTAACTAGAAAGTTGACTTGCTATAATTTGTTGTAATTTAAAAAATCTAACACTGATTTACTTTTTACTTCACAAAATATAATGGAATTTCCAATGAAGAACCCATACAAAAAAGTGTTGTGCTTCTGTGTAGTGTTGAAATTCATTTAAAAAGTATTTGGGGAAAATAATATGAAATTTAAATAAGTTTATTTAAATAAGTTTTTGTTTTCAATTGTAAGTCAAAGGATTGTATCATGATGAAACTACCTATGAATTTAAGTTATAGTATATTTGTCCTTTTTTGTGAGTATCTATTAAATATTTGTGTAGGCCACTTTTAATAATTCTCTAATGACAGTTCTGACTACATCTTGTATGTTCTCCTTCCACCATGGACAGTGCCATATCCTTCCATGATATTGCTGTAATTCCACTTTGGGCAGTTGTTTTGCACCAGGAGCTGACACCTACATCCTAGACAGCTAGAAAGGATAAAAACTAAAAGCTAATGCTCAAGTAACCCTACATCCCTAAGTGCTGTTTAAGGAGCTAAATGGGAGGAAGAGATTTCTGCAAACCAAGGCTCTTTTAGAAGCAGGGAAAAAGAAAAAGGGAAACAGAAGTTTTAAGTCAACTCTTCCCAAGTTGGAAGAATGATTTGCTTCCTTTAATTACATTTTAGGATTGGAGGTCTTTGAAGTCAAGGATTAGAAACCTTCCTACTCTAGGATTAAAATAAAACATCTAATTAGCCCCTACGAGAGAAAAGGAGTCCCGCGATGTTGAGCTTTTAGGCTTTATGTTTCCATGACCTCTGAGAATTATGAAAGTTTTGTTTTGGAAGTAAAGGACCATTTTGTGGGAAACTGTAACTCAAGGGGATTCCTGTATGAGCTGATTAGAACCTGTGGTGTCTTTGTGCAGAGATTGGTCAAGTGCAGATTTCTAAGAATTAAGGCCCAGATACTGAAAGAATATTACTTCTCTCAAATGTTTTGGCTCTTAGCGCTTGCTGAACAAAACATATATTCTCCATATACCTTTCAATTATAGTAATTGACTTGTTCAAATAAAGACATCTTTATATTTTACTCATAATTCCAAGGCAAGGATGGCATTTACTGTTTATTCTTGAGGGAAAAACAAATTACACTTTCTTCTCTTACACTTATTCCTTTCTTTGACATTCTTTGCAAGATCTCTTTTCTGCTTCAGTTGTGGAATAATAGCCATGTTTTGGTATCTAAAGTTCACAGGTGGGTTTAGACAGCAAGTACACACCCCTCAATCTGAATATTTGCAAATTTAGTGGAAAAAGGTTTTGAATACACTGAGTTAAAAAAAATGGGTGAACTTCATATCTCTATTTGTCATGTCCACACAGTAATTGATGGCAGTTTCAGAAACCGCCATTAACGTAGAATATCACAAGTGAAATGGAGTTTGCAATATCAATCAAAATTTGAATATAGAAATAGATTAAATAGGTTTTTTTTTGTTGAAGCCTATCCATTTGAAGAATCACCCAAAAGACAAGCTGTCTTTTTATAGAATTTATGTGCTTTGAAGCATCTTTCTTTCTATCAAGAGTGAATATATGATATAAATTCATGAAGATCAATTTCTACAAAATATGTCTAGGTTTTATGAAAGAGTTATAATGGAAGAAAACAAAGTGATGCAATTAGTGCAAATCAATCAGTATGAAGCAAGAAGAGCTAAGAATATCTCCTACCCATATTTCTACTCAACAAAATTTAGCGCTTTCTCCAACACAGTTTCATTTGAGATCTTCCTACAAATGATCTTTGAAGTGTAGCTCAATCTCATATATGACATTTTATCAATAAATATCTTTGAAAATCAGTATGTTTGTGAGAGAAAATGTCAGCAGGCTTTCTCCTGCAGGTGTATATCTGCAGCCCTACTAAGTATTAGCTCTTCTTGGAGTTCCTCTTAAGGTTTTTGTTTTATTATGTTATTATTTCTAGTGAAAAGACTTTTTTTATATGGGAATTATAATATTGAGGCAGCTTAAAATATTGAATTGGTTTAAAAATAACATTCCCTTAATAAAGAGAGACCTGAGTCAAAGGGTAGTATATCATTATATAATTAAAAGGTACATTAAATATTCATATGCACAAGAGATAAGACTTCAGAAGTCCAAATTTAACTTTTGAATCTCTGATTTTTGATGAGGAAAAATTAATTTTGCATTAATGTAGTCTCTTACCTGAAACTTGAAAAGGAAGAAAAATAATCTCCGTTGTCCTTTTTACAATAATAGATGGAGTTCCAAGTTTGGGGTAATTTGGGTTTTGTTTGGGTTTTTTTGTTGTTTGTGTTCTTTTTTTTTTAAGCAACTTAGACTACTTTTATACTATTCTTATTTCATTTCTGATTGCATTGTTCATTTGAAGTGAAATTGTTCTAATTTAAAGTCAAGTCACCCTTCTTTTCTCTTTTATGATAAAGCCTCTTTGTCTCATATAACCTTTCTGCAGAAGAAAGCTTTTACATTTATGTTTCAGTAGTGGATCTGGTGTCATACTAACATATCATTTGAAACAGCAACAACCAGAACCTTCATAAACTACTGAAAATAGAGATCTTCTGACAACTAGAGGGAGAAATCATGTTTTCTATAAATAGCGCTCAGAGTGTTTGTCTTTTCTTCTGCTTTTAGCTGGAATATGACTTGGTCCTGACAGTATTACACCTGAAATAAAATACAATCAGACAATATTAAGACAATCTTCTATACAAGGTTTTACCATAATTAATTTCATGATTGATAATAAATTTAATGTTCTGTCAACCAATTATCACTTTTTCTCGAAGTCTGTGAGAGTATATTCAATTTGAAAGCTACTCATATCTCCACAGTGTGCTGTCTTTGCTCCTGTATGTTTGAACCAAACCACCATTCTCCCTCCCTCCCTTCCTCACAGTTTTCAGGGATATACCCACTTAAAATCTATGATATGTTACCATAAGGTAAAGATCAGAAATAACTGAGGTGAAATACATGTGGATAGTATAAAAGGAAGGTTTTATCGCAGCACTGATTTTTGTAGTTGTGGACAAATTGTATGGAAAGGTCAGATAGGGTGGAGGAATATGAACTTGACAAGAAGAGGACTTGTGTCAGGAGCTAAAAATGTAGATCCTGGAGGCCAAAGGAAGAAGGCATGAAACCTAAGGTAAAAAAAAACAGTCAGCAACTGCAGAAGTGATTGAGAATAGTTGAACTGATGGAGGAAGGGCCTGCCATGCAGGAGGACCTCAACAAATTAAAATGATGTATTGAAAAATCTCTATGAAGTTCAACAAAAATAAATGTAAATACTTGCTTCTGAGATAGAATAACCCATTAAGCAGAATTATCTGGAGACTGATTGGATAGGAGCAGCATTGAAGAAAAGGAGGTGGGGGTCCTGGTGGACCAAATTGAGCATGGTTTAGCAGTGTGACTTTGTGGTAATGAAAACTAACACCACATTAGTAGCCCCTTCTAATAATGGACAACATTAGCAAGTGTGGAGCCTACAAGTCAAGACATGATTATTCTTTTCAACAAACGACTGATGAAACTGCATCTTGAGTACTGGTTCCCATTTTGGAATTCTCAGTACCATAGAAACATGACAAACTTGGGAAGTCCAAAGGAGGATCACTAGACTTAGCAACTTCAGGACGGGACACACAGAAAAAGCTGAAGCTGTGCTAGTTTAGCCTGAAGAGGAGAAGAGATGGGGATAAGGAAGATAACTCCACTCCTCTATTTCCAAATGCAGATTACAGAGAGGAACAGACTCTTTTTACTGTGGAAGAAGAACAGTTGCAGGTTGCACCAATGGAAATTATGATGGGTTATGAGAAAAATGAGTCTTACTGAGAGTGATTTGACAGCGGAGAAAGCGTTCAGAGCTGTGCAATCTCCACCCTTGGAGATTTCCAAAACTCACTTGAAGACCTCTCTGTGCAACCCATCTAACTTTGAAGCTAGCCCAGTCATGAGCAAGAATTTGGACTGGATGACATTCAGAGATCCCTTGCAAATTAATTTATCCTATGTTTCTGTCTATCTTAAAAAAATAAAACAAAACAAAAAACAAAAAAGATGTTGTTTTCTTTTTATCTATTGTGATTGCAAGCTATAACTCCATACCTCTAAGAATTCCATATCTCTGCCAAATGTCAGTGTAAAGACTTTAGACTTTGTGCCTTTGCAGTTTTGAGGTGATAAAAAGCAGTAATTGGAAAAACAGCTCTGTTCTAGAAAGCTGCTTTAGAAAAGCTGAAACACCTCTACACATTTCTGTGATGGTGTGTTTTAGTCCTCCTTGCCTGAAGTGTTTAGCCGTTGTAAGCAAATTATACTTTGCCAAGGGCATAATGACTACACATTAAAAATGTTTTGCTGGTCTGCTATTTGGCTGTAGTTGGCAATCTGTTATTCTGATGCTGCACACCTGGCACTGTGTTTCAGGGAGGTTTATCATGGGCATCTCAAGTTTTTGACTTGCCAGAAATTTTCTTTAAAGGGTTTTAACTTATGTCTCTGCTTTATAACCTACCACACAAAAATAACTATAGAAATGAACTTTTACCAAGTAAATTATAAATGTACATTTGATTCTCAGGTTGCAGTAGGATACGCCCATCACTGATGTTGGCAGCCAGTCAAGCTGACATCAGTGCCCAGTGTGGACTAATCTGCATTAAAATGATGACTTTATTAAAGCGAACTATTTCACAACTCTTTTTTTTTTTTTCTTTAAGTACATGACAAATTGCTGCTTATTTGGTACTGTGCAAGTACTTCTGACTTACTCACATCCTTAGTATGTACCATGTTTGTTCTCTTTACCAAACCAAGTCATTACCCCACCTGAGTGAGAGGTTGTTCATGGAACCATAGAATCATAGAATGGTTTAGGTTGGGAGGGACCTTAAAGAGCATCTAGTTCCAACACCCCTACATGGGCAGGGACAGCTTTCACTAGGCCATGTTCCTCATAGCTCCATCCATCCTGGCACTGAACGTCTCCAGGGATGGGACATCCACAACTTCTGTGGGCAACCTGTTCCCTCAACCAGTGCCTCACCAGCCTCATAGTAAAGAATTTTTTCCTAATAGCTAAGGTTTTCCCTAGTCTTCAGCAGTATGCTGTCCTAAAATGATGCCATTCAAATGGGAGCTATCAAGATTTTATTATTCCTGGTCTAAGAGACCCATGGCATTGCCTTGATATCATATACTCTAAGACATTTAATGATGCCGCAACTCCATACCCTCAATTGGAAATTCTGGTTGAGTATAGAGAGATTCCCTGAATTGTTATATCCTGAAGTCGCATCTCCTGTGTTACGTAAATGAAGTGTAAAAATGGCTTACAGCTTCTGCAAGATGCACTGCTCTACAAATTAAGAACATTCATGCTGTTACTTTCAGTGGATTATATATCCATGCTTTTTATTTCAAGTAAATCAGTCGTTTGTACTGCAGAATGAAAAAAACCCACAAATCCTGTCCAGTAAGCCTCAACAGCAGGAAACCTTATCATGCCAAAGAACTTTCAGTGCAATGAAGAAACCACTGAATTTTTAGAGATACCAAATTGCACTTCCTAAGTATGTACTAGTTCAGTTCTTTTTAAACTGAACATAGAGGTTTAATAAATGATGTATTCAGAAGTTTAGAAAAAGTATCACAAATATTCTAAGCCATGTTATTCATTCTGTGTAAATTGCAGTATGCACTCTGTATAATACACCTTTATATACACCAACAGGTGATATAATTTTTGCTAAAGGTGACTGGATGACATAAAGTGGGGTTTTTTTTCAAATTTCATGTCTTAATAAACAAGAGATTTTGCTACTGACTTACCAAATGCCCAAAATTTTCATACTACTTTGTGTTTTACACTAGATTACTTAAACAAGGAAGGAATAGTTTTCATAAATATAGAAGACACACAGATGTGAAATTTCATGCCCTTGCATGAAATTAACTTTGACATGCTGTATAAAGTGCCTCTCATAACTGTTAATAAAATTATAAATTTTCAGTTGTAATCTGTATTGACAAACTGTAGGCAGTCTTTTGAAAAAAACCTACCTGCTAGTTCTTCCTAGCAGAAAGGAAGTAAAACATTGGTGGTGCCCTTTTTAAGAAAGCATAATAAACTTCAATTATTTTCTCTAATAAAGGCTCAAAGTTGTTCCATGTCAGTATCAAAACCTAAGAATTATGAATAGATGATTCTACACACGTATTGTGTCTAATACCAGCAGTATCAAAGTTTGTCAAATCTTTTCAGGGTATGGTTTGTTTTATCAGACTAATTTTAAAAAAAGGGATGTTGTCTTTTAGGAATTTCAAGCCAAAAAATGTTTATGGCAGCTAACATATTCTGGAATTACTGTGGAAGTTGACATAATTTCTATCTCACCCATGTGCTGTATCCCCCTTCTCACCCCCTTCTAGAAGTAGTTGTTTTCCTTGTCAAAAACCTTGAGTCTAAATCCCTATTGGGGCATCCAAACAGGGGACGTTTCTGCAGTCAGTCTGTACCTTAATCCACAACATGGAAGAGAGCAGGAAAATATTTTATTTAGAATATTTCCCTAGCTTGAAAAGTAACCTAGGCTGCAAAAATAATTTTTAAAAAGTCTCTAAATCTGAACTATTTTATTTATAATCTAAAGAAAGCCATATATAGATCCATAATTTAAATGCTAGAATTGAAAATTTCTATCCCTAAAAGTAAGGGCTACTGCTACTTTCATAATAATGGTGTATCTAGCTAGGTAGGAAGTGTTAACAAATATTCTCTGATAGAAACCCCATACACTTCACACATTTGCTGTAGGAGGCGTCGCGTGAGACTAGTGGATGTTTGAGGTCACATTCAGCAGAGTTGAGAAAAATCTCAAAATTCTCAATTCAGATTAGGTATTAGTGTTGTCATGCAACACAACCAGCTAGTACTAATATGAGGCAATAGTGATCATCCTTGTAACTCCATCTTATCCTCAACAAATCTCTTCATGGAAGTATAAACAGCTGCCAGGATAGGTAGGATGAGAACACATTCTTCTGGCTTATGGATCAGTGCTTCCCCTAGGCTACAGGGAGTTTATTTGTTGGAAACATGTAACTGAAGGATACTAATTTTGTCCTAACTAGACAGACAACAGACAGCAGGATGTGACTGAAGACCTGATACTTGGAATTACGAAAGCCTTGATGTACCTTTCCTCCTAATCACTAAGCACTCATGCACAATTAAGCTCTTAAGATTTTTGTCTTCATCTGTGTTTGACCCTTTAAGATTCTTTCCCTAACACATCTCAAAGATTACAAGCATAACAAATTTTACAGGGTGAATTTTTATCTGCTTAATTTTCACTTGTCTTTTTGAGTTTGTGATATATCTGTACAACTTTTGTTAAAGTCATGACAGGAGAGATCCATTATATTACCAAATCTGTGCAAGGTCAAAACTTCCCTGGAATTCTTTATCACCCTATCACAAGTCATAGCACCATTGTCACTGAAAGGCATAAAGTCAAAAAGTCAGTCTTGTTTACTATGATTTTAGCCAATATAACTGGATGCAGGGTAATTCTTGATCCTGTTCCTTGCCACGTCCCAGAGGCTTGCATGCTTTTATATCTGACAGCATAACAACACAGGTTGTTGCTCTCTAACCCATCTCTATCAAGATGAGACAGCATTAACATTAAGGTCCCATTAAACCAGTCCATGCTTCCAATTTAAGAACAATAACTTATGGACTTAGATCCATGCTGCACTGTGTTTTGTGATGAAGGGCATTGAGGCTGGTTTAACTCAGTTCAGCTCTAGGCAGCATAACATCCTAGCACTACCTGAATGATCATAGCTTTTTGTTTGCATGTGTGCTGGTTTTGGCTAGGGTAGAATTAATTTTCTTCACAGTGGTTAGTATGGGACTATGTTTTCGAATTGTGCTGAACATGGGGTTGATATTAAATTTTTTTTGGTATTGCTGATAAGTGCTTACATAGAGCCAAGGCCTTTTCTGCCTTTTGTACTGCTAAGCTGGCAAGGAAGTTGAGGATGCATGGGAGGTTGGGAGGAGACAGCCAGGACAGGTGACCCAAACTGATCAAAGGGATATTCCATACTTTACATCATCATGATCAGTATATAAAGTAGAGGAAAGAAGGAAGGAGGAGGGGACATTAGGAGTGATGGTATTTGTCTTCCCAAGTAACCATTACACGTGATGAGGCCCTGCTCTTCTGGAGATGGCTAAACAGCTGCCCTCCCATGGGAAGCAGTAAATTAATTCCTTGTTTTGCTTTACTTGTGTGTGCAGCTTTTGCTTTCTGTATTAAACTGTGTTTATCTCAACCCTCAAATTTTCCAGCTTTTACCCTTCTGATTCTCTCCCCTGGTGGGGGAGTAAGTGAGTTGCTGCATGGGGCTTGCTGGCTGGCATTAAATCATTACAGTATGTGTCCTTAAAAGGTGACCTTGTACTTCTGGATTACAGTAGGTCAAGTAATGCTCAATTTATGGCATTTGTATGAGTTCTTCAGTCACTGGATAGATCTGATGGTTCTTTACCAAAACACCTAAAGGTCTCTGTATTTGAGAACAGAAGCTCTAGGACATCATCCAAAAGCCATTAGGTCCTGGAAGATCCTGTTTTCTTCAAGCTTGAATGGGTATCTAATAGGACATGTCATTTTACTGCCATGGTGTTGATGAGGCAGGGGAAGAAGCTGAGCTGCTGTTGCAGATTAGTCAGGGCAGCTTATGGCCTTTATGCTTCAAAGCATGTATGCAGTTGCCAAATCAATAGGATAACTCTTTTTTAAATTTTTTTTTTTTTTTTGCTAATGGCTGCTAGAAACAAACAATGATGTAAGTTGAGAATGGGAAAATTGTTACTAAATGTCAAGAACAAAGCCTGGATAGTGTTTGCAGTAAATCTTTTCTTTTTAGTGCTAAGTATCTGAGTGACTATTTATTTTAGTAAACACTGGACAAATAGTAGCACAAGTAACCTCAAGCAGATACCATTTAAACCTCAGCCTCATTAGTCAGAAAGCAGCAATACTTTCTTCCTGATGCAGTACCTTTCCATACTGCTTATAACTGCATGGACCAGTTATTTAAATTATTTGTTCAAAATTAATTCCTAGACGATAAAGAAATGCTGTGAAATGTATTTTCTTGAACACAATTACTTTGTTTTAAAGTGTTGTTATGCATTCTATGCAACAGAATTAGCACCTTGCATTCATCCAGCATGTTTCTCATGCTTTGCTCATGTGGCAAGAACTGATCAACCCATGTGCTCATTCCCCTCTGCTGAACTCAGCAAATGCTCTGTGCAGAACTCCAGCAGATGGACCTATTCTCTTCTAACGACACATGTTCTTTTATGCGCCATTTTATAGCTTATGCTTGTTGGGTTTGCACTTTAATAGATACACTAATAAAGAGATTAGTCATGCGATTCAGCTCGTCGTTTCAAAAAGGTGAAAGGTGTCATGAAAAATAAATGACTAAAAAGAAGATGAGGCCAAATGCCTTGACTTCAGTGAGACCATGAGAGATTTATGCTTGCTGATGTATACTTTTTGTGTATAATAACCCCAAATAAAGAATGGCGTATATTCATTTAAAAATAAGGGACACTATTTTATATTCTATTCAAATTTTTTTTTTTTCTTGGTATGACTTACAGGCCTGAGCGGTATTCAAATCACTTTGCTGGATGTACTGAATTCCATTCTGCCAGTCCTTTTTCGGAGAGTCTTTGAGATGTGGATTAAGTTCACTCTGACACAAAGGTCCTAATAATTAACAAAAACAATTTAAGTACTTCTTATAAAAACCCTATATTTTAGACCTATTTAGGATAGAATTTAAACTGTAATCAGCATACTTGCTTCTGTGGCCAAATCTAAGTTAACTTTGCAAGGAAAGGATAACAGTGCTGAGGAAATTTGTACAGTAGATGTAAAACAAAGAGAGTTGGAAGGTGGTATCTAATAAAGAATAGAACAGGAATTTAAGAGAAAAACATACAGGCATCAACTTTTGAGAATCTTACCTCAGATATGCCAAACAATAAAAGAGATTATTCAAATTTATGTGCATCTCTGTCACTTGGAATATTTTGAAGTATTTAAAGCAATCTTCCCCTGTTTGAAAACAGAAAAAACCCCAATGTGAATAAGTTCTTGAATGTTCCAAACAGTATTGTTTTAAATAATGTCTTCAAGAATACAGCAAAAATGGATTAGGCATCTCTTAATTAAAGAAGACTTTGAGTGAAATTATGTTTTGACTCTGGGTTTTGTGATAGCAGGGCTGTGGGCCAGAATGGAGGTTTGGGAGCTTAATAGTTCTGACAGCTCTCTAGTAGCTACTGTAAGCTCTGATTCATTCTACTTTGCTAGTAGGGATGTACTTTCATCACTTGATGTTAAAAAAGTAGTCCTATAATTGGCAGCATCAATTGTCTGGGGACTGAGAGGGAGGAATTTTAAATACATCTCTTCAGGCTAAAAGGATACTCAATGTTTATTCAGTTTTAACAGAGATACAGGAGCCTTTATTCTAATAGTGTCAAAGATTCTTTTTTTTTTTTTTATGTGCTTATTTTTGGAGGTTCAGAATGTTCAAGGTATAAGGTAAAAGCTTACAGTCTCAATTGCCATCAGGTATTCTGCTTTTGTGGGGTGTGGGAATTTATTTGGAGGCTGAGAGTTAAAGGTATGTCTGTTGATTTCTAAGAGGGCAATAATTTTGTTCATATTTAATGGCTAGAGTCATCCAATCTGGTGTCTTAAAGTCAGGGAGTGCAAGGACACGCTGTGGGAAAAGTCTTTGGGATTTTCAGAAAACCCAAATAGCTTAGAGAAAAAGCATTTATTGTAGAACGGCTTCTCGGTTGCTCCTCACCATGGTGTGTGGCTGCAGCAGGAGTAGAAGAGAGGATCTGGCGTCCTTTCTCTTTCTCCCAACTGTCAAAATCCTCCTACATCCTGATGTTTACACCAGAACTCTCTACCATATGCTCAGCCATCACTCGGACTCTGCAGCATATTTCTGTGTATTATGGAGTTTTCTTGTCTTACAAAGTCTTTTCATGTTTGAAGCAGAGGTACCAGCTCTTCTACCTTTCTAGAATGATTTTGACAGCTGTAAAATTCTACTGACTGCAAGAATACAAAATATAATCAGACCTGAACCAGTGATAATCTCCATGTATACAGAGAAAGAAAAAAAATAGGCCTGTTTAAATATAAAAATCTTTGCAAAAATGATGTGAAGGAACAATTTGACGCAAAAAAAAAAAAAAAAAAAAAAAAAAAAAGAAGTTAAACGATGCAGAGTAAAAGGCTTTCTGTATTTCAGATGACATACATAAGTGTATTGATATGTAGTGGTGTAACTCAAAAGCCAGGTGATTTAGTCAAAAAAGTAACTGCTCTGTTGTTTATCTAAATTTCTTCTTTTTATGGTCTAAAGGAAAATAAAGAAATGAGGAAATGTGAAGAAAAAGGTTTTAAAATCAACATTTTGTTGTTAGATTATTTTTACTCTCTAGTGATGAATATAGTTCTATATTTCTTCTAAACTCAGAGTTAAATGTAGAAAAAGTTGGATGAAGTGCATCTACATATATCAGCTATGAAAAAAATTAGAATTAATTAGAAGACCGTTCATATATAGAATGTTCTTAAGTCCTTCTTTTTGACAGGTTAAAAACCTAGGGGCCCTGTTTTCTTCTTTTCCCAGACTATGCAACTGATTTTACATTGTAACTCAGTATTGGCTGAATAGGGAGGTAAATATAACAAGAAAATAAGATATGTCAGAAATTATGATTTTTAGATTGCTAGATTCCCTTGTACACTTGTGTGGATAGGGATGATTACATCATGCTCTTCAGACCACTACACCCAAAAACCAGTAAGGAGTAGGTCTTCCAAGTGTACTCATTGATTAAGCTGCACCATCCCAGTAATGGAAGGGGGCAGAAAAGACCCAAAAGCAGATAAGTTGAAAGAATGACTCAGAAAATCTTCCCTTGGTTTCATTACTCCTAGAAAATTATTTCTGTCTCTGAAAATGGTCAGTTTTAGTTTAAGATCGATATTTTCTCTAAATTTGAACCAATGGGTTATTTGGGGGTTAGTAACAATCTTCTGGACCCAGTCCTGCCAGTTATTCTTCCAGGAGTTGCACAAGTATGTATGTTTTCAAGATAAACAATCTTGAATCACTCGCTGCATTAAAATTTATCTTACTTATCTATTACTGAGTTAGCTAAACACACCGTGCAAAACCTCTCTTTCTGAATATCGTGTATTTAATGTGATAGCTGTATAATCTGTCTCTCCAACAATTTCCTAGTGAATTTGGCCTGTAGACCTTGGATCATAGCAACCAATTCCATGAAACTTAAAATTTGTCATGTTTCAACAGGGTACAGAATTTGTTCATTGTTAAACCTGAAACTTGCATACTCTAAAGCAAAAAAGTGCCAATCACAGAAATACCATGAAAAACATTTTCAGTGAGAAGGTTCACATGGTGAGGGCATAGTTTTTCTTTCTAGCAAATTACCTACTGAAGACTTCACTGTTTATCAGTTTGTGAGGGATTCCAATTCAATTCATCTCTTCTGGAGTTGCATTTTGCTGCCAGTTATTCTGAGACTTGTTATGTACTTCATAATGTCAGCCTGCAGATCACTTATGAGGTCTTCTCCTGTGCATAGTGCCTCCAGTATTTCTTATTTGCAGTCTATGATTACCATGCTAAGCAATATGATAATTTTCTGTGATTTAGATTTATATAAAAGCAAAAAATTGAAGACAGTGTCTGTTCACTGGAAAGGTATATAGCAATGCTTCTTACTGGCTTGAATAGGAATACAATTAGGTCGATTAACTACTAGCTATATCACTGAAAAAAATATAATGGCAATAAACTGGTTTGGGAAAGGCTCTGTGTGCTCTGCTGTAGTACTATGGAGAAATACTGTCAGATGCCTAGTATAAAATCAGGATGAAAGGAACTCTTAGGGTTTTGTGGTTTTTTGGTTGGTTGGTTGGTTGGTTGGTTTTTTTCTTTTTTTTTTTTTTTTTTTTGGTCCAATTTTTCTAAGTTTATTCAATTATTGTTTTTAGTATTTTGTAGAAGACTCAACTGTGGCTTAGGTCTCTATGTGAGAATACCAAACAAAATGATATTTTATGTCTTTAAAGTCTGACTGCATGTCAGGAATTTCCCTTCAGAGATGAAAGAAGAGATGAAGATGAGTGTGATAGGCAGCATGTTAACATTTTAACTTTGTGATAGTTTCAGAACAAAGAAAAAAATTTTATAAAAGCACATAAAGGAGAACAAAAAGGTAGTTCTGCATGTGCTTAAAAGGAAATCTTCCAAAATCTGAAAAGTAAAACAGGGAGAAAAGAGTTTTTGATCATAGTAAATGGATCTGATCAGTGGCAGAATTCAGTCTTTGTGGCTGATGAGAGAGAAATGGTCTTGATATTTGAGTCAACAGTGACAGAAAAGGCAACAAGTGGGATGGAGTAAAATGGATGCCCCTGAGCAACTGGCTGGAAACAAAGAGCCTTGAAATAGTATTATGCACAGAGATAGCAGGGCAAGATCACCTGCATCTAGGCCAGGAAAAAAGTATGGTATTGTGATTAAAATTTCAGATGATGGAGACTTTTTAATTTTTACATGTGTGCGCAGGTGAAAAGGTAAAAAATGTGTGGGATAATATACAGTGAGTATCAGCAAGGTAAAAGCTAAATTAGTACTAAGGGTTTTTTCAGAGTACTCTCTGGTTTAATGTCTCAATGAATTCAAAGAATTAAATGACTAAATTCACAGATAACGAAAGCTGACAGGAAATGAAAACATATTTAGGAGAGAGAAGGCATCCAAAAACTGGAAGAACTGGTTAGTCACAAA
Source organism: Pyrocephalus nanus (assembly GCA_038380795.1). Lineage (NCBI taxonomy): Eukaryota > Metazoa > Chordata > Aves > Passeriformes > Tyrannidae > Pyrocephalus > Pyrocephalus nanus. Next base: position 52,459,370 of record CM076260.1, read on the forward strand.
ATACGTAAATGTAAATGTACTAAAGCAGGATTGTTTGCAAAGTGCTGGGGCATTAGAAAAAAGGCTTGTGATCATTTAAAATGGAGCATCTGTAAGTCAAGATATGTGACACAAGAGTGGAAAAGATTCAGAAGTCTAATTTGAGAGTTGTTACAGATTGCCAGTGTTAGGTTATAAAAGGTTTGGTGCAATACTGTTAGTATTAAAGGGAAAGATTTCCTTTGAGATATTTGAAGTTGTCTGATTAAAGAACAACTACTGTAATTTATAGTAGGTTTTATATACTTTTACACCACATAATCAATCTACCAACAAAAGAGTATTTTATATCATGCAGTGGCCAGTCATTGTATAAGATGTAGTGGTTAAAAACAACCCTGGATGTGCATGTTACAGTTTGTTGGATCATGCACAGAATACATACAAGGTAGTTAATTTTAGAAGACTAAATGTGAACAATTATGTATTAGTTTCACTGTCTAGTGAAAATAAGTGGACTTAACAGTCCCAGAATTTAAACATAAGGAGGATTTAGAATTTCCTTAATCATAAATGGAAAAGATACTTGAGTTAGGAGAAAATTTTTCATAAGGAATAGTTTAAGTTCACAACAGATAAATAAAAACCTCCCTTTTTTTACAGTTGTTTTTTTTTTCTAGTCAATATTAGAATTCAGCACACACTGGGAGTGTGAGAATGGCCAAATATCAAGCCAAGCTACATCAGACAAAAAGTAATCAAAACAAAAGATTTTTAGCCATGCAAAGTTGAGAACAAAAAATAAAGAAAAAGGCTCTTTATTCCAGGAATAGACAGATGTTAAAATGCTTCTTTTTGCCTCACATTCTAAATGAAAATTTTGTCAAAGTAAAGGCAATGGTGTTTAATATGTAGATAATGACGAAAATGAGGACATGGAAATGTGACTTACTGCTTCATAGAAGAAAAAAAAGCTGAACAATTCTTGTGATCCATATGGGGGTGATTAGATACTTTTCATTACAGAATTCTGAAAGAATCATATTTGAAACACAGATCTATTCAATTAATCTATCCTTAGTCAACCTTTCCCAGCAGATACCATATATTCAGAAAATGGTGCTAAAGCCTACACTTAAATTTAGCAGGAGATAAGGGATTTGGGATAGTGGGTTCATCTGCCCTTTATAGCATGCAAAATTTTAGAACAAATTTCAATGGAAATTATAATTAAATGTATGAAGGCAATTAGAAATGGGACAAAATACAGCATGTTTTTAACTGCAATTTTTCTTTGATAAATAATTTTCTAGGCAAATAGCATGCAGTAAAGCTCATCTATTTGGACTTTGATTAAATATTTGATTCAGTGCCAAAGAGTAAATTAAAAATAGGATTGTTACAAGAATTTTAATGTCTTGCAAGGAAATTACTAAACAGGAGAAAATCATGTGTGATATTACAACAGATTAGATACACTGAAGGAGAAGGGAGCTTTTGTGGGAGACTTTTAGCATCGGTTTGTAAGTGTTCTCATTTAGTATATATTTAGGCCAATATATATTGGCCTAAAAGGTAGGAGAATGTCATTGGTTTTGTCTGTGGTACATGCTTTGAAAGTTTTTGACAATTCAAATGAAAACTGCCATGGGAAAAAGAAAAAATGTTTAAAAAATGAAGGTTTAAATAATAAAAATAGGAACATAGAATTAAATTCATTAAATTCAGTGCAGCGGATAGTAATATATTTAGGGACTGTTAAAAATTTGTACAATAAACTAGGAAATACTCAGTAGGTGAAGGGAAAAACAGTTGAGTGTATTAGATGACTGAATCATCAAAATAATTCAGATGTGAAGAAAGTAAACTCACTTGAGGGGTTGGCTCTGAAAATGAAAAAATGCTAATGTCATCATGTAAGGAAGTATTAAGGCCTCCTCTGAAAAACTTTATAAAATTTAGGTTACTAAATCTAAGAAAAAATGAATTCACAGTGTAACCAGTGCTTGAAAGCATCCCAAAAGAATCAAGCAGGGGAAAAACATAGCATAGTAGAAGATACCAAGGAGATGAAAAAAACTAAAGCTAAGAGGAAATCTGATTGTTTCTTATAAGTCCACAGAAAGTATAAATACATGAAGGGAGACAATTACAAAGTTAGAAATTAGTTTTACCAAGAGAATTAATGGAATATAAACTGTCAATTACTTTAAGCTGGAAATTAACAGATTTCTAACCATGACAGGTTTGTGTCATGTCAAGCTTTCTATCAGAAACAGAAAAATAAGGAGCTTTACTTCACAAAGTATATTACATGGACTAGCACTATGTTAAAATCAGTGAGCAATAAATTCCTTCTCGATCCAATGTTCCTTTCATAACCAAAGGGAAACATTATACAAGTATCTGAAAGATATTTCATTTTTCCTTTCCATTATTGTTTTTGACGTAGTACATAGTGGTAACATTTCTGTAAGAGTGCTGGAATGCAATAGCAAAAAGGATAAAATTCCTCTCTTCCTTTCGGCTCTGAGATAGCTCTTTAGGAAAAGTGATCGTAACGTCATCTCTTGGGACATTTAAAACCTGATTCAACATGCTACTGAACTAAAATACTGTGGGGAACAAACTGAGAGTGAAAGAATGAGACTTAATAAGCAGTTTTTCCCCTCCCTGCTTCATGGAGTGCCAGCCCTTCTGCTGTTCTTCGCTCTGGTGTGGCATCTCCAGGTCTGTGCACAGCACGGCTGCCCTTCTGAATGCACAGATTAGCAAAGTAGTTAGTGCAAATGTTCAGTTGCTATTTTCAGATTTAAGTCACTTTCTATTTCACTTTTTTCTTTTAATTAGAACGAGCGCTCGCCCGTAAACTGTGCATACACTTTGATCGTTAATGGGAGATTTAATTTTCTGGTTGAATATTCTGTTGAATATTCATTCTGATTGAATATTTGACTCAAAGAAACTGGCATTTTCTGGAAACTGGTAGCATATATCCAAGAACTACTGAGAAAAATATAGAACTGAAGGAGTATTTTGTTTCTTTTTGTTTAGTATGAAACAAAAAAATGGACAAACTTGTCTGTGAAAAAGTACATTCAATTTTCTCTGAGAAACTTTGCTGGCAAATAAAAACAAGGCATCTTCTCAGACTTTTCTGAATGTAATCAGTGTTGCTTTGGGAATAGAACAGAAAAATCTCAACTGTCACATCAGAAGTGCGTGCATTTACTCTCACAGAGAAAACAGTATTTAAACAGTAAAATATACCATAACTGTAGATTTATGGAATTGTTATCTTTTAGGTAAAGATGGAGTTTTGCAAGTTACAACTTGCAAGCAGACCATTCAACTTGCACAGAACCTTTTAGACTTAACAGTGTTTAGTCAGAAACCAAGCAGTCCATGTGTACGTTTCAGCTTTCAGAAACATTTGTCCTGTTGGGAGCAATTGTGCACTGGGATTGAAAAACAAGTAAATTGTAGCCTAACAATATTACTTATTATCAGGCCATTTTCCTGAATTTACACAAAACCTTTGACTCGTTGGCTCAGGGTTTTACAATTAAATTTTTTTATATATATGCATACTTGAATAGATTAACCAAGTTAACAATTAGCGCTAGGATGATTAAATTCTCACTCTGAAGAGCCAATTTTGAAAGAGAAAATTGTTAATACTAGTAAGGGGAAGAAGAAAATTTTGCTTCATAGGTCCAGCACCAAACCACTGAAATTGCATAGTTCAATTCTGCAGATGTCTTTGTGAATTATTAATCTGACACAAAATTAAAGCAAAACTCTTGGTTTTAATGGCATCTGTTGCAACGGCAATATTCCTTTCTAGCTTGAAGAGAGTGTTGCAGTTCTAAGATAATGCTTACTTTAGACTTGTGTTTTAAGTCTATGCTTTTCTTTAGAGAGGTGTAATATCATAATGCTAATTTTATGTCCTTTACAGAACACTGAGGAGTTTGTTGAGGTCAACAGAAAATCGTAGAGCTGGTATTATTTAGTAGCATGATTTTCAGTAAGACTAAGTTGCTAGGCAAAGTATTGTTAGGTGTACTATAAATTTAACAATAGCATGTTATTACATGTGTAAATTGCCCAGAAATTCTCCATTTAATGAGTACATCTTGTTAGTTGACACACAATTATGTTAATGCAATAGAATTAGAGAGTAATTTAAATGTAATTATCGTTTTAGGGCTTAAAAGATAAATCGTACAGAACACGGAACTTGTTCTCATAGAGTATGTCTGAAATACCATCTTACTGTTTTACCTTTGAAATTCATTTTTTCAAATGGAATTGAATATAAGCAATTTTTAAATCAAAATACAATCATGCTGTTCAGTGGTTTGGTTCCAGGTTTAGACTTTGATTATTAAGACAATCAGAAAACATACCCATATCTGAGGTTCAGAATAATCATGTGTGTATCATTGCTTCAGTTTTTCTGTTTTATTAGTGCACAATCTGATGATAAATTACAAATAATTTATCTGTATTTGTAACCCTACATTAAATTTCTTATCAGGTTTACTTCAGTATTTAACTATCTGTCTGTCTTTGTAAACTGTTTATCTGTCTGTCTAGATATGTATATTCACATCTTTCAATTTTTTAATTAAGATTCATTCACTGAATCTTAATATTGTGATAATATAAGTTATAGGGAAAAACAATAACAATTGTGTGCTGTTTATTGATTTCACTAAATCCTTATTGTTTAATGTTATTATTCAGAAATTTTGCTATAGATTTAATTATCATGAGATATATATTTATCTTTTACTTTTCATGTCTTGTTTGGTATTAAAAACTCCTCTCTTCCCTATTAAAATATCTTATTAATATTTTTATTTTTTTACACATGCATTTTTATCAGATATAGTGTGGCTGCATTTAAGGTACTGTAATTCTTAGCTATTTTTTTTTTTTTTTTATAATTTTCTATTTTATGGATGGCTGCATAAATCAACCCTGGCATCATATGATTCCTAGTTCTTTTACACAGAAATAGATAATTAATTATGGTCAGTCCTCAAAAAACACTTTTATTCCATTTGTTAACTTTCCTAGTATTTAACTAGTGAATAGTTTCACTAATTGCTGTTGAACGTGTACAAGTTTTTTTTTCACACTTGTTTTTCTTGACGAATCCATTGCATTTCCACGATATTCTTTGTTCATATATCCATGTTCTTATATTGTTAGCTTGAATGTATTTATAGACTGAAATAATTTTTCTTTTTGTGGATTTTAAATTTAGGTTTTTCGCCCTAAACTCATTTTTCTTTTTCTCCTCACTCACTAACTTTTTTTTGCTGTTTCTCTTCATATTTGCTCATGTTTTTCTATGTCTTCCTTACACTGAAGAGCCAAGAATACAAGATTTATGAAGCAAGAGTGGACAAGGGAAAATGCACACAGAGTTATAGTTTGAAGGTGCATCCTCTGTCAATGAGGATCTATAACTCTATTCTTTTTATGGAGGTCATATGATTAGCTACCTACTCTGTATTAGTAATAAAATCCCCTGCATGGCTGGGATAGAGGCATGTTCCCTCTACCTTTTCTGTCTCTTATCATCAGGTATCTCATTTCCTACTAGCGTCCTACTCTCCCAATAGTATTTGGACTGTTATAGTTTGAAGTGAGTGCTGCCAACAAATCCATTTATTTTATCCTTCCTGCCATGTTTTTTGCTAGAAGTGGTTGAACTGCTGTAGTCTCTGTTGAACTCTTGGGTATTTACACCCTGAACTCTCACATATGACCAGGCACTTCATGGGATTTGGGCACCTCTTTTGTAAGTCTGAAAAGGACTGGTCAAAGAGAGGAGCATGGATTGCTCACCTTTGCAGAAGTTATTAGGGTGCTCAGTATACATCACATTAGAAATTCAGCTGTATGCACTTTCAGGCTTTTTTTTTTTTTTAATTTTTCTTCTTTTTTTTTTTTTTTTTTCTTTTGTGCGTGTGTGTGCTATGCTTTTATATTTAAAGCAAAACCTAATCTAGTCTATTAGAAGCCTGATATTAACTTCCACCATACATCAAAACTTTAGGCATCTATCTCGGGTGTCACTATACTCAAAAGCTGACTAGCATCTTTAGCTGTCAAAACGACTATCTAAATTCCTTAAAAAGCAGGTGGCAACAGGCCAATGCCTCTGAAGACCTGCAGTGTTGATATGGATGCTTTAGTCTGTCTAATGCAAGTGTTTTTGTTAGGCCCTTGACAGAGAGTTAAGGATATCACCAAATATAGAAATTCAGGATATCACCAAATAGCCCTGCTCCATGTAATACATTTTTGGAGAACACCAAAGGCTGTATGCAGCTCAGAAAGAATGCTGACCATTTTCTGGATTGGTGCTTAACAGCTGATAAGCTCCATTTTAATGGAATTTAAACAGAATTAATATCTAGTTGCTTGATTCTGGATCATAATGGAACCTTTGGTAAGAAATGTCCTCTCCCCTGCCTTTTGAGGCAACTAAGAGAATAGGCTGGAATTTGGTTTGGGAGCCACATTTGAGTTTAGGCAAAAAAATCTAACTTTTGCTGCCAAGGCAGCAAAGTGGCATCCTAAATATTTTTCCTGGAAATTCCTCAAACATCTTTAAATTCACATATTTACTTTCTCCCATTACACAGTGAGAAAGTAAAAGAGCAGTGCAAGGGCAATCCCACAGTTGAGAAAGCTGTATTGGCTCCTACGATCTTCAAAGAACTGCATATAAACACAGTGAAAGAATTTTATTGTTCTGAAATCCTTAGAATACTAAGCAAGGTCTTCTTAATTTAGGGGGAAAAAAAAGTATTTGTAATTGTGTGAAACTGTACCACGACAAGAGTTTCAAAAATCTAGAAACTTTGGTTTGATGTTAAGGCTGCTCTGCTCTAGTTTGTTTTAAAAAGTCATTTGCAGCACATGCTGTTTGGCAAATAGAGACATTGTTTTGTGTGTTACGTTCTTGTACACTTTTTTAAGCATCAGGGATCTCTGAATGTCAGAATGGTCTATAAGCGTAAGTGTTCTTCACTAAGGGCACTGGCATTATTCCAGCCATCTGTTCTATAATAAATTCCAGCCAGTATGACTTTTTAAAATCAGTATGCTTTTTGCTATTTTCATTATGTTTGACTGAATATTTCATTTGAAAAGTACCCACCATTAAGTATGGGCCAAATAGCACAAGCTACCATTCTCCTCAAGAAAGTTTTGTCTGATTCAGGTTTCATGTTGGAGTAGATGTAAAAATGAAGTTTAATAATAAACTTTTACAGAATTAGTAATGTATTCTGAATTTATTGTGGAGGGGGTAAGAGGAGAGAAAGTGCAAGACAAGCAATCCAAAGGCAATTTAATAATCCCAGTGTCTTAGTACAAGCTCATTCAAAAGACAGGATGTCTTTTAAAGGATATAGATTAATGTTGTACATGCAGTTTTTAATTCTATCTGAGGTGCAAACCTTGTCTTCATCTGCTAAGTATGGCTTCCAGAAGCATAAAGTTATCTACATGGGATGTCCTTGAAAAGTCACTTAGAGAAATTTACCATCTTAACAAGAAAACATACTCAAAAGAAAAAAATTAAAAAGTAGAAAACTTCTCAGTGGAAATAAAGGCTGATAGAGGGAAAAGAGATGGCGACAAGGATAGTTTATAAGTGGGAAGGGGAGGAGGAATGAAGTTGGGGTGCTATAGTTTTGCACATGTTTGTCCCTTCTGGGCTCTGAACATGAGGTATTTGCCCCTAGAAGACAGGTTTAAAAAGCCCACTGGCATACTTTAACACTTCCAAATGCATTATCATCCTTCCTTGCACAACTGTTACAATTTCAAAAACAAAAGAAAACTTGCACATAAAGTAGTTTCAGTTTTCTGATGGAATTTCTATTACTATAGATTATAAGTATAAAATACAGTGTGGACAATGGTACCTAGAAAAAACATTTCCTTCATACATGCATTTCCCATATTTCTTAATTTCTTACATTGTTTTTCCTGATTCATTATTTTCCCTAAAATAATACTCTTCAGTGTGCAAAGGTATGATGGATAGGTAAGGAGGAAAGACACTGAAGTAGTGGCATCATTGAGGGCAAGTCTGCAAGACTGCAAGGGAATTTAGTAGCTATCAGTTTTTTTCTGATCTCCTTGATGGCCACAGTATACCTTCATAAGCACCCTTCAATGCATACGTGACTCAGAACCACCAGAGTGTAATCTTGTGTTTTCCTCAGGTCATTGCTGGGAGCACTGGGAGAGGGGACATACAGAGTATATATGAAGACTGTGGGTTGTCATTAGCACCTGGACTTATTGCTGGACAATCAGGTCATAAAGGACGGGACAAGGATCAAGGCTATTGTGACAGTGGTGGTATAAGGACAGTGATTTAGATGACCTCCACATCACTACAGTTGGTCAGATTTAATGTCTACATATCAATCCTTTTGCTTCAGGTCAGAGAAGTCATATTGAAACACCTGGGTTTCACGGAGGTAGCAGTGTGTCACAAAGAAGTCTGGGCTGTAAGTGTCAATGCAGCAACAGGCTCAAGGATGTTTCAATTAATCTTCTTGCTTGTTAAAGCAGTGATTTAGGCCTGATTTAGAAAACTCCAAAATGGGGATCCAGGATGTTTTGGTTACCCTTTTTTAAACCTATAAAGTAAAAAAAAAAAAAAAAAAAAAAAAAAAAAAAAAAAAAGATTATATAGATTAAGAGACTATTTCTGAAATGCCTGACTCAGAGTTTACCAAAGGCTCATTGACACCAAAGTACAATTACACAATTACCTTATTTCAACAAAGATTATTAAAAAGTGGTAATTTTTACTTTGTAGAAAGTGTATACCAGAGAAAAACCCAGTCCTGTATGTGTTGATCTCAGGAAGAATTCAGAAGTGAAAACTGTTTTCATGGTGTGTCATTCCAAACTATTTAGACTTTTTTTTTTCATTGTGAGGTATTTTCTTCATCATTGAAGGGAAAAAAAAGTTGCAAAATCTGTTGTCTTCAAAAAAAGAGCAAGTCAACAGGCTTTTTTCTTCTCCCTTTTCAGATGTAAAGTTAATTTTGTTGCTCCATTTGCTGGAAGAGCAGAGACAATAATATCCACAGTATGAGAATTACAATTATCCTCATCCTTGGAGTTCTGCAAGTTGTTAGAGTGATCTGTATCCAGAAAAGTAACTAATAAAACCCATTCAGAAAATCTTTTTTCCAAAAGAGCTATTTAAAATCCAGAGACTTCAGTCTGTCAAGGAAAGCACTGCAAAATTATCTAATTGTTATGCCACAGATTTCTTTTTATCTCAGCTCTTTCATCAGTTTGCGAGTTTGCTTTTTTCTTTTGTTTTTAACAGTAATGTTTTCAATCTCTTCTTGTCTTTTCTCCTTGAAGAATAGTACTCATCTCCAGTTTGACTTTTTGCCAAAGAGCTTTGTAGTCTATAACCCTTTTCTATAACCCTGCTACTTTCTCCAGAATGATAGTTCTCTGGGAAATGTATTGCTTTCTTCCCTGGCTATCACGACTAATACAGTCAGGGACCCTCACTCCTTACTAAGACATATGGAAGGTGCTGCAGGCATTTAAACTGGAATGTGCTTCACCCTATTGACACTTTCTTGGTTTGGCATGTGGGAATGATCTTTGATTTATCTCATTCAAAGTTCTGCCTCTGGCAGTGGTTTATAATACGTGATGCCAAAAAAGAGATCATACACATGGCACCTGAACAATTGGGTTATTCTGAGTTGAAGTAGGATGAATTGATTCTTTCAACTTGATTGTGTATATTTTTTAAATTATTTTTGTAACGGGTGGACCTATGACTGAGGCATTCCTGAGAGTCCGTTGTTTGGATTTCCTTTTACAAGATACAGGATGAGATTCAAGCAGAGCCTGTCCTCCATGCAAGGCACAAGGGCTGCAGCATCCTTAACAGAATACTTTGTTATAACAGCATTGGTATGAAATGCACCTTTGGCCAATTATATTGGATAGACCTGGTGTGCTGAAATTCATCACAGTAGGGAAGTTTAAATAACGGGTGCATCCAGTTTCCTCTTTCTTTATATTTAAAGTTACAAAGCTTTATCTGTAATAAAATATCTGACCAGAACAAAAATGCTGTTAGCTGTCTGTATTTGAAAACATTTTATGGTTTCATACAGCTGCATTTAAAAATATATCCAAAACCAAACTAATAATTTTTGAGCATTGCATAGAGTAATCACATATGGATTTTCCTGATTGTAAAATGAAAGTATTTTTATTTTAATGTATGAGTCTGATTTTGATTGTGGCTTTTATTCTTTTATTTAATCTTGTCATTTGGGGCCTTTAGGAAATAACATGGCATGTTTTTAAATGTCAGAGCCAGAGGTATTTTATTTTAGCTGGACGTTTTTTGTTTTGTTTTTTTTTTGGGTGTGGGGAGAGATGGGCTTAGGACTTGACTAATTAAAAGTGATTTTTTTTCATGATCTGGATGGAGTGCTTTTGCCAGATGCCTAAGATACCTCTGAGATTCAGGCAGAAATTTGTCACATCATCCTGGAAATCCTTATCAAAACACAGCTTGGATCTCTGGCGGCACTGAGTGTATCGTTTGATAAGTGAGTCCTATTTTCTTGTCCACACATCAGTCCTTTGTAGCAAAGGACATTTATTAAGGAAACAGATGGGAAAATATCAGTTATCTTTTGTGCCTTCTGTTTTCTATAAAGGCCAGCAAGACAAGGCAAGCTCAACCAAAATAATTGAAGGCTTCGTAGAAAAAGTCAGGTAAGTCAGGGTACAATAGATTCACTACAGCTCCAGCAGCACTACAGTTCCTGCTTAAAAAAGGGTGTTTTTCAGGCTAGTAAAACAGCTCAAATTTTGAAAAGCCATAGAACTTATTTTTCAAAGAAATTTTAATCAATGAAGTTACTTGTACTAATACAAGCTGTTGTGCTATGTATACATGTAACTGGTATAATCCATTTCTGAAGAACGATTTTTTTTTAAAATTAAGAGTCTCAGAGGTGCTGAACCACCAGGTTTTATGAAATTCTGTAGAAATTTTCAATAATTATAAATTCCTAAGAAAGTTATCTTTAATCAGAATCATAATCATTAAGAGGAATATTTTTTGTCCAATAAATATCTTCTATAGCAGTAACTCAGGTCTAATGTGTTCAGGTTTGTCCTACGCTTGTGGTGGGCTGACCTTGGTCAGCTGCCATGTGCTCACCCTGCTGCTTTCACTCCCCTTCCTCAACAGAAGAGGGGGAAAAAATGAGATGAAAAAGCTCATGGTCCAAGATAAAGGCAGGAAAATCACTCACCAGTTATTGTCAGTGAGAAAACAGAGACAATTTGGGAAAAAAAACCCCTTAATTTATTGAGAATTAAAGTGGATTTGGATAGTGGGAAACAAAAACTAAACACTTCCTTCCCACACACGCTCTTTTCCCTGACTCAGTATCACCCCTTCATTCCCAGCTTCTCTACCTGCACCCTGACTGGTGCAGGGGGATAGGAATGTGGGCTTAGGGTCAGTCCATGACAGACCCCACTCCTGACTTATGCTGTTTCCCTGCTCCAGCCTGGCCTCTTGATGGACTGCAGAGAACTCTATTCAGGTACATAGAACACCTCCTCCTCCTCCCCTCTATCCTGGAACTCATGAGGCATGTTTCTTACACTATTTTCCTGTCACTCATTGTTCATGGGCAGTGTTATGCCCATCTTTACATGTGCTTTCCCCCAGGCACCACCATCGTGTCTGAGGTGCTCAGTTGTGGCCTGAAATGGATATGCTGGAGCCAGCTGGACCTGGCCCTCTGGCATAAGGAATTCCCTCAGTACCTGGGCACCCATACCCAGCACAGGCTTAAAAGTAAAATGTGAGTTAATTAACAGTACTAAAATGAAAACAGTATGAGTTAAAGACACTTTCTTTCATCTGAGCTTTGTGCCCGGGCTTCCTACTTCTGATAACTATGAGGTTTTTCATTTCTAAATAAATATATATTTTTATATGATTATTCTAATATATTTCTAATGATATATTTCTTAATGTATAGGGTTGAGTTAAAGAAATAAAAAGGTAATCACAAAAACCTGAAGAGGTTTCTCATAAAAATCCTTCTGAGAGAGGTATAAGGAAAGTAAACAGTACCAGTTTAACATGACTTCTATTTTTTTGAGATAGTGTATACATGAATGCAATTACAATAGTTTAATCAGATTTAGTAATAAAATGTTGCCTTAGCAGGTATTTCACAGTCACACAAACTTGTGTTAGACAATATCCCATAAAACAAGCTCTGGGAGGACAGCAGAGAGTTCCTCGACTTTGCATAGTGCCACCAGTGAAGGACAGAGCAAGGAGCACAGTGACATGAAGGAACAGCACAACTTAAGAAACACATTGAAAATAAAAAATATCACATTAACACACACCACCACATCGTACATCTTTCTGTGTCTTAACATTATCTGAAATATTTGAGAAAAAAAGAGGTAATAATATTTTTTCTATAGTGTGCATGTATTGTTTCATATTATTTTGACTATGTTTAGATATCTGATGATGTTATCCTTCAGACAGTATTATTAGGTTGCTGCTATGGTAGTCATAATATCTAGATACAAGCAGTAGCAGAATTGGTTTCCACATTGCCTACGTTAATGAACCACAGAGATAAAAAGTGAAGATTTTTAAGCCTGAATTATAAATGTACATATGTAACCTTTTTTGCAAATACCATTAGCCTAGTTTAGCTTACATCCATGCTTGCTGTCTTTAAATAGCAAGAAAAGAAGGTTGATTTTCTACTTAGTTACTTTCTGTGCCCAGATCTGTGTTGTTTTCAATCAGTACCTGTCGTATCACTGCTGCTTTCCAAGGCAATGAAATTGTTGTACCATGGCTACAGTAATGCAATTTATCTATAGAATTCTGATACCAATTGACTACATACTGCTTGTGTTTTCTGTTATCTCTAGTCACTTCCCTTTGTGGATTCACAAGAAGAAAGTGCTGCAATTATGGTTTGGAGGTCTCTTAAGAGTAATCTTTTTTATTTTAATTTTTTTGTTCTTCTAAGAAGATATGTAACATGTAGCATAATGCATTCTTACAAAGTAAAGGAGACTAGAACTCATAACTACCTGCAACTCAAGGAAACTGTGCAAAGTCCTAAGAAACTCCCTTGTCCAACCTATTTGCCATCATCATTAGCACAAAAATAAATTAATCTTCATTGATGTTCTGTGGCCCAAAGCAAACAGATTGCTAGTTTAGGTATGGAAAGCTTCAAGTTTAAGATTACTTGTCCAGGAAGACTTACAAGGATGGTTATCTGCAAAGTCTTGTATGCCTTGTCCACCACTCATTATTTCAGTTATGTCTGCTCTTTTCAAAGCAGAACTTGAATTTCTTATGTCTAGAGACAGCTATTCATCAGTACCCAAAATTGCTACATTTTTCCACTTGTTCCAAATTCACCTTCTCTTTTATAACTTAATAAGGTGTAGCTTTTTTACTGGCCAACATTCAGTTTTTGGCAGGTGGCTGATGAAGCCTGCAGTGGAGTTTTCCATCTACCATTGTATTCTTCCTATCTAGGCTTCATAGGGTATATATTTTCTCCTCAAACATTACCCTTTAAGCCTGCAAAAGACTTTTCCTGTCTTGTGCTCAAGCTTGCATGATGTGGCACTAATCTGCCATATCTGAGTGATATTTTTTCATTTGAAAATAGACTTATTCATTTGTTCTTATTACAGTGACAGTATTGAGTGGGGGTGTATCCTGTAAGAGTTACCAAATGTGTCACCTCTCAGGGCTATACTAGCTAGTGTTCATCCCATTAAGGGGCTAATTAAAACAAGGAAATGTTCATATTCTGGATGCTTTCAAATCATCAGGAACACCATCAACTTATTATTAATGTACCTTACAGTCTTACATTTTTTTCATGGAATACATTATTAGACCCAGGTAATAATGCAAGTAGCAGATGTTTATTAGAAATGGATAGATGGCTCTAGTCAGGTTCTTGATAACAAAAGGAAAGTGGTACCTAACAGTTCTCTTCAGTGCAAGCACAGGCGGTGTACTTCACTGGTTAGTGCTCTCAGCAGGACTGAGCACGTCAGCTATTCTCCAAGCTGGACTATTTAGCTGGGTGAATTTTGGTAGATCTCTATCCGATTTGTTCTTCAAGCCTTTATTTTTAAAATTGAGATAGTGGTGTTTCATGCCCTTTCACAACAGTCTTTGGACAAAAAGCAAAGTAACAGAATTCCAAATTTATTTAATTACTTTTTTTAGGCTTGCTAAAGACTACAGAAGATCTGAACAATTGGAGTAGCTGAGTAGGATCACCACAGCTGATATCCCAGGATAGGCAAAAGTTACTCATCTCAAAGGATGAATAAATCCAAACACGGCTCAGATTTCTTGTTTGTCTCATTCTCATTTTATCCAGAAATGCTTGACTTGTGCCTCAGCTTTCCCCACCCTCTTTGTCCCACTGTATCTTGACATGTAAGTGGAGCCTTTTGAAGTATTTTTCAAAAGCTTTGAATTCGTGCTTTTCAACATCAAGGTTATAGACGTGTGTAATAAGATGAAAATAAAAACAAATAGGTAAGGAGTTTTAAATAAAGGAAGCGGTTTCATTTTATACTCTCCTAATTCTTGGTCTTTCCCACTAGGCACTAGAGAGCAGCTTTCTACAGGATCTGAAAGAGACTACTGTCCTGCAGAGTTACTGAAAAGTAAATGGGAGATGTCTCCAAAATGATCATGTTTAAAAGTAATTTTATAAAAGTTTAGGCAATATGATTTTAGATCATACTGGTTTTGTTCCCCACCCAATTTAAATCTTAACACTTCAAACTTCAAAAGTCTGAAGGCATAATATTCTGTGACTTAAGCATAAGTACACATATTCTTGTATGCTGTCAATGGGCATAATTTTAATAGGACTTGAGATTTTGCAGTCATATAATTGCAATCTAAATTAAAAACAAAAACAAAAACAAAAACAAAAAAAACCTCACACACAAAAAACAACAACAAAAAAACCCAAACCAAACCAAAACAAAAAAACACCCTAACCTGAAAGCTCCTTCAAATGGCAGATAAAAAGCCATATTAGATGAGAACAAAAGATCACCTGAACACAAGAACTGGCCTCAAGCAGCAGTCAGCTGCAGTTGCCTAGTGAACAGTGCAGGACCCTGTAGAGCATGGCCATTGCTTCAATTTACCCTCTCAGCTTTCAGCAATCAGTAATTATGAGACTTCTTAAACTAAAGGCTATGGCAAGACCATAATTTTTATCTGCTATCAATGGACTCATTTTCCATGAAATTATCTGATTTTTTTCTGTCTAAAACACAAAAGCCTGTGGGAATATATTTCCCATTTTCATTATTCACCCTGTTGAAATATATTTCCTTTTTTTTTTTTCTTTTCAGTTTTTCTCACTTCATTGCAGCCAACTGTCTCTATGGCTAGTGCTAGAAAAAGTAATAAAACTTGTTCCCTACTTATTTACTTTATGTAATCCTTGATTTTAAAGAGGTTTTCAAATCCCTGTGAAGCTCTTTATTTAGTGACTTCAAGAGTCCTAATTGGTTTAGTCTGTTCTCAGTAAAAATGTTCCACTGTTCTGATAATCCCTGTTATATTTCTTTGTACTTTTCCATCTTTATTGCGTGTATTGTTCCAAGTGTGGTGCTCTCTTCAGTAATGCAGCTTTCTGTAAAGTGTTTCTTTTGCTCACTTTTTCCTAATGTTTTCTGAATTTGGGGTTTGTTTATCATCAAGCTGACATTTTATGCTAATTATCTGGAATAATTTTATAATTTCCTGAGCAGTAATAGGTACTTTGGAACCATTCACTGTATATGTTAAATAATTTTTTCCAAGGAGGTACATACTTTTTTATTTATCAGGACTTTATTTCATCTGCCATTTTGATACCTAGTCACTCAGTGCTGTAATATCCTTTGCAATAATATGCTGGCAGTTTTAATATTGTCTACCTTGCAAATTTGGATAGTCATCAAATTTCAGCATTTCCCCACACAACCTCCTCTTAAAACATGCTTTCTTCAAGCTGAAGCTTTATGAAAGAATTTATATTGAGAAGGTTCAGTCACTGATTCTTAACATCTTTTAGCAAAAGCCGTATCAATTCCCCCACAGCTAATTATGCCCATCAAAATTTTTTCCCAGTCTAACCTAATTGTAATCTTCAATACAGGATGAGAAGAAACTGTTAACTTGCATTCAACACAAAATAAAACATTCAGAAATATTTAAATGAAATAGGAAATTAATAATTAGAAAAAGTCTATGAAATCAACATTTCCAAGTGGCTTCATTTTGAGATCAGGATTTGAATACTGCGTAGATGAAATATCCTGAAATTAAAAGATTTTATCTTAATCCCAAGAGAAATCTGTGGCAGTCCCTGGAATGGGATGCAGCATTGCAGTCTATTCCTGGAAAATCACATGTATCAATTAATTTAGTAATAATTATGGCTCTTCTAGATAAAATGGATGGATGGATGGATGGATGGATGGATGGATGGATGGATGGATGGATGGATGGATGGATGGATGGATGGATGGATGGATCAGATTCAGTTTGTCTCACCTGGGTACCTGCTCTCTACCTACACTTTAAAAATATAATCAATGGTGACAACCTTTGTCAGCTCTTGGCAGAAATCTGAGAAATCCACTGGCACTTTGGTTAGTTTTTCAGAGTACAAGGCTGTCTTTATCCTGAATTTTTATTTTTTGGCATGATTTTCTTTGTATAGTGAGAGATGTTGCAGGAAAATTAGATGGTTCCTGGTTTTCTTCATATTTTCCCAGATGTGTACAAGCTTTACCTATTCTTTCTTCTCCCCTGTAGAATTACCTGTCAATAGCAGGTATGGGCATTGATCCTTGACTGAGGTAACAGAACAGCAGGGGTGAAAGAGTCTGATTCTGTTTAGAAAAAGGCAGTTCTCACTACCCTAAGTTTCTTTCTCACCTCACAGCATTGCTTGCCAGAGAGGTCAGTTTTCCATATCTTCATTGTAAATGGAGTTCTAATCAGTATGTCATCAACCTAGGTATAAACCACAGGGTAATCCATTACCACAGTCCAAACAGTGCCATGCAACACAAAGCAGGAACCAGCAGGTGTGGCATTCATCACATAAAGTTATGCTGTTGCTTTAGCAGAGCTGCAGTGCCCACAATATTATCAGATAATCTTTTTCTTGAGATAAAAATACTCTCTAGAGAGGTCACCTATACCACTAAGAAATGCTCGAGCATTTGGTGTTATGTGAATATTATTTTTTCCAATTGTTTCATAAATGGCGGGAGTCCACTTTGAAAAAGTCATTGTAGTTACCCTCAAATAATTATATTCAAATCTGCTGTCCAGCAAGGGTTAGAAAGTCAGTAGACATGCATCATTTAAATCACTGACTAATATGTTTATAGGAAGAAAGCTCCACAGTCAGATTTTCTTTCCGATTTTGTATAAGATATCATGATATGAAATTAAATTGAACACTGTTAGCCTTCCTCTCCTAGTGTAATCCACATAAAATTGGTCAAAACCAATTATAAACACATTTTTTTTTGACAGGTTATGATTGGATAGAGGATTGTTTTTTTGTAAATTCGAGGAGGCAATTTACTGACAAGACAGAGCATTTAAAAGGCTAGATTTAAGCAGGTAACCTAAAATTGTCAGGTGATTTTTTGTTTGGTTTTGGTTCTGTTTTTTTGTTTGTGGTTTGGTTTTTTGTGTTTTGTTTGGTTGGGGTTTTTTTCTAGGCACTGTAGAAGACTGGCTCAGGGAATATAATTTGCCTTTCAGAGTCTATCACAAGGCTCGTGATTATTTCTTACAACAAAATATTCAGTGCAACAAATTAGTAGATTCTTCTAAGTTGGTTGGGCTGCCTTCCAATTCCTGCCTTAGTGACGCTGGCTGCCTGCAGCACTGCCAGCACAATAATTATTGCTGCATTTTCCAGACCTCGTGAAACCAGCAAGGTGATCACCCCCTTGGAACAGCTGGGGATATGAAATATGGAAAAGTGGGAAGACATTGCTGCAACTCTGTGTTATCTTGCCAGCAAGTGCCACTTGAATGATGATGGCTATTGGCAGAGGTAGGCCTCTGCTGGAGGAGAGCTTGCAGCAGTTCTAGATTATAGCTTTTGCTCTCTCCAAGGGGAATTGCTGTGGGCACTGAATTAACAAAAGCAAATTTGAAGGTGGGGAAAATGAAGATTTGAAGGCAAGTGTAGAAGGGGAGATGATAATTTTTGACAGTGAAGCAAATTTTGGTTTACTGTATGTGATTGGCTCCCTTATGAAACAAAAAACTTCCACAAAAACCATCATGTCAGCCATGCAGGTTTGTTAGGCAGCCTTCTCAAGCCTTCCTCACAAAATTAAGGTACCAACTGGTGGCAGCCAATGGATGTCATTCTTGTTCCAATACAGAAAATTATAATACTATTTATCAGTACTTTCCCATATGAAGTACAGAAGCAAGCTTAAAAAATTTTTATTTTAGGTATTTAGCAATATTGTCATCATCAAAATATCTGCTGAGAAACTGCTGCTGTGCTTGAGTGCCTAGTTTGGATAAACAAATGTTTTTAATCCAGCACAAAACACTAACCTTGACACAAATAAACACCCAGTAAAAATTAGAGTTTAGCCTCATATTAGTTGATGTAAATTATCTGCATGTAAATCAGAGAAACATTATTGACTGCAGTAAATATTTATGCAAATAAGCAGGCCAATTATATCCAGTTTTAGTATCTCTGCTTCTTTTCCAGTGCCTCTCTTTTGTTTGAAAGTTTTATTTTTGATCCAATTATATTTTTTCTGGACAATCTAGCTTCATGGAAGTGGACATTTTGATGCTATTCTCATCACTAGTGGCACCTATTAGCGATATATAATACAGCAAGTATTCATTTTTTGTCACAGCTTTGCATCTATCCTTTTCCTTATCCCTCACATTTTAACTTTTCAGTGTAAAAGACTGGGAGTAGAGCTTTGTGATTCACTAACTCTTAAATTGGAACTTTGTTATAGTTGTCCATTTTTCCACATTTGTTGCCTCGCAGGTTGATAAAGCTTGAATGCAAATAGATAATTCAGAAACAGTGTACTTAAGAGGAGATATTTGTATCCATAGATAAATTGGCATATTAAAAAGAGTTCAACACACAGCATGAGTACATTAGTCATTACAGACTAGCTTTTTATTCATTACATTTGTCACTAGGGCTAGGGAAAAGGAATAGTCAATCTGCTTCTTAATTTTATTACACTTTTAATGTTGGAAAAAGCAAAAGAATGAGACTGTAATCTGTACTGTGTATTTATATTACAGAGGCTGTGCTTTCTGGAAGCAGGTGATAGGGTTTGTCTTTTTCCAAAACAGAAAGCTTAAGGTCCCACTTATTTGAACATATTGTTTCATAAAATCAGAAAAAAACCCCTTCGTGTTTTCCTTGAAATGTGTAATCAGGGCAGTATCTGACTGACTCACTCTAGCTGTCCACAGGGCTTGGAATGGGGAAACCTACCCCAATTGCCTAATGACCTGGAGTTTTCCTGTAAGGACTATGACAACACAGAGCGCTTCTTATGTTGCCTTTTTGCCTTATAATCACGTTCCAACGTAGATTGAATACAAATGGTGAAATATTGAAATTGCTGCAATTTGGCTAGCTCTAATCAACTATTCTTGAGTTGAATTAACAGTCTTGAACTTGAACTAGCCTATAAAAAAAACACAATTTTTTTACAAAAAAAAAAAAAAAAAAAAAAAAAGGAAGAGAAAATAAAAAAACTTGACACTTTGGATAGAAATTTAGAAATTTATGTTTGTGGAACTGGGTTGTAGACAACAATTGCAGCTGCCATTGGATTTAAAGGCACTGGACCTGGGAATTGGAAACACCAGAAATCTGGAAGATGAGATCTGAAACCTTATGCTTGTCCCTGGGAATCTGATGTAGAGACCAGATGACAAATCTGTCTCTAAGGTAGCCATGTTGCAGAGAAGATGCGCTGCTTCCTTCAGCATTACTTGGAGTTCCCTAAGGAAGGATGGCTTTATACATGAGTAATGGGTAAAGTTTAGCAGGTAGAAACTTCTCTCAGTTCTCTTTCTTCCATGAAGTGATCTGCATAGTTTAAATATCAGTTTTTAAGTTGTGCCAAGTCATGAAAATGTAGCAGGTGCTTCACATATTCTGTATAGAAATAATGGCTATTCAAGCAGAAGCATCTTAAGAGAGAGCTTTCTGTAAGGTCAGATAAAGACATCATTTGTTTATGCAGGTTTAGTTGTGGAATGAGAGACTACAAAGCAAGAAGCCCTCTGTGCCTTACAGTTCTCACATGGATTAGTTGTCATTCTCTTCTTGCTTTGTATTCAGCATATTCTTATATGCCTGAATACAAGTAAAACCACCATAGTGACTCTAAATTGGCTAATTTTCGCTTGATGTAGTCCTCTGATTCCAAATGCCCAGTTCTTATTATCACAACACTGAGTCCAGATGAGATAATGAATGATCCCTGCCAACACCAACTCAAAATTATTTGGCTTAATAAGGTTTCTTCCAGGTGTGCCTTTCCTGCTGAGGAGCAGAGACTAATTTTTTTCTGTGGTTATAAGGTAGTTCTTTTCAGGTATTAAGCCAGATTCTATTTTGGGCTGAGGAAACATACACAGAAGATGGTTTCACTAACTGAAGATGCCCTAGATACATCCTTTTGTCAGTTCCATAACTGCATTATCACATCTTTGTTGATTTTATAAATGTAATGTAGTGTAATTTGAATCACTGTGTAGAAACTAGTTGTATCTTTGTGAATGAAATCAAGATCTATTTTATCGTTAAATATTTCCATAAAGACAGAAACAACTTGAAACTATTTGATGAGGCTAATCTTTCTGAATGCTCTCTGAATGCTAGATTTTGCCTTCAGGCTTTACTGCAGGCAAATTCATATTATTCAATTATAAGTTATTATTAAATCTTAATTCAAAAGTATTTTTACATTCAGAATTGGTTCAAACTTTCTCATTAGTGTCCATAAATTTGAATTTTGCCACCTTAAAAGCATGGCTGCCAGTGCTTCAATGTTCTTGCTAGAGGAAGGATGTAGGATTGAGAGAAGGAGGGAGAGAGAGAGGAAAGGACAGAGGGATTGGAGGGAGCTGCTGAAAGATCAGTCTACATCTTCCCATTGTCAGTGGCTGAAGGGATGAATATTGGGTTGAGTATGTTGGCAGTGTTTAAATTTATTCCCACTGGTGGTCACTAACCCTCCTTTGTCCACAGTCACATCTAGCCTGCTTGCTACACCCCCTAGCTGGAACCTGGCAGCTGAGTATTTTGTGTCATAAAATTATATTGCTTTAAAGGTAAAAATGAACCTTATTACTTCAGGTTTATGAATTTATCTGTTAGAGAATGAAACACTTTTATGCACATCTTACTGTTTTCAGTGGAGTCAAAATATGTCTTATTGGAAGCGCACAAATTGTTTTTACGTGTGTTCATGAAGAGGAAATAAAATACTTTACAGGGATTAAGGCTTTTAGCACCTCTTGCTTAAATTCATCCTGTTGCTGAGCTACTAACTTCTTAATAGTCTTAAGAAGTAAATAGAACAATTTACATGAGACTGGTTTCTCAAATTTTCATCAAAATTATGTTGTTCTGACACATCTCTAAGTCTTGCCCCTGATGGGCAGCCAGAAACAAGGCACTCTGTTGTCTTAAAGCATACACACATTCACATAAAAATTGCTGTAAGATGATAAGATTTGTGATCTAAATTGTAGCATGAACTTAAGACTAACCCATTTAAGCAAGTCATTGGGGTCAAGTGTGCAATTGTATACAAAGCTTTGCTCTGAAGACAGATGAATGTAATGCTCTGCCAGTGTCAAGAGTATTGAAATCTATTCATATCTCACAAAATCTGAATTTAGTTGTTGTTTTAAGTTATTAGAAAAAGTGAGTTTGGTCTTGTACAGTAAAACTATAGCCATCTGAGGCACATTTATCTCTACAGTGCTTTGTAGCTATGTAAAAATAACACTGTGACTTCCACTTGCTACAAGTTTCAAAATTTTATGTGTCTTAAATGCAACTCTTATTTAAATATGTTTTATCATTATTTTAGTAATATGGTTCCTGTAAAGTTATTCTAAAAATTTTAGGAAGCATTATTAAAAATACAAAATGATTTATTGTTAGAGACTTCTCCCATTTTTTTCTATCATTTATCTTTTTCATGAATATAGATGTACATAAGTTGTGTGGGAAAGTATTTTGCAAGATTAGAACTTGTTCATATAGCATTTTGCCAGCATTTTCCTCTTTTTTCTGCCTGCTTACTCATCATGTGATTCTTTCAGGCAAGTAGTTGGAAGACAGGGGTTTGATTTTGCTATTGAGTCACTGGGTCTCCATGTATCCATGGTGAAGTTTAAATGTATATAAATCATGAATAAAATGCTCTAAGTATATGTTTAATGTACAGTAAATACTTTTTATTTAACCCAACTGTCAGCTTCACCAGCTTAGGTTTGGCTAGAATCTTTCTTATTTTCATATCATGAGTAATAATAATTGAAGTGTTATTTAGATAACAGCTCTGCTTCCCACTACTACATTAAAAAAACCCCTACTATAGAAAACTTGTATTTACCATTTTTTCATTATTGCAATGTTTAGTTAGGGAAGGCAGCAGCTGAGGCTTAGAATGCACTCTGTACCTGTGGAGAGCCCTGTTGTCCTTAGTAGGTCACAGCAGAAATCCACTTACACACAATACGATGCAGTAATGTGGTCCTACACAGGATTTTTAAAAACTATGATTACCTTCTTATCAAGTGTGGTGAAGGCCTATTCCTTCTCTCAGCAGCGTCAAACGGATTAAGGAGAGGGGTTCAATATTATATATGTGATTCCTTTAAGGAACCAATGGGCAAGTGAAAACTAATTCCTTCTTGATTTTAACTTGAATTACCTGTGCTTGAAGTAGTTTTTATTAGATGTGCTGAGAACACAATTGTGTCCACAGCTCTTCACAGAACTTCATTTTAGTTTTGCCTTTCTTCTTATGAAAAAAAATTTTTTTTCCCCTGCTGTCTTGCAGTAAACAGCTGGACTCACATGCACACCTGCAGATGTGTATGTGTGTTTTGCAGAGATTTGACTTTCAAAATGTTAATCTGTTTTTCTGCTGGGTGACTGTGGAGAATATTTTGAGTAAATGGGCCCTCTATCTCAGGATACTATCTGAAATTCTGATGAAAAATTAAATTAACCTCTCTAAGGAATGGCCCAAATATATGCATTCTGTCTCAAAATGATGCAAGTGTTGGGGGAGAGTTAGTTGGGGATATTGTATGTGATGCAGGCAGGCTTCAGCATTAGAAGTCTTTCATAAGCCAAAGGCCAAAAGTACTTGTGTTTATTTGGTTCTTTTTAACTTTCCATGCCATAGAACCAAGAGCTAAAAGTCACTAAAAAACTCAAAAACTAACTTAAAAACATAAGCAAATTGTTCGATGCTGTGAGTATCTGATACAACACAGTTTTGCTGAGGGGACCTAATGAGTTAATGATAGAGCTTAATTTCTTTATCTCATTCTTAGCCTGCACCAATCAATGATATAAACCACAGCTGTTTAATTCTCCTACAGTGCAATTTAAGATAATACTCTTTTCTTCCTTTAGAGTGAACTGAGAGCCTGTTACCATCACTCATCTGGTGAGTCCATCGGTTCAGTGGGAGCCTGCCCCAAGCCCCGGCACGCTGAGTGCCTCTGTGCAGTGTTTGCTGCCCAAAGGCCATGGCTGGCTGGAGCTGTACAGACTCACTTGTGTCTGTACCCCTGTGTGCACTGTGTAGATTCTGTATCACTGTGAAGTAGTCGTGGTTGAGTTTTTTCTCAAGGAGCTTTCTGGGCAAAGACACTTAATCATTTTCCATTTGGGAGTTTGTATTATAAATCATCTTTGGACTGGTTTCTCCTTTGTGGTTCCTGTCTGGAATTCCACTCCAATCGTATGCTTAAAGAATCATCTCCAAATAGTTTTCATTTTCCTCTGGAAATTCAATTCCTAGATCCCTCAAGGTCAGTAACACTGTTAAGCTATTAACAATGTTACTCTGACAAGAATCTGGAAATAGTTTCAGCTATTCCAACTTGACAGTATATGAGTTGCTTTCAATTTGCGTTTATTTTTAAAACAGTTAGTGGAAGTTTGGGGAAAAATAATGCATTAGTAAAATGGTTCCCTTTAAATAGGGTCTTCTATAATTTTATCAGTGAATACATAAAATAATCTATGGTATTTATTTGGAAGCCTAAATGGACAATGTTGTGGGTGTTTATTTTCTAACATTAGGAACTGGCTGTCCATAACCTTAAATTTTGGGTTTACTGCATGATTAAAATGGAGTTGAATTAAAACATATTTTTCTTTTATAACTGTACTATACTTTTTCATCCAAAGAACCCATTTTTCCCCTTTCCCATTCTTATTTTAAATTCTTGTTTCCAAAAGAATCATGAAGTCATGGAGTAGTTTGGGTTGGAAGGAACCTTAAAGATTATCTAGTTCCAACACCCCTATCAGGGTGGGATACCTTGCACTAGACCAGATTACTCAGAGCCTCATTCAACCCAGCCTTGAACACCTGTGGGGATGGGTGGTCCATGACCTCTCTGGACACCCTGTTGCAGTGCCTGTGTTTCTGCTTGGACCTTGCAGTTGCAGGACCTTGCACTTGGCCCTGTTGAACTTTCTGAGGTTTGCAGAGACCCACTTCTCAAGCCTGTCAAGGTCCCTCTGGATGCCATCCCTTCCCTCCAGTGTGTCAACCACACCACACAGCTTGGTGTCATCAGCAAACTTGGTGACAGTGCAGGAAATCCCACTGTCTGTGTCAGTCATAGAGATACCAATACCAAGAACCTGAGGAAGAAGAAGAAGAAGAAGAAGAAAGAAAACAGACAATTCTATATCTATTTCTTGACTTTAAAGTTTATTTTTTTTTGTTAGCTCTTTCCTTTCTCTCTGTAATGTCATTGAAACATCATTAAATATTTGAAGATGATTTGAAGAAAGAATTAAAGGGTTTTTTAACCAAAAATTTTAAGTTTTTGAAGTAAAGGAATAAAGAGCTTTCAAAATCAGATCTATATTTTCTCTTGCTAAGTAAGGAAATCCCTTAAGATTCTGACATCTATGGAAGAAGAGGAAGCTACATAATACTGTTTTTAATATCTTTTGACACTACTTTGTCCTACTTTTCAATTTTCCCCTTTTAGAAACACAGACCAAATGATATTTTTTTTTAAGTAACTCATGTAGAAAGCCTGTATTATTTTTATGATTGTTTGTGGATTGATTTTATTGGTTCTATTGGTTTTATTTTCTTCCCACCTTCATCTTTTCAGGAAGTGGGAATAAAGATCTAGTTCTGTCCTATATTTTCCATTTGATAAATCCATGATGCACCTTGCTGTAGTAATCTGATCTTCTAAGGAAGAGTAGCTGCATTTCCACAGCATTTCAACTGTGCACAGCAAGATTCTTACAGAATATCCATTTATCCAATGGAGTTCCATAAGCAAGTTTTGGTGGAACTGCATCTTTCACCAAGCAAAACAAAACAAAACATGTTGATACATGATAGTGTAGTTTCCTTTTAACTTACAGGTTGTAGCAGGGATATGAGCTTTTCTACTTTTCATATAATTAACTAGCATGCTGCAATTTTCCTCTATAATTGGCATACTTAACTGTATGATCTCCTGCTGTTTTAATGATTTGCATCTTCTCGTGTATTGTTTTTTTCTTGCTGAATCTACTGTTATTACACTAGAAGCTTGTACAGTTTAGAATCTTTTTGCTACTGCTTTGCTATCCTCATTTCCTCTTTGTTTAGCTGATGAAAATAAGAGCTTTGTGCTCAGAGTGAGCATTTTCGCTTTGTTATCTGTTTAACAACACTTATGGTGTAACAGGTCTTTTGCTGATATGCTTAATAGACTTCACACTGACCTACATAATACCGCTTTATGCCACATGTTGGCCTTTTTATATATACATATACATAAATGACTATATCTGCAGTCAAGGAAATATTTCTTAATGATAAACTTAGAAGCACTGGCAGTCTGAGTTTTCATGAAGTTCCTAATACAGCTTGATCTTCCTTTTTTTTCTTCATCACATTGTCACCGTTAGACATGTCTTGGGATTCTGGAAACTCTTCTATGATATTCCTCTGCTATGGAGAGTTGTAGGATAACAAAAATCAGTTCATAAAGATTTTGGGTGATGTAGGAACAGAATCTCTTTATGTCCATAAATGTGTAAAATAAAAAGGTAGGTAAAATACCAAGTCTGGTTATAAGTGGGATGCATTGTGTGAAAGAGGTCCTTACTGTAGAAAGAAATTCAATGTTTTACATGAAACCTGAATACTCAAATTCAAAATTACATGGCTGACAAACTTCCCCAGGATTATTTTGACAGTCTTTCTCCTAAAGTCCAGCATATGCCAGTATGTACAATATAATTAACAATCTTTACATTTTCAAAGCTGAAGTAAATGTAGGCTGTCTTTTTAATGGAAAGGTTTCTTACTTAATTTTGAAATGAAAGTGTTGGTGTGGTAGTGGACTGTGGCATGAAAATTGAAAGATTCTCCCATAACTATATCGTTGCAAGAACAGTGGTAAACAGTAGTTAATTACTCATTTACTACTTGTTCTCAAAAGGTGACATTTTTAAAATGGAATTGTAGAACATAAACTAGTTCGGTTAATCCATGGTGTACCATAAACTCAGTAAACAGTCACCTGTCATTTAATGAAACTTAATCAAGAAGCAGCCTGCTCACTCTTTTTTTTTTTTTTTAATTTGTGGTGTTTGCATTGTTGTTATTTTAATTATTATTGTTAATAATTATTGGTTTTCTCTTTCTTTTATTTTTACTATTCTTCAAATTTAATGAAGCTCATCACCATTCCAGTTAGTGAAACTGTTGGAATGGTATCAGACAAAGTCCTAAGTCTTTCTAGCTAAATTTACTTTACCATTACATTGTCTTCTAATATTAACATGTCATTCTGCCTATGGGTGTGCTAGAGTGCTGTATTTTGACATAATCTCCATACATCAGTTAAGGGACATCTGCTAATGGAATTCTGAAATTATTACTACTGTTACAGTCAGAAAGGCAGTTTGTCTAGTATCTGATCTATCTGTTTGTAATGGTATTGCTTGAAAACAGTAATCATCAGCTTGAGATTGTCCCTTAATTCATTTTTTAAATTATTTATCTAGAGTCTTGTGGAACAGCTTATACTTCAACTGATGTTTTTGACAGTAAACTAGAGTCATTATCAGGAGAACCAGGTCAAAAATTGTGTTCATTTGGTTACAGGTATAAGCCCACTGTCAGAATAACTGTGATAGAGGGAAGAGGAAAAAATCCAAATGCAGGGAAAGGTGGAAGGAAAGAGACAGGATTAGGCTAAAGGATGGTGTTTTAACTGGAAACAATGTAACTGAAATGTCATAAGCCTGTCACTTATTTTCAGCACTGATACCCCAGAATATTATAGCATTTGCTGTTGTGTATATCAAAGTGATTTGTGTTTCTCCTCCTGCAAACATATCATCCTAGTGAACAGTATAGTATCTTGGTAGAACTGCCCATGAGAATATTTTAGCTAACTGAATATGACTCAGTAAACAGTCAGTGAGAAATGCAGCTTTCAATAAAACAAGAAGGTGAAAATTGCAAACTCATTTCATTTTATGGTTGACAAGTATTTTTTAACTCAGGGTAATTATCTTGGGTATGGGAAGGGGAAATACCATCATATTTGACGTTTTCTGGTTTGTTCTAATCTATTTATGGTTTTGCTTTTTAATCATAGGTTTCTGTGCTCGAGAGGCAGATATTTGACTTCCTTGGTTATCAGTGGGCACCCATCCTGGCAAATTTTATACACATTATTGTAGTCATACTTGGCTTATTTGGAACCATCCAGTATAGACCTCGTTACATAACAGGAGTAAGTATTGAATTTTGTTTGCTTATTCTGATGTGCATGTAAAAACCAACCAAACAAAACAGCACTCCAGATTGTATTGCTTATAAAGCAAATATAAATCTTATCTTGGATTAATTTTCTTATGTAACATTTTATATTAACTTTCTATGCTTTTGGGACACCTGCAATACAACTAGTAACTACCCACAAAAGCTGAAAGTCGATATGATCCTTAACTGCATGACAATACAAACTTTCGAGAAGTAGAGCCGGTTTAAGAATTTACAGCATCCTCACTACTAGAGTAAATGCTAGCCATGACTTTCCTAGATACATTGGACCTCCCCAACAGAGCCATGATTTATTTTAGTTACTCATTATTTTTATTAACCATTGTTACTAGAGTGCCTACCTGTTATCTATATGCCTCTTAGAAGTTATAGTCCAACTTGAAAATGAAGTGTGATGGTATGGTAAGAAATAATGAACTGAGGTCTCCAATATGAAAGTAAGACTTTGGACCTTAATTGATATTTTTAATCCATTTCTTTCCTTATTTAGCTGCCCCTCATACAAAGACACAGTATGGCTTTACTCTGGCACAACGCAGTATTCATTTAATCCTCATTTCATTCTTTGAGTCTGAGAGGGGGAGGAGGTTGCCATTTGTAGTTCTATAAAGAAAGAATAACAGCAACTCTGAAAGCCATCATTCAGAACACTTTCTGTTAGAAATAGATTTGCGTAACAATATTACTGTCAAAATCAACTATTAATTCACTTAAAGCTTGTATAAATTTCAGAGACAGAGGTTGAGAAGATTCTCCTATACACAACCACATTTTCATGTCAGATGAAAATCGGGGAATCTTAGAATGATAGAATGATTTGAGCTGAAAGGGAGCTTAAAGATTGTCTGGTTCCAGCCCAGCAGGGACGCCTGCCACTAGACCAAGTTTCTCTAAGCCCCATCCAACCTGGTCTTCCAGGAATGAGGCATCCACCACTTCTTCGGGCAACATGTTCCAGGTTCTCACCAGAGTACCCTAAAGAATTTTTCCTAATATCTAATCTAAACCTACTTTCTTTCAGTTTAAAGCCATTATCCCTTGTCTCTGATAACTCCACTGAATTTGCACCTACTTCTGCAAAGTCTGTTTCTTCTTAAGTGTTCCCTCATGTATATCATCAGTTACTCAGAATATAGAAAGATTTCAGATGTATACTGTGCTACCATCTGTATTGCATTACTTTGATGCTGAGAAGTACATTAACATTTTTGTTTATCTGTGATTTCCTGTATGCAGAAAATATGTTTCCACATGTGCAATGTTTTTATGCATGTATAAAATTTAATGTATTCAAAAAAATTTGCCATCAACATTGAAAAATAAATTGCAAGCCTTAAAGCAATAAAGTTATGAGTTCAAAGGCAACAAGAAAGACAACAACCTATATGCCTGCAAGGGTGTAGCTATGAAGTTTTCAGGAGAGTGTGTGTAAATACTCAGAGTTCAATAGGTTCTGCAAGGGTCAATCTATCCTGAGTGACTCTATAGAACCCTTAATCCAGTCACATTAGTACCTCAAGTCAAGCTTGCTTCAACAAGACTACAAAAATTTTCCTTTTTTTTACTGTACATGCTTCATAAAGGATATCACAAAAATATCTTCAAGTGGAAGTGAATTGTAGGTTAAAGAGAACAGGGAGATTTTAAGGTGAGATTTAAAGAAATGATTCAGTGGCTTAGGGAGAAGAGGACAAAAGTTTTAGACGGAACACCACAACTGAAAGTGTCTCCTTGAACTTTCAAGAGTCTCAAGAAAGTTTAGAAGTGGATGAAGGAAAAAGGTTACTGTATATTCTCAGGCACTGGAATATAGTTCGAACTACATGGGGTTCAGAAGTTGTGGTGGACAAAGAGGACAGGAAATTAAAGTCTAATATCATGAAAATGGTTAATCTTAATATAGGTTCAGAAAGAACACATTGATTTTTCATTGTAAACCTAAGCTATTAGCCAGTAAATGAGCAATTGATGCAGGAGGTGAAACATCTGTTCTGAGGGTGGGAATAAGTGTCTTTTCAAAGATACCTTTTCAAAAGATAATAATTAAGCCATTTTTTGGTGAAAACAATTATGACAAAAGGACTGCTTAACAGCACTAAGATGAAACGGAGAATGAGGATTCCAGTAGGAACAAACCATTGGACCCCTGAGTGTATAGCTGAGTTAATCCATGTCTTTTTCAAGACTAGACATTGTCAATCGCTCAACACACCTAGGGGGAGGTACTTAATGCCCTATATAAAAAGTAGCCCTGACTCTACCAAATCTGTTTTGGAGTATTTCAGTTGTATATTGTAATCACACAAACATAGATTAACCAGGTTGAAAAAGACCTCCAAGACAAAGTCCAACCCTTGATCCAACACCACTGTGGGTACTATAACATGGCACTCAGTACCACATCCAGTCTCATCTTAAAAACCTCCAGGGACAGTGAATCCACCACCTGCCTGGGCAGCCCATTCCAATGTCTGATTACTCTCTCTGTAAAAAATTTCTTCCTAAAATTCAACCTAAACCTCCCCTGGCATAGCTTAAGACCTTTTTAATTGGTAATTTATTATCTTCCATTTTTAAAAAATGTTTAAAATAGTATGTGAAAATGTGCAGCAGTTCATCTGTCCTGTGTACATACCAGGATACTTTCAAACAACTGTAATCATGACATAGAAAATTGTGAAGCCAAGCCATGCTCTCTGAGCTACCTTTCTGAATTTTAAAGACAGTAAGACAGCCTGCAAATAGTAAATTATTTGGCCAGCATTTTTGGTGAGAAAAAATTTCAGAAGGCTGTTTTGCTAAATCTTGTTAAGAGAATGAATTTTCAGGTAAACAGATATTTATAATGAAAGAAAAGGACGCTTAACACATTTTAATAAGTAAATTCTTGGATTAATTCACCTTATTGACCTAATTCAATTTATTTTCCAGATAATTGTTTTATTTAAAATAAGAAAGTGTGTGTACTCAAGCTCAGTACAGAAATTGTTAAAAAATATATTTGCACAGAACCACAGAATGGGTAAGGTTGAAAGACACCACAGTGGGTTAGGGCCCAACTTCCCTGCTCAAGCGGGGTCATCCTTGAGCACGTTGCACAGGACTGAGTCCAGACAGTTCTTGAATATCTCCAGTGAGGGATACTCCACAACCTCTCTGGGCAATTTGTTCCGGTGTCCAATTACTCACACAGTAAAGAAGTTCGTCCTCATATTTTACTTCTGCTTTCACTATAGCAGTTGGGAAAAACACTTATATGTAAACCTATTAAAAAAAAAAGAAAGATGAAATTAAATGGAATGGTCACTGTACAGTTTTATCAGATTGCAAGACACCAGATTTTTCAGGAAGTCAGACCTGTATCTAAGCCTGCTCTCTCTTTTCTTAGGAAGCACTTTTTTATCAATTTTGAGACAGACCATGATTTACTGTGTTACAAATAAAATGTAGACATTTATTTATAGAAGGAGGCACACAGTCACACAAACTACTGTGCTTTACACAACTTTTCAGAGCACATGATAATTTTGGAACATAAGCAATAATTTTCTGCATAATCATTTTGAGCTAATGCCCAATAATGTTATAAGTACACTTAAGTAAATGACCTTGAAACTTTTAGTAGCAGCACTGTCTGTTGGTTGTCACAGGAGACTTTGAATCAGGATACTGATTCTGTTTCAAAATGTTCCATTGAAAAAATGTTTTGTTTGTTCAAGTTTGTTCAAGCACACATAATGATATTCTTCAGTTTTTTCCTTCTTTCAGTGGTTTTCCATGGCTAATAATGAATGTGAATGTTTTTTCTGTAGCTCATAGAATTATAGAACCATAGACTATGCTGAGTTGGAAGGGACCCCCAAGGGTCATTGAGTCCAGTTTCTGTCCCTGCAAGGGACACCCCAAGAATCACACTATGTGTCTGAGAGTGATGTCCAAATGCTTCTTGAACTCAGGCAGGCTTGGTGCTGTGACCACTTCCCTGGGGAGCCTGTTCCAGTGCTCAGCCATCCTTTGTGTAAAAAACTCTTCATGATATCCAGCCTAAACCTCTCGTGACTCAGCTTCAAGCCATTTCTTTGAGTCCTTTCCTGTTTGCTAATGATACACTCAATCCCCTCATCCAAATGTTCAGATCTAACTTGGACAAAATAGTTCCTCAGTACTAACTCATTTTATTCTCAGGGCGGTTGATTAAAAATTATTCATGTAGAGAGTTTAAAAAGAAATCAGGCGAGTTTGTTAAAATGTAATTATATCCGAGTCATACAGTGACTACAATATTAGTGGTCATGATGCCTCAGGAAATATCAAGAAAAAAATGGTTTTTATTAATCCTCATCTTGGGAAAAATCATAGAATGATAGAATCATTAGGGTTGGAAAAGACCTAATATCATTGATTCCAACCATATACCTAACACTGAACATCTCCTGCATCTCCTGTGGTGCATCTCCTGAAGCACCACATCTCTATGTTTTTTGAATACTTCTAGGGATGAGGAATTAGAGTATTGTTTAGAATCCCCATAAACTCAAAAAGGAGACAAAACAAAGGAGAAACAGCACACTCACATAGCTAGTTAGTAGAGATGGTTAACTAAAATAAACATCTCTGTGAGAGGTTGTGTCTGATGAAGTAAACTAAGAAATAAAATTGCTAAAAATATAATGCAACATATGATTGTATAGAAGTAAGGAAAAGCTTTGAAGTTCAAGGTGAATGAACACATGTATGAGGACAAACAAAAAAAGTAGAGACTAAAAATGGAAAACTTAAAAGACCAGTAGTAAACCTTACAGAGCCATGTTTGGAACACTCTGCTAAAACTCCAAATCATAATATGCTAGAGAATCCACCTCGACCCTGAACTTCAAGTTTCATTCATGGTTTAATTTTTCTTATGCCTGATAAATTGATGCTAAATGGAACACTGGTGTTTTATGGTTTAATAAGTACTGAATAGGGACATTTTCTTGAAATGCTTTTCATGCCATGAATAGCAACATGAATTCCCCATAGCACTTTCCATGGTAAGTATTCAGTGTTTTTAACACTCTTTTCATTACAGAATTTATACTAAATATTTTGTTTGATGAATGCTTGCCGTTTGTCAAAGCACATCTTCTTAAAAAATATCCTTTATTCTGGTCACCTTTACAGTAGTTCTCTTTCAGATCTCGCCAGTGTTTTCTGAAATATCTCCATGTTCAAACATACCTGGAGCAAAAGCATGCTATTACAACTTTTTCTCTTAAAAATTCTTATAAAAGAGTACTGATACAATTTGGATGTCACAGAAGAGTAGAGTTTGTGATTCTTTTTATAGCCTGTCTTTTCACTGCTGATGCTACCTCCATAGAATGACCTTTGTAAACTATGCTAACTGCTATTTTATTGGAGGGTTTTGCTCACTTCTAGCAGATGCTGTGAAAAATCAGTAGGGATGTAAGTAGAAGACTGCCCTTTGGACTTTCAACAACATATGTTGAAACGGATTTTGATTCACAGGGAGATATGCTGTTTAATAGAGTGCTTTTGTTGCTGTTGTGTTAAAAGATTAGATTTTAGTATGTTGCGGATTTAAATGTGGTTTCATTTTTATTTAAAAGGATAGGCTCATCTGTTTACTTTAGTAACTGAATCTAGCCTGCTTTAGGGTAGGGCTGGGAATGTGAAGGGAGTAGAATTTACTCAATAGCCGGATGGTCAGGAGTTTGAGTAATCCAAATTTTGAGCCTAATGCCTTACACACATACAGAACTTAATCAGAGAAAAGCTTAAGTATTCCAATGATCAAACCCCCAATTCTTTCTTTATATTTATTATCAGTTAGTTTAGAGATTAAATAAAAGCTTAACAGACGGTCTTCTTTTTTACCTGATAAAGTTAGTCTAGGCTTTGATGACAATGGGCTTTTGACTTCTCCTTTTAGAAATATTTTGATAACTTGCAAGAGATCTCAGAGGATTTCATACTCTTAAGCCCTGGGGATTCAGCTGAGTCTTGGGCAAATATGTCTGAGAATCACTTCCAGTATAGTATTATACAGGGTGCATCTGTCTTGACTGCATGGAAGTAGATGAAAGAAGACATTCTACAGTAAATTTCTCTGCATTTTCTGCCCCTTTTTGGCTCTTGTTTATAATATTATTTTACTATT
This sequence comes from Pyrocephalus nanus, assembly GCA_038380795.1. Taxonomy (NCBI): domain Eukaryota; kingdom Metazoa; phylum Chordata; class Aves; order Passeriformes; family Tyrannidae; genus Pyrocephalus; species Pyrocephalus nanus. Next base: position 52,493,775 of record CM076260.1, read on the forward strand.
TTGAATAAGTAATTTTTTTCTGATTATCTGGGTAAAGTTTGACTACTTTCATCTGCTCTCTTCACTGGGACATATTTAGGTGTGAGGCACTGAGGTACAAAGATTAATCTAAAGGAAATTACGAAAAGGAAATTTCTTCTTAAAAAAGTGTAAAATATTCTTTCAAGATTAAAGAGTAAGACAGTTAGTCTGCCAGCTCTAAGAAAGCACAATAGGAAAAAAAAACCAACCCTGCTGATAAGAGAACTAGCCAAGATATAAAAAGGAATCCCAGATAAGAGATCCTTAGTCTCTGACTGCCCTAAGTTTTGTGTAGGACATTACTTTCTCAGAAGTCTCCTACTGTCAGAAAACAATTCTAAAGATAAAAAGTGTACTAGCCCTCTGGAGTTTTATTTTAGATAATTAAGAAGAAACTGCCAGATTCCAAGAGGCTTTTTAAATAGTAAAAATTTTAAAAACAAAATAGACTCTTCTCACTTATTTGAGCAAGAAATCTATTAGGTTCTTAGAACCACTGATTCCTGAAAATTAATTTGATATGTTTTCAGAAAATATGGTAAAAGGCCCCCTGGACAAGACTCCAGACAGAATTTACTTCAGTAAGAATTCTGCTTAGACTTTTGTTTTCTTTCAGACTGAAACTGATTTTCATTAATTTTCAGAGATTTTTTTTAAGTTAAGTTTTCCATTATAAGAAGTTCATTTAAAGATACTTAGCTAATACTGGTTTTTAAAGTGATATATTTGTTGAGTATTAGAAGATGAAAGATTATAATTTCATGATATAATTAAGTACAGCATTGATTTCCAGGAAATATTATGTAGAACCTGTTCAGTGCATGAAACTGTCCGATATTTTTAATTTAAAACCTCAATTATTGGTCTCATAGCAGGTTTGACTGGTGTAGAATTCAGCTACATTCATCCTTTTCCAGTACTTTTATCCTCTTTCAATGAATTGTATTCACATTTAAAAAGCAGCCAGTCAAAGTGACTCTCCCTCATCCATTCCACAGAAAAGGAAGATGATTTTCTTGGGACTGTACAGTTCCACGTAGAATTGCTATTAACATATAACAAATATCAAATTTTATTTTCATTCAAACCAGAGAGCTCACCCTGGAAAGAAGCCAAAACATGAAGTTCCTCTGCATTTCATTTTCTCTTTCTTCATAATAAATCCTCTGGTTTGTCACCATAATGATGAGTGGTTTTTATTCAACAGTGGGTTTTGCGGTTTGTTTTTTTGTGTTTTTTTTTTTCTTTTTATAAGAACTAGTAGCTCTTTTTTGTTAAAATAATGTCTAATTGACACTTTTTCAGTTGAAATACTATAAAGAGCATGGAGAATGAATGACTTAGCTGATGAAGTCTTTAGGCAGATACTTAAAGGAAGAGATTAGAGATAAAATCCATGAGGTTTGCTACTGCTACCTAAACTGCAGTGGAAAGCATTAAAATTCTCTCAAGCATCCAGGAGCTCTGGCCAGCTAGAGATAATTAAAATTCAAGCAAGGTAAAGTTTCCACTGCTCTGCGATGACCTCTGCAGTTCAGTGCTAAATGTTTCTCTTTATCTAGAGTAATCAGATTTCCTTGTATTTCCCATACTTACTCCTATACTTGTTATTCTGGATTTTCCCATTGTTTATTTAGTATTTTTTTCTAGCTGGCATACATCAATTACTGCTGACATATGCTTGTCTAAGAGGTTATAGATCTATCTTTTTATCTCGTACGCCATTATAACATGCTTTCACAGTTATCTGTCCAACTCGGAGCTTTTAAGGTCTCCATCTGCCACACTATTGAGATAGGAAAGTATTCCCCCCACACTGCTCTACAACATGGGAACTGAAACACTAAAAGTCTGAGACATTTTCTCAGTATCAGAGGAAAGGCTGAGACAGATCAGCATGTGAACCCATTTTTCTTATTACAAGCCAGGTTTTATCCAATGCATCCTGGAAACATAAAAATGCCTCAAATTCTCTAATAAAGTCTAGGAATAAAGATTTGAATCACAGCTACCTAATAGTGTGGACTGTGGAAAAAAAAAAAAAAAAAAAAAAAGAAAAAGAATGATTAAACAGTCTTTGGAAAGTATCTCTCTGTCCCAGCTGGCAGCTAAGTCTGGGATGGGGGAGACAACTGGAAGGGTAGAGGTGAGAAAACTCATGGGTTGAGGTAAAGACAATTAATAGATAAAATCTGCATGTGCAACAAAGAAAAACAACGAATTCACTACTTCCTAAAGGCAGGCAGGAGCTCAGCCATCCTCAGGAAAGCAGAGCTCCATCATGCCTAACAGTTATTTGGGAAGACAAATGCCATCACTCAGAACATCCCCACTTTTCTCCCTCTTTCTACCACTTTATATACTAAGCTTGATGTCATATGGCGTGGAATATTCCTGTGATCAGTTGGGATCAGCTGTACTGGCTTGTGTGCCCTCCCAACTTCTTGTGTACACCCAGCCTCCTCACTGGTAGGTTGTTGTGAGAAGCAGAAAAGGCCTTGACAGGGTCCAAGCATTGTTCAGCAACAACAAAAACATCTTTAGATTATGAACACTGTTTTCAGCAACAACCCAAAACATAGCTCCATACCACCTGCTGTGAAGAAAACAGCCAAAACCAGCAAGGGAAAAGTTTGCTAATGCCTGAAGCTTTCTTAGTGATAACTCAGTGGCTACTGTGATCCACAGTTGTGCTCCTTCCAATAAGAGATTAATTTATTTTAATTAACAGCTTATAGCACAATGAAATATACATTAGAAAAGAACAGGAAACATTGCCTCTAGTCCAAACTACCTGTCCAAATCTCACATTCCACTGCTGCCTCTCCTTTGCAACAGGCTACAGGTTCAGGGCTTGATCTGGAGTACTGTCATGGAACAACAGATGGGCTTCTCCTTTTCTTTCTTTTCCAGCTGCTTCTGTACTTCTGTCTATGTCTTCCTCTATTCTCTTCACCTTGATTCAGCCACTAATCTCTGCATGTATATTTAAAATGGCATTGTACTGCATGTAGCTAAAATGAAGTTGTTCACTTTAAATTAAATGAAGTCTGCACAGCATTACTTACCAGTATTGTACTGAAACCAAGGTCATGTTTTGGCTGACTGATTAAGTTCACACAGTCTCATAATTCAAGTGAAGTAAACTTTAGTTATAGTTGTTTTATATCTTTGCAAAGGATGACCTGACAGTACCTGGAGTCAATCTTTTTTTTTTTTTTTCCCAAGAGTTTTTTTTCTAGGAAATGTGGCTGATTTTTTTTTTTCTGTGAGCTTCATTGTCACCCTGAGGTTATGCTTCAAGAAAGGTGCATTGAGAATCACACAAAGCTACACTATTCTATTCATTTACAAATCTCCATTTCAAATTTTGAGAGATGATTTTCCTTAGTTATATTCCAAATGTGGCTTTTTTTTCCTTCTTAACAACAATCCGTATAAAAATAATTTGTAAATCTTGTCACAAATCTCCATTTCAGAACTTCAAAGATGTTTTTCTTTTCTCATCTGTACTTACCTGTTAAAATTTTTTATGTTTCCGTTATGTGTTTCTACTCTTGAAGCTCCACAAGAAACAGGGCACTGTACTTTTTTCAAACTTTGCCTATTGCTGTGATTACCATTACCAATAAAGATACAGTTTCTGAATTACACTGAATGGCAAGATAAACAATGAATACAGTTGTAAAATACACTACTAAATATGTTCCAAAATTTCCATTGCTCCCTATTTCTATAATCTAGCTGTCAAGGGCACTATTTATTTGCTGTTTGTTCTATGGGTTATTATGTATATTAGGCATAGATGTTAATGCTACATACATTCATGTTGCTGAGATCATAGTGAAGTAGCATTTTACGTGCTGTGAACTCAGCAGGTATGATTTGAATTATAAATGCCTCTAAGGACAGAATTTTGCATATCAATATAAATTTTACTTCTAAGCAAGTCTAGTAAAGTAACATTGTAGTTTTACAAGTGAATGCTATGATTCCCTCCATACCAGTATGAGCTACCAATGGTGCTGCTGCTCAGTTTGGTTTCTAGCTGTATATTTCTTAGCTATTTCCATTCCTAGTGTTTGTTAGATTCCTATTTATTTATTTATTATATTAAGCTCTGCAGCTGTTTTAACTGGTTTCAGTATCAATTTTGGGTGAATGAGACATAACCAGTTTTTGTTTTCATGCTTCTTTTATCAGCCACTTAGAGATTCTGCGCTGCTTTTACTCTGACACTAATGAGTAGTTTTGCTTTTTTTTACTTTATGGATCACAAAAAAAGTTAGAATTTAGCTGGTGGATCTACTGTCCATCCAGAAAAATTAAGAACTCATTAAAAATAGTTACAAAAGTTTTCAGGTTTATTAAGTCACCATCTTTTGGAAGAGCATAGATGTTGGTCCTGGGACAAAAATTTTTATTAAATAACAGCATTCTGTAATTCAACAGAATAACAAGCAAAACCAAAAACAACGTAAACAAGCAAAATTAAAGCACCCATGTGTTCTTTGTTAAATGATTTGAATTGGTGATGCATTTGAAAAGAAAATCATGAATTTTAAGTTGGCATCATTTAGTTTATAAGTTTGCTGTTAATCATTTTGGCTTTTCTAGTCAAGATCTAAAGTAATCTTAAAAAAAATTCTTCTATCATGACTAAAGACCAAAGAGTTACTCGTAGACTGTGACACTAACATTCTGCATATTTAATTTTGTATCTGCCTGAAGAGCAAAATTCTGTTTGAAATTTAGTGTTGAAACAAGTGTGTCACTGATTTTATTTATAAATTTGGGTTTACCTACCCACTATTTCTACTTTCTGTGAAACAAGAACTATTCTGTCTTTAGCCTTGCTGAGATACCTATTCATATATTTGAAATGTTTTTAATTATATAAATGATACAAAGGTTCTGGGTTATACACCTCTAACTGGACTAGTTAAGCAAATTTTTGATTCTGTAAAAAATTAAGATCCAATTTCGGTCTTGAAAGACTTACCCTTGTAATAAGTTTAATTACTACTAATATTAGTGATTTTGCCTGCATGTCTTTGGTTGATTGATAGTTCTTTTTTCTCATAAAGATGTCATTGTTAAATTCACAGAAGTATAGACGTGTGAATAAGCACCCTTTTGTGATACATGTCTGTTTCTAAGCTACTTTGCTGTTTCTGTGTGAGAAGGTTCTTTGATATGACTTTATTTACACTGACTTTTTAACATTCAATATTTGAATCCTAGCATAACTGATTCTAAAAATGGTCAGTTTTATTTATGGCCACAAAAAGTCTGAAAATTGGCACTGATCAACAGTCTGCAGTTCAGGTCAGATGCAGATAAGACCACAAATAAACAATACATCATATATTTTTCCAGGTACCTAAACCTGATATTTAGGTTTATTGAGTATACCACACAGGAATTAGATTTACCACAGAAATTCAGGAATCAATATTTTAATTTAGTAGGTGCAATCTCTAATCAAAGTTCAAAAATGTATAATGTAAAGAAGAAAATCAAAAGGAAAATAAAATCCAGCCCACTCTGAATTTACAGCAAGTTTCAGGAATTAAAAATATAAAATAAAAAAAGGAATCCACATGTTGCTGACTAAAAAGCCAGCATGGGCTGACCTTAGAAAAGGCATACACTGTTCACAGCTGTAAATAAGCAATTGCATTCTTGAGAATTTACTTATAAAAATGCAGTACTATGCTACTTGTTAAGAAAAATTGTCAATATATGAATGTTATACACATATATTTTTATTTGTTTCTTAAGCCTGATGTGAAAAATAGTAAATAATGTAACTAGAAATTATGTTGTTAAATGACTGTAATGTCTGACATACAGACACTGACATCCTTTTAATACTTGAAGGTAAAGTCTGTATGTTAGATGACATCAAACCCAGCAAAATGATCATGAAATGAGGTAAAGAAGTTTTTATCCTTCTGCGCGCTCCATTTGCATTCCATTGCACTGAGTTTCTGTCCCCAAAGTGATCCCAAAACTAAAATTTTCTTGTCTTGAACATAAACAAAATAGATCTGGACTTAATCACTCCGTATTAAATATTCTTGGCCTTATTTCTGTATAGAAAACTTTCATTTAGCAGTTACAAAACTTAATGAATGTTCTCTCCTCACCATTCACATAACTTAGGAGCCTGTATTAGATTTTGTGCTCCTTAATGTGTGCTGTGTCTGGGCAATAATTAGATACACTGCTATCTGTGGTCTCCTGGACTTCGTGGTGGTGGCAGATTATCTACTCAGTTCCTATTCTCAAAAGTAGAGTCTGCACAGTCCTGCTGCCTATGGACCCATGCTGTATTTAACCTATTCATAAAAATTATCCTTCCAGAGTTCAGCTCTCTGAGCTTTTTATGTCTTCAGTTCTTCTATATTTCTTTTAATCCTCATATCATCCTTCAAATCTCTGTTGGACTTTCTTACTAGATATATCCTGCAAAACAAGCTCCTAGAATAAAGGATAGCAGTTTCTCAACATCTTTCAGGACCTTCTGTTGTTGCATTCTGGAAATTTAAGTTTTCAATCCTATCTCTACAAGCAAAATGCCATTTTTTTGTTTGTTTGTTTGTTTGTTTTGTTTGTTTTGGAGGGTTTTTGCTTGTTTGTTTTGTTGGTTTTTGTTCGTTTTGTTTGTTTGTTTGTTTTAATTTTTGTTTTGTCTGCCTCCCTGGCATAATTATTACTTTCTAAGGCCAGCTTATTCCCTGCTAATTTGAATCCTGTTTAGATAGGGTTGTGTACATGTTGGACTTGACTGACTCCAGTATCTGAATATTGTCTTATACATATATATTCCAGACAAACCATTAGACTCTGTAAGTTTCACATTTATATAGTCCTCAGGTCATTAAAACTATGTTGATGAGATAAGCTGCAAAATATTGTCCTAGTGATGAGAGATCTTAAGTGCTTCTGTCACAGACTCTGAGGGAGTTAAGGGTACATTAGAGAAGAGTATGTTGTACTGATAGTATTGAATTAAAAAGTGGTATGTTGGACTGATACTATTTTTTAATTAGTTGCTTAATAGTACATAACTATTATTTGAATGGCAAAATGTTTCAGTATGTTTATTTGCTTTCAAAAGCACTTAAGTCAGATGCCTCCTAGCATCTCTGACATCTAGCAACTCTACAGGTTTAGCACAATCAATTTGGCCACTTGCTTTTGCTACCAGTAAAGGACATGTTCACAGAAACTATTTTATTTACATTAAAGATTAGGATTTGCTCACATTGGTCTCTCTGTGAAATCCAAGTAGAGATAGAAGTGCTTCAAGATGCAGATGACTGCTATTTAAACCATGAGTTTAACTTCTGACAAAAACAAAGTAGCTCACACTCAACTAGCATTTTTCATTTGGCTTGTTGCTATTGCTAGAAGTCTGATTTTATTACAATTTAAATTGGACACAGTAATATATTTATTTTGTAAATTAATTACTTTCTACCAAGATAATTCAAATCTAGCTATGTGGGGAGGCTAGTAGGTAAAAGTAGAAAGTAGACTATTCAACTGAGATATGAGGGAATAAGATATAAGGCTCTACAGGCTATGAATTGCTCCTATACTTCCTGGGCTGGTGCTATATTATTAAAGGCTATTTTCTTGATGACTTTTATTTCGTTACCTTTTTAAGCAATTGGGTTTTAGTATGTTGGGGATTTTTTTTGTCTCCAATACAACTTAAAAAAAACCCTAAAATGTCAAATCCTATTTTGCCTAATGAGAAAAGGTGGTTTTGGCATAGCTTTGGTGTTAAGTACCCTGTGGGGGATTTTATTCCGTTTTGAGGTCTTAGACTAGGTAACTATAACATTTGATGCTTCCCATTTCATTTAAATCTACGAAAGTGGTCACAGTCAGATCCTGCCATTACTTGAATAGGAGGATAGTTTCCATTTCTTTATAATGTAGCCTTTATCATGAGGGAGTACAAAAATCAGAGAAATGTAAGCCCTCTCCCTGTAGGGATTGACTCTCAATGAATAATCTATCATCTGTCTCTCCATCTTTTTTATGTTATCTATTTGAAGCTCCATGGTGAGCAGTGAGTGCTGAATGTCAATGACAGCTGCCTTAAGACAGACAGGCATATTCATTAATATGTTTGTGAGTAGTTTGCTGTTTCATTTCCCTGATACTTGAAACCATTTCTACTCACTTATTAAGAAACATTTACACTTAGAAATGTTTGCTTGAGAACTTAAATATGTAAATTAGTAGTTTAGTAGAATACTATTTGTTTACATCAATCTTCAAAGGCCTAGTGCCCATTAAAACTAGTTAACTCATCAGCCTATCATAGACAAGAGTTGCTATTTTCTTAGCAAACACCACATAAAATAGTAATGCAATAGTATCATTGTATCATTGTTTTAATTTCTTTGGGCTAAATGAACGAATGTTTCCTTAAAACTGGGTGGATTCAGAAGGTCCTTCAATGCAACTTAGGAGAAAGAAATGGTGTCAACACTTTTTATTTTGTTCGGAGAATGCCCTTAATTGCTCTATTTTTGAAAATAAACAAAGTAAAAAGGTACATTTCGTGGGTTTTAGCAGGTAGGTACCACTTTAAACAGTTACACAATTGGTTCAAATGCCCAAATTCTTCTAGAACAGTATGTGGAGATGTGTTAAAGACTCATGACTCCATACAGCTGCCTATTCACAGAAAATCTAAGAACATTAATTTTAAACGAATAAGTGAAATTACAAAATTCTAATTAGATCTTGTGTTAGCATCAACATTAACTTTTTTTTACTCTCCCAAACTTAACTGGAGAGAAAGAGATGAGACTGACAGCTTTCTGTAGGAAACATCTATGACACAAAACAACCTGTAGAAGGAAAAAGGAGCATGGACCTGTGAACTGCAACACCCCAAGAGCATCAGATGCCATAAGGCCAGTATAGAACAGGTGTTATACAGATATAACAGTTGGAAGGTACCTCAGGAAATCTCTAATCCAACCTCTTGCTCAAAGCATGATCAATACTGAATTTATATCAAGTTGCTCCAGATGAGTCTTGAAAACCTCCAAGGAATCACATTAATTGTTTTTGATCCTTTATACTGAAAGTAAAAACCATTTTCAAATGATTTGAGGTGGTTGAAATTTGCACCAACTCTTTTGAAAAGAGGGTTATTTCCATATCTTGAAGGATGGGATTACAGCAGGATGGGTGAAGATCTGGATAAGATCTGGATAAGAGGTTTGCTAAGAAGGCCATTGGCATCCTGGCTTGTATTAAGAAGAGCATGGCCAGCAGAATGAGGGAAGTTATTGTTCCTGTGTGCTCAGCACTGGTGAGGGCACACCCCAAGTATTATGTCCAGTTCTGGGCCCCTCACTTCAAGGAAGACACTGATGTTCTGAAACGAGTCCAGAGAAGGGCAATGAAGCTGGTGAACGGTGTGGAGTGCATGTCCTGTGAGGAGAGGAGGAACTGAGGTTGTTTAGGCTCTGGGGAGACTTTATCACACTCTACAACTACCTGAAAGGAGGTTGTAGCCAGGTGGGAGTTGGTCTCTTCTTCCTGGCAACTAGCAACAGGATAAAAGGGCACAGCCTCAAACTGCATCAGGAGTAATTTCTTCACTGAAAGGGTTGTTAAACATTGGAATGGACTGCCCAGGGAGGTGCTGGAGTCACTATCCCTGGAGGTGTTCAAGAAACAACTAGTGCCATGGCGACATAGGTTTTCTTTTAAAACTCCTGAGACTTTTTCTTCTTTATCACTGTGAAAGAAAGCCCAGAGGGGGAACGGGTTGGCTCAGTGGTTTGCCCTGCCCTGAAGGGATAGCCAGGGACTGAGCCACATAAAAGGAGTAGTTGATAGCCCAAATACCAACTTAATAGCCTCAGTAGGCTCTGGTGAGGTAAGTTTTTCTGCCTTCTTTTATTTTTTTTTCCCCCCGGGCTTGGGGAGTGGTGTGGGGAGAGAGTCTCCGAGTTCACTTTGGCCTTGGCCACCCATTGGCTTTGGTATTCAGCTGCCACCTTGCTGGGCAGCTAATAGCAGCCCTGGGAAGGTCCCGGCTTCCCTCCGACCCCTCTTGTCCTGTGCTGTCCACTGCCTGGGCTTGCCATCAGAAAGCTGGCGCTGTCTGCGGAGGAGCTTCTAAACCCCCACACCTCACTCTGGGAAGCGGCGAGGGAACCCCTGTGGTGCCCGCTCTGGGTTCCCAAACCGTCTGCCACCGCCAAGCCCGGTGTTGTTGCTTGTTCTGGACACATGTTTTAGTAATGAGCTGTTATCCCCTTCCTACTTTTTTTTTTTTTTTTTTTTTTTGCCTGAAGCCTCTTAATTTCAAAGTTATAATAATACTGAGGGAGGAATCTTCTTTTATACCCCAGAGGAGGTTCCCGCCCTTCATAGCAGACACCTTGTTTTGTTAAACTAAGACACATGATCTACTTGTCAGGATGGTGATCAGTTAAAGGTTGGACTCGATCTTGGAGGTCTTTTTCAACCTAAATCAGCCTGTGCTTCTGTGATAATAAAACCATACTAAATTCTGTCTTAATAAATCTCCCTTTGAAGCTAAACTGCACTGCTTTCAGTTATTCTTCTAATTACATTCACCAAAACTAAGAAAACCAAATGACAGGGGGACATTCAGAAGGTTAAGGCATACAACAAATATGCTCTACTGCAGTGAAAACTGATTCTCAGCCTTATAACGCTTCCCTGCTGTAAAACCTCTGTTAGAAGGAACATGGTAAGTGAATGGAGAATGATATTGTTAACAATTTAACTATTTGAAGTTTTCCTGAGCTAGACATGAAATATTTATAACTTCCAGAAGGAGAAATGCTATTAATCCATTCCTCATGAAAGGCTTTAAGTCAATAGTTGTGTGCATGCTGTGGTTGTCACCAGTGAAAATGGAAAGCTTTTAATATACATAACATATACCAGTTGTAATTGAAATTCTGTTTCTTTCCATTAACTAATCTGGGGAATAAACAACATCTTAAACAATAAATAGTTGCATTTTGATGTGCTACTTATTTTAAAATGCTTCTCCAATAGCATGTATTCTTTTGCTCTTTGTGTAATTCTATATGTCCTTCTAGAATAACACTTGTCCAAAAGTTTGCCTCTGCTTTTACCAAATGAGGAGAGTTTTGCTGTAATTAAATTATATATGAACTCAATTTTATTCTAATAAAACTTGTATCCCATAAAATGCCATGCATAACTGACTATCAATTTCTAAGTTTTTCTTGAAAAGTTTAGGGACCCTTTTGGAAGAAAAAAATGAGTACAGAATATCAAAATTTTGTTACTTTACACAGTCCTTAGCAAGTATCGCAAGTATTGTGACCAGGTATTAAGAATCTTTAAAGTATAAAAGGTTAATGTTGATGCTAACACTACATCTAATCAGAAGATTTTCATTTCTCTCATTCATTAAAGTCATTGAGCTACCTGTTGTTTGATTTTCTATGAATAGGCAGTTGTGTGGAGTCATGAAATGCTTGCTGAAGTGAACAAAGATATTTGAACAACTAAGAAACCAATCCTACCTAGTGCATGTTTTAATTTTTCACATATATCAGTAAAACATTGAACTTAACAGGACTACTTAGGCATAAAGAGAAGTATGACCACATTTGGGGAACTGCGGCTATATAATCTGATTGACAATATGTTCAACTGAAAGGAGAATTTCCACTGGAATTTAACATAGACCTAACACAAGACAGAAAAAAACAACTTCTCTTTTTAAATTAAATCAAATTTAAATGCAAATCTACAATGTGAAAGGATTCTTTTGCCTACTGAGCTTTCTAACCCTCATAAACAGAATGATGACTTTTCATTTCATATCTATGGAGAATGTACACTTGCAGCAGGAATTTTGAAGATATGCTACCAAAAAATATATCTGGTCAATCTTGCAAAAACACTTTTATAAATATATGATATATCAAATGAATTTACATTGCTCCCTATGTCTTCCCTTCCTGGAACTATTCTCATAAATGACCTTCAGAAGCCTGAAACTTCAAAGCTGAGGGACAAAAAATCCTCATGATTATAATCATGTGCATTTGAATATTAGTTGAAGTTGAAAGCAAATCCTGCATTCATGTATAATATTCTTAGCTTACTGTATTGATTGTTCATGTAAATAAAGCAGCTGTGCTTTTATGTGATTTCTGAAACAGCCTGAACAACAGAAATACATACTTTCTTTGCCAAAACTAAACAAAGTATCAAAGTATTGCTGTTAAGTTGGTGTCTAGTAGACAATGCATCAAGAAGTTTTCTTGTATGACCTTGGAGTCAAACTTTGAGTAATAATGTATTTACATAAATACTTTTCATTAATTGTGAAGTAAAAAGGTCAAGTTTCCAAAAGTTTATTTCTATGCATTTACATTTTGAAAAGACATTTATGGGCATTATCACCTACTTAGGAAAGTAATAAATTATACATTCTATGGAAAATTGCAGACTAATTTCACACCTTTTAGTTTAACTAAGCTTTCTTGTCAGAATGCTGGCATTTGAATTATCACCCTGTAAAATGCATGGTCTGTAAGGTTGCTGCTGTTAATATCATTATTAGTAACTTTTGTTAGAGTAAATTCTAAGAGCTAACCAAGAAGGTGCTCAACTGTGCTAAACAGTGTACAAATACAGGAAAGATGGGATGAGATAGTAACTTGGAGAGAAAAGTTAAAAAGTGAGAGAACACAGCAATCACACAGACAAAGACAAGAGTCAAGATGAAAGGGAATACACTTGTGTTTTATGGCAGCCATACACCAGGCTGCCATTTTGAAAGGGATCCCCTGTTAGGATGTAAAGATCATGCACTAGGTGAGACTGGACTTTTGTTATGGTGTCCTGTGAGTGCAAGACTCTCTGGAGAGGCTGGGAATAGGAGCATCACCCCATGCACACATGCACACATGCACATGCTGAAAGAAAATGCTGAAACAGAAGAGAAAAGCATTTACATGCAGAGGCTCAGCACAGGGAAGTCTAGTTCTAACTGCAGAGAGGTCTCAGAGGCTGATGCTCCCTGTCTGGCTTCTTTCTGTGACTGTTAAGGCAGGGGAGTCCCTATGTCTTACCTGGGGAAGAGAGGGGATCACTGTGACTCTGTCCAGTGCCTGCTGTTTGAATGCTGCCAGGATACAATTATTATGGAAGAGTTTATTATCTCAGAAATAAGAGCTTGCAGATAAGCATATTTTCAGCTTTGTCTCCTTTTCTAACAAGATGACACATTAGATGCCATACAAGTTATTAAATGTCTAGCCTGTATCAGATACAGGATGTCACAAAGAGATCACATAGTTATCACAGGCCAGCAGACATGAGGATTTAAAATCCTTCTTTGGATTATAGCCCATAAACACATGGGAAGCTATTGCTTTCAGTGGAACTTAACTGAATGTGCTAGCAAAGAATTTCTTGTAAAGGGTTAAAAGTAGCACTGATAGGATGCTTTTTTTTTCTCCATCATAAATGAAAAGGAATAATAATAACACCACAAAAATAGCAGCATAACAGTAGGAGTACTTGTATTAGAGCCTGAAAATAATCAGTATCTATTTTGTCAACACCTTCCTCCCTTTCAAAGATCTCATGTTATTGCAGATGCAGAATTCAGTTCAGAACTTGTTTTTTTGGTACATGAATTTAATTATCATGGAAATAGGCAACTTGACAGCATTAAAAATTGTCATTTTTTTATCCACTGAACAGACATGAATATACTGTAATTGACATCTGTGTTAGCATCTGAATTATAACCTGACAGGTGCCTCATCCTAGACCAATAGGTGATAAAGTAGATTAGTTCCAACAGTAATGTATTTAAATTTTTCATGACAAAATATTTCAATGTTGGGCATGTCTGCCACATATAATCTAATCAAAATTAGATTAGGTAATCAAAAAATCAAAATTAGGTATTTTTACAGCACTCAATACTGTATTTCCAAGTGCTTTACATTAACAGAATTTTAAAACTGAGAAAGTTAGGTCAAATTTCTATAAAGAAATATATAGATATAAGCATAACATCTTTCTTCAAGCATAATCTGCTGCTTTAGGAAGTTTTTTTAATTTTTCTTTTCTTTTTCTTCTTTTTACTCTTTTGTTTTTATAGAGGAGGTTTCATAACATCATTGCAAATACTGGTAAGGGAAAATAGTTTTGATATGTATTGTCTGTTAGACAGCCACCAAATTTAATAAAACCAAAACCAAAACTTAATTCTTTAATAAGATAACATTTAACATTTTGTTAGCAAGTGCTTAAGTTCCATTGACTCCAAAGGACTTTGCTTGAAGTTAATAATTTATATTTATGTGTATTTTCAAATGAGGATTAAATTAATCATGCTAGATTAAAGCACTGGATAACAAGCAAGTGTAGATCTCTGCCCATGCAGTACATTTTACTTGATGATGATGTCAGAATGTCTTCATTTATTGCTGTTAACACTGAAGTTAAATTTATTGATCCTGTTGCAGGAGAGAAATGGTTAAGAAATCTTTGATTTGTCCTCCTGAAATCTTCATAGGTTTGGACCTAGATTTAGAATCCAGTGTACAATTCCCAAGTGTGCTGGGTAAATGTTTTCAGCACCAGCTTAAAATTTTTCCACTTTACTTATCACATAGCAAATATACTGTCAAATTTTTTACTGTGTGGAGCTTGCTAAAGTGGAAATACAAATGGGCATGAAGGAGGTAACGTATGGCATGCACACAGAGAGCGTGTAAACATTAGTAAACAAGTTCCACAGCAACTCTAATATAGGTCATTAGGAATAAGACTTTGCAGAAAAGTGATGACAAATTGTAGCATTGTGTCTCTAATTTTTAGCTCTTGAAACCATTGAACTGTGAGTCAGGTTTAATTATTAAGATGTTTGAGTGGCAAAAGGGAAAATACTGAGGGGTAAGAAAAACAAAACAAGTGAATGCTTGTGTGGGTGGTGAGAAAAAGTCATGGTTCTGTTGTGAAGGTAGAAACAGTTGTCATAGATACAGAGAGATGGTTCTATAGCTGGTTAAAATGTCCATGGAAAGTCACCCAATATGTGGCAATATTGCTAAAAGTGAAAGGAAAATGGATAAAAGTGTGTGGGGCAAAGCCCAATATAGGGGAGTTCAGAAGCTACAACTATCCAGCTTTGCTTTCAAGGGTAAATAGAGCAGTTATTGCATGTCTGATTCCCATGAATTCCTGAAGTAATGATTTTGCTTCCAGCTGTATACTCTAGGAACAAAATATACAGCTTGGAACCTGAGCTACCTCTAGAACAAGTGTTGCAGTTGGAATAATTGCATACATTTCACTGCTCTTCAAAAATTCTTTCAGATCAATAATCTTTGCTGGCTTTACAAAATACTTCAAAAATGTCTGCCAGGAATTATGATAAGATGATGCTGAAGTTGTTGTTTGGTTGATTGCTTTTATTTTGTTTTTAGTTTATGGAGTCTGTTGGAAAATACAACAACATTTTTTTCTGATTCTCATGCTTGAAAATAAGTCAAAAAAGGCATCAAAGCTTCTCAGACAGTTGGCCATAAAGCAAGAGGAGTTTAAAGATAAAACAATAGATTATTTTTTATTATTATTTTTTGTAAGGAAATTACTAGAAGAAAATAAGCAGATATCGTTTATGGGAAGAAAAAAAAAAAGAAGAAGAAAAATAAGTAGTTACTAAGCCAGGGGAAACATTGATCTTACTAGCTTACTAGATCTTTCTTAGGACAGCAACACAAGGCAGGAAATCACATACTACTGGGAAATCTCTAAATAAGCCAGGAGCAACTGACAAGTGTAAAACTATTCTTAGAGTACAAACAAAGCTACAAACAGGCTAAGAAATATTTCAACAGTAAGTCTGACAACAGAATCAAAAAATTAAAGGCAGGAGTTCGGTTGTATTGAGTCTGGCTGAGATGGAGTTCATTTCCCCATTGCTTTGCTTTGCATTGATAGCTCAAAGGGTGTTGATAACACACTGATGTTTTGGCTACTGCTGAGCACAGCATCAGCACTGTAACATTCCTTCCCAAATCGAGGGCAAGATCCTGGGAGGGGAAACAAGTAGGCCAGCTGACCCAAACTAACCAAAGAGATATTCCATACCATATGATGTCAGTTTAGATATAAAAGCTAAGACAAGGAGGAGTAAGGGGGGTATTCATTGTTTCCAGTGACTGCCTACTGAGAAACCATTATGCATTGCTGAAGCCCTGCTTCCCAGGACATGGACAGACATTGCTTGCTAATGGGAAGTAGAGGATAAACCTTGTTATTTTCCTCTTTGCTTGTGCACGTACAAACTTTCGCTTTTTCTGCTGTAGTAAACTGCCTTAATTCAATCTACGAGTAGTTTTCCATCTTATTCTCTCTCCAGCTGGGAAGAGAAGTGATAGAGGAGCTTGGTAGCCACCTGGCATCGAGACAGGGTCAAACCACTACAGTTGTAAAGTCATCCTTGGAAAGAAAATATGTTAGGCTGATATTTGGATTTTACTGCCTGCTCAGGTGATGTTCAGAATACTTGCTCTTTGTATTTGCACAGTTTTCATCATGTCATTCAAAATTAATCTGATCTAAACCAATAATATCTTTATAAATAACAATCAACTGGGAGCTGCTTTGTATCTATAATTTTTTTTTTCTTTCTTCTTTTTTCTTTTATTTAAATCACATTCCTGGAAAGAAGGATTGCATCATAATGAAGCAGCATTTATACTGATGATTTAACAGCAGTCATCTAAATGTAGTTACATCTATTTTCCCCTTTACATTAAGAACAAAAATGAATCCTTATTTGAAGAGTGAATCTAAAGTCCTTCTGTGTTATTAAAAAGACAGAACCCTGTTTTTCTCCTTTTATTCTTGCAGGTCTGTATGCACATTTGGAATTTATTAACATTTTGAGGTTTGTTGTTCCAGCTAGAAATTACTCATCACAACTTAAAATGTCAACATAGTGGGGGCTCTGAGTAAAACAGCATCTCTTTGTATCTGGAGGCTTCTAAGTTGGTTGTGCATCTCTCCCACTTGAGGATGATATGCAAAAAACAAGAATAGAAATGTGGTGGGGTTTTTTTACACTGGAATGAAATCTCCAACGTGTTCTTTTGTGTTATTCATTATTTTTCTATTTGCAACACATTTTTTTCTTTGTTTTACCTTAGACTTTTAAACACTGGTTTGAAATCCTCAAAATTAAAAAGGCTTCTGCGTAAGACTCCTGTACATCCATAAATTGCCTTCCTTAGCATTTATCCTGTAATAGGAATGATCTTTTCCAGATACAGGGTAGTTAACCTTAAATAAGAGCATTCCAAATACTTGAACAACTGATCTTCTACAGACATGTGAACTTCTGTTCAAGAATCAAGAAATTCAAGAATTCAAGAAAGTGTTATTTATATCATATTATAGGTTCTTGTCAGGTGTCTGTTACTAAAAGAGTTAGAGCAGCTCTGCTCCACATTGTTTGGGAAAGTTTTACCTCTCCCTGAGCAGTCTTCTTCTGAATTAACTACCATCTATAAGTACAATGGATATCATCGCTATTTCCAAATGAAGACTGGTTTTCATATAACTGTTCTTTAATAAATGTGTGTCCGTGGAAGTGACACAACCCTTGAGATATATCTTTAAAAATATATTAACGTGGTTAGTAGTCTTGGTGTCTTCCAGATGTGAAATAAATGAACCCAAGCCTTGTTCTGCTTTCTAATTCCTAAAAATTACTATAAAATTAGAATATGATCTGTAATTCTAAATCTTGCATCATTCTATTCATTACATTTCTATGTCCCAGATATATTTTACCTACCCAGTTTAGGGTCCACTTCCTAATTGCTTTCTAACATGTAGAAAGCAGAGGGAGAAAATTAATCATATAAAAGTCTTTGAATTTGCTGGACAATACTTTGTCTCTTTCCACTGAATTCCTGTGATTTCTTTTTTTGCTATGTTAAATCCACAAAGTTTAGAATAGGTTGGGTATCTAAAAGCATATGGAAAGGAGCTACAGACTTGCCACACTAAACAGATATTCTCACTCAATCTGTCATATCAGTGATTTATACATGCTGGCTACATATCATTTTAAGGAAGAATTCTTAACACTGCAATTCATGCCAGAGGGAAGAATTTAGAGGACTAACATGTTTCTTAAGACAAAGATTCGGGACTTTCCTGTAGTTAGGCAGATGTTCCCTTATCTTTGTTTCATCGATAAAAATGTTGCACTGATGGCTTTTTAAGGCAGGTTTATATATACAGTGATCTTTCAGTTTCCACAACAAAATAAGATATTAAGACAGAAATCCCTGCTGAATCAAAACAATTGTAGGGACCAGTACTCTCTCCAATGAAAAGTTAGGGGATTGCATCTGCAATCTTCACTTGAGACCTTCTCTAAGACTTGCTGTTTATTAGTTTTAATGTTCTGCAAGTACATACCACGGGATAACTAGAAAAAGATCCACTTCATTGCTTCCTAATACATGCTCAACAGGCAAAAGCTTCAACACACTTGAAAGAACAACTCTGAGATGAATAAGGAATGTGAGGCCACACATCAGCCTCTTATGATGCTTCATCTGCTTTCTTCAGCATTTTGTTCAAAAATGGGTTCCATGGGAATGTCATTATGACATTAGGTTCTCACTTAAACTGGGAATAGTCAAGGTTGCCACGGAATTAATTCAGCCAAAGACACTGCAAGTGTTGGAGTTGGGCAGAGTATCAGGGTGCATTATCCTTTTCTCCCCATCCATTCCCCTCCAGGTAAATGTTGTCTCAGGTTGGGTGGGACAAGCTAGTGTTTAGTAATGGGAAAAGACAGATATTTCTAAGGATATCCCTCTTTCTAGGTCTACATCTGCTGAAAAACCTAGTTAACACAATGAGCATTTACGTAAGTTTTGATATAAATCCATATTTATACTGCTCAGCCAAGACTTACTGATTCCTTTGGACTAATTCTGTCTGGTAGGGGAGAGCTTTCTAATTTTATAGCTAGTTGTATGTGACAAGTCTATGGGTGTTCTAGATTTCCATCTTTTCATTTTAATGCCAAACTGCTTTGCAGTTGCTTCCATTGCTTTTCTATGGAAGGGTGGTCCTACAGCTGAGATTGCAAACATAAGCTAATTGTTCTTTTATCTTTCTTGCCATTTCATTAGTGTTCTGGGACAGAATCCAACTGCCATGAAAGTTTTCTTAATTCTCCAGCTCTAATTTCTTGCTGATCACTACTGACCTGCTAATGGCACTCTGACGTTTTCCTTTTTTTTTTTTTTTTCCCTTTGGAGTTTTGGAGTTTTATATTTATCTTCCTGGCTTTTGTTCCCAAGTTCTTATGTGAGACACAGATCCTGTCTACATTTTAGAATTTTCTTTTTCTTCTGTCAGTGAAATTACACTTTTTATGCCTTAAAGATGTGACCATACTCTGTGTGGCTTATGTATTTGAACATTATCTTATTTACTTAACCTTTTACTTGCTCCTTTCTCTTTTGAGACTTTATGTCTCTTTTCAGTATTATTAGTCCTATCTTTCATACCCACTTTGCTTTAGAAATTCTCCTGTTTGTTCTGTGTATTACTAATGCTATGGGATACATGTAATGTAGAAACGAGGGCAAAGGAATATCTAGCATGAGGAGAAATGAGCAGAAAAAGAGCAGCAAGATTTGTGTAACCCATTGAAATTTTTTGTAGACAAAAGGACAGCATTGCTTTTCTATAGGACTCTGTTTCTTTTGAAGTATCATCAAAGAATTGGGACATATCTGCTGAATATTACTGAAATCCCAGCAATACATTCACTCAGTATCTGAAGTTCTAAAGGAGAATGTGGAAAAAGAAATTAGTGGGTCTATTTAATGATTTACATTGTCATTGTTGGGTTTGGCAATAACTGTTTATACATAAAGTTGTCTGGCATTTTCCATTACAAGACCACTTTTATGAGTGGGCTGCAGTTAAGACCTTCAAACTAAAGTTTTGATTAAGTCTATTTATTATTTTACAGTTAAAGCAATTCAATACAATTAAAGCCTTTGTAATCACCTAGATCAATGGAACTAAAAACTAACAAAAAAATCAAGAAGGTATTTTTTTGCCTGTTTTTGACAGCCATTATATGCATCCTAATAATTTTTTCTTGCAAAGTCAATGTGACTTTGACATAGAAAGAAAGAGGGAAGAGATGCCACAGGGCATCATTTCAGGCTGTCATTTGTCCCCATTGTTTGAATGGGCAATGATTTCAAATTAAGGAATGGCAACCAACTCTAAGCAAGAGAGCCAGCATGCAGCCATCCACCCCACAGCTGAGCCACAGTGCTGAAGGAGCGGGAAATGCTCCTGCCGAACAGAGGGATGAACCCTGAGGGTTGCCTGGGCCCTCACTCTGCTTGTCTGTCCTGGCTTAGGCAACGGGCACCCGTGTGGGATGGAGAACAAAAGACACTATTCTTTCTTTGCACCATGGTGTGGAGGAGAGGAAGGAAGCCATCATTCTTTGTGGGTAGAAAGAGGAAGGAAGAGCACAGAAGCCTCTAGCCCATACAGTTATGTGTCGTATGGAGTTGCCTTCTGTCATTTTGTTGCCTTGATTGGCACAGCTCTGGTTTGAGAGGCTGAGAGTCTTTAATGACTCACGTGGAGATCAGCATCTCTGTGTAGGAGCGTTTTCAAATTTCTTTTTGCTATCAATGTTTCCTTTAGACAATATAGAAGTATTTATAACTATGTATTAATAGAAGGCTTATCTGGGAGCTAATAGAGCATTATTCTTCTGCTATTGTCAGCTCATGTGGAGGACGCTGCTCATCACACCTTATTAACTGTGGCTACATGACTGTGTAACACCTACTATTCACAGAATAAGTTGTGAAAATGCATACAGACACTTTTACATGCACTGGGACAAGTGTCTATTAAAGTTGCAAATGGAGCATCTGAGACTGAGAAAGTTCCGGAATTGAGACTGCCTCTATGACCTTTATTTAGACACCTGTGTTTTTAAATTATGCTACAGTCTTTAATTGCGTGATCAAGATGAGCATCTCCTTGTTAGTGCACAACATGGTTTTCTCATACTGATAGTGAATAATATGGTTACCTTCAGAATCTCAGATTCATTTGCAGCAGAAATGTCTCATCTTTAACATGGGACTAATAACTATTATTTTGCTCAGCCAAGGGTTTAGGAAGGTAATCCATGCTTAAGATGTACTCAGAAGCTGCAGTAAGTCAGCTAGCCTAAGAAAATCCAGCAAACAAGTCAATTTGGATGGTATTCAGTAAATAAAGCACAAGTCTGGACTGGGTGATGAAGGTAAAAATAAATATTGAACAGCAGAAACCATCCCAAAAAATTGGATGTTGATACATAAATTAACATGGATAACTTTTCATTCACACTTTTTAAAATTTTCCAGTACTTTACTTTAATTGCCTTTGGATGCTTGGAAACATGTTCTTTTTATTTTATTTTTTTTTCTTTTTTCTTTGTATGGAATACATTATTGTGCTTGGACAGAAATGTATTTTTGAAGCATCCAAGCAATCAGGCCAGCAGCACATTCTAATTTAATTCAAGCATGAAATATAAGTATGACTTTAGCTTGCATAGATTCAAAATTTTTCAATGGCCACAAAGTTCCCCTGTTGATTTTAAGGCAGCAGCAATTAAAAAACGACAGTATTTCCCTACTGGGTGTTTCAGTACTTATTTCCACATACCAGGAGGAGCATGCACATGATCTGGCACTCTGAAATGAAATTGGAGAGCAGGAGAAACTTGTTCAATTTTCATTATACCTTTCAGAATTTGGAATAATTCAGTATGGTCTCTTAAAAAGCCCAGTGCTTTTCCAAGAAAATTTATCAGTCTGTCATGCTGTTGTCTCCTGTCATAAAACTGTCATCACAGTCTCTCTGATGTGGCAATGCTGGGGGCACTGGCGAAGCTTCTTGGCTCAGTGTTGCTCAGATTTTGCATGGCAAGTTAGGTAGCTCCAATGAAAGTCACATGGCTCTCCTGCCACAATGTGGAAGCTACTGTGCCTTTCAGTATTAATTTCATCAAATGCCATCTTGACATCTGGATATATGCCCACCTCATTTCAAGTATCAGCTGTTTATTCCCTCACTGTTGACCTTTCTTACCTCCTTGTAGTTTGTTGAGCTATCATCCTTTCAACAACCTGCTATTTTTATTTTTCATGAAAACTGCTAGGAAAGGGTCTGTGTAACACTGAGTGTTTATCAAAATAATGTGTATGCTTTTTTGTCTGAGCTGTGCATAGGGTCATAATGCCAAGAAAGGTCTGTAAGAATTAAGACATCAGAGGAAAAGCTGGGTTAGAAGAAAACCCCAAAAATCATATCACCGAATATCCCTCCCAAAGGAAAGTGAAGTTGTGTAATCTGAGGTTTCAAGACAGCTTTTGGACCCATCACTGGTTTTCTTGACTTTATTTGCTATATCGCCTGCTGTTATTACATCAGAAATTATGCTGTAATTGATTTTATTAATGATACGTGACAAGTTTGTATGCATCTTGTACACTGAAAGTCAGTTTAATTCCTCCTTTAATAATCCTGTATTTCTCAAGACTCCTTGTTAAAGATTTTTTTAATTTAAAACTTAAATAATCTCCTTAGATTTCAATTTGCTGAGTTAGGATTGCTCTAAAAAGAACATGAAGTCTAGCCTTAGCTTGAAATAATATGAACACTGAACAATGGTCCTGAAAAGAAAACCATTAAATGTTTAAATTTCTGTCAGAATGGTGTGCTATTGCTTTAGGACAAACTAGGATTATCTAGACTATCTCAGTTTTATGTTGTCATGTAATAAATAATTTGCTTGTCTCCCAGTGTGATCCAATTCCTGCATTTGTAAAGCATTCCTTGTCTCAAAATGTGTAAAATGGGGTGGAGTTGGGTTTTTTGCCTTTTTTTTTTTCCTTTGAATTAGTGGTGTATAGTGCATAATACCTAAACAATGCTCCTAACCTGCCATACTTCATTTCGTCTCATAATGGTTTTGTTTATCAGAGTCTTATCTGTATATACTGCTTTCTTTCCATCTCACTCCCAGTACCATATCTTTCTTTGTGAAAGAGATGTTCAAATGGTTATGGCAAGAAGCATCTTCAGTGAATGAAAAAAGTAAAAATGCACAAAGACATAGTTTTTTAGTATCTCAGCTCTAGCATTTTTTCCTACAAAAGAAATGGCACTTTTGTGCTCATACAGGCTACCCATGTGAAACCTTTTTTTGGCACCTCTGCGTACTGAAACTGTCCAACTAGCTGATAAGCAGGCACCATGCCACTGAAGCAGATGGGCATAGCTGTAGAGAGCCAAAAGACAGTGTACGTGCATCAAGTGTGGATGTTGATGGCAGGCTTCCCAGTCAGTGATGTCTTAACGATTAAATGTCCCGAGTTTTTTGCATCTGTAGTTACAGAGATGCCAGCCTTACTCCTGGATGGTGTTTGAAAATTTCTCCTGGTTTGTTTACAAATCATAAGGAATTTCTTGAGAATACTTGACCTAGAAGGTACTTGGGATGAGAAGGTTAATAGTAAAGGGAATAGAAAGAGTAACCTTTCCCAGTCCTAAACAGGCATTCTAAATGTGTTCCCCCCCAAAACTGAGATGCAAACAGGAGTTCCAG
Source organism: Pyrocephalus nanus (assembly GCA_038380795.1). NCBI lineage: Eukaryota > Metazoa > Chordata > Aves > Passeriformes > Tyrannidae > Pyrocephalus > Pyrocephalus nanus. The sequence continues at coordinate 52,517,554 of CM076260.1, forward strand.
AGAAAGGACAATGAAAGCATTTTTTAGGGTATTTGAGATATGCAGAGGAGACAAGCAACAGGTACTTTCAGAGAAAGAAAATAAAATACAATCAGAGAAATACAATTACCATAATTTTGCCAAAAAAGAAGGATTTTGAGGTTACGTCATGAAAGAAAAAGTCTCAAAGGCATGAATAAGTAACATTAAGCTATTCTTTGATTGTATCACATTTAGAGAAATGGAATTTGGCCAATCTATGTGTATTAAGAGGCCTGGGCCACAACATTGTCTGATTACATCTCTGGTTTCTTCTCAGAACTGAAAAATGTAAGGCATGGAATATTTTTAGCTAATGTTTTCTGATGCCTTTTGAAAGTAAAGGAAAGGTAGTTTCCCTAAGAAACTCTAAGAGAGGTTTTTCTTTGTGTGCAAGTTTTACTCCGTTTTGTTCTGGAAACAAAGTCAGATATCAACCCTCCTTAGGAAGGCCATAATTCATCCAATGAGCAAAGTGTAATGTATTCTGGTGATTTGAGAAAAATCAGATATTGATTGAATGATAAATGAAGAAAATATTTTTAAAGTATTACTTTGTTTCAATATATGCACTCTGGTTTTGGCATGAAATGAATGTTCTTTGGACAAATACAGTCTTAAATCTCCCTGAAGACATTAGAAAATTAAGTCCATTTTGCATTTAATGCTCTTTTAGAAAGTCATGTTTGAGTCTCTACATTTATTTTATTGTTATAGCTTCAGATTTCTTTTTTATCTAATTCAGTACTTTCAGGATTGAAAAAGACTGAAAAAAGACATATTGTATTAAAACATACTGATTTTGCCAAATCAGGCAGTTTTGCCTATCAGATTTACTAGAAAGAAATGAGGGAAGTGGAAGGGTGTTCTTTGTCTTCCTCTCTCCACTCCCTGTGGCTCATTGGCCTCACTCAGCGAGTCAGTCCTGTGCATGTGGGCGCAGTGAAAATCTCATAGGTGTGCACCCCCTACACAAGGAGGTTGCATCTAACCCTGTACTCACCACACAGTTTCATGAGGCTAGATTGTATGTCTCTAGAATTTGGCTCCACTGACTTCATCTACCTTAGCCTTCTAAACAAAATTCAGTCTGGCTCCATTGGTATGGTTGCTCTAAATGGCTGTGTTAGTTGAGGTTCCTTTAAAGAACACTCTGCAGATCCAGTTTCTCTTTGCTTCTTATTTCCAAAGAATGGGAAGTGACCTTTGCAGTTGTCTGGTACTTTCAAAACAGCTATTAAGCTCCCAAAACAGAGCTTCCAGCCAGTGACTTTGAAGGTCTGTATGCTCTGTTCTGCAACTGTGTTCAATGAAACACAAACACTGCTAGTATCTTAGTCACCTCCAGGTTTTTTCCCAAACTTTTGGAGTGGTCTTAGGGACTTCTTAAAATTTGAGCTTTAAAAAACAGTTCAGAGTGAGGCAAGAAAGCATTTTTCCTATTACAAATACAAGTTTAGTTAAAATTAAATCTCTTTTGGAATATGAACACCAGGGACGCCACACCCAAAGCCCTGTGAACTCAATGGCCAGGCTCTCATGACTTTCACTGCTAAGGCATCAAGTCAAAGAAAATGGAGGGAAGAGAACAATACCTAGAAAGCTGAATACAAACCTCTGAATTTATCAAAAAGATCTTATTATAAATGGCTTAGTTTTAGCAAGAATTTTTGTATATTCACTGAGGGAGATGGATTCCCTTTATAAATAGTTGTAGTTGGCACTCAAATACTGAGGCATCAATAAAAGAATCTAGATAAATGTCAGTAGACTTCTGTTCCTAGCAACAGTAGCTATTGATTTTATTTTTTGCATTCTGTTAAAAATGAACACTGAAAGAATTCTGATTGTCCTTATTTATATTTTTAATAGGGAATTGAAAAGGGAACAGCTGCTAAAAACTTGGTTAAAATAAACTGTTCAGTGACTGAATTATAATAAAGGTTTTTCTTTTTGGGTATTTCTGAAAAAGCCAGAGACACCAAGGAAACAGTCAATACATGTCTAGCTCCACCAGTTGCTGATGTCTGAAGCAGATTACAGCTTCCCACTTTTCCAGTAAGAAGCTCTTCTCCTTAGATTACAGTGAGGATATATGTCTTATGTTTATTTTAGCTGACAAAAACACCTTACCCTCCTGGCTCCACATTGTCCAGTTCAAGCAGGATGGAGCGACAGTGTCCCCTCTGAGGTCTGACGACTCAGCAGAAGGGGTAGGTTCCTCCTAGGACTGCCTGAGGTAGAAAAGAACCTAGAGAAGTGGTCCCCAGCTGGTGAGCCTGGTTTACCCTGGGTAAAATGCAAGCGTATGGCAGGGTCAACACAACATGGAGCCCACATGGAGAAGCACTACTACACTGGGGAGGGGCTGGACAGTCAGAGTGGCTTGTTGAACTGGTACTGTCAGCAGAGCCTCTTGGTGGAGTGGTCCCTGGACTGGGAAATAGCAGGGAACAAGCAACACCACTTCTTTATAAGGGGCTATTCACATATTCTACAGAAAAACAATTACATGATATTCTCGAGCATATTTTCAAGTATTTCTTAACAGTTGAGGCAAACTATCTACAAAACCATTCTTCCACCTATCACTTTTGTGCTAAATGAGTGGTTTGCTTTTTTTTTTCTTGCAATGTGATCATTCCATAGTAATATTCACTGTCAGCGAATCCTTGGAGAAAGCAGCTTTAGTATTGAGTGATATTTTTCATGTTTCTTTTTCATTGCTAATTAACCAGTAAAATGTTCTGGGGATCCACAAGTTACAGTGAAATTTTACAGCAATAATTCCTGCAGTTTTCCCCTAAGGTTTGTTAAAAAAAATAAACATAGAAGACAGCTTGAATTCTTGTCAATGCAATTTCTACACTGATCGCTGTGTTCTAACTCTGAGGAAAAAACCAGGGCTTGAAATGCTTAGTATCTTAAGAGTGTTCTAGAAGGCAGGGTTTAAAAACGTTCTTTCAAAATATTTCTAGCTCTTGAAGAACCAAATGACCTCCGAAATCACACAGTTTTGATTTCTATCTTTCTTTTTTTTTCCTATACCAGTTTTAATATGAATTTAACAGCTGACTAGAAATGGTAAAAAATAATGTCATTTCAAAACTATTACTTCAAATTTTTAGGTCTTGAACAGCACTGATTTCTAGTGCTAGTACCTCTTGAGATAGATCCTGGTAGATTAATGTTGGAATTGAAGCAGAAAGGTTAGGAAAGGATCAAAACAGCGCTATTTTAAGGTTCTTTATTGCCCGATCAGCTCAAGTTATGTCTTGAAACGTAGAGCTGTTACAAGAATTCTGATATAAAGAAAGACTTTTGAGCTCTACTTATGTGAGAGTTATCTGCATATCATTTTCCTGTTACTTCCATTTAATTAGTAATTTCTATTTTGAGAGACTTTATAGTCTCTTCCCCAAACAAAGGAAAGAATACTGAAAAAATATGAAAGTAACATAAGAGGAAAAATATCACTCCATCTGTGAATATATGCATGTATATGCATGTGTCTGCAGCTGATTGGATACATACAGTGTTGGAGCACATTGAGTATTCAGATATTTGAAGTTGCTTCCTGCTGATAAATGTTTCACAACAAAGATATGATCAAAAGAAATACAGGAATTGAATGGCGAGTATAGCCAAACCAATTAAATCTCCACTGCTATGTCAAAAAGATAAATATATCCTGTTAAAACTTCTGCCTTACCTGACTTTCTTTAGTGCATAAAATACACCTTTTTTTACAAAGATCAAGAACTGTAACATATAGATGCTGAAGAAACCTTAAAAAAAAAAAGAAAAAAAAAAAAGAAAAAGAAAAGCAACCCCCTAAAAAAAATCAAACCAAAAAAAAAGAAATTGTGATAACAAGAAGAAAATTTCTCTGCTCCCCATTTGTAAGAAGAATGGCAGAAATATTGTCTGTTTAAAGAAAACTCTTTTTTTAAAATGAGTCCTCAGTTACAGGATATTTTCGTTTGGGGATCTAGAATGTTTATAACTCCCTAGTGTAACATAGTAGATTAACTGAACAATGCTACAATGCTACAACGTAAGTTACATATTTCTGAGTGCTTAATTTTACATTTTGGACATTCACCCTCACAGCTTCATATGGAAAGAAATTTGGTTGTTTTTTTTTTAATGTGGAAAAAAAAAGGAATGCATGTCTTCACAGTGCAGTGTTACTATCTTATTTTTTATATCACCAGTAAAATATTTTTAATGGGCTCTCTAAAACTAGGAATTTTGCCTTCGAGAAGTTTAGCTTTCCAAACAGCAAGGATGGAGTGATCTGTGTCAGACACTGAGAAATGAACTGAGCCCTGAAAGTGCCTTTCCTCTCAATTGACTATAATGGGAATCTAGATGCTGCTCAGAGGAGGACATCTGCATTGCAGACATCTAATTGTGGGCAGATGGTTATTTCTCTGACAGTAATGTTCTTTGTAGAAATTCGGTTGCTTTTATGCAAAAGGAGCTGGAGCCATGTCTTCAGAAGGAAATATCTGCTTGTGCTTTCTGTACCTGGCATAATTCTGGCACACAAGAAAATGAAAAAAAACCCAGAAACTAAAGAAAGAAGAAGCCCAATGAGTCCACCCAAGCTATAACTCCCTGGCTATGAGTAGATTGATGGGTGATTGCACATCATGGCAGTATATTGGGCTCTGGGCTTTCACTTCATCTAGTTATGACCTGAGAAGAATGTGCCTCAGCTTTCTTCCTGTCTTTTATGCTTATGAATTCTTCTCATGCAAATCAAGGGGAAAATAGAGTTAATAAACTCCTATATAAAATCAGGACTTATGACTGAGCTCAAGGATTTTGAAAGTTTATGCATAGCCATTGGGTGTATGGAAGCCTCTGGAAAGAAATTTTAAGCAACACTTGTTCTCTATATGAAAACGCTGATTGCTCAAGAGTAAAAAACTATTTCAACAGTAATTTTCTCTTTGGTGGTGACCAGTTCTGATGCACTTGACACTTCAGAAGCTTTCAGTCAGTCTTGGCAGAGGACACTAATTATTAAAGTGTAACAAGGAAGTAAAGTATCAGACAGAGTTTTTTTTATCTGAGGGAACAAAGGGAAGGAAAAAAACATATATATAAATATATATAGGATTCACAATGCCAATGGATTAAAAAATTCCCTGATAAACACAAGCAGAAAACTAGACTATCATTGCAATTTGAGACAGAAAACTCCAAGTCAAAATTGATGCTACAAATCAATTCATAATTGCTTAGAAACAGAAGCTCACAAAGATAGACAGTGCTCCAATACTATAGCCATGATTAATTAAAAATAAATAAAAAGAAATAAAAAACTGTCAAGAAATATCTAAGTCCTAATGATATGAAGAATCCAGCCAAGCAAAACTAGTGCAACCTGCATGCTGTGACAACCAAATGAAAAAAATCCAGAGAATTCTGTAATTCTGCAAAAGCTTCCCAGTACACTGAGGAAAGAGATTGAACATTTACTGATGTCGAACTGGTTGCACAAAGCTCTCTGCTGCCAGGAATATTATTTGTTATCAAGACTACTGCTTTTGGCCTTGAGCTCTCTTCCATTGAGCCCTCTAGGCAACTGCTGGGCAAGGAAGACTTTCATCTGGATCATTAAAAGCAGAGCATGGTTGCTCTTTGTGTTAGGTTGCTGAGAGCAGCAGTTCTGTTTAAAACATCTGGTCCTCACTCATTCAATAACTGTACCTCTACTGGGCGAGAATTTTGCTTCTGATTCGTCTTTGGAGCCCTTGTATCCTTCAGTCAAATATGTTTGTAACTGACTCACATATCAGAAAAGAATTTGAGAGCAAGAGAAATGCCATGTAAAGTTCTGTGGAAAAAAATGCTTAAATTTAAAATGCTCAAAGCTATCAGATTTGCTCACTATTTATACTCGAAAAGTATGTGACATATTTCTCCTTCAAGCAAAGCATTACAAAAGTATTAGATGTGCGCTCTGGTGACCAGGTTTATACAATAGGCAGTAGTGGGCTGCCTGAAACTTTGATTCTTGCGCCCTTGTAACAATTTTTCTATTCAGCTGAGGAATTAAGAGTGATTTAATTTCTTTGATCTTCAGTTTTCCTGTTAGTAAAATGTAGATAACATTACTTTGCCAGCTTTGACAAAAGTGTTAAGAAGAATGTATGGACTCTTACTTCTGCCACCAATATTTCAGTGTTTCTGTTTTCCATTTGCTTATGATGATTCATAGCAAATTTTCAAACATAACTACACAGTATCAATAAATCATAAGGTAGCTAATTCTTTTCAATTTTTTTGCAGAGGATTATAAATCTTTGTTTACATCAAGAATTGTAAGCATATTATAACATGTAAAAGCTGTATTGATATAATTTATTTTATTAATAAAAGGAACTTTTGCTGATTGGCTAAAAATTTCCCAGATAGTAAATATTCAGATCTTCAGTCCTAACCTTCCAGTTATACTTTTTTCCACTGTGGAGCTTCATAAAAATAATAAACTTCATTGTCATTGCTGTGCTGCCTGTCAGGACCTCCTGCTTGGTCAAGTGTGTATTTATCAAAGTTCTTGTCTTGTTGATATGTGGCTGCTGTAGCACTGTGGTGGCTTCTATTAGATAATGCAGCTGTCTTGAACTCCCATATATAAGAAAAGCTATAGCCCTTTGAACAACTCTTATAAAATGTTTCTAATTATACACATATAAGAGAGTGCCAGAGGGATTTGTTCATTGTCACAGATCTTCAAAGATGAATTTCTGCAACAATTTGCTGAAGCACATAGACAACAAGAGGCATTTATGACTGCATGTGATGCAGAGATAAGAGATGTGCTAGATCTGAAGCATCTGAAATAAGAAGCAGTGGGAAGCAGAAATGTTCTTGTTTTTCAAGACAGCTTAACTCAGTGTTTATCCATGGCATTCGCGCAACACTTAATATAACATTCAAAAGGAAGCGGTTTAAAGCAAACTTTTACAAGAAATTTTTAACCTTATCTGTAGTCCAGTATGAGCAGATGCTCATTAGAAGAGTGTATCTAAATGGCAGATAAACTTGTCATCTTTTTTTTGGTAATAGACTAGACAGTGGAAAAGTTTTGCTTCTTCATGTAATAAGGTTCTCTGCTGGGACAAGTAGCTTCAATGTACCTTGGAGTGTTCTGTTGAGTGTGCTGTCTATGATGAGCTTTTTAACCAGCTGTTGCTTACATACAGTGTGACAAGTTGTGCCACAAACAGCCAGTCTAGTGAAACCTAGTTTCCAGTGTCTCTCTCCCTAACTTTTTCCCTTCATGTTGGCTGATAAATGATGATCTTGAAAGTCTTTTCCTGTATAAGGATTTAATAGAGTGTTTATTCCCATTTGTAGGCCTTTTTTCCTGAAATTTTGTAAAAAAAAAAAATAAATCTTTAGATCTTCTACGGTTTTGTCCAGTTTGCTTAAACTTGTTCTGAAGCACAAAAGATCTTTCAAGGGAACAACATTGCACATGAATACTACTTCTTCTGTCTTGTTTTTTTGAGAAACCAGTCTAAATGCAGGATTTAGAATTTTCACTATAAGAAATCCACATGTCAGAAGGACTTGTATTAACTCCATCAGAATAAATAACATTGCAGTATTAAAATAATTGGCAAAACACAGCAAGTTAAAATGCCACAGAAAACTTAGCAAAAATGCCAAATTAAGGTTATTGAATCTAAATAAATGTTTCCTTCTCTTTTCTTATATTTATAAAGCTCTATGGTACATGTAAAGCTGTGTGTACTGTGAGCAAGCTATAGGAAAATGACCTGCTCAATATACTTAATGTCTCGTAGTTGTGTTGAAAAAAATTGAGTGTGTTTCACTGATTTCACAGAATATTTTGTGCTGGAAGGGACCCACAAAGATCATGAAGTCCAACTCTTAAGTGAATGGCCCATAAAGGGATCAAACCTACAACCTTGGTATTATTAGCACCATGCATGTGAACTAAGTTCCTGTTTTCTGAAGTTTTATTAGCAGCCTGCACTCAAAGAGTAGACATGGATTACCGAGGCCATCTCTGGATAAACCCCTGCAAAACCTGATCCATGCTGGTCATGCTTTAAGCAGAGATTGGACCAGGTGACGTCCAGAGAGTCCCTCCTGACCTAAATAAATCTATCATCTGTGACCAGAAAGAACTGACATATAAAGTATATGTAATCTGTATGCTTTAAATTACCTGCAATTACTTCTTTATAAAACAATTCTAGCCTTTAAAACTGTGTTAGCCTTCGTTAAATCAAAATTCTTTAAAATCTGTATATGGTCTATTTAATAGCTAGGCTGGCTGGCAATTATTTTGCTACCTATAAAAATAAGAAATTAAAACAGATCTAAATTTTAGTTATATTGGATATAATCTCACTTTAAATCCTGAGAAAGGACAGAATTGTATTATTTTCACAGTATCTAGAAGATTAGGGAGAAAATGGCATGTTCAGTGATAGACAACATGATACAAAACAGCACTTGCAAGAGAAATGCAAGAAGAAATCTATATGAGTTGTTGCTGAATTTAGAGAATAGTTTGTCATGTATTTTTTTGTGTGGGATGCATAGTATAAAGTCCAAAATATTGTCTTCTTATTCAGAATGTGAAAACAGAGGTGTGTAGAAAATAGTGTTTCCTAATTTTGAAAAGTAGTTTATCAGAGTTTAATCAGTATAGTTTGAAGAAAAGACTATAAGACATGAAGAATAAGTCTGTAAATACTATAGAGAAATGGGGTTGTGTTTTAAAAGGAGAAAATAGCTCTCATCTATAACAGAGTGGGAATAGTGTCCTATCGCTCGTATTTCACACATATGCAGTGCCATGTGGAATGAAATTAGCAATCATGCAGAATTGAATTGTGAACAACTAGAGGATAGCTACAACAGCCATTAGAAAAACATTTGTAGATCCTAAGGTTTATTAGATGACAGACTAATTTGTCAAGGGAAGTTCTCAAGTACAAAGATAAGAGTAGCAATAGTAGGTCAAACTTTATTATACAAGATTCTCTAGCATTATGGCAAGGGAATGTAGATTCCAGTCCTAGCACATAAAGTCTTATGAATACAAAACAGCAGCAAAATAGTGGACAGAAGGATAGAAAACATGTACTCCATTACTCATCAGATACATGAATAAGAAGTTTGGCAACTACCATAGAGCAGATATTGCTTAAGCATGAATACTTCTCCTATACACTCTAAAGCCAAACAAACAAACTAAACCCTCCCTCCCAAGAAACTGACAGTTTAAAATGCATTCTGCCCCCTGAGAGTGTTGAATAATTATGAACTATGCTTTGGAACGTCACAAAATATATTGATAGGCAGCTGTCAGGACCAAATCCCTCCATATTCTGTAGAAATACTGCAAAATAACCTATATATATATGGATTTATTTTCTTCAGGTTATATATATGTTTGGTTTGTTGAGACTAAATCTGAAGTGTTGCATAATCGAGCACCTAGTTCAATTAGACTGTTATTTAGCAAGCTATATTTGAATAACCATTTGAATAAACAGCTTTGCGCTTCTAATATATAATTAAGGTTACATGTCTCTATATTGTAGTATTCCCCATTGGAACAAAAATAAGAGATACAGAGTAGTCTCAAATTAAAACGTAATATTTATCAACTGTTTTCTGAGATAGATTTTCTGGTCTGATTGAGTACTCACCAGGTCACTCTAAACAGTGTCTGGGAAAGAGAAGAATTTATTCATGGTTCTATTTTATGTGCAATATTTTTATCCACATGCACCATATTTATAGTCTGCTTTTGTCTTGGACTGAACTAATGGTCTAATGAACTAAGTTTAACTCAGCTGATAGTGAAATTGTTAATGCAGTGCTTCTTTCTTCCTCCCTACAGTATGCTGTCTGGCTGGTCCTTTGGGTTACATGGAACGTGTTTGTTATCTGCTTCTATTTGGAGGCTGGGGACCTTTCAAAGGTAATTTACCATTGGATACATTCAAGCCATCAGCACTTTGTTAACATGCCCCAGTCAACAACAGACTGTGCTCTTTTTTACTCATCCTTTTAGTGTTATCAGAATGAGTGTCATAGTATGATGGAAATTTGGAGTGTTCTTCAGTGTTAGAAACTTTTAAACTAGAAAGTAATGAGCATACACATTCTGATGCCCACAAAATAATAGTATATATGTTATAAAAGAAAATTACTTCTTTTTGCCCCTCTCAGTAGTCTTGCAGTGCAAATTTCACCCCTGTGAGAGACAATTATTAGTGCCTTCATGAATAAAAAACATTGCCATCTCAGGAGTAAACAAATATATATTATACCATTTAGCTTGCTGTTATTTAGATGGATTCCATTCAGGGTTCTTACATCATAGCATAATAATTATAAAAGAAGGTGTCTTTCAATTAATTAGGTTGTAAACTGAGATGCCAGAACAGATTGCCTTTTGGCTACAGCAGTGATTTTTAAGTTTGTGCTTATCATAGTAATGTTATGCTTGAACACTTATACACAGTAAAAATCCATAGGAAAAATATATTTTCCCAAGAATGACGTATTTATAGGGTTTTATTGACACTGCAAGTGATAACACATAAAGTGGCAGTTGGTAATGGCTCAATCCAACATTTCAAACCAAAACTCCTACTTTCTAAGGTGTTCCCAGAAAGCTGACAATTTTTGGGATAAAAGATTAGCAGTGGCAATAAATTATTTTGTTATAGTAATACACTTCTAAATATTGTTGCCCATGATGAATTATGCTCAGAGTGCTGTGAACTGACCATCAAGAAGAATCCCATGTGTCGAAGAGAACACATTCTATTCTTGATTTAGATTTTTAATTGCTGTTCTTGATTACAGGGAGTTTAGCCCAATTGTAAATTACAGATGTAATTCTCTGATCCTTTGTGAGTTACTGATATCTTATGATACAGAAAGTTAAATACAATTATAGGAAGAATAAATGAGGCAAAGATACTTCCTTACCTGTATTTTCTTTCAAATCACTTCCAACGTACAAGAGTTACTGGAGACAAGGTTATTTAATCCCCATGTATTCTGTTTCTTTAAGAGATACTGACTTCAAAAAGGATCAGAATTACATTTCCTGAGGGTGTAAAGTAACTTTCTGCAGGTAAACCGTTGCACTTTCTGGGTTTTATACCTTCAGACAGGTCCAATCTGAATAAAATCTTGGCAAAAAATATAGTAAATAAAAGAACTTGTCTGTCTTCTATTTGGTTAAAACATTTCTTTATTGCTAAGTGAACTAATGTATATAACAAACCTTACACCTGTTGTACAATTATACTCAATCCAATCCGCCCTCTTTCCACCCACTTGTTTCAGCCACCTGCACTCCTACACTTGTGAACATTGGGATGCTTATCTTTTCTGGGGAAGTGAAAGGGGATGGAGAAGAATGGAGAAAGGAGAAGCAGCTGCTTGAGTACTGTGTCTTAATGGGTATAAAAGCAGCTTAAGAACCCTAGTAAGTGCTGGTTGGAACAGAAATGCATTACAAACAGTATCTAAACCTTGAACTGATTTTTTTCTGAAGTCTAGAGATGTGCCATCTAGAGTTTTCCCAACCAACCATAGGGTTCAGGCCTATGCTTGAATGCAGTTAAATTTTTAATTTGGTCTTAAGAGGTGTTATTTGTTCCAGTGATATGATTTGCCTTGAAATACCCAGTAAAGTATATCTTGCACTTCAACTGGCTTTCAAAGCAACAGAATTGCTAAAAAGAGGAAGCAAAGGAAAAGTTCCTACAAAATGGATTTAAGAAATAGGTAGAGATCTATTCTAAAAAATGTCTAATTCACATGTGGGGCATCACTCTCCAATCCTTTTCAACTGTGAATGGTATGTCAAAACTCCCCTACATGAATGCATATTCTGTAAGATCTAGGGACTAGAAATATATGCTTAATGGAAAGATACCCTCCTGTTCTAGGATGATAAGCCTCTTCAGAGTTTCTGGCTGTATTACTGATGTAGGTTTCTTACAAAATGGATCATTGTAAGTGTTACGTCTCTAAGTCATATTCATAAATCTTGCACTGAATCTTCTTTATTTTTTATATTTTCATCTGGGAATAACTGCAACTTTAAACTTGTAGTGATAGTCCTGCATATTTTGTTTGTTTGGAATGGCATGTAGAACCTTGAGAAAAGCTCTGGGTCTGAATTAGTTCTAAACAGAGAATAAAAAATAACCCTTAGGCAAGTACCAGGGGGATGGCTCTGAGGTTGTAAACCATGAGAGAAGATCCTGCTCAGCATGGCTTTAAGAACTGATGGATTACAATTACAGCCTAATAATAGTTCAGATGGGTATAGTTTATTTTTATATGTATAATTTATAGCTTACTAATTAATAAAATAAAAGTAAGATTTTTTTTTGAAGTTTTGAGAACAGCTTTCATTCTATGTGTGTGTACAACAACTTTTCTGTCATCACCTGCTAATACAATGGAAATGACATTTCAATGGTTGTTATTAATCATTGCTTTTAATAATTATAACAAAAGGCTTGCTAGCTTCATACTTTTTTTTATTTTAGTTGTGGGGGCATAGGTCATGGCATTTTTACAGCTTCTTATAACACTGAGACAGGTCTGCAAAGACTCAAAAATTTTTAGAACAATGAGACATGGAAATCTGTTTGCGTTATACACCATTACAGTCATAGATATCTTGTGGGAAATGGCATCACACTAAGTATTTTCTGTCTTTGAGGCACAGTTATCTTGGCTGAAATTCTTTTGCAGCAAGCTGGAATATTTATGGCTTCGTAAGAAAGGTTTGTAACAAAGAGGAAATGCAATGACTTGTTCTTAACCTTAATTTTTATGTGGATCTGTGAATGAATGCCTAGAAGCCCACTTCTCAAACTTACTTTTCAGTATTACTCCTCAAAAATATGTAATTAATCCATGTGTTATTTTGCTTGCTGTTGAGTGCCATACTCAGTATAAGTAGGACTTTTGGGGTTCAGGAGTGATAATATTTATTTTGGCCTGTGGCTAAGAAAATGTAGCATATGAAAAGCCTAACCTCTTGTCTTTACTAAGGCACATCTAAAGTACACTAGTGAAACAAAAAAGTAAAACATAATAGGAAGAATTTCTGAGAAAAATGTAATATTTCTGTGATTTTCTAAACACAGGAAAGGACACAAGGATATAGATTTAGCTATCTCAGAACAACAACAACAAAATACTCATGTGATTAAGAAACAGTACTCTAGGTTCAAGGCATTTAAAAGCTTCCCCTAATGATGCCTAATGATCCCACAAGGAGAATAGACGCAGAATAAGAATCATCATACTCCTATTTTTGGTTTAGAAATGAATAAACAATTTTTTGCTAAAAAAACCTGTGTGGCTGAGCTGGCACTGTTCCCATAGTAAGCGTACGGGTGGAGATGCTGCTGCTGTCAGTTACTGGAAGTCAAGGCAGAGGATGTGTTTGAGATGCTGAACAAGGGGAACCATCTGGGATTCAGGGTCCAAAGCAGCCCTTGCTGCACGATTCCAGCCTTGATCCAGTACTTCTGATTCTCTTTGCATGCAACCCTATATGTGTGACCAGATACAAGAGCTTTCCTCTCACTGCTGCCTAGCTGAGCTCTGGAATTACTTCGTTGTAATCTCTAGAGTATTATGTGTTTGTAACCAAGAAAACAGTTTTTATAAACTCATTTGAACTGCCAAAGTTGACTTATTTTCTATTTGTGTGGCATTCTTTACATCTTCCTTATTTATACCTAATAACATGCAAAGTTACATTTAATGTATTAAATCATAAGGTTGTACTTTTATATCTTTTGACACAAAAATTGGATGTTTAAATCTCAAGCACTCCAGTATCAAGATATTCCAGAATTAAGATTGTTTGACTTAACATGGTTTAGCTCACTCTTTAGATTAATTTTTATATAGCTTTTAATTATGCAGTCACAACTGTATTTTTTTCTTTTTCACCATCCTTTCCTTAATCGCTGTACCACATAGGCTGTTTTAGAGATGAAGGTCTGGGAGTTGAGTGAGGCTGACGTACTGGATCTTACTCCATGTAGCAGTAAGAAAAAAATATAAAAGTAAATCCTGTACTCCAGTTTGGATCTGAAAACATGTAGAGTAAGAATATGAAAGGTTAGGTACTGAACTGTGGTACCTAAGAGCTCTAAGCACACTCATGATATTGTGTACATTGCTCACCATGTGTAGTCGGAGTATTGTTCCTGAAGATTTTAGTAGTCATTCTACAGATCTGAGTTGCAAGCTATTGTTCTAAAAAAAAAAAAAGTTTCTATTTGCATTCAAATTATGTTACTTCCTTTCCTATATTGCCCTGAACTGCAACAGGGGAACACAAAAGAATGAGAAAGATTAAAAAATGCACTTATTTAAAATTGATATAATTAAATATGATACAAAGAACTTTAGTTATTAAAATGCAAGCTAAAGGAAAATTCATAATAAAGTTGTTTCCTGCCAGAAGTTTTAATGGAAATCTAATATTTCTGAACATTTTGTCTCCTACCCACCTCCAATAACTGGAAATATAAGATAACAGACTCACAAAATCACAGACTTGTTCATTTTGGGAGACCTCTTAAGGTCAGTTAATCCAGTCTCCTGCTCAGAGCAGCACCAACTTAAAAGTTCTATCAGGTTACTCAGAGTTTTAGCCAGGCAAGTTTTAAAAATCTCCAAGGATAGAAATTTCACAACTTCTCTATTTCTTAACCACTGTCATTGTGAAAAAATGTCTACTGAGAAGCTGCTGAAATTTCCATTGCTGAAATCTGTGATGTTGCCTCTTGTCCTTTCACTGTGTACCTCTGAGAAGAGTCATGCTACATATTTTCTAACACTTTCTTTAGGCTTTTAAGTGAAGTTTAATACTTCAGCTTTCTATTTGTTCTTTCCGCAGTTGAATTCCGATTTCCAGCCACAGACAGTTTGTTGCACCTCAAAAGAAAAAAGCTATATATCATGTCATAAATTATCAGTTCACTTCTCATAATTTTACATGAATTACTATGGAAGAAAAATGAAGGGTCTTTACATGTATGTGAAGTTATATGGTATCTTAGGTAAAATGTGGAAAGATGAAGGTTGTTAATGTTTGGAACACATTAAAAAACACATTCAAAAAGAATTAGAATCTTTTAGTTTAAAGACAATTCAATTTATACAAATGTTTAAGTTTCCTGATATTGTATATAGCAAAATATTGAAAATATTTCATCTAAACCTTCCAGTAAAATGCTGCAGACTCTTCCTCTTTCTTACTGAGGTGAGTATGAAACCAAAACTTGGTGATAGATAGCAGTAGGAAGGCTCTACAATGGCATTGCTGAGAAATACCCTTTGGGAGAGAGACAGCTCTTCAAGGCAGAGAAACTACTGAAGAAATGAAGATTTAGGAAGAGAGTTTGTATGTATTGTCCACTCTGTATCTGAACTGCAAGTTAATCTTTTTCCATATATCAGAGGAATAAAGACAAATGTAAGAAAACATGTAACTAGGATTCTCCAACTGCCAATGTGCACTGTGATTAAAGTCAGTGTTTTTGTACTCATAGTCATGGCTTATAGTAAAGTAAGGCCAGAAGGGCCTTCAGGATATGGCTAGTCCATTCTCCTGCCTCCACCCAGGCTCAGTAACCAACCTGCACTATGGGAGAGCATCTTATGCAAAAGATCTTAAGGAGGAAATGAGCAGTTTAGAAATCCACCCATATATGACACTCATGCATTAGCAAGTTTTCATCACTGAGCCTTCCTTTCCCTTGTTGATCTGAGATGCTATTCCAAGATTAGCCAGATGTGGCTGACTTTTAGTGGCTGTAGGGCAGGCCAATCTTTCTCTTTTCCTTTTCCATTGGGTGACTTAATGAGAAGAGGAAGAGGCAGCAATGGTTGTAGCACTTTCTGTAAACAAATTAGCACCAGTGCTGCATTGCTGGTGGAAATAAATGCAAGGAGTGAGAGGAAATATGGAGCTTATGTTTCTTCCTAACATTCCCACTAGTCCCCACTGTCTTATTCAGCAAAGTTGTAAGGACCAACCAGAAATAGACACCTTGTAGTATTTAGTGTTTTTCCACTTGAATATCCCAACACTGGCAAACCAACATCCATCTGTGTGTCTGACTTTCATGTACCACTGCTTGGACTGATACCTAGTTGCTCTGAAATCTAGTTTATATCCGTATGTAAATTAACTACAATAATGCAAATTAATTCAGGATATGATTTGCATAGCTTGTCACTCATGTTGCTTAAAAAACATGCTGGCTATGAGTGCTTAACACTTTATGCAGCTAATATACTCTGATTTTAAAGGGAGGGTTTGATGCACAGATGAAGCTGATGAAAGAAGAAAAGAAAAGAAATAGGTAATTCATCTTCAGCATAACTCAGTTGTAACAAAGTAATGAACTTGGTAACAAGATTGAACTTACCCCAGTTACAAATTCATTCTACATTGCTTTGTATCCATTAGTTTAATTGTTATACTAATATACTGCTTTGATTCCACATTTGCTAATTATTTTTGTAAGGCAGTGGTCATTAACAGTTAAATGTCAATGTCACACATACTTTAATAAAACAACCTGCAGGATGGTTAATTTTGAACATATTACCTTCCTTGGATGTTGTTTTACCAGATGTCCTGTTAAGATAACAGAGAAATTAAATTAGATTTCAACTCAAAGCATCTGGTTAACTTTGTAGGTAAATGCCTTTGAGCAGTAAATCTGACCAAGGTTTTCAGATAAATAGCTATCAGAATGTTTTAAGTAAATGGCTTTATTTTTTCACTTCCATTACATTTGACATGCTTGATCATATATCTAACAGATGAAAACTGAAAATAGTGCTGGCAACCAGCAGTGTTAGGTTATTCAGAGGGTAGTTTCATGGGTAGCTACTATTAAGCATGCTAATGGTTTTATAAAATTTGGGGGTTTGGCCATTTTTAAATCTCAGTATCTTTATCAGCTAGAAAGATAACCGATTATAAAATTTAATCTGTTTCTTACTGTAGACATGGCATATGGTAGAATTCAGACATTTAGATAGAAGTGGAATTTTTCATCTGTTTAATAGTGAAGCAAATTTTAATAGAACATCATGCAAAGTATAGAAAAATATGAAATATGATTGTATAGATGTTGCTAATTGTAACAACTTTATCTTTTAAAATCCTGTGTTTATGAATAAACATGTTGATTTATGTATGCACACTTTTCCCATACTCTAATATTTTTGCATTGAATACAGGAACACACAGAAATGAGTAAGTGCAGTGACTGATCAGATGATAATTTCATATGATGATTTACATATGTGTGTACATATTGAGTACCTTAGTTATGCTCTTAAGATTGCTGAGCACACATTTTAGCATTTTCCTTAAAACTTATAGTGACATGGAAGTTATATATCTAAAGACAGTGCCATGGATATTTCTGCAAGTCTTTTGAATGTTACAGCCAAACCACTGCAGAAAAATATCTAAATATATACTTATGAGGTTACTTTTTAATATTTATTAATTATATTGCACTACCATCTAGTGGTCCCAATTCGATATCAGGGTGCCATTATACTATGAGCCCTAGACACACATAGTATAAGTAGACCTTGTCCTATATGGTGCATAGTCTTAGTACATAATTCTGTGAGAATAAGAGAATTAAAGTGGAAACCAAAATATAGTAGAATGTTGTGAGAATCCTAACCAGTGTTATATCTTTCAAATTTTCATGAAGTCTGGATTTTCACAACTTTTTCATCATATTTTCCCCACATTTCTCATTTCTGTGAGTATTGATAGTCGAGTGATACAAAGCCCTGCTTTTACAGCATTCCATGGTCCACCTCTGCAAGGAAATCAGTTCTGTATGCTGTAGTGCACCATTGTTAGCGTTTCACCAGTTGTTTAAGGCACTGGGGGAAAAACTGTTGATTTTACTTAAAATGAAAGATCAGAAAGTAAATTTATTTCTAGTCAAGCAGGTGCTCAGAAGATCACAGCTACAGAATGCATGTTTGCTATGACAGCTCTTCTAGGGAGTTGTCTATGCCTCTCATATACAGTACCTTTCCTATGGGTATATGAATCAGCTATGGAACAAGAGCTGAAGGATTATTTACCATAGTTGAAAGCAGGGGAGTCTGCCAACACAACCACTCATCTTTTGTGAAAGTATAAAAACATAAGAAAATATGCCCTGCTTTTTAAATTTCTCTGTCTCATGGTGTCAGCTTTGTGTTTCATTATTTATTCTTTTGGGGTACAGATGCAACACTTTAACATGGTCCTTAACAGTTTTTTATTTTAAGCATAGATGAAATGGCTAGAATGCACTTTCCCCACATCCGCTTTTCCTCTAAATATAAATAAATAACAATAATAATAATTTATCAGATAAACTCTGTCTCATGAACCTTGGGTATATCAGAAATTTTAAAGTAGTACTAAACCCATACAGTTTCTGAGGAGCTTTGTATTACTTTCAGATCAGAAACCATTCTGATCCTTATGGCACTAAAAATTATGCCAGTACTAATCTAGCAGGAAATAAAAATTCTGTATTGCTATCAGCATATTTTCACATGTGAAAATGCATTTACTGAACCTGGGAAAGCAATGTGAGCTGTGAATTGCTCTCCATTTTTGATTCTGTTTAATATTGACCCCCCTTTCTTAGCACTGCAATGGTAGAAGCGAGCTCACAGGCCGTACACTGAAAATGACTGCGGTGACTGATTATCACTTATAGTGGTTCATCCTATTATAGCATTTTGTATTAGCGTTGCCCTTCTGCTGGAGGCTCCCACTCCCATGTTCCTGGTAGAGTATTGAAGCGTTTGGACATTCATGATCTATCTCTAGGCTAAAATACACAGGTGTGTCTTATGCCACTTTGAGCAGCCACATAAAGTTCTTCCACACACACTCAACTTTGCACTGAAGCAGGTGAATCGCTCCTACGGAAGGCACTAATAAAAAGCTAAGGAGACAGTAGCGTGTTTTAACTGCCACAAATATTTCAAATTGAATGTCTGCCCTAGTCATAGAGCTATGCTATGCTTTCTGCACCACAAGAGAATTTACAGAAATCTTAAACCATTTAAACAGGTATTTCAAAAAACGTGTTGCAATGAAACTATTCAAGATACAACAGAAATTAATTTTTCCTCCTGTGAAACTGTTGCTTCAAAACTGTAGAATTATTTTAAATATTAACATTTTTTAATGTAATTTTTCTTCCTTTCTCATTACAGTAAAAAGAATGTTTCCAAAACTGCTTCTGAAATGCAGTGATCTGTGGTACATGGATGAGTGAATTAACTAATGTCAACTTTGGTAACAGTGTAGGATTTGATGATAGATTTTTATAAATTGTCCATAATAAACAGAAAAAATATTCTCTGGCAAAGCCTAATTGGCTTCAGTGATGTCACACTGCAGCTGACAGCATTCTCAGCTGGTTTTGTTTTGTTGATTCCATATGCTCAGAATGAAGGACTAGTTATGAAAAATATTTGCTCTCCTTTTCTAGTAACCCATTAAACTCAATGATTACCCTCATGAATTTATCCCCAGGGGGTAAGTTCACTTTAGTGTTGTTTTCAAAACTTGCTGCTGCTATTTCAATGATAATAATTTTAAGGGGCATCCTATCTATTCAAGAGTGCTATAGTGGTGTTACATCCCACTTATCAGACTACCAGAAATACCTGTTTGTGTAGAAACTGGATTCTGTGTTTTGAGGGTAGGATTTGATTGATTGAGTAATCTTCTGAATTCAACTAAAGTGCAGTTTATTGTGGGTTTCACGCTAAAAGCCTGTTCTTCAACAGGCCACAGTGTAACTGACTATTTTTCTTCCATGCTACAATAGTTGAGTAATTCAGCAATAATGAGGTGATCAGTAATGTGCTGGGTTTAAGTATCTCACTGGTATCTTTAAACTGCCAGTGAATCTTTTTATAGAAAAACTGCTGTTTGCAATTTAGAGAGTGCTCAAAACTATGTTTTGAGTTCCTCCTCTATGAATAATTGAGATATACCTCACTACTTAGATGAAAAAAAAAAAAAAAAAGGTGTTGGATTTGCCAGGCTTTGTCCATATCTTAAAAGTGAAGGGTTCTCCTCGTATAGAGGCCCTTCTATGACTTCCAGCCAGATGCTCAAAGCAATATGCCTCTTCCTCTCTTTTTTTGGCAATTTTATATTTGTCACTCCTCTCTTTTCCTCCCTCATCTTATTCAAGCTGAACACTTTTTTTAATCTTGGCTTTGCTCACCTCTGGCACATTCCTCTGATAGTTAGCACATCCAAATGTATTCTAGCTGGATTTAGCTAAACTTGCAAGTTTTATTTTGATTTGGCAGTATGGGAAACACTGAGTGCATTTTCATTTAGGTATTTCTCTTTAACCATCATTTACAGTATACGCTAATTGTTGTTATTCTTCACTGCCCACTGCAACCAAATGCATTTGATTCATGGTGTTCCCATAGGTGTTCTTAAAACACAAGTACGAGACATTTGTCCTGCAACATTAATGATGGGGATTGATTTGCATTAGGTGGACAAGTTAAGCAGTTGTAACATATTTGTTTATCTTAAAGTTTCACCATTTTTTACATTTTTTTTCTCATTGGAATATCAACACAAAGTTTATGAAGGTGCATTTGTTCTTTCATACACTGAATATCACATTCTAATATGAATTATAATGAAACATTTTAAAATATATTAATGACATAATCTGGATAATATACAGTATAATAACTTCTTGCATAAGTATTCACATAAGAGTTACATAAAAATTGATACCAAGGGTTGTGCAAATGTTATCTGTGCATATTGTCATCTACCCAACTGCACTTAATCCTAGGTGTTCAAATGGCCATGTAAGAAATACTGCCATAGGCAATACTGAAAGAGATTCCTCCATTGGAAAAGCTTCTCTTTAGGCCTAGGAAACAAACCACTCACTTTAATTGAAAAACAGATACATATATACATATATATATATATTAGATCAGTGTTTTCTACTTCATTTGACATCATATATTTGCTGTTGAATTTCTTTATCCTTGTAGGCATGAATTCTAATTAAAAAATATGTTGTTCTTAACTCTTGTAGAGAAATGTCCTATATTCTTTTATTTATTCTGTCTTAAATAGTTCTTATTCTACTTACTAAATACTATCAGTGCCTTTTTTAATGTTTTAGAGTAGTTCAGTCACAAAACTAGTTTCAACTCAGCACAAGGATATATGATATAGTGTAATTTGTGTGGAATAAGAAATCTTTGGAGCTTCTGATTGTGCATTTCTCATGGTTGACAAAATAACAGTGGGGTTCAAAGCATGAGATATTTCCTAAAACTATAACTTCTGGCTGTTGTGTGTGCCTTCTGAATTCTGCAGTTTTAATTTTTAATAAAGGAAAAAGTCATGAGCTCAGACAGCTGTTTGGAAGAAGAGGCTGCATGAGAGCTTAGTAACAACAGATTATGATACTATGTAATTAGGTTTTTTTCTCTTCATTAGCATATACAACCTGCTACAGGAATGAGAATATAATGATAATTGCAAGGCTCTTGGGTTTTCACACTCAGAAATAGTGTAAAGGACAAATCTACAGTAAAAGGGATTCCTTTCAAGAAATGTCTGTCTGCATAGTGAAAGCGGGAGCTTGTAAAAGACTATGGAGACCTAATTTTTATGTTAAATTTCTGGCAAAACATCTCCAGGAGATAACAGTACTGATTCTCATTCAGGTCTCAAAGTGAAAATGCATGTAGCATTCATTCTTTAACTTGTCATTAAAGGATGTTTGCCTGTGCCACAGCATGTAGCATTAACGATAGATTCTGCAGAAAAGAGTTGCCTCTATATGAAAAGCCACTGTGTAGGAATGGATTTGCCCTATATAGGGTGGAAGAAATCCTGCCAGAGATGGACTGGTAAAGGAAAAGGAGAAAACAGCTCAAGGGTTATAGAAAAGAAGTTTTTAATGTTGTTTAAACAGATCTTAAGATGGCTTTTCTGTACTTTGCAAAGTCACTCTGTCCCCTTCCCGACACCCCCCTGTGAAGAACCCTTATGCAGGAATGTCCTGGGAAGATACCCTGAGGTCTTCCCATTGGCCTTTGTTCACTTCTTTCTATTGGCTGTTAACTCTTTACCTGATTGGATTTTTCTGTATCACCCTGACCTTGTAATTGGTCCCTTTCCAATCCCCCTGAAACCCATATAAACCCCCATCCCCAAATAAACTCTCTCTTTCCTCAGTCCCTCAGCTGTGGTCCTATGTGCCCTTACGGGCTCATAGAGCCATGTGCTCGAGGGGCAGTTGGGAGAGCATTACACCTCCAGAGAATGGCCTAACCCCCAAGACCTGAAGGTGCCCCCTCTCCAAATCAGCCGTCGTACCACTGAAGACTAAATTTAGTTGAAAAGGTTAAATGGGAATTTTATTTGATTCCTGTACACATTCTGTTTAGCTTTAGGCAATATTTCCATTTTTTCACAAGAACAATAATGTGTCCATTAAAAAGAATTTTAAAAAAGAATATTTTTTACACTTACATCATTCTGGGCTGTATAAGAAAGTACTCTTTTGTTTCCTATCATAAAGAATTATACTTTCAAAATGGGTAAGTGTCAAGTACCATCTCTTCCATGTCTCATAGAGAGTCAGTGCAAAGTATTAGAAGCATATGTGGCAAATAGCTAATAAGTAGAGTATCCTTTCACGTGTAACTTAGGTATTTGATAACCCTAAGAGCAGTTTTCAAATAATAGTCAGATAATCTGCTGTTTATTTTAAATGGTGACTTATTGGCAGAAGAACATAGACTGAAGAAAGCCAGCAAGCCACTGTGAGTCCAGAGGACAAAGATGTGCCCTCTGCTCCTTCTCAGCAGTACATGCCCTGGTTTGCTGCCATACTCCCATGCCCATACAACATGCCCCTTCCCCATGTGTAATTCTTCAGTCTCTCTCACTCCTTCTTTTTACACTTCCACTATTTTCCTGGACACTTGTCTGATGCAGGTGGTGCTGGGCTAAAACATTGTTTGGAGATCCCTGCTTCTCTGCCTAGACTGCCAACACAGGTCAGACACCCGACTTCTAGACAGCTGAAGTTACATGAGCTGAATCCAACCCTCAGTGCTTATCACCCACAGAATTCACAATAGTTAAGCACTAACGGGATGCCTTCCTTTAACACTGGGCTCCTAATATATTTAAAAATGTGGTACCATAAAACCTAAATTGCGTTTAAATAAGAATTTGAGTGTTTAGTCTCTTAGTAATTTTGGAAAATGGGGTTTGAGGTCTAACAAAAGAAAATCCCTATCCATTCTTGAAAATCCTGCATTTATTCATTTGCCTTCAAGAAAAGGAAAAAGAATGGCAATGGTAGAGTTTTGATTTATAAAAATACTGACAAACTGCTTCTTGTTTTCAGTTGGAGTTGCAGAGTTTATTTGATTCTCCTCCTTCACTGATTATAATTTATTTTCAAAGTAAGGCAGTGATGGTTCACACAAAGCAAATTAGAAACCTGCCTACTATGTCTATGAAACAATTGGAGTAAATTTTGAAATCCTCATTAAAAAATTCATACCAACAACCAGCTTTTGGTTCAGAATATGGAATAGCTGCAGTCCTTAAAAAGGCAAATGAAGTAAAGTGCATGCTTCAAAGCAAAGAGCAATGTCAAGAATTTGTGGCTCTGTATTGATTGGTACTATAGAAGACACTCATAAGAAGAAAGATAGAAAGACTGCATGAAAAATTCAAAGCAAAAGATCTGATATGAAGATTTCCAATACTGAGGAAGGGATATATATTCAGTCTACTAAAAAATTTAAGGCTAAATTTTTATTAATGTCTATTTCTTTTCTGTAGTATTTCCTTTGTGATGGGCTATGTGGTACATGTTAGATTAGGTAAAAAGGAGAAAGAGGCACACTCTTGAATGTATAAGCCCTTGAGCAAATAAATATTTTATTTTACTTTTTTAGAATTAAATATCAAACTGTAGAGATGTGGAACTACTGTATTTTACACAAAGAAAGTCACAGGGAACTATGTTAAGTATAAAGTCCATTGGGATGATTTATTTTATCATTAGAATGAAAAAGAAAAAAACAGAAAATCAAGTTACATATTCATGTGTTGTTGATATATTTAGAAAAAACCACCCATGAGTTCAGAGTGTTCTGTCTCTTTTTCTTCTCTGCTTAGGTGATGCTAAATTCCCTCAGGTAGAATTATAGAAACATAAAGATGGAAGGTATCAGCTTAAAATAGTTATAATATTTCTTGGATATAGAAATTAATAATGATATTTCACCTGGTTTTAACACTTGGTTAGCCAAGTGACTTTTTATAAACTAATAAAATGAATTGTGTATTTTTACTAAGTAACCTGTTTTGGATGCAGTAAGTTTTTCCTAGCAGACGACCAAAATGATTTTTCTTTGACTTTTCCTGAATAACCAATACAAAAATTCTCCTTATTATTCTGTCTACATGTTAAAAGACATTTATCTTGTTAATTCTTCATTTTTCTTTTCTTCTGTAGGCAAAGTAGATACATTTCTTTCATATTTCCTTATTGGTCATAATTTCTAGGTCTCTTATTGCACTTCTCTAGATTCTTCTCATAAACTCTGCAGCCTTTTAAGTATGAAATAATAAAAAAAGGAGGCTATTCCATCTGAGATTTCACCATAACCAAATAAAGCCGTCCTATAGGACCTTTAGTATTTTATCCATAAAACTGTCATTAAGTGCTCATGAACGGGATTTTCTGTGTTGATATTAATTTCTTAGTCAATATTACAATCTCCTGCAGTTTTCTTTGCCATATTTTAGTACCTTGCCAAATATTACTTACTCTCAATTTGTCTGATTTCTCCTACCTACAGGAAGCACTTTGTTCTTCCTTTATTTAATTCACCTTGTTGTTCTTGGGTCATTTCTTCAATTTGCTGAGACTATTTGGACTGCAGACCTGTCCTCTGCAGTATTTGCTATCCTTTTCCTGCACAATGTAAACAGTGTTAAATATTATCACCCAAATCATTCATAAAAATTCTGATTGAGTTGAATTTGGAGTGGACACCCACCCTCCACTTCAAATCCTTTCTCATCTTAACAGCCAATCACAGATGAATACTTTTTTGTGAACAGGTTTTAAACCACTTGTGCAGCTCTTTCTGGTGATTTACATCCATTATGCACTTTACTTGTTTGTATATAAGGGATATCACATAGCCCAGTGCCAGAAAAAGGAATAAAGTATGCTGTCTTGACTGTTCTGCCCACCCAAAGCTACCATAGCCAACTCACTTATCACAGAAGAAGGAAAGTTATTTTAGATTTAATTGCTCTTGAAAACTCATATCTTTATTGAAAACTCATCTTTTTTCTTACTTATTTACATAGGATTGATGGATTAGTAATTTTTTTACGGAATCTCAGAATCAAAAAACAACTCACTAATCTAAAACTGTAAAAAAATAAGTTTGTCTTTCTATAGTTGCTCCATTGGCTTTAAAAAACAAAAACAAAACCAAAAACAACAAAAAAAAACTAGTTCTGATTTTTTTCTTTTTTTTTTTTTTTTTTTTTTTTTTTTTTAAGTCAGAAACTTCAGGTGAAATCATGTCCCTGTTGAAGTCGGTACTGGATTTGTTTTTTTATTCCATTGACTACAGTGAGGCTAGAAGCTGACATAGGCTCTTCAAGGGAGTCTCAAAGTGTCAAGTCTTATCCCTAAAAGCATGATAATGTCTTGAGAATTCTGAACATCAAAAACAATTTCATAATAGAAGAGAATATTTTAGTTTCATTGATATGGAAATCGTATTATGGAGCATGCATTGTGATTGTATTCAGTGTCTAAACCAACACCATGTAAAGCATACATTGATAATTTCCATCCTCACCAAAATGTTGTTAATTTATTTAGTAAAAAAGGTGTACTGCTACTTATTATCACAAAATACAAATAAACAAAGTAATAGTATGAGCTCTGTTTTGGTTTTTTGCTTTCACATTTCAATCATCTTGGAATATAAAACGTGCAAACAGGGCATCTGAATATGTATATGAAGAAGTAAACATTTATTAATCTATTAAATATCATCTGCTCACCATTAAGCCAGTATATTGGGTCTGGCTGAGAAAGAGTTCATTTACCCATAGCAGCCCTCACAGGGCTGTGCTTTGCATTTGGAGCTAGAAGGGTGTTGATAACACACCAGTGTTTTGGCTGCTGCTGAGCACTGTAACATTCCTTCCCTAGTTGAGGGCAAGATCCTGGGAGGGGACACAACTAGGCCAGCTGACCCAAACTAACCAAAGGGATATTCCATACCATATGATGTCAGATCAGAGCAGTAGAAGGAGAAACCCTACTCTGCTAGTTCACCAAGCCTAGTCCTGTTCACACTGTGGGATTACTTGAAGCCTTGCTCATAGAAACAGGTTCCATTAAGTTTTCTCATGTATGAATCATTCCCTTTCTCAGTAAAATTTCAGCCAACTGCTAACAAGGAAACTAATCAGCAATACAGTTAACCCATCTTCTGCTAACTTTTGTGAGTACTATGGTTATCATACCGCTATATTTAAATTATTTGTAGAACTTTATAGGAAACTGTTCACCTAATGACTGTTGGTCAGTTTGGTGCAAAGATATTTTTGTTTTTACTTAATTTATTATTATAATTAGATTAGATTAGTCTATTTGGCACATTGAGTTTACAAGCTATGGGACATTTGCTTTCTTTAGGTAGCTGCTGAGAATAATGTGGAAGATAAGGAAAATCAAAAACAAGATTAGACACTTCTGCTTTTGCTGTAATGTTCTCCCAGTAAAATGCCGCTGATTTCCCTTTTTCTTTATTTTTCAATTAAAAAAACATTTGAAAATCAATAAGCAAATAGGAAACAAAAGATAGAAAACAAAGAGATGATTTTCGAATGGGAAGAACTGGCCAATGTGTCCTAGCAGGATTTGTGCTAATCTTTTTTCCAGCAGAATATTCAACATTGGTCAAGCAAAAGTAGTGAATAAGTGAGGTGACAAAAATAATTGAGTATACCAAGAACTTCAGGTTAGCCAAAGTTAAGATGCTGGATAGAATCACTGAACAATCTCACAATTTTTGTGTTTTACAAAGTGATAAAACAAGTTGGCCCTCATAATAAATATACAGTCATACCCTCTATGTTATCTACTGCAAGTTAGGAAAAAGATCTATCATGTGACTAGTTCTCTGAAAGCATCAACTCAACACTGAATTAAACAATGTTAAGGCTTGCTAGGAAGGGAACAGATTACCAGGTAAGGCATGCCATTCTACAGACAAAACCCATGAGTTTGGTTTGTTGCTTGTAAATGTTTTCTTCTTGGAAACAACTATAAAAAAATCCATCATAAGAAACTGAGGAATAAAGACAACTGGATCAAATTATTTAGGAATTTTCTTGTAATTATTTGCTTTTGTAGCTGCTGAAACACTCTGCCTACCTTTCCTTCCTCTCCTATTCTGCTCCAGTAAAGCAGAGAGGAAGACAGGGGTGATAATCCTCCTGGATTGAACTATTTTACACTTGTTTGGTAGGTGATAAATGCTGCATTCCAAGGGGATTAGCACAGGGAAACTTCACTAAAGAAGTAATCATTTCTGCATGCATACCAAACAATTCAGAGCCTTGTTGAATTGACAGTAATAATACTTTTTCTTTAGAAAAAGCTACTACATAAACAACCACATGAAGTTAAAAATTTTATTTTTTTTTAAATAATTTATTACTCTATTGCATCTGCTATGCTGCAAACTCATTTAATTGTTGTGAGGATTTTTCTTTCAGTAGTTCACATTAATTTGTGAACTTCTTTTCAGTTACATTTTGACGTAAGTAACATGTATTGCATCTTCTCAGGAAAGGAAGGCAATTTTAGGCAATTTTATGTTTTAACCCAGATGAAACATTTATAATGATCAGCATTACAGCCACCATAAAATGTTAATAAATGTATATCCTAGTAAATGCAAAGGGTATAATATTGTGTATGAAACATATCTACTCTTAGTGGATTCCTATAATTTCTTCAAACATTACAATTTCATTAAAACCTGTCATTGACAGGATGTGCTTAGTTTTCATTCTGCATTTCTTACCGAGATTTATGCCCATTCAAAAGTACTGTTGAGATAATTAAAAAATACTGTTGAAATCATTCATATTTCTTTCATAGGTTAATGAAAAAAATTTATTAAGTACTGCATGCTTAAAACACAAAATTGATTTGATGATTACAAGCTGTTTTAATGCCTTTCTTCCAGATATCTCAAATTTAGGCTTAAAAATGCTGTTGCTTGGAATTTCTTCAGCTTACATAGAATTATAAGGCAAATAACCTGTCCTAAAATTGAATCCAAACAATATCAAATTTAAAGGACCATATTAAAAGACCAAAGTGAAATTGTTTTCTGGTTCCTTCATGTTTAAGCGCAGAATATAATTAAAAGTCCTATGGAAAATTTTAGTTTATGCATATTTTATACTTTACTTCATTTTTCCTATTCTGTCATGTGCGATTCATAGTTATGTCCTAATGAAAAATCAGAAGGCTGCATGAAACATCAGAAAAATAAGAACCCACTAACCCATAATGCTAGATATTTCTACTACCACCAGGTATCACATGGGTGATTTTAAATTGTGAGCTTTATTCTAGATCTGAGTGCTCTGTGACAGCTTATCTCCCAAAGTTGGAAATTCAGTTCATTTTCCTGATAGAGACTGGATGCATTACTTTTTAAAAAAGCCATGCTTTGAGCTCAATTATGTTTACTTTGAAGGACCATTGTAAGGCAATGTCCAGTGAATTGATGCCAAGAGCTTGAGCCATGCTTGCTCCCACTTGAAGACTGCTGGTCTTTGCAGTCCTTATGCAGGCTATTGCCACACATGATTTCAGTACTGAAAATGTTGAGGTAAGAGGGGATTTGCATTATTGTATTTTATTATTTCCCTTCCTTTTAAAATGTAGTTTATGAAGTTTTGCCTTCAACAACTTAGAACTGAAGATTGGGGAAATGCAGACACATTGCTGATATGTGATGTAGTCAAGAAGATGAAGGAATAATATGCCAGAGTGCTAGAGAACATTCAGTCTGGATGTGAAATAATTGCTGTGAATCTTGATGTACCTCCCCTTGAATATTGAGATACCTTCCCTTCACCAGTTCTTCTTGCAAGTTTTGTCTCTAATGATGTATAGTCATTAGTGCTCCAACTGTATAGATTATAGGATGTTTTAGGAGAAATCTCTATTTAATTTTATAATTTCAGGAAATGTTAAAAAAAAAAAAAAAAGAACTAATGAAGGCAGAAATCAGAAAACATTGAAGTAAGAGTATTTTTTGTCTTCAGTACCTTAACACTAATTGCACAGCTAAAGTTCTAGGCAATGCATTTAAAATAAATATTAAGCTAAGAGAGGAAATTCCCAATAAGTCACACTACTGTATCTTTCTGAAGAATATGTCATTTTTTGCTATTTGTAAAAAGGTATCAGTGATGACTAATTAGACCTTGAATTTAATGCTAAAATATTGTAATTTATTTTAAGCTGTCATATATAAAAAGCCCTCCAAAGCTGCATTTACAGTGCTGGGCTTAGAATAGATTATTTCATGGCTTTGTTTCTGCTTTCCAATAGGCATTGCACTTATAATGGCAGAATTTAAAACAATGTCTACTCTGGTGATTTAGGCTGTAACATTTAAATGTTGTAGTATCTGTAATAACTGTGCATCTTAGTGGTAATCGTTAGTAATTTGTGGGACTGCTAGAAATTTCCTTGACACATGCAAAATAGAAGAATAAAATTTTTCTACACTAATGGTGCACACTAAAAATATCTAAATATTGTCAGAGAACCGACTTGAGGGTTAACACCAAAATTCTTCCTCTTCATGGAATGTAAGGTTTTAGCACCTAAGACATAAATAATACTTGTGGCAATAAAAATGCACAGTATTGGAAAGTCCATTGAATATATTTCCATGTAGATGAAATATTATGTGAATTTTTACTTTCAGATTTCTGCTTTTAAAATTGCAATAAAATTTTTCAACATATGATGATATAGCCAAAGTTATGACTTAATCACGAGCCTCAGGAGCTGGGGAACGTTCAGTGGAATTAGTCAAAGTTTTCTTAAGTAAGTCCTCTAAGAAAGAGGTTTACTTGTTTCTTCTCTTTGCTTAGGTCACATTTGTAAGTAGCTAAATAATGGATGTAGGATTCTTGATGTGACTTGTTTATTTGTATGAGAATAAGGAGGGGTTTTACATGGGGTGCCCTTTGTGCAGTTCACACACCTGCAGAAGAAATATGTAGGTGGCAGGCTCAAAATTATAAAAAGTGCTGTAAAGGTGATTCTATGGAGAAAAGCAAAAATATTAATAATATTTTTCTTCAGCATTTTTCTGATATTTTAGAGTATTCCTGTTTTATCCCCAAAATTGGTGTATTTTCCATTTTTATTGCCTCATTGCCATGTTGGTACAAATATATGAACAGGTAAATGGGGTTTTAAGTCTTTTCCATGTCTAATCACTGGCATTATTTAGTGAATTCTTTTAAATCTCTTTGAACATTATTAGTCACCCATGTGGAGACACATTTACTGACAGTTGGGAGCTGTAAAGGACATAAATTACCTCAACAAATCTTTGCCTATGTAGTGGCATGATAAAAGAAGGCACTGATTGCCTTCAGACTGTACATGGAATTTTGTGTTCCTTTATTCTTTCATCTAGAAATCATTTAGAAAACCTAAAATTGGAGCCACCTATTTAGTCTTTTGTAATTCTAGGATCACATCTTAAGAGTTGTAGTTGTAGTAGACACGTACATATATGCTGTGAATCTTTTTTGTTGAAACACTCTACCACTGTCTTTTTACTTTGAGGATCATAGAAAGCAATAAAGTTTTTGTCAAAATGTGAGGTAAAGTTTTTGCTTTTGAGGATGAAAGTTATGATTATTAGTATGGTCATTAAATAACACCTTTTTCTTATAGTTTTCAAAGGTTGCAGGTGTAAATTTAAATTGAGAATATTCTCAGTAATTATAATTTAATAGGTGTAACGTTACTGTAAGCAGTCACTTCCTTGGGAAAATTTTAGAATGTGTAAAGGAAGGAAGCTAAGGAAAAAAAGTTGAAAATATTACAAGAGAGCTTGGATGCTGCACGATAAGAGCTATAAAGTTATTTTAAATTATAAAGAAGTAGATTTTTATTGTTACTGGAAAGATAACATATTTAAGTAATCCCAAAAATAAATAAACGCCTAAAAATAATGCGGCTTGTATGTATTCATGGATTTCTGGAGTTTTTTAATGGGAAAATTTTTCTTTCAGTCTAACTTTGCATCATCAGGTACACTGTCAGGAAAAGTCATTAAAGTGATAACTCCTACTAAGGAAGAAAATAGACCCATATTTTGTGGGGGAATAGTAAAAAGGTCAAAGGTATTTCTTGAAATGTTAGGGCAATTTTCCCTTTATACTTGCTATGTACTCTACTGTTTAAAATTACATACTTGTGAGGGCAGATATAAGTAATCCATCTTAAGAGTGGGAGAGCCCATTGTGATCATTTAGTTTGATCTTTTAATAACACAGTCCTTTGAATTTCACTGAGTAATTTTTTCAAATTCTGATAGAGTTTCCCTTATTATACAGAAAGAAACTCAATCTAGTCACTTTAAAAGTGATGGAAAATCCGTTGTTCTAGATAAGTTTATCTACTTCATAGGTATCTCTGGAATTAAAACAGTGCTCCTATCTCATATGAGTTTATTTAGCTTCTACTTTCATCCTGTATATCTTGTTATGCCTTTGCCTGCTAAACTCATCATCTTACATCATCGGAAATTTTCTGTTCATCTTTATATTGTCTTCCCTCTTCCACCACTTGTACTGTATCATCTTTACCAAGTTTAAACTATAAAATTACTGCTATTGAACAACTAAGATAAATTATATAGATTGAAGCTCCTAAATCTCTCCCTGTAATTCAGACTTCCCAGATCCAAAATAACTTTTGACTTCTTCACTGAGCTCTATTTGCTTTTTCAATTTCCCTTCAAAAGTGAGATGTGAGAGCTGTTTTCCAGTAATGGTCTCAGCAATGTAAAGAACAAGGTAAACAAAAAGTCCAGCTCAACTTGGAAAAGAGAAGTCTTCAGAGTGACCTAATTGCAGCTCCTGAAGGGAGCCTACATTAAAGATGGAGTGACATTATTCACAAGAGCATGTAGTGACAAGATCAGGGGGAACGGTTTCCAGCTGAGAGTAGATGTAGATTCAATATTAGGAAGAAATTCTTTTCTGTGAGGGTGATGAGGCACTGGAACAGGTTGCCCAGAGAAGTTATGGATGCCTCATCCTTGGAAATGTTCAAGGACTGGTTGGATGGGTCTCTGAGCAACCCGGTCTAGTGAAATATGTCCCTGCCCATGAGGTGTAGGTTGGAACTAGATGATATTTAAAGATTATCCAACCCAAGCCATTCTATGATTTATGATTCTATGATTCCAAAATTCAGGTGTTAATCAGAAAATCCGTGATCTACATTCCTTGATCCTCATCGTAAGATATTAGAAAGTATTATTTTGAAAAGTCCGCTTTACTCTGTAATGCAGGTATATGTGTAGCAATGTCTGCTCTATATTAGTATTCATCATTTCACTATTTTTTATCAACTGCATATTTTTGCTGACATGAATGTGCAATTTCTTCTTATAAATGAATATTGTATGGGTCAAGAACTTTGCACTAGACCACTAGAAATTTCTCTTTGCACAATGGTTTCCAATTAACATCTGTTTTCTTATATTAGCCAGTGAACAAGTTTTTCAAATGATTATTATGTGCTTCAGGGAATTTTGCATAGTGCTAATTTTTAATCTGAATGTTGTGCAGACAACTGCCCTTACATAAGTCATATTATGTCAACACATTTTCCTTTGTGAACTGAACTTGTCACCTCATCAGAAGTTCTGATGAGATCTGTTTTCCATAAAACTGTGCTGATTGGCACTAATTATGCTATCCTTTAATTCTTTAGTACTTTTTTGTTGCATCAACTTTTCTCTGACTTTGCAGAGAATGGAAGTTCAGCTAACCAGACTAAAATTATTTGGGTCATCTCATCTACCCTTTACAAAATATACTACAATAGACAATTACAGATCTTTTTCCTTTACATTATCTTTTATAAATATAGCCTTAGATCTCCATGCAGAACGGAAAGTACAGTTTTGTGTAGTATGTCCTTCTAAAGAACTCAGATTTGTAGGCCATGTAACAGATTGTCCCACACAGGGCAGACTCCCTACAATATATATATGCAGGGGCTGAATATCACTAACTTTTCACATGACAGAGCGCGTGATGCTAGTTGAAAGGTTACAGCCTGTTTAAACTCTTCTCTGCTCCATTAAGTTGTTCCAAGAATAAGATAATCACTTTCAGTGGTATGCTTTCAAAGCCTTTGTAATAGCTCAGTACTGTTACCCCTATCCTGTTTGTTATGGCAGGACATCACAGAATACATGCCCCAGAGAGACCAAGGAGACGGATCAAGATCACTACACAGCATGTGTTGCTTTCAAGGATGATGGATCAGAAAGGCTTTAATGTATTTAGAAAGTAGAATATTTATCAATAATGGATCTACAGTTCTCAATCTTATTATTTTTATGTAGTTATAACTCTGGGCCAGATCCTCAACCAGAGTAAAGCAGTGTCAACACGCGATGCTCTTTTGAACCCCATGATGCCATTCTGAGTATTTGGCTTTAACTCAGGCAGATTAGTTACGAGAGTTGCATGGCATTACCATAACCTTTTTGATGTCTTTAAGTATTTAGAATGTATTTGGACTGTTTCCAACTTTTTTTTCAAATTAATACAACAAGAAGTTCCCTGTGAAGTCATACTAAAGAATAAAAGAACAGAAAAATGGCACAAGAAAAAAAACACACTTCGGAAAAAAATAAAATATCTGATATTTTCATGCCTGCTTGTGCCCTTTCAATGGTGCACTTTTAAGAAACAAGGCTTTATTTCTCTACTTTACAAACTCAATCTTTTCTTGTGCAATAAATGAGGTTGGCACATAAAAAGGAAGTAGCTATGATTTGTAGTGTTATTTTACCAGCTAATCAGATACACATTTTGTTGCCAACTTGATCTTAGAAAATAATTGGAGGACAGAGTGTTTTTGAAATGTGCTAAGCAAAAAATATTATATTGAAAGTTCTTTTAATTTGAGTTTGCACTACAATCCATTGAATATCAGCAAAACTTTACAGGGATTTAAAATACAGTGCAATATACATGGTTTATATCTGGAAAAAAAATTCTAAACAAAATCTATTTGATTATCGTATTTATGAAAAGTGTATTAAAATGTATAAGAAGCATAAATAAATTTTGGAGAAAGTAAAATATGATCTGCATACTATGCTATGATTGAGGATTCATAGCAGAAGTCACCTTGAGCAACTGCTAACACATGTTCATGTACATGTACATGTACAAAGCCTAATAAGTTATTTTTGAAGACAAAAATACTGCTACTTAAAACATTTTATTGGAGTTATAAGAAATAAAATGGAATAGCTTATATTTTTTTATGTAGTTCACAATGCACTGCAGGTAATCTATTACATGTCTGTGATCCAGAATTCTCCTGAGGAGATTATGTCTTAGGGAATTTTTAATGCCTATTGCTATTAGGAACTGAACAGCTTACTTTCATTGGATGTGTCTGTAAGTTTGCTAAAATCAAGAACTAAAAAAAAAAAACAAAAAAAAAACTCACACCTATTCTTTGGTTTTGATTCCATGACCTGTGAAAGGTTTAGGTATTGTACTTTCAAAAATGTTATTGTAATTGATTTGCAAATTCCTCAAAATAGGTTTAAGGTATTTTCTTTGTAAGTGATTTCATTAAAAATTAATTTAGTAATTTTTCTTCTTACCTGCAATATTTTGTGGTATAAATATAATTGTCTGGTCTTGAACAGCATTGACTTATCTGTGATCTGTAAACAGCATAAATATTATCTGTGTATCATATTAGTATCTGTGAGCAGCATATATATTATCTCTGATTTGGGCCAAAGCAACTTGAAGATGAATTAAGGTTGATAAATCTGAAGCATAATGACTCCCCCTCAAAGCTATTAAAATTTGTGATTGAAGTATCCAGTTCCGTTTCCCAAATCTGATGAAGAGTTTTTCTTTAACCTATTCATTATAAAACACATGTAGTGGAGAAATTCAATTTCTAAATTATAAAATGCCTAAAAGGCTTTGGATACCAACATTTTGTACTGGTCAGTCTTAAGGAAAGTTCTAATTAACTGACACCATTAGCTGAGATCTACTTTTAATTGCTCTATTTATAGGTTATGTTTGCCTACTTCCTTCTAGAATTAGTTTGTACTTAGTAGTGCTTACTTGTAGCCAGAGGCTGTTATGAATCCTTAGTAGTAGACATCAGTGTGATGTCTGACTTTGTGCAAGTGTGCTTTGCATTTTCATGTTACTGCATGCCATAAAAATCTGCTTTTATATCAGTACTATTAACAAATTATCTTTCCAATATAATCCAATGAAGATGATAGAGATTTGTCTGCAAACAACATCAAAGAACCATGTTTTCATACTGTGATGAGATAATGTATGAATTTTGGGAAGCTTTTATTTTTTTACATTAGTCTTACTAGGCTTTCTTTTACTATTTTGTCATTTGATTATGCTGCAGACTTTGGGGGTTATTTTCCTGATTTTGGCTGAGACTGAGTTAATTTCCTTCTCAGTAGCTAGTAAAGTGCTGTGATTTGGATTTAGTATGAGAATAATGTTGATAATACACTGATGTTTTGGTTGTTGCTGTGTAGTGGTTACTCTAAATTGAGGACTATTCAGTTTTCCATGCTCTGCCAGTGAACAGGTGCACAAGAGGATGTGTGGGAACACAGCCAGGGCAGCTGACCGAGACCAGCCAAAGGGATATTCCATACCACAGAATGTCATGTTACATATATAAAATGGTGGGAGAGCAGGTAGTACTGTCATGGTTTAACCTCAGCAGGCAGCTAAGTACCGTGAAGCCATTTACTCACTCTCTCCAGCAGAATGTGGAGGAGAATAAGGAAAAAAGTAAAACTCATTGGTTGAGATAAGAACAGTTTAATAATTCAAACAAAAATGTACTACTACCATTACTACTATTATTACTAATAATGATAATGAGAGATTGAAAGAGGCATAAACCCCCAAAAAGACAAGTGAAGCACAATGCATTTTCACCCACTGACCAATGCCCCACTTGGCTCCAAGAAGTGATCAGCCCCTCCCAGCCAACTTCCCCCAGTGCGACAGAAAATTCACGATGAATTGTGTGTCAATGCAGAAAAGAGACAGAAGACTCTTGGGGGTTTTACATTCTTGTATGTAAGACTAGTTTCTCATAAGCAGACTAGATTTTTATAAGTCTCTTTTATTTTTATTAGTGGTGGTTGGAAAAACTGATAAAAATCTGCCTTAACAAAATTAACGCTATAAAAATTGCCCATAATAAATAATAAATCTAGTTTTCATAGTTAAACCTTTTGAAGATCAAAAATACTTGTATCATGTTTGCTTTTATAGTGATAAAAGCAATAGTTTTGAGGGTAGAAGAGAGTAAAGACACGGATGAAATAAACAAAATAAAAAGACAGATTGCAAAAAGTGGGAAAAATGGTAGATGAACAGGCAGATTTTTTCACTGATACAAATTTAAGGATTTTTTTTTCTTCTTTTCCACATTTTATTGTGCTTCTAGCTGTTATAATGGGTTTCATCATATTTTGATATTTTTGATATTTTTGTGTCTCCTTTGGGAGAAGGAAGGGCAAAGTACAAGGAAAACAGGAGAAACATCCTGAATGCTCATTTTGAGAGAGTGATTTTAATTGCTGAACTCAACTGGTACCCAGTTTCTGAAGACAATTTACAAGGATGGAGGCTTGTTCCTTTTACTGAGTTTTGTGTAGAATAGAGGGAAGGACTTCATCTGCCTTTAAGTTTTTATGTTCAGTGAAAATCAAGGGCAAACAGAAAGAATAGTCATATCAGAGCAGGACTCCTCTTTTACAGAGTGGCTTCCTATTTTTCAGCTTTTGAGATGCAAGTGCTCAAATATAAAATTCCATGAAACTCCATGTGCAACTTAATGACTTGAAAATGTTACAGTTCCAAATAGTTTTGGTGCTAAGACAAGTGATTTTTCTCTGTTTTTTTTTTTTTTTTAAATTTTATAAGATGACAAACCCATTAAATTGTGATTTGTTTTTCTGAGAGAGACAAGAATATTGCTAATTTTAACAAACAAGAGAAAACTGAAGGATTGTTCTGTCTTCAGGAACAATCACAAACCTCAGCAACTCTTTCTCCAATTATGGCATATCTTTCACTTTGTTCTTTCTTAATTTTAAGGAAGTACAACAATATTTTTCACACATAACAGCAGTTAATACTGCCAAAAATGATACTCCACTGCACATTTATCTCTCATTTTCCTCTTCCTTAGGTCAAGGTGATTAGACAAATTCATGGGGTAGCTGTTAGTTGCATTGCTTAGAGTATACTCAGCAGAAGAATCCAAAACTATCGAAATGCTAAAATTATGTTTAATTTGCCTCCCTTCAAAGAATTATTTCTGTAATACATGCATGTAATTTTCTCTTAAGAAAATGAAGTCCAGAGAAGTGATGGACTCATGAGGCTAATTATAATTCATCTTAAATACTTGCCTTTATCTAACTTTGTGTCACCTTTTCATACAGGTAGCTTCTTCTACTACAAATACACAGAAAACACATGTACTCTTGCCTTTCAGACTGTCCTTAAGAGTTTCACTTACTGTGGTGCTAGCAACTAAATGGTCTACTAAATGTTAAATGCAGGATACATTATAATCAACAGTTATATTCAACATTTTCAGTTCCATATAGATTTCTGTATATCTCCAGAAAAAAACCCACAGCCAACTCTACTATATTTGAATTCATTTTTCACTGAATATGCATATAATATGCATTTACATATTACATATTTGACATTGGAATGGGCTGACCAAGGGAGGTGGTGGAGTCACCATCCCCGGAAGTGTTCAAGAAGTGACTGGACATGGCACTTAGTGCTGTAGTTTAGCTGGCATGGTTGGTGTTCAGTCAAAGGTTGGACTCAATGGTCTTGGAGGTCTTTTCTGACCTAATTGATTCTGTGATTCTGCAATTTTATTATTTTCAAGTCTCTGCATAGAGTAATAGCAATGTTTTCTTGAAGGCTGCCTTTATAAATATAAAACTTTCTTACAGAACAGTCAGCCCTTTGATTAGAAAGAAAAAAAAGGAGTATGTATGATGCTTAGCTATAATAAGGACACTTTCTTTTCCACCTCCCTGCTGAACTTTTATTTGA
Source organism: Pyrocephalus nanus (assembly GCA_038380795.1). Lineage (NCBI taxonomy): Eukaryota > Metazoa > Chordata > Aves > Passeriformes > Tyrannidae > Pyrocephalus > Pyrocephalus nanus. The sequence continues at coordinate 52,556,234 of CM076260.1, forward strand.
AAGCAATGTAATAATTATTAATTAAAAAGCTCATTATAGGTCAGAAACTAGTGCATTCTAAGGTACCCACTGAAACATCACATGAATAGATTAGAAATAGTTGTGCAAACTGCATCCTGATAAGGCGGTCTAGTTTTCTTTGCAAATGGTTTGCCACAGGCATAGAACAGGAAGACAAATCAGGCATTTCAGCTCCCTGGCTGTTCCTTGATCTGATGGGAACTGTTCTTTTTATCTAAATTACTTATTTTAAGGGTGCCTAATAATCCAAGTACACTGCATCTTAAAACTCATGTCTATCTTTCTAGGAAGAATGCCAAAAGTAGTAACTAGGAATTAATGCCAACAATAGTCTAGAATAGCTTTCATGAATTGTCCCCGAACACTTCATGTAAGTTTGTGTGTTCATGTTGCTCATTCAGTGCTCGAAAATAGACTTTGCAATAGCATGTACCAAATCCTCACAGCCAGTTTAGCAGTTTACTGCACAAGCAACATCTTTGATTTATATCCATAAACGCTGTATTGTCTTCTCAAATTTCAAGAAGTACCCGATATATTTCTGCAAGTGTTGTCTGCACTGATCATGTCTCCCCTGGAAGCTGGCACACGGAGTTACCAAATGGTTTCTCAATATTATGCTGAGACAGTGGTCTGCTACTGAACAGAGGGAAGAGTGCCAAATATTAAATCATCTACTTTCCTTAGCACCTGGGATTTTCTTTGGAAAGTTCCCAACAAATTATTAGGCAGGCTGAAATCTGCTTACCTTATGAGATCTGACAAGATCACAACCTGAAGAAACACAGATGATAAGGCAATCCCATCATTACCAACATTCACAAGCAAATGAAATATTTTGTGTTTGGATCTGCATCCAAGAAAACTTAATATTTGATGGATATAATTAGGTTAAGTGAGCCTGAATCCAGGACTAGATATGGAACTATATTTGCAGTGCACAAACAATATATCTCAGTTATGGATACATGACAGTCCTAATATCAAAAATACATGGACATAGCAAAAACGTGTCAAAGGAGGATGTATGAGAACTCTGTAATTCATTATTTTGTTGGCTATTGATTACAGGGGAAAAAAGGCCAAACTAACCAAGCAAAAACAAACCAAACAATCCCACAAAATGAAAAACAAAACAAAACAAAACAGAACAAAACAAAACAAAACAAAACACATCAAGAAGAAACAAAACTAACTTTTTTTGTAGGGGAGTTTGTATACCTTTCAGAGAATCTGGAAAAAAGACTATATATATATAATGAAATCAAATGCTACAGATCTCAAAGAGTCATAGGAGAGATGCAGGTCTCACTATCAGAAAGAAAACTCAACTCAAATCTCCCCTCTGAGTAAACTTAAATAACACTGGAGCCTACAGCAGTGATTCCACTCAAAAGGCAGAGGACAGAGAAGAATAGAGACATCCTATGATAATATAGGAAACCTAATCAGAGGGTCATAGCAGTTATTCCCACTTTCTGACTCAGTGAATACCTTATAATTTTACAAACTGGAACAGTTTGCAACTGGAATAATTTCCAACTATGAACTTCCAAGGAGGTAATGTTACTAGTTCTACCTGAAATTTCAGCAGGCAAGGCTGAGACACTTGTGTTTCAAAACACGTTATAGCAGATAAGAGATTGTATTTATCTGAGTGATGAGAGAGTCTAAAACAGGCCAAGGGGATTTCACAGTCATTTTAAATTTTCTAATCACTATACTATCAAATACAAGAAAAGAGGCATAAGAAAATCTCTACCATTTTGCAAATGGTGTATCATAAGAGAACATTTTGTTAGGAAATGCTGGAATCAGTTGTTTAAGCATGCTTTTCATTTGGTGTTCTGCAAAGATGGATTCTGCAACAAAGATAAAACGCAACATAAAAAAGGAATTAACAACATTGAAGAAATAAAATATGGAACAAGTGAAATGTTACTGTCCAAATTATATACATACAGTCAAGAATTTATACCATCTGCCTACTCTATTTTTTTGAACTCCAGATATTTTTGAATCTCTTCTTTCCTGAGAGTTGTTGCTTTTCAGCCTGTTAATCCTTCCAAAATCTCTCTGGAATTTCCTTTTTTTTTAAAAAAAGATCTATTGTTTCTTTCACAGAAGTCTTTTTGTGATTCTTGTCTCCCTCCATATCAGGAAGCCTTTCTCATATAGTTGAATTGCAGTGCTTTGCCTCAGATATTTTACAAAGCTTTTCATTGATCACAACCTATGACCCTCATGGAACACCTGCAATTCATCTACAGCGACAAGGATGAGTCTGCCTTAATATCATTTACCTGCCTCCTTTTTTCCAGTAGTTTTGTTGTGCTTCAGCACCATCATCTCAGCAGCAATGAAACTTTGCTTATAATATACATATTTCTATCTGGAATGTAGATGAAAGAAAAATCAGTCTGATTAATATGCTAAGAAATGTTATCTTTATGACTCACTTCAGGGTGGGAGCAGTAAAATGTCTGAAGAAAGATGCTTTTTGTCTCTCTTGTGTGTTCTTCCATCTATAAATAAATATAGAAAGGAATATAAGTTACCCAAAGGAAGAAAACACTCCCATAAAATGCTAAGACAGACTTGCTTGCATACCATTGTGTCATAGTCATCATCTCAGTCCTCTCTGCAATTATAGCAACATTTTGCTTTACAAAACTGCTGCAATTAGCATATTTAAACATAGTTGTTTCAAAGTATGCTGTTTAGCTCAAATTTATCAACATATTCATTGCATAAAATTTCATCTTAATAATCCATGAAGGTCAAGCTATTAGCAAGACATACATAAGCTCCCAAAAGCATGCCTGAAGCAGAGTGGAAAATTCATGGCACTTAAGTGACTTGGCTATAATTCCTTTTCATCTCAACAGCCTTTAAAACTCTCCACATGAAAACAGCAATAGCCTTATGACAGTTACAGGGCAGTGTGTTCTCTGAACATTTGCTCTCTTGACATTTTTTAACCTAAGGGTAATGTACAATGTCAGCATATTTGAAGTTAAAGGAAGAAACAGACTTCAAAACTGTAATAATTTCTCATGAGAGCCTTACAATATTTTAAAAAATAGACAACTATGTAGATGCACTAAATTTGCATATGCACAATATTTTCTGTAGATAGCCTGGATTTTTGAACAGAAAAGAAAATTCATTTCAGTTTGTATGGTTTTTTTTATGCCCTGCAATATTATTTCTTACACATATTTGTTCAGCTTCCTTTCTGAAATTGTTTCTCTGCAGTCTGTATAAGGCTAAGAACTTTATATATTGATTTATCTAAGAGGAAAAATTCCATCAGGTTTATTTTCACAATCTGGATTTCAATAGTAAGATAGGAAAATAAAGCATTTCACCACAAGTGATCCCTGTGTTTTAATTTTTGCAATGTAAATAACTAAAACAACAACAAAAAAAACCTGAACACTTTTATATACCTTTATAGATACATTCTTCTTCTCCTACAAATACCACCATTAAGGATCCAGTTGCAATTCATATGTAATCCGCTCTTGGTTTATGTTCATATTGTGGATGTAAATTGCCTTCTCAATGCCTTTAGCATTGGATTCAATAAGAAACTTTTGAAACACTTCATTATGTTCTATTTATGGCCCTAATCTTGATCTCCCAGAGATCTCCATATTTTATTTTTAGTTTACATTTAATTCAGATTCATCTCACATGTTTTTCTAAATAATTTGTGTACATTTTTCTAGCTTACTGATCCATCAGCTGTGCAAAATTCCATATCATCAGTAGAATTAATGGAGCAAGAAAGTGTTCATTGCCTGATGATAGATGCAACCTGATCAAAGGCAGATGAAATAATATTTAGTGGAGTTTAATAAAGAAAGGTGGGGGAGGTTTTGGCTGCACAAGACAGTGTTAAGAATGACAGTAGTCAGTGCTAAGGGAGTAGAAAACAGGCAGCTGATGTCAATATTCAACCATCTAAAATAATTAAGACAAATGCTCATGGTCTGCTCTGTTGCAAGTATCATAGAATCATTTAGGTCAGAAAATCATCAGATCCAACCATTAAACTGACATTGACAAGTCCATCAAATTCAGACAACTTTTTCCCTTACAACTTGGTGCATTTTAACAAGCTTTCTAAGGGAAACGGGTTGGTGTTGCATGAAGATTTTGCTCTCGTGGAACCACTTTTAAGTTAAGTTTAGGTGTTTAGGCATGCGTTACAGCATGGCCTAAACATTAATTAGTAAATGGTTTCAGGTTTGAGCTATGTCCTCTACTGTGGTGGCTTTAGTTTATTCCTTGATATAATGTGTTTTCTACAGTGAATTTTGCCACAGTCAGTGAGGCTGGTAAGAAGGGAGATCTGTGCGGTCCACCTTCATACAGCTGTACTTTGACAAAATAAAGGTAGTGAACAGGGAACATGCTAGATCACACAATTTTGTTATATCATCCACCTGCAGAAATTATTACCTTCTGTAATTATTACCACTTATATAGAAGGGTTTACATTCTTGACTACCTACACACAGGGATCAAGAAAATAAATTTGATGTAATAGCTTCCAAAGCTAGAAATGTTGGAGGAATTCATTCATCCTAAAGCACAAAAGAAACCAGAAGTCAACCATTTCAGCTTAGGTCATTTTCTGTGCTCTACTTCCAGGGATGCAAGGAAACATGCATCAGTGTTGTTCAATGCATCAATTGTTCAATGTAATCAAACAAAAAAAAAAAAAAAAATGACTTCAATTATGATTTGTATTCCTAGACAGTAGTCATTAAATCCCTAAATGTCCTTGAATTTGTAATGACCAAAGTTGGATTGTAAGTCATTTTATTTTACACGTTTATATATATTTCTAAATGTCTCTGTCCTTTGTAGCTTCATGTAGAGAGTTTGTAGTCCTAGCTTAATATTTTTTTCCTTTTTAATAGAGATGGCTATTTGCTTAAGGACAGCAAGTTCTTCAGTGCTGGAATTAATGAATAATATTTACATAATGCATATCAACTCATAGGGGATTTTGAAAAAAAGAAATCATTAACTTATCTGGCTTTCTTGTACTAACTAATATCTTTGGCATTATCTGATTCTGACAGATGGTGATTGTCTTTAATTTTTCTAAATAACAAATTAACAAAGTAGTTTCTAGATTAGAGCAGCAGTCTACGTTTACCTTTAGTATAGCCATCCTATTTTTCTATTTTGCACCTTATTAAGAATGGAAGAAAAGGAGAGTAGAGAGATTCTTCTCTAGCGAAGTAGTATTCTGTAGAAAAATATTTTATTATTATTTTGGTTGGGGAATACATTAGGAGACTTACAAGTCAAAATGAGAAATTGTCTTACCAAGAACTGAAAATGATTGTAAATTTTAAGTTCACATGAATCATAAGCTTAGATGATTTGCCCAGTAGAAGTGAGCCTGTTTAGCTTTCCGTCTCTGCCACATGTCAAGTGTGTGTGTCCACATGTGTCTGTTTAGTGGAAGTCAAATTGCAATTTTTTCTGAGAATGTTAAACCTTGCAAGATGCAGTGCTCTCCAACAACAAGATCGATGGGAAGTCTTATTTCTACCACCAGCCTCTATGACTTCATATAAAACTCCAGAATTCTGATAAACTGTCATGGGGAAAAATGATAAAGTGATTTATACTCAATTTCGCTGGAAGGGAGAAATGCAGAGGCTGTCAGTCTGGGTCTTCAGAACAAATGAGTTACAGTTCACCAGGCAGCTCAATAAGGCTATCATTTCCCATCAGCTCCTATCAGTGACAGCCACAGATTTACTGGATGGGAAAAGGGAAAATGGCTGAGTTTTGGTGCCAGGTGAGTCTACACTATTACTCTGTCAACCGGACTTTTGTAGACAAGAGGCTACCATGAATATTTGATAGAAGCTTCTTCCCATAAGTGCCTGTAGAAAGTAGTAAAGCTGTTCTTTCATTTGTAGAAAAAAAACCTCTCTGCCTCTCCATTTGAATCCAGTTGAAAATGTCCATTTGTAAACTGCTGAGGTTTCTCTGATTTATTTTGTGAGTGTGCATTTGTTTCGTTCAGCCATCTGTTTTGTGCCACATGGCTTATTTATAGCCCTTGCTGAATGAAACAAAAGAATCCTCAATCTGCTGGGATTTCATATACAATGCATTTGTCACTATGTGTCTCACAAAATTGCAATACAAACGCAGCCTCAGAGCCACCTGTGCATACCCATAGGAAAGAGGACCTTCATCCACCACAATTGCAAATTGTTAGAAATATCTATGTTCCAGGCAGAAAAAGATTCAGGTCAAAGTTGAAGAACTTGCTCCGTATGTGCTCATATTAAAGTAGATCAGCATAAATTACTTCTATGCTGTCCCATGTTTCTGTTGCACAGAGTTATCCTGTCAATTATTGGTGTCTGTTCAAAATGCTATGTATGCTACCTGCATTTTTTTGAGGATAGTTGCATGGCTGGATTTCTTAACAGAAACTCAGATTAGTTTCACTGATACTCAGATGCTAAAACATTTAGCGTTTTTTAATCTTAATTATCAGTAATGGATTTGGTCCCTAGATGTCAACATTAAACATTTTCTTAGGTTGGACTGTTTTGCTACATGAGTGGGATTACAGAATCACAGAATCATGGAATATCCTGAGTTGGAAAGGACCCACAAGGATCACTGATTCCAACTCTCATCTCTGCACAGGAGCAGAGATGACACCATGAGAATCACACCATGTGCCTGACAGCATTGTCCAAACGCTTCTTGAATTCTGGCAGGCTTGGTGCTGTTACCCTGGAGAGCCTGTTCCAGTGCTAAACTATCCTCTGGGTGAAAAACTTTTTTCTGATATCCAACCTAAACCTCCTCTGACTCAGTTTTATGCCATTTCCTCAAGTCCCGTCACTGGACACGAGGGTGAAGAGACTGCTACTTGGCCCTCTATTTCCCCTCACAAGGAAGTTGTAGGTCTCCCCACAGGCAATAAGGTCTCCCCTCAACCTCCTATTCTCCAAGCTGAACAAACTAAGTGACTGCAGCTGCTCCTCATACAGTTTCCTCTCTGGACCTTTCACCATCCTTTGGCCCTCCTTTGGACACTCTCTAATAGCTTAATGTCTTTTTTTTTATATTGTGGTGCCTAAAACTTGCAGATGTTATTACCAACCTGCTTTTTAAGACAGATAGACTCCCAAGGAGAACTTACTATAAAAGAAACAAGGCTGTAATGTTCTCACTCATATTTTTAAAATACCTGTTCAGTTACAGAAAGTCCTTCTATCATACACCCACTGAGAATAAGAGTTGAAGAGTTCACACACACAAAAAAGAATTTAAATAATTATCAAATATGTCTTTTATTTAAAAAAAAAGAAAACCAAAACAAAATTCCAATCAAACAAAAATCCACTCCATGAAATTTCATTTATATAGTTCCTTAGAATTTCTAGGCCTTCTATTCAAGAGAATCTTTTCTTCCAGATTTGCAGTTCTTTTCCTAGATAATAAATAAATATATAAATAAAAATCCCCAGAACAACCGTGGTCTATCTCTATTAGTGACTGTGTTCCTGAGTTTCCACAGGAAACATAATTTATTATTTTAATTTGAGAATCTAAGAAGGCCAAGGCTTTTCAGGCATTGCAGTTAAGATTAATCTAGTGTCAAAACTGTTAATGATGTAAGTTTTGATTTGGTGGTCTTTTTCTTGCTATGAAGATTTAGAATAACATTAAACCTTTCTACATTTATGGAAAAGTACAGCTAACACATATATTGCTAATGTTAAAAGATGGTTTCTTACCTGAGTTTTTAAACACCTGCTAACTTTTGTTTTGCCTAGTGTGTTTTCCCATGTGCTCGAGCCTTTCCCATCACTGCTAATAGGTACCATTTCTTTTTTCAAATACCGCTCTGCTTTCAGTTGCTTTAATGATTGAAAGCTGTGTACCAACTCTATCTTTAATCTTTTTCCCTTAAGCTTTGAAAATCTCAGTAAATACACTTTCTAAAATAGAAAAAAAAATTCAAAGTCAGATCAGATTAAGAGGTTTGTCATTTCGTGGACCATTTTTCATCTAGGAATAATAAATATAAAGAAACATTTTCTGATTTGCATTTCTCTCTCCTGAAGCTGGAGATGCAGAGGACTGAAAACTAAAGTGTATCATAAATGGATCAGACTGTGTAGACAGAGTAAAGGAAGTACAGGACAATTACAGTCATAGAGTCCTCATGTTTCATATCAGTCACCTTCCATGTTAAACTCTAAGAGAACATAGTGAAATGCACATTAATCTAGTCTTGAGAAAACCTAACATACATATCACCACGTGTTATTCCACTCCTTTTGTTTCATTATTTAACTGAACACGGGAGATTTTAATCTTATGGCAGAGTCTCAAAATTCTCTATGCAGGGAGCAGGAACTCACAGGAATGCATCACTTCAGTCTTTGTCTTCTTTGTGTTCACATAACTGACCATAAAAAGGGATAGCAAACTAGGATTCCAAAGCTCCATGATCATTATCTCAATGCAACAGTTCCCTGCTCTCCCCAGTTATTGAAGACCTGACCATGGACTGGAAGAACTGCATTTTTTCAGAATATCAGATGACTTTTCACAATCTAGAACATCCTATGTCTCTTTGTTTGAATAACATGTCAGAAAGGTAAGGCAAGTAAATGGAGAAGGGGATGAGGAAAGAAACATTTTCCGCATTGGAAAAAGCAGGAGGAAAGAAGAGGAAGAGTAACGGGGGAAATGGTTATATGTCTGATAGTTCTTATATGTTCTAAATGAATTTGAAGAATGTTCTGAAGCAGATATATGGGATTTTAACCAAACTCTATGGAGAATCAAAGGATTTGAAGTCAGTGCAACAATACCCTTCTGTACTTGCAACAGTCCATTTGTACAAATATTACATAATAAAGTTGCCTACAAGAAGAAGAAAGTATCTTGTGAATCCCTCATTTACAGTATTGATGGTGAATGTGTGGATGATTATATGTAATTATCTCCGTTTTATTTTATAGCAAAACTTTAGGAGCTGTTATGGGTAGAGACCCTGTTAAAAAAGGATAAGAACTTACTAGAAGGTATTAATTGCTGTCACAGTTATTAATGGATTAATTATTTAAATTTTGCGGTAAAACTAGTCTTGTAAGAATGCAGCTGTTAAGCCAGTTTCAAACTATATGCAGCTGTACAACTAGTGACAGGTGAAACTGTCTATTCACCAAATTGCATCACTCCACTTTTCTCACAGAGATTAATATGAAAGCCAGTTCTTTACAGGGTGAGAAAGTGTATATCTTACTCAGGGATCAAATAATTTATTTCTAGTAGTTGAATCATTGCTCAGATTTCTTTATTATATTCTCTGTTTACCAGTAATAGAGTGCTGTTTCTCTATAGAAATTCAAGTGTAACATGTCAACTTCTCCATTTCTTGAAGTAAAATCATAATGGGTGCTATATAAAGAAAAAAAATGGAGCCAGTCCATGGTCCAGCTAGATGAGAACCACAGTAGGCATGATGTTGCTTTATTTATTTGAACCTTAATATTCTGGATTTTCTAGTTCTATTCAAGAATTAGAATAGAATCAACAGTGAGGAAAGACTAAAGTGTGAATAAAGCTAATTGAGGAAGTCCTTAGAGAATACTATCACTGGTACTAGCAGAAGCCTTGAATGCTAACTATCTAACATAGCCTATTCTGTTAACTGAGAATGATCCTAAGAAAATTTCTCTTTTTAATCCATAATAAAAAAAAATAAATTATACCAGAATCAGCAACTGATGAACATTAAAGGCAAAGACACATCTTGACATGGATGATTTTTGTAAGGGTTCTGACATGCTCATGGCAGAGAAAATTCCAGAGAAAGGATAACTTTTGTTCTGTCTTTTCACTATCACCTGATAAAGAAACCATAAGGAAATTACACAGGAGTACATTTATTGAATTTATATTATAAGAAATCTATTAATACATATGCACCACTCCTTAGACACAGTTCTGCCAAAAATTAGAAGGGTGCAAAACACTGCAAAACATCTGCATGTGAGGAGTAATTCATTGAAAATTGCAATGACATACACATTGCAAAGCCTTATGAATAAGAGTCTGGGCCCAAAATGGAGTTCATATCCCTCAGCTACATTTGCTTCTTAGGCTATCATGTTTCTGGAGATAAAATAAAAGATGCTAATCATCACCAGGAAGTAAGGGGCAATTCCAACTATATGTTTGTTTTAGCTCGTTTCAGAGGTGCAGGTGCAGCTACAGCACCTGCAGGTTTCAGAGGTACAGCAGGTGATGCATTCCAGGTTGCTGTTGGGATTGGCTCATCCTCCCCATTGCATGGCTCCCCCATGTCTTCTGCTTTCTTGTCCTCAAGAACTTGAACCCCATCAAACATTTGGGATGACTCAATGCACATCAATAGACTGCTTGGGGAAAAGAGATGAAATGTCTGGCAGTCCTATGCAATTCCTGTCAGTAGGCTTCTCATGGCATGACTCAGACACCCCCAAGGGAAGAAGCGAGAAGAGTAACTGCTGTAATATCAGTGATGAGGTGGATGGAAGAAGACACATCATTACCAATTTCATCTGCTGATGTAAAGCATATGCCACCTGGGCAGTTTTCACCGGGTCAGAGGGAGAGCCAGTCCACAAGAATATTGACTCTTCATTTTTCACAGTAGCACTGGGGCTACAGGGCAACGTGGCAGTCACCTGCCAACGGGGAATATTTCAAAATTTCCTTCTCTTCAGGGAAAATCAAGCCTAAACATCCAGCCATATTAGAAAGTGATTAGGCAGCAATATTCTCTTTAGAGGTAGTAATACTCTTTATCCTTCAAGGACAACCTGCTATATGCCATAGAATTCAAGATTGTTTAGACTTGAGAGTGAAAGTATGGGCCTATAATTCCAGACATGGGGATCAAGAGTGTCAGATGCCCACAGGGATCTGAGGAATTTTGTCTCCTTCCTTATCTTCAAAATCTCAGTAGAAACTGGCAGTTTTGTATGAAATACCTTGATTTCTTCAAATTGATTTTTGCCAATGGCAAACATTTCTTTGGTGAATTTGCATCCAGCTCCACTTCTCTGCAAGATGTTGAGAAAAATATGACAAAAGACCAAATTCATGTTAGATTTCTTTTGTAAATGGAAATCTGTCACTTCTGTTGGCAACAAGAACTAATGATTTGATTGTCACATAGAATTTACAACAATCCAGTTCCAACAAGCTGGAAAAATCATTGACATGCAAGACTTCTTCATCTGTCTAACATACAAATATCATTGAGGCACGTTATTTCCACTATTTTCTTTGTCTAAAATAGGCATTTGAAAATAAAGAGGGTCTCCCTTTTTCCACAAAATGACATCTTTTAATTCTTCCCTGACTTGTTGATATTTATTATATCTTTAATCCTAATCAAATTACTCTTTTATTTTTGGGCTGCCTTAACCATTTTGATTTCAACAGTACCATGGTGCCTCTGCACATGCTTGGCCATAATAATACATATTATATATATTACAGTCTTCCACTGAGTTAATTCTGCACACTTTCTACTGATTTTTAACAGCTGACTTTACAGCAGATGGTTTGGGTTGTTATACTAAACCTATGCAATTTCTTTGTGATATGTTTTTTGCCTTTGTGTTTGTCCTTTCATAGTGGCTTTACTATGCTTTACTACCTTTACTAGTTTTTCTTTCTTTGCTTTTCTATCTTGAATAATCATTCTTCAAAAAAAGTGTACACATCCCTTAGTGCAAATTCATTAATTTCTTTATGATTATTATTCTAGACATTTCACTTTTTAAATTCATTACACTTTCCTCATTAAAGGATAAAACTTGACTACTAATACTTGACAAAGCAATTAATGCAGTGCTTTTTGAGAAGATAAACTGTGCTTGTTTAATATGCTTGGTGTGTAGTAGTTGGAATTTTATTCCTCTGATTACATTGGCAGTGGAAAAAATCAGTATTAAATCTTCAGTGTAATGTCAGATTTTACTTATTTTTTTAATGATCTGTATCTTGCTCTTTCCCTTATATAAGAAAAAACACAAAACACAATGATGTGCATGTTATTGGACTGTGTTAAATCTTGAGGGTTTAGGCTTTTTCCTATTAGTGCAATTTAACCTATCAACGTAGGTGGCCTAGTTGCTCAGCATACTCTCTCTGACTCACACAGCAGGTGACTGAGTGAATGTTATGAATTTTCATCCCAATATTATCAGACTGTTTCAACAGTGGTATAAAATGGGCTTGTCTGCTCAGAGGAGCCCCAAATTTATTTTTTCCCACATAAGAATCAAAAAGAAGCTCAAATAAAGTCCTTTTTTATTTTCTTGCTTTGCATGACTTTCTTCCCAGTGTGATGTAATAATAAATTTGCTCCATTCTTTAAGGGAAAAATTCCTAATTGGAAATGAAGGCCTCCATGAATGTCCAAGGTTATATGAGGTTGTGAATCTTGCTCTGAGAAACCTATTGCCCTGTTTTGACTTGACTTCAGGGAAAAGCATCAGATTTCCAATATTTACTACAGTGCCCTCAAAATCCCCGTTCAGGCAAGGTCAGCTGAAGCAGGATGCCCAGGACCATGTCTGACTTTTGATTATCTAGTAGTGGAGATTCTTAAGCCTCCCTGGGGAATGCATCAGTGTTTGACCACCCTCCTGAGAGTAAAAAAGTATTTCTTATATTCAGATGGTATTTCATGCACTTTGATTCATGTCCATTGCTTCTTGTTCTTTCACTTGAAAAGAGAAAGAGTCTGGCTCTCTCATCTTCATTGCTTTCCATCAGGTAAATTCTTTTCCTTGCTTGATTGATGAGAAGACTCTTCCTCCTCCATCATTTCTTAGGACTGCTGTGGAGAAGATGGGCCTCTACAAAGGCCTAAGCTCATCTGGCACTCTGAATCAGACTTTAGACAATGGTTAATGCATTGTGGGTAACTAAGAAGCACCAGTTTCATAACGAAGGCAATGCCTTTTAGAAAGAGACTGGAAAGAAAAAAATAACATGTGAATCATTTTATCGGAAATTTAAGCAGGTTATAAATATTCTTACTGTGTCACTGCTCTGTAACTCAGAAATTATAAACATTAGTAGAAAGCAGATTTAAAGAAACTGTGATAGCATCTGCTTGTACTTGACTCATTTAAAACCACCAGTACTGAGTTCCTGTTCTTTAAATTTAGTTTCAAATCACAAACTCAAAAACATGCCCTGAGCTTAAGAGACTGGAATTTCTCTTAAAAGTAGGTCACAGAAAAAGGGATCTGAATCATTAAATAATGCTATCCATAACAGAAGAGGAAAACCAGAATCTTATGTATTGCTGAAGACTTTTAAAAGCTGAAACCTGAAGCTGAATTTTAGTTAACTAAAAGTACCTTTTGAATTTGACATAAACAAACAAACAAACAAAAAAAAACACACACACAAAAAAAAAAGTGTCAGGACAAATATATGGATCTATGATAAACTCATCTCTCAATCCCGATCATATTCTGCACACATAGACTTATGGGACTTTCACACAAATAATAAGGGTGTACTAATTTCAAAGGTTGAATAGAAATATATTTTGTGTCACTGAGTCCTATACTTTAAATGCTGAATGTTCTGATGCATGTTGAGGATAAAGCATTCCATCAGAAAATATTCATCTGGGTGGTGAACTGTAAGAAACATTAGTACAGATAGAACATGGGTTTTGTGATGAAAAGACCTCTGGAGAACTATTAGAGATTTTTTTAACAGAAATAAGAAGGGAATGGGGAATTCATAGTGGGATGAAGACATAATTGTTCAAAGACATTAAAATTTATTTTTGTAGGCCAGATTGTTAGAGAAAATAAAATATTTATGCTATTTATTTGGTAATTTGCTAATTTTCAGCCTTTTGCAAAAGGTAAAGTTATTTAAAGCAAAAGTTTTTTTAATTTAATCTCCTTGCACCTTTTAGGAAAATTATTGTGCCTCTTAAATGGCCTTGTGTTGTTCGAGATCTTAGGATGTCTATGTTTCAGGTTGCTTAAGGGTTGGAAATCTACCGCTTAGGAGCACAGAGTAGGAGTTCATAGTGATGCATGAAAAATAGATGTAGCCCAGCTGTGAAGCAATACAGAAGGCCTCTAAAATACATGTCAGCAAAACTGGAAGTGAAAAAGCCAGTTAAAATCATGATATCCCTCAATGTGACCTCAATTTTCCTGTGTAGTAGTTTTATTTGGATTTTTCATGTTCCCTCTCCATATGTATGTTCATTGAAATAAGATCCAGTTATGTTCAAAAGTAAAACACTTATGTTTAGAGTTTTCCATAGAAATTATAGGATATATCATCCTTTATGCAAATTCTTTTAATTAATACATATGCAATCTAAACATTTTGGGAGACATAGCTCTATTCTTTTTACCATATTGCTGCTGCTTGACTTTAGAAAAATCATATAATATTTGGGATGAAAGTTTTGAAGAACAGGTCTCTGAAGTTTGGTGTCTACATATTGCTGTGCTGGTGACAAGTTTTTAGAGCTACTGAGTACACCTTGTTATTGTAGTACCATTTTTATCTCAATGGAAAATTTCAACATAACCTTTTTTTAAAGTTCATAGAAAAGTGTTTCATCTTCACAGTAAAGGACTGAAAATATGACTTTTAGAAATGCTGTGTTTGGTTGAAAATTTGGTAATATTTTGAAAGAATACATTTATGGATACAATTTCTGTATATATTTGCCTAAAAGAAATTATTTTTCTAATTGGAAGTGTTTGAACCATTTTTTTTTACCATGTTTATGCTTTTTCCAGGAATGATTGGTCTCTCTTGACTAGTTTTTTTCTCTCATATGGATGTTTTCAAAATTTCATATGTCAGAATGCTGCCTGCTACAGGGGCTGATTTAACACAAGAAAAGGAGGATAGAATGCAGAGATGGAAAAGCATTCCCTGCCTCTCCATTTTTCTTAGAACAGATTAAGGTAGAGTTATAATCACATGAAAACTAACAATGCAGTAGAACGTCTAGTTATCCATACTTGTGGCAAATAATGTTTAACACTGTGCTAAAATTAATTGTGTATGTAAATGAGAATACTGTAATAATGGTCTAGAAGATGGAGCACTGGCATGCTACATCTATGGCCATTTAAATCTAACCTAAGATTTTAACCACAATTAGAAGAGTGTTTTAGGGTTATTACCTGTTAGACTGTAGTCCTCCATTATCTTTAATAAAGAGAATGTAATTTATCACAATTAGGCTTAATTGGCAATTCTCAGTCTGTGTTCACCAGAATTTTGGGACTTAGACAGCATGGACAATAACTTTATGCCTTTCATCTCCAAAGGTGATTTTCCTCAGGTCATTCCAAGTTCAGCAGTAAACAGTATGAGGATCTCATTAAAAAAAAAAAAAAAAAAAAAAAAAAAAGAAATTATAAATTCTGGATCAGTAGCTGTAGCATATTTCATTCTTCCCCAGGTTAGGCATTCTAGACAGTTCAGTCAGCAGATATGATCCTTAAGTCAGAAGATATCTCAAAGTGTATTACATTAGATACAAAGAAATTCATTACTTTTATTTATTACTAAGATTTTATTGGCGAATGTTACTGAATACTGTGATGGCAAATCTTTGTATTTTTAGAGAAAATAAATAAAAGTTAACACTACCCTGAATTTTGCAAACTTACCTGTCCCCTACTTGTACTATATCTTTTAAAAAGCTATAACCCCATTCAAGCTTTTTCCTCTCTTCTGGAAGGTTTGAAATCCTATTCTACCACCGCTATAAGTGTAACAAAACTGTAGCTTATGCAAAAACATCTTAAATATCTTCAGTATATTTCAGATTGTTTCAGGTGACATCCTTTAATATCAGCATTTTTTTTTTTTGCAACAATCTCTTTACTGAACACTGCCAAACGTGAAATGTTCATAGGCAAAGAAAAATTTCCAGCACAACTCTGTTTGTCATTTGAGCAGTTGCTTCATGGGAATAAGGAAAAATGTGGGAAAAATGAACAAATCCAGGTTTTATTCTTTTTATTCATGTAACTCCTATGTTTCAAAATCCTGCCAGACATGGTTCTAGATCAGTATTAGGGTGAAGTGTGAAAGCATGGCTCTATCTCAGAAATAATTTTTAAAAAAAAAGTTAACTCCCGACCTAGCCCATAATTTGCTCAGGTTGGACTAATCTAAATGTCAACCATAATCCTGAGAATAGAGGTAGACACTAGAGGTAGACAATTACCTTTGTATTACTTGAAATATGGTATTTACTCTCTTCTGGAAAAATTGACATGAAGTGACTTCATGGTATATAGGACTTGCATACTGAATTTGGGTGTTTAAGATACCTATGTGTAGTAATAATATGGCATGAGGAGCAATAAAATCTGCCGCTCTTCCCTCGTAGTGAATGCTTAAACAAGAGCAATATTAAATCTCAGGATAATTGTTTTTTTTCAAATTGTATGGTGGGGTTTTTTTTATTTCTAAAACAATCAATGACCAGAAAAGAGCTGAAGTATTTGTGGGGCTTTTTATTCTTATAGGACATACTGAGAAGTTATCATTTCTTTTTGGGGTTAAATGCAGTATTCACTTGCAGATGCAGTTCTCAACAGCAATCTATTTCGATTACACCAGCATCACCTCTTTCAGCCTCTGTAAGGACATTTGTTCTGTATCAGAAACTTATACTCAGTCCTTAAGAACTGTAAAAATAGATGCAGATGTAGTGACTGTAGCTACATATTTTAATAAGGAAAAAATATTATATGCCAGAATGTATTGTTTGTAAACTTATGGAATAGAAAGGAATAATCTGCCTCAAAGAACATGAATGCAAAATAATGCAGTATCTGAAGAAATTTGTAAAACGAAGAATCAATATTTTACTCTTTCACTTGAGATGTAAGATCAGTGTCTTGAAATGTGCTGGTTTTAACCTGTGAGCGATGGAGAATTTAAACAGTCTCTTCAGTGCAGTAGCAATACAATACATTTATACAGCATCTTCCCTAAAAGAGTCGCAAGGGGCCTATCTGTGATCTTTCAACATGTCAAGCATACTGGCTCTGACTAATTTCTTGTGTGCTGAAAGGAAAAATGAATGTTGTTTTGGTCTCCTAGACAACAGTCTATGCTTCAAAAGCAAACTATGAAATAGTCATCTATCTGATTCAAATCTAGTTCAAATCTATCTTATTCAAATCTAGTAGATTCAAATTTACTTCAGATGGATAAATAAGCTCATCCAGGCTTCAGCACTATTCAGTTTGGATAATATTATTGAAAAATTAATTCTAATTATTTTAGTGGGTTTATATTTCTTGTAACTTAACAGTGATTTTTACTTTGTGTAAGTTATATTTTCCAAGTGGGCAAAAGCTCACTATAAGTCAACAACTAGAATTTTTATTTTTAACAAAACATATTTTTCTCTTTTTAGACCTATATTTCCCCTTATGCATAATTTAACTTTGCCAATAAATGTCTACTATCCTCAGCTGACAACTAAGGTACCATAGCAATATGAATTAGCCTGAAATTACTGTAACAGGCTAGGGAAAGGGGAATATTCTTCACAGAAATTAACAAAGAAGTAATTAACTCAGCAGTGCTTTCCTATATACTTATGATGATAACTTTAAAACTGCAATTATGATACACCTCAATGTGATTTTTGGCATATAATTTATTGTATATAAAAAATGATATGTAGTGTTGATTTGAGTAAAACCATATAGATTAACTAACTAAACAAACTGATTTTCAGCTGTGTCAGATTTCAGGTGAAATTCCAATTAGCTGAACCAAACTTAGCTTAAACGTTTTTCCAGGACAACTCCTTGAGGAAAGAGGGAACAAATGAACAAAAATACTCTAAATGATAAAAAATGCAGACAATTCTTCACTGGCATTTTATCCTGAAGAAATAAACTGTCTACATGAATTGTTGAGTTTTGGCAGTGGGAACCAATTTAGAGGCTCCACTCTACCTATTACATAATGCTAAATTAATATTAAAAAAATTGTTTATGTGAAAATTAATGTTTGAGGTCTCCCAAATTATCCATAGGAAATAAATTTAAATTATGGGGTTTATGGCATTTTAATTGCAAAGTATGAACATTTTGAGATGAGAAATGAAAAGGTAAAGTAAGAGATAAAATTAATCCAAGTTGATAGTAAATGGCTAGGAATTTGTTAGATGAGATTCCTTTGAAATGCAAGTATAAAAATGGACTTTTTTCTTCTCTCATGTGATTTTTTATAGTATTGCAATTATATGGCATTTGGAGGATTTTTGTAAAATCACATCTCAAGCTTCTTTGCCATAAAATCCTGACATGATGAAAAGAAAACCCATGTAACTTCAGTGAGACTCTTTCCTTGTATGCTGATATTGGACTGCATTTGAATGGGAAGGCTTGGGCAATGGTAGAATCTGGGATCAGTGTCTAAATAAGAAGAGCATCTAACCCAGTGAGTCAAGGAGTACAAAGGATGACAGTCTATCAAGTCACTGACAGTTGCCCCCACCCCATGGTAGTGCTATTGTCTGATCTGGACTGTACAAATGCTGTGCATTCTTCTACAGTTTCCTGCTTTCTCAGCACTGCGTCAGAGGCTCTTGATGCACAAGAGCAGATCAGTCCGTAAGTACCAGCTACTGAAAGCTGGAAGAAGGTACCAAAGATGAAGGACTGGATATGTGAGTGCACATGTTCTCCTCTGAAGCTTCTGAAACTGGTCTATGTTATAAAAAGAGACATTGGATGCTTTTATGGTTGAGTGTTGTATGGATGCAGAGAATTTGTTTTCACACTCTGGAAATTGAGAGCTCAGAGCTATACTGTATATTTAGTCACCAAAATGCTGTTCAAGGCTTTTTTTTAATTTAAAAGGCTTTGTAGTAGCACAGTCTTCATCTCATATTGGCATGACTTAACTTGTGTCAGGCTGTACCTAATGACATACTGTTAGAAGAACTTCAGAGTACACACAGTTTAAGTACTGACATTGGCCACAGATGCCACTGTGAGATCCCAAATTGCCATTGCAAATAGCTAGAGTATTAATGGGGAATTAAACCTCTTCCCAGTAGAAGATGGAGAGAGTATCTTATTTTATGCTTCCCTGCCCTGTCTGAACTACTTCCTTTTTATAACAACTGCATTTCTGCCAACTGCCTCTTCTTTCCAGCCAGGAACTATAAAAGCAAAGTGTCCTTGCCATTTAGGGAAGATGTTGACAGGAGGTAGATGCAATGATCCCCTGCCTACTTAGGCATCAGTTCTTTCCCATCAGCATCACATATGAATATAAGTGACTAACTACCAAATGCCATTCTCTGTAATGGAGAAATTTAGACAGTACTGGAGAGTCTAGTCTAGATCCTTAAAACAACAAAACTCAAGGTCTCACCTCTGCATAAGAATGAGCTGAAATAGTATTAAACCTGAGTTTATTACTAAACAAAGTGAGGCTTAAAGGCGTTGAAATTAATGTTCACATTTTAGAGGTGAACTTCTGTCACAAATATCCTTGCCCCTAAGTAAAACAGATCATAATGTGTAGACCTGATAAGTACCATCTACAAACTGAAAGCTGTGTTTTCTCAGAGCTAAATCTGAGTGTGCCATGTGTATGTACCTGTAATGCTTGGCACACCAAGAAGGAGGTAAAACAGAACTCTGCAGGTGTCAGTATATGGAATATACAAGGATGGTTGATCTAAACAGCTGAAACCTCCTGCAACTTGGAGTTGCAGGCAGTGAAGCAACACATGAGTTCTGCAGGCCATGGTACTTTAAATGCTATAGTATGTTTTAATATTAACAAGAATCTATTTTGCATGAATGGCAGCAAAGTGAATCATAATATTTGAAAAGTTATATTGTAATGTAGGTACAGTTTCCATAAAAGTCCTTGAAGCTAGCATGTACTGCAAATTACTGGATAGCACATGCCAGTGCTATCTAGTCATTAGGCACTTCAAATATCCCTGCAGAGACAGCTATTTGAGAAAAGCAAAATGACAGTATTTAGGCCCCTCAAACTGAAATAATGGTTGTCGACTGGAAGCAAATTCTTTCTCTTTACAGGAGTTTCTGTAGCTTCTGTTTCTACATACAGTGTCGCAAGGTGTCAAAGCTAAAACTCCTCCCTGTTCTCACTTTCTGTGTAGCTTGTTGCCTCTTAAACAACTGTAACTTTTCAGTGAAGAAAGGAACACATCCTTAGAAGATAGGTTTTAGAAATGAAAGTGGCAAACATTTCACACTGTGTGGAGGTGTGATATCTTACAAGTAATCTTGGAAGAAATGGAATAGTGGGCAAAATGGAGTGCTCAAAGCTGCATGTATAATTCACACTTAGTGTGGTGGGTGCTATAAAAGAAATCAATACATAAACTCAAAGGCAGATGGAATTTATCACATATCTCTGCTGTTTGTCACCTGAATATCACCAGTAGGTATAGGATACATCTGTATAACTTAATCTTATTTTCCTTCTAAAAACACATGCCAAATGCATTTTAATTTCTGTATACAGAACTGGAAGTGTTTAGTGTAAAATATATGTGGAAGGTTTTACCTGGAGATAACTTGCATAGTGCCAGAACAAAATGCATCTTTTCCAGTATTTCAATATTTACTCCTCAACAAGAGACTGGTCACATCAGTGCTTCATTTTGGGTAGCTCATTCTGTTGAAATGTTCAATAATTACTTAACCAGTAATAAAAAAATGACAGGACAACAAAACCTGTTAATAGTAGCAACCATTATAGCATCCTAATGAAATATATTATGCTTCATTTCCATACCTAGGTCAAATGCTAATTTCTAACAAGTAGATATTCCAGTTTTGGCATTTCATTGAGATCTGCAGTGTAATCCTAAAAGAATGAGGAGTGATTGAGATATGTATGTATGTTGTTGCTATGGTAAAAAAAAAGTGGCCTTCAGGCCTTTGATGTGAAATTGAAAAATGACCTATTAAAGGGAAACAGTAGGAATTTGAATTGAAATATAGAATTTTCAGTTTTCTGAGAGGCAGCTTCCTTCTAGTTTAAATTGTAAACACCTGAAAATCCAGTGTAAATTGATGTTGTACTTACTGTGTGGCAGTCACTTTAATATGCTTGCCTTGAAGCCCCAAAAGCAAAATCCTGTGTATTAATCCTATGGCTTCTGAAAAGCGGGGAGAAAAATAACCATTGATGCTTATAAATATGAAGCCTGCAGAGTATAAGTAAAGGAAATTTATAGAGAAAACCTTGAACAATTCCTACAGCAAGATCAACCCAGTTTCATTCTGAACTATTGAGCCAGAAATGTGAGAAAATGAAGTGACTGAAACCTGCCAGAAAAGAAAAACTGCTACTGGAGTGATGATATGAATCCACAGACAGCAGCATTGAATCCACTATCTTCCCTGCATTGATTAAAGACTGTTACTATTCAAGTGAATTGAAACCTTCACTGAAGCTATGGTGGAGATGAGCACAATAAACAGTTGTTTGTCATTTGTAGCTCAATGGGACCCTGAATTAATGAACTGATTTTTTCTTTTTTTGCTTCAACTAGGTTATATTAGAGGGCTTATGGGAAAAAATGTATATTTTGTATGTTTCTTCCATCAAATACCTTGGTTAAAGAACACGTTAGCAATCAGATTAGGTAAAATCTACAACAAGACCAAACTTTCCAAATATAGCTCTACCTTATTGTTATAGCTTCATCCAGTTTGCATAAAACAGGGCATCGCTTTAAGCCTCATTTGAAGATGAAGCTTTACGTTGCAGACACCACAGATTGCAACACACTGTGGTCTCTCCTGATGCAAATTGATATTGGTATTTCATTCCAATTGTGGGAGAGAACAGTCCTTTTCCATGACAAAAAAAGATTTCAAAATTTGTTCAGGATTTTGAACTTGAGTGGTGGTGGTAGGTGTGTGTGGGGTGTTTGGTTGAGTCATTTAGTTTTTTGTTTGGTTGATTTTTGTTTGTTTGTTGTTTGTGGTTTTTCTTTGTAAGAAAACAGCAATTTTTATTAAACCTTCCTCTTTTTAGCATTTCACAGCTTGTGAAAAGAATAACTGATCAAAGTCAGAGACATCACCCCTGGGATATTCCTAATCACTGCCAGGGAGGAGGCATTTACATGGAGCTTTTTTCCTGACTCAGAACTGAGTACTTAAGCTGGGTCTCCCACATTTCTGTCACACCTCCTACGTATTCAGTCACTTGCTGCTTGTTAGTAGGTTTTCCCATCAACTTGAGTAGGAACTTCTCTATTCTGAGTAAATAGTTCAGGAAAGTTATCTCAAAAGTTAAGTTTTATCTGGTCTGCCGTCATTGCAATGAAGATAGTATTCTTGACATAAAAAAATCTTATGGTAATAACATACATTAAATAAATTATTCATGACAGGCCAGGACCTGTAAACATGTGGTATGTAGAAAATGTTGAAACAGACTAAAATAATTATCCAGTATTGGAGGCCTGTCAGGAATCTGGCATGGGTTTAAGTGAGATTTAGCAAAACACTATAATAAATCTTTCTACTCCCTTAACATGAAATAAGGCCTACAGTTTACAACATTCCACAAAGAATAATTTGGCTACACTCTCAGGAACACACCAGAGCAAACATCTTCTCTGTCACTCATTTATGCATAGTAGCAGAAATCAGATAAAGAGCATTCACTGAAGTTTAAGTGTAAAATAATGATTTCTTCCCACAGTTCTTAAATTAAGTTGACACTATTTCAAATTCATGAAGTTGAATTAATTCAGAATCCTGTCTCTTAGTCAGTTATAAAACAAAATATAGATTTTGTCCCTCAGAAAACCATGAAAGTGAACAAAAAAACTTCCAATTTCTGTGAAACTGCTTTGAAATATGACTTTTAGTAGTAGCATTCGGCAAATTATCCTCAACAAAACCAAAATAATCTACTCTGTTGCTGTTTTGCTTCTACTGAGAAGTTTTCAAAAATCAGGGGAGAAATCCCTAGTGATTTTACAAGATAACCTCCTTTTAGCAGTACAAAACTCAGCTTTTTCTAAATGCTTTATCCTCTCCTAGTACTCCTCTGGCAAAAGAGACCTGAAAATTTCAGGATATATTTGTTAAATTATTAGAATATGAACAGTGTTATGGATTTGCAATGTGAAGTTATAAAATTGTGAATTACTCAGCATTCTTTGATATGTTTATTTAATTAAATATAATTATTTTGAATTTATTAAGTTATGATTAAGAAAGGTCTCTAGAATTTTGTAGGTTGTTAATTTTTTGCTTTTACTGCTTAAAATTGTTTGCATCACTGTAGTTAACTGTATTCATCCTTACACAAAGCTTTTCAAGTATAGAAGAAAAATGTCAATCCTACTAATGCAAGTTGATATATCAGGCATAAAGCCAAACCAAACTGGCTGTTGCATATTTGTAGTTTATATATGCTGCACCTGAATGCAATTAAATGCAAATTGTTAGTTAAAAAAAAAATACCAGTGAAAGAATATCCCTTCAAAGTTGTTTCCTTAGTCTCAAAATTTTGCAAGTTTTTGCAAGATCTTAAAGATGGAAGATAGCCAAAAAAAAACCCAAAAAAACCTGTTCAGGAACTGGAATCCTATTCATTCCTTCCACATGACCTGACCCTGCTTCACCAATTTAAGACATTCATTATGGCAATGAGTTATTCACATGGCAGCAACAGATAACATAACGTAGCTTGCTTGTCTTCACAAACTCTGGAATATCAAGCATGTATTGCTGTGTTGCTGTGTGTTTTCCATCAAATACCAGTTAACTTTAGGTGAAATTCAAGGTGTTTGTACTTAGCCCTGACTGTTTAACATCTTCTTTCCAGTACTACAGCTTTTCAGTCTCTGCATACCTGTTTCCTGTGTTTAGTTACCTGTCCCTTGGGCAGTGAGGTTAGAAGTCACATGCTATTCACAGTGCTTGGGTCGTGTTTCTGGAATTGATCCTTCATGGATAAGTGTGACTTCTTCTAGAATGTGACATAAGAAGTGAGCCATGTAAAGTTAGCTACTTTATGCCTGTGGTGGTGCCTCCCCCCACCACCACAGGCCACACTATGATCTCATTTCACGGCAATGTTCCTTGCCATTTAGATCCCCAACAATTTCTTTTTCAATTCTTTGATCCTTCCAGGATGCAGGACTTGCTGCAAGGAATCACACAGTAAAGTGCTCCCTATCATAGAGAAAAATGCCTGTTGTAATTTTCTTAATGTTTAAATCCTTTAAGGATCCTAGATCATGGATTGGGAGTTTTATAAATATGTATTTTGATAATTAAAATTATTAGGATCTGTGTTGCTGTATAAGTATAGGAAGAAGATTCTTGGTGCCTGCTAAGCAAGAAGAAGGAACAATGAGTTAGTCACAGCACAAATTGTGGGGGGAAAATGGAACTTTCTTTCACAGAAACATCAATATTTGGTATGATCTGAAGCAGTTGCTAACAGCCTTAGAGAGAAATGCTACTTATTGGTAAGCCTGTCCCAACCACTCATACCAATGTGTGTGTCATCTTGCAATAGATCAAGTGGAATAGAATGGAGAGCATAATGTGTCTCAAATTTGAGCTTCTTATCACCTGTAATATATTTAGATATGATATTAATCTTCTTTACTTTTATTTACCCCATATAAGATATAAAAATGAACAAAAATCTCAGCAAATGTACATTTTGTCTGTTTCTGTGGTTCGGAAATGACTATTACAGCAGAACAAGCAGACTTGTGTATCCTCACAGATTCAGTTAATCACACTTATAAGAACATTCTGGACAAGAATTTAATACCAGTTTGTTTTGTTCAGTAGCCTGTAACAAACTTTTCTTCTATAAATTTCTGTGGTAACTTTGCTAGTCCATTTAAGATTCTGGCATTCAAAGAACCTGATAACAGTGAATTCCACAACTGAAATGTGTGGAGTATAAGGAAAGTACTTACACCTTTTTTTTTTTTTTTTTTTTTTAAATTTTCAACTTCATTTAACATCCTTAGTTGACGAAATAAGGAAAAAAATTCATTTCCTACTCACTTTTTCATCATACCTGTCATTGCATACAACTTTACAGCCAAATCTCCAGGCTGTGGAGTCACAGGCTATCAACTTGTCCCTGCCACAGTTATAGCTTCTTCTCTTATGGAAGCCATTCCACTTGTTTGATCAGCCTTATCCCATTTTCTGCATTTTTTTCTTTCAGCTCTTCTTTCAGCTTCATGTATTTGAAGATCATGTAAGTAAAACTGTGTGTATTAGGCATAGTTGGGATGCACCTAGTCCTCTTTCTAGACCAGAAGAATGAGAAATACACAGATTAAAAACTACTGTCAGTTTTTATCAACACTGAATTTAATCTGTCGTTTCATTGGTCATTTTTTCAGCATTGCAATGCCTTGCAACTCTGTTGCATATCTCTATTCCAGTTCTGATTGTCCTGATTTTTTTTTTTTTTAATTATAGAAATTAGGAAAAGTTTTAAAGTGTCAGACATTTGCACATAGCTATTGTATTCATTCTTCAGTGAATGTAACCATGTTCAGGTGATTTGTTTCTAGTTTATCATGTATTGATTTACTTTACCATCTTATTCTAAAATCTATTATGCTGGCTTTCTACTCTATGACATTTTAGAGTCATAACCAAAATGAAAAAAAAAAAAAAAAGAAAAAAAATGAAAGAAAGAAAAAAATCCTTATAGCAATCATCATTAGAAAGAAAGAATTAGTCTTGGTTTTGGGCTGTGATCTTTTCTACTCTAAGTCCTTATACAATACATTGACATCTATAGGCACTGAAGATTTTTTGTCTGGTTGAACACTTCTACAGAGTCTAGGAAAAAAAGTTCTTTTTTGAGCCTATTGCATTTACAAAGTACTTCTCATGCTCTCTTTTTGGCCTGTTGTGTCATGCTTTTGCATTTAAATTCCTGGATATTAATACTCTTTCTGTTCTTCTATTCTGGAGACAAATAGCAATTTCTGAATGATATTTATTACTGCAGATAGCTGCTTTAACTTGTGTTTTTTGTGCTTTAAATTTTAATGATGAGTGTTGTTCTGACCGTCACACTCTTTGAGAGGAACACAAAGTCACTATAATTTATGGACAACAAATAGTAAGCCAAGAATAAGTCACACCACAGGCCCTGGACTGATGCACCACAAGCTAGTGGCTAATGTAGACACAACCATTGTTTACTCTGAATCATCTTGCTGTGCTTTGTACACTACCCATGATAACAGCGAGCATTTTATATCTTAAGCTTTTACTTTTCATTTGTTTTTCTCAGTCATCCTTGCTTGCTTTCTTAGAAATTATTACCCTGTAGATTTCATGTTTTTAATGTGTTCCTTCAAGGATGCAGATAATGAATATTTTGCTATTACTTTTGTGAAATGGCTCTTATAGCCATTTTGCCTTAAATCAGGTTCTGCACAGCTAAGTAATCTAACCTAACACAAAATGCTTCATAGAGTATTTTTGAGATATATATATATATATATATGTACCTATATATCTGAATATATATATAAATAAGAATATATTTAATTGGAAAAAATAATTTAGCTAGCAATGGAATGTATCAGAGACTGAGGATTCCACATTAAAAAATTAGGCATACAGTCTGCTAAGATGATAGAACACCTTCAAAGAGAGCTTTTTTAATAAAAGCAGACACACATTCATCCACTACAGGCAAAATCCTAAATCCATCATAAATATAGCTGCTATTATTGCATGACAGAACAGTGAAAAGCAGATGGACCTTATTTGCAATAATGTAGCTGGGCTGAAGGTATTTTTCTGCCTCTCTTCCTGCATTAATAATGACAGGTGGTGTTGAAGATAATTTTAACCAGATTATAATGAGCTGTAGTTCAGATTCAAAGAGGTTTTTTCCAACTTCTCATGCTTGGTATATGACTGAACATACTTTTAAATGCAACTCTTCAAAAACAGCATTTGAAGATTTGTGTGTGTGAGAGCTGATGAGGTGCTTGCCTTTTCTGAAAAGAATTCTTTGAAAAACTTAAAAAGAATGTATTTCAAAAAAAAAGGTTCCTCTGACTTTCATGTGAAGATATCTATTTTGATAGGAATAAATGGTATTTCTAAATAGCAGATTCCCCCCTTCTGAAAAAAGGATCACAAACTAGATGAAGAACAAAAAAGAACCCTCTGCTTACTTTAGACCTTGCAAACTGACAAGGTAGTGTATTAATTGCAGTCTGCTTGCAAGGCAGTTGTTTCTTCTTTTTAAGAAGAAAACAAGTGTGTACATTTATGTAGTACTTGGTTTCCCTTACAGCTCAGTGAGTTACCTTCAAAGCTAGAACTGCCCTTGAAGATAATTTCAGTTACTTAAATCGCATTCTTTGAGTTTCACCTTCTGTGTTATGTGTATTTATGCATATGAATGTATGCAGATATATGCAAATGACTGCATATGCTCAAACTTTCTATAGTTTAACTGTATATAATGGAAAAACAAAATAAGATTATACGTAGACTATAGTTTATAACTTAAAAGGAAAAAGAAATTATTTGTGAAAGGTTTAATACTCATAACAGCCCTATTCATTAGAGGTTATGTATCAGTGAAATATTAGATAGAGAACTTGTGGTTTCTGTTATTTCTTTGTGATGAAAAGTTCCATTTTATGAAAAAGTCTGTTTTCAAACTGCAGACATAAATAAAACAAAAAAAAATGCATTGAGTTCAGTCACAAATTTGTTTTGAATGACATCTGAATGACCAGGCTGCAATAGTTGAAAATATGGTAGCTACAGGTATTTATTTGATCATTTCAAACGACTGCTTGGGAAAAACAGTATAAAGAACATTGGCAATTGACCCACTCATAGGGTCTGAATAATTATAACTTCTGTGAATGATTATTTATTCTGCCTGTTAAGGCTAAAATTTGATGCACTTTGATTTTGGCATCTGAAGTCCCTCTGCAAAAGTTTGTATCACTGGAAATATATTAGAGTAATAACAATAGTGCTGCCTGAGTCTGTGTGTGAATTCATTTTTGTCATCAAGAAACTATTCCTGTTGTGGGAGAAAGCTGGTGGCAAATTCCTGTGAGCTCAAAGCTAAGGCTAAGGTCACAGGCTCCTCCTTTCTTCTGTTTGTAATCAGCTGACTTGCTTTGCTGTTTTTCTCAGCTGAATCCTCACCCATACTTGCAGCAAGTTTGCAATCTGTTTCAGCAACTTGCAATGCAGTTTAAGCAAGAACAGGTCATATCAGTAGTGAGTTCTTTTTACCTGGGCTAGGGTTATACATAACCATGACTTAAGAAAATCCTTGGAAGAGTCATAGTAATGTGACTTTCAATGTGAGCTGAATGAGACTAATGAAAAATGATTCAGAAAACAAAGACATTTCTCCCAAATCAATTCCTTGTCTTAAAGAGAATCTGCATAAGGCTCAGTTTTTATTGAAAATGCTTTGTTGTATTTGATGATTGTTCCAATCCCGTATTATAAATTGGCATGAAGCATTTGGTACATCTTTGTGATATGCTGTTAAATCTCACATGCATAGCTTGATTGCTTTGCACAGTAAACATTTTCATACTCGGGCTTTGATAGTTGCTGCCCAAAGTTTCAAGATAATTACCAATATTGGCTATTTGCTGCTAAATTTCATAAATTTTCCAGGTGACAGGCTACACATTAGCTTAAAATTTCAGCCTTGAATCTGTGATACTCTTATCTTGGTTCAACCAAATGTAATAAATCTAATTAATTTAACTAAACCAGTAAATGAAGTTGTGCAGATACTTTTGTTGCAGTTTAAATGAGGCATTTTTCAATTTAGCATAAATTGGAATCTGTATAAGCTAAACTGAAACAAACTGCTTTTAAACTGAGTTATATATCCACAATAGAGTTTTACTAATTTGCTTTATGAAAAAGCTTAAGTTAATAAACCACAAATCTCTTGTGTGAACAAAACTTTATTCTTCCTATAAAAAACTGATAAAAGATTGTTAAATATGATTTCCATGTCTTAGTAGAAAAGTGTAAAAGAAGTCATATTTGACACATAGTAATCAGAGGGCATAAATACTTTGCTCAAATATATCAGATAGAATGCAAAGGTATGAAATAAAAATTTAGTTTGGTTAGAATACAATAGTAAGTGTAAACACTAAAAAATAGTTGCTTAAGAAATATAAATAAATAAGTCAAGCAAGTTCTTGTATCATTAGAGGTAGGTAAGAATGAAATAAAAAAATATCTTGGTTCAGATGATAGATTCTTTGCTGTAATGAAGATTGTGGAACTGCAATGATTTATTATATTATCTAACGATCTACTTTCTAGTATACTACTAAAATGTGTTTTCTTTCATACACAAACCTGAATACAGGTCAATAAAATTTTTAAGAAAAACACTTAAACTGTTTATTATCTTCAAACATGTGCCTCACTACTTTCAAAATCCTGAGCAAAGAAAGATTTCAGCACATACTTATGGACCTCTTCCAACTGGGACTCTGCACCATCATTATCTCTTACTATATAAGTACAGGTTCTCCAGTGCTATAGTGGAGTTTGACTGAAAAAAAGAAATTGCTTTTGACTTCAGAATAACAGAGTACCTTGGAAATATTTTTATTACAGCAACCTGAGGCCTCTTTGTGGATGAGAGGGGTTTGGAGTAGTATGGCTCTGCTGCAAAAGAAGAACATGTTCTACTGGTATGGATCCCATGCATGGATCATACTTACAGGGGAATTGTCTTGAAGATCACTTTCATCAGTCTTTGATATTTTTTTTTATATCTGACTTCATTTAACTCTTCGCCAAAAAAGAGCAGACACATTTATTCTAGTCTGCTCAAGAGTACTCTCACATGTGCCAAATGCAGCAAGGTAGATGTCCTCTCTGTGACACCAGAAAACGATAAAGGAAGAAGAGACGCTTCACAAAAAATCACAAACATTTCATGTCTGGAGCCATTGAGTGGTTCAGAGCACCATTTATTCTTGACTTAGATTTATCTTGAAGCCTTCACTTGAGCAGCCCTGTCCTTGATATTGTCTTGCTGAACAATCCAGATCTCCTGGAGCTAAAGCACGCTGTTTACACAATTGAAGTATGGAAGAGAAAGTGATGGGCAACTTCTCAGCAAGATGAGAGTCTCCTTTCAAAAGAGGAGCCTGTCTTCAAGAAGCATGGAGCTGGGAGTAGGACCAGAGCAATTAAAGGGAGGACTGTGGCTATATGTTAAGATTGCCCTGTAAGACCGTATCAGACAATAGGGAGGAAAAGATCTGAGGCCATAGGTAAGATCATACAGAAATTTTGGCTGATTAGTGATAAGAAAAAAGTAAAAGAGGTCAAGATCCATCCTAAGTAGGTAAAGTGTTTTCGTAGCATAAGGCTGATGTGGAATGTCTAACTCTTTTTTAACTGTGTGTTTTATTCAGGACAAAATGTTGCCAGAATTCAGTTATTTAAAAATAAATAAGCAGCAGCTTGAATGTAGATAAAGGTACCCAACTCAATTAGGAAGGATTTTTTTTTCTCCAAATCTGAAAGCAGGCATTATCCTCCTTTGATAGAAAAACACAGCTGTGCAGTGCTGAGATACTAATGCATTCTGCATTCAGCAGATTGTAGGGAAAACAGACATTCTTATTTTGGATACAATTCAAACTTTTGGCAGTGTCTTCCAGCTTCTGAGGTCATTTGCATCACTTCATTACAATGCACACACAATGTTCATACCTTGTTATATGCCAACTGAGTACAAGTAAGTATTTGCATATTATTGCTTCGCAGCTTATTGAGAGGCATTTCGTTTCAGAATTTTAAATATTTAGTGACCAGGTGCCTAACTGCCAAATAAAAATAATCATGTCTGTTTCTTATGAGGAAAAAATCCAACCAATCCAGTAAGACATTCTCAGTACCCAGCCAGTCAAGTGTAATGTAAAAAATGCAGTGAGATAAATTCTGTTCTTGTTTAAAACAGCATAAATGTGCAATTATTCCTCTGAAGCAAAACATACACTACTAGATATAATTGATTTTAATTAAAATTAGAGTGTGGACTCTAGGAATTAGTATGTTACTGATATTTTGTATTAAAACACAAATACTATGGGTGGAATCATTAGTCATGGAAAGAATAAAGGCAAGAGAAGAGAAAGCATACTCTAAGCTTCTTCTCCATTGTTTTATTCTTTATCCGATTACTCACATTTCATATTTCTTCTGCTTTTTTTCAGTTTTTGTTTGTTTGCTTGTTTTTAATTGATGGGTGACTGTTAGACTCTTTAATGTGTACCTGAATGAAAATGGATTGATTTTCAAAGTCATAAAGCATCTTCTGCTCTCCTTGATTCAGTAACTTTCATTATTTGACCATGGAATGACTATTAAGAAGAATGTAATGGCATCATAAAAAAGACAGATGCTGCACTGGCTTATGTAAGCTAAGATATTTCCACTAGAAACAGGGAGATATTGTAGCTTTTTTAGAAGGCGTAGCTGAATTTTCATACAAAATACAGGCTATAGTCCCAGAATTTGCAATGAAAAACCAAATATTCAAAAATAAAAGATGTAAACAGAAGCTTTTGGGATGATCAGCGGTTTAGACAGCTTGCAAGAACTAAATACAAGAGTTCAAATTGTTCAGTTGAATAAAGAAAAGTACATAGGAAAGAGGGAAAGAGGAGCATGTTATTTTCCTGATATCTCTTCCTGCCTCTGTGAATTAGTGTATTTGGAAAACTTCTAAACTGTAGAAAGATATTCCATGCTACCAGCCATCCTTGTCGCTTTATGTGTGCTGTGAAATAAGTGGCTGAAATAAGTGGCCTGAAGTGTGTACATAGTAATTGAGTTTTCAATGGATTATGTATTTCTACAGTGACATAATTAAGTTTCCTCTTTTGTCCTCTTTAGTTTGGTTTCCTACTTCACTTATTAGAAAATAATGCAAATTTTCTATTTGTCTTTGTATTGTTGTTCATGATTTTAGGTCTGTAATAATTCCAAAATCTGTTTTCTGACTTGTAATATCTAATTCAGGATCCATCAGTGAATTGATATAATTAGAGACTTTTCTTTTTCTGAGTGTGTTTTACTTTGCAGCAGATCATACTTATTTTTATTTACATATTATTTATTCAGATATCTCACTGGTTCTCGTCCTAGTATGTAGCCTATGTCTGTATTGTTAGACGTAAAAGAATTCAGACAGGGACTAAATCTCTGGCTCAAATCTATATTCTTACATTCTTTAGCCAGGTCTCTGAAATATTTTTGTCCTATGCCGTCAAATCATTGCCGAGCAACTGACAAGCACCATTTTCATCTTCAAAACAGGGCTGTCAAGAGGCTTTTAAAATGCAACTATGGGGTAGTAATCAAGTTTAGTTTCCATATAATGTCTGTGTACTTAGCTTTACAATTAAAAGAAGTTTTATTATACTAAAAAAAATTTTTCTACTAAAGTCTGTTGGTTTCATCCTATTTTCATATAAATGTAATAGACCAATTGCTTAGCAGCAATTGTAACAGTGCCCCCACTCAGATTTACTTTTCTGTTGCTGAAAATTTTGAGCCATTTCTTCATGTTTTCATTACTGCAACTCTTCATCTCTGCTCTGGTATGAACATCCCTGCCAGTCCAGAACTTTTTGGGGAACTGGTGTTGAGAACAACTGTTTGAAATGCTCCAGTTGATTCATTGCCAGGGCTGGGATAAGAAAAGCCTTGCATTACAGAAGATAATACTCTTTTTGCTTTAGACATATTTGTTACAGCTGTGTGAGGAAAATCTTTTCTATTGGCCTTATAGTTCTGAGACCTTCTGCAAAACTAGCATATGTTTTGTTTGCTTCCTTTAAATTTAAAAGACTTTATAGAGATTTTCTGTGTTCCAAGACTATAATTTATTTTAGGCAATCTGGACTATCTTATCAGATCTTAGAGTGTATAGGTATTCCTTCTTTATTCATGGATTTTGAAAGAGAGTGATTGATGAATGGAGTTACTCTGTCAGAAGTAATGATTAAAGGTTCAGCTTTTAATACTTGCTCTAGATTATGGACTCATTTCTTTTACTATTTTAACTTAAAGCACTGAATTCATAAATGTTACATTAGACACGTGTAGAGTCTTCAAACCAGCAAAGTATTCTGTTAGGTCAGATGACAGCTAAAAGTGAAAAATTTCTGGTGCTGTGGGCTGGTTTATGATTTTTTTTTGCATTATGATGCCTTATTTTGGGCTTTTTTTCCAGCAAAATAAAAACCACATTTTGGTCTGAAAGACTTCTAGACATTTTCTTTCTTTTTGTCTGAATCATTGAGGTAGAGAGGAGAGTGAGTGCATATAGGAGAAACTGAGTTCTTTATAAAATAAGCAACCCCTTATGAACTGGTAGCGTAAATCTATGACCCCTAACATTCTCCTATATCTTCTAAATATAAATAAGTAGATGTTTTGTTATTATGAAAATATTTTTTCTACAGTCTTTTAATCTTTGTTTTCTTCATGTGATGTCCTTCTGCTTGAAAAAATTACATATGTTTAAATCTTCCTCTGCTGAGAAGCAGTGATCTGGTTTGATATACAGGCTCTAGCTTGTATAGATAGGAATGCCAGTTGTTTCTTGTCGATTTATTTACATCTGTTGTTGTTTTTTTTTTATTATTATCAGTATCACAGAACTCTAAGTGTTCTATGTTTTTACACACCTGCAGTGCCAAAACAGAGCATTTTATAACATACGATATTTTTTTAATTTAAAATGAATGTTAAGGGCTAACAGGTTAAACAAACCTATAACAGTCCAGCTATGAGCAATTAAAATAGATTTTAAGATAAGCTTGATAAAGGATCCATAAGAAAGGCTATAAAGCTATTGAGCACTCAGATTCTATAACTAAATACACAAGAAAAATTATTATTTTCAACATTTTTTCTGAGTTTTCTGTAGATAGTACTTGATTTTATAAATTCTACCTGTGTAATTTTCTTTATTTTTCAAATGTGAAGTAATACCTTCTAAAAATAGACTCTGCTGGCTTCATCTTCACACATCCTCTTTTCCATACATTTAGAAATTTAACCTGTGTATACTTTTACACACAGCACACAGAGAGCAGCTCAATGGCCAAAGGCAGTTCATTTGAACTTCCGTAAAGTTTTCTGCCTCTTCTAATAATTAAGAAATTCAAATTAAAAAGCTGCCTAAAGCTTACTTCTCACCTTTTAAACCAAAAAATCCAGGATCCCAGCATATATTAGCCTCAGAGGGGAAAAGTAGGTGCTCTTTTAAACTAAAACTGTTAGTGTGCAGTGTTGTAAATATCAGACAGTCAAAAACATCTTTCCCTGCTAAGCTTTTATCTGGTCTTGATTAAAATGATAACTGTTTCTGTATATTTTATTACAGTATCTTAAATACCATAAGGTATCCCCTGATACCATCTTCCACCAGTTATGTTAGAGGGCCTCAGAATGCTGTCCTGAGGCAACAGATCCTGTTCTTACATGTCAGGCTTAACATGAGTCCTGCTTTGAGATGTTTGAAGTTTGATTGCCAGAAACCACTCACAGAGTATTAAAATACTGATTTGAAAAACCAGAAATAGATGTTTTTCTACTTCCCTCTCTACAAGGGAAAAATACGAAGGAAAGTAGGTATGCTTGGGCCTCATTTTAGTTTCTGGTGATTCGTTTGCCTTGTTGTGTTATTATTTATGTCTATTTAATTACCAAAATAAAGAGGACGCCCGAGTTAAGTTATGCTTTGTTTTTATTTTATTAACTCCAGCCTTGGTCTCTTGTTCCCTTTTTCTTGCTTAGCGCCATTACAGACATTTCATTTATGAGTACTATCAGCAGTTATAAAAGAGCAATAAAAATGATTGAGGGTCTGGAAGGGACTGATTTATGAGAAAAGGAGAAGAGCTAAATATGGAGTGCCTGTCTAAATAATGATTCATGAATGGCATACTAAATATCTGTAAGGAGGTATATGAGAGGAACCAGGTAGGGTGGTTCAAAGAGAAGTAACCAGGAGTGACTGAATGGAAGCAAAGGAAGGATTTAGGCACATTTTCCTTTACAGCGATATTTTTCTTGCAGTAAAACTTCATGCACTAAGAAACAATCTCCCAGGGGTGCTTAAAGCAGTGTTGCCACTTGACTGGATCAAGCGCACCATCAGGATGCTTTAAAAGAGCAGTCTTTGAATCACTAATAGCAATAAGAATTGCTTTTGTATGTGTATCACAAAGTTTTCCGCAGCCAGTACTTAACACTTCATGACACCTTTTGTGTCAGGTGATGAGTGTTATTGAGCAAAATCAGTATAGACATAGATGTTTACAAATTATGACAAAAATAATAATCTTAAATGCTTTAGTTTGAATCACCAAATTGAGAAGAAGGAAATGCTTTGCCTAGCAGACTAGTTAGAGTGCTCGGGAAATCTCAGTCCCTGGTCCTGTTCTCTCCTTTATTTATAGATATTTGACACTATGTCTGTTATCTCCTAGAGGTAGACCCATTAAAACCTATATAGAGCCAATGACTATGAAGTTTTTGAGGTGCATTATTCCTATTTTAACTAGTTAAAAATATGTGCTCCATAGAAAATTCCTTTGCATGAACTGTGCATTATTCCTATTTTAACTAGTTAAAAATATGTGCTCCATAGAAAATTCCTTTGCATGAACTGCAGAAAGGCACTGATTTTGTGGCATAACAACCCTGGCAGTCCTTTTGAAGTTGGACAACATGTTTCCCTGAGCAGAGCAGGGAGTGAAACTTCGAAAACCTTGTGAGTAATCTGATAGTGGTCGTTCTGGTCGTATCATGTGGGTGTTCTGAGATTGTGTACAAGGAGTCAAGAGGACTAAAAAGTTTCACTCATTTCCCAAAAACATTTTATTTTTTGGCTTGCACATAAAATTGTATTCATTTTGATGTATTTTTTTTTAAGTTTGTCAGTTTATCTCCTAAAAAAATAATCTGACTGACTGCTGCCAATCATATGAAAAAATGCTGCCATTCATTGTAAGTCCCAAATATCCATCTACCTGCAAAGCTGGGTGACTTACAAACAATCGCAGCACTAAGATTAGAGAGAAAAAGCCAACCACCAACTATCTCACAAGAATAGGAGTGAGACAAGCAGGAGAGGAGAACTTTGAATGCTGAGAAGTTTCTCTCCTCTTTTTAGAAGATCCAGTGTGTTATTACAAGGATTAGAACTGTGTTTCCCCTACTCTGTCATTTTATAACCTTACTTCCCTATTAGAACAGCCTGCTGGATTGGTAATGTTCAAAAACTGTAGTTCCGTTTTAGCTCCTTAATTAGATGCACTTGTCAGGAGGTGAGGAAATGGTACAGGGTGGTGTCTCTGTAAGACAGTATGGAACAGAATTGCAGAATCACAGGGTGACTAAGGTTGAAAAAGATCTCTGAAGGTCATCTGGTCTACCCATCTTGTTTAAGCAGGTCCACTTACAGCCAGTTGTCCAGAACTGTGTCTAGACAGTTTAAGAATATCTCCTTGGATGGAGACTCCACAACCTCCTTGGGCAACTTGGGACACTACTCAGTCACCCTCTCAGAGAAAAAGTGTTTCAGTGTGGACCCACTGCTCTCACTGAGCATCACTGAAAAGACCCTGACTTTTTACATCCACCCTCCATGTATTTATATACATTGCTAAGATCTTCCTGAGCCTTCTCATTGCTAGGCTGAACAGTCACAGCTTTCTCAGCATCTCCTAATATGAGAGCTCACTCTTGATCACCTTTGTGGCTGTCCAATATGTCCACATTTGCCTTGTACAGAGAAAATGAAAACTGGACTCCCCACTCCAGGAGCAGCCTCAGCAGTGCTGAGCAGAAGGGACAGATCACTTCCCTCAACCTGGCAATGCTCTTCCTAATGCATCCTAATACTGTTACTTCCTAATACTTTTAGCTGTCTTTGTCATAAGGGTGTACTGCTGGCTCATATACAGCTTGAAGTTCACCATCTTTTCTTAAAAGATGCTTTCCAGATAGCCATCCTCCAGCACATATACTGATGCCTGGAGTTACTCTTCCCCAGGTGCAGGACTTCACATTTAGTTTGTTTAACTACGAAGATGTCAGAGTAATGATGCTAATTTTTAAAGGACATATACTTTTTTCTCTATAATTCCTTTTTACCAACATCTTCTCAATTTTCACTTTAAGATTGGTCCTGCACTATTAACAAGGAAGTTCACTTTTCACAATTGGCCTGCTAACATATACCCATTCAAATTTTGGCATGGATCCTGCCAATTTGAACTGGAAAAGACCCAGTAAAGATCTTTGAGTCAGTCAAGAATCACTACCTTTGGTGTAGTTTTAATTTTTAGATCTTTAATTTCTTCAGGGAAAGCTGATATCAGAAGAATCTTTTGATTCTTAGCATGTAAAGACTATTAACTTTCTTTATGACTGCTAATTTTGTGTCTTGCAGAAAAGACTCTCCATTAGCTTTCATATTTTTCTTCTTTACATCATACTCCTTGCAAGAACTGGAGGAACTGTTATTACCATAATAGATTATCTCTTACAGTATCCATGAAACAAGTTTGAGGAGCAGAATTTTTTTTTTTTTGTCATCCAATCCTGAATCCTAAGAGCTATTTTAGGCTTTCATGGGTTTATGTTCTAGTGTTAATTACAGAACAAAGTAAAATATTAATACTTTCTTTCTAGAATACAGCAGTAGGTGTAGAGGTTACACCATATATAATCTGTGTTCATAGATAAGTATGACTAAGGCATTGTACATCAAAAAGAAGGCATAAAGCATGAGTCAGAGAAACCATCGTATTACCTTTAGACTAATGATCAGATAAGAAATAACAGACCCCTAAAATTTAATGATGCTACTTAATTAAAAAGCGTATTCTTAGTTTGTGTCAAGCTACAGACCAGTGCTATGTCTGCTTGGATCTTTTTTCTTCCTTTTAAGTTCTATTTAAACAACCACATGCAATGGAGCTATAGATTACCATAACATTAGTCCATAACCTTAATGAGGTAGTATGAGATGTCTGCAGTTTTTGTTTTGCCATCATCTTGCCAGGGTATTATAGAAATCACTGGGGGGAAAATAAAACAACTCTAGAACAGGCAGCCTTATTGGTGAGTAATCCTCATTGTATCATTGTAGGTGATAGAGGCAACCTAAAACAACCCAACAACAATGCTTCAAAGATGGCCAAGTCCAGATACTCAAATACAAATAGGTATTCTTTTAGATTTACCTTTCAAAAAGGTCAAGAGTCAGCAAACGTGTGTAGCTGCTTCTTTCTGCTTGGAAACTAAGGAATAATACAGGAACTGCTGTCATTGGCTCCTCTCAAATGACAGTCTTGTCCAGTTTCTGAGATACTCCTGGAAAAGGAAATAAACTTCCAGTAACCTAAGGTTACAAATATAAGAGCAGGTTACAAATATAAGAGCAGATGACAAATATAATTACTGTTCTTTGGGGATGTGAGGGAGTTTTTTTGTTTTGTTTTCCTTCTGCAGTAATATAGCTTCTGAAGAAAGGGTGTTTCAAATGAGTTGCTTCTTTTTCGTGCTGTTCCTTATATACAGCTGAAAGAAATACCTCTCTTTTTTTTCCTTTTTTTTTTTTCTTTTTTTTCCCCCCAAAGTGGTAGACTGCCAATAAATGAAAATAAATTTTTCCTATAAACTGCAGTAACATCTTCTTTTAGCTTGGTTTATGCCAATCTAATGTGCAGGAAAAGCAACTACTGCAAAATCCTGATATTTTGATCTATTAGTGGAATTTTGTATGGAGAAGAGATCCAGGTTTATTTAAGAACAAGAATGCTGAACCAAAAATAATCCACTATAAAAGAGAAGTATCTCTAAATTTTAATGTCATCATTCTTTGTATATTCCATAAACTTGATAACTGTCATATAAGAATCCCTTGCCATACAAAGATAAAGATATTTCAACACAGATTTTGAAATAGTAATGGGGAATCTTTTTCGACTTGTCCAATTGTTTCTTGCTTTTTGTTTTTCTGAGATCTCTTTCACCTGTTAATATCTTAACCATACACACAGGACAACACAAATTAATTATCCTTATATTTTATTTGTAAATTATATTCTTTACTGATCCAGTCATGGAGTTAGCAGCTAGTCCTGAGTTGGTTGACATTGCTGGCTATTTAACACTACAGAATTGGACAAATTTCTTAAAAAAAAAAAAAAAAAAAAAAAAAAAAAAAAAAAAAAAGCAAGCTAAGCAAAACAAAGAACTTCTAGG
Organism: Pyrocephalus nanus; assembly: GCA_038380795.1. Classification (NCBI taxonomy): domain Eukaryota; kingdom Metazoa; phylum Chordata; class Aves; order Passeriformes; family Tyrannidae; genus Pyrocephalus; species Pyrocephalus nanus. The sequence goes on from CM076260.1 coordinate 52,595,713, forward strand.
GGAAAAAAAAAAAGAGGAAGAGGTTTTTTAGGCCATTAATTACCTCCTGAAATAAATCTTAAGAAGTCACCTTCATGATGTTTGCTATCCTTGATGTTGGACATGCAAAACCACGAGGTTAATTTGAACATTTTTGTTTAGGATGCTTACTACTTTGCTCAATATTCTAGATACACAGAATCTGATTTTATCATGTAGCAGAAGATTAAATGGATTAAAAGTAAACAAAGTATTTTGCTGATATTTATCTTATTGAAGAAGAGGACTTCGGAACTGATGCCAGCATGTCTAGTAATTAGTTGTGGTGGTCAAAAAACAGAGTGATGCCAAAAACTCAACTTCTTTACAGTTCTGGTGTCTTTTTATCCCCCACAGAGATAATGACTGGGTTGCTAGGAAACACTTAAGTTTAACAAAGGGTAATGTAGGCATCTCTTCTATGGAAGTGATGCATGAGCGAAAAGCTGAGTTACTTAAGATACTTACCCTAAAATGTTTTTTTTGTTGTTGTTTACAGTGAGTGGACAGGTGCACCTGTCTCTTCACAGAAACATTTTAATGTATTCTGATGTGTCAGAGTGTATAAAAGTACCTTAATCAAACTCCAAAGTCGATACTTCCCTGAGACTTGATGGGATTGTTCCATTACCCATTACCAGAAACATTCAAGTGTTCAAACTGTATCAGTTAAAGAACCAAGGGACCTTATCTGTGTTGCCTGAGTCTCTCTCTATCAAAGTAATTCTACAAATCTAACATCATACAAGCAGAGGGTTGGAGAGGGGGAGAGTTATTCTTTGGTTTTGTCCTTTAAGGGGAACCTTCATTTGCCTGAAGACTAGACTGCCTTTGTGTCTTTTTTGGTGCTGTCCCTTCACCTCTCCAGCCTTTCACCTACAGGTGAAAAGCAGGCAGCTTCAGAAAGGTTCTTGTGCTTTTGCCTCTGAAATACTGTAATGCTGAGGATCATGCAGACAACTCCAGGGGCAGCAGCCTTACCTAGGTGAATCTCTTAGATTCTGCCCCCATTTCAGCACCACCCTTACACGGGTTTTGTAAAGCATTTCTGTTTAAGGATGAACCTATATGAAGGTAGTGAGGACACTTATATGCCTCTTTTCTTACTCTAGGGACATTTCCCACCAGGCCACAACTTTGCTCTGATTCATACCTGTTACCTGTAAATTTAGGCAGACACAGGCAAGGTGAAAATCTGACTTGGTACTATTTTTGTAAAAAGATTCTATAGAAATATTCTGTGTCTTGGTTGAATGCTGTTGGTTTTATCCTTTTTCAATTGTATTAAAATTTGCTGTAAGCTTTCTCTTCTCAGAGTAACCATGGCAGCATAATTACCTTACCTGCTATTTCTTTCTTACCCTGTTTTCAATATTTTTTCCTAGGAGATCATAAGTATATATATAAAAATAACTCCCCACTTTAAAATAATATTAGGAGGCTTTGCTGACATTTTTACCCTCACAGTTTTAAGAGCACTGAGAGCAGATTTGCTTTTGGCAATGGAAGTGTGACAACTATCACTTACACTCTGCAGGACACTTTAGCATTGTTGAGATCATAGAAAAAACATCAAAAACTGATGTCTGATGCTCTTCAGTAGAACAATTTATATCTATTTCTTGCTGTCAAAATAATAATAAGTTTAAAATAACAAGTCAAAGAGAAAATGAAAACAGATCTTATGGACTTCAACCTATTTGCAGATTTCTCACAGTCAGCATCTGAAATCATAGACATTCAGAATACTGAGTATGGGTTCTGAGTAAGCTTGTGAGTATAATTTTTTTAGTTTTAAATACCATCTCAGAGGGAAAATTATTTCTTTAAACATCAGTTGGAAGTACTCACTTTACTTATCAAACAGAGATATCCTAGAGACTCTGGAAATTCCTCTGTAGAACTCAAATCACTTGCTTCTTTCTGGTTTGGTTTTTCTGTGTGTATGTGCTGGCATTAAACATATGTTTTAGTCAGGAATAGTTTCTTATAGAAAAAATATTTATATTGAGAACTAATCTAAAACAGTAGTAGGGAAGAAGTATCCCAGTCCTCAGGCATCCCAAAAATAAGATCTAAACAGTTTTTAATCTATAGTAAAAAAACTTTCACCAATTAAAAGTATGAAAGTAGTGTGAACAACATTTTCATTACTATGACAGCAGTTGCAGAACAGAGATTTGATTAGGAAAATGAATGTAGCTGTCCTGACTGCAAGAGAAGAAAGTGAAAAAGTGAGAGACGGGAGACTTATGAAATACTGGGGGATTAAGTTGGATAAAATCATATAGGTCCTCTGAAAAATAAGCAGTTTATATCCCCCCACCTGTCTGCATATAATGCATTCAATGGTATTATTCAGATTTTATGGTGTAGGAATGTAACAGTTCTAAATGTAAAAACAATAATCAGTACTGTAAATGTGATTATTGTTCACTGATTATAATAAAAATAATTTGTGAATTTATTCAATTTTGCATCAGTGAGTTTCAAAGAAGGAAAATATCAAGGGATTGTTTGATAGATCTGAACTGAGAAACAGTGATTCTTCACAAGACTGAATGAATTTGTTTTGAACTCAAAAAGCCCAGAAAATGGATTTCTTTAGATTCTGCAAGATCAAATGTGCCACTGACTGAAATTTTTTATAGTGATGAGCAAACATTGATAAGTCTGATGATCCTGCAAAAGAGACACTCTTATATCATTATCTTCATTGAAATATTGTCAGAATGTTAATTAATGTTTCTTCTCTAGAGCTTTCAGCGACATTTTACATCTCCTGTAATTTAATATTCCTGTATTCAATAGTAATTTTTATCCATTTCCTGCATCCAGAACTCTGCAGAGATCAATCTGTGTGGCATGACATAAAAAACAACTAGAAGGCGAAAGTTTCAACTTGATCAAAAAGTTAAAATTTCCTTTTACATTAATAAAACTGCCTTCAGTTGAACAAAATGAACATTAAAAATAGTGTCTGGAAGACTTGCATTTGCATATTTGCTAACAAATTTGGCAAGCCCAAAAAACATAGTCAGTGATAAAGAACCGAGTCTTGGGTCTTCTGAAGGATGTGATGATCTAAAACATGTATTGAGCAACAGAACTAGTAATTATGGCTTTTAATAAAATAATTATTATTCAGCTTTATCTGACTACAAAAGTATCATCAGGCACACCACTGACTAAAAAATTCTTTAGCACCCAGTAACTCTGCACATGTTCAGAACTGCTGTTGTTGGAGGATCCTGTTTCCCAACTGAAATCTATGGCTTATATGCCTATATTCTCTAAAGAGACTAATCTCTAACCTAATATAATTGGAATATTTTACTTTTGGCAGTCTAGAGTCTAGATTACTTGTATAGAAAGTAGGTCATCTGGATTCACTCCTTTCCTTCTTTTAACAGCATTCAAAACTAAAAAGAATCTCCCAGCTCCTAGAGAGATGCCTTAGACAACAGGCTAAGAGTAAAAATCTCTCCACCATTTTCAAGGAGAGATTCTGCAGTGAATAATTCAAAAGAGGGACTATATTGAGAAAGGAGCACGAATCTACAATCTTGCAATTGGTGCATTCATTTTATAAAAAAAATATACTAATTCTGTTTTCCTTGTGCATTTTGTGTTTCAAAACCACTGGCTAAAATGTTGAATAGCATCTTTTAGAGAACATATACAAACCCTGATCTCTTCTCTTCTGATGTTCATCCTATTACTGTATTTCCTGAAGCCCTGGGGATCTGTATTCTTTCCTATAGTGATACAACTTCAGAAACATAGAAGGAATGTATCTCTAGCATGAATAGCAAATAGCATAACACCTGATGCTTTTCATGGAAATGCAAATTTAAGGCTGGAATCCCTCTCATTTTTACATTCAAAACCTGACAGAAGGAGTTGGTTATCAAAGAGAAAGAAATACTTAACATAGGAGTGAATATAAGATTGGCATAAGATGGTTTTTTTATATACAGCCGTTTTTTTTTACGTATGACCTAACTATCTTGTTCACTGTGTGAGATTTTCAGGTTGCAGTTCTAGGAGTTAGCCCAGTAAGTCGACATTTCAGTTGGGATCAACACGCTTAAAACCCAAACTTTCCAACACCCAACTTGCAGTCAGTACAACTACAGTAATGCCAGATGTTTAATCAGGCATGACATCTGATCTAAAAATCCACACTGTGATCCATACTCTTACCTGTTCTTGCTACAATAATACCCCTTTGCAGAACTCTCTGTCCAGGTTTCCTCGGACAGAATCTGTAACCCCTGGGGTGGTAAAATGAGCTTGGTGCTAATTTGGCACTCGCACTCCACTACCCACAAGAGTAGCCCAGTAGGAGATTTTCAGCACCTGTTGGTGCTGAGGACCTGACTTGTACACTATGGAGGGTTCAGAGTCAGACATTGTGGATTCAATGCCTGCAGCACTGGGAAGTTATTGGAAGGTTCCTAGAGTGTATCTGATTTATTTTGCCCAAAAGGATTTCCAGACCTGTCTGCAGTATGAACTGAGTCAGAAGTGAGGTGACCTGCAGTCCTATCCCAAACTAAACCAGTGAATTAGTCTCACCCTTGTGATATGAAAAACCTGGAAAATTAAGGGATTTCAAATTGAAACCTAAAAGGATTCTTGGATTTTGAGTAAGTGACATGAAATCATGTAGCTTTAGAAATGTTCTGGGGTATCTGGTTACCCCCTGTGGTCCAGGCAGCTCTGACAGCTCTTTAGCAGCAGTTTCACACTAGCACAAGCCAAGCTGAATCAGGGAAACCCTCAGATCCCCTCAAGGAGACCTTTGGTTTAATATTATGGCACCAGAATTTAGGCACCTTTTATACATATATATGTGTGCCCTTTTTTGCAACTGTGCTGTGAAGTACATTGTGGTTGGAGCAAGTCTTTTCATCCAAAAGCAGATACTCAGTCATTTGAATCATTCCTTAGGCCCCATTGACTGCATCTCCATTGACTGCAGCAGAGCCTTCTAGGCTTATATAATGGGAATGTAGATACTTATCACACAAGCAGACACCTACATGAGACATGGAGTTAGGCATCTTAATTTTACACTGTATTTATTTCTTGGAATCAGAATTTGGCCATGTTGAATTTCCCAAAGAGCTTTATAAGCATCAGCAGAGTATTCTTGTTCAAATCATTCACATTAGGATTATTCAGATCAGTGTGAACCTTCATAAATTGAGCCTTTATGAGGGAGTAGATTTTGAAAGGGCAAATAACTCAGCAGTAGAATGTCAGTGACTCAGAATAGACTCAAAAAGCTGCCCTCTCTTCCCAGTGAAACTGGATTACTTAACACTGCATGTTATCTGCAGAATGGCAAGGTTTTTATTTACAACATGAATTTATTTTTGGTTTTGGAAAAATATGCTTATGGTGTAAATTTAGGATTTTCAGTTCTAGAGGATTTCAGTAAGATAGTAAATTTTATAAATTATCAATTTGCAGGGAAATATTGCAGCCAGTGAATAATTCTCCCTCTGTTTGGCTGCTGTTATTCATTACTCTCTTTCATAAGTGCAATAACTCATTTCTTCATGTGCTTGAGGGACAGATTTTCCCACTTCTTATGCACAGACACAGACACTGCCTCACAGCTGAGGGACTGAGGTCATCTTGCTATACTTAAATCACTTCTGTTAGCTTTACAGCTCTTATATTACTCCATTGCCTTCCTTTTACTTCCTTCTACATCACTCATTGTGGAAACAGAAGGACAAGATCTCCTTCTTTACAGAAACAAGAGTCCCTCTGCAAGAGGCAAAGTAAAAATTTAAAGCTATAGATGGGAAAGGAGGGAAAGGCTGGAAAATGGCAGGCAGGGACATCTATGTTTTAAGAATGAACTTCACTGTAGGAGAGCTGAACATCAGCATGATGCCCTCTGAGCAGGAAGCCAGGGATGGGGAGCAGAATGAAACTCCCCATCCCAAGGGGAAATGGTTGGTGACCTGCTACACCACTCAGACATACACATAAGTCTATGGGATGGATAGGATTCATCCAAGGGTACTGAGGGATCTAGCAGAAGTGCTCACTGAACTACTTGCAATCATTTACCAGCATAACTAACCCAGAAAGTTCCAGCTGATTGGAACTTAGCAGTTGTGATGCCCATCTACAGGATCTACATCTGTGGAAGGGTTGGAAGGAGGATCCAAGGAAATACAGGTCTGTCATCCTGACCCCAGTACCAGAGAAGTTTGTGGAGCAGATCATCCGAAGTGCCATTTTATGGCATGCGCGGGACAAACAAGGGATCAGACACAGCCAGTATGGGTTTTTGAAAGACAGGTCCTGCTTGACTGACCTCTATATCTCACTCTATGACAAGGTGACCTGTCTAGTGGATGAGGGAAAGGCTGTGGATATTGTCTACCTGGACTTTAGCAAACACTTTGACACCATTTCCCACAACATTCTCCTGGAGAAACAGGCTACTTGTGGCTTGATTGAGTGCCCTGTTTTCTGGGTAAAGACATGGCTAGAGAGCTAGGCCAAGAGAGTACTGGAGAATGGAGTTACATCCAGCTGGCAGTAGGAAACTACTGGTGTTCCCCAGGGTTCACTATTAGAGTCAGTCCTACTTAATATCTTTACTGATGATCTGGACCAGGGATCAAGTGCTGCCTGAGTCAGTTTGTGGAAGACAACAAGCTGGACAGAATTCTCTGCTGGAAAGCAGGAAGGTTCTACTGAGGGATCTGGGACTGCTTGATCAATGGGTCAAGGCCAATTGTATGAGGTTCAACAAGGCCAAGTGTCAGGGGCTGCATTTGGGTTACAACAAGCCCATGAAGCGCTACAGGCTTGGGGAAGAGTGGCTGGAAAGCTGCCTGATCATAAAGGACCTGGTGATGTTGGTTGACAGTAGCAGCAGTTGGTTGAACATGAGCCAGGAGTGTGCCCAGGTGGACAAGAAAGCCAATGGTATCCTGGCTTGTGTCAGCAATAGTGTGGACATCAGGATAGGGACAGTGATTATCTCTCTGTACTGGTGAGACCACAACATGAGTCTTGTGCTTTGGGGCTCCTCTCTACAAGAACATGTACAAGCTGGAGATGTCAAAGAAGGGCAAAAGAGCTGGTGAATGTCTGGACCACAGGAACTGGGAGAAGCATCTGAGGGAGCTGGTATTTTTTGTCCTGGAGAAAAGGAGGCTTGGGGGAGACTTTATCACTCTCTACCACTACCTGAAAAGACGTTATAGTGAGGTGGGGCTTGGTCTCTTCTCACAAGTAACAAGTGATGGGACAAGAGGAAATGGCCTCATGTTGTGCTGGGGATGTTTAGATAAGATATTAGGAAAAATTTCATTATGGAAAGAGTGTTTGAGTATTGGAACAGGGAAGTGGTTGAGTCACCATCCCTGGAGATATTTAAGATGTAGACATTGCAGTTAGGGACAAGGTTTAGCAGTGGACTTGGCAGTGCTGTGTTACTTTTTAGATTTGATCTGAGAGGTCTTTTCCAACCTAAATGATTGTCTGATTCTCTAATTATTTAAAGGCTGACCTCAAAATGAAGGTGTTTCTTATAATGTCACTGATATGGAAGTATAGCATTTGAAAATACAAGATGTTTCAGAAACAGAGAAAGGATATGTTTCGGAGGAGATGAAAGTGATATATTGGGTGAAATCCTGAAAGTGTTTTGGATAGAAGGTAGATGAGTCAAAATACAAATGGTGGTATCTGAATGGGGAAAATAAAACAACACTCACACATCTTTTTTGAGGAAAATGCATCAATATCTCCCTAACAGTAACATCCATAAAGAGTGAGTTGTATACTTATAGGATAGGGGAGAAAGAAGACAATGTGTCTGTGATTGTGCCTGTGTTTTAGATTTTTTTTTTTTTTTATATGGCTAAAAGTATCCTTTCTTACACCTTAGAGAACTTTCTTTCTTCTTAGGCAACCAAGTTTGACCCTCATAGTGGGAAAAAAACCCCAAACCAAAATCTTTACTAGTTAAAATACTTAAACCAGGAAATAAAAAAAAATGAAGAATAAATTTTACGTGAACTACTTGAAGAAAGGTTGAACAAACCTTGTCCTTCAAAAGCAGTAGTTGCCTTCAAGCCTTGATATAGTGCTGTGATCTAATACTCAGAAATCACTTCTGATTTATATGAAAAAACTGTATTGCTGGAATGAGAAGAATTCATTGCAGTCCTGATGAGGTATTTGCATTTTTAACACAAAGAGTAATGTTACAACTGAAAAATGGACTTTTTTTCTGTATTGTTTTTTTATGTATTACACAAACCATAACCTATGGCAGGTCACAGAATGGGATTTAGAGAGAAAGGGCCTTCCCTACTTTCCATTCCTGATGATCCAAACTTTGATTTTAAAAAAAACAAGAAGTATCTATTTAAGATAAGTTTATATTAAAATTGTTTTCATAACTGAACTAAATGAATTTTAGTACTGAGATTATAGCCAGTTAATTTGATATTTTCATTAATTCATACAAATTTCTTGGAAACTTCATTTCATAGTCCAGACATATTAAAAGCTGGATCAAAATTAGTTGATGATTTTCATCAAGAAAGGGAAAATCATAATTTTGTAGGAATACTTTTAGATTTTTTTTTCACTTTTTGATTTGAAAAATAGATTCTAAAGTATCTTTTCAGAAGTTTTAATCTATCTTTCCATATGAAAAAAAAATCTTTTTATTTGAATCATATTAGTAAGTATAATCATAACTATGGTTTGATTGTTAATTCCATTTCTGGTGATGAAAATCAAAGAAATTACTTTTGTACTATTTCAACCATACTTACATGTTTTCTGGATGTTATTGTTTGGCCACTAACTGGAGAAGTACTTTTCAATTTATTTTTCCAAAGAAATGGATACCCATGTATAAAATGCACATTTATTATTTCTGTGAGCAGATAATAGATAGAATAATTTCACTTAAATAAATTTAAAAAAAAAAAGTTTCTTTTCGAGAATGCAATTACTTCAAGGTATCATTTTCACACTTTGCATATGTAATAGGAATGGCTAATACCATCCCTTGCTTTCAAACACTTCATCTGTGCTTGACATGGAGAAATGTTATTCATTACATGGTTGCTAACATAGTTTCTGTTCACTGACCCCAATTATATGAGCTATCACTGCTCAGGCTTAAGAAAGTACTTAGACACACACTTGAGTTCCATTAATGGGACTTGTTGAATGAGGAAAGGCAGACACAGGCTTGAGTGGTTTGTTGAACAGGGCTCAACTTAGGTGCTAGCCCTGCCGGCATCAGTGTCTTGCAGTACAACAGTAACCTCATTGATTTCAACAGGGCAGCTCACACAGATAAAGGGTCAAAATTAAGTACACGTCTGAATATTGGAAGAACCAGAAGCTGAATATCTGTGTAGTTAACTACAGGTAACTGCAAGCAAGCCTCATTCACAGTGCAAACTGGCCTCATACGTGGTAGCTCAAATCCTGAGGGTTGTGTCAAATCTGGAAGGACACTATTAGACTATTACTGCATCTGCTACTCTGGTCCATTGTACACTATTACACAACTGCAATGAATATCATAGGTTTGGTTATGGAATAGCAGGATGGAGAGAAGCCCTGGCAACAGAGATGTCCATGCCTCAGCATTAAGCCCCTGTATCTCAGTCATGGTCTATGAAGAAAATAAAGTGGTTAAAAACATCATTTACAACTGCACAGTTCACACAGAGCTGTCAGAGCCAAAACATTGGAAACATCTCCCCAGCTCTCAAACTGCATTTCAAAAAGCATTTCCCCAGTTAGGGGTTCTTCATGAACCACTCACTGATGTGAGGGGCCAGGGACAGATTGGTGCTTTCTTATGAAATGGAGAAATATGGACAGGGATGAACAAGAAAATTGAACTAATTTTATTGACTTTTTTTCCTGAAATATACAGACATCCCAGAGAAGAAGGTAAGCTAAGAGTGAACAACTATGGTTCAAGAAAAACAGCTTATGTCTGCACAGAGCACATATTTTTCAGATGAGAGAAAAATTTATAGCCAAATTTGCAGTTTGTCATTCACTTCACTTTGATTATTCTGTGTTCTTATTGCTGAAGTGTTTTTTACTTTCACGTGACAGTCCACTGAATTTAACAAAAATATCTAACTATGTCCATTCTTGACAGACTTACCCATCCTTGTGGACAGAATTACGCAAAACAACTTTTCTCTCTCTTATGTCACTGTGAAAGCAAGGCACTAATGTTTCAGGTGCATGTCTTGTTAAAAATATAGCCTGCAAACAAGGAAACATGTATAAATTGCCTTTGGGCTAGGTATCATATGTAACTGTTTTCCTAAACTGTATTATATCCTAGGCACATGCTGCAGCTCTCTTGTATCAGAACGGATAATACAGTATCATGATTTTTCAAGACAAAGAAAGAAATTTTAATGAAAATGCCACTTCTGATAAGAAAGCTCTATAATATTCAGTCTTGGTTGTTCCAGCTGAGATATTAATGTCTTGCACTTCTTGCTGGAATTGAATAACTGAGAGGGAAAAAGGTAGAGATGGAGGTTAAAAAATACTTGGCCGTGCTAATCATATAAGGTCACTGGAAATGCCGGTAGAACTGATCTAACAGCACTTGCTCTTTAAAGATTTTTTTGTCTGATTTCTCAGGTTAGCTAGAAGGGAACTCCTTACCTGCCTGAAGGCTAAGAATGATAATTCAATGTCTCTGCAAGATAGAAGCTGTATCACATGGAGACCAAGAAAATTCTGAAACATTTGGGGTGAAATGTCTTTGTAATAGCATCACCTGTACACAGACACAGTCACTGAATGTAACTGCTCTTCAAAGTCATGGACTAGAATTGAGGAAGACCTGATAGTCAGATATGGAAAAAGGCAGGTTTTGCATTCAGCAGCCGTTTTCTGCTTTAAGATGCTCTATTTGACCTAAAAACCCCTGTAAGCAGACCTGCTGACTTCAAACCTATTCTGTGGAGTTATGTGCCTAATGTAAAAAAAACAAGCAAACACATTCACTTTCATGAGACTGTCCCTTGCACAAAATTAAGAATGAGTGCTTTTAGACTCTAGGAGATGAAGTCCATTGTTGTCATATATAACTGTGATCAATAGAGATATTTCAATTAGAGACGCAGGTGTGAATTAGGAGAGCCTAAGCTGACCACGATGCTTCTGATGAGAGGAACTGACTCCTTTTCTTTACCTTCCCCTGACTTTAAAATTGCTAAAGTAAGATTGCTGCATATGTAGAAAATCTCCACATGTCAGAAAAAAAACTATGGGCAGCAGCTGAAAGGTATTTTGATTGAAATTTTAGCATGTAGGGCTTGCTAAATTTTATTTTTCCACTGAAGTGATATTTTGGGTTTCTGCCTTTTTTTTTTTTTTTTTTCATTACACTTTCAGAATACTTGGTAAGACCAATTTTGGTTTATTCTTTTTTTTTTTTTTTTCTTTTTCATTCTTATTGTAGGATACATTTTAAAAATTAAAGGAATAAATGAAAAAAAAAAAAAAAGAAAAAAAGGAAAGAATAAAGGAAAAGAAATATTGACTGAAACTGAGTAAAACCTTTCATCCCAGCACATTTTCTTTTTGAGCAAGAGACAAAATTCACAACAATGCTATTTTTCATTTATCACTTTTTTACAAAAATGTATAATTTTAAAATGTGTTATATATTATGCTTTGAAAAGTAAAAACTCCAGCTTTTTCTCTTGATATATTTTTTCATATTATACACTTTAATTCTAAAAGGAAAATTAAACAAACAATATAAAAAAGCCTGAATTTTTAAAGTTATTTTATAATGTGTATTAAGTATACATAAAGTAATGTGTTTCTTCGAAGGCCAAGAAAATGTTTATACAAAAAATCACAGTAGCAAGTAAGAAAAAGAACATTTTCTTGGAATGTAGGTTTCTAATTCAGGCCCAAACAGTTTATTCAAGCTAAATTGTACAGAATTTAGGTAAATACCCAATGAACCATGCTTCATTCATTTTAAAAGTCACCTGCTGGAAAAGGATATGTCAGTAATGATGATAGTCCTTATCTTTTAGAAATAATGTAATCATGAAAATATTTTCCCAGTTAAATCTGAGTAAAAGGTCTCTACATCAGATTTCAGGTTTTCAAACCCTGATTTGCTGCTTCCATGAATATTTGTCTAGTAAGTGGGGTACAGAACAGCTGGGAAATAAATGGATGACCAAAGCTGAGCCACAGGGCATCAAAGTATATAAGATTTATGAGTCCAAAAAGGAACACAAAAGCATCAAACTTTTTAGTCAAAAGGTCACCTTACTCCCCTTGCCTTGAGGGGGGAAGAACCAGTTCAAGTCCTTGTCCCCAGGCTGTTTTATGTATTATTAAATAGAGAATCATTGCATGGAGAACACAAATGACCTGCATAAATCACTGCAAGATAGATAAGGTACTTGGAGACAAAAACCTGTTACTTTCAGCTTTGTTTTGGTTTGTGGTTTGTTTTTTTTTTTTTTAAGGAAGAGAGAATATATGACTATTCTTTAGATTGGCATTGCAGGATGGCATGACATCAGTGTTGATGATGCACTTGATCTCCACTCATATGATACTTCAAAGATAGTTACCCTTTGGATAAGCATACTTTGGGTTTATGTAAAAGCTACATAAGTAGAAATAGTTTGAATGGCTTAATCACAGAATAACTCAGCTTGAAAGGAACCTCTCGGAGGTCCTCTGGTTCATTCCCCTGCCTCAAAGTGGAATCAGCTATAGCACATTGCCAAGAATCATGCCTAGATGAGTTTTAAATATCTCCAAAGATGGAGATTCTGCAAACTCTCTGGATGATCTGTGCCAGTGCTCAGTAATGAACACAGTAAAAATTGTTTCTTGATGTTCACAGGGAACCTCCTGTGTTTCAATTTGTACTCCTTGCCTCTGGTCCTGTACTGAGCACCACTGAAAAAAGCCTGTCTCCATCCTCTTGCATTTTCTCTGCACCCTCTTTCCCTGAGCTTCTCTTATCCAGACTGACCAACTCCAGCTCTCTCAGTCTCTCCTTATATAACAGATGCTCCAATCCCTTCATTATCATACTGACACTATGTTCATGTCTGCCTTGTATAGGGGAGCCCCAAACTGGGCCCAGCACTCCAAGTGTGGCTCCACCATTGCTGAATAGATGGGAAAAGATAACCTTCCTCAACCTTCTGGCAGTGCCCTGACTAATGCAGCCCAGGATACCACTGGCCTTCTTTGCCATGAGAGTGTATTCATGGCAGGACCTCAGGTCCTGTTCTGCAAAGATGCCTTCTAGATGGTCATTCTCCAGCCTGTACTGGTGCTTTGGTTTGTTCTTCCAGAGGTACAGGACTTTGCCTTTCCCCTTGCTGATCATCATCAGGTTTCTGGTCATGTCTTTTCTTAACCATATATGCAAAATATAATTATTCTCAACTTACAGCACTTGTTCTTATATGATTGCAACTTTCCAAGCCTCTGGTAGCAGTGAACCCTTGCTGCAAAGTAACAACTTATTATTATTTCTTATTCAGATATTAATTGTCTCAAAAGAGAAAAAATAAAGCCACTGAAAAGTTTTGAGCTTTTGGAGTATGGTATAGTGTTATGGAAGTCTCCTGTTGGCTGATTTAGAAATCATATAAGCAGAGAATATCTGCTGCTTTTTTTTTTTTTTTTTTAAATAGCTCTGTTTTATCAAATGCAATAATAAATCTATTTATCTGTAGCATTGAAAATCAAGGATCAAACTGTAGTTCTTTCAATGACGACAATCAGAATAGTCACTGAAGCAGAAAGATTCCCTTGCCCCTGTAGAATTGTGTGTACCTAAGAAGCACTATCACCCTTCTTGGGATTTCATATTCTAGTGCAAGTAGCGATCCAGCTACAGTGGCTTAAGCAGTCCCATCTTGACATCAGTCTAGTTTTATGAGCTTCAATAAATGTATTTCAAAGAGAGATGCAAGATTCCTCAATTATTTCCAACATCTACACCAGTGTCAGAAGTGTAATCATCTTTTAATATTGGACATGAGCAGTACGCTTGAAATTTGGGTGAACACCAATTACAAGGAGGAAGTTTGTAAGAAGAGGCAGGACACCAGTCTGCGTACATAGGGCTAGAGTTCTTCCTCTAATTCAACCACTTTTGTAAATAGTTCATATAAATAAAGAAAATATTCAGATTTACATAGCAAAAGTCCTCTAATGTAATTACACAGTGCACATTGCATGAAGAAAAGTAGCTCTCACAGCAAGGAAGGGAGAGTGATTAATAGGAAAAGAAAGCAACATATTGGAACAAATCAGCAGGCACCAAGACTCAGACTACCTGTAATCCTTATTACTAGGAAAATAAAGCAACCTTGAATAAATGGGAAAATGATGGCAACAAAAATTAAATCTGTATTTGTAGCCAGTATGGGGTATGAGGGTAAAAAAAATGAGAATATGAAGATAAAATTCATTACTACTCCTTTTAAAGAACAGATTAGGAAGTCAGTGAGACAGTGTGGCTAGACATAGCTTTCTAAATATCAAATGGCTGGCAACCACTTGATTGCTGTCACACAGGAGAGAATAGATTGGAAATGACCTGTCTTTAGGGAAAATTGATCTGCAGCTGGTATCAGGTGCCCAGTCTAAACATAAATCACTGCAGACTCCCTCTGTAGGGACTAGAGAAAAACAAAATTTCTTTCCAGAAGCAATTCACCTCACACTAAAAAAAAAAAAGTCAAAGATTATTTATCTCTTCTTATAGAAAACTTCTGTTAGTTCAGTGTTAGTGAAACTAAAAGGTTGAGTGAAAGAGATTTCATCAATAAATGCTAAAGTGATAACATTTTAAAAAAATTTTGGGTTTACTTTGGAACCATAAATGGGTCTCAGCAAGTTATTTATCCCTACTGCTGCCACAAGACTGTACCTGGGAAATTTCTAACACGTTTGTCAAAGCTGTTTCTTAGTTTTTCAAGTACCTTAGTAGCCCTAGATATTTTCTCCCAATTTTCATTACATATAGTGCAAAGAAATCGTTATCATGGAGAATAAATTCTGTAAGGATTATTGAAACATATAATCCATTCTGCTTTAAGAGTAATGTAGGAGTTAAAGGCAATATGTTTGCACCTTCTTATCTGCCTCCAAGGCACCTGCTTCTGGTCATTGACAGAGACAGGATACAAGGCAGGATGCATTTTTGGTCTGACTCATTACAGCCATTCTATCTTTCCAATGTTGCTCCTTACTATTCTCTTCTTAGGATACACTGCACCAGTCACTTTGAAAAAATACAAAGTTTTTGAAAAGTACCAGAGTGAAGATCTGTGGTGAGATTTGTAACACCTGTTTCTAGGAGGTATTATTTCAAAGAAACTAATTTGGCTGCACTAAAGTGACTCCCAGACAAGAGTGACCAAGCTACCCGCGGTGAAAGTTAAAAGGTGACAATCCCTGTTGGAAAACAAGAGCTCCTGGCTAAGCTTCAAGAGCTCAGTCAGCAGGACAGAAACACTAAGTGTTTAGTCATGCAATGTCCAGTACAGATATCATTAAGATCAGCATGACTTGAAGGAAAATATTAACTTGCTATCAGTGGTGGGAGGAGGGTAAGAAAAAACAACAGCCATCCCTTCAAGGCTTCTTGTATTCTGATTATCCCAGCAGGGCTATCTGAGACCAGCATCAACATCTGTGCTCCTTCTCAGGCAGTGTCAAAGTCGCCCAGGGATGGCCAGGCTTTTAAACCACAGTATAGTTTGTTCAGAATAAAAGAGCAGAAGAAATAGATCACAGAGCAATAATCAGCTTACAATGACACATTGCTTTCCTAACACTGCCTACTGCCTATTGCACCTGTAGAAACTAATTCTCTTTAGTTTGTGATTTTTTTTGTTCTGATTTAATGTTCTCTGTCCTACCAAAGCAATATGTATCATGTTAATGTCTACTGAAGTTATGGATATAGGAACAGGTAACATCCATGTGCTGTAATGCACAGAAACACATATAACCCTTGTAGCACACTGAGGCAATAGTTTTCTACTATTTCATCATGTACCCTAGCATCTGTTATATGTCAAT
The DNA here is from genome assembly GCA_038380795.1 of Pyrocephalus nanus. Classification (NCBI taxonomy): domain Eukaryota; kingdom Metazoa; phylum Chordata; class Aves; order Passeriformes; family Tyrannidae; genus Pyrocephalus; species Pyrocephalus nanus. The sequence goes on from CM076260.1 coordinate 52,611,868, forward strand.
AGAATATTTATTATTACATTCTTCCAAAACATCTCATCTGTTACAAGAAGTGACATCCATTTGACTGCTGCATTTTGCAACTATGCCATTAGATCTGTAAAAATTGTATTCCAGCTGATTTATGGAGGCAGATGCATTGTAACCCCTGTCACACTGAAAAGAAGTAGTATTGTACTGAAGGGGCATGACTAAGTGCTAATGTTTCAGAAAAAGAAAACATTATGAGGCCAGTGGCAACGTGCAGTAATTTGTTAAGAAATTCCCAAGAAAGACAAGGTTTGTAGATGTTTCCAAGCATCAATGGCACCAAGTCCTAGGGAGATGGGCAGAGCAATACATTTATTTTATTTCAGTGAAGCACTAAAATGTTGTCAAACTGAGAGAGAAGAGTTATAAGGGACTTGTACAGCTTGCAAATGGAAAACAAAGGTATAGTGCTAGGGAATAACCACTACAATAGTAAGAAAAATGTGAAATAGATCCTGAAACATAGCTCAAGAGACTACAATATTCAGTACTTTATTAGTTTTTGTTATTTTTGATGCAACTCAGTTAGTTTTAATGCAATTTTTATTAGTTTTGATGCAACTCAAAAGGAGGAAAATGGCAAATCAGTAAAGGCAACACTGTCCATGCTGAAACTTGCACAACCTTCTACGAAACAGTGAGAAACTCACATAAAGTGGGGTTCTGCACTGCATATAAACAGTTTTTCAAAACGTGTAGAAGATATCGTTATGAGTCCAGTGATCCTGTTCACATCTGTCAGTCCATCCAGGACGAGTGTTTTCTGTATGTGAACAAACAAGGTTAGCTGAGTAGGTAAGGTGCTCCAACAGGGAGGAGAGCACCTTAAAAACACAGAAGAAGGAATATGGCAAAAGCTCAACAAAGGCTGTCAGGAATGACCAAAAGGGCAAAACATTTTCTCATGCCAAACAGTATTATGCAATTTCCATCAGAGGAACCACAGGCACTACAAAGAAGCTGTTGAGATAATATCAGGCTAAGCCCAAATCCTTTAATAACAAAGGAGCTGATGTTCTGAGACTGAGGAATACTCTTTGGTTCAGCCACACTTGAGATAAAACAAGTGAAAGGGAACAGGGTAAACTTCAATGGCTTCTGGTGGTTACACTCCCACACAATAAATCATTAAAATAGGAAAAACTGTCCTAGATGGGAGCAGTCTTTCCTCAAAGGCAATAACACAAGTAAAAGGATATTATTTTGGCCAGCGGAACTAAGAACGATCTTGGTTTTTAAAGGAAAAAAGTTTGAGAATGCAGATAATTTTACTAATTATTCTATATAGTTTTATATCCAGTATCAGCAAGTTAGTTCAGAAATTTCAAAGCAGAACTCATTTCCAGGAGTGAAGAGAAGCAGGAGGAGGAAAAAAGGATTGAAGAAGGTAAATGGAAAACAGACTATGTGTTGTAAACAGCCGTAATGGTAGGCAACTGCAGCATCCTTGTAAACGGGTTTTATTTTATGACACTTGTACTTTAGTCTTGCACATTCTTGTACAATGCAAGCAAAATACATCAAGACAAAGTTACATACTTTCATAAAATAAGAATAGAAAACATTCATTACTTCTGTCAATGCCTTGCTTTCCCACAGTCAGGCAGCGCCTGTCCAAACTGTGATCTGGTACGGGCTGCATGAGAGGGTAGCAAAAGCAAGGCTGCTCTGGTATGGGAGAATGAGCTGAGGCAAATCAGCTGACCAAAATACAAGCAGTGGGATCTTGGCACAATCCCATAGTTCAGAACAAGGCCCATATGGCAGCAGTGAAAGTTCTTGTTGAGCCTTAGACAAGAAGAGGTAATGGGTCACATCCAGGGTCCATCCAGGTGAACATGTCCAGCATCAGAGTTGGAGGCAAGGCTATCCAGTTCATAATCCAGCAAACCAAAGGTTTAGATGTGGTCTGCCCTGCTCCTGTGTGTGGATTCAGTTTCTTGAAACTTATATTTTGCAATAGGACTATATTCATTACTCTAGAAATATTTAGTTCAATGCTAGAAGTGCTCTGTTTTCTAAATGTACAGGACCACACATTTCAGATTCAAGGTAGTAGCAGATGGCCCTTCCATGCTTTACTGATTTTTTTGAACTTATGAAGATACATTATTTAGAAAAATGTAGTCAATAATTTATCACAAGTCATATGGTATTAAAGGAACTGTATTGCAATAGTGCACCAGAAAGCTTTGCTTTCCCTGGATTAAACTAGGAGAAAAGTGTGTTTTATTAATATTTAAGAACTGTTCTGTAACTGGCCAGACCAACTTCTTATTCATGAAGTGTAACAATGTCAGACACGTGGGGTAAGCATTCTCAATGTATTCTATGGTTTGTAATGTTAAAACAATGGCTTTTCAGTTGTATTAGACATTAATACAACAGAATAATTTGAAAACTGTGAAAAAGCACAGATTTTTTTGTTTTTATAGATTTTATAGTTTTGATAGTTTTATAATTTTACATGGTTGGTAAGACCAGTGAAGTGAAAATCAGAGAGGTTTCACTTCATAAACTCATTCATTTGTGTAGGCAGAAAACACAGCCAAAGAGATCTCTTGTTGGGGTGTGGAGCTTCTGTTCAGTCATTGGAAACCTCTGACTTTTCCAGAAGAGGGAAGGATTGTGGCATGGGGTGTTATAGTTGCCATTCATGGAACAAGTGAATAGGAAGCTGAGTATTATGGAAAGATGGATGCAAGGATTTTCCTCTATAAAGCTTCACATTTATCACACAGAAAGTTATTTCTGTATAGCTGTATAGCAGCCCTGTAACTTATATAGCAAACCCTTTACATTTGACTATAAAAATATTCAGTCTCAAAATAGGCATTTTTCTTATGTTGCAAACTGGAGCAGCATGCTTCCTTACCACAGTTTACACAGATGTTGATAATACCTCCTTGAATTTTCTTTTTTTTACTTTCTAAAGCACATTCTGAATTGTACCTGAAGGCTGGCTTTAACACCTTGTTGAGAATTAAGAGTATCTTGCAGCAATTTCTTACTTTGAGAGCAAGATTCTCTCTCTGGGCTAAATTCTTTTCAATAGGAATTACCACTGATTGTATAAATGATTCTGGATGAGGCATACTTGCAATCATTAAAAATAAGAATGTGTTCCACTAATGCAACTTAGCATTAAATCCCAAAAAGCACCCCAGTGGGACTTAAAAATGGAATACAAAATTAGCTGAAGCACCAAGCTGGTCACTTGTTAAATAATCCTTTGCTTTCTTATCTGACTCTCACCTGCCTTCCCTTCACCATTAGACATGTTTGTTCTCTTTCTCTTACCTCCCCTCTCAGCTGAAACAAGAATTATACTGATGTGCTTAGAAGTTGAAACCACCATGTGCTGCAGCACTAGGGAAAACATCTACGATCTTAAAATATTTATACAGCTGGATTCAGTAGGATGCAGCATCTCCTTTTAAGTTAACAAGCTTGACAACTGCTAGTTAGAAAAAAAATATAACACACCTTTAAAGCCAAAACCCCCTCAGACAATTTTTGTCATAATCTTATGAACCATGTAATTCACTACATCATTTAAAACACTGTGCAGTGCCACATCCAGAATACAGACCAGAATATGCACATAAGTGCACGTAGAACACACATATTCTATTCTTAAGGCTCTATGCTTGGCAAGATTGTGCTTTAATTCTGACTCTGGGAAGAGAAAATATTTCCAAGAGAAGAGGAAAATTGGGTCCTTGTCAAGGTGAAAGCAAAGTCACCCATTTGTTTCTCTTTAGATACATTCTATCTGGTAAAATTGGAGGAAGTATTTTCCTCATAGTAGCAGTCAGAGATGGATTGCTTTGATATGTCTTACAGAAAGCTGTTATCCCAGGAGTAAATTAAAGGTTAATGCACAGTATTTATTCCAGTCAGTCATATAATTATTTTTGAACTGACAATAACATCTGAAATTACTGATTTGAAATCATTAATTTAGAAAACAGAAAAAAATAATCTATATGCACGAACACAAGACCTTGTTACTGCATAATATTGCAGGCATACTTCAGCACACACAGTCTGTCAGCTCGTTCAGAAAACCTAGAAAACATGAGCAGTGGAAGCTAGCAAACCCCCCTCATGACGTGTGCCTGTCTGTCAGACAGGTGCATTTACATCTATCTCATGGTTTGGGAAACTCATTTCTCTGGGCAGGCAGCTGGCAGGAGACTGCCTTTCTGGGCAGACCCTGGGCAAGCCACTGTCCTTCTCTGGTTCAACAGCAGCCAACTTGCATGTCACCTTTCCTCTCTCCCCTCCACAAGGCAGAGTCTGAACAAAACAGTCTGTGCCTGATCACTTCTGCAAGCCCTTGGAAACACTTCATCCCCCAAGGTAGATTCCTAACAAGAATTAGCTCAAGATGGTGACAATTAGCTTTTCATTTTTAACTCCATTGTGTTGTTCTGGCAATGGGGTCTGGATAGTGTCAGTGCCTGGTGCTACCCATGCATTTGTCTGTAGGAAAGTTTATGTGTTCCACAGGCAGCCAAAGGCAAGTATTCATCCAAGCTTTCTTCACTGTGATTTTAGGCAGTGCTTCCTATTTTAGATACTGAAAGGTTGTATAAATTTTTACTTTGGGATTTAGATATGATTTCACAAAAATGTAATTGTGTTAGCCTGTCACTGATGTTAATAAAGCAAAACTTTTTTTTTTTTTTTTACAATTGTAAGGAGAACAAATAGAAAATGAAAATGATACTTATGACAGTTTTTCTGAAAACAGTGGTATGACAAAAATGTCTGTTTTGTTTAAAAGGCATAAAGGGTCATTTGTGGGATCGGTGCCCTGGAGCAGACCTTTAAGTTCCGTGTATGATTTGGACAGGGGATCTGATCAGGACTGAAACTTAATTATAAGCAACCAAATAAAATTCCCAGGGTCAAGTCAGCTTTATGGATTAATCTGTATTTCTTGGTGAAATAGGCTCATCTGAAAAATGCAAACAATACAGAATCCAAGGTCATGCACCCAAGAAAAATAAGAAATTATTATCCAAGAAAATGTTATTGCTGTGAGATGAGAGAATGTCTTGGACTGCATTAATGCTAGAAAAAGTTTGGAGGCACAAGAGATTAAGTAGTTAAATCTCAGTTAGATACTGTAACTCTAAGGATGAAGATAACCTATGGATATAAAATACTGCAGTTGTAAACGGCTGTTAGTTTCCTAAATGCAGTTTTTCTGTCGACATTTTTAAAAGAGTAGTGAACAAGAAGAGAGCAGTGGGAAAAGAGTGATTAATAAAACATAGCACGAAGTATAGGAAACTCAATTCATTCAGTATGTTCACTCCAGTATAATGACCAGAAAAATCCTAGCAGATAATTTTTTAATCTAGGAGAAACTAAAGTCGCAGTGAAAACTATGACTGAAAATTTTAGGTAGATAAATTCAAAGGGCTTATTTATAAAATAGAAGTAATTAACCTTCCCTAAAGAACTGGAGGAGTCCTCATCACTTGAAGGAGTTAAACCATGATTGTATGCTATTTTGAATTCTGTACAGAACATCACTGGACATTATCTTTGTACTTGGTGGAACAGCCTGAAGTTCTCTGTCCTGTTAAGCAGAAAGTGAAATATCCCATTAACGCTCCCCTCCAAATTTAAAAACTAAATTTCTGGAAAAATTAAGCTTTTTCTCCAAGGAGCTGAAAATTCTGCAACTTCTGAAATCCTGGTGTCATTTAGCATGTCCTACTTCCCTTTATATTCTGTTGGCTAGTGAATAGAGTAGTAACCAAGTTCCACAGGAGGAATCTTGATTGAATGTACATTTATACAACTGTTTTGATATCTTGCCTAAACCTCTGAATCATTGTTCACTCTGCATATTGAGGTCTGGTCTGTAGCTATATGCATTCAGACAGGAAATAATTACATTTACATATGCAAACAAAATCATCTCCAGTAACCTAGGTCTTGGAAGCAAGGTCATTGTATTAAACTGATTATTTTTATCAGACTATCCTTAGGAAAAAAAAAATAGAGAAAGAGAACACACTTATACAGACTTATCTTGGCTTCTATAGCCCTTCAATCAGTGCTATATTTAGAAGCAGGGATCACAAAGTTTGAGTGTGTTTTACATGGTTGGGTGTGGAGTCTGATTCTAATTGCTTCTACTGTGTTTGGGGATTATTTTCATGAAGTGAGGAATCACTCATCGCAAATAATAGTGCCACAATTAGGCCTTTCAACAGTGGAGTCAGCAAGGAGAATTACCCAAAACGCATAGTGAATAAAACTCTCTAGGTAACTATGATGACAAAAAAATCCTGAATTTTTGGCAAGAATTTGGATAAGAAAAAGGTTTTTTGCTAAATTTTACAATGACTCCAGGGGCAGGAAGAAAAAGAACAAAAGCTATTCAGTTTTAAAATACTTCACAGATTAGCAAGATTTATGTATTTTATTACCAAAAAAAATAACAAGCTTGCTTTGATATTCTCAAGCACAGAGGCTCTTGACTTTACATCCTTAACTAAGACATTGAACACAGCAGTGGTTTCAGGAATATAACATTTTAACCTGTGTTCACTTGGAAAAAAGTATCAGACTTGAAAAATTTAATTCTTCAAATATGTTAGTAAATGATTTAATGTTAATGAAATGTTACAGTTTTCATGTCTTCTTTATAGTTATAACATCCTGTCATGCTGTCCTCTTTGCATTAGAATTTCAGAACTGAAAGCCACCCATACATTAAGCAGTCTGGCTCTCAGCAAGGTGTTCAACTTGACATTTTGAAGAGCATGGATATTTCTATCCCCTGTTTTTTCAGCCTAATGCATGATAATTATGCATTTTAAAGCATTTTTATTCCAATTTATTGCTCTGTTTCCAAGCAGTACTGGTCTTTAATCTCATATAGCATATATTTCATGACAAGTGTAACTAATATTTTTTTCAAAGCAACTCCTTTGTGAACACTCCATTGTACCCAGTGTTATTTCTTGGAATTTAATGTAGGTACAACTGGGGGAAAAAATATCCCTCAAGTTCCTGTTTATCTCTTGCTTTATGCATAAAATAGGCAGAGAAATCTCTTTTGTGAAAATTAGTATCATACATGCTATACATTTTTCAAATGCAATGTGTACTACAAGATATTCACAGTCTAATGAACAAAGCAGACCTTGGCTTCCTGTGTATCTTAAACTGCGAAAAATTCTGATTCTTTCTGTCTTCAAGGACTCTATAGCAGTTCTGTGTTCTGAATTTTAGGAACTTGAGTTTGTCTAAAATAGCCAGCAGAAGTCTCTCATATTTGAATTGGAGGTGCACAAAGTAACAAGATATTTGCCTGTCTGCTGTGATTATATCTGCTGATTTATTTCAGTCACACTCAGTGTTTTTATTCACCAACATTTGTAGAGGGAAGACCTCACTCATGCAAATAGTCCAAGAAAGGTAATGAATCATGAATACTAGAAAGAAGAGATTTATAGAGTATTCATAGCTACCAGAAGGCATCATAGCCTTAAAGCCTCTTTTTTGGCTCTATCACGAGAGTGATAAAAAACAATGGATATTCATATATAATTGATTAACAAACAAGGCTTTTTTTCCTGTTTATAATGCATAGGTCATCCATTCTTGGAGCGGAAATAATACCATTGATTTTGATGATTAATCAAAGTGCATAGAGCACGTAAGAAAGAATCATACTGAACAATTATGAATAAATTCTACAGGAAGTTAAAAACTGTGCATATAAACTACTACAAATAAATAAATACAGAGATTTAATAAACAGCCTGCTCAGGGATAGTTGGCAGAATGACTGTATATTCATCAAGAGAAGTTGTTCTCCATAGTTAGTAAATGCATTATTTTGCTTGTCCAAGCACTGCAATAGAGCATTAAAAAGTGAATATATTCATTCATTCAGCCCTCCGTGAAACTGGGAAAGTTTTGGTTTATATTGATAGCTAAAATGGTAGATGGGTTAGTTTGACTGTTTAGAACATAATCTTAGGCCTAGAATAACAATGTGAAATGTGCAGAACCCAAAAAGGATGCAATATAAATGAGCAAATGCAAAACAAGTTGATACATAGGCAGAGTAACTCATAAGATGTGTCTTCCTGTGGTTTTGATCCTTTACAGTCACTGCTGTGTCTGCCCTTTGCCCAAAAGACTTATTTTTCCACAGTACTCTACTCTTTTCCTTCTGTGACCTCCATGAATACACCCTCAGGTCTTCCCCAAATCATTCCTACCTCACTTTTCAGCTGTAATTATACCTCATCTGCTAACAAAAACCAACCAACAAACAAAAAACCAACAACAACAAAAACCCAAATCAAAAGCACTTACACAATGGTTAACACCCTGTCACATTTGCTACCTATCTGTTTGGGCAAGAAAAGCTGGTTGTGCTGAGTTGCAAGCTATGTTTGTGCTGCTTGCCTAGTCCACATGCATGTGTTGCCCAGTAGACCACCAAACCAGCCTGCAGAAAAGGCTGTAGGCACATTTTAACCTTTCCCTTTGTGGATGTAGTAATAGGCTGTCTCTCTTCTTCCCTGATTTCTCTCTTCATGAAGTTTGTATGATTTTAATATCTAAATGTGTCTGTTATCTTTGATTAAAATCTGCCAGCAGGCTCAAAAGTTACATGGGAGAAGGAAAGACAGAGTTATACAGAGAAAAAAGCACAAGGCAGGCAGTAGGATGCTGGAAGCCTTTTTTTTTTTCCTTAGAAAACTACTCTGAAGAAGTTCCTGTAATACATAGTTAAGTACAGAGCTTTAAATCTTTATTTACTGTCTAATTAATACACATAATATGGGATTCAGAACACACAGTTCATGTGATACACTAGATGTAATTGAAAATAATAGTTTTCAAAGACAGATAATGCAGTGTAGGATCTGTGGCAGGTGGCAGCCAGCAGGTGATTATTATAAAGTATTAAAGCCTACAGAAAAGTTCTTAACAGTCAACCAAGAGACTCATGTAATCTTCAGACTGCTGGGAACTAAAAGTGGATGGCACATTTAGCTTTGGTGGTTTTTCATTGCTTGGCAGCCAGGAAGCTCAGGAGAGACATGAGCAGCCCTGGTTATTGAAAGCAAACGTGGACACAATAAATCTATCAGGTTCTCCATCTCTGTGCTAAGGCATCCTTTGAATCAGTCAGTGAGGTGCCTGCCTGTCTCTCCATTATAAATTTCTATGCATTTCCTGAAGGAAAAAAAAATGCCCAAACCAAAACAACAAAAGAACCCACCCCAATATAGTCTCTTACTGGAAGTGCAAGTAAACTGTTATGATTCTTATAAGAAATCAGCTTCTGATTAATGGAAATGCCTCCCTGTGTTCACACATAGCATGCAGAGAACTGAGAGGGTTTTTTGCACCTGTGATAACACTTTTCAAGTTTACTACTGTTAGAAGAACAAAAATACAGAATAGAATAAGTTCCTCTTCTGTTCTCTCCAAAATACCCAAGAATTCCACCTCTTACGAATAATAAGCGAGCCAGATGCTTTTTTATTAATGACCCCTCTTTTTTGTGTAGGCATTTTGCCTAGGAGTATCAGTCATTGAGCAAATCTTTCTTTGCCAAGTGCTATATGAACACATGACAAAAAGTCCCATGCAAAAGTGCTCACAGTTTCAAGACAAAAACATCCCAAAGACTAGGGAACATAAGATAATGTAAATGTGAGAGGTGGGTGAAGTTGACTCTGTTTAGCATACTTTAACTCTGAAAGTCTGTGCTTCCTATTTTTCCCACATTTCACTTTGGCTTTGGTTAGCTGCTTGCTTTTGTCTAGTTTCAATAATGTTTGTGGGTTTAAGATTGAAGTATTGCATTTGTTTCCATATGTATCCCATTTGTATTTACAATCACACTCAAATTTAATGAGTAGGGAGACAAAGGTGGTCTAAAAATAGTATTTCCTTGTGGTTGGTGACTTGTAATTCTTAACCGCTCCCAGCCCAGGACCTTTTTCTCCTCAGACAACAGTCCTTAATATTTTCCATGCAAAAATACTGCACACTTGCAAGATAACAGCATATCTAAGAATTGATGTCCTGCACAGAGGATTTAGCATGAACCCTCTTTACCTTCTTACGTTGTGTCTTGAAAGAACAGAAGCCCATTAACTTCAGATTGTGGTTCTTTTGCCTTCTTTGCTCCTACAAGGACTACAGTAAACACAGCACTAATAAAACTTATAGATTTACCCCCTTCCACTTTAGATTTCCATACTTGTGTCTTTTAAACTAGTTTCTCTCCAGCACACAAGGTGTTAAAAATTCTTTGCATATTCCGGTTTTTTCAGAGCTGCATGAAAGGATGGATGCAGTTTCACTGTCATGCAGGATATTCTGGTGTTGGTTCCCAGTGCAAGCAGTTGCATTTGCTAATAACAAAATGCATTTATCTTCAGTGGAATTTTAGATGGCTCCACAACCTGCTGCATATTCGAATGAAACCTGTATCACTATCAATTAGACACCTGCAGAAGTGGGCTATGCAAATGCCTTACCCCCCAAATGCTATTTTCCCTCTCTCATTAAGCTTTCAAACTTAATTATATCACAGTTAATGGCTAAAGACTTTCATATTTCAGTGTTGCAAGGAATTTAGCCAAATTTCCCACAGACTTTAAGGAGTTGTGTGACTGCAGTCTTCAAAATGGATTTTCATTGCTTCCCACATGCCTAACCTAACCCTGCACCTGACCACCTTGTTTTCCTTTCACACACATACAAACTGAAATGCACTCCCCCTGCCCCCCAGCTCTATCACTGTGACAAAGTATTCTGGTGGGCTTGGAAAGCTGTAGATTATTGTTTTGCTTTTCATCTCCGGAGGTCCTTGAGTTCAAATGTGAATAGATGTAAGTTATGCTTGCTATAAACAAGTATTTGTTGGTTATATACACAAGATACAGATTAAATAGTGGGTATCTTGCTTACGAGGTTTTATTTCCATCAAGGGTTTCAGTGGTATCATAAACCATGAGAGAAAAGCGAACATGGCTTAGGAAATTGCCATGAGTCCCCAGATGGAACTGTATTTTGGTAATTCACACTTAGCAGTTTATTCCATGCAAATCTCAGGAGCTGGTCAAAGCCCTGCCTGAGATACAGTCCCCATCTTGCTCCCACCAGTGGGAGCATTTACCTTTTATCTGTTTTGGGCTCCTGCTGTTGCTACCCTATATTCCAATTTGTCTGGCTCCTGCTCTGGTTGCTTTCATCTCCTTCTCCAGGGTGCTCTCTGATGAACGCTTTGGCAGGAGCTGCAAGCATTACCCCATATCTTTTAATTACACATGCAAGCACATTTCTGAAAGCATGCTGTGCCTTCATAAGTCAAAATTGGATTATGATATGCCTAAACTGTTTGTGCTCACAAGTAAGTAAAAATATTTGGTCATCTTTGAAAATGTGGACAGCACCGATTTGGTAGTAGGCTTTAGAATTCCCTTTTGACATTTTGGCCTTAGCGTTTTTTTATGAATTTCTAGAAGAAAAATGTGTCAAGAACAGTTAACAGAAACTTTAAAATCTTAAAATATGAAGGAAAATAGTGATTAAGTATTTTACTGAATATTGACATACTATTGCTTAAACAAGATCCTCTTCATATGTCAGTTATTATAACATGCCACAGAAAAGCCATGAGTGCTCTGCAGAAAGAACATGTATGTCTTTCTAAGTTGGACTATCCCAGCCACAACAGTGAGGGTTATTTCATTTTTGCCTATCTGCAGTTATCATAAGGATTGAGCATGACTTACACTTTTTTACTGGACAATTTCAGTGAGACCAGTAATAAGAATACCCTTGGTTTGTGTAAATGACAATGCAAATTAATGTAATTCTATCTTCATGCACGTTCTTGTAGCTTCACTTCATATATATAACTTTGCATTTTAAGTCATAGCCAAAGCTAGAATGAATTTAAAACATTATACCTCTATTTAGCTGACCATAAAATAAGTATGTTGTGGGTTAACCCTGGTGGACAGCTCAGCTCCACACAGACATTTGCTCACCTCCCCTCCACAGGGGAATGGGGAAGATGATCAAAAGGGTAAAAGTGAGAAAATTCCTGGGGTAAAGACAACTTAATGGGTAAAGCAAAAGCTTTGTCTGTAGGAAAAGCAAAATCAGCAATATATGAAGAAAATTAATAAAAAAAAATCCAATTCCATTAGCTTGAAAAACTTGGGCAGAAGTTTGGACTGAAGTATGGTTCTGATAAAAAACATCAGGAACATAGTCTTTTTAGCTATCTCAAAAAAAAAAAAAAAAGAAATTTGCACAATAATATTAACTACAAATATTGCCTTTAACACAGTTCAATGTACCTGGCTATAAAGTAGCACTTACAATGTGTGCTTATCTTTATCACAGAGAATTTTGCTCAAGGGGCAAACTCTGTGAAAAGGGATGTCAAATGACTATTTAGTGAGCTAGGCTTGTGTTTATTCTGTGGATGTTTTTTTTGGTGTTTCTTTTGTTAGCTTTCAGTAACACCTGTCAAGGTGACAGAAAACATTTGAGTTTGCTTTATTTGCTATTGCTTACAAAACCTCAGAGAATAAAAGTGTGCAATTATTCTGAGTTTTAAGAAAATGAAAATTTTAGGTACTGCTGGAACAACATCTGGATGTGCACTTGGGAATATGGTTTAGAGGTGAGTATGGTGGTACTAGGTTGATGGTTGGACTAGATAATCTTCAGAGGGTCTCTTCCAACTTTAATAATTCTCTGATTCTGTGATCTTCAGAAGGCTATTCATTGCATCTTAACCTCTGTAGGCCATCTGGATAAGAAGGGAATTTAGATGATAGACTGAAATCTGTCCTTTGGATGACTAGAATTAGTTGGACTACACCCCAGTCTTTGTTGGTAACATTACATAATGAATGCATAATTAAAAAGTGTTTGGTGGTGTTTCCATACAGCCAATACTCCTTTATCATTTTTGTTTTGTTTTATGGAACAACTGAAGAATTGTTTTGACACTCTGTTATTGATCAGGAAGAATCACAGTCAATAATTATTACAGCTACTCAGTGACTAGATTATTAGAAAAATAAATTAGGAACTAGCCTGCTTGCAAATAACATTATTTCACATGATGACTAGAAAAAAAACATATACATGTCATGGCATATTGCTCATTTGCAAACACAAAGACACCTTTTCTAATCCTATGAATCTCATTTATTGATCAGAGATCATGATAAAGTGGTTTCTTTTGGAGTGTTCTTTTTCTAAGCCCTGTCTTTTAAATTAAGAATCTATTTTACATTACCAAAACCCAACATAAGAGCTATGTGCCCCTATGTGTACAAACAAGTCATTTCTTTCTCTTCTGTTTCAACATAACTATTATTTTTCTTATTAAGGAAAAAAAAATATCTCTTTTCCTCTTTCTCCAGCTGATCTTTTTGTTCGAGTATAGCAAACATACTGCTTCCTATTGTGGTTTATGCTACAGGCAATTCCGACATTTGCATTTGTACATCGTGTGCATTTTGAAATAAATAAGTGACAGCTGAACTCCATGTTGAAAGCCAGCTTCTGTGTTGCAATTGCTCTATAGTTTGTTGGTTTGCTTTGTATTACTTTGCTTTGTTTCCTCTGGATGACCTCACAATCTTTTGTGAGGAATTTGCGTGCTAAAAAGGAAAAAAGACGTATAAATCACACAGAGGAAAATTAGTTGGTGCAGAGCAAAATTGTCACAAAGCAAGTGACTAAAGAGATTCAAGCCTTTGGGTCCACAACAGTAAAAATATACCAAGGCAGCCATAGAATTCCTGCAGGGAAACTTGCCCCTCCCAAGCACACCATGTGCTTTGTGTTGATCAAGGAATGAAAAGGTCTGAAAATATAACTGCTCATCTTTAAATAAAATAGAAAGGGATTGTGATGGAGAAATACACAGAATTCAGTACACAGAAAGAGGTTTCCAAACTGTGATATGCACAGCTCCTGTCTCCCTTGTAAATAGCAATAATCAAAAGCATCTGGCTGCCTGTGTATGTGGGTTTGTCTTATTTGATACTTGGTAAATGCCAGCTCACAGATAATCACATGCAAACAGCTGGAATAACTGAAAGAAAGTGGATAGAGGGGGATGAGGATGGGTTTATAGAAAGTGGAGGAATTATGGGGACTGCCACTGTGGTACAAAGGAGAGAGATCTTGGGAAAAAGGTTTTAAGGACAAAGTAATCCATATGCTGTTATTTTCATGAGGCTAGTCTTAATGCAAAACTGTCTAAAAATTCAATATCTAGAATGTAAAAGTTTGGAAGCCAAATCAATACAAATCACTGCTGCCCAGGTCTGTCTCAGATTCTCACTGTATGACAAGATGAGTTGAAACATATCAGCTGCCTTAGCATAGTTACAGGGAAATACCAGGACAGAGAACTAATCTATAAATGACCACAGCGTTTAAGAGCAAAAGATTTAAAAATAATAGGTTAACTGATTCCGAAGCTTATGATAATGCAGCTTTGAAAGTAAAATGGTGCATCTGGGCTACAGAAAGGGGTTGAAGTCAAAATTGAGATACAGGGAAGCACAGTGTCTGTCCTGCTGTCAGCCTGCATGGCTCAAGCCCTTCCTCCTGTGTTAAGCACAGGAGTACAGCACTGACAGCATGTCCAGTCCTTTCAGTAAGTGGTGTGGATGGACCAAAAGTGCTGCAATGTGCTGAGAGGAGACCCTTTTATTTATATTCCCTCACAGTGGGTGCAGCTGACCCCTGACATTACAAGTCCCACCAATTACAAAGCATGATCTCTCGAAATCTGATCTGGATATGTTGTCTCCCTCCTGTCCTCCCACTGCTTCCACATCTGGGAGTAAAAGAGCTTAACAAGAGCCAGCATGTTCTTGACCTTCTTGAATGAATAAGACAAACCTTTTGCTTTGAAAGGTGCACTAGACTTTTAGTTCCCCTTTTCAGCTTTCTCATGTCTAGCCAGATGTGTGCATACCAACAGTTCTTGAATCCCTAATAGGAAAACTGTGGAGAAAAGAGGAATTATTCTGCATTTAGCAACAAATGTTCCTCAATGTGCCTTTAATGTGTGCTCTCCTAATTTATGGGTTGTTGCTGATGTTAATTACTTTTTGGTGACATTTTAGAAATATTCTTCTCATTTCTGAATAAGTATGCATTTATTTTCTCTGAGAACCCAGTGACCTGATAGGCAGGTTCAGTTGCACACCTGTTTTAGGGGTTTTTTTCCCTCCAGTTAGAGAATTGTCATGAACCAGTGGCTGGAGAAAGTTTATGAAGTACTAAATTCATTAATGTCTTCAATAGACATTTGCAGATAACCTTTGAAAGTAACAAAGATGAGCTCAAGACACTAAGAAAACAACACCATTGCATGGTCCCAGTGATCTTTCAAGGGTGATCCAGGGCAGCTGCACTATCAGGGGCCCTGAGGACAGCATTCATAAAGAGCAAGAGCAAACCGCTGCAGTGGCTAAGTGACAGTCAAAGAGTGCTCATGACACCCTGTTCAAAAAAAAAACACCGCAGTATATACACACTACAAAAGGTTTTCTCTTTCTTTAGGTGGTTTTCATTGTGTAAATGCAGGATTTGCTCTTTTTCTCCCCTTATTACCTTAAATCTTAATGTATTCCTCTGTGGCACTGATATATGTTGCAAAATATGCAATATGGCTAATGTAATAATCACCTTAGAGATTGACTGATTTTTTAATTTTTAGCTTCAGAAATGCAACACTAAATGAGTCTTCATTTTTGCATTGAAAAGGTAAGATCTTGTCACATAATATTTTGCTTGAAAATAATTGAATGTTTGGCCCTTTCAGTGAAATCATTGCCACATTATAATTTTTTTTAGGTTTTCGTACTATATGATTTTTTTTGAATTAAAGTGAATGTAGCACTCAGAAAAATATTCTGTGTTCATAATCTACAAAATAATGTGGGTAGCATCTACTCTCCAATCTACAAATTTCCTCTTCTGGTTTCTATGAAAGTACAAATTCCAGAGACTGGGGAAGTAATTAATTCCCTGTACTGATCCAGTCCCTGGCCTTGCATCATATGTTTAAAGCAACTTTTGCTAAATGTTTCCTCCCTCCTCTTATCTCTGATAGATTCCATAAAACAAGTCTGTGTGTAGTGGTAAAAAACATCCCTAAGGAACTAAAGAAAGAAATAATTTTCTTTTTTTTGTTGTAACGAATGTAAGCAACGACCGAAGCACCATAATAGGAAATCATAGGGATACTTTGAGAAATGTTTTTCTGTACTACAGAAAAGTGTGTGATATCCCACTGCAGAGAAGTACATGACATCCTGTTCTTAAATAGACTTTGAGGTGTTCAACTTAACTGTCTAAACATCATGTTTGTGCACAGATCAAAAAGTGATAAACAGGTGAATCTGAAGCCATTTTCATGAAAATCTGAATTTTAGGGTGTGGCAGCATAAATGGCACAGGCTAATAACTAGATGTCTCAAATTGCCACATTCCTATGTGACCCTGATTAATACTCTTATCTTTATAAAACCCACAAAAACCCACAAAAACCAGACCTTCTAGAAGATGGGATCTACCTTCTAGATAATTTTGCTTCTTTTAGAAATAAGATTTTCAGGTTCTCTTCATTACTAAATTAATGTATCTTCTCTTCCTGTGCTTATTGATACATTTCCTGCTACTCCTTGCAGAGAAGGAGAGTTCAGGGACTGATTCTTGCTACCTACCTGCAGCCTTCTCTTTGGAACACTGCATCCTGACAAACATACTTTATCTTTCCTGTGTTGCTGTGAGATAGGAAAGTAATATCTCCTGTTTAGGAACTGACAAGTTAAAAAAAAAAAAAAAATAGAACTGGTTTTGGGTTTTTTTCCCAATTATTAATATATTTTTACTAAATATTGGAAATCTGCACAGATCTTTTGGATCATGGTGCCAGTGCCCCTGTTTATTATGTCTGGAAGTAAAATCCAGGTAATATCATGTTTTCTTACTTAGTTCTTGCCTCCTTGTCCTCCAGTAAAGGAGAATATACCCTGAGAAAATTTAAAACAATGTGAATACTCTTTTCTAATTACTTAGTACTACAGACACCATCAACAGTGAGATTCTGTATGCCCAGAGCAAACAACGTCTAATGCTGTTCAAGACACTAAATAAAGACACATCCAAAAGTATATTGAATAAATCTAGTTTTATAAATTAAATACTCTACCAGAAGAGTTAAACCAAGTCACCTTTGATGAGATGGCTGCCTTGGGAATACTGTGAAAATATCTTTGTTTCCCTGAGAAGTAGATCTTGCCCATTGAAATCATGGGTTACAGTTCTGCAATATTTATTTATAGCAGCAGAACTCAGTCTGTAAACAAGCACTACACCCTGTGCCATTTGTTATGTTTTCTGTATTTTACTGTGATTAGAACTAACAGCCAGATCAGTCCTACTTCTTGTATTTACAAAGTAGCCTGATAGACAGTCGATATGGAACTTTTCTGTAAGGGATACGGACAAACTGTGCAAAGCAGGCTTTTCCCAACCCCTTTTCTCTTTTTGATCATTACTCCTTTCTTTAATGTTGTTTTCAGCTAAAAAAGCACCATATGACCTTTGAGAAATGTCAAGAAAACATTATTTTCTCTGTGCCACTCCAGTCTGTGGACGTCAGGTACATCCTTACTCTAAGCCCTGCTCAAAGTAGCAGCTCTGAGACCGATCGTGCTAAAATGCCTCTTACTGCACTCTCAGGGATGCCACGCACCCCTCCTGACCTTCTCTGACTGCTAAATGTGGCTGTGGGAGTTTCACTAATGAACAGCATTGCACCATCTGTTTGGCTCCCACTGTTGGACCTCCTTAGGGTGAAGGAGGAGCAGCAAGCAAATGCCAGTCCAATACCTCAGTCTGACTCACAAAGCAATACAGCTGCCACTGCTGTGTTTTCTTTTTTTTTTTTTTTTTTTGTAATTTCCAGAATGACTCAGATGTATTCTTTTTCAGAAGTAATCCAAAAGGGTAGAAATTTTAAATGCATAGAATAGAAATAAATTCATCACAGTGTATGTGATAGAAATAAAGAAAGGAAAATGCAAATAATTAAAAATCATAGCTTTTCTGCATGCTTGACTTTGTGTACAGTGTCTGTGACTTTACAATGTGAATTTCAACCTGGATAAAAAGTTATATATGAATAGTTACAGAAGTACAGGTTTTAGGTTTTTATGATCCTACAAATTTTGACAGCTTAGTCTAAAGAAAACAAATTAAAATCTTGGGCAGAAATTGTGTATTGGGGTTTTTTACATTCAGCAAAAACAAACAAACAAAAAAAGGTGAAATATTCCTTATTTTGATTGGACTTCTTTTTAAATTCCTTGGGACAAATTCTCTCTTCTTTTTTCTCTGTATAGTTTCTAGTACCTTTTTACAACTACAATATAAATTTTACACTCTAGGGTAGAAGGAAAGGTAATGATTGACTATGATATGTAGACTAGTATACTCGAGCTTTATGTGTACTAAATAAGACATTGTCATTCTATAACTATTTTAATTGGTCCTTAAGGAAATGAAGGAAAGTGCTTCTTTTCTGGCTATTTCAAAGGGAATAAGTCTAGCAGAGGAGTAGGCTGGGTGCCCTGCTCTTTCTGATGAACAGCAGAGTGTTACTTCACTCCTGGTGGAGCAGTGTGGAAGGGGCTGGGCTGGTGGCTTAAAGCATGCACTCCTTTACCTATGCTGGTCAGGCCATCACTGCTCAGATCATAGAATCAGAGAATCATAGAATGGTTTGGGTTGGAAGGAACCCTAAAGATCATCTTGTTCCAACTCCCCTGCTGTGGCACGGACACCTTCCACTAGACCAAGTTTCTCAAAGTGCCATCCATCCTGGCCTTGAACACTTCAAGGGATGGGGCATCCACAGCTTCTCTGGGCAAGCTGTTCCAGTGTCTCAGTGTGGTCACATTCCTTAGATGTGATTGTCTGAAACGGGAGACAAATAACCTTAGCCACATCTTGTGACTACAGCAGATTTTCAGGCTTGGGTTAGGGCAGTCTTGTTTTGAAACTTCAGCCTCTCCTACACAGTTTCTTTGTTTGCTGTCAGCAACATCTGTGTTGGCTTCATGTTGTATTTACACAAAATGGCACTGGGCTCAGGTCAGACCCACACTGATGTCAGTCCTGAAGTCACAACAGGTGAAGCTCCCTCTCTTCTTCAATGAGTAGGGCATGTCCTGGGCCAGTCCTCTGCTAACAGCCAGGTCCTTCATCCAGCTGCCACTCTCTTGATGTTGCCCCAGGAGCCCTACAGACCATCTTATCACAGGGCACAGTGCTGCCCTGTCAGTTTGGATACTCTTTCTGTTTTACCACAGCCTCTGAGAAAGAAAGAGCTGAGCTTTGGCTCTTCTCAAAGCAGCATGACTCCTCCTGCAGAGTAGCATGGTGCAAAAAGTCACGAGGAAGAGAGGGCAGAAATAAAAGTCTTTCTTATCCCAGCATCTTCATGTCCCTTCCAGTTACAGGTGTACAGACAAAAACAAATAAACAAACAAACAAAAAACCCCATAACAACTATGTGGAGGGGTTTTCCCTGCCCCCTGGAGAATAGTAGGAGGTAAACAGTAATGAGGAAGCAACTTTTTACTTTCCTAGTAGGACCAGAGTCTGAACAGGGTTAGGTTGTATAGGAACTTTTTTCTTCACTTTCTGCAAGTGTGTGTAGTTTAAAATTGCCAGAGCCATGGCTCCAATAAAAGAAAATACAAAATGGAAAAACACCACAATATTAAAATCAAATAAAAATCACATCGTTGTTGTGCCAGGTACTGTCAGAGACATAAAAGAGATGTTAATTAATTACATGTTTCTTGCTTTCTGATGCTATGTTTGCTCCCTGCTCTGCGTTTTACAGGTCTTTATAGGTTTGAGTGTTGTGCAACAGAGTGGGAGTAGATGCTATGCTTTCCTTTGTGAGCATCTATGCCAGTGACAGGATTTGACCATATCAGGCAGATGTTTTATTCACTAAGGCTGAGAGGCCATTTTCTAAGTTGAACATTGAATTATGGGAGTGGCATCTTGTATCAATTCTATACTTTTCTCAGGGGGATGCCAAAAGAAGATCAAATAAGGGAACAGCAGTTTTTTGATAATAGTGCAGAGAAAGGGATGATCCAAATCTACCAAAGCAAGAAGGACAATTACATTAGTACACTCCGGAAACTGAGTAGGTATTCTTGGAGTTTCATTCAGTCATGTCCTGTCCAGCTACTAAAACCCTGTCCAATGGACACAACATTGCATGATATATGTCAAAGCCAAAGCCTAGGCTTTAGGTGTTATCATAAATTTTTTTATGTGGGAAAATAGCCAAGGTAAAACACCATTTGCAGACTGTCCACATGAAAATTCCTACACTCATATCTCTGGGCTTGATTCAAGATCCATGAAAAACCTGTTATATTTCTCAGACCTTGTGTGAAGAGACCTGACTATAGGAAAGAATAAAGCAAGAGGAATAGATAAAACAAAATAAAAATAAAAAGAATTGAATGACTTACTGCTGTTATACCAAGTTTGCAGAAATATTTCATTTGTTGCTGATACTGGCACTTTGCAGATTTTTGTATTTTAGGTTTCTGAATTAGTTCAAAACTGCAGTATTTTCTGGATTTATAGATTTCCCAGGGGAAAAAAAGTATATGATTTTTTACACCTACTGTCCACAAGACAGGTAATTTAATCAATCCCCCTGTCACCTGTATTTGTCTATCTACAGGGAAAAACACAGTGATATAATCAGCAATTTCAAATAGCTGTCATTTAAGTAGGAGTGTGGTTTGCCAAGGGCAAATCATGCTTGACAAACCTGATCACCTTCTATGACAAAGTAATGTGCTGAGTTGATATAGGGTGAGCAGTGGACATTATCTGCCTGTATTTCCCCCAAGCTTCCAATACAGTTTTTGGCAGATTCCTCTTGGAGAAACGGGTGTGTTGTGATCTAGGCAAGTGTGGTGGATGGGGAACAGCCTGACCAGCCCACCAGAGATTGGTGGTAAATAACTCAGTTTCAAGCTGGCAACCTGTCACTAGTGGGGATCCCCAGGGATTGAAATTGGGCTCAACACTGTTTGCTACCTTCAAAAATCAAGTGTACTATGACAAAGTTTGCCAATGACACCAAACTGAGTGGGAAACTGAAGACTTTTGAATGGAGAGCCATTCTGCAAGGAAACCTAGACAGAATGGAAGAGTGGGCTAAGAAGAACCTTAAGAAGTTCAACAATGTCTTGCACCCTGGAAGACATAATCCAGGAGTGTAGCACAGGCTGGGATCTACCCAGTTGGGGAATACCTCTGTGGAAAGGCAGCTGGGCATCCTTGTGGACTACAAGGTCAATATGAGTGAACAGTGTTCTGTAGCAAAGAGCTAACAAGGTGCTAGGTTGCTGATGCAAGGGCATCATCCACAGAAATAAAGTCACTATGCCACTCTACTCAGCACTTGTCAGGCTACAGCTGGAATACTGCATTCAGTTTTGGTCTCCACTATGCAAAAAAGATGTGGACAGGTTGAAGAGGGTGCAGAGAAGGGACACAAAGATGATCAAAGTACTGAGAAAGTTCTTTGGAAAGGCTGAGAGCTGGGTTTGCTCAGTCTTGAGAACAGAAGGCTCAGAATGAATCTTATCACCACATTCCTGTACTTAAAGGTGGCTACAATGAAGATGGAGACTCTCTTTTTACAATGTGTTCTGTGACAAAGATAACAGGTAATGAGTGCAAGTTGCTCCTGAGGAGATTCTGATTGGATACAAGAGGAAAATTGTTCACAGTGAGAACCATCAACCATTGGAATAATTTCCCAGAGAAGTGGTAGATTCTCCAGTGCTGGACATCCTTAAAATTCAACTCTACAGGGTGCGGGGCCATCTTGCCTAGGGGTGTGGGGCCATCTTGCCTAGGCCTTGCTTTTGCCAAGAAAGGTTGGATCAGGTGATCCTTGAGGTCCCCTTCTGACTTGGTATTCTATGATTTGGGATGAAAATCGATTCTATTGTTGATAGGTGCCTAGTGTCTTACTGTTGCATTGACAGCAGCCTTAATTTTTGTTGTTGCTGTTGTTGCTTAGATTAAAAGAAGGAGCAGGACCAGGTGTAAATAAAACATTACAGGACTCAGGATGCCCTCCTCCCCTCTGTCTACCTCCTACTTGCTTGCCTTTTGCTTCCCTGATACATGAATCTGTCTGTCTTCAGACAGAAGACAGCAGTGCATCTCTCTTTCAATGACACCAAAAGGACCTGATCTATGTAGAACTTTTTTAAGCTGCTGTGGTAAAATCCTATTTATAGTTCCCAACTATGCTAAAAAATCAGACCTCCAAAAACTTTGGCCCTGCAGTGGGGGCTGAGCAGTACCCAAGTACATGGGATTTCTCGCTGGGGTGGGATTTACTGTATTAGCAGTCACTCAACATCAAGGTCTTTAAATACAACTTTTTGCTCAAACATGGTTACTGTGATGGTATAGCACTTAATAGGAGAAGAGACTACAAAAGTTATGTAAGTAGATAGATCAGATTTATGTTGCAAACAAAATGTACTAAATTCTCCTAGCTGAGTAAAGACTTTTAAAAAAAAAATTATTCATATGCCAAGTAAGATACAGAGCCAAAAATTATATTATATCTTTATAAATTGTGGAGTCCTGTCTAAATAAAGAGATTTATGCAGGTAATTCTTTTAATAGTATTGATAGTTATCTCCATAAATCCCAGCCTTTTTAACAGGAAAATATGTTTTTACATTGAAAACACATCTGGACATCATATAATGTAGTACTGTAATCCTTGCTTTCAGCAGGAAAATGAGGATGGTGTTCTGTATGTAATTATCATATACATTAACAAATAATGCAAGAAGATATGTTAAGGGATTTTTTTAATAGAGTGAAAAATCAGATGTTTGGTTATCTTTCAAAAAGACCGAGAAAATCTAGCCTATGAGGTCTCATTTATTTTCTGTCCAAATCACCTGTAACACTTGGAAATTTAAAAAACTTTTGGAGATGAATTCATTCATTTTTGTCAAACAGGAACAAGGTATTAAAAAGAAATTACAAGATGCATTTCTTAGAGCACCAAACAACTTCAATAGCCCTGTGGGTTTTGATAATTGCTGATGAGTAGTCACGGTACTAGAGCTCTGGTTAAACTGTTATAAGAGAGTAGGATCAAATGCTAATATTTGATGAAGTTTCTCTGAAAGTTTTCCTTTAGATTAGGTCAGAATCCTACCCAGTTAAACCTGGAGGAGGGATGTGTTTTCAGAAAACTAGGGTGGGAGAGGTGGAGTGGGGAAAGGAACATTCATTGTTTTGTTCAAATATCCTACCCCAAAAAAGTGATTTATAATTTGCAAGTCATTGATCCGAACTCAGAATTGCAAGGAGCCTCTGGATCTTCAACAGCATTACCACTGCTCTTGTAATTTAGACAATGTTTGCACTTCCAGGAAAAAAAAGAATGTGTCCATAGCAACGTAGGTGTACTGGAAAGATGCACTCTTCTCCCACAGTCTCATTTGGCTGAATGACACACACTGAGTGCTGTGATGCTGCAGGTCAATGGTATCCCATGACTCACAATATTGCATCATCCAGGGTAAAACTCCCCAGCCCAGGGAAGGTCCTGGAGGCATTCCCACCTGAACCTGAATGTATGTAACTCTGAGTTTGGGGTTTCCCTCATCACCTGGGACTTCCACCACCACATAAGTGGATCTGAACGGTGACCACCACTTTGACCAACGAACACTGAAACTGCAACAACCAAATCTCATCACTGGATCCAGAGTGTGTCCTGCAGGTCCGTCCAGTCCCCTGGGGAGTCTGCAGCCCTGCTCTGACTGCCTGTACTGGCACCACAGCCTCATTCCAGCACCTCGCAAACATCTGCCTTGCTAACCCAGCTAACCACTGTTTCCTGCCAGCACTGACTCTCCAACAACTCTTGCCAGGTTTTCCAGGCATGGGGGAGGTGAATCACATGAATGGGCAGCCATCTTTTCTCTGTCCTATGTCCATGTGTGTTTTTTCCAGATGGGAGAGGCTGGCTGCCGTCTTGATTTGGTCTGGTGGGTGGGGCTTGGGAAATTTCTCCTCAGTTGATTTAACCCAGTTTAATCAGAATTGTTATTAGCATTTCTTTTGGTAAAGAGTTATTTTTTCACTTACATCTGAGCATTTTTGGTCTCTCTCTCTCTTTATTGGAGAAACCAGGGGCATAGAATCCAATGGAGAAGACTTCTGTTCAAGGTCTCTTCCTTTCCAGGTTGTTTCACACTGAGACATAGTGGAAACATACTGACACCCAGAAACTCTGGCTGATTGCTGGGAGAGGAAGCAAAAAAAAACCTATAGGCACAATATTCAGGACAAAATATTCTGGAAAGGCTTATAGGCACACCGAGCATCTTCTTCTAGATTGAAAGAATTGGGCTGAAAAGACCCGAGCAGAAGGGGGAAAAAGACAATGTTCTTTATGTTTGTCTCTTACAGCTGACAGAAAAGACATTTAAAAAGTAGTCTTTTAAGAGTGTTATCTATTTCTGTTTATTTTATTGCAAGTCCATGCCACTGCTGTGTGTTTTGATATATGTTCCTTCTCTTAAATAGTTCAACTTGTTCCAAAATAATAAATGCATCTGGTTTTGTATTCCTCATGCCTATATACAGTGTGCAATCATTAGTGAAGTCTGTGACTGATATTTTACACTCCTCCCCACCTTAAACTAATGAGAAATTATTTTATAGCTAGAAATATCTTCTGATTGCTTACTTTACAAAAATAAAATTTTCAAAGAAGCTGAAAAAATCAAATGTACTGAAACTACTGTTAAGGTTCACATTTTTTCTACTAGGATTATTTTTGGATGGTCGTTTATTTCTAAGGAATTTTTTTAAAATAATATGAAGTATCTAAATGGAAGAGAAATGTCAAAACCACAAATATCCATATCTGAAGTAGCAAAGGGCCTTCAAGGCTACATGTAAGATGTCTGTTTAGTTTCACACTGTGGAGATTGTTTACTTCTGAAGAAATTGTGTATCGCTTTCAGTAAGACCAATCTGTAGAAACATAGCAGGAAAAAAAGAGGATTCTGAATTCCAGATGTTAGATTTCCAGGGGTTCAATCATGACAGGGTTATTGTTTTCAGAATGGATGAAATTCACTTCCTCAGGTAGCCTGTAAACAATAGTCACTCCCTGAATTCAAATCTACCTTAGTAGATTAGATTAGTCCAAGTATAGATTGTTGCTGATATCTTAAGTAACAAGCAGGGGGAAATTTTGTTTCCCTTAATCTAATCGCTTGTCTCCCCAAATCTCCAAGGGAGGCTTTTGGAAGGGTTAAATATCAGACACAAGCTTCAAAGGAAGAAAAAAAACCTGGTACCCAACTTCCCATGAAGACCACTTTTGAAATAACAACAGTTTAGCATGAACCTGGACCCAATGTTAAGCAAACGTTGCCAAAGCCTCACTTTGTGCACTCAGAATTACTTTGGGATTGATTGTTTGTTTTTTCAATTGTTTTACACTCAAAAATTACAGCAAGATACATGAAAACCAACACCTATCAAGTCTTTGCATCAAATTTCACATCAGGGTTTTATCTTTTGTTGGAACAAAGAGAATAATTTTTGTTGTACTGTCTTATATGCTGCTGTATCTGCTCAGAAAATGAGGTACTTCTTATGAAATTTCACACAAAAATTATATATAATTGTCTCCTCTCTACTGGGGAATGTACTGGGCTGAATAACTGTCAATGCTATTTTAAAAGATAAAAATTGAGGGGGACAGATTTACATTTAAATCATGTTTCAATCAACCTTAAAGGTGCAGTTTACACAGTAAGAGTATAAAATATTATCTCATTAAATATGCATAATGTTTTGCATTGCATAAAGGATGTGGATTGTACTTTCAATTTCCAAGCAAATTAAACCTGCTGTCAGAAAGTACACTGTAGCAGGATATGGTGGGCTCTGTGGAAACCAATTTAAACAATTTATGCTGCTGCATATGAGTTGGGTGAACTGGATTTCAGATAAATTCTTGGTGACAAGCTTAGGTTCCTCTTACAAGAGTAGAAAGAATCCACATCTCTTTTTCTGATCACAGATTTAGGACAATACTTTTGCCCTCCATGCAAAAGAGTTGAAAGAGTTGTAGTGGGAGATCCTACACAGAAAGTAAAAAAAAAAAAATAAAAATGTAATTCAATGAGAGATAGCCTCTAGGACTTAGCAGCAACTGTCTACGTCTTGTCATGCACACATTAGGGAGTGAGGGTTGACGTGTGTAGCTTGCTCACCCACCCACTCAACCCCAGCCTTCTTCTGTACAAATATAGTCAGTGACCCCATGGTATCCTCCTTTCTCATTTCAGTTCACAGCCACATATAAATGTTTTTTTGAGGCCTTTGAAGGCTGCATAAGGAGCCAGATTTTGCATTAACTCATTCCAGTCAATCTGCCTCATCATAAGGTTTTCCCTAATCCCTGTGCTGTAAAAAAGAGGAAGAAAAACCCCTGCCTGTCCAATGCCTTGTGGGTTTGGTTTTTTTTTTTTTTTTCATAAAATGTAATTAGTAAACTACAGTGCAAATGGAATTTTCAAATATCAACTTCACATGTGCTTCCAGTGCTCTAATGAACAGCCAGGGACACATCTTCACATATAATTTCTTACGACATTCACTGTGCTTAAAAAAAAATATATTAAGAACTTCCAAACATGGATTGATCATCCAGCCAAGAATTCTGAGAATTCATATGTTGGGAAAAATGTTTATGATAAAGATGAGGCCACAGAGTAACTGACTGCATTTAATTGAAAAGCGTTACAAATAATTGTATACGTAATGTAAACAAAACCAAAACAATTTTGAAGATAACCAAATGTCTAAGGCAAGATAATTTTATTGAACAAGTATAATTCCTTAGTAATAATGCATTTATGTCTTTAAGTTAGAGGGTTCTAAAGCCCCTTACAGACTGCATGCTCTGTCTTAGCTGTATTCATAAAAATAGGCAAAAAGTTCTAGATGGTACTTTTAAAAATTGAATGACTCAGCAAATTCCTTTTATGATTCTTTTTCAAAAAGACTCTGGGAGGCTTTTTATTGCCATCATATCCTCCCAGTCAACATATTATTAAATTGCTGCCGCTACTGAAGAAATTGGATTCTGTCCGTTCAACACCCAACCATATTTTCAGCCCTCTTATCTCTGGACAATAATCACAGCAAGTCCAATTTCCAGCCATAAAGTCTGTTTTTCCAAGAGTGGCATCCATCTCCCCAAAGACTTCCATCAGGCACTTCTGTAAGCATCTTTCAAGTTTCCTCTGGATGAATCTGTCATGCAATTAGGTTACTGATGGGCTGCCGTGACAAATAGGTTGCCGTTTGCCTTTTGATGTACTTTTGATTTTGATGCTTTAAGTATTTTCTTCTTCTAAATGCTGTCTTCTGGGAGCTGTACCCACTCTATTTCATTTTTTGAATAAAACACTTGCAGCAGCATCTTTTCTTTGTGAATCCAAAGAGCACATTATAATCTGTCATATTTTTCCCAAGAGTGAGTTTTACTTTGAACAATACTTACTGTATTGTGGAATAGTAGAATAAAGAGTGTATTTAGTTAGTGGTTTTCTCTGGTCTGAGAAATCTTTCAGTTGGCAAATTAAGTCATATAATCATAGAATCATAGACTGGCTTAGTTTGGAAGGGACCTTAAAGGTCATCTAGTTGTGGCCCCCCTGCCATAGACAGGGATACCTTTCAGCATATCAGGTTGCTCAGAGCCCCATCCAGCCTGACACTGAATACTGTCAGGGATGGTGCATCCACAGCTTCTCTGAGCAGCCTGTGTCAGTGCCTCAGCACCCTTACACTAAAGAATTTCTACTCATTCTTCAAAAATATCTGAATAGTTATGTTTTCTGTACAGCCTTCATTTGGCTCTGTTGCCTGTGGCTTACGATACCATCTTTAATTATACTATGATTTACTATTTTTCTCTAGATCTCTGCATTTTTTATTGCACAGTGGAATGGATCTGCAGATAAATCACATCTAAGCAATGAAAGAGACCTTATTTGCTGAGGTTGGATTAGTAAGGCACGAACGTTAAAGAAAGAGAAAAACTAAGAATTTGCTATCCTGGAGGATTCTATTCCTGTCTGTCCTGCCTGAGTTTCCAAGTGATGTTAGTGTCCACTTTCTAACTTAACTTTTGTCGAGTAACTATTTTTCCCTTGTTCTTTTTTGGTTTTTTTGGTATTAATTAATTTCGCCCTGAGATATTTTTCTAAGACCAAAATAAAAAGCTCAAACTGATCATTTTATTATTTGAGTAATTCTATGGTTAAATCCAGCAGCTATTCCTGACTGCTTTAAACTGTGTTGGAAAAGTACTAACTGAGCAAAGCATGATGGCCTTTAAATTGAGTTATAGAACTGCTTTAAGATATAAGGTCAATGCCAAACAATTTTAGAATACATTCCCAATTTCTCACTGATAAAATTTTCCAATTTATTCGTGCCTTATTTTTGCCTGGTTTTCCCTACACCAGTATGGAATATTTCAGGTCAAGGAGACTTAATTCAATGTTAAAATTATTTATTTAAATTCCAATGAGCATAAGCTTTTACAAAAATTACTTCAAAACCTTTTGCATTGCTGCTTTTCCTTACTGCGTTTAATGAAGAAATGCAGATTTCAATGACACAAATATAAAGATATTGCTTCTGAATTTAGTGACACGTCTAGAGGCAAAGAAGTAAAACAGTTCCTTGAAATGTTTTTTTTCTGCAGGTGGTTAAGCAATTCCTTAGCTCTTCTGCATGTGAGCAGTGACTACTTCTGTTTTATTTATGCAAATGCATAATATAATTCAGGCTCTGCCCCTAAACCAGGCAACTGATGTGAAAATAAATTTGAGTTAGGCAGAGAAGAACATTGTTGTCTGAGTGCTCCAATTCTAGTTTTACTGTAAACTTTTTTCTTATTTTTCTAATGTAACTTGAAAACCAAATTGCCTTGGTACTAATGAGCTGTAATTACTTCCACCTTCTAAACATTTTCTTTTTTTTTTTTTAAATGTCTAGGTCAAAAAGTTGACACTTAAGTATAGTCTACATTCATACTCCTCATTTAGGCAGTTAAAGGATAGGTTTTCTCAATGTAGTTAAGCAATCTGGGAAGGCAAGTCCTACTAGTTCTATGCCCTGGTCAGCATAAGGGAGCATAAATTATTTAAGATCTTGGCACACTATGTCAAATGTATCAGAATGTGTATGGCCTAAAAACACTTCCTCAAAATCCAGGTTGTAAAATAAGAAGAGATAAAGAACTAGAAGTAAAAAAAATCTCCATAAAATAATACAAGCTAAAATTAAAAACTTTAGCCAGGTTGACCTATATTCCAAATTCTTTCTACTAGTCTTTCTTAAGTATGGATGAATTCTACTTTATTTTTATGCTGTCATCTTTCTATTGCAAGTAAGTAAGTAATTAACTCTCAAAAAGTTAAAAGAGTAAATACTTTAACTTAGCAGAGAAGACTGCTAAGTTTTTTCATACAAAAAGTCAACTTTCCCATGAACTTGTCTCTAACACTGAAGCTGCTTCCTGTTTCATCATAATGTTTACCAATGCATTCAGTGTTTTCTGCTCAATTTATGTTGTCAAAATTCTATTACTTTTATGAGATAAGGAGGCATAGGTGATTATGCTACATAATACAAAAAGGATTTTTTTTTCATCTGCCAGTAGTTGCAGGCTTTATCTATTAAGAATGTTGCCTTTGTACTGCATACCAAGGAAAACTACAAGAAATTATACTAACTAGCAAATATAACCGCTTGTTCAAATATTAATATACTCCCCATATAGTCATTATAACTAAAAGGGAAAAATTGCTTTTGAGCATTTCATATTCATCAATAGTTCATGAAAATATGTAACAAGTTATGACACATCTAATAAAGATGAAAGGGATGAAAATCTTATGAATTTTTAATACAGATAATAAAGGTCATTAATATAGCTTAATTATATTGATAAATAATTAAAATTACTTTTTAAACTATGTTTTATTTTTATTTGAAACAACTTTATGTGGTACTCTTGGAGGAATTACATACATAATACTGCCAACCATACTACAAGGGGAAGTAAAAGTTGTTCTATTGATTATCTGAGTAAATACAGACATTTAAAACATTCTTAAGACATTTCAGCCAAGATGATGTATCTTTTTAAAATATCCTTTTAAATGTAAAATTTAGATAAGTATTAAATAATAATGAAAAAACTCAAAAGTCTATTCTGAGGTTAGATGGCTGATAGGTCTACCACTCTTAAGGCAAATCAATTTCTGTATACATTATCATACAAAGAAATAATGTTGTTAGCTTTGCAGGGGACACAATTAATTTTCAGTCAACTCAAGCACAGCAAAGTTAAATGAAAGTTAGGTATTTGATTTAAAACCAGGGGCTTAAACCAAAGTTCAATACTAAGTCCCTAGCTTTATTGCAGTGAAATATTGTAACTTTATTCCCTCAGCAAAGTAAGCTAATATTGTGTAGGAGCTTTAATTACTTAGCATTCAGGTTTGACACACTTTCAGCAAGATCCATGCCAAATGCCCAGAATGAAATTTGTCTTTTCACCTCTGCAGCAGTTTCACAGGGGGATGCAGCACTGTACCTCCCTTTTTTTCTTTCCTCCTTTCTCTGAGGTTCTCTGACTGGAGCCTGCTGATACTCACCTAGAATCATAGAATTATAGAATATCATGAGTTGTAAGGGATGGATAAGAATCATTGAGTCCAACTCTCTTCCTCTCACAGGACTTCCTAAAACTAAACTATATGTCTACAAGTGCTGTCCAGACACTCCTCAAACTCTGTCAGTTTGGTATCATGACCACTTCCTTGCAGAGCCTATTCCAGTGGCCAACCACCCTCTCAGTGAAGAACCATTTTCCTAAGGTCCAATCTGAACTTCTCCTGATTCAGCTTCATTCCATTCGTTTCCATGTGTCCTATCATAGACAGGTCACCAGAGAGGGAGATCTGCACCTCCCCCTCCACTATCCTGCTTGAAGAAAGCAAAGAGGGCACTGCTCGGCCTTCTCCAAGCCGAACAAACCAAATGACCTCAGTCTTTCCTTGTAAATCTTGCCCTCAAGTCCTTTCACCATCTTCTCACTCTCCCCTGGACTCACTGTTACAGTTTTGTGGTGCCTAAAATCGCACACAGCACTTGAGGTGAGGCCACACCAGTGCATGGCAGAGTTGGACAATCACCTCCCTTGACCAGCTGCTGATGTTGTGGCTGACACACTCCAGGGAACGGCTGGACCTTTTGGTTGCCAAGGCAACCAACTTTTTGGTTGTCTCATATTATACCTGCCATCCACCCAAGCCCCCAGATCATTTTCCACAGGGCCTCTCTCCAGCCTCTTGTCCCCTAACATGTACAACTTGCTATAGTAACTGGTTTGGTATTACAATTTCCTGAGTTTCTCCTCTTCTGGTGCTAAGAGCCCTAAAAACAGTTATCACAGCCACCTGAATCAGCTAGTGCATCAAACTTTTATGGGGAAATATATATTTTATTTTTTTAGAAAGACACAGATTTATCACTTGTTGTACTGCCACCTGAGTACACGTGCCTCCAAAGATCCAAAGGAATTTTGCGTCCATAATTAAAGTGACTCTCATTTCTATCTTCTCCACCTGAAAAACTCCTAGGAAATTTGTCGGAGGTGTTTCTTAGTAACTCTAGAGACTTATCTTCAAAGTACTCTTCTGATCTTAACAGTGATCCAACCAAAGACTCAGAGTTACTAGTTGTGTCCTGTCCTGTGTATTAACTGCAAGTGTTCACTGTCAGGTGAACTTACTGAACTATCCCCATCCTTCTGTTTGAAAGACCACTACAGAGAAATACTTAAACACCAGCACAAACAACCCTATGCCAATAAGCAAGCTAACATCAATATTAACAAAATATTTGAATCCTTGCATGTTTACCACAACCTCCACATAGTTAACTTCTGAAATATTTATAAAGTGCATAACCCTTTGTAGAGTAGTTTTTATTCTTATATTATTAAAAAAAATAATAATAAAAAAAAAATCTATGTCCAAAGAGTGGATGCTAATGGGAATTTTTGGTAGGAGCCAGCAACACCTGCTTTCCAGAGATAGTGAGTGACTGGTGCACTTCTTGCTCCCAAGGAAGCACCACCTCCTTGATCTTCCAGCAAAGAAAAACTAAGGTTTTAGGGTTTTTTTTCCATCTGGCTACTTACATCTGAGGGTAATCAAATGAGTTACAAAGATGAGAGAGGAGAATCTCTCAGTGGCCAATGATCTAACATGTCCTGAAAAAATTAAAAATAATAAAAAAAACCCCCACCAAAACCACAACATAGTTGCCTAGAGAATAACAGCTTCATAGATATCCATAAACTACCCTCTCATAATATTCAAAGGAATTATTTAGCCATGTATTAGAAAAAATAAGCCACTACAGCTGAGGTAAAATATTTAGGAGCAAGGTATTGTGATTTATTTCACAAAAGATTTATAAGTTTAAAAAAATTCTTGCCTTCAAATTAAGAAGAAAAACATACAAAAGAATGTCCCTATGAATCATACAAGAAAAGGAGGACAGGAGTAAAATCTGTCCCAGCTTTTAGAAAAATGAAATCTGTCATCCAGAAACACTGAAATTTGAAAAGGTGAAAAAGGTGACAGTGTTTCCCCTTCAGTGAAAGTGGATCATCCTATTTAAGACTCCCCACTGTCTCTCTTTGTAGCAGATGACCTCAAGAGGTCTGTTCTAACCTCAGTCATCTCAGACACTGGATGTGTCCCCTTGCACAAGAAGACCTTTTGCCAGCCATAGGGAGACCAAGGTGCCCCATGGGCCAGACCACCCGTGGAGTCGGCCCTGAAGACAAGGCTCATAAACCCCTCATAAAACAGGGTTCATGTCTGTGGTGTAGTTCATCAACGTCTGGCTTGTCCCATGTTGGGGCTGAGAGCCCAGGACCACCTAAGAAATCTTGAGGCAAAACATTTTGATTTTTCTGTGCTAACATTCCATCTTAATATGACATTTATATAAGATTAAAAAGGCTTTAGAATTTTCCCACTATCTTCAATATTTAAATAAAAAATAAATTCTCCCTCTTGATAAATTTGCTCAAAATATAACTATATAGTCATCACAGTAGGGAATCTTCATCTAAGCTATGTTTGGGATTTGCTTATGAACTTGCACACCTGTTAAAGAATTCAGCTAGATGACAGTAATACTACTGCTTATGGGTGAAGCTCAAAATGACAACATTATATGAAAGGATAGTGCCAAAGCAATAAAGGAAACCAATGTCAATAAAAGTTATATAAAGTCAGGACTGAAATTCAATTTTGGCTCTTCAATAATAATACTCAGCATTACCACACCTTAAAGAAAAATATATTTCTCAGTGCACTAAAATTGAATTCTGTTCTT
Organism: Pyrocephalus nanus; assembly: GCA_038380795.1. Taxonomy (NCBI): domain Eukaryota; kingdom Metazoa; phylum Chordata; class Aves; order Passeriformes; family Tyrannidae; genus Pyrocephalus; species Pyrocephalus nanus. The sequence goes on from CM076260.1 coordinate 52,645,573, forward strand.
TAACAAAAAATACTTGATCTTATAAGAGCTACCTAGAGTAGTATTAAAATACATCTGTTGACATAGTAACCTCTGTAATCTCTTATTTTGCTTTTTTCAGCCTGTCTGTAAGAATGCATATCAGACTATAGATAAAACAAAGCATTGCTTGGATTGTTCTCAATCATTTAGTGCATTTCAAGGTCCAGATGTGAAAGAGCTTGAATTTCTTTACTTTCTTTTTCTGTATTTTGGGGTGAAGTATGGGTACCTACAATTCCAGGAGAAGGATGTCTTTACAAAATAGCATCTCATCGGGGACAGTTAGGAGACTTCTTTGGAGTATTCAGACATGTCAGTGATTCGATGTATGTCAGCTAAAATATGTGCTTCTGAAAACAATGAGCAGCTATGTGTTTGATGCAGGTTTGAAACATCTAGTGATAAACACCCCTTGCAAAATATAACCTTGCCTTTCTCTTCTCAAGATTACTAGAGCTATGTTAACATTGCATATGCAACCCGGGGGCGGAGCTCTAGGCTCTCACCTGGCAAGTCAGCTGTCACTGTCAATTCATGTCCATAGCTTCATTCCCAGATTGGTCTCACTGTTCAGGCAGCACAATTTAGGGCCAATTCTGCTCAACAACTGGTTGTTATTAAGGGATTTTTTGGAGTGCAAACATGGATGTTGTGAGAAGGGAGCTTGTTTTTCAAAAAGGAAAAGAGGAGTTCAAGGTGATTTTGAGGGAGGATCAAAATTACTAATTTTATGGAATATTCCTATATTCCATATTTCATGGTGGAAGGATAAAATTTTACTTAATTGCAGTCTTAATACAGTCTACTGGTTTGGTTTACTTGTCTAAATAATATTTGTGGAATAACATCCTATTTGGTTTTGAACTCTGGTTTACTTTTTTTTAACAAATTCTTTGAATGTACAGTTTGACATATTGGTTCTGGGGAATTTGCCAGCCTTTCTTTAAAAAGAATACTTTAAAGAAAAATGAGAATATTTCAAGTACCCCTTAAACTCAGGGACTAACGTTCAAATTCAGTAAATTCGTAAACTCCAGCTGACCCATTTCTGTCACCTCTAAGAGTAACACGTGCCCAAGGAAACAAACCTAGGCTTTAATATCCAACGTAAGCAGTCTAAAATATATATCTGCAAAGAGGGGCAATTTTGAAACATTTGCATCATGAGAAAAAAATTGAACATATTTAATGTGCAGTTGCTGGAAGGTGCTCGTTGACTGTGAAGGTGTTAACGGGATGGACAAACTGCTTTGAGGAGTGCATTATGCAATGCAGTGAATAGTATCCCAGTTATACTCCCCAAGAGAAATTTTGAGGCATTCTGCTGCAGATTCTGGTAAAAATGAAGCATAGCATCAGTGGTGGGCATACTTTGGCATAGCCCTGACTATAGCATATGGTTACAACTCAAGGCCTTTGTATATTATTTTATGTGTCTGGGATTATATGACTTCTTATTTCACCTCTTCTCTGTTTGTTCAGAAATTCAAAACTACTTTTAAGACCATTTGTGGGAAAAGATTTCAATTTAAACTAAGAGAGACATGAAAAAGGGTTGATGAGAGGTTAGATTCAGCAGCAGAGTGTCTCTTTTTTATATAAAAGATAAAAAGCACATGAGATCTGAAAGTCAAAAAAGTGGTAGGATTCAGGAATCCTGAAGAAAAATGGAGACAAATTCTAGGGAAAACCAAACCAAAACAAAAACAAAACAAAAACAAAAACAAACAAACAAACAAAAAACCTGAGATGAGCTACAAATAGAAATTAGTGTACATGAAAATAGTAAACTTTAGATAATTCTGACCTATACAAGAAGGATAGTCTTTTCTCAGTAAAATATTAAATGTCTGTTCAAGGTTTTCAAACGCATGCCATGACCAGGGCAAAAATCTGAATTTTAAACCTCCATGAGGTCTGTGAGGTTTTGAATTGTGATTTCAGTTCTAAACACTGTCAACTATTTTCCAAACATGAATTGGATTGATGGGCTTGACTTATACTACTCTTGAAGTTTTTAGACTCAGTCTAAATGTACTAGCTTTATGTCTGTGTGTTTGGGTATGTGTGTTTTAAATAAGTAAACCTCCAAGGAAGGGAGTCCACCTTACAGTAAGATAGCTCGAGCTGTAATCCTTGTCTCTGTTTAGTGCTGTTACTTGCTACTTCAATCTTGAATACTTCTTTTTCTGAAAATTAAAATTTGACTTTAAAGTTTATTATTTCTTGAACATATTTGTTTCCATTTACCATCATTTTTCTTGTTTATGAGAAAAGCTTAACCTAAGACAAATATGTTTGAATATTCTACTTTTGTACTTTTACTGAAGATAGAAGAGTAAAGTTAGGATGAAATGGGAAAGATGCTGTCAGGAATAAAGCAGCAAAATAATCAGAATTGCTGGCTTCTCCTTCCTCTACCTTTATCTGTTTAGGAGATTTTTTTAAGTCACAGAGTCCTTTTTCAAAAGTAATGTCAGAGTCCTTTTTATTATTTATTTTTTCTTTTGAGAAGCCTGTAATTACTTTTCAAACGCTGCACTCCCAAATCCTTTTTTGAGACAAGCACACCTTTTCCTGTGTAGTTCTTGAGAGATTGGAGCCTTCTTCCTCTCCTCACATGTATTATGTGAGTAGGCATGAAAGCTGAGAAGAATAAATTGGCAGATCACCACTGCACACCAATCAGCAGAAAGGCTAGGGAGCACAGCACTACAAAAAGTGCACCATAACTTTTCAGATTTTATTACACACTTTGAAACACTTTACCTCTTGGACAAGATGGTTGGCTTCTGCTAACGTAACTGGAAATTGACCATGACATGAAATACTTGTAAGACTTGTACACTGGAATAAATGAACCCAAACAATAGCAATAATTCAGAGCTCATAAGATTTATTTTCCTCTACTACTTTTAAATAAGAAAAGTCTAGCCAAGAAAATCCAAAGGTAGACTGTGTATCAAGTAAGATATTTTGTGCAGGTTAATAATTTCTTATGTCTTCCCTAAGCAGAATTTTCCCGCTGTCTAGCCACTATGTAGGAAGAGAAAGGGAATAGCTATTTGGGGAGTTTTGCCTGCACCTGTTAATTTGGTGACAGGAACAGTAGGAGCAGTAAAATTTTGTGAATGTAGGCCAGTAGAGAGTTGCTAGCTTTCTGCAGAGATAAATAGTATTAGCATAATCTCTTCTCTATTCCTGGAGTGGAAAAGCACCATAACATCTGCTGGAATAGGCATTCCCACATGTCTAAAGAATTGTTTAAGAAACACATTAATCACAGCAGTCCCAAAAAACCTCCTTGATTTAGCCTAACCTTAGCAATTGCAATTCAAGCCTACAAGCTGGTGTGATATTCACCAAGGCAGAAAGAAATGCATGCCTGAGTTGAACTACCTGAAAGTGTAGTAGGTTGATATGTGCAACTGTGAAGTCCCTGAGTCAAGGCATGGATTGGCCATTATATGAAAGAAGTATCCTAAAATGTAGAAGTCATTGAAAATATAGAATTTAAATGACGTTATAATTGTGTAAGTCTAAACCTCTGAATAATGTTTCTAAAAGGAATCATGCATGCACAAGTACACTGCAGGAGCCATAGTTCTTCACAAGTGTTTACGGTCTCTTTCACTGTGTTTTTATATTTAACTATTACCAATAAGAGAACAATGCAACAGTGGCATTTTATGAAGGAGAAAGAAAGCTTTATTTACCATGGATGAACATTTAAAAGCAGAAAGTTAGAAGATATATGAGGAAACTTCTCCTATGAGCCTCTCCATTAAAGAGTTTCTCATCCTTAATGATTGCTTTCTATATTCATAGTCTCCTTCAGAGATTTGCGTGCCACTTAATTCAAAACTACTTCTGCTAGACTGTTGTTTGCTGGTAATACTTTACTACTATTCATGTCCTGAGTGTTGTAGTAATATGCCATCAATCTCTATCAGCATGAAGACTGCATTTTTCTTATGTGCTTTATGAACACATATAAAATGCAAATACACATATAAAATGCAAATGCACACAAATATAACATGACTTTATCTCTCTGCTTAAAACAAAACAAACACTTAAAAATTGGTTTATTTTTAATTATAGTTTTTGTCACTCTAGCTTCCAATGTTTTTCATTAGAGTCTATTCAAATGTTTTCAAGTAATACATTAGACAGGACAAAATCCTAGAATATAATTTCTGCTCTAGCAGGTAAATAGAAGTGCACATTGTATTTTAGCTAAGGGGTTTTTTCTATAACCTGTATGTCGTCATGAAGTTAATTACACAGTGAAAACAGGGAATGAAAATTCAGATTTTAGGCTGTACTACTTACTCTAGAAAAGCAATTTTCTGGATTGATGAATACAGGCAAATAATATGGAAAAAAGATTAAATTATTATGTTTTACTTCTGTGTCTAAAGCTATTTGTGATAGAGAAAACTGCAAAGTGCAATTCAAATTCCCTCTTCATAACACACAGTTCTTGTTTACTGATATAATGAGTCTATAAAGCTTAAATTTAAAAAGTTGTCATTAAAAACAAATGCTGATCTTGAATTTCTTTACAAACTACTTGTGCAAAAGATGCAGGACTTTGCACTATTTTTTTCTACTGATTTTGGACTTTTGCTGCCCTTAATGTCTTTTTTCCTTTGCAAAGTCAGTTGTTTGGTCAACCTTGTCTATTACCAGTTTGCTGTGTGTTACTTAGAATCATAGAATCATAGAGTCATCTGGGTTGGAAATGACCTCTGAGATCATGAAGTCCAATCCTTGATCCAACACCGCCGTGGTTACTAAGTGCCACATCCAATCTCATCTTAAAAACCTCCAGGGACAGTGAATCCATCCCCTCCCTGGGCAGCCCATTCCAGTGTCTGATTACTTTCTCCATAAAAAATTTCTTCCTAATGTCCAGCTTTTCCTATATGTTCTAGCTGGATGTAGAAGGAAGATTTTTTAAGCAGAGCAAGTGGCTTACCGGATTTAGCAGGGCATTCCAGGTCAGTGGTATGTGCCTATAGCAGAATAGTCAAGAGAAGGTTCCCAGGTTGGCACAAGTGGGTCTTAGTGATTATGTGGATGATTATGATCAGATTTATTGTTACTACAATATCTAAATATTGCCAATGCAGTATCTAAATAACAACTCTATTATCTACTACAGTGGATTATAGTATAACCCAGTTGTGGTCCCTCCTGTTAATCTGAGCTTTAGGTAGGCCCTGTCTCCAGCAATGTTTTATACCTTTTTGAAGGTCAGTGTGCACCAAAGTCAATTACAAACATGTCAGCTCCCTCATCTCTGGAATATATTCACTGTGTGAGCATCCAGACAGTTCCTCCTGAAATATCCACCTGGTATTGTTCTTATCTTAGGACAAACCACATCACCCATTAACGAGTTAGAAAGGGAGAGGGGGTTGTGGGAGAGTAGCGGGAGGATGCACACAAAGATCCCACTATCTTTCATTGCCATCCCAGTGCCATGCTGGACCACTACAACTACAATTTTCTGACCTGAAAAACTTTTCTAACCTCATGTACTTTCTCATTTTTACATTAAATGAGAAAAAGTTATGGTGTTCCATTCTACCTGTGGAGAGAGAAAAATCTGCATGAGAGAATAAGAGGCAAAGACAGGACCAATAAAGCGAAAGTGGAGCAGCTGAGTTCACTTGGTCTGTTCAGCCTGGAGAAGAGGAGACTGAGGGGAGATTTCATTGCAGTTACAACTTCCTTGTGAGGGGAATAGGAGGAACAGGCACTGATATATTCCCTGTGATGACCAGTGACAGGACCCAAGGGAACAGCCTGAAGTTGTGTCAGAGGAGGGTTAGGTTGGATATTAGAAAGAGCTTCTTCACCCTGGAGGTGGTTGGGCACTGGATCAGGCTCCCCAGAGAAGTGGTCACAGCACCAAGCCTGGCAGAGTTCTAGAATAGTGATGATACTCTCAGGCACATGGTGTGACTCTTGGGGATGGTTCTGTGCAGGGCTAAGAGTTGGACTCAGTGATCTTGTGGGTCTTTTCCAGCTTGGCAGATTCTGTGATTCTGTGTTGCTTCTCAGTTACTGCATCCTGGGACATTCATCTTCCCTAGTGTCTCCATCTGACCCAATTATCCAGATTACCATTTTAAGTCAATATGAAACAAAATTTATTTACTTCTACAAGGAACTGTTTCCTTTGTTTGTAAAGGGATTCCAGACACCTTACTTAACTTGTCTTTGCTAGCCCATTATTACATTTCAGATGTATAAAACTAAGTTTGACAAATCCCACCCTCAGTGTCCAGAAAAGAGATCAAAGCAAACCTGCTTCTTACTTCAATCCCAGTTACTACATTGATTAAATAAAACCTGCTTGTATGACACTCAGGTGGGGTTCAACAGGTGAAAATGAGTAACTCTTTGTTTAAATCAGTCAGCTTTCTCTCCTTTGACAGAATTATATTTAACAGAATTAATATGTTCTAGGATACAATTCGTCTCATCTCAAAGTAATAATCTAATAATACAGGTCATATAAATCACAGTTTAAAAATTAATCCTTTCCTCCACTGGCTGTAAAATGGGAGTCTATAATGTGCCAGTGGAGTAGCATGGCACCAGGGTGAGAGCACGAGGTTCTGTAAATGTCTGGCTCCCAGAGTGCAGTTCACAGTTTTTGGTTACAGACCAAAGCTACAGCTTATGGTCAAGCACTAAATAGCCTAGAAATGTTATTTATTCTGATGTCTTCTGTTGTCTTTTCCTTCATTCATTCATTTAAGCTAAGTTATACTCTCTCATCATTAATTGGACTAAAAACATGCTCCTGGACCCTTGTAGTTGCTCAGCTGAGAGGAGGCAGCTTGTTAAGTCACTGCAATTCAATTGTGTTTGATTGTACTGCTATAACCTGAAGCTTTGGCTTTCCTGTGCTATGGGTTTAAATCACAAGTAACTTGTCTGAAGACATTAGATTTATTTCAGAGAATAAAATAACATGAGAAGCAGAGCCTTAGGCCACACAGCTTACACAACAATAAAAAGGTGAAGGGGAATTTATGGATGACATCAACAAAAAGGGTCATAAACCCAAACTTACATCTTGAAAGAGCTATACTAATTAAAAAAGTGTATTGCAGAAGTTGGAGATTGTGATGTAGATAAAAACACTGTACAAAAACATACAGAGTGATTTTTTTCTTTTACTAGAAGTATAGCTGCTGAATAATAGCAAAATCCCACATGCATCTTGAATCATGAGTGGTTTAACTTGATCAGAGGCGTAGGAATGAGTATATATCCTGCATAACAGAAGCATACAGTTTAGACAAATCACTAAAGTGAATATGAAATTTTAGGTACGCAAAATGAGTATTTCCTATCATGTTGTAGGTACCTGAGGCATGAACATTATTTGATTATTCAGTTAAATACATTAAAAAGAAAAAGCAAAACCAATACACCATACAGTTCAACATTACAAAACAATTATTCTATTCAGTCAGTGCTTTAAAAACAAACCCATTCCAGAACAGCTGGAAGCCTGCAAGTGACATTTATAACAATTGCAAGTGGTAGTTAACGTAATGTAGCAAAAGAAAAGATTGACTCTTTTGATCTTTTTTTTTTTCCCACATATTTTATATCTAAATTTACATTTGGTTTATGATTTTCATGTAATATCTTGCCTATTCTTTTGTTTCCTTTGAAAAGTTCTAATTAGCAATTCTCTCTGGCGTAGTGCACCTGTCACTAGAATTCCTCCTAATGCATTTTAACGTGTCCAAAGCCTGCTCTAGAGTGCTCTTACACCAGTATGTGTATTTTGCTTATTTATTTGTTTGTTTCAAATTCAAATGCATTCCTGTAAGCACAGGTTTCTCTGCCAAAATTAATTGTGCCAGGTATGTTGGTATAACAGTGCTCATAGCTGATGAATTACTTCTGAAAGTCATAGAAATAAAGAAGCATTTTTATGTAGGTTTGTGGGTTTTTTTTTTAATCTTGACCACAGATTTGTGCCATTGAGGGCAGATGTTAGTAGAAAGCAAGGCAAGCCATACCAAAGAGTTACTGTGCAATGACTTATTCCTGAAGAAAAAGAAAATAATCTGGTAGCAGAATGTAAATGCTCAGTTTGAAAGGCTCTGGCTTGTTATCTCAGTGGAGATGAAGCATTAGACTGAGTAATATCAACGCAGATCAATTCAGACTCAGATTCCCAAACCCAGAAATGACCCACTGAACTGGATTTATTGTGCTAATACAGCAAGACATGGTGCTGACTATGAATGCTTCCGTTAGCACTGCGATAGTATAAATTTCACTTAAATGACAAGTCTGGAACTATAAAGTCAGGCCAATAAATGAAAATCATTCCTTGATGAAAGGCCAAAGCACATCACATTGGTTGTCAGTTACCTTATGTATCTTTCAGCAAAAAGACAAGTAGAATTAGAAGCCTCATTTACTTTGGCATCCAATGGACCTGAGAAATGGAGAAGGACTTAAGATACTCTGCTGCTAAACAGCTCCAAAGCCAAGTTAGTGGCCGGATTCAGCACCTGCAGAGACAATTCTGTAAATGCTTTACCACACCTGGGGAAAACTGATGTAATGCTGCATGCCTTACAAGACAACTCTGTTTGTATTTACCTGCTATGTGGGTAAGCTCCAGCCCTAATCCATCTCATCTGCTCTTGCTGAGCTCTGAGCTTTTATGCATATGATATCAAATGGTCCAAAGGTGCAGAGGTTTGTCCTTTGCTGTTCGTTGCTTTTCCAAGGCTGCCTGTGCGAAAAAATGTGGCCACAAGCTATAGATCTTGGGGGTGCCAAGAACTTCAAGCACTCAAACAGCTGTCTTGGCTGCCCTGTACATAACTGCATAAGCCTTAGTGTAGTCTTATCACCCAAGCTCCATAAGCTTTCTCATAGTGTAGTTGTATCACCTAAGTTAATCTCCTGCTCTGAGTGTCCTTTTAGAAGTTTCAGCCATACTTCAATAACTGCAGAAGAGTGTATGGAGAGCAGATCTCTGAATTAAATTCTTCAGCCTGATTTCCTAGTGCTGAGCAATGGGAATCTACACCACCATGCTCATGCTGTCTGAATCCCAGCACCACAGAGCTGCAACAGGCACTGGAATGAACTCCTAAAATAGTCACGAACATGAATTTTGGCTGTTGCACACACATAGAAAGTATTTGTTTCTGGTTTTTAAAGCCTCGTATTTGAGAGGGACAGTATGTTGGGAAGCTTTGGTTTTTTTCCACTGACTCCTTGAAGACTATCAAAAGGATATAGCAGACTTCTGATTTCAAGATAGCAGAAGAGCAGTTTAAACAGCCCTGAAGTACTATGTAGTAGTACTTTTATTCCTCTCAGACTCACTTAGATTTCTACACACAATTCAGTTCATCTGAGAAAGAACTGATTAGAGTTTATGGTGCTCTACCACATTCTATATGCAGAAATTTTCTGAGGGAAAACCAGCCAATTACAGCATATTGGAAAGATCAGCAAGAAGATATTTTTTAGAAATGTTCTTCTTAAATAAAAATAACACAAGCTGCATGTACTATTAAAAGATATTCTGATATCTCAGCAGATTCTTGTTGTCAAACCAAGAGTTTTTAATTGTTGTGGCTTCTCTGTTGTAGAATCTTCCTTTGCTAATAGATCTAGTCCAATTCCCCTAGCAGTCAGGAGAAATTCAACCATTGGCAGTAGTTAAACTGTTTTCATGCTGAAAAAAGAGATTCATTGTTATAGCAGTTAATATGGCATAGCCTATATTTTAAGATACGATTTTCTGTCATGTAATGCCAAGTAATACCATCCGAAGCTCTCCAACATAGAGGAAGTTACAAATGAATTTTCCTAATTTGTATCAATGCAAAATATGTTACTTAATTGGTGAGATAATTCCAGTTATGTAAGAATAAGGTTGTACATGTCTACATCTTCATATTTGCTTTTGTGGGATCAAAAGGTGCAAGGATCTTTTTTAACAGCACTTAAACAAAAGAGAGAATAAATCCAATATTTGATTTTCTGATTTGTTTTCTTCTTCTTGTGGCCTATGCTAGGAAGACTGAGGCACAGTGCTGCTTTTGATAAGCCTTTGGGGGTCAGTTTTAGCCATAGAAATAAGTCAGAATACCTTTTCTAGCCTTTTTATTTTCAAAGAGATTAGTAATAAATGAAAAAACTTTCCACATCCATTTTCCCACATGGATTTCAGGACGGTATTCTTTAAAATGCTTTTATTTTCTCAGCTTAATAGCTATGATCGGGAACTTGCTTCTCCCCTTCTTTCATATACCTGACAGGGCAAAATATAGAAACTGCTACCAGTTCAGATTTTACTGTAGCCTGAACTTTGTCTGAAATTGTCCATCCAGCTCACAACTTCGACTTATGATGGCTTCTGAATCTGTGTAATGTAGGTTTTATTTCAGATATTTTGGGCTGTAAATCTCTCACATCTCACTGAGCCTTATCAAAATTAGTGTTGATGTCTGTAGTACTCAGAAAATGAAGGAAAAGTCAATACTATCAATTCAGCTTCAACTGAGGTCATGCTAACCTCTATGACAGATCCTCATGTAAAATATGATGACTCATCTCCTTGAAGAAACCCGCGGCATGGTTCATTTCTTGGTTATTATAGAATGATATATTTAGTCATCAAGGTTTGCTACTGCCAAGGAAAGGGAAAGAAAGAGTTGTCTAACTCTCAACTTTGAGAAAAAAGCTGGTTTATTCCTCCATCATCAAGCATCTGTATACCTGTCTGGGCACAAAGCAGGTGTTGTTTATTCGGGGATGTGGTAGGTCTTACTGAACACAAAAGCATTATGCATTTTATAAGTATAGCCTTGCTCAGAGACAGATTGTGCTATATACAATAAAATCAGGGAGGAGCACAAAAAACCCCTCACCAACACAGTCTATAATCTGATAGATAATAAACATTCAGAGAATGCAAAAGTGGGAAAAGAAGTAAAAAGTCAATACAACTTTTTCATTTGGTATAATGTCTTCTTTTCTGTTGTATTTTTTGCTCTTTTAGTAAAAGTTTCTGGGCATATCTTCTGACTGCAGAAGCTATGACCCAGAGCATACAAAGCCCATCTTCACAGAAAATAACCTGTACAACAGTCCCTTCCACAGAATGACAAGCCTGAAAGCTGTGAGAAGGAAGGAAATGTCTGAAGGAAGCTTCAAATTCTATAAATCAAAAGGCCTACTCTCGGAAAATGTCACTGTTCTCTTTCAACGTTGCTCATGCACCTATGGTTAAACAACCTGGTTCAAGTACCTCCCTTTGTTCCTGTACAGATTTAGAGAAAAATCTTTTCTGAATTTGCAGGGCAGACTCAGAAACTTAATAGGAAAGATATATGATATAATGTAACAGTGAAATGTGTAAGAATAATAAATACTGTGTGAGTTTTAGTTCATAGTGAATTAATTATATTTAAAACTATAAAGTGAAAATATCTATTTTCTACCAATAAAATTAAACTTTATTGGGGACAAGTAAGGTCTATTAATTTAATATATTTGAATTATGTTTAAACAATACAATAAGACATTAGCAGCCTGGAAAGTAAGGCAAGGCTTATAGATACTGTAATTGGTGAATAAACAGCATGTACTGAAGAAACTCTCTTGATCATTTGACAGCCAGTATGGCAACATTTCCCTATTGCCTTTTATCACAGTCTGGAAAGGCTGCTCCTAAAAGACCTTTTCACTGTTTGTGGTTTCTGATCATTCTGGAAGGATGAAGATGTGGCAGCAGAGAGAGAAGAGCCAGACACAACACTGGCTGTAGGATCCCCAAACTGAATCTGATCACTTGTGGCACGGGAATGTCAAAATATGCCTGCTTCTACAGGTGACAAGGAGAAAAACCTCCTGTTTCCTTGTAACATTTGTCTTTGGGCTTTCCAATATGGGTAAATATTACCTAAAATCCATGTAATCTCATCTATTGCAATCTAATGCTATGAAAGCCTGGCATTACTTTGAGTAGGAGTCTCCAGCTGCAGCTGTCTGGTGTTGAATTGTCTAAGGCAAAGCTTATCAGCTTCAGGTACTCATCTGGGTAGTACTCATCTGGGTAGGTGGGATGATTCATCCACTGGAGGTGACAGTCACTCCTTAGTCCTTATAAAGGAGCCTAGATAGCTAGCTTGGTCTAGAAACTAGACTAAGTTTGATTAGTCAGCCAAAGATAGTTGAGATGGATGTTAACCTCTGCTTGTAAAATTATCCCTATCTAGTATGAAGTTATCTCTAGTCACAGAGTGCCTTAAGATGGCAGATGCCTAACCTTTCACTGAAGTAGGTGCAAGAGTATTTCAAAAGTGGTTCAAAGCTGTGCAAGGGGAGATTTAAAATTAGACACTGTGGAAGCATTTCTTTTCCAAGGAGTTGGTTAACCACTGGAATAGGCTTCCTATCGCAGGAGGGGTTTGATCCCCCGAGATAGACCCTCGCGGCACACTTTGGAAAGGAGATGCTCACACACAGAATGACCCCAAAATGGCTTTTATTAAAGCAAGATGTCAATTTATATACAGGGGGATATGGAAGAGTCTTGAACAAAGGTGGGACCCCTACTAGGAACATCAAATCCTGAGGGTCAGTGATAAGGCAATTTGGAGGGATTGGCCGTGGGGAATATGTCTGGCCATGTAGGGGAAGGGGAGAGTAAGGGAAGGAAAGGAAGGAGTGGTCTGGGGGGTACAGACAGGGGAGTTCAGCAGCAGTCCGTGAGGCCGCGTCTTATCGCTGGGTTTCAGGCACTTTCTGCAGCTGCAGCTGTCAAAGCACTTCCAGATAGATTTCTTCCTCTGAGGCTCCTTGGCAGCCCTTCTGCATCTCTCTCCATTCTCTATAGGCTTCAGCTGGTCCACCTCCGACAGCTTCCTAGAGAGATGGTTGATCCTCCAAGCCTGTCAGTATTTAAGACATTTGGACAATGCCTTTAACATTATGCTGTAAGTTTTGGTCAGCCCAAAACTGGTTAGGCAGTAGGACTAGATCATCACAGTATGTCCCTTCTATCCAAAGCAGTCTATGCTGTGCTATGCTATGCTATCCTATGCTATGCTATGCTATGCTATGCTATCCTATCCTATCCTATCCTATCCTATCCTATCCTATCCTAATCTTATGCACAGTCATGATCTTTCTAGGGGGCTGGTATTTAGCTGCTGAAGACGAGCAAGAAAAACTCAGGGTTTTGTTAGCTGGATGTTTTACAGTCTTTAAATTGGATTGTCTGTGAAAATTTCATCCAGAAAAGAGTTATAAATTAGGCTCTTAATAGTCAAAACTTTTCTTACCATTTGCTCCTATTCTCCCAGTTTGGGGGAAAATCCTTGGGCGGACTATGTTAGGGAGCCCAGACAAAGTTTTTAAGTCCATAAATTTTATTTCTTTTGAACATTGATCTTAAAGTAGAGATATAAAGTTGTTATTTCTCCATTCAATTTTGTAGATTATCACCCCACATCAATGTAAAAAAAAAAAAAGTATATACATGCTAGGTAATGTTTTTATCTATTATTGGCTTTTGACACCAGCTCTGCCTTACTTCATTGCTCTGGAATTTTCCCTCACGTGTCTCACACCCTGTTGGACAATTATCCACCAAAGAAAGCCTTTATCTTGCTCTCAGTCCTGCTGTATGGACTGCACCATCTGGCAAGATCTGTAGCAAAAGTTGAGCTCTGCCATTAATTACAGTGTGTTGGTAAGACTAAATGCCATTTGTATAAATTGTATTGGAAGTGCAAGTGAAAAAATGAACTGATACCAAATGTCCAAGATTCATGGGTAATTTTAAATTTCAAACAGAGTTCTCTCAAATTATCTCTAGAAAAATTATTGTGCTTGGATACAGATCTGAAATCAAATCCTCAAAGATTTTTGATCTATTTTCATTACACTCCTTTTCCTCACCTGCTTTCCAGAGGCAAAAGCAAATTGTACAATCAATTCTGTAAGTAGTTTTGAAAAGTCAAATTTGTTTTTAAGCAGGTGTAGAAAAATGACATTTTCTAATTAAATGGAAAATAGCTGAGTATAAAAGTGGACATTTTTCATTGTGAAATTGTTTTGGGTTGTTTTTTAATTATTACTGATGCTTTGCAACTTTTACAAATCATTCAAGTGGTGAGAAATGTCAAGGGTGAAAATTCCAGATGAAGGAGTACATAGTCTATTAGCAATGCAGGCTGGTGTTCTTGGTATTGGTAGTTGATAATTTTTTTTGTCTGTTTTTCTCCAAGAATCTGTTCATGTGATTTCTTTTCCACATACTTAGAAGTCTACTTTGCATTCGGGCAGGTCAGAAAAAGTGTCTTTTATTTTTTACGTTATCATATAGATTGCACAATTCACTTGTGTTTCAATATTTGCAGTGCTATTGCTCCAAGGTTAAGGTTAAAAAGGGTTGATTTTAGAAAAAGAGAAGCATTAATAATTTCCAGAAAGTATTAATTTCTTTTGACATTTTGGGCAGCAGCTAGAAGAAAATAAGGTGAGGTTTCCCATTATAGAGGAATTTTTCTTTTATAGTTGTGAGCATCTACATGTACTGTGAAATTTCTGTGAATACTGAAGTGTCTGTGTGGGAAAGGATAAGAACAAATAATGGAGTGGAGCTGAACTTTCTGCTTAAAGAAAACTATTATGTCTTTATATATTCATTTATGGAGCTACAGAGCACTGCTGAGGTATTCAGAAAGAGCTTTTTTATTATAGCCCTAGGCAATTTAATGCAATTCAGGGTGTTTTCTTTAAGAGTGTAAACTGTCCTGCACTTGAAGTGGGAAAATATTACAGCAAGGATAGTGAAATCTGCTTATATGTTAAGAAATGTTATATATAAATATAGCTTTGTCATTTCCCTCAGTTTCCTAAAGTAAAATATCACCTCTAGTAGCTACCAGCTACAGGTTAAACCTGTCTTAAAAGATCATTGCTGGTCTTTTGAAAGTTACCAAGGCCATTAAATCTAGACCTGATAGAAAAAGTGAGCTTGGAGATAAACAGAGGTCCTCCCAGTCTCGAATTGTATTGGAGCTCTCTGATTCTATTACATGCATCACAGACTCAGTGGTGTAGCCCTGCAGAAATCTGTTACAAAATGAGCCTCAAGGGCCATGAAGAGATTGATCATTTATATAAAATAATGTTCTTTTTCTGTTTGTTCTGTTTGTGCAACCACCGGAAAAACATTTCCTTTCTTGACAAAAGTATTGTTCACCCTTCAAACAGGTCTTATGAAGCTAAGATAAATATATTTGTTTGCAACAGTAGATAGAATTCTTATTAAATACTTTGCCATTATGTAAAGTAATGTTTTGAAGGGCTTTTGGCTTCCTTTTTTTTTTTTTTTTTTTAATCAAGGCATAGTAATTGTAACTTTCTTTTCTCTATTTTGGATACAACCTACTATGAGGATTTTTAAAAACTCTGATTCTTTTCAAGTGTATTGAACAGAGTTTGACCACTTAAGAAAAAAAGAAGAAAAAAAAGTTAAAAAAGTCAGAATCTTAGCTGGATTGTCTTCTGATATATGTAAGCCCTTTGAGAATAGCCCAACAATAAATTCTCTAAGTACAAGGAAAAATGTTGAGTCCCTTTGCAGCCTGTATCTCCTCATCCTCCTAGTCATTGCTTTTGATTTTGTCTGCAATTTCAGAAGTGTTGATATCACACCAGAAAAAAAGATATCAGTGTGTTTGGGAAAAAAATAAAAAAAGTCAAAACAAAATGGAGAATCATAGAATCATAGAATTAACTGGGTTGGAAGAGACCTCCAAGATCATCAAGTCCAACCCTTGATCCAACTCCACTGTGATTACCAGATCATGGCACTCAGTGCCACATCCAGCCTCATCTTAAAAACCTCCAGGGACAGTGAATCCACCACCTCTCTGGGCAGGCCATTCCGATGCCTGATCACTCTCTCTGTAAAGGACTTCTTTCTAATATCCAACCTGAACCTCCCCTGATAGAGCTCTAGCCCGTGCCCTCTTGTCCTACTGTCATTCTTCTGACAGTAGTTCTGTGGGAGGTTTAGGTTTATGCCTAACTTTTGCCATTTTGCATTAGACTACAGGTCAGGCTGAGATTTGTTGGTGTCCAAAGTACCTTACTTATCTCAGCCTCTGAACAGAACACATTCTTATAATGTGACATTTTTTGCAAAAAAATTCAAGTTTAAGGAAGGCCAGGTTCTCATTTATGGTTTTGATCTTCTCCATTTCTCTGGGAATCATCACTGGCCATCTGCAGCAGTTAAAAATGTTGGAGAAAGTTGCCAGAGAGTTCCTTAAAAAGTCTGATATGTTAGCAAAACCACTAACAAATTAGTATTGTTTCTCTGATGCAACTTATCCTCTTTTCTCCAGTGATACAGTTCCTTTTGATCTTTAGGTGAAATGCTTACACATTCACAAACGAAAACCTAGCTGGGTGAATGTCTGTCTAGGATAGCAGATGTGATATGCACTATACTTTCCCTCATGGGTGATAATATTTGAATAAAAATGCTCTCTAACTCTAATAATTTGACTTTAAAAATAATCTTGTCATGTTAAGAGGCAAAGCTGTAATTGACTGCAAGTCCAATAAACAAAGCAATACAATTTTTTACTGTCATAACTCTGATGCTATCATGAGAAAGGATACCTTGACTCTAAAAAGGTCATTTCTCTTAAGCTGTAGGAGGACTAACAAGCTAATTATAAACCCAGCTGAAGGGAAGAGTTATGGATGCAGTCCATATTTATGTCTGGAATTCAATGGGTTTATTCTGAAACTATGGTGAACTCAGTTGAATCTGCTGGGATTTCAGGCACTGTACATAGACAATTAAAATAAAACGTTAACACTGGTTTTGGGGTTTTTTTTCTGTATAGACAAACTTATTTCTTACACAGAGATTTTGCTTTAATTATTTTATTGTACTAAACAATCATGCAGTTACATATAAAATGTATTCTAAAGGTTATATATATTTCAAACTATAAATTCATACAAAATCTGACCTACATTCAAGAGAGGACATGGGTATATTTTGAGCCCAATAGGAGAAAAGGATGTGCTCAGCTATTTCCTGGACTAGGGCTTTAGTTGCAACATAAATGAAGAATAATGGGAGTTGCAAAGGGGAATATTTCTCCCCTCATGCCAAGTGACTGGGAAAATTGGAAGAGAAAAAAAAATGAAATCTCAGTGGTTTTTATAACAAACCTTAGAAGCAACATAGGAAATGGATTTGAAAGACTGTGTTGTTTAAATTATTTTACAAGTTCAGAAAACCTTTTTTCTCTGTTCATTTTAAAGATAATTTTAACATCAGATAAATTACCTTTTTATTCACAATCAATAGTCCCTGTACATGTAAATGATGCATTGCAATCAATATATAGGAATAAGCACTAAGGCAGAAATATCATCATTGGCAAAAACATGCCCATAAAGCTGAGAAAAAGGGGTGGTGACAATTTTTTTTTCTAAATATAATCTCATAGTAAATTTTTTCCCCTCAATGTGAATTAGTGATTGATAATGAACAAACAAAAAAATAGATTTGAGATATATAGCTATAATAATTATACTAAAATTAGTATCAATATGAGAGATACTAATATACATTGAAAAAAACCTCTCTTCTTTTGAACCCTTAGGCTGCAATTTAAGACAACTGCCATATTTACTGATTGATATGGAAGGACTACAGCAAGAGCTTTAAAGAATGAAAACTCTCCTGAGGAATAGTATGCAATTGTCAATAAATAGAGTTTAATGCTCATACTTCATCCCGAACAACACAACCTTTTTGAAAGAAATTTGTGCACTGTGACCCATTTGTCAGGCTGATTAAGACTGAGCTCTCCATTAACATATGATAAAAAACCTCAAACTTCTGTAAAGAATCAGACATTGACAAGAGGTGAAAAACTGCTTTATGATTTTATTGAATATGTAGAAATATTAAAAAAAAATAATCTGAGATCACTTTATATTGTCCCCAAATGTTTTAATGAATGGAAATGTGAGAGAAAACTTTGAGATATTACTGAAATTCACAGCTCCGTTTTTTTACAAAGAAATTCCCATTCAAAAGCATGGCTTTTGTCCAAAGGCAATTTCCTTAGATAATCAAGGAAAAGCTCTGCCTTTGCTAACACAACTATGTAATGCACTTTCAGTATGTAGACTGACAAATGCATTGAAAAGAACACTGAATTTGTTCTATTTTCGCAAATGCAGCAGAAAAGTTCAGAGGGTTTGTGATTAAAATGCATGTTTGACCTTGGATTACAAAAAAAAGAAGAGTATATATTAAAATAGTTTTATTTTTATAGTCTTTCTGTTCTTCCGCCTGTCATCCAATAAAGCAGAACATTTAAGTATTGCTATCAAACAGCTTTAACTACTCTGTCAAGCATGACTTTTTAAACCTGTCAAGCAGTCATTCCTTTTCCATTGCAAAACATCTAACAGCAAGCTTCCAAGCCTTCCTCCTAAACAAAAGTTTTAGGAAAAAAAGCCCAATTTATAGAAGCCTTTTTGCAAACTTACAAATTCTGAAAGATGCTCAATTAACATTTTCCGATCAGAAGCTAAGTTAACTGATGTTTCTGCACAGAGGTCAAAGAAACTTCTATAAACAATAGTTAAACAGGGAACTGCGTGAAACAAATAATATTTTTGCCCATCGGTTACCACCTGTCAAGAACAATCGTGCTATGGTATTTTGTTACAAAACTGTCAATATTTGATTAAAAATTGTATTTTTTTAGTTGTAGCACGGGTTGTGTAATTAAAGTGTTGTCTTTCTGTACTGCCACCTCAGCAGGAAATTCTAACAAAAAATCTGTATCATTAATGAGCTACTGGAAGTAGATGAAAGTGACTTTCTCTGGTACTTGATATTGTTAGAAATTTATATTTGAAGCTGCCTAGTACATTCCACTAAGAAATCCTGGTTTTCAATAGCTTATGAATTTACCTTAAGTTAACTTTTCAAGCTGAAATTTTCCATACTTTCTCTCAGCTTCAGGCTTTTCTTTTTCTTTTAGGGAGATGGATGTTAAATTTCAGCAGGGGTGCAAATACTTCAAAGAATGAGAGGAGGTGATAGTTTTTTAAAAACAAATCCCCAGGGTTTTGATGCATTCTGGACCATTCATACTTTAGAACAGCATCTTGGCAAGAGTAGTGAAGACTGACGTTGGAGATACACATCTCTTCTCCGTTTGAAAGTCAGATTTGGCCAAATTAGCAGTGTCTTAAAATTTCCTGGTGCACCTATTCAGTTGGTGCTGTGAGGATTTGTCATGGACCCCCTGTGTACGATCCAGGTACTTTACTCCTGCTCTGGTCTCATGATGTGCAGCTGCACTGAACCCACTGGAGCCCTCCCAGGAACAGAGCACATGTCCCAGAACCAGAGAGGCTTAGGATCAGCAGATCCTTTTCATCTGGCCTGGGGCAAGAATGCACTGTGAGACAGAATTCCCATTTGCATAATAATCTGTTTTTTTCCAGGAATAATAAATTATGGATCTATACCTTCAAAACTCTCTTCATAATTTTATAGGACCTTCTGTCAACTACTATGTTGTAGATGGACAACAAGCATTGCATCTATATCTCACCAAAAAACACTGACAAATTACACAAACTGTCTTCTAGATGATCCGAGGCTGTCGCTTCAGCATCCCAAGGAACATTTTCTCTCTACTTAGACAGTGAACTGTGAGAAAAAGTGAACCCTTTCAAGATCCTTTCAAGAAATAAAGCTGCTAAATCTTAACTGAGAATGCTATGCTTTCTGGAGATCAAAGGGCTAGGAAGCTCAACATGAGCCAGCAGTGTGCTCAGGTGGCCAAGAATGCCAGTGGCATCCTGGCCTGTATCAGGAACAGCGTGGCCAGCAGGACCAGGGAAGTGATTCTTCTCCTGTACTCAGTGCTGGTGAGGCCACACCTGGAGGGCTGTGTCCAGTTCTGGGCCCCTCAGTTCAGAAAGGATACTGAGGTGCTGGAGCAGGTCCAGAAAAGAGTGAAGAGCCGGGTGAAGGGACTTGAGCACAAGTCCTGTGAGGAGAGGCTGAGGGAGCTGGAGTTTTTTAGTCTGGAGAAGAGGAGGCTCAGAGGTGACCTCATCACTCTCTACTACTACCTGACAGGAGGTTGTAGGCACGTGGGGATTGGTCTCTTCTCCCAGGCAACCAGCAGTAGGACAAGAGGGCATGATCTTGAGCTTTGCCAGGGGAGGTTTAGATTGGATATTAGGAAGGAATTTTTTACAGAGAGAGTGATCAGACACTGGAAGGGGCTGCCCAGGGAGGTGGTGGATTCACCGTCCCTGGCAGTTTTTAAGGTGAGACTGGATGTGGCACTTAGTTCCATGATCTGGTAACTACAGTGAGGTTGACTTGATGATCTTGGAGGTCTTTTCCAGTCTGGTTGATTCTGTGATACTAGTAGTACTTAGTTCTAATCATAGGAGTGAGACATACAATTTATCCTAAGTAAACATTAGCAAAGAATCTTAATATACATTTGACTGTCATAAGAAGTTCGTACCATCCAAATATGACCACAGCTGGCATTGGTACCGGGTTGGGATGTTGGACAGGTTGCCCATTATACTCCTTCAGGAGCAGAGAGTACCCTGGCAACATAAAGAAATTGGTGTAGTTTTGTGAAAGCTTCCAAAGTCATAGGAAAAAAGAGACCAAAATGTTCTTCATAACTGGACCCTGTGCTTTGTTTTAGTTGTCCTCTCAGAAGAAGATTCTAGGTAAACCAATAAGAAACAAAAAGCCTAAGCCAAAGATCATTTGCCTCTTGATTCAGCCTCTCTGAGCAACATTCCTGATGCCTAACTCACCTTCAAAAGTCCCGAACGCTGTAGCCTAGAACTGCATTGCTGTACACTTTTTCTCAGGACACCATGATAACTAAAATGAGAGAGCACAGTGAATGTGCAAATTGAGATAAAATTATACAACCATTTTGTTCACATCTTAAGAACAGTAGTTATGGGCCCGGAAAAGAAAGGCAAAGAGCTCACTTTCACACTTCACACCCCTCAAGATCTTGATTTTGAGGACTTAACAAAGTATAGCAGTACATGGAAAGACATACTTGGTTTTAGTTATTTCTAATTTGTAGCCAATTTCACATCCAAGATAGAATGAGGCACTCTATTCCTCATATCAATTGAATACTTGAAAAAAGCTCTCACAATAGTTTTTCTGCCTTACCGATATGGCAAGTAATTGTTCCCATTATCTAAAAAAAGGAGACATGAAATCAACCTACACTGTGTTTCCCGAATAGCGTGGTGAGAACTCATCTGAATTTGTGTACATCTTTGCACAGGTAGCTGAGGAGGACAGCTAGTGACTTGTGACCGAGATGTAGAATCTGATGGACATCTCCATTTCTGAAGTTTCCCTCTTTACTTAGTTGCAATAAATATATTTTGAGAGGCAAAAGGGCCCTGGGTCTTTGCTTATTGAAACAAGTTCACATAATCTCCCTGTAATTTCCCACAGTGTTTCTAATCTTCTTTGAAAAGCATACTGTATGTGGGCAGAGGCAATATTAGTCACATTTTTCTAAAGTATAATAAACTCTTCTCAAAAACTCAATAACATACTCCATTTTGAATGTGTTCTGTACTGGCCTAAGGTGTTGAAAAATTCCCCAAGTTTTAGCAAAACCACTGTTCTCAGGGAAACAAGCAGAACAGCAGCAGTAACCATGTATAAGTTCAAGTGTGCTTTAAAAAAGTATCTGCCTGTAATTTCAGGACTGCTGACAGTGAGTCAGAGCAGGGAGGCAGGTTTCTGCATCAAGTGTAAAACTGGGCAAAGCCTTGTGTTTTGTCCTGCTTGTCCAAAACATTTTTAAGGGCTAGTTTTAGCAGAGTTGCTGTGATTAATTAATGGGGCAGAGTTGTCATCATTGCTCAGAGTGGAATCTAGGAAAAAGATTGCAGATTATTTCAAAACATGTCAAAGCAGAAATTGTCTCCCTTGGAAAAAGCAATATAGCGGATTGTAAATGCCAAGGTCAAAGCAGTTTTAGAGCTTCAGTCAGGCATCCTAAAGCCAGTAAATACACAGCATGTCATATAGTATGCAATTAAAGTGATTTATATACACAAATAGAGATCAAAAACTTACTTTGCTCCCACCCTTTCCCCCTCTGAACAATAGGAAAGGAAACAAACCACGTCACAGATATGTGTCATGCTGTTTCTGTCACTACTGGAGAACAGCCAGAGATTACAATGATGAGATCAGTATAAGGCTGCTAAATTGAATGAAATGGAATTGCTTAGTGACAGCAGGGAGGCTGAATTTGTGACAGCAGTTCTGGAGCACAGAGTAAGGTAGAACAAAGTGGTCATAAAAGCACACACAGTGATGCTTCAGTTCCATGGCTGGTATCAGTGGCAAGTGGCTTTGCCTTCTTTGGCTTAAACACATCATGATTCTTAAAAACTTCATGAAGCTGGATAAAAGCATCAACCTATAAATGGAGGACTTCGCAGAAACATATAAAAGCAAAGCTCCTGATTTTAGAAAATGAAAACATCTTTTTGTACTGAAATACAAGACACAGACAGATTTCCAAATGTTATAGAACATGATACAGAGAAAAGAAAAAGCTGTCAAAACACCAGGACAGTCTCACAAAGTCTCTGGGGGTAGTGATTTGCTATTTTTATGGTGCTTTTTAGATTTGCATTTACAGTGAATGTCTGAATTTGCATATAATGGTTAATTCTTAAAATTCCCTTTGTAGCTTGTTATTATTCTCTAATCCTTTACTATTCTAAGAAGTTAGACTGGTCTTCAGTAAAACCTTTCCATCAGAGAATTGCCTTTGTAGATATCTAGGCTTTGCAGATCTCTGCATATTACAGACTCATACTGTATCAAGCATTTCCAAAACGATAAAAGAACAATACCAAACCACATCTAGAATATATCCCTACTGCGTTTCAAACCAGTTCTGTGTAGGAGATTATTAAGACCTTTCTGAAAATTCCATATTATCCACTATACTGAGTGCACAGCGCCGCTGAAATTTATGTGGTTCATTCTTTTAATTTCTGCACGGGGCAAAGTCAGCTGGGGTAAAGAATATCACTGTATTATACTCAGAGAACAGATACAAATGAAATATGGAGCAAATGTTATAATTAATTGCTGAGAAGACAGTGTCCAGTCCATTAATTTTAGTGTCACTAAAGACATCATAATAACGTCACTTCTTGATTACTCTGAGATCAAATGATTAGATGGTACATTTTGGTTTTGGATAGAAAAAAGGAGTCCCATGAATGGAAAAACATCTCACTATGCAAGACCTTGTACAAATATAGAACAAATTTTGATACTGGAAATTTTTAAGTATAATATTAATTTAATTATTTCAAAGGACTTTATCCTGTAATGAAAAAATTTAACATTACATTCAGATTAATGTAGTGGCAGATTGTATACTAAAGGATTGACCTAATTAATTTTGAATTTACACTAAGAAGCTGAAGTTATTAGTAAAATGTGGCTTATAATTTTGTGGTACAACATGTCTTTAGGCAGTTCTGAGTCCATGAATAAATGCCACATATATCGGTGAAGGCTCTGTATTACTGTGTCTTATTCATACACTGATGTACTTCATATAGATCCCTGACATCTGTGATCTGGAAAACACTATTGCTTTTTGAGATCTAAAAAAAAAAAAAAAATCACAGAACTTTTTGATTCCTTGTTAGGTTTTGGCAAACTCAAAAAAACCTATGAAGTAAATTTGAAAATAATTATTTTTCAAATGCATTGTCTGAAAAGTAAGATAAGATTAAACTCTAGGCATTTCCTTGCAAATAATCAACACTGTGTGACAAATTTTCAAGTTGCAAATCTTGGAGGACCGTTTTTCCCCTCAACTCATTTGTACATGCTTTCTTCCTAGCATAAAGCAACAATTGATAGGCTTTTGAAAATTTTCTGTAGTACTCACAGTCTTAAACTCATCCCTATTCTACATCTACTATTAAATCTCCAAAAATCTCTCACAAGTAAGGAGAGATGCTTCTTAAGCGATGCAGTAGTGCAACTTCCTTTTTCACAAAAGGATGATATGTGGGGGTTTTATTATTTCACTACTACAGTCATTTTTGCTTTTATCCCTGTAGTAGGCATATAATTAAGCTTGATATAAGAGCAGAGTTTTGTTCATTATTAAAGTATTGGCATCGAATGAGTTAGTTAGAAGAAAATTACAAAGACAGTTCAGTTAAAAATGTTCATAATGTAACCCTGTAACTGCTGTGGTTTTTTAAAGTGAGTGGTATGACAGAAGAGCAATAAATTTCAGTTCTCTAAAAAATTATGCAAAAAATATGTTAATGATCATAATCATTTTCCTTTGTACTCAGTGAGCTTATGCCAGCATACTGTTCAACCTCATAGGGAGGAGGATAATGTTGGTTTTACCTGGTGGAAATTGTATAGAGATAACCCTCAGTTCAGATGGAGAGTTTGGGATCTTGTACCTCTTGCAAAATAGACTGGAAAGGCACACTTTATTATCTGAACATGCACAACTGTATTGAGAAAAAAAAAGAGCATGAGAAAAGTGAAACTAAAAAATTATAACTGAGGGAACACTGGATCACATATACATAATTGCTACATCTGACCAGCTGCACATGTTCCAGGAAGCATTTTATTGCACCTCACATCCTAGTTCTGCCTGTGAGGTTTGTGCAGAAAGTCCCATCCAGCAGGTTTGTCATGCAAGTGTGCTTTTGTGTCAGTAATTCACTAATGCTGTCACCTTGCAGAAAATGCAGCATTAATCTTAGGAGTAGCACGTCAGTATTCCCCAAATTATCACAGTAGTTAGAGCACCTGGATCTGATCTCTGCCTGCTGCTAAACCCGTGTCTCGCAAAGATGTTCTGCCTTTTTATTATCTTAGATTTGGCCTGAGAAAGGGAGAATTTCTCATTAGCAGAGTGACTCCAGCACAAGACTTCTGGCTCCAGGAGATCAAAATCTCCTAACTGACCAAAACACAATCATAAATCTTTAAAATGTTGGTCCAAATGCATATATGTACCTTGTTTTATAATATATGTTGATATTTGGGAGTGCTTTTAGAGTGGTACTTTTACATTAGCTCCACCTGATCTCATGCATTTTTCCATCAACTGCAAAGCCTTTGTTCTCATCCCCATCCTGGCTGAATACAGCCCTTGTAAACAGCTTTTAAAATCTGGCTCTTAAAGAACTTCAATCAATCCTCAAAACAGTCAAAGACCTATAGATATTGGATTTTTTAGTCCCTTTCATATAGAGGTGAAGAGCATAACTCTATCTAAAAATATTTTTATTCTTTAGGCAGATGTGATGGTTTAAGAATTGTATTCCCCAATTTAATATTCCCACTGAACTACTCCAAACCATCTGCTGCTTGATCACTCCCTTCTCTCCCTTCTGATCACTCCCTCCTCTGCCTTCTACTCCCCCTCCACCTTCAGTGGGATGGAGATGAGAATCGGAGGCAAAAAAGATAAAGATCACAGGTTGAGATAAGAACAATTTACTGGATACAGCAATGAAATAATACAATGTACTGCAACAGCAATAGTACTAATGACAGAGCATACAAAAAAAGGGTGAACAATTCGCATGTGATGGCTCACCATGGAAACCCCCAAAAATACCAGACTGGAAATACCCAACCACTCCTTCCACCACCCTATAAAGTAGCCAAATTGTAGAATAATCTCTGAATCCTAGCCATGCCCTGTCTTAGCTACTGCAAAAATTAACCCTATCCTGGCCAGAACCAGGACAGCATGGGATGCCAGGTGTTCTTCTTTGGTAGGCAGTAAGGAAAATTAGTATGGAAAGAAACATTCAAAAAACCCCTAAACTATCCTCTTTTTCTAAAGTTTGCAACAGTGAGATATATGCTTTACTTGTGTTGGGCAGCTGATTACACACCTCGCTGATATGCAGCAGAAGTCTGGACTCCACTGTGATGTTATAGACTGAGTTGGGACCTGCATGCTAACATGCATGTTAGTAGCATGGAAGTGAGAAAACTGTGATTAGGTGGGAAATAACTTCCTGGACCAGGCAACACAAGTACTCATCACTTTCTGTAAATCTTATAAAATGTAGTATTCAACCATGAATCCATCCATAAATCTGGGGTTTTTATAACAAAAGGAAAAACTGATAGATATACCAGACTAAAAACAGATTTCTGGCCCATAGTAGAACACATGCTGTAAAATATCAAGACTAAAACATGCAACTTTATGAGTTTGGGGCTTTTGTCTTAGATTTCATGAATACACCTCTGTAACTTGAAAAAACTAGGAAAGTTTTCAGAAGCCATGTTTCATTTAATTTTTTATGCCTTTTACATTTGTCGCTAAAATTCATAAAATTCTGAAAAAAATTAGGAAGATTTTTTAGCAGATTAAGACTTAGCAGTAGATGTCTGGTGATATCTATGGATGCCTAAATAAGAACTGTGAGGTGTATTTCTATCAAGAAAAAATCCATGTCTTTGTAAGGAATGATCTAATAATAGATGGCAATTTAAAAAATCAGGGAAAAAAAAAAAAGAAGGAAACCAAACTTGGAAGTCCTGAGTGTGAAACCCTTCTTGTGAAGTTTCCACTGTTATCTAAATAACTTTTTGGCTGCTATGGTGGTGTATATTTGATAAAACTGTGCTACATTGAGGTTACATTGATCTCATCTTGAAAGGGTTGTTAAAATTGCCTTGTAAATATAGCTAGTAATTGATCTGGAATGTTAAAACATTGATTATTATTCTCATTTCCTAAATAGAGAGCGTTTTCATACACTTGGTTAGAACCAGAAAGAAACACAATGTATTTGGTATTCAGTGCTATCAGTGGAGCAAAACTGCTCACCAGGAAGGAGGAGTAGGAATTGCTCATGGTGGTGATGCTATCACCAGAGGAAGAAGTTTTTATAAGCTCTGAGTATCTATCCCTTTTCAGTATTCAGTGTTGTGGTTTACTTGGAGGAAGATAAATTTGGGGGCTAGAAGCCTGTGGACTGACAACTGACATTTGCAGTCACAGATTGATAATATATTAAATTGACGTATCTGTTATTTTATAAGCAACATGGAGTATAGAATAGTCTTGATCTAACAAATCTTTCTTTTTCTGAACTACATATGAAGTTCTACTGAAGAAACATCCTTCTACATATTTTACAGATGAGTTTATGAAAATTATGTTTACTTGCAATGGCAACATATTTTTCAAATAATTTGACAGCTTAAAATGCAATATTATTGTCTAACATAGCTCTAAATGAGATAACAACATATAAAAAACACTGCATTAGGCTGGGTGTGAAATTTTGTGGGGTTTTCTCCAGAAGGTCTCATCTCTAGAAAAATGTTTTGTCAAAAAATAGTGGAATAAATTCAAAAAGTATATTCCCCTTTGGAACAAAGCTAATTCCTCTATCATTAGCAGAAAGGACAATTTAGTTACTTTTATGGCTATCTACTCATTAGTGACAATAATCTGGAAATTTTCAATATTAAATAGTTATGTATTCATTGACATCCCGAGAGCTAAGGATTTAAAAATAGGTCAAAACATCCTGTGCAGAATGTACTTTTCTAAAAGCTTTCACTTACAGCACCATAAAAGGTGATCGAAATTGCTTTAAGACTTTAATTCCCAACCCAATCATAGTCATGAAAAAAAGGCTTCAAATTGCCTAAAATACATTTTGAATCTGCTTCTTTTCCATTTGTAGATAATGTTAATATATGAAATAGATAAATTGTTCTTATCTTTGTCCTCTGAAAAGAACTCCTATACTACTGTTAACTAAAGCAAATTCTAATCTGGCATCTTCATTAAGCAAAATAAGGGAACGAGACAATTTGGTCTAGTGGCCTGTACTGGGTCTTGCTGAGCTGGAGTTCATTTCACCATAGCAGCCTTCACAGGGCTGTACTTTGCATTTGGACCTAGGAGGGTGTTGACAACACACCAGTGTTTCAGCTACTGCTGAGCACAGCATCAGCACTGTAACATTCTTTCCTCAGTCAAGGGCAAGATCCTGGGAGGGGACACAAGTGGCCAGCTGACCCAAACTAACCAAAGGGATATTCCACATCATATGACATCAGCTCAGATATAAAGGTAAGGCAAGGAGCAGAAAGAGGGTATTCTTGGTTTCCAGTGACTGCCTACTGAGAAACCATTACATGTCACTGAAGCCCTGCTTCCCGGGATGTGATGAACATCGCTGCTGGTGGGAGAATAAACCTTGCTATTTTTCATGGGTGCAAGCTTTCAGGTTATTTTTGCTTTAGTAAACTGCCTTATCCCAACCCATGAGTCATTTTTCATCTTGTTCTCTCTCCCCTTTTCTGGCTCGGAAAGGAAGTGATGGAGCGGCTTTGTGGACAACTTGGTGTCCAGCCAAGATCAAACTATTGCATGGCTCAAAAACAAAGTTTGAAAAAATAGCACTCCAGTCACTTTCCTGCCTCCACCTTTCATGATTTTACTACTTCCACTATATACCTCATGCTATTCATTAATTCTAAAGTGCTTGGAAAATATAAGGAGTAAAATGTTATTAAATCAATGAACAAAATAATTAAACTGTCTAAATAGAATTACAAACAATAATTAGGAATTAAACAGAATCTGTCGGCTGTAATGGTGAGAGCAAAACTAGGACAATGCAGAACCCATCTGAATACAGAAGAAATAAGCAACAGTGAAAACTTATGTAAGCTTCAATTCATTAAAATGCACCTGAATGACTTCTAAGTACATTTGTGTCTATTAAATGATCAGATCTAAGACTTTGAAAATTATTTTCCCTTATATTTACAAATGAGTTTTTTTATTTAACTTCAGCTCTACATTATATAGCAGAAACTCCCTCCTGAAAGTATCAATGAAATACAAGCCTCCAGCAATTTCATCAGTGTCAATCATAGCTAGTTTACAATGTACAGGTAGTAGCAGATCTGTAACATATCCTTAATCTGTGTTTCTTAAAATCAAATATTCCCTTTAGCTACATGTGTTCACATCTCAGTAAAAGTCACTGGTAATTGTATCCGGCATCTCTGGGCATAATACAATTTTATTTTAGAAATATGTGCTTTCACATTTTATAAGTAGGCAGGTAGATTGTCAAAGGCCATGTCATTCCAATGGTTGTATTGACAGAAGGAAAAAGAAGTCAAACAGATATGACCTGTAACTCTGGAATTATCTCAGTTGTTACTCCCTTAAAATGAAAATGCTAATTATCTTCCAATAAACAATGTGTGCAATTTTCTGCATAGGTATGATGACCTATTTAAATCTAAAGTTATTAATAAAGTATAACAAATATATTTATAGAATCTGAGACTATTCCTGGGAAGTCCAGTTTGAGAGTAAAACTCATCAAATGTTTAAATCAGCAGGCTGGAATCTGTGAGGCTGGTTCAGATCCATGCTTTGTCTCAAAATTAACCAATGAAAGTCTCTTAGATATAGATGTTTAAAAGCACTTAAATACCCCAGCTTTTGTATGCCATGGAAATCCTGGGCAATTCTCACTTCCCCAGAAAGAAAACTGAAAAGAATATTATTCAACAGAGACAGGAGACTGTGAACATAAGTACATCTTTATTTATTCAGACAAATCAGCATTACCTACCATAGGTAAATTTGCAGAATCATTTGCTTTTTTCTTCATTGAGAGGGTCGATGGCCACTGGAACAGGCTCTCCAGGGAAGTGCTCACAGCACCAAGAACTGTTGGGATGATACTCTCAGGCACATGTGTGACTCTTGGGAATGGTCCTGTGCAGGGCTAAGGGCTGGACTCTATGATCTTTGTGGGTCCCTTCCAACTCAGCATATTCTGTGATTCTGTAAAATTTGAAAATACCAACATTTCTCTGCTGCCCCAAACACTAGGCACATCAGAGAGCTGCAATGTCAGTAAAGAGATGTAAATTCTACATAGTTTGCATATAGAATCAGGCCAAAGGAAATTCAAATTACTTGCTTTTTACAGGTACCAACCTTCTAACTTCTCACCAAAAATTAGGAAAGTGGAGGACGTATTCAATTCACATGTTTTCTCTTTTAGTAGCTTTTTCAGATTGTTGTGTCATCATTAAATAAGTAAAACAAACAACAGAAAAAATGTTTCTTCCTTTGAATACAATGGAGAGTGGAAGCAATACAACAGCATATCTATAAATCATATTTTCAGATAGGGTAGCTTTAAAAATATTGAAAAGGAAATTATTTGGTGAAGTATTACCGAATGTGGTTGATCCCCAACATCAGATAAAAATGTTGTATAAAACAAAACTTGATGCCATTTCTTAAAGCAGAACATTTAAATGTATCTTAGTTATCTGTCATAGGAATAGCTAGGTGAAGGTCTGTAAAAAAGTGGGGTAATTTCCCAAAAACACCTGTGTGACCTGCTGACGAAGTCTCCTTTGTTATGTAAATACTCTAAAGACACTTAGAGATGCTCTAATAAAAATTCACTTGATCATTTAATTAAACATCCCATAGAATCTCAGGGAAGATTGAAAGAATATTTAGATATTAGCACAAATGTGAAATTACCTATAAATCCCAGGAAACAAACAGGAAATATTAGTACTTTTTAATCAGAAAAGTGCATAATTTAATAGGAAATCGTAGCTGAATTACTATCACATGAAGTATCAATTTTGAGCAGTTCACTAGTTATTCTAGAGACTAGTAGAAAATTTGTATGAGGTGAGTTCCTTCACTTTTTTAGAGTTTCTAATCATACTGTGCAGACATCAGATGGTCCCAGATTGGTAGTGAGGACCAGTGAACACACCAGTGAAGCCAGTGGAGGAAATCCCAACGCACTGCCCAAAGGTGATAAGCAAAAGTAAGTGCAGAGCAGGCCTAAAAGTGTAAATGCTAGTCTCGCATCCAGGTTGGAGAACAGGACACTAGACCTGTGAAGAGCTGTGTTTCAAGATATATCTTGGGGAAGGCATACAGTCGTGATTGAGGGAGCACAGGGAAAAGGCAAGAACTGGGATTAGGAACAGACTGTTGGAAGCCACCAAAAAAATATATGTAATGGTCTGCATGTGTATGTGCTGAATATGCTCCCAGTGGCCAACCCAACCCTCCAGAAAATTGACTGTCACCACTGGATGACAGAAGCTGGTAGTTGTCTGGTAACCAGTCAGAACACTCTAGACATGCCTATTTCCTTTACAGAGGCTGCTTGATGCTGACTGGCTTCGTTTAATCATCCTTTTTGACATGATTATACAACATGAGTCTCAGCTGCCCATCATCCGAACATCTTTCAAAGTTTACTATATCCTCTTGAAATATTTCACATCTTTTTGTTTAAAAGAGGCAGATAAGTTTAAATAATGTAACTAGTTGGTCTTTTAGACTAGTTGGTCTAAACTGTCTGATAGAGGCAGAGTTGGTTTTGACTAGATAACACATCCAAAAAGTTGGTAACCTCTAATACACTGTGGAAGTGAGGACATGTCAGATGGTGGGAAAAAGGTGTTTCTGAAGCCTACCGTATTCCCCTCTCAAAAAATCTCCGAAGTTTTAAGGCAAGTAAAAATAAAATTCTTTATTAAGCTTCCCTCTTGAAAGTCAGCCCTGAAAAGCATAAGGACAAAATGCATTTCAGCTTCAAGAAGCACAATGACATCAAGAAACACAAAATGATCAAATGTACTGACTGAAAGCATAAAGAAGTCATAGTAACCCATGCCAGTTCAGTCTTCTTGCATGGTATCATCCTGTCTAGAATGTGCACACTCTGTGAAATACAATAGAAAGGACAGGAATAAAAGAATTCATTTTATCTCATTTACTAGTTATCTCCTGGTTTTCTGGATACTGCTCAACAATAAGGGAGTATTCTTCTCTCCTGCTGTTATGAGTTACATTATCTCAGATTGATTTCACATATTTCATAGAATTGTGCCTGAAGAAAGAACTATTAAATGAAATTCTGAACTGAATATTGATGTGGCATTAACAGCCTTTACAAATAAAGCTTAAGGGTTTAGATGACAAAGTATGCTAGGTCAAGACACTGCAAACTAAGCCTTTTAGCATGTGTATATTCAAGTCAAATTTATTAGTGGCTAATGGAAAAACTGCCTCAAAATCATAGAGGGTATTCTAGTGAGTAAAAATAACTGTAAGAGCATCTCAAAGACAGAAAACTCTAGTTTAAATCCTCCCAGAGGGATCAAAAATGTTTAAAAATAATACTGAAAATAGCAATGCATTTTATGATCTTAAAGTACCAGAGGAGGCAAGTTTGGAATCCATACCTTTAAACCAATGAAAAAAGAAATTGGCATGTGTGAAACTGGGCAAGGACTTTTCTGCAGCAATATCTTTACTATCACTTTTATCCCTGTAGTTGTTGTAAACAACAAAGAAAGTCTAGCAAATGGTTGCAGAAGTTTGTATGGTGAACACATAAAATTATTCACAACCTGTATCCTTTGCAAAAATACTTGGGAAGTTGAAGTGTTGCACACTTAGAAACCCTAAAATTAGGTTTCTTACACAACTGCAATTTACACCTTGTTGTATATATTTGTTATAATCTGGTTCTCACATAATGTTCACATCCTACTATTTTCTGCAAAGACATTTCTCACACCTATGTATATATACGATCCAGTGTGTTAATTTAACATTCACCTGGGTTTTTTTTCCTCTTGGTTCATTGAGTGTCTTGTAATGTAGCTATTTTATGCTATTCAAAATCTACTACTTCTGCATCAATGAATGGCTATCAAAAAAGAACAATGAAAGAGAAAGGGCAAAACATGAGGCCTTTTCTTTCTCCCTGCCGAGCATATTGGTTTCAATACGTAAAGTTGTTTCAGCCAACTTTCCTACCAGGAACAGGGTAGTTTTATAATACACAGCAGAGCAAAGGAAATATAAAGTGAAGTATGAACTTAAAATATCATTTTAACTGCAAGGAACATGTGAGATGGCATTTCATGTCATTTTATATAGTCAGAATCATGACAGCTTTTTTTTTTTTTTAAGCTCAATTGTGGTAACCATATAGTCACTGCAGTGTGGATCTTACTGCCCAAAGCCCATCCAGAGCCCCTAAGAAACTGACTGAACTATTTTGTGCATTTTCTTAATTAATATTTTTAATCATTAGTTAAATTAAAGCTAACCTGAGTATATATGCAGCATCTAAGCTGCAAACTGACACTGAATTTCAATGTCACAAGGCAAAATTTTCCTCTTCAGGTGGTTCAGTTAGTGTGAGCTCTTATACAAAGTCCATGCTGGAATAACTCACATGTCAGTTTGTAACATAATTATCATAATGACTAGAAGATAGATGGGATTCTAGTAGAGGTTATTAAACTAAATATTCATTAGAACAATTGCAGTATGGTTGTCTAAGAAAGTTTTGGGCCTGGATCAGTTAAAATTGAATTAGAATATACTTATTTTTTAATATACAGTTTCCTGATTACAGAGGAATCTACAATATCTAAAATATTGCTTATGCAGCATGGTGGTAACAGTGTTGAAAGGAGGGTTGAATGGTAAAGATTCTGCTCTGAATTTATCAGATGTGTTAAAGAAAATTTTATATACTTTATACAGTAATGTTTTGGTTTTGTCTTTAATACTTTTATAAAGAGGTGATTGATCTTTCTACTCTTTGTTTTCAATGTATACATTGCATATACAACATACATATCAGTATGATCTGTAACCTTTCTCTTCTTTGAGTTATGACAGCTCAGTTGGTTAGATCATCGTGCTAATAATATCAAAGTCGTGGGTTTGATCCCCTTACAGGCCATTCACTTAAGAGCTGGACTCAGTGATCCTTGTGAGTCCCTTCCAACTTAGAATATTCTGTGATTCTGTGATCTGTCTGATTGCAAAGTTATTTTACCAAACCTGTAGTTTCCAGGCCAGTGTATATTCTCATACTCAAATGTTACTTAAGTGAACAAAGCAAAGTCAGAAATCCCATTTTAAAGAGATTTCCCATAAAATTGTAGGGGGTGTTTAAGTGATCCACTTGTGATGATTTGAACAATACATTAACATCAGGGAGTTTGTTAATAAGTATTTTCAATAAGCTTTATACTCTTCCTGCATACTAAACTAAGGAAACCAGTTGATAGATTAATTTAAAATAGATTTCTAACTCCAACATCAGATAAATAAAGACAGCTTTGACTATTGTTTGCCAATAATAATACAGTAACACTTTTTACAGATTCCTGACTGTTCATCTTTTTCTATGCATTTTTTTATAATACCTTCATACAATGAGTGAAAATGTTTCAGATATGCTCTTGATGAAAGAACATACTGTTCAGTTTTTATTTAAGGCAAATGAATATGCATTGCTCCTTAATCAGAGGAGTAATATACCTCTAAGAAAGTAAGAACTGAATTTTACTAGAAAATGTAAAGTATGATTGTTCAATTCATCATTCAGTGGTAATACTAGACACTCCATTTCATAGAATTGTATCTAGAGAGCCAGTGAAAGTGTTCATGACTACTGAGCAAACACTGACACTAATAACTGATTTAAAGGACTCGCACATAGAATAGGAATCATAAACTTTAATCTGCTTATTATCAGAGGAACATATTTTATAGTAGTCCAATGATTAATATCTGAAGCTAGAAACAGCCAATATTTCAAAAGCATATGAACTCTCCGCAGCAATCAAAAACCACTGCATCTATTACAACCATAGGTATGTTACATGAATATTGGCTTCTAGTTACAGCTAGTAGCAAAGGACCTTAAGCAGAGACTGGAAATATTCAGAATAAAGGCGACAACAGGTATGATGGTAACTAAGAATTGGAATGATAGTGAGTAGGATATTAGGATTTAACATGTATGAAAATCATCATCTGAAATTTGAAACAAGGAAAATAGGTGTGTAAGAAAAAAAAGCTGAACTTACGTAGTTACCTGTCTCACTAACCACAGAGTAAATTCATTTTAGGTGGGCTCACCTTCACAAAATCTAGAAGATATCAAGGACCATTTTGGTTTTAAGTGGATTTAAATTTAAAGGTTCAAAATCGTTAATTTTAATCTTTTGAATGATACCTGAACCAAATATGCTCCACACTACTACAGGCTATTTCTGATTTCAAAATTTTTCATTTGTGTTGCTGTATTCTAGTAACTCAGTTTAAGATTAGAGTGAACATTAAGGGAAGCTCTTTCAGGAAGTTCAGGTATAGGTGTGGAAAAGAAAATCTGGAACCTTTTATTATCTCTATTCTATCCATTTAATAAAAACATCTTAACAACCTTGATGTAGTTTATTTTTCAGAGTCTCACTATTTCCCAAATAAAATTTGTCCTTTTCATCTCTCTGAATGCTTTAATACTAGTTTATAGCATTATTTTTCTGCCTACTATTAATATCATACATGTATTTTTTTATGTGTCTGAGACTTTTAATAACGAGTTCCCTTTCTTTGTGGCAATTTACCATTTCTGTTTAAGCTAATATTGTCAAAAAACCCCAACAAAACAGCAAACAAACAAAAAACTCAAACAAAAAGCCAAACAAACCCCATCAAAAACAACAACAAAAAAAACAGGGTACATGAAGTTTCCATGTTGTCTCTTTTTACTGAGTCTGTAGTTCCAGTTTGAAAACCAGTTCCTCTTTACAGAATTAGGTATGAGTGCCTGCAATTTTTTTAATTTATTTTTTTCTATTTAAATCAACTCTGTGGTGCCAAAGATGAATTCTACAGAAAGTTTTGACATTATTATGTGTTATTATTATTATTATTATGTCTTCTTTCCAGTTTTGGAGAGGCTTATCAGAGAACCTGGTGTTGCAATGGAGAAGTTTTGAAGTTCAGAGTTTTAATCCAGAAAAGTACATCCGTGGCAAAATGATGGCAGAAGGCTGGAAACAGACTACTGCACTGCCACAGTTCCTGGAGGTTGCAGGCACCTATGAATAAACTATTTAGTTGATTAACTCAGAAATCAGTTTTCCAGCATTGCAGAGCTCCAGGAACCTTGTCCCTTAGTCCTCAGATTTATCATGCTGCATGAGTTCATAGCCAGTTAATGTCAAGTTTCCAAAATGCTCCAGAAGTTTTGGAATCACATATGTGTCAAAGTGAATAATCTTAATTTTCAAGTAGAACTTCAATATTCTTCCAAATCAAATGCCACATTATATATTAAACTAAAACAATTTTTTATACATGCAGGAATTTCTGCCTTATCAAATATTTGCTCTAATATCAGGTATTTCTATTTGAAGTGCCTTTTTAGCACATCTGTCTACAAAAAACATTCAGTTGTCCGATACATTTTATACATATATACATATATATAGAATTATTTATTTTTAATCTGATTTCTATGTATTACAGGGTATATATACTTCTAATTTTATTTCTTAAGTATATGAAGCTGAATTGAATGCAAATATGTACCTCTTCTGGGTAGCTAAGAAAGAAGAAAATTTTCATAGAGAGCCACTCACTTAAAGTTCCTTCTATAAACAGGATTACCTTTTCTTGCATTGAAACTGCTCATATCTGTTAGAAAACTCCAGGGAAAAGCCTTATATTTAAATTTAGTTATGTTTATGCTTTATGTGTTGAGGTACCTCCAATTATTAAATTAACTATATCAAATCTCAATGGAATGACTGGTGATAAGTGTTGCATATTTATAAATATTATGTATTCCCAGAACCATGATTTCGGTTATTAGAATCATAGATTCACATTGCTGAATGACTCAGTAGGTCAATTATTTCATGTCCCCAGCCTAAACACGTGAAAAAAAAAGGTGACAGAACTTTGCCTATCTTTTACTTAAATGCCAGCAACAATAGATCATGCAGAGTCCCCAGTCAGCTCTTTCCAGTGTTTTCCTCTCCCTTGGCTTCAAAAGCTTTTCCCCCTCAAGATCTAATTTGTATCCTCTGTGCAATGTCTTTGCCA
Organism: Pyrocephalus nanus; assembly: GCA_038380795.1. Classification (NCBI taxonomy): domain Eukaryota; kingdom Metazoa; phylum Chordata; class Aves; order Passeriformes; family Tyrannidae; genus Pyrocephalus; species Pyrocephalus nanus. The sequence continues at coordinate 52,682,751 of CM076260.1, forward strand.
TGTAGGCTAATGGGCTAATGACGGATGTATTTCCATTATAGGCAGGGAAAGAGGTACCTAAGTTCCTTTCAACAGCCAGTCATGCTCTCAGTCTTCTGAGCTAGGAAACCCCAATTCCTTCTATCTTTCATCACAGGTCTTGTTTTCAAACATCTGCTCATTCTAAGTGCTCCCCTCTGGCTCTTCTCCAGTCAGTCTGTAACTTTTCTTGAAGTTTTTTGAGTTGAAGCCTTGCCATTAATAGAGAGAGTTTGTGAACTGTGATAAGTTTCCACTTCCTTGTGAGTGAGCAATGTTCAGGCTCATACAGTGTTTGTATGCCTTTTCTGTGTTTGTATTTTAGTTATTTCAACACAAATATTGTACTTTCCAACTTGTCCTTGCTGAATAGCATTTTCATGGACAAATCTCAGGTTTATCAATGTGATTTTGAATGCTACTCCTTTCCTCAAATGTACTTGCAGTCTCTCAGTATTTTATATTAACTAGCCTTTTCTCTTTTCAGTCATCCTTGTAATTAATTAAACAGACTACAGTATAACATCACTTCATATTTCTTTCCAATATGACCATAAACTACTGAATTTTCTATCTGGATATAGTTTTCCTCTTTTCAGAATGTCTTATGGGTATGTCAGAACAAAAATGGTTTTGACAATGTTAAACTTATGACATTAAACATTAAACATATGACATAAACATTAAACATCAGCAGGAAAACTATACTCAGAATGAAAAAATTACCAATATCACCATGATGAAGGAAAGATATATTAATGGGTTCGAATATATATATATATATATATATATATAAGATATATTAATGTCTTGGAAAGTGTTTATCTGAATGTCTGGTCTCAGTGTGACAAATTTAATCTCACATGCTGTGAGAGTCCCATTAACTTAATGGAACTATTATCAGCAGTCAATTTTTTGTCAAAAAAAAAAAAAAAAAGGACATTTTTAAGTTATCTTGGATTCAGCTGTAAGTCTCTACGGGTTAAAAGACTGCAAAATACATGGGGGCAGCCTAATGAGGAAGTTTTTCAGGATGCTGTGCACTCAGCCCAGGAGAAAAAAAAATTCCTAGTTAATCCTGTATCATAGTGATGAGGTGCACTAGGGAAGAACCAAGGAGTTTGTCATTTCCTAACCTTTGAGGACTTAACCATGCAGTATTTAAAAAAAAAAGGATTTATTATCAAAAATGTATGGCAGAGTTATGACTGAAAAATAAAGAGATGTATGCCTTAAGTGTGATAATACTTTATAAATCCATCTTTCAAATAAATTAAAGCATTTTTTTAAGGTTGGAAGCATATAGGCCTTTACTGATGCCTTCTCTGGGCAAATTCAGCTCCCAGTGAAATCAGAATTACGCTAATGCACATTGTAGAAAATTGCTATGGTAGTATGAATTCAGGGAAGCATTAATTCTTCCAATACTTTTGTTCAGGAAAGAAAAAAAAAATCAGTGATGTTGATCTAAAAGTTATGAGTCTTTGTGTGAACAAAAGATTCCTCTTATAAGTATTTTATGAGAGTTTTACTCCAAAGAAAAAACACAGCACATGTGGTATATTGCTGGCATTTCATAGTGAAGTGACTCTATAGATACTGAAAAAATTGATTATTTACTGAAGTTTATATAGTTTTCCATTGGGAAGATGTGCATTTCCTTGAAAATATTTTTGCTAAGTCTAAATTTAAACAATCAGATATACTATGTTTATTCCTTAACCAAAAAAAAAATAACTCCACTTCTTTCAATTCACAGCATTTTGCAATATTCTTAAGCACCATGAAATCAAAGAAGAGGTTTTTGTATCATTCTTCCCCCTGCAACTATTCTATTGTGTATACCAGCTTTCCAATTCAAAGTAATAAAAGCATCGATCTTCTAACATCTTGTCAGTGGAGTTCGTCTAACTCTGCATTAGCACTAAACACAAACAAAAAATTTAGTATAAGCAGCCCCAAGAGACACTTCAACCAGTTTTCTCCATTTCCCCAAGCTAAATCAGCTCCTGAAAACTCAATTTAAGAAACTGACACAGACACTACAGTTAGAATGGTAAATCTACTCCCCGTCAGTTTCTTAAATAAAGTTTTCAATCACTGATTTGGTCTACAGAGATAGAGCTCTGTTCTAGGTACTCTTATCAAGCTATGCTCATTAAAATCATTGCTCCTAATGTTTCTTCTTAATCCTGGCTGGAAATCAGAGGGTCTTTGGATACAGGGATGGATGCTGAAGGGGTTTTCTGAAGTAAATTTTAGCTAGCAAGTAGGAAATGCTTGCAAATAAAATATGAATACCTAAGTACAGTGATATGGTTTGAAAAGAATGAAAGCAAAAGACAGAAAATATTTTGAAATAAATTTCCTAGATTTTTTAGCACTTTTATTTTTTTATTCCCAGATACTGTGCTTTCACTACTGCCATATTCCCCAGTATATGGTAGGATTTTGAGGGATACCCCATAGATATTCAGGCTTCAAGAAGAAAAGCTCTTCTGTAATTGGGAGTTGGGGGTATTTGTTCAGTTGGCTGGTTAGCTGGTTGGTTGGCTGGAATTTTATTTGTTTATTGAAGAGCTGCAACAACCCTTCTAAGTCTTCAAGGAAAGACACTTCGACTCACAAAATTAAACAAGTTGGAAAGTCAACTTGTACAACTCTTTTCTCAAAGCAGGGCCAATTAAATGACACTGTTCAGGTGCTTTTTTTGTTGAACTTTTGATATCTCCAAGGATGGAGTTTTTACCTCATCTCTGGGCAACTGTTCTACTCTTTGGCCATTCTCATGGTCTAAAAAACATTAGAAAATAATCACAGTTTTCTGTGTTCCAACTCATGTTTGTTGTCTCCTGTCCTGCTGTGTACCTCTGAAGGGTACCTGGCTCTGCCTTCCCTAGGCCCCCCTTTTAGGTAGTTATGGGCAGTAGCATCCTCTAAAGTATTTTGCTATTAATGCTGAACTGGCCCCAATTCCTCCACCTCTCCTCGAACGTCCTGCACTCTAGTCTGGAATTAGCTTAAAAACCTTTGCCGGACTGGCTACACTCTGGGTCTGTTTCTTTCTTACTGGGAAGCCCAGAACTGGACCCTGCCCTCCAGGTGTGCTGTCACCAGCGCTGAGCAGAAAAGAAGGATCACATTCCTCGGCCTGCCAGTGACACTCCCTCTGACACAGCCCAGAAGGTTGTTACCCTCCAGGATCCCCAGGTCCCTTCATTCAGAGCTACTTCCCTGCCAGTCAGTGCTCAGCCACAGGGAGGGCTCCATTCTCACTGAAAAGACTAACGATGGTTCTGCCTGAGCACAGAGACAGAGACCACTCGCATTCAAACAGTCTTGGGACCACTCAATGTAAATTTGAACTGAAAGCCAATATTCCCTTTTGTACAACCCTGTGAGATGAAGGAAAACATGAAAACATAAGTCTTCAGCAACAGTGGAGCTGATAGCTGGCATGAGCTGTCAATGAATTGCCATTAAAATACACGTGATCTAGGAATTAATTTTTAAGTATGCCTTCCAGGTACCAGATTCTACTCTTCAATTAACAAGATTTTCTGTGTTGTCTTTTATAAAATATCTCTTATAAATTTGTTCAATACCTGAAGTAAAAAGCAGTCTGATTAGATTCTAATAAAGTCTGTATTATTTCTCTTTATATGCATTTTAATTTATCTCTTAAAAATAGAATAAAGTTTCTGCAAGACTACCCTGGAAAATACATTTTTTCCATCATTAAATGACACAGTTTATCTGTTAACCACTATATCTTCAACAAAAGACCAGATGAAAATTTTTGTATGTAAGAGAAAAAAAAAAACATTAAATCATAGGAAACAAAAACTGATATAAAGACTTTTAGGAAGAAATAGTGTGACACCTGGAAAATTACTTGTTACTACCTAAGAGAACCATCAGTTAAAAATTTTAACTGCACACACTGAATCTGCATATTTTTTCTACAGCTTATGTATATTATACATGCTGGTATATGTGTTGGACAAACCGGTGTTAAGTATAAGACTAGCAAAATAATAGATCTTTTTATTTAGTTGATTTAACCATCTTAAATTAATTGTTCTTGCATTATATGTAAGAATAGATATATTCTTATATATGCAGATAGTCTTATGCTTTAGCAGCATTACATGCCACAGAGACAACATGCAAAAAGAGGAACAGGCTATTCATCTGGGGATTAGTACCTTAACTTGCTTCAAAGGCTATGATTTCTTTTGTAATACATGAGGTACTTTCCTTCATACTAGCTAAAAAAAAAAATCTAGCATGGTATTATCATATTATTAATCCTCAGTGTGAGCTTCTGAAAATATAATAAAACTCATGCATTTACCCAAAGTTATGCACTGAATCTTTTTAAATGGCTTTGAATTGTTCTTAGGAGGCTGCCGTTTACTACAGCAGTGGGCATTGTCACGTCATAGCAACAGCTCACAAGAGGGAAGGACACCCACTTGAAAAGTTTGCTAATGTCAGCCTGTTTGAGATTATAGTTTGTTTATTATGTAGGTAATGAAGTTTCTTTTTAGTCAGTTTCCGTGAGACTTGTGAAAATAGAAGTTTATGAGTAACTTATTTTTCATTTCCGATTCAAGGATTTAACCCATATCACTTACTCTGGAGAGTGGGACTGCTAACATTTTCCCATATTTCAAATTCAGCCTAAGCACCCTATTAAATCAAGTTTGGAAAACCTGTAACATTTTCTCATGAAAATTTCAAAAAATTTTTTTTTCAGTGTGGTTCGTGTTCTTGTGCTTTTCATTTTTGAATGCTAAAACTAGCTAAAAATGGTTTTCCTGGGTAGTAGTCTCATTATTCAAAATTCTTTCTGAGGCACAAATCAAATAAAAAAAAAATATGGCTCTAGAACAGGAGAAACTGTGTACTTTGTTTCTTAAAAGTAATTAAAATAATTCTCAAATACAGGAAGCTGCCAATATACAAAGTATCCCATCATTTACCCAATATTCAAGATAAGCCAGATCTTATTATTTCCATACTTAGATGACAGTAGTGGATAATCAAATTAGTTTTACTAAAACTAATCTGTGGCCCATGCTGAGTGGCATGGTATCACACCAGAAAAAGGAGAGCATTTTCCCCTACTGCTAAATTAATTACTTCATGTAAAGTGAAAAGAGGTTGATTTATCAAATCTGATATAGCCTTAGGTATTCTACTAATAACCATCATCACCTGCAAAGACATGAATGAACACTCTATGAACTAAAGTTTATCAGAGTCATATAACATGTTCCTGTGACAGATTTCTTTTTCATTAAAAAAATTAAATAGAATATTTCAGGCAGGAACTGAATGTGGTTTTTAAAGTCTGTAGGCTAAGTATAGGTCAGGCAGAAATAGCTCATGCCACGCATGGGCATCAAAAACTGTGACACAGGTTTTGGTGTGTCACCTGATGGATTGCAGATGTGCAGTTCCTTAAAACTGGTAAAAGTCACATCTAGGTGTGAAATGTGTCAAACCAGTGGTCGCAATCATAAATACTCAGCAGTGTTGCAGTAGGCACTTCTACATGCGGGTTTTGTGCACATCATGCTGAGCATATATCTGTGTGTCTTCACTGATCTGACTTTTATTGGCACAAATTTTCAAGGTACATAAATGTTGTACAGCTTCAGATCTGAAGTGGTAGATAATGATATCGATCAGCCTGGTCAATAGTGGAATAAGTTACAGTGAAAGAGTCTGAAATAGTTGATGCAGTACCATTATTCCACACAATTTCTTGAACAGAGCTCAAGGTCTACATGGAGATGGCCCACAGTTCTCCTTCTCTGCTTCCTGATAATCAGTGTGTGTCTGGTGTGCTGCTCCACATCTTATCTAGGTCCCAAAACAAGCTTTTCAGAGTCCTTCAGGAATATTTACCAGTCTGTTTCAGCTGGGTCCTTTCTACTGACTTCAGAGGAATTCAAAACATTTAAATCTGGATATTTTATTTCATACTGAAAATGCAAGTAGGCTGTGAGAACTAGCACTTTAAATTGATGCATTATCTTATTGCAACCTACCCACAGAAGTAAATCCTTTTGAAAATATTCACCTTGGGATACATTTGAATCAAACTGAGTAAGATGACTTCACTTTTCTTTTTTTTAGTAATTTTCAAACTTATCGAGGCTTCATTTTAATTATTCTGAGATCTTACTGCATATAAAATCACTACTGGCTAGAAATGTTTAGACTATATAGCAAGATGTACACAACAGATATTTCTCAGCCTGGTATTTCAGGGCTACAGTGATCTCATGTTATCCCTGCTTCTGGGATAACATCACCATTTTTGTGGTCTGAGAACTCTTTTCAAGTCTTCTTATTGTTTTCTGTATAGGTTGAAGGTGGCAGGTAATTATTTTGGTTAAAAACAAACAAACAAACAAACAAAACCAAACAAAAACAACAACATAGGAAACAGAAAACATAAGTTTATCACTGTCCACATGCATTTTGTTTTACAGCACCTAGCACTAAGAAACAACCAGCATCAAGGGACACTGAACAAACTGCACGAACTGGAATTTCGTTCCGCACACATTCTGTAAACTTTCTGATGTTTAATTCCACACTGTACAATTCTGCATCCTTCCTTACTAAATGTTGGGCCATGCTAAAATTTTTCCTTGGACAGAGATGGTCAAGAAAGGTATTATTGAGGTGATTTGGTAACTTGGTATACCATTTATTCTAGAAAAGGGAAGAATTTTAAGGATGATAATCTCATGCTGTGATTTTAATCAAGGCCTAGACCTTCTGTTGCAGCCTGCACAATGATGTTCCCAGCTGACTGAAAGCTCTGCATAGTCTTTTGGATATTATCCAAATATAAAGTGTCCTTGTGCTTAGAAGAGTTTTATTTAGAATTAAGAGGTTATGTATATTTGTGTCTGAAAATTCTAAGCACTATTGATCTGTGTATTTGCCTGGTTAAGCCAAGATGAGAGACACATCTCTTTTACTGTTTAAAAATAAGAAAGGGGGAAAAATATCCCGAGAGAATAATGAACTAAAACATCTTTAAAAGCATTATACCTTACTCATAAAAACCAGGTACTGATATATTGTGAAACCGGTTTAATCAAGCATTTTCAGCTCTAAATGAATAATCAGGGTTTGGAAACCAATCAGAACATTCCCTTCACTTCAGAAACAGATCCAGAACCACACTGAATTTAACTCAATCATAAAATACTTTGCTAGGTTTTTTTCATGGAACACAGCACATAGAGACCATGTGCCACCACCCTGTTTCCAGCTCTGGATCCATGCCCTAAATCAGGCCATTCAGTTCCACCTCAAAGCAGAAACTTTACTCTCTAAGATATCTGTAGGATTATCATTTCTTAGTTACAACAGTAAATATTTAAATTGCACTTTTGTACTTTCAAGTGTAATCCAAAATTTAGAATAGATTTGTCTCTTGCAGTGAAAAAGCTAGGTCTTGTTGGTTTATAAGAACTAGTAACTCTAAGGATAGTGCAGTGTAGAACACCTGAGACTGGAAAACTCTCTGCTGTATACCCACATTAACATGGCTTGGAGACAAGCTGTCTTTGTCAGAGAACGCTAATTTTTCAAAGCAAGGTATTACATTTAACTCAATTTCCTTAAACACATTTTCTCTATTCCATGATGATATCCTTGATTACTGCACAGTGAGAAATAAACAAGATTCCATAGTTAGCTACTACTCTGTAATGTGAGTGCCTCTGCTCAGCTGCCTATTGCAGTGCTTGTTTCTCACTGCTCAAGCTTACATCCTCTGAAAAGTAATTTTCCAAGGAACTGCAAAAATTCTAGTTCTCAGGATCTTCACTAAGTATGTACAATAGCTAAATTAAAATTTGTATATGACTTGAACTTCTCAGTCCCCATGATAGTCCCCATTAGGCTACTAGGAAGGGCTTAATTCTCTTGTTCTGCAGAAGAAAAAAAATCAGTGGATCTTACACCAGAACATTCTTAGTCTAAACATATTCAGTTTAAATCTGAAAAACATTCATGGGAGAGTAATATACATGTGACAGTAACAATCAGGTTAAGCTTGCAATACAAACTGAAAGTTTAGTTGAAGAAATAAATAGATTTAAAAAAATGAAGAAAGGTGTTAATAAAAAATGTTGGTGCCACTGAACTGACTAAATTAATATTCTGGACTTTAGTAGGTATCTTTTTTTTTTTAATGAGTAGAAACAGAGAAGATTAAAGTTCTTAGGTTTGTTAGTGTACATATTTAATTACTAGAAAAATATAGAGATCTAAATTAAGATAACATTGATTGTAGCTCTTATAATTTCATAAGATTATCAATAGGTATCACATAATGGAATAATAAGTGACAATGTCAATCTCCGTATGGCAGTGCCTATGCTTTTTGAGGATTATTTTATAGTATTTTATTAACATAACACTAGTTTCTTTTCAGAGTAGAGAATCAGGACTTCTATGTCATCTCCTTCATGTTGGTATCTATAATTCTCGAAATTCTTTGGAAGTGCATTGGTAAATTGGAAATCACTTAAGATACATTTGGAGCTTTCTTAACAGAATACTGAAAAAGGCTATCACTGAAACAATTTTTGCTCATTTTCACTGGCAAATTTCAGAAGTAAATCTGTTGTGTAGATTCAGACTGGTTAAATCTTATCTGATTAATGGCACCTGTAAATTAAATTCTGTATCCAATTTTCAATTATACGGGTACAAAATTGTTTTACAGGAGGAAATTAAAGAACAAAAAAGTCAAATGAAAGGGAAAGCATTGCACATATACAATAATTGGTGAGGCTAATAAATCAGTTCAGTTGCAACAGAAAAGAAAACAAGCTAAACTTAAAATATCCATGATCCCTATATAATTATACAATAATTATTTCCTGGATATCAACTGTGAATTAAAAATAAATAAATAAAGACAGAGAGAAAAAATTAAAAACAAACAAACAAACAAACAAACCACCACCGAAGCTGACAAGCTCTATTTTGGCTCTTCAATGAGGACAGATTTTTTCTTTAGGCAGGAACAGGTCTGCTTGCATGAGAAAATGGTACTGCCCAGTGGGAGTTAGTTTTAGTGGAATAAGTGAGATAACAGAAGAAAAAAATGCCTGTAGAGGCCTCTGTGCATCCGAGGCATCCAGAACTACAAATGCTTTCAGACCCAAATCTTTCATCACTGAAACCTTGTGTGATCATTCAGTCTCCAAGCAGCCTGTTCTTGCTAGTTTGAGTGTGATAAATGAAACAAGTGGTTACATGGTTGCCTTTGACAAAAGGTGTACAAAAGCTTGGCAGGTTTGCAGAGATTTCAGCAATTTCAATTAGAAAAATGGAAGAAACATTTCTCATGACAAAAGCAAGCCACAACCATTGAAGTCAATACAATTCAACTTCCCTGAGTCTGTGAGATCTCCCGGACTTTCAAGGAGAATGACCCTGAACCACTGCTAACTCATTTTTTCTCGTGGCACTGTTTGGAATCAGCTTCTCTAAGGTCCAACCAACAAAAATCATTGAAACAGTAATATAGTGTAATTACTGCATAGAGATAGTACACTTACTAATATGGACTAATGCTAATACAATATACACAGAGCTATTTTCTTTTTAAACACTGCTGTACTCCTGGTGCTTTTTATTACAGAGAAGATTGCATTCCTTTTCTGGAATCTCTTACAAAGCTTTTTGCTGCCATGCTCTGTCCTCAGCTGTCCTCAGCCAGAAAATGTTATATACTGTGCAGTTAACCCCAGCAAAAATTGTTATCTATTGTATTAAACACAGGCACAAAACCATCAGAGCTCAACATTTTTTACAGACTAAGCTGAAATAAAATTACAGACTTAATTTGAAGATGTCTCAGATCCTAATCTCTGAAATCTGAGTCTCTGAGACCTCCAAAGTCCAGGCTTTGCCTTTTCTGGCAGTACTTCTACTGACCCCTACAAATACCGTCACATCTTCAGAATGTCAGCAAAGATGTCCTATTAAATATTTTCCTCTGTCTTTTTCCTCCTTGATAAACAGCAAAATCTACTTTAATACACCAATTTTCATTAATAAGCTTTACAAATACCAGCAGAATTTACAAAAGAAGCACAGTGATTGGCAATAAAGCCCATACAGATGTATTTCTCTGTCCACGAAGGAAGCAGCTGTTTGTTGAATTTAGGATAATGAAATCTTCCTTGACATACAGACTGTGAACAACAACATATTGGCTTACCCAACGTGTATCAACAATTCTTGTTAGTTTTCATGGCTTCAAGGCTTATCAGGCCATTTTTCTGCATTTCCCTGAACAAAGTCTGAGCCACAGATGTTGGAAAGAAAACAGACGGCAAATACACTGGAGAGTATAGTAAATCCTCAGGCTCTGGTGTAGACTTTGTCTATGTCCACTAAAACTGTATTCAAACAGGGAACAAAGTAAATAGCAAGCGGACTTTGTCCAAAAATAGCTCTAAATGCTGTCAGTATAAGAGATGTTAATGATAGATACATCATCCCCTTGTTGGCTTCCACAATTCTACAAGGGGATTCAAGTCCTTAGCAGTTTTCTCACTAAGGGAAACATTTTCATAAGCTGGGTGACCTTCAGTACTGAGTAACAGGAACTGCTCTCCTAATATGGTTACATGTAGGGAAACACGGCTTGAAGGTTATAGGCAAGTTCAAAGAGCATAACAATTAATACCTGAGAAGATTTAACTGTGCAGCAGCTGACTTTGTAGCTAATAGGCTCCTTCTATATTTATTTTTGTCCCACATATTTTGGGAATAGGAATTTACAGAGTCTAACTTACATGCTGACTTGTCAAAATCTTATTTGATTATCATTCTTGATCCATTCAAGTTGGACCTGAGCCATGGATGATGTGTAATCATACCGGAACCAGATTTCATATCTGCATATTGGTTTGCTTTCTGAAGTTGACCTTTTTCTTGTTAACTGGTTCAATATGTGATAATTGCTCCTTGAAAACCTTCTCAATCACATTATTCAAAATTCTTTAAGATTTGAAGTTGTGGCTTTCAGTAGAATCTATTTTATTATTAAGAATTAAGGACTATAACATACCTGTGGCAGATATTAGGTCTGTTTTATGACCAAATGAAACTGCACAGCATTTCACTAATTATTCAGAGTAAGAAATAGAATATAGATCTGATAAAGGTCTGTAATATTTTTAATAATAAGCATTCAAAGACTATTTCTGAACAAAACAGGATTATTTAGTCCTAATCACAACATTCAACTTAAATGCCAAAAGATGATTTGAGAGCAAAGGAATTTTGTAAATATTACAAATTATTTCAGAAAATCACCTGGGGATAAATTCAGGGATGGAAGAAAGCTAGATTTTGTGAAGTTTTATTTATGTATGTAATTATAAATACTTGAATGTGTGATTATATTTCCTCATGTAACTTGGAAATTTACACGTGCTTTTGACTTGTAAAGTTTTGGATTACTGTACCCTTTGTAAGCAAAAATATTTGTCTCTAGAGCAATGATCTTCTACCCACAGATCCCAGTTCTGAATTTTTATGTTCAGCTCCTCCTGATCCATTTTCTGTGCATCTTGTAGATGCATAACAAACACTCAGTTCCTATAAGCCAGTTTATCCCATTCTTTTTCAAGGAATACATTTTTCATCCCTTCTCTGCACTTCATAAAATATTTTTAGTCCATCATGATTCTTCTGAAGATATCACAAGTGATAAAATAGAGACAGATAATGAGTTCTATTCATTTGTGCTACACCTCTGATAAGAGACCAGAGGTTAAGAATTTTCCATGGTAACTAGAATGGCTGAAAGTTCTTTTGACAATAACATGATGGATTCCAATTTTAGTCATTTAGGAATAAATATGTTACTTTAAGAAACGTTACTCCAAAAATACCCATTCTTTAACTTCTTACACTAGATGAGAAGACCAGTGTTCTACTTGAGGGACCCTGACTCCAGGAAAAAAAAATAATTTTCTGGCTTTGGTATAAGGTAAAAATGTCGATTTCCAAGAAATACCTGGCAGACATTTCCAGTGTCTATAGCTTTGGTAGGCAGAGTTCCAGAGAAAGGAGAGGTTTGTTGGGGATGAAGGCCTACAGCCATACATAAATATATATATTTGGGGAAAATCTGTGTAGTTTATACAAATATTCACTGTTGCTCTGATTACCTTCAAATGCTTGAAGTTAATTGCCTGACTAAAATCATGTGAAGCATTTTATGCTTTTTTGTACAGTTTATTATTTGCTGGATTGGACTGTTGTGAGAATGGAGGGTAATTATTCATCACATGCATATTTAAGGTCCTTCCTGCCATCTGCTATCTCTGTGTGCTTATGCAGGGCAGTAATTGATTTTTTTTAATGTACAAAATTTCTGTAGTTTTGGTGAAGAACTGCAACTTAGAGAAAAAACATTCAGCTCCATTTCAGTGTCTAGTGTAATCACAGATCAACTGACATGTGACAATTTCCAAAACCTCTCTGGATGGACTTACCTTTTCATGAGTTAGTGCAAAAACAGAAAATAAGTGGGACTGAAAAAATTACTATTTTGAACAGAGGGAAGTGTGGACACAGTGTATCTGCTACAGAATGGCATTCTATTCCTTTTGGCACGGTAAACTTAATTAAATAGTTACATTTTAAAATCTTTATGAGAATCTTAATTATTAATGACATCAACAGGCTGAAAAAAATGTAGGTTAGGTGTGGGGAGAGTTTGGCTCTGCAAAGACATTACTTAAAAGCAATTTTTTTTTGCATGACTGAGCACATGTGCACATAGACTAGATAGTCACACTTTACAATGAGGTTACAGTTATAAATTATTCATAAAGTGTTGATAAACACTGTAGGCTATTACAGAATCCACAGAGTCCATAGTTTTGTTATAACTATGTGTAACACCCTCAAGTAATGTGCAACCACATATAATTTATGAAAGTAATATTCTTAGTATTGTTTATGATGTTTATTAATAATTTATTAATCCTTTATGAACTATTTATAAATGTAATCTTAATGGAAAGCATGGCTGACTAGTTACTCCATCACGCTAGCTGTATGGGCGTTAAAGGTTGCATGCCTCTGCCCCTCCTTTTTAACAAGCCAAGCAGTCTTTAAACAAGGCAACTCTCACTAGCTATTTCTTGACACGCTCCTAGAAAATTAGAAATCTGAGAGAGGCATTGCAAAGAGGTTTCGCCTGTAAGAAATGCACAGAATCCTTTTTTACATCTCCTCCTATATTTCAGTAGAGCTACCACAGGTCCAAGACAAAACTCCTTGCAGATGATCCATGCATAACGAAGTCTCTGAAATTTTGATTCCTTAGGATTCTTGTATAGTTTGGTTACGTCAGACCAACAAAACAGGCCATATTTCTAGGAACTGAGCAGAGGAGAGTTGCTGTGTAGGTCTGCATATCCGTCAATCCTTATGGTATCTAAAAGAAAATGGGTGATGTAACCATAATGTCCAGGAACAGACCCTGTCTTGCAGGACTGTTTTTCTGCTCCAGAGAATTTCTGCCTGCCAAGGTACAGCTACTTCTGCTTGCAGCAGGCAAGCTCCACTAACTTTCATGTGACAGTGCAGTTTTATTGTTGCTCTTTGCTTCTTTATGCATGCTGTGAAATCTCTTGCTGAGGCATTTGAGATCGGCGTACCATCCCCAAGCATTAATTCTTCACTTATTCTTTTGCAGGAAACAGATCTCATTCTGACTTTTAATATCTCAATGCATCGTTCTTGGTGGATGGAGAATGGGCCAGGCTGCACCGTGACCTCAGTAACCCCAGCACCAGACTGGGCACCAGAGGATCATCGTTATATCACTGTCTCGGGGTGTTTTCTTGAATATCAGTACATAGAGGTGGCTCACAGTTCTCTTCAGATCTTCCTTGCAGTAAGTGTTTACAGATAACTTCACTTCCATCACCTTTTCTGGATTTCTTCTTCTCATTACCAGAATAGCAGAGGCTTGTGACATTCAGTCACAAACCCTGGCTCTAAGTCTTAGTTTAGTGATGTAATTCCATTCTCTTTCAGCTAGTTCAAGATACTTGCATGCAAAAAGCTCCAACATACATATTTATTATTGTTCTAAGAGCTGCTGACATGACACACTCTGCTTTCCTGACCTCCATTTTGACCACTGAAGGTCCCACAAGCCATTGATAGCAGGTTACATTCAAATGACAGTATAGTATATAACTTGTGACATAACAAGTTAAAGCTATTGTTGTGAAAGCCAAATTGAATATAAAAGAAAATCTAACAGTAAAAATAGATTCACTGATCAGTTTGCAGGACTCAAGTCTCATCAATTTGTCTTTAACTGTATTAATCCATAGGCACTGGAGTAAAATGGGAAAGGTTTTCCCCAAAAAATGTTGCATATAAATGAAAATCAAAACCAGAAATCTTAAATCTTTTTTTAGGAGTATAAGAATCCACTGCTACACTGCAGAAAATTTCAAAGGAATGAAAGCCACTTGTTTTGGGGGAACAACACATACTGTGGCCCAGAGTTACCCAAAAATGTAAGCAGCTTTTCCATCCGTCTATTCCCCAACATTTGTTATCACTCAAGTTTATCTCATGGAATTATGGCTTCATAGAATCATTTTGGTTGGAAAAGACCTCTAATATCATCATGTCCAACCCTCAACCCAGCACTGCCAAGTTCAACGGTAAACCTGTACCTAGTGCCACATCTACACATCTTTTAAATACCTTCAGGGAAGGTGACTGAACCATTGACCTGGGCAGCCTGTTCCAGTGCTTGACAACCCTTTTGGCAAAGGCATTTTTCTTAATATCCAACCTAAACTTTCCCTGGTGCAAGCTTGATTCTGCCCTGACACAAGCCAGGATGCCATTGGCCTTCTTGACCACGTGGACACACTGCTGGCTTATGTTCAGCCAGCTGTTGACCAGCACCCCAAGGTCCTTTTCTGTCTATCTGCTCTCCAGCCACTCTACCTGTAGCACTGCCTGGGTTTGTTGTGACCCAAGTGCAGGACCCAGCACTTGGCCTTGTTGAACCACATGACACTGGTCTCAGCCCATCAATCCAGCCTGTCCAGATCCCTCTGCAGAGCCTTTTTACCTTCAAGCCATCAAAAGGAGATAACCAGGATAATTTTTCTGACTTTTTTTTTTTTTTTAAATTTAATGAATGATGAACAAGAAACTTAAGGAATATATAACTCAAGGTTAATTCTGTTCCTGATGAAATAACATTTTCAGTGTTTCTGTGTTTAAATAGAGCTGTATTTCTAGACTCATTCTTTTCAAGTCAGGGTAATGGTTCAGAATATAGCAAACCACTGGTAATCTGCTAGCTATAGCCAACTACATCTGTGTTATATTTCCATTCATGTTACCCTAAATGTAAGTATCGTAAGAGCTGCTTATATGAGTCAGTTTTCCAATCTGGTGTTTGATTACTGTTTGGATCACTTTTGCATTCCCAGTTGTGGGCATGGGATTCTTTTTCTAATAGAAATGCTAGTGTAAATTCACTATCATATGAAATGTTATGAGAAACAGAGGAATGGTACTGCTCAGTGACATATAACACAAAGGAAGAAGAGCAGATACTGTTTGGTTTCCAACAAACTAGCTTCAACAAAGCCAAGCATTAGATCAGACCTATCTCCAGTTAGTAGAAAGAAATTATCTTTCCCTTCAATTTCCTTTTATGGACACTTAAAAAGAAATTTTACTTTACTTTTAAACCTAAATTTCAACCTATGAATTTGATAGTTGTTTTCTATTTATATTTGTGTATGTTCATGACATTGATCATACTAATGCTGTCTTTGGCTTTTGCATGGACTGGTGGCACTGCGGCATGTTTCTAAGGATGCTTTCTACTGCCTACAGACAAAAATTACAAAGTTATCCAGCTTCGCTGAGGACCACTTACATCAGCCTTTGGAAACATTATACTGAGTTTATTTTGTACTGCTTGGCTGTAAGCTCACAAGTAATGCAGCTACAGAAGGTTAGGCTTCATGTAAATGTGGTAATTGCAGTGAAAAGTAAAAATAATATGACAGCGAAGATAAAAACTATAAAGCCTTCATGGTTTGTACTTTCTAAAAAGCAATCTTAAGGTGGGCTGTGAAATATTTCAAAGATTACAGACAGAAATTCTGCTGATGAGGTGCAAAAAAACTCCATAGTCTCCTACTGCTTAAACAGAGTAGCAATTAAGACAACCAGAAGGTTACATAATCCCAAAAGTCAGGGGAGTCCCCAGTGGGCATGGTGATGCCGTTCATTTTGTAATACCAGCCTTAGAATACTAGAGAGATAGATGTGATGATGCACAGATATTTTGCCAGCTTCACCTGAGGAGTGTATTTTGATCAGGTTAAAAAAATAACTGGACAAAATTGCTAGTTTAGCTCACACTGAAGTAACAGAAAACTCAGTTTGGTGGTCTCTATACATCAACCAGTAGAATGCTCATGGTTTAGAAAAACTTCAAAATGGGAAAGAAATTATTTAGATCCAATGTGTGAAAGAAAATGCTCTGATAAATAAAGGATTATTCCAGTTTGGGTATTTATCATTTATGTATGTAAAGCAGGGCTGGAATAATCCACAGTGATAACAAGGACAGCAAAGCAGCCACAATAACTTCTTTGTCCCCATGACACAGAGCACTTAGTGCTGGTGGTGATGCTGGTGGAAAACTACAGCCTCTGTAGAGCCCAACAATATATCAATTCTTGTATCACAGATGTAAAAAAATGATGACATAATGCGCATTTATGCCTGTCTTGTAGCCATTCCCACATCAGCACATTACATCTTGCTCAGTTGATGTCTGATTTTTTTTTTTCATGTTTATGGAAATCTATTTTGAAAAGCTTCTACTGCTTCTTTACTCAGTTATTGTGGTAGTTCCCTCTCTGAAGTGAATCAGCACCAAAATCTCAGTGCAACACACCATGTTAAGTCAATTTTTACTCTGTTCTCCATATCCATACCTCTCATTTGGTTCTTTTGAGACTAGGCCACATTGCTATCACTTTTAGCTCTGCATATTGCCATCTTTCAGCAGTTAGAAAGGGATTCAGAGTGAACACGAGGCAGGTGAATCTCTTTCATTTTTAAGTACAGCTTTGCAGGCTTGCAGTGTTGCAAAATAAACAAACATATTTTGTGGGCATGTCCTGCAGCACACAGATGTATGGAACTGAACAGAACTGCTTTCTGTGAAACCCTGGGCTCTGGGAAAAAGTATGGAGAGGTCCAGAGGGGCCAATGGTATCCTCGGGTGCATCATAAAGAGTGTGGTCAGCAGGTCGGGAAAGATGATTCTCCCCCTCTCCTTGGGCCTAGTGAGACCACTTCTGGAGTACTGTGTTTGGTTCTGGTCTCCACAGTTTCAGAAAGACAAGGAACTATGGGAGAGGGTCCAATGGAGACCCACAAAAATGATTAGGGCTATGGAACTTCTCTCTTATGAGGAGAGACTGAGGGAGCTGGGTCTGTTTAGTCTAAAGAAGAGAAGACTGAGGGGAGATCTCAGTAGTACACATAAATATCTCAAAGGTGGGAGTCAAGAGGGTAGTGCCAGACTCTTTTCAGTGGTGCCCAGTGACAGGAGGAGGAGTAATGGCCATAAACTAAAAGAAGTTCCACCTCAACGTGAAGAACTTCTTTACACTGAGGCTGGCAGAGCACTGACTCTGACCAGGGATATTATGGATTCTCCCTCTCTGGAGAAATTCAAAACCCACTTGGACACAATGCTGGGTAACCTGCTCTGGGTGACCCTGTCTTGGCAGGAAGGTTGGATTAGATGATCTTCAGAGGTTCCTTCAAACCTCTGTTTGAATTCTGTGATTCTGTTTTTCTATGGAACAACTCTCTCATTTCCTGCCCTCTCCAATTCTTGGTGAATATCATAGCTGAATCTGCAAAGATGAGATCTTAGCTTCATCACACTTTGACAGCAACAGTAATTTAATGCTTTACTGATACATGCAGAAAAAATGCATCACTTTGGCCTCAGCTAAAACTGTTTTATTGAACAAAACTAACCTTTAATGTAGCCTATGCTCACATACTGGGCAAAACTCTCCACTCAACTGTTCTCTCCCAGGGAAGTCTCATTTACAGAGCTACAACATCTTGAGACTTGGCCTATTCAATATGCTCTGCAAGGACCACAACTCTGCCTGTCCATGGTGCCTACAAATTACCAAAATGAACTGTTCTAGTGATGGCTTGACTTGTATACCTATATGCTTCAGAAAATAAAACATACTTATGTGCTTAATGGTTATTGATTCTTGTTGCTTACATTAGAAAAGCTATTTCATTTTCAGGCCTACTGGGTTATCAAGGATAGATACACTTAAATTACTGATCTCTGGAGAGAATTCTTCCAGGTAAAGAATGAGGTCAGTGATACTAATGGGGGTTTGATTTGCAACTATTTGAGTTTCATTCTTTATAGTATTTACAGAGTGGAGGCTGAATGATAGTTTCCACCCACTCCTAAACAATAGGAGGTATAGCTGTCACTTCACCATGAAGAGGGCAGCACCTGGGAGGGACACAGTGCAGGTTATACACCCCTGCTAACCTTGGTGTGTAATGTCAGGGCTTAAAGCTAGCCGTTGGCTGTGTATAAAAAACATTTGCATCTCAGCCCTTCAGTCATACGGCTGAAAAAGAGTCATAAGCTCACAGTTTCATAAGCATCCACACATATCAATGTCTAATTATAGCTACAGAACCCATGTACAATTTTTTTTCATTTGCACTTTTTATTGAACTCTTGTCTTATAACAGAAGGGGGAAATCTTTTTGGTTCAGGCGCTGAGCTGTGGTTCAGATCAGTGCGTTCTGCTTCCAGGTCTACCACAGTGTCCTTTGGAAAATCATTTCATCTCTCTGTGCCTCTTCCCAAAAGCTGCACAGAGGAAAGCATGCCTAAATTTTTCATGTTCAGTTCACAAGACTCTACACCATTTACATAGATAGAGATCTCTTGAATTTCTCCAAAAAAACCCTAAATGTCAATGACAGCAAGTACAGTAAGGCCTTTGTGTGGTACAAGGAAATTATAATAATTACAATTGCATTTCATACAGAAATGGAGCTCAGATTCTTTACATTTTCCTTCTGCCTGTGTTTTACTCTTTGATTATGCATGACCTGCCCTCACTCCCACAAGTCTGTTCTTGCAAAAGTCAACAAATTAAAATCCATTTGTAGATCAAAACTCTGAAAATATGCAAATAAAAGATCAGCCTTGGAGATAAGTGTGACAGAATTATATCTATTTGCCAACACAGGATTAAAGGTATTTAGTATGCTTGCCTTTTACTTCTCACTTACACACTCACAAATCTATTGATTTTAGTGGAGCTAAGTGCCCGAGTTATGGGAATAAGACTAATGTGAAGGCATCACCTTAGCCAATTGAGTTATATAGCCCACGAAGAGATGAACTGTGTAATATTATTCCAGTAAAATAAGTGGGGGAAAAGCATTTCTTATGTACTTATCTGCATTATTGATGATAATTTACATACCAAATAAATAAAACCATAAGTAAACTTACACAAAAGTATTGACCATTTTCATAGTGATCTTGTCCGCTGACTGTTATGTGCTGTATATTAGTCTTAATTCCTTTTTGTTCCTTCCTGTATTTAAAGTTGAGTATATGCCTCATGCAGTCATTAAAATTATTATTCCATGCTTTAAAATTTGTAATATGTAATTATCCACCCATAGTATTTACGGTAAATGCATACTGTTTGGGATTCTGCAAAGTCTGCATCATGCATAATACTTTTCAAGCTCTGATGCTGTCAAATTGATTTAAACATCATGGAGCATAACTGTGTTACTAAGATGCAATAATATATCTACGAAGTTAGGATGCCAGCATCAAAATCTGCTCTGCTGCAGAATTGCCATATGACCTTTGGCAGCGTGCTTAATTCACGCCAATTATTGCCTGTTCTGTACAAACAATGTTTCTTAAATATTTCAGAAAGATGCTGCCAGGATAATTCAATTAAACATTGTAGGTAATCAAATATTATGGAAAGGTGGTCTGTGTATGTATTTAAACACATAGAGCGTAGAATAGCATTATTTTTCCCTGCTTCTCTCAAGGATTAATAATAATTAGAATAGGGTACTCTTAAAGTCCTTAATGTTAGCACAGGTGATATTAAATAGTCTCTAGATAGGAGTAGTGAGTAAGAGTGTACTCTCATAGGCATTTATTTACTGGACTGTCTATCTGTGCTTTAGACCTCCATGCTTAACTATGTTTCTGACAATCTACCACTTAAAGGTCCTCAGCACTGCTGAAGAAGTATGATTAAAAAAAACCCAAAATCAGCAGTACCTGTCCAAAAGAATCAACCTTCAAAGTACAAAACAAGCCAGCCAGCCCATATGGACCAAAAAGGAGGAAAAGAGAGCAAGAAGGAGAGGGAATACTAGTTTGCAATTTCATTGCACCTCCTGTTACTGTGTGCAGTTTTGTTCTCTGCAATATATGACACTCAGCTATTAGAGAGCATCCAAAGGAGGTCAAGGAAGATGGTGAAGGACCTTGAGGGGAAACTGTAAGAGGAGTGCCTGAGGTCACTTGGTCTGCTCAGCCTGAGAAGAGGAGACTGAGAAGAGACCTCATTGCAGTCTTCAAATTCCTTGTGAGGGGAAGAGTGAAGGCAGACACTGATCTCTTCTCTGTGTTGATCAGTGGCAGGACTCAAGGGAACGGCCTGAAATTATGTCAGGGATGTTTAGGCTGGGTATTAGAAAAGGGTTCTTCACCTAGGGGGCAACTGGGCACTGAAACAGGCTCCCCAGGAAGTGGTCACAGCACCAAGCCTGACAGAGTTCAAGAAATGGACAATACTCTTAGGCACATGGTGTGACTCTTGGGGATGATGCTTGTGGGTCATCTGGGCATATTCTGTGATTCTGCTCAACTCGATATATTCTGCGATTCTGTTTGACCATTTTCAGCTTTTTTGTAGTCATGATAGAAGAGTCAAAAAAAGGGCTATGATTCAGAATGAATAAACTTTGCATTATCTGGTGGAAAATTCTCCTTTAAGGAAGCACAAGATGAAAGTGTGTCAAAGCTTGAAATTTATGAGCTAACTGAAAAGAAGATGGTTGCTCATCAACAGTGCAGTCTCACATTGATAAGAGGGAACAAGCCAAGTGGGACAAGCCACAGAGAGCCTTGCAAGAGAATGAAGTTGAATTTAACTGTAAGAAACTAAGAAGTAGAAATGGAGGGATAAAGCAAGATGTGGAAGATCATCTCATCAGTACCTTTCCAGGTGGGCTCAGTCTAGAGTGAGGCATTGTCAGGAGCAAGGAGAGGATATGGCACAGGAGGAGAGTTAGGATGCTCCTCTGAAGCTGAGACTTACAGAGTGAGAAATCAGAAGGTCATCAGCAGGACAGGACAGCAAAGGTTAAAGAAACAAAAGGCTTGTAAAGCTTCTGCATTTAGGGGAGAAAAGGATAACAACCCTTTTGAAATGGGAAAGTACATTTGATTTTTTTTGTGTGATTTTAATCTTTTTATTTTTATTTGGGAAGATATTGATAAGACCTGAGCAGAGGAAAAGGCTACAGGTTCCTCTACAGACACCAGCAAATGATAGAGCAAGATTAAAAGAATCGAGCAGCAGAGGTATCAGCAGAACAGACTGCATGATAGGAGAAGGGGCAAAAGAGCAATGGCAGGGGAGATGGGGGAGTCACAGGAATGCATGAAAAATAAAGCTAACTAATGATGTCACTTGGAATGAGGCAAGCAGCAAAATAGTGTTTCTGAGAGTCCCAAAACATCCGTGAGTGGAAGCAAAGAAGACATAAGTTGGCCCTGGCTTGTCCAAGTTGTCATGCTAAAACTAAATAGTCAAGTCCTTTTGTCACAGCTGCAAAGGAACAACCTAAGAACTTGTACTGTAGTAAAGGTCTTCACCGAGTTCAGATGGTTAATACTGATCTTTTAGGAAGAGTCATCTATTGAATACCTTCAGGTTCTGCTAATAAACCAGCATATTCCATTCCTGTGCTCAAAATACATACAATGTGCTATGCTGGGGAAAAAAATAGGATAAAGATCAGATATATTTGCTGCTAGTTCAGAAAAGCTCTTGCAAAACATCTGACCCTCAAATATAGCAGTAAACATATTCTGGGTTCCTAATTTTCCGGTCTCCTCTAGCCATCATAAAGGTTTTCAGTTGTGCAGGAAGCACATCTTGCACATAAAAGCCCTCACTTAGATCTTGCAAATTTTATTTCCCTATCTCCCTTCTGACAGTAGCCTCCACCTCTTCTACACACATGCAGCCGTACACATACCTTTCACATCAGCTACCTCCTCCTGTGCTTGGAGAGTGGTGAGAATATTTATATGTGAGAATGGATACCAGCTTTAATCAAGTTCTGACTCTTTGAACCTAGTGGAGAAAAATAACTTTATTTAATTAAGGCAAAGTTCTTTTCTAGGGCAACACAAAGATTGAAAGAAACTTGATTCTTAATGATATAGATTGGTACTTAAAAAAGACTGTTTTTTCACTGTGGGACTGGGCAAAATCAGCACAATGGGAAGAGGCTATGAATCATTGTAAAGTGTTAATTTAATAACACTGTCGTGCTGTGTTAGCAGAGAGGCAACATCAGGTTCAGACATCTTTGACATTGGCTCAGAGCACAGTATATTGTTGTTTCTCTGTTTGACAATAATGCTAGAGCATATGTCATTAGTGTTTTGAAGGATTGCTATAAGAGATTTCTTTATGCCTATACGTGTCATCTGTTATTGCTTCTATCAAATTTTACCTGTATTTCTTGTAAAAAAACTGAATTGCACACATCAAAGCATAAATGTTTTTTATAATGAGAAGGAAGCTTTGTCAGTAGAATTGTATTCATTTATTTCCCTAAAAACTTCGCTCCTTAATGAGCTGTGTAAAGCTAAGTCATATGATAATTGTCTGAAAACAAGTTTGTTTCAATTCAGAAGAGAGAATTTGGGTTTAAACAGTCTTACCTGATCAATGCACATGGGATTGTCTCTGAAAGAATTATTTCCCTGATGGAATGAAAGAAAACAGCACCAGCATGAGCTGAGATGGGAAGAAGCCTCTCTCACAGACCTTCTTGCACTAACAAAGGCAAATAGTGAATGTGATTTTTGGAGGAAGGTTGGAATTTTGATAACAAAGAGATGAACATTAGATTCATTACTTTGAGGCCTGAGGGCAGTTTCCTGAGAATTTGTTTTGACCATCTCATATGTATTCCTTCACACAGGGGACTCTGTTTCTGGTTGACCCTGTAGGGTAGATAGTATTATGATAAAGCAATAAGATTACAGTTTCCCAGGTTCAGTGCCTCATGGCTGTCCTGGGGCTATGTGATGCTGCTGGTGCTGTTCTGACTGGTGGTGCTGGCTTGCTGGCTTGCTGACTTGCTTCCTCCCACTGCTGGCATTTAAATTATTCCTCACTTCTGGTACTGGTATAGTCCTGCATTTATGATACTGTCATAGCGATTAGAGCTGCATGTGAACACCTTCCAGCTATACACAGGTTAGATGGCTTGGACTGGGGTCTATTTACCTAGTCTTGGTGAGCTTCTACTGATTTCTTATGTTTTGAAGAGATTCTGGGTAAAGAACCTGGTCCATTTAATTTTCTTTCTATATAAATGAATTTGCATGATAGGGAAAGTGAATTACACTTGCTTTAGATATAAGAATAATACTAAGAATACAATAAAAGTAAATATCACAAGCTTCTGTAATCATAAGTATTCTGTTACATGTAGTTAGACAAAAAGCAATACGTCTTCGTACTGAAAGCTCATGGTCAAGTGCCAGGTTCACCAACCCCATTCCTGAGCTGATTCTGAAGGTACAATAAACATGAGTGCTGATCCTTAGAACTATAAAAAAGCCCATCCAGATACAAATATACTTCAGTGTCACCATGCTCAGTATTCTTGCTGATATTACAGTACTGCCTTGTTCTGCCATATACAAAAGTGACAGCTATTATTTTACCATTTTGAATTATATTCCAAAAAGTACCTCCAGTTCTGGAATAAGAGGACTCAGTTCATGAGATAAGGTAATTTTTTCCTGAATATGAGATAGAGAGTGAGAAAACTTACAGCCAGCTTCTTCAATTTGATATTGAGATAAACATATTTCAAAAAAAAAGTGCAGAAAAGCCAGGATATGACTGATTTTCAAATTTGTGTTGAAACTTGCATTGTATACTTTATGTAGTATATTTCATGTTTCATTTTTGTGTGCTATTAGCACAGCTTTCTGTGAAAAGATAAATTGAGCACATATATAGGTTTATCTATGAAAACATAGAATGACCTGTTTTGCCACTTTAGTCATAACTATTCTAGTCACAATACCATGGTTCTGAAAATCATGACAATACCATGGTCTGTTAAATTCACCAAAGACAAACAATGTCAGGAGCTGTAACTGAACCTGTATTGAGAGTACTGGTCAATGATAGATTCCTGAAATTCTGTAATACAAGTTGAGTGCTTTTGGTAGAGCTAGCTACCCCACTAAAAATAACAATTATGCCTAAGGAAAATAAAAACCTAGGAAGCATTTAGATTTGTGTGTAAATTAAACACACTTTAGAGTATGTAAAATGAAAACAATAATATTACTTTATGAATTCTGCATTTCCCCTCTCCCTTCTCCCATCCCATTTTCTAGCACAGACAGTATAACAAACCTTTTGCCTTCCAGAAAAAAGAAAAAGGTTCCTCAGTTTCTGTGGTAACTGTGTACCCTAGGACCCTTAGAATAAGTGTCGGAGGCATGTCAAGATAATGGGGTCAGAAAAGTGCTTGTAGTATTTTTGTTAACTAAATTTTCTCATGCAATCTCAGAAGTAGAGCTGAGTGAGAATTTTGTGAAGGAACATGATTTTTTGAGAAATGCACCAGCTCTGAAATGTTTTATGTTAACATTATGGTGTCATATACTTCATTTAAAGTGTAGGTGAGTGACGTTTAACATAGTACCTGGTTTCCTGAGAGATTTCTCAGCTGGCTGCTTGTGCTCTAGACCTTTGTGGTACATTTATACTTGGATAAGATGCCTCCTAAAAACTGCAACATGATTATCCATAATGTTTAAGTCTTGCTACAATCTCTGTCATGCATTTAGCCCAGATCAGCTAGCACTGTCCTAGACACTGTCAGGGCAGCACAAACCAGGGAGCATCTATGATAGTCAGTATGGATCTGCTCATTTTGTTCCAACAGATAAAAAGAGCTTATTTTTGTTAACACAAGCTGTGCCTTACCATGTGGCCTCTAGGCCAGAAGACAGTCTGTGGGCTATTTCAGTTGCTCCTATGTCTATATACACTTCTGTACATCCCCTACTAGAGATCTAGTTCTCTAGTTCCCTAGAGATTTAGCAACACCAGCACTAACTAGATCTCCAGCTAGTGTTTGAGCCCTGCTGTGGACATGCACCTTGGAGTTCAGGAAAGAAACATGAACTATAGCCTATTACCGTGGGAGGAAAATTCATCTTTTCTAGGAAAAATCTTAATTTTGAGTGCTTACCTATCATGCAAAACAATGTGTGCAGCAAAGATGCTCTGTAGACATGCCCTAAGGATTCTTGGCTCTCTGACTTCTGCAGTGCTGCAATTTTAAGGAGCATGGAGTCTGAGATAACTTTTTGTCATAAATTTCTGAAATTTCCACCTGAAGCCGAGATTTTAAGTGACAGATAATGTTTGTTAGTGGAAAAATTCATTGTTCCATCCAACTGAAGAAAATTACTTTCCCTTGGAATCAATCAGAGGTAATCTGTTCTTTGCACATATTCTCAATAGACATCAGCCAACTTCTTTAACAGATGTTATCTTCAGCACCGGTTGGACAGGGAGAGAGCACATACATGCACCTCTGATGTGTTTGGGGGGCTTTCAAGATGTGACCCTCAGCAGCCCCATTCACCTAAACTGCAGCACTATTAAGACATGAGTTTTTCAGTATCTAGCTACTTGGAACTGACTGGCATAAAGTGATTCATGCTTTCAAAAACGTTAGAGCAGATGTTTTTTCCCAGAAGGCAGCAGTCTTTTAAGCTTTGTCAACTTAACCTCCATTCTGGTCTGAACACAGTAAAGGAAACAGCTACTTCTTAAAATATACAATTCCATAATGAAATGTTGAGCCTTTTCCTCTACTTTATTTTTTTCCGTCTGTCCATGTTTTCTGCAAAAGGATAGGTCATGTGTGCATAGTCACAACCTGAGGAAAAAAGGCATCTACAAAGCTACAGGAGCATTTGTCTGCTGGTAATGATTGTTGCCATAGATGGGAATTCAACGTTGCCATGACAGAAATTATTTTTCCTTATATGTTCACAATGATAAAGTAGTGACATCTGGAATCTGCCTCAGAGGTTCAAGTCAATAAAATATTAATAGCTGCCATTTCCAGCAAGGAGGTTGTAACAAGAACACAGCTGAGGAATCTCTGACATTTTTGCACCTATTGTTTTACACGTAATTAGTTAACCATTTCTGCTTCCACATAGTCTTCTCCTAAAGATTAGAAAAAATAAATCTAGAACTAGGATGCAATTCCCTGCCTTCCATTTAGACAAACTGCAGTTTATTTTCTGTGAGTGTTCTGTTGGGAAGTGGCAACTAAAAAGAGACTGGATTCTCAGGTCCTCCTCCTCACTTCCAATGAAGTTGGGAGGAGCTGGACTGACTCCACACATCTGATTCGCAAGGAAAACCAGACACAGAAATTAAGGCAATACTGAGCAGTCTCATCTGAAGCACTCACCGTTTTACCAAGAGGCTATCAAGGCTTTCCTTAGTAATTCAGTTCTAGTGAATTCAGTCACAACAAGCAGGGGAGAGTTGGTGGAAGAGAAGGACTGTCGAGCCTTGCTTCAGAGAACCCTATTTTTCCCATTCCTCTCATTCAGTGAGTAAGTGTTAACAGTCACATATGCATAAGAAAAAATAATGAGGTTTAATGAATCTCCAAAGATCAGCTACTTCATAAAAGCAAATGCCACACTTCTATCAGTAAATGGCCTCCAAGTCCAACATCAGCAGTGGAGGGAATTTCTATTTTAAAGCAAATTGCATGCAGTTTCAGTAAATTATCATAGAATGATTACTCAACTTTTATCCAGTCAATGTTATGCCTCCCTAGTGAACTGGTTTATTGTCAGTATGTCTGCCTCAAAACATGTCTTCCCTGGAAAGCACTCATTCATTCAACTTCTGCCACTGGAAGCAGGCAACAGCTTGAAGCTAGCAGCTGCTCTTGAACAAAACAGGTAGAGATGCAGAAAGACTGCTGAATCCATAACAATAAACGCATTATGACATAATTACATTAAATCTCCAGAATGGTCTGTATACACAAAATGCCATATGTTTTGGACAGAGGAAGCATACATTAGCAAAACCATAGTATAGCATAAGCATTTCCATTGTAGTCCTGTTAACACAAAATTGATTTTTTATCTTGTAAATTATCATTGACAGAACAGAAAATAATATTTGAATGGTCATCTAGTTATCCTGAGGGGGATATTATTAATATCCTGAAGGGCAAGAGTGGGCGATAGAAAGGTTTGGAGGGATTTTCCAGTTGTAGCTGTGCATAATCTAAGAGCTGATGCATCCATTTAACCTTTCTTTGATATGCTCTTCTTTCACCATTGCATGTAATAGTAGTTCTGTTTTCTAAATGTCTTCATTTGACTTTGAACAGGTTAATAGGATTTATTGCTTCTGCAGCCTGCCTACACAAAACAGAATGTCAATATGGACAATACCTTCTGGTCTGCCAGAAAATAATAGACTGCTTTCTCCATCCCTGCTTTTAGGAAGTGATTTAGTTTCTTGAAGATTTAGGTACAAAAGGGAGAGGCGGAGGGAGGTAGTTTTTCTGTGAGACTCTACCAAGAGCTGGCACTGCTAAATAGCCACTTGGCATTTGCTGTATCAGCTGGTGGTGCTTGCCTCATTTTCAGATGGTAGCCTCCTGATTCTCCATTAGAGTTGCCTGAAGAAATTTTGCTGTGGCTAGATAGCAACTGTGCAAAATATATGACCCAGATACATTTCAAAGATTGTAGTGGACTCCTGCAAACATTTTCTGTTACAAACTGCATGAATTGATCTCATCTTCCAGAGAATTAATTTGATAAATCATTGTTTTGTGCTCTGTCTGAACCTACATTTTAGGTTTCAGTGACTTTGTGTATTGTAAAGATGGTTCTAAAACCACTGTGTATCATAAGAAAAGGATTTTTCCCCAGGCTGTTAGCTCTTTCTTGCCATGATTATTGCTTCTTGCTGCAACGACCAGAATATAACGATGCAGCAAATTTTACAGAAATGTGAGTTATGTGAACTAAAAAAATTGTCATTTTCTAAAATCCTTTCCAAATGTCATCTGTGGGTTTACACCTTTCTGGGTTGTGAAGCTCTGATGGAAAAAAGTTAGTGGCATTAAAAACTATGATACTGACTACACGTAAAACATAGGTAAGCAATATGTGCTGCATTTCTAGTCCTTTTTGATCTTGGAAATAGTACTGCCATGAGAGGCTCACTATGATGAGCCTAAAAATTACCATAAGTGGTAGTTATTTAATCCTATCATTTTTAAATATGGGGATGGACAAAGTCCCACCACAGCAGATTGTATTCTCTATCCTGAAATGCTCCATTTGTGTAGCTGTTGAGCTTCCTTAAAATTGCTGATTTATTTAAATCAAAACAGTCTAGCAGAAGGTGAGCAAGAAAAAGGAATGAGTTCTTTGTTTCCTTGTTGTGTAATTGTCTGCAAACAAAAAAAAAGAAACAAAACAAAAGAAAAAAAAAACAAAACAAAAACAAAACAAAACCATTAAAAAGCACCACAGATTTGTTTCCAAAGTCATATGAAGGTCTTATCCTTTTCTGCACTTACTGAGAATTGCTTTGCATGGTGTGACCCATCTCAACTAAGATACTAATGAGAATTCATGAATGTCCAGAATAACAAAATTAATCCCACCTATTTCCAGACGAGGAACAGCCACAGATGACGGCTGCCATCAGCAGATTGAGCAAGCACCCTGCACTTGTGCAGTGTTTGATCTGGGTAGTTTGACCTAAGAACAGCTCTGAACTTTGGGCTGAACTTTGCAAAGGCGCCTTTCTCAGCTCTAACACTCATAAGAGCAACAGGCTCCATTTGATCCATAGCTCCTTAGAGAGCTCGACTCAGCACATGAAGCTTTGAACAAGTCTCAGGGGGAATTTTGAAGAGGGTATGAAAAGTGTTTAGGCCATTAACTGCCTCATAGAGGGATTCGGTGGCATTTTGAAGTCAGCATATGCAGCTGCATAGATCATTCAGGAAGTTTATAACTCTTCCTCTAAGTTCAGGTGTTTAAACAAAGCTTCACAGAAATTAAAAAGTAGTATTCTTCCAAAAGACTGTTAAGTTTTTTTCTGTCCCAAACAAAATGCCAGCTGGAAAAGTAAAAGCTAAAACTGCTGTGAGATTACAGATGAACTCCGGATTTGTGCACATGAACACAGAGGGGAATTTATCATCACTTCTGGAAGTTTTTTTTAATATCTTAGGGAGGTGTATACAAGTACCTACAATTGTTTTCAACTATCTACAATTACCTTCAAAAATCCACTCTTCTGATAATTTTCAAAATGTGTTTTAAGAATCTCTGTGATTACATATGAAGAATTTTTTAATATGAATCCTAGAATCCAGTATTTTTCTATGCACAACACTTAACAAATCAAAGACTCAAATGGTGAAATTCATATTCAAACTTGATTGAAAGAATGTCTGAGAGACTTCAGTTACATGTGAAAAAGACCTATCAGCTGGAAATGGTGAATGTCTGAATTGTTTTATTAATTATTATTAATATTTTATTTAACATTCCTCCCTTTAGATTGCCTGTTAAAATGTGAAAGCATACAGTCCGTTCATTTAGCTTTTTCTTATTCTAAATTAAAAGTTACTACTGGTGTTGTTTGTTACAGTTGTTATTGCTTGATTGTTGATGCTGTTGTTGTTGTAATTTGATTTTATCTCGTACAATTCTTGTCACTCAATTCGATCACTTAGGCTATCAAATATAATTCAGAGTGAAATCAAAATCTAAGCATATTATACTGTCAGATTGTATACTATAAATTTAGATTTGTTTATCAAAGCTACCTTAGTGATTGACATACGTGACATATTGAAAATTACCGAGCTTTACATGAATTATCAGAATACAGTACATTTGTTTGATTTCTTTTCTTTAACTGCATTTAACATAAATGGCACTTGTCAAAATTGCAACCCGTTAACTTAAATTTGGGTATCATTTAGCCAGACTCCATACAAAAAAGGCACTTTGGCTTTACTTCATGCAATATGGGACCTTTGTTTGCTCTCCTTCTTGACAAATGACTGCACTAAAGCTACAGAGACAGAAAGACTGCCATGGAAGAGCATACAGCAATGTGGAACATGCACAGGTTGGATTTTTTCAATGCCATCTCGATAATAATACACCTGTGACTAAAGCAGGTGATTGGAAGTGGAGCGGATGCATACAGACAGATGGATTAAGACAGCAGTAATTGTGCTTTCACTTGATTATAATATTAACAGGCTCCAGGTGATTTCTATTTTTCACAGCGTCACTCATCTCAACAAATCCCTGCAGGCTTGGAAACAGAGTAGAGATGCATCCTGCTTTTCACATAAACCTGTTTCCAGTGTGAGCACTTAAGAGAGTTCTTCTGTCGAAGAGCAATTAGCTTCTGCAGTCTAGGGTGCCACTTAGAATATCCAGGCTCATGTGTTTCATCATAAAATTGACCTTTTTAATTTTTTATGCCTGAGATTCCTCACTAAAAGAGTAAGCATTAAAAAATACAACCCTAGAGAAAATACTGAAGGCACATGTAGAATTTATTAAAGAATGTCTAGCCCTGAAGTGCTACAGATAGAAACTCCATCTGAATATAATAAATATGAAGTATGCATTATTGTGCCCTTAATTTTTAAGTAATTGGTATCATTAGGTAGCATAATGATACCAATTACATAAAAAGCATAGGAAAGCAATATGTGCTACATGAACAGACTCACATTTTTCCTGTAATAATTGCTTTCCCATATAACTAGTGTCTACTTGCTGATACCTTTGAATAACTGAGTACAAATTATCCAAATGTTTCAGAGTTTGTTTTGCTTTTTTAGTAGCATTGCCTATTTTGGGAATATACTTTCTGATAAAATTTTGGGTTATTTTATGCAATGGAGACTTTCAACAGGTGTTGACATTCATAATAGGCAGAGAAATACCTCTTTTGCCCAGACAACTTGAGTAACACTGTTGTCAGCAATAGTCATCCCTCCATCTCTGAGACTTATCAAGTTTCCATGGAGACACTGGAGATTTTCAATAGGGCAAGGGTGCTCAAGATTTAAAGGATAGATAGATGGTAAGCTTTAGGAATATCTAGCAGAAGATGAGGTAGTTTTAGAACTGAACTTCAGTACTTTTGCTCTAAAATTTAATAGCAAGTTTCATTTGCATCTCTACTGCTTAGACTGAAAGAGGACATGGCAGGACCTTTAGCCCTACTTGGAAGTGTTTTAAGGTCAGCTAAGATTCCTGAAGCTGGCATCTATTCCTACTTATGATCTATTATGCAATATCCCTGCAAAAATGATCCCCTGTTGTAGAAAGAGTGCAGAGAATACCAGTGTAGAAGGAAGCAAAAACATGCACCTATACAACATACGTATGTGTGTGTGTTTGTGTGTGTATGAAATGAATGAAGCAGAACTCAATGAGATCTATATAGAAGAGTTCTTTAGTTGATATGTTGTGGAATATTGATATAACATGTAAAGAACTTGTCAAGATTTATGAGTTGTGTCACTCATTTGTCTGTATTCAGCTTCAGATCCAGCCCCTGCTGTCTGAATAATAAGTTCTAGAAAATCAGCAAAGACACTGTTATACAGACGTTACATAGGCATCAGAATAACTTATTGGTTCATCACCTTAAAATCCCTGACACTGTCAGTGAACAATGTTTCAGAATAAGTAGTAAATTAACTCAGCTCACTTATGAATTTATTGATTTAATATTGTACTCTGGTCTAAATTATGACACATTAAGAAATAATTTTTGTTTGAGGATGTGCCATTCTTTTCCAGGGGAAAGAACAACAAAACAAAAATAAGCAAAACAACCAAAAGCCACAAGAAAATCCACCTATTCTGTGCCCTTTAATCACTTATAAGTCCCTTTCTTCTCACCTCTGAAACTTTTCCAAGCAGCACACTAGGCCACTTCTCTTTTTAACTCTGCTCACTGGGAAAGATCTAGATAATTATATTGTACATCCTCTTTCTATCATTTCATGAGAGTCCACTTTTGCAGTTCTAAAACTCTGTTTCTATAGCCTTTTCCTTGTCTTCCTTGCTCTTCCTGCCAGACTGTGCTGGTTTTCTTGAACCTTTTTCCATGTTTTTTGAATCACCCTAAAGTCTTATGTTAAAACTTTGAAAAAATTTGAATTTAGGGAAAGGATTCTGACTATGCCTTAACCCTTTTCCTAGTCATACGACTTCTACTTGTTTTCTAACAATTCCTCTACAATTAACAACTATTCTCCGTTCCAAAATCCTCTTTGAAGCTCCCTGTTGTCTTGTTCTCTTGGTAAATACTTCTTCTCAACTTCTGCTGCATGCTGTCTTTACTGTGCACATTTGTCTTTCATTATTTAGACACTAAATCCATTGGGGTACAAGATGTCAGTTTATTTATGTTTATAATACTCAATGTAATATTATTGCCCTCTGTAAAGCAATATTGAAGGCATATAAAGACTGATAAATCAATTTGAAGGAAAGCTTCCAATTATTAATGAACTTGTCATACCAACTAGGACAGTTGCTAATCATTTTTGAAGTACTGACAAATGTAAGAGCTGTTAATTATACCAGCCAAAGCCTGCTTAGCGCTCATGCAAAGTTTCACTATCATTACAACTGCAAGAATTTCCTGAAGTTATTTTGCCATTTTTTCCTTCCCTTCACAATACCTGCTGTAAATAAAAATATTGTGTATTGGATTTTGCTTGTTAATGAGTTATTTTGGTTTATGCTCCCACAAGCTACACTGTGAGGAGAAGGAGCACGGGCAGGCATGGAGGACTCAAGCAGTCAACAAAAGAAAGTGCTGTACTTAGAAAACTAATTTTCCTCTAAGTATGGTAGATTGCAACTCCCTGAAACAGAGTCCTTGCGTTCAAAAAACCAATTTCTGGCAGATTGCAGAGGTTATTCCCCTTTGGTTTTCCAGCATCAGACAGGAGATGGGAATGGCAGACCTCTCTCAAGGGACTGGCAGCTTCTTAAAAAAACAGATGGGACCTGACAGGCTATTTGCAAGAGATGGAGTCTCTGAAGCAGGAAGCAGGGATGACTATGCCTGAATGACTATGGGGAAAGATCCTTCTTTTAAACTGTGTGAATTGAGGACTCTTTTGACAGGAGGCAACCTCCTTTCACAGGCTACCAACTGTCCTGTTTGTTATGTGACATTCTTATCAGTCAAAGGTTGTACTATGAATTGTGAATTATTTGGTTAGGGTAATGTTTGACCTGTGCAACAGAAGCTGTCTCTACTTGTTTTTGACAAGAACCATTTGTTTTGCTTTGTCATTTTGTTCCCCTCCCTCAATATCCAGACTCCATTATGTAAAAAACTCACCACACAGATCACATCATACCTCCTCATCCTAACCAATATTTAATTTTCACTCACAAGGAACTTGAAGCATTCCACTTTTACTTATTTCCTACTAAAAACTAAAAAGAATTTTTTTCTGAAAATACTTGAAATTTAAAGAGTTAGAGATCTACTTGTGACAACCTTTGAAATTCTAATCTCTCATCTTGAAAATATAATTGAGTGTTTGCAGAAGATGCACACCACATCTGTCAGAAAAGGGCTGTCCCTGAGGAGTTAGCTCTGTGCTTTGCAGCCGTGGAAGCAGATACTCCTCTTCACCAGGTGCAGGAAAGCATGCCAATCTTTTAGCAAATGATGAGAATAAGTTTCTGCAGAAAAAAAAACCAAACAAACAACAAAACACAAAAGTTGGATGAAAAGGGCTGACATGCAGGTCTTAATCTAGTCTGCTGCACAAAGATGTTAAGCTTGTAGTATTTGGAAGATGGATACTCCAGAAGGCTGTTCAGCTCTTAGATACTCATTCTACTTAAAATAGAAATCTACTGAAAATGCAGATATAGGTTTGGACCGTGGTTTGTGTGCAAGACAATGTGTTTGCTCTCTTTCGAGAACAAAGATTGAAGTCCTGTATACAAGGGGTATGTGAAAGTCCACATTAGAACCGGTGGTCATTTCAAACAATTGTCTTGGAGCAGGTTCTTTCCATCCATAAAAAAAAGGAAATGGAATTAAAACCTCACCAACAAAGGAGGCAAGAATCTAAACATGGCCTGAACCCCAGAAGTGAAAGCTGTTGCAGAGCCCATTAGTGACTCTGCACTGTAAGTATCCTCCCATCTTCCTACTCCTGGGCTGTGGCAAGGTCTGCTGTGACCCCCGCATTGAATCACTGCTGATGCTATGGTTGCCTCTGAGAGGTGGTCTTTGGGTACAGTGCTTGCAACTCCATGCCCCATCCTCTCATTTACAGCTAGGGGATTCTTAGAAAGCAGTTTTATCATTGCACCTTGCAGAGCTGTTCCTGACAAACAAGAGAAGTCATTATTAGGGTCAGACAACATTATGTCTTGTCAGACATTATATTTTGTACAGATTTTCAATATGTTTTTAAGCAGCTTTCTCTCTTTCAGGAAAAGGCATTACACCCTAGCGTGGTTAATACAGTTATTGCTTGTTGCAATATTTGGAACAGATTTCTAATACCTCCTGCCATCATTAACCTCTATTTCAATGGATTTCAAATATGCAGGAAATTAAACCCAGTGTAATGTAAACACGTCAAGTTGGATTTTTGATGCACATCAATGTATTTGTAGCTGCACACCCATTCACACATACACACAAAAGCATTTTTCATTGAGTTTAATTAATAAAAGCCCTGCCAATTCCTCTTTAGAACTGTATTATCCCTTTCTTTTAATGCACTTCATTCATCACTTTTAAAAATTAGACCAATTCAGCAGCATAAATTGAATCCATAATTGAATCTGCTAGCTACTCTCAGACTTTACAAGTTAATCAAATGGCATAGTTTTAAACACATTTTCAGTGCATGCAAAAAAACTATGTCAGTAACCAACCAGCCCATTTCAAATTGGAAACTCATTCTCAGCCAGGTCCTGTGCTGATTAAACTTTCTCTCCTCACAAATACCAGACCAGATTTTTCCAATCCCTGATAAAAATTGATAACATAAGACTATGTGGAAGGATGAATAAAATATAATTCTAGTTAAGGATGGGAGATGACAAATAAATGAAAAACACTATCTGAGGTGGAAAAGAGATGTTTAATTGAACAGCATTAGAACCATATGTCAAATGCTTTCACAGAAAGAGGCAGGAAAGGAAAATCCCAACAGTAGCTCTGTGAAAACATCAGCACAACTGCTTCTCCTTCTTCCTAGAGTGCTGTGGACTCACCAGGGACATCATACCTGGTCTAGCATTTGACAAGTAAGTGTCTCTGTTTATATGTGCTGTCACCCAGGCAATTCTCCCCCCCCCCCCCTTCCCCCTTCATTCTCCATCTCTCTCTCTTGGGCTAAAAAAGCTATTCTTAAGCTACCAAGAAGTAACTCAAGTAAATTAGACGGGACTGACATGTATCACAAGGAGTCACTGTATCAGAAAGTTGCCTTGTTTTAAGCCCTGATATGTTTGAATTGTAGCTTCTATCAGATTTGCCTGGATTTGTGTCAGAAGTTAGTTCAAAACTATGGCAAGCAAATCGTGTACAGATGAAACGTTTCTGAGGATGTGTGTGTCTGGAACAGGAGAAGAGAATATATGGATTTTCTTGGAAAATAAGGATTTGAAAATTCATGAATGCCATTATGAATGTTCTTAGTATAATTTTATTTTCCTGCCCCCAGTTCTATAACTTTGCCAGCAAAAACTTAGATGTTCATGTCATTATACTAAAAAAAAAAAAAAATCAGAAACCTGTTTGTGAAAATTACTTAAGCTACAGCAGCAGAAAACTTATTTTCTCAATATATTCTACATCTCTTTTAGAAACCTTTGCTTGTGTGGCTGTATTGATTCTCAGTGCAGATACATGCCTCCATTTTCATATTATACCTTTGCTTTTTCCTTACTTTGTTGGCTTGTGGGCAAAAATGTTGAGCAAATGATGCAGTGCTAGCAACATAATTGTTTGCCCTTCCACTCAACGAAAAAAACATTATTTTTAGAGCATAAAACGTATACATTTTAATGGCACGAGAATGTCTTACAAATTACAGGTTATGGCTTCATTGATATAACTACTATTAACTCTCTGAACTGCTTTTTAGCTGCTTTTCTGGGTAGCCCTTAAAGCCATCCAGCTAATGACCTGTAGGCATCATGGTTTCACTGGAAACAACAGGCAGTGAGCCCTAGATATCAGGAAAGAGAAAGTGGAAGATGAAAGGCCAAGGGCTGGCAGTGAAATGAGCAATACTTTTTTCCACTGCTCTTACTTCTCTTTCTTCATTTTATTCATTTGCTGTTAGCATCACCCACATCTTTTCATGCCACTTCCTCTTCACTTTCCTCCTATTGCCAATTTAACAGAACAAAACAACAGCTGCCTAACACATATGCAGTCAAATATTCACCCCTTTTTATGTGAGAAAGCGTTTAACTTTTCATCAGCTTCAGAGCTGTAAGACTTCCTCTTGGAGAACAAACTTTTTTCACGTCTCTGGTATACATTTGATACTGGGGTACATCACCTGGAATTGTATTGATAAACAATTGCTGATCGAGACTCGCTGTTCAGTGCATGTGTTTATGTTCACTGTCCACCTCACCTACCTCAGCATTGTTGTAAACTCAGGAATTCTGTTCCTACTGCTTCAGCAGAAAAGGAAATTATTATAGCATCATTGCACAGTGATGCTATATACCCCATTTCAACATTTCTTCATTGGTAAAAGCCTACAATAGCTCCAAATCACTGTACTGCTAATTTAAATGTTTATATACATTTTTATCCTAAATAGAATGTACAATGAGTATATTTGATATAATGAAGAGTCTGAGAGCATTGCTTGTTCTAAAAAAGACCATTTCTTTCCATGGGAATATCAAAGTAAGTGAAATAGTATTTAGAGCTTCAACTAAGACTTGGCTAAAAGCCAAATTAAAAACAAAGATCTAAAATATACTTCTCAGATTGATTTTTTTTCCATAATAGAATTATAATTTTAAAAATAAGTCCTACTAGATTCTAACTCCCCCAAACCTGGGCTCATTTCCAGATTTAAGATTTAAGATTTTTTGCATTTTCACCCTCTATTCTGCTTCCTAGGCACTATCTGCTTTTGGCAATTAATACAAATGTTATGGAGTTTGATTTGCTTCACTGCAGCACGTGACCTCAATTTCTTTTCATTTGTAGCTTTGAAATAGCATAAGCCTCTTTGTGGCAGACTTTCATATTGTGCTGGTACTGCTTACTGAGCCATGGGCTTACACCGTCAGAGTCAGCAATACAGACTGCATCCCTTTTGTTTCAGTGTAGATACTCTCACTTTGTGCCATGTCAAGGCAGGAATTTAGACAGAGAAGTGTTACAGCTGGGTCAGAAATGGGTTTTTCAGCCATCTGACTAATGATACACACAGCTTTACATGGGTTATGATGGAAGTGGAGGAAGTGCCATAGCTAAGAAGATTACACAACTACATCAAGGATTAGAGCTTCATTTATTTTTATTAGGCAGAATGACATGTGGCGCATCTCAGGTTGTTCCTATATTCACTTGCTCACACCATCATTTAAAGACTATGAAATGGGTCCAAACAAACCAAACTTTTTAACAACCAGCTCTGACCAAACTTCCACTGGTGTCACTGCCAGCCATTCATTACTTCTGCAATTCCTCTTGGAATTAGCTGGTGTCTTTGACTGTGGTTGAAGCAGATATCAATGTCAAATTTGAGCTGATATCAGTAAATCCTGTAAAGGCATATTTCAAACTTGTTCCATTGTCGGAATTTCTTCTTAGGAAAAAAAAGTGTTCATTGGACACAGAGGAGAAAAATTACTGATCAAATGCAGTTTGATCAAGTACTGATCAAGTACAGTCATCCCAGCTACACAAGTTTCTCCCAGGTGGTCTAAAGCCAGCCTGTTCCCAGCCACAATCCTGGCCACTAATGTAGCTATCAACAACTCTCAGGGCTTCAGCAGCAACTGAGCACAGCTGGCCATCCCACAACAGAAGGATGAATCCTTCTGGGAACGGGTTGATAGGGTTTGACAGCTGCCCTTCCCTTCTCCAGCAGTCTCAATACATGTGTCAGATATGAAAAAATTATTATTGCACCCCATGTCCTTAAAATCTGTCATTCTTCTCTGTGGCATTTTTGAGGTGGTTGCAGGAGTTTACTCCTGCT
Organism: Pyrocephalus nanus; assembly: GCA_038380795.1. NCBI lineage: Eukaryota > Metazoa > Chordata > Aves > Passeriformes > Tyrannidae > Pyrocephalus > Pyrocephalus nanus. Next base: position 52,721,583 of record CM076260.1, read on the forward strand.
ATGTTTCAGCATCCATTAAAAATCTAGATGACAAAGATTCTTCCTTCATCATCAAAATGTTTCTTGTTTGTATTGATCCTCACAAGACTTTTCAATGGGATGAACAAAAAAAAACAACTAATGATGCTTAAGTTAGATTAATGTAGCTGCATCTCTTTTTATTCTCATTTATAATAATAAAATTATTATCAGTCCAGTGTTAAAGGAGCTGTAAGAAGAAAATTAGGAACTTTAGAGAAAAATTACATCTACCTTATCCAACAGAAACCATCCAGAAATACATAGGAAACCCTCCAAGCAGCCTAGTTTATAAGCTAGAAACACTGCTCTGTCTGAATTTATCTACCTGTGAGACAACCATTTTTTAGCCCTGTTACAGTGTATTTTAAATTACACAGTTGTCAAACTCCAAGTGTGACACACTTGATATAGGCAGCTAAGAATTTATTGAGACCAATTAAAGATTTAACAGTCTTATCAAAATGCAACCATTATTAGTAGTATAATTACAATGATACTAATAGCCTAGTTTATCCAATTATTGAAGGGAAGTCTGATTAACAATAAAGTTAAAATTGTTATGCCAAAACACTCCAATATATACCCTTTCTCTGCTGTTACGCTCATCCTTTCAGTGTTCTTCTGGGGCTAAGGCTGTGATGTCAGTTTGACTTATACTGTATGACAGTCTGAAAGAATGGTAACTGAAATGCTGCCTCTCTTCTCCTAGGCTACCCTGCAATGTAAATGTTCACTCTTCAGGACTGTAAGATAAATCTCAGCTTGTGTCTAAAACCAGTAGGGTAAGACCTACTGAGAAGGAGCACAGACTCTTTCAGCAGTGTATATATTTCAGATACTCCAGCTGCTAGAAGAATACTCAGGCTGCTAGAAGAATGAATCTCAGTGTCCAAAGAAGTGTGATTAGGAGCCCTGCTGTGAAATTTTTTTTTTATCGTAGGTTGGAACTTACATTTACAACAGCAGTAAAACAATTGTTGAAGCTTAATAGCATGATGCATTCTCAATTACTGCTGTGTACACATGTCATCCAAGATAGACTTCGCTATCAGCTGGTATCATCCAGTCTAGGTTAGCCGTCAAGATACAATGATGTGTCATCTTGTCACAGTTAAAAATAATTATGTGAAACTTACAGTATCACACAGTTTGTCAAGTATATTTAATTGAGTTTAAGCAGCTCATGCACTGATCAAATCCTTATGGTATCATAGTGACATAATAAGCTTCAACACAAGACAGTACGAATTATGGAGAGTCTTAAATGATAGGTAAATAATTTGAATTACAAGAATGGAAGTGCATGAGGGGATACTGAGAGTGCTATAATAAACCCTTAATGCAGTGTTCCAATTGTATTGTTTCTACTTGCATTCTTGATGTTCTCAGTTCTTTTATGCACTGATGAGATACATATAAAATTACAAGTACCAAATGAGCCACTTTGCTTTGTTCTTTCAAAATCTGAATTCACACTGGTGTGATTTCTGTGTGATGCCAATTTTCACTTTACCACAGATATTTTAACATGTCTTATTTCTGTGTTTCCAATTTAATGAGATATAGTAGTAAACTCTGTACTGGTGTTGTTTTTCAGGTTTGATTCAGCTTTTGAAAAAAAAAAAATCTGGTCTGATTTTCTCTCCCTTTCTTTTCTATTGCAACTGTTTGCTAAATCTCCATATGGCTGACTGGAAAATTGCGACTTGTCACATCCAGCAGTACAGGAGGTTCTTCCTGGATTGCACTTAGTCTGAAAGACACTTGCAAGACCATAAAACAAGTGCCATCCTTGTGAGGTGATGCTTTCCTGTAAACTAGGAAGGAAAAGAAAAAGAGTCTGAAAAATTATAATGAAATCTGTATGAGTCCAAAGGACGCCAGGCACACATCTGGTTGGAGGAAACAGTTCCTAAACAAATTTTATTAGCTTATGCAATTTGTGGTAATCTACTATTCATTTGTTTCAAGTCAAGTCATTCAGTTTTTGGCAATTTAGTCCAGCCCATGCATGGAGACATATTACGTGGTGTCTGGTGGAGGCTGGTATTATCTGCATATCCAGTCACAGGACCTGGACATTTAAATCCTTGAAGAAGCTACAGAGACTTTTCCTGATATGTTGATAAACTATGGCCATTGGCAGAAGCAGCCTTGAGAAACTGCCATTTGTGGGTTTTACCTTCCTGAATTAAAAATGCTTTTCTAGCCATGGGAAATTGAGTCTTGAAAAATCATACTATTTTAGGAGGACTGTCTTTTGGACCACAGATAAATAATATTTCCCTGTTGCAAATGCCTGCCCTTATTTCAAGAAAACAAATGGTGGCAAATGAGTTCTGTAAATATGCTACCTTTCAGTGATATTAAAGACAAATACAGTTATACCTACTTTCCAGTTGCTAACAAAGCACAGTTCTTTGCTCCCATTTCACCCACAATGTACAAAAAAAATAAAATTCTATCTATATCAAAAAATTTCTCATCCTCAAACCCAATGAGCCAATAAATCATCTGGGCACTCCTTAAAATCCTTCAGTTGGAGGTCTTATAATTCCTACTCATCTTCAAAAAATATTTTTTTCATTCATTTGCTCTTAGTTTACTAATTGCAAAACAGAAATCTTATTTTCTGGTGTAAGAAAAGATTTTTAGGAGCACATATACACCATAGGTTGTGTTTCTCTTTACTTCTGTAGCTGGACTCAGGTTGAGAAAGTAGTTCTTTTGATCTTTGAACAAGCTTTCCTATCCTCCTGGAACAGCTGTATTTTTCTGTTTCTAGACTATCAAGTAGAATCAGGATGTACATCAATTGCACTTATTCCCAGGTTAGCTGTCCTCTATCATAAGTCAAAAAAAAATAGAAGAAAGGAAGCAGAGTAAGTAGCATAAAGGTGAGAGGATTTTTTACTTGAGTTTTATTCTGAGTGTTCATACAGTCATCTTTTGTGATGACTGAAAAGCACAAATATTTATCTGGTCAAACATCTGGCCTCATGACATCACAGTTTAGATTCTTCGTTTGTTTTCTTCCAAGAAAGTATGTTCTGACCTGAATAAATTGCTTAACATAGAAATCCAACAGCTTTTTGAGATACTCGTTATTGTTCCTCTATCATTTGGAATTTGCATTTGATTTTCATTAACTCATAAGGCAATTTACCTGAAACTGAAAAATAATTGCATGCAAGTTTGACTGCTATCACTGATTTTATCCTAGTTCTTGCGCTTTTAAGTACGGTATGATTATCATAGCTAAAAATATTCCTTCTGTAACTTTTTCTAATAGTTTTCAGTTGCAGTGTCTACCACAATTTTTCACTTACAGCCTGCAAATACAACACTCAGAAGAATCACTGTCACATTTCACTTCTCTTTTTTTAGTGTGTTAGAATAGTGCGGTCTCATAGATAAATGAATATGAATCATGCTGATAAATTATTAGTTTTATCATTCCAAGCAAAAAGATCTAAGGCACTCTAGACCCACTCTTAACAGAAGTTCAGAGAGGAAATAATCTGCAATAACAAATTGTGAACAGCTGTTGATCAAGGAAACAAATCATGTAATCATATCAGCACTTAAACCATAGCTAGTTTATGGTGGAGGAAAACAGAAGACGTGCCAAATATCAAGGACAGAAAGACAGAGATTGCCTTCATAAAATTTTGTGTTCAGAATGGTACTTAAGTACTCTTGAAATGTAATACATCGTCTTAGACAATACTGTAGGATGATATCTATATCTGCTACATTTTTCTATTCACTTTCAGTTTCTTCCCTCTGAACTTATTTTGTATGTTTATCCTCAGTTGGTTAACATTTTCATTTTTATGTGTATATTAGGTATAGCTGAAAACAGTAAAAATGCATAGCCACAAACTATCACACCGTGTGATTACAAATGTAATGAAAAAAATAGATTATTTGCAAAAAATATATTAAAAACAATACAAGTGGAAATCAGATAGAAACTTCTTGTTGTTGTTGTTGCAAAAGCAGTAGGATTTAAATACCTCTCTGAGATGAGAATAAATTAAAAACAATGTTGCTGTAACAACATTCATTCAGAATTGCATAAACATTTGATTTTTCAGATTCCCTTCAAAGCCAAGAGGAAAGAAAGGAAAATATTTTGTTTCATTCATAATTTTCCTTCTTATTGAAATCAAAATACCGTCTTTAAAAAATAACATTAAACTTTCTTAGAAAATAATGAGCTGAAACAAATTCAATGGACTTCACATGAATTGTCCAATAGTTTCAATCAGTTAGAAACTGTATTCTTCAGCAAACAAAGCATGAGAATGAAAATGCTGCTGGAGCATTACCACTTATCCGAACAAATCAAACATTTTTTTCTAGTGCTACTGGAACAACTACACCATCTGTTGATGGAAGGTCACAAGATTATTTTAGCACTGAAGTGCCTGAACTCAGTTTGCAGAATAATAAACCCAGTATAAAGCTGAAGCATCACTGAGCTCTCCTATATTTACACAAGGGACACATGAACATAGTCCTGGGGACGGAAAAACGTTCAGATGACAGTCTTGTACTGTGCCTTTAATTCTAGAACAGTCTCTGTTTAAATGTGATCAGTTTAAAAGCACAAAGTTTAAGTATTTTCTATTAAGCATCCAAAAGATAGTAAAGTTCTGTTGGGTCCAGTACCATTTTGAGCTAAATGAAGTCTTTTATGTTTACCTCCCAGTAAAGAAAACTGTCTCTTACAATCAAACTAGATTTTCAAAGCATTCTAGAAATGTTGAAGACCAGAACATTTGAGTTTTAACCAAATTACAACTGCTGAAGTGCATCAGGATGATTGCAGACTCACTCCTCTACAATTTAATTGATGCCCGTTCTTGAGCACTGGTGGCAAGCAAAGTAAAAGGAAGAATTTCATCTTCTCAAGCCACGTATTACAGAATGTTGTTTATCAGTAAACAGATTCAAATAGTGATATTGTCTCTGTGCTAGGCTCAAATCCTGAACAGTGCACTGCTGTAAAGGTAATGCTGTACATACTTTGCTGTCCTGGGGAACAGTGTATATTATAGATGAAGCATTTCAATAAGTCTATAAAAAACGTCTAAACCAATCAGTTTTCTTTTTGCCTAATAGAGTAGATGTGTAGTCGCCACTGGTGAATCTAATAAACTAGAACAATCAGTGACTCAATGTCTTATTATGCAATTCATTCTGTGGAACCATTTTGAAGTACAAATACGATTCCTGCAGTGAAAAACAAGCAAACGACAACAAAAAGAAATATGAATTTCTGTTATTGCTTCTTTCACTGTTACTGCTATGTCCATAGGACCAGCTTTGGCACTTAGATCTACAAAGAGACTAATCATCTAAAAGAAGGCTTTTGCAGAGTAGGGCTATTCACTTTTTATTAGTGAGATTCAGACTATATCAAATTAAATGTAAAATCTCTTTACAGACAGTGTAGTAAAGGCTCAGAGGTATTCAGAGCATCAGTCAGATGTCCGCTGTTGGACAGCATGATTAACTATTTGCTGCCTTTGCTCTGCTGATGTGCAAAGACATCTCCACCCCATGAGTACCTGGAGCCTACATTTGCCCAAGCCTTCACCGATAGACTTCCTCCAACATCTAATATTTTGGGTTGCCTCAGAAGTATCAGTCTCACTTGTCATTGAAGTGTATTTAGTCTGTGACCCCTGGACTCTGATTTTGCAGTTAACTGCAGGTGATGTCTGGCTGTGAAATGTGGCTCTGAAGATCTACTGACCCTGCAGTACCCATCCCAGGAACTTAAGAGCTACACAGCTGAGGGACAAATATAAGGGCTGAAGATTGACCCTGCAAAGAGAAAATGGTGATGTGTTTGTTTCTGACTTCACTATTCTTACTAAAGCTAGAGGCAAGAAGGCTGCAATGGGCTTGATGGCAGTCATGCTTGAACCATAAGGTGTGGGCCCAGAGTCAGACCCAGAACCAAACCCTGCACTGGGCACAGCAGCTGCTTTCAGATCAAGGACCAGAACCTAGGGCTCTTTCCTTTCCCATCTGCTTAGAAAATTCTTGTTTCAGAATTCAACACTAGGAAGGAAAATGGGAATAAACTTCTCATTGTCTGGTTTTACTAAGGCAGTTTAAATCTTGAGTTTGAATTGCAATGAGAAAAATACAGAAGCAGCTCAGTTCTGTGCTGAACATAGAAGTAGGGAGTTACTGGTGTGGATCAACTAGGATAATTAAAGAATTGCTGCCAGGGGTGGTTTCTAAGACATTTTTCATTCCAGCAAAACAACTGTCAGGAACAATATAGGTAGAGCTGACTCTGCCTCGAGGTTGGAAGAGTCAGTAGATGTACTTTCCTCCCTTCTTTCGTATGATCCCAAGTGTTCTTTAAAAATGGATTATAAGCCTGAAAGGTGCGATCATGGAATAAATATACACCCATGTGAAAGAGAAGGAAATTTATTTGATTATCAGGGGAAAAATCTTACTCCACCCCAGCAGAGAGGACAGAGCAGGGTTTATTACTGTGGTTTCCATCCTTCTTCTTAGACTGACTCTGAATTTCTATTGTTGCTTCACTGTGGGCTTTGTCCAGGCTCTTGATATCAGCTTTCCCTTCCACACCACTTTTGGACATAACATGTCACCTTAGGACAGTCAGTACTGGGATTTGGGGGGTGCATAGGTGAATATGGATGGAGAATAATAAGTCTGAGACTTTCTCTTCTTGGCTTTTGTCTCCAATTAATTCACTATTAATCAGGGACTGTGGTGTGGGATAGCAGACCAAGGGAGACCAAGACAACTGAGGGGATTTGTAGGGAGGATTTGGAGAGAGGCCACCTGCAAGACAGATTGTACACCAATGCTGTACTAATTTTTTGAACAGAATCATGAGTTGAAGAGAGAGAAGTAACACTGAAGGGCTACTGAATGGAGCATAATCTACTTTGCAACACTCTTCTTCAACCCACAGTGTTGCATTACAGAAATCATAAAGAAAAGCATTAGCATTCATAAATGGGACAGATTTGCTACTGACACTTCTCTATATTTTTATGTTGTCAAACCACACTAATTGATATATCTGGTCTAGAAAAATACAATTGCAAATCTACTAAATGAATCTAGAGCAAATCCTACATGAACTGTAGGATTCATGTAGGACAAGCATAGGATACATGTGCCTGTAATGAAAAGCCTAGGATTCCAGGCTCTTGGTGCATGCCACAACCTGCAGCTCCAGTCCCAATAACCCCCAAAACACCACCAGCAAACAGGGAGTAAGGCTCCATGACATCTTTCTGTCCTTTCCCTCCTCATGGCTAGTCTACTTCCACCTGAGAGCTGGAAGAAGATTTATGACAATAACTGTATGGTTTTATTCTGGCATAAATTAGTTATTACTGTGTTGTGGTTATTTTACAAAGGGAAAAATTTCATCTTCCTCAGTGTTTAAAATTAGGGGCTTGAAAGGAAAGTTGTGCTTGCTTTGACACCTTTGAGGGACGTTCTAAGAAAAGGCTTTGAAGAGTACAGATGTGAGACACATCCCATGCTAAAGAGAAGAGATGATGGTGCTGCAGTATGGCTAGAAAAGGAAATGGATTTTGGCAATTGGATTCAGGATGTACCTTATGCACTTAAAGACATCATGACCTTCTTCCTTGGTATTCATATATACAGGTGAAAAGTGCAGCATGGCCCATTTATTTTAAAGCACTGCTGCATTTTGACAATGATTCCAACTCCAGTGAAGCAAAGTTAAGTAAAAGAGTGTTGGTTTTGAATGTACTATATAGAAAATATGTCCAAGGGAGTTATGTATATAACTCCTCTGTACTCCTTTAAGTACTTCTTCCCTAAGGGCTCTCATTCACTGAACTGTTTGTTTGGGGTTTGTGTAGCACAGACATTCAGAAAGCCCACACGCTGCTAGCATGTTTTCAAGTAGGGTAGCCAGATGTTCAGAAACATCAGCAAAGACTAAGGTTAAATACCTCCCTCAGCAGTTCCTCTTCTGGAAATATTTTATGACTGTGAGTTATTCTGAAGAGTATTGAATTGCCTTTTTCTGTTACCTTCCCACAGCATCACACAAGAGCACAGAGAAACAGAGGCAGAATGACAAACATGGAAACTGAAAGATCAAGAAACTGCAGTTCTTTACATTTCAGAAGCACCCTATCATTTCTATTATTATAAAAGACTAGAATCAGAAACAGAAGACAAAGATTAGTTTAACACACAATATCAGATGATAATGTAAACTTGTCTCTTAAGCTGAATGCCTGAGTTGAGAGGTTCAGCTTAATGAGATTTAGCCTAAGTTAAAAAAAGATCAAGACAGCTAATGTGAATAAGCACAAATTTTTTCAGATACCTTGTTATAAAATCAGAAAAAAATCCAGTACATTTTTCAAGAATTTTTGTTTAATTTTGGAGGTTTTTGGTGGTTTGGTGGCTAATTATGCATTTTCTGTCTTCACATATGTCTTTTATGTACATCTGTAGTCTCTTTATGATTATTTACATGATTATTTACGTTTTCATAGTCAGGCACAGGGTGATCATTTTGGTGTGGCATAAATTTTCGGGCTGAAAGCACTTTTAGCCATGGTGAGATAGCCATCAGTTAGGAAACTTTCTTCCTACTGTTTTACCCCTAAAATGTTTCCAAAATTATTTTACTGTAGAAAAGGTTGTTGTTTTTTTTTTATCATTATTTTTAGTTTTAACTCCTGTGGTTTGAGGTTTGTTCTGAGAACATATTTGCAGTCATAATTAAGAAATGTGTTAAACCTTCTGTCAATTAGCCTAATTGATGTAAAACCCCGATTGGGTCCTGAGAGAAATTAATTTTCCCAGCTGAACCTTATCAAAAAACAGCTTAGCACAGTATAAGGAAGAGACCAAAATATGCAATACTGCCAAGAAAAAAACTTGTGATGCTTTGGAACAAAGTGAAAGAAAAATTCATGTGTTACAGCAGACTGCTGTGTAGGTGTTATAAAAATAAGTCAAGTGTTTTTAAAATGCTTTGCTTTTAGTGCATAGACATAATATAAAGCCTTTAAAAGTAAGAGCAGAAATGAGGAAGAGATGCCTGTGGGATAAAAGATTTATCAGGAAATAATATCAGAATGTGGAAAGGATAGGGACTGTAAAAGGCAGTGGTTAACAGACCAGAGAAGTGGCTTGCTTTTTTGTTTCTCATTCCTTCTGAAATATTACAGTATACAGTGAGTACAGAGAGCATCTTTGGTGTAATGACAGAGGCCTTGGCCATACGATGCTATCAGCAGAACTGGATGTTAACTGGTAAAAGCACAGGCGACGGTGAGCACATGAAGCTCAGACCTGAATGAGAAAGAGCTGCTGCAAACTCCTGTATGCAAGTGTGATGGAAAATTTGGTCAAATAATGGGATCAACTGCCAAATTTCTAAAATATTCCAAGTTTTCTCTAAGAAAGCCTTCCTGTCCTTCAAATCTGATTAGTTAAATATAGGCCAGGAGCCAATTTTGTCTGTACCTGAAATTGCACAGAAATTCAGCCTGTGAGTCAGGATTGGAGCCTGTGTTCTTAAATTCTGCTCAGAGTATAAGTACTCAGTGACCTCTCAGTAAACCATCTCAGCATTATCTCCCACTCTCCATTTGAAAACAGAGGTAATAAGTTACCTGCTACTTTGCTATAATCTTGTAAATTCCTCGGCTTATGTGGAGGACGAAAAGAGACATTCATTGGAATTACTCATTTTTGTTGGCTTTAAGTTGTATGTAGGAAAGACAGTTCGGATTCATTAATTCTGGTGAAGAGCTGGACAAGTGGTGCTACAAGCAGAAAAGCTTCTGCTGTGCAGGTTTTACTGTATTTTATCTAAATCTCAAAAAAACGGTTCAAAAAGCTGCTGTATTATTTTGTGTGTTCTAATTTCTGCTAGTACACTCTTTCACTGCCATAAGATGCTTATGTCACATCCCTTTACATTTTTCTCATAGTAAAGACAGAATGGTTTTGCCATAGTAAAGACAGAACCATTTTCTCCTAGTAAGGACAGAAAGGTAAAACAGACACAGCAGGAAACGTTGGTTTTTATGCTAGTGTCTGCACTAAGCTTTTCTTGAGCCTGTGCTTTAATATTTACTGAAATAGTTACTAAACTAAGGCTGGATGTAAAGCCTAGATGACATTAACGCTCCCTGTTGGGCTGTGACACAGCCCTCATTGTTTCATACACTTTGAATGGGAAAAAACAAACAAACAAAACAAAACAAGAAACAGAGAAGATGGCATTGCCTCAGAGCTGTAAGACTCTACCACACTGGGCTTACAGGCATCTCAGTTAAGTGCTATGCAGTCTGTGCATGGCCCCTGTGCTTTAGCTGGAGCTGCACCAAAGCAGTGTAGTAAAAGCCAGTCTACACATTTGGCCTTGAAGCCAGAGATTGGCCCATGGCCTTTTCCTATTTTGCAGCAGAGCCATATCCAGAGTATCTTCCCCTGTATCATTAATTGTCCAGGTCCCAAGAATGTACTCTGCTTTATGAAGACAAAGTATTTCCAGTTCTGCAATGTCTCTGCATCATTAGTGTGGCCTTATTCCATAGGACACTTGATTTATGCCACTGTGCGGCTTGCTGTCGTTGGCTCTACAGTTCACTTCTTTTAATATGTTTCATGAAGGCTACTTGCTGACGAGGGAGGGCTCCACCAGCAGTGTGCTACCCCAGTGTACTTGTAGCCTTGAAGTCTCTGCACTTGATCATTTCATAAGAGGAAATATCTGGCACTGTGGTTATACGGTGATCAGCAGAGAGGAGCTGTGTTTGCCTCAGGCAACCTCCTGCCAGGAGTGCTATGTCTATTTTGAAATTTCGTCCCTCTGCACATTTCATATTAATCCACAGCCCTCTGTAGAGTAGGTAAGTCAAAAATAATATGCTCCATAAGAAATGAAAAATTTTTAAAAAAACAAGGAAGAACTGAGAGAGTCAAGGTGACGTGTTCCTTCATTTTTTTCTCTTTGCCCTATTCCCAAGTGCTCTTTGCCTTCTCTAAGTCTTCTGCCTTTTGGTTTGGACGTTTATTTTAAGATAGTACTTTCTTCCTTTCTGAAAAATCACAAGCAGTTCCTGACATAAGGGTTGAAGCTTTTGAGGTGTCCTTTTTTTCCCCATCTTTCCATATTAAATATTAAGATGAGCTCTGGAATAAGCTGGTTACCCCTTTCCTAGGATTCTTTAGATTTACTTATATAAATGGCAATTTACTTATATAAATAGCAATGTAAATTACAAATCTAATGAATTAGATGTAGTAATAATGGTGTAATATGCACTGTGCTACTTATTACTGAATCTGCAAATTGAAGTTAATTTACTCAAGAAGAAAATAGTAAAAGTAATCATAATACAGTTGAGGGTAATTGTATTCTGCTGTACCTGAGCAAGCTAGATACTAATTGCAAATATTTTACTATCAGTACAAGTTTTTTCATTATTGTTCCATTAAAGCAAAGTGCTCATTTTTCCCCATTTTCAGAATGAATTTCTTTCACAAATACTCCTATACACTAAAATTACTACATACCAATATTGCACATACCATATTATAGTAGAAAACCATGAAGACAGAAAAAAATGCTGCAATTACCTAATTTGACCTCCTACATAACACAAGGCATAAAGATTCCCTGAATTAATTCCTGACTGAGGTAAAAATATATTTAATATTGATCTTAAAATGTCGCACAATAGAAAGCTTACTACCATTCTCATTAAAATTTACTATTAACTTGTCTAAATTTCCAGCTTTCAGTCCAGATGCTTACAATACAATTATTTGAAAAAGTACATCATTCTGTCCTTAGCAATATTTAACTAGCTGGTTTTATGATTTATGGTGAAATTTAACCTCCCTTACTTAACTAATCTGCTTAATCTCCTCCCCCTTGTCCTCTAATCACTCTCACAGTCTTCTCTGAACCTTCTCCATTTTTTCAAAATCTGTCCTGGAGGGTGGAGACAAAAGAATATTTTGAAAATAAGCATGAATAGTACCAGTGTTAAGTACAGAAAAAATATAGCATCCTTGTTTAGACAGAGTTTCCAGTTAAATAACCACAGAGCACACAATCTGTTTAGCCTGTTAAGGAAACTCCCCTCTCTGACCAACCAGGAGCCAGTCTGTGGTCTCTAGCCTTGGGCTCCTGGCCCCGGAGCTCAACGTGCATCTTGCACTGCAGCTCCACAAAAAGTTAAAGGCAGTAAATGTATTTCTCAACAGCTGTGTTAAACTGGGAATCCACACTGCGCTAATTATGCACTATGAACAACAGGTCCGGAGTCAGTACTCCACAGACACCCCATCCATGAGACAGGCTTTCCTGCTTCTCTGTGTTCAAACACTTTGTTTGCTTGTACTTGCACTACCAAGATGTCGATATTTCTATGAAATAGAGTCATTCTCCATTCTGCATATTCTAAATTCAGACAGTTTTTAAGATTGTTTTAGGCATATAAAAACTCTGAACAGCCTACTTTGTTCTTTTAGAGTAGGATTAACTCAAATCACCAGGCTTCAGTCATCGCAAAGCTGAAGCTAGACAGCATTGGGGTTTTTTTCCCAGACGTGAAACAAAGCAGACATTTCTAGAGAGATTCATCCATAGCTATTTTAGATAATTTGGGTACCTGAAATAGGTGGAAATTTTTGTTCATTCTGTAGGTGCCTGTCTCTTGCCAGTGACTACACAGGAAAGCTAATTAGCATTTTTTCACATTTATGGGGGGGGAAAAAGAAGCTAATTATAATTGCACCAAGTGTGCTCATGATTCCTGAGGTGAAAATTTGAGGACAAAACAATAGGCCTGGCATTTCTATCATGACCATTCCTGTCTGTCACAAAAAGTGAGGCAATAAGCAAGAATATTTGACTTTTAGAAGAAACATCACTATATTGGTATTCCATTAATCTCTCACTAAGCACAGGGATTGCCTTGATATTACCTTGTTCATTTTGAAAAAGTGAATAATTCATGGCAAAGATGGTCTAATGGGAAAGTATTTCAACGTTAGTGTGCATACCACAGTCATTACATTCAAACAACATGTGATGCTAAGGTTAGCTATAAATGCTGCTGCTAATTCAACATTACAGTATACTTGTGACATCTTTCCATCTTTACCTGTATATTTGTATGCAAGTATACTCGTTTACATTTCTCCATGTGTGCTATAGGGGTTGACAAGGGGAAAAAGAGACTTGATGGAAATAGTACAAGTCAATAGACATTTAATAGAAACTATATGGCCCCAAATTTTGCTGCTTGACAGCAGGAAACACAATAGTTGACATATGGAAGAAAAAAGATATTATGTTAGAATATAGAATCTCCCCATGATACACACAGTATCAGTGTGAAGAAGCCATAAATAATGAAAGAACGCAAAAGGGTGCATGTGAAAAATGCAGAAGATGACTCTAAATTGACTGAAAAAAAATTGTTATCAGTAATGAAAGTCTGTGCTTGACTGAGGCAGCAGTAAGGACAGTGAAGACAACTGCATTACTTAGGTGGCTCAGTATGAGCTCAAGATCAAGTAAATCAATATGAGAAAGAAGAAAAAATATGCCATTATCAGGGCTTTTATATTTGATACAGAAATATAATGACCTAAAAAGAAGGTTAAAAAGAATTTGGAAGGATAACTCCAAAAGAACAGAGAAGAGTCTTAGGCTGATTCTGTCAGATTCAGATCAGGTGGATGAGGAATCATTATTCAGATTTTGTGTTGAAGTTTAATGAGATGGCTTGACCAAACGATATGAATGAGGAACAAAAGAATCCCAAGGCAGGCTTTTGTGTTTTGTGCCATCCTCCAGATAAAATAGATAACTTCATGAATTATGCAATTAACATCTCTCTGAATACCAGTATGGCTTCACATCTTTTTGCTGCCCGCTGCTATAAAGTCTTCCTTCATGTCTAGATTGCTGCATGCTGAAGATCATAGTGAAATTCAGAGGCAAGCATCTACTAATTAGTCACATATTAAGCATGAAGTCTAACAGCTTATTGTGGAATTATGCCTTCACTGACAATTTTACAGAGTTTTCATGAGAAACTTGTGAGCACAGAGACTTTCTGGGCACATAAGCAGCCACTTGCCTCTATAGACCTCGTTTCCATTGCAGAGGAACAGCAGGCCTCTGAAAATGTGAACAGGGGACTGCAAAGGTTGTAAAAGAAAGATCTCCACTCTCACAGGCCCAGACTGAGCTCAGATCTAAGCACACACTTATCTCCTCCTTTCTGATGCCTTAGTTTCTACATAAAAAATATCTGGGAATACATGCTATCCAGGAGCTGTGCTTGTCCCAGCCAGGTCCCCAGTCATTCAAGCAAAGGGACCAAGACCATCAGATTAGAGCTACTTAAACAAACTGGTAATTTAGACACTACTTGCAACACTTCGGGAAATGGGAAGTTTCTGTCCTAATGATTTTTTTTGTGAAATCCATTGGCATTTTCAACTTCAATTTTAACCTATTTCTTCAGTATTATTAATGTATCTGATATGCTTCAGTTCTTTGGGAAACAGAGACCTGCTTATTGAACCTGTGTATGCTCTAATTTGTAGACATTCAAGCAAAGGATCTGTTTTATTTGGGTATCTTATTCTTATGTCAAACCAAAATTATTTGTCCACTTTACCCATTTTTTTCTCTCCTGTTCAAGTATAGGTGTGGAACAATGTGCTAAAATTTCTGGGTGAGTTACAAAGCAGAATTTGGTAAAATGGATTGCTAGTTTTTTGCAAATATGTGGTTCATAGGAGTAATCACTTTTCACAGCAATTTGTAACACCAGCTCATACATATTTTTGCTTCAGTTATAATTTCTGACACCTTATCACTGTAGAAGGCAGAAGTCCAAATTATCTGGTAAGGGGCATTCACTAACTCAAAGTAAGGGTTTTCCACATGGCATCATAAATTGTCCCTCCTAACAGAGAGCAATTTCCATATTTACCTGGTAATGCCAAGGTATTTAATAATTTCATTTGTTTGATACATTATATTTTAGATTATTAAGATAGGGTTTGGGTTGAAGTTTTTTACAAATCATGTAAAAAGGCATTATCTGTGATGCTCTAGGTGTGACATACATAATGTCACAGAGAAAGATGAGAATTCTGAGAGTAAACAGTGAAGACACCTAGTTTTGTCTACTCTGTAAAGCAGGGCAGTTTCAGAATAAATATCTAAATGATGTAGTAATTCCCTAGCTGTTAACCTGATAATCACATAGTCATTTTAAATAACTAACTCTTTAACTCACAAGTTTTGATGAAATTGAATGTCTTCATGCACTAGCAAACTACATAGCTAAAGATGGGGGCAAGCCTGAGTGTCCCTTGTGTGTCAGTAGATGTCCATGATTCTCTGAGATGCGACAGACAGCTGTTAGATAGTACAGACACATCTTCTAATTCCCAGTATTCTCTTATTTGCACTAGATAAAACACTCTACCATTAGGGCCCAGTGAAAAATGAAGGGCAAGTCAGCATGTCTGTGTGCACTTGAGCACGTGGTCTCTTTTTCCATCTGTGCTGTTAACTCTTCTTTCCTCTTTGACAACACACTTCATGCCTTCAGGTGCTGTTTCATTTTTCTCCAAACAGTTCTCCAGTGCCTTATACTGCAATTAATGTTCTTCATCTTCTTTCTCCTGATGCTTCCTAGTAGGTACAACTTTGTTTGCTGCTGACTAGCATCATGTATCTGGATATCTGAAAATAGACTAAATTACAGAAAATATTTCAGATTAAAGCTCTTGAATTGGAAGCCTGATTAGAACTGACCTGTGACCTTGTTCCTTCTGCTGAGAAGTCTAACTCAACTCTATGCACACTTTCCTTAAAACTCTTTCATTAACTTTTAAAGATATCAATAGAACTTTTTCCACTTACTCTGTATATATAAACATGATGTGTTTTAGCTTTATTCTACGGTTATTTCTGCTATGCAGCTGCACAGCTCAGTGGTCCAAGAATCATTTCTTCTGTGACCCTCAGTAGGATATAATATTGTCTCATTTTTCAAAGACTTGGTGTATCTATTCAAGTCAATAACACTAAATTTATATCTACCAAATATGTATTTTTGACAGAGAATCGCAAAGGAAGTGACACTGTAAAAAGTTGGAATACAAAAATTAAATATAAACAATATTAAAAATAAAGCATTAACGTATGGTTGGTATTCTGCACAGAGTAATCTCATATAATGGGTTAATAACAGTGTAGAATAGAATATGTAGTTGTAGCACTTTTTGTGATTTTGATGCAAAAACTCAAACCAAAAGACACAATAGTGACTGGAACCTTAGACTGCCCCAGTGAAACAGGCATCATTATCAGAATGTTACAGATTTTGTAAGAAAAAAAGAACAATAAAATAAATCTGACTGGATTTCACTGTTTTGATACTCATGCTAAGGATCACTTAGCATGGCTCTGCATCATAGAAGTGGGAGTTTCTGGAGGCAAGGAGAAAGGCAGAGCATTTTCAGGGACAAAGAAAGAACACAGCTGCTGTGCCAGCATGATGGCTACTGTATGTGCTGTTGTCAGAGCAGAAGGAGAAGCACTGTGGCTTTTGCTCTCACTTCATGCAGTCCATTGCCAGTGTGGAGGCTGGATGGAGCTAGTGCTGAAGCTTTCCCTCACCTTTCCTGCTGGGGCCAAGGCATCCCAATCTGCCACTAGATGGGTTGCCCTGAGTGACCTGAGCCTGGAACAGGTGACATATCTGCAGCCTTCACCACATGTGGGTTAAAGAAAACACAAACCTCACATTTTTCATGAAGACTAGCATGTCAAAGTACTGCTGTCACTTCTGTTCTTCCTACCAAAGCAGCTTTTGACTCAGCATGCTAAATAGCTTGTTACTGAGACCGAGGGAAGAGATGTGTGCTGTGTTACTGAGAGCTACACAGAGCTTCAGAGCTTCAAGCTGGTGATCAGTGCTTTAGGGATAGACATGCCCAGTTCAGAAAAAAACATTTATTTTTAAATGGACATCTGATGTCTGTTGATGGCAGAGGTCTAATTCAGACTTCCTTGATCACCATGGCTGGCACACTCCCAGGTACTGCATTATATTAACAAGGTTCATAAACTGTCAGATATAAAACTCAACCACTTAACTCCCTGCAATGAGGCACAGACTCTGAGGACATGGCCTTTCCGAGAATGTTCTCTCTTTGTAATTCATCATTCCCCCGAAATGCCTCATGTGATATGATGTTACTGGAATCTTCAGCTAAAAGGTTCAATTATTTTTTTTTTTTTTTGGTTGCACATACTGCAGAATTTATTCATATGTATTCTGCCACCCCAGGCGATGACTGGGATCTCTGCCACCAAGCTATTTCCATTCAGGGCAAGGAGATCACTATTTTTCATGCTGAATAAACAAGGGAATGATCCCCTGCCCTTCAGCAGAAGGGCTTTAAGGGGAGAGGTGCCTTTGGCCATGGAATTCAAACTGTCCTTCCGCTTGGAGCCTCTGCAGCATAATCTCTCTTCATACCAGCCTAGGCTGCATGGTGTGATATTCATTTAAACTCTCCAGTAGTTCTCCTTTTGCAGGAAAGGTTTTCACAAAACACTTTGGCATTTGCTTTTTGAAGCCTGCTTAGCTGATTTTGCTGAATGGAACAGGTAGCCCTGAAACATATCTTTTATTATAGATTACAAAGGTGGAAAAAGCCTGCAGTAGACTAATGCTGAGAGGAAAAATAGCACTGAAACATTAGCTGAGTTCAGTTACTTTCAACATTAGATACCACAGGAAGAGGTTTTATTGACCTTGAAACCCCCCTGACACTTGATGCTGTTACATTGTGCACCTAGAGCAAAATGTTTGTGCTAAGCAATGCATTTGCTAGACTTATGGATCCTAGGGAGATGCAGTGATGTGGAGCGCCCTATGCACACTGTTCTGCATTTTCACTGAGATACCTCTATTTCCTTACTCCAGAGTGTGAGGTTGAGGGAATTATTAGGTTAAAATAAATTCATTCTGCCTCATCTTCCTTACACGCATTGCCAGAGACAGAGGCTGTCCTGTCAGGTATCCCACCTTCCCATATTGTGCAGGCAAAACCTCCACCTGACTTAGACACCTTCCTGGCAGCTCTGCTGCTGATGGCACTACCAAAGAAATCTGTCAGTTCTTCTACTGCTAATCTACAATTCCCAATGGGCTTTTGACTTACTATTACTGTATTTTGATAATCAATCAAAATTCAGGTTTTATAAGTTTAAGTCCTATTCATCTAGATCATACTATCTAGAGCTGTTCCTATGAATATCTTGTTTGCTTTTCTTTTTATGTGTTAAAGTAATGAGCATGGCTCTTCAGGGTGCTGAAGGGCTGCATCAGCTGTGGTGTGCACTTTGCATACCATACATCCATCTGCCTTGTCAGCACCGCCATAACCAGCTGTCGTTGGAACACTTTGATCAGGACATTATTAGGCTGTTACAACATGACCACAACCATGAAGTCCGTGCAGTGCCAAAGCTGTCATGTTCCATGATGTTTTCTGACCCTGTGACCATCATCAGAGCCTTCAAATAAGCAGCAGTTCGTGACAGGGAAAATAAATAGCATCACAAGGAAAGAGTTAGTTGTTACTGGAAAGTCTCTTACCTCTGATGAAATTTTCTGGTTTTGTTGTTTATGTGACAGCCATGATCTAATTTAATCAAACATATAATGATGTAGAAGAGTAAATTGCCTGTGCTTCCTTTCTGAATTTTTACTCTGTACAGCTTTTGTGATTGGCCACAGTCCTGAGAAACTGGCAGACACAACATCTTCTACTCACTCCTCTAAATGCTTCTGTTTCCCAGATCAGAGGGCCCAGTCTTCACACTCAAAGCATCGAGGTTTATTTGCCATATGGGTGCTTCAACATGGAGGGATGAATTTTCACTGAACAGAAGTACTCATATGTGCTTGTTTATCAGAAATTCAGAGCTCTCTTGTACCATCAAAATATTTCCCCCTATACAATCTGCACAAATTTCAAATACACTTTTTTTTCCTACTGCCCTCAAAAGAGTGAGTAACATGGATAATCAACTGTTTCTTCTAACACAGTTCAGTTTAAAATGCTAGGCATTCATTTGGTGGGCTGTAAGGAGTCTGTGGCTTTGTTAGATCTGCAGCATAAAGAACCAATTTTTCTTATCCTAATCCTGTGGCTGTCTGAAAAAGGTGACACACAGTTACAAACAATGATAAGAAAAGCTACTGCTGCCAAAGGCAGTAAGATACCAAAGCCAGATGATTAAACCATTCCAAAACTTTCCCAGAAGACAAGAGGGGTAAAAGGTCCAGAGTTTTTTTTCGTATAAGTTTCTGTGTTATAAATCCTTAAGGGCAAAGCCCACATACAGACACATATACACGTATGCTTTAATAATCCATTCCTACTGTTAACAGAAAAAATGGGGTGATGAGAATTTTAAAGCCTTTCACTTTAGTGTTTTGTTTGTTTTATCTTCATTCTTTGTTTTGCTTTTTTGCTGTTGCCAAATGGAAAGAGGCAGTTTGCCTTATTTTAAAAATAAATGGAATTATTTTTCCCAATATACACAGCTCTAACGACTAAATCCTTTTGATGGGAACAGCAGGCTCCACACGCTGTTGACGCCTATGCAGTCAAAACTCTGTTCTAACAGTGACAGTTTGGGTTACGGAGATTTGCCATAAGAGGAAACAGAGCAATAGACTTTTCCATCTTCAGGACTTCCCATAGACTTGGATTGGATGGAATTAACAAAAATATATAATCAAATATCTTCCTTGCCCCTAATAAAATGAGAAAATGTAGTGACAATTCCACAGAAGGAGAAAAGAGAAAATTAAAGGTTCTCCAGCTTGTGACGTTTTTTCGGCAGCAGTAATGCCTTTAGCCTTCACTGAGCAACGTGTACTTGAGCTGCACCCAGTACCTGCTGAATGCAGCTGATGGAGAATTTGCTCCTGGCTTCCCCATCCTATCCTTGCTCTAAGTTGTGACCTGGACATCTGCAGAAGTCAGCCTGCTGTGGCCTCCCCTCTGCCCAATGAGATGTGCTTGCCCCAGTTTCCTGAGGGGATCCTGGCTGGGGCATTTTGCCTGTGGAATCAAGAATGAGAAGTTTAGTGGCAAGCCTGAATCTACAAGAGACTCCACAGTTCAGTTAACACAGAGGTCAGCAATAAGCAATACCTAGTTCCATCTCATGTAAGCTGGTAGCCCCTTTTAGGGGCTTTTTAGGTTGTCTTTCATGTCTGAGGCAGGAAAAAGGACATCCTACTCTTTAGCTCTGAGATGAAATCACGGAAAAGTGTCAAATATCATGTGGTTATCAAAAGCATAAATCACATTGGAATACCTAGGAAGAGGGAAGATTCGTAGAAAGTTTTAGGTCAAAATTGCAGAAAACTCTTGCTAAAGTTTAAACTTTCTGGAAATTTGGGTCAAGCCAAGTGTCTGTAATACAGCTACAAAACAGGTAAGTATTTCTTGCTTTCTACCGTCGTTAAAGGTTTGCACAGCTCTTTTCTGAGAAGTCAGTGCTGTGATTTTCAACGCATCTGTAGTGCCTTCAATTCGTCAGGCAAAAAAGCTTGCCAGGGAAGACACTAAGGGAACTGCTGTCCTGAACAAGATAGAACTACTCTCAAGAGCCCAGAAGGATTTTAAACAAAAGCATTCGTTCAGGTCTTCATGGTGATCTTCAAATGCTTTTACAAAAAATGAAATCTCCAGAAAATTGAACAGTCCACTGAGAAATAAAGATTTTATGCTAAGCACCTTCTAGACAACTGATATAAAAAAAGATTGTGATGCATCAGATGAAATAAATGAAATTTTTATCACAGTTCTCTTTTCCAGTGTGTCTAGACTCATCTGTATTGATGATTCATGTTTTCATTGTGTTTGCTAAAACAAAAAAACACAAAACCTTTTCAAGCACTTATCAACTTAAGAAAGGAAAGAAAAATGATTTGACAACTCCATAGGCTAAGACATTTTGGCTGGCTTTGCTTTTAAATTTCACAATTGCTCCCTAAATACAATTGTGGACGTGACAATTTAATATTGTATTTTTTATTAATTATTTTATTGCACAAAATAAAGCTACTTGGCAATATTAATGAAATATTCTTTCCAGCCAGCACACAGATAGTTAATTTTGTAGAATAATGACACCAAGGCCATACAGTCTATTGACTATCAGGAATCTGGTCTTATACAGATAGTTTTCCAATGCTCCTTTTATGATGAAAGATAGTTAAACTTGGAGGAATGACAGGGTTCTCATGATGTTAAATGTAAGCACAAATAAAAGTGTACCTCAACAGAGTAGTTTCCACGGAATGTAGCTTAAGTTTTATATTAAACTCCAGCAATGATGTTCACTCACTGATGCGGCACTGCTGCAGGCAGTGAAATCATGCTTGAAAGGCTTTTTGTAGGGGGCAGCTTTAGAACCCCCATGACACCAACTTAAATCTACAGATATTGATAGAAAGGTCTCTGCCTCACCTTTCCTGCTAAATAATGAGTATTATTCTTCTGAGAATCAATACACTGGAAGCTTTCTAGATAGTAAGTCTCCATTTCTTTAGTTGCTCATAATGTGGAGATATATATATACATACATATATCCAGACTTCAAAAATCCATTTTAAAGAAACATTGTTTGTTAAATGCAGAGCATTACCAAGGCTTTATGCATGCAGCCCACTGCAAGAAATACGATTAATTTGCACATGGGTAGACATGTAATACCAAGCTTTGCAGTATAACTTTCCTAGGGCCAGAATTAACCTCCATGTATTTCTGCATTATTATTGCTTGAACTAGCCCATATTTTGTTAGGTCTTAAAACCAAAAACTTAATAATGAAAAGTAAATACACAAGCCTCAGCTGTTTCAGAAGATACTGTAACATTTTTCCATAGGAAAACAGAATCGGTTAGTGTTTTTTAAGTCGAAGGTCCATTTCTCCTGACCAAGTAAGGTTATAGAATAAAACATATTCATTCAATGAAGCCAAGACTACATACTATTTCCATAAACTTTAACTCATTAATCTTCATCTCAAGCCTTCTCCTCATCTCCTTATCCCACTCAGACCTTATCCACTTTTAGTTTGTGTTTCCACCTTCCTGTCACTCTTTTGTTTTGGTTTTCCAGCACAATAAAGTTAACCTGTAATACTTATCTATACAGATATTGCTTTAGAAGAGGGAAATGTGGGGGTCTTGACCAGGAATGATGCTTTTTTATATAATTGCTTTTTTCCCAAATCTGGTGCTACTTGCAGTGCATAAAAACACTCAATGCCGTAAGAGAAGTGAGAAAAAATAGCAAGAATTTTTTTGATCAAGACTAATTCTGATTAAGTTTGATTACAGCACTTGATATTTTCAGCAAACCTGGAAATACACTCACAGAAACTCAGGATCTGCTAAGAATCTTTAACAACATAACAGGACACTACCGGCTTGGTGGGGAATATTCTATCTACTTTTTTATTGGCATTATACAGCTATAATAAGGCAACAAAATGCATTAACTTTATTCTGTGATTAATCTTATTACCAAAGCTACAGTAGTGCTGTTTTATTGCTTACTTATTTTAGGCTTTTGCTTGTTTTAACTTTGCAGAAGGAAAGATGGTTTTATCAACATGTTTATAGATTGGGGGAAAAAAACCCAACCAATTAAAAAAACCCAAACGTTTAAGATCATTGTATATAAAATTAAGGTCAACATGATGCCCTCAAAATAGATACAGGGAGCTGGTGCAGGCAAAGAGCAGTACTCATTTATACTCTCATATGGACATACCAGGGAAAGTTGTAGAGAGCAAAATTTTTCAAGCTGCAGAAAATGATATTCATAAAAACATACATTCACTACTCATTATATGTATAATTGAGCAGGGTTGTTGTTAATGGTTCCTTCTCCTCTAGAGGTCTATACTACAGCATTAAAATATGAATGGGACAGATGTAGTCACCTAATCTTGATGGGTCTGGGATCCAGAACTGATCTGTTCATTGCACCTATTTCTTTTTATCACTGCACGGTTTATAATAAACAAAGCTTGGCTAACTAAAAAAAAAAAAAAAAAAAAAAAAAAAAGTCTTCAAAGCAGCAAGAGTTTTCAAGCTAACTTTCCTAGTTCTAAACTGATTTTCTGAGAGAGTCAGGCTCCTTGTTTTCTTTATCTCTGAAGACTCATTACTTTCTTTCTCACGTAAGATAAAAATCATTTGGAAATACTGAATCAGGAAGACTCTGTGTAATTCTGATACTGCACTGAGCGCTGCTGTTTGAGGGCTTCCCAGGAATATATTAACTGATGTGACTGACCTCTATCATTTGCATTTGATTTGGTTTTTTCCCTCATCTTCTTCTCCAGGTGAGGAGTGGGTTCAGTGAAGAGTTTTGTTTGGAATTTTTTTTCTGCTGTACATAGGTACATTGCAGTGTGCTTTTCTTAGAGAAAAAAAGGTCAAAGAACCTTGTAACAAAGGTGGTAAATTTTGTGAAAGTCCTTCATCCCTGCAGGAATTCATTAACAATTTTAGTTGTCTGATCCCCAAGAAACCTCTGCTGCATGTGCAGATGAGCGGTACCCTTCCTATGGGAAGTCCTAGTCCACAGGGGAGAAAACATGTTCCTGATCTCTATCCCAGAGGTGTCTGTAGTCACCATGGGCTCAGATCGTTGAGTATCATCAAAGTAAAAGCTGCCACTTTTGGTTCTGAGCCTCAACTCAGTGTGTGCCCACTGCTGCTGATGCAATTAGAAGATAAATCTTGAATGGCTGTCACTGGATCAGAACTGATAAATTGCTTGGTTAAAAAAAATAAAAAAAAAGAAAGAAGAAAAAAACTAATGTGAGATTTAAATTAAAACAAAATTATTATGTGTATATTATTATCTAACCAAGCAAAAGGTTAGATAAATGAGGGAGAGGGGGAGGTTTATTTTATGAACTCTGATTATCTCATGGGAAAAAAGCTTCCATTTGTACTTAGATCAGAACAATTTGAGCTTTAAGGCATTCTTTTAATCAACAAGCTCATCTGATGAAATGCTGTAGGATTTGCTTGTATATCAAAGGAGTTCCCTAGAGATTTAAGGGATGTAACTGAATACAATTAGAAGATCAGCTGTAAACATCATTTGTGATACAGTTTGCTTGCTGTGCTTTGTAAGAGAAGTTTAGTTAATAATAAGTGAACTTGTGGCTGTTTAGAAGATAGTAGAATATTGAACTGTATTGCAAGAAAAGGATTACCATAGCAGCCTACTGGAGATGCAACTATTCAACTAACTGGGATCAGATGGTCTGTAAAAAGAGAACAGAGAAACTATTAAGCCAAGGTTCACATCCAAGAATGGAATCATTTATGAACAACCTTTCTGGGCCTACTCTGTTGCTGAATTAAACCTCATGTAATGTCATTGAAGTCAATGGGGTTATACAGGGCGTAAGTCAGTGGAGCAAATTAGCCCTCTGTCTTGAAGCCAAGAAATGAAAGGGAATAGTGATCCAATAAAACAGAGATGAAATGCTGATATTAGCTGAATGCCACTGTTCTTGGTACAGTGAGTTCTTTGTGTCCAGCACTGAATATTTCATCCTTCCCAGGTGTAAAATCTTCCCAGCAGCACTATAAGGCAGATTTATAATAAATGACAAAATTAATGGTTTAGTTCTGTTGTAATGCAGCTTCTGGGCTCCCAAAAGGAACTTAAGCAGTTAGCAGACAATATCTGTGCTGGCTTCAGTGTGAGCTCCAAATCAAGTCTTGATCTCTTCAGAAAGGCCTTGAGGCTGACCTTCTTTTTCCCTTTAGCCATCTCTCACCAAACAGATGTTAGAAGCTAGCATTTGTGGGTATGAGGAGTTTGCTACCTAGAAAACTGACAGAAATTCCAGGAATATCTGTGTAAAAGCTGGGGTAAACTAGGCACAGTCACTGCCTCAGGTATGAATGTACTATGAAATACAGTGGATTTGATTGCACTTAATTTGTATATGGGTAATATTAAGGGCTCTGAGAACCCACAGTATTGCAGTGATTGTACATGTGCCTTGGATTAATGAAAAAAAAAATCCTTTTTCACTAACCAGCATTCATAATGATTTCTCAGATTTCACTTTTTCTATTCTCCAACCCACTGATTACTCAAACAGAAATTAGGAGCATCATCTCCCTCAGCCAGAGATTATGGGTTTTGCACCATGCACAAAGAGAACTCTGTCCTGTCTAGAGCACCTAGGCACTTTTATTATCCATATGAAGAACTAATTCCCAAAGTGTGCAGATGGGCTTGCAGCTCATAAAAATATCTCTGTGAGATGACATGTGCAGAATAACAGATTCCAACAGCAGGGCTCACTTTTCACTACAAAGAGATCAAATAACTTGAATTCTTTTGACATCTTACCGTGCAAATTTCAGCAATGAGAAAAAGGGTGAAAAATTGTTTATTGGTATTTAGTAGAGAAAACTCTCCAGACCTAGATGTTAAGGAAGTTGTGTAAAGCATGGAACACATGGCTCGTGTTGCTAATCCAGTATTTGTTCTGTTACTTCTGGGGTGACTTCTTAGCAATGACAGAACTTGTTTGAGGGACCAGCAGAGGACTCACATGATACCTAGCCTGTTGGATGTGTGATTTTGGCCCTTTATTCCTTTTTGTATAATTTTTTTCAGCTGGTACTTCAATAACTGTTACAGATTTTCATTTTCCTTAAATCCAGTTCCTTCTGCTTACAATTCAATTCTGGACAGGCTCTTCAGAGAGGATTTAAAGGAAAAAGATACAAATTTGCCAGCCGCTATGTGAGATGCTGATGTAAACACATCCAAACCTATCCGAAGAGCTAGATATGTCTTGAGGCTTAGGGACTATTGCAGATATGGGAACAAGTCCCATTAATCCACAGCCATAATTTCAAGTGATAAAATATCACCATAAAGCTGGTTTACAAGTGCACTGAATTTGTCCTTTGTTTAGTTGTCAAGGTTCTGACTTTAAAAAAAGTTCTGCTAGAGGCCCAGGTTTTGTTGGATAACAAATCTGATTTTGACAGAAGTCATTATCAGTGGCTAAAAGCCCATCCATCCAACCACTCACTTGCTCTTCTAGTTTTCAATAATTAAAAAGAAGTCAATTAGGTATTGGAAAAATTTTGGTCAATTTTTGGAAGTTTTATTGAAGGATGCGATATTCAAGAAAGATGCAAAATTCCCCTGACTATTTCCAATTAAAGTTACTAAACTGTTGTAGAGAATTATCTTTACCTCATCAAAGATAGTCTGTTGAATTTTGTTGTTTCTGTTTCTGCTGTTGCTTTTCTAAAGCCATCTCTTGTTTTTCTGTTGTATTTGTCTTACATCTAATGCTATTACATTCTGTTTCAGCTGGCAGGCTTCATCTATGCCTGTTATGTTGTGAAGTGTATTACTGAAGAAGAGGACAGCTGTAAGTACTAAAGCTTTATTGCATACAAAATGAATATTTTTTTTTATTTTTAAATCACCTCTCCACTATGCTGGCTCCTGCTGACTTCAACCTAAATACCTTATTATAGCGTAGCCAGAACATGTTTTCTGTCCATCCTTCTTGGTCTAAGATTTGGAAATGTCTGAAGGACAAAGGAGTCATGAAATGCTGCTTAAAAAATTAATAAGCATATTCCTTCCTTCTGAAAAGATCATTGCAATTCTTTGTCTCCCATCTTAGCTTAGGACATAAAACAAATCTTAAAAAAAAAAAATCCCAGTTGGTAAATACAAGTTTGGGGTTTTTTTCTGTATTCCATATTGTTATTAACTATCTTCAGAGTAATTGGTTACCACTGAGGTCATAGCTCTCCAGTGCTGACATGTGTGTTGTCTTGTAAAAGCCCTTCTGGCAAAAAAATAGCTTCAGATCATTGCAGAACCTCTACTTATAAGAGGTGAAACAGTGAAGTTCCTCTTTGTTCCTGGTGCTCTCAGGGTACAATTAAGAGGAGTGGAATGATTTCATAGAGATATATGTTTGTGTTTTTTCTGCTTATTTATATCAGTAGAAGCCTGTTGAGCAGAATTTGCTCTTATTGCATGCTATAAAGTCAAGGCATTTAATTTTTTTTCTCTACTCTAACCTTGATTTTTTTAAAATGGGCCACTGCAGCATTTCAGTACATCTTGGGATTCATTCTAAAGCACTTTAGAAACAAGTATCAGAAGCGTGTAACTTTGATAAAATATACATGAATCCTAGAGAGAGCTCTGCAACAGGAAGCTAAAGGGCTTTTATTTGATTGAGAGCACTGCAAGGGCTGGCAGGGGTTCCTTTGTGTGTTCTCCTGTGTGGAAAATAGCTGCAACCCTATAATCTATTGGCAATACAGTGTCAGTGTGAATCATCAAGGGGAGATTTATTGCTGAAATCAAACCACCACATTTTGGAGGTCGTTCTGACTAGGCTCATTTCAGTTGTTTTTGTGTTTCTGTGGAGGTGAGGAAGGTATAAAGACTAAAAAGGGTTTGAGACAGATATGTGGAGCAGGGGTATGTCACAAATAGACTTTTCTGCTTAGGTAAGGACCCAGTCATATGTACTTTCTATTGCTTTCCCATTAAGTGCATTCACTATCCACAGGGTTGGAGGAGAGTTATTCCTTGCCGCCCAAACTGAAATTCCATTTAATACTATCCTGCCCTCTCTTCTAAAGGTTTAAATCTTTTTTCCACTTTTCTGTGATGCTTTAGGGCGTGATATAAGTAAAAAACAAGGAAGGGACTTGAGTCTTGGCTCACCAAACAAGTCCAGAATTCAGAGCACATTTGAGAGATTTCTCCTATGGTCTGTAAAGCAGCATTTCTGGCAGCAAAGTGCCACAGCCAATATGGTATTGTTTTCTTCTCACTGTGGCAGGAGCTCCCTGTTGTTCAGGAGCCACAGATTGTCATGCTTCTTCAAACCTCTTCTTGCCATCACCTTGACTATTTTGAGGCTTTTATTACCTTGCTAGTAAACCTCAGCCAGGTCTCCTTGTCCAGTTAAGGAGCCATCTTACTGACCTGTGAGCATCTCTCTAAGGTACCAGGGAGAACCCCTAACCAGCACAACGAAGCCAGCACAAGCTCAGGCACTGCAGCTTTTCCCCTGGTGAGGCTTGGAAGCTTGGCTGGCAAAAAAGAAAAAAAGGGAACTTATCTGACTGACTTGTGCCAACACTGTAATAATGCTCAGATTGGATTTGGCCCCTCAAGGTAACATAAAATTAAAGCTTTAGTTTCTACTGAGAGGCATCATGTAGCAGAGACTAAGAATTATTCCAGTTCTCTCTCTGCTTAGACAAGTGTTCACTGTGACAGGCAGGGCCTGCCGTCCATACAAACACCCTCCACTCAGGTTTAATTTAAAATGCTTTTATTTCCTTAAATACGTTTTCTCACCTTTTCTATCCCTCCCTTTCCATGCCTTTTGGCAACATTTCTATCTATCATGCTCTTCTTAGACGATTGTATCCCTTATGGATGTCATGTTATTCAGTATTTTTACTCCAGAGGAAGATGCCTAAGGGTGACTTTCTCCATACATTCACAGATGGGGTCATCTCATGCAGACCAAGGGAGTGCTAAGGAGAAAAGCTTTCAGGATAAGTGGAATATGTCCCAGAGTCATTTCTTGAGCTTACTGCATTAAGTCTTTGATTTGAGATTACTTTGGATCCCCACCTATGTTTCTCTTTCCATAGTCTCTTCTTCCATTTTTCCAGTTCCTCATCCTTGCCTGTTGCTATGGAGCAAACTCTGAGGCACAGAGGGATGGAAGTGCCCTCCTTGCCCACAGTGTACTTCCTCCTCTAAACTTCCTGAGCATCTAGCATGGTAGAAAAAAGCTTAACACTGTCACCCACCAGCCCCTGCCTAGCATCCATATCTGGTAAGGAGTGAGGCTGGGCTTGTGCTTCCATTCATTTTGGCAGCTGGTATTCCCTCTCTGTCCTGTGTCAGCTTTGATAGATCCTCTAGTAAGAACCAGTCACCAGAGAGCAACTCTGCCACACCATTCCATGCTTTCCCAGCACTGAAGTGGTCTGTGAAGGACAACAGAGGGACACTGCCATCTTCTTACCCACCTCTATATTCACAGACATCACAGGAGAAATCTACATCTCTGGTTTGCAGGATCACTCATGCCTGTAAAAATATGATGCCTCACTGCCAACCACAGAGAACCACAAGGGTAACCATATAAGTCCATACTAAAGTGTCATTTAGCCACAAGTCCTTTCTGATTAGACAGAGACAATGGAAAAACTTTTTTGCTTCTCACAACGGACATGGTAAACACCCATACACTCAATTCCATTTCTTCTGCTTTGGTAATGGGCCGTGGGAACACAGCAGTCCAAAAGAGGAGCAAAAGAGACAGAAACACTGAACTTGGCAGGAGTGAGCAACAAGGCACAAGACTAGAGAAAAAGCCATGCAACATCCAAGAGCCGAACATAGGCATGTTTCAGATTTTAACCAGAGGAAGATATCGATACTGCTCTGAAGCATAGAAGGTTTTTCATCTTCTGTTGGCACAGAGCCTAAACTGTAGAAATAGAGTCAAGTTGCTCTCAAGCTGCTTCAGCTGAATTAGGTTTGCTCTCAAAGTAATTGGAACAAGCTGAAAGAATTATTATTTCTCCATTCTTTATGCACATTTTATTAAAGAAAAAATGAGCGAGGGTAGAATTAAGCAAACCTTTCACTAAGATTAACCTGCTCTAACCTCACCGAAGGATTAGGGATGGAACAATACAGTGATCAAATCAGGGTCAGAACTAGGGCTGAAACAGCAAGACTAGAGGTTTTAATTACTCACACACCAATAAATCCAGCTGTAGACCCCCTAAATCAAAGCTCAAGTCTGTGCTATCTTTCATGAGAACTATCTGCTTTGGGTTAATTCTGCACCAAGGACTAAAGAGGAAGCTGCTTTCCCTCCTAGTATAGTCCCAGAAGTGCTGTAACCCTGGGTGCAGTAGAGTCAAACAGCAATACCTATCTCCAAGGGGAAGACAAGCTATGAATTTTCCATGGCTACTACTCTCAGGGAAGGTTTGTCACTCCCAAAGGTCCCTTCTGCATCATTTTTCCTGTGGCTGTGTAGGGAGGAGGAACTCTTAGGCTTGGAGTGCCTCAGGTCTTTGTCTGGGAAAGATAAGGGAGGACGAGCGCCCAGCAGGACTGCTGCCATTTCCATATTCTCCCCTTCACCGTTACCACGGGTGTGCCTAAGCCATGGCCAGTCTTACCTCATTAGCATTATTAGCTGCAGCAATTAAAAATGAAACATAAAAATGTCAGGAACAACGATTATTTGGAGACACTCAATGGCTGTAAACTTATTTGAGCTCCTCATTTGTCTTTCAAAATCATATTAGGCCTGCATTTTTCAAAGGCTGCACATTATTTTTAATAGCATCAAAATGTTCCTTTAATGTGCATTTCCTCACTAGCAATTTAGCTCCCTGCTATAAGCTGCTACTGCCTTACTAAAAGAAAATCCAATGTATTTTTGAAAACCTTATTAACTATACAGAGATTTGGTGGAAAACACTGCAATGTAAGCAATAAAAGCGCATTCTCCCAGGGCTTTTTGTCTGTAAGCAATTAAGAAAGAAACCTGAGTTACAAAAGTCAGAATTCTGCACTTGCCTTTCAGGTTCTGTTGAGGAAAAGGGAACTGGCTTGTTTACTAGAAGGACAGCTTTGACTGAGAAGGAACCCCAGCCAAGAGAAAATCACCAATTCAGTCTGTGTCCCACAGTGAAATCCTAATTCAGAAGGCTCCCTTGCCAACCAGAGAGGGAGCAGAAATAGCATTTACCTATTATAACACAATGCCAAGGCAATCAGAGAACAAATATGGCCCTTCTGACTGTTCCCCAAGTACCAAGAGGTACAACCTTTGCACTATCTCATGCTAGCAGGGATCCAACTTCCACATAAACTATCTTCTTTTCTCCTGGCATTGTTTCCAGTTAAACTGCAAAGCAAAAGAAATTGCAACTAAATTAAGCAGATTTTTGCTACATAATCCCTTGAGCCCAGCTTTTTGGGATGTCTGGCACAGAAGTAAAGGTCTAGATAACCCTTAAAATTATTTCACTCCTCCCCTCCCCCTGTAAAAACTTGAATTCAAGATCCCACCTGAATTCCTGAAATTGTTCAGGATGACTGTAATATCCTAATAGGTAATATCTAATGGTGAACAATACAGTATTATGTGCAATTATGTGCCAACAAACTTGGTGCCAAACAATAATTCACTCTGAGATCCTAGGTCTTACCTGGGAAGTATGAAGGTGATGAAAAAAAATTTCTTTTTAAGACAACGTTAAATACACTAGATGTGAGAGATGTGAAATTTTGACAAATATAGGGTATAGGTAAAAAAATATTTTCTTTTTATCTCTGTTACAGGCAGTTTTCCCCCTTTGAGCGGGCTATTTAACCTCTCCATACTTCTGTTTCCCATATTTAAAATGGGAACTAATGACAGGGACAAACTCATAGGCGTGTTGCTTCATAACTTTGAGCTTCTGGGATGAAAGGCACCGTTGAAGTGCAGAATATGCTCAGGTCTCACTTTATTTCTGTGCCAAATGCTTTTCACAATCTGCTTAGTGAGGCATTACAGAGAACTAATACATCAGCTTCCATCCTGGCTTAAAAATGTCTAAAACAAAAACAAAGAGAAACTGGTAGCAAGCATTCAATTATTAATTCTGCTTCTTTGTTTCCCATACCATTTTCTGGTGAATATGACTGTAAATCCTAACACTACAACCACAGGAGAAAGATAGGAAAGAAGCTGAAACTAAGGCTGGGGGGAGATGGCTGAAGATGACTGCAAGCATCTTTCTGCAGTCAAGGCTGAACTTGAATGTATCTCTGGAAGTTGTCCTGGACATCCTGACAGGTCTCCCCACCCATTTGAGAGGTGACACCACAGTGGAAGTGTGAGCTGCAGCCCTCCAAGTGCAGCATTATCTGTTACATTTGTAGGTAACAGGAGGTACCAAGTCTATTCAGCCATATATTTGCTATCCAGTAATGAAGAATATCTGGTGCTTATTTCCCTATATATTTGTTATATAGGCATATAGGAACACAGAAAGTTCGTGGTTCCCAGAAAATCCTGACAATAATTTGCAGTTCACGAACTTCCTTAGCCAAAAGAGGCCTTGCTGTATTTAGTTTCCCACAGTGGTCTTCTCTTCCTGAAAGTGTACACCTATGTTTAAATCAAGAAAGATTTCATAGAAAATAACCTCACAAGAAGGAGATCCAACACCTCAGCTATATATTTAGTTAGTTTTGCACCTACCATTTGTGCAATGTGTCCTGAATCTTTCTTTGTAAAACACCAGACATTCCATCTTCACCTTTTCCATGCTACTATAGGTGACATCCATCTCACACCTCTATAGTCACATGTAATTAGGCCTGCAGCTTAAAATAATCAGAATTTCCAGCACAGTCAGTGGAGGCAGGGATGAAACTCCAAAGAACAATTTGCCCTATCGGGGGTAGACACCTCTCTCACAAAAAGATAAATCACTGGTCTGATGTGTTTGGTTAGTGCTAGAGGCAGCCTAGGCAGTCTGCAGAGGCAGAACAGCAGCAAATAATGGTAGGAACAAATACAAGCCCCTCTTCAAAACAAAGTTGTTCTCCAAATTGTTGAATAGGTCATTTATGAATGCAATGAGCACACTACAGAAGTTGAAGCTAAAGCTTGTTTTTGCTCAGCTGAACTGTCCAATTTATAGCCTGTGGCTAAATTAGAAGCTTTTTCTGTTTACTTGTTTCTTTTAGTGCAGTGACTGCTACATGAACTAAGTAAACAAAAGGGAGTAAAATGGGATGCCTTTTGCTGTCAGGATGCTGATAGTAGCATGGAGAGAGAGAAGTATTTGAAATCCCATGGTACTACCTCATGCTTGTCATCCTAAAGAGAGCTGCCTTGGAGAGCAGCAGTGCCACCAGGAACATTTAGAAAATTCCCTGAGATGCCTGTACAACATCAATCTTTTGCACATATCAATAGATGGTTCCTGTGTTATTATATCCAGTCATGTCCAGTCTTGGAGGGGACCTCTCACAGAGCGGAAGGCTGGTGTTGAGCATCTCATTCTCCTCAGCACAGAGCACAGATAGTCCCCATCCTACCAAGGCGTGCTCACCAAGGCACAGGCTGAAAATGTCTGAGCTGCAGAGTGCAAGGCTGAAGCACAGGGGAGAAAGGCTATGGCGGGAAGATATGACAAGTGAAACCGTCTGCATTTGAGATGCAAATGGACCTGAGCAGTCTAAGGTGTCATGGGGCTTGGCAGACATTACAGAGCCTGGTGTGTGATCATTTGTCACTGCACTGCAGAGTGAAACAAACTTAAAAGCTCCAAGGAGGTGCAGTTTGTTTAAATAATAGCAAGTAATTAGTCTGAAGACAAAATCAGTGATGGCATTTTATAATTACAATTAATTTAAAGGTTAATTTCCTTTGGTGCTAAAATCTTATTTAAAACATTTACCAGGAAAGGAAATTAGGATGTTACTATCTAGATGCATAGAATGCTTCTGGGAATCCATACTTATTATCACTAGAAAATTAGGTTAGACTCAAAGTGGGAATTTCAATTCATTTTAGTGTGTAATAGACGGTGGTCAGGGCCTTGAGTCAGAAGGGTTGCTTAGGGTAGACTGTATGATTTGCATTTTCTTTGTTTGTGGGATTAATTGCAAATGTTTCCAACAAAAGGGCTGGGTTTATACATGAACAAGCTTGACATGAAAAGAAAATTGGTTATGGATTGCTGCCTTCGTAACTAATGAAGTTGATGTTCAAAGAATCCCTAGGAGACAGGGTTGTGGTTTGAGACAAATATATAAATAAAATCACAAAAAGGAAAATGGTGGTGTTGCTGGCTTCATTTATAATTTCCCTTCTCCCTCACTTGTCTTCCCTGCCACTCCCCTTGCATCCATCACCACCTCCTGTGGGGATTGTCAACTTCAAGTTTAAAAATTATCTAAATAACATAATGTAAACTTGAAGGAAGTAACATTTCCATTCCAGCAGCTGATGACAATGGGCTACTTCTTGATAAGATTAATGTATTGTAACAGCCAGGGAGATATACTTACCTTAAACATTTTTTTTAATGATTCACTACAAAATTTTGATCTTTTCAAGAGTGACATTTCAGAAATGTTGGAAAAGATCTGCACATGTCAAAAGAAAATGAACAGTTAACATATCTTTTTAACATATTTTTTTTTTTTTTAGAAAGATACATTTAATACCAAACCAGTTTGAAAATATTACTCATCATGAATTATTGGTTTCAGGAGAGGAACACAAAAGCATTCAGACCATGAAACAATGTCGCACAGAGTTGTGTCAAGCTGGTAGGAGAAATGAGGTAGCAGCTAGCGATGGTTCTGACAACAGAAGCTACAGATCATTTGAAGAGAAGATCAGGTTGTTGCTGTAGCAGAATGGGGAATCTTCCTGGCCATGGAAATGTTTTGACATAGAAAGATAAATAAAGCTCATATTCAAAATCAGGAAACAATAGCAAAATCTGAAACTCTTCACAAGCTGAAAATTGCATGGAAAATGGTTTCAGGGGTGTTTTGTTTTGATGCTGGTGACAGACTCGATTTCGACATCAGTCATTTCCTTCTAGTTTGCAGTGAAAGTGGAGGGCGGGCTTTGTGGCAGGCCCCCCAACAGGGAGCAGCTCCTCCTTCGCTCCATCAGAGCTTCAGAGGAGAGGGCAGCTTGGATCTCACTGAAATCAGGCAGAGAAGCAGCTTGCAAGTTGCCATGCGGAGCTGCGAGCCCCCTTCTCCACCTTGGTGTCCTCCCCCTTGGAGGGCATCTGGCTTCATTCTTAGGGTTTCAGCCCAAATTAGGGATGGAGCACGGCAGGTCCTGGCCATCCAAGCTCACTCCAGACTGACAGATAACGGAGTCTCAGAGGGGAGTGGTGGTAAGCTGCTGTGGGTGGATCAGACTCATTAACATTTCCAGTGTCCCTGAGAAGGATACCTGCCCACAGCCTTAGTGTTCTTCCCACTGAGACAGTCAATGTGAGCTACTCGCAGTTTCCTACATGCCATCAACATAGCTTTGTACTGAATTATTTTTATCAGCACGACTCCTGTTAAAGTTTTCCTTATTACTTTTCCTTTCAAATATCTAGATAGGTCTTCATTAGCATTGGATTGTTAACTTTCATAGATTTGGGCCTTAATTCTCCACTTTGTTGCACCTACTAATGACTCTTTTTCTAATTTATTAGTGTGGCAGTCACACTTGAAGGCCACTGCCCCAGGCATTTTCTTTTTCCTCCTTTTTTCCTTTTTCTTCTCTTTATTGCTTGCTCTTAGCAGTGATCTGGCTAAGAACAATTTTTCCTAATGACTCATTTGATAACTTCTATAATAATTCTGTCTACCCCGCATTTTCTTTAATTTTTAGAATGATTTGTCACTCAAAAGCTATATTGCGGGGCTTTATTTTTTTGCTCAGCACTCAAGCATGAAAATTTGAAATCAAATGGTTATTATCAGCAATGTTCAGGTCTGTCCAGTTTAGAAAAATAATATATTGCTCAGACTAATATTGTTCTTTTAGCTGAGTGGAGGTCTTTTAAAAATTCTTTACTGAGCATCAGACAAGCCCTGCTGCAAGTTTGGACAAGACTTGCAAAACCTTGCAGGGGTCAAGCAGCGACCCTCTTTCCAGGTGTACAGTCTTGACAGGTGGCTTGCTGTATTTCTCAGCTATAAAATGCAGTGCTGACCATTTCAGTCCAGTATTTCTCATTGCTGCAGCTATGATCCAGCCATGCTCCAGCCATTTCCTCCTGGCCTCTGGCTCTTATTCCTGCCTGCCTTGTCCCTGGTTCTGTTTCTGCCTTCAGCTACTGCAGACTCGCTGATGCCTCCCAGCCCTTGCTTCATTACTCCTGGCTACTTTTATCTTGGCTCACTTCTCCTCAAC
This sequence comes from Pyrocephalus nanus, assembly GCA_038380795.1. NCBI lineage: Eukaryota > Metazoa > Chordata > Aves > Passeriformes > Tyrannidae > Pyrocephalus > Pyrocephalus nanus. The sequence goes on from CM076260.1 coordinate 52,757,788, forward strand.
ATGGTTCCTGCCATTGGGCAGCCCTGCCTTGCCAAGTCATTGCTCCAGAGCATGACCTTCCGCACATCATACCCCCGACCAGACCCCTTCTCCACCTGGGAAGTTGAGACACATTGTGACTTGTCTAATTTCTGGAACCTCAGCACCATTCATCTTGTTATTTTCTGCTGAGTACAACCATGAGCTGGGCTCACCTTGAATGCAATGTCTGCATCCCTGCTTGGTCCTAATTATAGGGAGTAACAGGTAGAGATCCCTGTCAGTACCTTTGTAAGGGCAGTAACACCCTCATGCTTATCAGGTTTCACAAACCTGCATACCTCCCCAGTCTCATGTCTTGTCTCAGAAGGGCTGTTCAAAGAATTAGCCAGGGGATCAGCAGAAAGAGAGACAGAAGGAGATGATGCAGGGCCTTATTCAACAAGAAACATGATAAGAGGAGAACAAGCTGGAGGAAAAGCCCTTGTGAAGAAAAAAATTACAGAATGATTTTGATTATTACACAAGTAAACCTCACAAAAATAGGGGCAGTGGGGCAGAATCTGAGTTGAGAAACTGCATCAAAATTTGTGTAGAGGTTTCCCTTTGCTGCTCCTGTGGCCATCATAGAGCTCAGAAATGCCATGATGTGACAGTTTAAAAACATGAGGTTTTATATTCACCTTTCAAATTGATTAGCTAAGAGCACTTACAGGCCCTACATTACTGGCTGTTTGGCAGAAATGCTGTTCATTGCACTGCAAGAATTGGACCTTGTGTCCAAGACCTTACACCGTTTCTGAATCCTCCTGTGACAGCAGGAAGGGCACAGCCCCATGTTCTGGCATATGCCTCCTTCCCCATGCTTCCCCAGTGTTTGGCTTTATGCTCTTTTGAGAGCCTAAATCACTGTGTACTCAGCACAAAGACCAATAATGTTTGATTATCATTGTAAACAAACTTTATGGAGACTGCATTCAAGCAAACCTCCTCCTGTGTGCTATATTGTGGAACAGCCACCAGGCCATGCTCACAGCATAAAAAGGCAGCAGCACTAAATTGTTTGGAAATGTCTTCACCAAATAGAGGGGTGAGTAGCAGGATACTGGCAGAGCTGCAAGAACAAGGGTGTCCCCATATGTTCTTTTATATTTTGTCCCCATATGTCATTTCCAAACTTATTAAAACCAAACCTGTTTACTTCCCTCCATTTTTATTTTTTTTTACTCGATGTGGCCAGTTTTTAGCTACTAGTTTTTAATATTTGTGCAAAGTTCTGTCTTGCTTCACATACTCACTTCTGCACCCACAGAGCCTCCAGTAATGTTATTAGGTGTAGTTTGTTTGACATCTCTCCTTCCTCCCAGCTACACCTGCACTGGAGTGCCTTGCTGTGGTGTTGAAGCTTAATCACAGCACTTCCTAACCCTGAGTCCAGGGAGCCAAGTCTTTGGCCTCTGGAGCCAGTGTATACAAATTAAGACCTTGCATGTCAGATGTAGTGCATGTACACACCATGTTCTCTCTCTGCTATACTACATGGGAAATACTTTCAGTCATGACATGCATGTGCAATAAGCATCCATGTGAGCATGCACATACACTTCCCTGGTCATTAGTTCTTTTTAAACAGAATCATCTTAATCATGGGTAATTGTGATTTTTTTTTTTTATATTACTTTAGTGCTTTAGGTTCATGAATATATTTAAGGACTACCATGATGTGTAGCGTTGTATACATGTGAATGCCAGTCCTGTTTCTTGGGGCTTGCAATCTATGTATTAGACAAGAGGAAACTGATGGGCACAGGCAGAAAGCAAGCACAAAGAAACAATGAGCAAATATTACTCACTGAAGTAGACAGGAGTATAAGGGTGTTGGCAACCTAGTGATTCCCAAAAGAGCAAAGAAGAGTTTTAGGGAAAATAATGAGAGAACTGTTTGTGAAGACATTCTCACAAGGAGAGACACTGTTTGAAAATTTTAAAAGTATGGAGGTCAAGCTGGAATGGTGGCAGAATTTAGCTTTTAGACCTGGAAGGAGGAGAGATTGATGTCGAGTCTCTAAAAAACGCTTTAAATCTAAAAAAATTTAGTTTAAAGTTGATGTAATATAGAATGATTAAATTAGTAGAAGGATGCCAACAAGAGTAACGTAGACAAAGAGGTGATCCCTGCAGCTTAGCTCCACATTTGGTGAGTTCAAAAATAAAATGGGAACAACTGTGGTGTTTGACACTGGGAGCCCTGGGTAAATGTTGTACTGTGTCAACAGTTAGAAGAGTCTTCTTCTTCAATATGCAAAAAATAATCTCCAGAAATTAAATCGTGCACAGCCCACACCAAATTTGACATCGAATTTATATCCTCAAGTGATAGGCGGATTTGAGGACACAAGTTCACTATGAGGGGCAGCAGAGAAGGTTAGGGAGGAGCATCTGAGAGTTCTGACTTTAGCCATGCAGAACTGGAACTGATGTTTAATTATCCATGGGTAAATATCACAGAGACAAGCTGAGATTTAAGTTTGTATAGGAGGAGCAGAATGAGCACAAGCTAGGTAATCCGTGACACCTCAGAGAGCCAACAACAGCAGAATTTGTGTTTATGAGTGCAATTACCCAGTTTACAGGAGGTGGAGAAAAATAAAAGGCAGAGATTACTGCTCATTGGACTCCAGCATCATGCTGAAGGGATAAGCATCAAGAAAGGAGAAAAATGATGAGAGGAGGAAGGTAAGCACCTGCAGAGGGGGCCAGCAAGGCAAACAGTTCGGGAAAAAGAAAGCAGTAAATGCATGAAAGTTGTCTGGGATGACCAGAGAGAGATGCCTAAATTTGAACAGGAAGAGGTGATCTGACTTAAATTCCAGCTGTGTGCAAAGGACAGAATATGAGATGGGAGTAAAACCTTAAAAGAAGTGGAGAAAAGTAGCTCCAAAAACAACTTGAAATCACCTAGGGGTGGAGTGTAGGAGGAAAATGGGGACAAGCAGGGATAAGAGTGGAGTTGGTTTTTTCTTTTTTTAAGGAATTTACATGTATTTCTATTAGGGAGGAAATGAAAAAAAAAAAGGATCTAGAGAAAAAGTTTGTCACTGGGACAAGTAGAAGTTTTATGGAGCAAAATTCTTGTAACTGTAGTAAGAGCGAAGAGGAAATTAATAGTAAAAGAAGTGGCAAAGGCTGGCAACATGAAGAAAAGAGTACTGCTTTATCAGTTTGTTAGTACAAAAAATGGAAGAGTTATGTGCAGAGAAATGACTGGAGATGGGACAAAGGATGTGGATGAGGAAATGGTGAGGGTCTCTGGGTGAGAACTAATACAGCTGGATAAGACAAACTACTTCATCAAGGAAATGGACTTCATCAGTGAAGCAAGAGAGAGGAATCAGTGAGAGAAGTCACCCTTAATATAGAATTGCTACCAAAGACATTTTCACTTTTAAAGGAGGAGCCATGGGCAGGAAACAGATGTGGTGGTGAAGGTAGGGTTGCGTGCTGGCAGTAGATTCACCACAGTGAGAGGCAGGCCCTCATGCATCAAGGGTAGGGATGAGATAATCAGTAAAACAAACAACCGCAGCAAAGGAACAAAGTTAGAAGAGGGTTTGAAAGCAGTCAAAAAATCATCCATACTGCAGGTCACAGATTGGCCAAGTTGGCTGTTTCCCAACCTTTCCTTTTCCTTTTATTTGCAGATAAAGTCATTCATCCCCCTCGCCATTACTAAACTCTACATTTTCGTCATTTCTGGTCTGCATTGCTTTTTGCATGCCTACTAAAATGCAGGGAAAGTCATAGTCAGTCATCTTTCTATACATATATGCCCTAAAGGATCCTTTGGGTCACATCCTAGTCTAATGTAAATTACCATTGCTTCATAGAAGTCACTGAAGTTATCAACATATATATTAGTTGAGGACCTGAATCTTTGTGCTTCTGTTTTTATATCTTACAGAGGAAAATTTCTATAAGTAGAATAGTGTCTAGTCATCTGGTTTCTTTTAAGTATATTTCCTTTTGCTTTCTACAGGAAGATATTGCTTTTATTCCACACTCAATTCTTTCTCTTTGTCCATCTGTTAATTTCAACAGCTCCAAAGCAAACTTTCTAAAAAGAACATTCTTTCAGATCACATTCATGCTAGTAGGGTCTTTTCTGTGCATCCCATTTTAATGGTCCCTCTATATGCCATAGATTTCCAGAAATGAAAAATGAGAAACCCATCTATGCCTCTCATTCTGTCCTGATATACACACATCTTGACCCATGATCCTTTTGTTGTATTTTCTCTTCCCATGTCCAGTGGAGGAGGGAAATGCTAGAGAGGCTTTGGTAGGCAACTGATGTTCATCTAGGGTCAACCCACCACAAAAGCAATAGAGTTCTGCTTGCTTGTATATTCACATGTGCTCTTACTAAAGAAAATCATGACCTACAAGCCACTTGTCATAACAGTGACATTTAAGATGAATATAAAATAGAGTAGTCAAAAATGTGTTTGATGCATGAGGTTAAGGATGGAAGCCTCTGCACTAGTTCAGCTAATGAGCCTTGTTTTATTCATCTGATGTTACTGCTGCCAGGGGTGTATCAGTTCTACGACACTTTTAGTGACCTTTCAGGCACAGCCAGGATAAAATGCCTGCAGAAAGGGCAGCCTTTTGCATGCTTTAAGAAACTAGTTTAGAGCCCACGGGGAGCTTTTAGCAGAGTCTGGACACCACAGGGTTTGCTGCCATCAAGAAACCTTGCTACAAAGAAATTAATGAAGTCTTTTTTTGTTGGAGTTCACTTTCTATTACTTCCATTTACCTACCTCGCAAGGTTTGTTGTTGCCTGTAAGAAGACATTGTACGCCTACAATGAGGTCACAGTAGTACTCTCTGCCCGACTATCGTTTGGTTACACACATGGTAGCTTTCATAGTAAGTTGAACATAGAAATGTCTCTACGAGCTTGCCTTCTTTGTCACTTGACAATCTGGCTTGTTAACGCTCTGTGCAACAATTACTCTGTGCAACAGGGCAAAGCCACAATGCATGAAGAGATATTTGGCATGCAACTTTCTCTTGTACCCACACAAACTTATTTTGCTCAAAGAAATCTTTTTCTTAACACATTTAATATTAACACTAACAGCTTTCTGGAAACAACCCTAAAGTGACCCATAAGACCTTTTGCTCCACAACTGCAAAACAGAGTGTCTATACCTGCAGCCTACTAATAATGGTTTACCAGTTGCTTGAAGGATATAGGAAAGTATAGAAGAAATAGAAAGCTGGACAAATGTAGATAAGCAACCTCCATAAAGTGACATGGGTTGACAACAGTGAGACCCTTAATTCAACTCAAGTATTTTCTGACTTGTGTTGACAGGGATCAAGAGTGACCAAAACAAAAGAAAATGGGGTGAGCAAGCAACAAACCATACACAGCAAAGATATGCCCTTTTTTTTTTTCTGCAATCTTTGTATTTGAATAGAGGAATTTTATTTCCTCCTAGTCTAACATTTCACTCAACAATTTTCTTCATTCTGTGCCTATAAATTTAGTATGCTTCCAAAGACATGATCATATTGTGATAAAGATATTCTGATGGTTACAGACAGTGAATAAGCAGAAAGCAACAAATTACATTTATCTTGATTTTAGCAAGATTTTGATAATATAAAAGATTTCTAAAAAGGACAGGGAAGTACTGCCTGGATGCAGCCATCATAGGTTGTATGCAGAATTGTTTAAAACTCTATTTGAAATGTAGTTATACACCAGATGGGATGACATTTCAGATGGGATCCCACTGGGACTTCAGCTAGGGAAATCATTCTCTTCATTATTTTTTTTAAAGACAAGAAGGATAGAGGTGGGAACATTTGTAAAAATTTCAGATTAACCCAGACTGGAGGTCTAGTGAAGATAGGATTAGAAGTGAAAATAATCTTGAGAAGTGGCTTGAAATCAAGAAAATGAAATTCAAAACAGACAAGTGCAAAAGAACTCCTGTGGGGAAGAATCAATCATCTTCAAATAAAACATGGACTACTTGGCTAGACATACAGTTAGTATCAAAACACAAAAATAAAGATCTGATTGTTAAGAGTTTGTATGTTGCTGTTGAAAAAAAAATTAGGGGAAAAAATCAAACCAAACAACAACAATGGAAAAAAACATGAGGGAAAAAGAAAACAAACCGTACAAACCAAGACCAAGTTATTCCAGGTAATGTACAGAAACTATAGGCATTTGCTCAATTAGCCCTGATTTGTGCACTCTGCTGTAAGAAAAGCCTACATAGACTGAGGAAGGATCTTCAGGCTTTGAAATTTAAGGGCTTGGTAAACATGAGCTGTGAGAAATGTTTGAAATAACTAGGTTTGCTTAAACCTGGAAACAATGGATAGCATGAAATACTTGTGGAAATTGCTTAAAAGCAGTTGTAAGAGAAAAAAAAAGAGAAAAAAAAAGAGAGGGGGCTCATTTTTCTTCATATCTATAGGGAGAAAAAGCCCAAATGTAGAAAAGTAGTTAATTTTCAGGAAATTACATTTAAATTAGATATTAGACGTTAGGCACAGGAAAAAGCAACAGAGAGAGACTATAGAACCTCCTTCATTAATGATACCAGGAATTAATTTAGTAACAGATCATTCTGGGATACGAGTATACATAATACTGCCACAGTGCACAGAGTCAGATAAATTATTTCTGCTGGGGCCATTCTTGCCACTGAAGAATGACTTGATGACAAGTTCAACAAGTGTGTGGTTGCAATGTACTGCACCCATCCAGTCTAGTGTTTTGATAGCTCTTTGCTTGCAAAGAGGTATGGACAGAGGTGTACAAGAATTTGATATTTTTGTACCATGTCTACAATGCATGTGACTGCATTGATAAGTCTGGATAAGTGTGGGACACATTGAGGGGTACCTTAGTATAAAATAACCTTATAAATGCAAGTCTTAAGGTCTCCAGCCACTGTGGAGGTTCTCAAACCAAGAGTAGTAAATCTACTTTTCTTTTTTTTTTTTTTTTTGTAATTGTTACTGCATTTTAAATCAACAACAAGCTGTCCTCCATCAAAGAACCTTTTCTTTTTTTTCTGCTTTTAATGTACACAGAGCCAGTCTGTCAGTAGCAGTGTCCAAGACACATGAAAAATGCAGTTCCTTAGCTGAACTTTGGCCCTTTTCTATCAATTCACATCTGCAATGTAAGAGATAATATTTCAGGATTGAGAACTGCCCACAAAGAGCCCCTAAAAGCCAAAAGTTGGGTGTCCTGGGACAAAGGAAGCAAAGGGCACCATTTTACCTTGCAAAGAAAGTATTACAGCAGAGAAACAGGGGTCTTGAGCTTAAGTGAGCTTGAATTTCCCTGGAAATTGTTGAAAACAAAAGTTCAAAGACCACTGGGAATTTGCAATGGTTTGAATTAATAAATAACTCCCACCCTACAACCTTCAGTGCCTTGAGAGAAATAGGTTTCCTTGCAGCTGAGAAGTTTCATCTCTGAAGCTCAGATAAATTGTTCCAACTCTCTGTTCATGCATTTCAATTCAAATGTCAAAGCAAAGAATCAGAGAAACTTCTGTCTCTCAGACTGAGTCGGATCACTGCGTTCTCTCCTCTACATCAATGAGCCATGGTATGACAGGAAGCCAGACACAGTAATCACAGTCAGAAGCAATGCATTCATGCCAATAAATAAATGGTTTTCGGTATTTGTGGTGTCTGAATAGCATGTTGTTTTGTATTACAGTGAGGTGGTCTACTTGAAAAAGAGGGATGTGTGGTTATTTCTGATGGCTGTTATAAATCCCATATTGCCTTTCTGTGAGTTTAAGAAGGGAAAAGAGGGACGTTTGCCTTTGTCTTCTCTTTTAGACTTTTTCTGCATCTTCACAATTAGCTTGTCTAATTTTAACAGATTATTAGGGGACTCATCAAAAATAATGTATGTGCTGGGTGGTTCTTGAATGATAGGACCTATCACTTCTAGAAAGATGTTGCTAATGCAAGCAATTTTCCCCCTTTCAGTTGATTTCATAGGTGGATTTGACTCTTACGGCTATCAAGGTCCACAGAAGACATCTCATTTACAGCTACAGCCCATGTATATGTAAGTACTTAACTTCTAAGATATTCTGCAGAGTGGCAGGCTGATATTAAAGGATCATTAAGCTGAAAGATGGCATGACTTAAAAATTCAGAATAGGCAGAAGCCTTTTTTGATGGACTGAATTCAAGCTATGCTTAAGCACCAACATTACTCTTCTGTTGAATTATAATGATTTCTTAGGGCAGGATATCATGTGTCACAGTTATTCAAATAACACCCAGCTCTCACCTGATTTTTCCCTGTTTTCATTCAAGCAGCTTCCACTCAGAGGGAATGAGAATTTAGTGTAGAAAAAAAACTAGTCAGATATGACAAACCTTGGTTGGAAAAAAAAATGGATTTTTATTAAGATTTATCAAAAGTTCAGCAACCTGCTAAGTTAGTGGATGCATTTAGCATTTGTCTCACCAGAGCATCTGTTCACCGAGGCACTTCTGAACCTCCTTTCCAGTTTCCATGTTTAAAAAAAACCCTAAACAAATGTAACAACATATGGGTTTTTAAATCAGTTTGAATAGAAGATGGTATTTTACCTAACCAGTGAGTGACAACTCCATCCCAGAGTGCAGCCTGATATATTTGGGAATTAAGTGGGTAATCAAAACTCCACTCATACACACAACTGGGATATATTCACACTAGAGCTAACACCCAACTACGGACTACTCCAGGAATAATCATCTCTAAATATTTCTTGTACTGATGCCAACTGCAATTCAGAACAGTCCTGACTGCCCAGATAAATCTTACCTCACTGCTGCAGCCTTTTGGAATATTTTTTGTTTGCCATCAATAACCACACATTAAAAGCACAGCACCGAAGAGTTCACAAAAGGGCAACATTTACTTTTTTCCCTTTTTTTCTCTTCTGAACATCTCTTTTGAGGAAAAGAACTTAATTCAAGCAAACAATAGGCATCCCAATGTACACTTCCATTCACCCTTGAATGCAAATTCATTTCTTATGATTAGTGGAAGCAAGTCTGTTAATGGATTAGTGTATTTTTGCATGGAACTGGCATTTACTCCTTTGTTGAGGTACAGTCAGTCTGCAGTAGTGCTTAGGACTGGGCCCTTCGGGAGCTTTGATAGGAGCTTTTTAATAATCTCAAATTACAATAGTGCATACCTCCAATGCCGCCTTAACTTCAGCTTCCCATCTGTCTGTGCTCAAGTAAAGAGTTTTCACCTGCACTTTTGGCACAGTGCTGTGCATTTAGAAAATGTTATTTCCTTCCTAGTATTATATGAGGCACACAGGTACTTAGAACAATTCCAATCCTATTTCTTTCTCAGTACACCATACCTTGTCATCAACATATGGAGCCTTCTAGCTGAGATATTATCCCATTCTCTTTATGCTCTCAAGTGTTTCTTCCAGAAGAACAGATTGCATTTACTGTGTATCTTCATACTGACTGCAAAGAAAGCTAGACCTGTGGAAGAATAGAAAGCTTTAAGCTTGTAGCTGAAACAAAGAGATTTATGATTAATCCACATAAACTGTGTTCCATCTTATTTCAATGCTGCATTCTCACTGGAGTAAAGGTGATTTCACCATCTTCACAGAGAGACAGAAATCAGAACGTGAGCTGACATTTTGCCCAATCAACCCACAAAAGTATTGCCATGTCCCAGCCGCACCCAAAGACACTTGATATTTCCCTCTGACTGTATAGTATTTGATGGGGTACTCTAGAATTGCTACAATCTGTCCTTAAGAGGCTTTTACAGCATTTAGTAATACCTCTCTGTTATCTACAGCTGAGGCACACCAGGAACGCATGCATACGTGTTCACACTGCAGTTGCTCTGTAAATACAGGCAGACCATTAGGTAGTGGAGTGACAAATTCGAAAGTCAAATTAATCAAGTCAAGGTTTGATCTGCTTGTAGCACTACTTACAGCAGTATTACGTACTGGAGATCAAAACATGCTGATATGATAACAGCAAGCCATACTTGATATTTTAAAGCTTTATTTGTTGGGAGGAAGGGTTTGTTTCCTTAAAGATCTTGTTCACCAAGGAACATCAATGTAAGCCTCCATAGTATTCAAGGTCAGAAATAAACCACAACACACAGGACTTTATGTTACTCTCTGGCCAATATCGCCTCCACTTTACAATGCTCAGCACCTGTAGTGCTGAACATTAATGCTCAGCATTAATGCTGGAGAGGAGAGGACAGGACAGGACAGGACAGGACAGGACAGGACAGGACAGGAGAGAGAATTACTGCTTTACAGAGTCCATAACCTTACTCTCACCACTGTCCACGCAAGGTACAATCATATCCATCCAGCATACAGCTATACCCATACATATCCATATAGTGACATTCATATAACTATTTCCACATTATCAGTTGCTAAAAAATGTCTTTTAATCCATAGGCAGCAGAAAATATATTAAGCATCATCCCATCTAATTCCAGCAAAAGATTAAGAAAATACAAAGGTAGCTTGTTGCCACCTCTGCATCCTCTACTATTCAGACTCACACTGAGTGCAACTCAAGTGGAGCTACAGGTTTGTGAGAAAAATAGGAAACACTTGCCTTTAAATCATCTGATTACTAACTATATCCAAAGGCACAATATTAATTCTTTTGTTTTCTGGGCTGTGGTAGTACCTATAGGTATGCTAGGCATGCTGCAGAAGGGAAGAAAATATGGCCTCAGCTTTGAAGAGCTCACCAAAATAATATCAGCTTCTAATGATTGCACAGATTCTGTCAACATACAAATTTCAAAATGTAGTTCAGTAATATAGCAGAGAGAAGTCCTTATATATTTACCAGATCAATTCATATACAGAACTAGTACAAATCTTAAAGGCATACAGAATTGTGTGGTAGGTCTCAGTCATCATCCATGTACCGCTCGCTGATGTGAATTGATTTAGAGGATTGCAATGACAGAATTCCATCAACAAAAACCTTTATTTCTATTCAAGTTAGACAGTTTTACATCCAAGTGATCTAAATCAATTTTAACTGTCTTATACATGCACAATTTAATTATTATCCTGAAGGAGTGCTGGGTTTAGTTTAATTGTGAACTATTAAGACACACAGTTTTGTAACAAGTTTTGTCCTTTGTGCTGAAGTTAGCACTTCATTTTGTTGATTTGGAGGTTACCTTCAACCTACACAAACTTACACGTCAAATAATTATATTGATTTATTCAGCCTTCTCATGTTTACATTTCTATTGTATCAGGACTTTTTTGTCTAAAGATTTATTACTTTTTATTTCTGATATCTATCAAGCTCTACTTATAAGAACATTCCAATTCAGTTTAAATGCATACAGTACATTTGTGTGGAATTTCATCAGTTATGCAAAACTACCCTAAATGAAAGGATACTTAGGGGAAGAAAAATCTTGATTTGTGAAAAAGAAACATTATCTGTATATAGTGAATTGACTATCTCTGGCTCCTATTTCCTTGAGAACTCTAGAAATATTAGATTTGGGCTCCCTTTGAGGTTTTTTCCCTATATTTTAGGCTTTTAATAACAATCACAATTCTCCTTATCATCTCTTCTAATTTCATATTTATTTTAAATCAGTTTTCTTTTTAAAGAGAAAAATATATTCAATTTAAAATTATGTTTTAAATAAAACACTGGTGTTTTTGGGGAGAATTCTTATCGTGACATTTATCTACCTGTTATAAATCGGGTTTTTTTATTATTTAAGTGCCAACAGCGTGCTCTATGCTGTACAAGCCAAGAAGCCTAGACAGTCCCTTCAAAACGAATACGCTTTTTGAACAGAACGGGACAGAACCGATGCTCATGTACCTCCTTGCAGTGTGGCCACAGCTGATGTACTCAAAAGCAGCTTCCTGGCATTCTGTGCCGGAGATGCCAGTGCTCATTTCCAGACCATGGGAGAAGAACACAATAAGATGGCGGAAATCAATTGACAAGAGAAAATTCTGCTCTTGGGAGGTGATCGAGGAAGGTGACTAAACACTCCCTGACACTGATTCTGCTGCACATGAAAAAACACAGTTGTAGTTGTGGAACAAGACTGCACTGCATGATCACTGTTCTGAAAACAGTAGGAAGGAGGGAGGGGAGAGAGATCTTTCTTTATGTTCTTCACAGTAAACTTATTTGTTCAAGAAAAGAAGAAGTGAAACAACAAAAAAAACCATGCATGTCTGATGCTGATGCCTAATGCACTGGAGAAAATGCTCAAAAGTAATGCAGCCCCAAAGTAAAGCTTGCTTTCCTCCTATTGTGAAGTCTATTCTAAAGAATATTTGCAGTATATATATACTCACATGCAAGCACATAACACACACACATATAGGTATTTGTCTAGATAATTGCACATACTGAAGGTGCTACCTACTTTACCATTCACTTAAAGTAGAAATGAAAAATAAAAAAACATGCTAAGACCAGCACCTCAAGTATAACCACCATGACATTCAGAAAGTTCATGCAGTAGAAATCCTCTGCATCATTTTGTCCTCATGTTTGTGGGATTCAGACTTTATGGACAATATTTCATTTAAATAAACTATCAGCTAATCTTTGATCATGATCAAACAACATCTTGTCCATTTTAGACTGAAAGCTTTATCACAAAACATGGGTTTGGGACAACACTGTTAAGGTGTACAGGGCTGCGGCACTTGCACGTGCACCCTGGCTTTGCGAGCGAGCCATGAGTGGCTTTCTCCTGCTCCTGCAGTTCAGCCCCTCTGTCACTTCCTGGTTTTACAGAAGCAGCTACATATCTGATGGATTATATATCAGGTCATCTTCCAGTTGACTCGTGGATATATAGTTAAGTTTATAATTAAATATAACTCCTATCTAGGATTGTTTAGAAAACCTGTGCTTACTTCTCTGACACTGTTCCAGAGAGACAAGCAGCTCCCTGAGAAAATACTTTGTCTTTCTGTCCTCTTCATCCTATGTGTAGCTGAACTGTTACTGGTTTGTTGCTTACACTTGCTTGCAAAAGGGTGCCAGAGCAGCAGGGCAGGGATCAGACAGGTATATGGTGGATTATAAGAATTGTTCTGTTTCTGTCTTTCTTCTAGGTCAAAGTAAACATGGGACTACTCAAGGTGGGCTGGAAGACCTGTCAAAGAAACTGTTTCAGGATGGCCTCCTGATTCTTCAAACAGAAAAAAAAATTCAATTTCTGTGCTAAAAGAAAAATATAAAACCTGATTGAACAGGGAGACAGAAAACAACAGAGACCTTCAGCCCCTCTTTCTAACAGGTACTAAAGGAGATGCCCCAGAGCCCCACCTTGGACCTCCTGCCTCCCAGCACCAGAGGGACAGAGCAGAGGTCTTGGTGCCATCTTTTGTCTCTTCCCTACCCTGGCCACCGCCAGCGTGACCCATCCGGATTAAGACATGAACTCGGTGCTTTGGGAGCCTCCTTCACACTCCTGGCCGCATCGAGTCTCCTTAGTCAACACAACACTGAAATACCAGGATGACCTTGCAGCAGAAGTCAATAGACAGCGCATTGTTTGCCCTGAAGGCTGTACAGTTCATACTTGCCTTAACCCAACTGCGTTGCACATTAGAGAAACTACGTGCAAGCTTTCTGAAGTTAACATGCTGCTGTTAATTCTGAACGATTTCTAAGTCAGTGGTTTTCTTCTGTTTGGTTTTGCTTTGTTTTCATGTCAGGGAATAAGGCTCTGTTGCTCCATGGCTCCAGAGCGACCAAGTAGAAAACTGCCAGCTGTCTGATAAGTGCTTTACTTTTGAGACTCCACAGTGGTCAAGGAACAGTTTATAATGATTAAAAAGAAAAAGAAAGAAAGAAATAAGACCTTTTGGGGGTCAGGGTGGGGAAAGGGGTAACATAAACTAATAATTGAACCTACTGGAAATAAGCAGCAGAAATAGTGCTTCTTAATCCCGCTGGTTTTATTTATCGCACTGTAGGTGCTTTTATAGCTATCTCTAAACGTCTTTTACTAACTACAGAGACATCTGCAGATTTCTATCAACAAAGGCCAATTGAATATGTACTAGCTACGTTTACTCTTTTATATCTAATTTCAACTAAAAATTCTCTGTAAGTGAGCTTTTTTTTTCTAATTGCACCATAAGGGATCCATATATTTTATTTTTTGATTTCAGTTGGAGAGGGCGGGGAGGGAATAGTTGAGTTGAAGAAATATTGAAGATCTTTTTGTGGTATATTTGGGGGATCTGTTGTGTGTTAGAATGTGTATTTTATCTTCCTGTATTATTGTGGCTGAAAAAAAAACCCTGTGCTGTTACGTAGTTGGCAACAACATGCCTTTGGGAATTTTACTAATAGGTCAATGTGTATATGAAATAATCTGAACTCCTAGGAACATATGTTTTATTCTACATCTGATCTGTATTTTCAAGAACATAGGTGGCTTTCACTAGGAAAACCCAATATTTTGCTCAGGTTTTTCAGAAACTTGGATTGTCATTGTTTCTTTGCTCAGACCTTGCATAGACAAATGCACGCACCAACCACACCTGAGGTGGACACGTAGCTTTTGAGGGCAAGGGGAAAGGTAAGCACTTGGAAAGGCTTGAGGTATCCCTGAGCAACTCCCTTTTCCTTGCTGGCCAAGCCCTCGCTCCAAAGGCCTGTGAGCTCACACCACTCAGTCATCCCTGTACAAACCAGTGCGTTTTGCTGTGTCTGCATGGATGTACAGTGTCACAAGCAGCAGCTCTGGACAAGGACAGAGGAACAGTGAAAGCAAGACATGGGACATGTTCAGGAGCTATACTTACATTGATTCAGTGAGATTTATATAGATAGATATATATATATATGTAAGTGTGTGAATGTGTGTGTATGTCTATGTATATAAAATACACAGGAATAACTATTGTGGAGGGCTGCATCACTGAGGAAGATTCTGATGCAGTAGACCAAGGGCTCCTGTCTCAGATACTGCTGGGAATTTCCTGCATGAAACAAGCACGTACCCTAGGCCTGATCCCGTAAAGCATTCATTGCTGATTTAGATCTCAAATTTAAATTTTCACACTTAGGGACCTGAAATTCTGAGTTCATTCTGGATAGAGCTGCTTTTCAACCCTAGAAACCCCATACAACTTCCAAGTGCCAGGATGAAATTTCCCATAACTGAAAAATTACAAAAGTTTCTACTTTTATGTAGTATTATATATAGCAGATGTATTGATATAGAGGTTTAAATTGAATGAAAATGTCATAACAAGGTCTTTTATCTTTCCCTGCATACCAGTTAATCAAAATGATATTTCTATAAAAACCACTTTTTAACATGAAAAGAAACCAGTTTAGGCACCTAAGCAGCAATCCAATTTTGAGACGATAATTTTTCATACCTCTCAGTGATTTCCCATGGAACAGCAGCTACTGATAGTTAGCAATTTTAGAAGTCAGACAATTTAATGAAGTGTCTACACGTAGCTTATAGGCCTGATTTTAATTTAGAAAATTTTGGCCTTAGTTTCTCTGTGTCTTAGTCTTCCCATCTATAATACGGGAATAATATGTGCCTCACAGGCTTTTTGTGAGGTCTGAATTGTTAATGTTTGTAAAATGCTTAGGAAATAGGAAGCACATCTAAACTACTACGGATTGCAATATAAATGTGTATTCATAAATTACATATAGAGTAGATACACACACTCGCTTACACACCGTATACATATATATATACACATACATACCTATATGAAGTTGGTATTCATAACCCTGCTTAAATTGCAGTTTGAGCACCACCATTAAAAAAATTAGGACTGTTGACTACTCAACTAAATGATTAGTGGACAGATCTCTTCCGGAAGCAGTTTAGAGCACAGTAATGTGAGAATATCTGGTTGGCATATTTGATTTGTACAGCTGTATCCTCCTCAAAATCCAGTAAAGAATGTTATTTTTCTAGGCTGGGCTTTTGTTATAAACTAAAATATTCAGAAAGCAAGAGATACAATCCAAATGTGTCTTTTTTTTTCTTTTCTTTTCTTTTTGACATTTGTTAATTCTGAATGTATTTTTAACAAAAGTGATTTTTTTGACTTACTAGTGTAATTTGCATTTTAAAAAAAATAAATGGAAAAAATATAGGTTTCCAAGCTATTCATGGCCCCCTGCTGCTATTCACAACTTACTGGAAACTTAGTATTACTGTTCCCAGCTGAGCAACAATGCAGGATAAAGAACCCTATTACATTTACATGATGACAATCCCGATCTGTGCAGCACGTGGATGTGACAGCACTGAATAGAAATTGCCGGGTCATGACACCATTTTAAGGCTGTCATATGTAGCAGGTATTTTCATTATCACTGACACTAAAAGGTTTTTTTTACAAGGTTGACTGCAACAGACTCTTCACTTAGGAAGCAGGGCTGGTTTTGTGCACTCATCAAGAATTTTAAGCCTATAATAAGGTATACAGTTGCCAACAGTGTTAAGTACTACAAAAGTAATCCTTTTTAAGAAGGAGCTATGTCACATGGATATTTCCACTGCACTTATATTCTTTTATATGCCATTTATTTTCCCTACACTGAAATGATGAAATACTGCAAAATGTTTATAGAGTTCACACATATATGCCTGAGGTCATTTAATAAAGGTGGAGCAGAACAGTATACATTTTGAGATAGTCAATCATACTCTCTTAAGATAAGTCCTTAAAAAGGCAATGAATTAATTAATGTCATTAGGATTTTTTAGGCCTTCATTATAGTGGAAGTGATACTTTTCAGTCAGGTGAGGAGAAAAGGTTTGCGCTCCATTTGCTTAATTTAAGTTTGCAATACTCCGCTCCTGCACAGAATTTTGACAAAGTCTAGCACGGTATGTATTGATTCCTGGACATCTCCAAATAGGAATGGCTATTAACTCAGTGTCTGAAGGTTTTTATCACTTGCATGCTCACCTTCCATTTAAGCACACTGATAGTAGCCAAAGCAAAACTCTATACACCATGGATCCTTCCAGCCTGTAATATTTTCATTGCCAGTCCTCTGTTTCATTTTTAAAAGCAAATGCTCAGAGGATGAGGATTTTTCCACAAAGATGGAAAGCCCCATGAATAGTTTATGTGTATGTATTGCTTGCTGACTGTCTACTTATGAGTAGCTGAGATTAAATTGATGGACTTCTTGTTTTCTAGCTAATCTGAATCTGGCTTCTTCCTAGCACGTGTGGATTGGTGACAGACACTAAAGGTAAACCAGGTTTTATTGAAGAACCAATGCATAGCAATACTGCAGACAGTGCTGTGTCCACTTCTCCTCGGAGAAGGATGCAGGCAGTTGTTATGCTAATTGGTCTGCTCCAAACTATGTGCAATATTAAATGTAATTACCATGCATAAAAGAAAGTGCCCTTTAGACTGCAGTTACTCATTCATGTATAGAAGTGGTGCAGCACAGAATGAATCAGTAAAAGAGCTTTTCTTCCTGTAGTCACTAATATGCTTCATTCCCAGACATGGATTGGAAAAATCAGCTCTGTTTGATTTCGTGTCCTGACAAGTTGCGGTGTTCAGACCTTCACCAAGAGAGGCAATTGCAGCTAGTTAGAGTTGTGACCTTTGCATAGTTGAGTGGTTTAGGAAGAAAGATATTGTACCAAATGTGAAGTTCTGAGTAGCATTATATATACATTTGTTGCACATCTGTCTCCCTATGTACAAAAGAAGGGGCTTTTAAAATGAGCTTTATCTCTGAGAAATCAACTGAGACAGATAACGTCTTTCACAAGTGTCTTCCGAATTCTGTCAAGAACACTTCAGAGATTTTTTTTCTTGTGTCCAATAAAAACACCATCTTTTCTGCTCTCTGTTGAGTACAAGACTTAGGTCTTGGGACTTCCAAATGCCTTGGGATTATTATTTTGGATAGATAGGATCATTGTGAAACCTGAGAATTAAAAAAATTAATGTAGTAATGTTTGTGGTCATCTGTGATTCAAAATTAATTCTTCTGTACAAAAGCCATATTTTTGCATCTACCAGTGGGAAAGGGTCATTGCTACCATCTGTTACCTAATCACTTTCCTAGCTTTGCCTTTGTCCTGCTGGGAAATAGGCTATGGGGAGCTAAACATGAAGAAGCATGTTCATATTCAGCATGTGCTCTTCAAGAGTCTAAAGTTCTGCCACACAGAATTCTATTTCATAAGTGTGCACCATTTTCACTCTCCCCATCTTCCTGAACACAACTGCAAATACTCTCCCAAAATTACATACTTCTAACATTCATTGTTTCCAACTGTTTACATAATGATGGTGATGACAGACACAGAGGGCAGTATCACTGCGGATATCTGCAAAATAACAAGACGAGGAAGCACGAAGGCCCCAGATGCAGGGAGACACTTAACAGAAGGGCAAAGTGTGGCAGTATTACAGAAGCTATGAGGTACAGTGAGTCCCAGTAGGAATCATTTTCACATGTGCAATTATATTTGCCGAAGCCATAGTGCATTGAGTACGTAGATAGACATAAATATCCAGAGCTACAAAAGGCACAAGTGAACCAGAAGAAAATTCTTAGAAAATGTGTTCACGAACACGTTGACTGCATTAGATTCACATTTCAGTCTCTTCAAATTTTTGTCAGGGTTTTTTTTTCCCTCTTGCAAACATTTGGATGGTTGGTTTCTGTGCACGCAGGTGAATGTCTTGTTCCTAGGAGAGCATCTACATATGTGCAATTGCATTCATTTACATGGGATTCTCAGTATTCATGCATCTATGTGCTTTTGTGTAAATGTTGGCTCAGTTCACTTTTTCATATGTATATACACACATACTTATCAGTTACAAGAGTATATCTTATAGTGGTGATACAAAACCACCTACAGTCTCCCTGATTTTCTACATTGTTTTTCCTATCCCTCCTCTCAGCAGATGCAAAGTCCCACGTATTAATTTTTCAGATGGGCATTCAATATACAAAAATTATAATTTTTGATACTTACTGGGTGTACAAGCATGGTGCTATCTATGAACACAGTAAACAAGACAGTCCTTTCTGCAAAGAATTTATGTGTTAAATAAAGTAAGCAAATCAGAACACATTAATTTTAAAAAAAAAAAAAGTATTATCTCAGTGTCTCACTCTGCTGTTAAATTTGTTAAGCTTTAATTAATAAAAGAAGTGGGTGCCAAAAAATTTCAGAAAAAGAAGAGCAGGGAAACAAGAACTTGGAGTATGGTTATAAGGTGATATGATTAGTTAAAGCCTGTACATATGAGACTTGAGTAAAAGAATCAGCCAATTATATCTCACTAGATTACCCAGTTATTTTATGATAGCTCCATATATTTACATATTATACTATATCCTACATTTTAAAAGCATTTAAAACAGTAGCTTTGGAAGAAGAATAACATCAAAGGGACTGTATATTGATGTAATCACAAAGGGTTGATGGATTTATTCAATTAATCACTGAGTCATTTCTAAGAGTTCTGCAGGGATTTATTTACCAAACACTTACATTGTTTATTTTGCTCTCTGGAGGGTTTGTGTACTGTCATTTTTCTTCATTATTCTTCTTGTTTCATTCATCAATTTCTGACAAATGTTTTCATGCTGGTATGGCATGTTAGGCATGTAAATTATCCATATTTGCTGATTTAAAGCAGTACACTCCAAACTTCGTGTAGCTGAGAACTTTTGTTTATTTCCCTCAGGTCCTGAGAAATACTAGCCATCTATAATTAATATAAAGACACGTTTTCCATTTAATCTTTGCTTTCAATGTCTGCTCAACATGACAAGGATGTAAGGTCTTGTCTAGCATAACATGCAAGTACCTGCTTAAACTTTAGACACAAACTTACTATGAAAAATATTTTGAGCACTGTTGATGCTAAGTAGAACATCTGTTCCATCTTTGGTTTGTCCTTACATTTTGTAGTTCAAATCCAGGAAAACAATGCAAGATGATCAGTAGTTTCACTGTTTTCCATCCATTTAGATAACTTTTTTACAAGGGCATGTAGCGATAGGACAAGGGGGAATGGCTTTAAACTGAAAGAGGGAAAGTTTGGGTTAGATATTAAGAAGAAATGCTTTCCTTGGAGGGTGCTGAGACATTGGAACAGGCCGCCCAGAGAAGTGATGGATGCCTCATTCCTGGAAGTGTTAAAGCCCAGGTTGGATAGGGCTTTGAGCACCCTGGTCTAGTGGAAGGTGTCCCTGCCCATGGTAGGGAGGTTGGAAGTAGAAGATCTTTAGGTCTCTTCCAACCCAAACCATTCTACGATTTTATGATTTTCTATTTTAATATTTTCACAGTATTTTCTTCAAAGACAATACACAGAAATGGCCAAATTAGATCAAATTGGATTACAAAATGGCAGATACTGAGCACAACAAAGGTCTGTGAAGAATGAAGAACTGAAATCAAAAGGAAACCATTGTTTGAAAGAGCTGAGTCTCATTTGGACAAATACTTTTATTTTAAACTATCAGGAATACTGAACCTCTTAACAAAAATTTTTTTAAAAACATACCATTTGTTCATTGCATGGATATACGCAGTGTGGGTGTCATTTTCAGGTATCTTCAGCACTGGCCAAAATTTCACTGCACTTCTAGGTGAGTGGGAACAACTTCTTATGAGAAGTAAAAGATAAAAGATCACAGTCCCAGTGACAAGAGTCATGTCAGCCTGCATCATGTGACAGCCTTCCCCAGTGGATTTAGAAAACACCACCCTACCTATTGAACTGTAGGGCATCAGAGGGATGGATGCAAAAAGATGAAAGTACAACATTTAAAGACTAATTAAGATGTTAACAGTGAAATCATGGTAAAACTCTGATTAGAACCAACAAATTTGTGATATAAGGGTAGTGGTGGGGAGACTGACAAAACCAAGGATAAAATGTCAGAGAAAATCATGTCAGCATGAATGAGGGACTGAGCTGTATACCACATACTCTGGGCTGACTGAAAGGAGTAACAGGTCCTGGACTGCTTGAACGACAATGCCATTCCTTATGTCTGCAAAGATGATCTGGGATCAAGAAAGGCAGTACATGTTCACGTTTTAGGCTGTGGGAACACACAGGCAGTGATTTCAGAGAGTCATTTAAGATAGAGCCAGCATTATTTGCCTCTACCCTCCCACTTTTCTCCATTTCTTGGTTTTGTTTTCTTGGGATTTTTTTCCAATCTTAAAATAGTTGCTAGAATTCTTGTTATTAGCTTTATTTTTCAATCAACAATCCCTATTCCCTTCTTTCTGTGAAATTTGAAAATTACACACCCTAAAATAACATGGGCTAGGTATAACATTTTTAGTTCAGTCCCTTGGTCTGGTTTATAACAGACAGATGGAGGCAGATACTTCTCAGTGATAGCCAGTGACAGGACTACAGACAACAGGCACACATGGAAACACAGGATTCAGGTTCCCTCTGAATATCCGGAAACACGTTCTTACTGTCAAAGTCACCAGGCAATGACACAGGTTGCCCAGAGAGGTCATGGGTTCTCCATCCTTGGAGTCAGTCAAACCTCAACTGGACATGGTCCTGGGCAATCTGTGGTAAGTAGCTGTTGGACTGAATGATCAACACATGCACTTTCCAGCCTCAACACTCTCTGATTCTGTGATTTGCTTCTCATTCAAGCTACAGTTTCTTGCCACTGGAAATATTTCAAGCATCTCAAGAGGATGCAAAAATCTTGTTTGTTGGGCTGAGGGAGTCTCAGAGATAATCTTTGGAGTGAAAATAAGAGTTTTATATATTAAGATAGGGGAAAAAAAACTTTTCAGGAAAAAACATCTGTTTCTAAAATGTATTGGTTATTATTTTTCCCTTCTTTGAGTCCCATGTAGTTGGCTGCCTTGATGAAGTCCTAGCTCCAATTAAGGTCAGTGGGAATTTTGCTGTTTCTTTCAATAAGATTTCAGGATCTCATACTTTGCAATTAAAATGCTTGAATATTTGCTTTACTTGAAGAACAAAAAACCACAGCCATTATCCACAATAATTTTTAAATACTCAACAA
This sequence comes from Pyrocephalus nanus, assembly GCA_038380795.1. Taxonomy (NCBI): domain Eukaryota; kingdom Metazoa; phylum Chordata; class Aves; order Passeriformes; family Tyrannidae; genus Pyrocephalus; species Pyrocephalus nanus. Next base: position 52,779,913 of record CM076260.1, read on the forward strand.
AAATGGTGATTTTATTTTTTTATGATTTTGTGCTCAGCATTTGTGAAATGCATGGTCTGGTAATATAAAATTTTATCTGGACTCATTTATGCTGACCCACATGACTTGCTCATTGCCAAACTTGAGCCACTAAAGTCTTTTTATCATTCCCATTCTTCGGTGCATTTCATTTCATGTGAATGAATATCACTCCAGGGGATTGGCACCCTAGGAGTTTTTCTGCAAAACATGAGTATTAAGGAGAAATCAAAAGACATTTGCATAGCTATTTGGCCGATGTGATAGTAAGAATCTGCTACATGACCTCTTTTCCCTTCATATATAGATGTTAAATATTAGTTGTAACCCAGAGTTCTCAGTGTAAGCATTTCACATTCTTCTAGCTTCTTGCTTGACTTCACAGAGCTCTTCAGACTTGATAAGATTTCCATAGAGCAAACCAATTCAGCACCAGGGAAATTTTTGCACATACACAGAAAGATAAAGCACAACCTCAAAATACTGGTTAATAGTATCCAGTGCTTCTGGAAATCCAATACTTTTGCCAAAGAGATTACTCAGTCTGGAGTTTCTCCTGTGCAAAAATACTTCCTATTCATTAATTCACAGCCCGAAATGTAGTTCCAACGAAACTCTGTCCAGGTGATATTCCCACCTTGACAGTGTACACAACCTCATATTCTTCCCTGTGAAAGGACATACATGACAAACTAGCATTGCTCCTTCAGTCCTGTCCCCTTGAGCTTGTACTTCTCACACCTGAACACTTGAGACTGCTGCCCCACGACAGTCTCAGTTCTCTTGGGTGTGTGGAGTCATTAAACTGAACCACTGGTGAGTGCCAGTGAAAATTAAGTGAGGTCTCTCCATCCCTAGTGTGTCAGTGGTGCTGTGACACCTGAGCAGGGACAGGTCAAGGCACAAATGGAGCAGAGAAGTCCTTCAAGCAGGGGGAGCCAGGAAGGGCAGCAACATCTACATCCCTGCTCCCTGTGCCTGCCAGAGCCACAGACAACCCTACACTCTGCACTGGATCCATCAGCAGCAGTTCCCACAGGTGACCAGTGAGGTCACATCCTTCTGGCACCAGAAAGAAAAGCAAGTCTGGATCTGTAGGAATCACTTCCCAAGTCTCTATTTTAACTCAGATCATGAACTGCTTGTAGGAGAAACAGTCAGACTCTTGTCTGGCTACAGCTTTTCATATTTGAGGCAGTAAACCCTGCCTTGCTTCACTTTGCACTTACTAAAGAGTAAGCTCAGTTAGAGGAGATAGTTTTGGCAAGCAGGTACAACATTCCAAAACTTTTGCATTAGGAAAGTTGTTATTTCTATGGTGTCTGTGAGGAGTGTTAACCTCAAACCAGACCCCCAGTTTCACTGAACTCAGCAGATCCTTATCTCTTCTTGGGTATTTATCTTCTTAGGCCTTTTTGAAAGCCCCACTAATGTTTATTTTAATTTTCAAGTTCCTCAAAATGGAACAAAACAACTTTTGGAAAACAGTGCCCTGTCATCAGACCCTGTGGACAGATACGCTTTGCTCATCAGGCTAAATAAATTCAGTCTTTTGATTCACCCCTTGAGATTCAGGTCTCCACATGTATTACACTCTGCTAATTTCCCTGCAATTTTTCACAGCTTGTATGAAGAGAGAAATAGAAACTTCATCCAGATCTTCTCTGATACTGTTTGAGTTCTTGATACGGATGCATGTCAGTAATAACAAAAATAGCTGATCTGCAACAGCCCACGCTATGTGACAGTTTGTACAATAATTTTTTACCCTCAAACTCCATCACTTCAGAATCCCTTCCTCTCCCATCTGTCCTAAACAAGGGGGACAGGCTTTTTGCTAGAAAATGTACTTTTTTTAAGTACCTCTCTGGAGAAGAGCATATCAACTCTGCCTTAAGAAAAATGCTGTTAGCCCTTCCAGTGTGTCAGAATGGAAGCTGCTACTAATTATAACTAAGATCCTGTCAGTTATCTGAATTCACTGGCAATTCTCACAAGATCCTAAAGAAAGTGAGTAAACACATTAACAGCAATGTGCCAGCAGCAAATCACCACTCTCTAAAAACCTACTGCAGGTTGCAACAGCCACAGCTTTGTGCTGCAGCCCACAGAACACCTGAGGCCATTGCAGGTGGCCTGATCCAGGCTAGCAGCTGTCTCCAAACAGGCACATCCGTAGCAGGTGAGCAGTCCAATAGCTGATGATCTTCTTGACATATCTGGAGCATACTGCAGACTTGGACAACAGTGTGGAAAATCTGTCACTCAGGCTCCTTTATCTGAGGAGCTAAAGACAGAAAACCCCCCATAAGTAAAACTGCATGCATTAAAATGTGGCACCAGCCTCCCTCTGTCTTTGGGTATAGTGGGTTATGCCACGCTCTTTGTTGAAACCAAAAGGACAGAAATCTTTCTGTTGAGACACAAGGTACAGTTAGTGTTTCAACAGAGCCAAATCTTCCCCAGGGACTATTCCTGCAAGCTTGTGCACACAAGGATGCGTGTGTAAACCAGAAAGGACTGCTTCTCATGAAATAATAACTGTCTTTGTTACCCAGGACTTTCTCATACCTCTCTGGAAGTGTAAATAGGCCTTCACAGGACTGAAGTAATAACGGGAGTGACTGTAAAGCACACTCGTCTGAAGGCTCCTGTACTGGCTAAAAGAACACAAAGGGGGCTCAGGGAAAACCAGAACCTGGTCCAATGCTCAGCAGGCAGGCAGGTTAAGTACCCTTCTTCTTCAAAGCTTTTTATTATTATTCATAAATAACAAGAGGTGTAGTAGCTGATTTCTTTTTTCCAAAATACACATCAACGCCTATTTGGAGAGGGTTTGAAAGATGGGATTTTTCAAGCCAAACATGACTGTGGAACCACACTCCTGGGTGACAGAGCACAGCAGCTCCCTTACCCTTATTTGATTTTGATACAATTCACATTCCCACACAGACAGCAAGAGAATTACAGGAGAGTGGGAAGAAGTAGCAAAGATTAACAGACGTTGAAGAATGCAGTATATTCAGTAAAACCTTAATGAGATAATCCCATGGTAACTGTCAGGCTTTGGCTTTTGTGCACAGCTATCTGCAGAAATGATACCGGCACATGTGTGGTTTGCTGCTGACACTTTTTGTTAAAGAGGAAAAAATCTGTTTGGAGGTCTGGATTATGCACAGGTTTGGCTAGGGGCATGGCATTTGCATGGTATGTGTATTCTGGTGTCAGCAGAATGGTTTCAACGTATCTGGTAGTATGTACGGCAGCCATAGTATGGTATGGGCAGTTAAAATGGAAGATAGTGAGTTTAAACTGCTTTCACAAAAAAAAAAAGAATTATTTTTTTCTTACTCAAAAAAGTTTGGACAACTTTTGTAGAATCAAAATTTAAATAATCAGCTTCAGAATCCTTCAACATTTTTTTACTGTATATACAGTATTTTATTTTTTCAAGTAGCAGGTATCATGTACTATCAGGTACCATGTCATTTAATATCTGTCTGGACTAAGAGCCCAGAGTATTTTTTCTATTTTTCTCACCTTGAACATCCTAACTTCACCTTAACTTCCATCCAGACTAGTATCAAGCTTTGGTCTTAACTGCTCCAAATAGAATGGAAATCAAAGATGTTGCACTGGAACAAACTACCAAATCATGCAATGACAGGCTCAGAACAAAGTCTTCTTCCAGTTTCTCTTGGCTGTGACAGCTGACAGTGTCACTGTCCTTCCTACTGCAGTGGCTTCTGGGATGAGTGATCCAGGATCAGATTAGCCTGAAATAAGTGCAATAGGATTTCAAACTAATAAAGGCTTAAAAACCTTCTGTTATTAGCAACTCAGGCTTGGCACACACTGACAATGACCAAGAAACACTAATCAGAGGTATCTTACAATGTTTTTCTTGAAACAGAGACATATCGGGGAGATGAGGTCTTACTGCAGAACCTGGGAGTTTGGGGCACTCAGTCAGTGAGGAATTTGCTGTCTTTACACATCCATGGGGGGTTTGCAGGCCTGAGTCACACACATGAGTCATGCCATCAGCCAGTAGTTAGGTGTCAGAGTCAGAACAATGCTCAGCTTCGAGGCCATCTCTGCCTCACCCTGCTGCTTGCTACCTGTGTGTGGCTGATATTTCTAGCCATCAGCTTGGTAGCCCTTGTTACCAGTTGTTGTTGGTTAGCAACAAAGTGCCCTAGGTACAACCAGAATCTTCCAGGGACCTTTCACAACCTGAAGGGAAAATGTTTAATATTTATTAGGCCAGCCTAAAATAGCTTCTGAAATGGAAGAAAACTTCAAAGTTAAAGAGAAGATATTTACTCTAGAAAAGATGGGGGAAAAAAGTCGGGGAATTATTTATTAGCTTTGAAAGTGAGTAAAAAGAAATTAAATGGCAGCACACCTTAAAATTGCTTCATATGCTGACTAAGTCTTGTGCTATGTTGTCTGATTTGCTCAGGTGGCAAAGCTGACATGACAGTTTCACACTCATCAGAATTAGGGCCTAATTCCTTAAACAGATCACCTCTCTTGGGTGTTGTCTGTCCAAATAAGACCATAAGCTGATGTAAAAAATCTCCTGCTGTATCTTCTTACTCTCAAAGAATCCCTTGGACTGGAAATGTATCACTCCTTCATCCCATCACTTGCAATTTCGGTATCTAATTGAAAATCATGATACTGGCTCTGAAGTTTCTTGTCAATGAAATGCTGTCTGTCACAATGTCAACCTCTGATATGTAAAGGGATTCCAGATACCATGTGAGAAACAGCCCTGGGCAACCTGCTCAGTGTCCCTGCTCAGTCGTGGGTTGGAGTAGGTTCTCTCCAGAGGTGTCTTCCTATCTCAGCCATTCTGTGATTCAGGCAAATTTGGCTTCTTGCTGGGCAGCAGCAGGCATCCTTGTCTGCCAGTAAACAGAACTTTTCACGTAAGACAAGCATGGCCCTTCTTACAAACTCAGCATCTATATACTTCTCTGTTACATAAGTTTGAGCATACAAAATTGAAAAACATGCTGTGCCAGAATCACTTCTTCTAGAAGACTTAAATCAGAATGCAGCTCAGTACTCGCCTTGAATGCACAAATGGTGATGGGAAGCAACTCAAGATCTAAGACAGTAAGGTGTCTCGAATAGACAGTACCCTAAATGCTGCCTGTGAGATTTGGAGGACCTTATGACAGTGTGTTGCTAGATCTTGAGCTTCTGTGTGGGTTGAATTCTCCTAGATGCCCTGAGGAGGTGGTTGGTGCTGTTCTACTTCTTTCTTATGAAGGGTATCAGAAGTTCATCAACAGCTAAACAGGGAAGGAAAGTACTAGAAAGCAGATGTATGCATGGCAGAGAGTGAAGGAGTTTTAGATCAGGTGGAGACACAGGAGAGTATATTTCCTACCAAGAGAAACTGTGGTCTGTTTTTACAAGATCAAACCATGAGTTAATTCCCTTATTGCTTACCCAGACACAACTTTCATTTGACTTGATGTGACAGTGAAGTTCACTCCTTCCATGGGGAACACAAGCCCAGGCGTGGGACATTGCTTTTAGGAAGCTTGCTGTGTAGAGTAAATCTCTCATGTTATAAGTAAATGCACCTTTAGAGTCTCTAAGCAAAAGCTCTGCATACATGTTTTCATAAGGAAGATGAAGCTCAAGGAAACCATGAAGTGTGAATCATGGTGAGGATGCTAGGAATTAATATGTTAAGCCATGGAGGGGAGGCACCTTAGCAGATGCTGTAAAAGTCCCCTGACTTTTAAGTTTGGATTTACTCCCACATCCGTATCAAGGTCTGTTCTGCACGTTCTTATAAATTACCATTAGGTCAGCCAAGGAGTGTGTTGCTTGTTTTCTCCCAGAGGTAGATAGCTCGATGGGAAGCCCCTGCCAAATGTCACAGGGCTTCTGTGGTCACCATCTGCCGTACTCATACTGATACAAGCAGCTCCTAAGCATCTGTGATTTCACCCAGAGAGGAACCTCTCCTTTGACCCACAAACACCCAGTCCAGAGTGTTCATTTACCTCACTGGAATGGCATTGGCCCTTATAAACCTCTTCAGGAAGGAATTCTGTATACTGGCACTTTTATCATAAGTAGTATTTCTACTTTTTTTCCCCTCTGTTCATTCACCTGTTTTATTTCACCGTGGAGAGAGGTTTTCGAAAGAAAAACATGGTCTTGTCACAGGGGTTACAGCTCTGTGCTTTCTTCTTGCCTTTAGAGATGAAATGTTTGACTCCAGAGGTGTGTTTTAGCAGCTTAATAAACAAAGAGGTAGCACTTTTGACCACCTTGAACAGAATCAGAATCTGCTTGTTCAGCTGTGTGTGCTTCAGCCAGCTCCAGGGACGGTGAGCAGTGTTGGTGGTTGGCTCTACCCTTGTTCATCTGTGTGTGCCTACAAGTAAATGAAACGCTACTGCTTTGAAATTTTTTAAATATGCCCTGTGGTTTATTGTGTGAAGCAGGATCATTATTGCTGCTTTAGCTCATGAACATCACTTTTGTGTCGCCCGGTCCAGAGATCATGGGTGCACTGTCTGTTGGAGCTACTCAAACACATTTTTGTAATAGTAATCTAGCATCAAGCTGAGGATATCCTTAATAGCAGCTATTCATTGCTCCTAGGCTCTCTAAAGTACATCAGCTGTTAGTATAAGAGCCTCTGCTTCTGTCTCTAGCAGTTTCCATAACAGGAGTATCTATTAATTGACTACTGCAGATATATTCATTCAAATGTTTTAGATCTTTTTATACACATTTTATTGCCCTACCAAAAAATCATCAGCATGTCCTAACTATGTCCCATCTTTCACACACATTTGGCATTGGTGAAGTATGCTTGATCTTCAGACTTCCATAATATCATTGTCAGATCCGCAAATCTTTGCAAGTGGCTCGAAGGACTTTTCTTCAGTGCCATTGCTTTCTTTCCATTAAATTTCCAGATTAACTTTGTATTTTCACACTCTTGAATGTGGTAGGATAGGAGAATTTGTTTTTGGGCAAAATCATCCTGACCAATTCTTTTAAAAGATTCATCATATTAATGCTCTCTACTTTTCCTCAGAATTTCTGCACCCTTTTTTTGCAGACACCGGCTCATGTTGCTACAGGAATTTCTCTTCTGGGCTTGTATTTCACTTTGAAGTCATACCTTTGTAGGTTTATGATCATGTGTGAAGTCAAGATGGTGCAGAAGCTTAAGATTTGTCAAGAATATCCCCTAAGGTTTGTTATCTATTTCAGCTATACTGCACAGTATGTACTGACATCCAGTGACAGTGGTAAATTCTTTTCTATTTGAGAATAATTTTCCTGTGATAGTTCTACACTTTCAATCCTTATGCCCTCAAAGTGTCTCCTGCAACATACTGCTTTGTCCACTATTTACAGCTTATCTACCTTTTCAGCCTTGTGACCTGAATTTCTAGGAACAAGCCCTGAAACACAGACAGTGACTGTGTTGCTGCCATTTATTATGGTTTAAAAATTTTACAGCCCCTGTGTTCTCAAAGTTTTCATCAGGTTTTCCTAATAAGATATGCTTTTTTTTTTTTTTCCTGGGTTTCATAACAGTGATCTGTATTAATCTGTTAATAGGTAAACCATCTTGTTTTAATGTATTCTCATTTTTTCACCAAGAAGTTGGACATTTGAAAATGCTTTATTGTTTTCACTTTGTTTGAACAGGTCCAAGGGTATTTTTTTCTAATGTCTGACCAAAGTAACTCACACAGCACCTATTTTTATTTTGCAGTGATTCAGTTTTAGATGGCACTCCATCTTATGAGTAGTGGCATTAGGTGTTTTTTGAGTGTCTCTATATACTACATTGTCAACAGAAAGAATTCCTATTCCATCTAATATTTCACTGTACTCTTTCTGGACTTGTGCAGATGTTATATGAATACAGGAGAAGTTATATTCTGGAAGAGTTGCCTTTTAGACAGATGAGTGAGTGTATTTCAACTCCTTCTGCCAGATTGTCCAATCTGACACGGTGTCCTAAAGCAGACTATAATTGCTGAAGAGGGCCTGAAAGCAACGTCCTCTAGGCCAGGTAGACTGTAGCTGTGCTGTAGAGAGGAAGAAAAGGCAAGTGAGACACTTTCCCCAACGATAAGGTCCTGTGTGATCACATAATCCAACAGAAAAAGGGAGAAGACTGGGTGCTGCATGGTAGCTCAGGCTCAGCAGAGACAGTCTCCCTAATTTTGATACTCAATTTTGGTTGCAGCTACAGAAGGCCCATATTCACTTACCTCACACTAGTGTTGGTAATCTCAGCTACTGAGGTTTCCCCCTTTCTCAGTTATGCTCAACCATATGCTGCAACTGTCCTCTGCCACACTGCATTTAGAAGTATCCAAATCCTTTGAGTCTGGGATGCATCATGAAAAGCTTCCTTGATCTTTTCTGCTGGAAGGCAAGTTCATAAGCATTCCTATAGATTATAAAATTGTTATCATGCTTCCTGAAGCTAAGACAAATATTCTGTTGTCATAGCTATCACACAGGCATCAAGATTTATCCAAATGCTTACATCTAAACCTGCATTTCCCTAGTATGTCTTCATGGCATTATCAATCTTGCTGATGTAAAATGTGTGAATGCTGTGGCTTTGGTATGATATTCTGAGCTGTTCTACCTATTCTGGCAGGGCAGTTCAGGTAACATAACAATGTGGCATATGTACATTTTCTCATACTGCATTGTAGCAAAAGTGAAAGTGGCTGCACTGTTGCTAAACTTTCCATCCCTTCTCTGCAAGGACCTGGACAGTATTTTTCTCTGCCTATGCTGTGCAGAAGCCTTTGCTCTTATACACTTCATGAACATCCTTATCCAACAACACAGGCATAGCTTTCCTTCTCTATTGCCTTTTCCACCTTCCAGAAAAGGATGAGTTTGGGCTAGCAGATGTCCTGAAATCATAGACAAATGGTCACTGTCCACACACAGGGTAGCTTAGTCTCTTCCTTGGAGCAAATCCAACATAACCAGAGTGCATTAAAACTGCTGGGCACATGCTGTCTGACTAATCTGCACATGCACTGCAAATCTGGGCAGCCAGTGCACGCACAGCCATGGCACGACACATACATAATGTGTCAGATGTTTACATACAGACACATTTATATGCCTCTTATCTGGGGACTTTCAATCAAAAAAATGTGAGGCCTGTAGCCAACAGCAAATTTATCTGTCTTAGAACATCAACTGTTTGGCAAGAAGCCCTGCTTGGGGCATTTTCTTTTGAATAACATGGTCAAGCAGACACTACAGGTTTCCTGTTATTGTGCTGGCCACATGCTTTCCTTTAACTGCTTTTCATACCCTGATGTTGCCTCATTATTTTTTTTTTAATTTTTATTTTCCATTTATGCATATGTTTCTGGCTATATGGCTCTCCATCACATATGTATCATTAATGATTCTTTTGACCCAGGAGTTCTTGGCTCTTTTCCTGTCTTTGTTCACACTCACTGTGTCCTGCCCTGTCTGAAATTGCTCTGATTTTTCTCTTAGAGATGTTTCATCTGACTACTGCAGCTGTCACTTTATTCCCATTTCAATTCATCCAGTGCCCAAAACCCACTTCTTTTGCATCTCTCTTTGTGTCTGTCTCTAACATTGTTCCATCAAGTCCATTTGCATCACCTTCAGATTATTTCCTTTCTAATTCCTACAGAAAATATCACCTTTCCTGTATCTGAGAAACAATTGGTCTCTTTTCCTATGATTCAATTCTGCTTTTGTCTTGAACTCTGATTAGACTTTTCTCTCAACAGCACCTTTCTGCTTTCTTCCAAGCTAACCTTTAAGCTTTGTATGGACATGTTCAAACTTAGAATCAAGGCATTTATTTTCTTCTACCAAATCCTAAAATACTTTTGTCCAAATCCTGAAGGTCTAGTCATGAATCACTAATTAGATTCTTCTTCTATTTTTAAGGGAAAGAATTCTCCTTGACTGTACTGCCTTGCCTTTGTGTTAGTTTTAGTGTCTTCATTCTTTCAAAACATTCCTGTACTGAAGCAATATGCTTTGAATTGATGGCATTATGAAAAAATAAAAATTACCTACCTGTTCCAAAAGACCACAATTTAGTGAAATGAAGATGTAGTTTAACCAGCATTAGGTGAAGTCAGTTCTCTTTGAACAAGTCAAACTCTCGGTCTCATACCAATTTCAGTTCTTAAATTCAGTGGAAGAGCAGCTCAAACTTAATCTCAAAACCAGGTGTCCTCAGTAAACTTATCACAGCTACACTGATGCTCTACCACTAGTTCAAACAGTGATTAAGGAGCAGCTTTTTTATTCCAGAGAGACATATGAAACAAATTCCAAATTCTCTCAAAGCAACTTATTTAGGAAACATGAAAGTGTGAGTTGAGCAGCTTGACTCTGGAGTATGCTGCTTGCTGTTAAGATGATTTAATGGCAGGCAAATAGCTCAGATTTCCCTGTAGCTGTAGTAATACAGTCTGTACAGCTGATTTCCAGGTTGTCAACTTTAATGAAGTTGAAAACATGCTGACAATTCAGTAATGTTTTCAGCTGTGCAAATGCTGTGGCAACAGATTACAGCCGGATTGTAAGTACTTAACAAGACCATTTAAAAAGGAAATAATAATTGGGATAAGAGACGAAAAGAGAGAAAACATGAAAATAAATTAAATTAATGAAAAAAATAATTTTCATTACTCTAAGATTTATAAGTACAATAGCAGAAAAAAACAGTCCATTATGTATTCCTCTTAGTGGCTTATGTACCAGTTCTAAAGCTGCCTTTATGCTTTCTTTTCACTAGGAAGAAAAAAAAGCAGAAAAAATAATTTTTGCTAATTGTAACTGTTAAGTAGAATGATATACCAAACATTTCACTAAATTCATTTTGGATAAATATTATTATTATGAGTTCCAGCATAGCCCATGTACTCTAATTTTGTTTAAATGGTGTGTGCTCTGGAGATCTAAAAGTCTGTCTTTAGGTCAAAAATTATCCTCGTACAAGCACAAACCTCATCTCTGATTTGTTGTAGAAATTTAAAAGCAAAATTTAGTTAAATCTATTTCTGATTTCCTGGAGGTATTTTCATCTCAGAAGACTGAATAAAGAAGTTCAGTGCAGGATGCAAAATAAGAACAACCTATGCACAATAATATTTTGGAAATATCTGCAAAAATTGAGTGAATGTGTGTTTGCCTGTTTGTGCATGTGTATGCATGTTGTGGGAGAAAGAGAATTAATAAATAAAAGTATTGTAGATGACCCATCTATCAAGAGTACAATTCATCTCTCATCTGGATGATGCCTAAAATCCATTCCAGTATGCAGATCATTTGAAAAGTTGGCAAAATGAAGAAACAGGAACAGGACATAGATGCAGTGTCTCTCTTCTAGCTTCCAGTATAATAAGTAAAGAAGATTTTGTCTATAGGAAGACTTAGGATACCTATATCAATTTCTCCACCCTTTGCTTTCCTGGTCCCTTGATGATGTGACTGACCAGGAAGCAGAGACAAATAACTACTCCCAGACCTTCCTAGACCACCTCTACCATCACTGATCTGGTATGAGGATAGACCACATTCTTGGAAGCAGCTAAGTAGTTCTACAAAGAGTATATGTCAGGTTTGCCCCATGCAAAAGACATCCTGTGTTCCAATAGGTAAGATAAAAATGGCCTAAAAAAATTAGTTTTGCCTTTCCTGTTTAAGTTGCTCAAAATAGCTGTCACCCTGTAGATAAGCAGTTTCTATAAGGACACCAAAAAAAATTAATGTAGTTGTCTAGACATATATGCATCACATTAGCAGGTTTAATCAAATTCTACATCAACTGTACAATGGCAAGTACAGCAGAATCATCCATTCATTTCTAGGCAGTTACAGTGTAATAAATAACGAAGTAACTGGTTGTACATATTTCAAAATGTCCCAGATGCCTATCAAGGCCATAAAAGTGGAATTCAAAACATAACAATTTAAAAAAAAAATAAATGTTGTAACAGAAAGTGTTTTGTAGGATGAAAAGAATGGTCAAGTTGGAACATAAAAGCAAGGAGAATACAATACAGAAGGCACTTGATTAATGGAGTTTATACAAACATTAACAGAAGTTGCCATGCTGTATTTCTCATTTTCTGTTTTAAGAGTGCTAATCGTAAAGTATATTTACAGCAGAAAGCTAAATATTCTCCTTCCATCCAACCAAGCTAGCAGGCAAGCCACCATGCAAGGAGAGTTTAAAATTCTGGCATGTTGCCATTTGCTATGAATCATACACAGTCTTACTATCTGACACCCTGTAAACAACAATTTTAAAAACATCAGCAGTAAATACATTTAATTCCCAGAAGGCCCACTACAATTACTTTGCTTAGTGTCAAGGAGTTTGATTTGCAAAGGAAACAGTGGGTGCTTATTTGTAAATCTATTTAGAAGGCAGGCCACCGTTTCAAGACCTGTTCATCAGTTTGATATCAGATTTATTTAACCACTTGGGATATTGTGGGAAGGAAAAGAGGGCTTCCTTGGGCTTTTCTGAATCATCCATCTACATGGCAAGCACAGGTGAATGCAGGACATGCTGGCTCAGCGCCACCATACCAGCAGCCTTTGGAGAGGCAGTTCCCATAACCTCTGCACTGGTGACAGCAGCCCGTGGCCTGGAGCTCAGCACCAGCGAGGAACAGTTACAGTGTCTACCATGTGCAGCGTTACCTCACAACATCTTTAATCACCCAGTCTCCCTTTTTCTCTTGGCTAAAGGGAAGATATTTTCGGCATGAGTTCGGTGGCAAGTTCAAACTTAGGCTGCTGGGTTTACAGTGCAATGCCATATTTGCTCTGGCATTTGCATTTGTAAGTTGCAAAATAACTGGAAGAGTTTGTTCTTTCAGGAGTAATCCAAGAGCTTGCTTACAAATGCATCATTCAGATACTTTGAAATTAGTATCTCCTAATACTCTGTCCTGTCACACATTTTCAAGCAATGGCTCTCCTGTCATGTTATACAATATTATTCTACAGTTTATGCAGCCTTTAGAGAACTCCATGTTTAAAGGGCTTAGGCATACACCAGTTGGAAAGACCTGCTATGTTGTGCTGCAGCTCAGGTTAAATGACACCAATCAGTCAGGTCTCTGACCAAACAGACCTCTGTCATACTCCTTGACTCTGCATGAGTTTTGAATTTTCAGCACATTTTGCAGGCATTCATAAGCAGACTGTCCATGCTATAAACTGAACAAAGGCTATATAGTTGTGATCTACTGGTATTTCTGCTAATTTGTCTCCCTCAGCTCCCGTCTGCCTGCAAGAATCACCTGACACATGTGCACAGTTCATTTTTGCAGTCTATGACCATCTGTAACCTGCTTACCTTAGAAAAAAAAAAAAAAAAAAAAAGGTTTACACAACTCTACAGTCTGTGTTTAAATGAAAACTTCTGAATTTGTTTGAAATAAACCAACCAGTGAGGAAGAGATCACAATTCTATGCAAAGTGGGAGGCATTTCTAGATAGACAGCTGAGTAGGCTTAAAAGGAAATGGAGAGTGTGGCTAATATCATCCTTCAATTTGCCATCTGCATTGAAGACAGACACTAAAACCAGGTTTCATCAGTGCTCAGAGAGCAACTTCTTGGGCCTCTGTGACACAAGACATCATTTGATGCCTAAAAGATACAGCTGGAGACACTGTGATACAAGATTGGTAAACAAATTATATTACATAAGGGTTTTTTATGTTTCCAAAGTTTTAGTTTGCTTATTTATTTCAGCAATATATTTTAAGGACATTGTTTCCTGGTAATGATTTGACTCTTCACAGCAGTAGCATGACAAGATGCCCATAGAAGTACGAGAACAATATGACTGTAACACTAAAATCAGTAATTTCATAAAATGCCTGTTTTAAACATTTTTTTAAAATTAGTGTATTGAAAAATCATCTATTTTGTGAAATTATTTGTTCTACAACTGCACTTCCATATGCAGAGCCTGAGCTTGTAAGATCCTCAGATCACCACAGTTTTGCCATCTGCCATCACCCATGGTTCTCTTTCAGCTGTAGTACTTACCGCAGTCCTCTGGTCCCAGTAAACGTGCTTTTTCAATTGCACCCACCCACTTCCTCAGTGTCTTGCTCTGAACTGTATTTTGTTCTTCTCCTAGCCTGATCCAACCAAATGATATTACAAAGAAGAAAAAGTAGTAAACAACACACACACTCCCCATGATCCTCTCCTTTTTTTTTTTTCTGAGATTTGGAGTCATGTCGTTATTACTGTTTGCATTTTTTCCTTCTTCTTGCTGGGTGTTTCCATTTATCCCCAGTACCTATTAATCTCAATAGTATGTATACTATCAATGTAATCCATTGCTGCATGGAAGATAAAAACTCCCCTGCTACTCCCACTTGCAGAGCAGGTAAGTTCTTTTCCAGCTCCCATCTACAGTTCAGGCTGTGTAGTAATCTTATGGTTTAACCCTAGAGATCCTGTTCCAGTCCTGAGTTTCAGCCAAGAGATGATTATAACCTTTTCTCCCCACTTTAGACTATTCACTAAGTTATTAAATTATATCATTCCTTAGAATCACTATAAGCCTTTGGGTTTGAATGGAATACATCTATATTTACTACCATCCTTTGATTATGGCATTGCAGTCAGCTCTCAATCTGCATGACAAGTTTCCCTTTCCAACTCCATTTGAATAAATTTTGAGATTACAATTTTGTGCGACACCGTAATTAAAAGCAGGAGTGCAATCCAAACACAGAGCATCTACAGCTTTTCCTTCACTCATGAATGTCACGATTCTATTTTTAAAAGCAGTTAATGACTGTGGCAAAGTGTATTCCTTCCAAACTAAGCTGCTTGTTGCTCATAGCTCTTTTATGCAAGAAGAAGAAAGGAACCAGACCCACCAAACACTTCTAGATGCCTTTCTGATGTCCATCATTCATGATAGCACCACAGCATAATCAGTGTCAAAACATGAGGCAGGAATGGTCCCTAGTACATACTCCAGGTAGCAGCAGTCGGGACAAAGAAGAGTTATCTCTTAGCCCAGCACTGCATCCATTTAGGCAGTCCAAACTGCCTTACCTTACTGAAATAGTAGCCAAAATAAGTAAATGTGAGCTCTTCCTTATTTGATTCTACATTCTTTTGCACATTATGCCTGTGATCTGGCATACAGTCAGGCTCCAGCACTCAGATCAGACTGCTCTAGAGAGCAAAACATATGGGACAGTCTCATCAAAAAACATAACACCAGCAGCCACTCCTAGTACTATCTGTTAATCTTCTTCGGGGGAAAAAGTGAAATCAAATTGTCCTTAATATTTTT
Source organism: Pyrocephalus nanus (assembly GCA_038380795.1). NCBI lineage: Eukaryota > Metazoa > Chordata > Aves > Passeriformes > Tyrannidae > Pyrocephalus > Pyrocephalus nanus. The sequence continues at coordinate 52,795,309 of CM076260.1, forward strand.
TTATATATAAATCAGACTTGTGTGGATAAAACAGCTTTGAATTGTTAACAGAGTACTGCATATGCACTCTGCTGAGACAACAGCTGGATCTGTTAAGAGGCCCAGGCAAAACAGTCTAAACCCCACTCTATACCTTGTGTATTGGACACAAACAGAAGGATCTGCTCCCATTGGTCTTTTTCTAGCTTCTTTGGGGTTTTTTATATACCTTATCTTGATCCCATCAAAAAATCTTAATCCTGGTCCATAAGTGTTTTTTACAAGAGCTAAAAGTGCCTTATCAGTTCTCCCTTTGCTTTTCTCTAACAATCACACAGTTGCAAAGGGAATGAGACATGCTGTACACGGATTAACTTCTTTGACCTGAGGAAAAAAGCTGTAGAGCTACAGGTAGTATTGTAATGCCTGTCTCTTCTCAAAAACCATGTCTGCTCACCCTCCTGATTACATGAGATGGATTCACGTTATTCATGGAATCAGTAATTCATGGGATTCCCCCATTATCACCTTTTCTTTTTCACATCTCATTCTTCATAAGGTATTTCACAGTATATACCATTAGAGTCAAAAGTGTAGCCTGTCAATAGCTTGATGTGTTCTTTTCAGCTTAGAATAGTTCTAAGGAGCTTGGTCTGAAATTATGGTTATAAACAAAATTCATGCAAATCAAGATTGTGTTAGAGTTTTGACTGAGAAAACTGACATTTCAGACCATATTTAAAATCTTAGTTAAATAATCTTAATGCCTACCATTATTGAGGCTCTTTGACAGATCTACCAGTGTCTTATTACATCATTTGTCCTTTATGGTTAAGAAAATTCTGAAGGAGTGGCAGGATCTGTGAAAATGTGATCTTAAGACACATAAAATGCATAGTATTGAATACAGAAACAGTCTACTCACTGATCAAAAATGCCATAAAGAGACGTGGTTCTTGGTAAATGCCTAGTGCCATCTACTGATGAGAGAGTAGAAGCTGAAGGCATCTGTTTCAAAATGTACGCATGCAACGACCTTGCTAGACAGCACAGGAGGGGGGAACCAGCTGCAGAGCCTCCATGGTACTTCTGCTGAGGTTGGGCTTTATGCCTGTTCCTCTTTCCAGACTCTGAAGATCTCTTGGGAGCTGCAAGAGGCAGGAGTTGTCCTTGTATTTACTGTATGCCTTTGTATAGCTCATTATGCACTCAATTCCTAGTAGCAGTTCTCCCTTATACTCAGTAGGAGTCAATAGGGAATGGAGGGATCAGTACTCCCCCAGGACCCCTTTAAGACGGGAGGAGGCTTTTCTCACTCCACATGGGAAAAACCTGCAGGCATCTAGCTGTGCTTCAATTCCCACTAAGTGTTCCTTTAGCCAGGAAAGCAATATTACAGGTATGAATCAGTTCTAGAAAATAGGAAACCTACTTAAACCTCTGCATGTGAGCTACCTATCAGTGGAATTCAAAGGTTCAGTACTTTTGCTGAAACATTTGTGCACAGTCAAGTAATCCATCCAGAAGTGTCCCTCTAGCCTCTAGCTGTTCTTCCAGAATGGTATTGGTTTCTGCAGATGGTGTGTCATATTTGACAAACCATTGAGGAATCTCAAGTGACATTAGACATCCTGTGCTCAGACAGTTGAATCAAGGCATTAGACAACACCGTCCATGGTTGACGTTTTTCCCCAAATAAGACACCCAAATAAGACACCTGTGTTCTATTCAATGACACCCAAAATGCCTCTGATAATAGTGGAATTCTACATACCAAGCTCGTGCATAGACATGGAATTTAGATGTGTTCATCAGGAGCCGAACCTGAGCTCATGTGTCCAAATACCATTCAGCCACTCAATGCAATGCCGCATGTTCAACACCTCTATTTAATTTTTTTTCCTTGAAGTCTCAACGTGATTGCTGCCCTGGCTCTGATCAGAAATAATAAATACCTTTATGAAATTGTTAAAGCTTCCCATCTGAAAGGTTTTATTTACCTATTAACAAGGAAGAAAAAAAAAGTTTTGGAAAGATAAACATAAAGACTTTGGGATTTCTGGTGGACATTTGTAAAACAAAGTTGGGAACTATTGAATTCACAGCTCTTCCATTTTGTATCCATCACGTTGCAGCACCAGTTTCCTGTTGCTGGAGTTAATGATTGACATCAGATGACTATAGACATCTAATAAGTGGTGGTTTTGTCTAAGTGAAAGGATCAGTGAACTGGTCTGGATTTAAAATTATAAATTCCAGAGAAAAGAGATGGTTTTGCCATTATATAAGGCAGCATTCAAGGACTCAGGACTTCCATGAGTGAAAGTTGTAAAGTAGGAATGAATGTGCATGACTGTTGCTTTAAGGTCTGTGATTTTGTGCAGTAAATTTTCTTTCTGAAGCAAAACTATTGCTTCCAGAGTGTTGTAGGCATGACAAATAAGTTAGTCCTCGCAGGTAACCACAGGGGGACAAGAGGCAGCAGTCCAGGGCATGATCTGAGAGAGCAGTGCAAGTCTCCTGTGAGAGAAAAAGAGTGATAGACAATGAACTGGGAGTCTGTCTGAGAGACCAAGAAAGATCAGAAGAACAGCTTAACCTCCCCACTGCAGTACCTAGACCCATGTAGAGAATCAGTATGGAGGCAGAGGAAACAAGGCAAGGGCACAGAGTCAGCTAAAATTCTGCAATGCCCATACCAGGCATCCTCAGAGCAGGAACAGAGCAGCAGATGAGCTCTCCTCATCCTTCAATAACCCAAGTGATAAAAAAAAACTGGTCAGATTGTGTTGCTGCCATAACATGATTTATCTGAACCTTTTCTCTCACATAGCTAGACCCTTCCTATTAATTGAAAACCATAATCTATTCACGGCTAACTTATTCCCGCACAATCTGATTGCGTGCAGTGATAAAATACAACTGATACTTCTTTTCTGAGCTTTTTATTCTGATTCTGTCTTTGAATCACATTAGAGACTCTCACCAGGTATGAGAATCCCATTGAGCTAGACATCCCACTGGGACCATGCATAACAGAACTCTGTCTCCAAGATATAGTGATGTGCTGCACAGAACATCATATATTTCCAGACCAGGGTCAAAATAAGCAGTTGCCAAAGCAGAATTAGTCTGGTAAATGAGGCTTTCATTCCAGGAAAATAAGACAAAGTAATTCCTCATATCTCTGTTTCCATATAATAGCTACTTTTGTATAATGATCAGAGTAGGGTAAAATATTGTTAGTGATTCAGAAGAACAAAGTAATAAAAGGGTTTGAGTAGCTTGGAGGGGAGAGAATGCATTGAACTTTAAAAGATACTTAATGCATTCATAAATAAGCTAAAATAATGTGTAGAGTCATGTAGACTCTCATAAGGAGCACTAAGAAGAGAGTAATGACTTAAAAGAAAATAAAAACTTAGAGGGATAAAAATACATATTTGATCTACCCCCTCCCCCTCAAATCTCATAAATATCAGGAGGGTGTCCTAAAATTTTACCCTCCACAAAAACCCTGCAGTACTTATTTGGCAAATGAAATAGTGTTTAAGATATTCCTTATGCTACATTTCATTGATTTGCACTTTTTTTGTACATGAAGATTTCTAATGAATGCCATTATATTCATTACGTAATGTACAGAAATATTGATTTCTTTATATACATGAATTACTAGTTAAATTGTTCAGAAACATTTAAATGATACTACAGCTTTTGGGTTTACAATGGCTTTTCTCCCAACCAGTGATACTTAAAAGCAATAATTGAACAACTCCATACGCCCAGATCCCATGCCTTTAATAAAACTGAAATTTTTCCCCTATCTATTTTGTCTTCAGTTACAGCATATAAAAGGAGAAAAAAAAAACATTGGGGAAGGAGGGGAAGAAAATCCAGAAGAAATATAACAGGGATTGATGTTGACAGAGAAGTCCCTGAGTTCCTGTCTCTCCTCTGATCCCTCTCTATTCATGTCATTCATGCCTGTATGTTACACAGTATGAAGTCAGTGAGCAGCCCCTAGAGCCAAGTAGGGAAACCATAGGGTTATCCCAACTATTCAGCTACAACAGCGCTCTCTTTGTCTTCTGATTCTTGTGAAGCAGTTTTTATTTTATGGGAACCAAAGCAACTTCAGTGGGAGGTATTTAGGTTGTTATCACTGGTATGCCTCCGCTCCACAACTTCAACAGATGTTGATGGATGAGATGGAAAATAAAAAACTCCATTCCGGAAAACTGAGGAGTTCATCTCTAATTTTTGCTTTAAAACTGTTGATTTAAATCACGTTCTCCAAAACATTTTTGATTCCGAATACTAACCAGAACATCTCCATGATGCAGTTGGAATTCTCAGGGTGCATGGTATAGAAGATGGCTGAGGTTTGGGAGGAAGCAGCAGGACGATCACCTGTCTGAGAGCCATCTGGTTGGCAGTCCAGACAGCTACCCAGCAAAACTGAATTTGGGGACACCTTTGCCACAGCTGTAGGCAGCAGAAGCATCAGGTAGCCCATTGCAGCAAGAGCTTCCAGCCACAGCAGCTTCCTCCTGGCTGTCAGCACTGGCTAATAGGATTAAATGAGTTTTCTCATTTGATTTGCTTTCATCAGCATTTGGGGCAATTCATGGGTTAACAGCAGCAGTGACAAACCAGTTACCAACAATAGGCAGTAAATCACAACTTTTTCATGGCCTCTACCTTGGTCCTTCCTCAAACTGAAATGTCTCTTTGCAGCTTTCACATAGATCCCCCTGTGCTAACACTGGAGTAGTTGCTAGGGTGTCCTACACCCAGGCTTGACACAGGTCAAGACCACCTTTGTTCAAACCATGACAGTTTCTTCTTTGCAGCCACATGTGATGCTGCAGCCTCAGCAGAATGTCACTTCTCTACTTCAGCTACAGAAAACAAGAAGGGAAATCATGACAGCAGGGGCAGACTTAGGGTAGTTGTGTGGGTTCTGTCTGGAGCTAATTTTCCTCATAGTAGCTACTAGCTACAGTTTCCTACATAGTAGGACTACGTTTTAGATTTGTATTGGAAACTGTTAATAACACAGGATGTTCTAGTTATTGTTCAGCCATGTTTACACATAGTCAAGGCCTTTTCTGCTTCTCACCCCACCCTACCAGTAAGGAGGCTGGGAGAACATGGGAGATTTGGAGGAGATATAACCAGGACAGCTGGCCCAAACCAACCACAGGGATACACCAGACCATATGGTGTCATGTTCATGGGGAAGGTTGGCTGGGGAAGTCACTTCTTGGAGACTGGCTGGACAATGGATAGTTGGTGGTAAGAAATTGGTTTTGTTTGCAACACTTGTCTTTCTAGGGGTTTATTTTTTTCTTATTTTCTTTTTCATTGTTGTTGTTGTTATTATTATTATTATGCTATTATTAACTCCTCTTAACTCACAAATTTTCTCCCTTTTACCTTCTTCTCTACCCCTATCTACTAGAGACTGGGGAGGGGAGTGAGTGAGAGGCTTTGTGGTGTTTAGTTGCCAGCTGTCCTTTTTGGTGCCCAACATAGGGCTCAAAGAGTTTGAGATAATAGCAGATTGACTGGAGTGTATTAGGAAGGATTTATATCCATTAACAGTTGCAGGTCATGATATTGATTCATATGTTCTCAATATTAGTTTATCAGATTTGTACAATGCTTTTTTTGCTGCACATGGTCTTGGCTTTTTCAGTCTGCTGTGCTCTGTAGTGATTAGTATGTTTTCCCTGGGAGATTTTTTATTAAAACACTGACCTTGAGTTTAGTCTGGTATACGAGGCCTGTACTGAAGCCATTACTGTACTTTGGATACCATCTCATGGAGACAATTAACAATTATACTTCTTCCTCTGAGAAGCCTTTGGGGAGGAAATACAAAGTGGCACCTTCCTTACCTTTTTCTGCGATGTTTTCTCCCTCATTGCAATAAATTGTCAGTGTCTTGAATATCCTTGGGTAATTAAAATACTTCTATTGGTACTTCTTGGGAATATTGCTTTGGTTTTGTCTAAGGTTAATGAGCAATTTAGTATGACTCAGACTCCATGAGAGTATGATCATGGGTTGCATAGCATGTGGGAGAATATGGGCAGGTATATAGAGAATTTTTCCCCTCCAGGTGTCTGGAATTTCACTCCCAAAACACTATAGGAAGCAGATGAAGTGATAGAATTTTGAAAAACAAACACTGTCTAATTCCATAAAAGCACAACTTACCACACTGTGCTGGACCCTGGCCAGGATGTGCCAAACACTGCTTGATATTATGCAACACTTTTAGGGAGAAGAAAGGGAAAACAAAGAAACAAACAAGCATTTTGGCTAAGCCAGACACTACATCAGTCATGCCTATAACTGAAAAGAAAAAATGGAAGTAGAAGTTATCTCATTTATTAAGGGATGAAGAAGCTTCTCCAAGAGGGAGTTGGAGAAAGAATCAGAAGAGGTAGCCTGTTCTGCAGCAGAGCAAGCAGAAGAACAGGAGGAGGAATAGACTGAAATCATAAATTACAGAATCACAGAACATGCCAAGTTGGAAGGGACCCACAAGGATCATCAAGTCCAACTCCTAGCCCTGCACAGGACCATCCCCAAGAGTCATACCACGTGTCTGAGAGTATCATCCAAAAGCTTCTTGAACTCTGTCAGGCTTGGTGCTGTGACCACTTCCCTGGGGAGCCTGTTCCAGTGCTCAACCACCTTCTGGGTGATGAACCTTTTTCTAATATCAAACCTAAACCTCCCCTGACCCAACTTTAACCCATTCCCTCAGGTCCTGAGACAAAAAACACCCAGTCCCTATCCCTAAGTGAGCTGCGAGATATACAAAGAGATTTTATCCATCAACCAGGTGAGTTAATTCTCAGTTGGTTAGTTGGTTACACTGATGCTTTTACTCTGGGGCCATGAGTCAGGAATTTGAGAGTAAGAAAGTCCAGCAGCTGGGATCTCTCGCCAAGGATAAGGCCATTAACAAAGAAGGCAAAGAGTCTTGGGTGGCAACTCCTGTAAACTGTAAAGGACAGGTATCCGTTTAAGTAAGGTCTTGTAGATTCCCAAAGTAAATGGACCAACGCTGAGGGAGGTGCCCAGTGTCTGAGGGAATTAGTTGTGTTGGAGGTGATCTATAGCAAAGTGGATAACAACCAGGCATTGAGAGAGACAGATGGAACCCAGTGCATGCGGTCCACGTCGCAAAAGTTTGTAAGGAATGCACCAGCATTATACACTCATACTCTGCAGATAATTAGCTGGGCAGATGTGGAGGCACTAACAGGCCAGAAAACTCCAAGAATACAAAGATAACCTTGCTTCCTCCAAATGGACCCTTGTCTCAGCTGTGGACAGACTGACACAAAAAATGCCTGACCAAGCCGAGTGGGGTAGGTCTTCCTCACATGCTCCAACCAAAGCCTCAGTTGTTAAGAGTCAGTGCAGTGTTTAGTTGCCATCTGGGGTTAAACCATGACAGTTTAAATTGTATATTGCAAGGAAAAGCCATATTTCAGAGTGCAGCAGAACCCTTCTATTTTAATCTGTGGTACAGTCAGAACCCCAATTCCTTAAGGACAAATGTTGAAACTCTTAATCTGCAATAATGCTTCCACCACTAACGGTGAAGATAAATGCTTCTGTTTCCCTTTTTTCCCATCACAGTGACGATTCTCCAAAGCTGGCTTATTTTTCAAGAGCTATGTTCTACAGACAGTATTTTTCACAAGAGTAACCTAGAAAGACAAGATTGTTTGAATTGCAAAACGTATAACATGATGTCTAAGATATAATCTTGGTTTAGACTAGAATAGATATACATAAAGAAGTATGATATTCTGCAGAAAATGAGCAGTTAAGACATACCAGTCTACTTGACCAATAGATACAAAATGCACTCTCCTTACCAGCAGGAGAGTATATGGGTGAAGCTCTGCTGATACAGTTTTTTGGATTGTGAAGCCAGGTAAGCAAAGTTGGTAGTATTGTTGTAGCTAGATATACCCACATTTCCTGGTAAGAGAGAGCTTATTAAGAAATGTTCTTTTTTTTTTTTTTTTTTTTTTTTTTTTTTAACCCAGTGAAAACCTTTTCTATACATAAAAACCCTCTCAGGTGAAAATATATTTATTGATATTAAAAAAATCTTTATAACTATTAAAACAGTATAATGATGCTAAGGACTCAAGTGAAGACAGGTCTCAACATGCTAATTTGATAATTTATGTGAAAAATTCCTCCAAAGTTGGCCAAATTATGAGACCATCATATACATACAAGCACAGCAAAGACTTTTTTTAACCTAATAATTTGAATATTCCACTGCAGCAGTTATATCTTCTTGTGGCTTTTCCCTACTTAGCAGATTTGATATCTGTATCCTCAGAATGGAAAACCTTTTTTCCATTTTTGGCTATGGCAACTGTATTGTATTTTCTTTGCAATTTCTCTACAGCCCTTATGCCAGGGTTTTGTGATAAGTAAGAAAAAAAAAAAAAGATATTATTTCACCTCTATTTTCCATATTTGTTGTTCTCTTTTGTTTCCTCAGAGTTCAGTATAAGGGACAGTGTTGTGAAGGGTAATGGCATCTACACAGAAGAGTGTGTAGTGAATGAAGCTGTGGGCACAGGAAGGGACAGGGTGGTCTCATGGTAAAGGGACCTGAACTTTACCCCAGTTGCTTCAGCCCTAACGTTGGGAAATGGATTCTCTATCACCCTATATCACAGAATTTACATGGTCATGACCAGATCATTTCAGTTCGGTTGCACTATTGGGCACTCACTGTCTGGAGTCTTATTTTGGACTGAGTAGTACTGAACAGTGCTAAGCAATGCTGATGCTACCAAGCTAAGAGTTAAGGTAGTTCTATAGTAGTAGCATATAGTATTGCTTCTAACAGTTGCTTGCAAGCTGGAACAGTTCCAGATCTGAGAAGGCACATGGGACCAGCTCTCTTGTATGTATCTGTATGTCACACACACACACATCTCATAAAAACAATGGGATAATCAGTAATGTATTAAATTGGGATGGATTTTACACATAAGAGAAGCTTCAGCCAGGGAACAAAAGGCTCCAATGGTTATCGTCTGGCCAGGAGCTTGCCATGGTTGTGCTGCCTATTGCACTGCCTGGATGAAGGAAGGCACAGTGACCATATTAGACAGAGAGGGCAGACTGCTTGGCAGAGGTGGCTTTAGAGGGAGAGCCATCAGTACAGTAAATGCAACTATAAAATTAGCTTCAGCTTTTACCTAAGAAATTATAGCTTCGTGATTAAATCCCTACTTTAATCTCTAGTTCTACTAGGCAAGTTCTGATTGACCTTGGAGTGATATTGAGAAATGAAATCCTGCTCTCAACTAGTCTAATGCTGCCACCTGAGCCTAGACATTCAGCAGACTTTCAAAGGCATTTAAAAGCCCCCGGGGTGAAGGCTGGCATTTGGTAAACATACAAATAAGCATAAATAGGTAAACTCCTTTGAAAATTAAATACTTAGCCTGCTCAGGCGTTTCTGAATGACCCAGCAGGTGCTGATCTGTATCTTCATAAGTTTTTTAATAAATGTAGCTGCTTCTGCCTCCTTTTTAGCTGCTCTCTTTAATAGTACTCCCCTAACACACTGAAGTGCAATGACTATAAATTCACTGCTAGCTACGAACTGTTCAAATCTGGTAGGAAACTTTTAAGTCCCTACATAAGTATGCAATGAACAGATATTATAGAACTGAGCAAATTACTGAATTTCTTGCACTGATGATAAATGCACAGGAGAGGGTGCTGTAGGACTAGATTCGTTTTCTCTAAAGTAGCCTTGCAAAGCTGAACACAGGACGATGGCTAAAGGATGATAGGAATAATGAGAAAATAGCTTGAACTTTAATGTCAGCCATTTTTTAAAACGTTTCTAAATAGTTTTGTGTTATAGGTATCCCTCTAGTGCTCCAACATCAGTGAGGGCTCTTAATCTTACCTGTATGTTCCAACTGCAGAAATATGTTTTACAAAGATTCTTGACTTCTTTGTGTGACATAAACACCTTCTAGGATTATGAGATCAGCGTGGCATAAGTGTTAGTGCATGCAGAAGAGGAAGCCAAGTGGAAAACAGGCTCCTGGAACTGCTGAGATGGGTCGGCTTGAAAGACGGGAATTGGAGAGCAATCAGGATAATTTTACATTTGTCCAGTAGAGGCATGGAGTTTAGAGATTACAAAAAAAAAGAAAAATAAATTTTCTGCCTTATTATGTCTGTTCTTGGCACTTTATGCTGTGCACAGCATCTAATACTGGTTGCTTCTCTTCACATTTTTTAAAATTTTATTTACAAAAACTGTAGCAGTAATGATTGCATCCCCCAGAAGTTACCACTATTGTAAAATCATCCCTTGTCTGATTACAGGGGCTCAAACATTACACCACGAGATAACTTTCTGAAAGATATTCTCAAAACTGAACCAAAAAGATGGTTTCAGCAGACTTAAAAATGGGAATCCAGTATAAAGGCTTCTTCGAGTATAAAACAAAGCTCCCAACAACATTTACCAGGAGCACTTATCATGTCTTTACAAATAATCTGAGCTATTGTCCAAAACTCTAACATATGTACTGATGTTTTCTTTCCCACAAGCAGGGTACTTCATCTAGTTCAGACATGGTTTGTTTTCTTAAGCTGAGCTTTGGGAGCCTATGTCTTCTGCAATGTCCAACTTAGAGACTCTAATGCAGTTAGAGTCTCTTCCCATTTCAAAGAAAAGCTCCTGATTCAGTGTAAAGAAAGGCCTGTGTCTCAGACAGAGGCATCTGTCCAAGCCCAGGGGAAGAGTTGTGTGCCCATGGTCATGGCGCCTGTGAACCAACACTGCCCAATGGCTTTTGCTGATGTTTCAGTCAGCGCAACAAAAGCTATTATTTCTTCTTCAAAATTTGCTGCATCTATATCCTTAGACTATCACAATTACATCAGTGTTTCCTTTTGTATAAAATAAAACCTTGAATCATCTCACCAACAGGGAGCAATTTGTTCTCTGTCTTGCTCATCTTTTGTCTTTCAGTGATGGTGACCCTGTCCCTTGCCTGTGTCTGCACACAATGGATGCTAAGGGAGCATCATGGGAAATTAAAAGTTTCCTTTTGGAATCACCTGAGTTTGCTTTCCTCCCTCCTACAAATAGCAGCTGCTGAAAACTTTCAAGGTCTGTTTAACCCTCAGCATTTTCACACAATTCTTGCATTAAGGAGAGGAGGATAGTCAGAAGACAGGAAGACAGGAAGGAACAGTAAGCACTGTGCTACCCATGCTCATAGTTTATTTTGTATAATGCATGCTCTGGAAGAGTCCATCTAGCCCATTGTGCTCTTGCCAAAAGTATCCATAAAAGATTGCTCAGGGAAGAGTAAGAACTGGACAAGTATATTCAATGCATGCCTCTAATACTCTTCCAGACATCAATTATATCCAGCTTGAGGACTTCCAGGGCTAGATATAGCTTCTTTGCATTTAGTACATATGCTATCAGCTTGTTCTAGCTCCCCTTCTAATATCTGCCTCCTTCAGTTGAGAAGTTAGATTCATGTATTACAGTGGAAAGATCACCTTGTTACTTTACACATACATACACTGAATTTCATCTGCCTTTTTGCTTCCAGCTCATTCAGTCTTGTGGATTCTTCCTGCAACACACAATAAGTCTTACTACCTAAAACAAATTAGGGTCATTGTCAACCTTTCTTTGACATTGTCTGATATAGGTTTGTCTATGAATATGTTGAACAGAACAGATCTATGGATGGATCTGAATTACATTAGTAAAATCTCCTTGATTTCAAGGACTGACTGTTTCTCCCAATTCTGTTTCGTATTCCCAAACGAGGTTTTTATCTTTTCCTTTCTGTGGTAGCTACATAGTGATTGTATTTTAGATATTTGCTCTGCTGCTGCTAAACAAGAATATATATGGTGGTCAAAGGAAAAAAAAACAAACCAAAGAGTCTACAAGCAGGTATGGAATCATGGGAGCAAGGAGAGATGACAAAGTTATTATGATTTCCTAGGCTAATTCTCCCAGAGCTTTCAAGAATAACTTCTGCAACTTCTGACTACATCTAACCAGAGCCAGATTATTGGGGGAAAAAAAACAACATGGGGCACCTAGATCTCCACCTTCTGAGGTGGTCTGTACACCCTCTGGACTTAAGGAGTCAGAGAAGCCCAAATCTGCTGAAGGACCACAAAGTAGCACAGGCTGGCCAGCCTGGGTCTGCACCCCAGCATGGAAACTGCTCACACACATGCTGAGCTGCTGACCCTCTTCACACACTTTGGGTGACAGCAGTGTCCCGACTCCCTGCCACATGCAGCTGCAGAACAGCTGTGCGGAGATGTCCTGCTTACCAGGACACACTCTCCTCACCAGGAACCCGCTAAGGCCAGAGTCAAAAGTTGCCTTCCCCACACCACCCCAGTGGAGACCTGCCTGGGTAATGTTGTTGCAATGGCTGGACTTTCCCTTGCCTTCATGCCTCACATGTACAGCATCTCCCTTCTATTCTCCATCCTGAGCTCTTCTCTCTTACTAGTGATTATCAGCTGACAAAATCTCCCTGGCAGCCAGTTTCAGCAGAGCTGGAAAAGTTCCAGACAATAACATCGTACCTCACTGGCTGACATCCACAAGTCTGTGTCTGACTCTAATTTTGTTCCCAGACAGCTCCTTGTTTTCCTTTCCTTCCTACCCCCAGTCCAAAAGAAAATGAGAGTCATTGGAGCTTATTCTAGGCCAGCTGGCCACTGTAAACAGACACCAGGCCTGCTCATAGCATGAATACTTACATAGGAACAAGCCTAACATCCTCATTTTTATCTGGATGGAAAATACTGTGTTGTATATACCACACTGACCAACTCTACTGCACCCAGTGGGAAGCACCACCTACTATGAGGTTCTCTGTCCTCATCCTTATTACCTTCCTCTTCCTCCACTGGCCTTTGGCTTGGATGCTAGACATAGTAAAGTCGTCTGAGGAACAGTGCTAAGCCTAAGGCCTGCTCTATTTTCCTGTGAAATGACCTGTTTCAGGCTATTGTAGAGTTGCTCAGCAACTCTTTTGTCAAAAGCAGGTGGTGTGGCTTCTGCACTGCCTTGGGGCACAGAGCCTGCAGGGAAGCTCCTCTCTGCAGCATCGGGGGCATCTTCACCTCAGCCTCTGTGGGAGAAAAGAACAAATTTATTTTGGGAACTGAATAACAACAACAGGGAGTGAGTGAGTGAGTGGCTATGTAGTGCTTAGTTGCCAGCTGAGGTTAAACCACAACAGTCTCTTGCCAGAAATAGTGCACAGCATTTTTCTCCTGACTGGCTTCTTGAGGAGAGGACTCATGCTCAGAGTCCCAGACATCCCACACTTGCCCTGCCCATAAACCCAAGGGAGGTGTTCACAGCCATGTTCTGCTCTGGTCAGCTCTGGCTGGTCCAGGACTTGATATAGTTTTAAGAGTGATACCAGGTGTGGTCCCCTGGGAAATAAAAAATGGACATCACAGTTTTCTGGTCCTTGGGCTTTGATGGGGATGGCTACGTGTGCAAAGTGAGCACTTGTCATGTGGAAGCAAGACAAGTCCTGAGAAAAACTTCTGAGGAAGAACAAGCCTGCCAAAACCCCAATTTCCTTTTACCAGTGCCAAGAAAGCCTGGTACTGGCAGAGGTCAAGTAGCACCAGTTCTGTAGGTGACATTCAGGCATGGGCTGTTGTGAGCGCAGACAAGTGTCTCTCTATGCCTACAGGAATTTTTTGAACCGGGTAGCCGCAACAGCACTGTGATTCCAAATGGACATTTTACTGCAGCATAAAGATTATAAGACAGACACGGATTCTTGTGCCCATGTAGACATAGGACATGCATGACAACCATAACCAATGCTCATAAAGCAATTTGGAATTTATTTAGAGCTATTACATTAAAGTCGTGGCAAAGGTTTGAATTACAAAACTATTTGCTATTAATTTCTAAGTAAAATAACAGCATGACTGAGTGAAAATTATTTTGGACCTTCTAACTAGTGTCCAACATATCTGTACAAATGTTATATAGTTAAATGTGGCATAACTCTAACTCTTGGACTCTTTTAGTAAGATAAATTCTTTCAAATGCTTAAAGAATATAACAATTAAGAATTGTACTATTATGTCTCTTCCTTTCCAGATTTTAAGAAAACAAATCAGGACATATCTACCTGCCAGCAAATAAAAAATTAAACTATGTTCTTTCCTTCCAGTGATTTAGTGATAAATTAAAAATAAATATAAAAAATACTCTAGTTATTTGGTGAATAAAAATTTCTTCATTGTTCTACAAAATAGATTAAATCCACTTAGCCATGCTTCTTCTTGGCTACCCCATGGCTCTCCATCTTGGCCTTATAATCAAAACATCTTCACGTATTTTTGCTACCAATCTATTTATTTTTCTTATTCTATGGATAGAAGTGGAACATGCATAAATATAAGTGTTACTACTGAATTTCACAGGCAATGGAAAAACTTAGAGAAAACTTTGATTTTATCTGCAGAAAAACAAGGTGCAGTACTTGTTGCACATGCCATGTGAGCAGAAATTCAGAAGCAGATTTACCAGGGAGGCTCCAGACCAGGCACACACTAGCCCCTGCGGTGCCCATAGTGTCTCTCACACTACAGAGTAAAGGATTTACCTTGCTTCCCATTTGGATCCCTGCTCTCTCTGTCCCACTCTGTACCTGGGAGGCTGGTGCCTGCCACAGATGAATGACCTAGAAGCGGACTCTGCAAAGCAGGAAGATGGGAAAGTAACCAGTTAAGAAAAACATTAAAAGGGATTTAGAGCTGAAGGAAATGTTAAAGTTCCAGTTAAAGCAAAAAGGCTGAAAAACAGTTTTAAACCCCTTTACCTTCAATAAGAATTAAATATGTGAGTAAAGGTAAGTGCATACTTTTACAAATAAGAATTCTTTAATGACCCTTAAATCTACAGCTGTCTCATCAACATTATTTAGAATGGAAGCAGAAATTATTTCTGGTAATCTGAGACTAAACTACTTGAAAATTAAATTTTATGATGAGCAAAGGACAATGATTCAAGTTCGATATCTACAGTTCCCTCCCTTCCTGTCAGTCAAATCCAAATCTAAATCTTCACCTCACATACAAAATCCTTAAGGGTTTTTCTTATTGCTAAACTACTTGAAAATTAAACTTTATGATGAACAAGGGACAATGGTTCATCTTAAAAATCTACAGTTTCCTATCCTCCTGTCAGCCAAATCAAACCTAAATCTTCACCTTGCATACACAAAATCCTTAAGGGTTTTTATTATTGCTCATTTTTATTACTTTATTTGTGCTTTTTCTTCTTAAAATTAGATAGAAGTTATCTAATAACTATGTTTGCCCAGATCAAGATTTCATAAAACCCTCTTAAAAATTGATAGCCTCATAAGGTAGCAGTCAAACGTGTTGAAATTGTATATTTATAGCTTAACTGAGCAAATCTATGCAAGAAAACCTAGGCCTCTTTTTAAAACATCAACAGCACACACTGTCAGCTCTCATCCCACTACATGTAGGTGTTGTATCCTGCAGTGTCCCATGCACTAGAGCAGGGCCAGCACAGACACTGCTGTCCCACAGCATTGCTTAGCAAGCTAAGGGCTACATGTGGGGCAAGTGGCCACACAGACAATGCCCAGAGGTGGGAAGCCACAGAGGCCTGGTTTCATGTCCCAGTGGCATGTAAAAAACCTCCCCAAATCACAGACTCAACAGTCAAAGTCCTGTCTTTTTGAGCAGCCTTGGTGAACTGTTCATAGTGCCACCAGGTCTTTTTGGGGTGTTCACCATTCCCTACGTACTTGTTGAAAGTAAACTGTAAGAGGGAAAATCCTGATTTTATAATCTTTGACAACTCGATGTTTCGTAATTATACTAGATTTTTTTCCCCTTAAAAATTCTAGCTGTTTCTCTTGTCTTTTTTAATTGTCCCTGCATTTCTAAGGTTCCCTCACTTTCGGAGATAAAGAGATGTGTTTATAAAAATTTGCAATGGGAATTTTTATTTATTGAGTGTTTTGGTTTTTTTTCCCCCCAATAACATAGGGAAAATCTAAACAGTGTTTATACGTTTAATATTTCTTGCCTTTGTCCTTGTACTCCACTCCTACCTTTTTTTTACATTATACTTTGAAGAAGAGAAAGGGAAAGAGCTGCACTTCAAAATGAAAAATCTTTATACTTTTGCTCTTCCTAATCTGAAAAGCGTAATGGTTTTATTATTTTTAAGGGGGAAAAAATGCTTTTTCTCATGAAACATTTGTTATATTCTACAACTTTCTATCACAAGAGTTGTGTGCTCCTACACTGTGGTAGTCTGACTTGGTTAGTTCTCAACAATATCGTCCTAGTAGTTCTTACCTTAAACACAAGATGTCAGGTTTTCAGCTCAAATGTCTCTAAGCATGTTTTTGGCATTGGATATATTCCAGTATTACTGAAAAGAAGAAAATCACTAAAAAAATTAAGCAATGATTGCGCAATCTCTTCGACTGATTTGAAAACGCTTTGAACATTAGTTCTTTGTGTTCCTAAATTACTGCCACGATGGAGATACCAGACTAGGAAATTGGATCTGACTCTCCATATCCTGAGACTGGCAAAAGGCAGAACACAGCACTATCATTTGCTCTTGGGAAATTCTATTTAATCACTGAAGGCCTGCTGAGTCCCCTCTACATCCTTCTGAAAGACTGTTAAAATGAGATACAGACCGAAAGACATATGCAGTATTATGGAATAAAACAAAAAATCTTTCTGTCTAGATAAACTCCTCTCTGAAATCTGGTATTTTTTAAAATAGTCTATGGTCTGTGGTACAAAAGGAGCAATGGTACTGAGGCATGGAGCAGGATCTAGACCCAAATCTTCCTGAAGCTTAAAGCTTTTAATGTACAGCACTGTGGATCAAAACTAATGCTACAATGGAAAAGTGCTTTTATTTTTAATCTTGTGGTCTCTGATTACATCCAGCTCTACACACACGCAACTTGGCTGCCAGCTGAAAGCACAATTAGCCCTTGAAGAAGTGTGTTTCTGGTTTGAAATGGCAGAATGACACTCATATCTGCCGTGCCCTCTAAACAGCTGCTCTCTACCTTTTACTGTCACATTCATTTAATAAAATTGCTTCGTTGCATAAGCCCCATGTTGATGTTACACTAGGTTCTACGTTCACTAATTTTTTTTTTCTAGTCAACTGATGTGTTTCACTGATTATTTTGATTACAGATCTCAAAGCCAGTAGGGAAGGGAATTCAGTACTAGTGAATTTAGCCTAGCAGAAGGAAAGCTCTCACACTGAGTTTTCATATATTGTTTATAGCATACTCTACAAAATGTTGACTATTGAACTCCATAGGTACTAAATGCATTTCAAAACAAAACCCCTTAATGTTTGGTTTCCTCTAGGATAGAGCTAAAGCTATTTTAATGCTTTAGGATTCAGAATTACAGTGCCCTCCTGCCTGTAGTTTAGCCTTTTTCCCCCTAGCCCAGCAGAGACCAGAATTAAAGCACTTAAAGTGGTTCCTTACTTTGGTGCAAAGCTTAAAGATGATCAGTGGAGGAACAATAAAAATACAAGTACAACATGCAATACTTGCAAAGCAAAAATCCATAGCAGGTAACACCACAATCATTTAATATAGAAAGATACAAAAGAAGCAGAATAATGTCCTGGAAACATCCGTGTTCAAAAATGGAGAAACAAAACTGATAAACAAAGAGATCTGTACTGACAAAGTCACAGAAGTGGCTATTTAGGAAGCAAACCTGTAGAAGAGTGGAGGGAGGACTTCCACAAAAACAAAAAAAGGGGCAGAACAGGCAAACCACTTGCTTCCCTTCTGAATTCTCTGTAACAGGATTTCCTCGTCACATCATGTGGAGCTATGTAAATATGCCCCCTTTTGCTACGTGACAGGAATCATTTCCTTCACCATGCTTGCAGGGAAGTAAAGCAAAAAAGAGAGGTCAGGATCTTGGGGATTTGTATTAGCAGATAGCACTTAGTCAGGAAAAGGATAAAGATTACAGGGGAAGTGCTGCCATTCATCTGTAATCCTTTTCTGTCACACATACTTTATATATTAATAATAAAAAAATGTGGAAAAAATTAAGCTTTACCATTCTTCACTTTCAATTTCTCATTGGTACTTAATGCAGGGATAAAGATTTTTAAATCTATCTAGAACAAACTCACAAGCTGAAATTTTGTTAACATCCAGACAAATGTGAAAGAAACATTTTTCTAACCAAGCTTTCAAATGTTTCTGCACATATCTTCACCTCAAAGAAAGAGACATGGTAAAACATACATCTTAAATCATGACAAGTTTATTTGCATATTCTTAACTGTGTTTTCTCTGCTTCATGTATTAAATTATGAATAATAGCTCGGATTAGACTAGTTAGTCTAGCTTTGGTATCATTTCACATTATATCACACAACCAAACAGAGTTAAAACGGTATGACTGTATGCTTAGGGAATCTTTTCAGTTTCTGAACTGAAAGTTCAAGACATCCATTTTCAGCAGCCTGAGAAGTGCAGACCTTGCCTAAATGAAAGCAAGGCAACAGTTGTGCCAGAATCCTTTAAGTGCTGTAACCACATTCACATGGATGCAGTTCTGCCAGTTCAAAAGCTTAAGCTTTCTAAATAGGAAAAAGACTGCTCATGTAAAAAAGCATCCAAAATATCTATATCCACACTAGGAAATACACCAGCATAACTCCTAGGGAAAAAAAATTGCACTGCAAGCAAAGCTGTTAACCCAGAAAAGGCTTCCTTAATGGTCTTTTTGCAGGAATTGCTATGATTCTTCCCATTAAGAATTCTATTGAGTTCCAGTGCTCCAGCAAAGCTGGGAACCTAATTCATGGTTAACACAGAAAAATGCTAGACTTTCATAACAGCACTATGCCTAAACACTCAGGTGACAGTGAACAACTGCTTTTATCAGCTCTAGTCAATGTGCAGAAGTTTTGTTGTTTACAAATGGATTCATAAAAACCAACACAGGAAAGGACTTTTCTAATAGACTTTAGTCTCATTTTCTACTTGTTCAACGTATACAGAGTACACTTAATGCATCTTTGATGGAAAATTAATCTCTAGGAAAGCATCTATTCTTGAAGACTTTAGACATTACAAAATCTGTTATATACTAGACATGTATGTTAAAGCATACTAGTTTATTTTGTATTATATTAAGACACACTATTGAAACAAGATTCACATACTCAAGTTAAACTCCTTGTAAAACTGCCCTGTCCTTGTTGCTACTCATTAGCTTTTAGTCACTATACATTTACACCTGGCTCATGAAATTTTGAGCAATGCCAAGACTCACACGAATCCCTGTTGAACTCTACTTGAAACAGCCCCACTTGATAATCCTTCCTTACTGATAGTTACTTCTTGAATTCAATTACCAGTTTTTCATCTATTGTGCATGTGTACTACTTCTGTTGCAATTTAATGTGTTTTAAACAATAATATCATGCAGCACTAAGATAAACGTTTTATTCATTTTTAAATATGGGCATGCTTAGACAATTTTAGATATTTTAGACCAATTTCTTGTCCTGTTGACATGACTAAGGCAGCTGGGAAGATACTGTCTAGAGGTACATTGTGTTAACATACACTGCTAACTGATTTACTTAAATAAACACATCTTGTTTTGGATATTTTTGCATTGGCACAGGTTATACCAGTTTACCTTCATAAAATTGAATTGCATCAATTTAATTTCACTGATTTAAAATCATGCTGTTAGTGCTGTGTTCAGATCAATTATTAGCTTACAAAAATTTCCATTTACCTTACAGTTGTATCTCAAAGGAACCACAGATACATATTTTCACTGAAAAAAAAGAACTCAGTAAATGCACTTCCTTAGTATCCTCAGCATAAAGCAAGCCTACAGCTGTTTTATGTATGAATTGCTTAACCAATAGTCTTCTAGCATTAGATTTCTGCACAAGCAAAAAAATTTACAGGTGGCAAAAACTTAAAAGACAAAACTGATTGCAATTACACAGTTGCTCTCTTTATTTTTATACTCTCTCATAAGCAGATCACTCCAAGCAGCAGGTGAGGTCACACTAAGTCAAGCAATCATAAGTAGCCAGATACCTCCTGACCTAATTAATATAAAGAACACAATTGTGTTTTTATTTACTCTTTCTTTAAAAAAATCTGCCACTGTTTATGTTAAAAGTTATGAAGTTATGAAACTTCTGACTGGCACTAAGGAACATGATGGTGAGAATTTTCTCCACAAATCTAATTCAAAGTTATCTGAGGTTTAAAGTTAAACCAATGCTTTTTATCTTGATGCTTCACAGCTGCATGAAATCAGTTACTCTTGATTCTTGTCCTCATGAACAGAGATTCATGTAGCAAGAACCCATCACAACAGTTGGTTTCTCAGCAGACAGCCATGTGAGTTGATTCTTGGGAAGGCTCCTGTAATAGCTTGGCATTTCAGAGATTTTTTTTTTTTTTAATGTTGCTGATAAGCATACCAGAACCACAAAGCAAACTGCAGAGCTTTTGCCGCAGCTTTGGCTTGCCAGCAGTCTCAGATTCCACTCTAACAGCACAAGAATTTTGTTTTCTGTCCAGACAATATCTTCAAATGTTACTTTTTTTCCCCCTGTTATGCTTCCCTAGGATAAGAAGTTTACTGATGCCCTTTCATTACTCTAGGGATTGTTCTAACATTTCCATTCAGGAATTAATCTGCAAACCAAGCAGCTAACCTCATTGTTAGGGCAAGATGCACTAATGTTGCTTCTAAAATGGTTACTAAAAAATAACTTTTGGAAGGAGAAAGCAAACAGTTTTTCACCTATATTTATCGAGTTTATAGCTGAACTTTTCTTTCAAAACAGCTTTATTTTGCAGTCTGTAGATTGCTCTAGCTGGCCTGCACTTTTTAATAGTATTATTTGGGCCAGTTTTAAAACAAGACACGTTAGATAAGAGAAGATAGAAGACTCTTAGGAACGGTTTTTCAAGGTTGCTGAGTATTACATGCAAAAAGACACTTGATGTTGTGTGCAGACTTAATACTGGTGTATGTATATGTACAAGAGGATGGTTGTTTTCAGCTGTATACAGGAATTCCTAAGGCAAAATACATGCCATTTCCCAAAAGCATTTTTTCAACATATGCAATCAAGTCTTTAAGAATCAGCCTTTAGTTTAAGTATGGGGGAGCAAAGAATGCTTCATGCAAACAAACAGTCCATAGTAAAAACACTGAAATTACCTTTCAATGAAATCATTCAGGAAATCATAACTGAATGCCTGCTAATTGCTGTATCTTAGCAGCCCTTCAGAAAAGATGTGGCACCTGACACTGTGTTGTGTCACATATTGGATGGGTATAGCAGCAAGTAAAGCATTAAGTTTTGTTAAGGCAATTTGCTGTCTTGCCTGTTTCCATTTTTGATGCTTCTCAATCTCCACTGCAGTCAAGCTATCTATAGAATAATCAATTCAATGCCCAGAATAATCAATATATCACTACTTTTATTTTGCAGAATCATAATTCAGCCTCCTTTTTTCCCATCCAACTGAGAAGATTTTTCTGAGCATGGCACCTCTACAGTAAAGCTAGATTTACAGGCTGGTAAACACAGGGGCTTGCAAATTAGGGTCAAAGCCATAAAATGAACCTGCATTTTGACTTGTAATGGTAGGAAACCAGCATCATCTTACTCTGCAAAATTACTTACTGAGTGTAAGCAATTTCTTGTGGCATTAACAAAAAAAAAAAAAAAAAAAAAATGTGGAGGGGAATTACAGCACTTTGCTCCTGCTAGTGAATTAGGGTTTATTCTGGCTTTTCTTTCCTTGGTATAATTGTCATGCATGCCCTACTAAATATTTTTTTTTTTTTTTTGTAGACTAGGTAAAATCCCACTGGAAATTTGTACACTCAATCCGAGCAAGGGAAAATGTTTAGATTCCTGCCTTCTTACACAAAGAAAGTATGAGGTTGAAGGTGGGTTAACTTCCTGGTGTTAGCTTATGCAAGTAAAACCCTCACAGCACACATAGTGCTATTCAGTAATGACTACAGCCCAGCAGAAAAATTCTTGTGAATGTGGTGTTCCCCAGTCAAATGAAGAAAAAATAGGGAGAAGTATCTGAACATATGAAATCTTACTTTAAACTACAAAATGTGCTATTAATGATCTAATTTCACAAGGCACTCCATATGTAGAAATGGCTGTGTTTTGTCTGTGATACGGCAGTAACTCAGGCATCAGACAAGACCAAGAGATTCACTGGGCCACACAGTGCCACAGCTGCAAGCACTACTTGTCACACACGACTTACAGTCTAAATAATTGAGACAGGCAAATGGTAAAAGAGCAAACAGAGATATGAGTATCTCATCCAAGGTCACACAACTTGTCAGTCACAGAGCTGAGATTAGAAAAGGGGTTCCCAGGTCTCCCCTCCAGTGCCCTCACCACAAGATCATACTGCCCATCCTTGCTCAGCTGGTGAAAGCAGCTCCACTTTTTACAACAGCTCCCTGCAGAAGTGGTAAGTCTCTACAGAATCACAAAGCATGTAATGGGAGTCTCTGCTGATAACAGCGGGTTTTGTTGAATTATGGAGACAAACTTAAGGAAGTCTTCAAAAGCGTTCTCAAATTTGACTGTGAGAAGTAAAGAACCATAATTTTAAAAATAGCTAATTTGAATATCTCTATGTATCCCCACTGTCTGATCAAGTTAATTACTTAATTTGATTATTTTCTGAAATCCTTTTAAATTATTAACATTGTAAAAAAACCCTCCAGTACAAAATGATAAAAGCATAATTTGATAATCCAGTAATAAGGGTAGACAATTGTTTTAACAAATGTTCAACTGCTTTTCAGGCCTGAAGCTAAGAAGAAAAAGATAGCAATTTGCACATCAGAGAATGACTCACAATATTTTTGAAAACATGGCTGCTAAGTCTTTATTTTACAAAATATTCTCTTTGTGTGTCATTCTGCATAGTTAATTAAAGCAATAATAGCTATAAAATATATTTGCCCTTCAGCAGAATTTATTCTCACTGTGTTGTTGTCAGGTAATCCTGTGGGCAACTAATATCATAAAAACAAATTCAAAGGAATATTAATAAAAATAATGCAGTAATGAAAGATTCTTCCTTTGTGAGAGTCTGAAAATGCTGATGTAGTTTGTAACAGTCTCTTGCCTGTACTGCTGCTGTTGTTGTAGTAAATAACTTTAGCTTCCCCAAAATGACTGCATCACACTCAGGCTGTGCATCCAGGGATTTAATTCCAGGTTAATGCTGATAAATTATTTTGGGGTTGTCTGTTACAGAGAAAATCAGTGATTGTGGGATACATGGAGTGTAGCTTGATTCAGGTGGAGTTCTGGGACTTAAAGCAACTAAGCCCACCTGGGGAAGCAATCCATAGTCATGAGATTGTCAGCTCAGTCTCTCAGTTTTAACTTCAAGAACTTAAAAATATATACTGCTGCTATATGAAAAGTTTTATGCCTAAATTTCCTTCTTCACTCAAGTGGTTCTTTGCATTTGCTGAAGACGAAAGTGGTTCCTTGGTTATGAACCCAGGTGACATGAGGGACAATAATTCGGTAAGAATGTCTAGGAAGAATAAAAGATTTGGATGAGGAGGAGGAAGTAATTTCCATCAGCTTAAGTTGCTAGTTGGTCTAGTGCTCAGTGAGAAACTAGATCCAGCAAGATTGGGAACAGAAAGACGGTCATGAGTGTCTACAAAGCTGTAGATTAAACATGGAGCTTTATGGCAGTTCTAGGAAGAGAAGATGTAACAGGAAAAAAGAAAAAGATACTAAAAAATTAGCAACATAAGCAGAGAAACAAGAAAAAAATCAGTATTGCAGGTGTAAAGAAGGATTTTGAAGACACGTGTAGGATATATCATTCCAAAACAAGAGAAGCAATTAAGAAGGATGCATCAAGGTTCTAGGTGTTCTTCAAACTAACTTGAGAGATTGATAAGATCTGTTTGGAAAGATCCATAAATTCTAGAAAAGCATTGTTTCTCCTTAGCCCAGATGTCTACAGTAAGCACATAAGTAGTGCAAAAGATTTGATCTGTTCAGGCAACGTGTAAGATACATAGTTATGTTTTGAAGGTTGTTTCCATAGTGCTAGATAAAAATAATGGCACAAGCTTCTTTTCAAAATAAATACTGCAACAATTAAACTAGGCACACAGTCATTCTTCCTGATTTAATTAGGATGTTCGTAAGAAATTATGCAAGCGCATGCATTTTTCTAACCTACGCTCTCTGTAGAGCATACATGATTCTTTCACCTCACAAGATGGACAGAAGCCCAAAGAGATAACTGTATTTTTCTCCTAGCTGCAGAATCATACTGCATAACTACTAAAACCAAGTACCAGCAAAGTTACCTTCTTCTGTGGACCACAATTCAGATGCCAGAAGGATTTTTCTAGGTGAGTTATACAACCACCAAGTAAGTTGTGTCTGTGCATCCCACCTAAATTCAGAACTGCAGATGAAGCAGAAGATCCAAGGCTTTTGTTCTTGCTTGTCATGATTTCTGTACCATGACTTCCGTACCATTGCCACAAGGTTTACTCACAGAAGGTTATAGGCATTTTTTGGTGAAAACTGTCAAGCCAGCAAAGCCAATTCACAGCTTTTGAAAGCAGGACCATATGCAGAGAGTAAATAGTATATATGAGACATATTCTGGAGAATGTAAGACAATATATTAAATGTGGAGTGTACAGAGTATGACAAGTGTTGAGGGGGAAACATGAGAACATCAGTTTTTATTTCATTTTCAAAATAAACATTTGTTTAAAGACATTCTACAAAATACTCAGAATACATTTGCAACGGTAAGCCAGACATAAAATGAAAAATTTAAATATCTTGAAAAAACACTTAATAGCAAGGTAAAAAAGAATCCCTCCCCAAAGTAAGTTCTACACCCAATGACCCAGTACCATCCTGCTAATTACTTACTGCTATACCTAGGAAAATAAGTCTTCAAATTTCCTCAGAGGCCGTCAGCATAAACCCAGAAGAATGAATGTTAATTAATCATCCTAACAACATTAATTATTTTTAGTAAATGTAATTTTCATGAAATTCAAGAACTACACCCTTGGGAAATTGAGTCCTCCTTTTATATATGTGTATATACATGACACAGATAGATATATATATAATATATCTATCATATAGACAGCACATTCTGCTTTAGCTCTGTGCATTGCTGAAAGTATCTAATCAGTTTTTAAATTTATCATAGAAGTGCTTCAGTAATTGTGTGTAATAATGAAGTCTGTAGTTTGGCTGTATGTTGCATAGCCTAGTACTTTCTTTTGCTGAAGTTTTATGTGAGCTTGTGCTCTTTGATTAAAGGAAAGAAAGAAAGGGAGGAAAGGAGGAACTGAGGGTAAACAAGGAAGGATGGAAATTCTCAGAAAATACGTTGGAATATTTTACAAATTTGGATAAATTTTATTCATTAATGCAATAGCCACCACAACTTCTTTGTTCGGTGTAAATAATTAAAAAGAAGAAAAAAAATCAACCCTAAATTCAGGCATTACTAG
Source organism: Pyrocephalus nanus (assembly GCA_038380795.1). Lineage (NCBI taxonomy): Eukaryota > Metazoa > Chordata > Aves > Passeriformes > Tyrannidae > Pyrocephalus > Pyrocephalus nanus. The sequence continues at coordinate 52,821,019 of CM076260.1, forward strand.
AACCATGGCAGTCAATTATATTAAATGTTTGAAAATGCAAGTGCCTGCCCTGGATCTCAGCTGTGAAATTTAAAAATCAGACATGAGTAAAAGAACCACCCATAAACATACCTATTCAAACAAAACCCTCCAATAATTTTAACAAAGAAGAAAAAAAAATATGGACTTTGCTGCATTCCCAGAGGCAAGCAAATCCAGGTTCTGATGGACAACAGTGGATAGCGCTTTCCAAAACTGGAGATCTCTCACAGATAGTTAATGCCCTGCCAACTGCTTCTTCATACTTCATTTGCAGAGTTCAAATGTGTGAATCTCTGTGGAGTTTGACTTGGCAGTACCTCACAGGGAGAAAAGCAATTTTTCAAGCAACTAGACTCAGTTCTATACAACCATGCTCAAACACAATGAAGTTCTTGTCAACCAAATAGTTTGGTGATAATGAGGTTTATCTCTCTAGGATAATTTATTTTAATCTGTTATTTTAGCAAATCCAGTAGTGCTGCTATCTTTTTAATATCTTCCATAAGCCTTTATTTAAAGCCTAGACATTCTCTATGGACAATGTAAAATGTGTGGATCTAAAATCACATTTTAAACCAGGAAAGTTTTAGCAACAGAGTCAATCTGGACACAAATCTGACTCATGGTTTCTCGAAACCTGGGCAACAGCCAGACTAAGACACATCATGCAAGCTGTCAGTCAGCAACAGAGCAACATCCTTTGGAACCACATGTTCATCCCTGTACAGACTCCCGCTTCATGCACCCAGGCACCTACCAGCAGTGCACCGAGCAACAGAACCAGCACCCCTCACTGACCACTCCCTTGGGGAATAAGCAAGTGCCATGCAACACAACATCCTATTTTGTCAGATTGTTGGGGGCTTGTGAGGGGCTAGGGTAGTCTTTTTGAGAAAATTCTCCCTTCAGGTCATTCAAATATGAATCTGTGTAAAGGCACAATGGGAAAGGCCATCAGTACATACTAATGAGTGTGTTGACCTTAGCCCTCTATTTTTTTCTGTCTACTACATAATTTTGTACTTTTTCAATATGCCTGAGAGAATATATATAGCATATGGCAGAGACTTATTGCAGAGCATACATTTGTCAAAGAATGGCAGGGTCCCCTTGGGGTTGGCTAGGCAAGACCTCACCAGCCAGGGCTGGTCCCACCATCCAAGCCAGAAGCAGGTCAGAATGGGGGGCACTGGGCTTGTTTGCTCACTCTTCACAGCTGGGACCAGCAGGACACATGGCTGGGCACAGGTCACTGAACTATCTATCCTTAGTTCATAGGCTGGTGGGGCACAGGCAATTCTGTAACTCCTGTTTACATAATGTTTCTCCTCAGCCAAGTACAATTACCATTGCCTTCATGAATTTCCCTGCTGTGCTTTAGCACAAACATTTCTGAATTAATAGCTGAGCAAAATTCTTGCTTTTGCAAGAATGCTGTTTTTCTAGTGTTTTCTTTAAGCTCCAGATTCCTGAATGGTAGGGTTGCAGGAAATTCTGATGTTTAATCATTCATTAGAAGCTTTACACTTCATATTTTCGAAGTAAACTTTGGAATCATAAACTCTAGAGGCTCATATAAGAAAAGTTAAACATATTGTTTAAAATAAATAATTCCTCTATGTTATTTTTCTGAAGGGTAACTACAGCCTGGCATTGCACAAATTCATTTCCACCAACCTTCAGGGCTGATTGGATCTGGAAGAAATACAGCCTTTTCAAGACGAAGAGCCCCCAAGCCAGCAGATGTTGTCTGTTGCCACACAAAGCCTGGGATGCCTGCATTGACAGCCTTCAGGAAGACAGGTCAGGTTCCCTCTGTGGCTTTCTGGGAGGCTCAGCTTCTTCCCAGACTGCACCCATACTTAAATGCCACACAGGGCCTTCCAAAGCTGGGCTGGCTCCATATAGTGTCTTCAACACCCCACACTCTGGGACACTGCAGCTGAGCAGCTGGGCTGCTGAGCTCAAACACGGAGACAGGAAAACACATGGAGCTGCTCCCTGCATGAGTCTGAGCTCACGAGCTCACTGGGGTTGAGGGGACCACATGCAGACAGTCCTGATGTCCCCAGCTGTCATCTCCACACTTGCAGATCTCCTCCTCTCACCCTGGTTAGCCCAACCCCAAGTAGAGCAACTGATTAACTTCTGATTAACACCCTAGAGAAAAATTCAGGATGGAAACTGCACAATCCCTGTTAAGTTACTCAGTTGCTGCAGGAACACTTCCATGGCATCTGCTCTATGGGATGATGTAAATGATGATGTCAAGGCCTGTATATACTGTCATCAAGCAGAGGCATTGACACATTGGCCAACTCCCAGACCACTACATGCATATATTCCTCTTATCTCCTTAATTGTGAGTACCTGAACAAGCAGATACTGTTTTGGACCTGTGTGGATACACCTCTTTTCAATAGTTTTAATTATTTTTGTGAATGTCACCTTGGTTTTAGTGCACGGTTCTCACAGTGGCACCCCTGATGCTCACTACGATTTGTTTTCTTTGGGGATGATTTTTAATTGGACCCTCACAATTTGCTCCGAGGACACTATAACGGCGTTTTGAAATTTAAACTGATGTTTGCTTCCCCGCCGGCGCTTTCGAGCAGAGGACGATTTTGGGGGAGCGATGGTAAACGCTGCTCCTGCAGAAGGAACGGGGATGCGGCCCGGCCCCCGGTACCGGCACACGGCGGAGAGAAGGGCGTGGGGCGCGGCGCAGCACCTCGCGTTGTCAGCGCGGGTGCCAGGCGGTGCCGTGCGTGCACACACGCGGTGTTTACGGCTCCAAGAGGGACGCAGCCGAGCAGCTGCGTCAGAGCGGGCGGGGCCGGGGCGGAGCGGGGCGGGCGCGCCCGGCGGGGCGGCCGCCGCGGGCAGGGGGCGGTGACTGGCGGGGCGCGGCCGGGCGCGCTGCCCCGCGGCACCAGGGCCGGCTGCCCGCGTCCTCCCCGGCATGGGGGTCGGGCTCCGGCCGGGACCCCGCGGGCGGCGCTGACCGGAGCTGCACCCGCCGCTGCCGCCGCTCCCTCCCCCGCGCCCGCAGCCCCTCCAGGGGGAGGCTGGGTGGCGGCGGCCGGCGCCCGCGGGCGGGCGGCGCGGGGCTCGGCGCGGCGGGGCTCGGGACCCGGAAGCAGAAGCGGGGCCAGGAGGTGGCTGGATGGGAAGGAGAGGCGGCGGGCGGCGATGGGAGAGCAGCAGAGCTCGTTGAGCGCCCCGCGGGCGGCCGCTGCCGCCGCGCTGCCGAGCCCGGCGGGGGGCCCGCGGGAGCCCGGCCCGGACGAGCCGCCTTCGCTGCGAGAGGCGGTCCCAGGCGGTGGATTAGCCGGGCCGGGGCAAGGCGGGGAGCTGGGACCGCCCGCCGCCGACCCCGAGCGGCGAGAGGCTGAAGAGGAGGCGGAGGCAGCGGCCGGGCCGGAGCAGCCGCCGGGCGCGGGGGAGCCGGCGGCCCCGGCGGAGGAGGGGCCGGACGGAGGCAGCGGCCGCCGCCGCCCCCCCCGGCGGCACGTGTACTGCACCGTCTATTGCGTGGAGAACGACCGGCCGGCCGCCGCCACCGGCTCCCCCCACGGCGGCCCGGGCGCGGGGCAGCCCCCGGTCCGGCGCGGGGTGGTGCCGGGCGACGACCCACTGTCGTCGGGCGGCAGCATCGAGGTGGTGGACTTGTACCTGCTGCCCGAGCCCTTCTCCGGGCTGATCGCTGGCGAGTTCGGGCCGCTGCTGGTGCTGAGCTGCCGCGTGTGCCTGGAGGAGAAGCCCATCAAGCCCCTGTCCTGCTGCAAAAAGGCGGTGTGCGAGGAGTGCCTGCGGCGGTACCTCAGCTCCCAGGTACGGGCGCTGCCGGGGTGTGCTGGGGGAACTCTGTGCGGCCCCGGGGCGCGGGCTGAGCGCTGCTCCGGGCCCGGCTCCGCTCTCGCCGAGCGGCAGAGCTGGGGCGAGGTGGTGCGGGGCGGGGCGGGCAGGAGCTTTTCCCGTCCCGCACGGAGCGCCTTCGGCCGCGACCTGCGTGCGAGCCGCTGATTCAATGACCGCTCGTTCCCGGAGCGCTTGTCTGCGCCTTGTTCCGCAGCTGTCGGGCTGGTCACATCTGTGTCTCCAGGCGCTTCCCATCTTTACAAGGATTTTCTCTTTGGATTCTGAAACTTTTGCTGTTACCTGGCCGGCACCAGTTTCCTTTAAAGAGGAGGTCGGGGAGTAATACGGAACGAAGTTTGTGAACCCTCAGGCAGCTCCTGGAGGGCTCCTGGGGTTTTTTCCCGCAGCCCCGGTGCTGCCGCTCGGACATGCGGATGTTCGGGCCCTTGGTGAGCCTCTTGGCCTGATCGTCTCAGAATACATCGCGTTTGGTCTTATGCCGTGTATGAAAGGTTAAAATATTGTGTGTGTCTGGTGTGTGTGTGACTCTTCGTGAAAAATCGCAGTTACAACAGTAAACAAGAACTTATTTGGAGGAAAAAAAATCGACAACACAACTTTTCCTCCTTGGGTAGCTAGGCTCATATATGGGCTGCTTACATCTACATCGCTGTTTTGTAAGAACTGCTGTTTCGAACCGAAATCAGCAGCTTGAAAGCAAATCTGTCTTCGCTAGTGTTTTCAGTAGCTAGTTTAGCGTCACAGAACACTTGTGTGTTGTTTCTGCTGCTAGTGGAGTCATACCCTAAATCCAAAGAGCAATGGGGGAAGTTATGGGTATGGGAAGTTGTGGGAGAAACAAAACGAGCTAAACCCTTTGCTTACCATCTTTATGCTTTTATTCAGCAGAAACTTTTGGGATGTGCCCAGTGGAGCCATGCTAATTTGGTGGTAGAATGAATTTTTACACTGTTAGGGCTTAGAGGTGTGGTGGGGCAGTTTGTGCTCCTGTTGGACTCTGTGTGTAGAGATGGGATGGATGGCTACAGCTACCCCTGCACTCTAAATAGCTGACAGGCCTGTTCTGACCACAATACATTTGACTGCTTGGAAATTGCACATGCTAGCCGAAGTACATGCTCCGCTCTGGGCATTGGTAGCATATATAGCATTTGCTGGCGCTGGTAGCATTTGTTCAGGCTAACAGTAAACCCACTAGGGTTTTTATGAACCACTTTTGATATATTTATTAAACAGGGTAGAGCTTAACATGGGAACTGATGGATGGGAAACGCAGAGTTATGTTTTGTATGTCTCCTGTAACACTGAAACTCAGGAGCACTTAATAAGCCTTCTTGAGACTTTGTGCAGAGAGCCTGGAACTATTTAATTTGTAAGTGGTGAACTGGAAACTCTCAATGAGTTTTTAGAGTGTATTGTCAGTGCATGTTTGTGCCGCTTTTGTATCTGCCACTGAGGTCGTGGGTCAGAATACTGACTTGCATTGAAGCTGGAAATTGCCATGTGGTGTGATGTCAGAGTAGTCTTCTATAACTTCTTCAGGTGCCTGCAGTTTACAGTGATCTAATGAGTTATGTGATCTATCATATCTATCTACATTTTAAGCCATACTGAAAAAGTCTTCTGCCTGGTTTAGGCTGGACTCTTGGAAGATGATCTAGCAGCTTGGTGGCTGAAACCGCTGGCTGGCCTGGGAACCAGGTTTATGCCGTATGAAATGGGTTCAGTGTTGGCTAGCTCTTGGATGCAGATGCAGGCATTACCTCTTCAAGGAAGCCACTACTATTGCTGAGCACTCATGAAGCTTATCCCAGCAGCTGTTGAAAGATAGCCATATGGGTACTTCTGTATATAAGAGATGGGGCAGGGATACAGAAGCAGAGGAGAGGATGTCTGCATCAGGGATACTGATGTTGAGGAGTGAGATTCATAGTGTGTTTTTGTGGGCATGTTGTTACAGATGCTGTTATGACCAGGCAGAATTGTAGTTGCTTGACAAATTTCTTCAGGGAAAAAGGAAACAAAATGTAACAACACTCCAATATGGTCTTTCCCATCTTCCTTTTTTCAAAAGAGTAAGAAAATGACATTTCTTAAGAACAAGAAGTGATGTGTCTTTCCTTTGTGCTGTGGAAGGACCCTGTGAGTCATCCTGAGGAGAGAGAAAGGCTTCGCTATGTCAGTTATATTAGAGGAATTTCAGGGAAGGATGAGTGAAAAGCCAGTATAGGTTAGAAATCAAGTCACCTTTCAACTTTGAGACTTCACACTTTGTGTAGCAAATTAAAAAGAAAATTTGCCAGAAGTTCAAAATGAGTAAGTATTTGAAAAGCTGTTTTGGTTTGAAAATTTTAGCATATTTTCATTTTGGGTCCAATCAGCTTGATATAACAATGTACCTGAAGTTGAAAGCAAACAAAAACCAACTGAAAAACAAAACCTCAAGCAGCAATATACATTGTTTAGATCCGGTTTCCATGTCAGAGAAATAACAATCCGTGCTCTTTGTATGAGAAGACACTGGCTGACTCTACCACTCTGGGGGAGTGGTGTCTTATGATGAAAATGTGGAGTATGTTGGCAGAAGTATAGCACTTAAAATAATTCATGTTGCCTTTAATGTCTGTGTGTGTTCTCTCACTGAAGAAAGCTATATTCTTCACGATGGTTTCATTATGTTTTCTGAAATGATGCTTAATGGAGTAGCAAAGTAAAAACCCTGTTCATGCACTTTGCTTTCTTCTATGCAAATGTATAAGAGCATCAAAATTTCTGCCTTGGGGCCCTTTATAGATCAGAAAATCAACTGAAGTTTTAGGCATTCTTTTTAAGAATGCCACATGAAAATACTTCAGCTGCAGAATTTGGTCATAGTGTTACCAGCGTGCTAGAAAACGAGGGTAGTTGTTTTTAGGAATGTCACATCTGAAGGTCCTTAGAGGTCAAATCCAGTCTTTCTTATCACTGGCACCTTGCTGCATAATCCCTTCCAAAGATTTAATGACTGAAGGAGAAGCTTAGCCTGCAAGCCTGGAGTGCCCAGGCTGATCTGGAGCCTGACTTGGGGAAATTGCATAACTTTACCTCTGCCTCAATTTACCTATTCTCTCTTGCAGCATGATAATCACAGACCCCTCAGGGCTCCTTGGAGTCTGACTATGACCAGTTCATCTAACATTCACAAAAAAATTCCATGACTTTCTTCACTTGGACTCAGAGAAATTGATGATATGGTAACTGATAGGTGATTGATGGTGATGGGTTATCACAGAACAGGTGGCTTTTGCAGCTCAGGATGTGGTTGGGGTCCCACAAAGCCTGAGTCAGGTCCTAGCAAGCCCTGTCTCTAGGAAGGGATGCAGCCCAGAGCTGTTCTTTGTTATGCTTAATCATGAACTTAAATGGATGAGGCTGAAGAGTGTGGTTGTTTGAAAGGCCAGTGTTCTTTCAGGATGGGGCAGTCTCCATGGGTTCTTAGGTATGTTGAGTGAGTTTGGGGTCTGAAGTGTGGAAGAACCGTTTCCTGTTCAGCTGTGGGTTTTTATGCTCTTAGATTCAGCATACAGACTGGGGACAGGGGAGATAGAACCAGGACACCTGATCTCACAGGTATAATATTACATTCACATCTCCTTCACATCCCATCTTTCTCCCCATTTAACATGGCACCAAACTCAGGTTATTTCAGAAACTGTGCATATATAGGTTTGCTAAATGAGTGATTGACTTCCTAACCTCTCTGAGCTGTAAGCTTGTACATGTAAGTCTGAGGGAGAATTTGCTTCTGGTTTTGCTCTTTAGCTGTTTGTGTGTCTGGGGTGGGGTTGGGATTTTTTTGGAAATTTCCTTTGAAAATTAACAAATAGTTAAGGGAAGACTTTTGACTTAAGAGCTGGAGAAGACCTAAAGTTTAACTAGGTTTTTATATTTAACTTGTTGCAGACTGGTAAAGAAGCCAAGATTTATATGTATTTTCTTATCTCCCTGATCTGTAAACCTTACAATTGCTATTCAGAACAACAATCTCACGCCTTACTTTTTAGCAAGTATTAACTAGACCAAAATAACATTTTGCTGTTTCCTAACATCTATAAAGAACAGTTTGTTCTTTAATAAATATTTAAATATATATCTGTATATATATAAATATATATCTGTACTTGTTTCATTTTTCCTGTAAAACAACTGTAAAAGTTTTATAGAAACCTTGCTGCCTGTTTTTTCTACATGCAAATCAGGAAACTTGATAATCCAGTTTGAATCCTGTGCTCATTAGTGATGCTTTATTTTGTAAATCTTGTAATTCTCTTGGAGTAGTCATTCTTATATTAAAAGACTTCATGTGAGTTAATTTCAACAGCATACTATATTCTTAATCAGATATTATGGTGCTTTAATTATAGGAACTCTAATGAGATTAGAGGCCATGAGTAAATTGGAAGGGATTGCTGGGGGCAGGGAGGGACCACAGCACTTTTTGCATGGCTGGCTTTGGTGGGACTAAAATCCTCCTCTCTTCTTCTGAGCATGAAATGTGGAGGTTGTCTTTCCTCTGCTCAGGACCTATTACAAGTATTTCTCGGTGAACTGAGATCTTGTCTGTGCCTGATTTCTTTTTGCAAGAGCTGCAGGAAAAAGTTACAGACTGTTACAGTCAGAGTTTTTGTGGGGAATGTGATTATAAGGCTGCATAGTGAAGAGGAGAATTTAAGAGCAGTCTGTATCACATAAAACTAGTTGGCTTGGAGCTGGAGGGACTTGACACCTGTGTGCCTCTTCAAGTGTCTGATGGTATCATATAAACGATTCACCTTCAAAGCTCTAGTCTGCTGATGAAAACCAGCCAGCAGAAATATAGGCACCAAGTGCTGAATCATCTGATGGTTAATGAGCTGCTTGTGCCCTGAGTCAAACCAGAGCTCAGAAAGGCTACCGTCATTCAGTGCAGAAGCAGCTCTGTGTTTGCAAAGGTTATTAATCTAAAACCATGCTCTAACGCTTGCTAGTGAGTTGCTGGGATGGCTGCAGACTGCCTACGAGGAGGTGATGGCAGGGTGAGGGCCCACCCTCCAGCTGACATTGCAAGAATACAGAAGTTTCCAAAGGAGGAAGAGAGGTATAGGAGGAGCAAAAAACCTGCTAGTTTACAGGCTTCCTAAACCAAACTAGCAGCTTCAGCCACTGTAAGGTGGCTGTGTTCCTGAGGAGGAGGCAGATAGCCTCACAGGTCCATCAGCTCCAAGCAAGCAGCCTGTAAGCTGCACAAGCACCTGAACTTCTTCACTGTAATTTTCAGCAAACAGCTTCTAAAAGTCTGTCCTGTTCTCCCGATATTTTGTATGCAGTGCCAGTGCCAAAATACTGCTGCATATCTAGATTTCACAGTTCAGGATAATACTCAAGTACCTTTAAGATTGCAAGAGTTAGCCTTTAAAGTGGACGAGGTATATGGCAAACTTTTAGTCCATCTTGAATGCTTCTTGATGGATTCAGCTTGGGTCAAAACTTCAGTTTGGAACAAAGCTTACAAAATCCAGCACTGATGAAAAAGCTTTAAAATCAATTTTAAAGAAGACTAGTTTTGAGCAATGTTCTTGAATAATAATACTGCCTAGTTGTTCCAGTGTGTGTAGGCCTAGATACTCTGCGAACATATGATCACTTTGTGTGTTACGTTTTTTCGCTGTGTAGAAGTAGTTGTAAGTTTACATGGATAGCTATGACTTCCTGTTGTTTGGATAAGTCTTTGTCAGATGTAGAGCTGTAATTAAAGCTGTTGTTTCTTATCTATGCTGTTATGAGGTAAAGGGGTAAACAAGCAGGTGGTCTTCTTACAGCTAAGAAAACTTTAGTTAAAACTCTTGGATCTGAGATGTTGGGAATAGAAAAGATGGTGTCACCTTTGAGCAGCTGTAGGAAGAGTTGCTAATGCAGAAAGGCCTGAGTTCCTGAGGTGAGGATAAATGGTATCACAAAATTGTTGATGTTGGTATCAAGGAGTTGAGGGTAAGCGGTGAGTCTACAGTGATACCATGAGTTTGCTGATGTTGACAGTAAAGATGATTTTGAAGGGTAAAGACTTCCTATGAATTGGAAATTGTAGTGGGAGATAAAGGAGAATCAGTTTTGTTTTAGCTGGGGTTGAAACCTAATTTTTAAAATGTGTCATTTCTGGGAAGCAGAAGCCCTCATACTCAGCTGTCTCTTACAGCCAGTGTTGCACCTCACTGCTCTGTGGGTGGTGTTGGCATTGGGGACCACAGGCTGAGCTATCAGGAGATACCTGCTGCGTGCCTTCCTTCCTGCTGCTCCCACCAGCTGTTCGCAGGAGCTACCAGGCACAGGTATGGACTCAGTCCAGGGATTTTAAAGTGAAATGAGTTGAAAACTGAACTGTTGGGTTTAAATTACCCAAATGAAGAGAAATGAAGGAGTTAAATGGGGGCTGGGAAGGCCTTCAGCTCACCTCTGCCCCATTCCTTCTTCTCCACCCGGAACAACTGTTCTTCCTACTGCTCTGGGGCCTCTTGGCCCTTCATTCCTCTTTTCTTCTTGTACAAATATCTTGCTTCCTGCTGTCTAAACCAGCCAGGCTTGAGGAAAGCTATGTGTTTTACATGGCCAGGATGTCAGTACATTGTCAAAATGATTAAGAGTTGTAAAGGATATAATTTCTTTTAAAGAATTCAAACTGGAGACTTCCCCCTGAATAAAGACATTACTTACCCACCCAGGTTTATGTCTTTCAGTATACTCTGCTTGTGTTTATACTCTTGCACATTTTTCTCAATACTTTTTATGAATTATATTTTAAAAATAAAACAGTCCTCGTCTATAGGATTTCATTAGCCAAGTACTTACTACTTTTTCTATAATAGAAAAAGTGACAGATTTGTTCAGTGATGAAGAGGCTATCTAATTTTTGAGTTGGTTTTCAAGTACTTGGAAAATTTCTGGTAAGGCAAAACAATGAATTTTACTTGGAAGTTAAAAATTAGGATGAAAAACAATTTCAAGACTTTACTCATAGAGAAGAAAATTTTATGCATTTCAGTGCAGAAGGTCAGAAGTTTAACAGTAATTTAAGACAGATTTGGAACTAAACCTGAAATGGCTTAAAGTCCACATTTACCTTCAAGTCTGCCTCACCACTTCAGCTTAAGATCAGTGTATATTTTCATTGACAGGCTTGTTGGGATGTACAGTTGCTCTTGTTTACTTAATTGTGAGAAAAGCTGGGCACTTCCTATATTACAGTTCCATGAAAAGGTAAAGAAACTTCTAAGGCTATCCCACTTCCATTTCCTTATGAGCAATAGTGCGCTCATTTTCCCCAGTGGTGTTTTTATTAAGTACAATACAAACTATATTGGGTGTTCTGCTGGAAAAGTAGAAGGGGCAAAGCTTTATTTTCTCTAGCTTAGTTATCCTGATGCCATTATGTATTGTTTTCTATCACAAACATAAGAATGGCAGCAAAGGCAGGTACGTCTCCAGTTTACTTCATTTGGCTTCCTGATCTCTTAGGAATGGTGGTGTTATCAGCTCAGGGGGGTGTAGGATGGGGATCTGAATGACTCTGTCCCTTTAGCTTGTAGGAAAGGGAAGTCCTATCCAAACTGTTTCAGCTGTGACGTGGCTCTGTGGGGTTGCTCACACAATACAAGGAAGGAAGAAAAGGGAGAAGAAGATTGCCAGGATGGGAAGGGCACGGTGATCATGTAAGAATCAGTTTGCCCCAGAAGGTGGACTTGCTCAGGGTAAGCTTTCAGAAAACAAAAGGGAATTGTGAAGACTGATTGCCTCCATGTGAGGTTGATCTTTGGCCTCTATTTAAAGCTGCAGCTGAATATTGGCCAGTTATTTTGCTAAGTGATGGCCAGATAGTTAAATGGGACTAGCTCTATTTCTGGTTTCCTAATGGATGAAGTCAGGCAGGAAATAAATCTAGCCTGAAAAAAGTAATAGTAAGGATTTAAAACACTGTTTAAAGTATAGAACTTCCAGGAAAATAGTGGTTTAGTGTTTTACTAAGCTGCTGAAAGACTTTTATACACCATAGGCAGCAGAGTGGGTGGAGCAAGTAGATGCAGCATGCCATCTGTAACACAAAATGACTGTGAGAGGTGCCACTTCCCTGAACAAACAAAAGAGTCCTTTGCTGTTGTCAGTTCTGTTGCTGCTATATGGGGGCAAAGCAATGGTGGGTAAGGGCTTCCCAACCTTTCACCTGCTTTAATGTTTCTCACTATGTTAGTATACTTTGGAGAGAGGACACTTTATGCCTTTCCATTCTAGTGCACCTCTGCAATGCCAGGTAGAAATTTGTCTGCTTAGAAATATTCTTTCAGAGGTCTTACAGAAATAAACTCTTACAGAAATAAGCATGTAAATTGCTCAGCACTTTTTCAAGTGTGTGTGCAGTTCAGTTCGGCAGTAGCTTAGAAACTCTGTTTAGTTAACTTTATGGCATTAGCATGCAGCTTAAAAATGGGAAACAATGTGCAACTGCAGAGTTTTTTGGAAGAGATGGGCTTCCAAAAGAGAAAACGTGGCCCATAATATTTGGATACCTAGTGCTGCATTCCATCTACAAAATGTAGATGTTAGGACTCTGGGCAAAATTATACTCATAATAGTATGTTTTATTGTGATGAACTAATCCTACTGGTGATTAAGGCAGAAAATCAGAAGTAAAACACTGGAGTTTGTTCTGAATGTTCTTGCTGTTAAGCACTTAAGGATACTGACATATAGAGGACCACCTAGACCTCAGAGTGGCCAAAGTGAAATACATTATTGAAATCTGGATATTTCAAAGTATGCACAAATCTGTGGTCCCCATTTGCCTTACATAAGGGCAATGGAAATCAAGTGAACTCAGAAATTTTCACTTATTTGTGTAATGGAAAGTAAATTCAGCTGTGCTGTTGCTCTATTTCCCAGTAACACTTAGAGTAATTTTCAAACTTCTGAAGATGCCCATTCTTTCAGGTTCTAGCTTTATTTTAAATTATTATTATTATCTTCCCAGTCTCTAAGATATAAACCTTCCTTGCAGTGAGTTATGACAGTTACTGATGGATTTTGTTGAGTGCTTTTGCCTCAGTGAAGTAGATATTTCATATGGGGGCTTGATTTGTTGTTCTTTCAGTGAGAGTAACTCAGCAAATCCTGCCTGAGTTATCTCAGAGTGTAGTGCTTTATAAGGACCTCACCCAAGCCATGACAGGTAGTCCGACAAGGCCAGGCTACCACTTCTGGTAAATTAAAGATCTAAAATGAGTTCTGTATCTCATTTCTATTTTCTTTCTATATGGAGAAAAGCAGACTTGTTTAAAGCTGATGGTATACATCACTTTGGCTGGCAGTGCTGCTCACCCCAATCTGCAACTTGTTCCCTACTGTTAATACATCATTTGATCCACCAGCAAAAAAAAAAAACACCTGGTTTAAAAAGTTACCTTTCACAATAGTTTTTTACTTTTTTTTCTTGTCCAGTTTTTAATTGTCTCATGCACAATGTGCAAATGTTTATTTCACCACAAGGTGGTAGTGAATAAAGTGCTAAGCAGGGCTGTTTATTTTGGCAACGTGACAGCCTGTGAGACCAAAACATTTGAAAATGACATGTTCATGAAGGTGACAAGTGGAGGTTTTCATTGGAGCTTGATGAAATGAAACCTTTAATTTGGTCCTCTTGCTGCATCATTTCCTCTTTCACAATCCAGACAAAAGTCACGACTTAATCCAGTGCCTGAAGGTGCATCTGCACCCGCAGCTCTTGGACAGTCATGGTCCAGGGCATTTCTCTGAGCTGCTTGCAGCACTGAGGTTCCCAGTCCAGCTCAGGCTGGTACCCACTGGTCCTGTGTCTGCTGCCTGTGGCATCAATAAATAAGAAGCTTTCAACTAGCTGAGTTCTAAAGCATCCCCCAGTGTTTTGTAACATGGAACGGATTATTCCTAACAGTCTTAGAAGTTAAGTGTTTCATGTGAATATTGTTGCAGATGAGAAATCTCTTTCTTGATCTTTCTTGTTTCAACAGCTTTGGTTTGCTGCAGCCAAGTAATGCCAAGCATGGTCATTATTTTCTTGAGAAAATTTTTTTCTGCGCCATAGAGTTCTCAAAAGAAGTTTCTTGTTGTTCCTTATCTTGAATAACAAGTGAAAAGATGCAGGACTTAAAACACTAGAAGGATTTTTATGTTTTATTCTGTGGGTTGTGTTGTGATTTTGGGGTTTTTTTGGGTGGAGGGGACAGAGGTGTTAGGATTTTTGGTGGTTTTTTGTTTGATTTTTTTCTGCAAAGATGTAAAATGCAGAATGTTATCAAATATGATATTTAAAAAAAAGCGCGCAACAGAACAGGGACTGTCATGTGGAAGAACTGGTATGTATCATCAGATCTTTGGTGGTGAAGGCTTGTTTTGAGCTTGGTCATACAGGCTGTTGGTACAAGTTAAAAAATAAACCTGTATTGAAGAAGACGACCAAAATAAATTAATGACTATTCTAGTATATTCTTTTCCACTTTGACTTTTTATGTTTCTAGAGGTGTACTACTTTTGATCCATACAAATTTTAAGCCTGTTTTTAAAATTAATCTATGTTTTCTGATTTTTGTTTTGTTTGTTTTTGTTGTTTTGGGGTTTTTTTTAGCTGTATGCAATCCACAATTCTAGTGTGTGCATTGGGCTGTAACTACAGCTTTCATAAGCTGGAAGCAGAGATGTTTGGGGAAAGGCGAGGAGAATGGGAGAGGGTCCCCTTTCTTTGCCTCAGTAATGAACTGGCACCAGATGGTAACTTGTCTGATATGAGCTTATCATTTAGCTTTTGTATTGAGTTTTGATGTTGGATAGTTTTATCTGCTCTTATGGTGAAAAGAATGAGCAAGGAAGAGGTTTTTGATTATTTGCATTTTTGAAGTATGAGCTCATCTGACTGTTGGAATGTTAGTAGGAGACAGCATGTCTGGATTAATGACGACAGATGATGCAAGCAGCTAATAATGGTGGAACCACTAAAAAGCTGAATGCAATTTGAGGTACTCTAGTTCTTGAGAGGAGAGCCATAAGGCACTTGTATCTGGTGCAGCTTTATTTGGAAGCTCAAGTTTAAGAAAAATGGCTGTAACTGGGAAGGGCTGCAAGGAGCAAAGTGCTATTGCACAGATGCAGAACTGCTTACTTTAGCATAAGGAGAACTGGGAGAAAAAATGACTGTTCTGTCTAAATGCAAGAGGGAGTAATTTGGGCAGGTGCTTGTAAAAAAGTTCTGGCACAACACAAACTCTAAAAATTGCAGTGAATTAGGTTAGAAATTAGTACTAGCCTACGTATTTGGGATAGAAGGGAGAGCCTTTCTGTTCTCTGAATCTGGAAAGAAGGGTGCGGTATCAGAGCGGTTCTCAAAGCCAGCACCTTCAGTATTCTCCAGAGAAGGCTTGCTGTGTGGCACCACTATGTGCTGACTTTGGCCCAGCTGGATGGCAAGGCTGCCTGTGCTTCTCAGTACACTCTATTGAGAAGCTGGAGTCCAGTGAGGAAACAGTAGAAGAGTTTTATTGTCTGGTGTTACTTTTTATTAATCATTGAAAACAGCAAAATATATATTTTAGTGCCCAGTGTGTACCTGCAAGCAGGCGCACTTCTAACAGTGCTTTGCATCTGGCATTTTTTGGTCTCTATGGAAGCTGAAGTCAAATGTCTCCCCCTGTTTTTAGCTTTCAAATGAATTTCCAAACTGAGTTTTTTGAGGCAGTTTCTGGTAAGGCTGATCTGACTGAATCAGAGCCACTTCCAAGTGGTTCCTTCCCTCTGCTGGCAGAGGAGAGACTACATTGCTGTTACCTGAGTTGACTTAGGCTATAGAGGATGTCTTTGTGAAATAACTCTCCAGGGGAATTCATTCAGGCTGTTGTATAAAGAAACTTACAAGAGAAAGAACATTTAGCAAAGACCAGTGATTGCTTTAGTTGCCATTGACTGCTTTTACATGAAAACAATGGACAGAAGAGAGAAGAGGTACCAGAGAAGGGCTATGTAATGCTGAAAAACAATATCTGAAATTATGTGGTTTGGATGTGGAGTTTGTGTTGAAAATTTTTTTTTATTTTGTGAAACTGCTGTTACAACCCGGGCAAATGAGCTGTAAATTACTGGAAGGCAGTAGGAGGTTATTGAATGTCCTTGTCCGTTGTTGAGTCTTTAGCTGTGTGCTTCATTTGACAGGCTGCAGCATTATCATTCTGGATTTATATTCTGATGTCTTATTCTAAGTTGGGGTTTTTTTTCTGGTTTTTGCTACCAATATCTGACAAGTTTTGTGGAAAGATTTCATCATTCTTAAAGGACTTATGTTGGCTGCAGGGTAGTCCTTTGGAAGCTCAGGGTGGTTGCAAGGTGATTTAGTGGGGATTCTGGTGAAATCCACCCTGGCTCTGTGCCTGGCTTGGTGTACATAGGGAGAGCTTTGCTGATGAGATGCAATAAACATTGAGGTTCTGTATTCATCACAAAATATACTTGCAAGCTGTTTGAATGAACTTGTTGAAGCTGTTGTGGTCTTTATAGCTGCCGTATATAGAAGCTATACCCACAGGGAAAATCAACAAATATTGCATAGAGGTAGAGGCTTGGCAGCAATGCACATGTCTTATGTTTTTAATGTCCTTATGTGTGTTTGCACCTTTGAAGACCATGTAGTAGGAAAGAAGTTTCTAAAATTCAGTTCTTGATAAGTTAGGTTTATACCAAACCAAACTGGTCTTCTCCAGTATCAGTTTCACTTACTGTCTCTGAGTTCACCAGTGAAGTCTGTCTGGGAAGATAAATGTAATGGAAGCACTAATTGATGTAATTTTTCGGCTCTGAAATCTGTATCAGGCACCAGTTTCATTGTAACAAGCTTACTTCTGGATTTGAAAAAACCTTACACAAATATGAAGACTGATATATGTTGATACCAGGTATTAAAACATTGAAAATATTTCTGAAAGGTGCATGATTTTAATGGATTCTTCATATATGTAAGCCATGGTGGAAAAACTGATGAGAACTATGTCTGGAATATATGGCATATCTTGTGTAATGGTCTGTTGAAACACTTGAAAAATGCAGAGCTACTGCCCAAGGAATAAGGCAGATGAAATGAAGTAAATGGCTGGCTGATAAGTATTTTGAGTGGATTATAAAACTTTTGTTTATGGCAGGAAGTTGAGCTTCTTCAAAAGGTATATGCTTATCTAGTGGGTGCTGTAAAAATCCTGAAGAATGCCCTGTTCTCACCGGATTCCAACTTGTGTGGAATTTCTTCTTTCTTCTTTTGGATAAGCTTCCTTTCCACTCTCAGGAGCTTTCTGAAATGCTGTTTCCTTTCCATAGTGATCCTTTTGCATACATTTTTATAGTAGTGCTCTGAAAGGGTTTGTAGAATTGAAGACTAACTTGGTCATGTTATATATTGTTCATCAATACCTTTAAAGTGAAAATTACTCAGTCGTGGACTTTCCTTATTTCTGTTGTGTTGTTGAAATCTTTGTCTAATTTTTCTGCCGAACAATGTATAATTGACCAGGAGAGGAAGACTTCCTTGCAGGAGGACCTTTGTAATTAGATGTCATGTCGTTTTGTCCATCAAGCTGCCTTTGGGCAAGTAGTAGATTTCTCTGAGAGCTGTACATGCTTTGCACTGCTTGTGTCACTCTGTAGTGTTAAACTAAGACACTTAAACCAAGGCTGAAGATATTCAACATATCAGTTACAGCTGGCTTAAGCAGTTACTTGCTGTCGTGTACGCACGTCTAAAGATTCAGAGCAGTGAATTTACATCACTATGTTTTTTCTTGACCCTTACTGCAGGGTCACAGGAAGTGTTGTGTGTCTTGGAGAAGTTCTGGGCTAGCCCGTGTTACTCTGTTACTCAGCTATGATTTCAGCTTGCTGGTTTTGAAGGTGGAACTCTGTAGCTTTGTGCTTCTATTATACAGGTATTTTTGGTTGAAAAGTGGAACAGCTGTGAAATTTGGAAGTGTAACAGGTAACAGTTATCTTCGTGTTGCACTGATTGTTACTAAAAGTTTTTTGAAAATGCCTACCTCCTTGAAGTAGCAGAAGGAATTGATTTTTTTATTCCTCCATTTTCTTACCTCTCAAACTCTTTAAGTAAGGAGAAGAAGATGGAATACCATGAGATTAAGACTGCATTTATCTGATTTTCTTTTTGTCTTTCTCTTTGAACAGAATTTGTTTGGGGATGGAAGAGCATTGGGGAAATAAGAGCTAGTCTTTCTGAAGCAGTGGAGTTGCTGTGCAGAGTGTTTTGTAGGTGACAGCTTTGTGTGGTGGCACAGGGGACAGGTTTGCTCATTTGTAGCTTTAAGGTTTCAGTTCAATGTGTACAGTGTGCTAAATGTAATGAGGTGTTTTGATGCCATGTAGGTGTTCAAATCCTCATGCAGGAAGTGACTAATGCAGCTGGGCAGGTAGAGCTGCACTAATGAGACCAGAAAGAAAATGGACTTTATTTAAAACACAGCAGCTGTTGCTACCCAACTTAAAGAACACATCACAGTAGGACATTTAGTGTTGCTTTAGCATAGTGTTGCTTTGACTGCTTATTCACATTTTAGAAATTATATTTTTGGGGTTTATGATTTAGAAAGGTTATCTGCATGTGTCATGTCTTGGATTGTACAACGCATATATTAATTGTGCTAATAATATGGGATGCAAACTCAAGCAAACAAATTGCTCATAGATATTTTATTTTTTTTTTTAATAAATAAACTGGAAAAGTATAGGAGAGCTGATCAGTCTTGACTGCCCTATAGTGACCACAGTGGAAAAACCTTAGAATCATGTCTGCTTGTTACTCCAAACTACCTTAAAAACCAAATTTGTCTTAATTTTTGGGGGAAAGCGTGGTGCACTTTGGAATGGTTTCATCTGAAATGAGTTGCAAAATTGTGAAATTCTAAAAATTTTTTTCCACAGAAACTGTAAATTTGGGGAAGTGGAATGTAATTGTTGAAATTTCCTTAAGCCTGTAAATATTGTATTGAATTACACTACTGTAACAACACAAATACCTGTCATGATAATTAAACCCTCATACTGAAATTAAATTACAGGTCATATAATGAAAGGGAAAATATATAAATTTTGCATAACTTTCTTTCTCCTTTCATGTTCCCTTTTGGATTTCTATGTTTGGACTCTTGCTGTTACTTTCTCTCTGAATTTGCTCACCTCAGGCATTATAAAGCTCCCGGAATATAGGCAGAATTACAATGTTCCCATCTTAGTGGTGGCTAAGTAAAAGTCCTAGTCTACTCATGTGGACTTTTCCCTCCATTTTTGTTGTTGTTGTTTTTTGCTCCACTTTTCTGCTTATATCTCTTGAACAGTTTCTGTGGGCTGGCTAGGTTTTCTTTTCTCTACTGCACTTGAATTTAAGGCTTAATGGGTTTTACTTTCCAAGGGTCTCTAAAAGTGCTTCTTTTTTTGTGATAGTCATGTGAAGTCTTGTGTAAATTCAGCATGTCTGTTTTTTCTTTACTAGAAGTGTCTTCCATGTATCACAGTTACAATTTACTGTCTGCTGTTACAATAAAGCAGTCCTAACCCAGATTTCTAGATCTGCTTGATTTCTTCCAAATGAAAATGTTCCATCCGAGTTGAATCTTTGGGCAAAACCCTGGCAAACACTTTGAGGAACTCTGAGAGTAAACTTTGGAGAAACCCACTTATTTGGTTCCTCTGTCAGTGTATTAAAAAACAACCAAACAAAAAAAACCCCAACAAATCACATTTCACTAAAAATCTTTAGTGTTTCAGTGATTGAGTGGGAAACTAAACATTGCAAGATGTCTGTCTTTTGTGTTAACAAGTGCTGTACACAGGTAACGCAATGTTTAACTGCAGTTTTTTGTCATGTATCATCTGCAAATTTTTTCATTAGGTAGCTTAACTCTCTAATCATTCTGACAGCATCAAGGTGTCCCAGTCTTGTGAGACTTAAGCAAGATTCACTTTTTTCCATCCAGGCAATTTTAGACCCCTGTAATACCCTATGGTTGATCCTAGAGTAGGGCGGCACTGTTTTGGTGTGTTTACCTGTTCCTTTCTCACTGTCCATTAGGGAGTGGGTGAACCAAAATGCAGCAAGAACAGCAGGGTGGAGGTGGCAAAGGAATTAAATTGAATGGGGCAGAGTGCCTTGTTTGTAAATGCTGTGCCATGGCATGGGCAGTGAAAGATGAGGGGAACAGAGGCTGCAGGGGAGGAGAGGCAGGGTGCCTGCAGGCTGAAGCTGAGGCTGCAAGGCTCTGCTTGCTCTCTTCATTTTCTCTGCCTAGGATGAGATCTCTCCTGGCACATATCTCTCTAGCAGCTGGTCAGCATAAAGTGACTGCCTAGTGTGCTAGTAGTTATTCCCTTAGTTCAGGGGCTAGTTTTTTTCCTCGATACGTGAGGATCGACTTCCAGCATTGCTAACAAAGTGCATAGAAGCTGATACTCTCCTGTAGAACTCCTTTTGAAGAGTAGCATTATTACAGCTTTCATTGAGGAGTCTAGGAGCAATGGGATGAGAGAGAATAGTGTAATAGTTGAGGTAGGAGAACTGCACTGTTGAGGGTTTTTTCCAGGTAGTATTAGAGCCTTCCAAGGTCATCTAGCCAAGTCCTTGGGGACTTCTCACCCATGACCACTTATTGCAATGACTCGGTTTGTGAGCTCACCCTTGGCACTCAGGGTTGCTAGGAGCTGATGTTGGGCAAAATACATTCTTGTTTGCAATATGTTCATATTCTATAATGAGAAATTAATAACTTTCTTTAGAGGTTAGGTGTGTAGAAATAACTAAGGAGGCACATTAAAAATAGCTTTTATAATCTCTGTTTTATCATCTTCCTGTGGAGAAAGACTTACTAGCCTGTTTTTCCTTACTGATTACAGTTTTGCAAGTGAGAAATCAAGTGAAACTGTAATTTGCAGTTAGTTTTAAGCATTTGTACTTTGGAGTTTGCAATCAAAATGTGTAACTCTATGGAAATTAGCACTGGTGTGGGGTTTCTACTTTTTTCCTAATTTTAATAATGTTTATTGCTTTTCTGATTTATATAAATTTGTCAGACTTCCTTATATATAACAAGTTGTTCATTGTGCAAAACTTGCACAATTCTGCATAGAAAAGCATGAGATGTAAGTGGTCATTTGGGGGAATCATTAAGCAGTGTAAAGACTCGGGCACTCTTCTATTTCACCTGAACCATATGTAAGTCTTTTCTTCAGACTGTAATTCTTAGAATACTTACATTAAAGTATTTTACTAAACAGGTTTTTCAGTAGAGGTTGAAAGTAGACTCCAAAGACCTCATTATTAAACATGGCTGTGTAATTAAGAGACCTTATGCACAAGAGTACAGCAAATAATTAATTTTCCCTGTAATAAAAGCTATTTCATTAAATGGAAGATATTTAATAAAATGTTCTTAGACTTTCCTTGGTAATGCCTTACCATTGCTTGACAGCGAGTGAGTTGCAGATTTAAATATAAACATACTTTGGGTTTTTCACATTTGTCATTTTTACATGAGTGACCCAGTTTTAAAGGATTATAATTTCATGGAATCATAGAATGGTTTGTGTTGGAAGGGACCTTAAAGATCATCTAGTTCCAACCTCTCTTCCTTAGTCAGGGATTCCACCCACTAGATCAGGTTGCCCACGGCCCCACCCAGCCTTGACAGTGAATACTTCCAGGGATGGGGCATCCACAGCTTCTCTGAGCAGCCTGTTCCAGAACCTCACCACACCACTGATATCTTAGTATAAATTTTAACAGATTTATTTAGTTACTTTTTCTTGTTGTTTGGGTGAATTACCCTGCTCTCAAGGCAAGTTTGACAAAAAAATATTAATCTTTTGTATGCTTTTTCAGTATTTCAAGTATGTCACCTTAAATTTACACAGGGAATACATACAGTTTGTAAAGGAGGGGAAAGTTGAAAGAGTGGCTTTCATTCGATTAGCGACTGAATTTCAGATGTGCCATCTTAATGTTATCATTAGTTACTTGGTACCAAAAACTTAGGAAGCCTCTGTGTTTGTAGGAAATTATGGAGCTGCACACAGTGGGATAGGAGGTGATCATTCAAGGCAGCGTGGAGTGCCAGGGACTAGCTCTAAAGGGATGCATATGCCATCCCTCTCCATCCAGTTGGGAACAAGGGGGTGGGAAAGTCACTGAACCTGAACTCTTGGCGTCAAGAAAAGTTCTCAGACGTGTTTTAATGAGTACTAGAAATCCTAATGGCTGGGGAAAGTCCTTTTTTGGGAATTGTCAAGCTATTTCTCTATCCTACTGTGTTGCTAGAAATTCTCAGCTTTTGTGTTCTGCTGGTTCAAAAACATGTAGCATATTGGAGAGGTGGTGGGGGAGTAAAAAGTAGGCACACATGGACAGAAATTCTAAAATTGCTGAGTTTATTAGGAACCTAACAAAGCCAAACATTGTTCTCATGCAGTGATGTTTTGATTCTTATAGAGGAATGTCAGTACAACTCAGAACTTAGTTCTGCAGCAGTATGCCACCCATTTTCCTCGTTGCAAGCAGTGTTTTGGTGAGAACTTATAACAAACACATCACTTATCTTAGTGTTTGGGCATTCTCCCAAAACCACCAAAGTCACAAATACAAATATTCCTGCCTTTCTTTTGCACAGAAAATCAATGTGCTTTGGGGCAGCAGTTTCCTGGATGGAAGCAACAGCAGTTAGTTGTGGCACCTCCTGCTGTTTGGTGCAGTTTAAAAAGAGACTTTACAGTTGCAGAGCCATCACTGTGTGAAGATATGGGCAAGAGGAAGAGTTCAGAGAGGAACCAACTTGTATGTGTGTTATTAAAGTAAGGGAAATTAAGTGGATGAGAAAATTTTGAAGAGTAGACTTCTTTCCACCTTGTATGTCAGGCAAGAGGACCTTATGTTCCAGGAAAAAAACACTGCAGGAGAGAAAAGGTGCAAACTATGGAAAAAGTAGGGACTTCCTAGGAAAGGGCTGATATGGGTGTCCCTTCTTTCTTTTTCCTGAATTTTCTCTTATCTTCTTCCTCTCCCCACAGAAGGCAGCACAGCTGAGGCTGCTCTCTCCTTTCTGAGGTCAACTTCTGCAGCTAGTGGGGCCTCTGTAGAAACTTGTATTCGTGGCAAACAATGGTCAATGATTGCTAAGCCATAGGGGGTAACTGCAGTGTACAGATGTGGAAGAACTGTTGGTTTATTTTTGTAAAAATAGCAATTCTTATCCCATTAAAAGTCTGAAACAAAACTAGCATTTCAAGAGAAATCATATTTGAATAGACAGATCAGTGGTGTTTGACATCATGGGCTGTGCTTCCATTTCAATGAAAATATCAATTAAATGCTAAGTCAGACACTCTTGAAAAGTTTTCTCCTCCTTGCTAACGACCATTTTGTTCATTTCCATGTCTGTCACAAAAGCTGTTGATTGTTTCTTTTTGGTCTTGCAAAATCTGGAGTTGGAGACGTGTATGTCTTTGTGTACAAACCCCCTTGTGTTCTCTCTTACCATGTTTTGTACCAATTCCTTTCTATTCCTGTGCTGCTTCAGTTCCTACTTAGTAGCATTTCTCCCACTGAGGATGTTCTTTGGAAATAGCTAATGAAACTAGAATCTCCTCAAAGAGTATTGAATTCAATTACTGCTAGAACCTATGGTTTCAGAAGTGGATATGGATATAGTTTACTTGATAACTCCTTCACCTCACTTCACCTGCCCACTTCCTGGTCCCCAAGTTGCAGTCCTTACTGAGTGTGCTTCAATAACTCTGATACCTACTGGTAGGGCAAAAACTGCTTCTTTAAATATTCAGTGTGGTAACCTAGTTTCTAGTAGGAACCTACTAGTAACCTAGTAGGAGCCCTACAAAGCTTAATGCTGGCAGAAGGGAAGTATCGAGGTAGCTAATAACCTGAACATCACTTTTCAAACCCTCATAGTCAGTAATTCTTAATTATTTTGGTTTTGTTTTTTTACAGGGAGTCGCGTTGAGACAAACTTGAATTAATTTTGTTTGTAAATAGGTAGGCAGGATCTACCAAAATGAAAAGTAGTGGTTTTCTTCTGATTGTAAGCAGTTTTTCCTTGCATAACCATTTTTAAGTTGGAGTCTCTGGAAATGATACCTTTTCTCTTGGAACAGAGCAACGAAATGTATTTAGTAAATTTTTTTTGCAGTGTATGGCAAGTCAATGAGGTTGCCTGTTCGTAGTATCTCTTTTAATAATCATTGGTTTGTTCTTATAGTCAGCTGCTTCAGTGTTTTGTAGCATATGTGACAGTTGTTGGTAGAGTTTCCTCTCTGCTTCTTGGTCTGAGGTTGCTGAAGATACCTACTAGCTGTTTCATTAGGAGTAATGCATTTCTTCTTAAAAAGCCTACTTAGTTCTTAACAATTCCTTTTGCTTTAGCTTCACAGATAGGACTCCTGTATCCTTCAAGGAAACATCTGAGAGGAGAACAGGAATTGTACCAACAGAAGTGAGAAGTGTGAAGACCATCTGAAGGGCTGTGGGGCGGGTGTGAGGGCAGATGCCTGGTTCAAACCTGAAGCTCGGTGAAGGATTTCTCTGCATGCTGCTGAGCATTTGAAGTACTTGAACAAAATGGGAAAATACACATGAGTATTCATAAACCTAATAATCACCTGGCTATGCTAAAATACAGGCTGTTTTCTGAAGACTCTAAATTTTCACACTTGTGCAGAAAACACTGCTGCTTAGACTCATGTGGAGGGAGTGATCAGGTGCAGCTTTCCAATCCTGGTGTTGTAGTTGCCATTAACTCTTTTTGCTGAGGAGCTGCTGAGCATATTTCAAGCCTGTATCTTCCTAAAGGTAAACATAGTTAACACAAGATGTTCTTGGTATGTGATCTGAAGGTGTAGATTGACATGACAGGTAAGATGACTGGTGGCCAGCTACCTCTACAGGAGTTTCCTTGGCCGTGTGTTTCCCACTTTTCTCTTGTGTTGCAAACTAGTGATCATGTGTCACAGGGACAATTAATTCAGCTGCTTCATCTGTTGGAAAACTAATTTAAAAACACTTCAGTCTCCTGTGTTGAAACTTCTCTCCTTGCAGCCTTGTGCTTTGCTCTCTAAAGCAGAAAGGAAGAATGGAAAGCTATATTGACTTCTTTCATATGTTTTTAGCCATTAGTCAGGCTGCAGTTTAGGTAATGTCAGTGTTGGCTGACTGTGACCTGATGGAGTGGCTGATGCATCAGAAACTGGGCAGGGATACCTGGACCAGGTGGTATGGGAGAGATGTGGCTGTAGCTGCATCCTAAACCTTTCAAGTCCTTGTAGGTGTTTGATCATATAACTGGAAATCTTAGGTAAAACTGATGCAGGGTAAGCCTGGCATACCATCCAGAAAGAGAAGTCTGTGTGGGTGGAACTCTTCTTTTTCCTTTCTGTTCCAGGCCAGTCTCTCCAAACAGCTGAAAAGTATGGCTCCGGAGATCTGAATTCAGTGATGGCAAGTTACATCCACCTTTCTCTCCATATTTGTACACTGTTTGGGACTGTTGTTATTCTCCAAGTAATTAAAAACATGAGACAGAGGAAGGAAGCCTTATTTTACCTTGTGTTGTTGGTTTTTTTTCCTACATACAAGTATTCCCACAGCCTTATCTGATCACAGCAGTATTTTTTGCAATAGTGAAATCTCTTCCTTGCTGTTAACACTGAGATTTTAGCCAGGGGTCTAACCTGGGGCATTTTGACTTACTCATTTTTGCCTCACCATAAAAGCTGTCGGAGTACAACACTACATGCAACAGCTTTGTCAAATCCATATCAACATTTGAAATAGTAAAAGGCTTGTAGTAAAGGTCATATTATATTTATGCTTTTTTAAAAACACAGATTTATGCTTATAAAGAGCATTGATTTGTTTTGTCTTTTTTAAAGAGAATTTGTAACAAATGTAAAGTCATAATTTCTTCTCTTGTGGTAGACCTGAAGTGAAAAGGAGTATTTTAACAGCCTAGTCAGCTGATAATACTGTCTTTAGGAATTTAAATGAACTTGCTTCATATTTTCTCTGCCTTAGGTGAAAGTGGGAAGTGGAATATATTGGTCTGAACACAGTTTGTATTTCCTGGTATATAACATGTATTGTGTGCTTCCCCCCTTGTTTTGCTGTTTCTGATGATTTTGTAGTGTTGTAAAGATTCTAGCTGCTTTTGACAAACAAAGTCTGCAGCAATCAATACACATATTCTCTGTTAATCAAGGTGAAGTTCCAGCTTCAGGTGTGACCCAATTCTGGCAGACTCTTGAGTAGACTGACCTGGCACAGTAACAACCCCCAAATTACAGCCAGAATTGGATCAGCAGGAGAATTAACTCTGATAGTTTGGCCGTTAAATGTGCTGTTTAGAAATTGCCATGCACTAGACGAGTGAAGATCCCTGCTGGATTAGATCACTTGTGAGACATAGTTGTCCTTTAAGGGGATTTTTTCTTTGCCATAGTTTTCTGCTGAGGTATCTTGGGTAACAGTGTAACTGTTTGGTGATGGGTGATTTGATCCCAGCCGGGGTGTCACCTTTGCTTTCACTTCTGCTTCTCCAAGTATGGATCAGAACCACTGTTTAAGCTTTTGCCTCAGCTCCCTGGAGAAGGCTGTGCTGTTTGCACTTCTTGATCATGTTTATTTGCTCCCTGTTGTGGCTGTATCCATCATTTCACTAAATGTGTACTGAAATGTGGTTTTAACTTGACAATGCACTATAAGAAATAACTTCATAAAGTCATGTGAAATTGGAGCTATAGCACAGTATCTGGAGTTTGTCTGAATGATGGTGTGTGGGGAACAGCTTGAAAGTCTGCATTAGTCCCTCCCAGATCTATCCCAGAAAATAGATCAGCATGCACATCTGTCATTTAAGCTGTGTAAAAGTTACCAGATTCCTTCACCAAAAGCAGCTTTATTTGTTGTGGATAGGTACTGATCTCATGAGATGGGAAGAAGGCAGAGCAAAATAACTATTTATAAATCAAATCATAGCTATTTTGTAACAACTTGATTGCATAAACAAATTTCTTTAAGTTACCTTGTTTGTAAGGAGAGACAAGTGATGGGACTGTAACTTCATATATTCCACCTTAAATCTTAGAAATAAGATATGTTACTATTACTCCTGGCAATCACCTGCCAGTTAAAAAGTACTTTTCAGGCATTCTTCTGCTTGTATATATGCAACTCTGCTGTTTCTATATTAAATTTATCAAGTAAAGAGGGCACAAATTGGTTTCATTTTAAGCACTGGCCCTATAAGAGAGCATCATATACATAAAAAATACCTGCTCAGGTAAGTGAGCACACTTTGGTTTAATCTCCTTAATGGGAAAGGGAGAATAGTATGTTGATTTGGGGGTAGTTTATTTTTTTGTTTGTTTGTTTTCTTTCTAATTTATTTTTTCTGAGTTATTGTATTTAAATGTATTACAGTAAACATGTTGTGACTTTTTTGTTTTTGGGAGGTCAGGCATACTGAAAGCAAGGGTTGCTGCCCAGTGGCAGGGGGAAGGCTCCCACGCTGCCTAGTTGGTGGATGCTTCACCCATCCTGTTCGACCTGTTACCTCCTTGCCATCGTCAGGTGTCAGCATGGGCGCTTGCAGTTTGTCTTTGCCATGACAGAGCACTCAGGTGATCAGGATGGACACAGATTAGGCTTTGATGGTAACAAATTGAGAAATAGGTGGCAGTTTCTACAGGTCTTGTGCTGGCTGTAGGAGAACAGGCTGTCCTCTGAATTTAAGGTTGAAAATTAAAGAATTAACTGATCACTTTTTATCTTATTTTACAAGAATCAACTGTGCAGGTTGGTTTGTTCTGGTTCTGTTATTTGGCTGTGATGTTTTTACTCCCATGCTGAAAGTCCAACAAACCATTATTGTCACAAAGAAGGTCTTGCTTTTTTGCTACATGTATTTCCTACTGCTACTGTGACCCTTTGAGCAGGGTTCACTCCTGAGATGGCCAAGTTATTCAAGCCTGTTGTGATATGTGAATGGTCTTCTGGCCCTTGCTTCCCTTCTGTAATCCTTTCCTGCATCTGCTCAATTATAGTGGGGTCTTTTGGTCTCATTCCTAAGCAGGAGCAATTGCCTCTGTTTTCCTACCCAAAAAAGGTGGGTATCTGGTTCGGTCAGTTGTCCTCAAAGCTCTTCTTTCTTGAGCATCTTCATATCTTTTAGTGAAAGTGAATGTGTGCCTTCTAAGGCAGAGAAAAATACCATACACATACTTAGCTAGCATTGCTAATATGCACACCTGGACAAAATCAGAAAGGTTTTGTGCTTTTCCTTTTTCCCCTTAATGAAGGGACTGGGACAGATTCCTCCAAGGTTTGCAGTTTCTGCCATGCTTCCTCACAGGTTACTTTCCTCTGCTGGGATTTCCCCCTCCCTTTGCCCCCACATACCACAGGAAAAGAAATGAAAGATTGCTTTATCTTGCACTCTTCAGGGTCTCAGAGGTTGTGAAAGCTTTCTGCCAGTCGATCTGTGTCTGGCTCTGGCATGCCTCTTGACCAGAGAGTGACCCAGCTCAGCAGGTAGCCATCCAGGTGTACCAGCCCTGGTGACTTAGAGCCACAGGACTAAGCATTACCTCTGCTGTGGGTTATTGAAGATGCCAAAACACCAGGGCAGAAAGCACATAACCTTCATACATGCTGATGACATGCACTAGGTTTGATGAATAGTGGCAGGCAGATGCCTGATTTAATGCAGTGTTTTTCATAAAATTGTTTGCTTTTTTAATTCACTCAGTGAAGTAACAGGAGATGAAAAGGCAAAAAGGGAGAGCTCTGCAGGTTGATAATTGTTTACATCTTGCAGAGGAGAATTACAGTAATAATGAGTTTTTCTACAAGTAATTTTCTATAAATCCCATCCCTGTGTGAATAGAAGTAAAATCTTTGATCAGATTCATTGATATCAAATCCATGTGAGCAGGTAACACCTAGTCTCGTGGAAGAAAAAGAAAAGGAGCAGAGCTTCATGTCACCATGTCTTCAAATGAAAAAGCAAATTAAGAGACTTGTCAGAAAAAACTTTGGTTGAGTTTAGGTGTGTTCTGAAAAATATCTTGCTAGTTTATCATCAGTCTTCTTAGAGAGTCTTAGATGTGACTGTGGAGGCAAAAAGAGGTTTGCATGGGAAATGGATGCCATGATTTGGAATTTTCCTCCAGGCAACTGAGGCCAGTTTTGCCTGTTAAGGTTTTGGGTTGTTTCTGGGGCTAAAGCTGCTCAAACATTTGATGTGCTAGTGGTGGTTGAATTGCAGTTATATATGCGGGGATTCCCTCCCAGCTTCTTGCTTTGGAGTGCCTTTCTCCTGGAGGACAACAGCTTAAAAGTTCTTCAAAGGCCCTGAGACTTTCTGTGTCTTTTTTTTTTTTTTTTTTAGTGTTAACAGTGTGATAATGAGTGCAAAACTCATTAAAAACAAATTATTGTCAAAACTAGAAGAGGTGGTGTCCTCTCAAGTCTGCTCAGTGTTAGAGCCTAAGTGACTCTCTCTGAATGTCACATGGATCAGGAATCATCATGTCACTGTCATGACTTCATCCAGATGTGTAGTACTTGTGAAAAGAGAATGAAGACTGTACTTACAGGACATGTGAAAAACATCCTTGATGGATCCTTTCAAGGTAGTTCAACATGAGCTTGTGACACAACAGAAGTTTTTTTTAGCAGAAGTCTCTGGTTCAACTTTTATTAATATAAATGGCCATTTTAAATACAACTCAAATACACTATTTTGAACTTCTCCTGGATCCTTTTGAGGTCAGTGACATGCCCCAGTAAAGCTAGCGAAGCCCTTGTCTTATGAGGAGTGATGATTCTTAACTGGAGTGAGGTTACAGATAATGGTTGTCAGAGAAGATGATGGAGCAACTTAAGGAGAAAAGGATTCAGAAAGTAATTTATTGTAAGTCTGCTGAGAAACTAATTAAATTTAATCAAAGGGAGAAAAATTGGGCATCCAGACTGATGAAGTTAGTACTCAAACCACAGAAGTGGTCCCAGAACCATAACCTTAAAGGCAGGTGCAAAATGCATAGTAAAAGTTTGCACATTCTTTGGTTGACACTTGTTGAATTGTGTCTACTTGGATTTCATTTGGTTAGCACCTACCACTGTGGAGTCCTGAACTGTGGTTCGTTTGGTTAGCACCTACCACTGTGGTGAGTCCTTGAAGTACTTTCCATGTTAGGGTTTTTTTGTGTGGGTATTTTTGTGTGTGTGTGTTGTTTTGGCTTTTTAAGAAAATAAATTCAAAATTACACACTTCCCAAACCTACAAGTAGAAGAGAAGTAATTCTCCACTGATTTGGAACTTATCAACAAAAATGAAAGATGTTTCCAATGAACGAGAAAGGAATAGGATTTTGCCTATAAATAAAGGGAATTTTAATGTAGTTGTTTTTTTACCAGTGGAATATGGAAGTCTCATAGACTGTATTGTCCCTTCACTTGCATCTGTGCATTTAAAAAAAAAATTTGTATGCATGACTTCCTTAGTAATTTACAAGGGAATCATTTGGTGTACTGGTAGAAATTTCTCTACAGAAGTCCATATTACATTGGGCAATATTCCCTTTCAGCATTAGTAGATAAGAAGAGCAATTTAGCATATACATCTCTGAACTAAGAGTAAAGTTTCAGTTTGAAAATGTTTGTTTGTATGTGTCTATTTTAAAGGAGAATGGCCCCTTCTTTAAGGAATACAGCTGTAATGCAGCTGACCAAGTACAGCCTGCAAAGGTTACTTTATGTCCAGCTTGAGCCAGGCTAAATAACAGGTACAAATCAGTGCTTCTCCAGTCTGGTTTGAACTTTGCTTGCTGTGTAGATAACAAAGGTTCCCTTAAAAGAAAGCTCAGGAGGTGGAAATAATTTTCTGACTTCAAGTACAATGCCACCTGTTTTTGCTTTCTGTTGCTGGTGTTGCTGCTTTTTGGGGCACTAAGTGTATCAGTGTAGAGTCTGTGTGTTTCCTGTCCCTGTTCCTCCCTGCCAGGGCTATCCCCTGCACCCCCACCTGCCCAAAAAACAGCTTTAAAAGAAAAACAAACGTCAAGAATTGGCAGAGGGAGGTATATACTGCTCTCCTGATAATTTAGACATTACCTTTTTTATGAATTGTAACCAGAGCTAACCCCCGCTGAAATGCCTTACAGAAGTGAAGCACAGCTGAGCATAAGAGCTGGATGCTGCCTGACATTTAGCACCAAACTGCAGCTCAGCTGCTTTTAAACATGAGTCCTTCCTCATGCTGTGAAAATACACCATGGTCTTGTATACATTGAGTTCTGAGGTCCTTAATACACAGTGATATTCTTAAAACTTGGGAATTTGACATTGTGAGAAGCAGATATTGAGGGGATAAGGCTCTTGAAAACAAAAAGAAAATGAAGGAAAATAAAAAAAAAAAAAGATAGTTTTACTCGTAAGAGATCTTTTGTTTTGTTTTTTCTTTCCCATTCTGTAGCACCTCCTGAGTCTGTGGCAGCAGGTTGCCTAAGAGGCTACCTCTAAAGCTTTACTGCCACCAGTTGCTGATGCTAGTGCACAAAGATGGACTGTTTTGGTAGGACAAGGCTCCATTGAAGGTACTGCTAATAAGCTCTGTTCACTTCAGTCCCATTCAAAGCACAGGAAAAGGATCCATCACTACCAAACTTGAAAAGCTGAAACTTTTAGAGGTTAAAAATTATTTATTTCAAGTGGGTGTAAAACAGATTTTTAAAATAAACGCTGAAACCACACATGACTCTTACCATATATATTAATCGTATTCTGTGTGGGCATGAAATGCAGAAAATGTTGAGCTTTGTATTCCTTCATTTTTATAAATGCAGATTTGTTCCAACTAGCACTTAATATAAGCGATGTTTAAGTACCAACTTCGATGTCGGATACAATGCACGTTCTCACTATGAAGTACTACTCCATTATAGCTTAGTTTACTCTTAGAAAAAGGATTTGCCTCTGTTAATATCTCCCTAATGCTTAAGAAAAACCCCAAAACCCAAACCCATGAAGTAGTTGTAGATGGGATTATTTTGGCTATTTGGTTTCAAAGTGTTCTACCTATATTTCTCTAAAAAAACCTTATACCAATCCTAGTGCAATGGCTTTTTATATTTCTACAGCAAATTATTTTCTTAGTTTAGTGTGTTTGAGCTCTGTAGTGCTGCATTGATTGTCATCTGCTTTTTAAGTACAGCTTCATGATATACAGGGTCATTCTTCCAAGAAGAGTCACTCTTGTGGGGCCATACGCCTGGTTTCAATTTTTAAATGCTGCTACAGGTGAATTAGTGTCCTACAGGTATAAAAAGTGGACATTCCCCAGCTTGCAGTTAGTGGAGTTTTGGGGATTTTTTTTTTGTTTTGTTTGTTTTTTGTTTTTTTTTTTTTTCTTTTTTTCCTCATACTATTGAGAACATCCTTCTTCTCTGCATTTAGACTTGTCCATGTAAAAGCTAAACTGACTCTTATCCTTCTTTGGATGTGGTTGAGCTCTGCTCACTTTTTAGAGCTGAAAATGAAATTTAAGGAGGTTCCTCCCTAAGAGTGGGGGCTAGGAGAGCTGTCTCTCCATACTGCAGACAGATCTGCCTCCTGCCTGCACCCTGAGCGGAGGGGTGCTCAGGGCATCATGACAGGAATGGCGTGCTGAGGTGTTCTCCACTATGCTCTGGTCTGAGACTGCTGCAGCTATCCACACTCTGCTTTTCTTTATGGAACATATACCTAAGCTCTTTGCTCTCCATAGTTTTACCTACATTGTTGGGAGAACAGAGGTAGCACAAAAGGGATTTTTTTGAAATCAATATGAAACTTGGGTTTGATACAATGGTATCTCTTCTAATTGTCTGGCTCCTGACTAAATTATCATTCAGTTAGAGCCCATATGGCTTAATTGCTGAGGCAGCAATGGCAGCATTGTGTTGCTTTTTCAGGGTTTTTCCATCCTTTAGCTTAAATACTTAATTAGTAGAGTCTTTGTGTCTTCTCATACCACTATGCAGCAGTGAGATCTGTGTCCAAATCTGAGGTGTTTCCATTTTATTAACAAGTGTATTGTTTGGCAGGTCCCTCTAATGGAGCATGCTAAAGAATAAGCAGTCTAGGGAAATCAAACTTGCCAACCTCGAAACACTAATTCCTGGAAAGACGTGCTGGTTGCACCCATTTTTCTCTGCATGGAGTTATTCAGTGAGGAAGGAGTTGGGCTGGTGGTCAGCTCTACTTGTACAGTCAAAACTCACTCAGGATTACTTGGGGCAGACACATGTTTTGGCCTGGGTCCTTTCAGACTCTCAGAATCCAGCAGGGTTTATTAACTTGGGCTCACTGCTAAGCAAATGCAACTCTTGTGCGCTCAGACCAAGTAGGATCTCCTGTTTTGTCCTGGAGTCCAAGCTGCTGAAATCTGCCAAGTGTGAAGGGTGCAGATCTGGATTCAGTGCAGTTCTTGGATCCAGGAGCTCTGGAAACACATTGCGGATATCTGACCATATGGAACAGCTTGGGACCATCAGGGCTTATTAGATCAATAACAGTTTCTGCCCTGTTAACCTCAAGCTTGTTTCTGTGCCTGGTCTTAGTTCCGTTTTTAGTTTGTTTGGATTTTTGTTTTTGTTTTGGGGTCTTTTGTTGGGTTTGGGGGTGGGTGTGTTTTGTTTGTTTGTTTGGGGGTTTTGTTGTTGTTTTTGTTGTTCTTGTTTTTCTTGGGTGGGGTGGGGGGGTGTGTTTTAAAACTGACTCTGAGGTGTGGGGAAATTTATTAGCTTTATCAGCCTCAGGCTCAGCTAAAAATTCTTGCACTTGCAGTATGGCATGTAAGGAGCTTCCTGGAAGCTGACTGCAGAGGCACTGAGCGTGCTCAGCAGGAACCAGCTCAGGGCTAGAACTGAGTTAGAGCTGATAGACTCTGATCTTAAATCGACTTTTAATTCCTCTATGCTAGGATTCCCAGCTCATTTTGCAGTGAAACAGTATCCACTGTGTGCTTTCTCACAGCCTGTATGAGCCATGATAGTGGAGCTCTGACCATTACACCCAAAGTACAGAGGGGGCTCTGCCACTTAGGACTTGTGTTTTGGTTTTGTGGCATGTGTAGCCATGGTATGTACTAGTGAAACTGTATATTTAATACCTGCAGATGTCATAAGGTTAATTAGCTTTTCTGTTTGGATTTGAAAATACTCTCTGGAAAAATTGCAGTGTGCTTGATGTAAGTCAGAATAATTTTAAGACAATGTGCTTGAGAGTCTGTGGACTGTTAATAGTACTTGAAATTATTTCTACTCACAGAATTCATGAATGCTTGCTTAACTTTTCCAGGCAAAAGGTCATACAGCTCTTATGGGTTTTCTTTCATATGCAGGTGCAGCTGGGACAAGCGGATATAAAATGCCCTATCACAGAGTGCAGCGAACACCTGGATGAAACAACTGTCCTCTATAACCTGCCCCATGATGACATCATCAAGTATAAATATTTCCTGGAACTCAGCCGCATTGACTCCAGCACCAAGCCATGTCCTCAGTGCAAGCACTTTACAACCTTCCGGAGGAGAGGCCACATTCCTACCCCTGCCAAATTGGAGAACAAATACAAAGTGAGCATGCTTTCCAGGGCTGTGGGTTAGATGGCACTGCAAAAGTAGTACAGCATTCAGTGGGCATTAAATGAGCTTTTTTTGCTTCACTGGAGCTGTGTGCAAGCTGTGATTAGGAATATGAGTCTGTAGTACGTTGTTGATTAACTACTTATTTGACTTCAAACAGTTCAAGTGCTTAAACTTCAGCCCTTCTTTTTTTTTTGTCAGGGGGTATAGTTTTGTCCTGACATACATTTTAATTTAAAGACTGTTTTCTATCTGACGTGTGAACAAGATGGTCACAATCAGAAGAGACTGAGGAAAGGGGACTTATCACTATAACTAGACACACATCTCTAAGTTTTCCCTGAAACTCTGGGTAAATGAAGTCTGGTCATTTAGGGTGTTAGGCTGTTTGCCTTCCTCCTTCCTTAGTAATAGAACTGTTGTCTGTCCTCCTTCTTGGTTTTGATTTCTTCACTCCCTTACCAGAGGTAATACGTTACTGTAGCCTCATCGCTTGTAATGCAAAAACTTGAGAAAAAGAAGGGAATAAAACACTTCTACAGTATTTTGTTCCATAGAAGATTTGCTTATACTGTGATTTAAATCAAAGATAAAAAGCAAAAGTTTAGAAGAAGCTTTGAGCTGCAGAAGGTCCATCTTAAGTTCCAGAATATGACGTTTCTGTCTGCAGCATCATGTTCTGTGTTAGTTTTTCATCCGGTTATGAGATTTGATGTGGTTAATTTCATGATTGAGCTGGCCTTTCCTGGACAAACCAGTTCTCCTCAGTAGGAGTTTAGATGACTGTTTAGATAGTTCTAATTACACAGCATAAGATTCAGCCCAGTATGAAGATTAAAAGGTAGGAGGTTGTGTATTCATTGGAGTTGAAAAGTTGGAAAAGCTAATTCTGAGTTATGAGCTATTTATGTATATCTGTGCAAGGCATGAATTACGTGACACAATCACAATGTCTGTTGGACCCAGTGTTTTCAGATTTTTGGTGTCTTACATTGAGGTGGAAAAATTTGAAACTGCAGGTAAAATTCTTCCACTCACAGCCCTTCTCCTTCACCCATCTGTTTCATCATCACCACACATGAGATGTAGTCCAGGGTAGGTCAGAGCAGGTAAGGCTTCTGCAGCCGCCTCCCTTAAGGTGTCAGAATCTGTTACTGTCCCACAAGTGTGGGTCATAGGTGGTGCAGCTGTTGTATCATGGGCATGCCAGATCTGAGAACATTCCTCAGGACCTAACCAGTGCTCTTTTATGAGTCAAAATGCTACAGTTAAAATGTTCCTACAACTTCCCTACAAACCACAGTCGGAAGGAATTGGGTGACTTTGTGATGCATAGTACAAGCCAGCAGCAGTTCACTGGCCCTGCAGTGATTCATTATGTGTAGCTCTGATCTGCAGAGCTTAAGTCTCCTGGGAACAGACTCTGGCAAAATGTGTCCTTTGAGCTGAGCCCAGGTGTTATGTGCAAGAGTGTCCAGTTGATGCTAGTCAGAAATATAATTAGGAAAGTGCTGGCAACCGTATAGATGATTGTGGTCCACAGGGCATCAGCCTACTCCCTGAACATTTACTGTTTTCTGGTATACATACAGTTTTAATGATTTATTTTAAGCTTAGCACAAAGAGATGTTTTGCTGCAGGGAGAAGGTTTAAAAGGAAGGCTATATATGAGATTGAGGATATGTGAATAACTATATACACACATAGCTGTGGACCAATATTATCTTGGTTTCCTTAGGTTATCATGTGATTGCTTGTGTGCATCCTCTCTGTGTCCTGAATGACAGGCTCTTCGGAGGTAAAGACTCATTTTCTTTTGCATATGGTGTTAGGAGACGTCTGACTGGAGGCTTGAGGCTCACATATTCACGTGCAAGCAGTATAAACAGCAATTGCATCAGGTGAATTCAACACCAGCACTGGAAGTGCTGGCTTCAAGAGAACTGAGTCATGTGGGGAATATCTACGCACAAGCCTCCTAGTAGAATCACAGCACTTGAGGGCTCAGTGCCATTATACTCGCTTTCTTAAATACTGAAATAGGAAAGCACTCTAAAATCCAAGAGTTGCTTGAACAGATACTTAAAAAATGTTATTAATGCCATTTCTAAAATTTGGTACAGTATTTAAAAATGACAAATAACATAAAAATTTAAAGAAGCAGCAAAGTAGCAAAGTTATAAATTGATTTTCCTTGTTAGAGTTGAGTATGTCAGCTAAATGGATCTAGACTCTGCAGTTCAGTTGGCTGAGATTTAAGTCTTTGTATGCTAAACCTAGAAAGTGAGTATGTTGAGGGAGAAGGAAGGGAAGAAAAGGAGAACTTGCTATCCAAACCTTTCTTCTACCATTAATGCCACTTAGGACAGCAGTACAGCAGTGGGACCACTTAATTTCCCATATCAAATATTTGTATCACAAATGGATCCAGCTTTAAGTAAGGAAATATCCCTGTCCCCTCTCATATGACCTAAATTGGGAATGTAAGACTTGATCGTAGACAAGACCCTAATAAAGGTTTAATCAAAGCTATTATGCGAAACTGCAAAGGAAATAGGCAAAAACTGAGAAATTGCTAATTGAGTTCCAGTGTGTGGAACAGATAAGGGTTTCACAAGAGTAAAATGACTTGTTCTGTGTGGGGTTTGGGGATTCCCCCCCCCACCAAGCCGTGGCTTTCAACTGTTGTTTTAATGTTAGTTCTTTGACCTGGCACCTGCCATGGAGAAGCAGTACTTGATTCTTGGATTCTTATTTCTGCCTTATCAATCTGTACCTTCATAATGAAGTTTTCTTGTTCACTTCTTTCAAGAGATACACATCACATAAAAGGAGGACTTGAGTGCATGGCTTTGCAAGTGCAAATGTTTTTTACAGTGCAGTTGTTAGATAAACTATCTTTTGTTTTAACTGCTGAAGGGTTTCCGAAACTTGTTG
Organism: Pyrocephalus nanus; assembly: GCA_038380795.1. Taxonomy (NCBI): domain Eukaryota; kingdom Metazoa; phylum Chordata; class Aves; order Passeriformes; family Tyrannidae; genus Pyrocephalus; species Pyrocephalus nanus. The sequence continues at coordinate 52,858,617 of CM076260.1, forward strand.
CTCTTGAACTAGCGGAAGTCTATACCAGCAGAGATGCTGTGATAGAGCTGATCTGTATTATTCATACTGAGTAGTTCCTCACTTTTTGGGTCAGATTTTAACCTAAGCCGTAGATATCTTCATGGCTGTATGTCACTTCAGCCTACCTTGAGCCTGAACTGCTTCAGATACGGTGATTTTGCCATGCTCTCTATCTTTTCTCTGAGCTGTTCTTTCCTGCCAGCCTGCTTTTGCTCATGTTGATGTTTTGGTATCACATTGGGAACTGGATCAAAGATCAGCCCTCGTGGGACACAAAATTTGTTTGTTTCATTGTTGCTTCATTTTCAGCTGCTACAAGACAGAGGTTGGGTTGGTGATGAGGAGAAGGAAGCTATTTGGGCCGAAGCCCATATTTATTTTCAAATAAAGTGACAATAGCTATAGCTAGAGACTGTAATTCGTGTGATCGGTTAGTTGCATAATTAATTTGGCCCTCATTATATAGCTAGTGTTCCATCACCAGCAATAAATTCCACTAAGCTTTCAGCACTTTGAGTTTGTCAGAATATTTTTCCTATGCAGTCAGTTTTGCTATCATGTCACACTGAGCAGTGTTTTGTGTTGAAATTATTTATCAATTTTGAAAGGTCTTTTCCTGAGAAGTGGGGAAACTGATAAATAAAATAATTTGCAATAAAAAGTCTATCTAAGAATATGAAAAATGTTATCCTCAAAGGTCAGTGTTTCAGAAAGCTGAGAACCAAGAGAGTTGTGTAATCCTTTCTATTTCAAGGGAGACTGACCTCTAGTATAGATTGACTTCCATGCATAGAGGTTTATGTATATATCCATCCTCTCAATTCTGATCTGTGGAAACAGAAATCATAAAATAAATGGACAAATGTTTTTGTGAAGAAAAACATATTTGAAAAACACTAGGTTAATGTTTTGGGCTTTTGAAGATAAAGTTTCTCTGCTTTGCTGGACTGTGTTTTACTGGTTTAAATCATATGTAGATAGCTTTTCTGCGTCCTTATTACAATGATTTCATCCATTAATACTGAAGCATAAAGCAAATCATATTTGACTTTCAGAACAGCAGAGAAAGAGTGGAATAAGAATATGAAAGACTGCAGTTTTTGCCATTTTGTGTTTCTGTTTCTTAAGCACGCTAGTGTCACACTGCATCCAAATTTGAATGGGTTTAGGAGTTTGTTTTGCGATGACTAGTTCCAAGAAAAATAAGGTTCATAAGTACTTTAACACATGGTTTTCTTTTCCTGCTTTTAGAGTATGCTCAGCATTGAACCATGGAGAAGTGAAGTGGCCCGTTCAAAATATAAAAACTGTTTGCTAGTTCAGTTTTGAGGAAGGTGTTGTCAGGGTGGCAGGTGGAAGAGGAAACTGGTAATGAAACAGTTCTCACTAGCTCAGTTAGTTAGGGCCATTTGTGGTAACAAATGTTATTTCAAGTTCATGCGGTTATAGCCTCATCCTGTATTTCAGTACTTTCTAATTAATGTATTCGGAAACTGGTGATGTCAGTATGTGTGTGTGTTTAAATATATATCCTGATGACTGCTCTATTACTTTCACTTATATAAATGCTATAATAGAAAGATAGAACCTGCAATTCATTTGTGTCAGATTTTCACCAAAAACCAAAGCAAAACTGAACCCATGAAACTTGTGTTTTAAATTGAGTTGACATTTTTTTAAGAAAGAAGATTTAACGTGCAACTTTTATACCTGTTGATTTGTGTTTGTATTTTTTAACATGTGTTCTGTCTCAAATGTCTGAATACTACAACTGTTCTTCAGTCTTCAGCAGGCTGTAGTACACTTGTTTGTGGCTACAAGCTCCATCTTTGGTTGAGCTATAACAAATACTGAGCAATACAAAGTGATGCTTGCCATAATCTGTCCTCCCAGCCGTAGGTCACTGTGATGTGCGTTGTTGAAAAACACAAATTCAAAGCAGGTGGGTGGGGGAGGGGGGGGAAGGAAAAAGTATATGGAGATACTGGTCAGGATTTGGTTAGATGACTATCTTGTGCATATTGATTTTTAAAGTATTGTGGAAACATTGATCAGTCCTTTATGGCAGTTTGGTTAGCAGCAATATATATGTTATTCTTTAGGTTCTTCAGAGTGGGAAATTTCCTTTCTCGTTAAACTGCTTTTATTAGAAGAATTCGTCTCAGAAGCAGAGATGCAGGATAATGTATTTCCTTTGATTTAGCATCTGGGCCACTGGTCCAGCTAATTTGAGAAAGGGAACCAGTTATATTTTGTATTGCCTTTTTTCTTTTTTTTTTTTTTTTTTTTTATATATTTTACTTTATCATGGCCTTAGAAAAGTTTTCATGTAAAAAGTAATCCTGTTTGTAATCCACATGTTTCCATTTTAATGTGTGGTTTCTTAAGGGTAGTGAGAAAATTTTCTTGACCCTTAATTCCTGTTGTTGCACTTGCTGATCCACAGATGTGGATTGGCATAAAGAGGTAAGCTGAAGTGATGCACTGAGCAGCACATTGCACAGACCCTTATTAAAAGTATAATATGTGGTTAAACAGGTAAAGATGTGCTGGTTTAAAAGTAATCGGGCGGGAGAAATGAACCCAACTCTAGAGAGATTATAAGTCGGAGTTACAGTTTACTAAAATAAATTACACTAGGTGCAACGATACAGAGAAAAACTGGTTTTAACCCACAAAAAACAGATGTATAGCCCAGTCCCCTGAGACAAGAACAGAACAGTGTTCATTGGCCCCTGTCCTGAGCACTACATGGGCCCCCCTGGGTACAAAGTAAAAGGAAAGGAAAACCTGTTGGTTTGGGTGATGGCCGCAGTTCTGTTGAAGTAATGATCACAGTCCTGTCGAGAGTGGCCATAACAGTCCTGTTGGAGTTCTGGTCCTCTGAATCTGAGGAGTGGTACCAGAAGGCCCAAAACCCCAAGATTAGATGTGCTCGGGTTCAGGTGGAAATGTCCAGTATCTCCCCCAGGACTGGGAGTTTCCCTGTGGGTGATTTAACTCTGTGATTCTTGTGATGTCTTTAGAGTCTTTGATGGTCTAGGTGTTGCAGGTGCCTATTATGCCAGTCCAGTATGGCTCATTAGCAGAGATGACCCCTCAGACTGGGTGTGAGGGTGCTAATTCCTCCCTAGAGTGGGGGGAATTATCACAGCTGAGTCCTTAGGTGTGCCCTGGGCAGCTGCTGCAAATGATCCATTATCAGTAGCCCATCAGAAATTACATAGAGGATGTAGAATACACAGTTTTGATTATATCTACATAGTAATAAACTGGTCTTGGTCCCTGTAACTAGGACAGCATCGGACCATACAAACCAAGCTATGACTGTTAGACACTGATGCAGTAGAAAAAACAAAATTGCTCTTTACTGATGAAGTTAGACAGCCACTGAAAAATATGTTAACTAGGGTCATAGAAATGCTCAGGTTGAGCGATTTGGTCAATTAGGTTTGTAATGTGAAACATTAAAAGCAAAAAAATAAATGCTCTCTCTGTGGATAGAACTTGGGGAATAGCATTAAGGGTACCAGACAGCTTCATTTCTTGATCATGCATCAGAGATCAGATAATTTTTGTATTAGCATATCGGTAGTGATAGATGTAGTGATTGCACATATAAATAATTTAGGCTGCCCCCCAGCAAAATATATAAGGGAGATCAGGGCACCTACTTCGGACTCGTAACTGTAGTTGAGGAGGCACACCACCAGTTAGCATGGCTGAACAGAGGGCACAGCAACTGCTGGGAGTGAGAACTTCAGAAATGCATTTTGAGGGCTTCACATGTGACTTACACTCCAGGATACAGTTTCCTGAGCAGCCCCCCCACACCATGCATGGCCAGCACAGACATGTCCATGGTTAGGTGGTGCACCAGGTGTCGACAGAGATATAACCTTTGTTTGGCCGGCTCAATCGCATCCATCAGCTGGTACAAAGCCAGGGTTGTGCCAGACATGGACTGCAACTGGAGATGGTGGACAGGGCTCAGCAGTTGTTTGAGAGGTATGCTTTCCCATTTTTCAGGCTAAGACATTTTTCAGCCAAACACAGCAGAATTGAACATGTTGCAAAAGCCTCGATGTGCCTCTGTCTAATGTGGCTTCTAGTTCTTTCTTTCCTTAGTCATTATCCAGGTAGGAGGCCTGTCTTTCATCAGATAAGAATGTGCCTCTATTTATTACTTGGCAAACACAGCAACTGCCATAGCTTTTCAAAGAAAAAATGGGCAGGCTCTGGAAGAAGACATGATGACGATGGTACCTGTTTGACACAATGATTTAAAACCAAGGGAGTGGAAAGAATAGATACTTTCTCAATTTGAATATGGCTTGTGGTTTTTGCCATTAGGTGTGGTCTGTAGCAAGCAGGCTGTTTGTCACGGCCTCAGCTTGCCTTTATGCAGTCAAGAGCAAAAGGAGGTGCCTGACTTCCACTTGGTAGTGCTGACTGTTGGATGAGAACTTTGCTCATGGCCCTTGTTTCCAGGACCATTTCTAATATAGCTTCTTAACCTGTTCTGGGTTCTGTAGAGCCCCCTCAGAAGACCAAATACTCTCTGGTAGTGAAGTTTATTACTAGAGGACAACAGATCCACTGCAGTGAAAACTGTGTGCTGATTTTTAGGTGATCTCACAAATATATTGGAAGAAACTGAATAAGCTTCCTGGATTTTGCCTTTTGTCAGTTGAGCCACACAATATATTTGGGAAGCAGTTCCTATGGTTGAACCAAGCTACTTGTGTTTTGTTTGATTGAGGCCTTTCCTGACTTTAGCAATTGCTACTGTATTTTCTCTTTTTTTTTTTTTTTAAAAAAAAGACCAACTTAGTTTCCATGACTTCTTGTGTTTTTAACAGACCCTTCAAAAGATGTTAGACCTTTGCTGAGCAGCTACTCACTTAATGGAAGAGCAGTAGTTTTAAAACAGGCTTTCTAGTTGGATCAGTGCCCAGCTTGTAAACATGTGGTATTTTCTCATTTGTACAGATCCAGTGTCCATCTTGCCAATTTGTTTGGTGTTTCAAGTGCCACTCTCCCTGGCATGAAGGCGTTAACTGCAAAGAATACAAGAAGGGAGACAAGCTGTTACGTCACTGGGCCAACGAAATTGAACATGGGCAGAGGAATGCCCAGAAGTGTCCAAAATGCAAGGTGAGCTGCTCTCCCTTGGCTTGCAGGTAGTGGCTTCAAATTGTTCAAATATACATTTGCTCAGCATTGAAAATGAAATTCACACTTGCGCAGTTTCTTTTCAATGATCCCTTAAGGAAAGCAGGTCAGATGTTTTACTTTCTGGTTCCTGTACTGATTCTGCAGAATATCTCCATGTAAAAGCAACATTATGAAAATTCTAAGAGGGGGCTTTGATATATGCTTAGAATTACGGAATCCTAGAATGGTTTGGGTTAATGAATGTGTTAAAAATTAAATCATTCATAAAATAAAGCTTTAAAGAAATGGGAAGCTTTAGAGAAATATGCCCTTTGTGAGGGCATTTTCTAGAGAGTTTGGGTGAATTCAGTTTCACAAGGCAGGAAGTACTCTGTCAGTTAACTTAAGGGAGACTTTAAGATTTGGCAAAATTTTGAGGTTTTTAGGATTAAATGTTGGTTCTTCACAATTCACATCTCAAGGTGTGACTTCACAGGCCGCACCTTGAGTACTGTGTCTGATTCTCGGCCCCTCACTTAAAAAAAGACATTGAGGTGCTGGAGCGAGTCCAGAGAAAGGCAATGAACTGGTGAAGGGTCCAGTGGGTAAATCCTATGAGGAATGGCTGTGGGAGCTGGGGTTGTTCAGCCTGGAGCAGAGGAGGCTCAGGTGAGACCTCATCACTCTCTATAACTATCTGAAAGGAGGTTGTAGACAGGTGGAGGTTGGTCACTTCTCTAGGGCAACCAGCAACAGGACAAGAGGACATAGCCTCAGGCTGCTCCAGGGGAGGTTCAGGCTGGACATCAGGAGGAATTTCTTCACTGAAAGAGTTGTTAAACATTGGAACAAGCTGCCCAGGGAGGTGGTGGAGTCACCATCCCTGGAGGTGTTCAAAAAACAACTGAACATGGCACTTCATGCCATCGTCTAGTTGCCAAGATTATGATCAAATGTCAGACTCGATGATCTTGGAGGTCTTTTCTAACCTAGATGATTCTGTGAAGTGTTTCTCATTAATTTAATTTTCAACACTGAAGTTCAGTCCTACACCCTAAAAATGTCATTAATCTCTTCTAGGATAGGAAATACTTCCTGCTACTCAAATGAGATTCAACAGCCCGGCATACCCCTGATCCAATTGCCCTTAATGAAGGCAGCTGTTACCTGTGTTTACTATTTTTTTTCATAACACCTATCTCCAGCTTTTTTTTGAAAGGGAATACCTAGTTTGAAATTTTCTATTGCTCTAAATATACATAGACAGGACACAGTAAGGAAACTGGAATGTTTGGTAGAAAATAAATATTGAAAGAGATTTACTTGTAAATATGCAAAATATGTCGCACTTTGAGCCTTATATTGTGCAAATAAGAAAATGAAATGTTCATCAGATTAGTAAATATCTCATTTTGATCTTTGGGAAAAAAGTGCCTGTGGTGCCATAGCTTGAAATCGAAAGATTTCGAAACACTAAGCGAAATTGGAAAGCTCTGAAATCAGCAGCTAGTTGTTTACCCTCCGTCGTGCACACGTGACATTTTAACAGAGTTTTTACAGCTTGGTCTTTGGTAAGAGTTGATAGGTTTGAGCGAGTTCTAAAAATGTTCGGTTTCTGGGAAGTCATAAAGTAAAATATTTTGTTTCTTTTGGAGTGGGATGTGTGTTTTGGTTTTAATTTTTGACTTGTGTCCAGATTCAGATTTTGTGACAATGCAAATGATGTAACTATTGTAATAAGTTGTCCAAAAACAGAAGAAAGTGAATCAAGCAAAAAAGTAAGAGTGTGGAAAAACAAGGGAGAGAAGGCTGCTAGCTGGAAAGAGAAAGGAAGTAAAACTGCTAACTATAACGTATTCAGCCTGAATGAGTAATAAATTTAAAATGCCACATTTAAATGGACAACTCTTTTCACCATCTTCAAAAAAAAAAAAAAAAAAAAAGAGGCTGGACATTTGAAACTTTTGTGGCTTGTCAGTAATTGCGAAGCATGAAATTGCATTAGTTAGGCTGCTAATTTCAAAAATACTTTAGGTTTCTTCTCATAATCAAAGGAAAATAAAACCTCCTACATGGTGGGAGGAGGCAGTATGGAAAGTTATGAAACTTGCACAGAAAAAAAACTCTGTCAAGTCCTTTCTGATGATGTGTATGATAAGTGAATATTGAAGAGGGAATTCAACCTTGTTATAAACTGTGTTGCTACCCTCAGTCCTGAAACTTTTTTCTTCAGAAATGAAAAATATTCTTCCTGCCTACAGTCTCCAAAATGTTTCTGTCAATTCATTGTTTATTTTTAAGCCAAATCTATAACTGGCAAGTAATCAAAGGACCACTTACCCAGTGGTTAGTGGTACTGTTGTTCTTTTTCTTTTTTTTCAATGGTTATTGAGTAATTAAAAAAATACATCTTCAGCAGCACTCTTCATCAAATCTTTAGTCGATGGGCACATGGGAATAAGTATTCCAACAGTTAACAATTTGGAGTTGGGGGATTAGACCTAACACTTCTCTGCCTTTCTCTTTCCAGCCATCCCCCTAAAACTTCTGTATAAAATAACATGGAATCAAATGACAATCACATTTCCAAATAAAATAGTGACAGAGAAAATACAGTTGATAACATATTATTTAATTTATTCTTGTTCTAGATCCACATAATCAATGTTTTGAGGTGACAGCATATTTTGTTTTTAACCTCTTTCATGTGTTGCTTAAAAATTTGTAGCAGCCAAAGTTTACAGATTGAGGAAAAGTCAAGATGAAATTTTGTCTGAAGATATTAGTATTCAATTTTTACAATAAAACTGAAATTACTAAAAAATTGAGGTAGAAACTTCAGTAGAGGTAGAATTTCTTTGTTTAGATAATTTGTAACTTCCGAAGTGTAATACTGATTACAGAGTAAACTGTGACCATATTTTACACATATCTTCTGGAGATAATTATTTATACACACCACATAGATACATACACACACAGACTCTTTAAGTAGCTGTACCACAGTGAAGTCGAATGCACTATTATTATCTTGTCTGGGCAGGCAGGTGAGAAAATGGAAACACACTTATGGGGAGTGGATGTATAGGCAGATCCTCAGGCAAGTATTCACAAGTTTTTCCATGGTTTTGTTAAGTGCTTTGAAAGAACATAATCCTTTGTAACGTGAATATAGTGGGGACTATTGAATCAGCTTAAACTTCATTGCTTTTTCCTGTAGGTGGATACAGCTTTAGTGAATCTAATAGGAATAGCTTATATTTACCTAGTCTCTCTAAGGTGTGTTGACATAAGATAATAATGTTACACACTGTCCAACTGTGTAATTGTAGATCCATGTTGTAACTGTATGTCAGTATGGAAATATGTTACTTTTTTTTTTTAACTGTATCTTAATTTTTATATATTTTTTGTTTTTAATAGAGCCTTTTCCAAATTTACTATATGCTATTTTGAGCAAGTCAGCATAGACAATTTTTCTCAACAAGACTTGTCCAAAAAGTGGTGGTCCTGTTCTAGAGAGAGCTGGCTAATGCATGCAAATTTGCTCCATGTTTTTGGATGCCATTTAACAAAATTTATAACCTTATTTGTCTTTCCCCAGTACTGTTTTAGGGGGTTATTTTTTACAATTTCTTGCTGTGTTTACAGCAAAATGCCTTTATTTCCACAAGTGTTTTTACAGTACAGCAAACCAAGAAAGTACTTCATGTTGGTGTTATCTTACTAGAGGTTTCAAAAACAACACTGTCTGAGGAAACACCACACAACAGCTCTAGTTTAGAAAGCTTTGAACAGCAAAGGAAGTTTTAAGTAAACAAGGATGTCAATGCAAATAAAGGACTGTGTACTTCTTATCTGTGGCTTATCTGTTCTGATTAATATAAGCATTATCAAATACTCAGGGCATAGATTTTGAAGGTGCTCTGCAAAGTAATTCTCATCCTCTGGAAGGAGGAGTTCTTGTTTGTATACAAAGGGATAAAGCTGTTCAGGTTCTCTTCAGGAGTGGAGGAGAAGTGGCCATTCTCACCCTCAGAACTTTTGGCAGTGATTTCCCTAGAAGATTTCTGTGAGAGGACTTGTAACATGCAGAGGAGGTAAAGTGAAGGTCTGAAATAGCCATTGTGCGACTTCAGTTGTTTCCTTAAGACTCTGAGTTAGGTGTGTTTGCCTTTGATGTGTAATTTGTACCCCTCTTGTTCTGGGAGCCATTCTTGGGTTTCTGAATGACTAAACCTTTCCCTGTAAGGTGAGGGTCCATCTTTGGTTTTGAACAGATATTAGGTGTAGGATGAAGCCTGTTGCATTGACTGAATGTTTGGGGGCAGAAAATGTGCTTGCAGTTATCCTGCTCTCACCTTGCCTCCTCTACTCTCATGGTGCTGCTGGGGACCCTGCAGTTAAAGGCTCTGGTCCCCACACAGCTGCACCTAACTATAGCAAGCTGCATTCCTGGCCCTGTGCATTCCCCTGGCTGCCTGTTGCATTCCGTGGTATTGCCAGTGGAGCAGGAACAGTCATGTGATATCTGATCCATCAGCTATCGCTTTCTCAACTTATAGATTTGTAATCCATCTCTGTCAGTGGATTATCTGGAGGGCAGGGAGGCATGTCCATGTGAACCAGAGCTCAAGTTGATCTGGTGAGATACTTGCAAGCAGCCTGACCAAATCACACTAAGTTCATCTGACATTGTCAGTCTGCGTGCATGTGACAGGGAGTTCCAGCCCTGCATATAAGGTTTGGTTATGGTTTTGTTTTTTTTTTTTTTTTTGTTGGTTTTTTTTTTGTTGTTGTTGTTTTGTTTTTTTGGGGTTTTTTTTGTGTTTTTTTTTTGGTTTTTTTTGTTTTTTTTTTTGTTTTTAACTTCGTTTTCTTAATAAAGTCTCTCCTCACTGTAAAAAGGAAACTTTTTTCAACAAAAAAAAATATGGGCAAGTACAACCAGTTGTTCCAGATTTGCAGCTTTTGTAGTTAGACTTGTGCAGATAAGTATTCACTAAATGGTTTACTTTTTGAGGAAGCAGCATAAGGTAGGTGTAATTGCAGTATGTGTCTGTAATAAAATAAATCCCATAAAAGAAGTATCAACTTCCTTTATGTTTAAAGAGGGCAGTAAGTCTGGAGGACTTAGAGTAGAAACACTACTCAAGTGATTCAGCAGTGGTGCCTGGCTAACTGGAACTGAGTTGCATCTAGGAAAGCAGGGGTAGGCAGTTGGCAGGCAGTTTCTAAAAGGTGAATCTTTATGAAAGATATGAGTAGTAGACTGTATAAAGCTATTTTCAGTATCTCCTTGAAGTTCTTACTATCAAAAAAGTTAATTTCTTTTGAAATGTGAAGTAGTTTTAGTTTGCATCTAGGGTTTTTATAGGTTCCAGGCTCATACAGACTTTCAGTTAGGATGGATGGTAACTTAATTGGGTTGGTAAATTAGAGAAGAGAAAGGAAAATTCAATGGTCATGATTCAAAAAGAAAATAAAACAACCAGTTAATTCTCATTAGTGTCATAAGATCTAGTTCCCTCATTTACATTTTTAAGATGGACTCAGCAGATAAGGAAAGTTACTTCTGAAATTGCAAAAGTCCATTTAGTTGCTCTCTGAATTTCAGTCCCCATAAAAACTAACAGGAATTAAAATTTAATTTGTTAAAATACATTAAGCCACTGTTAAAATTCCTTCATTTCAGTTCAAGTTAATCTTAGGAATTGCATTAAACTGTGGTTCCATAAGCAAGGTCAGCATTTTTTCACATGTAACCTGAAAAGTAAAAACAAAAGTCAAACTGACAATCATGTCCCTTCTAGAAGAAAATAGTGAATAATTTTATAAGCTATGCTTAAGTTGGTACAGTATTGAGTAGGTTTCTGTTTCTACTTTGCTTGCAGTCAGTGCTGAAATGTGAAAGTTTTAAAATCAAGTGGCTCATCAGCAATAGTGTGTTTTCAGGTGCTTCTGGAAAACAGGGCAGCTGTGATGCAGCAGGCTTTCTCAGGATAGAAAGGGTTGCTTGGTCATAAGGGATGCTATTTGCATCCCTACTCTGGGACAAATGTAAGTCCACTAGAATACTTGCTCATTAGAAAGTATTTTTATAGCCCCATTCTCTCTTTTGTCAATGTAATTCACCTGTTATGTATGAAGGCAGCATTTCAAAGTGTAGAAATGCAAATTCTGAGATCACTGCTGTTGACACAGGAATGTTGGCAGGTGAATCTGGAAGTGCTGTTAGCTGCACCTGCCCTGGGATCTTTTACCATGAATATTGCTGGTGGAAAACATCACTACGTATATAAAGTGCCAGTTTCAGCAAATGTGTAGGTGAGTCAGGTGTGATCCCAGATGACCTCTGATCAGCACCAAAGAACAAACACATGTGACCCTCTCAAGAATGTTGGATACCCCAGGAGCCTCTCTTGAGGTACCCAAGCTATCAGTGTCTCTGGTGCTTGCAGTGTCACGGAGTGGTGATGCCTTGTCTTTGCCTGTATCTCCCTGAAAAATAAATATATGTAGATAGCTGTAGGAATTTCAGGAGGTGCACATTTATCCACTGCAAGTTGCAACAGATAAAATTCCAATTGGATGTAACAGGAAAAAATATTTCCAGGGAGAATGGTGAAGCACAGGACAGGTTGCTCAAAGAGGCTGTGACATACCCATGCTTGGAAATTTTTAAAATCTAGTGGGATGAGACTTGGAGCAATCTGATCTGACTTTGAAGTTAGTCCAGCTTGGAGCTAGGGGTTAAAATAGATGACCTCCAAGAGTCACTTTCAACCTCAATTATTAGGTAATTTTATCTGCCTTTCTGTGGACCACTCTGGAATGTGGTCTCTGGACGTGGGACAGGGGTTGTATGTGGGATGTGTTTAGCAATTTTGTGAGCTAGGAAGAGTGTGTGTTTACCACTCTTATTAGCTGTGTTTTTAGTTCACAAGATTTAAAGTACTATGTAATTGTATTGGATTTCGTGGAATACTCAGGACCCAGGATAACCCTCTGTCCAAAGACTCTTGGAACTATTAAAAAAACCCAGAGCTTTATTAGATCTGTGCAAAGTAGGTAAATTTTACCAGTTTGCAGAAGAGTACATGGAGATACAGGAACGGAACTACATATGCTGCAATCAGCAGAAAGATAGATGTAGAATCAAGGCAGCCCTGCTTCATCCTCTACTGTGGGCATCATGAAAGCTTGATGTAGTTTTTTAATATGGTTTGTGGAATCCTTTTGGGGGAGAAAAACCTCAAAACCAAAACCAATGAACAATGCCCATAGTTGTCAAACAATTCATTTTAACAGGAGTGTCTTTCTGGTGTATATTACAAAATGCCAAATCAATTTGTGATGGGAAAGGGATGGGGCCACAGGTGGTGTAAGAGGAAAACCCATCTATGGAGAGGTCAAACAGAGTTCATAGCTGTATTTAATGTGCTGCTTTTATTTTTAATAAAGTTTAGTGCTAATGTGTCGTCTTCAGAAATAAAAACAAATTTTCAGTAAGGGCGAGGATCACTCATAGTCTCACCTGATATGAAGAGCAAGGAAGGAGAATTTTACAGAAAATGGAAATCTGGAAACAACTATATCTCATATTTAATGCTCTGAAACTTGCCTTAGAAAACCATTATGGTTTTAAGCCAGCTGCAGTATTAATTAATGTAAGTGCAGGCTTAAGCACGGTGTTGCTTGCAGTGTCTTTTCATCTGGCACATGGACTGTACTGGGTAATGCCTGCTTTCCTGTGCTTAAAAAGGGGGGAAAGTAACTTTTTTTTCCTTCCTCTCATACAGATCCACATCCAGAGAACCGAAGGGTGTGACCACATGACCTGTTCACAGTGTAACACTAATTTCTGTTACCGCTGTGGGGAGAGATACCGCCAGCTCCGCTTCTTTGGAGATCACACGTCAAACCTCAGTATCTTTGGATGCAAATACCGCTACCTCCCCGAGAGACCACATTTAAGGAGATTAGTGCGAGGCTCTGTTTGTGGTGAGTGAATAAAGGTTCCTTGTGGAGAGCTGCACAGTGAAGTGATGGGGAGGATAAGATAATATTTAAATTAAAAAGTCGTTTAAAGTTTTGGATGGGCAATTTGTTTTTCAGTTATGTAAAGAGGGGTTATCAAATATATTGACGTATATCACATTTGCACTCCCGTTTTAGATAGACTTGTATGAGTAAGTGTTTTGTCCTCTGATAGCTTCTGTTTCCTAACTTTTTTTAGTAATATATAAGCAAATGGAAAAGATGCTGTCAATATGCATGTAGTTGGCTGTCTTTATTATTCTAAAAGGATACAGGAGAAATGGATAAGAGCAGGAACCTCTTTTTAACCTCTCTGTTAAGGTTCTGTTTGGATTTGAACCTGATCTGGGTTATTTTTTTAATATTTTTTAACTGTTAATTAATTAAAATAAATAATAAAATATTTTTAACTGTTAGCCTAAATTCAGATAATATCCAGCTTAAAGCAAAATAATATACATTAATATATATATTAATTTCTCTCAGAAATATGATGACAAAATACAACTGTACAAAATGGTTGTATTAACTGTCAAAAACCGGGGACCTAATAAGGAAAATAGAACTTTTTGTACTTTGAATTTCAAAGTCATAGAAATTGGAGATGCCTTGGAATTCACCTAGGATTAGGAAATGCTTTGAGCTTATCAATTAGTGATGTTGATTGCAGAGGTAAAGGTTAGAGACTGTACATGGAAATAGAAGTCATCAAACCTGAGGTGAAAACAGTCCTGAGCCAGACATGTTCCAGTAAGAACACTGAGTGATTTTTAGAGTAACACAACAGTTGACACACAAACATAGGCCTGGTAATAAAAATGCCAGTCTTGCTGCTTGGAAGTTGTGGAACTGTACAAGCCTGGGTTTTGGTTCTGTTTTGAAAGTCAGCAGAATAAAGAAGAGATGGTAGCAGAGAGATAGGACATTAGAAGCCAAGTCTCTAAATTTTAGTAACATGTAGTAGGAAATAAAGGTTCAATTTCCTGTAGTGAAGTGCCTCTACTAGCTAACTAAGTAGTGGAAATGAGGAGAATCTTATCTTGGCTATCAGTGGGAGACTGGTGAGGTCTAGATATGTGGGTGTTTTTTATAACTTCTTTATTACTATGAAGAAGAAATACTCAAATTGATGTGATTTTGTAGCTATGTACAGTAAAGGGATTTTTTTGGCTTGTTTTTAAAATCTGGATGGGTAGGGTGTATAGAAAGCAAAGAATGCCTCATGGCAGGCTGGCCTGGTGTCATGGTTTCTGTTGAGAAGCAAGGGTTTATGCATACTATCACAAACTGTTCTGCAATAAAAATAAGGGAAAAGCGTTTATGGCAACATAAATTTAAACATACTTTTCTTCACAAACCAGTTGTTATGTAAATGTGATAGTAATCACAGGGAGTAGAAAACCTGTGAGCAGAAGTGATCTCTAAATTTGATGATGTTTCTTCCCCTTCTTTAGCCAACATGTTTTTAGAGAAACTTTGTCCTGTGACCAGTACAGTAAAGTGAAATTGCTTTTATTCTCCAGTCCCAGCAGACTTAGAGATTTCATTCTCATAGTAAGTATTTGGCTAAATTGTTGAAGGCAGAATGTTTGGTTATAACTGGAGTCAGGGATGAATTGTACAGAAAGGAAAAACATGTTCAGCTGTCTTAAATGTACTTAAAATGTCACTGGAGTACTACCTGAATTCAGCTGGATGAACTGTATTCAAATTCAGCTGCTAGGTACTTCATAGATCTGTAACAGAACATGACATGCAATGAAGCTGTTAAAGCAAATTAATTTTTTTTGCATGGTAAGCAGCATTTCAAATGGGAAAAGCAACATGTTTTCAGATCTGACTGACTCCTGTCCCAAGCAGGGCACAAGGTTCGCAGCTTTGAGCCCTGCAGAAGGAAACGTGCATTTCTGTGATCAAACCTTCATTAGCAACTTCAGCATTTAAGTCAGTCTGATTTGTAAGAAGTAATCTCTATACACTTGATAGAGCTATTTTAAAAACAAATGCAAAGTTTTATTAGAACTTAAATCTACATAGATATGGCTACTTTTTTTTTTTTTTTTGTAAGTAGACTCTTCTAGTGTCTCTGCTGCTTAAACAATAGTGATATTTGGACTTAACAGATAAAACTTACTATTTCCCATTTGCTTGTGATTAAGTTAGTTTTCTAAAACTAGTTTATTGATATTTTATAAGGCAAAGAATTCTTGAAGTATTTATTGGTGTTTGTATATATTACTCTAAAACCCTCAACCAAACCCAAAGTTATGCAAGGGAAAAATATTTCCTCAGTTTCCCTGAAGTACTTCATCATTTTGCAGAAAAACATGATCATCTGAATCACAAGTAAGGCGACCCCTCTGAGACACCTGTAAATACAGTTATTACATTACCATAAATATCTAACTCTTCATGCTGAGTGAAACAGTAGTGAAATTGTTTACCATTAATTTGAATGTGACTGTTAAAAAGGTTCCCTTTTGAAGCTTGTTCTGTTTACAACCATTTCTTCTTCAGTTATCCCTAAAAACTAGCTTTGGATAATACTGAACTGGGTCATAACCTGCTGCTGAGTTCATCACATGGGCTAATGACCCAAGATTTTATTCAGCTCTGAGACAGGTTTTACATTTGCTTTCTCCGCTAGCAGTCTTGGAGCTAACAGACAAAGGTAGTGGGTCTTGGGGCAGTTCAGTGCCTGCAATGAACATCCTTAGTCTCGGTGTCGTTTCTTGGTGTGTCGCGATTCCATCACGTTATGTTCATCCTTCTGTCTACGCTTGAATAATTTAGTTGACAACTTCTCTGTGTATAGAACACAGTGCAGTGAAGTTCCAAGAAGGTCTACCATTAGGATGCCTAGCAACTAGAGTAATACATATAATATTTGCCAATCTTTTTCTTTTAGGAATTAATGTTTCCCACGCACAACGCTCCTATGAAATTTAAAAGCTATCAAAACAGCATGAGAAGGACCAGTTCATTTAACTGCTGTAAATATTTTCAAAATATCTCATTTTTCCTTCAGACTGCTCAAATTAGTGTCTCAGGTTATGGAGAGGTTTACATCACTATTGAATGAAGTAATCCATTTACTGAAATCTGATACCAGTGACTTGAGAGAGGCAATAGCAGGGAAGAGAAGTAACAAACTCACTTTTTCTCCCATTCTAGAGGTGATCTTTCCAACACATGCCTAACGTAGAGACTTGCCAAATTTCAAGTCCCTGATCAGAGTGCTGGTGTATCAGTAAAAACGCCTTCCCTTCTGCGTTTTCAAACAGCTCAGATAAATGATATCTTAGATCCAACTGCTCAGTCAACTGAGACAGGGAGATTCTTCCACTTGAAGTGTGCAATTCAAGAAAGATAACTTGGTTTCAAGTTCAGTTTCAAATTCACGCTTTCAGAAGGACCCCTGCCTTCACTCCATGATCATGAACTCCTTAGGAGTAAAGAATATGAGCGTGCTTTATTTGTTCTTGGTCTTATGCTCTAGCCAGTATGATGCACAACATTGCCGCCTTACTCATGTAAGTGCCACAACATATCCTTACAAATGTTGATCCAAAATAGACTTGGCTGTAGTTTGATTTAGATCTAAATCACAGCTGTACACAAGCACTTCACTGCAGCCTTTTAAAGTGAGTAGAAGCATATTTAGAGGTAATGCTCTCATCACCTTGAGCTAACCTAAACTTTCCAAGATGCTAGTTTGCTTGGCATCTTTCCAGGGTGGTTGCTGTGCAGTTGGATTCCAGAGAAGCCAAATGATAGTAGCTTTATAGCTATCACATTCCTGTCAATGCTTGAGAGACTTCAGAATGGAAAGAGAAGTAAATGCAAGCTGTTAATGGACAAAATGAGTTGTGCTCAGAGTTGTGGTGGGTGAAGAGTACAAAAAGAAATGTGTGCAGGGAGCACACATTGTGTGAGTGGTGATAGATCCTAGCTGGATTTGTAGGATGAAATTGCAAATAGGAATCCTATTTGTAAAGGTGAAGTAATTTAAAAATGAACTGGCTTTTGGGAGTCTGATATTGAAAGGTTTATGGATGGTTGGAAAGGGAAAAATAAAAATACCTTCTTTGAATTGCTTAATGAATTTTACATTTCAGCTGGAAAACTACTCATTACGCCCCTAATACTGGTTTTGGGACTGGCACTGGGAGCTGTAGCTGTTGTAATAGGTAAGAGCTACATATGTGAATGAAGATAATCCTGATTATGTAGTGACTTTCTCTGTATGACATCTGAGTATTTTCATCTCAAAGAGACGGACACAAAGTACACATTTCACAGATACTGTTTTGGTATCAAGCACATGACTCTTTTTTCCCAAAAAACTTGTCCCTAGGTTTCGGTGGGGTTTTTTCTTACTTCCATTTTATGCCTATTTGCTTTATTTTTGTTTCTATATTTGGTTTTCTGAACCAAAATCTTT
The DNA here is from genome assembly GCA_038380795.1 of Pyrocephalus nanus. Taxonomy (NCBI): domain Eukaryota; kingdom Metazoa; phylum Chordata; class Aves; order Passeriformes; family Tyrannidae; genus Pyrocephalus; species Pyrocephalus nanus. The sequence goes on from CM076260.1 coordinate 52,876,279, forward strand.
AACTAGTATAGTTAAACTAGTAAAAAGGCCTGAGTAATTTAAACATAATCGTGGGGGCTGGCTGACTTGGACCAGTCACCCCATTGAATCAGAATTTTATGATCTTGGCTATGTGCCTGACAAGATTTCTGGGGCACTAGGCATAGTCCCAAGAGCTCACCAGCTTGAAGATGCAGCAACAACAAAGCAGCAAATTGGGATGAGTCAGTCTCAAAATATGATTCAGTGCATGGGTTGCCAAATTGGATTCCATCAGAAAAACTGGTACTGTGAACTTATTTGCTACAGTATCAAAGCTCTGTTAATGTGGTTGTATTAATGTGGAGGTAGTTATTTTAGCAAATCTGCTCTTTGCCTGGCTTAGCTGAGTTCTCTTGCAGAAAGGGAATTAACCATGACATTTAAGGTATAATTTTTTTTGTTCGTGCAAGTGCATATCTAGTCTTTATGTTGGCAGTAATATGTCATTTGGGTATCATGCTGTGTCACAGCTCTACACCTTACTTCTTATTCCATTGAAAATCTACAGTGCATGCCCTGAGGCATGTTGGGATGTGGCATCTTTATTAAATAGCAGTAAAGCCAAAATATACCAGAAGAGTTTCATTAATAAGGTTTTAAATAACCAATCAACCTTTAACCAAAATACTGTTACAGCTTTTCTAGACTACATCAGGCCAAATAAGGAATATTGCTATTAATTTCTATATTTAGACTGCCTTCCCTGGAAACACACATATATGTAGAGAGAGAGGGGTCTATCTTAAATATTTATTTTATTCAATAGCATTTTTATTCCAAAAATGTAGACAATAAAAACTTCTTAATGCCAGTAAAGCTTATTTTGCTCTGCAATCTGATATAGTCTACAGTCTATAATCCACTGTTTTGCTTATAGTAAAAATTAATAGGGTTTTGCAGTAATGTAATAATAATAATTGCAATAATCAGCATGCCATTGAAGTCTCATCCTAGATATGGCTGGATAAGATACAGTCAAGAGCAGCAATATGAGCAGTTCCAAAAACGTGGATTACTTATTGGAAAGTTTCAGGTTTTGAGATAATTACTGCAGCATTTTTTTGCCAACACCACTATTAAAGAAATCTCAGTATCATAGCTAAAAACCATTGTGCACCATTTACAAGGCTATTGAGCAAAGCAAGAACCTTGGTAATTGTGGGAGTGTTTTGTTCTATGTTGTTACTGTAGTGGTGTCTGAAAAAGAAGTCAGCTGATGCCAAGAGAAAGGGGTAGACCTCATTTTGTTTGAGAGAGTACCTCTAATGACAAACTATTTTTCACCTGATTAAATGTGATTTATTTATTTTTCTTTTTACAGCTTTCTTTCTCTCAAAAGACTTTTAAGAATAAATAGTACCCTGCTCAGGCAAGGATAAACATTTGGTATTACTTCACAATAGATGAGGATGTTTGTAAAAATAAATAACATTTATAAAACTGTAAACCTATAGCATACTGTCTCTACTGCACGTGAAACTAATTGAAAACTAGTTTAGTTACATCAGACTTGAATTTAGATCTAAGGATTTCCAGAGTGCTTTTAAAAGTTTTGTTTGTATCTTTTACCAAACAGCATAGTTCAGAAATCAGTATGTTAGAGATGGGTGTAGGATTAGCAGGAATTTGTTGTAAAGGAAAGAAGTGTAGCTCAACTCATTATTAAAGAGACTCTTGCAGGCTAATATTTTTTCTGCTTGTCCAAATGTGTTGTCTAAATTCTCTTGGGATGTGGAGAGCTCCACCCAAATACATATATTGAAAGAACACAAGGGATTGCATTTAATTATAGTTTTCTTTGTATTTTCTTCTTTTGGCAGGTTTATTTGTGTTTCCTATCTATTGCCTTTGTAAAAAGCAGAGGAAAAGGTCACGGACAGGTATGCCCTGGTGAGGATGGACCTTACTCACCTGAACGAGCTGGTCCTGCAAGGGCTATACGTGCTTTGTGCAACGGAGCAATACAGTGCTGGTAACAGCGTCAAAGCCACTGCCCTGGAAGAAGAATGGGGGTTCTCCTGCCATCTTCCCTCAGCTGAAAACACTACTGCAGACCAGAAAGCCTCTTTGCTCTGGTTCACTCTCAGCAAGATGGGCCCCCTGAGTGCTGCTTTTTAATTGGTTTTGGTTGTGTTGTTTTTTTTTTAATTATTACTTTGGAGGGGGTTTTTTGAGTCTAAGTTTCTGAACTAGACAATCAAAGTCTGTATTGTAGCCACAACTCTACTACCGATCTGGCCTGTGAAGAAAGCGTTTAACTGCTAACATGTGCTCCATTTAACTTCAGTGTCGGCCTTTAAGGGGGAAATGCTTAGAAGTGTTTGGACTCTTACTGTATACTGAGCATACTACTTTTGGTATTAAAAACTACTTCTGTAAATAACTTCCATCACACAGCATTCTGTTCAGCATACTGAAACCCCGTCACATGCCAGAACACGACAGCTGGTTATCTTCTGAGTCCTCCTGCTAGTAGGCAACAGTGTAGATTGCCACCGCCAAACTGCAGTGCCTCAGAGGGAAATATCCTTAGTATTGAAGCTCTGTGATACTGAAGAATATGATGATTGGTTTCGCTTCAGTAATTTATTTGATAGTCTATTAATATTAATGGTGAGGGTGTGACAAGACTTTTTAAAAGCGTACTTCATTTCTAAATTGACACAGTACAGAAAAAATTTGAAGGATTGAGATAACAAGAAGTGTCAGTGGCCTATTCTGTCCCAAGATATCCCTGAAGTGTGTTTGCAGGGAAGATGGGAACCTGCTCTTCTATTCTGACTTAGAATATGATACACATGCTACACACTAGTTGTGTGAAGATAGACTTGATGAAATTTTATAACCTAAATAGCACATTTTGTTTGTTTGTTTAAGTAGACTACTGCAAGTCTTAGAGTATCCACTGATGTCTCATGAGGAAAATCTGTGAATCTGGGGTAAGGGGAGGGGTCATGAATTCTTAGGAGACCATTCTTAATTTCTGTTTCCAGTGTTTCTCTTCCTGGTGCATTACAGTTCTGAAGAGAATAGCTATCCTTGCTCTTTTTTTCATAACTTCAGAGTTCCACTGTTTACTACCAAACCTCTTTCTCAGTGCATCACCCCAAAAGTAATCTAATTTAGCATTAGGAATCAGCTACTGAGAATTTTTACACTTTTTATTCCAAATTTATCATACAAATATAACTTTGAAGAAAAAAATATAATAAAATAAATTTGTTTAGGCAGAACACGGAAACAAAGAAAGGAACTGATCAAGAAAAATACCTACTTTATACTGTAAAAATACAAGCTGATCTTAAAGAAAAGGAGATTGGATTTGTACTGTGAAGGTACTTTTTTCCAGTGTGTGTGTTTGAAGACACGCATGTGTGTGTGTGTGTGTATATGTATATGTTTGTATATATATGGGGAAAGGGGGAAGCAGGAAGATGGGAAATGTCCTGAAGAGCCTGCAGACTTCAAAATTTAGACTCGCAAATAGCATATCAGGTAGGAGGATGTACTTTGCACCCCTTTCTTTGTTAAATCTGAATCCAGTTGTAATTTTTAAGTAAAAGGTATTCTGCCCCACCAAGATAATACTGTTGTAAGATACTCACTTTGACTTCAAAGCCTCAGTGGAAGAAGCTGATGACTTTTGTTTACCCGGAAACACAAATATCCGCTTTCTGTAGTTGGCTAGTATGCTTGTTTTCTGTTAGCTTCTCGTTTTGTTTTCTTGGGGTTTTTTGGTCTATTTTTTTTTCCTTGTTGAAACAGCATGTATAAGCACATCATAGTAGTCAACAACTATTTAATGATTTCCATTTGAATTTAAGGATATATTGACCCTGTTGTCCTAGCAGTAGAAATAGTATCTTTCTGAGATTTGCACATTAAGCAGGGAAGCAATGATATTTAGAAATAAAATTCAAAGCCTGTTGTCATTGCAAATCCACCTATTAATTAGATTTCTTCTTCTGAGATGCATCAGTTTTCTATTTGTTTTCTGCCTGAGGTTGGAAGCTGCCTTAAAATTGGTCTTGGTTTTGTGTGTGTTTTCTGAGGCTGTACATATCAGTTGTCTTTGGCTTACTCAGGGATTTTTATTCCTCTCTTTAAATGTCAAATAATGAAGATATTTTTGTATTATTTAGAAAAACCTTCAGACCTCAGAGAGCGAGATATATATAGATAGATTTGGGTTTGCAATGTAGTCTGTAACATGGTGTCAAACTATTCCACTTGAGAATATTTTAATACTTGAGATTATCTGCAATTAACTATACAGTGGATTAATTCTCTTGCTTTTCCTGGTTCTGTATAAATATGTGAGATACACTTTTTGTAGCTGTTTTCACTCCGCCATGTTTGCCATTTTCAGTTTCTGACAGGAGTTTAGTAAGATCTGAAATTAAGATACTAGAATAAAGAGCATAAAAGGGAAGATAATAGTTCTGCACTTATTTATATTCAGAAAGCATGTCCTTGTGGATGGAGAAAAGAAACAGACAACTCAGCTCCTTCCTACATTATCATTTCATCTAGGCCATTTTGATTTTATCAGAACAGATTAAATCAAAGGGAAATGGTTCTTCATTTTCTATACAGAGCAAAAAGAGGCATCTTTGACCTTGTAAAGATGAGCAATTCTGGTCTTTTCCTGTGGGGAAAAAAAGGGAATGGCAATAATTTTTCCTTTACTGTAGAACAGGAAAAAGTTTCAAGAGTCAGACAGACAAGATACGAAAGTCTTTTTCCATCTGTATAAAAATATTCCCACTTGAAAAGTACATAAATACATTTTTATCAATATGTTGTAACATAACCAACCGAAATATGAGAAGTAGCTCAGTACAAAGGTTCATGCAATAAAACATTAGCTTTTAAACAATTCATCACAGAAAATCTTGCATACATCAAAGCCATGACATTTGTTTTAAAAGCATTAATTTATGAGTTTGAAAGAAATTTAGTGAACTTTGTAAGGAAATTCAAGAATGTTTTTATCACATAAATATCTTTTGGTTTTGGTAACTACTCTAAAGAAACTACCAGGCTGTTCTACTCCATCTTTAGTAGCAAAAACCTTGTCAGGTAGCTGAATTAACCTACTAATGCAGATTTCACACTACTGTATGCTGATCACTGCTGGTCGTTGTGTTTGCTTTCACCACATTTATTATTTAACATTATTTATCGTTTTGCAAAGTTGTTGCTCACCAGTACCTGTATTCAGATTAGGAAATGCTTAAATCCATTCTACACTAGCCTTCTCTTTCAAGTTTGCCTGAGAATGGATTTGCCTATGCACCAAGTCCTGCTTACAGATATGCAGTCAGAGCTAGGGCCTTCCCCATGGTGCCATGCACTGTGTGCCCAGTCCTGTTCCTGCTGGGAGGGCTGGCTGGACATGCCATCCTGCAGGGGCTGCTCTCCCTTTCTCCGCTTTCTCCACTATGCCTAATTTAGTTACATATCAGTAATGGGCTTGAGCTTCAGGGCTACTCAGCCATGTCATTGACTGGATGATTGACTACTGTGGCATAGGTATGCTTGCAGAGCTTATCCAGCAGCTTGCTACTGGAAAATAATTGTGCTTTTCCCTACGTCACAATCTATTAGCCAGTGAGAATAAGGGAAAGGCAGAAGCGCAATTCTGAGTAGCCTCGTGCTGAGCTGATCTATCAGTTTTAGTTCTGTACAAAGAAGTTGGTTAGTCTTCAGTTCTCACCACCTCTGTAATAAGCACAGTATTCATATCTTTCAAATGTCATTAAAAAATACAGTGCACTTTGAGTGATCTGTTATCTTCCTTTGGGGAAGTGCAAATGTGTAAGTAAGGGAAGATTTTGTTAGGTTTTTGATGTTACTAATTCTGACTTCATAACTCTTCCTGGTATGTTAGGGGTTTTATAATTTACACCTATTTATTCATTATAAAAGTTTTATCAACATGAAGTTTATTAAAAATATTAATTTGCAGGGACTATTGCCAATTTAACTAGAAAGCATTTTGGATCAACATCAGGTATTCTTTTTAGCCAAGGGGCTTTCAGCTCTTCCAAAGACTTTCACGGCTTGTGTGATATGTTAAATGGTGTGTAGGTGGGACAGTAATTTTCTCAGAGGATACAAATTCTCCAGTGATGGAATGGTTTCTTTTGCCAGTTAGGTCTGAGAAACTGTTTGATATTCAGTGGCCAAATAGTTTGTCATGCCGACTCTTGAGGGGTTTGGTTTTTTTTAATTTAGTCGAGGTGTTTTGTTTCTTGAGCAAACTTTGCATCATTCATAATTTTGGGTATGCTGATCATGTAGCTTCAAGTTGTGGATAAGAACCATGGATTACTGTTACTTTTATAATCTATATTAAATCTATGATTCTGCTGATGGAAAGAATCCTACCTGAGGAAACTCCTTAAGAGATAATTTCTTAGCTTCTTTTAATTTTGCAGCTTTGTAGTTGCAGTGAATCTGCTTCATTCCTGACATCAGTCATAGCCCCATTAAACCAGAGAAACCCATTTTTATGGCAGTATAAGATTTGGTCACAGATACTTTGTTGGCATGTTGACAGCCATTGTGCAGGAACTTAAAAATCTGTTTCGCTTTGGAAGTGCAAACTATTAGGAGCCACTCCTCTCATTTGCCGAATGATGCCAATGTATTTAGTGAGTGCAGAAGAGGGAAGGAGTAGGGAAGAATTTCCAGACAACATTCTTATTAGAGCAAATTGCCAGGAGAAGGGATACTAGCTTTTAATATAATAAACAGACCTTCTTAAAGCTTTGAGTCATTAATAAAATTAGAAACAACATCCACAGAGAGTGTTAAATAACATCTTCAAATTCTGCTTTCTTCAGTGCAACAAATAATAGCACAATATAAGAATTGGAATTGTGAGCTGTTTAGTATTTTGGGGACTTAACACATAAACTTGAGAGCACACAACATTTAAAAAGTTATGATGCTGGTCTCTTTGGTTGTTTGTCTTGCTACTGTTACATTAAAAACGGACTGAGCCTTGATTCAGTTGAAAGACAAAGCAGTGTTTTCACTTATGTTACAGTTTGAGCAGTACTTAACGCCCCCAAACTTTTTTCTTAATAAAACTAACAAATGCAGCTGCTTGCAGACTGTAACTTCCTGGCTGACTCTTCATTATCTTTCTGTGGATAAGATTTCAGGATCTATATGAGGCCAGTAAGGAACAGAGTATTCATATAAGGCAGTTAATCACTGATGTTTCTCTTAGCCTGATAGGGAAATACCATAAGGCAGGGAAAAGAAAACTGATCTTAGAGTGCATGCTCTGACTTCAAACATAAAAATGTGTAATAAGCTTTAATTACTCCATAGTAAAAAATAAATACATACATTTCTAAGCATAATTCCAGCTGTTTATTTCTAAATAGATCTGCTTTAAAAAAATAGAGTAGTTATTATAATAGCGATTAGTTTTGTAAAATAAGCATACTGTACAAAAGGAGAACTTTTTTGGAGCTTATTTGGCTTGCCAAAACTTGAACAATTGATCCATCCAAAACACGTCAGATTAAAGTCAGAAGAGAAACATTGTGTAAAAATATTTGTTTAGCATAAACATGAATTTTGCACATACCTTCCTAAACAAAATTTCATGCCAATCACAGTCCAGTGTTCACCTTGTTGGAAATTTGTCAGGCTGAAAACAGTATTTTTGAAATTTTAACTTGCTATCACTGAGCACGTTACTAATATAATGCCACATTTACCTCATTTTTTGAAGGAAATCTATTTACAGAATCCAGAGAAGCTGTTCCGATATTTTAAACCTGTCCTGTAAAACTGCTGATGCAGTCAAGAAACATTTCCATGCCTTATGCAAGCTCTGGAAGAGCAGATGAATTCAGTTCTTTAGTTATAGACTGTGCTTTTGCATAAGAAAAGCACTCTTAAGAGTTCTTCATATCAATTTACATTCTGCTACTTTGTGTCCTGAAATTGAAAGGACAGGGGTAGATATACATTTCACTTGGTTTACCGTCTCATAATAGAGCATTTACCATGTTTCCATTTCTTATACACTTTACTTGTAATGCTGTCCTTTTCCTTCCAAATTTCATACTTTGAAACTGACTTGAAAATGGCTTCAGATCAGATTGGACATGGAAAATGTGATCTCATAAGAAGTCATTTCATTAATACTTTGCTGAGCTATACCAGCAAAAGATTAGTTTTGTTGTATTTAAATTACTTAAACACAAAATGCTGAAATCTTTCTCTTCAGAGCTTTTAATTTTGCAATTTTTGTAAATGTAACTAAACAGCACAATCATCTTTACTACATAACTAACCATCTGAGTATAAAATAACATTTTAAGGTATTCATTCTTTTCACTGTGGTAGAGATAAGAATAATAATATGGCCTGAGAAGAAGAAAAAAGTATCTCTGAGGAGCTTGTCCAATCTGAACTTTCTCTAAGTTTCATGACAATTCAATAAGAAATCTTCCCTTGATCTCATCTCTTTTATGTATTTTAAGATGAAGAATTCCCTTTTAAAATAGTTTTAATTTGAATGGCAGGTGGTGAGAGGGTAGTGAGATAATAATCACATCCTTTTTAGTGTACAGGCTCCTGGCATAACTAGGGTGCTAGCCGAAACACTGTGGATTCACTAAGAAAGCAATTTTTAATTCTCCATTTGGGCTTCATACAAGCTGTATACATCAGTGAGTGGAACTTTTTGTAGTATATTTATTGGGTGGCTAAGAAGTTATAAAAACTGGAGGTAGGTAATGCCCATGACATCAACACTTGAATTACAGTATTTAGTGTGTTTTGTATAATGGGGAATTTTAAATGTGTAAGTGCCTTATTGCTTGAAACAACTGAAAGGTGTTAGTTCCCCTCAGTAGAGCAATACGGGAATTCCTGTTCTGTGGACTCCTACAGTTACGTTAAGCCAAAGTAACCAATACTGGTTTGCTCGGAAAATTGAATAATGTTATGCCAGTGAAGAAGTTATTATAAAAGTAATCTGCCATGCTTATTTTAATTATGATGATCTCATTTCTGAAGTTTTTTTAACCTGCTGTTTGCTCCCCTCACCAACTCCCACCTTCCTTCAGACTTCTGCAGAAATGCATCTTACATTGTTAGAGTATTGTTAGTTTGGCTCTTCCAGCATAACAAGCCATGAGTTTTCAACCACTCAAAGAAATGCAACTTTTTGGAGAAGAGAGTTCAGTTGAAGTCTGGTTAGACCACAGCCTGTCATAGGTCTACCTTCTGACTTCAGGGCTCAAACAGTCCCTGTTCTCACCAATTTGTGAAGGTGCAGGCACTGAGGAGTGTGGTGGAGCTAGACTTTGAGCAGGTTAGCAGCATTTCAGTGGTATACAACTTGAACTAATATATACCATTAGTATAAGTTGCTAACTCCTCTGATGGGGGTATCTTGATGGACTAATCCATCAATCAAGCTTGATGGCACAGTTCTGGCATCTCTGCCCAGCCCCTTCATCACAGGGTGGGAGGTATGATCTGAAGAAGTATTACTCATTTTAACATCTTTTGAGAGCTTCAAAATGAATAACGAAGGGTTTATTTCTTCTTACTTCCATTCCCAAAAGACTGTGATATTTTGCCTTTTATGATCTAGATTTTCTAAAGGACCTGTTTTTTCTTACTAACATCAACTCCCCTTTGTCCATCTATTACTGGAAATCAAGTGTCAAGATTAAGCTACTTTTCTAAAATTATCTTGAATTACATCAAATTGTGGTAGAAATTATCTTTTAAAAAATAATGAATTATAAAAGGTAATTTTCAGAAGGAAATGGAGTTAATGGGAGTTAAGAAGAAAAATGATACTTAGAAGATTGATTTATTATAGATTCATGATCATAAAATACTTTTACTATGTTCAATTTCCTCCACTGAGAATTTGTTAAGGCAAGAAGGAAAAGAGGGAGAAATGAAGATAAGAAGAGTATCCCCTTGAACCTTTTCTTCTGAAATTCCTGTTTTTCAGAACTGTAGGAGAGGTTTTTTTCACCCTGGAGTTCTTAATTGGTAATACAGCTGTCACAGTGTTACTGTTAAACACTACTATGAGTGTTTAATCAGGATTCAGCTGGCATATCTGAAGGTTTTGGTGATAGGGAGTTTAATTTAGAGCCATACTGCAGTAAAATTTTAAGTGAATTACCACTCTTAGAGATATCTTAATGACATCTATTTCAGCATTCTCAGATTTTTAGGCATTAACTAGGTCCTTCTATAACTCATTGAACATAAGACACCATGTATCAAAATACTTCTTCAGTCTTATGAGTTGCTGTTTATTTGTACAAGCTATTTCCTTAAATGAAGTTTTTCTCTCTTAGAACCAGCAGACACACAACCAAAATGCTGATAAGGTTTTTCCATTATCTTTGTCTTACATTTAGCTGATAAGTCCATTTTCTGCTGCATGGTATTTCAACAATGGTCTTCATGCTGTAATAACTTGTACTGGGTAGTCTTGGGCAATATTTTACAAATAATTCATCTTCAACTTGGTATTTTAAATGTATACCAATAGTCACTGTTGCGTGTGCTATCTGTGTGGCTGCTTTAGTTCATGTCAATGTTTTGTAAGGATTATTTCTTGCTACCCTCTTCAGAGTGCCTTTTCATTTAGCGGGTCTAGAAGGCGGTTCTGTTGAATCTACCATAGTAATGTCTGATCTTTAAACTTGTCCTGATGAATGTATAACTAAAATCTTGTTCTTTTAAAAAGCTATAGTAGGCACAGGTGTATATGCACATGTACATGCATGGATACAAGGGAAGGTGTTCTGCCAATGTTCGTCCTGCTGGACAGGACCTTTTGAAAGTAAGTGAATTTTTAAACAGTTTTATTTTCAAAATGTTACCTCACTAGTATTCAGTGGTAGGTATGTCTCTGTACTGCTTCACTTTGCTAAATACAATCACGATCATGATAGGCAGTTTCATTTAAAAGACTGCAATGAATCTAGTGTCCGTATTGAGACTGGATTTCATACAACAAAACTTACGGTACTTTGTTTCCTTTAAGGCATTCCTTTGACTCACACTGACACCCAAGCCCCTGTTACCAACAGACTGAAAAAGTGCTTCCCCATGATGAAATGGAAAAATGTAAAGTAGCATTTGAATGCACTCCACCTGTCTTAAAAATCAGTATTCAGAAATGGGGTGAGGGAGTGGATTTGATGAACTGTGGGAAGACATACGTTGTAGAGGTCATTCACTTGCACACAAGGGGTTCTGCAATGTCATCTAGTAACATCTACCTAATAAAGTTTTGAAAAAGAAAAATGAAATTGCCTGAATGTTTAACTCTTTTTTTTAAGCAATTCCATGCATGAAGGACAGCTGAACAGCTCCAAGGAACCTTGCTTAAACCTGTAATACTTTTTACAATTCTTATATAATATTTTTTCAAAAAATTATTTAAACTTTAGAAGCTTTGTCTTTACAAACACTGTGTTTCAGTCACTTCAGTCTTTAACTGCTTTAACGCTGAAAATGAAAGCAGAGATTAAAAGCCAGTCTACTGTGATGAATATTTTAATGTAAAATACTCTTGCCATATGGTGTCATCTCTGGCTACTGCTTTCAAGTTTAAAAACATCTTAATTGAATACAGAGTTTTACCTTCTCACAAGATCTTAAAATGTTAGCTTAAAATAACCCAATGCAAAGTGAGGAGAGAATATGCTGGAGTCCAGTTTTCCCATTCCCTTGTTACGACTACTTCCTAAAACTTCTTCGCTTTCAAAGACAGTTTGTAGAGAAAGCAATTTGGAGCTGTAAACTTGAAATATGTAGCCCATTAATTGAACTGAGTGCCTTATTCTCTGGAAAGGAATTGTGTTCAGTTTCTACACTTTGTGAGCTGGCAATATTGATGGAATGTTTTGTTTGATATGCTGGGGATTTTTAAGCACTATACCTAGTTACGAAATTGTAGTTGCACTTTCACGCACAGGCAGACAAGGTATCACAGTTGCCTACATCTGTGGGAAATAAAGCTGAAAAACAATTCACTGCAAGGAATTACACAGCAAAAATATTGAGGCCTGTGCTAGGTGCCTCTGGCAGAGGACAAGCCTTTCAGCCCTCTCCACAGCCCCCTCCAAAACAGTCAAGATTTGCAACGAAATGTCAAGGACATCATACCAGAGGTTCCTTATCTGCAAGAATTCCAGCATGCAGTGGAAGAATAGTCAGCGGGCCAAAGAAATTGATAGCCCTGGAACTGAAATTGAAGGCTAACTTCTCACTTGCAATCTCAAACTGTTTGACAAAAGACAGGAAGCTTTGATTATAAACATCTCCACAGAGATTACATATATGCAACTGTAATTTTTAGATGCATCCCCTCAGGTGATTGATGTGCTTTTGCAGGTTCTTAAAACAGTGATTATAGGAAATATAGATATTTTCCCAAAAATCATTATTGCATTTATGCCTGCTCATAAGAAATTGCATTTGATCATAAATAACTAAATAAAGATATAAAAAATTTTTGAACTAATATTTGAATTCTGTATGTGTTGTTTAGTTGTTTGGCTTCCGCTGCAAAAAGAGACTGTGGCATACATGAAATACTGTCTAATGAGAACCTAATTAGAATTAGCAGCCACATAAAGCTATCATGCTTTGAAAAAGTTGATATGACTTCTATGAAGGAGTCTTTTCTTACCAACCACCAAGTTTATTGGCAGGTCAGCGAGTTCTAGAAGTCTTTGCTGTAATTCCTTGCAACAGCCTCAAACGAAACTAAGTAGATGTAGGCTAAGAAGGAGGATCTCACAGGGACAATGTATGGTTAGAAGATAGAAAACAAGTGGAGTAAATAGCTTTTGCCATGAAGGGAGGATGCCAGTTAAACTCTGCAGAAATCTGTGCTAGGACTTTGCTTTTGGACCTGTTTGCAAATGATGTGAAGAAAAAGGTAAGTTATGGGGTAACATTGCTGTTGATGAAGAGTTACCCAGAAGAGCAAACATGAGAGCTAATTACTGTGATCAATTAAATTGGTTTTGGACAACAGAAAATAGAGGAAGGTTCTTCATCATGGAATGATATGACTGATGCATATTGGTTATGTTTATAACAAAGGTCTCTATTTGAGTGATACCAAAAAGACAAAAGACTGACAGAATGGGAGCTGTAACAAAAAAGGCGAATCATGATGAAATAATGAAAGACTAGTGGAGTCTCCTGCTGAAGGATATTATAAGTGCTGGGGGCTGACATGGAAACTGCAGCAGTTACAGGAGAGATTGGTGGCAAATCACCAAAAATATAGAACACTCCGTTTTCTCAGAAAGTCCTGGAGTCAAAACTGTTTGGAAGCCTGAACAGTAGCAGACAATAATATTTGTTTGCAGTATTGTGCGTCCTTCTATCAATACCTGGTTTTGCTTACTGTCAGACAAGACAGACAGGATATTGGGCTCCCTGATGTGTTGCTCTGTCTGAGTATTTCTAGGTCATTCTCCTTCTCTTGAAGGTCTTCAGGTGGGGGTAATGTCATAGGAGATCCTAGCAGTGATCTGTTTGGAACAGTGGGAATATGGCTTCTTCCATTCTACTTGGCCACAGAAAACACTGCCCTGGATGGAGATGTTGATAGAGAAGATACAGATTTGTGAAGTAATGCAAATATGTCCCCTCTGTAGTGCACTGTTCTCACTCTCAACTAATTTTGTTCCACCTGATCTGAGCAATGTTCTTGCCTCCACCTTGTTTCCACCAAGCTTATGCTCACTTTCTCTTGGATGCTCTCAAGGTCACCTCAGCCTTTCCCAGGCTGTTTTCCTTCCTTTTAACATTTCCCCTACTGGTATGCTCAATATAAAGCTAAGCTTTGTTTTCATGACCCTGTAAGAGTGCTGGACACATCCAAGTCCATGTTCTATGCTGGCCCAGACCTCTTGTCCTTGACAATTTGGACATAAATAAAAAATACTACTTCTCTAGAAACATTTCTTTCTAAGTCAGCTGCCTTTTTAGGTGCCCATTGCCCACTTTTGTCAGCCTTCTATTTCATCAATCCCATTTTAATTTGTAAATGATAGTGTCCATTTTGTTCCTTTTTATGCAAAATAAATGTTGGACAGTCTGCTAGATATTCCCCTGATGCTAACTGTACACTTGTACACTCCTCATTTTGATTTTTATTTACTTTTTTTTTTTTTTTTTTTTTTTGTTTAGCATGCATATGATGTATCTAAAGAATTAGTGTGCCTATTTTGGGCATTTGGGTTTGGGTTTTTGGGGTTTGGTTGGTTGCTTGAGGGTTTGGGGTTTTTTTTCCTGGGATGGGGCAGTTATTTTCTTTGTTAAGGAATCTGTATGCACCTGCTGGTTGGTGAGGGGCAGCCCCAGGGCTGAAGCCTGGCTGAGGGTGGGTTTGAGTGATCATACGGTCCAGTGGATGGCACCCAGGGCCTCGTGGCTTTTGCCCACAGGGCTGTGAAGATGGCCAGTTCTTGTCCCAAGTTGTCAAGTCCCTTCCAGCCTAAGAGCTGCCACGTAGATTCCCTTCTTTTAACCCATATTTTGTCAATTAACAGTAATGGCAGGCTCCAGTCATTGGTGCACCACACCAGAACACACCTCGGAGCAGGAAATGATGGCTGGGAGAGGGAGGACACACATTCATGAGAGCAGCACAGTGTGGTAGCAGTCTCCCTCTGCCCTGGCCCACTCCAGGCTTCTCACCACAGCTTTCCCTAGGCCTTCTTGATTTTAACTTTTTTATTTTCAAACAATGTCTATTTAAACTTTTAGTTTGACCATTTTTGTTATTTATTATTTTCTATTTATTGAAAAATACTTTCAAAAACATGGCTTTGTTTTAATTTCATCTGACTTTTATGAGGTGATGGATAAGTCAGAGCTAATAATAAACAGCTGAGTGACAAACCTTTGCCAAATCAAACAAACATTAATTCAGCAGAGCTTTCCAGTAACACCTTCAATGTTTCGAACCTTCGGAGTCTGCTGTTGCCTTTCTCAAACTCTGTTACAGCAAGCACTCTATGACACCACTCCCCTTATAATGCTATTTGTAAAAAACAGGTTACTTAGATAACAGGCAACATGTAGCCTCCATTTAATTATCATTTATTTATTCATTACAATTTTGAGTTAGCTGTTCTGTGGCTTTGGACTTGAAAAATGAGCGTAGCGATGTTATCTCTCCTGTAGCAGTAAAAGGAGAGAATGTAGAAAAAGGCTAGCTTTTCTTTCCCACAAAGGAGCTTTCAAGGACTAAACATGGCTGTCACAACTGTACTTCATAAAAGTCAACCTTTCGTGGAAACCCCTTGTCAGCCTGATTGGGGATAAATGGAGCAGCTGTCTCTGCTGAACCTATTCATTTATCTGACAGCCTGCCAGATGAGGAGTTCTCCAAAAAAAGTGGCTGAGCATGAGCTGCAGTCACCGCTTTGGTTGTGGCACTCTGTCTTGTGCTGCCATTTTCTCCAGCTATTTGAGGGGTAAGTGTGGGGTGTGTGCATGGGAACTCCATCAGGTCCCCAGCACCCTGGGCTCAGTGTTCACAGGGTGCTGGCTCCCCCTGAGCTGTTGGTGCAGCCCAGTCATAAGTATAGCTCTGGACATCCCAGTCTTGCTATTGGAAGAAGGCATTAGACCCACTCCTCTCAATATGCATAAAGGTAACGCATTACTAATTATTTTTTGAACTGTCATCTTTTCATAGCACTGTCAAGATAGGAAAAAAGGGCATACTTCAACATAAAATTTCTCTGTCTTCTATAAAGTCAACTAACAAATATTTCCTAAGCTAAGACACAGAACTTAGAAAAATACTTTTATGTGATTCAGTTTTTTATGTATATGCATGATCATATTACTATGGTATGAAAGCTTTTGCTCGCTTCCTTTTAATTTATGTGCAATCTGTAACAATTTATGTTGTAATAATGTATCAAATTATAGATAGATAGTTACATATTTAATCATCTGAAATTCAACAAAGGCAAATGCAGGGGCCTGCATATGGGGAGGAATAACCCTGGGCACCAATATAGGCTGGGGGCCAACCTGCTGGAAAGCAGCTCTGCGGAGAAGGACCTGAGGATCCTGGTGTACAACAACTTGTCCATGAGCCAGCAGTGTGCCCTTGGAGCCAAGAAAGCCAGTGGTATCCTGGACTGCATTAGGAAGAGCACTGCCAGCAGGTCGAGGGAGGGGATCCTGCTCCTCTACTCAGCCCTTATGAGGCCACATCTGGAGTGCTGTGTCCTGCTCTGGGCTCCTCAGGACAAGAGAGACATGGAGCTCTTGGAGTGGGTCCAGCAGAGGGCAACAAAGATGATTAAGGAACAGGAGCATCTCTCTTGTGAGGGAGCTGGGCCTGTTCGGCCTGGAGAAGAGATGCCTGAGAGGGGACCTCATCAATGTATATAAGTATCTGAAGGCAGAATGTCAAAGAGGAGGGAACCAGGCTCTTCTCGGTGGTGCCAAGCAACAGGACAAGAGGCAACGGGTAGAAACTGATTCATGGGAAGTTCCACCTGAACAGGAGGAAAAACTTTACTGTACAGTGACTGTGCACTGGAACAGAGAGGTTGTGTAGTCTCCCTCACTGGAGATATTCAAGAACCACCTGGATATAATCCTGTGCCATGTGCCCTAGGGTGACTCTGCTTGAATAGGGAAGTTGGAACAGATGACCCACTGTGGTTCGTTCCCCATTCTGTGAAATATTCATATATATACAGATAACAGCAAAATAATAGCATTATTCATTCCTTGATGGTTTGTCATGATCCAGAACAAAAGAATTGCAGTGAAATAATTTAACTGCTGACTGGTTTATTGTCTGTGTACACTTTCAGGGCATTTTAATTATTACTCTTTTGCTAATTTGCTTATCTCAATGGCATTCTTTGGTACTGAATTATCTACATTCCAATGTGGGAATGTATTTCTTAGCTTCAGTAATTGCCTTTTTATATAATGATTACCCACCAACTTTAAGATAAGAACAAGGACCTGGAAGGTGCTTGTGGGTGTGAATTTGTGTATAGTGAAAAATGAAATGAGGACTAAGAAAAGGTTTTGAAATTGTAAAGATGATGGCAACATAGGGATTACTAGGAAAGGAAAATGACTGTTGTGAATGTACATCTGATGAGAGCTGTATGTTGTTTAGGTTAGAGACTTCTGACCACGTAAGACTGATGTACCTGAAAACTTTAACACAACTCAGTCATGAGAAGCAGAGTCCTCTCCTTGTTTCTGCTGGTTCCTGTGCTTGTTAGGCATACAATATTTAAAATTAGTTGTTTCATGAACAGAAAAATTAACAAAGTCTGGTGTATTGTGGATTTATTTTTTGTGCCCCTCCCTCATAACCTGTCATCACCTGGTATGCACTCACTTCTCCCTGTTAAATATCTCTAGTTCTGCCCCATGTTCCCTAAATTCTCATGCCTCTCTCCCTCTCTAGCTGAGCAAGAATTACCACATGCCTTACCTATTCCAAAGCATGTAGGTACCAGTTGATCATCTACTAGAGCTGTGATGGTTGCCAGACCAATTTTCAAGAGCTGTCAGGCTGGCTGGATGCCACCAGCACTGGGTGCTTCACTCTTTCTCCCGACTGAAGCACTCCTACTTCAGCCACTTTTATCCACGTACTGATTTTCAAAAATCATATAGGAATGTGCTATCTTGGAGCATGGTTACTCTAGGCCACCACACAGTGCGGTGTTCCAAGCCTCATTTCTTTAGAATCCCAGGATAAACTGGAGATTTTCACATGTTCATATGTAAGGTTTTCCTTTTAAGTTCAATGTGAAATTTCATGTCTCGAACACAAGTATTAAAGCATGGCAATGATGCTGTGGCTCTCTGGCTTAGACACATGTTCAGACTCCAACCAAAGGGAAGTAGGCAAAAATTTCTGCTTGTGATGGACGAGCTCAAATCTGCAGAGACCCAAAGCTGGGGGAGGTGCAAAGCTCAACAAACGTTACCTGAATCAGTATGATCTTTTGGATATTAGAATTAACACTAGAATCCAATATGCACTGTATAGGAACAGCCAGTGAGCTGTCAGCTCCTGCTCACTGCCTCCATGTTGTGAGACTTGTATGTCCCTGCTGTATATAATCCGTAAAATTGTCCCCATTCTCCCTCACCCAACATGTCTTTTCCAAACTGAGGAGCCTTAGCCTGTGAGTTGCTCACATACCAGAAATTTTTCCAATACTTTGACTGTTCTTACTGTTGTTCTCTGTTCCTTTTCCAGTTCTGTCAGATCTTTTTTTGAGATGGGTTGTATAGTATGGAAGGTAGATGAGATGCACACATGGTCCTGAATATCTGATAAATATGGAATTCTATAATGGCTTAATCATTCTTCATGTATGATTGGGGTTTTTTTACTGTTAATGAGTAAGGAAGTGAAAGTTCTTTGAAAGTTTGACTCAAACACCAAAATCTCATTCCTGAATCCTAGTTAGGCTGTACTAAATTGAAATCTGAGTAGTGCTTAACATGATGAAGAGATTCTAGAGTCAAGAGACTGTCCTGATTTCTTCTTGATCAATTTTTTCTTCCTTGTGAAAAATATAATTACTTACGACAGAATTTTTTAGATGATTTGTTACTCATATGTTTTCTCAAATGTAGATTTTTTTTTCATTTTATAAGCCTATATATGTGCCCTGTCTGCTCAATATTATGATCTAAAGAATAACTCAAGTACATTATAGCAGTTATTCTCTCTGCTTTAGAATACCATCTCCAGCAGTCAAGAACTCTCTTGATTATTGTTCCTGAAAGAGTTGCAAGAAACTATGCCCTAGCCAGAAGCTAAATATTCTGGCAAGAGAAAAAAAAAATCTTCCTTCTAAATACCAGTAAATAAAATGCTGATATATGCCCAAATGGGAAAGGACTTGGGTCCTTCCCAGTCGTTTTTCACAGTTCCAGTATTCTTGTATATTCAAACACTTTTCAAACCCCTCTTGTCTCTTACCTATCATTGGTAAAATGACTAAAAATGTTCCACTTTCACTTATCCACTGACTTCTTATGCAGTCTGAGAACTAAAGGGCAGATTTTTTTTCCAGAAGGAAAATTCCTTGCTTGTAATTTTCTCCACCCACACTAGGAAGTTAACTCATCGGAAAAACTTTCAGCCTGTTTATTGACACTGTGGATGTATATGTATAGCCAAACTCTTGGACTGAGTGATTTGTTTTGCTTTGATGGCTATGGAAAATACTTAGAATAGTGTATTTTTTATATGTCGATTATTTTTCCCTCTAGCTTATACATATATACACACATATGCATCATAACATGCTGCACTATTAGTTAATATATTTAAGTATATGTTGCTATGTACATTTTATTTTTATATGTATATAATTTGGGTCCTGTTAAGCACTGAATTTTTTTTTAGCCATGTTCACCTGATTGTAATAGGTTCATACATTAATTCTCACACACGTTTAAGCAGCAGCACTGGCAACAATGCTGTATTGAACTGTACGTGCAACTATGATGAGGCAATGTATGTTAGCCAATCCTTCCCACCATAGGTGACCTAAGATTAGGACAGCTCTATTTATTAGCTGAGAATGGAAGTTTACATGTCAGAGCCTGTTGGAAGTTCTAGCCTGAAATAAGGATCCCGTCCCTGCCAAACAGGTGGGTGCTAAAGTGGAGAAGAGCGGTAACAGTTGAGGTCTTCCACAGAACAGGCAGCCAGGTTCTTTCAACAGAATAGCATAAACAGAGCTTTTCATTACTGTGTGCTGTTTTCAGCACAGCACATGAAAAACTGGAACTGAGCAGCTGGAAGCAAGAACTTTTTTCTAGGAAAAACCTGGCTTGAAAAGTGCTTTGTGTGCATGTTGGAGTTAGGGAGGCAACCACATGATTTCATAGTTTGATTCTAATTGGGCTCTGACAGGCCTGTGTCTTCAAGCTTTTGGGTTGGAGCAGAGGCTGAGGATAGGTGCTGTTTAATATGATTCAATTAGATTTTTGTAAAGCAGTTTAAAAATACAGAAGTAGCAGATAGATGCCATGCATAATAGTAGTGAAACTTATGCCAACATGTTCTGCAAATACTCCAAAATTTGTATAAATTATTGATATTTTCGAACATGGTTTCTGACACCAACATCCCACACTGATCAGAAGTTAATCAGGAGATCAGAAATTAATCAAAAGTAAAGATGATTGCAGACACATGCTGAGACACTTATACCATAGCACAGATGTCAGAAAATGTAGTTAAATCCCTTTCCCCAACTGCAGTAAGTCACAAGGCATCTTTCACAGGGCTGTGAAATTTCCCAAGTGCACAGAATGGTGCACACTCAACACTTTGGCTTGAACCTCAGTGTAATTCTTGCAGCTAGACGGCTTCCTAACATCTTCAAAGCGTCCTCAAGACAGGTGCCTTCTGCAGTTTCTCTCCTTACAATTTTTCCTTCTGCACTTGGCATAACTTTCAGTTTCCCTTTGCAAATCTACCTTGATGCACAATTTTCTCCCTTCTCCATATTCTTGGAAGGTACCTGCAGACTTTGTTAAGTGTATAGCCTACAAACTCTCTGTGGGCTGTAAAGAAGACCTGCACAGAACACTTACTGCAGTTTCATAAGAGCCTTTAGGGAAATGAGTATTTATGAGGATTTTGTAAAGGTGCAGCATGTTGTTCATGTCTGTCCTGGAGCAGAGGAAGCCAGTGGAGACCTTTTCTCTAAGCCCTTAAAAACACTGTGCAGAAGGTTAGGAGTAGCAGCACCTGGGCAGTCTCCTTCTTGTAGCTTCTCCAAAGGCAACCACACTACAGGAAAATGTCAGTTTGCCTGTAAATTCTGCCTCCACCTCCTTAACACAAGTACATACAGGCCCCTTCTCTCACCCCATCCTTTCTGTCTTTCACTACACCCCAAGTCCTAAGGACCAAGCACAGATCCCTACCCACATTCTTTCTAAGTACTATAACAGTTCCTTTTCTGATGTTTAATTGTCCTTAAACCCTAACATTGCTCACTGCCCCATATCAAATCAATCCTGCCTAAATTCTCTATGCTAACCAAAGCTAAGAGGTCCCTTAAAAATCTTGTGCTTGCTCTTGCCAAATTCTGCTCATGGTGTTGCTAAGTCAAGGACTAAGTCAGTCTCATTTCACTACTGAGCCAACTTGCTCAGATCAGCTAATTTTATCCTGGACTCAAATATAAATGAGAATGTTGCAAATAGTGAGGACACAATGCTGATTTTCAAAAGGAGATGAACGTGGAGTAGACACACTGTCAGGGACCTGTATGGGCAAAAGGAGCATGTTGGAGACCTGTATATGCCTAGTTGTCTCACCTAAAGGGGTGTAAACACCAAGTGGCTGGGCATCTGAGAGAGGGAGGCTGGATAAATCACTGGCAGATATACACACTTGAAACAGCTTTCAGTGCTGAAGTTACAGTAAGGGAATGGCAATGCCTAATCTTCAAATGTCCACGATATCAAATGATAAATGTAGGTTTGATGTGAAAATTAAATATGATTCAAGCTTCGACTTAAACTGTATTTCAAAAGGTGACCTGGTTTTAAAATGTTATTTAGTTTTAGTTGTGTAATACAATTGGCACCATCAAGTGGTAAAACAGTAGACTGCTCATTCATAGCAATCTCAGTAGTAAAAAAGGGAACATTTTAACATTAAAAAAGGGAAATAATTATGTAGTTGTTTATTAGAAAGGAGCCTAAAGAAACCTTTCAGTACATTTTACCAAGGCTATTTGAACAAGTTTCTGATGTTTTTTTCAGGAAAAGTAGTGGATTTAAAT
The DNA here is from genome assembly GCA_038380795.1 of Pyrocephalus nanus. Taxonomy (NCBI): domain Eukaryota; kingdom Metazoa; phylum Chordata; class Aves; order Passeriformes; family Tyrannidae; genus Pyrocephalus; species Pyrocephalus nanus. Next base: position 52,898,163 of record CM076260.1, read on the forward strand.
GTTTTATGTTTCTATTTTCCAATACATCTAACTTGGATCAATTATTGTTTCATCTTGAGTATATCGTGGTACTCAGTATTTTTCAGTCTAAAGTACTGAAGATGAGTCTATTTACATGTGATGATCAACATGGAAATAATATTAATTTTAGGATAAAAGTTGGTATGAGCTTTTCTCCTTGGTGATACCTTAAAATATTAGTTCTATAAAATGGGAGTAGAACTAGTAACCTGCATTGTTGCAAGGGTTGCTTAACTTTTCGTTGCTGGCCACTAAACAGGCTTGAATGGGACCAGCCAGTCGTAAAGGCAGTCTGCACAAGACACAACTCTAGACAGATAAAATTAGTAGAAATTAAATACAGAATTTAAAAGAGTACAATTAATTTGATTCTAAAATAGTAACAACAACAAAGTCCTCTGCTAGGCCAAACCCAATTCTGCAATCGGAAGAGATTTTAAATTATGTAGTAATCATGCATTATTTCAATTAGTACCACCCTTGGTACAGATAACACTTAATATATGCATAACTTCATTAAAGAAATAATAGGCCTACCTTCAGGGTAAAATGATCTATAATTATCCTGGTCGATTGTTGCATAAATGTTTGTAATTTTGTCAGTGTGCTTATCAAATAATAAAAAAGACCTTTTTCCCTCAATGAAAAAGTCAAAACCAAACAAAAACAAAACATAAAACAACAAAAACAACAACAACAAAAAAATCAAAAACAAAAAACCAAAAACCCACAAAAACAAAACAAACAAAAACAAAAGAAAAAATAAAACCTGCTCTCATTAAAATAATCATTTTCGTCTTAAAAATTTATTTTAATGAGAAGCAGAGTCTAGTGGATGAGATCACACAACTGAAGAGAAAGAAAAGACAGGCAGATGAGCTGGTGTCTGAGAAAGAAATGCAGATAAATTGAACCAGGCAGGAATTAGAAGGGCAGCAAACCAACCTGAATAACAGTGAACAGAAAATCCTTATGTTACAGCACAAGGTATTTTTCCTCGTATCAATGAATAACACAAAGCATTTATTTGGATTGACTCCTCATGTTTATCTGAGGAGAAATATCTGAGACTGAAAATATTTCTCCATTTTGCTGTGGATAAAGAAGATAGAACTCAGCTTATCAGAAAAGGAAATTGTTAATGTTACAGTTTAAATTCCTTTCTTTTAGTCTACTCTTCAGTCACATATTTTAGTAACAGGTGAAAACTTCATTCACTAGTGTTCATTTGAAATCGGTGTTAACTGAGCCTAGGATTCTCATAATGGGAAGTGAAGAGCGTTTGCAGACTGTAATAGGCTCGTGGAAACTCAGGATGCTCAGCATCTTTTCTTGCATCCATAGCTTATAACTACGCTTTTCATATATTCTTGGACTTCAAAAAAAGGGCAGGAAAATTTGAAGGGCTTTTTGTGACATCTAGGTCAAATTTTAGGAACTTACATGCAGAAAAAATCCTCTAAACTGCCCTTTTTTTTTTTTTTTTTTTTTTTTTTTTAAGAATTGGATGCAGTTGACTGCAGTAGCTTGTCCAGCTTCAGGAAAGAATGCATTCAGAGAGAAATGGGACAGTGATTCGAGCATAAGTGAACAAAATCCTCTCTCAGTTTGTCCCAGTATTAGATGCTAGAATCCCAAGTACAAATGCAGAGAAGTATGTGGTACTTAATAAAATGCCACTCCCTACAATTAATCAAGACCAAAATACATAAGAGTGCCTGTGTTAAAGTATCAAAGAAAGAAAAAAAAGATGAACATTTATCAGGGAATACTGGAGAGAGAGACAAGGGAGATACACAGAATTGTTGTAGGCTTCATAAAACTCAGTGTGATTCCTTTATGCAGGTCTCAGCTACTCATCATAAGAAAGTGATTGATAGCAGCAGTCTGCTGTCATCCTCCAAATCCCAGCACTTAGTAGGGAGGAGGAGGAGTTGCTGCAGGCTTTGTCGTCAGCAGGGAGGATGATCTGGGGGATGGCAGCACAGTGCTGTGCTGGCAGGGGTGTCTCAGCTCTACCCGAACGCCAGCCAGCTCCGAAACGGGAGCCATGGATCCCCGCGTTGACACAGCGCTGAATCCAAGCTAACCTACTTTGCCCCCAGCTCAGCTTTTTGGCTGGGGCTCAGCGCAGTGCTGGCCCGTGTCCCTCTGAGCTGGAGCACGGGCTGAAAGGCACTGAAAACTGCCTTGGAAAGCTTTTGTAAGCATACTCCGAGTATCGGAGTGTTTCATTTCATGCCTTTTAGAGGAGTTTGCTCTACTGATCACACATCCTTCATCTTGGTCCTCATCTGACTCTCCCTGAATTTAGAATTTGCCAAACCAAAAGAGCATGCAGGGATGTCACTTTCTCCCATGGATAAAACCATGGCTTTACACATGGAACTTGCTTAAAAAAGTCTGTGAAAGTACACAAACATGTCAAAAAAGAATATGCAGCCTTTAATTTAATTGTATTTATAATTAGGTAAAAAAGGAGAAAGTTTTTAATAGTTACTCAATTTCTAACCACTCATTATTAAACAAAAGATGAAATCAGAATGTGTGGCAGATTTTTAATAAGCAAGCTATCTCTTATCTCAGATTACTGGCATCCCAAAGTAGTGGTATGGTTTATAGGTAAGCTGTCAGTAAACCAAAATTTGAATCCTCGTGTTGATGTTGTTTTGCCTCCTTGTATATATATCATTACCAAGCTAAAACGAAGTGCAGAACAACGAACAACTACAGAGCAGCCACTTTCCAAAAACAGGAGAGAGATTCTGAAATTGCAAATGGTTGTGCCTGACATGCAAAATGAAATATTTTTTAAAATAGTGATGGCACAATAGTAGATGACATGCAATATCAAGTTATTTGGCTTATGGTAGTTGGGATTTTGAAGTCACAGAACTCAGTTTTATTTGCATCCTATCTTTGGGCATCAGTTGCGTTCTTAGGGAGGTTGAAGTCACTCAGCCTGGGCACCCAGTTCCCCGAACACACTCTGTTCATTGTGATAGTTTGCTGACAGTTCTTCTTTATTCACTTTTTTTTTTTAAGAAAAAAAAATGAACCTTTAATCTGGTGTTTGGTGATTCTAAGATTGATTCTGCAGAGGCATCCTTTCAACTATGAACTCTTTTAAAGAAATCTTTGGGACTTTTTCCTTTTTTTTTTTTTTTTAAGAATCCACTTCACCTGTTTTCTATAAATTGAAAAAAATTTTAAAACCTAATCTCTCAGTGATGTGTGATTCATATCTTTGCATGATAAACAAACACCTATGTAAGGACATAAAATAGAGTATATATATAATCTGTTTCTTCCTGCTGGTGAAAACTATTTGTTAAAGAGTTACATTTTTCTTTTGGTGATACAGATAATAAATAGGCAAGAATGTTGTCAGGTTGGTTCAGTCACTCCCAGTCACACGGCAGGATGCGCTTTCACTTCAGTCTGGAGATGTAGGATTTAAGCCCCAAAAATGCAATGTCCATTTCTGGACATCCAGCAATGCAGCAATAATTCCATGTGCTAGGCCTTCCATCAGTATCAAGAGCATTTCAAAGAAGGAACTTGTTTAAAAAGTTAAATTGAACACTTCTCAGCAACAAGTTGTGTACCAGCTTCCCAATGCACATATACATAGATGAATATTTCCTAAACCAATAAAGAAATCCATTTCTGAGCTACATGTGAAAAATAAATTCTATCCTTGCTTTTAGGATGACTTCTTACCTTTTGGGTATAAAGAAAACACTCTATGAAGACAGAAGAAACCGTATCAGTTGTGTTGACTTAAAACTAAATCACATTGGATGTATCATGATTATTTTATCTGCATCAGAGATTGATTTTGACCCAATAAAAATTTAGTTGTCATAATATAGATTCACCAGGTTTACTTTCTTAATGCAGCATTTTATAGCATGTATTTGCCAAAACTGAAAGTTTATTGTACAACAGGATTGGCACATAGCAAGATAAATGGACAGAGAGATGGATTGAAAACTGACTGAACGACTGGGTTCAAAGAGCCGTGATCAGCAGCACGAAGCCCAGCTGGAGGCCAGGTACCAGAGGTGCTCTGGGCTGCAGGAGGCAGAGTGGGGCCAGCAGGCCAAAGGGGTTGATCATTCCCTCTGTCCAGTGCTGGTGAGGTCATGCTTGGAGTTCTGGGTCCAGTTCTGGGCAAGCATGGACATAAGAGAGCAAGTCCAGCAATGGACTATGAAGATGATTGGTAGTGTTTCCTTTTCATCAGGTTAATGTTGTTGTACAAAGTTTTTATCTGCATCAGTTAAATTGATTAATTGTATGTTTTAACCCAGCATTCAATTTCTGATGTGTGTAGTAGCAATGTGTTAGTAGACATGTCCATGCACTACTTCTGAAGGAAAGCTATTTACTATGCTGTTGGGGAGGTGGAAAGCTTTGGGGATATAAAACCACTGCTAAAAGGTCAGTTGCTGATCTGAACAAAAGCCTAGTGGCACCCTGACTTACAAACCAGGATACTTATAGCTTACAGAAAGTGACAAAAATGTTATTTGAAAGGCATTAGGTTGATTGTAGCAGGGGTGGATGCACAATGTCAGGCAGACTTTGTGAACATGCAACAGTTCTGCAAATACAACATGGCATTAAGTAAATCTAACAGGGACTCTACAGACATTTAGTTCACACCTAGCTCCACAAAGCAGGATGCAGTTTTCTGAAAAATGGGAGCTACCTTGTCACTTCAGATATAGCAAGAAGTCTCACCTGGCCTGGAGCTGCTGCTCCAGAGCAGTGCAGGCCTCACATCTGGGCTGCGCTGCACCTCTCTGCTCTCTCAAGGCATCTCAGACTCCCCCAGGAAGTGACACTGGATGTTTCTCTGCAGGTAACACAGTGCTTTCTGTACTGAATAATTCAAGCACTTAAAGTTAAATGTTTCTTAGTATTTTAGAATTCCTAAGGTATCGTGTCTGTCCCAAGATAACACTTCACAGATGTCCCACAGATCTTGTGTTATATATACCAGCTCATGTGGGTATGTCAGGTATTTTTGACACCTAAAATGGTTCTATGTATGTATGTTTAGGTATTTAATTGCCTTCCAACACTCAGGCAGTTAAGTTTAGTAGTATGCCATCTGGTGTTGAAACATACCATGAGGGAATCAACTCTGAGCTCTCACGATTGCAGTTCATCTGAATGACTTCAGAGCTCTGTGTCAAGATGGCACGAACCCATGCCTAGAAATGCTGGGTTTCTTTTTAATTTTAACTTGAGAGATGAGCCTTTATTTTTGACAAATAGAGTATTTCATTTCACAAATTATATGAATGAATGTTGAATTGCTTATCACAGTATATATATATATATATATATATATCTTTTAGAAAGTCCTAAAAGCATAACGACAACACACATTCACACTATGATATCCACAAACCCCAAGATGTTTGTAAGCAGTTTGCCAAGCATTCAGGCACTAAGACACTGAGTCCAAGGAGCCTGTCCAGGATCACTTGCAATGATATAGGGGATGTGGGGTATCAGGCTTGGAGCACCTCCCCACAGTTCTTGCATTCTTAGGAGCATGCTGACTTGGGATGTGTCTTACCACACCCTGCAGGAAATGAGTGTGATTTATCTCTATATCTTGTCCAACCTCTGTGAGTCCCCAGCATTTAGTCTTGTCTCCAAGATCTGACACACGTAGGGGTCAGCAACACATACCACTTTTATAGCCCTTCTCCTGCTGGTTTTTTGCTCTCATGCATTCACATTCACTCTCCATTCATGTCAATATAAACATTTTTTAATACGATTTTCCACAGCCTTGGAAGATTCCCAAGCTTCTGTTTTCTAATGGATTGTAGGCACTTTGGTGCCTACTGACAAAAATGACAGGTTTTCTTCCCAAAAATATTCCAGGTTTCTGGTGTTGCCCCTCAGTATTTCAGCAATATATTAGGATAAATTTCCCAGTTTCCTGGCCAAAGTTACAAATGAAGGCTACAATTCACTTACTTCTATACAATCACTTCAGAAATAATTTCTGGTCTGAACCAACCTTCATATTCTTTAACTCTCTGTTTTATTGGATTGTGGTGAACTGTCTGATGTGCCTTCCCATTTGCTTATCCTCTGTTGTTCACCTCCCATTATCTCTTTTTATCCCAGACAAACTGGGAAAAAGCGAAAGAAAAGAGACACTTTTCATTAATAGGATAGTCCATTGAGTAATGGAAAAAAAGTATTTATTTCACTTGTCAATAATATTCTAAATGCTCTCTGTGAGTTGTTATAAGAGTGTCATAATACTGTCCTGTTATATACTTCTCAAAGACTATTTGGAGTGGCTAAGAAGAACTTTATTGGATGCTGACATCTCTATTATAATAATAAAGATCTTGATTCAGATTCTTTGAGATTAGGTACATAGCAATCAGTGCAGGATAACTGAAGTTTAGTTCCGCTAATCCCAGTTATAAGAAAGTTGGGATGTTTTAGGAAAACAGAGCTGTAGAAAAAACAGGCAGACATTTTTAATTCATATTAATAATAATAAAATAATTTTTTGCACATGATTCCATCACAGCGCATGTTTCATACAAAGTTAAGCATTAAAACCTTACTCCAAAAAAACTACACAATGTTTGTATCTTCATTCTTACATTCTGTTCGATACAGGTGGAGAAAAAAAAATTCATTGTTAAAAAAAAAAAATAACTATCATCAGACCATTAAGATAATTTGGAAAGAGTTTCAGAACCATTAGAACAATCCTGAAAATCTGCTGATAAAAATGTAAATGTAAGATTTCAAAATCAGATGAAATCACGAAAGGGTAACCTCTTCACGCCTGTTTATTGTTTAGAATTGTCTTCTGCTGCAGGCCTGGCATGACATCCAGTTACAGGTACTGTGACTCACATGAAGATAAAATAAGTGATTAGATTGTATTCCATATAGTTTTGCATGTTCCTAGTATATCTCATGCATCCTTACAGCCTGTGAGAAAACTTAGGAATGTCTCCTAGACCAATATCAAAATTCTATTTTGCACAACTATCAACTGTCATTATCATCTTAGGGATCAGATACATGAGTAAAGTAAAAATTGTCCCATAGTAGACATATCTATGGGATAAAAGTAATGTCATGCTTCTTATTCCACTATGTTTTCAGCCACAGCCCTGCTGGCTTCTGATTTTCTTACTGAGGTTTATCAAGGGAGGGAGAGGAGAGAGGTTTCAGAAGAGGTTTCGGGAGAGGTTTCATCTTGATATAAGAAAGACATATTTTACAGTGAGAGTAATTAACCACTGGAACAATCTCCCAAGGAACGTGGTAGAGTCCTCATTAGAGTTCACCTTCATGACCTTACGGGATGCTTTAGGCAGACACACATTTCCTCTCACTCTGGCACCAGTGGAAAATGGAGTTAAATGTATTGTTAAGAAGTAAGGTCTAGTGCATGTAAACTGTTCCCTAATAACATGTTTGTATAATTTAGCTCAGTGGTTTGTGTTTTTTTGTTTTGTTTGTTTGTTTGTTTTTAACTATTAACTAGTATCTTTTTCATATTGTTCTAGTACCTTTTGAGCCATGGAGCCAGAACCCCACTGTATGGAACTGCAGACTAAACTGAATTCCCTGTGTGTAAAACTTGCAATGCATCTTCTCACTGTTGTATGGTGTAGTAACACTGACATTTCACACTTTGTATTTTTAAATTGCAACATTGTTCTAAACATTAAGTATATATAGAATAAGAGATGAAAATCAAAAGAGCTTACTAAAGGCTAAGGAAAAAAATTCTGAAAGAAGATTGAGTGCATTCTATTTTAATTTTCAATATTTCTTTGAAGTATTGGAACCCACAATATGCTGAGAATTGAGCATTTAGCAGAGAACTCAATGGCATCTGGATAGAAGGAAATAAATTGTGGTGTCTGGTTTGAACATGTGACAGTGTAGTTTTCCAACCTCGTAATGGCACAGAAGACACAGAGCACATCCTTAGCCTTTCCATCCATGGCGTATTACTAGACAGCTTTAATCTGCCCATTGCTGGGGAATCTAACTTTATATCACAGCTAGAATGTCGTGCTCACTGCAGCCTGCCATTTTTCTTACAAAGTGCGTGAATGTATATGCCACAGTTCATCCTGCCAAGCAATCATTCAGCCTAAAGGACCAACAACTTCCACTGTATTTCGCAGTTCTTGTGAAACAGATACTGTGAAATAGAGACTGTTTGCACTTATGTGAATTATTCAGCACAGTTTTTCCCCATTATTTTCCACAGAAATTTAGTAAGAGTTTAGGATACTTGGCAACTTGCAGAATCCTGCTTTAATTCCTGCCTTCCAAATGCACATAGTTACTCCCTACAAGCAGAGAGATATCCATTGAAATCTGACATGAGATTGAATGTTGATGTTTTTTTGTTGGAGGACAAAAACCAGTCAGTACAATGGGATAAATGTAATACATTTATTTGATGCCTTTTATTGTTGTACTGTGAAAATGGTGTAATCTGAAGTGTGCAGTAATACATAAATATTTCAAAAATAAAATAATATGGCTTTTGTTTTATTCTGTCTGGCTTCTTAAAAACCAAACAAAACCAAACTGTTCCTAATTTCAGCATGATGGGAGAGACAATGACCTTTCTCAGGCAACAACTAAGCTTCTCTAAATTGATTGAGCCCTTCCAAGACAGAAAACAAAGTCTGAATTATGTCAGTCTCTTCAGACAGAAAAGTGAAACAAAATCTCTTAGAAGGCAAATTCTTTGAGAAATCTCACCAAGTCAGTGATATATGTGGAACAATATGAAAATGTATCCTGCTGAACTGTAGGTAGAAAACTAATCAACTGTTTTACAATTAAATGACATAATTTCAATGGGATATTAATTTTCTAATCAGATTCACCTTTAAAATGCTGATTTCCCAGCTGCATGTTGCAGAATATTGTAAATGACTCTTTTCTTTTTCCTGTGTAACATGACGTGATATGCTAATGTGGGACTCCAAAGGCTTATAGGTTTGTTCCCCTATTTATCATTCTCTTAAATGTAGAATTAGTATTGTTGTTTGCCAATACTTGTTAGATAGAATGCATGAATTTTACGTGCTTTGATTTACCTGCTTAAGTGCTGGATTTTCTTTACAGTACAGGGCATTTCTGGGGTGGAAAAAGAAGTAATATATCTAAATGTGAATAATAAATCAAATTCATCATCTAATCATCTGGTGAAATCTTCTGTTGTTCAGTAATTTGAACAGCACATGCTGTAAGATCTGCTTCTACATAAACAGCGTTGTTAATATTGTTATAGCCCTGTAAGTAAATTGGGTGCTCAGTTTTCATTATGCTTCATAAGAACTGCTTAGGCTGCTTTAAAAAACCTTACACATATTTGCAGAAATGTTTGTTTTCTATATTGTTAGTTTCACATGTTGAGAGAAATTTCTCAGGTGTTTCATGCATTTGTGTCTGGACTTGGGTTTGTTTTTTTCATGTAGAAGTTGATAGCATTTCTGAGCTCAAATCTTTTACGAGTAGGATGTCTCTGCATTTGAAATGACACGAGTACAGGAATTCATTCTTCTGACAGCCTCTGTTCTGCTTTTGTAAGAGGTAAATTCCAACTCAAGGAGATGTCAAATCACAATGAACAGAGGCTTGCCTAGGAAAAAATAATGATAATTCATGCCTTACAGTAATTCAAATTCAAACCCACCGTTGCGTGCATATTAAAGCAAAACCTCATTAGCTGTATACAAATTCAAGTTGCCTTGGCCTTGATTTTTGAATTTTTTATAAAAGCAATAAAAGAGAAATAAATAGATTTGATGCTTTGCTACGCTCTACAATGTTTTAAGAAAAAAAAATTATTTTCTAGCTATAAATGTTCTTGTTTTCTTTAACCAAATGCATAATCATTTTCTTTTTGATTTTTTTCTTCAATTACAGTATTATCTGTTTGCATAATTTCTAAAAAATATGTCCAATACTTCCTTCATCTGCGTTTACTCTCTTGCTTTGTTATTTTTAGTATTACAGGCCTTGAGAAGCTATGTGTCTTTAGTATGTCCTGGAGGCATTCATTAGTATCATATATTCAAATTACATTTGACTGATAAATGCATGGACTGTCAGCCATGGTGAATGCAGCATTGCTAAAACAAGTGTTCTGGACCCTTCCACAAGTGAAGTTAATGTGGACTGGTAACAGAGTGTGGAAGTTATGTTGACATGAGCAAAACGTAGACTAAATCTGTGCTGCAGTGTGAACCACGTATCAGCACTCCAGCTTTCAGGGAAGAGTAGGATACAGACCAATGTGCTAGGGGGAAAAAAAAAATTAATTTTTACCTAAACTGCTAAGTATATGTGACGGTATAGGCACTGTCAGTATTCCTTTGCATGTATTCCCATGCTTCTACCATAGAAGGTAGTAGTACTTGTCATCCACAGGTGCGCAGATAAGCCAAATACTCATTCACTTCAGGCACCTGACTAGTTCACCGTGCCTCTGTGACACCAGGCGCTCCTGATTGCCCAGGTGGGGAGGATATCCTGCCGGTGCCCTGGTGCTCCTTGCTGCCCCTCTGTAGAAGTCCCAAGTGCCTTCCCGCAGCCGGGGCAGCCGCGACCCGCGTGGCGTTACGCGGGGCAGATGGCGAACAATAGCTGTGCACCTGAGGAAACCGGGTGCTGGCCAGGGCCCGCTTTGCAGCAGCGGGGCTGGCCCAGGACGAGGGGCTGGGCTGCGGGAGAGGGACGCCGGGATGAGGCTTGTCCTAGGGATGGCACGGGATGAGCGCGGGGGCCGCAGGTGAGCGGCGGTGGCAGTGCCCGCGCCTGGCCGGGAGGTGGCGCCGCCCGGCCCCGGTTGTGTCGCGGGGCGGGGGCTGGGGCGGCATCGCGGCCCGGGCCCGGCTGTCAGCGCCGCCCGAGCCGGGGGTGAGCGGGGCGGCGGCGCCCCTCGCTCTACCATGGAGCCGCAGGCACGAGGTGAGTCCCGTCTGGACGGGGCCCCCCCCGGGGCGGCGCGGGGGTCCCAAACCTTTCCCCTCGGGGGGCTGCCGCTCCCCGCTCGGGAAGGGCCGATCCCGCGGGGGGCAGCGGGAGTTCGGGGCGGGGGTGCCCGGCGGCAGGGAGAGCCCGAGGGAAGGCGCGGCCGGGGCACCGGGCGCCGAGAGGAGCGTGGTGAGCGCTCCCCGGGAGCGGTACCTTGGGAGGCTCCCGTCACCGCAGCCGTGGTGGCGGCCCCCGGGCTCGGCCGGGAGCGCAGCACGGCTCGGCATGGGCGCGTCCTCCATCCCGTCCTCCATCCCGACGCGGGCTGCCCTGGCTTTCCTTATGGTTGGGGTGGTGGCAGCCGCTTTCTCCTCCTGCTGGCTTTAGGCATTTCACGGTCAGGTGGCTGGCAGACAACTCTGGATTAAGTTAGTCCCTTAAGGGTTTGGGGGCTTCGCGGGTTGTTTGAGGTAGTTTTGGCCGTCTCTCCTTGGGAAGCTATCCCCGGTCAGGCTCCAACCAGTGCCTCCCGGGGCCGGTCGGGACGGTGCGAGCCCGAGCAGCATCGCCGTCCCCGTCCTGGGATGCTCTCGGCGTGCGGGAGGCGCCTCCAGCAGCAGAGACCCTGGGACCGAGAGCTGCTTAAAATTGGATCTGCTGAAGTATTTCTGCAGCTTTGCAAACACAGCATTCGTTGGTTTAAGGTGAACATTTTCTACTGCAACAGTTAGAACTAACATACAGACATGACTTTACACTCTGGGTAAAGGTAATTGACCTCCAAATAACAAACTTTTTATGCGAGCTATAAATGGTGTTTGGGTCAACCTAAGGTATTTAGCATACACAGGTCTTGCTCACCTTTATAATCTTGCTTCTGTTTTCGAAAGAACCTCGTGGTTTTGCCATACATGTCTGTAAGTCACCAGTACTAAGCAGATGGTACAAATATTTCTTCAAAAGCAGAGTGTTTAGGAAACATTTTATGTCATCTATAAAACAGGGAAATGAAATAAGAGGGAGACATATGCTCATTGAAACTAACTGAAAAAATAGGCTTCCAGGATAGTTAAAAACTCCCTTAAACAAATACACTTGAGAGACAACTCTTGGCTGCAAATAGGGTTGTACATAAAGGAATACAGTGGGAAATTTGAGTTCATGATGCTTGTGAAGAAGAAAGTGTTTCCAGCAAGTGTGGTGTATGTGCTGTCCTAATGAATGCATGGCTGAAGCTGCTTGGCTTCAGATCTGTGGCTCAGTTCACAGGGTTTTTAAAAATCAGTATTAAGAGTATAGAATATAAGAATTTAAACTAAATTTCTAAGTACATCTGTACAGCTACTATGATGGGAGCTCCTGTTCTTTAAACACTAACTTCATAGGATAAAGAATTTGATAATTTCTTGTTTTGTGGAAGTGATGGAAAACAGTATCATATTCTAATTAGCTAGGTAGTGATATATGTAGATGTGATTTTTTGTTTTCCTTACCTTCTCTGAGTAGCAAGTTGAGTAAATAGGTTTTTAGTGCATGTTAAAAATTCAGGTCAATAAATGTGCTTTGCTAGTGTATATTTGGGTCAGCAACTCTGTTACTTCCACAGGTCTTGAATAAGTTGTCCTTCTGCATGAATATAAAAGCGTTTTGAATTGCTTCATCTTACCTATACTTAATTTTTAAGTCACTTTTTTCTTCTGTTTCTCACTTGTGTTTTATTTCTACAGTTTCTCAGAAGAGCCTTCCATTACTAAAACAAAAAAATATTGCTTTGATAAACAAGCAGTACAAGCTAAGATTTTTGTGCTAGATACTTGCATGCCAGCAAACCTTTGTTCCAAAATACCCCCTTTCCATCTAGACTTAAGTCACTGTATGCTACTGCAGTAATGGAGCCTTGCTGGCAGAAAGAATTTAACCTGCATGTGTCTGATGCTGTCAAATTCAATGAAGTACATCTAAGCACTGGCCAGAAATCTGAATTTTTCAAACCCACTGTGCAATTTGCAGAGCATAGTTATAGGAGTTTACTAACAAAACAGTAGCAATTTGCTTGGAAAAAAGTTCCACTTCAAATATCTGCTTAAGCAGCAGGAGAAACATGTATATGTTTGAATGAGTTTATAAATTGCCTCTAAAAAACTTTCAGATGCCTACAGAGAAATGAATCCTGAATGGTTTGTTCCAGTGTACTCTGCTGAGAGATTACATTCCAACTGAAAAGACAAAGTAAAAGCTATGCATTTAAAAGTGCTGTTGAATTTCTCATGTTTAACAATTTAAAGACTTTCTTCAGAAGGACTTTTCTACATAAATGTGTTGTTTGTGCCCTTTTGTATTGTCCTTAAGGGAGGCTATGCCCAAGTAGAACAATTTCATGTTCAAGAAACCCACACATGCAAGTATAAAATGTACATTTCTTCAGAGCAGGGAAATAATTTCTGTCAGCATTTTTACATAGCAGCATGAGTCAACCTTATAAATCTTAATGCAACTGTGGAGAAAAGTATTAGGTGTAACTGTATCAAGAGACTGGGTAGAACATCAGGAGTTTCTGTGTGGTTCAAGGCATAACATAATACCTGTCCATGCCCCAAAGACTATGAAAGTTAAGTGCTTTGATATTTACTTTCAAGTAGTAGAGAGATTTCATGGATTGAAACAGAATTACTGTTGTCCTTAAGCATATTGAATATGTCTTGCAGCATTCATGTGAATGAATTAGATGAGACAGTCAACCAGAGAGTTATTGTTGTTAATGTTAAAATTATTTTCTAAAAAATAACCAGATGTTCCATGTAAGCAAATTCATATGTATAATAAAAATAATAAATTTCACTTTACAGACAATGCATCTTCAAGTCTCTGGGTGCTCTTCTTCTTGATTGCTTTTTCTTCTTAATGGTCCTAGAGCTAGCTGGCCTAGGAACACACCAGCTATATGTATGCTAGGTGCTAAAAATTCCATAAGAGCATTTTTTTTTTCTTTCAAATGGCTGTCAGTAATTTTTCATGTGAAAAGTTGGAAGTCTGAAGAACAGTTTCTCTCTGAAAGAGAGGAAAATCAGAACTGTGCATTTGCCTCTCATCATACTTGGTCTACTCCAGGTCCAGATTAGCAGACCATCCTGCATAGTCCTGCTTTCTAATTTAAAACTGTGGATGTCCTGTAATAATGACAGTACAATAGATATCTTAATCTATGTGACTTTTTAACACTGGAGCTTTGCTCATAAAACATTTATCTCCTTTTGCAGTTATTCTCCCTTTCTTTATGTATCCAGATATAATCGTACTTTCTTTCTTTGTTGTATCCTTTCTTGGTTCTCACTCTGACAAAGCTTTGGTGTGCAGCTTTCTGCTCCCTTTTACCTACCCAGGTAGTTCAACCAACTTCTTGCACTTCAGGCCTCCAAAAAGGTTTTCAAGGGATCTCCCTGTCCTAGTAACTCTTCTTACAGCTGTTCCTGACAGATGTTCTGCATCCTCAGCTGGTTGTGCACTGTAGCCATAGTAGCTTGCTGTGGCTATGCACACACCTGTTGGGTATTGTGGTGAGAGCTGTGGTTAGTTCAGATGATAAATGACTCCTCCTTGAGGCCTTTGACACCTCACTTCTTCCCTCTGCTGTGTGCAGCTGACGTGCTCCTTCGTGATCCTCAAGCCAGCTGCATCTGGCATGTGAGGTTACAGAGTGGAGGGAGAGGCAGCATCTTGACGTGTGTAATTGGACTGGAGTTTATGATCAGAGGAATATCATCAGAAGTCACAGCATTAACCCAGTAGCCCTCTCCCTGCCACAGAGGCACCTGCCACCTCACAGTCAGGTTGTCTGAGGTCTCCATGGTGGGAGGCAGTGCTGAGGAGGTCTTGTGTGAAATGGTGTGCAAATGGCAAAATGGCATTGGCATCTTGGTCAGCCTTTTCTCTCCTCCTTTCTCTTTGCTAGTTACTCATGTGGTTACTAATACAGATAGGAATCTGGATAGAGGATCAGCTGCACAGTGAGAAGGTGGGGATAAGGAACACGCTGTGATGTTACTGCAGCAGCAGCAGCAGTGCTGTAGCCATCACACCAAAGCAGTGTTGTGTTGTGCTGGAGAGGGCAGCATCTTCCCCAACCTTTTGTTTGAGGTTGGTGGCTTTACCAAGGGGCACTGACTGTTTTGTTCTGTCTTCATGTTTCCCCTAAGGACAGAGGTTTGGAGGTTTGGAGCTGATTTAATGTAATTATTTTATGAGAAAAGAAGTGCCTGGCTGCACATGCTACTTCAGGATTCCCTCTAGTTATGGAGGGATTTGTGCTGTCTCTGTACTGCCTTCCAGAGCTCACCATGGCCCTGCTGTGGAAGACAGGAGGCAGGACTTCACAGAAGGTCAGGAGGATATTGGTGTAATTGAACCAGCTAGTGATAACCTGCTTATTTCACTGCATGATGGAAGTTTCAGCCACTGTGTTAATAAGAGCAGATGAGAGGAGGTCAAGTGAAAAAGGTAGGGTTGTAATATTTAATAGGATTCTTAAATATTTAACAAGAGCACTCAAAGCTCAAAATAATTGTTCTTTCCTGCTTTTTATACTACAAAGAGGGAAAATACATGAGTGGAACAAGTTATGTGGTGTATATCAGATTTTAAGCAAGTAAATGCTTCTCTTTTACCCTTTGGACCTGTACTACTTTCAGCTTTATGACACTTGTCACAGGATGAAATTCAGTTTGCTGAGGCTGAGAAAATTTGAGTGCTTTCATGCTACACTTGAGAACTGAGAATAGAACACTGGTGGGATTTGAAAAAGATATATAAAAGATATAACTTCTCTAAAATCTAGGAGCAATCTTATGAGGCTTTGTAACTTTGCCAGTTTTCTAACCGTGAAGATATAAAATGCAGAACATGTTAAAACAAACACATCAAACCCTAAAACATGTTTTTAAATTCTTGCTCTATTTTTTCTCCTTTGTCTTCTTATTTTCACAGGACTGCTGATATGAGTCCTACTGTGAGGCAGCACAAGTATAATCTGAGTCTGCTGTCAGTGTTGTAGAGTGCAGTAGTGGAAAGATGAGTTTCCTGATGCTGTCCTGATGTGCCTTGCTGACTAGTACAGTACAGAAATGCGTGGAACTTTTGAGATGCTTTGCTTAGGCCATGTGCTGCTTGAAGGATGTGGCACAAGCTTGGCAGGAGATTGCAGAGGGGTTGAAGGATGTTCTGTGTGGCCATATTTAGAAATTTACGTATCATTTAGATTTTAGTGTAATCCTGGAATTTGGGTTTAGAAAGACCGTAGTCTGCCTTTGATTCAGAACTTGTTTGAAGGGTTAAATTAAATCTTTCTTTCTAATTAGAAAATACCTCTTGGCATAGTAGGTAAATATGAGATCTGGGCAGGGTAGTTTTATCTGATTTTATTTATATCTCATAGAAATGCACAGTTGCAGTGCCAAATTTTATATATGTAGTATGCTCTAGTAATATCACTGCTCTTTAAACTGTGCCTTTTGGCTGCTGCATTCTCTAAATCCATCAGGTATGAGAAATGGTGAGAGGGGACTGACAAATGTGGATTCTACTACCAGATGTCACACTGACCTTCTCCAAAACCCTGGCCATACTAGTTGATTTGTTTGATTCTCTAGGACAAAGGTAATGTTGCTTAGCCATATTTGAGATCCATGGATGAAAATCATAATATCTAACTAGGCTATCATCATCACACTTCTGCATCCTTTGTGTGGTTAAGAGTTGCTGGTGAGTAATTGTAAAAGACACATTTAGGAAGTGTTTGAATTGTACTTTAGCAGTAGATCTCCCTTTTCTTTCTCTTATACTGCCTCTTATTCCGTCTTTCTTTCACTTTGTACAAAGAAATAGAAGGGTAGCAGTGAGGATCTTGTTGCGAATGTTCTTATCTGAAAGTGTAAAACAAGTGCAAGAATGCAATGCGTATGAAGTGATACTGCCTCAAGTGCCATCTTACCATGATGATAAAGGTCTTACACTGTCTTCCAGTTTTCCTCTCCTGCTTGGCACATTTTACCTTTTCTGTACTTGTAGGCTTTAAAATCTCTGGAAAATAAAAAGGGCTTCTAAAATGCTGTGCTTGTTAATTACTTCTGTGTAAGATTTCTTGAACTTTTTTATTATCTTGTCACTTATTTACTTTAATTACTTGTCACTTATTCCAGTAAAAAGGTTTTGTGTTTACATTAGTGGCATAGGCTTAATGCTATGTTAAAGTAAAGGATCCACTATTAGATCCACAAGCAGACAAGAAAGTTTCCACTGCAAAAAGTTGCGTAAAATATTAGGAATGTCTGTATTTTCTTCACCTTACATGTCATGAAGTTTTCCTGTGAAAGCTGGTTACTGAAAGTTGTCCTGCTTGTAGCTAAAATCCCAGGCTTTTACAGCAACCAAATAAGAATAATACAGCAGCAAAATTTATAAAGACAGGCTTCCAGAAGTAAGGAAAATCATGGCTATATCTGTATCCCATGGCCAGATACAATAGCTCTCTCATTTAGTCTTGTTGTCCAACTAATGAGCTTTTAGATGCTTAGGAACTGTGTAGTCAGGGATTCATTTCTTAGGTAATTTTTACATCTTTACATTTCTAATCACTGAAGGAGAATCCAGGGTGCTCAGAGAAGTAGGTAGGTGGTAAAACCAGAGGGAGGTCTGATGCCTTGTGTCATTTCCAGAAATGGAAGGCAAAGCTATGCCTTGAGCAGTGAGTTCCTTCTAAAGCAAGGAGGCCTGTCAGGAAAAATGCTTACTTTTGGGGGTTTTTTGTTGGTCTTCTGGGGTTTGGTTTTTGTAAAGTTGCCCTGTTACCATTTACTTTAGCCTGCAGTTATCCTTTCTGTCCACCAAGAACCTAGTCAGTAAAGTGTTTTAACGTAATGAAACTACTTAAAATGTGTAATGGAAAGCAGTCACTTTTCAGCTTTGCTGTTCTAAAGACAAAATTAGACTTTTAATGTTTTTGTTGTTAAAAGTACTTTAAATTCTATTATCTTACAACTTATTTCTCAAACTCAAAAGTTTAGCATTTTTTGTAACACCAGAACTATGGCTCTAGTGCTGCTTTAGGCAGAGAGAGAGATAAAGTTATACTATGAAAACACTTCTGATATTCATGCAAGCATGAAGTGCCTACAAATGCAGTGCTGGTTTTCCCAGTAAAAAATTTTTATGTAACAGGTAGCACAGTTTATTTCCGTGTGCTTTTCTGTTGAAAGAGCTACTTTTGTTTGTTGATCAATGTCTATGGTTCTGTGAAGTTGTTTGGAGCAGATCCTGCCCAAGCTATTTCTCCCTCTGTTTTGAACCTTTCTTTCTGTGTTTTTTTTCTTTCCATTTGTTTTTTTTCTTTTAATTTCTTTTTTTTCTTTCCATTTGTTTTTTTTTCTTTCCATTTATACCGTTGATTTCTGCCTGAGTTTTACTTTAGTTTGTGAAATGCCTTCCTGTTTAGCCATCTAAATGCATGTTGTCTCTCCTTAGTACCTGTGCTACACTTCAAAGTTGTCTATAATAATTGCCTAATAATTATTAAGTTACTCTGTTATAAATTGTAAGCAAGGTATAGAAAGCATAATTTAAACTATGTATGGTATGAGTTTAAAAGGTTTTATGATTTATATTCTGTAAATATTTATAAATGGGAGCTGAAGGGAGCTGATGCTTTCCATGTTTGCTTCTCCACTAAAGAGTTAGTTTTTATCTGTGTTCACCTGTTTGTTCAGGTGTTCTTTTTTCACCAGTTTCTTCACTAGGAAATTGCCTTGTCCCCCGGGTGGGACTAAGGTGGTACAGATTTGTGGTTATGAAAAGATTTCTCATAACCTTAGAGTTTTAAAATACTTTTGCATAGCTTCCTTGGAATAACTATTTTTATTGCACTTTAGGTGGATTTAGTAGTAACTTGTCAAGCTGATGTTGGCTCAGGCATTTTAGATGCTTAACTAATTCCTCTTTCTATGTTTCTCACTTTAATTAAAATGTTCTTAACTGCACTGAGTAGATCACAAATAGGTCACACTGAGAAATGCTGACGTATTTTTAGAGGAGGATGTGTTGTGAATATATCTAGTTAGAATAACTTCTGAAGGCCTCAGATACTTTTTCTACTGGGCTGGTGCATGCTAAATTTTCATTAAATAGTGATCTGAGATAGTTGTATTTAAACACATCCAGATTTTTTCTTAGAGACAAGTAAAATGTATGTACATTACAGAGTCAGAGGGGCAATTATGCCAAGAACAGGAGATTATCTTCCACTCAAAGTATTTTAGGTAGATGGCAGCTATTAACTTATTGTTGTGGGAGGAAGGAATCAAAGTCATAATCGGGGAGAACGATGTTTGTTATGTAATTAAACTATCTAGCCAGCTGTACACTGTTATGTGCATATGAAGAACCAGTGAAGCCCTGTGTTCTTGCAGTAGTAAATCCTCCAGTCATGTAGTGCAGAAGCTTTGACAGCAAAGAAAAGATTATAGTGAAGAAAGAACAATTACTGGAATAGCCTTACTGATTAAAAAAAAAGGCTGCTGAATAATATCATTCATATAAACTGAATCACAGTGCAGGCTTGAAGACTTACTTAGGTCTTTGCAAACCTAAAAAACAGATATTGTCAGGAACTGGAAGTCAGACATTACAGGTAGAGAAAAAAAGATGTGTTCTCTTGGTTTTAAATTGCTTCCAAAAATAGAGAAGCATAGATAGTGAGCAATAATGATGACGCTTGCAGGAAGCTCAAGGAATTAGAGTATGTAATGATAATAGCTTGTACCCATTTGGGCGAGGTTCAGAGGTGGGAACCAGGTTTACAGCTAGATCCAGAATTAGAAGGCTTCTCAGTTGTGTCCAGTTCTGCACAGAAATATGGAGCGTGAACACATCCTGGAAAGGGAGCAGCAGTATTCTGGTCATATTAATTGCTGCACATGGGAATTAAGGACAGGGAAGGGTAAGAAGAGTGTAAGTTCTAACAATTAAGTTGAACAGGGGTGAAGATGTGAATGGAAGTTATTAGTAGAGGTGCAAGCACTGGAATACAGGTTTATTTCAGAAAAGTATGGGTTTTTATGTCCATCCTGCAACAAATTCCTCAGAAAAATCTTTCTTAAGGCAGCCGAAGAGGGAAGAGAAGACAAGGACTGTCTTGTGCTCTCCTTCTAGACCTAAGGTACTGAAGTTAAAACAGGCATGATTTCCCACTTAGTGATCTGTAAAGATAGGTTAAAGGTTTGAATTATATTCTTGCCACTGAGTGTGGTCTCATGCAACCTCAGGGGTGTAGCAACTCATGCCTTGTGCTTAGCTAAACCTCTTCCCTCTTTTACCCATTGGCCTGCCATTACCTGTGCCCAAAGAAGCTGTCCAAGAAGCTGACCCTCTTTGATTCAGGGCTCATCTTCCCAGTGATCTTCAAGGAAAAAATCCATAAAATCTGCCTGTGACAGCTGCCATTTTCTGCTGGTATTTGAGGATGATTCACGAACCTCAAATATTGAGACTGTATGGTGTGTCTGGAAGTGCCAGTCTCTGTCTCCTGCTCTGACAAATAGCCTCCCTTCCTGCAGTATGTTCGTCTGTGTCACTTGGGCTGGCTGCATGGGGCATGCCTCTGTCTTCAGACCCTGCCCGACAGAAGGAAAGCCTGTTTCTATGGGAAATTCACAGATACCCAGGGCCCTAAACTGCAGATGCCCCCATTCACAGCCTCACTAAGCAAACACATTTCCTTGTAATGGCATTCTGCAAAACACTGAGTTGGCAAAGCCAAAAAGTCAATGCTGCAAAAAACTCCGAAGGTCTTAACATGAAGCTTAACATAAGGAGAAGAATAATAAGTGCTTCATTTCACAGCTCCGGACGCTGGCAAAAAAACTTGTGAGAAAAACAAATGAAACTTGGAGTTGGACAGGCCCAGATAGATGGTGCTGTTCTGACTGAGGAATGTTTTGTGTGGCCTATGTGGAGAGAATTAGTGTCACACTAACTCCAAGTTCCAGCTTTATCAGAGCAAGACTGCCTGGATGTAAGGCAGTGCATTTGCAGGAATAGAGGTGGCATACAAGTAAGCTAGTTTTCAATAGATTTGTAGTATGTGGTTTAAAAAATAAAAATTTGTTTTATCTTGAATATAGGACCTGTGTAACAGAATATATGGCCATTGTGTCTGTTAAATTGGATTGTTTTCAATAATTTTCATATAAATAAGCTTTATTTTTATCAGTTTTAAATAGGAGTACAATTGTTGGAGGTAGATGCATCCAAGAGTAGGTCAAGTTTATTTAGGGAAGACTAGAGGAAGTCTACACTGTGACATGACCCTCATTAGGAAGGCAAAAGTGCAGTGGTGCAAAGTAGCTGGTCTTTAATTATGAAGGGATTAAGGGGTGAAGCAGGTGGTGCTTAAAAAATGGGATAGCAGGAGGAAGGGAGGTGGACGCGACACACAAGACAGGTCTGCTCTGAGGAGTGTGTTGATTCACTGCCTCTTCTTGGTGGCCATGAGCTATTATGTAATCTAACATTAAAAATTAGAGGAAAAGTGAGAAAAGCAACTATGTCTTTCTCCCAGCTTAGTGAGTGATTTCAGCTCTGGGGCCCCCAACTTAAGAAGGACTTGGAGGACCATGGAGATAATGAGAGAGCTAGAGCACCTCTTCTATGAGAACAGATTGTGGTTGTTCAGCCTGGAGAAGAGAAGGTTCCAGGGAGACCTAAGAACACCTTCCAGTACCTAAAGAGGACCTACAAGAGAGCTGAAGAGAGAATATTTACCAGGGCATGTAGTGGTAATGGCCTTAAGGTAAGGCCAAGGGGTAATGGCCTTAAACTCAGAGTAAGTTAAAATAAGATATTAAGAAGAAATTCTTTACAGGGAGAGTGATGAGACACTGGAATAAGGCCAGAGAAGCTGTGGATGCCCCATCCCTGGAAGTGTTCAAGGCCAGGTTGGATGGGGCTTTGGGCAACTGAGTCTAATGAAAGGTGTCTGGAAAGCAGTGCCACCAAAAGGGACCTGGAGATCCTGGTCTATGGCAAGTTGAATGTGAGTAAGCAGTGCCCTGGCAGCCAGGAGGGCCAACTGTGTCTGGGGGAACATCAGGCAAAGCATCACCAGCCAGTCGAGGGAGGGGATTATCCTGCCCTGCTCTGCACTGGTGCGGCCTCATCATGAATATTGTGTGCAGTTTTGGACATCTCAATAAAAGAAAGATATTAAGCTCTTATAGAGTGTCCAAAGGAGGGCAACGAAGATAGTGAAGGGCCTTGAGGGGAAGCTGTATGAGGAGTGGCTGAGGTCATTTGGTCTGTTCAGCCTGGAGAAGAGGAGACTGAGGTGAGGCCTCATTGCAGTCTTCAACTTCCTTGTGAGGGGAAGAGGAGGGGCAGGCACTGATCTCTTCTCTCTGGTGACCAGTGACAGGACCCAAGGGAATGGCCTGAAGTTGTGTCAGGGGAGGTTTAGGTCGGATATTAGAAAAAGATTCTTTACCTAGAGCACTGGAACAGACTCCCCAGGGAAGTGGTCACAGCACCAAGCCTGACAGAGTTCAAGAAGCGTTTGAATGACACTCTTGGGCACCTGGTGTGACTCTTGGAGATGGTCCTGTGCGGGGCTAAGAGTTGGACTTGATGATCCTTGTAGGTCCCTTCCAACTCAGGATATTCTGTGATTGTGTTCCTGCCTATGGCAGGGGCAGTGGAACTAGGGGATCTTTAAGATCCTTTCCAACCCAGACCATTCTGTGATTTACTTTTGTTAATTTATAATTATGCTGCCTTCAGAGCTTAGTCACAGATAATGGACATTTTGTGCCAAACAGTATGCAAAAAAGCAGTCCTGGTCCTTTAAAACTTTGATCTTTATTCTCCCAATGTGATAGGTGGGGCAGATGTGGGGGAAAGATAATTTTTCCATTCTGTCTCAGCATTTCTAAATGTGTACTTTAGTATATGTAACTATGCCGAGACATTTAATCTATATTAAAGCAATGGGAGTAATGAGTTTGAGCCTGAAGAGAATCTCTCATGTACCCAGTTATAATTGTTTCCTGTGTATTTTCCCTAGTATGTTTACAGGACCAAAAGTGACACATCTGCCATAGGTGTTGAGATTGCTGAATTGCAGTGTGGGGAAAGCAAGCAACCTGCTTTAAGATTTTGCTCATTTTTAAATTAGGCTTTTAAAGATATTGTTAGTTATGTGTTTTGAGACCTAAAGGATACAAATTATAACTACTTGAAGAATTTATTTTTAATTAAAAATATAATTTTATCACTTCTTGCAGTACAGATACATTGTTAATTGAGAAGGCTTGTGAGCTTAATTATACTGCAGCTAGATTGCTATATAATTATCTTCTTTTGCACTTGGCTTAGGAAAGTACAGTAAACTGATCCATTCTTAGAAGAGAAAGGTTATTAAATCCTACTTTTAAGTTGCAGTGATTTTGATTCAGTGAAGCAGATGAGTGTGAATTGATGAGCATGACATGAAGCGTGAGCTTAATTATACAATTGATGGGATTTCAGTCACTTCTACCAGCTGAGGATGGGACCCCAGGTGTCTGTCTATTCTGAGATTAAAAAAATGTACCTTCACGTATTTTTAGTATGAAAGGGTGGATTTAAGAAATGTGACTGATGACTTCCACCTCTGACTGCCAACATTCCCATATCATAGCTCTTGTCTTCCCCTACTTTGCTTTTTCTCTAGTTTGATTATATATGTTTTATTCCTTCATTTGTTTTATGCAGTCTGTTACAGTTTCTAGAGTACCTTATTTGTAGGGAATAAATGACTTTGTGCCCTGCACTTTTTCATTCCCTATTATTCCATCATGACTTTATCTTGTTTCTTTTTTTTTTCTTCCCTCTTCTGCCTAAAGAAAGGAAAAAGATGATAATCCTTCCACTTGTGGCATCTTTGTCTTCCCAGTGACATCACATGAAAGTTATGCAGAATGACCAGTAGAAAGCACAGAAGGTGGTACAATGCTGTCATTACTTTCAGCTTAACATAATAGAAGGAGTCTTCTGCTGTCTTTAAACTGTTACATTTCACAACAAGTGCTTTGTTTTTCCATAGCTACAGCTTGAAAATGTTGCCCTTGTCTTGCCCAGGCAGACAGGATTATTATTTTAAACAAAGAGAGCTTGCTAGTAGATACAATGCATAAGATCATCCCTTGCATTTCGGGACATTTCAGATAATTATTTTGTTGGGAAGATCAGTTCCCAGGTTGCAGTCTTAGGTTGAAGTAGGTGATACATATTTTTTTTACCGTTATTGCTATTCTCATTTTTTTCCATTGCACTTCTCCTTACCAATGTGTGTGGCTTCCTAGTGCAGCGGTCGAGCTGTCAAGTTTGTTTTCTGCCAGTTATTTCTGTGTAGATTGTGTCTCTTCACTGGCATAGATTGGCAGCTGTGTCAATGGTTTCTGGGGGGAAAATAAGGTAGAGACATCCTCAAGGTATGATTAATTTCTTCTTATACTAAAATGGAGAAAATAATCAGCATATTGCAACTGGCTGTTTATCCAGGAGCTTCAAATAAAAGCATTCCTTTGTTTGGAAACCTGTCAACCTTTATCACAGGTATGGATAGATTTATTATTGCTTGGTTTTGCAGGGGTTAAGAGATGGAAGGAAAAGCCTTGGTAAAGTCTGTAATAAGCTGCTCCAGGATGACTGGGAGCACTTATTCTGAGATTTTAGACTACATCCTTGAGCTGTACTCCTTCCTTCTCCTTGATACCACCCCAAACCCAGAGCCCATTGGAGAGAGGAAATGAAGACACTTGCCCACCCATCTCTCTCTTCCAAGGAGCTTACTCAGAGAAAAAACACTGAGTCCTCGTGGTTGCAAAAAGTAGAATCCAAAGTTTTCTTTAATGTTTACATTTTTAATCTATGTGGCCTGTGTGTCTTGAATTCTTGCCTCTCTGAACCAGAATGAATCCAGCCTCTGAGTTTGTTTTCCAATCATAGCTTCAAAACCAACCTTCCTTATATTCTAAGTCCTTTAGGGAAAAGGCAGACTGTATGATAATTGCTGGGCTCAAACAGTTCAGACTTGCCCACAGATAGAACCAGACACAGAAGGGAAGATCTTCCTCCACTAGTTTGTTTTCTAGGTGAATTGAATGAAAACATATTTTCCTATTTGGATCTTCCCGTAATAACTTTGTAGTGGAAATCCTTGCAACTTCTGATAGTTTTTTCTGATCAGTTTAGTTATTTAGTACTTGCTTTTGGTCCCCCTTCTCCCCCCTTAATCTTTATATCTGGCATTAAGGCTACATTATAAAGAAGATCAAAGACACTAATGCAGTGTCTGGACAGTTCCTTTGTTCTACTTATCATTTCATCCCTTTGAAGACTTAATTGCAATTTAACTTTGTAAACAAGAGTTTTCCAATTTTAAAGAAGCAACTCTAATAACATGGCAAAAGAGGCTGTAACAAGTAATTTTGCTTACTAGAAAGGTTATATAATTAGGAGGTTTTTTCCTCGCTATTTCATATGAATGCCAGATAACAAGGTAGGCATGCTATTTTTATTTAGTTGGGAAACCAAAAAATAGAGCAGTAAAAGGGAAGTAAAAAGCAGAAATTCTTAAGTATTTCATTAGAATAAAGGATCATCTATATATATCTTTCAAATGAATGTCAGAAAATATACACAAACGGAAATTGATGTTCTTAACTTTATATTTGCTGCCTTTATGGTTAATTCAATAGATGTCACTGCCTATAGGGTGAGCTTTTTTTTTTGGTTGGGTTTTCTGGTTTTTTTTAAACAGTCAACATACAAGAATTAGTCTAGAACATGGGCCTGAGATTAATACAGAGAAAATACACAAAAAGCACTAATTAAAACATCTTTACCTTATCAATGTTTAGATACCCCAGTAAGTCTAAAAATCTGTCTTGGATTTTATTGTTGTATTATCTGGTTATTTTAAATTTTGTGAAATAGTTGCAGATCCTCTAGATTCTAAGTGGCTTATTAATTTGTCATCCCTACAATTCTGCTGACAAACATATGCACAGGTATTGATCAATCCTGAAACAGTTTCTTGCATTAAATCAGATTTCATGGCAGACTGTAGAATTTGGGTCACTAGTCTTAGCCACAACTGCCATGAACTTTGGGAGGAAACTCAAAAATGCTCATGAATTGTTTCAGCGTACTATAACTCCATGTATGGTTGTTGTATTATCTTGTCATATGAATCTTGCAGAAGAACACATTTAATGTGTTCCACCAGCTATCCTCCTACTTTTTTCTGTATAAATATCATAAGGGTTGCCCGCTCAATTGTTTCAACTTGGATCCTTCTGTATGCCTTGCAGTTCCTAATTACTGATAATCCCATACTTTTAATGTTTCATGGATATTTTATCTAATTATATGTGACAGTAAGTATTAAAACTTTCTTTAACGGAAAAGCCAGACAGCTATTTACACTGATTTAAACCTACTATATGCTTTCCCAGACTTTATGGGGGCTTATCTTTTTTTTTTTTTTTTTTTGTATTTCGAAGTAACGAATGTCCAGAGGATCACTAGTTTGCCTGTTTGTGGAGGATAAATGAGTTACACATGAGTATATTCGTAGTGTAATTTGTTGTAGGAATATGAGGTTGTATGAGACCACAGAGATGTGCAGTCTTGTCTCCAGCAATCCTACACCACAAGAAGAGGAGCTGTCTGGAAGACATAATGAGGGAAGTGGACTGAATCTTGCATCTATCCCTGGGCAGAATCCTGTGACAGCATATCCCAGAGCTAAGTGTTGATTGAGCTTCTGGATTGAGCTTAACTGAATGTAAGAAGTGGAGAGACAGGGATAAGTAATGAGGACTCCTCAGCTGACCATGGAGAATGAGGGAGGAGAAGTTCAAGGAGTATGTTCTAAGACAGCTTCTGCTCCATTGGCGCCTCTTGTGTGAATTTTTCTGTGCAATAGCATTGCTGGGCACCAGGCAAGACCACTTGAAATTAAATTCAGGAGAAACAGAGTTAACTTCATCTGCATAAGAAATAGTAGGAGAAGAAAATAGATTTTGGTAAATGATGGTGTGTGGGCTCTATCCTCATGCCTTACCTGTTAGTGGCCTGCTGGAATGAAACCTGGAAAAATCTGTGCTTCAGATGAGTATGTGGAAATCAATGCCTAAAGTACCATGTTGTTAGTAAAGGACATAAGAGATACCAGGACATTACCAATGCAGTGAGTTTTTGTAAATGGCTGGTAATCTATTGCATGAAGCTCCTAATTCATTCAGGGAAGCTTGCAACACCTATACTATGAGGTACGGCAGAAGCTATTCACCCACTCAGTGCCTAAATTGCTGTTCTAAACAGGTAGAAAGCTAATTTCCCATTCCAAACCTGGATATTTGTATGATTCTGAAATAATAGCCGCTCTGCATCTGAACAATTTAATAGCTATCACAATTTCAGTTTTTCCAGTTATGATCACAGCTAGAAACAAGGGATGATTGTCAGCATTTCTGGATAAGTGGGTAAGAGGATCAGGGAATGCAACTTCAATGCAAATCCTTCATGAGGGAGCACACATATACTAGTCAAGACAAGAAGGTGCATTGGGAGCCCTACTCTGGCCATTCAGGTTTTTTATTCTTTTTTTCTCTCTTCTGCTACCAAAGACTTTATGTTGATCTTGGAAATGACTCTGCTACTTGTGCAACTCCCCTCTGACAGTGACCAAATCTTCCTGGCTTTTAACTAATACCTATACGTCTTTAGGCAAAAAACCCGTCTTTCCCAGACTAAGTACCCGTGTGTGGTCAGGTTACATAGCTGGGCACAAGAGGAAAATGTCTCAGTCTCCGTTGAGACTGAAAGGAGACCTCACTGCAGTCTACAACTTCCTCCTGAGGGGAAGTGGAGGTGCAGGCACTGATCTCCTCTGTGGTAACCAGTGACAGAACCTGAGGGAATAGCCTGAAGCTGTTCCAGGGGAGGTTTAGACTGGATATTAGAAAAAGGTTCTTTACCCAGAGAGTGGTGGGGCACTGAAACAGGCTCCCCAGGGAAGTGGTTTCAGCACAGAGGCTGTCAGAGTTCACAAAGTGCTTGGACAGTCCTCTCAGAAACACGATGACTCTTGGGGTTGTCCTGTGCAGGGCCAGGAGCTGGACTTCAGTAACCCTTATGGGTCCCTTCCAGCTCAGGATATTCTATAGTTCTCTTCTACGCCCAATCAGGATTTTGAGACTGTACAAGAGTAGTACTTGTAGGTGGATTCATAGGATATCTCTTCAAGTGTGCTGTAGGATGCTAGGCTGCTCCATCATCATCAGGGAGTCACAAAACTTCCCTCAGTCTGGGACTAAAGTGTGTGAGAAGGCAGTAGACAGAGAAAACAGTGACTGCTAGGAATGTTCTGCTGGCTTTGCAGTGTAGCACAGTGCAGAGATGCCCACAAATTCTGAGCAATAGGTATACTTGTGATCTAGGGCAGCGGTCCTGACTCAAGGCTCCAGAGCACTATGTTATGCTATCAGCATGCCTGAGCTGATGAGATGTGTAGCTTGCAGTGGCTAACTAGGGGAGGGCGAGTTCGTACTGATGCAGTTGTAGTCCAACTTTGAGCTGGTAGATGCTGATCTCTGTGATGTTCCATTTCAAATATAATGTCCTAATTGTAACAGCTCTGTTTACTGTTGCTGCTTTAGCGATGCCTTTGACTATGCAGAACTTTCATTTAGCAGGATTAAAGCTTCCTTACATATTGGTCTGGGGCGTATCAGATATCTTGCAGTTCTAAAAATACTATGAGTCTCAGTGCAGTGAAGTCATTAAACTTAATATTGGGTGGGAATCCTGGCAGAGTAGGTTCTTCTGGTGTTTACAAATTTAGACTTAGAAAACCTAGATTGTGTGCAGGTAAAACTGTTTTAGCTCCTTGCACATAAAAGCAGTTGGTAATTTGGCAGTAATGGTTCTGACCAGGCATGTATATGTTGCTTCTTGTGGAAAACTTATTAAGCCACTAGGAAATGTTTCACTTTGAAATTTTAGTCTCCCTGTATTTTAGTTAATAAGTAATAAATATTTTCCCTGATCATGTAAGGTAGCAGAAAGAATGATTTAAATTAATTTTATAGCTTCCCCATACTTTCAGTAAGCCATTGGGAAAACAGAGCCTTGAAATGTTACCTGACCAGATTTGCAACTTCCCAACAATATTATTTTAATAAGCAGCTAATGATCATTTGAATACTATGATTTGAGATAGCTAATTTAAAGGAAAATGTGGAGATCAGTGAATGGAAATTGAGATGCACTGTAAAATCTATCATATTCCAGGGAAAGATTTGCCTTGGGCATCTGATCAAAATGCCATTCTGTATTTTAGTTCCTGTGAGAAGTTACAGATTATTTATACAGCTGTAAATACATTATGACTATGACTAGATATATGTTTATCCATAGAGTTATATACTGTGTAGATATATTAAATTCCAGGTTTACTGGAAATCAGTTAAGTTCCTTCTACCCCCAAAGGAAGAAGCATGAAACTGAAAAGAAAAGCTCTGTCGTCTTCTCAGCTCCAGGAACTGTATGTATAAACTGAATGTCTGTTCATGCACATGGATGAATGTCTGCATTGCTAAAGTGCAGATTTCTTTTTTCCTTGGTAAAGTACATATTTTTTTGAATTGAATGTATACACAGTATTATCTTAAAATTCTGATTTTTAGATACCTAAATCTGGCCTGCTTGTGTTGTGTGGAAAAATACTTTGACTCTAGGACTTAAGTCTAACCATTTAGCTGAATCAACTCATTCATTTTTGTGTTTTCATAAATAGTTAAAGTATGTTTAACAAAACGTGTAGATAGATTAAACACACTGAGTAGGATCCTATCATGTTGCTTGATTCTTAAAGAATTGCTCATGTGGTTAATTCAAGACATATCAGCAATTCCACTGAGCTCTTGTATTCTACTGTGCTTCTGTACTCTCTGCATTTATAACTGATATCTGGAAGGTGTATTGGTGTATTTCCAGGCTGCCTGGTTGAAGGGACCCTACAGGGAAAGTTGAGAGGAAGCTGTGCTTCCTGCACGGAGTAGAAGGTGGGAGAATATTTTGGGGTCAGCAACAGAAGCTGTTTGGCTACTAAAATCATCACCAATTCTTATATGTTTTGTTGTGAATTTTGCTGCAAGTTCCTGTTCTCCTTAGAGACTGAAAAACTAACAAGTTTTCCTCCTAACGAGTAGGAAAATGTTGATAGCTTAATTTCCTATGGTTTTGTGTCTTGTGATTGGCTGACTTCCTTGAATCGAGTTAATGCTATAGCTCTTCCTGAGGCTATGCTGAACTCCTCTTGAGCAACGTGCTGTATGAATCTCACAGAACGTGGGCTTTTGAGGAATGGATGCTGTGGTACCCAGAAGTAAATTTTTTCCTGTTATTGTAGAACAGATTTTGTGAATGATCTTTTTTCCCTGTTTGGCTTCTCTGATACCTCATATAAGGATGAGCCCATTTAGCATCCCCTCTGTCTGTGACATTACTTTAAATCTTCTTTACTAGCTGACTGTTTTCATGAACCTTGTTTTAAAAGACTTCCAACTCTTTTAAATCTAATACAGAACTCAGCAGTTATTAGAGGAGAACTAGAGACAGGCACATAAATTTAAAAAAAATAATAGACTAAGAATAAGGTTTCAGGAACCTTACCTGCATACTTTGTTGGTAGCAATTGTGCATGCTTAATTCTCTAGGATAGAAATCATAGGGACAGGTTTTACATTCTCAGTAGATGAAAAGAGTTGGAGTCTCCTCTGCCTCAGGAAGCCTGCTATCTTCCTAATGTTTTTTATTTCCCCTCTTTCCTAAGATGAAGACTAAGACAGGTAAATTAGAAAAGTGGTCTGTGAGAGTAGCCCAAGGCAATGGAGATGATACCTTTTCAGAAATTACTGTCAGTTGCTCAAGTTGGGAAAAGAGACTGAAGAGTTCATATGACTTAGCCCTAGAACTGAAGCACCCTACTTATGTTGCTAGTCCTGGCCCAGGACAGAAGTGATCGGTCATAAATGGTGCGAGAATATCAGTGAAGCTGGGAAAAAAAAAAAAGATAATGAAGGAACGACAGACTGAGAACAGCTAGGAAGAATTGAGAGAATAGGTTACTTGTGATAAGGTTCATGTGAGGAAGTTTCAGAACTGAGACTGGCTTAAAGAAGATTGTGACCCACAGTGCAATGGAGAGATGTTCATACTGGAACTGCGAGGTGACTGAAGTGAAACCTTTGCACAGGGACAGTGACCATTAGGGAAGACTCTGGTAGAGGCTTGAGCAAGAAAGGAGAGACTTAAGGATCAGATTAGATTTTGGAGGACTTAAACAAGAAGCAAAAGGTAAGAATTGAGATTAGCGCTGCACTGCTGAGGATCATACAGAAGATTGACATGCATGTGCTATTTTGGAATGGATTGTAATTTCAGTCCAGACTTGAAGTTTAAACTTGACCATTGGGTCTAGTTAAATGTTATTCAGTTGCTTCTGGTGATTTTGTTCCTGTTGGCTTCCACCTCTGTCTACCCTATTCTTGCTTCTTTAGCTAGCCTTTCACAAACTAATGATGTCCCTTGGGCACAGGTCTGCCTTCTTTTTAGCTCAAGGATCAGTAGCTCCAAGGTCACCTCATCTCACATTTACCCCAAGGCTTCTCTTAAGGGTTTTCAACTTTAACCCTGTTGCCCCTGAGATTTTTCCCAGAGCTGCCCTGTACTGCTGCTCCTTCATCCATGGAAAAAGAGACTGCTTTCAAGATTATGGGGACTAAGTTTAGCTTGATTTCCATAGCAACACTATTAATCCTCAAAGACCAAACAACAATTTTGTTTGGAGATGGAGGAGTGTTAATAAAGGTGATTTGGGAGTATTCATACTAAATAAATGTGCTTTTCTTTTGTTGGGACTTCAGCAAAGGTTTTCCTGGCAAGATGCTTTTTGGGTAATAGCTAAGATATCAACTACTTCTATATGCTTTCATGTTTTAAAAAAGATTTTGTGCATAAGGGTGGTGATCTTTCTCTGCATATGGTGCCAGGAAGGCGTTCAGCACCTGTTTTGCTGCTCTTTATCTTCCCACTCAGGGAAGGTTGTAATTAACAAGACTGAGTTCACCCCATTGTGCTCTGCAGTGAGGTTGATGGTATGAATTGAATCAGTTCTGTTCTGTTAAATAGGAGGAAATCCAGGTACACTGGGGAATGCTAGGTGGAGGAAATAAGAGAAAGCTGGAGGGAGCTTAGTTTTCTGCATGAAAATGTAAAGTACTCAATTTCAACATACTCACTGCTTGTAACCTCTGTTCCCTAATGTGAAAACTTAACTAAGCCATATTATAATCTCTATGTAATAGCGTGTACAGGCCCCCACGAACCTGGGAAAAAAATTATTCTCTTCCACAGTAAGCGGTATAAAGGTGTTAGGAGTCAGCAGAGATGGCTGATTACCCCGCTAAAGAACTGAAATAAAGGGAAAAGTGCTGTCCTAGATGTAGCCTGAAGGAGATTTTTCTTCCACAACAGGAAAAGATCCAGAACTTTAAAACAAGTTCCAAAGGAATAAGAATGTCTTCTGTTATCTCGTGGCTCGTGTTGTTTTCTCTGCAGGGCATAAAGAATGAGAGGCTCTTAGTGGCTCTTCTCTTAGTGGCTGGAACTCCAGCGATCTTCTCTTTGCTGAATGACTGGCAGATAAGATATATTTTGTTTCATGTGTACGTATTGTATGAGGCAGGCCCATGTCTTGCAAACATCTTTGTATGCACTTATCTTGCTTATTATATTTACTGGTCTTGGACATGCAGAAGAAGAAAGTAACTGGAGGTTGAGTATATTTATCCACCCTTCACAAGTTTAGATTGAGCAATCAAGGTATGCCACTCACTAACATTTAGAAAATCCAAACAATAGGTATGACATTTGCTTCTGCAAACTGTCTACATCTGTGAGGTTTCAAGTTGCTGCAATCAGAGGTGCTTTTAAAGCAAACTTTGCTCAGTGATTTACTTTATTCTTCAGTGCACTATTGCTACTATTCACATCTATGATTCACATTAACCAGCTTTCTTATTTTGAAGAAAAAGCTTTCTTTTTTTCTTCTATATTGTTAGAAGCAAGGAAATGCCTTTTCAGGTATTACTGGGGTCTGAGGTGATTGCTTTCTTGGAATGAGAGGTGCTTATACATATTAAATTGCTTCTGTGCAGACATTGTCATTTGATACTTCCAATAGCTTTTCAGAAGCAAAAGAGAAGCAGAATCCAGATGATCTGTAGCAGGAAAAGGCTGGGGTTTATGTTGTTTTTTTTTATTCCCAGTGGGTGAATATTAGAATGTTCTTAGATTTTAGGGGAGGCCAGTACCATAACTGGTATAATCAATAACTGAAATAATTAATAATGGTTGTTTTGACCTTTTAACTCTTAGGCCTCTTGGAAACCCAGTCGATGCATGAAGCAGATGAAGATGTGGTCACTGATGTTGATTTCACCAATATGATTTCTGAAGAAGAAAAAGAAGAGTTAAAGATTGAGCTAGCCAAGGTAATGAATTTGAATTTCTGTGAGTGCTACTGTTTCTAGTTCCTTAAACTGGAAGATACTAATTGTAGGATGAAGTACACATCATAAAGGTATGCCCTTTCTTTTGCTAAAATTATTCTAGGCTACAATATTGTGAGTGAAATAATTTCCGTATATATTTTTTGAAGGTTAAATATGTTCTGCTGGATGGTTGTACAGAGAAAGTTAAATATACCTTACCATCTTAGTAAAGACTTGTCTTTATTTAGAAACCTTCCTTGATAAAGAATGGAAGGTGTTTTTATTAGATCTGTGGTATTGTTGTTACAGTGGTTGTGCCACCTGATGGAAAAGATTCTTTTTGTGGTGCTCAGAGGAAAAGCTAATGATGGTTACAGAAGAGTCTGATGATGATAAGTACAGTAATTTCACTCCATTTTTGTTTTCTTTGGCACTGATGTATTTGGAGAGGGTTATATTTTCTTTCAGGAGTCTGGAACTCAGGACACTATGAAGAGGCTTAAAAATAATAACAAGGAGATAGGAGGAAAAAGGTGGGAACCATGTGGGTTTTTTATTATAAAGATTAAAGATATTGTCTAGATTTGGTCTACAAGGGGAGGATGTGTTCAGTTTTAATTACTGCTGCTGAATTCCGCAGAAACAGAAGAGAAATTCCGAAATGGAAAATGAGAGAATGGAAAAAAGTATGAGTTTACTTATTTAAATATGCATCAAATAACAGAAATCACAACTGTACGAAGGGGAAAAGTTCTTTTTGTCTTAACTGGAGCATTTAAATTATTATTAAGTTGTAATACTAAGTACTCTTAGAAGTCACATTCTTAATGACTGTCAGGTCATTTACCTTCAGTGCTGATTTAGGATTTTCTAGTGAAACAAAAGACTGTTTTTTCCACTTTAATATTTTATCAAGCCCTATGTTTCTGAGTTACTAGTTAATTTTAACTTCTTTGCTGATCCGGTCACATCTGTAAATAATCAGAAGGAAGCTGAAAGTTTACATGTTCAGTTCATCACGTAAGTTAGAAGTTGGCCTACTCATTACTGGCTTTTCATCAGGATCAGAGGCAATGGGCACACACTGAAACACAGGAGGTTCCCCCTGAACATCAGGAAACACGATGTTTTTGATGTGAGTGTGATTGAGCAGTGATACAGAATGCCCAGAAATGTTGTGGAATCTCCATCCTTGAAGATACTCAAAAGCTGTCTGGGTACAGTCCTGGGAAACATGCTCTGGGTAGTTCTGCTTGTGCAGAGGGCTTGAACCAGACATCCTTCAGTGGTCCCTCCCAACCTCAGTCCTTCTGTGATTCTCTTCTCTTTTCTAGTGAAAGGGAGATGAGAAATAGGCAGATGAGAAACAAGGAAGGAAAAAATTCAGTACTTCTTGCAATTGTCTGAGAATGATATGCCTCTCAGTGGAATTAATCTGAAGAGTTTTTGGATGTCCTTTCTGCCTGCTGATTCTCATGGGAGCAGAAAGTTCTCAGTGGCTCATGCTAGAAATGCGTTAGTTCATGTACTAAGAGAATGCCTTTTAAATATTATGATCTTGACTGACCTAGGAATTATTTTTTTAATTGCTCGCAGCAGTTTACTGGCATACATCTTATACTTAAAAAGAAAATAAAACTAAAAAATTATGATAAGGAAGGTTCGGAAAACTTAAATGAGGCTTATGATTGCTAGAAAAGACTGTAAAAAATATGTATGACCTTTCCTCCTTCAGAAAAACCTCTATGGGAATCAGCTAATGTTTCCTTTTGAAAAGCTGTTAGTCTTTACTTTCAAACCCTTTCTGCTCCACTGTGATAGTTTTGTTTTCTTCCATGTCCTTATGTAATACCAGTTTGAACCTGTAAGAACAAGCACCTTTGCTTCTTATTGTTGTAAAATGTAAAAGTCATCCTTAATTCTGATATTAACAGTTGATATACTGGGGAGCTGTTGTGAGCACCTGTTGTGCATGTAGTTAAACAGAAAAAATATATTCCATCTCTATGTTGTGTATCTGCTGTATATATTTGTCCTCTTCCTCCTTCCCTCTCCAACATTAGGAGAGGAGCAAGCACAACTGGGTTTTTTTGACAGGTTTTTTTGTATCCTCTATTCCTATTCCCCTGCTAGTAGTCTCTTTGTACTGGAAGCTTCTCAGAGCATGGACTCACTCTGTTCTTGTATTTGTAGTGTGGCTAACACAGCAGGGCTTGGACTGTAAACAAGCCTTGGAATTTGTACAGTGAATCTAAAATGAGTAACTCCTACAGAAACTTTGAGCAGTCATTTGAATGTACAGAGGTCAATTTGACTTTTCATAATAATAGCAGAAAATTGTAGCCCAAAAATTTTACATAAGGCCAAAAGATTGTTAGCAGAACAGGTTTTCTTCTCCCTTCCTCCCTCGCTATGAGGAGCATGGTACAATGACTCTTGAGTCATGATGGGGGCTGAGATTGTGAGCTGTCTTGCTCACTGCTGTCAGTTGTCCTTCTATTACACTTGTCAAAGTAGTCATTTACTCTTTGCTGTCTTCCCCCTCCCATACCTTCAGAAAAGCAGCTATCTGCTTTGATCTAGCTGATGCACAGGTTCTAAGTTCAGCAGTGTGTTTACTGCATGTTTGCTCCCAGTTTGAGGAAAAATGCTAATACCTTTTTATGCAAAGTTATGCCTAAATTTATTTATGAGTGCTCCTGGAGGCATTAACAGGTTCTAAACCCAGAGGTGTAAAATTTGAGCTATATGATTTGTGCATGTGCTGCTTTATTTTATCACTGCCTTCCTCTCTTCTCCATCTCAGCTTGTTTCTGTCCCCTGTGCTGTACCTGTCCAGGTACTTGTGCATCACTCTGTAGTGGGTCTGGTTAAAAGATCTACTGTGATGGCTTTAACTTGGTTCAGGCCAGCAAGGAGGGCTGTGAAAACAGCCAGACAGGGCCACTATATACTTGGGTGATGTAGTAGTGTAAAAGGATGCTTACTCTAACTTATGTGTAACCACGCTGGCTTCTGTTTTCTGTTGGGGCCCCTTAATATTTTAATCACTTACTGCCTTGGAAGCTTGTATTTGTGTTGACTTAAGCCCTAGTTTCATAACAGACTTTGCATTTATATGAGAGGACTTTAAAAAAATGCCTAAGCAGGTGATGCCTGACTACCATGGGAGCTAGGCATGTAGCATGCTTAAATGTTTTTCAAGATCCTACTGTAAGTCCCTAAACCTTTCTACCTACTTCAGTCTTCAGTCACTGATATCTGAGCACTTGAGGGTGGTTTTTATCTGTCATTATTTCAAAATGATGGAGCTTGAGAAGGATTTTGTCAATTCAAAACTGATCACTGTATTAAAAATATTAAATTATTTTTCTTTTGTTAAAAATGTTATTCATACTTATGCCATTGAGCACATGGCTAATGCTTGCTTAGGGTTACAGCTTTAGATGTCTATTCAGTGGAACAGATGGAAAGTAATTTCAGTAGAAGCCCTTAAATGTTTCCATATCCAAGTACCTAATGATCAGGCTAGCGCTAGCCCATATGGTAAGCATTAATGTTCAAGTACAAGTAAGCATACTGGTATTGGTTTAAGTTAAATTCTTTAGCAGTGTTACACAGGCAGACGTGCACGAAAGGTTTTGCTGGGGGAAACAACTAAAGGGTGCTCTGAACTGTTGCCTGAGGAACACTGACATTTGTGATTTCTTTCTGTAACCATTTAACCAGTTATCCTCTCAGAAGAGAGACTCTTGACAGCTGCCTCTTGACAGTGTTTCATTTGCAGGTTAGAAATATAATGGAGCATAAAGGACATGTGGAAGAATAACGCAATTTGGATAGTTGTGTATTTTACAGGTGAAGTGTTGGCATCACAGGCACTGGCGTACATTGATATCTACTTCACTCAGATCATGGTTTTTCTTTGTATTCATAGTCTTGCTGCTTGATTCCTAAGCTGCTTGAATAATTCAGATAGCAGGTAGTGACAAAAGAGAAACTGACAGCTGAGGGATTCAATGATGAGACTTTTCCAAGAACAATGAGTTTCCAGCCAGTTTTACAGGGAAGCAGAATGCATGTGTGTGTAAAATAAAAATAATGCTGGTATTGGTGTCCTAAATATAGCCCTGGAGGTCAGCACTGTTTCAGCTGGTGCTTGCATCATTCCCTGCAGCCTATGGAGTTATATCACAGGGAGACTGTGGTTCCAGGGAACTTAGCATATGGTAATCAGATACACTACCATATGTTATCCTATTAACATATGGAGGAAAGAACACATTTGGTAAGGGAATTTCTAAACCTGAAGTGAAAGGCAGCTGCTCTAGTGTCACTTGCCCTTGTTAGCTTCAGTGGCTCTAAGTGCTGCTTGTATAGATTGGATTGGGAAGCTTCCAGATGAGGAATGCAAACCTCTGCTTGCTGGCAGGAGTGTTGCCCAAGGAGCAGGATCCTGAGCCAGTGGCAGGATGTTTCTGCTGCCCCTCTTCTGGTCCTGTGTTCTGGTTGAAACACTGATTTTGTTTAAATGTTTCAAAAAAATGTCCACTGCAGGAAGAATTATATCCCTCTGTTAGGGCTGGATGGCATTTTTACAACTTGAAAATGCACAGTTTTGTTAATGACTAAGAGCTCTGAAAAGGATAATCTGCTGTGTCTTCTGAGTGCTTCTGTGCTTTGGGTAGGACCTGCTTATTCATGTAAACAGTCCATCTATAAACTTTTATGTTCCTATTTTGAAAAATGTAGGGCCTAAAATACATAAACCTTGTCATGTAAGTTTTATTTATAACATTTTATGATACTCTCAAGTCATATGCAATTTTTCTGGTTTTTTTAACCTGCTCCTGTGAGTTTGCATCAGTTTTTTTCAGGACTGGAAGACTAAAAATCTGCAAATATGAAGTTAAAAGCCTGTGCATTCAGAGACAGATATTTGCCTGAATTATCCGGTCTTGTATTTGCCTGAATTGTCTGGTCCTGCCCATTCCCATTTTAGTAGTTAATGAAAAGCTGATGTTTGAGACTCCTAAGGCACATCTTGGTCAAGTCGCTTCCTTACTGGACAATTTTCTGTCTTATCAGATGCATGTGTATGATGGTGCACACAGATGACACAGTTTGAGACATTAATTTAATGTAGTGTCAGCTCTGTTCTGGGCATGCCTTTGTGATCTCCACACAATCTCTGCAGTTACCCACAAAACCCACAAGTTTATGTGAGATTCATTTACCCTTTTTAACATCATATGTGTTTATCACTCTGTGGGAACAAGCTAACACCTTTCTTCTTTCTCCTCCCCATTTGTTTCTCTCAGCTAGAGGATGAAATTTCAACTCTGCGGCAAGTGCTAGCAGCCAAAGAAAAGCACCTGGTTGAAATTAAACAAAAGCTTGGCATAAGTCTGATGAATGAACTGAAGCAGAACTTTAGCAAAAGCTGGCATGATATGCAGACAACTTCC
Source organism: Pyrocephalus nanus (assembly GCA_038380795.1). Lineage (NCBI taxonomy): Eukaryota > Metazoa > Chordata > Aves > Passeriformes > Tyrannidae > Pyrocephalus > Pyrocephalus nanus. The sequence goes on from CM076260.1 coordinate 52,937,311, forward strand.
GCGTGAGTACTGATCTTGATGCTTACACATATGAACATACCATGTTCCTCTCAAACTTTTTGGGCTGAATTAATAGCAAGATTGGTGGAAAGAACCACCCACCTTTCATCAAGTGCTGTCTGAAAAGTCATTTGGTATTTTTTTTTTCCTTTTCATTTGACAACTGAATTTGACACTTAAGGAGAAGTAAGAGTGAGCTGCTCCATAACTGAGCTGAGCTGGGAGTTGACAGCAAGGCAGGCAGGGCAGTGACATCACCCATGAAGGAGCAATCCCCCAGTATCTGAACAAAGAGAGCAGAGCAGGTCCAGTGACAATAAAGAGGGTCAAGCCCAGAGTTCAGGTCTCCATCTGTACTGATGACCCAGGTCCAAGGTCAAGCCAGGAAGTCAAATCTATGAGTTCAAGATCAATGAGGTATCCAGCCAGAGGCATACTAGTAATATGACTTGGGCTTAAATTCAGTCTGAGCTTTAGTGTAGCTCCAAAGTGAAATGAAAATGTGCTTAACAAGGCCTCTCCCAACTCTTTCTTTCATGGCACTTTGGTCACAGTCTCACCTAAGGCTGCAGAATTGTGCAGTGTCAGATGTAGCCTGCAGCCAGACTCAAGGGAGTGGGGGTGAAGCATTTGCAGTGTCTCTTGGTGTGTTCAATGCATTAACAGGAGACTTGGAAAAATATGTTAAAACGTACATTTTTGCATTAAAATAATTAATCTTTGTATTTTCATGAGAAGTCAAAAGAGGCATAAACCTCTTAATAGAATATGTAGTTTGTATGCCTCCTATCTCTGACTTTCAGACCGTTTCTCATCTAGGTCCTGTTTCCCATGTCATTAGCAGGAGCATCAGTGCTAGCTTGGTGAGGATGTATGGCATGTGCTAGGAGGGGGTAGTTTAGAAACACTAAAATTTAGAAGAGAGGAGGGGAACAAAAACACCTGGACTAGAGTTACTGGGAGACACTAGCAACATTTTTAAACAAAAACTTTCATTTTTACTTGAAATTTGGTAGCAAATTCTAAGATAGCTTTTAATTTTTCCTTTACAACATTGACATTTTCCAGAAGGATAGACTTAGAGGACTTTGTCAGTATGGTTGCTGCTACTTTTTATTTAAGATGAGTTTCAAAAACAACAAGCCATTAGGTGATAAGTGTCCAGAAATAGTTATGTGGAACTGAGCAGCAGGAGTCCATCTGTTCCTCTGAAAATTCTTATGTTCATGGTCCCACTGCTCTATAATTCTGGCTGACACTCATGCCAGTACACTGATGCCAGTACAAATCATGGTAATCCAGCATTCTTAAGAATGAATGTGTTAAGTAACAGAGGTGATTCACTGCTGCTGTACCAAAATAGCAATGGGATAGCATTACTCACCAAGATTCTCTGATTTAGGAAGGAAGAAAGCCTGTTTTAAAAAATAAAAGTTCAAAATATTTACATGCCTGCAAATTTTGTTTTCACTTAGCTGCTGTTCTTCTCTGTAAATTAAACTCACTTTTCTTTAACAGGGAACTTTTCAAAGCCACGGAGAACAATTAAGCACCAATTTTTTTGTCTACTTATTGTTAACAATCTTTTTAAGCTCTCCATTTAGGGATGCATTCTTAGGGTTAGAGTAGACTTAGAGGCAGAGGGGTGGACTTCTCTCAGTTCTGTAAAGTGTGTTTGATCCACTAGTTAGGACTCAGGACCTAACTCACAGGATGGATGCCACCTGTAATGACTGAATTTTAACTTGAGATTCTGACTATTGTAAAGCATTTAGATTTTAAGTGATTGGCCACAGGTAGCTTAGGGGTTAACCTGAGCATGCTCGACATGTCAGAAGTTGTCATTAAAGGATTGCTATGATTAAAAAGAGAGAAAAAACCAAAAAGTAGTAGTTTTCAAACTAAGGAAGGACAGGGGTCAATGGGCTGATATTGTCCATAGATTGAAGATTGTGTTAGGCTTGACGTACAGTTTTGTACAGTCTGTTTCTTTTCGATTAATTCATGGCTTAGGGTATGCAAAAGCAATTCTGACTACCTCTAGTAAGACATTACATTTGCAACAATAATGTGCAGCTTTTTCTGTATCAGAACAGATTTTTTTCTTTCTTTCTTTTTAAATCAGCTTTGTTTTTCTATAAGGAAAAGCTGTAGTGTTATTTGCATTTTCCAACCTTTTATAAAAGGCACCTGGAAGCCATTCATTTTTAATAACCAGAATCATTATGCATTTTTCAAGTCCCTGGTTGATTTCCTATACTATTCTTCAGTGCATTGATTTTTAGCATAATCTGTGTGCTTGGGGGAGGCAGGGTGTTCTACCATAGAGGAGATCAGTAACTAGAGGGCAAATGATTGCCTTGAGTTTAATTTGCTTTCATGGTGGTAAGGCATTCAACTGGAATGACTTCCCACACATGTTTTGTGGGGTTTAGTGGTTGGGTTTTCAGTGAATAGAGGTGGGTGGATATTCAGATAGCTTCTAGCAATGCAGGGGTTTTTTTTGTATTTTAAAAATAGCTAATTAATTTTTATTTAGATGCTAGAAGCAGGGTAAGAAGAAGGACTAAGGAAAGAGGTCCACAAGATACCTTGGCCTTTGCTGAATATATATATTGCAACCATGCTATGTGAGCTGTGTCCCTTAGCTTTTTATTTGGTGGTCTTCTGTACTTCTTTGGGAAAAAACATAAGATATTATGGTCCTGGGAGATATTTCAGTACTATTGAGTTTCTAAGGAGCAGTTGTTTCTGTAAAATTACCCACAAATAATCTCACTCCAGCCTAATAGTTCCCAGAAGTTCCTTTGTCATTCTTTCTTGAAATGTTATCAGCTATTAAAAGACGTAAGCCTCCTCTATTTAAAATGGTTAATCTCTTTGGAGCATTTTTAGGAAAGTTTCAATGTTGCTCTGCTGTTATATGTAGTACTTAATTGAGATTTGGGACATGAGCATTCAACATGGACTTGGCCTTTTCCCCCAGAGGCAGAATAATGATCTATTCATTGACTACTGGTTGAACTATGTGAGCAAACTTAGTTCTGCTGATAGGTAACTGGAGGACAATTGCATGGGTTTCCACAAATAGTGGGAACCTAATGTTTTATAGTTCAAATTTCTGCCAGGTGATAAGAAAGTAGAAGGTATTAGTTACACTGCATGTGTTTTAGGCTTACAATCAGTCTTTGTACATGCAGTCTTTGTTAGTATAACTTTAAATATACAGTAGCGTGTTCCGTAGGTTCAGAATTCTCTTAGGAAGTCAGATATAACTTGTGGACAACCACAGTCCTACTGTGACTTCTAGGAATTAAGTATACTATGTTCCCACACACATACTTCTTATGAGTGGTAGTAAAAGAAGTGTGGGTGTTTCTGTTCTTTGCAGTGTGTAATCACCTTTTGATGTTTTCTTTACTAAATTTGCAAGTAAATGTACCAGTTGTGTAAGTGAAGAAATTGCGTATTGACTTGAGCAAGTATGTTACCTGCGCGTGAATCCGTGCTAAATGGAAGAAAGGAGAGCTTTGGGTCCCATCAGGCAATGTTCATGCCATCTTGAAAGATAATTATTTTGCTGCTTTTCTCCATGTATCTCTGTCCATTAATGTGGAGGGGTGGAGTCACAAAGTTGGAGAAAGGACTTAGAGAAGTTAACTTAGTCTATTCTCATTGTTCCTTTTCCAGAAGATGCATGTCCATTTTTTTGCACCAGGACCTTCAGCTAACTGGAAGCTCTGTAGCAAGGTCAGGTGATCTATTCCAGAGGTTTTTTTCTCAGGGAAAACCCCACTGTAATTATCACTGTGGACCAGAAAATATATACATGTGGATTATAGTTATCTGTGTGTATTATAGTATTTGTGTATATGGTAACAGTAAGGATGGGAAGGGAGGCCTGAATGTAAATTGCCACCTTTGAAATGACAAGGATTAATAATATCCAGGAAAGGGGATGAAGGAAAGGGAAGTGAGAAATAGAAGGAAAAAGAAGAACTGAAATGAAGGAAAAGGAAAGAGCCCACAGACAGTGTTATTGGCATAGTTTAAGGTGTGAAGTTTTGGCCTGGAATGTCTCAAGATCATCTGTGGCTTTTCTACCTGGAGAGTAGCTGTACCACAACTGCTTCTTTTTACCCTGCTCAATGTTGCACTGCACAAATAATGCATTTCACACAACTACATCCCCATTTTTTTCCCCAAGTGTTTGAAGATTACAGTGCAGAACAGCCTAGAATGTTTGTCACCTTTGTCTGGCAGCTTTGCTGACCTGTGACTCCCTCCAGCCTACTGAACAGTCACCTCTTGTGTGCTGCACACAGATTTCTGGCTGCAGCCTGCAGAGGTTCAGTTCCCACAGTTCTGCCCTTCCTCTCTCTGTGGGAGAGGGACTACCTGGACATACCTCCTTTGATTTAGGCATATGTACCCATCCAAGCGCCATCACACTTTCAGTTAAGTTTCTTAACATACCTGGCAATGGAAAGGATGTAAAAATAAGTAAATTTGGTTTTGAAGTTGGAATGAATTTCAGGAGAGTACTTAAAAAAAAAAAAAAAAACAAAACCAAAAAAACTAACAAAACAGCTCACAACAGTTTAAAGTTCATTTGTGGGTTAAATAGCAATATGAATAGGGAATGCTTTATGTACACCTTATCTGTCATTCATATATGCATTTATCTCATTTAAGCACTAGCATAGTTTAGTTAATGCCGAGCCCCACTTCTCCTAGAAAAACAACAGAAAAATAGTTTTCTAGCTGAGAGTTTCTCATTTACCCAGATGCTTTACATTGATTCCAGAAAAGCCATTCTTAAGCTGACTAATGGTTTGAAAACTGAAAAGAAGCAAGCTCTATAGGGCATGGCTTGTGCTACCAGGCTCTGCTCTACTGTATGGTTTTGTTGTTAGTTGTTTGCATTCTGTTACATCTTATGTAACAGCTTTATCACAGACAAGGGTTTCTCAAATGAATTAATTTTACCAGCAAGCATTGATGGAGAGGCACAGTGATGAATGAAGATGTACTAATTTGCAGGTGTACTAATTTTACAGAAGCTGAATTTTAATTCTTTATAATTTACTGCAGTAGGTCAAGTGAAGTGTGCAGCTTGCCATGCAAAATATATGTGTAGCCTCCTTCTGTTAGCAATCCATGTATTGCACCTGTGAAGGAAGGTTAGATTGAACTCTGCCATGTGAAGGGCAATTCTATACTGAGTTGAGATGAATGTGATTGTCCTGTCTTATCCTGCAGATGATGGTCATTTAAATATCTAGTTCCCATACCTCTCTGTATGGCTGCTGCCTGGCTACACTCCTTATGAAGCATTATTCCTTTGCATGTTGTGCTTTATGACACACTGTCTCCTTACATTTGCTTTCACTGGCTGTAAAAATCAGCTAGTGAGACCTGGTTGTCACAGGATAGCATAAACTAAATGCAGTATATGAAACTGTCAGGTGTAAATGCAGTCAAAATAGGCTGCAAATCTACTTTGTCTAATTAGTATGTTACAGCACTGGAGATGTGATTTATCTCTAAAGCTTCTTTTAAATGTATTGGGCATATTATCAGAGTATAACTGCAATATCAACATATTTTGTGATAACCTGTAATAGTCAGTTTTATAAACAATTGCTTCTTTTAAAGATATACCCTATTTTAAAAACAAAATTATAATCAGAAGTTGTTAGATGAAATTCATAGGTCAATGTCATATATAAAGGTAATGTTCAAATGTTCACAGGTGAGTGTTATTCACGAGTTTATAATTGTGACAGCAATTGACATAATGTATTTGTTTAATCCTTCATGTCTACCAAATACATTATAAGTATTTACTGATAAGTGCTAAGGAAAGCACGGAATATGATCCTTGTTAACCACTACCAGCAATTCTTCTGTGCTACAGAGTATTTTCAGATGCCACAAAGTCAGAGAAAGCATTCCTACTCAAACTGAATAAATCAAGTAGTCTGTTTCTGCTTTCACTAATGCTACTGGGTGCCTTTGTATTAGTGTTAGAAAAGCATAGACACTAATGATGTTTTTGTGTAAAAACACACATCACCTGTTGGATGGAAGGTACTATTTCTTGAATATCTGTGTGCTAAATTATCTGAGTTCGTTTGTGCTGGAGCATTTCTGCCTATAAAGTTTAGGGCTCACTGGTCTGATTTCAGCTGCTGGTTGACTGACTGCTGAGATGCTGTCAGCTGTCCCGATGCACTGGGTGGTCAGTACTCACCTAATGATTACCAGCAGTGGCTGCTCACAGGATGAGAGTGTGTAAGCAATTTAGCATGCAGAGCACTTGGTGGTGTAAGGAGGACTTAAGACATACATACAGCACTTTTTCCAATTAATAAATGTTTGTAGGTCTTACCTGGAATATCAATCTTTATTTCTGCTCATGAAGATTTCTGAAAATTATGTAAGCTGTTCAGTGCATTAAAACAAAACTGTTGTGTGTTACATGACATAATGAAAACTTCTGGGTCAGATAATTTATGCTACATACAAGTGCAAACATTCCCAGATGTCAAAGAGAATATGTTGAAGAGATCATTGTTACCAGAATGTTTGGCAAGTCACCAAGTGGATGCTGTAAATATGATGTAACTGCGAGGATAAAAATATCTGAGCCAAAATACTGTGCGTCATATATCAGAATATCAATGCAAAGTATAACTAACTACAGTGAGGCAATGTGCTATCTGAAAAGATAATTTATTTATGAAGAAGGCATAATGATATGCATAATGGTGGAGAGGAGGGAATGGAGGGGGCTTGATTTTTAAGCTATCTATCAGCGAGCTCTACTGAGATGCAAATTGCCGCTTCTTGTCTCTGCTGACAGGTTTTGTATGTTGTACTTCATTTTCACCTTTGCTATTTTGTTGCTTCTTAAAGCTCATCTTGAGCATCGGTGAAGGGAGGAGTGGTTCATATCAAAGGTCATTCTGGCTGAAGTTAGTGCTGAAAAAAGACTAGTTGTGTAATAGTTTTAGCTGGATTTATGCTCTTATGTAATGTCAGAAGTACTAGGAACACAAATGCAGTCTCCATGTCTTCCTTGCTAGTGGAAATACTGGAGAATGTTGGCTTTACAGGATTTGCAGAGAACACAATATTGCTGGAATACCAAAATCAGTGTCATTTCAGCCAATTCCCAGGAGGTGTGTTCTGACCAGCATAATGTTCAGAAATATGTAGGGGACTCTAATGTTTTTCAGTGAAATTTGAGTCTGTCTGCTGTACGTGGCATTTGGAACTGTTTCTCTTAAGAGTTTTACACAGTGTGAAGAGCTTGTGGAAGAAAGGTAAGACATGGAGATATTTTGTCATAAAGTTAAATATGCCTATGAATAAATTTGACTCCAAGGTGTCATTTCAAAAAATCATTTCAGAAGGATATCTGCAAAATATTTTACTATATGCATTCAACCTGTACATAAATAGGTTGTGCTACAAATGATCTTTTAGACCTGGAAGTCAAGTCTTTGCCTTTATTTTGTCAGCAGCAAAATTCCACTTGTGCTGAATGGTTTAGGAAGCTTCTCTGTCAGCAAACTGTCTAAGACTTGTATGCCACAGGCATTAGAGTATATTTTTTTTGTTTTTGTGGGGTTTTGTGTGTGGCTTTTTTTTGTTGTTGTTTGGTTGGTTTTTTGTTGTTGTTGTGTTGTTTGGTTTTTTTTGTAGGTAACTCATAAAAAAACTACAAGTTTAGAGTTTGACTAAAGTATCATCATCAATATCTATTTTAGGGTCTCATCCCATTCTAGTTTATATGAGAGTATGTCAGCTACTGTCAGCAAGAGAATGACAGAGCTGTTAAACTAGTTAAGCTAGAGAAAGAGGGCTCACTGAAATAAGAGCATTGCAATTCTTGCTGGGTCTAGGGACAGACCAGCTAAGAAGAAATGAGATCTGGAGAAAACAACCTTTCCCATCTTCTCTGTATTTTACCAGGATAAACAAAACAGGCATAACCAGTGCCCCTTCCTTTCTAATTATAATGTGTGCTCCTTTTGTCAGTGTTGCAATGCTTTAGCCTTTGTTGGCATTCAGCGTTGTACCTGTGTTTGATTCAGCTTATCTAACTGGAGGTTCCTAGAGAACTGGTACCCTAGTCTGCAGCTGCTCCCTGTAGATTGCCTTGTTAGTCAGTGAAAACAGAGACAAGTACATTCATAGAAGGAGCCCTTTCACTTGGCAGTTTCAGAACTTGTTAGGACAGTAGGATGTAAGAAGTGTTGTGGCTTAGGAATATAAAATCAAAATATGTTGTCTGAAAGACCAGAGCTTTATGTGGCATCAGCCATTTACTGGTTTGTAAAACACAGTCCTAAACAGGGGACTCTCAGCAATAGGTACTGCTGGAGCTAAAGGGACATGGCATAAAATGTGATGTACCATGCTGAAATGTTAATCTCGTTTTCCCTTCTGCCTCCACAGATTTATATTTCTTTCATATGCATTGAAGTAAGAAGAAAATACTCTGTTGTAGGAATTAGGCAGTGGAAATTTTTTTTTTAATCAGTCTCCAGTGTATTTTGGTACATGTTTGCAATCCTATAGTTTTTGTTCAAAGGAGAATTAGAACCGGTAGAGTTGTATTGCTGAATTTTTCATGATCATTTCTTCAGTTCTTGTCTGCCAACACACACCACAGGATACAAGACTGATTATAGTGTGCTCTCCTTTTGTTACTAGGTCAGTTCTTCTAATTCTGAGCTTGTCTGCGTCACTGGGAGTATCAGATAATTTACTCAGGAGGAAGGCTCTGACATGCTCAGAGTTAGTCAGCAGAAAAGCATTTGTGCAGAAAAGCTTATTGATTGCTCTAAGAGAGAAACTTTACTGAAGGGTGCATGTATTCTGGATCAGTAAATTAAGGTGATTCTGTCTTTGAATCTGTATGCTATAAGTGAAATTAGTGACTTCTAAAAGAATTCAGTCCTAAAAATATACATTCACTTTTTTTCATCTTTCTTTCTATATCCTTCCCCAAACCTTCTTCCTTTAAAGAAATTTTTAAAAGAGTAAAAAGGAAACTTGTAGCATATGGAAAGAGATTCGATCAATTTTTCCCAATGTGAAATATCACAGAATCATTTTGAAGTGCATTTGTTAAACGTACATAATATATATATGCTTGGAAGAGCAGAGTTGTATTTGCCCTGATTCTCTTCTGTGCTTCAGATAACAGATTTTGCCACAAGGTCAGTGTCTGCTGTAAGACTGCTTACTTGAGGTAAATATGATTTTCTGCAAACAGAAGTTGTATCAAACAGGTATTCAACAAATCACCATATTCTGCTTTTAAACAGCGTGTGTTGGCCCACCCGAGGGATGTTACTTGCAAGCGGGAAAGACACAGCAAAGGATTGCTCTGGAGAGTGTTTTGCTCATATGGGGATTAACTGCACTTGGGAAGCGGTGCAGAAGTGGGCATCTTCACCATTTGTTTTGTGCTACAGTTGCCATGTTTCTTAACCTTTCAGTGTTTGGGACTTAAGGATGTGGAAATAAGGGAAAAGGGAATTAATTGCATGGGATTCTAGTCGCTCTTTTGTAATACTTATCACTATTTCTGTTCTTGTTTTTGTTTTCAGTTACAAGAAAACACATGAGACCCTGAGCCATGCAGGACAAAAAGCAACGGCAGCTATCAGTAATGTAGGAACAGCTATCAGCAAGAAGTTTGGAGATATGAGGTATAGGCATCTGCAGCTTCTCTGGTCTTATTTTGACAATGAAATATGTAAATCATTTGTCAGCTCTTCTTCTGCATTAGTGTTTTACAGGTTCGAGTAGTTTGTAGTGTGAGTATTTTGCAGCATTCATGTTTTTAGCTGAAAAGAGGGTATAATGATAAATGAAGATGTAATTTTTATTAGAGTCCTGTTTTGTTGGTTTTGATTTTTTTTAAAGTATAGTTGGAAATCCCATTGGAATACCTTTACAGGCTCAAAGAAATGTACAAGTAAAATGGAACAAAAAATTGCTGTTAGATCTTCATTAACCCAATTTTATTCATATGTGGACTCTGGAGAAAAATATCATCTGAAGAAAAGAAGCCTGCCTAGGACCTGCTTGTGAAAAGATTAAAAAAAAATATTTTAGGCTGTTTTTTTTTTTTCAAGATGTACTGCAAAATTTTGTTCTGCAGTTGTATAAAAATAGATATGATGGAAGTAACAGGAGTTGAGGTCAGTACAAGAACTGTCACTTAAATGCAACTTCAGTGTCAAGCTTTATATGTTGATGTGTCTTTTAAAGTGTTGATCTTAAAGTCCCTCAGCATGAGCGCAGAAATCATACACTGTAAACCAACCCTCTACAGAACTTCTTGAGTAGTTTGAAGGAGTTGATTTTTTTTTTTGTGATGGCATACATGGACATGGGTAACTCTGCAATGTATTCTTTGAGCTGCAGAATTAGGGTCTCATTTATTAGAGATATGGTATCTATTCACTTTTTTGTGATTTTGTATTGTATGGGGTAACCATATCCTAAGATCTGTGTGTGCTGCAAATGGCTGAAGCATAGTTCATGGCAGCTAAAACTTCTTTTTCCACTTTTTAAATTTTATTCTGAATCTTAAGAAATCTTTAGTCTCCCCTTTATACCTACCTTTTACATGCAGTTTAATAAACCCTTTGAAGAAGTACTACTGTTTTTATAGGTGAAAATAAAAAAGGAAAATCTTCATCACAATACGATCTGCTTTACAGTGTCTTTTTCCACACTGCAGTTTAAAATGGAAATTTAGCACATGACTTACAGGCAGGGAATCAACATAACTAAATTTTTTACTTGATGCAGTTGAACATTCATGGATAGTATATGTCTATCACAGGCTGTAAGAATAAAGAGGCATGCAATTGTGTTTTCCTAGTGCATTTTTTTTTTTAGCATGCAGCAATCTGAGAATTGAAAACTTTCTAAAAAATAGATTTGAGCTTTCATTTAAAAGTTTTTAGGGGTTTTTCTTAGTGAGTTTATCTTTATTTAGAATTTATTTTAACTTGTATGAGCTTTTGAAATTCATAACATCTCATGTCTCCCCAGATGAATAGACAGTTATGGGGTAAAATGTGTGGTTTATTTGTTCACTCATTAATTCCCTGTTTGGAGTCTCCCTGACGTCTTTCTTTTGATGCCTTCTGGCTCTTCCATTGTGAGAAACAGTGAGTGAGTCCTTCTTCTGTCCTTCATGTCAGCCATTATTTCTTGTGGTTTTATTTTATTTCGCTTCACTTCCCTCTTTCCAGGCTCCAGTTGGATGAGTCACTTTCACAAGCCTTTTTGCTACCTTTGTATACCCTTTCTGCCTTCCGTGCACTTATAGTTGTATTCTGTATTTTATGAGAAAGGCATGAGATGTGTGTGATGCTCATGTTCCCTGTTTCATTTTCTGTTCATTCCGAGCACTTCTCTTGTAAAAAAGACAAGCCCACAGCTCAACAAACAGGTGCTGTTGCTGTTACCGTACTTAAGACCCTACAGCAGTGGCCGAAGAGTTGGTGTGCGAATACCTTAAGCGCTGCCTCTTGATCACAGAGGGAAGGATGACTTCAACAGTTCAGGATTCCTTAGTTCCTGTTACATGTGCTTTGCACAGGGTGTGAGATTAACTGCAAAGGCAGAAATGTCTTCACTGAAACATTTCCCCTAATTAATCACTGTTACCAAAGGCCTTTGTCGACATCAGTCCTCATCCCCTTGGAAATCATGCTTCTGACTTGCACTTGGAGGGCAGATGGAAGGTATTTATCCCATTAGCCCTTTAGCCAAAGGCTCAAAGCAGAGGCTGAGTCCACAGGCACTTCGATTAATCAAGAAGCTGGTTTCTTGTAGCTTCCTTTGATTGAAATTTTTATCTTGAACCTGGTTGGGAATTTTTCAAGAAAATATGAACTACCAGCACTACCTTTTTTGTGGACACTTACTGTTTTCAGTTGAGTTCTCAGTTAGGAGAGTTTTTTTGGCACTTGATGATGAAGAAGCAAGTGGTCTGGCCAGTTTCCAATAGTTATATAAAGAGTGGCATGACTTGGGCCTTCTGCATCTGCTGAACATACTAAATCTGGAGTGATGGTCAGTATGCTTCCCTCAGCAACAAAGCTGGCCTAAGACCTTGGCTCATCTTGGGCAGGTTCAGTTCTGTTTGGGATCACACTATAAACCTTCCCCCTCCCTTTCCAATCCCAGTTTTGTTTTGGGGGAGTTAACTGTAAAGAGGCAGGAATTTTCTGTGTCATTTTTTACTTGCTTTTTTTGCTAATCCAAATAATTTTATTTCAGTGATCTAGTATATGGATTATCACCACCCCCTCCCATAATGCCGATTTAAACAAACATCAGACTCTAGCTTAATTCTCTTGGTTAGGCATTAAGGCTGATAGTCACCAATGGCATCCAGATGCAAATCCCTCTTCTGCTTTCATTTAGAGCAGATACTTGAAACTGATTTCTAAAATCCAGATGTCATCATAATTCCCAGTATGTTCAGCAGTCTTATTCCCTGCCTGTGGCAATGGTGAATTTGAAAGGGTTTGTAGTCAGCCTGACTAAATACTGAAGCCTGCCTTCTTCATGAAACAAAATTCTGTTTTCTATGTTGCCTGCTATATCAATTATACAGAGCACTGCATGAAACATGTATTTCTTTTCTGAAGATGCTGGATCTTGTATTTTTCACCTTATATTATCTCTAAAAATATTACTAAAATATCATAATACAGGCCAGATAGATTCCCCCAAATGTGCTATTCTGCTATGTTAGCATCCAAGAAGATAAAATCTACTAGAAAATAAAATGAGAAAATTCTGTATGTCTGGAAGAACGGAGATGCCACCTATGGGGACCAAGTGCTTTTCATGCAGCTGCTGGGCTTCTCTTTCATCCCCACCCTGGCTCACCAGTGTCACAACTCTCTAGTATTCATTTTGTGCATGAATAATCACTAGCATTTTACATTTTCTGATTTTTTTATTAATTATTAGTGCCTGTAAGGTCTATTTACAGTCATAATGCATCCTATTTAATATTATCATGTTACTAGAAATACCAGAAATGCATATAAAGATAGTGTACTGATACTTTTGCTTTAGGATACAAACCAGTAATGTAGCTAATATTCTTCATGAATAGCTCTTGTGATTAGTTATATGCCATCAAGATTTTTTTATTGCTCCTCCACCTCCAGCTGATATTGCCTCCTTTAATATTTTTTTGACATGGAAGGTGAAGGGGAAGAGTGGGATATCAGGTCACTTAGAAGCATGGGCTCATGTGTCTTAATGTTAAAGTCATTATGCTGGCATTTTAACATGGCTTTTGGTATGTAGAGCACAGATGTGATGAGAATTGAGGGTCTTTATCCCTTTCTCCTTTACATACTGCTGAAGTTTGGATCTCTTCATGCAGTACTGCTGGATTACTCGGCAGCCATCTACATGGATCTAAGTTTCATCCCTGCTGATGACCTTTTTAGAAACAAGTTGTGATACCAAGTGGGAGACTTTCTGATTTTTGGTTTGCTTTAAAAAAAAAAAAAAAAGGAAAGGAAAAGGAAACTACTTACACTACACTACTATATGCACACTACCACATACATTGCTACTATTCAAGTAAATGTATTTAAAGATTAAGCTAACAAAGGCATGCATGCAATTTAGGATGTCAGCAGTTGTACTGCATATAGAGGCTTCATTCAGCTGTCTCATACATTTTCTTTAATTACATGATCACAGACCCCATTCAAATTCAGTGCCTGGGACGAGCCAGTTCTCAAGATGAATGAAGATAATATAATGCCTCATTCCTGCCAGGAGCTGGAAGGCACATGTGGAAAGAGACAAAAGACTGCAGGGAGGGAGAGCCTAGGGGCATGACTGTGCCCCTCAGAGATGAGGGGAATCAGCACACAAGGCACATGAGGCCCTAGAGGGGTAGAGTAAGGCAGAGTTCATCCCTCTGGAAAGGGGCAAGGGAAGTTCTGGGAAATACAAAGCAGATACTGGGGGAATGCATTAACCTGTTATTTTCTAAGGATCTAGAAGATAGCATGAAGACAAAAACATAAAAGGGTTTGTCAAGAACAATTATCTTGAACTGACAGCACCTGTCATAGCTGATAGATGGGAGGCAGGAGATGTGATAGAGCTTGACTTTGATAAGGCTGTCTGTACTGTTTCTGCAGAACTAGAGAAATACAGCTTAGGTGTTATTGCTTTAGCAGGAAGAGAGCATAGGGAGTTGAAAATGATATCAAAAGAATAGGTCTCAGTAGCTCACTGTAATGCAAGATTTTGCAGGCATCTGTCCTGAGCCTGTTACTTATCAGCATTTTCATTTCTGGGTTAGATGAAGGCGTCAGAATGGCATCACTTAGAATTCCCATATGACTGCAGTGGCAGGGTATGCAAACACTTTAGGCACCAAGATTAGAATTCCACATTTATTCAGCATAGGTACTGAATATAAGGTGCTTTATTGACAAATAGGAAAAAAAAAAATCGAAATCAGAGATGGGGAGCTCTGACCAGCCAGCTTCGCAGAGAAGGGCTGAGCAAATGCTAGGCTGGAGGCTCACATGTGCAGCTGAACAGGGGTTATTTCTGAAGGCTATCTCTCATTTAATGTTTTTAGAAGCAGGTGGGGCCAATATCAATTGTGTGATGGCTCAGGTATAATTAATACGTTTTAGTGCTTTTGGAGTTGATTTTTGCTGTGCCTTTATTGTTGTGCCTTTTGGGGCTCTTTGTTGCTGTTCATGGTGATGATGGAGTTTTTGCACAGCCTTTTAGGATTTCTGTGATCCAAGGATTTTCTGGGCACTTAAAACAGTTGCTAGAAAGGAATTCCTTCAGATACTGTAGCTGTCATGCCCCAAACTACCATTCTTAAACCTTTCTGGTTTTGATACCCTTATACAGGAATATAGTAATACTGCCTTGCTTCAGAACATAATTTCATTTTCTTTTTCTGATGGGTGAGGCAGTTGTTTTCTTTCATTTCTACTGACACCCCTTTATTTGTGCTGGTTTTTAGAGGTTTGCAGTAACAGATTTCATTATCATGTGGCTGTGCAAGTATCTGTATTAGCATGGAGAAGAGGGTGGCTGCTACTGGGAGGCAGCAGGTAGTAAAAGTAGGCTGTATATGGCAACAGTATTACTTAAACTGGTCTAAGCAGAACTGTGTTCTGAAGATAAACCCATGACTGTTGGAGAAGCAGCAATATATATGATGATATGTATAACCCTCTAAATAAGCCTGAATAAATCAATACTTTTCTTTGGAGGAAGGTATGAATGTTGTGCAGTAAATAATGCATCACACCACACATTGAGAAAGGATAAGTACTGAAGACTCTTCATGTTCATTAAGTGTGCACCACCTATGTGGCTCACTGTGTGAGACAGGTGTTCCCTTGAAGTGGTCTGTAATTAAAGACTACATCACTAACACAGATGAAGAGAGGCTGTCTGCCTCATCATGTCTCAACTTCGGAACATTAATGACATCCTTTCAATGTTGTATATCAGTGTGCCTCTCCCAGTTCTTCTGCGTTAATTAAGTTTCTTGTGAGCTGGAACACAGTGTCAAAGTGTTTCAAGTATTGTTTTCAACAAGGAACAAGTATTTTAAAAAATGTCACTATAGGAATTAAAAGCTCCTTATTTCCCTACCTTTCTTAACTGAGAGATGATTAAGAAATCCAGTGGGGAAAAAAGACATTTGCTGTTGATATACATGTACAATTCCAGTACACCTATACTTTAATGATATTAAGGTAGGATATTGGGAGGGAAACCAGTTAACATTGTTTAAATCTGATCTAATGAAGAGAACACAAAACTTAGCAGACAATACTTCTGTTATTCAATGTGTACAGAATAGGTGACTGCATAGTGAAGGACTGTGTGAAATTTGTTGCTTTGAAGGGATCTCAACTGATTCACATTCTAGTGTGAATCCCAGCATCAAGATTTGAATGCAAATTATTTTATTTTTCAGCTTAGGCAGTTTGACATGTTACAGATGTATATGTATATATTTGTTACCTTTTCCTATTACTTTTAACTCTTGCTTTTCTTTCCTTGTGCATCCACCACAGATCACATTCAATTAGGTAAGAAACATTATTCTCATTGAATACTGCCTCTGTATTTCCCAGGATTTGTTTTATGGACTGTAAGGCAGTAACCTTTTTCCTTTCAGTATCATTATATAGGATAAAAAGATATGCTACTTAAACAGTAATGCTTTATTTTTACAGTATGGTGAATATAACAAGAAATGGACTGAACTAAGTGTTTGCCTTGAGTAGATCAGTCTAAAATTCCAACAATGAGCATGTTCAAAAGGTGTTGGTCTTGGGAAAACCTATTTATACATAATTGTATTCTCTCAACCATCTTTTTCTGTCAGAGGTTGGAACAAAAGCAACAAACAGTAAAAATTCTATTCAGCTGAGTTTTAGAAAGATTTTATGAAGTATTTAATTACCTCCTCTTCAATAAAGCAGAAGTATCTTAGCCATGACTCTTAAGTCCTGGGGAAATTTCCAGTAGTAGGCCAATTTCTGAACATGATAAAGGAGTTCTTAATGTTTAGAGTTTGAATTTATTGATTCTGCAATGTACTTCAATATATGATGAATAAGAAAAAAATTTTATGTGTATTCAAAGGTTCTATAAGCAGTGTGGCGTTATGTCAGGTCCCCCTACAGAAAGGCTGAACAGCCCCGAATCCCCTCCAAGTCACTCTGGCCTTCTAGCAACTTCAGTTCCCAGGAGAGCCCAAGAATATTTTTTCCCTTCAACTAAGTTATCCTAACATGGACTCTTACTTCCCTGAGAAAACTCCAAAACATGGCATGGATTGACCTTCCTGTGTCACTCTGACATGAAACCAAAATGTAATATTTACCTTTGTCATGAAGGATTTCTGTCTTCTGCCCTAATCACCACCACAGACATGTATGTCTTTAAAAAATCCTTATTGTTTTAGGCTTCTACTAAAAGAAGATATTTCCACTGTTTCTATAACTTGCATCCTCACCTCTTTAGAGAAATTAAAAGATGAACTCAAGAAATAAATATTGTGTTTAATATTTGGATTCTCTATCATGTCCGTCTCTCATCTGTGTGAATTTAATTTGGCACAATGTAATCTTCTTACTTAAACCTTCATATTTGGAATGTTTTGCTATTAGAAGAGGAGCAGCCTAGGCTGAAGTACTTCCAAACTCTATTTTTGCCTATTTGTCATATATTGGAAGACTAAAATGGCAAGCATGCTTGTTTAATTTAACTAAGATTGTTAAAGATTTGCTGCACTTGTGAAATGTTTGGACTAATCTTTCATAACTCTTAAAAGTTATGTGCCAAAATTGAACATGAAACATTTGCATTGTCTGCTGTCCGGTCTTGTCAGTTTGAGCTTAGCAGAAGCCTTAAAATATACACAACAGCAAACAGTTTGTATTAGATCTCTTTCATCTGCTTGCCAAATAGCTCTTATGTCCCTTCCCCACCCCCATTTCTGAATCTTTAATCTGGAAAAAAAAAAATCTGTATATGGACTCAATGCTGCTCTGAATTTGTGCAGTTTGGAAAAAACACGTGCTGTTTGTATGAAAGCTTTCATTTTTTAATGCTATAATCATGCTTTATGTGCAGCCAAATGTTAGTGGCTCTTAAAGTAAAGCTCTCACTCTTCTCAGTCAGACCAGGCTGCAGCTGTCAGTCAACACTGAAAGTAGCAATGCATGGATTTTTGAAAAAAAGACATACTCTTGCAGTGCATACTTTACTTAAAATGTTCAGATCTAAATGTGCTTAAGGAAAGTTCTTAAACTTCAAATAGAGATTCTTATTTGGAAGAGGCTTGATGCTTCCCAGCAGTGGGGAACAAGTGATGTGACAGCAGAGTTGGTTTTGATGGCTCAGGTGGGAGAATTTGGTTAATGTAAGTCAAGCAGTTAGTGTGGGTGGTCATCTGCAAGTTTAAAGGTGTGCAAGATGATTTGGAGATCTTTGATGCAGAGGCTCCATCCTCTGCTTGCAACGTTCCAACAGTTGCTGCTGGGAAGTCTGAGGAGGGAATTGTCATAAGGAGAGCTGGACTAGAGCTGTGGAAAACAGCTTCCTACCTTTGGTAAAGTTGAGGGGTGAAGGAGGAAGTGAAATGTCCGAGAGATGCGGACAACTGAGAGTGCTGTCTCTGTGGTTGAAGTTAGCTGTTTAGGTATCTGGTTGTGCAGGAGCCTATTCAAACTGGGAGCCAGCAGTGGCTGTTTGGACTGTATATGTTGCACACATGACAAGGGCAATTGCCTGCTCACCTACTGGCGTGAGGCAGCTCTGTGGATGTTCACAAACCTGAGGTGTACTGCACTTGCTCAATACAGAGCTCATCCCCTGTCACTGTGAGTCACAGGGGTGGCTCTCTGTTCCCCTGTCACATGTTGCGTGTCTCTCTAGATAGCAGGGGTCTGTGCCATTTAAATGGATATTTCTAGGAACTGGTTTGCATCATTGTTTTGAGCCCCATTGCTGGTCAGTTGACATGAGAATGAGGTAGCAAGATCTTTAATGCTGAGAGTGAGATGGAGTTCACAAGTGAGTTTGACAAGCTCTTGCCATCAGGAGAGGAAGAAAACCAGCACTTTCAAAAATATGTATATGTACGTTTAAAGTTAATTTAAAAAATTATATTATAATCATGTTGGAAATTGGATTTTACAGCTTTTTTTCTTTATTTTTTATCTTTGTCCTACAGCTACTCTATTCGCCATTCCATAAGCATGCCTGCAATGAGGTAATATGCTACCCGTATTCTGTTTGCTATGGTAATGTTCAGCAGTGTAATGAAGGGGGATTTGCATACTTTGATCCTGATCCTGCAGTTTTTAGTTAGATGAATAGTCTCACTTCAATCAGTTAAGGTTATTCATGTAGATGAGGGCTGCAGGACAGGCCATCTGGTTTGTTTTGGTTTTTTTTTAATTTTAATTGTATTAAATGTGTAATCTCTTGTACAAGCCTTTGAGTAAATGAAGCAGTTCTGAGATATATTTGAGTAGGTGATCGTTATCAGGTTTGCGTTACTGAATCTGAAATTCGGTTGTTTTGCTGTCTCTAGAACATTGTCCAAAGCCCGTTAATGTCAGAGATGATTTTCACTCGAACAGGCTTTGGATCATGCTCCTGTGGAGGGATTTTATATGAGTGCTTTCATATTTTAATGGCTATAATCATGCTTTACTTGACTGCAGCCAAATATTGATGTCTGTGCAAGTAAAGCTCTATTTTTTTAAATAAAATTAGAATGCAGCTTTCTTTTTAGTCCCTTGGCCTGTAAATATATGAATATCCCCAGTCCTTGCCAAGGACGTGGGAAAAACAAACCTCCTACCTATAGGATGGGTGCTAATTCATTCAGCTTCAGCAGGTGGATAGTTTAAGGCAAGCATTCACCCACTGATGTGACCTATGAGTCAAATACAAGTCATAAAACTCAATTTCTCTCTCCTTTTGACCCTTCTTGCCCTATGAAAAATTTGTCATCTAATTAACAGGAACAAAATCTACATTATTTTTCCAACTGGCTTCTGTTTTTCCTTTCTTTAAAATAGAGTTATTTTAACTTAGCCTGATGAGGGATATGATGCAAATGGATTTGTAGAAATAGGAACTGTGCTGGACATCAGTGTCTGAGCTGCAGAGCCTTCACTAATTATGAAGCACAATGTATGGAGCACTATAACTGAGCTCTCAGTTGTCAAGCAAGGAGCAGAGAACCAGAAGGTCCCCTTTACCCACTGTAGATTTGCCCAAGTCCTTTGTGCTGGCTGAACACAGAGAAAAGCTTAACTTTGTCAGAGAGGCACCTTAGGAACAGAGTCTCCCTAAAGTCTTTGTGACTGCAGATGTATCCTGCTGTTTTCAAAGACGAAGTCACAGAGTGGGGGGTCAGCATTCCTCAAAGGCATTTGGGATCCACTTCCAGTGTAGTTCTAGTCTCCTTCTTCCCAGCCTCGGGACATTAAACTTGTCATCTTTGTAATAATGTGGGTTATGAACTTGCTCATCAGCGGAAAAAAATGTTCATTTGTTTACAGCAACAACACAAATGGATAAAGCTACAACAGAAATGATAAAACCATAGAAATGCAGCCCTACAGCCAGCAATCTATGGCCGTTCTTCTGAGAGCATGATAAATGTATCACAGAGCAGGCAGGCCAGTCACCATTTGTTTTCCATTACTAGGCAGGTTCTGCTTTTGCAAATTTGTAGCTAAAAAATACTCATCTGATTATCGTAATTGGATTTGACTGACAGAGCACAAGTTGAGTGTTCATAGCTTATCAGCCTATAGCCCTGTTCTGCCAGGAAGTCTTCATTCTGTCCTGGCATTGTTGCCTTAGTACAAACTGATCAAATTGTGGAGTTATCCCATGGTGTTTGCAACTGACAACTCTTTTTCCTTCCTTCAACTTTTTTTTTTTTTCCTCCTAGGAATTCTCCAACTTTCAAGTCATTTGAGGAGAAGGTTGAAACCACTGTCACAAGCCTTAAGGTAAAGTTTAGGGGCAGAGTTATATGGCTGTGTGTGTTAAAGTGTGACACCTTAGTTGTCCTTATCATTTGTACTGGAGACCAATTGAATTTGCTGTTCCATCAAGAATTTCATGGAACTGCAAGAGCACTAATGGAAAATGAAGGCAATATGCAAAGAAATTGCCTTTTTCTGTTTTGTTAGTAAGAAAATATTTCTGTTGCCCGCTAAAGTGAGCAAGTGGTCTCAGAAATGCCAAAACCACTGGTTGGAGCTGTCATGTAACTCAGGTGTGATTGATACTACCCTCTTAGTGGCTCTTAGCCACTAAGCCACTAACTTGTCTTTCTTTGTCTGCAGGCGTGTTTCCTTTAAAATTTAAATGTTTTATCTGGATTTAAAATTCCAAAACTATATTGACATATTTGCTGCAGGAGAGGAACATCTAATGGCAAAGTTACCAGGCAGCACTAGCTAAGGCTTATACTCAGCAGGGCAGAGCACGGCAAATTTGCAGTTCGCTAGTCTTTGCGGCATGGTGAGGCAAAAAGGGGCAATATGAGGATTTGTTACTTGGCTGTGATAGAATGCTCTATAATTTTCAGATTTTGAGTGTTCATGTTTATTTAGTGATAGATTGTTCTGACAATCCAGGTTAGGTCATGATAGTGTAGGGCAATTTCATGCTTGTTGCACTGTGTCAGAGCAGGAAATGTCATCTCAGTTTCACAGGTGGGAGGCAGCATCCCAGGAAAGACTGGGAGTGTCTAGGAGGAGGAGCTAGAACAGAACTCAGACCCCCAGAGCCCCAGCACAGTGCCTGTATACGCTTTCCTATCCTTTTTACTTTAGCTGCAAATGCGTTTTATAGTCACCCTTACTGTAGGAGGAATCATTCATGCAGTGGAGTGCACCAGCTTGGAAGATCTGAATTCCTGTCTGCTGCAGTCAAGCCTATTGCTTGCATTTATCACTTTGTGTTCCTTTTACCCATTGATATAAGGGATGCAGCTCACTGGAACACCTGAAGTCTGAAATTGTTTGGGTTGGTTGATTGGGGTTTTTTTGGGAGGGGCAGTGTTGGGGGTTTTTTCCCCCCATTTTTCACCACTTACCAGCAGGAGAAGTGCAGCACTTTTTGTATCCATTTAGTCACTAAACCTACTCTCAGGGCTTTCAGTAGTACTTCTGGCTCCCAAGTTTGCATCTAGACTATGCTAGACTCCAGAAATTCATACGTCCTACACACATAGGCCAACCTTTGAGAGAGACAGCTTAAATCCTTGCTTTCAGGGATAAAGGACAAATGTGAGTGATGTTCTTTCTGCATCGAGGGAGGGGTGTCTGTTTCCAGTCACCTCAGTGTGATTCAGAAAAAGTCAGTTCAAAGTGCACAACTCTGAAGACCATTTCCTCTCACAGCATTTCACCTGAGGAGGCAGATCTTACTCTGTTGATTAGGCAAAGGTGTTCTAGGGGAGACTATTTGTCAGGCCAGCTCAGCCTGCTGTGTTCAGAGTGCTCTTAGATCATCCTTTAAGGAATCTCTAAGTAAGCAGGATAGTATAGTAAGTTTTGAGTCTGAAATAATTCACTGTCCATTGGCAAACCCAGTAACATTTTCTGAAATATTTTCAGTCTGTTTTCTCATTCTTTCTTTCATTTCCTCGTGCAAATGGGGAAGCTGGAGTTATGGACCTAGGATGCCACCAGTATAGACTATGGAAAAATGGGAATGTCTCAGCACTGTTCTTCCTTTTGCCTGCCTCTGTATCAAGCCTTTTAAGATTAGGAGGACTGGAGGATGCGGGGAGAAATCATGTGGTTCCTCTTCAATTTTAGGATCCTGTTGTGGTCTGAAAAAGTGGAGAACTTCCCAGAGAGGCTTCTGAAAAAAAAGGACAGCAGCAGTCTTATCATGTTCCTTCCACCCCTATATTAGCCAAAACTGATGTTCAGATTTCATACATTTAAGAAGTCAAAATTAAAATTAGATTTTATTTGCTCTTGGAGTTTGGACTTTGGGTTGCAGCTTTCCTGGGAGAATGTATTAGTTCAGTTTCCCCTGGAAATCAAACAGCACCTGGGCACCTCATTCCTTTCAGCTTTTCTGAAAATCTGAACACTGGTGAATTAAATGTTGGCATAAACACTGGGGTACTGGCCAGTTAAGTGACTTTCTTCATTTTTGGCTTTGGATGGAAGAGTAGGGAGAAAAGCAAATGAAAGAAAATGAAACTGCATTAATGTTTCTTATTTTGAGGTGTCCAAATGAAGATGCACCTTATCTGACTCATTTGAAGTAGTGCAGGAATAATTTACTTTCACAATCACCCTGATTGGTCTGAATCTATGTTGAGAATTTTAATTGGCAAACAAAAGTCATGAGTCTTGCCATAAAAACTTGATACTAGCTTTACTAGGCCGTAGCTGCCTTTTTGCTGGAAGTTCTGGGCCCACCAGCATTTAACAATACATGTATTTCATATTGCAATTTGCAAAAATCAGTGATGCATCGACACCTTTTGAACCTAGACTGGATACAGATTTTTACCTCTTGAGATGGGAATTTTTAATCAGTGACTCAAACTGTCAGAGCAAATACAAAGCCCACTACTACCTTATTTTTTTGCACTTTCAAGCTAGGCAAAGTGCTGAGCTAGCTAAAGAAATAAAGGATTACATAGGATTAACCCTTGGGAAACTTAGGACACAAAGTTCATTTAATTAAAATAACCTTCTTAAGCATTCAGGGGCTGACAGGCTCCAAAACTGCTGGCTTGTCTTTAAGTCTTGCTACAATTCTAGGATGGAGCACAGAGTTTTACCTTATTTTCAGACTTGAGTCAACTTTGAGTGGGCATATCAGCAAGCCAAGCCACAAAAGAACGTTTTCTTACCAAGACAACCTAGTCAGAACAGCTTTGTCTCTTTGTCACATTGGCTTGTTTGTTTCCAAATCTTTAGATAAAGCTCTGTTAGGAAAACTCTGTTTCAGAGATTTAGTCTTACTGGTTTTTTGTTTCTACTACATTTACAAATTCAGTGACCCGAAGCATTCTGGAAGTACATGTGCAAGCATGTTGTCATATGTTTCATCAACGTAATTTGATATCTCTTCCCTGCCTTCCTCCCTGAAAATGCTGCAGGCAGCTTTGTATATCAATATCTATGTAGCTGCAAGTGCCTGAAAGGAGACAAGCTGCTGGGTTTGTTCTTCGGTTACGACATTCCTTCTGCTGTCCAAGATCCCAGGACAGTTTATGTATTTTGCGAGAAGCAGTGTTACTGTTGCAGGTGGATGGGCCACTTTACTCAGCAAATGAACCAGTTCATTTTAATACTCATCTCTTATCCAGGCTTCATAGAATTGGAAAAAACAGTGAAACCAGTGTGAGCTACTCACGTAGATAACCATACTCCGTTTAGTGGTGGGGTCTTGGGTTCTCCATGGGATCTGCTTAGGGACTGGTTCATTTAAGCGAATCAGGCATGCCAATGGCAGATTTTACAATGGCAGCCTAGTTTAGAAATTGGAGGAGGAAAGAATTTGCTTTATTTGACTGTTTTTGTAGCTGTTGTTCTAAGGAAAAAAATTCCCACGTGTTCTCTGCCTGAACAGTTCCCAGCCCTCCAATGACCATGGGGTGGAATGTAAATGGGACTTGCTTCAGTGTGAACAGAAGAACTTTCTGTTCTCTGTTTGCCTTGTTTCAGACCAAGGCTGGTGGGACAAGCCACACAGGAGGCAGTTTTGAAGAAGTTCTCAGCTCTACAGCCCATGCCAGCGCTCAGAGCTCTCTTGCTGGTACCCGAGTTCCTGAGAGTGAAGAAGAGCTTCAGTGTTAAACTTCAGGCCCTCCTGAGCCCCACATAGTTCTCTTCAGAGACTTGCCCAGACAGTGATTTGCAACCTTCTCTCACCACACAAATTGTGTAACAAGGTTTTGTTGGCTTTGGAAAATTGCCTCCCAGGCCTTGTGTTGGAGAAATGTTTCCTCTCCCTATTTTAGATGGGCCATTTTAGTGCCAGCTACTTTGTACATCATCAAAACTATAGACCAGTCATTGGCTATAATGCACTAAATTCTGGGTTAAATGGCTAACACAGTTTTCATTTTCAGGTGACTTCCCTCCAACAGTCTCCCAGTCCCTGTTTCTAATCTCTTTTAGTTTGCTCTTTTGTATGTGTTGGTTTCCAGATCCCCTCTCAGTGCCACATCAGACAGATGGACCTAGAGCTGTGCTAAGCCTTCAGCTGCCAGCAGTAGCCATACACCAGCTGTCTACCAGCCATACCAGGTGCCCTTTGTTCAGGAGTTTCAGTAGATGATCTATTTCCTAATAGAATTAAAATCACTTATTGTCACAAAAAATTTTTGCTCCTTCACTGGTGCAGTCTGGCATCGCCTTCCACCTGTTACTCGGCAGAGTTAAGGAGGACAGGAAGAGACACCCAGTTATTCATGCAGAAACTGAACTGATCACAGCTCTGGAATCGAGATGGTTATTGTGGCTGGAAAAGTTTCAGTTTAGAAATACGTACCATTGCTCACTCTCTGTGGTTTGGTAAGGCTTGACATTATAAATTAATTACAAAATCAAGTGGAGCGGAGGAAACCTCTAATATTTTTGCCTCCGTAACTTTCCCTCAAAAATAAGGGAAGGTATTTATAAGCTTCAGTCAAGCTACAGCCTTAAGTGAAAGAATACAAACCCAACAACTGGCTTCAGATGTGCCATAGTTTAGAGAGCCCTTGACTTCAGCCCACACTTCAGAGCTGCTAGCACAGACCCTGTCATCTCACAATACACAGGATGAATAAAACCTTTACTTCACTCTTGGTGTCAAATTTTCTCATGCTTTGCTCTGGGATGTAGTTCCACCAACTGTGCTATCTCTGCTCAATCACCAAGAGCCAGGCATCTCTCAGCTTTGATTCAGCATGCTTTCTTGCATTCTTCTAACATTGTTTCTAAGGAAAGAGCAGCATGTTTGTGACACTATCTGGCTGTCTAGTGAGCACGTGTCAGTATGCATGTTGCGTTTCTCAGTTCACCAGACTGAGGTGAGCCCAATGTTATCAATAAACAAGATGGGAAAGAGCCTGACTACTTTGAAAATGGATGCATTTTTTGAGCATATGCCAAAGCTTCAAATCAGTGTTAGTGACTTTGACATTACATACTGCTTAAAATTTTGTGAGAAAAATTGGCTTTAAGTGATTTTTTTTTTCCCCTGTGGCTTTTGGTAGTTTTTAAAAAATTGAAAGTTCTTTTGTAATGTTCTACTGGACATAAGTTACCTTAGGTCATTTTTATCACATGCCTCTTTAGTGTGATTTTAGCATGGAAGCAAATCTAACTATGCTTTTCTAGTATTCTTGTGACAATTTCCTAGCTTATTTTATGTGGTTTTGTGCATAAATGTGAATTTATTTAAAATGTAAGCTATTAATGGTCAACTTAGTTTGTGTAAATGAAGTTCTTGATATTCTTATTAAAAATAAATTTCTCTCTTTTACACTTTGTGATGTTTTAATTTAATTCTGTGTTTACTAGTAGTACTGAGCAACCTGGTCTAGTGGGAGGTGTCCCTGCCCATGGGGGGTGGAATTGGGACTAGGTGGTCTTTAAAGTCCCTTCCAACTCAAACCATCCTATCATTCTATGATTTCTGTGCATCTATAAGCCTTGCTATTTCATGGAAGAATATCAAGATAAATTGCCAGAACATAATCTGCTATTTTTACTTACAGTTTTTAAAATCTGCTAAGTTTCTTCCGGGCCTGAAATTCCCCATGAAAAATCTGTGGCCCAAGTTTTGAAAATTCTGAGGTTCAGTGGAGAAACATACTTGAACTAAGTTCAATAAAAGTGAAATGCATGGCATAAGACATCTAGGTCCAAAAACACTGACCTTTTGAGCAGGACCATCAGCCAAACCAAGGTCAAAACATGGAATCCAAGCACTAATTTAGACCTCATTTTATTTATTTATGTATGTATATATACACACTGAAAATACTTCTGGGAAGCAGTAAATTGCATTTAATTGCATTCATAAAGAGCATAATTTCAAGAGTGCTAGTGGAGGTGGGCTGGCCAGGCAAGCTTCACTTCCATACAAATTCTTAAATGTTACTGTCATGACAGCAGCTGCCACTTGGTGTAGGGTCAACGCTGATATGAACAGATTGGGAGAAAGATATAGGAGGAGGCAAGTTCCTCTTGCAGGTTATGAGTCCAGGGCCTTTTCCTGCATGTGAGCAGTGCACTTTAGAACGGCATTAGGAAGCCTGAAACCCCACTGTTTGCTAACTTTTCTATCAACCTGTCATCACAGCTCGTGCTTTCTGATCACACCTTCTCCCATCTCCCTCCAACTAACTCCTGTTTCTGTTACAATACAGTGTCCAAAACTGACACAGGAATGCAGCAGCAAGTAGAAGAGAATTTTACACAAAGTACCTGTTGCATTTGTTTTAAACCAAACCCCCCACAATGCACACCCAAAAAATGTCTCCATTTCTCAGGCTAGCACCACTGCACTGGGGTTTCACACTGTCCCCTGGATTCCCTGCGGAACAGGGAAGCTTCCTTACTCCATTGCAGGAAAGGAATGGTCCTGTTTAGGGTAGTGCTTGTGCTGTGTGTGTTTCTACCAAACATCTCTCCAACACCACTTTTCTGGTTTGTCAAGAACATTCTCAGTTCTGTATTTTGATGCATCTGTAGCTCTTTCACGCTCAGCATTCAGTGCAAACTAACAGAGACTACAGTTTGTGTGCATCTTGCTGGAAAAAATATGCTGAAGAGAGCTCAGTGGGCCTCACTCCATCCCACTTGCAGTATGACAGTCTGTTGCCAATAACCACTATCCTATTGTTCAGCAAAGCACAACCTGTTCTTCCAGAGTTTCCACAGAGCACAACTGCTCCCTTGTGGGGTTCCCAGCAGAGCAGGCATCTCACATCTCCTCTGGACCGGACCAATATGCTCTGCAGATTTTGTGCACTGTGCCAACCCCTAAAGCAAGAGCTCCCAGCAGCTGTGCCCAGCACTCTGTGCCTCTGCCAAAGGCACCAGCTGCAGAACACTGCACAAGCTTCGGTCAGGCCCCTGAGGTTTGCATAAAGGAAACATTTCCTGAGTCATGGTGCCTGAAAATGTGTGCTCAGCTACATTACCTATCTTTAAACTGGATGACAATTGAATTTAGTTTTATGCTGCTTCATTTGACACGAGGCGGAAGGAAGATGGAGAAGTGAGCTCCAGGTCTTGACCATGTAAATTTTCCAGGTGCCAACTTTGCTTAGTTGGTAATCATGACACTGCCCTAATCTCCAGCTGCACACAACTCAGCAGTTGGCTGTGCAGACACTGGCCTCATAATGGCGTTTACCATTACTACAGCTTTACTTCCCAATCATTCTGGACTTCTACAGAAAAAGGGAACCAGCTTTACACAGGTGTAGAGGCTTCTGCGTTAGACTGCACAAACACCAAAGGTCCCACCCAACCTCAGCTATTCTGTGATTATCCATTACCTGTCAAAGAGTCTGTAAACTCCTGTTTTACAAGAGGGGTGAGGGGGAGTAAGGAATACAAGCCTTATGGAAATGTTGGCACAGTCCTTGACACAACACGTGAACTGTGGGAAAGTTCTATGAAACAATGAAGATACTGAGAAAATAAAATTGATGAGATGAACAATTTTATCCACCATCACTTCTTAAGGCTTATGTGCTCAAAAGAAATCTCATCTCTAAGCTCAATCAAGAGCTTGTAGAAGAACATGCTTATTGATCTCATTTCTGTGTAGCAGTGAGTGGATATTGACCCACTGAAGGGTAATTAAATCCATACACACCTGGAAGTCACAGAACAAGACACACACAATGCATTACATGAACAGATTAGATTGCAATCAGCTAATTTTTAAACATACCTGAATTTTAAACATACCTGAATAGTGGAGAATCTATTTGTAACTGAGACTGCATTAATCAGAGGCTGATTAAAAAAATTAAAAGGAAAAACCCAAACAAATATTTGGTCCTTGACACAAACTCTGATTTGGTGGTACCTATGCTCTCTGCTCGTACCTAAGTGGTCCTGGGATTCTCAGCAATGAATGCACAGGAAAAAAATCTGCTGGCAGAATCAGTGTCCTTACAGAAGAAAACATAATGCACAGAATATAAAACTAAGTATTTATTATAGCTACAGCATTTAGGAACACCTCAGGAATGTGGATGAGATGTAGCAGCTATTTTTTTATTCCTTTCTGTGTTAATCAGAGATACAAGCTGAAGTATTTCTGGGTGAGAAAACTTCCCTGCAAAACAAGAGAAAGGGAAATTTAATCATAAGGCTCTCATTTTCCCACATGTAAAAGGCTGACATTGGAACAATAGCAGTGATGACTTTAGGCTCAGAATAAATGTCAAATTATTTAAGAAAGCAAATACACCCAGTTTGATCCAACTTCTTACCTAAAAGCTTTTATTTTTTGCCCTATTAAGACCTTAAGAGCTGAAAAAGGGATGCACCCTGACCAAGATGATCTGATACTATGTATCCTGCTACTGGAAACCACTCCAATTACAGGTACACTCAGGGTGTATACTGTAGGGTCTACTCAGATACCAGCTCAGTTTAGTTTACTGAATCCTGGCAGGAGGGCAAAGATGTCAATTAGAAAATTAAGTCTTCCAGCTTTGTTCATGTTGTCCTTTTTTCCCTTCTTCCCTAACCAAATTATTACATTTTTCAGAGAGATGATTATTTCCCTGAGGAGTCACTAAAGTATAAATGGGACTTGCCAGGAAGTGTCTGGTGACTGCTAATCCTCTTCCCAAGTTTTATCTATCCCTAGGTTTTTTCCAGGACTGGCTGACTTAGTCACAAGTCCTCTTCTAGTGTTCAACTCCCTTGCTAAAATTATAAATATTATTGTTTTACCTATTTTTCCTTTCAACTATCAGTTTATTTTGCAAAGGACAAAAACCAATGGATAGAATAAAAGCACCTGATAAATTGCACCTAAGCCATTTCACTGAGGTGGTTCTCACATACGTGAACCTTGGGCAGGTCACACACGACTACAGCTCACGTAGAGGTAACAAATTCTACTTCACTGGCTCATGAAACACTAACAAAGTAGAAACAAGCTGATGCTCTGTGAAGGCTGAAGTCTCCTTTGTGCCCCCTCTGATGTTTCAGGGAGTTCCTTAAACACATGCAAGTGTAATGAAAAGCCTCTCTTGATAAAAAGTGATCTAAAAGGAATTTGGCATAAATGAAATTCAGGCTCAATATCTATCTATAGATAAATATAAGGTATTTTTACACTGCATTAAGTTTCTCTCAAAATATTTAGGGTACTTGAGCAATGAGTAAAATAACTAGTTCTCACTTGCTCTGTATGTCTGTCAGAAAAGAAGGCAATTTATCTATTTTATTTATGAAAGAGGAAAAATAAAAAGCCCAAATGTCATACCAGCAGTTGAATCATAAAAATCTTGCAATCTGCCAGGTGTGTTTTCCAACTCTTCATACTCAAACGCTTGCAGTATCATCTCACACTGATCCAACTGTTTTACAAACTTGGCTTCTGCAGTACACTGGTTTTCATATTCCTGAAAAGATATGCAGATATATGAACATAATTTTGTTTCCCTGAAACAGAGTATTAAAAGCTCTTTATGTATCAAGAATTTTCTTCATTAGTACAAGCCACTCCATAAATATTCACCGCAGTTACATCTTTCACTTTGTTTTTAAGATACTATTCAAAAACACGCTTGAAATAAGTATGTGCCAAATTAGACCACAATTCTTTTGCATAATCTTAACTCTAAACATACCAGTTGTTTTGGCTGAATCAGGGATGATAGGGAGGCAACCCTGCACCATATACAAGTTAACAATAGGTTCCATTTAATAACATTTTACATATAAAGATCATTTGAGGCCTGGCCTAATATGAATTACCACAGTGTGTGCCTATGCATTGTCATCATCTATTTTTAATATCTATTTTGCACTTTTCTCCACCACTTGCTGTTTCCATATGGAGTTGTTCTTTACATTTCTCCTGTCATTCCTTCCTAATCTTTTTGGTCTAATCTGTCTGAGCTGCTTATGTCCTTATGTCTCTGCTAGCAGATAGGAAGGGGAGTGGTTAAGGGGTTTCCCCCCCCTTCAGACTTTAGGTCCTTTAATCTCTATGCTATATTTTCCCTCTTTACAGTCATCATCAGTATGTATTTGTGAGTCATTCACATTTCTGGTCAACTTGAACAATGTTGCTGTCATTTGCCTTCAGTGATGGCTGCAGACAGGTTTGCCATTTCATTCTCTTTCACACTGCATGTAAAGTCTCATTAGCTGGTCTTCTCCTGACTTCCAAAATCAACAAATCAACTCCAGGAAAAAGGAGTTTTTCTGCGCAGGTTACCAATCACCTCGGTACTGTTGGCAAGCCTGACTCCATTCATCATCACCATTAATCAGACAGTTTTAAGTACACACCGGGCCCATCTGTGCTCCCAGATCCACAGAACCTGTGCTCACAGCAGTTCTGCAGATAAGAGCAGCACAAGTACAGGAAGAGGTTTTCCTGCTGACCAAAGAGCATGGCATCCCTTTCTGCATCTTAAGACAACAGCTTGGTGTGAGTGTCATTACAGTGGCAAGATCCTGGCTTTGTAATTCCAGCACAGGTAAGCGTGACAGTCATTCCCTCGTCTGACATACTATTAGGAACCTGTCCTTAGGCTTATTACTTTACCTTTGAAGTCAGAAATCCAGATTTTAATAGCCATGACTGATTCATTTACTATTCTATTTGGATTTCAATACTTTGAATTTTCAGTTACATTTTGATTGTTAGCTTAGTAATCAATTTCACTTCGATATTTTTATCTTCTTTTCTTTCCTTTCTACCTGAGCTTTGCCTTAAATACTTCTTCCTATTTTCTTAAATCTATTTCTACTATTTTTCTTTTTTTTTTTTTTTTCTGGGGAGGGGGTTGTTCCACGAAAGACTCTTGGCAGCATTACAAAGGAGAACTTCAGGAGAAGGACATCTAGGGCTGTTTTCCTGTAAAGGTCAGTCCCACTACCAGCAATTAAATGGGAGTATCAATCTGTTACCAACCTCTTTTGTGCCATACAACCCACCGGATCTTATTCATACCTCAGCTCACATTACCCTCAAGAAACATCAGCTATAATATGTGCAACTGTGCACGGTGCTAAAGTAAACACTGTTTCTTCCCCAAAGGTGTTTAAGACTGTGAAACAACAGCACACTTTGGAAAAACAGTAACTAGTCTTTCCAACGCCACAGGCCATCCTTTAAAAATTGCTCCCATGCTTTTGCACTTGAGAATAAAAAAGCTCGACAGAGCCAAAATGTGCTGACTCGTTTACTTTATTATTTTTTTTTCAAAGATATTCTGGATTGTTATAAATCGAAAATATATCTGAGGCATCCTTCTGCTGCTTCTCTGCCCTACACTACACTTGCAGAGTGCACACCAACACACCTTGTAAAGCTGAAAGGCAAAGAGAGGCAGAGACAAGGGCAGAGCAGTGCAGGAAGGACTTGCTAAGAGTATCAATAGATCTTGCCCCACGACTTGTTCAGTTCTGGTCCATAACTTACTTCACTCACAAAAGAAATCATAGGCAAATGCCTCTGGCTATGTTTGAGCAGAGTAACATACCAAATGATTGGAGGCTTTTTATTTTCTGTCACTTTCTTTTCACTTAAGACTAGAGGGACTACATGTGAATATTAGATTTTTAGGTTATCCTCGTTGTTATGTGGGTTGCACTCATGCTAATGCATTGCAGACTCAATGCCAATAAACTATCCTGAAGGTAGAAACAAAGACCAAATGATCAAAAGTGTGCATATATTAAATTATGGTTAATGAGAATGATGAAAAGCTAACACGCTGAAGAACTGACTCCATAGTTAACCAGCTCTTATACAATCATAAAAAAAGACTGAGACCAGCAAAGAAAAATACCAGTTCCACAGGACTAACCTAATCTATCAAAACGTCATTTTCCTCAATTCTAACAGCTTCCCAAGGGAGAAGGAACCAGTGCTCAGTAAAAAAATGTATACACATTATTTCCCAGATCTGATGATGGTGATTTAACCCCTTTACCTTGAAATACCTCTGAGAACCCATTCTCACTGCCTGTTCACACAGCTACAATGGGGGAAAAAAACAAAACAAAACAGGGTGTTGTAGCAAAAGGCAGAAATTGGACGCAATATCTGGAATTTAAATACATTCCAAGCAGAAAAGCAAGAATATCAATAGAAGATACAGAATCAGGTCATAGAGTCCAAGAAACAGAATACTTTGTTTGCAGCAACACGTGAATGAGAGGTTGTGGAAACACTTGTCCTCATGTGACCGCATCTTAGGAGAAGATGCAGCACAGTAATTATACTTGAATGTTTTGGAAATAATCTAATCATCCCTCATTTACAAGTATAAAGGATCTTACCAATTAACTGCATGAGTTCACATAAAAAAGTTAAATCACCTTCAAACAGAGAAGATACTTTCCAATCCAAACTTTTAAGGTACACAAGGCAAGAAATCCGTAATGTTTGTAGAAAAGCGCTGTTTTGTGTCATATTTAAGTTCAAACTTAAGTTTTAATTTACTTTAACATTTTAAGTTACTACTGAATATTTTAGCCTAATGGGCTTTACAATAAAGAAACAGAAACCACAGAAATTACTTGTATAAAAAGCAGAAAATAATCTGTGGCATCATCAGCTCCCGTTATTTTCTTCCCATATTAAAAGCTTCAAAGAGCCAGATATGATCAAAAGTGATAATGTAATAAAAAAGAACGGATTTATATCCAAGTAGAGTAGGATATAGAGTAAAAACCCCTTCCTTCAGTTGTACAAACCAAGCCCTGGACAGGTTCATGTGGAACTTTGAGAGGCCAGAGGCCGAAACTGGTTATTTTGGCAAAGTCCAGGGTTTCTGTTAGACAAGGATTCTAAAATGACCCTGACTCATACCATTAAGCTTTATCTCCTAAGCAAATGAATCTAGCTTTCTGAGGTCAAAATAAGAGATGGCACAGTTTCACAGATACACAGGAAGAAGAGACTGGGTCACCCTGAATTTTACCACAGGATTAAGAGAATGCAAGCTTACTTCCCAGAGTTCATAGATTTCTTTTCTGAGGTCATCTGATAGAAGCTGGGTCAGTTGTTGCATAGCTGCCTGAAAAAAAGAAGCCATTTCCATTTACCTATTTTTTGAGCAAGCACATTTCTATCATTGTCTTTTCTGAATAATTATCTACTTGTTACCAAGTTTGTAGAAACATACACTACACAGAATATTATTGTATTGTGCTGGCATGGCAAGGTTTTGTTGGGGGGGAGGGAAGGGGGCTACAGCACTGGCCAAGGCCAAGGTGGTAGCACCTCTGGAATAACGTATTTAAGAAGGGGGAGAAAAAATCTTGCGCAACTGCACCCCATTGCCTCCCACCACTGAAGCATCAAGGTCTTCTGCCTTCCCACCTCCTTCCAGCTCCGGAGCTCATCAGATTTCAAGGTTAGCAGGCCAAAATTACTTGCCTGGCAAAAAAAAACCCAACCCAAAAAACTTCCCCCTCAAAAAAACCCAAACTTTTTTTTTTTTTTTGAATCAAGTTCATTTTCTGCTGCCTTAGCCTTGGACAAGACTCACTGGTTAGACTTACTGCACAAGCAGCAAACTTCAGAACCAACGTCAGCTATAGAGCAAAGGGGAAAAAAGAACTTTGCAGTGGAAGCAGAATATTGATAATTCCCCTCTAGCCACCTCCTGAAATTGCCACCCTTGCTGTATTTTTTCAAAGTATTTCAGAATCATCCTAAATATTTAATGCTTTACCCTCCTTCCCACAAAGTAGACAGCAAAGTCCTCACCGAGTGAAATGAGAGCAGGAGCTGAAAATACTCAAGAAAACTTTTTAAACATACTTAGGCATCAAAATATCTTTTTCCTTGCCTATATTCAAATGAGAATTCTCTCTAGACAAAAGTTGAAGTCTGATTCTCAGTGACACAACAACCTTTAGAGGCTTCCGGGAAAGTTTTTTTTCTGTTCAGTGTTTTGAAGCTCTTCAGAGTGTAACATAATGCTTCAGTGATTATTCCCCTCCCTCTTTAATGCTTATCTGTTTATAACTTGGGATTAGGAGGACTATGACTAACTCTAGGAGTAAGCTTTTTGCTAAAAAAGTGGAAATTACAGATCTATTCGTATTTGGTGTTGTTGAAGTAATATCTTTACTGACTGTAATTGTGGTACTTCATTTTCTCAGTGTAATTCCTAGCATGTTCTTACACTGAACAAAAAGGCGAGTTTCTGAGGCGACACGTTGCCCTCTAGCTGTGGCTACAGAAGTGGTTTACATTTTCTTCAAATAATGCCACAAACCAGAAATGACAAACCAACAGTTTGGATATGTACAAGGCCAAAAATAAAGTAACTCTAGGCATGCTGCACTCACAACAAAAACCCCAACAAACAAAAAATCAACAAACAAACAAAACCCAAACCAAAACAAACAAGACACTGTGTCTGGAATGCAAACCTGTGCAAAAGGTTTCCATAAAGTCTTTGTCACAACTGCACGATCTGGCACCACACATATGACCTGACATGAACTGTCATCAATCCCAGTCACTGCACCCACTCCCCGCTCTCCATCTTTTGGTAAGGCTGCTGAAATTACTTGCTCAGGCTACCAAAACTACAAGTTAGTTTGGGAATAAATGGCTATGATGAAAATTATTTCAAAGGTTCCCCTGCCATATCTTTGTACTTGTTGATGTAACAGATACAAAAATCACAAGCTGAAAACTGTAGTTGGTTATCGCAGACTTGCATAATCCCAATGACAGTATTATATTGCTTAGTGTCCCTTCACCAAACCATTAAAAACATACAGAATGCTTTGCAGATGTGCCTTCATGCCTTATGTCCATACCTCTTCTCTCCTGTGTTTCTCTTCTTTTGAAATATTATCTGCAGGAGCAATATCTCCAACAATGCACTCAGCCATATCATGAACCAAAGCTAATCGTATGCATCTGACAAGAAGCAAAGACAGAATAATTACCTTTTCAGCATTTTAAGTTATATCTTGTTATCCACAAAGCTAAGAGATGACAGAATTTATACCCTTCCTATATTTTACAGGTTGGCTGGAGTTTTTTTTAAACTTTACATTTTTTACTTCTTTGCCAAGAGAAGTAGTTTCCACGTAGACATGTTTTTAGTTTCTGATTTCTAGCTCCTGCTGCTGGTAAATACATATTTAAGTATAAATACACCATGTACCAGAGCATAGCATTCAAAAGTCATGTACTTAGCTTTTGTACATTTGGCTTTCAGAGATGTTGTGATACTTAACTATATGATATACTTCAGGTTATTCCTCCAACAGGTAGAAGGTAATCTGATTAGAGGCATCTCAAATTCACTATATAATCTGACCCTCACAGCTCTGTGGCTATGCCACTCTGCAGCAGAATGTTCAAAAAAGCCTTCACATCAGCTTCTGAAGGGACAAAGCAAGCATGATGCCATACTGGATTCGACAACTCATTCAATAATGAAGCTTTCCCTACTGTGCTAGTTTTTCTGAGGCTTCTTAACTGCTGCTGAGTGCTAGTTCAGTCAAAATCCACATGGTGCATGGCTTTGCCCTTGCTGTCTGTTGCTTCAGATTGTGTTTAACAAGTGTCTTCAGCTTGCTTACTTACGGCTTGAGAGAAGGCCAGCTCAGAGCCTCTGCACTAAGGACTTGCCTCTGCACTCGCAGTCTAGCAATAGAAGTTTTTAGCCCCTTTCAGTTCTCCAGGTAAACAGCACCCTGTCCAAAGGATGGAGGGGAAAAAAAAAGAGGGAAAGGGTTTTCAAACTCCTTCAGTGTGTTTTAAAAGTTCTTACTCAGGATGCCAGCTCTTTTTAGCATTCTGTCTGCAACTCTCCTGCAACATTAGCACATGGTCACGATAACCAGAGGCAGTCTCCTCACCTGTCCTTGTTAAGGCTTTTGTCTTCAGTCACCAAAGCCATCATCGCCATCCTGTACATGTGATCGGATACGCTCTCCGGCTTCGCCACGTTCCTGTACACCCATCCTGTCCGCGGTACTCTCTGCGCGAGCGTCACAGAATCACGGAATCAGTTAGGTTTGAAAATACCGCTGAGACCACGGAATCCAACCCTTAGCGCGACACCACCATATCCCCCAGACTGTGGCACAGCTCTTCACAGAGACCAGCAGAAATTTTGCCCCACCGTGACCTACACGCGCCGGTGAGCCTTCCGATGCCCTCAGCAAACACCGGGCTGCCCGAGGCTGTGCCCGGCCAGGAGCACGGCCCAGCCGCAGCCGAAGGGCCGGAGCACGGCACCCTGCCCTGCCCCGCTCGGCGCCCCCCTCTCCCCCCCGCAGCGCCGGCCCGGCCCGGCCCGGCCGCCCCCGCTCCGGGGCCGTCACGCACAGGCCGGGTGGAGGCCCCGGCTCTCCGCCGGCCTCCACCGACCGCGCCCCCGCCGCTGCCCGGGCACTGCCGGGGAAACCCGCCCCACGGGAGGCCGGCGGGCACGGGTACACGCACACGCCGGCAGCCCCCGCAGCTGCTCTGAGCCCTTCCCCTACAGCGTCCGCGCCCACCTTCAGCTGCCCCAGCAGGCGCAGGAAGGGCAGGAGCCCGGCCCCGCTGCTCGCCGCCATCCACCGCCCGGCACCCCCCGCCTCCGCCCTCTCCTCCTCCTCCTCCTCCCGGCCGGGAGCGGAAGGAAGCGGCGGCCGCGCTGCCCGCCCCGTGCCCAGCCGAGCGCTGAGAGGAGGGCGCGGGGTGTTGGGAAGCGGTGTCTGCGGGCTGCGGGGTGTGTGGTGGAACAGCGCTCCCGGAGCTCTGCCTCCTCGGGGATCCATAAAAAACCAGAATGCTTCGGACTCCGATTGCAACGGGAAAACAGCAAGAGAAGCCGGGCTGCTCACGGGCCATGAGAGGGGAAGGGAGGTGGGCAGCCCGTCCTCTGTTCCCCCGGGGTGCAGCGGGGAGGAGGAGAAGGCAGTCTCGAACGCTGCGGTAGCTCATACTGCAGCCAAAACTGAACATCTCGGTGACCTTTACCATACTTTGCAAAAAAAGGAGAAAGGTAGATATTGCAAACTCATGTATATTATTCACAGAAGATAGGGTGGTTACCAGGCTTGCTAACGAGTTTTAAGTTATTCTGGGGACTCAAGGAATCTGGCTACAGGCACTTCCACCACTTTTACAAGTTGAATACATAACACACCGAATCACTTGACAATTGGTGAATTTTCAAAATACCTTGCGTTTCTTTGCTATTTTTATATTGCCAACTGAAATAGCAACTAATGGTTTAAACGTGATGGTGAAATAGTCTGTTTTCAGAAAACAACCTCTGCAGTTTGCCAAATATCAACAGATGGCAGAGTATTTTTATTTTTGCTCATGCATGTGCTTAAACTCTAATAATAAAGTCCAGATACTATTTTGGTGACCGTTTTAAGGCTGTCTTCCAACAATAAACAAGAATTCTAGACCAGGAAAGTCATCACCTTTACACTGGTTTGCAGTCATAAAGGTTGGAAAGGACTTCTGGGTATTGCAGTCCAGCTTCCATGCTTGAAGTGAATCACATCTGTTGTGGTTTTTTTCCTTGACAGTTCTAGAAGCCATCCAAAATAAAAATTACATAGCTTGTCTAGGTTAACTACCTTCCATGTAAATAGTTTGCTTCATAGTGTCTTCTTTGGACCTTCTGAGCCACTTGTGCCCATTGTTTCCTGTTGTATTGCACACCATTACCAAGGGAAGTTTAGCTCTGCCATATTTGTAATCACCCTTCAAGTAATTAAATGTTGCTGTTTTATGATCCCCGACACTCTTCAACAGACAAGACAGTCCAAGAATATCTCAACATCTCCTTCAAGATGATGTGATTTAGATCCTGATTGTCTTGGTAGTGTTCACTGAAGCTGCCCTGTCTTGATCTGAGGAAGGTTAAACTGGGCCCTGTGTCCAGCCAGCACCTCACCAACACAAAGCAAAGGGGGACAATAACTTTCCTCAGCCCATTGGCCATACTCCTAATGTAGGCTCCTCTGTGATTTCCCATCTGTGAGATGAGAGCACAGTATGTGCTTATGTTGGAGTGAGCTTTCACATAACTCCAGGCCATTTTTGATGAAGCTGGTAGCCAGCCTGTGTCTTCCCAGCTCCTATCAATGGAAGGGCTTATTCAGCCTTAAGTTCAGGACTGAGCATTTATCCTTGTGTTTCTCCATGTTGAGCGTGTTAAGGCTTCTGTCAGCCCAGTCCTGAAGATTCTCAAAGTCCCTCAGAACTTAAGCTCTACTGTTTAGTATATCAACCACCTCTCCTAACTTGGTGTTATCTTGAAATAGCCAGAGACTGCATCCTGTCGCGTGGTCCATGTTTTTGATGAAGACAATGCACTATATATATCCTAGTATCACCCCCTAGAGCACTGAACATGCTATGGGCCTTCAGGCTCATTGCCAAGCCACCAGTTGCCACCCACAGTTTGTCAGCCGAGACAGTTTTCAATGCATCTAGCAAACAGCTTGTTCATGCCACTTTTTCCCAAATTGGAGGAAAGTGAGTAAAAGTGCTTCAGGAAATCATTTCAATCCCTGTACGGAAATCAGGATCTATTGTGCCCACTGATCCATCCTTGTCCGTGTAACCAGCTATTCCATTATAGGGTGCAATCAGGTTGGCCAACTGTGATTTTTAATTCATAAATCAATGCCAGCTGTTCTTGATTGCCTTTGTGTCCTTTACAGGTTTCTCTAATAGGGCTTCATCAACTTTCTTTCAGTCTTGTAGCCTCTGTGGCTGCAAATGGAATCTTTATTGTTTCCTTAACAGCTGTGAAAAATGCCTTCTGAACTCAGTCATAAAAATAATACAGAGTAAGTTAATACTTTGCATTTTAAATAAGATGCTGTATCTAGTTTAGGAGCACTATTAAGGCTGCTTTGTCTTTTAACCCTTCTTGAATATATCTATTCAATGAACATATATAGTATTCATTGCACTTTAAATCTGTTTGCTTTTGCAAATCCATTAATAATTCTCCAATATGGATGAGTCTTCTACAGCACACACGAGGAGGCAATGACTTTCAGTTTTATTGTCTGACAAATCCTTTGCCACTGGTGTCCTTAAGATAGGTTTCTAGAACAAACCCTTGTGTGATGTTAATGAGGTTGGACTCACAGGCACTGATCTCAGCTGTCCAGTTAGTTCAGAGGACACTATCAGAAGCAGCATATTCTCATTCACAGGTTGATTTTCTAATGCACTTAATATCTCTGCTCAATTTGAACCCTTTGGAGCTGTGAATGCTCTGAAGACCTGAGGTTTTCTATGGTGTTGGAAAGTACAGAAAACTGATGGGCAGCAGGATGGCCACAACAACATTTGACATTGTGGTGGAGAAGAATTTCTGGGCATCAACTATAAATAAGATCTTGACTTATTTTAGCAAAACTTATTTCCTTAAAAATATACCCTAACATATGTACCACTTATATGGGATAAAATGTACACAAAATATTACACTTAATACAGCCATTGTAATTATTTTCTTTCGGTATTTCTATAATTTCTGTGGATTTATAAAAATTTTAATATTTTTAGTATTTTGTAATATTTGTATTTATATAAAATGTATTTATGTAGTGTATTTTTTAATGTTTGTAAGTTTTGTAACATTTGCATGTGTATAACTCTTCTGCGTGCACTTTGTGTGCTGTTTTTGCATGTTGCTTATTGACACTGGTTTGCTACCCAGTTGTTCTGAGGCAGTACTAGAGGTATCATTTATGAGGTTTTTCAAGAACTTATGAAATGCAACATGTGGAATATTAGAAACACAGAATTTCTGTAGGCTGGAGGATGGTAATATAGTACAAATTTCACCTCTATCATGATTTTATTCTTGACTAAGGAGCCTGAAAAAAAAAAAAAAAGAAACAAATTTGAGTGCTCGTCTCCGTGCAATTTTAAGCAGCTTTTTCGTTTAACTCTGAAACTTTAGCAAGGATTAGCAAAGTCTCCCTACAGAGTATTAAGATAGGATTAATCAGTCTCAGATGGCTTTTTCTCCATCTTTTTCAGAACAGGTGGCGATTCCAAAGGAGAAATCCCAAATTAGTTGGTTTGTTACCGTGGAGTAATTATGATTTAGTAGCTGGAGATGGCGCTCTCTGTCCACGGAATTCTGCTTTGACCGCATTTGCTGCTGCCCAATGCCAGCCTGCAATTGTGCTTCCATTTCTTTAAGAAATAGCTTTGGGGAAAAGGGAATGCTTCACACACTTGGCTCAGTAATATGAAAATCATCTCCCCAGATGTCAGATGACTGGGAACAGACCCATTAACTACTCGTAGCATGGGTCTTAATCAGGTTTAATTAACGTAGCACCAACAATAACACTTCCGGTTTCGAAAACTCTTATGTGTTCTGCCAACATGGACCCAGTAAATGTTATGTTGGCAAAATATCTTCAGGAAAAGTAATAAATTGAAGGGATTCATGTGGTAGGGGGAGGGAAAAAAGAAAAGAAAAGAAAAACTTGTATCATTTGGTGGACACAGCAAAATGATTGCATATCAGAGACCTCTCAGGCAGGAATAACAGCCCTAATGTCCTCCTTAAGAGCCAGAAGTTTGAAGAGCACCTGCCAGACACTGTAAATGGTCATTTTAGTTCTCCAGATTCTATTATATCTTTCTCTATCTGAGGCAATCTTATCAACAACGTAGAATTAGCTAGTGAAAATCTGTTGCCTGAATACTTCAATAAGGGTACGGAAAGAACAAACCTCTGGAGGGACAGGTACCTGTGTGCCATGTAGCTCCCTTCAGTCTGCCATGCGCTCGCGGTGCTGGACTGTGTGTCTTTGTGCCCAGGGAGCTCTGTACTGCCCCGCACAGGCTGCCAAAGCAGGTGAGAGAGGCACCTCAGAGAGGCACCATGCACTGATGTCTGTGCCAAGGGCTGGACATGTGCAAAGACTTTACAGAATCACAGAATGGTTTGGGTTGGAAGATACCTTAAAGGTCATGTAGTGCCAACCTCCTTGCCATGGGCAGGGACACCTTCACTAGACCAAGTTGCTCAAAGCCCCATCCAACCTGTCCTGGAATGCTTCCAGGGATGGTACATCCACAACTTCTCGGGGCAACCTGTTCCAGTGCCTCACCACCCTCACAAGGCAGAATTTCTTCCTAATATCTAATCTAAACTTACTCTCTTTCAGAGAGTACTACATGCCCTTGTAAAAAGTCCCTCTCCAGCTCTCTTGCAGGCCCCTTTAGTTACTGGAAGGCTGCTGTGAGGTTTCTCAGCAACTTTCTCTTCTCCAGGCTGAAGAGCCCATTCACGCTCATGAGAAGTAGTTAACACTGGTAGTGTTAACTCTGGTCTGGTTATCATCTGTAAATACTGACCATATGCAGCCTGGGGGTAAGTGAATGACACTTCATTTCTGATGGCCATTAACACTCATCTGACCGCAAAGCCGAGCGTTTCAGGAGAGTCTGGCCTTTGGGCTCCAAAGGAGAAAGCTTCCGAGGAGCACTGGGGATGCTGCAGGGGAGCGCTGGGACAGGTGTGGAGGAGCATTGCTCCAGCTGCCCTTTCCCAGCAGTGTTGCGGAAGTCCCCTCACACGTGGCACTGCAACAGAACCCACCACATCAGAAAAAACAACGGAACAAAAATGAAATGAGAAGATTGCTTTGGTTTTTGATGAAATGTGTGCAGACTCCAACGGAAGGCATATCAGAAGGCTGAAGAGAATGTACACTTAATGGTAGCCTTCCCGTAGCTGGCAACAGCTGACCAGGGTATCCCCATTCAGTGTAGCTAACCTGTGGGATGACTACCAAAAAGAAAAATGTTCTTGCTGCTGTTGCATAATATCTCGAGCTTTCTGTAATTAGCAAGAGATTTTCTATCAGAAACCTTAAGATTAGGCTATTTAACCCTTCAAAAAGGAGAAAAAGTGGTCTTATCTTATTTGTGTAACATATCTGCAGAGCCCGGAGTAGAACTCCTCCTATTCTAAAATAGCACCTTTAAAAACAACAACAAAAAGTCAATTTAAGAGCAAATCAATCTTACATGAGCAGAACATTTCTAATGTAAAAAGGCAGCTGAATTAGAGGATTAGGTCACACTGCCCGATTAACATCATTTGATCTTCTGCTATTGAAAAGCCACTGGCCTTCTCAGAGAATGGGAGCATTCAAACTTTAAATGAAACCACAAGCCTGGCTTAGAAAAAAACCTGCTAAACTGAAAACAACTTGCCTTGCTTCAGTAATTGTTGGTTTGTCTCTGCTGCTGGGGGATGCATCCAAATTAGGATTTAGAAATCCCTTACATTTTGCTATAACAAAGAAGGGCTGCAAAACTGAATGAGGGCATCTTGGGCAGTGCATGGGAGAGGCTTACAGCATGTGAATCTTGCCTTGCTTTGCCACATCATATTTTTTTCTTGTTTAAAGGTGGAGGACAGGTACTCTAAGTTCTGTTTGTTGTTTGTTTACTCTGTAAAAAATTCACTGTTGGTTTTGCCTTTTTAACGTTTGCATGGGGAGGAGGTGACAAAAAAAAAAGGAGTTCACCCTGGACTGCAAGACCCGCTCAGGATCTGATGGCATTTGATAAGAGAGCAAAAGAGGAAAGGAGTTCTAGTTACAGTTGTTATTTTTTTAAAATTGTATTTGTTTTAACTAATGAGCATTTTTAAAGAAGGAAACTTTTCTTAAAACTTTAACTTTTGCTTGGGAGCCTCAAAGAAAATTTGTAACAGATCAGCCTTGATCTTCTGAAATTTTCTAAGGTAAAGTGAGAATGAAGGAGCTTTTTTATAATTAAGTCCTTTGTCACTGAAAACACCAAAAAAGAGTAAATCCCATGTGTAAAAAAATCCTCTGGCTACTTCTCATATCTTTTCTGCTAAAAAATTTATACTGTTTATACTGTTTATTGCACATACATATTGTGCTTAAATGAGTTTTTTGAAGGGATTTTAACAGTCCCCTGCATGTCAGCACTTAGTAAAGTAAATAGCAAGCAGACAGTATCTCTAATACCTGGTGATCAGTTTGCTCAAAGGGCTTTTCTATGCTTTTTGGAAACTGTTAACCAGTGTTCAGAACAAGTGCATTTTTATTATTTGAAAAAAATGCTCATTTAATATTCATGATGTTACTTTCAGTCATAGTGTTTTTTCAGTTGCTAGATGTGGAGAAAAGCAGTATTTTAGGATATAGAAAAGCTGTGAATATTCTAGTTATTCCCCCCATCATGCTTTTAGGCATTGCACATTCATATAATGAACACACAGATCCTGCTCAGTCTTCTGAATTTTCAGCAGTCTCCCAAATGTCAGCCAAGTCAGACTCTGCTTAGTTTCCAAAATCAGATGTGATCGGGCAAGTAACAATGTAAAGAAAAATAAACCCTGAAAGGCACTCTGAATTATAATGTACATTTTTTTCTGACATGCAAGAAAGAACAAAATGGAAGTTTTATCACAGCTCTGCTTCCTTTTGAGTGCCCCCACCCACCCTTATTACTGTGAGCAACGTTTTCTCAAAATAAAGGCACACTGATTTGTTTGTTATTTTAGGCTCTGAGAAGAAGGTCAGACTGGAACGCTGTCCAAATATATGCCTCTAGTCCCATTAAGGACCTACAAGCGCACTTATCTCCATCCGTTGCAAAGGAGTTCATTGTCTTCCAGAGAGAACTCCTGGTACTACGTAACTCTGCCTATTACTTTATAGCTGTACGTGCTCATGCATCCTGGTGGGATCTGAAACCACTTCATTCCTGACGGTTCTCACACAGGCAGAGATGCACGTAATTAGCGGCATTGGCCTCATGCTCCCCCACTGCTCGGCTATTATTTTGATGGCTGGTGACACAGCTCTGGAGCCTCCCTTCCCCTCTATCACCCTGCCTGGCAGCCGCAGCTGGGCGGCCAGATTTGTGCCCTGCCAGCCCCGGAATGGGGGGAGAGAGCGGGCCCTGAGGCCACAGCTCTTCTCTGCAGGGGCTTCAAGGGGTTTTCTAAGGGCAGGGCCACTGGCCACAGCCAGGGGCTGCACTCCCT
This sequence comes from Pyrocephalus nanus, assembly GCA_038380795.1. Classification (NCBI taxonomy): domain Eukaryota; kingdom Metazoa; phylum Chordata; class Aves; order Passeriformes; family Tyrannidae; genus Pyrocephalus; species Pyrocephalus nanus. The sequence continues at coordinate 52,982,168 of CM076260.1, forward strand.
CCTCTCTCATGCGAACGGTGCAGCTCCTACACTAACAAAAAAAATCTGCTTTGCTACTTTTGTCCAAATATTTGAGCTTTTCAGATATCCTTGGACAAAACACACCAGCTATTGGCATGTTCTTGCTAATCCACGGGAATCTTATGCATGGGCCCCTGCTTTCTAACCTGAGATTGACTTTAATTATCCATTATTTTGCCTTCCTCCCTGTGAGCCTCTTGCTGAATGCATTGTGCCACACAGCATATTAGTCAATCATCACATCTCACGGAGCACTATACTTTACATCTTGGCTTTGGTGTCATTCATGTGCAATGAGTGGAGACAGCAATCACTTTAAAGACGCTGGGTAAATGTAAGCATGCTAGGGCCTGTCTGTCCCTATAGTAAATAGCTTTGCTGACATTTAAGCTGCACATGGCTTGATGTTAGGTCAAACAAAAATGTCACACTATAATCACTTTTTAAATAGCTGTTTCCGGCTCAGTTAGTACTGTATAGTTCCAGAAGAGAAAGCACTTACAAGCTGACAGACAGAAAGAGGAACTGTCTATATAGGATGTTTGCCTAATCCCATCCCTGTCCTTGCCCGTCAGGCTTGGAGATTTTGTTTGTTTGGAAAAAAAAAAAAAAGGCATATACAATTTAATGTTACTGTACTTTTCAGCTCAGAAGACTAAAGAAAACTTACAGATAAGTTCTGGGGAGGACTCACATCTCTGATGTAGCTGTGAAGGGGTTGGTTGGCCCAGGAGGCACCCAGCCCTCAGCAGTTTTTGTGACTGATACTGTGTCTTGGGGCACTATGCTGCTGAGCTGCTATGGCTGGGAGAAGGCAAGTAGGTAAAATCCTAATGAGCTTTGACAGCTGAAAATGTGAGGGTTTTCACAGTCCCTGATACCACTCCTTAAATCTGTCTCTGCCTCTGAATCAGCCTGTGAGGAACATGGACCATGGCGTAGCCATGCAAGTCTTGCTGCTTCTCTCAGACACCTCAGTTTGGTGTGTGACTGTCTCCATGTAGAATCATAGAATCATTTAGTTTGGAAACAACCTTTATATGGTTTCACTGAGGCTCTGACATTCTGCCATACCCTAAGCAGGAACTAGCATTCCCATGGGGCACAGCAATGGCTTGCCAGAGAGCACAGCAGCATTCCCCAGGTCCCCAGGTCCTGGTCTCCCATGAACACAGACAGGCAGTGGGCTGCAGCACCCTGTGATGAGGCTGAAGTGTGTATATGTCTTTCCTCTCCACAACCCAAATATGGCTGGAGGGAATACTTTCATCCCATCACTTGGACACTTTTTCTCTCTCCCACCTTCCCAAAATCAGATACTTGTGCAATGCTGCCCACCTGCAGTTTTGCCTTAGCCCACAAGCCCTCCTGGAGGTTATGAGCAGTTTCTTTTGTGGCAATGGATGGCTGTAATCAGAAGGTGGATCAGCGGATCGTGAAATGGTTGTAGAAGGCAAAGCATGACGAATGAGAGTGCATGATCTTTTGTCCAGGAAGAATGGTGTTGAAGGAGCCATGGAAACCCATGAGGGAATAAAGCAGTCTTGTCATCAGTGGTTTAGCAGGAAGGAAGAAACCAGCCTTACTTGGCTTCCACTGTAACCTTTTGCTTCTTAATTTGATCTCTGGCTCTATTATTTCTAACAAACTGAGAGCCTGAGGAGGTGCTATAGAAGTGACTGAATGCCACCATGAGAGTCAAGCCCAAGCCTTGAAAACCACTGACTACTGCTTCACAGAGGCTGCTGACCCCAGCTTGTAGGTCTGTTGTAAGTCATTTCCTTTTCTGATTAGGTCAGAACAGTGGCACCAACCCGAGTGTGTCAACATGGGGATTTCCTGCTACGTTTATTTTCTTCTATTCTGAAGCAAGCTGTATGTTACACTTTTTAAGCTGAAAAGCAAGTTTACTCCTGTAGAGATATATTTCCAAGCTGCGTTTAGACAGTAAGAAGTAAATCTTCACACATTCCTCATTTCACATCATAATTACAACAGGTGGTGGCTACTGCCTAATCACATAATAATGAACATGATAGATAAGCAAAACTCTTCCACATTCAGACTGTGGAAGATAAGCTTTTGCCAAATGCAGTTGCAAACTGTGGGGCACTATGAAGGGGGAGCTGGAAAAATATTACAGTCTCCAAGAGGTAGGGCGAGATAATATTTTGTTTAAAACTGCCCAACATTTCTTAACACAGAAGCAACTTTTGTTACACCTCAAATTTGTACCAGCAAATCTTTTTCTTTTAGGCACAGTTTACTGGGAATGATTGCACTTTTGCTCAGCCACTGATGTGAAGGCACGTGGTTGCTGTTGCACGCAAGCTGTAGAGATCCACTCTGGGGCTCTTTGAGAGTTCATCCTGGCCAGGAGGTGGATAAGGAGGAAATAGAGGGATGGAGTATATGCAGGTCACAGAAAATTTATTAAGAATGACCACACATTCAAAGTCCAGCCATTTCTTCCTGTTTTAGGCTCTTCACCAGTAAAAAGAATGAAATGGGACTAGAGGAGCCAACTGTGGATAAGCATTCCTGACAAAGCATAAAAAATGGCCTGCACTGAAAACCAAATGCTGTTATTTTTGGTCTTATATGGATTCCCTGGTCAAGAGGACTCAGTCTAGGGAAAAGGAAAGGCCCCACTTACGATTCAGATAGAAACTTTCTAAGTTTACATCCTTGTGTTGTGGAGTTCTTTCTCATAAAACACACAGAGCAGAGTAGGGGTGGACAATGACAGTTTTGTTACATGTTACATGTGAAATCATGTATGCCATGATGAACCACTAATGAAATGCAACTGTTACATCTGTAAGCTATCACCCTCGTTTTGTCTGCTTATCATCAAATAAAGACTTACAGAACTCAGGCAAGGGAAAATTTTCTTCAGTCTTACAGCATTTAAAATGGATTAAGGCATTCAGCTGAAAGGCACTTCCTAGGAAATCAGAATTTAATAATCAATTATTATTAAATATCTCAGTTCTTTCTATTTGTTTTTTCTTGTTAAAAATACTTGCATTCCTTTCATTGTACGTCACATACAGAGTATTGAGTTGTGATTAGTAGATATGTTCTTGCAACATCACATCGTTCTCGTTAGTGAAGACCACAGAATCCCAGAATGTTTGAGGTTGGAAGGGACCTCTGGAGACCATCTGGTCCGACCTCCCTGCCCAAGAAGGATCAGTGAGGGCAGGTAAACCAGGGCCATGCCCATACAGCTTTTGACTCTCCAGGGGTGGAGACCCTGCAACGTGTCTTTATCATCTTCAGTGACAAAATATCATCCCTCTATGACACCATTACAAGGAGAGGAACTTCCTGCCTACAGCTCTTTAAGTGAAAAAAAAAAAAAAAAAAAAGACACATTAAAATGAGAACTAAAAAGATGTTAACATTTCCACTTTTTGCTTTGCTGACTCCACATTCTTTAGTTATATGTAAAAATGTACACAAGGATTTTATTAAGTAATTCTTTGCATCCACAATTTTACTGTTTCTTTGCAAGAGGTCAGAAATCCTCAAAAAATGTTAAAGCTAAAACCTGCAGCCACGTACCATTGAAATTCACAAGTGTTTTTCAGTATTACAAATTGTCTTCTCAAGTACTGCAGCTTTTTCATATCTTGTATTTTTCATATGGGAAATCTAGTACTGTAATATCAACCAGAATTTCTGCTGTGAAGAAAAATGCTAATTTTAACTTACCTGGCTTTTAAACTAAGCTTCTTTATATAAGGCAAATTTTTAGGCAGTTACTTTTGTTTTTTTCTGAAAAAGACCTCATTTGGACACTTGGTCTTAGTATATTTTATGTTTTAATGCAAATTTGTAATCGATTTGCATGCAGTGGGGACATATCTAAATAGAAGACATGCTTTTTTGAGAAATTTGTGTCTCAGCTGAGCTTTTTGACCAAGTGCATTGGCAGATGTCATTTATATATGCCTTTCTATGTGCAGTTGTGAATCTGATCTGGGAGAATATGTATTTAGTTTCTAACTGTTCTGCTAAGGGTAACATTAATGAATGTTTTCATAAGCAGAAGAGCGAGATCCCTGTCAGAGAGCTCTCTGAGTGTGAGAGTGGCACAGCATGCATACAAAGACTCAAGACATTAGGAAGATGACAGCAACATTTGAATGATGATTCCACATGAACAATATTCACTGCTTTTAGGTTATTTGGAGGGTCATTCCAACTAATGCTACAAAGAAGCACATTATAAAATCTTTGGGGTGAAATTTGTAATTGTCTTGTTTAATGTAGTTGGTTGGCTTTTGTAAACTGCTTACTGTGCCATTCACAATTCACAATAAAACCTACCCCAATAAAATGTTCGTCTATTGCCTTCTTTGACTAGCTGCCTTTTTTTTTTTTTTTTTTTTTTTTTTTTTTTTAATAGATTTGATTTTTACAAAGCTTGTCAGTAAGGTTCTTGCACTCTCAAAGTTCTGGAGTTTTTTTCTATGTGAACATTTCAGTCAAACCAAATATGACAACTTAAAGAGGTGCAGATGGCTGTCGAGCTGGAAAGGACTGGCTGTCTAAACTAACTGATAGAAAGGAGAGTCTTCTACTTGGTTGACTGAAGTTTGGATCTGCTAATTTCATAAAGATTTTTTCCTCAGCCTTGGTTCATGTCTTAAAGTTTTGTACCTTCCCTGGTGTGGATTGTGACTCTAATCCACTAATGGTAAGCACTTCTTTTTTTTTTTCAAGGTATTCCCAGGAGCGAGTGTAAATCCCCTCCAAATCCCCAATTTCATAAGTATTTTGGATTTTTTTTAAATATTTTTTTTTTACATCAGAGTGTCAGTTAGTCATCACTGTTACTTGATTTTCTCTTGTGAACATTTGGATGTAAAAATTAAAAAAAAAAAAACACAAACGTGCAGAAAGGTGAAAGATAAATCCTTTCTTTCTCACAAAGCTTATTTTCTATGATCAAAGATTTATTTGCACTATTTTTCTATTTGAGTTTGCTTTTCGGTGTTCTTTTTTCTTCAATTTATTTTCAATTTATTCCTCCTCCTTTTTTTTTTTTTTTCCCAATTTCCTGTTCCCTTATAACTTAGATCTTAGCAGCTATGTTATGAGGTAAGTTGTTTAAGTAGATACAAATCTGAAATAAAAAAGCCTTTTGCTCAACAAAAGCTGCAAAACTGAGTTTGATGGTAGAGGAAAAAATGTTGGTCTCGCCCTTCCCTATTTTTACATCAAGAATGTCCAAATTAGAAGACTAAAGTACAATGAAGCAATAGCACTTCAGGTAATTGAAGTTGTTTTTTTGTGAGTTTGTTTGTGGTCATTACCCAAGTAATTAAGGGCTGGTCTTGGTTTTTAATTTTTCATTTTGGAAATATGAACTCCCTTTTTTGGACACATTAATTTATTGTGGCTGATGGCCAAGGTGCTCAATTTATAACTGAATTACAGATTTAGGTATAGAGTTACAGCTCCATTTTATGCAACTTTTTGCTTTGAATTTGTGACTTGCCACATGAAAAGGGAAGACCCTCTACAGCAAGCAGCTGCCATGTGATCCCATATTTTGCTGCTGTGAAGTGCTGTGCATCCTCCCTGCGGGAAGCTCATTCCTGTGCAGGGAGTCCTTAGACCAGTCAAAACGTTTTCTTCGCCTCGGAATGCAGCTGTGAGCAACAGGCTGTACTGTACCAAATACAAGTTGTTGGCATGAGTTGGAACTTTACTCTGTTCTTTTTTTTTTTTTTTTCTGTTTCCATGTAAACATTTCAGCAAAGCTTTCTGTTGGCTTCTTGGCTGCAATATTTCTGGGGAAAAAACCAAAAGCACATTTTTCGTGACCTGCAAAACATGGAAATGGGAGTTGCAATAAATGTTGGGAAGCAGTGCCTCCAAACCCTTGTTTGCGGGTGTTTTTCAGCCACCTAGCAGAGCACAGAAATGCCACAGTCACTGTCTGTGAGGAACACAGCTTAGACACAGGCTGAACAACGCTCACAATTTGTGTTAAATGATCTCTTGGCCAAAAAATATTCTGGTAAAGAGGTCATGAGTAATTTTTAATATCAAATATTTTTGTGAATGCACCTTTTCTCAACAAGAAAATACAAATGTGTCACGTTTAAAACACACTCATTGGAAATAATTTTCAATTGAGCAAACTTGTCAAAAATAGTCTATCAAAATAATTATGAAAAGCACTTTTATTTAGGGATTGGTGTTCACTGCTCTAGTACCAGATTTACTTAAAAGGACATTGTAAAGAAGGATCCCACACCAAATCTTCAGGATGCTTCCAATCCCACTGGAGTTGTGCAAATCTAATTGAGCACTATTCTATTATTGTACTTGATATATTTTCGATAGGTGAAATAGAATATTTAAATGCTTTATCCAAAGCATTTACATGTTTTTTCTTTGCTCATAAGATGCCTCTGTCTAACTTTCTCCCTCATTCAGTTCTTAAAACATTTTTATGTCCCAGGGAAGATGGACACTGGGAGCATGTGCTCTCAATTGCCACTATACTGAGTGTAACAACTGGAAAAAATTCTTTCTCTTCAAATCAACAGAGTAGTCTGGGCAAAACGGGCCTTTTTTAATTTTTTTTTTTTTTTAATTAAAATAGGAACACAGGTCTCAAACTATCATTCAAAATTCTAATAAATAATTTTTAAAAAAAAATTTTTTCTCAATTTTACCTATATTTTTCATCCAAAACTATTTGCCATATTTGACATAAATTTTTGCATAGTTTCAACATGTGTCTGCTTCTACTGATAGATAGACTGCATAGGTAAAAAAAGTTACTTGCTTTAGAGCTACTACTTGCCTATTGGATATGTATTTGTTGCTTAAACAGCAACAGTTACAATCACAATCAATTTATCACCCAGTTCTATGGCACAGAACTACATTTTCTTTTTAAAGAAGAATATGTATGTACATGTTCTCCTGTTTGTTTTTGAATCACCTACTGCTGCTGCTTGATCAGAAATTTGAATTACGGAGACAGTCTCCCAGACCCTGCTAGTAATTAATCACTGTAATTTGTGCGTGCCTTTGTGAAGCCCTCAGTGTGCCTGCAGATAAACAACTAATCAGCACTTTTGTACAAGTGAAATGGATTTCCAATTATTGCTGTCTCCCCTCTCCTTCCTATTCCTCACATGCATTTTGCTTAGGCCTTAGGGATGCCTCATGGCTTACCAAACCAAATAGCCTTGTCTTTTTCCCTTTCTCCCCCCAGCAAGTGTTTAATCCAAGCCAGGCTGCTGAGCTGCTGCGCCTGCCCTCAAGCTCCTGTGCTGGTGGGATAAGCCTTTTGAAGGAAAGAATGAGCTTTTTAGATATAACAAGGAAACGTAAAATACGTGTGTGCAAGAACAGTGGTAGTAGTTTGTAATCAGATAGAGCACTGCAGAGAGTCTGTACTGGCAAGTAAGAGCCTGTGGAAATATCCCAGGTCCCTAGATTAGCTCAGAGGACTAAAGGGAAAAAATGTGACCAGCAGTATCTAGTGCATATGGGCACAAACTAGGAAATCCAGAGGAATCTGTAACATGGTGTATTACAAGCAGCACAGAGGTGCAAACTAGTCCTGTGACCTGCTTATCTGCAGAAAGCTGGGATTGGATCCAGCTGCTTTGATCCTCCGAGAAAGGAGGGAATGCAGCATCATGTACAGCTAATTTAGTAGAGTTCACCTAGAGTACAGCTCCAGCCCTAACATGGGCCAGATGGCATGACCCCGCTGCTGTGCTGCCTGCCCGCCTGAAGCACAGTGCTTCCCTTTGGCAGATGAGTGCCTTTCCATAGGGTGGGATTTTTGTCTTCAGAGTTGCTCTCAGAAAAAAATAAATTCATTGCCCTTCTTTTTCTCCAAAAAGGAACCCACCTCTTGAGCACAGTACTCCTCTGTTTCCATCAGTGTATTTGGAAATCTTTACAGCATTCCACCAGAGCCAACACAACTTCGATGCTTTATTTCTCAGAGGCACAGTAAGTATGGAACATATTACCTTGCTGGGAAAATCCTGAGTTGGATTATTGTTTTGGCACTTTTTAAGTGGCCTTCTCACTCTGTATCCCAAAGAACCTCACAGGGTAATAAACTAAATTACCAGCAACCAGTATGACCTCAGTAAGATCCACCTATAGCCAAGAGTAGCTCCATGTTACTGTCAGTCAATTAGTGGTAGCATTCGTGAACTGAGGAAGTGAGAGCCAGGAAGCAACCCTTTCCTCTTTATGTCCAGTGGTGTGGCATGTCACAAAAGCTATATAAACAGTCACCAACAGCTGCAAAAGGGAGGTTGACTATCACCAGGGAGTTCATTCCTGTGGCCCATGAGAGGGGCATGGGGCACACACAGTCACCCTTGCATGCCCACCCCATGCATGGTCACACTTGGGGTTGTCATGCCACCCTCCTGCAAGCAAGGCCTGAGCTGCTATCACCTTAAGCTGTGAACTGCCTTGACCTTAAACCTTAACCCTGTGTAATCTGATGGGGGTAGCTTCCCAATCCTGTATACTGATGCCCTCTAAATTCAGGCTAAATACTCTTCCTGCAGTGTACAGAGGCTGATATGACTAGTCACACTGAACATGTTGATCTACTAGGTAGGCTGTTTGCTTCCTCTTCGTAGCCATTCAGGGAGCCTTTCTGGAAGCAAGAATCAGAGTCCATATTTTGATGTGGAATAAAAAAGGCATCTATGCTTCTACACCCTGGCATGGTTAGTGCCCCACCTTAATTCTTGCAAGCTGTAGTGATGAACTGAGACCCAAGATGATGGAGAGCTGGGGAAGCAGAATGCAGCTTCTTGTGCTCCAGAGGGAAAATTCCACACTGCTCTACTACGAGGAAGTGCTGGCATCATGCAGAGGGACTGATGCTGCTCACTGTCTCCCACACTGGCACAGACAGTGCCCAATGCTGCCCTTCTCGCTGAAGGCCTTCTTGTCCTGAAAGCAGAACTGGACCTGAGGCATTAAGGGAGGGTGTTGATCCATGTGAAAGGCAGAGAGCACTGCAGAGAGTGTGTGATCCTGAATGCGTCTGTAGTCTCAAGATCTCATAGACATGCAGGTGTGCTGTGATGGACTTCTCCCTGAATGCATTCTTGGTCTTTCTTCTCCTTCACAGCACCTCTCTGACAGCCTTCAGGCCTCTTTGGTATCACTCGTAGTTCCATTCAGAGTTCATCCACCTCTCTTAACACCCTTTACTCTGTCAGCAACCCTTCTCGCCCTCCCACCACAGACAGCAGACACCCAGCTCCCCCTAAAGGGCCTTTTTTTTTTTTTAACACATGAAAAATGCCTTCTTGCTTTTCCCTCTCCTCCTCCACTCTGCTCCACACCGCATATTCTGGAAGTCACCTTCAGACCACACTGGAATGTTACCTCTATTGCCCAGGGCTAAGATCATGTTACAGCTCTCCTCTTCTCACTAAAGATGTGTGCTCTGATTTGAACTTCTCCAAAGTTCAGGGATGTTTGGAATCTGGGCTTTTGGCTTGGACTCTTCTCAGTGCCTCGTGTCAGCATCTAGGAGTTGACAGAAGTTGTTTGCAGCTGGGGGCACCCAGGTCTGCATGATGTAAATGACCAGGAATAAAAGAAAGAAAGAATTAATTAAATTAATTCATTAAAGCTGACCCCATGAGGAATTGCCTGGCCTCTGGAGACACACCAACATATCTTTCTTTCCACCCAAGCCACAGGTCAGACAGTGTTCACCTGACTGCTGGAAATCTCAACAAGCAAGGGGATTTCAGGAGGCTAGAGTCGCACACCCTGTCCTTATGGCACACAACTTCATATTCTTGCTTTCCTTTCAAGGGACTGGGCTAGGACAAGGTGATGGAGAAGATCCTTACAGCGAAATAACTCCATTTGGCATGTGGCTGCTTCCCCTTTGCAATGGCTTTGGGGAGGCTGGACTGTGGGAGAGAAGAGGTGATGGGCAGAACAAGCTCTTTTTGCTTTTTCTTTATTTTACCGGAGTAAGGTTGGACAGCTTGACTTTGCCTCCAGATCAGGACTCAGCATGCAGAGGATGGAAGGAGGAAGAAGAAACTTGTTTCAAACCTCTTTTCAACGTGCAGGCTGCATTCCTCTCCTGGCAGCATGGCACCACAGCTCAGGGCAGTGTGGCACCACATCCCTCAGGGTTATGCCTGCTGCTGCTGGGGAGTGTGAGTGATGCATTCCAAGCCCGTGCTCTCCACATGCCCTCAGCCTGCTCCTCGGGGAGGGGGTCCTTCAGCACTGGCCAGGTGTCAGTTCAAGCCCCAGGGAGCCTGCCCAGTATCAAAACAAGCAGGGCTGTCATTTTCTCTTCTGCCTACAGGAACCGAAAATTTCCTTCCTGCCCTTTCCTCCTGGCAGAAAATAGGCAGCTGAGAGAGGGGCCAAAGAGGCCAGGGAGGACCAGCAGCTCTGCCTTCTCCCAATAGGAGGGAGCTGTTGCAGCCCAGGCTATTTTTAACCTGGTTTTGTCGCGCGCTGGCAGTCTCGTCCTTCATTACTTCCTTCTTTCTCTGTCTCTCTGTGTCTTTGCAGCTCCTTCCTGCTACCATGAGATGTGTGAACTATATATGGCCTGGGAAATCTGCAGCAGGCAGTATTTTTAAACCATCCAGGCCTCCGGTCTGCAGGCTGCTGTGACGCAGTTTATCCAACTTTGTGAGTTTCTCATGGGAATCCAGGGTGCCCAGCAGCAGCCTGCGATGCTGGGCTGTTTATTTTTTGGCCTCCACGATGCAACCCTTGGGGCCCAGGCTGACATCTCGAGACTTGGGAAGCAGCAGGCTTTGTGTGTGTGTGCAGGGGAGATTTTGATCCTGCCTCTCATCACAGTTAAGCTTTCTGGATGCCAGCTACAGATCTGCAAAGTGAGGTGACTTTTCCAGCTGGCCAAGCGTTGCCATTGAACCTAGAGGGCTGGACAGGGAGGACTTCCTTAAGCACCTGCTCTCCTGGCAGAGCACATGTCCCAGTTCGAAGTCCTTGTTCATATCACTCTTGTGAGCCAACCAGGCAAGCAAGGGACATGGCCAGGCCCATTTGCAGGTGATTTAAAGAATCTCTAGGGAGCGATGGGAACAGGAGGGGGCAAACAGGGACATAGCAGGGCAGTGAGGGTGTGGCACAGCAGTTTGCACAGGCAGGCTGAGCAGGAAAGGCACAGCCACTCTCCCAGCTGGTGGGTTGTGTGGTAGGTGTGCATGGTTTTGTTCTGTGGTTGTTGTTGTTTTTTTGTTTTTTTTCTTCTCTCTCCAACTCAAGTAGATCCATCAGTGGTTTCCAAATGATCAAAAGCCATTGCTGCTGCTGGAGACAGAACTCCCCAGGAAGGATGCAGCTGTCCAGGTCACTGGTCAGGGAGTCTCTGAGCCTGGTGTTAGTATGAGAGGACAGTGCAAAAGACACCTGCATTCAGTGCGGTCACGTGAATGATTTGCTTTGTTTAGTGGTAGAACTTAAGGAAGAGGTAGAGGCTAAGAAGTACTAGGGAAAGTGAAGGGGAAATAGACTGGTGGGTTTGTACCCTTTCAACCCCAAAGGAAGTTCAGCAGGAGTCAGAGAAGCTCTGCCCCTCCTGCCATCAGGCAGATGGAACAGACCAAGTAGAGGGGGGATAATGGAAACAGATCCCTGGTCAGAGAGGTAAAAGAATGCCCTACCAACTCCCATCACCTTCCATGGTGTCCTTAAAGAACAGGTATGAGGCCCTGGGCCTAAAGTCTGAGGAAGATAACACTCAAGAAAAAGATGTGTTTGGATGGTCTCTCAGTGCGTATCACAACTGCAGCTATTAAAAAAAAAAAAAAAAGGGTAATTGTAGTGGGTAATTCCCTTCTAAGGGGAGCTGAGGGCCCTGTATGCCAACTGCACCTATCCCACAGGGAAGTCTGCTGCCTTCCCAGGGCTGAGGTGAGGGATATTAGCAGGAGCGTCCCTGAGCTAATTTAGCCCTCTGATTATTACCCACTTTTGGTAGTACAGGTTGGCAGTGATGAGATCGGTCGAAGAAGTCCCAGAGCAACTAAAAAGGACTTAAAGGCTTTGGATCATTGAGTTGATGGAACAGGAGCACAGATGGTGTTCGCCTCAATTCCTGCAGTGGCAGGGATGAATGAGGCAAGGAGTAGGAAAACACATTTTATCAATAGGTGGCTAAAAGATTGGTGATACCAGCAGAATTTTGGTTTTTTTGATCATGGAGTAAAATTTATGATACCAAACCTGCTAGAGTCAGATGGGCTTCATCTATTAAGCAAGGGCAAAAGAACCCTAGCATATGAGTTGGCAGGGCTGATCAAGGGTGCTTTAAACTAGATTTGAAGGGGGAAGGGATTGAAATCAGGCTCTCCAGAGAAGACCCTAAGAGTGGAAAGCCAGGGTTAGGAGTGATATCAGCAGCCCGGCTGAAGTGCATGTACACTAATGCATGCAGTTTGGGAAACAAGCAAGAGGAGCTGCAGCCATCGCGCAGCAGGAAAGCTGCGATGTAGTCACAATTATGGAAATGTGGGGATGACTTGCACAACTGGAATGCTGTAATGCTCTTCAGAAGAGACAGGCAAGATAGGAGAGGTGGAAGGGTCGCTCTATATGTTAGAGAGTCTCATGACTCTCTAGAACTTTAGATCAGTGACAATAAAGTTGAGTGCTTTTGGGTCAGAATCAGGGGAAGGCCAACAAGGCCAGCATCTTGGTGGGAGTCTGTTATAGACCACCCAACCAGGATGAAGAGTGTGGTGAATTATTCTACAAGCAGCTGGAGGAGGTTTCAAAATCACCAGCCCTTGTTCTTGTGGGTGACTTCAACCTGCCAGATGTCTGCTGGGTACTCAGCACAGCAGAGGAGAGGTAGTCTAGGAGATTCCTAGAGTGTATGAAGGATAATTTCCTGCTGCAGCTCATAAATGAACCTAAGAGGGCTGGGTCCCCGCTAGACCTGCTGTTTACAAACAGAGAAGGGCTGGTGGGAGATGTGGTGGTCAGAAGCTGTCTCAGGCAGTGACCACAAAATGATAGAGTTTTCAATACTTGATGAAGTAAAGGAGAGCATCAACAAAACCTCTACCCTGGACTTCCAGAGGGCAGACTTTGGCCTATTCAGGAGGCTGGTTTGGAGAGCACCTTGGGAAACAGCCCTTAGAAACAAAGAGATCCAGGGAGGATGAACATACTTCAATAAAGAAATCTTGAAGACAAGGGAGCAGACTGTCCCTATGTGCTGAAAGGCTAGTGGGTGGGGAAGACAATGGGCCTGGCTTAACAGGAAGATTTTGCATGAAATTAGGGAAAAAAAGAGAGTCTATCACCTTTGGAAAAAAGGGCAGGAAACTCATGAAAAGTTTAGGAATGTAGTTAGGCCATGTAGAAAAAAGATTAGAGATGCAAAAGTACAATTTGAACTTAATCTGGCTGCTTCTGTTAGAGACAACAAAAAGTATTTTTATAAATACATCAATAGCAAAAGGGGGGGCAAGGAAAACCTCCATTCTTTGTTGGACATGGAGGAGAACACAGTTACCAAAGACGAGGATAAGGCTGAGGTACTTAGGAGGGGCAAGTCCTCTCTGACCAATCTGATCTCCTTTTACAATCAGGTGATCCGCTTGGGAAGGCAGTGGATGTAGTCTACTTGAACTTCAGCAAAGCCTTTGGTACTGTCTTCCACAGCATATTCCTGGAAAAGCTGGCAGCCCATGGCTTGGACAGGGGCACTCTGTGCTGGGTTAGGAACTGGCTGATGGCTCGGCCCAGAGAGTGCTGGTGAACGGGGCTGCATCTAGTTGGTGGCCGGTGACCAGTGGTGTCCCCAGGGATCAGTGTTGGGCCCAGTTCTATTAATTATCTTTACTGATGATCTGGATGAGGGGATCGAGTCCACCATCAGCAAATTTGCAGATGACAACAAGTTGGGGGAGAGTGTCAATCTGCTGAAGGGTAGGAGGGCTCTGCAGAGGGACCTGGACAGGCTGGATAAATTGGCTGGCTCCAATGGTATGATGTTTAACAAGACCAAGTGCTGAGTCTTGCACTTTGGCCACAACAACCCCCTGCAGAGCTACAAGGTGGGCACAGAGTGGCTGGAGACTGACCAGGCAGAAAGGGACCTGGGAGTTCTGATCAACAGGAAGCTGAACATGAGCCAGCAGTGTGCCCAGGTGGCCAAGAAGGCCAGTGGCATCCTGGCCTGTATAAGGAACAGTGTGGCCAGCAGGGGCAGGGAAGTGATTCTGCCCCTGTACTTAGTACTAGTTAGGCCACACCTAACTAGTGTCCAGTTCTGGGCCCCTCAGTTTAGGAAGGACATTGAGGTGCTGGAGAGTGTCCAAAGAAGAGCAACAAGGCTGGTGAAGGGACTGGAACACGGCCCTATGAGGAGGGGCTGAGGGAGCTGGGGTTGTTTAGCCTGGAGAAGATTAGGCTCAGGGGAGATCTCATCAGTCTCTACAACTCCCAGGCAATCAGCAGTAGGACAAGAGAGCATGGCCTTAAATTAGGCTAGGGGAGGTTTAGGTTAGACATTAGAAAAAAATTCTTTACAGAGAGAGTGATCAGACACTGGAATGGGCTGCCCAGGGAGGTGGTGGAGTCACCATTCCTGGAGTTATTTAGGAGACTGGATGTGGCACTTAGTGCCATGGTCTAGTTGACAGAGTGGTGTTGCATCATGGGTTGGACTCAATGATCTCAGAGGTCTTTTCCAACCTGGTTGATTCTGTGATTCTGTGATTCTTTTACTAGCTTCATATGACCAACAGACCTTTGTTCTTGCCTCTTCTTCCACAGCTAAAATTGTCTCTGAGTAGAAAGGTGCTGCTGAGACAAAAAATTTCTTTATGAGTTTTTTTTCTCACTGTTACCTTTTATTTCTCTTTTATATTCAACAGAGAGAAAGTAAAAAGTTGTTTTGAGACCCTTTGCTGGAAACATCCTGTCCAAAAATAGGCAGGAGCCATTTGTATTGTCTACAACATGAATAACCATTTTTCTCATGGTACTATTTTTTTGCCAAAATTCTTGCAGAAGATAAACAGTATGTTTTAGTCACTCACAATCTTGCAGATTAAAGACTCTCTTAATCAGATTTTCTTCTGTGAGAAAATGGTGTATTTCTTCTCCTTTTAATATTTATGATGCATATAGACTGAAATTAAATAACCAGTATCTGAAGATTATTGTATATGACTTTATTGCTGTTGAAAAATGAATCATAGAATCATAAAACCATTTAGGCTGGTAAAGACCTCTAAGATCATTGGGTACAACCATGAACTCAGAACTGCCATGTCCACCACTAAACCATGTCCCTAAGTGCCACATCTACGTGCCTTTTAAATACCTTCTGGTGTAATGACTCCATCACTTCCCTGGTGGAGTCCAGGGAAGTGTCCCAATCTTGACAACTCCACTGTAGAAGACATTTCTCATAATATCCAATTTAAACATCCCCTGATGCAATTTGAGGCCATTTCCTCTTGTCCTGTTGCTTGTTACCTTGGAAAAAAGGCCACCACCCACCTAGCTACAGCCTCCTTTCGGGTAGTCATAGAGAGCGATAAGGTATCCCCTGAGCCTCCTTTTCTTCAAGCTAAACACCTCCAGCTCCCTCAACTGCTTCTCATAAGACTTGTGCTCCAGATCCTTCACCAGCTTCATTGTCCTTCTCTAGACTCACTCCAGTACTTCAATGTCTTTCTTGTAATAAAGAGTTGAAAATTGAACACAGAATTCGAGGTGGGGCCTCACCAGAGCTGAGGACAAGTCACTGCCGTGGTCCTTCTGACCACACAATTTCTGACACAAGCCAGGACGCCATTGTCCTTCTTGGCTTTTTGACCTGAGCACCCTGCTGGCTCGTGTTCAGCTGCTGTCAACCAAAATCGCCAGGTCCTTTTCCACCCAACAGCTTTCCAGGCATTCTTCCCAAGGCTGTAGCACTGCATGGGGTTGTTGTGACCTGAGTACAGGAGCCAGCACTTGACCTTGTTGAACCTCATGGTCTCAGCCCATCAATCCAGCTGGTCCAGATTCCTCTGCAGAGCCTTCCT
Organism: Pyrocephalus nanus; assembly: GCA_038380795.1. Classification (NCBI taxonomy): domain Eukaryota; kingdom Metazoa; phylum Chordata; class Aves; order Passeriformes; family Tyrannidae; genus Pyrocephalus; species Pyrocephalus nanus. The sequence goes on from CM076260.1 coordinate 52,998,271, forward strand.
ACCCTCTAGCAGATCTACACTCCCAGCCAAATCAGTGTCATCTGGGAGCTGACTGAGAGTGCATTCAATCCCCTTGTCCAGATCATTGATAAAAGTATTAAACACAACTGGCCCCAAGACTGAGCACTGGGGAACACCACTGGTTACCAGCCACCAACAGGATGTAGCACCATTCAGCACCACTCTGGGCTCAGCCACACAGACAGTTTTTTACTCAACAAACCGTGCTCCTCACCATGAGCAGACAGTTTCCCCAGGACAGTGTTATGGGAAATAGTGTCAAAGGCCATACTGAAGTCCATGTAAACACATCCTCAGCCTATCCCTCATCAATTAAGTGGGCCACTTTGTCACAGAAGGAGATCAGGTTGGTCAATCAGGGCCTGACTTTCACAAACCCATGCTGTCTGGGCCTGATGCCCTGGCTGTCCTGTACATGCCACATGATGGCACTCAAGATTATCTGCTCCATGACCTTCCCTGGCACTGAGTTCAGGCTGACAGACCCGTAGTTCCCCAGATCCTCTTTCTGACCCTTCTTACAGATGGGTATCTTTGATGAACTTGCCTGCAAGCGTATAATATGTTTATGTTCCTATATAAATACATGCTTTTATCTACTAAATGTTGTCATTTGTGTTCTTTTTCCTCAGTAAGAGTTCTAACTCTGGCAGTGAAGAATTTTACTCAAAGTCTCTGGGATACAAAGATTTCACTGTTCTTTGGACCGCACCCATCTAATTTTTTCTGAGATGCTTGATTCCAGGCTCATGCAAATACCTGTAATCTGATTATGCTTTCAGAGTTTAAGAATTTACACAGTTTAAGAAATGATGATCAGTGTCTATATGGTAATCATTTGACCTGTGCACCTCTTCATTCAATTTATTTTAACTGTTAATAAGGCACAATATTTCAGTTTGTGAAAAAGTGAATGATCACAGCTATTATCAGAAAACCAATGGGTTTGGTGCCATGAAATTTGGCAGTATTGTGGAGAAGGCTAATTTCTCAGGGCCAGTTGAACTAGTGTAGGAAAGCCTCTGTGCCTGGAAAACTGTTTTTCCTGCATAATTAACTTCTTTGATTTATAAACATTTAGGTAAAACAACAGCAAGGGTATGAGTTTAACAGGACTAAAAGAATGCATGAGATATGTTTATCACTAATAGGTAAGGCAAAGGAAACAGATAAATCCTCATTACTCCACTGATGTTAACCTACCCCAGGAATGACTTAGGAAACTGGTGATGTTAGTAAAGATGCACTTGCATTTAGTAAAGAAAATCTGGAATAAAATTCTGTCAATGTGGAATATTAGATTAGGAAAAGCAAGGATTTTATCTTGCTTAGTGTTACTTTCCAAGGGATGCTTGCTCATGAAAACAGGGTTTTTCTTAGCATGGCATCATATCAAAACTTGGCTTTAATTGTCTTCTTTCTATCAGAAAAGGCCTTAGTTTAAGCACTTAAATTATTTTGGGATCAAAATGGTTTTATCATTCCAGAGATGCTTTCCAAAGCATTTCCCATGACATGCAGTGGTCAGTGGATTTTAATTCTGCAGATGCCAATTAGAATACAAGTTCTAAGAGGAAGTTCATTTCTGGGCAGTGAGAGCACATCGTGGGTGGCCGTAGACGCCACAAAGCCTATGACTTCAGCCACCTGAGAAATTAAGTAATGAACCCTGACTGAGGAAGCTTGCGGGCATTACATCATTTACACATAAAAACAAAAAATAGATTTATAGGGTACACGTGTGGCCATGAGCCAGCAGCCAGTCTAGAAGTCTCAGCTGTATCCAACAGACTAATGCCCTTTAATACCATTCTTTATACAAAGGGATCCCACAAACCTACTCCTCTGCTTTGGGTTCCTGTTTTTCAGTTGTTGCTACGGATTGACTGTGACTCTGAGATGTGTTGCCTAAGCTGCAGCTGTACAGTATGTGCTTTGCATTGAAGTCATATGATGTGTGCCAGGTGTTTTTCCAAACCAGTGTAGCCTTGGAGAAATGTACTGCTGCTGCAGTTTTAATGGGGATAGGGAACAGACTTAAGGGATTTCTAGAGATCTGATGTGCTTGAAATATTTTATTATGGTGGTACTGACCACTCAGAAGTGGGGATAGAATTGTTCTATTTCAGAAATTATCCTAAAGGGTTACTAACAGTCTGAAAATCAATTATTTAAAAAAAAAAAATATTACCTAGTACAAAAGCTAGAGAAGAAAGAGCTCACAGTAGTAGCTAAGCAGCAACAGAGCTGCAGCCAGCGGTGTCAGAGGGCATAGCTCTGGTGGTCCTTGTTGGGAATCGGGAGAAGAGAGCCCTAGGAGTGGCTTTAAATGAAGGAGAAAGCACAGGAAGGATCAGATGACTTTGCAAGGAGAAGGGCAGTGAGGCTGATCAGCCATGAGAATAGCTGCTGGCAAGAATAGAAGGCATGCAGGAGGCAATGGGATCCTTGGGGACAGTGGTTATTCTTCGGGGTCTGGGCCTCCACATAAGCAAAGGCAGCTGTAGGATCTTTTTGAGTGTCATCTATTCCTGTTGCTTTAGGCTCTGAAACAACTCCCTCACCCCAAAACACACCCGTCACCTCAGGGAGCATGTTGGACCATGACCAGCTCATATCCCTGAAAAAGCACCGTCTGCACACTGACCCTGGGCAGTCTCACTGAAAGCATCTCTGAGCTTTCTTTAATTAAAACTTTGATTTGTGCTCAAGCAAGAGAAAACAAACATTGTCCGATTCCAGCGTTCAGATCCCTCAATGTAAGCCAGATGTCCCAGCTGGTTCCTACAACTTCTCTCAGTGTGGCAGTGTGACCTCCTGCCTCACGCCACACAAGGCCAGCAGTCAGGGACAAGCCCAGTAGCTGCCTCAATGCATCTTGCTTTCATATTCAGTCTCAAAGTATGTTTCCTGGTCTTGATATTCTCATTCCTCTTTTTCCCTTCTTTCTTTCCTCCTCAATCTTCCCTCCCACCTTGACACTTGGCACACAGTGCATTATCTGAGTAGCAAAATGAAGGAAAAAGAAGAAAAAGAAAGGGCGAAAGAAAACAGGCCTGTCTCTTTGTTTGTTTCTAGGGCAACAGGTAGGAGATGCAGAGCACTGGCATCCTCCCAGCTGCATGCCTGCGGTGCTGAGGCTGCTCTGTGCCCCACGGGGACTGGTGGGAGGCTGTCTGTCTGTCAGCACGGGCGCTGGGGAAATGGTGTTAAAACAAATAAGTCTCCCATGTCAGCCCTTTGTGTGGGGTCGTCGCTGTGGCTGTCCAGTGCCCAGCTCGTCTTGCCGGATGCCTGAAGACCGATGAGCAGGCAGGCAGGTGAAAAACGTGATCTCAGATGGCCTCAGATGACAGCCTAAAAGTTGAGACACATTTTAAACAACAGGATTAGAAATAAATTACTTCCTCCTCCCGGGGTTACAGTCGGGTCATGCAGGAAGAGGGACACAATTATCACTTCAGGGAAGAGAAAATGCATTTGGCAGTTACAAATTTACTGAAATAGATAAAAGCGAAGGCTTTTCCCTCTTTTTTCTTTTTTTTTTCTTTGGTGTCTGGACTTACTCCACCTGCGTCCATCCGTCGTAAGTAATCATTGTGGGAAAACCCATTAAACTGGGTCATAGTCTGGAAGTGGGGCAGGAGGACACTCAGATCAAAATGAGTCAAAGACAGGCAATGCTGAACCCAGCTGAGTTGTGTAGGTACTGCTGAAAGCCATCCTGGAGACCCTCCAGAGCATTTTGGGTGCAGTTAGGGGCATGGGCTAAAGCAGAAAGAGGCTGGTGGGGAGGCTGGAAGACAGCAGCCTGCAGGCTGAGTTGTGCCCCTGCCTCAGCAGGAGAGAAACCTGGACATAAAATCACTGTCACAGTGACTGGACAATAGCGCTTTTCCAGCCTTTCCACCAGGCGAGGGCTAGGAAACATTTTCATACAGACATTGCTTTGAGCTAGGCTACTGGAAGATGCAGGAACATGGCAAAGGAAGACAGAGATTTTGATCAAAATGTGATGGATATGTCTGAGACAAGAGGAGATTTACTAGAGGCAGGCTATGAGGGCTTAGGCCCTTCCCTGTCTTTCCTTACTGATGGAGCGACATGCCTCTGCACCATGTGATGTGGGCCCCAGCCCTACAGACTGAGGATGGCATTGTGGTCTATCTCACTCCAACCCTGACTTGGCCTCAATGTTTTTGAAGGTTATGAAGTTAGGTTACTTGGAAAGATTCCATTGAGCTGACCTGTCTCCACTTGGTCAAAAATACCGAGCATCCAAGTTCCCATTGTCTTCAGAACTAAGAAGATTTGCTGAAAGCTCTGCAGAAATGATTTCTGAGTTGTCTGAAATATCAGGCAGCTGACCTGTCTTTCTAGCTGGTACACTAAAATTCAGAAAAAGCCCAAGCAGTATCCTGAATACTTTTTAACAATAAATTTAACTTCATCTACTTCAATTGATGCCAGTGGAACCAATGATGCCTAAAAAGAAACCTATGTTCTTTGTAGGATCCGTAGAGAGTGCAATAAATAAATGCAATTGCTGGGTAATCTATGAAAGAAGAAGTGATGCCAGAGTTCAAAATGCCAGTCTCCATACTTTTAGAACCAATGTTTCTCTTCAAGCAGTTATGTTGCAAAGCTAAAGTTATTGTCAGAGAAATACACAGTAACTCCATTGCAAAGAATGACAATATTTCTTTCCTAGATTATGATGATTAAATCTAAATATGGGGCTAATAAATCACCTCTTGCTCAGTCTAGCTGAGCATTTTATATGTAATAATGACTTTTCCAGGCAGAGTTGCGTCATGTATTGGTAATGAATAGTGGGCTGTAAATTCTCTGAGACTACATTTGTATGTATATATGTGGCTGTGGCTGTGTGTCTGGAAGGTGTGAAGCATGTGTATGAATACTGCAGGGGATGTGTAATGAAAGAAGTGCAAGAAATAGCCTCTATGTGATGGCTGCAGAGATCCACCAGCAGAACTGCACATATCTGCTGTTCTAAGAATTGTCTGTCATGTCTGTCGTACGCAGAGTAGATTATAAAGATAGGTTTGCATCTATATACCCAAATAACCTTATGTGAATAGACAAAACCAGTAGCATTTCTTACCACACCTACTTACCATTTTTGATTGCTGTAGGATAGTTGATAAGTAATTCTTGGAGCCATAAAATTTTGCTGGTTTTAGAAAAGTTTACTTGTCTTAGAAAAGTAATGCCTTTTATTTCTTAATTAACAATAAAAAGACACTCTTTAAAAGGAGGATTGAAGCCCTCTTTGGCCAAGTTACCTGGATTTACAAATTCCAAGCAAGTATATAACATGACTTCATTTGAATTCCAGATAGGTTTTAGGAAGCATCTTGAAAAACATCTTAGACTAAAACTTCCATTAATTGGTGTGACTATATGAAGTGTTTTGAGTTGGGTTTTTTGTGGTTGTCTCTTTTTTACATGTGGAAGATAATGTGTCCCAGATCTGTTGTACCTCATCTTTACTTACATCCAAGCCTTTTGTTTCTGTGGATCTTTTATTTTGTAATGTGCCTCCTTTTGAAAGAAGAATGATAAAAGAGAAAGTTGAATCGAGCATACAAAAAGAAATGTCCTTCACCTTGTCAGAGGTAAAGAACTGTAGCACTTATTTTACTACAGGGAGCACAATTATCTCAAAAAACAGTTTACTTTACAGTACCACACTTTCTTATATTATTTATCTCTCTGTTTTTCCCATTCTGTCATAGGAGTGTTGTAAGATTTCCCATTTTATAAAAAATCTGCATATTACAGACACAAAACTCGGCTTAGACAAAAAAAAATAATCAAGATTACACTTTTACAGACTTGCAAGTAATTCTGGGACAAATGTAGTTAGTGGTTATAGCATTATAATAATGGAGAAATGTGGTGATTTACAAGGTAAGAGATAAACAGAAATATGCCCTTTGCCCTAAACAATGCACATCAACTACGTATGGAGAACCCCTGTGCTTGCAACTCACTCACCGATCAGGCAAAGAGAAATTCAGATCTGTGCCATCCAACGTTTGAGAGACTCCAGTCTGAGCTGAGCAACACGGAGTTTATGTTTTCCATGACAGAAGGGGACACAGTAACTGATTATATGATGCCAAACTCAGGAAAATGTTGAAGCGTGTCCCAGCTTAAGCACTTGAAGAATCAAATTACATGTCAAATGTTCATACAGAACTCCTTTAAACTGTCTGTCTTATAAGAGCTGGTGTTTGGCCAAATGAATAAATTAAAAATAACTTCTTCTGGCTTTCCTAAAGGCACCAGGACTTTTCTATCAAAAGAAATATCATTTTACATCACATATCCTTTAATTACCCAAAAGGCCTGTACCAAGACGTTCTGGTTCAAAATGTGGCTTGTTTTTCAGATATTCCCCAAGGCTTGGAGAGAACAATTGCTTTCTAAGACAATTTCCCTGTAAAGGCAGTTGGAGTGCAAAATCTCGCTGAAGCAGGAGTGCAAAATCTGGTCTTTTTAGAACAACCAGGGGTGCTGAAAAGTCTGCAAGGGCAGCCCAGGAGGGGGTTTGTAGGATCTCTGATAGCTTGGGGGATGGCATTAGGGTTAGGGCTGAAGACCTTTTGGCAATGCACAGCTTAAGCACGACTACTAATAGTGCTATTTGTGAATCTGTGGAGGCCCTATGGCCAGTGTGGAGGTTAGCTTCCTAGGGATACTTCAGCTAAGGCTGGGCAAACATGCTCAGAGGACCGACCATTTTTTTTCCTGGATGATACAAAGCCTCAGAGGCACAGTACAGGCCATCATATGTGAGGATCCAACCCAAGAACATCCTTCCTCTGAGAAGTGAATGGCCTTTTGAGCAAGACAAGTGCCTTTGATAGGAAACTCACTGGCAAGTACATGAACAAACAGTCTGCTCCTGCACTGTTTTCCAGCAGAATGACAGCCGCCAGCACATCCTGCTTTAGGTAAAATGACAGTAACCTTTAAACACTCATAAGAGTTAAAAAAATTCCAGAATCCTAAAAGATGTGACATTGTCTGATGCTGACACCAGAGAACTGTAACTATGGCTGATGCAGCGGCAGTATTTCCCTTTTTGCCCTTCCTTGCCCTGGTGGTTCCACCTGAACTGAAGGGAATAACTCTAAAAATTAAAGTCCACTTCTGTTTCCATTACAGTTGAGCTTTCTCTGAAGAGAGAGGAGGAATACAAAACTTCAGCTAAAATTGTACTTGTAGGGATTTTCAGAAACTTGAATGGTTGTTGCTTAACTCTGTAAACTACACCCCATTGCCAGCTTATAAATTAGCAGCATTATTATACTTCGCCTTTCAACGTTGACCGTACTCTTTGTCTGCTGAAGAAGAAGACGGAAGAATAGGAGGAGGCACAAACACTATTTTCTGAGGTCAGTTCTCATGTTCTCAGGATTTTGTGCCCAATACCTTTCTAGCCAGTGAGGTATTAAAATGCTGAGCTTTCAAGTCAGTAAATCGCAAAAATAATCTGCTGGTCCCCTCAGCTCAGAAGGAAGTGTGTCCAGCTGGACTGTTTCTACATATGCTGTCAGGCAGAGAAAGATGTCCAGCAATTGTCACCTCCTCCTTTGGCTTCTGGGGCGACTCCACATAATTCACTGAGTGTGCATAGATGTTGCTGGCATGCACAGCAGCACAAGCAGCGGGGAAGAAAGCAGGCACTACCAGAGAAAACAGAGCATAATGAGAGCACTGTTTAGCACCCTCCCACATATGTGTATGCACACACACATATACACTCACATCATGAAATATGAGAAAGAAGGGAGAAACTGAAGGCCAGTGAAGTGTAGTGGGTGTCCAGGGAGAAGGGGCTTGCCTGTTGTGGCTTCTTTTCAACCACAAGGATTTAATGCAACATTAATCTCTGGTGGTCTTGACATGCCTGATCACAGTCTTCTGATTTCATCTGAGTTGGCATTTCCAGCACAAATTACTATTTTTTGTGGGAGACTTGATTCCACAGGGAAGAAAACCCCACCCTACATCTCAGCTGGATACTGATTTTTATTCTTCAGTTAATTAAAATAGAAAACTCTCCATCCTTGGAGATGGTGGGATTGCAAAGAAACTCAGGGATGGCTGAGGTTGTTTTTAATTCACTTGATTTCTGGCATTTAAGGGGAAACATGAAAGTGACCAACTTAAATATATTTGAGAAGAGACATTATTTGAAAACAAAAGATTTCGAGTGAATTATCAGACAGGTGCCTGAGAATCAAAGCCTTTGATATTGATACCAGCAGCAAAGCTAATTTGATTCAACAGCAGCAGGCAGCAATCTCTGTGTATGGCCACAATCTGATACCTGACAGTGATTACGTCTCACTCCCCAAATTTACCCTGGGCTGAAGAGAGCCAACACTTAACAAAACCCACTAGTGACCCTTGAGGCTCATTTCTTACCTTTCTGTGCAGCCTGTCTCCACTAGTGCTGGCAGAGCTCTGTGTCCATAAAATTTGCCCTAAGTGCTTCGACTTCACAAGACAATCTGTGACACGTCTATGCTTGAAAACATGGGGCAACTGTGGCAACATATTTGCAATTGCAAGGGCACTTACCTGAAGTGTGACCAAAATAATATCTGAGGAATTTGAATTGTTTTCCAAAGCAACACAGTAGTTCTGTAAAATTGTCATTGCCATTGAAATAAACAGATCACTGGGGTCTACTTAAGATTGAGCAATGTATGGATATGCTGTCAGAGGAAATGAAGGAGAATTGACCACTATGATTTTGTCTACCCAAAATGCTTTTATCTAACTACATTTCAGAAAGCTGTGAGTCTGATCATGTGAAAGTAATATTGGAGCTAAAGAATTAAATCTTTACTGAGGGATCCTACCCTGGATTATTCCAGGATTCTACCCCCTTTGGTTTTTTTTTCTATTTTGTTTGGGGTTGGGTGCTTTTTAGTTTTGTTTGTGGGTTTGTTTGTGTTTGTTTTTTATTTGTTTCTTGTGCTTGGTTTGGGGTTTTTTTATGTGACGTGGGTACATGCTCTTGGACAAGAAAATATTTCTGCAGCATGTGAGAACGAATGACCAAAGTGATGTTTCTCATCATCTCTGAGACATGGCTGGGACCTATTTATGAAATACCAATAAAAGGGCAAATTAATGGGGATATTATGTTCTAATAACGGAATACTTATGCTCATTTAAGCAGTAACCTCCTTCTTTGGTCCAAAACCTGTCAAATAAATATGGTCCATCTATCTAGAAGGTTTTCATGCATGGCTGACACTGAGAGTCCAACTGTAGAGTTTGTGCTCTGTGCACACTAAGTGGCACCTGTTTATGGAAAAAGTATAGTTAAAAAGAGTCAGGAGAAAAAATGCCAAAATACAAATTTATTATCCAAAAATCTGGGTTTATTGTACAGTTTAAAGCCATTTTGGCCTGGCTATGTGAATAGAATTTAAATCCACATGGAAAAAAGTTCAAACAAGACAAAAAACAGTGACTTTAGAGAATGCATCGAGAGTGTAAAGTCATTATTTCTCCCTTCAATGTGTGGTTTCTCATGGCCTGCTGGAGCAAACCAGTAACCTGAAAACTGAAAAAAATAATATGTGTACTTGAAACATGTATCTGAACACTTGGGGCAAACCGTCCTTTGTGCCAAGTTTTCTTTCACATATGCTGTATGAGAATTGATTGACTTTGTGATTTTTATCCTAGCTGAAACAAATGCACATGTTGTTCTTATTTGTATGAATGGCTAATCCATTTTAATATGCCGTTTTGACACATGTACATGACTTTTACAAGTTAATAGAGGTGATTCACATCTGTCATGCTTTCCCTTCCATCCTCTTTCTTCCATACTGGATTTTATTAAAGATAATAGGGAAATATATCCTTGAGCCAAAGCTAATGACATGCAATTTTTTAAGGCCTGATAGGCATCAACTTGGTACAGTACCAGTAACCCCTACAGGCTTTTCTTTTGAATGACCCTCTACAAAATCAGCAGTGTACAAAATTCCTTGAGGCATTTTGTCTCTCTTCCTCAGCTTGCCCCAAAATGCCTTCTGCTGGAACCCCCTGTGTGGGGGGGTTAGGATGAGGACAACCTTTTGGTACAAGGAATAGTCAGAGAGATTTGTAGTGGCTCTTTGGTATTTTTTCTTGCCACAAGGCAGGGATCAATCAGGCATAAAGTTCCAACTAGGAACAGTATTTTGTTGCTTTAGTTGTACTTGTCTAAACCATTTATCTGGATATTAACTGTTATCTCTGAAAAAAAAAAACCAGATACCTCAGCCAATCTCCCCCAAGTTAGCCCATTAGTCATCAGAAAAAAAAACAAAGTAAAGAATTCACTTGGCCTCACCTTACACATCTAATTTTGATGTCATGGCCATATTCAGAGCAGGAGCCTGAAGTGGGAACTGAATCATTGGTTGGAGGAGTATCTTTCATTCCACTGATTTTCATGGAAGTCCATGGAAAGTCACCTTGGGCAAGACATGGGTTTCCTCTCCAAAAATAGTTCTATTGAATTTAAACCCAAACTCCAAAACTTGTAATCAAGATGTTCTTAGGAGAGGAGGATGATCTTTTGCTGTAACAGATTGGAGAATATCAGAATAAGAGTAATCAAACTCTAAGCTTTGTGGAAAAAAAAAAGTAAATCTCGGAGTGGAAACTGAATATTTTCCTGATTGTTTCCATCTGCACTACAGGCTGGCTATCCCATATAATTTTAACTGATTAGCAAAGAGGAGGAAAACAATTTTCCAGAAATATTTTTCTTCACTCATGCAATAAGTACATTCTGGTTCACAATTTCTTTGTATGCAAAAGCCAGGTCTTTCTAGAGTATCTGCATGAAAAGAATTATCTAAACAGGGGCTGTGTACATTATAGCTGCCAAGGTGCTGAGCACATGAATGTCCTGTGACATAGATTTGGCAAGAATGAGACTAGCCTTGTTATCTTGGCCAAATTCCAGAATAAGTAACAAAAGTTGGACAACCTAATTTTCTCTCAGTTTCAGTAGGAGATACTGAGCGTGGTGCTGCTGCTTTGTATTTAGGTGGTTTTTCTCCTTATACAGAGGGGATATAGAATACTGCCTTCTTGACATCACATTCACTTGCGCTCTCCAGAAACAGAAATGACAATTAATCATACCGGGCAGTCACACATTACTTGGCTCTTCTTACTCTTTCCTGGTTCTGCTTAATAGCTGCTTCCTCCCACTCAGGCAAGGGGACTGTCCCTGTACCCTCAGCAGGTTTCAACCTATAATACTTTCTATTGACTGTGGCAAATTGGCTGCTTGCTTTGCTGAAAAGCTCTCAGGAAAAGTTTGTCCCAGGATCATAAAGTTAGAGAGGTAATATAGAGTGTACCACAACTCACAACTTTATAATGCACACTACTAGATCAGGGGTCTCCATTTAAATTTTTCCTGCTGCTGTTAGGAAGTACATGGCATCCTACCTTCTACTTCGCAGGGTGAGTCCTGAAGCAAGGAACTAATGTCAAGAAGAGGTAAGTAGCTGTGACTGACAGGGACTGCTGTTGTCGTGGTAGGAAGCACTAGATGTCCACAGGAGATGTCTGGGATCCTTTAGGCAAAAGGTCTGTTCCAAATGTACACCCTACACATGGCCTTTGTGCAGGCAAATATTTCATACTAACAGCACATGCTATTGACACTGTTAGCTGTTTTGACAGAGCTGCTGGATAAATGGAGCTGAGCATGTACAAGGGAGACTCTGCGTTGGTCTCTGATTAGAATCAGTGCTTGAGACAATGCTGGTCTCGCAGAGTAGGCATTGGCATGGAGTTCGGATTCCTAGGAGATGGAAATGACTTTTTCTCCCAGGGCTACCACTCCCATTAACTGGAGACATGAGACACCCCCCTTGCTACAAATTCAACTTGATATCAGACTCATTACTCAAATTTTCTTTCATTCAGGCAGTATGACAGACAGCAGAATACTGGCCAAACATCAAGCAACGGGTATGGCACGCTGCAGCTAAGATCCAGAACTCACTAGTTATTGTCTCTATGTAAATACTTGAAAGATACAGTATCATGTGTTTGTTAAAAAGCTATGTAAATGGCTGTACACATTTTAAATGCATGCAAAGTAACCACTATGTTGCAAAAATAGCTGACTAAAATATATCCTCATCATTGCTGTTGAAACTCTTCCTGCTTACAGGCATTTCCAGTTGAAGCTGCAGGTACCTTTGGGCTAGTTAGGTTGTAGACCTCTTGCTTTTATTAACCTGTCAGCATCCACAGTACTTACATTATTCAACACCTTTGCTTAATGCAGAGTTGGTAGCAGCTGATGGGTTCCCTACTGGAAGTCAGGGACAATTTTCCTGAGCACGAAAGCCCTAGTTTATGCCCCAACTAGTCTTATAATTAGTGGGGGGGGGGGGGGGGAGGTTGGGAGGGTGGGTGTTATGTTTACTCTAGATTAAAAAAATGGAATACAGCCACTTCAGAAAAAGAGACTGATGTGTAAGAGGGATCCTGTGACAACATGGGGAGATATACTGATTTTATTCTGATTCAACATGATACCATCAGGAGATGGAGGAGTGATATGGTAATGAAACTGGGATCAGAATCATTACAGCTGCAAAATTTGCCAATGTTTACGTGGAAAATAACGGCCAGAATCTGAAAGTGCAAATTCAAAGCAAAAATATAAAAGCAAACCTGTGAAATCAGGAAAAAAAGCAAAATATGTTTTCTACTTGCAAACAAGAAATATAAACATTTTGCCTTGTGAATTTTACATGGAAATATCAGAATTTCTTCTGCTTCTTTCCTGCTTTCTAGGGATCTTCTAGGTCTTCCCATTCAACTCTTTATGGAGTGTTTACACTAAAAAGAAGTTCGCAACAAATAAATATACATAACAAATTAAAATCTTTTTCAAACTGCTGAGACTAATGTGAAAAATGGGCATGTGCACACAAACACATTTAACAAGCATTTTAATGTTTATTTAACTATTATTTTCTCTCTTTGCCTCAGCCTACGTAGAATAAAAGAAGATGGCAAACCTTTTCATCTCACTACACAGGGATTGCTTCCACCACCACCTCCCTGGTGTCCTCCAAAAGAAGACCAAATCCTATTTAGGCTTACACACCCACAAATCAAGTAGAAATGTATGCGAGTCATTGAAATCACTGGTAGTAGAATCATCACAGAAATTACAAGCATAGGGAGGCCTCCTAGGACAGCTTTCCTACTTTCCATGAGACTTTATGCTTTCACCACCTATCAATGTCAATTATTTGCCATTGTAGCAATATAAAAGACTGCAGGAACACTGAACATGTTTGTAAAGCCAATGAAAGAAGCAAGGGCAGAAATTGTATAGCAAATGTCCCTTATGAAGACAAAGCTTCTGTAAAGGGAAGTGACTTGCCTGGGGTTATAAATCCAAGGGCAGCCCATCTTCACTGCTGGCTGTGCCTAGGTGCATGCCTCAGCCGCACGTTTCTTGCCAAAGGAGCTCCTCAGCTATGGTCTAGAGACTCTTGCAGACTTTCTGATTCAACCAATATGGTTACCCATAACAATTTTTTAAAGCTGTTTCTGTACAGTGTTTTGCTTGTTAGTCTTTCCCCTGGTAGAAGACTCTATGTTCTATGCTCCACTTCTAAAACAAACAACATGCAGATAAATATGGTGCAAAGCACTTACCACAACTGAAAAATAAACTTCTAACCACAGTGAAGGAGAGGAAAAGAGCTGGGTATTTTGTGGTCCCTGAAGGAAATTGAAATCTGCTTTTTGGTGGAGACATGCTTCAAAGATGAAACCAACCAAAGGGGCAAAATGTCTCATTTTTTCTTGGGTATGCGCACAGCACATACTATTGGTTGCCAAAAGTTAAATGGGAAGTACTACTGATATTATTGTCTGGTTGTTATTAAATAAAAATCATTTAAGCTTTGTTCTCTTCTCTGTTGAATTAAAGATAACCCCCTGAATCAAATCTGATCAAGTTTCCTTTTTGCATGTCATGCCTTGCTGCAATACACTTCAGACAGTGGCTGCTCCATGGCATTTTGTTTAGTATCTTGTTTATTATTGTGTTGCAAGTGAAAAAATGGTCCCAAACATAACTTATTTTTCTCCAGAATTCCAATGGTCTGCTATACTTTAAAAGAAAACAGATGATAAAGGCATCTTATAAAGTTTTATGTCTCCTTTGACTTCATAAGTAAACTCAAATTATTTTTTTAAAAAGGAAGAGAAGACAAGAGGAAAGAGAAAAAGAAGAATGAGCTAATGAAAGAATGACAAAATGAGAAGAAGGAAGGAAGCCAGAAAGAGAGAGAAAGAGAGAGAGAGAAAGAAAGAAAGAAAGAAAGAAAGAAAGAAAGAAAGAAAGAAAGAAAGAAAGAAAGAAAGAAAGAAAGAAAGAAAGAAAGAAAGAAAGAAAGAAAGAAAGAAAGAAAGAAAGAAAGAAAGAAAGAAAGAAAGAAAGAAAGAAAGAAAGAAAGAAAGAAAGAAAGAAAGAAAGAAAGAAAGAAAGAAAGAAAGAAAGAATTTTCAGATAGTTGGTGTACTTAGTGATTTTAATTTTTAAATAAAAATGACTGATATTTTCTAAACTAGTGCTTGTATAAACATTCAGAAAATGTTTGTGCTTGTTTGTACTTCAGAAGTCCCCAAAAGGATTCTAAGAAAATAATTTATATATGTTATTGAACCAGACATTTTCATGTCTCCACAGACTACTGAGTGATTCATGTCCTTTCCTAATGACAATAATACAGTAGGCTTTTGACCACTAGTGAACGGAGCTGGCTTGAGCTGGTGACTTGGAGATGAAATATTTACTGCCAATCTCCTGGGCAACCATCTCCCCCTACAGGCACCTTTCAATAAATCTGCCCTTCCTTATTTTCAAAAGACACTTTGGAAACATGCCATTTGAAGCTATTGAAAAAACTTCCAAAAATCCTTTTGTTTAAGGCTTGTTTTCATAAGTATTTTGTGTAAGACAGGCAAAGTTTTCTTTCCTTAAGTTTTAAGTAACTTGTGGATTTTAACATGGTTTTATTCCTTTCATTTCTAAATGTCTTATGCTGTAGCCTGTGGCATGGCAGTTAGCCAGTGAGCCTTCCCGCATTAGACACTGCTAAGGCACGCCAGCTGTCATCTCTGCTCCAGGGAGGAACCAAAAAAGCACTACATGCTCCCTTTCAGCTTCCTCTTCCGCATTGCTTTACACCTCCCAGGTACCTCTGCAAACTCCTTACTGAAATAAAATTCTAGCAGAAAATGGAATGATAGTGATATAAAACTGGCTGTGATCTAAGCTACTAAATACCATTTTAAATAAGGGAGTATGAGGGCACCTTATTCCATCACAGCCCAGCATAATTATGCAGTATTATGTGTAGAAACAGAAAAAATAATACCTGACACATAGCTGTGTTTTTGGAGATCAGCTAATAGTCTCCATGTTAAATATCCCAGAAGGCAATGCTTAATATTTCCATTGATTTCATTTACAGACATGCCCAACTGATTGCGAAATTATCATGTAAAATGGTTCCAGTTCTCTATGCCCTGCTCAGGCCTTTGTGAAACAAGTTACAGCAATTTTTATCTGGGTCAGGAATTCAAAACAGTGCACAATAAATTCAAATTTAATATGATGAAACACTCAGAATAGAAGTTGAATCTGGGATTTTTTTATTATTTTTGTTACTTTAAGTGCTAGTAGGATGTGCCTACCATGCTGCTAAATGCTGTATTATAACACTCACAATGGCTAGTTTTTCTCTCTTTACATCTCCATACATGCAGAGTAAATTATGTCACTCTACCTTCAGATTTTTACCAGTTTGTATCTCTTAAAGACACGGATGAAATATTTAACTAGCTGCAGACTCAGATACCGTGTGTTTTGAATTTCAGCTACGATCTTAGTAAGCTTGTATTCTGTAACAAATGTAACAAACTCATTTTATATGGGCCATCCACTCACAGCTTTGCCTCTTTAATCTTCTGTTCCAGATGTCTAAACCAGACCACTGTAACTCAGTGCATCTATAGTGAGGGCAGCAGCAGTGCTCCTTCTGCCATGTGCAATGAGCTCATCCCTTGGTGAAGGAGATGAGACACTTCCCCTTTATGCTACAAACTTTGAACTGACTGCCATTGCACTTCCCTTGCCAGTCCAGGACCTGCGGTCTGGTCTCATCATATCGTTGCATCAGACTTATCCATGGCCACATCTCTGCATACTAGTCAAGCTTGTCTGGGCCAATGCAGTTCATCAGCCAGTCATGTACATGCCAGCTCCTTACTTAGAGGATTTGGGCTTGGCTGATGCCTGAAAATCCAAAGAATTTATGTGATTTTCATTGCTGATAACCACCAAAGCAGACTGTACACTCCTCCTCTCTGAGGAAGCAGTTCTCAGTTTGAGGATAATTAAACTACAGTGAAAGGAAGAGAAAAGCTCTCGCTTTTCCCTCACATTCCTCATGAGGTGGATGTAACCTCCCATGGGGGAGGGCAGAGAGCTCTGTTCTGCTAAGCATCTGAGCAACCTTCCTTGCAGCTGGAGGCAGAAATTGCCTCCCAAAGACAGCTGAACTGACTCTGGTGAGTAGGAACTTAGAGGGACCAGGGATCAAAGGAACCAGGAGGACTGAGAAGAATGGGCTAGAGGAAATGGTACTTGTTTTGTTGCCTGCAAGTGGTGACCAGGGAGAGTGACTGCTAAATGGGAAGTAATTCTCATAGTCTGATCTTCCTGAGAAGCTCCATTTGTATCTTTGGAAAGTAGCAGTGATCTCCACCAACATTATTATATGCCAGAAACATATGGGCAAAATAGCTACCTTTGTGGCTTCTTTCTGCCAGTAAGGGGAGCCGTCAGCACAGTAGGGCATCTGCTGAAGTTTGAGTGCTCCACTCAAGAGGCTACAAGAGCCACCAGTGCTCTGGAGCAAGTGCTTTTTAGAATTTGAATTGAATTCCTTGTTTTCATCCAGACCTCAGTACTAAAAGTGTGAGACACAGAGTGTGGGGTCCTTTGTGAGCAAATATCACAGAGAACAAACAGCATCTGAGGTCAGAGTCTTCTCTTGAGTTATATATGAGATGCCACAAACAACTCTTGTGCAGACTGAGGCTTATGGTCATTTCAACAGAAGTGTTCTTTTAGGATGATGTTTCACAAATGCACAGATTCCATTACACAGGGGCATGGCCCCAAATTCCATCTGCTTTTTGTTGCTGTGAATCTTTTGATGAAATTATTGGGAGTTTCTGTGGTACAAATGGAAACTCAAAGAAATCAATGCCTACTGTAACCTTATTTTCTCTGGATCCAAATTCCAGGATGATAAAACAACCATATCTTTAATTCACATACCTTCCAGTTATGACAAATTTTACAACACTTGGGTGCAGAATTGAGGTTTTCAATGATGACACAACACAGAGTCATTCAGTGAATCCCCAGATGATTACTATAAGTACTCCAGACAATACAAGCCTGTTTAACCTGTGGTTCTTCTGAGCATTGTCTCTGCTGGATATCAGGAATCAGCAAATTCACATGTTGAGTACCTAATGCCTTTGATACAAAGGAATACTGAAAAGAATATGTTTGGAATACATGCAAAGAAAAATAGATAATAATTTTAATTATTAGCTGTATAAGGATCATTTCCATAGTTCAAAGTGACCAATCTCTGAGCCAATGGCAATCCTTAATCAAGGTCCCATTTTGAATGTGATCTGTCAAACTTGGAGGAAAGCACTTTTGCTTATACAATAAGCCATGAATGTCGCTGAAGGAAAGAGTAGGGGACAGAGAGCAAGGAGGCAATGGGGAGCCCTGAACAGAGCTAAAGTAGAGAAGATTTACAAGTTGTTGATCGAGAAAACAAAGAATAGTGTGGGAAGAAACTTGTGAAGGGAAAGTGTACAGAAATCTGAAACACTAAAGATGAATGGATGCGTTACAGGCAATTTTTCAACTTGACATGCCCATTTTCATATATGGCAGTATTTTCCAAGGGAAAAAGAGAGATGGAAAAATCAAGGAAAGCATGACTTGCAGTTACTGGGAGTAAGTTTTTAGCTACAGTGAGATGGCAGTAAAACAGTTGCACAATAAGGATTTTAAACAATGAAGTATCCTAAATATAGTATGCCATGACAAAGAGCACCAAAATGTGTTGGGATACCATCTTTGAAGAGAAGCAGTGAATTTTGCCTTTGAGAAGAGAAGCAGGTATTTCATGGAACTGGCTGTGTATATGCTGATCAGATGAGGAGTTGTGCAAACTAAGCAGCTTGCTCCAAGCCAAATTTGAAGAGACTGGGGCAATGGCTGTTGTCTGGGGTTGTTAGAAATCACGTACTTGATTGCTCAACAATGCACTTCTAATTAGAAGAGTAAAGACAACTCTATGGAATGAGAAACAATTTAAGAGTTTTATTCTCCCCAGTGGGATGGTGAGAACTGATGAAGCAGAGCTTGGTGGCCTCTCTGCATTCCTTCTCACAGGGCACTCATGTATGCTCTGTTACAGGCCTGGTGTGGGACTGCAGAGACTTTTGAAGCATCTTCACAGACCCACCTGTATTGGGTCTCAAAGATGGTGATGGAAAGGGTAGAAAGAATTTGATTTTTAGTAGAAGAGTTGGAATCAGTCACATTCACAAAGAAAGGAACTCCTCTGATCAGGCAACTCAGCAGGGATCTCTAAGCATAGAAGACAGCAGATGGATTTTAAGTGAGCTGCACTAGAAACAAACCATTGCTTTTTCACTATTGCCTTTCTCTTTTTGAGCAGCATTACAAGTGTGTCAGGTTTTGGTGAGTATAGAAGAGGGAGAAGAAAGGAACACCTATCAAGAAAAGGAACACTAGAAGAAAGGAACACTTAGCAAGAAAAAAGCACAGTTCTGAAGAACAATCTTCTTGAAGACAATTTTCTTGGTTCCCAATTTAGTTTTTTCTAGCTGTGCAGTGAGTAGAGATACATAAGATTCCTCCTTTGTACAGGGCACTTTTGATATACTTTGGCAAGACGACAATTGATTGATAAGACAGTAGAAAATGGAAGCTTCAGGTTTAGACAGAAGGTTGGGGAAAAATAGCTGGGAAATCTTTCTGTCCTAGTTGGGCAAACCTAGGCAAGGCCTCAACAGTAGCAGATACCAAAAGTAACTGATAAGAAGATTTTCAAGACAGAGAACTGAAAGACTAGGCTTTGTTCTCACCATGTGTGCAACCACGACATTTCTATATTAAAACTATAAGGTTCTGGATGACTAGCTTGATCTTCTATTCTCATGCATTTTATTACATGTCTGTTGATTTTTTGTATGTTGCCTTTTGAAGGCAGTTGAAGAGAAGATCAGACCCTTCCAGGGTGAAATAGAGTAGCACTTTCTCTCTGCACCCAGTAGACATAGCAAGACTCTGGGGAGCGGCCAAGGTAGAAAAGGGTGCCACAGGTTTTCCAGAGAGTTGGAAGGCTGCTGAGCAGCTCTGGAAAGAGCAGGCTGCTGCTAGAGGCTTTACATGTCTCCAGAAATGAATTCTTGAATCACAGAAAAGCTGCAAAGTACCACAGGGGTTTATTTATTCACTCCTTTTACTCAGAGGCAAGATGACATTTGCCAAGACAATCTGAATGGGAGGTTTATCTTACCTCCTTTTAAAAACCTCCACTGGAGGAAGCCCTCTGCTCTTCCTAGGCTGCCTGTGCCACTGTTTCAATGTTTCTTTATTAAGAATTACTCTTTCCTTATACATAACTTAAACACACTTCACTTAATCTGATTATTTCTTGTCTGAGGATTGCTGAGCATATTGAACAAAAAATTAATCTTTTTTTATAACTTTTTAGATATTAGAAAACTGCCATCATACCTCATTTTCGTGCATTCTAGACTAAACAAATTCACTTCCTCTGACCCTTGTCATAGGTCAAACTTCCCTATCCTCAGCTCCTTCTTCCTTCTATTCTTTTTACTACATACTTCACATGGGGTAGTGTGCTCAGGTCCCAAGGTCACTTCATTTCCCTAGGTGAAGTTTGGACTACTTCTCTTCAGAGGAACAGGAGACAATAACCTCCTATGTTTTACGAATAAAAGTTCTGAGGTTGCACTCCAGAAGCCTTCCTTCTTTTCTGTTACACTGTTCATTTACAATAATTAAAAATACAATGTAGGTGGGAATTCTGAGGTCCTCCTTCCCCTTGCTGGTGGATGTAAGGAACCTCGTGAACTTTCCTTAAACTGGGCTATACCTTCCTAATATATACTGTTCACATTAATATTTTATGACTAATCTTCAGTTGTAGTTCAAGAACTGAATTGTAATGTGAAAATATTTTTGCCTCGAAATGAGACAAGATAGTAGGGTGATAGACCCGTAGTAGTTTTACAAAGTCAGTCAATGTTGTCTTACTTGGAATTATAGAATCATTAAAGTTGGAAAATATCTCCGAGATCATCTAACCCAACCTTTGAATTAATACTACCATGTCCACTAAACCATATAGCAAAGCACCACATTTACTTGGTTTCTTATCACTTCGGGGAAGTTGACTCCACCACTTCCCAAGCCTATCACAATGTTTACTTTTATGTTGTCCTATATACCACCACCATATACATACTGCCCGAATTTGTGATGATTTTGCTTTTTTTTGTTCTCTTCAGCAGTATCTATAACACAGTATGGAGAAACATGATCTTACTGTCTGTTAATAAAGGAATGACATGACTTTAATTTTTGGAAAGTTCATATGTTAGAGTAAGAAATTGCCATTCATCTTCCAGGGTAAATAAGCAGCTCCATAAAAGAAAAAAAAGGATTTCTGCAAAGAAAAGCCCATATAAAGGTTTATGTCCTTATGCAGGTCTCCAGGCTACTTTTACAATTGGGTTTTTTTGTTGTTTTTTTTTACTAGGAGTTTCTCTATTGGAACGATTTAGCAATTGTGCTCTGCCACAGGGAACAAATTCAAGAAGTAGCTGTATGGAAAGGTCCTCAAGGTCTATTTCTCAGAATCTCATCAGATACTCTTGTATTGCTTATATGGCTGTCTCAGCAGGCCATTTTGTGCATTCAAAATAATAGCACTGCCTGTAAGTGCAGGGATAGCAGTGACAGACAAACTGGCAAGGCAAACTGGTAACTTTAAATAGACTATGACAAAAGCACATAATGGACAAGACAGGCAGTTATTGTGGACTGAAAGACAGAATTTTGGGAGACTTTTTTTTTTTGTACTGTTGAGCTCCTTTACTATGCAGGATGAAATGGAGAGATTCAAGACCAAACTTTTGGACTTTTTGAGACCTCACAGAACACCTTGTCTTCCCATTCAATGAAAGTTCCAAGTACTTTGTTTCAGGTCATCATAGCTATTACAGAAGTAATCTTACCTATGGCCATGCTGATACAGTTCAAGCTGGTTGTTTAGTTACTGGCTGTCAAAGTCTAGTAAAATGACAGCTCTGAAGTGCTTGGTAGACACAGAAGAAGAGAAAGAGAGAAGGAACTTTTCTTAAATCTTGATGTGAAAACAGAAAGTATTTGACATTCTGCCTCAGCATCTGTGTAATGTCTATAGCTGTTAGGTGGTTTTTGGACATTTTGGTTCAATGAATATGAAAAAAAGAGAGAGAGGAAAGGAAGGAGCGAGAAAAGAGAAATTCTCTAAGCAGAGCATTTTAAAGTAGTAGGAAAGTGTCCCAGAAATGCCAGAAAGGCTGGTGTCAAAAGCAACGTATTAAAATCCACAGGATGAGTCCCATTTACAGCCGTTGATACTGGGTCATGTCCCGAGCACACAGATACAGGTTTTACTTCATGGATGATCTACAAAATCTCAAACACCAATGGAGGAAGAGGGTTCTTTTATCTGTTGTTCATGATTAGCTGTGTTAAGAACCCTCAGTAATTTTGGGGTTAACTCTACAACATTGAAACTGGTAAGAGTTTAGTTATCGCCATTAGTAATAAGGGAGGGGGAGAATGATCATTCCCCAATTCTGAACTTGGGCAAAGCCCATGTTAAATAGACAAATTAAACAGGATGGAAGGAGGACAATCTGAAAGCTATAAACTACTGAGTGGTATCTAAGCCTCTGGGCAATTGATTTTTATTAGAAGCACTTTGTGGAGGCTCAGACATTTGTGACCTACTGCAGGAAGGCTTTCATTTGAAAGACATGAAGGTTGAGAGACTAAAGATAAGGCATTCAAAGGAGGTTGTATAGTTTTGTACTCTGTTTAAGTTGCTCTGGAAAAGCAAAACTTGTGCAGTGTCACAAGTTAAGTCTTCTTTTAGAAGTTGAAGACATTTCCCATATTTTTCTATGTTAGCCTTTTATATGTGTATCATGATGTTTCTCCTAAATGTTATTTATTAGTAGACAAGTTGCCTCCCCAGAAGAGGCCAGCTTACCCAGTAGGAGACTAGTAGCCAAAAGTAAACTGCTTTTTGCTAGAACCCACATGTACCTCATCACTGTCTTATAGGAAATTCACATTTGCATGTAGGATAGCAAAGATGTGAACCTGAGTTTCAATGCGAGACTCAAATTTCCTTCTGCACTCATTAAATTTGCACAAAAGAAACACTGGTGTTCAGACTAGAGGGTTAGACAGTTTTGCTTTGGCCACAAACATATTACAATTACTGAGGTTTAAGGTAATGTCATTTAAAACCAACTGATTTAAAATAGGGTATGAAGGGACTACTAAGCTTTCATGCATTTTTAAGATGCAGTTCTTAGCCTTTTCACTGCAAAGAAACACAATGAAAATATAAATTATTTCAGCAGGGAGAGGCATAAACAAAACAATTGGAAAAAAGCATTAATTACAGTGGTAACATTAAAAGATAATTAGTGTTTATAAATCAAGTGTGAGGTCTCTTGACAGGCTTAGCCCGGTCTATGAACAAATGTGTGCCAAAGCCATGGTCCCTCCGTCACTACCTTCTGTTACATATCTCCCCGTGTCCCTTTACTGACAGTAACACTTTGGGGATCATGCACCAACTTGAACAGCTAGGTAAGAAAAAGTAAAACAAGAAACCAAAATATCCCTATCAAACTTCCTCCCTACTTAGTGGCACATGAGGGTGACAGAAAAGCTGCAAGAGTAAAGGAAAGGAGCAAGATTGAGAAAAGTATTGAATACTTGAGGCAAATAACTTCGATTGGTATAAATCTAACACCAATAAATTCAAGTATATTTGTATCAACTTAAGTTGATGAAAATCAGCTGCTTTTTTCAAACTTCTGCAACAACTCTCCAGAACCACTGAAAATTGTCTTTACCTGGACCTTTATTTCACATGCTTCTACACACAGCAATGTGTTTCTTGATGCTTTTCCAAGCTGACTGAGAAAGCAGTACTGGATTATTTAACACTGAAATGAGTCTATCTATAGCACACTAGCCATGAGACAGCCTAATATCCAAGTTGGCCACCAAGATACCCCTGTAGTCAGCAATAAGACGATATAGCCAGTTTCGGGTCTTTTTTTGAGATGGGGTAATAAATACAACACCAAGCTGTGTGGTGCAGTTGACACACTGGAGGAAAGGGTTCCCATCCAGAGGGACCTTGAGAGGCTTGAGAGGTGGACCAATGCAAACCTCATTTTCAATAAAGCAAAGTGAAAAGTCCTATACCTGGGTCATGGCAATTCGGAGTCTGTTCCTGCCTGTTGGGCAGAGAAGTGATTGACAGCAGCCCTGCAGGGAAAGACTTGAGGGTGATGGTTGATGAAAAACTCAACGCGAGCTGACAGTGTGCACTCACAACCCAGAAAGCCAACCCAATCCTGTGCTTCATCAAAAAGAAGTGAAGGGGTGATTCTACCCCTCTGCTCTGCTCTAGTGAAACCCCATCTGGAACGAAATTGAGAAGAGGACTAGAACATCTCCACTATCAAGACAGGCTGAGTAAGTTGGGGCTATTCCACTTGGAGAAGAGAAGGTTGTGTGGAGACCTTATAGTAACATTTCAGTATCTGAAGGGCACCTACAGGGAAGTCAGAGAGGGTCTCTTTGTCAGGAACTGCAGTCATAGAACAGGGAGTAATGGATGCAAATTGAAAGAGCAGAGATTTAGGTTAGATATTAGGAAGAAATTTTTAACTGTGAGGGTGGTGAGGCACTGGTAAAAGATTGTCTAGTGGAGTTGTGAATGTCCCAACCCTGGCATTGTTCAAAGCCAGGTTGGATAAGGCTTCAAGCAACCTGGTCTAATGGGAGATGATCCCTGCCCATGGAAGGGGGTGTTGGGACAAGATAATCTTTAAGGTCCATTCCAACCACTTCACATTCTATGTGTATAATTCTATAATTCTATGAAATCCCTTTGAGGCTGCCAATCTTCTCCATGTATCATGACTCCAAAATGCTTGAATTTGATGTCTTTCAGAGCATCAAGGTCATAAACTCTGAAAGGTTGGGCATCCAAAGTAGAACTGTAGGTTTGTACAGGGCTTATTTGTTGTTTTTTTGGGGGGGTTATTTCTTTCATTTGTTGGTTGTTTTGTTAGCAGATTGGTTTTATTGTTTTGTTTCTGGGCTTGGATGTTGTTGGGGGGGGTTGTTTGTTTTTTAAAGAAGCTTGTTAAAAAGAAGCTAGAAGATGTAGCTAATAATGTGATGGGGCTACTAATGCAGAACTCAGTGCTGAAATCTTGCTATTGGGTCTTCATTTGTGATCTATTAGGTAAACCTTGAAAAATGGAATATGTCTGTAAAGGGAAGCTGATGTGATTAAGTAACAAAATAGGGCACCTCATAACAGACACGAAACACTATTCCAAAAAGATGGAATTGTATCCAGGCAAAGAACATACACAGTAAAATCATTCCAGTAAATTGAATATTAAAACATAAGTAAGCCAAGAGAACAAGAAGCAAATGCTGAGGGAATCAAAAACAGGACTTAATTCTTCTAGCACATCAGGAAGGCTCAAAATGCTCTCTAGGCAGTCTAGAAGTAAAATGTCATATCAATGTGTAATCTATGGTTCCCTTTCTTTTGAAAAGGATATATGAAAACTGGAAAAGCACAATAAAGATGACAATGACATGAAACATCTCCATGAGGAACAACTGAGGAGGAGGAGGAGTTGGGGTGTTCTGGATGAAAAAGAGATGACTTGAGTGAGATATGATAGATGTCTACAAAATCATGAGTTACCTGAAAAAAGATTTACTTTTTTATTGTCTCTTCCAATATGTGAAGTAAGAACCATCATACAAAGCCAGTAAGATCCAGGGTTGCAGTGAACAAAAAGGACTAAGATCTACAGCAGTTCTCGTCCAAGAGCAGAGTTAGCATGGGCTCAAAGACAGAGAGAAGTAGTTGGAGCAGGAATACATTGAAGGTTACTAAAAAGACAAATTGCATCAGGTCCCCAAAAGTTCTACTCACTCAAAAAAAGTTAGACCTGAAAAAAGGCAGAGGACCTAAAGAGTGAAGAAACATACATTCTTGTACTGTCCTTCTTTACAACCTTATCATCCATTTATGGACTTCTATGGAGAAGAAAGACCAGGTAAAAGGGATGTTTGCTCTCACCTAGTACAGACATTCCTGTGGCCAGTCCTGCATCCCATGCTGATTCAGATGAAAGTACTATGCCAGATAGACAATGGATTTTTATACAACTAAACTAGGTAAAGTGAAGTCCTTGTCTTGAATATGTCACATGAAGAGATCTGCTCATCTTTTTTCTTGTGATTCTTTCTTTAAAAAATTAGTTTTCCCTTCTTCCATTTTCCAGTTCACAGGGTCACATGGTCCTGGATAAATTCTAGTCCCCAGTCCTTCCTAAGTACTTTCCTCATATTTCCTTGTCAGGCATTTGGAGAGATTGGTGTGGGGGCTGGGATTGTTCCATTGTTTTTGAATTTCTCAGGAGAGTAATTTTCTCTTTCCAAATTTTTCACTTCCAATTGATAAATAATATTTCATCCAGTATCCCTTTTAACACATAAGCCAGTCTACTGCTGTTGGTTTCCTAGCAGTTAGGCCCTAGAGATTCCATCAACATAGTTCAAGAGTTGTACTTACTTATTTAAATGTGTTTTCCCTCTGCATGAGATAGATGGTTTGAGTGTGTGTACACATACCCATATACAAGAAAATGTACTTCAGTTCTTGCAGCAGCAATGCGTTAATGCTGAAGTATATGTGCAAAATGTCTGGGTTCTAGACTGTGAGGTGGGTCACTGCCATGATATATTTCAAACATAATTTATACTCAAAAATCTGTATATTTAAGACATTTTTTCACAGGTTGTCTGAACAGATGGTATCAGCTACTTGAGAACAGTGTCAGAGTCAGGACATGCGTTTTTTAAGGGTAGATTTGCCAACAACTCATAAAATATAATTTCTAATCCTGATGAACTACACTGTGGAAAAACACCAATTAGTTAACCCCATACATCTGTGTAGGCAGATGACTGTCAATATACTTTAAGGAACACTGCAGGTATGTCATGAAGAATATGACATGACTATAGAGGCAATCAAATGAAAGAGCCTTTTAAAATTATTAAAAAGAATTCCAGCTTCATATAGCAGTTCAGGTATTTTTCTTTCATCTGCTTTTATGCATGTGCATGTGTGCATATTTCATCAGTGCTGGAGGAATTATTTTTCAAAACAAAAGTCTGTAACTCTTCAATAAAAGAGCATATATTCTCTAGAACAAAAAAGTGAAAATGTGTAGAGCATTAAGTGAAGATGCTCTTTCCTTCTCTAGCCCTAAAAACCTCCACCTTGCTAAGAATGTCAGAGTTTTGCCATGGAGTCAATGATCGTGTAAACTACGTAAAGTCAGTAAAAGCCTATGCGTACAGTTAGTTGAGGTATCACCAGCATACATATATGCCAGCAAGAGGCATCATGCTCAAAGTATGTGCAAATAAGGTGCATAAGATTGCATAGGCATCTGGCAGAGAGAAAAATTTACTTATATGCAGTACCAAGACAGACACTAAGATTACTGTCTTCAGAGCTGTAAAAAAGGGCTCACATGGTTATGCTGAACATGTGGTTGCTCAAGGAAGATGTTTCTCAAAGACTGTCAGGAAAGGGAAAACACAACCAGGACTGCTTTCGTATTTCCATGTTTAGTGGTTTACAACAGTGGAATTCAGGGCCTGTGATCTATTATAATGGGAGGGAGTATGCAAGTCATAGCATCATCTGGTTTAAAGGCCCATGGCTGTTGTTCTTTTACATCTAGGATCAGACAAAGCGGCAGGAGGCTCTACATAATTAAGAGCAACTATCCTACAGTGGCAAGGAAAGCAGAAAAGATTTCATTGGGAAGGAGGACTGACTACAATACTTTAAAGACATGATTGTAAACAGAAGAAGCAAACCAGAGAACGTTTAACAGGAAAATAGCACCCTGACCCTCTCTGGATTAAACACTATCAATCAAGTTTAAATTTAGCGCCTCCATGGTCCCACATGAAAAGAAGGCAGTAGGGGCAAGGAAAGCTTAACGCCTGAGAATATTTGTATTGCATGGCAAGGAAAACAAGCCTAAAGTCAACAAAGGGCAGCCTGTAAAAACAAACAGTCCTGATGAGAACAGCGCTGCCACCAGAAAGCTCATTAGCAGCCAGAAGCAGAAGAACTGTCTCTCTGCTCTTTCTTTGCTGACTGCCCCCGGCACAGCGCTACCACAGTGCTTCTGACTCAGCTGCTGCCTCCCTCCCAGCATAACCCCTGAGCACTTGCCAGTACTATCACAATACCCTCAGCATGAAGAGCATTTCGCCAGGGTGGGCTGGGCTGGGCTGGGCCATGGCAGGAGGCAGGAGTGGAAAAAGAGCAGGAAATATCTGAGGTTTTTTCAAATAATAGTAATGTATACATACACGTATAGTAATTGTCTTTATCTGTTCTAAGATAAGCCAGCAGAGGGAAACTTTGGGTGTAAAATGACAAGAATAAACACTGCCATGCCCACCAGCAAGCACATGGGATTTCAGAAATCACGTGAATTTCAAAACCAATGTCCCATCTGTCATCACCTATTCACTGCAGGGGGAGTGACAGCTGTAGGGCAATGAGATGCTCCATTTCCTCCTGGTGCATGGGAAAACACAACCACGCATTTGGACAGAGCTGAAATATTCAGTGAATGGTAAGGAACACAAAGACATTTTTTAGCCTTGAGATACAAGACATAATCTTCACAAATTTGCATTTAGGTACCTGAAAATGAGAAGCTGGATGGCGTCAGAGCCCATTTATACAGCAGTTTGAGATTTTGCACCTTTAGGTTTTACACTGGTCACAAGATTATGCTCTGTAGATCCAGGTAATCTTAACATGTGGTGGAGTGTTAGGTCTTCAAGGCAACAGTCATATCCACAAGGGTATTAAACGATGTCCAGTATTGGGGTTTTATTTGCGAATGCCATTTTTCCCTTTTGTCTTCTCTGTTCAGACCACAAAACTGCAGATAAATGAACAAAAAGGTAAAAATTTCTGGGAAGTTCCTCAAATGTAGCGAGTTGAAAGGGAACACCAGTTCTCCACAACAGCCTGAACACTTTTCTGCATTGTTGTACCACCTTTCAACTTCCCCACCCTACTGTGCTATTTGACTCCTTTCCTTCTCCAAACCTGCTCATGCATATCAAGCAGGAAACACCTGGGCAGTGCCCTAATGCCTTGGTTACTTGTATATATTTGTGTACCTAAATATATGACCACACACAGTCTGTTTATGACCTTTCTGTGTTTGCCTGTATTAGTGGAAATTGAGGCTGGTAGATGCATTGCCTTGGTCAAATGCACTGACCTAGTCACTATGTAGCCACTCAGGAAGGAACCCACTGGACTGTGTATAATCTGGAATATATGGCAGAGTTAGACTCCACACTTTAGGGGTAAATGCTGGTTCAGACATGTCCCTTGTAAAATCATTGGCAAAATTCCAGTAAATATTGTAGAAAAAACCTTTCTCCAAGGCTGACTCTTCATTTCCTTACCTGTTACCTGTTACAAGGTGCAATGGAAAGATGAAGCTCAAGATAAAAATCCTGCATTTAAAATACCTGTATTTGTATAACACAGTAGTACACAGCTCCGAGTTGGCTTCGTTTTCTGGTGTCATATTTTTCCAATTAGCTGCATGCTAAGTTGAAAGGATCCATCAAAGTAGAGGACCCATCCACTGTACAGATTTAGAAATAAATTTAAACACAAGAAAAAGCAACTAAGAGTAGAATCTCATCCCTTGGAACACATTTAAAATTAAATACTAAGAACATCAGACTTCTATATGCAATTTTCATTTTACAACAAAACCCATGAGCTACTGCAGTATAATTACAATTATGCAGGTAAAGTATCTAGCACTTCTAAAAATAAATAGGAATGTCTGAGTTTCAAGAATTTTCAATTACATGTATAAATCTATTGCTTCAGGTCTTTGATTTCATAAATCTGTAATCTAAAACTGGATTTTCATAAGAGTAACTTTTAAGCTATAGATTCTGCAGTTAAAGAAAATTCATCCTGACTCCTTTCACGTCCTTTCAGGCTTTTGCTATTGCCCTCAGTTGCAACAGGAGATGTAGCAGAATTGCATTTTCTTTTGCAAACAGAATAGAGAAATTAAAAAACAGGGACAGATACCTATTGTGCTGCATACATTTAGATGACTTGTAATACATAAGAAATAAAAAACCTAAATCTACAGTATTAATTCATTTACTCATAAGAAAGCCTGATTCTTCAGTGCCTCGGAATGTTTGTATAGTCTCTCTTCATGTTTAGAACAACATTTCTGTTAAAATGAATTTGAGATTTTCCCCTAGAAATTGTTCAGATTATAAAAAAATATACGAAATTATTATGGAAGAAGGGTTGAAAATGACCTCTGTTGCTATGAAGAACATGGGAAAATCACAGACACTGTTAGACTGACATATTATTTTTCAGAGGTATTTAAAATAAAGTCCCCTTTAAATCACATGAGAAACACCCTTATCCTGGTATGTCTAGTGGAAAGAATACTGGCAAAAATATTTGAAAAGTCACACAAGTGGTAAAATTTCCATAGGTAAAAAAATTAGGTGAGTCCATACTCTCCAGCTCTATCGAATGACACCAGACTGGTATTTACCTTCAAAAAAGTGCTCTTCTGACTTGTTGATATGATCATGAGGAGGAAAGAAAAGATTCCCACTACAGGTTGAGTTACTTGAGCTTCTGTGTGTGTTCATCTTTGATTGCTCAACAGAGGCTGTGAGCAAGCATGCTGGTTCATTCCAGTGCTGGTGGCAAACAAAGCAACGAATATAGGAAAACATCTCTGTTTTCTCAGAGCTCTAACCAAGCTCATACTGTCCCAGTTTTGCAGCAGGCACTGTAAGATACAGCATGGAGCTGCAGGAAGCACCTCCTGTGTCTGCGGTTGCATGGCATTGCAGGGTGCCCCAACAAGGCAACTTTACTTGCCTCTCTGCTTGTGACCTGAAAGGAAATAAGGAAAAAAAAAAAAAAAAAAAAAAAAAAAAAAAAAGAGCAGAAATGGCAGAAAACTCGTGGCAGGCATTCAGGATCTCACACACTGTTTTACTGATGTTAATTAGCTTTCAGACAGGCCTGCCAACAGAAGTGTTTGAAGATCTGTTTGAGTGGAGGTATGCCTCCGTGGGGTGTCTGAAACCAGCTGCAGGAGCAGAGCCTGTGGGTCTTGACCTCCCTCTCCGTTCTTCTCCCAAGGGCCTGACTGAGGCTACTCAACTGCCCCCAGGAGCTGAGTGGCTTCAGGAGCATTTCTTGTATTAAACCCTTGTCACAGGTCAGTTGCTTGCCCCAGTTCCTCTAAAAATACCCATGTCTTGTGGCTTCTGTAGTCACATAACTTCATGTCTCCCTTACTCCTTCCCCAGAGGAATGAAGAATGTTGAGCTGCTGGCAGTTAAACTGTATTTAAAGACATTTTTATTTTCTGAATCATATTCAGTGTGATGCTTGTTTTAATTATATTTTATGCCGAGTGCTGTAAGATGCATGCATGAAAGCCCGTCCATAAATAAACATGTCTTTAAAAGTCCTTATTTATTTTCCTTGAGTCAATTCCCACTCCTTTTCCGAGGTGTACAAAAGCTGGGATATATGGTCTCCAAAGCCCAGCCACAAAACCCAGACACCACACGATGCCAAACTGCCTCTTTGCAGAGCTGCTGTGAGGGCTTGGCTGTACCCTGGTACTGGGGACACGCCTGCCTCGCTGATGGCTGCTCTGGGGCCCCCAAAATGGCCAGGACTGCCTGGGGGGGATCAGCTACTGTGCCTTCTGGAGGGGCAGGAGCTCTCTAAAAAGCCTCTCTTAGGGCACTTGTGGGGTGAAAGAAAAAAGTTTCACCAGGGAAACACATTGCGAACTCCGTGCAAGCAGCAACCACCTGCTCCTGTGAGGAGGCAGTGCTCAGCTCTGAGCACAAGTCCTGGCGGAGGTGCTGTGACCTGGCTGTGCCCCACGTAGGGGCTCAGACCCCCTCGGGGCATCTGTGGGATGGGGGAATGTCACCTGCCACTGAGCTGGGGCGAGGGCAGGGGGCAAGAGGTCGGCTCAGCAGCAGGGGATCAAACAGCGATGGCAGGCGTGGGCCTGCCTGTCAAAGGGCCCCTTTGAGGCCAATAAAAAAGGGATTCATGTTCTGTTGCCGGTTGGATCCTGTGGACGAGGCGAGGCTGAGAACAGGCCTGTGAACAGCTCTGGTTGGAGGGCAGCCAGGGGAGGCTGCCCCGCCAGCTTTCACAGGACCTCTCACTGCTGCTGGTCACCCGTGCAAGGCCTCAAGCGCAGCTCCTGCCATGGCAGCCCTCCTTCCCTGCCCCACATCCTGCACCCCCAGCGCTGCCGGCAGAGCCGCCCCTTGCTTGGCTCTGCCAAACCAGCTGTCTCCTGACGGGAGAAAATAATCTGGGATCAAGGACAGGAAACTGGATCCGCACACGCAGGCAAGATGAGAAACTCATGTTTTGCAGCAAGCCCCCTCTGTTGATATGCTCCATCTCCCTCCCCCACTTCCAAGCAATGAGAAATGAAAATAAAATAAATGGAATGAATAAAAGCAGGTATGCGTTGCATTTTTTTTTAATGTTTGTGTGAAAAAAAAAAAAAAAGAAGAGAAAAGAAAGCATTCAACTGCATTTTTTTCAGGCATCAGCACGCTCTCCTGCTCCCATTCCCATGACAGCTCCTGTGCCCTCACCACAAACACATGAGGCTGTCCAAGTACCTAGAGTTTTACAGAGACGTGTGCCGTGAGGAAAGCCACTTGCAAAGGCCAAGCGAAGGGCAGCAACCCTTTATGGCCACAAGCCCCAGCGACTCTCTGCCTCTTGCTTTTGCCCCACTCACATCTGTTTCAACACCCCCAGTGATTGCTCACACTGCTGCTGCAGCCCGTGCTGCCTGGAAATGTTTCGAGTGACTGAATGTATTGCTTAGGAGAAGAAAATGGCCTTTGATATGTTTCTCGAAAAGAGACAATTAGAGAAAAGCAACCCACAAACCTTCTGAGCTGGCTGTCCGGCTGGGGAGCAGCTACCAGTCAGCCCTGCACAGAGCTGTGGCCAACTGCCAGGAATGAGTGGAGCCATCTGGTCCTGCTGCCCTCCAGCCCTGTTGCCCTCAGGGGGTGTTTAGCAGGGATATGTTTGCTACACCAGCACCATTGCCTTAGCAACATAACCAAAGTGTTTGTCAACATGTGAGCAACATGAATGATGGCGCCTTGTCCAAAGAGGTCTGGATTGCATGTGTGGTTCTTCTTCACAAAAGCCATTTTCACCACTTGCCTCACAAAGACCCTGAGTGGGAAACTGAGAGCTGGGAGGGAAACTTTCCTGCGAGTCAAAAGCAATTTTTTTTCTAATTGCATAGGAACTGCTATGGCCTTCTGGAATCAGTGGCGTCTAAACTAATAAATAGTGCCAGTCTAAAGCCGATGAGAAATAGCTACAATTTTAAGAAGTGTCTGCTATTTTTAAGTAATAACAGATCTTCTGCTGAAGTGCCGGAAGCCTGTTATGCCCTGTCACCGGACTGTATCAGCCTTCTGAGGGGCTTTCTATTTCCTTAAACCTTTACTGAATTAGGTCTAAGGAAGCTGCTTATATCTACCTATTGTCTTGCCGTCACTAGGTTTAAATGGAAATCTATTCACTGAAATCCCTTTTTTCATCAGCCATTTTTTCCCACATCGGATCAGATGTCAATACTGTCTTTAATGGGAAGGAGCAGGGTCATGCCTGAACAATGTTTTGTTCTTCTAATGAACAACACAGGTTTCCACAGCTTACTTTTCACCTCCTCATGTTCCCACAAAAAAAAAAAAAATCTAATTCCTTAGTGCTATCTCTTCTGAGGCTTTCTTCCCCTTCTTCTCTCCTTTTCCTACTCTAGCTCATGTCAAAGTGCATGTTTTCCCATGACCAGTTCCTCTTCTTGGATTGATGCACATCTCTGTCAATTAACAGCGTAGTGCAGTTTCTCTCCATAAAAGAGATTTCTTCCAAGGCAGAGAGCATGCCCTCCCTCCTCCAGTTGTAGCTGTAAGTAAGGTTAGCATGTTAACTTTAGGTTATTCCTTGCTTTGGGTGACATAGGGTGGGGAAGCCAAAGTGCTACTCATAAGTGTCTTGCACCAAGGCTGAAGTATGTATGGTGCAGGGTGTCTCAAGTGCCACACAGGGATTCTGAAATTCCCCTGCGGGGTACAAAATACAGTCACTGTGATGCTCAGATTTTTATGTACGTAAGAACATAAAAGGTTTTATGTACGTAAGGACCCAGTTATTGTGATCTAACCCCAGAGGCAGTTTAATAACTCCTGTGAGGATGCATGAGCCATCAGCATTGCCTGTGTAGTGTGTAGCTGTGTTGCTAGTCTGCAGAGCCTTCTCCCCACCACCTTTCCAATTCATACAG
This sequence comes from Pyrocephalus nanus, assembly GCA_038380795.1. NCBI lineage: Eukaryota > Metazoa > Chordata > Aves > Passeriformes > Tyrannidae > Pyrocephalus > Pyrocephalus nanus. The sequence continues at coordinate 53,032,363 of CM076260.1, forward strand.
CCCTGTGGCTCCCACTGAAGTCAGTGAGAGCCAGAATTTATGCGTATAAACCCCTACTTTTCTGCAAAGAACCCAAAGTCTCTGTGAGTTCTCTAAACACTCCTCTAGAAGTTTCTAGTGTTCGTGTAATTTATACTGTAAGATCCCTACAGTGGAGCAGAGGGCTGAACTGAATACAAAGAGAGAGAGACCAGGAGAAAAGACTGTCAGTAGTATTTCTTGGTAGTCATCAAAGTGCAACATGAGAAGTTCCCCATAGTGTCCGCACTAACATCTGTATACAAGAAACAGAAAGAGCTGTAGCCGCAGAGGGAGACGTGTTTTATGTGGTATACTTCTGTTTGGAGTATGCTGTTCTGGATGACTTCAGTGCATTTTCACAAGTAAACGATGTTCTTGTGTTTGTATTAAAATGTTAATTCATCTTTTTAAGTTTTAAGCCACAGTTTTAAAGATATATGAGAAAAACCTTGCCCTCTGCAGATGTGTATCAATCTACAAAAGATGTAATATGACTTGCCACACCAGTAGAGCTGGTATAGGTTCTTTGATGCTGCAGAACAGGAATTTATGAAGCCTATTTAGTGTTCTCCCATGTGGTCTGCTAGGAGTAATGTCGAAAGGGTTGAAAATGAGTTTTGGATGGGATAAACATGAGTACAAAAGGAGAATCAGGTCTTTGGGATTACTGAATTATATAAAAAAATTTCAAAAACAGGGAGCTGCTACAGTCAGAAAATACTGTAGAAATGTTGAAGGGAACTGTTGAATGAAGGAAGAGCTGCATATCATGAAGTGATGAGACTGGCATAGGCTGAAACAAGAAGAGTAACACAAAGTGTTTTGATGGGTCCAGTTAATTTAGGTTGAAAAAATGAAGTGGTGTCAAGGCATGGATAAACAGTACATTTTCAAAAATGTTTTACCCTTCATGTAAGTGGGCAATCTAGAAAAGATAAAACAACCCAAAATTTTCCATCATTACCTTTTAATTGAAAAATAGAATAAAGGGTACATAATTACACCGAGAAAGGATATTATCCTAAAAATGTAACATTTTGTAAAACAAAAGCTACAAACCTTGTTATGGTTGGGACAAAAATATTTGCAAATCAGTAATTAAATACCGTTAGGATGAAAGTTACTTTTCCATAGACAAAACGCAACTATAAATCATGCTTTTGGACTAGTTGGCATGTGCTTCAGGAGTTTTACTTCTGTGAGTTAAGTATTGTAAGAAGAAAACCAGATAATTAAATGTTAATATAAAATTTTCTTCTATGTGCAGAGGATGACTAGAGCTGACCCTAGCCATGATAAAGAAGCCCTTTGCACACTCCCTCAAGGGAAAGACAAGAAGTAAAGCTTCACTAGGAATGAAAATGTTGTTAGGGAGATATGAGTCAAACCAAGAACGAGATATTCTCACTATGTAATTAAGAAATCAATTTCTTACAAGTACTCATGACCAACAGCTGCAGATCCTTCTTTGATCGGAGAAGTACCTCTCTGGTATCTCCATACCCTGCTTTTCTGCCAGGATTTTCAGCTTCTCTGTGTACTATTTTTTTCTGAATGAAACAATTTTGTCAGTAAAAGGTTCCATCACTGTGACGTCAATTCCACCCTCTGTACCTCAGATTTGAATTTCTGAAACTATTGATTATTCTTTGAACTATATGATTATTCTTTGACAAACAAACAAACAAACAAAATATTCTTTATCTGCATATCTGCTATTTTTTCTGAAATGTTACCAGGATCCTTCTCTGTAGCAATCCCTGGATATGCCATAATTATTTCCTGCATCAGTTACAGTAATTCTCATTTTAATGGCCTCTGGAAGTCATACTCACTAGACTTTAAAATGCCCAGAAAACTGCAGTCAGACCACACATTTTGTGCTAAGGTGCTTCACCTCTTTTCTCTTAACTTTAATGGCTTACTATCCTTCTGGCCACAGAATTCAAACCAACTACTAATACCTTTAATTCACTTTTGACTCACTTTGTATTCAGCCCTTGATCTAAATATGATTCAGCTTCCCTATCCCAAATTTTGTCTTTGTTATAATTAGTCCAGGTCCATTTCCATGAAATACCTACAAGCTAAAGTTAGGAAGACGGAATGTTTCTAGAGCTTTTGGTGAATTTTCCTAGCTGAAGAAGCACAAAATTGTTCTTGGCCTTTGAAGAAAGATTTCCATTTTTAAAAGGAGGCTACCAAAATAATCTACATTTTCAATTTCTTTCCTGCATTTTCTGTAAGTCCCAGGACTAGAAAAAAATCAGATAAACATATCAGTGTGAACTCGAGCACTCCTATGCCTATTTCTTTCCCTTCCTGTTACTGGGCCCTTACCTTGTAGAGGCATAGGAATTAGCTCTTTATTTTCATCTTCCTTTTATTTTAACACTCCCAAGCTTCTTAGACATCAGTAAGCCTAGTTCAGGGTTGTCCTCGAAAATGCTGTTCACCTTTCCTGCTTCCGGGAGAAAGTCCTGTCTTAGCAACATTGTATTTCTGCTTTCTCCAAGCGGTAGGAAAACTGCATACAATCAAATTCATCTTGCATTTTTCTGTATGCTCTCTCAACTCTCTCATTTGTACCCTATCTTCTGCTTTCTCATCCAATAATTACCATCTCAACTTCTGATCCATAATGAAGGTTGCTGTAATCCATCAAATCATACTCTTTTTAATTAGTAAGTGCCCATATTCAAGAGACTGATTTCTGGGTCAACCACTTAACAGCGGGCTCTTACGTCTCCTAATGTTCACGAAATCATAGCACTAAATTCTTATTCTTGGTTCCATTGCTCCAGCAGTCCTAAGCACATCAACCATATGTGGTTGGAAAACTTTAAAATTAAACATCAGAAGAGTAGGGGAAAGAGAGTTTCCTTTAGCTTCTCAAGAAAATGCATTGTTTAATTCAGTCAAATATAGATGGAATGCTCATACTAAGCCGCTAGGATGTGCTTAATTTCTTAAAGATGTTTCTTCTTGTGCTGAAGTATCATTTGACCCAATAAACCAACTCTAGCCTGAGTTTGTAGGTTCCCTTAAAATAAGCATTGCCCAATGAGCTTCCCACTTCCTTTCCTTTTGGTTTTCTGTATGAATGAATCCTTTTCAGGGGAAATGTTAGAATGATGTTTTCAGATCTCCAGACAATATAGGACCAGACCACAGAATTAAAGTATTTTCTTTGTCTTAAGATAGCTTTCTTCTCTAAGTATGAAAAAAACACTTGGATCAGATCAATTGTTTCCTACAAATTCAAGTAGAAAGAGAAATAAGTGGTTAAGCACACAGTTTAGGGGTTTCATTTTAAGAGACAAACGTTTTCATCTGATCACTTTTTAAGTTTTATGTTGATGAAGACACATTCTAAAAATTACTGTTTAGCTTGCAAGGAAGGTCAAAATGTGCTTGGAGTTTATGTAAAATGTCAGGTGAACAAATAAATACCATTTTATGAGTTAATGTAAAATGTCAGGTCAGCTAATAATCTGTCATTTTGTGTAGGCAGTGCAAGCACTGTAATTTTTTAAAAAACCTAGAAATGCATATAGCTTAGATTTTACATAGAAAAGTAAAAATCTTCCAAGTGGCAAGAAAAAGTTAAAATACACTTCTCACTACATTTTCCTGGCTGGTTCCACTCTCTTACACCTTCAGTCAGGGATAGCTATGATTTTAAACAATAGTATGTATGTTTTAATGTACTGGGACAAGACAAAAAGCTCTTTCCTCACGATATGAGTAAGTTAAACTGCTTTGCTGTTTCTGTAATCATGCAGCTCTTGTGTTATTGATCATGGAAATAATGAATGCTCAAATGCATCTGACAGCTTATGTAGTTATTTTAATTTTTTTAATAGACAAAGGTCTATCACTGAGGAAAACTCCTCGGAGGAACTGGCTTTGGAAGATCAAAGGGGTTACAAAATTTTAACATTTTACATTACTTGTTTGATATAACTAGTTCCCAAAATATGGGCCTAATTTCTAGTATCATCTACTTGTGTTGCCATAAGTTTGTGCCTGATTTAAGTAGATAACAAGAAGGCATGTGGGCCCCCATAATCAAGGTATCTGAACTAAATAGATATTTTGTATATCTAAACACTGAGGCCAACTTTCTAACTAATTTGTGCTACTCTACATGATCAAACTAATGCACCCTCTTGTCTATATCAAACATGGGTTTATGTTGCCATCAATTTAAAAATCATATAATGTGAAAATTATCTGTAGGACTATAAATTAGATCTCATTACTTATTAATCATGACTAATATTGTTCACTTTTTTATTAAAAAATGAACTGTTGGTGTCTAACTTTGGATATGGGGAGCTTGGCCACTGCCTTAAGCCTGTCTTTGACCATGTCACTATGCAAAACTGCATAGAAAAGGTAAGAACCCCGTAGTGACAGGAACTGGGATCACTTTTTTTCTTCTCTCAGTGCTCTGTACCTAAGAAAATATGGGGCTCTCTGTAAAGCAGGAACTCCAGAACAGCAACAAATCTCCTACTCACCATGCAGCCAGAATCTGGGGGGAATCTAGCCTTTCTTCACCTCCTTGCTTCCTTTCCAGGCCTGGGAAGGAGATGCCTGTGGCTAGGTGGCACCACCAAATGTCTCTCCTCCTCCCATCCTTATGCAAGAAGAAAAGACAACTTGAATGCACAGAAGCATGATGGGCAGAATTACCTTCCCTCAGGAAAGCTCTCTATCATCTGCCTCTCTGCCCATGCCTGATTTGTTCTTCCTCTGGAGAGAGAAAGAAAGGAAATAAACCAAAAGAAAGGGCTCCTCTTGGTCATCTTAGAGCTGTCTGAGGTCTGAATTGAGAGTAACTCACCTTAGTTCTTCAAGAAAACATGGTGGAAGCTGGCAACACTGTGCATGGGGTTCCAGCAAAACCTTCCATATGAGATGTCTACTCCAAACTTTTGCCAGGGCTGACTAGGTCACATGCTGTCAGTTTTCTGTGTTCATGAGGACCAAATTCTGCTTTAAAAGTGTCAGAGGAATGAAGAGCATTTAAAATAAGCCAGTTTAAAGCCTGGGCTTTTGCTGAGCTTTTATAATCTGCCATTTACTGAAAATATCTCTGTGTATGAGATCTTTCCCTCTAAGAACATATGTCCTTTCTGCTTGTTCAGACTCTGATCCTAAATCTCAATTGTTTGATGTCATAATCTGCAGTATGGGAATGCAGAGAAACGCCTTCAAAAAAACCCCAGTGCTAATTGAGAGAAGGTGCCTTCTGGGGGTTTTCTGTGTGCAATAGTTTCAGGAATGATTGAAAGAAAGCATATTAATCAATTTTGCAGATGATTTGCAGTGGGAAAAGATCATAAACCACTTAAAGGCTGGGAATAATATAGAACACTGTTTTCATAAAACAAAGGAGGAATCTATCATCACTTGGAGCACACCGGTCATCCAGATCACTTCCCATAGCTATTCAGCAAACATTTTTGAAAACATTTTTAAAACCAATATAGATGCAAGAATGAATCAATGACAAAGAAAGAAATATACTCATATCTTAGTCTTTGGAAGAAAGAGAGGTGTTTTCAGTATCCAGTGTTATTCTCCTAAATTCCAGAAAAGACAATACAAAATGTTGCTATACTGTGTTGTTATTCTAGCAAACAGGATGAGACAATAAGAATCTTGTATCCTGTTCAAACATGTTGTAAGTGCCATTTTCTTTATACTAATAGTAACAATGAACATCTGTAATGTGCATTTTAGTTTCAACCTCCATAGCAAGATTTACAGTCTTCACTCTCAGAGAAGATAACTTTTTCTAATGTACTGAAAGCAATTTTTCCTTATATTCACTAGCAATTCCAGCTACATATACAAGTGTCTTTCATGGAGTCTTGTTAATTCTGTGTGGCTGCATAAATGCAATTGCCATATATATGTTGCAAAGCTCAGTAATTTGAAGCTTTCAGCAAATTACATCAAATATCATACATTTGCATCAACATGCAAATGTTAAATACACTTGCTAATTTTGCCTATAATCCATGAATTGCTTTAGATTCTATTAACAACATCTTGTCAATATGCATAGAGCTGGAAGAGTCTAGGCTTGAGTACGTGCAGCACGATTGGTAAAATATGCTTTAAGAAAACATTTCAGGCCTCCAGACAAATCCACCTGAATGTTTTATCATTGCCTTTTATTTATAAAATGTGTAACCCTTATTATAATTTTTTTCTGAGTTTTTAATGTACCATTATCTTCTTTTTTTTTTCTGAGAGCTCACATTTCAGAAATTCACAAAGATGGCCTCTGCGATTTGACTGTAGGAAATAGAAAATGTGCATAGTATGCTTTACACAGGTCCTTTGATTAGTGTTCTACTATCATTTGAGGGGATAAACATAAAAATGAGACTCAAGTGGCCTCATCCTATTACAGGATCTCTAGACAAGCAATTTTATAGTTTTGATTTGTAAAAAGGGAATCTATTTGCCTCAAAGAGATATTATATGGGAGTTAATTGGTAATATCTGTACACTGCTTTGAACATCTAAAGAACAATATGCGAACGGTACATGCTGTTTTTCATTTATTGGTCTATGTCTCACATTGTTTGTTTCTCTCTTCTATACTTTCCTACAGTAATTTTACATTTCTGATATTGATAAATGCAAAGGTTTTTTTTTGCTCCAGTCTTATTGAACCTAGGACAATTCTTCTCTGAGACCATGTTGCTTTTTCTTTTATATTCATTGTGTTACACTGACTTTTGTATTTCTGTATTAAAAGTCAGGTGAAATTTTGCATCATCATACTCAATCCCTTTTCTCCAGATTTCTTCTACTGTTTCTGAATCATCTATTCTTATTTCTTTTCTGCCTGTTCATATAGAAGAGTTTTCTGAATATACTGTACATGGGCTCATTTAAAAAAACCAGGTCCATTCTAGCTTATTCATTTACAAGACTGAGACTTTTGTACTCCTATTGTGTAAGATGATTTTCTTATAACTTAATTATGGTAAATAAGAAGGATCAGGACAACTGAAGAAAGATGGAGTGTTTTGTTTTCTAATGAATTTCACACAGACGTAGCAGTTTCTCTGCTGCTTGCTTAAAACAAGGAGAAAACAAGTGGTATGAACAACACTGTCAGCAGCAACCTCATTTGCTTAACCTCAGTGCATCAAAAAAAAGAGACTAAGTTTTTTTGGAATGCAAATATTATTGTGAAATGGGAAAAAAAAGAGTAAAGGAAAAAATACAGGTTACGCATGGCTGCTTTTAATGGAAATAGTATGATGTCGTTTCTCTCTTTCTTTATGGTTTGAAGTCAGAGATCCCCAGAGAGAAAAAATTCTGAAGTTGTAATGAAAAGGGATCATTTCAGAACACATAACAGGCAGTTCCCTCTTCTTTTATGTTCTAGGGAGAGAGAATGTTTCCATTGTATGTGGCTTTTTGATATATGACTTTGAAAAGAATACTCAATCCTTCCATGAAAAGGTTGAAGATTCTTCTTTGCTTAGTTCTCATTCCTGAATTACATTGAAATCCCACTCCCTGGTTATTCATAACTTGCTAAAGTTTCCCTGTGAGGCTTAAAATTGTAGCACTCTGGTCTTGTGAAGACATTTGAAAAAGAACTACCAAGCTAAAACAAATAATGCACTACAGAATAAACAATGTATGAGACACAGCGGAGGGAGAATCAACCCCATACTTCCCTTTTTCTTTCCCTCATGGTGACTACAGAAAAATTTATGCTAGTAAAAGGTTTTCCTTATATTAAATTGTGAGGCCATTTGTTGATGCAATGAATTTCAAGCTCAAAAAGCACTGGGGGGCTGAACTTGAGACATTCACACTATGCAATAATTGCCCCATTTAACAATTAAATCTCAGGCAGTTCAGTTACTGGATTACTCTTTTGAAGCCTGGCTTGAAAACCAGTCCAATAGTTTTATAACAGTGTCTAAAAGAAAACTGGAGCTTCAACAAATCCATGTTGGAGGTCATTCACTGTCATTCTTCCTGAGCTGTCAGTGCAGTTTAATGTTCCACAGTGTGAAGAATTTCTAAGAACAATTGGATTAAAAATAGATCTCAAACAACAAAAGGTGAAGCAAACAAGAGTGTATGTTTATGGAAGTTGGACAATATCACAGAGTCACATAATCAACCAGGTTGGAAAGACCTCTGAGATCATCAAGTCTAACCCATGATCCAATACCATCCTGTCAACTCGACCATGGTACTAAGTGCTACATCCAGTCTCCTAAACACCTCCAGGGACAGTGACTCCACCACCTCCCTAGGCAGCCCATTCCAATGTCTGTCATTTGCTTTGTAAAGAATTTCTTTCTAATGTCTAACTTAAACCTCCCCAACACAGCTTAAGACCACACCCTCTTGTCCTACTGCTGATTCCCTGGAAGAAGAGACTGACACCCACCTGGCTACAACCTCCTCTCAGGTAGTTGTAGAGAGTGATGAGGTCACCCTGAGCCTCCTCTTCTCCAGGCTAAATAACCCCAGCTCCCTCAGCCTCTCTCATAGGCCCTGTGCTCCAGTCCCTTCACCAGCCTTGTTGCCCTTCTTTGGACACTCTCCAGCACCTCAATGTCCTTCCTAAACTGAGGGGCCCAGGATTGGACACTGTACTCAAGGTGCAGCCTAACTGGGGCCAAGTACAGGGGCAGAATCACTTCCTGCTCCTGCTGGCCACAGTCTTTCTGATAGAGGCCAGGATGCCACTGGCCTTCTTGGCACCTGGGCACACTGCTGGCTCATGTCAGCTTCCTGTTGATTAGAACCCCCAGGTCCCTCTCTGCCTGGTGGCTCTCCAGCCACTCTGTCCCCTGTAGTGTTGCCAGGGGTTGTTGTGGTCAAAGTGCAGGACCCAGCACTTGGTCTTGTACCTAAATAGGTACCCTCATAGGGTTTGCCAATTGTTTATGGCCTTTTTCAAGATAAGATGACTGTCCCCGGAACTTTCTCTCTGTTCGACCTGCAAAGGAAGTTAGGTGATCAATCCAGATTTAGCTATTATTTCTGTGTTAATTATCCCATTAGATCTCAGACCAGGACTTTGAATACTGCTTATAAAGTGTTCTCAAGAAATATCTAAAGAATACACAAAACAAATCTGGGTATAGTGTGAACTAATATTTCGTGGCAGGAATATGTATTTCATTCACAAACATTAGAGAGCACAGGGAGTCACTGCTGAGAAAAGTTCTAGTCCACAGGCTAGATGACTTTTATGAAAACACATCTCGTTTAATGGACCTTAGTAGTTTTGTGAGATTTAACTTGTCTTTTAGATCAAGTGTGCAGGATTTAAAGTTTTAACTGACGTGCCCAGGCAACTTACATCTGCATTAATTATTTCGGGATTTTCCAGCAGTGTTTTGTGGTATCTATTTTCCTTTTCTGTAATAAAGAAGACAATGACTCTTATTAAGTGAAACACCGTAGGTTTAACTCACTCAGTAGGACTTCATTCTGGGTGACCTCCTAAGTTTTTAATGTGTGTCTGTATCAAAAAAATAATAATCTCATAGTAAATAGTTTTGTAAATTCCTGCTTAGAAATACAACCCTCTCCTGTTCCACACACTCTCAAGAGCCACTGTAATTACTCTTTTGATGCAGGATTCAGCTGACCTAACATGAGACATAGAAGGCTAGCACCATGCCTAAGTTAATTGTCTATACAACTTCTAGAGGCACAAGTAACCCCATCTTATAGCAGATGTTTCAGATAAATGCACTGAATTACTTTCCTCAGGTGCAGATATCCCTCTCTCCAAGGGAGCAGAGCTGGCCAGTGTGGACAAGACACCTAATCTGAAGAGAGATCAAATGAGTCCTAACACAAGGCAGTCCATACTAAATTGATTCTTGGCATGGAACCTATTTCGTAGAGGTTTCATAGTAGATGGTAACTAACTTTGGACTTTTTTTGAGAAGAGACTTTTCTAGTAGAAAGGCAGTGTTTCACAGAAGACACATGATCTTTTCCCCTTTCTCCTAATTTCATTTCCATCACATAAACCCCTTTTAATGCATTCTACTGATTTCCAAATTGTCCAGAAAAGCTGAGTAAGGTTGGTATAGGCAAGGGCAGTCTGAACAGGAAGAACAGCTCAGAGAGAAGAGCCTGGGATTCAGATGGGGCTCATGTGCTGTTGTGCAGCAAGGGCAACAGTGAGATGAGAGCATTTCACAGCAGACACTGAGAATGGCTTGGCTAGCAGAATGTCCCTGAGAGATGGGGATTGACACAGTGGGAACAACTTTGCTTATCAGCTTAGAGGAAAAAGTAGAACTTGTGTAGGACTACTGTTTCCCTATATCACTTTGTATTCCTGCCACAAATACGTAAAACTCATCAATATTACATGTTTAGCTCATCCCCAGACAGTTAAATGGGTGGTGGCAAGACTCCACTAAGGCTCATATACTTCAGAGCTAGATTTATACTTTACATGATGAATTTCCTTGCATGGTTTCTGCAACTAGTTCATTTTGGTTGCTGTGGTTTAGAGATAGACTTGACCAAATTCAAATCTGTGTCACAGCCATTTTAATCACAGTGTAGTTAGAGATTATAGCATTTTCAAATCCACACTCATGACTAAAATCCAAAGGGCATGTACATGAAAATCTGAAGCAGTCAAGTGTTTAAATAGCATTCAACAAAATCAGCTTGCAATTGGGTAATGAAAATTTGAATCAACATGCTCTGGTAACCCATAACCATACACTGAGTACCAGCTGAATTTCAAACTGAAAATGCAAAGCAGAGAAGCATAACAACTCGATTACCAACTTCCTTTCTCTAAAGAAAATATTGTTTTAAGTGAGCTGTTCTAATGATCAAGTATACCACAGGAATGTGTGAGCAATTACAGCACTCAACACAGCACGCTACTTTCAACTTCTCTTTATCTAACATCTCCTAAACACTAAGGTAAGATACATCTTTTGGCCCCAGACTATATGCACAGCATAATGGTGGAAGCCCACATAAAATAATTATTCAAAGAAATGTATATACTCACTATGTGATCTCCCATCTCGGGCAATATTAGGCTCACACAAGGATGATGAAATAAGGGACAGTGTGACCTGCTGAGGAAGATGCAGAGAGAACTGAAATGCATCATATTTTTTGAGCTAAGACTTGTAGCTCGTGACTAGATAACAAGAATCTGTTCTGAACATACTGCCCCATAGGCAAAATTGGCGTCTGCTTCCCTAAGCATGAGGGTTTGTGCCAGGGGTCTGATTATTCCACATGTGGTCAGAGGTAAAACAGAGCTGCAGGAAGAGACCAGGGTAAGTACAGCTTCCACGGGATGCTAGAAGTGAAGGTAGAAATAGTGCTGCCTCAGTAGAAACTGACTTGGTCTTCAGCACCATCTTGCATCCTGCTTTTCCAAGGCTCTGACAGTGGTAAAGAGTGGGGGAGTCCAGCTGGTTCTGGACTCTCTGTAAACTGAGATACTGAACATGGAACTTCTTACACCTGGCAGAGGGTTAACCACAGACAGTAGGACTGTAACACAGAGTGGGTTTCCTGTTAGAAGTTAACCTATTATGTTAAGACATGTGGCTGTATGTCCAATCAAGAGTTGTTATGAAGTTGTAAACCAATGCTGTGTGTACATGTGTCACCTAGAACTGTACAAAGGTAGACACACTGTTGCAATAAAAAAGCTGGTATCCTGAAACCCATATCGCCTCCTGCCTCGACCAGCGATAGTAAAGTTTTGCTGCCCTGCTGCAAGCAAGATTTGTAGTAACTGGTTTGAGGTGTATAGTGAAGCTGGGCTAAGCAGGATGATTTGAAGAGAAAAGAAAGGAAAGAGGAAGAAATAATTTCCTAGGAACAAAATACTCTGGGGCACCCTGTCAGCATGTTGCCTGATAAATGGTGCAACTTAGTGCCAGGCTGAATCCAGAGCACCTGCACATGCAGGTACTTCACCTTTGTAAGCTCAGTGGGAGTACTAGAGAACATCACTGTCACTAAGTTCAGTGACTGCAGCTTCAGCAGCTGCAGAGTAGAAATTGCCATCTATAGCAATTATTTGGTGAGTTTACAACACATTGAATTGGAAATTTGGAATGAATCACTGGCAACCTAATTAGGATTGGCAACCAGTTTCAGTTAGGAGTTGTGTGTCATCTACTGTATCTATTCTATGTAATTGCTGAGGAATTTCCAAAGTACATCTGTCTTCATAATTTACTGAATAGTCTAGCAGTCCACTGACCATACTCCTGCGTTCTTTTAATATAACACAACTGTGTTGAAAGGTTGCCCAGCTATCAAAAGACTGGGACACTTTAAAGTCATAGTCAGGATACTTGAACAGCACTAACTTCAGGTTCTGAGTCAACCAAATAATTTTTTTGCTAAAGGTGGGGATACAAAAGAAAATACTTGAACTCCACCTAAGGCAACAAGAAAATCCTGGGTAAATGTCATTATATAAATGAGGTTGCTATTACTTGTGTCTCACATTTCATGTCTTTATGAAACCTAACAGGGTGCATAATTCTTGACATGAGAGGATTTTAACATGTGAACAGGCTTGCAGGTGAGAGAACAACAAATGGCAGGAGTAGATATGTCACTGTAGCAACTGTGAACTGTGGGTATTTCAGATTTTTACCACAACATTGCTAGAGTGCTGGGAGTTGTTCCAAACTACTTTACTAGTTCAGGTAGGAAAGAAGGAAGGAAAGAAGGAGAGAAAGAGAGAAAGAAAGAGAAAGAGAGAAAGAGAGTAAGAGAGAGAGAAAGAGAGAAAGAGGGAAAGAAAGAGAGAAAGAGAGAAAGAAATGAAAAGAAAGAAAGAAAAAGAAGAAAGAAAGAAAGAAAGAAAGAAAGAAAGAAAGAAAGAAAGAAAAGAAAGAAAGAAAGAAAGAAAGAAAGAAAGAAAGAAAGAAAGAAAGAAAGAAAGAAAGAAAGAAAGAAAGAAAGAAAGAAAGAAAGAAAGAAAGAAAGAAAGAAAGAAAGAAAGAAAGAAAGAAAGAAAGAAAGAAAGAAAGAAAGAAAGAAAGAAAGAAAGAAAGAAAGAAAGAAAGAAAGAAAGAAAGAAAGAAAGAAGAAAGGAAGGAAGGAAGGAAGGAAGGAAGGAAGGAAGGAAGGAAGGAAGGAAGGAAGGAAGGAAGGAAGGAAGGAAAGAAGGAAGGAAGGAAGGAAGGAAGGAAGAAGAAAGAAAGCAAGCCTCTGGACCATTCTTTCATGTTTCAAATTATCTTCCAAAAGGTATCAAGATGTATTGAACCCTAAGGCAACAACCTAAAAGCTCATCTAAGTTTTATGTGGAGAAAACAGGAATAATACGACAGGTTTCAACCATGATTTACAACTATATGAATGAAAACTGATTCTGGCAGACCTCCACCTACTTAATGAAAAACTTGTTGAAGAGGAAAAAAAACCCCACTCTTAAAAGAGACTGATAGGAGATTAACAAGAACTAGCATGAACATGATTACAGCACTTGTATATCTGTCGCTGAACACCATTTGATTAGAAACAAATATTTTGTTTCCAGTTTTTTTAATTGCATTATTCCCATTTTTAGTTTACAAAGCTATGATTATCTGCCAGTTTCTTGTAGATGTCACTGCACATAAAAATCTTGGACATGGATTTGAAACCCTCCAGTTTTATTCAAGGAAATCATCTGTGCATGGTGGTGTAACAGAAAATATTACGATAGCAATGGGAAAAGCAGGCCTTAAAGGGACACCAACAAGCACTTCTCAGCCCCTTGTAACTCTATCAGTGTTTGCCTCTATCCCAGCATCTCACTTTTGAATATTCCTTGAATACAGAGAAAGAATGCAAGGAAATCAGTTATTTGATTATCATCTCCTCTTTTGTATCATTCCGTGTCCATCTCAGGCCTCTGCTTAAAAAGGCAAATAGCAACACTATATCCTCAAAGGCATAGAAATACGAGCTGAAAACCCATCTCTTACATCACTTAACATAGACCCTGCCAAGAAGAATTGCTCCCTACAGTACATTCATAAGTGTTTCCTACTATCCAGCTCTAAATGACTGAAGTGATCGGGCTTCCGTTGTCTCCCTGGGGAGGTTTCACCACAGCCTATTCAGGCATGCTGTTTGGAGAGCAGGAGACAGTGATTTCATTGTGTATCACATCTCAGGGTTTCTACAGAGAAGTTGGCTCCATGCTGCACCTGGAGCTATCTGAAACATTCTGATGACGCAGTGGTGAAATTTCCTGTTCACTTGTCATCGTGAACCTGATGGGCAACACCACTGTGAGCTAAAGTGCAAGTGAGCCAAATTCCTAGTCAGCTCAGCTTGAAATAGATTCCATGCTAGGATATGACCCTCAAGTGAAAATGTCTTACAACTCTACTTGGCTTCAATTCATGTCCCTTGGAAGTCCATGGACAAGGGAGAAAGCTCTTTGGTACAGTGACGTGTGTGTGTGAGCTGATTATCATAAGTAAATCACAGTAATACTAATAACAAAAGTTGTCAGAAACCAATCTGTGCAGTTCTTCCAATAAATCAACATGATATATGTCTGAGGCCAGGGCCAGGAAATGCCTAACTTCCTGATTATGAAAGAGATGGAATTAGTGGGGTATTAGTTGTTTTCGTGGGATTAATGAGCCACACACTGTGAAACAGGGCCTAATTTTGATCTAACTCTTCTCATCTGCTGGGGTAACTCAGCTGACTCCTGTGGGGCTCTTTTTGACTAACATCAGTGTAGTGGAGCAACAGTACCTTGATTTGTAAGCCATGAGTGTTTGGTAACATATTCAGTGCCTATAGCATTCCTTTCTGAGAAACAGTACAGATGTAAGTGGTATGGTGGCACCAGAAATTACCACAGTGGTATAAAATATTTGAAACCACTAACTGGCTCAACTTTCTTCCATGAGATTAAATATGATCTGAAAAATTTCTCTTTGTAATTTATGTAAGATGCTACTCTTTCCAAACAGATACAAAGAATCTTAGCTTAATAACATATTTTGTTAATCTATTGGGATTTTTTTACAGAAGTACCTTTAAGGATCTGGCTCAGGGAGAACATATTACTGGGAGGTTATTTACTTGTCCTTCTTCTAGGTACAAAACCAATCTCCCTGGACTCCTGATAATGGTTTCTAAAACATTTCTATAGTTCCAGAGGCAAAATGCTTAAGATTTTAAATACTGCTTCCTAGTGCTGGTGAAACACTAGCCGCAGACTTCTGCGTTTTTCAGAAGTATATATTCTCAGAAGAGCTTAGCATTGGCAGAATTCTGTTTCCTAAGATGTAAATGAAGATTTCCTGCAAACTTTAAAGGCAGCAGATTGAGTAAATGCTGAGCACAAAGTCTCACCCTCAGTGACTTGTTCCTACTGCAGCTAACTTTCAGGAAAGCCAACATAACACAGCAAGTGTATCGGCTGTTTTCAAACTACTTTGCTCCTTTCATTTGTACATAGGATCTATAAATAAATTCAGGCATTTTGGTTTCAATAAGCTCTATTCATAATGACACTATCCTTACATAGCAGGAATTCACTATAGTAATATAATGAATTCTTTTCTGTGTGTTGTTTGCAAGTTGATTAAGTGCAATCACAGTGGCTTAGTTCAGAATTCCTTCTTTATGGAATACATTTCAAAATAAAACAAAACACGGTCACCCGTGAAGGACTTCATAAAATGTCCAGGCTGTGAAAGGCAGTCAGCAATCTGTGCAAGTCACGTTCAAAACCTTTGTTTGACAAACTTTCCCAGAAGATTGGCAAAATGTTAAATAGCAACTGTACATGGAATTAGAAAATGAACAAAATCAGCTGACCTGAGAAAGATCTGAACTTGCAGTTCTTCCCACAGCCAACTGTATCATACAATTTTTTTTCAGAAACATTATGTCTGATAAAATCTCCCAGGCTCTGAATATTTACTGCTCAGTCATTTATTGTCCTTTTTAATAAACAGATCAGGGGAGGTATTTGTGAGCATGGCATATTTTTTTCCAAAATCATCAGGCAGCCAATATTTTCCAGTACAATAGCCTACTTGTCTTGGGCAGCTTTTTCATTCCGAACAAGGGCATGAATGTTTCGAGATTAGAAAGACAAATGACTTATTTATGTTTATCCCTTGTTTTTGCTGTACCATTTCTTTAAATACCCTTTCATTCCATTCAGCTATCCTTACCTTCACTAGCTCTCATAGAGAGTCTGGCTTCTGCATGAATTATTATAGTTTTATTACATATTATCAAACTCTGTGAGACCCACTACAGCAATAAAACAACCTTAATGAACAGTTGTATGCTTGCATCTCTTTGCAGAGTAATACAGTCTGTTACCTATGCGATACCCATATGACCCAGTGATCCACTGGAATGCAGCAGTGCCTGTGACGTGCTAGTGGAGATGAACAGGAAACACAGATGTGGCAGGACTCTGCAAACACTCCTGGGTGTATCGGCTAATGTTTTGCAGGGATGTGTGGTCAAAGTTAAGCATTTAGTTATTCCTAATTACTTCCTCCTGGAACAAGGACTGAGGGAATTTTAGACAGAATGGTCAGCTCTTTACTTTGCCCTGGGCAGCACTGGACTTGATTTACAAATACTGTTATGGAGTAGGCACTCCATAACAGGGACCAAAACTGGCACAGATCCAATATCCCAGTAGGACCAATAAAACCACTCAGTATCTATACCATCTTGCCTAAATCCAAAAGATAATCATGTAAAAATGTGTAAAAACATGTAGGATTAAAAAAGGAAACGTCAAGTTTTTAAAGAGTAAAGTCTTTGCAGATGACATGCAAATAATTTAGAGATAATTGTCATAGTTTTGGCTGGTATAGAGTTAATTTTTAGTGCTGTGTTTTGGATTTAGGATGAAAATAATGTTGATAATACACTGATGTTTTAGTTGTTGCTGAGCAGTGCTTACACAGAGTCAAGGACTTCTCAGGTTCTCACACTGCCCTGCCAGGAAGGAGGCTGGGGTTGCACAAGAAGTTGAGAGGGGACACAGCCAGGACAGCTGACCCCAACTGACCAAAGGGATATTCTATACTATCTGGCATCATGCTCAGTATATAGGGTTTGGGAGTGCTGGCTGGGGAGTGGCTGCTGCTGCTCAGGGACTGGCTGGGTGTCGGTCAGCTGGCAGTGGGCAATTGTGCTGTGCATAACTTGTTTGGTACATTCTTTTGTTATTTTTTTTTCATTCTTCTTCTGTCTTATTAAGTTGTTTTTAATCTCAGCCTAGGAGTTTTACCTTTTTTCAATTCTGTCCCACATCCCACTATGGGGAGTGAATGAATGGCTCTGTGGTGCTTTGCTGCCTGCTGGGTTAAATCATAGTAATAGTGTTTCAGAGGCACAGAGCAAATACATATCATGTCTTTAAAAAGATCATTAAAAGGCCAGAAGAAAGCAAGGAATGGCAACAAATTGAAGATCTCAGTATGCTAAGGTTGTATTCAATTCAGGAGAATAGCAAAGATCATATGCTCTAGAAGGTTAAAAGGAGAACCTGTAGTCCAAGAGATAAATTATTTAGTCATAAAGGGCCAAATGACATCTGCTTTAAGAAGAAAAGTGCAAAATTACATTTTCACTACAGCATCTTGGGAATGTTTCTACACTAGGATCCTTCTTTGCACAGGATGCAGCAGATGATTTGCTTCAAATTGGTACTAAAAATTATGTGAAATTGCAGGAATACCTTGTCATGGTAACTAGTAGGTGGAATTCAACACAGATGAATGCAAACTCTACCCCTTAGACCTACTAATATAACCTCTGAGTTACTGTTACCTCTGAGGAATAAAGCATTTGTTTTGTAATTAATAGATATGTGAAACCATAATCTCAGTGCTCAGTAGTGTTCTGCTGTCTTTATCTCAGAAAAGACATACAGGCAGGAACAAAGATGATTAGTAGTGCAGGGTGGCTTCAACATAAGACCCAAATAGTCTAGAAGCACTCTTATACCTGGAAAAGGAATGAGTGATGGTCTTCCAGCAAACACCATGAAGGACACAGAGCTAGGAATAATGCTTGGAAGGCTATTCTAGTGCAGAAACTACAAGGTTTCAAGTAAAGGCAGAGCTTCCAAAACAAATAAAAGGAAATACTGTTCCACATTACACATAGTAGAGCCATGAATTTCCTTGACACAGGAGACTGTAGGCAATTAAAGTTTATATAGGTTTGAAAACAACTGGACAAAGTTACTGAAGAAAATTCTCTCAAGGATTAGCTCAGTTTTTTAGAGCATGGTCCTAATAACACCAAAGTCATGGGTTTGATCTCCGTATGGGCCATTCACTTAACAGTTGGACTGAATGATACTTATGGGTCCCTTCCAAACTCCGAGTATTCTGTGACATATCTGTGATTCCACGATTATTAAATGTAATCACTGGAAACCCGGAGAATATCATAGGGATGCACCACTGCATACTCATTTGCTCTTATACTTTCCCTACACACCTTCTACTGATGGCTGTCCAAGGCTAGATCCTGGGCAAGGCAGACCTTTGATTTGCTTTGATCTGCTTTGATTCTTACTTTCTTATTGCTTTTTGAGACAGTCTATGTGCATAGATCTCCCTGTGCCACTGCTGGGAGAGCAGTTTAGTTACAGCAATTGGTTTCCAAGGCTCTCTCCTCTCAGTGCTCAAACTGAAGAATTTCCTTTGCCTGTTAACTACAGTCTGGAGTCTAAACACAGCCAAGGAGGGTGCTCACCTCTTCTTCCCTCTCAGCACTGCTGCTGTTTGACAAGGCACACCTGTGTCAGTGGAGGAGATTTGGAAGACGAATAGCATGGGGAAGGAGCATCCATTTTTCAGTAGCTTAATACAGAGAGTGACCAAGATTAATGCAACTGGACTCAAATGTTGCCCTGGGGATGTAGAAAGCTTATAGAGATGGTGATATAATGTTGATCTAGTGATCTCTACAGTGTGAGTAGTATTTTACACAACTATGGTTTTATTACTAAAAACAGATTTTCATTAATTCATTTTTTATGTTTAAAAAGCTCCTTAGGGAACCCTGTAAAGCAGAATAAATGCCCTTTTTCAACCTGTTGTGATACCTGAGTTTATAAAGCAGTTGTCACTGGATTTTTCTAAAGGTGCTTCTTTTCCGCTCAGATGGGAAAGAGACTCAGTTACTGAGCCTGTCAGCTTTTCATTCAGTCATAACAAAGCAAAAGGCTGGGTGTTAAACCAAACCATCAGTCCCATCTTAAAATACCTGAACCAAGTGTTGGAAGCATTCAGACTCCACTTGCAAGCCTCAGGAATCAGAAGGTGGAGAGCAGAGTCCGTGCACAAGCATCAACCCTCACTCCTGTATGGAAGGAGGTCAGCTCCTGTCGTGTACACAGACACATGCTTGTTCCCCGGGCTAGGGAAAGCATGTGGCAGGAAAGTGGTACAAGCTATGCAATCCATATGGTAAGAGAGGCAAAACACAGAGAAGGGATGGCCTTGAGAAGAGTGACTGGATGTAAGTTTATATTTCCTTTCTAATCCAAGGGAATTGAGAAATTTTTAATATGTGTTGCTTTTCCCACAAAGATTGTGGATTATGGTGTAAAATTTGCTGTCTTCCCTTCTATTCCTTCTGCAACCTGAACCTTTCAATTATTATGTCTCACCACTATTCAAGACTAAACTTTCACCAGAATATTGGTACTTGAGTATAGATTTTTTGTTACGTGGGTTTACAGCTTCTAGGATTATGAGGTCTTTTCATGAAGGAAACAGCAGTACAAATAATACTAAAACTATAGGTAGAAAAATTAATTATAAAACAGATTTATAATTACAGAATTACCTCAATTAATTCTGTAGTGGTTAATGTGATTTTACGAAAAAATGACAATTTGGAAATATAGTACTATATATTAAATGAGGTAATGATAGTAAGGGGACTGTGCTGGAAAGAGATTGAATATCTTAAATTGAACACTACAGGGTCTGATGTTACACTTTGGTTCAAAAGTAATTGTAGGTTAGGAATAAAATATCTGTTACTTTTTTATTCAAGGAATTCACAAGAGGGATAGGCAGCAATGAAGACATTTCATGCAAGTAGAGTGTCTATAAAAGAAGTGATACTGCCTTACTTGATTTACAAACACCCTCATTTAATATTCTCTGACATTCAGTATTAACAGATTGGCCCCGATCACAGTAACCAGCTCAGTTGCAAAAGGCTTCAGCTATATATAACTTTAATGGTACAGAAACTGCTCTTCTCAGCAGGCAAACTGAAAACCAGAGCATGAAAGAGGAATGATACAGCCCAGGTGATCATAAGTAATAATGAAAACATTTGACTTCGACCAAAGTTTTAGGGGAAGAAACAAATGGCAGTGATGTAGATGGACCACATTTAATAATTCTTACTGCAGAAAATTATTTTGATGCATCCATGTACACCTGCCAGTTCTGCAATGAAAATTCTTAGATATACATATCTAAAAAACAGAGAACACAGTTGCCCTTCAGCAACACAGTGAAATAAACACAGATCAGAATTTAGACCTGCTAAGGTCTAAAGAAGGTAGAAAGTTGATTCTGTGATGGACAAAGCACTTTACAATCTTTTTCCTTTCTTGAAAATGTGGTAGTGAGCATTGCAGAGCACACTGAGCATGCATGTTGTCAGCATGGTAACACCAGGACAGACAAACAAAAACCATGGTACCTCATTTGCCTTGATTCTGCCAGTGTGTGCACCCAGAGCTCTGCAAGAAACAAAGCTTTTGCTGCACTGACAAATATCAGCTTTACTGAAATTCTTGTGCTCTGGAAAGAGTACCAGTTAAAGCTTTGGGGATAGATTTCTCTCTTCTTTGGGGGGAGCTTGGGGACATAATAAATTGAATAGGAATAAAAATGAAAATAAAATGCTGCAAACATTTTCCATGGCATGTCAGTGGAAAGTTGCTGAGCTGCTTGTACTCTACAAAAATTATTCTGATTTTCCTGAAAGAAGGAGAAAAGTATTTTTCTGTTATGGAGAGCTGTGACTGTTTTGTAGCACACCTCCAAAAGCCTACCTACTCTACTCATTTACAATGCAGCCCAGGTCGCCTCCTACACATCACAGAGAGAACAGACAAATATTCATTCTTCTTGCACTTGCTTAAAGTAGAGGAAACAGTACAATTTCATCAAGCTATTTTTTTTCTTTTTTTTTTCAATTTGTATCAGATCAAAAAATAGACCCAGATCTTACTTTAAATGGACTTGTGTGTCAGTTTCTAACTTCCAGCAGTGATGTTGGTGGCAAAGAAGATTAGAAAATTGAAAAAGCAGTAGGTGAATAGGAGTTCATACAAAAAAGGATGGGAAAATATCCAAGCAAGGGGCATCAGCAAGAGTTTATAATTTAATTAAATTATGAAAAGAGTAATGGGTCAAGTGATGAAAACAACAATACAGCCTTTCAAGGCAATAAGGATTATAGAAACCATCTTCCAACCCACCAAAAAAAAAAAAAAAAAAAAAAAAAAAAATTCAGTCCTTCATTCTGGTAACATAAGAGCAGTTGTAAACCCCGTTGGTGAAGTTTGCATGCAGTGGGATATTTGATTTTCTCTAAGATCTGCAATGCATACTTTAGGAACTGTGCCACAAGTGCATTGTGAATTTTCTGAATAATTTTACACCCATAGGATGCCTATGGAGCACAAGTGTGACTTGAGGTCATCATACGAGAAATGCATTATGGGAATGTTAGGATTGTGCGAAAGTAGTTTCATTTTTCTTGATCTTTTTACAACATTATGATACAGATTGTCAAATTTAACACACAGGCCAATAATTGCTCTATAGACACCAGAAAAGCAAAACTATTGCTGATTTCCAATGGCATCTCAAACTGAGCCCCTCCTGTAGCTTTCCCTTCCCTTCCCTTCCCTTCCCTTCCCTTCCCTTCCCTTCCCTTCCCTTCCCTTCCCTTCCCTTCCCTTCCCTTCCCTTCCCTTCCCTTCCCCTCCCTTCCCTTCCCTTCCCTTCCCTTCCCTTCCCTTCCCTTCCCTTCCCTTCCCTTCCCTTCCCTTCCCTTCCCTTCCCTTCCCTTCCCTTCCCTTCCCTTCCCTTCCCTTCCCTTCCCCCTAATCTGTTTTCCCCTTAATTCCTTAAGGATCCACTTGTCCCATACAGGGGTTTGGGAGGACATTTTCTTTTGGTACTCAAAATATCTTTTCCTTTTTCTGAGTTGCTTTACCACTTTTGTTTGATTTGCTTTATACAGCTAAATTTCTTCACATCACAAGAGTTTTGGAGAAAGTATACTAGAAAAAAGTATGTGAACTTTTAGTATGCGTGCAACAGCATTGCCTCATCTTAGATTTCAAACTGGTTTTTATGCATGATAGCCTTCTACTGATGCCTTTTCTTTTCAAAAAGCTGCCAGTGGTCCAGAGATATACTGGAGTTTTATAATACTATATTGCTCATAGTAATAATCGTATTACTGCAATTTATGATTAATAGAATTACTCCGAAGTTTAGATAATAAGCCCTTAATCACTTATTTTTCTTGTTAACAAGATGTAGTTGACTGTCCAGGTCACTGAGCTATTTGTATTGTTTTCTGTTTCATTTCTTCATCTCTTTGGCTCCACTTGTTTTGCTCTGGAATTCAAAATCACTCATAAAACATAAGCAGTTGTCAGCAGTAGTAATAATAATAATAATAATAGAATAACGATTGCGAGCTTGGAAACTGCTCTATTTTTAGAAGAAAGCATCAGAGTAGATCTAATTAGACTGCACCAAAAGAAGAAAGTGATAGAGATACTAACAGAAAATGTCTTTTCCTAGTCCATACTGACATGAAATCTGGGATTTAATTAATGAAACCAACATGCCATTGAATGAAGCAAACGAACCTCCAACAGAAAGTGAACTGATTTAATATGTAACAGTTATGGGAGATGCTTTGTCTCGTGTGTCCAAAGTACATAATAAAAGATCTATCTATGCACTGATCTTTCTTAAAACTGCCACTCTATAAACCTTGTGGCTATCTGTGGCAGCCCTTGATTAGTAACTACTTGCTGGTGATCAAAAGACTTGGAAGAACAGTTTTCTAACCATCTGATCAAACCACATTATTTAAGTCTACAGCTAAAATATAATAATAACATATCAGCAGTAGTGGTTTAATTTATATAACTCTTTTACTGCATTTTATCTGTAGAGCTAATTAGGATATTTAGATCATGTAATGCAAGAGGCTGCATTATGTTCCCTGAGTGTTCTATGAAGTTGAATTGTTAAAATCCTTCACATTTTTTCCTACATCTGGGCTGCAGCAGTTGATACAGAAAGCTGCTAAGACAGAAGAACAAGACATTCCCACGTGAAAAAATATGAACAACAAGTAGCAGAGGACTGTGTTTGAAGAATGAAAGAGCTACAAATACTAAACAGATAAAGTGAGGCTTATTATCTCTTACTTTGTGCTTCAGGAGCTTGAATATGCTAAGAGACTGAAGAGTTGAAGTGCTGTTGCAGGAGTAATCTGGAGAGCAAGAAACATTGCCTAAGTGCCTGGGCTGCCAGGCTGTCACATTCCTACCTGGGCTGGCTCTCAGACAGAAGGGTGGCCGAAGGTCTGCAAGTGTCTCAAATGCTGTGCATACCACCAACAAACTCAGAAAATGTTAACACTCCATGGTTTGGGATTTTTTTATTTTTTTTTTAATAACATTTTTATCATTATAGTTAATATTCAAGGCTTAGCATGGCTCTTTTTGCCTGTAATTACAGGATATCCAGGTGGGGAATATATTACTTGAGGAGATGGGGATATGGAGTTTCTGTTTTTCTTTTAAATTCTCAATTGGGTTTCCCGTTGCTTAATGCTAAATAGTATGTGAGGTGGAAGTCAGTATCTTCTGTAGTTTGAGAAGTAATTTTTCTCACAGTAAGAGCCTCCACAGCTTTCAAATGAAAGTGAGCAAGCTTCTTGTTGTGGATAAATTGATGCAGTTCTTCTCAAGCCGATGAAAATCTGGCTTTAAGGAATTTTTTAGCAAGTGCTTCTTGTTTTGAGTATTTTCCCATTTTAGACCATTTCTCACTCTTGGTCAGTCAAACACTTCTAGCAAGCCAGGAACACTCTGTTATAGAGTCACTGATACAAATACCCTTGTCCCAGATAATGCAATATTAAATGCAAAAGAACTTTACAGTTCTGTGGTATGTTTTCAAGTCTGAAAGGAGCTCATTTTTATTGAGGAACATGCCAAGGGTCTGGAAACAGTTGTCATATGAGACTTAAAAATATGTTGTAGAACAAAGATCTTGACTTTTCAGAGCTCGAGTTGTTTTGGAGGGTGGTCTGGTACTTGCCTGGTTTTGTTTTGGGATCAACTACCCTTTGTTTGGTGGGCTTTCTTTCATTTCTGAAGCTACTTTTAGTTCATTAATTTTTATTTCAAACCTTCCTCCTTTTCTAAGACCCCAAGTTACATTATGTGCTCCTAACTAAATTCAGGATATATGCGTGGAGCCAAGCCTGTTCTTTTACATGCTGTTGCAAAAAGTCAGCTTTTTGTCATTCGCTTTTCCCTTTCCTTTTTTATTTCCACATGAATCACTTCATTGGCAGGCTATAATTTGTAGCTCACTCCCTGTAATAGAAGTGCAGATGGTTAATTTTATTGACATAAATTCTACCAAAAGACGTGCTTAAAGCTAATCAGGCTTGTAAGCCTGCTCCTGCAGCCTTAATTTGCACCTTATACAAGAAGAAAAATAATAAATGAAAAAAAGAATGGCATAAGGGAGTGTGACAATTAAAATAAATGGGAAGAGAGGAGGGAGATCTTTTCCTTGGAAACTTAATTATTAACTTTGGATGAATCACACAAAAATTCTCTGTAGTGAAATATTCTGCAATTTATCTCTCCATATGTTAATTCTTTCTGTTTTCATGACATAAAAGAGTAATAAGTGTAAAATCACCCTTAATTAGTATATAACAACCTTCTGGACATGGAGTTGGAAAAGAAAGGAGGGGAGGGGAGGGGAGGGGAGGGGAGGGGAGGGGAGGGGAGGGGAGGGGAGGGGAGGGGAGGGGAGGGGAGGGGAGGGGGAGGGGAGGGGGGGGGAGGGGGGAGGGGAGGGGAGGGGAGGGGAGGGGAGGGGAGGGGGGAGGGGAGGGGAGGGGAGGGGAGGGAAATGCCCTAAAAACAAGAAGTGAAGTTTATAAAACTAGAAGCGCTATGTGTTGAAATTTGGGATCAGGGGCCAGCAGCAGCCCAGCGACATGTCTGGGTAAAACAGGAAACCCCAAATCCAGTGAACTTCTTTGTAATTTAAGATGCTGATCTCAGTGCCTGTAATGCTAGTAATGTGTCATTTCTGGAAGCTAGGATGACACAAAACCAGTGTGGGAAGGAGGGTAAGTGACCTTCAATGTGGGATTGTTTGGCTTTTAATGAGGGATAGCTGAGAAGTTAATTATTCCTATGCTTTTTTTTTTTTTTTTAATGAATGTAGGTAACCTGATCCTGTGACATCTATGGATGAGGTTCAATCTTCAGCTTCCTGTGAAGCTTGGCATGGGGGCTGCTATTGCACACAGATGCACAGCAGACACCAGCGCCTCGGAGGCAGCAGGCAGCCCTTGTTTGCTTCCATCATTCAGCTCCAGAGCTCTGACTAGGATTCTCCCAAAATCATTCATGCTTTCCCTAGGAATAAACAGAGTCAGTATATAACACATCTTTCTGTCAGTAGAGTAACTATATAACTTGAAATAGAATTCTCTTTTTTTAGGTATTGTTTGGAAGCTTCTACTCATGTGGTTTAAGGAAAAGTGGCTACTGCATTCCCCTACCAAAGTAAATGTACTGGTGTTAGATTTTACCATCTTCCTCAGCATCAATGTGAGTAACATCAGATCTCTTAGGACAAGGATCTCAGAGACCTGTGTGAGCACTGGGGACTGCTTCCACCATTAACAAAATTTGCCTCACAACATCGTCTGGATTTTTTTTTTTAACTCAGCTGAATCCTTAATTAATTAAAAGTATCTTTGGCAACTCCTTCCTAGATATTTAAAAACATCTTCATTCTCTTGCATGGTGTGCTTTCAAAACATCAAATTAGAAAGAGGAGGGCCGTTTAACGAATAACTACCTTGACAATAAGAAAAAAATTAATGGTAGTTATAAGCATTCTATACAATCATTTTCTCTGAAATAATGCTCCCAAATATCTATTGGAAATCTAACAGCTTCTCCAGACATAATGGACTCAGTTTGCTCCACGATGTTCATGCCCTTCCATATAGGTTGGTGGTCATGATAACACGAACGTACTCTGGCTTTTCCCATTAAAGGAAACTACAGCAATGGAGAAAATATTCAGAAATGTCAGGAACACCTGCATGAGAGCTGCCTGCTTAGTTGCCAGAGTCAGAAAAACACTCTCAAGGTAGACAATCAGTTAGTCTTGCAGCAGCCTTCATTTGAAAGACTCCTGTTAAGCAGAGGACTCTGAAAAAGTTGACTTAAAGCTATGAAAACCAAAGAAAGTAATTTTCTTCTCTCCAAGAATATTCCTGTTGGACTACATGAGCCAAATGGTGCATCTTTTGAGTAGTTCCCTCACCCCAAGTGACCTTAATCTGTTGATTGCACCTGTTTTGCACTAGAGCATGACAAAGAACCATAGCTTCTCTTTTTTGAAGAAACTCTTTAAAATCCTGCCTAATAATGCTATTTAAGTATGAAAACTTGACAGTGTTTTTTCTGCAATTTTGAAAATTTCAAAATCCCCACAACAAATCCAACACATTTGGGTTTCCAAAGGTGACATCGATGTGTCATTATAAAGTACAATATATAATTCCTGCTTTTCATGCAAGAGTAACTGCTATTAAGATAGTGTGGGTCTTCATCTGGTAATATCAGAAATAGAACTCTGTAAGGCTTTCTTTCATTTTTACTCCTGCAGCATGAATGAAGAAATTCCTGTGAATTATTGATCTGTTTCTGAGCCACTTCGGGCAGAGCATCATAGTCCTGGGTGAAATCGTGGACAGAAGCCAATCAGTGGAAAAACTTCCAAGACAACACAATATTTAGTTTAAGATACTAGATTCTGTAAACAGATGAGCTCACTACAGATGAGAGATCTGCACTGTAGCTCCTGAGCTCTTTCTTTGCTCTTGACTTTTGTTAGTATTGATTGAAGACAATCTTCACACAAGTTAGTTTTCTTTTATTATCTCTCATTAACAATAGTGTTGTGCCATGGAGCCAAAGCCAAAAGGAAAGGAGGAATATCCTCCAACCAGTTATACTGAAAATGATTTTGGAATATCTTTTGTAACTCAGTAAGGTATATTGTTAAAAAGAAGAGTTGTGAGCTTATTTTATTAAGTTTTTGAGATCATTCTGAAAAAGCAGCTTAAAATGGCTTTAAAAAACTGTTGCAAATAACTATGTTCAAAACATTGTTTTGGCTTGATATAAAATTTTTAAAGGAAATTTAATTGAGATCTTTTTAAAAAATTTGAAGGCAGTTTAATCAGGCTGAAATATTAATCCAGATTGTAGGTAACTGAACAAAACAGATCAACTTTACAGAATCAGAGAAGGAGGATTCATACTGAAACAAGTTGATGACCTAAATAATAATTCATCAAAGATTTTGGTTAACCTGAATGAACTTTTGTTTTAGCCAGAGAACATTGCCCCCTTCCACACTGATGGTGATTTCAAACTGTAGTCTCAGTGGACAACTCAGACAGCTGAACAGCACTGGTTTTTTTATTTACATCAAGCCAAAACAGTGATGTTAGATTAAGTTTACTTGGAAATTTGGCCTGTTTAGTAGTGGTCAGCTATGTGCATTGCTTAGCTCTGCCAAACAGTTCATGATTCAGAGGAAATTTAAACCTCTGATTCAATTGTATTCAATGAAAAGACTAAGTTTCATCCTTTCTTCCACTAAACAAGTATAAAGTCAGCTTTTATTAGCAGTGCAAACATATCCTTTGCATTTTGCCAAATAGCGTTTTCAGTCAGTCTTTAATGCTGTTGTTCTAGCTGCTACAAACTAGCCTGTTCAACCACACAGAAATAGCATTCAAATAATGCTATTTTCTTTCCCCAGCTAGCTAAGGTACTCTGTCTCATTATGGTGGGATATAATGTGAATGCAGATATGCTTACCTTTATCACTTGGTAAGATGACCAGAGTAATAGCCAGGAACACAGAACAGGAAAGGGCATCCCAACTAAAGTTTTTCCCACTGCTCTTCTTGGTGCCACATCATACAACCTCTTCCATTAATTTGTCTTTACGGCAGCTCACCATGGTATGAAGTCTGTCAGCCCTTTGGGAATGCCACCTGGTGCTGTCTGTTAAAGCACGGACAGAAACACACCATACTTATCCACTGGTGCTTGTCCCAGGTTTTCACCAGAGTACATATAAATTTACTCACATATGACACCGATTCTTCTTGCCAACAGATCCAGTACTTGCAGCATGGGAGAGGCTACACAACATAATGCTGAGAACTCTAGGCTGAAAGCCTTCTCTTGAAAGCCTCCCTCTGAGGTGCTGGTAGTTGTCCTGCTGCTCCTGAAAAGAAGCCATGTGAAAGAAAGGAAGTCCTTCTAGGCTCATCTGGATTTGCAAATACCCCTTATGCCTCCCACGGCTTTCCTTCCATTCTCACTACACTTTAAAAGGGAGCCAACCTCTTCCAGGAGCGTCTCACATTAAAGTTAGGGTTTAACAATTTAAAGAGGACAGTTAGGGATCAGACCTGGGCTTTGACTTTGATTTAATACCCAGTGTGCTCTTATCCAAAGGGCAAAAATTAACTGCCTTTGATAGATATTTCCAATGTTATTTTTATCTATCTATCAAAAGTACTGTTTTTATCTGAACCTACATCAAACCAAATTCATTCCAGCACTAAGGAGTGTCACATCCAAGAGCAAAAATCCCAGGATATTATACGGACACTTCCTACTGACTTCAGCCTGTGCTGGCCTGAGCCCTTATTTGGCAATTTTCCTGAATGATGAAAAAGGAATAAACAGCATGTGTCTTCTCCTGGGAGGCAGAAAGCATCTTGTCTGCCTCTCATTCAAGCTTTCAAACAATAATTCTCCTTTATAACTATGTATTGTTTCTGGCAATAATTACAGATATAAAGTCAGATAAGTTTGGTGTAAATTAGCAGCACTCTGTGAAGTCACTGGAGCTGTGCCAGTGTATACCAGTTGAAGGCATGGCACATCACGTGCTGTTACTGGAGCTGTGCCAATATTTACCAGCTAAAGGCATGGCCCGTAATTCTGTACATCACCATCTTTGTGCTGCGTTCCTTTATCAACAGCTGTTATATATTCTAAAAACAGAAAGCAGAATCCTGTCTTTCAAGGTCTGTGGAGCACGGCAGTTTTCTCATTACAACTATTTCACAAGGTCTTTAGGAAACAAACACCATATGTGATTAGGGTTTCTGGGCCCTTTCCCAGTGTAAATAAAAAATAATAATTGCATTAGGTCCATGCAGTGTTTTTGCATGTCAAAGGTGGTGTGGTCCAAGTGATCTGGCATCCTTCTAAACTCCCAAAGATGCAGTGACTTCAAGTTGCTTCCTTTAGCTCCACGTATAGCATCATCTAGTGAACAAGAGGTTCTGACTGTTGTACTGCACACATAAGGCAGCAGCAACTCCTACCTACATATGAGGCATATTAGGAGACAAGTGTTTAGGCAAAGGGTATATTTATATTTGTTCAATTATTAATATAATTTCATATCTAAATGCTCAATGAATATGACTGTGTATGTATTCACAGATAATTGAAGAAATATTTTTTTTTCCTTGCTTAAAAGTAAACCATAAAATTCTAAGCTCCAGCAGGAATAAATAATAATATTTGCAATCTGCAGTTATAGTGTTCTGCATTGTATTCTAACACAGGACATGAGTTTTGCTCCGAGGTATTTACAACTGAATATTGACACAGGTATTAAAACTTCTTTTTTTATCTTTGCCTCATCTAATTTATTCTGGAGTCAGCTATGTAGATAAAGCTTGTAACTGCCACCCACATACTAATACTGGAGCTAGACCACCTAAAAGCACTTCTCTTAGGCAAATACAAATGAGGACAATTGCTAAGGGTCAGTGTTTCCCAGCAGACAATACAACCTTTGTTCAGCTGATATGTGCTTGTTGTTCAGTTGATATGTGCTTGGGTTTTGTTGGGTATTTTTTCTTCCTCTGAAAGAGTGGTAGCCTTCCCATTTTGTCTTGGAGCCAGTCATAAGACTGGAGTGCAATTTCTTGCCTTATCTAAACCTCTCAGTGATGGTCGCTCGGGAGCAGACAGGCAATGCCACAGACGTTCCCAGACAGGAAAAAGTGGCCCCAGAGGAAAAGATTGAGCAGGTTTCTGCTTAAATGGATCTGACAGCTTTGCTTAGAGAAAGATGTTTGTCCCTGTTTATGGACGTGTCCTTTTCCCCCCTTACGATTCCCAGGACCAGCGTTACTTTTTACTGTGTGTCTGACTGTCTGGGTAGGGAGCCGGAGGTCATGTGTCCCACAGGCAGTGGGGATGGGTGAGAAACAAATCCACCAAGGCTGCTATTCGCAAGGGGCTTGAGTCTTTTCCATAACATTTCCATTATCCTATTTAAAGTTTAATACCCCAGTGATGGGAGTCTCTCAATTTTTTTCAATGCAAGTAGGGTCAGTGGCTGTCCTAACCTGCACATGCTCATACATTTTCACATGAACCTTCCTCAGGCTGGAATAACAAAAATGTCAAAACCATTTCACTGGTATTTAAGTTACAAAACAGAAATCAATTGTTCATCAAGTGCTTGTACTGTTTCACAAATTTGTTTTTTCCAAGCTGTGCTTTATATTCTTCTACCTGTCAGATATGAAACATACTATTATTTTTAAATGAAAATATTCTATAGACTTTTTTTTTGCTGTCAATATTTGCATTTTAAGTACAACTAGAAGTAAGAGAATCTTCAGCCAGAGTTTAATTTTAGAGAGGATATGTGGTATCATGCTTGAAGATTTTCTTAATCAGTCGGATTTGTCCCGACTTTCAACTCCAGATAAGAAAATAGACTATTTTATCACAAGGTTTTACTGTGTGTGAGGTTTAGTGCCAACCAAAAATGGCTTCCAGTATCTTAGTTATTAAAGTCACATTTGCTGGTGATTATAGCTATTTCCTGCATAAAATGAAGTTTCCACAAATGCTTAATAAGTCAAAAAAAGTCAAATAAATGGCATGCCTCTGGAAATATAAAATAAATTAATATTTTTCTGAGACTTGAGTATCTCCATGCATGGGGTTAAACGTAGGCAGGAGCTCATGTTTGTTCCTGATAAAGTCTCAAACATCCTGGGTCTAATTAAGCTTCCCTGAATCATTGTTTCTATCTTCCAAGATGCTGAAAAACCCTCAAGTTTCAAAGCTGGAACTGAACACTCTTCCTTGCCCTTTGCCATCCACAAAGGAGATGGGAGACCATCTTGTACCTCTGATATTTCTCAGGGGCATCTCTTGTTCCCATCTTCCCCTGGTATCATACAAATCGAAGCAGGACAGGAAAAAATCCAACTGACTGGATCCTATGGAAATGACAAGGGGCAGAGGGCTTAACAGGAGTGAAATGATGGTGCTGATACTGGTGGAAGATAGAGATAGAATACGTCTTGAAGGACTGGGGTTTGTGTGAGCAAGTCAGCCACTGCACACAGTGGAGTATGTTTAGTTAATAAGCAGCAGCTCTATCTGTGCTCTCTCCTCTTTGGTGTAGTGGAGCCAGACACTTTGTACCACTAGACAGTTAGAAATTAGCCTTCTGCTGTGATCACAATATACAAACTCTTACTCCTTTTTAAAAACCTAGAGATTTTTACATCTTCAGTTACTTTAGTCTGTATTTTTTATGAGATTTTTTCTTATAAACTTTGATATAACATATATATATGTAATAGATAAGGCTTTTTTCTAAATAAATACTATTTTTAATACTGTGGCTGGTAATCAGAGAAATATGGTTATTTAAAAATTATTGATATTGACTTCAGTCCACATACTGTAGGAATAATCTTTTGAAACTGCACTAGGCCAGTCAGAGATGAAAGGAACTTTAAAAAATGACAAAACAAAACAAAAAAAGTTGTTTCAATGCTTTTTCTTCCCTTTGCCACAACTTTGTATTTCTGAAATAAGTGCCTGAAGGGCTGGATCCAAACCTCTTTGAAGCTGAAATGCTCCCTGTGCTCCAGGTTTAGCAGCCCACCATAGCTGCCCGCCGTGGAGTGACTTCACTTGGTGTCTGCAAGAAGCTGATTAACACACTGATTTGGATCCTGTTAGTCCTGTGTATTTTATGTTACATTTCCTTCATAAGGACAAAAGAAGGTGTCTTTTCCTTAACTTCAGGGAATATGAGTAAAGTCTAATGTAAGAAAAGTATTTTGGAATAGCCGTAATGGCCGTCAAAAAAGACACAAAATCTAATAAGCCACAACAGTATTACAGTTCACAAATGAGAGAGACTGGAAGGAAAGCTTGAAGTCCACAGTTTAAAAAATAAAAGCCTAATCCTTGATGCAGACAGAAACAATTATTTGCCTGCAGCTATTCACTGGAAAGAACCACAAACTTGTGAACACAGACAGTGGATGATCTATTTAGTCAGTAGTGGACACACCCCACAAAATAATGGCAGGGTGTTAATTATACTGAGCCATATACTAAGGTCCTAATTCGTTTTTAGCTCTGGCAAACTGTCATGAAATTAATCAAAGGTACCAACTGAAGGACTTGGCCTATTGCAGCTTGCAAACAGGCATCCACCACATAATTCTCTGAGTAGATGTGGCCAAATGGATTTGGACAGTTGCGATTTTGAGTTTTGCTGGTTTGTTCTCCTTAATTAAAATATCATTAAAAATCCCAGAGATACAAATGATTTGCAAAAAGCACCAAAATCAAGGCCCTCAATGTCCACCTGACCCATCTCAGTACAAGGAATATAAAGGTTCCTTATGTTTGCCCCCAACTTCCAGCATTTTCACAATCCATTCTCTAGCCCATGTACAGTATCTTCACATCGTATATAAAACTGCTTGAGGAAAAAGGCAATTTCAGATGAATTTCTGCATCAGGTTGCTCTCTGTAGAGTTGCTCCCCTCAAAGGTCGAGTGGGGCTCCTTAAGAGGACAGCAAGGACCCACGGTCCTTTGGCTACAGATACATTGCAGCTGAGCTGAGTATGATTTTTCAATAAACACTAACCTACTACCTTTTTCCCCTGCTGTTTCTTCCAGCAAAGTATCATGTTTCCTCTTGGTGAAGTAGAACTCCCATATTTCTAAAATGCTGTGTGAAAATGCAACTATCCCCCTGTGCAATGGTATGCTTAAACTCTGAAGACAGTAATGGAGCAGCTACCTTAAGCTTCTTTCACTTCTCCTCAGGGCAAGTCTTTGGATTATTCAAAAGGTAAGAGACCTTGTAGGCTTCTAAGATAGCTTAATTTTCCTCCTCATCTGTCAGGGACTCACAAACACCACTTTAAGCTTCTGAACAGCCTCCTGTTGGCTTCAGTAGGTGTTGGATTGGGCTTGCAGACACAACTCCAAGTCTACCCCCAGTGAGGCAGTGTTTCTGGCCCCTGTAAATGGGTACTTGGAGTTCTCTGCTCATTTCCAAACCTAAGGGCTCCTGCTAAAGTGCACAAAGTGCTTGAGCCATGTCAAGAGGTCAACCAGAATAATTTGCTTCATGAGAGCTAATTACATTAAACTGGGTGCCCTGTTCCGAAGGATTCAATCACAGAGGCAAGCAGGAGAGAAGGAGCTAGGCTGCTTTCTCATGAGTGGTAGGAAGGGCTGTGATCATGCTGGTCTGTGAGAAATGTGACTTGCGGAAAAGTTGCAAGGACCTGCGACAATCCCCCCAAAAGGCTTGGTCTTGTTGCTCCTGGGTGCAGAGCGTATGGCTGCCTGGGCACACAGCTCGTTAAGGAGATATGTGTAAGGCAAACAAACCCCACTCCAAGAGTGTGTTTATCTCATGGCACAGAGTGCCTTGTGCCCACAGATCAAAGCTGGTGGGAACAGATGCTGTTAGCAGAGTAGCAGCTGCACTTAGATCCTGTCTACACCCTTCCTGTTTGCAGTGGCCTACCCAGGGGCTATTATGTTCCCAACAGGGCAATGATTGCCCCTCCTTCCCACTCTTGCTGCCACTCTCCAGGGAGGGTGTACTGGCCCTCGCCTCACTGTCTGCCTTTGGGTTCCCATTGTTTCTTTCGGAAGGTACAGATAGTGGGCTAGACACTCCTTGGCTGGTGCCCTGATAAGGGTCTGGAAATTGTTCTCATGTGTTACATAGAAGCCTGCTTGAAAGAAGGAACTCTACCCAAAATAATAAAACTGACCTCAGGGTTCATTATTTTCTTTCAAGGAAGGAGCTTGTGCCTGACCAGATTGGAAAAAATAAAAGGTCAGTGTGGCCAGGCTGTGTCTTCTACTGCACCAGAGCAAGGTGGCATTGAAGTTATTGGTGTTACTGTGCTTGCTTGCAAGTGTTCTGGAGACTGAATTCCAGCTTGTCCTGCCATAACTTGACTGTTGTCCAAGTCATTTATACCAAAATAAATTTATACCATTAACCAAAATAAACCTAACTGTAAGCAACAGTAGAGTAGTCTTTCTCCCAGTAGTGTGGAAGGAACAGCACTTACTGTAAAAGGAAGTGACTTGGAAAGCACATGTTCAGCAAGAGGACCTGAGCAAGAAGGAAGTATGTTCTTTTTTCATCCTATACGTCTAATAACCTCTGTCGGTCCATGAGTTTATGATTGGTTTAACCTGTAAAACAAAACAGACTTGTCTCTGACTTTCACTTGTGAAAATCAGGAATAATTGCCACAGGCATCAGTGAGAATAATCAGTGGAATTTGGATTTTAAAATGTCTTCTGATATCTATAGCAAAGACAGATATCCTTTGGCAGCTTCAGTCTGGCACTGTCAAGCAGTAACACAAATATTCCTACAGGTAAAATATTTCCTATCCTGTTTCCAATGTGAAGCCTAATTAGTTCAGAAGAGTCATCATCTTCAAAAGACCATTTTAAATACACTGCTGGCAGGTACCATTTGTGGTTTATTCTTCCCTGGTGCTTGCAAGTTCAATAGCAAAGACAACACAACTGGATGTAATCCAAAGTAACTTCTCTCACTCAGAACAAATACGATCCTCCCCCTCTACTCAGCCCTTGTAAGATCACATCTGTAGTACTGTGTTTAGTTCTGGTCTCCAAGAAAGACAAGGAGCTACTCCTCCAGTGGAAGGCCACAAAGATGATTAAGGCTCTGGAGCTTCTCTCTTATGAGGAGACACTGAGGGAGCTCAGCCTGTTCAGTGTAAAGAAGAGAAAACTGAGAGAGGATCTTGGTAATACACATAAGTATCTCAAAGTGTCAAGAGGATGGTGCCTGACTCTTTACAGTGGTACCAAGAGACAAGGAGTAATGACCATAAACTAAAACACAAGAAGCTCCATCTCAACCTGAAGAAGAAATTCTTTACATTGAGGGTGGTAGAGCACTAGAACAGGCTGCCCAGGGAGGTTGCAGATTCTCCCTCTCTGGAAAAATTCAAAACCCACATAGACGCATTCCTGTGTAATCTGCTCTAGGTAACCCTGCCTTGGCAGGAGGGTTGGACTAGGTGATCTCCAGAGGTCCCTTTGAACTCTAACAATTTTGTGATTCTGTGATTATACGAAAATTTTAGATTGCCATTAATTTAACGTCTTGAGATATCTTTGATTGCTGTCTTATTATCTCATAGAGGCAGAAAAAAAGCAGCAAACACATTGATGGCAAAAAAGTCAGTTGCATTACATCACATCAAAGAGAATCACAGTATGCTTCAAATGATCAAGCCAGTGAGCGAACGGACAAAATAATGATAAAAATACAATGGGCTGACAAATATACATACTTGTTTTGTATTTCAGGATCTCTTTAAGAGAAGAGGAGATACAAATTACTCTTTAAAAATCTGATTTGTAAATTAACTCATTTAGAATTATAGCAGAAAGTAACAGATTATGTTGGTCCATTGGTCGCCTCTACCTTTATATGCTTGTCCAACTTCCCCTCAAAGCAGTGCTCCTTGCCCACTGCTCAAGAAAGGATATTAGATCACAGAGGGAGCTTTTTCTATTTCTAGTGTCCCCAGCATCTTTGCATTATAATCCTTGCAATTCACCATCAAACCCTCTAGATGATGCTTTTAATGGGCACGAGAAATACACTGGCATCCATCATGATAAAACATGCTGAGATCTGGGAACATGCTCTCAGTCATGAACATTTTTAACTGTGTCTCTGTCATAGTTTAGTTGTGCCAGTGAGCAATTCTTCCATGGCATTCCTGGTCACAGCCCAAATGGGGCCTTTTTCCCAATAGCAGCCTACCCATGGCCACTCTGCTTTGGAGGTTAAGAGGGTTCAGTAGTTACAGATGTGGCCAGACTCTGTCTCCAGCTTTGGAGCCAGAGAAAGGGCTTTAAAGCTCTTTAGTTTACTGATATAGATGCAGTTAATGGCTTTAAAAAAGCCTCTCAGTGTTCTCCTGATTAACCTTTCCTTGAAATAATACTGCAGAGGGAAACTCCCTGCTTACAAATCCTAGATCAGGTTGTCTCTTTCCTGGGTGTTTTCTCTCTATTCATCTGTTATTTTCCTGATATCTTATTTGTTTTCCCTGTTGTAACTTGCTTATCTGCCAACGTGTGCAAGTCGCACTGTCCTTCCCCATTTCCTCTGTCTCTGGCATTTCCTCTCTCACCATCATTTTACATTGTGGCATTTGAGGAAGGGGCTGTCCTTTCTCATCACAGCTAGTACGTGCCGACTGCAGCAACACAAGCTGGAATGGGTAGGAAGGCAGCTCCTTATGGTGTTTCCCTGGTGGTCCTCCTGTGCAAGGATCATCCCGTGCTGCTGCCACAAGCTGAAGGTAAACTGCTACAAACAGGGTTTTCTTACACGGAAGAAGAAAGAGACTTGGTGCTTTACAGCAATCAGAATAATGGAAAATTTTTTATAGTGGTAATTTGGCAAGGTGTGTTAATCAAGAAAAGCAATTCTTTGTAATTTTGGGGGGGCCTGACAGGACCATCTGGGTTATGTTGACTTTCTGGACAGAACTGAACCATAGAATCACAGAATATGCTGAGTTGGAAGGGACCCACAAAGACCACTGAAGTCCATCTGGCTCTGCACAGGGCCACCCCAGGAATCATACCATATACCTGAGAACATTGTCCAAATGCTTCTCAAACTCTGGCAGACTTGGTGCTATGACCACTTCCCTGGGAAACCTGTTCCAGTGTTCAGTGACTCTGTGGGTGAAAAGCCTTTGTTTAATATCTAACCTAAACCTCCTCTGGCTCAGCTTCAGGCCATTCTCTCGTAATCTGTCACTGATCACCACAGAAGAGAGATCAGTGCCTGCCCCTCCTCTTCCCCTCACAAGGAAGTTGTAACTGCAATGAGGTCTCCCCTCAGTCTCCTCCAGGCTGAACAGATCAAGTGCCCTCAGTGGCTTCTCACACAGCTTCCTCTCAAGGCACTTTCCCAACTCCGTTGCCCTCCTTTGGACACTCTCTAATAGCTTAACATCTTTTTCATATTGCGGTGATCAAAACTGCATGCAATATTCAAGGTGAGGCTACACCAGTGCAGAGCAGAGCAGGACAATCACCTCCCTCAACCAGCTGGCGATGCTTTGCCTGATGCCCCCCAGGACACGGTTGGCCCTCCTGGCTATCAGGGCACTGCTGACTCCTATTCAACTTGATGTCAGCCAAGACCCCAGATCCCTTTCCATGGAACTGCTTTCCAGCATCTCATTCCCCAGTATGCACATACACCCAATATGTTGTGTATGTGTTGTCGCCATCCCAGGCACAAAATCTGACACTTGTCTTTGTTAAACCGAATGTGGTTGGTGACTGCCCAGCTCTCTAATTTTTCTCTCTGAAGGGCCTCTTGGCCTTTCAGAGGGTCAGTAGTTCCTCCCAATTTATTATCATCTGCAGACTAACTTAGTATCCCTCCAAGTCTCGGGTCCAAGTCGTTTATGAAGACACTGAAGAGAACTGGCCTTAAGATGGAGCCCTGCAGAGCTCCACTAGTGACAGGTCATGAGTCTGATGTTACCCCATTCACTATAACCTTAAGCCTGACCTGTAAACCAGCTGTTCACCTACTGAATGATGTGTATGTCCAGCTGTGTGCTGGACGTTTTGTACAGAAGGATACTGTAAGAGGCAGTATCACTGATCACAGGATATCAGTCTTGTCAAGATGACTTCGTGCTTGATAAAGGTGAATTATTTCTGACAGTTTGAAAATACATTTGATTTAAGAAGCATGGCTTCAGGTGTCTGCTGTCAGGATTATTCTGGCTTTTAGTTTTTTCACCCAATTCTCCGTAAGGCAAGTAGCAGGTCTCTGTCCTTCCTTGTACAGTTTGATCCTCTCCACAGCGTCACAGCATCAGAAAGATAGTGCAAAATATCCCCCAGGTACGCGCACAACACACTGGCAGGATGGGATGCCCAGTTTCAAATGCCTTTAATGCCTTTCCACTGTGGCACGGGCCCCATGGTTTCTTTACTCTGAGTAAGAGGATCATCTAAGCAAGAGAACTGTCAGATGTAATGTGGCAGCAGCCACAATGTCACCATTTCATTTTGGTCAGAGGAAATGTTCCACATAAGGACAGACTGTCTCTCCTCTCAGAGGAAGACAACAACTTTGCAGTCCTAACCCTGGGCCTGACAGCTAGAACTTGACAGGATTTCCAATGCAGTTCCACCATTTTTTTTCTATTAGCTGATCATAGATGGCTTTCTGGTCAGGGCACTCAGCACACTTTCTTAAAGTGAGGGAGGGATGTAGCTCTGACCCTCAGATGACATTCTGGGGGTCAAGCACGTGGTTTGTAGTTGTGTTGTCTTTTTCTTGGATCTAGCTCCAAACAGCTACTAACAGTGAAATACAGCTTACAGAAGGAAAGAAGCAATGTGGATATTAATGAAATTGCTGTCTTATGACTGCTGTTTCCACACCTAGCCCAGGCAAAGAAACCAACAGGAAATAATTTGTATGTTTACAATACAGCACAATCGAGCAGTAACACCAAGACATTTGGGAAGACAGGCAACCATTGTGTGCGCAGCTGTATGTGTATGCACATGTGGCAAGAGAACACAGACAGACACACACTGCAGAAGGCACAAGGTACCAGAACACTGCAGAGTCTTCAGAGAAGTGAGGTTTCGGTGTGTTTTCTACCTAAAAAATGAAAAAATTTCTCAAACTCCATTCAGAATCTCAGCATAAGCCAAGAGCCATTACATATATGTAGCTGTGTGTTTCATCCTCTAAAAGGCTGTTCCTGGCAGAATGGCAGAGTATATCAGGATACACGAGAGCTCCACATCTTTCTCTCCTTTTTTTTTTTTTTTTTAACTGATAGGAAATAAATCCAGTAACATACAATGCTGACAAAGTTAATTTTCACTCAGTTTCAATGGCTGTGCTGAGACTCACCTCTCCTAGATTTCCTGAGAACCACTTTTATGTAGTCCATAGATTACAGATAGGTTCTGTACAAAAAAAATGAAGAGTTTGATACAGAAAGTGTCTGTTTTCAACAAGAATCATAGTATTACAGTCAAAGGAAGTGATGTTCAGAAACTTCAAGACTGCTGTTTGAAGATATTTCTGTGCTGCTCCAAGTTGAAATAGCAAGAAAAAGGGGCTACAGGACTCTCCTCATGAGGAGTGAGAAGTACACTCCCGGAACTCACCTTCTGCTTATCTGGAGCCTTGACCCCAGCCTGCACCTTTTGATCTACATGCCTACCACTGCAGCAGACTTATCTCCTGAAGCAGGAATTTGCCTGTGCCTCATGCACCCATCTTACAGTCCACTTACAGGGTGGATTATGGGACTAACACTTCAGCACTCACAAGTGGGAAACCTGAGAGCAGGTCATGGTCTCCATCACAGGCGAGGTGTAACAGAGTCAAGTGGGAGGTCAAGCAGAACTAACTGGGTGAGGTTCAGCACATTTCATGACTCTTCCCAGCCACAGAGGTTTTAAGTGTTATCAGTGTAAAAGGTTCACCAAAAGCATATTTAGTAGCTTAATAATTATTTAATTGGCTGTAAGCAATTTTGTCTTTCTGCTCTCCTTCCCAAACTTGACCTTTCCAAAACAATTTTAGACAGGTAATGGAATACAATTTGATGCTAATCTGCCTTCTTACCTTGACCGCAGGATAGCATAAGTATTTTTCTGGCATGGGCAGCCGGGTGTTTTCTTCCTAAGTTCCAAGACCTGATGGGGAGCACAGGGGAAGGGTAAGATGCCTCCATCCCCACGGGGATCAGCGTCTTCAGTGCCCAGGTGAGACACCTAGTCTCCCAGTGAAGATGCAGGAAGATGTCTGGATCTGATGAGGGTTTATGGCCTAGAGGCTAGAAGGCCCTTCAGAGTCACCTCCAAAGTCTATAAAGAATCAGACACTCACTGTTCCCCTTCCCAGAGCATCCTGTGGCCAGCAAGTCTGGGAGGCTAGGAAGTCCAGGAAGAAAAGCCTTCTCCAAAAACAATGGCTAGTTGCAGAAAAGAAGGCAAGGGACATACAGTGAAATTATGTTTGAGAGGAGACTTGTCTTCTCTTCTAAGAGGAAATATGAGCTAGATGACAAATTCTTTTCTGTCAAGTACATTATATTCTGGTCCAAAATTATTCCCCTCCTTCCTCTCCCATACTGGTATACTAGTAATTTTCTGTATCTTCTAGATGTGGCAGTCCCAGATTGGTGTTTAGGATACATTTATTTTTTTGGAAATCTTTTGTTGTACTTGAAGAAATTAGTTCTTCCCACTGTTCCACTAACAATTATGCCATTATTCTAAGGGAAAGCTGATAGTTTATTCTTGGTTATGACCTTCTGGGCTTTTTATAGAGCTCAGTATTTCTTAAGGCTTGTGCTAGGGCAGTTTTGTGTCTTCCAGCCCCTTGGCTAACTGTCAGCCAGCAAACAACATTTCTTAAAAATGGCAGGGGCGGACTTTCCTGAGCAACTTCTCTACCAGCTTCTTGAGTCATTAACTACTGTGGGGGAGAGAGGAGTGGGTAGAGGCAGGAGGCTGCAATCACTAAGAGCAAGCATTTGGTTTTGCCTGGTGACACATGGCTTTCTAAATTAGAGGGCTCTGAATAAAATAAAAAATATCAAAGCCATGTGTTTGCTTGTGGGTGCTACATTCTTTAGGATCACAGTGGCCATCCTTCTGCACGAATGTCACAGAAACAGCTTGGTTTCATCCCTCTTGAATGATGTGGCAATATTGTGAAATGCGAGGTGGAAAGGCATCCCGAAAACAGTCGAGTACAGAAACCACTGGAGAGCTGGAAAGCGGCTGTAGAGACACAAGTGCTGTCACTTTAAAAGGGTGATGGGCCTCGGTGCCTTTGAAATCATTTATCACAGAAGCTGTAACATCTGCCACCATCTTGGATTCATTCGAAAAGTGCATCTCAGTAGCCATTTTAAATATGTTTGTTTTCAATTCAAAACACATAATTAACTACAGGCTGGGGTAGAATATATGCCTTGAGCTGCTTTCCCTCACCCCAGTTCAGAGCATGGCTTTTTCACAACTATGTGCTTTGAATTGAAAGCTTTCTTTTTTTTTTTTTCTTTTTTTTTTCTTTTTTTTTCTTTTTTTTCTCTTTTTTTTTTTTTTTTTTTTTTTTTTTTTTTTTCTGCAGGGCCTGTTGTTTCTCAAGAATCAATTGAAAGTAAGGCTGCAGATTTAAAGGAGCCCATCTGATAGGAGTCTGAGCATCCTGGAGTAAGAGAGGCTGCCCACCCTCCTGGGGCACTGAGCACCTCCTTCCTCTGGCAGGGATCGAGCTCAGTCCTAGCGAACTGCATCTGAAGCCTCACTGTCAGAAAACTAAGCTATGCTTTGTGTTTCATTTAGCCATGTCTCACTTCACAGACAAGAGACACTCAGATAATTTGCGGTCATGGAAGGAATGAGCAGCCTTGTTACACGTCTCCAAAGAGGCTACCAAAAAGGTAGTTATGTCCCTAACATACTGTCCTTAATAAACTATTCACGACCTTTTTCAAACTTTCTAGGAGGTACTTCAGAGGAACAGCATGAAGGCAGTACTTGGCTGTTTACATGGCCTTCAGTTCAGCCGACTTTTATCACCATCACTGACACATTGCAAACAAGCCTGGGGAAAAGACGAGCCAATGCTCAGGAATG
Source organism: Pyrocephalus nanus (assembly GCA_038380795.1). Classification (NCBI taxonomy): domain Eukaryota; kingdom Metazoa; phylum Chordata; class Aves; order Passeriformes; family Tyrannidae; genus Pyrocephalus; species Pyrocephalus nanus. The sequence goes on from CM076260.1 coordinate 53,074,867, forward strand.
AGTCACTCCAGACTGGCTGAGGATGGGCTGGATCTGCCGTTCTAATGTTATCTCCTAAACAGGCAGGAAGAAAAGCCAATAGTCAGAAGCATAGGTAGTACAAGTCCACTCCCCCAGTGAAGAAGAAGCTTTTGTGTGAGGCTGGGAATATCCAGAAAAGTCTTTGGGCATCTCTGAATTTGGTTCCCCTTTGTCAGTCTGAACCATCATGTCCACATGCCTCAAATTCTCTGTCTGAAAATACAAGTCACACGTGTTCCCTGAATGACCGAGCTGCTCACATGCTGGGTTATGTGTGTGCTGGTGCACCATCCTCTTTCCTCAGTCCAGGCAGGCACAAGGGAATAAGTGGGTACTTGGGGATGCTTAACAGAGACCTGCTGCTCATTCCCCCAGGCAATGTGGTTCCTGGGCTGAGGAAAATCAGATCTACACATGGGCCAGGATCTGCAGCATGCTTTAACCACCAAATTTCAAGCTGAGATGGTTTCTTAATGATGGATAGACTGGGATTTTGCAGTGTGTCATGGTGAGCAGGTGTGTGCAGCTCATGTAGATTAAAAACAGAAATAGATTATCATAGATTTCAATGACTCTGTACTTTTAAATATGACATCTTAATTTTGAAACACAATATATATAAGGCAATTTTTCTTTCCTGAAAGTGCCTGACAAAACCTGAATTCAGAAGTATGCAGAGAAGACTCCCTCTTATGTCTGAAGTGAAATGAAGAAGCAAAGAGCTTTTGCATAACTTATGTTACAGGTTTCTGTGAAAGATACCTACAATAAATATGTTCCTCTGATGATAAAATATATTCACTATTCTGTCAGTGTTTCAGTTGAAAAAAAAAAATGGAGGAGAAAAGAGGAAACTAATGAGGGCATTAGTAATTATAAGGTCCCTGCAAGATACAACTTCTGTCTGTGGTCACAGTCTTGTACAAATGAGGTGGAATGCATCTGTGTTGAAAGCATAAGTATCTGCTTGGAGTTTGTGCTTCTAGCGTGTGTTTAGGAGTAGATTGAAAATCTGACGTGAGGAAACTGAGAGCAGAAAAAGCAAGATACCTGCTGCTACTTGAGCTAGTGCTTCTGAAACTCGAAGCCAAATATGCTTTTAATTTTCTACTACACCCATACTTTTGAAGTGTCTCATAATCATTTGAGGGGGGACATTGTTATAGATTTCAAGGAGGAGGGGATTTGCTTTCTTTTTTTCTATGGATCTGTTTTTCATGGGCTTTCTTCTTTGGGCACGCATTCCAGCATTACAGATGAGTGCTGAAATTACAGGGGTGAGAATTCAGCCAGGAATGAGCAACATGCAGCCATATGCATGAAACAGAAAGCATCCTCTGACTAGGTGATAATTAGAAAGGCTGCTGCATTGCTGTGTATGCAAACAAAGCACATCCCCTTTGGGAATGTATTTTCTTTCCTCTGATGTAAAAACTTTTTTTTTTTTCCCTGTGGATGACAGATTTTTAACTGCTCACTGACTTACTTTTAAACATAACTGTGTGTTTCAGCAGCTGCGTCCAGCTACAGGCATATGACCACTGCCTAAATGGATCTAGCTGGTATGTTGGAGAGCTGAACTGGTGTCTGATTAGAAAGGGTTGATAACTTATCAGCACTCCGTGTTACTTGACTAAAGCCAAGTAAAGGTGTCTTGGAAATAACCTACTATCTCCTCATCTTAGGCAGAAACATACAGACTGATAATCCCGTAGCCACAGCTGGTGACTGATAGGCTGAGTCAACTGTGAATGGCTGACTTTTTCTTCCATTACAAGGCTCATCTTCTCCTAATCCACTTCCCTTGTACTCAATCCAGAATGCATGGGTTTTCCTCTGAATCTGACCCATCCTCTGCATTTTCTCACCAAGGTCTGGCTACAACTCCATCAGCCTAGAAAAGCCAAATCTCCCCATACAAAGGAATACTTTAAGAGTAGTTAACTGATATGAATATGAACTTTTCAGATGAAAGGTAAGACAGGCTGAGACAGTATACTACTGGATGTCTTACAGAGACATATTCCTAATTCTTTTTAGGGAAAGGAAGGAATGCACTTTATCTGAAGAGGAAGGGAGGGAGGAAGCAAGGAAGCAAGGAAAGAAGGAAGAATGGAAAAAGGGGGAAAAAATGAAAGAAAGGATAAAATACTTTTTGTTTTTTATATATCCTACCTGCATGCGTTGCCTGCGTGAAGAGCTGTAATCCCATTCAGAACCATCCTCTCTTGCCAGAGCGCCACACAGAAAGGCTGATAGTGTTGACCCTCCCCATCTGACCCTGGTTACTGTTCTGGTCTAAATGGAAGCAAAAATAACATGACAACACTTAAAGTGCCAGGGAAATCATATGCAAATTAGGCTAAGAGACATGTTAAATAGTTGAAGTTCTTGCTGATGGGTAATTATTTCAAGTTCTGTGTCATCTCCAGGAAAAAGGAGCCACGTGAATTCAAAGTGTAACTCATTAATTGGCATACAAAGATTCATGAAGTGAGAAGGATATTGATTTAGGCTTTATTTTTTTATTTAGGCTTACTAAACGTTCTACCTTGCATTCTACAGAAAAAAGGACAGAGCCTCATAAAAATTAACAAGTCTTTTTAAGGTGGCTATTACCAGCAAGGGAAGAAGTGGCAAGGTATCACTTGCTCTCAGAGCACAGAACTTTCAATATTTGGATGTGATTTTGCATTCAACCGAAGCACACAAAAAAAATCGAAATCATTTGATGAAAATGTGTAAGATGAAAATGTGTAATTAAATGCAAATTGTGTAAGAGAAAAAAATATTTTCTGCCTTCCATATAGAGCAGTAGAAGCCGGCTAACACTGATGTATTTAAATGTGTACTAAATGTGTAATTTACATTTTTCTTCAAAGTTTTAGCATATATGCACACAGCTCTCAAAAGGGGCTTTCAAACTGAGGTTTAGGTAGGTTTCAAAAATTGATTCCTAAATAAGCACAGTTGAAAAACTAAAAAAAATTCTACACAGATTTCCAAATAACCAAAATTGTGTTTTGTAAGACTCTAAATGCCATTATATTCCAATGCCATTGCATATAAAAACACTGAGGTAGGAAGCACATTATTTAACAAGACGCAGTACTGCTCGGGTTTGCAACAGTTTTAGCATTTTTAACGCAGGTATATGCAGCAGAACTTCATGTTTCTGCAGTGAGCCATATTCCAGCCGAATCAGATCCTGCTTCAACAAAATATATAACAACATACCCAAGTGTTAGTATCCAGCAGAACTCATCAATGCAAGCCAGCCTTCAGTCCTGCCAAACTCAGTAGGTCTCCACTTTGTGTTTAGAGTCAAGCACAGGCTAAGGTGACGTATTCAGGATCAGAACCACTCTTTGTCACCCAGTATGGCTGGGGTTAGGGCCACCTCCCTGTCTGACCCAGCTCTGCTGGCTGATGTCAATTCTGTAACAAGGACTGGGACCTCCTTTTGACTGGAAGGCTGTCAGGAGCAGGGGGCAGCCTGTGCCCTTCACAGAGGCTGGCCTGGGCCATGGGGCAGCAAGGCAGGGGAGGTTGTGCTGCTCCTGGCACAGCCATGCCAGATCAGATCCAGCTGCAATTGGCTTTAAAGGGCTGCTGTAGTGTGAGGTTTTCCACAAATTGACAGGAACAAAGGAAATAAAGCATATGGCTTCATCTTAGTTTGAACAAAAGATACAATAAAGAGCTTTTTCATCTGAAAAGTATGTAACCAGTAATTGGCTAAAATATTTGTGTGGAGTTCCTCACATAGTAATGCCCCACAGTATTAGTTCAAGTGATAGACAATCCAAGGGTTTACTGGAGGTTTTTTTTAAAAGAATAAAATATGGGCAAAGGTGTGGCACTGGGCTGAAATTCCTTTGACAGATGTAAAGGTCTCGATGACAGTTATTTTCCAGGTCTGCAGCTCAGCAGTCATGCCTCTGAATGGTTTCCCACATGAAGTGTTTGAAGAAGCGGTCGACGTGTGACTGATCTCTAAGGCCCACCTCCTGGTCTTCTTTAAGGATGGGGCAGGGGCAGAAGGAAAGGTAATGCTGATAAGGGAATCTGAACCAAATGTTGTCACATTCTAGAGATGACTAGATGCCCTTGCTGTGACTTATTACACAAACTGAGAGTAGAAAGGGAAAACCTGGGGTGAAATGTAGCCACAAGAAGGGGAGATGCTTTTTCAGCAAAGAGCAAAAACCAGGAAAAATATTGTTGTAGATGCCTAAGATTGGATCAGACATCAGAGCTTTCTCTGTACTGTGGGGTAGATGTGATGCTACAGTAAATTTCTGACCAAAACACACCTACTGTGATCTGCATGTATACCTTCACAAGCTGATTATATAAAAAAAAGCTTGTCTCTAATAAAGAACAGGACAATGCATATAAGGGGCATTTTTGATTGATCTGGGTAATTTTAGGTGTTGCCTCTTTCCTTGCGTACCTGAATGAATGAAAGCTTTGAAGACTAATGTCTGTAATAGAATTAATAGACTAAAAATTGAAATGTTCTCCAAACTTCAAGAAAATGTTTGTATATTTGCTTATAAGAAAAATTATTGATTCATATATTTCCCATACACAATACACAGGTTAAAGAAAATATAATCTTGCTTCTTTACCTGCATTTTCTTTTAAAAACACAGTTACCTGTAGTCATAGTCCTAATCTTGGGATTAGATGGATTTTATGTGCATCACTCTTTGGTTTGACTATGATGATGAGGTATTTATCTCAAGAGAATACAGAAGGGAACTTGGGGTTCTGGAGGAGTCTTTTGGTCAAAACACTCTAATCAAGAGTGCTTCCAGATCTATAAAGCACTCTTCTTAAAAGTAGCAGCATCTGCCATCTACCCTTTTATTAAAAAGCATCTTCTGGACTGCCTAGTTACCACAGAAACTAGCACAAGTTTTTCCCCAGATTTCAGGACAAGCAGTGCCACCCCTTACATCCACCTTCCTGCAGGTCCAAGGAGAGGGAAGAGTAGAGCTCTGCTGGTATTACTAGCTCTGCAACTTAGAAAATGTGTGAGTTAATACTGTTTTGGTAAAGGAGTCTCATCCTTAATATTAGTCATGATCTTTAAGATAATTAAGTTATCCTCCATTTATTCCAAAACATTTCATCAAATGTGAAAACCCTGACGAGAGGATTCAGGATTTAATATGTTATCATAATGCATCTTTAATTGCATATTATTTATAAATATGAATTATTGTATGTCTAGATACAAAAATTGGTGTGCAAGTAGAAGGGAAGATGTAAATTTTCCTAGTCCAAGAGAAGAACTGGGAATCTCTTTCCTAACCAGGCTACACACTTCTCTCCAGCCTCAGTACTTGTCATATATAGCCTGGGTTTGTTCCACCTCTGGATGCCCAGGTAGCTAATAATTATTTCCCTGATTGCTATTTAATTGTTGAAATCCTGACTGAGGATTGCAGCTAAAATGCTTTGCAGAAACATCGGTCACTAACACTTTCCTCCAGACATCCAAGGGATCCTAAGAAGCTTTTCAGAGTATGAAGGAGGATTTGATCTAAACTGGATTTTAAGTCCTTTTTGATATTTATCTGCTTTAATTCCACAAGTTCAAAATGGGTCTGATACAGCTTAAGTCTACTATGACTGGTAAGACACATTGCTGTTCCTGAAGTTGAAGAGTAATCTAAAGAACAGCCCAGAGCCAGAAAGACCTTGCTGGAGACATCAGCCAAGCAGAGGCAGCAGCTCCAGTGTGACAGTCTGGCATCCTGTTGCCTTTTTCTGATGTGGCTTATTAGCCATTTTAAAGTCTGGCCTTTATTGGGCCTGCAATTGCCTGAGTAATGTCCCTCAGTGATTATAATAAACAGAAGATTCATACTCTGGGAAAGATCAGAGTATGGGGTCTGCCTGTTACCTCACTTTTACAGCTGAAAAGGAACCACAATGAGACTGAGGTTTTACCATAGTGTAAATTGTTGGTTTAGGTGTTCCAAAACTGCAACCAGGTGGTGAACACTGCTTTGCAGCAGTTGCAGTAGTGTTGTATGGAGCTGAGATGACACATCAGCAGGAATTTGGTTTGGAAGTGTGGCTGTGACAGAGAGGGTCTATGGCTCAAAGTTTCCCATCATTCTGCCATAGTATTGTGACTCACTATATCAAGGAAGAGGTTTAGGAAGGAAAAGGGAAACAAAGGGATGAAGAAAAATAAATCCTTCCTCCTGGGACCCTATCTGCCCCAAAGTTATACCTTAGCTATGTTAGAAAATAGAAATTAGAAAATTAGAAATTAGAATTAATAAATGTTATATTTCTTCAAGAGATGAGTTGGGCAGCTTGCTGATCTCTTTGTGTGATGAGCAGACTGCAGTCCCTGTCCGCATGTCACAGGAGAGTCCGGCTGAAGTCTAAGCTCTGCTTGGAGAGGCTAAGAAGGACGCAGCAACATGTGGCAGCAGGGTGCTGCAAAAGCTCTGCTCATAAATGCTCACCAAGTGGGTGTGCATCTCTTTCTCACTGATGCCAGCTCATTTAAGAATATGGCCTCACCCTGTTTTATTAAATCAAGGTTTCACTTTTGCTTTTGCTAGGAAGACAAGCTCAGCTTTGTTTTTTCTTTGGGCGTACTATCCAGCTGTCTTTCTGGTTACTTGACATAGTCTCCTTTCCACAGTCACTGCACTTAGCAACGAAGTTTCCACCCCTTTTTACAGGTGTGAATATGAGGCAGAGTATGTTGAGAGACAGCACCATGCAAATAACTTACATCTGTTGTACCAGCTCTCTTCAATCTGGTAGTTTGTTCTTCCTTAAAGCAAGAAGAGGCTGGTAAACTTCAGAGGCAGTGGGCACAGGACAGAGCAAGTAAGAGGAGAAAAAAAGGAAGCTCTGGCATTGACTGAATGCTGATTCCTTGCCATGTTTTGCTGTGTGTAAGCTTTTATTTAGAGGAAGCTACTGAGAGTCCCAGTCCAAGCTGTCAGAAAGTGATGGAAAAGAGTGCATGATAATTTACAGTGGGGAAAAAAACCTCAGTCAGAAAGTCACTGATGAAATCACCCCAAGCAAACACGTGGTCCATTCCACATCCCCCCACATTTGTACCATAAATAGGTCAAAGAGAAATTTTCCCCACACATAACTCTTAAAAAGAGACTGTGGGCAGGGACAGGAGGGAATTGCTTCCGTTTCTCTGACTCTTGCAGCATTCTTCTTCCATTTTATAGAACTAGGTACTGCTGTATCCTCACCTTGCTATAGGGTCAGAGCCTGCCCTGCCCTTCAGGCTGCTGGTTTAACCTTCACTTCCGGGGTCGTGTTATGCTGTATCCTTGTCTACAGTCATAGCTAGCTATGGATTTGCCTCCAGCAGGGAGTATTTTTACTGCCAAGCTTGGAAAAGGCATACACAATGAGAGTGTAAGCAGCTCCTCTGCTGCTGAAAGATGAGCTAGCTGGCCCCACAGATGCCAAGACAGTGGGGAGGAGCTGAGAGAGATGAAAGAAAGATGAAAAAGTGGGAGGGAAGATTTGCTGTTTCTGAGGAAACTAGGACTTCACTCAAAATCAGGTTTTTGCATCCCTGACCCCAAGATGACTTGCTGACCTCTCCTCCCTGCTTGACTCCAGCCCAGCTGTTTCTCCTGAAGTAAAGGGGCCAGACTCACCTCCTGCTCTCTGCTTGACAGAGTGTCCAGGCAGACTGCTTCCTGCCAGAGCAAACACAATTAAAAGAGCATCATGCACAGGGTTTGGGCCATCTAATACCAGAGAGGTCAACAGGATAGGTTCCTCAAAAAGCCCCAGTGTGACAGTGCCATCATAACAAGTAAATAACTGCACATGTGCTACTCTTCAGAGTTTATTGACTGCATAAGGTAAGAATTGTTGGATATCACTTGTTCTCCACATATATGTAAAAAGCTGTAAAATAAAGGTCTGAAGCAACACGTGAGGTTATGAATCCAGCTTGCAAAAGATGTTCACTAATCACTTTCATAGTGAAAAGGCCCTAATAAAAAAAGTTTTGGCAGCAAGCAGTATGAACGCTAAACCATCATGGACTAGTAAAGAAACAAGATATATATGGCTAGCTCCTGACAGAAAAGATTATTAGAGAGAAAGAAGTAATATTCAAAAAGCAGTAGAGAAATAAGCTAGTCCATAGCCAGGACAAAACAACTACAATTATGTGTGCTTATTTTAGGAAGGAGCAGTGATTCCATTGCTAAACTCCATCCTCAGGCAAGAGATCAAAGCAAATTACACCCGTACAAAGAATTTCTACAATGCCTCACTAATTAAATAGTAGTTGTTTTATGTAATAGTGAAATCAAAAAACATGTAAATAAACCTTGAAACAGGGTTGAATATTTTCCATTCAGACATGAGCCTGAACAAACTCTATCTTGCACCATGCTTGCATTTTGGAGAAGTCTGAATCCAGAGATGGATCCAATTTTTGTGGCCTGGACTCATCTCCACTTAATATTAACACAAGTCAAATCCTTAGCAAGGAATATACAGTAGCTTGAAGGAAAATGCAGAACACAACCAGTGATTGATAATAAAATGTCAAAGGATTCCAACTTCAGTGATGTTTCAAAGCTAAAAGTGAACCTGATGTGTCACATACTTAGATGCAAGTGAGACACTCAGTAACATTTAAGCCCCTATAGTTAGGAAAAGGAATGAGCATTACAGTAACAAAACTAATAGGGGTGCCTTCCAGTATGACTGAGAAGGTTCCCAGGCTAGTGGCAAGGCAGCAACAAAGACCAGCAGCATCTTTCTTTCACTCTTGCCTCTGAGTGAATTTACCTCCAAGAAAGTTTACAGGTTCTGCGGTATAGGTGGTATATCTATCCCTGCAGCCACATCTGTTCATCTAAATTTTAAAAATAATATCTAAAAACAGGCAGCTGTGGATTTCTTGGCTCTTTTCCTTTCTGTTACCATTTTATTCTCCTTGATTTAAAGATTACCTGCAATGCTTCTGTCCGTCAGAGTCCCCACTGGGAACACTGTGATTGTTTCCCCTCCTTCATGGCAGAGATCTCTCTTTTCCCAAACCAGCTTCTGCATGTCAGTTTTTCTCTAGCTATGCCTGCTCCAGTAAATGCAGCAAGGCCAGGCAAAAGGCTGAAGCGCCAGCCCATGACTGCCTCTGCCGTTTGGCTGTCTGGCTCCTGGGAGCAGTGCCGACGGCTGCCTCTCAGCCCTCCTGCATTGTTTGGGCATGGTTTGCAAATGCCAAGAACCATTTTCTCACAGTAGAGGTAGTCCTGTAACCTTCCATCCCTCTCAATCACAGCCCCTTCCCCATATTCAAGAACCACCTCACAATTACCTTGGTGTTAACGCGAGTCTGTACATAGACACACACAGTGTAATGCCACAGTCCATTGCTATTCCTGGGGTTTTTTCCCTTTGAATCATAACCCTGGAGCCCTGAATCTCTAGACAGCCAAGTTTCTTTCAGAAAGAAGATTTACAAAATGAGAATTTCCTTCTCAAGAGCTCATCCATTTAGTCCCCACCTGCACTCCTAATCCTACCAGTGACATCAGGGGGAATTTTCATTTGAATTTTCAAAGGCAAAAGTGAGTGGTCTCATATTCATTGTCTACACCCACACCCATCTGTTCCCAAAAGAGAAAAAAATTTTTTTAAAACAGAAAAAGTAGAAATAATAGCAAAAAAACCTGCACACCCAGAAATATGACAGAATCTGAAGTAAACACTTCTGCATTTCCCATAATGACAGAAACTGGATACACAGTTCAAGTGTCCTGGATGTAGCCAGGAGCTGTAACAAGCAGCCAAATGTTCAGCGGGGACGTGGCCTCTTGCCAAGGGCAGGGAATGGGTTTCACAGGGTCCATACTTTCTCTTTCTAAAGGCAGAGCACCAAGAAAGCACATCTCCCTCCCTGAGAGCCAGGGTGGCCACAGCGCTGGCCCAGGTTCATAGGCAGTCCAAAAAATCCTACCATCCACAGGAAAGGACATTCCTTTCCCAGCTCACCTGTGCCAAGTGCTTCCCTCTCGGGGCAGCCCTCAGCCCTGCTGCCAAGCACAGACATCTGCAGAGGCTCCTCTGCAAACAGCCTCTTCTAACCAGCTTAACCTGCAGGCTTTTATTTCACTGAAAAGGGACATCACGCTTAACTACACATTTGAAAAGTCCTTGCACGCACATGTACACTCACACACACATTCACTCACAGCGGGGTTAACAGCTGTAGCCTGGGGACAAGTATATTCAGCACTGGCTTAAAGCATAACTCCACTGCATCCCCTCATTTGATGAAAAAAACTTAGCAGAAAAATGTCTTAAGAGAAGAAGCCACGGGGCTGTTATAGCTTTAACAGACCCCGAGTGCTTATCTCAAGCTGAGAGAGTGATTTCATGGCAATAATTTGTTTAAAGTGTTGCTGATTGCTTCCTATTTCTTCCCAGAAAATGACTTTTACACCTTTCTACTGTTGCTTTTATATGAGCTGCTATGGCAATTACTCTGCAGGACGCTGTGTAAACATCACACAGCCCCTTTTATCTCCCTACTGCGGGCCACAGAAGACACTCTTGAGACCTGATAAAAAGTATTTTCGTACCTTTTCCCCTTCCTTGAAAAAAATATTGTTATTAAGTTGCTACCAGAGTTTTCTCTTATTCTTAGAGATTGTGTTCAAATGTACTTCCAACAGAGACTGCTTGATCTCTGTAAGCAGTCTCCTTGAAGGGACCTTAAATAAAGTAATAAATAAAATTACCAAGAGTTCCAGGGGGAAGGAATCCCCCCTTTTCTGCTAAAAGAAGAATTTCTCTGATAAAATTATTTCAAATCAAGTTGACTCTCTCAGACGAACCGAGGGTATGCAGGAAATGATCAGGGCTAATCAGAGGAATCTCCTTTTACTCCATCCTCTTATTCTCCGGTGCCAGCGCTAGGTGTCAGCTATCTGTTTCTCCTAGTCCTGCAAGGAACCAGTTGATGCAATGACATTTGGAGTCTGACCAAGGCACTTCATGTGTTTGACTGGGGCTCCAGCCCAAGGATTTGGTTTGGCCCATGAAAGTTTTTTTCTGCTCTATCCCAGCTGCAGCTTTTCTGCATTCTCTGGTAGAGACCACTCAGAGACAGGAACCCTGTCAGATGACCTGTGAAGCCCAAGCTTCATCACACAACCACACCTCTATCAGATTAATCAGAGCACACACTACAGAGTCTGTGCCAGTTTTAGGCTTTTTTCCCACCAGTTTTATTCTGACTTTAAGAGGACTTAAAATAGATGAAGCAGCACAAAGTTAGAGCAGCACAGGAAGACAATACAAGATCTGGCATAAATCCTACTGGTACAAAGTTGGGTTGTCAATGTTTTTTGGCACATTTTTGTTGATGATGGGAATTTGTTCTTGATCCGTGTTTTGTGTCTTGTGACCACAGTGGTTTAGTTTTTTTCTTTCTATCAAGAAAATCATTACATTATCCATAGAGAGTAAGAAATACACTCTGATAGCAATTAGTAGAAAGAGAATGACAGAGCAATAAACTTGACAGGATGATTAACTCAATAATTCACTATTGTAGCTAGGATTGTCCTGCAGATTCCATTTTAATCCTTGATTTTCAGTTGTTTGGGGGATTTGATAGTTTAACTGTAACTTGTGTAAAAAGGATTATAAAAGTTCTACATGCTCACCAAGATACCATCTTCATTACTATTAGTCAATGTAACATAGTCTAATATGCATAATATGATATTTCTTTTTCTGATATTCCATGTGAATAAGATATTTCAAATATCTTATAGATGAAAGTCCCAAAATACAAAAGGGAAGTCTGTAACGCTTTTACCCGTAGGCAAAATAGGGAAAAAATTCCTCTATGATGTTATCATAGATACTTAATTACTGTTCTTCATTTTGTATGTAGTTTGTATTATTATTCCACTTCACAAACTCTAAACTCATATTTACTTGGGGCAAGGTAAATTTGGAAGCAAGTGCATCAGTTTATTTTCCAAAGCTGCCACTGTCACTGTCTCAAGGATAAAGACTATATGTACAATGTTGTGAGGGGAGTACTCTTAGATTTATCAGGCTGTGTTCTTTACCTTTTCGGAATTGCAGATTTGATTGGTCTTCCAGAGGATTTACTGACACATCAGTCTCTCTGCTGTTCGTCCATCCCTACTGATACACCATTAATAATGCACAATGGCAATCTCAGCCGGTTATGGGTGGGCTTCTTTTCAAAGTTTAAAATGTGTTATCAGTATTATCAGAGAACAGATTAAACTAATTACTCGATTAAACTAATTTTCAATAAAGGGAATAAAGGACATTATGTACATCCTTACTTACACAGAGTTCCCTCCTCATCTCTACTTGTACTTCTGGGCAGTGGGATAACTCTCCAGCTTCAAGAGAAAAGCAGGTACTCATCAATAGGCTCTACAACATCTGTTGAAAGACATGCTGAGTGCAGCGTTATGTCAAACAGGGCAGTGTGAGCTCGTTAGGGTATTATGAAAGAAGTTTCCTTTTTCCTTGGACTGAAAGACCATTTCTGGCTCCAGGTGGTAAAAACATTAAAATAAGGCCAGCTGTGCATTATTCTCTCTGCTTATTTTACACAAGCACAAACTGGTCTGGTACAAAAACTGTCTGTCAAGTAAGTGAAATGAGATAAGCAGGACTAACACAGTATTATGCACTTAGAATAACAGTGCCTCCTGTAACATTATCTAGGTGGCTACATAAATCACTCTTGAGTACTCCAAGTGTTTTTACGTGCATTTTCTTTACAAACAGGCTTGGTAACACTGTTCTTCCCAGCCTTCGCACACACACCTTCACACTCCTTCAGCCCTCAGAAAGTGAGAACTGTGACTGTTTGAAAGAAAAGCTGCAATGTTTATACACAACAGTACTATCTCATTGAAGTAAAAATCTTTTGAGATCTATTTGCCATATCTGCCCATGGGTACATGAAAATTCAATGCAATACTGCCCCCTGTTAAATGAACGTTCATTTGCCCAACATAGAAAATCCTGATTCAAGTCCCAAGGTGTCTGTAAGCATACCACTTACACCAAACAAAGAGGAAACTGTTGTACAGTATCTGATGATCATTTGCAACCCAGCACAGAGCTAACTAATTCATCACTGTTCCTTAACATTATCAAATTCAATCCTAAAGCCACACTTGGTGTGAATGGTGGCACTATTTCACCACGAAATCTTGTTTCAGATTAAAAAACAATAACACACTGTGTCAGTGTCTAGTCAAAGTTGTTTCCCCCCAAAAATGAGACTATTTCTAACCTGTTCAAGCAGAAGAAGGAGAGTAATTAAAAAAATTTCCATTTTGCCATCTACTTTTATCAGTTTAACAGGAATGGTTATAGAGCTCTGAGAGGGATGTGCAGAGACCCCAGCCAGCCTTAACCACCCTGGGTGTTGGGAACCTTAGAAAGAAGAAGCTCCTTATGAGGGGTACCCCTTGGTTGCCTGCCCATAGACACAGAGAGATGTTGGAGCCCCCAGGGCACCGAGGACAGAGCGAAAGGCAGGTGGGACCTGTATTCCCTGTGCCAGCAGTGGGAGCAGCCCAGGTGTCACTGAACATCAGTGCCCATGAAGGAGGTGCCGGGGGCAGCTGGGCACAGCACAGGCAGGGACAAGAGGAAACGGATTTAAATTGCCCCAGGGGAACTTTATGTTACATATAAGGAAAAATTTCTTCACCAAAAGGGTTGTCTAGCACTGGAACAGGCTCCCCAGGAAGGGGGTTGATTCACTCACTTCCAAGGGCAGAAAACAGCCCCTGTTCCTTTTTGTTTACTGGTATAGGTGTAATCCTTGTTTTCAGTGGTGACATTTCTTGAAGAACTTCACAGTCTACCCAAAGGGAGTGAAATAATAGACACCAAATTGTATTTTACTCAAATACATTAACTTTATTACAGCTTATTACAAAACAAATATCCAGATGTCAATTTTCCAGCCTGTTCTAGTCACATCTGAGTCATCACAAATGTCTCCTTAAAACAAAATGAAAACAAAACCGCACACATGCAGAATTAAAATTTATCTAGCATTTCTGTCTAAGCTATTTCTCTCACTTCTCATTCTTCTCTGAGATGTTCAGGATTTTCTGTTGCTTGCTTGTCCATCTCTAACTGTCCTTTCAGAAGCTCTGTGAATTTGTGGGATGATAACTCCTGAGCAGTTATTGTCCCCAGGGATCTCCCCACCTCTGCACCTAGTTGACTCCCTGACATCTGCCTCACAGCCTAAACCAGTTCAGGTTAACAGAGTTGGCTGGGAGCAGCTGAAGAATGGACACATCATCTGTCCTGACATCCCTGAAAGAAGTGAAGTCACTTGTCACTTCTAACCTGAGTGGCCCCAAGGAATGCTCATGGGACTTGGGCTCCTATATCACTGCTGTGAAAGTTTGACCCCAAATCTGGAGCATGATATGTAGCAATTCATTGCAATGTGAGGAGACTTGGATCTCTCTGTTCTTGGTGGTTTAACTGTGGTTCCTTGTTAAAACAAACATTTTAACAACTTTTTCTCTGGAAACCTTTGAATTTATTATCCTTGTAATGTTTGTTCTTAGAATGGCCCGTTGCAGGAAACACTTAATATTTCACATTCTTTTTGTATCTGGTAACACACAAACTTCATGTCTGTAATCCTATTCTTCAGAGTAATTGTAAATCATTACATCTTTTTTCACACTTCCATTTCTCTGTTACTGCTTGGATAGCAATTGTTATAACCCATAATTTGCAAGATATGTGGTGAAGTGTAGATGACAACAGTAGAGTCAGCAATATTGCTCCTCAAGTGTCCTTCTAGTCTGTGCTCCTCTTCCATTTGGAAAGAATAAGCTGTTGGTCCTTTTTTAATGGAGATGATAACTCTGCTCAAATGATGCAATGATTGCATACTGCTTGTGAACACTTTCCACTGAGACCCCAGGGACCATATGGTCTCCAAATAAGTCATTCTAGAAGATATTTGTCTTATTTTCTACTTCTACAGAAAACTACAAACCTGAGAATGGAAAAGGCAACAATAAACTAATTTCTGTTTTCCTGTTAACAGGAAAAGTAGTAATGAATTCTCCTGTGTAGCAAATTCTCCAACCTAAAACAACTCCTGTAACATTTTATACCACTACTAAGATACTTTTTAATTTACTAACTTCAATGTGCGGCTTTGGTTTTAGTTTAATAATAGAAATTTTTCACTTAAATTTATTTCCCATTGTGTAGGAATTTTTATAACTAAAGCTTGTTGTCATAGGATCATAGAATTATTAAAGTTGGATAAGGCCTTTAATATAAATGAGTACAACCATGAACCCAGCACTGCCAAGTCCATCACCAAACTCTGTACATAGTGCCGCATCTATGTGTCCCTTAAATACCTCCAGGGATGGTGACTCAAATACTTCCCTGAACAGCCTGTCCCAATGCCTGAAAACCCTTTCCATGAACAAATCTTTCCTAATATTCAACCTAAACTACTGCTGGCACAACCTGAAGCTGTTTCCTTTTGTCCTATCACTTGTTACTTGGGGAAAGAGAACAACCCCCCTAGAGTAGCCCTCTTCCTCCTGGAGCAATTTTTGAAACTACATATTTCTGGTCCCTGTAGGCAAAATTATTAGTTCTCTGTCTTCATTCACCTGATTTCTCACTACATAAATGTTCAGTACAGCTGTCAAACTAGGAGCATTTTCCATTTTCCTATGTTTAATTATATTCTCCTGTCCCAGTTTTCTGAGGAATGTAATACCATCCTATAAATCTTTATCTATTGAGTATTTCAAAGTCATTACATGCTTTTAAACTGGACTACAGGCAAATGAAAAGTATATGTTGCACAGAATGACCAAGTTAGTGGCATTTCTTGCAGGAATGAAACTTCATTTTAGTTTAGGAAAAGAAAATACAGCAAATTTTTCAATCTGCATATCAACCAAAACGATAACACAATCCTTATCTTTATGTAAATGAAGAAATTCCCTAATTTCGTATCCAGTGCTGTTCCTCTTTACAGATCAGAAGTGCATATCAGTTGACAAAAATGTTTCCTTTTGAAGGCACAAGCTGCAGAGAACTCAGATAATTTGGCATTAAGTCTGGCAGCAGACAACATAATACCTATTGTCCTTAAACCTCTTTGAAATACAAATGAAAACCAGCAGAA
The DNA here is from genome assembly GCA_038380795.1 of Pyrocephalus nanus. Classification (NCBI taxonomy): domain Eukaryota; kingdom Metazoa; phylum Chordata; class Aves; order Passeriformes; family Tyrannidae; genus Pyrocephalus; species Pyrocephalus nanus. The sequence goes on from CM076260.1 coordinate 53,091,128, forward strand.
AATTAGAAACCTGGCTGACTTCACTCATCATCAGTGGTTTCATATAACCAAGCAACAGTCAAACTCTGAATCCCACTCCTGGAAGGAAATGCCAGTTACCTTGAGGCAATTCCACTCCTAGCAAAATACAAAGCTGTCCCAGTTCCAGTGATGCAAGGTCACAGTGAGTGACATTACGGAGAACAGACAAAGACACTAGCTCTTAACTGAAAGAAATGAGGTGGAAATAAAGAAAAAAAAGATCAAGTGAAGATTTCTCTGTTGTGAATACAAACTACATAGGTGTCCTAGTTGATGTTCTTCATGGAAAAGAGGTGGAGCTGAGCTGGGAGGATTGGAGTCTGCATATTAACAATAAATAGATACTTGCCTAGAGTGTAGACAGCTTTGGCCAGCAACTAACCAGTACAGTGATGTTTATGTTATTGCTCTAGTCAGATCAGACTAGCTCCTGACTGCTTTAAATTACATCAGAAGCTGGAGCCTATAGGCTTAGGGAAGCACTACATTTCTGCAAAGCATCCTGCCTCCATGTTTGCTCTTTACCTCTTCAGATATCCAGCTCAATCTATACAAGCTTTTTTGTCTTCTCCTACATATTCTGACATGTTCTGACTCCTAATCCTCTGATGTTTTCAAGCAGGAGATGACTGTCATCACAGCAGCATGTGTCATTTTGTGATGGAATTCACATTCACAGACCTTGACCTATTGTATCATAAGCCCTTATCTGTTCAGATTTCAATTTGCAAAACAATTTTCAAATACAGAGACATATTACATTACTCACTCCACATGATATAGCAACTTTAGCAAACTACAGTAAGATCTCCTCTGAGATGGTCCATGACATATTGCCCAGTACATTAACTAAATATTGATAATCAGTATTTCATCACTATCTTGATTCCTTTTGCATCTTTCTCCTTCTGTATCTTATCTTTTTGGTAAACTAGGCCAGTAACATAACCTTAACATGCAGATAAGCCCTCAGCATTCTGTCCCTAAATCTGGACAGGAGCAGAACTGAGTGGCAATACAGCCCAATCACCCTTCTGTTTCCTGTTGTGCGGGAGTCCTCTAGCAGGATAACCCTGAGCATTCTTTGCTGGAGTTTACCACAGACATCAGTTTTTAAAGTGTAAGAGTCAGTCTCTCAAGAAAATAGATGCCTCCAAATTATTTATATGCTAGTATGGCATTTTCAAATGGATTAATAACAAGTTACTTCTGGCAGGACCTTCACCATAAGCTTTTTCTATGTTTCTGATTGCACAGCTCTGTTAATCAATTTCATGCCACTAATGTTCCTGATCCACTACTAAAATGTGCCCTAGAGATTTCATATGATCTGCTGGAAGCCTGATAGTATATTTCTTAAATTAGTTTGCCCTAGAAGGGAAAAGATTAGGGCCCTCTAGACCCTTCAGTACCTACTTTTAGGTCTTTGACAGAAGATGTATCTCTTTTATCTCTCTTGCAGAGAAAATTTCTCTCATTTTGAGGCACTGGAGGTAATACTTCAAAGTCACCCACTGTAAATTGAAGGACAGAAACTTGAATAACATTAGTTTGTGGAAGCCCTGTTATTGGCTCCAGGGGGAAGAACAAATTCTGATATTATCATGGTGCAGCTTTTCTTTGCACTTAATTTGGGTCCTCCTCAGAGGATGTACTGATTTAGTTACTTTCACTGTTAGTACTTTTGACATAATATGCAACAAGTTTTGTATCCCAGAATGCTTAGTGCTTTATCTCCGCCTTGAATTTTAAGTTTGCATGGAGCTGCAAAATACAATGGTCACAGATATTTTCTATGGTCAGTAAGTCAGAGAGAGCTCATCATATAATGTGATGCTTTCTGGAACCTGTTTTCTCCTGCAGGATATCCCCAGTATTTTAAAGAAACATTTCACCAAAGTTATATTAGCATAAACAGATGCAAAACAGAAGACTGTATTTTTGCATAAAGGTCCTCGTTATCCATTTCTCTTGCAGCTTAATACCTAGGTTTTCTGCAGAATAGCAAGTATTTGTAATGCAATTTATGTATTGCTCCATTTATTTTTCTTTTCACAGAGTTCCACTAAAATGCTCTGCAGCAGTCCTATTCATGTAAACCTCAACACAGGCTCTTTGGAGAAAACAATGTCCCCCAAACAAATCAAAACAAAATAAAAAAACACAAACAAAAAACTGTTTGCTCTGCCCCCATGACTTGAAAAGCAGAAGAATTTGTCCCAAATATAAAGTCATAACTACATATATAGACTTAATTAGGCCACTGTGTCATGCTGTTTGCGAATTCACCAACTGCAGAAGCTGCAAACTTCAACTGTGGAAATGGATGAAATGCATTTTAAATCATATTCATAACTAGAAAAGAGCATGAAAACAAAATTGTTTGTGAATATTGATACCTAGTTCTGTACTACTCAGCTTTCTATACTTTTCTGTTTTAAATTATTTTTAAGGTGGGAATTTACTATTTGTGATTGCCATAAAAATTGCATCGTTTCCACCAGGATGCCACTCACTTCCAGGAAATCTTTTGGAAATCTGGCCCATCATAATTTAAACAACTCAAGTGACAAACTAAGGGTCTATCACAGTAATGGACAGCCTACAAGGTACACTCAGTACATGACCCCAGATTGTCAAGGAGTGAGATAGCAGACCGCATTATTAGTGGGAATATTATATTTATTTCCCTACTACCAACATGGGACCCTGAGAAACAGAGACCAAAACTCTGTCTGAAAGTCTGCCATTCCTTTCTTTCTCTAGCTATGTTTCTTCATAACCCGTCATGAAAGAAAGCTCAATTTTAAAGAATTATAGTGTTAAATAATAACCCCAAGAAATTAATGAAGCTTTCCAAAAACCAGATATATATTCCAAAATCAATCTTATCTTCCTTTGAAGTAATTATTATTATGAAGGACTTCTAGATTTCCTCAATGTATTTATTATTTCAAAATATATTTATTCTTTCCCAGGAAAACACAGAATTTATTAGATAAATTTTAGTGTACAAAACACTGGTAAGACATCAAGAAGCCTTTTGGAACTTTTTTTTCTCAAAACTGTTCTGTGCCAGCCTGGATGTGAAAGCTGAAGGGAGTAGTTCTGCCACTGGTATGCCACAGTGACCCAAGAGTATTGCTAAAGTGACCCAAAGTCCTCACTTTTGGGTTCACTACAAGGGTAGATTGGAGGAACTTCAGGATGACTCTGCAGCCAAAACATCTTTATTCAGGGCTATTGCAAACTAGAAAAAAACATTAAGTTTATAAACTAAACCAGAACATTTTACCTATTGATCTGTCTACATTTAAATGCTTTCTGTTTATGAGTAGCTGTCAAAAGTGGTTATGTCCTTCTAGTTTTGATGTATGGATTATATTTTCACTACAAAATTGACAAGAAAATGCTCCCGGGCTTAAATATTGTTATTTATTCTTAGGTAATATTTTGTTTCATTCAACTGTTTGCCTTATATGTATACAAAATAGCTTTGACCTTAAATATTTTTTAACCCTATACTTCTGTGTTGGCATACTGCTTTTAGCCAGAATGAGAGTTTCTGGCATGCATTTGCAAGGTACAGAGAATCACAGGTGTGTAGTTTTGTCCATTGAGACCACAGACTCACTGAGACCAGTGAGGAAAGTAATGCACAGCTCCACAGAAAAGCCTTCTCAATGAAAGTTTAACCCGAAATATCAGGTTTTTAGGCTCAGGAAAGGACTCCAAGACCTTTTTGGATAGCAGGCTGTACTAGTGTAGGAAAGCCTGCCTGAACTTTTGACATTCACAAGGAGAGAGTTTGGGGACAGTGTTCATTTGAAGGACTGAGGCATTCATTGGTTTACATGAGCTTAACAAATACTTAGTAAAATAAAGAAAATCTTGTAAGCAAATGCCCAGCCCACTTTCAAGCTCTTTTAGTCATCCCTCCCAAAGACATGTCTATGTTCTCTTCTACTCAGTGCTTGAACCCAAATAGGAATTTCCCCCAGAGAAACACGAAGTTCTATACTCTGATTTTTAGGCTATTCATGCTTGTTCAAATCTATCTCAGATGTCAACAGTATTTGCAAAACTATCAAGAAAAAAGCAGGACAAGGGTGCAGCCTTTGCCAGCCAGCACTGACTGGAGAGCACTTCGATCCTCTTTTATGAATTTACCGTCTCCAACTCACCCAATCAGTTCTTCTACACGCTGTGAAGTAGAAAGGTAGAAGAAAAACTGTTTACTCTTTTTCTTTCTTCATTAAACTCATGGTTAGCAGTTGTTTCTGTGTCATCTGGAGTGCACTTATCATCTACCATGTTTAAAGGTGTAGATGTTGCAGCAAGACACTGTGTCAAAGGCATGATGAGTGAAGTTCCTTCTCACTGCTGTCCTCTGCTGTGCCTACAAAGGCAGTGGACAGAGTAACCTGTCTCATTCATTTCCAAAAGCTGTGCACTGTTGGGAGAAACAGGGAAGGAAGGGAAATGGAAATGGGGGATGGGAAGGGAGATAAATGGTAAGAGGAAGAACATGGCAAGGAGTAAACAGTCTTGCATAACCTTTAGACTTGGTGAAGCCAAGTTAAATTTTTTACAGCTGCAAGCTTTGACAGCTTGCTGGACCATTCAGAAAATGATCCCACAAGAAAGAGATTTTAACTTCTAAAAAACCGCTTCATTACTCCTATTTATTGTTACATCCTGATAATTTCCAGGATTTCTGACAACATGTCAGTTTCCAGGGAAACACAGAAATCCATATAAGAAGTTAATAAAACAAGAAGAACACATAAGAAATTAATAAAGCACTTGCTGTTTTGCCTCTTGTTTCCTTTGATAAAGGAGGCCATTAGCATCTTTCAGCTAAACAGCTTCCACCCAGTTCCTGTGTAGGAGAGCACACATCAGCAGCACCTCCATGTGAGACTGATATATTTCTCAAAACTACCAAAGCATGCACAGTGCACCACAGGTTGGTACTGCAGACCTCCAAAGTTGCTTAAAGAAGGTTATTTTTCACTTTTTTTTCTAAATTTATTTTTTACGTATACAGTAAACACACATTACAATAGTCTGTTACATCAGTTAAAGGGAAAAGTCCTGATCTTATTTTTTAAAAAAGTCCAACCATTTTCCACGTGTAAAGTGCTGTGCAAAGAAAGACAGGAGTTTGGACTAGAAATGGCACCTTTAAAATACTTCTTCAATGCTTATGATGTGAGAACCTGAAGCCTTCACAAAGCCATTTACATGCAGAAAAAAATGCTTATGCACAGCACTTATGTGACACAGCCTTTCAAAATCAACCTCCCATCCCCTCCTTTAGTCCTGTCCTTGCTCTATAACGTCTCTTTTTTTATAGAAATAAAAGCAAAGCCATGTTGGATTGTCTTTCCTTTCCCCCCTCTCCCTGACCACCCTCCCCCACACACATATTTTTTATATTTGATTATGGGCTAAAAGATTGGAAAAGTTTCAGATCTCTTGATCCAGAGCGTTAAGCTTAAAGAGAGTGAAGCAGAAGGCAATGGGAAGCCACTCTGAGCACAAATCATTTTCCGAAGTCTGTGGGTTCAAAGACAAAAGAGAAGCTGGAGAGCAAGTACACTATGATGTGCTCTTCCTGTTTGCTCTATAATATCCCCAATTTACCAATAGCACAAAACAGTACCGTATTATTTATAATCTCATTTCTCAAGAATGCAATGTCCCACCCGCTCCCACTCTCAGCTTTAAACTTGTTTGATGAACACCAGTATTCCAGTAAAGACAACATGGTATTTGGCCAGAGTGGTGGAATAAGAAACATGACTCTTTTCATGTTGGACACTTGCATAATATTTCTCAACATCCAAAGCTGGGTTTATGCAGTATTACAGCAATCCTTGTATTATTTATGAAAGATGACAACATGTCATGTGATAATATTTAGGTTAGCCATCATGCAACTTATAATAGTCCATGCAGAGGGAAATACGAAATTTTAGTTAGCAAAATGAAACCTTTAATTAATTTCATCTGTTATGTTGTGGGGTTTTTTTATTCAAGCAGTAAATATCTTCCAACAGATTCACAGAGCAGAGACTTGTCTTACAGCAACAGCTATCAAAAGTGCTTATTAATGCTCTGAGCCTGCCATGTATGACGCAGCCAGGTTTGTCATGCTGTTGATCTCAGATCTATCTGTGTGAGAAAAGCAGATTGCACACAACCCTTTACCACTTCTCCAGGCCTGCAAAGGCTTGCATGGCCTACACTGGGGAACAGCATTCCTCAGTGGAAAAGGAACTGAGGCAACCCTTAGCTCATCACCATCACCTGCTCATGTATTGCTCCTTACCTTCAACAGGACAGGAGGGACATCCTTTCAGGGAGAGATGAGGAAACCACACGGAAAACCACACGTGGGACATGCTGAGATTAACTTTTCCAAAAAGCCTCCAACTGACTCTCTGGGTGCTATCAATAATGTTAATCATAATAGATGATCTTCTAAAGGCAGCAATATGAGGCATGGACAGTTTTTATTGCAGTACAGCCATAAATAATTAAATATAATGTAATAAATGAACCTGTCAAAACTAGCCGTCATAAAGTTAGATCAACTAATTTGAGCTGACTGCCAAAATCAGCACGCAAGGAAAACTCCATCTGTGAGCTGAATGCCCAAGGTTCTCAGCAGGTATGTTATGCATGCTAGCTACCCTGAGCAAAGATGCTGCTTGGAGGTGCCCTTTCATGGCAGATGTATGTCCTGTGGGACAGAGGAGTGTGAAGGGCAGTACTTAACTTCTACTGCATGTCACATGTGTCATAAATACAGCCTAGGACTAGATTTTTATTTTTTCTTTTCTAAATAGGATAGAACATTTCAGGGAAAGCTGACTCTCTTTTCTTGCATGCACACACATTATTTTTTATCTACACAAACTGTATAACAAAATGTTTCTTGTTGTGTGAAAATTTTCCAAGAGCCAGGAAGTTAAAACTACACCCTTAACACAGCGGCTTGAGCATTTATAAAATGTGACTTCTCCCCTCCTTTCATTGTGCTAAAAAAAAAACAGTAAAAAGGAAATTATTCTGCAGTTGACCAAAACACCAAAAAATGCTTCATAAAAACCTGGCATTTCTAGAAGATGATTGTTGGCCACACATTGGTGGTGTTATTGGAGTTTTTCCTTTAAGCTTAGAATTTTAATCTAAGTATTATTAACACCTAAATAATTTACCTTTTTTTTTCCCCCTTACTAAGCTCTGTTTTTAAAATGGTAATTGATTTGTTTCTTTTGAAACTGTGTTTCAAGTGTGATTTTTAATGACATTTCAATAACAATATCCCTTTAATAAGTCAAATACATTTTTGAGAAATGAAAAATGGATCAGAATAGAAACACCGCAATCTTAAATCAGCCTCATTGAATCTAAAAAATGAAATAGTAAATTATATTCACTCTGCACGCACACATATAAGCATGTAAAAACTCACACACACAAATACACCCCCACACAGATACTATTTGGCCTAGGCCAATTTGGATAAACAAAAAAAGTTGGAAATGCCTGAAAACGGTGATCTCTGGTGGAATAACTGAGTAGCTACAGTGGGCATCACTGTTACCAGGAGTTTACTTTATCCATCTTAGTGTTCATGGGGGCCTTAGAGATGTTGTAATTGTAGTCTGTTAGATTGAGATGTTGATTTCTTGACAGTGCCTTCCTGCTGTAAGGGGAAACATTCACTTTTTGAGTATTTATTTATTTGCAGTTGGATGTGTTTTTGAGAGGATCCTCCACCTTGTAACAAGACCAGAGCTAAAGCAAATGACAAGCATTTCAGTGTTAAAATTTTTGTTGACACATACACAATCTTGTCTGTCTCTCTCTCTTTCACATAAGGACAATAAAGAGAATAAAGAGAAGGGGACATTACCCTTGCACATGCCGATGCAACATAAATATTTTGAAGTTAATCATGCAGATAAGAAAAATGTTCTTGTTTCTGCCTCCCTTTTTGCATCACATTTTGCCTTCAGCAGCTTCATTTACCTCTTGTCAGGCATCTGCATAAAAAAGTGCATAAACTCTGAGGGCAGCTTGTGCCTGAGTGACGTTAAAGCAAAGAGTGACAGAATGAATGTGGGTACAGCTAAGGAAGACGTGAAACTCTCTGTCACACGATGTATTTCAAGGATCTTTGCACTTGTGATCTAATCTTGGTTGCAAGACCTGAAGCTCCAGAAAGGCCTCCACCTTTGACTTTAAAGAGGTCACGGGACAGGTTCCAGCACTGCAACTCCTGCTTTTCTCCCATGGGCACCGGGCTGCGGTACGTGCCACAGGGCAGAGCATCTCTGCACACTTGCCAAGACTCCCCACGTCCCAGCACTGATAAATATACCAATAAATCTACTGCTGGCTCATGCAAGACTGCAGGCTGGCACCCACCTCCTCCCTGCCCGCCTTATGTGCTCCTAATCAGTCTTCCTGCAGGAGCGACAATGCTGGGGCAGACGGCGGCACATTTTTGTGTTGGGTACCTGCCTTAGTGGAGGCCTTTTCTTTGGAATTGCAACCCACAGCCAGCTGGACAGAGTGGCAAATGAGCTATCGGTGCTTGACGGGGAAGTCTGGGAGGAAGGCAGCCCCGTGCTGAGAATGGCAGGAAAACTGCTCCGCTTCCCGGTGGCTCTATCTGCTGGGAGGCAGCACGGCGCCTGGAGCCTGCCTGCCCTTCAGGCGCGTCCCGGGATTTCCGAGTCGCGGCCACAGCTCTTGCTAACAGCCAAATATTTCGCTCTTGAGACATACTACACTTCCTGATATAGGATGCATTGCGTGTCTCCTGGTGACCTTAAACAGTAATAAAGGAGTCATAATATGACCTAGACAGGCCTTGAGAGCCTGCCAGCATGTGGGTGACTGAAAGAGAGGTTCAACGAGTGGGAGTGCTTGTCTGCTCTTTGTTAAGCAACTTTCGTGTTGTGTTCCTTCCCTTTTGATTATGCAGAGGAAGAGATTTTAAAATACATTTGCGTTGCTCTTTTGCCAACAGCAGAAACTAATCCACTGTGCTGGGGGAGAAACACCTACATATGTGGAAGGCTAGGGCTGATCAGCATCCCGCAACAACTGCATCTAACCAAGGAACCATCCTTGCTCTCACTCCCCACAACTGCATCCTACCAAGGAAAAGAGTGACGCAGTGTGAATGCTGATCCTCCTACTGATCCTACTCACTAATTCCCACAGCCTGCGCAGGGAAGAAGCTGTTGTGCCCGTGTGTCACGGTCAACTTAAGGCCACCTTGCAGCTGTAAACTCAGAGATATCCGGCTCCTACCTAAATCACAGACTAAAACAAAGGTGAGGTTCTTGATGTTGTTGGACCAGAATTTCATCTGCTGACCACAGACTTACCTCCATTCAAAAAAGTGGAGGACTTAGCCTCTTTGGTGTAAGGAAATACAGAGGCTATCACATGCTGCCTCCTGCCACATGTGGAATTTGGTACTGCCTCCGCCCTACAGGCTAAGCAAAAATAAGCAGAAAGAGGCTAATTTTGTATCATGCTGGCAATCCAGCTATCAACCATAAAATGTGATCAGACTTGCTAAATAATGAGTGAGTGATGACTTTGTTATCAGCAAAATGGTACAGTGCTACCAAGATCAAATGCAAGTGGAGGAGAAATAAGAGACCACCAGGATAAGAGGCAGACTTTCTCATCAATAGAGAAAACTGTTTTAACTGCTTTAATAGTTCTAAAAATACTCAATTTGACCATGAACCCAAGTTATTTAGATCTGTTTATTTGTAAAAGGATGGATAACAGTCTGTCTTCAACTCTATATTACATAAGATCAGCTGACATTTGCTATGATATCATAGACCAACAAAATGAAATAACTCGCAGAGAAAATATTGACTTTCTTTGTCTGAAATAAAGCCAGCAGACAGAAGAGAGATGAATATAAAATAAGAGAAAATATTAGAGCAGTCATACCCAGACTAAATTTAGATAAAAGTGATGCATGTCCTAATTCAGAAAAGATCAAGAAAAAAATCTTAGGCATTATTATCTTTTATATAAAAGCTTTAAGTTGCAGAAACCAATCTTTAGCAAAGGAACAATGCAGTGAGACAATTCTCACAAGTGATGAAAACTAAAGTGCACCATGATCTCATCATCCTCTGACACTTTCACATAATTCCCACTGATTTTTTGACAGGAGCTATGCACACATTTTGGAGGGAGGCCTTTAGTTGCATGAAGAAACAGGAGGCAGAACCTGTACACATGGCAGTTAATGCTCATTTTCACTACATAGCCTGGCAACTCAAAACATTATGTCTGCTCTCAGCTAAGACACTAATCAAATAACCTCACATCTGACATGCCCTTGGAGTATCAGTCTGCCTTCAAGACTCTTTCCCAGGATCTGACTGACAAGGGCAATTAATCAGGGCTGGGTCGACTGTAGCCAACAATGTGACGTCAGTGCAAAGTTGGTGAGAAGTCCTTTTCTGCATCAGCTTTGTTCTTAACATAGTGCTGTTGCTCACTTACACCTCATTTTTTAAAATAAATATACATTTTTGAAGCTGCTGATAGGATACATTTCCCCGTTTGACTCAACTCAGTAAGCTTTAACAGCAATTTCTATAAAATCCTATTCACTCACATTTCACTTCTATGCAATGAGGAAAAAAAAAAAGCAGTGATGACTGTCTTTGAATATTTCTGTCTGTCACAGAGACCTCTCTAATATTTTTTCTGTACACTCAGAACAGTCTCCTGCATAGGTCTTCTAGGGTCTGATGTGCCCACTTCATTTTTTTAATTCACCATCATGGGTATGGAAAATACTTCTCCTGATTTTTCCTAAGTTCTTCAGTTTTGATCCAATGCATCTAAATAGTAACTCGTTATGTCCACCCAATTCTAGGCTCAGAGGGGATGAAATGCTGTCTCCCACACGCTCTACGTTTTTAGGATGGCAGAAGTTTCGAATGTCAATTTTTCTTCAATATTTATAGGAATTGATTCATTATACTACATCCTCACTACTGAGTTTACACGTGTGTTCAGAAATCATGCCAGATCAAGAAATATACTGAGGACCTGATTCATTCAATGTCTGGTCCATATCTGGTAAAATCAGATTTAGAAGACTTTGGAAACCTTTCCAACCCTTAGAGAATCCTGGATTTTTACGTTATTTCTGTTTTCTTATAGCACCTTATTAAGCAATAGTTCTGTCTCCTGTTACTCCTTACTAGACTTATGCAAGCAGGATTGTTAACATCCCTCTCCAGTGCTCCAGGCCTCTCCACCTCTTTTCTTCTCCTGTTGCCTGGTGTCTGCTCTTTCTATTGGGTATTTCTGCACAGCATTTCAGTTTCTTTAAAGGCACCCCTACTGGAGCCTCAGCTGATCTCAATTTGTATGTCATACAAGAAAAAAAAAAATAAAAGCAGCCTGAAATACCATTTGTTTTTTAGTGCATAAAATACACCATAAGTTCACCTCATGTTATGTGCGTGTTTCCATTCTCCTCCACATCAATTTTTCCATGGAAACTTGCACCACTGTCACATAGGATAGTGATGCCCTGCACCTGGGCCTCCCATGCACGAGAGGAGGAGGGGGCTGCTGGGAAGGTAAGTGTGACAGACAGACAAACAGCTTGAGGCTCTTTGGCACATGTGTTTCTCAAGCTCCAGTTGTGAGCTGACATGTTTACATTTCAAACCACTCACAGATTGCAGTGGGTGCAAACAGGCATCTTCAATTATTCGTGTGGCCTCTTCCCCATAAATAAAATATTAAGAAAGAAAGAAAACTGTCTTCTAGCCTGTTTACTGCCAGGATTTATCCCATCTTGTTGTACTCAAGCAGAGTCACTGCAAGGAACTCCTTGGCTGCTGCAGAAATAAGAAATAAGTAAGCCCAGACAACGGTCAGGTGGATTTAAACACCATTTTTCAAAGTGACTTTAGGGCCTGACTTGCTCCAGCTCTTGGTCAGGCTAATGGCTTGTCCAAGCTGGCAATAGCATCAGTTCACATACGGCTGGGCTCCACACTTCTCGATCCGTAGATGTCACTGCTGCAATGGACATTCCTGTCTGGCATATGGCATTGTAGGCAGGAACACATGGTCACGGACCCCATGCAGGGCACAACATGACTCCTATGTTTCTGCCTGGTGTACACTTGAAAATAAGCATTTCAGTTCATGCTGGGCACAGTACCAAAGAGTACAGGGGCGGGTTTTGCCACTATCCTTTACATTTTGATCTTTTATAAACCTATGAAAAAGAAATTGATAGGCAAATAAATTACCAAGAGCAGAGAAAAGCCATACCTTTGGGAAGACCAATCTCCAGCAACAATCTGTGAACAGTGTGGTACAGCAATACTTAGTTTTCTTTTTCACAATTTGCCAGGAGTTGTATTCATCCTGCCTTCAAGAATTGGTGTCCCTGCTTAATTAGATTTATAATAAGCCTAATATTTAGGTTCTCCAGAACAATTTGAGATTTCCTTCCAGCAAACATTAGAAAATGATACTGTGATTAGCCATGATATGTCTCTGACTGAGATTGTTAAACAAAACAAGCAGCTGGCACAGTTAATTGATTTGGGAAGAAAGAGAAGCAAGAGTAATGACAGCCAGTTTCCAGGTTTTTAATAGAGGAAATGTTTTTGATACAGAAGTCCCATCCCAGCTCTATTTAAGTTCACAGACTAAGTAACACAAGTTGTTTTTAAAACATGGAAAAGTTTAGAAAAAATGCTTAAAATGACTTCTTACAGACCTCAATTCACCTTTTTCTTTATGTAGTCCTGAAAGTTAAAAGAATTATGACATATAAGATAACCAAAGGGTCAATCATGCCCAAAGATGCAGTGGTCAGCTAACACAAGAGCAGATTTTTGCCCAGCTTTGCCTTTGGATTTTGTCAGCATAAAAAGAGACATCTTTATTTTTCCGAGGAATATAATGTCAGTAGAGCTCCTGGATAATAAACAAAATCTTCTCTTGCCTTAGAATCTTAGAAAAATAGGAAGCTGACTTTCTTCTCACATTTTTACCACATTTGATGCACAAGATAAAAAAAAATGCTGAATATATTCTGAAATTTCAAGCTGAAACAACAAAAAATAGAAAAAACCCTGTAGATTTAACCACTTTGACACTGAAACAAGTGACAGAACAGTACTATGTAACTTCACATTTTTGTTTTCCATGGTTCAGTTTAATTCATCTGAAGAACAGAGGAATAGACATGGCATTGTTTCTTTTTCTTCTTGCTGCAGAAATTCAAATTTCAAAGTACTTTTTACTCTGGTCTGAAATGGCTTAAAAGTAAACTTCTGTCTTTCATCTGCTGGATGGCAATTAAAGGACATCTACCATTAACCCTCCAGGCACCTCTGCAAATCCCGTGTCCCTAGTAGCAAGAGATGCTTGGAGCTCTTGGGGGTCTTTGGTTGCAATGTAACCCAGATCATCTATTCCTCTTTCTGTGAAGAAGAGAATACAGCATCAGAGGTTCCTTTCTGCAGTACAGCTGGCAAATATGGCAAGAGTCAGGAAAGAATCCTAAAACAAAACATCGCTTACAGTGTATGTCTGTTCCTACATGTGTTCCCAATAGCATCCTGAAGACAGACATACATTTGTTTTTTTAAAATGAGAAAGAGTAGCATCTATTTCAACTGAACAAAAAAAAATGTACTCTATGGTATTTTTATGTGTAAGAAGACAGTCTGTGCTTCCTGTCATTTACCTTCTCTCATGTTTAGCACTCAGGGCTGTCTACTGCTCTCTCCTGCCAAATACTTCAGCACATTTAAGGTGCAGGTACTTGACACTCTGGAACATGTCTAATCTCTTAAGTAGGAAGAAAATGCATTTCCTTCCTTGTTTGATAGGCCACCTACTATATTTCAGGGAATATGAAATGAGATTCAGCCTGAAATGCCTCACCTTACTCAGTGACTCCAAAGAGCATTTCCGTGTGCTTGGGATAAGCACTGGATACTATTTCTTCAAAGAAGAAACTGAACTTTATCCAATCCCAAACTGGCTACCCCAGGACATTGAACAGGCTTTAAGAAATTTAAACTATTGCCTGCCAAATGACTGCTTAGTCACTAGAGCAGTGCTAGTCAATTCTGGCACTTCTCAGACAGGACAGCAAGACCTCTTTGACCAGGGAGTAGGAAAAAAATCGATGGTGGTTAGGCTGGGGAAGACCCAGGTGCTGTGACATGCTCCTAGGACACTGCATGCATTGCATCCAGCATTTAAAACAAAGCCTAAGTATTCAAGGGACTAATGCCCAAATATCTTCCAGTTTTGTTTTGTTTAACAGGGATATAAAACTGTTTACTGTGCCATTCATATTACCAAGGCATCTGAGCACTGTGTCTCCAGTGCTGCATAAAGCAGCCTACTTCTAGATCTGTTTTTTAAAAATAGGGTTTCAGTTCACAAGTCAACTAGAGACTTTTGAAAATGTTACTCCCAGTTGAAATAAGCTTCTCAGGCTTCCCCCCAGATAAGCTGCTGGGATGCCTGAGATCTTACCAGCACAGAAGCAGTTAATTTCTATGAAGACTCTGAGAAAGAAAAACAGTCTAAGAACAGCCCTGTGTTGGGAGGAGGGCTAGAAAACGAGGCTGTTGCTGTTGTTTTCATTGTGTGCACTCTAATCAGAGAGAGTAAGAACAATAATGCATGTAATGCTGATTTTGGACCGTTTCCATGCAGCTTTTCCCAGGCTAGGCAGCCTTGGGAACCACTGATAGTGTGGCACACCAGGGGCACAGCCTCAATCACCAAGCACAGGGCAGGGCAGCCTTTTCTGCGGATAAAATATGTGAGGGATGACAAGAATCTTCCCAGCATGGGAAGTGGCAATAACAAAAAAAAATATACAAGGGGCTGAAGCTGAGTGCAACATCCACTGCAGAGCATGCCTGCAGGCAACACTCAGATTTGAAAGGTAGACTGCTATTTTTCATTTCCTCCCCCGTTTTGTGTTTGTTTGTTTGTTTGTTTGTTTTCTCTTCTTTCATTAGATGCCCCCCTCCCCCTCTCAGCACCACTTTGAAGCCAAGATGAAAGAACTGCTGTGGCTGCTGGCAAGGAGCACACACAGAGAGACTGACTGAAGTGTGCTTTAGTTTAAGATGCCATAGCTTTTTTTTTTTTTTTCCCTAAGTAGGGGAGGGACAGGGGGAGGGGAGAAGAGGAGAAGAAAGTTATTCAGTTAAAAACAATATATTACACTTCACTGAAAAGCATATTGTACAGCTTGGATTGAAACATGGTCCTAATTTTTCAAAGCTTTGCTCTTCAAGGACAGAGGGTTTGGGGTAGCTAAGATGTGGCAACTTCCCAGACAGCAACTGCCCATATTTTATTCATAAAACCTGCCACATAAGTATATGATGAGAATTGACACAACAAGCTGTAGCTTTATGACCTGTTTTGAATAAGTCAGTCAAATCAATGATGTTTGTCCCTTAGTAGCAAAATTTATATAGCCACTGAGGGGTGCAAAAAAAAGTCACTTGCTACCATTTTTTTCCTAAAACAAAGAGATGTTTTTGAACAGCAACAATAAAAGGATCAACTTGTTTTCTTTTCTATAGCAATTGATTTCTTTTGACATCCGTTTTTTTCTTTCTTTTTCTTAAAGAAAAATCTGGCAGGAGAAGGGATATAATTCACACACCTCTGCCTTAACACTGTAAATACTGGGAGATGTGATTAATTTTGAGTGGTTGAAAAATTCAGTTATTTGGGGAAATACTGATTTCAGCAAGGGATGTGTCAATGACTTCAGGATATCAACAAGTTCCAATCTCACCAAGTTCACATGTGCCATCCAAGCCTGCAAGGACAAGGCCCTTCCACCAACCCAGACTTGTCCCGATGCTGGGAAAGTTGTGCTAAGACGTAAAATCCCGGGGAAAGGGAAGGTCGCCATGGATGATCGCAATATTTTCTCCTGCCTTCAGCTCTCAGCCCTCGCCACTATAAAAGTGTCATTCACCACTAGAATTTCATGCTTATTTAATATGTTAGTCACTGTTAAACTGCCAACAGCTAGCTAAATTCACACTAATGTTCTTTTAAATATGCAGCAGTCCTACCATTTACAATCATTATGGAATTAAACTGTAGAATTAAACTCTCAGGTCAAATACCTTAACATATATCTAAAACAGCATTAATTAGCATGTCCAAGGATTTTTTGGAAGCCCTTGAAGAAAGCAATTACAGCAATTGGTGAATATCCTTTGAAGGGTGGATTGCATGCAGCTTAGCAAGTTAGAACTTCTGACTATTAATTTATTTTGAACTAATTCTGACCCTGCTTCTGTCTGCTAACAGCAAGCCAATTTTCAAAGGCCAAATATACTGGTGTACAAAGTAAGCCAAGTTTTCCAGAGAATAGAGAGCAGCAAGCCAGCTCTCAAAGGGATGGGGCTCGTTCAGTGTCAAAGATTAATAGAGAAACAAAAGAATCACAATATAGGTGTTATCTTGACCTGTTACACAGAAAAACAATTTTATAGCAAATTTTATATGGTTTGTCTATGGAACAATCCAGGTCCGTGTTAGAAAATAGCACAGACATTGTAAGAATTTCTTGTCACACCAGTAACAGAGAGGATTTGTTTCAAACTAAGCAGTTTCCAAGCAAGTAGCAAGCAGGATAACATACCCATTTGCAATTGTGCCATCGCAAGAGAATCATGAACAGACCTTTAAATAACAGACAGGTTGTAGGACTTGAAAAGTTTTTCTGACTTGACTCCAAGGAAGGACCAGTTGTGTTTAAACCATTCCAGGCATGTTTATGACATCTTGTCTTTAAGATCTCAAATGATGGAGACCCCTCAGTTTCCCCAGGTAAGATAATTTGATGCGCAGCTGACTGCATATTAAAAATCATTCCTAAGATCTACCCCAAATTCCTTTATTACTGTTTGGTATGCATGCATCACAGTCTTCTGGAAGGCAAAATGCATTACACATTAGCATTTTCATTTGGGCTGCCTTTCTCCTTACTATGAATAGGTCTGTCAGGCCCATCTTCCCTCCTAATGGCTCTGGGATGGTAAGATTAAAGCTGGAGTATGCTCCAACTCTTTTATTTGCAGCATTTTGTCTAGTCAAATTCTAATTGTAGGACTCCCTTTTGTAAGTACTGTGATACACTTCCTATCACCATTGTTTTAAAAACACTGGCCCTTTCAGAAGTGTAAGTAGGAGGGGGTCAGAAAAGGAAATGTCCAACATTTAAATCAATTGCAGTAACTGGGTGCCAAGACATTGGGCAATGAACTTAGCATATCAGACGAGCACATGGATCTCTCTCAGTCTGAACTGACCGGTCAGTAATACTTCAGAAAAGTAATTTTAACTGAAAGATAGAAAGGATCAAATAGAACAATCCTGCACATGGTTATACTTCTGGTACTACACAAAATCTGGCTGCAAATCAAAAATAGTAGAGTGAGGAAAAAGCTAGGATCTATAAAGAGTTATTTTTCTATGTGATGAGATTAACAGTGTTCTACAATATTCTCCCTTCTCAAATAGTGGATTTGATGTTTCCTTGAGATAATTGCAAAATAGTGACACAGGAAAGGCACAGCAGCTTGTAATTCTTACCTAGCATCCAAGAAATACACTATTTATTTGAACCACCAGAAAGAAGATTCAGGTGCCTTCTGGAGGACCTTGGTAAAAGTATCTGTTCAGTGTGTCTCTGAGAAAACCAAAATTCCTGGTGCTATGAAAAAGAGATCGGACAACTGTGTGAAGAATAAAAAATATAGGAAATGATAAGAGATAATGCTGAAAAAAAAAATCCAAAGGAGATGTTAAACCTTTTACTTCAGGATTTAGACGGTCATAGTTATTGGTGATAAGGAACAAACCTGTTGAGGAGGAACACAAATTTACCTTCTCATGTAAGGCAAAGTTTTGTCACTAAGTGTCTAGTGCTGACTGGTTTTTTAAGGTAGCATATTGAACAGGATGAGCCACATACCGGTCCAATATGAGAACTAGCATGTTCCTAAAAAACAGAGATATCACAATAATTTTAAATTCAACCTCAATGTAACAACTTTTCCCTTTTCACCATCATATCTGGCACAAAAACATTTATGACCACTGGTCACTGCTAGCCTCATTCACTAACATTCTTTTTACCAGCTGAGTTCCAAAGAGTCAGCTGCAGTACTTCAGCACTAGACTTCTGACTTTAGCTTTTCAATTACAGTATTCAACTTTCACTACACCTGTGTGCTCCCCAACCATGGGAAGATTTTCCTGGCTGTGTGTCTGACCCCATGAGGCTCTGTGTGCAGAATCTCATGGAATAAAGGAGTGCTTCTGCCTCTAGCACTTCTAGTGTAAGCCCCTGAACTGTCCTACAGTTACAGCAACCACTATTTCTCTGAATCCTTGAGTTTTGTCTAGCTTGTGGCCTAAAGCCCCTTTTTTTATTGTCAGTGAACTTTGAATTTCTCTTAATATCCAGCAAAAGGTTTTGGGAAGTCATCCCTTGTCTTTGCTCCATAACCAAGTCAGGAGCCAAATGTAGCCTGCACTCTTGCTTGGCAGCTTTCTAAGGCTCAAGGGGATCACTCACTGATGAATTCATGGTTGAGTGTCTAATAGGAAAGTATCAGTTGAAGAGGTTTTTTTCATTAAATAATTAAATATTCTTCCTTAAGTGACACTGAGTTACTAAAATGTTAAGTTCATATTTCAAGCCTTATGAATGCCTTTGACGGGCAACAAGTCCACATGAGTTACTGACTCCTGCAGGACAGGGCAGAGCCTTTTTAAAAGAGTACGGGAGAATCCTTGTATTGGCTAACAAATTCATTCTCCCCTTTGCGTGACTGGTAAAATCAAGGGGAAATATGTAATTGAATATTTGAAAAAGAGTAGGTGTGTTTAAAAGCATAAATAAATCTCTACCTTTGCAGTGTCTCAGCAGATCGCAGCAGGCAGCTAAAAGGTTTGTATCGCTACTGGTGGGCTGTTTGTAATGGGCTTGAAAACATAATCTCAAAACGTTAGTCCAAAACTAAGGCTTATTAGCCAGATCAAAAGCAGCTGTGATGCCATGACCCACAGCTTTTAAGGATACAAAACAATTAGCATAATTATAAATAACTGTTTTTGAAGACCATAAGTCATACATTCCTGTGTTCCTCATAAATAAACTACCCCTTTAATTACGTTAAGAGAAAAGACACATTAGATATATGACAACGACAAGTAATGGCCTCTTGTAAAAATATTGGAGTTTAGGGGTTTTACACTCCTAGTATAATAAAGAACATTGTAGGATTTTTTTAAGTATAACAACATCTAAGAGAAGGGCATCAATTGACATTGACATTTGAATCTCTCAGTCAATTATGTGCAGACGTAATTCATAGGAACAGCTACACTGTCTTCTTCTGATGCTGCCAGGAGCAAAGAGGAACTCAAAGAGCAGGGAAGCTCAGTCTCTGGTCCCCCAAAGCCAGGGCTTGTGCCTCCAGAACAGCAGGAATGGCAGCACGTAGGGGCAGGGAGTAAGGTAGAACCAATCAGAGAGGAAAAAGGTGCTGGCACTGACCTGCTGGAAAGGTCAGACACTTGCTGTCTTTCCTAACTGCTCTCACTCACTGGAACTTCTCTGTTCTTGTACTTTTCTTGTGTTGTTTAGTTAGACCTGCTACATCAGCTGAAGTGCTTATCTAAATGAAGACTGTTATGCTTTCTGTCACAGTATTCTCCTTTTATCTGAAGCTCCCACCAAAATCACCATGTTATTCTGGGGAAAGCAGGAGGTCTAATAAATAGAACAAATATCTGAAGGCAGTAATATCATATATGATATTACTTTGCTTTCAGCAAAGGAATGCAGATTCAAAACTTAAATAAACTAGCATGCAAATCTGTGACCTCTTCTCTTGCCTCCTGAGTCACAACAAGGGTGTCATAGTGGTGGAAAGGTGTTGCAATAGGCCAGAGCAAGCTCTTTTCCACCAGCTGTAAAAGGAAGGATACTGAAAGGATTATTGAAACTGGAATCAAAGAGTTCCCAACCTGTGTCCTAGCATTACTGTGAAGGGAACTGAATAACACCAAGTTTCTGGATGATAGAAAATATTCTTTTGGCTCTTTGGGCTTGTTGACAGAGGGAACGAGAGACTCCTGAGCATGTAATAAAAAACGCCAGAGTACTTTCCAACATGACCTGGTAACAAAACTATGGGTCTCACCTAACCTGTAGATGAAACTGCTGCTGTGGAAGAGCTACAGCCATGATCCAAGCAGCGGATATTGATAGCTTTTTCCTTTCTTGACTGGGCAACATCTACAGATGCCAGCATGGTGTGTGTCAGGGATGCTTTTGTGGGTCCCAAAAGGTGATGAAACCAAACTGAATGGCAAAATTTTTAACATTCCTGCTGCTTGAAAGCCACCAGGGTAGAGAGGTTAATTTTAAAAATCTGTCACAGAGCTTACAGATTGCTAGACAAGGGACTTGGCTACAAACTCTATTTTTCATTAATGGAAATAACTAAGCTATCTAGTCTAGTACTAGCCAGTCTTCCACTCCTGTCTTCTGGACAAAGGCATAATAGGGTCTAGCTTTGAACGTAGGGAGACCAAGCTGAAAACTATAATCATTTTCATCTCTGTCAGAGATTTCTGGTCTGAATTTGAACAGAGAATTTGGATGTGTATCAGAATGACAGACAGGATGGTAAATGTCTCTGGCCTCCAACCCAGTGCACCTTGCTCAAGTGGGTATCTCCCACTAGCAGCACATCCCATTTCAATGTAACCCCTAGAACCCTTGCATACATGGGGTGCAGCCATGGGAGGACTCAGACAGAGATGCTTATTGCTTCTTGAGGGCTATTCAGATGTGCCTGAGGTGCTATTGAACCCCTCATGGCCTTTCACGAGGGAGGTGACAAGTTCTATGGCAGCCCAGGAATGTCCCAGCAGCTCTGCTGGGACCATGTAATCTGTTCCCCCTACACTCTCCCCCAGACTCTCACATGGAAGCAGCAATAACAGTAGGGACAGTGGCAGATCCTGCTTGGTTTGCTGTGGGTCTGAGAGCAGACAATGCTTGTCTGTTCTTATTACACCCTTTGCCATAGGTTGTGGAACACAGATGTAAAGTTACTGCTGGAAACGTTCATCCAGAAACTATAATGGCTGTTGCATTGCATAAGAGAGCTCTGTTATTGCCTTTGCCTTCAGTATAGATAATCTCAACAGCTGGGGAGCATCCTCCCATGCTGGCGTGCTGCACTGTTTTTAACTCCGTCTCCCTGGCATTCTTTCAACTGCACTGTGAGCAAGAGAGATGGTGTAGCAGAGATGCGGTTCAAAGGAGGTTTTCTGATTCAGTGCCTCTCTCTCTGCCTTTGTCTGCTGTTATCACACTGTGACTGAGTTACAGCAGTGCAAAGGAGGCTGTGGGAATGGCTCTGTCCCCTGGCCACAGAAACAGAGATGTTCCCTCAACCAGGGCTACAGAAGTGATATAAGTCAGCAAAGGAGCCCTCCACCTTTACAAGCCCAGACAGACTCTTCAGAAGCTGTTATACATGACGCACCACTAGTCCCAGCCTTCTTGCCTTTGTGATACTCCTGCAGCAAGTTTTGTCTTTTCCTCCTAATCTGGTTTCCCACATGCCAGTTCTGTATGTGGCATGGCTTAAAGTGGCCCTCAGTCTGCTAGTGCACATGTTAAAACATATTAAAGCAGCCTGATTTTCAAGGAAGAGGTTTTACTGAGGCCTGTCACTACTGGTATTCCCCAAGGTTCTGTACTGGGCAGAGTATTATTTAATTTATTCATCAGTGCCTTGGACAAAGGGACAGAGTGCCTCCTTTGCAATTTTGCTAATGACACAAGGCCAGGAGGAGGGACTGATCCCCCAAAGGGCTGTGCAGCTCTTCAGAAGGACCTTAGCAACCTGGAGAGATGGACAGAGAGAAACAATCTGAAATTCAACAAAGGCAAATTCAGTCCTGCTCTTGGGGAAGAACTACCCCATGCACCAGTACAGGCTGGGTGCTGAACTGCTGGAAAGAAGCTCTGTGAAGAAGAACCTGGGTGTTCTGGTGAATGACAAGCTGTCCACGAGCCAGCAGGGTGCCCTGTGGTCAAGAAGGCCACAAAGTGGATTGGGGCGGCATTGGGGTAGGTGTACCCTGGGGTGCATTGGGAAGAACATTTCCAGCAGGCTGTGGGAGATGATCCTGCTCCTCTACTCAGCCCTGGTGAGGCCTTATCTGGAGTGTCATGTCCAGTTCCGGGCTCCTGAGGACAGGAGAGACATGGAGCTCCTGGAGTGGGTCCAGCAGAGGGCTACAAAGATGATAAGGGGACTGGTGCACCTCTCTTATGAGGAAAGTCTGAGAGAGCTGGGCCTGTTTGGCCTCAAGAAGAGACAACTGAGAGGGGACCTCATCAATGTACATAGGTATCTGAAGGGAGGGTGTCAAGAGGAGGGAGCCAGGCTCTTCTCAGTGGTGCCAAACAATACGACAAGAGGCAATGGGCAGAAACTCATACATAGGAAGTTCCACCTGAATATGAGGTGTGAGTGACCGAGCATTGGAACAGATTGTTTAGAGGGGTTGTGGAGTCTCCCTCACTGGAGACAATCAAGAACTGTCTGGAGCCAATCCTGTACCATGTGCTCTAGGATGACCCTGCTTGAGCAGGGAGGTTGGACCAAGCAACCCACTGTGGCCCCGTCCAACCTTACCTATTATGTGATTCTGTGATTTGTGGAAAAAACATGTTAATTGCTTTGACATTTTTACTATGTCAGGAGAGATGAAAAGGAAGAGTGAAGGCTAGCCTGAAAATCATAGGACCACTTCAGCAGAGTGTAACCAGTCTAAATTTCATTACACTCACAACATCAGAGGCATGTCTTCTGTATTCTACAGAATATATTAGTCTACGGGCTGTAGGTTCAAGTGGCACCATGTCTACCAATGCTGAAAGAAGAGAAAGACTTTATATGTGATCCAGCCTTGGTGCTGTACTGTGTGGGTGTAAAATAAAGAAACAAACATCAAACTAACAAAAAGAAATAGCACTATACAAACACAAGCAACTTAGAAACACTTTTTTTTTTTTTTTTTTTTTTTTTTTTTTTTTTTTTTTAATTTCCTGTGATGAAAAGTCTGTCAATCTGCAACCTGGCTGTCACAATTTGCCTCTTGGCAGCACTTATGCCCCTCACTTAACTGCTCTGAATTCCTCCTGCTTCTTCCACACATCTTCTCCATTGGCTCTCTCACGGCTTCTTCACCATCTCTATCATGTCAGTCTAGCCCGAGGCTTTCAATTACAGCACTATGGCCTTACAAACTAGAGCAAGGGCTTTCCTCTCAGCCTACAGCTTCCTTCCCCATGCTAGTATTGCTCTTTTAAGACTCTCTTAAGAAGATAAGCAAATAAAAGTAAAAAGAAGAGAAGAGAGGACAGGACAGGACAGGACAGGACAGGACAGGACAGGACAGGAAAGGAGAGAGAAAAGCAAAAGGGAGACAAGTCCTTTAATTACTCCCCATAAAACCTATCTTCTGAGACCTGTACACATTACCAAATGAAACTTCTCACAATGAACTTTGATGTATTGAAAAGAGGGGAAAAAGAAAAGAGGAAAAGGAATTTAAAAAAAAACCTGTGGCGTAATCCCCAAGAGGAGACCATGTCCAAGAGTGACATTCTTGAGGCTAATCTTCCCATATGTCCTCTCTTACAAGCATGGTAAGAAATAATTGCAACCATTCCTGCTCAAGTCACATATGCTGGCAAAAATTATTTCACCAAAAGAGCATTCTTTTGTACAACTCCCTGAGCGCCTGCGCAAGGCTTCAAGGCTCTTTTTCATTCTCTCTCCCTCTCTCTCCAACATTCCTGTTGTCGAGAGTGTGGCATTCAAGTACGGAGCAAGTTGCACTTTTGGGTATAGTGAGTAAAGGTGACTCTCACTGTTACTGTAAATTAACCTGTCAACACTAGCCTGAGAACTGCGGCCAATAAAAATAATGGGCCTGCGAGTGAAGAGCTGTTGACATAGCATTTCAGAAAGACAAGTTCAGCAGTTGGGGGCTGCAAGGGCACCAAACATTTTTGTTTTGGGTTTTTTTCCCAAGTTTGCTTGGAAAATACAGAAAAGTGGGAAGCATTTAGCATCATTTCCAGACTGCTAGTGCACCAGGGATGGTGTGGATAGCTTGAGGATTTTCACCTCTGGAGGCCACCTGAGATTGTGTACTTAGCTTGCATATCTATATTGCATGAGAAAATCAGGAGCTAGGGTGCTTAATGTGTTACTAAATCATTTTCAGCCATGATACTCCTTAAAGTGGGCTGATGATTGAAAACTGAGCTCCTAGTGTTCTCAACCATTGCAAAATCATCACATATATTCATATTCTCTCCTTTGGGAGAGGCACTCATACATCCCTGTATGAAAAGCACTGGCACCTCCCTTTTCTCTTAAGCTTGCCCTTGCTGCAGGATCAGAAGTACAGGAAAACTGCAAGTGGCAGAGCACAAGCACTTCTTCATTCAGAGTGGTTTTTGAGTAGCCACTGGTCTTCAAAGCTGTTTGTATTCCAGCAAGTTGAGTTGTAACTACTATGAAGTGATTTTATAAGTATTGTTTCCAGTACTCAGGAACAACTCCTGCTGTGCTCCTCACCATTTTCAATTACACCAGTACATGCAGAGCTTGTCCCGCCAGCTGGATCAGGGCAGTCCCTTAACCAAAGGGAGCAAGTACAAAGGAGACTGTAAGCAAGCTGTGTGGTGGAGTGTGGGAGGGAAAAGAATAATTCCCTCTGCCCTGGTGGTTGGGACAGAAATTGCCTGTGGAGTGACTGGGACTCAATTCAGTCATTCTTGCTGCTCTGGTGTTCCTCTGAGTCCTCCTGACGCATGGCAGCGTGGTTAGAGCACTGATACCCAGTATCAGTCCCCGCCTCAGCTGGAGGTGATGTGAAATACTGGATCAGGCAAGAAATCTTACATGAATGGTCTGACAGCTCCACCCAGTATCTGCGTTATTGTGGGTCATAGCTGTGGATCCCCAGGCCAGGAGTGCCTCTCTCACTGTGTTTATGTGGTGCCTGCCACAGGGACACCAATGTCACTGACGGCTGTATGGGAGTCCAAAAAAATAAGCAGATAGATGGATGCTCACATACGACTTACCCTTTTTATCTTTTAACAACAGCTGCTACTAAGCTCAGCTTTATCACTCTCTGAACAACTGCTTGTTATGAGATAGTGCTTTCCTGCTTCTTTGTGTTGCCCCTTGGTTTTCTCCAAGAAATTTTGGCAAACTCACCACCATAGACAGAAGTACAGACTGTTCCATAGGCCAGAAACATCTTTCACAACTCATTAAGGTTTTACAACTGCTTGACTGCAAAAGAGTTGCCTGATACTCTCCCAGAGCTCTACACTAGTGAGGTGTCATCTGTTGCAGACAGAAATGTCTGCATGATTTTTCTCTCAAAGAACTTGCAAACTCACTTTTCATAGAGTTCTAGCCCTTGTCTCTGTTAATTTTTAGTATAGATTCCTAAAAAGTTATTTCAAATTTTATGTTTGACTCAGAGCTATTTAAATTATTTTTTTTCAGAACCCTTATTTGATTTTTAAAGGCTTTATAACACAAAGAGGTTTGGAAATTAAAGACTGGATTTACCAAACTACTTTAAAAATCTTGAGAACATATGCCCTGAGCCTACATCCTTAATCAAGAAAGTTCATTTGTTGCAGTATTTACCAAGGAGACAAAAATTAACACGCCTCCTTGAGACTACTGCAGAGAGCAACATACTTGAATTTGGGCCCTTTACTTCATAGGAGCTTGTCTCAATACTCAGAAAAGGTGGTCTGGAGTGTAGCTCACCCAGTATTTCTGACTGAAGCTTCATCTCAGATGATAGAAAGTAATTTATTACCCACTCAGACAAATGCTGTAGACACCAAAATATAAGAATGGGTTGCAAGGAAGGAATGTGCAACCATCTCTTCTTCTCTGCATTGTGAAAGTCGCTAAGTTGCCCCATGAATAAAGCCTTTCAAAATTCAATGTTTCCTCCTGGAAATGTTGAAATGAGCAAGTTGGGCATTTCCAGAACTCTATTTGTTTGTTAGTTTTTGCTTTAGCCAAAATTAGTTGTCCTGCTTGACCCAGTGTCAAAAGCCCGAACTTTTTTGGGTGAATGCTTGATTTATTGGGGAAAAAAGAACAATAGCGAAGTCCTGGTCTGTGGCAGTTCCTTCCAAGCCAGGTCAAACAGCTGGGGAGCAGAGCCATACTCCATCCTGCCTGGGCATAGCGGGCAGCCTCTGACCGGCAGCAGGAGGTTAGCTACTTGTGTGGCACCATGTGGCATTTTTTTTTTAATAAAAAAAAGAAATCACCAAAGCAAAAACAGATGATAGAGAGTAGTCGTTGCTGAGATACTACAAATAAGTAAATAATCCTTGGGCTTTGTGCTGTTGTTATTTTTCTTTAATGAGGACTGTGGGTGGGAGGCCCTGGCGCCTCTTCAGTGCACCCAGCCTAGAGAAAGAGCTCTCTTCTACCCTGACTGATTTGAAGAAGTGACAGGAGTGGTACCTCCTGAGCAACACAGCCCACAGCTGGGGAATAGTGCTCTGCTTTGAAGGTTTCTGTTGCTGACATCAGAATAAAATATGAAAACTCTTTCTCTTCCCCTGGATCAAATGGTACTGTTCTGCTCCCACAAGAAGCTTCTGTCAGGGACCTGGCAGGCTTCCCAAAGTTGAGTGGTTGAGTGACAAGGAACAGAGAAGGGCACTGTACCAGGGCTAGTCATGATTTTTTAGCCTATTATTAGGTATTAAAAACTATAGAGAAGATGTCCTCACAGGCACAAATCATCTCAATTGAAAGCTGATGGCAGAGTGCATAAAATCTCATCTTGAGGACAAGCCAAACTGTTCCACATCAGTCACAGGGTTTTGGGACACACTTGCAAAATATTTTCCTGCACTCTTCAAACATTATGTTTTTCCACTATGAGATGTGTTCAACAAAATATAAAGGTATCAGTGGTAAGGAGGTACAGGAGTTGTCCCTGGAAACATCTTCAGACTACAACTTCTGTATTTAGGTATTCTGTTACATCAAGAAGTCTCATCCTACTTTTTCAGCCAACTACATTTACACTTACATATGGGTTTAAAAATTCTGCTTTCCCTGGACCTCTATGTCTATTTCTTCGCACAAAACTGGCCCCATTACTGGGAAAGAAAAACGATATGGTTATTTGAGATTCCAGCTGGACACTGAATTAATTGTTCTTCTCCATGATACAAACCCAGCCTCACGGGAGCTCACAAAAAAAGAGGGCAGCATTTCTTTTCATGCCTCCTGTACACTGGGGCACTGCTACTTCTTGTGTGTCTTGTTGCACGTATAGTCCTGACGTTTTATGGATTTTTTCTAAACTATCAATAATGCTGTTTACGCTTCTGTGGTGAAGAGACGGAGTATTTTGTGTCCAGTTTAGAAACTTACACACTGCACTGTGTAAGGACCGCTTTCCTTGCCAAACATGAGTTTTAATGTAAAGGTCTGTAGCTGCTCCTTTGGCACCCTGCATTGCCCATGTGGTTTGCTTCCTCTTCCTGATAGTTCAATAAAACCTGTTGCTATTGCTGCCACTTATTCCTTTCCTAATAAGTAAATGTACAAAAAGTACTAGCTGCAAATATTAATGAATGTACCTTTCTGGTCAAGGGAAAAACAAGAACAATGTGGGCTGACCAGACCAGCCGGCTGCTCACAGTCAGCTGCTGCCAAACCAGGGACAAGGGAGGAAAACTGAAGTGCCCACCAAATGCGTCACTCTGGGTGCCAGCTCAAAGGGCACATGGTTTCCCACAGAATTATGTTTCCAAGCTGGTGTCCAGAGGGGAGTAAAGTTTCTTCCTTGGAAAACTCCATCTCCAGTGGATTCTCAAGTGCCTACTAGAGTTGCGTTCCCCCAGCAGCATTTCTCTCTGCTGGGGTTATTCAACAGGCTTGTGTGATTTCATGAAGCTTGCAGGAGTATCATTAACACTTTGGTGATCCCCACCAACTCTAGCTCAGCAATCGCCAGCTGGTTTGAAAGATATCAAGGGATGAGAATATGAATACATGCATAGCACACTAAGTGGTTTGTTGGGAGCCTTATTTCCTAGAAAATCCAACTAGTAAGTAAAGCAAAGTCACCAGTAATGGCAGTATTGTCAGCAGTCCCCTTACCTGTCATGCTGCTAAAGGCATCTACAGACCTTACTTACTGTTCCCAACCAGCCTCCCTTGGGACTACCCCTCCCTTGCACACAGCCCATGACCCCATTTCTGTTCAGCCTGGAGTGGTCATTCCCTGCCCCAGTGGTGCAACTGCAATGCTGGTCTCCAGCCCTACCTCCTGGATGGACTATACCTATGCCATACGTAGCTTGTCTCCTGGACATATACAGCAGCTTATCTCCAGTCCTGTCTCTGGATCTGGATGGATCATCTATGCAGTGGGCTAGATCCATCTCCTCTTGCTTCTGATAGAAGCAACTGACCCTGGTTTGTCACTTGCCGTGTCAGGGTCTCTTATGGGGTGCTTTTACAGCCTCCAGATGTGCCCACAATGATCAGACGCTGTGGAACAGCACCCTATTGGTGAGAACATGACCTATGATGGGGTCCCCTTCATCTCTCCACTTGTCCCCCTTTGGGAGCAGACTCTCTGCACACTGATGTTACCTACCAAACAAAACCAGCACATGGTAGAGCTCTGAAAGTTATTGAAAGACTTGCATTAAATAGGCACTATAAAACATGCCTAAGAGATATATCAAGAGGCTGAGGTGTACAGGAGTCTGTCTACAGGTCAAATAAACCATCAAGATGATAAAATTACTGTACCTGTTATTTTATAGCAGATAAAGGAGCCTGACCATCTGTGGCCAAGAGAAAGGGCTCCATCCATTCTGTCTAAGCAGACTTTTAATGAATCAAATGGCACCTCTTCATGTCTAATGTGGAGTATCTAGCCAGTTAAGGGTAGATTTCTAAATATCACTTCTTGGAAATGTAAAACCTTATGAAGTACATTTGTACTACCTTTCAGTAGATAATCTGGGGCTTACAGAATTGGGACTAATGTCACAAGCTTTTGAGGGGAGGAGAGAGAGGGCAAAAATGAACTTTGATATCTCTGCTTTTCAAGGATTTACCACTTAATGGGTTCAAAGCTACAAATACTTGAGATGACCTTATCCAACAAGCTGATATTCCTTGGGGCATCTTCCCTGGTGAGGAACCACTGAAGCAAATTGATTTGTTGGTGGGTGAGAGTCTTTAATGCTAGGATTTCTTATGAAAAAGGTTTAATAGTTCATATGTAAAGTCACAAATCTGTATTTATACAAGTCTTATCAAACTAATTCATAAACAATGTTTTTTAGCAGAAAAACTTTAAATAATAAGTACAGCTTCATTCCTGAGGACAGTGGAGCTGTCAAGATCCACAAGTGTAGACCTTGTGCCTGACTGGAGGTGTTCTGCAACAACCAGCCTTTAGCTGCAACATGTGCTTGTCAATGACTTCAGGAAGACTCAGATATCAAAATTCTCATCCTTTGGGAAGAAAAATGTAGAAACGTAGTGAACTATTAATCCTCCATCCACTTGAAGCTTAGAATTTAAAACACAAGAGAAAATTTCTCCCAAAAAAGGGAGAAGGAGAAATATGCAGAAATCTTCCTCTGTTCTTGGGTTTGTTTTTTTTTTACAAGCTGATGAGCTCTTCAAAACATGACAGGATGAGCACAGTAAAAGAAGCCAGCAAATGACTCTCACGTTATGCTTCACAGTATCACAACCACATCCTGCCTTTCTTTTCAAAGAAGAATTGCTGCTGTTATTACCTGTAGATGACAAAGAAAGATCCATTAATTTGTGGGTTTAACTGCAAACCTGTGAAAAAAGGTTAAAAAAAGTGTCATGTTCCTTACTTGACATAATAAAAAAATAGTAAAAGTCAGCTCAAGCACGCAGCTTGTACTTACAAACATTTGTATCCAACTAGCCAGACACTTTGAGGAATATATATCTTGATGGATCTAGTCCTTTATTCAATTTTCTTTTAGTGATCTCAAGCTGTAAAAGTTCAATTATCTCCTTCATGCAACAGGACTATAATGGAGTCCCAACACTCTAGCGAAAAAGCAGCTGAAACATTGCCTAATGTGTGAGCACACTGTTCTCCTCCCACCTTGTGTAGTGTTGAATGATTAGCTTAAAGTACCTCTGGTTTATGCTGCAAAAACATTATTACTGTTGCTCAACACAAATCAGTGCTTTACTGTGATTTTTTTTCTCTTTTTCCAGCCAGAGCAAACTCGTGGTTGCTTGAACCAGGCTCTCTGTCCTAAAGAGGGCTAGAGTATGGTGGGCCCTTTCAAACCAACAAGTCAGGAACATTATTTTAATTTGTGAAACTTTCAATTCCAACGCTTCTTCAGTTGTTTTTTATGTGTGTTTGACTGTCATCTGTGTAACATGCAAGCACCATACCCTCTAGTACTGCTTTAAGTAACCCATAGTCTTGAGGCTGGGACTCCATACATTCAGCTGGAGTTCCCAGTTCAGGTCTAAGACCTAGCACTAGAGAAGGGAGGAATCTAATGATTGCTTTCAAATGCACATGCTCAAACAAACACCCAGAGTAGCCAAACATGAATGCTTTAGCTTTCACAGTTTGCAGGCTTAAAGACCTCTGATCAAGAAAGCATCTATGGATGGGTTTAATTAAAAACATATGCAAATAATAGGGACATTAATTATAATAACTTTATTGCAACTTAATTGAAAATATGCTTAAGTATTTCCAGTTGGAGGCCTAAAAGAACAAGAACGCAGTTCTCCGAAATATAGGATGTTTCATTGTGTGGAATTTTAAAAGACTACATGTGCTGCATATGCTGGCAGTATTTACCCTGAAAAGTGTCTGCTTCTAAGGTGGAACATTTTGTGTGCTACGAGAACAAACAGTGACACTGCTACAGCTACAGATGATGAGCATATCACGCCCAAATAAAGCCACTATAGGAAAACAGACAACCAGAACATAATTTCTCAGCTTGAAATTTAGAAGAGACACTAACTGTTACAAAAAGCTTTATTGGAACTCTGACAATGAGCACGGAGGTCTGGAGCCCTTAGCTTCATGCTGGGACACTGATTCATTCCTCACTTGCAGGGAAGAATGACTTCTTCGTTAATGAATTACTGGGAGAGTGTTATTCCCTGTACAGCATTTAGTCTTCCTGCAAGGTGTCCTATCCCAAAAGCCATGCCTAGCTTGCAAGAGTGTCACAGCCTGGCTATCATGGATGTAGGGAAAAATCTGCCTAGCAGTTAGAAAATGTCATACAAAGTTTTGTCACTGTTTTTTGCTGCTGTTGTTGCCTTCCACTTAGGACACCTAATCCTTTGCACTTATTTCTAAAAGCCATTCTGTGCTATCACTTCTTCGACAGTGCTTAAAAATTGATAGCATCATATGTTTCACAACTATGTGCTTAGCCTTACACATAGCATCTGTCTCCTCTGCTTTCAACAGCACACGTGGCAGCTGCACAGAAATACAGCCTGATGCCTGTGAGAGGTTCTTGGGAATGCGAGGGGCACCAACAGGATGCCTTCCTGCACACACAAGCTGCAGCACTTTAAGTTGTTGTAGGAGGGTAAAACATCCAGATACAGCTCCATCAACCAGAGCAGTATTTTTGGTAGTATGGCTCTTTCTTGCATGTCTAGGATAAAATGATGTCAGCCCCCTTTATACTGCTCAGCTATATATACAGCAAATGCTGTACCAGACCATTCATGTTCTTTCTTTAAATTGACTTTGCTAACTCTCACCATATTGCAGTCAAAAAAAAATTACATGTCTCAGATCTTTGGCTCAAAACAGCCTACTTGCACGATCACAACACAAATTTGTTCTGGAACATATATGCCAAACAGTGTCAGTCTAGAAATGTGGGGGGAAAAAATCTGTTAACAACATTTAATGTTAAGAAGAACCTCATTTCTTCTCAGTTTTGTCTCAGTTGTTTTTCTTCTTCTACTGCTTGATGCCCTCTTTGAGGACTGATATAAAAGACTTTATAAAAGGACATTGGCAGCAGATTAGTCTATGATGTGAATTAATCCCAGTCTGTGTTCTTGAAACATTCGGTATGTCATAGTTTACAAGGCAGCTATGCAGTAATCCTACAAAAGATGGCTGAAATTATAATTCCACATAATACACATACAAATAGACATAAAAGGCAACAAAGAAACATACTCTAATTACACTGGTAGTAAGAGGACAAGAAAAGAGCTGGACCACCATGTTGTGTAAAAATAATGACACCACTTGATCACAAAGGAGAAAGCAAAATATTAAATCTTTGCATCGGCCTTCAATACAAATATTAAATGCAATCAGACAATTAGTGCAACCTACATTACAACTCAGTTGTCAGGCTAAGAGGACAGACTGAGATAGGATAGAGAATATTTAGAAAAGCTAGCTGTTTAGTTGTGTTGTTTTCCAAATCAGGTCCCTGATTAATTTTATCCCGAGGTGTTTAAAAAATTAGCGGAAACTAACTTAAAGGGTCACAGAATTCAGATGGACAAACACAGAATGAACATTCATGCCACCCAGTGAGGATCATCTCAAAGTAAGGCATCATTAAAACCTCCACTGCACATTCATTGGAGACAAGTGTCTTCTCTAGAAGGTAATTTCCTCATCCTAAAATGGTTCCTCAAATGACTCACTTGAGGCACCCACCTATCCCATAATTACAAAGGGATCCTTGATACCTATTTTAAACTGGACATTTTGAAATTGGACAGCATCTAGTGCTCCAACATCTCACATCATGTAACCCGAATTGCCTCTACATCTTTAGGAAATTGAGCAGTTATAGGATTGTAGGCAAATCATGTTATCTTTAAACAGGAAAAATACTAAAATGAAGACTCAAATCAAATCAAAAGACTCACTATTTGTGAGTCACTGCAAGGTAATGAGGAAAGGAGCAGAGTCAATTTGGATTTGTCAAAGCCTCTGTATTTCAAACCTTCCAGGAGAATACCATGGCTATTGGGTACAGGCTGCTGTGGGACAGGTTTTCTAAGTCCATTCTGGTATTTCATAATACCTCTATAGTAAGAGGCTAAGAAATATATTTCCCACATGCTCTGACCAGGGAACAATTTGTGAATGGATAGGAGTGGCAGCTGGGTGTTCAGGGAGCCCTTTTGGTATCCAACGGCTCCCTGATGCCCCTTTGAGCAGTCCTCTTTGTCACTGCAGTGCCACACGTAAAAGATTAGGGGAAGAGAGAGCAGTGACCAGCTGGAGAGAGGACAGTGCTTGTGCTGCTGCTGTAACACCTCCTCTCAAACAGCCACAGATTAGGCAGACAGCTCTATTTCACTCTCTCCCTGGCCTTTGGCTACAGAAACTTAACTGGCTGTTTGGCTGCATGAGAAACAGGTCAGGCACTGCAGTGGGTAGGGCAAGGTCCCTGAGAGTTGAAACAAGGAGCGAGAAAAGAGTGATGGTTCAGCCAGGGATGTGTACGAGTACTGTCACAGAAAAAACTTCCTTATACGGCAAGCATACTGTCTCTTATTCACACCT
Source organism: Pyrocephalus nanus (assembly GCA_038380795.1). Lineage (NCBI taxonomy): Eukaryota > Metazoa > Chordata > Aves > Passeriformes > Tyrannidae > Pyrocephalus > Pyrocephalus nanus. The sequence goes on from CM076260.1 coordinate 53,124,980, forward strand.
TTCCTGAGCAGCAACTTGCAAGGAATGCCTGTGATTGTTCTCTTCTTATTGCTGTTTTGATGTGGTACCTGTTGAAGCCAGCTCTGAGCAACTGTTCCTCTGGTCCTGACCCATCATTACTGGCTGGTCAGGTGCATGAGGTACAGACCACTGTGTACATCTGCTGTGGGAAGCACCCCCAGGGGCAGGTCCTGAAGGGTGTACCAGGCTACAAGGCTCTCCCCACCCAGCTTCACACAGGACTCCAGGCACTCAGGGAATTTTTCTCGCAGAAATCCAGATTCTTTGGAAATTTACATTCTTCGGGTCTCCAGTAGTCTCTACGTCAGTCCTATGTAGCCACCTTACAAGCAGATGTTTTCGCTTAGCTATCCAAATTACTTATAAAGACATTTGGTTGAAATCAAACACATATGGACAAATATCTGTTTTAACATACCATCACATTGTTACTAGTTTTATTTAGAAAAATGTATTACCTGAATAAACTGGTTGTCTGATCCCTGAAGTATTTGCAGCACAATGATTGTAACTGACATTTTCTCAGACTGTCTGACTTTTATTTCTGTTCTATTGGGTTCCTGTGTCTTGGACCTCCTTGTGAGGAGCACCTCTCTGCTGTGCAGCAGAGCACAACACACAAAACCCAGTGCAAGGGTGTACCCAGCACGGTGTGCTTTCAGAACAGTAGGGCAATCCTATGCAGCCTCCTCTGAATAGATGTGGAAGTAGTAATTTACAGAATCACAAGCAATTGTGAAAAAAAATTATTTTCAAATATGCATTATTGGTATTGAATTGTCATATGGACATGAGTTCTGGACCTGTCAGCTTCCATGGGTTGAAGTCTCTGCTCTCAGGGTCTCTGTAACTAAAGTACTTCACACCTGCCCTCCACGCAGACAACTTAGCTTGGGTGTTTCCATTCCCACTAGGTGGATGTTCCCTGAACCTCTGGATGTAGAAGCAGTGATAAGTAAAGAACTGAAAGCAGAAGAATATGCTGGCTAACATACACACACAGCTTTAGAACAAACACTACTAGTTAAATAAGGCAACATCTCCTAGACTCAGCTGTTCTGCTGGTTCCTGCACAGCAGCCATTGAGCACCAGAAGCCAATTCAGAACTGAGCATGTTCTGAAAACCTTTTTATGATGTACAGCACCTAGCGTGGTCGGGTGCTGGTCCATTTTAGGCTCGGAGGCACAAGTGCAGTGAAAATAGTGGATCAGTTACCTCAGACTGGGGGGGCAAGCCTGCCATTTACTGAAGCAAGTGATGTCATCTTCACTGACTCTATCTGTCTTCCAGAGAGGCAAAATACAGCTGATCAGAAGCTTTTTAGGTTACGCAGGGGTTTTCAGCTCCACCCTCTCATATAACTTTTTCTCCTCTTCCAGCTGTCTCATGAAGGCAAAACCAAACCAGTAACAGGAATGACAACGATGGCAACATGCAGAAATGTAATCTGGTCTTTAACCACCAGATAAGATGTATTGGTCTGGACATAGGACTTGCCCATGGACAAGGTGTGGTGAACCAGGTTGCTAGGTGTTGCAGCGAACCATCTGCAGGAAAAAAAACAAGCTTTTCTCACCTTCATAGCTCTCAGATGCAGTGGAATACATGAGCATCCCTCTAACTTTAGGTTAAGGTTTTCCTTATTGATAGTGAGAATGAAATAGAAATAACTAGTTTTACAAAAATACCTAAAGACGAATACACCCTACAGTACTGTGCTACACAGAGTTCTTGGTGCTCTCACAGAGGACACACCTAACGATGACTAATACTATCATGGCTGTGTTAAAATTGCTCTGATGGCTTTGTTTGATGCTCTTATTTCCAGCACTAACTTTGGAACTTAAATCACCTTTCTGCTCTTTTTGCCTGTGCTTTCCAGTTTCTTGTATTTTCAGTCATATTTTGTCCAAGCGCGCTGCTGCGCAGTTTGCAACGTGCCAGAAGGAAACACTTGAAGTACAGCAGAAGCAACCTGCTTCCAGATTGTTCTGTGTTTTGATTTAATTTTTTAGATTTTCTGTAGACCACATAATTTTGCCACAAGGTGAAACAGATGTATTAAATTTTCAGCACTTGCCTTTATGAAGGGATTTCACTCTCGTAAATTCAGTGTAGTGTCAAGTCAAAGATTCCCTGGAGAAAATAGGGCATAGATTACAGTTAAAAACATGAATGGCACACACTGACCTATGTCTATACCTCCAGCACTCATTTTAAATGTATGACACCTTGAACTTCAAAGAATAGATTATTACAACAGATACAAGAATGTACAGAGGAGGGGGCAGTGAAATACAGAATTCACTTCTGCAGCTTTTAGGTACAGAGCCAGCAGTGTTTTCCCACATGATTATAGGAACAAGGAAGTTTTTGTAAACTTAAAGGTGGTGGAGAAGCACAGTTACATCTCATTATACTGAAGAATGAGGAGGATAACTTTTTGTTAGATGTGATTTTTTTCTAGCGGAAATGGAGCTTCTCTTTTTCTTCCCCAGAAAGAGGTCAAGTTAAAAAATAAATATATGAACAAATGCAGATATGTGTATAATTTTATACTAAAGATATATATATATTATATTTCTAATATATCTTATGTATATTTTATGCATAAATTTCTATGTTAGCACCTTGCCATCATTGGAGAGGTACTCTACACTTTTTCATTCCACCTAAAACCTCACAACATCCTTCCTCTCCTGTACTTTGATGGAGAAATCTAGACCTTACAGCAACAATGCATGTTTTGTATCCCACAAGCTGTGTTTCCTCTCCGCTTAACCTCTGGTGAAAGCTGCAGATTGTCCTCTAAAATGACTACATCTTGTCAGTTTTGCCATTATTGAAAGTACTGCAGGACTCCATGGATTTAAACAGAGATTAATAATAGTTTTTAATTTTTTTTTTTCCAGTTCTCATAGGGAAGCAGCAGTGTGACTGGATTGCTGGCAGAGGACTTCAGAAATAAAATGCTGTAAAGATAGCGGAGAAACAGCAAGTAAAATTGGCATAATGTGATCGGCACCAGGGATACAGGACATTGCACCAGTGAGACAAAAGATCCTTTAAAACTGTATTTTAAGCCTCTAAGGTTGATTTAACAGAAACAAAGTTTGCTGTGGCACAAAGAGCACTCTTGCTCCATGGAGGCAGCAGAAAGCAATCAGTGGGTCACATCCAAGCTGCTGGGGGGAAAGAAGGGACAGGAAAAAAATGCAGAATCAATGTATTTTCTGAAATGCTGTCTCTTTCCCCTTCTGGTCTTTCATTAGTTTGTGAAGTTTAGCCCCAGCAGAAGACAACGATTTAGAAGGGCTGCACCAAGTTTGGTGTTGCCAGTCCCTGAGATAAGCCCTGGGAAGCTGCCACAGTGGGGATTGTGCCACAGTGGACAGCCTGAGAAGGGAAAGAGCTGCCTGAGCATCCCCCAGTCACACTACTACCAGTCTGCAGCTAGCTACCCTCTGACTCCCATGAGTCCTCTAGACATTAGTGTCTGTAAGTTTTTCTTATAATAAATTGTAGCATTGGGTCAAGAGTAATTCGTAAATATGGGGAAATACAGTGTTCCTCCCCCAGCAGTATTCCCCACATCACTTCTTGTATTCCAGTACAGTAATGTTTAGAAACAAAGTATTTAGGTGATTGGGAATACAATAATGAATTCTGGCCAAACAAACAAACAAACAACAAAAAAAAACAAACACCCACCCTATCTACCTACAGTGGGTAAGGTAAATGGAATACCCATCTCCCATCTTTCTAATGCCCTTGGTAGAGATCTCTCTCTATCTCCTTTTTGCCTTGAGGCAAAGATTGTCCAACAGCCATACCAGGTTGATCACCTCTCGCAGACGACATCACTGCAGGGCAGTAGCCCAGGTTTCTCTTGGCAGGCCTGTCTGTAGTCCTTGCAAGCCCAGCTTGTTTATACTACTTTGGGAGCATCACTCCATTACTCAGTGTCGCAGCCTCCCTGAGGGGCAGAAGAGCTGAGGAATGTACTGTTGCCCTGTGTGTCACCTCCCACTGCAAGGTCCTTCTTACCATTACCCACATTAGCATTCAGTGCATTTCAAGAGACCCCAGAAATGGGGAGCTCTGCAGCAACCTTGAGAAGAATGTCTTGAAGCATAGAAATGAGGTCTTTGCTACAAGAATACACTTCTGTTAAACTCCCAAAGCACAAGTGCAACTATGAAAAACTACCTCTTTTTTTATTTCTCTACTGCTAATGAAGCTCTGCATGATAGCATTTGTTCTTTTCATCAATAGAGGGAATAGACAACTTTTTCCTCTCGAAAACCTCTGGCTGTGGGGTTGTAGTTACTTTGCTGACTAACATTATAGCAATCCTTAACACCACATTCTAAGGATAGATGCTGAAGTCTCAATCAAAGCTGAAATAATAATAATAATTATTATTATTATTATTATTATTATTATTATGGCAATTCGTTCATTCCTGACTTGGCCCTCAGCTGTGCTGTTACAATGATCACAAGGATTTCAAAGCCAGAAGTAAAACCAGTGGAGGGAACCCCGTATTCATAAAAGCTGCTAGGTTTGCTCAGCCCTTAACAGCATAGCTCATGGAACATGCCCTAATTTCTCCATTACGCCAGCAGTGATATTTAAAAGCACTTGGTAGCTGTATTTTCAGCCTATAGAGAAAAAAAAAATAAAAAAGTACTGCTTTGATTTCCAGCAACCCTCTATGCTTCCAGAGTAAAGGAGAACTGTGTCCTTGCCTTTATCCACTAGAACTATGCAGCATCCTGAGCTGAGTCACACTAAGATGAGCTCTAGAAAAGAAGAATGGGAGAAAGAACGAGCCACATGTTGCAGCTGTACAGATACACTTAGGCATCGCTAGAAGACCCATGGGTGTCTCTCACCATGAGTAATACATAAAAATCCATGTCAAACCAATGAGCAGATTCTGAAGCCAGACAGCCATGGATCACTGCCAGCCTGCAGACCATCAGGAACCATTATCATCAAGTTCCTACTTCAAAACCTCATACTGTTGAGGTAGTTCCATAAGCCAGCTCCAGACAACAAGTAGTCAAACTTGATTTGTAAATCAGTGAAATAGGAAAAATGTTAGCTTCCTTGGTATTCATAGCTTTTGTGTTCTTTATTTTTCAATCCCAGAATTCTGAAGACAGAAACTCTGTGGGACTATCCTCATTAAACAAAACCACCAGCAGGTCTCCCCATGCAGCCAAAAGAGCAGAGTTCAAAAGAGATTCCATCCTTAATTACAGCTGAATATTTTGCACATACTTATCTGTGAGACAAAGAAACAGATCTACATTCCTCTAAAAAAATTGGGTATTTCAGTGCCTTGATGCTTATGTACAAATGCAATTGTAACTTTATGCTTTTATACTTCTTCTTATCTATTGTATCTTTTTCAGTTTCCTAAGCATTGAAAATATACTCTTTTGGTCACAATTTGTTGTCTTTATTGCAAGCCAAATACTGTCTGAAATATGAGAGGCCATCCAAACTTCTTCTGACATTGTTTTTCCAAGCATGGCCCAAACTTTGCAGTGACTCAAGTGAAGTTTAAGACATACTGCTGCTGAACAAAAAATGAGGCATCATCCAGCAGTTTGCATAATGTGACTATACATGAGATAGATATGAAATTAGATAGTGCAGTGATTGGCAAAGAAGATAAAACTATAGCCAAAGTTTCAAGCAACTGACAAAGACCATCAGAGATTTGCAATGGAGACTAACCATGTGTTTCCCAGTGATGTCAAAGATGAAAGAAATTATGATTTTCAGCTGTTAGTAGTGCAAGCCATTTCATAAACTTATTTTAACCAGGAAAAGGACTCAAACATGTGCCAAATGATCCCATGAAAAGTTTCCCACGTAGCCTGTACATTTTTATGTGCATCTATCAGAAGCACAACATAATATTATCAGACAGATTGAAATTGTGTTTGCCACAGAATATCAGACTCTGTAAATACACTGCATTTTTGGCCCAACCAACCAAAGATAAGGTTTTATTCTGAAGATTTTTCCATCATAGACAGTCAGCAAATCTGATGACCTACAGCTTGAAGATGGGAATAGGAGGGGAAAACTCAAACCAAAGGAAAAAAAAAAAATTCTTTAACTATGGAAGGGGAAAACACTGAAGTTATATGTCAAATCAACTTTTTGCATACTATTGTTGTTGATTCTTATTAACATATGTTGTTAATGTTTTCTTCATCTTCATTAAATATTTGCTTGTTCTCTCCCATAAAGTCTCAGTAGCACTATTACATATTGGTATTGTCTTTGTCTTGATAGTCCCAAAATGACTCCATCTCTGTAGCAAGCCTCTCCCACTCTACATTATCCACTGTTAATAGCAATACAAACAACTCCTAAGCTTCAAATAGTTTGGAAAAATTGGAAGAGCATCCATAGCTCCATTCTGCAGTGGGAAGAACTGCGGCACAGAGAGATAAAATCATCTGTCCTTGGCAGGAAGCCACTTACAGAATACTTGCTTTTTGTTCATCTTTTTTTCCCCAGCCTTTATAATCCAGACACTTTTTAAATACCTTTTCCTTCTTTTTCTTGCTGGCATTTTGTCTGATTGGGTTTTTTTAATCTTTGTCTTGATAACTGATGTGCCTGTATATTTAATTACTTCTTACAACAGGCTACTACATAGGAGAAATTTCATGGTTGCATAAAGTGTCCAGTGAAACATCCAGCGCGACCAAGACTAAACATACTTTCCTCCACTTTTGTCCCTCTTTTCTCTCTCCTTTGGATCCATTTAGCCCTTGTTCTTTCCATTCTGCGCTAAACTTCTAACTCTCCCCCACATTCCCTGCTGCCGCCTTCCTATTTTCTTTCTGTCTCTCTCTCCTCTTTTCCCACCAGCTGGACATAAAGGGACCAGGATTTGAAATACCAAACAATAGCTTTTCAGATCTTGGTATGTTTCCTAAGGACTTCACAGGACTGAAGTCTATGGGAGGGGGAGTAGCCTTTAAAAAAATAAGTAGATGTTCCTAATCATTGCCAGGAGATGCACTAAGGGGAGCCTACAAGGACTCAGTCACAAAAAGGGAGTGGTATTTTCCTTGCCATGAGCCCAGTATTGAGCTAGCCAGCACTCTGAGTCACTGGGGGGAGCTTTGATGGGAGAAGTCATGCAGGATGTGCAGTCCAAGAAATGAATCTTAGAACAGCCATTGCCCTATTTTGGAGAATATCAAGTGTCAACACAGAGTTTTAGGAAGGTTGTTCATGATAATCTTCTCGTTATGGTGAAAAAGCGTCAGCTATGCTGCAGTAGAACAGTCCTCCTTAACAGTTTCTCCCTGGTATCCCTCTGATGTTAACATGGTCACTGTGACCCAGAGTCATCTGCTCAGTACAGATTGGTGGCATATGTTCAGAATGTCCCTACATTCTTTTAAATAGCTCAAGAAATATTTTCCTAATCACTATGAGTTTTGGAGATACCAAATGATATTTAAGTCAGCCCCTGTCCACATAGTCATTTCCCAGCTCACTCCAGTTGCTCTTATTTGTAACATTGGCATTGTTTATTAATTTCCATTGAAATTACCTAATAAACAAAGATCAGTTAAAATGAAACACCCCTAGGTGTTCCTCTGCATCCTGCAGCCTGTAACATAGTTGGAAGCTTGGGGGGAAAAAATCTTGTTCTCAGAATCTTTCCTTCAACAGACATAGAAAGGAAGAAAGAGGATTATAGAAAATGTTGGGAGGGCTTTTAGCAAACTGGAACAAAAACTAAGAAACAAATTATGTTTTCTAGTCTCAGATGTCTATAATGGATTTCAAATCAAGCATTAACTGTGGTGTATTTGTGTTGGAATAGATGTCCCACAGATATTTGAGATAGGTCCTTTGTTGCAAGAAATGTGGAAAATAAGATGCAGCTTCCCAGAGACTCCTTTGATTTGTATTTGTGTATCTTGTATTGAAAATGGAATAATTTGGTAGAGTCTCCCTTTGTCACTTTGTCATTTAAAATGTGATGTGCAAAGAAAGTCACAGAAGAGTGACATAACAGTGACATGGACCTGCTTATTATCTATTGCTTTACATATATATTCTTTATCACAAGAACTGCTGAAACATTACATTAACTAATCTATGTGATATAATGAGAAACCACTGTATATAACCCAGGACATCTCTTCATATGTCTCTCTAATCGTGGTAAGCCTTTCTGTTTCTGAAATCCATGAGTGGGCTTTTATCTTGTGGTATGCAATGTATAAAAATAAAGAGCAGGGAGACTATGCACTTGGTCATACAAAGGGAAAAATATGAAAAAAAATTCTCAATATCAAACATGATGCTGATGAGTTCATTGCTATTCTTACTTTATTTCTAGATCAGGTGACAATTTTTTTTTAAGTCTGTCACCAGATCTGCCACAGCTTTGAGAAAACAGGAGTTTTCTCCATGTTTCTGATGCTCCTCCCTAAAAATGAACTTTACAAACCTAAACTACCCTAAGATGAACTGATATAACTCACAGGTGAGAGTCCATGCCTGAGGCATGCCAAAAATCCTTGCTCTGACTGTGGGGGCAGCCAAAACAGACTCAGAGATACAGCCTCCTTCCCTCTCTCATGGCCTCAGTCCCAAGGGAAGAAAAGCCAGATGCATTTGCTGGAGACAACTCCAGCATTTTCCAACATAGGTAAGGTCTGATGAGCTGACAGACCAGGACAACAAGGAAAGGGAGATGACTCTGTACACTGAATTCCCTCTCATCAATGATAACGTAAAAGAAACCATAAAACCAGCCCTACAATCACATGGTGGTAGGGAAGGAAGACCCTGTGATCACTTGAAATTTAGGCTCACAGGGAGTGGTACTTTCCAAGCAATTCATACAGATGTGTCCAGGTGTGTCTTAGACTGCAGGCAAACAAAATTAATGCAGCTTTCGCAGAATCTTAATAGGAGGACCAGCAAGCAACCAAACTGATCTGGCAACATGCAGATGTACCAGATAATATGGCCCTGGAAAGAAAAGAAGAAGGCATTTGAAAACCTTCTGTTTAGAGAGCATTCTGTCCCTTTGAAATACCTCAAAGACAGCCTTGTGCAGGGTTTACAATTAGTGAGGGAAAAAGAGGATTGTGGGGAAAAAAAAAAAAAAGAAATTAAGGAAATGCAAGGAGAACATGAACAGCATTTTAAGAGTCTGAAAGCAACCCCTCCTGCCCCTCCCAAAGACAGTGGGCAAAAAGGGAGCTAAAAATAGGCAGCATGAGACAGGGCTCTCCAAAAGAGAGAGGGAAGGACACTGTGTTCTGAAAATTGGTGTGACCAACCATAAACAAATGTGCCAAGACTCTTGTACATTTTGCTGGCAGTTGCTCAAGGCTGGCACATAATCCATACCAGGAAAGGTATCAGCAAGTAGTCAATGCACTTTGCTAGAGCATGCTTTGCCACTACAAGTTCCTGAGAGACCAGAGGCAAACGGCTCATCATCCAGTGACAAAAAATGATAAAACAAAGACCTTCCTAAACTCTTCCTTATCACCAGAGAATTGACATAAGCAAATTTTTACATACTTGTCTAGCCCCATCAAAAAGTAGTTGGCTTTTCTTTACCTACTTACAGTAAGTTTATAGCTGTTTGTTCTCATGCTTACATTGGTATTTAGTTTCATTCTAAATTAGCTTTAGTTAGCTTATTTTCTTCTCCCATGTGTGCACAGAGAGTAACCATATCCCCCCCCTCATAAGATAACACACCAAGCTCTGATATTTTCTTATTGTAGATCAGATCTTTTACTTTGTGATCACTCTCCTTTTCCACCTGTGCATCTACTCCGGTCTAACCTAGTTACTCTTGAAGTAAGGTAAACATCTTTATTCAACATTCTGATATTCATCTGTATTGACATGCTTCTCTTTTTATTTATCACTGGCAGTTTTCATAAGCTTATTCCTGTTTTCTATTCCAAACTCATGAAACAAACATATTAAATGACACTAGTGTCAAGACAAGGTCTCAAGATACCTCCTTGCAGCCTGACAGTTTTCTTTTCAGCACAGAATGTTGTCCAATCCCTTTTATGTGCAACTCAGCTTTCTCATATTAATCTCCATCTTCTCCAATCTGACAGTTTCTCAGGTGGTACAATATAAAATATTTCACTAGAGACCAGGAATATTGACACTGTCTGCTCAGAGGTGTGTTTGAGTCACTAGCCTGGAGGTATTTAAAAGACATGTAGGTGCAGTACTTAAGGACATGGTAGACTTGGCAACACTAGGTTAACATTGGACTCAATGATCTTAGTGGTCTTTTTCAAATAAAATGATTCTATTACTTCACTATATTTCCTGAAATTAGTTCTCTCAAAGAGAAATTTTATGTCAATATGGAAAATTGTAGTGCTTTGTCATGTTTTCTATTTACCTCCCTTTCTTTAAGTATTCTGAATGTTGGTGGTAAGCTGTACTAAAAATCCTTGCTGATAGAGCCACACTTCTCTAACTGGTCTCAGGTGAAGATTGTCCAGTGCCCTGACTTGAGTACATGGAGAGGGCTTGGAGACCACATGTTCCTCACTGTCTCTTCCAATCCAAGAAGCAGGAGACAAATTCAAACAAACACAAAGAAGTTGTTCTTCAATCAAGCTGCCAGTAACCTCTGAGATGTCATGGATGTTTAAAGTTCAAAACAGGTGAGGGTGTGCATGACTGAGTCAATAAAAGTAGAAGCAACTGAAGGGCAATACCCACAACCCATCCCACACTTACTCTGGGTATATGAGTCCCTGGGCCACAAACTGCTGGAGGCTTGGAAACTAATACTGTATTGGGAAGCATAGTGAGGTGGATTTTCAGGCAAATCCAGTGAATTGACTCATATACTGATGTACTATAACATATCTTACTTGTGGAGCTTATCTGAGTCTTGTTTCCACAGCACTTATTCTGAGATACTCCCATTCAGTTTCCCACTTTTTACTTCACAGCCAACATCATCATTATTGAAAGGTGAGACAAAGTGTTTCTTTAGCTTTTACATGATATTCAGAATATTTTTAAACATTGTAATATCCTTAGGACATAGAAGATGAATTTTCTTTTTTTATTTTGTGCTGCTTGATTTACCTGCTGTTAGTAATTATAATTTCTTTTGTAAAGAGCTTGACTTCTGGAAATTCTCACTTTGTCCTTACATTTTCTATGATCCAGGTAATTCTTGGTAAGTCCTTTTTCCATTCCTTGTAGCCTTCAAGTTCCATTGTTCTTGTTTGACACAACAATTTGTTAGGCCACAGCTGGACCTCTTTCTACAAGTTCTTCCTTGCCAAAGATGAAATAGATTTTACATAATGGAGGTAAATTTTACACCTTTTACAACTAGAGATAGATATTACACCTTTGATTTGAGGAATTTCAGCCTTTTGCTGCCTCTCAGTTCTTCGTGTTCTCTAAGCAATGAAAGTAAGACAACAGCTCAGGAGAGAATGGAAAGTAAATTCTCTCGTCTGAAGCCCCTTCCAAGCATCTAAGGTACTTACCTTCAAGAATTGCAGCCATCTAGTGGGCAAATACCAGAAACAGTCACTAGTCAGTAAAAATGTTGTCTCCCTACTTGCAATTGTTCACTGAGTAGACTGGTATTTCATGGCTAAACCAGGCAATATGAAAAAATGTGTCCCAAAAGTATTTTATCATAAGCCTATATTACAGCAGACTTGCCCTGGCCACCCCACTAAGACCTCAGGAATGAGCATGCCTTGCTGCCACACAGCATGATGCCACAAGGAGTCACTTGGGCATACAGATATATTCTTTTGCATTTCCAATACCACAAAAAAGCTATGACCTTACTAATGCTGCCATACTCTGAGAGCAATAAAAAATACATAACCAGAATGTTTTCCACAGAGGGCCGTACCACTGACTCACTTGGATGGTTGACAAGGGAGCATGGATGCAGAGTTACGTGTGTCAAGGCCTTACCCTACAGCAGTGATTCCCAACCTGTGCTACACCTCCCTGACTGATGTACTGATCACTCTGTCAAGCTGCTGATTATCTCTGGTGCAAATGCTTGCCATCACAGTAGGAAACTACATAGACAATTACCACTCTTGCAAGCTCAGTTAGCTCAGTCAGCTAGGTAGTGGCAATCCAACAGCACTCACCGTTTGAAGTGTGGGAATTATGGAAGGTAAATGGATCAGCTGGTATGCATTTGGTGGAGGAGAGGAAAAGAAAGAAAGGAATGCAGAAATCTTTTGAGCTGTCCAGAGACAGCTGTGGAGGCAGAAGTGGTTGCTATTGCGCCTGTATGTGGTAATTACCTCTTTTAGCAACTGCTTTGCTAAAGATTTTTTTATGCAGATATCAGTCACAATTTGTACACCATATAAAATAAAGTACTCCCTTGAGACTGACATTCATTATTTTTTCAAATGGCCACATTATCATAGAGTGCATAACTCCCAAAATGCTCATGTCACAAAAATGTGCATTTGGCAACATGATGCCAGCCTTTCCCTGCCAAAATTCATCTTTTAAAACAAAGATAATTTAGTGCAAGACATGACCGTTCCATTTTGTTATCTAGGAGCTCACCAAAATTTTGATGATGTACCACTTATACATGCACCTAAGTACACTGCATGAATGACTTGTTGGAATCATAGGCACTTCCAGATTTTTTTAAAGTACTGCCACAAAACATAACTGAATTCCAGACATTATTACCAAAATAAAAGTAGGATGCCCATAAAAGAATTTACTAAAAAGTGAACCCTAACAATCCAACTGATATACTAAGCAGGTACAATACAAAAACCTAGATTTTCCACACTCTGCACACATACTATGGGTGCTTTCAGGTATCATCATTGCCATTGCATGCCTGCATTTTTCCTGGCTATTAGGAATAAAAAAATTGTAAATAGCATTTTTCTAGTGAGACTCAGTTATTGTTCTTCCTTGAGAGCACTGTTATGAAGCTGGGTACAAAGAGAATAGACATGATAGGAGAGGATCAGACCAGCATGGATGAGAAAGGAAGTTAGGAACATTCAGTCACTGAAGTTCCCCTTTCTGTACCGTCAGTGTTTCCCCTCCCTTTCTCTTCATTCAGGTCTCATTTCCCCCTGTCTGAGTGTCTGAACTGATGCACAGAATTTTCTCCATTTTCTGCTCCTCCATATCCCAGCAAAGTATCACTGCGAAATACTCACAACTGCCGCTGCGTTTTCAGGAGCAGCAGGTATTTCTCTCCAGAACCTGAAGCACAGCTATTCACAAGGGTATCTCCTGTGTTTAATTTTTTATGATCAGGGCAGTTTCTATCAAAAAGCAGAAACAGGTCTGCACCACTAACCCGCAGAGCAAAACCATGAGCATGAAGCAGCAGCCAACAGTACCCTGGGAGCAGGGAGATAGGTACCAGAGGAAATGCCATGCCCTATGCAGACCTCCATAGTGCTTAGCACAGTTTCTGAAGCTCCTGGAAAAAAACACCATTTGGACGGTAGTGTAACTACCTGGCTGATTTAGCACCAGAGCTAAGTAAACTGTTTGTAACCAACAGCATAACAAATCCAGCCATTTTTCCTATTCATAAATTATGTTGAAGCTCTACATTTTTATTTTTTTTTACTTGCAAGGAGTTCACTGTAATGCTTTACTGAGAAACATGCTATTTGTGTTATACCTTAGTCATAGGATATAATTTCTATCATCAGAAACTGAAACCCTACATCAAGGCAGTGTAACTGAAACAGTCATTTCTAGTTGGATCTTTGAGCAAAGACAGACTTACTTACATACACATACAGAAAACAGCAGCCAATGTTTGCTTGTGTGCATGGCCTGGGGCAGCAGTTTTCAATATTGAAACCGAATGGTACACAAGAGATAGGAAAACAGATGTGCCATGAAGTTCCCAGCATGAGCAGAGCATCCTCAGTTACATATTCTAGTGATCAATTCACCCCAGGGGGCTGACATCAAACTGCTGTTGGATTTATTTCACATTCCAGAACAGCAGTAATAATCCTAAATTACGTAGGTCTACACTGGACTTTAGTGCCTGGCAGTCATCTGTCAGCTGATGTCTTGCTATGCATGTACTCAGTCCCTGCAATATTTTAACATGTTGCCTTTTGGAAGGATTAGGGTACTGGACATCCCCTGAGAAAGCAAAGGAAATACATACTGGTCTTGTGGTTAATTTAACAAAGCTCTTGATGTCATTATTATTTAGTGGAAATGTAGTCAAACACTTACTGAGCAGCCAAAATTTAAATAAATTCCCATGTTCTTAAGTGGTCATTCGAGTGTTTGACATGAAATGCACATCTCTCTTTAAGACATGGCATACGCAAATGAACTTACACACCACTGTGGGTTTTAACATGCTGAAACAATTTGCAACTCTGCTTTAAAGTTATTGGCTTCCAAAACAAATGATGATAAGTACAGTGAGATCTGGAACAAATTAATATATTTCCAAATAACCTGTGGGTTTCTTCAGGGCTGCCCGTAGTACTTAATGGGCAGCCAGAGCTTCCCATAACAACAACAAAATATAAAAGAAGAAAAAACACTATGAATATTGATAAGGTGCAAAGCCAGGCACTTAAAATTTAGGAAGTATAAAACTATCAGTCCCCACATGACGTTAATTTGAGACACTTGTATCCATTTATTCTGATACAAACCTGATATTCAACTTTTCTCCACAGGATTTCTCTGAGTCTAGGACAGACTGGGAAACCAGGAAGCAAGAGCAAGGTGCTGCTTTCCAAGTAGGACAGCTGGCTGTCAGCAAATGCCATGACAATGCCAGCTTTTCTGCTGGAGAAATAGAGAGGAACCCAGAGGGGATATCACAACTGACCAGCATGCCTCTGTTTGTGCAGAGACATTGGGTGATGAGGAAACATTTATTTCCCACCTTTCCTAGGGGGCCCTTAGGAGCATATATAACCCAATTGCGTTGAATAAGATGGGAAGTTTCACCCTGCTGCCTCCTTCCCTTTCCTCTAACCCCACAGCTGGGTTTGTTGCCCAAGTTGAAGGACAGACAGACCCATGTCTGCAGTTACTGGTCCCCTGAAAAAGGAGGCTAATCAGGAACAGATGGCCAGAATTGTTCCAGGAGTGCCTACATTTCCTTGGTCATCATCTTTCTTTCTTAGGGATCTGTGGGGAAGTACTGAGTTGACTGAGCTGCCTGTGCCCCAAGTTGCAGAACTATGATGAGAAAGGAGCTGCTCTCAGCTGGGCACTTCCCAGGAGCAGGCATAGAGGCACAGGAAAGAGGTACAGGGCATGTAACACCCTGCAGAAATCCTCAAACCACTTATAAATGAGCTACTGCAGGGAGGGAGAATTAATCCTGCAAGGGAGGTTTAGACTGGATATTAGGAAAAATGTCTTCATGGAAAGGCTAGTCAAGTACTGGTACAGGCTGCCCAGAGAAGTGTTTGAGTCACTATCCCTGGAGGTATTTAGGAGATGTGTAGATATGGCACTTGGGGACATGGTTTAGTGACAGACTTGGCAGTTCTGGGTTAATGGTTTGACTCAATGATCTTAGAGGTCTTTCTTTTCCAATCTAAATGATTCTGTGTTTCTATGATTAATGCCATATTGCACCCAGGCTTATGAGCTCTGTTTCTTAACCTTATGACTCTTTCCCCATCTGTGTTATTCTCTATGTGACTGTTTTATATTGGCCCTTTTTATTATAGCAATTTAAAATGGAGAGAAAAGACTTTAGAATTTGCACCCATTTTATTCTCCTTCTTTTTTTTTCTTATTTACAGAGGAATGAAAAAACACCCAAAAACCCCAAAGACCATCTCTTCCATTCAGCTTGTCAGTTTTGTACTTGGGCACTACAATGCTTCACATTAACAGCTCTAATATTTTTTATAGGAGGTAACTGGAAGTTCAGAGACACTGAGTGACCTCTCCACGCAGGAGTAAACAAAAGCCTTTATTTCCAGCTTCCTTTTTTAACAGCAAACCCGCTCTCCCACTCTCCTTACAGTTTACCAAAATACATCCCTTCTCTTTAAAATGTTTACTCCAAAATGCAATGTGTCTCAGATTCCTGCAAAGCTCAGAGTAACAATACAACAGATTCCAAATCTGTCAACATAGCTTTACCTCAGTGTTGCTGCTGTAGATAAGATTTGAATTAAGGTACCACAGGCTGAGGAAACACCTATATGAGGTACCCAGCCACCTGTAAAGGAGGCAACAGTGAGCTATGGCTGACAAATTGGCATATGGATTTGGGAAGAAGCAAGGACTAGCTGACTAGCTTTAAAATTATAACCTAGGGAGTGAAGCTTAAAAAAACTTTTAAAATTACCCCATACCTAAAAGGTCAAAGTATTTCTTTCAAAGTCAGTTAAAGAGTCTCACTCAAAAACAATACAGTTGCTTATGATTGCAATTTTCCTCAGGCTTCATATTCCTAAGTATTCATCCGACTTTAGTATTTCTAAATGTAAAGCCTCAGCAGTGTAGGCAAGACGCTGCTTTGGAAATGGTGGTGGAATGGGTCCAGGGCAGGGAGAACAAAAAATTAAGGGGCTTTGATACATGTGGAAGAACCAGAACAGCCTTTCTTGCACTATGAGAAGTGTGGTTTAAGGAATTTGATTCTGCTCAGACTCTGATTCCAGGAAAACATTTTTTTAAATCTTAAAGATTTCTGCCTCTTGGAAGGGTATCCTTAAAAGGGACACATAGAGTAGTTCCCCATCTTGAAGAGGGTATTACTTAAGCAGGAACTTCAGGGCACAGGTTTTAATCCCTCACTGGGTTGAATGTCCTGGCCTTTAGTAAAAGTGGCAGTCAAGTATCTGAGGCATTCACTGTCCCCATGCAGGGATAGTGTTGCCAGTTCCTGGGCTCCTCCAGGGTGACACAGGGAAGCTCAGTCACTCCAGCTTCTCACATGGCAGGTGATGGAAGGCTCTGCCTCTTAAGGCAATGGCTCACCAAAGCCAAATCTGCAAAACCAACAATATCATAAAGTGCTTCTAAGTACTTCATTTGGTCAGATTTTTGGTTTGGGGTTGTGGAGGGGTTTGGGTTTTTTCTTTTACAGCCAAAGGAATCTCTTTTGTCCTCCCTCATGATGCACTTCAGTTCTAGTTTTGAGCACCAGCCTGTGTACCTAAGTGTAATTCTAAACGATTCCTTCGCAGACTACTCCCACCTTTACAAGATCCTCAGAGGGATGTGAATGTGGGACTCAGCACTCAACTGGGGCAGCCCTCTAAGTCCCAGTCAACCTCCTGAGTCATTATGAGAATGCTTTGGAAAAGAGTAGTTCATGGCAGACTGTTTGAAGAGAGGGAGAGATGTACTGGCTGATCTCCTTAACATAGCTGTTTGCTGCACTTGTCCAGCGGTAGCCCCAAGTAAGATCAGTGGCTTTCCTAAGGACTGATAATGTCTGTGACATCTACTTAACACCCACCTGGAGGCCAAGCCCTACTTTCTGAAAGCCATTTATGGATAACTTCAAAGAGTGCTGGTTACTGGAATGTAATCTGTCTTCTGTCTTTTCTCCATGCTTCAGTCTGTGCAATGTGTTAGGAGCTCTGTGTTGGTTTAGCCAGTCCTTTCAGAGCACCTGCAAACTGCATTGCTTTAGCATGTCTCAACTTCCCGTTATAATTTAGGATTAATGAGTTGATTCACTTCACAAAAACTGCAAACTCAACTTTTGCTTGTTGTGGATATGACTTGCCCTAGTGCCCCATCACTCCTGTACTGCAAAGTGTCATGTGGAAAAGCAGGAAGGAACTTAGACCCAAAGGTAGACTCCTAGACTCTTTGCTGACACCGTAAGGAAGAATGTGGTGTCCTCTGGTTGGCAGAAAGCACAAAGTTAGTCCATTTCCTTTGTCAAATCTGTTAGTAGTCCTTCTGCTGCCCCAGGAAACACAGGTTTCCAGGATCATTGGAAACTGCTCAGTGAATCTTCACAGATCTACAAATGCATGGCTGCTTCTGAATAAAGGTGCCCTTCATGCACCCTGTATGTACACGGGGAACTTCTCAAGAGGCTTATTGCAAGGCTCCAAGTTCTTTGCTCATGTCACAGAGTTTTCATGAGATTAAAAATAAAGTTTTGCACCGCACTAGGAACAAATATTTATCATTCTGAGCTGAACTAACATGTAACTATGCCTACTCCAATTCAACAAGGATTTTCATCTGCTACCTGCTTAAAGCAAATAAAGCTGAATAAAACCCAAAGGGAAGACACTTTGAAAGAAAATTACATAGTCATATATGACTGCACAAAGTTTTCAAGCGAACTTCAAAATTGTTTTCCCTTCAATTCTGATGCCTTACAGTTCTTTAATTGGTATTGCTTTCCCAATAGGATTTCAGTGCAGCTCTCATCTTTACAATAAAAAAGAAATAAAACTGAAGCAAAATTATACTTTCTCATTTGACTGAGAACCAGTTTTTAACAGGTGGAGTCAGGTCCAAACACAGAATTTCTCAGACAGACTCAGACTCTGAGTTTCCCTCAAACTCTTGTTCTGAAAATGTTTTATCTTGCAGTAATTAAATAAAAAATCAGTAATTTCAATATAATTTCAAATGATACATGGAGCATATGTGGGTCTTGTAAACACAGCAAAACCTTACAACATCTGTTATTATTAATGCTCCTTATTTTATGCCAAGTTTATCCATGGTCCTGTTGAGTTAGGAAATCCCTCCTCACTGATACAAGAATCAGATGATCAATTAGGCTCACCAGTGAAGAGACATAAGGATTCTGATGCATTTCAAGACAGTGTAAAGCATACATACTCTTCTTGCTTAGAATAAGAGTGAAGGAATTGTTGCCTATGAATATTACTATAAGGACTGAGTGCCATATGAATTTCCTTATGAATGTGTTGGGAACTCCTGGGTAATCTTAACATTGGTGGATTTAATGGGTTGCAGTGAAGGTTCATTACTCATCTTCAGTGGCTTGCAAAGAGAAGCACAGCGTCCTGCATCACCCATGTTCTGTTTACCAAACATGAAACAATTACATATATTTAGCCCAGAGACAGCAGCATTCAAGTACTCTCTCAATGATGATGTTTCAGGCAATAAAAGGATTTTTACTATGCTGAATACCTAAAAGTGGTAGAAACCAAACAGAGAATCATAGTAATGGTGCAAGAAGAGATTGGCAAGCTACTTGCATATCAATATACAGAAAGTTGAGCTGTGGCATGCCATGGTAACATCTGGAGAAATGAACTGCAAGGTTTGAGCCTCATGTTTCTGGAGGCTCAAAAATGTCTTCTGTGGCATTGATAAAGATTAGTAGAAATAAAATTTTCTCTAAAATCTCCAGGAAAAATACATTCAACATTGAAAAAAATTCTCACAATCTAAATCTGTTCAGACCTATCCATAGGGTACTCCTCATCCTTTCTGCCCATTTCCACCCCATTTGTTTTATGCCATCTCTTTCTAATACAACCAGGGAAACTGATCAAACACATTCTATACATACCACCCAGCCCACACTCTCAGCATCCCAGCTGTATTCTTAACCTCACAAATTCACAGTGAAACCATCTCCAGGGTTTCAAAAGCATAGCAGCTTTCATGAAGGGAGGCAGTGGGAACTCTCTTAATTAGCTCAGCTTCTTTGTGCATTTCTAGACATGTCTCCCTCTTTGTTCACCTTTAAGGGTTTAATGCCAGGGTACAAATAGAAGATTTCTCCTCTGTAAAGTAGCATCACATTCTTTGGGGTCTTCTTTTTTTCCTGACACTCTAATAAACAGCTAGGGCCAAACATCTAAACAGAAGAGGTGAATTTTAACCAGTCTGCACATTTGCTGAGGACTAACAGAGGAAAATTTGGAAGCCCAGCCAGCTGGGTGAGCATTTCATTACTAAGACGTCCTTTACATGTTGTACCCTACAGTTCTGAAGGGGAAAATTCAAGTACAAAACCATCATTAGTGCAGTTCAACTCTTTCTGGAAGTACAAGAAAATGAAATTTAGTCTTGATAGCTTAATTCTTTTATTTTTTTTTTTCTCTAGAGACATAACTTACCTATCTGACACTCATTTCCAGAATGCAGAGAAGGTAGCAGAACTGCGAATTTAATCACCTGTGCTTTAAAGTACAAGTCTATAAAGAGAAGAGAGTTGAGAATAAAGCCATGGAAAGATGGGTTCCAGATTTACTGCGTTTCTGATTCCAGTGTCAAAAGTTTTCAGCAAGGAAATCACATGATCCCCTCACACATTCAGGCTGGACTGAGAGGCCCTGAGATAACAAATCATTCAAGGATATGTCTAAACTACACACAGCAAGTTTTTCTAAAGAGATCCCACGTAGATCAAGATAGATAATAATTTAAATCATTGTTACCATTCCCTTTTGCCTACTAACAAAAAGGCTTGAAAACAGACTCTGCATTAAAATCTGCTTTAATTCTGAAATCTGTACTAGTAGACGGCTGTATAAGCGGCAGCAGTCAATTAAATTTGTAGCTTCTGAGAATTGTTTTGGCTAATATGCTGCAATATTTCTATTACTAGAGAACAGAAATAGAAAGGTTAAAATCCGGGGATTGTCTAATTTTTATATATTATTATGATGGCTTGAAAGAGAGATGCAAACATCAAAGAAATTGGGAATTTTGAAGCACACAAAAAATGGATCTCCTTCTGAAGGTAAGGCAGCTAAAAACATCAATCCACCTCTAGAAGCTTCCTCGTTGTTATGAAGAGGCTGTCTTTCCTACTAAGGAAGCTATAATTAAAGAATTTCATATGAATCCAGTTCAAAATAAAGAAAAATAAACTAATTCTGCTCTCTACTGCAGCTCTACCGTTCTTTTGAACCTCCCTGGCCTAGTACTGGTAGACTATTCCAATTCATCTCACCAGTGCCCTTACCAGTTCCCCCTCTGAAGTCCTTGCAAGCCTCTAGTGACTATTTAAAACTTAGCTTTTCTGCAAAAGAGGAAGCAATGATCTAGTTAAGGACTACTTACCTTTCCAGTGCACGCACATGTGTACACTGTACATCTTGCTGCATGTGTATCCTCTGCTGCATGTGTACCTATCTCCTTTGTCAGAAACAGCAAACTTTAAGGGGGTAGGTGTTACCTAAAATTACATCAGCATTGCTTTAAAAGCTTATATTAATAAATTACTTCAATTTCTTAAACAACTGTGCAACTCTCATGGTAAGGCCTTAAAATATTTTTCTGATGTAAAATAAGGTCTTAGTTTTATATAACAAACTTGAACAAGAGTTACACTTAAGTGTAACTTAATTTGCATACTGCACACAATCCTACTGGTTTAAAAGATAGCCTTTCAAAAGAGATATTTTGGCTATCAGAGCTTTAATGTCAGTGAATCACTGCAACAACTACAAATACATACAGTTAAAGCACAAAGTGAAGCATATATAATATATTCACACTCATGGAACCCAAAGGGTCTATCCATCCTCAAGCTATCAACTTTTGAAAATCAGCATCTTAATTCACATTTTAAATTAACTGTAGTTAATATTTAGCTGTTCAACTGCTGCTGCATGGAATTTGATGAGAAAAGGTTCTTAGGAATATATTCACAGTCAATATATTCCTGGGCAACTAATCACATCTGCTCCGCCTGGATTCTGCCATTCATGGTAACTCAACAGAGTCCCAAACCTCATTTCTCAACTGTTTTGTTGAACAAAGGTCACCATGGAAAAAATAGGCTCAATTGACTATGTTGACCAGCTATTCATCCTTGTTTCTTTTCCATGTAATATCTAGCATATTGATGCTATTTAACAAAAATTGAATTCATTAACACATTAGCCAATATACCAATACCATTTGTTGATTAAGTTCTTGGGGTTTTTTTCCCAGGCATAAAATGATCAAACTAAATCTCAGATGGCTTTTTTTATTGATATACTTTCTCAGTTGTTTTTCAGACTATCATTTTCTGTAGATAATTGGGTAAAAGAAAAGGCTTCTGTAACTATTGTTTCCTTGGATGGTTTCTTTTATGTATTTTTACCAGAGCATTTCTGCTGTCCGAAGGGACTGTGACCATCCCTCCTTTTGAAGGGCCATACTAACAGAAAACAATGAAAACACAATTCTACAACCACCATGCATGGACTTCTCTTTATTTA
Organism: Pyrocephalus nanus; assembly: GCA_038380795.1. Classification (NCBI taxonomy): domain Eukaryota; kingdom Metazoa; phylum Chordata; class Aves; order Passeriformes; family Tyrannidae; genus Pyrocephalus; species Pyrocephalus nanus. The sequence continues at coordinate 53,147,223 of CM076260.1, forward strand.
TCTGAATAGGGCTTGGCCTGCAGTATCCTGGAGGGTGATTTTATGACTCTTGGACATAGCCTCACTGTCCTGACTGCACAGCAGACTGTGGGGCACAGCTCATTTACATCTGTGCTAGCAGACAATGGCTCTCCTCCTGCTTCTAATGTAGTCGTCAAGAATTTTGCCATGAACTCATATTACTGTAATTCAGATGTGCTACTGAAATAAATGTGATGTATATTTTCCATTATATGATTACTGGATTCAGTTCTGGTCAATTAAAGCCGGCCTGCCCAGGGCCATCAACAGGGTAATGATTAATGTCAAAAGGCAACCCTTGCTCACATCTGCTGACTGGCTGTATAAGAAAATAAATAAATAAAAAAGGGGGCAGTCACAATAATTTGTTGCCTTCAGCCACATTTAAACTAAGAATATATAACTGCATGCAGCTGAAGTATTGTGTCTAAAGAGAAACCGCCGGAGGGAGCACATATTGCTGGGGGTGTGTCAGACCTAAATGACACACTGAATGACGCCTTGGTTCAAGGTGGAGAGTCCAGCTGTAGCACTGCCCACATCCTCTCTGAAAGGGCATTCAGCAGCAGTCTACCACTTCACAAGAGAGACAAACTAGATTATGGCCTCCAAAGCAGCCCCAGTGCCAACCAGGGCTCTGGTGTGCGTGTGGCAGGCAGCCTAAGTGCCAGCACTGCAGAGGACAGCATAAGAGTAGCTCGGCTTGGACCCTGCTATGGAAGGAGAAATTCAGAATAGAGAAGCTCCTGGTGAACTTCACGTGGGTCCCTAGCTCCCTCCGCTCTCCTCCCAGCTAGCTCCTGATACACTGCAGTGACCCTCAGTGCTTTGTCCTGGCTGGGCTTTCATCCAGTGGGTTGTATCTCTGAAACAAAGACACCTTCCCACACTCCAGCTCCTCTCCTATTTCCTTCTCCCACAGTTTTGATGCCACTCTAGAGACTGTGCTAAGTCTTGTGGGAGCAAAGATGGGCATCTCTCATGTTCCATTGTTTTGAAGCAGGAAATGGCTGCAGAAAAGTGTCTTCTCAGTGCACCCAGACTGATGACATGGGACTGGTGAGATCCCTTTTGGTCAGAATGTAACCCTCACTGGAACAATCAGCAATTTGGACATCTGAAAATTATTTTATTAAACAACAGTTGTTAATCAGTTGGAGGTCTTTTTCCACAGCCATTCTTTAAAGCCGAAACATTTCCATGTTTCCTGTAATACTTGTGCTTAGTCACACACTGACAAATACAAAGAAAAAGCCTCAGATCTGTATGACAGTTTTTTGGAACTGCCAAAATAATTCCTTTGAATTCTGCAGCCACTTGACAGCAGGAGTCCAGGAGGAGAGTGTTGAAAGCAAAACCTTGTATTTATTCACTGGAGTTTTTATTGCATTTCTCTCCCAGAACACGATACCTATCTTATTCCGCTAAAAATACATTATCAAACCAACAGACCACAGACCCCATTAAAGTTTAAAAGTTTCCAAGTACACTTTTTGCTACCCAGCCTGTAAGCCTGACAGAGAGAGAAGGGATGGTCCTTCATAATTCAGCCAGAATTTAACACACTCAGGTATGGAGGCCAAAGGTTCTGCCAGAGGACATCTTCTGCAGAACATCCCATCTTGCAGTCTTGCAACTCCCACATTCACATATGCAAAAAGTCTCAGGCTGAGTCTGGCCTGCCCATTTGTAATATATCACAAGAAAACTGATCCCTGGGTCAAAATGACCCAAAGTTTAAATGTTTCAGAAGTGTAAGGTACTGTAATTGAGAGTTATTAGTATTAATCTCTATAATTACTTAGAGAAGGATTGTGGTGATTGGACACCAGGTCATGTGTCACTAGGTCATAAAACTTTCCTCCTCCACAACACATGGTCCAGAGGCTGGCAGCTGGGTTCTTTCACAGTGCTGTCCATGCAAAGAGAAGGTCTGCTCATTCATTTTTTATGGTCATCCCAAAAGGCCATGACTTTAATGGAAGTGAAGGTGAATATCCTCTCCCACATCTATCAATTCTGAGGCATGCAAGAAACAAGTACTTCATCTCTAAGTAGATTTGGAAAGAAAGAAATAAGCCTGGCTCTTTTACAGAGGACTGGCTATAGCGCAGAGCTGGGACTGGGCATAAGCAGCTGAGGGGGGCAATAGCCTGCAGAGGATGACAGCCCTGTGATCTGCTCTACCAGCGGCGTGGGCCTGAGAAACTGGGTTTGCTGCTTGACCTTGCATGTCCAGCTCCTGCTGGTGGGACCCTTGCTCCTTTCACCAGGCATCCATCTGTGAGCAGGAGCAGCAGGCTGGGCTCTCCTCTAACTTTGCCTCATATTTGTCCTTTCCCTCTCCCTCATCTCTTTCCAGGGAGTCTCCATTCCAAGTCTCTCCATTACTCACCTCAGACCAGGCTGGTTGAGTTGCTGAAAACTTCAGGCAAGGTAGGCTTTGGTGTCTACCCTGAGGGGAGAGCTTCAGGCTGTGTCCCACAGCAGACCAGCATCAATAATGGAGATCCAGAAAGGCCTGGCGCTTGGATATACCTACGGTGTGTCCTACTAGCCTGCTTAGCAACATGCAAACATCATTTACACCCACTACACATCCCAGAGTGTGACTGCTGTACTGAGAACTGAGACTTTATAAAAATGACAAATATTGCCTCACCATAAAGACAGTACTGATGTTAAAAACTGTGTTTAAAATTAATTTTAGCCAGGTGCGGGCCATGATGGGGTCAAGCCATGGAAAGAATTTTGCTGGAAAAGCAAATAATGGTATAGCTAGATGTGTGTGATGGGTGCAGCTGGGCACCACCAAGCGTTCATAGTGACCTCAGAGGATGAGTAAGTAGACACAGCATTTTCCATGCAGCAGAGAACAGTATTTTTCACTTTGCAGCTTTCCCTTGAGACTCCCAAGAGAGCAATTCTTCTTTTTTTCCAGACTGCTTCCACTGCCATAGACCTTCCCCCCAAATCCCTGTAACTCCTGCCTTATCAATACAAGAAAGGAAGGAAACATAAAATGCACAGAGTGACACATTCAACTGTTTCTGCTCCTTAACTAAAAATGTGGGAAATCTGTGGTGGTGGTAGAAAGAGGTGAAAATAAAGCAGTGTAGCAAGGTGATGTATCTTTGCAAACCTCCTGCCTCTCGCTCCCCTTCCACAGGCACAGCAGGCCATGAACATTGATGCAGTAGCAGCAGCTGTTGCCGATTCCCTAGTTTGCCCTGTTACGTTTCCTAGTGGTTCTTCTTGATGGTGGTTCTTCCCCTTTGATCAGCAAAATGGGAAAGATTAGATCTGAACCGATACAACAGCTCACTGTGGGATAAGGCGCATTCAGCTCCTTCCAGTCAGTGTCATGAAGTGCCATGTCCATGGGGCTACTGCATGTGCATAAGGGTGGCCGTGCTGAGCTCCCACGATGCACAAAACTCATGTACCAAATTTTCCCTCTTTGCCTCCAGCCATCCCTGTTCTGCTTCTTGCTAAGTCAATATCTACCACACTAGCAGCAAAGGGCCCTTGGGAAAAAGGAAACCAGGGAGTAGGCTAGTTTTTCCTGATCTAGGTTTGCTCTGTGCCAATACAGCATATTTTCTAAAGTGTTTTTTACAATTCAGTTTAAATGACTCAGCTAAGAGGTTTTGTATAACTTCTGACCACAGCCTAACAGTTCTCACAGGAGGTAATATTTCCTAGTGTTTGGCATGAGCTTTCCTTCTTTTCATCTTAGCACTTGTGTTCCTTCAGCAATCCTTACCCACTTCTTTCCTTTCTTCGTGCTTACAGCCTACAACTTTGTAAGTGGTTACTGGATCCCTCAACTTCCACTGAGCCCTTCACCACGCAGTGTAATATATCACATTCATTACTGTTATGCAAGTACCTAGACAGACAGGCTTTATCTAGCTGTTTTAATCTTTCCCATAAACCAGTCCTTAAAGTCCAACAGTGGTTTGAGTTATTTTGTGTGAATTCCCTCCAGTTTGTCAACATCAATCCGCAATGCTCTGATGTTTGAATAACTGGATTGTCACAGTGCTGACAAGGTGTGACCATTTTCTTTTTTATAAGTAACCAACTACTCATTTGTTGCATATTACTAATTGCACTTAATTCTACCTCTGTTTTTTTTCCCAGTTCCATTATACTCTCCATACTACAATTTTGTGGTAAGCAGCACCAAACACAATTGGATTCCTTAGTCTGTCAACTATGGTAAAGGTAATTGCCATAAATATTTAAAACACAGCAAACTATGATATATGAAACAATTAAAACCCTTTCAAAAGCATCCTCTCTCTAACCTAATCTCCTGGTAAACTGAATTCAGTGGCAGCAAAGGAACCAGACCACAACATTGCCTTTCATTTCTGTCAATGGAAATATTCCTCCTCTCTGCTCGACATTCTTGCTCCTCACAGAGTGAGTAGATATTTGATTAGGTACAGATTTAAACACAAAAAGATTTTCCAAGCCTTGGTTCCAGTTCCAAGCAATTACACATTTGCTGGGTGTAACTCACTGCAGGGTCGCCCAACTGGAGAGCAGAACAGAAAAGGCTCTTTACAAAGAAAAAAAAAATATTTCAAGTGTTTCACCTCACAAGGAATTCTTGAAAAATGTGCTTCTCTCCAGAGATCTGGGATTGTTTGTCTCATTCGAGGGCTGAGTATTTTCCTCTCACCAGCAGACTGGCAAAGAGGTAGAGGGCTTGTGCTGCAGGGTGAATTGAAGAGCTGCCCTAAGCTTACACCAGATGTGTATAGGAGCTCTTGAGGGCTCCACTTGTGTCACCTAATAGTGCTGTCTGCTGGACACTGGACCCTTGTGTTTGATCTCAGATATAGCAAGCAGGATGTACTCACCTTGTCTGCTCTTCAGCAGCAATGGCACAAAAATAACTTGTCAATCAGGACAAAAAGTCTCAGTCACATGTCTAGGTTTGCCCCAAAAGCAGTTTTCTAAGAGAGAATACAGTTGTTAAGGCTGGTACTCTTCTGGTGACACTGCAGTGCTGTCCCTGAGGAGCTCACCTGGAGAGAATAAAAACTAGTATTGGTCCACCGGATCTCATATAATCAGGATTAAATGTGATTTTTATAACACTAAAACCAAGTCTAGAACAAGAAGCTAACTAGCTCTGACTAGATGACACCAAGTGGTCATAGCAAAATTTACATTTATTATTACTGGAACACTTTGAAAAACTTTCACCCTTTGAACTGGAGTTTTGCAGCATTGCCATTTGAACAATTTTATTTTTTACATGGGAGCCACTAAGTCTGGATATTTTGAGTCTAGGAAGAGCACTCAATCTGTGAAAAAAATAGAAGGGAAATAGTTCAACATGATTTGCTATCATATTTTAAAGTTAATTTACTGTATATTAACAAGTTGTAGTTTTTCAAGCACTAGTTATTTAGTTAATTAAGGGTTAATTAAGTGATTAATAATTAGGCTATGTGATAGTGCTAATATAGAAGTCAATGAAAATGTTCCTGATATTATTAAAATATCAGAGGTCTTTGGATAAGGCATTGTGTGGTCTACTCAAACTTCTTGAGTATAAAATAGCAGCAGATCAGCTATGCCATTATTTCAGAACAAGTGTTTATCACTCCCTATGCTGTTTGGGTTTTAATACCTTTCACAAGAGATATTTGAACATGGATTTACTGGACAAGATACTAATTGATGTAGGAAAAGAGATGCCAATGGTGCATTTTCTCATCTGTTACAATTTTGAATATGATGTAGAGTTATATGAGCAAATATCAAAATGTATTTTTAAAAGTTAGTCATCTGCTGGAATGTGTTCTGCTAAGATATTTTCTTTTCTTCCTTAGATGACCCTTTGAAATACTTGGCTAGTCATTTTGCCAGCAACCATGAAACCCCAGCAAAACATCAGAAGTCCAGCCAACACAGGACTGGAAAACTGGCTACACTGAAAATTAACTCAGCAGGTTCTTACATTGTTTTTAAAGGGCTTAAATTTTTCCCCACTTAAAGGTTTATCCCATGCAGTCACGTGAAAAAGAAGAGGGGTGCTGACGGGAAAATAAATGCTCTCTATGCCCATGGGAAGGTGAGAAGCAGGTGTGTGGACAAAGGTGTGTTGTCGACACACTCACTTTGCACTACCCCTGACCCCAGCAATGAAATTCTGTTGTCTTTCTAGATAGAGTTACAATCCTCTCTAAATATTTCCTGTATTGACTGTGATCCCTGTACAAGGCATGTTCTGAACTGTGACTTGAATAAGAAGGCAAGGACAGCACGAAACGTGCAAGGGAGGGCAACCAGTTCCATTCTCCCTGAGCTTTTCAAGTGAGCTAAATGGCCTGTCTCTGTCTCTGCCATGACAGCAGCTGGCTGCACCATGTGGATTTACTCCCCTGGTACCAACGCAGGCCTGCTCCACAAGCGCACGGCTGTTTCATCAGCTGAACCACAGTGGCCCCTTTATACACTTGCTATGTTAAAAATGCTCTGTGCCCCCCTGTTCATTGGAATGTGCCCCAGTTTCTCATGATTCACCTTGCACCTTGGGCTGTGTTTCCTGAGCTCTCCAGATTGCTTTCTGTCATGCTCATGTTCTCACTGCTATTGCCAGATCTTCTAAATTTTAAATAAATTTATATGCTCTATTTATCATCACTCCAGTAGTCTACTTACTTCCCATTTAGGATCAATACAGAAGAAATCAATGGACTAAACAACAATTCTCTCAGACACTCCTCTTCAGACCACAAAGCATTGCTGGCACCTCTACTTTCCAGATGGTCTATTATCTGTCTTTCTCTCTTTACTGCAGTGTTTTTATCTGAGATAATTTTAATTAGCAGAAAGTTCAGATTCCTGGAGAAAATCTGCATGGAAGAGTGGTCCTGAAAATCTAAATATGTATTACTTGTGCAATTTTATGGTTTGCTGTATGGAACGAATGACATGCTGTTTTATAAATAACACAAGTGATGGACTTCAGATGATCCCATGGACTTACTGAGCACAAGAACCCTGGCCTTTTTGTAACCACAGCAAAAGTCTCACTCTACATGAAACTGTTCCCTGAGCCCTGCGGGGTACCCATTGTGTGGATACTAACAGAATTAAGATAGGCAGGTACTTGGCAACAGTGTCCAGCAGGGCACTTGCTCTGCATGACACTACCCTCTCCTTACTAAATAGCAGCAAGAAGATTTTCCCTTGTTCTCCTTAGTCAGACTCCCTCACACAGCAGGAAGGTTTGGGCCCTCTGGCAGCTGAGGAAAGCAAGCAGCCGGGATGTTTCTGTACCTCTTACCTTCATCTTTCCTGACAGAGCTCCAACTTGGAATTCCCCTATCAGGGAAGAAAAACTCCCCCTGATTGCAGGAACCCAAATCTTCCTCAGAGATGGATGGGCGATGGAGTCCAAGTGCCACTGCTCTGACATGTCACCTCACAAAGAAAACCTCATGAAGTACCTCAGTGTGGGGTTCCAGCCAGCAGGAGCTCCAAGGCTGATAAGAACATTTCGACAGCTTAGGGACATGGGCATACGTGGTAACCCCTGGGGGCACTCAGAGTTTACAGCATCTATGCTTAGGCACCAAAACAATTTAAAAGTAATACAGGAGATAAACCAGCAGCATTATTGTAATATAACTTGGAAAATACTGGAGGTAGTCTGTGCTAGGGAACACCTGCTGAGCCTGGACAATCAGCATGCTGAGTCTGAGCAGGTGTCACAGACAATCCTCACGTAGGGAGCCCTGAACAACTACTGCTAACCCTGAGAGTACCTGAAAAGTCCACCAAAGTGCATCAGAGACTCTGCATACACAGGAATGGGAAAGGCAGATAAGTCTGACTTGAGCAAACTACCAGAAGACGTTAGGAGAGAATATGGTAAGAGAAAAGGTAGGGGTGAGGGAGGACTGAGGAAGAGCCAGGATAGTGAAGGCAAGGTATTTCAAGCAGAGTAGGAATGAGTGATGCAGAGGGAGTGACAGGAGCTGTTAACCAGGAGGATGAACTGAACAACTTTTCTAAAAGCCCAGAAGCAATGAGAGGAGATGTCCTTGGAAAGCCAGGCAGGGGCCCAGACAAATTTTAGTCTACCTAGCAGAAAAGTCAGATTATTCTCTGGTTTTGTAGGAAGACCTGATATCTGCACTTGGAGACAACCTTCACATCTAAGCAAACAAGAGGGCAGAGAAGGCACCAGCACTATAAGCCTTTCTCACCAAGACAGGAAGAAGTGGTTCCCTCAGCCTTATTTAAGGAAGCAGAGAAGCCAAGAGATTTAAGAAGGAAGAGAAAGGAAAAGATGGGAGAAGGACACAGAAATAGGGAGAGTCTGGCAAAAAAGGTACTATGTAAAAGCTACTCTGTGACTGGGAAATCATTGCTAGAAATTGGGATCTGCGAGCTGCAGCCCAAAGACATCCAGAGATGGAGCTGGCAAAGAGGAAGGGAGCATGTCTCATGAAAAGCAGTAGAAAATCAGAACAAAACAACAATCAGAAAGGAAGCTAAGGAGCAAGGCTTGCAGAGGGCCAGGGCAGCTCTCCAAGCAGGAGCAATGGTCCAAAAGAAGAGAAAGTTCCAGAGACCTGAGATTTGGCTCAGAAAATGAAGCTAAGATATTCAGTTTTAAAAAAGCATTCCATGGTCAAAAACAATACAACAGTGGCTAAGCTGGGGGCTGGAGGGAAGAAACATGAAATAACAGCACCTGGTTTGTCCTTAACACCAGGATAAAAACACCCATGGCGTGTTGGCAGGAGGTTGGTTCTAGAAGGGTCACAGAACCACAGAAAGGATAAGGTTCAAAAGGACCACTGCGTGTCATCTATTCCAACCCCCCAGCTCAGGTAGGGTTCTCTATTATGTGTTACTCTAGAACTGCATTCAGATAGCTTTTGAATATACCCAGGCGAGGAGATTCCCAGGCTGAAGGCCTGAGGAAGTGCTGCTAGCCAACGTAGGTCCTGCAATGGAGCTCAAAAAAGGAACAGCATGGTACAAAAATGACACCTCTGCTCCTTGCAAAGGTGAGCACTGACACCCACACAGAACCATCCAGCACCGGAAGCAAACTGCTCTCGCCGTAACTACAAACATGCTTTGCTTAACATCTGCCATAAAAAATGAAACACAAGAAAACAACTTACCAAGCAAAAGAAAGTATTTAGCATTTTGGAAAGCTTTCAGTCTGCACAGAATTTCATCCCTTGTACCACAAAGAACAGCGAACACTTTTTTAGTCACTGACAATTAGTCTGACATGTCCTCAGAGCCGCAGAGCTTTCCTCTCAAAGTCTGATCTCCTTTTGCTGTAATATGACATATTTATTTTCAACTGTGTGTAACAGAAAAAGCAAACAAAAAAATTTACACAGAATAAAATTAATTTAAAGATGTTAAAATACTACCAAAATAGTATAATATTTTGAAGGAGAGAAAAGTTTAGCACTATAAATCAAAAATACCTTGAAAAAATTGTTTTCTTTTAGAAGTAAGAAGAAAATTGGAACTAGGCCCAGCTCCTACAGGGAGAGAACTTCAATTTCTTTCTTGAAGCAAAATTCATATCCAGTCAACACAGGGCTTTCCTGATTAGGCTCAGCAGGATTAAACATGATATTAACTAAAGAATCACAAAAATACTTGTTTCAGCACAGGCAGCCGTAAGACACAAGACTGAGCAGAACAGAACAGAAGTAACTTCTCTCCCTGGTACAATGGTTGGCAGAAGGGAACTTTCTGTAGTTTATGTGAAATTTTCTCTACACGGACACACATTCATGGCAGTATGTAAAACTTTCACTTTGGGGAAAAACAGTTTCTCCCTTTGGCTTAAAAACCTGATCCAAACTCTTCTGTGGGGTAAGACTGGCTCTTGACTGCATTTATGCCTATTTAATTTGGGTACAAATTTTACCAGCTGAGCACTCATTTTGACCCTACATGTTTTATTTCAGAGACTTGGAAGATGTTTTCATTAATAATTTTCTTTTTCCAGAGATCACAACTTCTTCTACTGACAAGCAGATGTTTAGTGCATCCTTTTACTTATCTAGCTTTGCAGGATCTCTAGTTTCAAAGTCCCTTTCAAGTACAAATAATGACTGCTATTACTGAGGAAGTTTGCTAAAATACCATGGATCTATCCAGAATATCTGGAGCCACTCATCTTTATTGTATGCACAGTCTATATGCGGGAGTTTTTAGAGCATTAGGTGATGTGCTTTATTATTAACAGCTAGGTTTGAAGCCTGAAGATGATACACTATTTTCTCTCATAAATAAATCGTGGCTAAAATCTTAGCATTGCCTTAAAATTGGTTCCTTCCTAACTTTCTGGAAAGCATCCTAGTTTTTATCTTAAAAGTGCAACCAACAAAAAAATGCAAATAATGACAATTCTCCAGTTTTTGGCAACCAAAAAGCATGAAAGAAGTCCCATTTTGAGTGAAAACATAAAAGAATTAACGGAAAATGCTGGGAAAAAAAAGACCAGCAAGAAGGAACTAAAAAAAAAAAAATTTCCTTTAGTTCAAAACCCACCAAGATTTTATTAAAAAATTCAAGGTCCCCATTTTCAACACAGGATGTTTATCTAGCCTTGCTTGCTGCACTTACTAGTGAATGCTTCACCACTGTGAAAATTTATTTAAACAGAAATGAGTTTCAATGAGAAAGCTGTGATTATGTGCTCATTTTTACAAGTACTCTATTTCCATTATAATAGGGCAGTTTTATTCTTGCTACAGATCTATGGATTTTAATAGAGCTACCTCTAAAATAGATTCAAGTTCATAATTTGTGTTGTGCAGAAAACCGTGAGACTAGGTTCTGTATATTTTTGTGAGGTAATTAAGTGGCCTGATTTCCATTAATAAAGGAAGTGCCCTAGTTCCCATTAGCACCATTGAAGCTGTTCATTAAGATGTCTAAAGTTAGTGAGTTCTTACAGCTTGGCCCATAGTCTTTGAAGAAAACACAGAGCCAAAGCCAAGGAGATGTTCCATGGAAGTTTAAAATGCACAATGATGCCCTAATTCTCCACTGCTGCATGTCTTCTGCGGTCATGTACAGCTGGGTACAGTCCTCATAAAATATTACCAGGCAAGAATTTTGCACATGTGTAGAAAATCAGGACCTGACTTTTGCAGAACATATATGCTGAGTATCAGGCAAAATGCTGTCATTACCAGGACCCTTCACATAATGATTTAAAACTGTTAGCAGGCAATTAGTATTTCCATTTTATGGATAGGGGCCTAAAATAGAGGGACAAAGCAAGCAAGGCTAGATGGAAATGCCTAGGAAAATTAACCGAGTTAATTTTTAGAGTGGATTAGTTAAACCACAAACAATTCTATATAGACATCCATTCAAAACCAAAGCTGCTTTTATGCTACTCAGTGTTATTTTACTCTGAAAGTGAATTAATTTAAATCAAATTGCAGCCAGTTCTGTCATGAATAAGAGCATGCAAATTGAAGTTCAATACAGTTCACAGACACTTTTAATTTACATCTTTTGTTAATTTAATTAATTGTCTTGAGTGCCTGAGCTCACATAGGAAGCGTGCCAAAGTACAAAGAGTTAAGGATGAGACTCTCAGCTGCAGGGTTTGGCCTGTCCGGCAGCCCTTCCTTGGGGTGCTGTTTCATCACCCTTGTTATCACCAGAAAGTGGGAGCCAGAGGAGGTATTCCTGTCTTTCTGTATCACCTACGATGTAGTGACAGCTCTCAGGGAGAGCATTGCATGCATTGAATGGGAGGACTGGACAAACACGCAACACCTATTGACTAGGGGCCAGGAGGAAGCACTCGACCCAGGAGGGTGCATCCATTGACCTCTGTAAGCACTGAAAGCAGAGAAGTAGTGTGACACATTACACGGGATGCAGAGTTATGTTTTCAGTGCTCAGCCTAAAAACCAGATAGACGACTTCACTACTTGACCACGATCAGATTTGTGGAGGTGTAGCTCAACGATAAACATTAAAAGTTGTTACTGAGAAAAGTCTATAACTACCCATTGCATCTTCCTTCCTACTTTTTTTAAACCATCTCCAGCTTGAAATGTTAGTTTATTATATCATGTCTCTGTATTTTTTACCCTTCCCAAAACTGAAGTAAGCTGAAGTGATCTACTGGAGCAATTGCATCCATCTGAGGGCATTGCATTTTTCAGTATCTATGAGGTTATTGTACTACTGCACTAATCACCTGTGGATCAGCCCCTGTGTAACCCACTGGCAAGAATCCGACAACCCAGCTAATAGTCAAATACTCTTCCACAACACAAACATGCAAGGAATGCTATGCATCCACTTCCACCCGTGTGCAGCCTCTGTCTAAGCAAAGCCACACATTTTAAGGTGTCTTCACCTTTTCTGAGCATTATTTCCTTCAGCTTCATAATACATGGTTTCCTCAGTTGTCTGCTCTCACTTCATTCTGTCCATCCCATCTTGGTATGAATGTGGCCAGAAATCATGTTAACCTTCTATTTACAATCACACCAGAGAAAAGAAAAAATTAAGAAGGATTTTTCTCTTATTTTCCTGAAAGTTAATGATGAGTCCAACAAACAAACAAAAATACAGTGTCGCCGTTTTTAGTCTATGAACACGAATTGTCTATCTCGACTGTTCTTAAAAGCTTCCTAATATGAGAAGGTAACTTAAAAGTAATAGAAGTTATCCCTAAGAGGCTGTTTACTGAATGAAGGAAATGGGATAGAAACGTTTGTTTAGAGCCAGAGAGGGTAAAGTATAAAAAACAAAACAAAACCGCTCTAAGACCTAAAGTCTGAGTGTCTTCCGTGTCCAGTAAAGAAGCTCGGGACAATCTTGAGCCCCTTTGAAGAGAGCTGCTGAGCAAAACTTAAGCTCCTTCAGGAGGCCGCGCACATTTTTAAAACAGTCTTTAAAACCCCAACTATTTAATCTTAAATGGCTCACAGCAACGTGTAAAAGGGGCAATCCTTAAACCTCGGGGAAAAGGAAGTTTCATTTTCGGGGACGGAGCAGACGAGAATCGCTTCTCTGTGGGAGCCGGCTCTATACATGTATCGCGAATATCCTGCTTTGCTTATTTTACGAGCTAGTTCTGTCTGGAAGCGCCCCCACAGCTCAGCCCCTGGCAGGGGCATCGGTCCCACCGCGCCTCGGAGGGCCCACGGGGGCGCGTCCCACCGCCGCCTCCAGGCCCCGCAGCCACACCGAGCACCAAGTTTTCCAAGAGGAAAAACCAAATAGGAAAAAAAAAAAAAAAAAAAAAAAAAAAAAAAAAAAAAAAAAGAAGCAGCACAAAACCCAAACGCCAAGAAGCCAAAACCAACCACAAGAAACCAAACCCGAGGGAGGGAGGGGGAGCTGCCTGACCTCCTCCCGCCGTCCCCCAGCCGGGACAAGAGCCCTGCGGGCCGGGGAGCCTCCTCGGAGCCGCTGCCCACCCGCCGGCTGGGACTGCCTCTCCCGGGGAAAAGTTTCTCGCGGAGCGAGGGTCGCCACCCGGCTCTCCCTGCCTGCGGTGGGTGAAGGTGGGGGCTGTCCCGGGGCCTCCACGCGGGAGGGAGGCGGCAAGTCTGCCCGGCTTTTTCTCTTCGGAGGAAAAAGCACCGGGGAATAGGGAAAGATGCATTTTTCTGTGCTTCAAATGCGTGGATGTCACCGATGAGTGCTGCTAGCAGAGCAGGCAGTCCCGCCGCAGCACTGGAGAAAGGAACACGCGAGCCACACACCCGGGGCCAAAGCAAAACAAGAGGCTTTGTCCCACGACGGCGGCTCCACAAACGCGGAGGGCCCGCAGCAGCCCCTGCCCCACCCGTGGGTGCTGGTGCTGTCCCGGGGGGGCCGTGGGAGCCCTTGCCTGCTGCAGAGCACCTGCCGAGGGGGGCAAGCCCGCGACCTGGACAGGGTGCAAAGGCCTGCCCTCCTCGCTGCGTCCTGGGAAAGCCCCAGGAAGCAGGTAAACCTCTTAAAAAAAAAAAAAAAAAAAATCTGGGGAAAATGAAAACAGGAGCTTGCCGCAGGAGGGACTTCAGCGAGGCTGCCAGGAGGATTTAGTAGCCGGATCCGCGACAAACAACGCTGACATAAACTGTACTCGGGGAGGTAACCGTAAGATAGCTCAGGTTTCTGTAGAAGAACAGCACGCGGGACTCGTGCCTCAGGGGAAAAAATTATACCATTAAGCAGCGGGAGCTATTTCCAGAGTGAGCAGAAATTACAAATCCAGCGGCACCGACGCGTGACATTAAAGATTTCTGTGCAAAACCCCGAGACAGCTCAGAGACGCAGCAACATCCTCGGGTGATTCGCGTGCTTTAGCGGGGATTCAGACACCCACCCTCGAGCCTGTGGCCCCGTGTTTATAGGCGCCTCTCGACCAGCTGCAGCCCAGGCGGGGTAACACGGACTGTAACTCAGACCTAGCAATCCTCGCCCCACTCTGAAAGGCGATGTCTGCGGCCGGGCAGCATCTCACGGTCGCTCCCGGGGCCCCGAGCATAAGGGGCCTGGCCGGCGGCGGGAACGGGCCCGGCTCTCGCAGGTCTCCCGTGTCGTCACAGTAGAGACAGCGAAGGGAACTTTAGTATGGTTTTTTGTTTATTTGGATCTTTTCACAAATATTATAGAAAATCCCCTATCGAACAGTAAAACTGCTGAGCCTAATCCCAGATTTCTAAAGCGTTTGTGCTTCAAATTGCAGTTTGGCGCTTCAGGCTGGTCCTGCTAGTCCACTTTCCCGAAAGGTCCCGGGACTTTTGGGGGTTGTTTGTTCGTGGGGTTTTTTGTTTGTTTGTTTGGGGGGGGGGTTGTTTGCTTCTTTGGTTTTGCTTGTTTGTTTTTTGTGGGTTTTGTTGTTGTTTTTTTTTTTTTGTTCAGACCCCATCAAAGGGGCCATTGTGGGGAGTGCGTCCCAAGTTCCCGGGAGCTGTCTTCGCCATTCCCGCGGGCGCTCGGTTCTGTTGTGTCTGAGCAGCCGCGGAGCTTTTAGTAAGTCTGCAAACGCGGGCATGAAAAGGATGTCCCGGTAGGGCAATGAGGCATGAAATCCCGCTGTTCCTTTACATAGTAGCAACATCCACATGAAAGGGCAAACACCCGACGTGCCACCAAATATAATTGCATAGATGGCGGATGTTGGCGTAAAAAAGAGCTGGCGCCGGTTTCTCTTTTGCCACGGCCCTTTCCCGCACACACACCCGCGAACGAACCAAACCACCTGCACCTTCCGTGGGATTTAATTGAGTGGAAAACTGAGTGATTGGCACTGTTGGCTGCTAAATATAAGACAGCTGGGGAAAACTCCACCCGCAAGTAGAAGCGGTTTCGGCTCCGCGCCGGGAAGTTACTCGCTCTTTCTGGCCCGCCGAGCTTGCAGCTTGTCCCGAAAGGAAAGCCGAAGCCATTGCCGCCCTCAAACCCTTCTTTCCTCCCTCCCCGACCCGCCGATCCTCTCTCCCTCGGGACATAGCAACATCGTGCTATCGCCGCCTGGAAACCCGGCGCCACGGTGAGGGTCGCGGCTCCACGGCGGCCCGAAGGGGAGACGACCCCTCGCCACTTTTATCATTTTGCGGCGATGCCGCTAATTGCTTCCCGCGTCTCTCTCCGGCAGGTGCTGCCGCAGGGCTCCCCGGAGCCCGGGACAGGCAGCCGCAGCCTTGGGCGGCCAGGCGGGGCGGCGAGAGGGCTGCCCCCTGCCCCGACTCGCTGCCGGGTAGGGGTAGGGGCAGCCCCCTCGCCGCCCCGCCTGGCCGAGAGTCCGCAAGTCCGCAAGTTCTCAGGGCTGCTGGACGACAGCGGCTCCGTGTGCCCCAAAAGCCAGGATAACGCGTCGGTGTCCGAGCTGGTGCCGTACCTTCCCCGCCCCGGCCCCTCTCGGCCAGAGTCCCGGCAGCAGGGGTGGGAGAAAAATGTTCCCAGGAAGGTGGCAAAGGGGACGGAGGGGAGAACAGGCAGAGGGATGGGCACGAAAGTCGAAAGATTAAATTTCTGCGGAGAACATACCACTCCGAATGTGTTTTGTCAGGAACCCGGAATTTGAAAATACAAACAAACGGGGTGGGGAAATCCCAAACAAAAGCAAAATAAAACCCGCTTGCTACAGATCCTCCGGTAAGCGAGGCGCTAAACTTCCTCCAAGTCGTTCCCAGAAGGGATTATCGCCGCGCTTGGCTCCCTGCCCTGCAAGCGCCCGCTACCCCTCGGCGCACCCGTGGAGCCCAGCGGGACGGGGCGCCCAGGGCCGCTCGCCCGGACGGGCGAGATTTATTCCTTTGCCGGGATTGAAAACTCTCCAACCCGAGCTCGTGTGCCCGCTAAGACAACCCACAGCACCCCAAGAGAGGCGGTGAGGGCTGCTCGCCACCGCCTGCGGCTCTGGAGTAGAGGGTAGGGGGGCTGATCCGGCTCCTATCTTAGGGGTCGGGGGAGCTAGGTCTTCCCAAATGCCTGGTGAGGCACGGACAGCGGGGCCGCCTCCTGCCTCCCCCTCCCTCCTCCAGCGATATGGGAGGGCTGGGAGCCCGATGGCGCTTCTTTCCCTTGGAGGGAGAGCTCTGAGGATGCCCGGGGCCCCGCGCCGCCCCTTCCCGGCCCTGTGCCGGTGGCGGCTCCGCTCTCCGCCTGCCGCGATCCGAGGGCGGCCAGGCCCCCGCTGGGCGACCGCCCGCTCCCCCGCACGGCTCCTCGCCCCGGCGGTGGGCGGCCCCCTCCCGTCACCCTCGGCAGGGCGGGCCTTGCCGGGGGCGGGCCGTCGGTCTTGAGGCTGTGCCGCGGCGTGGGAAAGCGTCTCAGAGAGGGTTTGGTGTGCTGGCGGTGCGGTCCTGTGCTGGAGCCCCCCCACCGCCCCGGGATTTATTTATCTCTGCTCCCGCCCCGGCTAGAAGCTCCGCCGCGCCCCGTGCTCACGATGAAGCGACCTTGTGAGGAAACTACCTCAGACAGCGACATGGACGAGACTATAGACGTGGGGAGTGAGAACAACTACTCGGGGTAAGTGGGTCACCCCCGGGGCCGCCGTCTCTGCTGGTAGCAGGGGCCGGGGTGCGCCTCGGGATGGGGCAGGGCGGGCGGGAATCCAGGCCGCCCCGTCGAGGGGATGGGGTGGCCCCCTGAGGGCAGAGCGGGGTGCTGTTGTGTCCCTCCTGGTCAGCTGGCCCCTCGTTCTTAGCCCACCTAAAATTAGCCTCGCGGTCCGACTGCCCGAGCCTCGAAATTACGTGGAGCACTCAAGTAGCTTGTGAGCCACTGGGCTGCCGTTCATTAGCTCCGCTTAATTTGCCATTTTCAGTCAGATCTTTTCCGAAATCGGTCCTGAGCAGGCCGAACAACCTAAGGGGATCGGCGCCAGTGAGAAAGGATCCGTGGTAAGTAAGCAGGGATCCCAGCAGCTGAACTTCAGCAAACCCGCCCTGCGAGCCGAGGGCGAGCAGGGGTGTTTGCCCAGGCAGGGCCGGGCTGCGCTCGCTGCGGGCAAGGTGAGGGGCTTTGGGGCTGGTCCTGCCAGTTTAGAGGCTCATGTACCGGACCTCCGTCTCATCCGCATCAGTGGCCAAATGAGTATTAAAGGCTAGTAGATTTTTTTTCACTCGCTTATGATAAAGTAAAAGCCTTTTCGTACTCGGGGGTAGTATAGATTTAAAAGTGGATTTTGAATTCTGCTCCCGATGCCGAAAGATGCAACAGACCCGGGCTGGGCAACTGGCATCGTACTTGAGCATCTGTTGACTCACATAGCAATGGGCAGGAACGTCAAAGCCCAGCAGGCCTGGCAGAGGTTGTGTCATAGTGTACATGCACTTACCACTTCTGTTGGCATATAGAGATGGTTCACGTGGGTTTGGGCTCAGTTCTTCAGCCTGTACAGGCTTTATATGCAAAGGGTTTGTCTCCAGAAATTGTCTCCAGGAATGGACTTTATTTCCAACAGAATGTTCTGGAATTCAAAAAATATGCTGGGGCAGTCAAAACTGAAATACCTCTCTCTTTAAAAATACTGTGCAATGCAAGGCGTGTTTTCTAGGCATTGAAAATGGCATGAGGGGGACTGCACACGTAATATGGTGACCTAAGGTGTCTTCATAGAGTGTTGTCAAGTTTTGCAACACCTGACATACTTTTATTGTTCCACAGGCAAAGTAATAGTTCTGTCATTCGATCAAATTCTCCAACAACGACATCTCAGATCATGGCCAGAAAGAAAAGAAGAGGGGTATGTTGCATTTAATTATTTTTACGTCTGACAATTTGCATGTGTGCTGTGCTTTTTTCCTCCAACGTTTTTTATAAACTTAATGTGTTTTGTTTTTTTGGGAATAGATTATAGAGAAAAGGCGCCGTGATCGTATAAATAACAGTTTATCAGAGCTGAGGCGGCTTGTGCCAACTGCTTTTGAAAAACAAGTAAGCCCTTTTTTTTTTTTTTTTTTTTTTTAAATTCTGTATCTCATCTGCCAATGTTAGTTCTCTTGTAAATCTCATTAAAATAATACTGTATGTGTCCTGATCTGGCACAAAGCAGGCATTTCAATAAAATGCTTTGTTGTGGCAAAAGTATTAGAAACATAATTCATTATAAGGCTGAAAAACATTTCCATTCTTTGGCTTGTTTTTCCCTTAAGGGTAACTGTGTTCATATTGCCTCTGTTCTTGCAATGAATTCCAGTAGTGGCTTTGTTGAAAATGTGCATTACTCCATAATTTTTTAAAAACTACACAAACACAACACAACTCTCCCAAACCTGTATGTAAATTATCCTTCTGTCTAAATCTTTAAATATAATCTCCTTTGCCCCTAATTTAAGAAGTCTTTATTTTTAAATCTTGTCATTGCAAACTAATCAATCCAGTTTCCTTAGAAGGGAACAGACAGTCTGGATTATTCACATTTTAAAATAACTCTTTAGAACCAGCGCATGAGGAGGTAGAATAGGCCCATGTTTTGTGGGCTAGTGAAGTCAGTGATATTCGGACTTTCAGTGAGAAAGTATTGAGCAGGAAAACTGGAAGGATCCAGCTAACTTTGGCTCAGTTCCTTGGTCATGAAATTTCAGACCAAAAACTTAAAATACAATCTGTTCTTCTAAAAAAAGGCTTTTTGTTTTTGCCAATCAAATTAATTTTTTTCAATATCTTGATTTTTATTTTTTGGACTTTGATTCAATATTTAGCATTGTTCCTGTTTGCCTGGATGTGTCTGAAGATCTATGGATGTGTGCAATTGACACTGTGTTTTAATAAAAAAGGAAACATCTGAAAATAAATAACCTGACTTCCTTGTAATAGTAAAATTATAAAAAAAAAAAAAAAACAAAAACAGAAAATAAAATCTGAGAGATGGATTTGGGAGTGCTGAACACCAGTGGTAACTACGTGGCAAACATTGCACCGTATTAAGGCTCTTCCATCCCTGGCCTGAACAAAAGCTGGCTAAAACTGAATTTAAGTATTGGTGAGAGCATCACTTGTGTCACCTGCAATATGATTTTAGTAACTGATAGTTGTCATTGAGCCCTTGCATTGGTACTGGCAAAACAGCAACAGACATATTTTCAGCTAGATAAACAGGGGCAAGAGACAACAGTTGCTTGTCCCATTTTATTGTTTATTTCTTGAAAACCACAAACATTATAAAACAAGTCCTACAAGAGGCTCTGGAAATTACCCAGCGCCATGCAGTTTTTAGCTATTAGTCACTCTAGCTGAGACAGCTTGTACTGTGTCTATGGAAAAGATGAAGTCTGAGAAAACTACAGGATGTAGTTACATGTAAAATGGGGAATTCTAACCAAAAATTCACACGCACACCAACCTTTGTACGAGCAAAGCATTGAAAGCAATAAGCCTATTGCAAAAATGTATTGGCGTAAAAATGAGCACGCGCTGTATTTGGATCAGAAAGTCCCACCATTTTTCTGCAATATGCCAAGGACAAAGCCATCAGTCCTTTTCCAGCTCCTTGACATTCAGCTCACTGGAGTTTCCAAGCTGGAGGTTTAGTTTCACTTCTGCCTCCTTCCCTTCCCAAATCACAGCACCGCTCTCGAGACCATAGCAGAGATGGGCGCTGTGGAGGAGGCTGTGAGCCTTGCCTAACTCTCACACGTGCCAGCTGGGTGAAGCCAGCTGAGACTGTGAGGTGGCCCAGATGATAACTAAGAGAAAGAAATTTGCTTGCAGGATGTGATGCACCGATATCTGCAGCTTGTTTTAGCTGATGCCAAGGGATGATCTCTTCCCCGGAAATAACATTTGTGTTGTCTGGGAATGCTCCATATATTGAAGGGAATACTACCAGGCAAAATAGTTTTATTTATATATTAATACTACCTTTTGAATTGTATTTTGTACTTTTTCAGTACCTGTTGTAGCTCTGTGAACCACCCCCAATGTCAGAAAAGATTTTTATTGACATAGCAGCTACGCCCATACTTTTTCACGGTACTTAGTCCTCACAACTAGGCCTCTCAGTAACTTAAAATACTGTGGACTGTGCAGCTGTTTTTTCAGTTGAGAATGAGAATTAAATATTCAGCAGCCAAATAACGTGCTGAAAAAGAACAGGAGATTAAGAGAGGGATAGTACTGGGTGTGTATCCGCAGGGACATCTACCGGTAATAGCACAGAAAGTAATGTTGCAGCAGGATCTTCATCGATGACCATACAGACCTGTCTTGTCAGCTCTCCATTTGTGTTTGTCATTAAAAAGAAGTCCAGGAAGTTACATATTTGTCTCATTTCATAAAGATGCCATCCTGCACTACCTTTAAGGCCAGAGCTACACTGAGCTATAGCCCTAATAAAGCAAAATTCTGCTGCTGCTTATGTCACTAGATAGGAGATGGCATTAGTCCTTAGACAAAGTCTGGGAAGCAGATGCTCACAAAAGAATTAAGCTGAAAATGTCCTAATGATAGGGGAAATTGAAACGACAAGGCTGAGCTCAGTGGAAAGTATATCAAATTAAAGTTTCTAGTACCCGTAAGCCTTTATTTATACGTTTCTCTTATCTCAAAGGGATCTGCCAAATTAGAAAAAGCGGAAATACTGCAAATGACAGTGGATCATCTGAAGATGCTGCAGGCGACAGGAGGTAAAGGTAAGGAGCCAATGATTTCTTTTCTAATATTTGGGGAAATCTCAGTAAAAACAACAAAAAAGTGCTTTGAGGAGCTGTGATAGGCGTTTCCAGATTAAAGGAGTGGAAATCAATGCTAATGGCAGGATTGAACTCGTGGGAAAGAACTACTGGGACAAAAGAAGCACTTGACCCTGGGCTTGTGTTTGCTTTCATAACACTGTGGGAGTAAAGGCTTCATTCACAGGCAGCCCAGTCAGAGATTTGTTTGGGGTTTCCAAAGAGCACTGAAATCTGCACAGGGAGACAAAACAAATACACAAACACCAAACATAAACAGAAGGTTTGTGGCAACAATTGTATAGCACAAAACCGATGCTAAACCTCATTATCCAGCAGCTATACCGAAGGAAGTGGATGGAGAGGAACTTTATTTTTAAAATATTTTCTTTGTTCTGGAAAGACTTTTCAGTGCCGGGTTAGACCGTCTCATTCACCAGAACAAAACCCAGTCTTGCTCTATATAGCTAAAGGTGTCTAATAAAGCAGACAGACAGGACGCTAGCCGTGCTCTCTGCGCTCATATTTCTATGCTACATTTGTGTGTCAGAGGCCTGGGCAGCTCCCTGTTAATGGGCGCTGGTGTGACACAGTGGCTGCACTGGCTGACCCGCTAGATCAGCCGGCTGCCGAGAGTCGAGCGTACCTCGCTTGTGCAAGCTGACAGTCCCGAGGCTGGAGGCCAGATGATTTCAGCCACCCACGAGGTGTTCTGTGCAGTCATGATTTTGGAACTTATTTGGAGCGAAAAACTTGCTGGCGTCCTGTAAGCACGGTCCCACGTCCCATGCCATCAACTGTGATCATTGTTCAAATTGTGGTAATGGAAACCAGCTGATTCTTCGTTCTCCCACTATGCCATATAGGTAAAAGCTAGAAAAGAAGCTGCTGCTCTCTCTTTCTTCTTTTTTTTTTTTTTTTTTTTTTTGATTAAAGTTTTTAGCGCGTGATTGAATTACTGCTTCTCTCGGTACCTTGCAGCAATTACAAAACTCAGCTTAGAACCAGTGCATGCCTAACAACAGATGGCTATAGGAAAGCATGTTGAAGGCTGGTGGTCTGTTAGTTGTGAAAATTAACACCAAGCTGATATACGTTTTTTCTACGTGTTAAGGAGTTTCTTCTAGGAGTCTGTTTAAGCTTAAACTTTATGGGTGACTCGTTCCATAAGAGATGAAAGGAATATTATTGCCCATCAGGTAACAGACGTGCCTCTTGATTTCTCAGAAAATGTGCAAAATTAGAAAAAAAAGAAATTAACGTATATATCTAGAAATCCTTGAGGAAAGCACTATTTAGTTGGTAAAGCTACACATTTGAAAGTTACGAAACACCAGAATTGATCACGCTTGTGCAATCTGGACTTGGATCCTCTGTGTGTATGTGCGTGAAGGTGCCATTTCTAATTGCGTGGTAGTGCTCCACAAGCTCTGTCTCACTCAGTGCACAGAGCAAACAGCGCTCGTCTGCTGAGGGAAGTGGTGGCTGCTTCACTTCATCCTCCCCATGCAACGTGTGGCTCAGTTATCCCAGCCTGACCCCCACTTCACGTGGCACATTGTTCCTCTGAGGAGCCGCAGCAGCTCCCACCCCTCCAATGTCTGCAACAACAGCAGGAGGGCCAGGAGGTGAACCCAGTCAGAGGCCTAATTTAATAGGAAGCTTCCTTCCCCTGCTTCCCCGCCCAAAAAAAAAAGTATGTGGGGGATTTTTTTATAACTCGGTCAGTTGGCCCAGCTAGTGAGGGTGGGAGCCGTGGGACAGAGAGAGGTGTTGGCAGAGGCCCAGCCTCCGTCTGCTGCTAGACAAGTTGGATGTTGTTAGCAGTCCCAGGTTCTGCGATCTGGTCTCTTCCTTGGTCAGCCACTAATGCTGTGCCTCCTCTGCCCAGGCTAACTCTGGCACGCCTGAGGCAGTGCAGGGAAGGATGAAACATTGGGGTGTGGGGAGAAGTGATGCAGGCTGATTTCTGCAGCTGCCTCTATCACTGTGGTCCACAAATACTACAACTTTATTGTCTCCTATCCCAGAGATAAGGGTAATCTCACCGTATGAATTAAGAAACTGTAGGAAAAAGAGGTTTGAGAATTAGTACTGGGCAAAGTTTAAGCCTGCTTCCCTACTTACTTAGTATTTTACTTTGCAGCTTAAGTAACAGTTTTAAATATAACTTCTTTGGATGTTTTTAAAGTAGATGTTTGTTTTATTCACAAGTGTAGTTATTCCCACTTCATAATTCATCTTGTGAGCAGAAGTTTTTTGTAACAGCAAAAAAGTCAGTTTCATCATTTTTCCCATGGACAAAAGCAATTATTACAAGAATGAGAAATGGGTCCTGATACCCTTATTCTCCCCTGCATTGAGAGGTGGGGACGATTTCTCCTCCTCCTCCTCATGCAGAAGGGAGGACACCCAGGATGTGGAATGCATTGGGCTTGGCAAGTCAGGATGGTGTCCGCCACTCTCAGCTCACTGAGCCTTAGGTGGGCATAGTGGAAGAGAACCTGACGTGGCTTCTGACCCTTCTCTGCTTTTCTGAGCTGCCTGGGTGGGCAGGCAGATGCCTCCGAGGACCTGTGCAGACTCCACGTTTCCACCGCCCTGATGCAGGTGCGGGCAGTGGTCTCTTGTTCATGTTGAGTTATTACTTTGGCCTAGGGCCAGGGCTTTTTGCTGACAGTGCAGGCACGCACGGGGAGGAGTGATTTGTCAACAGTGAGTTGCTTGCTGAGACCTCAGTGTGGTTTTATTGCAGATTCACTGCAAATTTAGCTCGAGTGGCTGACACCTGGGTCAGCAGCATGGATTAGTGTAGCTCAAATGACCCGTGCCCTGTGTGCAGCGCAGATGGGTTACCAGGACAGCTGAAGTAAAACCAAGACTTCCCATTTGCTACAAAACAGCAGCATGTACACGTGTAGGTGGTGGTGGAGGATGTTCTTGGGTTTTGGAAGGAAATGAGAAACAACATTTTTAAGTCCCTGTCAGAGGGGGGAAGCCAGAGAAGGGGCAACCTGGAAAAGATAACCATCAAAACATAATGGAGCCTGGGAGTCCTAGCTCTCATCTACCCTCTGTTTTTGTGTCTCGGCCACCATAGGAGACTGAAAGGAAGCCAGGATCACCAGGGCTTTGGGATGGCTCGTCACAGAGCCAGCAGCTAAGAGTCAGAGGGAGCTGGTGACAACCACATCCCCCACATCTCCTCTGGTCCAGAAGGAGGGACAGAGGGAGGCTGGGAAGCCCTGGCTTGAGCTGAGTGCTCCCAGGACTCCCAAGCTGGCTGACTTGTGGCCAGAGCTGGGAAGTGGTTTTGGCTCTGCGTCAGCCCCTCTGAAGCTGCTGGAGGTCCTGGAGCCTCCAGCCTGGCTGACCGGCACACCCGAGAAGGTACCCTCCTATCTCACCACTGCTGGCATGCCTGGTCTTTGTTTCTCAGGATTTCACTCAAACTAAGGCATTTCCACAGATCATTTGGTCGCAGTGGACCTAGCAGGAGAAAAGCTTTGAGAAATTAGTGCTTGCTGACAGAAGTCGTTGGCCCCTTATGCTCACTGATTTGCTGGTCTAGCCAGAGTTTCTTCTGGGTTGAGATGAATAAGATGGCCTGCAGCAAAAGCGCCATTGTGATTTGGCAAGAAGGGGTGTAGAGTGGGCAGGGGATTTGGGGCAACATCTACAAATGCGCCCAGGTTAATTCTACAATGTGGGCATGCAGCAATGGAAACACTCCCTTCTAGCTTGAAAATTTATAGAAGTGAAAAAAGCTGTCTAAGGAGCTAGCACTTTTCAGAAAGGCAGAGATTATTTCATGACAGAGTACAAGGTATTGCTGCCACATTCCTCCATAATAAGGGCACTTGATCTTTATATATGGATACACATCACTGTCATGCATACCTAAAAATTTTCATTGAATGCAAGTGGAAAAACACCACGCCAACTTGGGAGTGAATGGGATATTATTTCCCCAATGCGAGTACATTTAAACTAAAATAGGAAAAATTGCAAAAACCAGAATAGGTTTTTTTGGTTGAAGAGCTGCAACGTAAACACAAGATTTTATGCTATACCCTTTTAGAAAGAGAGTATCTTTTCATGTGCATTTAATAAGACTTTTGTTTTTTTCAAATGCTTTTTTGTCCTGGGCCTGTGAGGCTCCAGTTGCTGTTTGTAGAAATACCTCATGGGCCGTATGACTGTCAGTCTTCCATCTCCAAATTAGCAATGGCATTACATAAAACGTTTTCTCAGTAAAGCTTTTTATTGTGTGTGTGCAGAGTCATCACAAGATGTTTTTAGTTTGTAGTTAAATAACACCGTATGTCGTATTGTCTTAATGACTCTCTGAAGTAGATGGGACCCCGGCAGCAGTTACAACAACTATCTCACAATGTCAAGAAATAGTTTGAAGCATTAGGATGCATGCCAGTGTAGGGAAGAAAAGGCAGGGTAGTACATGCAAGCTCTCTGATCTCCAGCCTGTTTCTTTGTGTGGATAAGCATCTCATTCACACATACAGGATCAACACTGCACTGCAGCAGCTTGCCGAGGAATTTCAGAAGAGGCATCATGTATCTTTTTAAGTGTCTTATGGACTTAGTTCTTTTCATGTGTATATTGTCTGCATAAACAACTGCAGCTTATTGCATTACAGGGATGGTCACAGAGATCGTTTACAGACCAGAGAACAAACTTCTCATATTCCATATCTTAACCCATAAATGGCAAACGGGAGATGGGGCAGCTAAGCCAGGACCGGCTGGGCTGTTTCACCTCATGTCGGCTGGGAAGCCAGCTCCACACTCAACACGTCTTTTGCCCTCCCCTTGCAGGTTATTTTGATGCTCATTCCCTGGCCATGGATTTCATGAGCATCGGCTTCCGAGAGTGCTTGACAGAAGTCGCAAGGTACTTGACTTCAGTGGAAGGTCTCGACACATCTGACCCCCTGCGTGTTAGACTCGTGTCTCACCTGAGCACCTGTGCATCTCAGAGGGAAGCTGCTGCCATGACCTCCTCCATGGCCCACCACCACCACCCCTTGCATCCTCACCACTGGGCAGCTGCCTTTCACCACCTCCCAGCCGCCTTGCTGCAGCCAAATGGACTCCACGCCTCTGATGCCGCCCCATGCAGACTCTCCTCGGATGTGCCCCCCCACGGCTCCGCCCTGCTCACGGCCACCTTCGCCCACACCGATGCTGCCCTCAGAGTTCCCTCCGCTGGCAGCATCGCTCCCTGCGTCCCTCCTCTCTCTACCTCCCTCTTGTCCCTCTCGGCTACTGTTCATGCGGCGGCAGCCGCAGCTACAGCTGCTGCCCAGAGCTTTCCCCTCTCCTTCACTGGCACCTTCCCCATGCTTCCCCCCAGCGCGGCTGCCGCTGCCGTGGCTGCGGCCACAGCCATCACCCCTCCGCTGGCCGTATCGGCCACTGCCAGCCCTCAGCAGGCCGGCAGCGGAGGCAGCACTAAACCCTACCGACCCTGGGGGACTGAAGTTGGAGCATTTTAAGTCCCCGCCCTCTCTCCTCCCAGTCCAGCTCCCTCCTCTCCCTCAGCACACGCACATGTGCTCAACCACACACACACCCACCCACACCCACGCACGGGCCTCCGGGACTTGGTGTGTCCTCCCCGCTCAGGCTGCCTGGGTGGCCGCCTTCACCCGAAGGGCTTGAGAGGTGCCGGCAAGCCCACCGAGGAATGGCACAGTTATCTTCCTCACTGGGGTGCCGGAGAGGTCTTGGGGTGACACCTTCTTCTTCTTCTCAGTTTGTCTTGCTGGAGGCACCTTGAGGGAGCAGCAATGGCTTTCATAATGGTGTGACCATATCGGCACATAGAGGTTTCCTGCGAAATACTTAGGAATACGTAGACATTAGAACTAATAATTCTCCAGCTATGCATCCTTGTTTGGCAGAGAGTGAGGGAGTGCATCTACCAGGTCTACTCAGGCTAGAAAAAGAGTTTGAGTTTCATAAGTGCCTGACATTGAAAAAAATAATAAATAAATATATATATGTGTGTGTGTTCTGCTAAAACAAATAACATTGCACAGGTATAGAAATGGTATGGGGGACAGACAAAATTCTGCATTCAACTTCAGAACTCAGATTCCTTTCCAGGGCAGAGTGTGCTCTTGAAGGGGAGAGGGTTTTTTTAGCCAAAAGATTGCCCAGGAAGAATGTTCAGTTTGACAGGCCTAGTTGTCACTTCCTTAGTTCACTTTATTTGTACAGACTTGCCAAATTGTGACGTCTAGCATAGCATTGGCAAAAGCAATTATCTTATCAGTGCTGGGATTAATGAACATTTCAGTGCTGCCTGTGAGCCCTGAGGCACCCATTTTTATGGCTTAAACATGGTGCTAGCTCTATCTGCACAAACAGTGAATTTGTCATGCACCCAGAAGTAACCACCTATTTAAAGCGTGCACACTTGGATACAGTTGATTCATGCCAATACAAGAGACTCAGTGTTGTAAGAGTTCAACTTAACTTATTTAGCTGTATTTGGACATTTACCTGATTCCGTGCAAGATCCTTCTACTTTTCACTATCAGCTTCTGGGAGAATGATCGCTCTGGGTATGAATGAAGTTACGGTAGGGACAGTTTATAAATTGGCTATTAACATGCCAACATTGTAATGTGGGTTTGATTCCAAACCAAAATGAATGTATTAATGGGATGTGAGTAAATTATTTTGTCAATACCCAGATAACTAGTGCTGCATAAAGTGGTTTGCTTTCATTTTTTATTACAGTGACTTAAAATAACATAAGTATTTTAATACATCCAGTCAAGAACTAGAGATTTTATGTAAAAAAATAAAAAAAATAAAAATAAAGCACAGCATGTATTATTATGCACTTGATTTCTCTGCTGTGTGGAGAAAGCAATAAGCATTGAGAATGTTAAACATTATGCAAAATATACTTTAAAATATTTGTTTTAAAAATACTGTACCTACTTGGTCTTTTATGCATTACCTTGTTAACCTTTTTCTATGCAAAAGTCTTTACATATCACTAATTAAATGAAGTCCTTTTTGACTGCGTCTTGTGGATGATTTGTTGCAGTTTTTGTTTATTTTTGAGGAATATTTGTGGTCTCAGTTTTTTTCTGCCACTGGTAACAAGCCTGTTGGCTGCTCTTTACTCTTCTGCTCCCCTTGTTCATCCAGGAAGCCTGTCTCATACAGCGTGCTCTGGAATAGGCAGGAAAAAGCAGCAGTGAAGCAGCACTGTTTTTCAGGCTTGTAAACTGGTTCTGCATTGACGATGTGCTTAATGATGCAAACCTATCTGTCCATCCTGGAGAGCCCCAAAAATCGTTGGGGATTTTAGGTTCAGCTTTCCTTTAGATCCACACTAAGGGCTTAGAAGGCAAAAAGTTTAACTGGCATCATTAAATATACAGAATGAGAGGAGGTAGTTTTTAACTCCAGTTTTGATCTTCTAATTTGCCAATTCTCATTGAGGCAAGGATTTGTTATTGTTTCATCTGAGACCTGCAAAGCTCCTCTTTGGAAGGTATGTAAAGCTCTGTTTAGAGGTATGAGCATGAAGCTGTACATGTCTGAATGCCCAAGTTACAGCTGACAAGACTGCGGCACAGAAGAAGGGTGATCACCCTGCAGTCAGACAGATACGTCACCTGTCATCAAAAGCCTCAGCAGCCTCAGCTCAGTGGCTCACTACCTATGATCCCTTTCTCTCAAATGTTAAACCTGGAACGGATCCCTGCCTGAATCAGCTGATCTCCAGCACCTAGGTGAAGGGGGGTTGTGATTCATGTGAACAGCATTCTGTCCCATGGAAAAAATGGACAAAAGAGGGCAAAGAAGCCTTGCAATCCCTGCACTGTAAAACAACCTTGATAGTCTTTGAAGTAATGTATGGAGGGGAATATGACATTTTTCTGATTAAGGACAGTAATGCTGTACTGCTGTACTGCCATTTTTAGCAGCATACAGTTGAGGTACCATTCACTTGCTATGTATGTAATTTCAAGAAAAAAGATGACATTAATGAACTGGCAGGTACATAAAACAGAGTTTACATGAAAAAGAGGAGGTTGCAGCCCTACTTGACTTTAAGATGTTAACTATTAACCTGTCTTCTAAGAGCCTGATAGGAGGTCTCTTGTTCATGTAACGTTAAAAATTGGTACGCACTGACTTGGTTCCCTCACATCTAATTGATGGGAGGGATTATCATTTGTTTCCCAAAATGCAATATTCTGCCTCATTCTAAATAAAAAGAGGGAAAAAAAGTCAGTTTGAAAAAATATTTCTAAGACACTGATTAGATGAAAGTGTAGTTATTTTAACATCCTAAAACAATACACCACAGATGGATTTGCTGCAGCCTGTTCGTGCTTATCCCATTTTCACTCATAAAACAGGCCAGATCCATGGATGATGAGTTGCTGATGTCTTCTCTATTGCTTGTGTTCTCTTCTGTTCTGTTTTGATTTCTTTTAATTAAATCACCTAGAGAGGCCAGGACACGAAGCAGGAGCTCATCCTTCATGCCTGTTTATTCCTAGCCGGTTGGGAACCTCTCTGACAGGGGATGAAGATTTCACAAGTGAGAAATGAATGGAGAAGTATATTTCACATGTGCTGTTGGAAAGACATCAGAGGGTAATAGCTTCTGATGGCTTTGGTGTTAACAGGTGATGGTTGTGCTAACTGGTCAGAGCTGAAGAAGTCTATGCAGTTTATAAAACAGAGCAAGGGAAAGCTGTTTATTTGGCATAACCAAGATCCGAAAGGTAGGACTCGTGGCTGTGCACGTGCAACCTTACTTCAGCCCTTTTCTATCTTTATTATGCATTCAGTGATGAATGGACCTGGATGAAGAATAAAGTTTTAAATTTATATAATTTAGGAGATAATCATAGCACATACCACAGGAAGGCAAATCAGGATGCTTGTTCAACAGTAAGCAGTTGGCTTTGACTAACTTTTCAATGGGTGGGTTTGCAACCTTAAATTCCAGTTTTCAAGAGGATCAAAGCAGGTTATGCGATTTCCTAGAATGTTTTCTTAAGAAGAAAAAACTAAAAACCAATTCTGTCACTCAGCATTAGCAGGCTCGAAACCTTAGCCCTCAGCAATGCAAATAAAAAGCACTTAGGCTGCTGAGAGAAGATTATTACCCTAGAGAGAAGACAGGCAATTGAGAGGCGGTGCTGCCTGTCCTCCCTCTGCTCTGATTGCAAGTGGAGGAAATCCAGCATTAGGTATTGCCCAGAAGAAAAACCAGCTACTGTGGCTGAGTGTTGAATGCATATATTCAAAGTAGAATAATCATCTCATGGTTGTGACTCAATCTGCCTGAAAAACTTCCAGGAGGTGCCAGTTCATGCTGCTGACTCCTTAGTGTGAGCCTTCTAAATGTTTGCTTGCAGCTATTTTGGAAGATTACACTTTAATCAGGATGTCGTGAGATAAACCTGGGGCATGGATATTGGCAAATTCTTAGGGCTATTGTAAATGAGGAATTTCTTCTTTACAATAGGAAAAGGTCACAAGCATTTTTTAATCAGAAGATACAACATCAGAAAATCTACTGAAGTGTGGACTGTTACCAACTTTGTAGTCACCAAGCTCATTAATCATCTGCTTCTACAGGCACAGATAGCCTGAGATCACACAAATGAGAACCTGGGTGATTGAACAGTCATTGGTAGTTTTGTCCAACTTGGAGAGAAGATGAAGGAATTGGTATAGCTTTGTTTGCAAGCCTCATTTTTGTGAGGTCATTGCATGAGCCTGAGTTAATTTTACTCAGCAGTGAACTTTTTATTTGTGCTCTGTTTCTCTGCTTCATCATTTTACACAGCAAGTACTTGCATGTTTGGAAGCTAACGTGTAAAAGTCTAAAAGGGATGATGGCAGCAACACATCTCACCATAACAAAAAAAGGATAAGCAGAGGAGCACCAGGCAGGTGCTAGAAATGCCAGGATCTCCACTTGAGGGTAAACTAAACTTTTCCTGATTTATAAATGAAACAATAGTTTGAGAGATCTGAAAATATGTGGGATTTTGCTTTGTTTTGTTTGTGTTTTTTTTTCCTGGTAATTGCTACTACTGTAAGCAACTTTACTAGTTGTAAAGTGCTATTAATGTGTAAATATAATCACTTAGTCAGTATTTAGTTGCCTAAGTATTTGCTATGTCCCTAAGCTGGGCTCCAACCTCTGGAAGGTGCAGGTCTCCTTTGTGTCTTGTGTCACCTCTGTCTCTGTGCAGATGCTTAGGAAACCCAAGTTGCTTAAATGGCACTAAATGTGTGTGGCCAGGCAACTGAATTTCTCCCTATCTTCCATAATCTCCGGAGATGTGATCTAAGTTTTTCAAAGAATCAGACTCCTCATCAGAAGAAACAACAGAACAATATCAAAACCATTTGGCGATAATGTGTTGTCATCATCTATCAATCCTTTAAAACTAAGGCCATTCGACACTTCATTCAACACTAATTTCAGAAGTTCTCTTAATGGTCTGACTGCAGCAGTGGCAGTGATTATAAGATGATACCAATCTAATTTATTTTTAAGGGTTATTTTTCTCCATTCATGATGGCAATGCAAAGCTGGGGCACATGAATTGGTGTCATACCCTAGATATTCAAATATCAGAATCAAAAGGAAATTATTATTGGAAATAAAATGAAGTATATCTGGGTGAAATAATTCCATGGTCTGGAGAGGCAGACTCATTTTTTACAGATACAACTGCAAATATTGAATTCAAGCAAAGATAAATGTTTTAGACAAGGTTATCCGAAGAGTGCTATTACTTATTCTACAGGAAAGTCCTTCTGAGGTGTTGACTTAATTTTGCTTTCTGCTCAGTCCATACTTGGCATTTTTCTCTTCTACAAAGGAGAGTCTTCAGAATGAAAAAATACCTTGATGCAACACTGAAACTGTGGTTGCTGGGAAATTTCAAATGCTGCCAGTGTCTTCATGTGTGTTACACTGGAAGAGCCCTGCACACAGTGCTCCAGGAAATAGTGTCTCAATAGAAGATCAATGAAAAGTGTTTTCCTTGTAAAGAATACCCATACATATTACTGTGTGGTAAGTGAAAATCTAACAAATTACTACAATACAATACAGAAACCTAAGGAGACAAAATTATAATTACTTAAAGGCCTATATTTTTTCCCCCTCTGTTTTTGATTTAACTCAGAATGCTGTATTTTTAAGCTATATCTCAGAGAGACAAGTAACATTAATTTTCTTTAGGAGAAGGACTCTCTCGCTCAAGTAGTTTAAAAGAAAAGTTATACATTCAAGGTACATTTTTGCAATTTGATTAAAAAGATAAGGTATATTGTGTGTTGATTGTTCACAGTTTTTTATGTCACTCGCCAGCACAACCCTTGGCTTTAATATACAAAACCTAAAATAAGGTAACATTGTTTTTCTCCCCACCTCTGCTCACTTTGTTGCTTTCTAAATGTATTTTGGTGGAGGAGAAGTGAGTTTCTTTTGCTTGGGTTTTCTAGGGTTTGTTTTCCTGAAAAGGCACCAGGGTGGCAACGGGGAATGGCGGCAGGGATGCTGCCTCCATGGGCAGCAAGAGCATCTCCTTCCCTCTGGGTAGGCAAAGCTGCTTCCTCTCCTTTTCCCTCCCCTGCCCTCTTTTTGGGCAGCCATCCCACCAGGTGTCTCCCTCCCTCCTTTCCCAACATCAAGGAGATGCAACCTCAGTGAAAGATCCCTGCCAGGCAGCCACCCCAGCAGCAGCTGGTGGCAAGGATCAGCTGCCAGCCTGCGGTTTTCATCAGGCTGTCCCAGTCCCCCTCACCACACTTTTTTTCATTTTGTTGATCATAAAAGCTGAAGTGAATGTTTTTTGATAATTATCTCAGACCTTCAGCCGCAATCTGCTGTCACCAATGTCTGTTTCCTTCCCCACTCATGTTATCAAGAGTCTGATACCTGCCCAGCTGCAATGACTTTGAGCCTTCATTTTATTATTGGATTTAGTAGATAAAAATGCTACAAACAGGATTCTCAAAACAAAACAAATAAAACCATTTCTTGATACTGCTGAAAACTGACCTTCATAGGCCGTTCTGTCCTCCTTCAAGGTCTGCTAAACTGACAAGCAAGATTCCCATTAGTAAATCACTATTGGATCATTAAACCTTTTTAAGGCAGTGTGTGCCTTACCAAGTGAATGAGGATTACGACACAGCAGTGGCTGCTGCCCACCGACAATCATGGGAACCAACCTCAGTAATAAATCCATTAATTATCTGGCTCACTTTGGCCGGTTCTCACGCCAGAGCCGCTCCTTTGATGTGACGGTCAAACCCCAAGGATGCCCAATAGCAGTAGCCACTAACAAAACAAAAGAGAAGTAATAATTCAATACAAATGTGTAAAACCTGCTTGCTCATATGGGCAGCTTTTGCAGTGGGGTATTTCTGTCCCTGTGGATCCAACTGGAGACCAAAAAAAATGGGAAATAAAGCCCTTTTTTTACTGTATATAACCTTTTAAAGTAAGAAGAGCTAGGCATGTTAGGGAGATAGTTTTTAGCTATCATTAACATGCATGACTTTTTCAGCAAAGGAGAGGGGTTCCCTGTTGCTTTTCAAAATCAGTCTTATAGTTCATCAATGTGCATTTAGGACTTGTCCTACAGATGGACAAAGGATGTCCTTCTGAGGGACACAGAGGAACTATTCCTCTTTATTGTGATTATTTGTATAAACAAAATTATTTACCCTTTCAAGCCTGCAAGAGCAAAGCTTTAGAGAATGCATTCTTACTTGTCTGATTTTTTAAAATTCTGGGGGTCCACCTACTTCTGAGTGTTTAAATACATCAGAAATACAACTGTTTGTTAGCCTCCTTCTTGGCCACCCACCTGTAAAGTGGGAATAATGTTACTTAATTCTTGTCCTTTCTCTTGTCTAATTAGACTTCAGACTCCAGGGGAAAGATTGTCTCCTAAATCATCATCATCTTGTGAGCACCTGAATTTCTGGCCTTTACCATAGGCCTCTGGTTTACAGAAGACAGTAGCTCTCCTAGAGCCCAGATGCTAGTGAGGGAGATAAATTTCTAATGGCATAAGGGATGACATAGAAGAAAATCCCTTTTGAATTGTATGACCAGAAGAGAAGCAGAACTTATTAAATTACTTTTAACTGTTCGATTTTTTACTCCTAAAGGAGGATCAGTAAACTGTAATAATCACTACATACAAAAGATTTTAAGATGTCAGGTTTTCAGGAACGCTAAAATACTTGTAAATATATCAATATGATGGAAATGAATAAGCAGAAGACACTGCAGAAGTATTGCTGTGATGAGCTGTCCTGGGAAAATTGTTGCCTCATTCCTGGGGTGGGGTGATTCTTGCCTGCCTGTAGGCAGACAGCTGCCTGCTCCTGCTGCCTGCAGTCTGCTTGCCTCATTCTGCTGAGAGTTATGTACTGCAAACAGCCCAACAACAGACTGCAGTCGCCAAGAAAGCGGACGTGTAGGGGATGATGGGCACCTTTTCTAAACTTCTGTGTTTCTGAAGAAGTGTGGCACCACAGCATGACACAGGGAGATATTGCATATTGCCTGCATCCACAGCTGGAACCACCAGCCACCCGTCACTCCTTTCTCACCAAAGACAGACTTAGGGAGGTCATGGTGGTAAACCCAAGTGTGAGCACTTCAGAACCAGGTTTGGTACACACACAAAGGCTGTCTGTGAGCCTTGTAGCAGGGGAGTCATGGTGATAGGAGCTTAGGAGTTCATGTTCATCCTCTCATATGCTCCACACTCAGCTTTAGCCTGGTTGCTTAAGGGGAGATGAGTGCAGTATGGTAGGAGGAATGAAAACCACCCAGCAGGCTACAAGAAAATCCATTTCGATTGACCCAAAGTCATAGTCCAAACAAATCTGAAATTGAGACTTACTACCTGGCTTGGGGTGGAGAATGAACAAACTGAAGATTATATACTGCAGAACTTCACCTTGATAGAATTAGACAGGTAGTTGCTTATCTGAGCAGAAGGGATGATCAATTCTTTTTTTTATAATTTATTTTGCTGGAACTCTTGTGCAGATCTGAAGCTTATATAATTCCAATTATGCCATTTATAGAATACAGAGTTGTCATTTTTATTAAAAAATCCCTTGCAAAGGCTGAAGGACCAGTTTGGGTGCATAGCCACTCAGTGGCAGAGCTGAAGAAGGCCCCCTGCTATGGCCATGTTCCATCAGCTCAGCCACCTTCTCCTTGTCTGAGTGGCTGCTGTTCCCTGTTACATGCAGCAGACAGCACCACCAGCCAGAGCACATGTTGTAATAGCAATTTATAGTCTGTTATTATTTTCCTGCTTTTGGGGGAAACTGGCACCTCCCAGCTATGTTTTCCTGCCAGCAACACAAAAATTAGGCACAGCATAATAGTGTTGTCAATATAGTTTACTAAAACGTGATTAATCAAAAGAGCACATGGGAAACAAAGCATGGAAAGGCAGAAGGTAATGATTGACTGTAGCCACAAGGCGGTATAAAAAGGATCTAGAAAACAGATTTCCAGCATGCAAAAGTTCAGACCTTTGAAAGGATCAGAGCTTTCATAATTTTGTGATCAGACCACTTCTTAATAGGATATGGCAACTGCTCCCGTTAAAGGACTTGCTGAAAAATGGTCCTTGGATAATATTATCCAGATCTGTGAGTGGTAATTAAATCTGCATTGCACTTCTGTTAACCTTACCTTAAATAAAATACCTTGGTTTGGATAAAATAATTTCTCTTAAAACATGATTAAGAGTGAATTTCCCAACTGTAGTTCTGAAGTGACAGTCCCAAGAGGACATGAAATGAGGTTATGTTTTTTATCTTACTGTCCAGAAGGTGTTTCATATTGAATCTGTAGCTTGGGAAGAGATTTACAGTTATATTTTCAGACAGCAATATTTTGCATAAATAATCCTGGGATAGATAATAGGACGGGGGGAAAAGTCTGGAGAAGGCATTGTGTGCCTGAAAGCTTCTTTTGGGGTTGTTTTTTTACTTATACCTCCAGCAGTTTAATAAACACTTGGTCTTTTTTTGTTATTTGACTGCCATGGTGAAAATAGCACTAACGTCGCATGGCATGCATTGTGAATCCATGCAGAAGGGAATGAAACCACACCTTGTCTTGTGTCCCTGGGCAGCAAATGCTCTGGGATCCTGACCTGCTATGCAGAAATTCTGCTTCTCTTCTTTGCCTTGGCACAAACTTTCTGCATGATCTTCCATTCAAAATCTACAGGTGAAAAGCAGGAATGCTGCTGGCCCCTGACACATCCATACGTGGATCTTTGTCACTCTGGTAATGGTATATATCATCGATGTATTAATGCCACAGATAGGATGAGGTATTAGAGTCCAAGACATACTCCTGATAATACTTTTTTTTTTTTTTTTTTTCTTTTTTAAATGCCATATTCAGACTGTTTAAAGACAGCTTGTAAAGTTTCCATGCACAACTTCGGAACTAGGCTGCATAAAATTTGCCTTAATAACAACTTCATTTGTGCATGAAGTTGGCTTTATCGGCAAATACAAAGCCTTAATTGCTCTATAGCTCGCTGGAATGAAACGGGCACAGTGCTAATCTATGGAATTGAATCTGAAACCTCCAGAGCAGGGACCGCTCTGGGAGGCACGGGCGGGTGGTGGCAGACACAGGACCAGGCTGCCACCTCGTGGCGTTTTCCAACGATATTTTTATCAATAAGCAGAGGCTCGTTGCCTTGCAGAGGACACCGCGAAGTCATACTTGTTTATGTCCACAGTAAAACAAAAAATAAGGCCACAAGTGGTCATATGTCCTGGGAACAGAATAAATCTAATGACTGCATGACTGTATGCCCTCCAGATAGAAATGAAATATGAGGGCAAGTAGAAAATATGCTTTTTTTTTTTTTTAAAGGAGGGATCTTCCATCTTCCAAAGAGTTGCCAGTTGTAAAAGTCATGCAAAATTTTATGTTCAGTCCAGCCAAGATACTTTATATAGGATTGGAAAAAATCTTGAGAAGTGGAATTGTGTAGGGCTTGGAGAATGTATCGAGAAAGAAAAGTTGAGTCAGCTGGTAGTTTAAGTTGATCTACAGTTATTTCTTCTGCAGTGCATTCATGTCAACCTTTGCTGTGAGATGAAAATCACTTGGTCACACTTTTGAGGAAGAAGAGAAATGAAAGTAAAAATACTTGTGAGCTAGTATCTTAAAATCTATCACAGTTAAAAGTGAATTCAGCCACACTTTGAAAATATGATATTAATAATCTTATATTTGCTTGCAATATCTCTGTTCTAGCCAGTTCACTTTTGTAATGTGCTTTTGATTGCACTGCCAGTCCTCTGTAAAACTGCCTGCCTTTTCTGGGGTTTCAGCATGCCAGCATCATGAATTATTTTTTATTTTAAAGAAAATATCAACAAAGACTCTAGGAAGGATGGTTCTTCCACCTGTTAAAAACAAGTACCATGTTCTTTCCCTCCATCACATTATTCTAAGGTCCAGGAAACAGGGAATCAGAAACTGCTGGAACTGTTCAACACACACTGAAGGTGAACACTGATTCTGGAGTCTTTCCACCCCAAATCAGGATACTTTTAATCACACTGGGACATGAACAGGAAGGACACCAGCAAGAGGACTGGTTCTTACTACAAAATGAGTTAAAACCAAAGGAAATGCTTTTTTTGTTCCTATTCTGTAAACCCATACATATACCTTTTTTGGGAAGCTAGTCAACACCTGTAATTCATTTTAGCTGTTTCTAAAATCACCCATAATTTTTTGAGGTAGAAACCAGCAACTTCTTCCGTCAACTTGTTAAGGCGTTTCACTGAGATCTAAGAGGGAGGGAAGAATCTCAGAGCCCTACACAGCTCAGTGCAACTTACGTGAACTGTTAATAATGCAAGATGAAATAATACAATTGTGACTTTCAGGATCTTAGGAGACCCGCTGAGCTATTCCCCTGATCCAGTCTGAGATTGTTGATGAGATGCGTCCTCAGCCCACTCTTAACAATCTCCAGCCATAGGAATGCAATAATTCCTTAGGTGACATCCTTTGGTCCTGGGGTTTAACTATTATTTGGCCCCTTTTCTTAATATCTAAAGGGTGACAACAGCCCCGTTGACTGTTTGCTTTCTGCCTTAAAGCAAAGGTTATCCCATCCCTTTGCACCTTCTTGAAGCTTATCATACAAAATACAGTGCAAGGCCTTGGGATTTCTCATGAGACACTCCTATCTGCATTGAAGGGCAGCCCAGGCTGCAGTACATCTCTGGCACGCCTGGGAAAGGCAGCCAAAACCTTTATTTCACTGGTGTTTTCACATCAGACCAAAGTACTCCCACATAAAGGGTGGCCTGCCAGTACCAAGGAGTTACATGGGTGATGCAAGGGCTGTGGCTTGCTCTTAGCAGCAGGGAGGATCCCTGCTAAAGCATAATCTGCCAGGCGTGCTAGCTCCAGGCTTGCAGTCTGTCTAAGCTAATTATTATATTCATTTATTATCAGTATTTCATGTTTTACCAAGTGTCCTGGGTCCAGCTGGATGGAGATAATTTTCCCCATAGCAGCCCTCATAGTGCTGTGCTTTCTGTTTGTAGCCAGAAGGGTGTTGATAACTCCCCAGTGTTTTGGCTACTGCTGATCAGTGTTCCCATCAAGACACTAACATGCCTCCCTTCTAAGGCCAGTGGGCTTCGAGTCAGGATTTGGGCAGGGACTCAGCTGGGACAGCTGACCCAAACTAACCAAAGGGGATATTCCCTACCCTATAACCATTGTGTTCAGCAATAAAATGCAAGATAAGGGTGGGGGAAGGGATTAATCTTTAAGGCATTTGTCTTCCAAAGCAACCTGTACTGTGCCTTCGCTTTCTTGCATTAAACTCCCTTTATCTCAATCCACAAGTCCTCCTGCTGAGGAGGGGACATAAAAGAACTGCTAGGTGGGCACCTCATAGCAAGCCAACATGAGCCCACCACAGGCAGGCACTGTTCCAGTGTGAAAGAAGAGGTCCTCCCACTGCCCTCTCACCCTACAAACTAGGGGCAGGTGTGTGTGTGTGTGGGGGGGGGGATGGCTACAGGTGAAGAAGAGAAGCTCTTGCTGGAGCCCCGGATAAGGATTTGGATGCACAGCTGATTGTGCGCTGCTACAGGACAGAGCTCTGAGCTCTGGGTGGAGGAGGAGGCACCCCCTGCTGCAGGAGTGGCAAAGGCTTTACCCTGTTCTCATCACTTCTTCCCTTCCCACCTATTGGAGCACCCACACCATTTTTAGGAGCTGAGAAAGTAATGGCCTCAAGTTGTGCCAGAGTAGATTTAGATTACATATTAGAAATTTCTTTTCCACAAAAAGGGTTGTAAAGCATTGGAACAGACTGCCCAGAAAAGTGGTGCAGTCACCATCCCTGGAAGTGTTAAAAAAACATAGTTCAATGGCAAAAAGGGCACTGGTGCTCTGTGAATGGTTTGCCACGATAATCTTAAAGGTCTTTTTCCAACAATAATGATTTTAAGGTGTTGTGCGGGCTTCACTGCAGGAGGGAGGGAGACAGGTGCTAATTGCAGGGAGGTATTAAAAATCCCTTTGTCTCTTTGTTTACTTCTTTCCACCTCCAGAAGAATATGTCATCTCTTCCATGCACCCCCCCAGCCATATCCGTGTCATGGTGGGGGCTGTGCAAATCCACTGCTTAGCTGAGGAAGCACCAAAGAGCACTGCAGTCGCCCCTCTGCCATGACAGGGGTGCAGGCGACAAACCTTTCCCACCTTCTTTGGGGGAAACAGCACTCGGTCCTAGAGGCACTTGCACACCAAAAATAGCTAAGCGGGTCACAGAACCACAGAATGGGTCAGGGAAGGGATCACAGCAGGTCATCTGCTCCAACCTCCCTGCTCAAGCAGGGTCATCCTAGAGCACAGGATTGCATTCAGACGATTCTTGATATCTCCAGTAAGGGAGACTCCACAAGCTCTCTGGGCAACCTGTTCCAGGGCTTGGACACCAGCACAGTAAAGTTCTTTCTCATATTCAGGTGGAACTTCCTGTGCATCGGTTTCTGCCTGTTGCCTCTTGTCCCATTGTTTGGCACCACTTAAAAGGGCCTGGTTCCCTCCTCCTGACACCTTCCATTCAGATCCTTGTAGACATTGATGAGGTTTCCTCTCATTTGTCTCTTCTTGAGGCTGAACAGGCCTAGTTTCCCCATAACAGAGATGGTTCAAAGATTTGTAATAGTGCTAAGTAACCATTCATGTCTGGGGAGAAAGATATGGAAACACCCGAAAGATATGGAAACACCCTAAACTGTAAGAGCAGCCAAAAAAAAAAAAAAAAAAAAGGAAATTATGGTATTTGTAAATGCTTCTGGAACCCCTATGCATGGGCATGGGGTGTCCACAGGTAGTTTTGTGAAGGGAAGACTTCCAGACGCTACACCTGGCCACGCTTCCCCTGCCCACCTACACGAGGCGCTGTGACTTTGCTCATTGCCCGTGTGCAGGATTCCTCCGAACTGCCAAATGCGCCTTAAAGCTCGCAGCTGGGCAGTAACGCCCGCGCCTCGGGCTAGCACAGCAGCCGGCCGATGATCCCGGAATTGTAAAAGCGGGAGAGGGTCGTAAATAAACCAAAAACGCAAAAGAGGTGGACAATGCAAAAGAAGTTTTCCCTGACCGGGAATCGAACCCGGGCCGCGGCGGTGAGAGCGCCGAATCCTAACCACTAGACCACCAGGGAACTTGCAAAGAGCGATCTCATTCCTCTGTACCACTCCTCCCTGAAGGCCCAACGGCCATAACGACACCCCCGCGCCGCACTGTGCCGCTGGTTTTTCCTTGTGTTCCCACTTTCCAGGCAGTACCAAGTCTTGGAAGCAGCTGCGTGGAGGGAGGGACGCTCCATTCCACCCCGCAGAAGGGGATAGCGACGGCGGGGTGGGAAGGAGAGTGGGCGGCCCAGGAGAGGCGGGTGAGGGTCCCTCACCGCGGGCGGGGGGCGGGATGACGCTGGGGGGCCGGGAGGGACGGAGCCGCCAGCCCGGGGGTGCCGCAGCGGGGGTGGGGGTGACCACAGGCAAGAGGTGCGCGGCCGGGGCAGGGGCGGGGGGTTCGGGGAAAGGCGCCCGAGTGTAGGGCTCCTTCTCTCCCTCCCTTCTCCCGCGGGGGCACTCTGGCTGCCCCCGGCGGGCGCGGGGCTCCATGCGGTTGTTTTCCCTCATTTCGTCTTGCCTATACACGCTGTTCGTGACAAGATCGTTGCTTTACGGGGTGTCGCTGTCACGGCTGCAGGCGGTGCCTCGTCAGCCGAGAGCTCTGCCGGGCACATCCCGGCAGGCGGCTGCCGGGAGGGGATGGTCGTGGCGCTTCCCTCAGCTCCGGCTTGGTCGCTGTCAGGGCAGGCTGTGGAAATAAAAGCACCGGTGTTAGGCCTGGAGGGGAGAGCTGGTCCAAAGGCCTGCCTCAGGTGGGAGCCAGTGGCTCCACACAGGGAGTCGAGGTTGGGGGTTTGCTTGCCTTGCACTACCGCGGCCTCCCCACGCCATAGATACTGATCTGTGACCTTGCTTGTTTTGGTAAGATTTGTGTGGGAGGAATGAAAACTGCCAACGATGCAGATGGCATTGCATGAGCGCTCCTTCCTCTGGTGTGTCGGGTTTATGAGCGCAGTAGATCCACGAGCTGTACGAGAAAAAAGTGTCCAATAATACAGGCAGGTTGGCTCTACACAAGCAAATTTCTCTGGTTCTCAAGCACTCTGCCTCTAAAATGCATTATGTAAGAGACCTTTTCTGTGTTAAGATAGATAAGCTTCTTGTGGACTGTGCAAATATACATTAGCTAATCTTTAAAAGGTTTAGAGTCTGAAAACAAACTTAGAGGGATCCCTTTCCTCGGGGATGTATTCAGGAGGTTGATCGTGTTTGGTTTGTGTCTCATCGGAGTTCGGCCAACAGTTGATTTCATCCCTAACCCTTCACTGTAGCAGGCTGGAACAAAACGTGTGTCTTGACTGTGATGGAGATTTCTTTTGTCTGAATTGAGCAAGTTTACTGTGCAATGAGGTAGATAACATAAAATATGAGGTTATAATCAGGCCCTCTTAAATACAATCTCATGTCTTATATATGCAAGAATACCATTTCACATGTGGAGATTGATAGCACCTTCTTTGGTAAGACCAAGGCATTTCAGGCCTTGAGGAGGCAAAGCTGTGGAGTGCTGGAGGGTGAGGTATCATTGTGGCCTGAGGCCACTGCAAGATGTATGTGATTAGGTGAGAGAGGTCAGCTGATCCCAGCAGGTAATCTGTGCCCATTGTTGAAGAGAAAGGCAAAGTGGGAGCTAGTTTCCTGCAACATGGAAGCTGCAGGGAATGTGAACCAAATACAGATGTGGTTCTGTGCTGGAGAAACCGAGCTAGTCTTGAAGGGTTTGTATGCTTCACTAGGTCCACAGTGTCATGGTTAAAAGCATACGCTTCTCCACCCTGGGTGTTTATAAGGTGTGTTTTGGAGTGGTACTGGCATCTGTGCTTCTGTGGCTGAGATGTTAGCAGCGCATGAGACAATTAGGTAAGAACTAGAGTAGGTCCACAACAGCTGCATTTGCACTGTTGAAGGTGTGTGTTACAGAAGGGTCATTGCCAACAAGTTCTTAGAAGGCCTCTGTTGTGTGACACTGAAGAGGAAGGTAGGGGTGAGCCCCCTGATTCTTATGCTGCCTGAGTGTTAGAGACAAAATATTCCCCCCGACAATTTCAGAAAAGTAGCGGAGCCTATGAAAGATGTGATCTTATGGCTGATGGCAGGGTGGGAAAACATATTTTCAACAGGCCCTAGATAACTCTTAAAGGTAGAAACAAGTCAGTCTTGTTCTGTTATGCTTGACAATTAGCAAATTATTTTCCAAGTGAGTAATACATCTTAATAAATTTCTCTTGAGCAGTGAAGGGGTTGTTGATTACAGCCATAGAAGCAGTGAAAACTAAGGTATGTATTAGAAAAATGTACTGAAGTAAGAAATCTTTTCCTGGATGTGAACCTGGCTGACCAGTAGACCATCAGGAAAGTAACACTGAGAGTCATATGCTGTCTAGTTATTTTTAGAAATGGCTTTCTTTGCTGTACAAGTCATGTGCACTGACAAAAGATTATGCCTCTTCTCTGGCTTCCTGTATCCGACAGAGAAATGCATCAGTGAAACTGTCAGCAGTTCAGCCTCCTGCCAGTGCAGAAGCAGCCAGTGCCTGCATCCCTGAGATGCTAGCTGAAGAATGATCTTCCTGAAAGCGCCAGGGAAGGAATGTCAGAAGCTGGTGTTTCTTTTCACTTAACAGAACGGTGGTGTGTTGGTAAAACCAAGTGAGTACCATTCAGTGTTAGAGGTACTGTACCACAGCTGTCAGTTTGGTATGTAAAGCTGAATTTTGAAACCTGGAAAATCAGAGTGATTACTTTAAATGCAAGCTGTACAGCAGCATGCAATTAACTTGTCTGTTCCATATGAATACATTACATATTATTATTACTTTAATTTGCCATGTTAATTGATGTGTGACAGTAGGCTTACTATGTAAAGATGAATAAGAATAACATCAAAGTAATGTGCTAATTTATGGAAAGTACATCATTTGAGTATGTTTCTACTATATAATGGTAAATACAAAGTATCTTTAGTGTCTGTGGTACATGCTTCAGCAGTAGTGAAAATCCTCAATCTGCACAAAATCTGTAAATTGTATTTCTGATTGTGTAATCTGTGCATTTATCACTCTTCTCTTACCTCAACTGTGTGTTTCATTTGGAAAGTCTTGACTTCAGCTTTTCTTCTTTAAGTTAGTCTGACTTAAAATGTACATTATCCCAGTCTCAAGGAAGTGGAGAGGAGAGGGATGGAGAAGATGATGCATGGTCTATTGCTATTTTATGTGTAATTTCCATGTATGGTCAGAATGGTTACCTAACTGTTAGATTATAATGATTTTCTGGCAGAAAAAATACTACTGTAGTTTATATTTATTATATCTGTTTTAAACGTAATAGTGTTTTTACGGAAATAATGTAAGGAAAACCTCAAAAGGTGTTGTACAAGTATCAGGACTGCTGATCTCCCAGCTCCAAGCTCCTATTCCAGGCTCCCTCTGCTTGCAGTGTGGCGCACACAGTGCCAGGGAGCGGCACACGAGGACGTGCAGCGTCACATCTCGGTGCCGTCCAGGCGCGGCGTTCTCTGTTTACGGGAAATACTTCAATGATCCTGAAGAACAAGAAAGGGAACAACCAGCAATATTTTATAAATACTTTTTTTTCATTTATAAATACTTCTTCTATTCTTTTCCTTGAGCTGCCTTTTTAACCCTGGCACTGTATTTGATTTAGAAAAATGTGTGTCAGCTTTTTTTTTCCTCTTAGGCTGTGTTAAAATGCACCTTATTCTGGGGTTTGGGATAAGGTACAGTGGTGGGGTGCTTCATCCAGCGCCCACTGAGCTCAAAAAAGTACCTTAGTTGAAACAAATAGGACTTTTTTGCCATCTCTTGTATCAGCAAATTTCATTTCTTTTATAGTCTTTCTTCAGAGCATTTTGAAAGCAACTTTTGGTTTGCTCTACTACACAGTAAAAATGGGTGCACAGAAGAAGTTATTAGTGGAGAACTTCTTATAAAAGTTTCAAGCTATGGCCTCTTTCTCATTTTTGTAAAACTT
Organism: Pyrocephalus nanus; assembly: GCA_038380795.1. Lineage (NCBI taxonomy): Eukaryota > Metazoa > Chordata > Aves > Passeriformes > Tyrannidae > Pyrocephalus > Pyrocephalus nanus. Next base: position 53,192,186 of record CM076260.1, read on the forward strand.
GTGGAAATTTTCAGTACCTCTGTCAAACTGAGTTCTATCTAGACAATCAATTCAAAGTTAAAGGGTGAGTTGGGGACACTGAAATTCATCATTACATAAACTGAAGAAACCAGGCTAAAAATAGTCCTCAGTGCATGGTAGGATCAAGCTGGGCCTCAATTATGTATGCATAAAAGTCTGCCTGAAACCTATTTTGTGACTACTTCATTGTGAATAATTGTAGGAGTAATTGGGAAAAATGGGACTGCTAATGGAAAAAAAAAAGATTGGTGTCACCTTTATTTTCATATCTTTTAAAAAATGGACTGCTGTAGGAGTCAAGGTTATCCATGTAATTCGTTATGGCAGGTTTCTTCCTTAAATAAGCAAGCTGTAAGCTAACAGGTGCAGATGTAAAAAAAAAAAAAAATCCAGAAACTACGTGAAACACACATGAGCAATACAATATTTTTTTTCTGCTAATAATGTAAGCTGATCTGAATGCAGGCCAAAAACATACTGTACCTCTTAACAAGTTTTTCACTGTGATGCATGCAATTCTGTTAATGTACTCCGAAGTGTGTATTGCAGAAGATCAAAACTCCTTTAAATGTAGTACTTCAGTATCCCAAATCTGTTCTGTGTTCCATGTGTGGTTATACGTGTGAGTTTTGTGAGAAGTCTATTTCTAGGGTAAAAATTCACAATTTAGAAGTGATTAAAATAGCAAAATTGCATTTTATCTCCATCAAAATAGTGCAATTGGTGATAAAACAAATTTACACAATCTGGAAATGAATGAGCAACATGAACTTAAGATTTTCTCAGGTAAAGATATTCTAACCTCTAAAGATATTCTCCTCTAACTGTGAAGAAAAAAATAAGACAGAGAAAGGACAAACACATTGCTTTAAAACTTTCATAGTTTTAAATATAGCCTTGGGATTTCTTGGGCCCTGATGCATATCTTGGGAATGCCTAGGGTTGACTCTTGAGCAAATCAAGTGCCACCATCCAAAGCTTGAAATAGGACCCATGGTTCCCAGTGTCCCATCGGCCATTAGGATAAGAGCTGACACTAGTGAGATTGTACTAAGGATTACCAATTGCAGTGGAAAATATTATGTTTTAATCATACCATTACAATCATGTGAAGACAAGTCTTTAGCTAAGAAACCAAACAAAATGGGCAATTTTTCCAAAGAAAGAAGCAGAACCCTTGTAGCAAGAATCCATGCCCCATTTTCAGTCCACAAACTTCCCCAACTTTGGGTTGACTTGTAACAATAAATGCCCCAAATAATCTATTCTCAAACCAGCAGTTAGGTACTACAAAGACAATGAATTAAACTGTTAGAGCATTTGTATTCAAATGAATTGGCACAGAACATATTGCCATGGGAAAGAGCAAACCATTTGGATCTCTAAAGTGTAGAGAGACCAAAACTAAATCTTATTTCAAAGGTGATACGTGTGTGTGTCTGATCTACCTATCTACTTATCTCATGTTCATTGTTGCAACAAATAGGCAGGCATTACTTATTACTTCCAGGCTCAGTAAAACAAAACAGTGCATTACATCCCACTCACTCAGGTGCTTGTAATGACATGAAGTCTGTGGGTTGAGCTACAGGCAATAATCCACAGTGCCATAACTGGAACTTGTACAATGCTTCTGTTCTAGTCCTAACCTACTTAGCCTGCTGCTCTGACAGGAGTTCAAGTCATTTCTTCCCCATGCCAGCAGTTTAGAATATGTATTTGAAATGCCTGGGGCAACAGAAATACTACAAAAATGTGTAGTTTCTTTGTCTACTATATGGAATCTATGCATTGCCTTCATAGAGCTACCTACACCATACAATAGAGTTGACTGCTTGGAATGATGATTGGCAGCAAACTGGTACATTAGGACAGGGACAGCTTTTCCTGGAGGTAAAATAAGGTGTTAGTCACTGACATTGTTGTGCAGCTAATAGATAAGTAGGGTTTCCACTACTTTGATGGATAGGGCTTCATAGCTTCTGCAATTTGGCAAAAGAAGTTGAGTAAATAGTACTATTTTAAGTCTGCAGTTTTCTTCCTCTTTTTTCCTCCGATTTTGTTATCTAAGCACTGCCAGAACAGTAACCGAGAGAAGGGCCCCTTTCTTCTGTGTGGTGGTAGAGAACCTGTGTGCTAGTGAAGTACTTGAGATTTTAACCAGTGTAACTTTGACTCTGTCCATCTTTTGCCTGATAATAATATAGATATAAGATGTAGAAGCTGCAGTATGCTCTCAAAATATATCTTCTAAGGAGGAGACTGTTTTAAAGCAAATCTTTGTCTTGCAAAATACGCTGTTTCAGCTTTAAAAAAAATCGGATGGACACTTCAATTTTAGCTGAAAGTGCAGCAGCAAATTTAGGGGAGGAGTTGAGGCAGTTGATGTCCCAGTATTGACACTGAGTGGCAGCAAGCATATGCTATGAGTAGGGTAATGGCAGTGGTGGGAGATGGCTGTGTGTCTGTATTGGAGTTGCATTTCATCCTGAAAATGATGCATATGTTTTCAAAATGGATCTTTAAGCAGCTGGTAATAAATAGGCCTCAGACAAGTATCTCCCTTACTTAAAATTAGAATTTTTGGATTTGGAACATTATAATTACTAAAATTATACCTGAGACACCAGCACACCATTTTGACATTGTCTCTTAGCATCTCCATGTATATGTGTCATTTTTAATTTACGCAGGTATCTGCCTATCTTCAGGCTTTTGTCTTGCGGAATATAGGATTTAATGTGACGATGCCTTTGTAGGCCTCCCCCTAAGCTTTCAGCCTTTTAGAGCTGGTTACTGACCGAAGGAAGGAATAAGCAGCTAAATCCTGTTTAGGCTAGCTGCAAAGATCTAGAAGGGTTACCTGGAGTTACCTCGGGTAAGGGAATGTAGTTTCTGGTAGCTATAGCAGGTGTTGTTTTTTGAGGATCGGGTGAAGAAGCCTACTTGCTGGCAGTGCAGAAACAGCAGATGAAGTTTCCCACGGATCTAAAGGCTTTGGTTAACCTCAATTTCCAAAACTGGCTGTTTTGTTTTTAGTACTGCCCTTGAGAAAACAACTCCTCAGAGGCATACACTGGCGCTCGGGCCATATGAAGAAACACGCCGTACTCGTAGGTCTTATTCTGGCCCCGCAGACCGACCTTTTTCCCACGACGGGGCTCGGAACCCAGGAAGCCCAGGAGGACCGTGCCGCTGGTACGGCCCGGCTCCCGGGGCGATGAGCGCGGCCCCTCCCGCCGTGGCCGGGTCCAGCGCGGTCCGCTGGGGCCGGGCGGGGCCGAGGGGAGGCGGGACGGCCGGGGCGGGGCGGAGCGGCGGGGGCGCGGCGCGGCCGGCGCCGCTGTGGCCGAGCGGGGAGCGGCGGGGCCGGCGGGGTTTCCGCAGAGCGCTCCGGCCGGCGCTGGGCCGCGGGTCCGCCATGCCGCCCGCCCGCAGGTCGGTGTGACTGCCCGCGCCGTGCCGAGGGGCCGCGGGGCGGGCGGGGCTGCTCGGTCACGGCCTTGTTCTCCGGTCGGGGCGGGGACAGGGCGCTGTGGTGCCGGAGGAGCTGTTTGTTTGCCCGCTCGCCCTGCGCGGAGCCAGCCCGGCACCGCTGCGCGGGAGGTGAGGGGTGGCCGTGCGGGGCCGGGGCGGCGGCCGGAGCTGCCTGGGAACCCGCGTTGGGCTCTGCGGCCGCCGCTGACCAGCCGGTACTGCTGAGGGGCGCTTGGACGGCTTTCACCGCTTCGAACCTCATTGATGTCCTCCCTCGCCAGGTCTCGGATGAATTACTGGAATGTTCCAGGCTTTCTCTCTTTATATATTAATTTATATAGCCTTAGGTTGTCATGATTAAGAAGTGCTGCCGGGTGCTAGAGGTGTGTCGGTAATTGATTTTTGCCTCTTTAATCTGTGCAGTGGACTTTCCTCTTTGTACCTTATCATACAGTACTTCAGAGTTGGATTTTGGGTGGAGGGGCATAGTTGTGTCTTGGATGGTGTGTGTGCAATATTATGGCGCTAAAGGATGCAGTAATTGTTTGTCCCCTAGGTGATGAAATGAGATGATGAACACTTCCACTCAGTAACAGGCTTTTAGCATGTGTTTACTTTACATGCTACAATTATTGTTCTCTCATTAAGTAGTCATAAATTTCTTGTATTAACGCGCAATGGTGGACTTTTAAGATGTGTAGGTGCCCATTAATCCATTATCATTTGCCTCAAATGCTGTGACACAGTATAAGGGCCTGTGTTTGCGTGATACTTATAAACGTATGTTGATGAACTCTGCCAGCATACTGTATCAGCGAATGTTTACATAGTGTGGAAATAATTGCTGATATTGTTCTGTTGGACGGTTATGTATACACACATAGACTTTCAGAAATTTAATGGAGAAGGCAATAGAAAATGCCAAGAAATTATGCATGAATATATACTTTCTGAATTAAAAGGACTTTATCAGGAATATGTATCTTGAACTGTAAGTCATGGTTAAAAATACATAAGTCACAGTACATTTTATACTGCTTTCTTTTTTATGCTTTTACCTGGAAAATGTCTGTAAATAAAACCAAAATATTTTAAGGACCTGAATAGTCAGGTAATGTTGGTCCTACGAAGAGCTGTCTTGAAACAGATGCTTGTAGCCAAAATGCTGTCTGATGCCTTCCTTTTTTTTTTTTTTTTACATAATGGATCAAAATCTTGGGCTTGGAGAGAAATTCTCTGCTTCATTTAAACTAGGTTCCTTTTTTTTTTTTTTCTTTGTTGCATATTATAATGAAGAAAAAACACTCCTAGAACACCTGATTTTTCCAAGTTGTTTATGAGGCGGTCTCTGGGTTTCACTCCTCGGCTTTGCCCAGTGTCCTGTTCTCACTGCACCAGTGGCCACACTTCCATTCATATTTGTCACATCTACTGCTGAAATAAGTGATTCCCTTTGGAGTTGAAGTGAGTTAGAATTGATTGGAACAGTTCTTGTCTTGTTGTATAGGCTTTGTTGCTTTGTATAACCAGGATTTTAAAAGACTAAAATTGGCTGGACGTTGTCTCTAGTAAATATTTGGCCCTGACTTCAGGGGACATCTTGAAAATCTCTTGCTGGACTAGGGAATAAGCCCCTCCATTCAAACAGAAGTGAATTCATTTGAGAGTGGTTTGGGTTGGAGAATAACATTTCTTAAAGAAGGTAATTAAGAAAATCGTGAGAATCCTAAGGATGGATACTGCAGCCTGAGAGACTCCCTGCAGTCACACATTCGGGTGGGTGTTTCAAAGGTGTAAAATTAGTTTGAGCCTCTGCAGCATGATCTGACACAAGAAATTGCCCTCTAGGTAGCTGGAGATACTCACAAACAATAATTATGTAAATGAGGGACAAAGGGACTCCATTTCTCTTTGCTATCTAGCAGGCATGGAAGGAAAGCTGGAACATAACTCATGTTTAGAAAAATGGTAAAACTGCCTTTCTGGAACCTGTCTTGTGCCCTTCATCTCAGCGGGTGGTGTGCTGCCCAGTGCAGCTGCAGTGGTCCTTGGCACTTCTGGAGTGAGTCCAGTGTCATCAGCCAAGAAGCAGCAGGCTGACAACTCGCTTCCTCATCGTGATCAATAAGCCAAAAAATTCTAAGGCTGTATGGGCGCAGCTCTTGTTTTAGTGAGGTATCCACCTGCTGGTGGAATTATTGACACTGGAGATGGCTGCCTGCCACAAAGTTGATGCCTTCTCAGTTGAGGGAGCTGGGCCTTGGGATCTGTACCCTCATGGAGAGAAATGCACAAGTCATGCTGCTGCTGCTGTGAGTTTGTCCTGGGGGTTAAGATTGCTTTCCCAAAAAGAGGAAATAAAATTCTATGTTTCAGTGAAGTCAGCATTAAAAGCACTCACTTAGGTGACCTTTTTTGAGTAGGAAGTAAAGCAGGGTAGGAGAAACAAGTCTTTGTTTTTTTTCCCCTCCTTCCTTTTTTTTTTTTTTTTTTTTAATCTTGTTCCCTTGTCATTTTTCCTTAGCCAGATTTATGAAACGAGGCAGTGACAAAGTTCATAGCAGGCTAGAGGGTTTATATTTCCCCCCAAAACATAATGTTTCAGGTTGATATATTAAACACATACACAGGAGTATTCTTTTTCTTCCCCTCCCCCTTTTCTTTGCAAACCCTTCTCACTGTAAGTGGAAAGCTGTATGTCTTTGTTCCTGGCCAAAATATCAGATGGGTATGAGTAGTTCTGCTGCTGCTGGAAGGTGTATGTTAGGAACAGTTTGCTCAGTGTTGGGGTGGGCAGCCCACTTTAGTGCTGCAGGGAGCCGTGGTTGTGTATCTGTAGTCTTTCCTCTGTTTGCCTGCAAGGGCAGGGTGCAGGCAGGCGTCCTGGGGTCTGTTGGTACTTCCAGTGGGTTACACTGCAGAAGGTGGTAGTTGAGTGCTCAGAAGGGTGAGTTACTCCAGGTGCAGTGCTTCGCTTTTGCACCTGATCTGCTCCCAGTCTCTAACCAAGCTTGGAGAAGGAGTACCAGTATTTCAGCTCAGTACCATATAGCATCCTAGTGACTTGCCTGTACTTACTTGAGACTTAATGACTTGTCCTGGAACCACAGTTAATCCTTCAAGAAGACTTCTGGCTTAGCCTTGGAGCTTTCGATGTATACAGTACTCATCATAATCTGAGTAAGCCTTTCTGATTGTTATTTATCTAAAGAGGTGAGCCGTGCTTTCAGTTGCATGCCTCAAATTCCTTGTGTTGTGTGGTCCAGTGCCCTATCAGGTGGGTGAAGCCTGTAGTACTCCCAAGGTGTAATTAAGTATTAGGCCTCCTCTTTGATATGCTACATGTAGATCCCACTGAGGTGCCACTTTTTTCTTTTGTTGCCTTTCTTATGGCTACTCTGTACGTTTTACAGGTTTTTTTTTCCAACATCCTTCTTGAAATGCAGGCTCTATGACTACCCATCATAGAGTAATGGTAATATCAAACTGATTTACAGGAACAGAAAGCATCCAAGCTGAGCAGGGAAGTTATACCTGTTTATAGAGTCAAGATATGTGTTTATCTTTTGGTTATAGCGTCAAATTAGTATTGTTTCATTTTGTGTTCACTTAGAGAATTTAAAAGCTTCTTATGTAATTTCTAGAAAGGAAGATTTCTTACTGTAGTCTCACCCATTAATGTCTGATTTTAGCATCTTCCCATAGTGTTTCTGTAGATAGGAGAGCCATTTCCCCAAAGTTTAAGACTCCCCAGGCAAAGAGCTGTCCTGGTGCATCAGTTAGAGGAAATCACAGCTTTGTTTTCAGAAGTTCACAGTAAGAGCTGTTGCTTCCTTGAACTCATCTTAAGAAAAGGTAATTTATTCCCTGACTCATTCTTTCAAGTAAATTTAACCTTTTCTAACAGTGCTCGCTCTATCTGCTGCTACCCCTGTGTGGTTTTTTTCTGCTTTCTGTCCCACATGCCATCTGTCTTATTTTCTAGTTTGTTTTCTTTTGAAATACTCTAAGGTAATGCAGAGGATAGAAAGAAGTATGAATATTTATGAAGTATCACTGCCACCTTCATTCCAAAGGGAAGAGGTGTGGAAGGCTTCCTGCCAGATCAGGTGATGCTGTGATTGCAGAAAATACTTGAGTCTGCTTAGGTTGTTACTTTGGAGGAGACACTACAAGGAACAACTCGGTGTTGTTGGCAGTGGCTTGGCAGTGCTTGGATGCTGTGTCAGTAGTCACTGTGCACAAGTGCAGTAGGTAGCGTTAGGCTGTTGCTGTAGTTAACTGCCTTATGGTCAAGTAATGCTCCAGTCTGGTGGCAAGGGCTTTATTTTACTGTCAGCTTAAGAAATAGCATTTCCATAATGCCTTTTAAGGAGCTGTACTGATGCCAAAGACCTGGGCACTTCTGATAAAGCTGAGTTTAATCTATATGGATTTGGTAGCTGTAGCAAGCTTGGCAAAACTTGGTAGGCCAGAGAGTAGCTTGAGTTTTTCCATCGTACTTTCTTCACGGAAGCATTGAAGTGTATAATAATTTTACCTACGAAGATTGCTTGCATGATATTTACAATATATATTAAAAATAAATTCTTCACTGATATAAGCAATGTTTGACTTCTTGTACTCACTTTTTTTTTCCATCCTGGAACAAACCTTTTTTTACTGAAGCTGCTGAAGACTGCTAAAGGTAGGAGGTGTGATAACCCATGACATAAAACCTGGGCCATGCCATCTGTCCCAGCTTCAAAAACTGAAATGCAGATGTTGTCCACTAGATGTGTGGTGCGAGTCATGGTGACAATGGGTGGAGAACCAAGGAGGTAAAACTTTTACTTTATTAGGGAACAGTGTGCTGAAATGTGGCCAGGTGTGTGCTGAAAGATTGACTTTGCCTGCCGTGAGCCAGTCACTTGTGCAGATCTGGCCCAGATGATTAAGAGCTGATGAGCATGAAAGTCCCTATACCTCCCAGATACAGGGGTCAAGTTGCAAGCAGCCTGGGTAGTCATCAGGGCAGTTAGGAGATGAATTCAGAACCACAAAGGAATGACAAGGGTGGCTCTCTGCTAGGGCCGTGAGTTGTTCTCCAGTCTTTGTGGTTAGGTATCAACTGAAGAAATTTCATTTGATTTACAGACAATTGTTTCTTTGGTTTTGTTCTTTAGTGGTGTTTTTTTCCAGTGTATGATGCTGAGCGGTGTTGGTTAGGTATGCCCTGTGGTTAGGAATAAATAGAGGGTAACATCACATCACTGTACAAAGGCTAGGCAAGAACTTCTTGTGACATCTACATTTGTGTCCTGCTACAGTAATACAGGATGGAAAGTAACTCTCCTTTGTTGGGCTAGTGCTGATGTGGTTGCTCATTGGGACTTATCTGTTCCCTTCTGTCAGGAGTTCTGGATTCCTTAAAATAGAGCTCTGCTGCTAACTGATCACTCAGTGGACAAATTTTTAAGTGGTTTATTTGTTTTGAAAATTGGATTCTGTTTGTAATGCATCATTTCTGTTAGTACAACCAACACATCGGTTGTCATGAAAAGAGATTAAGATTATGAAGATTAGTTTTCTTTTCTCCTGCTCTGTTGACACTGTGCACCTGACCCTATTGTGTGAGAAGTAAGTTTCAATGTTTTGTCAACTATATGTGTCCTTTTCTGAGCCCTGCTCTGGAAGTTCCCAGTCCCGGGCTGAGCCTGGCAGGTAACAGACAGGTTTAGGGAAGTGGGACTAGAAACTAATTTTGAAATCAAAATAGTACAGTAAGTATAAGAAATCATAAATCTCCTACAGGGAAGTAGGAAAGAGCAAGTAACGTAAACCTCAGGAATCAATGACACCTTATGTATCAGAGGGTTCTCCTGGGCTTTATGGATGGTAAGCTGTGGGGAAAAGCACTGCATCCAGGAGCATTGTTCCTTGCTCTTCTGCCCAACTCTGGATGTGCTTCGGATTAAGTTTATGAGAAGAGCAAAGAAGGTACACTCCCTTCCTTGTTTTCCTCCAGGGAAGGAGATGTAGACCCAGAGTTGGCAGAGCAGAGTGACCTTGCTCCTTGCAGAATTGGACCCTGCTGCTTTAGGAACCAGCCACAACTGAAGAGTTTGGTGGGCAGTGTGTGCAAATACCGGTGGAAAGCCAAGGAGGTTTGCAGAAGGAAAGGTGGTGGAGCTGAAGGGAGCCCCCTGTAGCAGCAAACCTGATTTTAAGATGCTTTTGAGGAGACATGTATTTCTTTGTACTTGGTAATTGTCATGTGGACCAGTGTAGGCTTTGGGATGTAAGGGCTTCAAGTTACAAAATTTATTTCTTGGGCAAAGTCTTATCATCCCTTAGTACATGGTTGCAGTCCTTCAAAAGCCTTTCCTCTGGCTGTGTTGTTTTTTTTTGTTTGTTTGTTTTGTTTTCTGTTAATTCTTGTTGTTATTGTTGTTTTGATTTGGTTTTCTTATATCTAAAAACTTTGTAAACAATCAGACTTCTATGGATGTCAGCTGGAATCAGGAATTCACATTCCATACTGAGTACAGTTTTCAACTCTTAACTGCTTTGCAGTCAGCATTATATTGCATTTAAAATAAAAGGTGTTACCTGGTACAGTGTTTTGCAATTGTTGCTTAAGTTTTGATTTCTTCTTCATGCCATATACTATTTGTTGTGAATTCTGTTATGAAAGAGCTGTGGATGATTTTCTCACTGAAAGGCTCTAGGATGACAGCATACTGTGTCGTAAATTGGAATTTACTTTATCTGGCCTTCAAACATATCTTTCTTCCTGCTTATTTTTGCCTTTTTAAAAAAATTATTATCATCATCATTATTATTATTATTATTATTATTATTATTATTATCTATTTTTACTTCCCTGGGTCCAGCAAGCAGGAAGCTCATAAAAGCAATTTTGACCTATGGAAGCTACTCCAGGTGTTACTTGTTCATTAGGTTAGTCCAGCCATGTGTTTGAGATTGATGAGTGCATTTTAATCCTAGATCCTGTAATAATTATTGACAAGAATAGGTATGTAGGTTAAACAGGTAGATTTAGGGTTAAACTTGATGACCTTAAAGGTCTTTCAACTTAAAGGTCTTTTTGAACTTAAATGATCCTTGATTCTAGGAATCTAGCTCTGGGGTGATACATTTTCCCCAGGTAATGTATCAGTTCTTTTTAGTTACAATTCACTAATACACCCTGGTGGGGGTGGATGCAAGCTGCTTTTCCTTATCTTTTAAAAGATTTCCAGAATCAGATTTTAACACCAAAAATGGAAGGACTACAGCCCCTCAAAAATAGGTACTTTAACATGGAAAAAAACCCAAACAAACCCAAAACTTGTTAATACATTAACTATTTTGGTTGGCTTCAGCTTGAGATAGGGCACTGATGTAGAAGCAAGAGAATACAAAGTTTTGCTCGGCAATTGGAAACACTCACTGTTACCAGCTATGTCAGGTATAATTTTTGGTGAATGGAAATTTAGCAGCTTTTGTCTTTGGGCTCCAGTTCTGCACGTGTGCTTACGTATCACAAGCATAACTTTTGTGAGCAAGTAGTCCCTCTGAATGTACTTGGTACATGAATAGAGAGCTCAGAGAGCCTCTGTTGTTGTACTTGGTCATGTAGCTGAGATGGATGGCTTTCATGAAAATGCAGCGCTGGAGGAATTGAAGCTATTTGTTAGATTTTCTGAGTTTGTGGTGTTTGTTGGTTTTTGTTTTTTTTGTTTTTTTTTCCCAGAGAGAAGAAATATCTAGCTTCAGCATGCTAAGTTACTTTGTCAATACTGTCAGTGCAAGATATTCAAATTTTAGTTTCAAAATTGGTCTGTTTTGTTCAACAAGAGCATCTCTGTTCAATAATAATGTTTAAAATACTTGAGTAATCTGAAAGAAAAATATATACTGCTACCGTGTTACCAGAAAATTTCTACACTTCTGTTTTTTATGCAACAATACTCAACCTTAATTTAAATGTGTCTGCAACTTTTTTGTTGTTTAAGGAAGCCTTGAACCATGTCCCTGACTGAACACATCCAAGAGTTGAGCAAATAACGGCCAGATTAGATATGTTGAAGAAGGGATGTCATATAACTGTTTTATGTGAATCCTTCCATTTTACTCTCTTTTCTGCATACATAGAAATAGGCTTTACTGTAATAATTTTGAGCAGACAGCTGTGCATGAATGCTTAGAACACAGAAAAGCAGGAAGAACTTTTCTGTTTCTGGAAACAAAAAAGCAGCTCTTTTAAGAGAGACTCTCTGATTAGTAGGTAAATGTGTCTGTGCTCTGGTGTATAGCAAGGGGAATTCCGTTTGAGGGGGAGGTTTTGCATTGTATATAGTGCAAGGTGACTCTTTTTACAGGGCCAGAAACTCTGTGTAGTTTACAGGAATCTGGAGAGGGAGGAAGGAAAAATGGTAAGATAAGACAGATTTTGACGATGTTTCAGAAAAGCAAGAAAACTAAATCACTTTCTCTTACGCAATGCGTAAAGGAATGTGCAAGGAGGAAGGAAATAATTAGGAACATTGCTGCTTTTACAGGCTTCAGATTATGCAGCAGGGAGAGTTTGATTTATGGTTGGCCATTGTAATTTTAATGCACCTAATGGTGCCATCAGAGCACCTGTGGTGTGCTGGTGTAGTAGAGGGTCACACTCAACAGACAGTAAATGCAATAAATGTTGCAGGTTAAGCAACTGAAAAGTAAACAACGAAGGTTTCCAGTGTTTATTTTGTACATTACAAATGTACAGGATTTTGTGTTACAATTAAACTGTTCAATATGTTACTTAATGTACAGAGTATGCAGTGTGACACAGTTCAGGTTGCTATGGAAACCTGGCATTTTGGTTCTGTTAACAGTGTTTCAGATAGGAAAACATTTGCATTGCATTACTGTGAGACTCCTTTCTGCCCCCACTCCTCAGCTCCTTTGCTTCTCAGTTGGGAGATAAATGACAGAGAAAAAGGCATGGCATGGAATTTGCATGAGTCAGGGTCAATTGAAAAATGGGATGTTGAATTGAAACTTAAAAATTATAATTTTACCTTCAGGTAGCTCTTGTATCTTTAGTTGCTTTTCTGAAGTAACAAAGTATTTCAATATTAATCCTCACAGTGAAGTGTTGTTGGGCTGTTGATCTGAGGTTCTTTTTCTAGGAACCTGAGAATGATGGGTACTTTTTAAAGAAAAATTTCCCATAATTTTCACAGCATGATTATGAATATGACTGGAAATGTGCTTGACCTAAAAAACAGTGATCAGTTCTATGGGTTTGTTCATATTTTAAATCTTTCTTGTTGCCTGGTCTTACTTTGTAAAGCACTGAGAACATGTTAACCAAGTCTCATTGAGTACAATGGGAATATTTGCAAATATAAACCTGACTTCATGCTTAAACATTTTGGGACCTAAGCTAATTGTAAATAGAAGGTGATTTATGGTACCTGGGATTGACAGTACAGGTATTTGTGCCAAACATCAAGCCACATCTTTATGGCTTAAGTGACTCTTCAGTCACCAGTCTCTTTCTGCTCTGAGCTTTGTTTACTTTTGGTATCAGTGCCTTTCTTGTGTTTGCGAGAAAAGAGATGAGAAGAGAGAGCGAGTTTGCTGTGAAGCTGAGATCACGCATTCGTCTTTTGTAGCCTATTTCTCATCTCATAAATGCTGGCTGTAGATTTCCACAGCACTCATCTTCCCATTTGAGCAGTTGCTAGTGCCTCCTGAACAAAGTCACTGTCCAAGCTTTCTCCCTCAGTTCTGCCTTCTGTGGCACAAGTGAGGGTGTGCCTGCAGTTTGTCTGGGTGCAGCAAAGCCCGCTGGAAGGGGACATGAGCTGGCATGACAGGATGTAAACTGAAGTACAGACACAGAGCCACTTTGCTGAGTCTTCTGCAAGTCATCTCTGTGGTAATTTTGGGTGGAGAAGTGGTAGCAAGCAGCTGAAGTAGGTGAAAGGGAGGAAGGCGAAGGGCAGTAATACTTTGAACTGACAGCTGCTTGTTGCAGGGATGTATTTTAACAGCCTGAGAGAGATGAGTGAAAGCCTGATTACTTTGGCTGGTCAGGGTCCCCTTTATCACCAAAGGACACTTGTTGTGTGTTGTCTGCCATGATGCTGCTGTTCTACCAGTGCAAGTCCCCCTTGAGGCCTGTGTAAGCTAATTCATAGAAACAGCTCTGGTGTGTGGTCAGGCTGCAATATGTGACACTGTGGTTTCAGTGGCCTTTAGCAGCATTCTAACTATGGGGTGTAGGACAGTTCTTCTGGTTTCTCACATGGCACGGAGGTGGCAGGAAACAGTTGGCCGAATTTGTTTGCTACCTGACTTGCTCTTGTAACACACCACTGTGTAGCAGTGGTGAGGATGGAGTGACTTTGTGTCCATTGCTTCTATCCCTTTGCTTGCTTCAGAGAGGGGAATCTAAAGAGGACTTGATCATGTCACTTATAAACCTGGTAGAGAACCTGTAATTCGTTGAGTCTGGGAGTGATGTGGTTATCTGTATGCATGTGTTCTGACCTTGTCAAAACAGATGTGCAGGCTTTCTTTGAAATACTCAACACATCATGAAATTAGCAGTTGTTATGAGCAAGGAACATGACGGTGTCAACTGACAAGTCAGCAAGGTACTGCTAAGGAGATTGTCTAAATACTAGTTGATATGTTGAATGTTTATAATTTTTTTCTATTGTAGAAAATGGTAAATACTTATTTTTTTAATTGAATGCTGGGAAGCACCTACATAAATAATCCTTTTTGTATATGCCTGCATGCTCCAGGGAGAGGTAAGGGAACAGTGATATCCATCTTACCCTCTCTGGATATGGTAAACTGCATCCTTTCCAGTTCATAGAATCACAGAGTCATTAAGGTTGCAAAAGACTTTGAAGATCATCAAATCCAACCTTCTACCATATTGCAAAGTGCCATGTCTGCTCATTTTTTCAACACTTCCAGGGATGATGATTCCACCACTTTCCTGGGGAGTATGTTCCAGTGCTTAACCTAAGTGCAACCTGTACCTCCCCTGGTGCAGTTCAAGGCCTTTTTCCTCTGTCATATCACTAGTTGCCTGGGAGCAAAGGCCGACCCACACCTCCCTTCAGGTGGTTGTAGAGGGTAATACTGTGTATACCTCTACAGTGTGAGCATGAAAAGCTGCAGGATTCAGAGGGCTTGGACTTGATGCTTGATTGAATTGGGGTGGGTCGAAACAGGATATACAATAAAATGAAGCTATTAATTATTTTAAAACATCTGTGGCAATGTTCTTGTTGACCTAAAAATCAAAATCTTCCCAAGTGGCCTGATTTCCAGCGACACTGCACTTTTTACATTTGGGACGGCATAGCACTCTGCCTGTTAATAGTTTATGTTCTGTTTTGTAACCAGTTTTTGTCTAGCAACTGCAGCTGAGTTAAGCAGTAAAATATATTGTTCCTTATGGAAAATACATCTGGTGATGTTCAGCTGCCAATGAGGGAAGAGTAAATCTGGATGTTTTTGTCTCTTGACAACTTCACTGGTCATGTGGAATTTCTGGTAGGTCTTTTACTTCTCCTTATTCTGTGTGAAATATGACAGCTTGAGTTAGCTGGTAAAAGTCTCTTTCCAAGCAAGACAGGAATAATTTGTCTGGAGGGTTCTTTGGAGCTGAATCGAGTTTTGTTATTTGACCTTTGTGCATGTGGGCAGACTGCAAATCCAGCTGGGGAGTTGAAGGTGATCTAAGCTTAGCCTGTTCTTACTTCATTAATAGGGAATGAACTATATCACTGTAGGGGGGATAGTAACCTCCTAAACATTGTACCGTATTCCTCAAGAGCAAGAGTGTTTGTTTTCTTTGCCTATCTTATCTCCAAATCTTATCTGTCCTTGAGAGTCCCCAGTGTGCAAATAGCCACATCGAATCTCTTTTTTTCTCTCCATTTGGAGAGAAAAATCACATCACACAGAAATTGTGATACTGTTCTGTATTTAATATGAGCAAGAAGTCTAGAAATTGCTTCTGCATACACATTTATTTTCAGTCCCTTAATTCTTGCATTTTAATTAATTTTGGATTTTAAGAGTGTACCCTTGTTACAAGAAATAATGTGACAGGAGTAATATTTAAAGGTTAAAGGCATAAATAAGGGTCATTCACCTATGCAATGGTTGAATCATCATCCTCAACTTCAGGTGGAGAGGCTCTCCTAGGTTAAACACCCCTCAGTTATGTGTAATGAACTAGAACTTGTTTATAGAGCTTATTAATGTTTTAGAAGTAACATTACTATTCACATAGTGATTATAATGTGTCTATATTATTCTATTAAAATAATTCCATATTTATCTTAAAAATAGCTTTAGAATAAACAATTATTTTACCAATCCAGCTTAATGTATTAAGTCTATGCTGTGTTTTATTTGCTTGTGCTAGGTGCTTTCCTGAAAGCTTCCAATCCCACTTTTTTCTGGGTCATTCTGCCTGAAGAAAAAGACTAAAAGAGTTGTAGTTTACTCTCCTCATTGCTGACTGTGTACTGATGTTAACGTTTCATCTTGAGACGTTGTAGTGTTTATTCCAAAATTTTTGTCTTTACTATTGCACCAAATAAAATACACTGTCAGAACATAAAAGCAGTAAAATCAGCCTGGTTAGTCCAGTCAGTGAGGGTTTAATGAAATGCTGCCAAGTTTAGCATTTCTCATGAAGTGTGAATGTGCATTCACCTTCGTGGCTTTAAACATGGTAGGTCTGTTAAAATGAATGCAAGAATTGGTGAAGCTTAATCATATATATGTATATGACCGAGTACCAATGTCTTTCATGTTTCTGTTGTCTTATGTTTAAAGGTGTTGTATGTGACCCTATGCTACAAGCTTCTTAGTGTGTGGTTTTATCTATTTGCATCTGCACAGTGCTCTGGCAACTCCTTTGTGCTCATCAGAGGCACAGCTAGCAACCTGCAAGGGTTCAGTTTCACATCTAATACACTGAAAATGCTTTCTCTGTACCTGTGATTTGTTCTACAATTTTGTGTTTTACCAACCTGGTAGACATTTTTAATATTGCTCTTGGAGTACTGCATACATATCTTTGCTATATTTGGTCTTAGTATTGCCTTTGTGGTGTAATCCTTGTCATCTGTCATGATGAGTCTTTTAGGGTCAGAATTGGCACATGTACCCAGAAGACTTGTTATTGATAAGAAGACAGTTGCAGATCTAAGCCAAATAATTGGTAAAGCTTCACATCTGACTATGACCAGTTTTGAATGTTGGTATTACAGCAGGTGATAGTAAGGAAGTGTGAAGTGGTATGAGCAGATGGCTATGATGTTTGTCTATAGTCTCAGGGGAAGAGGTATAATAGAGAAGCAAAAATTTAAAAATTACTGTTGTGTGGAATACTGCACCAGAGAGCATCAGAACTTGGTGAGAACTCAGAACTTCAGAGACTAGCTTTTTATTTTCTTTTGTAGATTTGAACTGTAATTTCTATTAATATGCCCACATATTAAAATAAAATCAAGACTGTGCTATTATCTCAAAAGTTAGTTTAAATTTCTTAGAAAATAGTAACTGTCTCCTTGTCAAAGTAGACTCCTCCCTTGTTCTCATTGCTGCTGGTTATTGAGGCTGGCTGGATTAAAGCTAGTGGGAGGATACTTGCTCACATTGCTCTTCTGCTTTCATTTGAGCGTATGGAGGTACTTCTTGTAGTTCAGCTCCCTATTTGCGTAGTAGGGAATTACATAATTTTCCTACCTTATGAAAGATTAAGAGATCTTGACTCCTTAGGATCATAAAAAATATATCTAGAGAATTGCATGATCTTGAATGCTTCTTTTTCTCTGTATGTATTTCCAGGACTTGCAGTGGGCACAGATGGTCAGAGACAAGCCGTCAAGTTCACTGAGTGTTCTAAAAATAACCAGATACTCTATTAGCTTCTGCATTGCTAGTGCTGTTGGATGTACTGTTGTTCATGTGCATAGTTTTGCAAAGTAATGTCCACAGTTGGGGGATTAATTGTTCATGGTTTAGAGCCAGCAAACGGGATTTGTGGGTGCTTACCCATGAGTGCAGCAAGCAGGGCTTTTTGTTGTCTCATGAAAATGTAAACTACTTAAACTCCAAGTAGCAGGTACATTATTTTTCATGCCTGAGAAGGGAGGGAAAAGGGAGAAAAAATAATTTTGAAAAATTGATAAATATATCAGCCTTTAAAGGCTGCTATAGTCACCTGCTTAGTTATTTTTAATGTTCCCATCAAAAATACAGTTCCCATTCCCTTTGTTTATCCTCACACTTGAAGCATCTTCTGCTGCTACTTTGAATGTATCAGTGCAGGAGGCTGCTGTCCTGCAGAGCCAGGTGGCAGGATGGGCAGCAGGACCTGGAAGCAGCATTTCTGGAGACCTTGGGAGGGTGGTAGCAGTTGAAGTGGTGTGGGTATCCGTGGTCAGGAGTTCAGTCTGTTGCTGTGATTTTAAGTTTTTTAAAACTTCTTTCTTTAGGGCCTTCCTGGAGCATTCCCACCCTCATTACAAACTCTCACTAGCATCCCCAGAACACCCTGACAGCAAAACTAAATAGACAAAGCAAGTGTCCAAAAATGAGCAAATATAAGTGAAAATATCCAGAACAGTACAACTGACATTGGAAAGGACAGTATATTTTTATGTATTTTGTACTTTTCTTCATATAATTATTCAGGCACTGACATTGGTTAAATTTGGAGAGTGGCAAATTTTTAACAGAATCCTTACTTAAATGCATTGTTTGGTCATTAGGAGTATCTTTCCTCTTCAAAATGCCTAATTTAAAGAGTTAGCATTGCTATATAGACATGTAATATAAGCTTTTCACTGTTTCTGTTTCAGAGTAGAAAGAGTTAAACTCAGCCTGAAATTTCTATAAAATCAGCTTTGTCATCATTTGAGTTTGCACTGATCTCATGATACGTAAGTTGTCTGTCTCCCAACATATAAATATCCCCCAAATGTGTACATTCTTAATAGTCTGTTCTGATTCAGTCTTCATCTTTACCAGAAAGAAACCAAGATTCATTTTAATCATATAGTATAATTAATATTTTAAGCAGTTAATATTGGTATTTCTTTCTTGGGAGATATCAAAGGGCAGGTAGGGGGGAAGTGTGGACAGGGTTTACCTTTTTTGAAATAATCTTAAAATGTCAGTGACAATCTGAAAGGAATTGTGCCTTTTGTACTGTTACTGCTTAACAAACTAAAAAATTCAAAGGACCTTTCAGAAATACTAAACACTAGTTTTCAGCAGCAATTACTGCAGGTTGCACTATGATCCTCCTAGCTTTCAGGCTTTTTTTTTTTCCTCTCTTAAATGCAACTAGTACATGAAAATCCCCAAGCAAAAAAGTAAACTCAGAACTTAACGAAGTCAGCATTCCTAATCAGTTTGCTTTTCCTAGTACTGTATTTTCAAATTATAATTTTCAGACTTAAATATACCTTCCTAGAACAACACCTTTGTTTCTTCTAGGAAGATGAGCTAAATAAGCTCCAAGTCAAAAGAGTGGGACCTGATGTTAAATTATTTTATTCTAAAAATTTTCTTTATTTGGATGTTATATTCCTGTATGTTTTTATTAGTGAAAGAAAAAAACAAAATTCTCCTGAATGACTTTGCTGCTTCTGGTCTGTGGATAGCATTCTGATTTTCTGAATGCCCATCTGTTATGAATATAATTATTAGTTCTTGATTTATTCCCCCTCACTGTGTGAAAGGACTTGGAGTTACATTTAGCTGTTGTGAGAACAGGCTCCATACTTGCCTTGTCATTGCAAGCTTTGCTTTGTGTTGATGAAAGCAAACACCAAACCTTACACGTGCCTTGCTGGTTTGGTGCTGGTACCTCCTGCAGCATTTGCGGTTAGGTCCAGGCTCAAGCCCTACCTCCTCTCTCTTTCTTCATGTCCCTTTTTGCCGAAGCAGGCAGGGGCTGCTCTGGCACTGGGCCAAACAGGGATGTGGGCAGGCAGGGGCTTCTGACTTCCTGGGCAGCAGCGCTCCCTTCATCTGCCAGCATCCCATCCAGGCAGGGCTGTTATTCCCCTGGGCGGGGTTGGGAGACTGTGGGAGAGGAAGAGAATGAACGGAGAGATCGTGTCATTGAGTCTTGCACCGGATGAGGCACTGAGGAGAGATGTCTCTTGGCTTTGTTCATCCCAGCTGACCACGTTTCAGTGAGGTAAAGGGCTCTCCCCGCTTCCCTCTTCTGGTTTCCCTGGGTTCTGCTGTCCTTGTGATCATGGGTTTAATACTATCTCGATACTTTGTGTTTATTTGATAGTTCTTGGTGTCAACATGAGACTCAGCTCTGGCCTGTCAGAGCCTTCATGCCTCAACACAGTATAGGGAAGGCCAAGGGGAAAGAGTAGTTCCTCTTTCTTTGAACTCTTTTTGTAATTTGGTACATAGGTTGTAGTTGTACACTTTGAAAGACTTATTGTACCTCTAAATGCAGCCACCAGTTTTGATCCTCTGAAAATTTAAGGGCCTGCCCCAACAGGCAAGATAAAGATGCATTAAAATTCTCAGGAAGTATGTGGTATCTTCATACAGACTGGACATCTGAGCAGGCCAATTGTTTTGATGCTGCTGTTATGTTGCTGCCATGTAGGTTTCTGTGTCCAGCTGAAGACTGCATCATGTTATCTTGCAGAGCTGAAATAGTATTCTCTTTATAAAGCCAAAGATGTCTTACACATTTGCCTTTAAAGAGTGCCCATTACTGTAAAACTCTACCTGATGTGAAAAGATCAGAGAGACTAGAGTCCTTTTGATATGCTGAACGTATTCAAACCTAATGAGTAAGAAAAACTGAATTTTGAAGCAATGAACTTCAATTGCTGTGGACTGATTGTCCATAAATAAGGAAAGAAAATTGTGACAAGTACTTCTGTTAGAATCTAGCATAGTATGTTCTTGGGCTTTTCAAGTAGATAAGTCTCTCTTTGCTACATTATCTATTTTGTGTACATCCTGGTAGTTTGTAGCTTATAATCTTTTAATGCAGGGAAAAATAGTGGGAACTGATTAGGTCCCAGAGGCATTTTTCTTCTTTTGCTATGAATCATAATTTATGTGACTTCCATTTCTTTGTTATGCAGCCCATTAAACTAAAATGTTTAGTAGTAACTTCTGGTTTGAGCTTAATCTGAAATACCGACAATGAGCTCTAAAGTTAACTTATTTTGTGCATGTTCACAAGCCATTGGGATGGGTTAACGTGTATTTAAGAGGGAAAGAGGATAAAACATCTAAACATCTTGGCAGGGATCTTGGACAGCAATTGATGTGGCAAATTGTTAATTGCAGTAATTATAAAGCAGTTCAAAAATTCCCAACTCCTGATTTCCAAGTGTCTTAATATGGTATTCTGCCAAGAGGTGATTATGTTCATGTCAAAAGCCAGTCTTACTAGTCTCTCTCTTTTTTTAACTTCTCAGATAACTAATCTTCCCTAGTCTTGCCTATCTCAAGGTGACTGCACTTCATCTGGAGAGCTGGAGATCCATCTTGTTTCTCCCTGTATGCTTGTTTAAATTTGTGTGTTGGTGACAAGAGTCAAACCTGTGTAAAGAATGTAGATCACTCTTTCTTCCTTTACACTGTTTTAAAACTTTTTGATTTCTCACTATTTTATAGATATTTTATAAAGTGAACACTGTGTGTCTTATTGGTTTTACTGTGTGTACTGTGTATTTCCAAAGCTTCTCTTGATCTTCCTGTCTATGAAACCTGGAAGATGTTTTGGTAGAAACATACAAAGTAGTTTAATCTTTCCAGGGTTTTAGAACTTGGTGCAGCAATTTGCGTTGCCTGCTTTGCAGTATCTCTTTTCTGCTGATGGGGAAACTGGCCTGGGTGCATTTATTTGTTTTTGTCTCATTGTATACTAAATGGATATTGCATGGCAAACATTGGTTAAAGTTTTACTTCGCTTTGTCACTGGGTCAGTTTTATTTCCAGAACCTCTTGGGTTTTGTAGATATTGTTGACATGTTGATTTATGAACTTCCCGGTTTTAATTGTTATATACAGGAGACTCTGCCTGGATATGAGGTACTGAGGGGAAAAAGAGCATCACTCTTGGCTGCTCACCTTGCCCATTTGACTCTAAATCATGGAGACCAAGGAAGAGAAGAAAGAACGGCGACAAGGCTATTTCGCTCGGTAAGGTTACAGGGTTTATTTCAATGTTGATTAAAATATGGAATTCCTTATTCTGCCTTTTTCACAAGACAAGTATGGTTTTTGAGATATGTATAAAGAACCTGCTGCAGTATGTATCCAGGAAATGCTTTCCTTGCTTCGTCGCCAATGTTGGAGTAGTGATTTTTTTTCTTTTGGGTAGTGGAGAGAATTATAGTTGCAGTTTGTAACACTAAACTGTTCTTGGGTACTTGATTGCAAATTGCCCTGCATTTGAGCTTCCAACATCCAGATCCTGGAGAGTATTTAGAAAACAAGCATATCTAAAATATAAACGAGTCTAAACCTGAAGTTTATCTCATTTCAAATAAACCACAGACTAAGTAGTTTTATCTCATAGTATAAGACCAACTAAGAAAGGGTAAGCTGTCTAGACTGTATCATCTCTTGGTAACCAGTGACAGGACCCAAGGGAATGGCCTGAGGTTTTGTTAGGTTTAGTTGGATATTAGAAAAAGTTTCTTCACCCAGAGGGTGTTTGGGCACTGGAACAGGCTCCCCAGAGAAGTGGTCACAGCACCAAGCCTGACAGAGTTCAAGAAGCATTTGGACAATACTCTTTGGGCATGTGGTGTGACTCTTGGGGATGGTCCTGTGTAGGGACCGATGATCCTTGTGAGTGCTTTTCAACTTGGCATATTCTGTGATTTTGTGATCTTTATAAATGAAAACAATGCTTTTTCAGTCAATCATTTTTATCATTTGGAATTTACAATTGGTGATTTTTAAGAAATAAGTGATGTTGCTTTCCTAATAACTTTTCTTTGTTAATTTAGCAAGTCTCAATCATCTCTGAGCTCTGATGCACAAGAAGAACCAAAGCTTTCTTATTCTTGGGAGGGGGGTAGTAAATAAGGATAAAAAACATCTTTGCCTCAAGGATATTTTCTGTACTGTTGAAAAGGAGAATTGTATACTCTCTTCACTCAGTACTAAGTAACTGTTATCGAAACTGCACTAAACCAGTAGCCGTAGTGCATTGCAGACATCTAGAGACATGTCTGTCCCACTTAGAAGCAGCAGTGTGGTGAAAAGTTGTTACTTCTTTATTGCTATTCAGATGGTATGCAGTGGTTGCTAAAGATTTGAGGTCGAGTTTTGTTCATCTCTTAATGCTTTGTGACTTTCTTTCCATTGGTTGAAATGCAATTACATTGGTGTTGACAGAATGAAATGTTGCAGTTTGGGATTCTGAGAAGGGGAAATTGACAATGGCACCTATAGCAGAGGAGGCATCAAGAAGGATAAAGCAGAAGTAGCTAAAGGGATTGTACTAAGGAACAATTAACTTTGTGTTAAGGAAGACTCAGGCTTTGAGGCAGATGTCTAAGTAAGATGCTTTAGTATTGAGGATGAGTTCTAAGTGCTGTCTGCTAAACAAATGGAAAGCCCCAAGAGGCTTTCAGGAAAGTCCTTGACATGATGTTTAATCTGTTGTGCAGCTTTTCTCTGTCATCTTGTGGCTGTTCTCTTTTAAAAATTCACAAGGGCAGTGTGTCTTGTATGTCCTATGCAGTGTGTCTTGGGCATAGGACATTGAGCAAGGGTCAGAAGGATCTGAAATCAGTTCTTAGTTCTAGCATCAAACTGTTGTATAGGTTTGGGGAGGTCATCCGTCTCTTTCCCTTGCAGCTTCCATTTTTTTTTTCTTTATGTAGGTTGCAGGCCCTTAAGGGAAGTCCCCATGCTAAGCAAGCCCATGCATGATTTCTACAAGATTATTCTTGCAGACCATCAAGTCATGTTTTAATAGAAGCTAAAGTATGTCAGTAGGTGGTATGCCCAGACAGCATCCCAAAATGGCTGACTTCCCAATCAGAAGGCACCTTTCGTCCTTCAGACTAGTGTAATTCTTGTGCCTCCCGGAGAGCTTTTTGTAGGGATGGTGCTCAGTGTCTGAGTGGTTACTCTAGCAATTGTTGGAAAGGTTAGCTTGAGAATGCCAAAATACTGTATGCTGGCAAACAAGCTCCTGAACTGCTAGAGAGGAAGCAAGATGAACACGAAATGGTCTACATCTTTTCCCCCCGAGTTTAGTGTTGTAAATAAGCTTGTTTACACATTTATCCTTCAAAATATTTGAAATTTCTCTGTAGAAGAGAGCCACCCAGCCATCATATCTTTCCACTACAGATAGTCATGGTCTGAGTTCTGCAGTTTTCCCAGGTCTTTTCCCCTCTCTATGGCAAGTGAAGCTGAAATAAAACCCTCTCCATCCATTTTTGCTTCTTACCAAATGCTCCTTTTTTGTTTTGTGGTAAAGGGCTTATTTTATGCCTTGGCTGGCAAGTAATGAAAAAGTAACTTTTCAAACAAAATAGAAATGTCTACAAGACTGTTTAAAGAGCAATTTAGACTCCTTATGTAGATAAGACGTTACAGCTCGTGGGAGTTTAACAGGCAAGAAGTAAAAGAGTAACATGCAAGCATAAATTTCTCTTATGCAATAGGTCCTTATTTAAGACTGCTACTCCTACTTAAAGACTATTCTGTGTAGTTAAGTTTTCTTGCCTAATTTTACAAACCTTGTTTTTAGGCTCTTCTGTTGTCACTGGCTCCCAAAAGGACCAATACCTGTGCTGGTATCCAGCAAGTCCAAAAATAAATGGCACAGTGTAATATAGATGTGCAGTGGCACATCTGTGTTTGTTGGGTCCCTGACTCTGCTGTGACATTTAGTGTTTTGATTATGTGCCCTTGAGCCCAGGTACAACTTGCTATTTACCTCTGTCTGTGCATCTTCCCTCTCACCTTACAGAATGGAGAGCTTCTTTGTTTTCCCTTTCCCATTGCATAGGGTCAAGTTCTTAGGTAATGCTCCTCATAAATGAATAGCTATTAAAATTTTCACTTAATTTAAAAAGAAATTACCAAAATGGATGTGTGTGCCACATGAAAGAATTGGTAGTCTGGAAGGCTAAAAGTACAGCTTGAAACAACAGTTGGTTTGCTTGTGTGATACTGGATATATTTGGAAAAGAAGTTGAAGGAGATGAGAGATCATAATGGAAGAGTTTGAATAATTTCTGAAAGAATGATGGAAGGGGTTTTTTTAGTTTCAAGTTTTCTTTGTCTCTTAACTTTCATCACAGTGAGTTACTCAGCATTTTCCATGCTGTGTACGATCTATGTCAAGTATCTGTCTACTACTGTCTTAGCAGTGAAAACAAATAAGTATGCTTTATTTGAAAAGATGTTGCTTTTCAACAAGTTGACCAAAATGCTTACATTAATTTTATTAATTATTACGTCTCCAACTTGTGGTGACCTTAATCTGAAGGGTGCTATGTGCAGATGAACTGTAAAAACGATACTTACATTGAATGATTTCTTAGTGGTTTCCAGGGGAATTATGAATCTTAGTTTTCAGTCTCTTTTTTTTTTTTTTTTTTTGTAATCACTGAGAGCCAGATTTCTGAAGTCAAAGAAGAAGTGAAAGTATTAGGGAAAATGTTCTCACTGGGATTTGGGTGCTTTTGTATTTATTGCATTTACATTGGTCTTATTACCATCGTTCTTACTATATAAATGTCTAGGATGTGCTCCAAAGCCTATCTCAGTAGGCAGACGCTCCCTTTAGTTCCAGATTGCTAATACTTTGTCAGAACCTGAAGCCAGTTGTACAACCTAATGTTTCCTTATGATGTGAATATCTAAGGGAAATAAGGGAATTCACAGCATGTTGTAATTTAATTTATATTCTTGGCTCAGATACTACCTAAATCTACATTCTAACAGATGAAGACATACATTTACATCCAAACAGATAAGACTTATATATTAAAACCAAGATTTAAAAGAAAATATGAGTGTTTACTGCAGTTGTTATTTAGTTGTTACCAGGCTCTAATTTACAGCTTTTTTTCCCCCTTTCTAGTTATTTTTAATGCCTAAAAATAACTAAAACAAACCATACAACAAATGGTATACAGATTTTCAATTATAGTAGTTATTTATGATCTAAGCTTAGCTTTCCCTTTAAACATTCACAACAGTTCCAACAGGAGGAATCATTGATACATAGATACCGAATTGTAAACAGCTAGAGTTTGGAAAGCTTATATATCATATTGTTGTGGTGTTTCCCTGGTCCGTGTAGCTGTTGGAGGCAGGATGTTGGCTTGAAGAGACCCTGGGTCTGACGTGCTATGGTCAATCCTTTGGTCAGTCCTTTGTGTACTGCAAGCTAACAGATTTGTAAGCATCTCATTTGGAATTTTTGTGTCTTCTGTTTTATTCCCTGTGGCTATTAAGACATAGGAAGATGATGAAATAAGAAAAATGCAACTAGCACAGAGGGAACGTGTGGAAAGAAGAAATCAGTGGTGTCTAGGACAAAGGACACAATATAAGGGAAATACAGATAAGAGATATATACACAAACTCCCTTTCTTGAGAGCATGTCCTGTGTGTGTGACTTTGTCAAAAGTTGTTCTGTTAAGTGCTTTTCTTGTTGGCCAGACTCATTATATCCATGCAAGGGGCTTAAAATGTTTGGTGCTCCTCAGTTCGCTATTTCTCCAGCAGTTGCCTCCTTGCGATTGTTCTTACTCTGCTGAGCCAAAGTGTTGATGTTTATTCAGGTTTCCTGTAGCACCCATAATTTATTTTTTGCTTTTAGAAGGAAAAGTTTCCACACATTGTTTTTAAAACAAACCATCATGGAGGTTTATCTTGGGTGTGAAGAACAGTCAAGCCAAGATCCTGGAGATGCTTAAATATTTTTAAATGACTGTAGGAAATAATACATCATTTCAGTTCATCTGTATAATGGAAATAGCTCTACTTCCAGACATATAAACATTACCTCATAATCCTGTTACTGAAACTAAATAACAGTACTACATTTTACTCACATTGTTTCAGTCAATAGCTTGTATGCCTGAGGCACTTTATTTTGTAGGAAAAGACTGAATATATCACTACTTCAGATTTATGGAGTGCAGCGTTTGTAATTTAGGGGTATATGTTCGGCATAGGTGATTTGCTGTGTTGGATACTGAGAGAGGCCATAAAATGTTTTCTGAAACATACAGTATTGTGATTTATCTTCCAGTTACTTAAAATGGAAGGGTTTCAATGTTTTTAGCAGACTTTCTGCCTGCGGCTGTATAGGTTAGTGTTTTATCTGTCCTTTGCAATTGCTGTAGTTTAAGACATTGAAAAATGTCTAGAATTTCATGGACAGTACCACTAGGACCTTTTGAGTAGAACTTTGGGAGGTTGGTCAGGTCCTTTGGATGCTTAAGAGACAGCTGCTATTCATTGCTTACAAATTTACTGTTGTGTATATATGTATTTATAAAAGTCTTATCATAGGTGTAAATCTGGAGAATGAGAGTTGAGAGGGAAATTGAACCTGCTTTTTCAGAAGAGTGTTGCAGTGCAAGGGAAAAGTATGTTGAACAGTTGTTTACCTTGGGAACTGTTTCCTCACCTCACATTGTGTTGCACAATTGCTTTTTGGATTCTGACGTTTTTATGTTAGCAGTCTTTTAATTCTGTGATGCAGGTTGGGAGTCAGCAGAATGTGAATTACTGTTTTCTATTTAGTCTTTGAATCACAAAATTATTCCCAGTGGGAGTGCTTCCTCTGGGAAACATAAACAAGACAGTGGTTTCTGTAGTCTTGGTTCTTCTTATTGCTTTCATCCCCAAGAGTAGCAAAGTTATTTAGGATTGAAGAAGACTTTAGTTATTGGTAATAGAGTTAGTGAAAGGATTTAATGGAGCCCTGAGGCTCTCCTCAGGATTCTTCAAAATTGTCCTGTACCAGAAATGCTGTTTATGTAGATAAAAGCCTTGCAAAAGAAGAGAAGAGTGGTTAATCTCCTCACCTATTCACTTCCCCCCTGCATGCAAAGTGAGACTTGGGTAACAGTGTGGGATCTGTATAAAGAGGCTTTTTTTAGGAGGGAGAAGAAAGGCGGAGTTTTGTGATGTTCTTGATTTCTTTGAGTGCTATATCAGAGACTATGCAGAGAAAAGAGTTTATTTAATCTTCAAACATGCGATATCACACCAGTAATTTCACAATTTTTTACCTTGCAAGAGTCGTGTAAGACTGGATTGTTTGGCAGAAGCCTAACAATGACCTTAAATTTGCTTTTCCCAAAGGGACCTTTGGGTATCTCTTATCAGCCTTTAGAAAGACGCTTATTTAGCCTCCTTTTTAGAACGTAGTTACACCATAGGCCTTTTGATGTAGATGTCTGTGCAGTTTTGATAAGAGTTGCTATTAATATAGTTGCAATGTATTTTGTCTTTCACTGCTTCCCTTCCCCACGAATGCTGAGCATGAGGGGTGTGCTGGACATTCCTGGTGGGCTGTGTCATTTACCTTTTCACTCATGGAGAGATTTAAAGACATATCTTAAAGGTTATAAAATTTGGAGGCTTCACAAGACAGCTTTCTGGATAGGTGAGATACAGACTTCTTGCTGTATCTGATGTAATTACTCTTTTAAATTCCACTGTTTCTGTAGTGTCTGCAGGTATGGTCTTGTCCCTTCAGCTTGCCAGACATGTCTTCTCTACTGCTCTTAGATGCTTTATGTACTTACTGCATAAAATTTTGCCTAATCCCAGTGAACTGTTTTAAAATTAAATCTAACTTAAATGCTGGTGGAAATTTAGCATTACTACTTGGCAGATGTGTTCTACGATCAATTTTTCTAAAGCAATGTTGCATAAGATGCTACTGAAAGAGGTGATCCAGCTCAGCCTTCTGATTTTGCCATGTCTCTTATGGGCGACCGAGCTGCATCACTGAGCTACTACGGCATGAAGGCACCTTCCAGAAGCAGCCACATAAAGAGATGCCTAACGGTACTGACTTTTTAGGGTGCTCTTAATCGTCTTGTTCTCATGCTTGGAGAAATCCCAGCTGTCTTACTTTGTGGCAGCAGTCCTGGTCAACTCTCCTGTACTTTGTACCACATGGCAGTAGGGAATGGGGTGAATAGTATTTTGAGAAGAAGAGTCAGCATTGTGAGATATGTTAAGAGTTTACTGGGTTGAAGAAAACACGGGTTGATAAGAAGCTAGATATGTCCCTTCAGGGAAGGTGCTGACATTACTGGCCCAGAAATTCAATTGCCTGCCTTTATATCCGCTGCTTGTTATTCAAGGCTGTTGCCTGTTTGGTTTTAGCATGTGCCGTGCTACATCGTATTGTTGGTTTGGCTGGTGGGATGTCTATTTCTGGTAATAGTGCTGCGTGTTTAAGGGGAAAGGTATAAATACTACCTGCAGGACTGTGCTTTTGGAAAGAGGCAGTTTTTCCCCCTCTGTCAGAGAAATTGTAGAGCATTATATAGCTAACTAAGGGAATTTTTTCTGGGTGCACTGGGTGCCTGTTTGCTTGCAGTGTATCTGAACTATTAACTGCATATTCTGAAGTTTCTGCTGTGTGCCTGTGTACATTGGGGTCCCAGCTCCTGCCTCCCCAAGGGACTGAAGTTTTTTCTCTATGCTCTGGGGCTTTGAACAGGGTAAGAGGCTGTGTGGATATTCCTGATGGCCTTAGGTTCCCCGTGGTGCTGGGGTGGTAAACTCTCATGCCCTCAGAGTTAATCCAGCTTCCAGACAGTGTTTTGAAGGGATTTCTACCCACCCCACCCTGCTCCTGCCAATCTGATTATGGGGAGATAGTTATAAGTGTAGGTTTTGTGGTGGTTTTTTTTTGTCCTACTCAGTAGTGTGGATAGGGAGTGTTTCCTAGGATCATCTGAAATCTGAACATATGTGTTAGCTGTACTCTAAGTCTCTATGCTATTCCGTTGAGGTCTATGGGATTCCTCCTGTTGATTTGTGTGAAGGAAAATCCCAAGGAGAGCAACATAACTCCTTAGGAATTTGGGGAGGAGGGAGATATTTGCCCTTACTTTAGAAAATGTTTGCAATGTAAATGAGCCATAAATCAACTCTCTAGGTGTCTCAATGCACTGAGTATTTTCCTGTGACACATCAGTCTCTGACAAAGAGAACTTGCCTTGCATAACACTTGTATAATACTGATAATAGCTTCAGGGTTTTACCATTATTTTTCTGGACTGGCTGTTTTTATTTAAGTAGATGTAAACTTAACAGCTAACGAATCACAGGTAAGCTTACTTTAAATTATATTTTATGTCTCTGGTATAACAGTGTATTTCTCTCATGGATTTTTGCTTTCAGTAATGCTTCTATAAATAAATAGCTTCAAGCAGTTAATCACATATTTCAATCAGACAATCTTTAAAAGTGAAATCTCCTTAAGCAGAAGATTTATCTCTATGTTCACTATCTGTGTTAAAAAGATGATGCTCCTCTTTCCACCTGTTGCTGGACCACAGCAGTTGCTGCATGTAGCGGTTTTTTGCAATCCGAAACTACAGAGGAAGTTGCTTGTAGGAACTGAGCTGTACAGGCAGGGGTGATGGGAGCAAAGGTCCAAAGGTCCAAAGCACTATGGCTGCACTATGGCTGCAGGGTGAAGTGCCAGGGCACTGCAGAGGAGGGGAAGCCAGCAGTTCCCTACCCACTTTCCATAGCAGGGGTAGGACCCAGCATGACATGAAGCTTTCCTCCCCAGCCCAGAAGGGAATGGTCAGGTGCTGGCATAGTGCCAGGCAGCAGAACAGGGTGTCACAGAGCACCTCCCTTATCTGGCTCAGGCCAGCCAGATTTGCTAGGAGGGGGTTGTCCTTGAAAATAGCAGGAGACTGAGAGAGCTCCTGGCTTGCTTCCCTGCCACCCTCCTGCTCTGCATCTGCAGGGAGGAGGTGGCACTCAGCCTCCTGGAAGTGCTGCAGCCTGGGTGGTGCGTGGGTGCTGCGAGGAGCGAGGCCACTTGGTGTTAAGCAGAGGGGCTGCCTTGTGAAATCTAATTCAAGAGCTTTATACCTTTCTGGTTTCCTCCCATTATTATTGTAGTTCAGCATCTGCCTGAAGTGCTGAGGGACCTTATGGACTCACTGAGTCCAGAGAACATGGAAAGGGAGCAGAATCTCTTCTTCCATTGTGCTGACAGAGGGCAAAATTTACTTTTTGTGGTTTTATTTCTTCTGCAGTAATTGATTCTTCCCCTTACAACCATATACATTTTGATTACAGGTTGAAAACATCAGCTGGATTGAAAATGAAAAAACCAGACTATTCTTCAGTCAAAAATCAAAGCATAAATAGTATAATACTTGATATAAAACCCACAGGGAAATTTTAAGATGTAGTAATTAATACACACTATATCTCTTACAAGTGTAATTGAGGATCTACTACACTGCTGTGAAGGTATGGGTGGAAGAAAATATCAGACCATGCCAATTTCTCATTTTAGCATAATGTATAATCATTTGAGAAGTTGCATTGGTACATACCCGCCATGTGACTGTAGACAAGCCCTCCCTATCTTGTCATCTTTATACCCATGGTTAGTGTCTTTTGACTACAGTATTAAAAGGTGGTGCCATATTATTTTGAATAGAAGCATTGATGCAAACATCTCCTCTGGAGGTAGATTGATTATCATTCTCAGGAAATATTTGTTGTGTGAGACAATATCAGTCATTATTCTAAACACTGTAGCTACAGATTCCTCTTTTTTCCCCACCTATTATTGGCCTGGCTGGCTGTCATTTTAGAACTTTAATCCATGTAACATACTACTCAGTGCACTTTGTGTATGTGCTGTGTGTCAGTTAATGGGAAGTCTGTTCGGGAAATCCATTAAACTGCTCAACATGCAAAATAGGTTACAAGTCATTTGAGGACAATGAATGCAAACATAGAACTGAGACATGCGGTGGGTTTGTTGAGATTTGTTTTTAGCAATTACTCTGAAATACTTTAAATAAAAACTTTTCTCACGTGTGCTTCTTGCTGTTTGTTCCTGAATGCCTGTCTGTAGGCATGTGCACAACATCTCATATTCTATGAGCTCCAGCTGTTATTAACAGAATCCTTGAGAAATATATGGTGACATTTGGATAATTCTGGCATTGTTATGTAAGTTAGCATTTAAAACCAACAATTTTACTTCCTTTCTAGTGCCTTTTTTTAATAAAGTTGGTCTTCTCTATTAATAACAAAAAAAAGAAAAAGGATGGTGTTTTTCTCTGTATTTTCCTTTCTTTAAACTACTTTTGTTTACAGCTGTATTAAATCTGTAGTTTGGTGCCATATAGAATGGTACAGTGATGCAGAGAGCCTCAACATTTAAATGGTAATTTTCGAAGTAACTTTTTAAATGAAAGCAAAAGCTAATGCAAAGACAGATACTTTAAATCTCAGTCCCTTCCCTTTTTAAGATACCCCTGTTAGGAGTCATTTAAATAAAGAAATCATTGAGTTTTTGACTTGAATTTGATCACTGACTTCTCGGCCATAGCTACTTTTGGATCCCCCTGACCTTACTGCTCAGCAAACAGATACAGGTGGCTTCACTTGCCTACTTGAATAAACTTACTCAACATTAATATCTTCCTTATAAAGAAAACAATGATTTCTTCTCTGCTGCTGTTGGAGAAGCAGAATCACTGTTACCTTTTTGCAGCAGGGGAACCTGCCCGTCCTCCAACCCTTGGGAGCGCAAATGTTCATGAAAATTTCCCATCATCAAAGCACCTTTTCCGAATAAGTGGGAAGAAGCTGCCACAGCGGTACTCCTGTCCAGAGGTCTGTTGGGCATGGTGTGGTGTGTGCCTGGTTTGGCCTTCTGGCTTCCTCTTTTTACTGGTCTCAACTAATATTGCAGAGAGGAACCAAGGCTGTTGTTTGACAAGCACATCCATAAAGGCAATGTCCCTTTGAACTGGTGCTTGGAAGAGCAGTCTTACCTCCACTTTTGGCCTTCTCCTTTGGGTTGATAGGAATGGTAGCACAGTTAAGTGGGATCTAATGAGGGAGTGATCCAATTTTGAAAAATAATTTGTGTACTGGCACTGTTGCTGGGTTATCTTTAACTTAGATAATTTCCCAGATCTGGTCCCTGTGCAGCTGCAGCAAATGGTTGTGTGTGAGAACGGACATCTCCTGGGGACAGGATCAGTGGTGAGCAGAGAGGCACCTTCTTTTGCTGACAGAAGTAGCTTAAGTTGCTTCTTTGAGCTGCAAGCTTTGAGACAAGTCTCCTTTTCCTCAAACAGTGTTGTGCTCCTCTTGAGCCCTGGAGGTTTGCTGTGCTTTTTGCCTCATTACTGTTGCATTTGCCATGCTTTATTTCTGCCAGGGGCCAGTCAGGGATGCTCAAGAATGAGGGGGAGGGAAAGGTGGATGCATGCCAGTATCCTTCAAGAGTCTGCCCACAGTTGTACAGCCTTCTGGCAGTCGGTGGCGCAGGTACCTGCTGAGTTAAAAAAAACCCAAAACCGCAAAACCAAAACAAACCACTAAACCCAAAAGGCTGTCGCTGTGTTCTCCATGGCCCTGCCTTGATCAATTTTCATGATTGCTCTTTGTATCATTTTACATCTTTGGCAAACACAGCATGCCTAATCTATTTATTTTTAGCTGCTTTTCACCTTATCTGAAGGTAATTCTTGAAATAATTTAATCTTGTGTCCTTGGTACTTCTCATATAAGAAAGCACTCCTGAGTTTTTTTTTCCTGGAGTTGATTTCCAGCTACATTACTGCTGCATGATGTACAGCACATTTCCTGTGGATTTTGCTTTAACTGACCATTGATTTTCATTTACAGTTTTATTGCTTCCTTGTAGATTTTTATTGCTGTTTGAGTCACTGAGCACTAAATTTCTTTCTGACTATTTCCAGTTAGTTTAATCAATACTAGAACTTCTTTCTACTATCAGGAAAATTTGGTACAGAGGTGATCTGATAAAGTGGGTGTGCAGCAGTGACTGTATGGAGCAGTACTCATCTGGAGCTTCCCGTGTCCCTGTTGTCATCTTTGGGGTTGTTCTCAATTCTTGCACTTTGTTTCTCTATGTTAATTGATTACTAATTTTAAAGGGTCTCCTCTTTGTTTCAGGGAATTTGAGTTCCATGAAGAGTGTTCAGTTGAGGCATGGAGGGAGGAGTTTTGGGGATAGAAATTTTGGGGAAATTTGAGATATGTTTCAGCCAGCTTTATTGCCACGGCCATATTGTCCCCATCAGAATAATCTTAACAGTTTTTAATATGACATGACTCTTCTGTGCAGAATCTGTGCAGCTTCTCTGTAACATCCTCCTTTGCTTCATAACTGCAGTTCCCTTTTTCTTACTTCCCTTTACTTAT
Source organism: Pyrocephalus nanus (assembly GCA_038380795.1). Classification (NCBI taxonomy): domain Eukaryota; kingdom Metazoa; phylum Chordata; class Aves; order Passeriformes; family Tyrannidae; genus Pyrocephalus; species Pyrocephalus nanus. The sequence goes on from CM076260.1 coordinate 53,226,164, forward strand.
TTCAGTTTCAGCCACTGATATTGAGGGAATGGGGGCTCTAGGAGCTGGCACCAAGTGTGGGAGAGCAGCTGGAGGCCAGTGCTGGCTGATGGTGACAGGGGCAAGGCCATTATTCCCTTGCCAGGGCTTAGGTGCAGGGAGAGTGTCTTGCTGAACCACTTTGGGAAGAATTCCTTGCATGTGTAGGAGCGGTTTGGATGATTAAGGAACACCGCAGTAGGAGAAAGTATCTAGCATTGTCAGCAGAGAAGGAGCAGGATGGGAGTGTGGTTAAGAATCAAGTTAACATTTGTGACAAAAAAATGTCTGTGGTTTTGGTTTAATTGGACAAGCCTGTTAAAGTGAACTTCAGGCAAAGTTAAAGGAGTCATCCAAAGAGAAGGAATTCTTTGTTTTGCTTTCTGCCTGAAGCTATTCTTTGAGACCCTGCAATAACTGAGGTCATAAGAAAAGGAATTAAACAGATGTCTAAATCAAGCAAAATAGCTTTCCAGGATCCTTCCCCTATGGAAAATGTTTTATTAAATCACTGTCATGGTAATAGAGTGCTGAATGCATCATAACATACATACTTCTGCTAAGTAAACAGAAAAGATGGGATTACTTTTTGCCTTTGAAAATAAAAAGTTTATCAAACTGTATGGGAATGTTGTAGTCTTAAATTTAAGAAAATAAGAACTTTGTGACAGTTCAAAACTCTTGAGCTTTACCCTGGGAAACTGGGATTATTCCCACCCCCCAAATAAGTATAAAAGATGTTAGATGGGATATTTAAAATTCCCTGATACAAGTCTGAAAACTAGGGAGCATAAATTTACATGTTTTTATTTAATATAAAACCTTTTTTTATCAGAAAGTGCAGTATCTTTAAAATTCCCGAAAAACCTTCACTACGAATCTTTCTCTGCACGTTACAGATGAGAAACAGAGGTAGTGACTTGGTTTTGTGAGCTAATGGCAGTATCAGGAAGAAAATGAACATAGCCTGATTGTCAGTACAGCACTTCACTTTTTTGGAGCTTGCCAACTTTGCTGAGCATTGCTGATGACTGACCATGCGTGAAGCCTGGTGCTGATATTTGTTGTAAATTAGTAACAGGAGTTCCAATAAAAGTGGAAATTTCCAGCTTTGACCTGTGCTACTAGTATTGGAGCTTTCTGTAGTTCCTCTTTGTCATTATGAATGACCAGATAATGGACACTTTTGGGTGTCTGCGACCACACTGTTGTCCTTGATAAGTTCTTCAGTGTTAGGTTTTGTATTTTTTTTCCCTCTGTAGTTAATTGTTTAAATCTCTGGCAAAAGATGTGTTCCCTCCCTTATATTTGCCTTAATAGTCTGTTTTAATAGTAAATATACAGCCTTGTGGTTTGCTCATTTCCAAAACAGGTCATAGACCAACCTGAAATGGCTGGTGTTTCATGGAGCGTACTTCCTTGGGGGGTGGATGCTGTTCTGTTCTAGGAAGATTTCTAACTAAGGATGAACGGTTTTGTGTTCGTTTCTGTGGTGAGGTGAAAGTAGTTGCACTGGGGTAAAGTGTTACAGTCTGGCAAGCAGCCTGACTTCCTTTGACTTGGCAGACAGTAATGATTTATTTTGTCTGAGATTCCTTATTCGTATTGGATGGGATGAGTGCACAGCCACGCCTGGAGCTGGCCGAGTCATGCTGGCACCGAACTGGGTGAAAGGGAGATGGATGATCTGTGCAGGATGGAAGAGAATAGCTTATTAGCATCAGACCAGTATATGCCTAGTGGGGATTTTTACTGTAAGGTTTCTGTGCGTAGGTGTGGGCATTTTTTGACATGGCTTTGATTTGTTTAGCTGTTCTGGATGGTTGGAGAAAGGCATGTAGAGTAGAAAGAAACTAGTGCATGTTATAATCAGTGCACAGATTAAAATGTTTAATTCTGAATTAAATAAGTAGGGAGTATATAATTTTTATACAAAGTAAATTAACAGGAATCTTGATGGGAACAAAACAGATTAAGAATGTTTGAGGTGTTTTTAAGTTCTTTCTTACAAGTTCTTTTTAACAAGTTCTGGATTTTAAAAAAAACAGCATTTGTGAACATGGTGTGTTTGCACTAGGCAGGATGTTAAGCTGATTGTATACCAGATATCAAGGCACATTTAAGAGGATGCACATTGTGGAAAATTTCCCAAAAGGAAAACTTGAGCTTGTCAGCTTCAAGATAAAATGATTTCTTCTCCCTTCCCTCTTTTTTTTTCATATTTTTGTAGGGCCACTTCATTACATGCTTTTATTTTGAAAGCAAGAATTGTTCATGGTATGTGACTTTTATTAATCTAATACATCATAAGAAGCATGCCTTATTATCCTAGGATTTTTTAGAACATCCTATGATACGGATGTAATGCTCTTTGCCTGTAATATTATGTATCAGATGAGGTCCTATTTCATTTTCTGATAGGCATCTCTGTTGCATAAGTGTTAAGAAAAACAAAATAGAATTTCTAGAAAGAAAAAGTTATTGTCAGATTTCTATTTCTGTATTATCTCAGTGTCAGAGTTAGATAGCTTTACTGGTTGCTGTATTTTCTAGTGTTAATTGGGCAGATAACATCACCCCTCTTTCCTCTGAGCAGTTGTGTTTTTTTACACTAATCATCTATCTTGTTAGTGTAATGGGAAATTCAGGCTGGTTTATCCTAAAAACTAGTTATTTGCCTTTCATAGGTAGTCAAATAGGCTTGGGTCTGAAAGATGAAGCAGGGCATTTCTTGGAGTCTTTCCTGGCTCTTTTCCTGTAAGTCTGTGCCCAAGGTATTAAACAGTCAGTTGCAAATTAATTTAAGTAGGCACTGCTAACCTTGCATTTTTACATGCCTACTTTGAGATTGTGTCCATTTCAGGTCATTAGCCTTTATTAAATGAGAATGATCTTTGTGTTGCAGAAGGTTTTACTTTTTTTGTAAACTTTTGTTTGGGAAACTTTGTATTTGGACACACTTAGAAAATGGCTTACTGGTTGTTGCTCAGAAGACACTTGGAGGAGCTGGAAAAGGATGCCTCTATAGAAACTCAGAGGAAATGTTTTGCTTGTCAGAACCAATTAGCTTGAAAAATGTTATCTGGTGTCTAAATGAAATTACAGATGTGTAAGACTTTCTTCATAAACAGGAATGTTTTTGCAGGTAAGATATTTGTTTATCCCACTCTCCCTTTTTCTTTCTCCTCTTTTCTTTCCCCAGCAACTTTCCTATTGACTGATACTGAAAACCAAGCATTTTCTACACTAATACTTAATGCATTCACTGGAAAAGATGCATAATGTTTTGTTTGAAAGGCTGATTTAATTGCAAAACATGGCACTGATCAAACTGAGGGGTTTTATTTATTTATTTATTTGGCTATCAGCTCGCTTTTACTCTCATAACTATTAGAACAAGACTGAGTGTTGGATTTGTTCATAGACATCCTCTTTAAAACTGAGCAAAACTACCCAAAATCTTCCAAAGTAGTTGAAAAAGGAAAAAAATTACAAATGATGTTCTAAGCCCATCTTCTGTGGTACCTCTTGTCATGAAGGTTGGGAAATAGACCTGAGAGCTTGGAGAAGAGCAGATGAGAGCTTCAGCCTTCAGGTTCTTCAGGAGGTGACAGATTTAATATCTGAGTAGGAGAGGGACTGGGAACTTGTGTGGGATGTGCAGGTCACTGTGAGAGAAGGGGGAGTGGAGGCTGAAGGAGGTACCTCAGGGGGATAGAGTTCAGGATGCAGTAATCCCTCCAGCTGTGCTCTTCACAGCCCACTCTCTGCTGCACTGTACCAGTTCATGTTAATAATGAATTGTCTTGTGTGTATACACGGCGTCATATTTGCTTTAATAAGAAGGTGCACATAATGTCAAAAAGTATAGTACATTTGAGGCTGCTGTTATGATTTTAAATGCTGTTGAAGGCTTGTTTTAGTTCCTTGGGATATATTAATCAAGGCTTTTCAAGAGTGAGTGGATTGGAGGGTTCAGAGTAATTTTCACCAGGCTTTAGAGACCTCTAAAAGCATCATCTTCTGAGCAGAGATCATAACCCTAGGCAGGGTTGCAGTCACTCTGGGTCCTGTCTTGAATGACATGGATGCTCAGTCCTTATTTGGTATTTTTTTCTATTGCCAAGGTCGCCACTTTGGGAGTTACATCGTGATGGCCTTGAATCAGAGCAGTGGGCAGGAGGAGTAAGCCTGGCACCATCTGAAAAATCTGATGCCTGCCATGAGGGTGGAATAGAAATTATGGACTGCCAAAATTCTTCATCACTAGTATCTGAAAGGTGCCTGTGGCACTGTACACTTGCAGCAGCATCGGCTGTGTGAAAGGGGTGCTATAGGTTGTGTAACGAACTCTCAGTGGGCTGTAGTACTGGGAATTTAACAAGATTAAACTCTGTGAGGGGAAGAACCAGTCAGTTGTGTTGCAGTGAGTCACTTCAGACTCTTTATTTCTTCTTTCCTCTTTTCTGTCACTAAAGGACCAGTTCTGTTTTAGCTCTTCATTCTAAAATTTGCCACGGGCAACTTTGAAAGCTCTAGTTCAAATGAGTATGTTTTAAGGAAAGCACTGACAGAAGCTGTTAGCATTGTCACAAGGACTGTTGACTTCCAGAGGGGCTTTTCTCTGTATTCTTTTTTGTTTCCCTTCCAGAAGAGGATTCTGTGTTTCCATTAGTGGCTTTTTTTGTTGTTTTGAGACACTACATTCATACTACAGAGAGCTTACTTAAGAGTTTGTGATCAAAACAAATAGACTTTGAATCTGAAGAAGGAAGCCTCTGATGCAATGTGAGTAGAAATAGGGGTGCCAGTGGATGCTTGTTAGTTCTTGTCTGCTGAAGCAGATGATTTGGGTACCCTGTGGTATATACATGTACAGGAAGGTCATTGAATCACTGTAAAAGGTCAGGGATGTGGCTCATTTACAAGTCTGGAATCAGGTACAACCATGGTAAAAATATGCCATTTCAGCATAGAGAGCTGCTTTGCAAAGATTTATACCAGGGCTAAATATACACATTGTGCAAGCAATATGACTGTAATGTTTTATGATTGCTACAGCAGCTGCCTTTGATCAAGACTGTGGCTTATTAGTCAAAAATAAGCTTCCTTTGCATATGCAAATTTTTATTAGTCTAAACAAAACAGTTAATTTGCTATATGGATGCCTGTATGGTGTTTTCATAGGTAATTAGGAGAGAATGCAGAAAGTTGCACATAGGACAAATGTGTATTGCAGTGGAGAGTGTGAACTGCTACTAGTTGTCTTACAGATCCGTGGGTTTGAGTGAATGGGAAACCACAGCATCCTCACTGAGTTGACTGCAGAACGTGAATCTCCTACTGTCCTATTTTGGGAAGTATTAAAGAAATATGTATACATACATGTGTGATAGGCACAGTTTGTAAGATGGTATTTTGAGATGTTTAACTAGAAAGTGTTAGTGACATGTAATTTGAGAAACTGACCCTTTTCAGAGGACTCAGACTAGACATTCAAAACTTGGAACTGGTTTTCATCTTTTATTAAAAGAAAAAATAGGTAGGCTAAATGTCTTGCTAAAATTCTCAAATGCTCTGTGTATTTAAGTTGTAGCTTTAAAAAAATATGATTAGCACAGGAACATAAAAGGTGGAAGGAAGAATCTCTGAATTTCCTGCATTGTATTAATAACTTCAAGTATTGAGTTTTCACTTGCGTAAACTACTGCTGTGAGATCATGTAACCTTTACACGTTTGTGGTAACTCACTGGTTGTCTGCAGTTTCTATGCAGATGCATTCCTTTGCACATAACAAAGTTTTTAGCATCAACAAGATAAATATACTACTCCCTCCCTTGGGTACCTTGTAACTAAAAAGTTAATGTACTGTAGAGAAGGACAATTAGATAGATTAGTTTTTCATTTTGTGGTATGTGTCAGTGATTAACTGGGAGCTATTTTAGTGACACTGACCCTCAACCCATAAAGTCAGTGTTAGCTCTTGCTAAGTAAAGTCAGTGCTATTAAATGGTGATTTAGCAGAAAATTCTGTATTAGGATTCCTGAAGCATCTTTCTCACTTGAGCTGTGCTTTAAGAGGTAATCTAAAAAGAAAATACTCTTGTTGCTATAGGGATAAGTTGGATGATTTATAGGCATCTTGTTAAGGTTTTTCTCATAAGAAACCTAGGCAGCTGGAAAATGTCCCGGCACAAGCAGTTTGCAGCCACATCGGTCATGTTGCAGAAGGCACTGCTGGGTGACACTTGGAATACCAGGTGGTGTGGGTTGTGCAAGAACAGCTGTGGAACAGCATGAGTGCCAGCTAGGAGATAACCTTGGACAAAATGAAGAGAAAAACAAAAACGCAAGTTTGTATGAGAACAAATGGTTTTGTAAAGCAGGAGCAGTGGACTGTGAAATAAGGTGGTCTGTTGCATTATAATACATTATGATCTCAGGTTTTATTTTATCCTGTGCTTCGTCTTGAAAACATGATTCAGTATCTTGTTTCTACGTTCAGATGTATGGTGCTTTAAACAAAATAACTTTTCAATATTTTGTTTGTTTGTTTGTCCCTGTTCCTTCTCCTCAGTAAACAACAGTAAAAAATTTATTACCTCTTTTGTTATTCTTGAGAAAGTATCCTTGAGACTATGAAATAATTGAAGAGTATGAGGTAGGATAATCTTAACTTACCAAGTTACTGATGCCAAGAGTGTGGTTTTTAAAGAGTTGTAAGGAATCCTGTTATTAAATTAATTTTTAAAAAGATGAAGTTAGCAAGTGAATTAACTTCTCTGTAGAGGTTGGCTACATCTTAACGCTATGGATTTCTTTTCTTTGTGCGTAGTTTGAAAAAGAAAAGGCAAGTCAAACAGAACACGGAGACTGTCTCTGCCAATTCCCCTGGATCTCCTGTTTGCAAAACACCTTCAGAGAAAGATGATGAAAGTAAAGTTATTTTGGAACAAATCAGTTCCTCTGGAGACAACTGTAAATTTCCTGGGGAAAAGGAAACTGCTCCAGACAAGGAAAAGAAAAAGAAAAAATACAATCAGCTGAAAGACATCAGACGCACAGAACTTAAAAGATACTATAGTACTGGTGAGTTATTTTAATGCTGTAGTATTTTGAAACATGTTTGGTTTTAAAGCTTATTAATGTACTTTTTTCATATTCTGTAGGCCTTTCTTAAAAGGATAACTGACTTTGAATATCCTTCCTGTAAAAGCAAATAGATTTATATGGTTCTAAATATTATCAGCTTCTAACTTAAACCTTGCAGTTCTCAAAACCAATATACTTCTTGCTTCTCAGTTCTAAAACTGTGTTGTTATAGGCATCAATTAGTTTATTATTGCATTTTACTTTAATTATTTTTAAGATTTGTCTTCAGTGTTTTATGGTATTTGGGTTCAGTTTTTTTGGTGAGGTTATTTGTTTCATAAATTGATGTATACCATTTAAGACTTCAGCCTTAATTCATATTCATATTTGTCTGTTGAAATGTGAGAAAGTAAGTAAATTAACTACATATTTTTAAACAAGATGTCAAAGGGCTTATGTGATGGAAAGCTTGCTTCCCTCTCATGCCCCAGCTGCATAAGTAACTCAGTTAATTTTAAGTTCCTTTTTAGATTTATTTTTGCAAGTAAATAAAAAAAATGAATTCTGCATAAATATACGAGATGAGTCATATACACATCTGTTTGCAGTTCTGGATTCTAATTTGTTAGATACTCTTAAGTAATTTTAAATATGATTTATGAAATACTTCTTGTTCCAGATTTTCTCTTGGTATTTTGTTAAAATGAATTCTTAGATTTGGAGAACTCCAGTTCCATCTTGTAAGGAATTCCTTTTTAAAGAGAAGGAAGGGAACAGAAAATTATAGCTACTCTCAAAGCAGACTTCTTTACTGATCACACAGTGAGTGCATGAATGTCTGACTCCTAAGAAGGAGTCCTCTTCAGGAGAAAAAAGAAAATCTGCAGCAAAACTGTTGTTATGTGTTGACTGGTGCATGTGGACTAGCCCACAACCAAAGAGTGTCTTTTATGAGGCATTACAGGCCTTGCCATGAAGTAATTGGAGTGATGTTTCTCGGCAAGCGCAAGAGTCTACAGTGATTTATTGATCAGCCTGTCATTTTTGGCGGATTTGATTGTGATGAGATCAATAATTTGGAAACTGAAAAAACCACTTTGTCTGAAGTTCTGACCACACTGTTCTTGATATAAAAATCTGTAGAGGAAAAACTGGAGAATTCTTAATGAATGAAGCTGTAAATTCTTTCTGTTTTGGTAGCATGCTGATATAAAAGAAACCCAAACACAACCAAAATATAAGCTTCTGTTGCATTCATAGTAAAGTGCTTCTGCTAAAAGCAGTGATTTATTGTTGATTTGTCCTAGAGAAATCTGGGGGTTTGTAGCTGAACTTTGTTTCTTTAGTATTTCAGTTTAATTAAAAACTGCTGCAACAGTTGACACTTGGGATGGCAAGATGGGGGTCAGTGTCACTTAAGAGTGTGGCCAGCTGGTGAGGGACACTGTAAGGCACTCCAACTTGTCTTTGACTTGTGATCCAGCAGTCAGTACAAACTCAGGTTTTACTTATGTTTGCTTCATAAGCGTTCCTGTGTTTCTTGTGGACTGGCATCATTGTGAGATTACTTGAAATGCTACTGGCCATCATGCAGGAGTGCAAATCTTCTGGGTTTTGCAGAAATACTGAATTTCTGTTGAGAAATAAAATAATTTATTGCTGCTGTTGAGTTGAGCACAGACCTGAGTGACAAAAACCTCAGAGATGAAAACCCCTTTCTTGTTTAAATGCTGGGTTTTGGTTGCTCCTGAAGGAAGACGTTTACCCAACTGGAACATCAGATTGCAAATTTGAAGGTTTAAATAGATACAGAAAACAGCTGATTGTTAGACAAGGGCAACAGCTATATGTTCTCTGTGCAACTTTCAAAATGAAGTAATTTCAGTAGAATTGTTAGTTGTTACCGTAGTGTTAGAAAGACTGGGTGCCTTATATGTGCCTTCATCCACTGCAGATACTGCTCACAGTGCCTACCTGCTTTAGCTGTTTGTTACTGTTGCTCTCCTGAAAGCTGCCACCTTCGCTAACATACTGAGTAGTTTCCAAGAGCTGTCTCTACACCCATAGCAGTCTGAAGATCTGGACTTGTTTAAGTAGTTAGCCTTTTACCTGCAAGTGGCATGGCAGAGGACGAAACGATCTGTCTCGCTGAGCTGAGTTCTGCCAGAAGGTGTACATTCAGCAGTTCTCTGCTGGAAGATGTGTTAGCTGCCGTAGTGGGAAGGTACTGCCAAATCTGTAAAGACTTTATCTTTTAATCGTTGATATACTTTCATATGAAAGTGGCTGAGAGGGATTATCCATGTATATACATCTGCCTTCATTATTTAATATTAGGGATACATATACCTTGGTTTTCCCCCCAACGTTTGTTTTTCCTTCTGACTTGTCCCTTTATTGATGTTTCTGAGATGCTATGACTAAAATGTCCTTTCTCTATCTCTCTCTCTCCCCCTGTTAACCATTTTTCTAGTTGTGTTTTCACAAGGGCTTGGGATTCTTGATGGTTGTTCCTTCCCAACTATCCAGCCTTGACTAATGTCTAGAACATGGCAGTGGGGTTGGAGCTAGATGATCTTCAAGATCCCTTCCAACTCAAACAATTCTATGATTCTAACTTTAAGAAAATCTGATACAGGAATAACTGGTTTTTGTTTTTTGTTTTTTGTTTTTTTCCTAAATACTTTCTGCACTTTGTCAAAATACTAAAGTTTTTCTTGTCGGAAGAAAATCTATTAGATGTAGCAACAGCCTTGCACATTCTCATGATGCATAAATACTTTGTTTTGTGGCTTAATGGAGGTCTTGTCATAAGACAATATGAGTCTAGAAGAGTTGTGTCTGTCAGTCTAACAAAAAGAAGACCACTGTCTTCTGAATAATCTCCCTTTCATATTTTACAGGACAATAAATCTTTATTTATTGTGCTAAGAGATGGGGGAAGGAACATTGCATCTGACGTCAGTTTGTTCCTTGCACACCACATCCCTTCATTAGGAGCTTGTGAATGTGTTGGCCTTTATGAATTTGGAAATGCTGACAGTGACATCCTGACTTCCACTTTGAATGCCGTGCCTTTTAAATAGGTAACATGCAGGCATGTTTGTTGACTCAGTAAATCCCTCTTCTCCAGTGGAAACACTGTAACACAGCTTCTGAAGGCTGTGCGGATCTGGAGGTGGTGGTAGTCCCTGAGAGTTTAAAAGACTTGGATTATCTGAGGAAGGTGGAAGCGCAGTGGTGGAGTGAGGAGCTGCTCCCCGTGTGTTCGGGTCCGATGTTGTGTTAATGCCTGCAGCCGGCGGGTGGCACCGCCGAGCCGAGCCGGAGGAGGTACACCCGGGCATCCTCTAGAAAGGGATCCTCCAGCAACCCTGTCCCAGCCAAGACTCTTTTGTACAGCATATCTGTTCGCAGTGTCATGGCACTGTTAGAAATAACCTGGTGGTAACACAGTATTGATCATTTCTCTTAAGGCACGGCTGAATGATTGAACAGGTCCTACTCTTCCTAAGGTTTCTCCAGCGTAGCCTCGTATTTTTGTTTTCTGTAAGCTCTTGCACTGTTTTTCAGTGTCATTATACTTCTGGAATAATTTGTACCATTCAGCATCCAAATCTCACCCAATAAGATATTGCTTTGCAGTTACAGCCTTTGTTTTCTTTCCTTAAAACAACAGAGGTGCTAATACTGCTCGTTGTTTGTTCTTGAAGACCAATGGAAATAACTGTTGCTTCTCCTTATTTTGCCTCTTCTCTTGGCTTATGTGGTAGTCTGCTTTTTAACTTTATCTTACCCTTTCTGCTGTTGTTGCAGCAGTAAGCTGCTTTCAGACTTCCAAGGATATGTCTGCCTGATACAGTGGAGTGGTTGCCTAGGTACTCTGGCTGCCCAGGATGCTCTCCCTTTCTTCTTGGGATAACCTAGTTGACCTACTTCTGTAGTGTAGCTGCTTAGTTCAGATGCACTTTCTCAGTGAAGTCTGTTTTTGTTGGAAGATGTTGACTTGACTCCTGTGAGATTAGGAAACCATGATTCCTGTCAGGAATAGCTAAACTGGATGAAAATATTTGTTTGTGTTTTGCCACTGAAGACACTGAAACAGTGTCTGTCTGTGACCTTTTGAAAGTAAGCAGCGTAACAGTGGTCAAACATGACACTGAATTTCATCCATATACTTATTCCAGCATGGTGTAATGTGTCTTTCTATCAGATGTCCATAATATTCCTAGATTCCACTGATTTTTACTTGAGAATATAAGCAGTCGACATATGTGAGGAATAGGTCTCTGTTAAAGAATACATCATCAATAAAAGTTTGGTTTAGGTGAGTTGTCCCACATCAGAGTTACTTTTATCAACAAAATGCAGTCCAGTTCACTAGCTTATTATTCTGCTCTGTAATTATGAAGCCATCCTTTCTCGTTCACTGCACAGTGTTCAATTTCTGCAGTGAGTGGGAGGTGAGATTAACAAAATCTCTTCTTATTGTAGCTCTGATTTCTATCCAAAACAAGGAGGAGTCCTAAACACCACGAGAAGGAAAATGGTATGTGCCAGTTTAATGAGATAGTGTATCGTACATTAAGCAGGAGGTGCCAGAGGCAGAAAACAGAAGCCTTTCTTTGACTTGTCCTCCCTGCCATCACCAGAGCAGGGGGTGATACAGGAGCAGCGCAGCATGTGTGCAGTTACCAGTCCTCTGAATGTTCTGGGTAACTGGCCAAGAACAAATTTTAGTAAATAAAACAGAGAAGGCATAGCAATTTTCATCGCTCATAATGTGTGAGATTTGCCTTGACTGGCACAGAAAGAGCAGAGGCAGCTCCCATGATACCAGGAGTACTTACTCTGTTTCGAAGTTGAAAGTTACTTGCCATGCAGTGAAAATTTTTAGAGAATTTAAATTTAATAAAAAGGCAGGGCACTTACTAAATGCACATAGTTAGGCCTGATAAATAGGCTCAATCTGAAGTGGACTTTTCAATATATATTAAGCTGGGGAAAAAAAGCTTCCTACTTCTAATGAGTCCTGGTTTTGTCTTTTGTATTACCTGGTACAAAACAGTAGGATGCAGTTGAGGACCTAAATAAGGTGCTAGTCATAAAAAGGTAGAAAGAACTATAAAAAAAAAAAAAAAGAGAAAGTCTATACAATTTCTTGCTGATAATTAGCTAACAGTAATGAGACCTAATATCTGAGGACTTGATTTGGTGAACCCTATTCGTGTAACTAAGTATTTTCTATTCTAAGTAATCCAAGTAATTTAAAAACTGGTCTATTCAGTGTTACGTTGTAGCTTAATACAGCTATAAGAGGAACAAGATCTGATTTTTTCCAAGTTCTGAGAGCTTGCCGTAGCATTTGTGTTTCAGTTTGACTTCAGACAGCAAAAATGAGGGTAAATACAAAGGGGAGTGAAAAGGGAAATAATTTATTTCTTGTAGAAACAGCATAAAAAAGTAGTATATGTGGTTATAATTGCCTGTGTAGAATCACAGGAAGGTTGGAATAACTTGCATGAGTGTAAACTGGATGTAATGGGCAGTGGCTGGTTGAGAAGCTTCGGGAAGCTGTTTTATGTGAACCATGTGGAAAGAGTGAAGTGGACAAATGACTGAAAGGCAGCTGTTTTCATATGACTTGTTTTGGAACAAGAACAAATGATCATGAATCCCAGTGGATCAGTGGTAAGGCCACCAGGTTATATTCAAGCTGTGTTGTTAATAGATGTTTACTAGGAACAGTTGCACAGAGAAAGGATGCCTTGTTCACAGGCAGGAGAATTTGATTTGAGCAGTAAGTACTAGTAATAATGCTGTTAGCAAATAAATTCTGAAAATTTGGATGGAAACAACACTGGGCAGGTGTGGAATCCTCTTAAAATTCTCATCTTGATGAATAAGCTCCTTTTTGTTGTAAAACTAAGTAAAAAGACACAAATAATTGCGACTTAGTTGACTTACATGGCATAGCCTTCCCAGGCAAGCTGCTGCGTATTCAAGCAGCAAAAGAAATGAAGAAAAACAGCATGTGTAGTGTTAACAGTTTTCTAAAATACCCATGTTTTGTCTTGTGATGCCTAAGTATTCCTTCCCTCAGACCTGCTTTGTTGACTGGCTGATTTTTCTCACTCTATTGTCTTTGAATACCTGATGTAGTGGATAGACAGAAATTTTCTGAGGATACTTTTGTGATAGGTGCATTCAGGTACTGACACTTATCTGAACAGGATTCACAAGTAATGCTATCAGACCACAAAGATCAGTGGGCAGCTTCTCATCCACCCATCTCCAAAATGCTCTTCAGCTGCTAACACACAAAGTGAGTACAAATTCACTGAATCTTCTTTTCCTGCATCCCCTCATCTCTTGAAATAATTGCCAATCCTTTTTATCTCCACCTTTGCATAAGAAATCTGGAACTAGCTCTAATTATCACCATATCTGTCCCAGAGTGCACTTCTATGAAGAGAGTCAATCTAAGGTGTCTGTGCTGCTGCTAATAGAGGATGTGCTACCTGTCCTTCTGAGCCCAGCTGAGTGGTGCCATTCCCAGCCTTCAGCTGTCACTAGCCCAGGGAGGCAGGACCCACTTTCTCTAGGTTGGTATCTAGCAATCTTGACCAGTGCTGGGCTAGTAGCAGGAACATGTAGAGGAAGAAGGTTGGTGGAGTTGCCGCTTTCAGCAACAGCTTCATTGTAGGTTGGTTTAAGCTGCTTGTGGACCTGTGTCCAAATTCAATCCTGCTTCAAGGGGAATAATGTTGAGTTTGCTTTTAGGAGGAGCTGTACAGAGTCATTTGCATTAAGTCTTTCTTACCATGAGGGTAAATTAATTGAAGAAATTAAAGTTAGATGTGTGAAAGGTTGATTTTTAACCATTGCTTAATCTGAAAAGCCTATGTGGTGTTTTTTTCTTAAAAAAAAAAAAAAAGGCAAAAACCACCACAAAACAAAACAAAAAAAACCCAACCCCACAAACAAAATTGAAAAATGTGTGCTATAAACTATATGTTGGAATTTTTAGTGTTTTCTGATGGAAGTCTGCTTTTTCTTATCCCTACCATTTTGTTTCTTAACTTAGTCTGACTGAACTCCATTGACTCAGAGGCCTGAGAGAGGCAGTGTGGAAACTTTCCTTCCTGTACCTGAATTTCCTTCAGTAACTGAAAACAGGATGTAGAGTTTACTAAGATTTGGGTTTCTGGCCACACAATTAGATACCAAGTGTCTGAATAGCCCAGGCAAGTGACAGAAAATAAGAACAGCCTTCTCTCTCTGATCTTAAGATATGCGTGGCTTTCTTCTTGCAGTTCGCAGTAACACAGCGTATCTCTGTAGTGCGTTCAAAGATCAAAATACTTCAGCTAGGCTGTGTGGATTGATCCAGTTTATAAGCTGATAGCACAAACACCTGCATGGACTATAAATATTCTGCAGGTGGCCAACTTAGCCAGAAAAGCACTTACACATGCAGTGAATAACGGGGGGAAAGAGTATTCAAGGATGCACTTATCAGATACTTTATTAGTGTCTTTATCAAACTGAAAATGTAGGATTTCTTCCCCCCAATTTTTAAAGAAAACCAGGGAAATTAGTTAATTATTTTCTATTTTTTTTTACTCCCATTTAGTTCACCGTGCTATTTTTTTGAGGTGTATGCTTCTCCTATTTTACATGTATGGTCACTGTTGCTATGTGATAAGACAGCTGAGACTTCACTGGCTGATCAATCTGGCAAAGCACAAAATTCCTTTTGTCCAGCAGCTCCAACTGGCTTTCTTAGTGCACCCATGAGGGCATTCTTCCCTACACAAATAAACAAGAAGAGCAGGATATTGTAGAGACGGACTGTCAAACACAGGGATTTTGGCATAGATTAATGCTTTTGAACTAGAAACTGGAAGAAATGACAGATGGTATGAACAGCTTAAAATCTTGAGCCTGCGTGTTTCTTACATATGAGTAAAGCCGAAACTCTGGATGGGTAGGAAGTTTCTGTGTGCTGAATCTGAATTGTCTTGCTCAAGTTGGTGTTTCTGTGGAAGGCTGACTTAGCACTGTCAACTTGTATAATGCTAATCATGCTAGTAGGGAACTGCCAAACAGGCTGGAGGATATAATAATGCAGTTTGGAGATTCTTGTATACATACCAAGTGTACTCAGCAAGTTGGTAGCAGCCTGTGCTGAAGTTTCTATTGGTGCATCTTTGTTTTGACTGCTATTCACACTTCTTAGTTTGAAGCTAGCATGTGTACCTGGACGCCATGTAATTACTTTCCTGATGTCCGTAGACCTCATGGATGGTAGCTATTTAATCTGCCCTTAGGTAGGAGACGTCCATTTCTTGCTGGCTATCTTCTGTGTGGCTGAGAAATGTCACTCATAAACTTTTGCTCTGAAGGAGAATGAAGCACTTGGCTGAGGGCAAGGTATTTGGCTGCTGACAGCAGTTAACCTCAGGTGGTGTTGATGTGAAGTGGGACTTCAGTCAGCCTCTGGATAGCTCAAATGAACAATGTGCTCCCAAGTCCACCTTACACAGGCTGTTGCAGGTTAGTGAAATAGCAGTGGGGAGAGACGGTGGTCAATGAAAAGTAGGTCAGGAATAGTCCACAGTTTTGATGACACCACAAAGTAGTTACCCTGACTGCATGGGAACAAGCTCCTGTCACAAAAATGATGATCACTTCCTGTTGTTAGAGTCATGTCGGTATTTCACTGTGACTGTCCAGGGCCAGAATAAATATATGTTTTTAAGTACTTCCACAGTAAGTATAGTTAGATCATGTATGCAAAATACAGGAGAACACTTACAACTACTTTCCCATTTGCAGTTTTCTGTGGATTTCCATTTCAGTGTTAGACTCAAAACCTTCTGTAACGAATCTCCTTTCACCATTTTCACATCTTTCAGCAGTTTCACCATTGCTTTGTCTGTATGCAGGATGTATAGAAAGACACCTGTCTGTGAAATGGAAGGCTAAAATTATCACACATGTCTTTGTGTCCAGGCATCAGTACAAATTCAAGACAACTTTCTGAAAAGGAATTGTGATAACAGAGATCAGACATACAACTGATATTGAAGAGAGAAATCAATTGTCCTTTTCTAAAGGAAAGAACAGAATTAGGACTTGAATCTACCACCCATCTGCTTCAGCTGTGGAGTATCTTGAAAAATTAGTCCCTGCCCACTGCCACATTCCCATTTCCTCGTTCTTCCCCACTCCGTCCCTCTCTTCCCTCTCTCATCCTTAGTGCTAACGCCAAGCTTGATTAAATGCCACCTTGCCCTGGGACGATTAGGCAAGTTGGGATAGAGTGAAAGTTAATAAATTGGACTAGGATGAGATGAAACTAAAGCTAAGAAACTATTTACTGGTTTAAAGCATAATCCAAAAAATTAATCTCCCCAGAAGCGAGGAACTCAAAACTTTGTTTTGTATGGTAATGTGCGTAGATCCAAATCATACACTGTTGAATTTTGAAATAGTGTTGCACGGGCTAAACCCTCACATATGAATGTGGTGTGTGGTGAAGAGCACTCTATAAAATGTATGAAAAGGTCATAGGAACATGATGAACTCTGCTGTTAGGACATATAACTTGTAGTTCCGTCATGCTTATACTAACAGTTTATTCGTGGTACTAGAGGAGCTGCTTGTGGTTTGGATCTTGTTCTCTGTTACCTTAACAGTTGTATAGTGCCTTAGAGATAGTAATTGTTGTATAATTTCTTATAGAGACTAAACTGTTTAAGATCCACTTTAATGAGAGCTTCCCTGCCCTGTATCTGTCAATCCTTCTTACGGCTCTCTTGTCAATGAATTTCCTGGTGTTATGCCATCTGAATATTTCTGATTGTCCCTCACCATCTTAAAGAAGAATAAATGCATTTCTTATTTCTATGTTTTCTGTTTAAAATTTCTTTCTTACGGTAGCCCATGTTTGATGTAGCCTACATCCGTATGTCTGGTGGCTTTTGTTCTCTTAGGTGGTAGTTCCAAGTACAGCTGAGTGCTATGAGGAGCTGGATGTTCCACAATGTGAATTAACACTTTGCTGCTGCTGAATGGGGAGGCCTTGTGCTTCCTCTCCCTGCTTGGAGCAATGTTTTTTCTTTCCCTCTGAACCGACACTGCCATTTATCAGACCACAAGGTAAAAGTAAACTTAAAAATAAACTACTGAACTGATTTTCTAGGTCACTGCCCCTTCGTTTAAGTCAATTCAGTAGTTGTGTGGGTTTTGTTCCTGTTGAATCCAGTAAATCGAAACCAAATGATTCTTGACATGCAGTTCTTTCGTTTTCTTTCAAGTATTTGCATATGGGGGAGATTGATTTGTCCTGTAAATGCTTTCTGCTGCATTAGCAGTATTGACTCTGCTTTTAAGTGCAAGGTATTGTACCATTACTTTTAGTTATTTAACATACTCTAAATACCCACCAAGAAGTGTTTACGTCTCCCCCCCCCATCCCCCCTTCTTCAATGTTTTGTGTAAGGAAAATTACTTTATCCAATTTAGGTTCTTAATTCCTATGCCACTTTTATTTCTGCCTTTCATTTTTATACCTGCCTTGAATAAATACTTATTTGAGAACAGTATCTCTCATACAAATTTAAAAATAAAAGCCTGATTTATGATATGAAGTAAGACTACCTCTGCAGTGAAGCTCTTTGGCCAGCTGCCATCATACAGTCTTGGACAAGTGATCTGCAGATGTACAGCTTGTCTTTAACTTTAGGCATCCGAACAGTCCCTTTTGGTTTTGATAGTACTCTTTACCTGTGTTTGGTGTTTTGACAAACACTTTCTCATATTACAGCATGACAGTGTGAACTGTCAATTCCAATAAATTAGGAATGAAACTTCAGTACGCTCTAGTGTAAAATGTTCAAGAGAGACCCGACTACTTCAGAGCCCGAAATTGCTCTTGGAAAACCTGACCCAGGCACTTGTGCAAATCCTACCCAAAAAGAAGCTGCAATTGGTATCTTGACATCAGGTAAATTTCCCAAGAGCAAGGCCACTTATGATTTAATAATACAATGAACAACTGTTAGGTTTTTTGCTCAGTATGTATTTCACTCTTGTGCAAGGAGGTGCTCGGTTGTGTCTGCAAGATCCTTATTAGACCTGACAAACATGTTGGTAGTCCCGAAGACTTCTCTGATTTTTCCATCTATGGTCACTGCTCTGTCAGAAACCTCTTACCTCTCAAAATAGCCTTGTCTTACCTAGTTTTGTCTGCAAGGGACACTTCACCCCCCGCCTTCATGTTCTCTCCTTCCTTCTTCCTTAATACTCCAAATATTCACATTGCAGATAGGCTATGTTGCATCTGCAGAAAGGTGGGAAAGAGCTCCCTGGGAGTCACTCATCTCCCTTTTCCCCAGGGTAAGTTTCACAGGAGCTGGAGGCAGAGGCTCTCCTGCCCATCAGCATCCACTATTATCAGAGGATGAGTTGTGCAGTCTCCATCAGCAAGGCAAATGCATCTAGAATGGCTTTCTCTACAGCCTTGCTGCACTTGGACAGACATTGCTATGACCTATTTCTTAAGTTTTGGTCTGTATGTGCAAAAGTACGTCTGTTTCCTGTCTGATAAGAGATTATGAATTATCTGCATCATACTTGTGTCTTCAGGCAGTCTTAGAGCAAATACCAGGAACCCTTTACCTCTGCCTTTACTGGATATCCTCTGCATGTCCTTCCTGCTCACAGCACTGCACATTCCTCTCCTTTCAACTTCCCTTCTGACCATCACATTCAGTATAAAGAGCCTGCTAGTCATCCTTCTTCAGTGCTTTTTCTGGGTGCTCAGCGACACACTATTTCAGCAGTACTCTGGTTTCAGTACATTTCAACTGTTGTCACACAGGACAGAGATTTCCAGCTGAGATTTAGAGCTAAACCACTGTGCTGTTAACTGCATCTCACTGTTCCTTTACAATAATGTGTCATATTTTCCCCCCGACAGTTGGAATATGTGACTTCCCTATGAAATTGAGTGGAGGAGGTGTTTTTTGTATTCCGCTTCTTCCTTCCATCTCTTCCTATACCTCAGTGACCTTTAAACTAGATATTTCCACTCCCTTTTCAAGCAGATTGTCACAAATGAAACTTAGAATGCAGCAGTGCACATCTTGCCACCTTAAACACAAGAGCTACTTAGCTGTCTGGTTGGCCCTCTTGATATGTGGCTCACCCCTCTGCACTGCCCCTGCAGGGCTTGTGCCTCCTACTAGGTGTCCACCTTGTTCAAGTGCCGGCAAAAAGGTGGCAATGATGCTGCCACAATGTCTCCTTGCAAGGCTCCTGGTGGTAGAGCTCTGCTGCAGGGGATCCTCAGCCCTTGCTCAGCTGGACGGCTTTCTGGGTGTCCTATTGCTCAGTAATACCTCATTGCCCAAGTGCAGGTACTGCCTGTCCTCCAGCCCTGTGCGTGGCTGTGGGGGAAGGATGGCAAAGGGTCCTTTGTTGCTTTGACTGTAGCGGGAACAAGTCACTTCACATTCTATTGCAGTGTATTCAAGTGCTAACAAACTTTTAAACAGGAACCGTGTAGCATCTCTTTGTGCTTCTGCAAAGGAGCTAAAGCCACATTTTGGGGATGAAGAAGTCAAGTAAAGAGGGAATTTAAGTTCTTTGGAAATATTTGCAATTTTTCATGTAGAAGTTGCAATATGTGAATATTGTATGAATACTGATAGCCAAATTCTTATTGAATTGTGCCTTTAAATACCTCGTAGCAGGAGTTACTACCTTTTTTTTTTGTATCAATTCTTTGAACTACTTGTCATTTTTCATTTAGGCTCTGTATTTCTAGAGATCTCTTTATTCCTTTGAAAGACTTGCTTGGAAAATAATTAGTGGAGAATCAGGTTTTACTGAGAAGAGAGAAAAGTTGCTCAAGGCATATATATTTCAGAATCATGTGCCAGGATTTGTACTGATCAGGGAATTGCTCTTTTCCTATGGCAGAAATTTCACTGGTGAGGGAGCACAAGTGTGGTCATAATGAATGACAGCTGCCTTTTTGTTTCGAGTGACTTCAGCAGTAGTGAAGGAGGAAACCAAACAATAATATGATTCAGTAGAATAAAATATGCAGAAGTAAAGGTGAGAGCTTGTCAGGAGACTGCAGGGAAAGTGGGAAGGAGAACAAAAACAGACACCCGAGTTGGTGAGAAGGTATAGGGATTTTTTTTTTTCTTCTCTTTTAATACGGTAGCAGTACACTACCCAAATCTGAGCAGGGAATGTTTCTGTCTAGCTCACTGGTTTTCTTCAGGGAGATAGGTCTCAGCCAAAAAAACTTTTTATGGATGTACCCCTTAGCTGCTGCAGCTGCCTAAAGGAGGGAATGGACCTAGGATAATGTCTGTTTCAGAAGCTACTGCATCCTCTGGAAAGTGCTGAAACATTAGAGCGGGTAGGAGGTGTCCCACACCAAGAATCTGGCACCTGTGTGGTGGGGTTCACTCACACGTGACAGGAGCTGAAAGAAGAACATTTTATTTCAAACTAATAATTGCAATGTGAATGCTGTTCGGTTCACTTTGGGAGTCATGGGAAGAACCAGAAAGGTGCTTTAAGTCACAAATCATCCTATACACAACTCAGCACATAACAGAATTGCTGAAAGTTATCAAAAAGTCAGTGTAGAAAGTAGAAATGGAAAAAATTCTTCAGACAGACTGATTTGTCATCCTCCTCTACCATCCCAAGCAGGACTTTCATATTCTTGAGATTTCTACATTTCTCCAGAATGACTTAAGCGATACTAACTGCATCTCTGTTAACGTAATTGATATTAGGTCTCATTCACTGATAAGAGAACTACCCTGGGAAGCCTTGTTTGTTTAACTTCTTATCAGTACTCTGGTTAGGTTACTCTGCGTGGTAACTCTTCTCGCCTGAATTTATTGCATTTTAAATTCTTTTAAGCTACCTGCAGGTTTTCACTCCTTTGTCCCAGTGCTTGGCTAGACTGTAGTAATATAGTTTTATTACTTCTAACAAATCTGTCATAGAGGTGTAGGACTGGAATGTCATAAAACCACAGTGATGTACTGAGCAGTGTGGAAAAGTATGACTGCTGTGTGATGTGGGAAAATTACCAGTACGTACAGATTTAAGGAAACCCTCATTATGTCACCAGCACAAATTAATATTTTTTCCATATCCCAAAGTCTGTGTTTTGTTTTACTTCATCCATCTTAAAAAGGATATAGTAGGAGAAGAAAAGCTAACAAACAAGAAGGACTGCCTGTGTGGTCAGAGAAACTGGAAAGAGTCTAAAGTATTGGCCTGAAAAAGTGAAATAACTAAGAAAAGATGTTTGAAATCTGTGACATCGTGAATTGTATGCAGAAGGTGAATGGTGACTTGTTCACCCTTAAAATAACATTAATTACAATGCTTAATGAAATTAAGTATGAAGTACCAGAAGGGAAGCACTAATTTTCGTAGCTCATCATGGAAGCGATAATTTATGTAGCACAGCATGGGGTTCATTGGCATAGGGCTGGTGTGGAGGTCTTGAAGGGACAGAGCAGTGTGGACAGAGCAGGGACAGACAGATGCTGCTGCACTACTCTGGGAAATAGATGATTTCTAGAAGCCAAGGGGACTAGTCAGGGGAAAGATTCATCTTATTTACATGCAGCCTAAGTCTTTGGTAAGACAGAGATTAATGAGTAAAATGGACTTTTGCACTAAGTATGCCATTGCGTCTGTCCTCTCAAGCTACTGAGTTTGTTTGCCAGGTGTGGGAAATGGTCAGTCCTTTGGCCCGCTGTTTACTTCAGCATTCCTGCTGGGCTGCCAGACATCAGGACCTGGCTTGGGACCTGTCAGGCGTATTCAGCTGTCACTGCCAGCACTGTGAAACCTTGCACTGATTTTGGCCAGCAGTAGGTTAGTCTGCAACACTGGTGGTGATAGTACTGAACATCAGTGTGGGCAGCCCCAGAGTCTGCTGATGCTCCTTGACCTATTCTATCTACTTATAGAGCTATTTACACAGTTGCAGAGGTGTAATTCTCCTACCATGCGTCAAGGCCTTTTGCATGATAAACTGATTAACCTCTTTATCATACTGCTTCAATAGTTGCTGTCCAAATTACTCTTAGGTAACTGGTTTTTGTAAGGTTTCCTGTAGTACTCCTAAATGAAATGTGGAGTCTGCTAGGAAACTGAGCTACAAATATATCATTAAGAGCAGAAAAATTCCCATTCTAGACCTGTCTGTTTTCAGTAGGCCTGTATTTCCTTGCCTGTTCCCTCTTGGCATTTTTTTTCTCTCTGCTCATTATTTTATTATTTCTACATAATTCTGATTTTGCATGTTTCCTGGAACCACAGAGAGGTTCAGTCCACCCACACTGTCCTTTTCCTAAAAATGCAGTGTGATCAAATTTGCATTAACACCTAGTAACTTCTCATTGTCGTGCAATCCCATCTCCAGAGTACATGCAGTGCAGAAAAACTTGGGAGGCAGAACCGTGAGTCACTTCACCACTAAGCAAATATTCAAAAAGTAGCCAGTGGCAGTTGTTTAAAAGCCTGTGGAGCTCTTCATCTAGTTCTGCCTGAAAGAAATATGGTTTCTGAGGAACTCCATCACACCCGCATATACTCTGGGTGCCTTTGGGATTCCTACTAGAGCTAGTTGCCTTCAGATCATGTCAGAAAACGATTGGCTCCCTGAAGGAGAAATGAGAGAGGATATAGGAACTGGAGAAATAGTATATGGTGGTGTCCTTGCCTGACTACCCACTCACACTGCTGTAAGCCATTCACGTAGAGCACAGTTTGTGACCTCGGCCTCACTACACGTACAGTATGTGGAGCTTAACAGTACCTGCCAAATTAAATGGATTTCATTGCAATTTTTTTATTCTGAAGGTCTGAACTTTTTAATTTATGACTTTAGATCTTTATATGCACAATTAAAAATGTAGACTAGTTAAGACTTTGCACTATTCAAATTGATATGATGTGGTTTTGGATTGCCCAAGCCTGTCTGGTAGTTAGGCTCAAGTATAAGAACAGTGTACAGAGCCCCTTTTGCTGGGGTAGGAAAAAGGAAAGGGAGTAGAGGGTAGAGGGAAAAAACATCCAAACAGAAAGTGTAAGATTTTGGTTTCAGAATATAAGTCCACAGACTGTGACTGCTTCTTTTAGCCTGTAGCTAAGCAGGCTATACAACATTTATTCTTGCACATAGATATGCAAGAAAAGCAAGTGTCTAATTGTTCAACTTATTTAGGATTTATTAACGTTTATTGGCAAAAGGCGGACTGTATTATGTTTAGTCTAAACAGCCTTGTCTTTTGAACTTCTTTTCTTGTCTCTATGGTTTAGGGTTTTCAACTATGTGTGCATATTTAGTTCACTCTTCTGTATTGCACCATGCTTGTGTTTAGGACTCTACTAAAAAGTCTCACAGTCCTGTCAGCCAAGAACTAGAGCATATTGTATGTCTCCTCTGAACACAGCATTTTAAGTTATAACTTTTCACTGGATAGTATTTTTTAATCTCCAAACTTTACAGTCCGTGCAATTAGGGGGACCTGGAAAATACAGTGTATTTCACAAGGGGACAGAGAGAGGTGTCCTACCTGCCAGGGATGAAACTGTAGGGGAGAAAGTTGTCTGTATTGCTGTTTTGTGGTCATCTTTTGCCACAGTGGCATAGTTGCTGTCATGTTTAGGTCTTAGTCACAATTTCTAAAGACAAAACTTTGGAACAAAAAGTTTAGCTAAAACCAAGCATCATAAGCTTTTCAGAGAATCTGGTTTTATTGCATATTATTATTTCTCCCATCCACACCCAGACTTAAACTTTTTCACATTCAACAGGTACAAAATCTCTCCTCTACATCTGTCTGGGCTAATTTACTTCCACACCTCCAAGATCATACTGGTGCATGTCTAGTTAGTGTGAAATAATTGCTCTTAACTGTTTCCTACCTTGAAAATTTGTCTACTTTTTCCAGCTTAGACCAAATAATTTACTAGAAGATGAAGTCTACCTATAAACCTTTCTTTTCTTTCTCCCGTGATAGGTTGCAAACAGCTTAGGTGGTTTGCCTGCATGGGTGTGATATGTAGTTCTAGTTATCCTGGAGTAACCAAAGTTGTACCTCCTATTAGCACAAGAGAGTGTAAACTCACTCACTGTTAATGGGGGGAGCTTCTTCAGGCAGCATTGTGCCATATTGGCAGTTGTAAGTAGATAATGGATAAAGAAAACATCCAATATTTGTCACTTTTTTTTGTCTGTCATATTGTCATTTTGTTTCTGATCATTTAATATTGTTCCCTACTAATGCTGTATTTACATGTTTTTCCCATCCTTCACCACAGACTGCTTTGACTTTGATCAAAGGAAGGTGGTGAAACAATGGTGAAAATACAAATGGTCAGAAAAAGTTTCACTGTGGGTCTCCAGTCTCAGAGATGAAATATCTGAGATGATTGAATGATGCTCTGTCCCAAAATGCCATCAGAGAAAAGCCAGCATCATCCTGATCCTCTTTCTGCCTCTGTCCTTCATGCCAGGTGTACTATCCACATGTACTTCAATTGTGTATGTTTAGTCCCTACATGCTTTTGCCTCTGTTGTATCCCTAACCAGTGCACTTCTCAACACTACATCCCTGGCAGGTAGGGAGTGCGATGAGCTGGCAGTAACACCTGGATGTATGTTTGGGGCTCTTGAGAGTCTCTTCTGACTGAAGGAGATGGTCCCTCTGGTAGCCTCTGGGAGACACTGTGGCAGCACTGCAGCATTAATCTTGCTGTGGACACAGACCGGCAGAAGGATCAGGTGCAGCATGGTTCTGGGCCCCTCCTTGTTTCTTGTGTACATTACAGTGGGGCAGGCCAGTCCTCGCCCTTCTTTTTACTATCTGCCTCTTGCTTTCTGGAAATAGCAAAGGTTGCAGCAAAGCCCGAATGCAAGTCAGACGCCCTGCGCTGCCATTCCCTGTCCTTTCCCTCCTGATCTTCCAGAACTGCCAGCTTGGACCACAGGAACGGTCGTCCCAGAAGGACAGTATCTCTGGGCTCTTGGTTCTGGCTGCTGGTTTTGCTGGGTCCAGCCTTGCCTTGTCTTCTCGCCTCTCCCCATCTTGTCCAGGCTGCAGCAACCTGCTGGAGGCAGCAGGACCTTTCTAAGGGGTCAGGGTGATCAGGCTGGGTGAGCGGGGCAGCCATGAATTGCCTCACCGTGCCCCATCCCCACTCCTGGAGCTGGGGCTGCATGCTGCCCTCACCTCCCCCAGGTATGCAGGGCTGGGGCTGGCTGTAGAAGGTAAGACCCATGGGGCTTGGGCTGGCTGGGCAGCTGGCATCCTCCCTGATTCTTGGCTTCACTCACACACTGCTGTAATAAGAACTGGAAATCTCTACCTTGCTCGTGCTGCTGAGAGCTCGTGAGTGCCTTTTAGGCCCTGCAAGGGATTCTGCAAGTGCTATGGGTTTTGTACTGCAGCTGATAGGAAATGTCTTCTGCGTGAGCTTTGTGCTTTCTCATGCTTGACTGTATACATGCGTGTTTGGCATACTTTTAGCTTCAGAGTTTAAAAGAGTATTTAAATATAATGTACTTGTGGTGAAGTGGTGATTAGCCAGTATTTGTTGTGTTTGTACCAAGGCAATAGCAGTGCGTCGGTTCATCTGCTGTTACAAAGTATTTGTATCCTACAACAAATCCTATCCTGAATTGTGTAGGAATCACAGAGAAAAACAGAGGAGCAGTACTGTATTGATATGGTATCATTTATACCTTGGAACTCTTGCGGAGTTCTGGAATGATTACTAAATCTGCTGTACTTGATGAAGTTTTGCTTGCCTTACAATGCAATTTTAAAGCCTAATAGGTATTTTTAATGTGTTCTCTTGTTCCTGTTCACAACTCCTATTTGTACATCCTGTAGATCACTTTCAAAACATGCTGAAAAACAAACATCTTGAAAGTCAATTACTTGAATTTTTTTTTGCTCTTTAGATGACAATCAAAACAAAACCAATGAAAAGAAAGAGAAGAAAATGGTTTCTCAGAAACCCCATGGTACCATGGAATACACTGTAAGTATTGGTTTGTGGTGTGTTCATATCTGCTTTTTTAAACTGGAGCTGTTGAGGTCAAGAGGGAGGAAGTGGCACAAAACTGAAAGCACTTAGTGAGTAATTTTGAAGTTCACACCTGTCTCAATAGGGATTGCTCCAAATATCATTGTGTGGTGAGAGCTAGGCTGATGTCCTGAGTCTCTCTTCAGTCCAGGTCTTCTGCCTTTTCTTGTAGCTGACAATTCTATTTTTACTTGTGCATTATAGCTCTGTAGTAGAGCAATTGTTTTGTTATTCTGAAAAATGCTTCCATTCCACAGTGTTGCTAAGGTCATCAAGTGGTTGGCCTGTGCTTGGTCTCGAGATGATGAGACCTCTTTGGCTAAGCTGGAGCAGGGCAGCAGTGTGCTGCTGTGGCAGCTCAGAGGACTAACTCTGCCCAGAAAGTCTGTGTGAACTGTCAGGGCCCTTAACAGGGACTGCACTCAACTCTATCATGCAGAGGTGCTGTGGAAGGTGAGTGTCCCAGCTGGGAACAGCACAAATGCCTGACGTGCTGTGACTGCTGGAGGTGTAGTGAACTTTGCAGTGTTTGACCTTGCTCTCCTTGCCAGACCAGTTCTAAATGCAGTGGTGCTGCTTTAAGGTTTTAACAGAAAACGAGAGGGACATCTGTGACACCTCTGCATTTTATCTACTATATAGTATGAGAGAATAGTTCTTTTTTTTTTTTTTTTTATACTGGTTTATCACTTAAGCTGTTAAATGGAGTGTGTGTTGAGGTCATCAAGTCTGTTGCCTGAAAACAGTCTGTTACGTGGGTTTGATTCAGCTGGTGTGCTGAATGTTTTCACTATATCTTAAACTTCAACTCTTTCTTCAGGCTGGAAATCAGGACACCATAAACAGCATAGCATTAAAGTTTAACGTCACCCCAAACAAGCTTGTGGAGCTCAATAAGCTTTTCACGCAGACAATTGTGCCAGGCCAGGTAAATCTTTTATTTATCTGGGGGGGTTTAATACCTGAAACATGATTATTTGCTGTGTATTTAAAAGCTTTTTAGTACTTAGACGTATCTTTTAGGTACTTGGAAAAAAGGATAAGGGACAGTAATTTAAAGTCCTCCCTCAAAGTGAAACTCAGTAGATCATTTCTTGGAGTGGGGGTGAAGGGAGAGCTTTGTAATTGCCATATCTGGCTTGTTGTTTATGTCACTGAAGCTTAAAGATGACTCTAAAGCTCAAGAAGGTAATGCAGCTGTTGCAAGGGAGTTGAATTCTTGGCAAGTCTAAATAAATACAGTATATAATGCATTAAAGAATTAGAAAGTTAGATACAGAAATTGAAATGGCTTTTTGCCATTATGTTGGGAATGAGTCAGTCTCCTGTAAGATAAGAAATAAATGGAGAGTCTCATGTTTTTAGGAGAGTCAAGTAACAGAAATGGAAATGTGGAGTCTAACACCTGGTTCATGAAGAGCAGATCTCTACTTCTGCTTCACAAGACATGAAGAGATTGAAGTGTCCTGATTTGCATATAGGGAAACTGAGGCACAGAGAGACGACTTGCCTAAGAGTACCCAGCAAACAAAAGCTGGGATAAGGAAAACAGTTTCATTTTTCTGAACATTTTTAGTTTAAAACTAAACTGTGAACATTTTTTTAAATTTAGAAATATCTTTCTTTGCTCTGAGACTTGGAAGAGATGACTATGTTTTTATTTGGGATGGAGGTCCGAAGCTGTATTGCCATTCTAGTACTGCTGTACTAAAAATCTGTAATGTTCACTGTGAGGGAATGTGAAAATTCAAACAAAGCATTGCATTTTTATACACACTTATATTAGAATTGTACATTTGGGATTTTTTTTTCTTACAGTTGTAGTACATGCTAAAATGCTGCTTCATATAAAGAATATTTTCCTAGATTTGGAGACGCAAATTCGTTTTTGGAAACAGAAAACACATAGTGAAGTGTTATAAACTTCTAGCATTAAAAATCCCTCTTTTTTTCAGCAATGGCCTTTACTTTGGACCAAAATTTGTTTTTACAAGTTAATGGTTATTAATAGTAATTTTGCAGTACTTGTTTTCTAGTTGGTGGTAGTTGCAAGACAACCTGGGATTGCAAATCTGGGGGGAGGAAGAAAGGAGGTTCTCAATCTATGGAACATGTTTTAATTTTTTGCCTGTGCTGCAAAACAAAATGTAGAGCTAGATCCTGCATGTACTCCACTATCACCACCTATGAAGGGCTCTAGAATAAGTAGTTGTTATGGACTGCATTGCAGTCATGGGTGATTAATATTGTGGTGTCTTTCTAGAAGAATGTAGTATTTATATTGAATAACCTTTTACAGCTTGTGCCTTACTGTTTTGATATGTGTTTGTATTTAGATTCTCTTTGTGCCAGAGACAAGCGCTGCAAGGTTGTCATCTTTCAGTCCTGGTGCTCCTGTTTCTCCTTCATCATCAGATGCTGAATATGATAAACTCCCTGTAAGTCAAGCATGGGTTCACTGGTCTTAAACTCCCAAAATATTCTCCGATTCTGAAGCTGAGATTCAAGGCTGTGTAAATAGCAGTGTTTTGAGGTTACAGGCCTTGTGTGTAGTGTATTGTGTAAAATTAATTTGCTGTACTACAAAATTTACCGTATCTTAAAAAAATTCCAAAGTAAGAAAATTCTTTCTGAGCTTAGGAACCCATTACAACTTCGGTTGGGCCTGGAGTCTATCAAAACAACTGAAAATAGTCCAGTGTGTAATTTTTAAAGAATAGGAAGTTAAATACGAAAAAATTTTTTAGTGTTTCACATTGGAGATTTTTATGCTGCTCTGCACTCCAGAGTCTTGAATCCTGCATTGGTATCCTTGAACAGAGAGGCTCTTAGTTTAGTCTGAGCAGTCAGTTTCTTTCTAGTTAAACATATTATGGTGGTACCCATATATAGACTTGTCTTTAGACAAGACTGCAGGATTTAATCTTTGTGAAATGCTTTGGCACAGCTGATCTTAAATTTTGTTTTGAAGGGTGATTGGCCTTGATGATTTTTAGATAGTAGTTTTAGACGGTTTAGCTGCCCTTAACGTCTTTAATGTTGGCTGATGTAAAAGTAATTAGTTGTTTCAAATCCATAGCTAGTGAAAAGGGAAGTGGAGAGAAGCTTGGAGTGAATAATTGTGTTTAACCTTAGCCTTATGCCTCTGTGCCTCTTGCACGGGGAAATCGCACCAGTGCTCAGTGAGCAGAGGTCTTCAGGGTAGATGATATGGCAGGGCAAGCCCTCTCTTAATGAGAGTGCATCACTGAATTTTGGTGAGCTGACTTGCATTTTTTATTTCTTGCCTGTTGTTTGCATGGAGGTTTTTTTGTAATGTTACAAGGGTTTTTTTCCATGCAGGATGCTGTGGGAAGTGAACATGCATACATATATACATACATGACCTTTGCTTTTCTTCCTTAAGCAAAAGGAAAATAGTTGTTTGAACCTAGCCTTTTAGTTTTTCAAAATCTAAAAGCATATTATTCTGGTCTTGTTGCTCTTCACTGAACTTTTTCTTTTCTAAGGATGCTGATTTGGCAAGAAAGGCTTTCAAACCAGTTGAGAGAGTCTTGTCCTCTACTTCAGAAGAGGATGAGCCTGTGGTTGTCAAATTTTTAAAAATGAATTGTCGTTACTTCACAGATGGTAAGGTAGGTGAAACCTGATTTTTGGGCATTGTTTGGGATTCTTTAAAAGCAAAATCTCTTTGGATAAGTGAGAGATGAATAGTGGGGGAGTCAAATGTGCTCCATGTTTTTAAAGAATGTAAATGTTATCTTGGCTTTATCTGTTACTGCTGTGCTTATTGATACTGTGATAATATGCTGTATAATTTTGTTCTTTCAGTTGTTTAATTTCTTATGCTAAGATCTTTATGAAGGAATGGCTCTTCTACCCATCATCATTCCCTTACTACTGTGTCTTACCAATTATCTGTGTAAGAGTGCATTGCTGTAGAGTGCATAGAGAGAGAAAACTGCACTTTTGAGTTATGACATGTCAAGATTAGTTGTCCAAGTTCCATCAAATTGTGCAACAGCTTTATAAAATGAGTACATGCCAATCTATTTCATTTATGACTTGAAGATAAAGTTTAACTATTCCCAGACCAGTGTTTCCAAATATGTCCATGTTGCTTTTGCACTTTCTAATTATTGTTGTGCAAGCTCTTATAAAAAGATTGAATATTGCTTTATACAACCTTTTCTTTCTGTTTTTTGTAAACATTCTTCTAATATGCGTGTACCCACTAGGACTGCAAACCCTAAATTACAGCAATTGTTTTAGAAGTGAAGGCACAAAGCTTGGGTAGTATTTTAACCTGCTTTTCTTCTCAAGGTTGCAAGACACTGTCTTCTTGAACTGCCTACTTTGATATATCTACTCTTGTTGACTCTGGTTTCAGTTAGATGTCTGCATGTTTGGGTTTTCAAATTCTCTGAAATTTATAACACTGGATATGCTATTAATTGCAATTTCAACGCATTTTTTTCCCTTCGTCCTGACTAAGATGGATGTGTTTACACCTACAGTTTCTGGCTTCAGTGGATGTAGACTGTATTTAACCACTCTGCAATTTTGCAGTCTGCTATTTTGCAGAAAGTAATAGAGAACTACTTGATGTCTCGCATGTAAATGAGGGCAGTATTGTTGCTTTGTGTGTGATTCTTGTTAGGTGCAGAGGATACAGATTGCCAGTTTTCTGGCTGCGGGACTGAAAAAGTAACTTGCAGTCAGAACAATTTAAAGTGGGATGGCTTCTTTGCCAGCGTAGCTAAAATCCCTTGTTGTCTTGCTTCCTGCAGTGGGAAGCACGGCCTGCTGATGTATTGTTCTTCTGGCTAACTAGAGATATGTGCATGGGGGAGAAGTCTCTGCACTTGGCTTCATTTCTTTGACCCAAGCACAAACCAGGCTTGTGAACTAAGTCATACAGGAGAAGCAAATGAGAAATATGTACAGACTTTGCTTTAAAGAGGAGCAGGCATTCATGTACTCACTCGCTAGTGCCAAGCGATCAGTTTGACATCTTACTCATTAAAAAAAAACCACAAAACAAAACCAAACCAAAACAAAAACCCACCAAACAAACAAACCACAAAAAACAAACAAACAAATGAAAAAAACAAACAAAAACACAAAACGAAGCAAACCAAGCTTGTTGTATGTATTTTACCTGTCTATTTGTGAGCCTTCCTCGGCTTGCCTTGCAGATGACCTTGAATAGTTAATAATATCTGCAGTGTGGGTCAATCCAGTTGATCTGTAGCTCCTGTTTGTCAGTTGTCACGATATACACACAGCTTCTGTGTTCGTCTGGTGAATTTTGTAATTCCTCTGAAGGAGAGGGTGCAGGAAAGAGACATTGGAAATCTCCTTTGTAAATCTTAAAACATGGTCAGTTGCCATGAATTGATGTTGAATAATGGCTGATGCAGCCTCTTTCAAATCCATGACTAGAGGACGTTTTGAAGAATTAAATATGTCCTCTACAGCTGTGCAAAATATGCTTGGATCAGTAGTAGAAGCTACCTCTAGTTTGGGGAGAAGATCTCTCAGATCCCTATATAGAGAAGCTTTTTGCATGTACCTCTGGGAGAGCAGATCAAGGAGACTATAGTGTAGCTTAGCATAGTAGCCTGGACATTTCCACGAATAAGACTGCATTCAGGTGTTCTGGTTGAATGTAAATTCATGTATCAAATGAAGATGGCTGCATTTAGAATAAAATGCTACATCCTTTAAAAAAAAATACACTAATCTATTTTGTTAGAGATTGATTAACAGTCACATTTTTGTCTTGTAATAATCAGACCTGAAAGTTGAATAGTTCAGATGTTCTACCTTACCTGCCAGGAACTTGGATGCTACTAAGACACTTTTTCCTTTGTTCTCCTTATAATGTCTGACTTGATGCAATTGGAAAACAGAATGTTTTGTTAACAAAGATTGCATGACACAGTATAAAGAGGCAGGAAAGAGGTTTTGGTTTTTAGGATAGTAGCCTAAAATCCAATAATAAATGATAAGTGCATTATATGCGATGTGCTAACTCTTTCTTCTCCTATTTTAGGGCGTAGTCGGAGGA
Organism: Pyrocephalus nanus; assembly: GCA_038380795.1. NCBI lineage: Eukaryota > Metazoa > Chordata > Aves > Passeriformes > Tyrannidae > Pyrocephalus > Pyrocephalus nanus. The sequence continues at coordinate 53,258,503 of CM076260.1, forward strand.
GTCATGATAGTAACTCCAAACAATATCATGTTTGACCCACATAAGTCTGATCCTCTGGTAATTGAGAATGGTTGTGAAGAATATGGGCTCATCTGCCCCATGGAAGAGGTTGTCTCAATAGCTCTCTACAATGACATCTCTCACATGAAGATCAAAGATGCATTGCCATCGTAAGGAGTGTTCTTCCCTGAACTTATATTTGTAGATTTTCATTCAGGGGGGCATGGAAAAGGAGCAGGGGAGGGGGGAATGGAGGGGAAGAATTTTAATGCAGCAGAGTAAAAAACAGGGGAGGAAAGTGCCAGCAAAGGAATCATTCACTTGTGTTGTTCTTGCACTTTCTTTTGCCACTAAAGTGGCATTAAAGGCAAATCGGTCTGCATATGAGAACCAAAGTGCAAAGGAGACCAGTACAAACCAGTAATTAATAAAAGCATTGGTGGCATGCTGTGGTTGGGCCCTTGCACTGACCTCTCTCTAGGGCTATTTCAGTGGAAGCGAATAGAATTAGATTTGGACCAATATTGTGTTACCAGGACTGTTCTGAGAAGAGTATTTAAAACTTTTAAAGGTAACAGCACCTTAATTGCCACCTTCAGGACTTACGGAAATGTCAGTCTGTGGAATACTTGTATTTCAAACCAGAAATGCATCGATACTTATAATCTGTAATACATAATAGACTTTCTGGCGTGAGCTACTTTCATTTATGCACAGACTAGGCACTGCTTATATATTTGTTCTAAGGTTTTGTTCTTACAGGCAATACCTGTTTGATCAGTGGAATTCATCAGCTTCCCTCCATTTTCTCATTTCAATAAAACCCTTCCAGATACTTGTTATGCTCATTACAAGAGTGTTTAGTAACTTCTTTGTAACCTTTAAGTGATGAGGATCTTGTATTCTCATTCACCTAAAGACTTTTTAGCAGTAATGAAGAGCTCAAGTTTTATGATGATAGATTTTTTTTCCGAATTTTCCATTTTGAAATGTTTTATGATTGTCCTGCTTTAAAAAGAAATATTTGGGGAAGCTGCATTGAAACAGTGTGTTTGAGTAATGGAGACAAATAAAAGGAAAAAAAACACCAACTCTGTTGCCTGTTACCATTTTGCAGTAAATGTGTTCCAACAGGACACAACTTATCTCCAGTTTTCTTTTTCTCAAAAATACGTTTGTACTGACTAGGGAAGCATGGGTGGTTGTAGAGATTGACTCATTGTCAGATTTTGGAAATTACAGTATTAATATGATTTGAATTAAATTCCAGCAGCTAAAGACATGTCCTGTGATTTTCTGTTACTGACCTTCTGTTGACTTGCACATTGTTATTACACGTGTACCATTTCTTCACCCGTGGGGCATATTCTGCCAAGTGGTTTACTCATTTTATTTTGGTATTATCCTTTCAGCATTTTTCTCCATTTTCTTTAAAGTCAGTTATTTCCAGTATTGTATCTTTATTTTGGAAAAAATAATTTTTCATTGAGTTTCACAGTTTAAGTTCATGTATTATTTACTTTTTATTTTCATTTTTTTTATGTTTACATTTTGCTTTTAACATCCTATGTGCACCCATCATTTCCCCTGACAGTGACATACCAAAGGATCTTTGTCCTCTGTACAGGCCAGGAGAGTGGGAAGACCTATCCTCTGAGAAAGATATCAATCCTTTCAGCAAGTTCAAATCCCTTAGCAAGGAAAAGAGGCAACAGAATGGGGATCCATCCATTGCTCTGGACTCCAAACAGATCAAGCCTTCAGATAAGGAAAAGTCTGCTGATTTTGAAGTTCTTCAGTCATCTGAGAGTACAGGTTCAATCAAATCAAATTCTGTGGAGTTTCCCAGCAATGTCACTGCCACTGAACATTTGGAAAAGTTTGCTGTGGATCCATGTGCCAAGGACCCTTCTGGGGAAAAAAATGCTTCAGATATCAAAACCAAAGAAAAATCGTTTTTAGGAGAAGGAGAGGATGACTTCATTGAGCTGGAAAAGACATCATCTCATATGGATACAGGGTTGGACAGGAAAATCTCAGTAACGGAAGGCTTGCTGGCAGACCCCAGGGACTTGGGGAGAACTAAGCAGCAGGTAACCAAACCTACTCCAGAAGTCCAGGAGCACTTGACAGTTGATTCCTTGGAAAAAAAGGACAGTGTTGAACCTAAAGCTGACTTAGACTTAGAGCTATGTGAAAAGCAAGATGTTATTCCAGAAGTAAACAAATGTGTCAGTTCCCCGACAGGTAAGGTGGAGACTGCATTGGACACTAAGAAAGAGCTAGAGAAAGATAAACTTATTGAATTTTACCTCAATAAAGATGGGAATGGGTCTCAGTCATCTGAAGACTTACACAAGGGTGAAATCCAGAAAGGTGAAAACAATAAAGCAATTGGCATAGACCTTACACTTAGCTGTTCAAAGTCCCAAGCTAATGAAGTCCATACAGTTAAAAGTATGGAGCTTGATTCCTGCTGTGTTGAAAGGAAAGCATCTTCATTTGAAATCAGCTCAGCAGCAGCAGAGGAAAAGAACCTGAAAGAGTCTGTGGACTCTTCCTTAGTACCAGCTATAGACAACACCTGTCAAGAAACACAGTTAGACAATCAATCAGAAATCAGATTGTGGCTGCTGCAGAAAATTCAAGTGCCAATTGAAGGTAGGTCGCTGGTTATCCTTGTTTCCTCTGAGACTTGGACAACATTATGACGGTAACCTTTGAATTGATATATTCTGCTCTAAATTTCCTCTTTCCCTGGTCTCTTTTTTACTCTTGTATGTTTCATTTTTATATTATCTGCTGTCTTCAAATTCTCTAAGCTTCTAGTTTGCTAAGTAGCTTGTGTGCTCTTCCCATATTCAGTGATCACTGTTAATATAATCTTTACTTCTATTTGCTGGGTTTAAGAAGGACAGTGAAACATCATCCAGTTTCACTACTGACAAGGACACTTCATGGCCAATGAATTGTCACTCTGTAATGATAACCTCTGTTGCCTCATTGAAGTCTGTCAGTGTATTTCTGAGAGTATCCAAAGTAGTAGTGCAATGCTCTAAGGCAGGTTACCAAAGTATTCTTGACACTATTTGTGTATGTCAGATGTCTTTCATGCTATGGAAACCCTTAAGTGATAAATGGAAATATATGTAGAGCCCTACTGAATGATGTTTTTTCCCGATTGTCATTGTGTTATCACAAAATTCAGGCTACTTCTGGAAAGAACATAACAAAATGAAATTTTGGTTCAGATAGTGTGCCATTTCTACCTGGTACTTCCAAGCATTAGTCTATCCTGGATCATTGATGCTCCTCTCTTGGTAATTTAATGAACCTATCCTTGATCTATTTTAGGTGGAGGGGACAATTAGAGTGTAAGTCTTTATTTTAAAAACAGTAGTTCTTAAAATTATTTTTTCTTTCTTTCAGAAGGGTTTATATCTTGCTAGTTATATTTGGCTGTATGTGTATTCCTAAAATGAAGAAGGCAACTTCAGTGTGATTGAGGTTAGAGTTTAATAAGCAGGGGTTTTTTCACACAAGCAATTTAAGGAGCTTAAACTGCTCTTAGGCTTGGCCCTGCCTTGTGCAAATAAAAGGTGCTTATATGGCTGTCTGACCTTCAGAATTGAGAAACCCATTTGGCTTTGTGTGCGTGTGCCTGCGTAAAGGATTACCCCTCAGCTGGATGGGTTTCCAGGACCCAGTCAAGCACTGTCCCCTTTACTTGCCTGCTTCATGTTGCAGGCAGCACCCAGCCTGGTCATCTTACCTCTTTGCTTTACAGGGTTATTCTGTACATAGCTTTAGAGCTGAGGGGGATATAGTTTAGGCTGAATGTGGACTATTAAACCAGTTGTGCTATTAAGTCAGGTGTAATTCTGTGGATGATGCTTCCGAGTATTCCTTTGCACAAGATTATTAATCTTTGTCACAGTGTTTTATCAGCCACAGTTTTCATACTTTTCCTGTAAGCAGCCTGTTTCTTTTGTGTCTCATTCAGATATGCTTCCTTCAAAAGAGGAGAAGAGCAAGACTCCTCCAATGTTTCTGTGCATTAAAGTAGGCAAGCCTATGAGAAAGTCCTTTGTGTCTCAGAACACCACTGTGTCTCAGCAGTACAGTAAAAAGATAAAGCAACCAGAGTACTGGTTTGCTGTTCCTCGGGAAAGGTAAGCTGCAGTCCTCTTAGCACAAAAACGTGACTGTCTGTTACTTTTTAAATGTATAGTGCTTTCTAGAGTTGAATCTGATCTCCCTGCACAGGCCAAGGTGTGAAATGCAGCGGGGATGCTGAGACTAGAAGAGGGGTGCCCTCATTTCATTGCATGCCAGAAACAAAGCAGTGCTTGTTGCTGGTCTAACACAGTTCCCAGTGAGAAGGAAGAAAGGTTCAGGTGCCACTTGAAGATGGAAAGAGGAATGTATGTACAGCTAACATGATAAAAGAACTGAAGGATGGTCTGGGTTTCACCTATAGTCTAGGAAGTGAGGGAAAGGGGTAAAGAGGAGCAGTGCCTAGAGAGGCAAGGAATCCACTAAGGTGTCAGTGCTAAAAAAAACCCCAGGTATTTCACATCAGACAAGGGCTTCATGTGGGAAAATGGAGACACTCCTTAACTAAACAGATGTGATTATTTCTGCCTTCAGACATGTAAAAAATAATATTTTTTCTTCACAATAAAATTGAGGAAAATAAATGTTTTCTGTTCCTGTAAGTGTGTGCTATAGCAAAAAGCAAAACGACAAACTAGAGAAGTGAAGGTCTGTGACTTTCCACATAAATCACCCAAGAATTTTCACTGTCTTTGAGGAATCAAATCCCTGACCCTTGTTTTCCTAGAAGGCAGCTAGAGCAATTCTTTGGTCTCTTGATGAACCAAAGTCATTAATTTTGGTAGTTAAATACCAGGAAGGAGGAAGCTGAACTTGTGATCCGTCTCAAAGGTGTTTATTTAAGATACAGTCAATCTTTTCTTTTTTTAATAATTTTTATTTAATAATTTTAATTTCAAATATGTAGGATTTATGTTGATTTAAGTGTTTATTTTTAGTGGCTTAGGAATGAGCGTTTTGACTGCCTGTAGGGAAGTTGCTGACCTGCAACTCTCCCTGGAGGAGACGGAGAGGTTTAATCCAGCTGGAACGTGCCATTGGGAGTGTAGCTGGATGGATTTTGGTTTGCTTGCTATCTGCTGATCCCAGTCCTTGGCTCCTTAGGGATTGCAAAAACGGGTACAGAAAATTCTAGGTTGAAGTGTGAGTAAATACTTCAAAGAGTTGGAGTGATGGTGTAACATAACACAAGGTCAGTTACTACTTTGGAGATAGTGTATTTAACACTGAATCAAGCTGCTGAGCTGAACTGAAGTCATGTCTAATCATTGCTCTGTGCAACAGGTAAACCTATCCAGCTTCTTACCACAGACTTGGAAAATGGCTTTTCTACTTGCCTTTTTGTTAGCAGAAGCTTTCTATATAGTGAGCAGACCTAATCCATACATAAACTGAGGTGTTGACAACTAGTTTGTACTTTAGTTTTTATAATGAGAAAACAGTAATTTCTGCAGTGAGCTGCTGCAGCAGTACTTGGCCACGCTGACTCACAGACCAGGTCTTTGATGTCAAGGCTGCTGTTCAGATCTCGATCAAAATTAGAGGTGAATGATTGGTTATAAGATGGGTTCAATTTGGTGCTATTCATGCATGCCTGTTTTAACGACAGAATTGCATGAAAGATCATGTAGAACTTGGAGCAGAAATCTAATGTGAGTCCCACTCCTTTGTATTAATGCAAGACATGTCTTTGCCTCTTGAACAAGAGTGTTTTCTCCCAGCTTTTGGATGCTTTCCCAAAGCAAAACACTGCTTCCTACCTGCTGAGAAAATTCTTGCGTCAGTGTTGCATAGTATATAATTATAAGTGTTGCATCTTGACAGTGCTGTGGATAGTAGGTCATGGGGATAGTTTTGCAATATATTTTAGATACAATATAAGAGATAATTTACTACATTTAAAACTTTTTGGAATGCATTTTATATTCATGTATGAAAATACCAAAGATATCACTCTTATCTTGTTGGCCACAAAGCAGCATAAATAAACACTTTGTCCAGTGCAGTTATGGTAGCTTGTGCAGCATCTTAATGCTTTGATAGTAACAAAAACAAACACAAAAAACCAAAACAAACTAACAGTCCAAACCTGGAGAGAGATTGTGAGGAAAGTGGTCTGCATGTCTCTAATCACAATGTAAGGTAAAGCCTTCTCTGATTTGCTTTTAATTACGTTTTTTCTGTGGTCTCTTAGTGCTTGCTGTTAAAACAACTTCTTTCATCAGTTGTGAAAATGGCTTCATTTTCAGCCTGGGCCCCATAGCCCACTCCTTCCAGCAGAGCTACTCTTCCATATGCAGGCTGCTTTCCTGGCCTTGGAGGCTGCAGGAAAGTGACACTAGAGGGAAAAATGTACTTACCATTTAATTTACTTTTTTTTTTTTTTTTAGTGGAAGCCTCTGGAAACGTTATTAATACAGAGAGAAGACTTCAAGGCTGATATTCTTTATAAGGGCTGTCACTAAATCTTAAGTCTCGTTTGCCTTTTGTGACTGCTGTAGGTGTTCTCTCTTCCCACGTGGCTTCCAGGGTGCCAGGTGTGTCCCGGCATGCAACCCCTGCGACCTACACAGCGTGGCTGAGTTAATCAGTCACTACAGGACTGCTTTGTGCTGCCTTCTTGATCACAGGAGTGCTCACCTTAGCACGTAAAGGGGGTAGTGAGTGTTTTGAGTTGCCTTATATACAGATTACTCAGGCTAGGGCAGTCTTCATGACGGGTTCAGCTTAGCAGAGAGGAACCCATGTTTTTGGACACGAATATAGAAGCTGATTCCTTTGCTGAGAAGTCTTGCAATGGGTATAGCTTACAGTATTAGAGGGTAAGTCTATGTGTGCTCTTACTACATGGATTTATGTTCAAATGGATTTCCCACCCTAGTGAATTTTGAGTAGTAGTAGCTCAGTAATTAGGTCACAGATTTCCTCAAGGTCTCGAAGAGGAAAATGCCTTGCACTGGGATATAGTAATGCAGAATTTCTTTGTTTGTAAATAATAGCTTGTGAATAAAAGCATTGACTAGTTCCTCTGTCAAGAAGTAAATCTCTTTGAAATTCATTAGTATAAATTTGGCAGTCAGGTTTGGTTTATGAATGTAAAATTTGTACTGAAGTTCATGTAAAAGCATGTACTGAGATCATGCTGCTGAGAGTATATCCGCTTTTTTGCAAGTTTATTTCTGGAAAGCAGGCAGATTTTCAAGGAGGAAAAGTAACAGGAATCAAGGCTTGCTTCTGTTTTTCAGTCTTTGCATCCTGCCTCGTTGATTTATTAGGTTTGGTTTGGGGAGCTGGGTAAGTTTTTGTTTGGTTTTTGTTACTATTTCAGTTTCTGTGGGGTTTTCTTTTGCAGAGCAAGATATTGCTTGGTTATGGCTCCTGTTAGTTTGTAACACTCTGTATTTAACAGGGTTGAAGCTGAGACCTGAAAGAACTTCAGCACAACTGGCTGGAGTCAATACCTACATGATGCTTTAATGCATTTACACAGGGCTTTGCATAAAGGAACAATGATTAGGATGGTCCAGATGCTGAAGGATCATTCTTCCATATTCCTGTTAATGGAACAGATAGCATAAAATATTTAGAATCCTTTTGAATTAGCCTTCTACAAGGAGAGTACTACTAGTCTAATCATAATAAGATGTCAAACTATATATAGAAACTTTGGAAACCTGTTTGTACCTATAGCTTACTGTCTTATAAGGAGGACTCACAGAAGTCTATATTAGTTGATAAAAGCATATGAGGGCTTATGATACCTCAGCCCTCATAAGATTTCTGAAGGATCATCATCTAGTTGGGCACATTTATAATAAAGTCACAGAACTTCTCTGAATTAATTTCTTTTCCTAGGCCAGGATCTGTGGTTGGACTTAGAGCCTTTTGAATATTTTCTTTCTGGAGTGATTAACCTCAGGTTTCTAAAGTTGTTTCTTTCCAAGTGCTTTGTGGTTTGCTGATGTTTCTCTGTTAGTGCATGACACACTCATAAGCATATGATCACCAAAACAGCTGTTGAGTTCTAGGATAAATTTCCTCACAGCTGTCAAGATGGCTGTAAGAGTTCCTTAAGCAGTGGTTTTTCAATTTAAAAATTGGCTCCAATTTTTTTCAATTTGGTAGCTTGAAAATACCAGCATAGCATAATGTTACAATTTTATTAGCAGAGCATCCATTTTCAGAATGACATCACTTCTACAATCACCTATTTCTGTTTTATGCTGCTGCTTCTTAAATCTGGAGTGTCTGAATTTATTTATCAACTGTCCATTGTAGAGGAAAACTTAGTTATGTACTGCTTATATAAACTGAGCATATACAGGTCCATGGGGCCTGACAGGAAATGTTCTGAGTATGCTGAGGAGGTTGGGTGATGTTATTGCAAGGCTGCTTTCTTTCATCTTTTGAAAGGTTATGATCACTAGGAGCAGTGCCTAATAACTGGAAACACAAATGCTGCAACCATTGTCAGAAAAATGGAGGAGGATCTGTGGGAGCACAGAGCAGTCAGCTTTACCTCAGTCCCTGGGAAGCAAGTCCTTACATACATCATTTCCAAGCACATGGAGGGCAAGAAGTGATCAGGATCAGCTGTCATAGATTTACCAAGGGCAAATTATTTTTCTACCAACCAGATATTTTTCCATTTGAGATGACTAGATCTCTGAACAAGGAGAGAGCAAGGGATTGTTGCTTTACTATGGCATTCATAAGGCTTTCAACACAATCTGTTATAGAATCCTTTTAGCCAAATTGGTAAAATGTGACCTGGGCAGGTAGACTTAGTAGATGGTTGAAGAACTGCCTGGACCATTGGGCTCAAAGGGTTCTTAGCTAGTCTGAGTGGCAGCCAGGTGCAGGTGGTATTTCTTAGGGACTGTTACTGTTCAATGCCTTCATCAGTGACATGGACATTGAGACAGACCACACCTTTGCCATTTTGGGGTATGATGCCAAATTTGGGAAGTGTTCATATGTTAGAGGGCAGGGCTACTGTTCAAAGGGACCTCAACACAGACAAATGGGCTGACAGAAACATCAGGAAGTTAAGGCAAGGCAAATGCCAGGTGTGCACCCGGGATGGAGCAGTCCCTGCAGCAGTACAATCTGGGGAGTAGCTCTGCAGAAAAGGAGTTGGGGAGGTTGACAGCAAACTCAATATGTCAATAACAAAAGTTTTGCTTCTCACAGGCTCACATAAGGAAGAACAGCCAAACAACCTGGGTGGTGGTTGATGCCCTCTTCCTTTTAGACACGTGGTTAAAAAAAGGAGGGGAGAGGATAAGAAAAAGTAGGATGACACCAGACCCTTCTCAGATCACATGCTGCATGCCCCAGAGGAAATTCTGATTAGATAGAAGAGAAAAAAAAAAAACCCATAAGACTCAACTGTGCATGGAATGGGTTGCATGGAGAGGTTGTAGAATCACTGTTGCAGGTTTTCACAACTGCAAATGGACAAGAATGTGCAACCTCCTCTAACTTGGAAGTTAGCTCTGCTATAAACAGGAACTGGCCTAGATGATCTCCAGAGGTGCCTTACAACCTAAATATGTTCTTTGATTCTGAGATCTCTGATTCTGAGATGCTGCTCTCCTCCACCAACCTGCATGTATGTGCTTTAAAACTGGTCTTAGCCAGACAGCAGCAACCATTAGTTTTATTGTTCGTTCTTAGGGATTCCTAGGAATTAAATAATTAGCTTTCCAGAATAAGACTGCTGCATATAAAATACACAGTGCTCAAGTTAAATGTCTCTTTCAGTTAAAACTTACATTAGTTAGCAAAGAGGTGATCGTACTGCTCTTTCTGAAGTCTGTGCAAGCAAGTGAAGGGAACAGGGCATGCTGAGTGGCTCCTATTGATGTGGGAAACTTGTGCAGTTAGAAGAAGATAAGGTCTTGACTGAAATGAGGTGATGCGGCTTTTAGAAGAGCCTTCCATAGTTCACTGGTTTTTGATCGGTGCAAACTTGTAAGCAATCATATGACTTCTTACAAAGAAAGGGGGAGACCTTCACAGTGGGGGCATGGCCCTCTCTTAGCTTTTTTCCCAGCAATTAGTCGTGAGAACTATCCCAGAGACTGGTGGTTTGCACAGTACTACTTTGATCTCTTTTTTGTCTGTGTTTCTGAGGAGCAGTGAGCAGCAGCTAAAGTTTTTTACTTGGATATCAGCATTAACTACCTTATTTGCTCCTGATGAAGGGAGGCTGCTGATAACTCAGGAACCAGTTGTTGGGTGTTCAAAAAATTTACGGTAATTGTACTAAAACTGCATTTATTATATATATATTAAAAATGTTTCACAGGTACAGTTCTTATTTGATAACAGAATTTTCTGCTAGAATATCTCTTAGCCATGCACCACAAAAGCATTTGTGAATGTGCAAAGGAGAGAAAAAAAATATAGAAATGCTAATTTGTTTATTTTTTCTTATTAAGAGGGCATTTCCATGATGAAGCAAAGCAAATCCTTTATTCTTTTTGAGGGGAGTGGAAATTGGATCCAAATATCTTGAGTCAAAAGTGAGTGAAGCCCCTCCAGACATACAAATCAGAGGGCTGGAGCACCTCTCCTATGAAAATAGGTTGAAAGAGGTGGGGCTGTTCAGCCTGGAGAAAAGAAGGCTCTGAAGAGACCTTCCAGCAGCCTCCCAGTACATAAAGGGGGCCTAAAAGAAAACTGGAGAGGGATTTTTAACAAGTGCATGTAGTGACAGAACAAGAGTGAATGCCTTTAAACTGAAAGAGTGTAAGTTTAGATTAGATGTTAGAAAAAAATTCTTTACTGTGAGGGTGGTGAAACTGGAAGAGATTTCCTAGAGAGGTTGTGGATGCCCTATTCCTGCAAGTGTTCAAGGCCAGGTTGGATGGGGCTTGGAGCAGCCTAGTCTAGTGGATATTATCCCTGCCCATGGCAGGGGGGTTGGAACTGCATGATTTTTGAGATCCCTTCCAACCCAAACCATTCTGTGATTCTATGAAGTACCTCACTTTGACTGTGAATTAGTGTATCTGTCATGAGCAGGCAACAGTGTCAGGGCTGTCAGTTTATGCAGTTAGAACTAACATCAGGCTTTAGCCCTCTTTGGAAGGCGCTTAGAAGAAAACATGTGGACTCAATTGGAAAAATCTCTGGAATTGTACTAGTGACCCTGAACAGACTGCAACAGTGCTGAGTTGGTATTTTAAGATTATTTTTGCATTTATATAAATTGAAATAATCTAAATCTTGAAATATAGGGGCAAAATGCCTAAATTTCTCATAAGATTTTTCCTGTTTTGTGTTGATCAAGGAATTGCTGGGCGAAAATTCCAGGTGAGTAAATGGAGAGAGAGGTCCAGTGTCATAGGCACTTCCTGTCTTTCTATCTGCCCTCTTTACTGTGTGTTCAATTTTTTTGCAGGCAATTCAACTTCTTGTATAGTGGATCCATTATCATATTCCTTTTTGAAGTTGCATGTGTCCATTTTAACTTTAACATGTTACATAAATTCCTTATTCAGAAATTTTCTCATATATTGGTATGGATGCTGTCAAGGAACATTTCTTTACAGACATTGGCTGAGCGCTGACTGCATTTATGTAAGAACATGTACTGCTGGTATAATATCATTAGCAAAGCTGTTGATAACAGCTTATTTTCATAATGCTTACAGAATGAAGATTGTTTTGTGATTAGCCTTTATAACTTTTAAAGGGCAGCTAGAAATGTGGTGTAGACTTTACTGGTCTTATGATCTTATGGCTTGTTTTATCCTGGAGGTTAAACTAAATAAGTAAAGTACATTGAGGGGAGTGAAAGCAGAGCAACCTTCAAGTGTTTCAGGCTGCCAGGTGGGGGGAGCTGTTGCCTTGTGTGATGTGAGGGTGGAGGTACACAGGTGTCCTATTTGTGTGGTTGTCCTTGCTTTGTCATTGGGCAAAACCTCTGTACTACGTGACAGTGTTATGTTCATGGACCGCTGAACAATGGTTGTCTCCTCCTCTTCACAGGGTGGATCACTTATACACATTTTTTGTCCAGTGGTCACCAGAAATATATGGGAAAGATGCCAAAGAACAAGGTTTCGTAGTGGTAGAAAAGGAGGAGCTTGACATGATAGACAACTTCTTCAGTGAGCCCACTTCCAAAAGCTGGGAGGTGAGTGCTTTCTGCCTGTACATGAAGCATATGCATATCAAGTGTGTATTGTCTGTTAAAAATCTTAGCAGTTGTTCTTTTGAGGATTTTTATGGTGTTTCTTCATAACGGTTTCTGCTTCACAGAGTTCTCCTCAAGGCTTTTATCTGTCTCACAAATGTACTCCTATTCTTCCAGTCTTCCTTTCTTCTCTCCCTAGAAAGAGCAGCTAAACAACTGGGAGCTGTGTGGTGTGCATCCAGAAATTGTGTAAATAGTTTGATCATGCGATGTTAGTCTTTTGCAAAGCTATATAGGTGTAGGTTGTTTGCATTTTGTAAATTCTTATTGTATTTATATGCTACAAATAAAACCTTCAGAATGTATATATGCACATAAACATGAACACAGACTCCTGTGTCCTGGTTGAAATGCAAATGTGGTGATGTCCCAGGCCCTTGCTTCTTGGGTGCACACAGCAATACTGTTTGAATATTGGTTCTAAGATGGATAAGTTTTATCCTTGGACTTTGGCTTTTTCATGTGGGGTCTTTGGCAATCTGTTTTAACCACTTGGCATGCATGTGCTTGTTATCTGTCTGTTTCTTCTGCATAAAAAGTCTAGTTTCTACAGGAAATAAGCTTGAACACATTTTTGAAATTATATTTCTGAATGCTCAAACACTTGCTGTGCTAAGGATATGGGATAAATTTAAAAAGACAGATAAATCCCAAAGTGGGAAATATCTTTATGGTGATTTATAAAGTGATCTGCTTATATGTCTTAAACATAAGCTTGTTTTCTTTAAATTCTACTGCCTTTATTTTGAGCATTTTTATCTTCAAAGTGTGTTGTACTGTTCAAAAATGGAGCTTGAGAGTGGGACTTGTTATTTGCAATGTAGCAACCTCTAATCCCCAATATTTTTACAGTTTTGTTGTTTCTTAATGTTGGTGCATTGTGAACTGCAAGATGGGGGAAAAAAGTCTTTCTTGTTTTCTCAGAGCTGAGTTGAGTCATACGTTGCACTAGATTTCACTGTCCAGTTATTTGCATGCCATTTTCATAAAACTAAAATGAAGGATGAGAGCCAGTGATCCAAAGAACAGAGGTGGGAGAGATCTGGCCACACTAGGAGATTCTCTCATTGTTTTATTTAAATATGTTTTGGGAACTGGAAACTGCTTCTGAAGGTGTGTCTCTTTTATTTGTAATACATTCAGGCTTTACCAATTTAAAGTAGGTCTGCCAGGAAATCTCTGTTGAATAAAGTCCAAATTTGGGCATGATGATTGTGGAAGTTTCACTCTCCCTTGCGGGGAAACAGAAAGTGCAATTGTAGAGAAGCATATAAGCAATTTTATCACAGCATGCCATGGCCAGTAGCTGTCTGTCATTCTCGTGGGTGAGAACTCTTGCCACTAGAGCAGGGATAGAGTGGTGGATACTGCAAAATAAACTGCTAGATGATGAAACAGAGACAGATGCCTTTGAATATTCGAATTCTTTACTATGCCAGACCTGACCAGGAGGAACCTTTTGTAGAGGTATGTTGAACTGTGTCCCTGTTTGAGCAGTGCGAATCTGATGACAGCACTTTTGTCCTAGTAATATTTGTACTCTCTACTTACATAAGGGAGCATTTCCACCTCAGGTAGCTGCTTTCTCACACCTCTAAAATCTTTGAAAGGTTTTGTAGATCCAGTTTCTGTAGTGGTTGATTCTTTTCATCCATTTTTGCTTTTGTGTGGTCTTTAAATATCTCATCTTGCAGATCTCTCTTTTAGCAGTTGTTGACTGAACTTCATTCAAATGTGCAGTTCAGTTAGAGACTGAGTAGGTGCCATGCAGAGAAGAGGAGGGGCTTGATGGTCTCTGGAGTCAATTTGCAATTTAAAACTGTGTTAATAGGTTTTCTATAGTTGCCTGTGTCTTTGAATTTAGTCACATTTTTCTACAGATACTTGTTGCTGGTTGATTTACTATGATACTTCCCCCCACTCCTAGTGGGAGAGTATTCCTAAAAGAATCTTCAAAAGTGGAGTTGTGTACTTTTGCTTTAAGATGAAAATTAAAAAAAATGTGTCAATTAAAAAAAAAGAAAATAATGATCTGGGAGATGAGGAGAAAAGGCAGACCATTCACAAAGTGGAAAAAAAACCCCAAGGATAAAAGGAGAAAATGCATTTTCTTTTAACAGTTTGTTGTGGCAGTTTGGGTTTGGCTTTTTTAAAATTATTTTAATTTTGCAGTGCAAACCTTCCCTGAAATTGACCATATGAAAAATTTTCCAGCGAAAATATGACCATATGAAAAATTTTCTGCTGTCTCAGAAGACCTGACTGGGCTGGAGGGGCAGGATGAAGCTGTGCACCTCTTGCAGTATTGCAAGAGTCAGGAATACCTGTAACCCCTCAGGGTACAGAGTCACATAACAGCGTTAGTTCTGCAAGATGGATTTTGCCCTGTGATCCTTCCCTCTTCTCTTTTCCTAACCCTGCTGTGTGCATTGGAGTGCCAGTGCCTGGGTGCCCTGCTTGGCTCCAGGTATCTGCAGATGAATATGAGCTGGACATGCAATGGATGTGTTGCTCACATCCCACCAGGGATGCTAGGTGTGACTAACGGGGTTTGTGACAGGCTTTGTGAACTCCTCACCGGTCTTGGTCGTCATGAAAACCCCCTTCTGTGCTTTGTAATATGGTTAAATCCACACCTGGAGTCAGTCCAGTGCATTTGCTTTCTTGCCTGGGGGGCAGGTGTGTGTAGGACCTCAGGCAAGTTCAAGCAGTGATCATGGATGTGCAGAGTAGTTATGCAAAACTTAATCTATATGTAACGTGAAAGCTGCTTTGAAGCCTTTTTGGCAGGGAGGTGCATAGCACTGTACTCTGCAGCCACATCTTGTGCTTCCTGCTCTTCTGTGGTGATATGCTCATGGAAGGAAAAGACAGTTAAAGGTTTCCTGTTTGTTTTGTAGCTAGGCCTCCTTGCTTCCACTTTTCTTATCAGCTCCATCTCTGAGTTCTTGCTGTTGCTTCCTATGGGCTGTAGTGGCACCAGGCCCCAGTTAAAGCCCCGCTGCTGGGTACAGCAGGCCTCATCCCACCTCCAGTCCTGTGTGGAGCTGAGGTTCCTGTCATTTGCAGAGCACCCCGACCTGCACTGACGGTTTGGCAGCTTCCCAGCTGTGCCAGGTGATGCCCTCTGCTAGACAGGAGGCTGAGCACCCCAGCTGCAGCTTGTTGGGAGACAGGACACCTGGACTGCTGCCACCAAGGGGTGAGGTGGTGTCTTCCTCTCTGCAGTGAGCTCTGGGCACCATGGGTGCTGCCAGCCTGGAAGCTCCTGCTCTGTCCCATGCTTGGGATCCTGCTTGCTTCTCATGACATGTGGGGTTCAGAGTTTGACCCCTGTCTTTCTCAACACCCTGTAGGCTGCTGAGACTTTTTATTAGGTGTATGGATGCGCATTCTCATTTTGTTTACAGCTTTATTAGAAAAGTTAGTGTGGCTTACCTGTAGTTGTTGGAAAGAAGTCTGTGCTTTGTTTTATAAGCATGTCAATTCAAACCTGATGTTAGAAGTATTTATATGGACTAACATTTTAAAATATTACAGTATTACAAAGTCTTCAGCAAAGGAGTAGATAGAAGTTTCCAAAGAGCTGTTTGATCACCTCCAAGTAAGAATGTATTTTATAAAGACCTTGACTGTTTTTCTTTCACAAAGACACCTGGCCAGTTAAGATGTTCCCCATTTGGTTAAGGCTGCCTGTGCTTGATATAACTATCCCATATGGTGGTGTTGCTCCACATAATGTGACAGCTGAGGAGTAAGTTTTAAATTAATTGGTTTCAACAGAGGTTTGACAGTGTAAGAGCTATACTTTAGACTGGACACTTGTTCTCTTCCCTCAGATCATTACTGTAGAAGAAGCCAAACGACGAAAGAGTGTTTGCAGTTACCATGAAGAAGAAGATGATGATACTTTGCCTATCTTAAAGCATCACAGTGCTCTCCTGGAGAACATGCACATAGAGCAGGTATGGCTAGAAAAACCTCAAGTTTCCTTGTTAGATGTGGTGATGTCTCTGAGTGTGGGATATTCTGCCTTCTGGAGGCAATGCCAGTGCTTTTTTTTTTTTCTGGGAAGTACTTAGTATGTTGGAGTGACCTTGTGCAAGGTCTGGTTTGCTGCAGCACTAGATCACCTGGAGAGCTTTTTTGTGAGTTGTGATATCAAGGACTGGCAACGCTTTCAATGCTTTCAACAGGTGATGTGAATGCAGGCAGTTGGGCTCAGATTACAAGGCCATGTGGCAGAGATGTTAAGCTGCTGCTCCCTTGACAGCCATTTTTTAATTTGAAAGGCCCTGCAGGGAGGGAATAGCCTGGGGCACCATCTGTGAGCCAACCTGTTGATTGTGTAACCATTTCCCCCTGTTCACTGGCCAGCTTGCCCGGCGCTTGCCCGCACGAGTGCAGGGATATCCGTGGCGCCTCGCGTACAGCACACTGGAGCACGGGACTAGCTTGAAGACTCTGTACCGTAAATCAGCATCTCTCGACAGTCCTGTTCTCCTTGTCATCAAGGATATGGACAACCAGGTAAGGAGTGCTTGTTCTGCAGGCGCTGGACTGAAAGGGCAACATTGTGAAAAGCAACCATTACAAAATGCTAGTCATACCATGAAGTGACATCATACCAAAATAAGACATTGGTGTTTTCTTTTGTATTTTCTTCTGCCTAAACTAAACTTACAATAGGGAAGTACTTCAGCATTAATAAAAGCTTTAGAATTGCAATGAGTGCAATAGTGCCTTTGGTAGTATCTTCCTTATGTATCTTAGTTAAGGAGCTGTCACCAACAATGTCTCTGTGAAGGTCTCATTTTTCAGTAGCTCCTAGAGGTGGCAATCCTGTTGCCATTGTTGTCATCTGTTTTTTAACTTGCAAGATACAAAGGATACTTGCTTATCTGATGTACTTTACTAGTTGGTTCTTCTAACATGAAAATCAGCTCAGTTGTTCTTAGAAAGTATTTTTAAAATGTTTGGGTTTTTTTCACTTTAATTTTGCACTGTCCACAAAAGTAGTTTAATAATTTTAATCCAACAGATATTTGGAGCATATGCTACACATCCTTTCAAGTTTAGTGACCACTACTATGGCACTGGTGAAACATTCCTCTACACATTCAGTCCACATTTCAAGGTGAGTGGATGTTCACTTTCTCAAATGAAATTTTTGGGTTCCCCTTTTGAAACATTTATGAGATTTTTATGAAGACATCATATTTGAGTTTAGAAGATGTGCCAGCTAATGCATTTACATTTATCGCTTCAATGCAATGCTTTAAGCAAAAGTAGCTGTAATTACCTTAAGTGCTGAGAAGACCGTCTATTATGGTGAGGAGGAGAGGGTTTTAAGTGGATTGAGGGTGGAAGCAGAGAGGAATTAAGGAGTGGACAGTCAAGGACACCTTGGAAGGCAGTGATATCAACAATAGGGTATCATTTATGTGTGCTTAGGATCACATTGCCAACAAAGTAGAGATAAGAGTGATACTGAAATACCCTTTAATGCTCATGGGTTATGCATTTTTTTCATATTTAACACATTGTTCCTTTTTAACAGAATACCTGTTGTTTTAGAGAGAGAGGCAGAATTTTAAAAAAGGATTAGGGTGCTGTTACAGTCCGGTCATGGGGTGCAATATGGTTCTTTTAGATGATTACTTTGAAGGCCTTGTTCACAATTTTAAATATATAGTCATCCTTTACCTTCTACCTATTACCTCTTCCCCTTTCAAGAAAAAAGTAAAATAAAAGATAACCACACCATAAAATACCTGCTAAGAGTAGGTACTCAAGAGTTTGAGACTACAAGAATCTTTACAGTCCAAATATATTTGGGTTTTTTTCCCCTCTTCAGGTATTCAAATGGAGCGGAGAGAATACCTACTTTATCAATGGAGACACTAGCTCTCTGGAGCTTGGAGGTGGAGGGTGAGTGAACTTTTGGTTTTCAAATCATGTGGCCAATTTTATTTTAAATGAGAATAGGGACGATGGAAGGTGTAAGAAAAACTTTGCAGTCAAGTGTCTGAACTTTTACTAGTAACAAGTATGTAGTAGTCTGTGTAGTGCAGATACCTCAGCAATCTGATTTCTGTTACAAACTCGGAGCAATTTCATTTGCCTAAAGAGAGTGACTGATGTTAGCCAAGTAGAGTTTGTTGCAGTGTTGTTTTTTGGTTGGGTATTTTTTTAGCTAGAAAAAACCCCATATGTTTTGCATAGATACGTGGCTCATTGCTGAAGAGGTTTGAAGATAATTTTTAATGGCAATTTTGCCATCAGCTTCTAAGGTTTATCACATTGTCCTTATTAAGTTGTCGTTATTCTGTTGATGCAGAGAGCAAGGAAACAGTGCATAGTCAGGTTGTGAGTTTCAGAGGTCAGTGGGTATGAAATCAAGGGCTAGGGCTCTATAACTATCTAGAGGTTACTGCAGGTTGTACTGCAGGACCTCTGGGCATGGTTTGCATCAGTAGTACATAAACTCCCTGCCTCCTCCTCCTCCTCCTAACCGGAAGGGGCTGTGCCCACATCCAGACAGCTAGGGGAGGAACCCCAGCGTCCATGCCCTGGTGTGAGCCAGAGCTGGCAGTGCAAACAGCCGAATGGCTCTGGGGGCTGTGGGCCCTCTCAAGGTCCTGTGCACTGCTCCACTCACTGGTGCAAACAAAGCAAGGGAACTGTTCCACAGGCTTCCTGGTGAGCGGTTTTCCAGGATTGAGCTCTTCGAATTTGGTCTAAGAGATCCTCAGAACTACCTAGATTTCTCCATATCATTTCTTTGTTTGTTTTTAAAGGTTTCAGTATTTTTACTATTATAAATAACCCAAAATTTGTTGTGTGCTTCCTTTTTAGTGGCCGGTTTGGCTTGTGGTTAGATGCAGATTTGTATCATGGGCGAAGCAATTCCTGCAGCACCTTCAATAATGACATCTTAACTAAGAAAGAAGATTTCATAATACAGGATGTAGAAGTATGGACATTTGAGTGAAATACTGACTGCCTTAAGGACTGGATCCATTAGGCACTTAAACGCTAACTAGAAGGTGCAGGCTGCCTCACAATGTTACACGCTTTTTCCTCAAGTTTGTACCAGAGCATGACTACGCAAAAAAAACCCAGCCAAACAACCCAAGAATAAAAGAATTGGTTTTGAGAGGCAGCAAGAGACAGAACAGTAAGAGATCACTCTGAAGTGTTTTTTATTGCCTCTTTCAACATGCCTCCATTGAAGATATGATGCTTATGAAAACATTCATGGTGTATAAGTTGAAAACTTTTTATGTAACTGTGAAAAAAACCCTTTGGGAAAACTGTAACTATCTAGTACATTCCATGTGTATTTATGTTCAACATACAAATGCTGACCAAAAATAAAAGGTTACTTTACCAAAATCTACAGTATACCATTTGCCATGGAAAAGAGTCAGAAATAGGTGTACACAGCACTTAAGGGAACATGTTTTTAAAATAATTTTATTTATTGTTATTGTATAGCAGATTTTTTTGTGAATGTATTAGCTATGATTTTTTCTTTCAATGTTTCACATCTCATTTTGATAAATAGTTGCTGTTGAGGTAGGTTTCTTATGCATTGGCATTTATTCTGAATCAATTTATTTGATTTCTGAAGTTAATTTTTATATTTTTATTTTGTAAATGAGATTTTGTTTTCATTATACCCTAAATAGAGGGTTTGTTTTTCTGGCAGAAACACCTGAGTGCATAATTCTGTTTCATTTTCTTTTCCTGAAATGAGGGAGAAAGAGGATAGTGCTTCTTATTAATTCTGATGTCACATTCCTTTAATAGATTATTATTTTGGCAGTATGGAGACACCGGGCAAACTGCCATGTGGTGTAGACTATATCGGCTCTGTTGCAATCCACAGAATTGGGATGGCATGCTCTGAGCATCTGCCCTAGCATTATTTGACTGTTTACAAAGGACATTCTTAAGAGAGAGTTGTTTTTCTGTGTAACCAACAAATGATTCAAGATAAGCCGCTCACTGTGCTTTTATGAGCATTTCTCTACAAATTGAAGAATTTGTTAAGGAGAAGATACAATTGAGATTTAGAGAAGAATGTTCTTTTCCTAACAGGCCAGGTCATGTCAGTGTAAAACTTATTTACTTAGTAATTACATACAATACTTTTTTTCCCCCAAAAAAGGCCTTGAAGCAACAAGGTGGTTTAGGATTTGACAGGCAACTAAATAATCTTGTTGATTTTTAATGAAATGAAATTATACTCCCTGCCCCTGCCAAAGCTGAAAAGACTATATTACAAAATGAAAATTTTGGTAAAAAGGGAGAGTGTGAGAGAAGACTTGCAGTCTTCACTGTTTGCTAAGGAATTCCGCTTTGCCGCTAAGCTGTGGTTTTGTTTACACAGTCCAGGCCTAACCAACATAAGGAAGCTGTCCTGCCCTTAGATTTAAATGCGTCATTGTTCTGAGAAAGGCAGGTTTTAGAAACAGTAGTGTGCATTAAAACAGTACAATCTAATTTTTGAATATTAATAACTGAGTAATACAACTCAATTTAGTTACTGCTCTTTCCTTTTTTAATAGATTAAATAATTAAAAAAAAAAAAAAAAAGCCAAGTGCTTTTCTTTGAAAAGCATTTCTCAATCTTAATCCTGCACAGAAATTTCACTAAAAAACCAATGCTATATATGGTAAGCCTGTATCACACTGCACATGAACTTTTCACACTCCCTTTTTGTGTGGTTGGTCTACTACAGCCATAAATAAAGTTCTTATTGGTAATGCTTTAAAAGATTTTGGAAGTTGCTAACAGCGTAATGCTTTGAAGATACCCAGAATATCTAACACTGCTCTTTTAAATGGTGGCAGACCACTTAATAGTTAAAAAACAACAGAAAACCCCCACAACAAACAAAACTAGATCAACTAAGTTCAACATTTTACATACATTTCACTATTACAACCTACAACTTACTCCATTATATTATATCGTCAGAGCATATCTAAAAGCTGTGGTCTATATTCAAAACAGTGTTGTTCAATCAAAATTCTGTGACCCTTGAACTATGAATATTGAATATATGTAATGCAGTGCTATCACAATATTTTCAATAAAGGAATTTATGCATTCAGAAACTTGTTACAACTGCTTTCTCTTTTATTCACAAACTTTAAAACATTTTAAAGATGAGAGGATGCAGTTTAAGTTACAGGCTATGCTGGCAAATACCTGTGCCTCCTCATAAAAAGAATTTCAGCAATAACTGTCTTTTAGAAACATAGATAAGGAGACTGGAGCTTTTGGTTGAGTTGGTTTGGGCTTTGGGGGTTTTTTTTGTGTGTGTGTAGTATGGTATGTCCTAAAAAAGAGCTGTGTTTTGAGTTCATTCGGAGAAAGACTGACAAAGGGCTAAGAACTACCAGTAAAAAGTTAATGAGTTAACTTAGTAGTTCTTGCTGCTACTCTCAGCTGTAGTGAATGACATGTATTCCCTCATCTTTTTTGACCAAGCTGTTCCTAGAAGTCATAAGTTCATGTACATCATTACTGTATGCACCCTTTTCATATTTCCTAAGTGTTAATGTATTTTTATTTCTGCCAAAGCAAGACAAAGGCATACAATGTCTTAAAAGTACTTGCTTCTTGGGTTTTATTGTCTTTTACTGTATACAGAAGTGGCTTTAAGAGAAAACAAACTATGATTATGTGTGAAATGGAACGAGTATACTGTCTGTGAGCCTTGCTTTGAGGGAAATGCATTAATGCCTTTCTTAAAGTAATTACAGACACTGGTAATTTTTCTCTCAGGGAAAACAAAAGGTTGTTCTTCCAACATCAAGCATCTGCTTCTGTGCTACTTGGATAAAGACTTTTGATTTGGGATAGTGCAAAAAATGTGCACTCACAATAAGACTTGTCATTATTACCCAGGTAAGTGCAGATGTTTTATTTGGTACTGGTTTGAGTGCAGGTTTTGCATTGGATGTTTTGCAGAAATCTGGCTTTAGAGCAAAGGGAAACCCAGTTACTTTTAGAATCATTCTCATTTGTAAACTTTAAAGATTTCTCTGCTTCAAACAGGCAAATGAAAAGAAGCAGGTTAAGTCATTGCAAAGGAATGCCCAGCACTCTGCAGTTTGGCGAATCTGGCAAATGAGTTGCTTCTGGTAGAATAGCTAACCATGTCCTGCTTGTACAGGCACAGCTTGCTGGCCCTAAAAAAATACGCATTTTTGAAAAATCTCACTCTAAATTTTTCATCTCATTACCTTTTCAAACACTATATCCTGTCATCGATGGGATGCCTTTTGGGCTGTGTGAAGAACACAAAAATTGAAATTCCATTGTCAGTTGATTCTGCAGCAAGGCAAACAATTTAAAATAAAAATTATTAAGAAAACATTTTTAGAAATTGAAAGATAACTACCACTTACAAATACCTCTGTTAGCTTTGGAAGCAGTTGATAAGATGAGGGTGGTGAGGCACTGGCATAGTTTGGCCAGAGATGCTGTGGATGCCCTGTCCCTGGAAGTGCTCAAGGCCAGTTTGGATGGACTTGGAGCAGCCTAGTCTAGTGGATAGTGTCCCTGCCCATGGTAGGGGGGTTGGAACTGCATGATTTTTGAGGTCACTTCCAACCCAAACCATTCTGTGATTCTATGAATTATCTCACTTTGACTGTGAATTAGTGTATCTGTCATGAGCAGGCAACAGTGTCAGGGCTGTCAGTATATGCAGTTAGAACTAACATCAGGCTTTAGCCCTCTTTGGAAGGCGCGTAGAAGAAAAAATGTAGACTCAATTGGAAAAATCTCTGGAATCGTGCTAGTGACCCTGAACAGACTGCAACAGTGCTGAGTTGGTATTTTAAGATTATTTTTGCATTTATATAAATCGAAGTAATCTTAATATAAACCTTGAAATATAGGGGCAAAATGCCTAAATTTCTCATAAGATTTTTTCCTGTTTTGTGTTGATCAAGGAATTGCTGGGCGAAAATTCCAGGTGAGTAAATGGAGAGAGAGGTCCAGTGTCATAGGCAAACCCTATCTTTCTTTCTGCCCTCTTTATCGAGTGTCGCTCTGCGTGCGGCTAGACGCAGAGCTCTGAGGAGGCTCAGAACTGTGTCCCCCCTGGAAGAGCAGTCCCTGTTCCCAGTGACTCCGGGGGCACCGGCGCTCCTCCCTCGGCGGGCGGGGCGCAGGCGCGGCCGCGGGAGGCACCGGGAGAGGAGCGGGAGAGGAAGCAGGAGCTGGATCGAGGCCATGGCCGGGGAGGAGGCCGCGGGTGCCGCCGCCGCCGCCCAGGGGAGCGAAGCCGGGAATGGCGGCTACGACGGGAAGTGCGTGTTCTGCAGGATCGCCCGCCGGGAGGAGCCGAGCACGGAGCTGCTCCCCTGCGAGGTGGGTGAGAGGCGCCGGTGCCAGCGCGGCCTCCCTTCTTCCTTCCTTCCTCCCTCCTTCCCTCCCTCCCCGCTTCCTTCCCTCCTTCCTTCCCTCGGGCGCTGCCGGGCCGCCGCCTGGCCAAGGGGTCTCGTTCAGAGGCGGGCCGAGTGCGCGGCAGCCCCAGAGGGTCGTCGGCTCCTACACGTGGACACGGGGCGGGGGGAAAACATCGATCGGACGGATGGAAAACACCGTGCCTTCCGTAAACGATGGCACAGCAGCCCTGAAGCTGGTACCGACGGATCCTGACTGCAGGAGGTCGGGACGTCGTGTTTTGTAGGCCGGCTCCAAAAATATCATGGTTTTTTGCTAGTTACTTCAGCTATGACATTAGGTATTTTTTAGATTTTTTTGTATGTTTGTTTGTTTGTTTGGTATTGTTGTGGATATGGGAAGGATAGACTTTCTTCCAAACTCTTTGCCAGTATCCTCCTCCTCCTAATCAATTTAAAATGTTTGCATCCTTTTTTAGTATGAAGACCTTGTTTGCTTTAGAGATAGGAAACCTGGTGCCCCCCACCACTACCTGGTGGTGCCCGTGCAGCACATGGGGAACTGCAAAACACTGAAGACAGAGCACATACCTCTCGGTAAGGCTGTAAGTGTGAATTTAACCGAAAGGAAAATAACTTTTCACGGCCTTAAGTAATGTGTTCTCAAGTAAATTACATCTTTGAACGCTATTTGTAAACACGAAAATAGTCGATGTGAGTGAGTGTAGGTAGGGACTTACGCTTCCTGGGAACTTCCACGTGCTGTTCTGGAATGGCACTTTTTTTGTAATTCTGTAAAAACGGTGCACTAGTGCATGAAATCTCTTATGCCTGCATGGCATACAGATGCCTCTGCACTTTGTTGGGACTGCAACTTTATTTTTAAAGCATTTATGTGCTGTTTTATTGCATTTTCTTAGATATATATGCAATTTCAAATTATATTAATTCAACCAAAATTTTATAAAATGTATACTTTGAAATAAGTGCTACATTATTTTTCAGAAAAAAAGGGAGTGACAGATGAAAAAGGGAAATGCTGTTCCAATAAACTTGAAAAAAAATCGAAAAAATAAAACTCTAAAATATTGTTGCTAGGCTTTTTTTTTCCTTAGGAAAACATTGCCCTGGAATATGTTTCACAAGATATGCCTAGCTAAATGTGTTGAGTAACAGAAAAACCACAGCCATACGTGCACAAAGAGATTCTACCTTAGGGAAATTTACAGGTTATGCAAGAAAATAGTTACAGTGGCATTTTGCAAATCTTGCATCACTAGTGGTATTTCTCTTCTAAACATAGGGTGGTTTTCTCCAGGAAAAAAACCTTTTATACATATTTGGATTGAAGACAATTCCTTTGACTTTTACCTTGAGTTTTTGTGTTAGAGTTGCTGCATTTTTTAGTGATAGAGTAATGAAACTTTGTCCTAGTGATAAGTAGGACTGGCAGTTTTATTTTGTGTACTGTCTCTGAAACTTACACCAGGCTGCACAGGACCTGGAGATCAAAGTCCTGAACCTGTACAGAGATACAACACTGGAATTAGTGCAAAATGCCCTCATTCTGACCAGTCAGTATTTTTAATAACAATCAGTGTTTTTTTAATAAGGGTGTGATGATATCATGGGGCTTTGGCCAAAGTCCTTAAAAAAATACCACACTTTAAAGCATCACTAGCGTGGAAACTGATAACAGGGGCAATTTTCCAGTCAGTCATTGTACACACTCCATTGGTTGTCTTTGTTGGATTAGGAGTAGTTACAGTGTTTATGTTTTGAAAAACCCTTGTTTGTAATCTCCATGTAAATTAGTCTGTGGAATTCTGAAGAATACCTTAGTCTGGAATTCTGAAGAATACCTTTTTAAAATCAAATTTATTTGTATTTATAGTGAAGAGAATGATGGAAGTTGGAAAATCTGTCCTCCAGAAAAAGAATTTGAGTGACTTGAATGATGTAAGGTATGTAATGGAAACCTTTTGTCTATTTAACATGGTTTGTTTTACTTTTCAGAATGTTAATTTAGAGATGGTGGCAAAAACTGCAGTATGATTCATTGAAGAAATTGGGTCTACGTTCACTTATTGCATGACTTCTCAAGTAGAATCTGCTGGCATTGAGTATAAACTTTTCATCTGATAAAATTCCAGTGCAGATTGCATTCCAGCTCTGAGATTCTTTAACAAGATTATCTTGGAATAGGGAGGGCACTTACCTAAAAGGCTGCTTTCTCTTTATATGCTGAGAGTATGCTCTAAATCCTAGATGCCAGGAGAGAGGTGTAACTTTGTCCTGTTCAAGGGCACTGCATTGTGTTTCAGTCATACCTGCATTCATTTCTTTCAGTGCTGGACCCTGTAGTTTAAGGCAGTGCATTTGATAGCTGAAGTAAACTGTAAGGTAACTTAAACAGTATAGAGAACAGTATAGGTAGCCGGGCCTTCATGATTAAAATCGATAGTTTGTTTCCCAGCTGAAAACTTGATAGGATACATTTAAATACTTTTTCTTGTTTCTTTTTTTTTTTTTTTAATGTGTCTTAAATACAGAGATGTGAGGGAGGAGGTTAACGGGTTTTTGAAAAGCTTTTTTTTGTGGTATAATGAATTTTGTTCTTGCCTTTATGTACAAAGAAAATGCAATGAGTTGTGAATTCTGTTATCATGTGAAATAACCTGCAATGGTCCACTTCTTCCTGAATTAACATGACCAATACCTTTTACTTCTTTTCCTTTTCTAAAGAATGGGTTTTCACTGGCCTCCATTCTGCTCAATATCACACTTGCATCTTCACGTCCTAGCCCCAGCCAGTCAGCTAGGATTCTTATCCAGGCTGTATTACAGAATCAATTCCTACTGGTTCATAACGGTGAGTGTAATGCACGTTAGGTTTTTGGTAGGTTTTCAGTTGCAAGCTGAAAATGTGATGTCTTTCTAACCTTTTAGCTTTGACTGATGATTTTTGTTGTTACTATGATTCTTAATTATGTGTATTTTGCATGAATTATTTGAGGAAAACATAATAGCATAAACATTAAGGTTTTTACCTATTACAGGGAATGGAGTGCTAATAACAGCAAACAGTATAGTACTTCTGGATCTTACATGAAGCTCAGGTTCTGTGATGTGCTTCTGGACACTTTGTAAATATTTGGGGTTTAATTTAAAAGGTTATATTCAAATGTGATGGACTGTTTTGTACATATTCTGGTTCATCCAGTGTAGGTGAAAACGTATCCACCTAATGATTGCATTTATCAGTTCATCTTGTTGTCTTTAGAATAAAAAAAGTGTCTGCTTTACAGAAACATTGTTTGTACTGTTTTGTGTCAGTTTTTGCTGATTTATGCCAGTAGAGATAAGCAGTGAAACTGAACTGGCACTGACTAAAGCACTTTGAAAATCTCTCTCGAGATCTCACTCTCACTGCTTTGATACAGCAAAGCACCTATCCTTGCAATGTAGCTGCAGCATCCTGGTATAACTGCACAGCCCCCAGTGAAAGTTGCTGAAAAACGTCTGTCTCATCTAAAGAATGTAAACAGCCTCTTACTTCAAGAGAAAAAACTTGGCTTCTTCACAGTGGTACCTCGCTGAAGATCTCAGCTTAAAAAAAGCAGATGAGTCTGCTGTGTTGTTGAGCATATTACAAATATTTGGCCCTAAAATAATCATAGCTGTGTAGTTTTACTGCTTATTATCTTGGATTAGCTCAGGGAGATCTGTACAAAGATCTGGTTATTCAATATGGATGCCCTTTAAAAGGCATTTTGCCCTGTTGTCAAGTTGAAAAATGTTCTTGGGTTGGTGCTGGGTTAGGTTTGATATTGGTTTTTTTAATTATAGTGTCTTGAATGTGGTATTTGTCTCAGAATGTAAATCAGGATTCAGATAACTCCATTTTCAGTTGCTCCATGTTTTATGTAGCTTTATTTACTGCAAATAAATCACAGTAACTACTGAAGTCCCATTAAGTTCCTACCCTAAGTAGCTGATTGCATTTTTACTGTGTATGTATTTAAAATGTGCCAAACTTAAACTTTTCACCTTTTAATGTAGTTCCTTTGGAGATCTCAATAAAACCTCAAGCACTAGCTCAAATTAAAAGTTTAATTCAGTAGGACTGTCAAAAAAAGGAAAGGCTGACAGTAAACTGATCTGTTTCAGAAGTGCCCATGGGCTCAATCTGGCTTGGTTGTTGGCAGGCTTTGTCCTACCCTGAGCCTTTCTGAGGGCTTGGTGAGCTGGTGCTGTTAGTGTACAAAACACAGCTGTCCCAGTTCTGCCCTAGTTGTGATATGATGAGAAAAGCACTTATGAGTGTAGTGACATGACCAAAGAATGACGTGTATCTCGTGACATCAACCACATACGTGGACACCCCCCACCTCTCAGCATCGCATGGGGCTGTTGTGCAGCTTCCTGGGTGATGAGACCTCACAGCACTCTGCTCTGGAGCGTCTCACAACAAATCCCAGGTCTCACCACTTGGTTTTTATGAGCGCTGCTTTCTTCTGAGGACTTTAAAATCACAGTGCTTTAGTAGATCTGCTGTTTATTTATTTGCTCCAGCATCCTCTGACTTTCATAGGTCGTGTTAACTCTTCTGATCACCTTATGGGAGGTCGATGGAAACTGTGAGAGTCTGCTGTTGAAGGCATTTGTTGTATTCTGCTTTGGTTGTATGCTCTGTAAAAGTGCAAAGTAAATGCTCTGTCAGCGTCACTGTTTTTAAATGGAATTTTCGGTAAACTGAAGGCCCACAGTATAGTTAAAACATTGCTTTCTCTCTCTCTATCCTAGGCTGAACAGTTGATTGAGAGACTGCGAAGTGAAAATGCTGCCAGCTGAAAACTTGTGTCGTTAGCCAGTTTGTCTTTGAGCTCTGATTTAAGGTTGCACAGTTTGATGTTGCCAATAATATTCCAGGATAAAAAAAGCTTTAGTTCCTTATGAGGAAAGGCACAAAGGTTTTGTATGTGCCAACCTTATTCTCCTTTGGATACTTCAGTCTGTGTACTTCCTTGGCAGTAGCTCAGTGTATTTAATTATAATTTTACATTTGCGTATGTACATACATAATACACATGCACACAGGCAGAGAACTTTTCCTAATGAAAAGCAGGGTATAGTAGCAGAATGTACTGCAGCTAAGGCAACAAGTTACAACTGACAGCAATGTATGTGGTGCCAGAGGGAGTATTTCTTGCGGAATCAAGCTTCCGTTTTCAGGATGCATTGTTCTGGAATTGCAGGTAACGTTAAGACTTTTAAGTTTCCGTCTACATTTGTACAATATGTTAGTTATGCCTAGTTATTAATAGGTACGTTGCCAAAAGTCCACTACTAACTTTCTGGTGCTAAACCACTTCAGTGTTACCTGACTTGTTTGCATCACAGTGACATAGTGAATGTCAATACAGGATGTGCCCAAAATGTGATAATGCCGTATAACACTGAATATAGTTTATGTGTAGCTGATTGTATGTTAGACTTAAAGGGGTTTTTTTTCCCTCTGATATGCACAATGTTTGAAACTAGTTACTGTATGTTTACCAAAAACATGAAGAGTTCAGAGGAACGGATTTAATACGCTGCTCTTCTGCATGGCAGTAAATACAAAAATCCAAATTTTCTGATATTGTTTTCACTGGAAGTTCCTTGGAGATTACTAATGCCTTGGCTGAATTTGGATTCTAAGTGAAGTCATAATAGAAACAGGTCTTTAGTGCAGTAAGTGTGTGGCAGGCTTACATAAGAGCAATGTGATTTGAATTTGGGATAGCAAGGACTCAGCCCAAAACTGGAAAACTCAACCGTTGAGTTGCTTAAGGAACCTGCTGAGCATTTGCCTTTGCTATGTAGCTCTAATTGGGAATGCAGGCGCTTTGTTTTTCAATACCATAATAAGGCAGACTGTTTGGAAAGTTAAAACTCTAGAAAACATGGAGTGGATTTTCTTTTTTCACAGAGCGTGTCTTGGTGTCGAACTAACCAAGTGCCCTTGCCTGATGCATTTAGATGCAGCTGAGGTGATGATGTCTGTTCCACCTGCAAGCTTCCCCGAACATAATATTCTGTGTTCTCCACGGATCCAGCACCAGTTGCCTTACTGATAAAATGTATTGTAATATTCTTACAGTACTTAGGAGAGTTCCCACCTGTCTGAAGAAACAGCATTTTCTACCTGGAAGAATTTACGCCTCTCTGTCTGTAAGATCTTTTTCCTAATGTCTTGTTATTCTTATTGGTGGCCACTCACATGTAATTTGCAGCCTTTTAGGGTTTTAGTTTCTAACATTTGGTAGGAAAAGTGTGACTTAAAGCACTGAATTTTAACTACTTCTGTGCAATAGATGAGGAGGTTTGAGCTGGCTTCTAGCTTTGGGAAGCATTAAAGTCTTTCAAGAGTTAATACTGTGCATGTGTTCTGATTTGTAATTAATTTATGTAACTGTACTTAACTGTGACATGTAATATTTAAAGTACCAACACGAACTGTTGTCAAAAAGGATTAATAAACAGAATAAATGCTAATCTTGGAATGATCTTCCAGTGCAATGGAATAGTTGCTGGGGGGGTTGACCCTAGATAGCCCTTTGCTCACTCTTCACCCTTGACCCCAGCAGGATGGGAGAGTAGAAAGAGCAAAATGAGACAACTCATGGGTTGAGATAAAAACAGTTTAATATGTGAAGGAGAGTGGAAGAAGAAAGCCAAGGTGTGCAATGCAAAGGTAATCCTCCCATGACCTCCCACAAATAAGGCAGTAGTAATCCCTCCACCCCCCTGCCAAAAAAAAAAAAAGGCCCTCTCCTCAGCTTTTATTGCTGAGCAGACATTATATGACACAGAATATCCCTGCTGGCCAGTCGGTGTCAGGTGTGCAGGTTTTGCCCACTCCACGCTTTTTTCCCACCGGAGAGGGCAGAGCAGAAAAAAGAGAAGGCCTTGATGCTGCGCACGCACTGCTCAGCAATCGCCAGAACGCTGCTGTGTTACCAACACTGTTCCAGACAAACCCAAAACATGGGCTGCTCTGGAGAAAGTCACCTCCGTCCCAGCCAGATTCAGTACACTGGCTAATGTTCACAGAAGCACAAAGGTCAAGTTTTGTACCTTAACTCTTGAGAAGGGTTGCACTAATGATGATAAGGCTGGAAAGATAAAAATCTGGATATAATTTTAGCTTCCAGAGTTTTGCTGATGAGCGAGATGGAGAATCTCACTTATCCCTGACAGCAATGGACAGGCCTCAAACCAGCTCAAACAACAAAGTGTTAAGCAGAGGGACATTAATTACAGAGGAACGCTCAGCATCTCGTTAGCGTTTTTCAGCACAGAACTGTGTTCATTTTCCTTCCACATTGACAAGCACTCTTGGACTCTGCAGATAATTTTTTTAATTAGGCAAAAAAATATGTTGTGAAAAGCCTATCCTAATACTTTGAATACGGTTCTGAATTACAATGGGCAAATCCCATTAACTATGTCACCATATTCCACAGAAGATTTTAGTTATTTTAAAACTTTAAAAATCATCTGTAGAGCTTTCCAAGGAGCAAAGATCAATAAGGAGAGTGAACACAGTAGCTCTTACTCTCCAAGAGCCTGGAGAAGCAAAGTTGTTTAGCCACTGCCCCAGCTTTGTTCTTTGATCCAGTATTAGCAATCCTGAGAAAAGCTGCTTTTTTGACCTCATGTTCAGGAATGACAAAGCTTTATTTGTACTGTTTTGCTCAGTTGTTTTACATAAACTCCCAACCTAATGTGAACCCAAAAAATAATGCTGTTATGCTGAAGTACTAAGGGCTCCCTCTGAAAGGATGAAACAGATACACATACAATGCTGTTAAATTAAGATTTTTAAAAAAAGTTTGTGTTTTGACTACGCACAGCATTTTCAATGTGCTTAAATTAGTAATAGGTCCCCAAACTATTCCAAAGTCTTTTTAAGTGCGAGCTGTAACTATTCCAAAGTCTTTTTAAGTGCGAGCTGTAAATAAAAGCGTAAAAATGGGAGAAAACCAGTGAAAACAGTATTTGAAAATTTAAAAACTTGGAAACAATAAAATACTGCATAAAAACTGTCATTTCAAACTGATGTGCAACATTTATTAAAATGGTGAAAGTGCCTTCAGTGTTTGACCAGACAAACCACAGATAATCCCTGTATGATGTACAGTCCACAACAGATGGAGAGTTCATAGCCTTCAAGGGAAAGAAGACGAAAGACCACTGAGGGAACCTGCCACATAGAAGAGAGATTTCAAGAGCCAAAAGTTACCTAGAGTAGGGCAAAAACACCTTTTAGTGTTGGAGTTTACTTACTACTCCAAATAATCTGTTATACTAAAACCCCTCACGTGCTACAATTTTTGCAAAAATAATTTGATTAATTCTGTTCCGTTTAATGGGAGCCTGCTGAAAAAAAAGTTGTGTGTTGAAAAGTTTACATTCCCCTTTCATCTGTAGATGCTAATTGATCACATCACAGATGAGGAAACAGAATTTTGTAAAACTTGTAAATTGGTAGCTAAACTGAGTCACGTGCATTAGATATGATGCATTCATGACTATACAGCCTTTAGGAGTAATTTTTTATTCTGGAGTGTACCACTGGGCAAGCTGACCAATTGTATTACCTATCTTTTAGTTGGGTTTTTTTTGAATACTGGCTATTACTGGGAGCACGAGATCAGATTTGTCAACCTGGACGCTGACCCAGTTTGGCAGCTTGGTGTTTATAATCACTGTGTGGGCACA
This sequence comes from Pyrocephalus nanus, assembly GCA_038380795.1. Taxonomy (NCBI): domain Eukaryota; kingdom Metazoa; phylum Chordata; class Aves; order Passeriformes; family Tyrannidae; genus Pyrocephalus; species Pyrocephalus nanus. The sequence continues at coordinate 53,291,030 of CM076260.1, forward strand.
TAGAAAGATTTCAGTCACTCTTTCGAGAATGCTCATCTAAAGCTGGCAGGTAGGAAATGTGGCCCCATAATGGCTTAAAAAAAACCACCAACCTTCTATAAATAATCTTTTTTTTTCTATAACAATCCTTAGTTTTATTCAAAATAAAGTAATTGAGCAAGGGTTTTTTAGTTGCTTACAAAGTAGGTAAGACCATGTCATTAAGGGCTTGTTCTGTTTCCATCTGTTTTGATCAGAGGTGTGCCTAAAGCTCTTGTAGATGTACTCAAGGGGTATTTAAACCAACCAGCAGCAGGAGAAAGTGCATCAGAGGCTGTGTAAACATCTGCCACCTGATGCTGCTTCCTTCAAGCTATGAACTAACACTACAGCAGAACTGACTGAATTTCAGAATTGACAGAATTAAAGAAAAGTCATTCCATAGCTGCTTTATAAAAAGCTCAAGGTGAAATCTCCTGAGGTGTGCTCACGTCATTTTGGCAAGAAACACTTTTTCCAAGAAAATCAAATAATTTTAAATGCCTTAAGATCACAAATGACATGCCTTGTTTTCAGCTGCAAGACACAGATTTATTTGGAAGAAGTGGTGGGTTTGAAAACTAAGTGGACACACACCAGCAATGCCTGATGCAGCACATATTCCCCAGTTTCCAACATGGTAAAATTATGTGGTGATTAAAACCCACCCTTTGTTTCCCCATCCATTTTCTACCTACATCTGGCTCCCTTGTTTCCCAGATATTCCCAGACTTATTTCAGCACATTCATTTCTTCCTTTTTTCCTATTTTCATTGTCTTCTCACTAGGAAAAAAAAAGGAGGTAGAGTGATAATGAAATCTGTATTCTTACTTGCTCAGTCCAAAGGCTTACTTTGATGCAAATCCCAACTGGATGAAAATGTCAAAACAAAAAACCATTCTTTTAGGCTTTTTGCAATAAAAGTTCTTTTATATAAATAGCATAAAGTAACATCACTTTTATCAAGTTCATAATTTATATTAAATTTTAATATCCTTTTGATGCAAGAGAGTATCTTTAAAGACCCATCAAGTAGTGTAGTTAACACCACACAGAAGCTTTTATTTGCAATGATAAAAACCAGAACTTTAGATTTCTAATTATACAGCTTTATGAGTGGGAACTATTGTAAATACAGCTCCTGATTATTTTCAATAGCATTATTACAACTGTTTTATATAATCAATCCTTTTTTTTTTTTTTTTTTTTTTACTTTAAAAAGTTTGGAGAGCTCACAACAGTGCTCTGAAAGCACAGCTTTGCCTTTGGTAAACAAGATATGGGACTGCACTGCTGTATTTTTATTTATGTATTTGGCAGTATAGGATCTCTCCTCTCATTAGAAACATTACCTCATTTTTGTGAAAGAGAAGAGCCTTTTTTTTTTTCCCTGATGAATGTACAGGTTCCCCAATACAGAATTTCTGTTGTCTTTCACATCTTTACATTGTGGCACCTTACTTCCTATGAAGGGGTATAGCTGAATCCACCAAAATAACTGCAGAGCTTTGTGACCTTCTAGGGTATGACACAGCATTGGGAGAACAGAAGAGGTAAAAATGGTGTGAGATACAGAAGAAAAAGAACAAAGGACACAGAAGGTTTAGAGAAAATATGAGTATAAGAGTAGACTATTAAATACCAGGACTAGTGCAGCTCTCCAAAATACATGCAAGGTGCAACTAATTTAGGAACCATCAAATATCCTTGCTGTGATATTTTTCTAAGTTTGGGATTTTTTTTCTCCTTCATGAAAATAGCTTCCATTTATTCAGTTAAACAGTGTGAAATTGAACCTAAATATATCCAGGCTCTTTGTTTGAGGAAGTATATGAATTCCCACAAAAGTTTTCAATCCCACATTTTACAAATCCCAATCCCCATGCAGCAAGTATCTCACAACCTGCAAGGATCAGTGTTGAACGGTAGAAAGTTAGTTATGTATCCTTTCAATAACCTAAAAGCAGTAAGCCAGCAGAGTCATTTGAAGAACTGTGATATACATAGTAGTAGATGATAAGGACAATCCAATGTCAGCATGATGGGTTAGCTTATCATTTGTGATTTCTGTCCAAATCTCTACCATTTTTACAAAAATATGCTTTATCCTTCTCACCAGTTTTCTCTCCTGCTCATATCCCAGTAGGTATCTTAGTTGAAATCCTGCCGTGAAAACCTTTCAAGATGGTATCTAGGTATGTTTGTCCAAATGGAACCATGCGGCAAAATTCATTCCATGACAAAGCCTTACTGTAGTAAAGTGATGACCACATCATCATCTTTTCCTTGCCAAAGCATTTCACCTTCAAAATGAACCAGACCATGTTTTCTGGCTCTTAACAAGATTCCCACTACTTTATTGGAAATAGTCACATATGTTTCAAACAGCTGCCCGAATGTCACACTCACGTGTCCATCTTCTCCCACCTGTCCAGTGCTTCTAATGATCAAGCACAGCTCTTCTACTTCCTTGCCCACGTGTGAGTGAGCATCTTTCCCTCTCTGCTCTGTCCGAGACCCTTCAGGGGGTCTCCCATAGGTAGGATCTCCTCGGTGAGCGTGCGCAGGTTTAGAGGCAAGCCTGTCCTCGCTGCTGAACGGGTTCTTTCTCTGATACTCAATGTGATCCTCTGCCCAGGTCTGCCAGCTTTTTCTCAGGTCACCCACCGCACTGGTAGCTTTAGCACTCTGCCCTTTATCTCCTTCCATTTCTTGAAAAATGTTTTATGGTACTCAAGCAGGAAACAAATCAATGACTGGTTGTAACTGTGGTTCCTGGGTGCACTGTCAGCTGTAAGAGAAAAACAACGTATCAGCTTGTTAATTTTTGGAGAAGTTTTGCTCAAGTGAGAGGAAAGGCTGCTGAAAAAGACAATAAATATCTGAAGATTTTTTTAATTCCACCCATAATTCTGCAGCAATGAAGAAAGTAAAAGTGATTCAGCTGAAATTCAGAAGCAATGTTGGAACACAGTAAGTTATGCTTACAAGGTTACCCGGGTCCCACGGCCTCCGTGCAACACAAATGTAGTGCAGTGCTTACTCCTCCTGCAATGATGCCTTTTAAAGAACTTTATCCTGGTACCCGGCAGCCCCACTGACTTCCCAGACAATCTGATGCAGTGCTGGCTGACCTGGGAAGAGAGCAAACCATTCCCCGAGAGGCAGCACACCAACCCATGTACAGGGGTGGGAAGCCTTTCTCCTTGCCTGCGCACTGATTAAAGGTGGACAAATTCACGCTGTGCCGACAAGGTTCCCACGGGCTGTGGAAGTTATTATGCACAGAAAATACTATCTGGAGCTGAAACGCCAGTACATGGTGGGAGCAGGAGGATTTTCATCAGGCACTTTAAAGAGAAGGGGAAATCCCAGTTAGTGAGCATGTCACTGTCTGCAACACCCTATTAAGTGAAGAAGACAAAACCAGAATAGATAGTTCTCCCTTAAAAGGCTGTGCTGCACAGCCATGTCAGCCAGCTACACGCCACAGGCAGGCTCCAGGCAAGGGAGCTTGCGCTCCAGAGGGGAAACTGCCTTACCGCTCCGGGTGCTCGGGCTGCCCACCACCTGTGACATTACTTGTACTTAGATTATGGGCTATCTGGGAAGTACAGGATTATTTTGATGAATTAGGCACAGACTTTTGCATACCTACAGAGACCTGAATGTATTATAACCATGTCTTTGCTGGGGCATATTTTTCACCCGTTGCAATATGCAAACTAGAGTTTTCATATAGCACATTAGTAGAGCTGATACTTTTGCCGACATTTGAAGATAAAACCGAGGATTAGTGCTAGCTTTTCTATGGGTAAACGGACAGAAATGCAAATTCTGAACAGTTTAACAACTGAATTATTGAATAGGTATTTCTATAATTTTAAAGGATTGTTGTTTTTAAGGTAAGATTTAATGGATATTTGCCCATATATATATCTTCATGCTGTTGCACATGAACCCATGAGCAGTGACAGAGCTCCCTAAATGCCCCAGCAGAATGCGCAAGTCAGTCAAAATACACTTGTGTTGCCTTTGGGTTCAGAAGAGTGCATGGGGTGAGCAAAAAATGGCAACACACTCACTACAAAAGAGAACTGAGAATAATAAGCAGTAGCACACATCAAATAATTGCTTTTCAGTCATGGTCTCTAACTTTTAACCTGAAACTTATGACTGTCATATGATCCTATTGTTATATTTTTTTGTGAGAGGAAGGTGTTTAATTCTAGCTTCCTGGATAAATTTCGAGATGAGTAATTACACATTCTGTACTTAAAATTTTCCCTAAAATTTTCCCTAATATTTTCCCTAAAATTTTAAGGCTAAAAGGCTAAAAAGGACAATTTTTCTTTCTTTCCCTCCCTAACATAGTAACATAATGTTGCTGATTTAGGATGACTCTCCAAATCCACACTAACAAACTGCTTGATTCTCCTCAATGGCATTACAGGAATGTATGTTCAGTTTACAAACACAGCATCTGAAAAGCATTTTATTTTTATGTCAGAATCAAATACTCTGTAAGTCTTACTTAGTAATGTGCATTCACTTTCAGACTGTGCTGAGTAACATGTATAGACTGCCAGAGATTTTGCATGGATCCTCAAGTCTAAAGTAAGAAAAAAACCAGGGCTTTAGTTAAATTCTTCTGTAGAAGCAATATCCCTGGAAAACTGAGGTATGCATCTCATGAGAACAGACAGCAGTGCTCTGAAAATAAAGCAGTGCAGATAGAATAAGCAAAAGCCAGTCTCAAAGAGATTAAGCTTAAAAATAATACCAAGAACGCCTCCTAAGGAGTTTCAAAAATGGAAAGTTATACCGCTAAGAAATTTAAAGTGAGATAGAATGGAAAAATAAAAGCAGGTTTCTTCCACTAAATCTCTCTCAGCAATCCCAAGATTTTGTAAGCAGTCTCAGGCTCTCGGGCTTTGTCAGCAGTTCAACAATGTGTTTATTGCTGGGTGCCAGCATACAATTGCTGAGGTGAACAAGCCTGATCCACATCTACCTCTTTTCTTTCTCTTCTAGGAAAGTTCACGTTTAGCTTCCAGGTCACTTTAGATTGTTTTCTTCTCAATCATCAGGGCTAAAACTTCACAGTAAACCTCAGTTTTGATTACTGCAGAAAGGGATAACTGGAGAAGCTGCAGGATGGGATTATGGAGATACATAAGGAAGGTGGCCTGTGGAGTGCTCACAGGTCATGAGCTAAATCTTAGCCATCTAGAAAAAAAGCTGTCCAAAAATTAGCACATAAAATACAGAACATGAGTTCAGTGCTGAGCTGGCCTGGTTCTCATAAAAAGCTTACCAAAATCTGGATAAACCGAATCTCTCAGCTCAACATAACAGGGAGATCAGCGAGTACGAGATTATAGTTATCATGCCTAGATATTAAAATAAAAGAAAATATAATCTGCACGACAAAGCCCTTCTGCCCCCCCACCCCCCTCCCGTTGGATAGTCACACCTCTGTCCTTCTCCTGGGAATCTGCTTCTCTACCTGGTCCGACACCCACACCGGCGGTGCTGACCTCCTTCCCACGGAAAAACGAATGCGACTCTCTTGGCATCTGTTAATTCTTAATGTTATTTAATGCTCCAGATCCTTAAACGTGGCCAGGAGAGGCCGCAGCGCTGCCCTGCCGGTGTTAACCCCCCCCTTCCCCCGAGCCAGCGTGTGTCCCCAGGGAACGTGCAGTTATTTATAAACCACACGCAGGCTCCGCCGCCCGGACACGTGGCGCGCGTTATAAAGCACATACAAAACACAAATTAAAAGAAGGATGAGAAGGAAATGAGATGAAATGAACAGTAAATAACGCGGAGTGCGCGCCGCACCCGGTTTCCCCCCCCCCCCTCCGCCTCCTGGCTCGGTCAGCAGTGTCCCAGTGCCCCACGGCCCTGCCCGGGCCGCTCCCGCCGCGCTGCGGAGCCCGCCCCATCCCGGCGGCGCATGCGGGGGGCGGGGGATGGCCGGTCATGGCGCTGGCGGCTCCGGCGCTCCGGCGCTACTTGCTGCTGCTGGCACAGGAGCACCTCGAGTTCCGCCTGCCGGTGAGCGCTGCAAGGACCGGGGCCGGGGACCGGGGATCGGGAAGCCGGGATCAGGGACCCGGGGGCGGCCCGCGGCAGGGGCGGACCCCGGCGGGCTCGGGGCTCCTGATGCCCCTTCGCTCCCCGCGTCCCGTGTCAGGAGGCAGAGCCCAGGCGTGGGACCGCCTCTCCTCCCATCCCGCCCCGTGTAGAGCGTCTGCGTGGTGGCTTTTTTTGCCCTTGCCGCTTTTTCCAGAGCCTCTTGGCATTAGTGGAAGTTGCCGAGAGAGTACGTGGGGCTCCACGTGAGAAGGGGAAGTGGTGAGGGGGGTGGGGGGAAATGGGTTCACAAAAATGCTTTCGGGATCTTGCTTTGGTGACTTTTAAAGTTTGTTTAAACTATATTGCTGCTTCCGCCAGCGTGGTGTGGGTACAGAAATGGTTGGTGCTGCCCTGGGGGACGCTTGCGGTCAGCTCTCATTCCAGTGTCCAGTGGACTGCCTGGGGAAGTGGTGGAGTCACCGTCCCTGCAGGTGTTTAAGGAAAGACTGGGTGTGGCGCGTTGTGCCGTGGTCTAGTTGACATGGTGGTGTTCAGGCATAGGTTGGTCTCCACGATCTCAGAGATTTTTCCCAACCTGATTGATTCTGTGATTCCCTGTCCCAGGTGCTTATGGAGCTCTGTGAGGCAGGAGAGTTGCAGGTATCTCCATTTTCAGAAGGGAGATTTGGGGGGCAGTGAGGATAGTGCTCTCTGAAGCCCTAGGGCCTGTGTCATTGGCCGGGATTGAGCAGAGGTCTCCAAGGCCTCGGCTGGCATCCTGGTTGCGAGCCTTGCTCACACTGGTGGCACTGAGGACTGCTCACTTTTAGCTTGTGATCCTGAGTGTTTGCTTCCATGCAGTCAGAAAGGTCTGTGCCCTCCTGGCCTGTGTGGGATTAGGGACAGTAGAGCAGCTTCTGTGGTGGGATCAGAGCAAGTCCTGCCTCGAGTGCTGCAGTCTGCTTGTCGTTGACACGAGTGTGATGGTTGGTTGCAACATCTGGGGTGCAGAGTTTGTTCCCTGTCTCTAAATCTGCTTTACCTTATTCTTTGTTCACAGAAATAATTAAAACGAAAATAAATTGTAACTTATTTGAAGCTCCCAGGTCTTTTTTTTGAAACCCCAGTGTTTTTATGGGCCCTTGGTGAATGTGTAGTTTAGCATACACTCAGTTTCCACATTAGTAAGAAAACCCTCTTGTTTGTAAATTTAACTTGTGATTTTTTTTTTTTCCCATGATAACTTACGGAGTTGCTATACCCTAAGGGCTCTTCTAGGCACTATCTGGAAGAGCTATCCAGGATAGTATGTTATTGTTTAAAATAGTGCTGAAATGCAGAATTATTTTGTTGGAATTGGTGGGTCATCATTACACATGTTATAAAATATTTAATGTGTCTTGCATGATTTGTTTTCCTTGTTTTCATTAAGGTTTTCTATTGTGCATCGATTTTTACTATTTGCTTTGTGAGGCTGGAACATGAATTGTATTTATTTATTTATGAACAACCCAGTTTGTCTTTAGGCAAGGTCATCAGATGAAGTAAAAAGATGATGATATATATGTAACAGTTTTTCTTTTATCACCAAGGTTATAGTGACACTTGGTTGCTATAGCTGCTGAAGAAAGCAGTTCCATTTCCCTTTTCTTGGACTCTGCTCAGCCATCTGTTTGGCTTGGTCATGAGCTATGTAAAGGGCTTAATGAAACAAGGAAGGACAGATTCTTTTAGCTAGATGATCTGCTTGATCTCCATCTCTACCACATCTGCATATGGGATACAAGAGGACTGCTTTTGTTCTTCTGGTAGTGCTGGATCACAGCAACTAAAGGTGTTTGTCCAAGTCCACATTTGTTGTTCAGCGTCTGAAGTTACGTGTTTCATGTTTCTTAGTTGATAAACTGTGCTCCATAGTCAGGGATCTGTTTTTTGTTAGGTCAGACACTTAGGGGTAAGATCAGGCATTCTGTTTTACAGCACAGCTTGTTTCCAATGGAGAGATCAGATGTTTTCTTATCCATGTCCTCAGGCAGATACATTCCAGTGCTTCATTGTCTTTACTCTTGGAAGGATCTTCCCTGCTTCTCATCCAGAGCACTGCTGTGGTTTGAACCTCATTCAGTTATCTCCTCCATAATAAATGTTGAAAACAGATTATTATCTTTCTTTATCACAGCAACCTTTTGCATGTGTAGCTGGTCTCTCCCAGCCTTTCCTTGCTGGCTGTGTTTTTTATGCTTCTTGTTTTTGTCACTTTCCTGTAGGTAATATTACAGATGTGTGGAGGTGCCACTAATTCATGTATAAAATCTCAGGCGCTTTTTCTGCCTCAGGACCATACAGTGAAATGGTTACACATAATCTTATATTTTTCTGGAGCAAACCCCCTGTTATTTGGAATATTTCTTATGTCCCTTCTATTCAAATGGAAAGAGGGAAATGAGTGGGGTAATGTCCCACTAAAACCGTGTGCTAGTGTCATGCTGGGTTTTCCTTTCCCCCATTTTTTGTTTACCGACTCAGTTGAAATCTAATCCAGTATAAAATTTTCCCTCCGTGTTCTTTTGCCAGTAGCATCCAGAGATGGCAGCATGTAATTTCTAGTGTTGGGGCTGCATGGGAAACATCCCTGATGTTTACATCTCATTTGAGTTTGAAAGCCTTTTAAATACATAGTTTTTTCTTTTTTTCGGGTATTACTTGTTAGCTTGTTTCTTGGAGATTTGCTCTTCTGTGTGTTCAATTTATAGTCTTTTGATTTAGAGAAGACATCTAATAAAGAAAACTTGGGATTGGGGCTTACAAGTTGAGATACTTGTAAGCAGAGAGGTAATGGAAAAGGAATTGACGTTTAGTGCTGGTCCTGGCCCTGGGTCAGTGTTACTAGAGAAACACCATTTTAATGTGAATTAGTCAGAAAAATATTTTCAGAATAGAGAGAATAATACTGTAAGAGGAATATTGTTGTGAGAGTGCAGGATTGAGGAGTAAAGATTTAGATGGAGGAGAAAATCTGAAGCAGAGGAACTTGATTACTGAAATTCGCCTAACGGAGCTCATTCCTTTGCCACTGAACTCTGAGAAAGCTGCTTTTAAAGCAGGAAAGTCTTACCTTTTATTTCTATTCATGAACAGACATACAAGCTGAATTTACTTGTGAACTTGTATCCTATCCATGCAACTACTCTGAGTGTTTCACTGTCTTTTCCCACAGTAAAGTTGGTAGTACATGCCATTCTGTCTTCTCTTGCTGTCTCTAGAATTTTGTTCGTAAACCTCACCGTCTGCATTAGAATTTGTGTTATGCTGCCCTTTTTTCCTTGTTTCCCCCCTTTCTTTCTTCAAAACATTTGTTAATGATTCTAAGGCCTGACCTTCATATTTTCAATTTAGGAAATATCGTCATTGCTCTCCCTTTGTGGTGGAAAATTCAGCGGTGAGCAGGAAATTCGTGTAAATGTAAGTGAGGACCAGATATTGTACTTGAGTGTGTGTATGGTGTGCTAGTATGTTCTTTGTAGTATTTTTGATAAATGTGGGTAACTGAATACATTTTGAAGTTTCTTAGAAAAATCAGGAATCTTCCAAAAATGAGGCATTCTCAATTTCAGTAAAAACTCAGAACTCAAAGAAAAGGTGCACAAAATACACCTCAGCAGTTTAACTGTTAACCTTCGTTTAACAGTATGAAAAGAAGCAGTGCCATCTGCTGGGAGGCTCTCCTTTCTTGGAATAGCCGAATCGTGAAAACATTCAGCAGCAGTTTGAATTTGATGTTTGCATCTGAATCAATGAGACACAGTATCTGGAAGAGTACAGCTAGGAGGCTGTATCACTTTGGTCTCAATGCTTAGTCCGAGAATATTGCCGGGAATAAGTTACTGCTTGTGTGTAACGAGATGATTTCCATCTTTAGGGGATGAATAGTCTAGAGAAGTGCAAACAAATAATGTTTTGCTAAGTCAAAGATACAGTGGAAAATTGAAATACATAACAAAATTTGTCGGACATTCAAGCCGAGTAAACGGTTTTGCCTGAAATTAAATATTTATCATCTGTATGATTACAGTCAACAGATTTATTTTTATTTATTTTTTTTTTATTTTCAGCATGCATGTTCTGTTTTTATAGAACAGAATTGTATAGTTATGTAATTCTTCTGACATCCTTCAACTAGGTATTTGTATCACTTCTTTTTATTTCAGTCTCCATTTTGGATTCTCAATATTCCTTCAGAAGAGATGGCAAGGGGACTAATGAAGCGGACAGTATGTGCAAAGTAAGAGATGAAAAATCTTGTAAACAATAATTGAAGTGGTGGAATATTGTTTTGTTATATTGTGTGCAGTCTTCAAATAAACATTCTTTGATTCCTTCTAGAATTAAGATGATGTAACTGGAGTTTGTAGGACTCTTGTAGGACTGATTATGTAGCATTCACGTTCTCTTGGTGTATGATCAAGTCAGGGTCTGGAAATAGTGTTCTTCACTCCAGAGACAGTACTCACTGATGCTTTATTCACCTTGAATAAAGTTTAGTTAGTGGGTTGTTTTAAAATATGTATGGAATTAGAAGATAAAAATGATGATAAGTAAAAAATTGAAAATCAAGTTTTGAAGGGAAGGGTTGTGTTACCCTTCCTTAGTGCTGGCATCTGAGCCCTCAGCCCTGCCCACTGCAGCAGAGATCCGTAGAGAAAATTCAAGAGCACAAGAGTATGCCAGAGAGTGATTGCTCCAGCTGGTCCATTTTAGAGGTGTCTGAATAACATTCTTTGCAGTGAGGCTTGTGAGAGAGGCTGTGGAGGTATGGTTCGGGATGAGAGGCAGTGTAGGTGTGGTATGTCTCTGACCATACTAAATTTGTGGTGTTTGTGCTGTGTTCTTCAGATTTAGTTTGTGCCCCTCTGCAGAGAATTGCATTGTCCCCGTTGAGTGCTTATTGTGTCAGGTAGTCCGTTTTACCTCCAGTGACTGGGACTGTCCACTCCTCCCTAAAGGAGCCCCATATGTACAAAACTGTCCTTAGGACAGTGTGTTTCCAGTGGACATCAACTGTACTGTGCTTCAGAAAGCAGCCGTAGGTAGCTAAGGAAGTAAAATATGACAGGGCAGCTTTCAGATGTTCTGTATGCCATGCTCTTTGTATGCCATGTATCTTTAATTTATGTAGAAAGTGTAGGTAGCCCACAGCTTATTTTTCTGGCCTACTGCTGGTTGTGGGAAGACATGTTAGTTTTAGAAGAGTACCAGTGCATCTTCATTGCACTGCTAATCAATATCAAAAGATCTGATGCTTTTAGTATATGTTACCAAACAAAAAAAAAAAAAAAAAAAGCATAATTGAAATATTGGCTTAGGATTAAAAATTAGTGTGTCCTTATTAAGAACAAAAATTAAAACATTTGCTAAGAATTAAATACCACACTTTAGAATTCCATGAAGTAAAGGCTAAATAAATTGGCCAAGAAGGTTAAAAGGAGTAAGTGTCTGTAAGGCATTTTGCCCCCTCCATGTGACTGCACTCTCAAAAACTTTGTAATTTCAGGTCTGTATTTGAACTGTGGGGTCATGGAAGATCTGAGGGGGAGCTCTATGCCTCTTTGAAGAACTATCCAGTGGACAAGATGGTATGCATATAAAGAATCTGGATAATATGGTCCCTCTATCCACTGAATAACACTGCATCTATACTAATGAAACAATCTTTGCCTTTTTTTTCAGCTTCCATATCTACAGTCAGACTCTACTTATAAAGTACATATTCATACATTTAATAAAACACTGACCCAAGCACAGAAGATAAAAAAGATTGATGTAAGTAGATGGTTAAGAAATCTTTGATGTTTAGTTTAATCATTTATGTTGTTCTTATTCCATGCTATCAAAGTATTTAAGTTTGGGTTTTCTAAAGATCTGAAAGAAGTTTATTGCTTATATCTTATCTGGTCTAAATGAGGTCTTTGTGTCTGAATTAAAATTCCCTCAAAATTCACGACGTTTTTTTGCTTACCTAAACAGACCATATGTGGCATATGCAAAGCTAAAGAAACATCACTGCTGATTTCATCCCAGCGTGCTGGGGAAACTGAAGCTTATTGCCCAAAACACTAAGATTCAAATGGCTAGAGTTAGGTGCTAGACTTTTGGAAAATCTGTTAGTTGATCTCCAAATTAGGCTTTTATTGTTGCAGAATGTGGAACAAGTGACTTCAGTTGCAAGCTGTGGATTGTGTGCTAATCTCCTGTTCTGTCCTTATGCTCGTCTGCTCGTCTTCATAGTGCTCTCCTCCTAACTGTATCAGTATTATAATTAGGACATTTTTTTAAATTACTGTTAATTTTTGCTCTTCCACATGCTGTTTTATCAGCTATTTATTTATGCCATTTACAGAGACTGAAATTATCTGTATTAGTAGTAGCCACTCTTTCCTGTTTGTTAGATTTTGTGTACATGAAATAATGCTGAGTGTGTAAATTGGTGTAGCTGCACATCACTGAAATTTTATGTCCCATTGTTCATCATCAGTGTTGCTCTTGTAACTTGAGAATTGTGTAAATAATATGCACAGTTCATTTCCTCTAAAATTGGGTTCTCTTCAGTTAATAAAAAGTATTATTAACTAATTCTTAATCATTTGAGGTATTTTTGAAATACCTCAAGTATTTAAAAAATCTAGATAAAATTGAGAATGTACTTTTTAATACTTATCTATCATTTCTCACAAGTAAAATTTTGGTGGAGACTTTTGGGGTCGAGGGTTTATTTTGTTTTTTTCTATTGGAGAGGAGGTGCCTCTTTAAAAAATTTACCCTGGTTTGAGTTTTTTTTTTTTTTTTACTCTGGTTTTCTTTATTGTATAGGCCCTTGAATTTCTGCCATTCAAAGGAAAAGTAAATTTAAAGAATCCAGAACATATCTTCTGGATTTTGGAAGATTATGGAACGGACCCAAATAATGTTCCAGAAGAGCCCTTTCACCTGTATTTTGGTAGATGGGTGCGTGAGTATGCTTGCTTCTTATGAGTTCTTACGACCTTGTATTTTCAGGAAAGTGTTCTTCAATTTAAATGTAAAAAATTGTGTTGACTTTCAGTGGAAGCAGACTATATAATTATGTCTGAATCTGTCACTGCAAGTCTGGGAGGCTTTACTGTGACTAGGAAAAAGTGGGTTAACTGAGCAATTTAGAGGTGGAAAAAAGTGAAGTTGTCCCTGGAAACACACCTTATCTTGCCCTCCACTGAGAGAACTCAGCACAGCTGTGAGACTGCGCAGCTGTGGTGGTGTATTATGTTATTGTGGGCCCAGCTGCAGCTGAAAGCACCAGCAGTGTGTTTCAGACACATAGAAAGATAGACAGAACTGTAGATGGCTTGTGGCCCTGCTGAGTTGCATCAGGCCCACTAGAGCATTTTGGAAGTGCTTCAAGAGGTCCTGACAGGAACCTCCATGGAAAGGTGCAGACTGATCCCTGAGGCTTTGGGCAGCAGCAGGTTCAGCTCACAGGCCCGAAGGGGACACTGGCAGTGCAAGGCCTACAGCAGGAACCACTTATAAAAGCCTGTCAGCTGAGGTCTTCACTACAAACCTTCTTGCCTGTTGGCTGTATGCCCTTTAAAGCCACCACATTATTAGCATATCTTAGGAAATTTGATTTGGTGTTTTATGTTTTTGTGAGGAAAAAATGGCTCCCCAAAGGACATCTTCCAGAATGACACGAGCCACTGATGGGAATATGTGCTAGCAGTGTCCTGGGTCAAGGGCAGCTGGAAGGAGGGAGAACCACTGCAGAGGCTGTACAGCTATGGTCAGTGGCTTGTGTACAGGGAAGTTAAGACATCCAAGTGCTATGTTAGGACCTGTGAGTGTTCTCCATGCTTGTGGTTAACATGCAAGCACCCTGGGTTGTGACAATACTGTAAAACATTGCAGCTGTTGTCCCATCTGTGCTGGATTCTTGAAGTGCTGAGTAAACCAACTAAAAAAAATAGACAAGTGCATTTTGTTTACCCAGTAAGACTGATGTTGACCAGAGGTGGGGGGGTAGTGTTGGAAGAGCTTTTGACCGTGTTTTCTTGCAGATAGCTTTGGTCTTCTTTAACGTATTTTGGAAGTCTGATGTAAAAATACTAGCATTTGGTCTTTGTTTGGTTTTCCATTAAATTCTGATCTGTCAGTGCTATCCTGAGTTTAGATTTTGAGCATGACAGAAATGCTAGTGAAGAAGGAAATTCTGTATGACCTTAAGCATACGTGTATGTATGTGCACGCGTGTGTTAACATGCATTTCTCCTCCTCCTTATTTTGAAATTCTTTTAACTCTGAATTGCCAGGAATTGTTTTTCTGATACTTAGAATAATAGCAAAGTTGCTATAATTGTTATTTCTTCAAAAGAATTTTCTGTCTAAAATGTTTGTATATTTTTAACTTCTGTCTTGAAGAATTTATCTAGGTGTTGAACCAAGATATCTGTTGCTTGGAAAGAAGTCTGTCATATTTTCAGACGTCAGAAAGCAAGGTGATGTGTTACGAAATGAAGTTACCTGTTTTTGGATGGTGTCACTTAAGCACGTCTGTTATCCTGCCTGCTTATATCTTGTATCTAAGACCTGACAGAGATTTTAAATGTTTCAACAGATTGCAGATGGCCAAAGAGAACTCATTGAATCCTACAGTGTAAAGAAGAGACACTTTATTGGAAATACAAGCATGGATGCCTGCCTGTCTTTCATTATGGCCAACCATGGGAGAGTAAAACCTAATGATGTTGTATATGATCCATTTGTTGGAACAGGTATTGTTTTTTTTTAATCTCCAACTGGTGAGAAAAACTGGAAGACTGTCTTACTGTTAACTTGAAAGGGATTTTGAGGGGAAGGAGACCAGCTTCCAGAGCTATAACCAGTTTATTTTACACTTCTAAAAAATCTGTCTTTACTGTTCATGCAACATGGCTTAAACACTACTTCATATGTGTCGTGGACTGCCTAAGATACAAAGTGACTAAGAAGTGGAATTTGGCTAATGCACTTCCTGCAGTCACTTTCAGGGGGTTACAACGAGCAGCATTTTAGAGCTGGCTATTTAGAGTGCTGAGGGCATGTCTAGGCGTTTAACATAATAATTAGGTCATAGCATTCAGTAGAGATCAGCTTGTTGTTCCTTCACATCCTGTCTTTAGGATAATACTGCTCACACCACGTATCCGCCCCCAGCTGAACTTTTCCTAGTTTATCCAGGAGGGGGAGCTTTTATTCCACATATTACTCTGCATGACATAAAAGTACCTTTTGCCTCAGGAAAACTCAGCTGTTTTGTAGGTGAAATAGCTGATCTGTTGTGTCAGGTTGTGCCATATAATCATAGCAGAGTATACTGTATTAAGCTACCTATAGTAGTTTCTTCAGAAACATAATGAAGGCTGTGTTTATGACCTGGATTTTAGAATCATAGAGTAGACTTATAGAACATCCTGGATTAGAAGGGACCCACAAGGATCATCGAAGTCCAGCTCCCTGAACCTGTACAGGACAACCCCAAGAATCACACCATGTGCCCGAGAGCATTGTCCAAATGCTTCTTGAACTCTGTCAGGCTTTGGTGCTGTGACCACTTCCCTGGGGAGCCTGTTCCAGTGCTCAGCCACCCCCTCGGTGAAGAACCTTTTCCTGATATCTGACCTAAACCTCCTCTGACTCAGCTTCAAGTCATTTCCTCCAGTCCTGTCATTGGTCACCAGAGAGAAGAGATCAGTTCCTGCCCCTCCACATCCATAGCAGTTTCAGACTGCAGGGAGGCCTCGCGTCAGTTTCCTCTTCTCCAGGCTGAACAGGCCAAGTAACCTCAGACACTCCTCATATGGCTTCCCCTCAAAGCCCTTCACCAACTTTGTTGCTCTCCTTTGGGTGTTCTCTAATGGCTTAATATCTTTCTTATATTGTGACACCCAAAACTACACACAGTATTCAAGGTGAGGCTGCCCCAGAGCAGAGCAAAGTGGGACAATCCCCTCCTTAAACCGGCTGGAGATCCTTTGCCTGATGCCTCCCAGGACACGGTTGGCCCTCCTGGCTGCCAGGGCACTGCTGACTCATATTTAACTTGCTAAACTTTGATCAAGATGACCACATATGAGATGCATACAATTAAAAATACTTACATTAATGGGAGGATGAGGATAGTTTTCTGCAGAAATGACTGCACAAAAGTTAGGGAGAGAGAAGACAACACTACAGGGTCGCCAGTAGGATAAATTCTTAATAGCATGTATCTTCTCTGTACCACAGAAAACAAACCAGGGATATAATATTTTCAGAAACACAAGGCTTCAGTGAACTCTGTTTTTGTCCCTAATTTTTGTTCATATATGATCTGGGTTTTTTCGTGCATAATAATGTTTTATGAAATTTTCTCCTCGTCCTTGTCCTTCTTTGAAAGGTTCAAGAAATTCCTCTCTTTATCTGTGAGCGGTTGGTTTGACTTTGGTGTCTATGGCTTTGCATCTTCTTACAAAAATCTGCTAAACAAAAAAAAATTTCTGAGAGCATTCATTCTCATGGGAGTGAAAAGGAAGGTAAAGACAGAGGAAGAAAAATCACATGGAAATGGCAAAGCTATAGAAATTCAACATCAATGGTAAATCATTTTTCAGTTCAAAAGGTAACAAATACAATACAAGTATACAAAATTCTCAACAAATTGCCTAGTGGTTTGAATTCCATTTTTTGGGGATTTTTTTTTCCCTGGATATATGTAATATAAAGGCTAAAGGTGCATGGCTTTGCTGATGGGTTTGAAATGAACATACATACAGGATTTGAGGAGCATTTTGAAACTTCATTTCAGATTTCCTTACTGATGCAACTTTATTATCTGGTGTGGTTTTTTCCTGATTTTTTTACAGTGAAAAGGTAAATAGTGCCAAATCAAAATGGCCTTGCAAAATGGTGCTTCCTTGTTGGAAAGAAACTGGTTTTTGCATAAGCCAAATCACAAGTCTTCCACATTAGTGTAAAAGTGGCAGATGGCAGTTGTCATTGGAATATGAAGTGCTCTTTGACAGGCTGGCTTTTAGGAGACTTGATTTCCCTTCTTATTGTAGAGCAGAATTGGAATGTCCAGGATTGTTTTTAAGTTCCATAAACTGTTTAGGTATCCTTTCCTCAGTGTTGAGCACAAAAGAAGCCTGGAGGTTTCTGGAAGAATAAATTAAGCCTTCTACCTTAATATTTTGTGCTTCTTCCTAGACAATCTGTTCAGGTTATCTCAGTAATCTTGTTGATAGTACCATTGGAAGGTATTTGTCCTTACTTTCTCTTTGCCATTTTGTGATACTGTGTAGTTGCAAATGACAAGAATTTTTTTCTTTGACATCCTGGGGGACAGTGCTATGACCAGTGCTCGTGGGTGCTGAAGAGGTGGGGGAAGAGCGTACGATAGAAAGGCATGAAGTTCTGTGCCACCAGCATATTCTGCTAATAGTCATCAGGGGACACAGTGATTCTCTGATTAATTCTCTTAGCATCTGTTTCATATAGTAGATCAAAGGGCTGGCCATATTACAGTATTTAAGTATTCGTGCACCTTCTGTGTGAACACAAGTGAACTAGTACCAGCTGAGATTTATTGAAGGCTTTAAGTTCATGTTTTCCTAACTTCTTTTGCCTGTGATTAAAACCATTCTTAGATGGGCAAAGTACTTTCTTCTTACTTTTTTGTAGGACTGGATGGTATGCCTTACTTGGGGTCAGGGCTAGCTAAATTTGTCCAGACCCTCTGGAGTACTGCCCATCTCTTCTGAGGGATTGCAGCCAAGAAGGGAAATGGGTGACTCCTCTGGGATGAGTAGCCTTGCTTTTCCCTGATCCAAGAAAAAGCAGAGGAATTTGAAAACTTTTATTTCTTCCTCACATTTGGTTTTCGTAGAGTTGGTTACCATATGGTGTAGGAGTTTTCTAGTTCTCTGAGATGGGACACTTTAGCCCACACACACAGGGCATGTTAGGGATGTGTTTGTCCTGAGTGGATGGCTCAGGGCAGTGCAGCCTCCTGAAGTGCTTCTTTCCACGCTCCCTGTGAATGAGAGAACTGATGTCATCAGCACAGCCAGCTTGCACATTGTTCCCTGTGCTTGTCCACTCTTCATCCTGCAGCAATCTTACCCTTTTTTTTAGCAAGACTGTTAACATCAGTAATGTGGGGTTCACAGCCTTGTTCTCAGTCACTGTTCTTTTTTAAACCATTCTGCTAGCTACATACCTCCTTTTTAATAACTTGACCACACAGGTATTTGGTATTCTTCTGCAATCTGTCCATTGTTTCATTTGGAAGCTGTTAAAGAGGTAATGTCATTTGTTCATTTTTGTGGTCTGTTCAACTCTTGTCAAGTTTCAAGGGGAAATCACACATGCTTTTCTGTTAGGGTTTTGTTTGGTTTTTTTTTTTGTAAATTAGGAAAGCAGATCTCAATAGTAGTGACTAAAAAAGGTTTTATTGCAGAATAAGTACACTGGTAAAACTACTGACCAAATAGGCAGCATACTCACAGAAATATGCATTTGTGTATCGTTTTCACACTGTGTAACAATTACAGAAACTGTTTTGATGTTGCTGTTTACACTGGACATATATACATTTGCAAGGCTCTTGAACATTGTTTGTTACTTGGGGAATGGCCACATTTTACAACAAGTTTGATTTTAAACAGAGTTAAGGAGACTGATTTTGCGAACAGACACAGTAGAACCACCGTTTGTTTGGTAGTGACTTTTCAAATTGTGTGCCAACAATTTGAAATTCTGTTCCTTGCAAAGTAGTATCAAAAGTTTTGGATCATGTAATGGTTAAAGAATCTTACTGCTTTGAAATATTACTGCTTTGAAATACAGAAAACCATAAACAAACTCCTAAGAGCAGTCTCAAGAGATAAGGAATGACATAAGGCAAAGTAAGATAAGGAGAATCAGGTGTAGCAGGCAAGAGACTTAGTTGTAATTATCTCTGATTATAGTTGCATAGTGATTCTAACAGGTTGATAGTTTTAATTCTTTTTTTAGTTTCTTTTTGTTTTATGCTTGGGTCTAGCTTTGGGTCTAGTGTGCTACTGCTTGTGTAAACTGAAGTTCCTGAGGAAAAAATTCCAAGACAAGTGACCTTTATGACAGGAGTTTATCGTTTTCCTCTTTTCTTCCCTTTGTAGGTGGCCTTCTAATCTCCTCAGCACACTTTGGAGCATATGTGTGTGGTACTGATATAGATTACAACACAATCCACGGATTAGGTATGTTACATATTTCTAAGTCACTGAAATCTTGCTCTCTGGAATTTAAGATGGTAGTGGATGATACCTAGTGGATTTTAAAGCAGTATTAATCCTATTAGGATTTATTTGGTCATGCTTTTTTTTATTTACCAATTTACATGTATCCCAGCTAAAATATTGTCTTACTTTAAAGCAGGAAATATTTTTAAAAAGGAGTAATAAAAACCAAACAAAGTTCCAAATAGTAATTACCACAGTTGTGTGCTTAACCTATGATGTATGAAGCTTCTCGTAACCTAACCCAGGAAGTCTAATCTCATTCTTACTTCTCTGAAAATCTGCAGTGCAAATTATATCTGACCTGGTGGACAGGATTGTGACTGATGGTCAGAGAGAACATCTTCCAAAACAATATTTTTATAAATACATTCTGGGACACCGTTTGCAGATGGTGCAGCAGAACTTTTCTCGTGTATTTTCATTGTTTACTACTTCTAAAGTTTACTGCAAGTACTTTAGTCAGGTTTTGTAGTGATGTTTAATTATTTTCCTTTAAATTATATGGTAGAGTATTACGGAAAGCTTTTCTTATATAATAGTTTCTTGTTGAGTGTGCTTTTTTCCCCACTCTGTGCCCTCTCCCTTGCCAGGCAAGGCAAGCAGAAAGAACCAGAAATGGAGAGGGCCAGATGAAAATATCAGAGCTAATCTCCGACAGTATGGTTTAGAGAAATACTACCTCGATGCACTGGTTGCTGATTCTTCAAGGCCGATATGGCGAAAAGGGATGCTGTTCGACGCAATCATTACAGACCGTAAGTTTGTTACTGCTTTTTGTTGACGAATAGCAGTGACTAAAAGATTATTGCCAATGTCTGAGCCTATGTGCATTGATTTAATGTCTGGATGAGCACTCAGATCTGCGGTTTCCATGTTATCAAAGGTGATTATTGAGAACAGCACTATGGAAATTGGATCTGCATTTGACATCTCTGGGTTTATTTTAAGGGTAGTTAGAAATGTGTAACAAAGCTGACAGTAACTCTTTCTTCCATGTAAAGAATATTTTGTTCACCAGCAGAAATAAATATGGCTGGAAATCATCCTTTGAAGAAGTCTTATTCAGTAAAAGCACAACTTTATTGATGCACAGAGACTTCTTATCAGAACGGTCCATGTTGCTGTTAGGACTTGATCTGCAGCACATTGGAGTCTGACATGCAGCCCTGATGGCCTTCTGGAGACTTATGTTAAATGCTACTGTAATGCTTCCAAAGAGAAGTTTTAATGTGTTTCCAGTACACTAGAAGCATTAGCACTTTGGAAGGATCCTTTGCTCTTTTAACAACCTATGTACTAAACACCATTTGTCATGTATGAGAGGGAATAGTAACTAAGGGATTAAATGAAAGACCTTGATACAGCAATTTCTGATCTTTAGTGCTGACTCTTATGATGAGACGTTCATGTTATTTAGGAATAGGTAGTATGACTTTTCTTCGTGGGTTGCTTGCTAGTTTTTATTTGTTTTGTCTGGCAATAAAACTGTGTAGAATATTAATATGGACTCAGAACTGAGTATGACACAATTGGTAAGACTTCTGCAATGGTTATATTGATGCTTCCACAATGCTGAAACAAGTCTCACAAAACCAGTGGTTTTGAACATGAAATAAGTATGTTATGCTATTAGGAATGTGCAAAAATGTATGAGAAAAAGCCATCTCTGGTTCTTAGATATGAGAATTACCGTTTGTGTAATGTGCTGGCAAGAAATTCCAATGTATTTAATTTCATTTTGAAAAAGGTTAGGTAAGTGCTATAGGGGACATGTTCACGTCTGGCAAACAAAAGAGGATGGAATTATTTGTCACATGTTGGAAGTCTAAGGAATATCTTTTAATTAACAAAACAGAAAAGCATTGTCCTTTGTGTAGCAAACTTCTAGGCCGTTAGAAGCTCTTAGAAAGCTGAAGGACTTTCTTTGAAATAGTTTTAAAGTAACCTTTTGGAGTAATAAACTTTTAGTAGATCTTAAAGAAATTTTCCTTACTGACTTTTACTTTGTAAAAGCTTTTCTTTTTTTTTAAACTTTTTATAAGCCACAGTTTGTGCGCTGTTGTGTATGTATGGTATAATTGTGTGTTATTTGGACAAAGGATGAGGTTCTCATCTCTGCATTATGCATTTGCTTTCTCTAGCACCATATGGGATCAGAGAAGCTACTCGCAGAACAGGTTCACTGAAGGAAGCAGTTAAGTCAGTTGAAAGAAGGTAGGTGAGCTGTCTCGTCTGTTGTACACTATAGATGTCTTAATGGAAATCTAGTCACAGTTTTAGAATCTCTATTACTTCTTGGTTGGCCCTCAACAGTTAAAAAAATGGTAGCATTATAGTTATAGAAGAAAAGCCCCTTTTGCTCTGTTTACAAAACCGGTATGTTACTTCCTGAAAGCGTATTGGTTTTGTTCTCCCTCCTTAGCATTTGTGTATGTTCAGATTTTGAATCCTATTTCTTACCTCTGTGAGCCACCATTACCTTGTATTTCCTGTTCCCAGAAAGCTCTCTTCAGTCTCTGCAGGCTGCAAAATCAGTCTAAAATTAGAATACCTGTATTTTACCTCAACCTCTTCTCTTTTGGATTTCCACTGCTCTTTTCAGAGATAGCTCATGGCTTCTCCACTGCCTGGCCTTCACTGTCTTCTGCGTTTTACTCTAAATTGTTAAGAAAGATGCTGTGCAAAACAACTATTCCCAGTATACCTGTGATTCTTTGACTGAGGATGATAATCTGAAGAGCCAGTTAGGGAAACTTGCAAAGTCCTATTCCTTGTATTAGAAGTTGTATTTCTGGACTGTCACAGTTAGTTTTGCGAGTGTCGGATAGTGCTTTTGTGGTCTGGGTTTGTTTTTGGTTTTGTTAGGTTTTTTTTGTTTTTTTTAGTTATTACTTTAAGAAATGTAGGTTTTACCCTTGCTTTTATGTTTGTTTACACTTGTGCAATTTTTTGTTTAGCGCAGAAAATCACATCTTCGTTTCATCCAATTATCATCTAAGTGACATCTTTTTTGACCTGCTGAAGTTTGCTGCAGAACATCTGGTGATGGGAGGAAGATTAGTTTACTGGCTGCCGATATACAGGCCTGAGTATGTATTGTTGATTTCTGTTGTGTTGTATGTCAGAATGGATGCTGCACTCTCACTGCGTTTCTTTTGGGGCACAGTACAGCTGGAGCTCCCATAGTACCAGCAATCAAGAGTAGTGCCCAGACTTTGTATTTTAAAACTTTGTGTGAGGAAAACCAGATCTTGAAGTAAGGTTCTTGAATGGGGATAATTCCCGACTATTTACCAAACAGAAAAAGCCTTAGCATGCCATTGCAAATGTACATCCAGTGAGTTGAGGTTTAAGCTTAGAAAGTTAAACTTTCAAGGTACATATTAGTATGTGTTTCTTTAGAGTAATTGATAGAGATGTGTGACAAGGTCCTGTAAAAAACATTTTTGGTTCTTTGGAGTTTGGCACTACTAATTTAGCTTTCTTCTGAGAAATAAAAGTCAAGTGACCAAGAGATGGTAGTGAGAGGCAGGAATCATAAGGGAGCAGCCCTGTTAAGGACGAGAGAGGCCAGCAGAGACTGCAGGATCCTGTCTGCTCAGTACTGCAGCCTGGGTTCAGAACTGAGTTTAAAAGGAAAGACGGCTGTTTGCATACCTTACTTCAGCATCTCTTAGATAAGGTTTGAGGGGTTTTTTTGTTTTGGTTTGGGTTTTTTTAAAACTGTTTCCTTGTAAAGTGAGGAGTTCTGTAGGTTTTTCAAAGTATTTTCTAGATACAGATGTGCTCTGAAGGTAGTTTTTACAATGTCAGATGTTTCTATGTACAGTCAAACTATACTGATGAATAAAGTGGTGGTTGTCCCTGATTTCACCATGGAAATGGCTTGTGATAGTCCTATATATCCTATATATTACATGCTTTAAAAATTTGGAAATCAAATGAAGCCATCTCTTTTACATGCTGCTGTAACAGGAGAGTGCACTTAGCAGTTTGCATTTTTTAATAAGTGATAGAATTGTTATCTTTAGGCTTTTTTCATTGTGAGACAATTCAAAAACAAAGCAATGAATGCCATTAACAGTATTATAGTTAGTTGTTCAAAATGTCTCTCTATACATGCTTAACCCCAACAGACTGTGTGTAATTGTGAATTCTAAGATTTCCATGCCAGTAAAAACTGATTGGATTTACTGAATTTATTCTGTTCATCAAGATACCAGAATTTTTCTATCTGCTCACTGAACTTTGCTAAAAAACATGTTTCCTCACTACAGCTGTGTAAAGTGTTTTACTTTAGATAAGTCGGGAACTGCACATTCAGGATCTGCTTTAGTTGCCGTTTTGGGGAGGTCTAGTTAAGTTGCCTCGTAAAAAGTGAATTTGTATATCCTACTGTGAATTGAAACGCTGAAGTCATTATATTAGCACAGAATATTAGTACAGTCACTTTATTTTCAGCTGTAATGCTGAACAAGGGAACAAACGTTAAAACAAGTGTATAGGGGGAAGAGAAGATACTTTCTACTAACAGGTTGTATTATCAAATATCCCTTGGCAACACCTGCCTTCAATTTTATTTGTTGAGATCCTTGTGTATTACCTTAAATTAAAGCCAAAACTGGATTTAAATGGATGTCTGTTAAAACCACTGCTTCTGTATTCCTTACTTGATAAGGTTCTGAGTTTTACCTGAAAGAATGTAGAAATACATGCGTTAATGCTAACAGACAAGGCTTTTTAACGAACTGATAATGATCTCTCCGTCTGCAAGATAGCATCTCACTCCAAAGTTTACTCTTTCAATCTGACATTGAAGTCATTGTTGAGTCGGAATTCTTTTGATTCCCTTGCAGTCAGTCTTTTATATGGTTTTATATTTATAAACTTTATGTAGAAACCTTATTATATATATAAAAATTTAAGGTGATGTGGTGGAGTGCCTACCTTTGCAGGAGGAAGAGAGGGTTTGGTGGTACTGGATGCATCGAAAGTCTTGTGTAATAGAAAGAGCAGTTGAGAATTAATTTTATTCTCCTTTGTCAGAAGCATGTTCTGACTTCAGCTAGCGGAAGTAGCAACTTGATTCCACATGAGAAGTGATTAAAAGGTTGTTTTGCAGTCTGGAAGTTTTGGAGCAAACAAAGAGGCAGTACTGTTTGGGTTATTTTTTCTTATTTACAAATCTGTGTTTGGTGTTGAGTTGCTTGTTTAACAGCTCACTGTTATCTTAAGAAATGCCAGGTTTTCCATCAGCACCTAGACTGATCCTATTTTGTGTTATGTTACATTTGACTTCTCTTTCTCACTGAACAATACCTTTACTTTGTAAAGTGCATTCAGAAAATCCACCTCTTCACAAGAAAAATGTGAAGCTCCTATTTCATACCTTATAAATTGAAGTGATAGGTGTTTAAGTTGTTTAGTTCTGCATTTTAATGTCTGACTTCCGTTGACTCCCAAGCATTGGAGAATCATGAGAGCAGGCTTTTGTACAAAGTCACAGTGTCTGACAATGCCATAACCCATCTTCTGTGTTATGTTGAAGTAACTATTATGTGAAAGCTTATTACAAAAACTAAGACTAAATGACTGATCTGTGTTTCATTATATGGGAAGGGTGTCTGATCTCATATTGATCATATTAGCTAGGTCAATACTTCTTGCTGCTCTAGTCCCATGCAAAGATCTTAAATCTATAAATTCCTCTTTCCGGAGTAGAAATGGAAGGATTGAAAGCAATCTAAAGAATGCACTTGATATAGAAAATCGTGTGCGTATGAAACAGGGCATTTAAAACACTCTGCTTGCTTCTATAGATAGGATTTAATTGTAAGCCAGTGTTGCCGCTATCTGATGTTAAATGATAATGGAATTTTTTTTCTTGCCATTAGAAAAAGTAATTATAATGAGATAGATTTGTAACACCAAATTTTGAAGTCCAGGAATGGCACTGTCTATTAAGAGCTGGCTTAATAAGATTTGAAATTGAATTGTAATGATCTCCTTTTAAGGAGCCAGAGTTAAGTCTCATATTCCTGCAACTTCATATGTGTTGGCTGGAATATGTTTTTAAAATCACAGCTCCCATTGGATAAGTTACTATTTCTGGTTAGCTGAGATATTTTCTACTTGACATTATACAGGCAGGCCTGTGTGCATACATTAACGTAATTTAAATACATGTAGAAAATGGGGTGTTTATTTCTCTTTACTGTGAGGTTTTAATTTATTTTCGACACTCTATGTCACAAGATGATTGAAATATATGTTGTCAAAACTCTGGAGCACCAATATCTGAATTTCTTTAATCAGATTAAAGTGCAGAACAACTTTCTAGTGTAAGCCTTTTTGTGAACAGTCTGTAAGAATTTTGTTTCAGATACAAGTCTTCCACTTCATGAGCTTACAGCATTATGAATGTTAATTTCTTCCAGATATACAGAAGAAATCATTCCCCGCCACCCGTGCCTGAAACTTATTAGCAACTGTGAGCAGATGCTTTCCAGGCACACATCAAGGCGCCTGATTACCATGGAAAAGGTGAAGGAATTCAAGGTAAGCTTGAATTCTTGATTACATTCTGTAAAATAGTAGCTATTGCATTCATGACAAGTTTGTGCTCTTTGCCAGTTGATCCTTATTTATATCACACTTGAGTTTTTATGGTCAGATTTAGAGCTTTTGTAAAATTGGGTAGTGTTTTTTTCCCTTTTTCTTCTCAGTTTTTGGTAAACTCTTCATCCCAAGCAAGCCCCTTTTAGTGTGAAAAAGATCTTTGAACTTATGGCTACTTGTGTATCTCATCCACAGAGATGCCTAAGTTTCCATTGATTTCGAAGTGTAACTTGATGCCCAAGTAAATACTAAGTGGCTTTTTGGGTCTTTCAGTACAGGTAAACCATATTCAATTCTGTTACTTCATCTTTAGAGCTCTTAGTTTTTGAGATAATATTGAAGATGTAAAAGTACAGTGAAGCACACTGGCTCTTTCTTTTTTTTGGGACACATTAAGTGCCTCTCCTGAGGCACTGGGGGGAGGGAATATTTCATCCAGGTCTTCTTTCCATTCTTGCTGCTTCTCTCACTCAGTACTGTTAAAAGAGATGCTACATAAGTGTGAGGCAAATGCTTAATGAAAATGCACTCAGTGAGCAAGTGTTTTTAGTGCAGTCCTTCTCAGTTGGAAGAGCTATTTCAGATGGCAGGAGATACAGTCAAACTGCTATGTCTGCATGGTGCTTGCACTAATAACACAGCAGGGTTTTAGTACTGTGTTCATAATGCTCATGATCAGTGCAGTTCTCAAGCAACACCTGAATTTTTAAAAGCACTGCAGGTGGAGTTCAGTGTCAGAGCTGCCAACTTCACCAGTAGCGAAGCAGGAGGGTAGATGCTGAAAATTTTTGACATGTGTGTCTCAGGGTTTTCAGGGAGGTTTTCTGCAGGAGTTTTATTAATACCAGTGCTGTAGGATAACATGTTCTAATCTGAAAAATATATCCACTCTTCTGCGAGTAGACTTTTGTCATTTGTTATTCTTGTTTTGTGCATCACCTGTTTTTCACTATGTGGTTTGACAGGTTCATGTCTGGAAATGCTTACCTCTGAGCACCTGAGACTATTTGGCAGTCTTGCTGCTTAGATAAAACTGTGCAAGTGCTTATATTCAGGCCTGCAGATGTCTGTTAGATAATCTGAAGATACCAGAACCCATGTATTGTTTTTGATGATGTAAAACTTATCTAAAGAACAAAATGCAGTCCTTAGCTAGTGCCTGCTTGCTTTAGGGTCTTGTTTGGTGTCTAAGATTTCCCCACCTCAGTGTCCCTTATCTGGAACATGGCTTTTCATTTCTTAATATTCTGAGCAACCTTTGAATTGAATATTTCTGACTCGCCAGATGTGATCATAAAATTCAGTAGTTAGTGTTTTGGCTGTTTTCCTAAATGAAAGAGTGAGTTTTTATGAATATGCAAACATTTATGTTTCCAGACAGTTCCTGTCTGTTTTGCTAAACTGGTCTGTAGCAGGCCCTCACAGCTGTCTTTTAATTCAGCTTAGTGCAGCACTTGCAAATGACTAAGAAGTTTTACAAATCATATAGTGTCATTATGCAGTTCTTTGTTTTCCCCAGTGTTTGGTACCAATAAGGAATTGCAGATTTCACAGCAAATTTGATTTCACCATTACCACTCTAAATTCCTAAATGGAGATGAATTCAGTTAGTTACTGAAACTGGTGGTGCATTTTGTTTGGAATTGTAATAAAAAGGAGACCAAAATGAATGCGAAAAGTGAGTATGTCTAGATGAAGTATTGATCTATTGTAGGTAATCATTAACATGAAGATCAAATATGTTGAATTAAAAGCCTCACAAAAGGTGGTATATAACTCACGGTCTAGTAAGCATCCAGTCTGCTCTTTTTAAATTTACAGTGAAATCATGCCAACTGGAAAAGATTTCTCACTGAATTCAGTGATGATATGAATAGGCTTTTCCAGCATATGCACAATATGAGCAGAGCAGTTGTTTGTTTTTTAACATTTAAGGCTTTTTTTTTTTTAAATTACCATTTCAGACAACTTTTGCCATTGTTCCTCCCAGCACAGTGCTCACCCCAAAATTTCCATGTCACATGGTCACTCCAGAGTTGTTACTGGTGTAGAAATTTTCCTGTTGAATTTAGCAGTGTCTGTTCCTGGATATGACTCTGTTGTCCCTGTTTTGGTAACTGTTCCATTTTGTTTATGGCTGTATAGCTGTCCAGCACCAGGTGTAGAGTGGTGGGAAGAGGTGATAAGGCTAGGAATAATTTTTTTTTCTTTAAACAGAAACTGAATGGGGGTAATTACTCTGGAGCCAAACCGAGGCATGCTAGTTGTTAAAAATCTTTAGAATATCACTTAATATTTGCCAAGGTTTAAAGAAAAGCAAAACTTTCTTGTTATCATTAAGCATCCTCCTCTTCCACCTCTGTCATTATTTATTGGAGATCTGTAACACCTATTTTAGTGTTGTCCTTACAACAAATAAGTGTTGAGTTGAAAACTCAAAGTAGCTAAAAGCAACTTGGTAGCTTTTTGACAAGAACTTTGTTGGTTTGCCGTTGTCAGAGAACTCATCATAAAACATTTCAGAGCAACATTTATGTGATAACTGCTACTTGCAATTAGTCTACTGTTTTGAGAACCTAAATTATTCAAAATGATAACCAAGGATAATGATAAAGAATGACCAGGGATTAACAAACATCTCATCTGAATTTTACAAATAAAGGAAGAAGTCTTTGTCTTCTTGGTAGTGCTGACACTCTGGGGAAAGAGCTGACTTAGTGCCAAGAAGGCTGATCGTTGCTGATCGATCTTCTAAATTATTTCATGAGAAGTCTCACTGTTTTGTGTTAAATAACCAATTACAAACTTTATGCCTTGAAAACTGTGTATGGTTGTTTCAAAGGAAATGAGGGAAAAAAGATACTCATCCCTAGATGCAGCTGTGTGTCCCCAGCAGCACTCCTTATTTCTCTTCCAGCATCTTAAGAGAAAGAAAGAGACTGTTTTCCTTAAAATACTGTGGTTCAACTCCATTGCCTAAATTTAAACTTTCTTTCTTTTTAGGAAAAAAAAGGAAAAGAAAGTTAAAAAATGTCCATTTTAACTGCACTGGACAGTTAATGCATTTGAGGGAGACTTGACACTGCCCCTGAAACCCTCCATAAGAGATCTCTCTTAATGCAGAATATATTTAGTTTTCATATTCTACCAATTTGTGCTACTCAAGACAGAGAGTAACTGAGGGTGTTTGACTGATTTCAGTACTAAAACAAGCTGCTGTCTGATGCCCAGGCAAATTCTAGTACAAATTGTCAAAACAAATTCTTTAATGAAGAGCTTTTTGAACAAGTATTCCTGGTGTTCATGTTGTCACAAAATGTCATAATTTAGAATTTGTTTGGAAATCATTAATTTCCAAAATCCAAGAATTTATTTTACTTAGATCAATTCTCATGGTGCTCATAAAACTGTTTTGATTAGTAAATGCTAACACTGGTACCTCCAGGTAGTTCAGGATTTCTTTTTTTTTTTTTTCCCCTCTTCTAAGGAACAATTCACAATCTGTAGATTTTTGTTTTGTTTTGGTTGGTTGGGTTTTTTTGTTTGATTTTGGGTTTTTTTTAAGCAATCACCATCTTTATTAGGCAGTCATGCCTGCGCAGGGGAGAGAGAGAGAATGAAACCTCTTAAAATGGAATTATTGTTATGTGGGCCAGGAGCTTCCGTTATAATCTTTCCCAATAAACCCATGCATGGCTGCACATCTCTTATTTAGCGAGCAGAGTTTTGCAGAGCTTTTGATGAGGACTGGATTTTCAAGATAGATTCTACTGTGGAGTGGTGCACCAAGCCTCTTTTCATCTGATGAATGCAGAAGCTCCTATTACACCTGTGTTCTACTTGAAGTTTGTTCTCTTACACAGTATATCCTCTCTTTGTCTTAACCAGCCTGGGGATAGAGGAGGGAGAAGTTTCTTTCCTCTTTCCTCCCTTCACCCTGAATCAGCATTTTGTTTCTTACAGAATCAAAATGAATGGTGTAGACATGTGTGACCTCTTACAGTTTGTGGGGATTTTTTTTTATGTTAAAATATCATTGACCCATATATCATTATCCTTCAGGGTTAAATATCCTATCCATTTCTCAAAATAAGTGAATTATGTAGAATTCTTGTTAAAACACATCCCAAGAATATAAAAGTACATCTTTAGTTCAAAGAAGGATTTCTGACCTGCAAATTCAGGAGAAGAATAAGCACTCTTTTCCTCAGAGTGGTGTGGAGAAGTGGGTACAGGCTGGCTCTGAGAGGAGAGTGTCTTAAGTCCTCCTTGTTTCCTGTCTGCCTATAGTAATCTTGTAATTTTGGTGTGGTTTTTTTTTTCATGAACATGTTAAAACCATGGTGATTATCAGCCTGAGAATAGTCTTGGAGATAGCAGTCTCTCGCAGGTGGCCAAAAGACAATAGGTAGTACTGTAGGTTTCCTGAAGTCATTTTCTTCTGCTGTTTTCCAGTGGTGAAGTATTTAAATGGAGCTGCTACTGGCATACATGCTTTACATGTTAGTGTAGATAGGATATCTATATCTACATGGTACTAAACATTTAGCAAGTTAATTTAGGCTGGTGTCATGTTACCAGTATCTGCCGCGATAGCAGGTGAGAACTACTTTTTAGGAATATCTCACTGTGTCCACAAGAGGGCCCTTGTACATGCACACAAGCCTCTTGCTTTGTTGAAAAACCTTTTGTTTCACTTCTTTTAGAAGGCATGTTAGTACATCCAAAGCTAGGTTAGGTGTTGAATCTTGCTAGGTGAAAACCTGGAAAGGCTACAAAATAGTGAAGGGAGGGATTGTTCATTAGGATTCAATTCATCCTTGCATTGTAATACCTTTGTAGTATGAAAATACGGACTAAAATCTACTTCCATGTTTCTACTACTTATGCTAAAGCATTCCATGGTAACTTTATTTGTAAATATGAACAAATAACTCTGAATTGTAAACTTAAGTAATGAACCGATCTGTGTGTAACTGCATTGCTAAAAAAAAATTAACAGTGAATATGCATTAAGAAGAAACAGTTAAATTGAGGTTTAGTTCTGTTGTATGCTTGTTTTTATTTTCTCTTTTGCAGTTCAGGTGTTCTATGGGAGGCTGCTTGTCACCTTTCCATCTTGCTATTGAGCATAATAAAGTAACATCAGCCATAAGCAGAACACTGTTTTTAGAAGTCCCATCAGTTTTCTTTAGCACTCAGATTAAAGTTTGATGTATTGTTTAGCTTATAGCATTGCTAATGTTAGTTGACAAGTATCTTTTTATTGTGTAAAGACATAGTACACTATGAACTAAACCTTTGTATATGTAGTGGGCCAGTTTTCTAAACTATGTTGTTGGCTGGTGTCAAATATGTATTATGTGTAGGGATTAACTGTGTCAACTTTAACTTTCAGAGGTATATGAATGCTGCACAAAAAATTTTCTCTGATGGTGCTTCAATAACTGTAGGAACTCATTTTAACTGACTCTGTTCCTCTTCTGTTTGTACCTGCCTTAGAGAACTCTGAGTGATGGAATTCTCCAGATGGCATTTTTTCTGGAAAATACATATTTTCCTATATAAAAGTCTGTGTAGCATAGTACCTGTGCTCATTCATTCATGTAAGGGTAGGATTCTGGTGATGCTAGATGAGATATTTTCAGTGATGCAGCACTGTTAAAACTGACAACTTGCATAATTTTGCTGTACAGAGTAGAATAATGGAAGGTGGAATGAGTACATTAAGAAACACAAACAAAAACTAACATCACGAACAAAATCCCTTTGTCTTCTTACAGCTTGTATTTGATCAATGTCAATTGAGAACGCGTGGCATATGGAATTTCATTTCTGTTAAATGTTAAGACTCTGAAGTAGAATGCATATGTCCTTGTTAAACCTAATGGAAACCTTAGCATTCTATCTTCTAAATTCTTTAAATCAGTGTAGTATCTTAAATGGGTGCTGTTGAATTGTAAAAAAAACCCTAACTACTTTACCTTTGCTTGTAATTGTTTGAAAAAGTCTGGAAACAAATCAGTGGCAACACCTGCTGAACCTGCTACTCTGAAGTCTAATGCTTGCTTTTTGATACCATGCAGGATCAAGATGAGAATTCTTACTTGTTGGATGGCCAGTATATGCCATACAGGGGACACAATTCTTTCCGTGAGAAGTATTTCAGTGGTGTGACAAAGAGGATTGCCAAGGAAGAAAAAGACAATCAGAAGTAAAATGTAAACAGATTAAAAAACGAGAAAAGAATGGAGATCGTGTTTCTTTGTAAGGACATCTGGATATGAACATTCATTTGGATGTTTCAGAAAAATAAATACTGCTTTTAATTTTAAAACAAGATGAAACCCACAACACAGGTTCAGAGCAGTTCTTTTTAATTAGCTTTGTGTATAGCAGATTTTATTGTACAAGTTTTTTGAGTCTTATTTAATTTATATTTGTACTTTCAAGTACTAATGATGATTGACTAAAACCATTATTATTGTTCTTTCACAATTAACATTTACAAAAAAGTAGTAGTATTATTTGGCTTCTTAAACTGTGAACATCTGGCTGTTTGAGAAACACGTGGTGGTGATCAAGGATTACTTATTAAGAAGATCATTTTCATTTGTTTTGTTTTTTTGTAAATGGTATACAATAAAACAAGACTGTTTTGAGGTTTTTTTTAATTATTGCATGCAGTAATTGCTCAAATGAATTTCACTTGCTCTGGCTGAGGTCAGAAGTATTTAAAACAAACAAAAAATGCAAAGAAAAACTGGGCACGTGCACACTCCATAAAAAAAAAAAAAGGAAAGCCTCTGTGACCTGACAAACTCTGGAGAGCCTTTAAACCCTGTGAAGCCTGTCCACATCTGAAGCTCATCTGTACCTTGGATTTGCTTTTGCATTCCTAAACCTTGACTCTTGGTCAAGCCAACTGTCTGCAATTTTTGGTTCAGAAACTGATGGTTAAACCAGTAACAACAACAGCATAAAATCAGTAATGGTTCCCTAATGGTATTAAGCCTAATCAAATCTTTGAAACTGAAGCTGTATTTGTTAAAGGGCAGACTTTGCTGAATCCACACCACGTCCATCATGAAAATACCTCATTTGAAAACCACTAAGCCCATTAATTCAGGATGTTAATGGTCCTTCTCATTTTGGTGGTCAAATATGGTCACATATTCTTCAGCAGGGCATTGATGAATGCATCTACTTGCTCCAGCCAGGGGAACCCTGCTTCTCAACTTGCCACAGGTTGCTGACTATGGTCATGTTAGAATCTTTGTAGATCATAGTTTTTAAGTGACTCTCCAAGGAAGGCATGAGTCATTGTGTGTATCTGATCAAGTTCATTAACTGAATTTGCTCTTCTGCATATTGTGGTCCTCAGCTGCATCAGGAAAGCTTGCAAACTCAATGAGAGCTTTTTCTGACCTTCTGGATCTAATCTGTGGTGTGTTAAAAAGTTCTCAAATAGTGATTTATTTTCTCTGTTTCCATTATAAATCACTTTTTTTTGAGACTTCTTATGTTAGCCGTATAATAGTCATTCTGGGCTAAACTTGGAGCAAGATCAAAAGCTCAGAAAATTTTTCGAAAGCAGAATTTGAATTGATCGCTTTCAAATATTACATCAAAAATCACCACTTCTGAAAACCTGTCTTCATTTCAACATTACAATTTGGCATTCAGCTTTTATTACTTTACAAATTAAAATTACTTTCAGTTCTTCAGAGGCAAGAAATTTCTCTAGGTGGATTTATTTTTCCTTTATAACTTCATTTTTGTAAAAGTTACCTTACACAGACATAATCTACGTAGTTATACAAGAGGGAAGGTAGTGGCAAATCTGGCTTTGTCTATTCAATGAAAATGATTGATTTCATTTCTCCTCTGCTTAGTCCAACTTTTAGTCCCTTCAGTAGTGGTGCTGTGGCCTCTGTTTAGCAGTTCATACATAACACTTCTATCATTACTGAATACCATTTTGAACAGAAACCGAAAGTGTATTTGGGGTACTGCATCAACACCCGCTAATCAAAAATAGTTTAGAATTGAAATCAGATGTTCAAGCTCTGCTGATCCCCAACTTTAAAGCTATGATTTGGAAATATTCCTCGTGTTAAAATTTCTCCTTGTTTAACGTGCACGCTCCATCCTGTTGTGCGTGCAGCCTTGCAAAGCACAGGCATGTAGAGCCGTGACACAGTCCTTGCCCTTGCTCTGCCAAAGGACTGACAGGCGGGTGAGTTACCGTTCGGCAGGACTTGGCCATCCATGGCCGCGGTTTCTGGCACTTTCATTCAATCCGGTTCCATTCAGTCTCTTTCCGAGAAGTTCCAGATTCCCGTCCCTGGCGGGGAGCGTCAGTTCACAATCCTGCGCTGAACTCATGCCGTTGACATTCTCTTCTTTGGGGTGGTTTGTGCCATTTTCCAGTTTTTAAAGATAAATGTTATTTTTGGAGTGCTTTGTTGTGCTGCAGCAAATTGGATGGAGGGAGGAGCTGAAAACAGCTGCGGGGTCATATGGTCAGAGGCTGTCTCTTGCTGTAGGGAGCGATTTGTTGAGGCAGCAAAGGGAAAGAGGCCCCGTCTTTTCACAGGATCCCTTTACCTGATGTTAGTGTTCCTGGCTGCAAGCCTCCTACATATCTATAGGAAGAGGAAGTGGAGAAATAGTGGAAATAGATTTTCTCTGCATTCATTGTGTGTCCTACCTGCTATCTATCTCTCTCTAATACTTTAATTAGTAGCCAATATGACCAAGTGTAACAGAAGGTCAAGGTTTGATGATGTCTTAACAGATAACAGGAAGCTACACATTTTGTTGAAATAGGCAGAGGTGTTGAAAAAAAAAAAGACCTAGTTAATCTCTTCCAAGGAAAAGGCTGTAATACGAGTTAAGCTCTCATTAAACATCAGAGAACCGACACGGAAACAAGACCTGGAGACAAAAGTTCTAACCAATGTTTTTTGTTCCTGCTGTGACAACCAGAGCTGGCCCTGGTGCTTCTTGATCTTCTCTTTAAAACAAAGAGGCACAAGTAAAAGCATACAAAGAGGTTTTTTTAGAGAGAACATAAAGGTCTTGGCTGAACTTTCTGCTTCTACCCGAGCTACGAGACAAACTCACAGAAACTCAAACTCAGTAGTTTCTCCTTATCACCAGCGAGAGGAGTAGATGTATCTGCTTGGTGAACACCTAAGAAACTGGTGTCTGTTAATAGAATAACATCTAACTCTGTGTCTCCTCCAATAGAGAAGCAATGTTCCCTCACTGGATATGGACTCTTCATCAGCAACTCTTGAAGGTTGATTTTGGTGGACCCTTTATTCCTCTCTGCCTATTCAGCAGGGCTGGAAGGCTGTGGTGGAAGTGCTTAACTGTTCAGTGTCTGTTCTTTTTTCCTTACAGTAACGTTGTAGCTTGGAGTTGGGACTTACAATAAGGACATAGGTATGGATGCCCACCACAGTTGGCAGAAGGCAGTCAAATTTTCTTGAGTTCTCAGTCAAGCTCACCTGTCCAAAATTACTGAAAAATGTGGCATAGTAGATAAAGTATGGGCTTTCTCTCTGGCTGGTTTGATACTGGTTGAATGTAGAAATGTTACAGGGAGAAAACACCTTAATAATTCTGAGTATTTGCTTTCCTTCTATCACTGCTTTTTAAGATTTCTTCTTAATTGTTATTTCCATTGTTGCCAGGACAATTTCACAGCTTGAAGGCCACCAGCCAGAGAAGGGTGTCTCAGAGATGGTGACACTGTCATCTGGTCACAGGTTTTCCAGAAAAAAAAAAAAAAAGTCCAGTTGGAGCAGGCAAGACTGAAGTAGGTGATATGCAGTGGTTTTCCTGTCGGACAGTAAGCAGCTGTGGGGTTAGCTGACAGGAGTTCCAGCTGCTGGCTCAGCTCCCATCACCACCATGTTCCTCTTTTGTGACTCTCCTTTCCACTCCTTTGTAAAAGCAGAGAAAAAAAATGTAATGTGTTTGTTCCTTGATGTTTAGCTTGGTTTGCAGTTTAAACTGAGATCCAAAGTTAAACAAGGCTGTCTTCTCAGTCTGAAGCTTTCTTCCCTGCTCCAGTAGAGTTTTGGGTACCTAAGAGAATGACGAGACTCTCCCTTTCTTTCATGTTTGCTATTTGGAAAAAAAAAAAAAAGTGTTTCTTTAACCTTATTCTTCTATATAATTGATTTTGATGATCATTTAATTTAAAATAGCGAAGCATGTCTTACCTGCCTCCATGCTACCCTTTTTAATATATTTCTCTGATGTTCTCCTATTGGCTTATTGGACTGTAAAAATCTCAGTTCATATATGTATCCTCGCAACGGTTTTCTTTGTAGTTTTTCTGTCATGGATGCTGGTTTTTTGTACTGCTCTTATCAGCTACAGCTTTCCTGAACCTGTGGATGTGCAGGACACCACTCCAACAAGACGTCAGCTCTCTGTTAGATGAAACACTGCATCAGACCCAGGGTCCTGGAGAATGGACATTCTGTCAGGCTACACGAGGCTATTGGACCTCGAGACAGGTTTGCCAAGTAAGATCTTATATAACTCTTGCAGGTTGCGTAAAGTGAGGTGGGCTGCTGAAAGGTAAAATCCATTGATAGGGGGGAGATCTTGGTGTCTTTGCTGCCACTGTTACAGTAGTAGCTCACTGTACCCTTAGTGAGCCCAGGAGAGGCTGCTGCCAACCCACAGCAGAGCAAGGCACAGGAGGCTCTGACCATGCGTATCAGGTTTAACAAGGAGTACTTTGAGTTCCACCGGGTAGGAACAGGATATTTTGCTTTATTTAAAGTTCCCCAGAAGTTCATTTTTTTAACATTCAGGTTTTGGGTGCTGGAAAGAGGTGATTTGGTACAAAAGATATGATTGGCAATGATCACCTGAAATTCTAGTCCAAATTTACTTTACATAAAAATGGTGAAAATACGTAAAAATGGTGAAAATAAAAAATCTAAACGTGTAAAAACAGCATAGTATTGTCACTGTTGTAATTCTCTCCAAAACAGCATTTTATTCAGGTTCTTTTTCTTCCAGTTAAAATGCCACTTGAAGTATAAAATTTTAATCTAACTATTTCTTCATGGATTCATTCTAATAAATTTTTCACTAATAAAGTGCAAAATAACAGGTCATGTTACTGTATATGATGGAACAAGAAGTCAATTCTAATCTAATACATAATTCCTAACTAAACAATCTCATCTCCATAAGAAGATGCCATTGGTAAAATAGTCATAGTTAATCACAATACTTCCTTCTCTGGCCTCTGTCCCAAAAGATGTGATGTCTCTGACTGGTGACTAAGAATGGATTTTCCATGCCATGATTGGACAGCCTGGAGTGTCTTTGCTTTATCCTGAGACCGCTGTGAAGGATTTCCACTGATCAGTTGTATTTTGGAGGCAAGACTCATCCTTGTTCTATTTATTTTTCTATTCATGTATCACTAGGAGAAATGCAAGTAGTTAATTTCAGTACAGGAAAAAATTAGTTATGAAAGTTCTTAACACCTAATAGGGAAGGTTCCTAAAATACTGTAATTTTTGGCTAGAGATGAAACATAGCTATGCGGAGAAAATCCTGTGAGTAGTTGAATCTTTAAAGTTGGAAGAATGGCTCCTTACACGCAGTCTACTCCACTGAACTCTGGTACTGTCCTCTGTGTGAATGTATGTGATGGGTGGAATGATGCCTCTGTGGTTACAGTTCATGCCTTTATAACCTGTTCTGCCCTTCAGGTTTGTTCTGAGGTTTTTTACTTAAAACTGTGAGATCCTGAGATTAGGGGTACTAGGCAGGTTGCAGTGGGTTTATTGCAGTAGCAGTTGTGTCAGAGACTAGGATAAACACTACCATGAGCAGCACCATAGAACATAGGCTCCTGTCTTGAGGAGAACCTTGTGTCTCATTAATAAGCAGACTGGCAGCAATTTAGGAGGGTTTTGGAAAGTTCCTACTCTCTCTTCATAATGCCTGTGTGACAGAGAGTACTTGTATGTCTTTGCTCAAACCTCATTCCTTAGCAGTCCCTGGAAAAAGGTAATGACATCACATAAGGAAAGGGGCTGCTGTGGGCGGCATGAACGTGCTGGTGAATCCTGGGTGAATACACACAGCACCCAAGCACCACCTGCACTTGTTCTGCCTCCTCATTCTGGTGTTCCCTGGAGCGACCTGACAGGCTGCAGGCTGAACTTGTTAAATTGCTGCTGTTTGCTACAGGGAATGACCTGCCAAAAAAATGCTTGGGACTCGTGCCACTGGGGCCAGGGGGGTGGGCCCTTCCCTCTCACCCCCAGCCACCTTGCCTCCTTATGAAGCAAAGAAATTAATTTTATAAATATCATAGAATAGCATTTTCAGCCTTATGAAAAGATGTCAAAGAAGAAAAAAAGTACAGAATATTTCTTAATTAAATATAGATTTTATTTTGGTTTTTGTTTTTACTCAAAAAGCAAACCAAAACAAGTTTGCGCCAAGAGCTGTTACATCCTACCCCCCTTCCTATTTTTTTTTAAATTGTGTTTTTATAAGCCTGGCAGAATTAATGATGAAAATCTTTCCAGCTGTGACTTTGCCAGAATCCCTTTCTGAAGCTCCTACTAATTTGGAATAAAACTGGAAGGATGAAAGCTTTAAACAACAAATCCTGGCAGTAGATTTGCTGAGGCCCCACAGCATATACTTCTCCAACTGTTCTTATCTTGTGAGGCAAAAAAAAAAAAAAAAAAAAAGGAAAAAAAAGAAAATAAGCAAACATCATTTCGAAATTACACAGCAGTTAACATTTTCCCTGTTTTTCTCCTCCCTGGACTAGGGCACGGGGTCCCAGCACCCTAGTAGCCTGCTGGGGCTTCCCCTTGCAGGACAGACCCCTGGATTTTGCAGGATAAGGTTTTGATTGCAGAGTGGTGGGTTTCTTAAGCACTATCTCATACCAGCTACTCTAAATGTTAACAGCCAGTGTGGATTTTAGAGAGAGTTGCCGCCCTGGAATATAGCAGTTCAGAATGGCAGCAGTGGGTGTGCAAGCCTGTTGTTGCAGGGACGTGAAGCCACCAAGCTTCCCGAGTCCCGGCTGCTGGGTGTTCACCTCACTTGCTTAATTCTACAGTGTTGGCGCCGTGTTGTCTTACTGTCCAGGCTTCCTGGAGCCAGCAGCTGCAAGCTCTCCTACTGCCACGAACAATTAAATTAATTTCTTTAAATTGGACAGATCGATCTCTGGCAAGTGGCCCATCTTCCTGCTTCTCCTCCCTCTCGCCAGGAGAGTCTTCTGGAAACTTGTGAGCTTACTAAGCCCTTGCTTGATGTGTTCTTCTCTTCATGACCATGATGAGGCTAAGGAAGGGCAGCGGTCCAAACACAAGCAGAGCCGTAGGACATTGGCAGCCTCTTCCTGTGGCCTTGCCAGAGGGTGCCCTGTTCACCAGTGCAGCCCCTCCAGGTGTGAGGCTGCAGCTCACAAAGGCATCTGAAAGCTACTTGTGAGCACAGTTGGCTTAGATGCTGGTGCTTGCCAGAGGGGGTGGCAGGAGCTCCTTGCAGCAGATGTTCTAAGTGCCTTGCTGACCTGGCTGGGGCACCTCCTGCACAAAAAAGGCACATGAATACTATCAGTTATATTTATGGCATAGTCTGTTAATCGTTATGAACAACAGCAACTGTGCCCACTTGCAGTTTCTGGCAAATGTGAAGATTGTGAAGGAGGTGGCCAATGCCAAAGCATTATGGGGGGATGGTGTAGGCACAGCAGCATATCCTGTCTCCACACTGTTCCTGCTGGCATGGAAAGATGTGCAGCCTTTCTTCTGTAGGAGACCTACTCCTCCCACTCATTTCCAGTGGTCCGAGGGCTTTGTTTTTATAGTGTGCTCCTTGTCCCTATGAGCTGCTGTTTTGCCCCGTTGCTGCTCAGCAAGTATGAGCAGATGCTTGAGAGGCTGCCTTAACTTTCCTCCAGCAGCTTTGAAGCAGCAGGGGAAATGCAGAGTGACCAAGATCTTCTTTCCCTCTCAGGATGCCCTGACGTAGGGATGAATGTGGTCTCAAGGCGGCACCTAATCTTTCATGTCAATGCCATATCTAAAGCAGTTATGTTAGACTCCTCCTAGTCCTCTAGTGGAGAGGACCAAGTCCAGAGCGCTTGCCAGTCTGCTGTTCTAGAGCTCTTGGATGTGTACAACTCAGACTTGTTAATTTATGAGTTACTCTGTTGGTAATGTCTGGTTTTTTATAGTACTTCTTTGTTTACAGTGAGGCCAGTTAATTCCCCTTCATTTCATTCATGCATATCAGCTCCTGCTTCTACTATGCTGGATAAGAATATTTATGAAATAGTTTTGCCTCTTCATTTTCATCTACTTTGTCCATCCAAAAATAAACCAATTAGGTTTTGATATACAAGAAAAAAACATAATTCAACAAACACACAGGAGAGCAAATACCAAAGATCAAAATCTCTCTTGCTGCCTTTTGACAGTCACAGAATTTATTTCCTTTTGACCATCTTATCAGGTTTCTGGCTTATGATTTCTGTAAGTTGCTGCCTACTTCTTTTTTTGTGGGTTATCTAAATATTTACGCAGCTAATTTTATTTCCCCTTTCACTAGATTGTTACTGTATATGTGTGATGCTTTGGGGAGCTGATGGGTGAGATATGAATCCTGCTTGGGAGTACTGGATTACATTTCATGAAAGGTTCTGCAGAAGAGTTATTGTTCCGCAGCAGGTCCTCAGTCTGCGGTTTCACAAGCATGGAAGCTAATGTGAC
Organism: Pyrocephalus nanus; assembly: GCA_038380795.1. Lineage (NCBI taxonomy): Eukaryota > Metazoa > Chordata > Aves > Passeriformes > Tyrannidae > Pyrocephalus > Pyrocephalus nanus. Next base: position 53,331,871 of record CM076260.1, read on the forward strand.
AGTGCAGTGCTGCTGAAAGGAGAGTGGGTTTGTGCCTTTTCCCTATTCCCTGGTCCTGGCTTTTCTCACCTTCTGCTCAGCAGAGTTGCCCACTCTTACACTGACTGATTCTTTCTGGAGCCTTTCTTGTGCCAGTTCAACATACTAAGCCAGCAGAAAACTTTATTTTGATCAAAAAGGTTACCCCAAGAGAGTGAATTTCTTTCTTCGGAGGTGAGTTATTGGATCAGCTCGCAGTGGTCATGAAACTGTGGTCTTGGTCACGTCACTCCTAGACCTCAGTCTGACTGTGGGTGCTGTGCAGCTCCTTGCTGAATTGCCCAAGAACCTCCTTGCAGAAGGAAAGCAGCCGATGATCTTTTGTGTTACTGTGGGCTTTGTTAAATGTAAAATTTTGGAAGGTTGAAGAAGAAAAGTCATTAACTGCTTCTCTCAACACAGATTGACCCTGCCTTTGAGAAAAGGAAAGGTAAAGAGAGAAGGATTGCCTTTTGGGGTTATTTATTAACTTGAGACTTTATACTTTATTGCATTTTTCCTTTAACTGAACAGCTGTATCGTGGCTTTACTTCTTGTGATCCAGGGACAGGGTGTGCCAAAGTTAACCCAGAAGTATATTTGGGCTTATGGTCCATGGGGTTTAGCACCTTGTGGATCTTTTGTGTATTCAGTGCTGTCTTTTTTAATACTTTCCAATTATTACTTCTATTTTCTTTTTTTCTTTTTCTCTCTCCAAGCTGATTTGGCTCATAATAGTTTCCAACCCTGTGAAACTGGCCATTTTGAAACACAGTATGTTTCTGATTTGGTCTTTGGCCTATTTGGATTTGAATCTCAGTGGCTACTGATTTTTACTAAGAAGTCAGTCCTTTCCTCTTGAAAGACCGTGGGACATTCAACACTCTCAGTCCATCAGCTGACGGGTGTCCTGTCCTGGGATTCCTTTCATTTGGATGCTTCAACATACTGACCCAGGCATTTCAGAGAGCATGCCTGGGTAGCTTGTGTGAGGACGTACTGCAGTGGTGTTTTTTTTCTATTGTGGTTTTGTGAGACAGTCCTAGTCTGTGTGGGTAAGGTCTGAGTAGCAGGACATAAACAAGACTAAAGGTGTGAAATCAACCTGAATATGGGGAAGCAGCAGTGTTGTGTAGCAACACTTAGCCAGAAAACATCAGCACACAGTTCTGGGAGGTGTTTGGAATGAGATGCCATGTTTGTACTCTAAATGCTGAGGTGATGAAGCAGTACAAGAGTGACAGAGCAACTGTGACTGCACTGGGTAACCCAGATTTTATATCCTGCCTGAAGTGGGAAGGTGGTTTCTGTGTGTGAAATGCAAGTACACATTCATCTCTGAGGCTGGGAACATCTTCCTGTGTGGAACATCTGCCTTTGGGAAAGGAGGGTTAAAACTGCTTTTATACAGTGCTGTGGCCATTCTTTCTGCAAATTTTAGGGGAACCTAGGACTCCTTATCCCAGGAGCTTTATGCAAAGCTTCCAAACCCATAGCTTACATAGTTACTTTATGTATTTATGTAAACCATCAGCTCTGGGGCCCTCAAGATAAGAAAGACACTGATCTGCTCACGCAGGCTCAGAGAAGGTCACGAAGATGATGAGAGGGCTGGAGCACCTCTCCTATGATGACAGGCTGAGGGAGTTGGGGTTGTTCAGCCTGGAGAAGAGAAGGCTCGAGACAGACCTTACAGCAGCCTCTCAGTACCTAAAGGTGACCTACAGTAAAGATGAGAAGGGACTATCAGGGAGTGCAGTGACAGGACAAGGGGCAACAGTTTTAAACTGAAAGCAGATAGGTTTAGATTAGATATTAGGAAGAAATTCTTCCCTGCGAAGTTGATGAGGCACTGGAACAGGTTGCCCAGAGAAATTGTGGATGCCTCATCCCTGGAAGTGTTCAGGGGTTTGGAATGAGATGATCTTTAAGGTGCCTTCCAACCCAAAACATTTTATCATTCTATGATTTTATTATTTGAGTGTCTTGCATTCTTGAATGCATTTGTCCTCAGAAGATCCTTGTGAAACAGACATTCCAGTTTTAAAAATGTGACTTACCCAAGGTCATACATGACATCATAGTGTAGCAGAAAAATGAACATCTCCTAAGTCTCAGGCTAGCTCCCAAACCACTCCACCATCTTTTCTTCTAGGGTAATCACAACCAGCCCACACTGTATGTCCACTGGGATTTTTTTCTGTGGTAGGAGATCATGGAAGCAAAATGTTCTGGACCTGTAATTGTAGGGTTCTGTTGTAGCATTTAATATTTTAGTTCTTTGGGTATCATTTCCTTCATTTGCTTTCTAACTGGAAAGAACTAATGATCCACAGGAGTGTACTAAAAATACATGAAAGAAAGAATGATTTTTAAATTAGTGGGGAAATTCATGCTTAAATATAAAGTAACTGTCCACAATATACTGCATGTTCTCTTAAACAAAACTGCTGTGTACTATGAGCAGCAATGCAAGTGAATTTGTCAATTGCTGTTAATTTTTTCTGAGCAATTAGTATGGCCTTCAAGTAAAACTTCAAAGGCTGAAATCTGCACAATTTGTTTCATTCATTTTGACTCGTCAGTTGTAAGAAAAGTACTCTTTATTTTATACTAAACTATGGCAAACAGATCAAGACCTAGGAAACTGAGAAAATCAATCCTTTATTGTAGCAGTTATCTTCAAAGCTTGTCTGAAAGATTTTTTTCCACAAAAGACCCATCTATGTTAGGATTTCCAAAGTAAAAAATGAATATTTGTGATTGCTAATGTCAAGAAAGACTAATTATGTATGGAGCATTGCTAGTCTGTGAGCACTGATGGTGCTGAGACTAAAGCATACTCACAGAATTTCATTAAAACTGGTAATTGGGGCTTATCACTCCACATCTAAAGTAAGTGTCTGCCTTAGTTGACTCAGCATTGGGGTGAGGTACTCCGTATGAGACACACAAGAATAACATTTAATTTTTAAGAAAGCTTTATCTTATTAATACCAGACCTTCACGGAAGTCATGAGAACGGAGATATCATTAAAACTTACTGTTCTTCCATGTCACCTTCATGCACATTTTGCCAGATCTGAAATCTAGAGCAGTGTTGACACTATTCTCTCACTCCAGAGAGAACAGACCATTCAGATTCTCCTCCATCACTCAGCAGAGCTGTGACAAGGTGAAGAGAAAAACGTCACAACATTTCAGAGAATCTGTCTTAACCTTCTTCACAGGATGCAACACATCAGCACAAAGACAGAGGACAGGGTGGTGGGATAGCTCCAGCATATGCCTAGAAGATTATTTTCAAAGTTTTATGTTTGTTCTTCTAGAAATTAATTCCTATTCTATGATGACGGATATTTTCAGTCTTAAAGGTAAGAGACTAGACTATCAGATTACTGGCTACCAGATATGGACAACTGATCATGTTGTCTGTTCCAGCAGCCGGTGATTTTATGTCTATGCTTAACTCTGCCTTTCTAGCCTTCACTGCTACAGATGGATACTGCAGTGCTATTCCTAAATGAAATTAGAATAATAAGCTCTAGAGATGGAAAAGTACATAATGGTCCATTTCCCAATAGCTGCCAAACATACTTTATTTTAAAAAGCACAGGCAAATATCTTCCATGCCAATCTTTTACCATGAAATATTGCATCCTCTTTATAGTCTGAGCTGAGAAAAGGAAATGTAACAGCTTCTTGGTTTAAGGTTTTGCCAGTCTGTAAGCTTGCTACCCAAAGAGTCTTTTGGTACCAGTTACCTTTTTCTTTGTAGATTTGGAGCGTCTGGAAAGTAAGATGGGGCAGTTTGAAAAGTATCCAACTAATCTGCTGTGTTGTCCTCAGAACTGATCTCAGTAAGTGAATTTATAAACCAGGGGTTTCAGCATTCACAGGAGTGTGTGTTTGTGTGTGTGTTTTTGTAAATCTGGATTCTGCAGAAGTAACTAAAATACCTCATTTAGGGTATTGAAACTGTAATGGAAAAAATCCCCCGCAGACACTGTAATTGTTTAATTGGTATTCAATTGCTTGTACTCTTTCAGACTTTAAAACAAAGATATCAAAGAATGAACTATAAAGTCAGATGTATATCTCCAGAGACTTAAACTGTCCAGTTTCCAGTGACATGCTTTAATTCTTCTCCCACTTAGTAATTTTACATTGGCACGAGTTCTTTGAATAAGAAAGGGCAACTGACCCCTCCAAAATTGCTCTTCTTACATTGAACTGGAAATGACGGGATCTCACGGAATATGTAATCTCATTAATTTTAAGTGTACCTGCATTAATGTCTTGGAGGTGATCCAAGAAAGACTTCAGCCTATGCAATCTTGCACATGCTTAGGTGCTTAGCCAGTTTTAGAAATTATTATAAGTACGGAATTACTGATGACCAAGGTTTTCCACTCCTTTCCCCATTCCTCCCCCTCTCCCTGCCCCACATCATTACTTAGATTTCAGTTAGTTCAGGTGCTCTCTGCAACATAAATATCTGCCTGAAAAAAAACTCGCAACAAACCCACAACAAAACCTATCCAAAAAAAAACCCCACACCAAAGACTGGGTTTTTGTTCTGAATGTCCAAGTCTTTGTTTCAGCCGGCAAAGGTGCAGGGCCTGGAAGGACCGAAATGTGCCATGTCCTTGTCTCCAGATGTGTCTGCTTCATGCCAGTAAAGCCGCTCACTCCTTAGCAGGTGGTAGAGCAGCCGGTGTCTTGGGCTGATCACTGGTGACCTGAGTTCTCCTGGTGATCACTGTTCTTCTGGCAGCATACTGTGGCTATTCTGTCAAGTAAATGCTTGGGACCTCTACTTATAATGTGCAACACATCAGTAAGGTGGGGTAGAGATTTAAACCCAAAGGAAATAGCCTCTGTTTATATTAATTGGAAGGGAGTTTGAAATCCCAGGGTCTCATCTTGTTTTGGTTTCTTTGTGGGTTCCCCTTCCTCTTTCCTACTCATTACTTATGACAGACTGAAGTTTACTGAGACTTTTCATTTTCCTGACTCCTGCCTCAGAAGCAGAAACTCAGGATGAGGTAGGATCTATGCCAGCCTCAGTTTCTTTTCTATTCTCCAGTAGTTGTAATCTGAGTATTAACTACTTCGAAATATATACAATAACATATATACATTGGAGCAACAGATACAAAGTATGGTTTCAACTAAAATGATCAATTTATTTATTATGGAAACCATGATCTTGCTTGTTATCTTTGGTTTAAAATATGACTAATTGTTTGGACAGACTAGCAGTTTAGTTGGATGGCTGGCTAGATATTGTAAGTTGTTTAAGAGTGAAGTAGTTGATTTTGATGATAAAATATGCTCAAATATTATTACAGTTGTGTGTTTGCATGAAAATTTAGGGGAAAGGTTTGAGGTTTTTTTTCTTTCTTTTCTTGGCTGGGTTCTTGGTTTTCTTGGCCAAGGAAATTATTCTGTGTCAATCTGATTTGCAAAGAAATTGTTCAACAGAGACCTGTAACAGCTTATTAGAGCTGTGGGGGTAATTCTGAGATAGGGGACATTTTGTAGTCAAAGGACGGCAATAGTCTGCAGAATAAAATAAACCTAAACTTATTATTAATTCTACTTGCAAGAGAAGAAGTTATAAAACTTCAAAATAGAGGGTCACCCATATACATTCACCTCCATTTCTATTGCGGCAAGGATTTGGGGAGAGGTTGAGCTGTATGTTTTAGGGTTATATTTTTCCTTCTTAATCTCTCTTTGAAAGTCATATGGCAGAAAGCAGTGAGATTTGTAACGTCTTTGAATATTTTTAAAAAGGGTAATATTTCTCAACCTTTCTTAATTGAACAACGATGTAGTCTTATAAAGTCTATGAACCTTTCTGTATCCCTCTCTTTGTTGGATAAAAGGGTCAGTAATAAGTAAGAAAATCTTTGGCAATCGAGCTGATCACTTTGCAAAATTCTAGGTTAATCTTGTAATCGAACAATTTGATTAGATGTATTGATAATAAAAATGTCTTTATGCTTTCCAGTAGGTCCTGCCAACCCATAAAAACTGGTGGCTGAGTGACTGGCTCCCACTGTTTTCTCCAGCAGGTGGTGATGCTTCTCAGCAAACCTGCTAGGAAGCTATGGGTTTGTTTGAATCAAGGTGTAGTCATTTTACCAGCCACCTCCAGATATTGTAGAAACCGTGGTGCTCTGTTGGACCTCGAGCCGAGTAGCAGAGGTGAAAGAGAGCAGAGCTGTGGCTCCTCATGAGTACTTTTACTGCTTTTCTCTCCTTTATAAAGTTTCTGCTTTTGAGCTTCATCACGAAGTGGGGATGCATTAGAGTTGCTTCTTTACCAGGAATTGGGGAGCAAGTCCATTGTTTTCCAAAGAAAGGGAGGAGAACAATTCTAGAGCAGGAGAACAGTCTCTTTTTCTGAATTTTGCCTGAGAAGATGATGTGCCTGAGATGGGCCTGGGAAGAGAGATGGAGAATCTTGAGGGAGTGAGAGTGTTGAGAAGCACTTGGCATGCTGTTGTCCTCAGGCCCTGGCTAGCCTAGTGGAACTGGCTACAGAGATGGAAGAAATGCAGATTAACTTGGTCTACAAATCAATGATTTTCAGAGTGCTTATGGTAGAAATCCAAGGTGCTTTTTCAGCTAATGGCAGCACTAGCATTCACATAGCTTCTAGTATAAACTCTGGGAAGTCAGGGTTTATAGAGCTGTATTCAGAGGGGATCTGTTGGTTATATCATCTTCCACACAGGTTTTATCCAGCCTCGGTTGAAATGAGCTATTTTCTGTGACTCTTTCTATTGAAAATGAAGTAAGGTGTTGCCTCTACAGTACTGTAGATCTAGAAGTAAAACTGGAGCTTTGAATGTGCATTTCTACCTATGTCCTGAACATGGGGAGAGTCAAATCCTGCAAGTGAAGTTTACTGCTGGCTCAGTGTCTGAGTGGGGTTAAAAGGAGGCATTACAGTAACCTACTATTTGGAGCCTGGCACTCTGAGTATACTCATCATTTCTTAATCTGTCTCTCAGTCTGGTTATAATTTGCATCTTGAGCAATCTTATTCACTCTGCATTTGTGTTTTCTTTTTCCATTGTTAAACCTGTTTTCATCTTACACATTTTTCATTCTTCTGCAGCCCATAGCCAGTGATAGATGAAAAGGTTCGAATGAAGAAGGTCAATTAGATCATCCAGTGTCCATCTCTGCCAGCACAGGGTTATTGTTTCTGTGGTCTATTTGCTATTGTTTTGTCCGGCCGATTGCTAAATAGGTCCTCTTTATTCGACTGAGTTTTGCCACTAATAATAACCCCCATAACCTTAATTATAACAGGGGTGTAGTCTGGGGCACTGTTGAGAGGTGGGAGATGGTCTGGCATGGTCAGAAAAATGATCTGTTTTTTTATTCTTTTTACTCATACCAGTTCCAGTAGGTTGTTCTGAAGCACATTCCATTAACTGGTAAGTCAAATGTCTAGATCACCAACACTGTTTGAGTCCTGCTTATCTCAACCCTTTCAGTCTAGGATATTCACTTAGCAGAAAACATGACGGCTATTGGCATGCATCCTCATTAATTTAAAGGTTGTTTTACCTGAGTGCACGTTTGCTTGCGTGTTTGCAGTCATTCTGGGCAAAGAGGTTTGTAGTTTGCTTTCCTGTAGTTTCAAATTGCAGTGGTTATCTAGTAAGGAAGCCTGTCTTAAAGAGCTAAATAAGGAACTAATGAAAATTACTTGCCTATAGAAAGAAAGTTTCACTGGCAGCCCAGAGATAGAAATCTGCTGAATCTTAGACTGGGAGTGATGCCGCTTTGAAAATTACTTAGTGCACTTTTATCTTAAATTTTGAAAAATCCCTAATACAAGACTAAAGCTTATATAATTCATGCCAATTTCAAAATGTTTTTCTAAGGTTAGACTGTCAAGATTATTCTAAATTGAGCAATGAGAAGTATACTTTAATTATGTTAAAGCAGGTTTCTTCAACGCCTTAAGGTCTGCAGACCAACTGAAATCAGTGGAGAGGTTGCTTGCAAGCAGTATACAGCTGTCCGAATTATAATATTACCTAAATAGATTCTGCTTATGCAGAAACATTTTACTGTTAGCTGGATAAAATCACATAAATATTCTTTGGGATAATTGTTTCTTGGATGTATCTCTCAGGTGATTTCACATAATTATTACTCTTGTACACTCAATAAGAGGGCATAAGGGGAAGGTCAATTTCTGGCAGAGTTCTGATACAAAAGAAGTACATGGCTATGCTTCTCTTCCCCAGGGAGACAGAGCCTTTGTTCACTAGGTAGCAAACACAAGGAAAGATAACAAGTCTCTCTGTCAGTTTTCCATGTCTAATACAGGGGTAAGAAAATGCTGACAAAGAGCTGGCTGTGAAAATTCCTCATTAAGATTTTATGAAGTTTATCTGGATCTGCACATTCCTTTGAGTAATATTGGCAGCTATGGGATTGGTGTGTTAGTGTCAGATGGGTGAATGTCTCAGGGCACCTAAGTCCCGATTTCTAGGCACACTTCAAATGCTATGCTGTCCACCTAAACCTCTGTCTGTTGTCATGCTTACAGAAGCTGCAGCCTTGATGTGGCCAGACTTTTCAGAGCCCCACTTATCTCCAAGTTCTTGCAGAGCAACTCCTCAAATGGAGCACATCTTCCCCCATCATAGCTGCATGTTTGCCTTCATGCTTATCCTCAGACTGGGCCTTGCTTTTCAGGGTGTATTCATAGAATGAAAGAATGGTTTGGGTTGGAAGGGACCTTAAAGATCACACAGTTGCAACCCCCCTGAGGGACACCTTACACTAGACCAAGTTGCTCAAAGCCCCATCCAACCTGGCTTTGAACACTTCCAGGGATGGGGCATCCAACACTTCTCTGGGAAACCTGTTCCAGTGTCTCACCACCCTCCCAGTAAAGAATCTAGTGTAAACATACTCTCAGTTTGAGGCCATTCACCCTTGCCCTATCACTACGTGCCCTAGTGAAAAGTATCTCTCCAGCTCTCTTGTAGGCCCCCTTCAGGTGCTGGAAGGCTGCTGTAATGTCTCCCAGGAATCTTCTTCAGGCTGAACAGCCCTGGCTCTCTCAGCCTCTATTCATAGGAGAGGTGCTCCACCCTCTGAGCATCTTTGTAGGCCTCCTCTGGACGTGCTCCAAGAGGTGAACATCTTTCTCATGCTGGGGCCCTGAGGGCTGGACACAGCACTCCAGGTGGGGTCTCACCGGAGTAGAGTACAGGGGGAGAATCTCCCAACCAATGGAAGGCTGACCTGGGAAGTGGGGTATTTCTGCAAACACACACTCTCTAGTTAATTTTGAATGCCATTCTCTGATACCCTCTTTTGGCATTCAGCTTGCTGGTGTTTTCAGATGAGCCTTTCTTGGTCTCTTCTGTAGAAGCCACTTCTTTTTGCATAGTCAGTGGGGGAGGGAGAGGGTGCGGGTGACCCAACTGTGATGTGGGTGCTCACATGGGATGTGCACCAGTAAGCACCAAATCCTTGCTGTAGATCAGGCTGCATGGAGGTTTGAATCGGGTTTCCCTTCTTTGTGGAGAATGATCTAGCTACTGAGATACTGGAGGCAACGGGAGGTGAAGAGCAAAGTATCCTTCTGTGACAAAGAGTTACCTGGGCGTGAAAACCTTCCTTCAGGAGGAGATTCAGATTGAGCAGAGATATTTTTGCTGTCTCTGACTGTGGTCCCATTCTCTTCTGCTGTGGTTTCTCCAGGGCAGCGTAAATAACTTCTTGATCAGTATGCTGGTTTCTAGGAATACTATTTTAAGGCACCTAATTCTCTCTGGGAATTGTATCTTGACTGTCTAATTCCTAGCTGAGGAGTCTGCTAGGCAACAGGAAATCTGCAAATTAAAACATTGCAACATCTAAGTCCCTGGCTGTACCCCAGCTTTGCTGGAGGACCAGTTTTCATCTGTTTGCCTATGAAAAAATATACTCAGATGTGTATCGTTTCTCTTGCATCATTTAAGTGATTCCTCATGTTTCCCACCGGGTATTATTTTTATTACCCACACGCAGTACTTTGCTGCTTATTTTGTTCATTGTAATGCAGCCAGTAGCACTCTTGTTTCTTGATCCCCCAAAACGTGTGGTTTAAGGTCCCACATTAGCAAAAGGTGGTTGAAGTTAAGTGGGCTTAGCCTTCCAGCTTCTGCTATTTTGCAGCAGGAACTGGACCAGCTCATTTACCCAGTGTAGAGATGGACTGTCCATCCTGATTTACTGGGCTGGATGGCTTCTCCTCTTCCTTAGTCTTTTGTTTTTCCTTAAAAAGAGTTTGGAAGGGACTGTGCTCTGAGTTGCTTGCTGACAGCAGTCAGTACAGCACTAGTCATCTTCACTTCTTCTCCCATTTACTGACCACTCCAGAGTCCCTTCTTTATGAATCCAGGAAATATTTCTCTTCCTTCCCCCACAGCATGAGCCCACGGCTGACTAACGGTGGCACTTAACCTGATGTCAGAAGGCAGGTTTGCTTCCAGCCGCATCCTCTTTGAGAATACAGAGTAATCCATGGTCCCGTGGCCAAAGCACTCAGAATTACGTAGGTGGAAGTGCCAAATATTTCAGAGCTCAGGGAGCCCATAAATTAAATTTGGAAATAAAAGGTAAATTGGTCAACTTTTTTTTTTTTTTGCTGAAGAACAAGTCTGAATGTTGAACCAAATTTGCGGGTACTGATGCTTGGAAGATCCTGAAGTTCTTGGAAACTCCCAAATTTAATTGCTGGGTAGACTGTATCTGTTCATCTCCAGACCTTTTTCGGGAAAGAACTTTTTTTTTTTTTTGGCCTGGAGGGAGAGGAAAGTGTCTTGTCTGTGAGTGATGCTCAAAGGCAACCATTGGAAAAAAAGGTATAAACCAACAAAAATAAATTGAAGTATCCTCTGCATCGGTATTCCAAGACTGGCTGACTGGCTCTCTGGTTCCCTCTGATGATAAAGTAAGGCACACCATGAAGGACTGAGAAGGTATTTCTTAAAATCACAGAGTGGTTTGGGTTGGAGGGACCTTAAAGATAATCTTGTTCTAAGCCCCTTGCCATCAGCAGGAACGCCTTCGCTTTGACCAGGTTGCTCAAACCTCCATCCAACCTGATCTTGAACACTTCCAGGGATAAGGCATTCACAGGTTCTCTGAGCAACCTATTCTAGTGTGTCACCAACCTCACAGTAAATAATTTCTTCCTCATATGTAATCTAAGTCTATCCTCTTTCAGTTCCAGCTCTACCTGTATCCAGTCTGTGGAACACACAGTTTGAACACCCACACACACCCCACACCCACCCACACACACACACACAAACCCCTTTGCCAGGGAGAACCAGGGCTCTTTAACACACCTGGTAGGAGAAAGGGGCTAGAAAACTTTGTGACTGTGGACTTCAATCTCCTCATTGAAGCTGTCATCTTTGGGTTCAAGGATTTAATTATCACATTTGGAGGGAGCACTGGAAGAGGTAAGGCTGTCTCTTCAGGCTGCAAGACCTCTCTAGAGACTGTGGAGATGTAGTTCCCACCCTTTTGCTGCACCAAATCTTTCAGACAAAGGTAGGAATCCACTTGTCCCCCTCCCAGTTGACTGTCACAAATACTTGAGGTCACATGAAACAAAAGAGTTTGTGTGAGAGAGAATGCCCTACAGAAGGGAGGCAAGACTTTGTTTTGCAGAGATATAATGTGGGAAGGGGAGGAGAAACTGAACAGAGAAGATCAACATCTTACAAGAGGAAGGTGAGTCATACCTATTTATGCTAAAAATGGATGCACCCAGTGCAGTGCTCAGTATCATAGTGTTTCAGTTCTGCCTGCAAAGCTAAACCTCTGGTCTGTGTAGTTGGGAGACAGATAAATTCGGGATTTGGAAGGACTTGTCCTGAGCCACAGAATAAAAACTTGTTTACAGCGCACAAGGTAAGATTTACTGAGCATTTTCACTATTAATAGCATGAACCTATGTAACAACTTACTCCTTTCTAGCTGACAGTTCCCTGGCTCAAGCTCAGAGTCCTGGACTGTCATCAAGGACATTGTTACGCATAATGTATTAACAGCATTGCTTCAGATGACTTCTGATTACAGCTCTCTCTTTGTTCCATCCCAGTTTCCTTTTCCCAAGTCTGCTCATTTCCACTCTGCTTCTTCTCCATTTCTGCTGGCTGCTCAGTGGCCAAATTTCTAGTCTGTTTGTGTTCTGCCCTGTAATGTAATCACTGCACTCGGGGCCAGCCATGAGATCCTGAAAAAAGGTGAATGTTGGGGCCCCACTTTGGTGGCATCACAAGCATCCCCAAAAGGGAAGAGAGCCACTGCCTCTCCAGGCCTAGAGATGGAAGTGTGGCCCTCTGTCTGTATGCCAGAGCTCCAGGCTCCCAGCTCTGTCACTGAGTGTTGAACCAACCAGGGGAGCCTTACAATATACATTAGAAGAGGGTCTGCTTTAGAAATTGTATTAGATTTAAGGATATGGAAATTCCATCATTATTGGAATTCCCCAAACTTAAGCAGTCAGCAGATTTCATATGCTAATAATATTTGTGACAACAGGGAACCTATGTGGGGATTAAAATAAGGCTGGAGGTAGAATTAACCCAAATTCTTGGCTTTTGTCTGTTACAAATAGTGCTGCATTATTGAAGTTTTCATCTTACAGATTTTAAGAATCACGGCACCAGAGCAAAGATGATTGGAGCAGCCTTGGATTGCTCTTTAAATTCAGCTGCATAAACTAGGAGGTCAAGTTGCATAATTAGATTTAATCTAACCTACCTATTATTCACAGAGAGGTGTATAAAGTGCATTAGGAGAAATGGATTAATTTCAGATGCCATCTAAACCAACTGATTTTAATAACTGGACAAGTGCTGAGCCAAAGGTCTGGATTTTCTGTTTATCAGCAGGTTTTTGCTACTTCATATGCAAATTTGATAACATAGTGAGTGTTGAGGCCTAGTGTGTCCTTGAGTGTAAATGCGGAGCTGGCTGACCCCAAGGACAGGAACAGGATACATGCCTCTGAAGGCATAAGGGGAACACTTCATTTGCTTTACATAAATCTCAGTCTTTAATGACTTCAGAGAGAATGCTCAAATACTTAAATGAACATTATTCTTGAACATGAAGTTTTAATAGTGCACCTTTTAAGTTTGTCATCATGTATAAATTTATAGCAGATGACAGTCTGTGTGCTTCAACTGCTTTGAAGTGAAACCCTGTTCCTCAGCTGAGGAATCCACCCACTGCACTAGATCCCAAAGAAATCAACTCCACAGCCTAAAACTTGCTGGGAGAAGCTAATGATGAGCAGGATGGATATTCCTAATGCAACTATCTGTATACACTTTAGGAGCAACAGCTGCAGCTTCCATGGTAGTTCTACTTTTAGCTTTCTGTCAGTATAATTAGGAAAGAAAAGCTGTTCTTAACCACAGCATTAATTTTTTAGGCTAGATGTTAGTTGCATGTCAAAACTGAAATCTTTGTAGGTGGAAGTGATATATTTACTGGAAAAATTTGAAAGCTTTAGAATTCAAAACAATACCAGAATATTTTAAATATGTATTTAGTCCAGTATACTTTCAATAGCGGGAAATGTGTAATAACACTGTTTCTGGTTTGATTTCAAAGCAGCTAGCTTTTGTTTTCTGTCTGAAACCACACACCATTGCAGTTGGGTAACTTCCTCACAGGGTAGGATGGAAAGGAGCCATGGAAGCGTAAAAACCCCCCTTGCAATCTCCTATGAAACAGCCAGTTGAGGAAACCCAAGCATGGACGATCTTAGGTGCTCCTGCCATTGGTGGTGGGACACCTGTGGGGCCAGCCAAGCCGGGAGCCAGGGACATGTCCCTGGAAGAGCCTGTCTCTGAGTCACTGCAGCAGCTGGGGCTAAATTGAAAACAGAAACACTGATTGTCATGTCACCCGGATGCTCTGCCTCCAGCCAAATGGTAGATGGAAAAAAAATGCTACCAGATGTTCTTATGTTATTAATATTGTTATTATTGTTATTATAAATAATATTCCATATTGGCTGGCTTTCACTCCTGGCCCATCTGGAGCGCACATGCTTAGGAGGAGAGCCCCAGCAGCCTGTCACTCCCCCATTTCCCTGCACACCTGTAAAGGAGGCTGAGAGGACTCTGCTCCTTTTGCTGGAGGATGAAGAATGCAGGAGGCTGGCTGTGACAAGGGTGCCCCCTGCTCTATTCCCCTCCCACTACTACAGGGACTAGTCCAAACTCTGCTGGCATCCTGGCAATGCTGCCCAAGCCAGGCCTTTTTTCCACTTTCCAGCAGGGTGAGATTCTTTCACACACAGCCTTGTTTTGAGAGCTTTGTACCCATGCAGAGCCCTAGCTTTATATGGTGACGTCAAGTTCTGCTCATGTTCCTGTCACTGGACATTTTGCCATAGGAGGTGCCAATGTGACATTCCCATGGTCTGAAGTACCTTTGGCCAAGGTGCCACTTCAGTGACAGTTCTCTGGCTTACTCTTCCAATCTAACGTTAGACCAGAAACTGTCCAAAAATGTTTCTATGTAATTGCTCCCACTCCATGTCACCAGAAAAATGGACTGGCTTTGGAGGTGAGAATAGAGAGTATGGCATAACTCCAGTGAGGGACTCATTAGAAACTTCATCAGATTCTGTCTTAAGGATGTACCACCTACCAAGCAGTGTATGATGTAAGTGCCAAACCATTACTGGAGGGGAAATTATCCCATTATACCCATTTAGGCAAACTGTCTAGGAATACAGAAATGAGGAAAAAAAAATACTGGAGGAGGTTATGACAGTGGTTCACTAAAAAATGATAAAATGCTAGGATACTATTAAGTGTGGCATATTAGTATTTGTATATGTCTAAGCAGAGGAAACACAGCTCCAGCATAAAGAGATGGAACTTTATAAATGGACTTTTGTGGTCACACTAGCTGTGTATTTTTAATTATTACATTGTGGCAACATACAGTTGGTACAGCACTTCCCAGGGATACGGGAAGGTGTGCTTGCCTGTAGAAGTTTGCCTCTCTGAAAAAATGAAGTACAGCCTTCTGAAGACCAGATTTGGCTCAGGTGGCTGTATGTACAGCAGATCTCCCTACATGTAGCACTATTCCAAGGGCAGCACTGCTGCCCAGGCAGCTGAGGGCCCAGTGAGGCTCTCATGGGTCACAGTTCCCAGCCAGGGGAGTACAGACCCAACCGTGGTCCTTGTATTTCTGGTTAGAAACAGGAGAGGTGCCCTATGCAGATGCTGGGAAAGGGCAATGCTCACAGTGGCTGGAGAGTCTCTTACCAAAGGCAAACCTGAACGAGGGACACCCTGGCCAAAACAACCAGCTGTGTTCTGGGTGAAATCTCAGCTCTTCTGCACACAGAAGCTGGCTGCAATCACCACAAAACCAGTCACCACATCTGACTGCAGTTGCTGTGGGTCTGTATTGGAGCAATTCCTTTGCCACTGGCTTCAGTAACGATCATTGTTTTTTCATCTCACTTTGAGCAAGGCTCATCCTATGCAATGAGATGTCCATGCCATCAAGTTTTCTGGAGGGTGTCTCCTTTTCTGGCTGAAAGGGGCTTGTTCAGGCAAAATAGAAGAGTTTTACAATGCTGGCCAGGGGTTTTTAGTCTGTGACTACGTGAGGATGTTTGGGCTTCTGAAAATGCAAAAATACACATACACCCCCCCCCCTCCCTGCACAGCATGAACTCCCCAGGCAGGTCATGCAGGCGCTGCTGGCCAGAAACCCTCCTGGGAGCAGCAGAGGCCCTCGCAGTCTACGGCTGCAGACTAAGCCCTTTATTGCTCTACAAACTAACTTAGTATTTCTTCTTTCCCCCCCACCCTCCTCCTTTTCCTTTTGCACCTCAGGGGAACAGAATCAACCAAGTATATATTGGTGGAAGTGGCTTTTTCAGACACCTCGCATTCCCCCAGCACACTGCTGGAAAACAAAAACCAGTGCTAGTCTGAAACCATAACAAAACAGCAGGAAACCTTTTCTCTGTTAAAACAACAAGGTTTTGCCATCATTGTGAATAAGTCACAGACTTCATGCTTGCCACCTGAGAGGCATCCACTCATCCTATGGAAAAGAGAGAAGCAATTAGTCTAAATTGTGGGCAAATGAAAAGAGTGTTTTTCCTCTTCCTTTCCCTGCTATTTTAGAACCCAGTAGTTTTCTGCTTCATGTGGAAAATAAGGATCATTACTGTGTTCAGCCTTGGGTTTTGTTAGATGCTTATAAATCTTGCTAATTAGCTGTAGAAATCATAAAAGCTCAGCATAATGTTTTAATCATAAGCCCCTCTGGACACTGATGTTCATGTTGTTCCCTGGATCTTCATTTCTATGTACAAATTACTGTGCCTATAACACTTTGGCAGCTCATCTCTCATGCCAAGGATATTTTCAACAGAATTATTGTTTCAGTAACTAAGTCACAAGCCTACACCTGCAAAAAATAAAAAATAAGAGAATAGCACTGCAGTGGAAGGTCCCCCCTCCTTGTACTGGTAGAATATTAAAGCTTCTTCAGAGTAATTAAACACAGGTTTCAAGTATGCAGCCTGGCTGACAGTGAAATCATTTCTCTTTTCCAAGAAGCTAAAGAAAAGTTCCCCAGTCAGCAGCTGAGGAGGACAGGAATCCACAAGCACCACACTTAGATACCAGTGCTAACATGCTGGGAATTTCTGGGGCAGTGCAACAGGTCCAAGGCATCGTGGACACAGCTATGAAATCAAATCTTGCTTGAATTCTTATCCCAGTCACCATAAACGAGGTCAGCATCTGCTAAGACGCTGGATAATAATAGCTTGCTTAATTATACATTTTGCCTGTAATTTATTCCAGATAACTTTCCTAGTGGCAGTGAAGGAGAGTATTTTCCAGTTCTTTTATGTTCCTGTGATTAGTGGATAATGCCTTCGGTGTACGTGCATGCATCTAATTTTCACTTTCGACTTTAATGCAATTTAACGTAATCAAAATAAATATTATTCTTCACTTTTCCCAATTTTATTTCAGCGCTTATAAAGTAAATATTTTGCTTAAGAATGTGGAAAGCCTGTGCCTGCTTACTGATGCTCTCTCTGAGGGGGAGAAGGAGCCCATCCCTCTATTGCAGCAGCTGAAGATTGGCCAGCAGACAGTGGTGCTTCTTTCAGGGAGGACAAGTCCTTCCTAACCTATAGGACCTGACCTGCTCCAACTCTGTCTGGAGGAGGCTCAGGTGAGTCAAGGGAAGCTCTCTGTGACTATCTCGTTAGTCAAACAAAAGCACCCCTCAAGATACAGAAGCTACGTTTGCTAAAAAATTGGATGAAAAATCACTGATCATGAGTTTCTGGTTAAGTCCTATTTTCTGAGCTGTTTTCAAGCAAAAGTGAAAATTGGAAACTGGCAAACTTACAAGATCAATAGGGTTTACTTAAATGACTCACCAATTAGCATGTCTGTGGCTTTTAGTAACATTGTATTCTTGCCAATCACACTGGTTTAAACTTTCCCTCATATATAAATTACACACCCAGTTTCATGACCCTTTCCCTTCCCTTTTCCTTCCCCTTTCTCTTCCTCTTCCCTTTCCCCTTCTTGTATTCAGTGTGTCCAGGGAAGTCTGTCCAGCTGGTGGGAAGCATGATTTGGGGTCAGATGCCCTGCAGCATTAGTAACATGAGGACTGAAGCAGAGATCAAGGAGAGATCACCAGTCTCCCGGTGAGATGCATAGCCAACATTTCTTATTTAAAGTTCAAAGGTCTGCAATGGGTAGAGGGTCTTAATAAATGTACTTTTTAAAGGACTAAAGGAGAGCTGTGATCAGCACTGCTCTTCTGTCTCTGGGACTGGCCTGCAGATCATGCCTCTTACTGTTTTGGAATCAGCCCTAGCTACTGTCATCCATAGCCCTTGTCCCCCTGCGCCTGCACAGCACAGTGGCAGCAGCCTCCCTCCTAGGAGGCTGGGGTGGAAAAGGTGCAGAGTGCAGCTGGCCTTGCCACATGGCTGGGGCCAGCAGACTGGTCTGTGGACAGATACAGCTTGCACAGAGTCTCAAATCGAGGATAAATTCCCAAACTGAGCTAAAACATCTGCAAATAGCTAGGAGCTTGCGTGCTCGAGAGGCCTGTCCCTGTTCTTGACTCTGTGTGTGTTCATCCATTCCATTTGACTTTGCTATCCAGGAGAAAGAGCTGTGAGCCCGGTGGCCTTCATGGTGCTCCCTTTGCTTCCACAGTCGCATACAAGACACGCAGCTGTGTCACTCTGGTTTTTTGAGAGGCAGTTGAACTGCAGTGAACCACCGTGCGTGTCCTGAACCACCGTGCGTGTCCTCTCAGTGCCTCAGGCACGGGAAGCAGAGCCCAGGGACACAAACCCACACAAGGTGGGCTGAAGCTGCGCTGTCCCGCCTTGTGCTCCCCGTGTGCGAGGCAAAGCGTGCTCACACAGACACTCAGTAAGCAATGAGAACCTGAGCCTGTGTCTGAGCCCTTGTTCATCCTGAAACAGGCCAGATTTGTTGACCTTACAGGCACGCTGCAAACCACATTATTCCTCATAGGCTTTTTCAGAGGTTATGAGCCTGGGGAACATGTGGTTAAAAGGGAACTAGGCCATGTATTTACATGGTTTTATTTTATTCTTTTCCTCTCCTGGTGCAGCACGTTATATTTTTTTGCTACAGAAATGCCTTTGGCAATTAGATAGGCACTTTGCTGCATGCGTGAAATCTAAAGAAATTAAAAGTCTTTGAGTGGCTTACACACCATCTTGTGTTTAGCTAAAATGAAACTTAACAACAACCTGGACTAAGATGAGTTTATACACAGGCACATAAAGTTTCAGGGTGGTCTTAGTGGGTCTGCTCAATCCACCCTTTATCTGCAATGCTCCAGCCATGTTTCCTGCCGTGAGTTTGCACAGGTGCCTGCATAATTTGGCTTCTCATCTACTCATTTCTTGCAACGAGACACCAGGCCAAAAAAAAAAAAAAAAAAATCACATTACACCATCCTAGCCTGAGATCAGTTTGCTGGGCTGGCAGTCAGAGGAAAACCTGTAGTGAACTGGTGCACATCTGACACAAGAGTGGGGAGATCGTCAGGCTCCGGACCCCTCAGGACCATTTTTAGAGATATGCTTTTCAGGGCTGACCTGCCTGGAGCATGACATAAGGTAGCCCACACAGTGAGTCAGTGTTGGAACTGAGTTCTTGGCGCTCAGTCCTCTGCTCACTCTGCTAAACCACACTGAGATTAAACCAACAGAGGCAAAGAGGGAGCCTGGATATAAGGGAATTTAGCAGGGAACCTGCCTTCACTTATTAATGGAAACTTTTGAAAACAGGCAGCAGCAGTAATTTTATTATAAATTTTTCCCCATGCTGAAACAATTTGTGTGCAGTAGAGTCATTCCCTGGAAAAACATTTCTTTAATTTATCTTCTTTAATTATCACTCATCTTTAGCAGCATCTGGTTCTGATATTTTATTAGAAAGTTTGCATGTTTAAACCAGGCCTGGGTGGTATTTAATTTTTTCTTGTTTCCATTTTTCTACTGTGATGGTACTTCCCGTGGTGGGAAGAGATTGGCTTTCCTTTATTTCACAAGGCATAATAAATCAAATGGCTGTTCTACTTTAACATCATTATTACCATGTAAACATGCTCAGAGACATATCCTGCAGATTACTTGTTGTATTTACTTGAGGTTAGAGTGCCAAGCATTACAGGCAGCAGACTGGGTTCCTATTGTGAAGAAGTACATATTGCTTATGGGACGATGTACTTTCTGCCCAAGATCTTAGCATCTGGCTGAACAGCTTATGATGCCCAA
Source organism: Pyrocephalus nanus (assembly GCA_038380795.1). Classification (NCBI taxonomy): domain Eukaryota; kingdom Metazoa; phylum Chordata; class Aves; order Passeriformes; family Tyrannidae; genus Pyrocephalus; species Pyrocephalus nanus. The sequence goes on from CM076260.1 coordinate 53,351,786, forward strand.
AACAAAGCCTGATATTTAGAAGACTCCTTAAAATTGAGCCCCTGTAATATTTCTTAAGTTGTGCTTCCAAAGTATGAGGTACTTGACATCCAGCTCCCTGCTGAGATTTTAAGCTGTAGTTTCTATGAGCAACTATGGACAGAAAAGAATGATGCTCTTATGGGCCAGTTCTTCCTTTATTAGTATTGCATTTCAAGACTAGCTCCCTGCTAAGGGACAAGGTGCTGCTCAGGCTATCTAAGTTTTACAAACCTTTTGTTTCTGCTGCTGATTCCAGCTAAAAGTAATTTTCTTTATGTAATTTTCATATATAGACCTTCTCTAAAGTAACCCACCATTGTCAATGGTTGGTTGTTCAGAAATCATCTATCAGATGAACATTATTTTACCTGTAATAAGAAGATACCTGTTTTTCTGAACAGGGAAAAAATGTCTTTCAGAGAACTGCAATAAAAGCTTTCCATTTTATCTTGGAAAGAATAAAAACTAAGGTCATGAAGCCAGGTATTAGAGATCTTTAGACAGGAATAAAGAAGAGCAGATGCCAGTTGAAGGTTTTCAGTACCTACATTATATTGTACTTTCCTTCCTGTGACATCTGCTTACTCAACATGCTGTACTGGATTTTGTGGTATATACTTAGTTTGTGGTCTGCCTGTTTTCCCCATCATGCAATTTTTTCTTCTGGTTAGATAGAATTATGGTCAGTGTGGTAAGGGTAAATTACACATGATCTAGCAGTCACTTGTCCTCATATACATAAGCCAGTGAGTGTTTGCTGTTGTCCAGCAAGGGCTGTGTCCTTTCTTACTGATGCACATCTATAATGCCCACAGGAGTCTTGATGAAATTTCATCTAAATAAGCAGTTTAGTTTTGGAAGAGGAGCACTGCTAGTCCTTGAAATGCAGCATGGAAAAACAATGCTGCGTGGATACACTCAGATGATCATGAAGGGGACATGCATTAGTGCTTCTTGTTAGTGCCCTGGGACTGGAGGGCAGGAGCTGAGCAGGTCTGGCACATTCTCCACTGCAAATGTAATGCAAAATCACTAATATGCTAATAGGTTAAATGTGATTTCAGGTGACTTAAACAAGCCTAGCTTACTTACTTGCTGCAGAACAAAGGATACTAGGTCCTGGCAAAGGGCATTACCATCTTCGGTGCCAATAGTCAGGAAGGAGGAAAGGTTTCACCAAAAACCATGTTTGGATGCCTGTGGACTTTCCCTCAAGGATACTGTGACAAATGATGCCCACAAAATGTCAAAACCACTTTCCTGAAACTACAGTATTGTTTCCTTTTCCAAAAAAGCATTTACAAAATGAGCAATTCTTCCCCATTCTCCAAGTTATCCAAAGCTCTGCCCCTCTGGCAACTGAGGCAGGTGTCTGCTTCTGCAGACACTGCAGTGAGCGCCTGAGTCTCGGTCTGGTGCCCCTGAACAGCTCCCCAAGGTCTCCCTGGCTCTGAAAAGAGAGTCCTGCTGATGCAGCCAGAGTTCATTTGTGCTTCTCGCTTGTCAGACTTTTGGCTCTGTTTTTCCCAGCCAGTTCAGTAGGCCCTGCAGGAAGCTGAACCAGACTCCTGCGAGCCCATGACTTTCCCATTGTCCTGTGTTAACTTCAGGGCTGGCTGAGTTCAAGCCATTTTTCTTCCTTTCTGACTGTTTTCCTTATGGTCTGCTATTAAACTTTACCAAAATATTTGTGCAATAAACATTTACTAGGCCAATGCACAATGTTAAAATTATTGCGGGGTATCTATCACACCATGCAATACACAGCTAAATATGCAATAAGCTGCTCCTTGTCCATCACATATACAAATGATCCTGGGACATCAACTTTAGAGTCATGCAGCATGACAAGTGGCGCCTGCCCCAACACTTGTGCTCTTCTGATCAGAGTAGGCAATCTACATGTTCAGGGATGTTTCCTACGAGCTTTTATTATGAAGATTTGAACTGGGGCCATGCGGCAGTGTTAAAGTTTGGTCTTGGCTGGTCTTTGTCTTGCTTCACTGATTTTGGAAGAGCAGTGAAGAGATCACCCAGCTCTGAGGTGAACTCCAAACAGGCAGCAGCTCGGTTTAATCGAGGATATCCCGTCAAGGTAATGGAAGACTGTCTTCATTTGCCCAATGGACTGTATTAAATGGGTGGCATCAGAGTGTCTAAAGAGCATATTCTTTTTATCTAGGTAACAAGAAAAACACATCTCCAGAGTCTTTGCTGGATCTTAACAGGTGCTTTTTCATCTCTATTTGAGCCCCATCCCTGCTCCCCTCTGTGAGGGAGGTACATTTTTTTGTAGAAGTAGTTTTATGAGGAGCGTGGAGGGAGAAAGACATTATGAAAAGGAGAGACTAGCAATCCCACTCAGGCTGAAAACAGCCTGGCCTCCCACCCAGAGGGGACAGGAACTGCTCCAAGACACTCATCCTGTTCCAGCTATCCCATCTTGGGGAACAACATCTTTCTAGGGTACCAAAGAAAACATCTTTTGCCCTGACAAAGCCACTGAATTAGAAGGAAAAAAAAAAGCTCTCTCGGAAAGGTGGAAAATGGTCATGTAATTATCAAGCTGAATATCTTTTTTAATGTTCTGTGGTTTTCATCTGTCATGGATGTAAACTTGGCCTTGTGGTTGAAATGGCAACAGCTGTAAACTACAAAGAATAAATTCCTCCACGCTTTTTTAATAAGCATCTACCCTCATCAGCAGACAATCTGCATGGTTCAGCTGAGTTTCTAATTGTCCAGTACTTTCATGCACGAAGTACAAGCTATGGTTTCCCAGGCTTGTTTTAGGGCACAGCACTCCCCCATTAGAGGGAAATTTTTCCATATTGCTAACTGACAGGATATGGAAGGAGTGAATATTTTGCTGGAAAGACCTGGGGTTATTCCCTAACAAATTGAGTGTGGTGTCTGTGGTTTGGCACAAACATCAGCACCAATTTATCTCACTGTAGCCCATAATCATCGTGAGCTTCTGACTGCTTCAGCAGACACATAGGCAGGTTAGTGCACTCCTTCCAGATACCTTTTCTTTTGTGTTCTGTTGATTGACTCCCAGGGGTATACTAGAACTGACCCTTGGTAAACCATCCAGCCCTTTCTTGCTCTGTCTTCACTTTCAGCCATTTTCAGCCTTCTTATGACTGAAATTAGAGAAAGGAATGAGTACACCACGATATTTAGGCCAGAAGTCCCTGGATCAGTTATGGCCTATTTAGTAAGCACCTGTTTTTACTGATGAACATTTCTTTCACTTCCTTTCTCTTTAATATTTTCCTCTAATAAGCCCTTCTGATTGGATGCTGCTGAATATTGATTATATTGCATGTGTGTCTTGGATCATACCTTCACAAAATTTGGGAAGAGCCTTCTATGCCTTGGGCTTTAAGAAACAATAACAAACAAAAATAACTTTTGCATTAAATCTAAATGATGTGGGAACATCTTGACTTCACCGAAGCTGACTTCAGGATCCTAATTCCTGATTAGTGTCTGCTCAGTGCCATGGCCTGTGACTCTGGGAATTTCCTGGATGCACTGAAAAGTATTTAGGATCCAGTTGCTGACTCAGTGATGTACTGATATATTTCTCTTGTTCTTGTGTCAATAGCAGCAGATTTCTTTTTCAAAGGGGCCCCTTCCCACTTCTTCCTCATCCTCTTCAGACTATTCTGGACAAAATAAGGGCACCCAGCATTATCACTGGGGATCTGATCCCAACATCCAGTACTTCTGGTTGTAACTGACAATAGAGATATAGTTTATTTCTTCAATAAAGCATCTTTGCAGAGAAGACATAGGTGAGCTTGGGGGACCCAGCCATTTAAAAGGCTGGTAGTGTATTTTGAATTAATCTCCTTCCCTTACTCTCCATGTATATCTGTGGCTTGACCTTTATTAGAACTTTTTAAGAACAGATTGAACATATACTCTCAGCTGTATTTGGGCTGCCTCACATTAAAAACATGGAATAAATGACTTCTTGAGATCCCTCCCAGCTTTGTTTCTGGGACATTTATGACTCTCTCTTTACTACAAAACACTATGCAAAAATGTTACCCCGTGTTTTATGTATGCTGCCTGTGAGGCTGTTTGTGAGTTGGACCCCTCCCTAGGCGGTACGTCTCTGGCTGTTTCCAGTCTGTAAATGTGGACTGCTCTCTAACTCAAATTGCTTTTTTTATGCCTGCTGTACAGCTGTCATTTTGTTGTTTTGTCTCTTTTCAGATGCCCTCTTATGCATTCCAGTTTGTGAAATCAGCTTTTTATTTGCTTCGTTCTCTTTTCAGTAGCTGCAAGATCTCGTGTAGGTGAGTTAGTGCTGAACAAGAAAAAGGGAAAACTTTCAGGCAGGGTTCTTTTGCTTTTCTGGGCATAACCTATTCTGGAGATCCAACTCTGCTATTTTAGGCAATAATAATAGGTGCATTGTTCAAAAATCCTGTTTTTATTATTACAGATCATCGGGAGCCTGTACTGATGCAGTATGGCTCCACAATGCCACGAATAATTATTGATTGACCTGAGTTTTCATACGAGATCAAGTAAAAGTCTAGAGGGTTCGTTTGCGTCTATTCTGAAGATCAAGATAAATATCTAAGAGGCAGCATTCCTTCCCCTTACCCCCCCACTCTGTCCCCCCCACCCCCCCGAGTTGTGTTGTGGACAGATCCACAGAAGGAGTGTTCAAAAGGCCCTTTCAGGAATTCCTAAACAGACACAGCTCCTGCCCAGGTCAGCCACTTCATGCACTTCAGGGGATACACTAGATCACTTTAACATCAATGATGTCTGAAATGCTAGAGTTATGTCCAAGACGCATAAAACAGAAATTTAATTTTGTCTCTGTAATTTAGTTAGCTGACTGAAGGGATCACAAAACTCTAGTTTTTAATGCTTTTATTTTGTGGGAAGTCGTTGTTTTGCAGGGATGTTTCTACTTATGTCAAATAAATGTTATTGCTTTTTGGTAGGGAAGCCAGATACCACTGTCTGCATAAGAAAATGCTAATTTTTTTTGGCACACTGGGATGCCAAGTAGACATGTTAATATATGGCTACGTATATACATTCTGGTATCAACAGTGGATGAAAATAACATAGATGTAGTTACTGGAATATCTATGGATAGCTACAACACTTACACCTGAAAAAAAAAGTTTTGTTTTGTATTCTTGATCAATTAAAAACGCAGTCCAGATCCTCTAAGGGAAAAAAAAAAAAGACCCAAACAAAACTCCAGCTCTGTAAGAACAGTGAATGATCAAACTGCAGTCTATATTTTTTTCCTAGGTGAACACTGAATGAGATGTTGATGAATGCCTTCTCCTGGTCTGCTTCAGACACAAATGTTGAGTATGGAGTAAGTTAGCTCTAGGCACATATTTTCTGGTCCAATCAAGGGAGCAGCAGGGGCACTTTGCAGTCACCTCCTGGGCCATAAGTCAGGGTTCCCACTACATGGGATGGAGGGGACTAATCTGTATCTGGGTCTGGTCTCAACACAGAATTTAAGGTAGCTGGCATGAATACCTCGGCAGAGGAGCTAGGAAGTACTCCCAGGTCCTGCCAGACAGACATGGGCAAAATGCCCGGTGCTTGTAAAATGTTTTGGAGCAGGGAGAGGTGATAGATAACAAATCTTGCATGCTTAATACTTATAAATTACCTTTCCAAAGACACACTTCCTTCCTTTCAGCCAGCTGTTCTGCCTCAGCACTCTTAGCTGGTTGTCCTCCAGAGCTGCTATGTGAGTTTAAATAAAATTGAAAAATCTTCCTCCTTGCTGCAGTCAACTGAATCTGCTGTGCTATATAAAAGAGGTAGTTGAACTAAGGTTATTTTCATCAATTCTTGTTCTATTTCATAGTAAAACTCGATGAGATTAAGACTGGTCTGTCAAATATCTTCAATGGCCATTTCTGTCCATTGTTTGATTTAAAAAAAAATGTTTTTGAGCATTTTATTTTCATTTGTATTACATGGATTTAGGTAAGGGCTCTGTCTAATACTTAGCAAAGGCAACAGAGTCCTTTCAACTACAGACTTGCGTGAACAGGTCTGTATTTTTGCTGTGGAAGTTGAAAGCTTGGGGCCCTAGAGTATAGCCCTCACAAGAGAAAAATAAACAGGGAAAATCCAAAGGATAGAAACAGAAAATCTACTTGAACTGCACCTTCACCCTTTTTCTATTTCTGAAAGTCTGGAGGGACAGTGAAAGATTTGGAGTGATGTAGGTACTCAGCAGTAGGTACTTTCACTCACTTATCCTGGTGGCTATCCCCATCCCTTCGTAGGATGGTCATGGTCTGTGTGTGGTTAACTAGTATGATGCAGAGGGGAGGCAGCCCTCAATCTGACATGTAGGATAATGTGCTCAGGTCACAGTATTGTCAATCTGCTTGTCTGATCATTCACACGGGTCCTTACATTTTTATATGCCTTGGCTTCTTGTAAATAAAATGGGAATAATAACATCTTGAAAAACAACCATGGTGTACTACAGCAAATGTCTGTCCATCCCATTATCTTCTCTCTCTTATCACCCAGTAGCAGATTTTCAAAGCAGGAGTTCTTGTCACAACCTTGGTGATTTATGGAGGAGTTTTTAAAAGCCGATTGCAGATTTTTTTTTACTATGCCATCCATTTAGCAGTCAAAGAGACATTAAGTTCCCTCCTCAGCTGTCATAATTCATAGCCTGGCATATTAACTTAAGTCTTGTTCTCATTTCACCTTGGTGCCCTGGGCTGTGACCTTCAACATAGATGTGCTCTGATCCGTGGTCCCTGCTGCCTGGTGACTGATGGCTCAGGGGAACAGTAACCTCTTCAGCCACTGCCACTAAATTTGACAAGGGCTGTGAATCAGAGCCCTAAAATTAGAGGAAGTGAGTGAATCTCCCTGTCCATCTAGCTGTGATTGCATGTCACATCTGTGCACAGGCTTCACACACAACCTCCCCCTCTAGGTTATTTGTATAATGTAATCATACCCGTGTATTTTTGAAATGCTTAACCTTTCCTTTAAACCAGTCTGATCATTTTATTCTTACTTAAAGACAATGGCTATGAAGGGTCATGGAGGAATTTACTAGTAAAAATGCCCTCTCCAACTGTGCAATGCATTTATTTCAAAGAACGGTCTTCCTTCCTTTCTCACTATGAAATCGTTATTAGGGTCTTCCATGATTAGTTTTGGAGTAGGAACATGAAAGGGGCAGCTCTCCAATAATGGCATTGTCTGCATTCACTCTCAGGTTTTTTTTTTTTTTATTTATTTCTTTGTTAAAAGATATTTCATTCAGAGAATCCCTGCTGAGCTTTTTATTGCAGAAAATTAGGGATCATAAATCGTCTCCCAGAAAACTATAAATCCAGTACTATTGAAACATTCCATGAGCAGATCTTGGCTCTTTGATGAAATCACTCCTTTTCTTGTATAATTTATGAGCTTTTTTTCAGCATGGGGCGATTTATGCTTTTAAATTGCTCACCAGGGTTTTATTGAATATAATTTGCTAGCAAATTTATATGAACCAAATATATTGCATTTTATCCACAATTATGAGCAATAAAATTGATGGGGCTTTACTTTTCATTTTCTTCTGGCAAGCAGAGGAAACATGAGTTTATCCTGAACTTGGAGTGAGGTTTCTCGGGGATTCATGTGTACAATTAAAAAAGAAAAGAGTGTAGTCAGCAAGGCAGAGGTGCCATTTTGGAAACTTTATTTGGTGTATGGGAGGGGTCAAGTTAGATTTCTCTTGCTCCAAAGGGACTGTAACACACTGAGAAGCTGAGTTAAAACCACTGAAGCCTATGACACACATCAACTTCTGCAAGGTTTGAATCACACTGTTGGGAGGGAAGGTGTAGATAAGCTATGTAAGAGCTGCATGTCTTTCAAAGTCCCCTTTGATCCCATGTGCCTGATATATTAAAAGGCGCAAACAAAAACCCCAATATAACCCTAACTTCTATGATTTATTTTATTTAATGTATCTGAATTGTTTTAATTTTGGTATGCCTATTTCCCTTGAGAGGAGAGAAGACTTTTAAGACTGAGAGAAGAGAGGAATAAAATTCCACATCTCATTAATCTCTATAAGGCATAAGGAGCCACAAAAGTGCTCCGTGTCCTAACAGGATCTTATTTCCAAACATGGTTTCCTCAAAATGAGACTTCTAAACCCATTGTTAACTTCACAACACAGTCAGATGCAAACATTGCATTTTGCTTCTGAGTCAGTGTGTAAAGTTTGTGGCGCATCACACTGCCTAAGTGACAGGGTATGGGATAGGAAGAAAACTTCAGGTGCAGGACTACATCTGGATGAAACATCCCTCTGAGCAGAGGCCTACCCTGCCTTGAACTTTATTCCATAGGCTCTCACCTGCTTTGGGCCAGCATGGCTGCTGCAGCTCTGCTTGTCTCTGTGTCCATCCTTCCCTCTCTCTGTTAGCTTCCTGGGCACTGAATCTTGTCCCTCCATAGGAATACCAAATCCTTAAAACATAGACTTGTGGTCTGGGAGAAGATATGTTTAATACAATTTAGCTGAACTGAGGCAAGCTGGATTGTAGACACACATTACAGACGAGTAAGGAAAAAGGTTGCATTCAGCTGCTCTAAAAATGGAAATAAGATGGTGAGCATTTTAAAAGCAGGAGAGTACCAGCCCCTGGTCCACACCCTGTGGCTGTCCAGGGGATGAAGGATTGACCCTCATCTGTCACCTCAGTCCTCACAGGAGGGAAACCACCTTCTGTCCCAAGGCAAGTGTTTAGAGATGTCCCAGGGAGGATCCTTGTAACTTATCCCTCCTTTTTTGGCCTTCTCCTTCAGGTTTTAACAGCAGGAGGACTCGTTTTGACACAGAGCAGGTACCTTGAGTTTTTCCTTTGTACTGAAGGAAATTAAGGCTGCAAATTGAAATGGGCAAATCAAAGGAAATTCAAAGTTTAGGACCTACATACTCTTTGAGCTAATTGTCCCACAAGAGCCCAGGGTGCTGGTATGGTCAGTGCATTAACAGTGAATATCCTGTCTGGCTCATGCCCATTTTTTGCCATAGCTGTATTATTATTATTATAAAATTTTATAGGTTTTGGACTTAATGTACACAGAGTGATGATTGCTGGGGCCATAATAATGAAATATTACTTTCTTAATGAAATTTCAGTCCCAGCTCATTTCACTGCTGACATTGAGGTGACTGCAAATAAACACTTTCCAGAAGAGTCAGTTAAATGGCTGCATAAGTAATTTGTCAAATAAGGCAACGTTTAAATAAATAAAAAAGAAATATTCAAGCGTGGTATATTACTGCCTGTGGCTTTGTTCCCAATAACCTCACGACTTGTCTTTCTAATAGTTAGATTCCCACTGACCAAAAGCAAATCTCTTTCCAACTTGGAGAATTTTATCAGATTTATCTGAATGTCAGATCAATGTCTAGGAAACAAATGGAGTCAGCAACATGATTTAAATCAGAGGCCTAACAATTTACAGTCTTCACTGGTTTCTCATAAACCTTGTTAACGTTTGGCATTGGGTATTCCAAGGAACTATAAATAACATTCCAGAAGAACATTTATGTCTGCTTAGACTCTTGTTATATGTCTTCAACACAGCTTAAATAATGTCAGTAATACCTTCATCATGAACAGGAAATTAAAAAGTTACCCCATACATGTTTTGTCTTTTAATCAAATAATATTTTCTCCTTAGAACTTCAAAACTAGTGGTGTTTTTTTTAATATTTATTTTGTTTATTCAAAACTTATGTCTACAATTTCCACTTGTTTTCTAGATCTCAGTAGGGTACAAACCCCTCCCATCCAAACAGCTTCTTCACATCTCTCCTGCAGTCCTTCCTTCCTACCCCTTTGCCTCAGCTGCTGTTAAAGGCCAGACTTGCTCCTCAGGGATGTGGGCAGGGGCAACACCAGGACAACATGAGCTGTGTATAGAAAGAGGTAGCACAAGGAAGGAGAGCACTGTCAGGCATTTCTAAAATGGGGTCTGATTGTAGCAGAGCAGGAGATGAGAGAGATTTATGACGACTGCCTCAAACTGCCCTTACTAATTTCTTATATTCTTTTCTGCTTTCTTTCTCTCCTTTAGTTTTTATTTCTCCTGTCTACATGCAAAAATTTCATTTCCTTCCTTGGAAGAATGGACTCAGATTTTCTTTTCTATCTAACATATCCAAACTCTCCTGTCCAAAAATCAGTTCTGCTCTGAAATAATCTGTTCCCAGTCTGCTGTATGGTCCTTGTTATCTTCATGGAATCATAGAATATCCTGAGTTGGAAGTGACACATCAGGATCATCGAAAGTCCAACTCCTGGCCCTTCACAGGACACCCCAAGAACCACACCGTGTGCCTGAGAACACACTTCTTGAACTCTGGATGATTTGGTGCTGTGACCATGTCCCTAGGAAGCCCGTTCCAGGGCCCAACTCCCCTCTGGTTGAAGAATCTTTTTTCTAATATCCAAACTAAACCTCCCCTGACACAACTTCAGGCCATTCCCTCCAGTTCTGTCACCACAGAGAAGAGATCAGCACCTGCCCCTCCTCTTCCCCTCACAAGGAAGTTGAAGACTGCAGTGAGGTCTCCCCTCAGTCTCATCTTCTCCAGAGTGAACAGGCCAAGTGATTGCAGCTGCTCCTCATATGGCTTCCCCTCAAGGCTCTCCTTTGACACTCTCTAATAGCTTAACATCTTCCTTATATTGCAGTGCCCCAAGCTGCACACAATATTCAAGGTGAGGCCACCCCACTGCAGAGCAGAGTGGGACAATCACCTCCCTCGACCGGCTGGCGATGCTTTGCCTGATGCCTCCCAGGACACAGTTGGCCCACCTGGCTGCCAGGGCACTGCTGACTCCTATTCAACTTGCTGTCGACCAAGATCCCCAAGTCCCTTTCTGCAGTGTTGCTCTCTAGCATCTCATTCCAGAGTCTTTGCGTACAAACAGGGCTGCCTTATCTCAGGTCCAGAATCTGGCACTTGACTTTGTTAAACTTTATACAGCTAGTGACTGCCCAGCCCTCTAATTTGTCTCTCTGCAGGGTCTCCCTGCCTTTGAGGGAGTCAACAGCTCCTTCCTGTTTAGTCATTGGCAGACTTGCTTAGTATCCCTTCAAGTCCTGTATTCAAGTCATTAATAAAGATGATGAAGAGCCCTGGGCCTAAGAGGGAGTCTGTGGCTGGTAGGTGAGATGAGCCTCAGTGTCCGTAGCAGAAAGGATGCTGCAAAGCATCCTGTACCAGAAGTGATGTGTCAGCCTTCAACCCTGACACACCGCAGGGAGCAAAGGAATGGGCTGCATAGCCAGAGCTTTGCGCACATCAGAGCAGCCAGTCCCCTGGGACTAGTGCCAAGTGGTATGTGATAACCCAGCTCATATGATCAGAGAGAAACTGTGATCATGTCCTACATACAGCAGTGCCTTCCAGCAGCTCTGTGTATGAGATCAGGGGGGAGTTTCATCCTTGTAATTCCCTTTGCTTGTTTTCAGGCCTGCAGACTCCAGGTTACCCCGTTTCCTAGACTCTCATCATGACCTCTTGCCTGTCTTAGATGGCCCTTCCCACAGCATTCCCAGTCCCCACAGGTAGAGCCTGGAAACCCACAGCCAGACAGCTTACCTGGGTTGCTCTCCCTCTTGTATCCCTCTTGACAGACCTTTTTCATACATGTCTCACTCCAGTCATCTGCTACATCTATTCCCATGCAGACTATTACACCTGTGAAACAAACTCCCATGGCTGCATGTCCAGCCAGCCCCCCATACTTCCACTCTGAGCCCAGTGGGGCAGGTGAGACCCTTTTCTACAGTAATAACGAAGTCAGCACACAGCAGTGAAGTTTCACGTGCAATTTTTGGTTTTAGCTTGGCTCCTAACAAGGTATTTAGAGACAAAAGGATGTTCAGAGCCAAAAAAAAAAAAAAAAAAAAAAAAAAAAAATTGCCAAAGGCAGAAAAAGAAAGAACACAAAAAAATTAAAAAGCCACAGAAATGCTAAAAGAAGTATATCAAAGAGGTGACAATTAGATTTAGCTCCTCAAAATGATGTGACAGTTTCAAAGGCAGAAATATTTGACATTCAGTAGCATAAGAACTGGTGGAAAATTAATTCCAAGAATGTCTAGCCACAAAGCCAAATGTCTCTTCACCTACAGAAGCCAAATACAAGAAAAACAAAACCTTTAGCTTGACCTTCAAAGTACAATTAGTGCTGATTTATTGACATGATTTTCCAGAACATGGACAATGCTTATGAAGACATTGAGAACACTGTATAATAAATTATATTTTCTTTGAGCTTCAAGGGGTGTAGCAAATTTTCCACTTCAAATAAGCTCTGCCAGGGTGTCCTTTTGTTAAGTCTAAAAATTAAATTCAAACAAAATAACAGCTTTATTGTAGCATGTGGTTTAGCAATAGACCTGAGGCTACTATTCAATAAAACAGAGGAATAATTACACACTTTGTTATGAAAATTACATGATAAGTTCAATAACGACCTCTCTGAAAATAAAGTAAGTACATGGTAATTCAGTTTTCCACTACCAAGTTATCTCATTACTGTGACTATTTGGGGAAAACTGTGTTCTGCATGGGAGTCAGAAATCACAGTAAGTTGCAAGGTCCCACAAGTCCTTCAGCTGAGGGGAAGAAGAAATTCTATCAGAATTACCTTTTATTTTTTGAAGCCTTTTTTTTCCCTTTTGTCCTCAAATGCTATGATTATTGGTAGAAGACATTTTTAAAAGTACCTCCAAAGTTATGTGGCACTCACAAAGCTGAGTTTAGGCTGTCAACATGCAAGTGAAATTTGTGCAATTTTTGGAAGTGCCTATGTTTCATTTTGGAAAGGGATTTGGGAACCTAAGAGCCCAATCAACCACACAACTCCTACAGCATAGCAGATTACCATGTGTGCACTAAGAGGCAATACCTCCCTGTGTGCCTGCTTTCAGTCTGTGGCAGCTCAGAATTTACCTCATAACATGAGAGGTTTAAATTAGGTCAAATTACACTGCGCTTGTGTGCACTCAGGCACTTACTCCCATTCAGCTTACACACAGCCTCTGGTAGCTCCTGGCTGGACAAGTCTGAGTAACCTGACTGTTTGTTTGATCTCTGAGTACCACTCAAAGTCACCAGGGTTTAGTAACAAAGGTGGTTCTGAGAACTGTGCTCAGAAACTGGCAATTGCTTGTGAAGCACCCATGTCAGATGGAGTTAGCGAGATCCTAGCAATTTTAGGAATACAACAGTAGACAGCCTAAAAAAAGATAATACTTGCCAAAGGAGATGCTTGTCATCAGACGATCGGAGTGGCATTGGCCTTATGCTTCATTATACAATTTATTGTCCTTATACAGAGGTTTATTGCTTTAATTTACTTTAATATCTTTATGGAACATGTATAATTTGCGTGATGATGCAGATGAGAGGGATGAATTTAATTCATCACATGCCCGCCAGTAATCCTAGTAAAACAGCAGCACCCAAGCACGATGACTTATGTGGAAACCTCAGCCCCAGAGACCTTCCCATATACCACCTACTTGGATGACAATGCTGGAAATACAGCAGAACATTCTTCACCTTAACACAGGTGAGAACTGAGAAACAAAGTCTTTGGGGAGTGCTGGAGATACTTGAGGACAGCCAACTCAATGTTGCTGCTCACCTGTGAGTTACAAATTGTTTTCATGACACTTGTTTTCTGAATTGCCCTCATGCTGGACACTTATCACTTTGCTGTAAGGAAGCTGGAAAGCCCTTTTGTAACCCTGCCATTTTCTCCAGACAGTGCAGAGCAACAATGGTTGAAAAAAAGCGAATGCCTGTGATTTGTGCGAGTGAAGTCATCTGAAGCAATCGCCAGAATGCGGCTTCATTCTGAGATGGTTTATGCTGGAAGAATTTTCTTTTGCAGATACAATCAGAGGTTATTATACTCCTGCTGGCTCTATAAGATTTGGTTGTAGATCACAGATTTTAGCAATTCCCTGATGCCTTGCCACTTTGTTTGACAGAGTATTGAGCTCCCAGTCAGCCAGGTGTCCAGAAATCCTGTACAAAGGCCACTCGGTGTAAGTGGCAACAGTCAACCTACACATTTGCACAAGGGCTCTTGCAGCTGGGACTTGTTGGACTTGCAGTAAACACTTCAATCAACTGCCATTAGAACTGGGGTGAAATCAGACCACTCTGGATTGCCAGAAAAGGACGGTCTCCTTATGCTATCTGTATAGCATATGTACATCCTGATTCAACCTGACTTTAATTCTGTAGGAATAGACAATGTGTGTGAACCGATTCAAAGGTTTGTATAGATTTTAAATAGCTGTTTCTCAGTCCATATTGATGAAGCAGATTAATATTAGCGTACTGCATTCTGAAACTGGGAAACTGAGACAGACTTTTAGGGCCAGTAACTTTTAGTTGTTGGATGAACATTTCAGAAGAAAAAAAAATATTTGATTTTTACAGCAATGTAAGGAGAAGACTTTCAGTGTCTCACACTAGCCAAAAACTCAGCAGTCCTGCTCAGAGGCTGTTTTTAAAATTTGCTCTAGTCCAGCATCCAAAGCCACACAGGGAGTCGGCGAGAAGAGCCAGGTGAGAGCTAAGGAGTTTCTAATCACTGCTTGTGTTTTCCCACTTCTAACCCAAGCTTCTGGATTAAATATAAAGTGAGCTGTCAAGTAAATCATAGAATCATAGAATCATTTAAGTTGGAAAAGACCTTTAAGATCATCGAGTCTAACCGTTAAAGGCAGTCACGCCATATGCTAGAAACATCACAAAGCTTTGTTGGCCATATAAAAATTGCTGCACATGGGAACAATAACTCTTTCTTGAAAACCAAATAACTATTCTGATCTAAATCAATCAGATCTGAGAAAGACAGAAAATCCACCCTTTTCAGGATAAGGTCATTGCTCAAGTGTTAGGAATATAACAGAGATTTAAAAACCACAGTCTATGGTACCTGCCTTCTCAGAGCTATTGCTTTTAAGCGTGAGCTGTAAGATCTTTTCTGCCAAGATTTTTTAGCCCTGAGAAAATATTCCTTTCAGTGATATAACCCTTTACAGGTCAGAGTTCTTAACTGAAAGCTAGTCCTCTCTGCTGCTGGAGTGACCACTGCAGAGTACACAGTGAGCTGTTGGTCAGATTTTTTTCTTGCTCTTTTTCTCCTTCATTCCTAATTTTCAGTTTATGATAACTTGAGGAATAAATTCAAGACAACTTGTAGAAAGAAAAGCAGTCACTGCTTTTTCAGATGTGTAATGTAAAGTCTAAAGATAATATATGTCTTCAAATTCAGTTTGTAACTGCAAATTATTTGAAAGCCTAAAGGCAATTGTGTATGGGCAGATCTAATTTGCTGTTTAAGTAGACCTTCAGAGACTTTTGAAAATGTTATTCTAAAAAAAACCAAACAACCAGCAACAGAAAGAAAAACAGCACATCAGAAAACCTACGTACCTCATAGAGAAATGACAGAGGCATACAGGGGGCTGGAACTTTTACCTTTATTTTCACACTACCTTCTGTAATGAGCTTAACTAATTTCTACCCAGGACTCTCAAATGTATCAAAAATACAAACCAACAACAATAACAAGCTTGCTGTCTTGCCAGAGCTTTTATGGTGGGACAGGGGTGGTCAGGGAGGAAGGACACACAGGCTTTACTACAGCCCTCTTCTTCATTAGGGTCAACCCGAGACATGTCTGTGAAGTGCAACCATGTCCCTACTGACACCTCAAATGACCCCAGCCAGGAGCACAACCACACCATGTGGCAGTCCAAGCTATGTAGTTCCCTTTAAGAGCAATTGTCTCCCCGTGGGTGGGAATCAGTGAGCCTAATTACCTATGGTTTGTATCCCATGGCTGGGCAGGCAATAGGGGTTCCTCCTGGGAGTGGGCATCTCTGGGGCCATGTTCATGTGTGTGCTCACCCAGCTGTGTTAAGAGCACCCTCAGTTGGGAATGGGCTCCCTAACCGGGCTCTAGGACAGCCTGCATGCACCTTCAGAGGGGGCTTGACTGGAGTGAAAAGACAGCAGATGAATGTGCACATGGATAGAGTGGCCACAACGTTTCCAAGGCAAGTAGGCAAAAAATGATTCCAAATATTATGATTACAAATGCAATGATGTATGTGGGCAAATATGAAGGAGAGAAAAGAGGGTTATGGGATAACCTGAAAGAAAACAGCAAAGTTAGAGAGGGGAATAGATTTGCAGCTGGGTTCTTCAAGTTCAGCCACCAGTGTGGTTATCATTAAATGGTGTAAACAGATGCCAAACTAGAATCATGTGACAGCAAAATTCAAATTTTAGAAGCGGTTTGGGTTGGTTTGTTTGTTTGCTTGCTTGTTTGTTTGTTTGTTTAGCTAGTGTTGCACTGCTTAATCCTTATCGCTCTGAATACTTTGCTCGGAATACTTTGCGTATATAGCACATCGTCAACAAAAATCTTGCAGCCTGATCAAAGCCAGTGAAGGGAAAAGGTCAAAGCACAGGTTATAATGCACACAGTTCCAGGGAGCTCTGTGTCACACATGCACATGTCTATATAAACAAAATCCCCTCTGTATGATGCACTGACAGTGGATAAGATTCATGGAGTGCACTAGTCAGGAAGCAGCACTGTGCTGACAAAACTCTGTGGTGGTGGTGAGATAAGCAGTGCAAAATGACCAGCTGCAGAGCAGAAGCTTCCCAGGAAAGCCTGCATTCTCATTCCCATACTGAGACCTGGAACTTGCAGCTATTTTTTCACGTAAGGAAAAAATACTAGGAAATGTTTCAGATTTTTCCTAAATAGTGGCATAAAAGGTGATTGTAATAGCCCCACTGCCTGGTTGGCTGTGACTTCCCTTGTATGGCTCCCACTTAGCTCACCACTGAAGTGCTACTGGAGCCACAACATATCTTGCTGGACATGAGAGAGGGCTGTACTTTCTAATAGAAATTCATGTATTCAGAGATTCATAAAGTTTAAGGCCAGTAGAAATCAACACGATAATTTGTTCTGACCTTCTTCACCATCTAGGTCATGAAGTACCATATATATATACACATATATACATATGCATATGTGTTTATTTATATAAGAATCACTGAATGCCAGTTCATGGAGCTTGACTTCATTTTATCTGATTCAAAAACCAGATTAGCCTTTTAGTTATCTTTTCCTCCTCACTGCTTACAATCTTTATTTGGCTTCAGTGGACTTGCCTTTCTCAAACTTTTTTCTAAATTCCTGTTACATCCCTATGTGTAGATGTACCTTCAGACCCAAGGTCTCCTGCCTGCTTGGGGGGAAATACCAAATCTGTGAGTCTGTCTCTAGCTCTGCTTTGCTGGTTTGTTCCCAAAAATTCCTCTCCTACTTCTCCCACTCCCTCAGACATTTTTCCTCTTCACTCTCCAGTCACTGGCAATATGTCCTCCTTTGCTGCCTGGACTCTACTGCTTGGATGTATTAGTGCTTAGCTACCTGATTATTTTTAATCCCATTCTTCATTCTATTGATTTTGCCATAACTGAATCCATCTGCTGTGTCTGACCAACGGGAGGATGGGAAGGCTGTTTTTCAAATGGTTTCTTTCCTTAAAGGGCTGGTGTTTTACACAACTCAGCATGAGAGTTTTGTTGCTGTCTAGAAATTTCCACAGAACATGTTCTGTATCATTTCATTACCATTGAGCTATTTACTGGTTATTATTAACAAATTTGATTATGGAGGGTCAAATCGCACTGAAATATAAAGTGTTTCCTTTCCCTTGTTCCTTCAAACAGCTATTTGTGCCAGTCATGTACTGTGGTCCAAGCCAACGGCAGTCCCACAGCTGCCAAAAACACAGCTGAAGTAGAAGTCTCCCATATTTTCATCTTTCCATTTGCTCCTTGCTGAACATACCCAGCTTCCCTTCATACTACTAACTCCATTTTCTTCATGACCTGCTTGGCCCATGCAGCCTTCTGACTGACATTTTGATACAACATACATGATGGAAATCAGCATTTTAATTTCTGCAATAACTGCCACTTTACAAAAGTATTGCTCAGAAACTTTCTATTACTGTCTGGAGTGTTAGTTTTTATGGTGCCATATACATGTGCAGTATGGACAAGTTACAGTTGCCATGGGAATGTTAGTAATGAAATTCTTGAGTTCTCAGTGCTTAAAAAGTCTCAAATGAGTTATAAAGGAGACTTGTTCACATTTCATTTCCTTTGTCAAAGGCAGAAAGAAACCACATCCACAACCCTTTGTGATAAAATTTGCCAAACTCCTTCCATCTTAAAGATTTTTTGACTTTTTAATTTTTATTTTAATTTCACTGCCTGCAAAATGAAGCTTTTGCTGTTTATCCACCTTTTTGGATTTGTTTTTTTCCAGGTCTACTCAGTACTTCTACTGGAAGTCTGAATGAGGTTGAGGTAGGGAAATGGAAAAATCCAGGTTATAATTCATGCAGTGTGAATGAGTTATGACAGAATATGTAAACACCAGGTCTGGTTTTGGAATTACAAAGGAGAATTTTACCCCCCACATAGGTATAAAAGTTTTCTGGTTTAAACTTGCTTCCATGTAATCTCACATTTCCCCACTCCCACTCATGCACATCACCTGGCATTCATCAGCATCCTCTTCTCCTTCAGCAAGATAGTCCCTTATCATGACTCCAGCAGGCACAAAACTAGAAGTTTTGATGCTCTAATCTGCACACTGAGATTGAGCAATATCTCATGAGAGTTTATTCAGTTCCCACAATGTTAAGTGGAAGATGACTTTACTATTATCACAGCCCAATGTTGCTGTTGTTTATCTGGAAAGCCCTCTTTGAGAATTAGTTTTGGAATGCGTCTGATACTTTTGATATCCTCCCCACTTCCTACCCCCCCCCATTAAAATTAGCTCTTAACCTCATTTTAGCAGGAAAGGAGTAAGATCTAGGACTTGAAGACAAGTAACCAAATATCACCAGGAAAACGGTTAATTTTTTTTCCTGTTAAGAGAATAGTTGCTGGAGCAGAATAACAAGAGTTGTAGAGTCTCAGGCTAAAGCAGGCAGGGTGCTTAATAACCTGTTACTCTCCAAGCTGTAATTTAGAGGGTAGGTACACATCTGGTAGGGGTGTGTTTGTAGCAAAGCCAAGGTATTTGTAGAGCTTAAGAGCTTACCACTGCAACATAAAGTGTTATTTTGCACTCAGGAAAGACATAAGGTTGTGTTTCTGTTTCAGACACATACCTAGGTGTATGTACAAAATGCAAAATCATACTACTGCTCTCCAGTCTTTGAAAACTGTATTCATGTCAGTACACAACTGATGATTGTAGGGATGAATGCAGTGTGTAAGACAATTACAGAAACTATAAAATAATCCTTGGTTTCTGCAGAAGGGGGCATGCAACTCCTTAAAGTAACTTGCTGTCATTATGGAACAACACTATTATGATCAGAAGTCCATGTGAAGGGATTGGGACGGGTATTTGATATTAAGGATATAGGTAGAGGGACAGAAGAGAAAGAAAGGATATAGTGAAGCTGTGGTAAGAAATGGAGGGAAAAAGGTGTAGTCTAAAGTTATCTGAGAAAGTGAAAAAAATAAACGAGTGGAAAGAAAAGACAAAGAAGAAAAGAATATATAAACAACAGACACCAAGAGAATTCAGAAAATGGATAAGACAACTTACAGTAAGATTGATTAACATATTATATAGTCATTAACAGTGACCCAGAATGAATATGAAGACAATGAGCACAGGAGGCTCTAATCTGCTTTGTCTTCCAGAGTGCTCCTTTACGGACTCTGGAAACCTGGAGGTACTGAAGAGATTGACAGTAAACTGTGGAGAGTAGATGTCTCTGATGGCCAAACTCTACCACATAGTCTGTGTAATAATCAAGTCTCAGAATCTGGAGAAGCAGCAGTCATTTTTGAAAAATTTATATGCAGGATTTAAGTGTGAAAGAAAGGTTTGGACGCAGCAGTATAAGAAGGGGGATCTAGTGATCAGATGATGGTAAGAAAATGACAGAAATGTTTTACCTTTCATTAAGATATTCTCACCCATTTACCTAACAGCACCATACAGGCATGTAATTGTTGATTATAGAACTGATCCAATGTTGATTTAAGCAAAGGACATACCTTCACTGAACCTTGTACTGATGTTTGTTCTGGTCTAGATGAAAAGAGTACCTAAATTTAACAGCTTGGATCTGACATTGACAATGTCTATATTTATGTAAATACACATTTTTATATACATTGTATTTTTTCATTTGCTGAAAACAGAGCAAACAAAAAGGAGGAGGGAAAATAGTTCTAGAGGACGCAACTAGGATAAATTTCTGAAAATGTCATTAACTTGCCTTATATATGAACTTGCTTTTGAGAAAAATTAACATAGAGCCAGAGGAAGAAGAAGAAAGAATAATAAAACTTTACTGAATTACACTATGAATAACACTGTTTTAAATGAGTTGTTTCATAACTGTGAATCAGATGTTCTTTTTCTAATCATTTCCAGCACATGTCCTGACACAGTGTTAACCTTTCAGCTCAGAGAATATGAATCCCAGTTTCAAATGTCATTTGAATTCCTAAATTTCTAACCTTTTAGGGTTCTAATTACTCCTATCCAAGCGACAAACTTCATGGAGAGGACATACATGGTTGGTTGCAGCAGTGAAATTTGGCTCAGTGGAGCAGATCCTTGGCTATCAATCTTCAGAGGCACAGTGACAGCTCTGCCAGTCAAGGGCCTGGCTTGTAAAGTGCCACTTGCTTGGACACCTGTAAAATACTATATGCTCTCAATATTTTCTAAAGGTGCTGGCAGCTGTGTTTGCTTGATACCTTGCAGAATTGCTTAGCATCTTGAAAAACTGAGTCCTAAACTGATGTCATTATCTTTTTTGTTGCTGTTATTTTTGGGATTTTGTTTTCTTTTGGGGTTTTTTGGCTGGTTTCCTTTATCTCCTGAAAAATCACAGGAAAATTCACAACAATGCCATTAAAATTGCTGCTGCAGCTGGTGGTGGAGCATAACCAACCTCATCCCCTCCCCCAGATTTAGTGATTCAGATAAAATAGAATGACATCCAAACCAACCCATAGTTGTTTTTGTTTTTGCAAAACCAAAACCTGAGTGATGAGGTTTTGCAGCATTTAAACTCAACCCACTGCAGTTTGTCCATTATGGACATGAGACTGAATTCAAACCCTTTTATCTGGGCTCTCTGTTCCCTCTGGACTTTGGTGGTTTGGCTAAAAATGGAACCCAGATTTAAACCAGCCCCGATTTGGGTTGTGCAAATCATAACCAGACTAATGTAGTTCTTCAAAACCAAAACCATAACATGGCCTTCTTGTTCTATCCCTAATTTGATTAAATGTTTTGTGTCCAGAGCATTATGGAGACTGAAATATACAAAAGAATGTTATCAGCATAAAACAACCTTCTATTTTATTCATTCCCAAAGGGCCTGATCCTGAAATCACAAAGCCTTCCCTTGCCTCATCAGACTGTCTTTGTGGGCACTTCGCGAGATACTTCTGCTTTGAAGAGGGTTGTTACTGCTTTCTTTAAAAATAGTGAATTAAGTTCCATTGAATTCAAGAGCAATGTACCCTTTCTCACTTCTATTTTCTGGGGACTTTGTAATCCCATATATTTGCAGGTCAGGAGAGGTTGAAGAAGAGCAGACTTGGCCATGTCCCTGTCATCAGAAGAGAACAGCTTTAGTTCTTGAACAATTTTTTTGACCCTCTGACCTCATGTAAGTCTAATATCAGCAGAAATAGGGATTCCTTTATGGCATCTTGTGGGATTTGATAGACTCTTGCCAACCATCTTGTCGACTTTCCTTGGAGAGTATCTCCTGGTATAAAAGCAGCTGACGCATCTCCTAGGATAGTCCTATGCAAGTTCTTCAAGGACTTTCTGTGAACCTTTCTGGAATTTTGCTTGTGATGGATGTATGCTTTCTCAGGTTTGCCACTGTCTCTGCTTGCTGCCATCAGCAAGGGTCCAAGGGCAGTGCTTTTACACCTCTGGACTGCCTGTGGACTACTTTGAAAAGGCCTGTAAATAGTAGTCAAAGAAAACAGGTGCAGTGGTAATAGGATGTAAGGCAGTACTGTGTACTCTTCCTCTACAGCATAATGTTTTAGGGGGTCTGCAAATAAAGAGACGCCTGAAAACCATCATCAGCATTTACAGAGAGGCCTCCTGGAGATTTGGGAAGGGAGATAAGTGCTGCCAAAAAGCCAGGCTCCACCCTGGCTCCCAAAAGACACAGTGTCCCAGCTCCCTTGCCCAGGACCTGCTGCTTTCCCAGTAGCTGTGCTTTTTTTCTAGGTCTCTAAGTGTATTGCAGGCTAAACTTAAGCAAATGCTTCACTGTATTTATTCAGCTGGAACCCACTTTCTGATAAATTCTTAGAGATAAATTGTTACTCCTCTGTTAGCGTTTTGCTGTTGCTGATGTTCTCTGCTGATTTTTTCCATTTTTTTCGTGTTTGCATTCCAGTAGGCAATTTGGAAGTAATAATCACAAAGGAACACATTTTAAGAGCAGCATATGCAGATTAAAACCACGCCACTCTTTAAATAACAAAACCTGTGAACTTAACAGTAATAGTTTTTCTTGTCTACTCCAAGTGCTAAAACTCACATCCTTTTCTGTATGTCTACAAGCTACTCCAAGGAGAAACAGTCCAAGAACTGGAGCTAGCTGGACATTTAACCAGATAGCTGGCACAGTTACAATTATACCACAAAGCAGCTTGGACTAATAAGTTGAATGAAACTCAAAGCCCAGTGTCTTTTTTTGCCTTGAGGAATGACTTTTATCCAGTATGTTCTCTTAAAAAGAAACAGGCTAAAAGCTAAGGACCTAACTGCAATCCTGTATGCCTAAAGTTAAACAAGGAAACCTGTGCCAGCAGTTCCTCCTTACCCTGCCCGTGAGCCCCAGGGGAGGGGTTGTTGTGTGTTCATCCTTTCTTTTCATCCAAAGCACAGGGCAGGAGGGAGAGGGAGAGTTTTGTTTCATGAGAAGTCAGGAAAAAGTCTCTTCAACTTCAGGAAGGAAGTGGCAGTTGAGAGGGGGGTAGGGAAATGCAGGGAGATCATGGGAGAGGGTTGCATCTTCTCCTTGGCATCATGGGCTTCCTCCAGAGAATCCCACCACTTAGTTGTTAAAACAAGTAAAATTCCCTTCTCCTGCCTCATATATTTCTGTTGACCCAGAGTATCTCCCTCCTAGTCTTCATTTGGTACCACCAGGACATACTGCTCTTCAGCAATCCCACCTGTTGGACAGTCTGCAGGGCTGGGGTGGAACTGTAAATGTGCATGCCTTATGTCTGGGCCTCTGTAATACTATACATCTGGGTAAGTTTAAACAAAGCCAGGGGTGGGGAGTGCCAGTATAACAAATTGTATGAGCCGTAAGAGCTCAGTTTAGGGTCTGTGCATATGTTTTCAATGCTAATTTGAAGCAAACCTTTTCAGATTCATGTTCCGGTGTCTTTTTGCAATGTCTAGAAATGATGTAACTCCAATGCCTTTCATCCTTAAGACCGTGCCATTACTTGGCTTATTCTGCCCAGACTCCTAAAACAAAACTGTTAGGAACTCAGACATTTTCCTGTCAGAGCAACTATCCCTGTAGAGTTTCTTGTCAGACTACTGCTAGACATTTGCTCTGGTGTGAAGCCAGGCCTAGGAGTCTATGGAGGGAAAAGAGGTCAAAGTCCTTGAGATTCCTCATATGGCCTTGATACTACTACTCTGGAAGGCCTGGGCACAGGCAAGTCTGAATGTTGTGCTGCTTAAGCCCCCAACAGGTTCCTGGGCTTAGATCCTGCTGAGCATTGTGAGGATTTAGCCCAGTGACAGACTCAGCCTGGAAGGAAAAGTTGCTCCAGAGGTGTTTCTGTTTCCTGCCATCTCATGGCATCCTGTTACCCTTTCTGAGCTGGGAATAAGTTTGGCAAATGTCAAACAATGTAAAAATATTGGTGTTCCAAAACTTGCTGCTCTGGGGCAAAGGGAATGTAAAAATATCAGGAGGTTATGTAGCTGCACTAAATCTGTAGATTTGTTTTAGAACATAATATTTTTCTGCTCCCATGTCCACTTTTAAAAAAGATCAGACAAAGCTCCAAAGGAGACCTTCTGAATCTGACCTGTAAGCTCAGATCCATGATTGTCCCATAGCTCACTTGTAGATATGACCAGAGAGAAACTGAGGGAAGCACCACCAATTGAGAGAAGTGAGGAAGAGCATGACTGTCCTGAGGGACACTGATGTGGCAGGTCAGAGAAAGGAAAGTTAGAGAGTTTGGGTGTTGAGTTTTTTAATGAGAGAGATTAAAAAAAAAAAAGTTAGAAACAAAGTACTTGTGAGAAAATTCCCCTCCAAAGACAGTCATGGTGGAAATTTTTTCAAGAAGCCCAGTCTTCAGATCAGCTTACTACATTTGATTGAGTTGCACTGTACAGCTCAGTTCTCAAAAGTTGTTAAAAGTTTTCCTTATGAGAAGGGCTATCCTCCCTCACACCTATCTGCCATGAAAAACAGATTTCCCACCATCAGATGCAGAACCTTTGAGGCAGAACTGTCTTGAACTATAAAGTTAATAGCATGTCCATAAATAAGTGAATTATCCTCAGACATTTTGGTGGATCTCTTAAAATATTTACTTTTTAGGGGCAAGTTGGGTAATGGGTTTTCCTCAAACCTTAAAGTTTTAGTGGGCAACAAAGAATGCAGAGTGGAAGCTGCTTACCAGATGTTACACAGCCTGGAGAGATAAAAGGAGATTGTTTTTACAAGTATAAATGGTAGTAGCCTGAACTGTGTAAAGTACATATTTTTATTAAGTCATTATGCAGTTGGACAAATAATTTTCCATATTTCCCAGTCATAACCTGCTTTATCCATGTTGAGTATTTTGCCAGTCCTGACTGCTTCTTTTTCAGTTTACAATGCTGGCAAACTTGTTCGGGATTTGTTTTGCTTGTTTTGTTTTGTTTTTAAATAAAAAAAAAAAACCTCCTCAATTTTATTTAGTCATTTAAAATTACATCATCTTTTGAAACTTTAGATAAACATAATAAAACTAATCTCATTAATAGAGTGCAAAAATACCTAAACACTCCAAAGTGATTAAATAGCTTGGGGAAATTGCTTACTGCAGAAGACATACCCAAGGGCAACAGAGGAGTCAGATCTGGACTCCTATAAATGCACTTGCCTTGGTTAGCAGTGCTGCACTAATTTACTGGATGCTGTAGGTCTGGTCCTTAATTTGTAAGAGTCAGGGAATCAGCATAAATTGGGTGAAAGCGTTTAACACAGCGGAACAGCAAGAAGGTAAAGGTTTTTTTTTTCCCAGAGGATCTTCCATATTTTCAATCTTTCCAACCATGTTCATGAAATTAAAATCTTGAAATCTTGTCTCTGCTTTCAGATGATAGTAAATAAAGAAACCTAAAGAAGACAATGTGCTGTCATCAAAAGCACATGGGAGCTTTCTATGTGTTCCTGTCTCAAACAGGATTTCCCTGAAGTTTGTTACCTTTTTTAGTCTGCAGGTTTAGTTTAGTTGTGTGTGCTTCTCCATGTGCAGTTAGCCTTTTGAAGAAACAAAGATGCGAAAAAGAATAAGCAAAATATCTCGTTTTTCTCTCACCACCTCCTGCAGGCTGAAATTTTTTTTACAGCCTTATATGGTCAGGATACCCAAACTTCTCCCTATTCAAACATGTTCTGTCCTACAGATGCTCTTCAAAGTTCTGTGTGAACGTGGAAATAGTTGACTTTGTCCTGCAGAGAACAGATGAAGCCCAAGCGGACAGAAAGTCATAAGATTTTGCAATAAGTCACCTTTACAACACCAAAAAAACATATTTGCTTTTAACAAGCACTAGAGTCAGGTGACACAGACCATAGACAAACTAGTCTGGCATAACTGACTTGCCTGTACTTCTGCACAATGCAGGTTATTTACAGAAGTGCAGCTGAATAAAGCACTATGGTGCTGAAACACTTCTAAAATTTCTTTACCATTCTGGTTGTGATCAGGACTGAAAGCACAGGTCTTGAGATACTATTAAAAATCCCAAGCTTCATGAAGTCCTAGAGGACTGGTGGTAAAGTCCACTTCCAAAGGATTTCTAATCTCATACTGTGAACTTTGTAGTTTTAGATAGGCCTAGCTTTGAGAATTAACCAAAATAAAACTAAAATTGTAACTGTAAAAGAGTAGCCTGTTGCTGGTGCTATGAATTAAAGCAATATTATATGTAGTAAATACTTGTAGCCTCTACAATGTTTCATAGAAATTGCCAACAAATGGCTTGTTCCTGAAAAGACTTATTCTGATCTTAACATTGTGTGACCATGCTGCTTGGTTAGGCAAGAACATTTGACTCATGATTTATATTTATAGTAAAAATTAAGATAAAATAATCCAGTAAAATTCTAGATTAGACCACCTTAAGTGCACCATCAAATGTAAACTCCATTCATTTGAAACTTAAAGCTCTGTTTCCTGAATCTGAACCTGTGGGATTATACTCTGCAGTTCTGACTACATTTGATCTGTGAGATTTGAAGCAATTCTGTGTTTTCTTTCTTTCCCTTTTTAATCTAAATGAGAAATAAAGCCATGGAAATAAATGGAGCATTATTCTTGGCTTTGGTTCAGTTTCAGATCCAGACTCTGAACCCAAGCTGAAATGTGCCATGCATCTTAAATGCTGCTTTCTTGAACTGCCTTTGGTTGGACTATGTTGCATTTCATATGGCTCAGTGCAGTCACTACCTCTGAATTTAATGCTTGAACAACAGATGGAGTTTTAAAAATCCAAAGCTGTGTCAGTAATTGCTACCTGCATAAAAAAGTGTCACTATATATTACTTGTGAATATAATCTATATAATTTTGAGATGCTGCTAAAAATGAGTGGCCAAAATATATGGTGAGTAAAAGAATCCTTCCTTTCTCCCAACCAGTTAAAGAAGTAATTTAAAGGTTTCGGAAAGAACAACAACAACAAAAAAGGTATTGCAGAAGAAAACTGGATTTCCTCCCATGAAAGCATGAAAATAGGAGAAGGGATTTCACTCAGGACTAAAAACAACCAATGAAAGTTTCATCTTGAAATGTAAATCCACTTGAGTTTTCCAAAGATGTTTAAATGGGAGCCAGAGAAACTTTAACAAGCAGTGAAAGATAAAAATAAAAATATTAAAGACATCCTAAAATAACAGCTAGAGTTGTATCAGTGTTATATTTCAGCAGAGAAGAAGAAGTCTGTGCAACAAAAGGAATTTTATTTAGAGTTTGAGAGATCTGTAAATAGCATCAGGGAAAATACATCATACTAAATGACCCATGGGTGAGACAATTTTTGGCATATGATTCACTGAGGTATCGTGTTTAGAAACTTTCTGTTTTTCAGTCTTCACTTTCCCTAGAAAAGGGTGTCATCAGTTCTTGCCTCGGTCACAGTGTCATAGGTACAGCAATAAGTCCCATTGCAGGAATAGCTGGTCTCTGGTGTAAGGTACTTCGTTTCTTTTCTTTTTTTTTTTTTTTTTAATACTCCTGTGTTTCACTTCAGAAACTGCTATGAAAGATGGATCCACCTCTGCATTAGAAAGTGAGTGAAGAAAAGTTGTGATGTGTAGAACAATTCTATTCAGTAATTGATCAATAATCAATACATTTGAAGTAGCAGTCTGATCTCATTTTGTATGCCTCCTGCCAAAAATATTTAGTGAGAGGGTATTTGGGTATAAGTTCAGCCTGAAGCTTTATTGGAGAGATGTCTGGAAGTTCATTGATGACCACAGGGGATATCAAAACTCCAGCAGTGAGATCCTCCTCTGTGAGGGTAGGATTTAGATAATATTTTGTTTAACACAGGGACTCCAAGTCCTACTCCTCTAGTGTGCACACCACTGATCTGCAAGACTTACAGTTACTTAAACTCTGATGTGTTACTTTTCATATTCCTCATTCACTGAACTCTACAGAAAGTCTCTCCAGCAGTTAAAATTTCCAGTGTTTTCTATTGTTTTTGAAAGGCCCAGCTCCAGCTGGAAACATGGAGGTATGGTATTTGCTGCACATAAATTTTGTAAGAAATTTTATATATTGTAAGAAATAGAACCTACTATATTAAATGTAGGCAGAATTTAGGCTATTATTGTGAGTGGTTGTTCAGTGCCACGGCATTTGGGGTTATTCAGCTGCTCTTTACAAAGAGATGAAGACGTTGTCTACAGAAGCCAACACCAAGAGGGCAGCCAGAGCAGCTGTCCAGTCTTCCCAGTGCTGCTCATACGTACCTCAGGTTCTGCTGAAACTGGCCTCCTTTCTGTAAACACCAACGAGTAAATTCAATCACCATGGCTCCTGCTATAGTGAGGTAACCAGACATCCCAGACTCTCTGCTTGGCCAGAAGACTTGCAATTTTTAATAGCTGATAAAAATATATTTATTTTTTGCTGTTCTTGGCTGATCTTCTCCTTTCATGCTGATTAACAATGCTCTGATCTTTTACTGCCGCCTTTTAGTAACATAACAGCCTTCCAAGATGGAAGAAGGCCATGCTATTCCTCTAACTAGTGTTTATATACCCTGCAATAATTTTTGTTCCGTGATTGCTGTTCTTGCTAGTTTCTTCAACATCCTATTCCACACATTTTATTTTAAATGTAGGGGCACTTCTCTTAATTATCCACAGGGCCTTTTATTTGTTTAGTTTAGATTTTTGAGCATTGTTGCTTTGTGTGCAATCCTTGCAGACATTTAAGTTACCATCTGTGATTTTATGACTTTGATAATAATTTTTCCTTTGGAATGGAGTGAAATATTCTCTGATACATATTCTTTTGATTAATTTGATGTTCTTTTCTGTTAACAAGGGATTGCATGGCTCAGGGAGTAGGCAATGGGATGTGAAAATGTTTGCCACTATCTTGTTACTGCATGTCTAGACTGAGGAAGTTAGCAAAGTGGTTTTATACGAGATGGGTCTCTCTTTACTTTTTTTTTTTGGCATTTGATTGCTCCAATTTGATCCTCAATAAGTGATTTTAATAGCTGTTAAGAGTGTGATGTTAATTAAAATGAACAGATTGCTTCTTAATTCTACAATAAAAACAAGTGTGTGTAGTGATATTATTAGAGGAGAAACTCTGCATGTGTAATTGATGTTTCCCTTTCCTATATTCTGTTTGTTTATGGTGTAACAAAACAATTTACAACTAAAGCAATTGCATGTAGCAAGTAGACTGTTTCAAATGAAATCAAATTTGTTCTTCCAAGTGGCATACTGTGAGACCTGTTGAAGCTTTAAGTAGCAGACACATACATATGAATCCCTTTAACGTGGTTATTTTTTTTATAAAAGAACCCTACATGAATGGAAACTTTAAAAAATGAACTATAATTGCAGAAATGATTCGGCTTTTGCAGGTGGGCAGAGGAAATTCTCTTTCACTGTATAAATCACTTAAAAATGTCTTGGCTTGCAAAGCTTCTAAACTCTGCTCTGTGCAGTATCAAAGGATTATGCATGTTATGGAGAGAGAGTGGATTATGGGTATTAAATAGGAAGACTACCAGGGGAACCACGGCACAAACATGAAGAAGACCCTGTGGATAAAAGGATTTATGGAGTGGAAGATTCTTTATCAATTGTTTCCTTCATACAAAAAACAAAACAAAACAAACAAACAAACAAAAAACCCTCCACAAAACCAACCAACCAAGAAATATTTCTCTCTAAAATAGGTTGTTGTTTATTGCTGCACTCAGGGTTTTATCTCACATTGTCTTGGCTGAGCTTTGGATCAGTGGGTTTCACTCAGGTTAAGATTTACTGTGGCTCTGATGCTCTTGTTTTTTACGAGAGAGTTATTTTAATACCTCGATTAATTTACTGGGTAATGACAAGGTCACAGTGCTGTGGAAAATGGATGCTAGTGAGATAAAGAGGGAGAGAGTAGTATTATCTCTAGAAAAACACATTTTAAGAGATCTTTTGAGTCAGCCCAAATGGCAATGACCCTAGCTACATCTGGAGTCATTTGGTGGTACTTACCTGTAGCTAGCAAGCTACTGCTTCTGAAGGCTTAGGAAAGTTCTATTTTAAGGTCAATACTGATTCACAATGAAAATGTGTATTTGGTTTTTACTAATAATGCACTTGGTTCATGTTTCCAGAGCCTTTGCAGGAGCTGCAGCCTTCCTGGGCTTAATATTTCACATGCCCAAAGCATGAAAGTACTCTAAAGGGCCTTACAGATGAAAACAGACACTATGGAGCATTGGAAAAGGCAAATATCTCTGTTTTACACAGAGGGAATTGAGGCCCAAATCTTCCTGCTTTATGTATCTAAGTCTCACTTAGGTACCTTTATGCTTCCTGCTTTATGTGCCTAAATGTACTTTTATGCTTTGTGCTTTATGTACCTAAGTCTCACTGAAATCAGTGTGTGCCGAACACCCAAGTGCCTTGAGCATCTGAGATGTTGGTGCCAGGGATGTTCTGAGATGGCACCACACAGCGTGGTGGAGATGAGCCAGGCAGATCAGGTGGGGATGCAGGGTAGCTTGGCTTGTGGAGTGGCTTCTCAGAGCCCACAGGAATTCCTCTCCCACAGACTGATCAGACAGTCACACCCCTATCCACGCTCACTTATGCACAGTCATTCCCCTTTTCCTCCAGCCTTCTGATTTCAGCATGGTGTAGCGGTTTTTTTCACTTTTGAAGGTGGTGTTGATGAAATCAACAGGGTAATCTGTCTACTGACCTGTATTGGCACCTTCCTAATAACTGGTACTTGGACATTTAGGAAGCCTGGAGCTGAGCCAAAGCCATTTGAGCAGCTGCCTTTATCCTCTGGCCTCTATCCTCTATCCCATCCTCTATCCTCTGTGTCCTTCCTATGTTCTTTCAGAAAGTACTGCATATGATGGTTCTTTGTGTAACTGCAGTTGTGTTCTTGGAATTTTTTTCGTTTGGTTTGGTTTTTTGTTTTGTTTTGTTTGTTTGTTTGCAGAGTTGGGTTGTGTTTTTTTTTGGTTTTTTTTTTTTTTTTTTATAATATACTTCAACATATGCAGTCTGTAATGCAGGCATGCATGTACAATGGCATGTTTCAAACCAGCTGGGTGCAAATGGCACAGAGGCAGTGAAAGGGTAGAGGTCTGTTTCCAATTGGAACGGTTAGTCAGCTCCACTGGCATCACTGAAACTCCCAGAAGAACTTCTGAGAGGCTTTCCTGTGCTCTATTCACAGGGCTGTGCCCTTAGCCAAAGCCCAGATTAACTGTCAAAATCAATCTAAGTAAGGACTTGAATGACCCCTGAACAAGAAAACTTTTTCTTTATGGGAATGAGTTTTATCTGTGGTGAATAAATCCTAGAGATCTAACCTGTCGATTGTGAAAAGTAAAGGAGATTCTAGCAATTCACTTTAATGACACCAGACAGTTATTAGTAACAGAACAGGAGTAAAAAAGGGACAAGTTATGCTGAGTATCTTCCTCTAAAAAAAAATTTAATAGAAAAATTATTTCCATTTGCTTGAGCTGCTCTTTTCCTATCCTGCTGTCTTCATCTCTCAGCTGCCAAGGGCAGAATGATGTGATTCATAGACTTTTTAATTGAAATTGTATGCAGCCAAATCATAGGGCTGCTGCTCCCTTGGAAGTCAATGGCAACATTCCCACTGGCTTCAACAGAAGTAAGCTTAGTCTATCAGTGGACAGAGAAAAGTACAGCATCAACCTGGGTGATCCAGGAAAGGGTCCCTTACCCCTCTTGGGCCATGCCCTAGTTCATGTCCCAGGGTACCCTACTGGTTCTTGCATAGCTGCAGACCTTGTGGTTTCATCTGTCTCTTTTCAGAGTCTGTACTTCCGCCCAAGTGATTTTATAGTCAAATTCTGATGTTTAGCCTAAATTTGTCATTTCAGTGTGTTAGGCTGTTCCAGCATGTCCCGTCACTTTTCAAACAAGAACTATTTCCTTTTAGTTTATTCTGTGTAGAGTAAGATCTCTTAAAACATCTGGTTTGAAGGTTTTCTTTATTAGCTTTATAGATTAAACCTGTTTAATTCTACTTCTGATCATCTTCCTTCAAATCTTTGAACATTCACTACCTTTTCTTACCCTAAATGCAACTTCTATAGGGCTCTGGTTGTACAACTGCAGGATCCAAGGTTGCAGTGCCAGATCCTGGATGGTGCTGAGTGGCTTGGTTTGCTCCAGCCAGGCACTTAAGAACTGCTCAAAAACTAAGCAAGTGAGTAATCCCAGAAGCAGAAGACAGTGTCACTCCTTACATGTTTTATTGCTGACTGGAATTCAATGGACTTGTCAGACTCCAGCTAATAAATGGGAATGATTACAGAGTAGCTGTCCATAGCAGGGCTGTCAGACATAAAGAGACCAGGGAGACCAGGCCTGTTAAGCAGTGCCTTTACAACACTGACAGAAAGAGGACATTTTTTAAAGAAAGAGATTCTTTAGTTAGATGTATGTTCAAAATCTACAGCCAGAGTTAATTATTCTGTCTGACTTTGAATATTATTCAGATGCCTGGCTGATCAGTCAGCCTGCTAGACTACTATCAATGATCTATGGGCAGTATAAATGGGTTATCAGCTCTTCTACCACTGAAGAAAGTTGTTGGATTGATTAGTGCCAGAGACAGGCTCTCTAAATGCAGTGGTTCTCAACCTCTTACAGACTTTGACCCCAAGTCACAAAAAGAGGGAATTTAGGGATTCTTCTTCTCTGATTCTAATAAAAGAAGGGTGTTTCTTGCATATGTGTATATATCCCTGCAGACTCACCACATCCAGGAGACTGATTTTACTATTATTTACTTGTTGAATGGCTTAAGCATCTGCAGCACTGCAATCATCATCTACTTCGCATCCATTTACAGTGAATCCTCCATGGCTTTGTAAGCCAGTGATCTATAGATTGGCCTTGCTGCAGGCTTTTGCACCTCCCAGTCTGAAAGTGGCCTCTTCATCCATTTGCTTTCTTCTAGGATACTGTAAATCTGCTCTTCTCTTTGGAATAGATACATCATCCTAGTTGATTTGGGGCAAGAGGAGAAAGACGGTTCATATATTAAAAAAAATAAATAAAAACAATCAAGTCAGTTCTGCCAAATCCTCCCCGCCATGTACTTCTGGTGAGCTAGGCAGCAATGTGCTGTTGCACAGCACTACACTAAACCTCTGTGTAAATTTGTAAATGTAAATACATTGCAAAACAACAGATTTTCTCCGTAATAAGTGGAAATGGCAAAAAGAGTACTATATCTTCTACTTGAAAAGTTCATTATAGGCCATCCACATGTCCTTTTTTTCCCCAACTTTTGTTCACTTTATAAGTGAAATTTGGGATATTTTAGTCAGAGACATTGCCATGCCATTTATTCTGGTCTACTGCCTCTCCCCACAATTTCCATGTTTGAAGAAATTTTCCTTCAGAAAAGGTCATTTTCCCCATTTGGGAGCCAGAAACACAGATTACAGACATCTGGGAGGCAAAGCAGATTGGGGTCAGCTGGTCTGAAGGGGGAGAGTTGGCACAGGAAGGGTTCTACTCTTCCCTCTTCCCCTTCCCAGCTGAAGTTTTTAAAGAGTAGTGGGGAGCATCATGTAACAGCATATAGAGCTTATCTATCCCCTCTGTATAAGAGGGGATAGACCTTGGGGAGACTTTGTTCTTGCTGACCCTGGCATCATTACCAAGAGCACATTTCCTTCTCCTCACTGGCTCTTGACTCCCATGGAGTAGCTTTGGGTAGAGTCCTAGGTGTACCTTTGCTGTGTGGGAGCAAAGAGTACGGCAGCAAGCTAAAATTTTGCAACTTTTATTGTAACTCCCCAAATTTCACTGTAACTTCAGTGGTGCTGGATTTGGGATGGTATAACTCAGGGCTCTTTATGCTAGTTGAGGAAGTACATAGAGTTGTTCTAGGTGGTGTTGAAATTCCATATTTTGGATGTGTACTATCTCACACAAGAAAATGGGACAGATGTTGATCTATTTTAACCAGGTACATTCTCTCTGAAGCGCTTCTCAGAGCTCCTGTTCTACATACTTTAAACAAATCACAAGGGAGATGAGAATGATATTATTCTTTGACTTAACTCCTAACCCAGTTTTTAATGAGCTATACATTAAATTGATATTTATGTTACTATGCCAAATAATGTGAGATTTTTCTCTGGTCTGCTTAAACATATCAATGGATCTATAGCTGACAGCAGCAAAACCACTATATCAGATCAAATCAAGGAGTTTTGACTGGAAAATTTCACAGTGATTTTCTTTCCCCTCCTCCCTCCAAGTTTTCAAATGATACTATGCAACAGACATTTCATAGTTGACTGGACAATAAATAACCTTTTCAACTGAGGTAAGTCTCATGAAAGAGAAAGGAGAGCTGTGAGAAAAGATGCCTCTTGTGTTTATTCTAAAATGATGCTCCAAGGAGTTAAACAAACTTAGAAATTTAGAGCTCACCGACATCTGGTTTGTATCAATAGAACCCAAAAGCTAGGGTAGTCTGGTTAGATCATTACTCTGTGTCTGTGCGTCTGTGTGTCTTAACTTCTCCTGACACTACCTGAGAGATTACCGGACTGGAAGATGCTCGTGTTTCTTCAAACACACACACACACCCCCACACCTCAACATGAGGTGTATTCTTCATCTGCTTAGCCCCCATTCATCCATTCAGTGCCAGTTGAGTGAGCAGCGCCATCTCTTATGGTCAGTCAGGCCACCTAACTTAGATACCTACAACTTCCACTAAGAATATAGCAGATTTTTCAGAAATACTGAGTCCTAATATGTACTCACCTGTCTTGTCTGCGTACCTTTCTTCTGAGCACAGGCACCTTATGGGAGAGCAATGCTCCTTTCTCATAGCAGTGGTCACAGTGCTCTCACAGGCAGTAGGATGCCTTAAACGCTGGGTCCACTCAGCTGCACAAGGACCAAATTTCTCTTTTCATCTCACAGAAGTAACAGAGCGGCAAGGCCATACTGTATCCAGCTTGAGAGTATCTCTTCCTTCTGTTGAAGATGAACCACAGGAAGCAGCAGCAAGAGATGTGTGAATGTAGCTGAATAGTTAGTTACTTGACTGTGAAAGGAGGAAGCTGGCGTTAAAACCTATTTCTTGGGAGAGTATGAATTTTTCTTTACTTTGTCAGCGGACTAGTTGTGGGTTAAAGAAAATGCAGAACAGGTCTGGGAAAATGAGGTAGGCCTTTCCACCCTCTCCCTCCAAGATGAGTGCCCTAATCAGTAGCTTGATAGGAATTGTATTCCTTATTGTCTTTTCTCTGTCTGTCTTTGTAGCTCTTGCATGCCTGGCTGCACTATGGCTCACTTTCAAGAGGGAGAAAGAGGAATGCTCTTCTTCATCAGCATACCCTATGATCTGGTGGTCAGAGAACTTTTTAGAGAGTGAGTGGGCTTAATCCCTCTTAGGCTGATCAGTCCGTTTTGCTTTCTGCTTTAATTCTTTGCTAGCCAAAAGCAGATATCAGCAATACTTCTGACTTCTCTTTAGCTCTTCGTGCTTCTCCTAGAGACTTGTGCAGTGTTCAGATGCAGTAGTCATGCACTAAAATGATTCTGCAGCAGAGCTTTGTATGCCTGTTTCTACAGAGCAAGCACTTTTGGACATAAAGTGCATGCATTTTTGGACAAAAAGATGAAAATGCCCAAGGAGCATTTACATGGAACAAATAAATCTGGGTTAAATGCTGGAAAGAGGATTGGATTAGCTTTTGTGCAAACCTGCTTGTGCCTGTGGGTAAGATTTGAAGAACCTTGATCATCTGCAGAATTCACAGGCAGTGCTGCTCAGGAGATCATCCTGAAGTGCTCCAGTCCTTGGGAGCAGGTGTCACTATTTTAGTCCCTCAGGAGCCCACGCAAAGAGTTCTTCTTTGCTTCTTTTTTGGAGACCTGTTTTTGTATGTCAGCACCTTCATACAACTACATACGTGGTTTCTGATTTCCAGTACTTTGGTTAACCTTCTTCTTGTTTGAATATTGGCAGGGCTTTTGTTCACAACTTTCTTGTTCTTCTTTCCTTGGAAATAAAAATTACAAGTGACCTGTGAATCTTTTGGGTTGTTATATCAATAAAATGGCTAAATCTGATCCTAAGTGTTATGATGTATAATACGCTTCTACAGTTCCTGTGTAACTAGTCAGTTAAAAGAGATTCTAAAGCACAGTCCAAAAGTTTTTAACATCTTCTGTCTTAATGTTTACAAAGTTAATACTATAGCTTAGCCAACTATCATCATCTTCTCATGTTACAATATGTTTTCATTTCTTTCTATCTTTGCATAAATGTTTAGGGAGTAATGAGCTCAGGCTGTCCTGAATAAATTAAACATCTTTGTACCTGGATATCCTTTACAGTTAACTACATTTTAAAGCTGCTTTCAGTTTTACCCTCCTTCCAGTGTGAATTATTCTTAAGGTGCAGTGATCTGCTGATAGAGAGAGACACATAGATGTGTTTCTATGTTCCTGTGTCTTTTTTTTTTTTTTGAAATCACTCTGTACTATTTCTCCTCCTTGTTGCCGGTCCTTTTCATCTCGTTTTTGTCTGCACTTCTTTTCTAAAGATAGATAGATTCGCATAATCACAGAGTAGTTTAGGTTGGAAGTGACTTTTAAAAGTCATCTAGTTCCAACCCCGCCTGTTTCAGCGTTGCACCACCCTCATTGTAAATAAAATTCATCCTTCCATCCAGTCTAAATTTACTTTCTTTTAGTTTAAACCCCTTACCCCTTGTTCTATTTTTGCCTAAAGATCATCAGTAGCAAAAAAACTCTCCAGAAAAATTTAGTATAGATAAGACAGAGAACAGCTCTTTTAATGAAGGCCTTCTGACCATGGAGTACAAAAGGTATGTGCCCACAGACAGAATTCTTACTAATTATCATATCTAATGGGGGCATCCAATCCTAAGACCCCTTTTGCCCTCATAACTGCGCACTGGAGCCCCTCCAAGGGCCTTGAGCCTTCTATCTTGTTTTGTCTACCATATCTCTTGTTATTGCGGCCCAGGTGCACATCCCAATGGAAGCCAACGGAATGTTCTTGCTAAATATGTATTGCCTTGAAAAGACATTTGAAAGACAGTTAAACCAGAGCTACAGGAATGTGACACACAAAGTGTGAGAAAGTAATGGTCTAAACTGCAGGAAAACTCCAGCTACATTAAAATCTACAAAAACCTAAAAATCTTAAAAATTCTAAGGAATCACTATTGCAACTCCTGCAATGGAATATTGTGTTGTTGTATGGAGGAGAAAATGTGCTGGCCTTGTTGACTGTAAACTGCTGCAAAAGATGCAATCAGTAAAAGCAAAAGGAAAGTTTTCAAAGTTTGAGACCCCTTTGGAGAGCCTCAAAATCAGTTGATGAAAAGCAGAAAACATCCATTTCCTATAGTACATTTTTTCCATTTTCAAAAATATATGTAATTATGGTCAATCCTGTTTAAATTATGCTCTGGAAAAAAATTATTTAAATAGTAGAAGATTCCACTGCATTAGGAAAAGCTTGTAGATGCATGAGAGAGGATGCTGTGTCTAGTTGCCTAGAAATGTGGTTGAAGTCCAAACTGACCTTGCTGAAGGGATCAGAAATCTCTGCTATCCCAGCTATGTGGTATTTGCATACAGTTGGTCAGGGTATGTGGTATTTGCATACAGTTGGTCAGGGACATATTTACTAGGGAAGCTTGAGGACAGAAGTGGTGGAGTCACAGTGGCTAAGCTAAAATATTTAGGATGGTGAAGGCAGATACTGAACCTTCTTGGCACCTCTGTGATGTAAGGAGGGGTCCATTTCGAACCTGTTAGACTAGAAAAATCTGTGGGATTATTCCCTTTTCTGTCCTTCAAAATATTTTTAAGAAAAGTGAATGGAAACTCATGTTTTTCAAACATATCTGATTTTTATTTCTTCATGAACTATTTTGCCATTTCCCCACCCATTCTCTTCTGAAAGAACAGGAATTTCTCCACCCTTCTCTCATGTTAGCATTGAGATTGAAAAGCCCAAGTGGTGGCATTTCCATTACTAGGCTTAGATCAAATAGATGATTGAAATAGCCTTTTCCTGTCTATATTTAAGTAAATAAATGTAGAAAGTACTACTTCAGCTATTTTCAGACTTACATAGATATGGATGTGGCAAAGTAGTAGAGGGAAGACTCTCAGCCAAACGCGCAAAGTATGACACTGATTAAGTGGATGATTATGACTAGATTTATTGCTAATACAGTATTTAAATATTGCCAGTGAAGTATATAAGCAGGTCTAAAGGGTTATAATATATGCAGGTTCAGCTAGAAACGTACAGGTTTGGCCTATCAGAATGCACAATTGCAAAGCAAAAAAAACCAAAAAAAATTGAGCTAATTCAGGACTTAACCTGTGACCTTTGCACTTTTACTCACCCATCCAAAAGTGAGTGTTCTCAGTCTTTGGGCTGGATGTACCTTGCAGGTGTCTCTGCCTGGAAATGGGTATGTATGTATGTATGTTTGTATGTATGTATGTGTGAACGCATCTAGAAACTGCCTGGAACCTTGGAAAATCTTTCTTTCCTTTCTGGCCGGGCCTGGGAGATGAGGCAAGGGAGCTCCTGAGAAGGCTCAAAAGCCAGTACTCAAAAATGTGCACGTGGGTAAATCTAGGCAAAGGAGTGCTACCTGCAAGCTTCTGAATAGCATCTTGCACTTCTGATTCTCAGTCCCAGAGTCCAAAACATTGTCTGACTTTACTGAGGCTTCAAATTTTCACCTATTTACATGTATACTATGTCTGAGTGAAGGAAAGTGGCTGGGCATGGATGAGAGTTAAGACATGGGAATTCTTAAATGCTTTTTGTTTTCTCCAGGCAGAGATGAGCATGCTGAGGAAACCCATGTTAGTTGTTTGTCTCCAGTTGTCTCTGCACTATTCTATTCCCAGGCTTGTGCAGCATTTGACGAAATGTAATTTATATACTACACATGTTGTACCTTTGACTCCAGGTCTAGCCAGTCTAGATAAATCCTGTCATTGAACTCTCAAAGCAGAGTCTTTGGGAGAGCAAGGGAATGGGGAGATGAGCTATATTTTATGGTACAGCTCATCCCCCTGCATGTGCGGTGTTTGGTGGGGTTTTGCTTGAGGAAGAATGGTGTTGTTCCTGCCCCACTGGTGCAGAGAGGCTCACTTGAATATATCAGGCTTTGGTTCAGTACCTTCAAGCTCTTGGATAAACCTCATTGATTTTGGCTAGGACTGTACTTAAGGAGAGGCTAGCTTTTTGTGCTGGGTTGGATTGGTGCTATAAGGAGCACTAAATGACTTGTATTCCTTCTCTTCCTCCTTTTCCAAAGTGGTCAATATTTTATTTTTAGAAAAAACACAAAGGAAGCAATGGCGAGGGGAGAGAGGAAACTGCTCCCAGTGCTAAAATCTTGGTTTAGATGTGGACATAATGATGAAATGTGTGGCCTTTCCCAGGTCAGTAGAATACTAATTGATTTACCAGGAAATATGATGTTATTACAAATGTGGAGCCTAATTTGGATTGTGTTGCTTGGGAGTTGCCTGGGTGGGGAAGGAAAGTGGGATCCAGCCTTTATTTTTGCTCCTCTTCTTAACCTTGGGAATATACATGTTCAAATAACATCTGTCTTGTCCCTTTCGCACGACCTGCTCATCACTGCCATTTGCTGAAGCAGACCAAACACTCTTAGCACAGGGGAGCCCAGACTGCACACTTACTCTGCCCTGTCAGGCAGTAGCTACATTTTGGAAGGAAACCGCAGTACAAAAGTAGGATCTCAGGTTCCATGCAGTGTATGCAGAGCAGTTTCATTTAAAATGTCACGTTTACCTTGGCAGAGCCACTCTTTAGTAGGGATTAAGGCTGAAAAAACCACTGAATCATTCTCTCTGTTTCCATCCATGTGCCAGGTCACAAACATAAATTGTAATGTTGGCCCTCGTCCGTCATCACATAACACTTTGGCATGCTTTTTCATTCCCTGAATATGAGTGGAATGAGAAGGTTACTTGGAAAGTCATCTGTCTGAGAAGCTGTCCTGTTATAATTAGTGGGCAATCTTGAATTTCATCTCTGGAAGATTATGAAGTGAAAAGGCGGGGGAATGGGATGTGTATGTTAGATTACCAGGGCCTCTGGTAAGCCAATCTGACCATGACTCAAAAGGCTGAAGTGAAAAAAGTTGGGGGGATCAGACAATGCTATTTTTTTTAAACAAAAAGGTGTAAAGATGACTTCAAAGAGACAAGTTTGGATCTAGATATAAGTTTAAATTTCAAGTAATTCTAAACTTCACGGATATTTAGAGGTAGAAGTTTGGTTTGGCTCGCATCTAGTACCAAAGAATCTCTTGTCTTTCTAAAGGCTTCTCAGACATCAGAGTGAATGAAAGGCAGCTCAAGGTGGAGCCACAAAATAAGGGAAAATATCAGACAACTAGATGGGGATCATAGCTGTAGGTTAATCACATAAAGTTACCAATAATCTTGCAAGTTATCTGAAGTATCTCCTTCCTCTGTGCTTCTTCACATCTGTACTACAAGCTAAGGGCTGTTGTCTTCAGCTGTGCTTCTGTCACAACACCTGCAAGCTGTGTACAGTCTAATTTGGCCATATTTTTCAGAGATCTGCAATGGCCAAGCTAAACCACCCTGGTGCTGTAGAGAGGCAAGAAAGACCTTTTTTCCTACCACTTATATTTCTTTCAAATATGTGGAGGACATTATCCTTTCAGCAGCTTTCAGACAGACTGCTAAAAGCAACTTTATACTTCAAGCTTTTGTGATAAATATGTTCTCCCTCTCCCTCTTTTTTTTTTCTTTCCTTAGTCAGGAAATGTGTTAACATTTTTATACGGGCTGTAGCGTGGGATATATAATAATGATGCTCTGAGAGGAAAATGAATGCTTAAGGCTTCCTTCTTCTGTCACTTCATTAATGCCAAGAAGGAGGCTGGATAGTGTTGCTTTAATTAGCAGGCTTTTGTTAAAAGAAGTGGTTGGAGCTACCTGATTGCAGTTTTACCCAGCAAAAGAAACACAGAATTTACTTCCTAGAACAGAATATTGCCTCTAGCAAGAGCAGCGCTTTTAATATATTTGGCTATATGTGTCATACTTCACAATTTTATTCTTGACTCCTGCTGGGGACTGACTTGGACCTTGAAATGAGTATTGTGTTTCCTGTACTAACTAATTTAACTGCTTGGTCATTTGGTCACTGAGGTTTTTTGCCTCCTCTCTAAGCTTTTGTGTTGCGTAGCTTTTTGTAAGATAGATTTATTTAGACTTTTTTTGTAAGACTATAAATTAGAACTTTTTTTTATGGTGTTCTTGATTTTTCATTGCTTGCCCAGTTCTACCTGAACTGCTTTCCTTTTGTGTTTTCTATCAGTCTTTGCTCATATGAGGTGATCACAGTGTTTGGGCACTGACAGGGCAGTAGTGGTCTGTGTGAATGTTTGGTTTCATCCCGGATGATACCTGCAGAATTTCACAGGTGTCCAGTGATGTGTAGATGAGCGTGATTTGGCTGCATGACCAGGAATCTCTTTATCCATTGCCATGCTGGATATTGTCAGTGTACATACAAAGGCATTGCTTCATGTGTTGAGTGTATGTCTCTCTGTAAGGTACTTCTATAGCACACTGTTCCATGAGAGAGTTTTATTCTGAAACCTGGCAGTAATGACTGAGTTGCTTCCTGAAGTATGAAGCTTTCTATTTACTCTCTTTTTTTTTTTTTTTTTTTTTTATTCTTACCATCATTATTGCTATTTTTGATTTATGCAATTCTGGTGTGAGTTCCTGTGAGCTCTTCCTCAGCATTGTTCCAGTTTGTACTGCAAGCACATATTAGGCAGCAAATTACAAAAGAACGGTTTCTAAATGGGGAGCATTTTGAACAAAAGAAGAAAACTATAATTATTCCAACAAGGATTTGAGCAAGCCATCAGAATTAACAGTGCTGCTTTTCCAAATTTGCCACTGTTTTGATTAGCTTATGCACTTATACAATCCCTGCCGTGGCAGTGACAGTAACTGAATGCCTGTAACCACAGGCAGAAGGCTATTAGAGCCCATCCACAAAAAAGCAGCTATTTTGGGTTTCTTCTCATGAAAAGCCTACAGTGCCCAAGTGAAGCCAGCTAAGTATTTGTTTCTGTGGAATTCTTATCTCTTTCTACCATTCAAAATACTTTTTCTTTGCAGAACAGTTTAAACTTGATCTATTAATAATGTTTATAAAAAGTGTGTTCTTCAACACATTCTTTGGGCAGGGCCTTGAAGCAGAAAAACAATCTTAACTATGCTGTCCACTTGAGGGAGGTGGTGTGTTGTCTGGAGGGTTGAACCAAAACCAGTATAGTTTCTAGCTTGCAGTAGAAATCTCAAAGGTTTAAGTCTTTTGCAGGCAAAA
This sequence comes from Pyrocephalus nanus, assembly GCA_038380795.1. Lineage (NCBI taxonomy): Eukaryota > Metazoa > Chordata > Aves > Passeriformes > Tyrannidae > Pyrocephalus > Pyrocephalus nanus. Next base: position 53,394,464 of record CM076260.1, read on the forward strand.
GGGAATACTGGACTTCAGCAGTGGCTGCTTTTCCTCACAAGGCCATCCCCCATGCAATCTATGATAATTCATTTGTGACCAGCCAGTTTCTGCTTTCTGAAGGGCATACAGTTTACAGAATAAAGAAAAATTGTCAGACAAAAGAAATGTCATTGTTCTAATCAGAAACAAATTAGAAAAAGCAAAATCTAAGGAAGGGTTCTAAAAGCCAGCAGAAGAAAATGGGAGATTTCAATACCTGTTCAACATATTTTTTAGAATAAGGATGTTTACTGACTGGTCAGAACTTAAGTAAAATTATGAACGTAAAAGTCTTTATTCCCCTCAGTGAGTTATGTGCTGTACTTGGAGACCTGACCTCTTCTCCCTTCCTCTGTCTTCTCTTCCATCCCACGCATGTTTGGCCTGGCAGTGCAGCAGAACTACCAAGGTAAAGACAATACAAATGTGATACGGCATTTTCCCATCTGAAGGACTTGGAGGTGAGTCTAGAGTTTTTGGACAAATTAGGAATAAAAACATTTCAGAACTAGTTTCTGATTTGGTGTTCGGGCCTAACTCCTTAAATGAAAATGAATAAAACCCCACAAAACTATGCAAAACGAGCAACCAAGTCCCCTTTGTGGGGCACTGTGTTCAGCAGAGCAGCAGAGTACGGAGGAACGGCAGAAGCTCCACTCATTCTGTGTGTCCTCACCAACAGTGGCTGGCTCCACGTCCTCTGAAGAAGGTATTCCAAATTCTAGAGTAACAATGATCCTATAAAATAGAGCTAGAGTGGACTGAGAAATGGAAACACCAAAACTGGCTAAAACAGAATAGCAGGTGTTATTTTCTGAGCAGGACAGAAGCTGCTGCATGTCCTTTCTTGTGTTTATAAGTCCTAGCTTAGTATTTGGCCTGTCCAGAGTAGGATGATGAGGCTGCTTTATACTCAGCCAGCAGTACTTTATAACTTTCAAGATCTTTCTGTCCTTGTCTACCCAAGCAGTTGTTCCCCATCGTGCATTTAAAAACTGATTCCTTCCGGCTAAGTGTAGAACTTTGTTGAATACCATCCTGGTTTTTTTAATGCAAACTTCAGTTTTCAGATCATTCTGAACTTTTCAGCATGTCTGAAGCTCTACCCTTCCTATTGTGTGCAGATTTAATAAGGACTTTCTGTTTTCCATCACCTAGACTGTTCATGAAAATACACTTGCTGAAGGAGATTTCCCCCAAACCCTAGTTAACAGAGCTATTTGCTTAAATCTAAAAGATATCCAATTGTTCTCATAAAGTTTATATCTGCCTACTATAATTGAGGATATTCAGCATTTAATGTAAACATTTTAATTAGCTCAACTTTCTGAAATATATAGCATAATATCTTCAAGGAAGGGGATACTGCAAACATGGGTAGAGACCTAATAAGTCCCTCTAATTGTGAATTCTGTTTTCTAATCAGTCTTCCTACCTAAAATACTCTACATTTGGAAATCTGTGCTCAGTAGTTTGAGCTCTGTGGAGGGTTTCTGTCTCCTTCTATTTACCTGCCACTTTTACTCTGGCCTCAATGGAGTTTGAACCCCAAAAAAATAAATAACTGTGAGTTTACATACTACTAAAAAGCTGAAGTCTGCTGGGAAGTGAGAGCTCTGAATGACAATTATGACACAAATAATGTTCACCCTCCATATTAATAAGAACATGCTGATGAAGTGTCAGAAACAATATCCTGTAGATAAGTAAGTTAAAATAGTCTTCTTTTCATCACCAACAAAATCGAATTCATCCTACACACTTACCTCATGCTGACTGCTAATTTTGAGAGTCTGTGCTGCCCCACATTTAGCTGGAAATATTTTAAGAAGCCACAAAACCTCCTGTTTATTATCTTCTTTCACTTTTTTTTTCTGCATCCTGTCTACTTAACTGATATTTTATTCCATGCAAACTCTTCTACCAGGGGCTTGCAGAAGCCCCTTTTCCATATTAATCCAATCAACTATGACTGTTCTGAATTCCTAAAATGCAATTCTGAAACTACTGAAAAGGGGCTCAGTTATTTTCATATGAAGGAGACAGTAGTAAATTAGACGACTGACAATGAAAAAAACCTCCAAAATCAAACCAAAATGTTTGATGATCTTCATAAAATATATTTTTTAAAAAGAGTGTTAATATGACTGTTTTAAAATATGCACACTATATATTGCTTTTCAGTTTTGATGAACGTGTACCAAAAAGTTAAAAGATACAGATGAAATACAGTTAAGTGGCTTGTGAATGGCAACTGTACAGACAGTACTTCTCAATGAGCTGTGTTTTTTAGCGTTTGGTTCTGATTTCTCTAATGGAACCCTTCTTAATTATTGCCTTTCATTACTGTTGTAGTATTTCCAGGTGATTGTTACTTCCATTGCTGCTGAATTTATCTGTCAGGGATTTCTTGGGATTTGGTTTATAAAGATGGAGACTAAAGAATCTGAGCTCACTGTCTACTTAAGAAACAACTACCCTTTGGCATTCCTGGTAGGTCTAATGCTGAAATAACATATTCCTTTAAGTTAGAAGGTGGTTGGTTCTTGGTTGCTGAAGCCCTTTGGTACATATTAATAGGTCACTGATTAAAATGTTTAGAATCCATTTTTAGCTAAATTATTGTTTATTACATTAAAAAAAGGCCAATAAGAGAAGGTTGTACCTGTGGAGGGTGAAGGCTTTTAGGTGGTTTACATCTTAATTAAAGAAAAAACACCAGCAAAAACACCTTAGTGAAGGAATTCTGTTGTAAATTATGTCTGGGAGTGGCAATGCATTTTATTATCCGCTCTTTTGATTAGCTTGCTCCTTTATACTTCATTGTTGGTGATTAAAACAAAAGTTCTATTCACATCTACTCAAGCTAGTAGAGGGAAAGCAGACCTAGCAAAAGACTTCCGCTATGAGCTCCAGTATGGTGAGATTTGTTACACCGAATGCAGGAAGACAAGCTATTAAAATGCACTGCAGTGCACACTCTGTTTTCAGGACTGATTGATGACATTTCCATATATAGTTAGGAGTAAGACGTTGCTTTTGAAAATAGAATTAAAACTTTCCCTTTTTAGGAGCAAGAACCACTTTGGCAACACAACCAAACCCAAGCACATTAGTTCTTTTGGTCAAAACATTAACAGGGTACTTTGCTAACAAAATGTTCGGGTCATGATAAGGTCAAAGCATGAACTGTAAGGTTTTTTATGAGCTAAATGTTTTCAAATAGTACTCCAAGTTGAAAGTGCTGAAATTAAAGCTTTTCTCCTGTAAACGGGGTGTTGCTGAGCTGAGTATATGTCGTTTTTTTCAATTACTCAGCATAAGATGACAGGACTGCAATGACATGCATTCACTGAGCAAAGACAGATGTCACCAGAAACATGGACGGTAGGAACAATTTAAGGAAAAGTTGATAAAGATGTATTTTGTATTTGCGTTGTCACTTTCTGTCTCTCTTTCCAACTTGGAAAATATTTGCCTGTTTTCCAAAATGAAAACTTTGTGCAACAACTTACTGTCTCAATTTTAAACATGAATCCAATAATCTGATCTGATTAGAAAAACAATACCTTTCCCCCTTGTATTCATACTTCTCGATTCAGGTCTAGCTTTGCAAATGCGCAGGGACATACATTCCCAGTAGGACGTAGGGTGGTAGGAAGGTAGGTGGAACCTCACCAGCTGAATTGAAGGTAGATAGCATTGCTACCCCATGACATTCCCACGAAAAATGAGATATGATTTTGAATACTGTTTTAATGTGGAAATTATTTCACTTTGCTACTAACTTTTTTAGATACACAGTTGCACTACGGAGAATGTAAATCATCATAAAAATTTAAAGGACTACAATAGGTTGGAGAGGTTGGGCAAAGAAGAACTGTCTGAAATTCAACAAAGGCAAATGCAGAGCCCTGCACTTAGGGAGGAATAACCTTGGGCACCAGCACAGGGTGGGGGCTAACCTGCTGGAAAGCAGCTCTACGGAGAAGGATCTCGAGGTCCTGGTAGATGACAAGCTTTCCATGAGGCAGCAGTGTGCCCTTGTACCAAGAAAGTCAATGATATCCTGGACTGCATTAGGAAGAGCATGGCCAGCAGGTTGAGAGAGGTGACCCTGCTCCTTTCCTCAGCCCTAGCGAGGCCACATGTGGAGTGCTGTGTCCTGTTCTGGGCTCCTCAGTACCAGAGAGACATGGAGCTCTTCAGGTGGGTCCAGCAGAGGGAAACAAAGTTGATCAGGGAACTGGAGCACCTCTCTTATGAAGATAGGCTGAGGGAGCTAGGCCTGTTCAGTCTCGAGATGACTTGAGAGGGGACCTCATCAGTGTCTACAAGTACCTGAAGGGAGGGTATGAAGAGGATGGAGCCAGCCTCTTCTCAGTGGTGCCAAGCAATAAAGAGGCAATGGGCAGAAACTGATGCACACAAAGTTCCAAGTGAATATGAGGAAGAACTTCTTTACTGTGCAGTTACTGAGCACTGGAACAGAAAGGTTGTGGTGTCTCCCTCAGTGGAGATATTAAAGAACTGTCTGGATGCAATCCTGTGCCATGTGCTCTAGAATGACCCTGCTTAAGCAGGGAGGTTGGACCAGATGACCCACTGTGGTCCCTCCCACCCAGTCTGTGATTCTGTGAAAACTTGCATAGTATCTGCAGGAGTATAAGATCATCCTTGTATAACTAAATCCACTGCTTACTCCTCAAAAGAACATAAATTGGCAGCAACAGTGCAAGGTATTAATGTGAGATAATTTTAGAAAGACATGGCTAAAAGCAACTCAATTTTGAATACAGTGGAGTAGAAATGAATGTAGTTTCGTAAGCTCTGCAGGCCGTGCTATCATCTGAACCAGACATTTCCAAAACTGCATGTGGGTCTGTGCAAGTTTCAGCTACCCAAAAACATTCCAGGTTTTGTTTTGTTGTAAGAAATTACTCAAACCATGGGGAACACTTACCCAAATGTTTTAATGCACATTTTTCTGCCACCTTGAAGGAAGCATGGCAATGTTAATGCTGAATTCCCCAGAACTTCTGCTTGCATCCTGAAACACAATATTATTATATAAAGGGCCTCTAATTTGCTTTGTACATAGGAGAAAATTGGGAGGAAAACTGTTGAAATAAATGGCACTGAGCTAGAACTGAGCTGTATGCTTTGCCTGTCAGGCCATCAGTAGCTTCACAGTAGAAATAACAGCAGACTTCAGCATCATGGTCTTAATAGACAGGATCACAGTTTTAGAAGACAGTGTTTTGAAGAATAAAATATGAAGTGGCAGTGCTAACAGAAAAATCTGTTCTTGTGACTCAAATGCAAAGGAATTGAAAAATGAGCTGAAAATAAATGTTTTCCATTGCTTTTTTCTGATCTCCTGAATTAAAACTGATGCTCAGATTACTATATAGAATAAAAAAACTACACTAAATCAAAGTAGTGTCAAATACAAATTTCAATTTATTGCAATAACTGTCACAGTTGTTCAAAAAACCTAAAATGAGATCTAGTAAAAGTACAATTCCATCCTGCCCTCATTTCTATTTACAAAATTTGGTATTTCACACTGGATCTCATTTAATTTGAAAACAGCTTGTGACTTATTGGCTAGACAAAAGGGGGGGATCTGAGGAATCACTGACAGAGCATGCACAATGAAAGTGCTACCATAGATGGAAAGTTATTGACTGAGGTCTCAATTTTTAGATAATACTTCAGTACATTATTTTGAGAAATTTGAAAAGGCAAAAGGGAAGAACTGCCTTTGTAATATACACCTATCCAGGTGTGCAGCCCTGCAGGTGCAAACTGGTACAGCTGCTCTCCCAAGAGACACAGCAGGAGCTATAAACATATGTCCATGCTGATACAGCCAAGCTACCTCTGGATGTGTTAGCTGGATCATGGCAACCCCAACACAGAAATATTGAGGAGAATTTCTGTATCCGTAAAATCTACAGTAGCTTGATGCAAGCGTCTCCTCTACCACTTAGCATAGTGTGGGAAGTGTGGGTGATTGTCAGCCTGTGGCAATATGGTGAACAACAGGGATAAAATCATATGGATATGATGCACCACTGCATACAGTATGAATGCTCAATGTGGTTTTGGGGTCTCAGTCTAATTCTGGGTGAAAATTCCTGTATTGCAGTTTGGGACAGCAGAATAGCTACTTAACATCATGCCAACTAGAGTGAGATTGTCTAACCTGTGATCACAAGCTGGGTCCTGCAAATTTGAGTCCAATATTACAAGAATAAGTGAAGAGAAATAACGAAGAGAGATAACCTTAGCACTGACTACTGATAAAAGATGTGTGAACTGGATAGACAATGTGCTAGAGCAGTCAAGCCAAAAGAAATTCCTACTGCAATTCAAAATGGGTGTTAAAATGCTGTGTTACAATCAAGAATACTTGCCTTCAAATTAATGGATCAGAAAAACAAGGTACAGTCAGCTCTAAACTAATGAATTATACATGCTTTTGAGTCCTGTCATCTCAGTTGTTCCAAAGCAGCTCAGGAAACAGCAGCTGGAGTCTTTTCTCTCTCATGTATCAGCCACAGAATACACGTTCATCCTGGTTTTGGAGTCTCACCACATCATGTTCACAGTAATCTGTGTAGGAAAATACATTTTCACTGGAAAGGAGAGACTTGCTAAATCTGTGACTTTTCTTGAGGATTAACTGACCAATGGCATCAAGTGACTTTAGTTAATATCTGATATTTGATTTCCCAAAATTGCAAAGACTTGAGATAAAGAAACCAAGGTGCCCAGAACAGAGTAGACTTGCATAACTTCACACACCAAGTCCACAACAGGTGAGGAACAGACATACAGCCTTCTTGGATGCTGTGGTTCTTGTTCCACATACTCAGCAACTGGGCACCAAAGTTGAAAAAAAAAAAAAAAAAAAAAAAAAAGAAATTATTTCTTCCTTCATTCTCTAATAGGAGCCATCACTGAACAGACCTAATGCTTTGCAGGCCCATGCTGGCTCTATGCCAGCATTTGCAAAGGCAGTGTATTTTCTCTTCGAAACCTTTTCCTGCAAAGCACAGATTGTGGCTGTCAACATCTCCATCTACGGCATATCAAATATGAGTTTTCAGCACATAAGGACTTCATTATGCACCACAGGCTTTGGTTTTCCACTCCCATTGCCTTAGCCCTCCTCAGTGATAGCTGAAATTCAGACTAGATCTGTCACTGGCGGGATCACCTGAACCGGAAAAGCACAGGCAGGATTTCAACACACTTGCTCCCTTATTCGTCACCCCTCCACACCTGCTCTCCACCAGTGGGACAGGGCTTCACCACCCATGGCAGTGACTCAGCTCCTCCCTCCAGCTCCATCAAGGTTATGGCCAGTGAGAGTCAAGAGGAGACACAGAACAGAGAGGAGACACCCTCCTCTGACAAAAGAGCCTCTCACAACGAACAGATTCTCTTTCAGAGCAGGTGAGAAAATATAAGAGGAAATCCCTTATCAGTCAGCTCAGCCTGGAGAGCTGAGAATGAAAGCAACTTTTGAAACAACCCCATGAGGCAGGATGTGGATCTCACGGGGGCACTTCTAGCTCAGCTTGCACTCTCCTCCTCACTGTGACATTGCTTGGAGGTGTCCTGAGGCACCCAAAGCAAGATGATCTGTACCTGATGGCAGTTTTGTTTGTAAGTAGCAGTGGCAGGGATCTGAACACCTCTAAGCAGAACGGTGCAGCTTGGCCTGCTGAGCTCTACTTCTGATTACCAGGTCATCTTGCACATGGAGCTTGGTCCCCCCAGTCTCACATGCTGTCACCTGAGAAGCAGACCAACTATTTCTGCTCCTTTTCCTCATTCCCTGTGCATCTGGATTTCTGTCAGAATTGAAGCAAGTCCTCCTGACAGAAATATCCAAACCTGCCTCCAAGCAGCAGACTGGAAGGCTGCATTCCACTATCTGCTAGGATTTTCTTTTTCTTTCCATGAGCTAACGCTGTAAATCCCACAGCAAGGCATGAATAAACAAAAACTAGGAAGGATTAGTACGTACTATTTAGTGAATCATGACTAACACAGCCCCGTCTTGCTTCCTCTGAAAGCGTGCCACAAAAGTTCAACAAATATTATTGTGAAATGAACCACAAAGTCTTTACACACTTTAGAAATGGCATCTTCACCCATTTTCTCTGGCAAAAAACCAAATGTATTTAGTTTCTAGTTGATGGGAAAATATCTAAATTTAAAACACTTGATAATTGACACAAGACTGGAGTTTTTCAATTCTTTTCCTCCCTCCTACACCCTTCCTGTATGGCAAATATAATTTAGCAGAAGATTCTGAAAGTCAGAGGGTTTTAATCAAGCTGAGAGTCTACTTGCTTTGCCTTTTGGTAAGAAAACACTCAGCAATGACTCCTTCTGTGAAGTGAAAGGTTTAGAAATATCACCGGGACACTCACCTCTTGAGCACATAATTGTTGTAGATGTCAGGGGGAATGTCAGGCATATAAAAATAAGTGTTTTCTGTGCACAAGAATAGTGAAAGGAGACATAATTTCTTGTTGTAATGTGGCCTGTGGTGTTATGAGTGCTTGTGTGCTTACCACGTGTATGATGTTCTTCTTAGACATAGACGTATCTATGGCTTTGAGACGTTGGCCATAAGCAGGTTTGTTTTAAAAAGTAATTGTTATAGTCACAACCCTTGGGATAGATTAAAAGATCCATTTCCAAAAGAAGTCACATAAAACACTGGAAGAGGAAGACAGGCTACAGTTCTAAAATTGCTAATTGCAATATTACTTGTAAATATTGTTATAATACCATCAAAAAACCCAAATCCCCTAGGCAATACAGATAGATCCTTACCCATATACATAAATATAAATAAAAATAACAGGGAAGAAAGAGCAATCATACGTGGTATTGCTTCAAATCTAATTTCTTTTAGTAACAGGGTGCTATTATTCCATTCCCCTGGCAGCTATGGATGCTTTTAAACTCCATGAAAATTGATCACAGGATTTCAGCATTTTAGAAAATATGTCTGAGTGTCATGATCTTTCAATACTGGGGAAACGGGCCTAGGAATTTCGGGCTTGCCCAGATATTGCCTACACTGCAGATGAGTATTTTTCTTTCACACATGGGATCAATTCCTTTGTGTTAACAAGGATCCACCCACTCCCATTCCCTGTTCCCTGGCTTAGTATCTACCCCAAATGTGCTGAACCCTCACATGCGGTTCCTTGTGCCTGCAAGAACCAGATTTTGCAGAAGATAATCCTGAAGGATGGGGAGGGAAATATGAGAAACAAGTGCTAAAAGTGGTGTAGAAATAAAGTCCTAGTTAAATCAGCCATTCTCACTGGAGTTTTAACTCTTCCAAACTTCAGAGCCTTACTTCAGACTTTTGTTTCCTCTTCATTTGGAGAAGTGCTGTTGCCCTTTCTTTCCACAAAAGGTATTCAGTAATTACCTTTAAGCTCCACTTAACAGTAGCTCTTTTGCTACGCTAGGGAAAATCATCCCCTGTTCACAGCTCAAGAGAACCAGGGGACATTTTTCTGTTCTGATGACTCTGTTTTAAGTGCAAACACAACAAAAGACTGAAACAGATGGCAATTTATTTGTCTCTAAAGTTTGCATGTGTGTTCCATGACATTTTTATAAGACTTTAAAGATTTCTCCTCTCCTGTCATCAGTAATCTGAAATTGCTTTTTCCAATTAAATGAATCTGTTTGACTCTCAGTGATGCTGCAGTCTCAGAAGATAGCTGTACTTTCTTCATAGTTTTCCTGTGCTAACATGGTTTCACTCTCTGTTTGTTTTTTTAAGACTATTATACACTTTGATATTCAAGGGTTAGACTCACATGCAGCACTCAGCACGGATTCATAGAGTGGCTTAATGAAGTTTTCCTTTTCCCCTCTATTTCTCTGTGCGTGCAGGAAAGCTCTTTGCATGCTCACTACTTTAAAGAAACTTTTAATATTTGAGCTTGGCTTTCACCAAGAAAAGCAGTTTTGAGTCTTCCCTGCTAAATGAAGTCTTTCCATGTGGCTACTAAGTATAAATTTTATTATAGTTTCCACAGTTTCCTCTGTGGAAGTGAGACTTACTGATCTATACTTCCACAAATCTTTCCTGATGGCTTAAAGATGGTATCACATTTGTTGCTTTCTGTTTCTCTAGGAATGACACTGATTTTAAGTGACAGATTACACATAACATTTTCACATTGGCACGTGTGATCCTTCAGAAAACCTGTGTGAACTCCATCTGGTCCTTCTGATTCCTTACTTCTCATTTGATAAATTTTATTCAAAAATCTGTTCTGACACTGCAATTTGAAACAGCCCATCAGACTCAGACCTCTATAAAGAAAAGCTGTGGTGGAAACCTCCCTTACTAACTAAAGATTTCATTTAGTTTTTCTTTAATGACCTTATCTTTCCAGAAAGCTTCTTTTACAGCTGAATCTGTTGACTCTACAGACTCTTTGTTGTGCTTCTTGCTTCCGATGCATTTGAAACCTTGTTAAGTTTTTATTTCACTCCTTCCTCTATTTCATAAGAATTCTTCATGTTTTGAAAACTCCCATGAAACTTTAGAACTTATGCTAAGGAGGCAGCAAAACATTGCATTTATGACTAGAACAGCTAAAAAAAATTGGACAAAACATAAAAAAGGAATAAGCTAATGCCTTCTCTTTAAATCTAACTCAATAGATTCAACCCCCCCCCCCAGTATTAATAAAGTACACAATATAATATTTATACTGAGAAACTGCTAAAATATTGATTCTTCACAAATAAAGTTAACAAGACTTTCTCTTGGCTAACAAAACCAAAGGATTACAGATACCACTGTGTGTTGTGCTCCATAAATGAAACTATTCCTTTCCACATGCATTGCAGATTACATTAGTTTTGCAATTCATATATGAACTTTCTAGCTTGGCATTAGATTACATACACACTCAGACATACAGGCAGAAAGCTAGAATATAAATACACAGTTTTGCCCCTTTCCAAATGCAAATGCTCCAGGCTCTCCCAGCATCCGCTGCAGCCAGCTCCAAAAGTAAGTGTTCTAGTTCATAGACCTCAATTTGTCATGAAGGAAAATATTGGAGACTCTCATGGGTGAGTGTTGTTATGGGAAGCTAATCTGACTTGGACAGGAGAGAAACAGAATATTAGCTTTTTTGTGAGAGGCAAGAAAGAAAACATGCAGCTTATGTTATTCCACTACAAGGTCTTCCCCATTAAATCTGCTTTATCACGGATGTACCTCTAGACCAGAAAGATGAACTGACAGAAACTCTATTTGGAGGCCACATGCAGGCTTACAGAAGGAGCTTGATCATGGCAGCTATATACACACAGAGAGATTTATGAACCCTTGCCTCTGGTTTTATTGATTTAGCAGGTTTAGAGCAACTCTGATAATGTTACTGGCTGGAGTTCACATTTCCATCTTGCCTTGTAGCCTATAAACAGGTCTAGACTTACTGACAAAGCAGATAGCAGCCAGAAGATTAAATGGTAAACATAAATTTAAATATCAATCACTCATTGTAGAATGAGTGGCTCCCACAGGACTTAGGGATCAATAATAAAAGCAGATAAAAGCACAGATATGGAGCTGCATATTTTCCTCCTACCTTTCCTCAGAATGTGAAGCTAAAAGCATAGCACCATGTGTTGTACCTCTGTGTCCTGCTACAGCAATGTGGCTCTGCTCACAGCAAGCGTTGGTGTTTCTTATACACAGTCTCTGCTATGTCAGCTGAGGATACTTGGATTTGGTTCTTCTCAGCTGCACAACTACATTGCACACAAAATCCAGCATATATATATTAAAAAACCCCAACCTAGTTACCTGAGGTTTTCAATTTTCCTGGATTTAGTAAGGGCCAATGTGTAAATTATAGAATCTAAATATTCTATCAGTACTACTTCCAGGTACCAGTATGAAGTGAGCTTTCCTATGATATAGATTATTAACAGCTTTTGGCATAGAATTGACTGTTCTTCTGGTAATATCAAGGACTGATATGGGTAGATCTACAAAGATGTCTCAGTCATAGTGTTTGTACATTTAATTTCAGTTTTCCAAAAGCAGCAATGATATGTGTGAGATGCCTACCTCTCACCAATCCCACTCCCCCTGCCCCTGCCATCATTCTCCATTTCCTCCTCTTAATTCAAATGGCCATAAATGAAACAATCCCTTCCTGGTTCAACACAGACCTTTTTTCTACCCTAGCCTTTCATATCTTATCCATCTAATCCCTCTCTGAGACAGATGTTGGAACAAGGCTTTCCTCCATGAACATTCCCTAGACAGGAGTTAGAATTGCAAAGAAAATCAAGAGCTAAAGCAAATTTTTTATATTTCATTTCTGAAAAAAAAAATATTTTTGCTTGGCAATGGTCCAGCATTGTTTTTGCTTTTCAAGACTAATGAGTTTGTGGAATTTAAAGATCATGATTTCTGTCTGTAAAAGTTCAAATGTTAGGAAGGAAGTTGAAAACAAACACAAAAGAAGCCAGCTAACCAGCTTTCTGTCATAATCTCCAAACATTCTTAGTAGTGTTCTTGCTGAAGGTAAAGTGAGTTCTAAAAAGATATAGTATGTTTTCCCCAAGTTTTTAATTTGCTCATGCTGAACAATATAACATCAGTTTGAACCCTACTTACCAAAATGGTCCAGGTCTGTATCAAAAGTCTTTTCTTTCATATATATATATATATATATATATATATTCAGTATTTATATATATTGCCACTATTTGTATCATTTAGAGATTGTATAAATAATGATTTAAGGTTTGCTTTGGGCTCATTGATAAAACCTGTTTATATTACAGGGCCATGAACTGATTTTAGTGGCTAGGGATGGCTCTTGCTATTTCACTGAAGGAAATGAAATAAATTTTTTTGTGCACTTCTGCTTGTTCATAGGAATTCAGACCTGGACAAATTAGTTTGTTTCACCTATACTGTAATACAGTAATAAAGATGCAACTCAATTAAAAACTCACTTTTAAATTTAGAAGTGATCTAAGAAGAGCAATCTTTTCAAAATTAAGAAGATAATAATGCGGAAGAAGAGTCTTAGGGGAAGGCAGTCTAGTAGTCACACTAAGCACTTAGAACTTATATCTGAAATTCAGAAGCCTCATTTCTGCATCTATTTTAATGTGTAATAAACATGCCTTATTCTCCAAAACAGAGTCGCTTGACTGGGGCCTTGGAGAAGAATGAATTTCATTTAAAAAGCCCCAAAACATGTTAACCTTGTCCTAAAATTTCTAGGAACTATTTCAGGGCAATATATTCTGCAAAGATGAAGCCCACAGCTGTTTACATTGTCAAAGAGATATGAGCATATAAATGCTGGTCAGTTACATAATGATATAATATTTTCTTTCCTTTTCTGTTATTCTGGGCAGCTGTGCCATCTGTCCCTATGAAACATCATCTTTTTCTGAGACATCTAAACCTTCATCTCCCCACCATTGCTTACAGCTTTGAAATTTCACTTGAAGTCTATTACCCAGTAATTAGTGCATTGAACCAGACCTGCATGTTTCATAGCTGTAGTGCCTCAATCAAGATGTTCCACAGTACTGAATCAAGTATCTCATCATGGAAATTATTTTATCTCTATTACTTTTATCAAAAAGTTCCAAAGCCTCATAACCTTATTTTTAAAAGTAGTTTGAGATAGTTTCATGGGAAAAGGCTATGCAAATACAAGCTCCTTGGAGAGTACCTTCTTATCAAATCCAGTACTGGTCACTTCATTTTGCTTAGGACTGAGGATAGCTTGCCAGGCCTGCATATTACTTCATCACCTTGTTTACCCTTTTGAGTAAGCCCATCAGATGGCACTGTTGCACATAGTCTTGTAAATTCTCTCTTAGCCCATCTGAGCAAAATTTTAGTCCCGTAAGAAAAGGGGTTTGTTGATTTTTTTTTCCCCCAGATCCTATTGCCTATGCCCTCCATAGGATCCACGAGAAGCAGTCACTGTTTTTTTTCGTTGGACTGTCTGCCACAGAAATGTTTTCACCAGATACAGATTTCTGACCTTGAGAATCAGGTATAGGCATTTGAACAGTGGTCCTCAAAAGGAAAGAAATTCCTTGAGTAGTGTGTAGGTGTATTATAAAAGTAGTTGCATTAAGACAGGACTAGTATAACACTGATAACAATGGCAAAGCTGCAAAGACATTGTGAAAAGGAAGTCATTCCCCCTTTCCTCAATTCTTTCTCTCTTGCCTGCCATGACAATGTAACTGTCATACAGGTGTGTCCATCTGTTCTCTCCAGCTTCTGGGGTTGCAGCTTCCCTGGGCCAGGAAGGGGGGCAGAGTCTTCATTCAAGACAAACATGGAATATTAGATGTGAGAATCATGGGAAGAAAAACCAAAGTGCAGCTCAGGAAAGTCTTACTTGTTATACATGGCTTCAGCATTTCCCTTGTCTGCCTTAACCAACATATACATTCATTTTGTATGTATTCTTTACATTTGTTACTTAAGGACAGACGTTTTAGAAGTTGATTAAAAAGTGCTGTATTAGCCACTGAGGGGCCCATAGACAGCTCTATCTTTGCCTATGCTGTTCAGGAATTTTATTTTGTTAGAAATCTAGCAGCAAATGAGTAAACAGTCAATTTGACCAAAGCAGTCCTACTACCTGTTAGCAACATCTCCTACTTAAGCTGGCTGTTTTGGTTCCTTCCCCTCAAGACAAAATCCTAACTAACAAAGATTCCAAATGTCCTGCAAACTGAGTTATTTTCCTAACATAGTATCACACTGTTATGGTTATAATAGGACATTCTCTGTGGCAGATATTCGGCATCTGAAGAAGTATCCCAATCATGCTAGGTCCTAAAATAAAACTGAGGAAATGATGTATCTGTGCGTGTATGCATGTGCACTGTGAGTATATAGATCATCTTTTGCCTGAACGTTGTGTTTTAAAATATCCATTATTTATTAATCCAATCTTAAGATCAGTGGTTTACTTCTCTTTCTTATTTATTACCAGAAGAAATGCTGTGCTAGTCAGAGAAAGCGCAAGAAATAACATATACAGAAATTATTTAACCAGTCATGAGAGGCTCCAACATTCTTTAAGTGAAGCCCTCAACTAATTTTGAACTGAATGACAGAGGAATTAAAATTTGCAAATACTGGGTCAGATCTTCACCAAGCAAAGTCACTGTAATTATATGAATATAAACTGGGAAAGAACTGCTTTGCAGAATATATGACATACATACAAAATCAGCTTAATTGAGTGCAGTGGGTCAGACAGTAATATTACCATGAGTTTAGATAAAACACAAGTCATACTCCTCCTAGTTTGATTTGCTTTAGTCTGACTTTAACCATCCCCTTCATCCATTTGTTTCAAATGAATCAATTCTGGTTTACACCAGTGTGGCAGGAGGAACAGGTCTCTTGCTGTGGCCAGACACTTCAGCAGTGAACTCAGTGATGGATCACAGAGCTATTCTTAAGCAAGAAAACATTTATAAACCATTTGTGGCCCATTTGTTTTGTCTGTAGTCTTGAATTTAAATTAATTCCATGCTTATTTGTGAAACACTCACTGACCAGGAAGAGAAGTTTGAACTTTAAAATAATCCCATAGCAACCAAGTTCTGCATGAGAATTGTATTACTTGTAGTTTCAGGAAAATGACTTGCTATAGCTAATTCTCTTTCCTTCACGCCTGAGTTTAATAAAGATCTTTCCATGTTGCAACTTCCACAGGCCAACATGGATGCTCTTTTTTCATGGTATCTTCTTTGGAATAGAATCAGGCTCTGAAAAGTCCCCTTAAAAATGAGAACATGTCCTGCGACATGTTTCGTGGGGAAGGAGGAATGCCAGGGTGACTGATGGAGGTTTTGTATGCTAACGTAAAGGTACAGGCTTTCTGCAGAAGGGAACAGAGGAAAGAGTTTTCTTCTTTCATACATATTCTGTTAGGAAATGTTATAGTCTCACAGTAAACCTGCATCGCCCTCTTCCCACTACCCTTCTCAAATCCCCAGATCTCAAGACAGCGAATGCAGCAAATGACTCACCACACATGAGTTAATGTTTCAGCAGTCTCACAGACGAGTCCCACAAGGGCATGAGCACTGCATGGGGCAGGCACAAGGCAGCCATCTCTTAGGGTTCAACCAAGCCCATGGTATCCTGGTCCCAGTACCAATCACTTTAAACTGACTGTGACCTGAAGATACGAGGTGCTCATTAGAGGCCTTAGTAGCCTAATATCATCAGCAGATTGAACCAAGCTGCTCTAGTCTTTGCCAGCACAAACATTAATAAAAGGGACCATGTCAATAAAAGTTTCTAAAATGAACCCATAGAATGAGGCACTTATAGACTATTATAAACAATTTGCCCTTTGGAGGTTGTCTGTTATCAGGCCCAGTCAAAGCCTTGATAAGCTTTGCCTCTTTAGGAATCATTAATTTCCTTGG
Source organism: Pyrocephalus nanus (assembly GCA_038380795.1). Taxonomy (NCBI): domain Eukaryota; kingdom Metazoa; phylum Chordata; class Aves; order Passeriformes; family Tyrannidae; genus Pyrocephalus; species Pyrocephalus nanus. The sequence goes on from CM076260.1 coordinate 53,411,006, forward strand.
AAATTTAAACAGCTGTCACTTGTGATATTCTTCAGGTGTACATGTGGGAAAGATTAGCTAGTGTTTATAATCCAATCTGTTCATTAAGTGCCTGCCCATGTGGAACCTCCTTCACAAGCGGAGAGTCCGGCCTGCAAAGCTCCCACAGATAATTGGAGGCAGCCATGAATTATGCGAATGAGCTGTCGACAACAGGGATTGTGAGGCCTTACTGGTATCAGCTGGTCTCAGGACAAGGTTTAGTGATTCCTTGCAAACAAGATCCGGCCTCTCTGTGCTCAGTCCCCATCAATGAGGAGAGCTGGGTTGATGGTTTGTGCTTCCTCCTTGGGCTGCTCTTCTTCTGACTTGCTCCTTCTTTCTGAAATGGCATTTTTCCATAACACAGTGAAATGCATCCTCCTGGAATCAGGGCCGTATGAGGTAACTGTGGTTACCTTGAGGTGCCTCAAGGGTGCTGATAGGCCTTAGTGGCCTCAGCTGGCCTCACTTGGGACGCTCATTCGCATTTCCTCTGCCCTAGGGGTCTCTGTAAAGTCACAAATGGGTACTCAGTCCTGTCCTGAGTTATGTTAAAGGTGTGACTACCTCCAGCCCTCTCTCCACAATGGACCTTGGACCTACTCTGTATCTAGCTTGAGTCCTGAACAGATCCCTCAGTCATATGTTGTAGCTTATCTCCAGCTTATCTCCAGATCTGTCTTTAGCTCCATCTCCTTTTGCTCTTGACTGGTGCCCCTGGGTGGACACTGACCCTGGTTCCTCCCTTATGCTGGGAGCTGTGGATGGTCCCTGCTACAGACCCTACGGGATCATGCCCTGTTGGTGAGGGTATGGTCTGTGCTGGGGTCACCCTTGACTGTTGACTTCTCCTCCTCCATGGGACAATCCCCTTCTTGCTGCTCTCTGACTGTAACCCCATGATAGGCACAAGCTCCAGGGCCTTGTGTGTGCTGCTTCATTGGGAGCACACTTTCTTCCTTGGGAGACATGGGACAAGTGTCCCTTGGGTCACACTCTAGTACTGAAGATGTTTCTGAAGCTGCTAGTTTGATGGCCGTGGTTGCAGTCAAGGGGAGGGGTGTCACTGGATACCAGTGTCTTCTAAAACAGTGCTATAGCTGGAGGTCAGGGACTTGCAAAAGCATGTCATTAAGAGCACAACTACTTTTAAACACCTACTTATTTCCATTCTTGGTCACTGTGTAATTCCACTTGGGCAGCAAGATCAGACATCATCACAATAGTTGGCATATGACCATTTAGCATGAGATAAGTGTTTCAGATGGCACAGTTTTGCTAAAGACATGGGGAGCAGCTGACAAAATACAGCCTCTCCCACTGAAGCTACTGAGAGTGGAAGCTGCTAAATGCCTTGCAGAGGACACAAGTAATTTTCTCAATTTACTCCTTTATTCTAAAAAGATAATGTTCATTTTTTAATTCCCCAGCCCTTACCCTTTCTTGAAGTTTCTAAAAGTTTGAATACAATTCTCCTAATTTTCCTTCTCTTCCACTGCTTATCTTTAAACCATTGCCTTCATAATGAAAAGAGAGAGAGTGTGTCTCATTTCAGGGTCCACCCAAGCCTGGTTTAGGCAGACTGCAAGAACTGCTGGGCCTTCAGCCAAGGTCTCTCATCTAGGCCAGGGTGGAAGATTTAGGTTTTGAGTGAGAGTTTTTGAAGGGATGGGTGGAGGTGCATGTCAATACTTCTAAAATCATGCTCTGGCTTTGAAGTACTTTTCTGGAGATAAACAGATCCTGCATGTACCACACACCGACTCCGGAATTTGTGCTACTGCCTGACCTCCTTGACTAAGGAAGATTTATCTTTGATTTTCAGATGGGCTCTATTCTTACAGCAGAAGTATGCTCTGACCCATCACATAGACCAGCAGCATAAGTCTGAAGGTGTGCCAAATATCAGACTGACTCAGAAATGCTCAGTTGGATTGAACTATTTTATTATTTTCTATGATGTTAATTTATTGAGGTAAACAAGTTTGCCACTGGAACATGAAACAGTGGACTCTGGGGTCTATCCTTGAAGAGCAGCCTAGGTTAACTATGTAATTACACTTACTGATTAATTTAAAGTAATAGTTAGATATTTATGTTTTAGAGCAAGGACAGGATTTGACTGAAGAACAAATGAGTGAATAAGGCAGACCACATATTGGACTGCATTAAGAGGAACATGGATAATTAATCAAAGAAAGTTAAAATTACTCTTTGCTTGGTGCTTGGGAAGCCCTATCTGGGATACGGCATCTAGTCTTGGCCCCAGTTCAAGGAGGAGAAACTGTAGAGAGATCAGAGAGGCTACCAAACTGGTTGGGAGCCCAGAACATATCACTTCTGAGGAGAGGCTGAAGGGGCTGGGTTCGTTTCTTCCTGGCAAAGAAAAGCCTAAAGTTGATTACTAGCAGTAGAAATGGAGTTACAGCAGTGATGGAGTCAAACTTTTATCTTTTTTGGCAAAGTATGTAAGAAGGGTCCGTGGGCAAACAGTGTGGCTTGGGAGGATGTTAGGAAAAACTTTTTGACTAGGAGGGTAGGGGAACAAGGTAGTGTGTTATGAGAGCCAGATGCTTCCTGTTAGTACCCAAAGAAGGGGCAAGAGACTGTGGGTGAAAACTGAAGTACAGGAAATTCCATTTAAACAAAGAAAAAGCTTTTTATGGTAAGGATGATCAAACATTGGAACAGGTTGCCCAGAGAGTCTGTGGAAATATCCATCTGTGTATATTTCAAAATCAGACTAGCGAAGGTCCTGGACACCTCTTCTCTGAGCTGGGAGAGTAGACGAGGTGGTTGCAAGAAGTTACTTCAAACCTCAGCTATCCTCTGAATCCCTCAAATTCATTTGTTGTTGCTATATTGGTCAGAATTTGGAATCTTCCTTTTTTTTTCCCCCTGGGTATACCATAGATATAGTCAGTTTTTGATCATCCAAAACAAATTTTCAGGTTCTGCATTAGCTATGAAATTTGTGCAGAGACAATAAAGCTAGCTCAGTTTGAGTCAGAACAGTCTCTCTGAGTTTGTATGGTGCCATACATCACTAACTTGTGTTGGCACTACTTGAATGACTTTTCTTGAATATACCCTCAAAGTACATTTTGGATCAGCTTTATTTTGACACTGTTTGGCTAGTATTAAATCTGTAATAGCCTCAAGAAATTAAAATACACCTTTGTTTAAATCTCCCTTCTGATACTGAAACAGTGCAAGTTTGGTGTTTGCTTAAAAATCAGGTTCTGTTGGTGTAACACCTGATTTTCTTTCCCTATATATATCAGATTGTGCTCAGTTTTTAAGAATACAATTAATGAAGGAAGTCACTTCTCATATGAGGATATAAAGTGTAATCTACATGTATCGCCATTCTGGAACTCTTACCCAATTTTTCTCCCAGGGGTACCAGTACCGTCACAGGTGTACCATAAGTTGCTTCTGCTGAATTTTCCTGTAGTTTCTTAAACATAAAAGAAATAACCTAAGCAGTTTTACCTAGTCTTCAGTAAGTCATTTATCAGTAGTTTATTTCAATTTTAAGGGACCCAGTTCCCTTTAAAATGTACTATTTTAACATCGCAGTATGCATCGGTTGAGTTTCTGAAGTTTCAGACTTGAGAAATTGTGTCTGGTGGGAAGACTTTCTGAGCCTGAAGCTATATAGCTATATTGCTTGTATAACACAAAGCACGGATCTATAGCATATACATTGATGTCAATACATTGATATTTCACCACCTATTGGAAGGTCCCTGATTAAAAAAACTAAAATTTGAAATAACTGTGCAGATTAGCTAGGAAATAGTGTGAGGATGGCCACTGTATTTGCACAGAGCAATTAATATCAGTTATGAACACCTAGGAGGCTGAGCTCTACCACTCTTTTTGACTGTGTGCAAGCAGGTAGACAACTTTCCCTCTGCCACTACGACTACTCACTTCACCTTTGACAGAAAGCTTATCTGAAAGCCTGTTTACTTTAACAAGAGCAAACAATTTATAAGAACAAATTGCATGAAAGAGGACCTAACCACTTCTTTTCATACACTGATTATATCAGTGCATCCTCACTTAGTGGTGCTGCAGTTACTTATTGTCTTTGCTGCTCTGGGAAGTCTCCACCCTAGTGAACTCAGAGCTACATAAGCCTCTCCTTTTGGTCTTTATTGAAGAGTAACTAATATTGTGAATTAAAGGAGGGGAAAGACAGGAAAGACACCACCTGATCACTTTTTTTTAATAGTGATTACTAAGTAACTCAAAAGGGCACTACATATTGAAGGGTTAAGTCAACTTTAATATCATTTCAGTGATACATAGTGACTCAGCTGCATTACGCTGATAGTTAGATGGTGAAAAATGGTTATTTCAAAGCCTGTACACACTGGAGGAAAGTAATAATACAATCACAGCCTGCTACATCCACAGGTTCAGTCCTCAGAGACCCTTCGTCTCCTTCTCTTCTTATCACTGGAGGGGCAGTTCTGCATAATGCAGAACTATCATGAGGTGTGAGGAACCACATCTGCAGAAATGTCTCTGGGAACTGGTCAACCAACAGAGATAAGGCTCCGAGTTCTACCAACAATGTGACTCATTGGAAGAGATGTTACTTTTTCTTGTCCTTTTAACAGAAAGCTCACATGGGAGAGGGAAACTGACCCATTTTGCCCCTTTCTGGTAAAAATAATGCCCATGTCTTCTACCTCACCTGCAGGGTGAGCCTCCTACAGAGTACATTAATCTTGTGCTCTTTTATGTCCTTTGTCAGGGCATCTAGTGGAAAGGCTGCTGCCAGCACTGGCCATGTTTTTGTGAGGAGCTGGCCATGCTGTGCTACATGCTGAGCTTACTGCTCTTACATGAGTTGGAATTGGGCTGTAATGAACTGCAGCTGTAGCGAGATACCATTATTTCTGGATCATGTTAGAGCATAAGCGAGGATGTGCCTCACAACTGAGGTCCTGCTGTGGCTGTGCAGGCAATTAGGGAGCTTTAAGACACTGAAAAAGGCATAATAGAGGTGCCTACTAAATTTTAGATGCCTTCATGATAATGTATGGCTGGATAATAGCATTCTTTGGTCACTTTTCTTGGTTTGTCTATATCACATTCAACCTGGGTGCTCTCGATCCTTCTCAACAAATTGGAGCAAATTTTTTGTATAACTCAGTTACATTTTTATACATTCAGTATAAGAATTTTAATGAAGTTTTGGAATTGTGTTTCCAGGATGAAGTTTGAAATATTGATGTATTTTCTTTTCAGTTCCTCCCTTTCCTTGGCAATCCCCTGCTAGCACTAGATTAAAGTATTTGCCTTTCTGAATTGTAGCCTAAATGGTTACAGCTGTTGAATCATCCCAGGCTAATCAGGATGAATTATGGTATCTGATATTTGAACAGACTTAGCTCTCTCTTCACTTGGCTTTGTAAATCACTTTGCCTATGTCTACACAACCTTTGACATGAAACCATTCTCATGGCATGCTCCCTGACACAGCTGCCTCCCAGGAGGCTCACAAGCAGCCTCTCTGGGCAAACCAGGTGGAAAGTCAAGGCAGATCAGGATGCCACCTGTTGGGTCTCAAGATCACCTGGGGCCAGCCCCTCAGCATAGCTGCCTGTCCATGGGAACTGCGAAGCTGGTGCCATGATTGGCCACGGGAAGGTTCTCCAGGCTGTGTGGGGGGCCAGTACTGTCCAGTAACAGCAACAGGTCACCCAAGAGCCCAGAAACATCCATATACAACCTTGTATAAACGTTGGGGTTTTAACTCTGAGGTGCCAGAACTGCACTGTTACATTTTTCTTTTTATTTTTATGCTACAGTAATATTGCCAGTGATATTCACACCAAAGAGTGACTCTTGACTAAATGAGGCAGACTGGCCTGTTTTTGCACTGCTTAAGTCTCTGACATTTGGAAGGATAGGTCTTATCCGTGCTGTACATCAATGGTGCACAATGTGCTACAAGTACCATCTCTTCCTCCCCTTGCCCACAGGCACCATTGAATGTGCTAAGGAGTACCACAGTCTTGCCTCATCTCAGAAAGTGTGTGCCCTGCCTCATGGGAGATGTGGAGAGAGAAATGTGCCAGGAGAACCAGAATTGGGATCAATGATGCTGCCTGTCCATAGAGTCTATACCCTAATATAGACTGGCCCCAATTGGTGCTTAGATTTTTTTATGCAAAAGAGCTGTTGATATGTACTAAAGCAGAGAATGAATGCAGACTATGCTGTATTCAGGGAGAATGTGGAGCTGGCATACGGATGTGGATTAGCATTGCATAAATTGGTTCATAAGGTCCCTAACTGGCAGTAAGAGAGGGGCTCTGGCATATATGTACACTGAGTGTACAACTCTGCAGTTCTGAGTCCTTCAGTCCTTGGGTTGTGGCTGCATTTCTCCCCTCAGCTTCTCATTTACAACATTCCCACCCGAGGATCCACAAAGTCACAAGACTTTATTGTCAGACTCGTCCTGGCCCTGTCTATGCTGGCTGTTCACAGATATTAGGAAAGGAAATTCAGTGGGATCTGGTGTTCTCGCTTTCTGTCCCTTCCATTTGGGAAGAACACCACTGAGTAATACTGATTCTCTCTTTGGGTGCTTTGAGCTGGATGCCTTGAAGGAGCAGCGATGCTGTTGGCATGTCTCTGCCCTACCCACACACTCCACTTTTTTCTACTTTTGACTCTTTGACTCTCTTGCTCTTTGATGTCTATTACATAACCCTTTGCTCTGGCTGGGTAGCTGGTATTAGACATGAACTGAACTATGTTTGTTAGGGGAAATCCAGTGAGAACAATGATCATAACAGATAACTAATGAAAAACAAGAACAGAGCAAGCAAATGAGTATGCTCTGAAGACTCCCAGTTTTATACTATTGTCAGCTGAAAGATTTCCTGAATCAGGTGTAGTTTCCATGTATTTAGTAACCTGTAATGGATTTTTCATCCATAACTGATGTAGTGTCCCCCTTAAACCCATTTGTGTAAAACATCCAGTACTGCCCGTACTGAAAGAAGACCCACAGTGTCACGTTTGTTTGGATAGGAATATGCAGTCTTCACTTGATGCCTTCCTGGTTTTGCACTGGAGAAAATAGTGAGCAGCTGATTCCTATTTATCTCTGTGCCTCTTATAATTCTGTAAACTCCTCATATTTCCCTCTGGTTGTCTATTTTCCAGAATAAAGATGACCAGCCTACTCAGTCATTCCCTGTACCTTCAGATGATCTTTAAATGAGTCACTATTTAAAAATATAAGGGCTGTTGCTTATAAACAATTTATACTTTCTGTAGGTCATTTATCTTTTATGGGTGTAGAGCCACCATTGTTAAATGTTATCTCCTTGACTCTATTTACACAAGAAAATATCCCTAGCACTATCACTTAGGGGTAATAAGAATCTTTTACCCCTCTATCACAGAGACATTCCTATTTCTATAAACTTGGAGGCTTCCTCTAATGCAATACAATAATTTTACAGTTTAACAGAGTTTTCAGTTTCGTTGAAGCAACAAACTAGGAAAAAAATATGTCTGAAACCTCGTGGAAGGTACAACTTGAGCTACAGTGAGCCTAAGTCAAGTGCCTGCAAATGCTTGCTTGTGTTGTTTCTCCTGCAACAACTGCAATAACCATATAATGTGTGTGAACCTTCAATGAGGCTTGTCCTGAAGACAAGCCTTGTCAGAAATGGTGGTTCAAGTGCTGCTGCCCATAAATAACACTGCCCCCCATGATTCAAGTTTATTGGCCGTGAGCCTTCTGCTCTGATTTTTGCTCATTTGTAAATGTAAAGCCCATGCTGTCAAAGATAATCTATTACAATGCTCTAAGAACCACAACAGGCTTCTTAACTACAAGAGCCTAAAGGATCCATTTTGTACGAACCGACTTTTTTGTAAATGGTAGTTCTTTTTACTGGCACATGAAACTCTATTGCTTGTGTCTCCTTTACTATATGATGTGTAAATTCTCTTGCTTATGCCAGCATCCTAAGAACCAGGTATGTGAAACAGCTTTTGCAAATAATACTTCTTGCCCTCTGACCATTTAAAAACCAAACCAACCAAACAAAAAATCCTCCTGTAGCTAAGATGTGATCTGTTTAACTCAAGAGGAGGATTCCAGGACTTGGGTGAATTTTAACCATCCTTTTTGACAGAAGTCAAGCTGTGCAAAGCAATGAAATTCTGATTGCCGTGTGGTGAAACGACTGGATAGTGTTACAGTTCCCTCATTAAGAGGTACTGGAGTTAAGCAGGGGGAGTTGAACTTTCCTCTGTATTAAAATAACAAGTGTGGGAGACGAGCAGAGCAAGCTGGAGAACAGGAGTTCACCTTATAACAACAAAGACTTAACATGTAGTACATCAAGTCTCCTGAACTTTGTCCTGCTTGGTAGTTTATCAGACAACCAAGATGAACAAAATAGCAAAGAGTGATTTAAATCCTTCCTGATTTCAATCTTCTGGCCTAATTTTCAACTTCATTATTTTTCTGTTTTATCATATTATTTCTCTGTGTTCCCCTTCTTCAAGAGATGTTCACACAGTTTATACTAATCTTAGAGTTCAAAATATATACAGATCCCATTAGTGAAATAAAATACAGTGAAGATGGGTGAGATGTAAGGCAGAAGTTTTTCTAAGCTAGTTATGATTTCTCCTTTTTCAGCATTGTATCCAATTTGCTCTAAAAAACCACGTGGTTCCAAGAGTCTCCCCTTACTTCTTGTCAATGTTAACAGTACCTAACTACTGGTGAAATCCATGAGAATATATCTGTGGCTTTTTTGAAACAGTAAAGGTTTTTTATACCACCAAGATGCAAATAAACCCTATAATATGAACTGACACTCTGAATCAAACTTTACAGAAAGTCTGATTGAAAATCAGAAGACTGACATTTCAGTTCACAAAGTTAAAAGTAGGCTATTATGACTGGGGGGATTGATTCCAGAAAAAGACACCACAACAAGTCGCAAGACCAACATTCAGTCTTGCTGAATTACTTAGAAGCAATCAGACAAAATAGTCTGCCCTGGAAAAAGCCAAATTATTGAAGTCTTGATATTGAGGCAAAACCAAGACACTGAGAAACGCTTCTGTTGATTACAGCTGAATGACAGCAAGTCAAGAAAGATAATTATGCAATAAGTAAGCAATGGAACTGGTAAAACTTGATTTCACAATGAATTTTGCCCTAGGTTCTGTCTTATTCTCTGTGGGAATTGCAGCTTCCTCTTGTACCTCCTAGTTTTTCTTTACCATGTGCTCAGGCTCCATTATAGCCATGCATGCACTGACTGGCTCCTCTATATGCACAGATTGATTAGGTTGAGGTATAATAGGCTTTTGGACAGAAACAGCAGTAATTCAAGGTTTTGGAAGTGCTTTTGCCAGGATGATAAAGCACAGAGTGGAATACTGTGGATAATGCAGAGACAATGTACACAATGGTAGAGAAGGGAAGGGAACCTGATTCACTTGCAGCGAGTATGGGTTTCAAACACTGTCAAGGCACCAGTTTTCCCAGCCAGACTAGGGCTTGCTAATGGGGCCTTCAGCAGCCAGCAGCTGCAAGGGTCATCATCTCTTCTGTCACAGGATCTTGAACAACACATACCTTCATACCTTTGTGTCTAAAACGTGCCATGGAGATAGAATTCAGGTACAGAGGGCTGAAGAGCAGACTAGAGCACAATCTTAATCACATCTACTCTTCCAAGAAAATAGAAAAATTTTGCTCAATGATACTCCCTCAATGCTCAGAATCATTGTGTTTCCTAAACAACTCCTCACTTGTGGGTTAGATAGGCTAATGTCTGGGCTAAAAGCCAGAGTTTCAGGAGGAAAAAAGCAGTCTTGCCCTTTATTTTTAATTTCTAAATTACCTGCTTTTTGATTTATCTTGGTAAGTTTTTCATTGTGGCAAATGTATGGCTCTCCAATTACTTAGCCCTAATGTGCAGTGCTATTTAAGAACTTAAGTTAGTTGGAGCAGAGACCTCATGCTTCTCTATGGCCTAATTTAATAGGGCATAAGACTAGCTTCAACTTCTGAATACTGCAGTAGCATAAATATTTAAATAAAATGTTACTCTATTATGCTGTATGTTTGAATTTTGGCCCATGTAAATCCTTTCAGCAGTCTGCACAGTCTGTGCTGAGGAGGAAAATTGATATGTTTCTCCAACATAACAATATATTCTCCATTGCCTTGGGTAACATCACCTGATAAATTCACTGCAAGCACTTCCAAATGTATTGTGTGAGTGGAGTTGTCTGCGGTGTTACCAGGAAAAACAGAGAAATTTTTAGCCTGGATGCTTGACCTAGTAAATACTTACGACCTAATATAAGCCCCAGTTCAACAAGGTACTTAAGCACATACCTAAATACCCACATGAATAAAGCCAGCCACACTTTTAAGTGTCTTGTTGAATCTGGGCCATACAGAAGCTGAACACATCAAGCAACTACCCACATCAAGTTCCTGTAAAAGAAAATTGATTTCCAGAGTGTATTCCCTCTGGCTGTTAACACTGAAGAAGAGCGAATGATAAAATCTGCTGCTTCTCCTTCTTGGATAGAGACTGTGCATGTACTTCCTTTCAATAAAATGTTTTGTCTCTGGTGTCAAAAGTGATTTGCGAATTTTGGGAACTAGATAATACAATGTGAAACAAAGACCTATTTTTTGGTATTATTTAGTCCTGAATCTTTCATAATATCAGAAACATTTAAATACGAAGATCCTAATAAATACAATCAATAATGAAATAGATGAAAATTAGTTACAGGAAAGCCTGTTGGATTGGGTTGAATTTTGTGGCGTGTCTGTTCTTTAAGTGGTTTTGCAGTCAGTGGACTAGTCCTACTTTTTATGTGTGGAGTCTACAGTTCAACACTGAGGAAACATTGCTCTGATATTTTGCGTTTTGACTACTAGCCATGAAAGAGTCTGAATGAATCCTCGGAACATTACGTTTTCTGGAGATCAGTGCTGAAAGAAAATGTCAGGCTTTTAAAATTACATTTTTTTTTCCTGTCTCACTCTGGTCTGATCTGCATTTACCTACCAATCTTTAAAAGTGTCTGTCTCAAATTAAACCTACTACTAGATTTCTAAGGCCCCTTCCAACCCAAACCATTCTATTGTTCTGCGATTCTATGATCAGATGATAGAGCTATTCTAACTTGCTCTACAGAGCTCAGGACAATCTTGCTATACAGCAGTGTAGACAAATTCATGGTTACCAGGAGTGCAACAGCATTATCACTGCTGTTTTATTTGCATTGTGATAGTGCCGGTGTACTGGGGAATCATAATACTCTGTTCTAGCCAAATACAGTAAGATATCAGTCCCTTCCCAAAAGGGTTTAATCATCCAGTTAAGGTAATGATTTAATCAGTGTGTTAAAAGCAGTGATGATAGTAAAAGAAAAAAAAAGATTGTACGGTTCCTTATGGTATGCAATTTTCTATATATAACCTAGAAATAAAAAGCTAATAGATATTAACAACTCTTTGGATGGGATGATAGCTTGGTACCTTCAGTGTTTTGGCAAAAAAGTGACCTTGTGGATTATATATATCTGTAAATGACTCTCTGAGAGGGTGAAATGATTTGGACTTTAAAAATTGCAGGAAACACTTTTTTTCCACACTACTTCAGTGGGAGTTTTGTTACTTAGATCTCCTTGGTTATCTCCAGAGCAGCCCGAGCTATATGTATAACTTCAAACTCACATCTTTGAACTAAGCCACTGTTAAGCCACTCTTTTATCAAAAATTGCAGTATAGCAATTCCTTATGTAGAACATAATTGATCTTTTCAGACACCTAAGGAACCAGAAGTATTTCCTCACTGGCAGCCAAGATGGGACTCATTCCTTACTTTCCTGGTCTTAAATCAAAGCTTAAGGGCTTCACCTTGTATCTCCTTGTGGTCTAGAGAAATCATTCTTCTGAGGAACCTTGTTTCTGTGTTGAGCACTGGTAGCTATCACTGACTTTGAGAAATGGCACCTTGGAAAACTGGACTACTGTGAGGCTGAGCAAGAACTTTGATCTCAGCTTGTCAAATAGTGTTCATCTTTCTTTTTATGGAACCTGAGCATATTACTTAGTTTCCCATTTTACAGTTATGCAATGTTTTCTGAAGACCATTATTTGAATCTTCCTCTGAGTTGTGAATTAAAAGGTAAGGTAAAAGTAAGGTAACATCCACTTCACAATTCCCAATGAACAGGAAGATTTCTGGACATGAAAGGAACTGGCCTCACATTTTTTGGCTGAGGACTCCTGAAACCAGATGGTATAGATTTTGTACCTAAGCTTATTCAGCGTTTACTGCTGGCTGCTGTATTAGTCCTGGCAGCTGCTTGGAAACCTCCTATCCCCCTGAAAATTAACACCTGGTTTCAGAAATACTGAAGTACAAGTGGTGGAAAAACTATCTAGCTTCATAAAAGGAAAATTCATGCATTATTAAATGGAAATTTGTTAGTCCAGAAGTAACTCTGCTTCTAGAATAAGCAAAAGGCAAATCCAATGAAAAAGATAACTCTGTCTCATGGAAAAAAAATTCTAAAAAATAAACAACTCCAAAGTGTCTTTAAACACATTCAGATAAATAAATATTACTATGCATGCTTTAAATGTTTGGAAATTAAACATTAACTTAAACAGTGTTTTCAGACTTGGGCATCTATCTACACAGACCTAAAGTAATACTTTGAAATTTTCAGTCCTGATAATCTATTTGTTATTAAGTATCTCTGCACGTGTTGAGATTTTAGGGCAATGGTTTGGTCTTAATATCTTTGAGTCAGTTACCTTGTCTACCTGATCCAAGTGAGGATCATGACTTCTGTTACTAGATTTATTGCATTTCTGTGATGTCTAGATATTTGTTTGTAGAGGTCTGGTAAGTGCTAAAGCCATCCATGTATACGTACAGGGGGAAAAAAGGACTAGATTTTATGAAAGGATTGAAGCACATTCCATTTTGCTTATTTTCAGAAGGAATTAAGAACCATTCTACCTTTTTAATACTTTTTAAAATGAACTTAGATCAGAATTTGTCCCCCTCAATTTTAGAAAATAAGTAGATTTTATGCATGTGAATATCTAAGGTCTCTTTTTGAAATTCCATTTCCCTAAAATCTGCATTTACTCCCACGCCTGCTCAGTGCTTCACACCCCTCAAGGCAGCCCTGAAAAATGGTCAAGTGCAATGAATGCTAAAGTCCATGGAGCTTGTACCTTAGAAACTGCAAAGATTTACAGGCTCCTGCCTGTGGGCTGTTGTTCCTATTATCCCGCATTTTTTTCAGCTCAGCTTGCAGTTATGTGGAATTAGGGGCAAGGTAAGGTGTTACTGGTGCCTTGAGAGTGGGGGAATTTCTCCTTTTGCCCCCTTTCCTCTTTTTGCTTCCTTCCCATGATTCAGAGTCAAAGAATCATAGAATCAGGGAATCATAAAATAGTTTGGGTTTGCAAGGGACATTAAAGTTCATCTAGTTCCAACACTCCCGCCATGGGCAGGGAAACCTTCCACTAGCCCAGGCTGCTCCAAGCCCCATCCAACCTGGCCTGTTGCATCTCAGACTGTCTCTAGATGGAGATTTTGATAGTGCAGTATGAACTCCTGACATCTCTTTAGGCAGGCTAACAGAGGATTGTTACATTGTTTGGGTCTCCAGAGTGCTTTTTCTGAGTATGACCCACGTCTCAGGCAGTGACTTAAATTTACAGATCTCTACATAACCTGAGTTTGAACTAATCACTTTTAACTACTAATATATGTCATAGAGTTAAGACTTCAGAAAACGTAAACAGCAAGATTAAATTTACATTGGCCTTAGTTTCCAAAACTTAATGTGGTCAAAATCATGTCTGCACCCTCCCAATAAAGCTATTAGATAACCCAGCAGGAAAAACACATGCTTTTTCTTAACAACTGCAATTGCTCTTCCAGCTGTGCAACACATCCACACAGTGATACAGGGGCTAGTGTTTGGCGCTGCATCTGTTCACAGCAGAAGAAATACGCATTCCTGAGTTGCATTGTGTTACCAAAATGTAGCTGAGCTGCCCATGAAAGCAACTGAGGTGGTGGTGAGTGGTACAGTTTTCTATCATGTATTTGCAAGAATGACTATCTGGCATTCTTGTCCTTGTGCTCCACTATGAACTATGTTTTCTATTTCGGTTTTGACATGTGAATGAGTGCTAGTCCTCAGTCCATGTTTTCCTGGTGAAACATTTACTGATCTCTGGAGTAAGTGGACAGCTACTCATGTAGCTATTGAGGATTCTTTTTTTAGCACTTTTGTTGTGCTTCTGTTGGCAGTCAATGGGAGAAGATATCTTGTAAAAGGCAAGATGTATTTATTTAACACATTACATCGTGAAGATATTGGTTTCCAAAGATAATAGATGCTGAGGTTGCAACTAATCCTACAAAATTCAGAAAATATCCTGATTTTTTTGTACAATGTAGACATTTTTGGAGTAAGAATAAAGATCAGTGGCATTTAAAACACAAACTTTATTAATGAGAAATGGAAGACATGAATATGCACTTAATTTATACCTCACTCACTTCTGATCATGTTGCTTTATAGAACTGTATCACCTGAAAAAGCCCAAGTCTCTAAGACACCAAATTAGATGTCATGAGCATTTTGTCTCTTAATTTATATTAGTTTTCATTGTTTGCCTCTATGAGGAAAAGTCAAGTATATGAAAAAATTACTGCAAGTTATTAAAAAAATAAAATCTATTTATAAAAAAAATCTTCATAAAATATATTTATGTATTTCCTAATGGGATGAAGAATTAACCAGGGAGTGGAAAAGTTAGCCATTGGCAAAGTATCCTAGGTATCCTCACTGTCTTTTGCAGAGGTACAGAGTGAGAACTTGAGTAATAATTTTCAGATGCTTACTAAACTTTAAAGATTGAAGGAACATTTGGAGTCATGTGATATTCTTAATGTACTGAAAAATGTATCAAAGTGTTAAAATTTCATTTAGATTAGGAAAATGATCTATATGCTTGGAGCAATGGTTTTCAGGAAGCATCCTAAGAAGAGTTCATGTGTCCATAGATTTGGTGACCCCAGCAGATAACAGACAAATGAGGGCTGATACTGGAAAAACAGCATTTGTGATATTATTGCTCATATTTGGTTCCAAGTTATTTATGATAACCTGGAATATAGATAATTCTGTAAAAAACTGCACTAATCATCTAGTTATGCATATAGCAATTCATATCTCTAATACGGTCAGGCAGACTTTTTGCTATGCATAATACAGAAAACTCAAATATTGCACACTTCAGACTACCAGAGAAATGCTAGAACTGGAAATCTGGAATCAAATCTTCCTCAAGACAGAACTTCCAAACCCCATCTTATACTTTGTTATGAGTAGGTAATCATGAGCACAGAATGCAAAAGTTCCCATTTAATTACTAAATTCAGTTTTATATAGATATGGAACAGTGTACCCAGAGGAACACAATCTAAATCAGAACTCTACATCCAGACACTGCTGCTAGGAGAATTCAGATCTTTTATATGTGCAGCTGTACATATACATACAGCATATTCTCCCACAGATTTATGTTCAGACCTGTAGCCACTGATTTTCAGGTTTAATTTTGTTGCTGTGCTATTGCACTACTGTTTCCCTTTGAAGCAAGGAAAAATTAAATTTTGAAACTAAACTGTTTCATGGAAGATATAATACATTTCTTACTCTGTGCTTGCACCCTGACGTCAAGCAACTCTTTGGGTGTCAGACAACATAATTCTGAGCTCTACTTAAAAACTGAGAACAGTCTAGTTCTGTAAGCGATACTTTTGTTTGTCTAAACAACACCATGGCAAAACAATGAACCCGTGAAAAATAATTGTTTACAATGGCTGAAAGCCTGTGGACCAGACTCTGTATACCCAATTGCCAGCTGGTACTTTCTACTTATTCTTCCATATGGTACCTTTGTGGTGAGTACATTTGTCCTAGGAGATGGATTTTCAGTCCATTTTCCCATTAAATTTTGGGGCTGAAGACTGCATTCCCTATCTCCCAGAAGCATGCCCCAGCTACCAGGCTGAGGATATGAAGAGATGTCTACTTCCCATTCTGCCTGTTGAAATGCTGTTGCTGTAGCAAACAGAGCATGATTCAGGACTAGAAAGAAAAAGCACAAGCAGCTGATATTGTAGGTTAGTGGGAAGGACAGCCTCCAAGGACAGAAGAGATTCATATTATGGACGCTGGTCTTGGCTAGTTGCAGCATAAAAGAAACCCCAGAAATTATCCTGACATGGACCAGCCTCCTTGTTAAGTCTGACCACTGTGCTTTTCTAATTTTGAGATGCAACTTCTTGTTTAGGACTCTTAACTTTGAGCCACACCGACAAGTGTCCTACGATCATTACTGCATTACTGCATGGCTACATGTGCCGTAAGCTAAACTGGCATCCAGGCACAAAGTCTGGCGTGCGATAGTAACAACCACTCTGTTTGTGGCATGACACTAGCAGGCAACAGCTCTGGTTTGAGCCAACAAGCACTCTCCCAGCCAACTCCTAGAGACTGCCCAGAGGCAGGTACATGTCAGGGTTTGTCCCCAACAGTGGGGATTGACTAGATCATCCTATATTTAGGGAGAAGAGAATTTAGCTGTAAGCACCTGAGGTGTAGAATTTCTCTTGTTCTCAGAACCATGACTAGGTTTAACTTAATACTTGTAGGTACAGAGCTAGCCTAGGAGACCAAAAAGGAGAGTTTTATTCTGAATAAACAACCAGATTCTGCTGGGTCTGCTAAAGGCAACTGACTCACAAAGAACAGATGAAAAACAAATTATAAAAGATAACTAAAGATAACTATTTCAAAATGTCCTCGTGCTGGGAATCACACAGAAAAGCAGTAAGGCAGTGAACTGTACATCCAGGTATTGAAGCCTGTGCATCTTTACACAAACAGATGTATTTTGGGACCATATTTCAGGCTTGTAGCTAAGGGCAAATGAAGAATTCACAACTGTAAAAACTGTGGCAGAAGGCAGTTGTTAGATTTATTTTGGAAATAAAAACCAATTTACTTATTAGTAAAAAAATTTAATAGGCAAGTATAGCCACCCATAGCAACCATCACAGTGCTGTGCTTTGCACTGATAACTACAAAGAGGTTGATGACACACCAGGTTTCAGGTGGACAAGATCCTAGGATGGAACACAACTAGGCCAGCTGACCCAAATTAACCAAAGGGATATTCCATTCCACACGATGTCAGTCTGATATAAAAGCTAAGGAAAGGAGGAGGTGGTTTAGGGGTATTTGATTTTTTACAGTGTTTGTCTTCCCAAGAAATTGCCATTTGTGCTGATTCTGTAGGGTCCTGGCAGGGATCTGCGAAGAGAGAAGCCCATGCTAGAGCAGGTTTCCCATTAGAACTTGTGACCTGTGGGGGGCCCCATGCTGGAGGAGGCTGTGCCAGAAGGACTGCACCCCATGGAAAAGTGACCCATGTTGGAGCAGTTTGTGGAGAACTGTTGCCTGTGGGATGGACTTGTGTTGGAGAAGTTTGTGGAGAACTGTCTAGTGGGGGAGAGATCCCATGCTAGAGCAAGGGAATGACTTCTCTCTCTGAGCATTGGCAGGAACAACATGTGATCAACTGACTGTAACCCCCATTCCCTGTCTCTCTGTGCTGCTGGAGGGGAGGAGGTAGAGCTCAGGGAGGTGGGGGGCTGGGGGGAAGGTGTCTTTAAGATTTATTTTATTTCTCATTATCTTGCTCTGATTTTGTTAGTAATAAGTTCAATTTATATCCCCAAGCTGAGTTTGTTTTGCCCATGACAATATATGGTGAGTGTTCTCTCCTGGTCCACAACTTATGAACCCTTTGGTATATTTTCTATCCTCTGTCCACTTGTGGAGGGGAGGGATAGAGTGGCTTTGGTGGGTACGTGGCATTCAGTTAGGGTCAACCTACTGCAGCGTTCTATGGTATAATTTTGTTTAACCTTCAGAGGCCGCTCAGAGGACTCTAAATTTAATCTTTGATAAACTGGCAAACTTTTACCTGACTAAAGAATACCAAATAAAGCCTAAAAAGGGCTTGTTAGGATCAGAGTTACGCCTTGCCTCCAGCTGCTTCGTCCTGCACTGGCATTATAAAGATGTCATAAATGTAGCTAAATTGGAGAATTAAGCCAGCTTTACAGCTGTTTTGCTTACTTGTAGCACTGCAGAACAGCTGAGCACACCAATGAGCATGAGCCTTCCACTGAATGACTTCTACTCTAAAAATGCCCCCATAAAAACTGCATCTAGGCCCAGTTTTCCATATTCTTTACATGCTTGGATTTTTTCTCTTTCTCCTGTCCTTGCTCTCTTCCAGGACACTTAGTGAACTGGAGTAGGCCTAGTGATATGACTACATTATCAGATAAAAGTGGGAAGAATGCTAGAGAACTGCAAACACATCTTTCAAAGCAGGAAATGTCTCTAGACCAGTTTGAAAAACATCCTGGAAAAAATTATCATGATATCAAGCATAAGTATATTTTTATTACCTCTACAAGGCAGGGCAGCATTCAATATCCATGCATTGCAGTTGCAAAAAAATAAAATAAAATCTGAAAAAGCACACACCTGCCACCTTTTCTGGCAAAGAGGTGCCTATGAACAGCAATTTTATGTTTCTCTCTGTGTTGTTTTATGGCAGCATTGTGTAGTTGGTTTGTACAGGGCAAGTGCCATCAGTTAGGATAGAAACGAGCAGCAGTTTGAGGCTATTGACCTGCTCTGAGGGAACTGTTCCATAGTACAGCTGGAAACTGGTGCATCACTGGTGATATTAAGGAGCCATAGCTCATACCCAGATGAAGGTACTTAAAAAACATCACAGCAACCTTACTTACTAAAAAGAACATCACTGCACACTGAAAAACAAAATTTAACCTTTTCAATACGTGGGATAAAGGTGAGAGACCTTAGAACCCACTTCTGTTTTCAAAGCGTCAGTTCACATTATACGTTCCTAAAAAAAAAAAAGATCTTACATTTGTATTATAATTCACTCTGTTTTTGTGGTGTTAGCTTTGTTGTAATTGTATTTGTGCTGTTGCAAGAGATGTGACTTTCAGCTTAAAATAGATATTTTCCTTAGCTTTGTGGTCATTAAGTTACTCTATGTAAGCTCAGGTAGGTAGTCTCAATGTGTCTAAAAAAATCAGCATTGCACCTCCATTTACTAAATCAGTTCTAGTAGCTGTGGTGCTCCCACGTACATTTTCTTACTTCTTAACAACAGGCTTACACACCAGTTTGGGGCAGATGAAGAGATCTCGGCATGGTTTCCCGTCTCCACAGTCAATACGGTTATTCTTGCGTTAAGGCTCCGATGCAGTTTCTTACAGCAGAGAGCAGCATCCTGCCTCTGTACAAGGCTACAGCTACAGCTGCTATCTTTTAGTTTTATTAACCTGTTGCATTACACCCTCGCTATTTTCCTTTGTCTCAAGCACTGTTTGAAGACAGTGCATTTGGTCTGTAGGAAAAGAAAATGACTGTATCAGCAGTTGTTTATTTACGAAGCTGTCGTCAAAGTTACATTTATTTAAGCAGTACTCACTGGTACTGTTGTACATTCAAAGAAGTACATACAGTATCTTTCACTCAGTACACTAACACTTCCATTTAACTGCATTTGAAACTGCAAAAGTTATCGTCCCTAGAAGGCAAAATGATTTGAAGCTATTGAAAGAATTTTTAGCTCAGTGGATAATTAATGTTTGCAGCTTTTTTCTATACATTGTATATATAGCAAGATACTTAAAAAACCGCCAAACCTGAAACTACATTCCTAAGAAGAAAATTTGCAGTTAACTAGCCAAAAGGAAAAGGATTTAGTAATTGCTGTACTTCACCATATTCTCTGTAAAAGTACTTTTCTTTCCTCTATGCTACAGCAATTTTAAAAAATTATTGTTTTCATTTAGGTTCCTTCAGAAAACTACTGATTCTCAATACAGTCTGGAATAGTTTGTGAGGGGTTTATATTTTGCTTATTATTGCTTTTTAAAAAAAAAGTGTTTGCAAATTTGCAGAAAGCACGACATAGAGTCAAATTCAGCAAGATTTCTGTGCACTCAAATGAAATGCAAGCATTTCTGTAATGATGGAAACTAAAGAGTTCTTATGCTTATTCTTTACTAATACAAATCTAATATTTTCAATTACCTATTTTTCCACAAAAAAAAAATAGTTGAACTCTTGATAGTTTTTACTAGATCATTAATTTCTTAACATAGTTTTGAAGACAAATGATTTTATGTCTGCTTACTAAAGAAGGTGGATCACTGAGTAACAAATTGTGGTAAACTGCTTGGCATAAATTATATTACTTCATTTTCAGGTGACTATATTCCTTTTGGCTGTTAATAAATAACTTCTGAAAATCTTCACTGAAAAAATACATTCTGGTAACAGCCTATTTTGAATTATTTCTATTTTATCTGAAATGTTTTCTTTTTTAACTCCCTTATTGGTTACAATGGTAAAATAAATAAATAAAAATTACTTCTTTTCCCCTCCTGTCCTTTTGACTGCAGAATACATGCCAACTTTGTGCATTAATTGCAACTCTTACTGTAGTATAAATGTATTCCATGCACTCAGAAGTCAGTCTTTAAATCCTTGGTTCACTTCAGTGGCCATTCTTTTTTTCTATCACATTCCCACATACAATAATGGTACAGCTTGGCTTATGTCATAAGAAGTGTGATTTAAGTAATCAGTAATCAATTCACCTCACCTGAAACCTAACTTGTTGGTTTTCTTTGTGATCACCCACTTTCCTCTGCAGCCACAGCCAGAAAACTGGTGGAAAGTTGTATAGCTAAGAAGGCCATTCTGTAGCACACCATTTCATGTTTCAGAGCTGAAGGAAACCAATGAAGAAGTATGAATGACATTCATTTTATGAATGCAATCAAAGCAATCACAGCAGGCAGACAGTGTCTGGCCTGTGAAAGTCAATTGACTTTAGACAGGTTCTTCAGAGACTGATGTACAGACAGCTGATACACAGAACGTGTTGAAAAATGAAACTGAAGCTTACATTGTGAGTCCTATAATTAGCAAATAGTCTGAATTTCAAATGTAATTTATAATGTTTTGCCTTTCTTGTTTTTCATTGTTCAACACGTGGCCTGAAAACAGATAAAAATAAAAAAGGTAATTAAAATAATTAATTTTAGAGACTTCTCTGCTTCTTCTTGAAAACAAAAGGTGAATACTAAACACATTTTTGAGCTTCTAATATTTATTACTGCAATTAAATTATTGCCATTACATTAATAGTACCAGCCATAGGGCAAAAGTTTTTTGTTTAAATTGCCACTTCCACCTTCTTTTTCAAGGAAAAGATTTGCTTAAGTTCCACAGAGGAGAGGAAAACATACAATTTGTTCCTTTGTCTTCTCTCTTTTCCTGTTTCTCTACAAAAGAATTCAACCACACCTGTATTATCCAATAGAAATAATATACAGATGTTAACAGGAGAGTCAGTCTGTGTACCACAAACATTATGATCAAGCCTATCAACTACATTATAGAAGAGTTTACATTTGCTGAATTGTTATGTTCTGTTTTAGAGATATCTTTTCATCACTGGAGAAAACTTCAAAAGATTTTAGGCTTTGACATCCATATCCAGGGTAAGTTTCAAAGTCTTTCATCAACCACTGAAACTGGATTAGCACCAGAAAATATTTAACAGTCTCTACCTGATTAAAGAAGAAACTGAGGGACCTCTGGCTTAGCAAGAATCTATAAAATGTGTTTATTAAATTCAAGATATCACACACTTAAAATGGAATTCTTCAGCATTTTTTGGGGGAAGATTGACTTATGATTTGATGAAGAGCTGATGAAGAGTCTGGCAAGATAATGTCAAAATACAGAACCAAAATATTTAAGCTAATAGTTACAAGTACAGGCTGGGAGAGCAAATCTAACAAGGCAGGATGTGCTTATAAAAATTTCAGGGCAGAAAGGAAACACTGCTTTTCAATTTCATTTCTAAATATTACCCTTGATTCAACTTCTAGTGTACTAGAGGAGTAGAAAAAAATTAGTCTTTAAATTCGTCTCTTTCCTTACAGAAACAAAATGTTTACTCGTTTGTGGTTCAGCAGTGATGGCCCCAAGCTTGGCCTCTTTTTAGCCTCTGAAATGTAGGAAGTGTTTTCAAGGAACCCACATAGTCTGGAAGGAAGAGTGGCAAAATAATGCCACTGAAATTGCCTGTCTTAAAAAGAAAACTAAACAAACCTTAAAAGACTGTTTGTTTTCTTGAAGAAGTCAGACCTGGATAGTAGCATTTTAATTGCTGAATTTTCCTAGCTCTAATCATTGGTACCAGATGATGCCTTTAGTTCTAAAACAGAGTTCAGGATTGCTGGAGAGCTGGGAAGATGTTGTGCTGCAGCTGAAGCCGTGAAACACATTCGGTTCACAAAATGAACTAATGTGTGCTTAAAAACGGCAATTGTTAAAAAGTGGAAAAATATGAAATTCTTGAAACACTATTTGAAGACAAGGTAACTGCTTGTAGAAAATGAATGGAAAACTCCTGCAGCTTTTGAACAGGCAGAGCGTGAAAATGTGCCTGTAAGGCACAGAACTGCCTTTCTTATAAAGCTGCATGAACATGAAAAAATTAGTGATTTCAACTTTAAAACAATTAATTTAAAACACATTTTGCATTATTCTTTTAGCTGTTTAAATGATATTTTACAGGAGCATTATAACAGAACATTATGGATTGTATCAGAGAGACAGAAAAGGAAAACAGTCATGTTCACAAAATCAGAAATATAAAGATTGCAGTTTTCTATGATATACTGTAATGTAATCATTAATCCTTGTGCTAACACAGATCAAGTAATTGAAACAGTTGAGCTTTTTTTAAAGTTTATTTATTTAGTTAATTTATACAATAATTTTTGTCCATTGCAATGCATGATTTACAGCAGTATATTTTTTCTTTTTCTACAATATTCCTGTATTAAAATTAAGCTATTACAAATCATATGTATGAAAATATTTATTGAAAAATAGCCTAAAATATAAATTCAAGGAGGAATCTGAAATACTACATTCATGTTTGTTCAGTAAATCAGACCCAGTAATTTATTATTTTTACATTTGACTTCCCTTATCAATTGCTTGAAGTAACTACTGCCGCAAATTTTTCAAAATATAAGAAAAGAAAATCTGGTAAATAAGTAGATTTGAGTCAGCCTTTAAATTACTATTTTCTGTGGTTAAAAACAACAACAAAACCCCCCTAGTCCACTAGAAATAGATAACTATCAGAATCCATAAAACAGTATTACACTTAATAGTAGATTTTATTATTCACTTTTTGTCTATACAGCAAGCACATGACTAAAGGATATAGTTACTAGTCTTGAGTCTCCAGTATCTGTCATTCCATGCAGGTTACTGCACAGTTTCAAATTTGTGTGATGTATTTTAATAGTTTTATACCTACAGTAGAGACACTTTTGCAGTTTTTACAGTTTGTAAAATGGTTGCCCATACCAGTTTCCAACACCAGTTTCCTACCAACAGTGTGAGATTCTAAGGCCCAGTTCTCAGCTCAAGTAACGTCCAGTGGAGCTACTGATTTACCCCAGCTGTAGATCTGAATCTGCTGACATGCTGAATTATTGTTGATTCCAATGCAAGTTTCTATGTGTATATTATGAGCATTATAGTACATGATGCTATGTAGCTCCTGAGTCAGAGCCGTTTAGCTTGCTGAAAAACCCCAAATGTTTACTTCTAGCAGTGCTGCTGAACCATTAACTGTGATTATTATTAAACTGTAGAAAAAAGCCATATGAGTTAGTGTGCTTATTTCCTCACAGAAAAAATGCTACGACCCTCATTTTAAGAGCTACATTGCTACTGACGATTAATGGAAAGTGACAGTCAAAGCTGAAAGAACAAAGCATAGTTTTCAAATATCTGACAGAGTATGAAGAACTGGCAAATCTTAAATTCTCTCCTGCTGTCAGATATATATTTCTATCTGGACTACACTTTGTGCATATTGTAAAATTAACTAAAATACCAAATCATACAGACTTAAAAACATACTTCAATAAAACTGATTCACATCTGGGTGCTGATACTTTTGAATATATTAAGGCTATATATATATCTTATCAGCATTTAAATCTGCAAGCATCCCATAGGCCAAAGAAAACGAAAAACTAATAAATACGCTGAAAACCCCCATACCTCAGTATGAAATCCTGACCCCTTCTCCAACTAAGTACACACAGTCCAAATACACTGAGAATGCCAAGCTACAGGGGCCCCTCTGTGGGGAAACCTGTATTTCAGTCAGCAGCATCCGACAGCTAAAACAGAAGTCTAGGGACAGATGCTGGAGGAAGGATGACATGTTAAATTGGTGGCCAACTTTAGAATGAATGTTTCTGTGGACAATTAAGTCAATGCCACACACTTAATAATGCAGTATTTTGTCCAGATTTATGCGCTGAACATAACTATCACTCCAGGCTCATCTCAGTGCAAGATTATGGAGCTACTTAGGCTCCCAGTCCTACAGTCCTGTCACGTTTCCCAGCAGGGTCACACAGCGAAGGAGAGAACAAGCGCTTTGTTACAACTCCCTTGGCTTCTGGGGCAAACATCACACTTGGGCGACGACTGCCAAGATAAAATCCACAGGTCTTGGCCTGAGGCTTGTTTAGGCAGCGCCGTTCCGGTGCCTCTGGCTGGTGCCACGTTCCCTCCGTTTTAGGAAACCTTTGCATGTGGCGGCGGTCACGTCCGAGGGCTCGGAAAGGCCAGTCGGGAACTGCCGCGTCCCGTCTCTGCCATTTCGATTAAAAGGGCCTGGGTGGAGGTTTGGGAACTAAAGTCAAGTTGCGGTTCGCTCACAAGGGAAGCGCTTCGACACTTATGTGCTTGCGGGAAGGAAAGACTGTGGCGGTGCCCAGCAGGGACCCGCCCGTCCCTCGAGCACCTGCTCGGAGAGCGCCCCGAGCCCCCCGTCCGCCACCGCGCCTCCCGAGCCGCCGCACCCGGGGGGTGGCCGTGCCCGCTGGGACAGGTGACAGAGCACCCCGCAGCCCCCCAGCTCTCCCCGCAGCTGCCGGGCCGCCCGGCACGAGCGGCCGGGAGCTCAAGCCCCGCTTTCCCGGGAAAGGCGGGGACGCCCCCGCCTCGCTCCGGCGGGACGGGGCGGGGCCGGCGCCGCGCGCGGCCGTTGGGAAGTGGCGTCACGGCGAGCGCGCGCGCTTGTGCGAGGGCGGCGGATTTGAACGGCGGCGGGAGCGAGGGAGGCGCGAGGAAGAGGAACGGGAAGAGCGGGAGCAGCAGCAGCAGGAGCAGAGGAAGATGAGGCGCACGGCGCCCCGCAGCACCCTGCGGAAAATAATAAAGAAACACCAGCCGCAGTTACGCCTGGCGGTGAACGCCGACCTGCTGGTGAGGAGAGAGAGGGGGCCGGGGGAGGGGCTGGGGGCAGCCGGCCCTAAGCGGGGCTCTAAATGTTTAGGATGGTGCGCACTGGAGCACTTGGGAGTTGCTGGGTGTGACGGGATGCCAAATTCCTACTGGCGGTGTTTCTGCAGTGACCGACGGGCAGAGGGGAGGCAAAGCTTCCGGGGAGATGGACTATTGGCTTGCCTAGTAACACGTGGATAAGTAGAGATTGCTGCTCTCTGCTTTGCTGGTGGGTGCTGCATTGTAGGGATTTGACAGCGGGTTTGGGGATTCAGGGACAGGCTGATGCGTAATTATTGTGTTACTGCACGTACACACTGCTGATCAAAGAGTTTGGTGTAGACGGACCGAGAAATGCGAATTTGGAATACGAGGCTGTAACACGCAGATGTCTGTTGTTAATGTTGACAAATTTGGGTGTGCGGGTGGCCTGTTGTAATCAACGAGCTGCTAAACTGTTCAGGCATCTTGAATGATCATATATTGTTTGAAAGCCATCTAAGTAATTTCTGTCCAAAACTAAGGAATGACAAGTCTCGTTACTAATCTAATAAGGTGTGGGGACCCTGTTCCTCGTTTAAAAATGCCTGCCAAAAAGGTGTAGAGCCATATCAAAGAACTTTCCAAAAACTGAGGCCAACACAGCTGGATTGCTTTTGACCTGCACTGAGGGATTTGTGACACAGGTAGAGTTTGTCTTACCAAGGAATTATTTGGCTACAGCAAGGATACCTGACCACAAGAGAGTTTTTGGTAGCTGCTATATTGAAAAAAAAAAAAAATTGTGCATAAAAAGGGTATTCTTTGAAGTGCCTTAATAGGCTTAGCTTGCTTGACTGTGTTGCCCTCTTGTTTACAAATGCATGTGATTCTCAGAGCATTAAAGTGTTAATGCATACTCTGTACTAGTATGGTCCCTGTCTTGAATTGTAAGTCCATGTTTCATATATATATAAAAGTTGTGTTTTGCACCATTTGGAAGGTTGGTATCTGGATATATGAAGCTAAATATAAACATACAAAATTAAAATAAATAATATGAGATTAATATGAGTTAATATAGTAATTGCACGAGAGTATTTAGATTTTAATGTAAACATCACATATTTATCTAATTGAGCTAATAAAAATATGATTTCTTCCTACTGTTTTTGCTATCTCTGGAGTTGTTTTTTTTGGACAAAGGACCTGGCCCCTTGCTACTCATGCTCAGACCCACTCAAAGCTTATTCAATGGAATGAAGTAGTCAACTAATCAAACTTAGACAATCACTAATACATTTTTTGTAGCCCTTGGTAACAATTGGTCTGTGTTTCCAGGGAAATGAAAATTTGTGTTCAAACTGTGTAGCTGAAAAGGGGTAAGTGAGACATCCCTCCAAATTTTGGCCTTTAGTTCCCGTTTCTTCCTGGTCCTGACACAGTGTTCTGTGTGCTGCAAAGACAATCAGTGAGTTGAATTGACTGAAACTTACGAACAATAACAATCAGATCTAGCTTAAAATATGACTAATCAAATGTTCATTCCAACACAAAGGATGAGATCAGAAGAAATTTTAATATTGTAGCAGAAACTTAGATTATCTCTTCTGGTGGTGTCAAATTAAATGACCTTTAATGTTACAAGGCTTGTCTATTTTATTTTCTTCTTTAAATAGGAATGCCCGGTTGTGGTTGTTGTCCACGACGTTCTTCAACTAGGCACATGGCTAACAGCTCTTTAGCTCTTTATTTCTCCGGACAAGTAATCAACACAGCTGGAATTTTGCCTTAAAAAGAAGTATGGAGGAGTTTATTCTATAATTATTAGTTAGACAAGTAACAACTTTTGAGAATGTGTTTTCTAGTGTCTCTGTTATTCTCTGCAAACACTGTAAGAGTGACTAGATTGTATACTTCAGTCATTTATATAGTAGCTGTCTTAACAAGATGGAACCATGTACATTTTGAGCGGAGAGCTTGTGTCTTCTCCAGGGAAGAATGAGAATTGTCTAGTTCAGTTTCTGGGCTATCTTCCTGCATGATCCATGCTTTATGTTTGAATCTACTTGTCTGGTTCAGTGAGATGGCCTGCCTGCCTGGCTTAGGAGATAATCAAATTGGGTTTTTTTCTGGACCTTCAGTGATTATTTTTAGTTGACAAAACCAGTATCTTTGTATGTGATCATAACTAACAAATTTGAAAGACATAAGAATTCAGATAATTTTGTTAAATACTTGAATGGGGTTTCTTCACTTTTCAGATTTTTTTGATCAAGTCTCCTTTCAAAATAGGAAGCTTTGTCAGAGTCTGTTTCCTAAGTGTTAACATCTTTCTCTTCACACAGTGTAGGTATAAAGTTTCATCAACCTTTCTCAGGAAGCTGTTTGGTTTTGTTTGTTTTTCTTTTGAAGGAGTATGATAATATCTTTGGGTGTAGAGATATGAATAATGTTTCAGGTTTTTTTTCAAGGCTCTTTTTGAAAATAAGAGGTAAAGATTTTAGTACTGAACTTCAGATATTCCTCTAATGGTCTGAGAAGAAAATATGCAAACTTTGTTCTAGCTTGAAATTATAGAAGAAAAGCAGGATCTCAACTGCTTGTTTCATGCTGGAAGGGCATGTGTGTATTTTCATTGCAGGAAAAGCTTAAAGTATTGCGTTGAATGGCCTTTTTTTTCTTCATTATCACCATAGAATGATTAATAAGTGTACATCTAAGGCAAAATATTAGTCTAAAGAATTGTTCTGAAGTTATGGCAGCAAAGTAAAATTACAGAGCCTTTCCCTGCTATTCATTAGTTCTGTTGAGCAGGTGTGTGGAAGTTGCTGTGCAAACAGTGTAGTGAGTTTTTTAAAACTTTGCAACCTTTCTTTTCTGGGAAGTAAGCATTCTGTTTTGTAAGGTGATTTGCATGAGTAATTAATTTCAGTTTTTGGTTTTTATGCACAGGGACAATAATTTCATATGTAGTAAAGCAATGTCTGAACAAATATGATATCACTTAGGCATTTGTCAGTAACTGTCCTATTCATGGTATTTAGTCATTCTGCCTTTCATTAGCTTTTCTCAATTGCTTTGAATAACCTGGAATATTTATTAACCTCTGTGCTCTGTTGTGGAATATGTTGTGACTACTGTTTAAATCTGTTCAAGTTCAGGGGAAACTTCTCCACATGCAGCAATTCACTTTGAAAATAGGAAAATAAAGGTACAGTGATTCTGACAGAAGATGCAGTTTAGAAAGGCAGTTAATTTTAAAATTAACACTTTTGCCTTTAGGTATCTCAGCAAAAGGACTTGCAAGTATGGAAGCTTTTGTTCCACTTCCCTCTTCTCCCACAGGTTATTTCCAGAAATCTAATCTTCACCTTGATAAGTTTAATAATGAGAGTTCTAATGTTGAACATTATCTTAGTGCCACTGCTTGATTCTTTCAGTTCTCACAGATAATTTCTGTGTGACTTACTAGTTTAAAAGCGTCTTTGATATTTTGCAAAGTAAATCTGCAAGAACATCTGCTTTTTGTGTAGTTGGTGCTTCCAAATTATGTCAAATATTATGTAAATTTATCTATTGCATGCTGGCTTCATTTAGTTCAGGATATTGAAAAAAATCCCAAATAGCTTGACCTGTGAATGCTGTTCATATGTCAAGAGTCTGTCCTCTAGCAGAATCTTTTTTCTGCAAATTCTTTTTTGCTGCAAAACCACTTAATCTGTAACTTTCCGTGTTATATCCATGTTATATTTTTCCAGGCTTTACAGGTCAGGTACAGCAGAGTAAATACACTGCCTAATTCATGTAAATAAAATTTTCATACATTTTAATGTTTTTCTGAGCTCTTTATTGAGAAAGTATTTTTGTACACTTCACATAGCAAAGGTAATACTATTTGAAAGTTTATTTGCAGAAGGTGCTATTATCAATTTTTCAGGTGGGACTATTAAAATAGTTCACATAATATCTGTATAATGTTAGAGATTTGTATTATAAGTCCCTGATTACACAGGGGTGCTATTGACTGGTAGTTTTAGTCCAAGTTGAACAAGTTCCTTCCTTGCCTGCTGAAGTTTTTGCTGCTTTTGTATTAGCAGAACAACATTCCGCATAGAACAGAATTCTGCCCTACCCGTTCTTCTAACATAAAAAGGCTAAGTAAGTGATGAACTGGGAAGAAAATGGATGGAACCTTCTGACACTGGAGAATTTCTTGTTCTGGAGAAATTAATGTCAATGTCCCTTTGCACTGGAAAGAGGCAGAAGTCCTTGAACTCGTCTGTGGTCCATTTGGCGATAGAGCAGGGATGAATTTGCTGTTCATAAGAGTCTGGCAGTTGTAGTCACTGAAAGCTGACTGTATTTTCTAGTAAGCAAAAAGGCTCCTGATTCTATGATATTTGTATCTACATTTTATTATTAAAAACTGCGAATAAAAATCAGTCGATTCCTATTAGTTAAGTTGTTGTTTGATCATTTCTAAAGCACTTTTATGATTTAAGTATGCTAAATTTAAACTATAAGAGTCTTGCAGTAAAGGATGTCTTGGAAATTTACTAAGGCTTGAACTGAGTGATTTATTGTTTTTCTGAGAACACCCTTCAGAAATTTGGAAGCAGTCTAATATGCAAATCCTTTGTCCCAAAAAATGAACCTCTAAAAAACCAAACTATGCTTAAGCAAGTTGGAATCATTCTTGGTTTCTTGTTTTTTCTTTCCTGTTTTAAAGGTGCATTTGAACTTCTTACTGTTTCTACATCGGCTAGCAGAAGAAGCCAGGACAAATGCTTTTGAGAACAAAAGTAAAATAATTAAACCCGAGCACACCATATCTGCCGCAAAGGTATTAAAGGACTTTTAATAATTTTCTTTTTTGCATAATGTAAAATGTATTATGACAGCATATACGAATATTTTCTGTGTTAAAGTTGGTATTTTATTTGTAATTCAAAATGTATAGAGATTTAAATTCTTTAATCCATCACTGGCATAATTCACTGTTAACAACACAACAAATTAACTTTCTTCGCCCTATTAAGTATAACCTTTTTTTTTTATTTTTATTATTCCGTGTCTAAACTCGTAGTTCCTATGTATAGGTAAGTCTACAAAATGATCTACCAGCAAGCATTCATGGGCTGAAAGCCCCTCCAAAGCTGAGGATCCTTGTTTCAGATGATACTACATCAAGGAAGCATGCTGTCTTAACTTCAGTTATATAAGTGAAGCTTTATGGAACAAGTGAGAAGTAGTCCAGAGAGGTTCACATATCTTTCTTGCACCGTCTGTTCTTACCTGCTTAGTCTGGGATAAGTTTGTAGTGGATTCTTGCAGCATTGTGTGGATACTATTTGAACAAGCAGATACTTTGTGTGATGTTGTGTTTGGCAAGGGAAGAGCTAAGGGAGGATTAAACTGGATTGCTATATGGCTAATTTAGCATTACAAAAATTGTTGTGTGAATATCTGTGAAGGATGTTGAGTTTTGTATACATGCAAAAGAAGGGAAAAAGGAAGATGTTAAGCAGCTTTCTCTGTCTAGAAAGAATTAGTGTCAAAGTATGACTGAAATCCCTTTGTACTCTGCAGTGCATTTCACTTGCTAGGATATATCTTGTGTATCTCTTGCAAGTCTGTTTACCTTGGTGTCATGAAGGAACTTGGTCTCTTTAATTTGTTAATTGTTTAACCACTTACTCCTGCTAGGCAAATTGGAAGAACAAAACTCGGTGTTATCTGATATTTTGGTCCTGTGGCTTCTGTTTGTTTTCAGTATTTTTTTTTCCTCTGGTGAAAGGTTTAGTTTGATAGTTTCTATTACTATAGTAACAGAAATATATACAGAATATGTAGGGTAGCCAAGTGAATGTTACAGTTGAAATCTTATGCATTTGTAATTTCTTTTTAACTGCAATCTTAACGTTATTTGAACATTTTTGTGCTCCATTTATTTTTTTAAGATGAAAAGAAAGGAAAAACTGCCTGTATTTTAATAATGTTAACACTTAAACAGTCCCACTTGGGCTTTGAAGTTCATTTTTCAATTTAAACTCCAAACCAGAAAATGTCCTTCCAAAGTCTGTGTGCTCTTGATATAGAGAGAAATAAGGCATTGCAAACACAAATGGAGCATAGTAGCTGTATGTAATTTTTCTTTTTGTCTAGGCTTAACGGAGTAAGAACTTCAAGTAATCTACTGAGAACTTGAGAGCACTATTGCTATTTCTCAGCATTAATTTTTAAAATAAGCTTTTTATTTTACAGAATTTTTGCTTATGAATGTTCTTGCTTTAAAAAAAAAAATCTCTGATTTAAAATCTTTCAATATGCTTTTGCTTTATTTCTAACATTTTCCCTTGAGTTTTAGCTTTGGTGACTCAACTCTTGGAAAAAAATTGGCTAGGTGAACCTTTGGTCTGAGTAGCCTAGCATTTTGGACCTGAATTGTAGTGATAAAAATGGTGATAAATATACTTTTTTTCTTTTTGCAGGTTATTTTAAAGAAAAGCAGAGGCTAGAAAACAGACCACTGGAATTTTAAAGCAAAGTTTTTCCATCTTGTCTTACTAACTTGAGATACTGTGAGCCACTTTAGCGCTTGTGGAAGTATGCAGTTTTATTGATGTCTATCTCCTGACTGAGTATCTTACTCTTTCTTTAAAAAAAAGAAATAAAAAAATCTTACAACATATATTTTCATACACTCCACGCATAATTTTGAAGTGCGTGTCACTTGTCATTTAAGACTTTTGATATACTTTATTTCTTTTGTAAGATGGAGGAATGCCTGTACCATAGGTACTCTTCAGGTACAATGTGGCATTTATTATTAGAAGTGTGAAACTTCTAAAGGAGAACAGTAATAAAAAAAATGCAGGTTTCACAAAATCCATTAAAGATTGTGCAGTTCAAAGCAGATTTACTAGTTAAAGAAAATCTTGGCTTTCAAAATAATCACTGCAGAGGCAAGTGTGTTAAATATCTTGCCTTCAATTTATTTATAAATGTCTTAGTTACTTTGAAAAGTAAGTTAAAACTTCTGAGTTCTGGGGAAAGAATACATATTTGGTATTTAAAATCATGCTCTGAACTGTTAAGCTGGCCTATTGTTTGCTGTGGTGTATGAGACAACTTGGTGGTCTGTAATTCAGTTGGTGTGGACAGATGCACAGATTATGGAGAAGAAAAGATCTGGCACAGCTGCTGTTTTTGAAGTTAGATCTTGTAAAAATAACAAAGATAAATTGTCATGAATGCCCAGCTATTTCCTCCCCCCTTTTGAGTGTCATCCTAACTTGTCAGAGGTCTGGAAATGTACATTATATAAATATGTCTTCTTAAATTAAGATCATATTCTATTCCTAATCTGATACTTGTAACCATTTACTGAACACTTTGCTTAAGGGATGTTTTAATAAAGTTATAGTTGAATCTCACAGTTTGAGCTGATAATACAGTTTTGTGGAATATGTGGTAGCTGATCCTTCATATGCACAATGTACTATTCTTAAAATAAAGGATCTTTAAAAGTGTTATGTAGTAGTCTAATTTTGTTTAATACCTTACTGAATATATTCTAGAAACTCAGCAAAAAAAGAATTGCATTTTAGAAATATTTTAGTAATCTAAGAAAACTGTAGCAATACCAGTACTTTTAATGTCAGATCATGTCCACGTGCTTTTTAAAATCTCGTGCAGGCTTTGAAAAGTCATTCTTTTCCAGTATGCAGAAATGAAGGATTACTCCTCCACTTAACTCACAGAGCTTAGTTCAGTCAGTTTCTTTTAAGGGTTGACGAGATTATTCTGCCTTTTCTTCTCTTACTCCCTTGGAATTCACAAAGAAGGCTGAGAACCTACACATGTAGAGGATTTAATAATCTCAAGTACATTCTCAGGAATAAGGAAGACCAGACTAAGTATCTATATTTTTCTTTGTAATTACTGTCTGTGATTTAACAATTTTATTGCAACACTAGATTTTCCTTTGTTAGAAATGTTTTCTCCTAATTTTCCCTGAAATATTTTATTATAGTCTTGATTTTCCTAGGAGCTAAATCCACTCTGAGCTTAGTGGAGTATTCTTATTCCCATGTAGTAGATTGGTGATCAGCTACCATTGGGGAAGGGAGGCAATGAAGGGTTAAAACCAACCAGTGTACTTTTAAAATATTTTATGCAGTGGTTTTGGTCTGCATTCATGGTTAAGAAAGGGTGCCCTTTTGTAATAGGAGAGAGACTTTTGACAGCCCATTGTTAGTGTTTTGTTATAGCTGAAGAAGGCAGGCATTAAGAAAACCTGCATAGCTTGGCAGGTATTCAGGTTTCTCTCTTAAACTTTAAATAAATGCTAACTGGAAATTAATGTGGTTAATGTAGTGTGCTTAAGCATTCAGAAATATAAAATGCCATTATGTTTTTCTAGGATCTTCTTGAATGTTCACCATACGGTTAATTATATTAGTATTTGGCCGCTCCTCTGTGCTCCATGTACATATGTAGAGTCTCCTCTATACAGTACTCCTTACTGGATTTTTAAAATCAAAACTCCTTGCAGCAGTATTGTCTAAATACCCATGAACACTTCAATTAATATAAACTTGGAGGCTATAGTAATAAACTATTTCTGTTATCAAATCTCTGTGTAATGACAGAGCATCAAAGCACATAGTACTATAAAATACTCTTTTAAACCAGGTCTGTATTAGAAAGCTTAATGAAGTTATATTCTTTTATTTGAATTCCTGTGTTGATTCTCTGCCCTTAGGAGGAAAAAGGCAAGGATTATTGAGGGAAGAGTCATGCTGATGCATTTCTAAGGTGTCTATCCTATTCAGCTCTATTCATGAAACCTTGAGAAATTTGGAGTTCTGAAACCATTGAGACAATTGATTCACTATTGAATTTCCTGGAGTTTTAAACATAAGATTCAAGAGATTTTAGGAGAGTCCTCTCTAACAATACAGTTATGACTCCTTATTTCCTTAGAAAGCAGGACCTAAAAACTTAAAGTTGCTTTAAGACATCCAGTTTTTCCATTTTCTTCTCTTTGCATCTTTCCCAATGTTCTGTTTTTCGTCCTACCCCGCCCTTTCACTATGACCATCAATGAAAGGAAGAAAAGTAAAAATGAAAAAAATAGAAGAATTTGGCCAAAGTACTTCTGACGGCTCGTGTCTTGGTTTTCAGCTTTCTGTGTAGCTGATGTTAGTCCTTGGGCCAGGGTGGTATCATAACTGATTATTGCACAAAAGAAGGAAAAATGTTCATTGATCAGCAGGTGACTATGAGGAAAGGGAATGGTGCTGCTGCTACATTTGTTTCACTTATGGAGTGACTGATAAAAGGAGATCTGCTGTTTGCCAACTTGAGTAAGTCTTCTGGTGAGGAGTGTGCACTGTTCCAGCTCTTGTGCTTGCATCATTTTGCTTGCAAAATAAGCAAGCAGAGAAGATAGTTGTGAAAGCTTTAAAACTACGTTCATGCATACTGTTGTTTTAATTTGTAAAGCATGTAAATTTAATATTTTATGAGTGGTATAAATCACCTGATTATTAGGTTTAAAGCTGTTTTAAAAAGTGTGAGCATTAGGAATGGTATGTCAGTGAAGTTTAGATCTGTAGAGAGTTTTAGCCATTTTAACTCCTAATGGTGACAACAGGAATAAATGAACTTGTATACTTTAGTGGGTTAGGAACTCAAATAATCACTGTTCTATTTGAATGTAAATATGTCTGCTGTTTTGAGTCAGAACATCAACACAGGTGCTAGAGAGGATATTTGTGGTGTTTTTTATGTGGAGAAGTGAGGGACTGCTAAAAAAAGAATCTCGGTTTTTTAATACAAATAGTCAATGTTTTCTGGTTATCGTCATACAATAAAGGAAAAATAAATTCAGAAATATGGATGCTGTAATAGAAAAATTCTTTTTCTAGCCATAAGGTGGGGATAGAGCAAAAACTCTCTTTTTTCCCTGTGGTAACTTTCCATTAGAGAAAGTATTCAATTTATTCCTACTAAAAACTATGCTATACATTGTGATGCTTTCAGACTTTTTTTGAAGACTACCAACCCTACACTGCTGACATATGTAGGGCAATTAATATTAAAAAAAAGAAATCCCATGCACATCAAACAAGGGTGTTCTACTCCATGCTGAGATGGTAAAAGATATGTGTGACTTTGAAGGGTCTTGAAGATTTTTCTTTATTCAAAGCTCAATGTTTCAGTATCA
Organism: Pyrocephalus nanus; assembly: GCA_038380795.1. Lineage (NCBI taxonomy): Eukaryota > Metazoa > Chordata > Aves > Passeriformes > Tyrannidae > Pyrocephalus > Pyrocephalus nanus. Next base: position 53,446,848 of record CM076260.1, read on the forward strand.
TATAGTTTTCTTAATTATAAGTGGTTATTTATAGAACATAGCCTTAATTTTAGAAACTAGTATGTTCTGTGTGCAGTTTTATGAAACATATCTCTCATATTGACTGACTTGCTGACTTGGCATTCCATTAGTCATTTATCAGCTTAGAACAACTAATGATAAGGCACTGTAATTCCTAAATGCATAGGGCTTTGAGGTGATTTATGAGTATATATTTAGAAAGTGTGACATATATTTCAAATACAAGTGCTGATTACAGTAAATAAAAATTCCTTTTTCCAGATCTGTGAAATATGTGTCACATTCGAGTTCTTTAGAATGTTCAAAGTGCTGTGTGTAGTTGTTTTTCAGTTCAATACCCTACATGGCTTATAGATTCCTTGATATGTTTTAAAGGCACTGTACTTTTAGCTGCTGTGGTAGCTTATTGGGATGTGATAAAAGAACATAGTATAACAAATCTCTTACATGTTTCAGTAGTTTCAGTTCTAGGGTGAGAAGATGCTGACAGTATTTTTGTTGTGCTAAATACTGAATTGCAAGAAGTTGAAGAGTCTTTCCACCTGACAGCTCATGGTTCTGCAGACATCAGTTGGAATTCATTCATTTACTGTTTTGTGAACAATGTTGAGGGTTTGTCAGTTTCTCTGCAGTACACAGTCATCAAATTCACATTGGCTTTGGTATTCTCCTGTGGACTGGGTTATTAATGTTATCCTGACCAAACTGCTGAAAGATCTTTTCAGGTCATTTGATATCTGTAAGATCAAGTTTCTTACTGAGAAGGTCACTTTCCTGGGGGAGTGATTTCAGTGTATGGAAAATTTGGTGGAGCGTAGAAAAATGCCTAAACAGCCCTAAAGTAACTTCTGGTTTAAAGAAAAAAAAAAAAAAAGTAGACACAATCTTACTACTGGGTAATAACAGGCAGTGACTGCAGCAGTAAAATAAAAGGAAGAACACTTCCTACATGAATAGCTTGCTCTTAACGTTCTAGCACTAGGTCAGGCTCTACAGAAACAGACTATTTTGTTCTCTGAGTCTGTAGAAAGCACAGAAATATATATATATTGGCAATGGGACAGATCCTGAATCAAAAAATTATGTAGAGCCAACACTTCCACATGTCCCTTATATTGGATTTAAATCGGTGCAATTGTATTTGTGCTGACCTCTAAAATTGACAGCCTAATGTAAATTGTTTTCATTTGCTTAACTTCAGTAGTTAAGAACACACATACCATGAATCAGTTTTAATGAGACTGGTGCAAATTTTATAAATAAACCAGAGAAAGGAATACATTCAAGCAACATGTAAGCCAGTTTTTAAAATTCTATTACATATCTGAAATCTTAATACAAGCAAGCCTCTAGTCTTAGCTGTTGAAACTGTTATTCACAGGGTAAAAACTAAAGTTACCATAGTGATAGTACGTTACATTTGAATGTTTAAATTCTTTATTTTTTTGGTTGGCTTTCATTCTTCAGAGAAAACTGTGTGTGTACAACGCTGCTTCCAAAACTTGTCAAAAAAAAAAAAAAAAAAAAAGTGAGCAGTAAAGAAAAGGGACAGATAAAGGCATGTCATAGGAGATTATTATCTGGCCAACTGTAACTGCATTTCTATAGTTTCACAATTTGTGTTTCATGTTGGAGTTAAATTGTGCGTTCCCACATTTTCCAGATTTAAAGAGTTGGGTTTTGGGGATGGCGGACAGTAGTTTTCTTACAGTCTAAGTAACAATACTCTCCTAAAACTTTTTCCAAAAAAGAGATGGGATATCTTACTAAATTGCCATCGGAATTCCACATGGCAATTAATTTTGATGATACTTTTCCTGTTCCCTATTCTGGAAGTTTTTCACACAAATTCATATGGAATAAACCTTGAAAATTCTGATCAAAAGTGGACAAAATAACTTCGTCTTCCTTTGTCTTTTGTTTTCCTTATTGTTTCCCTTTCCTCTTCTGGATAAGACTAGAGAGCCATAGTGAAGGCTTATTTCAGGGCAACAACAATATTTAAAAATCCAGTACTGCTAAAAGGATTAATTACCTGTCAGGTTTTTTTTGAAGGCGCATTACTATTCACAGAATCAAAGAATGAGTCACGTTGGGAGGGACCACAGTGGGTCATCTGCTCCAATCTCCCAGTTCCAGCAGGGTCATCCTATGGCACATTGCACAGGATTGTGTCCAGACGGTTCTTGAGTATCTCCAGTGAGGGAGACTCCACAATTTCTCTAGGCAATCTGTTCCAGTGCACGGTCACCAGCAGTGACTTTCACCTTAACTTTAATATTTCTGCATATGTGTTGCATGAACACAAACATTGTGAGACTGTGAAAGTAGGGCCTAGGGTTTAATGATATGTTTTGTTGACTGCAATTTTTGACGATAAGTCCTGACAAAATAGGGAGTAGCTTACTGTCTTGAGAAGGTGTTAATTGTACTGTAAGTTTGTACCTGTGAACACAAAGAAATTTTATTGTTAACGTAATTGTTCCTGCTATCGTACCTTCTGTTGAACTTTTCTTATTTGCTAAACAGCTAGCTGGCAGTGCAGCTGTAGCCAAGAGTTGGAAGAATATGCAATATTAAAAACACAGGATAAATGCAAGCACAGCAGTTTTACTTTGGCATATTATTTTCGTGAACCTAGCATCTTTTGCAAGGTTTTCTTGGAAATAAAAAGAAAACACCTTTCCAAATCGTCTTTACTTGTGTAGAATGGATACTTAGTTACACTGAACTTCTCCAAAACAAACGTTCATGTATTGAACTGAATTGTACCTTGGATATTTCTGCTAACATGTTTTTTCTTTCTTCTTGCTTGCCCACTTTCACTCAAAAGAGAGGATGGGATAAGCTGGGTATTCCTTTTGTCTAAAGAAAACACTTATAATGGCTCTTTTTTTGGTGAATTTCCTGGTGAAGCAGAAGCATGTACCTCTAAACTGATGTCTTAGAAATTACTAAAAAGGTATTTTGTGTCTACTACCTGTAGTTTAAAACATTTTTTCTTATGTCTGAAGACTTTCTCTGCATGTAGCAGGTTTTATGCCTCTAACTTTTAATTCCCTTTATAAAGGTTGTTTTTTTCAGTTCAGAAATTCTAGATATATTCTAATATATAAAATCCAGATGGAACTTAGACAAGCTGGGGCTATATTTTATTCACTGAAGAACCCATCAATGTAAAATATCAGACTACTCTTATTGAGAATGGAGAAGATTTCTGGTAGATTATTTGACATTTTTGTTCATTTTGTTTTGTTTTTATTTTGGTTTGGGGTTTTTTGTTTGTTTTCTTTGGGTTTTTTGCTAACTACATGGGCTGCTAGATATTTTAAAGTTTTTTTTTTACTAAATATTTGATATCATATTTCTTTATTCAAGCATGAAAATTTAATTATGACTCACCTCCCAGAGGAGTCTTCCAGTTTCCATAACATTCCTAATATTCTTAATTTTGAAGACTAAGCAGAGTTTCTTCCCAGTATTTTCTGTTCCTCTTTTTCCAACCCCTAAGTTCAGTGCTAAAGAGAGGGAGAGGGTGGTTGTGGTGCTGCAGAGCATTTATACTGGAACATAAGCAGTAACACCAACAAGTAACAGGCTTTAAACTGAGAAAACTGTAGGTGAAGCAAATGCTCCAAGTTCCTTACCAAACCTACATGATCCTTTGGGGAGACAATTTGCAAGATGAACCTTTGTTAGCAGTGCTGTTGCTTTTGTTAAAAATTGTGTAAATATTCATCCCTCCTTCCCTTTTTTCCCTTCTATTATTATTTAAAAGAAAAGTGAATTTAAACACTTTCATTATTCTTTAGTGTGTTAATTATTGATTGAAAAACTTTTTGCTGCATTTTCTTTATATTTTTTTCTCTGAGAATACATACTCTTGAGAAAACTTCTAAAAATTAGAAGCTGAATGTTTAAAGCTGTACCTAAACTGGGACTTCGTAAATTCTACTGTCTTTGTTAAAAAAGTAACACGAAATTGTGGCACAAACAAGCAAAATACTCCTAATAGTAAAGAAACGCTTTTGAAATACCAACTTTGTCACATTTTCTCTTGCAAATTCCATGTAAAAGGATAATGTCTGTTAAAAAGCTTGTGTGTAATATTTTTAAAGCTTAGTAAGTTTAACTCTTGTCTGCATCCCTCTTGAAAAGAAATGTGGACCATGTTTGAGACATAATTTATGTAACAAAATATCTTTATTTCTGAGGTAATTTAATTTTTACATGCTTGTCTTACAGAGGAAGTATACTTTTAATAAAAGTCATGTGTTTAGAGTAGTAATTTTTTGCGTTCAGCATAAATTATTTTTATGTCGTTACTATTTGATGTGAAGTTTACATTTTCTCTGAGTAAACTTAGCAGTTATGGTATGAATCTCATCTTCCTGCATCAGTGCCACTATGTTACCAATCACTATGTTGAAAATAAATCTTAAGAAGTTAATAAAAAATTTTGAGCAAAGCGACGACTACTTTTAATACAAGATGCACTGACAATCATTTTTTACCTAGGCTTTTTGTGTTGTGCTTGGAAACTCAAAGAGAAATACCTTTTCCATTATTCTTGTAATTTCACTTTTAAATGGAGTCGAGCACCACATGAAACACTTTCCTGACCTTTAGCCATGTCAGAACATGAAACAGAGGAGAAGGATATCCTATGGTGTATAGAACATTAAGGAGATTACCTCATCAGCATGAAAAGTCCATAACTAATCTGCACCAGAGACATGTAAGCTGTTGGAGGAGGACATTCTTGAGAATACAAAGAAAAACACATCAAAACATGTTCTCTTCGAGTTATTCAGTGCGTAAGTGGAGCAGCCAGCATGGGAATGTTTCTGAATTACAGGGTCAAATTTGTTCTGTTTCCAGTGTTTTCTATTCATATATATACCTATACCGCAAATTTCCAGGTTAAGGCAGGATTGATAAAAGACACAAAAAAATTCTGTTTTTTATGTGAAGTTAAATTCGGGGGGAGGTTGTTCCTGGTATTTTCCTTACGGTAAAAAGCGAGATTCTCCCAACTTGGTTAACATTGCAGGAGGTAACTGATAAAGAGGGAAGCAAGCTTTTTTTTTTTTTTTTTTTTTTTTCAAACTTCCTCAGCTGGTTTGGAACTGTACCTTACACTAGTTTAACTTATTATTTCTTCAGTCTTACTTGAGCTTTTATGGAGCCAATAGAGAAACTAATTATGAAGATTTAAACTCTAGCACTAGGTAAATAATATGCAATTTTGCCCATCTAGCCCGTGCAACTGCTGCTATGGATTTGCTTTAAATTAGAGCATCTGTACTGTCTTAATACATCATTTTCTGTGTATTTTTTTTTCTTCCTGAAATGATTGGTGATAAATTTGAAAAATTTGCCAAAAACTGTAAATACAGTTTTCCAGAAATAAAGAGCTCATGTAAATAAGTCAACCCAGGGTTTGATTAGCCATACTTAAATCTTGCAATACTGTGGTTTCTGTATCATTTGGTTTGGAAACCCTGTTGCAATTTTGTGCATGACTCCTTCTTTGAAAGTATTCCTTAGTATTAAGAGAAAAAAAAGAACCCAATACTGAACCTATAGAGGCTTGCCAAAACTTGTTTAAATTATCCTTATTAGGTCACAGTAGTCTATTCTTCAAACATCCTAGAATTGTTGGCTCATCTACATTGCAATATATTGAGTAGATGAGCAAGATAAATGAAGTCATCCTAAGCAACTAAAAAAATAATTTTTATCCTGTTTCCATATTTTTCAGTTTCATATTGCTTTTTCAGTTTATGCAATGAGAAATTAGATTATGTTACCCCCTAAGACTGTCTCGTGCTGATTGATCAAATTTTGTAGTATCTCTGAAATGCATTTATTTTTATTATATTTCTTTTCAACAGCAAACGTATCTTATTTTAAAGTTTTCTGCAGTGCTCTAAAACATTATTTAGCACTTAATTCACAAAATGTTTCTTTATCATGAACTGTTGATGTACAATTCAGTTTCTTCCAGTACTGTCACCATTCAGAATTGTTTGTGGAATATTCTGTTGAATATTTTAGGGCACCCCACTTGAACAGGGAGGTTGGACGTCTGGTTGTCCCTTCCAACCTTACGCATTCTGTAAGTCTTGGTTTTTATCTCACTGAGCAGCTGTCTGTTTTCACTGATTGCCACTTGAAAGGCAGCAGTCTGTAATCTGCTGGTTAGTTTGCATGTTATATTTCTTTGTTTTCTTCATCCTGATTGACCATATGTAATAATTCTTAGCTGGAAGCTTGCAGAAGACAGAAGTAAACATGCCTTTCAGTAAACACTTTCTGAAGTGTGCTTAAATTGCTTAAATATCCCATATTCCTCATGATAAACTTCGTTTCATTGACTTGGGAAAAGCTAGGCTAAAAATATATGTCTCTTTTTAAAAAATCTGAATTAATGCTTGTGGAAAAGATTTCACAGTAGTTGATTGGTTCTAGCTGCAGAAATATATAAGTGTAATAAATAATAGAGCCTTACTGAAGTCCAAATACTTTTATTTTTTTTTGTTGAAGTGAAATACCATATTTGTACAGAACATAAGTAGTAGATGAGAGATTTGACCAAGTGCATTGGGAAAAACCCTTCCCCTTAGGAAAAGTCCAGGAAGAACAGATGTAATCTCCAATATAAGCAGTTCTAAGAACTGAAGCCCTTTGATCTGAACAGAAGCCAACTACTAAAAATTTGCAGACAATAACTTCTTTACATTGCTATGTCCTCAGTTATGATTTAGAGAGGCAATCTACTTTCTCTGTTTATCTGTTATCTGTTCTGCAGTAGGATCCAAATCTTAGTTCAACTGAGGCAAATAACAGAAGTTATTTAACATTTAAGAGATCAGTATTACCAAAAAAATGTAAAATTGTTTATCTTGTTTCCAGTAATAAGAGCCATTCTTGTCACTGCCTTTAAGCATTAGATTTTCTTAGATGTAGTTGCTGCAGGGACATTATCATTTGGGTGAGATAAAGAACTTTTTAGGTAAGCTTTTTTATTTTCCATAATTTTTATTTTTTGGGATTATTATCTTTTTTTTTTATTTTTCCCTCCCCCTGTAGATACATTCTGGGCCAAATTTCCCTTATTTAGGCTGGTGTAAAATCAAAGTTGTACAAAGTGATCTATATTGCTGAAAATGGGAGCAAGTTTTTTCCCCAATGGTTTTGACCACTGCATCTTGCTCTGCAGCAGTTTCCAGACTGCTCTTAATTTGTCTGTGATATTCCATGTTAACTAAGTAACTGCATCTGCACAGCTGCTAAATTGAGGGTTTTGAATGCTAGATTTCCACACTAGCAGATATTTTTGGCAAGTATGTACCTTTACCACAAAGTTGTTGCTATTATGGGATTGTTTCAATCATACGCTGAAACTCATTTTCTTGAATGCACTTTTAATTCTTTCTTTGTTTTGTTTTTATTGTTTGCATAAGAGCACCACATGCTAAAATTCACCACATGATGTGTATGAGCAGTCCAAATATCACAAAGTCAGTTCCAAAGTCCAGACTCTCTCTCATAAAGCGTATGATGGCAAAATCCTTAGTCCAAAGTCAAGTCAACCAGAACTTTGGAGCATCTTCAGAGTAAAATACTTTTCAGAACAGCTGCAGGAATCTTGATATATAACCCACAGTGGGGTGGACATAACCCTCTAATACTGAAAATATACTGCATAATTAACACATGATGACAAGATAAAAGTTTTTATAAGAATTTCTTCAAAAGAAGAAGGAGTAAAAACAGCTAAAAATAAATAGAAACACTTTTCCTGTTCTAAGGCCACATTGGGCATAGCCATGATGGCAGCCAACACCTTTTTGGCACAGAGCCCTGCCAGTTGCCCTGTCCCAAATTTAGAGACATAAAACTCCTCTTCTGCAACTTTTTCAACCATTTTGGATTTGTTGAAGTTTGCCTTCCTGAAAAAGGCTGGAGGAAGGAAAACATATAATACTTTTTCTCTTGCTTCTTGCTTGTTAATAATTTAATGTTAATAAATTGGAAATTACATAGTCTACAAAAATAGACTTATTTTGCTAGATTCCATCAAAATGAATTTTTTATACCAATTATTTTGTCTCTGATCACACTTCTCTTATGCAAAGCAAAAGTGTTCACTGTATCTTATAAGAGTATATCATATGCCTTGTAAAATCAGCTATTCAATGTCAAGTGGAAAAACCTTTTTTGGAGTTTTCTAGGATTTTATATCTCAAATTTTGCAGCAGCATGAATCCATGGTTTGATAAGGATTTAGTGCATAACCTTTTCAACCAATTTGGTCCCAGTGTGTGCTAGAAAGATATTCCTTAACTCAATAAAATTTCAAGAGCAAAGCATTATTGTAATCCGTGTGGGAGAGAAAGTGAAGTGTTCATAAGTGCACACACACATGCTAACACATATACATGTGGGTACTCTTCTACATGTATGCATGAGAAGAGTCAGCCCATTGAATGTCGGCCCTGGCAAGATGCAGCCTCAGATCCTGGTCTTGTGTTTTCATTCTCATAGCTGAGAACTGTAAACATCATCTGGAAGAAGAGCAAGACTGTAAAGCAGAATATGGAGTCGCAAAGGCTCTCTGCTATACACAACAAAGTGAAAGGTATTTGATCTGTTTCTCTAGTTCACTTAGGTGCTCATATGCCACTCCATGAACAAAAAAAGGTAAATTCTGGTCATGAGGGACAACCAGATCTGTGCCATCTCATTTTACTTTTTCACATCAAAGGTCCTAGCAAAGAGTGAGGCATGAGCTGCTGTTGCTGTAGTTACGCTTACCTGCTGAATGATGTTTTAAGACTATCGACATCCAGAGTATGGCAGAATGGTTTTAAAACTTCCCTCACCTACCCTAGAAATATTAGGCTGGACAGTTCTTCATAGTTCCTCTTTCCCTTCTCATCTTTTCAGGTGAACCAACAGAGGTTTTGTCTGCTTCCCTAAAAAACGTCTTGGCCTGGTTTATTTGTTTTTTCTAAATTGTATTACTAAGTAAATCTGGAATGTGTCCACGTCAGAATCATTGCAAACTCAGTGGAAAGGATGACTGACTTTATCCCAACTCCTGTACTTCCAACTTTTCATCTCCTGATACGAGTGAATTTTTTGAGTGCCAGAAGGTTTTGCAGTCATTTTTAGTGAGTAAAACATCTTCATTTTGCCAAGATATGTTACTTGGATATGCTTTTGAATTTAATCATAATGAAAACAAGATCCGGTCTAGAAGAGAGGATTTCTCATCCTTCCTCTGTGGAATATGACTTAATTTTGCTAGCAATGGGGAAGCACAGTTGCTCTTTTGAAGCCAAGAAAGGAAAAACCAGTTGATTTCAATAAGAGGTGCTGGAAACTGTCTTTTGTTCAGATACATACAGGTGGATTTTAAGTCACTTGTATTAAATATAGTTCTATGCTGTCCCTGTTCTGTTTCATTGCCTATCCAGAATATCTGGAGAAATCTTATAATTCTGTAAAGATGAACTGACTAAAGCATTATGTCTTAATTTCTTATTAGACTCATTTTTACCAGATTATTATACTGAACACACTAGGATTCAACAGTATGTTAAATTTTGGGTTGACTAGATGATCTGGCATTGTATTTTCTGGTTCATATGAAGGATCTTGCTGTTCACTGTTTCATATTAACACCTGGTCATCTGAATGCTTATGTTAAAGAGAGTTTAGTCATGTTTTTTTTTTTAACTTTCTTGATACTATGGATGCTAAGAACATTGTGTGCTGTGAGAAGACATATGACATTTTTCTACACATATTGAGAGACTGGGTTAAAAGGCTTTTAAGTTTTAGCTCCTCAAACACAGTGAAGTGCCTAAGTCAGCTTTTGGTACATTAAGTGGAATTTTCCCAAACATGGCGTTTTTAAGATGGGTCTAGACTACATCTGTTAAATAAAATATGCATGATGTATAAAAAAGAAATGGTGGAAGAATGGTCTAAACATACCAAAATATTAATTACATGGAGCAAGGTGTGTTATGAATTTCTTTCATTTTATTTTAAATGTGATCCAATTTACATTTGTACTATTTTGATTCATCTCACATTCACACTGTTGCTTGTAGCATGAAGCCAGTTTCAAAACTTCCATGAATCCTGTGCTTGTTAACATATTTTCGTGTTCTAATTTGTTTTGGTAAGCTTAAATCTCTCTTTAAAAAGACCATATAGTCTTATACTTCCACACATAAATTTTTTGGGTTAGATTGTTCCAAAGCAAAAGGAAGGTTTTTTCATCAACCTGAATTTTTCTCACTTGATTCCCATTTCATCCCAGGTGGACTAGTAGGTTTGTTCATCCAGAGTTTTTCAAATTTTCACTAATAGTCCATTTGGAGTGTGGTAAAGCAAATGCTACAGAACCATGAGATAATTTTATTATGTTGTTATATTCTTTTCATTTTATGACTTTTTTTCTCCATAAAGATAGAGGAATGAGGTAATAGCAAAAGTTCTGCAATTGGGTTTTAATTAAATTAAAAAAAGCAAAAATATCCAGTAAATCTTGGTGCGTGGTGGTTCTCTCCCTTTCTTTCTCTCTTTCTCCTTCCTTTAAGATGTTGATATCAATATAGGCCGGGAGATATCCTGCCAAGAAGGACTTGGGAGTGCTGGTAGAGATGAGAGGCTGTACATGAGCCAGCAAGGTGTGCTCACAGGCCAGAAAACGAATCATATCCTGGACTGCATCCAAAGCAGGCCATCAGGGCAAAGGAGGTGATTCTTCCCCTCTACTCCACTCTGGTGAAACCCTACCTGGGATACTGCATCCAGCTCTGGAGTCCCCAGCACAGAAAGGACATCGACCTGTTGGATTGAGTCCAGGGGAGGGCCACCAAGATGATTAGAGGGATGGAGCACCTCCCCCATGAGGAAAGGCTGAGAGAATAGGAATTGTTCAGCCCGGAAAAGAGAAGGCTTCAGGGTGACCTAATTGCGGCTTTGTAGTACCCTAAGGGAACCTACAAGAAAGATGGGGCAAGACTATTTACAAGAGCATGTAGTGACAGGACAAGGAGGATTGAATTCAAACTGAAAAGAGACTATTTATGTCAAATATTAGGAAGAAAATCTTTATTGGGAGGGTCGTGGGGCACTGGAACAGCTTGCCCAGAGAAGCTGTGGATACTTCATTCTTGGAAGTGTTCAGTACCAGGGCTGGAAGGGGCCTTGAGCAGTCTGGTCTAGTGGAAGCTGTCCCTCCCTGCCCATGGCAGGGGAGTTGGAGCTAGATGGTCTTTAATGTCCCTTTTAATCCAAGCAATTCTATGATTCTGTGAGATACAAAGGATTGGTAGTTGGATGTTCTTAGTACTGAGGCTGAGCTCTGGATTTTGCTTTTCTAAAAACATCTCAATTGTTGGGCTCTGCTAGAATTTCTGAAAGCTAAAATCAGAGCTAGATATTGAGACACATATAAAGTCAGAAGATATTAATTTAGCTTGTAATCTGCTGCAAAAAGTTTTTATTTTTAGCTTTACTTAAGCTTATATGTCTGTACTGACTTCAGTGGGGTGCTATTGTAAAGATTAGGTAGACAGCTCATCACTCCCAGAGACTGCTAAACTTGTAATATGCTGAAGCTGCAAAACATTATACCCATTTGAAGGTTTCCATGGCAACTGTAACTAAACACATTAGATGTAGCAAGAGTAGCTTCATTAAAAACATCGCTGGAAGAAAGCAGAAAATACTGTAGTGTTCTTTTCTAAAGAAGTTACATTGGCATTACTTCTCAGTGAGCATACAGAAGCAGTGGATTATAACATTGTGGCAAATAGCTATCATTTTAGAATTTTTGAAATTCAGATAATTATTTAATCCTTTCAGAATTATTTAAACAACTGAAACAGGAACTGTGGTCATATAAATGAAGACAAAACAATGCCTTTAACCTATCCATCTCTTAAAAGCTTCCATAATTGAATCAAATGCAGTTTTCCTGAAGAAAGAAGGTCAAGAAAGAAGGTATCTTTCCAATGCACTGAGCATGTTTTATTTTTTTGGTTTTGGAGTGAGAAGGGAAGGCTTTGGTTATACAGTAGTCATTACCTTTCAAATACAATGCAAATTCTGCCAAACAGGTGTAAGAAAATAACTGGGCCAATTCCACACTGAATTATTTATGATATATAATTCTTTTTATACTTTGCAGAAGTATTCAGTTATTTTGTAGTGGCAGAACAATGAAGGAAATAGTAAAAGTTTCAATATGTGCCTCAGGAATTGATGTATGGGAAAACCTAACAAAGGATGAGAATTATTGTTTGGTGACAGTAACAGTACTATTAATATAAGGGAAAGAACTACAGAGTAGAAGATACTAGGTCCTGAGTCTTTCCTTAGGAGCAGAAAAGCACAAAAAGAGAAAGCTGAGTTAATGTCATAAGTTTTATAGAAGTTCAGGGGAGGGAGGAACAAGTGTGAAGAAGGGAGTAGGTGATGAGGAGCAACCTTGCTTCCATATTTGTACAAAATTTTAAAATATTCTTGATTTTTTGTGAGAATAACAGTTTGTATAAAAGGGTTGTTTTGAATATATATTTTGTTTAATTGAAATTACCACTTCTGCTTCTTGACAAAAGCAGGCACGTCGTAATACTTTTTTGATGGGGTTACTTTGGTGTTTTGTATGGAAATCTTACAAGGAGATCCTTTCTGTTGATATTTTCTTTACATATTACAAGCTTCAGTGGGTCTGATAGATCTGGTATGAGTCAACAGCATGATTTGTAGTCTTGACTGGGTGAGGGATCTCCAAACATTTCAGTTATAATTTGCAGTCTACCTTTCCGGAATTTGTGAGTACAGTTCACAAATACTTACTTTTCAGCTAAATGGAGCTCTTTCAATCAGACTGTGCAGACTGCAGGATATGGCCCTGTTTTTAAAAGGTTAAGTATCTTATCTCCTGTTATACTTAGCTGAAAGTAAAGCAGAGAAAAAAAAAAATCAACTTTAACCATTTTAAACCAGATGATCCTTTTCATCTGGAGTAAGTTTATACTTAAAGGAACTACACAGTACAGCCCTTATAGTAATACCTCATTAAAAACCATGTATTGAATAACCACATTTTCAAAAGAAGCGTTTCAACTGATTGCAGTAATACAGCTGTCCTTGCAAAGTCAGCATGCAAGGGAGGATCATGCAGATTAGCACAGACATAACAATGTGAGACCTTTGGGTCAATTTGAGGAAATGGCAAGAGTCATAGTGGCTGGGTGCACACCTATTCAAGGAGATCACATAATCATTTCATCCTGATGGTATAATTTCATCAGCAAGTGAATATTTAAGCTGCTGTTTCCTCCACGCATTTTATCCATTGAGTTACAGCTTTCTTTAAACAAGTGAAATGATAGCCTTTTTTTCTAACAGAAATGAACAGGTCCAAATAAAATTCAATTTTCTGCACTGTGAAGATTGGCAGATGAATTGTTTTTCAATTGAAGAATAAAATGTGGGAAATTCTTCTGCCTGGGGATTTCCATGAACTTTTGGTGGGGGGGAGGGGAATCAACAAAAAAACACTCTATCCCTGCTAAAAAGCTGCACTGTTCAACATTTGATGTCAAAATTTCTCTGGTGTTCCACTGAAAATTGCAAATCACCTGGTCACTTGAATTACTAGTCTTCAGGATGTAGGCATGGAGGGCGAGGGGGAAAGGTATGGTTTCTTGTAGCCACATCTCCTAGCTTGATTATATTGGAGGCCAAAACACCTCTTGCCATCCCACAAATGAGGAAGCCTGGCAGTATATCCTGGCATGATAGTGCAATGGCGTGGAGAGGCACACTTGGACATTGTGTTCGCTCTGCTAAACACGTGTTCCATGTATGTCTGGGAAGTTCACTCTTTTTAACTTATTTTGAATTTGACCAAATATCTCATCTGCTCTAGTGAATGCGGTGCAGGGATCAGAAGGACTTGTAGGGTTAGGAAAGAAATTGGAGAAAAGCTACTTCAACTAGCACTTCTGCTGAAATTCATGAATCTACAGTGGCAAAACCACAGTATCATTGAATGAAATTGATCATAGTGAAGTCCTGTGCTAGTTTTGTATTGTTTATATTGGTACATGAGTTATCTTTGGACAGAGTGTTGCACTGTGCATCACTGTGTAGTAGCTGAAAAGTCTAACTTACTGCTGTCCATACACACCCATGCAAAAGGGCAGCTAGAGAAATTCCTGTTTTTGAAATGTCTGATCTGGGCAGCACTAAGAGTTGTCAGCTTTTTCAAGGTGGTTAACTCCTTTTTAGTATTGAGGTTTATGACTTCCTATCCTATCTGGTTCTCAGCTATGGAGAAGCATGGGGTGAATGTGTGTACTCTGTGCAAATAAGCTAAACCCATGCCAAAGCATTATAGCTCGTGGTAAAAGAAAGGCTTCTTATAGGGATAACTCTTCAAACATCTTGTATCAAAAACAGTGAACACAAGCATTTACTGAACTAATTTTTGTAGTGACACAAAAGATGATGGTCAGGCCACACAAGATGCTCAAAGAGTTCTCTGTACATAGAACCATACGTTCTATAATGATGGAATTTGTTTTGCTACCATGTTTCTGAGTAACACTCCTGAGACAGTCTCACAGCTGCCATCAAACAGAATATGATTAATAGGAATCCAGTAAGGTTAGAAACCAAGGCCCTGAACAACTTTAGTAAGTTTTATGGTATGTTTATGACGGTTGTAGTCATAGTGAGACCAAGGAAAGAATTACATATTGTGTAGAAAAAAATAGTAGGAAGTTCTGTTTCTTTGCAGTCTCTTAAAGCAAGTCTCCACCCTTCTGCTTTAAGGTTTGTATACGAGCAGGACTGAAACTCAGTTATCTTTCCTGGAGGAAGAGATCAACTTGGAACAAAGGAAAAAAGACTGGGGAGATGATTTGTCCAATTAAGAAGTTTATAGTCCGTATCAAATATTAATTTATATTTTCTTCTAAATTATTTCTGTGGTGTTCTTATGGTTTCATTTCTAAAAGTTGGACTCCTAAAGTAAAGTAATTCAGTTTTCCTCTTCTCACTCAAAATATTTTTTTGTCTGTTAACTTTCAATGTTTAAAAATAGGGCAAACTCTGCTGAAAGTTGACCATATGTGTTATTACTGTTTGTGAAACTTTTGAGCTGGTAGAATTATATGCAAGTGTTAGAACCTACTTCTGAGACAGTAAATAGAGTTGAGTAATACCCACATTTAAAGAGAACTTTTTTGCAACAAGGCCTTTCTTTTGTTAATATTAAAGAAGGAACAGAACATTAGTGACTTACGAATTCTGAAGAATTCAACAGAGTAAAGTTACATGAAATAGCAATAATAGAGGGATGAAAGGTATGTAGTGAACTTTTGTATAATGACATTACTGACATCTCTTCAGATATCCAAATTAGCATTCACACTGCAATGCTATAACTACACATTTATGAAGACACTGAACTCTCAGTTTTGGAAAGAAAATAATTTTGCTTGAGAATTTTGGCTAATCTTTCCTTTAAATGCCATAGATTTCAAGAGAAGAACAGGTCTCAAATGTCCCTTACAGAAGTGAGGTGGACTTGGCATGTCGTCTCGTGACTTCAGCATAAACCTGTTATTTGATTCCTTTTTTTCTTTTAACTGGGATGGATAAACCAAGATAAACTCTATGAAAATATGTTGAGACACAAAATCTGGTGGTCTAATTTTTCCATAAAAGATGAGGGAGCAAAAAGCAGCCAGTGATGTACCTGCTGTTCTCATTTCTGGTGATGTGCAGAAGCTTGCTCAAATACCACCAGAGACATCCCTTTGGAATGTCAGGCAAGTCTGCCTCTTAATCTCAGAGGAGCAGTGGTCCCTTGCTTGTGTTTCCAGGCAGTTTAGGTGCTCTGCTAGAAGCTTATGGCTGTGAGAAACGAACAAATAAAATTGTTTAAAACCTATGCCTATTGCTTTTATGACCCGTATTTAGAGCAAGACAAAAGTTTGTCCGTGGCAGCATTCTTGCTTATTCAGCACTGCTGACCCTGAGCCGGCAAAGTTCTTGTCCGCTGCTCTGGTAAATTCAATAGGATCACAGTTTGCCTTTGACAAGAACGGATTTGACAGAAGGGCTCTGCAAAAAGCAGAAAATAGTGAACAGCTCTGTCACTACCACTCCTTTTACCAAATGAGTTTTCACCTGTATTTCTGATGGTAAATGCCAGGCAGTCTTGTGATCTGCATGGTGAGCTGTGACAGGTCTCTCCGCTGACCTTTCTTGGATCTGCTTTCTGAGACTCGTTTTAAAAGTAAATATTTAAGTGGTTTGCTGCTCTTCTCTCTTTCACAGATACTGGAGCTTTCAAAGATATTGAAAGGGTTTTGTCTTAAAATTTAATGGGTTTAAGGGTTTATGACAACTCTTTAAGGTACCTAGGTGAGGCAGTACTTAGTGAAACACCACCTACCCTTTAAATGCACTGCATGTTGTAGAAGTTTCAGTCCCAGGTCAGGTGTCCAGGCTTTTTATCATTATTGTGTCAGAGTTAGGGCAAGAAACTGTTCCTGGGAAACAAGCAGGGAGTTTCTGAGTTGCCAGGAAAGGATGGAGAGGACAGAGGTGAGATCCTTGCTCCAGGGACTTTTTATCCTCTCTTCAAGCTGGAAATGCAGAAAGGTATTTTTACTGTGCGTAAAAAAACTGAGGAAAACTGAGGAAAACTGTCTTTGTGTATTAGTAGTGTGGAACCAGAATGCAATCCCTCTGCCCAGAAAAATTTTTTCTACAAATGGAACAAATCTGTCAGGAGACAATGAAAAAGCTCTGCTCCTCAGTGGCCACTATCCAAACAGTTAGGGCTCTCAGATGGGACAAGGCAGCTTGGGATCAAGTTTTTATTCCACTCAGCATGGCAGGGGTTTCAAGCAGCTCACCAGCTGTGGCTCATCTGCACGTATACAGACCAGCAGAAATTTAGATCCTCCCCGGATTAAGTGGCAGTTAAGTAGCTGAAGAACATAAAAGATGCCAAAATATTGGTTAAAGGTGTAAATAGGAATGCAGACACCATGATACCATGAAAGATGTGAATCTAAACACTTAAATTTCCTGAGTATTAAATATCCTCAGCAGAAATGCACTACAAACTCTACAGCTACACTTGGATAAATTCATAAACTATGAATGTTTGCTATCCCAGCAAAAAAGCATGTAACCGAGAACTTGATTAATCAAGTAAAAGTTTATGCCCTTTATTACCTCCAGGTTGTACTACTGTTTTATAATCTCACAGATCTACTTGTTTTACAACTATACTGAAGGCCAAATTTTTAAGAGAATCATAATCTGCGACCTCTGCCACAGTGCACTCTAGACAAGTGGTGTTGTTGGAAGGAACAGCACACTGAAGAGTTGTTTCCAGATTATTATAGTACTTTCTTGCTCAGTTTTTCCATATAAATACTGTATTTATACAATCATCATCCTCACCTGAGTATTTTGAGATTTATAGGAAAAACACCATGATAAGTGTTGGGTAGAGTCCCAGTTATATGAATATATAATAATGTTCTATCAAGGCTGATCACAAGATTTTCCCCAAAATTATGCCTATAGGCAGCAGATTTATGTCAGTCATACAGCATTTGCAAGATAAAAAAAAAGCTGGTATCATCGTTTATCTTAGAGGTTTTGTCATATTCAAGAAGACAGAGTAAAAGCACTTTTGACCTGAGGAAAAGCTGGAGAAAATGTAGTGATTTCTCAGAGAACATGGCTTAACCCTGTAAGATTCACGGAATAGGAAGTCCATATAAAAATTTGATTCTGTTAGAAACTATTTATACGACATAAACTTGTGATTTCATCTTCCCCCCCTTCCTATTAAGTTTATTTGTCAGTGCACTAGAGATCTTTTCAAATATATTGTTCTCATTAGCTAGTGAGGGTATTTGGTTGGTAAACTCCTGCTGAAGACCCTGCTTCCTACACCCTTTACTCATGTATCTCACCAAGATAAATGTTTCCAATTCCTCCAGCAACTGATTCATGTAGGAGCTTTCCAGCTGCTTGCTCTAACCTGTCTTTCATGAGCTATCTGACAGATATGATGTTTACTCTTTCAAATTTATAAATTTCACAAAATAATTTAACTACTTTTGTTTTTACAAAGTTACCTTTCCTACTGAAACTAGACAAAGTTAAGGTATCAGGAGTTAGATTGCACCAGCCTTGGGAGGTACACAAAAGAGTAAGAGATGCCATACAGGTTGTTTTTTCTCTGATCTTACATGCATCTTCCAAAATTCAGTTCTAGGGGAAGAGAATAGTTTTTTATACCTTTCTGCTCATGTGTTAGCTTTGTTGATGAGAGGACAAATAGTGACTCTATAGTCAGGCCTAATGTTCCTCAATCACCTCTCTGGCTGCTCAGTGGCAGTGCTGCTGATGTTTTTAGACAGCAGCTGTTCAAACCTTCCAAACACACACCATGAACAGAAACATAAAGCACCTGCAAGTTTCTTCAGTACTGAACAATACCTAAAGGGGGCCTACAGGAGAACTGGAGATTACTTTTTACAAGGTGATAGGACAAGGGGGAATGGCTTTAAAGTGAAAAAGGTTAGGTTTAGGTTAGATATTAGGATTAAGTTATTTACTGTGAGGATGGTGAGGCACTGGAACAGCTTGCCCAGAGAAGTTGGGGGTTCCCCATCTCTGGAAGTGTTCAAGGAACAGTTGGATAGGGCTTTGAACAAGCCGGTGTAGTGGAAGGTGTCCCTGCTTATGGGGAGAGGGTTGGAACTAGATTATCTTTAAGGTCCCTTCCAACCCAAACCATTCTATCATTCTATGAAGTAAAGTTGTGCTTTGCTGATTTTTTCATGTTGTTCCATTTTGTGCTTTGACAGAGAGAGATCCGGAGAGGATGAGTAAGGAAAGGTGTTGCCTCTCAGCTTTATATCAGAGTTTTTATGGTCTGGTTGAACAAACACAGGCACCTTATGAGAAGTAAATGCAAATAAAGCACATTTTACTAGGTAAGCATTCTGCAAACCAGAGTCTATCTATACCAAATTACTACAGGGTAATATTGGGTGATGTCATGCAGCTTTCAAAACAATTAAAAACTACTGGTAAAAGTTGTCAAATATCTTTAAATATGATGTACCCAGCATTACCTGTGTGTCTCCTGCCGAGAAAAGAGTTTGCTCCCAAGGAATAGGTAACAACAATTAGTAGAGCAGAAAACTAAGCCAAGAATTTTAAAAGATGTTAAAAAGAAAGGAAGGATGTGGGATTGTGCAGTGAGCCAGGACACTGTAACTAAGAAGAATAACAGTTTTAAATGTAGCATAGGAAAATTAGGCTGATTTATGGGATTTTTTTGCTAATAATGAAGTCTGTTAAGCTGTAGAAAGTTTTCCAAGAAAAGTGGTAGAATACCCATCCTTTGGGATATATAAAAGGAACCCGAACAAAGCTCTCTAAGCCATAAAATAAGGAAGACTCTGGCACTGACCTGCAAGATGGAAAAGATGAAGAAATGGCTTTTTCAATAACTAATTTTCACAAGTCTATGAGAACATAAAACTAAACAGTTAAAAAATAAGTGAGGCAGAAATACTGCTGTAAATACAAGGATTTGTCTGGAAGCACTAACTGATTGTCAATAAATCAGTTCCCTGGTGAGAAGAGAAAACTTGAAAAAATTTTTCTAACACCACAAAATTGTCCCCAACTGAAAACAAATAGAAGACTTATTTTTAGCAGTGTATTCATCAACTGTTACTTGAGTGCATATTTTTTTCCCTTGCCCAGTGAAATGATGCTTTTTGTTTCCTAATGGTAACCAAAGGAAAAGGTGATCTCTGAAAAATTAACTTTATGAGTAGAAAAAGAGACTTTTGGAATACAGATATAAAGGTCTTTGTCTCTCTTAATAACAGAATTGGACAGCCCTCATGAATTTTAGCAGTGTTTGGACAGCTTAACAGTCTAAACATCACTTAACAGTCTAGACATCATACAGGACAGCCACTGTGTAAAACAATGAGATCAGAACGAGTCTTAAACTTACCGAAAACTGCCTCTAGTGATAATAATCTCATTTCTTTTCCTACAAGAAAAAGTAAATGAAGGAAAAGCTGGCCTTAGAAAGCATCATCAAAATAAATACACCATTAGCTTTTTTTAGTATGTGGGGTATTGTTGATGAGGGTGAGATATGAATATTAGGAAAATTGTGGTTACTGCAAGTGGTTTGGGAATCTCTAGTCGCTTTAATTATTTTTTTACAATGAGATTAAAGGTATAATAACATTTTATTGATTTGGCATGGAAGGTCTTCAGATACTTGGATTTTAAAATTCTTCCGCAATTAGATGGTACCAACTTTTGTTCCTTTCCTGGGCTTTGTGTTAAATAGAGTGCAGCTTCTCCAAGGATTTGGCCCTGTTTCTCCTCTGCAAAAGTGAGAAGACCACCAAGATCTTTCTCAAAGCCCCACAAGGTAGTGGTCCCAGCGTGCCACTATTCATTAAATATTTTCCATTTTTGGAGTGTGTATGGAGATCATTTTGGCCACAGTTAGTGTATTTCATTCAAATAAGAAAGCACTCTTGCTGAAGGGAGAGAGTAAATCTCCCAAGGCTATATGCATCTCCTTACCCATGATTTCCAATAAAGAAAAGACAACTAAAAACATAAGCCCAGAATTAAAAAGAGAGAGTCATGCTCTTTGTCACATCATGCAGCCCACTATTGAAAAAGACTCGATGAGTTTTCATATCTCCAGCTTTGTGGGGAATAGAATTTTAAAGCTTTTGAAACTGTTAGTTTAATAATATTAAAAAAGGTTTTAAGACCATTTTTATTATGAAGTAAAGGATATTGACTTTTCTCATGATTTCCCAGTTCCAGCATTCTATTATTAATTAAAACATTGTGTGCCACTGGCCTTTCTTTCCTTTTCCACTTCCCTCTATTCTTTAATTTTCAGTTAGCCATGGGTTTTATATATTTCAGAGTTGAAAAAAATATGGGTTTTTTTCTCATTCTTTCCATGACAAGGAACCAGCTCTATCCTAAAGAGAAATACTTCTGTTTAAAATAATTAGAATAGAATAGAATAAAATAGTTCCTTTTGGAAGGATTGATGAGGTCTGTCTCTATGGCTAGGCATTGACCTGAACTGGTCATATTGCAAAGGACATCTCTCTAAACTCTCTGTTCTCCCTCTTATTCTGAGTCACACTCTGAAAGAGTCTTTCACCTATGACCACTGCGAGTAGGACCAAAATACTAAGTAAAAAAGAGACTTGAATTGGAGTTATGACAATACAGATAAGGTTTAGGAAAACATTTTAACGCTAAGAATTACAAACTGTTACATTGCCTTGGGGGGTTGTGAAGCTTTTATAGATTTAGTACCTTCAATGACAGGTTCTGATGGTACGACTGCAATGGCTGATCGTGTTTTAGGACAAGGAATAAGCTAGATGATCTCTTAAGGCCCTTTCCTATTTTAGAATCAACCTCTGGGCCTAATTTCCTTAATTGACTAGAAAGGAGCTGACCATGCTCTCCATGCAGGTCTAGCACTTAAGTAAATTCTGTTTCTACACTTTGCCATTAAATTTCAAGGATATTTGCTGAATGCAAAGTGTGCTTCTCATTCATGTCTAGAGGCTCATTCACAGAGAATATAGCAGCCTTCTATTTCTCCCAGTTACTCCATTCATTTAATTTACCTAAGTCTATAGTCCTGTTTCCAGAAGATCATTATCAGTTCAGTACTTTGAGTGGAACTGCTCTGGAAATGAATCAGGTTTGATAGTGATTGCCTAAAAGGCCCGGTCTTTGCAGAAGTTGGAAAGGGCTGCCAAAATTACAAGCACATTTACATTATTTAGCTACAATAAAGAACTGGATTCTTTTATTTTCATCTGCTACAAAGGGATTAGGCCGTGGAGATTTCATTTATCCTCACTCCTTTAAACTTAGTTACTGCACATGCATGACTCATTTTCTCTGTGTCAGACTGAGGAATATAAGCTCTGGTTTGTAGAAAAGTTGAGTCTTCATATGCGTCATTGGAATCTCTGATCCTTGTGCTTTCAACATATGAAGACTTGTGCAATACTTAATATGTTGAAAAAATTGGCCAAGAATGTCTTAATTTTGACACCAAAAACTGATGGCTTGTTTTCTTTTACATCTATGACTCAGTTGCATGAAAGTATACTCTCTTCTAGTGATTTAGGGAGCAGATACAAGTGATAAGAATCACAGATAAGCCCATGACAAAGAAGGGTAACCTTTTAAAATCAACATCTAACATTAGGTTGCCTATAACAGGTAGGGAAGGATACTATCTTGTCTTGCCATCAAAACTACTGTATCCTACAGAAGACTTTATACAGAAATTCATGTACCTTTCTTTGAAAGAGCTTATGTTTCTCCTTTAACTTGCTGGAAGACCTGCACCAATAAGCAGATGTTTTTGAAAAGTGCAGTGAGAAAGGAAGATGCAAGTACACCAGAAACTAGATTTACTGCCATTCCCAGTTACCAACACCTTTGTGCTTCACCTGTAAGATGGGAGAATTGTTTTGGGTGCTGGTTATTCTTATTATGAAAGTAAAGGTTTATGCTTAAGGAAATTAAACTGTTTATTTGCAGGTCACATGAAAATTATCCTGAACCTGACATCTATCTAGGATTTTCTTCTTCCTACCCAGGTAGAAATTGTTGTCTAATATTCCTCTGAACTAAATTTACAGAGAGCACAAGAATTACTTTGCCTTTGGCTACTTCAGTGAGTTTCAGTTGAGTCTTTTAAAACTCTTATGATAGGTACTGCTGAACATCCAGGATTACACTCTGAAATAACAATTTTCATCTAAGAAATCAAAAAGTGGTCTCCAGCAATATGCTGGAGCGCATGGATGCTAAACAGTTTGCCTGAGGAAGGATATGCCAGCGAGGGAAGCAGAGCCATAAGGTTCTGATGAGCAGTTCCCTGCTACATTTCTTGGACAAGGTTTTTGTTTTGATGCTTGTTACTGAGAAAATAAGGGATAAGCTCAGTAATCAAAGGTATTTCTTCTTACAAGAAAAAAACCTTTGACAACTGTGAGCTAATTTAAGTTAGTTTATAGTCTCCCTTCTTATCTGAACTGCCATTTATACTGACTAGAAATAGAAGGGTTTCTTTTTTTAGTGAAAATGTGTTATTTTAACAAGTTGGGGGCAGTGGGGCATTTGTGGGGTAAAAGGTGTTCACTGTGTTATTTTATAAAAACACGCACATGTGCACACATATTTATAAAAGTTTGATTTAACTCCCTATTTTCTTCTGCTACGTTCTCTTCTGTAACCATGGCAGCAATTGTGTAAGAGATGGTGGTTATCACCAGCAGTGTTGCTATCTTTTAGTCTTCAGAATCAGCCCTTTTTTTGTGAATCTTGGCTCCATTAGTACCAAGAAAGCTGTATCTTGTCAGATTTCTTGGCTGATGCTCTTCTTACTGTGACCTCTCACTTTGAGATGTGCCAGTGACATTGAGTTCTAGTGCAAAGTGTACTGTAAAATTGTGGGATCACCACAACATGACACCACAGCAGGGCTCTTTTAAGCTGAGAAGATTTTCTTAACTGATGGGTTAACAAGATGATAGACAAAAAATACACTGGGACAGATTCAGTTCCGTATGCTGGCCTCTCTGTGCCTCAGGAATTCTGTTGTATCTGGCCAACTGAAAATTTCCTAGCAGAAGGCAGTGTTTAGTAGACATTATATTGGCATGCTCCTGAATCTTACCAGCCCTAGCCGATACAATAATAAAGCTAGAGGCAGGAGGGGATGAGACCTGAGTGCTACTGTGCTCCAGATATTTCCAGCTGGCTGCTTGCCACCTTAAGACCATTGTCATCTGGTGGAGGTTGGATGATCCTGAGGCTTGCTCTAAAACACACGCTGCCTCTGTGGCCACTGCTGGCTGAGAATCAAAGAGTCATAACCAAATCTTTCTGATTACTCCCTTTGTCTTCTGCACTGATCTACTCTTGGACATAGGAATGATTTGTCTCTGTGTACTCAAGAGTTACTTTCCAGACTATTGTAGCTGTGTTCAGTATAGCAAATGAAAAGTGGTTCTTATCACTGGTATGTGCTTCTCTATCAGAAATCTAGCAAGTTTTACTTGGAGTCCTTTTTAGCCAATCATTATTCAGGCTGAACTTTACTTTTTCTTTTTCAGACATTTAAAATCCAAATAATGAAAGGAACAGTGCAAAGAATTATAGACTATAATATCACAAATCAGCAATAAATGGGAAATATATATATTAAACTAAATTTTTGTGCTGAATAGAGCTGTGCATAAAAATTGATGCAGAGTGAAAAACCAGAACAAATTCTGTTTTCCTGCAGAAATTTTATATGTTTCATGCGGCTGAGAAACATCTGTACAGCTGTTTGTTTCATGAGAGGGAAATTGTGCTGTGTATGAAGCAAAGTGAGCCTAAAAGCTTTCATTTGGTCATTCAGAAAATGTTTGCTATATTACAAATATAAAGGTAGATCAAGATAGTACCATATAGCTAGGTAAAGTCTTAGGTGAAGTTTGGATGTCAAAATCCAAAATAAAGTCTTGCAAAAAGAAAATTTAGTTGAATTTAATTGTCTACATTCCTCAAACTATCCCAGTCCCGACAGCCTGCTTAACTCACATCTGTGCCTTTTTGGGGGAAGAAGGAAAATCTCAGCATCTATATTAATAAATACTATATTGGGAGTGTTCCTGGACATAATAACTCAGTCATCTAACTGTTAAATTGTTAGGGTTCCTAGTATGATTTTGACCTCGACCAGCTAGCACTATCCCAAACAATTGCTGAGTACAGTAAGGATTTCCAGAGGCCAAAGGTCACTCAGGGATTACAGTCAATTTGGCTGCTGCTAGCATGTTTTGGAAGATGAGAATTTAGGAGTATGGATGTAGGCTGCTCCATGCCAGTTGGACTCAGTGACAGAAAGCAGTCCCACGCTCATTTGATTTAGTAGTACATATGTAGCCAATATGTTTTCTATCTGTCTCCCAGAGAGACTTAGTTTAGTAGGTGTTGTTGAGAAAACTAAACACTTACCAAAATTTGGGATTTTCAGAAAATGAAGTTATTTTTGACACTTTATGCCCACCCATAATGTTCCATTTTCTCCTCTCCCACTACATTATCCTGGTGTAAAATACTTGGTTACCTCCTGACTGAGTTCCTAAGGGAATAGCAGTCTGCATTCCCAAAATGTTACAACCCAGGACAACCCTCAAACCAACCTTTAGGGGAAGAAACCTTTAGCCTAAGAGAGAATATAAAGGTACATAGGCAGAAGTCTGACACTTAGCCCAGCAAAAAAACCTCCAGTGCTTGATGGAAAGACTAGAGTTCCAGGCCTTGCTTCCAACACCATTCCTCTATTTTTGCCGTCATTGGGATGTAAGACAGAAGGACAGATCTCACTCCTTTAATAAGAAGTTTGAACACATAGGAGTTTCTCTTACCTTCACTAACTTTGTAGCTCTGGCTACGAGTTAAATGTGAAGCTTTGTCCATCTTTATTTACTGAAAAAAAATCTTCACAGAAAAAAGTAGGAAGAGGAAAGTGGGATGAAGTCAAGTGTCCAAAACCTCTTAGCCGTAGCAGGGTCTACGATGTTTCCAGAGTAGAGCTGTTCAACTTTGTATTATTTGTAATGAGGATACTGGCTTCTGTAGAGCCAGTGTCACTTGTATATAGCTTACAACAGCAATATTTTTCTAATAAATATGACTAGGAGTTCAGCACTTGATCCCTGCTTTTCCAACTCTAATCAGTTGCCTTTGTTTTCTTTATTCATATTGGGCTAAGGTAGTTGCTGAGGATCTAAATCCAAACTTGTAATCAGGTACTGATGCTTAATAAAGAAAGGGCAGGTGTCACAGACATTTCAAATTTAGTTTTAAAATACTTTTTCTTTCTTTTAGAAGAAGACTTTAAAGAAGGTTTTTGATCTTCTTAATTTCAAAACTGAAATTAGGTCTTTAAATGACTTGACTGTGTTTTCACATGCAACCAAAAATTTCCTATTTGCATGTATCTTTATTGAATAAATTTGTCCTGAGACTGCATATCCTCTTTTTTTTTCTCCTCTCAGAGTGATACAAAGCACTCAATATGCTGGAACTTTAAACTGTAGATGCCCATGGCAGTTCAAATTCATGGGTTAACACAGCCAAACTATTCACCTTGGAATACTTTATGTATAATTTTAATGTTATCTTGTTTAATGGGATGGCGGTTTGTCCCATGCAGCTAAAGCCTGGAGAGAAGACAGCCTGCATTATGTATTATTCTTTCCAATAGGCTTTAAGCTCATACAGCTTGACTGCAAACAAAAACCATAACCTAATTAGTACAGAAAAAAATGAGACTAATTTGAAACTGTATCTTTAAATAAAATTTGCTATGCTAGCTGTACATCGTGTCATACTCTTCACAACACGATAGCCTTATGTGGACTGTCCATGTCTTTGAGTTTGACCCAGATGAGGGTGGTTGCTTAGCTGCAGCCTTGGGGCCCCAGGGATGGGCCAAAACAGACAATAAACATGCATCTCTGTCTCCTTGGTCCCTTGAATGACTTTGTATCACTGGACCTTTGGTTTGAGAAGGAAAACAAATTCTGAAATAGGGTCTCCTGGATTTCTTCACCCAGCTCTGACTGCAAATAGTAATAAATTCATGTATTTACTGTATCACTGAGGCCCACTTTCTTAAGTGTTTACTCTGTGTTTCCAAGAAAAAAAGTTGTACAAGTCGTTACCATGACAACCACTGGCTCTGAAAAAGCATTTAGCTTTATAACCTTTTGATTCTCATTTTAATCAGCCTCCCAGATTTTGTTCTGATCTTAATTTAACTTTGTGTGGTTTTGAGGATTTCTCTACTGAAAGAAATGTTTCCATTTGGGATGCACTACTTTGTACATCTGTGGTGATGGTCATATTGCAGGTGGTGACAGGTGCATTGCAATTTCTGGGTACACAGTTTGTACCTTCTTCTGATCAGATGGGATGCAGAGGATGTGATAGTTGCCGGGATTAGAAAAGAAAAGGAATTGAATTTCTCTAGCAGACATCTATTGCATATTTTTTATTCTTATGGTAGACTGTAGAGCTTTTGAAAATCCTCTCTTCAGGAGATTGCATTTCTTTTAATCTCAGTTCTATGCTAACTTGCAATGTTTCACAGATGTGACCTCACAAGCACTATCCCCCTATCCATGAAACAAGAAAAAAATTTGGAAATTCTGATAGTGAGGAAATATATTGCTGTTTTTAAAGGCGTGCAAGGATTCCAACATTTAGTTCTTAAGCCAGAACCCATTTTTAGGGCTAAGTGGTTTTATCCTTGCTGGCGCCCAGTAGCTCTGGTCACAGCGGTGTCCTTACTGTGGGTCAATGCTGGGATTACTGCAGGTTTCCCCTGTGATCTGTTCTCTCCCTGGAGGTGGCTTGGGTCCACACCTTCTCATCAGCAGATCATGTGGACCTCTGTTCTTGCTTTATGGACCTGCTTTACTGGTAAGTTTAAGTCACTGTTGAGAAACTACTTCTGACTGAGAGGTAGATTATTCCTCTGAAGGCATGTGCTTCCCTTGTACCCATGTACCCATACACCCATGCTTTCTTGGATGCCTTCACTGTAGTGTCCTGTTTTCATCTTACAACTAAAATCTTAGCAATTAGGAAACAAGGAGACAGCATAAGAGTTTTTTTTCTCTCTCTCTTGCTACCTGTGCACTGGGTAACTCAATGAAATCAAACCCCTGTCCCTCCAAAGCAGTTTCTCTGAAATCATTGGTAGTGCCTGAATAAAGTTCCATAGGGTGTGTCCAAATATGTTTTAAAAGAGTTTATTTTCAACACCCTTTATAAGACTCATCAAAAGCTTTTTCCAGCAGATTCCTTCTCCAATAAGTGAGCTTCATGCCTCCTAGTGAGCTTTCAAGACCTGCCTCCTTTAGCATAAGAAAAACTTCTCAGAAGTCAATGTTAACTAAAGATCTGCAATCAGACATTTATCACATGTCCCTCACTGACGACTTCTTGAATCCAGCAGTCATGAACTCAAGCCCTTCCACAACCAAAGACTTCCTCAAAGGGAATCCAGGGTGGTAGCGATTAAAAACCAAGGTGAGATTCAGGCAGTCACATACAACCTAAGTAGGTGAGGCTTCTTCTCATTGCTCTGGAGGAACGTATCCACATACAGGTTTTGGTGTGTATTTATTCAAAAATTGACAGCAGCTTCTGCTGAGATTCGTTTTCTACTCTGGGAACACATCAACATCATAGCTACTGAAACTAAAATGCTTAGGTAAAAAACAAATGGGATTTTTATTAAGTGACAGTATCGCTTTGGTAGAAAAAAATCAAATTTATCTCAGGTCATAGCAATATATTTTTCAATAAAAATGACTTATTAAAGGCCAGTCTGATGCAGATTGATGATTTTCAGATTTTGGGACTGCGATCCCCCCAAAAAGGGAAGAGTATAAAAGACAAAATATATTGAGGAAAAAATCATCACTACTTTCACAAGTATACTGTCCAAAAACATGATCAAAATTACAGTATACATGGGCCAAAATACAGTGCATGCAAATATATGTGGTGGGTATATATATGTATATATGTAATAATTTTAAGTCATGAATAAAATTCGTGGAGACCAGCACCCTCACCAATGCCTGCCTCATGTTTCACCGTGAGGCTGCTCTCCCCACATCCATCACGATGTCTGGCTGCTTCTGCAGCCCTCTAACCTGAAGTTTAGGGGGAATTTTTTGAACTATGCAAACAAATTGTCATTTCCTAGAAAAAAAATAATTATGATCAGATGTTCACAATTCCCCCATCACAACCTAATTAAAATCCTTAATTGTATATAAATGAATGGGCTTAGTGCCCTGGTCTTTCCTTTCTGCTTTCTCAGCTTTTCCCTGCATTAAGTTGGAGGTGCCACCAGTACCTAAGTAGTGTGTTGGTTCAATTTGTCTCTTTGTAAAGGTTGTTAAGATGACCTACAAAAGCAGACTTGACTGTCTTTTGCACTGAGGTGCTTACCTGAGTGCTATAAAGCTATTTGATGTTCATGCATTTGTCACTATTGATTTAGGCTGAATGTACTGTTTTAATTACATATATATGTATGTATACAACAAATAATAAGCAATTTATACCATATGCCAAGTCCCCAAATTGTCTGTTTGGCTAGTACTGTTTATTTCATTAATTAGTGGACATTTATCTTCATTTCTTGCACTTATTTAAAGACAAAAACATTACATTTTTAAGTGTTAGTATTTCCATTTTAGAATGAAAGGAAAGAAAAATTGGTATCACAATACCCTTTTTAAATTATGTCTCCCAAAGGAAAATGAATTAAGGATTCTGGAAAATGTTTCAGTCTCTTTCTTGTACAATAATCTAATCCTGAAGGATGCTCTTTGATTCCCTTCTATAATACTTTGTTTTTTTCCTTCTTGTTATTTTATTTTACTTATTCCCACAGCCTGCTTCAAATGACCTTAAGAACACAGGGCAGCTAAATGATTGCTTAAACTTCTTAATACTTTTAATCCTTACTTGTTATAATTTCATTACTGAGACAGATTTTCTCTCTGGGCCTCATATTAAATCACTTTTAAGTTGAAACAAACCAGAAATCCTTTCAACTTAACAGAGCTTGTATTCAGTATGAGCTGGTCAGATGTAGCACAGAGACTGTAGGACGTTGCATCACATGTTTCCCGGATTTTAATACAAGCAAGCTTCCATCAGTGCTACATATGATTTTACCTTCATAGAGTATCTATTTTTCAAGAGCAAACATGAGTAAGTGTAGTTTTGAAGTGCATGTGCATGCATGTATGTAAATGTGTATGTATCTGTACACAAGCAGATGTAGATTTCTATGCAATATATATACCTTTGCTGGTACTATAGTCTCTGGAATTGTAAAATCTTATTTATTGTAATAAGAATGAGTCCCTGATAAGATTTTCTTTTATGAAACTCATTCCTTACTTCATCCATTCTTAAAAAAAAAAAAAAATTTGCTTTTTTCCAGAACAGCTGTTCAGTGAACTTCATAGTATCATTTGAAAGTGATAAATTTCTAATTCTCTTGGGAAAGGTATGGTAAAGCAAGAAGGATTGGAATTCAGTCGTAAATAGGAATTGTGTGGTGAAATTGTGACTTCTTCACAATGGAAATTTGGTGTGTTTGCTATCCAGTTTCATTCTGAAGCTTTTGTATGGAAATGTTTCTGAGAATGTGAGTTTCACCTACTCAGCCTTCGTGGCTGATCAAGACAACATGCTTTACCTAGCTTTGTGATACTCAGAGGCAGTGGGTTCACAAGGTTCAGGTCAAGTGCTGATCTTAATCAAAATTACATTCTGCTAAGGAAAGGCTGAGGAAAAAGGTATCCCGGAAGGGGAGAATTCAATCAAAACTTAAGGGGATTCATTCGCTGGAGCAATCCCTGAGGAAGAGGAATGTCAGGAGTTGAAACTTCCAGCAATAGCCTATAGGGAAATTATTTTTAAGGAGATTAATAAGGCACTCAGATAACAATCACCTAAAAATAAATTCTGAGGGCTCCTGTCCCCCAGCACAGTTTGCCTTGTCCACCTCTGACCTCCTCTCCCATCACCCCCTCCTGTATAGGCTCTGTGAGCAGGGGAGCATTAGCAGTGTAGGTTCTTGATACTGATGACTGCAGAGGCTCTTGTTGTTTCACCTATTGAAAATCCAGTTTAAAAAAAAAAAACAACACATAAAACTGTAGCAAGAACCTTAAATTTCCAGTGAACTGCTTGGGGCTGATACCTATCTCCCCTGATGCTGAGGGTGCTAACACCAAAGGCTGGTGCTACAGGGATTTTCAGGAGGGCAGTGCTGAAACATTACTCTAGTGTACTTTTCTGGTCATCTCTGACCTCAGGCTGCAGCTGGTGTGGCTTGCTCTGTCTCTGAAGACTGGTTGTACTGGGGTGCTGTGTGACAGTGGAGATCTCTCTGAGCTAAACTGCTTCCAGAATTGAGGCCATATTCGCTAGTGAAGTCTACAGCTGCAAGAGAAATGCAAATCCCTGCAGCCCTATACTCTCATCTTGGCAGAAGAAAAGCCCTTTCACCTTTAAAATACATTACAAGAAATAGGCTCAGATTAAATCCCTCGATCCAAACCCACTGAACTTTCAGAATGATTGAATCCAGACTCAGTCTTTGCTGGTTGGGCCCCTCACTGATATCTGTACATCACTTATAAACACACACAGGTGCTCTGTGAAAAATGAGGGAATCTTAGGTCTGTTAGCAAATATACTGATACACCTTTTAAGGGATTTCTATCTACTCAGCAGTTGCATCAAGGCACCAGTAAGAAAAGTCCTTTCTTAAATGCTGTGTGTTTCTTATGTCTCTATAATTTAAATGAGGCCAAAGAGATTCCTTTGAAAATCTGAAGCATAAGAATTGTTTCCAGGCTGAAAAATTCTATGCCAATTTCCTTTTGTAGTCTAAAATCTAGGGAAAAAAAAGTAATTTTAATGAAAGCAATAACCAACTGTTTAATTTAATTGTATTGGTGGGTGTTGCTGTGATTTACCTATTGGGCTTGAATTAGAAAAACTCAAAGGAACTAACGACTGAATTAATGATCTAGGTAATAGATCCAGAAATTTAATTTATGTTTATAGGTCCTTTTCCTCATAGGCAAAGCTACTGTGAAGGTCAGTGGATTTCTAGGGGGTTGAAGGCAATTAACAGAGCTTAATAGAACTTTTTAAGCACAAATAAAATTTTTTATCATTCTAAATATCTAAAAAATACTGAAATTTCTTGTTCTGTTTTGTTGCTTTTGGGGTTTTTTTTTGGTTTGGTTTGGTTTTTTTTTGAATTAAGCTAGCTAACTCTTTCTCCCTTAAATATCAAGTTAGTTCACCTGGTTTAGTGAAGCCAGTGTATTCTCACTCAGAATATTAAAATTTAATTAGAGACTGTTTTTTGTTCATCTTCTGCACATGCTAAAGAGCATGATGAATGTTTCCATACAGGAGCCTGCTTCAGTCCCATCATCCTCAAGTAGCAGGCCCACAGCTGGAGTATTGCAGTGGCGTTGAGAACTACCCGAGTCAGACCGGGAGGACTGGGAGGTGTAATCAGCAGCAGGATGGCTGTGCTTGTGCAACTGCTGCAGCTCATCAGGCATGCCACCTGGGAGCACTGATCACCCTCTCTGTGCTCAGAGCCATGCCAAACCATGGATGGGCCGCTGGCACCAGCTGGTGCCTCGCCAGGGCCCTGTGCCCAGCTGAGAACAGGAGATGCTTTGCTGGGAAGTAACTTTGTGCATACTGGCCTTGTAACTGAATTAAGTGCCTGAAGACAGCTGGGATGAAACCAGGCTGGGGAATGTCCATCCTGGTTGCAGCACCTACCACGGTGCTTATTTTCTGACCATGCCTCCTGGGTCAGGCTTTGTACAATGTATGTCCTATATCTGGTGTTATAATTTTTTTTCTGCTCCTGTGGCTCAGAATTAACTCTTACACTGCAAACATATGTTGTACACATTGACGAATATTCCAAGCCTGGGATGTCTAAAGCCTTTCTCTTACAATTTTGTGTGAATGGGCAACCATTCTGCATTTGTGCCTTCTGGCAGTCAAGTAATATGAGCACAACTATACAGGTCATTTGAATTAGTTTTTCATTTGAGGGAGAAGTCTGATCTCCTTCCAATTAATACCTAATTTCATAGATATTAAACAGTATTTTTTTATGGCTCCAGATTTGTCTTTCCTCTCCCAAATGTATATCTTAACTGAGCCATAGATCTGTCTAGCTTCACTTCTTACTCCCTTACCAGCCATATATGAAAGTATTTTCTCCAGCCTTTGAGTTGGGTTTGTTGTTCTTTCCTTCCACCTTCCCACTGTTTTTCCATCTTTCTAAAATGCACACCAGAGCGTTGTTCATCATGCTAAAATGAATAGGGCCTGTGCTGTATGAGGGATAAATTAATTTCCATAATCCCATGGTTTCCCCCCATAGGGCATTTGTTCCCTCTATATGTAGAAGGATTGCATTTGTCCTTTTATTGTAGACTGCGTACAAAGTTCAGTCTCAGCTCTCCACCTGCTGATTCATCAGTACTTTTCAGGCACTTGTTTCTGGGATACTGTCTTTGCAATTTGTGGGTCTGACTTAAGGCTGCTCTTTTTAGAAGTTGACTTCTTCTGTTATCATAACCAAAATTTACAGCTGCTTTTATTTATAAATTTGTTGACTACCATCAGAAATATCAGTTCCTTGGAACCTCACTAAGAATAAAATAATGTCATTATGATACATTTTGGAATCTTTCATCTTGATTTTGAGACTTTCTTTTCTACAGAAGCTGAAGAGTAAGCATTTTATTATGTCATTGTTGAGAAAATTAGCAAATCCTTTAAGTCAGCATGATCAATTGATTGGTGAACACATTTGTGTTTTTGTTAAATTACTATTCACTAGTTCTTTGGTATATTTCTGATCATTAGAAGTGAAAAAATCTTGTTAGCTTGTTCAATCAAGTCCACTAACTCATAAAGAGCATGTATTAATCTGATACCACAGACTAATGCCTATAAATAATTTATCGTAGAGAATTGCTCTGAAAACAAACCCATATGGTATAAAGAGTAGGACACTGCTGCTAACATTTAGCCTTTTACATGCTTTGTGATAAGATTATCAGCTTTTTTAAGATGTACCAGTGATTCACATATAACCATTGCTTTCACTGATTTCTACTAAAAATTTGTCTCCCAAGTAGACAAAAAGGGAGTTTATGGACTAGATAAAGTAGCAGTTTTATTTCAAGCATGTGTTTTTATTAGACAGGGCTAATAAAATCTTCAGTGGATTTTGTGTATTCTTGTAGAAATCTGTAAATGCCACCCAAAATTATGAATCAGAGGTGATTAGAGTTAATGGACTACTCCAAAGGAAACTTGAAACTAAAAGGTCTTTTTACATGTGATTTAAATTATTTTGAAACATTAGTATCAGAGAGAGAGGGAGCGTGCAAAGGGGAGGGGAAGGCTTAGATTTCTGGATGTGCTATGTGAAGGGGGTACAGGAGGCTGACTGAAGCCAGTAACCTTACAGCAATTCCTGGTATCACCTGTATTAAATCAGGAAAGGCCAGGGAATTATCAAAGAGTTTTTGATATGCTTACAGATATTTTTGTTTACTCATATTGTTGTTTCTTCTTTCCCCCTTTTTTAAAACCAGCCTAGGCCCCCATCCTAATCCTGCATGCTACGCCAGAATCACTTTCCAGCTTTTAACATTGTTCTAAAGGGAATGAGCAATTCTTTGATTGATTAGGAAATTCAGGTCTTACAGTTCTGGTGAAAGTGGAAAAATATGGAAATCAAAATTCCACTGATGGAGAAAAAAACATATTTTCTGAGCAGCTACGGTCTAACAGCAAAACACCAGGGAGCTGACAAAGATGAAGATATTGCATTAATTGAAACTAAAGTAAATATTTAGAGAAATAAATACAAACTGGTGGTTGCAGGTTATCATGACTCTAAGTTGTCCTAGAATTTCAATATTATCTTCTTAACCAGAGAAATAAAATGTAGTTATAAAATCAACAGGACGAGTTTTTAAAAACCTGGCATGAAAATCTATCTAGATATAGTGTGGCTGACAGAAAACATGCTGAGTTGGAGTTTGCTTTCAACATTTGTGTGGCTGCCAGAGTACTATACTCAGAGATATTTAGGCCAGAAGGGACATTAGATCATCTAGCCTGACCTTCTGTGTATCACAGGTCATTGCATGTTACCTAACTGCTCCTGTGTTGCGTACATCTAATCTAGCTTCAGCTGCCATCACTGGTTCTTGTTAAACCTTTCTTTTCTAGCTTACAAAGAAAGTCTTTGAATGATAATTTTTTTTTATTTTTTAATTTTTAGTCCCGATTTTCAAGCTGCAAAACTTTCATCCTTCATTTTTTTATTTTAAAAGTTTATTTCCTTATAATGGTCACAAAGTGAACTTATAATGGTATTAAAACTTCAGTACAAACACACTGGGACACTGAAAGAAATATAAAAGGTGATACTTTATTGGAGCAAGAACTGATCTAACCCAATGTGTTGCTTCCAGCTGTGGCCTGAAGCAAATGTTCCCAAAAAAGTAAGGACAGGACAAGTGTATTTGACATTTTTCCTGAGTATTGCCCCAGATTCCTACTAGTTTCAGGTCAGGAGATTTCCCAAGTTTACTGTGTTTTTTCTCTTTATTCCCAACAGATCTCTCTTTCAAATCCTATCCCAAGACAGTTTTGAACAAGGGGCTCCACAGATTTTTACCTTGTGCATCAGGAGTCCCCTTCTTTTTGCTGACTTTGAAATTGGCTCCTGTTAGCTGTACTAGATGATTCTCAGTAGAAGCAACAGAAAACTGCAGATTCCACTTCACTCAAGATTCTGGTGGACCATGGCCATAATATCCTTCTCTTCATCTCTTTTCCAGGCTGCAGGATTGACTCTTCTCAGCCATTCCCCTCCTGGGAGCCATACCATACCTTTGGTCACTTCTGTCACCCACCTCTGAACCTTCGCTATTTCTACTATATGCGTTCTGAAAACTGCAGGCACACAGTATTAAAGAAACACAAGTTTATACAGCTGCATAGCTATGTTTGCTCTCTACTCTTTCCCTAATAATTCCTAACTTTCCATTTACTTTTTTGATTGCTAGGAAGAAGTTGTTTTCATAGAACATAATCCCAAGGTCTTTCTCTTGAGTGGTAACATAGTCAACTCAAAGCCCATTATTTTATATATGAGGTTAAGATTACTTTCCCCATATCACTTTACATGTATATCCATGAATTTATTCTGCTGTTTTATTGTTTGCTCAGTCTCACAAGATCCTTCTGCATTATCTCAGCCTGACCATACAAATATTTCTATACATGTTTTACTTCCCACACAGTGTGGAGTCACATTGACATGAAGGGAACAACCCTCATATGCAAGGGTAAGCACTTTCAGAGCTGCACACATCTGACCAGCTTGAACTATGGCTAGAGAAAAGCAACGTGGTTTAAAGAAGTTGCCAGCTCACGATGCAGCCTCCAAAAGTAATTTAACCCAACCTGCCAGTGACAACATAAGCACAGGTAAATTTATTGTGCCTTGAGGTCTACAGTGCACAGTGTGTTTGTACTATGTGAAGAAAGAGCCAGGCTGCTCACAGTGCTACGTGACAGAAGGACAAGAGACCATACATATAATTTAAAATAAGAGAGGCTCATATTGGATATAGGGAGACACTTTCTCCCCTGTCTGACCTTGGTGCTGAGCTCATTTGACCTCCCAAGCTCCTTTCCAGCTTGAGCTCTCCTGCAACCCTAGGGTGTCAAATGCACATTAGTACGTTATAATTAGCTTGAAATCTTCTTTCAGAGGTAAAACTAAATATAAGGGCATTTTCCCCCTCTTTTTTTTTTTTTTTTTTTAATAGACAGATATTGAAAGAAGGTATTATCACCCACTTTCCAAATGGTCTGGACTAAGAGGATCACTGATTTAGACTTGATTTAGAATTATGAAGACTGAAGCAGAGGGCAGAGCTTGAGAATAGCACTGTGAAATGTAACTAAATTACTTCTTTTTTTGAAGTTGCCCTATATCTGGCCCATTTCAATGCTGGGTGGACAAAGCAGCCTTTTCCTGTTGGTACCTGTCTGTATGGAAATACCCTACATCCAACCTCATATTTGAGAAAAGGGTAATTTCAAATTAACCTTTAGGATCTTATGGGAGTTCTTTAATTTTCCCTTCTCAAAAGTGGTTCAAACTGGATAAAAATATTTACTGGACTTCAAAGTAATGTGTATTTGCTGAAAGGAAAAGAAGATATTTTTTCCCTAAGCTTAAGAACATAGTTTCTCTGTTGCTAGTAAAACATGATTGTGACCAGAGAAGGGTGGACATGCACACAGATCACATAACAAAACTTCCTTTTCACCCCAAATAGCTTTGAAACAAATATCAGATGGAAAAGGCAGAAAAAGAAAGGCATCTCTTTGTACAGTGTCTCATTTAGCTGCTTTCTCAGGCTGATTGGAATGGTTCTAACCCACTTTACACTGATCAGAAAAGTCTGAATAATTAGCTGCATTAGATACAGCTTTCCTCAGTGCAGACCTTTGTATGTTTTCAAATTTATAGCTTGCCTTCAGTTATTTGTGCCCTTGGACTCATCACCCTGTCATCCCTGGATGTGAGGAAAGGAGAGGCAATGGGTGTCTTCCATAACCAAGCAAGGGTGTTCAAATACAAATCCCTGAGTAGTGCGCTTCTCAGACCTCCATGTGAAGGTATTACTGAGTTGTGCTGCTAAACTGTGGGCAAAAGCTGTTGGGGGGCAGGTTCCAGTCTTGCTGGCAGTTGGTCAGCCCAAAGTTTGGAAAAGTTCATGGAAAAGGAGCAACCATCATGAACACTTTGACCTTGCATATGTGAAAGATGACCATAAACAGAGGGGAACCGAGGGGGTCCCTGTGTGGGACCAGGACCATGTTTCAGTGCTATGGGGCCCTGTAGTCTCATGGGATATGTCTCTATGTGGATAGCTTCAGTAAAGTGTTTTACTATAAGGCTGAAGAAGGTGCTGAGGCAGAAGTTCCCTTTACACAGCACTGACACGTCATCAGGAAAGCCACCAAGAGAAGGTGGACAGAGCAGGATCTCCCATCCTGCTGGAATGGATCTGAGCCCCGTATTCAGTAACGCTGCCTTACAGGGAAGGAAATAGGAAGGGAAGGGGAGAGGGGACAGCAGACACGCCTGGGATGAACCCAGCACTCATCCCAGAGACTTGGGTACTGAATTAAAAGACTTCAGTGAAAGTAGTGGTGGGATGGGTGTTTTATTTACTAGCTGTGTAAATCTTTGCTCTGCCTTTCCAGCATGATGCCACTTCCAGTTTTTGTAGGACATTTTATATTCTGACTCAAAGCTTGTAAATACAGAAACACTTACTTGGAAATGTCGATGCGCAGGCAGGTGCCCAGTTTTCATAGACACATAGAATAGTTTGGGTTGGAAGGGACCTTAAAGATCATCTGCTTCCAACTTTCCTGCCAGGGACAGGGCACTTACCACTAGACCAGGTTGCTCAAAGCCCCATCCAACCTGGCCTTGAACATTTCTGGGGATGGGCATCCACAACTTTTACCCAGATTCCGCTGGGAAGTATACTGATCTTAGGATGGTCATTATTTTTAAGTGAAATATTTGAAAATAAGAACCTGACTTTTTTTTTTGCTAGCAGGAGGAATATAGCTGTAGGAATAATACTAAATCTATCCGTGTCCTAAATCCTAAAAAATATTTGTTGTGGTATGTACAACCAAAGTTTTCTGATGAGATTTTAATTCAGACCCTAGTCTAGGAAGAAGTCTGGCCCCATTTCTAGTTGTTTTTTATGTGCAAAGCTAAACAGTCTGGTTTCTATTGTATCCCAAAATGTAGTGGTTTGTTTTCAATTTGGCTATATCTTCACATCTGCAGAAGTATTACATCTTAAGTTGCATAAATCAGATATATACAAGTCTTTTGGTTCACAAAAAACAAGCCTTAGGAAGTATCATTGCAGATTCTGATTGCAAAAAAAGTTCAATTATTATGCATTTGAATGAGAAAAGTAAGAAGTTACCCAGTTTAGTTTAGGGTCGCTACTGAATTTTTAAAGAAATTTGCTTTTGAAGTTACTTGTTTGAGAAAGTTGTCAAGAAAATAGATCTTATGCTGGAGCAACAATAAAAATGAGTAAAATAAATTTTGAATTTGCTTTCTGTGAACTTTACACCAGAAAAGTAGTTACTTGTAACCACTCAGAAAAAGAAAGCATATCAACTGGTAATTTTAACTTTCACCTTCAATTAAGGTAAAAGAGGATGACAAAATCATGCTCTGGAATGATGAATACATTATGTAAAATAAGAATCTCTATTATGAATAGAAAAAAACCAGGCCTATCACATGACAAGTCCAAGGAAATCCAAGCTGCTTAGAAGTGAAGTTTGTGTGAAGAAGAAAGAATTCGGCCATTCCTCCACACACAGACTGATGTGCACGTGATGTAGTCTAACCAGTCTGGAATACATTTAGTTGGATGTGCACGTGCATCTCTGGAGTGTGCATGTAATGAACTCAATGCCTCCTGTATCACCTGCAGTGCATGAGTTTGCACAGGGTGCATGCCACATGTGACTGTAGTTCCATGTGAGATTCTCACCTCTGGGAACCCCAAGAGCAGAAAAGAAGAAACTTTTTACACCAGCGTTTTACTGTAGTGAGAACATACAAGCAATATACTATTTCTTTTTTTCAGGGACTGCGTTGTATAGCTGACACTTCAGTGGAACTTCCTGTTGATGGTCACCAACCCACTTTTTCTTCAGGTGGACTCACATCAGTCCTTTAGGATTTCCTTCTGTGTGGCTGAACCGAGAAAGACTCTTACATTAAACTGTTTAGTTACTGAAATCTGCATACCTGTCATCAGTTAATTTTTTCATCATTTATTCTTCTAACGAACATGAGATATGCTGAAGCTGCTTTTCAGTTTTTGTTTAGTTTAGCTTGTGCTTCACACAACTGGGAGCACTGTAGCTACTTTTTCTAGTTAAATGTTAATACTGAACAATCAAACATGCTTTGCAATAGAGAAACAAATGATTGCCATATGCATACAAAATCCCTAAACAAATCCATCAAATATGTTGTCTCAACTATTTCTCTTCCAGCACTGAGTGAATACTGGCACAGAGTTAGTATACAGCATCTGGTTAGCTGAGAATACATCAATATCTTAGAAGTTTTAAAATTTTTTATTTGAAAAGTGAGTCTTTCCCACAAAGTATGAAACCATCCATCTACAGCTTTTGCCTATGATGCCGATTGCCCAGACTTTTAGTACACATAACAGGCGGTTTACACGCAGAAGGTAGCAAACACTTTCAGTGCTGGCAAAAATAGATATTTTTGTAATTTGTTTTTTGATAATTGAAATGTCATATTAAATATTTGTATTTAAGGTCATATATGTATAGTTTATGATCCCAGGGCTAGAGAAAATGGCATGTCATTTGCTAAGTAGGCTATTTTTTGTAATTTATAACTGTTCCCATTCTAGCTCTAAATAGGAGCTCTTGGCATTGCTGAAGCCAATAGTGAGATTCCCATAGACTTCAGCAGCAGTTGGCCTCTGTTTCACCATAGAAATTTAAGACTGGATTCCAACTGAGATCTAGCTCTTGGTCCAAAATTTAGATCTTAAAATCTCTGCTCAGATGCTCTCTAGGCACCTACATTTATGGTTTGTTAAAATCCTCCATCTATCTATAAAGTTCTCCAGCTGTCTATTACCTTTGCCTGGAGTCCATTAAACTGTTTGGTGACTATTTAAGACCTGGTCCTCAAAAAGAATCACACATAAGTGTTCTCCAAGTTCCTTTACCCACACTGCTCGGCCTGGTAGCATCTGCTGGGGAGAGCTGAAATTTGATAGACTGGTTTGTGTATGTGAGGGTAAAGGTCCTTTCCTCATCTACTGCTCCACTTCTCTTTGTTGCTATTTCTCTCACTTTCTCGAGATGTTGTAGCTCTAGCTTAGGGTCATCTGAGCATGGCTTTGTGGGGTCTGATTGATGACAGGACAGAGAAACAGAGGAAGAGCCCAAAGAAACACGGTGCTGGAAGGACATCTGGTTTCTGCTCACTCCCTTTGCTCTGCTGCATGTATTTTACTCAGCGAGGTTTAATCTAAGACTATGCACACTGTCCTTGGAGCAGGGACAGAAAACTTTGCCTGAGCCTCTCTGATGGATGTTTGCTAGACTCCAGAACTGCACTAACAGCAGCTCTATCTCTCTTGCCAAATTTTTATTTAATTATTCCCTGTAAAGCAAAACAGCTTCCTGTCTCTGAGTACCCAGAAGCTTGGCAGTTAATAGTTCAGGCATTTTTGCAGATGAAGTGTGAATTCAAAGCACCTAAGGGATGGAAGAGGAATGAACTTTTGGCTCCCAGCCTAACCGTACCTGTGGTGCTACTGGGAATAAGTGGCTTTTGCAGTGCTAGGGGTGTGCCTGCAGGACCCCCTTGCCAGACAGAAGCTCTGCTCTGATGCAGGGCCCAGAGGGCTTCTCCCCATCACCTCACCACTTTGTCCTGAGCCGCTGAAGCACAGGCAATGGCACCACCTGAGCAGGGAATTAACAGTGGAGAATTATGGAGGAAACATGTTTGTGGAGAAACAGCACTGTGTACTGGGAGCTGTGGGGTGAAATCCTGCTGGAAGAGATGGTTGGGGTGCCAGCTAATGCTTACCAGACTGTTAATTCTTTTTATTTCTGACCTTGTTGAGATCCCAAGGCACCCAAAAGACAATGTTTGGAAACTATGCTGTAAGCTGGTACCTTTAAAGAGCAAGCAAACAATGAACCCATGGTCTAATTACACCAGGAATTTTCCAGACTTTTCAGCTGTTATGTAAAACATTTTGCCTCCGTAATAACAATTATAAACTTCTTAACTAGACTGATTTACCCAGGAACAATAAAGTTTAGTTTAAATTTATATGTTATTCAAAGGAAAGCAGCTCAGGGACTTGCTGTTCAAAGGGAAATTTGTAGTGCTGTTTAATACAGAGCTAAAATTAAAAAGAAAGAAAAGAAGTCTGTGTTTTACATTAAGCCAAACCTTTTTGATAAGAATGCTGGCCTGGAGCAATTTAAGCCATGAAAAATGAACTCCCTGAGCACTCCTGTCAGAGTCCAGTGATGGAAGGATCCCTGTAAGTTCTTAATCTGCCTTTCTTCATGGCAGGACAATATAGTTCTATAGAAAGGAAGGTCAAGGAACTGAACCCCCACAGTAGGTATCCAAAAAAGCAATCAAGCTAAACTAGCAGGGAGTGGATTCCAGCTGAACTCTGTAGTATGGAGCTTTTCTCTTCCACCACAGGTACCTTATAGAAGGGAAGATTCCTGGGACTAGTGGTTTAATTTCTCTGGCTACCATGCTAATCACATACGTCCCATAATTACTGTCTTTCTTTCTTTTCCCCAGACTGTCATTCTTCTGTCTCTTAGCTCCGTCCAACAGGCAGACAATGTGGACACAAAGGCTGTGCAAGCTGGCGAGGCACCTGATGGAACTCTGAAGCTCTGTGACACACTACCCCATGCCCCAGTCTTTCAAATATTTAATTTGCATTCTTTCCCAGCAATAGCCAAATGCTCAGGGGCTGCTTTCCATTTTCACCTCATTAGATTATACGTCTGAACATAAAAATGACTGAGAGCTGTGAACCAAATCAAGCTCCTGCAATTTGTGCTGCAAACATGCCAATCATAGTGATGGCACAAGGCAAGGATTTGGCAAAAGTCATGCATGGCATTAATGTTAATTGTGTATTTGCAGGTTAGACCAGTGTCAGCTTTATAGCAAACTCATTATCTTATTTATGGAACGATGATGGATTTCCCAGAAGGCAGAATAAATAATCCTACAGCAGGCTATGAAGAAAAAGGGTCTCTGACCAGAGGAAACAACACAGCATTGGTCAAAAGAAACTGTCAAAGGACAGTGGCCTCCTACATCCCAGTCAAATGCAGGGGTCACATTTTTTGGCTATGCAAGACAGAGAAATAGATTACAAGTTAGACTAAATCTTTACAGTTGGAAAAGCTCTCCAAGAGATTTTCAGGTAGTTTCAGACAGCGTCTGCCTCATGGAAGGACTTTACTAATAGGGTAGGCATCTGGGAGATGTTTGTTATGGCCACGAGCGGGAATTCTGTCCTCTCTCTGTGACCTTCCCTGATGTAGACCTCTAGCACAGAGGGCACCCTGCAGACTCCCACTGTCCACCTTCCCAGGCAATTTGCTCTGCACTAGCAGCAAAGGGGCCAAAGCCCCATGGCCGCTTCCATGCGGAGCACGGCCTGCAAATAAAAACAATGGGGAGCACTCTGTGTCTGGGAAGAGTCATTCATGTAAGTCTGCAGGGTCTACTTCTAAATATAGAGAAATATATTTCAGAGATAGTTTTACATAGTGTGGTGTCCCACACAGGGTCTCCATGGTAAGCACTCTTATATCTTGAGTTTTAAATTGAAGAAGGATATTGAGAGTCTTTGTTACTAAGGGTGGGACACCTATACAGTAATTCCTTTTGTGGTCTGTTATCTTAAAAAGAAGAGAAGACAATTAGGAGGTACTCACAATGGTATAATCAGTTTAAAAATGTGGCAGAGAGTTCTCTGCACTTTTTTCTTCCCCCTGTTCAACTGGATACTTGTTTTAATAACACGTCAGTATCAATTCTTGCTTGACATAGTATTTGGAGAAGTGTGTCTCATATCATGAAAGAAAAGGCGGCAGCCTGAGATATAAGAGAAGGAACATGCTAGAGAGAAGCCTATGCTTCGCCTAGCCAGCTCTGTGTTCTGGG
Source organism: Pyrocephalus nanus (assembly GCA_038380795.1). Lineage (NCBI taxonomy): Eukaryota > Metazoa > Chordata > Aves > Passeriformes > Tyrannidae > Pyrocephalus > Pyrocephalus nanus. The sequence continues at coordinate 53,490,562 of CM076260.1, forward strand.
ATTTCATAAGGACTGTAGTTAGAGTGGCAGGAAAGCCTTTCTCTTCATCTTTGAAAAATATGCCTGCAGCCTTCCTGGGAACCCTGATTAGGCAGCTGATTTGAAACTAATCTGCTGTATGCGTTAACTGTGAAAGTATACCTTCAAGCGTTCAGCAGTTTTCTGCCTGGCTTGTGGAAGATGTGGCCCTCAATTTGCACAATTTGGATTGCAATTTTCCTGTAGCTCTAGGATATGTATATTTAAGAGTCTGATAAGAAGCAGCTTCTATACACTGGGGCAGAGAGTCTGTTGTTGGTGGATGTGTGAAAAGATGGGCAGGAGGCAGTGGGGTGGCAGGAGGAGGTATTGGGAAGAGAAGTCATTTCACAAAAATCCTATGTAGGTTATTGGTCCAGGGCAGCACTTCTATTTAGGAGCCCAAGCAGGGATTTAAGATCATAGAATCATGTGCAACTGTGATCAACAGTTTTGTATGTCCCACATTTCCAAATCTGAGGCTGCCTCAAGCCCTTACACACATTCTGAGTTTACTGGAGCTTACCAATGGCTTCTGAGTTTCATATCTGTGTGTGAGCTCTGAGCCTGACACACATGCAAATTAACTCTTTCTTTGTGGATGAACTTAGGTAAAATTTGTGATCCACAAACCTCTCCACTAGCAAACAAGATGTGCTCAGGTCCTCTTTGCTACGTTATATATGACAGCTCCACGCAGAGTCACTTGCCCCTTGGCTCTTTAGAGTGGGAATTCGGATGCTGTTGAAGTGGCACAAGTTAAGCGCTTGCATAAAGTGTTGACAGCATAGCTTATAATTATACTTTTAAATTTTTGCTGCTTTCCTACTTTCATATCACGATTTTCCATGGATATTAGTAAAACTCTCCATAGCTTGCAAGCTTAAAGAGCTTTCTTTTAAGGAAAAGAGCCTGCTTGCTTGGTGAGATTTCTCCAAGCTAAGCTGCACCAGCTCTACAATAAATCTAAATTCTTGCATTTTTCTTTATATTCTTTGGCAAGGACTCACTCGTATTCCTAGGTTCTTAAAGCCAGATTGATGGAAAGACCCAAATATGTAAACGGCTCTGACTGAAAATCTAGGACAGAAATTTCAAAGAAAGCACTGTCAAATCCTTTAAACTACAAAATCATAACTCAGCTACTTATAAATAACAAAACTATCTTCTAGTATTTTACTTTATCATGGAGCACTATCGTCTTTGAAGTGACTACTGAGACTGGCCAGCTTTATTAATGACCTCATAGCTGATAAATTTTGCAGCTAAGTGTCTTGCTGCCTGTGAGGTAACGCTGGAGAAGCAGATAAGTATGTCTGTCTGACTGACTGTAAGAATTGCACTTTTGTGAGCTTCCCCCTTAATTCCTTTCTTTAAGGAACACTATAGCCAAGGTCTTTTTTTTTTTTTTATCTGCACTGTTAACTACAGTTCTCCAGGGCATCTTATAAACAGAACATATATTTAGTGTTCTGGTTGAACTGTAGATGGGCTCCCTCATAAACGCAAGAAGGCACTCAGCAAGTTTTAAACAAGAGGAGGAAATGCTGCTGAAAGGAATGAGTAGACTTGCAAATAGTGACATAAAAATCATCTGAATAAGTAAACACAGTAGAAAAAAGAGATGGCTAGACCTATGTTAGCATAGGAAACTGAGGACCTCTGGGAATGACATAGTGAAAACTATCTCCAAAGGATGTCTTTCCAAGCAGTGAGATTATGGATGAAGAAGTTTTTGGATTGCAAACCAAATTCTGAATTATTCTGAAACAGCAGATGCAAAGGTTTGGGGAGAGAAGGTGTGGGGCAAATGGATGTTCCAGCAATGAAACCTGCAAAACAAATCCACTTCTTCATTTAGAATGTACAGCAACAGCGATAGGACCAAAGAACAACAGGCCAACTGTCTGTCCATTCATACACTGCCTGTTTCTGAGGGGCATCAAAAATTTCACAGCAAAAGTGCATGACACGCCACACCAGGCAGTCAGGAGTAACTCACTCAGAGAGGAAGTTTCTCCCTAATCCATAACATTTGACTTATGTATTATATGGTATCTTTTGTTTTGTAAATGTTTTCTACTGAAACTCTTCATCCATTTTAAATATCTCATCTGGTTTTGATTCCTATGAAGACTCTGGATTCAGCTGAAACTTATGGCTGTACTTGCCTTTATTGGTGTTAAATATTTTGCCTGATAATTTTGTTGGATATCCTTCTTTCTTTTATTTTTTTTGCAAGTGAATGAGTAGTAGGAATATGGTTGGCCACAGGTCTATTAATAAAACCAAATTCAAGTAGGGAATGTATTTTTTCTGGAATGAAAATTACTTAATAAAACTGTCAGATTCACTATAATTTTGTTACAAAAGAAAACTGGAAAAAATGTTCCAGAAACACAAAAAGTCCCATCTTGCATTTCATTTTGAAGTCTTGTTTCATTTCAACATTATTTGATTTTATATTATGTTTTAGAGTCTCGGATGAAATATTCTGATACGCCTGGATCAAGTTGTATTTTCAGAATGCTCATTTATGAACAAGTTGGAAATTTTCAGTTCTTACTGTGATTCAGAACAGGAGTTTTGCAATACTAAACGAGGCATCCTGAAATGGAGATCTTATACTCAGCTACAGCTTTGTTTAGCTCTAAGCAAAACCCACAATCATAGAATCACAGAATGGTTTGTGTTTGAAGGGATCGTAAAGATTCCTTCCAACTTCACTGCCACGGGAAGGGACTCCTTCCACTAGACCAGGTTGCTCAAAGCCCCATCCAGCTTGCACCTGAACACTTCCAAGGATGTGGCATCCATCACTTCCCTGAGAAAGCTGTCTAGTGCCTCACCACCCCCACAGTAAATTTCTTCCTAATATCTACCCTAAACTTAGCCTTTTTCAGTTTAAAACCATTACCCCTTGTCCTTTCACTCCATGGCTTTGTGAAAAATCCCTCTCCAGCTGTCTCATAGGCCCCTTTTAGGTACTGGAAGGCCGCAAATAAATCAACTCAAAGCCTTCTCTTCTCTGGGCTGAACAAGTCAGGTCTCTCAGTCTGTCTTTGTAAGGGAATTGCTCCAGCCCTCTGAATGTGTTCAAGGTTCTCCTCTGAACCCGCTCCAACAAGTAGATGTCCTTCCTGTGCTGGGGGACCCCAGAGCTGATGCAGAACTCCAGGTGAGGTCTCACCAGAGTGGAGTAGAGGGGGGAAATCACCTCTCTCAAACTGCTGGCTATGCTTCTTCTCATGCAGCCCAGGATACAGTTGGCTTTCTGGGCTGCAAGTGCACATTGCTGGGTCACACTGATCTTTTAATCAACCAATACCCCCAAGTTCTTCTCCTCAGAGCTGTTCTCATCCATTCTCATGGAACCCAATGGTGTCCCGTAGGCCCTCTTGTCTGGTCTTCTTGGTTCTGAGGATCCTGCAAAACAGTGTCCAGTGGATTAATATACATTCAGGAGATGCCCAGGCACCCCCTGGTGGGGAGGTTTTACAGGTTCTTGCAACAGACTTTAGATTGTTGCATCACTTAGATCAAGCACAGTCCTCTGGTGGTTTAAGGCCTCAGTACTGAGTCTGGGGGGCATCTTTGAATGCTTATGAAGTACTGTTCAGCTGCCTCTTCCGTGATTGTCCTGTGTGTATGTGGTCTTCCAGGAGGGGGCGGGGGGAGGTTTACTCCTTCTGTTTTGTTCGGAGAGATTTTGTCATCACACATCCAAACCTTCCTCCTCCTCCTCCACACACCAAGCTAGGGTCGATTCTCAGCACAGTTGCTGAGTTTGGCTTTCTTTGTGGATACATTCTTCTTTCCTGAGCCTTGTTACTTCTTCTAGACCTGAGATAATTGGACAATAGTCTTATCTCAAGTTCCCCATCATAGTCCAAATTCCAGTCAGCAGCATATTGGGAGTGGGGGATGCTTCAGTGGTCACAGATGGGCAGTTGTGCCTTACAGTTTGACAAAAAGTCTTGCTATGATTTTGGCAATGTTTAAGACATTAACAACATTTCCATCTCTTACACAGTGTTACAGAGATATTTTTGACTTCCATTAATTACTTACTTGCATATTGGTTAGTTACCTCACTGCTTACACATGATGCATTCCACACCTCTGCACCAGACATTGCGTAGCTTCAGCTTCTTGTTTAACTCCTTTGCTGAGCTCAGCAAGAAATAAAATACATAAAGGGAATCATTCACTTTTACAGGCGTGTAGGAGTTAGATATCATGTTTATAAACATGTCTTGAGACTCCAAGCCCTCAAACCTGAGTTAATTCTCTCCCTAGTATGTAATCATGACAGGGCTACTGAAGGCTCAGGCCACTCTCTACCCAGGGGATCAAAATGGCCTTAGCCTCCCAGTGCTCCCTTGTCTGGTTTAATTAGTTCATAATCTCTTTGGAAGGATGTAGCACACCACCAGGTGCAATGGGGTTCCCAGTCTGTTGCTGAGGCTCAGTGAAACACTGATGCAACCAGCAGTAATTTTCAGATGGAAAGCCGCCAAGCCTCCTGGTCCACTTTACAAATTTTGGAAGCCAGTGGTGACACTGCAAAGTGATTGACCAGAACCCTGCTTTTGACTAGGGTTTCCCCTATGCAGTTTGCACTTATTCAAAAGGAGCAGAGCAGTGGCAGGGAGCAAAAGGTGTGTATTCTGGGCATATCTGGATAGTTACAGAATTTGCATTCTTCTCCCAGTCTTGCTAGACTGGGCTAGTTTTATTTTGGAAGCTGCAGAGTGGCTTTTTTTGATAGTTTAAGATTGGTAGTATACTAGTATAAGAGTGTGTGTCTTTTGTGGGCAGCGTTTGTTGCACATATGGTCTGGAGACTGAAAAACTGCAGCTAGGAAACACACTCAGTCCTGAACTAATAAGCCCTGTCTGGCAGTACAATGCAAATTGTATAGACAAGGAGAGGCCTGAACCCAGACCTTTATGAGGAAGACAGGAGAGGGATCTAAAATGGTGTTGTTTTTTGTTTTCTGTTTCTTTCAAAAATGACTCGGTGCCACAGTAAACTTGGCTAACAACCCTGCCTGCTAGTTCAGAGTGCTGGCGAAGGGAGCTCACATCTGCCTGCAATCGGCTATGTAGACATATCCTACGTGGCTTCTGTATCGGAGCTGGCTCCTCTCTGCTCAGCTTTGAATACAGTCAGAGTTCACTTGCGTTGCTTTGCCTGCATCTTTAGGCATATCCAAACCAATGGGATGTCGGCTTTATGGGTGTTAGTCTTTTCCTGAGGTGTGAAAAACCTTTTGAGGTCCGGCAGCCATAGGAATTCAGTGTAATAGGTTGTAATTGGGCATGTTCTGGCTTGTTTGCTCTCTTAATAACACCAGGATTCATAATTTGACACAGATATAACTCATTCTGTCACAATGGTAGTTTGCCAAGATTTATTCCTTTAACAAGGAACACATATTCTTTTAATGTCTGAACGCTAATGAGGAAGGCTTTTCCAAGTGCAATGTGATTATACAGAAATGCTTCTTTCTTTCTCTCCTTTTCTTCTTCTTTCCTTTCCTTTCCTTTCCTTTCCTTTCCTTTCCTTTCCTTTCCTTTCCTTTCCTTTCCTTTCCTTTTCCTTTCCTTTCCTTTCCTTTCCTTTCCTTTCCTTTCCTTTCCTTTCCTTTCCTTTCCTTTCCTTTCCTTTCCTTTCCTTTCCTTTCTTTCCTTTCCTTTCCTTTCCTTTCCTTTCCTTTCCTTTCCTTTCCTTTCCTTTCCTTTCCTTTCCTTTCCTTTCCTTTCCTTTCCTTTCCTTTCCTTTCTTCCTTTCCTTTCCTTTCCTTTCCTTTCCTTTCCTTTCCTTTCCCTTCCCTTGCCTTTCCCTTTCCCTTTCCCTTTCCCTTCCCTTTCCCTTTCCCTTTCCCTTTCCCCTTTCCCTTTCCCCTTTCCCTTTCCCCTTTCCCTTTCCCTTTCCCCTTCCCTTTCCCTTTCCCTTTCCCTCCTCTCCTCTCCCCTTCCCCCAGAATGATGTGGGAACAAATTTTCCCAGCCTCCACTTGATGTAAGGAATAAAGGAGCTCACTTCCTGTACTTTCTATGAACTTTCTGACAAATAAATGAAGCCATATTTGATAGGAAGTCATAAACACTTCTTATATTGCTCTTTGGAAAAGCTGGTAAATCCACATACAAAAGAGACTCAATGATTTCTCATTTTATGCTTCCAAAAATATTCTTTCATCCATTATTTCAGAAATTGGACTTTATAGTGTGGAACGGTGACCTTTATTGGAAGCAGTGAGTCTGTGACCTTTGTTACTGCACATCAAGTATTGACAGAGAGACATCTGTATAATGTACCTGTTTTCTTCTTCTAAACTCTTTAATATCTTAGTGAGGTTATTATTTGAATGATCTCCCCTAATTTCTGCCATTTTTTCTTGGAAATTTGTTCCTGTCTTTATCTTTCTGCCATTGCTCTTGCTCTTTTAGGTTTGCTAAATCTTGATTTCTTGGTTCTTTCCAAACACCACTGGTTTGACAATCACCTTCTCTTAAGCTCCTGCCATCCAAAACAGCCTTCTTGTATCTCTCCTTCAGTGCTTCACCACTTATTCCAAACCTCAACTGAAAGCACGGTTTATTTTTTTGGCTACATTAATATCACCTTCCTCAGACACTGACTTGTAATTCAGTGCTTTAATATCTTCACCATATAACCCTACTCATTGTAAACCACCATCTTGCAACCTAAATGAAGAAGACTCTTTTGTATAACTTAAATAGCATTTGGACCTATGTCATTTGGGTTGATTTTTTTTTCCATGTGAATTTTTAAAAAATATGCAATATATACATTTTTTAGATTTTGTTGTAAAAGGGAATAAGAACTGGCAAGCTCTGGGCTGTTAGGTGTGCTCAGTAGCCTTTTCTAGGGGGAGGGAAGGAGGTTTATCTGGCTCCTTGCTTTTTGCTCTGTCAGCAAGTCTGAAGATTTCAGAAAGAGCTGTACCATATCCCATGCAGGAGAAAAGGCAACAGTATTTCTGACTTTATTGAGGTGACAGAAGATTTTTTTTTGTTTAATGAAAAGCAGGGCCTTCTGGTGCCATAGTGAAATTATCCAGCTATAGTACGGGGATGGTGGTGGGAAGAGGAGTGATATGATACTTAGCATGTGTCTAGACTTGTTCCCTTAATGTCTTAACACTAAATGCCATTGTACAAAACCTCTTTGTTCAGGAATTGTTCACGTATTTTATTTAAATAGGGGTGGGAGATTTATAGAAAAAATAAAGTGAAGAAACAGACGATATTGCACAAAACAGTGAAAATCTCTTCAGTGTATGAATTTCTGAAGGTTGTGTACAGTGATAATGATAATCTCCTTAGGCAAAGAACTCATCAACATCAGATGATATTGCTTCATATGCTGGCACTAGGAAAAAGAACTTTTGTAATTAGAAATAGGTTTTGATTCTAAAGTTTAGTTTAAAAAACATAACTGGGGCAAATGGTAACCTAAATTAGACTGGGAATAGATAGCATTTCTTGGAAATATATGTACCTTCCAAATTTCTGTACCACTGTTATTGGAATGAAGCTGAATTTCAATAGAAATTGTTAGGGGACTTCAGTAACTTAACTGATGCATACAAAGATATTTTAAGGTTGTCAATCTAAAAAGTGGCAGAAAAACACTCAAAGACTAAATGAACTTGCTATGAATGCTGGAAATTTCACAGCCCCTGTATTGCAACATCCAAAAAACTTCAGCACTTCTGCACCAGACTCTTGGGACTAAGAAGTCATCTTTGAAAGAGAGGAATACGTATGATGGGATGAGGAACAAAAGTTGCAAGGCACTGAATATCACTCCTGATGAACCCAAAGTGGTGAACAAATTTTGGAGGCAAGTTTAAAGGAAAATAAGACAACTGGTCTGTATCTTTTGGAAGATCTTTCCTACTGACTTTAACAATAGGGTCCTTTACAAAGCTGATGATATTGAACCTTATCACACTGTCCTTTCCTCGTGTGGTTTGGAGCAGGTACAGGTGACACTATGGTGTAACCGTCTCAGAATGAGTCTATACCTGATGTCTCAGCATGTGAACGGGAGAATGTCCATAGTCAGTCATTTGTGCTGAAATAGCATGGATTGTTAATAGCATGAACCAGAAAAAAAAGAATACTTTTGTAAAAAATAAAGATTTTTTTTTTTTTTGGTGGGGGAATTATTCAGATATTGGCATTTTTGATCAGTGAATGCACTGTCATGGTCATTTTCACACACTCTTAAAATGGTTGTTCTCTAGAGTGTGATTCAAACACAAATTTGGGGCTCATGTGAAACACTGTTGGAGCTGCTGAAGCCCATCAGCTGAGATCTGGCATTGAGCATTATCCTTTTATGAGAAGTCACGCTCTGATGCCAAGGGTCTCACAGTGGCACATGGGATGTGGTCCTGGGCTGGGGGAAACCACAAAGCCCTTCAGTGAAGTTGACTGGAGGAGTGTTCCTGATCAGTTCCCCTCCCCGGGCAGAGGTCATAAACCTTGCCAATCTGGGCAGACCAGACACTTGATTCCATGAGGAGCCGTTTCTGCGTCCTCAGACTAAATGTCCACTTTTAGGGCTAAAAAAATGTAGCTTTTGGGACCTGTCCTCTGTATGTTTTCCAGAAGAGGTTACAACACAATGTTTTGCAGGGTGGCAGTATGGATATCTCTGTTACATTTCAAAATACCCCAGAGCACTATGTCCATCAGACCAGCAGTGGATTCTTGTTCTGTGGGGGTCCCAGTTGGCTGATAATGTCCTAGTGTGCTGAGAATACACCCTGCACAGAGAACAAGGTCTTTGATCTTCTGAAGAAAGAGCAAATCTCCCACACACTCCTTCCTGCCTGAGTTATTTGGGAGATAAAAATACTGCTGGTATACAAGGTGAGGAGGGACCCTTTTCTCTGCAGTGCACAGGATTACTCAACCCAGGTACAAGTCAGATTTCAAGGCTTTGCCACCACAATCTGGAGGGAGGTTCAGATGAGGTTTTCTTTAGGTCCAGCGTCACGCAGTGTGTGCCTATGTAAGGCAGGGATTTGTTCCAGTGCTAGCAAGCAAGCTTTCTGTCTTGACAAAACCCGAACAAAACCTCATATTTTTTCATACAAATGTTTCCCGAAGAAAATGGTCTGCAGGCATTTACCCAGAATATCATTAACACAGAAAAAGAAGCTGAATTTATTATGCCCAAAGTTACACTAGTGTTTACAGGAATTCTGATCTTCAAATTTCTTGCTAAACATAATACATTTTCTCTCTGTTATAGTAACCCTGTCTGGGATTTTAAATAATAACAGAAGACTATAAAACCTAAAATTTCTTTTTTCAACTCATTAGATGCATTTATAGATTTAGAATATTCTGCATAATCCATTTTTTACTACTATATGCAAAAACTACAAGCCTGAGAAATTAACTAGAAACACAGAGCCTAAAAGTGTTTTGTTTATGGCCTGCTTTGTACTAACATTGTTGCTTTTCATTATGGGATAATTCTGGGGAAATTATGAACTTTGTTGACAATGTTATTAATTATGTACTTTCCAAATAAAGCTTTACACTTTATTACTTATGGGGGAAAAAAATGAGCCATATTTGACCCATGTAGCTTGACTAGTGCCATTAGATTTACGTCAAGTTTGGGCTAGGTTGAATCTCTCCTCGCTATGGAGAAAGCTTGAAACTTTTGGCACTTAATGAGGAGAAACTCACAAACAAATGCTGCTCTTAAGTAGGATTAGGAAACAAGTACAGAGTTCAGTGTGTGTGCTGGACAGAAATGGACTCCGGGAGGCTTCTTATGACTGAGAGAATTTTGCAAGATCTCTCAGTCACATACCTAGACAGCTGGGAGTACTTCCTTGCACCCATCCGGGGCTACTGAAATGTGGGCATCATATGAAGTATTTCCATCCTGGTGCTTTTTATGCCATGGTTTCCAAAGGAAGAAAAAGCAGACACATGAGCTGGAAGTAGAGTCTGGACTGGTTCACAGTCCTGGTGGTCTGGGAGAGGGTGGGAAGAGCTGAGGACGCACAGTGTGTGCTTGGCCTGTTGCACTCTGTCATGGAAAATCTTACATAATCCACTGCAAACTAATGGAGAATTCTGACCCCAAGGCTACAGAAAGGTGGCAGGTCCAAAAATTCACCTTTCTAAGAACTGGGAAACTATATCTAATTTCCAGCCTGAATTTCTTAATGGCTGTCTAATCTCTCTTTGTTCTTATGCCAAATCATTGTCTTTAAGCTTAAAAATCTCTTTCCCTTTTCTGGTGTTTATCCTCCAGCTGTATTTACAAAGAGTGACTGTATCCCCTCTCAGGCTTGGATCTACTTGGCTAAATAAGCCGCTGTCTTTTAATTTCCTCTTGTAAAATAAACTCTCTGTTGCTTGGATCATCCCAACATCCATTTCTGCACCTGTTCTGGTACGAGTTCCTTTTCTGTCAACGTGGGTGACCCAAATAGCCAACAATATTTGAGGTTTCACAAGTTGTTGTATTGGTGACTTTCATATTCCCAGGAACACCTTTCTGGATTTGTTCTGATCACTCTGTCTTTTTGATAAGTGTATCGTGTAATGCATAGGCAACCTATGACTCACTGGTACATGCAGTTTTGTCACTGCTGCAGAAGTAGTTTGAGTCAAGAAGCTGACAGTAGCACTCAAATTTTAAACTCCAGTTATATGACCCCAACTTTCAAAAAAAGTGCAGCTAAATGGCTACTTGCATAGCATGAACCACAGCAGTGAAAGAGCAGATGTCTTGTTTATGACAGGAAAATCAGTTCCACAGTGTCCTGTTAGATCTGGCAGCATTTGCATATGCAGAAATGTAGCTTTTTTCTCCAACCACAGTGTTAGACAAAACCTGAGATTATGGTGTTAATTAAGCAATAAAGCAATGCCAAATCTCTGTGGGACGTAGGTAGTTTTAAAAGGATTAAGTGCTTTATAAATAAAGTACATCTGGAAAGTAAAGCTTCTGGTACCTCGGGAAACTCCCTCCCACCCATTGAATTCCTTCTTGGCTGTGCTCGCCTGCCTTAACCAGGCTTGCCTCTCATCTCTTTGCACTTTCTCAGCACCATAATCCAAATTTCAAGGATACCTGTCTCATGCAGCTTCTCAGGACATTTCTTATTGTTTAGGATTTTTCTTTTCTAAAGGTTTCTCTTTGTGTATGTTTAAACAGAGGACATTTCAGGTCAGCCAGTGAGTTACTTAACTACTTCAATCTGTGTTGCAGTGGTAATATTGTTTGTTATTGCTGACAATTTCAATACCTTTCATGTGATGGTGGATTTAAAAGCAAAATGTTGATATTCAGCTAAACAAAATATGATCAATATTTTCTCAAGGTGTTACATCTGTTATAGAGCTGATTCACAAATATCCACAATGTAAACAAATCTGGAATGCCTCTTTTTTTAATTTACAGGTCCTTTTGGATGTGATTTTTTATAATCTGCTTGAAATCTGAATTCATGCTTAATACTACGTGTACCATAGAAGAATCTTCATTGGAATTTACGTCCCATCCAATATCACAACACATATGTTACACAACACATAAAAAATGTATAATACTTCATTTTCCCTTCACTGTGGCCCCATGTTTTCTTTGCTTTTAATTCCCCTTTCAGAATGTAACTCAGTATACCAAGTACTGGAAAAATAGTTGCTGCTTGATAAAGAAAGGCAGCATAAACGAAACCTCCAATATCCAGTCAATTATAGATGTGCTAAAGTACTTGCATTTAGACAGGAGTCTTAATGTCTGCCATTATGGCAATGACCTAGGAAGGAGGGAGGAGTGTCAGCATATGTGTTTGTGTGTGTATACGTATTTTTCTCTGTGTGCAAGTATGTATGTACATGTGGTTGAGTGGAAGACCTTGCCATGTCCCTGCTGGCTTCTTATTTAGCTATGGTTGTCTCAGACAAGATGAAGTTTCTTCTGCAACAAAAAATTATGCAGGTCTTATTACCAACAGTAATAATACTTGCTGCTTTTAAAAACTCCTAAAATCTGGTCTGGAAAGAGTAAAAATAAATAAAAGATCATATAATAGGGGTGCTAGCTGCCCATGCCAGGAGGAAATTGCTTGGCAAAGAATATCTGAAATCCTTTAAAAGCTATTCTGTGTACCAGTTTCAAAGTGATGCTGGCCTGACTTCCAGCTGACTAATGGCAGCTCCATGGAGAGTAACATTAGTGCCCATTCCTTAGTTATTACCAATAATATATCACTTGGAAAATAAACAGAAAGATAAATGACAGGACAGATGTCTAATGAGGCAGAGGTTAAGGAGTGTTAAACTGTGCTGGACACCATCCGACATGCCGGTGTTAAATTATGCTGAATGCCCTGGGCTTCCTCCCCATAAAAGGTCAGTGCTCTGGGTATGTTCCTGGATGATTTATGAAATCAAAGAATGGCCCACATGCCTATCTCTCTGGGAGGTGAGAAGCTTGCAACATTGTCAACCGCAGCCCCATAATAAACCAGATTTAAACATCACTCAAATCAATCCATCTTCGTCGCTCGCTCCATTGCAAGCCCTCTTCTGTCTTGTTCTCACCAGCCAGCCATGACACATCATATTGTTCTCATATAGGTCCCTGTAGCTGGTTTAGAAGTCTTCAGTACTCTCTGCCAAGATTAGAAACCCCCTGAAAATGGCTGTTTCTTTTGGACCAGCTCAGACTTACTCAATCTCTCTGCTGTTTCCATGTTAGTTGTAGGAGTAGATGGCATTTTCCCATCCTCAGAATCATTTGTCCTGTATTTGTAGATTAAGTACAAAGACAATATTTATAAAGAAAATATTTTCAGATTCAATATTTAATTACATCAGCACAAGTTAGCTTATCATTCGTGCCTGAAGAGTTAGATTTGCTATACCTAAAATCTTTCAGAAGGGAGTCATACATTGTACCCCCACAGAAATCTATTTGTATTGCCTGCAGTGCCATGTCTATCAGTGGGCAATGAGGTATTTGCTAGTTGTAGCTGATGTGAGTAGAAGGGGTTTCTGTAGTCCTTCCAGCTGGTGCCCACTCCTTCAACTTCTTTTTTTTTTTTTTTTTTTACCTCAATATCTACTTTCCACTCAATAGAAAAGTGATAGCTATGTGTATCTTTAGTACTTTTGAGGTTGCATAGCTTCATGATTTTCTTCCCATTCCTGTTTCTGGAGATACACACAAGACTTACCAACGTGTCCCAGTTACTAGCGGAAGCATGTGGAGGAAGAAAAGCAGATCCCTGTAAGACCATTCTGGCTTTAATTCTCCACCTACAGAGTAGGCACATAGAGGGTCAGCACTTCTTTCTGCATCCTGACACAGCCAAGGTGAACGGAAAGATTCTGGTGAAGGACCAGGGTACCAGGAGCCAGTTTACATTACGTTTTTTAAAAATTCATTTGAGAAGTTGGAGGTCTCATAGTACATTAATTTGAAAGCTTTGTTAACTTGAGCTCTTTCACATATGCTGAACATGAATAAGATGACTGAGAGTGAGGGACTTTCCTCCTTAAAGAAATGCTAGATGCTACCTGTAAGCATATGCTGCAGGTACCCCCAGCCGTTGCTTAGCAGAAAAGCAGCAAAAAGGTACATCTTCTGCCTCTTGCCTGGCTTTTCCACTGGACTTTTAGTATAATTTGCCACTGAAACCAGTGTGATTTTTTTACAGAAAGTGTCACAATGGTGGCTCAATGCTCTGCGTGTGTTTTCTGCTGTCCAGCGGGACTATCTCATAAACAGGGTGCGGGCTCCTGACAGCCGCTGGAAGTGCTTGCCAGAACAGAGTGGGAACTTTCCAGATGGACAAAGTGATTTATTATTGAAATAACTCAGAGGGGTGTGACTTAACAACTGTTATAATTGAAAAATGGAACCAAAGGCACAGAACTTATTAGAACTGCTTGGACAGAAGTTCTGATAGAGCTTTTTTGCCAATAATGTTGTGTTTTTCCTGGCTTTCTGTCTTGCTGGCCACAGAATCACAAAACATCCCTTGGAAGGTAAAGGAGGATAAGGGATGTTTTAGATGTGATCAAATCTAAGAAATAGCAAGTGTCAGAGAAGTAGTGGCGTGGTGGACTCCAAAAAGTGTCAGAAGACAATTTTCTTCTAAGTCAGTATCTATAGGTAATTCTCCTGGAAAATGTGCAGCAAAACTGAAACAAATACCTTTTAATCCAATCATTTATGTGATTTAATTAAAAGCCCTCAGAAGTTAGTATGAGCTGAACAGGGATACCAAATTTACCAAAAAAAAATATGAAGAAATTAAATCAATAAAGGCTTCCTCTAGGTTAACAAAGAGGCTATCTTTCATATTTGTCAGTCAATTAAAGCTTAATGTGACTGCTGAAATCCTTAGAGGACATTCACAATAGAAATAAAAGCAATTTGATCCTTCCTTCAAAGTACTAATTTTGTTTAGTTTTATACAAATAGGTAGGCTTGAGCTGATGAAGGGAAGATAATCACCCAGCACTAAGCACACTATTCTCCTGCTTGCCTGAGTTTAGGAACAGACATTACTCAGGCAGGCTAACTGAAGACCTAAAAGCCCTAAGGAGTCAGCAACCCCTCACTTTGCTTCTCCTGCTGTCCCACTTTTGGTCATTTTACTCACTGATTGTGAAGAAAATTGTTGTGTTCAGCAAGTTTTCCAAGTCTAAGGTAAGTAAAATCCCCTCAATTCACTGAAGTTCCAGAAGCATTTGGACGACACTCTCAGGCACATGGTATGATTCTTAGGGTGTCACTGTGCAGGGCCAGGAGTTGGACTCTGTGATACTGATGGGTCCCTTCCAACTCAGCATATTCTATGATTCTATGATTCTATGAAGTACTGTTTATATTCTAATGGCCACCAAGAGGAAATCTTGCGAGAGTTAGAGGTCAAATACTTATGTCAAGAACACTTTATTCAGTAGCAATAAAAAATTCATCCATGCACCAATAAAAAAGCCCTCTGGGCCTTCATACAACTGCAGGTATTATATGTGTTCTTCTATATGAGAACAATAAGTATTTTCCTGTCTTTTGTTCCACATGGGTTTTACGATTCTGTAACCTTTCTGTGTTTTCAATGAAAAAAAGATTAGATGGGGCCACTAGAGCAATAGCAATTCTAGTTGCAATCTCTGAACTTTAAATCTTTTCCAAGAAAGTGATTTAGAGGCAGTCAACAGATTTGAGTGTCGTCCAGTTTTGGGATACAGGTCATAAACACTGACACATCATAATGGTATGGCGAGCTATTATAATGGCGCCCAGTAGCATGGCTGTAGCTAAAGAGCTGTCAGCAATTTAGAGCTGTGTGAAGAAATTTTGAGCATGAAGTACAATGGGTGAATTTTGGCTTTATGCCTGTGTCATCAAACAGCAAAAAAGCACTTTTAAACAGTTCAGTTTCTCTGGATGTATTTTTTCTCTCCTTTGTTTGTTGCCAAAAGGGGAGCTATTATTCTAGAAAAAAATATTTTCCTCTCTCTCTCTTTTGAGAAGCAAAGCCAGTGTCATACTATAGCACTGCAGCTGAAGACAGGAGGGTAGAAAAGGGTCAAAAAGTAAAGTGTGCTGTCTGCTTGGAAAGGAAAAACTTTAGCAACCTAACCAATAGTACTCTGAGCACTTGTAAATATGAAAAAAGGATGTCCTGTGTTAAGAAGCTGAGAAAGAAAAGCTACTGATACAACTTGCCCCAAACTCCCACTTGTTTGCTTTCTCATGTGAAATACAACTACTCAGAAAGAACAGAGGAGAGGGTAAGATTTGAGTTTTGTTTGGAAAATCCTCATTTAAGACTATTTCCTTGAGATATTCAGGAGTGCACTGCAGTGACTGTCCTAAATTGAGGAACTATCAATTTAATTCAAAAGTATTCCAGCGTTTCTGTAGAGCAGTTGAGGCCAAGTCTACAGATACTTTTTTTTTTTTAATGATTCAAATTAGCTAGAGGAAAAGAGGGTGTTTATCTGTACTGGTCTTTCTGTTTCTGGACAAATTATATTCCAGGGTCACCAGTCTCTGCAGCCCTTTCAGTTGCTGCATGAGATAATTTGGAGAAGGAGTGCAAATGATGTAGTTGTGTTGATGCTTGACAGGTTACTGTACCTTCCTTAATCAAGGCAAATAAATTGCTATGACTTTGTGGAGTGCCTCCCTTCTCATTAAAAGCAGTAAGTTAGTGGGATCACTGAGTTTTCCCCCTTTCTATTTACATCTTGAAATCTGATAATCTTCTTCTCATAGAAGTAGATGGAAAAAAATCCTATTGACTGTAACACTAGGGCTTTTTTTCTGCAGAGAAAAAGCGCTGCCTTGCTTAATTCTTAACTAGGTTTTGTACCAAAACTATAAATCTTTCACTCTCAGTTTCCTGACATACTCAAGTGGAAACTGAAAAATATCCTTATTTTAACTTTTATTACATATCAAATTTTGCAAAGGTATCTCTGCCAACAAAAATGACTACAGGTTGGGAAGAAAGACTGTGAAACGACTGAAAGCTGATGATATTCACTTAATGAACAATACAGTTGTGCTCTGAAATGCATTTCTAGTGGCAGAATTCAAATCACATACTTGTAAGGATGTTCGAAAAGAAAAGAAAAGAAAAGAAGAAAAGAAAAGAAGAAAAGAAAAGAAGGAAAGAAGGAAAGAAGGAAAGAAGGAAAGAAAGAAGGAAAGAAGGAAAGAAAGAAAGAAAGAAAGAAAGAAAGAAAGAAAGAAAGAAAGAAAGAAAGAAAGAAAGAAAGAAAGAAAGAAAGAAAGAAAGAAAGAAAGAAAGAAAGAAAGAAAGAAAGAAAGAAAGAAAGGTTTACATTTTTGTGATAATTTCAGATTGTTTAAGCTAAAAGCTGAATTGTGGGCTGTTTATTCAGATTTACAAAGGGGGTTGTTTATTTCCACATACTTGAAATAATTTGCTTGATTTTCTGTGGCCAACAACAATTACTTTGTAGATCAGGAAATGGGAGTTATTAGGAGGACATGACAACAGTCTTTCAGGCATCTTCTATGCTCAGCAACAACTCATGTCTCACTTTGACCAATTTCAAGATAATCCAGCTGTAAATGATTACCTGGTCATGCAGGCTAGAGGGTCAAAGGTGCTTTGTCCATAGTGTTAAACAAATAAATCACTAAGATTGAAATAAGCCTGAAGATATTTTATACAAAGTGGAACAGTCTCAAAAGAAGAAGGATTAAAAATTCCCACCTGACAGGACTCTTGAGGCAGCTGCTCAGGCCACTCATTGGAGTGGTGGGTGGTTACACTTAACATTCCTTCAAGACTTGATCTTCCAATGGATTTTGTTTTGGCAGGGGGTGGGGTGGACCTTGGAGGAAAGGAAAACAACCTAGCAAATTTAAATTTAAGGACAATTGTTTTTTTGTCTTTTTTCAATTTTGGAGGGGGTGACAGAGGAAAGGTGCTAAGCCTTCAGTTAGTAGGACCTAAACCCATGAAATTTGGAGACTATTGTGTACTTTAAACCAAATAACTGGCATAGTGATTTATTGTTGGGGTTGTCCTATTCAGGGCCAGAAGCTGGACTTGATGATCCTTCCAACTCAGGATATTCTACGATTCTAAGAGTATCTTACTGAATTGAGTGAGGCTATAACCTTTGTGAGAGGAGTGTCTTTGTATATATAACATGAAAATAGTTGTTATTCGTTGTATTTTACAGGTGCACTGCAGATTAAATTCAGTCCCTAAGGAGACTTGAGATCTGGGAGAGGCAATACAGACAGGACAGAATGCTATAAAAACATCTTTTTGTGATGACTTATGGCAGTAGCTTCACTACCTTTTTTTACAATGTATTGCCTTTATTTGTCCAAGTCCTATAATAGACAATAAGATGCACCATTAAATCAGTGTGAATCAAAACCAAATGGTTTTACACCCAGGAGTGAGAAAATACTCAGGGTGTTGAACAGAAAGGTATTGAATGTTTTCCTTTGGCATCACATATTTTCCAATTAGTTATTAGTGCACATTAAACCTATAAAAAAAGAAATAAAATATTTAATAGGTGTTAACTTTAATTGTAGTGTGTTCCATTTACAGTTGCATTCTGAATAGAAGGAGCTGGAAATGACAAATACAAGGGCCTGATTTAGTTTGATGTTATTTCTGCAAAACTGATGAGCTAAATGGAAAGTAAGAGAATGTATCTTTGGACAGTGGGAGCCAAGGAGACAGTTTTCTTCCCTTTTCTCTTTGAAAGATGTCTGTTATAAATTTTCTGGGGATGTTCTGAAGATATTCTCTCTCTGGATTGTAAAGTACTTTTTTCCTCATTCACACATCCATTCCAAACTTGGACCAAATGTTCCATCTCCTCTCCAAACCACCATAAATGCGACATGTTATTCCACAAATAGCTGAACCAGTGAAGCCTATTCTCCTGTGGAAGTGTATCTCCTTCCCTTTGCATCACAGTAATAGAATCATAGAATCATTTAGGTTGGAAAGGACCTCTGAGATCGTCGAATCCAACCCTTCATCCTCTACCACAGTCGTTACTAGGCTATGGCACTAAGTGCCACATTCAGTCTCTTCTTGAATACCTCCAGGGATGGAGAATCTACCATGTCCCTGGGCAGCCCATTCCAATGCCTGATTACCCACTCTGTAAAGAATTTCTTCCTAATATTCAACCTAAACCTCCCCTGGCAGAACTTAAGACTGTGCTCTCTTGTCTTACTGATAGTTGCCTAGGAAAAGAGACCAACCTTCATCTGGCTACAACCTCCTTTCAGGTAGTTGTAGAGAGTGATGAGGTCTCCCCTGAGCCTTCTCTTCTCTAAGCTAAACAACCCCAGCTCCCACAGCCTCTCCTCTTAGGGCTTGTGTTCAGGTCCCTTCACCACCATGGTTGCTCTTCTCTGGACCTGCTCCAGCACCTCAATATTCTTCCTGGAATCCTTCCTAATCTCTCTCTGAAGCTCTCTGTCTTTTCCACTTTGATGGTTCATTCTCCCACCTCACCTATACTCCATCAATTATTATTCTTAGGTCTTTTCTACACACTCCCTTTCCTCTGGTTTTACCATACTTCCGGTCTCTCTTCTCCTCACTCTTTAACCTGGCTTCCTTCTCACCTTCCAAACTGTTTTCCTGGACAGAGCTATATAGAAGCTCCTTTGAAAGAATCTGGCACACCATTTGGTCTGCATCTGTTCTCCCTGCTTCTCTGTGGCCAAGGTATAAAACCTCTATTTTTATTCCTAAGATTTATCTTATTAACATAATATAACTGGTAAAAAGATGGATGTTTGAGTGGTTTTCAAATGTTTTTTGCAATCACATGTGATTCTAAACAATTAAATGTCTGCCATGTCTTTGAATATTAAAATGAATTTATTTTCTTGTTAGATTCAATGGATACTGCTATGGAGATTTCCTCGAGTTTTCTAAATGGACTAAATTATTTCTAACATTCTTATGAGTTTGGCTATTATTCTTTATGAAGTTTTCAAAAGCTAAACTTTTTCATATGCTCAAACTATGTCTCAGTGTGGGCCAGAAAAAGAACTGAATGGACAACAAAAATTCTGACTCATGGAGAACTTCAGAACTTTGTTGTAAGTTCTAGTTCTAAAATGTCAGGTAAAAAAGCTGAAAACTACTTTTAAAGACTTGTTTTAATTTTGATTTTTCAAAGCATGCAATGCGCCTCAACACAGTAATTTGCCCAAGAAATATCAGCACAATTTTCCCCCAAACAAGCTTCTCTTTTTTTGTACTTTTTTAAATTACATTTTTAGAAGTCCTTTCTCCTTTAACAAAATTTGACTATGCTTTTTTATTTGGATAGAACTTTATTTTCTGACTACTAACATATTCTGTCAGAGTTGATCTGAACAATTGTAAGCAGAAATATAAAGAAACCTAGAGCCATATTTAGCATCAGTTTTTAAAAAATTCCATAAACTCAGATTTTCAGATTCTTGTTTGTGCAAGTATAGGTAAGGGTCCTCAAAGAAAATGTGCATCCCTTTTAGGCTCCGAATATGTCCCAGATGGCTTCTCAGTCTTTGATCAGTCCAAGTTAGTCCTTCACTTCATATTTTTCAGACAACATCAATGGCTTTTACCACACCACCACTGAAATTCTGTTGCTCTGTTATTAATAACCACTCAAAATAGATGCAGACGAGTGGCAAATACTGTTTAACATGATCATCCATGCTTTCCTACAAAATCATATTATAAATATTACCTATGGGATTGTTTGCCATGCAATCTGGTTTCTGAAATTTCCAGACAAAAATCCCTCTCCTAGTTGCTAGGCAAGCAGACCAGAATGGTGCTTGAAAATTTTGTTCTAAATGCAGTTGTGCTTGTAGACAAGTGGCCTTTTTTTGTTTTGTTTCTGACTTTGCTTGCCTGACGATGTCTATACAGTGTAATGTAACTGATATCAGAGGATTAGGGCACGGCTTTTCCTGTTTCAGTGCTTTTTAGTCTTGCCTAAAAAGGTTATTTACACAAAGTTTAAAAAGTAGACAATCTTTCCTTCCAAACAAATGCTCAAGATGAGCAGCTGTTATGTGACTGATAGTTTGAGAGAAGTAGATGCTCTACCTTGAGCTGTCTCTGGCTGCCATTTGATAATCTTTAGGAGAAGAAAACACCCAAACACATTCAAACACAGTCCTATAGTTTAAACCTTTAAAGGCCAATTGGATAGTTGATGTTATTTCCATTTCATTTGGGAAAGTGTCTATTTCAGCACCCACATCATGTCAGAAACTAAGAATGTATATACTGTCCTTAAAATATTTCTTTGTACGTGGTTTAATCAGAAGTGAATGTATAATGCTGGTTTTCTGTTATGTAGTCACATTTACAACCGATAAACTCTTGAAATAACTTGTTATTTCTGCTGCTTGGGCTTATGTAAGGGAAGTTGCTCCAAAGCTTCTGAACATAGCAGAAAACTTTTAATTTAGTTTTGCTGGTTTTTTGTTTTGCTTTGTTTTGTTTTGTTTTTTTTTTGTTTCAGCCATATTTCTTCTAATTCATTCCTTTCAACCTCTTTTCCTTCAGGATTCAATTTGTAAAATAGGCCAGTGTTTAATAGCCAAATTGTTCAGTAGCAACACTATGTAATATATTTTCTATCCCTCCAATGAAGGGATAAAAATCCCCACAGTTTTATTGTGTGTAGGTATTACTGCTACAAGCACCCATGATATGTGGCCATACACATAAAAGAGTATTGATAGATGATGCAATTTGTCTTTCATGGTATTGACACTGAGGAACTATCACCTTATCGCCAAATGTCAAAAATACAACTAAACCTTTTGGGCAAGGTATTAGAAGAGCTCAGGCAGTTGTGGGTAATAGTGATAGTTGTTTTTATATTGGCTCCTTTCCTGCTGGTCTGTCCTTATGGTAAATTAAGGACCAGCACATCATGACAATATTTCATAAGTTAATGGGTTAAAAAATCAGTTCTAATGAGAACTCAGCACTGTGTTTAAGCACTTACAGCAGTTTAAACTCATAGCAATTCCACAAGTATTTGCAAAGTTTGGGTAAAAATAAGATGAGAATCTATCAGCATACTGATGTGTTTTTTAAAAGGAAATGTCACAGACTGAAGTCTTTCAAAGGGACGACTGGGCTTTCGTTTTGACTAATGTTCCTTATATCAGGAAAGAAATATTGCTTACACAGTGCTTTCCCAAGCAGAAGGCCATTTGCAAAGTGGTGAGAAGGAGGCAGTTGATCAGATTTTCCTTTGTGTGTTAACAGCATGTCATCAGGAATGCCCATTTCTTGGTGGTAGGACAGATTCTTGGACTAAGAAAAGGGTCATTAATCTGACCTTTTGCATCCCAATAATATTTTGACACAGTAGTGGTCTAATTCGTAGTACCTATATCCAGACCCACTCTTCGCACAATAGAGAGGGAGAAAGTTGTAAGCATGGCATCCATGAAAAACAATATTCTGCACATTGTATTAATCAGTGAGCAATGTAGAGACATTAATGAGCTAAATTTGACAAAAGACTGTGCTTTTCTCACTTTGGATTACAGTTCTAAATTCTCTAAGCCAGCTCTTATAAAAATGTGAGAAGAGATGGTGGTGCCTACTGTCCTGTGAACTGGTGAAGTCTGCAATGGCCGAAGTAAGGAAAAAGGAAATCAGAAATAAACCCTATCACATAGGAATTAAGAAATTCACCTGAATTCTAATAAACTATTTTATTTTCACACAGTAATCTGTTTTTGACTCATCTTGGTGAGCTCTCTTACTCTAATGCTGTAGGGGCAGAGTTACTAGCTCTCCCTCATGTCTTTGACCAAAGACTAAGCAATTGTTTGTTTGTATGTAACTTGATACGAAATAATATGATCATAGAATATATCAAAAGTAGCCTGTTATTTGGGTACTCATTTGCCTCCCAGGGAGAATTGTCAGCTAAGGACAGGTACTCTAAATCATGACTAACCACTCTGTTTGCTGGGTTTTCAGTGTTAGGTGGGTGTACCTTGACAAAAGGAGGGAATTCCAGGGGAAAAAAGAAGCAGGCAAAGGAAATTACTTACTCTTGCTTTGGATTTTTTTTGTAGAACCTTATTGAAATTAGGAGAGGAAACAGATTAGGGTTTTGTTGTTGTTGTTGTTTTGTTTTTTGGGTTTTTTTTGTGTGTGTGAGTCATAGATAAGGGCCATAAGGTCCCGAGTGCTTTGCAAATGTCCATGACCAGCTAGCTAGGAACTTCAGCAAGTTTGACACCTAAAGGCCCATATGACATCAGAGAGAGAATATGAGATCTGTCTCACTGAACTGTGATCTACACTCAACCCATGACAACCAGAAGAGGTGAGACAATGGCAATTGTTTATTTAATTTAATTTGTTAAGTTCTGGCTTTATGAACTACCCCCATGAAAGTGAAGGCTGAGCCTTTAATGAGTTGTAAGTAATACTTATGCCACAGATGATGAGACTGGACAATAAAAATCAGTAACAACAAACAAGCACTTTTCCACTTAGGGATATATTTGCTACCAGGTTTGGGGTTGTGGGTTTTTTTAAGCATCAGATTTTAAAAGTTTTTACATGTTGGGTTTTTTTTTTTTGTAAGCAAATGATGTAGTTAAATTATCAGTTATATTGAAACAAAGTATTCTGTTACTTTGAATCTCTCTGACATGGAACACACCATGGAGAAATCCCTGTACAATTATTTTTTAGTTTTAAAGTAGAATAACTAAACCTTCATAGACTTCCAGTAATACCTCTATATTTCCAAACTTTCATCAATGAGCTCAGGAAGATTTTATTCTCTCGGGAAGAAGTTCTTTTATTCTCTTCATTAATGTCCATTGTCCTTAGTTTACCCATGTACCTCACTGCTTTTGGGCCAATACTGGAAATAAAAAAAAAAAAGGTTTTAGCTTTGAAAAATCTCTGGTAAGAATTTTTTACTATCTCTGAAATTTAATCCTTGCAGAGACCTTGAGATTTTCTTTCATTTTGAAGAAGATATCAAATAATGAACACATGAGTTTGCCAGAAACCCCTAATCAAGTTTATTTTTAATTAAAAACATTGATTTTGGATGGAGGATGAGGAGGAAGTATTTAAAGAAGAGAAAGAAAATATTTCTTCTTGAAAAATAATCTTTAAAGTGTAAGAAATTGGATGAAATTAAACAAATGAGATCAAAATTGCAAGGAGCAGATTTTGATCTATATGATTATGAAATATTTAGAGAAATCTTAAAAGAAATAATATTGAAGTGCTGCTCATATTTAATGGAGGTGAATGAGCCACAATACCCACATATTATCTTGAAATATTAAGGGGATATGAATACTTCATACATTTCTGGGGGTCTGGATATGAAGAATTAATACAGCAAAACATCCTCTTGGAAGCTGAAGTAGCAAGAATGTCAGGGGCTGTCCTCTCTTTCATTAGTTGTCATTAGTAGTGGAATATGTGAATTCAAACTGGATTATATTTGCAACTCTTTGGGATTCTACTGAGATTTTTGGCAGACTTAATAAACCTGACATGTTATAACAGTTGTGAGTGTGCCACACGTCAATATACAACCACAGCAGAGCTTTCTACTGGTCCCTCCTGTGTTATGTCTCTCTCTAAAGGTACAGTATTCCAATATGCCAAGAACATCCACTGCAAAATTGTATTTCCAGTGGAGAGAATGCATGCTGCAACATGTCATTCTGTTGCCTGCTTGGTGCTCATGACCCAAGCTTTTCTGCTCTGTTTTCTCTTTTGTTTCTGAAAAGAATTAATTCCCCCTCTTCCCCATTTCATTTGGCAAACCTTGAGAAGATAGAATTTCGCCCTCTACATTTCTGTATACCTTAGGGAGTCTTGGCTTTCTGTGTTTTTAAAATTCAAAAATTCTGTACTTCCCGTGCTTTTCATTTGGAAACTCATTTCAGACTTCCTCAGTAAAAAGAACCATGAACTACTGCAGAGGGTATTTCTGCTTTGGTTATGTCAATATATTTTAACAGCAGCAAGCCTGTCAAAATATGTTTAAGAACCAATAGCACTTCTGAAAACTAAGTGAGGGTTTTTTTAAGACTCTTTTCTGCATAAAATGTAAAAACCTTTTGCACACACACAAAGAATACCATTGGGGAGACATAAAATTTTAGAGAATTATTCAATATGAGCACCAGAGGCCCCTGTCCTTAACCATGCCCTGGATCTCTTGTTTGTGTTATGCTTCTTGCCTTCACGAACCATGTCTGTAAGGGAGATTTTCTATAAAGACCTTGACTTATTTTCAATGCCGTTCCAGAAGATGGAAGGGCAAGAAGGAAAGACAGCACAGCATGAAGCAGAATTTTCTTTTGAGTACATTGCCTGGAGGTGGATATTTGTTATGTCACTCACTTTTCTTTCTCCCCTCCTCACTCCAAACTGTTCCTCCCTGTGGCTTCTTCTATAGGGGTACACAATCTTATAAAGAAATCCCAGAAGCAAAAAGTGCTGCTTTCTCCACTCAAGAACAGATTTTTGTGTGAATGTCTGATCCTGGTCTTCCTATTCAGTCTGAGAAGATCCTGTACCCACTGAAGACAGTGACAAATCTTCCATTGACTTTAGTGGTTCAGGGAAAGGGTTTATTAATCTTTTCTGTGAGTCCTTCAGCCTTGCTAGGCTACATAAAACTAGATTCATCTTAGCCTTGTCTGGGAGTAGTGACAGGGAAAAAGAAGATGTCTCTATGAGACTTTTCTTTCTTGAATCTTAATCAAAGTGCAACATGATGAGATGTTATTTGTGTGTCTAAGTATCATACATATAGGAAATATAAGACAGATTAAGTTGTATGACATAATTCGTATAATGTATACACAAATACGCACACGTACTTATTATAAAAACGCATATGTATTTTTCATATGTGCATGATGCTTTGTGCTATTCTGTAATTTCTGTCCATGTGCAATCTGTCAAAATGTGATCCTTTAAGATTATGGCTCACTTTGCAAGTGGAAAGCTGTTAGCTGTGCTGTATATAGCTAAATTCTAATTTGGCGGTGCTCTTCATTTCTACTTCAAAACTCCCCCTTGCACATATACACATTTCCAGTCTTTTTGATTTCTTTGTTTCATTTTAATTCCTACCCTAAGCTATTTGGTAATATTGCAGTGCTGAATACAGCAGCTGTTTCATAAGTGCTTTATTTAAAGGGAGCACAGTATCACAAATAAAGAGGAGTGAAGAAGGGGAGCAGACTGTGGGTTGCTCATTTTGAAGAAGATAGGAAGGAAAAGTAAAAAAAAAAAACATTCATGATAAGCTTAGATGTATAAACTATCTGGCTTTATAGCAGCCACTTGTGTCTAGAAGTAGGAAGACACCTTTCTACTGTCTTGCATAGATCTGAATGTAAGGGCTGGTAGGATCAACACCTCTCATGTTAAATTTTTCTAATGTGCATTTAAACTACAGCCCAGTACTTATGATTATTAGGCATGTGCGATGATTGCTTTTGGACCAGTGTGCAAAATACCCATAGACCACCGCTTGAATTCTTTTACAAGTGTGATTATTTATGGGTGTTTGTTTTTGGAGGTTTTTGTGTGTGCGTGGGTTTTTTGTTGGTGGTTTTTAAGTGTTTGTTTGTTTGTTTGTTTTGCAAAGTCCCTTTGGACTGCATTTCCTCTCTTTTGCCCCTGCTCCTAGAGTTCTTTCAATACTTAGCTCTTCTCTTTCTGCCGTATTTGATTCATTTAAGGATCTGATCAAGAGGCTGTTAATTCCACGGAAAACTACACTAGCTTCAACAGACCCCTACAGTCGGGTCCTTAACAGACATTTAAGAAAGGTATTAAAGAAATTGCTCTGAGGCTTAAAACCCATTGGACATCCATAAAGAAGATATTGTGGTGGGGTTTTTGTGTCTGCTCTATTCTGATTAATATGCCTTTCACTTGCTAATCTGCTTTATTTCATCAGATGCTAATTCTGCAGGACATCATAACTCAGTTACAGCATTCCTTCTTAATTACTTTTGCATTATCTATTATGTGTGAACAGTCATGAAATGTGTGGGTTTCAGGGATTAATAAGCTTTTCCTCCTTTCTGCCTTCTGTTTCAAAAGGTAAAGGAGGAAAATGTGCAATTTCCAGACTGCTGTCAGAGTGTCCTTGAGGTAAAGGAGGCAGCACTGCCAGTGTTCCCTGCATTAGTGTTAGGAAGTTCTGCCTTGCGCAGCTTAAGCAGGCAGCATGGCAACTGCCTAAAAGGCTGCTCATATGATCCCATTAATCTACCCCTAAGGGATCCTCAGCAATTATAGCAGTTAGTGAGGCTCAAATGGAAAACTCCATGGACAAGGGAAAAGGGAGAGACAGCAGACGTTTTCAGGACTATATACGAGCTGTGCTGTAAATGTTCCTCCACCTGCAGTTTCAGCTGAGAGGGCTTGGTGCTGAGTCTGCAATTGCACCAAGTGGTCCCTTTACATATTGTGTGGGATCTGATAAATTTTTGCAGGATTTTTTCCAGCTGTGCTCTCATCACGTTGATTTAATGGCCCTTAAGAGAAACCATAAAAGTGCTTTCTGGTTAGTGGGCCCCAGCTGGTCCTCATAGTATTGCATAATACAGCAGGCTGAGTTAACTATAGATTAATGATTATGAAATGTCTTGCTTAACCATATAATTTTTCAAACATGCAAGGCCTTGGATAAAACGCAGTTCACTGAGGTAACAAGATGACTAAATTCATAAAGGAAAAAGGCTTAAGAAGTGAGGTATATTTTAATCCAACCAAGATAAGATTTTCCACAAGCCAGCCATGGCTCTGGCCAGACATTTTGTGATATACGGGGAGTCATATGTGTGCTCATGCATGATTGTGTGTCTTTCTTCATATGTGTTTTCCCTTAAGGACTGAAGGGTGATGGCTCCCTGCTGGAAGCATTTTTTTGCTTTCATTACCAGGCAACAGTGTAAAGAGCCAAGAGTATCATTTGAGGATTATGAGGCTCTCTGGTGAGGCAAACACTGCAGGGCTGTATGAAACTGAGGACCCCTACATCACATGTCATATGAGCTCCTGCTCTCCTATCAGCATCGAAGCAGTTGAGCAATGAGGTAACCAGTGAATCGTTAAGGTTTCTTCCTACTCCCCCTGTACTCAGTGGCCAAACCTTTGTTGACTCAAGCAGGGACTCTGCATGTGGGAAGAAAGCCCTATGGGATGCTGCGATACCAAGAGGCATATTTACAGAGTTTTGCAAGAGCTCAAGGTCCTCCATGGTCCCTGATCACTACAAGGGGATCATTTGAGTAAAGGAAATTATAAAAAGAAGTGAGGATATGGTGTTTTGCTTTTTAGTAAGTAAGCCAAAAAAAGTATGTACAGGAAAGCTAAAGTACCATTCACAGATTATTGAGGAAAATCCATATGATAGAAAGGGACCAGGACAAGCCACTGTTTTAAAAAATAGACCTGATGAAACCCTGGATTGCTCCTATCCCTCTGATTCATCTATTACTACAGTGGTTGTAAAAGTTATATGCGCTTTTCTCAAACTGCAGGCAAACTGGATAACTGAACACACTACATAGCTCTTACAAAATAAATTGCAAACAGTCAATAGCAATTCTATTTGCAGGCATAAAACCAGAATAACCCAAAGCTGCCTCTGGTGCCCTTAAAATGCAAGAAAACTCGAATTTGACACGTAACATTCTGAAATCAGGTGCAGATTCATTTTTTGTCCTTTTTCCCTAGACATCATGCAGCCTGCAAGAGGTTTGATGGGGTACAGTCCAAGCGTCTTATTTTTCCAGGTGATGCTGAACTTTTAAAGCCATATAAATGATGCAAGATGAGAAACAGTCAGCAATATTAAGCAAGGTAAATTAAACAGGAAAATTAAAAGCTGAAAGCATAGATTTTTTTTAGTTTTTTTTTTTTTTCAAAGTTGTTATAATGCAAATAAGAATGCTCCCCTTCTACGTACCTGCAGCTCTGTAGATGAGTTTCCAAAGTTGGAACACTACGCCATAGATTCAGTGGCTGTTGTTGATCATCGGTTATGACAATGTGGATCATTTAAAGCAACTGAACCACGAGGTTTTTTTCCTTGGACCAGCAAAAGCTGGGTAGTGAAGTGAGGACATGCAACATGTCATTTGAAGGAAATATCTTGAAGGTTGACTGCCTAGATCAGGGAATGAAATGATCACTCCTGGGGTTTTCTTAAAAGTTTTTCAGTATACACCTTACACCATTTATTGAAGAAAGAGCAGCATTAGAAATCTGGCTGCTTTTGATTTTTAATGCACAATTGGCTGGGGTTTTAATTTTAGGCAGAAAGTAATTTCATTTTTTTGAAAATGCAGCATAAAAATATAAATATTTGCCTATCTTTATATGGAGTTTATATAGCTAAAAACTGAAGGAGATATAGAAGAATAAATATTTTCATCTCTATTTGTTAGTGTCATCAAAATTTTTACTTCTACCAGATAAATTTTCCATTGCTTAAAATAGAGTCATGGTGTGTATTTCAAGAGCTATAGTTGGATTTTCATGTTGGGTTACTTGAGCCTGAATTCATTTCGATATGTGCAGAATAATCTTGGTCTTTTAGAACTGAGCTGGCTGCAAAAGGAAGTACGTGGCTTACCCGCCTTCCCTTGTGTTTACCTACAAAGCAGCAGCCTCTTTTATGTGCTTGTGGGAAAAACCAATTGTTTCCTTCCTTGGAACAGGAAACCACAGTCTGTTCATTCTGGTAGGTCCACTGTGAACTGAGCATATTCCATCAACAGCTTCTGCTGATGGCAACAGGGAGAAGAGTTTGCTCTGGATTTCTTCCTGGTGCAATCAAGAAACAATTTAAATTATAGGAGGTGCAGTGATTAGCACAGAATCACTTAAAATCATGGCAAATTCAGAGACTGAATTAATCTCATCTGGATGTTTCAGGGGTGAATATGGCCCAGTGACACCCTGGGGTGGGCTTCCTAACCAGATGCAGATAAGGGCATTTAGGAAATCTATCCGTAGACAATCTTTGTGCAAGTATTACATGAACATAAGCAGAAACAGTGTAGACATTATAGGTATGTAACATCAAGGAAAGTTTGGAATGGAAATACGGAAGTGGAAGAAGTATCTGCTTAGAAGGTCATTTGCAATGTGATGTTTGTAGTCAAGCCTTTAAGTTTCTAGGACAAAGAAAAGATAGTTGATGTTTTGCTCCATGGACAGTGAATGGTTGCCTAAATGCTTGTCTTTCTAAATTAATGCTACATTGCTTCTTTTAAAATTTCATTATAACAATATATACCAGACCCTTTTGAGAAAAGAAGGAATTCATACACAGCACCAGCAGTCTGATTAGGAGACAATATTAACAGGGCAGTTTGGAGACAGACCTGAAGGCTGATCCACTGAAAGTAATTTTTTTAATTAAATCAGATTAATGATTAATAGGTGTAATATTGTATCTATCTGTGAGGAAGGGTCAAAACTGGAAAAGAGGAAGAAGGTAGGTATTAAATACTTCACTGAGGTCAGGAACATCATGTGTCTCAGTAGAACCATTACACCCTGTCTACAGAAACCTGCAAGATATATTTAAAACTTCTTGTTGCCCACTTTGTGAAGTGCAGTCAAAATCATGTTGTAAGTCCACCAAGGAACTCTGTTTTGGCTTATAAATGTAGTACTATGAGTGGGGGAAACTCCTAACTCACTAACATGGACAAAACTTTTCTTTGGATAAAGAAAGCCATGCAAATCTATGTTTCTTTGTAGTGTTTTAAGATTTTTTTTATTTTTTTTTTTGTAGTATGGGATGGACTCAAGCCCATAGGCAAGAGGGTACCTCAACCTCAGTTTGAAAGTGAAGGGTGCCACAGTACTAGTAGTATAGCAGCTGGTTCTAGTAGTCAGAGGATTTTTTAAGTCATCAGCATGGCCACAGACAAAAAAAACAATATCCCAACAATATCCTAACAGTACTAATTAAGATTACATTTAGTCTCAACACTGTTGGACTGTGTGCCAAATTTAACTTGCCCTTGGGTCAAGAAGAGATAACTTCTTATGAAGATAAATCATTACTGGTAGTCAAGATCTTCATTACCTGGTGATCTGTTCATTTAGTCTTAAGGTTTGTCAAAGCAACCTCTTCTATCAGAGTGCCCATGCTGAATGAAATCCATGTGTGACTGGCATTAATGCTATAAATCTTGATATTAAATAAATAGAGATGAGTCCTAAGCTAAAGATTTTGGATGCAAATATTTACATGTTTTTCAGCTCAGTGCTTGTCTATTTATTTAAAACACTTTTCGTCTATTAGAATTCCACTGTCAGAAAGAAGAGAATGAATAGTGAGCCTTGTAGTCCTCTGCATCCATTCAAAATTAAGCAGTTCAATTCTAGTTGGAGGCTGAAAGGTGATAGAGGTGAAAGCTACCAATAACTGTCCTATCACTTTTAATTGGTTTCCAGAATCCAAAAATTCACATTGAACAGTACTGAAAAAAAAAGCTCCAGCATCTGTTTTGTTTCAAGTATATCTAATACTAGTGAAACTAGCTGGGATTTGTAGATCTACCATTGTGCCAGCTCTTAAAATAGCAGAGGTTTGGAAAATTAACTTTCACCCTGAAGAATAGACTTGTTCCATTTTTATCAGTAAAACATCACTTTTTAGTAAAGAAAACACTATTAAATGGATGGCTGGGCTAAAGTCTTTTCAGTTACAGAGAGAATGATATGATCATGAGAGAAGGTGGCTTCACTGTAGTGTCGGCATTTAATGACTGGACAATTTGATATATTGCCAAGCTCTTCTGAAAAAAAATAAAACCTGCTGAATAGGTGATTTTTTGTTATTAAACAAAATTATTTCCTTAGTATTTTAGGGACTCCTCCTATATGACCAGCCACAATGGTTTTTTAGATCAAAACCAAAATATTTCAGAGCATTTAAATTGTTTCATCTTTTGAGAGATATGCTAATTCATAAAACAAGATGAAGCATGAGTGTAAGCAAAATGTACCTGCAATGACTCACCTGATTTTCATGTGCCTCTGAGAAATTAGATTACATGACTGGACTTACTGAAAAAACAGCTCTGGTAAAAAGTGTATTTAGCTTTTTACAGAAAGCTTTTTAATGCTTGGTTGTTTTGAAAATGTAGCCCAAATGAAAGTTTGAGATTTGTGAATTACAGGAAGAATGTCCCAACTTAAAATCATTAATGAAATTGTAATTTATCTTGGAGAATCAGTTTTATACTTCTACAGATATACCAAAAGAAATAATTTTAAGAAAATCATGATAATTTACAGTGTTTCAGCTGAGTTCAGAAAAATAGCACATTTCATTAAAAGTCCTCAACAAAACCAGTTTTACCTGTTTCTAAATATCACTACAAATTATTAGATTTAGATTTTTTTAAATTGACTTAGTATATAACATCTACTTGGTCTATGAAATCAAATGGCAACACAAATACAATGTAGCACAGATTTTCTTCTGATCATTAGTAACAGAGTGTAAGGACTCAAGCTGCATAAATTTATGCGCTAATACAGCCAAATGGATTTGCTGAACATGCATTTTAATAATGTTAACAAAATAACTTGTACTTAAATTTTGGCTAAACATGCTTCCAATGATTTTGTGTGTGTGTGTGTTGATAAAGCAGTACAAATAATCCAAAAAGCAAGTATACAATCAGTTTTTCAAGTCTTGCAGATAGGAGACATGATCCTAAAGTGACTCTAGTGATGATTTCTATTAAAAAGTTTCATATTAAAATACTTTGTATAATGTAAACCAGATTGGCTTGGCTGAAGCCCTACTTCCAACCAGTTTTAGAGAGCTATTGTTAACAGAAATGATCACTTTGGTAAGCTAAAGGCAATTGTATGTAAATTCAGGAGTATGCCACAGACTTACTATTTGTGGTAAAATTGTGGCAACTTTCTTAACAAGACTGACGGAAAATTGCCAGTAGCAGGAATTGCTGGCAACCTCAAAACTGCAGCTGTGGTTATCCTCTCAGATTACTGAGAAATTATAGCAGAGTTTGTAACAAACTTTTATCTTATTACATTGAGAAAGAAAGTGAGAGAAGGGACACTAAATGCAAAGACAAAAAAATACCAATATTGAGCAGTCCTGTTTCGACTTGGTGAAGACAAAATGGCAGCCATCTTAAAGGCTGTCAAGCTTAATAATTATAACTTGTTTTAAGCTCCTGCTTTGCTATTCTGTCAGAAGATTTTAACTCAACTTCCTTCCAAAGGAGCTAGAATGGTGTTTGGCATTTTGTAAGGGTGCAGTTGATGATCAGGGTCAAACTTTCAGAGGTCCTAATAAATCAGAAGGCTCTCCTCAACTCCTTTCATGTCCTGACCCTCCAGTGGTATCTCTGCTCAAGTCAGCAATGTGCAGGGATGTGTTGAAGTCCAATGTCTGACCTGACTGATGACAAACTAGAACAGAAACCTAAAATGGTGAGGAACAGTTGTGGGCTCTCCATCCAGTCCCATGCATTTGAATACTGCCACTGCAGCCACAGCAAGTTAAGCTCTGAGTGCATCTAAAGAACTTCCATGCAGTCTTGAAAAGACTGACTTTAGCAGCAGTTCAGTTCCACAGTTTCTGTTAAACCTGGCCAAACCCCTAGATCTCAATTCTCTTCAGGGTTTTTCTTGCACATCATTAATAAAGTTTCATGAGTATAAGAGAGTTGACTGAAAGTAGTGAATGCAAATCCAATAGAGTCCTGAAGTAATTGGTTTACTGAGGAATGAATGCCAACTAACTTGGAGAGAGAATGAGCCTGAGAGAACCAAGAGAAACAAACAATTAACAGTGTTTATATTAGATTACACTCATCAACTTCATTTTCTTATAATATGTTCAACATTTAACCCCACCATTTCTTTGTATTACAGTTATCCTTGAGGGTGGCATCCATGAAATTCCTTAGATAAAGATATTAGGGTTTCCTTTATTCTAGTTTTTAAATTCATTTGCTCAATTTAACTTCACCCATGGCTGAAACTAATGCTTATTGTGATTCCAAAAAATGGAAGTGACTTTTTTTTTTTTTTAAATGTGTATCTTCTGCAAGAAAAAGTTGCAAATTTGGAATGTCTTGGTACAACAATACAGAACTATGAAAAACCTATGGTTAATATAGATATAGCATCATTTTCAGTATATGTACAGGGAAGAAAAAGAAGAAAAAGTTAAAGATGTAAATCTGGGTGAACTCCAAAGAAGTGATTCTTTATTTGGGTGTTGGGAACTGGTAAAAAAGCAATTTCTGAGAACTCTTGCACTGTATGATGTATGAAATAGTATTTCTTACTACCAGCTAGTTTGAGTAGATGATTAGGTCAAAAGATGTATCTGATATAGAGACCTAGTCAAATGTTTTCAGAAGCTTATTTTAATGATTGTTAATGTCTCAGGAGCTGTATTGAACAGAAATGGCTGGATTCTTAGCATCAGCTCTTGATTTGCATACCCACTGTAGAATCAAGCATTTACCTTGATGTTTCTTGTCCACATTTATATGCCATTCCTAGGAATTCTTAATTTCTTGACAATACTATAAAGTTAGATGCCCAATAGCTAATATAACTCTACTCTCAATTCTTCTAGGTCTTCTAGGTTATAAATCTACCCTCTAGTTCTACTGGAACAATTTCACCTTATTAAATCTTCTATGAAAGTCATAGTTTGAACTTGTTTCTCACAGACTTAGTGCAATGATATTTCATTGGACAATGCTGAGGAACTAAAGACCGGTATTTTTTGTAGATCTATACAGATTTGTTAAAACTTACATTTAGTTTATGAGAATTCAAACAGTCCATGGCCAAAATTCAGGTCAATGGTCAAAATGGAAACTAAGGTTATGTGGTTTAAATTCAGAATTTTTATCCATTGTTGCTCTTCCTCTTAGCTCCTGAGAAGGGGAGCATGGAGGCACTTTCTCTTTGAGCTGGAGTCAGAGTAAGAATGTTAAACCGAGGCTGTGCACCTCCTAACCACCTGGGGTGGGTTGAAGCAAGTAAAATTTCATGGGGACAGAAAGGATCAATCAGAGTTCAAAGGTGAATGAGTGCCCTCTCCAGGAAGATAAGATGTTCAAAATGCTCCTTATATGCAGACAGACTGCTCAAACTGTGGGCTATATGCCACCATTTTTTTTCTCTGGCTGGTTTGCTTCAGGTTTTTTTGTTTGTTTGTTTGTTTGATTGATTAATGGAATATTGTTGAATGTCCTTTTCATATCTAATCCAGAAAAGCAAACTACTTTGTTTTGGAAATGCTGAAATGAAGAGTTAACCATTTTTGGTGAATAAAAACAGGGTGGGAGTACACGTGAGTCCTTCCCAGTCTTCCAAACAGCCTCACACACATGGTCCAGCCATACCACATATCCCTACCATATAGCACGACTGCTGCAATACAAGTAAGTAGTATCTGACTCTAGCTAGGAAAAGAGTTCCTTGTGCATTTAAGCTAATCAGGTGAGATTTAAGGACTCTTTGCTCTGCAGTCTCTCTGGGGTAGGTCAGTGAGAATCATAAAATATCTTAAGAGAGCTGAAACCTGTCTGCTGTGCCTGAAAAATGCCATCAAAAGAGCAAGAAAGTGGGAGAGAACTTAACTGTCTCTTTGAGGGACTTAAAGGTACTTTACTGCCCTGTGTGCTGGTCTATTTGTGAAACAGGACATGCTTGCAATGTGTCATGTACTGGGAATCTTAGGAGGTTTAGCAAGTATGTGACTTCTTTGACGGTCCCGTGAGAGAAACACTCCTGAAGAAGGTATGGCTGTTGTGACTTTTTCTACTTATTCTGTGAACATAGAAAATGTGAATCCTAGAAGGATGTCTTCAAATCCAACTAAAGGAAGAACCATCAAATCTTTCCCAAGGAAGGGCTGGGCCCCACCTCTGCCACAGGCTCTTGTGAGTGGGGGCAAGACTATGACCCTGAGCCCTCGCCCTGTGC
The DNA here is from genome assembly GCA_038380795.1 of Pyrocephalus nanus. NCBI lineage: Eukaryota > Metazoa > Chordata > Aves > Passeriformes > Tyrannidae > Pyrocephalus > Pyrocephalus nanus. The sequence goes on from CM076260.1 coordinate 53,526,201, forward strand.
CTGTAGCCGCTCCAAGGAGGACAAGCTTTTTCAGCCCTGTCTCCTACAAGCATGGTGGCTTCTTTCAAATGACCACATCTGATTCAGATGAGCTGGTGGGAGGGACCTGTCCTTTTCAGATCATGATTCAGCTGTCTTGTTGGTTCTTGTGTGGGAGCACTAGCAGGATGGGCAGAGCTAGCATTCAGGGCTTGCATCAGGGCCCTGCTGGGTATATTGTAGCTTACCAGATTGACTCAGTTTGCTCAAAGCCACAGTGTAGACAGACTTTTCCCTTTTTTTTTTTTTTTTTCTTTTTTTTCCAGAAATTTGTTTTAAAACTTATTTGCACTTAAGTTAAGACTTTATCTGCCAAGTTTTGCCCAGAAAACATTTTTGCAGCCAAGTTATAAACCCCTCCAAGTAAGGGTACACAGTGTAGCAACGGAGAGAGCCTAAAGCATAATGGCACCAGTTAGCTCCATGAGAATGCCACCTTTATGATCTGTTATCTTCCTTTGCCAGGTTCAGTTTGACATTTCATGAGATTTGGGCTGGGCAATTCATTCTAAGCTTATTTTTGGACTTGGTTATCAAAATAGGACAGTAAAGTTCTCAAGCATGCTGTATGTTCTTGGAAAACGCTGCAGAAAGACAAATATTTCACTTGGACTGAAAGAAGATATAAATCTCACACAGAATGCCTGTCAGCAAATTTAGCTAATATGCTAATTGTCTGAGGAGTGGACTGATGGGATATCCTATCTTAAGACCTTAATGTGGAAAAATCCGGATCTGTCCTATACTCTGAATGTCATGTTAACAAGATTCATATACCCACTGAAATGTTTGTCTAATCACAAAAATAGTTTTGGTATTTATTTTTTTATTTTTTTAACACTGATTTATCATCTGTATTTGTCAGTTTGGCCACAGAGTGTTCAGAAACTGAGTACTGACTGGGATTAGCATGGGGACCATTAAATATTTTTGAGCATATTGTTTTAACTGGTAATAGCTTGCTAATAGAAGCAGTACTTACCTAGAGATTACAGGGCCAGTACTAAGGCATGGAGAATTCTACAGTCCTGTTACCATGGATTATCCGAATGCATCCCAAGGGATGTAATGATCCCTGCTTAGTAAGTCCCTACTGGTGTAGTTGGAAATAGGGACTCCACCAAAGGCTGTGGAATAGGCAGCACGTGCAGGTTAGCTCAAAGGAGATGCTCTTTCTCTTCCTGGGTACACCCAGTGTAACTGCCTGTTTCCAGCCAGGCAGCTGCTGTTTTCCTAACGCTGCAGAACTGGCTGAGAATCCATCTGAGACACATATAAGCATACGTGATTGACCTTCAAACCGTCTACAAGGGAACACCAGGGGCCATGATAGACCCTGCTGACAGAGTAATGTGTGAGGAGGCCATGAGGAAGGGCAAGCACTTAGGGAGAGGAGGTTAAAGCAATACAAACTGTAAAAGATGCATTTTTTAAATTCTGTAGTGGTGTCAGCATGACATGCACCAGGGTCTGTGGAGAAGATGGCTGGGACCTGAAGAGCTAGCTATCCTGTTAGCAGTGCACTGTATTTTTCAGTCACTGCGTGCCCATTTTATGGCACTTTTTAGGCTAAAATTTAAAAGCTTTAAACTTTTTAAGAAACAGCACTAATCATGGCAAGAATGTCATGCCACTAGCATGCCCAGTGGGTCAGAAGCAAAGGCATCTTGTGTTGCAGAAACTCCTAGAAGTGTCCCAGAAGTGTCTTGTTTGCATCTCTTTGTCTTCAAGGACTGTGGACCAAACACTGCTTGGAGAATAAATGCCCAGGATCAGTCTGCCATCCTCATACCCTCCTTGCAGGGGGTTGTATTTTTTGTGTGATTTCTTCTGATGACAAGAAGTCTGCATACAAAGCTCAGAATTCTCCCAAAGCATTGTGGGGGTGACCACTTTGCTTAAGGGGATGGTGTTCAGAGCTCAGAAGTGCAAAAAGGAAGGTAATCTATACATTGCAGAGGTACAATTCTCCTTTTCAGTGAGGTTTTCAGTTCATTGGTGCCAAACAAACATGGCCAAAGTTTACTCTCTTTGCCCTTGGTCAGTCTCACTGATTTTACAGCAGTAATTTCCAAACTGAAATGATTCAAAATAACCATTCCTCTTGCTGGCTTCAGCACCGCTGTGTTAGCTTCTCTTAAACTTGTCTTTCATGAAAACTGACTGGACATTTGATGAAGAACCTGAAAATAAGCTGTGGGAACCCTTGTAGCTATGGGATAATTACTGTTCTCGCTGCAGATATTTTGCACTGCTGTGATTTAGTTATAGGCTGGACAATTCATTGTAATACCCATTTTAATAACAGGAAAAAAGATTTACCTGAAGCAGAATGGACTTTGAAAGTCATTTTTTTGGCTCTGTGGACATGATATTGAGCTATAGCATTATTACCATGATGAGGTTTTTTTCATGGCTCCATGAAATTTGGAGGATTTGTCCATCTCTCAGAAAGAAATCCCTCATCTGATCAGCCTTACTAATGCCTCTAAACTTGGTTAACTTAAATTTTCTTGAAGTCTGGATGAGGTTACACAGAACATACTTTCAATTGTTTTTGCATTTATAATTAAATATTTTTTCAATAATACATTGGGTGTACTTCAGTGAGAAACAGAACACTCCGCATCTGAAAAACATACACCTTTCCTGAGCCACTTCTGTGACCATTTTTGTGTTAGATTGACAGAGAAATAGAAGGAAGCCTTTCCTTTAACTGTGGTGGCAAAGTCTTTGGTTGTGTCAGGTAGGAATACTTTCAATATAGAAAGTTAATACATTCTGAAAATTTTTAGGTTTTCTTTTCTTTTTCTAAAGAAAGTAATTTAGGGTTATAAATGAGACTTGCAACCTAATTAGAATTTTTATTAAAACAAATGTAGATGTCAAATCCTTTTTTGCTGCTTTTCTTTCCAGAACAATAATACAAATGCGGAAACAGCGCATGGTTTTTCTAAAGTTATATTAGACATATCTGATCTTCGTGTTTGCAGTAATCTGACTTTGGCAGGCTTTTTAAAGACGGGTTAGGGAGTATTACATTAGGCAGTGGTGCTAGGCAGCCAAACTTATGATATTTTGCAGTTCCAGAAAAGAAAGTTCAACACAGCCAAGATCTGAACAGACCAGATATTGTATATTAAAACAGCCTGGAAAACCTAAGAGAGAAACATCCAAATGTTGCCCAACTGAGCGATTGCACTGGCAGCTCACATGGAGCTGAAGATCTAAATCAGATATGCAGCAAATGGGGAGATTGTAATCCCTTTAATATGGGAAGTATGCCCTCTGGGGGACTACTTGTCCCAGCATGCAACTGCAAAATGTCATAGATCTCAGCCACCCTTAAGCATTAAGGCTGAAAAGCATGCAAAATTGCTTTGACACAAATAATCCTATATACAAAGTAGAGGCCATTGCTTCAGATGCTGCTGGAAAACAAATCTTCTATCCATGTCCAAAAAAGAAGGCAGAGATGTGAAATTACATTGACAAATATTTTTGTCTAGTTGCACGTAATTTATACAGCTGATTTGAACTCATCCCTGTTATTTGAGTTATGATTCTCTGTAGGAGAAATTTTTTACAAAGGTATTGACATTAGTCAGTAGAGGAAATAATTTTTTTTTTTTGGCAGAGAGATCATTGCAGAAAATGGTGTATTCTAAAAACAAAGACAAATAAAGGAAATGGGCAACAGCTACACTTTAAAATGGAAAATAGTCAATGTTTCTAAAGAATGAATTAGAAAATGAAGGATGATTCAACGAATACAAAATATTTAGGGTCACGTCTTTGCTGAAACTGAACTGAAATCTGTCAAAATGCAAGAAACCTTTGAGCTGTATATCATCCTTTGGCTAAAATATCATGCTGATACAATATTCCAAGATAACTGTAGGGACAGACACTGACTTCATGCAGTTACAGATGTCTTATGCAGTGATGGGCTTCTCCAGATGCCTGTCTGACAGCACACCTTTTTAGAGGAAGAGATTGTAACCACACTTTGATACTGAAAATAAATTTCCTGATTGCCGTTTAGCTGTTCTGCATCAAGTGACTGAACATACATACATATTCCCAGATAAAATCTCTAGTGAGGTTGAGAGTACATACATAGCAGTGATTTGGCATGAAATCCTTTTATGAGGCTGTTGTGGTATTCCTAAAACAAACATTGTAAAACCAGAAAATATTATGAATATAAGATTAAAAAAAACCAATATAGAAACATATATATTTTCACATGAAAAGCTACCAAACAACCTTTACCTCTGCCCCAATGTAATATGATATATTAGGTATGTAAAAGGCATCTTATTAATTATAATCTGAGGTTAGATCAAAGCACAGGATTCTAATTCTTTCCTTCTGGTATGTCTGGAAGATGAAGTTTACATTTCTAGGTGTCCTCACATAAAATAGACACAGTCATGTTACTTTTAACCTACATCTGTAAACTGCCTGAGATTATAATGTTATTTTTCTCAATTAAATCTTACAAAAACTCTGAAGTATGGTATATTTTTTCACAAAAGAAAAAAGAAAGGCAATTAAATAAAACACAGCTTTAGTTGCACTTCAGAGCTTCTTTTTGTGGAAGAGCTTCTTTTACAAATGTCTGTGTTGCCACTTCATAGATGAGTGCTAAAGAAGGATTTATAGCAGAAGGTCTCAATGTCTTATTTCGTAATTGAGATACAGTGCTTTTGACTTCTTTATCAGATATTTATTTACTCTTTTAGATTTCTTTGAAGAAGGCAGCAATCAGCAGGTTTGGCTTCAGGTTGGAATACTGCCAGCTGTTGCTTGCATGGCCACCTGTACACCCACAATTTCTGCAATCCAACTTCTGCCAGCCCTTCAGAGCACAGCTGACTGGAGAAAAAGCTTCTTTTTCTCACTGCTTTGTTAGCACAAAGAGGGAAGCTGCAGTCGGGGTTAAAAGAAATCCTTGGAACTGGTTTCCAGAAAAATAAGGAGAAAGCCTCCCCCTGCTGAAATGGCTGCCAGCTGAGGAATTTCTTGAGGAATGGCAAGGACAGCCATTATGGCAGCTCCTTGGGTATTGACAAAGTCACCCTGAGTTACTGGCCATTATACAGCTGGTCCTGAGGTGCTGAGCTCTTGCAGTCTACCTGGGTTTTGCTGATATTCATGAGTGGTAAGAAGGATTTTAGAAATACCAAAATGGAAAACTGATCTTCAAAATGTGATTTTTAAGTTATCTGATATATAATTATGCCTTTCTTTTTGAATCCAGGAACTGGTCATCCTTTCTCTTTGCAGACATTATGCGAGCAAAAGCTGCCTGAGCAGCCACATCAGGCAGAGGAGATGTGCTCAAGCCAACCAAACTCAAGGGGAGACATTTCACATTAGAGACAGACATCTCTGCAGGTGGTCCTAGATGTACTGCAAAGTTACAGGTAAGTTTCTGTTATAAAACACTCTTTCAAGCACCTCATGTTTCCAAATTGTATTGAGAACAACCCTTGGCAAGACTTTTTTCTGAGACTCTCTCTCACCTCTGGTAGGTTCCATATCATCTAAAACCTTTAAATACTTTTCTAAAATACATACCATAGTTCAAAGAAATTTTATGAGCTTGATGTAAAATCACCCAGTAAGTTTCTTTAACACTGATATCTTATAAATCCTATAAATAGGATTTTATAAACATGACAATCATTATGAGCTCCTTAAGCCTTACAGTTTCTGAAATATGATGTTGTCATCAGTATAGCTAACTAAAAAGATATATGCCTAATTTACTTCTACTTCTTTTCAGAGTTGTCAGGGTTGATTAACATACCTGCTTGGGACCTAAAATTGGACCTGTACAAATTTTACATGCCTTTCCTAGGGAAAGTAATTTGAATACCCTATAATCCCATGAAAGATTCAACCCAAATGCTGTGAAGCTTGGTTGCATCTCAGCCAGCAGATTCCCATGGTGCTGAAAACAAGATGCCTTTGAAAGTACAAACACTCATAGCTCTGAGAAAAAAAAAAAAGATTTCCTATGGAAATTGTGAGGATATAGAGATGCATTTCAAGAGGAGCCTAATTTTGAGCAGGCTGTCAAGTTTTTGACCATGTTTCTGTCAGTACTGAGTCCAGGATTAAACACAACAGATATGGCTATTTTAATCTAAAAAAGCCCAAACAAGTGGTGGTGGTAAGAGTATCTCTGTACACCAAATCATCGTTCCACCCAAGATGGAGACTTCTGAAGGGATTCTCTGTGCATTTATGTCACTTAGGCATAGGTAAATCCCTTACCCTAATTAATAATTTAATTTTGGTTAAATCCATTACAGTATGAATTCCCAGGAAAGCGCTGAGTACCAGCCATTTGCTGAAGCATTCAGAAATGGTGGGACATGCAGCACAAGATACCTAGGATTTGTAAACTATTACAGAATATTGCTATTTTCTTGAATGGGAGCCATAGTAAAATTACATGAGAGATAATTCATACTGTAAATATGAAATAGTTTTTTCATGAAAAGAAAAGCAATGAAATATTTCACCAAAAAGGCTCAATAAAGAGCCTTCCATGTGGAATGAAGCTGTGAGAACAGTCAAACCTGTTCTTCCTTTAGGTGGAGAAATTACTGACTGAAACAGACTTTTTAGGGATAGCTTTTGAGTTTAAAAACATGAGGTGAAATCAGAGCAGTAGCAAATGCAATTAATGGATTAAATTTTATCCCTAGGAAACTAGTCAGATAACCAATAACTTACCTGACTCAGCTGCAAAAGAAAGAATAAGTGTTCCCATTTATACTATTGTTATCTGAAAAAATGCACAGCAATTGCAGGTAAAGCTCTGAAGTAGGTTATCCTCTTGATTGCACAGAAAGCACGTTTCTCTTTCCACACCAACCCAGTAAAAATGTTGCCAATACATCTCCTGCTTGTGGAGATAATAGTAATGAATGAAAGGTCAATCATGACTATATAACAGTTTAAAATACAGCTTCGTCTCTCTTGACATCTGCATAGACTAAATGAGTTGTTGAAGGATTTGAACAGTTTTACAGAGTATATTAAGTTTCATGACTTGCACACAGAAAAATATTCATTTGGTTACATGTTGGAAATCCAGAGCCAACAATAACCTTGGGATTTATTAAAAGCAGGCCACTGTTTTAATGGGAAAATATTTTTATGCTATGAGCAGTAATGACTTTTTTATAACTATTGTAAATAACTCAAAGAAGAGCAATGAAGATTCTGGGGATGAATGAATTTTGCTGGTCTTGAGTTAATTAATATAATAAAATATATGTTTTTAAATGGACACAGCACCTGTTTCATTAGCTAGCAGGAAAATTAGAACCTTATTTACCATTTAAGTTGTGGAAATAGCCTATAAAAACTAAAGATGAGCAGGTGTTAACTGATGCTCTGCGACATACTACTTGTAGGTATCTTGAAATTGGCAGTTTCTAATAGAACCATCAGCTACCTGGCAAGATTTTGGAAACACAACAACTTATTACTATAAATTGTATTTCACTCAGGTCTGTCACTGCATTAGGCTCCCATTGTAGTGTCTCTCTTGGAACTGCCCTTTTGTCTGGATTTCTTTTGATATACAACAAAGTTTCCAACCACACTGAGACAGGACTTTCAGTGTATGGTTTTGTTCAGGAAAACTATAACACTCCCTCTGGGCCTGTGAATGGGTTCCCTCCCATCCTGTTCACTTAAGCTATGTGATGGAGACTTGTGCCCACTACTGAAGCACTTATTGAAAATATCCAAGCTATCACAAACAGGCTAGGCTGGTCTCTGCTTTGAATTCTAAAGCCATTTTTCAAAATGTCGGAAAGGGAAGGGAAAGGAAGGGAAGGGAAACCTATATGTTGCAGGGGATTTGACTAATTGTTGTTTTTACCTTAACATCTTGTTCTCAAAGCATTTTGTTTTCTCATTTCCATTAGTGCTCGAACATTCAATATTGCAATACATTCCAGTTAGGAGATAGTTGTTTCATTACTTCACTTTCTACTGCACATGAAATTTAGACTGTAACGTGATAAGCTTCTGTTTAGCTTTTGCTGGATCCCTTCCACTGTTTTGTCCTCCATCTACACTTTACTGTAATATGGCTGGCTTAATGTGATATTCTGAAATTAGAGAAAGTTATATTGTTACTTTTTTTTTCATATTTGTTGGAGAGAAAGATATTGAAGCTCAGAGAAGGCTGCAGTTGTGGTGAGGACACTTAGAGCAGTGTTCCCTACAGCTTCTTCTTGTGTTGGTGATGTGGGTGAGAAGTCCCTAGTAACTGATGCTGTAAGCATCCCTAAGGTAACTTCTTCTCATATGATGACTACTGTGTGTATCCTGTTTTATTCTGCAGCTTTTCCAGATAAATATCCTTCTGCCAAATGTGTTCCCACCTTCTTCAGTGTTGAAATAAACTAATTTCTTCCATCTTCTCTTCCTCATGTATAAATCTGTTCTCTTAACTGGTTCACCTCTTTCCATCACAAGTCACTGGCATATCAACAATTATGGGATGGGAATTTGCAGCACAAAAACTATTTTTCCCAATAGCTGTTTATATGTGTTCTTGCACCTGGGGATGAATGTGGGATGAAGCATAGGGCATGAGACTCTTGCAAGTCAAGTAATCTGAGCTTCCTGTGTAGTGATTTGTTTGTGTCTCTGCATTTTTAAGATACCACTGCTATTTTCTATATGCATACGGGGGAAAATATTTTATTGTTCTATATATCAGAAACGTTTCTTTAACAGAAAGTATTTCTCCTTCAGATTTCTATGCAGAATTGTTTTGTCTTCCTGTGGGAATGAACTTAGGAATACCTGGAAAATGGATAACTTTTGTACTAGCTGTAGTCTGTTTCAAAATACCCAAAGAACTAGGCACATTTCAGCCTACCTGCTCATTGTTACTAAAAAGAAGAAGAGCCTGGGTCTTATGGCTGGGAGATGCTCTCTTACTGCTTTCTCACTTAGAATTTATCTCACATCAGGATCAGTTTTTACAGCTACGTTTTAAAGGCCATTTGGACATTTACAGTTGACACAAATACTCTGTATGCACAATGTCCCCAGGCACATCATCTATATTCATTGCAGTGGAAGTTAGGAGATTTTGGAACTCCCTCTGCATCTGTTTACCCATATACCCTGTGAGAAAATGCATTTTAATCATGTTATTGGGCTGGGGGCACCGTCCATGCACATACCTGTATCTAATCCTTTCCATGGCATATTAAATTTGCAAACTCACCTAATATTCCCTCTGCATTAAAATATGTGGATTTACACAATGTCTGTGTTTATATAGTCCATATAAAAAATGTTGAATGGTTTTTAGGTTGTACAGTCACAAGTACAAAAATTAGGGGAAATCGGTTGTACTTAAATCTTTGCTATTCAGTGTATGGCTCCAGAAAATTGTTACAGCTTGCAGTTGAAAGCCTGCAAATCCTACACAGAATTATTTAGCTCCTGGACATTATGCAGTTCTCATTGCCTTGAAACTGAGATGAGATAGCAGAATTATTATAACATTAGGTTACAAAGGGAGAGCCAATATTCTTCCTTTTTTTTTTTAATTTTTGAAACTAAGCAACACCAGGAAAAGTGAACGTCTGTTAAAAACTTTTGTGGTTTTTTTTTTTTGTTTGTTTTTTTTTTTAATCTTGCACTGGAATACCTTAATCACAATTTCATTTTATGTTGCAGTTTATGCAGGTACTCAATCTAGAGACGAGATATAACCAAAAGAAGTGTAGTAGAAGCCTGTAAGATAAATAAATTTACAGTTGATTTGGTAACTGTCCTGTATTTCCATATGCTAATGTATTTGGGGTTCTTAAGTTTAACCTTAATGATGTGTTTTCTGGATTTTAAAAGCTAGTTTAAGGTAATTGCCCTGTCTATGGGATTACTTTTTAATTTCCATCTCTGTGTTACTGATATTTGTTTCTAGCCATACATCTTCAAAAGAGAAAGTAGCTGGTTAGTTCTTGCTTTTTGTTTAAACATATATATGCTAATATTAATGCTTGACCAATGTCAAGACAGAGTTAAGGTAGACTGAAAATATGAGTAAATATAAAGCAAAAGTATGTGTTTTGGGATCATGACATCTTTTCAATACCAGTAAAGAACTGCTGCCAGAACCTACAGGCTGATTCTCAAGGGAGAGGTGTGGAGAAACTTCTGGCTCTTAATTGAGACTTCAGCTCAGTGAAAGTTAAACCATTGAAGCCCAGAAGGAAACTATTGCCAAAAACCACAAAAATTGGACTTTTTTGCTGAACAGAGCCTATAGAAAGTAATTTTTCATTCTGAGTTTAAAATGCAATAAAGAGTTTATTTCAGCTGAGCTCAAAATTGGAGTTCTACATGTTGTATCTTTTACTTGTTTGAAAAAGGAAGGTCTTAAATGACAAAAACCCTGTCACCCTCTCTGTGAGGTTCATTTTATTGGGAACAATTTCTCACTGATGACAAATAAACAGTAAGCTCATCCCGTTGCACCTGTATAGTGCCACTCAAACTAATGTACTTTGTGTCTCCATAAAGGCCAAAAGTGCACAAGATATTTAAAAAGAGGAGCTTAGCCAACTGAAGTGTGGTAGAAGCCTATAGCTTACCAAACCAAATAGTCTCCCGCAATTTGAACAAATCTTTTGCCGAGACCTTCTGAAGATAAATACTCATCCATCCAGCTCCCTTCCTGTTTTGTAATGTCTCCCTGTCTAATTTAATAAATGCTTTCTTGCTGTTTCTTGGCATCTTCTAGAACAAGGAATGTAAACTGAAAAGACCATGGAGACTAGTGTTGGCCCAGGACTCCACAATGAATAATATCAGGAGACACAGAGACGAGTCTGTCAGCCCATACCTCTTGCCATGGCCTCTATGAGGAAAGTTGCTCAGTGCTGTGTGAAGTAGTATTTTGTTATACAATAATTAAAGCACGTGAAAGTCAGAAGAAAAATGCATGTTCTAACAGGTCAACTTCTAAAACTACGACAGCACAGGAAAAGTAAATGGTAAAAAGTAACAGCAGGAAAGATAATGTTGGAAAGAAAATAGTACAGCACAACAACAATCACCAAAGAATTATTGTAAATATTTTATGACACCTTTAGTCAGGTAGAACATACCAGGAAAGGACAGTAGCTACTGCATAAATGTATTTTATTTATTTATAATCTATAGTTTTCTATTATTGCCTAAATTAATGAAATAGGATTTGTACTGTGACAGTTGCTCTCCAAAATGAACGCCCAAACTTTTGAAGTCCAAATTGTTTAAAGTTAAGATAATTCCTTTTCAAATAGTATATCTCAAAATATACATGAAATTCATCTCTATGTGAATTGGACTTTCTACAGGGAGCCTGTGATTTATTTTCTATTCATTCATGGAAGAGCCATTGCTGTAGATGCACATAGGAAGGTGTATTGAAAACACTCATTAATTCTGCTTCTGGGTGGCCCTGGAAAACTACGATGTCTCTTCAGACTAATATTTTGGCTCCATGTAGTTTTGCCTTTCAGAAATAGATCACTACTGTCCACATGTTCATACAGTCTGTTCTTCGATCTTTGAACTATTGTAAGAGAGTATTGTATTGATAAAAATTCAATCTGCGTGGCATTTATCTGCAGGTTACAGAGCCCTTTGTAGAAAAGGAGTAGCTTTAAGGGCAAAACAGTATAATATAATGTGCAAAGAACAGCATGCCACTGGGAATTAGGTTTTCCTGAATGACATCAGTTTTGTGTAATTTTTGCCTATTTGTAAGAGGGCAAGGCTATTCTTGCTTGTTGTTGAATGCTTTGAGATTTATGAAGAAAGACTGATGAGTTCTTATTTATTCATATAATTTATTTTTTTGTGTTTTTCTTTTTCTTATAAGGTCACTGCAGGGTTTTGTTTGACATTAAGAGAACATTTTGAGAGAGCACAGCCCTCCCTAGATCCAAGTACTCTTCAGGACTGGTGAAGAGTATTCACCAGTACTCCTTAGCTCATGTGCCCCTTTCCATTCATGTACTGCAATCTGCCACTGTTACCTCTCGTTTTGACTGTAAAATTCAGGTTAGTGGAAGAATATCCTGTAGTTTCTTCAATAGCCTTGACCATACAGTAGGATGTGGGCAGTACAACAGTAGAGCAGCAGAAGATTGCCTCTCCAGATAACTGGAGTTTCTGAGGTACCCTGAAATCACTTGTATGGAAAAGCACTAAGATAAAGGTAACCAACTTATTTTATTATGATGTAATTCATTACAGTAATAGTCAGTTTGAAAAATAAAAATAAATCGAGATAAAATCAGATAAAATTATAGCTAGATCAGGGACATGGAAGAATCCACAGTCCTTATTGACCCTGGCCAGCCCTCCTGAGTGCTCCCCAACCCTGCCTACAGCCCTGGACTCCATTTCAGGCCCCCCAGGACCATCACCTCCTGCCCCAAAACTGCCACAGCAGAGCCAGTTTCCAGCTCCCCACAGCCTTGCCCAGCCCTGTGTCCCACTGAGTTGGGCTCACACACAAGCCTGTGTCCCAGCTATCCTCAGCCCATACCCAGGAAGGTGCCTAATGCCCAGGGCTGGAGCTGGCCTTGCTTCCTCCAGCTGGCCTCTCCACCAGGGCAGTGCCCGTCCATCTCCCAGTTTGGGGAGCCCCATGGCTCTCGGTGCCTGACCCCAAGATGCTGCTGGCCCTCATGACACAGTCAGTTCAAACCCAGGCAACACACTGTGTAATATCCATACAACAAGATGTCAGAATGCACACAAAGCCATTTTAACTGCACATCTTATGTTGGTGATGTCCCGTGATCTTGTCTCAGAACAACTGTGTGTGTAGGTGTGTCTGTTTCCCTGAAGGAGTCTATTTGGTTTTAAATGTCCATAAAATGAGTTTCTTGTCATTCACAATTTCAACTCTTAACCAAGCTCTTCATTTTGAATATTTATTTCCCAAGTGACTACAGACTTCAGCTTCAGAGATCGTCATGTTCCCTGGGATACCTCCTGGCCAGGGAAGCAAAGAGACTCTCAAGCAATTAGGGCACTAATTTACCTTGACTGTAAAGAAGTCATTTAGTTTTTGTGAAAAATATTCCCCTTTAGAGGTAGCTAGGGTGGGATTTGAACATACCAAAAGCCACATGTTATAAAAATATATATATATAATTTGGCAACAATTGTCTTCTTAAGCATATAAAAAAGAATAAACCACAATCCATTACCAGCTCCTGGATCAAGAATGACAGTAGATCAGCACCCTTCAGTGTTTCAGGAGATGGCAGTAAATCATCCTTAACTATGGGGATCTTGGTTTGGAAGAGAGAATAACAGAGGACATAGGCATTTATAGAAATTGTTTGCAATCCTGAAGCTTTCATTACTATGACTGAACCAAAGGTCTTTTTTGATCTGTTCACGTTACTCCAAAGATTCCTTCCTTACATTTGGCAGTCTCCACAATGAATTTGTGAATCAAAAGTTAGTCTATTACATTTCTTGTACTTCATTTTCATCCCTTTTGGTTGACTAAAGGGTCAGAGGTTAGGTTTGGCATCATAAATATTAATGATTTCCGCACAGCTGAGACCAATGTTTGGTTGGCCAGTACTTAAAAATTTGGTTTATTTTCCTATGTGTCATCAATTCACTGATGTCTCCTTGTAGAACTATGTAATCCCTTGTCCAAACATGAAAATAACCACACCAAAACCACAGATGATAATGGGTCCAGGTGGTTTTCCATTTTTCGGTGTCTAAAGTGCTTTCCTGGTTATTTATCTCTTTTGGATATTAAGTTTTTAATTCACCACTGCTAATCCTGAGCCTAATTTTATGAAATTGTTTCCCAGGTGGCTCATGTTTTATTGAAGCATACACACTTTATTTTCTCACATTGTTCTTTCTGACAGTGTGGAAAAGGGCCAACCTACTAATCAATTTCTGAAGAAATGTTGTGACTTTATGAATTACAGTATATGTTATGGTTTTCTGAGAAAAAAAGGGTCATCCTAGGTCATCCTAGGTCATCCTAGGTCATCCCTTCCAGTCCTATTGTATGAGACAGGAATGTAGGCAGTTCACATTGAAGGAATAACTTGTTTATCTAGGTGTTCATTTTACATCTAATTGAAAATTTTCCATATCCATAGTCTGGCTTCTTAGATTTCCATCTGAATCCTCTTCACAGAGAAATAAATACATAAATAAACAAGGAATTACAAGACAAAAAGTATGAAACTGAAACTGAGATCAGGATTCCTCAAACTGTGGTAATTTCCACCAAATCAAGGACTCCAGCAATATGTAAGAATATTTAACCTGTACAACATAAGGGTTACCTCATCCATATCTTGATAAACTAGAAAGAGATAAGAGGAAACACATCGAGAAAATATCCATTACTAGTATTACTACAGTAATGTAGTTGCTAAAGCATGTTTTTAAAGTCCTCTTGGCTTGCTTTTTTTTTTTTTTTTTCTGTGATAGGAGCCCCAAGAGATCATTAGGGACACTCCACTAATTATGTGAACAATATTACTGCCAGTTACTGAGTCAAATGCTTTGCCACCATGCCACATAGCATGGAGAGTCCAAGAAATTGTATGGCTACAGAATAAGATGACAAATTGAATTATTCTGCTCAACGCTGTCATCCACTGTCTTCTGAATGACTCAAAGCTAGGAGGGAATATTAGTTTCTTGTTTTCATATTTTAGACACTGTTGAGAAGAAATTTATTGTAAATTTTGGTGTTCTTGGGCACTTTGTTATCTGAGCACAAGTATGAAATTCAGAACTTCTGTAGTGGGTTTTTTTTTAAGATTGTATCACAGGTCTCTATTACAATCAGCCACACAGTGTTACTGACGATAAGACTCCAGGTACTGTGTTACTGATGATGATGCAAATTTGACCAGTTACTCAGCTGAGGTTCACCTGGGTGACAACCCTTGATGCCTGGAGAGTCACTACTCCAGGCAGCTAGGGGATGAGCTTCGTGTAATTTCCATGCTTTTTCCTGGGAACCTATGGTGTTGGGCTCGTCAACCCAAGCAGAATAAAGCAGTCCAAGTATTGCTGTTGCACAGTTGTTTTCATTTGCATAGGTAACAAAATGCACTGTCAGAAACTCCCTTTCTGTAAGCCAGTACACTAGACAGGGCAGTAGCATCTAAGACTTTTCTGTGTGTAATGTCACTCCAACGTTTCCATATAGGTGAAGTATTAATCAGGCCTCAGACTCACAAAATGAAGTACCACCTTGTTCTAAGAAAGCTCTTTAGGCCTTCCTGAAATACAGTGCAAGTGGATCAGCCCCAGGAGAATTCTGCTTCGCTCGGTACTTAGCATTAATTAAAATCTCTGGGAATATTTTAAGAAGTGAGCAAATAATTAGTTCCAGGCTTATTGTCAAAGAATGGGTGCAAGGACAAACAGGACATAAATTGATCAAGAAGGATACCTGGCCTAAGACTTAAAGTCTGTTTCTTAGCATGAAAATCATAATTTTGGAGGAACTGTCTAGTAAAAATAGTGAGGTTGAAACAGATAAGTAATTTCAGTTAAACTAGAGGAATTTTGTAATAGCCATCTAGAAGATAATACTGAATGACTTTATATGGGACTTTCCTGGACCTCCCTTGCAGGCATTTATGCCTATTCATAGTTGAAAACTTTCTGCACAGGAGTTGTAATATGGTGTTGCGGCCAAGTAGGTATATATTGTGATATATGTATGTGTATATGTATGTATATATGTATGTATGTATGTAATGCATTCATTCATTTGTTAAGTAGCTCATTTTAGTCCATACAGTTCTTTATCTAATCTTGAATTGTTTAATCATCCTGTTATAGATTGTAACCAGCTAGTGACCAGACATTGCCTCTTATTTTTTATCTGCAAGTCTCATTGTGACACTTGCAGTTGGTGGGGAAAAAATGTGGTCATAAATTCAAGTTTTACTTAAAGCCATCCCCAAAACTTTCACTGAGAAACTTTATTAATAATTTTAATTTTGATCAATCTTGTTTTGTTCTTTTATTTTCAGAGTTCCAAGATTCTATTTTTGTTGAATCAATTCCCTTAGCTGATCATTTTAGATCATTATTTAATCCCTAAAACTTTCCTGAGCAGGCTACTTTTTGGGGGCAAGTTGTGAGCATTTCTATTTATGTTTTCCCTTTCCTGATAAGAATTACTTTTAACAGGAGATGGATTCTGTACCTCTGGCCAAATCTTCTTCCAAGTCCTCAAGACCTTTTCATCTGGGTCACTGGAATACCATCTATAAAACAGCTGAGGTATTGTTGGTGGGCCAGTTTTGCTCTTCCTGACAGCAGCTGTAGGATGCAAGTGTGGGAGGAACATGATTAATGTGTGAGCAATTTATATTGTGTGCTGTAGTTTTATAAACTTTTATAAGCTTTTATATAGTTTTATAAGTACTATAAGTGCCAAGATAGCTGAGAGTCTCTTTGCTAGAACAAAAGGAAATCAGTGCCAAGAAGAAGTTGGAGTTTGATAAAGTAAATAATTGCCTTGTTACCTGTTAATAACCAATTATAAATGTATTTGTAATGCATGTTTACATCTGGACAGTGACTTGTAACCAATTATGCCCTTCTTGTCATGAGTCCTTGTTTACAGATACTATAAAAAGTCTCAGCTCTCCTGAATAAATCAGACATATTGTGGACCTCATAGGTCGTGTATGTATGTCTCGGAACCTCTCCGTCAACATACAAGTTTACCTCTTTACTTTTTAGTGTGTCCTTTTTGGTCTTCTATCTTCTCAGCTGGCCTCAACTTCTCTTATTCTGCTCATTCGTATCCTTTGACTATTTAAAATGTTCTGTTTCAAAGATAAATCTTGCCTCTTTCCTTCAGAAGCAAGTGGCTAGGGTTGTTCCTTTTGGCAAGAGGGAATGGTTGAAAGAACAAATGAATTGGGAATTGTGCATTTTTCTTTTCTTTGTGTGGCTTGGAGAAAATGTTTGCCAAATTGTGTCATCACAATCTCTAAAGCAGTTTATCTGTGAACAACTGACAATGAAAATATGCAATATTCCTTAAATAGGAGGCATATTGTCAGGCAATTAAGAAAGGGGAAATATTATTCTAGTGCATTCACTGCCTTTCAAATGGTACTTCAAAGGTGCAGACTGGAGCCCTCTTAAATCTTAAGCAGGATTAAACCACAAGTGTTTTCACTCTTCATCACAAAGATTGGATACACACTATAATCTGTGGGAAGGATCTGTAATTTTTACATATTTTTATTTCTCACTAATACTTTTCTATTTCCAGCTTCACACCTGACAAATATGTAACCTCCTAGGCAAGTCTTCTAGGCTTGTCTTGCTTTCAGCCTTCTATAAGCGGATACCGTAAGGGCCAGCTTATGAACCTTAAGTCTGCAGGAGTTTTACACTAAAGAATATTTTCTCCTTTTTAGCTCCCTTCTATCCTTCCTTTCTCATTTTGAAATTAGCTTATTTACAAGTGTAATTTTCCCCCAGCTCTTTACACTTAACTTCTAGTAGGAACTCCTTCAAGGATTATTTGTCTGGCTAAATTGTTAGAGCAAGGCAGCCTCAGAAATTAGCTGTTTCTGAGGACTCATTAGACCAATTAGGCTAATGGTACAGTGTATTATCTCTCTACTGAGGACTACCCAGCTATGGATGCAATTGCATTTATTTTACTCAGTAATAAGGCATCTTAGAGAAGGAAAATCCCCAAAATGGTGCTGCTGAAATACATGTTTGTTATTTCCAAATTGAGACTAGAGTCATGATAGTCAAACTGTATATGTGAGAGATCTCTGTAATATCTTGTCAGGGAAAATGAGAGAAGTGGAGAAAAAAAAAAACAAAACAAACCAACATAAAAATGCTCCCTAACTCAAATAAAAAAGATGGCAATTTTGTCAGTCTTACACAATTGTCACAAAATAGTAACGGGAAGGCATACTGCAGGTGACTGAATGACTTTGGGATTTACAGTGTTTCAATGGGAAACAGCATGTTCTCAGTCTACTCAGCACTTGTCAAGCCTCACCTGGAATAGTGTATTCAGCTTTGGTCCTTTCTTTACAAAAGAGCTGCGGACAGGCCGGGGAGGGTCCAGAGAAAGGCCACAAAGATGATCAAATGACTGGGAAGCCTGTCATAAGAGGAAAGGCTAAGAAAGCTGAGTTTACTCAGTCTTGACAAAAGAAGGCTTAGGTGGGACTTTATCACCATGTTCCAGTATTTTAAAGGGTTTTACAAGGAGTCACATGGAAAAGAGAAGTAATGAGTGCACGTCCTGGGAAGATTCAGATGAGACACAAGATGAAAGTTTTGGGGTTTTTTTGCAATGAGAACCATCAACCATTGGAATAATCTCCTCAGGGAAGTGGTGGATTTCCAATGTTGGACACTTTTAAGATTCAGCTGGGCAAGGTGCAGAGCCATCTTTTCTAGACTATGCTTTTGCCACTTAAGGCAAAAGAGACCAGAGATCCTGGAGGTCTCCTTCCAATGTGGATTTTATGAGCTTTTCCAGTATAGTTTTACTAATTCTATTGCCTTTTTATGGCTTTTTTGTGACATGACAATTATTCTCTCCTGCCTTTGACTTTAGTAATGGTTACACTGGCATCAAGGCATATGTGTGTTAGTATCAGTTTAAAATAATAGACATAATTATATAATTGTGCTTCTCCATTTCAATACAATGTAAACATTATATATGAAAAGAAGTTAGGAGGACTGTATGGTTAGCTATACAAAATATATTTGTATAGCTATATATTTATTTGGATATATGTAAATATATTTACATTTACTTCCTGGAAACTAGATAGCTGTCATCTTTCTGTATATAGGTAAATCTATTAGGTTACACAATCTTCCTTATTTTTAAAACTTGTGGAGGGAGAGAGGGAGTCAAGGAACTAAAAACTTGAAAAAGAATATGTTTATTTCTCTAGTATGAAGAATGAACAGTTGGTTGAAACTACAGAAATTGAACTCAATATTGGAGAAAGTGGTTTCAGCATCTGATTGCTGCTAGTTGTATCTTATGGAACTGAGAAAAAAAAACCAGACAGAGTAAACGAGGAAAACAAGGACCTTATAGCAGCATTTACAATATTTTTGGAAGAAGCACATATTTTGGGCCTCGGTAGTCAGAATTTTAGGCACATAAATGTTCTGCATTTGACAAGTGTTGAATATCCTTGGTAGCTGTTGTTGGTGCTAAGCAGTTCTGCAAAATCAAGTAGAGTTTTTTCAATAAACTGACAAGCCTAATTTTAGGCAGTCATTTTGGGAAACTGTTCAAATGTATGAAATAAAGTGAAACTTTATGGCATTATAATGAATTAAATAAAATTAAATTTTTCATTCCTCTTCTAAACTTTCATTTTATTGAACTTTTACAGACTAAACAGTGACATATATCTCATACCAAAACCAGTTAAGAAATTCCAGAGCTGTATTCTAGAGCAAGAAATTAATGATACTACTCTTTTGTGAAACAAAAACCCAAACCAAACAAACCCACGGTTTTCTTGAATTCAGCGATCTATGCTGACAAACTTTGTTAACTATCTGGTAAACTGATTATCAGTTCTGGAATCTCTCTCTGATTAATCTAGTAATTTCATTTGATTTTAATCTGACCCTTAATTTGGTTTGGTTTTCTTTTTAATTTTCAACTCTACCTGAGATTCCCTCTTCTATTGAGATCTGAGGTCTTTTTTGTTTATGAGAAGTCTTTTAAACAGTGCTCATAAGTTTGGGGTTTCTGAAGATAAGGGAATGCTGTCATACCATATAACTTAAAGAAAAGTCTGTTGCTGGACCAAAATACTGGTCCAGTTGTTGTCCTGTCTCTCCACAGTCCCTGTTTGGCAATTTGGGATTACTATGAAACCTTATCCAGTCCCTTTTGAGAGGAGTACAGGGAAACTTTCCAGTTTTCCTTTAGAGAAAACCTAAAAGAAAAATGGCATCAAAACAAAGCAAGAGGTAAAATGTAGCAGAAAGCCTCTTCTTTTTGGGAATGGATGTGATGCCAGGAGGCTTATCTTTCTGTAATGAATGGGAGCTGTTTCATTGATTTACTACATGTGAGGTACTGTGCTCCTTGAAAGGGCTGTGCCTGAAAGCAGGGAGGAATGATGCCTGTTCCCTGTTTCTGGTGATGACTGTCAGGGCTCAGACAGGAGTACTGGTCTCCCTCAGAACAATCCTATCCAAGCCATGCCAGGGCAGAAGTCTGAGTGTGCAGGGCTGGCATGAGGAGCACAGGCGTGACTGAAGGCAGCAGCATCAGCAAGAGCTCTGCTGGTCCCTAGAGGAGCAGTGGGCAGACCTGCAGCCTTGCCTCAGGCATGATGGAAGGAGACGGACTTTGTCGAGGGACGCAGAGAGAATGTAGGTTATATGTTGCATCCTAAGAAGCTGCTAAACATTCCTGAGGCAAGAGAAGACTTGGGGAAAGGATAATCCCTCTGCAATGGCAGAGTTGGCAAAGGGACAAATTTCCTTTATTTTTTTAATTTCCAGCAAATTGAAATTTTTACTGTACCAAAAATGACTTTATTTCAGTACGTAGTCAAATCTAATCTAGTTGTAGGGTTTGAAAGTCCCCTTTGTAGGTCTCTTTTGAGAAAAATGTAGCCAGAGCCACCTCGAACTTTGACTGACTCAAGGTCAAAAAGAAAAATTACCTTGTCATTGCTACGTATATTTAATGAGGGAAACACCCTGCCACTCAGCTTCTCTTGAGACTGACACCGGTTACAGTCTTTAGGAATACCTTATGAAAAAGAGAGGCCATTTCCCTTAGGTGGCTCTGGTTCTGACAAGTTAAACTAAAAACATCTGCCAACACCTTTGGGAACTCCTTTTAACTATCTCTTTGGCCCACTGCGGGTGCAGCTACATCACCAGAAAGAGCAGACTCAGCATTCACAATCTTTCACACCAATTTGTTTCAGTACTTCACAGTGGCTCCTGTTAGAAATTTTTCTTTAGTTTCAGACTGAAATCCTCCTTGCTGTCAGTTTAACTTGCAGCCCCTTGTCTTATCTTTACTAAACAAGAACAGTATATTACCTCTCTCTTAATATTATCATGTTTCCCCTAATTGTTTATCCTCTGTAGAATATAGCCCAAATTCCTTCGCTATTTCTCCGTGTTTAAAACCTATGATCATTCTTACTGCTGTTCTCAAGGGTCTCTTTATACAAGGCACAACGTTCTTTAATTATGATCCATGAGAAGAATCCGTTTACTTCCACTGCAGCCTTGTGAGCAGTGCACAAAGCAGAAGAACCAAAAGCCTATGGTTTACGGGCATTACCTTTCTCTTTACGGCTCAGTAATAAAATGATGCTTTGCCACAACAGGAAAAGATCGTTAACTTATGTTCACCTAATGATCTGTGATAAATCTAATATAAATTTATTTCCATAGGTAGATAGAGTAGATTGTATATACAATCCACTATAAGCTTCTGTTCTGCAACTCGGCTGCTTTGTAGTTTTTTCCATCCTATATTTATGCAGCTGATTATCCCTATGCAGGAGAAGAGCTTGGAAAAAAATTCAGTAAAACAAATAAATGTGTCTTTCCCCGCAGGCATCACAAGTCTTGGTAATATCCCTCAGTATATGGCTGAACTTTATTCCTGGTGGGAACTCGGCTGGCACAGAATAAGCTGTGTTAAGTGCACAATTGCATATTGACCTCTACCTGCTATTCATTCTGTCTTTATTATTTTAATAACGGTCTGCTCTTGAGGATGAGTGGGAATTGTTTGTCGTTTGCTCCCTCATAAATGCTATTGCAGTAACACATTGACAGGAATGTTCCTGCATGTTGGAGATCTAGATACAAGTATTTTAAGGGAGCTAAAGCAAATATGCTACAGAGTACATATGCAAATACAAACGAATGGTGAGAAGCAAGGAATGGTAACAGTCTGGAGCTACTTCTTCAATACTGTGATTGACAGATTCAATAGGCACATCTGGTAAGTAACTTCATGGCAGGGCCTGCATAAGCACACTGTAAAACTGTAAATGTGGTCTGTAGAGGATAAGAGCTCCTTAGATCTGACATTATATTTACCAGGCTCACACTCTTCTAGCAGGAGAGGCCCTTCACCTTCTACTGTAAACAGAAGAAATCAGAGGCTCTCTCATGCAGGGCTGTTGGCAGATCACCATGAACTTGTTTCAACCAGAGCACACTTCATCGTCATGGTCAGTGAAAGCCTCTGAGCTTCAAAGGTGAGTCCTGTGCTCAAAGAGAGACATTGCGATGACCCAGGACTCCTGGCAGATTTGGTTTCAGTTACTGGAAGATTCTCAAAAAATTCAAAGGCACTTCAGCTCCCTTCAAACTTCAGCAAAGAGCAACAGACCTCCTAAACAAAGCACAAAGTGTAGTGCTAGCAGTCCAGCGAGAGTCTGCATCTTGATTTCACTAGAGCAGATGTTATCTGCAAGCAATTAACATACTTGTCATCACCAGTAAAATAGATACAGAATTCTTAGAGCGTTTTTTTTATCCACCCTAAAGAAAAGTGTTTGTGCACAAAGCAAAATTTCCACATTAGTATTAAAATAACATTCAGTGAGGCACACGGCATGTGTCACTTTTTCAGTTTCGTCCAGTTTCTTTTTTTTTTCAAACAGCAATGCTGTAACACTTAGACCAGAGCTAGAGAACACATTTCATCATAGACGTGTATCTTTTAACAACAGAATATTTGATGGCTATATTTTTTACTTAACTCTTATTATTTTCAAATGCTACTCTTTGTTTTGCGTAGAACTATATCATGTACGTATACCACTCTCATGAGTGTGGTGGTTTGACCCTGGCTGAATGCCAGGTCCCCACCAAAGCCACTCTATCACTCTCCTTTTCAGCTGGGCAGGGGAGAAAAAAAAATAATGAAAGATTTGCGGGTTGAGATTAGGACATGGAGGGATCACTCACCGGTTACTGTCTGGGCAAAACAGACTTCACTTGGGAAAATTAGTTTAATTTATTACCAATCAAATCAGAGTAGGATAATGAGATATAAAATCAAATCTTTAAAAACACCTGCCCCCCACACCTCTTCCTTCTTCCTGGGCTTAATGTCGCCTCCCATTTTCTCTACCTCTTCTCTCGTAGTGGTACGGGGGGGATAGAAAATAGGAGCTGCAGTCAGTTCATTACACAGTGCCTCTGCCACTCCTTCCTCCTCAAGGTGAGGATCACACTCTTCCTGTTTTCCAGCATGGGGTCCTTTCAACAAGAGACAGTCCTCCACCAACTTCTCCAACATGAGTCCCTCCCATGCACTGCAGTTCTTTATGGTCTGCTTCAGTGGGTCATTTCCACGGGATGCAGTCCTTCAGGAACAGACTGCTACAGCTTCGATCCCCCAAGGGGTCACAAGTCCTACCAGCAAACCTGCTCCAGCAAGGGCTTCTCTCTCCACAGGTCCACAGGTCCTTCCGCAAGTCCTTCCGTCTGCAGCACAGGCTTCCCACAGGGTCCCAGCCTCCTTTGGGCTCCCACCTCCTCTGGTGTGGGGTCCTCCAGGGGTTGCAGGTGGATGTCTGCTCCCCTGTAGACCTCCATAGACTGCAGGGGGACAGCCTGACTCACCATGCTCTGTACCAGAGACCACAGGGGAATCTCTGCTCTGGTGCCTGGATTATCTCCTCCTCCTTCTTCATTGATCTTGGAGTCTGCAGAGTTGTTGCTCTCATTCTCATTCCTCTCTCCAGCTGAAGTAGAAATTGAGCAGAGTGCTTTTGCCCCTTCTTAAATACATTGTTCCAGAGGTGCTACCACTGCTGTTGATGGGCTCAGCCTTGGGCAGTGGTAGTTCTCTCTTGGAGGCATCTGGCATGGGCTGTGTCAGACATAAGGGATGCTTCTGGCAGCTCCTCACATAAGCTATCCCTGTAGTCCTTCCACTACCAAAACTTTGCCATACAAGTCCAGTACAATGAGCTTTGCCACCACATAATCTCTGTGAACTCCAAATAGCTATTTCCTGTTTACATGGATACAGGAGGAACCCAGGGACATAGCCATGTTTCATCGGTGTGTCCTGTTTTTAAAATTCTCTGAGTGTGCTTTGCAACAGTCACATCTCTAATAGTTATACTATCTTGTTAAAATAATTGTTTTAAAGAATGTATACCAATCTGTTTTCCAAAGAATCTTTTCGTTAGTTTATAAGCTTAGAAGAAGAGATCTACTCCACAATTTCTCTGTACTCGCAGATTGTTGTTCCTCTGTCTAGGATCTCTGTTTCTAAGGACTTGATCCACTGCAGTGCTTCACCTCCAAAAATCTAGAACTTCATTTGTGAGATATAGAAAAGAAAAACTTATTTGGAAGTTTCTTGAGAGTATTGAGTTAGTTCAGAGACTGAGAAATAAAATATTTGCCTGGCCCAATGTTTTCAGACTCATCATTTTCTAAACCCTGACAATATTACACCCCTTTACACTGCTCCCTCTCACTAAGTTTGGGTTGCTGCTCTCTTAGAGAAGTGAGATGATTTTGTGGCTATGGTGCTGGAGGTGGGGGAAAGTGGTCTCAGTTCTTAGAACTGCCACAGGTTCCTTATTTGATCTTAGCCAAATAATTTGATCCTAAGTTAGTGTGACAGAAGTCATTGTGACAGAAGCTGTGTTACCTGTGACAGAAACTGGTTGGTCTCTTATCTCAGTAAGGTCTTCAGAATAAAAAAAAAAAAAAAGGCATATTTTTACATGTTTCTGATGTGCCAGAGGCAATGGGACAACTCTGGACTGGGACTTCTATGTGAGACATAAATTATAATAATTTTTGCAGGGAAGTAAGAAACTTGAAATCCTTCTATATCCCTTATGAAGGGTTATTTAACATCTCAGCTCATCAGCTCAATGTGCTTTGAAATAAGCAGTGTTAACCTAATTTACAGAAGGAACTTGCTTTTAGAAGGTCAGAAGCAAGCTGTAGCATAAAGAGCTAGCAAAAGAGGTTGAACTTGAAACCAAGCTGCTCTGATTCCACTTTATTTAATCTGTTCTCCTTAACTATCCCCCAAGCTCTGCAGCAGCTTCTGTGTTGATTAGTGACAGGAGTTGAGTAGAAAGTGACTATCATGCCAGAAAGACTTGGGGGCACTGAATCTGGAATGAGCCACACATATTTAAATCTGGCTAATGTAGTGACATCTTGAAGCAGCCTAGGGCAGAGAAGTTTCCTCTGAACAGAGGTTTCAAGCCCACAAGTCCTTGAATACTTTTTGTGAGTAAATGATCCTGTGGCACGAGCTCTAATTAAAATTATATCAGGCCTGTTCCCTATTACCCAGCACAATCTGTGGAGCTTGCTTCTTCACCTTCCTCTGCCTTGCCCATCAAGACCTCCTTGTTTACATTCTGGATGCACAGACTTAATGCAGCCAAACTCATGTGAAATGAAACTTGAAAGAATAGGATGAGGAACACCTGAAAGAATGAAGTTGTACTTTGAACTGTGTGATATATTATAGTCCAAAGGTGGTGTGGCAAAGGAAGTCCTGACAGCTGCACCATGATGATGGCTGGAAACAGGGAAGATTAAATAATGGCTCCTGAAATTCTAATCAGAAATTATGCTTTCCATTTGACTAAGAGTGATGTTGTGGTCATGAAGGAGGGCTGGTTATAAAGCTGTAAGTTTGACATAGGACCTCTGCATAATATTACTTTGTCTCAACCAGAACTCAAACTCTTAATCTTCTACAGTCATCTAGTTAGAGAAGAAAAAGATATTACAAATCAACAATTTCAGGGGATATGTACTTATTTACATGTTGAAATGTAGAAAGCTCTGCTTCTCTGATGGAGAGCAAGATAAGCAACTCAGATACCAACCCTCCTCTCAGCAATTCCTCAAAACTTCCCTTACATTTTTTTTATTATGTACCATTCCAGAAAAGCTATGTTGCACCTTTATCCTTCTCTATCCACATTCTCCTTTTGCATGTAGAGATTGCGCTGTCTGTCCTGGGGAAAAAAAAAATATAGAAATTAAGCTATATAAGTAAAATAACCCTTCCACTGTTCTTTACTGCCTTCATTACTTAGTTTTTGCTGATACAAAAATATTATTAGAAACGTTATTACTCTTCAGAACTACTGCAAAGCAGAAAAGTTACTACTGGATTAATGCTGAAAAAAAAAAAAAAAGCAAAGAAGAAAAAACCAGATTTTGGACAGGCAATTGTGGAATCTTGGTAGCAGATACTAGAGGTGCTGAGGATTTTATATTAGTGGAAACTTTAATAGTTGAGGATGCCAATGGAGCACTTGTTTGATGACTGTGTATGATATTAATCCTTTGGAGACTGCAGTCAATAATGGTTTATTTGGTGTTGACAGGGTGTTTTGTGCCAGGCAACCCAGGTTGCCAGTAGCAAGTCTTTAGCTGTTATTGAACAGCCAGGCTTCAGTGTTGTTGTGGCCCACTCTATACCAGTGATATTACAAAAAGAAAATTTCATCTGTTGATGCCAGAAAAATCTGGAGTGTGGTGGATAGGGGAATAGATGTCATAAAATGAGGACATTTGAAGAATGCCTCTATTGAAGCAACCGGAGACCACAATTAAGTTAGACTTTACAAAGGATTTCATCTGAGCTGGAAAATAGATGATGGAAGCAAGTGTAGAAACATTCCTCCCTGAAAGAACAATTTGCTTTTCATAGCTGTGATTGAAAATTTTGCTTTCAACATTTTCTTCTTGAAAATAGCCCTATTTTGTCCAAGATGATTTAGTTTGGTCTCAGAGTTAGATGTCAATGAGGAAAAGCAAAAGAACTTAATAACACTTCCAGCAGATTTGCAGTAGGCTTTTGTTCCCTTCAGTTACATTCAGGTTTAGAATCCTCCATCCTGACTAAAGATGGTAGAATCTGATACATTAACATGTGAGTGACCTCCTGTATTTCTTCAGAATCCTCTTCTCAAAATGTGTGAAATGTGTGTGTTAATTCAGTGTAGTTTCCTTTTAAGCACAAACGGACCGAACTGAATGAGACCATGTTATCACAATTAAAACCCATAATTTGCTGTTTCCTTTAAAGATGAGAATCAGTTGAATATTGGTGCTGCTAGTAAGGCTGGTAACCATTTTTTAAAAATACCTCTAGCAGACACTAACCTACTTCATGTAAGAGTCTAATGAGTTGATCCAAGTGATATTACCTTATAGCACAAAAATAAGTGTACTTAGAAAAGCCGAGACCTTCATGCATAGTTGAAAGTCTGTTCATTTAAACACCAGACTTGTTTACACAGTTGAACAGAAAGTCTTATTAGGGATAAAGAACATCCAGTACAAGAAGAGACTGTATTCTGGAAAAAACATAGAAAAGAGTTGATGAGAAGTTACCATTGCAATGGCCTATACATGCTGACCGGAGGACATTACAACTGAGTAAGAAATTCTATTACCTATGTGGACTGTATTAGCTGAATTATTGCCTAACTGTTGTGCTCAGACTTTCACCGTAACAATGCTAGAAGGAAGCTGACATATTAAAGGGAGTCAAAGTAGAGCAACAAAAATTATGAGAACTCTAGAAATTCTCCTTAACAAAAAATGGTCCGTAAGTAGTTTGCTCACAACACCACTAATACTGGGATAAAGTAGAGATTTTTAGTAGGAAAACAATTATAGCAGGATAAAGAGGCTGACCATTAACTGAATTCAAAGACAAAAAAGTACTCATTCTATGTCTGACTTTGACTATCTTCTTTCTATGGCCACATCTGCACATAAGTCCTTGGGTTTAAATGATTCAAGGCTTCTTCTGGGCTGGGGCAAGAAAATACAAATAGTTGAAGTTGTTTGGAAGTCTTTTGATGCAACAGTTCGATGAGAAAATACTGATTTACTGAAGCTGAAATATTTTGAAAAATCACTCCAGGTTTTGTAGGGAACTGTAACTAAAACACAGCCAGCATTACAGAAGAGCAGTTATTTTCCTGGACAAATCTCTTATGGTAAATTAGGTGTTTTGGGGGCAATTCTCTGTCATTAAGCCAACTCTTATGAAAGATCCCAAATCTATATTGTGAAAATCGCTTTACTCTCCACTGCATGATAGCTACCTCCAGCTTACCTACTGGGAACATGTAGGACATGCCTATTTCCAGCCCATACACCAGAATTGTTTGGGAAAATAGCAGCAGTCAGTTCTGCTATTTTGTGGACAATCAAGTCTCAATGCCCAGAAATAATTCCTGGCACTTTTTAATCCACTAAAGTAGATGAGGTTGTAGTGTACTGCTGGAGATCCCAAGCCACCAAGATCTGTGGTTTCATGCTTTCTCAAACAGTGAACAGACACATGAACCAGCTGGGCTACAGAGCAAGAGACTCTAGAGTCGAGCTGCAGCATCTGACTGAAAAAGAGAAAAGATGTTGACATCCTCTGGTAGTCTTGTTGATGTGTATCCCTTCTTAAATGCTCTTAATCTCAGGTTCCAAAAAAAACCCCCCAAAAAATACAACCAACCAAGCAATCAAACAAAAAAATCAGTAATCTTAAAGCCTTTGACATCACTGGCCACCAAAAGTGACAACTCTTGCAAAATCAAATTGAAAGTTTATATTGAAAAGCTTGGAGAAAAAAAGCCTCAGTTAATGTTCTGAAGAGTCTTATGACCCAGGCTACTTTGGTTTCTGAGTGTCCAAACATAGATACTTATGGAAACAAAGTCATTCAGAATTACTAGTGTTTTTGGAAAATCCAGTAAGCATTAGTTTCTATACTCTGCAGGATCTGTGTTTTTCTCTTTGGTTTGTGCCACAGTGGCTTTGTGCAGCTTCAAAGTGCAACTGGAATAAATTGAAGAATGTTAGAGACTCATAAATGGACTATGCCTTAGATACAGGATAGCATTATAATATGAAAGTCTGAGTGGTTGGCAGCTGAACACAGAAGTCCCAATGGGACGTATGCCCTGTAGCCTAAGACAAGAGGTTGCACTTGATATTTGCAGCTTACATGGTATCCCACACAAAATCCCAGCAGGCTACATTTTTAACAAATAGTTTTATATGTCACATCCTCACCATTGATCACTCTGTCAGAGACTGCAAACAGATTCCGTTCACTTGTTTAGACTGGTTTTCCCATTGCTAAATAGCATTTGCTTTTTAATGTTTGGCCTTTACAATTCTCACAGCTAAAGTGATAGACTGCTTTTACATAACTATTGTTTTAAGGGTTTTGTTTGTTTGGTTGGTTTTGTTGGTTTGGTTTGGTTTGGGTTTTTTCAGTATGGAGGAAGGAAAATCGGGCATGGAAGAATTTAAGGAAATTGAATTTTCATTATACCAAACTTAGCATAGTAATCAACCAGGATTTTGTCTGGAAACTACTGATATTAAAAATTCTCATCAAGTTCCACTGGGAAGGGCACTAAAACATTTATTAATACAAGTAACCTCTTTTTTTAAAAGAGCTGGCATTCACTATTAGGACCCCGCCCCTTTAGAACTGTGTGGGCTGCCTGCTCTGTTAATTGGACTCACATAATACCCCTGTGGCAATGACAGTGGTTGCTTACACAGAAAATTAATACTAGGAAAGTATTTATGCATTTGCACTGTATTGAGTGTGATAAATGTTTTTCCCCTTCTGAAAAACAAAACACTTGCAGTTTCTGCTTTTGTTCTTCATCTCCTCCCATCTGTTTTGTTTCTCTTAGCTGGAAATGAGAATAACAGCTGACTCTCTGTGGACTGCTGGTGGCCTATGGAGGGTTTGAAGGTCTCTGTAATATCTTTGAAGCTACTTTGAAAAAAAAAAAAATCTGTCCCAGCTCATGTGAAAAGCCATATAATTCTTTCATCAGATTATAATTGTTGCAGTGAAAGAACTAGACCTATTTTCTATCTTTGTCAACAGTGAGGGGTTTGTAGCCATGCGGCCTATTGGACATCCAGCATTTTAAGTTTCTAACCAAAAGCATTTGTCTAAACGCATGCTTGATATGAGGGTGATATAATGATCTCTACCCGAAGCAGCAGACGCAATATATCTTTTTGGATTGCACTAAAACCATAAACATTGCCTGAGAAGGTTCTGAACAGAGGTCTCACTGAAAGGCAAATTCAGCCATTGCACCTTATTTAAATACCCTCTGCATTATCTGAAATAGTGTGGTGGGACTTTGTAGTTATAAGAACCACAAGTTTTTAAGTAGAAACCTGTGGTGTTTGGTTCTTCCAAACACAAAATCAGCACAATAAGGAACAGTTGTGTTATGGTTCAGCAGCGTAGACTACTCTGGAGACAAAACTTGCAAAAAACTTTAACTGTGTCTCACAGCAAGTTAAGCACAATTGCTTGGGAACTATAACACTGAAACATGAAACTCATGAGCTACTTTGCCTTTAATCACAGAAATTAGATCTACTGGAAAACATGAAAATTCACAGGTTGTTAGGGTCATAGGAAGAGTTATAACTAAGGCCTGTGAAATTTCATTGACACTGAGTGATTAGTGGTTTAGTAAAACCAGTTTAAAGAACATAAGTTTTCTGGAGCTAAGGAATTCATGACTTTGTTTGTTTGGGAGATTTTTTGTTTGTTTTGGGATTATTTGTTGGTGTTTTGGAGGGTTTTTTTTGAGGGGTAGGGGAGACTGACAGAAATATTTCAAAGATCCAAGTAAGATGCTCCTTAGGTTAGCACATTTTTACACTCAAAGATGTTTGTGCTTTCAGGGTTTTTCACAGCCTTTATAGTTTCTCAGTAATGGATTTCCATAAGTACCTTCATTTGACATGACTACTAATGTAAGTCTCCACAACTTAACTGCATCTGGATAAATAAACCCTACAACCATTGCAGTTACTTCACAAATTGGGCAAAGGACCTGGTCCATAAGGTAATCAGGTTAATATGGAAGCAGTATGTCCCTTTTCCTTTCTATTAAAACCAGAAGTGAGAAGACAAGTTGGTATATGCCAGCTTGGCCAAGGATAACAACTTTTTCATTTTACATTAAAAAGTGTGGGGATTTTTTTAATTTTTAGTTCATAATAAAGAACATGGAGAAATATTCCTTCTTTTATTAGTTGCACAAAAGTCATGTTGGCAAGTGAAGAAATAATAATAATAAACTAAAATAGCTTCATATGTTTCCTGTTATATAATCATCTGGTGATGCAAAGGACAAGGCTGCACTGCTTGGTAGGCAGCCTGGCAGTTACTAAACTCTGAACCAGAAAGGGGGTGTTCACTGGGAATGACCGAAGTATAAGTGTTCAGAATGAACACACAGCAGCTTATAGAACATATCCCAAGTTAATAGTAAGGTTACTGTGACTGGTATTCTAGCATGACATGTCCAGTAAAAGGTTTTGTCTAGACTTGATGAAAAAAATGGCTGTTCATGTACATTAGTTGTTATGTGTTAATGTGCTCTACATTGCTGGTGTAGGTCTATTGGCTAATAAGATAGAATTCAAAATAAGGCTTTTGTGAAATTTTATTTTATTTGGTTAACACCTTTAAACACATTTCTTTTTTTACAGTGGATTATGTAATTAACATGCTTCAATTTTAATGGCGTCTTTAGCCAAAAGCTTCGAAAGAAACACAGCTACCATAGGATAAGAAGAAAGATCTTCGCATGGATTAAAAAAACAAAAACAAAACTCCTCAAATAAACAAACCTAAAACAAATAAACAAAGAAAAACAAAGAACAAACCCCCAAACCACCACAAACTGGTTAAAAGTTAGGAAGCAATGGGTAGGAACAAAAGGTCAGTTTTCATTCCAAAGGAGTTTTTAGAGCCATAGTCATATGTACTTGGATGTGAGCATCATGGTCCCTGGCATGGACTTCCTAGATAATTTAGGGAAGAGGTGAGTAGTAAGATGATAAAGTTTGTTGATGATCCTCAGTTACTTAATGTAGTAAAGCTGTCTGCAATAAACTAAAGGGTGTCACACAATGTTGAGGGATGGAGAAATGAATGAATGGCAGCAAAAAATTCAGTTTAGGTAAACATAAAGTGGCACACAGAAAAATAATTACCGTATCTTTATTTATGGAACAATAACCTTCAAGTTGACTATTCCTATTCAGGAATGAGGTCTTGAGAGAAAAAAAGTTTTGTCAGTTCAGTGCTCATTCATGGAGAATAAAGCAGGGAACTTGTTTTTCCACTGAATGATGAAGATCATGCTGTAGTCCCCTCTGAAACACTTTGTGGAGCCCTTTTCCTTCACACCAAAGAGGATATAGGGTATGGCAGTGGGTAGCATGGATGCTCAGAAGCACAGAATCATTTCCCAATAAAGAATAATAAAACCAACCTGAACTTTTTTATGTAGAAATATGTTCTTCTCTAATCACAAAATGGGATGGAGAAGCCTAGACTAAAAGCACAGTCTGATATACTCTAAAAGACTCTGATGGAAGCAGTTCAGGGTGGGAGTGTCTGCTGCTGCCGCTGGTTGCTGCCCACCTACCTCATCTCTGTGCCCTGGCAGTGGAGTCAGCAGCATAAGGCAAGCGTTCAGGATGTGCCTGCACAGTGCAAAGTCCAGTAAGTGAAGTTTGTTACTGCAATGGGTCTAGGCTGAGATTGTAAACACCATGATAAACAGGCTAGAGAACAACATACTTTCTTGTGGGATGGATAATTCAAGGTGACAGGTGAAGAGGCAAGGTGGGGTTATTCTAAACTTTCACAAATAGATCTGTGTAACTGATCTAGTCACATTTTTGTTTCCAAAAGACTATAGAACTTTAACTGCTACCACTTCTACATTTTTTAAATGACTGGTATGTTGAAAGGTGAAACCTTTCTTGAGAACATTTGGAACTGAGACTTTTCTCTTATTTCATGTGAAAAATTCAGAATTAATTAATATTTTGGTGTTTTCTACAGGGGAGTAGACAATCTACTGTACTAGACAGTTTTAATCACCAAAGTTTATTCCAAGGGTTGAGTCATGTCAATACTCAGCTATAACTGTGAGCATGCTGCATCAGAACACTCAAGCTAGAGAGTAAAGATATACATATATAAAATACATAACACAAACATAAACCTTGTTACTGTAGAAGTCAGCTTCTCAAAATTTTCCTCTATAAAAGGGAAAATTAAATAGGTGTTTTTGTGGATATTTATTCATTTGTTTTATCCTCTGTGTGCAAGAAATATTCCATAATGATGTATTTCTGTTCTCAGTGCAATGTGAGTACATATAAGTAACCTACAGAACAGGTGTAATATTTATCTGCATTTGTACAAGTGTATCATGTGTGTGTATATCTTTGCACATATTAACCCTAACTATGGAGTAATTTACTATCTCCCACTTTCTATATATAAATGCATATCTTCAGTATATTCTATCACATTAATGTGGTGATGTATCATAAAATTTACTAGCACTGACTCATATTCATGGCTTAAACTATATAAAACCATAGGTTTTTTATTTTCCTTGGATGTAGATTTTTTTTTCAGGAGATGGAAAAACAAATTAATGTAACATGGAAGCAAAGTGCAAACATTGTTTTTTGTCTTTTTTTTTATTGGAAGTGTTATTAGTGTCATTATTAGGCTCATTATTTTCTGTCACATTTGTTGCTTAGTTCCTGTGATAAAGATACATAATCAAAAATGTGCCTAACTTCCAAATTAGAGAAATCCTTTTTTTTTTTTTTCTATGCAATCATCACATGCTTTCAAGTTTTAATAATGGCTACAGCATTTCTCACGTTGGTTATATGTAAATTGCTGATATTTCCCTGGGCACTTTGCACATCCCTATCTCTAAATCTATTGTCTGTAGTCTGAGACTTAAGATGGTTTGTTCTTTAGAAATTGAGTTTGCTGTGGTGGTCACCCGTCACACAGATCTCACCCTTTCTCTTACCCATACCAATATTAAGGGCAGGAAAAAATGCCATCTCAGCTGCCTTTTTGTTTATAAGGAGCCAGAGATTTGTGCTAAAATTTTAAAAAGTTATAATAGAAGGCATTGAAAATAAAGGTGAAAACTTCAAGAACCTAAAAGGTTCAAAAGTTCTGCTTGGCTTTTAAATCTGAGAACTCTTAGATGCTAAAAGGTAAGGGATATGTTTTGTTGTTCAGAGCACTAGCTTAAAACTTCAACCCCATTATTGGCATGGATTTTAGAAGGGCTCTTCCATGTGGTACACAGCCATCTGACTTTTTTGACTATGGCTGGGAAATCCATCTTTTTTTTCCTCCAGTGATAGCAGTGATTGTGTTATTGCAAAGCAGCCATGGGGCCTCCTTTTCTGCCTTCAAAACCACAAAAACCCAAATGTTAAAGACAGTGTGAAATTCAGATGGATCATTTCTTTTGGGTTTTTTTTTCACTCTTTTTCACTATGTCTGATCAGGATTGTAAACGGAAGTGTTGAAAGACTATACTTAGGTATTATTTATTAAACACTGATGCTGTGCTTGGAGTTTAATAACCCAGGGAAATACCACAAAAACAGAATACTTTTCCTGTATTTCAAACCCAACCAGAATGAGAACATACTGGAAGTTTCACAAGAATACACTGTTTTTGCAAGACTTCCAGTCTAGTTCTGTAGATCAAAGATGGTCAGGCAGTCTGGATAAAAACCAAATGGACGTTCCAATATTGGGTCCTTAGCCAAACCAAATTGAAGCTCTGAATTGTAAGGTTTGTTCTCTCTTTTGTCCTTTGGTATTGATAACATGCAGGTTAAGCCTCCCCAATGCAATTCGCAGTTTCTATTTGATGTATCAATAATGTTTTGCATCCTTCTGTGTATGCTTTTTTTATGGTTTGCTAACAGGCTATGAGATATCAGTTTTAAATGACTTGATATGAACTCTAGTGGCTCACAGTTATATACAGAGCTAATTCATACCCAAGAGAATGTGAGCTGTTCCTACAGCAGGTGTTAGAATCATAGAATCAGCCAGGCTGAAAAGACCTCTGAGATCATCAAATTCCAACCCTTGATTCAACACCTCTGGGGTTACTAGACCACGGCACCAAGTGCCACATCCAGTTTCATCTTAAAAATCTCCAGGGATGGTGAATCCACCACCTCCCTGTGCAGCCCATTCAAATATGTGATTACTCTCTCTGTAAAAAATTTCTTTCTAACATCTAACCTAAACTTCTCCTGGCAGAACTTAAGATCATGCCCTCTTGTCTTAGAAGAAATAATTGCATTATTCTGTTACATGAAAGAAAAGGTTAATGTTAACACACTGCAAGCAAGGTTCATATGTTGTACCTTATATGTTGGAGCTGGTGTATTATTCCTCACCTATGAAATTACAAAATTTGAGCTTTTATGTTTTGGGGTCTTTTTTTAAGCTACCACCCACTCTCTGTGGAGTAAGTGCTTGCAGAGAATTATTATGGTATTTCAACTCAGTTTAATTTTGAGCCCAAGCTTTTCTGATTAATTGCACCCATATTTCTGTTATAGAAATAATAAATAAGTATCAAGTAAATAAATAAATGTAAAAGTAATTTAAAAATAGGTAAAGTCTACTTTATGTGAGATGTCACACTGACCTTCTCATTTCCAGCCCTTTTGAGTTTCTGTCATTGGCTGGTTGTTTCATGGCTGGAAACCATGTCACTGGCACTGTTGTTTCCATACTGCTTGTCTTGTAGAACATAATTTCCGTGATCCTTCAGTGCTATCATCCATGTCACCTTGTCATCCCTTCAGGGCTTCCATGACATGCCTTAACATGCAACAAAATCACAGTCAGCAGTTTCGAAGACCATGTTATCTACATGTGTACTGGCACTGCTGGGTCACATAGAGACTGGGATACATGGCAGTATGCTCTTTGCTGCTAGCTTTATGCCAGTTTGCCCTGTCACTTAGAACAGGCTTGATGGTTTTACATGGCACAATTCCTCCATTTGTGAAAGATGGGTAAGTACACTTCCTGGGTCAAAATATTTTGAAGCCTGTATCTGCATAGAGCCCTAGGAAAGACGCATATTAGTATTCTGCGTTACTACATGAAAAGGCAAAAAATACCACTAGCTAGTCTGGTGTGGCAGAAGCAAGTATTTAAACTTATAGAGAAAGAATCATCCTGGTTAGAAAAAAAAGAGATCTAGGTTACTGACTTCAGAGACAAACTTCAGGGAAGGGGCAGGTTTTAAATTCTTAATAACAGCTGCTTTATGGTATTCATGACAGTAATGTCAAATACTTAAAAGTACTTGGACTGTGCTGTTAATAATGCAGTGGAAATCTACAAATGTAACCCCAACTTTAATGAAAATAAAGATGAAGTGTGAGTCTAGCTGCATATATATGTCACATAGTGCGCAGCAAAAAACTTACTCTTGCATAAAATCAATATTTAGTGGTCAAATTTCCCTCGTTTCCCACTAATAATAGATGGAGTCATATGGTTCAGTTGTAAATCCACCAGCTGGAAGTAATGAGATGAACTGTCCATAGCAGTATGAGAGATATACATGCCTATTCAAAGGCAGACCATCTGTGGAGATCCATGAAGAAGTATAGTAGAGATTTTATACAGACATACAGTAAAACAGTCTCTCATGATACTGTAGAAGCAGTGGGGGCCTAATCTTTACATTTGACTATTAAATTAGGAAGGGTAAAGCCTACACAATACCAATGGTATTAGTCATGTCTGGAGGGGCATCCAATACCAGATGTCACTTTTCTGATCTTTCATGCTCAGCTCTTACAGTTTTTGGCACGTCAGAGTTCGCATCTGAATACAATTTAAGTTATAACAATACAATCAGCATGTCTAACTATTTTTGCCTTTCTCTCTGCTATTTTGGGAGCTAGGCTATGGTGAGTCTCTGTTGTTTAATCTAAAAGCCTTCCTCGTCCTGTGTCTCCAGCCTCATGAGGTAATGCTAGAGGATTTCAGAGAGTGGTGTTAAGGAACAGTTGTTTGACAAGTGCTACTGGTTTTAAACTGAATTACTTGTTTATTGGCTGCACAATTATTCATCTGTTAGGATAGCATAGAAAAAATAATGTTGACAGTGAAATAGTGGCTTTTCTTGGTAGAAATTATTTGACTTAAGTGAACACATCACTGTTTCAATATGAATGCAGTTCTGTACAATATAACAGGAAAGGCTTGTTTATTTATTTAACAGGCAAACAAAAGCTCACCGCTTTCAAGATCAGACAAAAGCAAATATATGTCGGGAATTGTGTATGGAGGAGCACAGTCTACTCTTCTGACTTGTTATAAGATAAAGTCATCTCCCTTTATGCAGATTATTCATGTTTATTTATGACATTCTGTGAAAGGAAAGACACTCAAATGCCTCAGGGCTATGGCCCAAAGTAAATAGCTTGTCATAATATACCTTGCAAATGATAATGTAAACCACAGGAAATCCAGGGAGGAGATGCACATACATTCCAAAGCTGGGAAGTTATTGAATGTTTAGGCTTAGGGAGCAGATAGTTTTGATTGGGGATATTTCCCTGGTTTCTGTATGTTAGATGAATTACTCTGCATGAGTGATATCCATTGTACTATGTTTATTCTTTTCTGCTTTTGTTCACCAATCACAAGGATGTCTGGTCCTTTCCCAAAGATGGTCTGTATAATAAATATGTTAAATCTGACAAGGAATGGGTGGTAATGCAGCATCAATGCCCTCTGGGGTTAGGGAGTGGTCTGGTTATTTTTGTATCTCTGTAAGCTCATGTTCTAGGCATTTGTATAGTCAAAATCTTGACTCAAGTTCAATGCAGAGAACTTTCCACTGGGGGAGCTGACAGCCTGGGTTTGAGCAGTAACACCAGCACATCCATCTTTGCATCTCTTGTTGCATTCAGGCCTGCTGTTTTGTATTCAGTGTTTGGACCAAGAAAGGACTTATAAAGGAAGACACATGAGATGAATTCATCCAGTGTTTTGTTATGGATTATGTGTATAAAGAAACCTTTGACTTACTTAGAGGCAATATTGCTTAGCTGCTACATAAGGTGCTCTACAGTAAGACTGTTTGTGGGAATTTTAGGGCCTGTTTACTGTGCTTTCATGTGCCAGTATTGTAGCTGGATGACTTGGTTAAAAGCTTGAATCTTGAGCCAGCTGTAGGTAAATCAATTGTAGCCAATTTGGCTATCTTTATACTGGTAGATTGAACCATACCAGAATACTGGCATGTGATTATTTCTGCTGTTAATATGTTATTCTACTTTTTAGCCCAGTTTTGTCCCGTGCCAAAAAACACTCTTCCAAGTTCCCAGACACAGTTCAGGAGTCAGCAGGAATGAGCAAAAGACTGCTACCAATAGGAAGTTTGGATGCAAAGCACTTTACTTTCACAGATGGAAAGAATGGTCCCTAGCCTTTTTTATTTAGTAAGGAAAAGTAATTCTTCAGTGAAGAATTGGGCTCTTAATATCTTTAACATAAAACACACAGTATTTTTTTCCTTTTGAGAATTTTCAACTAGTTGGTGCTAGAAAGGTTTCTTTTTTGTCTCACAAACTTCAGGATTTTTAAAATATCTTTTCAAATACATTTAAAGAGTTCTAGCTATTATCATTTGATTTCCTTTCAAAAACAAATGAACCCAAAATTTAGTTGTGCTTCTAAATTTATTTTGATTATTCTTGTCACATATTATGTATCTTTTTACTTTTCTTATCAAATGATAGTGGTCCTTTAAGTCTAGGTTGGTCCACCTTAGCATTAGGCACCACTAGAAGGATTTTGACTTATCTAATCTCTGAATCATACCCTGAATGTGCTCTCCTCTGTCTAATAGGGGGAACCCAGTGAAACTATGATCCAAATTTAGATGCTGACATTATACAGGCTTAAACAGAATTTGATTTTGTTGTTATTGCCTTTCACTGATACAATTAGCACTATAAGACCTTGAACCTTTCTGGAGTTTTTAGGCTTTTCTGAGTCAAAAGTTCTTAACAGTATTTATTTTGCAATATTTAGTTGATATTTCTTGTGTGTGTGTGGTTGTTTTGTTTTGTTTGTTTTGTTTTGGTTTTTTGTCTACTTTTGTTGCAAGTTATTGGAGTTGGACCTGGCTATGCAGGGCTACTACCTTGTATAAAGTGTTTAGTGTACCGAGAGACTAGCCTGTTGTCTTCACACAGTGTTCATGTACAACATCCATATCTCTAGCATTTCTCTGTCACGTTGCAGTGACATGTTGTAAGTTGTAATCCTGTGTGTAAAATAAGTATCATAGTGATGATTTACCCAGGTTCTTCTCTTCTTGAGTATCCCCAGTAAAGAAATATGAAATGAAGCAACAGAGTTCTTCAATATAACAAAATAATATGCTTTCTAAAGCAAACAACAGTGGCTGATAAAATGGCTTGCAAAACAATTGTGCTAGGAAAACAAATACACAGTTGGGCTGGGCCTGACCTTCTACAAAGCCCAGAGGAGTTTGCATCTGGCATTTTCATTCCGCCCCCCTTTTGAATGTAGTAAAACAATAAGTCATAAGAAAATATTTCAACATTGCCCTGAAGCGAACTGATTTCAAACATGCCAGCCTACCTCTACCTTTTTTATTTACTAAAAAGAAATTACCTCCCATGGTCCTGAGAATTAGGAGCCAGGATAGATTTCTTTCCAGTGCACTATGTAATTTTCCCCCCCTTCCCTAAAGAGGTAGTATTATGTAACCTAATAAATTGGTCTCATTACAGAGCCACTGACAGACGGACATATAGGTTGCTGCCAATTGGCATGTGTGCTAAAGGTGAGCACGCTGAGGGGGTGGTGGAAGTGAGCACTGGATACAGCACTCAAAACCGTCTGGCTGAAGGAGGTCATGCCTGTTGCATAAAGCAGGAGGAGATAAGGATGTCAGCAGCATGGAGGGTGACATCGATCAATCAACTTCTTCATTATAGCAAGAATGAGCACTGTTGGTCCTTGGGAGAAAGAAGGAACTAGTGATCCCTCATCTCACAGGTGGCAAGTCTAAAAAGGCTAACCTTTCACATTTCTAGGGGCAGGCAGGATGAAGAATGTGTTTTTAATTAATTACCCACAACCACACACACGCACACAGACCTACACAATATCCTACTTTCATATATATTTCCCCTTCAGGATAAAATAATTAAATTGAAAAGTCTCATTATTTATTTTTAAAAAGCATAAAAGTGTATCCTAGCAGGAAGCAAATTTTAAAGTCTCTGATCAAGTAAATAATTCTCTGTAATAAAAATGCAAATAATTATTTTCTGCATCTTTATTTCACTCCAAAGGATAAAAGAATGGTAGAGGAAGGAAATATGCCAAAAGGTAACATGACTAAATGAACACTCATGGCATTTTTACTCATTTGAACTAAGAATTAGATGATTAATTAAATCTCCAATTAGGAATTAGATGATTAATTAAATCTCAGGCTTCAGGGACTGAAGTATGGAAGAGCCTGTTTCTTCTGCACTTGTAAATACATGCCAGAGTACATGAAGGAAGATTTTGCATTCCACTCAGAAATGTCACTAACCACCAGAGGTAGAATATAGCATAAATTTGCAAAGGCAAGAAACAGCAAAAAATGCTTGAAAAACCATCTTTAGGCTGTCCAAAGATAACCAACAGAATACAACTAATAGAGCTTGAAGCCTGAGGAAGGCTTTTAATCATTGGTATAACATTGCAAAGAGAAGAACAAATCTGAGATCAGGACCCTCTGTGTGGTCAAGCAGTTATTACCAGCAGGCGTGCAAGTCTCAGTTGGCAGGCTGATAAATATCTGTTACTTCAGCATACAGCAAGTGGAAGTCAGTGCTTCCAGAGGATGAGGAGGGCATAGATACCCTGAGCTACCTGCTGAATCTCCCTTTATCCCACCCGTCATAGTAGATGAAAGTTAGAAGGGTGATTTAGGTCCTGGCCAATTCCTAAATTCAGATGGGGGGCTAAATCTCCACCTGTTTCTCTTTCTTGATCATGCAGGGAGTCTTTAGAAAGAACAGAAATAAAGGCGAGCTCAGGTGAACTGGACTGCATGGGTCACAGCATCCTACAATAAGCTTTTGACTTAGCACTTAGCTGGTAAGATAATGCCAAACTGATTTTACAGGGACTGCTGCTCTGTAATGCTGCAGAGTTTGCAAGAAGATCAAATCTGCAGTCATTTCTCTCACTAAACATTCACCAGTGTCAACTTTCTCCTTCATAGAGAAACTGGGATTTGGGCCTGCCTGCAAATGAACTCCCTAATGTCCCAAAGAAGCCAGGCAAAGGAAAAAGGTGTTTGTAGGTTGAAGACTTTTTTCACTCACTTCTCAAATGATAGTCATATTTTGACAGTTGT
This sequence comes from Pyrocephalus nanus, assembly GCA_038380795.1. Classification (NCBI taxonomy): domain Eukaryota; kingdom Metazoa; phylum Chordata; class Aves; order Passeriformes; family Tyrannidae; genus Pyrocephalus; species Pyrocephalus nanus. The sequence goes on from CM076260.1 coordinate 53,567,678, forward strand.
AATGAAGCCAATGAGGAAAAACATTACTGAGAAAAAAGCCTCTCTAACAGGCAGCATGTGTGATTATTATCATGGTGTTCGTCTCAGAGTGTGTAATAGATTAGGTTCACCTTTCTTTCTCCAAAAGCATCAGCAATCAATCAGGTTACAATGAGAAAGAGCTAACAGAGCCTTTATTTTTGTAGATCATTAAAAATGACCCAAGAGACCAATTTCATGTACTTTTCTTCAGTTTCCTTCTGATTCCAGTCATTAAGAATGAGATACACATAGCTGTATGGGGAGGCAATGAATGAAATTCTCCTCTTGCTTATGTCGATGGTTCTGTTAAAGTTGAACTGGAATAAATGAGAAGAACATTTGCCTGACTTCTCTTGGCAACTTTAACACAAGCATACATGAAACCAAACTCCTTTCTCAGTGAAAGGTACCTCAAATGAAATCTGAAGTGACTGAATTAAATTGCATTATAACCCTGCAGAGATCAGGAGGTCAAATTCAAATCAGTGCAAGCAGTGGTAATGAAGTTGCCCTCTTTTTCTCAGGGCTCTGTCTAAACCCAAGTACATTGTTAATAAGTGGTATATGCTTTTTTATATTACTGATGTTGAACTAAATTTTAACCGTTCACTAACTGAACTGAAGCACTAGGAAATGACCTGGCCATACACCTGCAAAAGTGTGTATAGAAATATTGTAAACATAAATGTAAATCTGTGTGGTTTAAATAGGCAATAGTTTTATATTGGTGCTTTCATTGGTAAAAAAGCAACAGAAGAAAATATGTCAGCTGACTTGCCAAATGGGTAAGATTCTTTCTCAGCTGTGTGTGTTACCATACAGTAGAATCTACACATGAAGACATCTACCCGTATATGGCAATTTGAAAAGCCTATTTATTTAAACAAACCTCAGATAATTAAATCACACTCTGCACATTGAATGCTGTAACATGAAATGATCTGTAGACTTGGCCATTTAGGTGAATGTACTGGTCATGATCTGGTCAGATCTGATGATAAATTCCTCTGCTCCAGTGCAATTTGCTACACAAAAATCTCCTAAAATATCATGTTGTCTAAAGGCTGCTACCAAGGATGGGGAGAGAAACTTTCAAAAATTTTCATGTCTTGATTATGTATCTCTGATGACAGAAACACAAAATATTACCTCTGTCAAAAAGCTGTATTTTTCCTCTTTTCTTCCTCCTTCTCTCCTATTTTTTTAGGAAAAAAAACAGAAAGGAATTGTAGCAGGTATATTTTAATTCTATTTTGAAGAGTTCTATGTGAATTCCTTTGTTTCATAATTCAGGGCTGTCATTAGAATCAAACTTATTAGTCTGGCCCAAACACACACACACATGCACTACTTTTGAAAAGTTTTGGAAAGGAAAGCACAAGAAAAAAGAAAAGAAGGTGGAGATAGTAAGAGAGGGCAGGAAATAAAACAAGAAGACAGCTTCAAATATTTCCTGGGCACACATGTTTTCTAATCCATCTCACCCACAGTCTCCCTTGCTTCCCTCTGAAGAATTTGTGAGCTCTAGTTCCTTCTGAAAACTGATTCCAAGCATGCCTCAGTTGAGCATGTGAATCCTGTCAAATCCCTTTTGGAAGGATTAACCTCTGTGCAGAAGTGTACCTTGCTGGCAACCACAACCATGTAGACCACTCCTTCACATGAAGCTGTCGAAAAAAATGTGCTGGAACCAGTAAGAAAAAGACCTGCATAGTACAACCTTTCCATAGGCACACTCATCTTTGGGTGTGTTACGGAACACACTGCTGTTTCAGGAGCTGTTTGTTTTAATGTTGCACTTCAAGTGTCATAGTAGAATACACTGAGTTGAATGTAGTGGTCTTAACTCTTTTTTTAGTACTGTTTTCCTAGCCATCAAATACCAGCTATATCTGCCTGAAAAATTCTCCATAGCTTAGTAGGAATCCTGACTCTAAAATAGAGTGTCCAAACTCTAATAATTTTTTTTACTAATAGCACTGTCCTTTAATTGCGCTGGAGCAATAGCTTTTCATAGGCTTCTAACAGCCAACGAAAGCTTTTGACATCAAAGATGTTGCAGACAACAACGTGAAGCAGTCATGAAGAGACTCTTGCTGCTTTAATAATACCAGTTATGTGGTTCTGGATGCTCCCAGACTCCC